>JBAJHW010000015.1:1954444-7394444 GCA_037013535.1 Intellagama lesueurii | reverse complement strand
CTTTGCTCTCCTTCCACAAGCAGGCAAAGATCTTTCTTTTCAGGCAAGCTTTCCCTCAGTGACTGGCTGCCTGCGTGGGGCTTTTCAATGGATGGTTGTGCCTTACTGCTTTGAATGTCTTTTTGGTGTTGATTTTGCTTACCATTTCTAGTGTTGTATTTGTTTGTTTCAATACTTGTATACTTACTGTTTTTATCTTTTAAATATTGCCTTTTACTGGTGTAAGCTGCCCTGGGTCCTTTTTTAGGGGAAAGGTGGGATAAACCAACCAACCAACCAACCAACCAACCAACCAACCAACCAACCAACCAACCAACCAACCAACCAACCAACCAACCAACCAACCAGCAAGAATGAGGAATGTTGTGTATATCCTTTACTTCCCTAACAGAGAACAAGGAGTGGAGCATAGCACTGCTGGCATCTGGCCGTGGAGCCAGAGTTCGGGAGTTCGATTCCCACTGGGTCTCCTTGACGGGGGCTGGACTAGATGGTCCATAGGCTCCCTTCCAGCTCTGCAGTTATTACTCTGCAGGTTATTTATTTATTTATATAGCTAGATAGATTAAGAGACACAAACTATGCCCATAGGAAGAACTGTTTCGCTTTACTCCCCACGGCTGTGTCTCCACTTTTATGGGTTGCCCGGAAGGGCTGCTATAGATGCCCTTGGGCGGATGGAATATAATTTAATCTTCATGCTTGCTCACTCATAACTTTTCTCTGAATAGTGACTAAGCCAGCCATGCTGAAACGGAGGCTACAGATGATGTGTGGAGGGACTGTTCGTTCTCCCTCTCTCTTCCGTCCTTTCTCTCCCTGATGCATTGCTGGAGCCAGAGTGCTACTGATTTTAATTCCACTTTTGACCTCAAGCTGAGTTTGATTCACAGCCTCAGATGTAAATAGAATTATTTCTCCACACAAAGCCAAGCCTGCTGTCAGGGCGCCCAGAAGAAGTGGCCAATATTTCCTGGTGAGAAATCAACTTATTTGCTGCTCAGCGGAGGCGGCAGCTCTCTCTCTCTCTGTGCCTGCAAGAGGGGGAAAGATTGCATGGTGTTTTTTTGGAGCTCAGAGCTGGACCTGGCTTTGACCTCAATTCTGTAATTCTTAAGTTAACGGCTATTGTACAAAAAGGACCAGGAAATCCAATTTGTCTTCCAAGGTTGAGGAGGAACTTGGGAGACCAGGTCACTTCCTCTACTGGCAGGAGGCAAGTGTGTTTCCTTGATCTTATATAGGCCTCCGAGCTCTTTGTTCCAGAACCCCAGATTAGAAAATTTTTAAAATTTTCCCAAAGCTCCTCAGAAAATTTTGTAAAAATTACATTCATGGAATCATAGGATAATGGAGTTGGAAGGGGCCTAAAAGGCCATCGAGTCCAAATCCCCTGCTCAGTGCAGGAATCTAAATCAAAGTAGATCTGACAGATGGTTGTTCAATTTTCCCTTGAACGCCTCCAACATCAGAGCTCTCCCCACCTCTAAGGTAACTGGTTCCATTGTTGTACTACTCTAACTGATAGGATCTTTCTCTTGATATTCAATGAAAAAACACATATTATGTGTCCTGCAGTCCATTATGATTAAGATCCTGCCCCTCCTCTACATGACAACATCTCAAGTATTTGAACAGTGCTATCATATCCCCCTTCAGTCTTCTTTTTGCAAGGCTAAACATGCCCAGTTCTTTCAGTCGTTCCTCCTAGGGCTTGGTTTTGAGTCTCCTGATCATCCTTGTTGCCCTGCTTTGAACATGTTTCAGTTTGTTGGCATCCTTCTTAAAGTGAGGTGTCCAGAACTGGACACAGGACTCTAGATGAGGTCTAACCAGTGCCAAAAAGACAAGAGCTAGTATTTTTCATGATTTGGAAACTATGTATACTTCTTTTAATGTAACCTAAAATAGCATTGGGCTTTTTTGCAGGCACATCGTACTGTTGGCTCATATTCAATTTGGGATCTTCAACAATTCCAAAATCCTTCTCACTCATAGCCAAGGACCCCCCTTTCTTGTGACTGTGTGTTCGGTTTTACCCCCAGGGGTAGAATTTTGCAGTTTTCCCTGTTAAATTTCATTCTGTTCTTTTCAGTCCAGTGCTCAAGATCTATCAAGATCCTTTCGAATTTTATCAAGCAACTTCCACCCACCCTCCACCAAAGAAGACAAAAATGTCAGGCACCTTAAAGACTAACTGTTATATCTTAGTGTAAGCTTTCTTGGAACTTTGCCCACTTCTTCAGATATATGAGGCAGAATACAGAAATCACATAGTAAAACATACATATGAGACTCTAAGGCAGAGGTCCCCAACCCCCGGTCCACGGCCCAGTACCAGTCCGTGGCCTGAGCCAGACCGGGCTGTGGAGAGAGACCTCCCCCCACCCCCACATGCACTCCCCCCACACAGGCCATTTGCACCTGTGTGAGAGCGCCTGCGTGCCCGCACGAGCGCTGTGCCGCCCTTTGCGCATGCGCACGAGCGCAGGGGGGTGCCCCACCTTCCCCCGCCGGTCCGCGGGGCTAAAAAGGTTGGGGACCGCTGCTCTAAGTTACAGTGGCCTATGGTTGCATTTCACATCTGCAATGATTTATGATCCCTGTTTGGTATTCAGCTCTTTTGAAGTCTGGTTCTATAAACATTCCAACAAGAGACACAAGACAAGGCAAAAGTGAAAAAAAGGATGTTGTGGCCCTTTAAAGGCCATCTGTAAACGGTAACATGATTAAAGGAAACAACAGAGGAATGATGTGTGTTGGAGCCACTATTTCTTTTCTCTGCCTTTTGCTACACATGTACCTAAAGAATGCTCTCTTTTTTTGTGTGGCTTTTAGCATCTCTTGCTAACCTCAGCTCATTCTCAGCTTTTGCCTTCCTAATGCCATCCGTACAATTCTTTGCTACCTGCCTGCCCTTTTCCTTTGTGACCCAGCTTTCTTTCCACTTCCTATATGAGCCCTTTTAAAATTTTCAGGTCCTCTCTGAGCTTTCAAATTCCTTTTATTTTTTGCCCCAGTTGTATAAATTCAGGTGCTCCTGATGGGACAACCAAGCTCATCCTCCTGTATTTCTGTGCAGGAACATGTATTTTTTTTCCACATATACCTCAATTCCACAATTCTTTTCTATTCTTTCTTTTGCAGTCTGTCATTGTTTCCTTCAATAAAGACAGTGTTCACTGAGAGTCTTGCCAAATGTTGAATGAAAGAGGAAACCATTGATTACCTTTAATTGCAAGTCTCTTCATTTCTCTTCCTTTCTTATTTAAACAACATTTACAAGCCTTTGTTATTTAAACAGCTAGTTGGTTGTTAACATAAGTCTTATTAAGTACGCATTCACACACACACTTATATATGAGAAATATTCACTAAGCTCCTTAGGCTATACCCAGTGGAGGCCATTGGCGAATCTGCTTGTGGGGTTTAATCTGAACTATGAAGATGCTATCTAGGGTGCTGAATATATTTTATGAATAAGGTGCGGCACTTTGAAAAACTCCAATAAACTTCGAACTAAAACCCGGAGTGGATTAATGCTTCCCAACACTGTTGGACTCACCAGCCTCCTCTAGTCATACCACTTTGGGTGGACACCCTTCAAGCAGTGGACTAACTGGAAAAGTGGCTCCTAACTCCAAGGAGGTTGCCCACCACTGGCCAGAATTGTGTTGGTAGTTCCAACTAGAGTAGTCCTATGGCATTTAACGGGATTTAGCGCAAGTCTTGATTTACTATTCAACAATGGATTGAATCGGTCAGCTTTAGTTGAGATGCACAGTAGGATTCTGACTGCTGTCCTACACCCATAGGATATGAAATTATCTATAATGCCTGAAATAAGGACAGAGACCTCTAGTTGTCTCATTAGCATTAGGAAATGATGGCAGATAATGGATAGTGCTGAAAAGGCAGCAGTATTAGTCCCCTGGCTGTTCCCCTCTGTGGTAGTACAGCCCTGTGTGTTTTATGTGGCATGCTTCACAACAGATTTAAGGAGAGCAAAGCATGCTGCTTATATACCACCCCATAGCGCTTAAAGCACTCTCTGGGTGGTTTACAATTTTAATTATGCAGACTACACATAATATGGTAGTATGGTATATGTTTGATCTCTCTTTTTTAGTATTTGTATACTTACTGTTTTTAGCTTTAAATATTGTCTCCTTCATAAGGCAGGGTACAAATATTTTAAATAAATAAATTAAATAAATAGTAATCATGCTACTGGGGGCATTCTGTGAAGTATAGCATTTTAAAAAACAGCTTCTCGTATTTCTGGCAGGTCGACGCATGGATGTAAGGAAGTGCTTGCTTGCTTGCGTGCTGAAACTTTTATCAAGCACCTCATTTACAGCCTACCATAAAGACTCCCCTTCTGGAGAAAGCACACAGACCATATTTCCTTCTTAATGTCATGTAGACCAACACAAATGTATCGGAGGGATGCATAACTCTCCTGGATTGGAGTGAATTGGCTTGTCAAGTGGCATTCAAAGCAACATTTTTCCTTCCTCTCTTGAGAGGGCATGAAATGCAGACTGTTAAACAAGTCTGGTGTGGGCTGCCCTGCCTAGATCTTTGTTCGGCACAACCCCAGACGGTGAGTCGACAGACGAGATGACAGAATTCAAAATGATTTCTCTGTGGCTCGTTTTGGAAAGGCTGCCCAGACTTTATCTGCAATGACAGCTTTGATGGCATGACACTTTGGTTGGCTTTCCATCTGTAAAGTACTTTTATCCTAAAATTAGAACCCAAGCACAGCTTATGAAGAGAGAAAAAATAAAATGAACTTCTCAGTTACTTTGGTTCTGAGCTGAACATGGAAGCAGTTTTCTGCATGGACAGTTGAAATGGATGTGTGGTCCAGTAATGGTTCTTTCTTTCTTTCTTTCTTTCTTTCTTTCTTTCTTTCTTTCTTTCTTTCTTTCTTTCTTTCTTTCTTTCTTTCTTTCTTTCTTTCTTTCTTTCTTTCTTCATTTGTTCATTTGTTCGTTCGTTTATCTGTCTGTCTGTCTGTCTGTCTGTCTATTTGTTTGTTCCTTTAAATTGTATACCACAAGGATTAGTGAGTAATCCCTGGTAAACAGCCTTGTTTTGAGCATCCTCTTGAAGGCTGTTAGGGAGGGGGCCTGGCATACCTCCACCAGGGGCCATGACCAAGAAGGCCCTATTTTTATGAGAAAGGCACTCTGACAAACAGTGAGGTCCCAAACCATGAAGGGCTTTATAGATGAGAACCAACACCCTGAAACTGGTCTAGTACAACTAATAATTATGTTTAGCATTAATTGCTTTAAAGTAGCGATTCTCAACGTTTAGTCAGATATGTTGGGCTTCAGCTCCAGAAGCCCCAAGCAGCTTGACCAACATTTACAAAAACCAGTGTATTTTTTTCTGAGGGAGACGTTCCAGGTGTCCTTGGGGGGGGGGGGGTCATCTGCCCTCACCCCACACCTTCTGATGGTCCTGAGGTAAACTCTGGTTGCTGGTGCCAGGAGGGTGCAGACAGAGAGATGGAGGCTACAGGTGGGAGAGAGGAGTTGGCAGGAGACCAGCCATGCCCGGGTGAGGAGCCAGGGCAGAAGTCAGATATAAGGGAGAAGGAGGGAAAGGGTTAAGGGTGAGGCTCTCATTGCCCTCTTCTGGATCTGAGGGAGAAGAATGAGGAGAAGCCAAGGAGGAGCTGGACCCCCCAATTTTGTGCCCTGTACGTTGAGGGTAGGCCTCATCTCCAGAAGGTGCAACACAAATGAGTCTTGTGATCAACTCTGCCTGTGTTTCTGATCCAGGAGATGGACCCTGAACCATTCTTCCTGAGTGCCAAGTATTCTCTTGGACTAAGGTTTAGTCGGTTCCCAGGGGTTCCTACCTGTATGGCCTGTGGACTGAGCAATAGCCCACACTGTTTCCAAATTTTGGGGAGTACCCCTTTTCTGGTCATGAACCACCTATGGGTTATTTATTGTGTGGGTTCTGGGTCCACTTCTGATTAAGACATTTTCATTGAGGAATGGCATTCAGCTGGTCTGAAATGTGATCAGTTAAGTAGTAGGACATCATGCAGACCATCTGTAGACTGGGCCTGTATGCTCAGCAAAGAACACATGCACCACCTATGTGCTTTTATGGTTATCTTCCCCTTCTCACCATGCCAGATTCCCAGCTACCAACTGCAGAGAAACTGTCAAGGTTCATCACAGCCAAAGATTGTCTGGAAGCACTGTGAAGTTAAACTGTGTCTAACTTTTGTTTCCAACTTTCCAATTCCTCACATCCCTGAGCAATGCCGGCAACTCTGACACTGTGTTGATCTGGAAATCAACATTTCAGAAAAACACAGTTTCATCTGACATGAAACTGCTCTGGCTGTCTACAACCACATCCTTTTTTTCTACAACTGTGTAAAAAATACTTCTAAAAAGCACACAACAAAATATCTCTGGCTGTGCATGCTAAATGGATATACTATTTTATGGTACTTTTAGAGGAAGTTGGGGTGGGCAATGAATTATGATACCTTTTTACTTTTCCATAGAAGGGAAGTTCTGGTCAAGGGTTGGGAAGGTAGGCTTCTGAGACCACCATTGCATGAATGTAAGAAAACCAATAAATTGTGCAATCTGTGCAGAAAATAACAAACCTCCTCCCTGGGTCAAATGTATCCCACTTTATAGAGGAAAAGCCCAGTAACTGGTAAGCAGGAGTCCTAGAGAAGAAATAGAACCAATGTGGTCAAAAATCCAGTGTGAGAACCACAAGCACATGAAGATCTGGAACAAAGAAGACATAGAACCATAAATCATAGAATAATTGAGTTGGAAGGGGCCTAAAAGGCCATAGAGTCCAACCGCCTGCTCAGTGGAAGAATACAAATCAAACCAGATCTGACAAAATGGTTGTCCAATTTTCTCTTGAGTACCTCCAGAGTTGGAGCGCTCACCACCTCCTGGGGTCTTTGGTTCCATTGTCGTACTGCTCTAACAGTTAAGAAGTTTTTCCTGATCTTCAGCCAAAATCTGGCTTCCTGTAGCTTGAGCCCTACACTCTGGGATGATTGAGAACAGATCCTGCCCCTCCTCTGTAGGACTCACTTTCAAGTCTTTGAGAAGTGCTGTCCTATCTCCTCTCAGTCTCCTTTTCTCAAGGCTAAAACATGCCCAGTACTTTCAGTCATCTCTTGGGAAATAGAAAAGCTTTCAAGGTTTTCAGCACCATGGACAGATCATTGCAATGTAGATACACCATGTGTGTCATTTTGCGTAGGCAAAATGGTGAAACAAGACTAGGCACCAGATATAACCAAAATGGTGCTTTCCAAATGTTTGGGAATACACTACCTATTAATCCAATCAGCATAGTCACTCGTAAGGATTTGGGGAAAACATGGTCTAAAACAGTTGGAGGGTGCAAGGTTGCCTATCTGTGATGTATATCCTTCTGATTACTCTTTTCAGACAATAAACCCAGAGGTGGGGAACATTTGGTTTTTCAGATATTCTGGACTACAACTCCCACCATCCTGGCCAAGTCTGAGTACTCAGTTTACTGATCTTGGAAGGATAGAAGGCTGAGTCAACCATGAACCGGCTTCCTGAATCCATTGGGATAGAACTCAGGATGAGCAGATGCTCCACTGCAGTACTGAGGTTTAATCACTGTGCCATATGTAGCCAAGCTATCACCCATCCCATATTTGTGCATTTGGGTTTTTTTTACAGACCAAGAACCACAAGAGAAGCCACATGTTTCTTGTACTGCTGTTTGTAGTAAAATAATAAAAGATTTTAATGGTTAGGGTTTCCCTCCATAGCAGATTTGGTAGCTGGGGTATGCAGGTAGTTATTCAACAGACAAGGCAAATCCTTCCATTCTTAGCATGTTTTCTTGCTTGCTACTTGCCAGCTTGTTTCACGTGAAATTTAACTACTGACAATGTATTGGAATCATCATCACCACCATCAACTGCAGAGCTGGAAAGGACCCTATGAATCATTGAGCCTAACCCCTGTCAAGGAGGCCGAGTGGGGAATCGAACTCCCAACCAAACCACTGCACTATCCAGCAATCTCTTAGAAAAATTAATAACATTTCCCATCACTCAGAAAATGGCAACTGGCTGCTCCCAAAAAACACTCTTCTACTGGCACCAGTGGAGGCTGTAAAATAAGACTAAAGAAAGAAAGTAAAAGGTTTGCTTTTTTAAAAATGAACGGAAATACAAAAATCAAGTCCTCTATTTTAAAAAGTGTTTTTTCTTTCATTAAAAAAAAAACAGTTTTGAGAAGTTGCTTGTAGAACTACATCACCCAGCGTCCCAGCCAGCATGAGCACTGGGGGATTCTGGGTTTTGTAGTCCCCAAAAGGAACTGTTTTGAACTCTGGAAATCATCAGAAGGTGCAGTAAAAAGGAAATCAGAATTGCATGGATGGAATGATTTCTGGCCCCTTGAAGGGAAGATGATCCAATAACTGCCGTCGGAGACATGAACGTGTTTCGGAACATTTCAACTCACCGCCGGTACCCTGATGCTTAAAAAGAAAACTTCTCCAAGTGCTAAAAAAAGAAGAAGGGGTGGTGGAGAAGGAAGAGGATTAAGTAGTGTTCACTGAAACTATCTGCATTTATCACTTCAAGATACTTGTGCGTAAAATCTCCTCCTCCCCAACGTCCTGTTCTAGATCTGAAGCCATTTTCATCTCAGCCTGCTCAAATCTGAGGCTCCGACTTTTTAAAAGGTTTTAAATATTTATCAGTCTGCATAAAGGCACCTTAGAATGAAAACACCCGAACTGTCATTGTAACCCTTCTGAATCACTGCTGCTTGAAGAAAAAGATGTACCTTGTTGGCAAGGCAACTCCCAAATGAAACCAAACTCATACATCTCCATTATCTTTGGGGGGGTTTTAGGCCAGGGAACTGTCAGATTTTTATTTTATTTTTTTAACAGGAGGACAGTGTTGTTGTCTTGGGTTTATTGTTAGGTGTCAACAAGTTGCCTCTGACTCATGGCCACCCTATGGATGAACGAGCTCCAAAACCTCCTGTCCTCAACTGCCCTGCTCAGCACTCAAGTTCTGAGGCACACCCATTTCTTCCAGAACAACCCATAGTTTCTGATGATCCATACAGTCAACGGCTTTGCTGTAGTCTATAAAACTTAGGCTGAAATATCCATTTTGGATATTTTTGTCCAGGCTGTGTTGATTCCTGAAGGAACAGAGAACTTTGCAAAAGTCAAGCTGCCTTCTGAAGAGTTCACCATCACTGGATTCTAACTCCCACTTGTTCCAGACCGCATGGTTATGGATAATGGGAATTGTAGTCCAGCTGCAGCCAAAATGCACGGTTGCAGGTCTAAATGACACACTTCACGTTTCTGTGCTGCAAATCACGCTACGCTTACCACGTTGTTCTGCGCCTGCCAGGTGTTCTTGTTAAAATTCACCAATCAGCCTCAAATAGAGTCCTAATCTTGACTTCTTGTAGCAAATGGATTCCACCGACACCCACACACACACACACTTGCAACAAGCCTTCTATCCTTTGCTATCAAGCACATCCTATTTATATTACAAGAAGTAATTCAGGCAATAATATCACCGGAATGATGGAACACCGTTGTATCAGATGCATCGGTGAAAGGCTGCTTTGTTTTGTACAAGGTGGCCAAGGCAAGGAAGCTATTTATGCAGTTTTGACCTCAGTTCATAGCACCCTTTAGAAGTATTAACACAGTAACAGATCTCCTTTGGCATATTTTGTCTTCTGCACCCCTGACCAACACGATGGAGAATGTGAGATGATGTAGATCTGGTGATGTTGCCATGATGCACAAAGTGAGAGTCGGACAGTATTCTTTTTCCAACATGAATTTTAACCGAAACTGGGTGGAAACTTTCTTCTAATGCCCTCTCCAACTGTACCATAGGTCAAAACACTGGATAGCTCAGGGGTTTAGATATCTGGCTGCAGAGCCAGAGGTTGGGAGTTCAATTCCTCGCTGTGCCCTTCTTGACAGAGGCTGGACTTGATGCTCTCTAGGATCCCTTCCAGTTCTGCCGTTCTATGAGGATATTATATTATTATGTACACAGATTAGGGTGGGGTAGAGAGAAGGTGGATGATCTGTGGATGGGAGGGAAGAAAAGGGGCTTAGAAGGGTCTAGGGCGGAGGATGTGCTCAGAAAAAGGGAAAATAGCTTTTTAAAAAATCAGTTCCAAACTCAGGCAGGAAAGCTCGCCCATCGCTAAGCAGCTGCCCTGGCTTCACTTCCAGAATCACTGCACTGCTAAAGCACTAGCCAAGCCATGGTATTCTTCAGGGCTTTAACGTCGGATGGAAACGCGACTTCAGCTTTCTGCACCCAAATCCTAGATCCTGTTTGCAAAGATTTTGACATCTGCTACCAATCCGTAGCTTGACAAGAAATGCTGAGCTCCAGGAAGGCAGCCTGAGTGACCGAACTCTTTATGCTGGCATCACGAAACACATGCCAAGAGACCTCCCCATGATATGAACTTTCAGCAGCTAAAAATCCAGATTCCATGATCTGGAAACCAAATTACTTTGCATCGTCAGGCTATGTGTCCTGATCACAGAAGCAATCATATTTTTTTTGGCATCTGTCAGAAGATAGTCCTGTACTTTTGCTCTCTCTTTGTAAAAGTGTCCAGTCTAAATCCAGTTTAAACATGAAGAACGCTGAGAAGACAGGGCAGGGCTCTTAAAGTCCACCATTTTGTAGTAGGCACACGGGTTTCCTGGTCAAGTCTTCTCTGCTATGATGAGACGACTGAATTACTATTTAAATTATTATTTCAAAAGTCACTGCATCTGTAAAGTAATCATATGTATTTTATAATCATCATCATCATCTTAGAACTGCAGAGCTGGAAGGGACCCTGTGGATCATCAAGTCCAGCCCCTGTCAAGGAGGCACTGTGGGGAATCGAACTCCCAACCACCTAAACTATTGAGCTATCCAGCAGTCCTGATGTAAATCAGTGTCTTCTTTTGACCTCTTTTTGTTGACTGATTCCCTCCCACTGCCTCTGGCCTCCCTCAAAAGTGGAGCTGGGCTGGAACATGACTCGGGAAGCCATAATTAAGGAATTTTCCAGCTCCTGAGCCTAGCCGAGGAAGCTTCCTAGTGCAAGTGATCCACCATGTGTCTTCTGCCTTGGTATACAGGCATTTCCGTCACTCATTGATCTCTGTATGAAAAGATGTGTATGAGGGGTGTGGCTTTCTAGCCCTGCCCCCTGTGGGCGGTGCCTCTGAGTGGGTCTGTGGAAAAAGCTGTGCAGCCCAACCACTAAACTGTACCGAACCACAGAATGGCGGTTCATGCCCATCTCTACTTAAAATTCTTGTGTTTCTGAGACAAGAGATGTCTGGAAGCAATGCCCACAATTTCTTTCAGTCTGGAGAGAACGGTAGGAGTTCTTTTGAACTATGTAAGCAGTGTCTTTATAGGGCAGATCTCCGGTGACAGAGAGATAAATGTTAAAATGCCAAGTACTTCTGGCTTAAAAGGGAGCTTTTTAAATGCAGCTTTAATTATAATTCTTATTACCTCTTTGAGGCAACGGCAAACATTGGGAAGAATAAGGGAAATTGGTTTGCCGTCTCCGGTATGTACTCAGCTCAACCACTACCAGAAGTGATCTTGGACCGTAGTGAAAATGGAGCATCTCATTATGCACCTCCATTAGCAGAGGGTGGGATAGCTGAAGTCCATTTTTCACATTAAAGTTCCCTCTAGGCAGATCATGTTTGCTGTGTACAGGCACCGATGTTTAACATTCCCTCTTCACAAACGTGTTTTTGAGGATAGCTAAGGTTAGGGTTCTGTTGACATTCAGACCCACTGGTGTCTGATTCACATGAGACTGTGAAGGTTCCCGAGCAGCGGCTGGACTCAGTAATGGATTTGGGGAGGGCCATTGAACTGAATCGAGAATCATAGACTCATAGAATAATTGAGTTAGAAGGGGCATCTGAGGCCATTGAGTACAACTCCCTGCTCAAGGCAGGAATCCAAATCGAAGCAGATCTGACAGAAGGTTGTTCTCCCCCCCCCCCCTTCAATGCCTCTAGCCCTGGAACACTCACAACCACCTGAGGTCATGAGTTCCATTGTCGTACTGCTCTAACAATTAAGACGTTTTTCCTGAGATTCAGCCTAAATCTGGCTTCCTGTAGCATGAGCCCATTATTACATGTCCTGCACTCTGGGGTGATGGAGAACAGATCCTGCCCCTCCTCTGTAGGTCTTCCTTTCAAGTCTTTCAAGTATCTCCCCCTTATCACAACAATACACCCACAACAAAAAACACGCTGATCACCATCATCACCCAATCTCCTGAAAAGGACAAAAAGCTGATCCCACAGCTATACATACTCACCTATCCCACAAACTGCACCAGAGCACAGACAGAGTTCTGACTCCTGTCCTCTGAAGATGCCGGCCACAGAGACTGGCGAAACATTAGGAAGAAAAACCTTAAGAACACTGCCAAAGAGCCCAAAAAACCTACAACAACCAGTTGCTTGTCCTACTTGAATAAAGGGATCTTGTTTTCCATTTCTGTCTTTATAACACCCTTGATTAATGCTTGGATGCTACCGTAGCTGAAACATGCAGCAAGCAGACTTTTGCTTGGGATGTTTTTCAGAGACCATATGTCACTGGTCCTCAACCAGCTGTACAAGCTTCCAGTTTTTCTAAAGTTAATTTCAAGGTACGGCTGTTGACCTATAAAGCCCAACACACACTAAAAACAGAATTTTTGAAAGACTTGCTTGGAATTTGAGATTTCCAGTAAGGGTCCTGTTCCACGTCTCAACATCCTAGAGGTTGGGTGGTTGATGAGTGCATGAAACAGAGCCTTCTCTGGCTATAGAACTAAGGAAAGCCAGAATTCTTCCTTATCCAGCATCTGAAGGCCTCTACATTGTCTGGCTTTTTAAAATATAAAACCAGCTTTTTAAATGTTTGTAATTTGTACACAGTGTTTTGAATGCTCACTTTAAGTAAATAAATGTTGGGCTGGATTGGGAAAGTCTTAGTTCAACAGAATCCACAAAGCTTCTCGTTTTCTCAACAAAAGGGGGGGGGGGAAGAAGGGGGAAAAGCCACACCACATCATCGTTGTCAGTACAAGGGGATCAAACAAAATGAAGTCGCAAACCCAGCCTCCTGATTTGTCTCATTGGGCGGAAGCTGGCAGGGTCCAGGAAGCGGTGATCATTTCTGGAAATCTTGCTTTGTTAATGTGTAAACAGCAAAATTAAGAACATTATCAACAAAACCAAGTCTAATGAAGCGGAAATAAATCAAGGAATATATGATTATTAAGAAGGCATGATCTCGGTCAGTCACCCTTAAAATCCAGCTCATTTCCCCCATAGGAAATGATTTCTGGATTATTTTAATTTACAAAGCATTTACAATGGTTAGGCAGTTTTACAAAAATTTAAGCTGCCGTGGCCACCACTGAAGTACAGTGCCCTAGGCGTTCTGTGCTTACTATTAATCCCGTCTGTCAAATGATATTCCGGATATTTGGGAGCCCAAGAAAAGCATGGGAAATCTTGGTTTATCCTTAGGAATCTTTCCTGAGCACAGGCAGTAAACATGGTTTCTCAGCCATGTCTTATTATTATCTAGTCAATTTGCTCCGGAGGTTTCCTTACCTCCCTCGCATGAATCCCAGAACGTTGGGGCTGGAGAGCGAGGGCGAAGTAAATCTAATTAATTCCTCTCAAGGGTATTGAGTGCCTGCTCAGGAAAAGCTAGGTAGCATATGTTGCAAAAGCTTGCTTTGGCAAACTCAATTACCGGCAGCAGCAAAGTCATCCGTTTGGATGCTAAAGTTCAGTTTTACAGCACACTCCTACTTACATGGCTGTTATCGCTGTTATGTGCCGTCAAGCCGCCTCCAATTCATGACGACTCTATGAATGAGCAATCTCCAAAATGTCCTCTCCTCAGCTGCCCTGACGAACTCTTGTAAACTCAAGGTTGTGGCTTCCTTTAGGGAGTCAGTCCATCTCATATTGGTCTTCCTCTTTTCCTGCTGCCTTCCACCTTTCCCCACCTTATTGTCTTTCCCAGAGAATCCTGACTTCTCAGGATGTGCCCAAAGTAGGACAGACTCCGTTTCAACATTTTTGCCCTCCAGACAAAGTTCAGGCTTGATTCGATCTAGGACCCACTCGTTTCTCTTTCTGGCAGCCCAGCGTATCCGCAAAGCTCTCCTCCAGCACCACATTTCAAACAAATCATTTTTTCCTTTAATCTCTCATCACCGTCCAGCTTCTGCACCCATACATGGCAATTGGAAATACAAGAGTGTGGCTGATCAGTCACAGTTTTACTATTGCAAAAGGAGGAGATTCATCAAAGACATGCATATAAGCCACACAACCATCTAATTCTTAAAAGCCGATGAAACAGTGCAGCAGCTAAATCTAGTTTTGCATTATTTCCCCCTCAAATTGGCAGGATTCGTGCAGAAAAATCATTCTGCACTAAAGACTCCTTCCAAGACCTACAGAAAATGATCTAACCCTCTTGCAGACGAAAAGATCATCTTCCTTTCCTCACACAAGAAAAATGCAAGTGAGGATTCACATCCTGACCGATTCCTATAATTCGTTATTAGTGTCTAGGTTTTGTACAAAGCGCTATGCTTCTGGAGGGAACCAGAATCTCCCTTTAGTTCCTTCCCGTCGTTTCATCCCTGCCTGTACAATTCCAAGCATACGTTTGAAGACACACAGGGGGAAAAAAGCAATGGTATTGTGATTGCATCCATTCTTGTATCAGGGTTTTTTTAGTGTGCTGTTCTACCAATGTACAGGAGCATTTAATGATGTCTGTCAGGTAAGGAATGAAAAATCATTCCTCTCAAACCCATTCACGATTTCTTCCCATCAACATTTTGTGCCAGGTTCTGAGACTGTTTCTCTTTCCTGCATTGAAATTCGTACACTTTTTGGTGCATTTTTCCTTGTTTGTTCATGTATTTATACATTTTCCCCACATTTTTGCATCCCCACCATCACCACCATTCAGGTATGTTTCTCTGTGCCTTTTTTTTTTCAACCGTACATATTTAAACTACTTAAATTTTAACGTGCATGCATCACTTACCAAAATACATACTGTAAATAGACAGGATGATAGATTTGATCCTGAAAACCTTAGCGAGATTGTATGTGATGGGCCATCAAGTCACAGCCAACATATAGCGACCTTAATCGGGTTTTCAAGGTAAATGAGATATTTAAGAAGTGGTTCCACCAATATCATACCCCTCCCCCAGGAGTTTCCATGGCTTAGTGGGGATTCGAACCCAGCCCTCCTGAGTCCTATCCATGACCCCACACTTGCCATCTTGGCTAGATTCGGGCAAGTGTATCAAAGAAAATGTCTTATTCTTCACTTGAATCTCTTGTTAGTAAGAACAACAGATACTGATTTTTTTAGTTATACAGTGTCAAGAAGGCTGCAGGGAGATCTGATAGTACTTTTCAAATACTTGAAAGGTAGTCCTACAGAGAAGGGATAGGAGCTGTTCTCAAATCATCCCAGGGTGCAGGATATATAATAATGGGTTCACGCTACGGGAAGCCAGATTTAGGCTAAATATCAGCAAAAACTTCTTAACTGTTAGAGCAGTACGACAACGGAACCAACCACCTCCAACACATTCAAGAGAAAATTCGACAACCATCTGTCAAATCTGCTTTGATCTGGATTCCTGCCTTGAGCAAGGGGTTGGACTCAGTGGCCTCATAGGCCCCTTCTAACTCAATGATTCTATGATTAGCTCTGCAAACGAGGTGGAGGTCACGCACAAGGACCATCTGTTTTGCATTTCCTTAGCACAGGTGATGGAAATCTGTGGGTCTCTGTCCAGAAACATCACAGAAACAAATGGCTTTTCATTCATACAGTTGATGAACTGCCAATTCGACTCCCGTCCTATTATTCAGCACAAACATATGGCTTAGCATTTTCCTGCTTGCTCCCATCTCTCATAAAACCTGGGATGTTTCTCTGCATTTGACTTTCCCAGTATTCTGCATTTTCATTGGATGGCTTGCTCCTCCACCCCTTTTTCCTGTTACTTAACTGCTCATGGTGACATGGAGGTAGAGGAGGCAGAGTGGAGGAAAAACAGCATCTGACATGAATTCAAAAATGCCAAAAAAGGCACATTGTGCTATTACAATAAATTACCATCATTCAGACCCTGAATTGGGCATTAAAGTGATGATGTATGGCCAGATCAAGATTGGCAGGAGAACAGAGCAGGGGTCAAAGGTCAAACAACCAGATGGGAAATGAGATCAACATTTCCAGCTAGACTCTTATTATAATCTCGTGACTCTATTCGGCTGTCAAATCACAGGGCATGATAACACTATGATTTATCTCCTGTTCCAAAGCAGATTGGGGCTATGTGGCAAAAGCAGAAGAAAAAGATGAACTGTGCTGGGATCAAGACAACAGAACCTCTGACTATTTAAACAGAGCTTATGAAATGTCCTTCAATAGCTCAGCCTCTTTGTTTATATGTCTGGCTATCATATGAGTGTATTATTTACTGTATAATATGCTCTGTATAATACAGATATACCAAGATGCAGTTACCAAGGTTTGATGGAAGGACCAGTTTATCACCTCCCTTTGTCAGACCTTGTCTGGGAGCACTCTGTACGTTTTCCTGACGAGCCAACTTAAAAACAGTGCTACAGGGCAAATCACAGAAGCCTATACTTTGTTTAGAGCTGATAAAACGATTCCAGGTTCCTCATAGCTGACATTATCCCAGTAAAGGGTTAATTCCAGAATGAAATCAGACAATCGTTGGCAAGCATCTCTAAACTCATCTGGGTATCTTGGTATCAATATTTTCTTTCTTGCAGGCAACTCCAACTTGTTGTATTTTCCAGATTTATTTATCTACATTGCTTCTAGGTTCCATAATATAAAATTCCTTCAGAGTTGTCGAAACTTCCAAACATCTTACAGTTATAAGAAAAACTCTCGTATTTTAAAATCCAGAAGTCATACAGTTATGTAACACTGTTGGCACAAAACGTAAAAGATAGGAACACTTAACTTAAGCTGGTAAGCACACACTTCAGTCATGTTACAAGCATGTTTCAAAATTGTATGAGCCTACATTTTGAAATGCAAGAACTTATAGTCCAAAAGGGCAGCAAATACATCTCTAAGACACTTCAAAGTTCTTAAGAATAAAATTCTAAAAAGCAAAAAGCATTACTTTGCTCTGAGCATGTTTAGAACACACACACAGAAAAACATTTCGAAACAAAGTTCACCCATGCTCATTTTTTTCCCCAGTCTAAGTGAAATCCATTGTTTACTGTCTGGGGTAGTGCTCTTTTTCATGTAGCCCATTCCATTCCTTTATTCCAGACAGACAGACAGACAGACAGACATGCTGTCTTCCACATCAATCTATTCTAGGCTCTTCTTCTAGAAAACCAGCCAACTGCCCGCGCTCTCCTCTATGTCATTCTATTCCACTCTGTCCTCTCACACACCTACCTCTCTCCAGCAATCAATCCACAGGGTCACTGAACACACTCCCTCTTCTTTGCTTCCCCCCCCCCACACACACACACACTTAGAATCATTTCCCAATATTCTTTCCATGCATCTGAAAAATGTTGTCGTCTCCCCGCGCCAGATGGGACTGGACTGCTCAGTGGTTTAGGTGTCTGGCTGTAGAGCCAGAGGTTCCTGAATATCAGAGAAAACATCTTAACTGTTAGAGCAGTACAACAACGGAACCCATGACTTTGGGAGATGGTGAGCGCTGCAGTGCTGGAGGCATTCAAGAGAAAATAGGGCCACCATCTGTCAGATCTGCTTGTATTTGGATTCCTGCATTGAGTAGCCGTTGGACTCCACAGCCTTACAGGTCCCTTCCAACTCAATTATTCTATGACTCTAGGGGAGTTCGATTCCCCCCACTGTGCCTCCTACGAGTAAAGCCAGCCTGTGTGGCCTTGGGCAAGCCTCAGAGTCCCAGGGTGCCCCTAGAAGATTCTCTAGTTAGAAAACCCTGGAAAAATTAGAATTGACTTGATGGCACGTGATTATTATTTATTATTAGAATCAGACAGTACTTTCCTTCTGCATATAATTCTGGATAGCTGCTGCCTGAATATTGGTAATGGGGGAAAAAGATAGGTTAGAAAATCTGTGTTTCAAAGTTTTGTTTTGTTTTAATGATGCTGAATGTAGGACTGTTTATCAGTTTCCCCATTTTCACAAGGATCACACTGAGGCCCAGCCATACTTACAGCTGTACTCAATGGATCTATGACTCCCAACTTTTCCGTTAAGCAAAGCAAAGCAATGGTTTACAGAAGATCTATTTAATTTTGGCTGCTTTTGCAGCTGGCCTGTAACATCTCTAAAATGATAGAAACAGACCTTAACAGGTAGCCCAGAGGGAAGGGTCTGCGTTAATCTTATGAGCTGCAATCCATCAAAACAGCATGAAATGGAGTATCGGCCAGATATTAATCAGTAGCGCCGTGCGGGAGATGTCAGTTTTTGTTCCAACACAGGCCTTGTGTTGCCAACAGAAAACTCTAGTCGACGTGTAATTCAAATCCCATGATGTTGTGTTTCTTCCCCCTTGACAGGAATGAAAACAAAGTACTCGTGCACATATGCACACACACACATACACACCCTGGTTTGGTATTATCTTTAGCAAAGGCACTCAAAGACCAAATTGCCTTTCTTTTTTGAGCTACACGCTAGAGTTGGGGATGAGACATCTGATTTAAGTGCATCACCCAACACCCTACCAGCATATGCATTTCTAACACCTCTTTCTTATGCTAATGATTCCTGCTGGAACAGACAGACTTCACCCACTGTGCTTTCCTGCTCATTCTAAGTTACCCACCAAAATTGTCAAAATGTAGCTTGTGTGTTGAGTTTTGTGTGGTTTCACAGCAGAAAGCGGGGCAGTTTTTATATTATTCTCTATAATATATATTGTAAAATTATAGAGTGGTCGCAAGACCAGATAGGTGGGGTATAAATGAAATGAAATGAAATAAATAAATAAATAAATAAATAAATAAATAAATAATAATAATAATAATAATAATAATAATAATAATAATAATAATAATAATAATAATAATAATAATAATAATAATAATAATAATAAATTGTTATATATAATAAAAACTTGCTTATAATTCTAAGCCTGTATCGATCGATCAATTGATCGATCGATCTGTGTGCATGAGTAATTTGTCTTCATTCCTGTTGAGGGGGAAGAAACTGAACATCATGGGATTTAGAATAACTTACATGGTGGATCTCCTTGGAGTTACAGAGCACTCAAGCACTCACAACAAGCCTTCGAGAATACACTCGCAACAACATTGTGTATCAGTACAAGTGGAGGGGACAGGAGAAAGCTGTGTAGGGTTTTGTTGTGTCCATCTGAGATGAGTGTTGTGCATCTGTTCACTTGCATATGTAATAGAGTCAAGACGCATTCTCTCACACAGACAGACACACACATGAATCAGATAGTGAACATTTTACCCAGGAAACAGGACGGAAACATGATCAAAAGGATCCCGAAGCAAAGGTTATTAAAAAGCATGTTAAAAGACATACTCAAACAGGAATAATAGAGGAATATCACTTTGTACCTTAATAAAAAGCCCTCTAATTGACTTGCCATGATGTCTGGACTGACAAAGTACAAGTTCGCAGGATTGTTCTGCCTCCCAAGGTTGATGCAACAGTACAGCTGGAAGACAAATGAGCAATGTCTTCAAGGCTTTGTATCAAGCCAGCTGCCAAACCCTTTACGTGTATTCAGGTGCAGGAAAATCCTTGCATCCTAGAAATTTATTCCTGGAATAAATAAATCTATCAATCCATCGATCCATCGGTAGCTAGATCGATAGCTAGATCAATCGATAGCTAGATAAGCAAATGAATGAATGAATGAATGAATGAATGAATAGATAAATGAATAGATAAATAAATAGATAAATAAATAAATAGATAAATAAGCAAGCAAGCAAGCTAGACCAAGCTCCACTTGCTCAGTAATTGCACTGGCACAGGAACAGGACACTTGAGTGGAGCCAAAGTCATCCAGTTTCTACACAAAAACGTATCTCTGATTTATGTGAATCTATGAATTAGTGATCTCCCAAGTTTTCTGTCATTAACAGCCCTGCTCAACTCTTGCAAACTCAAGGCAATAGCTTGCTTTATTGAGTCAATACATTTCAAATTTTGTCTTCCTGTTTTTGTTTAGGAACAACAACAAAGACAAGAAAATCCCAAACTGCAGAAGTAGCTGTACGCCTGATGACGAGACGAGACCTGAAGGGTATTTATAGATTTGTAGCTGGGTTCCTGATGGAAGCATGGAAAGTGTCCCTTAATAGTATTTAAACTCAGATAAGGAACGGGAATAAATAGTGCAACCAGAGGCCATCAAAAGAGTATCATTTAAATTGTTATTGACTCTGAACATTTGAAGATAATAAAAGAGGGGTGGATGGAATTCTGTGCCACAGCGTGAGAACAGGCCTAATAAAGAAAGTTAATGAGACAACAGTGTTGCATTCATGATCTGAAAGATGAATGTCAATTTTTAAAACTGCTATGTCAATATTTCTAAACAGGAATGTAAATTGTTCCTTGTCTCATCCGCGATGCCGCCCCCTTCATTGGCAACGATGGTGAGAAATTTCTTGCCATTTTAGAGAGAGTTCTTTCATTTGTGAGAATAATGTTTTGCACACAAAAAAGATCAATTTTATTCTGCAAAACTGCTTGCTTTGGGTTATTTTGTGCAAAGTCCTGTAATTATGTGCAAATTGCCTCAAACTAAGGTGACTGTTGCTTCATTTGAGGAACTGAAGCAGTTCAGTTGTTGGTTTCTGTCTTAACAACCCTTCTGGGTTTGCTGTTCATGCAGGTGCGTGTTTCGGTTCTGAAAGGGAAAGAAACTAGAGACATTTTACACAAATGACCTTCTGAATTGCTTCAAATTAAGGTGACCAGAGCTCTTCATCTAACTTCTGGCTAAGGATGTTGCCAAGTCTTTGGGTCCGAGACCCAAGTCTGAGTCTTTGATACCAAGTCCCAAGTCCCAAGTCGGAGTCCCTATTGAAAATAAGCTTTTCCTCCCCCAGAAAAAAAATGGAGGTGGGGGTTCCAAGTCATGAGACAAGTCCAAGTCATTGGGGGGAAAAAGTTGAGTCCAAGTCAAGTCACTGGTGCAACTTAATTCTAAGTTGACAGCGAGTCCCATGACTCAAGTACCCATCTCTGCTTCTGGCTGGAGTTAAGGACTCCAGGGCTTAAAAATTTCTTCTTGAGTCCCTTTATTCTGTCAGGAAAGCCTGTACTGACAAGAATGAGGATGTCAGAATGGGTTCTTTTTATCCCTCTTTCAAAGTTAGATCCCAGGTGAGAGAACAGCAGTGACATTTCACAAGGTCAACAGTCTTACATCTGCATGTTCCAGCATGACAGACTGTTTCATATCTGTGCCTGGTCTTGCACAGTCCCTTAATCAACATCATCATAATTCAAAAATACCAGGCACAGTCAATCAAAATTATAAAAACATTGACTGGCATTATATAATGGATACAAGTTTTAACCAAAAACCAAAGTATCTGTTAAATATTGATGTACTATATATGCTGTTCCTAATATTGTCATTTTTTATTGCTCTGTTGTTGTTGTTGTTTACCATTTATAGCTCACTGTTTCTCCAGTGAGCTTAGGGTAGGATAGGCGGGCCTTCCCCACTCTGTTCTCAAAACAACCCTGTGACGTAGGTTAAATACAGAGACTAAAGGCCTGTCCACACTGGCATTGGATGCGACATATGGATGGCACCATACGGATGGCACAATTTGGATTGTGAGGGGGGGAAAAAATCTCATTTGCAAGTGTTTCTATGTAGAATCATCTACCCTCCCCCTTTAAGAGCTGTCCTGCATCTTTTTAGCCCAGTGATGGGGAATGCATTCTTTCTTGCATGCTTCTTGTTTAGCCAGGACATAGCGGCCTCCAGCAAGGAGTGTTTTCTTTGCTTCCTTATCACAACCTAGTCAGAGAAGGTTATCTCTTAGTTGTGAGACTGTGGCCCAGGGTTACTGGTGTTGTTCTTCAGAGACTTTCTAGCAGAACAGTTAAAAGCAGATGAAGAGTACGTGAGTCATCAGAATGGACTCATGAGTGCCCATTATTACCCTAGAGACTGCTGCTACACATCACATTTGTTTGGGTCTGTTAATCACCAGATGCTCTTATTTAAGGTATGACCCAGTTCCCCATCATCGTTCATGGTGGAAGCAATAAAAGCCATTCCTCTGTGTCTGATTTTACCTTTGTAAACGTGACATGGTTCCTTAAAGCTGTGTCTTCATAATCCATGTCAAACACACTCATGGAGGACATCGTGAATATTGGTTCCCTTCCCCTGGTCGGATTTCAGCTTATCCCTTCTTTCTGGTGCCCTCTGGCTAGAACTGGGCAACGTCAACCAGCGACTGCAGAAGCTGCACGCATAGGCTACCCTGATGTCTGCTGTGTACTTGGTCATGGGCCAGCTTGGCCATGCACACTCAGTTGCATACCTGGACAGGTGGCAGGTAGCTGGAAAAAGGTGAAAACTCTTGTGCAATTTCTATTCTGCAGATAATATTTTACAACAGACTCTCGGCTTGTGTTTTTAGATTTAAATTTGTGTTCCTTATATTCCACACGAAATCAGGTGTTTTGGTACAGATACCACCTGAGGATTGATTAAACAATTCCTGCAAAACATGCCATATGACCTCTCAACTCTACTCACTTCCCTCCCACCCACCACCCACATCCTATGCATTTCCAGAGAAACAAAATCTGAAAAGATGCCTTCCTGCCACCTCCAAAGTACCAGAGCATTCACAAAACTTTCTATGCACCAGAATCGCTTCCAGAGTTTTGTGTTCTTGGTTAAATTCCTTCAGCTGCACAGCAGAAGTGCAGGGATTCACGGAGCAGAATAGCTTCCACTTCCCCAGAGTAGTCCATGCCTTTTTCACATCAACTGGCACTTACAGTCTCAGTAATTCACTCTGAGACATTGGTAGGAGAAAGAATAAAAGGTTCCACTACTTAAAATTGAACAGATGATCAGGATGATCAGGGGACTGGAAACCAAGTCCTCTGAAGAAAGACTGAAAGAACTGGGCATGTTTAGCCTGGAGAAAGGATGACTCAGGGGAGATAGGATAGCATTTTTTAAAATACTTGAAAGGGAGTTCTACAGAGGAGGGGCAGGATCTGTTCTCAATCATCTCAGAGTGCAGGATACATCATGATGGGCTCAAGTGACAGGAAGCCAGATTTAGGCTGAAGATCAGGAAAAACTTCCTAACTGTTAGAGCAGTACGACAATGGAACCAATGACCTTAGGAGGTGGCGAGCACTCCCATGCTGGAGGCATTTAAGAGAAAATTGGGCAACCATCTGTCAGATTTGCTTTGATTTGGATTCTTGCCTTGAGCGGAGGGGGGGGGTGTTGGACTCGATGGTCTTATAGGCCCCTTCCAACTCAATTATTCTATGATTCTATGAGGAGATGGGGGTGATGACTGCACCCAAGACCTAGTCTTCGAAGTGGTGCATTAGATGAGGAAGCATTGGGCCTCAGTATCCCTCAAGAAAGTTGGCTCAGGCCCCAGATGATGAGCCCAGGCTTGAAGGATGGAGGTGCAGAATGCATGTAGCAAGGGTTTACTGAAGGATAATATTACTTCACAGTGGTTTTCTGGCAGAGCTTGTGAGGAAAGGGCGCTGTCAGATACCTAGTAGAATGTGTATGGAATTAGCTCCTGACTTATATAGGAATCACATTCCAATCAACTGTGGCTGAAAGTCCCATTTAATCTTGCAAAACTAAAGAGCTGACATGCGGAGAACTAAATCAATGGGATTTTTTGAACACACACACACACACACTATGCCAACACACAGTTCATGCGGTCCACTCCTCTCCATTAAGAGCAGGAGACTCTGGATGACCTCACAAAAGAGATTGTGTATCTGGACAGCTTTATCTTCTCAAGAGTGTCTGCGGCACGAAGCGTCTTCATATTGTAGTTGACGTTGCGCTCAAGCTCCCATTTTCTCATTCAGCACAATTTTGAGCCGCATGGATGGGCAGGTTCAAGATTTCTTTACATGCGTACCCTGTACTCTGAGGTGGCTTTTATTAAATCTCGCCTTTCATTCCGCGACATTTGCACGGGTTATTATCATGGGTCACTGGAAAAGAATATGGGTCTTGAAAAAAACACCACGAGCCTGTCTGAAGTCGATCGGCCACTCAAGAACCACGTGTGACCAGCTAACGATGACTTGCTGGTCTGCTACTCAGCAGTTCTGAAATAAACAGCTTCATGTTGGACATTCTGGGCTGAGGGATCGATAAATTTATAGTTGCTGTAGTCCAGAAACACAAATCCGTGTTTCTGGGCTACACAAATACACTGACTGTGTATTTTCAACCTGTATCAGTTTCAGACGAGTTCATGCTAAGATCCTAACATTATTTTCCCCACAACAATCTGCATGATCCTAATATCATGCTCCCACAACAATTTGGAAACCAAGCCCAAAGAGGAAAAACTGCAATGACTGAGCATGTTTAGCCTTGAAAAAAGAAGACAGAGGGGAGACAGGATAGTGCTTTTCAAATACTTGAAAGGCTGTCATTCAGAGGAGGCACAGGATCTGTTCTTGATCATCCCAGAGTACAGGACATGTCATAATGGGATCAAGCTACAGGAAGCCAGATTTTGGTTGAGTATCAGGAAAAAACTTCTTAACTGTTAGAGCAGCACAACAATGGAACCAATGACCTGGGGAGGTGGTGAGCATTCCAGTACTGGAGGCCTTCAAGAGAAAATTGGACTGTCATTGGTCAGATCAGCTTTGATTTGGATTCCTGCCTTGGGCTGGGGGTTGAGCTCAATGGCCTTATAGGCTCCTTCCAACTCCCTGATTCCAATTCCATGATTCTATGAAACAGTGGTTTGTCACTGGAGAAAAGATGGGTGATGATTTTCTCTTCTTCTCATTATTCTCCTCCTCCTCTTTGTTCCTCCTCAGAAAGCCAATCAATTCGAGATTCCTTCGTAAAATAGGCCCAAGATTAGGAGGTGAATCTGCTGAACAGTCTAGCAAAACTCCCTCTTCTTGCCACATGCTGTATGATTTTTGCTACAACACAACATCTTTAAAAAGCTATTCATCCACTTGCCTGTCTTTGGCCCTGAATAGAGATGGGCACGAAAAGAACCACAAAACAAAATGAAAAACCACGAATCAGGCCATTTCGTGGTCAATTCTAGGGTGTTCAAGGAAACATGCCTGCCCAGCATTAAACGAAATGCCGAACATTTATAGGCGTTGGCCGTTCGTACACTTTGTTGTTTCTGCCATTTGAGACTTCCAGGAGTGGTAAAATGTCCCCCCGATGAGGCAGAGACACTAAACTTGCTGCAAGTCTTCAGCTGACCCGCCTCCCCACCCCTTCCATGTTTGGTGAAGGCTTGGATTTGGGACATTCGAGTTATAGCCCCCCAAAGCAAGCCCCCCAAAATGCTCTTTCGTCAGCTCCAAGTTTGGTGTCTCGAACCTGAGCTGTTCTACGGCTCCCAGAAGCCCCAAATCACACAAAACACAAAATGGCTCATTTCATTGGAAAGTTCAGGAAAGTCTGAACCATCTCGTACCGCTGTTTTCCCCATTTGTGCCCACCTCTAATCCTGAAGCTTGACTCAGGGACAGGGATTGGTGCAGGATCTCGCATACTGTATGTTGGGCTCCATTCAAAACCAACAGCCATGCCTGCTATACGTCCATCTAATCCAGAACTGTCCACAAGCAAAGCACATTTCTTCAAATCACCTGCTAGGGTGTCTTAAGAAACAGGGATGGGGACTTGAGTCACGGGACTTGCTGTCAAGTCAGACTTAAGTCGTACTGGTGACTCAACTTCAGACTCGGCTTGTGACTCAGAACCCACCCACCTCTCCCTGTTTTTCTGTGGGGGGGAAAAAAACTTGTTTTAAACAGGGACTCAGACTTGCGACTTGGGACCAAAGACTCAGACTTCGGACTCGGACTTTGCCAACTTCCCTGCTAAGAATGAAGGGTCACACTGCTTCCTGAAGGCAAAACCTATGTTCTGAGCTAAGACCGACCCCCTACGCAGTATATGAACGGAGCCACTGCAAAACTTTCAAGAGTTAGATCAACTCAAACCACGTGTTCTACTCAACTGCCGTTCTGTTTTATACATTTTCTTAACTCCCTTTCCTTTTCCTCCCACCTTTTCCCAGTCCCCTGTAATCTCATTTTTACAGCTCATTGGTATGTTTTTATTCAGCTTAACTTCCATTTCTTCCCTACGTTGCTTTGCACGATGGCTTTTCTTCGTCTTTTCTCCCACAGCCCACGTCTGGCAACTATGATTATACCCTTCAGTTCCGTGGCTCAGACTTGCCGCACAGTACAAAATGACAGGGCGAGAGCGGAGTGATGGCGAGTTTGATAAAAGAGGAGGGAAAAACAGAGACCAAGCCTCCTTTAAATTCATGCCTGGCACTGTAAAGTGTTCTGTGGAATTTAGAATCCGATCAAAACAGACTTCCCCCTGTAATTATCCATGTCTTTTCTCTCTACACCTATTCCTTTCTTTATTTTAATGTTTCAGATAAGTTTGTTCTCGTTGGGAAGGCAGTTAAGCAGTAAAAGAGTTCACCTGGAGAACGTTCTGTTTTGAAAAATCACTTGGCTTTAAAGGGTTAATGTTCAAGCTAATTCAGCGCTACAGATTGTTCAGCGCTTTATCACTCTCAAGACTTTTCTTCTGCACCCTTTCCTTCTCTTCTTGATCTATCAGGCTGAATAAATTCAGTTTACTTGCCCCTAAACGTCAGCTCGCCTCCTGTTTCTGCCATCTGCCTTGGATCACAAAAAGAGGAGGACTGTCCACCATTTCCCAGGCCAAAATATGCGGTTAGTGCAGGGTGAAGCCTTTTGCAGACTTCCAAACCTCCAGAACTCTCTCACCAGTTTGTATATACATGAACATCAAAAAGAAAATTCACAGTTTTAAGAGCCTCCGTGAATTGTGATTCCCCTTCTCTTGGTTGAAGATGTTAACTCAGGTGATTGGTGCTGGATAGATTGACAGCCACCCCATCCCAGAAAAGTCCCTCCCAGTTACTCAAACCATAAGCTGCATGCAAGGTTGCAATTAAAACTCTAACAACCTCATGTGTTAAGACGTGAGGGCGAGTGAGAAGCTTTGAGGGTTTGCAGACAAGGTTCCAATTTTATTTCTCAAAGCTTGAACACCGAGAGGAACTTTGACTTGATTTATCAGAGCATCCTGATGGCTCCTGGTCGCTAGGCAACCAAGTTTCCCCATCTGTACTCCCTGTCGCTCCTGGGGGCAAGACTATGAGTAATACCGTTGTGTATATATGAAACTAAATGGACCATGGGCACCATTTATAAGCAGAGGAATGTATGTTTTACCTAAGTAGAAGAATAACTTGTTTACTTGTGACTGTCAACACGGTAATTTTCTACCTTCTTCTCTGTAATTTCTATGTAGATTGCAGAACAATGAATATATTAGGCTTCAATGTGTAGATCTCGGCCTTGTTCACCCTTTTGTTGTGAAAAAAGAAAGTGCAAGAATATTTCTCCTCACTGCAGGGTGGTCGGATTTTTTTTTCCCCAGTCTCGGAGAAAATGTGTGGTTTATGAAAGAGATTGTTGTGCATTTCTGGGAGGGGGGGAAGTGTTGTCCGAAAAGTGTAGACTTCTTGTTAATGAACCAGTATTAGCCTACGATATTAGTTTTTGTGGATATTTTGATCATACAGTCCAAGCGTTGTGTTTCATGCGTGCTTGTGCAAAAGACGCTAGGTTGGCATTTTCTTTTGTGCAACTGTGGAAAACAGATGGGGGGGGGAAGTGCTTCTTCTCTTCCTCTCATGCTGGAGGTGAAAACAATCAACTAAGGAGGGGGGATGGAAAATCCTTGTCAAGACATCTTGCTGTATTGGGACATCTCTGTCTCAATGAAGCGTAAGAAGCTCCTAGAGCCATCTTGGTCACTGGCAGCCAAAGTGGGCTCAGTGGCCTGGAGTATCTGAGACCAGCTTCATTTGGCCTACCAGCTATACCTGGACAGGGACCATCTGGTGGCAGTAGTTCACACGCACCTCTATTTGTCAGGGATGTTGGTAAGTCTATGGGTCTGAGTCCCAAGTCCAAGTCTGAGTCTTTGGTACCAAGTCCCAAGTCTGAGTCTTTGGTATCAAGTCCCAAGTCTGAGTCTTTGGTATCAAGTCCCAAGTCTGAGTCTTTGGTATCAAGTCCCAAGTCTGAGTCTTTGGTACCAAGTCCTGAGTCTGAGTCTTTGATACCAAGTCCTGAGTCTGAGTCTTTGGTATCAAGTCCCAAGTCCCAAGTCTGAGTCTTTGGTATCAAGTCCCAAGTCTGAGTCTTTGGTATCAAGTCCGAAGTCTGAGTCTTTGGTACCAAGTCCCGAGTCTGAGTCTTTGGTACCAAGTCCTGAGTCTGAGTCTTTGGTATCAAGTCCCAAGTCCAAGTCTGAGTCTTTGGTACCAAGTCCCGAGTCTGAGTCTTTGGTACCAAGTCCCGAGTCTGAGTCTTTGGTACCAAGTCCTGAGTCCCTATTAAAAAGAAGCTTCCCCCCCTCCCCGAAAAATAAGTAGTAGGTGGGTTCCGAGTAGCAAGTCAAGTCTGGATCATTGGGGAAAAAAACCAAGTGGAGTCACCAGTGCGATTTAAGTCCAATTTGACAGCGACTCCCACTGCTCAAGTCCCCATCTCTGCTATTTGTGGCTATCTGAAGCCCCAGAGATTTCAATAGGCTTGCTCCACGTAAGCCTAAATTTGGGCTTAATCCTACCGACTCTTACTTCCAGTGAGAAACATGTTTGTATTTATAGCAAGTAGTCTTTAGAAAGCTTGGACTGGCCTGCTTTAGCGACTCAAATCACCCTCCTTACCCCAAACACCCTAATTGAACCAAGTATTTCTCTGACATGTTGTTAAAGGACTCGAGAGAGAGAGAGGATAGTACAACAAGGAGGAGAACCGCTGGCGTGCTTCTAAGATTGATGGAAACAAATTAAAGCTGGCAAGCTCAGTTGGAGGCTCTTATTCCCACCCAAGGTCTGCAGAGGCACTGATAAGAAGAGGCAGGGGGGACAAGGCACACAGGAAAGACCCAGGGAGTCCTTTCACATGAAAAAGGGCAGGGTCAGGTTCTCCCTTTTTGTGATTTACACACTGATAGGTATTGATTTATTTCTTGAAACTTCATGCACTGGGATTTTTATTTTATTTTTTTCAAAAAAATGTGTTGAGTAAGTGCTGGGATCTTTTTTGACCCCACTGGAATTCTGCTATGAACGGAGGCGTAATACTGTGGTTTAGGTTAGGTTTAGGGTTAGGGAATCTTTCCCAGCCCTAACTGGGAATAGAGATTGAGGATGGAATTCAAGTCCACATTTTTGGATTTCCTGAAGAATTTCACTGTTCCCCCTTCTGACCTAATAACCTATGGAGAGCCAGGTTATGTACCCAGTGTGATGTAGTGAATAGAGCCCTCCCCACTTTGCTTGCTTGAAACAAGGCTTCCTTTAGCTGTGGGGGTGGTTTGAAGGTTTGAATCTCAGAAAGAGCAGGAGAGCTGAAGAGGATGTCCACAAACTGGAGCAAGTTCAGAAGAAGGCAACAACGATGATCAGGGGACTGGAAACCAAGCCCTCTGAAGAAAGACTGAAAGAACTGGATATGTTTAGCCTCGAGAAAAGAAGGCTGAGGAGAGATAGGATAGCACTGTTCAAATCCTTAAATGGTAGTCCTACAGAAGAGGGACAGGATCTGTTCTCAATCATCCCAGAGTGAAGGACACCTAATAATGGGCTCAAGCTATAGGAAGCCAGACTTTAATTCAATATCAGAAAAAAACCTCTCAACTGTTAGAGGAGTACGACAATGGAACCCATGACCTCAGGAGGGGGTGAGCGCTCTAATGCTGGAGACAGTCAAGAGAAAATTGGGCCACCATCGATCAGATCTGCTTTGATTTGGATTCCTATCTTGAGCAGGGGGTTGGACTCAATGGCCTTACAGGCCCCTTCCAACTCAATTATCCTATGATCCTATGCTTTTATGATAACCAACAGCATCAGCAGCAGTAGTTTGAGTTTCTACTACAGTATGTTGAATGTCCTTTCATTGTAATCACATGGAATCTCATGATCACTGCACGGGGGGGGGGTTCATCATGGGGGGGGGTTCATCATGGGGACCATGCCATGTGCAAGCACTGGGCATCCACACTTCAACACTGGTAAATGTTTCAGTGGACGCTTCACATGACACAGACCAAGAAGTCACTTTCCTTGGTACACCGAATCAACTTCCTCCAGCAGGTTTCTGACTTGACAGTTTGGCCAACAGACTATAGAGTGTAACACACAACCGATCCCAAGACAAAGAAAACCAACTATAGGTAATAGCACATCACTCCAAGGGGAAAATGCACACCACACCAGTATAGTAGTTAATTCCCTAACTGGGAATGAAACAAGGCTGAAACAAAGGCCCTTTTAAACTTCTTTACTGGTGCTTACTAGGGCGAGAAAAGGATCCAAGCCTCGTAAACTTGCTTTTCATTCAGAAGATGAATGGAAATATTTCCATGTGGTTGTAAAGCATTATTCATAGGGGGGAAAGGGCTCAAGCACTGTGCGGGGTGTCTCTGTGGTATGTAAATTATGTCAGCCTGTCTTGCAATGCCTCATCCATTACAGGTGCTGATTCCTCTTTGTCTTCATCTTTCCAGGGGAAAGGCACCTTGATGCTTACTCTTCTCTCTCTCTCTCCCCTGTATTTCCTCTCCTTTTTCTGATTAACATTTAGAAGCCAAGGTCCACATCTGGATACAATACTGGTGGGGATTTTTCTTTTCTTTTTAAAGGCAAGAAAGTTCCTATCTGCCAAAGGTATAAAAGTCATCAGTGACGTATTTTCTAAGGATGCAGAAGAAATTAGATTAGTTTGCATTTTATATGAATTTATTGTCCTGCTTCTCACTTGTCAAATTAAGGTCAACCACAATACAATTATCCTTTCGCACTTTTCCCAGCTTTGTGGTGTATAATTGCGTACCTTTGGGCGGGGAGGAAGCCTACTCAAAGAAGGGTTCCAGATTTTGCAGAATAACATCTGTGACCTGTGTTGTACAGAACAGGATAGGATGCGGGTTTTTTTTCAACATCTGGCAGTATGTGGGGTCTCAGCTTTCTCCATGACTTGGCAAATCAGGTTCTTGGATGGGTGAGCCTTGAGGAGAAGCCTCCCTCTCTGGCCCTGCAGGAACTGTGCAGCTTGCCCAAGACCACACAGGCTGGCTCTACTCTTCGGAGTAAAGGGAAGTTAGGAATCAAACTCCCAACATCTGGCTGTGCAACCAGATACATAAACCACTGAGCTATCCAGCCAGCTACAAAGTTTTCAGTAATTACCAAGAAGATGCTGTTCAACCTGGAAGGGGACAGCCATAGCATGACAATAAGAAGACGTCTACATGGGTTCAGGCATTTATGTAGGGATCCGAGAACTATTCCCAGTGTATTTTCTTGGCCTGTTCTTCCTCCTCCTCCTCCAGTCATCATGGCAGAACCATCTCTAATATGTTACCGTGCATTACGTGATTAACAGGTTCTTCTGCAGGTTCTTATACTGTCACAAAGGACCTGGTGAGATGGTTTGGCAGTTGGACCAGATCCAGTTTTGGGGAATAAGTGGTTCATGTGTTTCATTCCTTCCTATCTTGTGGGCCTCCATAAGACATCAATTTTGAAATCTGAGGACCCATAACATACAGAAGCGATTTTTGGAACTTGAATCCAGTTCTGTGATTGAAGAACCATCTTTTCGGATGCTGGGGGTGAAGGCCCAGCCTGGTGACTGTTCAGACCGCTTTGCTCCATGGGGACAAGGGACCCACATAGATGCCTGAACTCATGTAGACTTCTTACTGTTATACTATGGCTGACCCCTGCCAGGTGCTGAACAGCATCTTCTTGGTGTACCACTGGAAAAATTCCAGGTGATTACTGAAAATTCTGGTTTCAGAGCCAGAAGTAGGGAGTTCGATTCCCAACTTCCCTCTACTCTAAGAGTAGAGCCAGCCTGTGTGGCCTTGGGCAAGCTGCACAGCCCCAGGATGCCATCAGAAGAAAGGAGTGGTAAACCACTTCTAAATACTTTTTACCTGGAAAACCCTGGAAAGGGTCACAATAAGAAGAGAATTGAGTTGACAGCATGATGTATATATACTGAAAACTCTGGACAAAAACCCATAAATGCTTAACAGAAAGAAGAGTCTGTTTTCTGTTAACAGACTATGGCCACTTCTTTCCCTGTTCCCTATTTTCTTGTCTCATCTTTTAGCATAACAAAAGCTGAGACCATGTGGATCACTGTCATAAATTATGCTGGCTACGGCTGGAGGATCTGCAGAGCAACCATCTCTGGGTGGCCACACCTAACTCAGCTCCAGGTTTAAACAAAGCTGAGGCCCTACCTTGTCTAATGCAAGTGTCTCTGATCTCTGATTTAGTGAACAAGACACATGATCTCAGGGGAAAGGGTGAGAAGGAAGCACAATATTCAAATAACTCTCTAGACAATCCCATACATCATCAGGTAAATGAAAATAAATACGGTTAACAATGCTGCTGTACAGGTTTTTATTATGATTATTTATAACAGCCTTCCAAAATTTCAGGAAATTAAAGTAAACGTCAAACCAAACATCCTAATTTCCCCCCAGGGTTTAGCACATTTGGGAGTCTGACAGCTTCTCATTTTTCTTTACACCCAGCAAAGTCAGGAGACAGGCAAAGCTGTGTTTTCATTCCTCATTTTGTGGGGTTTGGTCATAAATTGAAAAGAAGGTGCAAAATAAAGGCCACAAAAATCAAGCAAGCAACTTAATGTTTCTATGCAAACTCAATGCAAACATATCAGGAATCTCAGAAAATTTGAATTTTTCTACCAACCGAGCCCGAAAGCAAATTACAATGATTCTCTCATTTCTGGAATTTAAGACAGGGGACTAGAGGCTTCCCGCCAAAATGTACAGGAGTGAGATAAACATGTGTTTGTGGAAAGCTAATTTTCAGAACCCCCAAAACAGTCCAGTGAGGATTTAGTATGGTCACTGGGCACAGGATTTTCAGAATTTATGGACTGCAGCCACAAGAAATCTGCAGGAATTCCCCAGCCAGATTTCTGAGGGCTTTTCATCAAGAAATCAAAGTCCTGACAAGGTGTTTTCACGTTCTTAAGCTAATGGGTTCATACTCCAGCAGCCATTTCCATCCTGTGGAGAAGACAGGAGAAATAAGTGGGATGGGCTCAGCTCTGTGAGAGATGCAAGGGATTAGGGGTCTGGAAGATTAGATTCTGTGTAGAATCTAATGAGCAGAGACTACCACATACATAATCCCTTGCACCTCCCACTGATCTTAGCCCTGCCACCCACTTCCCCTGTCTTCTCCACAGGACAAAAATGGCTACCAGAATATGAGTGCATTAGCTTAAAATCTTGAAAACACAGCTCAGAACTTTGATATCTTGATCAAAGCCCAGAAAAATCTGGCTGGGGGAATCCCTGCACATGTCTGGAGGATGTAGCTTACAAATTCTGAAAATCCCATGTGTAATGAAGGATGAAGGAATGATGGGGGTGGGGGAATAAATGGAATGGAGTACTGTAAATAAGACCTAGCTGCCTGGCTGGCACATTTGCTTGGCCTCTCCGTGTATAGGATTCTCATACGTTTGTTCATATTTGTGTTGAAATCCAAAGTCTTTTCTTTCTTCCCTTCCCATCCTAGGGCAATTCTTCCAAAAAGGTTACACCCTTAATAGAGTAGCTGAAGCATTTGTAATGTGTGCCAACCGCCAAGCACTCTCCTGCCGATTCTACCCATCTGCCACCACAATCTGTGCTTCACCTTGCTTAGACGTGGAGAAATGATGGTCTATAAATATAACCATCTCCAGCCTGGTGTGATTGTACACATGCCGGGTGGATGGGTGCCATCTCAGAGTTTACTTCTTAATCATTTGGATTTATCTTGACTCGGGATCTGCATGGGGCTCAAGACGGGGGTTGCACAAATATTTACCAGTCCTTCGTTATAAAGGCAAAGGCAACAGACAGGCAGATAGTGATGGGTGAAGTCTTGCAGTAGCTTAGAAGCGTTTGGAGATGATGAAAGAAATTTCGCATCCCAAGGCTAATGTGAGAAGCAGCTTTCCTCACCTTCTAACCTTCCTTGTATGGGGAGAAGAAATTAAATCTTTCTCCTATACCCGCAGTCTCTAATTCCCATTTTCTTGAATTCTCCCTGAGCTTCTGAAGAGCACTGGCAAACTAGAGAAAAGATGCGGGAGAGATTTTGTGCAAATTATAGAGACCTGTGCCAGGAAGGGAGAAGAGCTTTCGCTCGCTCGCTCGCTCTCTGGGCCGAAGGGGAGGAATCCTGGGAGGCTTAAAAATTCCACATTCAGCTTTCGCACCATATTGAGATAGCTTAAATCAGGTATCAATCGTTCTATCCCCAAAACCAGACATATTTGGTCACAATGGTGATGCAGAAGTAGATGGTCCCATCAAGTACAACAGGGATATCTCAGTGAGTTAGGTATCTGGCTGCGGAGCCAGAGGTCGAGAGTTCGATTCCCCACTGCGCCTCCTGTGAGTACAACCAGCCTGGGTGGCCTTGGGCAAGCTGCACAGTCCCAGGGTACCCCCAGAGGATGGTGGAGTCCTCCAGTTACTGCCAGAGGCCACTATATCAAGACGATGAATAGACATTCCATCAAGTATAGCTCAACATTACCTTGTGACTCAGGAGTATCCTTCACATTCAATGTAACGCATATGACTCCTGAGCACTACATATTTTCAGAGCATCAGGCCTGCCAGGGCTGGGGGACGTATAGCACAGAGACCTTATCCTTGTTAATCCATTCCTACCATTATCGCACCTTATTAGGACATCCCGTAGACTTGCTGTTTCCGCTTCACTGGAGAGAAGCAAATGATGTCTTAATGCTCTCATTATGCCCCGGTGCCAATAAAGAGCCATTCTGCTCTCCTTCGTGAGGAAAAGATAATGGCAGGCATGGTGTGTCCGAGTACATTTAACATTAATTGGATAGAACATGGAAGGGTTCCTTCCCTCTGGGCTGGTAGAGAAGTCACAGCGAAACGTATCAAAGTGGCAAAATGCATTCATGTCATCTTTCACTCAAGGGCAGATCTAAGATAGCCTTTCCTCAACAGATAAGCTAGAGAAGGCCACGAGCCTGCCCAGCTTCTTCGGCCAGTGAGGAAAGGAACTGATTTCCCACTGGGAAGAGAATTCCAGTGCTATACAAGTGTCTATAGCGAGTGACAGGAATGGTAGATTCTTGCGCGAGAAGTAGGACTGTAAATCCTAACTAGAGATGGGGACGAATATAAGAACGAATCGCGATTTTTGACAAAAATCACCGATTTGTCATATTCGTCGATTCGTATTCATCAATTCTGGAGACCCAACAAATAAGAAGTGGCGAATATGTACCTGGTTTTATTCGTTGATTTGTCGATTCATCAATATTCGTTGATTCGTCATAATTGTTTATCATCAACTGGCCCTTTAATGTCTTAGAGTGAATTATTGAGACTGTGAGGCCAGTTGATGATAAAAAGGGGTGAACTAATCTGGGGAATGTGAAGCTACTCTGCTCTGTGAATCGCTGCTCTTCTGCTGTGCAACCTAGAGAAATTTAACCAAAATTCAAAACTCAGCTTTGGCCTCAAAGGAATCCATTCTTCCCATCAGATGTATTATCATGCAGTCAGTTTCCATTGCTTGCTTGCCTGCTTTCCACCCAGAGAGTTCTGCCAAATGCAGCTTGAGCAAAGCTGGAGGCCAAGCAATGCAGAAGCTATTAATGGAGCGGAAATCCACATATATTGTTACAGCTTTTGAGAAATTGCAGCGAAGGGATTTCCAAATCCTTTAAAGATTTGCAAAAAAATAAAAAAAGGCTTCCTGTCTCTGTTCTCGTAATCTCCTACCTAATGCTAAAAGCAAAACCATTCTTCTATGCAGCCTGGATGGGCTTGAAATGCCTTGGCAATGTGTGCCTGAAACAGAATCATGGAATAATGATGGTGTTTGGTGGTGGGCCTTTCTCAGCCCGTTCATGTTTGGGAACTTGTCTGTTCTTTTTTGCTGTGTGAGCCCCTGGACTTCTGATGAGGAGTGGCAAGGCATGCTTATCAAATCTGCAGGGGACACTAGTGCGCTAGAAGACAGAAACAACATTCAAAGAGATTTTGATTGGCTTGAGCATGAGGCCGAAAACAACAGAATGAAAATTAACAGGGAGAAGTGCAAAGTTCTACCCATAGAGAAAAAGAAAAGAAACACACAGTTAAAAGAGGGGAGATACTTGGCTCAGTAATACGATGGGCAAAAAGGATGTTGGAAGTGTTGTAGATCACAAGTTGAATATGAGCCAACAGTGTGAGGTGGTTGCAAAAAAGGCAAATGTCATTTTAGGCTGCGTTAACAGAAGTATAGTCTACAAATCCTGTGAGGTACCAGTTGCCCTTTATTCAGCACTGGTTAGGCCTCATCTAGAGTATTGTGTCCAGTTCTGGATACCACACTTGAAGAAGGATACCAACAAAATGGAACAAGTTCAGAAGAAAGCAACAAGGATGATCAGGGGACTGGAAAACAAGCCCTATGAGAAAAGTCTGAAAGAACTGGGCATGTGTAGCCACGAGAAAAGAAGGCTGAGGGGAGATAGGATAGCCCTTTTCAAATACAAACTGTACAAAATACAGTGTATTTTCAAATACACTGTACTTGAAAGGTACAGTAGTCCGACAAAGAAGGGGCAGGATCTGTTCTCCAGAGTGCGGGACATGTAAGAATGGGCTCAAGCTACAGGAAGCCAGGTTTAGACTGAATATCGGGGGGGGGGGGACTTCCTAACTGCTAGAGTAGTACAACAATGGAACCAATAACCTCAAGAGGTGGTAAGCACCCCATCACTGGAGGCATGCAGAGGAAAGCCTTCTGTCAGATGACTTAAACTTGGATTCTGTACTGAGCCGGGAGTTGGACTTCGTCACCTTATATGCCCCTTTTAAGTCCGTTATTCAATGATTGTATGATTCCAATGATTTTCCCTAATGAGACCCTGAACGTTCTGCCTTTGGCCTTTCCAGCTGTCTGTAAAGAAACTAGAGATGATCTTTGATGGACATCTTCTTACCTCCCATCCATTGCCTGCTGGCTCCTGTTCCTATTGCCTGGGCAGGTCATAACTTAAGCTGCTATTTGCTCCAGTGATATATCTCAAAGAGAGCCCATTTACACAACGCATTCCATCACCAGGGTGACAACTCTTTGTGGAGTACATCACAGGGCTGCACACGGCTCTTGTATTTTAAAGTCCCGACGATACATCACCCAACATGCTGTCTTGCTCCCAAGACTTCAAGGCAAAAAACGGCAGATGGCTTTCAGAGAAATAGAGAGGCTGCGAATGGAAAAATTATATAAGGTGAATTTCAAGAGAAAAGATTTATTTATCTTTTATTTACTTACAGTGTTTTCATACAGCTTTTCATTTAATTTGTTTTTACTTTATTGCTTCATAGCCAGCCAGGCTGGTTCACACAAACAGAAATTAAACCACTCTTTAAAGATGAGAGTTGACATCTAACATAAATACATACAAACAATCAGAAAAGCACAGAATAATAAAATAAGCCTTTCCAAGCAAGTACCAAGTTGTAAGATTAACTTGTAGCCTCGTGGTGCAGTGGCTAAACTGCAGTACTGCAGTGAAGATTCTGCTCACAATCGGGTTCAGTCCCAGGTAACTGGCTTGAAATTCACTCATCCTTCCATCCTTCCGAGGCCGGTAAATTGAGAATCCAGCTTGTTGGAGGTGGGGGCAATGTGTAACCTGCATAATTAAATTGTAAACCACTCAGAGAGTGCTTTGAGCACTATGGGGCAGCATGCTTTTTTGGTAGAAATGCTTATACATTATGCTCCATGTTTAGGGAAAAGGATACTAGCCAATAAACAGCAACGCTACTGAACAGATGGGACTTGTTATGTCAACACTTACATTGGGACTACTTTGGTGGGGGCTGATTCTAGACGTAGAGCTGGTATAGCTGGGTGGGGGGCTGGACTGCATACCTGTGGAACCAAAGGCCAGAGTTCGACTACCCATTGAACCTCCTAGAAGGAGGGCAGCCAATATCAGCCTGGGTGCATACAGTTGATGATGACATGCCCTGATATCTGTACAGCCTTGGGGAGACTTCCAGGTCACCACCAGAAAGAGGGACTGGTTATATACAGTAGGTTCCCATTATCCATGGACTCAGTATCTGCTGATTCACTTATCCACAGACTGGATATATTAAAAATATTAAAAGAAAAATCCCATATATATAATAATTATGTTACCAGAACTGACCACTAGAGGTAGAAAGAGACCATGTTATGTATAGCCATCGTTGTTATAATAGTGTTTGCTATAATAGTCCACATTTTTCAGCATGCACAAGGGTGGGACTTGGAACCGATCCTCAGCAGATACAGGGGTCCTATTATACTTCTGAGTACTCTAGGAGTGTCACCCAAAGTCAAAATTGGCTTAATAGCACATACTTAGTATTCACCTTTAACCGTTGACCTTTTCCCTCATTTTTAGGGGGATAAATATTGCTTTTCAAGGGGGAAAAAAACCAGCAGAGCCCAATTATGAATTAATTTGGGAGGGTTTGCCCAATATCATCTCACATACTCAGCAGGCAAACACGATAGAACCAAATAGGAGATGAACAAGTATTTATTGCCATGGTAGGATCACTCCGAATCCTTATTCAGTTTTGATCAGAAGAATCCCCTTTTGTTGTGAAGTACAGAAGGATGGAACAATATCTTAGTAGCGCAAATATTTATGAGTTTGGGTATAAATCAGTCTCCAATGTTATAAAGTTGCCATATCCTATCAGAGCACCCTAAAAAAGTAGTGCCGATATTACTCAAATGTCTCCTGTTTTAGAGGAAAGACTCTATCCATTGTATACACCAGAGTCACTGAATGTAACGAGATTTAATTTCATGCTGAAGGGTCTGTGAATATTGAGTTTGAAAACAGTCACCAACAGCCTAAATTCAATTTTTCACCGTATTTCTGCTACAACCAAGAAAAGCTTTAAGTCGCTGTTCACAATGAATACATCCTTCAAAAATACAGCAGTGTTTTTAGTTCAAAAGCTCATGCTAAATAGATTTCTTTATTACCATCATCTTTTCCTTATTAAAAAGAATCTGTATGAAAATTAAGTGCTGTTCCATTAATATTTAAATCTAACATTTATACTAAAAAGATTAGAGCCATTCTTGTGTTATGTCTCCACGATAAAGCAGAAGGGGATGCGGGCTCTCATCACATAATATGTGCACAAACAAAATAGCATTCATTTCCTGTTCAAAAAAATTTCCTCTGTGAGTCTTTGTACTTCTAGCAAAAGAAAAAAGACAAAGGAATTTTAACTAGAAATTCAAAACTCCACAACTGAAACTCCCCCCCCCCCGTCTGTCCATCTATCCAGCAGTAACCAATCTGATCTAACTAGAGATCCACCTCTCGGCTCTGTTTGTTTCCTCTTGGTTGTCTGTTGGAAGCCGGGAGGGTCTATTTGTTGAAAGCAGCCACGTTGATCAGTTTGCTGTTTGATCTGTTTACAATGGTAAGTAAGGAAAATGGTTTTCATTCTTTCTATTAATGCCTCAGGTTGAGTCATTGAGATTGTAAATGCCCGTTAATGAGAAAAAAATGGGTGGACTAATCTGGAGAATTTGAAGCTATTCTGTTCTGTGAATCCCTGAATTTCTGCTGTGCAGCTAGGGGGATTTAACCATAATTCAACAGTCACCTGACCCTGCTACACACTTTAGAGTCTTACGAGTTGGTGTCAGGTCGAGATTTCTTCTTAGACTACCACTCTAAACAACTGATTTGGGTCATATGGAATAAATTGTCAAAAACAGCCTCAGACCCGTAAGGATATCCCAGCTTCTTCTCCTTCTTTTTAAAGGCGCCATCTAAATGCAAATGGACACCTGTTACACAAGCCAGAAATCGAGACCTTTTTCCTATTAAAAAGACGTGAGCATGGAGAGGGATGGAATTAATTTATTGCTAAAACACTCCCCCGGATAAGAGGAATCGCAGCTCCATGCTTGGCATCATTTCCTGCCCGTGATGTCCCCAGCGCTGGCCAGACAACAGATATTTTTAAACCTCTTCTCTCTACCCCTCGCCCCTCCGCGCTGAGGGGGAAGTAATCTCCTCCTGGAAATGGCTTTACTGCTGCCACAGCATCAACTCAAAGGAAGAGATTTGTCTTCCTTTCTCCCATAAAGGCTTTGGGGAAATGGAAGATGGCAGTAAAAGCAAAATTGTTCACACATGTACAATTTGTAAGTCATACCGGTTCTGCACCAGCCTCCCCGGTAAGGACCCGCCAGCACTGCCTTAGGGGTAAACGTCACGGCTGACAAACTATCCTCGTACTCCAAAGGGCTGCCTCCCGGTCCCACCTAATCCCTCTTCCAGACAGAGTTGTGACCCAAGAGCCTCTTGAAATTCTCTACCATAATTGTAAACACACAGCCTTTTCTTTCATCTCATGCACGACATCAAGAGATCTGTTTCTGCGTCGTGGCGCTGTTGGGAAGAGTTGCCCCATTTGTAAGAACGACGGCCTCAAAATAATCGACTGTCTTGCTATAAAAATGAAAAGCAGCTGATGGGTTGCTTGCATCTTTGGCATCAGCTCGTCCTCCTGCATTAGCTCGGTGGGTGGGTGGGTCTGGGAGTCTGGATCTGGGGCTGTGTGGGACTGGGTCTATGGGTCTGTTTGTAGGTCTATGGGTTTGTGGGTCTTCTTCCAAATCTCATAATTTTATGAGGTTTATCTCAGAAATATGAGGTGACAATCTTTCTGGCCATGGTCGGGGCTGGTGAGCTTCTTTTAGCATTGTCTGGCAAACAGTGATATATTTTTGTTTGTTTGTTTGTTTCCTTCAGTGAGCTCAAGGCAGCAAATGTGACTCTCCTCCACCTCCACAACAACACTGAAAGGTTGTGATGGGCCTAAGATCTCCCAGTAAGATTCCCAGCCACTGGGTGATTCGAACTCAGTCTCCCAAATCCTTAACTAACACTGTAACAGCATCAAGCCAGCTGTGTATAGGATTGCAGTTTATGTGGTTTCATAAATTCTTTCCTTTAAAAAATGATGGCCACCATCCTCTTGTGGGACTCCAGTGTTGAGTGACATGAGCACCAGTGGCAGATTGCTGCTAATTAAAGAGTCCCTGCTTGGGTCTGAGAGTGTGTGCAACTTTGTCTCGTTGCCCACAGGTTGCACACACCCTAAATAAAACAGAAACACTTTAATCAGCAGCAATCTGCTATAAAGTGATGCCATTCTTGTGTGTGGATTTTGGCCAATAGAAATAATGTGAGTGCATTCAAAATTTTAAACTTTAAAAAAAAAAGCAGACAATGACTCACGCTCTCTAATATTTTGGCTGCATTAAGCACTAGTGCTCATAGCCTCAGTGTCAGAAATGATAAACATAGTAAATGGCTTGAAAATCAATTCAGGACACTGGGAAATGTTCCAGTTTTCTGAAAAGAAAAAAAAACTATAACATTGTTTCTGAACATCACTCCCTTCAAGTCATTCATTCCACAATTCCCTATTTTTCATTTAGATACCAAGCATAATCTCTTGTCTTCAGCTACCTCCGATCCAAGGTGTTTTTCTACAAAGCATGTTTTCTACTAGCCTTATGATATTGTCTTGGTTCAGTACCAACAACATCCAGAGCTTACTTTCCTAAAATCCATAGGTTAATGCATAGCTACGTTAACCTCTCACTTTTCTCCCAGAACCTGCAGTGTTCATCGACATTCTAGTGCCGACAGTTTTGACCTGAACAATTTTGGCATCAGAGCAAATCAGCCAAGCTGTGTGCATGTGTGCTTCCGCATGTTGTGCACAAATGCACACAGGGGGATTGACAACTCTAATTTCATTTGTAATCCAATTGATTAGGATGATCAGATTAGATTGTTACAGCTGGTCATTCAAGGTAAAACTAATTGGAAAAGAAATACAGGTGAATTTGGTGATGGGTTTAGATGTAAACATAACTGTTTAGCAATGCCAGATCTAAATCCAGGAATGGCATTATGTTCTCCAACCTCCAGTAGGAAAGAAACAAGAGAAAAGAACAGGAAGCATAGTTTCCCAGTCAAGGGAAATTATAGTTTCACTTCATTCTTCACTTCACAGATTTACTAGGCATGGGATTTTCAGAATTTGTGCACTGCGGCCTCCAGAAGTCTGCAGGAATTCCCTCAGCCAGATATCTGAGGGCTTTAATCAAGAAATCAAAATCCTGACAGGTGTTTTCAAGTTGTTAAGCTAATGAATTCAGACTCTGGCAGTCATTTTCATCTTGTGGAGAAGACAGGGTGGGTCAGACTAAGCTCCATGGGAACTGCAAGAGATTATAGGTATGGGGGTCTGGTGAGTTGGGTTTTTTTAAAGAGGTTTCTTGTGCAAACCCTAATGGGCTGAGACTCCCATAGCCCAATCCCTTCTAATTCCCACAGAGCCGACCCATTTCCCCTGTCTTCTCCTCAGGACAAAAATGACGGCCGGAGTCTGAGTTATTTAAGAACTTTAAAACAACTGTCAGGATGTTGGTTTCCTGATTAGAGATCTCCAAAGTCTGGCTGGGGAAATATTTCCAGACTTCTGGAGGCAGTAGGTCCACAAATTCCAAAAATCCCACACATAGGATTTATCTCAAGCACTGCGTTCAGGTCTAGATGTCAAACTTTCGGACTAATATAGGCAACCGGAAACAGGAAGGCTACAAAATGGTCTGGGGCGCAGAAAATAAGTCCTGTGAGGAAAGGATGATGGAACAGGGTCTGTTTCCCTGCATGTAGCAGGAGCTGAGGTAAAATGTGTTGGAGTTTTGCAACCTTGCATGCTGCCTTTAGTTTGCTTGGCTGGGAGGGCCTTTCTGAGCTTGAATAACTGTTAACCCTGCCTGCAGCAACAGGCCTCAACAGACTCACTGACTGCTTCCAACAGACACAAGAGAAGGAAAGGGATCTGAGCAGAGGGGCGGGGCTGTCTTTGAATTCAGAGGCAGGGCAGGAACGATTGGTGAATGCTGGACAGATTGACAGTCACCCCAGCCAAACGTACTAAAAGCAGCATGCAAGGTTGCGAAAACTCCAAGAGCTATTACTCTTAGATTCCCTGACACAGGCAAACCTCCTCACCCTATTAAGGGGCACATCCAAGAGGGGGTAATTGTCCCATGTTAGCTTGCATAGGCTAGGGAGCGTATTTGCACCATCAAGGGCAGTCTCACGAGCATTTTGCCCCTTCTAGTAGACTGTCCATTGCACAACCAATCAAGGGTTCACAGAATTGTGTCCGTAATCAGTTGTGTGACCAGGTCTCATTAGGACCAGCCCACTGGAGGCAGGAAAAAAAAAACCTGCCTAATTATCCTTACATTTTTCTCCCGGTTGAATTTTGGCTGTGGATTTCTCAGTGACATTACCTCCCTCCCTACACCTTTTCACATTCCTCTGATGTAGCCTTTTACAATAGTCTTACCCTAACCTCATTCTTCTTGTTCCTCGTACACACACAGCACCACCCTTCTGCGAGATTAAAAGGCATATGATTACATTTAAATTGAGGCCAGATTAGTGCAGGAAATGGGCCCCTCCACCCAGGAGGGCTCTGTTCCACTGAACTGTAATGAACTAATAATGAATGTGTTCAAGTCATTAAACTGAAATTTATAAAAGGTGGGGGGGGCTGCTTTCTCTTTTCTAACAAAGCAATTTAAAAAAAAACATTAAAGGAAGGGAGATACCACTGTGGCATTCACCAGGAGCAACTGTAAAGAGGTCAACCTTTTAATGCTGCATTATATGATTTTCAAAGATGGCTGGAAAATGGGACAACTCGGCTATTCATAGAAGACAGGAACACTTTTCTTGCCCGCTTAGCTCAGAGCCACTGCTTGTTAGGAAACACGGGTTTGATTTTATCACCGGACTTGGAGGACCTGTTCATTTTAATCAATGTTGGCATGCACTAAAAACATACACTTTAAAAAACACACAGAGAGACGCAGCTAAATGGAAACGGAATAAGACAGACGTGAGCGTTGGATCCCAAGAAGCTTGAGATCCCAGACTAAACTGGCCGGATCTGGACCAATTGGTATGAGGTCTGGACCAAAGCAAGATTTGGAAGTTAAGCGAATCCACCATCAATTCGGGCCGGACTAGAAACCAAATCAGACAGGGCTCAATTTTGCTTCAGCCTTTATCTTTCTTTCTTTCCTTTTTCTTGAAGACGAACCCCCCCCCCCCGCCCCAGCAAAGATGCTTAGTAGGCAGCTGCATGAAGCTGTCTGAAATAAGGCAGGTTCCCACCCCTCTATTGGGTCAAAATTGTCTCTAAATTTCATGTCACATTCATAGAATCATGGAATAATTGAGTTGGAAGGGGCCAATAAGGCCATGGCGTCCAGCCCCCTGCCCAAGGCAAGGATCCAAGTCAAAGTAGATCTGAGAGATGGTGGTCCACGTTTCTCTTGAAAACCTCCAGCATTGGAGTGCTCACCAACTCAGGTCATGGGTTCCATTGTCATACTGCTCTAACAGTTAAGAGTTTTTTTTCTGATATTCAACCAAAATCTGTCTTCCTGTAGCTTGAGCCCATTATTACGTGTCCTGCAGTCTGGGATGATCGAGAACAGATCCTGCCCCTCCTCTGTAGGACTACTTTTCAAGTCTTTGAAAAGTGCTATCTTATCTCTGCTCGGTCTCTTTTTCTCAAGGCTAAACATGCCCATTATCAAAAGGCAAGGTCAAGAAGTCCACCTCTGTCTTCCCTTTCAGTTCCGCTTTTCCATTTCTCTGTCCTCACTTGACCACCAGCCCTGTTTCTAAGTAGAAACAGCTGCCAGTCAGCTCTGGTACCTGACGGATAGATGAAAGTTAGCCATCATTCAACATACCTGCCTGAACTGAAAGCAAAAAGCAAAGGTTGCTGCTTATATACCGCCCCATATCACTTTAAGCCCTCTCAGGGCAGTTTACAATTTAATGTTGCAGACTACATGTTGCCCCCAGAGAGCTGCGTATTCCAATTACCAACCTCAGAAGGATGGGAGGTTGAGTCAACCTCAAGCCACGATCGAATTCAGGTCTTGAGCAGAGTCTCGACTGCGGTACTGCAGTTTAACCACTGCATCACTACAGCATTGGAGGATTATATAATTGCCGTCCCAAAATACAAAGCCCAGGTTGTAGCCATGGAAGTTAAAGTGGTATCAAACTGCTATATTTATATAGTGTAAATAGGATGGTCACATCGTTATTGCAATCTCACCTCACTCATAGATGAAGCCATGGGTGTTTTATCATTGACGATTCCAGCTAAAAATCAAATTACATGCAAAAGATAAATAACCCCTTACCCACCTACGCTGCTTTTTATGGCCTTCACCATCCCCTCCCCAAATAGAAAATGAATATTCTATTCAGCTTTTTTTAATGAGTGGGATCACAGGAGGAGAAACCGGCCACAAAGCATAAACAATGCAATAGAAAAGCTCTTATCTTCGTGCTCCATTTCAAATGTATAAATGTTATTATACAAAAGGGCTCTTTTATGCTAATAGATGGCAGCCAGCCATGCATACTTAACCTCTGCTTGCTCTACTTGACTCAGCAGTTTTACCTGCAAAAGTCAAATATTAATTTCTCTAGATGAGGAAGAAGGTGAAGGCAAAGAGCTAAAACGTCTACACCGAGCCATGGGGTACGAAAAGAGAAGGTCTAGAAAAGCCAGGCTCAGAAGAAGAATCTCATTGGATGGGTTTCATTCCAGTAAAATAGAGGAGAATTTATTTATTTATTTATTTGATTTATATCCCGCCCATCTGGTATATTCTACCACTCTGGGCGGCTTACTTGTGTTCACTCTGAGAACACAAGTAAGTTGATGGACTACAACTCCCAGTATCCTTCCCATTGGCTCTGCTCTGAAATTAAACGCAGGAAGCTCTGAGAGCAGCCCCAGGCCTATTGCATTTTTACACCAGCACTGGCCAAGTGGTGTAAATCTCAGTAGTGAATTGCCATGTCAAGAATTATAGAGATCAGCTGTCAATTAAGCACTTCCCCTGATCATCTGCGAAGATCAGGGGAAGTGAAATTAATTTTTCTGCCATGTAGTCCCACTCTTATCTCTGAGGAGGTGGACTTGTTCACGAAAGCTCACATTAAAATACAGCAGTTAGTCTTTAAGGTGCCACAACGTTTTTGTCTTTACTTTTTATTTTGTTTTTGCCCTGATATGCCATCACAGACTAACATGACGACCTCATCTGTTTGTTTCTTACATCACTTCTCTCTCCCTCTGTTGATACTGATGCTTTCTCCCTTTTACACTCCCTGCTTCCCTTCCCTCATTCTCCTTACCCTTCTCTTTCTCTCTCCTTCTGAATCTGCAGCCATGATGGAGGCTGGTATCTCCTGGCTAAGAGTGTGCAAAAAAGAATGCATGCCCTTACCGCCAGGCCAGAAAGGTACACAACAGTTCTTAAAGGGGAAGGATGGATCATTCTAAATAGAAACACTTGTGGACAAGATCTTTTTTTCCAACCCAAACTATGCCACAAACGATCTATATACTAGACCTATGTGCCAGTGTGGACAGGCCATGGGTTACTAATGTTCTTATGCAAATAGACAAAAAACCTGCAGGGAACCAGTGGCCTTTTTGCATGTAGTATAGACGGTGTACTACAGAATGAGCATCCTTCTCTTTAACAGCTGCCTGATTCTGTTCCCCTAACATGCACACATTCCCCCAGCCCTGTTATGGGAAGCTTAGCAAGCAGAAGGAAAAATTCAACCTCCCCACCCCACCCCACCCCAAGATGTCCAATTACAAATGGAGAATCGCAACAGCTCATTAAAAGCTAGCCCCCTTTGCAGAAAGACTACCTTTTCCAACAGGAGTGAAATTGTGGACAAATGCTAACGATAGCTGGAGTTAATTAGCCAGACTGAGTCACCGGGCCTTCACGGCTTGCTTCTCGTTAAACCAAGGCACCAAAGCAAGGAATCGTTGACGGGCCGTCACCTTTCTGTTTGGCAGAGAAGGGCCTTTCTGGGCCAGCTGGGCGGCCAAGCTATTCATTTGCTTTGCTTCTTTTCTATCACAATAGAGCGCTCGAAGGTGCAGGGCAAACTCATTGACCAAGAGCCCTTTCTGTTAGGAAGCGTAACAAAAGGGCTTCGCTGTTGTGCCTTCTGATTAGAAAATGAGGAAGCAAAAAAGGTGAGCGCATCTGTGGAAGCGCTGCAGAGAACGCCTGTCCGCACTCAGAAAAGAGGCACCCGGGTGGCATTTCATTCATTCAATAGGTTCCAGATAGAACATTCCAACATATTGAACTTACGGCCAGAGAATGTACCCTTTGCCCAGCTGGATATAAACAAGAGGAAGGAAAAATGGATCTACTATTATGCCCAGTGGTGTAGCGGACTCAGGGCTAACAGGGTCAAAGACCCAGGGCTTTCTGTGTAGCAAGGACTATGACATCATCATCCACCACCACCCCAGGCTCCCCTGTGCCTTCTGAGCTCAACTGCAATCCTTACAGTAGAGGAGAGAGAAAGGAATTTTGTCGGAAACAGTATGTTTTATTGTCAAACCACCCCGAGTAGTGCTTCGGCACTAATGGGAGTGCATACAAATTAAAATAATAAATACATAAATATTGTCACATCTTGTTCCAATTCAAAGCATCTGGGGGAGGTTTGATCTTGAATCATGAGGCGTTCACTGTACAAAAGACTTGTTTGTCACTTGATGACCTGGACCAATCCAGCGGTCTGTGTTTTTGGACGTTTCTTATAAAGGTTATGAGGATATGAGAGCCATCAGGGTGAGCACCTGCCTTTTTAAAATTATGGACCATAAGATTCTTCTCTCCTGTGATTTGAGACCTTATCTGTTTCACGGCAAATCACACAACACAGTACACAGCGGATAACGTCTACTGAGATTTTTTAACTTGGGTCATTTTGCTTCAAAAAACTACACTATTTGCCTATCCATGTGACAGAATTTCAGCCATGATAAGGGAGCCTCCTTTATTCCCATTTTCCTGTATGTTCCCATATACTGAGAGCCACATTCTTTGGGGTTTCAGAAGCGGTAGCCGTGTTAGTCTGTGCAAGCATATCAGACAAAGTCGAAAAAAACACTAAGCCAAACCAAACCAAATAAAGAGAAATCTTTAGGGCTTCCTGACAGTGGTGGGTCTGAAGCAAGCAAGAATTGGAATAACAAAAATAAAGACAGGTTATAAGTACTGTAATTTATTGGGCCTTTTTCTCTATCCATGCTAAATTTTCTCATTCCACAAACTTATTACATTCCAGTTCTATTTGTTTACTAATCTCGCTCTGTTTCACTCAGAACATCACAGGATTCATGAAAGCAGCCAATGATCACAAAGTTCTACAGAGTCATATTTTCCTCCTTCAAACTGTCATAACTGTCTTATCTGTCATTCAGTCAGCACTCACTTGTCAATCAACCCATTCCCAGACACAAACCTTCACAGAAAGACATTTTGAAATTAGGCAAACGACTTCCAGTCACGTTTGAGGTTAGAACAAACCATGGTTTCCTAGGACAGATGGAACAGGATCCTCTAACCCTGTTTATTTGGCATTCCCCCACATGTACACTCAACCATCCTTGAACATACGTAGCCACCCTTTCGCAAGTGTCCAGCCAAACAGGCTGCTTGGATATTGGTCTATGACCATATTAAACTTGATCTGATCATGCTGCTTGATCCAAGACGGGCATTCAGGAACCGTCCTGCCTACAGAAACAAAGCTCTCCATGTGTTGAGTATCTGTGTGGTGAAGACGTGCTATAGCATGAACCAAACAGCTCCTAACCAAATTGGTGAACATAAGAAGACACACATGGAGCAAGACGGCAAGCAAAGGACTGAACTTCGGTCCAGATGGAGACTACAGCCAAGGAATGAGAATTCAGTGCAACTCAGAAAGGTAGCAATGAAGGAACTGAAAAAGATCTTCAGGTGTAAGGACATGTCACTGGAGACTATGGCCAAGATCATCTGAACTACTGAATTCCTGATGGTGATGATGATATTGATGATGATGTGTGAAATTTCTTGGGAGCAATATCAAGAAATGTCACACAGTATTATCAGCACTTCCAGATTTTAGAAATAACATCAGAGCTACAAAAAAAACAGCAATATTAGAAACAGCATATATACTACATCAATATTTAACAGATACTTAGGTTTTTTGTTAAAACTTGTATGTGTTATATAACACCAGTCAATGCTTTCAGAATCATCCTCATCCTCATCATCATCTTAGAACTGTAGAGCTGGAGAGGACCCTATGGATCACTGAGTCCAGCCCCTGTCAAGGAGGCATCATGGGGGAATTGAACTCCCAGCTTTTGGCTCCACAGCCACATGGACGTGAAAGCTAGATAGTGAAGAAAGCCAATGGGATTTTGGTTTGTTCAAAATATGGATACTCTAGAAAGACAAACAAGTGGGTCTTAGACCAGATCAAGCCTGAACTTTCTCTAAAGCAAAGAATGTCAAAAATTAGCATGCCATACTTGGGGCACATCACGAGAAGACAGGACTTGCTGGAAAAGACAGTAATGTTAGGAAAAGTCAACAGCAGCAGGAAAAGAGGAAAACCAAAATAAAAGATGGATTGACTCAATCCGGGAAGCCATGGACTTTTGTTTGCAAGAGCTGTTAATAATAAGGCATGTTGGAGGTGTCTCATTCATAGGGTCACTATAAATCAGAGGCAACTTGATGGCACATAGGAACAACAAGCGAAGGATTCCCACCCGGGTGTCCATATGTTTTGATGATCTTCAGCTCTAAAAACCCCAAACAGCATGGACAGTGAGACACAGTTTGCCAGAAGCCAGAAGCCAACAACCTCTGGAGACTCACAGGAGGGAAACCAATCCTCTTAAGTCAAGTTTGGCGTGACTGGAAATATTATACAGTATTGTAATGATCCTTAATTTTGCTTTTCCTCTTGCATACTCAACAGACATTTGCTTACTTGATGAACATTGCTTTCTGTTCCCATCCCCTTGAGATGCAGTGTTTAACATTGGTGCCTTGAAAGATGTCCACAGCACACTGGAAATTACTGGTGAATTTCTCCTAACCCAAACGCTAGGAGAGTCCAAACAATGATTAATAGTTATCCTACCAGGTTTCTCCATTTCTCCCTCCCTTGGGATTCCCAACCCTGCTAAATTTCGTAAACGGCTGCTTAAAGTGGAGACTATCATGATCAAATACATTTCAATCATCCTCACACCGTTTAGCTTAATCCGTTGGCAGCCTCACAAAATGCTATTTACAAGGTACTCCCATCCGTGGGTGGGCGGCATGAGGCATTTCAAATCAATCTGCCATCAATTTTCATTCCCCTTTTATTATATTTTTTTCATAGAAGAGAACGTTATCGATCCAAAGAGTTTCCCGTCTTATTTAATATACTGGAATGGCCTTTAAATTGCCCCATGAAAACTGTGGTAGAGATTACCAGCTCGGCTTTACTTGAAAGAAACTCTTGCCATCAGCTACCGCTGGTGAGCATGGGATAAGATTTCACAACTAAACCACAAGCATCAGCAAGGTAACCCAGCATGTGTGTGTACCATTCTCCTCGGTCCACGGGGTTATTTTCTAAATACGTACTGTGAACACAAGAAACGTTGCAAAGATTTGAAATGTTATATAGTTAAATCAATGATGGCAATAATACAAACTCGACACAAACAAACAAATAGTGTGTGCCTATGAGTTCCAGGGCCAGAGCAGATATCACTCACAGAAAATTGTGTCTGTAATCCAAATGGAAATACGGTAGTGTGAATGATCTCGGTCTTCAGTGACACCTCCTTACAGTTCAGGATCTTTTCTAGTTCCTTCATGGCTGCCTGTCCGAGTCTCAGTCTTCTTCTGATTTCTTAGTTGCAGTCTCTATTTGGGTTGATGATTGGACCAAGGTGTACAAATATCTCTAGTTGCTTCATTGTCAGTGTCAAAGTTATGCATTTCCTTTGCACTCGTGATTTTGGTCTTCTTGATGTTCAACTGCAGTCCTGCTTTGCCACTTTCTTCTCTCACTTTCATTAACATTCATTTCAAGTCATTGCTGCTTTCTGCCAGATGGTGTCATCTGCATATCTTAAACTATAGATGTTTTTTCCATCAATTTCACTCCTTCTTCATCTGAATATAGCCTGGTGTTCTGTATATGTTCTGTGTACAGACTGAACAGATAAGGGGATAAAATGCACCCTTGTCTGACACCTTTGCCTAGAGGAAACCATTATGTCCCTCCAGCATTGAAGGAACTAGAAAAGATAATCAAATGCAAGGATGTCTCAGTGGAGACTAAGACCAGGATCATCCACACTCCGGTCACCATGTATGGGTGTGAAAGCTGGACAGTGAAAAAAAAATTGATTCATTTGAAACATAGTGCTGGAGGAGAGCTTTGACGATACCCTGGACAGCCAGAAAGACAGACTAGTGGATTCTAGATCAAATCAAGCCTGAACTCTGTAGGCAAAAATGTTGAAACTGAGGCTGTCGTACTTTGGGAACATCATGAGAAGGCAGGTTTCTCTGGAAAAGATCGCGATGCTAGAAAGTTGGAAGGCAGCAGGAAAAGAGGAAGACCAAATACGAGATGGAGCAGGTATGTTCCCCCAGCACAAACTGGGAAAACGAACTGCGAACCGGTTCGTTTTTCTGGTGGTTCGTGGTGGTTCGTGGTTATCCATGATTCATCATTTTTCTGGTTCGTGCCCATCTCTAGTTGAGACTCATTTTTGTACAAATTCTGCCGGTTGCACAATTGTTCAACAGCGAGTGAGCAGCTACCTTGTAGCAGGGATTTTTCAAAATCCGAAGAGTCAACATGCGCCGTGTGTATCTGTCTGTGTTTTTAAATCCCTGAGCAAGTCTTGTGCGCAGTGCTTCATGTGGGAAGAAAAGATACTAAGTTTGTGCAGCCACATTTTGCACAAAATGTGGACAACTCAATGGAGAGAAAAAAGACGATTGGATTATTCTTGTTCTTCATGTGAGAAATCTCATGGTTGTGACCCTACAGTCACAGCAGGAGAGCTCCCTGAGCCACGCTCTAGCTTCCAACATCATCCAGTACCTATGCTCCGAAACCAAGCTAGACCTATAGTGCATGACTATTGAGACAGAACATTCCCATTTAAAAAAAAACACAACTCTGGAAGAGCTATGCTGTGGTTTAATTATTTTTGAAGGCTCTTTCCATCAGGAAAGGTTAATCAGAGCAACAGAGGGTAATAACATTTCTCCGCCAGCTGCCATAATTATATCATTGACCCCACTGACAGGTTAAGTGCCCCACACTGCACCTAGCTGTAGTTGATGGCTTTCCGCACAGTCAATTACCCTACCATGATAGTGGCTTCTTAAGGTCTACAGACCTAAATTACTGGCATGTGTCGAGTTCCCGCAACCTTTTGGTATCTGAATTGTAGAATGCAACACATATGTTCCATCCAGTCTCCACCAACATCCTATAAACGTAAAGGCAGATTTGATCAATTAACAAGCGACAGGATCCTCAAAATTTCCTATGAATCTGTTCCAAGAGGGGCCAACTCTTTCTCCCTCTATCTGCTGTGCTCTTCCTCCTTCCCCAAACTTATTTCTTTTTTCCTCTCTTCCTCCGTCTCCGACCAGTGAGCTTCTGAGAAGCAGCGCATCATCCTTCCAAAAGATCTGACCACATCAATTGCAGAGGGTTTGCAATTAGACAAAGATGTGCAGCTTCCCATCCTTGCTTCAAACCCTGGTTTCCCGTTATGGCTTGGAAAGGTAGAACAAACTATGGTTCACCAAGGTGGATTTAACAGAAGAATCAAGCCATATTCACCCAACCGCTACTCAGAAACTGGCTCTTCAGTCTCTGCACATGCTCGTCCTGTTTTCTGATAGCCTATTCTTTCAGGACAGCTTTCAAAATTAGGCTTAAGTTCACCATCTTTTAGGCCAAGGGCTTCATGAAGCCCTACAGTTATGGTCTGTCCGTCCCTGAGCTAATCAGGTCAAAGAAAGAGGAATGCACTGTTTGGAGAGTTCCGCTTTTCTGCAACCACTAGGCAATCCTTAAAATTTGGCTTTGGCTGACTATTTCTTCTTGCCTCTTTTTTAAACCTAGTGCATTTTGTTGGAGTTTTGTTTGCAACCTTGCATGCTGTCTGTGAGTGGGCGGGACTTTTCTGGGCCTGGGTGATTGTCTATCCAGAGCTAACCAATAGTTCCTTCCCATCCTTGAATTCAAAGAGAGCTCCACCTCTCTGCTAAGTGTTCTTTTCCCTCTCTTCTGTCTGTTGGTGGCTGGTGTTCTTTTCTTTAAAATTCTTTTTTCTTCTTCTTCCTGTGGATCTGTTCAGTTGGTTACCTATTATGTGTGCAGTAAGAAAGCAGCATACAGCAGTCTGCAATTTCCAACAATTGAAGAAAAGTCACATTTTTTATTCTTCCACCTACAAATGAGTTACTGAGACTTTAAGTACCAGTTAATGAGAAAGGGGTGGACTCTGGGGAACTTGAAGCTATTCTCCTCTGCAGTTCTCCGTACTTCTACTGCGTAACAAAACAAAACAAAAAGAATTGTACCAGAAATTCAAAACTCTGCAACTAATTTAATCTCTAGCTTTGCTTCCAGGAGGATTGTTACGTAGTGCTTCTTTTGGTAGTATCTAAAAATTGCAGAGAAAAACAGATGGACACTGACAGAGAGAAAGGAAAATTGCCTTAATAGGGAGGTAAAGTTAGAGCTGGAGAAAACCACTGCTTACTTGGGTGACTGCTGTGAAAATGATGGTTGCTACAAAGCTGTTGAGCTTCAGAGGCCTTTTTTTAAATCATTTTCTCCCCGGCCGCCTTCGCTGCTGTCTGATGGGTTTAAGCAGCGCACCACTGGAGTGCCATCCCGAGGCTTAGCAAAGCACAACAGCACCACCACCAGCAGGGTGTGCCGCTGATTGGCTACATCACCTTTGCTCTCGTTGGCATCGGAAAAGTCCATGGCGAAGGCACCAGGCAAGGAGCTCTTAAGCGTTCGACGTAGCCGTCTAGCCCGTGAGGGAGAACCACATTTAGAACTGGGCGGACCACACCAGGGGATGCCCGACAGTCAAGGCTGCCCTGACAGGTCCCCACGGTGCAAAGAAGCCACTCAAGAGGAGAAACATTCGTGCCTGCACAATGAAGGGATCGTGGTACTGAATTCCACTTTGGAAAGAGCCAGAGAGGGCTGGAAAAGAGAGAGGCTGCTACTCCCCTGGAGGATGATATAGCCGTTGTCACGTCGGTTTAGCTAATAGACTTTCAATACGCTTGTGCAGGAAGGGTGCTGGAAGAGTGAATCTATGTGGGGATGCTATGTATTGGTATCTAAATTTAATTTTTGTTTTAGAGCCTTAAAGATAGTACAGTATACCCAGAACTGGGAGGGGCTGGTTGTGTGTGTGTGTGTGTGTGTGTGTGTGTGTGTGTGTGTGTGTGTGTGTGTGTGTGTGTGCGCTGTGGATCTTCTGCCTTGGGTGATAGATATCTAGGTTCAGTTCACGCCCATCTCTACTAGAGATGGGCGCAAACTGAACCACGAACTGAACTGGTTTGTGGTTCGGCTTGGGGATCCCATTTTGCCGAAACAAAACAGAGCATCAAACTTTTTTCCCTTCAGTGTTTCATTTTGCTTCGTCAAAATGGGATGCCCAACCCTCTCCCTGCCTTGTCATCTCCCTACCTTGTCTTCAAGCATATTTTTGGGGAGGGGGGGATTCGTGATAGTTTGTGGGTAGCCACAAACCACGAACCGTCGATTTTCCCGATTCACATCCATCTCTGTTCCTGACCCTTTTTGCTTTAACTGGACATTTGCACTACAATGCTTCATTTTCCTCCCTTTCAAGCAACTCCTGCTCTGGCCCAATATTGGTAAATATTGAGTATTTGTAAACCGAGCGTGTCCCTTGTAGCATCCAGTGTGGGCTACGCTCCTCTTACTGTTGTAGTTCTTTGTTATTCGGGGAAAAAAATATGCACATCTTTGCAAAGTTCATTGTGTTTGCAGTGCTACATGTAAAGAAAACAGCTACATAGAACCCAGAGAGTGATATATAGTCCCTTCGAAGCTTTCAAGATTTTTATTGAGTTCATATCAATAAATGGGCAAATGACAGAGAGGGGAAGAATTTCTAGAGCCTTTTTTAAGGGGGTGGAATCAACAATTGCACTAAACCGATTCTCACAGCTCAAAACTCCGATACAGAATACTGCACTTCAGGATTTAACAGCTCGTGGCATTTTCTGGAAGATTGCCTGCTCCTAGCTCGGCATTTCCCTGTTCTTTGCTCGAGACCTATTTATTGTGATAGATAAACAGTTATTTTGAAAGCTTCCAGGAGTATCATTAAAAGATCAGTCTAACTGTGCTGTCAAACGCTTGTCATTTGAATGACAGCGGCTGGCGTGCGGCTTCATCACTGGAATAAAAGGAAGGCATCACTGCACCGTGTTTCCACGGCCTCATCAAGAATCTTTTGATGTACGCATGTCACATAGAATCATAGAATAATTGAGTTGGAAGGGACTTATACGGCCATCGAGTCCAACCCCCTGCTCATTGCAGGAATCCAAGTCAAACCAGATCTGACAGAGGGTGGTCCAATTTTCTCTTAAATATCTCTAGCATTGGAGCGCTCACCACCTCCCGAGGTCCTTGGTTCCATTATCGTACTCCTCTAACAGTTAAGAGGTTTTTACTGATATTCAGCTGAAACCTGGCTTCCTGTAACTTGAGCCCGTTATGATGTGTCCTACACTCTGGGATGATTGAGGACAGATCCTGCCCCTCCTCTGTAGGACTCCCTTTCAAGGATTGGAAAAGGGCTATCCTATCTCCCTTCAGTCTTCTTTTCTCCAGGCTAAACATGCCCAGTTCTTTCAGTCTTTTCTCCGAGGGCTTGGTTTCCAGTCCCCTGAACATCCTTGTTGCCCTCCTCTGAACTTGTTGAAAAGTTCTCAATTAAGAAGCTGTTGCACCATCCATTGTACTCACTCTTATGATATCAGCCAACTTTGCCCGGAGACTCTAACTTTTAGAGAACCACACATTTTAAAGTTGTACACTTTCCAAACACCCCCTGCCCCGCACAGATGCTGAAAAACATGATGTCAGGAGCCCGTACTGCCCTGGCAATTGCAGGATCGGGGCCAGCCTGACCCAGGAAGGGCCTGGTGTTTGCAGGCTCAGGCCCTGGCCTGTGTCGCAGCTGCTGGGCCATTCATGAGGCTCACCTGGAGGGAAGGCCTATTTAAGGAGTGGTTCTCCCTCCCAGAATTGGCCTCAGCAACAAAGGTCTTTGGCTGTGCTGGATTCCCTGTGTTCCTCTTTTGGCCCCTGCTTCTGCTTGCCTCTGGCATCTCTGTGTCTGGACTCCAGTGTTCCTGTTCTTGCCTATGACTTGCTCCCTGCTTACTTCTGCTGGCCTCCTGCATCTCGGCACCTTGTTCCGGTTCCGTGCTCCCGCCTCTGCTTGGTCACAACCAACTGTGCAGTGAGTGTCTTTGGACTTGATACCCTGTGTGGTGGATGGGGTCCTGGTGCCCTTCCCCCTGGGGAGAGTCTGCCTGGGATATCTTAGACTGTGACACATGGATTATAGTGAACGCAAACACTATACATAGCATGGTCTCTAGCTCCTCTCATGGCCAGTTTTGGTAATGACACCATGAAAATATATTTCTCTAGTGAATGCTATACATAGAATGTTCTTTGTCTCCATCTACTGGCCAGTTCTGGTAAGTTCACCTTTAGAAACATATATTTCTAACATTATTCTTTTAGAATTTTTAATATTTTCAGGTTGTGGATAAATAATCAGTGGATGCTGATCCCTTAAGGAGGTCCTACTGTAGATACATCTAATTTCTAAAGCTTCCTTCCCCAGATAGCACCAAAGCAGAAACTGTTTTGATGATACATGCTACACAGAAGGTTACCATTCTTTAGCAGATTATGACCAGAATCCTATCAGTGCTCCTGTAACACTTGTGTAACGTCCCATAGCTAACTGCAGCTAATTAACAAAGTGCTGGGTTGCATCTCAGCTGCATGGTTGATATTGCACCTGATTGAATAACTGAGACAAGCCACAGCACCTAATCAATTAGCTGCAATCAACCGTGGCATGTTGAACCTTATGGAAACACCAACAGGATTCTAGCCTGAACATAATATAACCACACACTTTTGTGTAGCTTAGTGGTTTGGCCATCTGGGAGTTCAATTCCCCGCAGTGCCTCCTTAACAGGGGCTGGACTTGATGATCCATAGGGTCCCTTCCAGCTCTGCAGTTCTAAGATTATTAACTAGTTGTAATAAAAGACGACAATAACTTTGGAGATCCTTGGATTCCGCCCCCCCCCCTCCACAGTGCTTACAAGGTTAATCTTTGAACTATAGCAGATTCCAGATTGCATGAAATAAAGGAGCTGATTCATTCTATCTGGGGCAAAAAGAGAGCTGATATAAACAAAATGTTGAAAGCGGCATCTTCATTCAGAAAACCCTCTTTATCAATTTCTTGTGGAAATCAATTAGCTACTCAGCCTTACGGAACTAGACTTGAGATTACCTATGATTTACACATCCCAAGATAATTAAACCCAATGTCTAAACTATCTGCCAAAAAAAAGTCCATTATTAGATTTCTCCCAGTGACTAGAACTCAATATTTTAGACAGCTAAGCACCCTGGAATCTAATTTAAAATAGACATATGCCAGCAATAGCTAAAGTGTTCTTCAGATCATTAATACTTTGTGACACTCTTATCGTACACAGAACTGACAGTGTTCCTTCTGGACCGCTCTAAAAGGCTGAAAACTGCCTGGAATCAGCATACAGTTTGATCTGGAAAAGAATCTGTCTTTGATATCTAACAGCCTCCAGCCTGACAGCTGAAATACTCTTGGATTTTTTTCCTCTAAACACAATATGGGGGGCAGGGAGAGACGCCCATTACAAAATTCCTAAGACCTAGTTAGGAAATTGTTGAGCTCAGCTGAAGGCTTACATCAAGAGCTATGCTTTGCAGATTTTTGAAATTCTGGTAAAATTCTTTTTTCTATTCAATAGAAGTACAGAGGTCCACGGAGGAGAACAGTTACAGGTTCTCCAAAGTCCACCCCTTTCTCATTAACTGGCACGCAAAGTCTCAGTAACTCACTCTGAGACTTTGTAGAAGAAAGAATAAAAATGTTTCCTTAAAGGTGCGAACAGATCAACAGCAAACTAACAACTGACTGCCTCCAACAGACTAAAGAGGGGGGGAAAGCACTCAGCAGAGAGGTGGGCCTCTCTTTGAATTCAGAGGCGGGAAGCAATGATTGGTTGTGCTGGATAGATTGACAGCCACCCAGCCCAGAAAGGTCCCACTCAGTTGCACCTACTACAGATAGCATGCAGGGTTGTAAAACCCCAATGCTCTATTCATAAATTAATGAAAGTTAGGGGTTACTCAAGCATAGATCTCCAGATGTGAGGACAAATAACTGAGTATTTTGGGATATTTTGGGCATGAGAGGAGAATCGGAAACAAGTTTTTTAAAATTGAATTCTTAAAAAAAAATCCAAGCAGTGTTTTAACTCAATTAAGTCAAAAATAGCAAAATCATCATGGCTGTTGCTTTGTCGCATGGTTGTTAAAGATGGCGGGTGTGCTTATAGTTCAACAGGGAGTCATTTCGGAGCTTGCTTTCCTACTCAAAAGGGCAGGGCGCTGGGTTGTGTACAGGCAGTTTATAGAAATGATGGAGATTTTCTCTCATCTGGTGGTAAGGGAGTCAATGCTGAAAATTCCTCACAGGAAATCCATCTTCTTTACTTAAGGCAGCCCAAATCAACGAGAGCAAAAAAAAAAAAATCTAACAGGTCTTCTTCATATCTGTAGGAACTGGAAGTAAGATGGCTGTGTTTCTTGACACAACGACAACAAAAATCCAACCGTGAGGAAAACAAGCAGAAAGGAATCACAAAGGTCACCAAAGTGATCCTTCTTGACCAGGTGAACAGGCTTTAAAATGGCAAAAGCTGTTTGTTTCAGGAACGGGGAAAAATTTGTGGTGTGGTTTCCTTTGAATGAGAATTTTCTAAAATATATGGTTGCAGTTTTTTCATATTCTGAATGGTGGGTCACTACCCATTCTGTGTTGCTTTGAGTATGAATTATACATTGCTTCTGTTAGAGTGTTTACAACCTCGCATGCTGCCTCTTAGTCGGTGCAGCTGGGGGAGCCCTTTCTGGGCTGAGGCGATTGTCAATAACTAACAGCACTAACCAATAGTACCTTCCCTGCCTCCAATTTCAAAGAGAGCCCCGCCTCTCTGCTCTGCTCTTCCCCTCTCTTTTGTCTGTTGGCAGTCAGTCAATCTGTTGAGGCCGATTTGCTCAAAGCAGTCATGTTTATCAGTTTGATGTTTGATCTGTGCAACTGTAAATAACGAAACCTTTCGTTCTTTCTACGGTTAAGGTCTCCGGATGAGTTATTGAGACTGTAAGCACCAGTTAATGAGGAAAAAAGAGGTTGTTTACTCTAGGGAACTCGGAGCAATCTCTGCTGTGTGAGTCTCTTCACTTCTGCTGCACAGTTTAGAGGAATTTAACCAAAAATTCAAACACTCTAACACTTGTTCTGTAAGTGGCTAAGGCTTCCTCCAATTCTTCTTTAAAAAAAGGGTTCCACCCTTTGAACACTGAGGTATAAACACCGACATACACATTAATTCTTCCTGCCTGCTGCTGCTTTTGTCAATAAATTACACATCTCTTCTCCCAGACGCCTTATATTGTACTCACTAAACTTTTTTTTTTACAAGAGCCCATGTGTTCTGAAAGATCTGTTCACAGCTTGCTTGTTTTTTTCCCCCACCTCTCCTGCAGTAGCCCTCAATCTTATTTATTGTGTTTCCTCTTTTGTCCTCTCTGTAGTGGGTGTTTTATCACTCCCCTATCTTTCTTATCCTCTTATCCTCGGCTCCCTTGCTTTGTTATCATTATTGGCCTTTCCTGGAAGCTTAGGTTATTGATAGCTCACTGGAAGAAATTGGCTTGGGGGGGTACCGCTTACTTGCCTCAATAGGGTTATGAGAGTTTTTGCTTTGTTTTTTTAGTAAAAAAAGGTTTCTAGGAACGTGGCTGTTCCTTTAGTTCGCAGAGTAAGGTAGAAAAACACAGAAACATGATCAGACCCAGTCCCGCCTCAACAAATGTTCAGTGCTTCTCAGCCCCGCCTCCTCCAGTGGGCACCCGTTTCCTGTCCCGCCTCCTCTGGGCGCTGCTTCCGAGTGGGCGCCCGCCAGAGGAGGCAGGGTTGGGGAGCGCCGAACACCCGTTTGGCCAAACAACGAACCAGCACAAACTGCCGAACCATCTCTATTTTGGACACTTGGAGGCTCAAAACTGTCTTCAAATCCTGTGCATGTCCTCTTTTGTCTTCCTTTTTGGTGTCGTATAAAAAGCTGCTTTCAGAAGATATTATCCATAGGTGATGGCAATTGGACTTCTTCCTTATTGACTCAGCTTCCAGATAACCTCACCCAGATGACGGAGAATCTTCACAGATTATCCATAGGTGTTTGACCAAGCCTTGGTCTCCGACTCTCAGTTCAGGTCCTTCAGCCTCTGACAAGAAGGCCACAAGCCTGGTCGGTCTACAGCATCTGGTGTGCCCTTTTCACTATTGCACGCACATCAATGTCCACTTTGCTCTCTTGACACTGATGAATAGAAAGAATCCTTTGGGTTTTTTCAGAATCTCTCCGCTAGTCATGCCTTGGCTCGGTTTGCCTCATGGAATTGCAATGGTACAGAAGCTCACGGTGAGAATAACTGCCTAGAAGCAAGAGTCCTCGGATCTTCCAATGTGCTTCCCTGTTGAATTTTTTAAGTTCTCGTTTCATAGGCACATCAGCTTTTCAGAAACATATGATTGCCCTGATGTGTGGGAAGTGAACACGAAGTTCTGATCTTATTTGGGAAATGTGCTGCTCTGATGTGATAAACTGGGAAATTCATTAAAAGGAAGAAACTGCAACTCAACTAGAAAGGCTTCCATCTTTCTCCGTAATTTGAATTCTTACTGGTTTTGGAATTCCAATTTATCTCGTCTTTTTTTTCTGAGGCGGATCTGATCCATGAGTCATTATCCGTTTCTCCACTGTATGTATAAAACAGCTGAATCAAGAAATTTTTATGTATAATGCCTAAAAGTCAGAGGCGCTCTTGAATCCGTCAATAGAAAGTAGGCACTCTAAAGAAATTAATTTCACTTATTTATTATAATGTAGGTCTTCCAAGCTATGTAGGTTGTAAATTTAGCTTGCTTTTGGCCATTGGGAGACAAGCAGTGGCTCCATTTGTAAAAAAAAGGACACCTTTTAAAGAAAATGTTTCATCATCCTTTAATTGCAAGGTCACTTCTACCCGGTATAATGTGAGAAAGTGATTTATTAGCAAGATTTACTGGCTATCTGCATTTGCACCCTGCCCTTCTTCCATCACAGATATGAAAATGGTATACCTAGGGTTGCAAAGATGCTTTTGATTTGTGCACAGAGGAGAACCTGACTGGCACAATTTAAGCAAATTTAGAATAATTGAATTGGAAGGGGCTTGTAAGGCCATCAAGTCCAATCCCCTGCTCAAGGCAGGAATCCAAATCAAAGCAGATCTGACAGATGGTGGTCCAATTTTCTCTTGAATGCCTCCAGCATTGGAGCGCCCACCACCTCCTGAGGTCATTGATTCCATTGTCGCACTGCTCTAACAGTTATGAAGTTTTTCCTGATATTCAGCTGAAATCTGGCTTCCTGTTGTTTGAGGCCATTGTTACGTGTCCTGCACGCTGGGATGATCAAGAAGAGATTCTGCCATCACTCAGTGTAGCAATTCTGAGGGGATTGGGTGAGGAAGCAGGAAGAGGAGATGGGCAAAGTAGCAGGAAGTGGGGTTCCTGTGAGAGAAAGCAGGAAGTCGAGTGGGAAGAAAGCAGGTAGTTGTTATCAATGGGGAAGGAAACAGGAAGTTGGCATTGTCAAGGAAGCAGCAGTTAAGGGCTTGGAAGAGAAGGCTAGATTTCCTGAAAGATTAACTGGTTGTCTTGAAACTGACACAGGTAGAGGTGTAACTCCCAGAATTCCCCAGGAAGCATAGAATTCTGGGAGATATACGCCAATAACACAAATCTGCTGACCTCTGGAGACAGGAAACTGGAAACTAATAAACTCTATTAAACTTTATTCCACACCCATCTATCTTAGAGGCTCTGCGTCAAGACTAGAGATGGGCACGAACCACTGGTTCGGTGGTTCGTATCAGTTCATCCTTCAGCTTAAGAGATGTTTGGGAATTGCCAGTCCCACCTCCTCAGGCAGGTGCCCACTCAAAGGCAGCTGCCAGAGGAGTCGGGGCATGGAAGCTAGGACGCTGCCTCTGAGCTGGTGCCCACTGGAGAAAGTGGGGCTGGGAAGCACCAAACACCTGTCTGTCCAAAGGACAAACTGGTATGAACCAGCAGTTCATGTCCATCTCTAGTCAAGATATCTTTGAATCCTGCCACCAGGATAGCCTTACATCCAACTTCTTCACCGTCTAGACCAATAGTGCCCAACCCTTGGTTCTTGGACTAAAACTCCCCAAAGGCTTCACCACCAGATGTTTTGTCCAGGATTTCTGGAAGTTGCCATCCAGCAACATCTGGGGACTCAAGGATGGCAAGCACTGGTCTAGGGCCTCCTTTGCCTAGAGTAGAGTAATCAGGCACCTTTCACAAGTGAAAAATAAGGTGTATCCCCTTTGAGTCATGTTATCTAGGATGGCAACAGGCCTAACAATGTGATTTGCTTTATGAGACGCTTTTGATGTTTTTGAAGGAATGCATACCAACTGCCAAAGTCTGTAATGGTTACTGTCACCTCAACATGACACCAACTTGGCAGCCGGGATGCTGAGTGTGCAGATTCAGCCCAGCCCAGCGCCATCTGTCTTTGATTTACAGCTTTCTCAACCTCCCTTTTTTGGATTCCCCACATTTCCACATCTATATATTTGATGTATTGTTGAGTAAGGCATTTATCTTCTCCGACAACATGCTTGTAGCGCGGTAAATCTATCTCCAGCTTGTCTTCTGAGACGGATACTACAAAAGCTCATTCTGAGGCATCAATTTATCTGATGCAAGGAACAAAATATGTGACAAACGCGAGAAAAGTCTCCAGAGCTTTGGCTTCCAACATTATTCTCCTGCTCTTCGGCAGCTGTCTGCTTTTCCATGCTCGGCTGCGTTGGTGCCTCAGCTCTTCAGCACTCCGGCTGATGATCACTTGGGTATACATAGATCTAGAGACGTAGGACAGGAAGTGTCCAGATCACCAGGTCTGGAATGGAGGGCTTTCCCTGTTACAGTTTTTTTTTAAATTTCTGCTTCAGTCCCTCTAGCCGCACAGCAGAAGTGCAGGAATTCATAGAGCAGAACAGCTTCAAGTACCCCAGAGTAGTAGACCCCTTTTTCTCATTAACTGGCACTTACAGTCTCATGAACCCACTCTGAGACAATTTGAAGCGGAAAGAATAAAAAACCATTTTCTTTCCTTACCATTCTAAACAGATCAGTTACACAAAACGTGTAACCCTTTGAGGCGGGTGAACAGCCAAGTTAAGACATTTCTGTAAACATTATCAATGGCATACTGAACTGAGTATGCAACAGGTCATGTCTATGGAGAATTTTTAACGTACGGCAATTCACCTCTAAGAGTTACGTTGTTTGCTTAACAGTGCAACAGGATTTCCACCAATATTAGGCAGCTTCCTAAATATGAGGCAGGAGTGTCACCTGTGATGGGAAACCAAACTTGACTGTGCAAAGATTTTATGGTTAGCTGCACTGAGATTCACTGGTTGCACTACGATGTCAGAATAATAGCTAGTTTTCCAGTAGATAGACAGGATAATGAATGGGTTATGGAATACACTGATGAAAACAAAAGCATTTATTCATTGCCTTGATTTCCTCAGAGGGCCTTTTTCCCTGGGTTTTTCTTCCTCTTATCAAGTTTGCTTCTTATTTTAGTCTGAAATTTAAGCATTTAACATGCAACTCAGTTTAAAAAAAAAAAACAAACGATACCTTTCCATTCACTGCAGGGAGATAAGACTGTTATAATGGCACGAGCACCACGATAATAGTCAGAAGGTTCATTATGTAGTAATTAATACATGTTCAAGTACTGTGTAAATATTATGTTGCATTAGCTGCAAGGGGAGACACATACAGAATCTCTGGCACTGCCTCTTAAAAATGAAATGCTAGCAATTAATCTCTCTTAAAAGGCTGGCATGTCAAAATGGATGTTCTTTTTTTAAAAAAAAAATTACAATCTGGAATGTCAGAAGGAAGCGGGGAGCCAGTTAGCATTTTAATTATGGCACTGTTGAACTGTTGAAAGACAAGACCTCCACACCATCTTCTCCATCACCGCAGGTGCTTGTGACGACGTATGGGATTTTCAGATTTTTTCGGACTACAGATTCTGCACGACTTCATTCTGGGAGTTCAACCTGCCTTGAGCAGGGGGTTGGACTTGGTGGCCTTAAAAGCCCCTTCCAACTCCACTGTTCAATGAGTCTGTGGTTCTATCTTGGGGTTGTTATGAGCCATCAAGTCACTCCCCGACTCCATGAATGACCAAGCTCCAAAACGTCCTGTCCCCTGTTCAACTCAAGCCTGTGGAGTCAATCCATCTTGTATTTGGTCATTCTCTTTTCCTGCTGCTTTCAACTTTTCCCTGCATTATTGTCTTTGGCTCACCTGGGATAAAATCTGGAAGGCTTTGAGGCTTAGCTAGGCTTAGGTCTGCCTGAGATTCCTGCTCAGAAAGATATCAGAATAAAATAAATAAATATCTCCCAGGTAGCAGCAGGGCAGGAACAAGAATTTTAAGAGGGGTTAGGTCCAGATAAGCCTCAACGCTTTCCAATTTAGGCCTTCCTTTCAGTGTTTGTAAGGCAGACAGAACTCCCAGAGTGGAGAATTACAGTGTTTTGTAGTCCAGAAAATCCCAAAATCCTATCCGTACTTATGACGTCTCCCACAAATGTTGTTACATTTGTTTGTTTTGGAAAAATTTGACTGAGTCCTGAGAGATCCAGGTTCAAGTCCCCGCTGAGCTATGAAACCTACCGAATGACCTTACTCTCTTTCTGTGTGGCCCATTTTGCAGAATTGTAAAAATAAAGGGAGGAGGAGGGCCATCTGCCTGGATGGGGCTCATGAAAAAAAAAGAGTTGTATACATCTAGCTGTACCAAGTATATCATCCACACTCTTTTATTCCCAGTCGCCATGAAAGGGTGTGAATGCTGGACAGTTAAGAAATCTGACTGGGGTAAAAAAACCTGATTCGTTTAAAATGTGGTGATTTGCAGATACCATGGACTGTCAGAAAGATGAACAAGTGGGTCCTAGATCAAATCAAGCCCAAACTATCTCTGGAGACAAAAATGTTGAAAACCGAGGCTGTCCTACTTTGGGCACATCCTGAGAAGTCAGGATTCTTGGGAAAAGACAATAAGGTGGGGAAAAGTGGAAGGCAGCAGGAAAAGAGGAAGACCCAATATGAGACGAAACCTCGGGTAACAAGGTACAAAGCACTCTAGAACTAACTGGATACTTATGCTGAATATGCTAAATTACCCACTCATGTTAATTTAAACTAAATTAGTTTTTTTGGGGGGGTCCTTTAACTAAACTCTTAACGATTTCGGCCATTTGGACTGATGTTCTAAGATCTGCCTGTTGAACAGCAGGATCTGTATAGGACTCTGCAACCATGTGTGTTGATGGAACTGAATGGGGACCTTAATTAGGCTGATCGACACATGAAGGTCTGGGGAGAGGGTGACTCTCACATCCATGTCTTTAATTTAAACATGCACATAAGAAAACAAATATCTGCAAGGAGCTATTTGGGCAACTCAAATTTGACCACCAGGTCATACTTGACAGTGCAGTTAACACATCGTTAGAAGCAGTAGTTCTTAACCTGTTGAAAGACGTGTGATTGTGAAAATTCTTGTTTTCTCACGCCTCTGGACCTCCCCTTCTTATGAGCTTCATTTCGCGATTGGTTGTTGGAAGAGAAACATGGGCCTCATTTGCTAGTCTGATGAACTGAAGCATTCATCCTGGACAAAGTCATGCAGTGGGAGAAAAAAATAGGCTAATTGTAGAGCTGTAGCTATTTCTGGTTTTGAGCTACAGCTCCCAGGATTCCCTTGACCAATGGGGGTCCAAAAAAACAAGAAAGTTGCAGAGTTTTGAATTTTGGTTAAATTCCTCTAGCTACACAGCAGAAATTCTAGGATTCACAGTGCAGAATTCACTTCAAGTTCCGCAAATTGGCCCACTCTTTTTTTTCATCAGCCAGGACTGACAGTTTCAATAACTCACTCTGAGACATTAATAGTGGAAAGAATAAAAAGTTTCATTTACTTACAGTCAAACAGATCTACAACAAATTGAACAAATATGGCTGACTGTTTTTTCAGCGATGGGCCTCAACAGACTAACTGACTGCTTTGAACAGAATAACTAACTGCCAGCAGACAACAGAGAAGGGGGGGGGGGAAAGGCTCAGAGCAAGGAGGTGGGGCTCTCTTTGAGTCAGAGGCAGCATTATTGGTTAGTGCTGCTAGTAATTGACAGTCACCCCAGCCAAGAAGGTCATTCCCAGCCAAGTCTACTAAAGGCAGCATGTGAGGTTGCAATAACTCCAATAAAATATTCACCTCTAGCTAATCTCAGGGAGTATACATTCCCCTGAATTTGATCTTCTCTCTTGTAATTCAAAATACTGAGATCCTGAAGTTTCAGCATCCTTGTGAGTCATGCTAAATTCAGCTTCAGCATTATATCAACCATACAGCAGTAGGATATTTTTATTCATCTCTGGAGCTGGTTAGAAGTGTGACTTCCCCAGAGCCAGCTGTCGACCATTGTACTTGTTAATTCATTAAAACCAGTTCTTTATCCTCTCAGGAAATCAGCACGTTCACACTTACCGGCAAACAATAATGCTCCAGAGCTGCGCTGCTGATCTAGCCGACAACATCCATTATTCAGTTTTCTGCCAATTCCTATTAGATTTCCCGTGCTGGAGAAGTTACACTGTGTTACTGAATTATACACACACGTACATACAACACAGCTAAGAAAGCTTTAGGGAACTGAAACTAATTAGCTAGCATTTGTAAACCCCTTTGTTCATGGTAATTTGTTTACAAGAGCCGCTCAACCTTTTAATTATGGTGTGTTCACAGGCTGCGTCCTCGGTACCATGGTCTTCCCACGTGGGCGTCATTTGGGTGAGAAGGATGAACGCGTGGGAAGAGATTTTTAATTTAATGAGCAGTGGAGACCTAGCCCTGTAGATCTGGACCGAAAATGCAAGGGTGTCTTTAATGGTACAGGCGGAGAATTAAACGCTCTTTGTGAAGTGCCATGGGCAGCCTTTTGTGCTCGATTAGAAAAGTGGTGTGACATTTATTTATTTCCTTCGGAAGCCCTATTATGAGGTCACGAGAGGCGAGACAGTAATCTCAGGTGATAGATTTTGGGTAGAATATTTGAAGACAAACATAACTGACCCACAAGGCTCAATCGGCCGGGTGTTTTTTCCCATTAAGGAGAGGTTAATCAGGCTAGTTTTGTTCAGCGTCACCTTCTGAATGTGTTATTATCGCTCTCTCCGAGAGGCTAAGACACACTCGAAGGGGGGCAGAGGTCAGACAAACATGGCAACTGGGTTAACTGGCAGAATCCTATTGGTGCACATATACAGTTTGTGTCAGTGGCCATGGCTAACTGAGGCAAACTGACGAGACGCCAGAGCACATCTTGGTTATAAAACGCCATACATGACCAGGCGTGTAACCAGCCATGCCTCTTCAAATACCAATATCAGCTGTGGCAAGTTACACAAATCTTCCACAAGCACCCATAAGGTGTTGGAGTTTTTACAACCTCGCATGCTGTCTATAGTAGGTGTGGCTGGGAGGAACCTTTCTGGGCTGGGGTGTCTGTCAATCTATCCAGCACTAACCAATCATTCTTTCTTACCTCTGAATTCAAAGAGAGCCCCGCCTTTCTACTGAGTGTTCCTTTGTCTCCTCTCTCTAGTCTGTTGGAAGGAGTGTACTTGTTTGCTAGTTGTTTGCTGTTCACAACAGTAAGTAATGCAACATTTTTTATTCTTTCTCCAACTAATGTCTCAGAGTGAATTATTGAGACTATAAGTGCCAGTTAACGAGAAAGAGGATTGTTTGGGGAACTCGAAGCTATTCTCCATGAATCTCTGTAGTTCTACTGCACAGCTAAAGGAATTTAACCAAAACATTCAAAACTCTGCAACAGATGATACTAGTCAATATTTGGTGGCATTTTAATCCATTTGCCATGAGTTCACATCCTTCCATGGCCCACCTGCAGAACAACTAAATGTTTGACAAAAGGTGATTTGAAACCAGCCAAGCAACAGGAAATAGTCTTGGAACACAATGTTTGAATCCTCTTGGAATGTGGTAGTATTCTAGCAAAGAAGCTATTTCATTTGCTTCGTTTTAATTGGTCTTATATTTATCTGCAACGGTGGAAATTGCCTGTTCGCAGCGTTAGCCAGTGATCAGAATCCTGTTGGTTAGTTATGCCAGCGTAAGTACAATGGCATAAACTGCAGTGGTGAATTGCCACTACTTTAAAAGTTGCTGGTTCTGTCTCTCATTGCATGCAAGGCGCATGAGTTGGGTCATGATGGAGGCCTTCAAGTGGCAACTCTTTATTTATTTATTTATGCATACCTTACCTTTCTTCCCAGGGTACCAAAGGCAGCTTACAGTATTAAAACAAATAATATTAAAAATGTATATTTCAAAAGGCAGCTACACTTCTTTCATCAAAAGCTTTCCTTGAATCACAAGGCACTGGATAATTCCTGGCCAATCTTCCATCTTTGGGCGAGGTGTCAGAGCATGTGATGGCTTCCCAGTCTCAAGAGTTCCTTGATGAGTCCAATTTAGAGAGGGGCACGAACCGCTGATTTGGCAGTTTGTGCCAGTTCGTTTCTTGGCCGAACAGGTGCTTGGTGGTTCCCAGCCCCACCTCCTCTGGCGGGCAGCCACTCAGAGACAGTGTCATGGCTTCCCTGCCCCACCTCATCTGGGTGCTGCCTCTGAGTGGGTGCCCACCAGAGGAACCACCAAATACCTGTTCGGCTGGAAAACGAACCAGCGCAAACTGCTGAACCAATGGTTCGTGCCCACCTCTAGTTGGATTATCTAGCTCCATTCCAATTTGGCTTCAAGTTACAGCATGGAGACTGCTTTGGTCACCTTGGTGGATAACCTTTTATATATTGATTTACCATATTTGTATATTTTAATTATTTAAAACATCCATACCCCGCCTTTCTCTTCAAAAGGACTCAAGGTAGCTTACAATATTAAAAACAGGCCAAATTGGCAGCCGGTGGAGCAGTTGCTACTAGCAGCAAATCACCGTTGCAGTTTATGCCATTTGCACTTAAATTGGTGTACCTAAAACAGTAGGTTTCTGGCCAGTTGGCTCTTGAATAAAATTAAAGAAATGGTTTTAGAAATATTTAAGCTTGCCTGAAGAGAAAGGTCTTCGCCTGCTTGTGGAAGGACAGCAAAGATGGAGCCGGTCTGGCCTCCAGTGGGAGGGAGTTCCAGAGTCTCTGGGAGCAGCCAAAGAGAAGGCCCTCTCCCGGGTCCCCACTAGAGATGGGGACGACTCACCATTTTGACGAGTCGTCCTGCTTCGTGATCCGTCAAAGTTGACGAATCACGAAGCACAAAGCTCCCCCCATGAACCGACGAAGCACGAATTTATTCGTCAATTTGGGGGGGGGGGTTAGACAGGGGAAAAAAAACATGCAGACTGGTTAGTTTTGCTACCTAGCCGGCGAACGGTAGAAAGTCTTCTTTTCACCATAGGATGGTAACCGTTGGGTGAGACAACCCACCCATTCTGAAAACCGCTCAATGGGCAGGCACAGAGAAACATAAGAAGTCCCAGGCTCCATCAGACGGAAGGACAAGTAGATCCATCATTCCGTACAATGATTGATCATGGAAAACCCACCAAAACAATTGGTCATGGAAAACCCACCAATAAAACATGAAGGCAGCCAGACCTTTTGTTTCATGCTCCCCAAAAATTGAGGCCCAAAGGTGATACACTGCCTAGGTGATACCTAGCCCTCATGACAAGTAGCTCACCTAAACCTACCTAATCTTCTGTGATAGCCACCCAAGTTGGGAGCCACCAGTGTATCCTACAGTGGTGAATTCCGTGGCTTAACCATGTGCTCCACATACGTGTATCATAAACTCCTGAGCTTGGAGAGGCTGCAGCTATTGCTACTGAGTGGTGCTTTTTTTAAAAAAAAATATCCTGCACGTTAGATGCTCCACTGTTTTATTTAAAATGTATTCAGAAAGCTCTGTTTAAATCTTTTAATCCTATTTGATCTACAAACAGAGGGGCAACATGACAGGTTGGATTAGCACATCGGGGCCTGTGTGAAATTACAGATCTCAAGCCCCTCTACCAGGAAACCAGCAGCTGTGACTTCAGATAGGGCTTCTCCTCCTTCCTCTCCTCCCTCCTGCTTTCATTTGTAACCCTGAGCTAGACAGAAATAAAACCTCTCCGTCTGTCCCCACTTGATTGAAAGACAAGGCGTGCTTGAATTTTATTTATTTTTTTATTTTTTTAAGTGATGCTTCCTAAGCAACAGGCTCAGCGAGAGATTGATTTTCTTTCAGGGCTTTGATGCTTTTCCAGGTTTCTTCTCACTTGCTGTGGATTAGTTAACCCTGAACCTGTTTCGGCTACTCTTTCGTGCAAATGATAAGCTTTGCTTTTCGTACAACGCCTGGTCAGTTCAAAATGGCTCTATGTGGAAAACGATGGAGGACAGATCAGGGGGAAAAACGTGATGTGTTCGGAAGGTGGTGCTGGAGGAGAGCTTTGGAGAAGACCCCCAAACTGCTGGAAATATGAATAAGTGGGGTCCTAGATCAAATCAAGCCTGATCTCTCTGTCTGGAGGCAAAATTGTGGAAATGAGGCTGTTCTACTTTGGGCACCTCACAAGAAAACAGGATTCCCTGGAAAAACACAATAACACTGAGAAAGGTGGAAGGAAGCAGGGAGAGAGGAAGAGCAAAGATGAGATGGACTAACTCCCTAAAAGAGACCACAGGCTTGAGTCAGCCAGAACTGAGCAAGGCGGCTGAGCACAGGACATTTTGAAGATCGCTCAATCATAGGGTCGCCATGAGTTGGAGGTGACTTAACGGCGCATAACAACGACATGGAAAGTTGAGCAACTCTGACTATCAAGATGAGTGTTTGTCCTTCAACTTTCATCAGCCACAACCAGCGTATTTAGTGATGAGGAATTATGGGAGCTAGGGATGGCATGCTTGCATTTTCTGGACTACAAATACCATAATCCTCCCTTCTGGGAGTTCAAGTTACTTTACAGACACCTTACAAACACCCAAATAGGAGACACCTGGGAGGAAGGCCTACATGGGAAGCCCTTGAGGCTTAGCTATGCCGAGTCCCACCCAAGCTTCCTGTCTCTGCCTTGTGATAGCTGGGTGCTTTCCTTCTGGGCAGGAAGGCAGGCAGAGCTAGGCCTAGCAAGATCTCAAAACCTTCCAATTCAGGCGTTTCTTCCAGATTCAGGTGGTTGTAAAGTACGTAGAACTCCTAGAATGGAGAATGATGGCATTTGTAGTCCAGAACATCTGAAAAAACACATCCCGAATGAGACATGTAATCCAAAATCATCAGTGGAGCCACCATTGTCCACCCCTGTGCTATAGGAAGTGAAACCCCATCATTCCTGCTCTTTGCTAGACCCTGTAGAGTCACAGAACGAGTGAGTTGGAAGGAACCTACAAGGCTATCAAGACCAACCCCCTATCTAGGCAGGCACCCTCACGAGCTTCCACCTCTTTCACGTTTCCAACTCTTTCTGGTTGCACCAAAGTCCTCGTGGGGTCTTTCCAACTCTACCATGTTCAGAGTCTTGGGATTGGTGAGGGAAGGCGGTCTGGGATGCAACCGGAAGCCCAGGCAACCAAGGTGGAGCCATCTGGAGCTGGATCCAGATCGTTGGCCCCCAAAGTCTCTGAAAGAATGGTAGGATCCTGGCAGGTCCTTCTCCTGCATCTGATCCTCCAAAAATAAGTCCACTTCAGTGTTTGAGAGCTGGAAAGAACCAGATTGGGTGCCATTTTGAATCACAGAACAACTTCCCATCGTGTGCCTACGACAAGAGTTGTGGCAGATTTGTTTCGGATTTTTTCAGAGTGTGTAATTTCAGTGACAGCAAACACAGAAAGGTTAGCTGATTGATCAAAAAGATGTGAACAACCCATAGGATGCCGCTAATTATTTAAAAAAAAAACATACAACACAGAATATGTTGTAATTTAGTTACTAGTAGTGTTGTTGTTTAGTTGAAGATCTTAAAATCCAGGCCAGCCCTTCTAGATAGCTACAGTCCTTCAGATAGCCTGGACCTAAACTATATAAGAATGTGTAGTGACCTCATCACCAGCATCTGAAAATTTGCTTGTAGTAACAAGGAAGATATCAGCAATCCGGCTGCAGCATTTTGTACAAGCTGACATTTCCAGACAGTCTTCAAAGGCAGCCCCACATAGAGTGAATTGCAGTAATCCAGACAGGATGTAAGAGAGTCATGTGCCAATATTCCCTTAAGCATCAATATTAACTGATAAGAAGAAGAAAAAATGCCACATATATCAAATATTTGGAAATACTGGCCTAAGGCCATCTACCAGATCTGTTCCTACACAGCTTTTTTATTTCTCTCAAATCCAGCCTGCTTATGATGTAACATATTTAACATTCTGCCTATTACTAATTACAGTAAATGGCACTAATTATAGACGCTCATAAAAAATCAACAGAGTTAATCAGTGATAAAGAACAGTTCTCTCCACACCCTTTGTCATTGTTTTTAATGAACAAACATAAACTCTTAAGTTGGTTATTTATCTCTTGCGGAATATGAATGAATTGGTTCTGGGCGTTTATTAACCAGACTGTGTTATCTATGGAAAATAGGTAGTTCATAAATATAAAAATCTTCTGCAAGGATGTATGTAGATTCGGTTAGAAATCCAGTAATTATGACTCAAACTATTTATTACCATTCCGAGACGTTTAAACTATAAACCAAAATGTTCAGCCTTATTATTTAGGCAAAAATAATGAAATACCACAATGAGTTTTTCTTTTCTTTCCTCCTTCACCCCTATTCCATCACCACACCCAAACACATGGACTTCAAAAAAAAAAAACGACATTACTGAGGATGGATGGAGGAAGGGAGGAAGGAAGGAAGGAAGGAAGGAAGGAAGGAAGGAAGGAAGGAAGGAAGGAAGGAAGGAAGGAAGGAAGGAAGGAAAAGAACTTACAAAAAGTCTTGCTGGAGGTTCAAAAATCCCTCAGTCAGTCCAATGGCCTGCTACCTGTAAGACATCAATAGCTTCACCCCAATGTCACCAGTTGTTCACCCTTTGCAACCTTTCCAGGTATGCATGCTAGATGTGTAACATATACATTATATATTTATTTAATGTCTTTCAAATATTTCTTGCCCTGCCTTTCTCCTTTAAAAGGACCCAAGGCGGCTTACGTCATTAAAAGACAATATTGAAAATCTTCAAACACTACGTGTACAAATGTTTTGAAAGAATCAAACAAATACCCCCACTAAAAAAATGGTAAATAAAATCAACACCAAAGACGGATTCGGAGCAACAAGGCACAACACTCCATTTAAAAAACCCTTCTGCGACAGCCAATCACTCGGGGAAAGCTTGCCTGAAGAGAAAGGTCTTCACCTGCTTGCAGAAGAAGAGCAAGGATGGGGCCAGGCTGGCCTCCAGTGGGAGGGAGTTCCAGAGTCTAGGAGCAGCCATGGAGAAGGCCCTCTCCTGCATCCCCACCATTAGAACTTCTGGCTTATGTTGCTGCTTAATGACACAGACACGTCCACTGTCGTGACAGTTATCAAAGGAGAATACGATGGGCATTCTATATCTCATCACCTTTAGCCCACCATGTTACCTTTTGAGAGCCACAAGACTATGCAAATCCAGGCATTGGGAGGACATTATGGACACCCTCAAGAAAGGTGACCATGATTATTTCATCCTCCTGGCCTTCCCATCATGAGCCCTGGCAGAATGTCTAACCCGGTGGTTACCATAGCCACGAGGACGTGGCCTCTGCCTTCTATTGGATGCGGACCCCCCTCATCACACGCTACCACGTTCCGCGCCAGCCTCCTACTCGGCTGGAAACTGCAGCTTACACCGGGTAGCTCCTGTCTCGTCTAATTAAATTGTCTTTGTGCTTTCCAAGATGAAAACGCATCTTGGCGAAGCAGCATCTGTTGATTACATAAAGCTAAGCAATCCCTTTTCCAATCATAGCAGGTCTTAGCTAATCACAGGGTTAGAGAGCCTCCTGCCGCGTTTTCCATTACTTGTAATTTTCCTCTTGTTCACTGGGGCCGTGAAGGCCCCCCTTTTGCTTTCCTCCAACTTCCCTCTTTTTGACTTCTCCCGCCCTCGTGTTGTACGTTGGATGCTTTCTGCTGAGGGAATTTATTGAGCTAAGTTATTCCAGTTTCACAGGGAGGCAAGATTCTGATATTACACTATTAATCTCCCGAATTCATGTCCTCGCTTCCTTTTGAAGGCCTAAATGTAATCAGAAACAATTTGTTTGGTGGGTTGGCATTTAAAAATCCATAATTTCCTCGTACACTGTGTGTTTGTGTGTGAGAGAGAGAGAGTGAGTGAGGAAGAAAAGGCGGAGTAAACAACCGCATTTGGGGCTCATTAGCAACGAGATTCACCAAACATCTGGCTTTTCTCTCCCTTTTTGATGGAATTGCCGACGGAGGAAACTTCCACACTCATTCTGCACATCACGATGAGGATGTACGATTGTTTTGCCAGGAACTCATTTAATGTGCTAGCAAGCCAAACGGTATAATCATCCAGAGGTGTTTGTGGAAAACTGGAATTTCTTTCCCCTCTGTTGTTGCCTACCCACCCCATGGCTCTCCCCGCCTTACAGAAATGCAAACACAGACCTCATGCAAAGGTCTTCTCCATTTGCTTCCAATGAGTCTCCTGACTGAAATGAAGAAAAAAGCTGTTCTGGGAGAGAGAGAGTTCCCAAAGAATCATGGAGTTGCAAGTATTACACCTATGTAGGGCCCAAACATTAATGAGAGGAAAAGGCTGGTACAATCTAACTATGGGCCCACGCTGATGCTGTGAGTGGACAAAAGGAGTTAAAGATTTGGTCAAGATCAAGCTGAAATAGTGATTCTAAACTCTTTTAGTTTAAGTTCTGATGATCACCTACAAAGCCCTTCAGGTCTGGAAGTTGAGTCATGGCAACTGGACTTCTTTCTTATTAGGTTGAAACGTTTTGCTCCTCATTCAAGTAGCTTCCAGGGAGCTGTTCTAGTGGGCCAAACGAAGGGTTGCAGAAAGGCTAAGGTGGAAAGTAGCAGGGGAGCCTTTCCATGAAAAAAGACACAACAGCAACCAAACATTAATTGTTGCATCAGAACACCTAGTTCATACAGGGGGTTCAATCCTACACTGAAGAAAATGTGGTCCTTCCAATTGTTATGCTGTTTTCCCCCTAGGCATGGAATTCCTTCAAATCTCAGCAATGAATTACAGCAAGTTACATAGTCCGTGTCTGTGTTCTTTGTCATGCACCAACTCACGTAACTAGTGCACAAGAAGGAATGCTGGTGTTGACTCTTGAACTAGAGCCAATCTGTTGCCAAGGTTTCGTTCTTTGGTTTGTACTGGTGGATGTGAGTGATAGGATTCTGGCTCATGTCACAGAATCATAGAGTCACTGAGTTGGAAGGGGCCTCTAAGGCCATCGAGTCCAACTCCCTGCTCAAGGCAGGAATCCAAACCAAAGCAAATTTGACAGAGAGTTGTCCAATTTTTTCTTGAATGCCTCCAGCGTTGGAGGGCTCACCACCTCCCAAGGCAATTGGTTTCATTGTCGTACAGTACTGCTCTAACAGTTCAGAAGTTTTTCTTAACTGTCAGGTCTGCCTCATATTAAGGAACCGATTATGTCTGCATGGTGGCTTGACGTTCGTGCATATATATTTCTGCCCATGCATACAGGGAGGCGCAGCCAACCCTATGCAGAATTTTAATTTCTACAGATGCCGGAAAGACTTTTGAGAATGATAGCAAGGCACGTTGCAATGATAAAACTGCCTTAAGGCGAAGAACTCCACTATAACAACAGTAGTTTAGAATCAGGAATAGAGATGGGCACAGATTGCCAATTTGGTGTTTCGTACCACTTTAGTATTCAGCCAAACATATGTTCAGCACTTCCCAGCCCTGCCTCCCCTGGCAGCATCCCAGCTTCACTGCCCTGACTCCTCTGGGCACCACCTCTGCGTGGGCGCCCACTGGAGGAAGTGGGGCTACGAAGCACCAAACACCTGTTCAGCTGAAAAACAAACTGGCATGAATTCGTGGTTCATGCCCAACTCTAGTCAGGAAATTCCTGGTAAGAAATTAGGGGGGGGGGGGTGTACCCTCACCTAATAAGAATGCTTCTGTGCCCAGTTTAAAAACATACTAGATTTTTCCCCCCAAGAGTCCTTCATTTTTTTTCCAGATTCTCACACTGCCATGGATGGGTATCTTGATATTTGCTCCGAAACAACAAAATCCATCAGAGGAACGAATGATGGGGGTGTAGGGTTCACCATCATCTAGAGGCACTGAGAACATTAAACACTGTCCCTTTAATCAGGAGCTCATTAATAAATCCATCTTGTTCGCAAATCCCTGCACATTGTAGTACAGTACTTCATTAGCTCAAGAAGAGGCAATTTAGATTTCCTCAGATAATAGCATCTGTTGCTAATCACATTAAGAAGCTGCAGCAAGCGCTCCAAAGTCAGAGGAAGTGCTTCATGTAGCAGGTCAAGGAACAGAAATAGCACTACGTTTACCATGACAAAGATAGAAACCAGGGAGGGACTCCAGTCAGGTTGGCTGGGAAAGGCTTTGAAACTCTCCCCAGGTTTCGGATTTCCAAATTAATTGCCCGTATTCCAGCATGGTGCCAGTTCATTTAAAAAAATCCTTTATTGTTCCATTCCACCACTCCCTCCACCCCTGCATTTTGTACAGGGCACTGTTCATATAAAGATCAATGCAAATTTCAATCCTTTCTCTATAATAATAATCTTAGAACAACTGAGCGGGAAGGGACCGTATGGATCATCAGGTCCAGCCCCTGTCAAGGAGGCCCAGTGGGGGAATCGAACTCCCAACCTCTGGCTCCACAAGCAGATGCCTAAACCACGGAGCTATCCAGCAGTTCTATTTTCACTTCTTTCTCCCTGCCTTATATTCACTTCTTTCTCTCTGTCCCTCCACACATTAATTGTGAGCTCTGGTGAAATACTAGGCTTGGGATTTTTGGGGGTTTTTTGGACTACAAATCCCATAACTCTCCATTCTTGGAGTTCCACCTGACAGACCCATGCCTACAGACAGTTGCATTTGACTCGCCTGAAAATAAAGGCCTAATAGGGGAGTTTCATGCTGGCACGTAGGCCTAGCTCTACCTCAGCTTCCTGTGCAGAAAGGAAGCTGTGCCATTGCTAACTAGGAACTTCCTTTCTGGACAGGAAGCTTTGCCTAAGCTATGCCTATTCTACAGCATGGAGTCTTCCTACTGGGCCTTTTCTCGAGGTGAGGTGAGCCACATTTATGTCTCTGTAGGAGTAGGTCTATCAGGTGGAAGTCCCAGAAAAGAAAATCATGCAAATAGGAAAAGAAAATCTGAAAATCCCATGCATGTAAGACATTGCATAGAATCTATTTCAAGATTATTGCATAGATAGTTGTATTATGAAGTTTTTGACATGGTGTTACACCGATGCAAGAAAGCACATGCATATAGCAGCCTAACGAGAGATAGACAACTGTGACCCTTCTCATGTTGGGCTGCTATTTGCACAGGCCCCCTAACCAGGCATAATTACCCAATCCTGAATTAAAATAGTTTAAGATAATTATGGATCTTGCATATCACTGTGAAAGTAGTGGTGTGATAACATCTCACCATTGCTGAGATTTTTGCTAATAACAGCTCAGCACAATGATACATCGACTTCAGAGTGTTGGCTGAATAGCTCAGTGATCTAGGTCTCTGTCTGTGGAGCCAGAAGTTGGGAGTTCGATTCCTCACTGTGCCTCCAGGGAGAAGAGCCAGCCTGGGTGGCCTTGGGCAAGCTGCACAGACCCAGGGTGCCCCTAGTGGAAAGGAAGGGTAAAGCACTTCTGAGTATTCTCTGCCTGGAAAACCTTGAAAAGGGTCACCATAAGTCAGAATTGACTTGATGGCACATCATGATGATGATGATGAAAATTCTCTATCCTAACATCCTGGATCTTTGCTTTTGTTGTGATAGTTTATGTGACTTGCAAGAAATATACTTTGTGTAAAACTCCTGTTTCTTCCCAGGACTGTATTTCCATGTGTAAAGGTAGGAACACATACAGTATATGGAACAAGCAAAGCAGGACAGGCTGACAGATCGCAAAGATGCAGGCAATCCACCCAATGCTGCAAAGATGCAAGTAAACCATTCAGTGCTGCAAAGTGGCAAGCAACCCATACAACGCTATCTCCTTTTCTACAAGATAACAATTACTACATTTTCTGACATGTTCCTCCAAGGAAATTGTGTCAAAGAGCCTCACAGTACAGTGGTTAAACAGCAGGACTGTAGTCAAGATTCTGTTCATGACCAGAGTTTGATCCCAGCTGGTTCAGGTAGCCGGCTCAAGGTTCACTCAGCTTTCCATCCTTCCATGGTCAGTAAATTGAGTATCCAGCTTGCTGGGGAAAAGGCTTTGCCTTGAATATCCAGTTAAAAAAATTAATAGCAATAACAGTTGGGGCAAGTCAGTGACCCTTTGTGCAAAAACTAGTTTATGGTTGTGTATCTGTCTCCAAAACTGGAATGTTAGGGTGGCTTTCAGCCATGTCATCAAACCCCGAACCGATAGAACAGTCACACATCAAGGAAAGACAGCACATTCTCCTAGGGTAATGTAGCAAAACCACATTTTTAATTTAAGCGATTTCCATTTAATTTAATTGATTTAATTAATACTTTAATTTATACCTAAGGGCACACAGAATGGAAGCCAACTGTGTCTCCTGAGGCATTGACTGCTATAGTTTGGGCTCCTCCACCAGGGAAGACCTATTTATGTCTAGGTGATTATGCAAGGTACTGCCAGAGGTAGTGGACTCAGAAGACTGGTGGCTCCAATGTCATGAGGGTAGCAAATCCACTCCAAGTTTTAGACCAAACTTTACAGAAGCTATCCTAAAGGCTGAGCCCTATACTCCAAATAGGTTCAGCAGTCTCAATAGCTCCTTCAAGGTTATGTTGAAGGATGTGCCCCACAGGGTCCACAGATTGGTGCCTGACCTGACTTGGGCCCAGTTAGAGATACTCTGACCAAATCTTGTCCACAATGATATTTGTGCCGTTCCAGCTCTCCATGAAGCCCTCCGTTGCCTTGAGCAGAGGAACACCAATCGCTATGACCTCAGGCAATCGGTTTTGGAGAAGTGGTACACCCTAGCTAAAAGTCACATCATAGATATCACACACCATTTCCAGGTGAAAGGGACGGCCACCTCCAAACAAAAACTTCCTAACCGTTAGAGCAGTACGGCAATGGAACCAGTAAGCGCTGGAGGCATTCAAGAGAAAATTGGACCACCCTCTGTCAGAGCTGCTTTGATTTGGATTCCTGCCTTGAGCAAGGGGTTGGACTTGATGGCCTTCTAACTCCATTATTCTATGAACAAATGCTTCCGGTTGGACCAGGAGAGGAAGAATCGGCTAACTGGGCCTCTGGCAAAGCTACATTAGATTAGATTAGGCATCCTTCAGTCTCGAGAGACTATGGTAACGTGCTCTGAATAGAGGACTTGAACAGTGTCTAGTGTGGCTGAGAAGGCACACTGCAGCTATTCTAGATGGAGGTCCTGTGTAGGTGACCTCCCTCTTTCACTTAGGGAGGGTCCTTTTCAAGCAAAGCTGCAGCTGATATCATGCTTTTTTCCTTCCCCTTATCCTTCCTCTTACTGCCTGACTCGGCGGCGGCTGTAGCAGCGAGCTACCCTCAAAGCTGTGGCGGAGGAACCCAGAAACCTTTCGGCAAATTTCCAATGGGTTCCTAGCAGCATTTAAGGGGTTGGGTAGCAGCTTTCTGCACCTCAAGGGTGTCCTTCCGAGTGAGGTGGAGGGTGTAAGCAGTACACCAGATGCTCTGAACCCTGCACCACACACCAATGTGTGTTGGGTCTCAAGACCATCACTGTGTATCCATGATGCATATTTTGCCCCACCTTATATTTAAGGTAGTCTTGGTTTCCTTGATCTCTGGAACCTGAAGAAGGGCTCGCTGGCCTGTTCCGAGAACCTACAGGATAATTCTGACCAAGACTGTTCCCACCGGGCACTGCCGTGAGAGAAAAATAAGTGCAGACAGACCCCCAACCTGGTCCACATGCCTGTGGTGAAATGAATTTTATGCAAGTAAGTTTCTCTGGAGGAAAGTAAAGCTAAGTGTCACTCCGAAGCTCACAGAGTTACTTCCAGATTAGTTCCCGTCTTCCTTTTGTCGTTCCCGACAAGACGTAGTTATTTTTAAAAACAAACAAACCGAGTCTTAAGTTTAGGAATGCGTTAAAAAGCAGAGGCTACATCTGGCTGTACCTTCCAGAACAGAATGCTTGGATTATTCACCCTGCCTTACAATACAGTCCGTAGCTAATTACAACTCATACATGCAAATGAAAGCAAGAACGATCACAATTACTCTGCACTTATACACGGCGACACGTTTTCAACTTGAGGGCCTTCAAGGCTTTGCAAACATTAATTAAGTCTCACGACACGGGTGAGTCAGGCAGAAGGAATTATTCCCGGTCACAATGGAGAGATGAGATGAGACTTCAACCGAGCTTTGTGGCTTGTTAAGCTGAAATAACTACTCCCGAACTGGCCCGTTGTCCTATTTTTCTCCCCAACTTGATTCCGCTGTCTACCTGAGCACCACAATCCTGCTCTCGTGGTGCACACCCTCGTTACCAGATGATCTCTGGACTTCACTCTTTTTGGATCGGGGAGGGAATCTTGCGAGATTCTCCTGTCCCCTCCCCCCCCCCCCATTCTTCCAGATTTTGGCAATGAAAAGAGAACTTTCCAGTTAAATGTTCTCAGTTTTCAAATTCTGATATTTTTCTTTCTCACTGCCTCCATTGAAAGAAAGAAAAATCTCTGCAGAATGTTCTGTGTTCTCAAGTGGTTTTGTTTTGTTTTGTTTTTTTGCCACAAGGCGCTAGAATTGTATTAAATTCAGATCTCAGGAGGGTCACCAGGCTCTCCTGAGATCTGGGCCGGACTCTGAGCTCAAGGGGTAAGTCCTTATGATGTCACGGAGGGGGGCTCCTTATGACATCACAGAGGCAGAGAAGGCAAAGGTTGTGAAGAAGGTTCTGGGTCCGATAACAGCAAAACTTTTGCACAGGGTTCTGGGTAATAAAACACAGCTCAGAAAGTAAAATGGCAGCCCAAAGCTGAAGAGGGGAAATGTCTTTGGGTGGCTAGGGAATTCACAATATGCACCTAGGAGCTGCAATGATTCCTACCACTTCTCATGAGGGCTAACATCTCACATAGCTTTACCAACAGCATGCATGACTTATGTGGAAGCTCAACAACCTGCCATCAAGGTCTTTTTCCCCCCCTAGCCCTGTGCTACTTCTATTGCTAGAGCTTGTGAAACGAGAAAGTTCACAAGTCATGATCCTGGTTCTTTAGTTCCTTTCTCTCTATAACCTATAATAATAACCTTAGAACTGCAGAGCTGGAAGGGACCCTATGGATCATCCAGTCCAGCCCCTATCAAGGAGGCCCAGTGGGGAATTGAACTCCCAACTTGGGACTCTGCAGCCAGGTGCTTAAACCCCTGAGCTATCCAGCAGTCCTATCTCTAAATAGCAGGGTGGGCCCAAGCACCGGCACCCACTGGATTTCTCCCTGGTCTCTTCATTCATGTCCATCTTGGCCATTCGGGGCACCAATGTCAGGCAAGTACACCAGGCATTCAACCACTTTTGACTAGGGAACCTTCATCCTTTAAAATACATACCCAACCACAAAGGTTGGGGCCCTCAACTCAAGCCAACATGGCATTTCCCTTTCCTCGGCTTTAATGGATTCTTGTAACATTAACATTCTGAAAATTCCCCATGAAAAGTCTCCATGCAAGTGGAGAAGCTGAAGGCCACTCAATTGTAAGCTTCTTCATCCCACAAATCCCTTCTTAATTATTTAAAAGAGGGGTTGAGGGTACATATATGCCCATGTTGGCCAGAGCTTGATCAAAAGGTATACATACCTACTAGACTTTGTAGCAAACTTTAGTCATCGGAAAGCCCATAATTACATTTAAATTGCAAATGAATTTTAGGTAGTTCCTCTTCTGGCGATACCTAACAATTAGAGTAGCTGTATATTCTTAACAGGCCTGCCATGTAAAGAAAGGGAAAAATTAACAGGATTTTTCAATGCCTTTGCATCGTTCCATTTTGGTATCAATTTCAAGCTCCTAGTCCTCAAGTCTAAGGACATGCAGCTGTGCGAGAAACCTCAGGCCTGTGGGCCAATCAGGTTGTGTTCTTTTTTCCGTGATACCAGCTTTGGTACCTTTCCCACCCCCATTGTAAAATACTGGAGTGCCTTTCTAAGGTGTACTGACAATAAGAGCTTTAAGTTAAAATGTTAGGAGTTTTGCTCATCTGCCACTTCAGTGTAGCCCCCGGGAACTTCTCTGAAATTGAATTTGGTTCTTGAACTGAAAGAGATCCCACAATTTTAACTTAAGGACAACCATTTCCTTGCCTGTCTGTCTCAAGAGTTCGCTTCACCCATTTCGCTGAGAGAAACGTTCTCGTGTGAGGTTTTCTTTGTTTAGCAAAGAAAGCTTACTTCTACAAGTGTATTGAATTGCTAGAATATCTCTTGACATTTCCCAAGATAAAACTGGGACATTCTTGTTTAATACACCTATTCTCATATGAAGGATTACCGTTTGAGTCCCACACCTGAATATTCTATTCAAGCTGCTTTATCCATTTATTCTGCAATTCCTTGTATAACCTGCACAAGGGATGTGAAAATCTTGAATCTCGCGTTAAAATAAATATCCATTTCCTGCTTTATGGGTTCTCCCCAGGCATAGTTCCTTCAGAATCCTGATATGTAAATGAAGCCTGTGTTTCCCTCCCAAAGACCAATCACATTAGTCCTTTCAACAGTGCAGATCATGGATGCTCCTGGTACAGTCTGCTAGCCACCCTCCTGCTGATGAGACTCTCCACCTGATCTAGGGTGTTCCTCAGGAGATAAACATGTGGTCCACCTCTGGGACCATACGTGAAGGTTTAGGAACCTGGTGGAACCTCAAGAAGTGCAAAATGGATGTCTTGATTCAAAATCACAACTCAAAATACTTCCCCCCCCCCAAGTAACAAAGCTATAATCTCCAATTATAATGGTCTGTCGACTAAAACTTAATTCTTTTTTGTCTTGTGTTTTGTAACAGCAGCTGAACAGGTATGCATCGTATTTCTAAGAAACAGGAATGCAACGCAATACTATAAGGACAACTAATTCTTTCACCGGATTCAAGTTCCACTCAGCCATGGAAAATCACTGGAAGGTGGCAACGGGAAACCAATCCTTGAACATCTCACATACTTTGAAAACTCGGTTGGTCAAAAGCTGGAAGTGACTTGATGGCATATGACAACAAGGAGAAGTCAACAGAAGTTTGTATCCTCAAAAAAAGTGAGTTTGGAGCACAACATAGTCCAGAATCCCCAAGCCAGCCAATAATCGTAGCCCTTCTTCCTCAGCCTTTGGCCTCTCATAATCAGATCCTTCAGGTGCATGGTGAACATCATCCACAGCTCCAGTTTTTGCATACAGGGAAGAGTGTGTGTGTGTGTGTGTGTGTGTGTGTGTGTGTGTGTGTGTGTGTGTGTGTGTGTGTGTGTGTGTGTGTGTGTGTGTTTCCACCCGCGCGCAGCACACTTCGGAACTAGAGTTCTGGTGAGCCAACTGATTCCATTTGACACCTGGGAAATTTAAATCTGCTATGGATTGTTATTTTACAAGCCCTTATGCAGCATTTGTTTTAAATTATGTGTGCTGTGATTTACTGGCGCCTGCAGGAATCTGTTTGCAGCCAAGTGTTCTGGCCAGTCCCTCTGCATCGTGGTGAAAGTGAGAGAGAGAAACCAGCTCGGAGAAAAATTCCCAAGGGCAACGAATGGCTAGGATTCCAGGTTTTCTGGAAGGCTACTTTTGGGTGAACTAATGAAGGCGCAGGCGACGCGGGCTCAGGGAGGGAGTGGCAGTAACAGCACCTCACATGCCTGGCTTTCTTCTCCCCATACAAGAAGGTGCAAGAGTCTGAGAATAAATGTTTAAACAGTGTTGTCCATTGACTCATGAAGTGACATCACCCTTAAACTGGATTCTGCCACCCCAACGCCTTTTTCCTTGTATTATAATAATAACCATGTGCTCTCAAGTTAATTCTGACTTGGGTGACCCTTTTCAGGGTTTCCTAGGTAGAGAATACAAAGAAGCGGTTTCCCATTCCCTTCTTCCCTTCCTCTAGGGGGAGCCCTGGGACTGTGCAGCTTGCCCAAGGCTACCCAGGCTGGCTCTTCTCCCAGGAGGCACACTGGGGAATTGAACTCCCAACCTTTGGCTCCTCAGCCAGATACCGAAACCATTGACCTATCCAGCCACTATCCAGCTCTTGCATTATATCATCATCATCATCAAGTCCTGTGAGGAATGCTTGAGGGAGCTGGGTATGTCTGGTCTGGAGAAGGCATGAATTCAAACGATGAAAAATGAGATTCCACCTAAACGTTAGAAAGACATTCTTGAGAGCACCAGATGTTCAACATTGGAACGGACTGCCTTGGAGGGTGGTGGAACTTCCTTTCTTGGAGCTTGAGCTAGGTGGCCTCCTAAGAGTACTAACCTACACACAGATCTAGAAAAGGCAAGGAGCAAAACCGCACTCGGGCTATCTGTCGGACTATCTACCTTTCCTTCAGATGTTTGCCACATGCTTTGTGCCTTAGTGCTCCATTCCAAGATGCCAGCCTTCAGGATTGACTTCGCTACCCCACCCCCCACCCCCCAGATTGTAGGAGAACTTTAAAAGGAAGGCAGCTGCCCACCACCACGATCCATTTACCAAGCATTTTGTTAGGTCGGGATTGTGAGAGGCAGAGCAGGCCCATTGCCAGAGAAACTGAGGGGACTGTTCTCAAAATCTCTTTGTACTCTTTCAGGCGCTTCCCCGATCCTTTTGTGGCTTGTCTCGGTTTTTTGAGGGGAGGCATCTGGGTCCTATTAGTGAACCAATCATGCAGGGCAGGTAAGCGTCAGGTTACACTAACAAGGCAATTAAGAGGACTTACACAGGGAGACTCACTCGGCAGAGAAGTGGAACACAAAACTGTGACGATGGGAGAGGCTGTTGTGTGTAAGCCTCAATGCTGTGTGTGGCCGCAGCTAATGAACAAGCTTTACGGACCTGGGCCCATTTCGTTGTGATCTTTATAGCTCAACATATGGCTGAAATTCCGTGGAACGCTTCCAAACCTCTTCTTAATGGGTTCGTTCCAGATTTCCACCGTAGTTAAAACAGACTTCTTGAATCGGTGGGTTTGACTTTCCGTGAGTCATCGCCAACTTTAAATCTTGTTGATTTCTAAGGGCTCTACGTTCCTTCTAGGGTCGGGGCAGAAATTCCCACCCGCCCAGTTTGTTCTTGAAAAGAATTTGCCCGAATTTGCAAAAGTCTCCAAATTCAGCAAAGAACGAACTTCGGATTTCAAAAATTGGAACGTGTGAGAAACCAAGACAGATTTTTTTGACTCGTGTTTACGTCTTTATCTTAATAATAATAATAATAATAATAATAATAATAATAATAATAATAATAATAATAATAATAATAATAATAATAATAATACATTTAAACAATATGACAAATAAAAGAAAGAAAGAAAACATGAGTTCAATTTCAAATGAAAATTCATAATAGATAAGACATCCAGTGCTCCCCACCGTTTACCTTTTTTAAACTCTGATTTTCACTCCATGTATTTTCAACCTATATAAACTGCACCACCAGCATCCCGCTCTTCCCACCAATCACAGTAGTAGTTCCCCTGTCTCCCTGCTTGCCTGGCCACTCCAGGCAGGGGGCGGGATGACGAGTCTCCCTGCATGGCTACTTCCACCATTGGTGGGAAGAGCGGGACACTGGTGGCGTGGTGGCATGTGAGTGGATGATTTACTTGCAGCTTGGACCCCAGGATATTCGTAAACAAATACGAAAATCCCCATCTTGAGTCCTCTTTGACAGAAGCTTGTTACAATTCTTGCTTTGTTTACTTCAAAGTTGGAAAAACTCCCTAAGTTTATATCTGAGACGTTTTCCAGAAGTCGATAACTTTGGATGGGATTTTTTTGGATTTCTGGGGCTAGGAATCCCGTAATTCTCATTTCTGGGATTTCTATTGGACAGACACCTTACAGACAATTCAATGTGGCTCACCTGGGGAAAGGGTCTCAACTGGAAGGCTTTGAGGATGAGCTAGCCTTCCTGTTCTTACCCCACTGCTGGTTGGGAGCTTTCTTGTTGAACAGGAAGCTAGGTGGAGTTAGGCCTAGCTGAGCCTCGAAGCCTTCCAGTTAAGGCCTTTCTCCCAGGTGAGTGTCAGACTAGGACAACAGCATGGGGATTTCAGAGGGAGCAAATTTAGCTCACTGTGCCTCCTTGACCGGGGCTGGACTTGATGATCTACAGGATCCCTTCCAGCTCCGCAGTTCTAAGATGACGACGACGACGTTTTATGACTTTTGAGTCTCACAGGATGTCTTCCTTTGGCCCTGCCATGGCACTCTCACAGGGAAGGGGCATAACACCGCTTCCCTGCAATAAAGACACACAGTGCCATGCCTGAGTGGAATATATCCAAGTGCTAAATCCTATGAGACGAAGACAGCTCAGGAATCCCTGTTTTAAAAGAAAGAAAGGAAAAAAATCAACCCGAAGCAAAGAGAACCAAGTGAGGTGAGTACGTTCCTATCATCCATGGCTTAATTCCACATATCTTGTTCTTTGGAGAGAGAGAAAATGTAAAGATAACAGAAATAAATCAATGCTTTTGAGAAGCTGACACCAAAGCGACATTTCATGCAGATTGCTCCATCACCAGCTTCTTTCCGGCAGAGGAGATGTAATCTCAGCATCTTCTGATCCTTTTCCATAGTTCATTACTTTCTAATCACTTATAACCCTTATCGAAAAGAAGCTCCAAGCCTCTCTGACTGGAACAAATCCATAAATCAAAGCCAGAGAGAGATTCAGCAGAATGCCTTTCCTTTCGGGTTTCACCTACCTCTCAGCCTGAAAAGTGCAGCGTATGAATATATATGGAATGACTTCTAGAAATGGAGCTCCATCAAGCGTTTACTCATTTTTATTTGCTTGTACCAACGGCTGAGCCTTCAGCTGGAAATCGATTCCTGTAAATCACAGCTGAGCAATCTGTGGCTTATGAAGATATTGTTGGACTCCAACACCCATCGTCCCTAAGGATAGGCTAAGGAAGTCTAATTTCTTCCGGAGCATCATACATCGCTTCTCTGTGCAATGCATTATTCTTAAATTATCTAGTTATGGAGATTTCTAATGGTTTTAAATGTAATTATGTGGCTAGCTGTAAATACTTAATAGTTTATTTGTTAAAAGGAAAATCCCATGATTCTTTTCCAAGAACGATTTAACTTGGAAATGACATGAGTGCAGCTGACGAGGACACCAAATCTGGTCTGATTTTGGAAGCTAAGAAAACTTGGGATTGGTTACTGTTGGAGTTTTATTTGCAACCTCGCATGCTGCCTGTAGTTTGAGTGACTGAGAGAGACCTTTCTGGACTGGGATGACTGTCAATCTCTCCAGCACTAATCAGTCATTTCCTCCCGCCTATGAATTCAAAGAGAGCCCTGCCTCTCTGCTCTGTGCTTTTTCCCTCTGTTTTGTCTGTTGTAGTCAGTTGTTTTGTTTGCTGTTGATCTGTCCACAATAGTAAGTAATGAAACATTTTTATTCTTTCTGTCTCAGAGTGAGTTATTGAGACCTTGAGTGCCAGTTAAAGCGAAAGGGGTGGACTATCTGGGGAACTTGTAGCTATACTCCTTTGTGAATCTCTGTACTTCTACTGCGTAGTAAAGGAGAATTTTACCAGAAATTCAAAACTCCGCAACAGTTACTACCTGGGAGGGAGACCACCAATAAACACAAGAGATTTACAGGTAGAGTTAGAAAAGAATTTTGTCTAGAATCCCAGACAGCACTTACTGCCAGTCAGAGCTGACAACACTGGGCTAGGTGGAGCAACAATCTGACACAGTAGAAGGCATCTTGTGTTTCTGTAAATTTTCAATATAAGTAGGGCAAAGTAGCTCAGCTGATGGGAGAACCTTGCCTGGAACACCATGAACATGGGTTTGGATCTGGGTGGAGAATCATGGGAGAAACCAGGGGTGTGAATAGAGACTGATGAAAATATGGTCACTGGTGGTAGAACACAGGCTTCTCATTTTTCTGGACCTTCTATCCAGAAATGGCTAGAAAAATCTCGTTTTGCCACCAAAGGTCACTCTGGGGCCTTCTAAAATGTGATTTCTCTCCTGTCCCCACAGCATTTTCCCCATCACTTCTGCTAAAGCTTTTGTTTGTTTGTGAGGAGAAATGTGACACAGTACTATCCCTGGAAGACTATATTTAATCTTTATCTTATTTCATCTTCTGGTGGGAGAATGAATGGGACCTCCATCCCTCATTCCAGCTACCAGGCAAGTGGAGAATGTGAACCCAACCTTGGGTCCCCAGATGTTCTTGGACTACAACTCCCAGAAGCCTTCACCACGAGCTGTGCTGGCCAGGATTTCTGGGAGTTGTAGTCCAAGACCATCTGGGTTGCCCAAGTTTGAGAACTACTACTAGATCATGGAGCTTGGAGTTCAAGGGCGGAAGGAAGGGGGGGAATGGTCATTTGTGGTTTGATAAGCCACTTTTACAGTTTTATACTAGAGACTTGTGCATTTCCCCCACTTAGGATTCTTTGCACCTCCCCAAACTGCCACTTCCAGGAGTCTTCGGGACAGTGCCGTGGCAATTAAAGTGGTATCAAGCGGCTCTGTCTGTTAGCACAGAAACACTCATTGTCTCTGTAATCTTCTAATGGCATTTGTCACGCTGTCTTGAGGACTTAATGAGTGGAAAGTCATCATGTAAGTGACTTCAATAAAATAATTATTATGGAAACCAATAATTCCGACAACTAGCACATTTCAGAGAGAGAGTGAGAGAGGCTGGTTTTCTGCGGATTATCTTTTTGAGGCAGAGTTGGGGAAGATAGGTATTAACAGACGATAAATTAAAAGATCTTCCATGTTATTGCTGTTTGTATCAAACTCTTCCTTTCCATCTGCCCAATTTTGCCATTTTCCCATTCAGATTTCTTCAACAACCTGACAATCAGATGGACACCCATCTAATCCAGTATTCTAAATTCTCCCTACTTCCGGCTGTTTTGACTCTAATCCTGACTACCACCCCAGCTTGTAACTTCTTATAACTTATCTCTGACAGAGAGACTATAAGGGGGAAGGAGATATTATCAGGAAATAGTTTGCAGTTTGCAGTTCTGTGACTGTATTTTTTCATATATATATAGTTTTTATTTTTGACTGACATATATTGAAAATGTTCATGCTGAAAACCTGTTCATAAGAAAGCCAGAAACTCAGAAGTGTTTTGCCTCTCAAATGGCTTTTTAAAAAAATCATTATTGCTCGTCCACCCCCCTGTGAAGCCTGGACTCCTTCCAAATTAAAAAGAGGGGTTGAGACTAACCATTCTCTTTCAAGGTAAGCAAGTTTGGTCTTTTCAATGTAGTTGATCTGTTTTATATCTGGAGACACAGAAGGTCACTGGTGTCTGCACGGGGGGGGATAAAACAGCTTCACTTTTTAAAAAATCGTAACTCATAAACTGTTCACACAAAAGGCTCCAAATTTGGCACACAGCAAGAGCAGGCCATCTTCTACCTCTGTTCCAAATTTGTTCTGTTCCAAGGTCCAGTTTCAAAGTTATTAATTTTTCTTTGGAGCACCCCAGTTTTTGAGTTGCCTTATGGAATGCTGAATTGGAGTGTCACACAATCTCTATAATTATGCAGTATGGGCTTTTTCATCCCTTACAAGAAACATGGAAGGCTGGATAGATTTTGTGTGTGCGTGTGGGCGTGAGGTTTTCTTGGGACAACTGAAGGGCAAATGGAAAAGAAGATCCATGGAGTCGTAAAGCATGGCCGGAAGTGTGAGGCGAGTGCTTCAAAAATCCATGTCCCGTTGTGCTGGATGCTGAATAAGGTGAGAGAGAGGAATCGATGTGGCACGCTCCTCTAAATTTAGATCCAGCTCATTCTCCTGATTCAGCCCTTTGATGCTCTCCAATGAGGCACCTCCTCCTCTCTTCTCCAGATGGCTGTTTCTGCATCAGCACCAAACGGTGGCTTTCATTCTGCATTCCTCCTGTTTATCTTCTTCTTTCGCCGCATTCTGCCCTCCACAAAACCCGACTCCTGCTTTGTATCAGAAATGCAAGCATATGACTCAGCAGAGCTGACCTGTGCAAAATGAGAAAGACTGCAGGCATCATCCTTCCATCACCGTCAGAAGAGGGATGTCAAAATTAAAAGGCTATACAATAATAACAAGTACGATCAAATCGTTTCTGCCCTTCCCAGGGTTTTCTAGATATTCAATGCTCAGAAGTGGCTTACCATTTCCCTCCTTCTGGGGGCATCCTGGGACTGTGCAGCTTGCCCAAGGCCACCCAAGCTGGCTTTTCTCCAGATGATGATGATGATGAAAACACTGGATTTGAAACGGCTGCTTCACACAAGACGCTCATGACTTCCTGGATTGGAAGCTTAGCAAAATGGCTTTCCGCTCCATTTCAGGACGGCTTTGTGAAGCTTTTGCTACACATAGAACAACTTCCTGCTCTGATGAACCATGAGGCCATCACTGGTTCTGACTGAAGAAGTCTCTGCATGGTCGTCCACTACGGCTTCATAAGAGGTTCAGCCAAATGCTAAACCCACCAGGCTTTTTGCCTGCAATTTCACAGAGTCAGTCCATTCTTAGAAACTACAGTATTTCCAACTGTTCTGCAGTTTTGTGGAAAAGAAAGTCCAAAAGAGCTGTGGACAAAGAAGGCCGTGTTTATTGATCTCTTTAAATTTTCTTTAAAAGTATTTTTACCCCGCCTTTCTTCTTAAGAAGGGCCCAAGGCGGCTTACCTTGTTCAAAGACTATTTATAAAGCAGAAAATAGTAAGGATACAAATACTGAAAAGGATCAAAGAAATACAGTACCGCACTCAGAGACAGTAAAGAAAAGCAGCACCAAAAATTCATTTAAAGCAGTAAGGCACAACCATCCATTTAAACACCCCTCTAAGCCGGTCATTGAGGGAAAGCCTGCCTGGAGAGAAAGGTCTTTGGCTGCTTGCAGAAGGACAGCAACGATGGGGCCCGCCTGGCCTCCAGTGGGAGGGAGTTCCACAGTCTCTGGGAGCAGCCACTGAGAAGGCCCTCTCCCATGTCCCCACCAGATGCACCTGTGAACGTGGTGGGGCTGGAGAAAGGGCTCCCCGATGATCTTAACACCCGAGTGGACTCATAAAGGGAAACGTGGTCCTTGAGATAGCTTGGAGCCATGCCCTTTAGGGCTTTAGAGGTTAGAACCAGCCCTTTGAATTGAAAGATGTTTGATAAACACACACACACACACACACACAAACCCTTGGGCCTCTTGGTCTGAAAAACATCAGTGTTATTTCTTCTTCTGGGAGCTACGAGACTTGTGCATGTGCGGAAAGACAAACAGCTCCAAAAGGGTTTCGTCATTTTGCGGCAAATGAATGGGTCGTATAACAATTCAGAATCAGGCTGGGCCAAACCCAAACTCTGGCTGTGCACCAGATACAGAAAAATAACAAATTCCGGGCCAAATCGGCCTGATTCGAAACTGAATAGCCAGAATCAGCTCTGGAGTGAAGCAAAGCAAATGGAGGATGTGATCCCATCGAGAAATGGATCACAATTTGGACCGCGTGTGGAGCCAGCCGGTGTGATGTGTTTCCCAGAGATGGCATTATGCATGGGGAATCGTTCTCCGGCCCAGCCTGGACCTTTTTGGTCCAGCAGTAAGGCTAGAACTTTTGATGGTTCCACTGGAGCGATTCCACGGCAGACGGAAGGGTTGCTATAAGGCAGATAACTCCCATTCAAGCAAAAGCAAAATGTGCTGTTTATATACCGCCCCATAGCACTTAAAGCACTCTCTGGGTGGTTTGCAAGTTAATTATGCAGGCTACACATTGCCCCCCTAGCAAACTAGGTATTCAATTTGTTGACCCCGGAAGGCTGGAAGGCTGAATGAACCTCAAGTTAGCTACCTGGGATTGAACCCAGGTGGTGAGCAGAGTTTTGGCTGCAGTACTGCAGTTTAACCACTGGGCCATGAGGCTCCTCTTTTGAGGAGCACAGCTCAAGTGGGATGAAACACAAATCACTTGTTTGTTTTATAGCAGCTTCAAAGGCATCTAGTCTGCAAACCGCTGGAGCTAGCTGTCTGAAATTTAGCAGGTTTGCTCCTTTCCTCGGGGTCTATCATATCTCAAGGTTTCATGTACATCAGTGTGACAAGATGTTATAGCCATTTTTATTTTCCATTGCAACAACTTCCTACATTTACCAATTAATTATCACTGGGAGGGAGCTATACAGCCTCAGGTGATTGCTCTTTGCCACTAACATGACTGGTATAGTTTTACCCACCTCTGGTATTTGAAGCAAGCTGCTCCTTCCTGTTTGTTTGCTTCCCTTGTATTGTTCCTGGTTCTTCTTCCTCCTCTGACCATCCACCAAGCAACAAGCATGCAAAGACACCTGCATGCTGGAGACATCATTTTCTCTCCCCCACTTCTGACTGTAACTAAGGATGGTAACTGTTAGTAAAGATACATTTACTAACAGTAAAGATACATGCAACTACAGGTGGTAACTGTTAGTAAGGATACATGTAACTATAGATTGTAACTACTAGTAAAGATACATTTGCTAACAGTAAAGATACATGTAACTACAGATGATAACTGTTAGTAAGGATATGTTTTCTACTTTGAAGATGCTTGTAGAATTACTTTTACTTAAGAAAGAGCTCATTTCTGTGTGCATCCAGGAAGGACTTGAGGAGACTTTGGCTGATCTCTCCGTGTTTCTGAGCTTTTCTGCCTTCTACTCTGCTAACTCGAAGAATAACCAAATTTCTAGAAACCATTTTTAACCCAAATTCCTCGTGCTTCCTTTAAAAATGGACAGCAGGTGTTCAGTGTGGGACCTTCCCAAGAGAAAAAGCAGGAGGCCTTCCACTACGCAATGTTCCTCCCTAACCCTAATCTGAAGACATTCCCTAGATTTCTTGCCAACTGAGTTCTAATGATCTGATATCGGAAGGAAGGAAAGAAAGGAAGGAAAGAAGATCATTTCCATTCCAGCAAAACCCATACAATTAGGATTGCCTTCCGGCCAAGCCATTTCTCCATCTGTTTTGTTGTTCTTAAAAACCCTTCTCCCTCCCTTTTCAAGGGGCAGATGAAATATACACTTAATTTTCCGTCAAGTGACTGCTGTGACAGCGGCGATGGGAAATGAAATGCACAGCAGACTCCTGTAATTCACTCTCATGTCAGGCAGCCATTTTCAAGGGTGCAGTATCAGGTAAAAAAAATATCCTATTCAACGTCTAGGCATGTGCATCTTTAGTAAGACTGAATTCAAGGACACATGGATGTGGTGGTGTGCGCATTGGCGTGTGTTAGTGTAACACTTTAAAGTCCTCTGGGGCTATTTATTTACTTAGATGTCTATTAATGAACCTTGCCAACACAATTTCACAAAAGGAGTCTGTTTTTCTTTATATAAGACAGACAACGTGAGCAATTACAGCAACAACCAAATTTGCACCCAAGACCTTGGCAGCATCACCAGTACAGAAGTTGCTTGTAGAATTGCAAAGTTCAAGTGTCCTTTTGAATCACAAATGCAGACAAAAATCCAGGATATCGTCCTCAGCTGGGAATCCGTAACACAGAAGAATCAGCTCTACGTACAGAATCCTCCAAAGCCTGAGAATAAAATATCAGTTCAATTGCATATACAGTGGTGCCTCGCTAGACGATTGCCTCGCAGGATGAGGAATTCGCTAGACGATGGCTTTTTGCGATCGCTAATGCGCTTCGCAAAACGATGGTGTCCTATGGGCGATTTTCGCTAGACGACGAGTTTTCCCCATTGGAATGCATTGACTAGCGGTCAATAGCTGTCAGTGCATTCCAATGGGGACCCGCGCTCGCTAGACGATGTTTCCCTATGGACGATCTTTGCAAGACGACGACTTTTCCCTTGGAACGCATTGAAGAGATTTCAATGCATTCCAATGGGGAAACGCGCTTCGCTAGACAATGTTTTCGCAAGACAGCGATCTTCGCGGAACGGATTAACATCGTCTAGCGAGGCACCACTGTACATGAATTCATTATGTGGATTCAGCCCTCCAACACAAACATATAGGAATTATACCTAGACCAAGCTGGCAAGGGCCTTAGCCGTCTAAGTCAGCGGTCCCCAACCGTTTTTGGACTGCGGACCGGTTGGGGGTTTGGGCTCCGTGCACGGGGGGGTGGGGCACCCCAGTGCTCACGGGTGGGCATGTCATGCTCGCAGGTGGGCGTGTCGCACTTTGTGGAGGGGCGTGTCATGCTCACGCACATGCACACGAGCGCGACACGCCCACCTACGAGCACTACACGCCCACCCGTGAGCATGACACGCCCACCCGTGAGCATGACACGCCCACCGTGCGTGTGTGCAGGGTGCCGGAGATCCGTGTCCATGGCCCAGTTCAAGGAAGCCCACGGACCGGCACCGGGCTGCAGACCGGGGGTTGAGGACCCCTGGTCTAAGTGGCAACAGCAGCTCCAGCCTCTTCAGCTCTCCCACTCTTTTAGATTCAAATCTCTTACTTGCAGCCCTGCTCTTTCTTAGTCTCACCCCTTTGGGCTGAACCAATATTTCATAGAGGTTACATGTGTACTGAATGTTATTTTTATTCTCCCATCTTCCAAAGTCACTAATGTTGCCAATTCAGCAGCATTCCATTCCCAACATGTCAGAGCCAGACCTTGACTCTTGATGTGGGCCACAGTGTTGTCTGAAAGCTGGGGGAGGCACAGGTTGAGAAGAGGCGGCTTTCACCGGTACAAATTTAAACTGCTATAAACAAGCTATTTCTTAGCCTTTCAAATCGGGCACTGATCATCCCCAGACTATCCACTCAGGAAGGGTTGAAGGCAGCAGGAAAGGAGGAAGACCAACTATGAGATGGACTGACTGCCTAAAGGAAATCACAAGCTTCGTTTACAGGGGTTGAGCAGGGCTGCTGAGAACAGGACATTTTGGAGACTGCTCATTCATAAACTCGCCATAAGTCAGAGACAGCTTGACAGTACATCAAAATGACAACAACCATCCTTAGTCTGATCTTCTTTGTCTACTTTGTCCCTCTACTTTACAGCAACTTTGTGAACAAACACCCTAGCACCCTCTTTTCCCCATCCCTGTTGTCTGATTGCAACGATGAAATATATTTCATCCAACCCACCCTGTACTTCCTGATCTAGCTTTTGCTGGCTTATCCCACAGGATTTATGCTTCAGGCACAAACATCAGGTTGGATTGATTCTAATTAAGAAGGGAAATGACCGAGAACGCTAGATCGGTGCTAATTAGAGGTCACAAAGCATTTCATCGAATGCAGTCATTTCAGCGAAACACAGCATTTTTACACCTCTCAAGGTTGACTGAAAGTAAAAGGCCTTATTGGAAATTCTCCATTTCCGGGGCTTAAACCGAGGACGGCAAGTTGTGTGTTGTTGAAAAATAACCCACAAACGTCATTCAGGGTGCAGTCACACGTGCCGGAAGAACTTGTATACTGCACCAATGAGTGGTAAACACAACCTTTGGGCAGCTTACGGCCCAAACGAAATAGGCCTAACGTAAAATGAAATAAATCTTAAACAAGATACGAAATGCTCACACTACAAGTGAACCAATAAAGCAGCCCACAAGTGGCATACATAGCATGGAGTCTGTTTTTTAATGACAGGTAAGATGGGTTTTGCCGTAGGATCAGAAGAAACACATTGTCGCTGGAGGAAAGACTTGTCCCTCGAGGGTGAGCGAAAAAAGCTTTCCGAATCCAAGCTACCCTCAGATGAACAGTGGGGATTTATAAGAGGAACAGCATGAAATGAGAGAGAGAGAGAGGCAGGCTGTTGATCCGTGAGCGCCCGAGGAAGTTCTGAACCAACAAGTCTTCAAGGAGGAGATAAAATACAGTACTTCCAGGACAGGAGCAAACATATCTGCTTAATTCGATCATTACGGCTCTCTTATGGCTCAAAGGCAAACAGGGTTGCTATCTAAGGAAGATTTACAGGGCAGGACCACAAAAAAAAGGAAAGAAATAATAAAGTGAAGCCGCATCTCAGAGGAGCCTGGACTTGAAAACTGTTTTCCTTCCAAGTTATTAATTAAAGCAGCTTGAAAGCACAGGCTTAAATCTGTACAAGACAAACATTTTAGACCAATTTGTTCTTGTTGTCTTTAAAGGGTAGCTCACGAGAAGGCATTAAAATCCTGTTTGTTGGTACACTGAATAAAGACATGGGGACGTAAGGCTTTCCTCCCCGCTTTAAGCCAGTTGTCTACGGCAATCCTGTGCCATTTTAGAATTTGTGCAGGCAAGCCAGAAACTGGCATGACTGCTCCATCTCTTTGTTTCAATTTTAGGCCAAGATCATGGAGTTGTTCACATTTCCCTTAAACTGCCACAGCTAAGGGATGCACTGCTAGACATGATCCTTTACATGACGAGGCTTACTACTTGGCCAACTAACAGCAATAATTTCAGCAAGATATGCAGTGTCTTCACAAATATCAGTAAGATTTAGGCCATAATCCTCAATAGGATTTGGGCCATAAACTTAATAAAATCCACACACTTCTTAATACAGAGCAGGAATGGAGAAACCTTATTCGTTCATTCATTCATTCGTTCATTCGTTCATTCATTTGTTCGTTCGTTCGTTCATTTAATTTATATGCCACCTTTCTTCCCATAGGGTCCCTTGTCGGGAGAAACGCAGCCTATAAATAAAACTAATAAATAAATAAATAGGGGACCCAAGGCGGTGCACAACCGTTAAAATCATGTAAGAATAACAAGTTAAAAGTATCATACAATACTATATGTTAAAAACAAACTGATAAGATGCTACACTGGATCTTAGCCTTAAGAGACTAAGAAGCAATCTATTTTTTTTTATTACTATTATTTTCTTATTCTATGTTTTTTATATGTATATATGTTTTTTCCTGATCTTCAGCCTAAATCTGACTTCCTGTCACTTGAGCCCATGATGACGTGTCCTGCCCTCTGGGATGATGGAGAACCGATCCTGCCCCTCCTCTGTTTGACTATCTTTCAAGTCTTTGAAAAGTGGTATCCTATCTCCCCTTCGTCTTCTTTTCCGTTGCCCACCTTTCACCTAACCGTTTTTATAGTAGTCAACCAGATGGCTTCACATAACCTATAATTAAGAATAAAATAAACCCCTCTAGCTGTCCGTGGGCCATTATCTCCGAACACGTGCATTCCATCTTCTTGGCCAGCTCTACTATCAATGGTCTTATCCCAAATGGTTCTTGTGTGATGCCCAAGGTTGGAGCCAATTGAATAAACTTCCCTCAACTCAGTTTAGGAAAATGGCTACTGAAGATGTTATTTCCTGGGGGGGGAATATGGTTTGAGTGTGTGTGTGTGTGTGTGTGTGTATGTGTGTGTGTATTCTCAGGGGTTATTGTAAAAGAGCTAATACAGGCTGACAACTCTCGTTTTGTGGTGTGGCAAACCTGTGCTTTAGTCTGAACTTTACAGGATACTCAACCCCTATCTCTCCATTAGGTTCAGCACTGTGGATAGCTCCTTTCTGATTACATCCCCAAATGGATTCCTCATTTCGCTGAAATTGGAGTCACCCGCCTTAATTTTAAAGGGCTGTTCCCTCTGTGGTTCCTGATTGGATAGGATCATGCCATGAACAGCACGGGCAGCCTGAAGTCAGGTTAGGAGAGATGCCTTAGCCCAAAACGGCAGGGGTAATGAGATCTCTACCCCACTTACACTGTGCACTGCAAGAGGTGAGCAGTAAAAGGGGAAGGTTTTCTTTATTTCAAACATACCTCATTGATCTCTGGAAGATCTGCCTAAAGCCAATTTAAATCTGCACAACACAGATATATCGCCATGCCTGCTGTGGGATCCCTGATTGGCCAGCATCATTTGAAAAGAAAGGAAGTGGTGGTGGCGGCAGCAGCAAACAGTGTAACCACCAAAAGAACGCAAAAAAGAAGATAAGGTGGCCCACATCTCTAGCAAACAACCATGGACAAGACAGGGTTAAAGAGATGCCGATTGTGTTTCTCTCCCTCTCTCTCCTCTCAAGAATCATCACTTTCAAACAGAAAATGAAATTGTTTGTACATAGGAGCTCCCTCTTCTGGCTCAGTAGGGAAAAATTAATGCAACTACCATAGATTCACAGAGGAAACAACCACTCTGTCATTTCTTTCTTTCTTTCTTTCTTTCTTTCTTTCTTTCTTTCTTTCGTTTGTTCGTTCGTTCGTTCCTTCATTCTGTCATTTGTTCCTTTGTTCTTTCATTCATTCTTTCTTTCATTAGTTCATTTGTTCATTCTTTCTTTCTTTCATTCTTTCGTTCTTTCATTCGTTCTTTTTCTTTTGTTCTTTCATTCGTTCTTTCTTTTTTCATTCTTTCATTTGTTCTTTCTTTTCTTTGTTCTTTCATTCGTTCTTTTTTTCGTTCTTTCATTCGTTCTTTTTTTTGTTCTTTCATTCGTTCTTTTTTCATTCTTTCATTCGTTCTTTTTTTGTTCTTTCATTTGTTCTTTTTTTCATTCTTTCATTCGTTCTTTCTTTTTTTGTTCTTCCATTCGTTCTTTCTTTCTTTTGTTCTTTCATTCGTTCTTTTTTTCCCCCCGTTCTTTCTGTCTGTCTTATCTGTCTGCCTTTTCTTTTCACGACAAATATGTGGGCACCTTCAGATATCTTAGATGAACAGAAGGTGCCACCAGAAATAAAAGAAGATGGATAAAAATTTTTATCATGCATGGCATTCATGCCGATTGAACAGTAAGTTAGGTCTCTGGCTGCGGAGCCAGAGGTTGGGCGTTTGATTCCCCACTGTGCCTCCTCGGAAAAAGCCAGCCTATGTGGACTTGGGCACACTGCACAGTCCTAGGGCTCCCTCAGAAGAAAGGGCTATTAAATCACTTCTGAGTATCTTCTATCTAGAAAATCCAGGGGAAAGTGTCACCATAATTTGGAATTTAATTAAGAGCACACAATTATTATTATTTTTTAACATGCAACAGTACCCGTGAACCCACATGTTTTGTGGAAATGTTAACTTGTTACAATATATCCAACACATCGTATGTTCTCAAATCCAGCACTCAATGCTCCGCTATCCCAGATTCCATAGACTCCACCGAAACAATTTTCATATTTCTGATCTTGGGAATGATTGTAAGGACATGTAAGGATTTAAACAAACAAATAAACTGAAACCAAGCAGGTAACAATGGCAAAGCACAACATCTGATAAGGTTTAATAACTCTTAAGGTGTTTCTGATGCATTTTGCAGTATATCTCCTTCTCTATTAGCTAGAATTATAAGAAATTCTTGGAATTTGAGACTGATAAAAGAATTTTTAGAGATACATGTGAGAAATACTGTGGTTAACCAGGAGGAAAGGCAAAGACTTAGTGACTCGTGGCTTCCTATAACTGAACAGTAGAAAGTTGATTAAGCAGTTGTTGTTGTTTAGTCGTTAAGTCATGTCCGACTCTTCGTGGTCCCATGGACCAGAGCACGCCAGGCCCTCCTGTCTTCCACTGCCTCCCGGAGTTGGGTCCAATTCATGTTGGTCGCTTCGATGACACTGTCCAACGATCTCATCCTCTGTCGTCCCCCTTCTCCTCTTGCCCTCACACTTTCCCAACATCAGGGTCTTTTCCAGGGAGTCTTCTCTTCTCATGAGATGGCCAAAGTATTGGAGCCTCAGCTTCAGGATCTGTCCTTCCAGTTAGTGCACCTGAAATGTTTTGTGTTGTAATCGCATTGAGTATATGCAATGTACTTAGTAGGCCGGTGGTAATCCTGAAGATGACAGGGTGTTTTCCTTGTCGGAAGCTTTGATCTTTTACTGTTTTATTCAGGTCTTTACTCGGAAGCAAAACCCGTGATGTTTTTTGAGCCAATTCAGCCTGTGTGACTGGGACTGGCCATCATTTTCTATGATGCTCGAAGAAAGCAGAAAAGTGTTCATAGGAAATTCAGCACCAAACAAAAATTTTAAAAGCAGCTCCTTTTAGGTACCTGGAAGGTAACTCTCCTGAGCAAATTCTAATTCATACAGAAGGAAAGAGTCTCTGAAATGCCCCATCTCCCTTTAAATACTTCTGGAATCTCATTAAGCACAGAACTGTCTTATTCTTTTTTCTTTAAGAGGGGATGCTGATTCTTGACTGTATCCTACATGCTACATCCACCGGTTCTCAAGTTGAGTCCACCACTGCAAAGGCATGACAACTCGAGGAGCAAGCCAACGATGCTCTTAAAGACCTGGATGCCCGTCTGCATCCAGGAGGTGAGAACATAAACAGGAATGGGGCTTTCAGAATTCAAGGGCTCCCATAATTTGTTAACCTGTAAGGCCCTAAACGGTTTGGGACCTCGCTACCTGGCAGAACACCTCCTTCTGACTAGATCTGCCCATTCTCTTTGATCCTCCCAGGTTGGGTGGTTGAGAATTTTGACTCCAAGAGAGACCCGGAAAGTGACAACTAGAAACCGGGCCTTCTCGGTGGTCGCTCCTCAACTCTGGAATAATCTCCCGCCTGAAATTCGCTCAGCCCCTTCCCTGGGAGCTTTTAAGAGACTCCATGGTTGTTCGGACGGACCTTAGAACATCTTCATACAGTGGTGCTTTTAACAATTACATCTTCAACCCCTTCGCCAGGACTTTTTGTTACTTTATTTTACTCGTTGTCGCTGTTGTATTTTTGTTTTTAGGTCTGACATTCGATGACTTGTTCTGTCTTGTTGCTTACGATGTTGTCGAATTCGTAAACCACCCCGAGCAGCCATGGTAGCCAGCTGGGCAGTATAAAAATCAAATAAATAAAGAACCGTCCCAGGTCTAATTATGGAACCGGGAACCCTCAAACTGGCAGGAGGCACCTCCCTACTGTTCCGGTGCCATTAGAAAAGCACCCAGGTGCACCATGGGTGTTGTGAGGATGGCCTGAGGTCCCTTAAACTGAGCTAACGAAACACATTCTTACTGTGTGAAATATACAGCTATCACCCACAGAGAATTCTCTCCTCCGTGCTTACTTATACAGTTGCTTAGTTCTGTTCAATCATTGTTTTGTCACTTGAACTTTTAAAAAAATTGAGTAGAAGGGGACTGGATAGCTCAGAGGTTGAGGCATCAGGCTGCGGAGCCAGAGGTTGGGAGTTTGAATCCCCCCTGTGCCTCCTTGACCAGGGCTGGACTTGATGATCCCAAGGGTCCCTTCCAATTCTGCAGTTCTAAGATTATTATCATTATTTAAGATACCAAATGTGTCTGCTTCCCCCACTCTCTCTTTTCTTGATTTATGTGTTTGTTTATTTACTGATAAGTCTAAATGTTCCCTGTTGCATTTCACACATAATCCAGAAAATCCGAAGGATTTATTTCCGTTCCCCCGTGCAATTGATTAGAAAAGTCAATGTTTTACACAAAGGATTAAAAAGAGAAATATCTCCCAGCCTTGATGAAATCTCCTCATAAAAAGCTATTATCTCCAACACGCTCCCGGTCGCCGAGAAACCCGTGTTGTGTTTTGTCAAGCATGGGGAAATTCATGAATGCTTAATATGTTTCATGTTTGTGGTGCAGAGGCAGCCACACAATGATGCTCTCTAATCTGCACAATGCAACAGAGGTTCTTCATACAAGAAATCAATGGAATTTCTTAGGATATCCCCACGGGGGGGGGGGGGGCATTTAAGTGGCTCCTTCTAAAATATCAACAATATTCAACAAGATGTATTTGTGCTACTTTGGGTGTAATTATAACTATGAAGCTCCAATGTACAGCTGCTTCACTCAAGACAAAAAATGAACAGTTATCAAAAAAAAAAAAACACTTCTAAACAAGATTTTTTTTTTAAAAAAAAAAAGCATTTTTAAAGAAAATTTATATACCACTTCTTTGCCAGAAGATCCATGCAGTGACCACCATCACATCCTCTGTCCTGTCCATTCAGCCTGGCAGCGACGATGCAGGATTCCAGGTATCTCTTTCCCGGCCCTACCTGGAAATGCTGGATTTTGAATTTGGGGCTTCCTCAATGCAAAGCACATGATCCAATGCAGAGTACAGTGACATGGGAGCAGTGAATCCACTTCCAGTTAAGTAAAAGTTTAAGCATCCTGCTGACTCCTTTAAAGTTCGGACTAAAACCCAAGTCAACTTTCCAGCATCTGAGTTACCAGCTTCTTTGGATTCCTTCTCTCCATAGAAGATCAACATTTAGGCAGTGATGTATCTTGCGCATCTATCCATAAAAATCTTGGCTACTGACGTACAACGTGTGTTGGCCTACATTTAGCAAGAAGAACATCAAGGACGGCCCTCCTTTTCCTGTCCCGCTTTTGCAGTAACTCTTCATATTTGGAAATCTTGATTTGGGAAGCACCCTTTCCCCTTTGACCGAACTGCTCCAGATTCCAATGGAACATTAATCTTTTATTTTTAAACCCAATTAGAAGATGGTAATTACTTAAGGGAAGTGGGGATTCTGATAGCTGAGAAAGACAATCAAAGAGAAGATATTCTATTTGTAACTTTTCCCTGTTATCAGAAGACTCGGAGACAAAGAGGGAGCATTTCCTGACATTCTCGGGAGGGTGTTTGATAGAGACGGCAGCTTTATTGTTTCAGAATGGGGACAACTCTTCTTTGTCCTATTTCTGTCATCTCTATTGTACGGTTTGGATCCCCTGTTTTAATAATGAGGGCAGGCAGTTATCCATCAGGTTATAATGATAGAATCATAGAATAACTGAGTTGGAAGGGGCCTATAAGGCCATCGGGTCCAACTCCCTGCTCAAGGCAGGAATCCAAATCAAAGCAGATTGGACAGAGGGTTGTCTAATTTCCTCTTGAAGGCCTCCAGCGTTGCAGCGCTCACCAACTCCCAAGGTCATGGGTTCCGTTCTTGTACCACTCTAACACTTAAGAAGTTTTTCCTGGTTTTCTGAGATTGGTGGTGATTCACGGCTATCCACGAATCACGAACCACCCTGATTTGTTGTTTTTCCAGTTCGTGCTCATCTCTAGTCCTGAGACAGGAGGAGGAACTAAGCAAAGTGCCAGTGGACAGTTTCCTCTTGGCTGTGAAAAACAGAATGTGAATCGGAGTCAAAGCCCATGGTCGGTTGATCCAGAGTCAATCTTAACTGGAACAAGACCCAACTAATTATAGTTTTCTTCCTAACAGCACTAAACCCTGCAGCACCTTCCATCTGGCTTATAGGATGATGGTTTCAGATACCACCACCCAGTGGAAACCCTCCTCCTACATACCTCTGACCTGCCAGAATGAAGAGGACAGAGGGTTTTTTTGGTCTATATGTTAGAGTTTTTACCTTCTCACAAGTTGGTGAACTGTTGGCATTCTAGATGTTTCGGACTACAATTCCCACCGTTGTTGTTGTTATGTGTCATCAAGTTGCCTCAGACTTAACGATGACCCTATGAATGAGAGATCTCCAAAATGTCCTGTCCTGAACTACCCTGCTCAACTCTTGCAAACTCAAAGACGTGGTTTCCTTTAGGGAGTCAGTCCGTCTCATATTTGGTCTTCCTCATTCCCTGCTACCTTCCACCTTTCCCAGTATTATGGTCTTTCTGCCTTCTCTTGATCTGTCCAAAGTATGACAACTTCAGTTTCATCAAATTTTTTTGGCCTCTAGAGATAAGTTCAGGCTTGATTTCATCCAGGACCCACTTGTTTGTCTTTCTGGCAGTCCAGCGTATCCACAAAGCTCTCCTCCAGCACCACCTTTCAAACGACTCATTTTTTTCCCCCTTCAGCTTTCTTTACTGTCCAGCTTTCACACCCATACACATGATCGGGAATACAAGAGTCCTCTATTATTGGCAATATCTTGGGATTTTGGACATTGACGTCCAAAATATCTGAAGAGACAAAGGTTCACCACACCTGCCCTAGAAAAATCACAGATTTGAAGCCAACAAAGGAGGTGGGTGGGAAATGTGTGTAACACCACTGGTTCCGCTAGGAACAGAATCCATTCTTGACATAACGACAAGCCCACGTTGTGCTTTCTTGACTCGTACAGCTGCAGTGGAAGGGGGGGGGGGGAAAAACACAAGCAGACTGTTTTGTGTGTATCGCTAGAGGAACACAGTATAAATCAAAGGAGGACTAACGGCGGTGATATGAGACAGAATATTTATACCCACTTGTCATGCCGTTTCAGGAGAAAATAATTGGTCTTGAGAGGAGGCTGTGCCGAGCATACGCAATGGCAGACATACCCCAGGAAGACGCAGGAGCTGGCTCAGGGAGGGATTTCTCTAGTGACCAAAAACCGGGGGGGGGGGGGGAGGTAAATATCATTTGCTCTGCTGTCATGTTCTCCCTGCCAAGAGGACCCTGCCTTCAGGAGGCCTGCTAATTAGGGTGTAATCCTGCACACAGTGGCAAGAGAGAGTGGGTGGTTTACCACTACTGACCTTGTGCTCTCCCCACCCCTGAGTGATTTTACATGGCCAAGTGAAGATTTGAACCCAGATCTTCTGAGTCCTAGTCTGTCCCTTTATCTTATACCCCAAACTGGCATTCACGTTACTTGCTTTGTTGTCGTTATGTGCCATCAAGTCACCTCCAGCTTATGGTGACCCTAAGAGGGTTTTAATCATCATCATCATCATGTTGAGTCCGGGCTAGCCCCTAGACTTTCCAAGTCAAAATTAATTGCCAATAAATCTTGACTCAAGAGAGAGTCAAATGGTTGCTGTTTTATTTAGCTAGATAAAAAGCGTGACGGAAGTCATGCCTCCAAGTGTAGGCAGGAACAACCGTGTGTTGTACAGGAAGACTAGAACTTTTATAACATTGGTTACACAAGGGAATGGGAGGAGGAATGTGTGGTTCATGGTACAAAGAAGTGGGAGGAGAAATAGGTGGTTCATGACCTATTGGCAGAAGGTATGGGGTTACAAAGGAATCCAAAACTTTATCTGAGTGGGAATCACAGGAAGGATGGAAACCTAGATTTGGTCAACATGACACATGGAGCGCCCTAATTCTTTACAGGCTGGTTGCTTGGACAGAAGAAAGGCCAGGACTTGGAAAAGTCTGGATTATGACCTGCTAAGAATCGTATGGCCGGGAGAACAAGTACTGCTGTCATTCTTCCCTAGTTTGTACCACTTGCTAGTAGGGCTGGATTTGCTCCAGATCACTGCCAGTCAACGTACAAGATTTTAAAAAGGCTCCTATTCCTCCTTCTCATATACAGAGTGCAAATCGGGGTCCTGCTTAACAGAAGATCAAGCTAACCGTTTAGGACAGCGTTCCCCAACCCCCGGTCCGCGGCCCAGTGACGGTCCGTGGCGTGGGCCACACCGGCCCACCGAGAGAGACTTCCCGCCACCCACCCCCGCGCCGCCCGTTTGTGCCTGCGCGCGTGCTCCAGGCCCTTGCAAATGGCAGTGCACACTTGTATGGGCCCCCGCGCAAGAGCGTGCTTGCGCGTGAGCGCGGGGGGTGCCCCGCCTTCCCCAGCCGGTCCGCGGACCGGAAAAGGTTGGGGAATGCTGGTTTAGGACATGGCCAGTCAGCACGAGTAGCAACCGGGAGAGCTGGCACAGCTGTAAATGGCCTTCTTTTCACATGAGGGATTCACCTGCAATTTAGAAGCCGTCCACCCTGAAAGCCAAGCTTCCTTTCCTAATTTTTAAAGCTTGTAGAAATAACAGTGATTTGCAGCATCGGGGGTGTCGCCTAGGAACCGGTAATTACACCGCTGAGAGAGATTTCACTTCATCAGCCGGCTGACATATGACTCCCCTGAGGTCTCGCTGTTTCCACCCAGCAAAAGGCACAAACAGCGAAGCGCACGACACACATAAGTACTGCTGGTGGAGAACGGCCATTTAAAGGCGCCAATATTGGGCCTTTGGAAAGAGGGGAGGAAAACTCCAGTGTGCCAGTTATGCCGAACAAGGGGCACAGAGAAGTAGGCCTTCAAACAAGGCTCACCGTGGGTTCTCTCCCCTGTGCAATCCTCCCCAGGGTCAAAAACCATCAAAAGACCAATTTGTGTGGTCAGTTTGCCACCAAGGTTGAAAATGCACAGCACTCATTGCCCAGTATCAGTGCTGTAATCAGACCTGGCATCACTATATCCCGCCTTTAGGTAACTTCCAGAATCTCAGGTTGTGACACACTTTTGAGACAGGGTCGGTGGCATTCAAGAGAAAATTAGGTACAACCATCTGCCAGATCTACTTTGATTCAGATTCCTGCATGAAGCAGGGGGTTGGACTTGAAGGTCTTACAGGCCCATTCCAATGCCATTATTCTATTATTCTATGTGTTTTTTGCGCAGAAGGTTCCAAGTGGAATTCCCAGAGTCTCCAGGGAAAGTACCTTAAGCAGTTGACTGGAAATAAACTCTGAGACCCTGTTAGCCATCGCTAACAAAGCCAGGCTGAAGGGATGAATAGCTTTATACAGTATAAGCCCAGGGAAGTCGGTGACTTTAATTTCACAGGGGAAGTTAATTCAGTCCAGGTTTTATATTGCCCTCATATGTACAAGTATGGGGGTGGGAGGTGTTGCAGGAGATGTCCAAGATTCTAAAAAAACATAGATTGGGTGTCATGGCTACCTCCTATAAAGTTCAGACTAAAAACCAGAATGGATTTAACGTTCCTGCAAAATCTTCTTCACAAGCTGCTCCTCTATTTCATCTCGGACCAAAAAGGCTGTTATTTTGGCCAGGCTGGCATTTCAGCCTCGTTTGCCTCACTGCACTAAATCCGTAGTAGCTTTATGAATCATGACAGCAATTTTATGGCTCTAGAAACATTATTTCTTTCTTTGCCACCAAGTGCTGATATCCCATTAACCTGGACACAGAATCTCGTAGGTAATGTGATCAGAGGTTTTCAATATGGCTGGGTACACACTCAGGTGGTGCCACGAACCTGCAGAAAATGAGTTTTCAACTTTCCTTGGAACGCGCTTAAAATTTGCTTTGTCTTGTAGTTGGTGTCAGACACTGGACGACAGTACAAAGTTCAAAGTCACTACTGGAACCTAAAAGAAAGAAGTGGGATTCCACCAGTGTGGCTACAAAACAGAAGTCCAGGGATTCACAGAGCAGAAAAGCTTCATATTCCCTAGGCAGTCCACCCATTGTTCTCATTAAGCTGGCTTTTACAGTCTCAATAACTCACAATGAGATATTAGTAAGAGAAAGAATAAAAAGTTTCATTACTCACAATTGAACTAATCAAACAGCCAACTGACAGACATGACTGCTTGCAACAAAAGACTTCAACAGACACACTGCTTTCAACAGACTCTAGAGAGGAGGAAAAGCACGGAGCAAAGAGGAGGAGCTTTCTTTAAATTCAGAGGCAGGAGAGAATAATTGGTTAGTGCCGGAGAGACTGACAATCAGCTCCACCCAGATAAATCCCCACCTTCTCCAGGCAGCATGTGGGGTTGTAAACTGTCTTGCAAACTCCAGCACTGTCTTATTACAATACGTTTGGGTGGTGTTCACAAGCACAATTTTGTAGATATTTCAAGACCTCAGGATGATGGGGAACTTGCTTCCAAGCCTGTAGCATTAGGTCTACAAGCTTGGATGACCTAAATAAGATTGCTGATGGGGAAAGTTTGCCTCCCTTTAAAACAAAAAAAAAATGAAAATGTTAATATTCTTAATTTTCTTCCGGTTTTGATCAATGGAAAGGAATTCCAGAGGTAGTACAAAATTGTGCGGCTTTGCTTTGAGATGAAAGAAGACGGCAGACTTGTGGTATCATTGTAATATTTGCATCTTACACCTGGTATCTGCTAGGGCACTTAGATCAAGCTCACACTGACTTTTTTTTTATGCCCGCTAAAGAAGTTCTCTTTCAGGCCACCTCATAAAGCCTGGCGCAGGACAGGTGGGTCCTCATATTGTGTCAGACTAATCAACCCTGGGAGAATGATTTATGCAGACAAGTAGTCTCGAGACCTATCAGGAATCCCAGCTTATGCACACATATGAGATGGAACTCCCACAGCAACATAGGACCTCCCGCTCAGTCACTGAATATAGGTATTGCACGGTTAATAAAAGAAAACGAATCTAAGTGTTCCACCAAAGGCTCAACACACACACACACACACACAAACACTTGCAAGCCTTTTTTTAAAAAGAAAGAAAGAAGAGGTCACTGCAGGCTGCAGCTACACAGGAGGGAAATTTGCTTTGATTCACTGTGATCTGCAGTTTTCCAAAATCAGGTCCCTGCTGATTTCTCTGGGTGAAACTGTTGCAGCTGTCTAGATGACAACGCTGTGTTTTTCACAGAACGCCAACATCAAGCAGGAGCTTCTCTTGATCCGACAAGGTGCTAATTGGCCATCTTTCCTTCTTTTTTCATATGTATTTTTCCTAAGCGACCTAGTGATCGTCTGTTGCCGCCCTGAACTGAGAGCCTTTGTTTGTTTGTCTTGAAAGAAACACAGTGTTCGGAGACAACGGGAGCATCCTTTTGCCTTCAGACCCAGGAATCGCATGCAACCGAAAGCAGAGAAACGCAATTTTGCTCCAAATGGAGCAAATTTAAAACACCCCTGCTGGCAGAACAAAAGAAGACAAGTCCGCACTGAAAATTGACTATTCCCCATGTGGCTTCCCTACATTGAACGCTGCATCCTGTAGTCACTGGTTTTTAATTGGATGTCATCTGTGCCCAAGCCAGTGCAAATTCAGGGGTAAATGGCCAATGAACATCCACACCCTCAGCTTTGCAGGACAGGGAATTCCATGGCTTAGGCAATAGAGATCCATAGTGGGGGACACTACACTTCAAGAGCAGCATACCACAGGATTGGTGCAGTTATGATTCTCATCACCATCAATGATTCCTCCATCATAGGTATATTCTCTTGAACTGCCTTTTTTTCATCTGTACTATGCTCAGTATTATGCGTTAAGGGCAACTGGATAATAAATCTTGGCTGGTTAGAGTCCCTGGCTGTGTTGTTCAGGGTCAGAAGCTCAAATCCCCACTGTACCTCCTTAGAGAAGGGACAGCTGAGATCTTTCACAGAATATCTGGCTAATGTGGTGGCTCCCTGCCCACTCTGTGGCCTTGGGCAAGCTTGGGCAGTGGCCCTAGAACCGTGGTTCCTAACCTTGGGTGTCCAGATATTCTTGCACTACAACTCCCAGAAATCCTGACCAACACAGGTAGCAGTGAAGGCTTCTGGGAGTTGTAGTCCAAGAATATCTGGGGACCCAAGACGGGGAACCACTGAGCACCACTGGTAAGCCACTACTACATGGAGGACTGCCATAGGTTGCAATGGTTTGGATGGTGCATTATCATCATTGGAAGTGTTTAGAGCCTGAATCAGATCTAGCTTGGAATGGCAAAGCAAGTTTTTATTTTTAACTCTCTTTATATTTAACTCTCTTAGTCATGGTATATTAATCACTGTCAGTGAATGGTTCTTACTTCAATATCCTTGATTTAATTCAGAGTTGCTTTCCAGCCAGTGGCCAGAATGGAGGCTTTAGCCGAACTAATGAAATATATAATTAATCTGCATTAATGGCCGTTAACAGTGCCACAAACTCAATTGGCTGAACTCTTTAATGGCTCCTTTTCAGACAGAAATGTCCTGCATGGTCTCAAGTAGCAAGATCAAGGAATGGAAAGGGGAAATCGGTCCATTTCTCCTTGAGTAGGTGAGCCATCTAGTGGTGCTGGCCGGTAGCTGCATCCTGGAAGTCAGACAAAATGGCTGCTTGAATGGGAATCTTCATGGTGGAGCATTCATTCATCATTTGGGACTTTAGGATTTTAGAGGGATGTGGGGGGGGGGGGGGAATTCACACCAGAAATATATGAAGGAGGAAAGCAGGGTTGCCTACTAGACATTGCCTTTCTGGCCAAAACCTAAGACCTGGGGGGACCTGTGTGATTAGAATGGTAGCATCAGTTTGGACTTGAGTGAGTGTGAGTGTGCATGTGTGTGAGAGAGAGACAGGGAGGGGGAGAGAGAGACAGAGACAGAGACAGACAGATAGACATTGTATGAGAGACAGCCAACCAGTGTCAATTTTCTAAACAAATACCATATACAAGATATGGACGGCCAAAGAGTTATACAACTAATACTACTTAAGTACTATAGTATAACTAATATTACTAACACTATTACAAATACTAAATTTAGGGCAACCAAATTTGACACATAGCCGTATTCTAGATATTTGTTCTTCTCTGCCATCAAGTCACATATGGTGGCCCTACTAGGGTTTTCAAGGTGTGTAAGATGTGGTTTAGACCCCAATGAGTTTCCGTGGCTGAGTGAAGAGTTTAACACAGGTAGTCTGGTCCCTAAATAAAAGTCCTATTTGATTGTTTGAACCAATCTCTTCTCATGATTTGCTTTATACAGAACTTAGTGTTGGGGAACCCAGACTACTAGTGAAGGGAAACACACTGACGTCACATAACGCTATGCTTTACACAGAGGATTTTAGGTATTAAAAAGGTGCAGAAAACTGCCTGAGTGTTGCCTAGAGATGGGGACTCGAGTAGCAGGACTTGCTGTCAAGTCAGACTTAAGTCATATCAGTGACTCAACTTGTTGTTGTTTAATGACTTGGACTTGACTTGTGACTTGGAACCCACCCACCCCGTCCCTTTTTTTCTGGGGAAAAAGCTTGGTGCAACAGGGACTCAGACTTGAGACTTGGGACTCTGAACTTGGTACCGAAGACTTGGACTTGGGACTTGGTGCCAAAGACTCAGACTTGGTGCCAAAGACATGGACGCAGACTTGGGACTTGGTACTGAAGACTTGGACTTGGACTTGGGACTTGATACCGAAGACTTGGACTTGAGACTTGATACCGAAGACTCGAACTTGGATTTGGGACTTGATACCGAAGACTTGGACTTGGGACTTGGTCCTGAAGACTTGGGACTTGGTACCGAAGACTTGGACTTGGACTTGGGACTTGATACCGAAGACTTGGACTTGGACTTGGGATTTGGTCCTGAAGACTTGGACTTGGGACTTGATACCGAAGACTCGGACTTGGACTTGGTACCAAAGAGTCAGACTTGGACTTGGGACTTGGTACCCAAAGACCAGCCGACATCCCTGGTGTTGCCTATGGCAGCCTGAGGCATGTGCGACCCAGCTAATGGAAAGATCAGCGTATTGTCAGACAATGTCACCATGTACAGCTTGCTTTTATAACCCCCTCTAATTTCAAAATTGTTTGTGACAGAGCATGTCTCGAACTTCCTTCAGGACATAACACGAAGCCAGCTTCTTGATTCTGGCCGGGGCTGCTGACAAATCTCTATAATTTAATACAATGAAGGCCACTCTTCTTCTCTTTATGGTTTGTTTTCACTCACAATACAGAACCGCCTTTTCTCCGGCGATATTTCTTGTGAAGGCGGCAGCTGGCCTTTGAACTGGGGGGGGAAGCCGTAATCCTGTTTTACAAACCGAAGCTGCCCGTTGAAACAGATGATTTTTTAAAGAGGATTTTAGGCGCTGGAGTGTCGCCCACGATTAAAAGGCCCAGAGGCCATTCCACCCTGCCTGATGAACAGACCATAAGATGAAGCGCTGATTTGGCATGACATTCGGGCACCGTCTAAATCAAAGCCAGAGAACATCAATATGGGTCAGTGGGGAAGCCGTTCTTTGGCCGTCCAGGTATGGCTTGGCTCCTGCTTGTTCTGGGCGGTTTGCTCGGTGCCCAAACCTTCCTTCACATCCATCAGAAACCTGCCACTTTAATTGAGACAGGCCAAATCAACAGGAGCATAAACAGTTGTGTTGATTTCCAGCCATGCAACGAAGCCTGGGATTTTTGTTATGGTAGAACAAGCAGCCAAGAGTGAACTGTCACCACCTCAATATCAAAAAACCCCTCTTTTCCTTGTTAAATTTCTTCTCTTCTGCTGACCGGCCGCAACAGCATGTTAAGGGCTTGAAGGACGTTTGCATGGAGAAATGAATGGATTCATTTCGAACTTATTTTGCCTGGTGGGGCTTCCTGTTTGTTTTTCTTTCATGATTCTACCCCCACTCTGATCCTCTTGCCGTGTTTTAGTGTGTTTGTTTCTGTGCCACAGACACACACCAGACAACCTGCTGTTGTGTTAATTAAAACCTGAGCGTGTTGGATGCAAACAGCTCGAACATTTGTCTGTTGGAGAGGGGGGGCAAATGGGATCAAGAAGGAATGGGGAGTAGTTGAAAAGCAACAATAATTATGCTTTATGGTTATCCTGCAGCTTTTCCTAAGGATACCTCATGGCCATCTGGTCACAGAACAATCTGCCAACTCTTTAAGTCAATACAACCACAGGCTGATGAAAGGGAGCAGTGCCTTCTCTCTCTGCCTGCACAGAGATTATTGGTCTACTTATCTCCAGACCAAGTACCTCTCTCCTTTTATAGTTCCATCCTATGGAATTCTAGGATTTGTAGTTTTAGGAGTGTGTCCCTCTTTGATGACTGAGAGAGTGGACTTGTCCACAAAAGCTCACATTAAAATACAATAGGACCCCCTTATCCACAAGATCAGTATCCACAGATTCACTTATCCATGGTCTGAAAATATTAAAATATTAAAAGAAAAATCCCCAAAATAGGACCTAACAATGCTATTCACATTGAATCATAGGATCACAGAATAATTTAGTTGGAAGTGGCCTCTAAGGCTATCATGTCCAACCCCTTGTTCAAGGCAGGAATCCAAGTCAAAGTAAATCTGACAGATGGTTGTCCAATTTTCTCTTGAACGTCTCCAGCGTTGGAGTGCTCACCCCCTCCCGAGGTCATTAGTTCCATTGTCGTACTGCTGTAACTGTTTGGAATTTTTTCTTGATATTCAGCATAAATCTGGCTTCCTCTAACTTGATTCCATTATTATGTGTTCTGCACTCTGGGTTGATCAAGAACATATCCTGCCCTTGCTCTGTAGGACTACCTTTCAAGTCTTTGAAAAGTGCTATCCTACCTCCCCTCAGTCTTCTTTTCTCGAGGCTAAACATGTCCAGCTTTTTCAGTCTTTCCTTCCAGGGCTTGGTTTCCAGACCACTGATGATCCTTCTTGCCCTCCTCTGAATATGTTACAATTTGTCAGCATCCTTCTTGAAGCGCGGTGTCCAGAACTGGACACAATACTCAAGGTGAGGCTTAACCAGTGCTGAATAGAGGGGGACTAGTGCCTCATGGGATTTCAAGACTAGACTTCTGTTAATGCATCCTAAAATTGCATTTGCCTTTTTTGCAGCCACATCACATCTCTCCTAACATGGAATTGATCGTATTTCCTCTGGCAAGGAGGAAACGGCCATTGTCCTGTGGCCAGTTTCCTTCCTGGCTTTTTAATTACAGAAACCAAGTCTGCTGCAATTTGAAATGAAACCCAGGGAGCTTATTTTTTCCCCTCTAATAAAATCCGTGGTGTTCTTCTCCTCCATTATCATGAAAATTGAGACAATGGTCTGATTATCTCTGAGATTTTATTATTCTGCCTTTCCCTCCTGAGTCACTTCTGAGTTTCTCTTATTCAGAAGGGTTATCCATCAGCGCTTGCTCAGCCATTGTCTTAAGACTGTGAAAGTGGGGAACCGTTTCTCAGCGTGTGTCAACACCGAGTATTATTACCCTGGAACAGGCCGTATGAGGAGGTCCAGAGAGACTTTTGTGTCTGCCAAAGTTTAAAAAAAAAACAACAAAATTTTAAACAAACAAAAGAAATTAACAAAACTGGCTGATAGTTTAAAAAGAGACAAACAACCCCACTCATGCTTCTACACCTTTCGGTCCATGCAAGAAAGCAGAAACCGCTGTCTTTTTAAACTATTTTTGTTATTCACATTATTCGTTGTGCAATTTTGCTTAATTTGCATCAAATCATGCTTCGCTTTCATCCTTTGTTCTTGCTGAGTATGCCACAAGATACCTCATCTGTGGGCTGAGAATAATTTCCCCTTTCCTCATCCTTATGAATGAAGAGGAGACAAGCTCAGATTGACATTTTAGACCAGCGGTTCCCAACCTTGGGTCCCCAGATGCTCATGAACTAAAAGTCCCAGAAGCCTTCACCGCTAGCTGTGCTACCCAGGATTTCTGGGAGTTGTAGTCCAAGAACATGTGGGGACCCAAGGTTGGGAAAATATGGCTTTCTCAAACAAGGAGCAGCCACTATCCAATGGGCGGTTTGTCCAGTACACAAATCCCTGAAGAGTTCACCTAAGGTTTAAACATTTGCGCTGTTTCTTTTACGGTCTATCATACCATCAACTTTCATGTGCATCCATGTAAAGATTTGGTTTTCCCAATGCTGGTCAACGGTTAGGGCTGGCGATCTGAATTTACCACTCAGATCTAGAGCAGGACCTGGACCCAATCAGAGTGCATCCCAAAATGTTGAGCAGGCTCCCGAACTACGTAAATCTGGGGATTTGAGGATAGTCTAAGTAGCAACTTTCTATGGGGTGCTTCCTACCTGCCACTTTTGTCTAGAAACCATCATCATAGAACTGCTCAAAGGGACCCTGTGGATCATCCAGTCCAGCCCTGTCCAGGAGGCACAGAGGGGAATCGAACTCCCAACCTTTGGCTCCGCAGATAGATGTCTAAACCAATGAGCTATCCAGCAGTTGTTGGGGGTGGAAGCTGAGACCTCCCACCTGAAGATTAAGGGCTCTGCCATGGAGCTCTCTGCCTCTCCTTTGGAGAAGCAGACCTTAGATCTCTTGGGCTGATTAATCTCTTGTGTTTTAATGATGAATCTGCTCCATTTATCACTCCTTTGAACATTCAATTAGCCAGTATTGCGAGACAATTAGGTACCAAATTAGGATAAATTAAGCTCGCTAACATGCTGGCTTTCAGGTTCCATACCAAAACCCATCCCAGTCACTGTAATATCAAGTGATTTTACAGGCCAAAATTATTTTAAAAAAGCAGCAGGAATTGTTTGCTAGCTTGTCACACGAGCTGTGCAGGCTCAATGTGTAAAGATATATAAGCTGGCTGGAGAGCTCAGTGGTTTAGGTCTCTGGCTCTGGAGCCAGAGGTTGAGAGTTTGATTCTCCACTGTGTCTCCTGGGAGTAGAGCCAGCCTGTGTGGTCTTGGGTAAGCGGCACAGTCTCAGGTGACCCTCAGAAGAAGGGAAGGATAACCCACTTCTGAGTACTCTTTGCCTGGAGATCCCTACAAAAGGTCCCCATAAATCAGAATTGGGCTCATGGGTGGCTTTCATGATCAAAACCATGCTTGTGGCTTCTTCTCCATCCACTCCTAGCATCCTCTCATGTTCTCAGTGTAGGAAATGTGGCAGCCACTGATCTCAGGATACCAGCTGGAGACTCTACTTGGGGACAGAACCTGGACCATGAATTTTGGAAGATTCCAAATCCCAGAATCCCTCAGCGACACCATCAGGACTCTGAGCATCAAGTCAGCTTGTTTTCTTTCCAAGAGAGAATGCCTTGAAAAGCTCCTTTGATGCATTTCCCCTTGCATTTTTGCAGCAGATCTTGTAGTTTTGAAATATCTAGCCCCAGATCCAAAATAAAATCAATGTTTCATGAAACCTCTGTTGAAATGGCTCTCATGGGCAGCTACCACCAGTGAGATCCATAAGCAGTCTAGGCTGGTGGCAGACCATAAGGTTTTAAATAGCGAGTCTAGTCTGATCCTGAGTGCATGTCACGTTCAACCAGATCCACTCAGCACGTCCAAATATCACTCATATGTTGTTATAACCACTTTCTATAATGGCTGATAGGACTCTTGCTGAACCAAAATTGAGGAGTCAGAGATATATAGACAGCTGTAGTATATAATAAAGCTGTTTAGTGGGTATCTTAAATAGTTATTGATTTCACTAAGTCGTTTTTCAAAAAAGGTACAGCCTGGAGATCTCACAATTGAGCAACCGATTAGAACGAAGAGCAGAAGGTTGCTGGGAACGGTCTCCGTTAATGCTCCGTGTCCTATAACCAGCTTGATTCAATTTTCGTCGGAACCTACAATGGATGGGTTGCTATGATAAAACCCTGGCTTGTAAAGCAAAACATCTCTGAAGAAGGAGTAGGTGATACCTTTAATCAACCATTAAGAATATGGTCAACAACAAATAGCGAGCTTTTGGTGACAAACCATCTTCTTCGAGGCTGTGCTTCCAGTTCTTGTGGGCCGTTCCAAACTGATGTGCTGTTTTTAATATCCCAAATTCACACGGCCGATGGTGTAGAAGCCATGGTTCGCTTCTTAGATGGCAATAGCTGCGGCATGCATGTTGGTTTCAATCTCTTCTTCAACTAGCAATCTGGAATTTATGGCCCATCTCTTAAAACAGAGGACAGTCGTAGGCAATTGGGGGAGGGGGTCTCCTTCTCCCTTTCTGCCTTTTTGAAACTCAAAGAGTTTCTCTTTAGCTGGGAAAGGGAAAACTGCCCAGTTAACATGGCCTGCCACTAACAGAGTTGAGATTAGGAAATTAGTTAAACCACCAGGAACAGTTAATTTAAGACAAATTAAAGCCAAATAAATAGTTTTACCTGGTGGATGCTCTCTTTAGCATGCAGTGCTGTTTGTTTGATGTCAAAAGTCCAGATGTCCGAGAACTCACGTCGGTCTTCTGTTGATGCCCTCTTCGGCCATTCTATGGTGTCTTACAGTTCCTGATTTTTCCTATCTGCCTGGGCTGATGGAAACTGTAGTCAGCTCAACCTTTAGGGGCCAGATTGAGGAACGCCGGTTTATGTATTGCCTACGAGGTAAGACCCTCCCCACCCCCATACACTACCAAGCAGGAGCCTAACAATTTAATTAATTGCTGTACATATAAGGATTGAGTTGACTGATTGCATTAATTAAACCGGGTGTACTGTACTCTGGCACAGCTGTTCTACATGCTCTGCATCTCAATCTATAGAGTTCACGTGATTGTCATTAAGGTTGACTAACCATTCCTAAATAAAGGTCAATTAAGCTGACCGATGTGGAGCATGTGTTCCTTATTACAATGACTGGAAGCTCTCCCTGGTTTCTGAATGCTGATGGTTCCCGATACATCCAAGATCTGTCCATCTGCAAGGCTCAGACTGCTTGCTCCTACTCATTAATTGGGTCCTCCCTTTAACGAACATGCCTGAGCTTGAAATGAAGCCAGAGAAGGCTCATTCTAAACCTCTCCCCTCCCACTTTTTTGGACCAGGGCAATGAGCAATTCCGTTCCAAAGGCTGCTGGTAGGACAGCTGGTAAGGACCAGATCTTCTCTTTCTGTTCCAGATCCATTAAGTCCGATCCATCTGTGGATGAGTTGGCGTGCCAGGTGCGTCATGGAGCAGGTCTTCAGAAGCTACCCATGCCACCTTCAGGAGCCAAACACACACACACCCTTAGGACGGTCTACAGCCATAACTGTCCACGTATGGCTTAAGGCTCTCCAAAGAGATGGCAAAGAAATTGGAAGAAACCATCCTTGGTTGTCGTTAGGAAAATACAAGTTGTCTACCCAAGATGTTATGGGGGTGAGGACTTTAAAGATGGTAAGAAGTACCCAAGCTAGACCGTTCTAGAATGAGCTTGTGCTTTGGTTCCTGATTCTGCTTTCCTTTGATATCTGGTTCCATAATTATTCATGAGATGCTCTGCAATCGTTTTGCCGATTGCTCAAATGTATCAAGAAAGCTGGCCACCCCTAGGTGTTCTTAACAAACAGGTGCACTTATTGCGTAAGAAAGAAAGAAAAAAGCGGTGATGTTATGGTTTAACGAGCCTCGGCATACGTCTGGTTCCTGGGAAAATACTGCACCTCTACTGAGGCCAGGGATCGCCCACTGAATAGCTTGACAGTCAGTCCAGCCCAGAAAGCCCCTCCCAAACAAACGACAGGCAGCATGCAAGGTTGTTAAAACTCCAGCAGAGGAGAAGGTATGGAGGGGGTCTAAAACAAGGGCCAGATTGCCTCAGACGTCGCCACATTCAGCTTTGCGTGAAGACATAGAAGTCCTCCTGAGAGTTTCGTAGGAGACACAGCGAAAAACTGTGGAGTTCACCATTGACTTTAGCTTCCAGCCTTCATCTGCCTCTCTGCAAGGGGAGTGTGAGGCTACCAACAGCGCAGTCCCGTTAAATCCATCCTCTTCCATGCTAAAGAAGGAACTTGCAGAAAATGAACCCAACTGCATCGCGTCACATTAAATCTGTCTGTCTCTCTTTCTCTCTTTTAATCTTTTGGCACGACTGTTATTAATCTCACTCTGAACCCCATGATAAACCTGCCTTTTTACATGCTGTCATTTTTTAAAATTGCCGTGCCTGGTGTTGGAACTTTGCAGGCTCGGCGGAGATTACCACACCGTACAAATTGCCGCTCTGAAAAAAACCCGGCTGCTTTGGGGAATGACAAACATTGATTTCCGATCTCTTTCCAAAATGACTCTATCATCTGGAGTCAAGTCAAACAATTTGCTTCGAGTTCACACTTCAGAATGCAGAGCCTCCAATCACCGTGACAGGTAGATTGGAAGCCTCTGGGAGATATTTAATTAGAAAAAAGGAATGGAGAAAGGGTGATGGTAACTCAACACCTACTTAACGCAACCATGCAGTTGAAAAGGCTGGCCTCCCAGCATCAGTCCCATGATTCGTCAAGGCTATCTTCCCTTCTACTGCTTTCAAAATCTGATCTCACCATTTTCCTTTTCTCCTGTTCATTTTTCCCTTGGCAGAGTGTGAATTTCGACCAGTAATAATACCTCTAACTACACAGCAGAAAGCGCAGAGAGCTGAGCAGAATTGGCTTCAGGTCTCCCCATAGATTACCCCTTATGGTCTCATCAACTGGCACTTACAGTCTCAATAGCTCACTGTGAGACACTGGTAAGAGAAAGAATAAATGGTTTTCACTTGCAGTTGAGCAGATCAAAAACAGCGTACTATAGAAAAATGATTGGTTACGCAGACAGGACTTAACTGACTACATGACTGCAGGACATGACTTGTTAGTGCTCCGACACTGGAGGCGTTCAAGAGAAAATTGGACAACTCTCTGTCAGATCTGCTTTGACTTGTATTCCTGCATTGAGCAGGGGGTTGGACTTGATGGTCTCATAGGTCCCTTCCAACTCCATTATCCTATGATTCTCTTCTATGAACACAAACTGAATACTGAAAGAAAAAAGTGGGGGAAAGACTCAAGTAGAGAGGCGGGCCTCTCTTCAAAATCACAGGAAGAGAGGGAGCAATTGATTACTGTTGGATTGACTGACAGACACCCCAGCCAATAAAGGTCCCTCCCAGCCAAATCCTTTTAAAAGCAGCACATGACGGTTGCTAAAGCTCCGACAGGTTAAGGCTGCACTCCTATAAACAATAACCTGTAGATAAGTTATCTGGGTTGGAAAACTGCTCAGCCTTGCTTTTGACATGTCTCCAAATTCTGGAATGTTGTTTTGGGGTTTTAAACAATGTGCGCCAATGGAAGTTAAAAGTAACATTGCACATTATCAAATATACTCACAGCTGTTGGGAGAAAGGGTCTTCCACACTGTGTGTTTTAGAGTAAAAGTAAAAACAATAAAATGCACATTCAGCATTGTAGTGGTAAACCCCCTGAATGTTACCTTTAAAAGGAAGCACTAGAGAAATATTCATCTTGTTTTCGAGCAGACTAGTCCTCATCGAAGGTATCCACACCTGGAAAAAGGTTGATACAAGAGGGCAATCTAGAAAGGGTACATTTCCATGTTTCAGAATTATTGGTGTGTGGCCACCACATTAACTGCTGGGAAGGAATATCATATGTACAGTAGGACCCCTGTATCCACGGGATCAGTATCCACGCTTTCAGTTATCTGCGGACTAAAAATATTAAAAGAAAAGAGGTAGTTACTGAGACCTTAAAAGCCAGTTAATGAGAAAGGAGTGGACTATCTGGGGAACTTGAGGCTATCCTCCTCTGTGAGTCTCTGTACTTTTACTGCACAGCACAAGGTATTTTACCAGAAAGTCAAAATTCTTCCACATGAGTTTCATAGCTCAGAGAGGACTAGAACCTTCTAGTTTAATGCTTTAACGACTGCACCACACAAGCCCTGAACTACACGGAATGCAATGTGCTTTTAAAAAAATTATTATTTTAAAAGGAAGGGAGCAAGAATGGAGGTGCAGCTCTTCCTTAACTGAATTCCAGGCATTGCGAATGATAATGCACTGGCCTTTTCTATAAATCAGCAATGAGGGGTTATTACGGAGGGAATGGAACTTACCGTATTTTTTCCATGTATAAAACGACACTTTTTCCTTAAAGAATTTGAGAAAAAATTGAGGGTCGTTTTATACACGGAAGGCAGCTCTTTACTGCGGCCTTTTGCGAAGGCACGGGGCTTTAGCAAAAAGGAAGGGGAGGAGTTGCTCCCTTCCTTTTTGCTAAGCTCTGTGCCTTCTCAAAAGGCAAGGAAAAGCAGCAGTCACTTTGACAACCGCTTGCCTTGCCTTTTGCCAAGGCACGGGGCTTAGCAAACAGGAAGCCCTTTGATCCCTGCTTCTTCTAATTTGGGGTTAGAAAAGAGGGGGGTCGTCTTGTACATTGGGTCGTCTTATAAACGGAAAAATACGGTAATGCGTTCCCTCACAAATCTATTTACCAGCTGTTGATGCTAGCAGAGGTCTGTTTGAGCTGAGAGACAGATCTGCAGTGAAATAATGGTTTCTTCAACTCTGTGGTTCCTAATGCCATGTCATAAATTTAGGTTGACATGTTTTATTTTGCTTTTTTTAAAAAATGGAACAGGGGAAAATGCTTATCCTACTTGATGCACTTTAAAGACATTTGAATGGATTGTTCTGACTTGAGTGGAAATCAGGAAGGCAGCAGCGTGATTATGGAGGATGAAGTTCATGTTTAGACACATTTATCATAAATTAGATCCCTTCAGGAAGAAGGCAAAGGATAGGATGAAAAGGACTGCCAAGAAAACAGGGGAGGAAATGATTTATGCTATGGGGATGGCCTGAAATGAAGACATAAACAGGGCCACCCAATGAATGGGCAAAAGAAGGATCGACAGAGGGATGAGGTGAGCCTTGGAACCGATTCCCTGCAGATACAGGGTGTGAGGAAATAGGAGGAAACTGGGACTTGTAGTCGTACAAAGATGGAGTCTGTTAGGTTCTGTGTAAGATGGATTTTAAGGTCGAGCTTGTCCATGGAGCAAGGACTACGCACTTCTGAGGCCTAAAGGACCTACCTCAGGTAATAAAAGTGGTGGTTTTGCATCCAAAGTGACTCCTCGCCCGTGATCATTATCTCTTTAGGGAGAAGTGATCCTGACACAGGGCTTCTACTGTAAAGAGAACTGAAGAAATGGTCAAAATAATAGATTAGTTTCCCCCAGATGACTTGGCCCGTGCTGTGTGGAACAACATTTGCCTCATGGTGCAGTTTTGCTAAATATTTGTACAGACAAAGCCCCCAGGGAAACAGATGGGACGGAGTATCTCATTTGAAGAACACTGGAGCATTTCCCTTGCTCTCAATTGGCTTCAGAGGCCATTTGGAGTCAAGAAGCCAGTTTAGAGCGAGGGCAAATTGATCTGTCCCTGTTTCCAAATAATGGAGTTCAGGATTGAACCTAAAGCTGTAATGTTAGCTCAGAACTGTAGATCTTTCAAGCAGAACTGAGTGACTGTAATCTCACCTGTTTGCTAATTAATTCCACGTCAGGATGATGGACAGGAAAACCCTGGAAATCACTTTTCAAGCTTCATCCCTTAAGCTTCGGAGTTCACACTTCATTTCCCTTTACCCACACGAGGGTGGGTATTTCAAACAGGGCCTCGTTTGGGGTTCAGGCAGCTTGCCAATATGTGTATTTCTGAGTAATAAAATGCGTACAAATTAAGGAATCTCATGTGGAAAATTCATTCAATGCCCTCAAAAGCCAAATGAATGGTAATTAGCTTGAGCACAATGCACCAGCACTCAAGGTAAGATTAGATCTTGCTCTTAAAATGTATGGCTTGTTTAAAACAAAACAAAAAAAACATTGGAGAAAGAATAGCAGAATTGCAGATATAATTCTGCAAATAGCCAAAAATGGCCCAGCGAAATGGTTGTTTAGAAGACAGGAAAGGAAGTTCCAGCATGATGCATGACACACTTGTAAAATGAGCTTTTTAACCCTAGAGATGTGGGAAATATTCTCTGATACCTTGTTTCTGGCTGAGATAGGTTTTCCTCCATAACGAGATACTCCTCATTGTGGTTTTGCCTAATTGCACAAAATATCTCAAGTGTCTTTTTCCTGTCATGAAGCAGACTCACAAGGACAGACTGACTGCTCATTGAAACATCATCATCTTAGAACTGCAAAGCTGGAAGGAGCCTTATGGACCATAAACCATCCAGTGCCTGGACTTCGAAATCGTCCACACGAAAAGGGTTCCAGTGATTGCAGCTGAGAACTCTGTGCAGTTCTTACAACGAGACAAATTCTATTTGGATTAAATTAATTCTGCTGACTTAATGGTGCTAGTGAATGCCATCTCATTTGTGGTTTAATTGAAGAACAACTTCACCACCATTGCTTGTTACTGGGAAGCACACAATCTCTCTCTCCCACATTTGTGGTTGTCAACTTGTCTTTATCTGATAAATGTTTTTGATCTGGCAGGTTTCCTGTTTGAAAAGGAAGCTGCCCAGTGGTTGCTGGGAGACTTCCTTCTCCAACAGGAAGTTAGGCCTAGCCAAGGCCTGCCAGATGGGCCTTCTTTTCAGGTGAGCACAAGTCTGGGTACTTGGAAGTGGGACTCCCAGAAAGGAGAATTATAGGGTTTGTAGTCCCAAAAAAAAACCCCAAAATGCACATCCCTAGTCATTATGGTTCCCCTTGTGATGCAATGATTACAAAAACTCTAGTGAGCTCTAGAAAAACAGAAAATCTATCCTGGTCTTCTAATTATGGATTCTCCTTGTGAGGACAGCTGTGATGAGCTAGTGAACCTCCAAACTTTTATACTGGTTCAGAACAGAAGTGGATTTCAGATTTAGAAAAGCAGATATCCCCTGGACTCCAAAGACCACTGTTTCTCATTAATGGAAAATAGCCATGCTGTCGCATTTCAATTCACATTATGCCATTCACAGGCACCATGAAGTCTGCAACGACAACTTATTTATTTCGGTGAATTTACAGTTGTTGTTGTTTTATTAGGAACAGATGCAGGTTAGTGTTTGTTGCCTGGCGACAATGAGAGGAACTGATTTTCTGTCAGAAAAGATCGGGATCAGTGGTATCCGTCTCCTTCCAAGCTAGTGCTGAAACATTTATTTAAAAGTTTACGTCTTCCCTTGGCCTTATCTGTATTCCGAGCTGCTTGTCTGATGAAATAAGATTCATTCACACCTTCCTTTGCTCTGTTATTGACAAAGTGTAAGCATTATGTGCCTGGAAGCCAGATGTCTGTCTGTCGGGAATACATTCCTCTAAAACTCAACGGCATGATTTTATTGCATTTTTCATGCTCGTTCAAGTCGGCAGCCCCAGTAAATCCAAGATCCCGACACATCTCAGTTGTGCATCCTGTGGTTGAGTTAAAGAAATGAGGAATATAGAAGTGATTCTTCTCCACTTTCCTCTCCTGTTGCTTTTCTTTGTTCCTGTCTTTCAGATCTTTGTTCTTCTCCAATTTGTGACGTGAAAGAGTGAACAAGCTGATGTATTTGCTGGGGATTTTGCAGCCTCACAGGCTGCCTGGAGAAGGTGTGGCTGGGAGGGACTTTTCTGGGCTGGGGTGACTGTCAATCTATCCAGCACTGACCAATTGTTCCCTCCTGCCTATGAATTCAAAGAGAGCCCCGCCTCTCTGATCTGAGTCTCTTTCCCTCTCTTTAGTCTGTTGAAAGCAGTGAATCTGTTGAAGTCTATTGCTGGAAGCAGTCATGGTTTCAGTTTGCTGTTTGGTCTGTTCACAACTGCAAGTAAAGAATGTTTTTTAATTTTTTTTCTCCCACTAACGTCTCAGAGTGAGTTATTGAGACTATAAGTGCCAGTTAATGAGAAACGAGGCAGCCTAATCTGAGGAAGTTGAGGCTATTCTGTTCTATGAATCCCTGCACTTTTGCTGCACAGCTAGAGGAATTTAAGCAAAAATCCAAAATGGCAACAGTATTTTTACCCTTCCATATCTGGTCCATGATAGCAGGACGGAAGGTAAAGCATGATGGCCAAAGAGGCTGGTCTTTGCCCGTTCTGAATTGTGAAGTCCACACTCTCTCCACCCAAGATCATGTGATCAGCTCCAGCCAAAGCTGTGGTGGTGGAACTGCCCAGCCACCTGCCTCAGAAGTAATGGCCCAAGGGTCTGTTGTCCACCTGACACCCACCTTGAGGTCTGAGGTACACCATCCAAGCCAACATGGAGATACCGGAGCAGCAGGCTGACTCAAGGATCCCAGGGCCACATGCACAAATATAGTAGGAGACCAAGTGGATCCCTCCCACAAGGTTCCTCCTCTGCCTGATGCTGTCCAGCCACCTCCTGGTCTTCTTCAGGTGGTGCCTGTAGGATTGCCCATGTTGTGGCCTGCTCAGCAGCCACCATCACACCCAGAAAAGTGTTCTGCTAGTTCTTTTTCTCTAGGCTGGACAAACAAGCTGAAACACCCACTGCCTTGTGCTCCACTGTGGCCCATGTGGTTTACTTACCTGGCTTCACTTGTGGCTCCAAAGGGGACATTCTTACACACATCTCCAAAGCGTCCAACTTAGCAAGGATGCTAGCAAGCTCCAGTCTCATCTTCTCCTCCAATGAGGTGAAAAATCACAGATGGGAGATTATGCCCTTAAGCATCTATTTTTTCAGCCCCATGCCAGCCTGTTCCCCTTTATTTGAATGAGAGAGATGTGCACCCCACTTACTAAGCACACAGCCTCTGCTTCTGGTTGTTTCCGAAGAATTCTCTCTGCCAGATCTGTCATCCCTTGTAGCTCAAGCACAGGTTAGGCCTGCCCCCTGCCCCCATTTCCCCTGTCAACTCCATAGGATGGAAGAGCCTTGCCAGAATCTGAGTCCAGTAGCTTAAGAACTTGAAATCACCTGTCAGGACTTTGATTTCTTGATTAAAGCCACTAGATGTATGGCTGGAGGAATTTATGCAGGTTTCCGGGAGCTGCAGTCTACCAATTCTGAAAATCTCATGCCTAGTGTTTGCAAAACATTCAAATACTTGAAAGACAGTCCCACAGATCATCCCAGACTGCAGGACACATAAGAATGGGCTCGAGCTACAGGAAGTCAGATTTAGGCTGAATATCAGGAAAAATCTCTTAACTGTTAGAGCAGTACGACAATGGAACCCAGGACCTCGGGAGTTGGTGAGCGCTCCAACGCTGGTGGCATTCAAGAGAAAACTGGACAACCATCTATCAGATCTGCTTTGATTTAGATTCCAGCATCGAGCAGAGGGTTGAACTTGATGGCCTTATAAGCCCTTTCCAAATTAATGATTCTATGAAAACATTTGATGAAACCTAGAGAGGCCGTTTCCTCCTTTCACAATGTCCAGAGTTTGGAAACTTTTTCTTATACCCCCAAATCAGGCCAGCATGGCCAGCTAACAGTCAAAATCTCAGAACTATTATAATTCAGACAACCATGAACCCTATCTTCCTTTTGTAGAAGATGTGACTCGGCTGAGGATGGAAAATTACCAAGGTGTTTCCAAGGTCAGCTCTCATTTTTGCTGTGCTGATAGACAACTCTGAGACAAGGAATCCGAGGTGTGTGGGTTGTTGTGTTTTTTTAAATTAACATATCTTCTTCCTAGTTTTTACCGAACAGACTCCAAAACTTATTCCACCCACTCTAGGCTGGATTACGCAAGGGCGCTGATGGACAGATTCACCTAGAGAGTAATAAATCTGTCAAATGTTTTGTTAAAACATCCGTTCAGCTTGAATTGAGCCTCCTAGAGAACTCAGCTAACAATAGCCTTTGGTAATGTATTCTGGATTAATTACAGGGTTGACAAGAAAATTGCCCTTCAGATCAGCATAATTGAAAGAAAGAGGGGAAGAAAAAAAGAAAGAACCTAGCACACCATCACTTGACTATTCGCTTTTTAACGGTTTTGTTCAATTCAGTCACATCTTAACACAACTTCCAGCTATGTTAAACTCAAGACCAAGTAAATGTTTCGAAAAGTGAAGACAGAATTGGATTCAGACTTGAGTGTATCAGTTAGTTACGTGTTGTCAAGTCTGACTTATAACGACCCTAATAGGGTGTTCAAGGTAAGTGAGATATTTAAGGAGTTGGTTTTATCAATTCCACCCCCCGCAGTGAATTTCCATGGCTGAGCAGGGATTTGAACCCAGGCCTTCTGAGTCAATCTATCCACTGAATACTTTAAAGGAATTAGCTAAGGTGCTGTTACTAACCTCAGAATCTGTGACTTTCCCTCTTGCAACCCCCTTCTTTTAGAGAGTCCGGAGAGTTTCTGGAACAGACTGCAGGTGATCATGGAAGACTTCAGACTTCATGGAAACCCACCTTCCACTGGGTTGGGAAACAGACGTATCCTGTAGGATCTTGGCCATTGTGCCCATACAGAATACAGAATGGTAAAATGCAAGCAATGTGGTATCAGGGTGAACTGAACCTGCTTCAGTCAATTACTGTTCTGTGGTTTGCTTGGCCTTCAATTCTACTCATCCTCTTTCCAGTAACTGGGGCAGTGAATCCACTATGGATTTTAGTATGAAATCTACAGCTGACATCCGAAGGGGTGAATTCTATTCCCCAAAGCAGGCTCACCTGCTCAGCTAAATACTTCAAGTTTGGTCTGAAACCCAGAACATATTCAAACCTCCACTAACAATAAATGGGTTTCACCCTCTTCCATCATTCTTTATTTATTTCATTTTATTTATTTATTAGATTTCTATCCCGCCCATCTAGACCAAAGGTCTACTCTGGGCGGTTCTTCTTCTTGTTTTGCAACGAGGGAGGGACAGTAGACAGTTTTGGAAACACAACCACATCACAGGGTATTTTCAGGGCAGGAAAAGCTCTGTCCTGGAAAAAGTCTGCCAAAGGCCATCCACAACCTGACACCATGGTAGGTGCCTCACTCTACCCAATGGTAGGGCCAGCTTAGGATATCTTCAAATGTCCCTAGCTTGTTACAGGATACTTAATATTGATTTCCCATTCAGCTAAGACTTTTCGCTGAGAATTATCTGCTCCAGCCAGCTGCCAAATGGAGCTACTTCTGCAATTTGTCCAAATTCATTAATGGCCCTGTTTTAATAATATTTTCATTTCAAATTTAATTTTGCCCAGGCATTAGCCCTGTATTACTTATGCAAATACAAAGTTTTATAGCTCTATTAGCCATCATTCATTATCGTTCCCTCCTGGTTTAAGAAAGGGATACGAACATTTGGAGTGTATCCAGACATTTTAATTGAAGTCACTCCGGAAACTCCCCTTTCGTTTAAATCATTTGTGCACACAAATTTAAAGATGATTACCATAAAATCTATGAGAGAAGCCACACTTCAGAAGTAAATTGACATCTTACCTGCATTTGGACGCCAAAAGGCAAAAGAGGAATGCTGACCGAATTCAACAGCCACCTTGAAACTTGAATGTAACTCCTCGCTTGTCACGTTCTCACTGGCACGGACCAAGAATGACAATATTCTTGTTTTGTCCATAAGGACGGCACTGAATGTCATGGAGTATTTGAAAGAGTTCTTCAGTTGGGGGCAATCGTTGCACAAAAATTGCACTTTTGTACAAAATGGTATCATTTTTGTGAAACTTGCACACATCTGTGCCAATTGCCCAAAAGTTAGATGGTGGCCATTTTATTTAAGAATTTGAAGCAAGTGATGATCTGGAGGCATATTTCATGACAATCAGCTAGTCCACTATGTTTACTGTTGTGTGTATGTATTTCTCTCTCTCTCTCTCTCTCTCTCTCTGTGTGTGTGTGTTTTCTTCTCAAGCAAAAGAGCAGCCGCATGAATTATCAGCAAATTGTGATATTACATGACATCAAGTTGAAAAAACCTGGAAAGAGGTATCGACTTGATAGCACACAATTATTATTTATTAAATAAAAATTATTGGAATACATATATATATTTAAGTTGTCCAAAGTGATGGCAGTCACCACATTTTAGAGCAGCGAATCCCATCATTTGTTCCTCTCATTTTAATTACTTTTAATTCAGTTGTTCTGTTATTACAATTTGTTTAATTCTAATTAACACAGAAATAGGGATGCAGTGACTCCGTGGAAAAATGATGGGGTAAGCAAAAACATGAGAAGAGAAGACTCCCTGGAAAAGACCCTGATGTTGGGAAAGTGTGAAGGCAAGAGGAGAAGGGGACGACAGAGGACGAGATGGTTGGACAGGGTCATCGAAGCGACCAACGTGAATTGGACCCAACTCCGGGAGGCAGTGGAAGACAGGAGGGCCTGGCGTGCTCTGGTCCATGGGGTCACGAAGAGTCGGACATGACTTAACGACTAAACAACAAAAGCAAAAACAGGCTGATTCTTCCATCTGAAAGCCAACACCTTGATTTGATCAGAAATGAGCAGACAGACATCAAACATAATTTTGATACTTCGGTGTAAGCCGTTTAGAGAATTCTGGTTGTAGATTATTAATATAAGTATTATTTTTGTTTGCTGCTTTTTTTTTACACTATAAGGACATCTGGCATCATCATCATTGGTTTGACTGAAATTTTGAGACTGCCTCATATGGGTAGCAGTTAACTATTCGGGCTTTTTGTGTGTGTAAAAGATGAGGTGGACTGAAACATATGTGCTCATCCTTTGCAGCTCACTGATCAGGTTTTTCATGTGGCGGATCATAAACACAGAGCAGCAACTGGAGTCCACGGCAAAGCAATGGGGATTTGTCTGAATAAGACATTTATCCTTCAAAGGAGAGAGCAAGGGAATGCCGTCTGTGCAAAACCTGAGCAGATCAATTCTACTTAACCCCTGAACTATAAATCCTCATTACATCTTCACGGGTTTCCAGAGGTATAAAACCCAAGCAAAATGGAAACAACAAACCCACAAGGTGAGATGGAATACACTGGAGGTGGAGGGTGGTATATATATAATAATATTAGAATTGCAGAGTAGAAAGGGCCCCTGTTTATCATCGAGTTCAGCCCCTCTCAAGGAGACACAGTGGGGAATCAAACTTCCAACCTCTGGCTCCCCAGCCAGATGCCTACGGCATATTTATTAGGAATGGGAGTTTTGTATTTCTTGGACTACAAATCCCATCATTCTCCATACTTGGAGGTCTAACAGACTTACCCACACCCTACAGACATCTAAATGTGGCTCGCCTGGGGCAAAAGACCTAGACTGGAAGGCTTAGAGGCTTAGCTAGGTCTAGCTTCCTGTTTATGAAGAAAGCTCCCATCTTAGATTGAGGCAGGAACAGGAAATCGATGGAGCTCGGCCTCGCTCCACCTCAAAGCCTTCTGATTGAGACCTGGAAGTCTTTCTGCTCATCAGGTGCTGTGCCTGGTGGGTCCCACAACTTCTTATACTTGCCATGGATTTTATCAAGTCACACCCACTTGCTAAAGGGCTGCAGAGAAGAGCATGCTGGTCCTCGGGGGGGGGTGTACTGAAACTCCTCCAAAGACTTGAATTTTTTGGCTGGTGAAATTTCTGGTGGAAAGAAATCCCACAGAGCTGTCCAAGGTGCTGCATTTGAACCTGAACTTGGATGGAAACCCCATCTGACTGTCACCTGTACTTGACCTGTGGTTGATCTTGGGTCAACCGGTCCCCTTTCCTCTTTCTCAATCTCCATCCGTCAAGCTACTCCACAGGGTCGTTAGGAGAGTAAAATGCAGCTAAAGTCAAGCAGGTCAACTTTCTAGACAAATGTGGTTAAGTGGTGGGTTATGGGTATTAAAGAAATAAATAACAAGCTAAATAACGAAATATTGCACACCTCAACTCTTGAATATTATTCTGTACTGGATGGATGGATGGATGGATGGATGGATGGATGGATGGATGGATGGATGGATGGATGGATGGATGGATGGATGGATGGATGGATGGATGGATGGATGGATGGATGGATGGATGGATGGATGGATGGATGGCTAAATAAATAAATAAACACCTAAACCCATGCACATAAATGGGTGGAAAACGGGAAACTATCATCTATAAAAGCTATGAAACAATCTTGTCACTCTTACTGACATTAATGTGGAATTAAGGAGCCAGCTCTGGTAAACATTACTATAAAATAAGAAAGAGTAAGACAACATTGAAGTTGCATGGAAACATAGAATCAAAGAACTGGAAGGGGTCTATAAAACCATCGAGTCCAACCCCTCGCTCAAGGCAGGAATCCAAATCAAAGCAGATCTGACAGAGGGTGGTCCAATTTTCTCTTGAATGCCTCCGTCACTGGAGCGCTCACCACCTCCTGAAGTAATTGGTTCCATTGTCGTACTGCTCTAACAGTTAAGAAGTTTTTTTCTCATATTCAGCCAAACTCTGGCTTCCTGTAGCTTTCCATTATTATGTGTCCTGCACTCTGGGATGATAAAGAACAGATCTTATCCCTCTTCTATTTGACTGCCTTTCAAGTATTTGAAGAGTGTCCCCATATCTCCCCTCCGTCTTCTTTTCTCAAGGCTAAACATGCCCAGTTCTTTCAGTCTTTCCTCAGAGGGCTTGGTTTCCAGTTCCCTGATCATCCTCCTAAAAACATTTTTGCCAAGCCCACCTCATCAGACCTTGATGCACAGAGGATGTAGTAATGTCTGACCTTAAGCTTCAGAAAATGTTTCAACTAGGTTTTCTGGGGAGCAACAGAGACGGTTATGAGAGACACAAGGGAGGGCTTGAGGAACATATACGACCAAACAGCTGCACTTAATCTACCTCTGCCTTAAGTGGGACACAGAGAAGGCATAGCTTTCAGGTGACAAAAGCCTTAATTCATTACAGGTCTTTTCAGCGTGGAATTAAATCACCGCACATTCAAATCATCAACAGCAATCAGCCTCATGCAAGAAAAGTTCTAGCGATTGATGAATGAGATGCAAATAGAGTTATTTGGGGTTGTGTTTTTTTTACAGTGCACAGTAATCAGGCAATTATTTCCAAGTTGTTCAGCCTTATGTATTCATTCATTCCAGAATGCATTACAACCGTAGAACACTGAACATAACCAGTCTCCCACCTCATGTCAGAAGATGAGCAGAGGGTCAAGCCAGATTAGTTTCTGGATGGGGGGCCATCAGGAAATACCTGAGATCTCCAGATATTTATTATTATTTGTTTTATTTATAGGCTGCCTTTCTCCTGATAAGGGGACTCAAGGCATCTCACGATATTAAAAAGAACAGAATTAAAAACATAACAAGTTAAACATTTTTAAAAAAAAAACCAATTAAACTATTTGCTAATTAAAATGCAATTGAATAACTAAAAGCAAGTCAACATTACAAAACTATCTTAATTTTAAAAAGGCATTCATGGGCTCAGTCATGATTGTTAAAAGCCTGCCTGAAAAGATGGGTCTTCAGCTGAAGGATTAAAGGGAGCGGGCCAGCCTGATTTTCCGAGGGAGAGCATTCCACAAGCTGGGAGCCACACCAAGAAGGCCCTGTCTCGTGTCCCCATCAGCCGTGCCTGCGCTGGCAATAGGAACGATAAGAGCGCTTCCTTTTATGGGCCGAGAAGGTGCATACGGGGAGATGAGGTTCTTCAGGTAGCCTGGATCCAAGATGTATGGGGCTAAATAGGTCATGGCCAGCACTTTGAATTGGGCATAGAAATGGACTGGTCGCTGGTAGGGCTAGGGAAGAAAAAAACCAACACAGAAATCCTGCAGAGCCGTTGCTGCCGGCCAGAGTTGACAATATTGAAGTACGTGGGCACAGTCTGGCTCAAGGTAAGGCACCGTCCTATACTGCCAATTGAACAGCTGGATCAGATGTGTTTTGTCTCCTGGTTTTTAAATAAAACTCTGGGCTGTTCCTCGTGAAAAAGGAGAGCGAGTGCATGTTAATCAGCAGGGCGCTCCCCAAAGCGGCCGCGAGAGATGGGGATATATAAGAATGTCATACAGAAAAGAAATACAACCCTTGGGGGGGAAAGCAAACACAGATTGACAAGCCACAATTGCAGCAGGAGACTCGACAGATGGCTTTTGCTGGCCCCATCAGTTACAGGCACTCACCGAAGCCCATCCTGAGCTGAACTGCTGGTACATCATTATCTGTGGAGCTGACACTTCAAACCTCAGCATTCTGCCTAATTTACACCGAGTGTCTTTATGGGAATGGTGGCAGAGGCTATGTGAAAATAGCTATTTATCAAACTGCTCCTCTTTCTTTTCTTTTTTTTAAAGCAATAGATACGTTGGTGTTATATTAAATGGATCATTTTCAGGGTTCTCCAGGTAGAGAGTACTCAGAAGGGGTTTCCCATTCGCTTCTTCTGGAGGCATCCTGGGACTGTGCAGCTGGCCCAAGGCCACCCAGGCTGGCTCTTCTCCCTGAAGGCACCGTGGGGGAATCGAACTCTCAACCTCTGGCTCCGCAGCCAGAGACCTATCTCAGTGAGCTATTCAGCCAACTCAGAAATGGTTTACCATTCCCTTCTTCTGGAGGCAGCTCTGGGACTGTGCAGCTTGCCCAAGGCTACACAGGCTGGCTCTACTCAAAGGAGGCACAGTGGGGAATTGAACTCCCCACCTCTGTCAGGATTTAGCCTTCTTCCAGGGGTCTCCAGAAGTTAGAACATAGATTGGGGAACAGGTGTATCTTGTCTGTTGTCACATGCAGTAAATTCAGGTATGTAAGCACTATAATGTGTCTATATTACATAGTTATAACAGTTCAGTCTCACTTTAAAGGACATGACTCCATTCTACAGAATCCTGGTGTCTGCAGTTTGTTAAGGGACTTAGGCTTCCCTGCTAGAGAGTTCTAATGTATTCTTAAAATCCCACCAAAGTGACTCCGTTATAACAGCAACTTTCTGCATCCTAAAGCACCCAAAAGCAGAGCCAAATTTCTTTGCCTCATGCTTGCCTGCAGAATCTGTTAGACGGTCGAAATTCTTGATAAATTAGAAAGATACTTGAGACGATGTCAACCCCTCACAACCTTTTTATTAGGGGGTGTGCAAATATCATCTGTGTTGATTCAGTCTGAATGATTTGTCCTTCAAGCTGATGTGTAGTTCATCCTGTGTGATTTTCATCCACATATCCCAAAGGATCCGTGTGTATTTGTGTCTGAATAGTGCAAAAACATGAACATGGGGAATATAAAAGTTTTGGGACAAATGTCAGGCCCTTAATGCATTTGATTGAGATCTGCAGCCTCAAAAGAAAAGAAAAGAGGAATCCTCCGGTTCCTCTTCTTTCCTGAAAATGAAAATGATCTGAACCTCTTTCGATTCTGAACATGCTGCCCTTGCAAAATGGCTGCCAATCGCACAAACAGAAGCATTCCTTCGCAGGGGCACTGTAATTGGGCGTTGTCAGGAAAACCTGGGATTTTCATTGGCACCCGAGCTGTCAATCTACTTCTGCTTCAGGCTTCCTAGTTGTTATAGCATTCCTTTCATTTTCCAAGGGGATTTTTTCCCCCTCTTATTTCCCAGGTTTTTCAGTCCCCAAAGTGCCAAAGCAATATTCGGTGCTTTGGAGAAGCCCACTTTGATATGAATGCCGCCTCAGATCCCTTCAGAAATGGACAAATATCCTTTATTCGCTTTGGAGCCCAAATAAATTCTGAAGCTTATACTTCTTATCCCTTCACAGCAAAAGTAACCAGAGTTGATCTTTTCCTCCTTCCCACTAACCACTTCTTCGCTTGTTACAGACCAGCTTTGCCATGGGAAATGCCAGCCCTCGCCGTGGAGATACGACACTACTCAAAGCATATTTGTTTGAACTCTCCGTGTTAGATTCAACAATGTATTGCCTGAGAGAAAACAGATGAAGGGCTGCCTTCCACAGCGAGCGAGAACAGCTCCTCCATGCAAGGTAAATTATGTTAACATGGAGAGCCGCACAGATTTTTAATAACCAATAAAAGGGCAACAAAAGATAGTGAATCTCTTTAAGCGTCAAAGCATGTTTTTGAAAGAAAGGAAGAAAGAAAGAAAGAAAGAAAGAAAGAAAGAAACATCTGGGAGAGAATTTTCCACATATTCTTGCATCCTTCCTGTTGGCCCATATAGGGGGTCATTCCCCAGAGAGAAGCACCTGGGTGTGGGATTTCTTTGTATGTGAACATACAGGTCAGTAATAGCTGCCTTTTTTACAAATAAAGAAGGCCGTCAGCAAATCTGCAAGGGTGTCCTCAGAGTGTCCTCTTGTGGGAATGGGGGTCTCTTCTGTGCCGGTGGGTCCCAGAGGGGCTTAAAACTGTCGTCGTAAATTTCCCACAATGCCCCTGGTGAAACATTGCACCAAGGCATTGTGGGACATCAGAAGGGTGCCTGCGAGCCATGCAGCCTGGAGAAGCGTCAACGTGAGCGGCATAAAACAAGCCCCCACCTACACATAGACAAGGATCCCGTATTTTGACTCACACACCGTCCCATTCATACTGAAGTTGAAGCCTAGAAAGACTGGTCTTCACATTGAGACAATATAACACACTGAGTAAATATAATTCACTTGAAAAAGTCTTAAAATGTCTGATGGTTAAATTTGGAATCAGTGGCCCCCCGTATTTCTCTTTCTCCTTCTCATTCTGGCTGGGCAAAGTGGGGCAGCTGCCGGATGAAGCCCATAAACTGAAGCGAAATCTCACCAAGCCAAAAGCCACACTCAGTCATGCTCTAAAAACCTGTGTGTGCCACACACACAGTGAGGAAATCACACTAGCTCTGTTCCTCTCTCTTGCTCCTTTAACCAAAGAAATCCAACTGTTGAAAGAAGGGTGGGTGCCCCTGTCTAGCCCCCTCCTTGTGAGTCAGGACCCCACTTTCGGATGGGTTGGTCCCCTCAATGTCATTCGGGTCCACACATTTCCTATTGTCTGAACAGGGCTAAGCTTTTGTGGTTCAGTGGTTCCCATACCTGAGCATTGCACGTCTGACTTCTCTGGAAAGGGCTGAGTCCCTCACAACGGAGCCTATCCAGAGGATCGGATTTTATAATGTCCTGGGTTGGCTTAGGTTGGCTCACGAGACTCATGCATTCCTAGATTAGATGCAGTTGTTAACTGCAGTCAAGACTTGGCTCATGACCTGAGTTGGTTCAGGTAGTCGGCTCAGGGTTGACTCAACTTTCCATCCTTCTGTGGTTGGTTAATCGGGAGTACCCAGCTTGCTGGCAGGGGGGCAACGTGTAGCCTGCATCATTAAATTGTAAACTGCCCAGAGAGTGCTTTAAGTGCCGTGGGGCGGTGTATATATAATCAGCACACTTCCTTAACCCTAACCTTGTATAAGGGAACTTCCTGTTGACCACCAACAAGCCGTGGTTTATGCCTGCCCACAAAAAGAGCCAGCTGGCATGGATTCCAGGAGAGAAATGGCCACTGTGTCACAGTGGTTTTGCGAGTGAGTGTGTGTGTGTGTGCGTGCACATTTGGGCTGCATATTGGCTTTGACCAAATCCAGAATCCCAGTCAAACCAGTCTGCTCTCGGCTGATTGGCATGAACTGGATCAAAGCAGAATGGTCAAAACACAGGCAATCCTGATAGATTCAGGGATCCATGAGGGGTGGGGAAGGATGATGTGGTCGAATAACTAAAATCACCATAGATTTGTCCTAAAGTGCCATGTTGGCCTCTCGGGGCCCTATTTGGGAACCTGTGTACGATCCTGCTGTTTACCCCCTTCCGCCCAGCTCTGCCTGTTCCTGGTCCCTGTGTTTTCCACCTACCAAGCACCTCTGGCCCTGATGAACAAAGAGAAATCAGGCCGCCCTGCACGTGGTTAAATGTCACATCGATCTGTTACGATGCAGACTCCCAGCACTTCGCGCCATGCGGTTGCAGGCTCAGACAGACAAGCAAGAGGGCAGGGCTGTTCCAGGTTAAAGATCTCTCTGGCTTCGATCGAGTCAATACGCCATGCCCTCTCATGAGGATATCAGAGCTTTGCCACTGAGCCAGGGCAGCGAAATGCTGTACATCACAGTCTAAATTATTGACTTCTACCACGCGCTACGAGGCAGGTGTCCTAACCTCAGGTCACTAGCTGCCGATCGTCCTTAAGCACCTGTTTCCTGGATGGGTCTTGTCAGTGGCTTCTGCCTCCAGCTTCATGGTTCTGGAGGCTTTCCGAGACAGCATGAAACACGCACAAGCATCTCTAACCAGAATGCAGTCACTGAGTTCTGGGGATGATTAAGTCACCAGCAAAGGAGCCCAGAAGCTGGCCGGATCACTCAGTGGTTTAGGTCTCTGGCTGCAGAGCCAGAGGCTGTGTATCCAAAAACAGCCAGTCTCTGTAGCCTTGGGAAAGCTGGACGGTAGTCCCAGGGCACCTACAGAGAAAAGGAATGGTAAACCACTTCTGAGCTGGCTGGAGAGTTCAGTGGTTTAGGTATCTGGCTGTGGAGGCAAAGGTTGGGAGTTGGATTCCCTGCTGTGCCTTCTGTGAGTAGACTAGAGCCAGCCTAGGTAGCCTTGGGCAAGCTGGACGGTAGTCCCAGGGCACCACTGGAAGAAGGGAGTAGAAACCCACTTCTGAGTATTTTCTACCTGGAAAACCCTGGGAAGGGTCACCAAACATCAGAATTGACTTGAATGGCACATTATTGTTGTTGTTGTTGTTGTCTATGACTAATGACATATTATCCTACCACTGCTGGAATACAGGAACACAAAATGAGGGGCAAGGTAGTCTAAAACCCTCTAGATATTTTGGTCCAAAATTCCTATCTGCCTGAACCAGCATGGCCAGTGGGAGGGAATCACAGTGGTCCAATATTTCTGGAAGTTTCCTGCCCCTGCAAGAAAAATGGGTAAAACTTTTAAAATGAGTTTGGAAAATGGCCTGTATCTTTGGGTATTCCACAACCTGGTAAGGGGATCACACTAATGAGAAGAAACTCATTCCTCTCGCTCCATCATCAGATTAATCACAGTTTTAGCACTGAAACTGAAGAGAGAAAAGGTTGAGGTTTACACATAAGCAAGTCCCCAGATTTTTTCAGGTTTTCTGTTGCTTTCTAGAGACACAACTAGACAGGAGTACCTCCTCTTCAGACCTCACAATGAAACCACAATGAATGTGATGATGGGGCAAGCCAGACGCTCCTTCCTAAGCATGTTTTCACAGCGCTGGGTTGTAGAACACCTCAAACAATGCAATGGGGCCAAAATGCACACCGTTGTTGTGTTCACCGACCAGCCGTACCTGTCGAATGATTTCTGAAACTATAAACAGTTGTGTTGATTAACAACACCATCCATCACGGGAACAAGCTGGGTGGCCATTAAAAAGAATTAGCAGCACGGAACACCTAGATATTACATGTCCTAATTGTTTCACAGTTCGTTTCCTTGATGGTGGTGGAATGCCAGGTCAATAGCAATACATTTTTAAGGAAAGAGAAGCTTATTATCACCTCACTGTCCATGCTGTTATGCAGTGTCCTTCCACTATGATGTAATACTGCAGGAAAGATGATAGCTCCCAGAATCGAGCCTGAGATGGGGCTGAGCGAAGCAGTTGCCTCAGGCAGCTAATTCTGAAGGTCATGAAATAATTAGATAACAAATGTACTGTTATTGTGCTTTTCCTGTGAAGGAAGGAGAAAGAGGTTTGTGAGGATGTAACAGCCTGTCACAAATTTGCTGATTCTTCATGAAAAAGGACATCTAAAGATACCTCCAGTAGTTCACTGCTGTGAGATTTTTTTTTCACTCCCCAATGAAAGTATGGAGGTGTGTTGTGTTGTGTTGTGCTTTTTGCCAGGCGAAGCAATAGGTGGGGGAAAAGAACATGGTAGTTGTTTTCACTAAAAACAACTTGCACAAAAATGTGGTGATTCATGTAGTGATTGCATTTGTGCAAAATACTGTTTGGAGCAAAATACAAAGGTCACTGACCAAACATAGGTTCTGCTGAGGAGAAAGGCTCATGAGCATTGAATGTCAGATTATGCCACTTATTATGGGATGAGATGTTTGGACTAAGTCTCTTAACTCCCATTCTGGGAGTTCCAACCGAGTTACACATGCCTTACAGAAGTTAAATGTGGCTCGCCTGGGAGAAAAAGGCCTAAACTATAAGGCTTTTAGTCCTAGCTAAAACCAAACTTCCTGTTCCTGCCCCATTGCTAGCTGGTTCTGTTGTCGTACTGCTCTAACAATTAAAAGGTTTTTCCTGATATTCAGCCAAAACCTGGCTTCCTGTAACTTGAGCCCATTATGATGTGTTCTGCACTCTGGAATGACTGAGATCCTGCCCCTCCTTTGTAGGACTATCTTTCAGGTATTTAAAAAGTGCTATCCTATCTCCTCTCTGTCATCTTTTCTCAAGGCTAAGCATGGCCAGTTCTTTCAGTCTTTCGTCATGCCTTCCCTCCTCCTCCTTTTTTTAAGAGGACAAAACTCATCATGCCCCACCAACTTGCAAAAGGCAGGATCGGGTGCTTTAAAAGCAAAACGTCCAACAGTAGTTTCATGGTGAGGTCTCACAGAAACACAATGCCGGCAGTGCCTCTGGTATCTGCAAGTATAATTCAGTGCCAGCATCACTAAGAACCAAAATAGGACTTCATGATACAGTTTGCCTTATTGCTCAAGACAAACCTTGGATGGGAATAAAATATTCCTTGCCGATGTCTTTCAGGCATGCCGTTCATTAATGAATGCTAAAAGCATTGTTTCCGATTCGGCGCTTTGATTTAAGCCAACCCACTTGGTGTTATTAATACCTACATACTGCCTGTACCTGAACAGTGCAATACCACCCCCATGTGTGGCAATGCTGTCTTAGCAGCCATATCAGAAACAGAGGCACACGTGGCCTCTGTTTCAGCCACGGTGTAAAGCAAAATGCCAGGGAAACCCAGTAAAGCTCCATCACACTTGGCAAAAGAACCCCAGTTATACCGATCTGGCTAGGTTTTTTTAGATCGTTTTATAAATTTCCAAACACACAACGCACAGCCAAGATCTACTCATTTTCCTGCCCAGCGGTTTATTTCCGGTTTATTTTCTCTTCGCCAAGAGGGTGGTTTTAAATTGTACCAATGATGTATCGATTCCTTTCTTACTGGTATAGCATGTGTGCATGTTCCTATTGATTCTTTCCCTGTCCTTTTTCCCTAGGGAAGGTGGCCACCCTGATTGCTGTACAGCTGCCCTGCGATTAATTTGGGGGGAAAATTGTGGCGGGTATATCGGTAAACCGAGGTCTATGGCTTTACAGGGACAATCTCAGTGCGGATTGACTTCCGTTTGCCGTTTGTCTTGTTGACTGCATAATATCTCAGCCTACTGGCTGGCAAGTGGCACAGCTGTATAGGCAGGAGCTGGGACCATGATGGGCAGCGCATTGCTTCCAAAGTCACAGGTACCACAGATCAAACGTTCCTGAATGGAAGCCACATCGATGTATCAGTAAAGTGTGTGTTTGTTTGTTTGTTTGTTTAAGTTGGGGCAACCCATCCCCTGGAAATATCAGAGAAAATAAATTGATTCCATGGTATCTCTGGCAATAACAGTTCAAATAGGAAGAAATGGATCAATATCGTTAAAACCAATGGGAACGTACCCGCCAGTATATATACCATGTGACTGCAAAAATAAATGTACAAGAGAGGTCTGGGAAGAATTGGTATAACTGGGCTCGTTTTTGGCAGGTGTGATTACGCCCTTAGCCACTGAAAAATCCCCCAGTCCATGCTGTGGCATTCCCTTCATGGGGCTAATTAAAAAGGCACAACATGTTGAGTGCCAGCTTTTGAGAGGGAATTCCTCTTTTTCATGCGTGCTGTTTCAAAAAGCCCAGGGCAGTTCGGTTTGAGATGAAAGCCATGTGATCTGCATGCTCTCTTCAGATAACAATGGGGAAGAGGATTCTAAATAGGGGTCATCGGATTTTTTAAATTTCATCCTAAATGGCTCCTAGCTTTGCTGGGGGATGAGGAGAAGAAGCCATAAAAAGCAATCACTAGTACTTTGTTTATACCCAGTGTGGTGTCTGTCTTTCTTTCTCCATATCAGCGTGTTGGACAATTTAAAAGTATGAGTGTATATGAAATAAGAACTGGGCATGTTTAGCCTTGAGAAAAGAAGACCGAGGGAAGACAGGATAGAACTTTTCAAAGACTTGAAAGGTCTTGAAACTTTTCAAGTTTCAAGTTTCAAAAGAAGACCGAGGGAAGACAGGATAGAACTTTTCAAAGACTTGAAACTTTTCAAAGACAGAGGAGGGACAGGATCTGTTTTCAATCATCCCAGAGTGCAGGACACGCAACAGTAGGCTCAAGTTACAGGAAATCAGATTTCGGCTGAATATCAGGAAAAACTTCTGAACTGTTAGAGCAGTATGACAATGGAACCCATGTCCACAGGATGTGGTGAGCGCTCCGACGCTGGAGACATTCAAGAGAAAATTGGGCAACCAACTGCCCGTTCTGTTTCGATTTGGATTCCTGCCTTGAGCAGGGGGTCAGACTTGATGGCCTTCCAGGCGCCTTTCAACTCAATTATTCTATGAGTCCATGATTCTAATTAAATGGTAAGGTAACTAGACTCTTTGACCAGAAGCAGGCTACTTCAATAGCATTATCTCGGTCATTTGCTAGGTCTTTTTTTGTACACGAGGTGAGACAGACCTGTGTGGTGTAGTGCAGCCATTCTCGATGTTTATTTTTGGTCACGGCCATAAACGCAACATTAAAGAAATATAGGCCAAGTCAGAACTGTATATGGTTCTCTGAACTGACCTTATAAGGTGATGTGTGAAGAACTGTCTCCAGTCTGTGGCCCCCTTCAAATGTGCCAGGGCTCCTGTTGAGAATGACTGCCAGGAAAAAGTGATGGACTTAGGACATAGGTGATCTGGGTTCAAATCCCCGCTCAGCCATGGAAACCCACGGGTGGGAGTGGTGGAAAGGGTAAAACCACTCCTTAAATATCACACTTGCCTTGAAAGCCATATTCAAGGAGCTGTAAATCGATTCTGATTCGACAGCACATAACGCATAACAGCATCTTGTTGCTTAAGCCCAGAGTGGAAAGGAAATCACTGACGTTTTCCTCCCATGCCAGGAGGCTACCTGTCACATGACTATTCTTGCATGCGTTGTGAGATCGGCCATGCATCAGGTGACCCAACGGGACACTTGCGAGGGTCGGGGAGACTCTTACATGATCTGTTCCTCATTTAGACAACAGGGTACTAGCCAATATATTTGGAATGTTTGTTCTGAACATGCAAACAGTCCTATTTGTAAAAAATCAAACAAGCCATGTGCCTCTTGCACACCACTGAAAAGCAGAGGAGGGTGATACCTTTACTGTTCTTCTGTGCCGTCAAGTCGGGACCGACTTATAGCCACCCTAACAGGAGTTTCAAAGTCAGTGAGATCTTTAAGGAGTGGTGCTTACCCGTTCTACTCCCCCGTTTCAGCTGCCGTGGCTGAGCAGGGATTTGAACTCAGATCTCCAAAGTCCTAGTCCACCACTTTGCCCACTACACCACACTGGATTTCTACTAGACAACTAAAACACATCGCAAACATACACTAGGTTTTGAAAAAAAAAAAAAAACCCTATAGGTCTTTAACAGGTGGAGCACTACAAAGTTGCTGATGGTGCAGGAATTGACGCATTAGAAGGAGACGAGACACCCATCCCATGCTTCAGTTTTTCATTGTTTAATCAACAAGGTAACCCTTGTTGTTTTAAATGTGGCACATTGAGGTAAGCTCAGGGAAATCAGCGTTGCACAGGCACAAAGGTCCTCTAAGACCATCTTGAAGAAAAACAAACCTTGCCATCTTCTGGGAACGAGAAAGAAAAAGAGAGAGCTTTTCGTTGACTGTGTCCGGATTAGGCGTGGGCTGTTTGGGCTTTTTCTGGATTACAAACACCAAATCTCTCCATTCCGGGGTGCTTTGCAAGCACCTCACAAGCACCTCGGTGTGAGGCACCCTGGAGAAAAATCTCAGTTGGAAGGCTTAGCTAGGCCTAGCTTGACTCCAGCTTCTTTTTTCAAAAAGAAAAGGAGGGGAAGCAGTAAAAATGAGGAAGAGCGAGGCAAAAGTGGTATAATAATTTCCACTAAAGCTGCAGGTTTGGGGGTGGGGGGAGGTCCCTAGCACAAAAACCTGCCGCCTGCCAGATTTTCAAAACCATCTGCTTTTCAGAACTTACCTTCCTTGCTGTTTACCAGAGGCTGTCTATCTGTTTTAACAACCTCCGGAGGGATTTTTGCACACCTCGTTATGCAAAATTGCTACTTAGGCATTCACTCCGGTGCTCGCCTAAACAATCTGCACATGTAACGCCTTCCGCCAAAGATGCAACATCCCACTTCAGAAGCTTCCGATCAAAAAGAAAACCCAAGCCGGCAATGTCATCGCAGGACGAAACATCGTCCCTGTGTATTATTGATGTGATACGGGGTTGATCTGAACCTCCAATTGCAGCTAGTTTTTGAGACCGAGAGAAATGATTTAAAAGATTCTGGTGCGCACACCAGAGATGTAATTACTTTTTTTTTCTGCTTTAAATATTTCCCCATTAGCTGAGCGGCAGAGGCATCCACTCAAAATGGCCCAAATCTATAGTTTCTGAGCATAAAGGATTTAAGAAGACCCTTTGTGGCTGAAATTATTGTTTCGTTTTGTCCAGGCATATGTCAGAAGCAACTCAAAGGCACGGAACAACAACCAAGCAAAGAAAATGGTTTTATATCAAAGAACCCCACTTCCTGTGAAGAGCTGGTCAGTTGTAAGAAGAAAACACGACTCATTAAAAATATATATTTCGCCAAAGTTGTCTGCCTCAAAGAGCTCGGTAATCAGAGCTCAGAAGCACCTCAGTGGCATTCAAAATTCATTTGTTCCATGGGTTCTTGGAATCTCTCCGATGAGCATGTGCTTAATACACACATTAAAATTTAAGGAGATTTTTCTTAACTAATCGCATCAAGCAGCATTGGCAAAGGGCAAATATTTGCTTTGTTCCTTCGGCGCTCTTCCAATTACGTCGGCAATTTCAGATAAATCAAATTATGTCAGGTTTATTAAAGGGAAAGATGTGAAAGGAGGGAGACAGTGGGCTGCCGAATGGAAAATCAAGGCTGGTTTGCATCTTTCAGAAGGACCCAGGTTCTCCCTTGTCAAAAATGCAGGTGACAGAAAGAGTATGGCTGCTGATCCCAGACTCTGGAACTCCCTCCCACTGGAAGCCCGGCTGGCCCCATCTTGGCTGTCCTTCCACAAGCAGGCAAAGACTTTTCTCTTCAGGTAAGCTTTCCCTCAGCTGCCTAAGTGGTGGTTTTTGACACGGATGGGGACTTGATCGCAGGACATACTGTCAACTCAAACTTAAGTCACACCAGTGACTCGACTCTGTCTCAACTCAGGTTTCTTTTTTCCGTGATTTGAACTCAACTCAGGACTCGGAGCCCGCCCGCCCCTCCCTTTTTTTCTGTGGGGAAAAGGCTTGTTTTTAATAGGGACTCAGACTTGTCGCTTGGGACTTGAGACTTGGTACCGAAGACTCAGACTCAGGGACTTAGTACCAAAGACTCGAACTTGAGACCCGGATCCAAAAACTTGGCAACCTCCCTGATTTTTAACGGATTGTTGTGCCTTATTGCTTTGGAAGCATTTTTGGTCTTGCTTTTACTTAACATTTCCTAAAGTGGTATTTGTTTGATCCTTTTTAGGATTTGTATACTTACCGTTTTCACTTCAATTATACTGTAATGATGTAAATCACCTTGGGTCCTTTTTAAGGAGAAAGGTGAGGTAAAAATAGTATAAATAAATGAAATAAACAAATGAGAGCTTTTCCTCTTTAAGTTAAGGGAAGTTGGGAGTATGATCATTTTCTCACAGTTGTCTGCTTGCTGTAAAAATGAATGACATGTGATTAGCTTCCCCTTTGATCTCATTAACTCTCCCCTCCCCCAATCTCTCCATCAAAGCACAACTGACAATTCCTGCCAAGAACGAGCAACAATTTTCTTCTTCCCTGGCTCTGTCGATGGATCTGGCAAAAAGGAAGACAAAACACCGATTGTATGCAACGCGGCTGCTGTTATCTCCAGGCGACATCCAACAGAGCTGTCCTGAAATAAAGGGGGGAATATTCATAGGCCCGCTGAGCTCAGCCAGACATATTAAAAGAGATTACACATTCCCCGTTGGAAGTAGGGATGATTTGGAACACAGGGGGGCGATTAAAGCTTTCGCTGGATACGGTTCTTCACCCAAGATGACCGCCCGAACAGAACAACAACACAAAAACCCTCGTTTGGCACCAGGATTTAATACCTGGCAGCGCTTAAAGCATAAAGAGAAAGGCTAATGGAACTGGAGCACAGACTTGCTTTGTCAAACGAGAAGCCAGACATTTCAAAAAACGCCTGATAGCAGAGGCCAAAAAATCAAATTCACCCCTGTTTTTTTTTTTAATCGGGTCGGTCAAACCAAAACAGCAGCATGGTTTGAAAGCAACCCCCCAGGCGGTGAAGGCCGATGGTTGTGCTTTCATGGGGGCAGTAAATCTGCATTGAACTGATTGTGGGGATCCAGCTTCAGCACCTTGAAAACATCTGGTAAAGTTCGGGCTAAAACCCAGAGCAGATGCACTGTCCATGCTTCTGAGCATTCAAGGGGCCAATTTTCAGCAGGCGGTGAAATTTTCACACTGGTCTTGAAATTCATCGTAGAATTCACTGTTGCTTCACAGAAGCCGATCTTCACGCCTCCATTTTGGGGGCCCTGAGAAATGGGTGATCTGGCCGCCCAGCCCATGGCGAAGCTCCTCTGACTGCCAGGACATTGACCCATATTCTCCACCCCTCCCAAAGCTTATCTGGCAGCGCTCTTGCTAGGCTTTAATTCCAGGCTGGTGGGCCTGTCTTGTTCCATCTCAATTAGCAAGTCGAGAATGTATTTAGAGATATGACAGCCAGTATTTGGGGAATCAATGATCACTGATTTATGAATATTGAGTGGCATTGCAGGAACCCAAGCTGAGCAGTCGCTCAAAGACGGAGCGATCGCTGTTCACCCCACCATTATCGTCTCTCGGAGTCACTCAGAGACAGGTTAAATGATTTTGATTTATGACCGTAACCTACAGAGCCCAATGCATCTGCTTTACCAGTGTGTAAAATTCCTCCGGTGCAATTCCCTGGCCCTCTGAACAGCCAATTTAAAGTCAACATTATGCATGAGCTGAGCTTTCCAGCGGTCTCAGATCTCTTCCTTCATCTCATTAAATTTGCACCAAACAATCTTGCAATTAAAATTTCATACAGATTGTCTCCTTATGATTGGCATTTGGCCTTGGTTAAAAACATGCTCAAATTTTGTTCCTGGGAAGAGCTTAAAGGGGCACGATTGATCTCAACATTGTTTTCCTGCAAGGCCATAATGGAGCGCTAATGTTCTAATGAGCATTTGAGGTTGGTCGGGCGGTCATGCAGCCGAATAGAGATCTCTAAGCAAGCATAAATTCAGTTGTCAAAAAGTGGTGAATCAGAGACCCAATGGTTGATTTATCAGAATAATATTGAGACCTAAAGCCCCTCGTTAGAGCCCAACTAAAGTAGATACACTGATTCAATGGAATGTACCTTGGAATGCATTCCCAGTGATCCAGTGGGTCTACTGCAGAGATGTTGGGAACTCTTTGGGTCCAAGTCGGAGTCAGAGTCTTTGGTCCCAAGTCCCGACTCCAAGTCTTTGGTACCAAATCCCACGTCCCACGTCCCAAGTCCCTATTAAAAACAAGCTCTTTTCCCCAGGAAAAAGGGAGGGTCGGTGGGTTCGAATTCACGAGTCAAGTTCGAGTCATCGGGAAAAAACCCAAGTCAAGTCAGAGTTGAGTGACTGGTGTGACTTAAGTCTGACTTGACAGAGAGTCCTGCAACTCAAGTCCCCATCCCTGGTCTACTCTAGTCATATCACAGTACTAGTTGATAAAGCCCTTAACAGTTTGGGGCTCCAGTATTTGAGCATCTTTCCTCAATTTTACCTGCCCGACCCACTACATAATCACAGGCGAGCCTTCTCCATGTTGCCACCCTGAGAGAGGCCCATAAGTCTTTAACAAGAGGTAGGGTCTTCTTTGTGGTGGCTCCAACCTTGTGCAACCAGTTTCCGGTGGAGCTTGGCCTTGCCCCTTCCCTGTGGATCTATTCAGGAAGCGACTGAAGATGCTGCTCTTCAGGGAGGTTTTCCATACTGACCCTAGTTATCATCCATTTTTTGGTCCACTTTTCTTCTGTGCCTTATTAATTGGCGCCATCTGTTTCTTTATAGTTCTAGTCCTGATCTTGTGGATACGGTGGTCCTTTTGTATTATATATTTAAATATTTGTGGGGTGGTCTCATGGAAGATGGAGCAGACCTTCTCTGTGTGGCTCCGACAGCTAGGACCTGAAGGTTGAAGTTACAAGAAGGAAGATTTTGATTAATCATTGGGGGAAACCTCTTGACAACAACCACTGTCTGACCATGAAATGTCTCAGAAGGTGGTGGACCTTCATGGGAGGTCTTTAGAAAGAAGTTGGATGTCCATACAGCTTTGGCTGTAGTTCTCCTTTGACAGTGGTTGGACTTGATGACCCTTGAGGTCCCTTCCAACTGAGAGGAGCATCATCCTAATCAGATCTTACTCACCTGGGAGGAGATGCCATTAGAACACTACCCTCACGTTTTTCCCTGCTCTTCATCAAAACCATCACTACTTTTTTTTTTAATGGTACATTAGAAATCATGTGGAAAATGTTGAACTAGTGTAAAAATAAATGTAAAATAAACCCCTTGTATTTAGAGCCTGTGAAATGGAATTAATTTAATAAAAGCAGGGTACGGGCTGCCATCTTATTATACTTTTAGGCAGGCTCCATTTCAACTTGTAATATTGTAAGAGGGAGTAATTAATTTAAGAGCCCTTGATCTCAATATGGCTTTCTTCAGTCGTATTATTATTATTAATAGCCAATTGTTCCTGCAACCCACCTTCCTCAGAGGGGTTTTAAATGCTTTATTGTCTCCAAATAAGCTAAAATGACTATACAGTATTAAAATAATCTCAATGCAGAGGTTTGTAAGAGGAGTGGGAAGTTACAGTACACAGTTAATATACTGGGGTGTTAATCCTTATGGCACTGTCTTTTTCCAAGCAAGGTGTTGACTGGAAGCAAAGTTAAGGAGGTCTATGATTGCAAGCTGCCAGGATCTAGATTGGATACTCAGTGTGGTGTGGTGGATAGAGTGATGGATCAGGAATCATGAGACCTAGGTTCGAATCCCTGCTCAGCTACGGAAGCTCATTGAGGGCGTGGAACTGGAAAAGACTGACGGGAGATATGATAGCACTTTTCCAAAACTTGAAAGATAGTCCTACAGAGGAGGGGCAGGATCTGTTCTCGATCATCCCAGAGTGTAGGACGCATCATAATGGGCTCAAGTTACAGGAAGCCAGATTTCAGCTGAATATCAGGAAAAACTTCCTAACTGTTAGAGCAGTACACCAATGGAACAAACAACCTCAGGAGGTGGTGAGCACTTCAATGCTGGAGGCATTCAAGAGATATTTAGACAACCACCTGGCAGATAATCCCTTGTTTTGTCTTCCTGCATTGAGCAGGCTATGGACTCGGTGGCTTTATAGGTCCTTTCCAATTCTATGATTCTGTGAAAACCACTCCTTAAATATCTCACATGTTGAAAGCCCTATTAGGGTCGCTACAAGTCCGTTCAGACTTGATAGCACATCGAAACAAAGGATCTAGACTCTAGATAGGGAGCTGTAAACCAGACACAGACAAAGCCAAATCAACTGATAGTCAAGGGTCAAACACAACAAGGGTCCCTGGGGCAGAGTAAAGAATGAAGTGTATGGCTTGGATAGTTGGAGGAAACACACCTTCTTCTGAGGGTTCAGCCTTCTCCTTGAACACCCACTCAAGCCAGTGCTTGGGTTGCTTAATTCTGGAGTGTTCCTGGGGTCATACTACTTTGTCCTACTACCTGTGTCCCCCAGCCTCATCGCTTTCAACCACGCCTTTGGTCCTGTTGGCCGAAGGAATCCTGGGCGTTGTAGTCTGAAAAAGTAACCCTTCCAAGTTCTTCTAAAGAAGACTTCTCCAGCAGGAACATGGCAGGAGCGGTCATGGAACCTGGATGCCCTGTGCAAAGGAGGACAGAACTCCTAAGATCTTGATGGTTGTGTGAAACAGGAAACTGCAGTGGGTGTGGTTGGCTAGCTTAGTGAGTTGGAGCACTTGGATGAAGAGCCAGAGGGTGGGAGTTCGATTCCCCACGGGTCCTCCTGGGAGAAGAGCCAACCTGGGTGGCCTTGGGCAAGCTGCACAGTCCCAGGGATACCCCCCAGAAGAAGGGAATGATGAACACTTCTGAGTACTCTCTACCTGGAAAACCCTGGAAAGGGTCACCATAAGACAGAATTGACTTAACGACATGCAAATATTATTAGACCTGTCCTCCTTTTCATGTGGCCACCCTTCGGTGGTAGCCAGAGATGGGGGCAGGGAATCCATGGATTCTCAGCAGAATCTGCACCCAGCCAAGGGAACTTGCAGGTACGGAAGACATATATTGAGACATATATTGAGACATTGGATGTCACAGAACTACTCACCTTGTTGTGATATCCATAAAAATTAATGAATTGATGTTTTACAAACCTTTTTGAAGTGCCCCCTTTAGTTGTTTAATGTGTTTTTAAATGATGGGTTTGCTCAATATTTTAATATTGTAATTCACTGTATTTTTTAAAAAATCTGCACTTGTTTTTAAATATTTTGTGAGCGACCATGTGTTTCCTTCTTGGGTGAAATGTGAGATATAAATAAAATGAATTAATAAATGCTACCAGGCAACAGAAATGCACTCTTTGTGAACACAAGATGTAGGCATCCTTCAGTCTCGAGAGACTATGGTAACCTGCTCTGAATAGAGGGAAACAGCGTCTGGTGTGGCTGAGAAGGCCAATTCGAGAGTGACCGTCCCTTCCACACTGAAGACAAATACCATCTGTCCCCTGTCCAGCTCCCTGATTTTGCTGGTTTCAGGACTGCCTCTCTGCCTCGGCCTGCTGAACAAGGGTCTCTTCAAATTGGGAGAGGCCATGATGCACCGCCTGCCTCCAGGCTGAACGCTCAGAGGTCAAGGTTTCCCATCTGTTGAGGTCCATTCCTAAGGCCTTCAGATCCTGCTTGCAGATCTCCTTGTATCGCAGCTGTGGTCTCCCCCGGGGCGATTTCCCTCCACTAATTCTCCATACAGGAGATCTTTTGGAATCCGACCATCAGCCATTCTCACGACATGCCCAAGCCAACGTAGACGCCGCTGTTTCAGTAATGTATACATGCTAAAAAATTCCAGCTCGTTCTAGGACTACTCTAGGTGTAGCTTGTCACAAAGTTCGTCGCCATGCATCATTGATGCATGACGTCTGTGCTCTCACCTGTAATAACAAGATGAGTGAAGGTTTACATCGCTAGAAGGCAGACACTTATACTTTGGTAAGCTCTTCGTACATCTCATCCCCGCAGATAAACACTTTAAGCTCGACTGGTTCTAAGGAATGGGATGATAACAGCTGATGAAATGGCAGAATTGGAGGGAGGGAGGTGAGTAACTATTATTGTTTTTTTTTCTAAGTACAACCTCTCCTGCAATATCTTATCAAAAGAAGTCAGCAGCATCGTGTAAGGGCAGGCACGTGAACAGTGATCTCTATAGCCCTCAGCGAGCAGTGTAATATAAGCCAAATTACCCCAGTCTGAAGCAGCGAGAGATCCGTTCCACAGGAAATTGGAAATCAATTTTGGTCATCTGTGTACATTCACTTCTTTATCTGTTCCGGGATACCCATGGAAGGCCAGGGGGAGAAGCCTCGTGTGGGTGAATCCATGACGAGGCCGATTCATGCAGGAGCAGAAACACAGGCGAAACAAGCAGAGAAGAAGCCCTCTTTTGATGCATGCACAAGTGTGGCAAAAGCAGGAATCTGAGAAGATAAAAGGGGTCCAGACGAATGTTCGGGGCAACGCAGATTCCCCGTGGTTAACCCTTTCCCACACAATTAGATTTCCTTAGAGAGACATGCCTCAGTACCCATGCTAGCACCCATGCAAGACCAGTCCTCCTCTATTCAGCACTGGTTAGGCCTTATCTCGGGTACTGTGTTCGGTTCTGGACACCGCACTTCAAGAAGGATGCCAACAAACTGGAGCAAGTGCAGAGGAGGGCAACCAGGATGATCCGGGGACTGGAAACCAAGCCCTCGGAGGAAAGACGGAAAAAACTGGGTATGTTTAGCCTTGAAAAAAGAAGACTGAGAGAAGACAATGATAGTGCTTTCAAATCCTTGAAAGGTAGTCCTACAGAGGAGGGGCAGGATCTGTTCTCAGTCATCCCAGAGTGCAGGGCACGTCATCATGGGATCAAGCTCCAGGAAGCCAGACTTAGGCTTGAATATCAGGAAAAACATCTGAACTGTTAGAGCAGTACGACAACGGAACCAGATCTCAGGAGGTGGTAAACCCTTCAATGGTGGAGGCATTCAAGAGAAATTTAGACAACCACCTGTCAGATCTGTTTTGATTTGGATTCCTGCATTGAGCAAGGGGTTAGACTTGATGCCCATACCAAAAACCAATAGCCCCTGACGGGACCCAAAAGATGTGGGTCGGCATCAGTCAGGGATGGGCTATTTTGAGATGGCATGTGCGTTGTGTGGTAGTGGACAAGCCCAGTCCCAACCCCAACCAAACAAGGGTGGTTAATGTCCACCTGATGGTATCTTCTCTTCACTGAAATATTTTGCCTTTCTCTTTTAATAGTTGCAACCTTTAATTTAATGGGTTTGTGGGGAAAAGATGTTCCTGGCCAAAGCAGGCTGAGGAGTCAAGAGACTCGAGTTCAAATCCTCATTTGGCTAGGAAATTCACTGGGTTGCTTTGCTCCAGTCACACTGTCTCAGCAAATTTACCTCATAGGATCATCCTCAGGATAAAGTGTAAAAGGGGAGAACTATACGTACCTCCTTGAACTAATTGGAGGGAAATCGGGATATAAATAAATTAATAAAATGACATCTCCCTCAGCAACAGCCTTGCTTTCTATCTGGCTGGGAGTTTCACCAACAAATGTCATTTATGCAAACTTCATGACAATGGAGTTGTACACAATTATTTAAAATATGTCAATTTTGTCCCTTCTCTTCCTCTCGTTGTTGAAACGCAGACGGTAAACAGACGAGGGAAGAGACCCCGATTTCTCCATTTTCTGCAGGTCATACTGTAAATTTGAAAGCTCCAGGAAATTTAACGCATCTGTAACGGTATAATACCATTCACTAGCATTTCCCTTCTTCCTCATCCATATGTACGCAGAAAGACATTATCCAAACCATATATTTAAAAATAGCTATGTGGGATTGTGTGGTGCAACGGCGCCACCTGGGGAGAAGAGGTTGGAGCTGCAATTCGGTGACGCCATTGATAAATAAAAAAGGCTGGTTTTAGGTTTTTCTAAAGAGTTTAGGGAAATGGTCCTTTCAATTCGACTTCCCACAAATAATAGCAATAATGACATGGTGTCAAGTCAGTTCTTTCAAGAACCTCGTGAAAATTTGAAATGCAACTCGTTGCATTACTTAGTTACTTTCTTGGTATTTTGTATTCTTTTTTAAAAATAAACCGTAGAGCTGATATGAATGACATAACCTTGAATTTTTTTTCCTAGTAAAATGTCTTAGAATGACCCTCAGAGGTCACTTCTGAAGAGTAATCTGAAGCCATTGCATGTTATAAGATCAATTTTATTCTTCCTCATTACACACATTTTTAGAATCATAGAATAGAATCATAGAACCATTGATGAGCTTGTGAGGCCATCCAATCCAACCCCCTGCTCAAAGCAGGAATCTGAGTCAAAGCAGAATTAGATGTATCTCTGTTGAAAACCTTTCTGCTTTCTTGGAGCGTCGTAGAAAACGATGACCAGTCCCAGTCAAACACACTGAATTGGCTCAAAAAACTTCACAGGTTTAGCTTCGGAGTAAAAACTTTAATCAAACAATAAAAGATCAAAGTTTCCAACAAGGAAAACACGTCCTGTCATCTTCAGGATGATGTTGTTGTTGAGTGTTGTAATGTGCCTTCAAGATGGAACCCACCTACAGCAAAAGGCATGGTGCAACTGAAAGTGGATAAAGGGAAACCAAAAGAATCAATAAATTATGAAGATGATAAGCTGATGTCAACAGGGAAGGAGACTCAGCTTCAGCCTGCGGTGAAAAGCAAGATCCCTCTTGCACAAGCCAATCACAGAGGTGGCAGGAGAGGTCTCTGAAATAGATGTTACTCTGTTCTGGGCCCTATCCAAAGAGCGGGGAATGATCTATAGTCTTTTATGGCTTGAGTCCAGATTATTTGAAGGATTGTATCATCCCAGATGAGCCTTCTTGGGTTTTAAGATCTTCTGGAGAGGCCCTTCTCTCGGTTTCATCACCATCCCAAGCTTGTTTGGCAAGGACACGAGGCGGGGCCTTCTCAGTGGTGGCTCCCAGGCTTTGAAATGCACAGCCCTGAGAAGCCAGGTTGGCCCCATCCCTCTTGTCCTTCCGTTGTCAGGCAAATACCTGACAAGCAAGCTTTGAAGCAAAAAGTGTCTCAAGAACACTCTATTTTAAAATGTTTTTTAAATCATTTTTAATCTTGATATACGTTTCTGTGGAATTTTAAAACTGTGGATTGTCGTATAGTTTTAAAAGTTGGGTATAAATCATATAAAGAGAGAGAGAAAGAAAATAAACACCAAGGCCGGGCACCATCTAACTTCTTATTCAGGGAAAAAAAGCTCCCATTTGACACCAGGGTAGGAGCAGGAACTTGGGGCAAAGCTAGGCCTAGCTAGGCCTCAAAGCCTTCCAGGCAAGGCCTGCCTCCCAGGTGAGCCACATTTAGATGTTTGTAAGGCATCTGTCTGTCAGGCAGAACTACCAGAGTGGAGAACGATGGGGTGTGTAGTCCTAAAAATCCCAAAAAAATCATCCCTACCCTTTACAGTTCCTCTGTACTCCAGCACAGAGGGAATTTCTGAGTGATTCCCCCCCCCCCCAAAAAAAGTAATTGAACCTTTTTCTCTCTCTCTCTAAAAGCATTGGAGGAATGAGAAGCCCAGAGCTCTTGGCCCGCAGGTCACGTGTTGCTGACCCTTCTCTAGAGGATAAGACCCAACCGAACGGACCCCAATAACAGAAAAGGAGACCTGATGAAGAACTGAGATAACTGTCTGACGGTGGAACGGATAACCTTGGAAAGAAATAAACTCTCTCTCTCTGTCTGTCTCTCTTTCTCTTTCTCTCTCTCAATCTCTCTCTCTTAGTTAAAAAAAAAAAAAAAGGCTGGTCGGACATCTGTCCAGCCTGCTCTGGCTGTGAATTTTCTGGACTTGATGGGGTCCCTTGCACCTCTAGAGGTCTTTGATTCTCTGTCTGGATCTTCAGCACTGCTAGCCCGCATGTCATGAACTCCTGGCCTCTCGGCAAGATGTATGGAGTTCTTTTTCTCCGGGCCCCCTGCTCTCCCACCATCTGGTGAAATAGGAATAAAGATTACACCCCGATGGTCTCCTTATCTTGGATTTTTATTAAACTCTTTGCTGCAATAGACCGGCCAAGGCCTAGGCTGCTGAACTCCTCAAACCATCATGTACACGTGAATATATGTTTAATATATACTCCGTCACCTGCTTTCAGAAATACTTAATTTTTAGTGATCCCAAACCTGCTGTGTGGCAGGCTCCCGTTTAACTGCATCCATTTGTTTTCCATGTGCGCTGGGTAATACAAATTTAAACAGGGAGCGCAGAGATCAATACTTGCCGAGAACTGGGGAAATCGAACTAAGTCGTAGATCATGCCATGAGTTAAAGCCCCAGCCACCCAGTGAGAGACCTGTATTCCCCAATCAGTTGTGGATTTATAGGGAATGCCTTTTCCATTTGTAAGTCACTGAAGTGCTGGTGGTTTGTATTACAGCCCAGGGTTCACACACGCACAGCACGACAAATAAACATAATAACAGAAGGCCAATTAGTCAATGTGACAAACCGCTCCTGCTCTCTGTTTAGCTCTCTGGTGTGGACCTAAGTCATCCGAGATGCTGGGGTGAGTAATGTGCAACTCGGAAGAATATGACATAACTAGGTGAGCTGCAGAAATAGTCCTTCCAGTGTATAATTCTTTCTCCTGTGCCGGAGGAAGTAAGGTGGAGAAATAGAAGAAAAATGTTCATCAGTGTCTACAGCCATACAATCCTGAAGGGTCTGTTGTAGGTCAGCAAAAGAGGGTAGCAATAGGACTTTCAGAATTCACAGATTGCAGGAATGTCCCCCCCCCCAGTCAGGTGGGGGCTTTAACAACAACAAACAAACAACAACAACAACAGTCCTTTCAGATGTCTGTAATCATTTCAGAGGATAAATAATGGCTTCTCTCAGATGTGAAGATGAAGTGGCTGAGTGGAGATAAGTTCTATGGGAGCTGCAAGGCCCTATGAGTTTGGTGGTCTCTCTGCCTATTATACACCACATATGGTGCCTTTCAGGGAACTACCAGACCTCTGATGCCTTGGAGCTCCCGGAAAGCTTAGTCCTTCCTAGCCATTTCCTCTGTCTTCATCACGTCTGAGAGAAGCTGTTCTTTCTCACCTGAAAGTGATTATAGACACCTGAAAAGCTGGAAGGTTAGCTAAAGCTCCCATGAAAACCCCATGCTTAGAAGTGGATGCTACCTGGACCCGGAGGCAAACATTTGAGGTCACTTCTAGTTATCCTAAATATTCTTTTCTTCAATCTCGGAGTCAAAGCCCAAAATGTGGAGTGAGATTTTATCAAGTGTACTCCGTGACCCGATTCTGGTGCAAAGTTGTGAGATGCCCTTTCAACCAATGGCGTGACTTTTGAAAAAGACTTTTCTAGCTGCTCTCTCCTCAAAAGCATATTATGGCCAGATCAATGGATATGAACTGATATAATTATGTATGGCTTACCCAGCCCATTCCATCCTAATTTCTGCCTCAGAGGCTCTTTTGAATGCACTCACTGCCTTCCTAGGAAATTCCATTTAATATCTTAGCAGTGTGCTCAGTTCTTCTTGCCATATCCTTCAGGCAGTCCTATAAATAAAGGCCAGCGCTTCCCATTACTGAAGTCAGCAAAAGAACTGTACTCACGAGGGGCTGTTCCTTTGGGAGTTGTATCCTTGGCTACGTTGCTGCCAATTGTCAGTTTTCAGGGACCGTTTCTGTCCCAGACGTTCTCTGCATGTAGAAAAGTAGCACTTCATGGAGAGGGATTTGAGCCTCACTTACTCCCAGACATGTTAGTGCCTCTGGCTTGCTCCTTCCCTGGACAATGTTATAGCACTAATAGTGTGAGCTCATTCACATTCATTCAATTATGTTTGAAGCATGACCCTTTTGCCCTCATCACCCCCCAAAAGTAACTCATTACATGTAACTGCATTACTTGTTACTTCCAAGCTCAAAGCCCAAACTCAGCCCTTGCTTTTGTTACATCCGAAACACAGACCAGCTTTAGTGCTTAAGCCACAGCCTGCCTGCAGCATCCATCCACGATACATCCCAAGAGTGCAAGTTGCAGTATCAGAAACACAAGCCATCCAAACTCCATTAGACATATTAAAGATTTAGCAGAGATGTCTTTTCACCCCAGTTTAATAGTCCAGCAGGGAATACAGAGAAGGAGATGTTCCACCCATTCCCAGAAAATATAGATTGATGAAACACCATTGCCACGGTCAACATCTGTCTTGAAGTAGCAATGGGCTTGGTTGTGGTCATGCATCAACAATGTGTCATGTGCCAATCTTTTGTATGCACAAACCTCATTTGTTCTAGAACTTTAAAAGCCATGCAAAGCTGGCTGGATAGCTATTTATTTATTTATTTATGTCTTTATTTGATCATCTGGTTAGATATCTGATAGATATCTGATATATATCTGGTTGCAGAGCCAGAGGCTGAGAGTTTGATTCCCCCCCTGTGCCTCCAGGGAGAAGAGCCAGCCTGGGTGGCCTTGGGCAAGCTGCCCAGTCCCAGGATGCCCCCAGAAGAAGGGGATAGTAAACCACTTCTGAGCTGGCTGGATAGCTCAGTGAATTAGGTCTCTGGCTGCAGAGCCAGAGGTTGGGAGTTCGATTCCCCCCCTGTGCCTCCTGAGAGTACAGCCAGCCTGTGTAGCCTTGGGCAAACTGCACAGTCCCAGGACGTCCCTAGAAGAAGACAATGGTAAACTACTCCTAAATACTCTGTACTTAAAAAACCCTGGAAGGAGTTGCCATATGTCAGAATGATTTGATGCCATGCAATTTTTATTCAAGCTTGAACTATCTCTGGAGGCAAAACAAAGTTTATTTTGATTCATTTATTTAAAATATTTTTACCCCGCCTTTCTCCTTCAAAAGGACCCAAGGCTGCTTACATCATTGAAAGAAGATGTTTAAAGCTGAAAACAATAAAAATACAACCGTGGTTTACATCATTAAAAGACAGTATTTAAAGCCAAGAAGAATGAGTACAGAGCCAGCTTACTTCATGAGAAGACAATATTAAAGCTGAAAACCGTAAATATATAAATGTTAAAAAGGCACAAACAAATGCCACTCTGAGAAATGGTAAACAAAAGTAATACCAAAAACACATTCAAAGCAATAATACATAACAATCCGTCTAAAATCACACTCAGGCGTCCAGTCGCTGAGGGAAAGCTTGCTTGAAGAGAAAGGTCTTCGCCTGCTTGGGGAAAGACAGCAAAGATGGGGCCAGCCTGGTCTCCAGTGGGAGGGAGTTCCAGAGTCTCTGGGAGCAGCCACGGAGAAGGCCCTCTCCCGTGTCCCCATCAGACACACGAGTGAAGGTGGTGAGACCAAGAGAAAGGCCTCGCCTGTTGATCTAAACACCTGAGCTGTTGACATTGAGGCTATTTTGCTTTGGGCATATCAGGAGAAGGCAGGTTTCTCTGGAAAAGGCCATAATGCTGGGAAAGGTTGAAGGTAGCAGGAAAAGAGGAAGACTAAAAATGAGATGGACTGACTCCCTAAAGGAAGCCACAGGCTAAAGTTTGCAAGAGTTGAGCCGGGCTGTTGAGAAGAGGCCATTTTGGAGGTCACTCATTCACAGGGTGGCTATAACTTGGGGACAAATTTTAAAAAGAATCGCGATATTTGTGAGCAATCGCTGATTCGTGGAATCTTCGTCCCTTCATATTCGTCAATTCCGGAGACCCTGACGAATATGAAGGGACGAATATTTACCCATTTTTATTTTTCCTCCATAGCCAGAGAAGGAAAGTAGTTCATGGGGGAGGGGATTCGTGATTCGTGGTTTGTCAACCATGCCAAACCATGAACCAAGACAAAACCACCCTTTTGGCGCTTCGTCCCCATCTCTACTTGGGAGCAACTCAATGGCCCATAACAAGAACACATTTTTTTTAATTAAAGGGTGCAAAGAGAAAGAGCTGAAGGAATACGCCATTGAAACACCTCTCTGCTCAACTAACCTTGCAAAGTCTTTCAAAATAATTCGAAAAGGCAGCTATTTCCGAAGGGGAGAGGTCATTCCCCAGCTGAGATGGGTCCTCAGTCCCATACCTATGTGCCTCTCCGATGTTAGGGTCCTTGGTTTGGGTTTTGTTTTTTTAACCCAGCAACTCTCCACTTTGACTTGATTTAGTAGATTCTATTCATGGAGCTATTGAGCCCGGGGTCTCAGTGACTGTCAACATTGTGTCTTGTTCTTTCCTTGAGGATAGCTGGAGTTTTCCAGGACAGGAAGCAATTACAGAGAGCCGAGTCAACGTGTCATTTCTCTCCAAACCAAATGTTGACTTCTGTGTTACAGCACTTGTCAAGCAAACTCAGGCTCACTCTGAGCAAGAAAGCAAGTGTTCCAAGAAGCTTTTTATTAAAAAAAAAATGCACCTTCTGCTAGGCAGCCACCATTTTCACCCAAAAACTTGACAGAAGCCACATTGCGAGGAAGATGAACCTGGGTCTTCGTAAAGCTGCGTATTCTCCCTCAAACCGAAATTGCTTGGGGGCTTGAGAGACTCCCTTCTCTCTTTCCGTTCGCTCCTGGAGATCATGTATATAAAGCAATGGTTCGTCATCTTGGATTCTCGGAGTTCTTGGACTATAACCCCCAGAAATCAGGAAAGACAGAGGTGAAGTCTTCCTGGAGTTTTGGTCCAAGAACACAAGAGAGCCCAAGGTTGGGAACCACTGTTATAGAGGAACAACTGGCCATGCCACATGTTTCTGAGGTCTACTCCTCAATCATTTGGAGCAGGGCCTTTACCATGGTGGCTCCCGTTATGCATACTATTCTTCCCTCTGACATTAGATGTTCCTGAAATTTTTATTTTTACATAAACGTTGCAAACTTACCTATTTGCTGCTTTCCCTGTGTAGTACAATCTACCGTTTGACTTCCCTGTGCCACATTGATTTATTGTTTATTTATGTAAAATATTTTTACCCCGCCTTTCTCCTTGAAAGGGACCCAAGGCGGCTTGCAACCTTGAAAGTCAATATTTGAAGTTGAAAACAAAGAGTACACAAAAGTGGTTTAACAACATTAAAAGATAAGATTTAAGGCCAATGAGTAAAGAGGTATCTAATATCATCAAAAGACAATATGAGGGCTAAGAACAATAAGTATACTTTTTTCCCCAAAAATGCCACTGAGAAATGGAAAATTAAAAAATGGAAAACACAAGTAGTACTAAAAATCCAGTCAAAGCAGTAATGCACAAGAATCCATCTTTAAAAAACACACAAACACACACACACACACACACGGGTAGCTAGTTACTGTGGGAAGCCTTGCCTGAAGATAAAGGTCTTTGTTTCCTTCTACTTCATGAGCAACACAAATCTTGTAGTTTCATGCTGTGTATTTTGTATATCAGATGACAGGTGTACACTACAATAATATCCCGCTTAGCACTCAGGATGTGTTCCAAGAAAATGGAGCGCTGAGCAAATCAGCGCTGAACAGGGCAGTTTAACATTGTGCTTTAATGCCAGGGGTTCCCGAGACATGGAGCAGAAAGACCCGAAGGTCTAGTCTACCCATTGAGCCCTACAAATGGTTGCCCAGTCAGGTGGACTGTAGTAAATCAGAGCTAAACAGACAGCACTATGTGGGCTATTACTATACTTTCAGATCCCAGATAAAGTAGGACCTCCATATCCAGAGGGATCAGTTCCAAGCCCCCCGCGGATACTGAGAAATGCGGATTATAGTGAACGCTATTGTAATAGTGAATACTATACATAGCCTGGTCTCTAGCTCCTTTTAGTGGCCAGTTCTGGTAACTTCATCATTAAAAATATGTATTTGGAGGAATTTTTTACAAATAATTTTAATCTTTTTCAGACCATGGAGAAGTGAATCAGCGGATACTGATCCCGTGAATAAGAGAGTCCTACTGTCGCTTTTTGCTATTCATAAATACATAAATAAACCAATGATCGGATTTCTCAGTGCTGGCACATCACCGTTGAAAGCTATAGGGGGAAAGTATAGGAATGGAGAAATTATAGCGCTCCAGATGTGTTTAGACTACAGCTCCTTTCAAACCCCAGTCAGCATAGCTAACGATCAGAGACGATGGGGGTCCTCAAAGGCAGAGCCCGGAAATAAATGTGCTGAAATTCACATGTTCACATTACAGTTGCTATTTTTGCGTTATACAGGACAAACGCATCTAATCTCTACAAAATAATGCCCCAAATTTGACAACTCCTAATTAAATCTTGGCTCGTGTTTTGGAAGTAACTATCCAGCATTAAAATGTTCCCACAATACCCTAAGTATTGTTCGTTTTGTTAAAAATTCATATGGTTCATGGACACTGATGAACCATGACCCACCATAGTTCTGGTTCGTGACCATCTCTACTTAAGAGTAATAAATTAAGTTGTTTAAGGAGCAATTTGGGCACCCAGGAGGCTTCACCACCCTACAGAGGTGCTGAGACCATAGAGGGGGGCTTTCTGGGGAAGATAACGAAGCAGAACGAAATGCCAACGATGAAAACGTTCGGCAATTCGTTCTACTTGTGAAACCACAGGGATTTTTGGTTCGTGCCCATCTCTACTCTCAAGGAAAGAAAACCCGTTGACTTGAAGGTATCATAGAAAATCAACTTATGTAAATTCCATTGACTCAGTAGGTCTACTTCCATCTGACAACTGAATTTAAGCTGCAGGTTTTATGAAAAGCCTTCATGGCAACCTGGACTATTTTTTTAAGAGTGTACTAGAAGTGAGTTAAAGAACTTGGTTTCCAAGCTCTGGAGTGTTTAATTAAAATCACTTTCTTATTCAGAGGAATATTTGGATTTAATGACTAATCATTAGAATTCCCTGTTGTTTCTGACCCTTTCTTTATAGAACTGCCTCCCAGATGTAAGTACAGTTAGCTAGACTAAATGGAGAGTTACTCCATCATCCTCCTTCCCAGGCTCCTTCTTTCATTAAATGTTGTGATGAAGTTACAGAAGACATCTGGTGGTTATACAAATTAAAATGCTTGAACTATCATAGGCTGAAAACAAGGGGACTCCAGAGTTTGTGAAAGTCAGTGTGTGGTTACATGTGGAATAAAATCTATCTTTGAATCGGGTTTAACATGTTTGAAATCAATTTTTTTAAAGGTGACTACACAACACACATGCAAGGGTGGAGTTTTTTCCCCCCCGGAAAGTATGTTTTGGTGTTGGAGAGATATTTTACTTGGCTGTGAGATGATTGTTTATTTTAAATTGCTTGTGAAATCAATGCATTTTTCTTTTCTTTTTTCCCCATATGTGAATGCCTCTGTCTGTGTAAATTGTGTCTGTGGGGTTTGACACTCACTGGCATGCCTTCTGTGCTTCCTCTCCTGCTCCAGGGGTGTGTGTGTGTGTGTGTGTGTGTGTATGTGTCTGTCTGTCTGTCTGTCTGTCTTCGTATGCACGTGTCAGGCAGAAGGAAAACTTGTTTGATTTTTTTTCCTGTCATTTTGTTTTAGTACTAATATTATTATTATTATGCAACAACTCTAAAAGCCCATTTAGCCCCCTCAAATGATATACAACACAATTTTAAAACAAATTAAAAGTTTTCCCAAAAGGACACACATACACTAACCCAAAAACCATGTGACTTTAAACTGGATTCAAAAACCCGATCCATCACCCGATTTATTTCAATACTGTAACCATGCCCTCAGTTTGGAAAGCCTATTGAAAATACATCTGCTTATGAAGGTTTGCCCTTCTGTTTTTCTCCGCTGTCACTGAAGTGCTCTTATGCATTTAAAACTGTATTTACTCGGGCCAGAATCCTGTTGGGTTAGTTACACCAGCAGGAGTGCAGTGGTATAAACTGCTGCTAGTGAACAAGTCGCCACTTGTATTTTTTATCACACACCAGTTGTATGAGTAGGTATACAAGGGAGGATACAAGCAGCACCTTTAACTAACAGCTTATTCAGACATATGCCTGGAAGTCCAAGTGGGGACTCTTTAATTGGCAGCAAGAAGCCACTGCAAATTACGCAGTTTGCCTTCCACAGGCATAACTACACAACAGGATTTTGGCCACAGGAAGATAAAAATAAGGTTGCTATTTATCGTCTCTTGGAAGGCCGAGTACACAGACGACTTACATTTGCCATTTGTTTTTCCGCAAGTTGGTGTTTAGGTATTATTATTGTAGTATCTCTTGGCCTCAATCCATTTGCACATCCCAGCCAGAGTAAGCACATTGAGACAATTGCTGGATGTCTAAGTTCAACTTTTACGGACATCCTATTGCATCTTCTGACTAATGTCAAGTGGGATTGGCAAGCGGATTTATGTCTCTCTCAATGGCACTCGATAATTCCGGTGTGCACATGGGCAGCTGGGAAGCCAAGAATTTCCCATTGAGACTGAATTAAGGTTAATGAATCTGTGCTAAGACAGTTCACATTTCAACAGGAAAGCCTTACCCAGAATTTTAGGATGGGGCTGATCGAATGACACAAGGTTGGGAACCACGGTTCCAGGAAAATACATTTCTCTTCCGGCTAACGAGAGGTTTGCAGTTAAGCTTGGAGGAAAGAAGAAGACCTTGTAGGGGTAGCAGATGTTGTCAAAATCCCTGCAAGACAGAAAGTCCGGGCAGTCTTGATATCCAGAATCTGTCCAGAGTCGACAGATACAACTGCTTGTTGTAGTTCAATGGCGTGCCACAAGGTGGAGCCACACACTGATACAGAAACTTTGGACACTGCAAGAAGTGTTTCATCTTACAACATGGGGTGGGGAGATAAAAACCAGAGATGTGCAGCTGCCTGGGGGAATCTGGGAGTTGTAGTCCAAAAGGCACAAATCAGTATGCCTCTAATAAAGACAGAAGAGTTGTGTTTATTACTGTAGATCTCGGTGCACTTTCTCGGACTCAAACGAGTCTCAGCCACACGTATGGTTGTAAAGGAACCGAGGTGCGATATTACTGCTAAAGTAATATTTAAAAACACACGCACAACTATTTTAGTTTAACTGAAAGAAATGACAGAATTGGTAACAGGTGGGGCTATCCGGGGAACAATCTGTTTTAAGCCAAGATGTAATTCTGAATTTCAGAATCCAAACCACTACATCACCCATGATGCAGTGCATCGCAGATGGTCACATCCGAAATGTGGGCCCCTGGACCTGTGCAGAGTTCACAACAAGAGAATCGACGGTGGAGGAAAAACTCTTAGGGGAGCAAGATTGAAAGAACAGGATTCAGCATCCTCACTAGAGTTACCGAAGGGCCGGCCCTCTCTTTCCACCTAACCTGCCCCGAAGGGTTGTTGTGAGGGAAACATCAGGGGTATGCTTCCAAGCTCCTTAGAAGAGGGCTGAGGTGTAGATGCAGAAGATGAGGATTATTCGAGACGGAAAATGATTATCCAAGTTTTGACTTTGAAGAACCTCTCAAGCCGTGTTCCGCATCAAATGTCTCTTTCCTTTATTTTCCCAGAATTTCATTTCTTTTCCCAGAAACTGGTCCAACGTTTGTACACGGAAGCAAACCTCTGAGAATGCTTTCAATGTCTAGTTGTCTCTCCCTCTCTCTCACACACACACACACACACACAGAGACGTTCTTCTGAAGGACTTTGGTGTAAAGATCTTGCCGAGTCTTTCCGCCAGCAAAGTGGACAAACACAACACGTGGGAGGGTCGAGAAAGAAAGAGGGTGAAAACATTTTTAATATTTGGGGGGGGGGCTGGTCGGCCGCCAGCTGCTCTGGCCCGCTCTCGAAATTTCAGCCCTGCTGAGCTAGGCACGTTCTTTGAATGTTGTGACAGAACCTTCTCCAGTCGCCACCCACAAAATCACAAAATCACCACAATCACCAGTGGAGATGGTGCTGGGCCCGTTTTCCTCTGAGTAAAAGTCTCGGGAGCGGTAAGAGGCTTTGTAGGCAAAAATCAACCACTTCATAGGCGCCCTGTGGAAAATAAAAGAACAAAAGATTCCAGACGTCAAGCATGGAGGACCTCATCTCTGGGTTTTTAGATGAATCCAAGAGTCCACCAACCAAAGATCAACACAAAAGAATACCACGTGGAGTCAGAATCGGGTGCCAACGGCGAAAGGGAGCCAATTAACAACTGCATTTACCCCAACCCCAATAAATGTCGAAACTGAAGCTGTCCTACTATGGGCACCTCATGAGAAGGCAGGATTCTCTGGAAAAGACCATCATGCTGGGAAAGACAGCAGGAAAAGAGGAAGATAGAATGTGAGATGGGCTGACTCCCTAATGGAAGCCATGGGCATAAGTTGGCAAGATCTGAGCAGGGCCGTTGAGGAGAGGGCATTTCGGAGATTGCTCATTCATAGGGTTGCCATAAGTCAGAGGAGACTTGACGGCACTGAACAACCAGAAGTAAATGTGCATTTATCTGTTTGTCACTCATTCGACTGCCGTTTGAAACTGTCTTTCAGACCTGGGATTCAAGGCAGTTCTAAGATTAGCAGCAGGCATTAATAGATAAAAAAACAAGGACAGAGGAAAAAAAATCATCAAAGACACAAGCAAATGATAACAGCACAGCACAACACAAAACGACAAGGGGATTTCTTCCCCAAAAGGTTGATCATCAACTCATTGCTTCTCATGTGATGCTTCTGAGTTTGTGTGTGAGCTCCATGGTGGCCAGATGACCCTGGGAGTTAATTTCCACGAAGTAACGATCCCGCCCCATCATTAGGAGGGGTCCGTACCCCAGTCTGGATGGCACGAGGAACTGCAGGATAGCTCAGGGGCTTAAGCATCGATGTTGGGAGTTCGATTCCTGCCCACCCCCCTTCCAGGCTTCCTTGACAGGGGCTGGACTGGATGATCTTTAGGGTCCCTTCCAGCTCTGCAGTTTTAAGCTTTAAAAAGATCCAATTTTTAATGTGCCCTGGCAAACCCCGTCTTGCCACGATCGCTTGAACTTTTGGCACTTGCTTCGAAGAGGTGGGATTCACATATTGCATATGGGATGCTATTTTAATTTGATTAGTGGCCTATAAAGGTATTGCCTATTCTTGCATTACTAATTTTTAAGGGGGGCCGTTTAAAAAAAGAAAGAAACATCTTAAACATCAACTAAAAATAAATCCTTTCATGCGATTTTGAAACCCCCTGCAAATAATAATAATAATAATAATAATAATAATAATAATAATAATAATAATAATAATAATAATAATAATAAATCAGCCGAGGACACCCACGCGTGCCTTTCCCTTAATGTTGCAAACCGCTGGCTTGTTTCTTCCCTGCCAAAACTCCTCTCCAGCGCTCCGCCTCCCCCCCCTCCGGACTACAACTCCCAGGATGCTCCGCGCGCGCGCATGCCCACTGGAGGGTCCCTTTTGAGTGGCAAGTTGTTTGTTCGCCTGCAAAACCGAGCTCTTTTGCACTCCGGCGCCTTGCAAAAGACTCTTTTTCTTTGCTTTCGTCCCCTCTTGGCTTTTATTTTCTTATTTCCCCCCCCCCCCTTTCTTTTCTGCCTTCTTAGCTCGCAGCCTCTCCCCGGCCATCCTTTTCCCTCCCCCCCTTTTTTTTTTTTGCAAAAGAAGCGGAAAAAAGAAAGAAAGAGACAGAAATCCTCAAAAATCCATTATTATTATTTTTCCCCCACCCTCTTTTGCAAAGTCAAATTGCATGCATTTTGATTAATTCTTTGCGCTTGCTCTTATTGTGATTTGGGGGGGGGGGGCTTTTTTTCTTTGCTTGCCTCTCTTGGGGGCGTGGAGCCGGGTGGAAAAGTACCCCCGTTGACACACACACACACACACACACACACACACACACACACACACACACAACCGCCGCCACCCCCACCCCCCAACTCGATGAACCACAAATGAGAAAAAAGGGAAAAAGATGGAACTGCACATTTTGGAGCACCGCCTGAAAGTCGCCAGCGTCGCCCAGGAGAGAATCCAGATGTTCACTTATGGCTTGATCAAGCTGGCTTTCCTGCCCTCCAAAACCAGGTAAGAGGAGAGGAGCAAGGGTATTGGGGGGGTGGTTGTGGTTGTTTTTCTTCTTCCCCTGCTTAAAAAAAAGGGGGGGGAAAGAGGAAATAAACATTGCATTTCTTGTGCCAGATCAGGCTGTCGTTGCTTTTCAAAGGCAGAATATTGCAAAATATTCATGGCACGACCTTCTCTCCAGGGATCACACACACACACACATATATATATATGTATTTTTCCTATATATATTTCCTACCCTGGCTCCTTAAAAGGAACTGCACCTCCACCGTTGATGATGTTCTTTGTAGTGCATATTTTATATCTACTTCTAGATCTGCATAGGCAGAGTTTTATATATATTTTTCCCCCAAACACGCCCCCTTTTTCCTTCTTTCCTCCCTCTCCCCCCCCTCCCTTCCTCCTGAGTCTTTTTAATCCGGCTTTTAAAAACCTATGGATGAATGAAAACAGGTGTGAGGAGGGTCCTCTCCTTCCCTTCTCATCCCCTCCCCCCCCCAGGCTTCCTATGTGAAGGGCTAAGTTTAGGATTTCCTAAATGAATGTCTAACAGGGTTCAGCCTCCTTTATTATTATTATTATTATTATTTTAAAACAAGGGGCAACAAAGAAACAGACCTAAGGGAAGGAGAGGGGAGTGGATCTATTTGTGTCCACATAGCTTTCCCTGGGAGGGGTGAAAATCCCGGGGTGCGAGGTCGGGAAGAGGGTTTATAGGGTGAAAAATATGGATTTTTTTTTTAAAGGAGGGAGGTGTGTTTATGTGCCCCTCCTCCACCTCATCCGATTGGTCTTTTGGATCAGGTTGGGTTAAACAAATAAAATCCTCAAACGACAAAGAAGAGAGGAACCTGGAGGTATTTGGGGAGGGGGGGTTTAAAAAAAGACAAATTTTTAATTTGGGGGTTGTTGTAGTTCGCTGTGGGATTTCCAGATCCAAACAGATAGACACCGAGAACATAACACACCAGGCATAGTAGTAAGAGAACGAAGAAATGTCTGGATCATTGACATTGCAATTCCAAGGGATGCCAGAGTTGAAAATAAAGAATTGGAAAAACTAACCAAGTAAGAAGAAAGACACTTCAATGGTCCCCATTGTCTTTGGGGCTTTGGGAACAATATCAAGAAATTTCACACAGTGTTACAAGCAGTTGCAGATCTCAGAAATCATACCATCAGAGCTACAAAAAACGGCAATATTAGGAACGGCATATATATTGTGCCGATATTTAACAGATACTTAGGTTTTTGGTTAAAATTTGTATCTGTTATATAATACTGGTCAATGTTTTTATAATTTTGACTGAATGTGTCTGGTGTTTTTTAATAACAACAATAATAATAATAATCCCTGTTGTTTAACCGATTGAGTGTTTTACATTGCTGGGGGAAATCCCTTCAGATATAATCTTTAATCATCATGCCGCCACCCCCCAGAGGGTCAAGCCAGAGGGGCCAGAAATATAATCAAGGGTGTCTTAATTTCCCCCCCCCCACTCCCAAAACTGCAGATTTAAAAAAAAATGCAAGGAAAGGTTTCTTCTCTCCTTGCTCCATCTTAATAAATGTGATTAGTTTGCAGTTTAGTTTAACAGTTGCCCCCTTGGCCGGAGGGAGAACTTCCTGGATTCAAAAAAATGACCCTCCCCCATTTGTCATTGATATTATTTGCTGTCTAATTTTATCCTAACAATCTTGTTTGCAGCGCTTCTTGAATAGCTCAACAGGGTGTGATATCTAAAAATACAACACAATTATTATTTCCTCTCCACCACCGCCACCGAAGTACAGGTTCTTTCTTTTTAGTTTTGCTTGATGGAGACTGGCGGATTCCCTTCGGTGCATTGCTCCTTTCTGTACTTTTTATCATGGATAAATCCTTTCAATCCTTCGGGTTCCGAAACAGGGATCATAGAGCTCCGTCTGATGTCCCTCGGGATCCCAGTGGGGCGGATTTCAGATTCCTAAAAATACTTCTACATAGGGGTGGGATGGTTGTGTAAAAGGCTGCATCGTCGCCTGGCTCATGTCTAGCGGCTCGTTCCTAATGCTTCTCGTAATGGTCCAGGTTTTGCTCCGAGTACAAAATCTCACTCTCACCTAGCTATCCGTATAACCGGAGCATGACAGTCCAACCCTGCAGGATTGTTGTGAAAGAATTCTTCCTGCTTGTCACAAACCGGCTTGATGCTTCTTATTAAGTGACCACCCTCTTCCACAGCATATCCTACTTTAAGTCCAATAACATGAGAGTCACTGTAGTTAGTACCTACAAGGAGCAAAATCACGCGGCGACGAGATTTGGGGACAATACCGCGTCCAAACTCATCACTACTGTTCTTGTGCTTTACCACAAGGTTGCACGATTTGTAAGTTGCCCCAGAAAAAGAGGGTTCTCCCTGCACCCTGAATGGTTCTTCCCTGAGATGCTAGTGCTCCCATCTGCAGGGAAGTGCGGGCCAGGTTTTGTTTAATCATCTCCTGCTGCTGTAGTGGTACATTTGAAGTGCAGTGCTCATCATAACATTTCCCATAAGCACTCTCACCCAAAACTGCAGGTGGCTGCGCCGGCCCATATCAACCAGTAAGGAACGGGTCTTTTGTAAAGCTAATGTTTCTTGATAGCTGTTCAAGACAAAATCAACCTCAAATAGTTTGCAAGATACAGTTCCTAGGAAGGAGGCATTTCAGAGGCAACTTGTTTGATCCAAACGGACTCTGGAGCCCTTAGTTTGGAATTTGCTTTAAACAGTTTTGGGATTTTTCTGCACCAGCCTTTGTCATGTCCGGCCTTATGAACACTCCTGTTGGAGTTCAAAGCTGGGTTCTCTTTTTTTGGTGGTATTTTAGTAGCCTGCTAAAGGTCTCGTCCACGCTTGCCTTTGAATTGAAATAAATTTGTTAGTCTGAAAGTGCCGTCCCCCCATCTCCTGGTATTCTGGTTGTCTAGCAACTACCCTGTTTCCCCAAAAATAAGACCTAACCTGAAAATAAGCCCTAGTAGGATTTTTCAGGACGCTCGTCATATAAGCCCTACCCCCAAAATAAGCCCCAGTTAAGTGAAACCCCGCCCTCCACCCTTGTGCAGCAACCAGAAGAAGATGACACGACTGTATTTGAATAAATATAGATGGTTGTACATGAAAAAAAATAAAACACCCCCTGAAAATAAGCCCTAATGCATTTTTTGGAGCAAAAATTAATATAAGACCCTGTCTTATTTTTGGGGAAACACGGTATCTGTGTTTTCGTTCGTGTTTATTTGTGTTTTCTCAGTCTGTTTTACCTTATATATTCGATTTTGTCATGTTTTCATCTCGTGCATTCTCCAACAAGATTGGGGAGGGGCTTGGTTTCTCCCCCCTCCCCATTTCCTTAACAACAGCCCTGTGAGGCTGGCCGGAATAAGGGCAAAACCAAATATTTTCTGTGTAATAAAGATGGGCCCGCTGGTTTAGCTGTTCTGAAAGGAATTTAGCTCAGTATTTATCGTTGAAAAGACTGCACACCCTTATCGCCCCGCACTTCCTTGCAAAAAAAATGTTTTCTTTCTTCTGGCTTTGTGTGTGTGTGTGTTCTGACTTCTGCCCTTCCAAATTCTGCAAGAGCAAGCAAATTCTGCAAGGCAGGGGAATTGCATCCCAAACATGGAAATCTGGTGACTTCTAGGCTTCTCCCTCAGCCTTCTGTTGTTAATTAGAAAGAAAGAAAGAAAGAAAGAAAGAAAGAAAGAAAGAAAGAAAGAAAGAAAGAAAGAAAGAAAGAAAATAAGCTAGCTGCTCTTCTGCTTCTTGGGAGTTCTAGTTCCTTGGGAAGCACCTTCTATATTGTGAGCAATGAGACTGCAACTCCCAGAATCCTCAGCAGTGAGACTACAACTCCCAGAATCCTCCACATTAAGGAGGGCCTGGCCACGTTGGTTGATCCTTTCTCTAAGAGGGCAAAATCTAGACATCTCCAGATTATTTTATTTTATTGTAACTAATAACAACTTATTTATGATCATTCCTTTTTGTAGTAACCCCTAAGTATAGCAATGTTGCATTTTCACTGCAACTGAAAAAGAAATAGGTTTGTTCTCTTTTTTCAGTGTAACTATAAGTTCCTTTTTCTAGCTGGGGGATGCAGCTTCACAGAACGATAGAAGAAGAATCACATTTAAAGTGCTCTTTGTTGTGAGATTTGAGGAAGTGGTGGGTGGCCACAAGGCGAGGGTTTTATTATAATAATAATTTTAGAACTGCAGAGCTGGAAGGGACCCTAGGAATCATCAAGTCCAGCCCCTGTCAAGGAGGCCCCGTGGGGGATTCGAACTCCCAACTTCTGGCTCTCCAGCCAGAGACCTAAACCCCAGCCGTTCTCAGACCTACTACCTGCAGCTTTCAAATGTCTTTTATTTTCCCCCAAAGCAACTGAAAATGTAACATCACGTTTTGAGAAAGAGAAGATCAAAGCGTGTTCTTTCTCCGCTTTTTATTTTTGAAAAACATGGCATAAAGCAGCAGTTTAAAATCTGTGCAACGCTGAGTATAAACGTTTGTTTTTTTATGTTTACAAGTTAGCGAAATTTGTCAGTCTGGTGGTTACTTGCTAGCAATGAAAATCCTCGCTTCTCCCGTTCTCTGGGAACCCAACTTTCTCTTCCCCCGGAGGGTGAAATAATTTTGGCACTCGGAACAGGAGAAGAGAATGGGAACAAGCGAGGGTACCGAGTTAAACCCAATCAATCAAACCATGATTTAATGCAAAATAGTGCAAAACTGGACTTTTTAAGGTTTAAAAGCAACAGAGAGCTTGACCCCTCAAATCTGGCCCAGTAGCTTTGTGACTTGAGGGCACGTCTATAAAGCCATGTCGTCCCTGTCGTTCTGGATCCTTCTGCTGTTTTTTGTTCCAGATTTGAATAGATCCTCCGGGCATTTCCACACAGGGAGCTTATTGATCTCTGGATGTTCTGGGTCATCCCGGTACCCCCCTTTTCTGGATGTATATCCAGAATTGCTCACTGACGTCTCGCTCCCAACGCTGATCACCACCCTCTTTTTACTCCCTTTTCAACTTCTACCCCGCTCATCCTCCTTCTTCTCTTTCCCCCTTGTTTGACACACCCATCTTTTTCAAACCTTCTTGTATTTACCCAAAAAAGAGGCACGAACAGCTGATATCCCAAGAAACAAGACAAGCAAGTGGCAGTGGTACTAAAGGTCTGGAGGTAAACTGGTGGAAATAGGTTCATCATGACGCACACCTGCAAAGTGTGTGGATCAGCGTAGAACGACAAAGTACTAGGGTCCGTACAAGCAGATTATTCAATGGAACAAAGCGGAATTGGAAATTAAGTATGTTTTGGTCCCCCTTTGACTCTGTTGATGTCGGTTTCAAGCCCTGCGTCGTGTGGATAGCAGGAAGCGTACTGGTGTTGTGGGTGCAAATGCCGTGTAGACGAACGGTGGGCCGTCTTTTCCATCTACTCTGCCTCTCCCTCTGTGCTTTCTCAAAAGGAAAGGACCTAGTTTTGCATGACGCTGGATAGCTCAGGGGTTGGGGGGGTCTCTGGCGGTGGAGCCCGAGGTTGGGAGTTCGATTCCCCCCACGATGCCCCCCTGACAGGGGCTGGTCTCAAGCATCCATAAGTCCCCTTCCAGCTCTGCCATTCTAAGAGGATGCTGATAAAGACAGTTTGCACAAATAACAAAAACCCTGACATGAAAAAAAATAGCAGTCTTGTCACCTCCAGGTGAGAAATCTCAAGGGGCTTGAAAAGTCCTCATGGGAGGAATCAAGACAGTCGACGTCACAGAGAAGAAATAATTTAGCCAGTATTCTTCACCGCCCTGTTTCTTGCTTGAAGGCTCAGTATCAGAAAATATAGGTATAAATTAGAGATCACTAACTCATGACCCCCACACACATTATGATGGCCTTCCAGCCCCCATCATCCCCTCACAGCAAGGTAAGGATTTCACTGGAAATGCCGGGACTTGAATCCGGGACCTCATCCATGCCAACTGGAGCAGCTCTGCCACGGAGATGCAGATTCTCCTCTCTCATCCGTAACACTTTTCAGAATTGCATACTTTGTTTTGAACATAGTAGCTCTATTTTTAACACTTGGCAAGCAGACCTTTCCTCCGCCCCCAGGTTGATCTAATCTGTCTTTCTCTCTTTTTTCCTTCCTTTTTTTTTTAAAGTTGAGCTAGGAACCGTCACCACAGCTGGTGGCCATGAGTTCCACAAGCTGCTTGTGGGGTGAAGATGTACTTCCTGTTTGGTTTGTTTGCGAAGTGCTCATCCATCTGGATGACTCAAGCTCTGGTGTCTAGTGAGAACATGATTTCTTTGTTCCTGTAGCTACGTAGCTCGTGCATTGATAAGTTTATTTGTTCCTCTGTTTACTGCCTATTTGTCTCACTTTTCAGGCCATGACTGCTTCCCAAAGTAAATATTTAAAAAGCAGAAATACCCACGTGGGCTATGGCTGAAAACAAAGAGGAGAATTGGGTAATACCTGTGGAGGATTTTACTCAATACCTCCGGAGTTGGGTCATTACCTGTAGCTAATACCTGAAGAATCTCTCCACCCAGCCAAGATCTCTCCAGCGTTCCTGTGGATAGCTTTTAGAGGCCAAGCTTATGAACGTCCTTCTTTCGGTGTCAAGATCTTGATCTTAATTGCTGATGTTAATGGCTTGGGTTTTATGGATAACTTTTAATATCACTTTAGTACCGTAACGTTGCAGCATTTTAACACGTCGATTCTCTGTTGGATGTCTGCTTCTTGTTAAATTGTAGTAGTTGTGGTTCTCTTTGCTAATCTTGTTTGTGAAAACCGTAGCCGGTAGGGTGGTGTGAAAATACTCAGTGTGGTGTAGTGGATAGAGTGATGGGCTAGGACTCAGGAGGCCCTGGGTTCAAATCCCCGCTCAGCTATGGAAATTCAGTGGAGGTGTGGAACTGGAAAAGACACTCCTTAAATATCTCACTTACTTTGAAAGGCCTATTAGGGTTGCTATTAGTTGGTTCTGACTTGATGGCACAGAACTGCTGGATAGCTCAGGGGTTGAGGTTTCTGCCTGCAGAGCCAGAGGTTGGGAGTTCGATTCCCCACTGCGCCTGCTCGACAGGGGCTGGACTTGATGATCCTTAAGGTCCCTTCCAGCTCTGCCGTTCTAGGATGAGAACAACGAGAACAAAATGGCAGAAGAGCCGTGGAGGTTTTGAGTTCTGTGTACGTCTTCATCCATTACAAAAAAGAGGGACGGTGCCAAAACAGCTCGTGCTGTGGGCAAAAAAAAAGCAAAAGAGAGTCTGTGCCATCAGCTGTGGGAACTGGAATGGCAAAACCTACAAAAGATGGGGAAATGGGAGGAAGAAGACTTATGATTCGCTCTTTGATTTATTCATTCATTGAAAAATATTTATATCCCACCTTTCTCTCAAAAAGGACCCAAGGCGCTAGAAACCATGCAGGATTACAATATATTTTCAAAACAAATAGGATATGAACATTGTGGATTAAAAACAGGACTAAAAACACATTCAAAGCAAGAAAAGCACAAACCGGCCAGGCTAAAGCTGTACACGGTAAATGAGTATTTATATCCCCATTGGGGGTATTTTGCAACCTGGTCCTTCTTGGGCCAGAAAACACCGGCAAAGCGAACTGGATTCATTTTCAGTCCTAGAAGCCCGCAAGAGCAGCCCTTTTGCTTTCCAGACTTTGAAAATCAAAACCAGAAATTGACTTTGGTCCATTTTAGGATTTGGATTTTTTTTTCCTCCCCACCTCCTCTCTTCAGGGTTCATTTTTCAGGGTCGAAATGGATTCTGCAGTGCGGTCCTGGGGAATTAAGCACTGGCGTCTATAGCGTTTGCTTTCAGTTGGTCCTTGCGATCTCACAGTGGCAGGTATTCTGTTCCGGGTTTTAGTTCGGACTTTACGGGGTGCTAATCAAGATGTTAAAACTTATCCCTGCCAAAATCAGTTCAGCACCTTGGATAGTGCCAGTCAAAAGCATAGACTAAAACCCGATTCAGTGCCAACGTGAAACTGGAGCCAATTATCAGCCTCTGTTGGTTTCATGGCAAGCCATGCCCTACAGTTTTGAGCTACTGGTCTTATTCTGTTTTTTACACCGTGACCTCCATCATGAGGCTTTGTAGATTGGGGCCTGATTTTAGCCTCGTTTCCATACTTGTGGTTCAAGCATTTGTTTAGGGTGAAAGACTAAGGTTTGAGGGCAGAATAGACCCAATTCCTCTCATCCAGTGGCCAAAATCCTCTCGCAGTCGCTACACAAACAGCGTAACCCTTGGAGGCGAATTGCCCTAAGTTAAGGAATCACCGTAGACTTTATCAGTTGCACACCGAGTCGTACAATGGCTAGGATGGTTTCTTAACTTGAGCAATCTCCTTACAAAAGTTATAGAGTTCGAACTACACTAGCTTAATGAGGTAAGAGGATTTTGGCCAGAGGGTCATCCTCTGTAAGAGATATACAACATGGAGCTGTAACAAAGGACAGAGCAACTGAATGCTAGGACAGGTGGAAGACAGTAGGAGAAGACAATATTTAAAGCTAAAAACAGTAAGTATACAAATACCATTCTGAGAAGTGGTAAACAAAAGCAATGGTGTGTTCTCCTTTCTACATGTATTGATCTCCAAGTCTTCGGGGCCACCACTGAGAAGACTTTGACTCTTTTCCTTGCCCACCTGGTCTCAAAACTTTGAAAGATCTGACAGATGTGAGAACCCAAGCGTTTTTGGGGGGGGGCTCTTTCACTAAGGAAGTGCCTCTAGCATGTTTGTGAGATGTCTTAGTTAAAAGTCCCTCCCTCTGGACGGCTAGTATTCTCTTTGCAGAGATTTCACAACACACCGAAGAGCAACCAAGAGTCTTACGGTACCAAGGAAGACCGACAGGTTTCATTTGGGTTAGGTTTTTGAGGACTGCAATCAATTTACTTCCTCGGGCACAAGCTTCTGGTGGAATGAGTTGAAGTCCACGAAAACTTGTGCCAACTGAAACGGCGTAGTTTTTTAAGTGTCACAAAACTCTCAGTTGTTGTTGTTGTTTTCCTGTGACCAACTAACACAGCTAACATGCTCCTAGCCCCCTTTCCATGGGAGAAACATCCCATCACCCATGGCTTGAAAGACAAGTTAATAACCAGCTGTAGCTTAGGGGCACTTTGTAGGATTGACTTCTGAGTCAACATGCCTAGGCCAGAATCCTAGTGCTTAGCATCATAATTCGCACTAGAGTCAGTTCGCTGAATCCATGATGATTTAGTGAGCCAACTCCTCTGTGCTCCATTGATTCAAATGGGCCTCCTCTAACTGTGATTTACTTTAGCACAATAAGTTGCAATTGGAGGAGGCCCATTTGAATGAGTGAACTGTATCATCATCATCTTCCAGGAAGTGACCCTATGGATGATCAAGTCCAGCCTCTATCAGAAAGGCCCAGTGGGGAATCGAACTCCCAACCTCTGACTCGGCAGCCAGTTACCTAAACCACCGAACTATCCATGGGGGAGTTGATTCCTCAGATCCTACTTGATTCAATGGGCTTACTCTAGTGTGATTTATTGTGCTAAGCCACAGGATTTGGGCCACAGAATTGTAATTTTTACTCATCTCTGTAATCGTTTTGTACAAATTAGTTTGTACAAATCCTGCTGGATTCCCGCCTGGACTGATTTAAAGAGTGGGTGGTTGTTCCATTCTTTTATTGTATGTTTTTCATAAGTGGGATTCCATATTGTATTAATTGTGGCCTATACAATGATGCAATTCTGGATACATGATTTAAAAAAGGAAATAAATTCCTTGATTTTATCCAAGGAACAGCAAAACATATCTCAGTGATTTTTCATTGCTTAGTACACGAGATCTCTGTTTATTTTTAGTATTTGTGGGTGGCTGTGTTCCCAACTTGGCTTGGCTGTATGTCGCTAATTAAGTGCCTCTGGTAAGCAAGAGGAAAAACAATCAGCAAACACACAAGATCCGTCTTGATGCATTAAGCCCCAGTTTGGCAGTGCTTTGCAATTGACCGGCTTCTCATTCTTTTTCAGCGGTAGTGCGGCCCTTTGTATTTTTCTCAAGTTTAATTGGTTTTTCCTGGTTGGTGACCAACTATTTGATTCAGCAGTCTGGTTGTGATCCTCCTTTTTGACGGACTGCCCTTTAAATTTGTTGTTGAGGGTGTGTTTAGTTGGTCAGGCGGATCGTGCTAAGGGTGAAGAAAGCAGATCCAGATGAGAAGCGTACCCTCGGTGAATTGGGTGGTGGGTGAAATTTAAAAGACGGAGCATCTGTGTGCTTTTTGTATTGCATTTATGCAGGTCTTGTGTGTTTTTCCCTCTGTGTTGGCTTCTGGAAGAGTATGTTTGGGTATGTAATGAAGCAGCTTGTCTTGCCCACTGAACTTGGACCAAAAGGCAGCCTGTTGTACCCACCACCCCGGATTCATCGGGGTCTTGTACCCCCTTCACTGCCCCTAGTTACCACAAGCAACAAAGTTCTGGACACCACACTTCAAGAAGGATGGTAACAAATTGGAACAAGTTCAGAGAAGGGCGACAAGGAGGATCAGGGGGCTGGAAACCAAGCCTTATGAGGAAAAGCTGAAAGAATTGGGCATGTTTAGCCTTGAGAAAAGAAGACGGAGGGGTGATAAGATAGCACTTTTCAAATATTTGAAAGACAATCATACAGAGGAGGGGCAGGATCTGTTCTCGATCATCCCAGAGTGCAGGACACGCAACAATGGGCTCAAGTTAAAGGAAGCCAGATTTCGGTTGAATAGCAGGAAAAACTTCCTAACTGTTAGAGCAGTACAACAGTGGAACCAGTTACATCGGGATTTGGTGAGTGCTCCAATACTGGAGGCATTCAAGAGAAACATAGATAATCACCTGGCAGAGATGCTTTGATTTGTATTCCTGCCTTGAGCAGGGGGTTGGATTTGATGGCCTTGTAGGCCCCTTCCAACTTCACTTTTCTATGATGATTCTATGTCCACTGGCTAGGAACCCAAATTGTATGAAGTAAAAAATGAAGTCACTAAATATTTAAGATGGGAGACAGAAGACCGAAGGACGGCACGACAACCCTGTGAGGGAGGTCATGCTAAGAGAGAATGACTGGTCCACGGTCATCTACTGAGTTTCCATAGCTGAGTGGCTTCGAGATGTAAATCTTTACTTATTTCATTCTCTCAGGCAAGAACTAAAAACATAAAAAATAGTTTTTCCTGGCTGAGTGTAATAACAATAATTTTAGTGCTTTTTTGTGTGCACTTTTTGCAAAACGTTACAGCTTTTTTTTGTTTTGTTTTTTTCCATAAAACCTGGGTGGAAATGCAAGTTTTTAAATGTCAAAGGCACGGTTTTTATTCAAAAACCCACCAAGGTGTTCTGTTTTTTGTTTTTAGAAAGTGAAAGGGTTGCTCTGTTCCTGGGTCCCCAGATGTTCTAGGACTAAAAAACTCCCAGAAGCCTTTTCACCACCAGCTGGGCTGGCCAGGATTTCTGGGAGTTGTAGGCCAAGAACATTTGGGTGACTCAAGGTTGAGAACTTCAGCTCTATTAACTTTCCTGTGGAAGTGAAATATTTTACACCTCTTGCTTGTTCTTTCAACAGGACACCTTTTAGGTGCTGAGACACAGATTTGATTTGATTTTATTGAGGACAAGAACATTGGTGAGCATTCATTCCCTCCTAGATTTCCTATATCCTGGGGCAAGACTCTAACCACTCCCCCACACAGCTCTGCTCTTCCGGTTCCATCCTCAATATGATCTGGGCCCCAGGAAGTGTGAAGGGCCTTATCCTTCTCTGGGTAGACATTCTGTCTCAATGTGCCTCCTCGATGCCCTTCAGTTAGCATATGCAAATTTTACAAGGACCGCTGCCCTCCTCGGTGTGTGGTATTTCAGCTCTGTGTGAGTGATCTTACGCAGACCACATGTATATCTCTTGCTAACAGAAGTATGCCAGAATCATCGCTTCTGTGTGTGTTGGCGTATGTTTTCCCATTTAACTGCCTCTGGCTGATGTACAGATGTCATAATACTCTAACTCTGCTCTGCCTACCACAGTCGGTGGTAGCTCGTTAGCAGCTGGGAGAGATCTCGCAGAAGGGTTTATGTGGTGCATTATTTTGAATTTTTCCTGTTGGTTTCTCTCCAGAAAGACAACTATCTAATCTAATCAACTCTAGCCCATGACCATTGACACAGTCGATCCATCCATCCATCCATCCATCCATCCATCCATCCATCCATCCATCCATCCATCCATCCATCCATCCTTCCATCCTTCCTTCCTTCCTTCCTTCCTTCCTTCCTTCCTTCCTTCCTTCCTTCCTTCCTTCCTTCCTTCCTTCTTTCCTTCCTTCCTTCCTTCCTTCACCACCCTCTTCCTTCCTTCCTTCCTTCCTTCCTTCCTTCCTTCCTTCCTTCCTTCCTTCCTTCCTTCCTTCCTTCCTTCCTTCTTTTCCCACCCCTTCCTTCCTTCCTTCCTTCCTTCCTTCTTTTCCTACTCTCACGTTCTCACTACTTGCCAGTTCTCCCGGGGCACCTAGAGTTGATCCAAACATTTTGGGAGGATCGATGGCCCAGGTCACACCTGCTTAGCCTTCTTCTGCTTCAACTTGTTATGCCTCCTGCTCAGTTTGTGTGTGTGTTTGTGTTCACACCCCATTTCCAAGCTCCTGCGTTACACTGGGTGTATTGTTCCCTCCTGCCCGCACTCAAAATGTGTGTTCTCCAGGAAGTGGGTGGGGAGGGAGGCTGTTAACAACAAAATCAACAAACAACACTCTGCCACCTCTCCGCGTGGTCCCCGAAGAGCAGGTTTTTACTGGCCCGGCTCCTTGGCAAGTGGGCCCGTGTTGGCAGGAGAGGAGAGACGAAACTTCTCAGAGGAGTTTCAGAATCCTCACTTCTTCCTTGCTAAGTCTCTGCAGCAATTGCCTTTAAATCATGGACATATGTGGAGATCCATGGGAACTGCAGAGCATTAGGGGACTGTAGTCTCGCTGCGTCTCAAAAAGCCGCCAGTCCCTTAATGCTTTGCAGCTACCATGGAGCTCAGAAAGGTCCATCCATGTCCTTCTCTGTACTCTACTTGCTGTCACTGCGGACAGCGTCTCGGTGAGACAGGTAAGAATCCTGAAACTTCTCTGAGATCCTAGAGGGTTTTTCCTACCCGAAGTCTATCTGGGGAATTCATGATAGTTGTAGTGGGGGGGGGGGGGGGGGGAATCCAAAAATTGTCCTGAAACCTTCTATGTGGATAGCAGGTGATCCACCACTGAGGGCGCTGGGCAGTTCAGCTGATGCCTGTAAGAGGAGATGCTCAGATGGGGGAAACGGACGGGCACTGACAGCTTTATAGCAGCTGGCGAATGCTCTTGGCCCCCTTATGTCACTTGATCCTTGCTGGCTTGATTTGCAGAAGGGACCACATAGATCCAGAGCACAGTCTCGGCTGGAAAGCTGGGATCTCCAGAGAAGGCTGGACAGACCCGTCTTCCTGAACCTTTCACCCTTCCAAGTGTTTTAGACTACAACCCCCATGCTCCCCCGCCAGCACGACTGGGAGAACCTAAAAAGGCCAAAACTCCCTCTTAGACGTTCCTTAATTCCGTAAATGAGTTACAGGTTTGGGGCATATCAAAGTGCTATGGAAGAGGTTGCATGTAGTCTCTGGTATAGTGTCCCTAAACATGATCAACAGCGGGGTGAAGAACTGGAAAGAGACTTGGGGGGGCTCACACCTGCCTCATTTTTTTACCCCATCACCCAGACCCCAGTAGACAGCACCTACTATTTTTGACCCAAAAAAGTTTACTTTCTGTTTTCTTTTTAAAAAGAGGCTATTAAGCAATAGCAAGTAGCCTTCTAGAACCACCATTTTCTGTTTTTTGGCCAGAAAAAGGGGGGGGGGGAGTCAGTTCTGCAGTGCTTGGAGGAGTCTGGGTCCATGTGGCCCATCTCTCACCCGTGAGCAGTTTCTCCCCATTGTAGATCCTCCATGTTTAGGGGCACTGTATCACATACGATAAGCAACTTTTTTCCTTAGCAGTGTGAGCTGTCCCCATTCCAAACTTCCCTTTATTCAGTAGCTCTCCTTTTTAACCGTCTTGCCCATCTTCAGGCCACACACAGCAGCCCAGCCTCGGATTTCAACCTAACATTAAAAACTGGGAAAACAGAAGTGTGTGGTTTTTCAGGGAAGGATTTGGTGGAGGTGGAGAAACTGCAAAGCGTGTCCAGCAGGAATCTTGACAGCTCTTAGTGGGCCTCCTTTTAAAGAGTAGATGGCTTTTAGCCCTGAAATCCTTTCACATGCCCTAGTGGTTAAACCCGAGTCCAAAACACATAAAGCAGGGTACATATTTAACCAGTTTTGCATTAATATCTTCCCGCCCACCCCAGTCGCTCTACAACGTATGCTTAACCTGTGCTGAATCCTCTTGTTTACCCCATGCTTCGGACATGTTGACAGGAGAATCAGGGCCATAAACAAATTTATTTCGGACTCTCGAGCAACAGAGAGAGAGAGAAGTACCGTCTTGCACACTCTGTTCTTATTGCTTTCTTCTTAAAAACAGGTTTATTATGGAAAAGGGGGAAAGGGTCAGACCTGCATGGAGCAAAGGCCAGATTCTCAGGCGCCTCCAGCGGGATAGCTCGGTGGTTTAGGCCTCTGGTTGGGAGTTCGACTCTCCATGGTTCCTCCTTGACAGGGGCCATTATTATTGTTGTTGTTGGATAAATAACGAAACCCAATAATGATATTTGCTTGATAAAAACGGCATGCTTTTCCTATTTTTAAAAAGGATGCCTTTTGCAAATAGTCAAAAGTCGCTGGAAATCGTCAATATGTAGAGTCCTGTGGCATTTTAAAGACCAGAAGGGTTTAGTCAGCCTTGTTAGCCACACCATTCTCAGTTGTCCAGTGTTTTCATAGGACTGCTGCTCCTGAACATGGAGGTTCTGCTGATGCAAGGGTGGGCAGTACAGGGCCACATGTCCTGCATGGCATATTTTTATTTCCCTCCCCCCCCCCCCCAAAAAATGTAAACAAAAATATTTAAATAAAAACTAAAATCATCACCACTGGAAGCATCCAGAAGTCGGGATTCTCCTGGAAAACAAGGTGCTGCATTGTTTTGCCCGAGCCACAAAACCAAGGTCCAGTTGTCGCGTTGAATGTCTCCAGCATTGGAGCGCTCACCACCTCCCAAGTTCGGTCGGTTCCATTGTCGTACTGCTCTAACAGTTAAGATGTTTTTCCTGATCTTCAGCCTAAATCTGGCTGCCTGTCACTTGAGCCCATTCTGATGAGTCCTGCACTCTGGGATGATCGAGAACAGATCCTGCTCCTCTTCTGTATGACTGCCTTTCAAGTATTTGAAAAGTGCTATCATATCACCCTTCAGTCTTCTTTTCTCAAGGCAAAACATTCCCAGTTCTTCCAGTCTTTCCTCCTAGGGCTTGCTCTCCAGCCCCCTGATTATCCTGGTCACCCTCCTCTGAACTTGTTCCAATTTGTCAGCATCCTTCTTGAAGTGCGGTGTCCAGAACTGGACACAGGACTCTAGATGAGGCCTAACTAGTGCCAAGTAGAGGGGAACTAGTACCTCACATGATTTGGAGACTAGACTTCCATTAATGCAGCCTAAAATAGCATTGGCCTTTTTTGCAGCCACACCACACAGTTGGCTTTTATATTCAGCTTTTGATCAACAACAGTGCCATGATCCTTCTCACTCTTACTGAGCCAAGTATCCCCATCTTGTCACTGTGCATTTGGTGTGTTTTTTTTTTCTCCCTAGGTGTAGCATTTTGCCCTTATCCCTGTTAAATTTCATTCTGTTGTTTTTCATCCCAAAAGTGTATCAGTAAAGTATAGACACATGCCACCCATTTTTGGACTCTTATGTTCAGTTTTCCTGTACAATCCATCATGGGGTTGTGCTAAGCCTGAAGAAGTGGAATTCTCTCCATGAAAGCTTGCATTTTTCCAATAAAAGGTATCACCCCCCCTCTTACATTGTTCAAAAAAATGGATTTTCTCTCGGCCTTTTCCTTAGCGTTACACTGCTTTGTTCACAGTTCAGAAACAGAACTGAAGGAAGAAGGGGGAATGCTGGGACAGGAGAAGTCAACAAGGCGGGTACAGATCTGGGAAGAATTGGAACCTAAATCTTTGTGGGTTGGACGGGGTGCCGAACCTGTCTGCCGAGCTGCATTTGCTGCCCACAACTTAACATCCGAATCATTCCAGTGTCGTGTTGGAACCACCCTGTAAAATGTTGGAAAGGGCTAGAGAGAGGGCAGTCAGAATCAATTAGACTTGGCATGATTTGGGACCTTTTTATTTCAGATAATCAATCAGACTTGGTGTGGCTTTGGGTGGGTTCCTCTCATCTTGGCTTTAGCCAACCCTCTGCCTAGCTCGCAAGCTAGATATGCGCCCAATCGTGGGTCAGTCGGATCCGTGTGACTTCCAATCCATACAGCGTCATTACGGGGGTGGGGGGGGGGAGAGAGAAAGGGAAAAGATGGATTAGATTCTTTGTGCGAGCGGAGAATTCAAATTCTTGTGTTCTTTGGGATGTCTGGAAATGGATAGTTACCAAGCCAATTAATCAGCAATCACATGTGGCCACTGTGGCCAAGAACTCTTTTCTGTGGCCAGACATCACAGGCAGCAATCAAATGGAATGGGAGGGTTGGAATAACACGGTCCTTTTTGCTTGCTCCACAAGCTACCCCAGCTGGATAGGTTTGTCTGAATCTGCAAGCTCTGGTTTGTGGTCAGCCTTCAAACCCAAGTCAGAAACCAAGATCTGAGATGGACTTTTGGTTACAGCTTGGGCCAGTTGGGCAGGCAAAGAGTGGGCTCCTCCAAATGCCCTGAGCCTCAGAGCTTCTTGAGTTAACGGGAGTCGGGAGGATTCGGTTTCATCCACTGGCAGTAGAGACGGCTCAGCAAATTGGCCGGGTCGCCTCCCCAGGAACGGGCCAAGCCAGCGGCTAATCGGCCGCTCTGCCATTCCAAGGTAGCAGTTCTGTTTCCTCTTGCAGTGGTATCGCTTGCACACAGAGGGCGGTGCGCCTGCTGGCCAAAAACATCATGTGCCTCAAGGGACTTCTAGGAAAGCTTGGGCGCGCACGTTAATGTCATCAACCGTGGAGTGGTTGTCTCACAGGTGCCAAGAAGCTCATACTTTCCTGGGTTCATTTCTGGTTGGCCCAGAATGCTTTATTTTATTTTATTTCATTTAAAACAGGGACAGATTCTCTTTCTCTCTCTTTCTCCCTTTCGTTATGTATATAATAATAATAACCTTTGAACTACAGAGCTGGACCGGGACCCTATGGATCGAGTCCAGCCCCTCTCAAAGAAGCACCGTGGGGGAATCGAACTCCCAACTTCTGGCTCCACAGCCAGAGACCTAAACCCCAGCAGTTTGCACACCTACAACCTGCAGCTTTCAAATGTCTTTTATTTTCCCCAAAGCAACTGAAAATGTAACGTTACGTTTTGAGAAAGACAAGATCAAAGAGTGTTCTTTCTCAGCTTTTTATTTTTAAAAAACATGGCATAAAGCAGCAGTTTAAAATCTGTACAACGCTTAGTATAAACGTTTGTTTTTTATGTTTAGGTAAAAGGTAAAGGTTCCCCTTGACATTTAGTCCAGTCGTGTCCGACTCTAGGGCACGGTGCTCATCCCCGTCTCCAAGCCGTAGAGCCAGCGTTTGTCCGAAGACTGTTTCCGTGGTCACGTGGCCAGCGCGACTAGACACGGAACGCCGTGACCTTCCCACCGTGGTGGTACCTATTTATCGACACGCATTTACATGCTTTCGAACGGCTAGGTTGGCAGGGTTTTTATGTTTACAAGTTAGCTAAATTTGTCAGTCTGGTGGTTACTTGCTAGCAACGAAAATTCTCACTTCCCCTTAGCAATCGGGTTTTTTAAATGGAGTGTTGTGCCTTGTTGCTTTGAATCTGGCATTGATTTTGTTTACCATTTTCCGTGCGGTCTCTGTTAGATTCTTTTTAAATATTTGCATACGTCCTGTTTTCGCTTTTAAATATTGTCTTTTAACGATTTAAGCCGCCTTGGGTCCTTTTTAAGAAGAAAGGCGGGCTAAAAAAATATTGTCAATGAATAAATAAAATGACTAAAATAGGCTATCAAAAGCAATCAATGACCTATTTGGAAAGAGAAGGAATTCGTAATTAAGTACAGAACCTCCAGCACAGCCTTAATCAGCAAACCTTAACGATAGTGTGAAAAGCATTGGGAGTGGTGGTGTCTGTTTTTGTACCTGGAATCTGGCACACCCTCCCGAGGAAGATCAACCTCACCCCCATCCTTGATCACTTTCTGAAGCAAGGCAACAGCCGTTGATCTGTTAGGTTGCATCCTGCCTAACATTTCTTAAATAGATTCTGCTCACCGGCCTCAAAGTTCTGCCGTAGCAGCACCGTTGACTGTCCTTGACAGTACAATACAGTACAGTAGCAAACCCCCCCCCCTTCCATCTGTGGGATCCGTATCCACTGATTCACTTATCTGCTGAATGGAAATGCGGAATGAATCTCAAGAGGTGGGGAGCGCTCCAACACTGGAGGCATTCAAGAGAAAGTTAGACAACCACCTGGCAGATCTCCTTGGATTTGTATTCCGGTTGGGTTCAATGGCCTTATAGGCCCCTTCCAACGTCACTATTCTATGATTCTATGAAAAAAACCCAGAAATACATATGTATTTACCAGAACTGGCCACGAGAGGGAGTCAGAGACCATGCAATGGATCGCATCAAAGCTTCGGCATTTTTTGGCATTGGCAGGGGGGCTTGGTCATCCATAGTTGGTAGCAACTGGCCCGCCAACTGAGAAAACACTACTGGTGGTCTTTCTGTTTCTTGCCCGGGTACTAATTGGAAGCTTCCTTTGTGAACAGGAAGTTGGGCAGAACTAGGCCTAGCTAGACTTCCAGTTGAGGTCTTTCTCCGAGGTGAGCAACATTTAGGTGTCTGTCCGTCAGGTAGAGCTCCCAAAATGGAGAATGTGACGGGATTTGCAGCCCTCCAAAAAAAAAAAAAAAATCTGAAAATCCCATCCTTCGTTAGAGATGTCCTTTTATTCAATTACAAAAGTTCTTTCTGTAGCTCCGAACGAGCACATCCACCTCCGTCTTCCTTTTTGGGAGGGCGACGTGGAAAAGACTCCCATAGCCCGAGGATGTGGTACGTTCGTTTCTCACGCATTCTGGTGGGACAAGTAGCTACATGTGAGCAAACATGTTGTTAATCGTGAAGCTGTCTAGGTTCCTTCCGTGGCTTCTCTTGTTTTTTGCTTAATGAATAACACTATTATTGCACGAAGCGGCCTCACTTAATGAAGAACTGTAACTCAAAACTCAACAGATCTCCAATTTTTTGACCTTCCGATGAAAGCTGAGCTCAGTCATCATCTCCTCTTGTCCTCCTCTCCGTTGTCCCGCCTCTGAGATAGGGATCCAGAGTTCATGTAATGAATGAATCAGTTCTCCCTATTATTTTATTTTTAAAAGCATCTTCCTGGCTCAGCTCTCTCCCCACCCCCCACCCCTTTTTCCAGCTGGAAGGAAAACAGATTTTTCCGTTTACTCAACTGCAGCTAATCAACAGCCAGCAGAGAGATGTGGGAAATGATGACTCAGGCTGCAGTCCTAAATTCAATCACTCGAGTCAAATCCCATTGAATACCCCGCTGCTGACGTTTGAGGCAGCCACCTCAAAATTAGAAGTGGAACTGCCTTAAGGGGCAGATGACATCTGTTTTGTCGTAGAAAGGGGGGGGCGTTTCTCACCTCCAAAATCTTGCGACTGAGCATAGTTTGTGATTGGTCATCAGAAGATAAACAGAGGTTTGATTTGCTAGACTTAATTGCTCAGACAGGTAGCTGTGATGAAATCCTGCTGGAAAACAAAGATGCTACTAGTTTCTAAGCACAAATCAAGTGGTTCATCAAGTTTAGAGGTGCAATAAACCATTTAATTGATGCTGGCCCCAGGCCTGGACTTTGCTTTAGGCATGTTTTTCTCTACCTAGACAGGAAAATCTGTCTCTGTAGTAGACACAGTGTTGCGTAAAGACTCCATAAATATCTATCTGTAATAGGTATGCCGTTGTGTAAAGATTGTGTAAATATTGTTAGGATGGCCATGCATCCTACTTTACAGACAACAGACCTTTACTTGAAGATAAAGAACCCTAAAAAGGGGAGAGCTGGACGTCTTGGAGGTAATCTTTTACGGGCAGTCCACATATAGATCACCTGTCACTCTTGATTATTATGTTTTATGATGAGTTGTATTTCTCCAGAAAGACAAACAAATGGCTCCAAGAGCTTGAATTTGTATCTAGAAGCAAAAATGAGGAAACTGAGGCTGTCCTATTCTGGACACATCATGAGAAGGCAGGATTCTCTGGGAAAAGACCATCATGCTGGGGTTGAGGGCAGCAGGAAAAGAGGAGGACCACATATAAGATGGAATGACTCCCTAAAGGAAGCCACGGGCTTGAGGTTTCAAGAGTTGAGCAGGGCTGTTAATAATAGGACCTTCTGGAGCTCACTCATCCAGAGGGTTTCCATTAGTCAACAACAACACGTTTCTCGGTTTAAATTGTGGTGGAGATCATTTCCATTTTAATTCACATATGGAAGGGTTGTGGAAATGAATTTGTTGTTGTCCGCTGTGTGCTTCCATGTCTCCCTTCTCTCTCTGTGACGTGTACATGGCTATTTTAAGCTATGAATAAATGCATGGAGACGTCGCAAAGAGTCAACCAAGAACGTTCCACCCAGTCTTAGGAATATGGATTTAGAAGGAACTCTGTGTGAGTCCAGATGATAACAGATGACAAAGAAAAGGCAGAAGTGCCTAGGTAGGCAATGAAGGGACAACAAGTAACAAAAACAACAAGTCCCTTAAAGGTTTGACTAACAACATGCATGAGAGAACACACCTTGTTGGCCTGCAGATCTCAGAATAAGAATCATGTTTCAAGCTCAGCTTTTGGATTAAACATGAATAGGATTTGACTCTTCCACCAGTAGCTCACATGGTCCCCCCCACCCCTCTTCTCTTTCTCAGGTGTAAGTTCTTCAGCCTGACAGAGACGCCCGAGGACTACACCATCATAGTGGACGAAGAAGGTTTTCTTGGTGAGTCCCAACCCTTCCTTAACGCGGTTCAATTTCTCGGTCTTGTTGAACGTTCGTAAAACCAGTTATTATTCTCCTACCTTCGCCATGGCTCGACATTTGAGACCGTGACTTGTGTCAGATGCCAGGAAACATGGGATGATGGGAAAGGTAGTCCCAAACAGCAGGAAGCTATACATACAAGTGTCTTAAGTCTTTAAGGTGGGTGTGTATGCAATGCTGCAAAAGAAGGGGTGGATTATACTTTAATATTTTCAGACCGTGGATAAGTGAATCAGCGGATAAGGGGAGTCCTACTGTAGATGCACATTTTAAAGTAATTGCTGCAATGTAAATCAAAATGTAATCTCAAGGAGGAAACGTCTGTGGACTACCTGTGAGGCTTCTCACCTGTTACCTGTGGGCTAACTGGGGATGAGCCACTTGGTGGCTTTTCTACTCTTCTTTGTTATGGGTCTCGGAGTGGGATCTGCGGACACCTGAGTGCTTTTAGGGAGTTAAACGACCCTGCTTTGTTCTCTTTGTTTTTCAAATATGGGTCTTGAATTCAGAATTCCCAACAGTGTTGTGTACACAATTCCTATGAAGGCAACATTCTTCTCTACTCCTCCTTGACTCTCTGTGATGAGGACTAGAAACTTGATGCTCTGAATGTATCTCTGAGGTGGTCCGCTGTAGTTTCCCAGATATTTTGGACTGAAATCCCTATAGTTTCTCACTAAAGTCCATGCTGGCTAGTTGGGATGAGGGGATGGGGGGTCTTTCTGGGGGCTCCTTCTTTTGGTTTCCGGTTCTTCCCGGTACAGGCCCTTTTGGTAAAATTGAAAGAGCCTGTTTTCTTCCAGTTCATTCGTTTCTGATTCCCCAGCTGATTTCTGGAGTTGGAACCAATTCGTACTCAAAACAAGTGCAAAACATTAGGAGGGACAAGACGACAGAGGATCGTCCCCTCAAAAAATGGACAGCGACAACAGTATATGGGAAAGCAAAAAAAATCATCGTCAAACTCATTAATAGTCCTTTAAAGTTTATATTTATCATCATGTCATGATCCTCATTATCCTCAACAGTTCATCGACAGGAAACAATACAGATAAGAAAGACCAACCTTAGTCAGAATCATAATCAGAATAAAACACACACACTGTCTCTCACCGGGGCCCCACCAGATGCCTCTGGGAGCCCACGAGACCACAAGATTCTTGACTCCTGATCCCCCTCCCCTGCCTCTGGCATTTGGAGGTACCTTCCCTTGAAGCCTGGAGATGATACATCCCCATCATGGCTTGTCATCTGCGATGGACGTTTCTTCCAGAAATCTGTCCAATCCCCTTTTCAAGGCATCTAGGCCAGATGTCATCCCCACATCCTGTAGCAAGGAGTTCCACTGACTAACAACACAGACTATCATGCAATTCAAACCCACAACCCCCAAATATGGGGGTTTGAAGAGACATCTCTCTCTCTTCTACCATTTTGATAGCTTTAGTCCAGCAGCACAGGCAGTAGCCCAACAGGTAAAAGACAGACAGCGCGCCTGGCGACCGTAGAGGAAATAGGAGGGTAATCTTTCCAGACATCAGTAAGCTAAAATGCAAAAAAAAAAAACCCAACCCACCCCACAGATTAATAAGCAATATGTTTTAAGATATAATGTCTGTTCCCTTATATTATTTTGAAGTCTGAGGTTGATCTAATTTAATTTTGTTTTATTGCTATTGTTGAATTATTGTTTTATTTTGTTGTAAACCGCCCAGAGTGACCCCCGGCTAGATGAGCAGTATATAAATAAAATAAATAAATATTGATTGATTGATTGATTGATTTAAAATATTTATATGCCACCTTTCTCCCCCAAAAGATCCCAAGGCGGCTTACATCACTAAAACAGTATTTAAAAGCTAAAACAATAAGTATACAAATATTTTAACAAGTACCATATTAAAATGGTAAGTCAGATCAATGTTAAAACACATTTAAAACAACAGAACATAACAGTCCATTTAAAAACCCCTCTCAGGCAGCCAGTCACTGAGGGAAAGCTTGCTTGAAGAGAAAGGTCTTTGCCTGCTTGTGGAAGGACAGCAAAGATGGGGCCAGGCTGGCCTCCAGTGGGAGGGAGTTCCAGAGTCTGAAATATGAAATAAAATGTAATTTTTGTTCACTTATCTTTCAGAATCCCAGATCTTTCATAGGCTTTCTATTGTAAAGCCACAAAAGACTCTGTAAATAAGAGAATGGGCCTCTATTGTATCTTTTTCACCCATTTGGGTTAACCTGAATGTCGGATCCCTAATAGCTAGGGTTGATGGGAACCGCAGGCAAAACCACACAAAATCCATGAGTTGCTTTATCTTCCTGGTCACGGTTGGATGTTAAAGTAAAAGCATTAACCAGTGAAGCATATTCAATGACCAGGTATAGCCGTTCTCCGTTTGAAACACACTGAATTTAGCAAAACAGCAAAAGAGGTGTTTTAAAGAAAAGAGAGAAAAAGCCCTTATAAATGTCAAGGATAAATTGTGCAGAAAATTCTTTAAACTAATGGCCCGAGAAATGTTCGGCAGAAGCTATTTTCTGCCCTCTGTTCTAATTGCATCTTGAACGTTAGTGGCGACGGCAACCAGAGAATGGCCTGCGTGCCAGTGTCACAGTTCAATGGGAGCAATTTGTTTCATGAGATAATGAACTGTATCAGCGGACGCTTCAGAAGGAGGAGACGGCGATCCGCCGTCTGTCTCGAAGGATGGGTTCAGCCTGGCTTCAGTTAGAAGTGGCGTTTCATCAGTATTCTTGTATGGCTTCAATTCAGACCAGGTTCTCTGAATTACACCGCAGAAGCCTCTGTGCTGCAAGGTCAGAAGACCTGCAGTCGTAAGATCGAATCCACGCAACGGAGGGAGCTCCCGTCGCTTGTCCCAGCTCCCGCCAACCTAGCGGTTCGAAAGCATGCAAAATGCGAGTAGATAAATAGGTACCACCACGGTGGGAAGGTCACGGCGTTCCGTGTCTAGTCGCGCTGGCCACGTGACCACGGAAGATTGTCTTCGGACAAAAACGCTAGCTCTATGGGTTGGAAACGGGGATGAGCACCGCCCCCTAGAGTCGGACACGACTGGACAAATTGTCAGGGGGAACCTTTACCTTTACCTTTCTCCTCTTCTTAGAGGTTCAGGTGTGGTGTGTCAGAGGCTTCCACACATCTCAAAAAGATATCCCAACGTTATTTATTTATTTATTAAAGTTTTATACTGCACCGATTTTAGTAATAAACACTGCTCTGGGGGGGTTTACATCCAAAGTGAAACAAACCGAATGTAAAAAAAAAAAATCTCAGCAGTCTGCTAAATGCTAACACCACGAGCAAACAAATAACAGCAAATATGATCTGGTAATAAATAATTGGGTGCCATCAAGTTGATTCCAATTTTTGGTGACCCTTTTTAGGGTGTTTGAGGAAGAGAGTACAGAGAAGTGATTTACCCTTCCCTTCCTCTAGGGGGAGCCCTGGGACTACTGTGCAGCTTGCCCAAGGCCACCCAGGCTGGCTCTTCTCCCAGGAGGCCCCGTGGGGAATCGAACTCTCGAACTCTGGCTCTGCAACCAGAGATCTAACTCGCTGAGCTATCCGGCCAGCCAATGTCATGTAGAGACTTACGCTGCAGACCAACTTCAGCTTGCATCCTAGAAGATCACAGTGCTGATGGATGGATGGATGGATGGATGGATGGATGGATGGATGGATGGATGGATGGATGGATGGATGGATGGATGGATGATCCAGAGTCCTATTAATTATGGCCATGACCGTCATTCAATCAGCACAGTTTTTAGCAGTGAATTTCCATAATTCGCTATTGTGTGCCGAATCACATGATTTAGCCCATTATGGAAAATGCCTATGCCAACACTGAGCTATCGAACTGCTGGATAGCTCAGTGGTTTAGGCGTTGGGAGTTCGATTCCTGTCTGTGCCTCCTTGACAGGGGCTGGATGTGATGGGTCCCTTCCAGCTCTGCAGTTCTAAGATGATAAACTTTTCATCTTTTCGCCACTGAGCTTTGTGCCGGTTGAGTGACACCCGCCAAAATAAGTAATAGGATTCCAGCCAATATGTTTGTTTGTTTAATTGAGACTTCAAGGAGGTTGCTCTGTTTCAACACTCCGTTGTAAAGCACAGACGGACACCAACAAACAGCTAATAAAGCCCCTCAATTCAGCGTGCAGGGCATGAGTCCAATCTTATGGATGATTTCCTGGGAGCAAACTCCAGTGAACTCCGTGGCACTTCATTCCGACTGCAGAGGTCCACCTAATAAGACACGGGGAACTTTAACAAAAGATCGTCAGCCTCTTGAGAGGAAACCTTTTAGCTTTTAATTAGAAATGCAGTCGAGCAAAGAAACGTCACCATTTGAACGGCAAATTTTATGTCAGAAGGCCATTTCAAAGAAATGAAAGACGTGTCCAGACTTTGCTTGATTATTTCTCTCCTTTCCTCTGCTCATCCATTTAGAAACTCCAGCCCTTAACACCACCATTGTTGACTCAGTTGTGTCCCTAAATCCTCACAGGAACTGCTGGATTTAGGGCAGTTCCTGCGAGACCAAATGCTGGAAAAAAACAAAACCCACATGTTGATTAAGACCAAAATGGGTATATTTGAATTTAGTTATGGCATCTTTATTCAAGCTATTTAGCTCTGGCATCTCCTTATTGTTGACAAGTGGGGATTTTTTAGATCAACGTCCACTGAAATATTCTGTTGTTGGTTTCGGAGGGTTGCCACTTTGGATGTCAGAATGACACCTGCGATCTGTGTTCGAATGCTAAACAATTACGTATTTCAACCTAGGAGACTAGTAGCTGCCAAGTGTATTGGTGCATTTAGCTCAGCATTGTCCTCAGCGGGGCCCGTTTGAGGGTTTGGTAGCCACTTACTACTCCTAAGTGGAGGTCTTGAATTCCGTGGTGGTCTCCCATCCAGGTGCCAACCAAGGCTGATCCTGCTTAGCTTCCAAACTCACATATGGTAGAAGTGTTCAGGGTGGTATGACCATTGTGGTTCAGCTCACACTGCCTGCCCAGTTCATCTTACAGGAACAACCACTTCTTGTCGAATTGCTCCACGTCACTTACAAGTTCACATGTCCTTCCGTCAGAGAAATCGGACCTGGCGGTTGTATTCTGTTGAGTGTATCTCTCGGAGACTGCAAGAGGCTGGTCGGAGAGAAGGACGTGGTGGTGTGTGTGTTTGTTGTGTGTAGAAGGCTTAGTTCATTGCAGAAGGAGTGTATGTGTGTGTGTGTGAGAGAGAGAGAGGATACTGTTTCTGATCCGGTATTTTTCTTTCCTTCTCTGTCCCCCCACCCTCTTAAAACTGGCACCTGTGTCAGGAATAGAACTGACCCTCAAGGAAAGAAGAAATCCAGATATAAATGGCACGCTTAGTCACAGGGCTGTGGTTGGCAGGAAAGGGCTGTGAAGCCAGGGTAACAAATAGTCATCAACAACCACTGTGGTGTAAGGTGATCTCTCATCGGCATGGTAATAGGGTGGGGTATTTAATTTTGCAGGCTAGATTTTCCCGTCGGCTTCCGATTTGGGAAAGGGACATCGTCCGGGCCAGGAGAAAACGGCAGGGTTAAACTCCGACATATCTGTAGGTCGCAAAAGTGCAAATGGGGAGACTGGATAAAAAGGTTGGCGGGGCAGGTTTTATTCTTATTTAAAAAGCTCAGGCTCAACGCGTTTCAGCCGTGGCCTTCATCAGGAGTTAAGCATAAAATAAATATGTACATGAATTTAGAAGCAGCTGGCTTGGGACAGTGACAGCTGTTTTTGCTTCTCTGTACAGTTAACAATATAAAAATATTAAGAAATATGCACATAACAAGATCCATAAACTCCTACTATACAGCTTCATGGCAGCAGATGAGATACATACCAAATAAGAATAAAATGTGCATTGCCAACGTTTTTATACATCTTGAGACTCAGTCTCCCGTTTGTACTTTTGCTACCGGTGGATGTATGAGTTCCCTCTGCTTAATATCTGTAAGGAGGTCGGGGGGGGGGGGGGGGACCTGCATGTTGAGTGTATCTGGGATACACTCAGTGTATCCCAGATACACTCTGAATAAACATGAGTGCTGGGAAAGCCCTTCCCAAACTTTGCCACCAGTACTGGCCTAGTGGGACCAGTTATGGGACTCTGAAGCATTGTTCAGTGCTCCAGCTGGACCTTCTGTGATGCTCACCAGCATAGGAGGGGATCCACCGGAGCACACTTTTGCCAAGCCCAGCTGTCTCCTGGATCCCACACCCGAAGAAGATGGAGAAGACGAAGACAATGAAGAAAATGAAGAAGATAAAAGAGGTTATGGATTGGCATAAAGCCACATTGCCCAATTTAGACGTGGTAACTTTGGTTAAGTGCTATCAAGTTGCTTCCAACGTCCGACAACTCTCTGAATTGATGACCTTCAAAAGATCTTGTCATTTAGAGCCCAACACTGGTCTTCCAAACTAAAGGCAGTGGCTTCCTTTATGGAGTCAGTCCTTCTCCTCTCCCAGCTTCCTCTTTTCCTACTACATGCCACTTTTTCTAGCAGACCAGTGGTAGATCACACGCTTTGTATATAGAAAATTGCAGGTCGGCTTTTCAGCCTTTCTCAGTAGGACTGGCCTAAAGATGTCAAATTTCTGAGCATGTTGAAGCCAGGGTGGGTGGGGGACTATATATTTTGTAATATATTGGGAGAAGTTGGAATTTTAAGGGGGGGGGGGGAATTGAATATATGCAAGTCTTTTACTTCAAACCCAAATACATTCATATTCATTTTATTGCAGTTAGCAATAGATAAAGTGCTTTATTAATAAAGCTCAGTCTTGGATTTGAATGCTGAAAATGTCTAAAGTACACACAGGCTTTCTGCAGACTGTTTTAAATACAGATTTTTCATACTACATGATTCTTGGCCTTTTGAGAGAGTCAATCCTTCAGAAGGCTTTTCCGCATACCAAAGAAAACACGGTGCAGAGTCGTGTTTTTCTGGGTTCCTCAACCTTTCTAATTTTTCTACAACATTTTTATGGAATTTCAGCTCTCTTTTGTGGATTTCCCAATTTCATCACACCAGCCGTGACCTTGATCTGGTATGAAAGAATTGTGGTGTTTTGTGTGTGTGTGTTGTTGTTTTTATGTTCTCTTCAGCGCGACTCAGGGTGGCTGTAATGCTGCTGTGCTGTAAGCCAACCAGACAAAATGCCCATAACTCTAAGGTTTGTTATATAATGCAGCTTATATAATCAAGTGGCAACTAAAAATATACTTGGGTTTAACTTCTAATGTGCTGAAGCATGAATACATTGGCTCTAGAGAGGGAGAGAAGAGGGGCAGATCTCTTTTTTTTATTTTTTGCCATCTTTGAGGATCAACAAAGCGGGGGCTAAGAATGGATTTATACGATGCTAGATTCCTAAACACAGGCTTCTCGGCTGAGCGTGGAAAATTAAATTAAGCGCCAAAGCCAGGACTGCAGCTGAACATTAAGAAGACGACAATCATGGCTACAGAGGAACTGCACGACTTTAGTGTTGATAAAGAAGGATTGAAAGAGAGATTTTGGTTCAGTCGTTGTCAGTCCACACGAAGATTGCAGCCAAGATATCGGAAGAAGACGGAGAGTCGGAAGGGCAGCAATGGAAGGAACTAGAAAAGATCATCGAGTGTAAGGATGGGTCACTGGAGACGGATATCATCCACACTCTTGTCTTTCCGATCACCATGTAGGGGTGTGAAAGCTGGACCGTGAAGAAAGCTGATAGGAAAAAGATTGATTCGTTCAAAATGTGGTGCTGGAGGAGAGCTTTGCACATACCCTGGACAGCCAGAAAGACGAATAAGTGGGTCCAAGATCAAATCAAGCCTGAACTATCTCTGGAGGCAAAAACATTGAAGCTGAGGCTGTCCTGCATCCTGAGAAGGCAGGATTCTCTGGAAAAGACAACGATGCTGGGAAAAATGGAAAGCAGCAGGAAAAGAGGAAGGCCAGATATGAGATGGATTGAGTCCCTAAAGGAAGCCACAAGCTTGGGATATGTAAGAGCTGAGCAGGGCCGTTGAGGACAGGATATTTTGGAGATTACTCATTCGTAGGGTGGCCACATGTCAGAGGCAACTTGACGGCACACAACAATAATAGCAACAGACTCAGGCTTCGATCTGATGTTTCAGAGTTTTGGAGTCCTCAAGAGTTGGTAGAACAAAATAAGTGGAGAACTTCCAAAATATTTTCCTGTGCCTGTGTTGATCTGGGTTTGCCTCCCAAGCTCACCTCCGGGAGAGCCCCACCTGCTGTCTCCAGTTCAGAGTCGGGAAAGTTTATGTTTAAACGTAACCCATACGCATGAAAACAAGGCCATCAAGAAATTTGGAAATGGCCGTTTGGGCACCGAATTTTCAGTGGTGGTGCAGTTTGTGACGTGTCTTTCGGTGGAAGGGGGGATGGCCTCCTGCTCTGCCCCCCGCCCAAAAGAACAAGCCCACTCCTCCTGCATCTCTACCGCACCAGTCCTTTGGTGAGATGGTTTGCCCACAAAATTCCATGGGGACCCTATCAGAATTACCAAACCGTTACGATCGTAAGTGTACCCACGCCTGAAAATTGTGCACAGTCCCTCTTATCTGCCCTCTCTCTCTCTCTCTCTCTCTCTCTCTCTCTCTCTCTCTCTCTCTCTCGTTCTCCAGGGTGCTAATTATAGAAACCCAGAGACCTGTGGGACAAGTTTTTGGGCAACGTCCCATGGTTGCTTTGACCTCCCAGGTCATGAACAGCTCATCTCTAGGCGTGCTTTGTTCAAGGAATCACACACAGCCAGGAGGTGGACCTCCTTGGACCTAAGGTGTGCAAACTTGAGCAGCTGCCCAGCAGAACATCTGGATAGCTCCCTGCTCTTACGGCGTTCTGTGGAACTCATGAAATCCAAGGGCAATGGGTGGCCGGTTCTGGTGGACTGGATCCAACTGGATCTGGATATCTCTGCTCTGGCGGTGGCGTTATGAGTCATCCAGTCACCTCCAGCTCATGGAATGAGCGATCTGCAAAATGTCCTCAACTCAGCTCTTGCAAACTCAAGCCTGTGGCTTCCTTTAGGGAGTCAATCCATCTCGGATTTGGACTTCCTCTTTTCCTGCTGCCTTCCACTTTTTCCCAGCACTATTGGGGTTTTTTTTCCCAAAGAATCTTGCCTTCTCATGATGTGCCCAAAGTATATCTTCTCTACAAATCTGTGTTTTTGATTATGGGCAGCCATGACCTCTCACTGCCCTCTCTCCGGAATGCTAGGAATAAAGGTTTTGGTGAGGAGGCAGGAAAGCATATTAAAGATCCTCAAACCACTATAATCTGCTTTTAATCTCTTTTTTTAAAAAAAAATATTCTGGCTCTATTTATGCTGCGTTTATACTGGCGAGCATGTCTTTTTGGAGAACTTATGGACAGCCCTGTTTTAACTGCCCCCCCCCCCCCCCAATACCTGCTGGGAGATTCAGCTTTTGCCTCATTTTAAAAAAAGTACTCCTTTCTGAGTTGTCATAGGAAACCCTACAGACATCTCTGGATGGTCTTCCTTCCTTCCCTTATTTCATGACCTTTTCTTTTAAATGGACATTTTCCTCCCACTTGGGACATCCAGAGCTTCCATTAACGAAAGGGCATCCAGTGGCTTTCCAGATGTTGCCTCCAGCAGCCATTTCTGTGGATAGTTAGGGAGTGCTGTGTGGAGAGAGAGCCTGACTCCAATTTTAACATCTGCTCCTGTTTTTTTCCTTTCTAAGGGTAAACGGAAGGGCAAAGGGAGCTTGCTGTTCTCAGCAACCTCAAGCTGAGGTGGTGGTAGACTGTCGTGCGGCAAACGGAGGTGGTTTCTTTACCCGCGACAGCTCTAGGCAGAAAATAGGGGAAATTACGGTGTGATGCTACAGATGTTTATCTATTCAGAAGGAGACCCTGCTGTCTCCATGTGGGGCTCATGCCCAGGAAATAGCATATGGTTGCAGCCTCTGTTACTTGGAACTATTCAGAACTTTAACCCAGTTGCCATGGAGCCAACGTAGGGTAGAATATAGAGTGTCAGGCTCGGACTTCCAGGGGTGCTGGGTTCAAATCTCTCTTGAACAGGTAAGCTTACTGGCGGATGACGTCAACAACTATTACAGCCTCCAGTTTGAGACGGCAAAGCAGCCGCAGAGCGGAGTCCGAAGCCATTCAAAAGGAGAAGACGACCTCGGGATAACCATTTCAGAAAAAGTGATCTTGATTGGGAAGAAATCAAAAGTGAGCTAGTCATTGCAGCAGCTGCGAAAGACATTACCTCTGTTGTATCTGAGACGGTAGGATATGGATGAGGAATTATGTTTCATCTGCCTGAGAGGAGAACCGTCGGAGGTGTGGAATATCCTGGGGAGATGATGCACAGAAGTACTGAAGCGGTGATAAAACATGAGAGCTTTCGGGAGCTAGCGTTGTGTTATCGCGAACAGATTGTGGGTTACACTGTGCCGAAGGAATCCGTTAAGAGTAGTGTGGAATTATCTGGAAGGATGTGTTGACTTTTTTCATGCTGAGACTATTATCAGTTCATTGACAGCAGGTAAGACGTCAGTTGAAAAGATGTCTCCCTCTGTCAAATTGCTTTTCCAACACCTGCGGCTATAACATTGAAATATACACGTTATACCGGAGGCCAGGAAGATCAGCTCGGTATGGCCCATATTCATTACTCGTTGGACTAAGTTCAAAAGTGGTGCATGCCCCCTTTCTTTAAAGCGGGGGAAGGAAAATGTGTGACCTTTCTGTGACTACAACTCCCAGGAGTCTTCAGGCTTGGTTGTGTTGGCTCAGGCTGATGGGAGTGGTAGTAGTCCAAGGACATCCGGGGCATTGCATTTTGCCAGGCTTTGTGTGGGAAATGGATCCCTACTCTCTTAGATTTTGGATGTTTGGGTTTGTTATTCCTAGAAAGCTCATCATTCATTTTGACAGGCCTTTTATCTGGTCCATCAGGAACCTTCTCATGGACATACCACCATTTCTTATGGACCACCATTAGAGAACCAATCATCTAGAGCACGTTGCATTCCCATGTTTAATGTTCCATCAGCTGACACTTTTAAGAAGATCTCTAAAGAGTGGACACCGTGGAAGAAGCAGACTTCCATCGCACAGTGGTATTTATGGGTTACTACTCCCAAAATTCGCCTGGCTGAAAACATCTGCCTTTGACTGTATTTGGATGGAAGGAAAGAGAGACGGATGAAGTCTCTCAATTATCATAATTATTATTATTTAGGTCCCTGGTCTGTTTATCACCATGCCTGTTTATCTTTGTGAAGGTGCTGACAGATCCTTGAGCTCCTTCCAACTGTACAGACACAACTGGTTTTGTGCAGAGAACACAAAGATAAATATTGTTGGATAATATGCAACCTACATATGATGCCTTTAATAATTTTTAGCTGAAAGGGACTTCTCTGGCCTGGGGCGAATTTCAGTTAGCTCAGTAGAACATCTGGGGACCCAAGGTTGGGAACCATTGCTTTAGGGAATCTGGCGGAGGTTTTTTCCTCTGGAGATGCAGAAAGCGGGAGAAGGTGAAAGCAAAGGTGACTTTTGTTGAGCCATCTATTTATTTATTTATTTATTTGGCAAATTCTTCAATCTCTTCAAATTCTGCCACAAGCTAGATGCTATAAAATTTGTAGCTGACTGGATAGTTCTGTGAGTTAGGTCTCTGGCTGCAGAGCCAGAGGTTGGGAGTTCAATTCCCCCCCTGGGCCTCCTGTGAGTGGAGCCAGCCTGGGTAGCCTTGGGCAAGCTGCCCCATCCCAGGGTTTGCCCCCCCAGAAGATGGGAAAAGTCAAACAATTTTCTGTATTCACGACCTGGAAAACCCTGAAAAGGGGACCATAAGTCAGAACTGACTTGATGGCACTTGTCCTGATTATAAAATTTGTGAATGGGGGAGCAGAAACTTTCCTAATCCGTCCTAGCCAGATGCTGTGGCTATAGGAGCTGCCGTTAAATGAAGACTCCAAGCTTAGAGAGGCAAATTGTGATGTGTTATTATTAGGCTGTACCTCAAGGGTTCAGCCAGCTGCCCACACATTGCATGTTAATTGTGACATATGGTCTCTGAGACACTGAGTAACATGGTAATCTCCATATCAACCAAGCTGAAGATTCAGTTTGTTTATTTTATTTATTTAAAATATTTATGGCCCACCTTTCTCCTCAAGAAGACCTAAGGCGGCTTACAGTCGGACAGCAAACAACAGTGAACCACCTTTTTTTAAAGGAGCAATCTCATTTTTAGCAACCTCCTCTTAGGCTACCACTTACTGAGAAAAAGTGATTCTTAAGGTAGAAGTCTTTGCCTGTTTGCAGAAGAACAGCGAGCAGGGGACCATCCAGTGGAAGGGAGTTCCACAGTTTAGGTGGTTTTCCAAGGAAAAAATAATTGTCGAGTTAAAGACAGTTATGGTATTACCCAGTGTTTGAAGGAAGATGCGGGCCTCAGTAATAGTCTGTGATACCTGTGAAGGTTTGGGTGGTGGTTCTTGTTCTGGATTTGACACCTTGACTAAATGTCTGAGGTTGACAGGGACAGGCAGAAGGTAGAACTGGACTTACTGGTGTATTCTTGAATGATGTGCAGCAAACTGGTAAGCATTTTCGAGCTACATTTGCCAAATAATAGTCGAGCGTAAGGAAACATTCAAGTTGACGTTGAAGGGTTGACGCTACATCATTGCAAAGGATTTATGACCATTAAAATATTGAGAAATCTTTATAAAATGGATTTGTTAATTAACTTCCTAACCTCTTAAACTCAAAATAATTCATTGTCTGCCAAAGTTTCTTTTTTTTAAAAAGGCTGCTAGAGAAATAATGTTGATTAGTACTCCAACTTTTAAGGCCCATGCAATGAAATGTCGCACAGCCTTGTCAGTATCATTCCTACGCTATTTGTCAGATCGATTATTCCAGCAGATCCCACTTAATTATTTTCGCCTGCTTGTAAGGATCCCCGTCGTTCATTCTTGCGACTGGCAGAAACAATAAACGGGCGCCCTTTAATTGATCGAGGGGTGTCTTCTAAAGTATCCCTGATCTGTGCCAGCCGGAATGTGGGTCAAATCACGGAGTTATTTTCAGAACACAAGTTTGCTGCCCACGGTGACAGGCTCGTGAGAGAGGAGGTAGAACATCTGTAATGATTCAAGAAATGTGTTTTGTTAAAGGTGTTTGGCCGCCAACGGTGCCGATCATCAACACCCAAGGTGTGATACCTCTCTCCAGATGATCATAACACACAGCATCTTTCTCCTTGCGCTTTACAGAGATATGTGTGGGAGAAAGAATGAAAATGTTTCATTGCTTACAGTTGTGGACCGATCAGCAAACAACCAGACTTCCAACAGACTAAAGAGAAGGAAAGGGAACACTCAGCAGAGAGGCGGGGCTCTCTTTGAGTTCAGAGGCAGGAGGGAATGATTGGCTAGTGCTGGACAGATTGACAGTCACCCCAGCCCAGAAAGGTCCCACCCAGCCAAACTTACTAAAGGCAGCATGCGAGGTTGTAAAAACTCCAACAACTTTTAGTACCCATTCCTTCATTTCCATCAAGAGCAATTAAGGGCATCAAAACACCGCCGTTTTCTTTCATCTCACTGTCTTATCTGTAAATACCTTTTGTATATCAGATACCCGTATCTTTACCTAATGGGACCTCCATCTGTGACAGACAAAATGGCTCAGTAGCAAGAGAAGACAGCTTTTCACAAGCTCCCCGTTGGCTGACATGTGTTTTTCTACCAGTACCTGGGAGGCTGTGGTGTTTGTGAAAGACAGATCTTCCCCTGTGGCTCATTTTTGAGACTCGTGGGTTGCTTTGAGATTCTGCTATCTTGGAAAGCAGAAGTAAAGAGAGAGAGAGAGAGGAAAATGTGTTTCTATCAAGTCAGCTGGAAAAGCTTTAGGATCCCAGCTGTTTACTTAGGATTATTTCAGTGCTACGGGCCTCTGTTGCTACGGAGAGTAATAACCAGCAAGCTGAGAGTGTCTGTTAAATCTGTTGAGCTCGGAGTTTTTCTTGCATGGCTGTGAACAACACATGAATGCCTAGAGTCAGAATAATCAGGCCGTTCTGGGTTTCTGCTTTTTTCATACAATGTTTTTCGTGTAATAGCCTGAATCCTGTCACTTAGATAGGCACAACATAAAGCAAGGGCCGCAGAACATTGCTGCTAGTTAAGAAGCCAATGTTTGCATTCCTTGTTGGACACCAGTCCTGTGACTTGACACGTGACAGGGAGTACAAACCTCGACTTCTTAAAAAGCGATTCACTCCCGCAGTTTATGCTGTTTGGCCGCCTCCTCCACCTTGTGCAAGTAACAAAATCCAGGCGGATGAAAAAGAAACACATTAAGGTTCGCAAATACTCTGGAAATAGTCACACCGTTTAATATGTAGTATATCAACAGTGGAGACGTGAAAACAAAAAGTAGTGTCAGATTTCCACCCTACAGGATGCCCTGATTCATTTTAAAGATGTTTTGAGACCGCTCTTCGTTTGTCTGCTCGCCATAGGCGAACTGAAATTCCTTGTGGGTAAAGAAGCAAGCTGTCGGAGAAAAGCTGAATTGTTCTTTTTTTTCTTCCGCAACCTCCCTGATGCTCGGTTTAGCTGTGGCAGAAAGAAAGATCTTTTTCTTCATAACGACACGGAAACAGGGTGGGAAGAGGGAGGGAGGGAGGGAGGACTCCCCCCAAGAAAACTCTTTTGAGGAGGTTTGACTGGTTGCTGACAGTACGATATTTTTGGCACCAGGTCTGGGTGTTTTTATTTGCTTAATCATTGTAAATTAATTTTATTGCCTTTATAGACTTCATAATTTAACAGTTTTATGGTCATATAAAGAACAAGGTGTCGTTTTTACTGTACACTGCCCTGGAATCCATCAGGATGAAAGGTGGGGTTGGAGATGCTTTAAAATATAAATAAGCAAACAAATAAATGGTTTTCTTCCTTGCATGCGTTTCTTCCCAGCTCTTTCCTTCCCCTGCCCAGGTTTCTGCAATTTCACACTTTCTGCAATTCTGCAATTCCACATTTAAGTCTGATTAAGTCTCAGACCTTGGTTCTCCAGATGTTTGGGGTGTCCCTTCTTCAGAGGTCTGAGCCGGCAGACCAGTTCTAGGAGCTGAAATCGAAAAACATCTGGAGGACCAAAGACTGAAAATCACCACCTTGTGGAAAAGCACCCAGAAGCTGTTAGACAACCACAGGGAGAAGAAAATCCAACCCATTGAATTTAGAGTGAGAGCGACGTTTGATTCTGTTCATTTGGGCCTGAATAGAAACAGTGGTCTCCTGCCCTGATTCAGGTATTAATTTACTGTTAGTGCTTACGATGAGTCTGTCATTCTCACCCCATACTTCTGTTGGGGGGGGGGTAGGGGGGGTTACTTCTGCTTAAATTTAAGGCCTAATTAAATGATCAGCGACAGCCCTTTTTGCTTGCCATTGTTATTTTATTTCACCTTTTATGGTTTTATCCCGCTGTCCCTGTGTGGGAAGTACTCTCCATCCAGTTGAGGAAATAATGTAATCAACCTGATGAAGTTTATTCTAATAAACAAAACTTTGAGGCCTAACACTCTTTGTTAGCTCGGTAGCATCTTAAACTCTTAAGGCAGTGGTTCCCAACCTTGGTTCCCCAGATGTTCTTGGACTGCAACTCCCAGAAATCCTGGCCAGCCCAGCGAGTGGTGAAGGCTTCTGGGAGTTCTAGTCCAAGAACATCTGGGGAACCAAGGTTGGGAACCACTGCTAAGGCCTCTATCCAAGTGTTAATCGACTGGAGTAGATCTGTTGAGTTATGAGTCAACACTTACCTAAATCCTCTTGGTTCATTGGTTGAAATTCAGTTGTAAGTAAGCAACCAGAGAGAGGGAGAGAGGCATAGCTACAGACCGTCCTTGTTGACTCAGCTGATTCGCTCCTTGCCCTTGGAGGGATAAAATCAAATCTTTTTGTCTCCTCAGAGCTCCCTTCATCAGAACACTTAAGCGTGGCCGATGCGACGTGGTTGGCACTCAACGTAGTCTCCGGAGGGGGCAGCTTCTCCAGCTCCCAGCCCATCGGGGTCACTAAGATTGCCAAATCAGTGATTGCACCATTGGCTGATCAGAACATCTCAGTATTCATGCTTTCCACCTATCAGACAGACTTCATCTTGGTAAGAAAACTGGGTGATTTCTAGGAAACCATGTTCTCTCCATAGAGAATCGGGTCTGAACGACAACAGCTGGCCATTTCTGAGTTGGTAACTTCCAGATGTTTTGGCTTCCAGGTCTCCTTGGCCTGAGCCAGCATGGCCAGTGACTCCAGAATCAGGACCTCAGATTATAGAATCCTAGAATTGTACATCTTCAAAGGACCTCTGGGGTCATCAACTCCCTGCTGAAGCAGGAGATCCAGAGTTAAAGCACCCCTGAAAATCTGTTTAAACACCTCCAACAAAGGAGAGTCCATCATGCCGAGGATTTCAAGTGTTGATGCTAATTCTTATATCTGGTATATTCGGTCCCTGGTAGATGGTGGGGATGCTGTCGATGTAATATATCTTGACTTCAGCAAAGCTTTTGAAAAAGTGTCCCGTGAAATTCTGATTAGCAAGCTAACTAGGTGTGGGCTGGACAGCACAACTGTCAGGTGGAGACACAGACGGTTCAAGATTTGTGCTCAGAGAGTGCTTGTCAATGGCTCCTTCTCAAATTGAGAGGAGGTAACAAGTGGGGTGTCACACTAACAAGATATCTTTACCCAGAAGTACATTTTCCTCCCATGCTTAGATACGTGAGAGGGACCTTCCTTTTGTGATGCACACACTGGCCTCTGAGTTCACCATCCTCCGGGTCGTCAATGGTGAGACGGTGGCAGCCGACAGCCTCGGAATAACGAACGGATTTATGAAGCCAAAACTGGGTAGGTGCTTTCTGGCCATCCCATTCTAACCCAGCTCAGAGACAGCCCATGGGACAGCTTCGTTTCTAGCTCGCCTTGATAGCTCAGTGGCTTAGGTCTCTGGCTGTGGAGCCAGAGGTTGGGAGTTCGATTCCCCATGGGGCTTTCAAAAAAAGAAGAGCCAACCTGGATGGCCTTGGGCAAGCTGCACAGTCCCAGGGCGCCCCCAGAAGAACGGAATCGGAGACCACTTATTATTCTCTGCCTGGAAAAGGGGTTACGATAAGTCAGGATCCAACAGGCTTGGAAAACATGGCTCCATGCAGTTGTGTGTCTTGGGCCTAATTCATACTTAAGGGTGTGTCTGGATCTCACCACTTAGTACTACAGTGGGCCTTGTGGAAGAAATCACATAATCATAGAATTGGAAAGTACCTTAAGGGCCATTAAGTCCCTGATGAAGCAGATCACAGGCTAAAGCATCTCTTACTTTAAGCCATCCAACTTCTGTTTAGAAACCTTTAGTGAAGGAGTGTCCAATATATCTAGCTGTGAGGAAATTCTTCCTATCGTTCAGTCAAAATCTCCCTTTTTATCACTGGAATCCATTTGTTCAGATCCTAGACTGAAAGAACTGGGCATGTTTAGCCTTGAGAAAACGAAGACGGGGGAGACAGCACTTTTCAAAGACCTGAAAGGTAGTCATATATAGGAGGGGCAGGATCTGTTCTCTGTCATCCCAGAGTGCAGGACACATAATAATGGGCTCAAGTTACAGGCAGCCAGATTTAGGCTGAATATCAGAAAAAACTTCCTAACTGTTAGAGCAGTACAACAATGGAACCAATGACCTTGGGAGGTGGGGAGCACTCCAACATTGGAGGCATTCAAGAGAAAATTGGATCTGCTTTGACTTGGATTCCTGCTTGAACAGGGGTTGGACTTGATGGCCTTATAGGCCCCTTCCAACTCCGTGATTTTATGATTCTGTTGTTGAGGCCTTGACATGTCTTAATCTTAGCCATGAACCTTCTTGTCTTTCCTGATGCAAAGTCATTGATTAAATCACCAAATTCTTATAGCTATAGCAGCATTAATTTCAGATTGAGGGAAGAAGGAAGGTGGTTAGAAGAGAGAAGAAGAGAAAATGTAGAGTGGGCTTCCTGCATTGCCTTTTTAAGAAGAAATCAAAGACTATTATGCCATTGCCCTTTTAAAACCCCTCTCTCACTCCCTTCCCAGTGGATGTATTAAGAAGCCACTAGGAACTTTGATTGGGGGGGTGAATAAAAATAAGGCATAGCAGACTGCTGCTGGTACCCTTCCATCCTGCTTGCAGCATTCATGCTATGACATGGCCTTCATGTTTGCATTTCTTCATTTACAGGAATGAGGTCTTCACAAAGAACTGGAATTGCACAAATACCAGCAGAGACTCAGATAAGGGTCACATCAAAATGTCACCAAAAGAGCACAGGATGGGTCAGGGCCTAATTTTGTGCCCTTTATTTGGGCACAGAGAAAGTCAGAGGGTCTCTGCATATCCCTAGTTGCAGCTGAGTCTTCTCCCTGATTGGCTAGTTTTCTAAATGCGGGCAATATGTTTGTTGTGAATAGAAATAAGTTCAACAGCCCTTTGGCAATCAAGACACTAGCTTTTCCATTTTCAGTAAGAGCAAAGCCTCCAGTCTTTTTCTCTGTCTTCCTTTCAGTTCAGAGGCCTGTCATCCACCCCCTTTCCAGTCCGAGTAACATGTTCTGCGTCACCAGCCTGGATCCTGATACCCTTCCTTCTGTCGCTACGCTCCTTATGGATGTCATGTTTTACTCCAATGGGTACGTTCAGAGTACGACCACATTTCTACGGCTGGCCCAAATCCTATTCCTTGTGTATGCTGGTGTAAAGACAAATGGGGTACAGTAAATCCCGGTGGCAAATGGCTGCTAGTTAAGTCAACGCTTGTATTTCTCATCACACACCAGTCTTGTGACTTGACATGTACAGGGAATACAAGCATCCGCTTCTTAATGAACGGACATTTGCTACTGAGACCTATGCCGTTTGAGTTACACCAGCTTAAATAATTGGATTCTGGCCATTCTTTATCAGCTTCAAAATATATTTAAAAATCCTACTGTAGAAGTTGTGTGAACTGTCATGGAAGAAAGTAGTACGTAGCGTCATCAGTTTATGCAAGTGTCTTAATTCATGTCTGGGAGTATCTGCACCAGCTTAAATAAGTCTCCATTACTCTTGCCTCCGTTTTTTTTTTCTCTCCCGCAGAGTAAAAGATTCTGTGGCAGCCAATGAAGACTCTGGCCACATTCGCTTTTTCTCGTTTTCTCTCATCGAGGGTTATATTTCTCTGGTGATGGATGTCCAGACGCAGAAAAGGTGAGGTTTGGCACTAGCTTCGTAAATCCCTTTTCTCGTGACGTTTGGAGCGCTTTGCTGGGAGTCTTCACGCACCGTCATCGTCAAAAAACAAATCAAGGGGCTGAGGGGGGGGAAAAAACATATCCTCAAAAATTTTGGACCCAAAAAGAATGACTTCCAGGAGCAGCAATTTCTCCTTGAAAAGAACGTGCAGATATTTAGTGTCTTATTGCTTCCACCAAATAAACAAGCAAACAAACGAAAAGGATTCGTTTTTTTTAGAGGTGAAAACTGAGACCTGAGACTCCCCGAAATTTCCATCTCGGGGTTAAACCATCCTTCCACCCCCAGAGGTATATTCGTTCAGGACAAATTTTTGAATCCAAAATAAATTTCTGAAACAACCCCAGGGATTTTTTGGCTGGGTCCTTAAGGCATGGGTTTGTTGTGCCCCTTTCCAAATACATTGAATTTTATTTTATTTTATTTCTCTCTCATTTCCCCTCTCAGGTTTCCTAATAATTTGTTGTTTACAAGTGCGTCGGGAGAACTCTGGAAGATGGTTCGCATCGGTGGGCAGCCTCTCGGCTTTGGTATGTTCCATCACAGTGGTCGGCCGCTAGCATCCTCCAGGCCAAATCCCACCCTTCTGGTTGTTGCAAATAAATATCAACCCCTTCTCTCTTCTCTTTCGGCTCACACTTCTGTTGCTGGAATGCTACCTGTAGTTGGTGCAACGTGTAGTGCTTTCAGAAGATGTTCCAAGAACAACAGTGGGTGTCACACAAGCTGCATATGACAAACCTTTTATTCCATTTATTTATTCCATCCATGGGATGGGCACCTATTCCCAGTTTGAAGGGCTGAATGTAGCCCTTCTCAATTCCTGTCATTTCCATGGATCTGTTCTTGTTCCTTTTCTCTATGGCGTTGTATTTCAAAACGGCCACACATTCGGTAAAAGTGCGTATTGCACAGGGCACCGGGGTGCATTTGGGTGGCCACCATTTTTTTCCCAGAATGCCCTTGGCAACTGCTATTTTGAATTCGGGGGGGGGGGGGTGTCGAAGATACGGCTGCCATTTTAGTTTCCCAGAATGCTTTTAAGTGGCCTAAGCTGTTATTGCATTTTTTAAAAAATGGTAAGCACTTTCTGCTTGCGAACAAACCACGGAGGATTGAAAGAAGCATAACAAACCCATTTATTCATATTCCCAGCCTTCCTTTCCTCACAATGAGTGAAAAATATGCTCAGTCCTTTTTTTCAGGCTTGGCACGAAGCGCCTGTTGAACAGCTTAGGGAAAATCTGTTTGGCCCAGATTTTCCATTTGCTACTAAACGAAGATCTGTGCTTGTTGAACAGCTTTGTTTCTGTCTTCTGGGCCAGCCAGAGTTTCTACAATAAAATCTTCGTAGGCAGCTCTTTCTTTATCACAGCAGCAAAGGATGATGGCAGCCAGATCACATATTGGGGTTGACATGGAGTTTCAATGATCTGTGATTTTTTCCCCTAATACTGATTTTCTCTGTCCCTCCATGCTTCCTAGATGAATGTGGAATCGTGGCACAAATTTCTGAGCCTTTGGCTGCTGCCGATATCCCAGCCTATTACATCAGTACTTTTAAGTTTGATCATGCACTGGTAAGTCTGACCCCCGTCCCCCCCCAAAAAAACACCCTTGTCATTTCCCAGAGGGCCAAGCCCCTTTGCCCGTGACACCATCAATAGGTGACTTCCTGGATCGACCATGAGTTTTTTTTCCCCCCTTTCCATTCTAAAAAGGTTTAAATGCATCTCCTAAGAGTTATGGGCAATGACTGGATTGGAAAATATCCTGGTATTTAGGGTCCAAAATCCTCGACCACAACACGGCACCCCAGATCTTCTGTGAACTGAATTTAGCCTTTAGTCTGAAAGAGTTTCTTTGTGTTGTCCTAATGAAAAGTATCTGGATTTTTTGAGCTTCTGGCCTACAGAGACTGCCGTTCTCCATTCTTGGCGTTCCACCAATCAGGTGGACACCGAAATGTGGCTCACCTGGGAGAGCGAGGCCTAGCTCCATCCAAACTTCCTGCTCAGAAAGGAAGCTCCCAGCTAACACCAGGGCAAGAACAGGAAGCTAGGCCTAGCTAAGGCTTCCAGTTGAGGACTTTCTCCCAGGTACACCACACTTAGGTGTTTGTAAGGGAGGTAGAACTCCCAGAATGCAGAATTGTGGTACCCTGTTTCCCCGAAAATAAGACCTAGCCTGAAAATAAGCCCTAGTAGGATTTTTCAGGATGCTCGTCATATAAGCCCAACCCCGAAAATAAGCCCGTTAAGTGAAACCCCGCCCTCCACCCTTGTGCAGCAACCAGAAGATGACATTGACTGCGTTTGAATCAATGTAGATTGTTGTACATGAAAAAAATAAAACATTACCTAAATATAAGCCCTAATGCGGTTTTTTTTGGAGCAAAACTTAATATAAGACCCTGTCTTATTTTTGGGGAAACATGGGCCAGAAAAAATCAAAAATCCCATCACCTGAACAAGTCAATGTCTTTCTCACACTCTGGCAGGCAGAATCAATCCTCATGGTAGTCATTAACTTTCCCATGATAATGTGGTAAGCTTTTTCCACAGTTTGACCTTCTAACCTGTTAAAAGCACTAGGGGGTTGGGGGAAATCAGTTCTCTCTCTCAATCATGTCTACTTCATTCTTTTTACTACTTCTCCGTCACCCTCTTCTCCAGCTTGGTACCTCTTAATGTGTACACACAGCTGAAAGCCAACATGATCTTAGATAGCAAAGGTCAAATGGTTAACTCCATTGGGTTTGTTTTGTTGAACATTTACCATACTGATAAGATAAGCCCATCAAGGTCTGTCTGAAAGCTAACAACACCCTGGTCTATTTCTCACTTGGGTGACAACAGCTTGGGTCTGCACCTGGACCCCCTTCAGGGGAAGGCAGACGTTCTTCAATGCATCTTCATCCAGAAATAATCCCCGTGCGTATAGAAACGGGAAGCGTGGAAGAAAGCTTGGCTGGAACAGCTCTCCTAATAAGTGCTGGGCCAGAAATGTATTTCTCAACGTATTAATTTTTTTTAATGTTCCCATTTGATCGGAGAGAAAAGAACGGGCTTTCAAAAATTCGACAAGGGGTTGGACCCGATGATCCCATAGGGCCCCTTCTGGCTCTACAGTTCTAAGATTTAACTGCTGGAGAGCTCAGGGGTTGAGGTCTCTGGCTGCAGAGCCAGAAGGTTGGGAGTTTGATTCCCCCACTGGGCCTCCTGGGAGAAAGAGCCAGCCTGGGTAGCCTTGGGCAAGCTGCCCAGTCCCAGAGAAAGGGAATGGCAAACCACTTCTGAGCCGGCTGGAAAGTTTAGTGAATTAGGTATCCAGGTGCAAAGCCCGAGGTTGGGAGTTCGATTCCCCACTGGGCCTATAAGAAGAGCCAGCCTGGGTGGCCTTGGGCAAGCTCCACAGTCCCAGGATGCCCCCAGAAGAAGGGAATCGGAAGCCACTTCTGAGTACCCCATGCCTTAAAAACCCTGGAAAGGGTTGCCGTAAGTTGGAGCTGACTTGACAACTTACTGCTACTACTACTACTAGTAGTAGTAGTAGTAGTAGTACTATTATTATTAAATGGATTCCAATTAAGTAACTTGATCATCTTTTCTTTTCTTTTTTCCCCTCACACAGGTACCGGAAGAAAACATCAACGGTGTTATTAATGCTCTCCAACTTAGTCAAGCCGGAAAACATTAGAAATCCTTTTTGGAGGGGTACCTGACCTGCGTTTTCCACAAAGAATTTTTCTCAGTATTTCCTGGGGGCTTTTTTGTGGGGGGGGGGAGAGGGGGATTTTTTTATTGTTATTAATATTACGACTCCAGAAGAGAGTGTGGGAGAAGTGTTGCCGTGCCATGAAGAAACTGAAGAGTCAAAAGACTGCTTGAATAGGCAGATAAGTTCGGAGAGCTTTTAAAAGAATAATTTCTATAAAAAAAAACAGAAAAAAACAAAACCCAACCAATCTTCATTGGAGAAATGGGGAAGGCAAGGAAGAAATCATGAGATTTATAAAACTGTGAAGGTTTTCTGACTTTCAACTCTTGAAGCAAAAAAAAAAAAAATGTAACCCTTATGCCATTTGGTTTTCCTTTCTTGCTTTTTTCCCCCACCCCTTTTCTGCCCGTTGTATTTTCATTTCATGGGCTTAGGATGAATGAGCCGCGGGTCCAGTTTTCTCCCTTTTGCTCCTCCTGGAGACAAGAGCATCCAGAACCAGAGAGGGCAGAGTTGGGTGCAAGAGCCACGTGGAATGATCCACCGGGGGGTCCCTGGACTAAAGAAATTGGCCAGCGTGGAAAAGCTTAGCGTTTACATCTGGAATTTGTGGCTTCTGGCTCCTCCAATGAGCCAAGAATTGAAACTGGTTTACACACCTGGGTTTTTAAGAGGACAGAACTCCCAAAGCCTGGATCAGGCCACTCTTTACATCCCGCTAATATGTTTCTGGCATGAGGCACCCCTGAAAGGATGAAAGTAAGAGTCATGGGTCCATATATGTGTTTCTGGAGCCCTGTAAGTGTGGAACGGACTCCTAGCAATTTTGGCCTGGCATGTGGGTGTGATAAAAATGCAAATGCTATTTTAGCATGCATTTGGTAAGAATTCCCCTCTGTTTGGCACTGGCTGGGCCTCATCTAGAGCAATGGTTCTCAAACTGGTTTCCAGATGTTCTCAGACTGCAACTCCCAGAAATCCCGGCCAGCACAGCAAAGGGTGAAAGTTTCTGGGAATTGCAGTCCAAGAACATCTGGGGATGTTTGAGAACCACCAACCTAGAGTATTCTGCCCAGTTCTGGATTTCACTTTAAGAAGGATGCCAACAAACGAGCAAATTCAGAGGGCAACAATTTTTATTAAAAAAAATGGGTATGTTTAGCCTTGAGAAAAGAAGACGGAGGGGAGACAGGACAGCTCCATTCAAATACTTGAAAGGCAATCCTACAGAGGAGGGGCAGGATCTGTTCTTGATCATCCCAGAGTGTAGGATACCTAATGGGCACAAGCTACAGGAAGCCAGATTTCGGCTAAATATCAGGAAAAACTTCTGAACCGTTAGAGCAGTACAACAATGGAACCCATGACCTCGGGAGGTGGAGAGCGCTCCAACCCTGGAGGCCTTCAAGAGAACATTGGACCACCATCTGTCAGATCTGCTTTGATTTGGATTCCTGCCTTGAGCAGCAGCTTGGACCCGATGGCCTTATAGGCGCCTTCCAACTCCATGATTCTATGACCCACGGTTCAAATGGAGCTGCAGCTCCCTAAGATAGTTCAAACAAGCTGGTCTATAGACAGAGGACTTCATGAGGGCAAAACCTCTTTCGGTGGTTTGTATGCACGAAGCAATTTAGTGGTTCTAAAAGGGGGAGAGAGAGAAGAATAGGACCTCCATTGCCAAAACCCAGCTCTTTTTAAGATTGCACGCCTCCAGACACTACTGAATCCAAAATCCTGTTCCAAATTACCAAAAGCACAAGGGTGGCCATACAAGTGGTTTTGAGGTTTTGCAGGCTGTTTTGGGGTGCCAGTTGGAGGACCCCCAAGCACATTCTGGGCACGGGATGGACCGTGGGTTTTTTTGGTGTGTGTTTTTTTTAGGGCCACTTCACACTGCCATAGTTCCAACAGAATGAAGTCCACTGACCGTCACCAGCACTTTTCCCTAAAAGGATACAATTCCCAAGAGTGAATCTCTTGGGAGGATGAAGTAAGAACAGGGAAATGTCGCCATGAGGTGACAGGAGAAAGGCTCAACTACCTCAGACTCTCAAGGCCACGTAAACCCAGCGTCCTGTATCTCCCCTCCAGTGGCCCACCAGAAGCTTCTAGGTAGCCTTCAAGGTAGACCCAAAGTTATAAGCCTTGGCTTAGAATATAACCATGTACTGGATTTAAACAGAGAGGGGCCCCCCTGAGCTATCCATCATCACAAGGGGCTGGTCGACGTGTCCCCTTGTGTATTCCTCTGACCCGCCTATCCATGGAACTCCATGAGGGTTAGGGTTAGGGTCTGCACTCAGAACACCCAGATGTTCAGCCGCCACCAGAGTGGAGCAGATTAGTGCTTCTGGACTTGATGCTTCCAGAATTCTAGAGGCTTCAATCCAGAAACACCTCTTCCCTTCAGTCTCTCCAGTTAAAGGGAGCCAGAGAATTACCACACCTCTACCAGTCAGAGAACGTGGCCGTCGACTCTTGAAGCAGACCTTGGACATAATGCATTAAAATTAAAATCATAATCTATGACTCAGCATTTATTTTTTTAAATAACCGGTATCGCAACATATTATTTTTAAGATGGAACAGGAGAGGTCCTGTTACACAGCAGCTGCGTCCTTATGTTATTCTGGCTACTGATAACTGCTCCCTGCAGTCTTTTTCTCCAGGAGGGAAGGCAATCTGTAAGCATCGCAGCTGGGCATTGTGGCCGTCCAAAACCGAACGGAGTTCTCACGGTGGCATCTTATTTTCATCACAGTGAGGTGGAGGTTTACGAGAGCAGCATTAATAAAAGTGGGTACCCGCCTGAGAATTACAGACTTCTGGTGACCGCTTACGTGTTAAAGAAGCACAGTAGGACCCCCTATCTGTGGGACTAGTATCCGCGGATTCACTTATCTGCTGGCTGAAAATATTAAAATAAAAAACCCCAGAAATATTTATTTATAAGCCTTTGCAGGGTGTATTTACCAGAACTGGCCACTAGAGGGGGACAGAAACCATGCAATGTATAGCATTTGGTATTTTGGCATTTTTCAGCATCTGCTCTGGTCCATGGGGTCACGAAGACACGACTCAACAACTAAACAACAACAAAGGGGGGGGCTTGGAACGGATCCCCTACCACGATCCTACTATAGGCACAATCCACTGGAAAAAAATCAGTTCCACGTGTCCCAATTAAGTGAGCAGGAGCTGTGCGAGAGATCTAAGCTAGCGTGGCCAGAGAACTTTGTGGTGGATCGGGTCCCCGGTGTAGAAACCTCACCAGAAAGACACCTTCTCTTACCTCCATCCACCTTGGAAGCAAAGTAAAGAGCCTTGATCCCTGTTTGCACCGTTTATTTTAGAACCACTGGAAATTGTTCGGAAGGGGTAAGCTCTTTAGGAAGAAAGAAAAAACGTGATTTTTCAGCATTTACAATTAAAAGTCCTTCATCTATATTGCCACCGTTGTACTGCTCTCTGCAGTCACCCAATACATCCGTGCTGCTAAGTTTAAATAGGACCGTTCCTTCCGATCTTTTTCAAAACACCAATGTTTCAATGAGCTTTCTCCCCCGGGTGTGTGTGTGTGTGTGTGTGTGTGTGTGTGTGTGTGTGTGTGTGTGTGTGTGTGTGTGTGTGTGTGTGTGTGTGTGTGTGTGTGTGTGTGTGTGTGTGTGTGTGTGTGTGTGTGTGTGTGTGTGTGTGTGTGAGAGAGAGAGAGAGAGAGAGAGAGAGAGAGAGAGAGAGAGAGAGAGAGAGAGAGAGAGAGAGAGAGAGAGAGACAACTGCTCCCTCTAACAGTCATTTCCTCTTCCAGGTTCGGGCTGCAAGGGCAGGTTCTTACGTAGGCAAAGCAGCGGTATTTGTGCACAAGACGGGGTGGCAAAAGACCCCCTTTCCAGTTTAGATAAGCACCGGGGAACCAGATGACAGGGTACCAGCATATTTTAGCTGAACGCTCTTAACGGCCAGTAATCAAGACATTTCAAAAGCTTTTAGATCAGGGGAGAACCATAAAAACTGAGAAACCGGCAGAAGAACAAGCATCCATGATAGCTCAGTGGTTTAGGTCTCTAACTGAAGAGCCAGAGGTTGGGAGTTCAATTCCCCCACTGGGCTTCCTTGACAGCGGCTGGACTGGATGATCCCGAGGGTCCCTTTCCAGCTCTGCAGTTCTAAGATGATTATATAAATATATATCTTGAGGGAGGAGGCCTGATCATCTGAGAGCTGGAAATGGGGTACTAGGAAAGCCAGATTTGGCCCTGCAAATTAATCCGCCACTCCTAAGCTAAAGGGACATGCTGGTTTGAATAGGCTGCTCCTTCATTTCGTTAAGATAAACCTCAAGGCGCTATTTGGAAATACAATGACCAGCGGTCGGAAATTAATCTTGGGGGGTATAGTTTATCCTTTTCTTGAAATGATCTTTGGAAAACACTATAAATGTACTTTTTTTTAAGAAATAGTCAACGCCATTCTTTTGATCAAAACAGACAAAAACGGCACGGCAGTGTCTTGGCTCCCGGCTGTTCCAATATTCGCGGCCACCGCTCGCTAAGTTGAACGGACATTTCTCGTCTCCCCACAAAAACGGGGGGCGTTTGGTTGCATGCAGAAGGGGACGCACAAGTCTCGTACGTGTGCTCACGGTCCTTCTGAAAGGGAGCCCACCGTCTCTGGAGGGGCTTCACCGGGATGCGCGCTTCCCCCCCCCCCGACTCGGCATCCTGGGATCGGCCAGCCCTGACGCGAAAGGCCCAGAAAATCGGGCCCGTTGGAAAAGAATCGCCTGATCATACCATCCCTTCTGGCCGGCTCCGGCTGTTTCGGTTGACAGCTAAAGCAAGGATTTCACCAGGGTGATCATGTGGTCGACCCCACAGGCAATGTCCACTACCTCGCCTGGCACCGTCACCTAAATGAGAAAGACGACAAATTTACATTAGAATCCCTTTTCTGTTCGCAGGCGTCCCACAAAACCCGTGGGGCCTTTTCCGCCCTCCATTTTTAATTCAGCCTAACCAATGTCTTCCCACACCAGCTCCACCGCAGAAGTCTAGGGATAGCTCAGCGGTTTGGGTCTCTGGCTGAGGAGCCGGAGTTTGGGCGTTCGAGGCCCCATGGAGAAGAGCCAGCCTGGGTAGCCTTGGGCAAGCTGCACAGTTGTCCCAGGGCACCCCAGGAAGAAGGGAATGGGGAACCACTTAGCATTCTCACCCTGGAAAGTGTTGCCATAAGACAGAATCAACTTGATGATGGCACACGATTAAGTCAGGGAAGGGGGAAAATAGATTTAAAATAGCCAAATATGCAGGCTTCAGGGGGGATTGATTCTTTTTGGCTGGGGGAAGGCAATGAAAGGGAGGTGTTGGGTTTTTGGGTGGGCCATGTGTGGCCTGCAGAACGAGCCATTCTAGCTTTCTTTAGCGTGGTCTTCAAAACACAACCAGTCTCTCACGGTCTCATGGTCATCAGGCCTAGCCCTCAGTCAGGAGGAGTCTTAGCACATACTCCTGTCCGGATCTTCACCAAGGGGTCCAAACACTTTTATAGGCTCCGATCGCGCAAGGGGTTCTCCTTACCCTCCATGGGAAGTACTGGTCTTCCATTCTGCCGATCCCCAAGCACCCTCTCACGTTTTTGCCCCATACGAAGAGCTCACCTTGGTCTGGAAACCAACAGGGACACAACAAAACAATCACTCACGGCACCCTTGATGGGGCAGGGTGTGTGTTCACTTTTTGACAACTTCTAAACCCCATTCCCTCAACCACTCGTGGCCTTCCTGCACTTCCAGAGTCTCCCATTTGTTTGAAATGAAAAACAGAGCGGCTGGCTAAAATCCTTTGTTTCTCACAACCCAAAGGCAAGGGCGGGCAAGACTACTAACTCCCCACCCCCCCCCCAAAAATTACAACCATAATTTGAGAACACAATTGTCTTCCAACCACTAGGTAAAACTACCTATCACCAAAGCTTGCTTGCCTTCAGACTGCGTACAGGGATAACATGGCTTTTTCCCCTTTTTTGGTTAGGTCATTGAGAAGCAAAGCAAGACAATCATCATTTTAATAGGATTGTACTAGTACTTTTTTTAAAAAAAAAATCAGAAATCAATTTCTCGATTTCTCCTATCAAGGGTGAGAAAAAGAAACTTATTACCAGCAACCTCTTCCTTTGGCACTGCTGCCCCCTACAGGTTCCACTAAATAGGCACCATTTCTAGTGTTCCTATTGGCAGCAGTAAGAGGTATTAAGTCCATGAAATAATTCTGGAAGCCCTTGTTCAGTTTTTTACTTCTCTGCGGACCTTCTTTGCCAAGCCACATGGTCTTCCTCCGATGTTGTTTGCACAAGAGTAGAACGTAGTTTTAAGGAGGGGCAGAATCTTCCTTTCCCCCTGAGTAACCTCTCCCAAACACCCCAAAAACGTGCACTCATTCCTCAAATAGAATTTTGAGTATGAGAAAGGGCTTCAGAGGGAGAGAAAGAAACCAAAAATCCTAGCCCTGTTGCTGGTGTCTCACCAGATTTAGGTCTATGCTAACACTATTTTTCTCTACTGCAGGATTCAGGCTTCTACCTTCTGTTGACACATGATTCTTCGAGTTCCTAAGGCCCCACATGTTTTTCTCTTGTCCAGCAATGTTTTAAGTCACTTGCAAGAGATGAGCTTTGTCTCAACATTACAGAGCTGGTACAGTTCAGCTTCTCAGCAGTTGGAATGTTGATGAACATTCCATGACGCCCCAACAATTTAATCAGTGAGACATTGGGAGAGGCTCTCAGACCAACATCCAGCTCTTAAGTCTGAAATACAGAGGAACATGGAATCCATATCAAATGAACAGCTCTTGTTTCTGCCAGTCAGTGCCAAAGCAAAACAACTCCGGCTTGCAGACAGAAGCCCAAAAGGTAAGGAGTGACTCTGGAATCGATGCAGGATAACTGTGGGAGACGAGGAAGTCTGAATGGGGTGGAGACGTTTGGAACAAGACAGACGGTCTTCACAGATGGTTTGAAGTCTAAGGCTATTGTCCTACCTAGGGAGTCTGAAATAACTGTGACTGAACCTATTGTGACTTATTTTTATGTAGACATTCAGGGGAGCACATGGAAGAAACTTACTAGTGACAGCAGCGAACTGGCTGAGTCCACAACGGATCCGAGCGATGCGGACGTCTGGGTTGAAGTCCGATAAGCCAAAGAGGGAGGGCGGGATCATCTCGGGGTTGGCTGTTTCCATTAGCTTTGGTCCTTTACCAAGGATGCCATAACCCCACACAAAGACGTGGCCTTCCTCTGGGATGAGGACCAAAAAAGAGAGAGGGAGATGCAACTGTGTGTTGTCTTTCACAGGAAGCCAACCGGCCCCATCGGATGGGACATTTTCACTAATAGCGCTGAGTGGGGCACCAACAGCATTGAGCGGGACAAGGTTTGGCACAAAACTAGCACAAAACACCAGCATAACTTTGAGGATGTGTAGCCCCCACGAGCAAACTGAAGAAATGTCCAGAAGAGTCACTAATGGAATTGAAAACCCCCTCTGCAAACCAGTTTAGTTGCTCTAGCAGCACAGACCTTCTGTGACATCACCACAACTCAGCCAATGGGGTTGATTAAGGAGCCTCCAGACCAACACACCTCCTGATCTGCTCCTTTACACCTGTTTTACACATGTCTGGGTAGCGAGAGGGGTAACAAAACCAGCAGAGTCTTGCAGCCTAATAAATTTTGATGAGCATCAGCTTTCATGAACTGGAACTCACTTCATCAGCTGTATAAACTGAGGGCTTAGTAGGCAGATAGTTATAGACTGGGAGCGGGCAGGGGCAAATCGGAAAGATAACAGCAATGCAAAGTGTCAGCATGATGATTATACTTCATGGTGGTCACTATGAGTCCTTCCACAGTCATTGGGAGGTGACAGGAACATCCAGGGATAAGTTACTTACCATTTATTTATTTGATTTATATACCACCCTATTAGTGCACACACTACTCTGGGTGGTGTACAAATTAAAACTTAACAAATCCTGGAGACCCACCTGGCAATGCATATTTCACAATATGGCCATTTCTAAAAATCATATTTAAAAAAAGAAAAAACAAGAAAAATAAAATATTAATATTAACAGCATCCAGAAGACTCCGCTGCTAAAGGCAGCTTTGAAGAGTTCTGTTTATAATAGTTTCCTGAACATGAGGAGGGAAGGATCCTGCTCTACCTCCACTGGTATCCTTTTCCAGAGAATGGGGGCCACCACCAAGCAAGCCTGATTCCTTTTCTGGCGTCCCTCCTCGCGGCCACCTTTAGCATCGTGGACTGAGAAGAGCAAGTGAAATGGGTACCTGATTTCTGAGAGAGAGATTCTGGAAAATATCGAGGTCCTAAACCCTTAACAAGTTTATATCAAATAGATCCTGGAGCGGCCACAATATATATATATATATTGCTTGCTTTAAATGAACCAAACTCAAGTTCTGGAGAAGTTCCAAGATGGCCTCACCATTTAAAAGAGCGTTGACCGTCCCTCCACAAGCTGCTTCCTTCACTCTCCCGACCCTGAAGGGAAGGTGTCTCGGCACATTGACCTACAAAGGATGGGACCATGTACGTTTTTAAGATTTGCATGAGAAGGGATCCAGGGGAACATCATCATCATCATCCTATGCACCCAGAAACTGGCATTATGGTTGTTTGGCCATCGCAAGCTTGCTATTCTGTCCTCTTCACAGCTGTGCTCTTAAGCATAGGGATCGCACCTAGAGGTCTTATTTAATCATTGGTATATCTAATTGTGCCACACAGTATGCGTCGATATGTATGTGTGAATGGACTGGGATGTCTCATTTGCACAGTGAAGCATTCTGACCAATCAGAATGTGTCTGGCACCCAGACAGATATTTTAAAAAGGTGACCATTAACAGTCTTTCAGATAAGATCCAATCTTTTACTGTGTTCAGAGAGGGCAAGACGGGGGCTAAATGGGCAATAGCATTAGGATGTGAGAGATCGTTGTTTATTATAATAAATATGTCTGTCAACAAGTAAAAAAACTACATGTATGACAAATACCAATAAGTCTAAGCGCTATGAGTTTATTATATTATATGTCTCCTTGGCCAATGAAGAAAAGGGACTTTGGGGCAGCTAAAATTTTCACAATTTATCGAAGCTGGGTTACTCCCTAGACAACCTCCATCGGAGGGGACATGAGGCCGCCCAAGAAGATATCATCAAAAAATATTGACATCCAGACTACCATGGCGTCTGTAGTCAGTTGCTACTCCAATGAGATATATAAAGTTGGTGGTTGTGGGTTTTCCGGGCTGTTTGGCCGTGTTCTTAAGGTTCTTCTTCCTAATGTTTCGCCAGTCTCTGTGGCCGGCATCTTCAGAGGACAGGAGTCAGAACTCAGAGCACAGACAGATGCCCAATGCTTGTTTCAGAGGAGAACAACTTCTCCTGGAGCTTTGAGCCTCCCATTTGAGAGACCAAAGATTCTAAACATTTTCTTTGCAAACTGGGGGGGGGGGGGGGGGAAATATTTGGGGGGCAGCTCTGGGACCAACAAAACAGCCTGGGTAGCGGAACAATTCTCACCTCCTAACCATCATCATCATCATCACCACCCCCACCAGTCACAAAAGGGTACAGCCTTTGGGGTACCTTCTGACCTGGGTTGAGTCCGAAATAGAAGCCAGCTGGAGGTATTCGGAGTTCCCCCAGCCAAAGAGGTCGCCACCCTCCGACACGGCAAGGCAGCCGTCGCCGTACGTAGCCACCTGAGCAATCCGGACGCCGGAAATGTCGCCACCTACTTTCGTGGGCTTGCTTGTAATGTTGTAATGGCCGAGTCCTGATTTAGAGGCAAGGGGAAGAGAGAAACAGGTCAGGAGGGGAAGATTCTTACATATACCGACATTAAACTTGGCCGTCAGGTCCTTAATTTGGACAGTCATCGGTTGGGACTACAAAGCCCACAATCCCCCAGCCACCTGTGAGCTGAAGCCCCAAAAAGACACTTAGCCAAACTTTGGCTAATACCTAGAAAGCCACCCTTCACAGGAGAGGATAAAGTGTGGCCCATACTACAACTCCCATCAGCCCCAGCCAACACAGCCAATGGTGGGGAACGCTGGGAGCTGCAGTATGGCAACAACTTACCTTGCATGAAATAGAGGCTTATGCTTTTTTATGATGTTGCTCGTTTAGCATAATAATTATATTAGGCATTTAAATTTGGGCTGTAGGCAGAAGCTTAGCTTCCAACCCACTGAGCCCAGCCATGGGAAACGGCAGCCACCCAGACGCTTTAGGACTGCAACTCCCAGAAAGCTTCCCCATAGTCTAGGCCACCCTAGGGATGCCGAGATGTGTCAGTAAGGAAAAACATCTGGACAACAACGGCTAGACATTTCTGATTATGTCCCCACCGTGACTTCAGCCATCAGCGCTAGAGAGCAATTAACGTCATAAGCAGCCCAGGGGATTTTCGTGAAGACCAAGTAGCAAAACCAGAAACTATATCCTTGTAGGAGAGCTAGTGGAGTGGCGTGACAGGCTAGGATTCCGGAGACCTGAGTTCAAATCTCCACTCCAGCACAGAATCTCTCTGGGTGAGGAGGCAGGAGTAAAACCATTCCTTAAAGATCTCCTGTATACTGGAAACCCCATGAGAGCTGCTATATGTCAGACACAACTTGAAGGGACATAACACAACAAGAAATACTCTTGAATCTATAAAAAGGGGGCCTTCAACAGGTTTCCCCTCTCCCCAGGGCGCCTCGGGAGATCTTTTAACTTCCAGGTACTATAGTCTGGACCTGCAACGTTGATGGAACCATGGTCATAGGACTGAAGACCTGCAAGGGACGTGAGAGGTCTCCTAGTCCAGGGGTTTTCAAACTTGGGTGTCCAGATGTTCTTGGACTGCAACGCCCAGAAATCTTGGCCAGCACAGCTCACGGTGAAGGCTTCTGGGAGTTGTAGTCCAAGAACATCTGGGGACCCCGATCTGAGAACCACCGTCGACAGTCCAGCTCCCTGACAGAGCAGGAAATTCACAGCTAACCTATCTCTGACCACCTGTTCTTCCATTTAAATGCCTCCAATAAAGGAGAGCCGCCATCCATCCTGGGAGGCAATCCATGACACTGTTGGAACAGCGCTTACTGCCCAATTCTTCCTAAGGTGTAGGTGACACCTTCTTCCTCGTCAAACGAATCCATTACTTTAGTCCTAGCCTTGGCGGAAAGGGAACACTAGCTTTTTCCCCATCTTCCCCGTGAGCGCCCTTCTGCGTGTGGAAGCAGATGTTCTACCACTGGGGCAAATAAAAGCAGCTGAGTAGCGATTTGCCTAGAGAGGGCAACGGGATCTAGCCCTTGTCTCCAGCTGTGTTTCTCAGGGAGAAGATGCTTAGCTCTCCTTCCACTAAGGAGGTTGCAGTCAGACAACTGTGGCCATGAGAATATTAGAAAAGGGAGCGGCCCGTGTCCCCCGTGGTGGTTTCCATGGGAAACCCATCAGCAGGATGGGACCAGCCTCAGCATCACTCCCAAGCAGATGGCTTTCAGAGACACACTGCCTCTGAATCTGGAGGCAGCCTCTGGCCATCTTCCCTGGTAGCAGCCATGATTCTACCCCGTGGAGATAATTCGAAAGGAGCTCCCGACAGAGTAACCAGTGCGATGCAGTGAACAGAGTGAGAGGCTAGGTCTCGGGACATGGGGGTTCGAATCCCCACTCAGCCATGAAAATTCAGGAGGGTGGATCTGGTGAAAGCACTCCATAAATATCGCACTTACTTTTAAGGCTCTGTTAGGGTTGATATAAGCTGGTTTTGACATGATGGCACCTAACGTACACCGGGCAGCTGAGCAAAAGATGGCCACCAACAAGCTTCACATGCCATTCGCTCCTGCTTTTTGTGCAAATTCGCCTGGCCTCCCCCCCCCCCCCCCCCCCAGCACCTCAAACAGTCTACCTGTTTGCCCATCGGCTCCCCACCCGCAGGAATAGACGTCTCCTCTCTCTGTTCGGAAGAGGCTGTGGTCCTGCCCGCAGACAACCTAAAGGCAGAGAAAGAAAGAAGGAAAGGACTAATAAAAGAAAGGAACGTGGGAGGCAGAAGGAGGTAGGAAGATAGAGAAAATACTAAGATCTCAGAGGGCTGCATCGCCTCCTTTAAAACCTTGATCCTGGCCCCGCCACCAAAAAAATTCTCACAAAGAGAGAGAACAAAAAAATTAACTGAAAAAGCCTTCTTCTGCGACCCCTGTATCAGTGGGAAGGTGAGATGGCATCGTTTGGAAGAGAAGCCAGCATTGCAAAATGTTGCTTAATTAATTTTTTTTTACTCCAATGACACGTGCGGGGCCCCCGACCCCTTGTTTGCGATGAGAATTAGTCACACAAAACATACGCCAAGTGAAAAAGGGAACACACCGTCGCCAGCTGTACTTGGGGCTCAAATGCTCTCTCGAACAGTTCATTTCACAAAATGTATTTATAAAACGTAAAAAGAGACAAAGCACTCTGGTTACAGCCTCTCCCCCGTCCGATTTGCCCACTTAGCCACACCATCCTCCACATGATACAATCATTTATTAGTCTATTTCTTCCCCCTTCTAAAAGCTTGACATTCCTGTTTGAAGGCCTGATTAATGATATGAACAGCTCTAACTTAAATCCACGGGCTCTCTTTGTGCCCCACCCTTTTATCCAACCCACCCTGGATGCAATGCGATAAAAATTCATATCCCGGACATAAGAGATGGAATCTTACTCACTTGGACCACACGGTCTTCAAATGCCGGCAATCTGTTAACAAGCTGGCTCTCGCTGTGTTTCACCAAGAAGAGATGGCAATAAAAATTTCAATCAATGAACACGAAGAAGGAAGGAGTTTTTTGAATGGAAGTAGAACTGATTTTCATGTTTGACTGAGCTTTAAAGCGGTTACGTTCAGCTTCTTACATTTGAAATCCCACCTTCTTGGCAATTTGCTCCAAGCTGTGGCAGGGCCATTGAAGTTATTATTTTTATATATTACGGTCAATGACCAGGAAGATAAAAATACATTATTTAGATAAAATCACATAACATCAGAGACCCTGGACAAGACATGTCACCGTCATGCCTGGCTCTTTTATGTCAATTGATGTTTAAAAAAAAAAGTTCTAAGTTAGCCAGCGGCACTGAAGGATATAAAAGCTTGTAAAACATCACACCAGTCACACAATATAGGATGAAATTAAGAGACACATATAACCATCAGTAGGCCACCCCAACTCTCCTAGAAAGTAAAAATAAAGAAGAAATATCTAACGAGGAAGGGGGGCGTACGTGGTCAGGAGACTGTGGCAAGCTACAGTGGCTGTGCAGTACGTGGCCACTTTACTAGTACTGTAATGTAAGAAACCTGATTGGAGAGCAGCAAACGAATATAATATTCGTCAGATCTCCCCAGAAATTTCTGAAAGTTGAAGTTGTCTACCACTAGGCTGGGTGAACAAACAGACTCAAGGCAAATGGGTCTATACATCCGTCTATGACTCAGCGACAGACTCACAAACCTACTCTATAAAATACCATTAAAGAACAGCAGACACCTTCCCAACGTTTGGGTTCTCATCGCCGCCCGACCTCCACCCCGGGAACCACGAGTCTAGGAAAAGTCTACATTGGAGGAACCGGGCAGATGAAAAACAAGCTTCTCTCACCTGTACACTTCCCCTTCCACCACTTTCCGGCCACACTGCCCGTAGGAATTGTTGCCCATGCTAAAGACTGGAACAAAAACAGGTGACGCCGTGAGCCAGTTATCAAGGACGACGACAACGAAAGACAGAAAGGAAGACCAACAAGAGGGATGATTTTTTGTACCCTTAGGGCTAAAGAACTTCCTTCCATTAGCAAAACACTTTAAACAGCCACCATCACACCCTGAACTTCCCTATCTGATTTCACATAATTAATACATGAATAGGGAAGTATCTGGTTTCTGTACTGGGCAAGGGGACAGCTCAGTAACAGGCCATGTGATTCGCATTCAGAAGGTACAATGTTCAATCCCCAGCATCTCCAGGTAGAGCTGGCAGGGGGGGGGGGGAATTGCCCGAAATATACTGGAGAGCTACTGCCAGTAGGAGTTGATAGGATATGGCTAGATGGAGCAGAGGTCTGGCTCTGCAGAAAGCAGCTTCTTATGACTGTAGATGGACATCGTGGCTCATTTCCAGTTGCCAGCCATGATGGGAGATGTCGTCTGAAACATCAAGAGTACAATACTGTTGCTTTCCCCAGCTTGAAAAAAAAGGGGATCTCATCAGGGCTGTGAATTCAGCCAAAGGCTGAATCAGGTCTTAGGACCGATGGTTAGGAAAAAGCAAAGCGTGCTGCTTATACACCACCCCATAGTGCTCACTCTCTGGGGAGTTTACAATTTAACTATGCAGGCTACACATTCTCCTCCCACCCCCCATGAGGTGGGTACTCATGTTACCCACCTTTGAAGGATGGAAGGCTGAGTGAACCTTGAGCTGGCTACCAGGGACTGAACCCAGGTTGTGAGCAGAGTTTTGGCTGCAGTACTGCCGTTTAACCACTGCACCATGAGCTGGGAGGTAGGCCATCTTTATCAATAGCACCCCAATCAAAGCAAGACGGAAAACTCGGGGGAGAATCGTAACTAACCTTACCTCCTTCTATGTCCGTAAGCACCAAGGAGTGTGCTCTGCCACATGACACCTGCAGAACCCGTGTCTGTTGAGGCTTGTCCAGGGGCAAAGGAACTGGGCTTGGCTCCAGAACATGTTCATAACCTTTCGCTTTTTGACAGACATTTGCAAGAAAAGAAGGAAGAAGCAAACACATTGCACGTCATTATGATTGGGAGCTCCAGAGACACAACAGGACCAGGAGACCGATTATTTCTATTTAAAAGGTTGGAAAAAACTTCCAGGTTCAAAATTCCCCAGAAAAGTCACACATTCACAGGCTTAGGGATTTTGCTAATAACTGGACGGTGGTCAATTTGCGTGCGGAAATCAGCACAGTGTAAAGAACATCAGGAACGAGGCACGTAACATGCCATGCTTTCAGGGAGATTAAGGTGCTGCTAACAGCAGGGAATTTAAAGAATTAAAATGGATGTTAAAAGCGGGGGGGGGGGGGGGGGAGATAAGACATGATACTCCTTGAAGTGGCCCCACTTCTCAAAGTGAGCCAGGTAACTGCTTATAAAAAGTATTTTCAGTGATGTTATTCCCACAATGGGGTGCCAGCCCCAGAGAGATTTGCTCGGGGTCTATCTTATTCCTTTGCCTGACACGAAAAGGACCTTAAATCAAAATTCGCACCACTGACAAGTGCAGTTTCAGTCCAAATAATAATAATTGTGTACCATCAAATCGATTCTGACTCATGGTTGCCCATTTCAAAGTTTTTTAGGTAGAGAAATGTAGAGTATTTCTATACTCAGACATGCTTTACCCTTCCCTTCCTCTGGGGGCACTGTGGGGCTGTACAGCTTGCCCACAGTCACCCAGGCTGGCTCTCCTGGCAGGAGGGCACAGCGAGGAATCGAACTCCCAACCTCTGGCTCCGCAGCCAGAGACCTAACTGCTCGCTATTATAGTCTGGTTTTCAAATGTCGTGGCTTATCTACATTGTTTTATTGCTACATTCAAATCATTTCCTCCTCTGCTCCAACTTGTCTGGGAACACGACTAAAGATCATAAAGAAAGGCTAACAACACCAGAAGCGATCACTATCAAAAATTAAAAGATTTCAAACTGGCAGATGTGAAAGGATGAGCCACAGGCTAAGCAATGAAGCACAAATGTGTTGCCAATAGAAGGATCCAGATTTACTCTGTGGCAAGGCTAAGCAAGGCAGGAAAAGGGGTCTCCCCATCAACGTCAACAACAATGGCCTAGATCAGCGATGGCAAACCTATGGCACGTGTGCCACAGCTGGCACACACAGCCCTCTCTGTGGGCACGCGAGCCATTAAGTCACCATCGAGAAATACTTACCCGTCCTCTGATCCTGGATTTTGGCACTCCCCTCTGCTGGTGCAGTGGTCCAGTGGAGGGGTGCAATGGTGACCATTACCGGTCTAGCCCAATGGGGGATTGGAGGACCGGTAAGTATTTCTTTGTTAATACCGCTCATAGGGAAGAAAAAAGAAAAAAAAGCATTTAACCCTTGCAGTCCAGGAGCAGTTGTTTTTCTAAACTAAAACCTCAGTATTCGGGTTTTAATTGCAGTGTTGGCACTTTGAAATACATAAGTTGGTTTTGTGTTGCCGTTTGGGCACTCGGGCTCGAAAAGGTTCACCCTCACTAGATGGATCAGTGATCTGACTCAGCAGAAGGCCGCTTCAAAAGCAGGAAGGAGGACAGGGCGCAAAGCCTCAACCTCCAACCAGCCTTCTCATACTTACACCGATCTCTCTTGCTCGGATGGAAGCCAATCTGAGAATCCTTGTTCAGCCCCATGCCCCAGACTTTGGTAATGTCAGTCGTTTTGGAGGAAAGAAGGGTGAATCCATACCCACAGGAAACGGAAGAGATCTTTAAAAGCAAAGCGAGGTAGAAATTAAGGTCTGGTTTAAAATGTATACTTGAGACTGCCGAGCCAGCGCCAAGAGCACAGAGCTCTCCAGACCAAGCGGTTCTCAAACTGAGGTCTTCAAATGTTCTTGGACTGCAACTCCCAGAGATCCTGGCCAGCACAGCTAGTGGCAAAGGCTTCTGGGAATTGCAGTCCAATAACATCTGGGGACCCCAGTTTGAGAACCACTGGTCTAAATGTTCTCTGGCCAACAGATGGAGGCTGTGAAGGCCAAACTTCTACAGGGCTCAAGTTCCTTACTCTTGATGCAGAGAGAGAAAGGGAAGGAAAGAGAAAGAAATGCAGGAAACGTGTCTGGAACATCGGCAAACAGCCATTTAATGACCCGCCTGGTCAGCACAGGCAACCAGAACATCCATGTGAGCAAGAGCGTACCTCCCACCCCGTCCCTACAAAAATCCTGCAAGATAGAAAGGTTGACAGCCAGGGACAGACCCCAGTTCATCCGATTTAGCTTCATGGTCAAGGGGAGATTCAAACATCCATCTCGGAAACCCTAACACAAGACATGGGCTACCCTCTCTAGATGTTTTGTGTTACTAATCTGTTTTCATCTGCAAACTGGTTTACAGTGTTTTCACATGGGAGCTGCAACACGGTGTTGCAGTATGGAATGTCCGGTTTCATCTCAATCACTTTTCCCTCTCCTCCAACATCCCGCAGTTTGTATCTCTTAGAAATGGGAAGGCTTGGGGGGGGGGGGGGGATAAAAAAAATTGGGGGCAAAAAGGGTTTTTTGTTTTTTTTTTTTTCCCCAAAACCATTTTATACGGCTTCAAAATTTCTGGAAATTTCACATCTCTAGCATCTCTTGAACATGTTTAGCCCTCACTTGGGGAGTGTCCCCGGATGCAGACGTGAACCCTTCTACACATTTCGTGACTGCGTGTATTTTATTGCCGACCTTTTGTTTACTCTTTCTTTTTATTTTGTTTTCAGCTGTAAGCAGACAATTATTAAAATTAAATTTTTTTAGATCTCACACATTTCTTTTTCCTCTCCATTTCTGACACACCCCCCAAAGAAATTTTTTTTTTAAATGAAGAAGAAGCATGGGAAAAGGTGGGCCAGGGGGATCCTGCCTTCCCACCCACCCTTATTACCTTCTCTTCCACCTCCAGGCGGTAGGGTGTGGACTGGATCCTTCTCCGCGGCTTCCAGCCCACGTCGGGCACGACGAAGGTCGGGATGCCCAAAGCCCCCGAGAAGGCGAAGCCCCAGACGAAAAGCCGGCCCTTCCTCTTGGCCTGGCTCCCCACGTACTGGAAGACGGGGGCCTCCTCGTCGGCTTTCCTGAGGTCCCTGGTGGTCCTTCTCCCGGCGGCTTTGGCCAGGCCTCTGGAGAGCCCCCCGGGTGGAAGCCTCGGGGCCGGGCCTCCAGGAGCCCCGGGACGATCGCCCTGCCGGGGGCTCCGGCCCGGCCCTCCGAGGCAGCCCGTGAACAGCCCCCGAGGGCAGCCCAAAGCCCCCTCGCCGGGAGACCCCGGGCTTCTCCTCGCCGATCCCTCCTGGAGGCCGAGGGTCTCCTCGGATCGGCCCCAAAGGGAGCCCCCCATCTCCCGGGGGAGCCCCAGCAAGGCCGGCCAGGGGCCCCTCCGCAGCCGCGGGAACTTCAGCATCGCCGGGGGGGCGCCCCATAGGGACCTCGCGCGGGCTGGGAACGGCCCTCCATCCAGCCCCATCGCAGACCTTTCGGCCTAGACAGACAATAATAATAATAATAATAATAACAGTAACAGCGTCACGGTTCCCCTTTGGATCACCCCTCTGCCAAACACGACCGCAGCACCGCGCTCATGGGCGGCGCCATCTTGTTCCCCTTTCACCTTGCTGCTGCTCTGCGCATGGGCAGCTCCTGTTAGCCCCGGGCGGCCATGACACCAGAGGCAAGGCCGCGGCGTGCCTCGTCTGCGCAAGCGCGGCACCGGCCGGTCATGGCGGACCGCCGCTAAAGCTCGTTCGGCGCAGGCGCACAGGCCGATATTCCACAGGAAGAGTCAGGCCATTGATTTTATAGACCCTCGAGGCTTCTTCAGTGCTCAGTCATACCATGATTTAAAAAAAAAAATTAATTGTTTATTGGTACACAGATGTACGCCGCCCAGAGTAGTCAAAACGACTAGATGGGCGGGATAAAAATGTAAGAAATAAATAAAATAAATGATCTCCCCAGGCCATCCATGCCTATATGGGTTGAAGGGGGATTCTGGGTCTTGTAGTCTCCAAATGTAACTTTTCTACACTCTGCCCAAATAAGCATCTCTTTAAAAAATATATTAATTTTCAATAACAACAACAAATATACAAAACACTACTGACACGTCAATTTAAAAAGAATAAACAAAACTAAATAAGCATCTGATTCCCTCCAATGGGAAGCAAAAAATCAGCCTTGGAGAAGGTGTTGACATGGTCTTTGTGCTTGGAATAGACCCCCATGGGTGGGTCGTGGGTCTTTTCAATTAATTAATTAATTTAAAAAACATTTTTACCCTGCCTTTCTCCTTAAAAAGCACCCATGTGTCAAGATCAAAAGGGGCTGGCGGTTGAAAGAGAGTCCAAAATATGTAATAAATCAAGGGGGCAAGTCTCCCGGTCCAGCAAACATCTTAATCTGGAGGATCCGTCTATGGCTGATTTCAGAGGTTTCAGCCAAGAGATTTTGGGCGGTATTTCATGACCTCTTCCTAATGTGGGAATGACACCTCACGGAGAGATACAAGGGGCACAAGAGTTTTCAATAGGAAAGGCAACTTTCGAGAAAGGAGACATCTCCCTTCTGCTATTTTCATAGTGTGAGCGGGTTTTAGGTCAACGTCCGTTGCCCCGTCGTTCTGCAAAGCCATAAACGGCATGTTTTCCATTTAGCAAGCAACTTTTTTTATTTCACAAAGAGTGGGGTGGCTCCACCACCCTATGACAGCAGACTTCAGAAATTACTTCTGAATGGCATCTTGACAGAAATCTGGCAGCTTTTCATGCTCTTCTCTTACCTATCCTAATTGATGAGAAATTTTGCTTTGTGTTTCTCTTAAAATATATATATATACTTCCAAGGCGCAATATCAGAATTGAACTCTAGGGGGAAGCAGAGAGTGACTCCCTGAATTTTCCTGACCCATTTGGGAGAAGGAACACAACGCAGGAAAAGGGCACAAAGCAGTAACTTCCGTGTGCTTTTGGAGCATGGATAACGGCAGCCTGGCTTGCTGAGAAGTATGGTTGTTCTGTGGTCACCGAATCCACATGACCGTTCCATTTTCATAACAACTTGTCCTAATGTGTATGTGCTTTTTAAAAATAAAAAGTCACCAGCCGCTGATGTCCGCCTTAGGGCTTTCCCCAACTTCCACAAAAAGGAAACATTTGTGTCCTTGAAGGGCAGTTCAGAACAGCAATATGATTCACTCCTCATCAGATGGCCCAGAAAATCCAGCCAGCCAAGTAGGACGAGAAACCACTGTCATATCATGCTGGTTTGAGTCTTAAGAAGGGAAACTTAGTTCCTTCTTTATCCATTTTTATAATTATATATTTTTTAAAAAAATTCTCAGCACATGCTATATCAGATCAGCCCAGGGAAGAACCTGGGGAAAAAAATGCTTTTTTGAACTGCCATTTTCCAAGTTGTTAAGCCTGGATATTCTTCAACGTATTTGAGTTTTCAGCAACACTGAGCAGCACCCTGTGGGCTCCAATCTAAGGAATGCTTACTTGGAAGCAGACATAAATCGACACAGAATGGACTCCCTTACCCACAGGACCATGATTCACTTGTCCACGGTCTGAAAATATTAAAAATATTAAAAGAAAAATCTCCAAAACATATATTTTAACTTTGAGGTTACGAGAACTGGCCACTAAAGCGAGCCAAAGACTGAGCTATTTATCGTGTTTGCTAGAGAAATAAATTTCCATTATGCCTTTACCAGAACTGGCTAGGAGAGGGAACCAGAGATATGCTATATATAACATTCATTATTTTAATAGCATTCTCTATAGTCAAATGTCTCTATATATGCATTTTTCAGCATCTGCTGGGGGGGGGGCCTTCGAACCGATCCCCCGCAGATACGGGGGTCCTCCGAAAAAACAAATAGGATTGAATTCTATATTTTAAAGACACACAAGTGTGATAAACACACATTCTTTCCCTATCTTCATCTTGTTCACCTCCAGTTCACCTCTCCCGGGCAGGGCCCATTTCTTCCCTATTTTGCAAAACACATCGGATTCTGGATAAATTCTCAAGACGAAAACAGGAAGGGTTGAGCAAGCCTGGCCATTACTTGCAGAAGCCACACACCCTTCTAGAAGCAAACATGAGCTCGTGAACGCTGATCAAATAAAGCTACTGGGAATGGAAAACGGTCAATCAGCATGGTTGGGGGAGGCCAGGTCTCGTAGAAATGTAAACATTAGGCGATTTTTAGAAAAGGTAAAGGAGGCAAAAAAAAAAAAAAAAAAAGAGAGAGAGGGAGGAAGCCCCCAAAAGGATTCAGCATGCTGTGCAAACAAATATGGGGTGGATGGATGGAGTAGTGTTAAGAAGTGAGGCTCCTCTGCAACATTTCATTGCAGATTCCAAAGGGTTAATCATTTGCCAGCTTCTGAGGGTAGTGGCCTTAATAGAAACCCTTAGGGGCTTTATGCAAGACATATTTTACTTTAAAAAAAATCATACTTGGGGAAATAGCAGTTGCAAAGAAGCTTAAAAAATGAGTTTCAACATGCCATCAACTTCTTTATTTTTTATTTGTTTGTGTACTCGTGACAGAGATATATTAACAACTTGGACATAAACCGTGGCCCCGTTTGTCAAAAACATAACAGCTTATAAAACTACCTATCTTATACACCGGTTATAGCAGCGTTCCCCAACCTTTTTTGGTCCGCGGACCGGCTGGGGAAGGCGGGGCACCCCCCGCACTTGCGTGCATGCATGAACAAGCCTGCCTGCCCATGCGCATGCGCAAATGGCGGCGCGGCGCTCGCACGGGTGTGCTGGAGTGCACGCGCAGGTGCAAACGGGCAGCGCGGGGGTGAGTATGTGCGGGGGGGTGGGAGGTCTGTCTCGGCGGCCCGGTCCGGCCCAGGCCACGGACTGGCACTGGGCCGCGGACTGGGGGTTGGGGACCTCTGGGTTATAGGACTGAAAGCAAGTATTAGCACAATCCTAACTTCATCTCACTAAAAAAAAAATACAAGCACACACACATGCACACCTGACCTTAGCTTTATAGGATCAGACCAGTCATGTCAACAAGGCCTGATTTGTTCTGAACAGCATCAGTGACCCTGATGATCAAGACACGTTCAAGACGCTCACAAAATAAAACCCGCAAGGAGGCAAATTATACTTCCACACTATTATGCAAGCTTTTGGGTTCTCCAGAACACTTCATCAGGCTGAGATCTGTATTACTACTGAAAGGTGAGGGCAGAAGAAGCACGGGAAAATGAAACTATGGCTAGATAGGTCAAGACCCAGCAGATCAGGGGGATCTCAAGATGGAGAAAACAGTCTTGAGACATTTTCAAAGGTATGCAGACTTCAGAGTACAATCAGCTCTTCCTGCTAGGAGGGTGGGGGGAAATCTGGGGTCTCCTTTTCTGGAAACACAAGGGTAGCACAGCTCGGGGATCTTTTTTTTGCCCAGGGCCCGTGTTGGGAAAAGGTAGCCCTCCAACTCCCATAAGCCCTTGCCACCCACATGCTCGTTAGGCCTGATGGTCGTTGCAGCCCAATAACATTTGAAGAATTTGCCCCTCCTTACAGAACTCACAGATTTCTAACATCCACAAACAGCCTGGGACTGGATTGCTCTGGGTAGACATTTAGACCCATGGGACATCATTAAAGCCAGACAAGTCACTAGTCCATAAGGTTTCTTATTGCCAGGAAGGAAAATAAAGCCCTCTCAAGGAGCAGCCCAGTGCGCCCAGTCAAATCTTGCCAATCTCGTGTTGACTCATCTTTCCAAGACATACATGCGCACCATGTGGGCAACTGCCAGAAATCCAGACAGAGAAGATGTCAAGTTCTGAAACAAACAACAGCAGAAGCGAACGGCCTCGTAGGGTCCAGTCAGACCAGGCAGCCCCTTTGAGACGTTGTAATGGACTGGAGACGTCTTCACTTGATTTTGCTCTTGGTGGACTCTGAGCATCGGTTCAGGATCAAGTCCTTACTTGGTCTTGGAGGAACGGCAGGCTGAGCGTTGTTCTGGTTCCTCTCCATCTCATTCTTCTCCACTACAAAATGGGGGTGGGGGGAACGGAGGAAGCACACAATACATTTTTTTCAACATGGTGCAGAGGAGCACTGTACCACTGCCCCAGTGCTAACTGGGAGCATTCTTTCTGAACAGGAAGCTAGACAGCGCTAGGCCTAGCTGAGCCTCAAGCCTTCCAAATGCAGGCCTTTCACCCAGGTGAGCCAAACTCGGGAGTTCGAACTCCCAGAACGGCAAATTCTGGTGTTTGTAGTCCAGAAAATCCAAAAATCCCATCCCTATTCAGAAGCACTAACATATTTAGGAGAGAAGAATGTAAAGACACAATTACTAGTCATCACGGGTAGTCCAGAAGAGGACACAACGTGAGGGAAACCTCCGGAGAAATATCGGTGGTTCAGAGGGAATTCAAAACTAAGCAACACAAGCATCAGTTTTAGTACTGATGCCACTTGACTCATGGGACACACCCTTATCCAAACAAGAGCCCTTGGGAAGTCCCGGTAGAACATGGGAGGAAGTGACTCTTTGGGGTTTCAGATTTTTTTTTCCTAGCCCAATCTGGCAATCCCTGGGATTTCCCATCCAAGTTTTAATCAGCCCAGACCTTGCTTAACTTCCAAAATCGGACATGATCGGGTGCGTTCAAGGCAGAACTTACCAATAGTAGTCTTTTTGTTCAGGAAGTTGCCTCTTAGCATTTTTCTGCTCTGCACATATTTCACGCTGTTTCGTCTGTAGGTTTCTTGGCTGATCTGCTTGCGGTTTTGGTTGTGCATGCTCTTGATATTTTGGATTGTGCCTCTGCCAGATTGTAAAGAAAAGGGGATTTATTTGGTGTCTCCGTTCTTGACATCCTGCACCAAGGGGGTTCCTATGCATCCTACAGAAAGAAACTCCAGGCTGATGCAGGTAGGGCCCCTGCTCTGGATCTCTGTCTGAACTTGACCTGATCTGTTCACAGTGTTCTACTCTAGCCCTAGTAGAGTTTCAGCACCCTGGACAGCTCCTTTAAAGTTCACATGTAAAAAGCTGGCACCGATTCCTCACCCCTGTGATCATGGAGTCCCCCGTCTCCACTGGAAGGTACTGATTTTTTTCTGCTAGGAGAATCCCAGGAGTCTCCAGGACAAAGCCATGACCCTTACAGCAACATCAAACTGCTGCAAATACATAGTGTGGATCCATGGTTAGCTCTCCATGGAAAATGCAGGAAATCAGAGTCTGTTGACGGGCTTCCTAGTTATTTATCAGCGATTCCCTACATCTTTAGACAGAACTATAATTTCAGAAAACCCCTGTGGAGAGTGAGTGGTTATTAATCAAGAATGTCAGACACTATCTTCTGCTGATCTATATAATCTGGTATTATCCAGTGACATTCCAGGGTTTCAGAAGGAATTTTTTCCCCAAAGACTGCTTTGAACATTCTTGGTGGGTCCCCCATCCAAAAACCAAGTGATCTTGCTTAACCTCCAAAATCAGTGAGAGCAATGTGTTCACAGTGGGAGGGTAACCAGCCATATACGTTTGCTGTAGATATGCTTTTAATGATCAGTTAAGAAAGCTGATAGGGAAAAAAACCTGAGTTGTTTGAAATGTGCTGCTGGAGAAGAGCTTTGCAGATACCCTGGACTGCCAGAAAGACAAACAAGTGGGTCCTAGATCAAATCAAGCCTGAACTCTCTCTGGAGGTAAAAATGATCAAACTGAGGCTGTCCTTCTTTGGGCACATCATGAGAAGACAGGATTCGCTCGAAAAGACAATAATGCTAGGAAAGGTGGAAGCAGCAGGAGAAGAGGAAGCCCAGATACAAGATAGACTGACTCCCTGAAAGAAGCCACAAGCTTGAGTCTACAATGGCTCAGAAGGGTTGTTGATGACAGGACACTTTGGAGAGCACTCATTCATAGTGTCATTCATACATCAAGGGCAACTTGACTGCACATAACAACAACAACAGTGACACACACACATCTCCCTACCTTCGAGGTGGGGCAGCTTTGTTCCTCAGCTGATTGTTCTCCGGGGTGTTTTCCGCTCCCAGCTTCTGCAGGTACATGGATGGGTAGTAGCCTGTGATTTCATCCTTCCTGGGTTTTAAAAAATCAATATTTTTATTTGACTTGTAAAACAGAAAAGCAGGGGCGGAAGAGGCTGATACTACACACAGAACCTTAATTGCTCATATAGACTTGGTTCATTTTCCAAAAAAGTGTGAAGTCTGCAGACCAAATACAAGTTTGATTTCTTTACCTAAAAGATGGATAACCTGCCTTTTAGAGTAAGCCTTCCATGGTAGCATACAACTGAAACACAAACATACTGGAAAAACAGAAGATCAAAATGAACAGTTGAACCTAACCAGCAACAGAGAAGAGAAGTAACAGGTCAAAATAACACAGACCCAAATGAGATGATACAGTTAGCACCAGAGCTCTCTTAAGAGCTAAAAGACATCTCCTTCTCTTCAGAAAAGCTGGTGTCACACTGTGTGCTGCAAATGATCATGGTTCTGTTTTCTGATTGGTCATTGGGAAGTAAACGTGGCCTTTGTTTAGCTGTTTTATGGCTTAGGAATGGAGCTTTGAAGGGATTGTGTGTCTGGAGGGAAAACCTTATCATAGCAGAAAATACACATTCCCCTTGATGTTTGATTTAAGCCACAATTATCTGTAATGAGTAATATTTGCGGGGGGGATAACAAGGGTGCAACAGAGCTCATTTTCAAAAGTAACCATTTTAAAATGAAAAATAATGAACTAGTATAAAGAATTTAAAAGTTGAAAGTGGCATTTTCATAATTTATATATATTCAGAGAGGGCAAGTTATTTGGAAAATAATGCAACCGCCCGATAGAGGGGATCTATTCATCAGACTATATGGCTCATACTACATGTTATGGGAAATAGCCAAAATACATGTTTATGTTTGTGTGAGGGAAATTGCATGAGAAGGCAGGATTCTCTGGAAAAGATAATAATGCTGGAAAAGGTGGAAGTCAGCAGGAAGAGAGGAAGACCCAATACAAGATGGACTGACTCCCTAAAGGAAGCCATGGGCTTGAGTTTGCAACAGCCGAGCAGGACCTTTCAGAGATTGCTCGTTCATGGGGTTGCTATAAATTGGAGGCAACTTGATGGCACATAACAACAGCAGCAGATTAATGCTCAATAATGAGCTGCTGGCTCCCCCTCGTTAATTGTGGCATCGAGGCTTATTCAATTCTCCTTATGCAAGATTCAATCAGCAATGAGATCCTAACCAACATATCATTAGAAGAGGGAATTCCTTACATGCTAAAAAAAAATCTGATTGGCACAGGGCAAGCGCTCCATTGCTCCCGCAGTTGACTCATCCACATTCTTTGTTTTCTGACAGGTCTCGGGGAGGGGCCTTCTTTTGAAAGCCTAATTGGCCAGTTCAGAAAGCCTCCTACATCACATCTCTAGAATGTCAATGTTTTCTCTTTCCTAACTAGGTCTTCTCTGCAATGTATAGTTTGGAGCTTCTAGGGAAGGCAAGGATACCAAGTCCCCCTTTTGAGCTTCCATGGTTGAGTGAGGACTCACCTGACAACCCACCATCCGTCGAGAAGTTTATGGATCACTTCGATGGTTTCCCCTTCCTTCAGCGTGATCTCATCTTCCTGGGCAGCCGTGTAGCCTTTCCGGACCACGTGGAGTTCCCCTGAGCGAAGAAGAGACGAGAAACACGTTGAGTTGGCCAAGCGTTGACATGCCTATAGGGACATTTCACAATGGCTCGGACTAAGCCAATAAGGGCTTCCTTTACTAGTCTCATGGCTCGGGCATGGAGCTTTGAAGGACTTGCTCTTTGGATTTTATAATTTCCCTTCTATCCTAATCTAGTGATCTGAGCCCTGAGTCTTTGTCCATCCGAGGGATGGGCACAGCGCAGTCTCTCAGATGTCTGGCTCCTCGTTCCAGCCTTCCCCCAAGGCTGATGGGAATGGTTACTCAGCAAAACATGGAGGGCTGCCCTTTGTTGGACTACTGTTCCCATCAGCGGTTTATATGACTTGACCTAATCATTAAAGACCTGGGCATCAAGGGAACCAAGGAGAGAAAGGTGTCTTACCAGCATAGTTGGGTTCCTGCTCTTCTGATTCATCGGGACCATCCGTAGGTTCTAGGTAAACAGCTGGGACCCAACCTCGCTTGTTCTTTTGTTGACAGAACCACCAGCCTGGGAAGGAAGGGAACACATCCTTACAAAGTTTGAAGACATTGTCTGCATCTAAGTTTCATTAACAAGGCAGAGCTTGGGAAAAATTGCTTTTACGATCTATAACTCCCAGAATTCTCTACCAACCCTGGCCACATTGGTGAAATATTTCTAGGAGACACAACCCAAAAATATTACATTTCCAATCTCTGCAAGGAACATATTTTTCACAACGTTCCAGCAAGCACTTGGATCCATGGAAGCCACCTCCACTACTTTTGTTCTTACTGTCATCATGAGGATGATCAGCATCGTGATTAAACGAATCCATGTTTATTTAGAAAACGGTGCGCAAAAAACAGCAGGAAGCCCCCAAATGTGCCCTTGGCTCCTTGTGACAACGTTCTAACCCCAGAAGATAACTCACAGCGCTGTGTTTTAGTTTTAAATCGTGTGTTTTATTTTTAATGTGTGTTTTTAAATCATAACAGAATTCAATTTAGATCTTAGTATTTTGGGGGAAATTTAGAATACCGTGCTGGTTTTCCCTTCTTATCACGGTCTTTTCTTTCAGTCCCCATAACATCTGCTTCCCGTTGTTAAACCACAAGAGGCGATTTCTGGTTATACTTTAAGCTGGGGTGGGTAAAAAGTCCACATACACCTTGCCCCCCCCCCCCAATATAATTTTGTGCCATCAACTCAGATCCAACTTATGGCAAGCCTTTTGGGGGTTTTCCAGGTAGAGAATACTACTCAGAAGTGGTTTCCCCTTCCCTTCTTCTGGGGGTTCCCTGGGATCACCGTGCAGCTTGCCCAAGGCCACCCAGGCTGCCTTTTTTTCCCCACGAGGCCCTGTGGGGAAACATTTGGCTCTCACTAACTCACTGAGTTATCCAGCCAGCTCACCCTCTGTATACGACTCCCAAATTTATTTTTTCTGCTCCGCCAATGGTTTTGGTGTATACTCTTCCCTAATTTTTCCCTAAACCACTTAAAAAATATAAAGAAAGAAACTGGAAACAAGCATCTACCCACCTCCTGTATAGACTTTTTTTCCCCCTGGCTTTCTGGGAGATATTTTGGAAGCTGGTAACCCGGGGCAGAAATTTGCCTTCTGGACTCCTGAAGCTTGCTTGCTTTTGCTTTAAGCCCTGCATTCTCTTCTGCTGATGAAATTAGCCAAAGTCCTGGGCTCTCTGACCTGACATTAAACCCAGCCTTACCCACAACCAGAGAGAAAAGTAAACTTTCTCGGCTTACCACTCTCGCTTTTCTCTATAACATCCACGACATCTCCCACCTTAATGGTCATCTCGGTCTTAGAGTTCTTCTCGTAATCAGCAACAGCGCGATACGTCTGTAGGATGATGGGGCCAGTGATATCTGTGAGAGGAGAAGCAGCCGTGAGTAGGGGGCTCCCGCCAAAGATACGCGTGAGCCTGGGGGTTACCCGAACTGAGTCCCAGGTTCTATTTAGTGTCAAAAAAACTAATTTTCCCAAACGGCATAAGAGGAGGTGAAGGTGTTTTCATTTCTGCTCTCCTACCTTCTGCAATCCTGTTGGCATCCTTGGGCATTAAATAGGTTTCTGATTTCTTGGCTCTGGGAAGAGAAAATGGGGGGGGGGGGAAGTCAGGTCTTTCTTCCGAGTTTCAAACCCCAATAAGGAACGTCAGGCAAACTCTTCAAGCTTATACATGCGGATTGTCATAAAGATTATTTTATATGTACATTTTTAATTGTTATACACTACTATTAGGCAGAGAGAGACCGAGAGAGAGAGACAGACAGACAGACACCCTGTTTCCCTGAAAATAAGACCTAACCTGAAAATAAGCCCTAGTATGATTTTTCAGGATGCTCGTCATATAAGCCGTACCCCCAAAATAAGCCCCAGTTAAGTGAAACCCCGCCCTCCACCCTTGTGCAGCAACCAGAAGATGACATGACTGTATTTGAATAAACGTAGATTGTTGTACATGAAAAAAATAAAACATCCCCTGAAAATAAGCCCTAATGCGTTTTTTGGAGCAAAACTTAATATAAGACTCTGTCTTATTTTCGGGGAAACATGGTAGGTAGGTAGGTAGGTAGGTAGGTAGGTAGGTAGGTAGGTAGGTAGGTAGGTAGGTAGGTAGGTAGGTAGGTAGGTAGGTAGGTAGGTAGGTAGGTAGGTGTTTCCAATACATTTATAAATATACATTTTGCAAATTAACTCTGTGCTTTGAAAAGCTTTTCCTTGCTTGCTTCAACTCCCCCATTGGCTGGTGATTCTGGGAGGTGTAGTACAAAAAAAATTAAAATAAATGTTCCCCATCTCAGATTAAATCCTGCACTTAAATACACATGTGGTGGACAGTGGAAGGCAGACATTTGCACGCACAGCCAGAAATCTTTCCTTGCCACTGCTTTGCTTCCTAAGAAGAGTCCTGTTTGATCCGACGGAAGGTCAGTTTTGGCCCAGCCACCTGGCCTAAACCCGACGGCCGGTCCTGACAAGAGGAGGCCCACCGAATCAATGGGTGAATGGGGAGCGAACATTCGTGTCAGTCCTTTCCCTTCAACAGGCCTAGTCAACTTGGGGCTACCTTGGACTCAACTCCTTTTCCAAACACAGACAAAACTTTTCCTGATGTCGATGAAAGAGGGCTCAAGACAGCCCCGGGAGATGGGGCCTCCTCCCTCCACAAGCCTCACCCTGGTGAACCTCCAGAGGCAGGCTTCTCTAGCAGAAACTGTGAGATGCTGGTTTTTTTAATTTCCCACAAAGCCACATCAGGACCGTGGTGGCACATTGAAAACAGCAGTGTTCCAACACAGCAGCTTTACGGAAAAGGGGTGGCCTGGGGAACAGTCCTCTGGGAAGGTCAGTGGCTCCCAACCTTGGGTCCCCAGATGTTCTTGGACCACAACTCCCAGAAATCCTGGCCAGCACAGCGAGTGGCGAAGGCTTCTGGGAGTTTTAGTCCAAGAACATCTGGGGCCTCAAGGTTGGGAAGCACAGGGGCATGATAATCTCTGCCTGTTTTCACTGGGGATTCTGGGAATCGTAGTCCAAAAGATGTATTTCCCTCCCAGCTCTGCAATAAACATCCAGTGTATCATCCAGATACACTGGAAGCCAGATTTCGGTTGAATATCAGGGAAAACTTCCTAACTGTTAGAGCAGTACGACAGTGGAACCAGTTACTTCGGGAGTTGGTGAGTGCTCCAACACTGGAGGCATTCAAGAAAAACTTGGATAATCACCTGGCAGATATGCTTTGATTGTATTCCTGCACTGAGCAGGGGGTTGGACTTGATGGCCTTGTAGGCCCCTTCCAACATAACTTTTCTATGATTCTATGATCCAGTGCCCTTCCCGTACTCACTGGCCAGCCGTAGGTGGATTCAGATCATCAGGTCTGACTTTGAAGAAGTTCAGGACGTGTTCACACCGAGAGATTTTGCGGGGCAAGTTGATCAAGGCGGAGGAATACTCGGACAGCGTGTTTTGCCTGTTGTGGGTAGACCGCTGGCTATCAAACCACTTTGGTGCTGGAGCAGAAGGAAAGGAAAGAAAGAAACACAGAAAACTGCTTAATTCAAACAGCTTGACCATCAAGAAATGGGCAGTTTCATTGACTAGGATCCCACGGCTCACTGCAGCAAATCTCATAAGGCGCCAGGATGCACCTCAGCTATGCCATAGGGAAGATGACCAGGCACCTGACCGAGATGTACCCTGGCACCTTGACCTGTGATGATCTGCAGAAAGTGATGCACACCTTACATATGTAACCGACAGGATTCTGGCCATCAGGTCATGGGGTCGATATTTTTACTCTCTTTCCCCTGGGATGCACTGTGGATTTCATCGAAGGAAGGAAGGAAGGAAGGAAGGAAGGAAGGAAGGAAGGAAGGAAGGAAGGAAGGAAGGAAGGAAGGAAGGAAGGAAGGAAGGAAGGAAGGAAGGAAGGAAGGAAGGAAGGAAGAAAGAAAGCTGGATCCACACAGCTTCCCTTTTCAACAGAGCTACAGCAAGCAGTTGGGTTAGACAAGGATCACATGAACAACCCAGTAGACAGAATTTCTAAGCCATCTGTTTTAGCCTTGGTACAGCCTTTCTGATGACCTCTCATGATCTAGAAGTCCCTGATTTGAATCTCACCCTAAATGCCACTTCCCTTTCGTCCTCAGCACATCCTGATCTGCCAAAAGGAGGCACCAATGCTAGCGAATAGAGTTACAGCCGCTAGAGGGACCGACGAGGAGTCAGGAGGCCTGGGTTCGAATCCCCGCTCAGCCATGGAAGCTCACTGGGGGGAGCAGAACTGGTACAGCTGCTCCTTAAATATCTCACTTCCCTGGAAAGCCCTGTTAGGGTCGCTATAAGTCGGTTTTGACTTGACGGCACGGAACACGACCATGTTAACCTACCTCGCAGGCAACTAAGACTCCTAACATGTTTTGCAATGCGATTTCTGGCCAGAAATGAATGCCTTAAAATGGTCATCATCCCAAAATGCACATATTAGATAAAGTGCAGAGGCCCACCGAGCGGCCCGACTCCTGTTGCCTCCCATACTTAAGTTGCACTTGAGTAAGCCCATTGAATCACTGGGGATCGGTTTGAGTCGAGTCCTCCAGAAGCTTCATTGATTCAAATGGGCCTACTCCAACTCATTTGAGCAGGTTAAAAGTCAGCAACCTCTTTCGGGCAGCCTCTTTTTGTTAAAAAGAATAAACGAGGAGGAGGAAGATGCAAGGACAGTGCGAGCATCTGTACGGCGTTTTGTCTGTTTGTGGACGGGGTGTGCGGGCGAAGAAACTGGGGAGAACGTTGTTAAAACAAACGCAGTAACATTGCATTTAAAGCAAACAGGGGATTGGCTATATTTCCTTCTCTTGGTTATCGGAAAGCGATCACTTGCAGACAGCTGTTCTTAGACACTTCCTCCTAAAACCCTGCTTTCGTTTCTCCAGGGAAACAATTTTTGTTCTTTGTTCCCTTTGGCCCACCAGGAAAGGCTGGCCACAGGGGATGCGTGCCTCCGTTTTGTCCTTCAGCGCCCTTGCACCCAGAGAACTCATCTTTAGAGACTCTTGTACTCAAGTCTAGCTGGAAAACAGGGACTTTCCTTCCTTAGCGGTTTCTAGGCTACTAACAAAATGGAGAATCCCTGTCGCCTTAAGGTTTTGGCTCTGCGGCTTTTGGGGGAATCCTGAAATGCTCTCACTGGCATCACCTTCTGTAAATTGGATCAGGAGGCTGAGCAACATAATTAAGTAAGGAACACGTTTCCTCCAGCAAGCTGGGGGTTCATTTTACTGACCCAGGAAGGACAAAAGGCTGAGTCAGCCTCGGGCCAGCAACGTGGCCCCCGTTGGGAGCAAACTCAGGTTGCGAGCAGAGTCTTGACCGCAGTACTGCAGTTTAATCACTGTCCCGCAAGGCGTGAGAGAAAGCAAGAGCATTGCTAAACATCTCAAGTCTGCTTCCATCACAAGGCTGGGTGTAACTGAGCAGTCCTCTCTCTCCCATGAGAAAACTTTATTTGTTGGGAAAAGGAAAATAAATCCTTTGGGATTCTGGGAGCATTTGTCTAAGAAAGAAAACATTTCTCGTCTCTGGCCTTCCTCCAACGCACCGCTGGGGGGCTGACCCATAGGGTTACCAGCTCTGCAGCTTCCCAGCTGTGAAGTTTTAAAACCTGAGGCTGGGAGAGACGGGCAGGAGGCATCCTGTGGTTCTACCAGGCAGGATCTCATAACTTTACCTAGGAGCAGGGCTGTAGAAAAACCTAATATGTGTGAGGGTGCACACGAGCGAGCAAGAATGGGAAATCAATATGGATTCCCTGCAGGACCCCCCCATGTATGTGGGCAACAGTGAATCCTGAAGCCAGCTAGGAGCTGATAAGAGATCATCATCCTGGCACAGAAGACACCAGACACAGTAAGACTTAACGTCCTCTTCTTCCAGTGCCACCCGTCCGATTAGATTTCAGTTCCTGGCTGGCAACCAACAGACGCACCAGACCCTGATGTTTCTGCCCGCAACCCAAAACTCAACAATGCTACTAGACGTTGCCCACAAGCGGCCGCTGGGTTCACCAGGCAGAAAAGCGGCGATTTTCAGTTCCTCAAACTTGCGATGCTAGATTCCCAGAACACCCGTCTGAGCAAAGCAAAATTTCATAAACCCCCCCTTCTCTCTCTCTCTCTCATTCTCTCTCCCACACGCTGACCACCCGAAGAGGAAGCAGCTTGGCGTGGACCCCAAACAGTAAACAACTCCGTAACCTATATAGATTCAGATCACTCATTTCCCAGGGTTGAATGTCAATCAGAGGACATTGGGCTGAATAATCTGAAAACATTTAATGCGAGGGGCCGAAGGGAGAATTCTTTCCAGCACACGAAGAATGCCTGAATTCTCAGATTGGAAACAGGTTTTTATCATTCTTCAGCATGTATAATTAATTGAGGATTCTGGGATTTTTAGTGCAAAGGTGATGATGATGATGAAAATGTTAACTTACTGAAGCTCGACTAATTTAGTATTGATTTTATTGACCGGTTTTTAATACAATACTTGTTTAATTCTTGTCTAATATTTGTATACTCACTCTTTTTAGCTTTTAAATATTTAATATAATACTTGTCTAGTTCTTTTTAAATATTTGTACACTCACTCTTTTTAGCCTTCGAATATTTAATATAATACTTATTCAGTTCTTCTAAAATATTTGTATACTCACTGTTTTTAGCTTTTAAATAATTGTCTTTTTAATTATGTAAGCCGCCTGGGGGCCTTTTTAAAGAGAAAGGCGGGGTAAAAATGTTTTAAATAAATAAATAAATAAATTCACCTTGATAAAGTACCAATTATCTAACTGTGAGACCTAAGGCAACGCAGACAGAGGGCATAAATGTCTAGCTGGTACCTAAATCTACTGATGGGTCTTAGGAAAACAAATGGTAAACATTTTATTTTATTTTATTTCATTTCATTTTTGAAAGCATAGACATTCCTCCTCATCCTTTTTCATGGGGGGGGGTGGGGTTTGCTGCGGCAACCATCCTCCCTCGCCCCAGGTACCAAAACCACTGGTTACAGCTCAGAGTGAGCCCCTTACCTGGCAAATGTGGGATGATCCTGTTCTCCACATTAATTTCCCCGGATTCAATTGGAAACATTTCCTTCAAAGCTTTCTAGTGAGAGAAGAGAAAGTTTTAGAATATGGCTAAACACACACACACATACACAAGCTAAGGGCCCTGAAGAGAAAGGCGCCAGTGAGAATATGACATGTTTCTTAAACACATGAAGCTGAGATGATGATGATGCCACCTTTCCTTCCCAGTCTCCCTAAAACATGGCTAACTTGAGATATTACTAATTCAGTGGCCAGCTTTCTCTTTCTGGGTTGCCTTGGGTTTCGCAAGAGGGAAAACCCGGTAACGCCCAAGTTCATCAGACAGTTCTTTCCAGACAGGGCAGCTGAAACGGCTCAGGCAGCAGCCTTTCCCCCTTTTTTAAAAAAATCAGACGATGCCTGGGATCTGGGGGATCATTTGACCTCTTAGAAGTCTGCAGAATGGTGTCTTGTGGATTCCCATGCCTGGAATTCCTCAAGGTTGCAGAATTCTGAGAGTGGTCAGTTACGTATTCGTTCGTCAGTTACGTATTCATTCCCATGGTTCACCAAAGGTAACATCAGCCCTGTGAGGTAGAGCAGGCAGAGGCACAGGAGCAGGGCCCCCGGCCACCCAAAGCACTCCGTGGTTGCCTAGGGCCTTGAAGGAAGAGGACACTACCTATTTCCGAAAGGATTTTGACTTTTTTTCTTTTCTTTTTTAAGCCAAAGGGCTTTTTGGACAGACGCAGACCTCTGCAGTTCTCGATGGGGAAGTTATTAATGCTGCTCTCGCCTCAGAATTTGAGATTTTACTGTTCTCCTCCCACCCGATACCTGAATCTAATCTAGATTCATTTACTACCATTTACAGTTAAATCAAATTTTGCCAATCAGGTGTCGGACCTCTTTAAGAGCATTATGCCCATGCGGTGCGTTGGTCCAAGAGAGTGCGTCGAACTCATTGGGACCAACTTTTGTGTTAAAACGACTGCCACAGACAGGCACCTTATCAGAGACGGGAAGAGTTACTTTTTTGTTGTTAAATGACAACCTTGAGGATTATGGGAATTGCAGCAATTCTAAGAGTTGTTTAAAAAGTAATTTTTCCGATCTCTGGGTTTTACTTGTTCCTCACGACGCAGGATCGTACCCTCACCCGAATGCCGTGACGGTGGCACAGAACCAACCCTGACTTACATGGAACTCGTAAATCTCGGTGAATTTCCGATACACCATCTTTTCCGTGAGATCTTGCCATTTCACCAGGAACATGTAAACCTGAGAACGACAGCACGTTAGTGAGCGATGGTCGGTGGCAGAGGCTTAAAGTGGCTTCCCTCCCCCTGGCTCAGCATTTCTCCCATTCACATCGCTGGCCTCGTAGGAATGGGGTTTTCTTGATCCAGGACATGGGTGGCGGGAGATAGAGATGTGTGTATGGTTTCCCCGAATATTGTTGGGTTCCATCTCTCCACAATCTCAGGCCAATCCAGCAACATCATGACCCATATCCCCCTGGTTTGCTTCAGCGTTTGCTTCTTACATGTTGTTTCTGTGTGCCCCAGATTTCTTCAAAGTTCTTATCCTCTTTACTTGATCCTCTTAACAACACCCCTGCGAGGTAGGTCAGACTCAGAACATATGTGTCTTGCATGGTTGGGGCTGTGCATGACTTGACCCACTTCAGAAGGTGGGGAACCAGTCCTGCAATATTTCTGCAACCTCTGGATCATTCCAGTGAGTTTATGCTATAGAACAGGATCCTGTTCCAGCATGATCTGAACAGATCATCCATGGCTCTCAAGATTCTCAATAAACAGTTATTCCCCATCCTCTGTTACCCGATTCTGTTAATCAGTGTTAAAGCTGGAAACTCCCGATTGTGAAGTCGCTTTGCTGAGCAGGGATTATGAAGTCACCCACCACTCCCTTCAAACTTCCCTGTTCCCTCCAAGTTTAGCTGCAACCCTCACACAAGCTGAGGGAGAAATGGATTTTCCCAGGGATACAATACTTCTGAAAACTATCCTCGCTTTAACAGATAGGCCGGTCTGAATAGGCAGTTAAGAGCTGTTACCTTTACAAAATATCTGGTCCTCATTTGTTGATATGGATCCATTGAACTACTTCCAGTTCAGGAATCTCTTTGGTAACAATGGCCATGGCAAGTCAGGATGAGCATCTACCCTTCCATTTTTACGGCCACACCATTGTTGAGCACTGAGCGACCCCCGCCTCCCCACAGCCCAAAATGCAAGCTTTTTAAAAATATAAAACATACTGCCTCCGAAAGCAGCACACTTCCATTTTTTTTGAAGCTTTAAAGCAGAGGATAGCCACGATGTATTTGTTAATTACATTTATACCCCACTTTTGCTCCAGTTGGGATCAGGGCAGTACAGATGGCTCTTCTTCTTACCACTTTCCTTTCACAACTGTCGTGTGCGATAAACCAGATTGAATGAGAAATAATTATTGGCCCAAGGGTAACCCCTGGGTTTTCAAAGCTGAAGGGGGGGACTTGAACCTGAATCTCCCAATTCTTAGTTCAACCCTCTGATTCTCAAAGGACATGAAGCTGCTTCTAGAAACAAGTTATTTTCACCACTAGCAGCAGATCACCGATGTTCGCAGGGGGCTGGATTAGATGGTCTTTAAGTTCCCGTCCACTTCTATGATTCTAAAGTCACAAATGGAATGATTTTCAGCCCCAAGAATGCTGAGATACTTTCCCCCTTGGTCTTTGGGGATAGAGGGAGGCACAAAATAATAATAATAATAATAACTTGGATGTTCCCCAAGAGGCACATGGGCTATGGATTAGTCCCACCTCAGTACTGACACCACACTTTAAGAAGAATGCCAACAAACTGGAGCAAGTTCAGAGGAGGGCAACAAGGAGGATCCGGGGACTGGAAACCAAGCCGTAGGAAGAAAGACTGATAGAACTGGGCAGGTGTAGCCTTCAGAAAAGAAGACTGAGGGGGAAGAGCATAGCACTCTTCAAATGCTTGAAAGGTAGTCCTACAGAGGAGGGGCAGGATCGATTCATCCCAGAGTGCGGGACGCGTCATAAAGGACTCAAAGCTACAGGATGCCAGATTTCAGCTGAATCTCAGGAAAAATGTCCTGTTCAGAGTAGTGTGACCATGGAACCCATGACCTTGAGAGGTGGTGAGTGCGCCAATGCTGGAGGCATTCAAGAGAAAATTGGACCACCCTTTGTCCGACTGGCTTCGATTTGGATTCCTGCCTTGAGCAGGGAGGGTTGGACTTGATGGCCTTAGAAGCCCCTTCCCACTCAGTTATTCTATGATTCTATTAGTCTGATATGGGTTAAACCTCCATCCCCCGCCCAACAAACCTGTGATCACAAATCAGGTACATGGGGATGCGCTCTACATCCTAGCATTAAGATCTTGACACTTACATAGTGTTGGCTCGGGAAGAACCTCTTCTCAAACCCAAGCAGCTCAATGTGCCTGATGTAGATATCCGAGTCCCCCATGGTTGGTATAGGATCTCCCCAGATGACCCTTGGCTACTCCGGGAAGCAATTAATAGCACCTCTCTCTCTTGCACGCGGTCTCTCTCCAGAGGCTGGGCTCAGCAGCTGCAGTTTTTATCTTCAACAAAAGAGGAAGTCTTATTGTATTTCCCCAACAACCTGGGCCCGTTATGTAATACTTTTTTTTTTGTCCTTTTCTCATCAACATCTTGAGTTTTGTTTCCTGTACCTTTTGTGGCGGGGCGTGTGGAGCGGAGCCAGACGCTGAAGCCACAAAACTAGCTGCCTTCTTAACACCTGCTGAATTCGGGTGCCTCAGCTTAAGTCAAGGAGCCCGAGGGAACATTTTGCACGCACACACGGGCCCCACGATCAGTCCCTGTAGAAAGATCAATGGCGTGGCACCCTCTATTTAAAAACATTTCTGAATGCCTTCTTAGAGTTAAGCCAATGTTGGCTTGCTTTTAATGATTCAATGGTATTTTAATTAGCGTCCTTGATCACTGGAAGCTGAGGCTCCAATACTTTGGCCATCTCATGAGAAGAGAAGACTCCCTGGAAAAGACCCTGATGTTGGGAAAGTGTGAAGGCAAGAGGAGAAGGGGACGACAGAGGACGGGATGGTTGGACAGTGTCATCAAAGCGACCAACATGAATTTGACCCAACTCCGGGAGGCAGTGGAAGACAGGAGGGCCTGGTGTGCTCTGGTCCATGGGGTCACAAAGAGTCGGACATGACTTAACGACTAAACAACAACATTTTAATCAGCATATAGTTTAATTGCTTTTTAAATCTCTAACTTATTGGGTTTTTAATTCTATTCCTTTTAATATTGTGAGCCGCCTTGAGTCCCCTTATCGGGAGAAAGGCAGCATATACATTAACTCAACTCAACTCCTCAACTCAACTCAACAAATCTTCCTTGGCACCCAGTGACTTACTTAAAAACCAGCTTAAGGAACAAGATCTTTGCCTACCAGCAGAAGGACAACAAAGAATGGGCCAGCTGGTGTCTTGTGGGAAGGAGTTCCACAGCCTGGGAGCAGACACCAAGGAGGTGCTGTCTTGGATCTTCACCAAATATGAAGAAATAACTCCCTTTGGGCTGTCAATAAGGCAGGGCAACCAGAAGCTTTATCCCAGGGAACCAACATTTAGGGGGTGAGGAAATGTGGACGTGAAGCTACTGAGTGTTAGGCATCACCTCCACATCCTACTAAATTCTCCCTTTTAAACCTTTTCTAATAATTTTCTTGGGGAGCACCACCTTCTCCTCCTTTTTTCTTTGGGGTACAGTTGGAGCGGTGGAGATGGTACCACTTTCCTTAGATGGCAGAAAGGCTCATTACGGCTCTGTCTCTTCCGGAGGCATTAAACCCCAAACAAACCTCTCATGGGTGGAAACAGTCCTTCAGATGGCAGGGCCATTGACCGGGGAAACTTCCAGGAGCCGTCGATCAAAAAAGAAGAGGCGTCTACGAGCTCCTATTTGCTATCTAACCCTCTTCAACAGCCATCTCCCGAAGAGGTTAAAATAAAGAGGATATATTTGATGACATTGTGGTGCTTTGTTGTTGTTTTTCTTCTTCTTCCCCTATAATGGAAGAGAGCAGAAGGCGGGGGACTTCGAACACCATGAAATCACATCATGTGGCTCCTCCAGCACACACATTACCAAGGAGACCGGCACAAATTGTAACTGAATCATCATCGGGGCGTTTTAAACGGGCGTTAAAACAGAGGCTACATCCAATGTGTCTGTACATGGGAAGTCGACCGGCTAAAAATGGGTGGATGTGATTCAACGGGATGAGCCCATTACTGTGAAATATGTTGTCGCTGCCTTTAAATAAACCGAATATAGAAGCTGAACATCCATTCACTTTCTCTTCTGCCAGATGCACTTTGTACTTGTCATCTTTCCAAGGAGGGGCTGCGTGAGCCCTCTCAGTATCCCGACTCCTTCCCATTTAGGAAACAATAATTCAGGGGTGAAATAAGTCCCCTTATACCTTCTAGAGGTCTGAGAGGAACTCTGCTGTGTTTGGGGATGGGGAAACAGAGACATAAATTTTAAAAAATTACTTTTCGGCCACCGAAGGATGCAGAGCTTTTCGTTAGAAGAAAATAATACCGTTTTTTAACGAGATGGCATCATGGGAGCCATTGTGGCTCTCCAAAGTCAAGGGGCGGGTGTGTAGACCCTGCCCCGGCTGTCCAAACCCTTCTCCAGTGGTAATCCCTGGACACAGATTTATGGAACTCACTCGAGAACGAGGATCATGAGAAATGCTGGTGGTTTTAATGCCTGGGCACCCTCTTTCTCTTCACTCCTCCCTGCCACTCACAAAGGTATTTGCACATGTCATCTTGCGCACACAGATTTCTTTGGGGGTCACGGAGCAAATCCACATGGCGATAACACCAATTTTGTACGGGCTACGTGCAAATCTTTGTAATCGTCACACAAGGGGCAGCCTTCTGACCTCCTGGGTTTTACTGAAATTTCAGAGAGGTGGGGAAGCTGGTGACCTTTCTGAGGAAAGGGAGGGATGGTTTGTCGATTGCACCAAGCAAGACTCACTTGGGTACATGCTAGAGACACAGCCACTCAGCTCTTGCCAAAAAATAAATAAATCAGGAAGAACAATTGCACCACCAATTAGAAGAAGCTCATGTTGGCTAACCTTGTGGCTCATGCAGCGCAAAGCTAGAGTAACTCAGAAGTAGAGTTGCAATGAATTCCACTGAACATATTGCACTGAACTTCACCCTACTTACGCCTGGATGACTACAATGAGAACTGCAACCTTTGAACGGGGGAAGGCTGGGGTCAGAGACACAACCGCTTCATTGTTTATTAGTACCATTTATTGACAGCAGACCCAATGTGGTGATGCTGATGCCAATACATTTTTAAAAATTAAAACACCAATCCAGCATTTCTAGGGCAAGTAGTTGAATCTAGCTATGGTATTAAAGCTGCCCAATGCCCTAGAGTCACGCTACTTCAGGGGCATTGCAGGAAATTTACACGGCTGTTGGAACCAGGCTTCCGGCAGCTCAGTAACCTTGCCCCGCGGAGAGACTTGAGAGGATACTTTATCCATCCACCCATTGCAAATCTGGCGTCGTTCCCGGTTCAAAGATGGCTATTTTGCACTTACATATATTTTATAATAGGAAATGGATACACGGCAGGATAAGGCATAACGCAGCCTTGGGTCGTGGCAGACGGGGTGAAACAGGAGGCGTTTCAAGGACGACTCGCCCCCTTTCTCTTGGATGACCAACGTTGGGGTTCGATTAGGGCAGAAGGAGCCGGTGTTGGCCAAAAACAAAGATGTAAAGGACGTTTTTCAGCGTCTGTTGTGGTAGATGCAAAACCCACCTGCAGATTCAAACCCATCGTTGTGTGCCGTTTGTACACGGGCACTCCCTAAGCCAAACTCTGTATGAGCACATCTGGAGACTGTGGGAGGAGTTGTGTTTTTTTTTGCTTTCTTGTAAAAAAGGTTGATGAAGGCCAAGTCAGGATATATGATCCAGGGGCTCCAACTCAAGCTCTTTGAATTCCTTGGTTGGGAATGATCTAGACAGGGGCACAGAGCTGTGAATGTGACGATGCCCATCGCTTGGCCACGGCGTAGACCTCTGGCGTGCAGCGCAGGGATGATGGGAAGTCTTTGGGTCAGAGTCCCGAGTCCGAGTCTTTGGTAACAAGTCCCGAGTCCGAGGCCCTACTAAAAACAAGTCCCTGGGGGTAGAGTGGTAGGTCAGTGGTCCAGTATCTGCTTCAGATCAAGGACCCAGGTTTCGTCCCTGGCATGTCCTGGAAAGACACCACTAGTGTAAACACGTCTAGGTTAGATGAACTAAGGCAGCTCCCTTTTGTTCCTGGGCCTCTGGACACATATCACTGGGTTGTTTCCTTTTACACGGTGTCCCTCCAGCATATGTTTCCTGTTCTTGTTATTCACAGAGCAAAGGCAACTCAACCGCTCTGATGTGAAAGCACCGAAGAGCCAAATGGGAAAGATGGGAGGGGCTGCAGAGGGAAGGCGTTGCCTGGGGGCCCAGCACAGCAGTGATCAGGGGTGTTAGGAGGTCACAGTGAAACTGCAGTCTACAAGGGCCCTGAAGAATACTCGGGACAAGTAGCATGGATACCCTCTCTTGTCCTCTGCCCCAACATGAAATGGAAGCAAAGGCTGGCAGAGATCAACTAACCCATTTAGAAACGATTCCAAACAACGATCTTGACTGCTCAGAGCACCAACACACGTGAGTGGATGGAGTGGGATGGCTGCTTTCTCACTCTTTTCTTTTTTAGATCTAGTTATAGATCAGTATTCTCAGGCTTCTCTCTTTCAAGCCACTCCCTGACTCTCCTCCTTTATTAAGGAGAGGGTGCTAAGAGACCCAGCACACGCACAGAAGCAAGCTCTAGACCAGTAGTTCCCAACCTTGGGTCCCAGGTGTCCTTGAACTACAACTCCCAGAAGCCTTCACTGCTAGCTGGGCTGGCCAAGATATCTGGGAACTGTCGACCAAAAATACCTCGGTTACTCAAGGTTGGGAACCACGGGTCTAGAGGTTCCATAACTTAAGTTAGATTCCCCCGTCCTCCTTCCCAATCCCCAAATGTATTTCTTAATAATCAGTATTTTTCTCCTTTTTGCTTTATATGTTCTAGAGTAATTATTACTATTAAAGTCACAAGCAGTCCTGATAGTACGATCCACACAGAGTAGACCCTGAGCTGGTCTTTACTGTCTACCTCCCCTCTTCTAAATATGAAGACTCCTGTTTATGTGCAAAGGGCCATGAATCCACAGAAAATTCAAATATAGCGAAGTATAATAGATACGTCACGCGTAGCAGCTCAAGGGGGAATCTGTGAGGTTATCTCACATCTGCTCCTGTTTCTGTGAAACCAACAACAGTTTCACTCACATCTCAACTTTTTTTTAGAAAATGGGTTGATTGCTAACCAAACTTACAAAAGATCACATGACAATCCCACCTGGAGGGGAAATTTAAAACGTTTTTAGTGCCTCTCTTTTCATTTCCCATTATTTCTTCAGAGACAAGAAATGAAAGTAAGTAAGGGTTCTTCCGACAGGAAACATATGCCGGGAAGACATCGCATTGTGTGAAATGAAACAACAAAAGCATGGTGTGTTTTAAGTTGTCCTAAGTATGTGCAGGGAGTTTCCCAGTTCAGAATGAGTAAAGTTTGCAAACGGGAGTGAGAGAAGAAACCAGCTTAAGAACAGGAAAAATAAGAGGCAAGCAGATAAGTCCATGGACAGTTTCCTAAATAAGAAACACATCATCTTATCTTTTCAGGCAAAACCCAAAGAAAAAATAATATTTTAAATTTTGCAGCATGGGCTATAAGAAGCCAGGTCACACCAGTTACAGAGGGAAACCAGCTCCATCAGGCAAGGCTGCTGAAGGGGACAGATGTTTACGAACTGCAAAAAAAGTTACAGAATTTTATGTCTATGACACATAAGCCTTGAATCCTGTTACTTAAGGCCGCTCAACAGCATAACCTCTCAGCAGCGAACGGCCACAAAGTTCAGAAGGCAGTATGGGCACCTGTTACTGAATACCAGCTGCACGATTCAATGCCTGCAGTGGTTTCTTTGAACTCGCAGCATTTACTCTGATGTACGTATCCAAGAGGATTTCTGCATAAACTCTTTACTTTGACAATATTATGGTGTGCTTCCTACCACCCCTCTAAAAACATATGAACAGAATACCAGCTCATGATGGCAGGCTCCAGGTGTCAGGAAAACCAGTTTTTATTTATTTATTAAAAACATATGAGTTGAGAGATATATCATAGGAAAAAATTATTTCAAATATACAGATACTATAATCCAATTAGCCATTAAAGGAGAAAGAAAAAATTCAGTGGACAAATTTCAGCTTCCAGCCCTACCCCCCCCCCACCTCCCCCTTGGGGAAAAAAAAAACCCTGAACTAAAAGCAGACATCTTCCTTTATCAATAAAGGCCAAGACTGACCACGGGACTGTTTTACTTTGCAAGTCCTTTTGCCGATTTTAGTGAATTAAAAAAAACAAACAAAAAACACCACCTAACAATCATCCGTCTTGTCTCCAGCATTTCATTCTCCAATTAGGCCTTTCAAATCAGATCAGCCATCGCAACGGCATCTTACTGTTTCATGCCAATTCCCAGGACTTCGGAACAGACTGGCCTTTCTATCTAAAAAGTACAAAATAAACAGAATAAAATAAAAGAGAAGGGGCAAAGATGGGGAGGTGGACAGAAGGTACTTCTTTTATAGCTTTATTACACAACCCACGGCCGTCCCAGTAAACTCTTCGTAATCTTGGATGCTTTTGACTAGAGGATAAGGAGGGGGGGGGGGGGGGAAGAAAAAGAAAAGAAAAAGAAAATGGCAGAGGTTGAAGTAAAATCAACTGCAGCTAAAAGTCCTACAAAAATAATTACTACATGATATCTCTTATGCCGCACATGATTCACTCATTTTTAACTTGGTTGTTTTGTTTCTCTAAAGGTTCAGCTGGGCTAAAATTAAGCAAACTGGGCCCAGGGGCATAAATGAGTGCAACTTGAAGACCACAGCAGGGATACCTGCCAAGTTAAGTCATCTACATAGTTACAGGCCAAGATAAATGGAAAGTTGGGTCACAAATTCTGCATCAGCCATGAGATTTAAGGTCATCTGTCTACAAAAGCATCTGAATACCACCCACTGCTCCATTTTCCTTTATGACTAGCCTTTTACCCAAATGCCAGCAAGGTCTACCACGTTGGATCTGGCTCTTGCTTTATCTGAGTGTTTTCTTCAGTCTGTGCCGAATCTGTGGAGACAAAGGAAATGCCTTTCAAGCGTTTTAAGGCAACTGAAGGAACAAAAGGTATGAAGATATGAAGGCAAAGTGATGGGGAAAAGCGGTCCTTTGTAGAAACATAAGGAGAACAAAGCTCCAGGATCAGCTGAATCAAGAAGGGTGTCCCCTTTCCATGATGCAATAACTCTGTCTGAACAAGCTTGTGGGGAGCAGCTGCTTGCGAGACAGAAAAGCAACAGATGGAAATGATGCTCCAGTCAAATAAATAAAGATCACCAATTATTTTACAATTGGGTGCCTCTCTACAAAGAAGCAAAAGAGGCAACAGAGCCACAGAAATAATTTTTGGACATGACCTTTATAAAAATATATAATTAATAATAATATAATAGCAATCCAGAGGCAATTTCTTGTTTTTTTCTAGACATCAAATCCATATTCAAACAGCAGTTGCTTTTCTGCTGTCGTATCCGACAGCAGGATATTATATATTATTATTAATAATAATAATATAATTAAACAAATTTACCTTCCGCCACAGATACTTGAACTATTTGGTCTGGTTCCACTGGATCTAAAAGAAAAAAACATTAAACTGTTTGCACTATTTTGACGATCTTGAGCAGAATGAGGAACATGTAACCTTCTACGCAGATATTGTGCTGAAACTTTCATCTTGCATTTTGATGGCTTTTTAGTGCTAATGGTGCTAACATCTGTCGGCCTAAACATTTCCCACCCCATCTAAGGGTACCTAAAGTGCCAAGACTGAATTGATGTTGTCATGCCTTCCCAAAATTTGCAAAGACACATATTCTCTGAAAATGTGTTTTTACTCTAAGCTAAGAACATCCAACTCAGAGCGCTCGCAGGACAGAAGGGTAAACCACTTCTGAGTACTCTGTACCTAGAAAACTCTGCAACAGGTTGCCATTAATCATAACTGACTTGATAGCATATTATTCTCATTACCCTTACTGAATCATAGAATCATTGAGTTGGAAGGGGCCTCTAAGGCCATCAAATCCAACCCTCTGCTCAAGGAAGGAATCCAAATCAAAGCAGATCTGACAGAGGGTGGTCCAATTTTCTCATGAATGCCTCCAGCACTGTAGTGCTCACCACCTTCTGAGATCCTTGGGTTCCGTTGTCAAGCCAAAACTAGAGTAAGTTAAGAGTGCACTTAGTTCTATTATGGTACAGCATTAGAGCATTTCTGCTAACATCTGTGCCTCATCTAAAATAAGGGGCATTAATTTTCTTCCTGATCATGTCAGAAACAAAGCTGCACACACTAGTAAAAATCTTCCATTTACCTTGTACCACTGGCTCAGGGACAGGCACAGCTGCTGCTGGTGCTGCTGCTGCTGGTGCTTCCGGTTCTGCTTTCTCAGGAATTTCTAGAAGACCAGAGTCAGAATTATTTTTACATCAGGTTAGTTTCCTTGAGTAGTAAATGTGACCAGATTTAACATAAGTCTATGCAAAATTCTGCATGTCTCCCAAAATATAAAATACAGAAATATCTTATGTAGTGGCCACCCTAAACTAAAGTTACCTACAACACGAGCTAAAATGAACAGCAGCTTTAGTTAACTGGGATGCTGAGACACTTAGCCATAGGTCTAATATTGCCTTATACACATTTTAATTGTGTATTTTTAATTGTGAAAGAAAGAACAAGAAACCGGGCCTTCTCGGCAGTGGCCCCTCGCCTTTGGAACAGTCTCCCCCCCGAGATCTGCCTGGCTCCCTCGCTGGGTGTTTTTAAGAGCCAACTCAAGACCTGGCTCTTTAGGCAGGCCTTCCCTCCTGTCACCACTTGATTTCTATTTTTCCATCTTGAATGATATTGTTATTGTTGTTAAATTGTTGTTTTGATATATTAGATTGCTTTTAGTCTATTTTTATTGTTAGCCGCCCAGAGTAGACGTTGTCTAAATGGGCGGGGTATAAATTTAATAAATAAATAAATAAATAAATTTCTTTGTGATGTGCCAGAATGTCTTTCTAAGCCAGCACTGATTCCCTAGAACGGTAACAAAAGCTCTGTATTGTTTTGCTGAAGGATTATGGCAGGAACTGCACTTACAAACACATGCAGTTAGAGAGATTGAGGCACTGGTAACAAAAATACTTACGGTTGTTCATTACAAGTCCAGGGAATGGTCTGTTGGAAAAGACAAAATACAACAATTGAGGACCAAGGTGCCTTTCATATAAAGAACCCTACGTTTTCACAAGCTACCTAATATGAGGACCAAAGGTTTTCAAAACTCAACTCAAAATACAGCCTTCCTACTTTTTGCTTTCAAGATGTGTTGACCTATAACTCGTATCAGCTTTGAGCAGGATGACATGTGCACAGAGTCATTGATACTGTAATTTCTAAACCACCCAGTAGTGAACAAGAAAAATGATAATTCAAATTCAGTATCAATAAATTACCTACATGACCCTGGTTTTACACTTAATCCAGAATTACAATGGATTCCATTTGTTTGTTTTTTGCTCTCCTGCATGTCCTTTCTGATTCCATTTTTATACTGTTTTCTACATTCTGAACTTTGCTAAATAAATAGCATGTTACTGGCACATATCTCTTTTTCCAAAATATTGCCACGATCTTCATAGCAGGAACTTAAAAAGATTTCCAACAAGCCAGTCTGCTAGTGGTCAACTGTCTCACTGGCAAAATCTCAATACAGGGGCTGAAATCCTGCCCCACAAATTATGCTGTGTAAGGCTGATGACATCGTCAACCACGACAATTAAAAAAAAACTCATTTCCTTTAAGTCAGTTAGAGCTAGCGTATTTGAATCAATGGAATTTACATAGGAGTTGACTCATTAAATCCCTATTGATTCAGTGGATCTACTCTAGTGTGATATACTAGGCTAAGCAACAGGATTTTGACCAGTATGCTTAAATTTGAGAGGTTCACTTTTAGCTATTGAGGCTAAAACTTGTGCCTGTGCATCCATCAAATCCTCTTTTTAAAGTTTTATGAGCCTGCCACACACCAGCCATGGCAACAGGGCTGCAACATTGAGATGCTCTTGGCCTTATGTACTGGCTCTAACTTTATCACAGCTAAAAACTTCTGCTCACATGGTGTACACTGTAGGTCTAATCCTGGTTGATGAGCAGAACTTCAATAATCTGAGTTAAACATATATCTTCACTTCGGACAACTGTGGGTTAACAGACTGTGGACTGTTACAGTGGATAGTTGACAAAACAACAACAGAAACAAAGAAGCTAGATGCAAAAAATGTTTTTGTTTTTGTTTTCTCTGAAAGGCTTTTGCACAGACTAACACAGCTACTTCTGGATAGTTGAAAGCCACATACCTAATGACAGTAAATTTAATAAACTCTGCTGAATCCAAAATCTTCCTCATGGAACTGATTTCCAGATAGCTGGGAGCTTTGAAAGATACGCCAGGAGGCATCCCATCCACCACCACGCAGCCAGGGTTGACCGTGATTTTTCGGTATGGAACCTTTACAGGGTAACCCATGCCAATGGCTTCCCCTAAAGACAGAGAGTTAAGACTAGACTTATAAGGAAAAGAGAAACCTCTTAGAATAAACACCTGACTTTAACCATGTTGTCTCAATGCTACATTATAATGGGCAAAATCCCAGCATAATGTTACATTGATGCAAGCCAGATATGGCACAGGAAATCATTAATTTAAACTAACTGAAACCTTCCTATCCCTCCCCCCATCATAGTCCTTTCAGGATCCAAGGTTTCCTAGTATTCCCCTTTTACTCTGAGGAAGCCTTTTGGGACCTCAGGATAGAGACAGGGGAAGTTTGTAAATACTCAAAAATCACCACCAGACTGTTGCCACTGGGGGATGAAGATCCGGTAGCTACGAGCTTCACCCGTCCTGAGGCTCCCAAAAGCCTCCTCGAGGCAAAAAGGAGCCTTAGAGAGCCTCTGACTGTGAAGCAGGATAGGACGCTTTCAATTCATTTAAAATAAATATTTCCAGCATTGGTTCTAGTTTACACCAGCATTAGTTTATGCCAGCAGGATATTACCCAAGCAATGTACGGTTCACTTAAAAAGACAAGTGGGAAAGGACCGCTAGGAAAACTACTTCAAGTCAGTAATAACGACCACCACCGCCTTTGAACGGCAGAGATGGAAAGGGACCCTGTGGAGCATAGAGTCCGGCCCCTGTCAAGGAGGCACCATGGGGGGGAATCGAACTCCCAACCTCTGGCTCTGCAGCAAAAAAAACCCCGACGCCACAGTCAAGCCGGACATGCTTTTTGGAAGCTGCTGCAACACATTTGCTCAGGCAACGTCAGTGGGTCTGGTGCCAACATCTCCCCTGAAACCCCATTTGGGCCACACACACCCCTTTTTAAAATGTGATCCACCCTAACCCTGTTTTTGCAAAACCAGAAATAACTATAAGTTCATCTCTGTGCCTGGGACAGCAAACTTCCCAACCCCACTAAAGCAAAGACCTTGCGCTTTCCTCTAGAGAAGAAATGGAAAATGGTGAGAGGACAGCTGTTCTTCACCTGTTCAACAGGTGTTTTTCCAATGACGTGGAAGGAGAGAAGGGGAGCATGGTTCAATTAAGGATCATTATTTACTAAATAAGTAAACATAGGCTTACTATACACTGATGGATCATCTTTCAGCCATAACAGTTTGCTTAAAAAGTGTGCACTGCAGCTAGTACGTCCTTTGCTCAAACTGTCTGAAGTGACAGAGAGCCATTTCACACCTGAGTCATTGTGTCGCTCTTGTCTCATTCGGTTCAGGGTTTAAAGGCTGCCACATTGCATTCTGTAGATAGTGCAATTAATCTGCTTTTTGATGCTGGAATAAATGAAAATTACCAAACTTGCGACTGAACAGGTCATTCACTTGCTCTCTCAGCTGTCGGGCCTTCTCTACTTTGGAGGTTCTCTCATCATCATCTGTAAAATTCAAAGAAAGAAGAAAGAAATTATATTTGCATTGCAAGTGAACACAGACACAAGTCAGTCTTGCACCTAATTATTTAAAGGAGCACTGGCTTAGCCTATGCCCATTTGACAAGAGAAAAGGGTTGCTTTTCTCCGTGTCTGACATGAGAGTGACTGATCAGGTTTCTACGAGTCCAGTCCTGTCCGCCTTTCAACCTAAAATACTGTTTGTCCTTTGAAGCCGGAAGAAGTGTGTGCATGCTGGGGAGAAAACTTCAGCTATGTAGAGAGATGATCAACGTAAAAGACATCATTCGTGTCTTATGTTCCAGCTACAAAAACTGAAGATCGAAAGCTTTTTATGTAAGGTGCCAAGGAATCTGGTATTGAGGCACACTTAAATCCCAAGGCTGCTTTGGAAGATTCCTTATGGTACCTTTTCTTTTAATTATATGGAACAGTGGCTCCCAACCTTGAGTAACCCAAGTGTTCTTGGACTGCAGTTTCCAGAAGCCTTCACCACCAGTTACACTGGCCAGGGTTTCTGGGAGTTGCAGTCCAAGAACACCTGGGTCACCCAAGGCTGGAAACCCCTGATATGGAGAGAGACAAAACAGAGCTTAGCTTTGGTTTTGTATGCATCCACTCCGCAGAATTTCCCTGACATCAGTGGAGCTTCCAGCACAAATCAACAGTTAGAGCATGGAACGCCTAGCAGGGATGTTATTGAAATCAGTGCCAAGGTGGTTGGTTGTCTACGTATTAAACTCAATTAAAGGCTGAACACACACAGAACCCAGGGGCTCAAGAAGAGCATATCCTGCTCTCACAGTAACCATTAAGACTCACAAGCAGCACAGGTGTAGCGACAGTTTCTACAAAGGTCTGTCCACAGTTCTGATGGGCCTGCTTGGTGAAAGCTCAACCATGCTATCCGGATTTAATATGAGGGCTATTTTTCAGGTACAACGAACACCGCCTGTTATTGGCAGCCATTAAAAGCTTACATCTGCAGGTTGTGCAACCGCCTAAAGGCCCATGAAAGAGTGCCCAGAAGTACCAGTGACAAGAGTAAAACTAACATGCTAACAAATATATTCGAAGTGTACAAGGAAAAGGGAAAATGAGGCAAATTACTGTTGAGAAGAAACTCCGTTCAGCCTCTCTGGAGAAGCTGGTGTGAAAGAATGCCCTACATATTGCTAATGCTAGAGTTGTCAAAAAGGGTTCGAACAGGGGAGTAGCACTCATCTTTTAGGCTGGCAGAGGGAGGGAGTGGAAGGAAAAGCTTCCCATCTGAAAACACAGCTCCTAACAAAGCCTGACGCAGAGGCAAAACCCGCATGATCTGAAGCACCAAGACTGAAGATGATTCTGTGCTTCTTCCCTTCTTCTTTACAACAAGATGTACCCAAAAGTTATTTTGTAAATATGCTGCTAATGTGCACAGGCGAGTGCTGATTACAACCAGATTTTAAGCTGGGCCCTTAAAAACAATAATGAATTAAAACAGAGAAAAAGCATCTGAGTAAACAAAAACATTAAGTATAACTCCCTTTAAAAAAACATAAATGCTATTTAAAAACACACAGTCGTACAAATTGGACAGAGTACCTGGTATGGTCACTTGAATGATGTTGAGGTCTTCTACTCCAGCAGCAGTGTTCACAACTGGGTCAGGCACACTTACAGTATTTGTCATGGTGTTAGATAAACTGGTTCTTCCTTACAAAAACAGATGGATTTTAAAGCATTAGACCAAAAGGTATACATCTGACCAATTGGGCGGGATATAAATACAATAAATAATAATAATAATAAATAATAATAAAATAATACAGCAAAAGCTTAATTTCAAATTCCAATAAAAAAAGCATCGAGAACAAATCAAGGGAAGGTACGAATAGCAAATAACAAAGCATCCAAGATTAACTAAAATACTAGGGGAACAGCTCATGAAGTGGAAGATAATTTCTGACACCATCCGAGTCCATCATCAGTCCTTGTTTCCCACGACAGGATAGCTGTCAAAGACCCTGCTGAGGGTGGTTTTTATACTCAAATTTCAAGGCATTCTGGAAGCCAGGAAAAGAAATACTGAACCACCCATACAGAACGGTAGCTGCCCAGAGGTACTGAATAAGGACAGGGATAAACAGAGTGGAACACCAGAATGCTGGCCTTGAAGTGCTTGCCAGTTTCTCCATTGATGCAAAGCAATATTGCATCAAGAGCTTGTCACCCTGGTGAACTCAGTGCAAACTTCCCAGGTTTCAAAAGTCCTGCAGAAACACGCTCCTATCTGACAAGATAGATAGATACACATGAACCAGCGCGTAGAAAATGTGTTGATGTACAAATATACTATTTGTACTATACAAATTGCTCTTTCACAGTTGAAATTTGCTATTATTGAAAATAAGGGAGTTTTAAAATGCACGGCTTTTCAAGACTCCTTGGGGCTTATTTTGGAAATGGTTCCCTATTCCCAATCCAAGTTGCCAATATTTATCAAGCAGAAAGATGAGACTTACTTGAAGGGGTTGGAATCGCTGTGGTGCTTTCTTTAACTGCTGCCTCAAACATCTCAGGCCTGCAGAGAAATGCAGTGAAGTTTTGACATAAGAACATATAAAGAAGTAAAGCTAAACAATTAAGTGTAATTGCAGTTCGATTCCCTGCAAGGCCAAAGGTTGAATTCTTGGCCACCAAATACAAATATCAAATACTGTAAATGTTCATTATCATGGAAGAAAAAATACAGCCAACATTTCATCAAGAGAGGTCCTGTTTGCTCTGAACGCCACTCATACGTTTAAACCATTCTGACACCTTAGAAATGTTACACAGGTCTTCAGGAAAAGGTGTAAAGCAGGACTCTAAAAATTCATTAAATGCCTTCTGGGCATACTGAGAAAGGAAGTTAAAATCTGTCAGCCAGGTTCAATGTATTTCTGGGCTATAGTAGAAGTTGAGCCACCAAATGATGGCATGGCACACACATATGCGCACACACACACCCATTCCACCATACAGTCAACGTCACCTCCAAAAGGTGAAGCTGCCTCTTGACAGAAAACGGCTCTTGACAAAAAAAAAAGATTTATCACCTCAGCGGTTGAAGCTGGCATTGGGAATTGCACAGTAAAATATTCTGTCCATGGCATGCTTAAAAATGCAAATCAGAAGCCTATCCCATTTATATCTGATTGACCGGCTTGTTTATATATCGCAAGAGGCTGTGGCTACAGGTCAGTTTCAGTCAACACAACATATGGAGAGCAAATGAACCACAACTTCCCTCAAACAGCAATTGTGTTCTTCAAACAACTGCTTGCTGAACTTCATAACAAGAAATACAGTGCTTTCCAGCATCCTTTAACTAGACTTTCCACTGCTAATTACACTGATTATGTTCTCTTTTCAGTTGAGGTTAAAGCAAAGCACCAAAGGTTTCTGTCTGTTGCGGGAACTTCCACAGCAACATTTGCTGCAGTGCCTTTCCAGGTCACCTGGTTAAAACACTAGTATGGTGTTTCAGAAAATCAGATTTTGGCTGAATTTCACAGGAGCTCTGTTCAGCTGAAAATGTTGATTTGTGGAGGCTCTACAGTTACTAATTTCTCTGAATGTCAGAAAGGGTGTAGCCCATCCGAAGGCCTACAACTGGATTAAGCCCTCTAATCTAAAGCATCATCTTTGTTTCCCTGATGAAAGAATCCAGCATTTGGCAAGGCTGAGCTCTGTTTTCATGTAAGCTGGGCAGAGGGGCCCCTCATATGGTACACATTACATTTGGCTTACTTTTTAATGATAAATTTTATCTTAGCTTTGTTTCGGAGGATCTTTTCCAATCTTGGAATGCCAAATGTAGACGGGCGGCGGAAAGGCACTCCCTCAGGCAAGCCTTCGACGTAGAAATCTTCAGGATAAGACTCAAAGAGAGCAAAGGGGACTTTCACTGGTTCTGACAGTCCTAGTGCTTCCCCTAAAACAGAAGATAACTTAAAATATTTCACGAGTTTCGTGCTATACTTGTTTCTTATACTTGTGTTAGCAGTTCTCAACCTCTGGTCATCCAAAGTCCCACCCATCACTCTGTCAATGAATCTGAGACCATCTTGAGAGAAATAACGCTGCTGTTTTTGAGACTCATGCTTTTATACTAACTCAGACATCATATTAGATTAGTAGGCTGGCAGCAGGAAAAGCGGACAGGGAGATGCACTCGAGTATCCAAAATTATAACTAGCATGGCGTAAAAGATGATGGGACAAGTCAGGTAGGTGAGAGGGATATCTCCGGGAGGATACTTGAAAGGTAATCCTACAGAAGAGGGGCAGGATCTGTTCTCGATCATCCCAGCGTGCGGGACGCGTAAGAACGAGCACAAGCTAAAGGAAGCCAGATTTTAGCTGAATGTCAGGAAAAACTTCTTAACTGTTAGAGCAGTATAACAATAGAAGTGATGAATGCCCTTGGGAGGTGGTGAGTGCTCCTACACTGGAGGCATTCAAGAGAAAACTGGACAACTATCTGCTAGATCTTCTTTGCTTTGGATTCTTGCATTGGGCGGGGGGTTGGACCCGATGGCTTTAGAGGCCCCTTCTTCCAACTGAATGATTCTATGATTCTATACAGGGACGGAATCAAGCAACAGTAACTGCTATATACAGTGTGAACCCCACTTAGACTATTTCCATGTCCCATGAATTGAGAATCAAAATTTTAACATTTAACTTGTTCAGAGCCAAAATAGTCTGGAGTCTTTTTGGTGACCACAGAAAGATCCTCATTTCAGTACTCAAGGTGGGGTCACAAAACACAGGCATCCTGTTAAGTGTAGCAACTATTTCAAAAGGAGGCTATCGATATCGATATTTCAAAAGGAGGCTCTACTGTAGCTAGATGCAAGTATGACTTTCCATTTTCAAAGTCATGACTCAATACAGTCACTGTGTTATGTTCCTAGATGGTCCAGTTGCTCCATAATACAAAACAGTAATTAGAAGCCAGCCTAGCTCTTTTGCAAAAACATTGCCCCTTCTAACATTTTAATCTTTGCTGAAAAAAACAAAACCCAAAAACTCAAACAAAACTGTTTTATCATGCCCTGGTGTCTATTGGTAGTTTATAAAGCCCAAATTAAATATTAAAACATTATATTAAGATGGACAGATGTTCTCTCTCTCTCTCTCTCTCAGTAAGACATACATCACTCATGCCAGATAAGTTTGGATCCTTATTTGCAACATTCATAGCAGTCACTTGCTTGTTTGGAAACCTCTCTCTAGAAAGGTTTGGAAATTCTGTGCAGTTTGTGACATTTGTTTCTTTCAACAAGCAGTTTGGGGAAGCAGGAATTTTATTTCATCCTTAAGTGAGGCTTTAGCAGAATCTTCTATTATTCTGCTGATGCATGTTCTCATCTGGAGTTCTACAAACAGTACACTGCAAAAGACTTGGTATGCTTACCGCATTTCTCATTAAAAAGGTTTTCCACTTTTTGTTTCAGGTCCGTGATCTTGGCATTCCACGCCTCTGCCAGAAGATTAGAAGGATAAACTGATTATTTCTATTCTGTCCCATGAACCCATTTGCTTCCCTGCTCCAGAACCAATTCCCCCCCTTTTTTTGAAACTTCCTGAAGTTCTAAGTTAATGACAGTTTCAGATCATAAACAAAAATTGTAATTTCAAATATCATGAAAACAAGAGAACCTGATATTTCACCATGTATTTCAACTGTGCTAACCAAAAATTAGAATGTCAAGACTTGTAGCTACAAAGACTGCTCCAAGTGGCCGAAGTAATACTGAAAAGATTAATTTATCTAGTTTTGCTACCAACTATATGGCAGATAACATTCATCCAAGCAAGAGGAGTGTAAACACACCATTTAACTGGTGATTTTTCATAACCAATGACTTATACACAAGTGGTTGAAATGCAGGCAAACTAATGGATTATGGAGTTTAACGGGTTTGGAGACCAACCTCTTTTCTTTTATGAAATATACGTATTTTTAAAAGTTGGGATAGGTAGGCATTTTGAAGAACAAAGATGTTTGCTTAACGTTTGAATACAGATATAGGACATGGCAGTGGAAAAAAAAAACCTGAGTTTCAAACTCAACTCAGCTAGAATCTATTGGATAGTCTGTAACATGTCACATGTCCAGTTTCATCACCCTATGGGTAAAAAAGGGATGAGTTGATGAACTCATCATGATCATGAAGTAATTTACACCTCTGAATCATGACAGATATATACAATTTTTTTGGGCGGGGGGAATCATCTACTACCCAAGTCTAAATCTGTGTGGTAAGGGTGTTAATGTTAGCTCATCTGGCATGGGGAGGAAACAGAAGGGTCTAATCTTTGCTACACTCAACACCTCTAATCGAATTTGAGAAAGAGAAAGGCAGTAATTTGTTTTTTTCAAACGGACATGACTTTTTAAAAAACTGACCCGTTTCAAGGTCCTCTGAGCCACCAGCCACTCATTTTAAAAGCTATCCTAGACAACCATTTGTGCTTTTTCCTCCTAATGATAGGCACTAAACTTCCTGAACAGCCTCAGAAAGGGAGGAAGCCAGATGGGAGAATGTAACTTTTTCTCCCGCTTTAGGCCTGACTTGACCTTCTCTCTGAAGCTGCTGTTTACATTTCACAAGAACGACAGGGATCATCACCAACTGGTGTGTGCCCAAACCGCTTTATATACACGAATCTGAAATTCCCCACTCTTCAAGATCCATCCTTCTATTGAAGAAGCTCAAATGTGGTTTACCAATGGCCACCAAATGAATACGTGGCAGCAACCAGATTCAAAAACCATGCTTTTGGTCTCCACTGTCTCCGTTTTAGCCATTATGCTCAAAGGAATAACAAGGAATCTGGAGTAAGTGCTAGGGGCCTTATTCACATCAATTGGGAGAAGACCATTTCCCCTTTGCCCAGAACTTACCAAAAGAAAACTCTCTTCCTCTTGGCTTAAAGCCCACATTGGATCCATTGGTTTGAGGATTAGTTCTGACTTCTGGGGTTGGGGTCTTATTAGCAGGACCTGCATTTGAACGTAACACAAAGGGGCTTTTTGCGTTGACTTCTCAATGTATGCCATGACTAGGGACAGCTAGAATTTCTAGTTACTCTAAGAAAAACGAGTTCTGCAAAAAAATGTGTACCATCCAGGGAGAGTGTCATGGACGTGACACAAATGGCAAGCTGTGCAGGAAAATTCTGAAAAGATGTACCAATGCTTCCAATCAATTCACCAGAAAGATTAAAAATGGGGGGGGGGGGGGGAACGGAACCCACCCACAATGTGATGAACAACAAAAGGTAGCTCTGATCAATTAGGTAGAAATATTATTACTTTAAACATTTCTTTAACACACATATTTACCTAAAAACTGCAAATAAAAAAACGCCTGGGTAAATGGATGGCTTCTTGGAGGGAAGAAAATGGGTGAATAGTTTGGGTCTCTTAAGACACACCAAGATAATGTCTCAGACCAAAGACATCAGAGCAGGGGTGAGGGACAGCATTAAGGGGGCAGGCTGGATAGACCCCCCATGGCTCCTGGCTGAAGCTCCTTTTTGGGACATTCTAGGCAGGGTTTGAAGGTGAGATGTCAGTTTAATTCCTTCTCCTCTGACTGGGGATTAACATAAAGATAAAGACAACCCCCTGCCCTTTAATCTTCCCAGCTGGAAGAACAATTAGGGTTGACCGAAGCACTGTGCCGTGGAATCCCTGATCAATAGGATCAGTGGGATTCCACCACCATCCCAATGTGTGTGTGGTCTCAACTGGGAGAGAAAGGAGCCACTCAAACCGTCAGCCAAATCTGACAATCCCAATATTCAGAATATACACTAGGGAGAGGAGACACAGAACCATCAATTGACACACTGAGCTGAATATTATTAGGTGAAATTGGGCTTTCTGTTTCAGCCCAGTGAAGGCATGCATAGAATCTGTGCTGGGAGAGGGATTAACGAGAAAATGTGCCAATTTCCTCTTTTTCTCTTGCACCACAAATGTTTTTGTTTTCACAATCAAGCTCTATTTTATAGATGGAAGGAAGTTAATTTGTTAACTTGTTGAAACTACTTATTCTTAGAAGAAAGCAACTGTCATACCTTCGTCAACAGTAACTTCGATCTCTGGAACTTCTGAGTTGCTTCCATGGCTCTGTGCTGGTTTTGAACTTTCTGGACTCTGGGATCCTACAAAGTGAGTAACATTATTCAATATTCTGGTAAACTGGCTGCCGTAGAGTCATCAGAAACAAACTCCACTCAAAGAATGTGTGATGTAGACACCTGTCTACTGACGTCACTGAAAACGATGAATGCAATATGCATTTCGACCAAGAGACGTAACTGTGTGCAGGTACCGGTGGCACCAAACCCAAGGTTTTTAGAGCCAAACAATGCAGAGACAACTATGAGGTTGGTTCCCTCCTGCCATGACAAAGTGCCAAGTTGGACAATCTTTTTTTGAGTTTCCTGGTTGGGATTCTTAGAAAGTCGCTTCTGTTCACTGTCATAAAATCAGCTGGAACTCAAATCTGCTACTCTGCTCTAAAAACTGGTCTGTTTACCTTCTCCACAAGTCAATTCTTTGCTTGACATGAGCCTTAAATTCTAGATGCAGTTTTCAGCCAAATATTCAAAGCAATTAAAAACCATGGACACAACATGCCACCACTTAAAGGTGAGAAGAGTGAAAGCAAACCAGCCGGATCCTACTTATCGTCTTTGGTATGCAGCAGGATGAAAATTTAGTAGGTTCCCAGGGCAAGAGCTATGATTCTCCCTCTGACAGATAAATACTATCTTTACGCATGCATGCTCAATAGCATTTCTCCTGCTTCTATCAGAACACAGGAAAAAAAATTGAAATGATCATAAGCACCTGCTTGTGTCAGGGTCCCCATCCTAATTAATTGTGATACCTAAGTTAACAGGAGTACACTTAAGCTCATTAGCACTTCTGCAAGATACAAAACAGACTGTATACAAGGGAAAAATAGGAGGAGGCATACTGGATTTCAGTTGTTTTGTAAAGAGCAGTTCTGTCTTAATCACTTACCTGAAGTGTTTACTTTACTAGCCAATCCGGGAGGCAAAAAGGCAGTGACAAGTTCTGGCCTACAAATCAGACAATGTTTTATTAGCACAGTGGTATCAAAGAAAATTAAATATAAAAGCCCTACAGAGCCTGTAACAACTATATGCTTCCTTGGGGACAGGAAGAGATCTAGTAACTGTGGGTTTTTGGTTTGTTGTTGTTGTTTTGCAATGGAGGTAGGGTTTACTTGCAAAATCGTTCAGTTTTTTACGATTAAGAAAAGACACACAACTAGAGCTGTGCAATATACTTAGAAGAGGATGGTACTGTGCCATGTGGTGCCCATCAACTGATATCTATGAACCATCCAAATCTGAAAAGAAGTGGATGAGGCACACTGGACCCCCACCTGCTGTGGGCCACACCCCATCACCATCAATGATTTCTAGTGGGAGTTGTGTGTGTGTGTACGTGTGAGAGCACATGTGTGTGTGACTTTTTTATTTTTAAACTACGGTTCCACTTCACCACCAAAGTCCTGCAGTGTGGCAGTAAATGCCTGGAGGGCACAAACCATAGGAGACACAAATACAGCCCATGTGTCCTTGTGTTGGAAGTAGTATGTTCAAGCAAGGAAAGTCACACCCATGTGAAGAGGGCCCGGTTGCTATTGTTCTAAGGGCCCAAAGTAGAACATGACAACTGATAATACCCGCCCCAAACCTCACACTGCGATTTGAAACCAGAACTCATTAAAAGACAAAATCTAATCTTCACATCCCATTTAAAGGTGACTAATGTCTTTTGGTGAGGACTCACATGCATGTTTCATGATTGTTTCCATCCAATTCAGCATGCCAGCTGAGTTTAATGTTCTGAATTTTCAGAGGGAAACTAAAACCTTTTAGCCATTTAAAAAAAAAAGCACTACCCATTTCTTTAGATGTAGCTATGAAGATCTCTGTTGAATACAAATAATCTGAACAAATGCTACAGAAAAGAGTTCCAGGTTTTCCAGGAAAGCACTGTAACGTAGCACTACTCTCCTTCAATGCATCAAATATCCAAGCAAACAAAATCAGGGATGAAATACCAAAAAATAAATAAATAAATATATATAATAATAAAGCTATCCAACTATTGAAAAGATCTAAAAAGGCAAACTACCCGCTTACTTCTTCACAATAAACCTGATCTTCCCGCTCCCTCGGACAATCCTTTCTAGGCGTGGGATTCCAAACCAGGTTGGGCTTCGAAAAGGGATGCCTTCAGGCAAACCTTCCACATATAGATGTTCGGGGTTTGACTCAAAGACAGGGTAAGGAACTTTCACAGCCTCATTCAGACCCAAGGCTTGTCCTGGAAAAAAGAACAAGGCAGCATGGGACACGACGGTCACATTCTACAGCATTCTGGGCCATTGTGAACCCCTCGTTATGCTGGATTATTCTGGATTACAGTGAATGCCCTACAGCCCAATCATGTCCACTCCTCTGAGCGGCAGGGACTAAACCAAACCATCCACGTAGGGAACTCCGGGTTGTCTCTCTCCCAACAAGTCAGTTGTCGGCTGTGGCACAGCACTGGACTGCAACTCTCTGGCTTCTTGGTGAGAAAGACAACACTTTGCCTGGAAGGATGAACAAAGCACGGATAGAATTGCCAGTAGTTTGTCTAGCTGCTCCTACTGGCTGCGGGAGCAAATGAGCAGTAAGGCATCAGCTATTGTTACACAGCTGTTGCAAACCGGAACAACAAAACAGCTGAGGTCAAACTCCAGTTTTACAGAGAGAAGACTAGAAAGTACTGCCTCCCCCAAGGTCCGATGAATGTCTACAACAGGGGTGAGGGGCAGGCCATCTGATCTACAGTTTCGGTCGCCGTTTTCTAAAAGTAAATAAAGCAGCTGGCCACAATTTCATAACAAGCACTTTCTACTTGGAAGAGTAATTTCAGCATGTAAAAGTCCTACGGTGCAAATGTCCAAGGCCAACTTACCAAATTTCAGATTAAATATCTCTTCTACTTGCTTCCTCAGTTTTGTGATTCTGACATTCCAGTCTTCTTTGACTGCATTTTAAAAAACAACACACAATACATGTTTTATCATTAAACTGGCAAAGATAACAATGAATGTGAGCTAACAACTCAAAACATGACTACAGCAGCTTTGCATGCCAAAACCTGTAACGAATCTGAAATAAATAAAGTCCTGGGGACACTATACAATGACTTTACGTACAAGCTGTATATTTATCTTACATTCACACACTTTTATTAAGAATATTTTCATATACTTTTTGAACATGCATTCTGTTTGAATAGCATCCTTTTTATTAACCGTGCTTATAAAAATGTTAATTAGAGCACACGATGCCTCTGTAGAGCACGCTAACACACAAAATTAATGGACAAAAGGCTGTAGCACCTTTCAAGACAAACAAGTTTATTTTGGTGTGAGATTCCGAGGACTACAATCCACTTCTTCAGAAACATCTCTGAAATATCAGTAAGTATCAGATATATCTGAAGAACTAGGTTGTAACCCACAGAAACACTGAAATTAAAGGTGCCACAATCCTTTTTGCACGTGTGTGCACAAGTGTGTGTTTGTTAATCTCTCCACATATTTCTAGTCACTTTAGATACATTCATCTTACCAGGCATATTTGTCCTCGGCTGGCTAACTTCAGCGGGAGTGACTGTTAGTAAATCTGGCCTGTAATAATAATTTTAAAAGTAATAAAAATTACTAACATGGTGACCCTTGTTCTACAAATGTTTAATATCACTTCACTAAACTTTCTGATCTGAATTAATAAATTCTATGTCATCAAGTAATTTCCAACTTACAATGGCCCTCTCAGGATTTTTAGCAGTAAAGTATTTAGAACTGATTTAACAGTCTCCTCCTTCTGGTGGCACTGTGGGACCAATGTGCAGCTTGCCCAAGACCACAAAGGTGGAAGGACACTTAACCCCATCAGCCACTTATCGTCCAGGAAACACAGTGGGTATCTGGAGTCCACCCACGAAGCTATACCGACTTAATCTGCATGTTCTGCACTGCAAAAATGATCTCAAAACAAAATCACCGAGCAGCAGCTCAAAGCAGTATACTTTTACAAACCAAACAAAACAGGAACAGCACAAGATGGAATTGCCACAAAGCAGTCTCAAATGCACAAAAACCATAACCAAGATGGCAAAATATATACAGACACAATTAGGTTATTATAGAAGCTGCACCATCTACGCTTCGCACATTACAAAAGTACCCTAAAACAGCCTATCATCCCACAGGGATGATTACGCTGCCCCAATCCCTGAACAACAGTGCCTAACTCTGATGTTCAAGGAGGAAGCAGATCACTTTCAGAGAGAAACTGCTAAAGCAATCACGGACAGAATATTACCAGGATTGTACACTATATATTTTCTTGCCAAAAATACCCCCTTCACAATAAAAACCCTATACAATAACTTCTAGTCTAACATACTTTATGCAAAATCTTGTAACTGAGCAGAAGCAACTTGATGTTGCTCCCATGACAGCTAAACTAGCACTGAGGTGGACATGCAACCAATTGTGCAACTGGATAGTGCTATTCCATGTTGCAGGCATGGCGCCCGGCACATTTACGCAAAGACAACTTTACATTTCACCTGCAAAAACAGGATTTTACCCTGTCTCAATATGGGACTGTATACTGACATGGCCCAAGGAAGTCCCCCAAATACTAAAATGCAAATGTAATTAACCTTACTTTTTTATCACAAATTTTATTCTGTTGCCCACTTGAAGAATTTTCTCCAGCCGAGGAATTCCATACCAGGACGGGCTTCGAAATGGGATGTTTTCTGGCAGACCCTCCACATAAAGATCAGTGGGGTGCGCTTCAAATTTCTGGTAAGGGACAGCCTTGGGTTCAGAGCTCCCCAAGGCCTCAGCTGTTAGAGGAGATGCAGTTGGACAATTCATAAGTCCACGGCAGGAATAAGACTCAAACAAGAATCAACTCGATTTATAAGCCACTTTCTTAGTTATTATGGTAGACTTGCAAGTAAGAAAACTGCTGCTTGTTGATCTTATTCACTTTTCAAGAATAATTTCTGTTTGGAAGGGGTCAGGAAGAAAGGGTAGATCCTTACACCCAATAAGAGGGTCCTCATGGGATTGTATATTATGCATTACAGATTCAAGAGACTGTACTGCCAAGCCTTTCTCAAAGCTGAGCTATGTCTGTATACCTGCCCTGTGCATCCCTCTTCCTGTTAACACAGCTCTTCCTATGTTATGGGGCACATCATTTACACTTACATCTGCCCGTCAAATTTCACAACCAGCAAGGATATGTTGAAAGGTATTCTTCATCCTCTTTCCCATAACCAGGAAACCAACAACAGCATTTTTATGGCTGGTAAGTGAAGACAATGACTTCTGTCTGAACACATGCTAATCCTCAAAACTCCTTCCCACTCTGCCCCACCTCCCAGAGAGAGAGAGACAGAGAGAGAGAATTCAACAGCTAGCAAATGGACTCACCAAACTTTTTGCAGAATAACTGATCAACCATCTTCCTTAGTTTGGTGATTCGGGCATACCACTCTTCTTTCACTATGATCAACAGTAAAAACAAGGGTTTTTATTAAAATGTTAAACATTTCAAAGACAAAATCCCTGTTTTACTTGGTAAGCTTTGTTCATTTTACCATCCTTGTGTCTTGGACTCACAGCGATAAAAGGTTCAGTAAGAAGGTAAGTGCAAGAAACTGATGGGAGAAGCCAAAGAGATGGAACAGAAAAGTTGGCCATGGGTGGCCCTCCAGATGTTGTTGGCCTGCAATGCTCAACATTCAGCAACAACAGGTAGGACTGATTGGAATTAGGGTCCAAAAATTTCTGCAAGGCCACACTTCACCCACAGAGATAGAAGGGAACTATCCCTAGATGCCAAACTACTAGCAAATCTCAAGAAATGGGAAGATAGAATAAGAGACAGAACAAAGGCAGAGACTGGCAACTTGGGAGTGCAGGAGAAAACAGATGCTGAGAAACAGCAGAAAAAATAGAAATAGGGTTAAAGGGACGAAAGGGCAGAAAGTAGGCATCTGAGTCCTGGGTGGTAGCAGCCAAGATAACTGCTTTTTAACAAAAAACAAAAAAATAAAAAATAAAATTCAGCATTATCTTCATCTTAGAACTGCAGAACTGGAAGGAAACCAGGATCATTGAGTCCAGTCCCTGTCAAGGAGGCACAGCTGGAACTGAACTCCCCATCTCTGACTCTTCAGCCAGATAACTAAACCGCTACGCTAAAGGTATATCAGGATGATTCCTCTACGAGGTTCACTGCAAACTGAATTTTTTTAGATCTGTTAAAAGCTATTAAACTGCCTTAGACTGAGGGAAAGTGCAGATCAGTGTAGCTCAACACTTTCTACTCTGACTGTAGCTCAGCAGATTCTTGGAAATAATTTTTTCCTGGATCTTTCCAGCTGGAGACACCAGATAATGATTTATGTATAAATAAATCATTATCTGGTATCTCCAGCTGGAAAAGTCTAGGAAAGATCTATTTCCAAGACAAAATATATATACAATGTCCAAGAATAAATAAATGAGAGAGAGAGAGAGAGATTGATCTATTTCCAAGACTATATATACGATTTCCAAGAATAAATGTGTGTGTGTATATATAAATATATAAATAGCATAGATCCTATTTCTAAATATATATATTTCCTATTTCTTACATAATTTCCAAGAATACACACACACTTCATCTTGCTGCAAAAATGAAACTCAAAGCAGCTAAAAACATAAACAAAAGTCATCCATCTTTTGTATGTTTTGAGTGTATGATGAGTGGGAAGTCCCATCAATGTATTAATACACAATCCCACAGTACTACAATGGGATTTTCCTTTCTGCAGAACCAGAATAGCATACTGGCCATAATATTAATTAAAAGAACAACACAGAAAAAGATTACAACATAATAAAAGCACATGTGCAAAAATGAAACTCATTCCTTGATATTGGACAGGCAGAAGCTAAAGTTACGTCTACTAAATCTATACCAACACCACTCAGGTCAACAGATATATAAGTAATTTTATCTAACTGCAGGATAGAATCACAGAGGCTTCTGTAGCTTCACTCCTCTCTCCCTCCCAGGTCTTGCCTGCCACAGCACAAAGATGGGCAGAGCTGGGAGAATTACTCCCCTAGTTGCATCCCATCAGTTCTCCGATGCAAACCAGACTGGCAGATTCATCCTGGATCACAAGCCCTCATCCACAATCCCACTTAGCAATCTGGCACTCAGTAGTGGTGACTTCAAACAAAGGGGGCTACTATCAAACCCATTTGGGGTCTCTGTGATGGGTAATGCTTTGGGAGCAACTAGAGTCCAAGGAATCGGACCAGACACTTTAGGTACGCAAAGTCTGCACTCTACCACTGCGCCAGTCCCATTTCTGTTGGGGGCTCTAGCTCCCTTCGATTCAACAATTCTGCTCCCATGCCTGTCACAAACATCGCAAGCGTCTTTAGCTGGCTGCTGGCAGGCCACAGACCAGGCCAGAGTTCAATTGACAGAAGTATGAGCTGTTTTAACAGCATTACAATTAGAGATGGGGGTTTTCGTATTCGTGTATGAATACCCCCTCACAGGTGAAGACAACAAGGGTCCGGCCCCCATCTGTTTGTTCAGATGTTTATGTAATCAATTCTGAGCCTTGATCAAAACCAGCCATTCTCAAAGGGGGACACAGGGCACCCCCTGGAGGCCCCTGGCCCATTTGAAGGGGGCCACAGACAAGAAATAATTCTTCACACACCGCCTTATAAGGTTTGTTATGCAACTTGTACAATCCTGTTTCAGCCTACATTGTGTTTATGGCTGTGGCCAAAAAAAGGATGAGAATGGCCGATCTAAACAAAGTGAAAGGAAGTGGTTCATTCTCCTGAGTTTCCTCGGCTCCAGTTTAATGTTACAGCATGTGGCATGAAATTTAGAAATCAATGTTGTTATGGATACCAGGTTTGCAAGGCGGTATAAAAAAATACATAGAAAATCCATTTCAAAAAATGGCAGGTACATAGCAATCATACAACAATCACCATAAACAGCAAAAGGACTTTTCAAATACCTTTTAAAATGGCTGAGAGAACAAGGGGACAAAAGCTCTGGTCACGCGTACAAATACAAACAACACAACCACTTAGGGTGGCTCCCTGGAGGAAAGACTTAATACACAGAGTGCCATAACCAAAAACCTACACCCTTACCTCCTGCAACAGGTTTGTCTAATGGCAGGTCTTCTCGTGTTGAGTTTAGTAGTTCGTGCCTGCAATAATTTAAACAAAAATATATATTTCAGCCATTAGCACACCGCAATCACCACCTAGTTTAGGCTTATCCCTGAAGCCTCCGTTTGAAATTACGGGACAAAGAAATCGCTAAAAGCTATGCTGCAGAGAAAAAAAGAACAAAGGACTCTGTGTCCCAGATCAGAATCGATGTTAAAATCCACTCACTTCTTAATCACAAATCGTATCCGTTCCTTTGCCAGCAGAATCCTTTCGAGGCGAGGGATCCCATAAGTGGAGGGTCGCCGGAAGGGAATCCCTTCTGGTAGTCCTTCCACATACAAATCTTCAACATGAGACTGGAAGAGTGGATATGGGATCGACACGGGGCCTTTTGCATTAATAGCTTCAGCTTTAATATATATATATATAAAAAAGAAAAACAAGTTAAGCACAACTTAGCTTGGCAATTAAACATATCTGTTCTAGAAACATGTTTAATGCAATGATGCACTGTACTTAGCTTCCCATTAGACAGGAAAAAATAAAGAAGGGAGTGGGCCAAGTGTCACTGGCTCAACCAAGGACACCACACCAACGCATAGAGAGCCTTGAGCTATGACCAAATCTATTAGTTGGGACTAAAATGTCAGAATCCTCCAGCCAGCATGTGCAGGGCCAATGCTGAATGAGGGAGTTCTTGGCAGGACACACCCCAAAAAGTAACCTTCCCAAGCTATGTCCAGAACTCAAAGCATGGCTTTGAGCTTCCAAAACATACAAGCTATCTTTTGGAACGACTTTTTTTTAGTACTTTTTATTTTTTAGTTAGTTAGTTAGTTTGTTTCACCCAGTGGCCTAGACTCCATGATCCAGGAGATAAATTGTGATTAACTCTGGGAAAATCAATGTATCACATTGAGCGGTAATGGGCCCAAGACAAAGTTTGAAGACCCCTTCAAATTGTGCAGCCAGATTCATTTTTGATAGTGGATCACAAATGCTGTTTTGTCAATTCAAGCACACCACACTGAACATACTTAAAAGTCTTTCATCACAGTTGTGTCAAGTCAAAGATGTACTGGGAGGGGCAAAGTTCAGCATATGGGTCACATGTATCCCCAGCACATCCCACACTACACCCTGAAAAAGGTTTTAATCAAAAAATGGCAAAGCCATATAGTCATTTGTAAAAATCAAAATTGACTCCTGCTATATACAAATACTACGTAGTATATACTACTATTTAGATGCTAGGCCTGGAATTGAGAGGGCAAATGAATTAGTGGACTGAGTGATCCATCTATTTGTTGAAAGAAGAGTGTCAGCTGTTATTATGCTAAGAATTCAAACAGGAAAGGTTTTCCTCAAACTCTTCCAGTGTTCAGAATGGGCGCTGAACTGTACTTTGCTTTGGAACGGTCTTTATCTTACTTCAGAACTGTATGGATTCCATGCAAGTGCTGACAATGGATGAACAATGGATGGAGAATTCAAGAAACAGAAAAATCTCCAGAATGGACTTTAGGCTCAAAACCGAGAGTTAGGGGGAAGTCTTGAATATGGTAGAAGTTTTCTGTATGCCTGGATGTAGGTAGGATGGAAGAAGGTTCCATTCAAAGTTATTGTACAAGAATCGAAAGGGCCAGCAGGAGCAGCAATGGAATAGAAAATGGCTAATGAACATGGCCAAAAACTGAATCCGCACAACTGATGTCAACAGAGGTGGACACAGCATTAGGAAGCTGTACTGAAGAACTTTTATTAGGATTGACAGAAAGAACAGCAATAGAAGAATAGTGACTACTGAGGAAGGCAGGTTTGAGGGAACAAAGTCAAAATTGCATTCAAAGTCAGAACTGAATCAAAGGGACCACCACTGAAAAAATATAAGAATGTGGAGCCATGCTCGTATGCAGGGTCAATACAAGAAAGACTGAAAGACTTGTAGAAACCACATCCAAAGGAACTGCTGAACAGAGTCAAATCTGTACAGGTCGAAACCAGAGGAGTTGGGTAAGTAGGAGAAACCAAACCAAAAGGAAGAGACAAGACAGAGGCCACAGCTGAGGTTGAAGCTAAATGGTTCAATGGTGAAGGAACAGCTTTTATTGGTCTATCAGAATTCTTAGTTTTGACCTTGTTTACTTTCACAACCTGTCAGTAGAAAATGGGTGTTTAGCGGTGTGTTTCTTCTATTTAGGTAAAGATATGTTCATCCCTGGTGTTGGTAACCGATATGAAAAAAATGTCAGACACCAGCATGGAACTTGACAGTCTCAGTGTTGTTGGAACAATACCAACAAGGTCAGGGATGACTGATGTTCCGCTGTCAAAGGCAGAGCTGGATTGATAGAAGGCCTTTACTAACAGTTTGAAGAGGCTGATTTTGAGCTGTCCAGTCATCAGTTTCGACTGATGAAGCTTGAAGCCTTGCTTGGTGAAACATCAACAGATGAAACAAGACTGAGAGAGGTGGGACTTACCAAGGCAAAACAAAGCAAAGCAAAACAAAAAAACAAAAAATGTGAGAGTGACCGTCTGTGGGGGCAATCTTTCCCCTGCAGGCGGAACATTTCCTAAAAAAGGGCTTTCAAGACTATAAGAGTGAGCAAAGCCCATACATAGATAATGTAATTAATGAAAGCAAAAGAAGGAAAGAACAAAAACCAAACAAAAAGAACAAACAAGCTGGCAACCTTGCTCAATTCATACAGGTTCTAGAATGTAACTTTTACTCATATTACCTTTCAGACTAGATCTACCTTCCATCAGTGGAAATGCATTACTTATAAATAGTTCCCATCAACTGAATGTTTTAATGTTTCTCTCTTTGCTTCATGGCTATTCCCATTCAGCAAGGCTCCCTGATCTTCCGTACGTAAAGTTCTGCAGGTCTACAGGGGTTGTAGACCGAAGGAAGGGAATTCATCTCTGTCAGCCCAATTGCACATGACTAAGTAGAACCCAGTACAACTAGCCTGACTTCTTAAGAATCAAAGGTAGTAATACACAGACTTGCAGAACTTCCTGATCAGGAGATACATTTATTGCAACCTCTCTGATCTTGAAGAAAACAACACGGCTACAAACACTCATTGGCACTGGCAGTCCATGGCCAACGGCAGGACAACATGGCCAAAGAATTCAGACTCTAAGCCATGAGGAACTCAGACCTCTTGTTTTTTTGTTCTGTTTTCAAATGAAAAAAGTTACTGGGCACTTCCAAATGCTATGGACTAACTGTTTGAAAGAGAAACAAGAGTCTATGAGCACATACCATATTTCCTTTCAAATAACTCTTCAACTTGCTTTCTCAAGTCTGTAATGCGGGCATTCCATTTCTCTGAAAGGAAAAATAATGTTAGCCCAAAGTAAGATATATCAATCTTCTAATATATCAAGTGGTTGAATTCTGGATTACATGTTTTGCCATGTTGCCAAGCGCCTGCATAAATATAAAAAGGTAATGCAATTAAAATACACATCTGTTCTTCTTTTGGAGAGAGTTTTGAAATGTTTTGTCAAAGGTTTGCTTCTCTTCAGGCCAGTCACAGCCGCTCTCTATCATCAAAGTTAATATTTGTTTGTGGCAGCTGTTGACAAATTATTTTAATGCAGAGCCTGAAACATTTAATTGGGATGAGTTTTTTTAAAGGCCAGAGTTACAAGGAGTGCATGAAGCCGTATTGAGAGGCAGCTGAACTAAGATCACACGAGGCACCATATACAACCTCTTCATCATCATTACTCCTATCCTGGTGCTAGCTGATTTACAGATACACTGACGTCCTACTTCTTTAAAAAATAAAGGCTGCAAGACACTAGTGGTCCAAACTGAAGCTACTAATGCACTGAGACCTGGAACACTCCATTATTTTTGCACACTTATGCCATGCTGTCACAAGAGTATTATCGAGATATTGGAAAAGATGGGGACCTTTTGGCAAAGGCCAACATCTAAACCTGATGTTCATATACATCAAATTACCTCCTTCATGTGACTGAACATGCAGAAAAGTCGAAACATGGCCATTCTAATTCCCTCAACCACAAACCATTTATTTATTTATTTAATTTATGTCCAGACCTTCTCCCATGTGGAATCCCAGGCAGCTCACAACATGAAACTGCAAATTACATTACCATTAGCTATACCTTAGTACAGTACATGGGCCAACCATGAGACATGGAAGCACTAGGTGGGATCAAAAAGGTTTTGCAACATAAAATTAAGGGATTATTATTATTATTATTATTATTATTATTATTATTATTATTATTATTATTATTATTATTATTATTATTATTATTATTATTATTATTGGTCTGGAATGTTTCTTGTACTCATAGTGATAAAATTTGTTCCCCAAAATATTACTGCCACTTTTATTTGTATGTTTTATAGGTACCACAGCAGTTCAACAATATTGTTACAATTTTCAACCATTAATGAAATTATTATAGTTCACACCCTCAATTTTTTTCTGTCCCTAAAGCTTACTGAATAAATAAAATAAAACACCTACAAACGGTGTACGGTTTTTCTTCCCCTCGTGCAGTGGGATCTAGAGTCCAGGACACCGTGACATTGGGGCATAAGATATGCAAGGCTGAGAGCCTTAGTGCATTAATTAATAATGTATTAAACAGGGGAGATACCGTGTTTCCCCGAAAATAAGACAGGGTCTTATATTAAGTTTTGCTCCAAAAAGCACATTAGGGCTTATTTTCAGGGGATGTTTTATTTTTTTTCGTGTACAACCATCTACATTTATTCAAATGCAGTCAATGTCATCTTCTGGTTGCTGCACAAGGGTGGAAGGTGGGGTTTCACTTAACTAGGGCTTATTTTTGGGCTAGGGCTTATATGACGAGCATCCTGAAAAATCGTACTAGGGCTTATTTTCAGGTTAGGTCTTATTCTCAGGGAAACGGTATCATCATCATCAAAGATTTTGTTTTGATGACAACACCCAGAATCCCTCAGCAAGCATAAAAAGTGGCTATGTTAGTTTGGGACACGAGGGCCCTGAGAGTTTTTAAAAGTAATTTTCCAAAGCTCTGGGGCAGACAACACAAAGCCAGACAGAACAATGGTCAAGTTGGGTAAAAGGTAGAATTGTATTTTCAAACACAGAAACCTTTCATGGGATTCAGGTATAAATGTGAATGCTAGTATGCTCCTGAACTAGCCCAAGCTAGTCCAACAAAATGGCGAACAAGGAGATATTCAGAACCATTTCATCCAAGACTTACCAAAATTGAACTCTCTAGCTTTTCTTCTTCCCACATTGGCAGCATCATTGACTGGTTCTATGTTCTTTGTTTTCTTATGAGGTGGTAAGTAGTCATCATCATCTTCAGACAGAAAAACACACACAGATGCATCAAGGTGGCTGTCAGACTATGTGGAATGACTTTCAAGATACCATGACACCAACTCAATTATTTGCCATTCGAAGAGGTAAACTTTTCCAAAACAGGAAAATACCTCGCGGTGAGGCCCTGGCATCTAAATTTCTTGTTCAAGGTTCAAATTATGGTAATAGAACCAGAATGTGCACAAGAGTTATGCAAACGGTGTTTTCAAGAATGCAATGTCTTTCTCTTACAGGAAATCCAGCACCTCCTATTGTGGAATACATCAGATAACAGGAATTTGAGGAGAGGGGGAATAAGCACCATAAAGAAAATTGCAGAATACAAGCTTGTCCTAGATCCAGTGTTCCAACAAAAGCGCCACATAAATGATACAGAGGGGTTGGGGTGGGGAGACAGATAGAAAGCTGATTTCTATTCCATTAACATATGCATGAATAGAAATTGCAAGCAACTGGGGAAAAGGTTGACAAAGTTTCAGCAGTAACTGCCAAAAAGTATTATACAAATAGTAATTTTAACACATACTGTTAAATCTACAGATAAAAATAATCTCCTCACAAACCAGAATGGAAACCCTACATCTGTGGGGAAAATGCTTAAAGGTAAATCATGGTAAATCACATCTTTAATTATTAATGATGCAAACGTGAACTAAAAGATTATGTACTGAGCAAAAGAAGAAAAAAGTAGATGCTGGATGTACATACACACAAGACACATCAAAATGTTCCTATCGGTTTTGCTTTCAGCAGCCTCCCCATTCAGCCTCAGATGCACTTCATAAATTCCCTAGTTTAAAAAGGAAACCAAGAGCTTCTGAAAGTCAGAATATTCCAGCAGAGAAATGCTGTCAACAAAGATACACAGTAAAGTGCCATTATAGTACCTCCACTCTTTAAGCGTTTAACTATGGGGTGGGTTTTTGTATCAACAGACTGGCTATGCTACTGCTGAGAACAGAAGACAGACTAATCAATTTACAGGCCATGGATCCTCATATACTCTGGGTTACCCCTTCACTCTAAACCATGCCTCTACTTCTACCTATACACCAAACCAATGATATGCGGCACCCATTCTCACTATCCCCATCTAGAAAATCTGCAACTATGTACTGAATACAGTCTTTTTTACTACACATGCTTAAAACAGTACCAGCACCTTACACTTCCTTACAGGCAGAAACATCCTGCCCATTTCTCTGGTATTATATAAAAAAGAATGGCACACTACATGGGCAAGAACACTGGTAGCTCATCATCCAAACATACTCACAGCAGCATTTGACAGCAACCCCACCTTATCAGCTCATTTAGCACAAATTTCTCTGACCTACCTCAGCAGAGTTACAACCAGTTACATCTTACAGAGTAACAACTAATTTACAGTCTATAGCATAGGAACATGAGGTAAGTACCAGAAATTGCAAAATCTAGACAAGAAGCAGGTCCTCCCAATTTAAAGATTGGTTTAAGTTCTTCATCTACTTTTACCTCACTTGCTTTGTTTCTTGGCTGCAGAGATTAACATCACTTAACAGCACACCAGTCAAGAACAGACAATACCCAATGTTGCGATCCACCAAGAGAGACATTTACAGAACTGAGGAAGAGACAGATTTGAGAAACAAAAGGTATCACTGAGACCTTGAATGTTAGGTATTCAGCTTCACAGACACTTTTACGTTATCTACGCCTCTATTTCATGAAAGTTCTGCAAAATGAACTAGAAATAACCAATGACAAGCACTTTCAGTTTCTATAGTCTACAAATAAGAATATAGGGCTTCTGTGGAGAATAACCATAACTGTAGTCCTCTCCAAAAAAGTTCAACCAAGTAAAACAGCACTGGCTCAAGCTACTTCCTTCTGAAAAGCAGCGAAACCAGCTACTTCTTACTGCCTCAGGGTACAGTATCCAACTTTCATTCCACATGCTCTTGAATGCCTAATACCTCTGCAAGACATATATCGCCTTGTAGACAACTTGCCTCCAATATTTTTTTAAAACCATCCTGCTCAGTAAAATGCTGTGACATGAGAAAGGTGTTTTTTTTGTTGTAGGAAGGGAATGAAGGAAATGCACACAACGCCACATGACTGAAATTCTTCTGAAACAAGTGAGCAAAATAAAAGTAGTTGAGAAAATGGCCAACCTTCAATGGTCACTTCCACTTCAGGATCCTCACTTGTTTCAGAAGTGGCATGTTGAGAAGAATCTGAAAAAAGCAGAACAAAAAACCAAGTCTGAACGGTGCAGGCACTTCTGCTAAGAGCCACTTTACTCCACAACAGCGAATCAAACATGTGTGTTGTGCACTATGAATAAGACAAGCCCACAAATACATAGGTCAACATAGTTTTATCACAAGCTTCAAGCCCGATGGAATGACGGTAAGAAACAGTGGATTTCTCAACTCTAAGCTATAAGGTACAGCAGATACGGAGAGTTCTCTTGCATTAGGATTTTCATTGTCAGATATTTTCTTACCCTTACAAAGTCTCTTTCACACAAGAAAATTACAATGATACATAGGTTATAAAGGTTTCAATCCCATGAAGTTTGCATAAAAAGCAGTGCATTAGTATTGAACAGCCAACAGGGGTTCAGTATTAGGGCTGTATTTGGAATCTTCTTTGAGAGATCTGGTGGATTCTATTGTCTTCCCAATCTACCGAGCAAATGGCACATCTCCCCCGTTGGGTTCTCCTTCTTGACGTTCCAGAAACTTCCACCAGAGACTGCCTTCTTCAAAATAGCTGCTTGCAAACTTGCTTACTCTTGGTGCCAAAGTGAAAAAAATGCATCAAAACAAGAGTATCGAGAAGGATGACTCTTAAAGACCCTTGAATAGTCCAGAGGAGAGGAATGTGATTTTCAAGGTGTCCCAACATTCGCTGTAAACGTGTTCTGTTACCACACTACTGGTGGCTTTGCCAGCACATAAGATGGCTTGCCCAAATTCTGAACACCCATCTTGGCAAGTAGCACACATCATGGCAGGGTCTGTCTTCGTTATTAACTGGAGAAAAACTCAGAGAGATCCAGTTAAGAAAGAGAGGCAAAGTAGAATATAGTCTGTTACCAAGTATGATCTGTAATGCAGACATAAAAGCTTAAATGATTCTTCCAAAGTATCTTCAAGCAGATCTTTATTCCCATCACATTTTTCTCAAATTCAGAGAATTCCATTGATGATTTCTAAGTATTCTAAGTGAGGAAGACCAGGCTCAAGAGAACATTGATCCAAGATGCTTATCTTCTCATAAAACTAAAAAGTAGTATGAAGAATTTAATTATACAAAATCGCATTTTGGGAGATTCCTTTTAATAATTTTCTTCTGTTGTTCTTTAGATGAGGTTTCTGGCCACATGACTGAATATACCACCTTGAACACTAGTTAAAAACAGGTCTAAAAATCACTATTACTGACACACCTGATCTGTGAAAGCAACTGAAGTGTTTTCTCAGGGGTCAATGTGGCTATTTTAGTTGCAATTATCTGTATATTTATTATATTAACAATGCCGTTTTATTTTAATCCTCTTGACCCACAGATAGATAACTTTAATCTGAACCAAAAGTGCAGGCAACCTAGAGTTCTTAATTGTTTCTCTACCACTTTGGGCAGATTTTCCTTTTTCGTATGTGCATCACTCCTAGCCCTTCCAAAAGAGGTTCTCCTGCTTGTTTCTCTCTGCTCCTCCCCATCCATCTTTGGAAGACTGATGTCGGCCCTTTGGACTCAAGCACTAGCTTGGCTCAGACAGGCCTGAATGAGGCAAGTGCACCGTGCATGCTGGGAACGCTGACGCCCAAGATGGTGGCAGGATTGAAAAGCCATTGCCACCACGGCAGTGGTGCCTTTCGCTCCACCTGAATCTCCCACTCTTCTGCAAATGGCAATGGTAGTGCAGCGAAGGGAGAGTGAACCTGGGCAGCGAGGTGCCTCGGAGTTCCACCTGAGTCATGAAGGAGGAAGGCAAGAGGGGGAAAAGGTGAGGGAAGAGAACTGGGGAAGCGGTGGGACACGGGGCAGAGCCCCATGGGGAAGATTATTTAGGCTTGGGGGAGGGCTCTTCACTGACGGGGATTTTTTTGGGGGGGGGGAGGAGACATGAAGAGAGGGTCATTTCCACATCCAAAAAGAAATTAAGTTTAAAGTGTACAGACCTTTTTTCCTTCTCAAATTTTATTTGGTAGAGGCAGATTTATAGTCCCAACCAAATAATTATGTATTATTACATTCATATTAGAGTAGAATTATACTCTGAAAAATCTATTTTTAATGTGTTTTCTTTAACCTATTAAAAATGCCTTTTTATACAAATATGGCAGGGGGTTTGCAGGTTATTTGGAGGGGGGGTCATGATTCGAAAAAGGTTGGGAAATGCTGACTTATTTCAAGAGACATAGGAGAAAGCCTAGACATAGCCATTTGCCTGTTTGTCCATCACAAAATTATTTAAACATCCCAAAAAAGGAGGATTTGAAAACGGTTTCCAAATAAATTCTCTCTCAGACTGTCAATTTGACATATATGACTAACACAGGTATGTGCTAACATGATGACTGGCAGGCAAGCAAGTTTACGGATATTTACAAAGCTACACCAAATCTAATTTAATCAGCTTCCAATTAATCATGGTTTTGCATCAATTACGGCATGATGATGTACCATATTTTGGATTGGCACCCAGTTTTCCACCCTCGTTCAGGAAATGCTGAACACTAGGTGTTGTACTAATGCATACATTTAAATTGTTAATTTAGTTCTATATTCCTTATGTATAGCTTTTTAAAGTGGAGTAGTTAAAGTGGAGTTTTTCTTTTCTTATCCTTTTGGTACATTTGAAGATTTTATCTGTGATTTATCAAACAACGCATGCAGACACTAGACAACACATTCAAACTTAAGGGTAAACCACAGTTTAATGTTACATGTCAGGCTTAACACTAAACCGTAACTTAGCCACATAAGCCTGAGTCTGAGAGATGCCTGCTCCTAGTACAGGCGCAGGTAGTTTTAAAAGCAGCCAAGCTTGTACTTTAGCCTCTGACACCGCCACTTTAGATCAACTGCAGTTAGATATTCCCAGGTAGTTTCTGCCAAAACAGCCAACTGTAGTAAATCAAAAGGAGTGAAGAATTATATCTGAACTCCTCCAAACTGCATCTGAGGAGACAGAAAATAGACCATGCCAGCCCAAGGCTTGCTGATAATCATTCTCATAAAGTTGAATCATGGCCTAAAACAATTGAAAAGTAACTAAAAGTTTTAAGGACGTGATTTCCACATGCATAACATATTATGTCTACAAGGATTTAATTCTATGGGAGAAAAATGTTCACAACAGTAGCGTCTTCATATCTTACAGAACGCAGGATCCTTTATTAGAGTCCAAGGTCCTTTTCAAAGGCTTTCTGAAAAGTTATGACTACTTATTTGCTAGTTTCCACCACTAACTGCGAACACGACCCACCATTTCAGGAATACAGATAATTTCCCCCCCCCCCCAGCTTTATTATATAATATCTGCAGAAAACTCTTTTGAAGAGAGTACTCAGGCAAAAAGTTCATTTTCTAGTTTCAGTCCAGCAAAACATTTTTTAAAAATATACAGCATGACATTATTGTAAGAAATTTAGAAATGTCCGTAACAATCCAAAATACAATCAGAGAACAAACAAATTTTTCAAAATGATGCCAAATAAACCAGAAGCAATATATATAATCAATGTTATTCGTCTGACAAGATAGGAAGTGGTCAAAAACATCTCTTGTCTTGACAATGTCAAGGATCAAGACATACAAGTCCTCCCTGGTTTTATTCATAAACTCAGCAAGAAAAACCTGCAGAATTTTGCAAAAGAAGTTAAGTACTTTCCAATAACTACCTCATCCATACATTTGCTTAATTCACACTTCATTCAACTGGGCTGATTCGGGAGTATTCCATGGAAAAATGATCTGATACATAATTCATAGCCAACCAATCTAGAAGCATTGGCTTCGTCCATCTGGCTGTCCTGGGCCAGGCTAGGGGCTTCTAGTTTTAGATCGGTGGTCCCCAACCTTGGGCCTCCAGATGTTCTTAGACTTCAACTCCCAGAAATCCTGGCCAGCAGAGGTGGTGGTGAAGGCTTCTGGGAGTTGTAGTCCAAGAACATCTGGAGGCCCAAGGTTGGGGACCACTGTTTTAGATCATCCAAATCAACTGAAGCACTTTTTTTTTAAAAGGACACTGTCACATTCTCAAGAGGAGCAATGCCACTCCAATTCAATTTATCTATTTGCAATGGGAAATAATATGAACTGGGGGATTCGTCTTACTATGAGAACTTTTTGCCCTCAAAGACATTTCAAGATATGAACAAATCCAAGACCCACCGAGCGGTTTGGCCCTCTGTTGTTTTTTAAAGAACAAGATGAGCCAAGAAGAGCTTGCCGAGTTGTGTGAGTTGTGTTACGCATTCAGTGTTGCCAGGAAAAGGGGCAATACAAAGCAAAACATTCCCCGGGTTGTGAAGGCATCAAGTTGTTTTTAAACAGATTCTGTTGCTTACTTGGAGGTACGGGAGAGGAAAGGGGATCACAGCGAAAAAGCTTCTCAAGTAATCCACGATAAACATGCAGGATCACAACTCAAAGAGAGGCAAATAAAAATATACAACCATGTGGAATATGGAAAAAAGAATGCAAGACACAAGACACAATGGACATGTTTGCATTAAATGTTCTTTTAATATACATATTTTAACACCTTTCCAGAGTTTATTTTTTTAAAATTTAAAAAGGTACATATCTCTAACCTTCTATCGGCAATTCCACATCTGTTCCTTCACTGCAATCGGAACCCTGGTTGCTCCCTTTATAAACATAAATATAAACATACCATCATAAAAAAAAAAGCGGAGGATGCTAGTTAATACTGGAAATTTCAGAATCAGTACCTCAAATTGGTAGGCAGAACAAATCTGTACAGCACAGTGGTGCCAAAACCGTACAGCACCATAATTACCAGCAGAATCGTTTCAAGAAAAGGAGCCTACATGGGCTGAGTCAACCCATCCATCTCTGTTCCCATGTTCACACTCACATAAAAATAAAAGGTGACATTTTTAGAGGACTCCACCCCTCACCAAAGGACGAAGTGTTCAGAATGATGTTGGTCAAGATGTACACAGAGTTTGAGATGGCACAAGAAAAAGATTACAGGAGAGAATACAAAGCTTGCACAAATAAACTCTTCAATGCTTTTTCTCCATTAAAACTACTTTTCTCTCTCCTGACAAGGCTATATGGAACTGAGAATGAAAAATAAGAATTATGGCACAATAAACCTGTTCAAAGTGCCATATAACACGATAAACGGTTTTAACAGGCATTTCAATAAGGATATGCCTTTCTATGTTTTCCACAACTGAAAAAGACATTGCAGATGTGAAGAAAGAAAAAACAGAGCACTCTTAACAGACAGAAGTCCTCTTGCTTGAATTCGCAACCACTAAGCAAGATAGGAGAGAAAGGAAAATAATTGATTTCTTTCACAAAATTCAGGCCACGGATCTAAAACCAAGTTTGGAAGAACTGTACCATTGGCAGGCAGAACATGACTACTGAGGCATTAATGCTGATGTGAGAAAAAGCACTGTGATGAGGAACAAGTGAATTGCTATACCTGTGTAAGACTTTGCCAGGGCGATTTTCTCATCAATCGCCGAAGTTTCTGAAGGACCTGCTTTGGTAAACAAAGACAGCCATAAAAAAAGGTAACTTTCCAAGATGTTCCCCTTTCCATTATGAGAGACCATGCTCAGCTGAATCAAGCAACTGCAGAAACAAAGGTCTATTTCACAGAACTATATCATGAAGGCGAATGTCAAGGATCATGTAGCCCAACATTCTGGAATATCAATAATTCAATCCATACCTCACAGCAAACTCATCACATTTGAATTTCTGAACATGATAGCAGACCACAGCTTAGAACTGCTCGGTTTCCCTGTGCTCAGGAATACAGCTGTGATGCATCTGTTTCTGGAGATCACAGCATTGACCTCTTAACTCATCACACAAAACCTCAGAGCTTGTAAATGACAAATAATTAACTCCTTTTTCCAATAGTGAAACTTTAACTAGGCTTCATTATGACTGTAATGTAGTGGCATATAACATCACTCTGTTCCACTATAACTGTCACTTTTTCTTTTAATTTTAGCATTATTTTTATCAAATAAACTCCAATGGCTTCAGTGGGACTTACTTCCAGATGAAAATTTATATAAGGGATTGCAGGCTTAGATTCTAGAAGGGTCAGGAAAGATGTGCTGTTTTAGGTTGTTACCTCTATTCTCCAAATGGTCACAACCAGACTCTAAAATATTTGTTTAACAAAATACATAACATTAAAGATGCTCTTTCTTGAATTTTAAAAAAAATCATTTTTCTTGTAGAATAATTTTAACAGAAAGAGAATTCCAGTTCTTTGAACAACTAGTTCTTCTCAGGTAGAACAGGGCTGTATTTTTAAAGCAGCATTCTGAGTAGTTTTTCAATATATATATTTTAAAAAACTTTTTATTGTTCTTGTCACTTTTAGGAGTAGGATCACGTCTGGGCACACAAACATGTCATTCTCTCATTAATGTTTTTTAAAATCCATCCTGTGTGTGTTTAGTTTTAATGATGTATTGGGCTCCTTAGGTATGTTTTATATAATAACTGAAAAATAGTTATTTATTTTCCAGAAAAACAGTCACTTGTAAAAAGAATTGTTGCTATAGTGATAACTAACTACTGAGGAGAGGTAGGCTTCAAACTATATTATACTAGAATATCTATGTTAGAATAACTAAGTACTTTGTAAAAGTAATGTTCTAAGCTTTGCAATATAGTTGGTGCACACTATGGGTTTGTAAACCCAATTTAAAGCCATGATTTTGACACTGAGGTTCAATGGCTCATCACAAACCATACTTCAGCCACACCAACTGCTTCATTAAGGGTCTACAATTTGACAGATTTGAACTGACACAAAGTGTGTATCAACAACTCCTTTTTCAACAAGATCCACCCCTCCATTCAAAACCATCCATCTACTCTAGGTAGGGTAGGAAGGAAAGACATGACCATGCCCACTGGCATACTTTATTAATCCAGCCAACTCAACCTTTATCTCTCAATTCCAAATGCCACTCATTTAATTTCTGATCACTCCTTAATTTCTACAGTGCAGCAAGAAGAGCAGAAACTGTATCCCACAACCTGGCCCCACCTAAAAGACCAATACTGAGGAGGGCCACTAACCGAAAAACCAATCTGAACATCTATTTTTCATTCATAGTGTGCTTCCAGGATCTGAACAACAAAAGCCATGCTCTGCACCTTCAATAACCTCTCATTCTAATGAAATACTTCAACAACAAAGGAAATAAGTATCCTAAACGAATACACAGGAAGCCACAAATTCCAGTATTTTTACTACGGCACCCTAAGGAGAGCCACTCTTCACATGATGTTTGGCCATCTTCATAATCATTTATTAAGCTCACAGAATCATAGAATAATTCATTTGCAAGGGACCTATATGGCCAACGATTCCAGTGAAGGAATCCAAATCAAATTATACCTGACAGATGGCTGTTTAATTTTCTCTTGAATGCCTCCAGCGCTGGAGTGCTCACCACCTCCCAAGCTAATTTCTTCTATTGTTGTACTGCTCTATCAGTTAGGAAGTTTTTTCTTGATATTCAAATGATTCCTTTAACTCAAACCCATTATTAACATATGTATCCTGTACTCTGGGATGATCAACAACAGATCCTGCCCCTCCTTTTTATGACAACCTTTCAAGTATTTCAAGGGAAGCAGTCTGTTGCCAAAATTGCAACAATCTTGTTGTACCCTAAAGCAGTGGTCTCCAACCTTGGGCCTCCAGATGTTCTTGGACTTCAACTCCCAGAAATCCTGGCCAGCAGAGGTGGTGGTGAAGGCTTCTGGGAGTTGTAGTCCAAGAACATCTGGAGGCCCAAGGTTGGGGACCACTGCCCTAAAGACTGATATGTTTTGCTTGGCATAATGTATCTAAAGAGGTGGCCTACAGTCCACAGAATTCCCCATGGTCCTTGTAGAAGAAAAGGCAACTCGTGTGGCCTTGGGCAAGCTACATAATTCCAGAGCACTCCCAGAACAAAGGAATGGTAAACTACTTCGGTTAGCCATTCTCAACGGGAGCCATATGAAGGGGGCCACAGACTGGAAACAATTCTTCACACACCACCTTATAAGGTCTGTTGTGCAACATATACAATCCAGATTCGGCCTGTATTTTGCTCATATTGTGTTTATGGCATTGGCCAAAAAAAGTTTGAGAATATCTGCTCTAGATCCAGAAACTCTGGAAAGGGTTGCTGTTAGTATCCACTTGATAGCCCATAAATATTATAGTAAGGAATAAAGACAACAACAGGTGTCGATGCATTTCTTTTTCAAGCATCTGTCCCCCCATGTCCGCTACAGTCCTCTGCTCTACTCTATAAGCAGGGAAGGAAGACATCACCTGCCTCTGGCAAAAACAGCATGGTGGAATTCTCACTGACACTGCCAGAGTAGAAAACTCCAATAGGGATAGAGTTAGGAGAGCACCCACAATACTTTTCCTCTCCTGTCTGGGGGAAAGAACAGTGTGGTGTTATCACCAATTTTTAACAAGGAAGACTTGTGACTCCTTGACTGCCTCAATGAAGCTAGACGTGGCTCTGTGAAAACTATCTCAGGCTGCCGCATCCCATCTATTACTTCCTATTGCAAGTTCTGTATTAGCAGCAATTCAGTGCTAACCCACACTGCTGTGTTGACTTGCAATGCCAGCTCTAGGCGACGGGTCATAAGACCAGACTGGTGTCCAGTTGATGTACTTCATCCTCGAAGCGCAGCCAAAGGAACTTAAACAAAACACCAAAGGGAAGAGGAGAAATGTCGCGACCACAAACTGCCACATTCGGGCTAAAGTCTAGTACTGTTAAAACAAATCTGAGCCATGAAGAACTGAAGAATACTGAAAATTAACAACTATTTGGCAACCAAGTATATATATTTGTCACAGAAGACAGATCGAGAGGTGCTGGAGGGAATACAATTTCATCATGTTTTCACCCACTTCCCTTTCCATGACAAAATTGCTTGTACTATACATTCCTAGGCAGCTTCCCACCTAGGCAGACTCAGCCCCTTATTAAGAATAAGGTTATTAAACTCTGGGAATAACTCTGGGACCTAAACAACCTTTGCTAGCGGCTGGGACTGTGCAGCAAGGAGGCTATCCTACAAAGAAGCTTTTCAGGAAATCAGCATTGACAAGAGAGCAGAAAACCTATCAGAAATGCATGCATGACTCAATGAGTATGGCAAACTAACATCATTTGCACTAACCACTCACATGCTGAATTGCACAATTGATAGCTGGGGCCCACTTCCATATTTCAGTAGGAATTACAGTCGAGGTAGACGAGACATGGGGTCCACTTCACAGATACATGTAACAAACATTTGTTGTGCTTATGTTGTCATTTGTACAGTAGGAACATTAACATGCCCCCCCTTTTTTTATGCAAAGAGTTTTGTGCTGACAGCATGTCAGCTTCTTTTAATCATATGTAAAAACAATCCCTCAGTGTGCATATCCACTTGAAATAGTAACAGACTTAAAGTAATCTGAGGAAATAATCACATATAACCTGAATTCTCCTCTCTCCCCTTCCCAAAAGACACCCACCTCCATCACTGAAGCCGGAGAACTTGGCAATAGGATAGCTGTTGTGCAAACCTATGAATTCCCATGTACCTCCCCTTTGCTATGTTTAAAAAAAATTACCGAGATCACAAGAGATGAAAGGGAGAAAGGGAGGGGAGGAGGTACAAACAAGGACCAAACGTAGCAGACGGAAGAGCAAAAGCCATGCATACAGTCCTCTAACCAAAGGAAAATCCTGCCTCAAGTAGAGTCAAGCTTACATCAGAACCCAGGTCTCACCTAGCTTTCCATGTCTTCCAACAGCCTTCACTTTGACTAAAATCTTAATATATAAGAGTTTGTGAGTGTAAAAGTGTTACACTCAATGTTACCTGGAATGTTAAACTGGTAATATTCAGGATCCTCTGATTCTTCTTTGACAGTGACCATCTCCAATCCTAAAGAAGAAGAAAATGTGTCACTCGTTCACACATGCAACTGGGAAGCAAAACTTCACCTCTTGAGGCCACAGATGGGTAAGGCAACCCATGTGTTTGTGTGAAAGACGTGTAATAGATTCCAAGCACTGTATCCAATTTAATCATCAAAAATAAGAGAAAAGAAGAAATTGAGACTCACTGTATAAGCTGACTTCAAAAATGGTTCAAACAATAATTTGTAACAAGGACATACTCCTATCTCATGCCCACTGACTATAAGCGTTACATCTATGCAAGTGGGCCCTTAGGTAACAGTGAGCAGAAAACCGCCACATGGATGTAAACCACAAGATCAAAAGAGAAAGTGAACATTTACCTGCTCCATCAGAAACTGACATCATATTGATAGATTTATAAGTGCACACCACTTTATTCAATCCAGCTGGAAATCAGATTGAATCAACTTGTGTACAGCAATCTTTTATTATTCCACCACCAACAGCTGTTTTTGGAAGCAAATCATACTGGGGATGGCCTATATCTTGACTGCCAGAACCCGATGGAGGCCTCAGTGCCAAGTGTATACAAACAACTAGCAGCTTCAGGTGGGCTGGATCTCCTATGCAGTAACTTTTTCTCTCATTCCCAAAGCCAGAGAAAACCTCTCTAAAAACACCAGTAGCTAACATGGCCTTCAGGGCAAGCTAGAGGAATTTCATTGGAAAAAGCATCTTCCTTCTATAAAATATTTTAATCTTCTTGATGACCTATTAACCAGTCATTCAAGTGCCACAGGTCTTCCTCGTTACAACAGTATATACATGGACTGATTTTGTTAACTATTGTGTATTTAATGCTGAAACTACTTAGTCCTAGTTAATAGGTGGAGAGGCCCTCACTGTGTTGCACAAAACAAAATGGTGGCTGTGCAAACATAGGCATTAGGAATGGGACTTCTGGGGAAAAAGAACTCCCAATCCCATAACTCAGCAGGAAACCTTCCCAGCCCAAAGTATGGGACTAGGAGGCTACCATAAGGACTTACTCCCCCATGCACCCTTGCAAACATCAGGGAAACGGTCAATATAAAACCAAAATGACCTCAAGATGACGAGGCATGAGTTGATGGCTACAGTGGCCAATGGAAGTTTCCAGCTGATAACTCAGAACCATTGATTTTGACAACTGCCCAGCCTCTTCACACTCTGCAGCTGTGCTGCCCCGCTTATGGGTGCAGGCATTTGGATTCGTGGCCTTGTGAAGGCAGTGAACTCCCCACCATTCAGGATTGGGTCCCTTGAAAACATCCTCATTGGGGGAATCTTCTACTCAAGGAACAACAGAAAAGGTCTTGAAGAACGGGCATAGAAACCACTGGGGCAAAAGAACAATTGACACGAGATCACAGTTATACCTTCCTCACAATCACAGTCCAGTGATCCCCACCTTTCTGAGTAGCATGGAGACAAGGCATCCCTTCAACTGTCCCGTAATACCAATTACAGCACAGCATTTGGCAAGCTCACAGAACTCTGACTTACAATGCACCACAAAGTGATAAGACCCAAACCATATGGCCCCTCCATATGTTATTAAACTGTAAATTCCATCATCCAGAACTAGCATAGACAATGGTGAACAGTGTGCTGCAGACCAAGAACATCTGGAAGGTCTAATGTGCATCCTACTGCACGCTCAAGAAACAAATATTTAAAGAGAAGGCAGGACTACATACCAGAATCTTCACTGGGTTCTGTCTTCACCTGTATGGGAGGGCAACTAGACAAACATAGCGAAAAGGATATGTAACACAAATCCAGAAAGTGTAATCCTACTAGTAGTAGTGTTGCTGCTAATAATAAAGTAACAATGATCCGCATGCAAAGATGTTGGTTGCACCCAGGACCTTCTGCATGTAAAGCACGTGTTCTAGCCTTAAACAATATGCTCATCAAAGTGGATGCAACACAAAAACTCCACATGATACATTCCACACAGCCATGTTATGCAGCCATATGCTAAGCAAAAAGAGATAAACTCTGAAGAATCAGAGCATAATCAGACTTATGCACCTAAGGAACTCTGGACTAGTTTTATACCTTTCTTTGCAGTCACAAGGATGAATATCTTATGATTTCAAATGGAATTTGCAATTCTTTTTTTAAAGTGCATCAGTTAAGCAAATGGATGGAGAGGAAAAACCAAGGCAGTTAATTACCGCAGTATCTAATCCTATGACCTTTGGACAGTAAATAAAGCTTACTATCAGGATTTTAATTTAATTGATCTTGCTGATGACTAAATAAATTGTTACCCCCAATTCCTTTTTGACAATTTTTAAAAAGTACTGTTGCAAGCAGTTTGTGAATTTCCCATCAAACGCAGGGGAAAACATTTTACATGAATAAATAAATCAACAAATATTGCCTGGCCCCTGTTCTAATCAGAGAGACTATGCTTTACTGATGATGCTAGAAAAAGCTTTTGGGGAGACAGAATTAGTAGCCACAAAAAAGCATAAAATATATTTACCTTCCGCCTGAGGAGATTACTGTGTGTGAGGAGTCCACTGTGCGAGGCCCTGAATGGGGAAAAAAATTAGATTCTACAATGTAACACTCAAATGTAACACATGCTGAAAGCAAGGTATGTATGAGGGGCAAGGGGGGATCATAATCAAGCTTTGTTATCTAACTCCAAGGAAATGCTACTACTATTTACGTGCCACATAACACTGGCAGCGTTCTCCTTCTGTTATGGAACAGCCTCTCTGTTCCCCAACCTCATCACTGGCTGGTGGGATAACACCATTATCAAAACTTAACTATGTCTTGCATCTACAACCGAAAACATGTTAGGTGGAGTTTCTACCAGGCTTTGGAAACTAAGAGAGTATAAAAATATTAGGGTGACATCTCAACTCTTACGGTGCAGAGAGTCAGGAAACTGATGTCTAGAAAGGCTTCTAGGTGAGGCTTGCTCTATAGTCTGAGCAATTAAACAGATCCATCTTGGACAAACACAAACTTGATAAGCGCCAGCTCTGAAAGCCAGCAATTAACTGGTTGTGTCAGCATACAGGCCCAGGAAAATACTTGCCAATGCAGTAATTTAGATTTAAATGTGCTTCTTGGAACTTGTTTCTCAAAAGTATTCACTAGCACACGTGTTTTAGCTACCATCTATAAATAATTTATGCCACTTCAGCATCTGCCAAACAAATATATAATTGATCCATGTTCATGTTATTTGCTGCTTCAAATTTCATATTTTAAAAAAAGAGAAATAAGACTTGTTTTAAACAAGTAATATTTAAAGTCAACTCCTTCACAAAGGCTGCTGAGTAGCGAAAGTGTAGAAAAGGTTTAAACTGCCCCCACAAAAGATTAAAAAGATGAAATAACAGCCAGAATCTGCTTCCAGATTCAAGTACTTAATTTAGAAATACCAGTTCTGTATAATTATGTGCCTAGTAACAAAACAAAAAAAAAAAAAAAAAACCAATTGAGCAGTATATCAAAAGCGATCTAAACGTTTTTATTTAGAACAGAAAAGCAACTACTTACCTAGATGTTTTTTTGGCTCAAGGAATGGCCTACATTTTAAAAAAAAGCATTCTATTATTTTAAAAGCACAGTTACACAAGAGCTAAGAGAACCTGTGCGTTCAAAGCACTTCATATTTTTCCCTCAGTAACCACCTCCTAAGAAAAAACAGTATCACCGTGCTCAGTCTAAACTATATAGAGAACAGCAGAGACAATACCTGGGCAAGGGCTGCCTGATTCACAGCTCGCTACACAATTAAACTACATAAAAACTCCCCTTACTCTAGCCGTCCAATCTGTTTTTATGATTTAAAAAGTTAACACACTGTGGAACATACAAAACCACCAGCAGTGAAGAAACTGCTCTTTGCTAGGACCAACTGCTACCATTATCGGTGAGAAAGAAGGAGGTCAACACCATCAAGCTACATTCTGTGATGGTTCCAACTATCCTATCAGTAGAGGAGGTAACTGAGCAACTCTATCCTTCCGGCTTAGACGTTACCTGATCTAAATTTGGACTTGGGATGGGGGTGAATTCTTGCAGCACAGAGCTGTAGCCAAAGAACCTGTGCCCACAATATTTATTATTTAATAGTAGAAGGTCTGCACATGAAACCCTGTCCTTACTGAGATGCTACAGAACTTTAGTGATACACATTTATAAGTCACATTTCACTGTGTACAGGACTTGGAGAGCTTCTTTGCCGAAAAGCAACAAGTACATATCCCAAAGAAATCAAAGAGGAAGGGTCGATCACACCTCTTGATGATGAATGAGATCCCAGATTTGTTCTCCAGGATCCACTTTAGTGTTGTGACATCATAGTTGGAGGGGTGTTTAAAGGCAAGTCCTTCTGGGAGACCATGTACCACCACAGCAGATGGGTCCCTCTGTATTTTATCATATGGTACAGGTACAACAGTGGACTTCCCCAAAGCTTTACCTAAGAGGAAGAAGAGGAGGAGAAGAGCAATATGAATCGATCAAGTATCACATTAGCTAGAGGGCAAGCAAAACTACTACAACCCATGTGCCCTCAATTCACTCCGTGCCTTTCCCCACATCTTGCTCCAACCTTCAGGCTTAAAATTATTCTAACTGTTCTTAAAACTGGATGGGATAGATATCAAATTCACAGCCAAAAGATGTCACGGCTGGATAATGCTCCTTTGGGAAGAAGAAAGAGATATTTGCCAGCATTACTCCCATGAAGCTGCAGGCTTACACAGCAATTATATGATTTTAATGGAACTTAATGTAGGTTGGTTAGAAAACAACACCAAAAACTAGTATCTTGAATACACTAGCAAAGAGACAGTATTCTTCAGAGTGCTGTATAATGCAACAAGGTACGTGGGCGTAAAACTCAATGGGCAAAGTGCAGTTTATAGGCTGCATATGCGGCCACCACTCTCCTGTGCTCCCACACACAGGTACTATATTCACATGCATCTGATTTACACAAGTTTTGTAAAGTGCTATTACCACCCAGCTAAATGAAATAAAGTAGACAACAAGGTTCTCTCTCTCTCAGATTAGTTCCCCTTGCACCAAGCTAAGATTACAACCCCTCCCTTATGTCTTCATCGGGTCACTGCCTTCCTCAAGGGGAGAGCTAATGGAATCACAACCTAGAATTAAATACATCTCATTTCTAGAATGAAGAGCAACTTGCTTCTTGCAATAAAAATATTTACCATAGCAGATGCAGAAGTAATCCTCTACCGATTTCCTGAGGGCTTCCATCTCTACAATATCCACTGTCATTCTATTATCAAGCGATGTTGACTTTGTTTTCTGTAGTTCTACAGCTTTTGCCTCTTCATTAACACCTGCAGTACAGAAATCAAAAATCTAATGCACTGCCTCCCTTTAAATGCAATACTATTAAGTTATATCCCACATGAGTAAGATTCCAAAGACATTCTCTGCATTTTAGTGGGGTGAAAGATTTCACAAAGTAGTATCCTTACTGTTGCAGTACTAACATGGTGGTGATGGGGCACAGAACATTGTTCAGAATGTAATTTTTCTTTGGAAGAGTTACCATTTTCTACAGAGGTCACTATTTCATTAAGTTCGCTGGTAACAACAAGTGGATGCTAAACTGCCTCAGTCTCTTAAAATATCCATGTAAAGCTATAGATTTGTTTGAATATAATATAAAATGTTTTATAATTTCTTTGGTAAATATTTTAATCCAAATACTTTTAGTCTATTGGGACACTGAAAAGTTTTAAGCCTATAAATACAAAACAAACCAGCCTGCCAAATCAAACCATTATCCTTTCAGACTGCTGGACATCTTTCCTCCCAAAAAAATTATGGAAAAAATTCCAGTTCTTCCGGGAACCTTACCCCTCCCCCAAACACACACCGCACAAAACCACTGAATTTTCTTCCTTGGGATGAATGATATACTACTTTTGACAACTATACAAAGCACAATAATTTGTGTACTTGCTTTCTCTGCCTGTCTGCGTGCACCAAGAGCTGAAAAAGATCACATTAAAAGCTGTGTACAGGCGATCTGACTGTGCTTGAGGGAGCTGACCTGGAATGCATCACTAAGAGGTGGGTGGGTGAATAGGGCATGGGTGGTCCAATTCAACTCTGTCCATCCATCGGCGATCTCAGGGCAGTATCACCCTAGGCTAGATGGTGGGGGATCAGAATACTTCACATGACTATTATTCTGCCCACATGAAAACCTTCCCGATCAGGGCAGGCTGTGATGGCCTTTGCACAGTTCTGGGACAACAGAACAGATTGACAGTATCACTGGTGCGCTGCTTTCCTTGTGGCAGAACAATGCCCCTTTATCAAACTGACTTCCTGCCTTCAGTGTTCGCAATGGAGCTGACCCACCCAAGCTGACCCACCCGCCACAATCTCCATGAGAGGTTTTCCAATTCGACTCAGAGAAACATGTAGGGTAGGGATTAGGGCTAGAGCTATACAGGAGTATCTGGATGGTGGTAGGGGTAGGGAGAAAGAATCTGAAGTTACCCCACTATCAGGGTCAGATATGTTGAAATTCAGTTTTACAGTAAAAGTAACCTTCCTGTGGGGATAGATGAATTGTTCACGCCTTGAGACTAACTGCATCTGATGGATCCTTGAATGGATCCAAGGAGAATTTCCAGGAACCACAAGCAGGATGTCCATTGAGGCCCTAACAGTTACTGAATGGTTCCTGTCATGATCACTTCTAATCATTCCTCTGGCTTGTAGGATCCAGATTGCTCCCTGAATTCCTACGCAGCTCTGGGCAACAGAGATAACTTCAGTGATATAAAACAAATCCTGAAGAGAACCCAATCTCAACTCCTGTGTGGTAGTGGTGGTTAGAGCAGCACGGAAGCCTTAATCTGCTGCTTCCACAGCACCCTCAGATATCTACCCAGGATAAACTTTTGGACCTGTTTTAAGATTTGTTCTCATAAATCCCACTGACTCCTAGAATATACACAAGGACTACGAGAACTTTGCAAGACGCTTTGAGGATAAAACCATGTCTTGGTGAAAATTTGAATGCTGCTTTTGGAACTGTACTGGCTGAGGTGTTACCTCTTACCTTAGGTCCGGAGGCCTATACCACAGTACCACTGCATCATCAATAGCCTCTTTCAGGCTAAAATGCTTGAAAGTGACAGCTGTCCTACTCAGAATATTTTTGGATGACACCTCTTATTTTGGCCCACCTCAGTCTATATTCAAACCTTGTTTAGGGATATAATAAGCATGCCAGACAGACTGAGACGGAGAAAGTGGGACTTTACTGATCTCACTGGATCACTTTGTGGTATCTGATGCTGCTGGCTCTATTATTCTCTTGAATTCTCTTTGGGAATTAAGAGCACTGTTCTACAGTGGCTCCACTTCTACTTGCAACAATAGCTTCAAAAGGTATTTTTGGCGGTGTGCATGAGCACCCCGCTGGCCATACAGCTGGGCATCACAGTTTACCATCTTTGTCTTCAGTGCTATTTTATAAATACACAAAGGTGCTGCAGTCGTTGGAAGACTTGGAGCAAGATGCCACAGTAAGATGATGACAAACAGCCTTATTCATCTGGGATCACTGAATCAGAGTTGTACGTTTTCTAACTCAAGCGTCCGCTTATATTACTGACAGGGTGTCTAAATTTTTATTGATTGCTATGAGAACGAGAGAGAAGATGTTGCAATCACCTTGAAAGGAGGATTCATATACTCCATATAGGAGTTTTCTGTATGTTCTGCCTTATTATAATCTTGCTGGTCTGCGACCGTAATAAAGAATGATGATGAATTTAACTCAAGTTTCCGGATGCAGTGATCACATGGATGAGGGTCAACAAACGGAGTCTGGATCCTGACAAGACAAAATACTCTATGGGTGGACAGTGCTGGGATACAAGAAATGGGGAACCGGTGTGTTCTAGATAATGTTGCACTGTTTTAGAAGCAACAGATATTTAGCTTGAGCCTCCTCCTGAATTCATTATGATTACAGACTCAAATGAGCACTGTGATATGGAGCACCTATTATCAGCTTCCACTGGGTCAGCAACTATTTTTATTGGATGTTTCTTCTCTGCAGAATAAGGTAGCAGTGACGGGGCATGTAAATACACTAAAGCAGCAGAACCTTCTGCCTATGAGCTCACCAGGTTCAAGGCTTTGCTGTTGACTTAAAAGGCCCTGAACCACTTCCCCAATACAGACGCACAGATCAAAGGACACACTGGTGGTTGTTTTAACTAACTGTTCAATGCTCTATATTTTAATGTTCACATTTTGTGTGTGTGTTTTTGTAATTTCTTTCATCTCTTTTCGAAACTGTTTTGAGATATTATTTTAGATACAATAAGCAGGGCATGTTTCTTGATTCATATCAGAGTCTTGCACAATTTGAAATTATAGACACATGTAAAATTAACCTAGGTAAAATTAAAAAAAATTAAAATTTTAAGATAATAAGACTATTTTTGATCAGAAGCAGGCTATTTCAATAGCATTATCTTGGTCATTTGCTAGAACTTCTTTTGTACACATGGCAGGGCATAAATTGCATGAACATAAATGATGCATTGACTGAATTTCTCCAGAGTCACAGGAAATTTGTCCTGCGTCCAAGTAGGCCCATTTTACTTGATTCTTTGATTTTCCTACTTTGCTTCAAAGTCTATTAAGTGACATATGACAAACAGCAGAGACAGCTATGTGATTGTGAAGGATACACTGTGATTCAAACTTACAGTACTTCACAAAATCCTTCTGAAAATCTTTTCTGGTACTGACGAAGGCTCTTCCTCTCTCGGTCCCAACCACATAAACATCTGTTTCATACACAGCAATGCAGGCAACTTCTGCCTTCGACTTGGCAAGCTCTTTGCACTGTGGAAGGAAAAGGTTTGCTGCTTACCTCTTGCAGTAGCAAGGGGTACAGTTTGTGCAGACGCACACAGAAGGAAAATTTTGAAGGAGCTGCCTTACAAACACTGTTGTTCATCCATTCCTTTCTACTGCTAACTGACTCTCTAGAACAATGGTTCCCAACCTTGGGTCCCCATATGGACTGCCACTCCCAGACGCCTCCAGCTGTGTTGGCAAGGGCTCTAGAGTTTTAGATGCTTCAGCTTCTTCTACAACTGCAAGATCCTTTTAAATGGAAAAGCCAAGAACTGAAACTGAGACATTGCATATGTAATGGAGGCACACAGGTAAGTGTACTTGTATTACCAGGCTAAGCCAGAACACCTACACTAGGTCCCCACATGCCAGTGTTCCTCTTCATTCATGTAGCACAAACTGCTAAAGATGGAAGTGATGAGGGTTGCCTTTCAACAAGAATGGAAGATTCCAAAGTGACATAGACTTCTTCTAAAATCTGCAGCTATACAGCTGAACAATTGCTTGTTTTACACTGGTTGAGTGAAACCTCCAGCATAATAGTTAAATATCACCACAGAGGACAGTTTATCCAGCTCACAGAGGGCTTAAGACCCAGCCTGAGTTCCTCCAGGTAAAAGGATCAGAAAGCAGTTGATGGGAAAGATGTCCATCTTTAGTCCTCAGAAAAAACCCACTGCAGTCAAGTAGACAACATTGGGATAAACTGATATGTTACCTGATGCAGGATAATACAAAAACAGACTTACTGCCTGTGGCATAAAAGGCTATTGTTTCTCATTCTTGTTAGAGATCATTTTTATTTTATTTGAAGCATTTATGTCCTCCATCTTGACCTTCACCTTTCAAAACTGTTTATAGAGATCAATAAACACGGCAGTCCCTGCTCTCAGGCTCACTCTCTAAAAACCCTGCTCTCAGGCTCACTCTCTAAAAAGTCACAACTCAAGAGGAAAAAAGGAGGGAAAGGAAAAACAAAACAGATTGGTAGGCAAGCATCCACAAGACAACTAGAAGCTATTGACTTATGACCAGCAAGAGTGAAAACATTTTTGGGGGGGGGGGGGGGGAAATAACACTGGCTACATCCTAAGGAAAGATGGGGATGCATTCATCTTGACTGCTTCTACTTCTTGCGAGTGAACCGATGTAAAACGGAAGTGATGAAATAAACAAGTGTGTATGAGAGTACCCAGAGAGATATAATCCAGGGGATGCTTCAAGAGACTTAAGAAACATTACAGTAGCCATCAACATCATCTTACCATTGATTCCAAGGCTGACATGAGGAATGTAACAACCATTCTGCTTTCAGAGGAATCCTCCTCATGGCCAGATGCTGCTGCTGCTGCTGCCATAGCTGCTTGAGCCATTTTTGCTACAGAAGAATGAGAAACGAGAGCATCTGGAATATAAATTATTTTAGGCACATGCAGAATATTTTTTTATCCCTTTGCAATACAGAACACAAGGTCAACAGCAAAACAAACACATAAAACTAGGTCACAGAACAACCTCATTTTCAGATGAGTTAGAGAACCTTTCCAGAGGAAATAGTATTTACTAATATAATCCTGAAATCATCAGAAAGGTATCCCTATTGGGGCTTAGGCAACTTCCATATTAAGTGTAAACTTACTTTCTGAGACCTCCTCCAGGTTTCTGATTGGGGTAAAAGAATCAATGTTAGATTAGGCCACTCTATGCTTGTCATTTATGGTGAGTGATACCATTTAAAGATAAATGAACATGCAATCAAAAGTATTTCATGACTGACCACCTTAACTTTTGCAACTAGTCCCCTACACCGCTTTCGAGGCACGTTTCAGAAGGGCTCCTTAGCCCAATCGACAAAACAATGACTGAAAGTTAAATTATTTTCACTTAGGGCAGAATCCTACTCAGCAACCATGTTTCCTAATAATAATAATAATAATCTGCCATCAAGTCAATTCTGACTCATGGCAACCCTTTTCAGGTTTGTTTTTTTTTTCATGAAGAGAATACTCAGACGTGATTTATCCTTCATTTCTTCTGGGGGCACCCTGGGACTGTGGAGCTAGCCCAAAGCCACACAGGCTGGCTCTTCTAGAATGCACAGTGAGGAATTGAATTCTCAACTTTTGCTTCCACAGCTATATCTAAATCAGTGAAATAACCAGCCTAATCTTTCCTAGAAACTCACTTTAAGACAGGTGACCAAAAATGGTGTTGATCCAATGTTTTTCTAGGAAATTTATGCCAAAGCACTCCACCTCCATGGATTCCCAGCATGTTATATGGATAGACTGACAGATTAAGATTCCATAGAAAAGGGTTGAAATCCCTGCCCAGCCATGGAAGCTCACTGGGGGAGTGGAACTAGTAAAACCACTCCTTAAATACCTCACTGATCTTGACAGTCCCCCATTAAGGTCACTATAAGTGAGTTCCAACTTAATGCCACAGAACACACCTTTAAAAAAGTATTACTCTGAGTTTAAGGTATCAGGACTTTTTAAAAAAATCTGTTCTGCTGACATATACTACAGCACTCTATATTGTAATCAATTGAACTCAGTCTCATGACTTTATACTCAAATTGTAATTTCATAAAACAGTGCATTCAGACCTAAGAGAAACTGGCTTTACAATAAATTCAGGAGATAAAACAACAAGACTACTTTCACACAATGTCCAATTAACACAGAATTAATGTGATTTCAATGGAGCTTCCCGTGGGACCAAGCACATCTTATCTGTCAATTGGGAACGCCCCTGAAAAAGCCCACTACATATCCCACCTGGTAAAAAGAAACCTTGAATTTTAAAAGATGGCGAAGGGGGGCTAGGTGGATGCAAACTACTTGGTGGCTCAGCATGAACTACTGCCATGATACTTTGGGTCTCTAACATATAATTTTTTCTGGACTGCATCCACAATATCTTGGTACATAATATAAGGAAGATAAGTTATCATTAAATCTGCTGTTTGCTTGATTTCTAGTGGTCTAATAAAGGCCTGATCTTGCATTTATAGGTGGTTGGGTTTTGTTTTGTTTTTTGTTTTTTGAGACCACACAGCCTTCTTCTAATTTTTTCCAACAAACTTTGTCTCCCTCTTCAATTATAAAGAAGATTCACTTTTTTTCCCTTTCAAATTACAGCATCTCTAAGTAAATTTTATTTACCAGGACCCAACCTGCAAAGCTATAGTGGATTTTTAAACTGGCTCCCCAGAAGGAAGCTTTTGCCCCACTACCTTCAGTGAACTCAACAACAGTTGTCTGATTAATGCTATGTCTTTTAAATCAACATCTCCGCTTCACATTTGTTTTATCCACAGAAAGCTTCCTATGAGGCATATTTATTTTCCCCTCTTTCCATATACATCCTGAAGGACTCTGCTCCTTCTCCCCTGAACTTTTGCCCCTTCATCTGCTACTTTCGGTAGCCATTTCCCTGCAGATACACATTCACAACCACATCTTTCTCCTAACCTTATCCAGGCACTCACTTCCCAATATAAGTAGAGGAACTGAGGACTTGTGCATGAACCCAACTTCTTTGTCTCAACCTCTCTGTATACTGCAGCTGAAAAAGAATCTCACTACTGTTGACAGCCATGCTATCTTCTTGAAATTTGTATTTTCCTGACAGCAACCAAAGGAATTTCCTTGAAAACCTTCTTGCTTAACTTAAAAAAAAAAATTAGTAAGAGTTTGAAAGCCTGCATATCTACCAAGGACATTTTTAGAAGAGGGGAAGGAATGCCCCACACTAAAATAATTTTGTTTTTCTAAATCCCTAACTAGATGGCACTGTGGAAGAAGAAAAGTTAGTTCCTAACACAATAAACAGCAGGTGAAACTGCATTTTGTGCATCACTCAGAATGCTGTATAGAATGCTGTGGGAAAACCTATGTTCTTCAAGACATGAGGCATAGAGTGGGGGGTTACCTGGATCTCTTATTAACTAAGCCTAGAAAGAAGACTCTAAGCAACCCTTTTCACTTTGCCACAAACAAAACAAACAAGAAATTAGCTAGATGCAGAATGCTACCCATGTCTCATCTGGTCCTAAACCTCTTAATATGCTATATTTTTAAAGTACTGATCAGAAACAAAGATAATTAAAAACCAGAGGATGTTTTCAAAACAGGTATCTTATGATTTGTTTAATATAGATCAAGAAATACCTTACTAGGACAAAAATCACTATTGAGATCATGAAGGTGACACAATACCACAGCATCATGTCTGAAAAATCACACTAACAATATCACATAGGGCAACATCATGCTATCATGTGCTTTATGGACTCTCCTTGAAAGAATCAAGGTTACAATAAGATCAATATGTCTCAGCAGAAAGAAAACAAAGAAACACTAACATTATTGGACTTTATAAGAACAGGCAATACAGGAACTGCATACTTGCATGCTCTATTGAAGGAAAGACCTCTTTATTAAGACTTCAATATTATTACACAAAGAAAGAACTTCATGATAGCCAATGCAATTCACAAAAACTCTTGAGTCTTGCAAAGTCTGAATGGGGTCAAAAAAGTCAACAAATATGATGAAAAACAACATCAAATGGAAAGATGTTTTAAAGGGCTACAATTAAATTGATCTTGGGAGTTCTCATGGATAATGCAAATCAACTGTCAACAATGTGCATGCTTAGCAAAAAAGGATGCTACATGTTGGAGATCATTAGGAAAACAATATGTACCCTATCACTCTTAGTGTGGTGAAATCCCACTTGTATACATACAGTTCTAGTCTTCACATCTTGAAAGAGGTATTGTAGAACTGGAGAAGGTGCAAACAAGAACAACCAGAATAATCAAGAAGCTGGAGTAACTTTCTTGTGAGGAAAGGTTACAACATTGTGTGTCAGGAGCTCTTTGAAGAAAGTCAAATAAGGTGGGACATGATGTAACAAGAGACAAATGGAATTTTGCAAGTTCCCAAGGAAGTGGAAGATATAGGTCAAACAAAAGTATCTATTTCTACAGCAACAGAGCTGAATTTGCTACAAACATGGTTTTAAAAGTGAACTAGAAGAATTAATTGAAGCTATTAATGAGTAATAGTCATAATAGCAATACTTCCAACATAAAGATACAATGTCTTAGAATATCAATTGTTAGGATGCACAAATGAGAGGACGTTATTGAGCACATGTCTTGCTTGCTTCTGGGGTATTCACGAGTAGTATCTCTTTACCTGCTAGTGATGAGATGTGGTTTGAAAAACAGACGCAGAGATGGAGACAAAGATCTCTGAATTACCAGAGTGAAAGGATCAAAAACCACACACAACCAAAATGAAAGATCTACAACAGAAAAGTAAAATATGGGGGGGGGGGGGGGACCAATCAGATATTGCCAGTGAAGCAGGAGTTAAAACCTTGTTCTCCTCCCATTCGGTGATTTGTAATTTTCAGATCCATGTCACTAAAACAAGGATCAGACTTCTGGTAGAGGAGAAGGAACTCTGTTTGCAAAGTGTGCCATGTAAATTGCAGCTATGAGATCCTTTCCCTCTGGCTATGAACTAACTAGTAGTTTACCTGTTGTCCACAACCTTTCTGTTAAGTATGTTATTGGATTACACAACATGTACTGTATATTTCAAAAATTGACTTACAAGCCAATACCTGGTACCTCTAGGCACCAGGGCTTGGTAGTACTTGTAAGCTTCCATAACCATCGTTATGAAACTATGTCCCCAAACTTCAAAGTAGGGTGCTCTGTTTCCACATGAGTTGAAGTGAACACGGGGTGAGTACTGGTTGAGTGTGCAATGAGGTAGAAGGGGGAAAAGACCCGGAGAAATAAAGAAAGTTGGAGTGGGGGAAAAGGGAGATATTACTCTGCAATGTGAGTGGTAAGTAGTCAAACTAACAGGGTTTCAACAGAGGGAAAGCCAGGTTCATTTGCTAGTCCTCAAAAAGAAATAATCACAGAATATATTCCTAAAACTTCCAGGAGAGGTTGAAGGAGTACTAACAGTGAAAGTCAAAGTTCCCCCATACAGGATTTCTCACTCAGCAGAGAGACAAGCTAGGAGAAAATGATAAAAGATTCCATTTAGAGAGTTATATAGAGGAAGAAGAACAGAAGTGTACATACATGTCCATTAGAGAAATTGGCGGCAGGAAAAGAAAAGATAACAGACTTAGACTACAATCCTATTATACACTTGGGAGTAAGCTCCGTTGAACAGAGTAGGACTTATTCTGGGTAACCATGGGTAGAGTCAAGCTGTAATCCTAGGCACAGTTGACTTCCACGTAAACATGCTTGTATTTATTTTAACACCTTCACACTGCCATTCTTTGCAAATACATTCAAGGTGGTTGACAATGTTAAGAAATGTCCTACAGTCTAAATAAAACTGTAATGCTAGGAATGGAGGAACAGAATTTATGCTCCCATTTCTCTGTAGGATGGGTCAGTCGATTTCCTGACAGGAATTTTACAACATAGGAAAAAGCACCACATTCCGGAAAGGATCAAGAGAAGAAATTATGAACAACAACAACAAAAGGTTAGGGAAATAACATAGATCTCTTCTCAGCCCAATTAATGATTTTATCCTTTTTGAAAAAAAGAGTTCCAAAAGAAATCATTTTATATTATTAATGTATAAATTACCTAGATTGTTAGCTACCATACAAATATTTAAAATCAGCACTTCCACTAAAAACCTTAGAATAAAATCTTTAGAACAGGAATGTATAGTTTATGGCCTTCTGGATATTGGACTGTAGTATCCATTAACCGCCATTACTGGTTAGAGATGGTGGGCTGGCTGGATAGCCCAGTGGTTTAGGTAGAGGTTGGGAGTTTGATTTCCCACGGTGCCTCCAGGGAGAAAAGTCAGCCTGTGTGGCCTTGGGCAAGCTGCACAGTCCAAGGATGCCCCCAGAAGGAGGAAATGGGAAACCTCTTCTGTCTGAGTATTCGCTACACAGAAAACCCTGGAAAGGTTTACCATAAGTTGGAATCAACATGATGGGACACACACAAACACACAGAGTTGATGAGAATTACAGTGCAATAACATCTGGAGGGCCATAAGTTGGCCACTCCTGCCAGAGTGAAAAATCTGAGACGACAGGTAAAGACACAGCTCTTCCTTCTAGGATTGTGGTCTTTCATTTAAACATGACGTGAAAAAGGAGATGAAAGGTTCCCTTTAGAATTGGAGTGGGTGGGGAAAATGGAAAAAAGCCTTTCCTCTAGCTATCATGTTTGCAACAGGATGCGAATTGGAAAACACATAAAACTTAAATAATTATCAAGGGACAACCTTGACTGGAATAGAGCACATTACTTTAAACATCATCCCAAATATAGAGAATCCCAGAAGTCTATTCCCCACAGTATGCCAGAGAAATAAAAAATTAACTGAACAGTTATACAAGCTGAGTATATGCCCCTGCTCTAAATTTCTCCAAGACTATTTAGGTCCCTCACATATGAAGGATATGAGGGAACAGGCCAGAATATAGAGGTGAAAGTCCTCCCTCCCTAGAAAATGGTATAAGGATAAACCCAAGTGAGTGCTGGACTGCAACTCAGAAGATGCAACTTCATTTCACCAACAAGCCATGGAACCCACTGGGTGACCTTGTACCAGTCATTTTGGTGGTAGAGGGGCTTCTCAAAGTTTTCCTCTGAAAAGCTGACTCAAGACCAGCCACACCTACTTCACCAACTGGGAAGAGAAGGGTTAAAACAAAGCACTTAACAAGTTTGTCCTAGGCTCCTTCCTCTTTTTTTCCTATTTTGAAATAAAGCACAGTCCTTTCTAAACTTTTCAGTGTTCAACAATCATATTTTTAATGGCTGAAACCCCCACCCCAGATAATAGATCAGGGTAACCCTTCCTCTACTGGAGAACTGGGAGACGGGTGCATAAGAAGAAATATTATTAGTAATACCGTAATAAGGAAGAAGGAGGAGGAGTTCATTCCTTTTCTAGACAAACTGGATTTAATAGAGGAGTTTCCTTTATCCCAAGGAATACTAGTGGGAAGGAAATGGACAAATTATTATTTCTACTACAACCATGCTTCTCTTGTGGTTGTCATTAAAACTATTATGCCTTTTGGTCTATCGCCTCATTTTCCAGGAGGGTGAGGGAATCTGGGTATTTATTATTACCACAACAATATATCATTAGGATTATTATCATAGTAACAGAGGACTAGAATACCATCACTGTCTCTGGAGTATAGAAGGAGTTAAGTTATTAATAATCTACGTTTTAGTCTTTAAGACATTTTCATTCTTATAGCCAAAAAAAGCTCCCAGGATGACTTAAAGATGACTAATAAAAATGTCTCAATCTCTCCCTGTGGAAAATAACTTAAGGAAGTTCTTATACCCCTAGGGATAGCAGCATCATAACACCTTAATATTCCTCCCCTTTGAAAAAAATAATCTAAAGCATTCCTTTCCTAATGGAAAACTGGGAGAACTCTGAAAAGTTTGTCCTTTTCATTAACCTTGCTATTTTTCCTAACATATTCCTATTAACTTTTCCTAAATTTTTTTTTAAAAAGAGGTCCAATCCTTTTCAGTTCCCCATAAAAAAAAAACAACAGATCAAATACCTCTTCCTCTTCTCCCAACAAGCGCTGGGGAGCTTGTGTGAAGAAATGTAGTATTATAGATTATTATCAATTCATCATTATAAATTAAGCTTGAAATAAAATTAGAGAGAGGAGGATCCATAATATCCCTATTCTTTGAATATTTTTCTGAACAGGCCCACAAATCCCCCACCTGCCCTCCCAGGAAACACTGAAAGAAGTGCCAAAATATGAAATAACATCTACCTACCTACCTACAAAATACTGTTTTTATATATAAGGAGGATGTATGCACACAGTTTCGTGTATACACACACACATAATACAATGTTTATGTTTATATTTGGCTCTTCTTTCAGTGTGTCCTGGATGGGCAGGTGAGGGATTTTATATAGATATCTATTATAATTTTTATCTATATAAAATCCCTCACCTGCCCATCCAGGACACACTGAAAGAAGAGCCAAATATAAACATAAACATTGTAGTGTGTGTGTGTGTGTGTGTGTGTGTATACACAAAATTATATATATATAAACACTGATATACACACAGTTTATATATAAACTGTGTGTATATCAGTGTTTATATATATATATATAATTCAGGATCCAGGAAACACTGATATATATATATTGTATAGATATAAAATTCCCACCATATATGGGGATTTTATATATATATCTGTATCTAAGCAAAAACTCTGTCTGTGTCTCTGTGTGTGTGTGTGTGCATACATATATACACATACTATATCTATATCTTATATCTATATATTTATCTATATAAACGTATAAACTAAATATATATAAACTTAGTTTTAACACTTAGATAAACGACTCAGGTGAGCAGCCACAAACATGAAGTTTTCTGTCGGGTTTTTTCTTGGCCTGTTTTTGCTTCTGCTCCCCTTTTCTGCCTTTTTTCCGAGTTCCCTTTCCAAATTTCTCCTACTTATAACAAGCCTGCCCGTAACTTTGGGATGCATTTTGTTGTTTTGTCTCTCCCACAAATGAATCCAAAGCACCAGCAGCAGCAACCACCACAACCAGGAGTCTTTCAAACTCGTAAGTTTCATCCCTTCCCTTTCCTGCCCTGCCAGCCACTTCTTGCAGCTCGAAATACAATCACAATCATTACAAACGACCCTTATTATTCAGATCCTACGTTAAAGTTCGTTTTATCTTGTTTTGTTTACGACTGTAAACCGCCCACAAGGAGGGCTCTTGCACGAAGAGGGAGCGAGAGACACATTTAAGGAATAAATAAATAAATACTAAATCGATCAATATTACTGAAGGGGGGGGGGGGGGTTTCAATCGACAAGTCGAAATCCAGCGAAGAACAAGCCACGATCCATTAATTCAACCCTTTTCAAATGTTAAAAAAACTGCCCTCATCCCCCCCTTCAGACACCGTTTAAAATTAAACATAAAAATTCTCCCCTTCCACAACCCCCCCCCAATAAATAAATACATAACATCCCCCCCCCCTCTCCAAACCCTCCCTCCTTCTTGTGGTGCCTGTGGAAAATTACCTCAGGAAAAGAAAAAGACGAAGGGAAAAAACCATCCCCCCCACCCCCACCCATTTTACCTCAGCTTTTCGGGCCTATCGATGGGGGGGAAGCCAGAAGTCTGAGGCGAAGGAAGGCCTCAAAGAAACCCCCCCCCCCCAAATTGAAGAGTTGTTTTTTTTTTACACCCCCCCCCTCAACTCACCCGTTGCTTCGGCGTCGTGTTTTCACACACAAACTCACACACACACAAACACAAAAGGGGGGGGGGGTGTGAGGAAAAAAGAGGTCCTCCTGAGGGGGCAAAAATGACCCCACAATGCCGGGGCCCCCCCCTCCGCTCTTGTCCGCTTCTCTGTCCCTTTTTTTTTTTCCCCTCCTGAGGGGGTGTTTTTTTTTTTTAATCCCTTTTCTTCCCGGGCTTTTCCTCCTTCCCACACCCCACCCCACCGCTCAAGTCTCGGGGCGGCGCGCGGGCCCTTCGCTCGACGGCTCACCCTGAACCCAGAACCGTGAAAGGGGGGGGGGGGCGCCGTAGGGAAGGGAAACGGGGCCTCTTCTTTTTTTTTCCCCTCCTTTTCCCCTTCTGCGCCTGCGCCGACTCCGCAAGGTGCCTCTGGGCCGCGTAGTTCGGGCGGGCGGGTCGCCTCGTGTTGGGCAAGGGGAGGGGAGACTACCCGTCCCAGGATGCTCCGCGCGGGCGCCCGGGCAGATGGAAGGGCGACGCTGGCCTCTATTATTATTATTATTATTATTATTTTCCCTTCTTTTCTTCCTCCCTTTAGGACGAGGAGGGAGGAAGGGGAGAGGGGGAGAGAGAAAAAAAATGGCTGTGCAAAAATGGGGTGGGTGGGAAGCAGAGATCTAGGGCGGGGGGGTGGAGAAGGCAGGCAGGCCCAGAGCATGTAATAGAAAGGCCCCTGCAATCCATTGCACACTCAGCATTGCAAAAATTAGAAATCCTAAGGCATGCCACTGCAACATCATCAGTGCAATAATAAGGTGCATTTCGGTATATTTTTTAATCCTCTGTGGGTGCAGAGCAAATAAGGGGGGGGGGGACACCTACATCCTTGCAAAACCCTAGTTGATTTTTTAAAAAATAGGAAATCCCACCCCCCTCCGTGCACAATGAGGGAATCTTGCTGCAGAGGCCGGAGAGTTAGCAAGGGGAGAAAAAGAAAAAAAGCAAGCCTCGGGAAGGAAAGGAGGCCGCGGGTTTTTCCTTTTCCGTCCTCCATTGAGGGAGGAATCCTTGCTGCAGAGGAGATCGGAGGTGGCGGGCAGCTTTTCGCCCTTGGAAAGAAACGAAAGAAGGGTCAAAAAAGAGGGGAAGAAAAACGAGCTTGACCCAGGAGCCCTCAAGCGCTAGAATGATCTCGTTCTCAGAATTAAAATCATCTATGGTATTGAAAAAAGCTGCCCAAAGGTTTTGTTTGTTCTCCCCAGCCATGAGGGCTAGAAACATTTTGAGCCTTTCTCTGTTTTTTGTCATGCAAGATACAGTTTGTGTATACATACATACACACACATGCATAAATATGTATATTATATCATAGATAGATCATATATAATATCACAGATAAACAGATTATTGTAGCAATTGTAGTACAGAGTACACACACACTCTCAGCATGGTTATCTGTACTACCATTTTTTGGATTGCTGTTCTAATTAGAACATATCTTGTTTCGAATTCTGAACCTCCCCTGACATATTTAATGCACTCCCATTTCCTAATTAATATTAATCATAATACGGGTAGAATTGGGTTTTCTATTATGCCTTACGACAGGAGGTATTATTGTTGGCTACAGTGATAATGCTTAAAAATGAGTATTCTTATAACACTACAATTCTAATACAGCCTCATTATTATGAGGTTGACTATTGTTTTACATAAATCAAATTCAGGACAATCACATGGGGAAATGTATTATATTTGCTATCGTATGCATTTTGAAAGTAATAAAAATGATAGTATAATAAACGCTAGTCCGAAATCCAATTGTTTGTGCCAAATGGGACAGATCCACTGAATCTCTATGACATTTGTTGAGTTAAGACTTCTATAAGCACTATCGATTCAATGAGTCTGCTCTGATTCGGACTGAAACTTTGAGAGTAAAGTGTTACAAATAACATAGTTACTTGTGACTAGGTATTTTCTAGTAATGATAGTTTAGCTCCGCAGCCAGATAGATGCCTAAACCATGGAGCTATCCAGCAGTCATCTAACCTTGCAGAATATCAGCTGTACTTGTTTATTAATATAACCGCCCAGAGTAGACACGTTCTAGATGGGCGGTATATAAATCTAATAAATAAATAAATATATATATATAAAGGAGACCTATAACAGTTATCTACCAGAAACAGCAAACTGGTACATTAAGGACCTCCTGTTTCTACTCACGGCGACTCATAAGCAAGATTGGAAGCCATGGCTTTCGTTGGGAGTTCGATTCCTCCACTGTGCCTCCTGTAAGAAAGAGCCAGCCTGGGTGGCCTTGGGCAAGGTGCACAGTCCCAGAGCACCTGCAGAGAAAGGGAATGATAAACCACTTCGGAGCTGGCTGGATAGCTCAGTGGTTTAGGTCTCTGGCTGTGGAGCCAAAGGTTGAGAGTTCAATTCCCCACTGGGCCTCCTGGAAGGAAAGCCAGCCTGTGTAGCCTTGGGCAAGCTGTAGGATACCCCCAGAAGAAGGGAAGAAGGGAATGGAAAGCCACTTCTAAGTATTCTCTTGTCTCAAAAATGCTGAAAAGGGTCCCCATGAGTCAGAACTGACGTGAGGGCACCTGATGATTACTTATGAATTAATTACCTCCAGAATGTCCATAGCAACCCTGTTCATTTCTAGCAAATTTAAGCCTGCTGCTTTTTGCTTCATGGAGTCCATCCCCCTCACGTTTGAGTTTTTCTCGTACATTTAGTCTTAGCAAAGAAACTCTTGGTTTTATTGAGAACCAGGTGAAGTTCAGGTGAGCGCTGCAGGTTAGCCACGACCAGCAGTAAATCTTACATTTTATCCTGAGAACCCATTTATGCCGAGTCACTCAGCAGTACCAACAACTGTTTGCAAAAGACGGCATATGTTTGTTTCTGGTTCCCAGTTTAAGTTGCAGCTGATTTTCCATGCCAGTCTTCTCCAACCCTCCTACAGTCATCACTAAACAAAACAAAACCCCAATATATTTAATCATATCGATTATCCTTTCATTAATCTCCTTTGAGATGCCATCTGTTTGGGATTTTTCACTGGGACCTTTAAAAAAAAAACCTAATAAAAGCATAAATTATAAATTCCATTTCATGTTGTGCCTCATCTGAGCTCATACGTAGAAGTGAATAAAGGTATTGTCAGATTCCTTGCAAACTGTTGGCAAATCACTGCTCCACGATCTTAATCCAGGCCAGACAAGATCCCCTTTGCATATATCATCATGAACGTTTGCACTGGGGCTTCCAGTGAAAAGACAGACGATTACAGGAAAACCGCCAGAATTAGCGATAGAACGAAAACAGTAGTCATGCAATCAGCAATTTGGCAACGAGAGAAGTTCTTGATCAACCACTTCCATCAGCTGCATGTTGGCCCCCGTATAAGCAACACCCATCAAGTGGTTTTGGGGAGAAAGACCAGAGGTGAGAAGCAGAATCTGGAAGGCCCACCCAACATCAGCTGTGACGTTTCAGTGGTAGCTATGCGCTTACCTCTCTTGGCCTCCGCTCTAGGGCATAGCTTGAAAGGTCCAGTTTGAACATTCATCCAATAATCCAGAGTGTTCGAAATTGGAAGGTTAATTTATTGCTGTTAACTTAAAAAACGGGAAACCTTGAACTCATTGAATTAACACCATTAATTCACAAGTTCAGTCTTGGTTCTGGAATGAAACAGAGGGAACTACAGTCAAACTCCTTGTCCTGGGATCAATGTCTACTGGTTCATTTATCCACTGCCTATGAAAATACTAAATAACGCCCCCCCCCCCCCCAGAAATATGTATTTATATGTATTTCAAGAGTATATTTACTAGAACTGGCCACCATAGGGAGCCAGAGACCACGCAATGTATAGCATTTGATAATACTGTGTTTTTTGGCATCCTCAGTGGGGCTTGGAACCGATCTCCAGAAGATACCACGATCCTACTGTACAGAGTTCATTCACTGTTGACGTCTCAGTCTTATTTTCTCAAGGCTAACCTGCGGAGCCAGAGGTTGGAAGTTCAATTCCCGACTGTGCCTCCTGTGAGTAGAGCCAGCCTGCATAGCCTTGGGCAAGCTGCACAGTCCCAAGGATGCCTCCCAGAAGAAGGGAATGGGAAGCCACTTCTAAGAACTGACCCTGGAAAGGGTCACCGGAAGTCAGAATTGACTGCAAACACATGATCCAAGGAGGTTTCTCTTTTTTTGGCTATCAGAGATGTTTCAATGTTCGGAGAAACCCAAACTGGAAGTAGCCAGAAGTCCCACCCCTGGTTTCTCAAAAACCTACCGGGAAACAAGTAAGGTTGCCACATCTTAGGGAACTAGTGTACAGATTTTGTTTTGGACTACAAACACCATCATTCTCCATTCTGGGAGTTCTACTCACCTTACAGGCACCTGGGAGAAAGGCCTTAGTTGGAAGGCTTTGAGGCTGAGCTAGGCCTAGCTCCATGCAAGCTTCCTGTTCCTGCCCCAGTGGTAGATGGGAGCTTTCCTTCTGCGCAGGAAGCTTGGGTGGAGGTAGGCCTAGCTCAGCCTCAAAGCCTTCCGGTTGAGGCCTGACTTCCAGGCGAGCCACAGTTAGGGGTCTATGAGTAAGCAGAACTCTCTGAATGGAAAATTATGGTATCTATCGTCCAGAAAAAGCTGAAAATCCCGTCCTTATGCAGCGCACCAACAAGCCACAGGACCGAGAGGAGATAGCACACGTTACTTGGCTGAGACCTCTTCAGAAGATGAAGCCAAGGATGACTTATCCCAAAAGAGACCACGAGACTGGGAAAAATCCTGAGTTCACAGCCTCTCCCAGAAACACAGGGTATCAAGGAGTTGCCTGGTCCTGCCAGGGCCCCCCAATACCTTCAGCTCGTAGATTGATGAAAACCTCCCAGCCCTGGAGAACATTAGCAACTCTGGGGGTTAGGGTGGAGAAAGCAGCAAAGGCGACATGGGTTTTCTCACATAATCACTTTGCACAGAAGCCGCTCTGCCCCACGGACTCTCATCGGCCCTGTCTCCGCGACATCACAAGGACCCACACCCGGCGGCAAAATATCTCGCACACAATGATCATCTTAAAAGCAACGTTCACATTTTCGCTCAGACACAGGACTGAATGCACAACATGGATGTATCTCGGTGTGTGACAGCCAGCCAGATCAGACACTCAACTTACACAATTGCTGCTTTATGGTGCATCATTCCAACAGGACAAGGATTAACAACATTAACCTCAAAAGAAGCACATCCCTATTCTTATTCTTTGGGGTTTGGCTATCAAATCTCAGAGAACAGGATATTTCTGATCTGGCAACCCTAAAAACACAGCCTGGGGCTGATTTACAGGACTGTACTTCCTGGAGGCATTCAACAACACAGCTCATCTTGCTTAAATTAAGAAAATGCAGATCTCGGGGCCTTATTAAAGCTGCAAAACTGGGAGAGGGTTGCGTGCAACCCACGGACATTATGTCGGTCCCTCATGATTTAGAGATTTGCTTGAAGCCTTTGCTGTTTCGTTCAGCTCCATATGGGTGGAAATCTGTTTTTTCAAAGACCTTGGCCGGGTTTAAAACCAGAGCCATCTGCCTGCTGTGAGCTGAAGACAAGCACCTTGTTAACTGGTAGGGCAATGCCGTTTTCTTGCGCCAAACGAAAACGATTCAAATGGCTGGAGTTCCCAAAAAGAGGACTTTGTTAAGCTGAAAATATTAAAACAAGACAAAGGTGGGGAGGAAAAGGGCCCTGCTGGTATCAAAACCTCACAATCTGCTGTTTTGGTTATGTCACGTGAAACTGAGTGAGTGTCAGGATAACTGGAAAGGCTTTTTTAGAATTGCAAATAATGAAACTGATGTTTCTTGTTATTATGACCCAGCATAACCCTATGAATGAGTGACCTCCGAAATGCCCCATCATGAGCAGCTCAGCTCAGCTCTTGCAAAGTAAAAGTTGTGGCTTCCTTGATGGAGTCCGTCCACCTCATATTTGATCTTCCTCTTTTCCTGCTGCCTTTAACTTTTCCCAGCGTTATTGTCTTTTCTATTTCAAACGCACTGATCTTACTCCCGGCCATCTTTTTTCCTTCTCCTGCTTTCACATCCATACATAGTAACAGGGAATATAATAGTGCCGAGGAACCCTTCCTTGGTCTCTAGGAATACTTCCTTGCGCTTGATAATCTTTGCTGGTTCCTTCATACCAATGGGGCCAGGCAAGATCGTTGGAGAACTCAGAGCAGATAAAACCAGGTTAGATGGACTCAGTACGATACATCTTCTTCTGTTCCTTTCCCCCACAAATAAGTTTGTTAAGTGTGCATCGCTCAAGAACAATAACTCAAAAACCTTTTTTTTTTCCAGAGCAAGGCAACATTTCCTTAATTTTTTTATTCAAAAAGGCCCTGATGGCAGGAATATAGTGTAAAAATCATTGGAAAAACTAAAAGGCATTGATACATATTGGAATATACACTTTTTACAAAAAAAATTACACATCATTAGCGGTGTTTGTTTGTCTGAGGTTCTGATTCTGAAACTGAGGTCTCAATAATTCATAGGTCCCGGGATTTGAACGTTGAGACCGCCGTAGTCCAACATGTACATGGGCCATTGCTAGGGAAAAAAAGAAAGAGAGAAGGGGGCAGGGAAGGGAAATACATTAAAAATCCAAAGTAGGAAATGTAGTAGGACCCCTGTATCCACGGGGTATTGGTTCTGAGCCCCCCAACAGATGCTGAAAACTGCAGATAATAGCAAACGCTAGAGACAGCATGGTAAAAGGGGGGAAAAATCAAGAAATACCTATTTTCACCATGTATTACCAGAATTGGCTACTAGAGGGAGACAGAGAGATGCTATAGTCTTCAATAACAATAATAAATGGCATGGTCTCTGGTTCCCTCTAGTGGCCAGTTATTGTAAAAACATTGTGAAAATAGACATTTCTAATTTTATTCTTTTAATATTTTAAATATTTTCACACCATGGATAAGTGAAACTGCAGATACTGATCCCACGGATAAGGGGGTCTCACTGTATCAGTTTTGCAAGTACAGAGCTGGCTTGGTTCCAAACAAGCTATTTGCATGAAAAGATGCAGTGTTGACCTTTTCTAAGTGAGATCTCCTGCTCATGGATTTCCAATATCTTCCCTTAAAAACGTTTAACACGTTCAATAAATTTTTTGACCATTCATTGAGCCTTTCCCTAAAATCAGTCCAAAGACAGCTAACCGATTCACCAGTTAATGCACTGATGAAAGCATGGGAGCCCTGTTTCTAATGAATGTTGTGATATTTATGATTTGAATTAGAACAAAAGTAGGATTGATTGATTGAGTGAGTGACTGAGTATCATTTATATGCAGTCTTTCTCCTGGTGAAAAGACCAAAGCCAACTCACACTATTAAAACAATATATAAATAACTATGGCTTGAGGGCTTACCCAAGCCTACTGTCTTCTCTTGGTTTCTAGTTATTTAGTTTCTTAAGAACTACAAACCAAACCAATCCAGGGACTCTCTCACATCTTGTGATAAAGTAACCTGTAAGTTCTAAGCAATTGCTTGTTCTGATGTAGACTGCTATTCTTTGGCTCTTCTTCCTTCCTGCTTCTTCTCCAACAGCTTTTCCCTCCTCTGTCCTACAACAAGGTAGGGACCTTAGCTCCCAGTGGCCGCCCCCTCCCATCAGAGCAGGGCAGGAGCATGGGAAAATTGAGAACTCCTTGACTTGCTTTAATTAGGTGGTCCCTTGTTTTTGCTTCAAGCATGTACAACTTTGTACAAACCAGTGTTTCTTCTGCACACCTTCAACTTTCTGAGTGTGCAAAATATCAACCAAAGGTAGTGGTAGAAGAATAGCTAGAGCTTTTGGTCTCAGGGTTCAGGACTCGCAAAGGGGCTACGAATTCCTCACCGGAGACCCTCACCACTGCACTGAGCTAAACGAGAACGGAACATTTTGCAAATATTCTTTACATCCAAGTCCAGACAATAGTTGGCTAGCCCAAGATGCCTCTTAATGAATGAAGCCTCAAAGTAGGGTTTCTCTAAATAGGCCATATGCATTTCTACAGGGCCGGCTCTACTATGGGGCAGAGGGAAGAAGACAGAGCTGTCAGGCAGCCTGGGATGCTTCCTAAAAAATAGCTGGTTGCTCTCAGGACACTGTTCCATGGCAAGTCTGGAAGTGGGCTGCAAAGACCAGTCTGGTCTGCTTCCGTATACAAACCAGTGCCTACACCCCATCTGGTTCTTGATCTCCACTGGAAATTGGGCTCCAACCCTTGTGACATGTAACCTGAATCAATAGGGAGGTGAGGGTCTGGTGGGCTAGAGGCTGCTCCCTTTTTGCCTTTCTAACGGCTTCTTGAAATGTAGACTGCTATTCTTTGGCTCTCCCTCCTTCCCGCTTCTTCTCCAAGATTTTTTTCCTCTCTCTCTCTCTTTCTCTGTCCTAGAAAGAGGCAGACGCATGTCTGGCTCCATAACAACTGAAAACACACCCACGCTCATGGAGGCCATGCCCAGGGACTTAAACCAGGGTGCCAACCTAACTAGCCCAAATGGCTGAGGGCCAACTAAGCTGCCTGGAGGCTAGTTAGACCTGTAATGAACCCAGACATTTCCCAGCCTACTTCTTCCGGCCATTCTGCCACCTGATCTCAAAGGTCAGCAATCATATCACAAGAAGACTCTGCCAAAACAGCGCAATCACGTTAACAGAAGAGGCTTCGACCCCCTTCAAAATCTGCATCTTTGAATGAGGACTACGCTATTGGCGAGAGTTTTTCTTCTGCACTATCATTAAATGGATTTCCACTGAGTTTCCTTTCTCTAATTACCAACTTCCTCTTTATTTTCTTTCAGCAGCTGGAACCACAACACCAAACCAATTTGCTCCCGCTGGGTGTAAATACCTGATGTTCTCCTGTAGCCTCAGGCTGGCCCTGCTCTTTTGGAAGTGTTCTAATCCTTGTTTGGGTTGAGTGGGAGGAGTGGTAATAGTTTATTAATCTCCATTTGGGCTGCACTACATCTGGCTGCAGGTGTTGCACATTTTAAAAATGCCCTGCACTTAGAAAACTAGCATGTCAGGAAAGAAGGTTGAGGCTTTTCCCTGACATGCTAGTTTTCTACCTACAAGGCGTTGTGTTGGTATAGGGCGGTAGTTCCCAACCGTGGGTTCCCAGATGTTCTTGAATTAAAACTCCCAGAAACTCGCTGTGCTGGCCAAGATTTCTGGGAGCTGCAGTCCAAGAACATCTGGGGACCCAAGGTTGGGAATCACTGGTATCGGGGACCATTCCATCAGGTAAGTCCCACATCTGCAATCTGAATGGCTTGGGTTGACCTCCTCTATCTCCCCCTCAAGTAGAAATTAAGACCACTGTGGATATATTTACCACAAGTGAGATCTGATTGGTTGATGAAGTGGACTCCAGATTTGAGGAGGAAGAGGACGATGATGACGAAGAGGAAGAGACCGAATTCCCTTCTGAGATCCTCTTCCGCTTCCTTTTGGGGACTGCAACGTCGTTTTCTACGAGAATTGAATGGGAAAGGTCGGTACACACACAGGAACAGCCTCTCGCACTCACCACCCTTTCCGTGCAACTCCACGAATATACGGTGAAGCTTAAACTCAATTCGCCCCTTCCGATTTTGCTGCAAAGTTACGAAGTGCTGGTTGCGTTCCTGGTTGTGCGCTTATCCCGACTGGGGCCCCGACCAGGAACTCAACCAGCCCCTCATCAGTTAGTGACCATTCACCTCCGCAACTGACATGATCAACTGATATGGTGAAAAAAATTGCCGACCGGATTCTGGCCCATGAAAATACATCCTTTCCAACAGTTTATATTCTCATTTCCACAACTTCTCCACTCATTCTTCAAGCTCACCTGGTTGTCTGGCCTCCGCACCTGGATCTGCAAAAGGCCTGTGTTGAAAAAGAAATACACAAATGGAAAAAGATTTAGAGAGAAAACATTTGTGATGATACTACAAATGAATACATCTCAAGTTGAAATGGGCTGCTACTGAACATATAAGCAGCGTACCCAAGTGAAAAAAGAAGCTAGAAATCTATGCTGGGAAAAAAAATCCAAAATTCTACAAACTCAGACAACCAACAGGCTTCTACTGCAGGGATAGGTGGCCCTCCAGATGTGGCTGGACTACAGTTCCCATTATCCTTGAACTAAAGAGCCTTCCTGCCTCACAGCCAGGGTGCTGGGGTTTAGAGCGAAGAGTTTCTCTCCGGAATTTGAGATCAGGCGCTGAGCCGTGGAACTGATTGCGTCCCCCTGAACCACTTATTCAAAATCTAACCTATTTTTCACGTTGGGAGGAACGGAAATTCTGGTTTCGGGTTTAAAAAAAAAAAAACCTCCCACCCTACTACCGCCAGACTGGATTTTCTCCTAAAATAAGGTATAGAGGCTATGTTCTGTTTTAAAAGGGGGGTTGCGCCGTGACTTGTCGTGATGATTTGTCACGATAGCCATGTGACCAGGAGCGTCTTGAGAACGTCACCAATTAGCAGCAATTAGCCACTCCGAATCATGCAAAAAAATAATAATGATGGCAGCAGAAAACGTCCGTGGCGTGGCCCCGTGGCTCCCGTTCCTTGTGCAACCATATTAAGGTAGAAGCCCCAATGGTCTGTCATGGAGTACAATGCCAGAAAAGGCTGTAGCTCAGTGGCTTTGCATCCAGAAAGTCTTGGGTTCAATCCCCACCTTCTCCAGTTTGGGAAGACCATCAACCGATTTTGCTGGAAAATCGGTTGATGATTTGACTTGTTTCCTCTATTTCTCAAATAACGGTTGGAGTAAGAGACCCCTGTGTTTCATGCCATCGGCCTCAAGCTAATATCACGGCAGTGGAAAGGGTCTCAGGGGTGGGAGATGGGGAAGATTAAGAGAGCGGGGAGTCCCTGGAAAACTGCTACCCTTCAAAGTAGAGGGAGAAGCAAACAGAGGTGGTCAAGAAACTGTCTGGGGAATTCTGGGAGTTGTAGTTTCAAATCACAAATCAACCCCCCCATCTCTAGAATCAGCCTGATTGCCTTCAGGTGTTTGGACTACACCTCCCATCAGCTGCAAACTGTCCCTTGAGGGATGGATCCATGATCCATTGAGGAGACTGATGGGTCAATGGAGGATATAAGGCGGTTGATCCGGATTCTGGGTGCTGGATCTCATTGGGAATCCCATCTGGAGTAGATTCCCCTAAATTGGGACACGATCCGTACAACCTTCCAGGAGAAAAGTCCAGGGAATGATAGTATCCCTGTGGTTCACTTTCTTAAGGAGGATTAGCAGGAAAAGCCAGGAAGACCAGAAGGAGAACCTGTGTTTGGTGGGGTGGACCCACCCTTCACGTTGCAGGGATTCCAAAAGAATTTTGTACATTGCGTTGGGAGCAAAGTGCTGGTTTAATGTTGGCAGAGAACAGTGTGGCCAGTTCTGGACACCACACACTTTAAGAAGGATGCCAAGAAACTGGAGCAAGCGTACAGGAGGGCAGCAAAGACTGGAAACCAACCCTAAGAGGGAAGACTGAAAGAACCGGGCATGTTTAGCCTGGAGAAAAGAAGGTCAAGGGGAGATACGATAGCACTCTTCAAATATTTGAAAGACAATCATACAGAGGAAGGGCAGGATCTGTTCTCGATCATCCCAGAGTGCAGGACACGCAACAAGGGGCTCAAGCTACAGGAAGCCAGATTTCGGCTGAATATCAGGAAAAACTTCCTAACTGTTAGAGCAGTACGACAGTGGAACCCATGACCTTGGGAAGTGGTGAGCGCTCCAATGTTGGAGGCATTCAAGAGAAAACCGGACAGCCATCTGTCAGATCTGCTTTGATTTGGATTCCTGCCTTGAGCAGAGAGTTGAACTCAATGGCCTTAGAATCCCCTTCCAACTCCTTTATTTTGTGATTCCCAATTGGGGTGGGGGGAAAACCTCTGCGTGGGGTGGGACAGGAAAAGAGGGAGGTGGGGAGAATGTGGGCTCCGAGCTTACTGGAACTGGCTCGTCACCGCCATCTGGATACGGTCCCGCGCTTTGAGAATCTTCTCCAGCCGGTGGATGTCATAGGTGTTCGGATTCCGGAACGGGATGTCGTCCGGCAGGCCGGTCACTTCGATGGAGTCTGGGGTGTCTCGGATCAACTTGTATGGCACCAGGACAGGCCGGTTGAGGCCCAGCGCTTCCCCTGAAATGACAGCAAAAAGTCTAGGAGGGACACAGCATTGCTAGAACCGGGCTGTCAGTGCAAAAAATAGTGGGAAACAGATGTGACAGACAGACAGACACCCACCCACGTGTGTTCTCAATTTAACAATTTGTTTTTAAAACTTACGACGCATGCTAATTGTAAAATCAGAACCCGACCCTTTCAATATTTCATTTAAGATCAGCTCACTGGGATTCATCCCCAGAATAACCATCAATCCACTGAGTAACCAGTTCCTCATATTCTTTCTCTAGGTTACACAAAACAAAAATACTGTACCGATCTAGTTAAAAACTCCTCCCATAGCAAGTGAGATTTGTTGCTAAAAACGGGCCGAATAAAGAGCCTTTGCCTGCTGTTCCAAAAATAGCCTTCACTTCCTCCAGTAGAGAGTTCAAGATTCGTGGAGTGGCCACCGAGAAGGCTTCCTACTAAGTGGGCGGAGCTTTGCTTTTTTGCTCATACATGGGAGATAAGTCACTAGTCCTCAGTCCGACATGGAGGGAGGCACACTCACACACAGAGACAACTCACCATATTTTTCATTGAACAGTTCTTTCACTTGCTCTCGGAGAATCACCTTCTCGCCCAACCGGTTGGCATCGTCCTCATCTGTACAGGAAGAAAAAAACAACAGCGCCACAAAATAAACAGCTTTTTCTTTGTTCTCCCCCACGGATGTGGGCACTGAAAGCTGGTTTACACAAACAAAATCCAGAGACAGGTGACATTCCCAGGTAGCCCTCAGAGTCAACACAAACAAGGTCATCTCTTTCACCTTGAACGAGCTGTCTAATGTCAGAAGCTACACAGGGTGAGAGTTCTAGTTAGTATTTGAATGGAAGTGCCAGACAGGGCTAGGAAAGGATCAGCAGAGATCACCAGATAGGGCTAGGACAGGATCTCACTTGAAACCCTGGAGAGGACCAAGGATCTGAATCAGTATAAGGCAACTTACTTCCTACACTACTTAGGAATTCCAGGATGCCTTTTTCCTGTCAATATAAACATCCCGTAGGAGCACTATCTTTCTTTGAAACCCGGTATGACCTAGTAGACAGAATGTTGGACTCGGGCCACCGAGTCCTGGGTTCAAATCTTCATTTGGCCATAAATCTTCCTGAGTGACCTCTGTCAGCCCCTGTCTACCCCACAGGGTGGTGGCGAGAATAAAACGGAAGGCTGAACCATGGATGTCACCATTGACTCCCAGGGATGAGTGGCTCCAGGGATAGAAGCAATCCCACCCCCCACCCGCAATGATAGTTAGAATAGCTCGTTGGGTCCTTGTATAAAGATGGAGAGAGGCTGAACCAGGCGGTCTTGAGCCTCGTTCAGCCTCCTTCATTCCAGGATCAAACAGTATAATCTGCGGGAAATCCACGAACAGATTGTGGGATGCATTTAAGCTCTCTTCCGATAGCTGCAAGATAAATTTTAGGGATGCCCATGGATGCAGGAAGAGCCATGCTCACTCAGAATCCAACGCACCCTTCCTGCAAGGGCTAACCAGAGACTCACGGGAAGCCCACTAACAAGACACGCACTCTTCGTCCCCGAGGAACTGATCCATGAAGGTAGACTGCCTCTGATACTGGAGGTGATACTAGTAGTTCTGGACTCATTGCCATGGATGGCTATAGCCTCAAAGCCGTCAGCGGGGGCAGCCGCCACGGCATCCTTTGGCTGTGAGTTCCGCAGGTGAGGAGGCTGTGTTTACTAGATGTGATGAAGGAGGGTCTACTACCCGCTCACCCCCTCCATCACTCAACCCATGGAGGGTAGTTTTGTGAAGAGAAAAGACTCTATCTCAAAGGTGAGCAATTGTGGCCCTCCAGATGTTTTGACCCTATCTGTTCCCTCAGGCCTAGACAGGAGGGCCAAAGATGAGAAATCATGGAAGGTAGTGGTGGGGAAGAGTCTGGAGGGTCACATGTCAATCTGTTTTGAGGGCGGTGAAAGCAGGACGAGGGTTCCCCCACCTCTTCCTCTTCATGTGTTCAGTAGACACATTTTAATAATGTTTGAAGACAGCTCTTATAGTATTTATCTCGTCCAGTCTTCAGCTTTGTGCAATCTATTGCTACGATTTCCTACCACAAGGTGGCAGCCCAACTTCTCTCTACATAATGGCCAAGACCAGGGGATTTGGGGGCTTGTCGTCCAAATTAATCCATGGGTCTATACTCCAAGGAAGTGGGCTGTCATCCCTGAAAGTTCACCTTGAGCAAAATCCTGTTGTGTCGAGCACACCTGCCTGAGAGTGATGATGTTACTGGCAGTTTGCCTGTAAATCAAGAATCCCTGCTTCAGTCCTGGGGCTCAGCCAACTCTTGTGCAATGAGACTCACAGTGGGTGAGCCATGTGAGCTCTGGGATCCAAACAGGAGGTCTTTAACTACCAGCTATAGCCCTCTGTTGATGACATGTCACCTTTATTTTAATCTAATCCATGCAACAGGGCTTTTAATACTGAAATGAATCAGTTACAGTTCAAGGCACCAAAATACAGTACTTTTTTTTTGTTATACATAGTCCAAAAAGCTCACTTTTCCAAGCTCTGGTCACTGATTCCATTGTCAACCTTGTTTTATGTTCCACTGAAATCTGCAGCATTAAGGCTATGAGATCTAATCCTACCCTCTGGGCAGCAAAGGACAGTTTCTAATCTCTTTAGTGTATGCTGCTAACCCAGATTGAGGCACACACACTCCAAGAGGCTGTCGGCCATGCAGAAAGGCAGGGGGACCAATACAAGGCAAATGGCAGTCTAGAGATACCGGACGTTCAGATCGGGAAAAACTGCTCCAGTCCAATTCAAATACTTTGTGTTGCTTTTTTTTTTTTTTAAATCTTTGCCAGATCTCATATGTAGCATGGAGTTCAATCTTTCCTGACATGTTACCCAGATGTGATACACTATAAGCAACTCCCAAGTTAAACTGTATTCCTTTTAACTTGGATTGGCCAAAGGCTTTTCATCCCAATAACTATGTGTTTATCTATGCTGTTGTGTTACCCCGCTTGAGGGTGATGATGTTAATGGCAGCATCAGATTGAGAGAGTGATCAAAGAGTTCCTGCTTCAGTCCTGGGGCTCACCCTGCTCTTGTGCAATGAGACCAACTGTGAGCAAGTCGCGTGAGCTCTAGAATCCAAAAAAGGAACTCTTTAATTGCCAGCAATCTCCCAAAGTTTACAGCATCCTTCTCCCTGAGGTCTATAGTATCCTTTGAGGATGTGGGGCTGAAAACATGGGTAGAATAGGAAGAGATTATGAGAGGATAATGGAAGGGTCTGGGGCTCAGTTTCCCTTCCCCTCTGCCATGCCTTTTACAGTTTATGCTCAGTTTGACAAAAACGTTCACATAGATGGTAGCAGACAAAGAAAGGAAACCCTTCTTTTTAACGGCGTTGGGCAACGCAAAGTGCCATAGAGCCAACTTCGAAGGGGTAGCTGTGTCAGTCCGTTTTAGCAAAACAAAGCAACCTCTGGCAACGTTCATGGATCGCAATCCACTTCCCTCAGATGCCCACCGGCAGAAGGAGATTGTGACCCACAAACACTGAGACTAAAAGCAATCTCTCAGTCTAGGTGGGTGAATTGTAGGGGTCTCCAGGGGAGTATTTGGGGGCTAAAACTCCCAGAATGCTAGGAGATAGAGTCCGAGAGAGAGAGAGAGAAAGATACCCCCCACCTCTATTTCTGGGTCATCACTGTAATTGTAAAGAGGAAGCCAGGTTCTCATCACGTTTCAGCTGAATTTGCTCACAGGCCTCCATGTGATCAGAAATCAGAAGACTAGAGTAAAATGGCACCAGAAAGTTTGCAATCATCATCATCATCATCATCTCACTAAATTGTTGTTGTTGTTATTAAATCAAAACTACCAGGCACAGTCAATCAAAATTATAAAAACAAAATTATAAAATTATTATTATTATTAAAAAAACACCAGGCACAGTCAAAATTATAAAACCATTGACTGGTATTATATAACAGATACATGTTTTAACCAAAAACCTAACTATCTGTTAAAAATTATTATTATTATTATTATTATTATTATTATTATTATTATTATTATTATTATTATTATTATTATTATTATTATTATTATTATTATTATTATTATATGGATTCCAGTTAAGTTTCCTCACACAGGCATCATTATTGTCGTCAGAGCTTGGGACAATTACTTTTTGGACTGAAATTATCGGAATTCCTCTAAGTATTAATAATCTTAGGTTTTAGATATGCAGAGCTGGAAGGGGCACCCCATGGATCATCGAGTCCAGCCCCGGTCAAGGAGGCACAAGTGGGGAATCGAACTCCCAACCTCGGGCTCCGCAGCCGGAGACCTCAATTCCTGAGCTTTTCAACAGTGGAGCCAGGCAACAAAAGGCATCTTCCCCCGTTGGTCCCCAAACAAGGTCCATCCTGTCCAAGCCCAACCAGTTACTTTGGCAGCGGAGATTAAATAAATAAATAAACTAACTCACAGAGAGCCTCTTCGTTTTCCTCAATGTAAACCCAAAAAATAACTAAGTAAGCATCTGCTGTCCTTTTGTGAGACCCTAAACCAGTAGTGGCCTCCTGACCAGTTACTGAGCTAGCACAGTCCCCCCCCAGTCTTCCAGTCACACATCGGACTGGTGACAACAGCACGGAGGAGTCGTCCGCCATTTTGAATCCCCCCCACAATGCCCCAGAGCTGCCAATGGCAACATGGCCCCGGGGACGTTGTGGGCACATCGAAGGGCAGACCGTGCCCCACACGGAGTCACTCAAGAGGCACGTGGGGGAGAGAGGGAGGATCTGAGACTCGGGAGAGGGAACACAAGGCCGTCCAATGTATCTCACTCCAACTTGACTTACAACAACCCTAACAGGGCTTTCAAGGTAAATGAGATATTTCAGGTAGGGTTTTACCAGTTCCACTAGCCCGTTTTCATGACCAAGCAGGGATTTGAAACCAGGTTTCTGAGTCTGACGCTCTAGCCACGACCCACCACGCTGGGTGTCCCCTAGTCTACTTTATGGGGTCATAAGCAACTAGGATTCAAAAGAGGAAAGAGCCAGACGCTCCGCTTCAGATTCCTTGGGAGAGACCCATGTGGGTCTCAAGATCTTCCTGGAAGGTTGGGGGTGATGGGACGTGTGGTCCAAGAAAGCCACAACAACAGCACCCCAATTCACATGGATGACACACCATCGGGGCGGCAGCTGGAAGGGGGAAACGGGAGAAGGATACCCACAGCCCTTCGCTCAAAGTCACTGCATCACTTCTTAGCTTGATTCTCACAGTGATTTTAAGAGATCTGCTTATAAACACAGCACACGTTTCTTGTCTGCTACCACCTACGGCGTATTTTTTTTTTCTCTGAGCGACGTACCGTTTAAGGCGGCGTAAACTTTTTCCAGAGTGGATATCCGTCTAGGGGCTACGTTGTAAGGAGGAGAGAAAAAGAGAAAGAGAGACATGTAAGCAGACGAGCGAGTGAGCGGGGTTGTATTCTACACCGAAAAATTAAAGTGTTGGGAAATGCGAGTTCTGGTTGTATTCATCACCGGGGGTGACACCAAGGAAAAGATCTAGCTCTGAGCTAAGCGACCAGGCGGGAGACGTGATCGTTTTTCAGCCCGTTCAACAGTGGTAAATGTGTTTCTGTCCTACACATTGGCCTGGGAGTTATTTCTGATAACTTCTTAGTTTTGTAATTTATTTGTAATGAATTCCTTTTTGCAATAAAGAAGGAACAGCTCAATTACTTGGCCACTGTAGTGGAACAAAGGAGACTGCCACTCCCTTTGTGGTGTAACTGTAACTTCTTAGTTCCTTTTATAATTACAGGTTGTGTGTGGCCTCTCTGTTCAGATGTTCTACTGCAAGTTACTTGCAGCATTCTTATACTTGTTTCAGAGCCTCTGAATTTTAAGGGTGGAGGTAAGGAAGCCGACCGGAATGCTGGTAAAGTAAGGGCATCAGTGGAGCAAAAAAGCAGTTATCGCTTAAGACTCAGACTCGGAGTCACATTCATTCACGCCGACACGGAGAGGCTCTTCACTTTTCCTCGTGTAGTTTTTACTTTTGAAGATCTTGCTCTGGGCCTGTGAGCCTTGGCGCGCCTTGATTTTGAGAATTTCACATTGGGTAAAATCTCTGGGAGATTCTACCCCACACACAGGCACACCGTGATTTTGCTACTTTATTTTACATTTTTCCTTTGGATTTTCTGGATCAGTTCTCCCGCACATCTCCCTGTCTCTTCAGGAACCCTGTTCCTTGGGATACGTAGCTATGTAACTTTCTTTCTCAATCTTTAAGCCAAAAAGCTGGGACACGGTGAGCTTCAACCAGAAGGCTGGTGGCAGGTTAGGAGCAAATACAGTGTTTTATGAAGGGCCAACTGTGGCTAACTTTGCATAACCGTGATTCCATCCAATATTTTAATACAGGTTGTTTTGCTTTGCACTTTTCATCTCATCACGGCATTGTCCTGTGTTAGAAATTCATTGATTTTCATTTGATTTCTTTTATAGCGTGTCATTTCATGAATCCTATTCCCAGTTTATCTGCTGTGACTTAAATAAACCTTCAAAATAATTGCACCTGTGGATAGCCTCAAATCATCTCTGATTACACCTTTCGCTCGCTGGGGCAAATCAAGTACCTCATTTTCAAGTGGCACTTTTACCATCACCTGCCACCGGATTTATCTCCAGTTTGTTTTGCTTTCTCACTTCGAAGGGAATAGCCTGGATACTGAAATATGGCTCCGATGATTGTGGTCAGAGCAGACAAACATACGGAAGCCCGGGTATTCTTGAAATACTGTTTTGTTTTAATTGTGCATCAGTTCTAATCTGATTTGGAATGCACGCTCATTCGAAAAGAGGGACACCTATAATCAACAACAACAACAAAGGAATAAAATAATAGTAATCTTAAGAAGCCTCTATTTTTTTCTTTTTTAGGTTTGTACCTGTAACTAAATACTATTTTTATTTCCTTAGTTATCTCACCTATGTGAATGTCTCAGAAGTCATTTGGATAAGAGGGCACTCTTGATGCTAAAGGCATATAGGAATTGTGAAACACGGCTGTGTTTAATTAAAGATTATTGCCCAACCTAGTTTATTAATAGCAGAATAGAAAATGACTCGGTAGCAGGAAAACAGCACCAGGGGAACAGAATGAAAAGGGCTGGGGTGTATATTCAATGGTGGCTACTAAATTAATACACAGAAGGGACCTTTTCCGCTCAGCGGCTGGTGCTCAAGAGCAATCCGAAATAAATAAAACTGTTCAGGACAGAAGCTGGAATCATGACTGTGGCCTCACCCTCCCTCAGGGTCAGAGGAGGAGGGTGGCGGTAAGCTGTCCTGTCCACCAAAGAACCACGGAGTAGTGGAACCAGGGCTCAGAGGGTCAGAGCCCCAGGATTTTCTGAGGAGCCGGGACTATGACATCCTCCGCTACTCCCACTTCTTATTTCTCTCTGAACTTAGCCACAATCCTCTCCATAGCTGGGAGAGAAATAGAACAGCATACGGTTGCCAGCTGTCTTGGGTGCAATGCAACGTATTTGACAGCAATTTGATGGGCAATTAAGAGCCATTAACTTTACAAAACACGTGCTCCACATAAGTTCATATGGGCCAATCCAGTGGGTGTTCTCTTGGACTCTCCTAGCATGTGTGTATACACGTGTGCCAGTATTGTCACAATATATTTCCAAATTTACCAGTACACCGCTGCTAGAGACACAGAAGAAAGGGCTGTGATCTCAAGTCAGTGATCCCTGGCCCACCAAAACAGTGCTGGGACCCCAATAAACGCCATTCTCTAAGCTCAGGAAGCCCGATGCTTCTTGCATGACTAGGATGGTCCAAGGGAAGACTGGAGATAGGTACTTATAGGCTTCAGAGCACTCAGCCTTTCCTGGGGCATCTTATTTGCTCTGGATGATCATCTGTGCAGCACCTCCACACAACGTCAGACAGCAGAGAACATCCTAGAAACCCATTTTAGCAGACATCGTGACCACGTGCCTCCAAGAGCCACAACCGAACGAGTAAAAGCCATTTCCAAAACGGCACCACGCGCCGCTTTAGGGCTGCCACGGCCCTGGGCACTTACCAGGTTTAGGGATGAGTCCCTGGAACGGCCTGGAAAAAGAACAGAACACGGTATTGATCATGGAGTTAAAGCAGAAGACGGACGCTGTCCGACATTCTTGCACATTACAGGTCTGGCTGCTTAGTTCAAAAAGACACACTGAAGTCCTGCACTCAGAGGTTGGGGCTGCACGACCCAGTTATCCCAGTCTGATGTCACTTGAACTACCACGGTGCCATTCTAAAGAGCCCTGAGTTTCCTAACTAACGATTATAATTTAATGGGAGTCGACGTGCCCACGAAAGCTCACATTAAAATATAAGAGGCAGTCTTTCAGGTGCCACATGGCTTTGTCTTCTCCTGTCCTGCTTTGTTTCTTCGGATTTTGCCCCAAGTTTCCTAGTCTGGTATGGCAATTATGCTTCTTTGACATAGTTCAGGGGGTGTGCGGGAGAACCTGGATTTGCTAGGATGGCCCCGTAGTAGCTGAAGCGGTATCAAACTGGTATAACTCGATGAGATTCTGAAATCTCTGAAATGCGTCTCTTCTGCCAGTCGGTATCAAGAACGCGACTGCTTCATTGTTCATTGGTCCCTTTCGTGTCTCTCTTTTCGGCTAAACGGGAAGCGTCACGATCCATTTCTGCGCATGGTTTGTAATATTCATGCCCATGAAATGTGCATGCCATGGGGAGGGAGAGAAGCTGGATCAGGGAGGTAGCAGGTGGGGCACAGAGGCCAACCTTCTCCCCCTTGCTCCAAAATCCTTCCTCATATGCCTTCACCGGCCCTCTCTTGTCCCCCACGGTGTTGTCTCATCTCTCTTACACTGCTCTGCTTCTCTTATTCCTGGTCCCTCCAGAATAAGTCACGTAAATAAATAAGTAGATCTTTGAGTGACGCACTTCAGCCGAAAAACTTGATCCCTTGCAGAATAGAATACAGTAGGACCCCCATATCCACAGAAGATTGGTTCCAAGTCCCGCGGATGCTGAAAAACGCGGATTACAGTGAACATTATACATAGCATGGCCTCTGGCTCCCTCTAGTGGCCAATTCTGGTAACTTCATCTTTAGAAATATATATTTCATAGGATTTTTCTTTTATTATTTTTAATATTTTCAGACCGTGGATGTGAATCAGCGGATACCGATCCCGCGGATACAGAGGTCCTACTGTATTATGGACACCCCAAAAGCTAGAGATGTACTGTTTTGTGTTTCTGGACTACGAACCCCAGAATTTTCCAGGCAGCTATGGGAATTCTGTGCAGTCTAAAAGCCACACAGATCTGCACACTGCTATGCGCACCCTGCAAAAGATCCCTCAGGGGAATACCTTGTTACCGTGAACTTGATCTTGTCTGCCACGGCTAATATCCTCTCCAGATTCTGGGAGCCAAAAGTGCAGGGTTTCCGGAAAGGGATTCCTGGCGGCAACCCTTCTATAATCACTGAGCCGGGGTTGCTTTTGATGCGTTTGTATGGTACTTGGACAGGGTATTTGATCCCCAGGGCCTCGCCTGAAACGAGAGCAGCAGTATGGCACAATGGTTAGTGGGGTTGGCTTCTGGTGGTGTTCATCCCACGAAGAAGGCCAAGCGGCTCAGCTCCGAGGGGACGGGCAAAGCTCCGGTTGGCTTTTAGGGATTTGCCACACGTTCATAGCTCAACGTCCCGCTTCACCCCTCAAATGTCTTCGAGGCATGGGAGAAAAATCGGAGAACATGGCCTCTTAACTGGAGAATCAGTAGCGGCTATGCCTTATCACAACAGTTGTGTAAGATGCAGCAGCAAGATTTTTTAAAGTTAGAAATTAAATTTTATGCGCAAAAATATACAGTCTCACAAAAACAACAACACAGTCAACTGGATTACACACACTAGGGTAATATTCCATGCTTTAAAAACTACAGATAGAGAAGAAGCTAAATGTTTCCTTTTCCAATAGATTGTTCAGTAATACTAACCCACAAAGTTCTCCTTCTTCCCTCAGTTCTTATTTCCAGTTACCGGATAACATTTGTAATTGCACAGCAATAATTAAATAGGCAGCTGGATTTGATGGATGAAAATGGGAAAAGCATAAGAAGACATTCTTTCAAGCTTTTCTGAGAGGCACCCTGCATGGAGCATAACAGGCAGGGGTACTATAATACCCATAATGCTTTGAAGTGTGAACAGAGCTTAGCTTATCCCAATGACTACCTCTGTCATCGTACAGCCGCACAGCTCAGAAATGGAGTGGTCTTTTCTCATTTATTCAGCGCCTGTACATTATTTCAAACATTTAACAGGGCTTTTTTTTGAGGGGCTGAAAGCCTCCAAAATGTTGGTTGGGCCAATCCCAGCACCCGTCTGGGTGCTGCAATCCAAAATGTATAAAAGTCTCGTCCCTAGCAGGGTAGAGTTCGCAGGAAAAGTGGGTCCAAAATGTCAGAACCATGGACAGCTCCGAGCGTGGTAGAGATGGAAGCACCCAAGATGAAGAGATAATAATAACCGTGAAGTATACATAATAATGGGGCCAAGCTAGAGGAAGTCACATTTAGGGTGAAGATCAGGAAAAAACTTCCCAACTGTTAGAGCAGTACGACAATGGAACCCATGACCTCAGGAGGTGGTGAGCGCTCCGACGCTGGAGGCGTTCAAGATAAAATTGGACAACCCTCTGTCAGATCTGCTTTGATTTGAGTTCCTGCCTTAAGCGAGGGGTTGGACTAGATGACCTTAGAGGCCCCTTCCAACCCCATTATTCTATGATTCTAAAGTTTGGTTTGGCACATACTGCCAGCTTAAATAAAACATAAATTCCCTTCTCTACTGCATGAAACAAAATGGATTCACTCCTCAACTTTCTGGTTGGAACAATCCACAGTTCCCTATGGTGTCCTAACTGAACAAATGATGGTTTATCTTCCTGAAACAAAGGCAGCTTAAGAACAAAGAAAAGTCATGCAACGTCAAAACTGGAGAACACGCTTGCTTCTGTTCACACTGTGGTCTCCCATCCTCGTGCTAAACAGGCCTGACCCTGCTTAGCTTCCAAAATCAAACAAAATCAGTGTGCTCAACATGAGACAGTGGTCTTTTCTTTAGCTACTCACCATACTTCTTATTGAACAGGTCTTGAACCTGTTCCCTTAGCGTGTTTGCAATATCTATTCTTGAAAGCCGAGTATCATAGTTTTCTGTGGAGAAAGAGACAGCAGGAGTCAGGCCTCATGTGCAGTACTGTGTCCAGTTCTGAACCCCAGATTTAAAAAAGGATGTGAACAAACTGGAGCAAGTTCAGAGGAGAGCAAGAAGGGTGATCAGGGGGGGCTGGAAACCAAGCCCTAGGAGGAAAAAGTGAAATAACTGGGCGTGTATAGCCTGGAGAAAAGAAAACTGAGGGGGAGATATGATAGCACTTTTCAAATATTTGAGATGTAGTCATACAGAGGAGGGGCAGGATCTATTCTTGATCATCCCAGAGTGCAGGACATCTAATAATGGGCTCAAGTTATATGAAGCCAGATTTAGGCTGAATTTCAGGAAAAATGTCTTAACTGTTAAAGCAGTATGACAGTGGAACCCATGACCTCGGGAGGCTATGAGCACTCCAACACTGGAGGCATGCAAGAGAAAATGGGTCAACCATCTGTCAGATCAGATTTGATTTGGATTCCTGCATTGAGCAGAGGGCTGAACTCAAGAGCCTTATAGTCCCCTCCCAACTCAATTGTTCTATGATGCTACGAAACCAATAAAATTCTTTTTCCCTGCTCAATTTTACAGAAATGTAAAAGCACTCCGCCATGTTGTAACAGTACACAAGAAGGGAAAACCTAGCTACTGATGGACTCAACTCCGGTACGGCTGATTCTTTCCAGTTTTTCAGCTGTGGAAAGCAGTCTTGGCACCAGAGGTGTGGGTGTTTATATTTTCAAACTTACGAAAACACAAACAACCACACCTCTAATGGCTATGGTGTTTGCCACTGTTGGGTGCTGTAGGGTTTACTCTCAAGTGAATGCATGTAGGATCGTGGCCATGTGGCCACGATCCTACATACATTCACTTAAGAGTAAGCTCTACGGCACCCAATAATTGCCTCTCAGAATAGCTAGAGCATCAACTGAACAGTGTACCAGACTGTGCGTGATCGTCGAAGGAGGAGGAAGGAAAAAAGAACTACGAGCAAGCATCATGCGCAAAACCAGCTCAACGTTGGGGTGAAATGTCCCAAGACTCACCTTGAAATCCTGGTCTTTTCAAAGACTCCTCCACAAGAAGCTCACTGGGTTCTCTCTCGTCAGCTGTCAACACACAAAGCCACATCCTTATTTCATTGTCATTTTATTGTCTGTTTCCATCGTCCTTCATCTATTTTTAAATACGTAAGAATAACAACAACAGGATAGAGCTATGGTCCTTCTAACCCCCACCCCCTATGTGCTGAACAACCTTCTTTCCTGAACGCACTGGCTCATTTTTAAATCTTACTTATTCAGGACCAACTTATTCTGTTTGTATTTTAGATCAGAAGAAACAGCCACAGCGACTTTTCGATACACCCTCAAGCATAATAGCCCTATTGCTGAATAAGCCGCCAGTTTTCTGCTCCAAGGTGATTCCGGTCTAAAAGCAGTCAATGGCGGAGACAAATAACAGAAAAAACATTGAGAGAAGTCTCCTCCTGTGTTATAACTTCTCAAGAAGTTTAACTCTATCCAGTGCGGCCTTAATTGAGACAACGGGTTCTTAATCCCGCGACATGTCAATCAGCCTGCCAACGCTGTGATGTTTCTGCCATCAACACTTTGTGAACTGTCACCGTAATCATTTTACACACATAACGGAACAGAATTATCACGGCCTGCATTTCTTGTATTTCATTTTTCCGTGATCTTGTTGCCACATTTCTTTCTTTCTCTCTCTCTCTCTCTCAACATTAATGAGTACACAGAGGTCTCCTGACTCAGGATAACATTGTCTGCATCTGATGAAGTTGACTCCAGTTTACAAAAGTTTATGCCACAAGAAATGTGTTCCTCATTGAGGTCTCTCTCTTTTTAACTGTGAGTTGTGTGAAATCAGTATATTTACCAATTGCTCCGGAGCTCTCCGAGGTTGTCTCCTTCGCTCCTTCTGCGAGAAGTTCTGGCCTGAAAGACAAGATCAACCATGATAAGAGGGATGTAGAAAGCTGGAGAGTTCAGTGGTTTAGGTATCTGGTGGGGAGTTCGATTCCCCACTGGGCCTCCTAGGAGAAAGAGCCATCCTGTGTAGCCTTGGGCAAGCTGCAGAGTCCCAAGGATTGCCCCCCAGAAGAAGGGAAGGATCAACCCCTTCTGAGTACTCTCCACCTGGAAAACCCTGGAAAAAGGGATGCCATAAAGTTGGACTTGATGGTGCACAGTTATCATGATTAACAACACAGTAATAGAAATAGTCTACTACTACACTCCCCCTTCCCATGAAAAATAAGAACTTTCTACCATCAGACTCTTCTTCTGCCCAGCTCAGAATTATCAACACAATATGTTATCAGCCATCCTGGGTTTCAGATGGTGTCTTCTAAGACACCGCTGCCGACACTATATATTGGAATTCTTTGAAACAATACGTCTGTAGGATCCTTTTGTCCTGTTGGCCAAGGAAAATATGGCCCTTCCTGTAAATATTGTTTATCAACCAAAGTTCCTCCTTTAGGCCGAAATTCAATGCCATAGATTCACTACGGGGGTAGCCACAAAGGCAACAGCATCGCATTTGAGCGTGTGGTTTTCATTGGTGCTTTTATACATTTTATATTTGCTGCTCTGAAGTTCTATTAGACAATTCCCCTGCACTCGGTGTACTTTTACACTACCAAATTGTAGCCAGGTTGGCTTTTATACATCTCCTTTTGTCCACAAAAGCGAGTAAACATTAAAAACTACCTTAGCTTTAAAAAGGCATTCAGGGACTCAGTCGTGATTGTTAAAAGCCTGCCTGAAATGTTGGGTCTTCAGCTGTTGGCGGAAGGATAAGAGGGAGGGGGCCAGCCTGATCTCCCGAGGGAGAACCTTTTACAACCTGGGAGCTGCCACAGAGAAGGCCCTGTCTCATTTAGTTTTGGCTCATCTGGATCTTGGCCTCCTTGGTTGAGTTAGGGTGGTGTTTTGGGTGGGCTGATGGTGTGCATGTTCAAATTATGGGCCTCTGGGGGGTGTCAGAAGTGGGGCAGTGATGGTGGGACGGGAAGGAACCATTTTATACCCATCCAGCTCAGGATCTGTGGCTCTGATTGCAAATGAATTACTGAGAGTTCTTACCTTCTATGTGAAAATCCCCCCTATTCCCACACGGTTGCCCATCCAAGTATTCACCCCACCTGACTCTGCTTAGCTGCTGAAAGGAAAAAAGGATCCCAGTGAGAGCCAAGTGTAAGGAAAGATGACAGCTTGGCCTGTACCTCTTAATCACAAACCGGATACTGCTGCTCGCCTGGAGGATTTTCTTTAGCTTTGCAATCCCGAAGCAGTTCGGTCGCCGGAGCAGGATTCCATCCGGCAAGCCCACCACAAAGAGGTCTTCCGGGTACATCAAGAATTTGGAATAGGGGACTTTGACAGGCTCTGAAATTCCTATGGCTTTAGCTGCAAAACCAAGCAGGCCAACCCAAGACTTTAGCATGTTATTTATTTACATCAACCCTGTTTCCCCGAAAATAAGACCCAACCTGAAAATAAGCCCTAGTATGATTTTTCAGGATACTTGTAATATAAGTCCTACCCCAAAAATAAGCCCCAGTGAAGTGAAACCCCTCCCTCCACCCTGGTGCAGCAATCAGAAGATGATGACACGACTGTATTTGAATAAATGTAGATTGTTGTACATGAAAAAAATAAAACATCCCCTGAAAATAAGCCCCAATGCGTTTTTTGGAGCAAAAATTAATATAAGACCCTGTCTTATTTTCAGGGAAACACGGTATTTATACAGATTTGAAGATCTCAACATTGGGGGCAACAATTCTATTATTTTTTTTAATAGAATCACAGAATCATATGAATTGGAAGGGGCCTATAAGACCATCGAGTCCAACCCCCCCCCCCCCCCCCCGCTCAAGGCAAGAATCCAAATCAAAGCAAATCTGACAGATGGTTGCCCAATTTTCTCTTAAATGCCTCCAGCATGGGAGTGCTCACCACCTCCCAAGGTCATTGGTTCCATTGTCGCACTGCTCTAACAGTTAAGAGGTGTTTTTTTTCTGATATTCAGCCTAAATCTGGCTTCCTGTAGTTTGAGCCCATTATTACATGTCCTGCACTCTGGGAAGATCAAGAACAGATCCGGCCCTCTCCACTGCCCTCCGCCTTTCAAGGATTTGAAAAGTTCTATGCTATCTCCCCTCAGTCTTCTTTTCTCAAGGCTAAACCTGCCCAGTTCTTTCAGTCTTTCCTCCTAGGGCTTGGCTTTATTTATTTATTATTTACATTTATAGTTTGCCCGATATCACAAGTTCTCAGGGTGGGTTTCAGAGCCAATTTAAAAATGTAAAACCTTTAAAACATTTTAAAATTAAACATCTTAAAGCACATGAAATCAAATATTAAAACATTAACATCACTGCATCTCCCAAACCCCTAAAACAGAAACTTGAACTGCCCACTTACGTATTTCCTATATTATTCTGTTTTGCTTTAAATTTGCAGGTTGGCGCAGCCCATTGATATAGGCCGAAAGTAACCATCTGGTCCTTACAAGCTCACTCAGATTGTCCACTCTTTTATTAAGCAATAAAACCCAACAATATAAAACCAAGTCCCGGAGCTCACCATATCGTGCGTTGAACAAAATCTCAACTTGCTTCCTCAAGTGGCTTAAAACATCTCCTACGCTATCTGGAAAACAAAAAGCAGCAAGCTATCAAAAGGAAGGGCTAACAGTAGTAGGAGGAGAAGGGGACGACAGAGGACGAGATGGTTGGACAGGGTCATCGAAGCGAACAACATGAATTTGACCCAACTCCGGGAGGCAGTGGAAGACAGGAGGGCCTGGCGTGCTCTGGTCCATGGGGTCACGAAGAGTCGGACACGACTTAATGACTAAACAACAACAAAACAGTAAAAACAAGATTTTAAGGTTTTGCTGTTGGTTTTTAATGTTAATTTTGTTTTTAATTGAAACTTTATTTTTATAAATATTTCCAAGGTTCCTTATAAACAACTGTGTAAGAACAGAAAATAAAATCACCATGAAACAGGAGAGATGAAGATCAGAGATTTAAAAGGGCTGTAGAAATTAGAAGCACAGAAGCCTTGAGATTAATTAATTATACTATACTATACTATACTACCTGTCTAACCGATGGTCACTCTGGGTGGTTCACAATGATGACAATAACATAAGAAACATAACATACTCAAAACGCAATTCAATTTAAGCTAAATTAAACTAAATCAATAAATGTTTAAAAGCAGGGTAATGTGATTTCTTAAGCCCTGGTATATCAGGAGAGAACCTGAGCTGCACCTTTTGGACGAGCGTGCGGATCAGAACTTTGCTTTCTGCTGGATTTTGCACGTCTTGGAATGTTCTCAGCAACTTAAACATTTCTTAATGTATATTTAAGGCACAGGCAAATTTCATAAACATTTCTATTCTCTTCTGTGCGTCTCTTTGCTCCTCCGCAAGGGCTCATCCCGGGTTCAGGCAATGATGGCCAGCTTTAAAACGAGCGGGACCTATCCACCATTTCTACAACCTCCAGGCCGTTCTTGAAACCTTTCCTTTCCTATCCAAAAACAGAAAATAAGTGGGCTCTCAGAAGTCGGAGCCTCTAGAAGAGAAGAGGCCCCTCCAGCAACTAGCAAGGTCTACCTTACAGGGGTCCAGGCCAGAGATCTTTCTGGGTTTTTTTGGTCTTGTTTTTCAAAACAAAGTGAACGGCTTAACTCTTTCAGTTTTGGGGCCAAAACGTGGAAGATGGCATTTGAGAAGGGAGCTTTGCTCATGCAGGAACCCCCGGGAGGCAGTGGAAGGTAGAACTCCCGTTTCATGCAGGCAGTGAATCTGCTCTGGGTTTCATGCTGAACTTTACAGGCGTAGAATCCTGTCCCCACAATAGGGTCAGCACTGAATGTTCAGGCCAAAATCTGCAGCAGTTTCAGTAGCCCTGGAATTCAAAGTGCCCCCGTCTCCATTGACGGAAGTGTGTGTTCTGTGCCGTCAAGTCGGAACGGATTTATAGCGACCCTAATAGGGCTTTCAAGGTAAATGAGATATTTAAGGAGCGCTTTTACCAGTTCCAGTCCCCCCAGGGAGTTTCCATGAGTGGGGATTCGAACCCTGTTCTCCAGAGTCCTAGTCCGTCACTCTATCCACTACACCAGACTGGGGGGGTCTGGATCTTAATGGATGGCAGAGGTGGGCAAAATTAATTAGAAATGAAATAAACTTACCTTTACTCTCCATCTGCTTCTCACCATGTTGCAAATCATTGCCGGGCCCTTTGTCTGAAAACCAGAGAGAAGTCTTACAATTAGCTAGAACCTCCCCCCAGGAGCTTAGGAAGCTTTCTATTGGAGCTTTCGTCCCTGCCCCACCTCCTCTGGGAGCTGCCTCTGAGTGGGCGCCCACCAGAGCAGGCGGGGCTTAACGCCTGTTCGGCTGATAAACGAACCGGCACGAACCACTGATTCGTGCCCAACTCTACTGGCTGTCGAAGTCAGGTTTCAACTGCTGAGCAGAAACAGAGTATGGGAAGACCGGACCATCGTCGAGCCCCGGATCACCTGTTAGCTTGTCACGTGCGTAACTGGAATCGTCTGGCGTCCCACGATTGGCCGCCACGTCATGGGCTTCACCGGGACCCGGCGATCTATCTGTTAAGGGGAGAAAAAAGCAAGAGGGTCTAACCATCCTGTTCCCTCGGTTAATGCCCTACAAGGCAACCCTACAAGAATAGATGTTCTCTGGTTTGCAGGGCAGGAGAAACTGCCCGGGAGGGGGTTCAGGAACAGCCAAGATGGTGCCTTTGGAACCAAGAGTTCGCCTCATGGGATTACGGGCATTTCTACCTGGGACTGTGATCTGGATGATGTCCACTTCATCAGGTTCTATTTTGATGCGTTTAATCCCTCCCAGCTCTCCGGAGGTTCCTGTGAAGGAAAAGAGGAGCAGAAATCAGAAACGAATCGGGGACAACAAAGCAACGAAACTCTCCCGATCCAGACTTCACCGACCGGCCCTTTTAACTCTGCATTACCTACTGCATGGGTGGCAAACTCTTAGCAGCCTGGGGGCTTGGTTCCTGGCCCTAGGAGTCTCTCAATGGCAGCGCTAGGGGAAATAGTCCAGTTTAGAAAACTGCTTCCACTTTGGGGTGAAAAACGCCCTAAATGGTTTGGGTCCAAGCTATGTCAAAGACCGTATATCCCACAATGAGCCTGCTTGGGTATTAAAGTCATCCAGAGAGGCCTTTCTCCCAGGCCCACCACTTTCACAAGTGTGTTTGGTAGGGACATGGGAAAGGGCCTTCTCTGTGGCTGCTCCCAGAGACTGTGGAACTCCCTCCCACTGGAGGCCAGCTGGGCCCCATCTTTGCTGTCCTTCCACGAGCAGGCAAAGACCTTTCTCTACAGGCAAGCCTTCCCTCAGTGGCTGAGTGGACAGGAGAGGTTTTGAAATGGGATGGTATGTATTTTGTTGCTTCTAAATCTGTTTTAGCCTTGCTTTTACCCAACATTCTTAATATAACACTATTAATTCTTTCTAAAAGAGAGAAGTAAGGGTATGTGATTTACCTGGTTCACAGTCTCCAGAGGCAGAGTTTTTTTCAGACCTGGGAGAATAAAGCATTATCGATTTCGTTTATTTCAAAACTGCTTTGTATACAATTATTGGCTGCTGTGCATTCCAAAGAGATAGCTAAGTCACAAAGGAGGTATCTTAATAGAAGAATCAAAAATACTTGAGGTTTTTTTTTAAATTTGCAAAGTGGCAGAGTATTGTATCTGTTTGTCCCCAGAATTTGATAGGCCCAATTTACTCTCGGGCCCCCATATGTGTGGGATCAGTATCCACAGTTTCACTTCTCCAAAGTCCAAAAATATTAAAAATATTTTAAGAAGAAAACTAGAAATACATATTTTCATGATGTATCTACCATAACTGGCCACGAGAGGGAGCCAGAGACCATGCTATGTATTCTTGTTGTTGGAAGACTACATAGCATGGTTCTCACTCCATCTAGTGGCCCGTTATGGTAATACACCGTGAAAATGCTTTTTTCTGGATTTTTTTCTTCTTTTACCATGTGATTATAGCATTCACTATTATCCATGGTTTTCAGTATCTGCGGGGGGCATGGAACCAATCTCCTGCAGATATAGGGGTGCTACTTTATTCCCATTTTACAAATGGAAAATTTGTGCATCTCTAGAAGTTGTGTGCCAAGTTCATGGCTTAAGGGAAGTGTAAATAAAGATGGCTCACCAAGTCCAGAAAACAAGGACTGACATAGTGAGTCAGATGGAAAGTCTGTTTCGTCTAACTCTTGGTTTCCAACAAAGGACAAGGCCAATAAACAGGACATAGTGGAAACCCAAAACCAGCAGCTTGTTTAAGCACAGCACTGAGTAGCTCTACATGAGGCTTTCCCACCTGCAGGTGCCACTGGACTACAAACTCCATCATCCCCAGCCACAATGCAGTGGAGGTCGGTGCCTTCAGTTTCGCCAGGGAAAACAACAAATCCACTCTGGGTTTTACAGAACCTGAACTTTACAGGAATCGTTCTGGGCACCGAATTCTGCCCCTACATATAGGTTCAGCACCATGGCTAGCTCCTATAATTGGTTGGACTGAAACTCAGAACAGATCTCCACCTCTGCGAAAGGGGGAGTCATCGGCCTTCACTAAAACAACAGATGCTATAATTAAAGAGATCAGAAAGGCTGGTCTAGGCGCTTGGGACCAAATGGTGTAAATTCTTTATATCCTCATAGGGCTTTAAGCATTCTCCGCTGAAAAAATGTGTCTACAAGATACATTTATGGCAATTCGAGAGCCATTGGAATCCTGGGATTGGTAGTTTGAAAAGTGCTTAGCATTCTCAGCTCTAGTTCAGGGAGGTGCACTTTAGCCGAGCTCTCGGGTCCATGAAAAAGAGCTACTGATGATGATGATTCAAAAATCTTAGGCACAGTCAATTAAAATCCAGTCTGTGTTCAGCTAGCGTGCTGTCTTCTGAGCTCTTTTTAAAAATTACCTGCTGTTGTTCAATCTTTCAAGGGTAGGATCATCTCTGCCTGTTAATATTTATGCCCCTGAACATCTCTTACTTTGTGACTCAGCCAGTCAGGAAAATTGTTTCCAGAAATAAAGAGGATAAAAGGCGCTATGGAAATGCAAGGGAACAACAACATGTCCAAGATGAAAGGAGATTTACCGATGATCTATTTGTGAAGTCCCAGCCAGATCCAGGAAGGCCATTTGGTGTGGTTCCGGAGAAATTTCCCCGGACGGGCTGGAGGGCTCAACCTTGGTGGTGTCTTTGGTGAATTTACTTCCTGGTGGTGAAGATTGGGCAACAGGAAGGAAGAGAAAGGAAAGGAAAAGGTGTTTTTCGAGTGGCAAATGCAAAACAGGGGCTGAAGAGGGAACACTTGGGGATCTCATAAACTCAACTTGGCTATGGTTCCGTCCACCTGAATTCTAACTTTTCGGGGTCACCTCTGGCCCACCGCTGGCCCGTGGGCCCCAACGGAAAAGTCTTTCCACACCCCTGATTGAGAACCTTAGATTATCCAAGACACAACCTTCTATCTCCCAGTCTCTTATTATCGACAGATGATAAGTATGATTTTTCAGGATGCTCGTCATATAAGCCCTACCGCAAAAATAAGCCCCCGTTAAGTGAAACCCCGCCCTCCACCCTTGTGCAGCAACCAAAAGAAGATGACAGGACTGTCTTTGAACCAACGTAGATGGTTGGACGTGAACAAAATAAAACATCCCCTGAAAATAAACCCCAACGCATTTTCTCGAGCAAAAATTAATATAAGACCCTGTCTTATTTTCGGGGAAACACGGTACAAAGGGAAAAATTACCCTAAAGCTACCTGGGGGGAAAAAAGTTTGAACGTAACTTTCTGTTGAAAGAAAAGAGCTTCCCAGGGGGCTGGAAAATGTTGCTGCACATAAGTGGGGGGCTGATTGCCCCATTCAGCTGCAAAAATGGCAGAGGAAAAACAGATTTGCTCAGAAAGCGAATGTCATCAAAACCGCTTCGTTCTTATACACCAAGCTAGTTCGTGCACGAATGCCAAACTCTACTTTTGGAATTAAGATGAGTTCCAACAGCTCTGCAGTCCATCCGCTTTCATATTTTTTTTGTCACAGCGAATGTGGAAGTTTTTGCTTCCACGAAAAAACCCACTTTTTCCCCCCCCGTGTTTCCTAGGATTCTACACGATGTTGGACGTACCTGTGAAAATCCTTTCATCGAACATCCTGCAATGAAAGAGAAAACAGTATTTATTTATTTTAGAGCATTTTTATATGAAAAAAAAACCTCACACACATACAACAAACGCACAGTAGTTTTACAACAAAAGGAAATAGCTAAAATCAGCCAAACGTAAGATCTATTGAAAACAACTCATTGGAACCTAAGGCCAGTGGATAATGTTAACTATTAGGAAAAATATCGGGGTGAAGAAGAATATCTATTGTAGATTAGCCTTCATTCAGCTTCACAAGGCGCTAGGTCCAGGTTGTGCACTGCCACACCTGTCGTACCAACCAAAAGTGTCCTCACGGCTACTTTTTGACTCATTCCTGAAGTCTATGGCTGAAATCCTGTTGCTTAGTGTAGTCCTAACACTAGAGTAGGCCCACTGAATCAGTGGGGATTTTCTGAGTCAACTCCTAAGTTCCACTTCAAATGGACTTTGTTGTTATGTGCTATCCAGTCACCTCCGACTCATGGCGACTCTATGAATGAGCGATTGCCAAAATCTCCTGTCCTCACCTGCCCAGCTCAGGTTTTGCAAACTCAAAAGCCATGGCTTCCTTTAGGGAGTCAGTCCATCTCATATTCAGTCTTCCTCTTTTCCTGCTGCCTTCCACCTTTCCCAGCATGATGGTCTTTCCCAGGGAATCCTGCCTTCCCATGATGTGCCCAAAGTAGAACCGCCTCAGCTTCATCATTTTTTGGTCTCCAGAGATCGTTCAGGCTTGATTTGATCTAGGACCCATGTGTTCATCTTTCTGGCAATCCACCCACAAAAGCTCTCCTCTAGCACCACATTTCAAATGAATTAATTTCACACACACCTCCATCCGCTTTCTTCACTGTCCAGCTTTCACACCCATACATGTTGATCGGAAAGACAAGAGTATGGATGATCTTTGCCTTCGTCTCCAGTGACACATCCTTACACTTGACGATCTTCTCTAATTCCTTCATGGCTGCCCCTCCGAGTCTCTGTCTTCTGTGCCTGCTCTCTAGTAAGCTGCAGCTAGAGTAGGCCCATTGGACTCAATGCAACATACAGAGGAGTTGACTCACCAAATCCCAATGGATTCAGTGGGCCTACTCTAGCATGACTTGATACACTAAACCACAGGATCTCAGCCAACGCACGCTCACTTCTGAATGCAGATATTGTAAAGCTCTTATTATATTCTGCACTGATAGCCAAATACCATATCCATGTACCTGATGCCGACTGCAGCCCAAGAAAACATATGCTAAATAAAACTCGTTAATTTTCAAATGCAATGTTGTTGTTCATTCTGAACCGAGTCCCGTTTACTCCTGTGTTTCTTTTCTGGGGCAGAAAAGAACCTCATTTGATGCAGTTCCAGCTTTTGAAAACTGAAAACATCATCATGTCAGGTTCAGCATAGCTGGGGGGGGAAATACAGGTTCCCCAAAGTCCTGAATCACATTTTTGCACACTTACTAGCCTTCGGAGCCCAACTTTGCCTGGCCGATGCTGCTAGAAGCACAACAAGGTCGGAACTTTGGAAGTTGCCTTAAAAGTAATAGCAGACTGTTGGAAAAACGGAGTGGAGTTTTTGCCCATCTCAGGGACACACGAGATATTGATGTGATAGCATATTCCCCCTCCCACACCTGGATCTCCTCAAGATAAGTGCCTCCATATTACAGCCTATTTCGGTGGCCAATCACAAAACAACACACACTGAAATGCAAGATACGGAGGCGAGGAAAATCGCCTGTTGGGAAAAAGGCCTCTTTTTCTGCAGGGGTGAGGAGGAGGTTTTGTAAAAATGTCAATGGAGCATCCTGTTCACAATTACTGCTGGTCTTTTCTAGATCTTGCACAGAGAGGTATCCACAACGCTGCAGGCATTTATAGGTCTGCAGGAGTCTTTCTCCACTACCTGGTTTTCTTTACTTTTTCTCTTTCCTTCTAAGAGGAAAGTCGGAAAGAACAGATGGATCGCTCAGCGCCTTCCCCCACCTGTATCCTCCCTTTCCGGCTTCTGCATCCAGAAGGTACCTTTTGATGACAAAATGGATGTTGTGTCTCTCTTCCAAAATCCGTTTCAGCTTGGGCACTCCGTACGTGCACGGCCGTTTGAAGGGGATTTTGTCCGGGATCCCAATGATTTCAACGGCTTCTGGATCGCAAGCAATCTTCCGATACGGGACGGGGACCATGTGATCCAGGCCCAGGGCTTCAGCTGAAAAGTAACCAGGGGGGGGGGAATGTACTCTTATGGGTCATTAAGCAATAATGGAGACCTATTGCGTTGGAAAATTAACTTTCCAGATTTTGGCCGGGGATGATGCGGGGATGATGCGACTTGTAGGCCACACCACAAATTGCAAAGCGGAAAGTCTCCCGCTCCTTCCCGCTGGCTGTCGCTTTCCCCCCTTGGCTGCCGTCCCATCTCTCCAGGCCGCCTGAAAGAGTCTCCCCGCCGAAGGGGCTGGGGCCGTGGGCCACACATTTATTTATTTATTTAAAACACGGCTACCCCACCTTTCTCCCCAAAAGGGACTCGAGGCCGCTCACGTCATGAAAAAGACCACACCAAAAAGCTAAAACAACAGATATGTGAATATTAAAAAGAAATTAAACAAGTAAAATCAGCGCTTTGAATTGTGCCCAGAAACAGACTGGTAGCCAGTGGCGCAGCGGTAAGGGGGGGGGGATTAATTAATTAGAAGCTGCCGCCACAAACGAAGCCGTGCCAGGGAAGCATTTAAGAAGAGGGGACACGTAGCATATGCCACCGACATCGGGGAAGAAAAATATTTTAAAAAGCAAAACACCCTAACCTCTCGAGGCATTGTCACCCCTCCCAAGACTGCGCCATAAGCCACACAGATGATCAAGCAGCCGCTTCTCGCCCACTCACCATATCTGCTGTTAAATAGAATTTGCACACATTCTCTCAGCGTGTTGATATCTTCCGTCTCTTTTATAAAACTGTCCCATTTATCTAGGAAAACAAAACAAAAAAGAGGTTCTTGCACAGCACCCGATGCCATGGATCACACACACACACACACCCTTTCGCCCCACATCGGGAACAAAGGTTTGATTTCCCCTCCTCTCAGTGGCCTGGTCGAGGGAACCGAGCTCAGCAAAGGAAGGTTTCTGCACTACATTTCCCAGAATCCCATGCCAGGGGAAGCTCCAGGCCAATCAGGAGGTTCGGATATCTGTAATTAGGAAAACTCTCTCTCCCAAGTCCTGGGGCTTGAAGGAAAGCCCAGGGAACTTTGGTTGCTTCGGCCGCAAGACATTTGAGCCAGAGTTGGGGGGGGGGGGGGAAACACTCTTCTTTTTTAGTAGTTTCACTCCCAGAATCCCCCGCCTGGAACTGGAGAACTCTCGTAGCAGTTAGGATAAAAAGTAATTGTTCGGTTGGAGATTTTTGCAACCTCGCATGCTGCCTTTAGTTGTTCGGGCCGGGAGGGACCTTCCTAGGCTGGAGTGACTGTTAATCTATCCAGCACTAACCAATCATTTCTTCCCTGCCTCTGAATTCAAAGAAAGCCCCGCCTCTCTGCTTTGCTTCTCTTGCCCCTTCTTTTAGTCTGTTGAAAGCAGTGAGTCTGTCGAGGCCTGTTGCTGAAAGTCAGTCAGCCATGTTTGTCAGTTTGCTGATTAATCTGTTCAACTGTAAGTAAATGAAATCTTTTAATTTTTTTCCTCTAATATCTCAGAGTGAGTTATTGAGACTGTAAGTGCCAGTTAATGAGAGACAAGAGGTGGATTGTTTGGGTGAATTTGAAGCTATTCTCCTCTTTGAATCCCTGCACTCGTGCTGTGCAGCTAAAGGAATTGAACCAGAAATTCAAAACTCTGCAACATGTTCCAATTTCTCACTGCCAGACTCGCTGCGTTCCAGAATTATCAACTGGGACTTCTTTCCAATTCCCCTTTTGCTCTGTAGATCTTCAGCCAGCCTCTCCACACTCTGATTTAAACTTTCAGACACCTATTAAGGATGGACCAAGGCCGAACAATACCTGATTTGTCGTGGACGATGGAAAAAAGGATTCGCTTGGAGGAATGGACATTCTGGATGAGCGGACCGCCCGGGATGGTGGGTTTCTGTCCTAGACATAAGGAAGAACAAAAGCAAAGGAAAATTAGATTTGGGTAGAGAGAAGGGAGAGAGAAAGAATGAACAGTGGTGTGGAATTTGATAAGACAAACACTCATTCTGATTGGCTCCCTGGTCAGCTCCACCCTCTCCCCCATAAGGAGGAACCAAATACACGGGATTGGTCCATGCCAAACAAGAGAGGACTTTTGTAAAGTTAATGGCTCTTAATTGCCCCCTCAATTCCAATCCGCTCTCAAATATTTTGGCTCCTATGCCTTTTTGAATTCAAAGTGTGGACACTAGAAGTGGCAGCCATGTGACAGCCACGTCACCCTATCAAAGCCATCCGTTGCCACTGCTTGGAAGTAACTAATTGCAACTAACATAGTAACTAGTTGTTTCTGAGCAAGTAGCAGTTTTCGAAGGAGTTACTTTCAGTATATCAAGTAACATTTTCTAGTTACTTTTAGTTCCTTTTAAGGCCTTTTGAGAGGAATATCCAGGTTTTGTATCATTCGCTTATCAACACTCCGTGGCAAGGGAAACATTGTTCTGTCTCTTGTGTCTGTATTTTCAAGACTAGGGAGAACCACATTTTTCTACGTGTCAATAACATGTCTGTAACACCCAACGGCAACTAACTGTTTTTGCAAACAAGAAAATGAGCGCAATAAAGCTGCTGCAAACTAACGAGCAATGCAACCAGTTCTGTTTGCAAAACCACAGGCCAAAAGAAGTACAGTCAACCCTCGACTTACAAACTTAATCCGTTCCGGAAGGACGTTCTTAAGTCGAAAAGTTCGTAAGTCGAATCAGCATTTCCCATAGGAATGCATTGAAAACCAATTAATCCGTTCCGGTTGTTTTTGGTTCTTAGGTCGAGGGGCGGTTTGTAAGTTGAAGCATTAGTTCCCATAGAAACTAATGCAAAGCCGGTTAATCCGTTCCTACCACTAGGGGCAGAATTTTTTCTTTTTTTTTTTTCCTTTTTCCGCGCGGTTTTTTTCGGTTCGTAACTCGAAGCAAAGTTCGCAAGTCGAGGCTATATTTTTCTATCAGAGCGGTTCGTAAGTTGAAATGTTCGAAACTAGGGCCGTTCGTAAGTCGAGGGTTTACTGTAGGTCTTTTGTAAGGTTAATGGCTCTGAATCGACACACTTCCTGTTCCCACCCAACGGGACCTTCCGAGGCGCATCGGGGCCTTTCCACCGGCTTTCAACAGCCACTCCTTGGACAGGAAACATTAAGGCCCATTACCACAGCAGTCACCAAACTCCTGTGGCGAAGGCACCTTCGCTTCTCCTGATGGCCGGGGCCTCAGCATCTCGCCGACCACGCTCATCCCGTGCCGGCCGATATGACCCTCTTGCTTGATCTCCATGGCGATCTGCGTGGGCGCCGATAGGCCATACAGGAAGCTGTTGGGGGCGACCCCGGGAGCAATGTCTTGGTTGGCCAGTTTCGGGTGCACGTTGTTAAGGCCCGGCTCTCGACTCCCCTTGGATGTCAAGGCAGAAGAGGTCCCCTCGGCCGTAGGGTTCGGCTCCCTGAGGGGGTCCTCGGGCGGCCTAAGAGAAGGAGGAGTCAACGCAATAAAAATTGTGGAGAGATCAGATCATGGAAGGCGGTCTTCACACACCGGCCAATCAAAGGCCTCTTCCGGGAAGCCCACTAGTCAGTTCAAAACAGAAACCGAAGGGTATCTTGTTAAGAGCTGGCTGGATAGCTCAGTGGTTTAGGTCTCTGACTACAGACTCAGAGGTTGGGAGTTCGATTCCCCCCCTGTGCCTCCTGGGAGAAGAGCCAGCCTGGGTGGCCTTGGGCAAGCTGCACAGTCCCAGGGATACCCCCCCAGAAGAAGGAAATGGTCAACCGCTTCTGAGTATCCTCTGCCTGGAAAACCCCGGGACTGTGCAGCTTGCCCAAGGCTACCCAGGCTGGCTCTTCTCCCAGAAGACACACTGGGGAATCGAACTCCCAACCTCTGACTCCAGTTGCTGGTTTCAGGGAAGGCTCCCCTGCGAATAGGAAGGCAAGAAACCCAGTCCTTTGGCAACAGTGGACCAGGGCTCCTTCTCCCAAGCACGCACAGACACCAGAGAAATTGGAAGCAAGTGCTTCATTTATCCGCGGTTTCCGGCATCCACGCAGGGTCTTGGAACCAAACCCTCACGGTTCTACTGTAGTGCAAAATCATGGTCCTACTGTAGTGGAAAAACAGCCATTGTTATGATTATGTGGCATATGATGGTCTGGGAGAAAGATCTGCCCCTGGGTTCTCGGCAAACCCCCCCCCCCAAAAAGCTGGGTACCCACAAGTCAAGACTCAGCCGTAAGAAACGCTACTGTTCTTCCTTGGAAACGATCCGTTCTCGAAGCTGATCTCTCCTCCTTACCTTCTTATCCTGAAGCGCATGTTGTGGCTGTGCTCTAAAATGGCCATCAGAGACTTTGCATCGTATTCAGTGGGTTTCCTCAAGATCAGCCCGTCAGGCAGCCCAACCACGGTCAACGAGCCAGGCTCTTTTAAGAACTTCTCGTACGGCAGAGGGATCACACCGCTCTTTCCCAAGGCCTCACCTGTGATGGGGGAAGAGTGATGAACTGGGAAGGAAGACCAAAGCGGGTTCGGAAAAATGGCTACAGACGAGAGTTGTTCCCGGGTTCCACCTGTGGTTGAGCACAGCCATGTGGCCAAAAAGCGGTATTGCGCCTACGAGAATAATCACGGTCAGGTGACATCATCGGACCAATCAGTGTTCATCTGGCCTTACAAAACCTCTAGACTCTTTCCTGATTCGATCTTAGAAGAAATGTGCTTTTTTTGGCTTTTAAACCTGCCAAGTGTTGAGATTTTCGCTTTTCTCAATCGCACTGAGCTGCTTGCTTTTCCATTGCCGTTCTAACTCAGTTCTGTACAGGCCCAAAATTCAAGCATGTTTTTGCCTGCATTTTTAAAACACACACATTTTTTGCAAAGTCTATTCTGTTAACTGGTTACATGTAACAGTTATTTGTAACTAATTACTTTGGGGTATTAAGTAATGTAACAAGCACTTACAAATCTTCCGAAAAAACTAATAACACCCAGTCACAAATTTACTATGGTATAAGGGTGATTGTTTTCTAGTTACTTTCAAAAATAACTTTTAAAGGGCATTTTAAAGTCTTTCAGAAGCATTTTTGACCTGAATTTTTCAGGTTTATGCCATTCTCTTATCAATGTTTAGCAGCAAGGAAAGCATTATTTGCTTTTGTCTTTCGTATTTTCATAATATTTGGAAAGTGTGATATCAATGGTGGCCAGTAGGGGGAACCAGAGAGTATTTTCCTGCATTTTTCTGACCTGCTAAGGATAATGCAATACATTAATAACATGTAACATAACAGAATAATTTCACCAGCAAAGCAATGATAATAGCAACATGGCTGCTAACAAGTATTATGTAATAGAAGTTCCTTTTAAAAACTAAAGATCCAAGTTCTGCATTTTTGCATTACTCTTTCACCATACTGGGTTTGTGCACCTTTCCGAATGTGACAAGTGCTCTTTGTGCATGTTTCAAATGAGTGCGTATTTCCAATCAAAAAGTTTTGTGCGGTTCTGGGAGGTGTGAATAAAATCTATTTTTTAAAAAATTCTCAGAGTAACTTGCTCATCCATCTCTACTTTTGCTAAAGACAAAATGCCCCAGGGTCCATAAATCATTTCCCCAGACAGAGGAAGTTTCTGGAAGGGACACCAGAGCTTCTAAACAAAGCTAGGATAAAGCTTATGGTTATTTTTTAAAACCCCTTTTTAAAAACCAATTTTTAAAATGGAAATGTTTTTCTCTCATGGAAAGCTTCCGGATGAGATGCCACCACAACAGTTTCCTGCTGCACTGCCTCTCGGCTCCTACTGTTTGTTAACCTAACAACATGCCAGCTCATCTGTCTACCATATTCCTCCCTTCTAGATCCCCTCACCGTTTCTGGACACTCAAACTGGGGAAAGGTCTGCCATTGGAGCCAGGAGAGCACTTTTCAAATACTTGAAAGGCAGTCCTACAGAAATGGGGCAGGATCTGTCTCGATCATCCCAGAGTGCAGGACACGCAACCATGGGCTCAAGCTACAGGATGCCAGCTTTCAGGAGAATATCAGGAAAAATGTCTTAACTGTTAGAGTAGTACAACAATGGAACCCATGACCTTGGGAGATCGTGAGCCTCTTCCAGCCCCATGATTCTAGGATTCTAGATCACCAGTCAAGGCAAATCAACCCCCACACTTGAGCTGAAAGCAATCTCAACCGAAAACAAAACTGAATCACGTCGGTGGCTTACTATAAAGCACATCGAAGACTTCCTCCACCATCTTCCTGAGGAGGTAAACGTCTGATCCCTGATCTGAGGCGATCCGCGGAATGGTTCGGCCAAAATCCTTGACCTTCCTGTGGCCATCCAGGTCTTGTTCTTTTCTCTGTTGGATTCCTTCCGGTGGGGTTATAGCGAAGGAGGAACAGAGAAGAGACGGCAATTCAGGTGGTCAATTCAATGATTTGGGCCAAGCTCTGCACAGATTCATGTATTCAGAGTAACAGCATAAATGAGGATAGAGATGAGAAGTAATAGCCAAGAGGCAGAGAAGGGGAGAGCGATGGAAATCCTTTGAAAAGCAAGGAAGGATCTGTGCTGAAAATGATTACATAGTGGCCAAAATCCTGTAACTCAGTGTAACAGATTGCACCAGAGTAGGCCCACTGAATCAGTGGGGATTGAGTGAGTCAACTCATTTGTACATTTCATTGATTCAAATGAGTCTAACTATGCTACAGTACATTGCAATTAGAGTAGGCCCATTGGAATCAATGGGGATTGAGTGAATCAACAACTCTGTACATTTCATTGATTCAAATGGGTCTACTCTAACAATGATTTACTATGCTTCAGTAAGTTGCAGTTAGTTTAAACCTGTTTGAATCAATGGGGATTGAGTGAGTCAACTCTTCCATACATTTCATTGATTCAAATGGGTCTACTCCAACAATGACTTACTATGCTACAGTAAGTTGCGGCTAGAGTAGACCCATTTGAATCAATGGAACCTACAGAGAGGGTGACTCAGCAAATCCCCATGGATTCAATGGGCCTACTCTAGTGAAACTTACTACCCTAAGCAACAGGATCTTAGCCAGCATAATCATTGTCAATGAAAAATAACGAATAACAAAAACAAGAAAACGATAACATCCAACAAGAAATTGCATTTCATTATAATTAATCGCAATTAATTCATTAACCGTAACGAACAAATAATAGCTATAAAAAGGATGATAGCCTTCTATCAGTATAAATTATTATATTTCAAAAACTGAGATTCTGGTCTGCAGCTACACCTGTATAACTTGAAGTTGTATAAGCGGTGGGGAAAAAACACAGCACAACGGATGTAAGATCCACAAAGCAGTTCCACAGGTGCACAGAGCAACAGTTGTTACACAAATGCACAAAAACTGTGCACAATTATGCAATCAAATGGTCTGAGTGTAGCACCCTACACACTTCCACAGGCATACCTTTCTACCGTGTCAACGTCAACAGGACTTCAGCCAGAATTAATTCATTATAATTTATTTATTCTCTTTAGTAACTGATTTGTTATTAACTGATAACAACAAATAGTAATATCATCAATATTACATCAGTTAACGAATGCCAACGCATACTAACGTGAACAACAATAAACACGCCCTTCAAAATCAAGTATTTGTGCTCTATTTTCTGCTGTATGAACCAGGCAAATGGCACAGTACAACAAGAGAAAGATACGTATGAATTTGTGTTTCTAAGTCTAAGCATTTGAGTGTTCATCCCAGAGCGAAAGAGGAAATGAGTGAGAAAGTATACATGGAAGCACAAATATGTAAGGTATCTACATGTTTGTATGAGTGTTTGCAAACACCGAATATTCACAAATAGATTAGACTCAGGGTGAAATTTACAGCTGGCGCACATACGCACCGGATAATCCCAGTTATCTTTGACCTTGACAGGCGAGCAGGGCTAATATTTGCAGGAGAAAGTGCTATTCTTGAGCAGTTCCACCGAGGGGATTAAGCACGAACAGCCTCTCTGCCAGCATCAAGCAAGCAGGCCGCTGCATGGATAGAATCCTAACGACATTTGGCTTTAACCCGCTTCCTCCCAGTCAAGGTCTTTAAAAGCATGGCGGATTGCAGGCGGAACGACGGACTCTAAGCTTCAGATCTTGCACCCCAGTGCCTGTAGGGGGCAGCAGAGGTCTTGGGCATGGATGTTGGCAAGTCTTTGGTCCCAAGTCCCAAGTGATGGAAATTCAAGTCATAGAATCATAGAATAGTGAAGTTGGAAGGGGCCTATAAGGCCACCAAGACCAACCCCCTGCTTGATGCAGGAATACAAATCAAAGGAGATCTGCCTTTGTTGGAGCACTCACCACCTCTTGAGGTCACTGGTTCCATTGTCGTACTGCTCTAACAGTTAGGAAGTTTTTCCCGATATTCAACCAAAATCTGGCTTCCTATCACAGGACTCGCAGTCAAGTCAGACTTAAGTCACACTGGCAACTCAAATCAGACTCAACTTGGGATTTTTTTTTTCAGCTCGCGACTTGGAACCCACCCACTCCTCCCTCTTTTTTTCTGGGGGGAAAAACTTGTTTTTAATAAGGGTTCAGATTTGGGTCTTGCAATTTGGGACTTGGTATCAAAGGCTCAGACTTGAGACTTGGTACCAAAGACTCGGAGTCAGATTTGGGACTCAGACCCAAAGACTCACAAACATCCGCGGATGGAACTCCTGAAATGGGGAATTATGGGACTTGTAGTCCAGAAAATCTAAAATGCCCATCGCTATTGCCTACCTGTATTCTACCTTATCGCAGCCAGGTGAGGCTTAAACAATGGATTTGCAATCAACATGTCCAGCTTTGCTTCAGATTGACTCCAGTTTGAGCTAAGCATGCAGGAAAAAATCTGATTTCACACCCACACCATCTCCCAGCCTTGCTAGAACAAGTAGACCCGATGCTTACTGCAAAATTTCTTGAAATCTGCTTGGACCTCCTTTCTTGTGTTCATGAACAGCCTCCCCTTCTCCGAGCCAACAACAAAAGTGTTTTCATCGTGGACAGCGATGCACGCAACCTCCGCGTTGAGTTTAGACAGTGCCCGAACACTGGACCAGAAGAAAGAGAGAGAAAGACACAGCCCGTTGAAGTCAAAAAAAGCATTTTTATCCTGTTGTGTTCTTTCCCCCCTCCTTAGTTAGGTAATATTCAAAGGATATCAGAATCGCAGACTAGAAGTGGCGTGAGGGTTATCACATCCACCCCAGGAAATTAAGAACTAAACCATCCCTGACAGGTGGGCAGCCAAACTACGTTTGAAAACCTTTAACACCACCTTCTAGTTTACCTTCAAATTCATTTGACTGTCAGAAGGCTCTTCACGCTTTCCCTTTTTGTCATCTGAATCGGTTTCTCTTGGGACTTAAAAAAATATATATCACAAAGTTGATTACAGGGAAACCAGAAGTCTTTTTATTTTTTTCCCCCCAAAGAATGATGTTCATGCAAACGATTTTCTTTGTCCTAAGAGATAAGAGCTGCCACGTCCTTCTGGAGAGAAGCGGCTGGCAGAACGCGAGGGATGATCAAAACAGCCGATTCCGACATAAAGGTTAATCGAAACCACAATATGTATTTTTAAAGATTCACTTCAAAAGCCCCTGCCTGGCTCTGGATGTGAGGGAGAAATTTTCACTGGAGTTCTTGAAGAGGCTCCCCCCCCCCCCCCGCTCACAAAAGAAGCTTAAAGTAACAGTAGCTTCTGGACCATATTTGGTAATTCAAACCAAGTTCATAGCCTTCTCCGTTCCCTACACTTTATGGGAATTTCTTGCAGCAGTTCCCAACGAGAAGCTGTGTTTGCTGGCCACCATCCTATGACCGACCCTTTTTTGCTTAGAATCACAGAATCATATAAGGCCATCGAGTCCAACTCCCCGCTCAATTCAGGAATCCAAATCAAAGCAGATCAGACAGATGCTTGTCCAATTTTCCCTTGAATGCCTCCAGTGTTGGGAGCACTCACCACCTCCCAAGGTCATGGGTTCCATTGTTGTACTGCTCTTAACAGTTAAGAAGTTTTTCCTGATATTCAGCCTCAATCTGGCTTCTTCTAGCTTGAGCTCATTCTGACGTGTCCTGCGCTCTGGGATGATGGAGAACAGATCCTGCCCCTCCTCTGTAGGACTACCTTTCAAGTCTTTGCAAAATGCTATCCTATCTCCCCTCAAGTCTTCTTTTCCCAAGGCTAAACATGCCCAGGTCTTTCATTCTTTCCTCCCAGGGCTTTGGTTTCCAGCCCCCCTGATCATCCTTCTTGCCCTCCTCTGAACTTGCTCCAGTTTGTTGGCCTCCTTCTTGAAGTCATGAGGCCCAACCAGTGCTGAATAAGGGGGCACTAGTACGTCACAGGATTTGGAGAATATAGTTCTGTTAACGGATCCAAAAATCGCATTTGCTCTGCAAACATGCTGTGACATCACAGCCAATCAGCCAATGGCTGGGGATCCTGAACACATAGGAGGCATGAGCATCCCCACCCCCACCATCCACATAAAAATCAAATCATCTGTAGAACTCAGGAAAGTGAAGAATCTTTGAAAGTATGAGAGTTGCAAATGTTGATGATGGGCTGCCAAGTCAATTCTGGGTTATGGTGATCTTTCCCGGGGCCTTCTAGGTATAGAATACTCAGGTGTGGTTTCCCATTTCCTTCTTTTAGCCTTGAGACTGCAAAGTTTACCCCAAAGCTACATAGGCTAGCTTTAGAATCATAGAATATTTGAGTTGGAAGGGGGGCTGTGATTGACTTGGAAGGAACCTATAAGCCCATCGAGTCCAACTCTTTGTTGAAGGCAGGAATCCAAATCAAAGCAGATCTGACCGATGGTTGTCCAGTTTTCTCTTGAATGCCTCCAATGCTGGAGTGCTCACCACTGCCCAAAGTCATGGGTTCCATTGCCGTACTGCTCTAACAGTTAGGAAGTTTTTCCTGATATTCAGTCGAAATCCAGCTTCCTGTCATTTGAGCCCATTGTTGTGTTTCCTGCACTCTGGGACTCTGTTGGAGGCTTTAGGCCACCCAGAACAACGGGAGCTTATGTTCTTTGAGTCCTGAAGGAAGACCAAGAGCCACTGAGGATGCCACAAAAGCTTTAATTGTATTGATGGTTGAAGGGCTGCACCAACAAAATGGAGGAAATGTGCCATGCGGAAGGGGCTACCTCCTGCTTCTGAAGACCAAGGATCTTTATGGATTAACCACCTCAAAATGGTGGGTGGTGGCGACGGCGGTGAATGTTGAGTGGAATGGACTTCTCTGATCAGGTCAGCATATGGTCACCTTGATGCAACAAGAATACAGAACGTGACACACGGTTTCTTTCTGTGCTGATGAGTCCCACTAAACTGGTGACATTCATAAAACAGATTGTAGATGTGTTTTGTCCATCTCCTACAGATGTAAACCCTGGTCAAGCTGGCTTGGATTTCAGGAGTTGAGAGTTCACAAAATACATGTTCCAAGCTGCATCTCCACCTCATACCTCATGTGGTGTAATGGGCAGAGTGATGGATTAGATCTCAAGAGACTTGGGTTCAAATCCCCACTTGGCCATGGAAACTCACTGGGGAACTGGTAAAACCACTCCTTAAACATCTCACTTACCTTGAAAGCCCTGTTAGGGTCACGATAAGTCCGTTCCAACTTGAGGGCGTGCAATATACATTTTTCACCCAACCTTCTGCATGGAAATCCATGTTTATTTACCCCTACCTTTTAAGAGGAAGACCCCATATGACAAGGACCGACTCCGGTTGAGGACAGGACATTCTGGAGATCACTCATGGATAGGGCCGACTTGCCAGCACACAACAACCACCTTTTAATATTCTACAGCTAGCATCTTATTGCTCGTTCCCACTAGGGTAAACCCATTAAATCAATGGGATTGACTTAAGTGTTGACATTGACCCACCATCCAGCCAATGCCTGAGTGGGTCAACTGGAATCGGGTGTTGGCCTATACCTGCTCCCCCTCTCTCCACCAAAATAAACCACACATACACTCCGGCAAACAAACAGAAACTTACCATGGAATCTAAGGGCAGATACTAAGCTGGTGATGACTTCATCTTTTTGAGAGAAAACCAAGTGCCACTGGTCAGGCCTGGAGTTGGTTGGGTGGCCCGATCGGAGAGTTTCCCCAGCAGCGCCATCATCACCTGAAATCAAGCCAAAATGAGAGGAGAGTTAGACGCAAGGGGCATCCACTTCTTGAAAAGACAGTGTGGGATAGGGGTCAGTGCGTTGCGCACAAGAGTTCAAATCTCCACTCGAGCTGTGAAATGGATTTGGGGGCCAGTCACACACCTACAGCCTGGCCTACTTCACAGGTGTGTTGTAAGAGAAAAATAGAGAACGGAGCCATCCTGAGCTCATTTTTGTATATCCTATTGAGATCATTGAAGAAAAGGTGACATGCAAGTATAATAAATAAACAAGGAGGTGGGACTTGTAGATTAAGGCTTCTCTCATTCCTTAATGACTATAGCATCCTCTTTTATTTTTTTTGTTAAAGATAACACGACTCATTCTTGTTATTCTTATTAACAGACTTATTCTTGTTTTTCTTATTAATAACAAGGACAAGCAAACAGAGACTCCAACAAGACAAAACAGAAGTCCTGTTGTTGGTTAAGAAAAAGGAATTTAGGATTACAGGGGATTGGGATAAAAAGCTCCTCTGGATGGGGGTTGCATCCCATCCAAAGGACCAGGTTCACAGCTTGGGAGTGGTCTTGGACCTACCTTGTATTTCCGATCATCAAGTATGGGTGTGAAAGCTGGACAGTAACAAAAGCTGACAGGGAAAAGATTGATTTGTTCAAAATGTGGTGCTGGAGGAGAGCTTTGCACATACCCTGGACAGCCAGAAAGACAAACGAGTGGGTCCCCAGATCAAATCAAGCCTGAACTATCTCTGGAGGCCAAAAAGGTTGAAACTGAGGCTGTCCTCCTTTGGGCCCATCACGAGAACACAGGATGCTTTGTAAAAGACAATAACGCTGGGAGAAATTGAAGGCAGCAGGAAGAGAGGAAGACCAAATGCAAGATGGATTGAATCCCTAAAGGAAGCCATGGGCTTGAGTTTGCAAGAGCTGAGCCGGGCTGTTGAGGACAGGATATTGTGGAGAGCACCCCTTCATCGGGTCGCTGTAAGTCGGAGGCAACGTGACAGCTCATAACAACAATGTGCTTTGCCTGAGGCTATTTTTGATGAATGTTTGGAAGATACATCCAGACCATCACTCTGAAGAATCACACACCACCAGTCCTGAACCAGCAGCGGAAATCTCCAATTTGCTTCCAAACTCAATTCAAGCTGTTGGCTTGATCTACAAAGCCCTAAACAGTTTACAGCCCGGATATCTGGAAGTCTGCCTCCTCTTCCTGCCCAGGAGAGCCTCTGTTCCATGTCCACCAACTTGAGAGCCTAGGTCCATGCCTAGATCAGCCCAGACATGGTCCGTAGCACCACCTGCATTATGGAATCCCCTCCCCAGCGAAGCCAGTCTACCTACATCTCTTTTAAGTGTCTGATGGGCAGCTAAAGCTTTGGAATCACTTTCTAGAATATGCTTTGGATCTGCCTTTAAACAATGATTTTGCTTTGTTTTTTTAAAAAGCGTTTAACCTGTTTCTAACCATTGTAATCTCTCTATATTGTAATAGTTTTAAGACTAATTAATATTCACGTTATTCCTACCGTTGTTATTCTCTGCCAGAGGTCCTTACACCCTTTACAGCAGTGGTCCCCAACCTTGGGCCTCCAGATGTTTTTGGACTTCAACTCCCAGAAACCCTGGCCAGCAGAGGTGGTGGTGAAGGCTTCTGGGAGTTGTAGTCCAGGAACATCTGGAGGCCCAAGGTTGGGAACCACTGCTTTACAGGACGAGCTTCGATGGAACAGATCTGTATATCAAACAGGCTATCGACCCACTGTTAAAATACCCCCTGACTTTCTTACCAACCAACCACGATCTCTGGATTTGAATGCCATGTATAAATATTTGCCATGTTATCTCTCTCTCTTATGTCTGAGGAGGTGGATTTTATTCACGAAAGCTGACATTAAAATATAACAGGTAGTATTTAAGGTGCCACTACATTTTTGTCTTTTTTTTAAATTTGTTGTTCTTAACTGTTAGAGCAGTACGACAATGGAAGCAACGACCTCAGGAAGTGGTGAGTGTTCCAACACTGGAGGCCTTCAAGAGAAAATTGGGCCACCCTCTGTCAGATGGGCTTTGATTTGGATTCCTACCTTGAGCAAGGAGTTGGACTCAACGGTCCTACAGGCGCCTTCCAACTCTATTATTCTACGATTCTATTTCATTTTTATTTTGTTTTAACCTATAATGCTTGCACAGACTAACACACTAACCTCTTCCACATCCCATATAAATTGCTCCCAGCAACCTCACAGACTTGAAGCCTTCACGGAAGTCTTCATTCTTTATAAATTCAACAATCATATATTTTTCAGGCTGCATCTCCACATCTTCAGAGTCAAGCATAAAAAATGCTATCAGCTTGACGCTTCCACTATAAACCTCACCAACGGATTTCATTTTCATAGTTTTATCCACAACCAGTTCAGCCGTGAGGCCAATTTGATTCAATGTGAATGTGGGTGATCCACGTGATACTGAGCGTTGGTGCCATGGATCCTGTATACATCCTTTAGAGTCTGGTTTGCTATTGCTTGGCCTCGCATCAACCCCTCAACGGAGTGAGGGGAGGAGTTCCACCATCTCCAGATATTACCACATCTGCTCTCCAGGCCTGCTTCCTTTCAACAATTACCAAATCATGGCAGTTGTGAGCCAGATGTTTATCCGTTTCGAATCCAAACGTCTTGTAATTTTTTAACTTCTTCTTCATCTTCAACAACCTAGCTAGCCCAAATCTTGCAGGTCAAGGTAGAAAGGTGACAGTCTAACCTTCTTCCCTATGATGCTAGTTTTCCACAGGCAGGGAATAATTTTTTTTTAGGGATCACTTCGAAGCCACAGCCCACAGATCTAAAGCACGCACGTTTTACTGCCTCAGTGAAAAGAGAAGAGCTCTGTATGAAATCACAGAATCATAGAATAATTCAGTTGGAAAGTGCCTATCAGGCCATCGAATCCAACTCCTAATAAATGCAGGAATCCAAATCAAAATAGATATGATAGATGGTTGTCCAATTATCTCTTGAATGCCTCCAGCATTGGAGCGCCCACCACCTCCTGAAGTCATTGGTTCCATTGTCATACTGCTCTAACGGTTAAGAAGTTTTTCCTGATATTCAGCTTTAATCTGGCTTCCTATAATTTGGAGCCCATTGTTGCATGTCCTGCACTCTGGGATGATCGAGAACAGATCCTGACCCTCCTCTTTATGACTACCTTTCAAGGATTTGAAAAATCCTATCGTATCCAATGACTCCCCCCCCCCCACCGAATAAGATATTTTATTACGCTTCAACATCAGAGAAAGCATACAGATAAGGAACGAGTGAGCAGTCATGCCTCCCAGGTAAAGGCAACCAAATAATTTTTTGTCAGGATCCAGAAAGAACACACAAAGATAAAACCCCAGTGGATGAGACTGAGACGCCTATCTCATTTCCATTCGCCTCCAGGACACGTGAAATTAAGGTGTGGAGGTAAACAGCTCTCCTCGGCTGTTCTTCTCCAGGGAAAAATACACTGCTTCTCAACCCTGAGATTCTGTTCATTTCGAACGGCCGAAGCAGAGAAGCATTTGAGAGTTAAGGGAGCCCTGTGGACCAGACAATGTTAGGGACCCAACCACAGCAAGTGTATTTCTTCTGAGCTGCATTCATCCCCCTCAACACAAGCGCACTCATCCAGAGTTTCCAGGGACCAGCTGAGCGTGCTTTACGCCAGATCCTTCCCACACATGAAAAGAGCAATACACCGAATTCTCAGATGAAGGAAGCAGGTCCTCCTAGCCTCTCCAATGAGATGGTGCACAGGACTCAAAAGGTACCTGAGATGCATGCTAAAATAGGACCAGCAGCAACCGCTGATCCAGAAAAAGGGGGAGTGGAGAGCATGTATATAAAGTCACTGGAGACCATTAGGAATGGACCTCAACAGATGGGAAACCTTGACATCTGAGCGTCCAGCCTGGAGGCAGGCGGTGCATCACGGCCTCTCCCAATTTGAAGAGACCCTTGTCCAGCAGGCCGAGGCAAAGAGGCCGTCCCGAAACCAGCCAAACCAGGGAGCTGGACAGGGGACAGATTGTATTTGTCTTCAGTGTGGAAGGGACGGTCACTCTCGAATTGGCCTTCTCAGCCACACTAGACGCTGTTCCAAGTCCTCCATACAGAGCATGTTACCATCGTCTCTCGAGACTGAAGGATGCCTACCGGAGACCAAGGCCAAGATCATCCACGCTTTTGTATTTCCGACTGTGTTTTCCATTCTTGGGTTTTCCATTTCTCAGAGTGACTTTTTTTCGTTCTCTTTAATATTTGTCTACATATTGCTCTTAGCTTTCAACACTGTCTTTTAATGATGTTAAATCCTCGTGGTCTACTCCTTGTTCGAAACTCTCAATACCGTCTTTCAAGGTTGTAAGCCGCCTTGGGTCCTTCTTAAGGAGAAAGGCGGGAATAAAAATATTTTAAATAAATAAATAAAACAAGACATGCATCAGAAACAGGCCCTTCAGGAAAAGAAAGAAGCCGATGACTTCACTCCATTAAAAGTGCTTTTTTATGCAAACATGGCAGGAAGGGGGTGCAGGTTCTTTGGCTATTATAAATATCAGGAAATGTTAGGAAAAACTTCCTAACTGTTAGAGCGGTACGACAATGGGACCCACGACCTTGAGAGGTGGTGAGTGCTCCAACACTGGAGGCTTTTGAGATAAATTTAGACAACCTTTGATATCCTTTGATTTGTATTCCTGCATCGAGCCGTGTTTACATTGTGAAAGCAAAATCAGAGCTGGGTAGTATTGTATGTACGCGTTACTTTCTGTCAGCTCCGACATGTTTCTTTGGAATTGCCAAAGAGCTGCCTATAAAATGGAAAACGAAGCTTCTGGCTCTCATGTTAACAAATGGGGGGGGGGGGGGGAGATGAGCAGAATTCTGATGTGCTGAAAGTCTTTATAACTACAGGCAGCAGAAATTGTGTGCAGGATCTGGGGGGCGGTCTTAACTGATCAGAAGCGGAACCCATGAGCCAGCTGTGTGATGCTGCAGCAGAAAAAACAAATGTATTCTGACTTTTCAAGAGAACATGGCCGGGGGCATCTGGTCTGGTCCAGACAGAGATGAGGCAGGCTCTCCCCAATGCTCTGTCTATCACTCAAAAGAAGTGGGATGGGGTGATGGTTAATCCCCTGAATTTCCCAGTTGTCAAAGTATGTGCAAGAAACACAAAACAAAAGCAAAAAAAGGATACTTTTTCCTAGTTTCATTTCCTAGCTTATCTTTCTTCCCACTCCTCTCCATGATTGTTTCCACTTTTCATTTGCTAAAATAGCATAGGAAGCATTAACAGAAGTATAGTCTTTAAATCTCATGAGGTCCTAGTTCCCTTCTATTCAGCACTGTATTGTGTGTCCAGTTCTGGACACCACACTTTAAGAAGGATGCTGACAAACTGGAGCAAGTTCAGAGGAGGGCGACAAGGATGATCAGGGGCTGGAAACCAAGCCCTCGGAGGAAAGACTGCAAGAACTGGGCATGTTTAGCTTTAAGCTTTCCGCTGATGTGCATCTTTTTAAAGTAAAGATTCCAGAGATGTATTTTACTGCTGTACAACTGTGTTGTACATTTCTTAGGTAGCCTAAGGAGGCTACACAAGGTGCAAAATGCTACACACACAAACTACTTCTACTGACGTCCATCTTCTAGTACCTTAGAAATGATCTAAATGCTCCACCAAAGTCCCAGAAGCCCAGAGATTGAAAGGTGAAAATCCAGATCAATTAAAAAGAAAGTCAAGATTCTAGCTCTCAGTGTCCTCCTGAAACCCATTAGTAGCTTTTTGGTGACCAGATTCAAAAGCAACGAAACCATAAACCACCCCATTTGAAAAACCTCTCCTAGATTGTCCATCACTCAGGAAAAAGCTGCCTGAAGAGAAAGGTCTTCACCGGCTTGCGGAAGGCCAGTGAAGATGAGGCCAGCTTGGCTTCCAGTGGGAGGGAGTTCCACAGTCTGGGAGCAGCCACAGAGAAGGCCCTCTCCCGGGTCTCCACCAAGCACGCCTGTGAGGGTGGGTGGGACCGATGATCTTTAGCCTTTCCCTCTGAAATTTCACCTCCTTTTTTCCCAGTTAGATAAAGGGTGAAATTTAGAATATGCCACATAGAGGAATCCTATGACAAACCACACTATCATCTATTGCAACATTCACAAAGTGGGCAGGGCCGGCTGAAAAAGTGCAGAAGCCGCTAAAAGGAAAACATAGCATCAGATTGTTTGGCACCCACAACTCTACTGGATCTCCAAAAAAGTTAAAAATAAGATGAGCTTTCAAGATGCCTAAAGGTTTTTCTCGGGCAAACTTATTTATTTATTTTTTTAAAGTCCCAGTAAACGTATAGCTCAGTCTTGCGCTTCGTTGCTAGGAATGGCTCACATATCTTTTTTTGTGTGTTCGGGAGAAATAACGTTCCCACCCGGAGATGCCTCTTCTCTCTCCAAACGCGCAAGACACATGTTTTAAATGCTGTTAAGCTTCCCAAGGCTGCATTTAAATTCTGAATCTCCCGTTCCTCCTCCTTTTTTAAAAAGTGAGCTGGGATCTTTTAAGGCTCCCATTCAGACTGAATCAATGTTTATTGACTACACTTTCAATTAGAAAATAAATAAATTAGAGTTCTTTTATGCACAAGAATTTCTGATTCCCCTTCAAAACCAAAGATCGTCTCGAACGCTAATTCAAAGCAGCTCCCGAGCCGCCTTAACTTTCATTTCTGCAGGAAATAAATAATTGGTCCCATATGCCCATTAAAAGCGGCGAAGCAACTGAGAGCCAAAGGGAGGATCCGTCAGGTGAGGGCGAAACGCTGCGATTCAAATGCACGCTTTGACTACCAGCATATTTTAATCCCAAGTTTTCATCAAAGAAAAAAAAGTTGTGAGAGGGAGGGAGGGCGCTTAACTTTGACAAAAAGCTGAGGGGGAAAAAAATGGCCTATATCCTCCAGCATCTCTGGTCACAATGGAAAAAAATCTTATTACTAGAAAAAGACAGGGCTGTTTGAAGTTCAGCCAAGAAGCAATTAAAGATTAATCTCCCCGTTCTCCTCCGCCCCACACACACACACACACACACTGATCCAGCCCCAAAGTCAGTAACAAAGCTCCTATTGATTTCAAGGAGGGCAGGATTTGACCTTCACCACAGACACGCTGAGCGGGGAGGGAAGAAAACCACCACCGCCATTTTTTTCCAAAGGAATACCCGCGCGCAGACACACCATCACGGCCACCCATTGGGGGCAATTATATAATTGACCTTCGGTCAACTGCAGCGGTTGTCCGGCGACGCCTCGGAAAAAAAATAATAATCCTGGCGCTCGCTTCCGGAAGCAGGCCAGGTTCGGAAAGCAAGATAAATACACCCTTCTATCCATGCACGAGTCTTGAGCTGATTTCCAAACGCAGTTCGCCGACCACCTCGGTTTACCTGCTACAGGCCTTAGCTTTTCGTTACCTGTCCCAGGCACTCAGGTTAATAATCTCTCTTCTCTCTTTTAAGGCTGACAATGAAGACACAGAAATAGTTAGAGATGCTGTATATCTTGGTTTGGTCATCAATCCAAACGGAGACTGCAGCCACGAAATCTGAAGAAGACCGAGACTCAGAAGGGCAGCCATGAAGGAATTCGGACAGATCAAGTGTAAGGATGGACTGCCAGGAAGACAAACAAGACCATCGAATCCAACCGCCTGCTCAGGGCAGAAATCCAAATCAAAGCAGATCTGACAGATGGCTGTCCAATTTTCTCTTGAATGCCTCCAGCCTTAAGAGTACTCACCACCTCATGAGGTCATGGGTTCCATTGTTGTACTGCTCTAACAGTTAAGAAGTTTTTTTCCCCCTGATATTCAGCCTGTAAAGCTGGGCCAGGTTTTATACAGGCATTGGAAGAAGATGGCTCAGCTCCTGGAAACAGCGCCAGTCAGTATTGGGGTGGGGGGAACAGGAAGAGAAGCCAAGGAATGTTTGTAAACTGATGAAAAGCTCATACAAACATTACGGGCCACAAGCCCAGAACTGAGAAGGTTACTTTAAAAGCATCAGACGTCAGCAAGAAGCTTTTAGGTAACTGATGATGCTGCAGAAATTCTGCCGTTTGAAAACCTTTATGCCGAGGGAGAAGTTACACGTCTGTCCTTTCATATCCAAGGAAACCATGCGCCCATGGAATATCATTTTAACACTTAGTTAAATGCATTAGTTCTTAATCTGCTCGCTTTTTTATTTACATGCCTTTAAGAAAAACCTGTAAAGAATTGTAAGAGAATAGGCAGGCAAAGACCTTCCTCTTCAGGCAGGCTTTTCTTAAGTGACGTATTGTTTAGGTTTTAAAACAAGGTGGTTTGCATTTTGTGGCCTAAGATTTTTAATATTCTGTTATTAATTCATTTAATATTTGAATAATTCACTGTTTTTAGCTATGAGGTTGTGTTTGAATGCTGTAAGCGGCCTTTCTTCGGAGAAAAGCGGGGCAAAAATATTTTTTTAAAAATGAATATTTCCTGTCCCGGCTGCCACTAAAAAGATCCCCTTGAATCCCCTTTAAAAATATCTGGAAAACATTAACTGTTGCACTAATAAAGTAGCTTCATTCTAAGTTATGAAATAACTTTCAAATGGTAGGTTGGCTGCTCTCTCGTTGCCTCATCCCTCTCAGTAACTCATGACAACAATGGTGGGCAAAATCAGTCCTTCTGTGTGGTTCCGGACTACAATCCCCATTAGCCATAACCAGCCTAGTCCACAATGAAGGGTTATGGGAAGTGTAGTCCAAAAACCTCTGCATCTACCTGTGTTTCCTGCAACTTGCTATTTCCAAGTGAAGGGCCAAGTCACAATTGGTGGAGATTGTAGGCTCTGATGTCTGTGGGGTAGTGGATCTGCTCCAGGTTTGAGTCCGATTGTTACAGGAGTTATCCAAGATGCTGCCATTTATCCCTGAATACGTTCAGCACCTTGGAGAGCTCAGTTAAAGTTCAAAACAACAAGCCAAGTATCCCACTGAGTTGGTCCACTTCTGCTCTAGACGTTACCTTTCAGAACAGGGTAGAGATTGATTTGGCCTCCATTGCACAAGTATATAAAAGCAGCTTTTGCATACTAATAAATACAAATGTGCAAAGGGCCCCGACCCGGTCTATACCCAGCTTGCCCTTTTATAGATACTTGAACCCAATCCTTATCCAGGCCTGTAATGGTATTGTGCATTTCTGGTTTTTTGCAAGGATCCCATTTCTATAAATGGGAAAAGGCAAGCGGGCAGGGACAGGTCATAGACTGAACGGTGCACACAGGATAAATGGGCATGAATGACAACCTGCAGAGCTGGGCACTCTGGATTGTCCCCTGTCTTTTTTTTCAGCTGCTAGAAGAAAATCCCAGTTGGCTTCCTAAGGCAGTCACTAGGAAGGGAGTGAGAGAGGGCTTTTAAAAGGGCAATGGGCCCAATCATTTTTTAAAAAATTCCTACTTAAAGGGGCAATGCAAGCAGCTTACTCTTTTCTACACTTCTCCTCCTTTCTCTCTGTCCCCACCTTTCCTCTTCCCTGGATAATGGGAGTCGCTTGATAATGACAAATAACTATCAAAGAACTCAAGAGTCTGAGGAGAAAAGCCCTGTAAACCACATTTTTAAAAAAACAAGCAAAGTTTAATAAACCACACTTGGATTCCAAGCTCTGTTGAGGAGTGTGAGAATTTGGGTGTGAATGAGAGATGCATATGTGTGTGTTTTCTCAACCACTTAAATAAATATTAGAGGAATGGATTTTCAGTATTCGTGAAGTACAACCCCTATCATTTCCCATCCTGGGAGTTCTAGCTGACTTACACACACCTTACAGACACCTAAATGTGGCTCACCTGGGAGTAAAGGCCTCAACAGGAAGTCCTAGAAGCCCAACTCGGCCTAGTTCTGCCTAGCTTCCTGTTCCAAAAGCTCCCAGCTAGCACTGGGGCAAGAGCAGAAAGCTGGGATGGAGCCACGAAAGTTAATTTAGAACTCTTTGATTAAATGGAGAACTATCCAGAAAAAAGTTATTTGTGCTTCTTTTTGAATATGGCCATCAGCAGTACAAACACGTTTCTCCAATATTTATCGAAAGCTTCTGGACTCTTAAGCCCTAGTTAGTCATTGCTCCCCAGCTGCAATCAACAGAGAGGGAACAACCAATTTTCCTTACATGGAGAAATATTTCATTTATGTACGGCAATGTTTCATTTATTCATTCCTTAACTAATTAATGAATCGGTCTGATACTCTTGAGCAGAGAATTCTAAGCAAAATATGAAGCCCAAGGTTTTGGAGGGTAGAGCCACAGCCGTTCAGGTGGAATACAACTGCTATAACTGTGCTGTGTAGACATATTCTAAAATCAGAGGGGTAAAAATAAAGGCAGATGGTTTTTGCAATGGGGTTAACAGGTGATGGGGAAAGAAGCAGTTATTTTTGATTTCTGGAGGATCTAAAGGGAATTCAGCTCACTCAAGACTCTGTTTCAGAAAGGATCCAGCTCCCCGGGGCTCTGTGTTGCTCCTGGTGATGGGACTTGTGCATGTGTGTCTGTGTGTGTGTCTGAGAGAGAGATCAAAGACATAAATTCCCTTGCGTGTTGGCTAAGCTTTCTAAACACCCAAATACACACACACACACAGAGTCATTTCCTCCCTTATTCCGGATCCATTTTAAGGGGAATCGGAATGGAGTGTGCAAAAAGCCGATTTTGTCAGCTGGTTTTTGCAGCAGCTGAAACATTGTCTGGGGACAATCACATTTAACTATTTGTCTCCGGCTCACCTACCTCACTGGGTTGTTGTGAGTCAACATGAGGATGGGGACTAGAAACCAAACCCTATGAGGAAAGATTGCAAGAATTGGGCATGTTTGGCCTCAAGAAAAGACGACTGAGGGGAGAGAGGACAACTCTTTTCAAATACTTGAAAGGCAGTCCTACAGAGGAGCTGGAAGGATCTGTTCGCAATCACCCATCTCGGGAGGTGGTGAGTGCCCTGAGGCTGGAGGCATTCAAGGGAAAATGGGACAACCGTCCGTCAGATCTGCTTTGATCTGGATTCTTGCGCTGAGCAGGGGGTTGGACTTGATGGCCTTACGGGCCCCTTCCAACTCAATGATTCTATGGTTCTATGATGTTTGTCTTAGCTTTGGGGGAAAGCAAGAACGAAAAATGTACAATTTTCCTACACAGAATAACGGTGTGAGCACAGAAGGAAACAGATCACAATCTGGACCACTAGTGGAGCAATCCGATCCAACGCATTTCCTGGCAATCACATGACATAAAGGGAAATGCGCTCCGGCTGGACTCCACCCTGTGCCCAAGCTGGACCTATATAGGAAGACACAGCCACAACCCCGCTCAACTACAATAAACCACGGCAAATCTGCCTTTCGCCTGAATTTCAGAACCAAATCCTTGTCACAATTTTACAAGTTACAATCTGACATCGATCGTAGAAGTTCCACCCAAAAGTCCTGTCCCCTTCTTTGCTCTGAGAAGCACATGCCCCCTGCAAAACTTCAAATCCTTAACTGGGAAAGGGTTTTTTTTTTGGGGGGGGGGGTGTTATGTGCTCAGATTGCAGTTCAGCCGGTTCAGGAGCCTAAAATTAGCAGGGTGCATTAGCGAACTAAGCCTGTCACATTTCATCAACAGGCGCATACTCCCCCACATCTAACTAATCACTAAGATTGCTTTCTGGGCTCCCTTGAGAAGCTGTTAAATTCCTTGCCAATCAAAACGCACCCTACAAAGTCACAGAGAACACACACACACACACACACACACACACACAGAGAGAGAGAGAGAGAGACAGAGACAGAGACAGAGACAGAGACAGTGTGTGTGTCTGTTATATATGTTATCTCTAGCTCTATATCAGCTGGCTGGATAGTTCAGTGGTTTAAGTCTCTCCTGCAGAGCCAGAAGGTTGGGAGTTCGATTCCCCATGGTGCCTCCAAGGAGAAAGAGCCAGCCTGTGTGGCCTTGGGCAAGCTGCACAGTCCCAGGATGCCCCCAGAAGGAGGAAATGGGAAACCACTTGTGAGTTTCTGGAAAACCCTAGAAAGGGTCGACGTAAGTCGGAATCGACTTAATGGCACCTGATTATTATTATTATTAGCTCTAGATCTGCAGTTTGCCAGTTTTAGACTCACACAGATCTCTTGGAATGGATGTCCTAAGAGCAAGGGAGGTTAATACGGCACTCCTTAAGCTATTGCAAAATATCTTAAGAAACAGGATCTCCCTTGACAGCAAAAAGCATTTGAGGTATTGAAAGAGATAAGCGGAATTGAATAACTCAGGGAAACAGACAAGTGAAACTCTGAAACAGAGAGAGATGGTGACGTTGTAAAGAATTAAGCATCCCGGAGGGAGAGAACGGAAAGGCTGAAATCCTACTGCACTTGGCGTAGCCTAGTGCAATTATGCAGGCCATAGCTACGCAACAGGATTTTGGCCAAAGAAGCATATTTATTTAATTTTATTTATTCAAAATATTTTCACTTCACCTTTCTCCTTTAAAAGGACCCAAGGTGTAGGATCTGGGTTCAATCAGAGAGATAGAGAGATGTAATGGTTAGAGGGGCTTTCCCCGAATCGGCAGTCTCTGGAAATGCTGAACTAAAACTCCCAGTATCCCTAGACATCACAGCATCAGGTTGGGGATGTGGGAATTGGGAGTCCCCTCAATCTGGTGAGCTCCAAGTTCAAGGATCGTAGGCTAAAGAGTCGGACAGTTGATCTTTCTTGCCTTAGCCCGCCTTTCAAGATTGTTGTGATGATAAAACCTAGGTGGGGTTCTCAACCTGAGCATCCCTTTAGAATGTCGTTGTTCCTTATCATTTTGCACTGGGACTTTATCACTTTTAAATGCCACCATGTAACGTACTGGTGGATAGCTTAGTGGTTTAAGCATTGGTTGGGAGTTCGATTCCCCACAGTGCCTCCTTGACAGGGGCTAGACTAGATGACCCACAGGGCCCCTTCCAGCTCTGCCGTTCTAAAGTAATTATTATAATAATATTTCTCCTACATTATCCATTTTAGAATTTGATATTTTTACCCTCCCAGGGTGTGATTTATGGGGCCGAAGACCAGCAAACAAGGAAGGAGGGAAAAGGAAGGGCTCAAACATGCTTTCTTAGTCCCTGTCTTATTTATATCATCTTTTCAGCCTGGCAGCAGTGACAAACTGCAGCAAAAAAAAAGTGGAGTATGTTTTTTTTGTTTTTTTTCTGTGAAGAGGATGTTGGAAGAAAAACAAAACCGGGCAAAAAGTGGTCAATTCTTCTGCTGCTGCTTTTTTTAACAAGTGGGGGAAAGAACTAACGGAGATTTTTCTGAAGAACTTGTCACAACAAAGGGAAGGAGCAGCGAAAATCAACACAACACAGTCTTCCCTGAGGAAACGGTGAAGGCAGCAGGAGTTATTCGTTGTACTGCTGTTTTTCATTATTGTAATCGTTCCGAAGGCCGAACAAATCTACGAAATGGGCCACAATTGCTCACAGAGAGACCCGAACCCACCTCCAAATTGTTGTTGTTGTTGTTCAAAAAACTCCAGGCACAGTCAAAATTATAAAAACATTGACTGGTATTATATAACAGATACAAGTTTTAACCAAAAACCTAAGTGTCTGTTAAATTATTATTATTATTATTATTATTATTATTATTATTATTATTATTATTATTATTATTATTATTATTATTATTATTATTATTATTATTATTATTATTATTATTAAGAGAGAAATATTGAGGAAGCCAAAAGATACAGTTTGTAAGCTCAGGTTTCGAAGGAGCAAACAAGAGATGCCATTCGTGACGTTTCCGAACCACAAATATTTTCTCGGCTGGTTCCCCCACCTCCCCTTTCCTTAAACCAAATATTGCACACACACACACACACACACACACACACACACCGCTTGCGTGAGCAGGGTGGTTAAAAAATATCATCCTCAATCTTAATTCCGGGCCCCCTGGTGCCTATGGCAACTGGCCACGGTCGCCTAGGAAACTAATCTCGCGGTATTTGAACAATGCAACCAGAGCGTTTAATCTCCCCGTACACTGTAAATCTTTATTCTCGCCCTGCTTGGCGAGATCGAGGGGGAGAAAAGAAAAAAAAAACAATATTAAAAGGTCTGGGTTGTTTTCCACCTGGTCAGGGACCTCCCTTAACTCACATCGTATACGTGTATGGGGATTTTTGGATTTACAAAGACATGCCAAGCTACCCCGACATGATGTGTCTAGTTTCATAAGCAGAAAAATGTGTCCCCTAAGGCTCTGGGAGGCTGTTATTAGCCAAAATGGAGAAAAGTTACTTTTTCCCCGATGGTTGGCTTCCGCAAACCCCCGGCGACCCAAGCTGGCGGGAGGCTGCTGAGAATTCAGCATCGAAAAAAGAACTTTATGATGACGGAAGAAGCTTGTTTTCAAGTGTGGTGGCTCGGACGTTGGGTAGGAGTCCGGAGACCCGGGTTCAAATCCTCACCCAACCATGAATTTCCTTGGGTAACCTCTCTTCTCTCTCCCTCTTAGGCGGTCCTACCTCACAGGGGCTTTCTAACGATGTAACGAGGAAGACGAGAGACACGCTGCTTGGCCTACAGCTCAGTGGAGGAAAGTTGGAAGAAAAATTTCATAAATACACTTTTATTATTCGTGTGGCCCTCTGCTATTGTTGAAGCCCGGGAAAACCTCACAGGACTCTTTTTAACGGGCCCTGAAACTTCATTTTGTGGCTTGCTTCAAAATGAAACAAAGATCCATTGCAGTCTTCGTTTCAGGTTTTGATCTGCCCTGCGCAGCCAGAGAGCAAACTCCTTCTTTGAAACTGGCCCGGATTATTATGTATATTTGTATATTTTATTTTATCCCACCTGTTTACAAATCCATAAAACCAATATGTACTCTCACACGCAACTTGGCAAAGATAATGAAAAACATTAATTACAATTTTCCAACTGGCAGGTTTGACCACTGGCATCCATTCCCTCTTACTAATGAATTTGAATTATTTTCTTTTACTTAGAAATTGATTTCCCCCCCCCCCCCATGGGATAAGTTATTTTTGCTCTAGTCTTAGTGCCTTCATGGGATATGAGAAGTTCGAGGAGCACTGCTAACCTCCGAGGAGTTTCCAGATATAACCAAGGATTCGAACCCAGATTCTCTTATATCCCACTCTGACACTCTATGACACTGGCTCTCATGCTGATGCATATTTACACAGATATCAATGCCAACCAATCCAGTGGGAGTTAACACCCAAACAAGACCTATTTCAAACACAAATCTTGTGTCCATTATCAGGGTTACACCACTGTGGATTACAGCCCCAGAATGTTTCTTAAGCCAAACATTTCCTGACACAAGAAAACTAGTATATAAAGGAGAAGCATTCTAGGCTGGGCTTCTTTTTTTTTTTAATGCTAGCTTTCCAGGTGCAAGGAATTTTTTGGGTAGATGTGTTGGAGTTTTATTTACAACCTTGCATGCGGTCTGTAGTTTGAGTGACTGGGAGGGACATTTCTGAGCTGGGGTGATTGTCTATCTGTCTAGCACCAAACAATCATTCCTTCTAGCCTCTGAATTCAAAGAGAGCCCCACCTCTCTGCTGGGTTTTCAATCCTTGTCTTTAGTCACTTGGTGGCAGTTGTTTGTTTGCTGTTAATTTGTTCATTTGGTTGCTAAGTATGTGTGCAGTAAAGAAAGCAGTGTGCACAAATGTCAAGCAACTGTAAGTAAACAATTATTTTTTATACTTTCTCCTACAAATGTCTCAGAGACTTTAATTGCCAATTAATGAAAAAGGGGAATTATCCTCTGTGTATCTCTGTGCTTCTGCTGCATAGCAAAAGGGATTTTTTTTAAAAAAACCAGAAATTCAAAGCTCTGAAACAAAATGATGGATAGATGGATGTGCAGGTGGGTGGGTGGATGGAGGACGGTGTGGAAGAACAGCCAGTCTCTGTGAGTATCTTATTCAAAGTGGTTCAAGTCAGGCACAGGGTGATCAGTTTAAACAACAATTTGGATGTTTTCAACTGTTGTTTATCAACAAACACTACCATTTGTTACAAGGCGCTCACAAAGGAACACAATATTTACAGAAAGAATTGGCCAGCGAGTCATCACAGGAAAGTCCAAATTCAAACCTTAAAGCTCCATTACACTTAGAGAAGACTTACTTTGCTGAACCATACATGCAAATGCAAATCAGAGAGAAAAACACAACCTCCTGTTATATTTGGGGAAGAGATATTTCCATAAGCCACTGTGACTAGCCAAGGTTTAGAAAGGCATCCAGCTGGCCACTATTTTCTGTTTCACCCTGGGCAACAGGATATAAGATACCTTAGGAAGAAATAGGATATAAGATACATTTAGAAAGGGAAGGAGACCCCAAATACGATGATTAATGGAGTAACAGGGAGATCACACATGCTCCACTATTGCAGAACACTGCTGGAATTAAGCAAAATTTTTACATTAAATAAATATATATCTTATCCTACAAGATAGAACGCTAGATGCACTTGCTGTGGGATTATGGTGTGAGTTTCAAAAGCTGGAAAGAGAACAAGTCACTGCAGAGGAAATATCAGAACAGGGTGGCTTTGATTTAAATCAAATTGATTTAAATCACGATCTAAATTATGATTTAAAAATTTTTTTAAATGGTTGACGATTTAAATCAGTTTGATTTTAAAAAAAATCATTGATTTTAATCCACCCTGTAATCATCAGAAAAGAACTACCAAAATAATGCCATGTCTCAAACAGTTCCTGAAAACATAGATTCAGTGTCTGAAGACCCTCCTCCTATATTTATTTATTTATTTGACTTCTATACCACCCCATTCGTGCAAGCCGGACTCTATAGAATGTAGAGCTTGGAAAGTTACTTTGGAAAAGTAAATTGCTCCCATTACGCATTGCGCTGCTGGAAATGGAACCCAGCCTCATCAAATCATACAGCTATAAAGCTGGAAGAGACTTCAAGAGGCATCAATGCACGATGTTTATGGCAAAAGCATCCGTGACAGCTGGCTATCTGACTTCTCCTTAAAAAGCTCCCAGGAAGAAAAGTCCATACCATTCCACTCCATTATCAAGCAAAAGTTAGCATCAATACATTCTTTCTAATGTTTAATCAAAATCTCTTTAAGTCGTCTGAATCTGTCCGTCTGGGTCCTACCTTGTGGAGCAGGCAAAAACAAGCTTGTTACTCATGACAGAACTGAAAAGGCAGCTCTTTATGGTCCTTAGAACCACAGAAGACGAGAGCTGGAAGGGACCACGGAGGTCATCAAGTCCAGCCTGCTGTCAAAGCAGGAAATCTTGACCTAAAGCATCCTTGACAGGTGGACCTCCAAAAACTCTAAACATCTCCAGTGATGGAGCGTCCCTCAACCTTCTTGAGTCAGTCCTTTCTGTTATTGTACACCTCTTGCTTGCAGGCAGTTCTTCCTAACACTGAGTCTAAATCTCAGTATTCCAGGTGAGGTCTGACCCATGCAGACTACAGTGGTACTATAAATTTCTGCTGATGCCACCTAGTACTGCATTAGCCTTTTTGGCCACCATGTCGCACTCGTGACTCATGTTTGACTTGCAGTCTACTAAAACACTTAGATGCTCTGCACATGCGCTACCATCAAGCTCACTGTCTCACACCCTATATTTGTGCATCTGGATTTTCCTGCTTAAATGCAGACCTTCACATTTTCCCCTGTGGAAACTCACTTTGTTTCCTTTGACCCAGCTATCGAATTGAGCCTGAATTCGTTCTGGAGGCACAAACGTTGACGCTGAGGCTGTTCTACTTTGGCCACATCAGGAGAAGGCAGGATTCTCTGGAAAAGACCATCTGACCGGAAAAGGTGGAAGGCAGTAGGAAAAGAGGAAGACCCAATACAAGATGGACTGACTCCCTAAAGGAACCACAAGCTTGAGTTTACAAGAGCTGAGCAAGGCAACTGAAGACAGGACCTTTTGGAAATCGCTCATTCACAGGGTCGGCCAGGAGTCTGAGGCAACTTGACAGTAACAACAACAACGACAATGGCAACAACAATGATGATTTTTCATGAATCATTGTTCTATCTGATCGTCTGCTTGTTACTTTCCTTTACTTAAAAACAAAAAAGTTTGGAACTGATAAGAGAACTGCATGAAACATCAAGAAAGTCTTATCAAAATACCTCTACAATGTCCTCAAATGCCCCCAAAATGTAACTTTTGAATGTAACCAGAGAAATTACTCATGACATTCAGGAATGAACAGAATCCCATTATGTATGTCCACCAGCTGAAGTCCACTGGCATAAATCTCAACAGTGAATTGCTACTAGTTTAGAAGTCAGGGAGCACACATGTCCTGTTGCACAGCAATTGCACAACAGGAAATACAACCCACAACATCCGAAGCAGCTGTAATTCCCCACTGATATTTATGCCAATGGACTTCATGCCAGTGTAAGTGTTCAACTAGATTCTGGCCTGTAATATTATTCTTACTCATTGTGTTACTTTTAAAACATCACTTCATCACCCCTTTGTTACCTCCCAAAGTTAATTAGTTAATTACTTGTAAAGTTAATTACTTGTAACTAACTTGTAAGTAATTGCACTAATTGTAACTAATTAGCTTTTACTATATTTAGTTACATTATAGTTACATTACAAGTAACTCCACTGTTTCTAATTCAAGCTCTCCATCAAAACTGGGCTACTGAAATTTAGGGATAAATTAGACTGCTGAATTCTAACGGCAGGACTGCAAAAAGCACTTTTCTCCCTAGGGGAAAAAAATGGGGAAATAAAATAAATACTTTAAGAAAAAGAAAAAAAGAAGGACACCAACAGCCAGGAATTTGGTATGCCAATAAAGTCAAGCTAATCGCATCCCCGCCATTCTCAACGGCTTGCCGTTCTCTCAACCGCACTCATATCTTATCACGTCTGATTTGCATATCGTATAAATATTTATTTGCTTCTAATCCTGCAAACAACCAAAAAAAAAAAAAGGAAAAAAAGAAGCCTTCCCTTCAGGAGAGTGGCAGGCGAGGGATAAAAATACAGCAGAGAGGGAGCAGCGACTCTAATCAGAAATTGCAGCCTTTAAGAAGCAGAAAACATGTCTGGTTTGGAAAGGAAGTGGGTGCAAATATTAAGAAGCCATTCCTGTTGCTGTAAATCTCTAACCATCGTTTTCTTCCTGGCCTACAGGCTCAAGACTGGTTGCAAAAATGGACCTTTTTCCCCTTGATTCTTCTCCCGTTTTGGCTGCAAGAGGGGTCAAAAAAGCTCTGGGGAAGTAGCCCGCTATGCAGCGAAGGCAGTCACATGACCAACTTAACCCCGAAAAGAACAGATTTTGCCTGTTCTTTTGCCTTCGGCAGCTATACACAGAAGTGGGCAGATGACGCTGTGAAAAAAAGATCAATGATCAGAATCGAATGACTGGCCGATAGTCTTGTGAAGGGAAATCCCGCCAGCCTTAATAGCCAATTGCTGCTCATTAACAAGGTGCTGGCTGCGTTCCTGGACACGCACCGGACTGTGCGCGCTCAGGAACGCAACCAGTACCTTGCTAATGAGTGGCAATTTGCTGCCAATAATTATGTGATTTTTCTTTAGCCAAGTGTCAATCAGCAACAGGAATCTGGCCAACATGTTCTTCAGATTATAATGCACCATGACCGGGGGAAATTCTATGGCCATGAGCCTTCTCCCATGAAAGTGAAGGTGCAATCTGGCTGTGCTTTAGTTCTGCCAATAGCTATAGTCCTCCTCCTGCAACTTAAATATTCTTAGCTGGGAGTAATGTAAAACCCATAGAATGGATTTTATTTTTATTTCGACTTACAATCAGTTTCTAACTTTTCCTCTCCCTCTGTCTCTCTCAAGTTCTAAATAGGAAACCAGAAGAGGCTCAGCTAATCCTACAGAGAACGAAACAATGGATGAAAGCTGAAGGGTGTCTCCCATCAGGACCAGACTCTGGAAACCACTTAATAGACTGGGAAGCAAAGCAGGAAGACCAAAGCATCATCGAGTAAAATGGGGCTACTTGGATACAGGACAAATGTTCTGTGACTGTGGAGAAGTTCAATCAAGGCGGCACTAACGTGCATGCCATTTATGCCCCATCCCGTGGATAAAAGATCTAGCAAATGGCTGAGAGAGCGCTATGGAAGTAGCCCACTTCTGGTCAAAAACAGTCTAATTGACTGATTTAATTTGTTTTTGATTTTTACCTGTATTTCCTATATATGTCCGTGTGAGGAGGAACCACTCCCCAACCGAAACGAGGAGTCTGAGCCGTCCCCTCCAGAGGGATACGAGAGACAGCGTCTTTGCTGAGACCCGCAGTGGCCCAACGGAGAGGAGAGGAGAAAAAAGAGCCGGACAGAAGAGTGAGAGGAGGAGAAAAAGGAAGGAAAGGAGATGGAGGAAGAAGACATTCCTGTAGGATGGGGTTGGTTAGAAATGGAAGACCCCAGGTCAGGACAGCGTGTTAAAATTAAACTGCCCCTAATGGGAATAGGAGAGAGAGAGAGCAAGCTCACAACGGGAGACCCGAGGGGAGTAAGATAGGAAAAGGGAGAAGAGCCGAAAAGGCAAAAGAAGGAAGGATTTGAGGTACAGCTGGGGGAAGCAGAACCAGGGGAATGGACGGTGTCCGTCTATCCCAAGAAGGAAGATCGGTGGAAGAAGGGGGCCAGACCCCCATGGGGGACGCCTCAACCAGAAACGCCCACGGAGGGAGAGGGGGCTCGGCACCCCTGTTGCGGCACCCTATGCCCCGGTCTGAGGAGGCCCACGAGAAAACCCACAGATCGCGAACGGTTTGGCGTGAACCCCCAACGGTGAGCTCTCTTGCGACGCCCGAGTTAAGGGACTGTTAGGTTGAATGCAGGGAGACGGAGGGATCCGTTGGTCCAACTGACGTTGTTGTTCCTGGTTCGCCGGTGTTTGGAAATAAAAGAAACGTTTTATGAAGAAGGCCTGTCTCCACTTTTTGGGGAACAGAAAAGGGGAATGGGGTTTTCCCAACGTTGAACCCATGCACCGTCCATAATTTTGAATGGTGCAATGCTGTGATAGGTAGGTAGGTAGGTAGGTAGGTAGGTAGGTAGGTAGGTAGGTAGGAAGGAAGGAAGGAAGGAAGGAAGGAAGGAAGGAAGGAAGGAAGGAAGGAAGGAAGAAAGAAAGAAAGAAAGAAAGAAAGAAAGGAAAGGAAGGAAGGAAGGAAGGAAGGAAGGAAGGAAGGAAGGAAGGAAGAAAGAAAGAAAGAAAGAAAGAAAGAAAGAAAGAAAGAAAGAAAGAAAGAAGGAAGGAAGGAAGGAAGGAAGGAAGGAAGGAAGGAAGGAAGGAAGGAAGGAAGGAAGGAAGGAAGAAAGAAAGAAAGAAAGGAAGAAAGAAAGAAAGAAAGAAAGAAAGAAAGAAAGAAAGAAAGAAAGAAAGAAAGAAAGAAGAAGGAAGGAAGGAAGGAAGGAAGGAAGGAAGGAAGGAAGGAAGGAAGAAAGAAAGAAAGAAAGAAAGAAAGAAAGAAAGAAAGAAAGAAAGAAAGGAAAGGAAGGAAGGAAGGAAGGAAGGAAGGAAGGAAGCTCCCTGCATATAATAAACAGCCAGGAAGTGAGTAAAGATCATACTAGTTTTGCATGTTAAAGTCAATATTGAAGAAGAACAGCCTTCCTCCTACTTTCTCTTGCTTGTGATATCAGCTTTTTTCTTTTCCTGTTAAAGAAGTACGCAGATCTGAACCTACTGGGGGGGGGGGGGGAGCTGCTTTCTACCAAGAGTGGAGGAAGCCTAGCCCGGAGGCCATATATGGGCCCTCTGGCTATTTTGTGGCTCCCCGGGTATTCCTCCATCATTAAATAAAATTTGCAAAAGAACACACACACACATAACATTTACTGTCCCCAGAAGGCTCATGAAGTGAGGTTTTCCAGTTTTAAAAAAAAAGGATGCAGGACCACCCAACCCGAAAACTGGCATATTATCCAGAAAGAATTAGTCTCAGAAGGCTGGCTTCAATCCAGCTGTGGTTAAATCCAGCAGAGCTTGAAACGTTTCACAACCGCAGGGGTCACGCAGGCTGGGGGATGCTGAGATTGTAGTCCGAATCGTCCCCCACCCCAAGATCTGGCCAGGATTCTTGTGGAAGGTTTCCAAACTTCTGTGTAAGGCAGAATTCATACCCCCATGATGGAGAAGGACGTTACTTTGAAAAAGTAATTAGTTACAGTTATACTTCCAAGGCCCAAGGAAGTAGCTAGTTACTCTCACAGCGACAGTACTTTGAAAGAAATTATCTACTTTTTTTTCTGGGAAGTAATTAGAAGAGTTACTTTCTAGTTATTTTTTTTAAAGAAGCGTTTGGATCATAGATTCGACTTGTCTGCCATATGAAACGCACATTCTTCTTATCCAATTTGTTACTGCTTTGAGACTTCTAACAGAAGACGAGACAACAACATGGAAAAGAGAATGAGCCACCCCTTCAATCCATTTGATATTCCTCAAGCACCATTCAATGAAGCTATAGTCCTGTAACTATAATAGTAACTATAAAGGGAGGGTGACAATGAGAGTGGTAGTAAACCCATTCTGGATTTTAATCTGAGGTTTCAAGCAGCCAGTGGATACAAATCAGCACCTTGGATAGCTCTTGTATAGTTTGGACCTAAACCCTGAGTGGAAATACTCCTCCAGAAAAAAATCCAATTCACCACTGCACAATAGCATGGATCATGAATTATAAGTAATTAATTATTTGTAATCAGGTACTTACAAGTTCTCACAAGCAACCACTCCTTCCAGCATGACAATATTGTCTCATTTTAAGCCTAAACATATCTTCAGCCAGTTTCTTAAGCAGAATGACAAAAGAGTATGCAGAGAAGCCAACTTTAATTATTGATTTTATGGTTGCTTATTTATATTTTCATTACTCCCGTGCTTTCAACAGCCCTCAAAAGAAAGCTTGCCTAACATGGCCATAAATATTAAAACTCACATTTCGAGAAAACAAGCATTTCACACAAGCATTTCCATTGAAATGCAGGAGAGACATTAAACCCCAGAATGTTACCATCACAGCGACAATATTTTAAAAGAAGTTATCTATTTCCTTGAAAGGGAATAGGATTAGCTGAAGAAGTCTAAAATTAGATATTGGCCAGGCTCCAGGAAGAAGAGCCAGCTTGGGTAGCCTTGGGCAAGCTGCACAGTCCCAGGGTGGTCCCAGAAGAAGGGAAGGGGAAACCATTTCTGAGCTGGCAGGAGAGCTCAGTAGTTTAGTTATCCGGCTGAGAAACCAGAGGTCGGGAGTTCAATTCCCCATTGTACATCCAGAGAGAAGAGCCAGCCTGTGTAGCCTTGGGTAAGCTGCACAGTCCCAGGATGCCCCCAGAAGAAGGGAATGGGACACCACTTCTGAGTCCTCTCTATCTGGAAAAGGCGGCCATAAGTCAGAATTGACTTGATGACACGCAATTATTATTATTATTAGCTGGCTGGATGGCTCAGTGAGTTAGGTTGGGAGTTTGATTCCTCCATTGGGCCTCCTGGGAGAAGAGCCAGCCTGGGTGGCCTTGGGCAACCTGCACAGTCGTTCCAGGGCGCCCCTAGAGGAAGGGAAGGGTAAATCACTCCTGAGTACTGTACACTGGAAAACTCTGGAAAGAGTCACCATAAGTCAGAATTGACTTCACGGTACATATTATTATGTAACTCTTGTGCCAATCTGTACCCCCTTTTCAGGAGCAATGGGAAGCCGGCCACTTCTTTGTGGCCCCGTGCGGCTTCCTGCATATTCCCAGTTGGCCACAGTAACAAAAAAAATCACAAATACAAACAAATAAATAGATGCCAGAGCGGAAGAGAAGCTTGCGTTGAGGAGAAAGCACGACGTGATTGTTGGTTAACGTTTCTGTCATCTTCCAATATTTTCCCTGACAGCCAGCCTCCGAGAGCCCTAATTGGCTCAAAGGCAGATGATAATGTTCAACATTAAGTAAATAAAATATTATTTGCCTTCCTGCTGGCAGGCGGCTGAGGCGAGTTGCTCTTTCGAACAGCAGCTACAAGCCGAAGGAGGGCTATGATGAGCTTCTGTTTCACTTTCATCGCATTTGGGATGCAAAAATGGGAGGCTGAAGGATTCTGGGAGTTGTAGTCCAAAACTAACCATGGTCGTGGAATGCTGGGATTTGCAGTCCAAATTAGTAATTTCTACTCTGACAATCCTCCTATCCTTAGGAGGATTGCCAGTTCCGGTGAAAAATGACGGCAGTGTACCACAACAAAAACCAACATGAAGTGTCATGTGGTAGATGTGAAGCACCAATATAAAACTTTCCTCTTTTTTTTACAAAGATAGAATTTATTTCATTTTAAAAAAAACAAGCACACTGTTTCAAGCAACCAACGACTACTTGACTTTTCCAATTAGCAAAAAAAAAAAAAAAAAGAACCAAACTTTCAATTGATCAATGCAAGAAAAATAATGTTTCTAAGAAATTTGTTTGTTTGTTTGTTTGTTTGCCACCTCTCTCCTCAGGGATTCACAAAGCAGAACAGCTTCAAATAGTCCACCCCTTTTCTCATTACGTTGGCACTTACAGTCTCAATAACGCCCTCTGAGACATCAGTAAGAGAAAGAATAAAAATGTTTCATTTGCTTACAGTTGAACAGATCAAACAGCAAACGGACAAACACGAATTATTTCAACAAAAGACTTCAATAGACAAACTGACTGCTTACAACGGGGGGGGGGCGGGGGGCAAAATCAGAGCAGAAAAGCAGGGCCCAATTTGAATCCAGAGGCAGGGAAGGAACCATTGATTAGTGCTGGACAGATTGACCGTCACCCCAGCTGAGAAAGGTCCCTCCCAGTCACACCTACTCGAGGCAGCATGCGAGGTTGCATAATAAACTCCCAACAGAGGAGAACACCACCCACGAACTCCACCTAAGCCCATAAAGCTCCATTTCCGAAACCAAAAGCAAGCTAAGAAGCAGAGGGAATCCAGAGGGACCTAAGTATTTTCTCAGCCTTCTGTGTCCAAGATGTGACCTCCTCCCGCCTGCCTTTCCTTTGAATCGATACAACCCGACACTCATTCTAATGGTTTTAATAAATGTTTAATGCCTCACGAAGGGCTGGCCACCTCCTCTTCCCACCGCAAGGCTTATATTTAGAGCCATACAGCCTGCACGGTTTTAACGGTGCCCTTCCGGCAGGGTTTCAAAATGCTTGGCTCATGCACGGTCATCCTCATCGCCATGGCCACCATCACCACAACTGCCAGCAAGCACAGACACGAGGGGAGTCCATGAGGATGAAGGAAGAGGCAATACACACACTGGGTCGGAAGAGAAAAGACAGGGACCTCTAAAGAGCTGACACGTACACCTGTAACACGCTTGGCTATCCTACGAAGGACGGAGAGGGTCTCTACGCGCTCAACTTCCTTTGCTCATCCTCCAGCCACACAGACAGAGAACCAAGCACATCACTAATTTTTCATAGCGCATCTTCTGGCATAATTCAGCTTTTCTCAGTACGGCATGTGGTCAGCTTAACAGAGAGTCTTAGCATTTTGGTTCGGCCACAGCACATATAAAGCGTGGCATACACAGAACACCTGATCAAGCTTCCAGAGTTTACGTCAAGCCACAAATTCAAATTGTGGTCATTTCTGGCTCTGAAAAGACATTCAATCATTGGATTTTGGGACAGTGTATGGTCCGTGGGTGGGTGGATCCTCAAAGCTCACTTTTTGGTTTAGACTGGGAGATCACTTTTTTCAGGCTGATCTCTCCATGGACAATTCTAGCAAGCACACCCTGTTGCTCTATTCTGATTGAGCGGAAATTCCTTCTCAAAAAAAAAGTGGGGAGGACCCGGAAAACAAACATCGTCGCTTGCTGGGTTTCACTGGAGCACAGTTCCCAAGGAAGAAAACTCAAGGAGCTGACGCAGAGTCGGCAAACAAGAATCCGAGTTATTTCCTGTGGGAACAGCCCACTGAAATATGGAGAGAACTAGAGATGTTGAGGGAAACACAAACCTAGTTGATGGTACACAAGATCTGAGCTGTTCTTGAGCTTCGTTTTTGCTCTCTCCCGCTGGTGCTTGACCAACATCGGAGTGTGTGCCTACAATGTATAGTTATGGCAGTTGGATTCTCTAACCACCAGGGCTCCATCCTCTAAAATCACAGAATCATCGTAGGTTTGGAAGGGACCTTGGAGGTCTTCTAGACCAACCCCCTGCCCAAGGCAGGAGACCTCATACCATCCCGGACAGAGGGTTGTCCAATCTTTTCTTGAAAACCTCCAACCATGGGGCACCCACAACATCTGGAGGCAAGCTGTTCCACTGTGGGGCAAAGGAAGCTAAATTCCTCGCAAATCCCAGTCTTCCATAAGATGGAGCTGTGGCAGCTTAAAGCAGTCTCAAACGGTTCATAACTGTGCAACGCAGAAACACTCTAACGGCATCCCAGAGATCCGGGTTCAAATTGCCCCTTGGCCACAAAACTCACTGGATAACACTGCGCTGGCGACGTTCTCCCAGTTTGTCCTACCTCACAGGGATGTTCTGCGGACAACGTTGGGGAAGGAAGAGAATCACATACCTTGAGTTGACGGGAGGAATTGTGAAATATATAAAGAAAGAAACGTAAAATGTGTCCTCTCGCTGATCAGTCTAAGTCAGTGGGTTCTCAACCTTGGGTGCCTGAGTGTTCTTGAACTACAACTCCCAGAAATCCTGGCCAGCACGGCGGACTTCTGGGAATTTTAGTCCAAGAACATCTGGGGGCCCAAGGCTGGGAACCACTGATCTTAGTCCTGTTTCAACCCCAAGAGAGAAGAGCCAAGAGGGAATCACATACTGGGATCTTATAGCAGAATAAGCAGCTAGTAAAGATCAGCATCTTTCACTGCCTTGGGGAAATGTACATTCCATTTCAATTTTAGCAATTTCTGAATCTCCATCTATATATCTATACATCACGGACCAAATTCAGGCCTTGAAAGGTTACTTTGCCCCGTATCCATGCTTTGGGAAAGACAGAATATGGATGTGACAAAACATGAACTCAATATAGGATGTTCGGAAGACAAGCAAAGGACTCAGGAGGAAAAAAACAGACCCATCTTAACATATAGAGGCCCATGTCCAGATTAAAACCACACTGCCACGTTCCACGTGTCACCTGCTTTTTCGGCCCTGGAAAATGAGTGGAATTTAAAACCCGTGCCTTATCAGGAAAGGCTGTTCAGGCCAAAAAGGTTTCAGAATACAGCTCGGTTTCTGGATAAGAATCGCACACACTGTCACGGTAGGTGCTGAATAACAAACAGGGAGGTCATTCGCAACCCGCCTTAAGAGAGAAGCTAAACCGGAGATCGGATGGTGTGCCATCCCTGGAGAACGGCGTTAACTGAACACGGATTGCTTATAAGGAGTGCACACAAGGATCTTGCCCGACACGAAAGACAGAAGAAAGGACGTTTCAACTGTACCAACGGGGCAACTCCAGAAGGTGGAAAAACAGTAATTCTTGTTATTTTTATCACGACTTCCCTGCCAGGCTGGTAGTTATGCCTTCAAGAAACTATAATCTTAAAGTTTAATTCCCTCCCCCAAGCTCGGGTTTAGCTCGTTGACATGCTTTTGCCGAAAAGAGTGACCAAAAAATTCACAACAGAAGAAAGAAAGAAAGGCTGGAAGTAACTTGTTCCTGGTAGTTAGTTCCTCCCCCCCCCCCCCCCATGAATAAGGAATGAATTACATTACGTTACCAGTCAAAGCCGTAAGGCACAACCAGCCATTTAAAAAACCCCACTTGGGCAGCCAGTCATTGAGGGAAAGCCCGCCTGAAGAGAAAGGTCTTTGCCTGCTTGTGGAAGGACAGCAAAGATGGGGCCAGGCTGGCCTCCAGTGGGAGGGAGTTCCAAAGTCTGGGAGCAGCCACCGAGAAGGCCATCTCCTGAGTCTCCACCAAGTACACCTGGTGAAGGTGGTGGGACTGAGAGAATGGCCTTCCAATGATCTTAACAGGCTCATAAACGGAGATGTGGTCCTTGAGATATCTTGGACTTAAGCCTTTTAGGACTTTATAGGTGAAAACCATCACCTTGAATTGTGTCCAGAAATGGATCGGCAGCCAGTGGAGCTGCTGTCACAGGGGGGATTATGTGATTCCCATAACCAGCCCCAGTCAGCGATCTGGCTGCCGTGTTTTGAACCAGCTAAAGTTTCTGAACTGTCTTCAAAGGCAGCCCCACGCAGGATACGTTACAGTAATCCAGCCAAGATGTAACTAGAGCATGTGTCACCGTGGCCAGATCAGACCTCTCAAGAAATGGGCCCAGTTGGCGTACTAGTTTTATGGACATGTAGGCTCAGAGATGAATCCAGGAGCACCCCCAAAGACAGTGTGAAAAAACACAATGCAGCTGCGACACAAGTACAGCCACCTTCACTCTTAGCAATGAGCCCTGGTGATTAGCTGGCACCGAGGGCTGTAACTCGGCCGGGCAAATCTATTGCGAAAGCATTTTGTGTTTATTTATTACAAAAACATCTAAACCACAGCTCCATCCAGACACGGATCCCCAGGTGATGAACCTTCCAAATATCATACTTCCCCAATATCAATGCGAAGTGAAAGCCACCCTAGAATATGAGAAGGAATAAATAATAATAATAAAAAAACGATGTACAGCTAAAACAACGCCATAAACTGAAAATGCCTTAGCAAACAAAAATGTGTTTGCTTCTGGATGTTGGAAAGACTATGATGTCAGCGATGCTTTCTCTTCTGGGAAGATATTCTGAAGTGGTGGCATCATCACTAGAAGGTCCCTATCCACCACAGACACATAATGAGAGTCTTTATGGGGAAAGGGACATGTTCCCTGTTTGGCAAGGAAATCTCGGTTCTGGGTGTCAAGTGAGAGAGGGCAGTTATTTCACCAATGTAGCCTTCATCAATCTGGACCAGGTTGTGCGGCTCTTGGGTTCAAGAACCCCAAATCCACTAGAATCAGACTGGGGCTACATTCCGGGCTATCATGATCAAAACTTGATCAGAAAGAGTGTGTATCATGAGCCAACAAGCAGATTTCAGCTTATGGACTCGTAACCTTACTGGTTTTTTTCAAGGTACGTAAGATATTTAAGGAGGGATTTTACCAGTGTCACCCTCTAGTGACTTTACCTGGCCAAGCAGAGATTTGAATCCAGGTCTCCCGAGTCCTAGTATGGCACTCTACCCATGGAATCACACTGGCTCTCAAGGGGGATCAGAAAGGACCTCTTAGCTAACCACAGTAGTGAAGAGTTAGACGTATCCATGAGGTCATCAAGTCCAAGCCCACCAATGCGCGTATCTATAGGTAAAGTCTCCTTGAGAGAGGACCATCTAGGCTCTGTTTGAAGACCTCTAATGAACGAGAGTGTGCTACCTTCCAAGCCAGTCCTTTCGATGGTCAAACAGCTTTTAACACCAGAATGTTCTTACCAACGTTGAGTCAAAGACCTCCTCTCTTGCCAATGGAATCCATTTGCTTGTGTGTTTCCACTGGAACAGCAGAAAACAAGCTTCCTTCATCATTCACAGGACACTCCCGCACATACAGTATTTTAAAGAAGAGCATTTTTAAATCTCTTCTCCAAACCCAACTCTTTCCATTGATCCTCATAGGGCGGACTTCTCAGGTCCTTCAGCATTTTGGTTCCCTTCCTCTTGACAAATGCCAGTTTGCCAATATTCTTCTGATCAAGTTAATTCTGACTTATGATGACCTCTTTCAGGGTTTTCCAGGTAGAGAGGACTCAGAAGTGGTTGACCCTTCCCTTCTTCTTGGGGGGGGGGGGGGTGGTGGTACCCCTGGGACTTTGCAACTTGCCCAGGCTACACAGGCTGGCTCTTCTCCCCGGAACACAGTGGGAACTGAAGGAGGACTCCAGTTGAACAATTAGAAGATCAAAATCATGACTACGGAAGAACCACACAGCTTTCATATTGATAAGGAAGACACTGAAATTGTTAAACATTCTGTATACCTTGGTTCAGCACCAGTCCAAATGGAGAGTGCAGCCAAGAATTCAAAGAAGACAGAGACTCGGAAGGGAAGAAATTAAGGAATTGGAACAGATCATCAAGTGTAAGGATGTGTCATTCGAGACCAAGTCAAGTTCATCAACATTCTTATCTTTCTGATCAACACGTATGGGTGTGAAAGGCTGGACCGTGTAGAAAGTTGACAGGAAAAAAATTTGATTCGTTCAAAATGTAGTGCTGGAGGAGAGCTTTGAGGATACCCTGGACTGCCAGAAAGACAAACAAGTGGGTCCTAGATCAAATCAAGCCTGAACTCTCTCTGGAGGCAAAAATGTTGAAAGTGAGGCAGTCCTCCTTTGGGCATATCATGAGAAGGCAGGATTATCCGGGAAAAAACATCAGGCTGGGAAAGGTGGAAGGCAGTAGGAAAAGAGGAATACGAGATGGACTGACTCCACCAAGGAAGCCACAAACTTGAATTTACAAGAGCTGAGTCGGGGCAGTTGAGAACAACTTGTCCTTATGGGTGCAAAAACGCTTGGGAAGTGTCTAATCTAACCTATGTTCAAACAGGGCACGTTCAATACATGTTCTACAGCCCCCATGATCCCCATGGGCAGTGTGCTGAGGATGATGGGAGTCGTAGTCTAACATACTTTGGTGCTGGATTGGATAAACCCAGTTTCAGTGATGCACAAGTAACAGCGACGGGTATGCGTCCAGGATCAAGTTTTCACATCATCCCATGCAAGACAGACATCCACCATTACGTACCGCCGATACAGTTTCGGATGTGTCTTGTTAGCACCTTTTCATCACAGAAAATAATTATCCTGGACTGCAAGTCCAAACATTTCCATCTCAACCAACATGATTCTTCTCCCTAGCCATTCCTTTCCTAGCTAATTCTTATGCCTGCAGCCCTCCTTATGTTGGAAATATAGAACCGTTAGAGTTGGAAGGGACCTAGAAGGCCACCAAGTCCAACCCTCTGCTCAAGACAGGAATCCAAGTCAAACCAGATCTGAGAGATGGTGGATCAATTTTCTCTTGATGCCTCCAGCCTTGGAGCACTCACCATCGCCCGTGGTCATGGGTTTCCATTGTCATACTGCTCTAACAGTTAAGACGTTTTTCCTGATATTCAACCAAAATCTGGCGTCCTGCAGCTTCAGCCCATCATGACATGTCCTGCACGCTGGGATGATGGAGAACAGATCCTACCCCTCTTTTGTAGGTCTACCTTTCAAGTCTTTGAAAAGTGCTACCCACTCGCCCCTCAGTCTTCTTTTCTCCAAGATTAAACACGCCCAGTTATTTCACTTTTTTCTTCCTAGGGCCTGGTTTCCAGTCCCCTGATCATCTTGGTTGCCCTTCTCTGATCTTGCTCCAGTTTGTTGACACCCTTCTTAAAGTGCGGTGTCTAGAATCAACCTCTTGTTTCCCTTCTTTTGCCACAGAATTTCAAAAGGGTGCGGTCTTAGACACCGGGCACTGAGAGGATCTGACTGAAGGCCCACAGAGAAATTTCGTGCCCTGGTATCAACCGCCTGCTTCCTCTTGCACAAAAGAACAGCACCTTTCATCAGTGTTGTGCACCCGACTCATTTCCTCCAAACAGTTGAAGTGTTTATGAACATTCCATGACATGGCAAGAGTTTAAGTTAACGGCTGGGGTCACATGGGTGCTTAGAGACAGAAGGGTACAGATCAGTTTCCAGCCAGTTAAACTTGCGTAGGGACACCACCAGTGTTGTGGGAAAGCCAAAGAAGTGGTTACGCCATAACGAAGAACCGCCAGAAACCTAAAGGAAGCACCTGTGTAGTCTAATGGTTGCCCACTGCTGGCTTCTTTCAGCCAGGGAGTTGTATCCTCAGTTGACCGGCCTATAAAAATGGGTGACTCCCTCACAGGGGGTGCTATGCCAATGGACTTTCCTAACCAAAATAATAACCACACAACCTGTTGTTACTAACCGTGAGATTCCCAATAATGGACAGACAGATGGATGGATGGCAAAACTGGACCAATGAAGAAGGCCAACTGGGGAAAAAAAAGATCTGTTCGAAATCTAGTGCTGGAGGAGATCTCTACAGATATGAAGGACGGCCAGAAAAGAAAAGAAAAAGGGTCCTCGGTCAAATTAAGCCTGAACTCTCTCTAGAAGCAAAAAGGACAACATGAAAGCTGTCATACTTTGGGAACATCCATGAGAAGACATGAGTTTTCCTCCCAGTTTTAAACAGAGGAAGAAGTTTTGCACAACTCCACCTAACCGATCCTGTCCATTTTTTTTCTGTTCCTTTTTCAGCCAGGCAGGAGTTGGCAATTGGTGACCATCCCAATGTGGTTAGACAACAAAAAGCAAATAGCAAAAGCGCGCTGCTTATCCACCACCCCACAGCACTTCAAGCATTCTCTCGACAGTTTACAATTTAATTATGCAGCCTACACATGGCCACCACACACAGAGAGAGCAATCTGAGAACTCAGAAAGAGGGAAGGCTGAGTGAACCTTGAGCCGGCTACCTGCGATTGAACCCAGGTTGTGAAGAGAGTTTTGGCTGCAGTACTGTACTTTAACCACCGCGCCACAAGGCGTCTCTAAAACAGCATCCATCAGCCCCAACCAGCATAGTTCAGGGTGAGACCTTATGGGAGTTGTAGGTCTAACAACATTTGTCCATGCCTGTCCAAAATCACGGCCATGGGGCCTATCACAAAGGAGGGGGGAAGGTCACCTGACCCAGGGATCCCACCCACCCCAGATCTAAAATTTAAAGTATACAAACAATTGAAAGTATACAACAATTTTTGTAACCCTGTTTTTGGCACCGATTCTTTTTTTTAAATATGCCAGGACCTAAAAAATACAGAAACAATCCAGGCCATATCTATCTATCTATCTATCTATCTATCTATCTATCTATCTATCTATCTATCTATCTATCTATCTATCTACCTACCTACCTACCTACCTACCTACCTACCTACCTACCTACCTACCTACCTACCTATCAGCTTTGTTGATCTCTGGTGCACCACATGGAGCAAAATCTGCAGCCAAAAAAACTTCCATGTGCGCGTCAATTGCAGTTGGAAACAGACCGGGCCGCATGATGTGCCACAAGGAATTGGATCCATCAGGATCATTTATTTAAAAAAAAAAAAGGGATCAAACGTCTGGAAGTGTCCAGCCCTCTCCATCAGATACACAGCAAGAGTTCTAAAAACCCTGGCCCCCACAATGAACCGACCACTCATTCAGTGGTCACAGCTTTCTGTATCTAGTTAGCGGCTTTGTAAAAAAAAAAAAAAGGAGAAAGGAACCCCAAACCCCCAAACCAGGGAGTGCCTCGCCCGTTAAACCACACATTTCTATTTTTAAGCCTCGCTGCCGGGTAGCATCCCCCACCCATTACTTTTGCAGCTTCTCGATACCCATGGATAAATCGGGTTGGTTTCCTTTCTTCCTGTTTTGGTTTTTTTGTTTTTTAAACAGCCACTTGTCTTCTCCTGCGGCATTAGAACCAACCTGAAAGGATGCGGCCCAAACACCGGCCGAATCAAACCGAAGGAGTCAAAGGGGACTTCAAAGAATCCAACACATCGCCTAGATTTCCCCCTCTTAAAAATAGAAGAAAAAGGAGCAAATATCAGACATAAGAGGGAAAAGTTACCCCCATGCCACCGAAGACAAGATTTTGGGAAGCCTTCTTAGCTTCTGTATTTTAATGCCAGATACATGGACAAAATGTGTCACCGAGGCTAAATACAGAACGGGGGAAAATTCCTTCCATGCTGAAAACCAACCTATGTTTAATAAACTAGGACTAAACACAGAACCGTAGTTTCCCAGCATGGAGTAGTCGTGGCCTGGGTTCGAATCCCTACTCAGCGATGGAAGTTCACTGCGGGGGTGGAATTGATAAAACCAACTCCTTAAATATCTCAGTTACCTTAAAAGCCCTATTAGGGTCGCTATAAGTCGGTTCCAACTTGACAGCACAGAACACACACAAATATGGCACCAGAGCCATTTAAAATGCTTAACTTTCAAGTTAAGTGCAAAAAGTGACCTGGTACATAGCTTTTCCTTCATCACCATCTATTGATCTTCAAAATGTTTTTCCCCTTCCGAAGGACCCAGGGCGGCTTGCATCATTCAAAGGCCGCACTGAAAGCCGAAAACAGTAACTATACAAATATTTGAAGCGAAAAACAGTAAGTCTATAAATACTAAAAAGGATCAAACAAATACCACACCAAAAGACGGTAGGTAAACAGAAGCAACCTCAAAACACATTTAAAGCACGCCCCAGGGTTCTTACTTCGGCAGATTTGATGCATGCAGGCGAAAATCCAGGAGCTTCTCATTCTAACATTTGAAGCAGGGGGTTTAATCATCTAGTATCTCAAATTAGGAAACACTGAAGAGAAGGAAAGAGGACTGTTATCTGTTTTTAACTGTATTCTTTAACGACAACCACAACTCGGAGGATGCAGGGGCCGAGCAGCAGTAATAAATGGCCACACGGAGGACAGTGTGCCAGGAAGAAGTAAAAAACACAAGAACGCCATCCATCAGAAATTGTTACCCAGGTACACCTGATCGACCCACCAAATGTCAAATGCAGCATTGCAGCTTCCCACAAACAAAATGGGAAGCCATCAATCCACAGCAAAGACAAGCATTTAAGAGGCTTTTGAAATGTTTGGGGGTTTTGTTTTGGGTTGGTTTTTTTTTTGGTTTTTTTTGTTTTTTTTTGGCCAAGGAAGAACCCCTTGGTTTTTCCCCAAGTTTGAGGGAAGAGAGGGAGGGCAAGGCCAGGAAGAGGTGGAAGATGCTTGGAAGTGCGTTTGGAAAGTGGGGTGGATGATGGAGTGAAAGAGAGTGTGTGTGGGGGGGGGGGGTTGGTTTGAGAGAGATGTTAGTTAATCATCAACTCACTTTCCTCCGGCTTGGCTGTCTCACCCTGACCTCATTCCCAAACTGCAGCAAAAAAAAAAAAAAAAAAAAGAGGGTGGGTTAAAAAATGAATAAAAAAGGGGGAAAGAAAATAGCATTTTTCCACCTTCGGCAAACCAGACACAATCAGGAACCTTTCCTGCCTCCCTCCCTCCAGGACTGCCAAATTATGCCAGTTTGGAAACTGACAAGGGGGGGGGGGGAGAAGAGAGAAAATGGACATTTCTGGCTGTCAATAACAGATCCAGCCATCAGGGTTGGGTCTGGGCCAAAAGGGGGGAGGAAGGACCCTTCCAGGCACCAACACGCACCCCACAAGTTCTGTAATTGAGAATAATCTCGGATTCCTCTCCTTCCCTCCCCCCCCTCTGCTGACCCCCCCTCCCTAAATCCCTCTGCAAAGCAGATTTGGGGGGGGGTACCCCTCCATGGAGAAATCAATGGGGGAAGGAGGGGAAGAGGAAGGGGCGCCTCTACCCTCCCTCAAAAAAAAAAAGGGGGGGGGATGATGGGTTAGGATTGCGGGGTGGGGGTGGGGGGTTGGAGGGAGATCGGAGGAGGAAGGGGGGGTGTTAAAAGTTTCTCTTACCGCAAGGATCAGCCTGTGTGCGTCTCTCTCTCTCTCTTTTTTTTAAGGGCTCAGCTCCTCCCGCCCGGATTGCAGGGGGGCGAATTAATCCGCGGATAAGGGGGCAGGAGGGGAAGAGGGGGGAGGATCGGGAGGAGGGGGTGGGGGGGGGTGGAGATTGGCCAGGGGAGGGGGGGGGAAGGCTCCTCCTCACCCCGGGGTGGGGGTGGATGATGAGGGGAGGGGGTGCTGCTGGGGCCAGGCGAGGAGCCCCCATGCAAGGCCCCCCCCCCCAAATGCCTCTCCTTCCTGGGGGCTGCAGACCAGGCGGAGAAAGAGGAGGAGGAGGAGGAGGAGGAAGAAGAAGCAGGGTGGGAGAGAGAGAGGGAGGGAGGAGGGAGAGGAGGGCTCGTCTTTGTTCTGTAATCCCAGTTAAGATTGCAAGCCATTCGCCCGCCGCTCTAATCCCCAGCCCCCGCTCAAAGACCGGCCTCCATTGGCTGCCATTTACATACAGGATTAAGAGGCAGGCGAAGGGAAAAGCACGCACACAACACACACAGGGAGAGAGTTTGCAGCCTCATCAAATGCACACAGACACACAAGCACACACACACAACCCCCCAAACCTCAGAGCCCTGATCCGCCTGCCTTGCACGGCGTGCCCTGTCCGCCTCCTGGCAGAGACGGGGGGGGGGGGGTGCCAAAGGGAAGAGGGAGCAAACCTGGATGGAGAAAATGGCAAAATTATGATGATGATGATGATGATGATGAGCTATTATTATTATTATTATTATTATTATTATTATTATTATTATTATGATTATTATTATATTATTATTATTATTATTATTAATAATAATAATAATAATAATAATAATAATAATAATAATAATAATAATAATAATAATACACCCAGAAATAACGGCCAGCACAGCTAGTGGTGGAAGGCTTCTGGGAGTTGTAGTCTAAGAACATCTGGGGACCCAAGTTTGGGAACCACTGGTTTTAGTCCTGTTTCAACCCCAAGAGAGAAGAGCCAAGAGGGAATCACATGCTGGGATCTTATAGCACAGTGGTCCCCATCCTTGGGCCTCCAGATGTTCTTGGACTACAACTCCCAGAAGCCTTCACCACCACCTCTGCTGGCCAGGATTTCTGGGAATTGAAGTTCAAGAACATCTGGAGGCCCAAGGTTGGGGACCACTGTTATAGCAGAATGAGCAGCTAGTAAAGATCAGCATCTTTCACTGCCTTGGGGAACCCTGGGTTAAGATTTAATGCCAAGGTTTAGCATGAAGGCACTTCAGACGGTCCAGAATGTATACATCCAATTTGTAGAGGAGGCACTGTAGCTCCACGATGGAAGGCGGGGCTGTCTGGAGAGACAGTCCCAAGATCTGGATGTGGGGTGTCCAGTTAGGAATGTAGCCCCCCCCCAACTCAATTCGACCCATTGACTCAATTTGACTTACGTATCTCTTGACGTCTTGGTCCACAGTTGAGTCAAGAGGACTGCTCTACTTGAGCTTAGCGGTCGGATTGATTCCAGAAGAATCAGCCAGATGTTGAGCGGTCCATGGTGCAGCCTAGAATTGGCAACTCAGCCTGGCGGCCACAGGTCTTCAGGTTTTCAACCGGTATTATTCCCTAGGCCTTTCTAGAGATCCGTGGTCTTGCCGGGTGGGTCTCCCATTCAAATTCTAAACAGGGCTGACCCTGCTTAGCTGCCAAAATCAGACAGTCCCTGATGTGTATTTAGAGTGGTAGGGTGGTACTGAACCATCTCTGTTACGTCAACTTTTTTTTTTTGAGTTTCACCTCCCAGAATCCCTGATCATTGGACATGCTGAACTGTATTCTTTAGGATTTTTAGAGTTCAACTCCCAGAATTCGGTAATTGCAGCCTGGAAACCTGGATTCAAGGATTCCATCCCCGCATGGAAGTGTTTTTGACTGATTCATTGGCGCCGTCAGGTTCCTCCATCCTTCCTGTTCCCTGTTGATTTGTTTTTAAAAGGAAGCTGCCTAAGTCCTTCCTGGGAGTAGTAGTTCTTTGGGAGGAACCCTCTATAGCGCCTAATGGACGGTAAAACTATGACTCCCAGGAAACATTGAATTAGTTTTCTTTTTTTAAGTAGATAGAGAACTACGTAAAGGTTAAAAAAAACTGCTCCACATATTATACCACTCCATTAGAATAATCTTTTTCTAAAAGGTGAAGGAAGCTTTTGCCTGACCCTCAGCAGCCTGCTTACTTTGGCTTTGCATACTAGGGCTTGCTCTGAAAGGTGAAGCCCGGTTTATGCCATGAAGACATACGTTGCTTGAAGACCATATGATGGGACTCCAGATGCAATTGGTTAGAGCACCCCATGGATTACACCAGAAAGACAGAATTTTTCCCCAATTCCATAGGCACCAGTGGTGCTCCTGGGAAAATATTTCTGATTTCACTATACATTGCTCACTAAGGTACTTCAGGAGAAACCCCTCATCTTGATACCCTGCGAAGGCATGGATTTGGGCAACCAGGCCCACAGGGAAGACCACAGGGCAGTGAATGCCAGACGCATAAGGCAAAGGAGGACAGTGATCCACCTAAAGGATGGGCCACCTGCTTCCAGCCAGTCCACACCTGCCTGCATTCTTACCTGTTCTGTGTGAGCTTGTGTTTCATGGTCTCTGTCTGTCTGTAAGTATGTATGTGAGTGAGAATCAACACCACTTCACTATGACTTCTCTTACCTGAAATTCTCCAAGATCCTCTTTTGTACATCTTTCACCCCAAACTGAATTAGCTTCAGGCATCCATGCAGTGTTTATCACCTTGGTCTGGACTACTACAGTCCACTTTGTGTGGGGCTGCCCTTGAAAACAACCTGGGAGCTTCACCTTCAAAGCAGGTTACCTGAAGTGCCACTTTTTTTTTCCAGGAAGGCTTATTTAGCAATTAATATCAGCATCCAAAATTTGTTGCACTCTGTCACATCTGGGAAAATTCCAAGAACCAGACCTCTCTGAGCTCTGAAATAATTTGCTAATGGTAAATTTTCCAGTTTTCCTTTTCTATGTCACTTTCACTTGACATTGACAATACCTTTATTTCAGCTGTTCCCTTAATGTGGAGTTTTAGATTTTTCTTGGTGTTGCTATAATTTTCAATGACATAACATCACTTTCCCTCGCTGTCACTATGCTCATATTTTGGCTTGTTTCAAATGTTGGTGGCACGTTGTTAATTGCTTTTAAACACTGTCATATTGGAATTTTTCTTGATTATTTCCTATGCCTTTTATCTTGCAAGTTGTTCTTCATCAATTTAGTTGAAAAGAAGATAGGATCACGACAACGGCCATCGACACTACTGAGAATTAGACTAGCACTGGGGAAACAGACCCAGGTTCGAATCCCGTCATAAAGTCCATTGAGTGACTTTGGAGTGGACCGATCAAAAGCCACCCTCGCAGGGGCGTTGCTGGAATAAAATGTGGGAAATGACTCTTACAACATCCTGAGCAACTTTGGAAGAAAGGCAGGGTTTAAATAGAACAAAATAATAGATTATTTATTTATTTACCTCCCCCCTCAGAGAGGGAAGTCTTTCATTAGGGTTTGCTGCTGTTTTATGCTGTTTTATTGGATCACAGAACCTTGTGATCCTCACAGCGTTCATTTTTCTTTGACCTTTTTAATGCTATTTTTGTTCACTGCCTCGGATACTTTTAGCAGAAAAAACCGACGCTAAACAGGAAAGGAAGGCATGAAAATAACATTACTCTCTCCAGGCACTGCTTGCATCTCCTGGATGGTTCCTATTGTTGTTGTTTTTGGCATTGTTTCCCCTGAACCCGATCATCGTGATAGTTGGTGTGCTATCCCAATGTCAATTTAAAAATTAAATTAAATTAAATTAAATTAAAATTTAAATCTAAAATGGTGGATGAGTAACTTTGAGCTTGGCTGCTCCTTTAAGTAAGTAAGTAAGTAAGTAAGTAAGTAAGTAAGTAAGTAAGTAAGTGAGTAAGTGAGTAAGTGAGTAAGTGAGCGAGTAAGTAAGTAAGTAAGTAAGTAAGATAGATAGATAGATAGATAGATAGATAGATAGATAGATAGATAGATAGATAGATAGATAGATAGATAGATAGATAGATAGATAGATAGATAGAAAAGAATATGGGATAGATAGATAGATAGATAGATAGATAGATAGATAGATAGATAGATAGATAGATAGATAGATAGATAGATAGATAGATAGAAAAGAATATGGGATAGATAGATAGATAGATAGATAGATAGATAGATAGATAGATAGATAGATAGATAGATAGATAGATAGATAGATAGATAGATAGATAGATAGATAGATAGATAGATTTGCCACCTCTTTCCCCACAGGTGACCCAAGGTGGCTCAGGACAATTAAAACTATATGACAGTCAGAAACTTTAAAATGCCATTAAAAAAACACACACCCTAAATTTAAAAAAAAAACACACACAAACCCAATATATCTGAATTTACCCTCCTGAACCAATTTCGCCATCCCCTTATCCTGCCCTCCTAGGGTCCTCTTTTACTGAGTCTACTGTTTGGGTTGAAGAGCTGTCGCCCCTATTTATCAAACAAAAAGATTTCCTGAGCTGCTGACCAAGAGCCCTAACAAGATAATCTGTTGAAAAGGAAACGACACAAAAAGGAAACGGATTAGGAGGGAGGAAGAAAAAAAAAACCAGCCTTGGTGCTAAAGGAGACTTTATAACCAACCGGAAGAGAAACCGTTGGAGAAATGTAAAGGTCACACATTGTTGGCGTTTCAGCAAAACCCATGGAGTAGCCTGTGTCCTCTCCTTTTTCTAGGCAGCTCCCTGAGGGAGTGGTTGCCAGATGACCATGAAAGGACAGAGGATCCTGATGATGTTTCTCAGTAGAGCTTGTGGTGGCCCAGTAGAACTGTTGCCAAGTTTTATATTTCCGGTTAAATTCCTTGTGCTACACAGTAGAAGTCCAGAGACTCACAAAAGAGAATGGCTTCAAGTTCCCCAGATGGCCCACCCCTTTCTCATTAACTGTCACGTACAGTCTCGGTAACTCACTCTTGAAATATTTGTAGGAGAAAGGATAAAAATGTTTCATTACTTACAATTGCGGAGAGATCAGCAGCAAACAAACAAACGGACTTCAATGGACTCAAGAGAGGGAAAGGAACACTTAGCAGAGAGGCGGGGCTCTCTTTGAAACCAAAGGCAGGAGGGAACGATTGGTTAGTGCTGGATAGATTGACAGCTACCCCAGCCCAGGAAAGTCTCTCCCAGTCACTCAAACCACAGGCAGCATACAAGTTCTCAGTAGAACTTGTGGTGGTCCAGACTCCTTCTTCTAATGGAGAGGATGATGATGGTGATACTTTCCTCTCCTTCTTTTCTGGAATGCTCAACTCTCTGCCTTGGGGGAGGTCAAAGAGGGTTTATGTATTAATGCCAAAAGGCAAAAGATGGTAATTATCTCGATAGAGGCATTGAGAAGTTACTTTTGCAAGGACCACTGTTCCCAGCATAAACTATTTATTTATTTATTTATTTATTTATTACATTTATACCCTGCCCATCTAGTCAATCGACTACTCTGGGCGGCTAGTAGGGCCACACCATCAGAGAGCATGTCTTGACAGAATCGGGGGGGGGGGGCTTTGCCCCGGTCCTCTTCTCCCATTGCTGGTCCTTCCGGGTCATGCCAATGGTCCTGGACAGGGTTCCTTGCAGAAGTTACTTCTGCCAGTGCCAGTTAAGGCAGCACAAAACATTTCCGCCTGTGGTTCAGAACATCTCCTGATCGCCTCTGGCGATCACACTAAATATTGCGGGCGAGGAGCATTCGCTAATGGGAAGACCAGTGAGTAAAGAGACCTCTTGGTGCCTCTGTCTTGAGAGTAACTGCCTACAGACGTAATCAAAGGGGGAGGCCACTTTCAAAGCCTCTTTTTCTCCCTGGAAAGAAGGATTTAGCTAGCCCTTTGCCTGCCTTTTGGAGTAATCCACTTACGAGCATAATACAGAGAGGGTGTGAAGAAGAAAGGGTGGAAGGCTTGAATCAGGAGTGTTTGGGTTGGCGCATGACTGCCCCATGTGGCAAGCCCTGGAATTGTACCTTACCACATCTCTACACAGTTTAGTATCCAGACTGACTCCACCCACCAGGCCTGCCATTGGCTGCTGCTGAACCAGGAGTATATAAAGACTTCCTCTTGCCGGTCTGCAGCATTTGAGCCAAGAACCTTGTGTGCCCTGGGCTGCAGGGTAGCCAAGTTCAGCCCAACAAACCTACAGAAAGACTGTAGATTCAGGGTGTTCTTAAAAGATACCAAATTGTTAGTGGTTTATTTTATTATGAAGACGTTTTTACCACCAGAGCGGAGAATAAAGTACATCTGGAATGTTGTGCCTTGGGGCCGATATAATTCGGCTTTGGGTGTTCCTCATTTTTATTAATATCTCTGTAGGCATTTATAGACTAAATAGGAAGGCTAAAAGATTGGCCGAAAATACCTAAGCAGTAGGAGCCCCTTATCCACGGGATCACTATCTGCTGATTCAGTTATCCAAGGTCTGAAAATATTAAAAGAAAAATCCTGGAAATATATATTTCTAAAGGTGAATTTATCAAAACTGGCCACTAGAGGGAGCCAGAGACCAGGCTATGTATATTGTTCTGTTATAATAGCATTTCCTATAATCCTCATTTTTCAGCATCCATGGGGGTCTTGGAAGCAACCACCACCCCCCCCTGTGGATATGGAGGTCCTGCTGTACTATATATTTTATGTATTTACAGGTTATACTTACCTCCTGTTTTCCCTCCATTGAGCTCAAGGTAGTATACATGGTTTCCTTCCTACTTAGGAAGGAGTAGAGTAGACCTTTGGTCTAGATGGGTGGGATAGAAATCCAATAAATAAATAAATACTTCTTCCTCACAACAGTCCTGTGAGGTAGACCAGCTGAGAAGATGGCTGACCCTGAGCCGCCTGCTGACTTCCATACCTCAGTGGGTACTAGAACTAAGTGCTTTCTAGTGCCTCTGTGGACATGCGAACACATGCAACTGAAGCCTATTCTGGTAATAATGATTATTAATGATTTATCTTATTTTTCTCTGTGTGTGTGTGTTGTCTGTTCCTACACCCACCCACCCACAGCGTTCATGCTATCTTTTTCATGGCTCCCCTGGCTATTTGTAATCCCGATGCCTTATTGAGATTCAAAGGCACACTTCAAATCCTTCATCCCCTGCATAATTCTTTTTAATTAATACTTCAAAAGGTTTAAATGCAAGAGTTGTGTTCTTCCTCTAGCAAGGTTTGACAGAATCTCGCAGCCCGCAAGCCTCTCCCGCTTGCATTTGCTGAGGACGAAAGCTTCATAAATATGTTTTCAAATCAGAACAACGCCAGCAACCAGGCAGATGGACCAAGAAGAAGAGAGATTCTCATTTCTCCTCTTCACAGAGTATCCAAGGGCCCCCCTCTAAGCTGGGCGGGGTGGAATCTGTTGCTTTCCAGACATTTTTTTTGGACTACAAATTCCATCATCCCTGACCATAGGCACTGCTGTGGGGCTGATGGTACCTGGAATCCCACAACCTTGGGAGGTTCACTAGCTTCCACCTCTCTTGCAAGCCATCCAATTCATTCCTGAGTTGTTGTGGACAACTGAGAACATGAGAAGTCCCACAGACAGAGGGTCCAGCTTCTGCTTCACAGTCTCTGGTGAAGGACAACCCATCCTTCCTGGCTTAGGCCAGTGGTACCCAACCTGGGGTCACTCAGGTATTCATGGACTGCAGCTCCCAGAAATCCTGGCCAGCACAGCGAGTGGTGAAGGCTTCTGGGAGTTGCAGTCTAAGAATGACTGGGGACCTCTGCTCTAAGAGATCGCTTTCACTGTCAACTTGATGGCACAGAGTTATTATTACTATAATATATACTGGCCCTTTTTGCAGCTGCACCACACTGCTGATGCATCCTCCAGCTTTCAGTTGTCTACGATCCCAAGACCCTTTTCACAGGTACTAACAGCCACTGTCATGATCCATGAATCCACAAGCCATGATTCATGAATCTACAAACCACAATCCATGAATCCACAAACCACGATCCATGAATCCACAAGCCATCTCACAGACCTACATCTCTGTGTAAGCATAGATATTAGGGCTGATGTCCAAATCTTTCAAACACGGCTTTCACTGACAGGGTTAGCAACAGGCTGCATGTTTAATTGCTCGTTAATTTGTTCTGATGGGAGAACGTTTCTTTCCCTAGCAACTTGCCTAGAACTTGGAAATAATGTGCTGTTAATTTGTTGCATTAAAAAAAAAAACAACTAAGAGAAACAACTTCATATTTGATATGTGGGTTAATGAGGCCTAAACTCATTAATCATTTCTCCATCTTTTTGGCATCACAGATTAGAAGTTTTACATATATATTTTTTTAATTGCAGGCCTTATTTCCAAACAGTGATGGAAAATCAGGATAAAATTGTTGTGGAAGGTCTGGGAAAGTTTTGCAACCAACTGAGATCTGGTTTGCAACCCTGGGAGATTTTGCATGGGAGAGATTTATTTAGAAAAAAAACACAATTAACAAGCAACGTAATGAATTAAAGATTGCTATAACAGCACTGACAATAATGACCTAGCTCACTAAGGATCACACACAGTGAGTAAAATACCATCACCTTCCACTGGAGTCATTCAAAATACCACTGCAGTTTTCAATCTGCATTTTCTGGAGGTATTTTACTGGTCGTTGAGCCATTTTATTCACACAAACCCTTTTTGTTTGTGTTAATTCTGGCTCAATTTTATTTTCATGGGTTGTCGGCTTTTTAGGTCTTTAGTACCTTTACTGACTGATTGCATTTCTATACCATTTCTACAGCTGAAGATTTCTTTAAATAAGACAACGGCAATTGCCCTCTCCTGCCCCAATAGAATACCACATATTTTTCTATGCACAATTCCCCCTTTTTTAGAATCCACACAAAGATCAACCAACCCAAAGCATGTACACACATCCGATCTTCTGTTTGCCTTTGGTGGTAGAGATCTGAGTCGCATCCACAATTTAATTTACATTCGACGCATAGATCAGATCAAACAACACATGTACATCTTTGCTTAAGATTGCAATGCACCAATGACACACTCTGAAATTTGGCGTGTGTGTGTGTGTTTTAGCAATAAGGAAACCCACTCCTAGAGGTTGGGCTGTGTTCCACGGCCTCAAAGGGAATGTTCACTAATATTCCAACTTCTGAAGAGGAAGAACCCAGGTCACCAGAAGTCGTGAAGGAAGTTGGACAGTCAATTTTTTAGGTTGTGGGGAGCGCCAGCAAGGAGGATTTGCAGGAGGGAGAGTGTAGTTTTGTCTTGAAACGGGTAGATGCCGTGAAGCGGAGTGGAGAAGATCTCACATTGGTAAGTGACCGTGGTGTGGAAAACTACAGCTGCTAACTGGAAACAGAGCGCGAGTTCTTGGACTAATGGATAGGCAGAAGCAGACAAGAGTGAAAGGTGAACCCAAAGAATGCCACGTTGTCATAGATCGAGAGACCAACACCAAGATGTGTAGTGGAGAAAGGTCACAATGCCATCTAGTGACAGGTTTGGGCAACGGGAGGCCCACTATTGGTGCCCAATGAAAGTAGTAAAACCCTGCATACAATGGCTTCAGTACCTCCTCAACGTGCTGAGTTTCCCAAGGTTTTCAGGAGAACCTCTAGAGATTCCCGGCTGGAGAAACCAAACAAGTGCAGAGAGAAGTCAGAGGAACTCCCACAGCAAGAGGGCGGGTTTGGCCTAGATGTGTGGACCCACAATACCTTCCCACTTGAGTTTCTCCTCTCATGCCTCAAGAGGGTGACAGCCTCACCTGAACTGGGTTGAAGAGAATGAGGTTGATCCGGGCATTGCCAGTGTAACAAGAACTGGGATTCGCAGGTCTCGGGGCATCAGCAAAAGTCTTAGGATATGGTTACTGTTTACCTGGGTCTCTAGAGTAGAAGATAAATCTCAGGGTCATTCAGACTGGAAAAGGAGAAAGTCTAACATTAGCCTGCGAGGTGGCCCATTCACGTCTTCTGCGCTTTTCTGCTGGCACACTTGTCTGTTGGTTTAGGTCTCTGGCTGTGGAGCCAGAGGTTGGGAGTTCAATTCCCCATTCTGCCTCTGAGGAAAACAGCCAGCCTGTGTAGCCTCAGGTGAGCTGCACAGTCACAATGCACCCCCAGAAGAAGGTAATGGGAAGCCACTTCTGTGTATTCTCTATCTCATAAACCCTTGAAGGGGTCACTGCAAATCAGAATTGACTTAACGGCACACAGCGCATAAGCTTTGGTGGGTTGCAGCCCCCATCCTCAGATACCTCTGGAAAACTGGGCCACAAAAGCTTACACAGAGTAATACAGCTTAGTCTTTAACGTCACAAAAGACTCTCTGTTGCTATTACCCAAAAGGTGCATTATTCTAATCATTACATAAAAGCTTGGAATTTAGTTTTAAAACACGGTTGGACTCTCCTTGTAATCAGGGATCTTAACCTGTTGCCTCCGTCGTTTGTGCATAAATCCAGCCCTCGCTTTTGGGGCACAGCAGCAGTTGTACAAGCATCGGGATAACGTCTTTCAGCATCGTGATTGACTCTGTTCCACACCTACAATTTCATATTGTCCAGTTTCCTCCAGTCACCTGCTTTCCTTCCGAGGAAGAGGACAGACGGACAGAGTCAATGGATGAAAAAATCCCACTGCGTGTAGCATGGAGGAAATAAGTTTCTTTCCTCGAATCCCTAAACTTTGTCACCACTTCTGCACTGGGAAACAACATGACTAGTCCAAAAGAAGGGATATTACAAATCCCAGCATCCTCCACAGCTATCTATGCAACCCATTTTCAACAGGGTACATCTTTTTTCAAAACCAGAAGTAACTATGCAGTGTCTTTCTAAAGAATGGATTACAAAACCCATCATCCTGGCTCATGGACTGGGCTAGTGAGGCTCATAGGCACCAGAGAACAGCATCTGGCAGTCTACACAATACCTTTCCTTCAGATAAAAAGAGGGTTCTCCTTCGTGACGGAAGAAGGCAGGCTGGAAATCTACCACCTTCTTGATACTGCAGATCACAAATCCCATCCTCCTCCACCAGGGTTACGCCACCAAGAGAAAACCACGAGCCCCTCTCTTCCGCCACAAGTTTTATTGGTTTAGTATGAGGTCATCACACTTTAGCAAGCCTGTCTTAGGCCATCTGGGATACATTAATACATAATCTGTAGAAGTAGTTACGCGTAATAGACTCCCATCTGTAAAGCTTTTTTTTTGTACAGAGGAAAAAAATAAAAAAAACAAAAAAAAAGATTTGTTTTATTAAGCTGATAACAAAATAGACATTAGCTGTCAAAACCAATCTTGTTTACCTAATAAAATCCGATAGCCAAAGAAGTGACTAACACTACAAAATTGGTATACATACCGTAAGGGTAAGAGGTTATCCATTTTAATTGCATCTAATTCTCGGCTTGGTTCCGGGTCCCGTACACGAGTCAGACCCATCAGGGTGGTTTCCTTAGTGGTTCAGAGAAATCTGTCCAAGATTTAAGTGCCGGATCACCGGAATTGTGTTGGCACCTTTCCTTTTTTGGTGTGAAACTGGCATGCGTGTAGTGGCTCGAGACCCCAAGTGGTCTGTGGTTCTGGCTACACCCTTGGCCGGTGACAGCCTTAAATATTAGTGTTTTATCAGCGTACCATTGTGCCTTAACATTACAACACCCTGCACGGCTGCCGACCGTTTGCAAGGCTCTCTCATTCGTTCTGAAGTAAGCAATTTGGCCTGTAGATTATTATTATTATTATTTTTAGCAGCGTGGGAAGCCATTTCCCTGACTGGCATTCTTTCGTAACCCTGTGTTTTCTCCAGTCCAAATAACGCCTGGAAGACCAATCAGATCAACATGGCTTTGGAGAGTTTTCCACATCCATGTTGTCGAAAGTAATTCACTTCTTCTGCTTTCCTGCCGACAAAGCAGGGAGACAGGTACAGCTGGTTCTATCTTCCATTCTTTGGGGACTTTGATCCCAACCAACATGGGATTTTTTGCGGGGGGGCAGCCTTCCATTTTTAATTTCCCCAACGGGTTATGTTTTGCCACCAGCAAAGAAGACAACATGGCTGGGTTAGCAGAAAGGGCACAACCAATAATCCTGCATCTCCATGGAAAGAGAAAAAATAAAGACAACCGCATACGCCATGGGCTGAAATCCGGTAGGGTGTCATAACCAGAGTAGGCCCATTGAATCAATGGATCTTACATAGGTGTTGATTCACCAAGTCCCTACTGATCCAGTGGCCCCACTCTAGTTGCAACTTCCTACTGGATTCCAGCCATTGTTTCAACAAATAATCTGCAGAATTACACATCAGTAAACCATCTTGGAAGTGTTGCTTTCTTGGACTACAAAACCCCCAATCCCCTAGCTAAAGGCCTTGTTGGTGGATGGTTTGGGGAGCTGTGGCCCCCCCAAATTGAATTTTTCTATATTCTAGCTGGGATTCCGGTTGGTCCTCGTGAAAACGTTTTGTGCTAGTAAGTCTGTAAGCAACAAAGCCAAGCAGGACGCGATCGCTCTGTGATTCAGGATCCTTCTCTTTAAAAATGTCTAAACCAAAGCTGAGGGGAACAAAACCTTCAAGCCATGACGGGAAACGTTTGACCAACTTTGGAATTCAGATCCAATGGGGACAGTTTAGTTGAAAGCATTATCCTGCAGTGACATGGATGAAAAGACCTGTTTCGATCTGTTTCTCATCTGTGTGACTGTTCGCACCTTATCCAAACAGAACAAAAAAAGAAGGAAATTGTGTTGTGAATCCACACACCACTGAGGCAGCGTAGAGTCCAAGACCCTCTGGAAGATCAGTTTATTTTCTTCTGCCCTGTTTTACCTGCCTTTGATCTCCTCCGCAGAGGAGAGAGGAGGACAGAAAAAGTCTGATTATACCGTCTCTGTTATTTTCCAAAAGGTAGAGCGTTTATCTGTTTGTGTGCCATTCTTACACAAAAGCCTGTGGGTGGCGGAATCCACAAAGCCGTTGATGTTTCCCAACTGGGAAGTTGTGCAAAGGTTTCTTAAGGATCAGCTGAAATGCCATTAAGAGACAAGAAAAATTAGAAAGAGGAAGCAGAGACATTGAGAGGGGGGTGTTCCTTTTTTTTTTTTTTTTTTTTAAAGAATCTTTTGATACTAGATCGGCCTTCCTTATCAAATCTGCTGAAGGAGCATCGTATGAAAGAAGCAAGAATTACCCCAGACTTCACATGAGGTCTCGTGCCAACCTGGATGAAGAAATGCCAGCCGTGCTGAGAACTCTCACGTCTAGACCCGGGATTTCCAGAATGCATGGACTACAGCTCCCAGACGTTTGCAGGAATTCTCCCAGCCAGACTTCAAGGGGTTAAGGCAAAAGCAAAACCAAACCAGTCCTTTGAAGTATCTGTAATCACTTTTGGCTAAGAAATAACAGCTTCTCTCAGACACAAGGAAGTTGCTGATGGGGCTAAATTCAATGGGAGCTGCAAGGCATTATAGGCCTCGTAGTCTCCCTGCAAGGTGCCTCTCAGGAAAATACCAGACCCATAATGCCTTGCAGTTCCCATTGAACTGCAGTTCACACCCACTTTCTCTGTCTTCATCATCTCTGAGAGAAGCCATTATTTCTCAGCTGAAAGTGATTATAGACACGTGAAAGGGCTGGGTTTTTTAATATATATATATATATATTTTATATATATATACTGTATATATATACTGCATGTATAAGGAAGTTTCACTCTGACACAGGGGAGGACAGGCCAACCACATCACCTTTCACAACCAATTCAGATGAGTTGGGTTAGCCAAATAAGCAAGGCAAAGCCTCCCTCAATCGAAGCCAATCTGACAAGAGATCTTGGAATTAGAAGCCTTATCTGGTCCTGGCATCCTATGTTCCTCACCTCCAGGATGCCAACACAGGCAAAGAGCCATGAAAGAGACTGATGGAGAGGGGATCTGAGGGTGAGGATCCAGGCCAGGAGACCAAACCTTTAGGTTCACCATTCTCCTGGAAAGTGGCAGGGTCTGAAAGGGGTCGTCCACCAGGATGGGTAGAATAAAATCCTCAACCTGAACTCCAGACAGTGGAACAAGCTGCTCACTCAGAGCTTCCTGAGGTGTCTGCAATTCCATCTCTCCTCACCTCTTGGTCTCCTGCTTCAGGCCAAGACGGGACACGCATCCTGATCCAGAAAGAAGGAAACATCAGGATGGGATTCCTTAGAAAATCAAAGAGACTCAACTATGAGACCATAAAAGATGTAATTAGATGCCTCGCCGTCAACCCGTCTGGAGCAAAGAGAGGGACCCAACAGAGCAAAAGCAAGCGAAAGAATGTTTTCGTGGTCTTTGGAAGAACATAGACAAGCTTCCTTTAACTTCCATAATCCCTGGCTGTCATGATCACTGGCTGGGGGACAAAGCAGTCAGAAAACAGGCCAGCCGTTCTGTGTATCTGTGGTTAGATGTTCGGAGACTCTTTGGTTACCCGAGTTCAGCGGGAAGAGACCAAGTCCATTGTGGTGGCCAACACCATGATGACTCTAGCAAACTCATCATGACGAGCGTTCCGATTTCTTTTTAAGCCTGTGGGCTCAGGTTGTGATTCTTCTGAGAAGCTACCGTAGGAAAGGAAGAGTCAGATAAGCATGGAACCAAGAAGTCCTCATTTCTGAGCTCAAGCATCCTCTTCTTCATAGGAATGTTTCCACCAGGAGTTGATCTCCTTGTCTGGAACCACGTCAAGGTCACGTTGTCAGTCAAACGCCGCCTCTTCGCTGGGGCTTATAATGATCGGTCTTTCTGCTCTCCTGACTTCCACAGGTGGAACATCTTGACATTGCATGACCACTGGCCATCGGCTCTTGCGAACCATAGCAGGGGAACTCTGCAGGACTTTTCTTAGTGAAAGACTCGGTGGTTTGACGGAGAAAGCCACCGAAAGAACCCACCAATGGATGACACTCAAATTTCAGCCTAACCTTCAGCAGATCCCTTAAAATCAGTGGCCAGGATCCGATCTTGAAAACAAAAACAAAAAACTGTACACCTAAGGTAAGGGTGCAGGCCATGTTGCACCTTCTGGAGCAGTGACTGGTGCATGACTGGTTAGACCCTGCTTGTGAAATCAGTCACAAAATACACCCCCTGCCAAAGAGATACAGTTACTTCCCCAACAGGATTTTTGCTGACGGAACTTGCGTTGCATTTGACAGGCATATCCTATGGATGCCAATGGCTCTACTCTCATTGGGAGTCAAACTGTGTTTAGTCTCACTGGTGCAGCTGCGTGGGCATGGAAATGTTTGCCTACATTTACTCTAGGATCCGAGTTCAAGTCAGGTTCTCATGGCACAAATGGTGCTTCCTTAAAGAACTCATCCTCCAGACCTGTTTTAGCTCGAAGTATGGGGGCTCTTCCTGTTTTACTCAGCGTCACTTCCTAAGTTGCTTTTTCTAACACTGAAATGACAAACTTTTTGTCTGGAAAAATAAAAAATAAAAAGAACCGTATTGTAATCACACACACTTGGAAATCTGTGTACCACTAGCGGGAAGGGAAAACAACAGGAAAACACAGCTTCACTCATACACCCCCCCCCCCATTCATATATTAGAAAATGCACACTCTTTCCTGTTCGAAAATGAATCTCTGTGGCTCAGATTATATCTGCAAGTGGAACAAGTGGTAATTCTTTACCTAAAGTTAGGGTAGGAGACATGAGACCCATCAGACTACAGTGCCCATTGTCCCCAGCCAGAAAGGACTATTTGGGGACGATGGGGAATGTAGTCCATCAAGATCCAGAGGGCCCCAGCTTCCCAAATCCTGACTCGGTGTGCATTGACAGGAGTTCCATGAAAAGACCTCCATTAATATTGGGGAGAGAAAAACATAGCAGAGAGAAGACTAGAGATGAAGACTGTTCGATCTGACACTCTAGCTTTCTGCATGCGAAGAGATTTTCATTTTTTTTTTGGCATTGGAACACTTTGACAGATCCAGCCCCAAGTGAAGTCACGAAGCTCCACAGAACCGGGGGGAAAGCCATTTTGCCTCTGTTTCGCTGCATGTCTCAACTGTGCCCGTGTTAGCAGGGGGCGGAATTAACTTCTGGTTTTACTGAGAAAATGTTTGGGAGAAAAGCAATCTCGGTGAAAGCCACCGAGAGAGAAGCAGAACCTCCAAAAGGCCTCCAGAGGTCTGCTGAGGATTCAACTACATTGACCCCTATATCTGCTTATGTCCACACCAGGTTTTGTTTCAGACTCCAATCTTGGCACTGGTGGATTCAAGGAGTGGGATCCTTGAGCCCTTAAACCTACGGGCACCAGTGCCAGTCCGCCACCATTTCATACGCTCCAAATAACTAATAAGACTTGAAAGTTACCGACGTTAAAATAAATTAAAAGACCACCTTCAGAATGTGGCGCTCCAGATTATCTGATTAGAATCAAGCACAGCCTCCAGATTCTGTACCTCAAATGTCTTATATGGTAGGGGCGAGGCAAAAGAGATTATTTTCCCATGGGCATAGACGAGCCGAGGTGCCTCCCACGGTGAACCACTCTTTGTTCTTCTGCAGTCCCGTCAAAGCACAGAACGGAAAAAAACAAACCAGAGTCTAGTGGGAAGATTTAAGCAGGGGATTCAAACGTCACATACAAATCCTTAGCTACAAATCCTTACCAACCTTTCCAAAATGGGCTAAGCGGAAAAAAATATATATATATATATCACCCACGTCTCTGCACTGCCCAGGCGCAACTCTTACCAGCCGGCGCCGCAGGGCACCCACCCTCCAAGACACTGGAACTAGGAAACCCTGGCCAAGAAAACAGTCCTCGCATCTGGAGAAGGTCAACCACAGAAACGCTCACAGCGTCTTCTTCGGGGACTGGGCCCAGCTTGGGAAGCAACGCTCGAGGAAGGGTTGACTTGTTGAAGTCTGTGGAAATACGTTATGAGTGCGGTCGTGTTCGTAGAGCAGAAAATACTTTAGGTGGCGTTTTAACTGGGTTTTTTTTGGGGGGGGGAGCCATCTCTTTTCAAACCTCTTTTGAGGAACATATCTCATCATCACACAGTCCTCTCCACCTCTTCTCTGTCATCAGTGCTTCTCCTGTAAGAAGGGAAACCCAGGTCATGATTATGAGAACGTATGTCATCATTCAATATCAGCAGGAGAGAAGCTTTCTCATGGTCCCACCACCTTCACAGGTGTGTCTGGTAGGCACATGGGAGAGGGCCTTCTCTGTGGCTGCTCCCAGAGACTCTGGAACTCCCTCCCACTGGAGGCCAGCCTGGCCCCATCTTTGCTGTCCTTCCACAAGCAGCCAAAGACCTTTCTTTTCAGGCAAGCTTTCCCTCAGTGATTGGCTAACTGAGTGCGTTTTTTAGATCTATGCTTTACTGCTTTGAATGTGTTTTTGGTGTTGCTTTTGTTTACTGTCTTTTAGTGTGGTATCTGATATATTTTTTGGTATACTTACTGATGTTAGCTTTAAATATTGACTTTTAATGATGTAAGCCACCTTGGGTCCTTCTTGAGAAGACAGGAGGAGTAAAAATATTTTATATTCCTGAAACACCCTCTGATGCAGACCTTGATTTTTAACACAAAATATAGTACTTTGTATTTAGCTTTCTACTTTCCTTCCTTTAAAGCAAAGTTTGCTAGGTGGCAGAGAGAATAATTACTGTTGCACAAAAGTACAGATATGATGTTGTGAAGCAGAGCAAATCAACCTTAGACAAGACAGTTCTAAAAATGAAGGCAGCCCAAACAGAAAGTTGTAACTTCTAAGCTGATAAGAGACCTAGAGAATTTATTGAAAAACAGCGCTGACAATTGCTTTGTGTTTGGGTGAGAAGTGGTTAACGGATGAAGAACAGAGTCAGGTTCTGGGATTCTCCCCAGCCTGGGGCTTCCTTGTGAATGGTAGTGAGCACTAGTGGGTACGCTGTAGACCATCTTGACTGCTGACACTGGTGTCTTCAACATTCCGGCTGCCCTTTGATACGTAAAGCTAGCTATTCATTTTCCTGCTGGCCATATCAGGCTAATTCCTGGCATTTTGAATCACGGATAGAGAAACACAACACCCCACACTCATAAACCAGAGCGGTTGTGAAGAACTGAATAGTTAAAATACAGAGAAATCATGTCCACTCCGAAGAAATACTATCAAATATGATCTGGCGCATGCTTCTGTGTATTGCAGCTGTGTATCACAGGAAAGAAATAGTCATATTTTAAAGCAGGATTGACGGAATACTGGAACAATCAGCATATTCATATTACAGAATATTCCTTCATTTTCAAAGCCTTATGTATCCACCACCCCTAAGAAAGGGGATTTTATTTTAATTGGGGGTGGATGGGTGGTAAATCTTAAAAAAGGAGGAAAGTTGTATTTTCTTTAACCTCGTGTCTCCATTTCCACGTGAACGGTGGGAGATATATCCAAACCAATTAGCCAGCCAGCCAACTAACTACTCAGTCATTACAGTGGTACCTTGGTTTACGAATTTAATGCGTTCTCCGGGACGTTTTGCATTGCGAAAAAATTCGCAAACCAAAATGCAGTTTCCCATAGGAACGCATACACAGGGCGGCGCTATAAACCTCCCAGGTGCCATGCATCCCGGGGAAACTTGCTTCGTCTTGAGAAAACAAATCCATAAACCGAGGCATTATTTTCAATGGATTTTCATTCGTAAACCGAAAATTGCGTTCACCGAGGCGTTTGTAAACCGAGGTACCACTGTATGCTTAACCAGTGGTTCCCAAATCTTTTCCACGCGTGGCTCCCTTGACCCATCCTGGAGCCTCCCGGGTGCAAAAAAGGCTGCCATCTTCTCCTCCTGCACAAGTGGACGTCTGGGGACAGGGGCCTGGCTTGCCCCGGAGTCTGCGCTTAGGCACGGACAGGGCGTTAGGCACAATCCCGGCCGGCACGCAGGGAGAACCGCCGGCCAAGGAGAATGAAGCAGTGAAGGATGAGATGATTCCACAGCACCCCTGGCTGGGTTCGGCAGTGCCCCCAGGGCATTGTGGCACACCATATGGGAATCACTGTGCTTAAGGGTTGAGTCTCACTGGGCCCTTATATGCACCTATTCTGGGGTAAGCCTCGATTCCAGCACCACCGTCGGCCAAACAAAAAGACAAACTCGTGTCAAAAAATCTACACACCTCCTGTTTGTGAGATTTCTCCTGCTGATGGATCCCGTTTGCAGATCCGGAGTTTCCAATAGTCTAAAACGAAAAGTGCTGTTAGTAACATTGTGTGCCGTCAAGCTGGAACTGACTTATAGCGACTCTAACAGGGCTTTCCAGGTAAGTGAGATATTTAAGGTGTAGCTTTATCAGTTCCACTCCCCCCAGTGAGTTTCACGTTGCCACCCCACCACCCCAGTGAGCTGAGTACTCAGTTGACTGACCTGGGAAGGATGGAAGGCTGAGTCAGCCTTGAGCTGGCTACCTGAGCCCTGTCAGGATCAAACTCAGGTCGTGAGCAGAGTCTTGGCTGCAGGACTGCACTTCAACCACTGCTCCGTGAGGCTCCTCTACCTGAAGTAACTTGAAGGCTTCAGCAGTTGCTTTGGTGACCAAAGGATCAAAGCCAGAGGGAACACCGAAAGTTTGAGATGGAGAATACTTACCTGTGCTTTTTCTGAAGAGCTCCTCATGGCCTCCATGAGCTTCTCCATCTGCTGGCCCTGCTCTAGCGCGTTCCTCAAGACGTCCTCGGTGTGGACGAGCCGATGCTGCAACCGGAGGACCTCTGACTCCGACGAAGGGTCAATGAGGGAATAACGCCGTTGATCTGTCACGGCTTTCTCTTTATCCTGGACATGGAATTGTTAAAAACAAAAAAACACCACCCACAAATTAGTGATTTATGAGATATTACTGCATGAAAAAAAATGGAGAGAAAAAGAAAATGGGGCCCTCATATCAACAAGACTCAATTAGCCACAAAAGGAAGAAAGCAGAGGGAATTTAGGGCCAGCTCACCCACACCAAAGCAATTTTTGAGGAGTGGTAGACATAATCAGAAAGAGAGACAGGATGTTTGCAGTGGCAGGATTCCTGAAGTAGAACCACAGCAGAGAAAATGCCTGCTTTGTTGTGGAATTTTTAAAAGAAAAAACACAACTAATATTTAATTAATTCTTATTGGACTACATTTAAAGGCCGTCCCAATAAGGAAAGAAGAGGCTCAGTCCTTTAAACCCAAGGAATGCCCATGAATTGGGGACATGATGATGATGATGATGATGATGATGACGACAACAGCAACAACAACAATGATGACGATGAAGACTACAGTTCCAAGAATCTCCCAGCCATCATGGCCATTTGTAGGCCAAAAAGTAACTTTTTCCAAACTCTACTCTACTAACATGCAAGATAACCATTCACTAGCAGTTTCTTCTCTCAGAACCTGGGAAAGTTACTTCTTTGGACTACAATGGACTCGCTCCGTTGGCAAGAGGACTATGGGAATTATAGTTCAAAAAAGCAATATTTCCAGGCTCTGGGCATGACCTGCCAGTGATGCATTAACTGTGCCAAGACATTCTGAATTTTGTTAGAGGGTTTTGAACTTTGGTTCAATTCCTCTGGCAGCACAGCAGAAATACAGGGATTTACACAGCAGAATTAGGTTCAAATTCCCCAGAGTAGGCCACCCCTTTTTCTCATCAACTGGCACTTACCATCTCAGTAACTCACTTTGAGACGTTAGTGGGAAGAATAAATGGTTTCATTTGCTTACAGTTGAACAGATAACAGCAAACTGAGAAAACATGTTGGCTTGCAGCAACAGGCCTCAACAGACAGCTTCCACCAGACTGACTGACTCCAACAGACAACAGAGGGAAGGAGCTCAAAGCAGGGAGGCGGGGCTCTCTTTCAAATCAGAGGCAGGAGGGAATGACTGATCACTGCTGGATAGATAGACAGTCATGCCACGCCAGAAAAGTCTCTCCAGCCAAACCCACTAGAGGCAGCACGCGAGGTTGCAATAACTCCAATGAATTTTTCACCAGGTCTTTCACTCACCAGGACAATCAGCTTCTCCCGCAATCCCTTAATATCATCTTTGAGTTTCTGCTCCTTCAACCTCCATTCGGCTTTGTGCACCTCACGGCTCAAGTCCCGCTCGGGCCCGGGAGAGTGCCGGCTGGCTTCCATGAGCAACGCACGGAGCTCATTCAGGCTTCTGGAAGGAGAGTCGGGAGAGAATACGTAGCAGCACACAGAGGTTGTAATGCAGGCTGAGGTTTAGCACTCTGAACACACCTGACCTTGTCTGGTTTTGGAACCTAGTCAGGGCTTGGCCTAGTTAGTACCTGCACAGGACACCACAAGGGCTCTCCAGTTAGGAGGAGTGGGGTTTTCAGATTTTCTTGGACTATAAATCCCATAATTCCCTATTCTGAGAGTTCTAATCTAACTGACAGACACCTTACACACACCTGAATGTGGCTCATCTGGGAGAAAAGGCCTGGACAGGAAGACTTTGGGGTTTAGCTAGGCCTAGCTCCACCCAAACTTCCTGTTCCTGCCCCAGTGCTAGCTGGGAGCTTTTTTTTTCTGAACAGGAAGCTAGGTGGAGCTAGGCCTAGCTCAGCCTCAAAGCCTTCCTGTTTAGGTGTTTCCTCCAGGTGAGTCACACTTAAGTGTCTGTAAGGAACGTGGGTGGCGCTGCAGATTAAACCGCTGAGCCACTGGGCTGGTCGATCAAAAGGTCAGCAGTTCGAATCCGCGCAACGGGGCTGAGCTCCCGTCGCTTGTCCCAGCTCCTGCCAACCTGGCCGTTCGAAAGCATGCAAATGCGAGCCGATGAATAGGTACCACTTTGGTGGGAAGGTAACAGCGTTCTGTGTCTAGTCATGCTGGCCACGTGACCACAAAAAGTGTCTACGGAGAAACGTCAGCTCTTCGGTTTACAAACGGGGATGAGCACTGGCCTCTAGAGTCGGACACGACTGGACTGAGTTGTCAAGGGGAACCTTTACCTGTCAGGTGTCTGTAAGGTAAGGGGGCCTACTGTATCCCAATCTCTGCTCTCACCTCTATGCCTTACTGCCCCCAAAGCCATGCAACTGACAGCACAGCCAGCCCATCTTTCACGCCAGTAGAAAAGCAGACAAAGATAGACCAAGAGATGGCTTCTGTCTTAGCCTGACCACAGAAGACACTCCATGCAGGGCCTTCCTGGGGTGGCTCCCTGTTGCCTTGGAGCCACCACCAAAAAGACCTGCCTTGCACTAGGCTATCTTAGGAGGTCCTGTAGCGCTACTGTCGCTAGCCAAGCCCTCTAAATCCATGACGCAATTGGTTGCAAAGGAGGGAACAAGACCAACCTTTCTTTTTTAAGCAGTTCCTGGCTGATCAGAACCAGCTGACCAGAAGCATCGTGGGTTTTCCTAGACACCGTTTCCAATTCTGCTTCCAGCCTTGTCTTCTCTTTCAACAGAGAATCGGCCTTCCTCTCCGTGCTTCTGCATCTGTTTTCCAAAGCTGGCGGGCAAAAGGGAAGCGAAAACACACACAATAAAGCAAAATTGAGTCCTTTGGAAAGCTCAACGTGAGTTTCTTCCTCAGATACATCTTGGTTTCCAGCTGTGGCCACTGGAAAAGTTGCCAAATTTATTCCTTCATCCTATATTTTTAGTAACATGAAGAACGCAGATGAAGGATGCTGGAGAATTCAAAAATGCACATGTCACTCTGTATATTTATATATTTCGATGTTTTATTTGTGGCTGGTCTTTGACCGTAATAAAGTTTTATCTATCTATCTATCTATCTATCTATCTATCTATCTATCTATCTATCTATCTATCTATCTATCTATCTATCTATCTATCTATCTATCTATCTATCTATCTATCACATGTCAATGTTCCATTTGGGTTCTTCCTAGTAAAGACACCGTTGATTATGTTTTTATTCCCAGACCACAGCTACTTCTTATTCCAGATTTTTTTGAAAAAAGTAACTATAATAGTAACTAATTCCTTTCAAAGATCTTAGAATTAGAACAGTAATTTTTAAAAATAACTTTCTACGCTCTGAGCTCCAGCCTTATGTTTTTTCTAAGGAAAATACCTTGGGTCATCATCTGGAAGTGGTCCTCAAACCATCCCTGTTTCTCACAGAAATATCCCACATCTGCTCTTGGGCTTCCTTATCGGTCATTTCCAAGAATTCACCAAGAAGAAACAACGTCAATAAAATATTGAGCTTTGGGAGCTAATCTCCAAACCATATTTAGCAGTACAGTAGAACCCCCATATCAGTGGGATCAATATCTACAGTTTCACCTATCCATGGTCTGAAAATATCAAAAATGTTAAAAGAAAAAAAACTAGAAATACATATTTTCATGGTGTATTTACCAGAACTGGCCACTAGAGGTAGCCAGAGATGCTGCTATGTAGTCTTGTTGTTGGAATACATAGCACAGTCTCTAGCTCCCTCTGGTGACCTATTCTGGTAATATAGGGTGAAAATACTTTTTTCTTTTTCCATGCTATACACAGCTATTATCCATGATTTTCAGCATCCATGGGGGGCTTGGAATCAATCCCCCACAGATATGAGGGTGCTACTCTAATGATAATCAGACTTCTGTCACATGTAGAAATACTGCTACCATGATTTTGGCTGGATGGCTTTCTTTCTTTAATTTCTAAGTCACTCTTTCTTTCCACCAGAGGGACCAGAAAGAACTAAGAGTTATCTGAAACACCTTAATGAAGATAACACAAGATCGGTCCTGTGTCAGAGGAGATAAGCCTATGAATGTTTCTCAACAGGGATTGGATTTTCAGATTTATTGGACTACTCCAAATTTTCCACTCTAGGAGTTCTACCTGCTAGAGAAACACCTTATAGACACCTAAATGTAGCTCACCTGGGAGAAAGGCCTCAACTGGAAGGCCTAGCTCTGCCTAGCTTCCTGTTCAGGAGGAAAAGTCCCAGCAAGCACTGGGGCAGGAACAGGAACCCTGGCCAGAACTAGGCCTAGCTAAGCCTCAAACCTTTGCAGTTAAGGTCTTTCTCACTGGTGAGGCACATTTAGGTATTGATAATGTATCTGTCTGTCAAGGTGACCTCTCAGAATGCAGAATTATGGGATTTGTAGTCCAAGAAATCTGAAAATCTCATTCCTATTTCTCAGAACTCTGAAACATTCCTTTTTTGAATGACATCTCCCAGAATACCCCCCGTGAGCATACCATCGTTGGGTGTGGAATCATGGGAGCTACAGTCCAAGCTGTGCTGTTTCTGAACTACAGACAATAATTTAGAAATGTTACACCTGCGATAAGTCTACATATGTTCCTATACAAGACACTGCTGATTTGCCATCATCCACCAAGCTAATGATTGCATAGGCGACATGTAAACACCATTACTTATTGCTAGGACCATAAGAGTGATCTCCTTTCTCCCCCATTTTTTGGAGGCTGTGATCGATCTGTGAGGGAAAACTTTCCCAAAAAGTTCATTTTTAGAAGGAAAGGGTATAATTTTCACACTGTCTTTTCTACTCCCTCTTCCTGGGACAGTGAGAACAAAGTTGTTTTTTGGGGGGAAAGACACTCCAGTGAGCTTTAATTAGCCTCACCAACACAATTATTCCCCCGCGACCGAATTCTTCTCAACGCTTTTAAAAAAAAGTTTGTATGGGTTATGCCAGCCATTCCATTCGGTTTACCAAAGAGAAAGAGAAAATGAAGATAAGGAGAATCAGTCCACTATTTCTGCTGAAGCAACAGCTCTCTCTGGCATTCTCCAACCTGATCGTTTTGTTTTGGCATCCAAGTGGACAGTTAAGAGAATCGTTAAGAACTGGTGCCAAAATAGACCGTTTTTAATCGTATTCACCTTCAACCTTTTTATTTTGTAGGCCATTTCCCTCAGCCTGAGAGCAAGGTCTGCTTTGTTACTGCTCTTTGTATGTCATAGGAGTGTTTGTTTTCCTGTCAAGGTGAGGCAAAAAGAAAAACATCAAATAAAGAAATATACTCTGTATGTAGAGAGCTAGCAGATCAGGGAGGTGAGTTCTAGTTGAAATTATTCTCTGCACTGCTAGATTTCAATATGCAGGGAAGTTATTCCGTTATGTCATCTCTCTGCTCCATGACCTGACGGTGGAGCCAAGACAGAGAGACGACCACCCGTTTTATGTCCTTCTGTACAACACACGTCTAAGGAAACTTACCACTTACTTGGGACCTTAGCGAGTCCGTCTGGGAGACGAGAGATGAGACCTCTTTGTCTTTTTTACTCAGCTTGTCCTGGAGATCTGTAGGAAAGAGGAGGAATCAAATCACTGCCTAGAAATAGGGTGGCAACATTTCCTCTATTAAGGACAATCCACAATGATAATAACCAAGAGAGCAAACTCAGTAAGCATGTAGGACATCTAGCTGCAGTTTTCTGTATTTGGATGCAATGCACTGAGTTTTGTAATTTAAACAGAATTACAGTGCAAAAGCAAAATCAGCAAATGCAATTGTTGAAGTAGGTCAGTTAGACTAGACCCATTTGAATCCATGGGGTGAATTTGAACCGCCGAATTTCCCGAATGCCAAGCTCATTTGCGCCGCATCGCATGAGGATGTGAATCTCTGGACTCTGGCCCCAAAATCACAAGCCCTAGTGTTTCATCCTTCAATGTCAAACCCTCAGGATTCACTATGCCCCACTCTAAAGCGTGTTTCGCACCCAGAACTCAGTGTCATCTTACCTTCCATCGTCTGCTTCATCTTGATCTTCTCTTCCGAGATGTCATTCGTTTCTATCATCTGCAACGCACATAAAGACAACACATATATATTTTGGGGGACTCGGAACTACCATTTTCCCGCACTATCCATGCAGGGCTGGTGGCCAGCCTGAGGAAGTGGGATTTTACTCACGAAAGCTTGCAACTTCTGTGATTTTTTTTTAGTGGTTCAATAAAAGTCTCACCTTACACATGCATATATATCTATATATCACATTGTTTGCTAGAATGAAACGCAAGGGAAGTAAGCTACAGCTTCGGACCTCAAATTACTCGAACCTGGAGGGAAGGTTGTCTCTAAATTTTTGTAAGAACAATTATAATAGCCAGAGACCACGCAATGTACAGCATTCGATATTTCCACGTTTTCCGGCAACTATGGGTGGGGGTGGGGGCTTGGAACTGATACCCCGAGGATACCAGGGTCTTAATGTAACATTTCAATGGCTAATTTGCCCCCTGAGTTTGGTGAGGGCTCTATTTACTATTTTTCCTTACTGAAAACTTGGGGGAAGTCAAGGCTGAAAGGCTGCATGGTTACAGTCTTTGCCATAAATAAATCTGGCATCGCACAGTGGTTATTATTATTATTATTATTATTATTATTATTATTATTATTATTATTATTATTATTATTATTATTATTATTATTATTATTATTATTATTATTATTATTATTATTTTGAGGCATTCAAACAGCTTAGTGGTGGCTGTTTTGGAGAAACCAAGGTGCTACAGATATGATAGTTCCATGTGAAAACATCCATTGGTTTCTTTTTTAAAAAGTAGGGGGAAGAAAACCCTTTACAGTTTCCTGTTTTAAAATTTACCAGGGAGGAAGCAGGCCAGTTAAACTGAACTTGGAAATAATTCATTGCTCCTAATGCGTTAAAACTTTAACATTTTTAATCGTGCAAGGTCAACGAGGCTATTTTTAACTCTCTTTGGAGTGGCAACTGTCACTTCTTCTCGCTCTGTGACCGGCGGTCTTAATTTTAATCATTAAACCGTTTAAGAAATGAATGCATCGCTTAGCCACTTTTATAAGGTTTCCATACTGTTTAAGCGTAAATGAACGAATCGGCTTTAACTATTTACTGTTGGTGGGCCAACGTTCCCCAGAGGTTAGAAGAGATGGTTTTTGGACTATATCTCTGCATGCTGGGCAGCTAAGAGGTGTAGACCAAAAAACAGTAACTCTTCCAGGCTGAGGCACCACAACGGATGTGTCCCAACCTCTGCACATACATTGGCATGTTGGGAAGGATGGCGAGACTCCAAAGGCTGCAGCTTGTTCTCTAAGACAAGCACTTTCTCCTGCAACCGCTGGATTTCCTGTTTGCGCTGGGCCTCCGTCTTCTGCAACGCCTCATAGTCCAGCATCTTTTTTTCCGCCAAAGAGATCTGCTCTTTCAAGAAAGCAATGCCTTGCGCCTGATCTTTGTAGTCGCTGTGCAATTTCTCCAGTTCGTGCACCCGGAGGTCAGCATCCCGACACTTATCCTTCAGGTCCTGGAGTTCAAGAAGATGTTGGTTGGTTTTGGTCTCCAGCTGCGTTTTCCAGTTGTTGCTGCTTTCTTCTAAACCATCCTTGGCTTCTTGAAGCTTCAGCTTCAGACCTTCCTTCTCTTTCACATGGACTGCCATTTCAATATCATGCCTGGCTTTCAGATTCTCGAGCTCCAGTTGGTGTTCCATCTTGACGCTTTCCACCGCTGCTTTCAACTCCACAATCTCTTTATGTTGGACATCTGGGCCCGTATTTAAGGTCGCCTTGAGGTCTTCCAGGGACTTCTGGTGATCGGAGGCCAACGTGTCCAACTTAGACTTCCAATTGTCCATCAATCCCATGTTCTCGTTGGTGGCCTGCTGGACTTTTTGCTTGAGATCCACAATTTCTTGGGAGTATTTTTCGTTGAGCGCTTTCAACTTCTCCATCTCCTGCTGGTACTTCTTCAAGGTCCTCTCGTACTTCTCCTTCAGCTGGATGCTCTCTTTCTGGTGCTCCTTGTTGGCCGAAAGCAGCTGATCACGTAGACGGAGGGCTTCGGTCTGCAAGCCAAGAGTGTGGTCTGGAGACTCTGGCTGATTGGAAGCCTTCAAACACCTCAGCTCCTCCACCTCCGTTCGTTTCAAAGTCAGCTCCTCCTCTAGTTGAAGGATTCTGGACTTCTCCGCAACTGTGGTCAACTGGAAAGTTTACAATGGAAAAATACACACACACATATAGAGACATCGTCAGTTCTTGAATCTCCCATAAATCAATGACTTCACAGGATGGACAACCTTTGGTACCTTCCTAGATGTTGCTGGAGAACAATTCCCGATGGACTTGACAACTGGCCCTACGGAGAGGGATTGAAATCCAAAAACATCTGGAAGATACCAAGTTGAAGAAGGCTGCTGAAGAGTCTCTTCACACATTGGGGGTGGGTTACCTTTTTTTTTTTAATGTCTACACCCAAGATATTTTAAGTACACGTCTACTTGAACGAATGCAACAACGTATCTTTGGAAATACAATCGGCACACAGATCAGGAAATAAAAAATAAATGCAAATCCCTTCCCAACCGGACACTTAAGAGCAAACCTGTGTCGTCTGCTACGTAATGTGTGAACAGGCTCTTAGCAAAAAGGAGGCAGTTTCTGAGTAATGCAAATGAGAGTCCCTTAGAAGCATGATTTTCTTTCTTAGTTTTGCACCAGGGTAACTTTTCCCACCGAGATTACTTTGGAGTTAGAACACAGATAGGTTGGCCCAGGGCTGGATCCAGACAGCCAATGCTGTGAGAAAGATCCTTTACCAAGAAACAGCACAGCTTCTTTTTCAAATATAATATTTGTTCCTAAAGGGTGTCTTGTCTCTGTGTGTATATGCACACCAGCCTGTTTGGCTAATGAGACTAATTTCGCTATAACTGGCTCTTTCGTCCCCTAGATTTGGACACGACTGGACTTAACTGTCATCTGGAGTCTTTAGCTTTAAACTAAATTATAAGCCCAGCCTTCTCATAGAGACTGCTGTGGCTCTGTACTGTTCCCTCCACAGCCCAAAATAATCTTTACGTTTCAGGAGCAAGCAATAGGATGGTGTGTGTGTGTGACGCAGTCACAGAGTAATTAGAAAATCCTTTATTTGGAGATTGGGAGAGAAAATCCCAAGCATGCTTACAACGGAGGATGCTTGAAATCGCATTTCTCACCCGAATTTGCGATCTACGTCCGAATTCACTTCCTACAAGCAAACTTGGAACAGGTATCTATCTGCCATGAATTTTTGGGACTCAGATAGACATTTTTTTCTGCACCATCCATGAAGAGGTGGCACACAGCCTGAGGAGGTGGGATTTTAACCACGAAAGCTTGCAGTTTGTTTCCATTACTTTTTTTAGTGGTTCACAGTAAAAGTATCACCTTAACTCTTGCATCGGTCTAATCCTGAACCACACGGCCTTTGCCTCATTCTTCCAAGCCTCTCAGGGTTTCAGTAAAGGAAAAACCCTGTCTCAGCATCGGCCTTTCCTATACATAGTGTGGGAACTGTGGTGACACAGAGCAGTTTTTGAAAGCACAAGGAAAACTCTGTTTGCTTTTTGCTCATTCTATTAATAAAATGCACTCGGGTGTGTAATCAACGTTAAGTTACAGACTCCGAAATCCAATTACTTGTCCCAGTTAGAGTAGACTCATTGAATCAACGGGACTTACGTAAGTGTTGGGTCACTGCTTAGCAATGGGTTCAGTGGATGTCCTGTAGCTGGGACTAGCAACTGGATGTGGGCCATTCCATTCATTTCCAAGGCACCAGCTCCTTAACTGTCGTGTGGCTTACCCTGGTGTAAAAGGGCTTCTTAAGAAAATCACCCCAAATACCCATCCCATGGAAATGGGTTAGGAGACGTTAGCAAGAAGCTCAAAACGAATAAGGAAGGACGGATGCTCGATGTAAAAAAGCAAGCCGCTGGTGTTTTTATGATGACCTTGGAAAGCAGCTTATGAGTTTGCAACATGTTTGGCTTGAGGAATCATGGGGGGGGGGGGGGGAAGCTATGGAAAGAACAGGTCATCCGGCACATTCAGAGGCAGGAAGTCTGATCAGTGTTGGCTTCTTGGATACGAGAATGTGACCAATCAATGCCTTTCATTCCATCAGGAAAGGTCAAAGTCAACATCAGGGATTCCCAACCTTGGATTTCCACAGATCTTCTTGGACTAAAACACCCAGAAATCCTGGCCAGCACAGCTAGTGAGAGTCATGAACATCTGGGGACACCAAAGTTGGGAACCATTGGTCTAACTCAAAGGTTGTGAAATTCAGGTCCTCTTGAGATCCCATCCATGCTCCCCCCAATGGCTACACTCCCTCGCATGACAACATTCTTTGGTGGTTCCTCGGCTTTTCTATACAGTAGGACCCCTGTATCTGTGGGGGATTGGTTCCAAGCCTGTGGATCTTGAAAACTGCAGATAATAGCGAACGCTATACAAGAGAGAAAAAAAAAACAGAAATAAGTATTTTCACCTGTATTACTAGAACTGGCCACTGAAGGAAGCCAGAGACCATGCTATGTATTCTTCAACAACAGGGATACATAGCATGGTCTCTGGCCCCCTCTAGTGGCCAATTCTAGTCAATACATCATGGAAATACATACTTCTAGTTTTTTACTTTTAATATTTTTAATATTTTCAGACCACGACTCAGTGAAACTGTGGATACTGATCCCGCGGATACGTCCTCCTGCACGTTTTTGCCCATTCTAAAAGTTTGTTATTCCTCTCCCAAAGGCCTTATTATTGGTACTAAGAGCTTTAAACTAAATTATGCTGCTATTTCTGGTCCCACCTCTTTTGCCTCTCTTCCAAAGTCTAGAACGGAGCCCCCACAAACTCTGATGAAATCAAATTTCCATTCTCAGGTGGGAAGAAGTCTTCAATCTTAATTTAAATGTTTGGAGGCAAAATCAGAAAGCCAGGGAGGGATGCACAGATCCCCTCATCCAAGCCCCCTCTCTCAATGAAAAAATCCAGAACGACACCACCTCCATCAGAAAACCGTCTAGCTTCTGCCCTACCATAACCTACAGAGAAGCAAATTTGGCCCCTCTGAAGTCAAAAGCAACCTGAGGCAAGGGAGTAAAAACCTGGTTGCTTCTTAAGAAAAGGCAAATAAATAAAATGCACCCAGGTGGAAGAGGTCCATGAAAACCATTGAGGTAACCTCAGGATCACAAGGTGCAACAGTGACAACTGTCCGGATCAGTGTTTAGAAGGACCTTCTTCAACACCTACCAGGTACATTTTCCATCATGCAATCATATCCAAGCTAGGCTTGGAAAGGTTGAAACAGGGAATGCAACGGCACCCTATTTTACAGACAAATGTCTTCTGCACCTCGTTTCAAGGTAAAGACCCCTAAGAAGGAAGAATAGAAGGGGGCTCAAACTTTCCCAACCGCAGATTGGCTGGTTGGCCAATGGTTGGCCATTGAACCATAGTTCTCCCTACTGTAGTAAAATGCATTCTGCTTCCCTCTTGATTATATCACTTATTCTTTGATCAACTTTTATGCAACAGGCCTCCTCACTATGGTCTTCAGTCAAAAAGAGGGAACTGCAGTCCCAGGATGGAGAAAATATAATGCTCTTTATTCCAGTGTAAAATGCCCAACGTGTTCCGGCCTATCAGCCTTCTTCAAGGGCTATATAGAGTAACATAAAAAGAATGACAGTTACAACACGGTAAGTGATTGGAGACATAAGAAATTATATTTTTAACAAAGGGTACGAGTTGCTGACAGCGTGGCATTTCACACCAGCTGCGCTATCAGCAACTTGTATTCGGGAAAACACAGTTTATTCCAGCAATAGTTCTATGTATAAATGGCTAAATATTTGCAATGTAGTCCCTCTCTTATATCTGAAAAAGTGGCCTGGTTCATGAAAGGTCACATTAAAATATAGCAGTGAATCTTCCAGGTGCCTTTATTTATTATAATCTTTATTTTTTATTTTTTGTCTCTTTTTGTCTGATATGCTAGCACAGACTACCAGGGCTGCCTCTTCTAAAACTGATCCTAGCAAGTTTCAGCTGCTGATCTGGGTGGCTCTATATCCTTCTTTTTCCCTTTTTAAGGAAGGACAGTCTTTCATCTGCGAGAGCACCACCCTCTGTTTGAAGGCCTGTCAGTTGAAGACTGATCTAAAGCTTAAAGCACGGATCCTTACCTAAACGGTCACATGTAGAGATGGGCACGAACTGCCAGATTGGCGTTTCGTGCCGGTTCGTCCTTCGCTGTTCGGCGGTGCTTCCCAGCCCCACCTTCTCCAGGGAGCACCCACTCAGAGGCAGCGCCCGGAGGAGGCAGGGCAGGGAAGCCAAGGCACTGCCTCCGAGTGGACGTCTTTCTATGGAGGCAGGGCTGGGAAGCGCCAAACGTTTGTTCATCCAAAGGATGAATTGACACAAACGTCCGAACCAGCACCACTGCCTTCATCAGGATCCCAGCCAAAGGAGCAAAGGAATCAGGGACCTTCAAGTTGCCCATCTCTAAATACCAGCAGCAGACACATCATGGGATCACAGGACTGCCCTCTTGCTTCAGAGGCGTGATAATTCTGTTTAAATCCAGAAAATAATTTCTCACTGTGCACATCCTCCAGAGGCAACGAGTCTTTCTGTGCCCCACCAGATCTCAAGGGGCTCCTGAAATCTAGTGCCCACTGCCCCACAGTGTTTATACTAACAGGAGCTCCTACCTCAGGAAGGTTCTCCCTGTCTTTGACTCTCCCCCTTAAAGAGGTTTCATCATTTCATAGTCACAAGCTACACCGAAGGGCTTTGGGCAGAAACCACCTTCCCCTATTGGAGAAGAGTGGGGTTAAGCCTCAGGTGTGGACATTCAGCATCCTTACAAGGCTGACACCAAATTCCAGAATTCCTGGGGTCTGGTCACCAGCTGCATGGGATTTGGGTTGTGCACTTTTTTTTCCCCCTGGACCCATTTTAAGAGTCTGGGGAAATCTCCCTTTGGATAGATCACAGAAGACTTTGAGATAAACCCCTCCAAAGGGGGGCTGAGGGGTCTCCAACTTTCCGTCCTGCCTCCTTTCACTCCTTGAACGGCCTCCCAAATTTAGCGCATTTATGGTGCCCCTGGAGAACCCTTCGGCACACTCGTTCCCCTTGAAAACATCCACGGGGAAAACAGAGGTCACTGTGGGCTAGAGAGACCTCTGCTTTGACCCATCGCGCCTCTCCTTATGTTCTTCTTGATGTCATGTGCCATCAAGCTGTCCCTGACTTAGGGTGACCCTGTAAATTACTGATCTCAAAAGGTTCTCTCCTTGACAGCCCTTGCTAAGTAAAGACTGGGGCTTACTCTGAGTCCATCTATCTCATCCTTCCTCTTCAAGCATTTCCCAGGACTGTCATCTTTTCTAGCAAGTCCTGTCTCCCCATTAGATGTCCAAGGACAGCTTCCGTTGAGTCATTCTGGCTTCTAGTGAGAGTTCCCCTTGACATTGAGTCCAGTCGTGTCTGACTCTCGGGCGTGGTGCTCATCCCCGTCTCCAAGCCGTAGAGCCAGCGTTTGTCCGTAGACAGTTTCCGTGGTCACGTGGCCAGCGCGACTAGACACGGAACGCCATCACCTTCCCACCGTGGTGGTACCTATTTATCTACTCACATTTACATGCTTTCGAACTGCTAGGTTGGCAGGCCTAGTGAGAGTTCAGGCTTAACTTCATCCGACACCCACTTATTTGTCTTTCTGGAGGTTTGTGGTTGCCACAAAGCTCTCCTCCAGCACCACATTTCACCTGAATGTTCTTCACCTTTCATGTTTACCACCACGTGTCCCATGATGAGACATACTCTTGGGTCCAAATCCAACTGCTGGTATTAACAGTTGTTTTAGTTTTATTGGGACTGGCTGGAGAGTTCAGTGGTTTAGGTCTCTGGCTGCGGTGCCAGAGGTTGGGAGTTCGATTCCCCCCACTGTGTCTCCCAGGAGAAGAGCCAGCCTGGGTGGCCTTGGGCAAGCTGCACAGTCTCAGGAAGCTCCCAGAATAAGGGAATGGTCAACCACTTCTGAATGCTTTCTACCTGGAAAACCCTGGAAAGGGTCGTCATAATCCAGAATTGACTTGATGGCACATGATTATTATTACTAGTTTTATCGGAGTAATCTATTGAACCAATGAGACTCAGGCAAGCTGACACCTAGGTAAATCCCATTGATCCCATGGGTCTACTATGGTTGGGACTAACAGGGCACAGGAAACAAACCTTCCCTCAAGCACCCCCAAATACCCCAGCATTAAATTCCATCCTTTTGGAATATTTCACTCCACGGATGCTTACTGAATCCTGCATTCTGAGATTTGAGACCCACGATTGCGGAATTTGGCTTTGGATGCAGAATTCCTGGGGCCCTGAGGAGTCCTGCAGTGATGACGGGTGAATACAGATCGCCCTTTACCAAGTGGTCATCAGCCGTAGTGTGTCCCATTCAGCAAACCATGGGAGCCAAGAGTTGACAGGTGTGTAGTGTGAAGAATTTTACCAGGTCTCTGATTGGGGGGTCACGGTTAACCACAACCACCTCCCCTCTTTCTTCCCCTGTAAGAATGCTCCCAGATAACACAACTTATCCAAGTGGCTGCATACACACCACAGGGTAAAAAAAACTCCCTGTATTCGTCCGATGATTGGTTACTGGTTTGTTAATGGTGAATGGTCTCCAGTCCCGATGGTGCCACGTGGGCAGGACAAGCCAGAAAGCAGGGGCTCTGGGAAGGGATTCACCCACAGAGAAGGCAAAACGGCCTAGCATCACCACCTCCGGAAGGTGGAAGGTGAAGGCAGGGTGCCAACTGAAAATGTTAGAATGAAATAATGGAAGATCAGCAACAAATAAATGCATAGATAGAGAAACAAAAGTTGACAAGGGGTTTTGGGTGGCAAAGAAACGGAGCCAGGAAGCAAATTGACTTGCAGGCAAGTGGCTAGCGTGAAGCAGGAGAGGTTGGGGAGAAGAGCAGAGCCGGAGGGGGTGGTTAGGGGTGGATTTACCCTGGCATCCTCCAATTCTTTGAGAAGCTTTTCAGCCTGCGTCTTCTCAAACAAGAGGTTCTGCTCGAGTTCCCTAATTCGCGCATGCTCCAGCTGCGTCTGAGTCTGGTCGCGCGTCAGGAAGGAAAACGAAAAGAGCGGAAGGAAGAAAACAGAAATAAAGAAAAGAAAACGGCAGAGAACAGAACACAGGGAGGCACGGTGAAGAGAGGCGGCGAGACGAGGCGGCCCCGTGATCTTCCTCGTGTGTAAGAGACAAAGAAATAATAATAATAAATTCTACAGGGGGGGGAAGGCAGGGAGGACCATGATAGGTTCCCTCAGGCAAAGAAGATGAGAACATAGCAACTCCTGTAAAAGAGACAACTTTCGGGTCATCCCAATCATAAGCACGTACTCACAACAGATAAAGACAAACTCCCCCCCCCCAGTTATACGTGTAAATAAACCAGTGATTGGCAACATTTCTTGGGAGTCCAAAACCCATCATTCCCCCCCCCCCAATGGCCAAACTCTCTGGTGAATTCTGGAGACACGGCCACAATTTATTTGTAGCTTTTCTAATGTGCCACCGTTCGTCATGTGATGCAAGATGGCAGCCCCTCCTCCTGCAATTCGCTGGTGGAGGGTCCTTATTCGGCACCTTTATCTGAGGATGGGGGAACCGCTGGAAATGGGAGTTTAGGATTTGGCACTGCACCCCTTCACAACCCCAGCCAAGATCTCTCCAAATTCAGTTTGTCCGATATTCCTGTGGCGCCTTCGGAATGACCCTCGCCATTCCCCCACCCCCCAAAAACACCCACCTTGGGAGCGGGAAGCGGGAGCAGATGACAAGGAAAGCCTCACCGAGTCAGCAGACCCAACCTCAACTGTTCTGGACCGTTCTAAACCAGCTCAGGGACAGCATTCCTCAAGAGGGTAAATGGCATTTGGTGATTTTCCCAAGCTTCCCCATCCAACGTGATTTTCCCATGGCTCCCGATCCGATAAATCACGGACGAAGAGTTGTATCCAAAGGCCACAACTGTATCAGATGGAGCCATAATATACATAAACTTCCCATGGCTCCTAATTAGAGATGGGCATGAACTACTTCTTTGGTGGTTCATGCTGGCTCACACTTTGTCCAAACAGGTGTTCAGTGCTTCCAAACCCTGCCTCCTCCAGCAGGCGCCCACTCAGAGGCAGCACCCAGAGGAGGCGGGGCAGGGAAGCCAGGGTGCTGCCTCTGAGTGGCCACCCACTGGAGGAGGCGGGGCTTTGAAGCACTGAACAACAGTTTGGATCAAGCACAAACCAGCACGAACTGCCGGTTCACGCCCATCTCTACTCCTCACTTGAAATTATGTAGTACCAATCCAAGAGCATAAGGGAGCTATCCTGCAGGTACAAAGAAAAACACACACAACCTGTTCTAGGCCCAGCGTCGTCCATGTCATGAAATTTACAAACACCCTACATTGTTTCAGGACCATGGCAACCTCCTACACGACGAACCTAAACATGCTTCCTTGGGGAAAAGAGACACAGAGCTCAGCAGGATTTGCATCTGAGTAAACAAGAGCAGGGTTGTGATGCTAACAAGAATCAGCCTTCTCTCATATGGTGCCCTTCTGGTGGTTATTAATTACAACTCCCATTATCCCCAAGCACTGGCTAGGGTGGCTTCAAGGCTGCTGGGAATTCTAGCATCCCAAGGATGTTATATCAGAGAAGAATGACGAAATTCTACATTTCCTTATTACAAATAAATACTCGTCGGGATGTTAGTGTGTGTTTAAGCTTTGTTTCTTAAGAGCAACTGAAGAACTCCAGATGGTGTTGGGACTAGAGCTCTCATCACCATGGGCCATGCCTGATGGGAACTGTAGTCCCACAAAACCTGGATGGCTGGACTTCAGTCACCTCAATGAAGAGCACGAACACACAAACACACCTACACATGTGATTAGAAAGGGATGATTTTGAAGAGGTCAAAATAAAGACGAAGTGTCCAGGTGTTCTTGGACTGCAATTCCCAGAAGCCTTCACCACCAGCGGTGCTAGCCAGGGTTTCTGGGAGTTGCAGTCCAAGAACACCTGGGTTGCCCAAGGTTGGGAACCACCGGTCTACATTATTCTGCATCGCACACATCGTAACCATGCATTTTATCAATCAAGTGCTGAGCCGTAAGCTATTTTCACAGGACATGAAAATAACTTGTCCAGAAAGCAACCAAAGCACCAGAGAAGAGTCTGGAGCTCAAGACATCACCACTTCAAGCCATAAGGTAGGGGTCCATGGGGGCAGATTTACCTCCAAGTCCCCCTTCGTAATGGATTCTTCCTCCACGCGGAACTGCAGATCTTCTACTTTCCTGCGGAGGGAAGAACCGGACATTTCAACCATGTGACCAAATCCAATCTCAATGCTGATCCATGAACCTTAACACGGTTAACCATTACTTTCAAACTTCACCGTTTTTATAAAAAGAGCATTAACAAGGCTTTTCTTGAACCTGGTTTGAAGTGATTTCCTGCCCATTCAGAGCCGGACTGGACTCTTTTATTTCTTTCGGAGCAAAATATCAGCATGCCGTTTGAGGTGGCAAAATTCTGCACGGCTGCAGCCAAAATTCGTGACGGAAGGGTTTCAGTAAATGTATAATTAGTTTTCGTTAACAGCAGCAACTTTTGAAGAGAGGAACACATTCGGTACTAATTATGCCTCTAGGAGATTTTTTTGCTAATTTATTTTTATGGCGATAGTAATGCAGGTCCTTGGAATAATATATTTTATGTCTTTATGGTTTGCTTGTATCGTGGATATTGGTCATTGATGAATAAAGTTTATAAGCATGCTACATTTAAAAAACACAACAAATTAGAACAGTTACTTTATAGAGAGTTTGGAAGAAAATTATCCATTTTAATGTACAGTATTAAAATTATTAGTTTTATGTCTATAGAAGGACAAGTTAACTGATACATCTGAAAAACAATGTTTTGAGAGTAACGTTTTAATGTTACTTTCAAAACATTATTTTTTTAAAGATGAGATGCATCCTCCTGTTTAAAGCAAACACTCATGATTCTGACGTTACTTCCAAACTCTGATTTCATTGGGCCAGTAAATCAAAATCTTTAGTTGCTTTTTAATGTTTCCTCCAAGTGCATTCCCACTAGTTTTTCAAGAGGCATGTTTCAAAGTTTATACCATTCTCCAACCAATGCTAAGTGTGTTTTTCTTTCTAAGTAACAGGAAAAACAACATCTGATGCAAAGGGGGAATGTAACAAGTTGTTTTTTAATACTGCCACAAATAATAAGAGGTTTCATTTTAAAAGAATGTAATCAGTAATTAAAACAAATTACTTCTGAAAAATAACTTAACATGCTCTGTATAACTGAGGCTCTAGATGCTTCCAAATTAGGTTTTCATCATGCTGCCATGCTATCATTAAGAGAACTTCAGACTTGGGGATGATTATGCCTTCTGCTAAAACCTTCCTACACTTTTCCACAGTTTCCGATGCCTTCTTTCTTACTCCAGAATATCTGTGACAAAGATGAAAGAGATGTAGTTTTTTATTTTCACTAAAACTCTTATAATTAAGGGCGGATTTTCATATTTCTTGGACTATAAATGCCATAATTCCCATTCTGGGAGTTCTGCCTGAATTTCACATACCTGACGGACACTTAAATGTGGCTCACCTGGAGGAAACACCTAAACTAGGCCTTAGCTAGGCCTAGCTCCACCCAAACTTCCTGTTCCTGCCCCAGTGCTAGCTGGGAGCTTTTTTTCTGAACAGGAAGCTACGTGGAGCTAGGCCTAGCTCAGCCTCAAAGCCTTCCTGTCCAGGCCTTTTCTCCCAGATGAGCCACATTCAGGTGTTTGAGAAATGTCTGTCTGTCTCCCAAAATGGAGAATTATGGGATTTATAGTCCAACAAATACAGAACCGCTGTCCCTACTTGTAATCTCCCAAATTCTGGGAGTTGCCGTACGAACAATGTTTCCTGGCTCCCTATCTCTATTTTATGGCTGTTGCTTAAAAAAAAATTTTTTTTTAAACTCAAGGATAAAGAAGCCACTCTTTTCCTCTTCGATGTCTATTACCCAAAATGCTGCAGAGAGAACTGTTATCAGCCGTGCTGCTAAGGCAGATATGGTGTGAAAGGCATCCGGACTGTTATTTTAATCGTTCATCGCTGCACCAAGTAATCCTACGAGTGTGGTTATGCAACATTTGACAAGCGTTTGTGAGGTGCCTCTAGTAATAAAGGGTGGAGCGTGCTTCGATCAAGAGCTAACCCATCACTGGCTATGTGCTATAAATAGCTGAATGCAAAACACAAATTTCCCTGAACATATTTTAGCCCTCAAATAACCAAAGTCAGATACCAAATCATGCTCAAGCAGATTCATTTAACAATCACTGACACTAAGTCTCCTCCTGTGTTCCAGTATTGGTATGTTGACCCGTAGACTGTGAATATGCCAAGAGCGATTAGTCCACATCCCCCTCCCCTCCTACTCCTGATCTATTGGCATCTTTGCAACCTCGCATGCTGCCTTTAGTAGGTTTGGAGGGGAGAAGCCTTTCTGGACTGGGGTGACTGTCAATCTCTCCAGCACTAACCATTGTTCCTCCCCTGCCTTTGATTTTAAAGACAGCCCCACCTTGCTGCTCAGTGCCTTTTCCCTCTCTGTTGCCTGCTAGTAGACTGTAGTCTGTTGGTGAAGGCAGTCACGTTTGTCAGTTTGCTGTTCGACTTTTTGAATTGCACGTCAAGGAAGGGTTTTTATTCTTTCTTCTTACTAACGTCTCAGAGTGAGTTGTTGAGACTGTAAATGGCAGTTGATGAGAAAAGGGGTGAACTCCTCAGGAGAACTTGAAGCTCAATCTGCTCTGTAAAATCCCCTGCATCCTGCTGTGCAGCCAGAGGAATTTTAATGAAAACTCAAAACTCCGCAACAAAATCCAGATTGTCTTGGCACAGGGAATGCAACACTGGGAGGCTATGTCCAGAGTGTGGAAATTTTTTTTTTTTTGCACTACAATTCCCATAGTTCCCTAGCCCATGAAGTGAGTCTGTTGTAGTCCAAGAAAGTAACATTCCCACACTCTGGGCATGGCCTCCCAGTGTTGCATTCCCCGTGCCAAGGCAATCTGGATTTTGTTGCAAAGTAAATGGCCGTTGATGGGAAAAGGGGTGAGCTAATCTGGGGTGGACTTGAAGCTATTCTGCTCTATGAATCCCTGCACTTCTGCTGTGCAGCTAGAGGATTTTAACTAAAAATTCGAAACCTGCAACACATTCCACTCCCAGCCACCCCCCCAGATAATAGGCACCTTTTCTCCTCTTCCAACTGGTTCATCATCTCAACCTTTTCCTTCTGCGCCGCTTCTAGCACGGTCCGGGCCCTCTGCAAATTTCCTTCTGCTTCGGCGACATACTAGGGAGTGAGGAAAAAAAGTCTCAACATGTATAAAATGCCTTGACAACACACTAGTCTTAGAGGCATCAATATAACTCTTGTGTATTATAGAACACTGAATATCTCATATATTGCTGTGGGTGATGGATTTATCTCTGCACAGAGCAAGATAAATAAACATGGCAGGAATGGATTGTGTTCTTGACTATATTACTTTTCCGACATCTCGCTCGTCCTTCGGGAATCTCAAAGGATTTTTTTTTTCTGGGGAACGCTGGAAAACCCTCTGATGCCAACACAGGCAACATTTAGACCTACGTTGTTGAGCAGCTCATTTCAGAACCAGCCTAGAGATTAAAACAGCATGAAATCTGGGATCCGATCTCCCCCTGTTTCCCCAGATATTCAACTGCTACATAGCCGCTCCTGGAGGGGGGTCACATATCTCAAAAAATTACCTCCTCTCGCTACGCCCTAGGGTCCCCACGAACCGGAAGCAACGTGATGACACGTTCACTGCAGGTCATTCCTAAATACACTTGCCGTTGTAATGACAAGAGTTTAAACTCTGCAGCTAACTTGCTTCCGGGATTACACGCCAGCCTACGTAGGCCATCTTACCTGCTCGTGTTGGGCTTTCAAGACGGCAATCTCTTTCTCCACCTCGCAGATGCGGCTGGTGGCCTTGGCCACCTCGGCCCGCTCCAGGTCCCGCTCCGCCAGGAGCTGCTCGATGTGTTGCTGCTTCTCCTTCAGCGCCTCCTGCAGCGCCGTGGTGCCCGAGATCTTCCGGGCGTAGCGAGAGGAGGTCTCGGTCAGCTGCAGAGGGAGAGTCGGAAAACCTTGAGGGAAAACAGTCAAGCTCAGGGAGACGTTCCCCCAGCTTCACACAAAAACTGAACATCCAAACACAATGAGGATATATGAAAATATTGCTTTTCCTCACCATGTGTGATACCTTTTCCTCTTCTTCCCCCAAATCTCACCTTGAAACCCAAGCTGTGACCCGTGGTTTACCCTCTTAATCCAGGGATGGCCACCTCTGGCCTTCTAGATGATTCTGGCTGACAGGTCTGACAACCGAGGCCAATGGTTCCCAAACTTGGGTCCCCAGATATTCCTGGACTACAACTCCCAGAAGCCTTCACCACTCGCTGTGCTGGTCAAGATTTCTTGGAGTTGTAGTCCAAGAACATCTGGGGACCCAAGGTTGGGAACCATTGGCCTAGGCCAAAACATCCAGTGATGAGGGATGATGATGCTTGCCCCACCATCTTGGATTCCTGGTGTGGGGTAGTGGATAGAGTGAGGGACTGGGACTCTAGGGAACAGGGTTCAAATCCCCATTTGGCCATGGAAACTCAACAGGGGAGTGGGACTGTTAAAACCACTCCTTAAATATCTCACTTACCTTGAAAGCCCTATCAGGGTCGCTATAAGTCAGTTTCGACTTGACGACGCAGAACACACAGATACACCACCACCCCCTTAAGGCTTCTCACTTCCTAGGAAGGTGTGGAGCGTGGGATGGGTGATCTCAGCAAAGAGGTCTAAGAGGCCTTTGTTGACCATCTCCAGACCAGACCTCCAGACCAGACCAGGACAACCATCTCCAGACCAGACCTCACGGGACAAAGCTGGCCACTGGGAGCTCTCCGAGGTGCTGAAAGGTCTTGTGGCTCATGAAGAGCCTGAATGTAAGAAATCGATAGTTCCTTACCAGTCCGCTCCGGCTGGGCCTTCCCCCAACAGAAGAGGCCACCGAACTGACTGAGCTGATGGATGAACTGCTAGGGCTGTGGGTTAAGGCTGACACCCCCATGGCCATCCGCTTGCTCTTCTTGGCTTTGGCTGGGCTGGTGGAGGGGAAACCAATCCGGATCACCTTGTGGATGGGTGCAAAGAGACCAAACTTGGGTGGGCACTGGAAATACCTGAAACAGAGCAATGGAGAAGCAAACAGAGGTTAAGTAAGACACAATCCCATATGGCCATGTCCAACACAAACCTAACTCACGTCACCATTTTAACCCACATGGTGTCTCCCTTCAACACTATCTTTGGTATGACAGCATGCAAGGTCTTCCAAGTGGTGGCTCCTCAACTGTGAACTCTCATTCCACCATTGGGTGTCCTCACTGCCAGCTTCAGGCAAGGAGAATGAAGCCTGTTCTTCTTAACTGTTAGAGTAGTGCGACAATGGAACCAATGACCTTGGGAGTTGGTGAGCGCTCCAACGCTGGAGGAATTCATGAGAAAATTGGACAACCATCTGTCAGATTTGCTTTGATTTGGATCCCTGCATTGACCAGTGGATTGAACTCAATGGGCTTTCTAGGCCCCTTCCAGCTCCATTATTCTATGATTCTATGAGCGACTTGCAGAGGGTAATATACTGTGCCCCATGGCCCATGCCAGCTTCTTTCCTACAGCGTTTACCCGCAATGGTACACAACATTTTACCACCAGTGACCTTCTCTGGAGAACACCTTACTGGGATTTGTGTTCACACTGAACTTTAGAAAGCCACATATCTTGAAATCAGTTTACTTCAGGAATCTTCCAAGCTCTGGCTTGAAATCCATAATAAAATGCTAAAAAAGGGGCATTACTAAAAAAACGTCTGATCCAGAGGCTCATATGCAGAAATGAACCCTTCATAGGAAGCCCTGTAGTGTTAAACCCTGTTTCGGAGGACAATCCCCAGAAAAAAAAAATTTAAGCACCCTCTCACAAATCAATCTTTTGGTCAACTAGAAAAATGCCAAAGGCATAATATACAAGAGATTGGCGATTTTTTAGAGGCACAAACAGTTCTTACAGACAAGACCTGAGCTACACTTTCAAAGCAGTACAAGTAATAGTCCCAAAGCAACTTTTTGGTATAGCTATTAATATTTCCTTTCAACCTTTGAAAGACCTTTAGGATAGGAACTGTTCACGTTTCACCCCATTCGCTTCCTGGTCTTGAGTGGCAAACATTTTCAGGGTGAAAGACGGCCGCTAGAGGGAAACCGTGAGTATTTCCCTGCATTTTTTTCCCCCGAATGTGATAACAAAGTCAACACATAGAATAGGCAACACAGTGACTTACTTTTGTGAAAGGCGCAATACTTGCAAATAACATTTGGAAATAAGGGCAACCATGATGATCAGAGAACTGGATGCCGGTGTCTGTTCAGCAGAAAGGTCTACGTAGATGCTGATTAGAAGAATGCACTTAGAGCAGTGGTCCCCAATCTTGGGCCTCCAGATGTTCTTGGACTTCAGCTCCCAGAAGCCTTCACCACCACCTCTGCTGGCCAGGATTTCTGGGAGTTGAAGTCCAAGAACATCTGGAGGCCCAAGGTTGGGGACCACTGACTGGGAGGGTTTCCATTACTGGCTTCCCTGATAAGGAAGAGCTGCTGTGTTCAGCTGAAGTCACTCAGAAACACTTGTTCGGGCCTTCGAAGTGGATACACAAAGATCAGGCATAAGATATTCAGATATATATATATATATTTTCCCTACAACTACCAGAATTCAGCTCCAAGCTAGAATTCTGATCGTTTTAGCAAACAAACAAATAAACAAACAAAAAAAAACCAAGTTACCTGTTCCTTGTCAAGGTGGACACTAAAGTATGGACACCGATGTTGGTCCCCAGGGTCCATGGGAACTGCAATGCATTAGGGGATGGTAGACTCTCTGTCTCTTTAGCCCTACAGAGGGTACCGCTCAAAAAACATATACAATCCTTAACGCCTTGCTATTCCCATGGAGCACAGAAAGCTTCACCCACGTCCGTGCTTTAATCATCATCTGCAGAGAGAATCTTGGCAAGGAACAAATCCCATGAGAACGTAGATTTTCTTTAGCTAAAACTACTAGAATTCTAGCTAGGAGACGTCCTGCTGAATTCTAGTAGTTGGAGTGGGGGGGAAAATTATAAAATCTCATGTCTAATGAAGATCTGGAGAACATCTGGCTGGGATAGGGATCTGGAAGAGGGGGCTTATAGGAACACTGCATTTGAAGCCCTACACATTTTCAGACTTAATTCCAAGTCCAGACAAACAAACTAGAGTGATACAAAGAAAACACAACCAAACAATTTGACAATAGCAAGAACAATGGAGCAATAAACCTATAAACAAAACTTTCAGCCTGCTTTCAAAGGAGAAGATCCTGCAGATCCTTATGCACACTGGTAAATATATTGGCTTTCCTTGTTATTCTATTGTTTTTAATACCACATTAAAGTCAGTGTTATAGCTCTGGGCTAATCACATGGCTCAAGAGCGCCCCCAGAAGAAAGGAATGGGAAACCACTTCTGAGTATTCTGTACCTAGAAAACCCTGAAAAGGATCGCTGAATCGTGATCTTAATCAGTGACTCCCAACCATGGGTAGCCCAGATGTTCTTGGACTGCAATTCCCAGAAACCCAGATCAGCACAGCTGGTAGTGAAGGTTTCTGGGAGTTGCAGTCCAAGAACACCTGATTTACCCAAGGTTCGGAAGCAATCATCTAAATATCAAATGTTCCTGAACTCTGGTTGCAAGCAGCTGATATGATAAACCACGGAGGTATAGACGCCAAAGAAATCCAAATGAGGGGAAGTACACTCGCTATTTAAGTGGTTGGGAGAAAGCAATTCTTTTAAAAGAGGAAATGGAAAACCAAGCCACGGTTCAAATGAGTGAATCTGTTGCTGATAACTTGATAAGGACCAGCTACTGAGAAAGTGAGTTCAGGCGGAGTTGCTCACCCAGATGTGGGCAGCTGTTCTGGAAACTCACCAAAAAAATATATGAAGTCAAAGCAGCCAACAGCTGTCCGAGATTGTCATCCAAAAACTGAAGGCTGAAGTAAAATAAAGCTGGCCAACGGAACGTTTCACGTATCCGGAGGAGAGCAGGAGGGCTTTGCAAACAGCTGCTCAAACTCATCTTTTCCGTGTGAAAATCAGTCCTTTTCTAAATGGTTCCTTCAGCTGGTTGCCTGGGCAACAGATCTGCAGAAGCCTCAAACAGTGCTTCATCCTCACATCAACATTTGGAAAAGTTCCTTTTCTGGAACACATCTCCTGGAATCTCCCAACCGTTCCTGCTAGCCTGGTTGTGCATAAAATCTGCATTTGCTACTTCTACATATAAAAATCACTTTACAGATGATACCAAGGGTTGCTGTCATTTTCAGCCAGCTTAACTCTCACTGCGCCTTGATCCACAGACGACCTAGGGTGTGCCCAGCCTTTTAGCTTGTCTTTTAGCTGGCTTACCCTGTGTTGTGTTGGTTTTCAGTGGTTCCCAACCTTAAGTCCCCAGATGTTCTTGGACTACAACTCCCAGAAGCACTTGCCAGCAGAGCCAAGGGTGAAGGCTTCTGGGAGCTACAGTTCAAAAATGTCTGGGGACCTTAGGTTCGGAACCACCAGGTCATCTGCTCATAACTATTGTTCGATCTTCATCTACATAATTCACATTTAGGTAGAGCATATTGACACAATCCATAGAGGTTCATCTACCAGGGCAAATGGGAAATGGCCCCAAATCAGCCTCCTACCTACCGCTTTGCTATAGGCAGGGAAGACTCACCATCTCTTCCCCATTACTTTGTGCATGTGTAATATCCACTGTTGTTCCATCTCTGCCTGTAACCCCCATGTAGCATAACACTTCTGTTACATCACCATCAACCCTAATGCACACTCGATCCTATTATCTACACTGCAGAATGATTGCAGTTTGCGTCGGGAGTTTTTACAACCTCGCAGGCTGCCTTTAGCAGATTTCGCTGGGAGGGACCTCTCTGGGCTGGGGTGACTGTCAATCTATCTAGCGCTGACCAATTGTTCCCTCCTGTCTCTGAATTCAAAGAGAGAGCCTTGTCTCTCTGCTCAGTGCTTCCCCCCCCCCCCCACTCTAGAGTCTGTGACGTCTGTTGCCGAAAGCAGTCACATTTGTCAGTTGGCTGTTTGATCTGTTTCATTTTAACAAAACCTTTTCTTCTTTCTCCCATTAATCTCTGAGGGAGTTATGGAGTCTGTAAGTGCCAGTGGATGAGTCAAAAAAAAAAAAAAGAAGAAGAAGAAGAAGAAGAGTGGACTACTCTATTTAATAAATAAAAATACTATAAATAAAAATAAATACTTTAGGGAGCTTGAAGCCATTCTGCTCTGTGAATCCCAGCACTTCTGCTGTGCAGTGAGGAGAATTTAACCCAAAATTCAAAACTCTGCAACACTTTGATACCCCTTAACTGCCATGGCCCTATCCCATGGCATCTTGTGGTTTGTACTGTCACTCCAGGGCATTGTGGGAAATTAAAAATGGCAGACCCTTCTACGATTCAGCAGCCTAAGACAGGGACACCCTGAGCACCCCGTGGGTTCTGGGATGAGACGGGAGCTCATGGGCACCAGACCTCTCTATTCAAAGTCAGACTCACTCAGGGTTGACACCTCTTTCCATACCTTGTTCCGGCAACGGCTCCATCGTTCTTCCCTAAGGGCTCATCCAGTTCGACGCCACACCATTCCCCTTTGGCAAAATCCGTCTCCCCGACATAGCGCACCACGCCTGTTTTTGTGCCGCCGACCTGTTAAATATTCGGAGAGGGAAAAAAGAAAGAAAATGAGACGGTGGTGAAAAAGACACAGCTCACCAAGGGTCAGAAAAGGAAGATGGAATAAAAATCTGGGTCACTTATGTAGACCTCTGGTGCCCTCCAGAGGTGGCTGAACCACAAGCCCCATCTGCCCCAGCCAGCATGACCAAAGATGGATGTTGTACTCTGAAAACATCTGCAGAGTACCTGCGGGCGAGGATTGTACAGAAACCTCCTTTTAGCTCAGGGGTAGAATTCATCCTTTGCATGGCAGAGGTGGGGCGGAAAAGCACCCAGGGGAGAAGCTGCCGACCAGTGTAGAAAATATAGAGAAAAGAGACTTGCGCTGGTGTAAAACATCTTTCTGAGAAACAGAGGGAGGCAGGACTTTGGTCAGGGGCTACCAAAATGGACTGAAAAACACGGCCTATCTAAAAATGCATTTCAGGCTGAAATCCTGTGGTGCCAATTCCATCTTTGCAACTGGGTCATCATCATCATCAGTTGGAGATCACCACTGATCAAAGGCTCCCTTTGATCATTTCAGGGTGGCCCGTGGCTTCATGGGATCGTGTACGAGCCACACACACACACACACCCCAGGACCTTGACAAAAGAAAATTTTAATCAGAGCCGATTGCCCAGTGCCGGTGATGTCATAATAACTCTCGGACAGACGGAGTTCATCATGGCTGTTGTTCGGCCTCAGATGGCACCATGTCTTGGGACGGCAGTGGGCAAAGCTAATTTTCCCCCCCCCACAAGCTTTACGAATTAACTGAGAGAGAAGAAGGGAGGGCCTTTTTCGGCTTTTTGAGCACGAGATGAAAGCAATTCCCTTTGAGAGCCACAGGGGGAAGAAAACCTAGAATTATCCTGTCTCATTATTGTTAGGCCATTGCTACCGCAGGACCGCCTCACACATTTATTTCTACCATCACTTCTTTACAGTGCCTTGAAGGAATGTCACATAAACAGACCCAGGAGTTTGCAAAAGTTCCTTTAAAAAAAAAAAGCTTCCAATCCTCAGAAGCTCTAAAGTTCGATGGACCTACTTGGAGAACCCTTAACCCAGAGTACACGGTGTGAAAATTGCTTGTAAATATATCTGAAGTTCAACATACAGTTCAAACATGTTAAATCTACCACCCTTGGTCACTAAATTAGATTTCACCTTGAGGTATATTTTCCAAATTAATATATATATATATATATATTTAACATGGCTCCTCTCTCAGCTTTCTGTAATCTCTGACTGACTGCTTGCTTTGTTTTATTTTCTGTATTTTGAAAATTAAGAAATATATTTAATTGGAAACATATAAATATGGTTTTGCACACTCTACTTCGTTATTAGAAAGAAAGATCAAATCATGGGCCATCAAGTCAGTTCTGACTTATGGTGACCCTTTTTGGGGTTTTCCAGGTAGAGAATACTCAGAAGTGGTTTATCATTCCCTTCTTCTGGGGACCGCTCGGGGACTGTGCAGCTGGCCCAAGGCCACCCAGGCTGGTTCTCCTTCACAGGAGAAGCAGCGGGGAATCGAACCCCCAATCTCTGGTTTCGCAGCCCAGATACCTAAACCACTGATCTAATTTACCACTCCGGAGCCCCAAAAACTGCCTAGCGGTTTTCTACTGGCTGAAATGCCACCGTTTTTTCAAGGTATCTCAGGGAGATGTTTTCAGACTAGCTGTAATTAGAGTTACAATCCCTTATTTTAAGTTCACAGACGTAGAATTTAAGACAATTCCCCCCTCCACAAGACTGGCATTTTAAAATAAACTCAAAATAACCCATGCTCTGAAATTGTATTCAGAAGAACTTGGAGTAAGGCAGATTGCGAGATGGAGAGAAAACAGATAAGATATTTCTCTAGTAGAGAAAGAGAGCTTCGGAGTGTTTGGGACAGGAAGCCTTCCACGGTAGCAATTCTCAAAAGTGGTAACCACGTTCGTCTGTTTCAGCATGCCTTAAAAATATAAAAACAGAAGTTGTACCACCTTGAAAGCTGACAGTTTTATCTGTTGTGTCTGTCATCCTTACAAAGCTCTGGGTGAAATATATCTGTTGGTCTTCCAAATGTTTATTTTGATGACACAGGATATGGGTGTAAACCCTTGGCTGGCTGGCTCCTCTTTATATACAAGGGGGGGAAACCACAACATTATTCTTCCTACCCTGTCAGACACTGAGGCATTTGTGATGCTCCCAACCAGAAAACAAAACTATTTTTTTTTGCATTTGTTAAGGGAAACTGCACGATTCCTTTCACCCAAACAACGTGTTGCAAAATGACAACGGCTGCTCCTTTGTCGCTTGAGTTTTAAGGAGCCGAAGCAGGAGATGGGTTATTTGTATCTGTTTCAAATAATCAGCATGGAAATATGTATTTCTGGGTTTTTTTCTTTTCATATTTTTATTATTTTCACACCATGGATAAGTGAAGCTGCAGATACCGAATCTGCCAATACAGGAGTCCTATTGCACTAAATATGGTACCTAACATCCATGTCCCATTTATCTAGTGAACAGACTGGCTCAATGGTCCTTTGGACGTACACTGAATTCTTTTCATCAGCCTTTTGGCATTCCCATGAAAACATCAACAAGAGAAGCAACTGACTCAGGTCCAAGAAGCCATGAGATGACACTTCCCCCAAAAATATGAAAAGAAAAGTTACTTTTAAAACAAACAAACTCCAAAGCACCAGATCTTCCCTAGCTCAAGAGGTGGACAACTTTAGCTGGTCTTGAGTACAATTTCCTCCTGGGGCCTCCTAGACCCCCCCCCAAAAAAATCCCCCATCCCCCAAATAAGGAAAAGAAAGAATAAAGAAATGAAAGGTTGACTTCCATTTTCAAAAACTGGCATTTTATGGTGTTAATGGGAGAAGCTATGACCTGTTTCGAAGGTAAATCACCCACTCCTGAGAGGTTCTGGAAACTGTAATTCACTTTTTTTTTCCCACTAGAAAAAGAGGGAACATGAGGAGGGTTCACAAAAACATTTTAGAGATGATACCCACCCCTGCCCCGGCCAGTGGTTGCGCTACTGTACACCAGATTGCAACCATGGCAGTAACACAGATGTTGACTTAACCGAAGTCCCACGGACTCAACACATCTCCTCCAACTCAGACAAACCAAAGGCTTAAGCCCTCGTAGGATGAACTGAATTAGTCCCAACTAAAGCCAACTCATTCGCCCGATTCTTGTTGGGATTGTACATGCATAGAAGAGGAATGTTGTGATCTGCCACAGCCAACGGATGAGATGCTGGGCTCACGAGACACAATTAAGCCCACCCATGTACGGGGTTCCTCTTCCCAATCAAGAAATCCCAAATGAATTTGGGCCACGGAACGGATGGGGCTTTGCGAAGTCAACATTTCTCTAAATTCCACAAAATCAAGCGGATTTCCTAGAGGGACGTCACTGTCGGATCTAGACTTGCAGCTTAAAATGAGACATGGACGTGGCTATAAACCTAAAAATTAAGCCTAGGTTCTCCGCCCCCCCCCCCTCATCTGAGGAAACTCTTGCTTTTCTCTTCTTGGCAGGAAGACTGGAAGACAGACATGTGGCTTAAATTAAGGCCTCGGAGAAATCAGTCATAACATTCAAACTTCCGCTGTAGTTTTCAAAACATGTTAAAATGATTATCTAGAATATCCCTTCGCTAGCCTGTTTTTCATTTACTAGGGTCGCCCCACTCTCTATTCCACTGGCATAGCAAAACAGTATCCTGCTGTATTAGGATCTGTTCCGATTTTGGCCCGTATGTACTTTTAATCTCTAATCCAAGAATACAATTTGGGCGGGAAGAAAATCCAAACACATGCAGAATATCAGAGATGGATTACTAAATATCCCTCTTAGTTTATTATTATCCTTCTAGATGGATAACTTCCAAGCAGGATCGGCGCTCGGTAAAATAATTTCTTTTGGACTACAAATCCCAGAATCCTCTAACCAGCATGGCATGGCCCTTTCTTGGCCAAGGGGATCCTGGAAGGTGTGGTGAAAAAAAACTAACTTTTCCTAACTAAGATTTTGACAACATTTGCCCATTGTTCCTCTTGTATCCGAGGTATAGGGTACAGATGGCATCCGAAGGTACAGTGTCCCTAAACCTGGAGGCTCGGTTTAGCTGTTATGAGTGATACGAAAAGCTTTCACTTGGCAGGAGTTTCACAAGAATATTGCTGAGTGTAGGGAGACACAGTGAATGGAATTTGTAATTTCCATACTTTTTTGGAAGCATCAGCTTTTCCTGGGCATGGAAAAGAACAGAGAATGGGGATTAACTGTTCATGTTCATCTATTGAGCCTTTTTAAAAAATAAAAAATAAAAAAATGCTTAGTTTTAAAGTGACAGCCACTCTCACAGCCACTGAACAGCCATTGAAAAATAAACTAGAATGATAAACAAGTGAGAACTGAAAAGAGTTTGAACTGAAAAATAAAGAAAAGGCCCGCTTAGGTGTTGCTGCGTTTTTTTTTAAAGCACACTTCTAATGTAAGGATGCGTGAATTCTCAAAGAGGGGCCAGATCAACGTAAACATAGAAAAGACATCCCCTTCCTAGAGGCACAGATGTTCATAAAACTCCCATGTGCTGAATTTATAGACAGAAAATCAGAAAATAACGAGAGGAGTAAAGCACAGCTTACCCAAGCGGAGAAGATCAGATGTTCTGTGCACTGGGCTTGGAAATAACACATCAAAACTAATTATAATAAATCTTTACTTTTTAAAACCAGTAGTGAAGCCAACACATTGTATTTTCTGTTGACCACATGGCTCCTGTTTACAGTAGGACCCTTGTATCCGCGGGGGATCAGCTCCCCCTGCGGATACTGAAAAACATGGGTTATAGGAAACACTATTTTAATAGTTAAAGCTATAAGCATGGTCTTTGGCTCCCTCTAATGGCCAGTTCTGGTAATGACATCAAAGAAATATATATTTCTAGGAGTTTCCTTTTAATATTTTCAAACCGTGGATAAGTGAATAAGCAGATACTGATACTGCAGATAAGGAGGTCCTAATGTATTTCAATTAAGCCAATACTGTAACTTTTAAGCATTTTAATGACAGCAGTAATAGCATTATTCCCTCCACTGCACAATCTTTAATGGTCACCTACTATCTCAGAAATATTATTCTAGGGGAGATGTGATGGACTGAGATATTTTTGAGCATTTTTACCATTATGCTCCTTGCTACTCGTGAGCAGCAATGTGGGTTTTCTAGAGCATTTTGAACTAGAAACTTTTCTGGAACATTTCTCCATGTCATAAAGAGAGCGATCCGGTCAAACACACTTAGCTGACATATTTACTACCCAAAACATTCAAATGTCCAGGTATATCTGATCGGCAACATTTGATTTAAAATAATAATAACACCAATATACTGGCTGAAACCCAGGAGAAAGTTGCAACTAGAGTAGGCCTATTAAATCAGTGGTGATTGAGTGAGTCAACACCACTGTAACTTCCACAGATTCAATGGGTGTACTCTAGCCATGACTTACTACTGAATTTCAGTCACTAGTGGATTTTCTTTTTTTTAAATATTAGACATTATTATTTCTCTTTCCATTTAGCTAACAGAGCTGAATATATCTGATGCAAATGTATTTTCAAAATCCCAAGCCCTATGAGGAAAGACTGAAAGAACCTGGCATGTTTAGTCTTGAGTAAAGAAGACGGAGAGGAGATAGCACTTTTCAAAGACTTGAAAGGTAGTCCTACAGAGGAGGGGCAGGATCTGTTCTTAATCATCCCAGCATGTAGGACATGTAATACTGGGTTCAAGCTGCAGGAAGCCAGATATCGGTTGAATATCAGGAAAAACTTCTTAACTGTTAGAGCAGTACGACAATGGAACCCATGACCTTGGGAGGTGGTGGGCGCTCCAACGTTGGAGGCCTTCAAGAGAAAATTGGACAATCATCTGTCAGATCTGCTTTGATCTGGATTCCTGCCTTGAGTGAGGGGTTGGACTCGATGGCCTTGTAGGCCCCTTCCAACTCAATTATTGTGGGATTCTGTGACTCTAAGACAAGAACCAGACCCCTGCCCGGCTTTTTTGCTGAAACAAAACCACTTACAGCTTTAGTTCTGGTTTTGGTTTGAACTGCATATTCAAAAGGTGAATTCACAACTGGATTATGAAGTGCATTTCTGATTTTATTTTACCATAAAGTCTGCAGATTAGTAAAGGGGCCATGTGCTCTCGCGCACACCCTTTCTAAGAACAACCACATGAAAAGCATCTGTTAACAATTTTAAACCTAAAAAAGAGAAACAAAACAAGAACAGATGCATTACCTTTCAGACCAAGAGATTTATTTCTATGTGAACTTTCCGTAAGAGCATTACAATCTGTTGGAGTTTTATTTGCAACCTCACATGCTGTCTGTGGTTTGTGTAACTGGGAGGGACTTTTCTTGATTGTCTCTTTATCCAGCACTAACCAATCATTCCTTCCAGCCTATGAATTCAAAGAGAGCCCCGCCTCTCTGCTGAGTGTTCTTTTCCCTCTCTTTCCTTAGCTAGAAGCAGTTGTTTGTTTGCTGTTGATCTGTTCAGTCAATCACTACATATGTGTGCACTAAAGAAAGCAGCATATGTAAGTCTCTAATTTCAAGCAATTGTAAGCAAAGACTTTAAAAAAAATAATGAAAAAATGGATTGGAATCAACAAATGCTCACACGGAAACAGATTTGTGAGTCTTAAAGTCAACACAATACTTCTATTATGGCCTGTGCTGAAACAGCCGAACATGGACAGCCTTGTGTAAACAACTTTGAAATGGGCAAGCTTATCCTATAATTGCATTGATAACCGGTTTATTATCAATGATGAATTTTATAAAACAAATTATTTTTCTTTTATCAAGCTGCAGAGGCTCAAAAAGGGAGAGACAGTCTTCTCTTTTTGCCTTTAAATCGGACCTCACTGGACAGCCCTCCAACCTGTTTCTCAGTTCATGGCTAGTGGCTAGTTCTGCTATTACAGCTTAGAAATTTGTTTTAAGGTAAAGGTAAAGGTTCCCCTTGACATTTAGTCCAGTCGTGTCCGACTCTAGGGCGCGGTGCTCATCCCCGTTTCCAAGCCATAGAGCCAGCGTTTGTCCAAAGACAGTTTCCGTGGTCACGTGGCCAGCGCGACTAGACACGGAACACCGTTACCTTCCCACCAAGGTGGTACCTATTTATCTACTCGCATTTTACATGCTTTCGAACTGCTAGGTTGGCAGGAGCTGGGACAAGCGACGGGAGCTCACTCCGTCGCGTGGATTCGATCTTACGACTGCCGGTCTTCTGACCTTCCAGCACAGAGGCTTCTGCGGTTAAACCCGCAGCGCCACCACGTCCCTGAAAATTTGTTTTAAAGGGAAAGGCAAAACCGGTGACTCTGTAACTCTTTGTCCCATTCCTTGTGCCATCAGCAAGAGGCTACCCATCACCGCAATCCACTTGTAACGCGTTATTTCCAAGCCTTGCCCCGACCACTCTTAGGTACCTTCTGTTTGAAGCAACTGACCCGCTTTACCTAACAGCAGAGCCGGCCGTGAAACTATTCCTTGCAGGAAGAAGGAACAGCAGAAGAAACTGAGAGCAAAGCAGCACACAAGGTATTTCCAGATGTGCAAAAGTCCCCTTTCTATATATTCAGAGTATCATGTTTGCCAATCTTTCCGTGGCACAGACACACAAATACTGAATTAAATCGGGCCCTGGCCTTTTAATTCTGCCGAAAACGTCAAATGCCAAGAGAGAGGAATGTGCTGAGCCACAAGGCACTAATTTCCCCCAAAGCGTTTCCATTGTTCAAAGAACAGCCACGTATCTTCCCGTGGAGGGCACGGAACAGCCAGTGCCACCAAAAGTGTACCAGACAGATTCTCGCCACCCGACATTCCTGTCTGATCAGGCAGCTGAGCGTACCTTCTGCTCTTATGTCTCATTTGTGATTTTCTGGACAGACCGTAGTTCTGTTTGCACTGTGTCATTACAGCAGCTTGGCCTATGGAATCGTGCCAGATGTTCAGGATGCGATTTTTTGATTTCTTGGGCTACACATCTCATTATTACTCATCCAGGGAATGCTACCTGATTTATATCCATCTTACGGACACCCAAAGGGGGCTCATCTGGAAGGCAAGGCCTGAACGGGAAGGCTTTGAGGCCTAGCTAGGCCTAGCTTCCTGTTAGCTAGCTGGGAGCCTGCTTTTGAACAGGAAGCTAGGCCTAGCTAAAGCTCAAAGAGTTTCAGTTTAGTTTTTCTCTCTCCCAGGTGAGCCACATGTACGTGTTTGTAAGGAAATCTGAAAATCCCAGCCCTACTGATTGTAGTTTGGCGAGATACTTGATGGCTGGATAGCTCAGTGGTTTAGGTATCTGGCTGCAGAGCCAGAGACTGAAAGTTCGATTCCCTACTGTGCCTTTTTGTGAGAAGAGCCAGCCTGGGTGGCCTTGGGCAAGCTGCACAGTCCCATAGAAAGGGAATGGTAAACCACTTCTAAGTATTCTCTACCTGGTTCAACTTCTCATCACCTCAATGGCACTGCAAGCCTGCATTTTAACTACATATTTCTTCTCAATTATTTAATGAGGCCATGCCCTGTAACTCCAAATGTAACTCTAAAACTAACTAAACATAATCATGCTACAAAAGGAGTGAGGCTATGCCTTCTTAATTTACAATAGTAATTAAATGTAGTTGGTGGGAGGAATTAATTACAAGTAACTGATTGTTGGTAACGAGTTACTTCCAAACTCTAGGCGAGACTAACTTAAATCTTTAGTACAGTTTGGAGACGTTCCTTTTATGGACCACAGCTCCCAGATCTCTCTAGCCAACAGCCATGCCTGATGAAGGCTTCTGGGACTTGTAATTCCAAAAAAGGAACTTTCCCAAACTACTGATTTTCAGATTGAGGATGAAAACAATGGATGGTTTCAAGGGGACAGTAAGTATGCTGTGGGTTTTAACATTACCTTTATGTGAACTGTCCAAGGTGCTGATGGTTCAGCACCCTGGAGAGCTCCTTTGGTCCTGTTCAGAGTAAATCCTGTAGTGGATTAATTGCCCCCGTGAAACTGGGTCACCAGCCTCCATTGCAGCCACACACACCCAACATTCTCCACACAACAGCTTGTCCACACACATCCCCTTTTTTGTAGAGAAGCATTTACTGATTTATCTTGCAGCTCCCTAAAGAGGAACAAATCGATGATGGCAGGAAGTCTCGGAGGTGTCTCCTGAACTGAACACTTAACAAATTCAGGATGGCAGCAGCTCTCCTGGATCAGAATCCACTTTGTCAGACACCCACAAGAGTTTATGCCCCTAGTAAGCCTCTTAGACTTTAAAGGTGTTCCAAGATTTTCATTATCTTTCAACTTCTATTGTTCTACGGACTCCAAAGAACATTGTTTTCAAAACACATCATGCAAATAATGTTGCAACTACTATGTTTAAAATAATAACATTTTCTTTTGTGTGTGTTGAGGGTTGGAACAGAACACGGGTACGTGTAGAAAACAACCTGAGTGGCAAAAGGGGGGTAAATAAGCAGAGAGGCCTGGGTGTGTTTTCTCCCTCTTTCCTTTTCTAGATTTTCATGCTGATTGGTAATCACAGGATTCCTTCTTTCTCTCTCAGAAATAATTTTGTATTATTTTTTGCTCTTCCATTTTCACTCTACGAACATGGAAGACCTTGGGCTTCTGCACTGCTTTAAAATAAACATTCCTCCTGTATTCTCCTTAAATAGATTTCCTAATTCCTATTTGCCGATTGTTTGTACCAGGTAAGAGCATTATAGGGAGTGCTATTCCCCCCCCCAAAAAAAAATCCAGGTCTATGCAATTTGTGCAAACTAGCTGCACCAAATGAGGGTCTTTTCCCTTCGAAAGCAAAACACACGCACATAGCCAGCGTACCACATCTGGCTAACTGTGAAAAAAGACACAGCCATCTTCTGACTCTTCTAATCCTTAAAAATCTATACCACAAAGCACCACTCATCATCATTGCACAAAATTCGCACAACCTGCATTTGCTCACTCTTTTGCACAAATTTGTGCGATTTGCACAAAAAGGGTTCTCCAGCTTTTCGCGTGCTAAGGAGTGCCACGGAATACTTTTCTCCCATGACGGGAAAGAGAATTATTGCTTGTTTTCTCTCCTTTTCGCTGAAGGACACGACATGCTAGATCGTACACTGTCAGCGCTTACCACGTCCCCAAAATGCATGCAAAACGATGGGCGAACGACCACAGAGCCACTGTTTTTCCCGATTGGGCTATGAATCTGGGCATCCCCCCCAAAGACTGGGGCACGTATTGTTCATGGATAAATGCCATCAAAGAGGAGGAAGACTTACGAGCACGCGGTCTCCGAGCCGGAAGTCCTTGTCCCCTTTCTTCACCGACCCACTGTCCGACAGGTTGGATCCCGATTCGTTCCCCGTCTTCATAGTGTTGTTGAGGACGCTCTCCCGCAGAGGGATGACCCGGGTCGAGAGAGGCGGGGTGGAGGTGCCAGAGTGCAGCGACAGATTCTGCGCCGTCAGGGACTCTACGGAATGGGCGTCGCTCCCGGAGCCCTCTGCCGTCGGCTGGCGGGTCAGTTTGGAAGGCCGTGTGAAAATCCCTTGGAGGGGCTGGCACTCAAAGTAGCGGACGCCGCCCACGGAACCGTCATTTTTCCCCACGGGGTCGTCCAGGACCACCCCGGCCCACTGTCCGGGGGCAAACTGGGTCTCCCCCAAATACTGGATCACGCCAGGCTTCACTCCGTTGACCCACACCCGTTCGCCCACCACAAAGTCCCCCAGGAAGTCATCGCCCACCTCGGCGACCTTTGACCCCGGCGGCTTTTCGGCGGCGGCTGGAGTGGTGGTGGAGCTCTGTTTGTGCAGAGGCGACCCTATTAAAAAAAAACCAACAAGGTTGCGTCAAACATAAAGGCTTCAACAGCCAAGAACCTACAGGTAATACGACGGGGTCATCCCGAAAGCAGTGGGGGCAACATCACCACCTCGGGGACCCCTTACACTCCAGGTCTTCCCAGGGATTGTCCCCAAAGTACCAGCAAACTATTTAAACTAAACATTTCTCAGTGTCTCCGTTTGCCAGAGATATTAGGCAGCAAAACATGAAAAGCAACTGAATGCAAGCATTTGATGACTGCAGACGAGGCTGCCCCCATTTCCAAATTTCAGCAACCAAGGACAAAAAGCTATCGAAACCTCCCCATGGATGCTGAAAAACATAGCCATACCAAATGCTAGTTGCTCTCTGGCTCCCTTTAATAGCCAATTCTGGGAAATATACCCTAGAAATACATATAAATAGGTATTTCTGGGTTTTTTTTTAAATTAAGTATTTTCAGACAGTGGATAAGCAAATCAGTGGATACAGTAGGACCCCCATGGATAGGGGGTTCCTACTGTAGTTACTTTGAGTTCTTTCTCTCTAATTTTTTTTCTTCCTAAGAATGGCAGTGCTTTCCCATTTTGGTAGATCAGTTGTGATCCACTAGCCCATCTATTGATCAGCTGCAACCCTTCTACTTAAAATGCAGCTAAAACCTTGGTTTGCCATTTGTTTAGCCTGGTTAATTCAGTGTATTAGGGAAACATAGTTACAAATGGAATTCCTAGCCTTTGGTGTCTGGGTTGCGGAACTGGGTTCACATTCAGCATTTGTGTGAAACCACGGAATGTTCACAGACATCACAACTGTGAGCGGAGGGAGCGCTAACATTTCACAGAAGCCTCTCAACATCTGGGTGTGCTGTTGGCTGCAAAACTCACACTCTACCTGTGTGTAGCTTCCTCTGGTCGTATAAAGGAAGTTAAAGGGATCTGACAGATCTCCTTTCGCCGTGAAGTCCCGGATAAATGCTCGATCTAAAAAAGCGCCAGCAGGAGCGCCTGGGGACCAAACACAAAAGGCATCCTGTTCCAGTTGGTGCCATCTTGATTCCTTAGCCAAGGGTTCGGCTGACGCAAGAGTCACGGATGGGATTTGAAATCAAGGCTGACCTTTCCTGTTAGAGCTTTGCAAGTGGCAGCCTGGAGCTATAAGCTGGACCTGTGGGGCAACTGCCCGCAGAAAGAAGAGAACGAAAGGAGACCTCTGTCGGATTAGAGCACCGGGTCACCCACCTAACTTTGATTTGCGCAGGATCCTACCATACACTTTTCAAGAACATTGTTGCCTGCCTCCAACAATTAATAATCTGAGATCTGTAAAAGCCAGTAATTTTAATTTCACCGTGTTGAAGGGGAATCCATTGTGGGTTTCGGTCCAAAATGTATAGGAGCTATCCAAAGCACTTAACCATACTTCTTCTAAACAGGTTCAGCACCTTGAACAGCTCCCACAAAGTTTGGATTACAACAGAGAGCAGATTTGCCTCCCCTGTGAAAGGAGAGTCGCCATCCCCCACAGTCTAAGATAGACTGCCCCTGCCCACGGAGAATAATGTGCATTGCTATCTTAACAGGATCAGACCAAAGGTCCATGTAGTCCAATGTGCTGTCCACACGGAGGCCAATCAGTTGCTTTAAGGAGCCTCGTAGCACAGTGGTTAAACTGTAGTACTGCAGTCAAGACTCTGCTCATGACCTGAGTTCGATCCTGATAGGCTCAGGAAGCTGGCTTGAGATTGACTCAGCCTTCCATCTTTTTGAAGCTGGTAAATTAAGTACCCCGCTCAATGGGAGAGGCAATGTGTAGCCTGCATAATTAAATCATAAACCACCCAGAGAATGCTTTAAGTGCTATGGGGTGGTATATAAGCTACACACGTTTTCTGCTTTGCTTTTTGCTTATAGGAAGCCCATTGCTACTCACAGAGATGGGATTTGCAGATTTCTTGGGGGTACAAATCTCAAAATTCTCCATTCTGGGAGTTCTGCTTCACTGATAGACACCTTACACTCACCTCAATGTGGCTCACCTGGAAGAAAGGCCTTGAATGGAAGGCCCTGAGGCCGAGCTAGGCCGAGCTCCACCCAAGCTTCCTGTTCCTGCCCCAGTGCTAGCTGGGAGACTTCTTTCTGAACAGGAAGTCGTCCAGTCAAGGCCTATCTCCCAGGTGAGCTACATTCAGATGTCCGTAATTTGTCAGGCAGAACTGCCAGAGCAGAGAATGATGGGATTTGTACCCCAAGAAATAAATAAAATCTCATCCCTAGCTTCATATTCTGTCTCTAAATTCACAGCAACTAATGGGCATACAGACTTCATTATCAGACATGCTGTATAACTATTCTGACGAGCAGCCCTTGATCGCCCAAATCTCTGAGGTATTTCTCTGATCCCCTTTCATAGCTGTCCATGTTAATAGCCATCACTGTATCTTGTGACAATGAGTTCCACAGACTTACCACAATTTCTGTGTGAAGAAGCAATTCCTTTTATCTGAACTGAATCCTTCACACTGCATTTCCCACAGACTTTGGGATCTGGCATATCATCTATATGATGCCAGTTGTCAAGAGGAGCAAAAAATGCAGTATAACAGCCCCGTTTCCATGGTTTCCCCAGCAGACAGAGACGATAAACAACCCCTTAACTGGAAAGGATAACAAGTACCAGGTTGTTCTCTCAAATCCATTCAAGGATTTGGAAATTCTCTCTCTGTTGTTAACTACAAATCCTAGATTTTGGAGTACTGTGGGCTTTGTAGTACCAAAATAGGACTATTTCTGTGTTCCAGGCTATACCCCCCTCCTGGAAAAAGTACAGGACAAGGTAAGATTTTTCCAACACAGGTGTATGTCCAATAAGGGACGAAGGCTCAATAGTAAAGCAGCTGCTCTGGAACAGAAGGTCACGGGTTCAAATCCGAGCATCTCCAGATCAAAGAGTAAGTGATAGCAAAATTATCTCCAGAGCTCATACACACAGCAATGAATCTTATATTCCAGCATACAATCCTAGAATAACTGAGTTAGAAGGAGCCTATAAGGACATCAAGTCCAACCCCCTGCTCAAGGCAGGAATCCAAATCAAAACAGATCTGACAGATGGTGGTCCAGTTTTCTCTTCAATGCCTCCAGCATTGGAGCGCTCACCACCTCCTGAGGTCATGGGTTCCATTGTCGTACTGCTCTAACAATTAAGAAGTTTTTCCTGATCTTCAGCCTCAATCTGGCTTCCTGTCGCTTGAGCCCATAATGACGTCTCCCGCATTCTGGGATGATCGAGAACAGATCCTGCCCCTCCTCTGTAGGACTACCTTTCATGTATTTGAAAAGTGCTATCCTATCTTCCCCCGTCTTCTTTTCCCAAGGCTAAACATGCCCAGTTCTTGCAGTCTTTCCTCCCAGGGCTTGGTTTCCAGTCCCCGGATCATCCTTGTTGCCCTCCTCTGAACTTCCTCCAGTTTTTTGGCCTCCTTCTTGAAGTGTGGTGTCCAGAAGTGGACACAGGATGAAGCCTAATCAGTGCTGAATAGAGAGCAGACCCATATGAGTCCAAGAAGCTTGCAGAGAACTTTTAGAGATGGTACTGGGTGCAGGAATTCTCCTCCTCTGACGCTAAGCCTCAACGTGGCCAGTGGAGGATATTTTGAATCCAATAACTTTCAGGCATCTTTTCCGGATGTTCCCCTCGAACGTTGCTGCCTGACACATAATCTAGTGTTACCACGGAGCTCATGCAATCTACGTCGCGTGTGTTGTGTCCCATTCCAACTAGCAATCAAACAGGAAGGGGCCATCAAAGGCCAGCAGAGTTTGGGGAAAAGTTCCTTTTCTCGCTGAAAACGCCCAGGAGCATCCCCCCAAGAAGTAGACATTCCAAAAAAGTCGCTTCTCTGAGCAATCTCCCCGCCCCCAACACGAGGCAGCTTGGTGGCAGAATTGGCCATGGTTGTTGTTTTAAAAAAACAACAACACACACAACGTATTAGCACATCACAGCAATGAATAGGCACAAAAGAAGAGGTGGAGATGCAGCCGGAGAGAGCATCACCATCATGGAAGTCCAGCTGCTTGCAGTGAAGGCTTAAATATCATGTGCTAAAATGTTTTAAGGGACCTACCCTCCCATTAGTGTGTCCCGGCTTCATGCCTCCTTCTTTCCGCCCAAATCTGCATTTCCAAGATCAAACAAGGTGAACAGAGGGGGTACCTTCAGCCTCTCCTCTCTCACCCTGCGCTCTAACAAGGCCCATGGATCCCACCATGATGCAAACAAGGAGTTGCCTTCTCCAGAACAAGGCATGCCCCCATTGCCAAGGGTGACTGTTTTTATCAGGTACCGTGCGTTTATAATACCAACACAAAAACAAACTAAAAAAACCCGACACACAAAGTTCTGCAGCAAATATGTGTCGGTGGGAAGTGAGATGCTGGATTTACTTCAGCAGGAACAGTAAGGTTGCGAGTGGACACAGACGATACCGCACTTTAAGAATTTGTTAAAAATTATTAAATTTGGGTCGGGGGGTTGAGGAGCCCAGGGGGGACCCTGAAAACATGTCAAAATGGCCACCCAGGCCCACGGGGACCTTTTCAGCCATTTTTTCCCCCAAAGAAAAATCTTAATATTTCTGTGGGGTAGAGGGAGTTGTATTTGGCCCCCTTGAGGCCGGTCTGCAGCCTGGGGACCCTGTGTTGCCCGCTCTTGCTCTACAGGCATGGACAGCTGAGTTGTAGGTATATAAACATTTGTCAATACGTAGGGTCATCAGCTCACTGCTGGAAATGCATTTGATAAGAAATCTCAGGAACACTTTCTAGAGGCAGTAAGACATCAGGGTCATATTTGTGACAAATCACTACTGGTGACACTTCCAAGGAACAAAACAGGTCAGAGAAAAGTGGGAGAATTAAAGAAGAAAGTGTCGTAAAACCTTTCGGCCAGACATCTCTCCCAACCTAAACCTACCTCACAGGGTTGTACTGAGGATGTAGTACAGAGGAAGGGAGCCACCTGTGGCTCTATGAAACCCTTGGACATAAAGAGGGATATTTAGATTATTTTCTGTATCATCATCATCGAGCTGGAAGGGACCCTATAGATCATCAAGTCCAGCCCCTGTCAAGGAGTCACAGCGGGGAATCGAACTCCCAACCTCTGGCTCTGCAGCCAGAGACCTAAACCACTGAGCTATCCAGCAGTTCCATGTATGCCTGTGCCTCTGTCTGTCTGTCTGTGTGTCTGTCTGTCTGTCTATCTATCTATCTAAATTTGTTCCTGCTGCTTTTTATAGTGTTTCAGACCAAAAAAAGTAATTCATTGCTATTATTTTTAAAAAATATACTGCATTTCTTTTTGCATCAGTCCCTACTTCTTGTTACTCTCTTAGAAAGAGACCCTTTATCAGATGAAAAGTTGTCATAAAACTTGGAAAAGTCTGGCCACGCTCCCGCTGAAAATTATTTTTACAAGTAACTTGAACACGTTACTTGTGATTATGGGGAAGGCACTTCATTACTACTCACGGCATTACTGTTAGATTGTCGCTTCGTTATGCCCTCCTAACCAGAAAGGGGAGATAGGAAGGCGAAGCGTTGGTGCCTCATTTCCAAGCCGCGACATGTAAATAAATATATGGAGGATAGAAATTGAGTTCCTGTATTGTTTCTGGGGTGGGATTTTTGTACATCCGAAGGACGGGCTCTTTTTCAAATCCTTCTCTCCTCACCCGCTTTGAAAGCTGTGCCGGACACTTGGTACAAGGGAAAATCTTGATCCCCAGGGCGTGAATTGAATCATATACAATTGGCTCTTTTATCGTTTCAACGGGCAATGTGTCTTTACAGTTTTCTTGGTGGGATTTTTTCGAAACAGAAGGCAGCTTTTTCATTGGCTGCTCAGGCCTGCCGTGGATGGAGGCCTGCCAGCTGCTGAGTCTACTCTTGTCTCTTTCACATCGCCGGAAAACTGTATTTTCTACAACTTTTATTTTTAAGGACCCCTCTCCCTTTGTGCAAGGCTAATCGACATGCCTGCCTCTTCTAGAAACCATGCAAAATTTGAGCATTCAATCTGTCTTTCCCTCCCTACGCTAGAGGGCACAAAGCGCCCTTTTCCAGTAAACAAACAAAAAAACAGGTTTGTAAGTAAAATTTTGGGATGTGGGTTTCACATTTATACATAGGACACAAACAATCAAGGGAAGATTTTTACAACAATAATAATAATAATAAAAAGCACCTTGTGACATCATCCTGATGGCAATTTTTAGAGTATATATTTTAATTGTATTTTAATTGTTTTATCTTTTTTTTTACTGTATTTTCATTGTTGTAAGCCGCCCAGAGACCTTTGGGTAGTGTGGGCGGCATATAAGTTAAATTAATTAATTAATAAATTAATTGTTTGTCACCAACAAGCCCTGCCTTCAGCCACTGGATGAACGGCTGTGATGTCACAGAATTACACCCCACAAAGACAACGAAACACCAAGTTACAGTAAGTCTCAGACCACAAGATGGGGATCGGAGGAGAGAAGGGGACAGCTCTGACAGAACAGGGTTTATTGAATATACTGTAATACATTAGAGAGATACCCTATAGAGACCAGGTTGAATGGCCCTTCAAGGACATCCTTGTATAAGGATAATTTCTGCGGCAGGCTACGGAGAGACTCCCACAATCCCACAGGGGTTTTGGCCCACGCGAAGCAAACGAGCGCTCACCTTCCTTCGTAGCGGTGCTGGTTGGGGCCGCCGTGGTCGCTGTTGCGCCAGGGCGTCCCATGGGGCTGGAGTGCTTCCCGGCCCTCCCAGGGATTTTAAGTCCACTCGGCTTCAGCATGTTGGCCCTGGTCAGTGTGGCTCACGCAGTGGGCTGCCTTTCGTCCTCCGAACGGTGACTTAGGGTGACGGTGTCGAGCACCAACGCGATGGAGCCCTTCATGGGTGTTCACAAAGCTAGAAAAAAAAGAGGGAGAAAAAGAGACATGCAACATGAAATCAATTTTCATGAAATCATTGCCAGAGAATGAAGTTCACTAGGACCCTGTATCCGTGGGATCAGTATCCTCACCTATGTGCGGACTGGAAATATTAAAAGAAAAAAAATTGAAATATGTATTTTCACAATGTATTTACCAGAACTGGCCACTCCAGGGAGCCAGAGACCATGCTATGTATTCGTGTTGAAGAATACACATGAACATACTTTTTTTCTGGACTTTTTTCTTTTACCATGCTACGTACAGCGTTCACTATTATCCGTGTTTTTCAGCATCCACAGGGAGGCTTGGAACCATGGATACGGGACGGGAGGGTCCTACTGTAAGTGTTTAACAAGCTCTTATTTGAGAAAGAAGAGATCAGAGCTTGGAAGTAGCACACAAAAACTGATAAACTTGTAAGAGACAAAAAGAGAAGACAGAAGTGTTGTTAAAATCTCATTCATGTCTTGACTCGTCCTTCGTTCCTAAGCCATGTGTGCCAGAAATTAACAGCTCGAGTGGAGTAAATGCACCCTCCATCCATGTGCACATAATGTGCCTGTTTTACGACCAGATCCGGCCGGGCTACCTCCCTGCTCCCAGCCGCTACTGGCTGGGAATCCTGCCAGCATGCCTCCTTCTGCGCCAGCTCAGCCTGCCTTGAAACCGTTGACTCACGCCTTAATTACTTCCCGTCTCAGCCGAGCTACGGCTATCCCAGCAAACGGGCCTGTCTCACTTGGTGAACTCTGGCCTTAGTCACGAGCCCCGGGGTGTGGGAGAGACCCGTTCAGGCACATTTTCCCACCAACTTGCATTCCCACAAGCTGTAAGGTTTACTCATCCCCTTGGTTGATTTTCCTGAGGGACCTCAAGGCAACATCTAGAACAGGGATGAGGCTCAAGGAGGGGCCACCCTCAAGGTGATCCTGAACCCCCAATTTTTTCCACCTCAAAATAAATAAATGAGAACTGCTATTCCTGGAATCTTGCAGGAACAGGGATTTCCCTTTAAAACAAGACAAAGCTCCTTCTTTGCTTCATTCCCTTCCTTCTACCAGTCGCTTATGGTTTTGCTTTCAGGGGTGTGTCTGCACCCCACGGCGGGCAGGAATGTTGGCAAGTCTTTGGGTCCGAGACACAAGCCCGAATCTGAGTCTTTGGCACCAAGTCCCGAGTCTGGGTCCCTATTAAAAACAAGCTTTTGCCCCCAGAAAAAAAGGGAGGGGTGGGTGGGTTCCAAGTCTTGAGTTGAGTCCATCATAAAAAAAAAAAAACTCAAGTCAAGTCACCAGTGCGGCTTAAGTCCGACTTGACAGCCAGTCCCGTGACTCAAGTCCCCATCTGTGACAGGTTTCTTCAAACGATAACATTTCCCATTAGTCTCTCATCCAAGTACTGACCAGCCACAGACCCGCTTAGCTTCCGAAAGGGGTCTGGGTCGCTTGCTTTTAAACCTTTAAATCTTTCGGTCCAAATCCCACACAATTTGCAACCAGCTAGAAATTCTTCAAAGCGAGCTGAAGCAATGAGTTTCCTGCTCTCGACTCTTCCCCCGAAACCCCATTTCCGCCGAACGGGTATTCAAGGTTCTAAAATCACTTGACACAAACTTTTTGCCCACCCGCACGGGCTGAAATTCAAAACGGCGCAACTGTTTCTAGTGCGGGAAGACTTCCTGCGTTGGAGCCTCTTATAAAACAAAGATGTGGGGAAACTAATTTGATGCGAACACGACTGAACACAGTTCAATTCAAATCTGGACTTTAAAGAGTTAAAACATTCATCATCACCCTACCCATGGATGGACAGGTGTGGTTTCTCCTACATTCAGGATTTTTAGCCCTCTGTTTGGAGAGGAATCTGTCCATCTTGGCACATGCTTATACAAAAGAAATGGAAACAGGTTTTCCTAATGGTATTCTGATGCTGGAGGCAGGGTTGTGATTAGTAACCACCAAGATCGTCATCTTTCCCCACCGCTATTTCGCTAACCCTATAAAAGGGCCACTCTACAGCTTGGAGACAGGGATGAGCACCGCGCCCTAGAGTCGGACACGACTGGACATTTGTCAAGGGGAACCTTTACTTTACCTTTACCTTTAAAACGGCCACTTACCCATCACCAAATCAATGAATCAACCAACCAACCAACCAACCAACCAACCAACCAACCAACCAACCAACAGCAAGAGAAGACACAGATTTGTATCTTTCTACCTGTACTGATCAACAGGGATAGGAGATTTTGGTTTCTTGGACTACATATCCCAAGCCATCTAAACCAGCGGCTGAGAGTTCTGTAAGTCACAGGGCTGGGAAAACTTTCTTTCTTTCTTTTGGACTATAATGCCCAGAATCCACCAGCCAGCACAGGTCGAAGTGATGCCATCCGATGGATAATGGGAATCGCCATCCAAAAAAAATATGTTTTCAACGGCTCCAAACCTTTGGAGGGTCCTTGGCTCACTTCACCATCTCCCACCCTGCGGGGAATCCTGGGTTTGCTAGACGTTTCGGCTGACCATTCCCATCCTCCCCAGCCAGCACGCTACGGAATAACGGGAGCTGTCATTCAGAATGTCTTCGTTCCCCACGCTTGCCATTCCATGAAGCTTGTGTCGGGGCAAACGCTAGCTAGATACCAAACCAGCCTCGGTCGGTGGCACTTCGCGTGATCCTACCCAGACAATGTGCCTTATAAATATGGAACAAAGACTGTTGTGTCTTTAAGCGAAAGAATGAGAGAGCGAGACAGAGCAGACAGTATAATAATTACGTAGGAACAAATGCGTGAACATAGCTGGCTTCCATAATAATTTGCTAGCAAAAGATAGCTGAACTTTGTTTTAAAAAGCAGAAGCTGGAGAGCTGCTGCCCAACATTTCAAGATGGCTAAGCCAGCTAGGCTGCTTACCTAATGCATCACCAGCCTTTTCCGAAACCCCATACAAACTGGAACTCGGGCCCCCTCTCCTGCCTTACGGCTCTGTGCTTCCCAGCACGCAACTAGCTGCACAAAACCTGACCGCAGGGCTGGGATGCCTCCGAGAGGAACCGATTCACCCCCTGATTTATTAATTTTTTTTAAACAGGAAGTGGGAAAGCAACCAATAACATTTTAAAAAGAAGAAAAAAATGTCAAAAGTCGCTGCCGACGAACTCGAGGCCATAAAACCTCTTTTTTTTTTTTTTAACAGACATGCTTGGAGATGCAGAGCAGCTTTTTTAACAAACCCAGTGGAAAAGGTGGCTCTGGGCAAGAACGGCAAACTACACTATAAGAGAGAAGTTTTGGGTGGTGGTGTTGTTGCTTTAAAGGGAGCACACAATCCAGCAATGCTGTTTTACAAATCTAGTTTTGCTGATCATTACACCAATATTTGCCTCAAGGCGAAGGTGAGCCTTAAGAAGACACAGAACCAGCAACGATGTGTCTAACACTGGCTTATAAACAAAATATATTTTTAAAAATAAGGGTATTTTATAAAGAGAAGACCCCCTTCCTTTCCTCCACTGATCCTCTTCTAGTAAGGAATATAAGCAGCCTGGGGCTGAAACCATTCCCCCTTCGAGTTTGTAAAAAGCCATGCACGGAATAAACTTAGTAACCATGAAGTGTTTTTTTTAAAGGAGCTTTTTACCTTGTGTTTTACTTGTGTTTTTAACATTGTTCTTATTATGAGTTTGAATGCGAACGTTGTTTAATGCTTTAAAAAAAATATATATTGTAATAATTCTCTGGCTTTTAACTTTGTTTCGTCGAAATGTCGTAAGCTGCCTTAGATCCTTTCGGGAGAAATGAATGAATGAATGAATGAATGAATGAATGAATGAATGAATAAATAAGGAAGGAAGGAAGGAAGGAAGGAAGGAAGGAATCTCTGGATTCCCAGAAGGGACCCTCTGGCTATGTCAAGGAGGCACCGTGGGGAATTAAACTCCTAACCTCTAAAAACCACTGAGCTATCCAGCAGTTCAGTAAATAAATAAATATATTCCAAACCTAATTCCATAGCGGCAAAGCAGAAGATTTATTTGCCTCCTTAGGTCTCTTGCAAGGAGAAAGGCGGGGTTAAAAACATTTTGAATGAATGAATGAATGAATGAATGGATTGAATGAATGAATGAATGACATGCACAATTCCTTCAATGAGGAAAAAGAGGTATGCAAACCTTTTGCCTCACAACCACAACCCTGTGAGGTAGGTCACGCTGAAAGAGAGAGAGAGAAACGGGCCCCACCTTTACCTGGCTGATGAGTTTCATAACTCATCAGGGACTTAAACCAGGCTCTCCAAATCCCAGTCTGACCACGATAACCACACTGATTCCATCTCATACTGGTTGTGTGATAAACCGACAGAGGCCCTTCCTTCCTCCTCCACAACACTCCTCACAGTCAGAATCTAACCACTACAGGACACTTCCCAAAGCAATGCCGCAGAACGGGCCCACGGGATCTGGAATGTTGGATGTCCTTGGTAGGGGACATTATGTTAGACCAATGCTGGGCCAAGCGTGGGCCATGGAGCATGTGTAGCACCCTGCATGCAGTCCTCAGCCGACACGGTTTCTGCATGCAAGTTGTAGATCATGAATCATCCCTGCCCTTTTAACCCCATATCATAGAATCGTAGAATCATTGAGTTGGAAGGGGTCTATAAGGCCATGGAGTCCAACAACTTGCTCAACGCAAGAATCCAACTCAAAGCGGATCTGACAGATGGTTGGTCCAATGTTCTCTTGAAGGCCTCCAGCGTTGGAGCGCTCACCACCTCCCGAGGTAACGTGCGCCCTCCCACACTGTCGTTATCAGTCAAAGTCCTACATACTTTCCCCATTCCTCTTTAATCTACAAATTAAATCTTAACCAGAGGGACTGGCTTTATCTCTCAACAACCAGAAGCTTCCCAAAGGATGCTGGCTCCTTCGCTTTGATCACATCTCTACAATCACCAGAAATCTCACTTGAATTTCTTTTTTCTCCGTCAAAGTCACATTCCTGTTCTAAAGTATCAGACAGATTTCCCTTCCCTGTCTGTTCAACTCTTGGGCAGAACGTAGTGTATTAAAAGCTGGATTCGGTTCAAAGGACTGAGGAGTGAAAAATGGTGGACGAAAGATCAATGATTTAACCTACGCAAGTGAGGCCATCTTACTGGCAGGAAATAGCGATGACTCAAAACAACGCCTGAGGAAGGTTCAAGAAGCAAGTGCAAAAATAAAGGACTAAGATAAAAAAAAAATCAGAAGAGTAGAATTACATAACGAGGGTGTTGGAAATTAAGAAGCTGAAAATGTTAAACCTTTTCTAAACTGACTCAGTCATCTACCCTAAATGGTGATCATCATCATGAGAGCTGAGTGGTTTAGCTATCTGGTTTCCTTCTTTAGAAATTAGAAAGAAAGAAATCAAAAATAAAAACAGAAAAAAAAATCTGCCGAAGTGAATATATCCAGAAAAATGCACACTGACGTAAGAGTAAACCTTCACGGTGCTACTATTTTTTTGGGCTTTTATTTTACCAGTATATGCAAAGTATCCCTTGTTAATTTTACACCGAACAGGACATCTTAATGTGAGCTTTTGTGGACAAGTCCACTTCCTCAGACCTTAGGAATATAGTCTGAGGAAGTAGACTTTTCCACGAAAGCTCACATTAAAATAGAGGTGTTCATCTATAACAACATTTTTGTCTTTTTTATAGCATCCCAGTTTACTACATACGGGTGTGAAAGCTGGACAGTGAAGAGAGCTGAAAGGGGAGGAAATGATTCATTGGAAATGTGGAATTGGAAGAAGCAGCTTTATGGATAACCCTGGACCTCCAGAAAGATAAATTAGTGGGTTCTGGATCAAATCATGCCTGAATTCTCTTCAGAAGACAAAATGACTACACTGAAGCTATTGGGCTGTGGACATGTCATGGCAAGAGTCACCAAAAGAGACAATAATGTTCGGAAAAGTGAAAGGCAGTAGGAAAACAGGATATATATAGCATTAGCGAGTTCAAGAAAGGGAGAGCAAAATTAAGTTGGCTGTGTGTTCTTATTCCTTATCTCCTAAGAAACACTGCCAGGATGAGCTGCAGTGCGACATCAGAAGCCAACCAACTGCTGAGGGAAAAATCCAGAAGATATTCTTTAAAAATAGAATAAAATAAAAGATTTGACCCCATCATGGAGCAGATTGGAACATCCTTAGAAGGTAGAAGGTAGATTGGGCCTGATCTGTAAGCCCTTTACTCAGGTGCAGACTGGATTGGGGCCTTCTGTACATGCCTAGTAATGACGCTGGATTACCATGTTTAGGGGCTGTCACAGAGCACTATTCATTCCCCATAAAAAAATGGGGATAACAACAGTGGGCTACTTTGCAGGGCCAGCGAGAAGCACAATCTCTCAAGGGGTGATTACAATGACAAATAATATGGCAATTGCAACTGTCAAATTGAAATGATTTTCTGTATGACTACACGGCGTATAAGTCAATGCGAATCTCTCCGGAGTTTTCCCTCTCAATCTGCACTTTTTCCCACCCACACCGTAATTTCTATATATATTTTTTGCAGCTTGTTAAGCCAGCTTCTGCTATAGCTGTGCCTCCTGCAAATCTGGACAGCTACAGCAGAAGTTGCATCAACAAGCTGCAAACAAGGGCTGATCAGCCATTTCCTCCTCTCTCTCTCTCTCTCTGCTCACTCCTGACTAGACGGCCAAACCGGATTCACCCGAGGAAACCCACCTTCCCTGGGGTGACTTCACAAAGGATCAATGAGCATTTTCCCACAATGTAGGCACACCCTCAGCCACAGTATTGCCTGCTGCAGTATGGATATAATAATGACCGATTTTGATCAGCATGCACCAGTGGAGGAGTTATTCAAAACTAGTCTTCTCTTCATTTCTGCTGCTCGCGCAACTGTCTGTTGCATGAGTGGATTGTACGTGCTCAGCACATGAGCAGGAGAGTACTCACAAGTCCCTTGTACATGCAGAGGCTTTATCACTTTAAATGAAACAACCTCTGGCTCATACAACCACAGGCTGGCCATCACAAAGTGCCACACTCGGGGGGAGCCACACACTGCCTTTCCACACAGCATTCCGGGCGATAAGTTGACAATCTCAGGGGTGGGCGGGCAACATTTTAAATAAAACCTGAGTTCGAATGATCACAAACTTCTGCCTAGCGGCCGCTGGTGAACCCCACTCTTTTCTTAAAGGAGCAACCATCATTTCCTACCTAGAATGACCAAAAGCAACCTCTTTAATAGGGAACAAAAATTTCTTTCTTCTGAAAAAGCGTGTCAATTTGTTGAGGCTTAAACTGTTTGCTAAAAACCCTTAAGAACTTTATAAACCCAGGGTAGTTGCTTAAAACAAACAAACAGGCAGAATAGCAGCGGCACATTTTGCCTCTGGCGTCCACAAGGAAACGTGTTTTTCTTAACAAATAATAATAATTAAAATGGGGATTATGTGTCAACAAGGGGAGATCACACCTCTGCCCTGGCCCGATGCCCATGTTTCCTGCCTAGCATATTAGAAATTGTTTTCTGTCATTTCCCAGACTCTGAAAATAGAGGAAAGAAACCTTGGGGTCTACCGTAAGCCAGTCCATTACTATAGAAAACACTACCTAAAATAAGATCACAATTTATGCAAACTTCTAGCCAACCAGGTTTATGTCATGACTGGATTTCTCTGAGCTTCTTGCCGGTCCAATTATTTTCACTCTCAATAATCCAGCTGAAATCTGTGGACAGCTCCTGATGTCAGCTACTGAAGACAGCCTGGTTTTGGGACAGGAGGGAAAACCCTAATTTGCAGTGCAAGGGCCGGCTCCGGCACCGGGCAATAAGGCAAATGTCCCAGACGGCCAAGGCTGTGGGGCTAGAAGTAGCATTCACCCATTCTTGCTCCTTCTGACCCATTTTCTTCCTGTAGAAAAGAGCCATCTGTGCCTACACTTCTTCAGCTAACAGGAGGCCCTAACTGTGACCGGAGTCGTGCTTGGGGGGAAAAAAAGCCACTTTATGTTCATTTTTCATCCAGAAAAAGGCCACCAACAGCTAATTCCAAGTGACAACGGGGAGAAGCCAGCCTGTTCCCCCTGTCGCTCTCCTTGGTTAGAACAGAGAACTGTAGAGGGTCACCCTGGCCGCACTCTACAGCATCGAAACATAGTCTTATAGTGAAATTATTTCACACGGTCAAAAGTAGACAGCTAATTTAAAACCACAATGCACTATTTTTATCCTTGTAGAACTAACGTGATCCACGAGCTTCTCCGAACCCCTTGTTATTGTTATGTGCCATCAAGTCATCTCTGACGCTATGAGTGAGTGATCTCCAAAATGTCTTGTCCTCAACAGCCCTGCTCAGCTCTTGTAACATCAAGCCTATGGCTTCCTTTAGGGAGTTAGGGCATCTCGTATTCGGTCTTCCTCTTCTCCTGCTGCCTCCCACCTTTCCCAGCATGATGGCTTTTTCCAGAGAATCCTGCTTTCTCATGATGTGCACAAAGTAGGCCAGACTCAGCTTTTTAACATTTTTGCCTCCTAAGACTCCCGTAATGGGCACAAGAGACAACAGCACAAACCTAATGTTCTTCTCCCTTTGGAGTCCATAATATTTTTACATCCAGGAAGATCACTCCAATATTATGCCTTTCTGTCTTTCTCAGGTTGTTTGCCTGACTCAGAAGGGCTGATTCTAGAAACTGCAGCCAAATTTTGGCTGAGAGCAAAGGAGAGATGTGTCCAGATGTTGCCCCATTAAAGAGATTTTGGTTTTTCGCTGTCAAGATTTGATTCGTCTTAATGGCTCTTACAATTTTATTTTAATGGTTTTCGGGGGGGGGGGGAGTGTATTTTATCCGTATGAGCTCTGTTGTGAGTTTCACCGAAAAGGATCAATACATTTTGATGGAAAATGCTCAGGCTGCAAAGAAAGGTCGTACCAAAGTGGAAGGGTGCTATTTCCTCTACCGTTCATGCTTTCAGCTCTTCGTTTCAAATGTCACCGAGCTACCATGCCATCTTCTCCTTCTTAATGGGCTTGCTGTAGCTTAAATAAATAAATAAATAAAAAGAAAACCTGGGAGGGTTACAAAAGGGAAGATATTGGGCAGAATCCTACGCATATTTACACCATCGTAAGTGTAGTGACATAAATTGCAGTGGCCAAATGTCGCTAGTTAAGGAGTTGATGGTTGTATTCCTCGTCATGCAAAAAGACACACATCTGGCACGTGGTGAGGAATATAAGCATTGACTATAGTATCCATAAAGGATAGGAGTTTTGGATTTTCTGGACTACAAATGCCATAATTCTCCATTCCCGGGTTCTAACTGCCTTATGGGCACCTTACAAATACTTGAATGTGATGCACCTGGAAGAAAGGCCTAAATTTGAAGGCTTTGAGGATTTGCTAGGCCTAGTTCTGCCCAAGCTTCCTGTTTCTGCCCCAGTGCTACCTGGGAGCTTTCTTTCTGTCCAGGAAGTGAGGCCGAGCTAGGCCGAGCTCGGCCTCAAAGCCTTCCAGTTGAGGCCTTTCTTCCTGGTGCATCACATTCAAGTATCTGTAAGATGCCCACAGTTAGAACCCGGGAAGGGGGAATTATGGTATACGTAGTCCAGAAAATCCAATTCACTGTTGCCATTTACAGTGCAACATGTATGCTGGAGTGCAGAGACAACAGGTTTCTGGCTGCTGCCTTCTAAACCCCTTTGCAGGATTTTCTGTTTGAGGGAAGGCAAGGCGACGGACTGCACACGAAAGGCCTCATCCAGAAATCCCCTTTGGGATGCAAAAAATGAACAGGGGGACTTCCCACTTCACAGAGATTTCCTACATCCATTCCCTTCCACATCCGCTGATCCACACAGGGGTGGTTTCCTCTTGCGATCCCAAGCCCAAATATAATTTCCTAGTGTCCAAACACCCGCCCAAATGATGTCCGATTCTTCTCCTGTTTTGCCCCGGACGTCACCGAAAAGGCTCTGTCTAGACCAGTGACCCATTTTCCGCCGTGCTGAGAACCCAAAGGGGCGATCGACCTTCTGCCGTGTGAGTGTCTGATATCTGGGAGGAGGCAGGCATTGAGAGACGGGGAAAGAGAGAGAAAAAATCTGATTCCTACTCTCTTTGTCTTTGGGTAGTTGAGCAACACCGCTCTCCACTCCATATTGATTCACCCTTAACAAACAGAATGAGTTTGTTCTTCTTTTTCTAAGCTGTTGGTTGTAACAACAGCCATCTCAGGGATCGAATAGGACAACATTTGGAGAGTTTTTAACAACCTCGCATGCTGCCTTTAGTAGGTTTGGCTGGAAAGTTCTATGAGGGTTGGTGTAAGTCGGTTCCAACTTGATGGCACATCACTAACTATATCAGCATTCCACAGAGTTTCCGAGCCAACCTCCTCACATCCCACCAACACGATTGTCTAAGCCAAGCCACAGAAATAAACAACACACAAAGTGTGAAGGCTAAACCCAGTCCTTCTCTGCTTTTCCCTTACGGAGCCTCCTTCCCAGCCCGGCTTCCCTTCACAAACAGCTCAAGAGAATGTCACAGAAACCAGCCTCAAAATCAAGAGAATAACCAGGCGGGGCTGCCTTACACGTCATCAAAAACGGATGAGATCTCTCTCACACACAAAAAAACACAACTAAATAAAAACTGAAAAAGAGGGAGTGGACAAAAAGACAAAACTGATCTGCATAAAATGCTAATTTCGATGTACCAAAGCATCATTCAGTGTGGAACGGACGGTCACTCTCGAATTGGCCTTCTCAGCCACACTAGATGCTGTTCCAAGTTCTCCATACAGAGCACGTTACCCTAGTCTCTCGAGACTGAAAGATGCCTAATCTAATCTAAAGCATCATTAGAAATATTTTTTAATAATTTCAACAGAAGGGCCTTCAACAGCACCTTAGAAAAAAAAAGTTTTAAATTTCTTTTTAAAAAACAAACATACTTGGTCATTGTCTCCTCCTGGAGGCCTTGAAGTACCACCATTTTTATATCAGGGGTTGACGGTGAGTTCCCCCACCTGAAACCAGATAGCAAATCCTAACGTGTTATCCTGACACTTCTGTTTAGTTTTTAAAAATGGCTAAACAAGTTCCCAGAGTGCAGGACATGCAACAGTGGGCTCAAGTTACAGGAAGCCAGATTTCAGATGAATAGCAGGAAAAACTTCCTAACTGTTAGAGCAGTACGACAACGGAACCCATTATCTCGAGAGGTGCTGAGTGCTCCAACACTGGAGGCATTCAAGAGAAACTTAGACAATTACCTGGCAGATCTCCTTTGATTTGGATTCCTGAATTGAGCAGGGGGTTGGACTTGATGACCTTATAGGTCCCTTCCAACTTCACTATTCTATGATTCTATGAAAGCCCAGCTAGTTTCCAGGCCCTCCCAAATATCTTGAGCCCCCCACCCCACCTTTAAAGGATGTCTGCAACCATATTTGCCCATCTGAACATTTCTTTTTTTAAAAAATCAAAACAATATCAAGCAAGCTTTGCAGGAGTGTGTTTCAGATTGTCTGTGAGACTTTTAAAAACCCACACTTTTTTTTTTTAAGCAAGGAGTGTGTTTGAGGGCATGGAAGCAAAGGTGCTTCTAGATCTTAGCCCGAGTTTGGAAAAAGTTACTTAGTTCCCAGAATCTGTCCGTCACCCACACAACCTGTGATGCAGCTTAGTGGTTGAGGTCTCTGGCTGTGGAGCCAGAGGGTTGGGAGTTCGAATCCCCACCGGGCCTCCTTGACAAGGGCTGGACTTGATGATCCAGAGGGTCCCTTCCAGCTCTGCAGTTCTAAGATTCTCATTATATTATTATTACTACACTGAATTTATTTTCCCCTCAGCTATTTTGTAACTGTTTTTTTTCCTGGTAACTTCCACTCCTATTTATGTTTCCTGGACACTCTCTTTGATCACCCTTTTTTGATACTTTTTTTTCAAAACAGAGACCCCAGACATTGTTGCTTCTCTAAAAGACAAATATATATATATATAGAGAGAGAGAGAGAACCAAATTTTCCATGTTTTGTTTAGATATCTTTTACACATCAAAGATCTGTGAATTCTTGGTAATTGACCTGTTTATAACAACAGTCCTAAATGCTACTGTTATTCTCTTGGCATTTCATTACTTGCACTCTCCTGTGCAGTTTTACACAAAAATAAGCCCTACTGAAAATAGTGGGACTTACTTCTGAGGATGCACAGGTGTGCACTGCAGATTCTTGGTGCTGCAATTCAATGCACCCTTCTCAACTTAGAAAAAAGCTCCAAAGAGTTCAGGTAAGGCGTAGGGCATCGGTATATGATATTTTATATTTATTAAAGCTGCTGAACAGCTCGGTGGTTTTGGTGTCTGGCTGCGGAGTCAGAGGTTGGGAGTTCGATTCCCGCACGGGGCCTCCTGGGTGGCCTTGGGCAAGCTGCACAGCCCCAGGGTGCCCCTAGAGGAAGGGAATGGTAAGTCACTTCTGCGTATTCTCTCCCTGGAAAACCCTGAAAAGGGTTGCCGTAAATCAGAATTGACTTGGCAACACATCATTATCATAATCATTATCATTAAAAAACATCAGGCACAGTCGATCAAAATTATAAAAACATTGACTGGTATTATGTAACAGATACAAGTTTTCACCAAAAACCTAAGTATCTGTCAAATATCAGCGCAATATGTACGCTGTTCCTAATATTGCCGTTTTTTGTAGCTCTGATGGTGTTATTTCTGAGATCTGCAACTGCTTATAATACCGTGTGAAATTTCTTGATGATATTATTATTATTATCATTATTATTATTATCATTATTATTATTATTATTATTATTATTATTATTATTATTATTATTATTATTATTATTATTATTATTATTATTATTAAATCTAAACCACCTTCCAGACATAAGGGTGTACAGAATAAAATTATCGTAACATTCTGACAGCACACCGAATAATATTTTAAAGGAAACTCTCTTTTTCGCAGAAATCATTAAATCCAGACAATTAAAAATGCAGAAATACATGTCTCCCAACCAACTTTATGGTGATTCGGGTCACGATCCTGAACAGCCAACATGGCTGAGTGGACACCAAACCTGCTGAGCTGAATCCAAACCCCTCCCAGCCTCAGGAAGCTGCAAATTAAGTCACACCTAGAATAGGCCCCTTGGATCTGTGGGGGTTTGGTGAGTCAACCCCTATTGGAGTTGCAGTTGACTACTGGGTTTCAGCTGCCGATGTGCTGTGTTGTATGTGGGGGGCAATCCTTAACCACCTTTCATCCCAGAGGGATCACGTGACCCCATATAGAACAACATCTTTCTAAAAGAATTTTTACAGAAGCGGCGGCATCAGTATGATTAAAATGCAGCAGCTGACCCAGCCTAACAAACATTGCAAAATAAATCTCGAAATGAAATCATCTCAGCTGGCCAGCAAGAATAGAGAGTGAGCACGTGTGGTCCTATGGGGAGCATTTTTTTTTCCTGTATTATGCATATTTAGTTTAAAAAAATGTCGGGAGAGGCGGAGAGATGGAAAGCTTTGGCTTGTTTTGATTTTCTTCTCATTGCTTTTAATATCTAAAGTCAGAGGGATACTGTAGGGTCATCATATAGATTGAGGATTAAATTTTGGAGAGATAAATTACCGGCAGCTTTAAGATAAAATAATGCACTGTCCAGAGAAGTTTTTCTGGAATTCAGATCTCAAGCTGAAAGATGCTCCCCAGTCTTGATCTAGGTATTATGTATTATCATGGCTAGATCCATTTCTTCCACCTGTACATGTTTTTTTTTCTGTATTTATTTTATTTTTATATTTTTTTACTAACCATGGAAACTTCCTTACTGGCCATGACAGTCAGAGACCACCTGCTGCAGTTCTTTTTCTAAGCTACATTGAAGGCAGCAGGAAATGAGGAAAACCAAAGATGGGATGGAGTGACTCCCTAAAGGAACCCATAGGCTTGAGTTTACAAGAGCTGAGCAGGGCAGCTGAGGACAGCACATTCTGGAGATCGCTCATTTATTGGGTTGCCATAATTTGGAGGTGACTTGACAGCATGTAACAATTCCTGACACGGGCTGGACCATGGAATATACTGGTCCAAAAAAAGTCTTGCAAAAAAAGTCGCAATCCTAACTCAGCTCTAACTTGGTTGAATCCACAAGGATCTGAAGATTTATACATAGTTACCCCGCTTTACCTCTATGGTGTGTAGCAGCCAGGGTTTTGAGCTAGGACTTGACAGACCTTGGTGAAAATCCCCACTCAAGCCATGAAATGTGCCAACTGGTCTCGGGCCAGCCACAAGTCTCTCGGCCTGGCCTACCTCACAGGGTTGTAGAGAGGATAAAGAGGGTGGAGAGAAGCACATCATCTTGAGCCAATCAGAGAAAAAGTGGAATATGAATAAATACACCATTTCTACGCTTAATTAATGGAGAAAATCACATCAAGCTTGACGATCCTATAGTTATGGATCACAGCAAGATACTGCTTAGATTCCACAAGGTATTGGTTTCATTCCTGGTTGCACATCCGGTCACACAATGGGCACACAGCCAGGAATTTGACCAGCACCTAGTTCCTTCAGAGAAATTCCCTCCTGCAGTTTATACCTTTTCATTCTCACATGCAGAATCGCCAACAGGATTCTTGCGCCTGAGTAGAACAGGACTTACCCCCAAGGAAGCACCCATCCCATTGCCCCCTGGGGCACCTTGATCCCACCTCCGCCTGCCCCAGAAACTCCAGTCAAGTTGCAAGGAGCAAGGAAGCTTGGGCCCTCCAGGGCTTCTGGACTACAGTTTCCATAATCCTTTACAACCGGCCAGATTCGATGAGGCCCTGGGACTTACAGATTAAAACATCAGGAGGGTTAAATCTTACTCAGCCCACAATCAACCACACATCATAAACACAAACAAAACCGTCACAGATCGAAACAAGCTGGACTCTGGTCTGCTCACTCCCCGAGTCCTACAGGAGTCTGTTTGCGGACGGCAGAAAATTGGGGAATTTTGGATCTAAATCAATAAAATGGCGAGGAGCGGGGAAATTAACTCCCTCCACCCAATGGGAGATTTTTTTAAATATACAAACCTGGGGCAGATGTTATTCAAGTCAGGACTCAGTGTTTGGTGTATAAAACACCATACTATAAAAATAATGCTTTGGAAGAGCTCAACCTTTCAAATCTGAAGGTAGCAGCACACTTAAAAATGCATTTTAACAAGCATTAAGGGATTTATCGCCACTGGGCAGCGATGCATTAGCTGCTTTTTGGAAAGCTATGCTTTAAATGGTCTCAAAAGAGTTTAGCTTTTCTTTCTCGCTTTGCGTTCCTCCATCCAGAACGTGAGTGAGCAGCCCGTGGCCCCTCAGGAAGCCTCCGGACTACAAACTCCATCTCCCCCAACACCAGATCTGCTGGTTATGGACCATGGTAGTTGTAGTCATAGGATCACAGAATAATGTCCAAGAACGCTTGTTTAGAGCAATCTGCAGGGGGAAAGTACAGAAAAGATGTAGAACATTGGGCCCATTTTACAGTTGGGACACTGAGGCCCAGATGTGGAAAAGGCAGGCTGATGTCCACAGCTGAAGTATCCATAGCTTTAACTCCTGGATGTCAATTCAAAGGTTTTGGTATTAGTGTGTCAGTTGTGAATGTCCAAGAAAACAGTCTTACTAGCCACTTTCAGGTCGATACTAGCCCCCCCCCCCTCCTCAGCACGGGTTAGGCCTCATCTAGAGTCCTTTGGCCACTTCTGGACACAGCCCTTTAAGAAGGATGCTGACAAATTGGAGCAAGTTCAGAGGAGGGCCACAAGGATGATCAGGGGACTGGAAACCAAGCCCTGGGAGGAAAGACTGAAAGAACTGGGCATGTTTAGCCTTGAGAAAAGAAGACGGAGGGGAGAGAATACGATAGCACTCTTCAAAGACTTGTTAAATTGTCATACAGAAAAGGGACAGGATCTGTTCTCGATCATCCCAGAGTGCAGGACACGCAACAAGGGGCTCAAGCGACAGGAAGCCAGATTTAGGCTGAATATCGGAAAAACTTCCTAACTGGTAGAGCAGTACGACAAGGGAACCCATGAACTCAGGAGGTGGTGAGCGCTCCGACGCTGGAGGCCTTCAAGAGAAAATTGGGCAACCCACTGCCCGATCTGTTTCGATTTGGATTCCTGCCTTGAGCAGGGGTTGGACTTGATGGCCTTGTAGGCCCCTTCCAACTCGCTGATTCTATGAATTCACACCGCCCGATCTTGAAACCCAACACTCATCTTCAAAAGGCAGTAGGCCATGAACCGCAAGGCTCAATGGTTGCTCGAGAGTTGCCACTTCTCAGAAGTGACTGGCACAGATGAATGAACCATCCCAGATGGACAGGCCCTCAAACACAACTTTTGATCTTATTTTCAAAGGCAATCAGCTGAAACCCCTCCCAAAAAAAAACTCACATTAACAAACTGTTCTGCTTGCTAACTGCGAGGAGAATGCACTCTGCATAGGCTCAGAGGCCTTGAGGACGTTCCTCACACCCAGCAACAAAAACCAGCTGGGGAGGGGTGAGATTTCTCCTGGAGACCAAAAATCTCCCACGTACACCTTCTTTCCAAACTACCATTTTCAGACCAAAAAAAAAAGAGAGACAAAAATCTGCTCCTGCCACAGGCGTACGTGAACAGTTGCGCCAAGAAAACAAAAGAGCTCCCAGGATCTTCTTTTTGCGAATTACACTTTTGGCAACGCTCTTAAGCCCGCCCCCCCTGGCCCCCAACAGGCACCAACACAACCCCTAGAATCAATCAATCTTTCGATGACAGAGATAATCAAGAAGACCAAGCAGATCTCCCGACTCTTCCTTCTCTCCCCTCGGATCTCAACGCCTGAAAGCAAGAACGCATCCAAGCCGCCACCGTCCCACTCTTGTTCCCAGAGCCACACAAAAATGCACCCCATAATAGCAGCCCAGCCTCTGCTCCATGCCACCCAAGGAGGACGCTCATCCCTGAACAAGGCCCGAGGGGTGTGGAGGGATGCTGGGTCCCCAGACTCCTCATCCACCAGGGCGAGGGCTAGTCCCAGAGACCTTCATGGGGTGGATTCTCGGATCTCGCTTCCTAGTTTCTTGGGTAGCTTCTCTGATCTCTCTCCCTATACCTTGGTCCCATAGCCTCCTACCTTGGGGTGGGTGCTGTTCTCCCCATAGAGGCTTGCCTCAGTGGGGAGAAAAACATATTATTATTAATAATAACCCAGAATGTAAACACCACAACCCTCCCCCCCCCCCTGCCCTGAATCTCCTCCCATTGGGAGCAAGGACCTGCACCACCACTCCCGAGCCTTCCAGCCTCTTCTTTGTTGCCAGAGGAGCAGAGAACCGCAAACCCTTCCATTTCTTCCTCTCCACCTTCTTTTTTTTTCCTCCCCTTCCCATCCTCCTGCAGGGGTGGCTTACCTCCTCGTCTCCCAGCTGCTCAACCGCCCAGCAAACAGGAGGAAAGCAAGAAATAAATAAATGTACATAAAAATAAATATCCCGGTCTCCAGATCACTGGGTTCTTCCGGGCTGATTTAGACCACGCTGCTTGCTCCCCCAGGACCAGGGGGGGATCAAGAGGATGAGGATGATGATAGGGAGCAGCTGGATCTGGGGAAGGAGGCTGGGCCACTCCCTTTAGGATGCGAAAGGGCTGCGTCCTTCCTTCCCTCCCTTCCCCATCAGCAGGAGAAAGGATGGAGGCTGAAGAGGCGCAGGCGGAAGATGCTGCGCATCCTTGGGCAGGCGATCCCGAAGGGAGATCCGCTCGGGAAGGCCCCGCGCATCCTCTTCCCCGGCTCCCAAGGCGGATCCTCTGCAGCTCTTCCTGCCTTTCCCACCGCCTTGGCTGGAACAAAAGGGGAAGGCGCTGAGCCCGGGAGGGCGGGCCCTTCCTCCAGCTGTTGGGAGCTGCAGCGCCCCCCTCCACACACAGAGGCGAGCCTCATTTCTCCGTTTCTCGGGCCCGGGCGCGGCGGCGGAAAGGAGGCGGGAGGGCGAGTTTTTCCCCCCAGCAGCGCGGAGCCGACCCCTGGATTTTTGCCGCCCGAGGCAGCCTGGCAAAGGGACCTCAGCGCCGACTTAGGAGGCAGGGAGAAAAGAGGCAGGCTTTCCCTTCATATCTGATGGTCTGAGAAGGGTTTTCAAATGCATGCGGCTGCTCTGTTGTTTTAAAATGTATTTTAGTATGGATTTTATGGCTGTTGTTAAAATGTCATACCCGCTGAATTTTTTTTTTTTATGTTTGTGTACCTACTGTTTTTAGCTTCTACAGATGGTCTTTTGAGTGATGTAAGCCGCCTTGGGTTCTTTTTAAGGAGAACGGCGGGATCAGAACAGCTTAAATAAAGAAAGAATAAAAGATCTCACCACCAGTGCCTTTTTCCCCACTTCCTGGCAGGGAAAAGGATAAGGATCCAATACAAAGGAATAAGAAACAAGTCGCTGTATTTTCAGACTTCCCAACAGCTGCTGACATCTCGCCCGTCCTGCGCCCACCCTCACAGAAATGGTGGCGGTCTGTTACAGAAAAAATGTCCAGCAGCCCTGTGTTGCCTTAAAGATGATGAAGTTGTCATCCGCTTCTTCTTTGGCTATGTTTGAAGACGGGGGGGTTATCCTCCAGATCTGCTGCATCTGAAAAAGTGGGCCCCAAATTCACAAAGGCTGATATAGTGAATGCTACTGGATTTGCTTGACACCAAATTAAAATACGCTTGTCTTAAGGTTACACCAGACACCACGGATTTGAAATGGTGCAGTGAAACCCACCAAGCGTTCTGTGGCTCCTTTCACACTTAATAGATTTGGTTGGCATGAGGTTCCTGACTCATGGAATATGTAGTTGTTGTTTAGTCATTAAGTCGTGTCCGACTCTTCGTGACCCCCATGGACCAGAGCACGCCAGGCCCTCCTGTCCTCCACTGCCTCCCGGAGTTGGGTCAGATTCATGTTGGTAGCTTCGATGACAGTGTCCAACCATCTCATCCTCTGTCGTCCCCTTCTCCTCTTGCCTTCACACTTTCCCAACATCAGGGTCTTTTCCAGGGAGTCTTCTCTTCTCATCAGATGGCCAAAGTATTGGAGCCTCAGCTTCAGGATCTGTCCTTCCAGTGAGCACTCAGGGTTGATTTCCTTCAGAACGGATAGGTTTGTTCTCTTTGCAGTCCAGGGGACTCTCAAGAGTCTCCTCCAGCACCACAATTCAAAAGCATCAATTCTTCGGCGGTCAGCCTTCTTTATGGTCCAGCTCTCACTTCCATACATTGCTACTGGAAAAACCATAGCTTTGACGATGCGGACCTTTGTCGGCAAGGTGATGTCTCTGCTTTTTAAGATGCTGTCTAGGTTTCTCATCACTTTCCTCCCAAGAAGCAGGCGTCTTTGAATTTCGTGGCTGCTGTCACCATCTGCAGTGATCATGGAGCCCAAGAAGGTAAAATCTGTCACTGCCTCCATATCTTTCCCTTCTATTTGCCAGGAGGTGATGGGACCAGTGGCCATGATCTTCGTTTTTTTTGATGTTGAGCTTCAGACCATTTTTTGCGCTCTCTTCTTTCACCCTCATTAAGAGGTTCTTTAATTCCTCCCGCCATCAGAGGAATATGTAGTAGATTTGTGCAGCTTTGTAAGGTGGTTTGTAAGGTTCCCCAGCTCCCTGGGGAATTCTGGGAGTTGTAATCCAAAAAAACCCAGTCTACCCACCCCTAGGCAGGGGCTCCTGTACCTTTAATAGCTGCATGGAAGAGGACATTTCAGAAGTGCAGCTTTTAATGCAAGGTACAGCTGCTGTAATTTCCTGTTGCAAGCAATTGTTAAAGGTACTCAGCACTGGTTAGGGTTCGAGTCCTGTGTGTCCAGTTCTGGACACCACACTTTAAGAAGGATGCTAACAAACTGGAGCAAGTTCAGAGGAGGGCAACCAGGAGGATCTGGGGACTGGAAACCAAGCTCTATGGAAGAACTGGGCGTGTTAAGCCTTGAGAAAAGAAGGCTGAGGGGAGACAGGATCGCACTCTTAAAATACTTGAAAGGTAGTCCTATAAAGGAGAGGCAGGATCTGTTCTCAGTCATCCCAGAGTGCAGGACATGTAATAATTGGCTCAGCCTACAGGAAGCCAACTTTAGGTTGAATTTTGGAGAAAACTTCTCAACTGTTAGAGCAGTACAACAATGGAACCCATGACCTCAGGAGGTGGTGAGCGCTCCAACGCTGGAGGCATTCAAGGATAGATTGGACATCCGTCAGTCAGATCAATTTTGACTTGGATTCCTGCCTTGAGCACAGGGTTAAACTCAATGGCCTTAGAGGCACCTTCCAATTCAATTATTCTGTGATTCCATGACTCAAAAAAAAAAGAGATAAATTTTCCCAAGTTTCCCAGCAGGAAGATGGCTTTTCTCTGTACATTTATCAGTGGATATCTCCAAGAAACCTGACATTCTCCAAGTGAAAGGAAGGCCAATGTTGAAACATAAATACTGGGGCAAACCATTCCCTTTCTGACTTTGATCCATAGCATACCCCATGATGGCATACCCCCCGGGCATGGCCGTCTTATCCATCATTTCTAGACAAGGTCACTACAAAGAGGCAACCCAGCTCTCTTACCTCATGATTATCTTTCATTTGTCCTTCCTCCTCCCTGCCTTCTGTTGAGCCCCAAAGTCCGTGATTATTAATGTCTTGCGTGGTCTTCATCCTGCCAGGTGGCAGGCCTGGTCCCAGGGCACGCCGTGTGAGGTTCGTCATAATGACAGCGGAGCAATTTGGTATAAATGCTTCACTCGTCCAAGCCGGTGCTTCATTTCCAAATTCTACGGAGAGGGAAAAAGAATGCGGATTATGGGGAGAGATGCGTTCCCGTTGCAGAAGGGGTGCTGGCCTTCATCGGCAAAAAGGGGAACAGGGTTGGGCTGTAAATGTCAGATCTCGACTTTGGTTCGTCCTTGGGTGGGAAACGAGGAAACACACAGGCAAATCTTGCTTCATTGATTTATTGATGGGCTGGGTGCTTGGCACAATGAGAACATGGCCCTCTGTCATCTTCGTACTGTGTGTGATTTTATTGATGATGATAATGATCATCATGTTACAGAGTTGTGGATTTCCGGATAAAAGTTCCCTTTTGTTACACAGTAGAAGTACGATGGTTTTTCCAGTTGTGATGTACGGAAGTGAGAGCTGGACCATAAAGAAGGCTGACCGCCGAAGAATTGATGCTTTTGAATTGTGGTGCTGGAGGAGACTCTTGAGAGTCCCCTGGACTGCAAAGAGAACAAACCTATCCGTTCTGAAGGAAATCAACCCTGAGTTGATCACTGGAAGGACAGATCCTGAAGCTGAGGCTCCAATACTTTGGCCATCTCATGAGAAGAGAAGACTCCCTGGAAAAGACCCTGATGTTGGGAAAATGTGAAGGCAAGAGGAGAAGGGGACGACAGAGGACGAGATGGTTGGACAGTGTCATCGAAGCTACCAACATGAATTTGACGATACTCCAGGAGGCAGTGGAAGACAGGAGGGCCTGGCGTGCTCTGGTCCATGGGGTCACGAAGAGTCGGATATGACTTAACGACTAAACAACAACAACTACATAGATCTAAAGCGAGAGGGAGAATAGCTACAAGTTCCCCAGAGACCACCCCTTCCCCATTCACTGGCATTTACAGTGTCACAGTCCAAGATATCCCAGGCAGCCCCTCACCGGGGGCAAGGGCACCAGGACCGAGTCCACCACACAGGGTATCAAGGCCAAAGGCACTCACTGTGTAGTTGGTCGTGACCAAGTGGAGGCGGGAACACAGGGCTGGGAGCACGGAGCCGGAACAAGGAGCCGAGATGTAGGAGGCCAGCAGAGGCAAGAACGGGGGCCAAGACAGGGATGCAGGAATACTGGAACAAAGGCACTCTGAAGCTCATGAGCAGCAAGACAGCACAGCACACCCAAAGACCTTTGTTGCTGAGGCCAGTTTTGGGAGGGAGAACCACTCCTTAAATAGGTCTTCCCTCCAGCTTTCCAGGTGAGCCTCATGAGAGGCCCAGCAGCTGCGACCCAGGCCAGGGCCTGAGCCTGCAAACACCAGGCCCTTCTTGGGTCAGGCTGGCCCTGATCCTGCAGCTGCCAGGGCGGTGTGGGCCAGATCTTGACATACAGGCTCAATAACTCACTCTGAAACACTGGTAGAAGAAAGAATAAAACAAAATTATCTACCTACAGTTGCTTGAAATGACAAACCGCTTTCTTTACTGCACGTATACCGGCAACAAACTGAACAGATCAACAGCAAACAAACCGTTGCCACCAACCCAGGAAGGAGAAGGAAAGAACACTCAGCAAAGAGGCAGGGCTCTTTTTGAATTCAAAGGTTTGAAGGATAGACAGCCACCTTCCTCCCAGTCACATAAACTACAGGCAGCATGCGAGGTTGCAAGTGAAACCTGAACACATAACAGAGAGATTTTGTGCACATTTTTAAAGAATGCACAATATAGGCAAACAGGCTAACAGTGGCCATGCTGTATGAACTTGTAAAAACAATAGCACTGGATGGTTAGTTTGTGTCTTTGTAATCAATCAGCTGGTCGTTTTGTGTTTTCTGTGCATCTGTGGGCTTAGCAACTCAATGGGGGGAAAAAACGTTTAGGCCTGTACAGAGGCGTTTTGTTCAAGGAAAAAAAAAAGCACAAGGCAAAAAGACTGCTTCGTTTCTCGATCTCCCACTCATTGAATTTGGAAAACCCTGACACATGATTTTGCTGCGCCATGCTTCTGCTGGCTTTCCTACAAACTGATGTGCTTTACCTATGATCCCATTATACAATGTTTGTCCAACTTTTGCATGCCCCCCTCAATCGGAAAAACCCTGGACTACCCGGCTGAAAGCTTAATTCGTTACTTAATTAAGAAACCTGGTTGAAAAAGGCCACTATGGGAATTCTGGCTACAGGGAGATCAAATGGAACGCGAGACTCAAATGGAGCCAAGGGGAAGGGAATCAGCGGCTGGCATCTCCACCGGAGAAGACTTCCACGACACCATTTCGTTGCAGTTCCCAACGGTCTCGTCTACCTCTGTTCACGGGATTTTAGATTTTTATTGAGCCGTTTTATCGTCCTCCGGTTTCTCGTTGCGGCTTTCTTAACGCAGCCCAGATGGACAGAACTGGATTAGCAAACCGCGTAAGAAAGCTGGAATTGTTTCTCAGGATCTGCTGCGTTGCATTAATGGTCCAAAAAAATAATAAAAAAATCACAGTGGATTAACAGGAGATTGGGAGTCGTTTCCTGTAATATGAAGGGTGTAAAAGAGAACCAGGCCATCTGAGATCTTATAGATAGAAATAGGAGCAATCTTGTTAAATATTGTCCTGACTGTCGTGCCTTTAACCAATAACCAAGCTTCCCCTGTTCTGTATTGCTGAATATTTTATTCTGGGCTCTATTTACATCACAGGCTGCTTGCGGTCCCATGGCCAGTCTCCTCCTCTCATTTTTTCTCCTTTTGGGTGCCTCAAAAATGGGATCTGCCACTCCAAGAAGCCTTGGTTTCTCCTTGAGAGCAACGATCAGAGCCACTTCTATCTGCCGTGACAAAAAGATAAGTTTTTAAACAGTATGCACGTTATCTGCTTTCTTTCTTTCTTCGCCACCTTTCTCCCCATTTGGTGTTGCAGAGTTTTGAATTTTTGGTTAAATTCGCAGAGTTTTCAATATTTGGTTAAATTCCTCTAACTGCGCAGTAGACGTGCAGGGTTTCACAGAGCAGAATAGCTTCAAGTCCCCCCTGAGTAGTCCACACATTTTTCTCATTAACTGGCACTTGCAGTCTCAATAAATTCACCCAGAGATATTAGTTGTAGAAAGAATACAAAATGTTTGAATTACTTACAGTGAACAGAGCATACAGCAAACAAGAAAACATGACTGCTTTCAGTAACAAACCACAACAAACTCTAGAAAAGCTCTCAGCAGGGAGGCAGGAATCACTGAATTCAGAGCCAAGGAAGATATAATTGGTTAATGCTGGGTAAATTGACAGGTTGGGTTTATATATATATATGACTCCCGATCTCCTGTTAAGTCTATCCCCTATCAGGGAGTTCCAGTGGGGATTTGAACTCCCGACCTCTGTTTCTGAAGACCAAAACCTGGGAGCTGTCCACAATTCACAGATCCCCCCAACCCTATGGCCATAAGTTCTCCTATTCCAGAAACTCTGGGTCCCCCAAAGGCTCTGGGAAGAAGATCCATCGCGTGCTTATTTCTGAAGATGTACTCTTTGCATAGAACTATTAAGGCTAACCAGGCTTATTCCTAAAGAAACAGGCGTAGGAAACTTAAGTAACTCTTTTGCAGAAATGTTATCACTTTCTAGACGAGCTTCACCGGTTAGACAGCGGCCTGCCCCCTCTGGCTGGGGAAAGCCATAGAATCTGGCGGGAGGGGGCGGGGCTTCCCTTCTCTATTTCAATACTGTACAACCCGCTTCTTTTCTGACTCTGCCAAAAGGGGAGGCGGGGAAACGCAGGCCCCGCCCACGCGAGGGCAGAGGCGCCGCGCCACGGGGTTTGAAACCCGCTTTGCCCATAGCTAACATGGCGCCCGTTTTGCCTCCGACGCGACGCAAGAGGCGGGGCTTAGCCGGCCTTTCGGCGGGAAACCATCATGGCGGCGGTTGCCATGGAAGTGGCCGGGCCTGCCAAGCAGGAGGAGAAGCAAGGCGGGGGTCTCGCGGCAGCCACCTCCGCAGCAGGGAGCGGCCATTATGAGTTGCCCTGGTGAGGAGGGGGTTTGCTATATCTCCCCCCCCCAAGAGGGGTGCAAGTGTGGGGGGGGGCGCGGATAGGGGAGCATGGCCGCCACGGTTTGGGGGGCTCGCAGGCATGAAACGGGGGCTTTTGGAGACGGGTGTGTGTGTGAATGTGTTTCGAAGGGCTTTATATGGGGCTGGTTATTTGGGGTGGAGGGATATGGGGGGAGCTGGATCAAGCACTGGGTTCCATGCATAGGGTGGCCCCATTCAGCCCCCCCCCCAAAAGAGGTGATGATTTGCATAACATTGTATTTGTAATTTATCTGCATTTGCATTTTTTTAAAATGTAGGGCATGCAGAATTTGCATTTGCAAAATTAGGATTTGTAAAGTCTCATGGGAAGAGAATGGCAAGGGGGGGGGAAGATTTTTTTTGCAAGGGAACGAGATGCCCCCCCCCCCCTGCTCCGTGTGGTCTCCCTCCCTCTGGGGGCTTAGCCTTAGAGCCTTAAATGAGCTTTGAATTAAATTTAAGTCCCCTTTAAGTTAGACTTGCCTTGCACAGCCTTTGAAGCCGAGGAGTGCCCTTCCCCGGAAGGGGAGACGTGGTCACCCTGTGCATGCAGCTGGATGCAGGGGCTTGGTTTGCAAGACTGTAACTGGGATTTTATAGGGGCATAAGATCAGAGGGAAGAGGCTTTGCTTGGGGATCCTGTTAGCATCTCATAAAAAAAAGCCTTCCTAAAGCCCCAATCCAATGATTAATTTCTGGCCTTGGTTTGCTGGGGTCTTGCTTTGGAGAAGCATGTATAGTGTTGAAGGACGGGGGTGGTGGTGGTGTCATTTCCTTTGGGATCTGCTAAAACCATGATTGACCTTGGGTCACCCAGATGTTCTTGGACTGCCACTCCCAGAAGCCTTTGCCACCAGCTGTGCTGCCCGGGGTTTCTGGGAGTTGCAGTCCAACATCATCTGGGTGACCACAAGGCTGGGAACCACAGTGCAAAAAAAAAGGTTATGAGTTTGGGGAGGCTGGTTTGCCGGGCCATTTCTTGGGGGCATGATCCGCCTTGGAAGCGAGCATCACAAACAGCTATAAAGTTGTGATTTTGCCAGGGCACAGGTGTAAGGTGTGTACTTGTCGGCTGTTGTAAACAAGAATAAGGAATGAATTGGAGATTTAATTAGAAGGAGACACAGAGAGAGGACTGATGATTGCAAATAGGTGGGGATCCAAATAGAACATGAGATAACTTTTTCTGGGTTACAAATCTTAGAATAACCCAGGACACAAACTTTATCAAGCACTAGATTGTCTAGCATCCCTTGAGGAATGAGATGGGGAAAGGTGTTCATGGAATATTGTGAAAAATAAGCTAGTATTGATCATCCCTTTGGGGTGGCCGCTGTCCGATTATAACACGTGTATTTGTTTTTGCAATAGCTTGGGTGGACTTCTCGGGCTCACTCCACAAAGGACAGTTAGCCTGCTCAGAAACCATTTCTGAGAAGGGTTAAGCCTGTCACTATGCCATCACTTGCGGAGATGAAAAGAAAAATAATTGCTTTCACAAATTATTGCTCGCTAGTCAAACAAGTAAGGCCCTGTCCTTCATTTATACCCAGCTGAATCTCTGAACAATGGGCGTGTATCTACACTGCACAGTTCCAGCAATTTGGTACGGCTGTCAAGATCATGGCTTCATCCTCTGGGATCCTGAGATATGTAGTTGGGTGATTGACTTAAAAGTCTTGGTTGAATAGCTCTCGTTCTCTCTTCCAAACCATAGCAGAGGTTTCTAAACTCAACCAATCTACTAATCCCAGTGGTCTGTAAGATGGAGGCACAGTTGTTGAAGAGGTACCAAACCAATGCAACTCTGCAATGTCGACACGGCTCTGTGGTCTTGGGTTTGTTTTCCCCTGGTTTCACTGTGCAAAGGGGACCCTTGATGTGTTGTGTGTACTCTTTTCGATTCAGGGTGGAAAAATACAGGCCTACGAAGCTGTCGGAAATCGTTGGGAACGAAGATACAGTTAGCAGGTTAGAGGTACGGAAATGACTTTCATGCAAGAAAGATGCTGCTTTGGTTCGGTTGCATTTTCATAAGAGATTGTTTCTGGCATTTGGTAGAGAGAGAGAGAACTGTATTTTGATGCCCTTCCACCAGCTCCCGTGTGTGCTGTTCATGGGTATCTAAATCAAGTGTAAGAGCAAGTGCTGATCTTGACAGACTTTAAGCATCCTAAAAGAATATCTGCTCTCATATCAGCCTTTGTAGGTAGCTAAGGTCATCTGCCTTCTGGCCTTCCCACCACTGAGAGAGATTGTAAATGGAAGGAAGGTGTTTTTACCTCTGGTGCTCCTCTTATGGAAAACTGCCACCTGACTGCCCTAAATACACCTAGCCTCAAATAATTGGAGATAAGCAGGGTCAGGCCTGGAGAGCGGTGGGAGATCACCAGAAAATAACAGGGATCTCCAGATAGGGCTAGGAAAGAATCCAACCTGAAACGTCAGCCTCCTCCCAGATCTGTTCCAGGGGCCCCTGTAAGTGTCCAGAAGTTGGACCCAAGGGCTTTACAGGCTCCTTTCAACTCAATGATTCTATGATAAACCTTTTCAAAGTTTAAAAGGTTCCCCCTCCCCTATTTCTGACGGACTTAAACCTTGATGTTTCTTCTCCTAGGTCTTTGCAAGAGAAGGAAATGTCCCAAACATCATTATTGCCGTGAGTATTGCTAAGATCAATACAGTACCTTCTTGTAGATCTTTATGTATGGTGAACACTTAAGTCAGATTGGAACAAGAGCTGAAACTGCATCATGGACAGATATTTTTGAAAGCACACCGAGGATGGTTTTAGTTTTAGAGGTGTTTGAACCTGAAGGAGCGTGTGTCACCGTTTGTTGAATAGGCTAGCCCTCTGGGCTAAAATGAAGTTTTTGCCTTTGAAGGGTCCCCCAGGAACGGGTAAAACCACCAGTATCCTTTGTTTGGCACGAGCGCTTCTGGGCCCTGCGTTGAAGGATGCCGTTCTGGAGCTAAATGCATCAAATGACAGGTGAGTCGAAGGAACTGAAGTCGAAATGGGGTTAAGTTTTGGCCATTCAACAGCTCCAAAGGGTGATTGATCCCAGGGGAACTGCTGTTCTGATGTCTTCAATAACCCATCATCTGTCTGTGCCTTGCGGGGTGCGGGGAAGAGTGTTGGCATCCGTGGGGAGGGCCCGGAAGTGATGACCCCCCTCAGATACCACAGTCCTGCTTAGTGAGCTAGATAGACCATGGGTCTAACTCCGAACGAAGCAGCTTCAAGTCCGTGACCCGCCAATCATTGTGCTTTCACAGGGGCATTGACGTGGTGAGGAACAAAATCAAGATGTTTGCTCAGCAGAAGGTCACGCTCCCGAAAGGCCGGCATAAAATCATCATCTTGGATGAAGCTGACAGGTGAACGGATCTGTCTTCCGGCTTCTCTGTCCTACAGTAGGCAGAGTTTGCTTAGCCCGATATGATTAACATAATTATTGCTCTTGTTTGTTATTATTTGGGCTGGCCTTATAAAATGTTGTTTCGTATGGAGATGGTGAAGGCAGCCGATGGAGCATAACGGATGTAGTGTTGGACTAGGACTCAGAAGACCTGGGTTCAAATCCCAGCTCGGCCATGGCCTTTGAACTGCTGGATAGCTCAGTGGTTTAGGTCTCTGGCTGCAGAGCCAGAGGTTGGGAGTTCGATTCCCCCCTGTGCCTCCTCGGCAGGGGCTTGAATCCATGATCCCTAGGGATCCTCTGCAGTTCTAAGAGGATAATGATTAAAATCACTTGGTGTGACACTGATAACGCAGCGGCAATAACACCACACCTTAAAAGATCTCACATACTTTAGAAATCCTACTGGGGTCACCATCAGTCAGAATCAAAGTGATAGCATGTAACCACACCAGTAAAGACAATGCAAGAAGACTCATTCCAGATGCAGCATCTGCAGACCGTAGATATTTTAGTAGTCTTTGGCGGTTAAAACAATCTTGCGTTTCCCCGTATCTTTGAACTAGCATGACCGACGGAGCCCAGCAAGCCCTCAGACGGACGATGGAAATCTATTCCAAAACAACCCGCTTTGCGCTGGCTTGCAATGCTTCTGATAAAATCATAGGTAGGAGCTTTTAGCCGCGTGGGTGCAGGGCTGAAGGGGGCGGGTGTCCCTGGATCATTTCAGATCACCCTGTTTGATCGTCAGCGTTTCCCCTCTCATCCATCGGAGTTTGAAAGAAAAAAAAGGCAAGCCACCCTGATGAATGGGAAGTCTGAAGGGGAGAGCTTCCCCGCATAGGAGTAGTCTCTCCCTACTAGGAAGAATCTGGATTTTCCAGGGTTGCTCCTTCCATGTGGAGCCTACTCTTGAGTAGCACCCATCTTTTCAGACATGTTTTCCTCCACGTGAAAAGCAATGAAAGAGGTGGTGGTGATGGCGGGCAGCGTCTGCCTAGATCCATCTCTAACCGGTTGCTGAGATCCAGGAGGTAGTTCGGGTTTTTTGTAGGACTTTTCCGGTCAGTTACGTAATGATCATGCTAGTCCATCCCCATCAGATAATGTTGGGGGTTCCATCTTTTTCCTGGTAGAAAGCAACTGAAACAGTTTTACGTCAATGTTGACATAAATGATATGATAAATGAATAGTCAATGAAATGTCAATAAGTTAATGATTAGTTCTAAATCCTCTCATAGAACTATGGAGTTGGAAGGGGTCTATAAGGCCATCGAGTCCAACCCACTGCTCAACGCAGGGATCCAAGTCAAAGCAGATCTGACAGAGGATTGTCCAATCTTCTCCTGAATGTCTCCAGCGTTGGAGCGCTCACCCCCTCCCGAGGTCATGGGTTCCATTGTCGTACTGCTCTAACAGTAAAGAAGTTTTTCCTGATAGTCAGCCGAAATCTGGCTTCCTGTAGCTTGAGCCCATTATTACGTGTCCTGCACTCGGATGAAGTGAGGCTCTTTGTAAATTATATCCAGTGGCTTTCTCTCCCTATACAATACAAGCATCTAAAATAGTGTTTATCTTTGCATAATGCTAAGAGATATGGAAACAGCGTGCAGTAGGTCCCATGGGGTGAGGCAAAATTGGCCCCATGGAGATTCTCCACCCCCGTGACCGAGCTGGTTGGCCTTGTCGTCCAGCTTGGTGAAAGGCAGCTTCCCAAAACAGGATCTCAACTCCCTCCCTAGAGCCCATCCAGTCTCGCTGTGCCGTGCTCCGCTACACCAAGCTGACTGATGCTCAGGTCCTGGCGAGGCTCATGAAGATTGTCGAGAAGGAGAATATACAGTATACAGACGATGGGTTGGAAGCCATTATCTTCACTGCCCAGGGAGACATGAGGCAGGTGAGCAGAGAAGCAAAACCCTTGTCACTTTTCCTCACAGCTTTGTTTTTTGTTTGTTTGGCCCCATTACGGATGGAAATTCCACCTAGGCTCTGTTATGCACTCTTATCAAATATAGCCTTTTGTGAGCCTCTCGGTTGGGTTACCTCAAACCCTGAGGGAAGAAGCAAAAGCAACGCAGGAAACCAGATCAAAGCAGATCTGACAGAGGGTTGTTCAATTTTCTCTTGAATGCCTCCAGCATGGGAGTGCTCACCACCTCCTGAGATTATTGGTTCCATTGTTGTACTGCTCTAACACTTAAGAATTCCCCCCCCCCCCTAATATTCAGCCAAAATCTGGCTTCCTGCAACTTGAGCCCATCATGACATGCCCTGCCTTACGGGATGATGGAGAACAGATCCTGGCCCTCCTCTGTAGGTTAGCCTTTCAAGTATTTGGAAATGCTATCCTATCTTCCCTCAGTCTTCTTTTCTCAAGGCTAAACATTCTTGTGCTTAGTGCTCCTTGGACTGTTTTGGTGGTGGTGGTCTGAAAAGTTTTTAAACTATGATTTGAAAATACTGTCAATCTGTTTTCAGTTGTCTTCTCTCTCTCTCCCCCCACATCAGGCACTGAATAACTTACAGTCAACCCACTCTGGATTTGGCTTTGTCAACAGTGAGAACGTGTTCAAGGTCAGTAAAAAAAGCCCATCTACTTTCCTTCTTCGCGTTGACTAGTTTCAAAGAAAATTCCTCAAGACCTCTTGGTTTCTTCGAGTTGTGTGGAAGTAGAGGTTTTGCCCAGCCCCACTGCTTATGCAGGGTGGAAAAGCCAGGGCTACCGAAATATTTGTTTTGCCTGCCAGGTATTGCTTTTTGCTCTTCCTAAAATGGATGTAATGAATTTAAGCTGAGAAACGAAACAGGGACCCGGTACCTAGTGGGTCTAAGCTTGGCTACAGATCTGTAACAATTTCATATGATTTTAATTGTTGTGGCTTTTGGCTTCCTTTCTCCCAATAATCCTTCAACGGTTATTATTTCGACAGGCTGAGTTGTTTAATTTAAAACATCCTAGATGCCCCCCTTTCCCCTACTCCAGATGCTTGGGAGAGTTTTAGTTTGTGGAGAAGGGTGACCTTGAATAAGTTGTCCATTATGTAAAGAGTGATGGGGCCTTTCTGGATTCCAAGGGGGCCCCTGCCGTTCCAAAACGAGTCCGTGGCTACAACGAAAGCCATCTCTCCCTGGTTCTTGGTCTCAAGATGCTGGAGATGGTTAGATAAATGAGCTTCTGCCTTTTCCCGCAGGTGTGTGATGAGCCACATCCTTTGCTGGTGAAGGAAATGATTGGCCACTGCGTCAACGCAAACATTGACGAAGCTTATCGGGTGGGTGTGAGGACAGGGGTCGTTCCCTGCCCTCTCCTTTGTTTTTTGTCTGGTTCTAGCAAATGGGCCATTTTGCGTGCAGGCCTTGCCGGAGAGGCAGACCAAAAGGGACGGTGGGGTCAGGGTTGAGATCCCATTTCTGTCACACAAGATGTATCTGTTCGATACTGCTTTAGCCCTCCGGCTTCTTCCTAAGGAATCCTGGAGTTGTCGTTCGCTGAGATGCTTAGAACCCTTCGCTATAGAAGTCTAGGGTGGTGGGTTCCATATGTTTTGGACTTCCACTCCCAGAATCCCTTCTCATGGACCATGCCGGCTGAGGCTTCTGGGAATTGTAGTGCAAAATCTTAGGGCGGGGGAGATGAATCGTACAATCATAGAATAATGGAAGGGACCTATAAAGCCATCGGGTCCAGCCCCCTGCTCAAGGCAGGAATCCAGGTCAAAGCAGATCTGATGGACAGTGGTCCAACTTTCTCTTGAAGGCCTGCAGGGTTGGAGTGCTCTTCAGATCATGGGTTCCCTTGTCGTACTGCTCTAACAGGAAGTTTTTACTGATATTCAGCCGAAATCTGGCTTCCTGCAGCTTGAGCCCGTACTCTGGGATGATCAGGAACAGATCCTGCCCCTCCTCTGTAGGACCACCTTTCAAATATCTGAAAACTGCTATCAGATCTCCGCTCAGTCTTCTTTTCTGAAGGCTAAACATGCCCAGTTTTGGGAATCACTGCCCTAGACCTCTTTCCCTAGAGAATTCCAAGCATCCCACCAAATCTCAGCAGCCGCCGCTCTCCTGCCAGCTCCGAAAATCTTTTTTTCATTCCTCAGCTGTTTGTTGTCAAAGCGAAGAAAGCAATGGTAGCCATTCTCTATCAGCATCACAGGTTGCTGCTAAATGGGTCTTCATTAGCCTTCATTAGCCATCCTGTTCACCTAATAACAGACTGTCCCTCCTGCTCACTTATCAGAACAGCCAATGCTAAATTCCAGTTGTCCAGTAAAGTGACACTGGAACTTCTGATGGGAATAAAAGACGGTTGCAGTAGAGAGAAAGAGATATACTATGGATTTTGTCCATTATATTCATACAGTAGAAGCCCCATATCCGCAGGATCGGTATCTGCGGTTGCACTTATCCGCAGTCTGAAAATATTTTAAAAATTAAAAGGAAAAAACTAGAGATACGTATTTTCATAATACATTCAACAACGCAAAGCATGGTCTCTGGCTCCGTTTAGTGGACAGTTCTGATAATACATGGTGAAAATACATATTTCTGGGTGGTTTCCCCTCCCCTTTTACCATGCTATGTATAGCATTTGCTATTATCCATGGTTTTCAGCATCTGCGGGGGGCTTGGAACCGATTACTTTTATTTTAAATCAGTGGTGTCTTCTTTGTCTAGATCCTTGCCCACTTGTGGAAGCTTGGCTACTCCCCCGAAGACATCATTGGCAACATTTTCAGAGTGTGCAAAACCTACCAAATGGCCGAGTATCTGAAGCTGGAGTTTATTAAGGTTGGTTGTTGCCATGATCACTGCGATCAGCCGAACCACTGGATTGTGCCATAAGAGATGGTTCAGAAGGGAATTTGCTGGCTTCAGAGATGCTGATTGCTCAGTTAGTCTACACTTATTTTATATTTAAGAGGTGCCTAGGTCTTTTTCTCCGAGTAGTGAAGAAAACTGAAAAACACTAGGTGACCAGTAACTGCACTATTCTTACCAAAAACATAGTATTAGAGGGCAATAAAAAAAGTTCTCATTTTGATCCGTTGTGGATCATAGTCCATTCACACATGCAAATCATCTTGGCCTGTGTGTGTGAACTTGCCTAGAACCACTTTGTAATTGGCTGTGCATTTAACTTGAGCAGAGGCGTGTCTGAAAGGCTTATGCTCAGCACGAATATACTCTGCATTGAAGGAAAACAGCCATCATGACCAAGGCAAGGGGCAACTTGACGTACGGGTTCTCGTCTTCCATAATCAAGGGGTAAGGCATAAAAGGTTCCACAGGACGCCGGGTGGCTTCTAGAAATTCTGCTACCTCCTCTCTGGCTTCCACAGCTGTGATTCGCACGTTGTAAAGAGATCTCTCGCACAAGAGGTAGAAACTTTTAAAAAAACAAAACCCGAACACGGTGATCATGACTCAAGAAAATGAATTGGGTCACATGTTCTCAGGCTGTGCTGGGAGTTTGTCATCCATAAAACACAGATCTGCTTCCTTTCCTCTTTCTTTGGCCAGGAAATCGGCTATACTCATATGAAGGTGGCAGAAGGGGTGAGCTCCCTCTTGCAGCTAGCGGGACTGTTGGCCCGGCTGTGTCAGAAGGCCGAGGCCCCCGCGGCAACCTGAGCAGAGGGACGTGGACCTGATGAGAAGGGAAGGCTGGAGGTGGACTTCCGTTGCCACGCGGGCTTCCGCTCGCCCTCCACGGATCTAGCTGCAAAATGTTTTATTTTCTCACGCAACTTAATAGCGTTCACACACACACTATTTGGACCAAATAAAGTTTGATACAAAAAAAACGACAGATACCAGCGGGGTTTTGTCACCATTCATAAAGATAACCCATGGATGTGTGTCTCTTAAAATGGAAACTGAAAGCAGTCGTGGTAGCTAACCAGACAGAAGCCTCCTGTTACAAGCATGGCTTCCTTTCTTTCAAAACTGTCTTTGTCTGTGAGTAACCCCCCGCATCCTCTCACAACCTCCTTGTGTGCAGTGAATCCTCAGTAGAGATTTGCTCAGGTTCAGGGAATTAAATGCAGCCGCCCCCTAGGTCCTGCTTGCTTTCAGCTCAGGGGGCGAATTCCGCATTTATCACTCAGCAGGGCAGTGAGGGACCCTGTTCAGCTGCGACAGGCTGACCTGAAGTCCATGGCTTCCTCACATTACTTGGTTCTAATATTTCTATCCCATCTTTACTCCAAGGAGTTCAGAGTACATGGCATCCTCTCTGCTTTACCCACCCTGCAAGGTGGGTCCAGTCGGATTTAGGAATGTTACCACTACTCAATAAATAACAACCATGTACTGTCAAGTCACGTCTGACTTATGGTGACCCTTTCTAGGGGGTTTCAAGGTAGACAGTCCTCGGAAGTGACCGGCCATGGCTTTTTTTTCCAGGGGTGCCCTGGGACGGTGCAGCTTGCCCAAGGCCACCCAGGCTGGCTCTCCTCGCAGGAAGCCCAGTGGGGAACTGAACTCCCCACTTCTGGCTCCGCAGCCAGGGATCTAACTCACTGAACTATCCAGCCAGTTCAGCTACTCAACCAGACGGCAAAGAACACAACTTGGGACTTCTTTCATGGTTGCATTCACAGCTCATTTTTCTGCTGCTGGGTTCAAGGTGTGCAGTATTTGGTCTCCTCCTCCTCCCCAGGTTACCACTACATCAAGCCTGTGGAGTATCTCAGGCTCAAAAAAAGTGACAGGTTTAGTCTGAGTCAGGGGTTTTTGTGGTACAGTAAGGAGAACACACCTCTCCTCAAGTCTCAGCCCCGTACTCTTACGCACAACATCACCTGGACTCCTGGAGCTACCCAGCGGTGTCTCTTAGGTCCTAGATCAGGTACACCTCGGACAGTAATTACTGGGTAAAGCACCCTTTTGACACCGCTTACAAAAACAAACAAGGAGGAACATGGCTCTTGCCCTAAAGTTCTTTGAGGAAAGGTAGAACTTTAAAAAGAAATACTGTATAGAAAGTTTGTGGAATGGGCGATGGAAACTTTATTTGTTGCCGTCCCAAATGTTAATAGCTCCTGGAGGCAAGAGAGTCACAGTGTTTGTTACAACACCATACTGGTTTTACTGGAGCCACTGGGTTCCAGTGGGATGTTGAATTTGCAGATCCAACAGTCTCCAGGGAGGACCTGTGGCTTTTGCTGAAAGGCCAGGTGGCCCAAAACATGGGTTTTTCTTAATTTCGTACAAGTACTTACAATATGGCCTATAGAGTCCCCAACGGCTAACCGCCCAAAGACATAAGCAGAGGGGTGCAGGTTTTGTGGTTCCAAATTCCAGCTGTGCTATCTTGAGAAACACATCTGTAAAGTTCAAGAAGGAAACAAGTATACCGGCTAACGCATGGTCACGCAGGGTGCAGAAATCTCAGCAAGGAGCCCACCTCTCACCACCCAACCTCCAAAAATGTCAGGTGGACTTTCTTTGTGAGATGACTTGTTTGCCAGCAAGATGGCCGGTGCTGTGCGTCTCCTCGGAGTTACACGTTGGCCATAAAAGGGTGGGATCCTTCACGGAATCCTCTTCACCATAGGCTAGGCAGCAGTCCTAAAGGAGAAGTTGCACAGAGACCATTATTTATTAGCATCACAGACCTGGAGAAAGTGCTCTTTAAGGCCATCTAGTCACTAAAGCATCCCCCACAGATAAGGCTTCAGCTTCTGCTGGAAAATTTCCACAGAGAGACAGAATCCAATACCCTTCTGGGTCATTGGTTTCACTGCGAAATTGCTCTTGACCATCAAGTTATTCGTCGTATGAAATCATAGAATCACAGAATCATGGAGTTGGAAGGAGCCTCGTAAGGCCAAGTCCAGCCTCTCGCTCAGTGCAGGAATGCAAATCAAACTGGAACCAGTTCAGAAGAGTGCAACAGAAGAACGAGGAGACTAGAAGCCAAAGAAGTGTATGATATCACCAAAGCAGGGGTTGCTTGAAGAAACAAGGGAGAATTCAGACAAATGATAATGTGCTAGATATAAGATACCCACAACGTTCTCTTCACCCCTTTTCAGATTTTTAAGATTCATTAAAAAATAATAATAGAATCACAGAATAATGGAGTTGGGTTGAGTTCAACCCCCTGCTTAAGCAAATCTGACAGAGGGTTGTCCAATTTTCTCTTGAACGCCTCCAGCGTCGGAGCGCTCACCACCTCCTGAGGTCATTGCTTCCATTGTTGTACTGCTCTAACAGTTAGGAAGTTTTTCCTGATATCCAGCCGAAATCTGGCTTCCTGTAACTTAAGCTCATTATTACGTGTCCCACACTCTGGGATGACAGAGAACAGATCATGCCCCTCCTATATATGACTACCTTTCAAGCATTTGAAAAGTGCTATCCTGTCTCCCTTCTGTCTTCTTTTCTCAAGGTTAAACATGCCCAGTTCTTTCAGTCTTTCCTCCTAGGGCTTAGTTTCCAGTCCCCGATCATCCTTGCTCCCTTCCTCTGAACTTGCTCCCATTTGTTGGCATCCTTCTAAAAGTGCAAAATAAATTTATATTTTGTAAAAAATCTACAGCATCAAGCTTAGAATTTGATATTTTAAGTGCCAAGTGCCAACCATTGTTAAGAGCCAACAGTATTTTTTTTTAAGCAGTAAATTAACAATTTCATTTTGGATATATCCTCCAAGATTCCATGATCTCTCAGGTTTCAAATCATGGACCTTTTTCTTAGATATACATACCCACCCTGAAGAAATGACATTTTCTATGACCTGGGAGAATCCATTAAAAACAAACCAAAACCCTGTTGTAAAAAAAATACAGTCCATGGTACAGGCCTATGCATGGCAGTTTCTCCCCTCTCGTGGGCTGGTTGTGCGCTCCATTTCACTACCAGTGCGCACAGGATAGATCTTCAGAGTAGAGACATTGCTTGCTCAGTTCCCCTCGGATTACATATTTCTCTAAAGAGTTTTGACCTTATGTTGATGATCATCAAGGCTGTACATTTCTCTGTCAGCAATGGGAAGAGACAAGTGTGTCTGTAGAATTACCTTCTCTGTGGATTTTCATTGACGTAGTCTGGTTCATCATCATCATCCTCAGAGGAGTCTCCTGGGTTAAGAGAGACCATCCATGAACAAACGACTGGGGCTTAGGGAGATGTCTCAATTAGAGTGACCTGGAGCAGGTTGCTTTAAGGTCACACAGAGCTCTGATGCCATTTGGTGCCATCATGGCACTCACATGGCATACAAACCTCAAGGGACCCCCTATTTGGCCCACCTCTCTCAAGAAGAGAAATAAAATAAAGAGAATAACAAGAACAAAACAAAAACAAAAAAACACCTCCCACCCCCTCCTCCTTCTGGGAGGAAGGTTTCACTTTTTTGGTATTGTTTTTTCTAATAGGCACAGCACATCAGCACTGCTCTAACAAGCTTTTAAACAATCTTTTACTTCCTTCCTCTGAAGGCCAGGGAACTTTCTAATCTCCCAATATCAGCAAGTGGATAAGCTTAACGATACTGGGCAACTGAAACCAGATGACAAATTTAAAGCAACCAGGTCTACTTGGGTGCTGGAATCGAAGGAAATCTAAAGCAACCAGGTCTACTGCATGTGCTGGAATCGAAGCAAAATGGAACGATCCTACCCACCCCTCAACAAGAATCTAGGATCACTCCCCCAAATTGCGCACACAGTTCATAAAGTTGGAAAACAATACCATCCAGCCTAGGGACGGTTCCACCCAACCCACTGGGGAACCCCCAACAGGAGGGTCTCCATCTTATCCAGGTTCAGTTTCAACCTGTTAGTCTTCATCTACTCCAAAACCATGGCCAGTCACAACTGGAAAAAAAACCCGGACGGCATCCACGACAGAAGAGGTGATGCCAGCTTTTAAAGTTTTCTCTGTGTCTCCTTGGAGAGATCAACTAGATTACAGATCCATCTCTTGCTACACTCATTGCTCCTTTCCCTTCTTAAACATTTTCACATCCAGTTGTCGTTTTGAGCTGCATCTAAAGTAATCAGCACTCCTCTGTACGCATTCATTCATTCATTGAATGATTGATTGATTCATTGATTGATTCATTCATTCATTCAAAGTATTTTTACCCCGCCTTTCTCCTAAAAGGACCCCAGGCAGCTTCCATAATCAAAAAGAGACAATATTTAAAAGCTAAAAACAGGACGCATAACGATATTTTTAAAAGAACTAAACAAATATTAGATTTAAAATAGTAAAGAAATTTGACACTAAAAATAAATTGAAAAACAATAGAGCATAACTATTGTTCCAGAAAGTTGCAAACAAGTTTTACTGAATGTCGTTTTTGACTAGGTGTTTTGTCTATGCCAATAAAGATTTTGATTGATTGAACAGAGCATAACCATCAATTTAAAAAAAGAAAAATCCCTCAGACCGCCAGTTATTAAGGAAAAGCCTGCCTGCATTTTGTTGAAAGACTTTCAACAAAATATTTACTCTATATCAATGTCGCCCCTCAAACAATCTCAGCGAGTACCTTGGGATATTCTTCTAGATATGTTAATCATCAGAATCATCACCATCATAGAACTGCAGATCTGGAGGGAAGGGACCCCATGGATCATGGAGTCCAGATCAAGGAGGCACCGTGGGGGAACTGAACTCCCAACCTCGGGCTCCACAACCCGAGATCTAAACCACTGAGCTATCCAGCAGTTCTCCTTCTAATTCTTCTAGCAACCCATGCTTTCCTTAATCTTATATGTGGTAAGTGGACTTACTACAAATGGGCATTGCTTCAAAAAGTCTATCAGAATCCAGCCAGCCAACCAGGCCACTTTTACCTTGAATCTGGGAGTGTTTCCACAACTGGATTATGGTGCTGTTCTCATAGACATCCACGGTGGTCGAGTCTGTGGAAAAGAAAGAGGCTTCAGTTCAGGTGGTGAAGCTATCCGCACACTGCTTCTGTGCAGCTTTTTCCCCAAGCTCTTATATTCATTAATGTATTTAAAATGTATTTCAAATACATCTTGGAAGAGCACCCTGCCTGCAGCGGAGGGTGGTGACTCCGTGGAGGCTTTTGCTGGACGAGTAGATCTCCTCCAGATTCCAGAAGCGGCTGTCCAAGGTCCTGAACGCATTTTCAGAACAGGGTTTAGAACCGTTGTTCCCAACCTTGGGTCCCCAGATGTTCTTGGACTGAAACTCCCAGAAGACTTCACCCTTAGCGGTGCTGGCCAGGATTTCTGGGAGTTGTAGTCCCAGAACATCTGGAGGACTCAAGGTTGGAAACCTTGGATGGAGACCTCCTGTAAAGGTCACTCTGAAACCTGAAGCATATTCTTTGATTCACAAAACTGGAACCATCAGACGCCACTGGTTCCACACAAATTCACTCTGTACTGTGTGACGTCCTTTTTCCTCTCTGCCCTGTCGCTCCTGCCAGCCAACCTCACTAGATGACCCGCTTGGGTTCCAGAAGGATGAGTGAGGAAGAAAAGCATCTTCTGTTCACCAACTCCATGTTGTTAAGTGTAACTCAAGTTGCTTCTGACTAACCCTTAAAAATGGGTGTGACTGGCTGGATAACTCAGTGGCTTACGTGTCTGGCTGCGGAGCCAGAGGTTGGGAGTTCGATTCCCCCCCCTGTGCCTCCTGGGAGAAGAGCCAGCCTGGGTGGCCTTGGGTAAGCTGCACAGTCCCAGGGCGCCCCTAGTGGAAGGGAACGGTAAAGCACTTCTGAGTATTCTCTACCTGGAAAACCTTGAAAAGGGTCACCATAAGTCAGAATGCATGGGACGTGATTATTATTAATAGGGTGTAAAGCTATGTGAGATATTTGAGGAGTCGTTTTATATCATTGCCCTTTCCCCAATCCGCTGCCGTGAGTTTCCATGGCTGAGTGGCAACCTGAACCCAGATCCGAGTTCTAAGCCAGCACACTATCTACGGCACCACACTGTCCGTCTTTACCTTCTCTCTACCGGGCCCCATCCAGAGTCACAACAGCGATCACCGATGGTTCATTGCCTGGGGCTTGTAACATTCAGCCAACTGTTGGGAGATCAAAAGTAAACAGAGAGGCATCCCAGTGCACAGAACGTACCACATCTGTTGCTTCTGGACGGCCCGCTCACGTTTTGATACGAAGGGGAATCTTCGTCTGAGACAGAAGAAAGAACAGAAGTGAGACGGAAGAAGGCACAAAACGGGGACAGTGACTGAGGAGGAAGGGGATGCTCCTTCTCCACTTTTCCCAGTCAATCTGTGAGATCTGCTATAATGCCATAGCAAAGGTCGAAGCGGAAGAATGGGAGGATGTTGGAGGTACCTACAACTATCCCTCGACAAGATGAGGGGGACGCAAGCTGTCTGTATGTCAGGCTGCATCCCACCTTCCCTCAAATCCTCATCTCTACGAAAAGAGACACTGATCAACCAGTTAATCGGCTGAAAAGAACTCCCACCTGAACGAAAGACCCCTTCAAGCCGCGCACAACCAGAAGGGGAACGGCACAGCGTTGTTATTTCTCTCATGCAATATAGCCGCTCTCATACACCACCTAGTACTATATGTTTTATTATTGATTCATTTTATTTAAAATGTTTCCCTCCCCTTCTTTCTCCGAAACAAGGACCCAAGGTGGCGTTCATCGTTAAACACCGTATTAAAAGCTGAAAACGGTAAATTACATTAGGACCCCCATATCCACGGGGATTGGTTCCAAGCCCCCCCCCCCCGCACATACTGAAAAATGTAGATTATAGAGAACACTATTTAAATAGTGAGTATTATACATAGTGTGGTCTCTGGCTCCCTCTAGTGGCCAGTTTGGGTAGCTTCATCTTTAGAAATATATGTTTCTAAGATTTTTCTTTTAATATTTTATATTATTTTCAGATTGTGGATAAGTGAATCAGCGGATACTGATCCCACAGATATGGGGAGGCCCTACTGTATTACATTTTAAAGAAGAACTAATAGCATTATATGTAAAATGTTAGGTAAAAGCATTACGAGAAAAACAGACTGAGAAGCAACAAAATATAAACCATCCCGTTCATTGTCTCCCAGGCAGCTTAAAGGAAAGCCTGCCTGAAGAGAAAAGTCTTCTCCTGCTTCTGGAAAGACAGCGAAGATGGGGCCAGCCTGGTTTCCAGTGGGAGGGAGTTCCAAAGTCTGGGAGCAGCCACAGAGAAGGCTCTTGCCTGTGTCCCCATCAGACGTACCTGTGAAGGTGGTGGGATCGAGAGAAAAGCTTCCCCTGATGGCCTTAATACCCAGGCAGGCTCAGTAAGAGACCCTATAGATCCTAAAATTCTGAGAGTCTTAGTCCAAAAACACAAATGAGCACACCTCCTTCGTCAACATGACGAGAAAAAGTGCTTCCACTGGATTTTAGCCCTCCTCCATTAGCCCTGATTGGTTAAAAACACGTGACGTACCTGTTGAAGGTCTTAAGAAATCTTGGGTGTTGCAATAATGATCCGTAGAAATGGGTTGACTAGAAAGGGGGGGGGGGGAAGGAAAGAAACTATAAGGGTTTGATGGAATAGGAGGTAGGAATTCTCACCTTGAAAGTATTACTTGGCTGGGAAAAGCATCAAAGTTGAGATGAAAAAGTGGGACCCCAGAATCTGAAGGGGATCTATTCCCATTTCTCCTCAGCTTCCTTCCACGTGTCAGACGCCCCTCAATTTTTAGTGTCATGATTTTAGGAAAACGTAGTGTCTTATAGATGGAAAAAGATGATCTTTTCAGGATTTTTCTTTTAATATTTTCAAACCGTGGTTAAGTGAATCACCGGTTACTGATTCCACGGATAAAGGGGTCCTATGGTACCACCTTGTTGAATATGATACTCCACGTGGATCTCCGGGTGTGATAAAAGCTGGACAGAGCCCTGCGGAGCACAGAGGAGGTAAGCTCCACTCTGCTGGCCAACCCTCACACTAGCGCAACGTCAACTGAAGAGCATCAGTTGGCTTAGCCCACACTGTCTCCAGACAGAAGAACAGGTGAGGTTTTCGTCTCTGTATCTTTTAAGCTAAAGCTACCAGAGCTTCCTGTAGTAAAGCCGCCTTCCATCCATCTAGTCAAAACGATCTACGCCGGGGTTGGATACTTTTGCTAGAACTCTTTTTGGTGTGTGAGAAATGCAACCCACCCAGCATGTAAAATCCTGACCCCTTTAACCACTGGTGTGCAAATATAAACATTTGAGTCAACAGACCTCTAAGCCACATAACATTTGCACGTGCTGATTTAATATGTACGGCATGGGCTTAGAAGTCATTCCAAGGATTCATGCTGATTTCACAAGAAGCAGGGCCAGCCAGCCAATTAAATTTCATGTCCACATCGCTGACACTAAAGAACCAGGGTTCAATTCATTGGTAGCCTCCCAAGATCAGAAGTTTATTCTTTTTTAACAAGAATGATTTTTGCAACAGAAATGGGAAAATGCAGTAATTAAGGTGCCTGGCAGGCTTCCTCGTGTGTCCTTCCTTTCCTCCTTCTCTCTCATACATACACAAACACGTATCGAAAAAAGGGTAATCTCTACACCAAAAAGGTGTCATAACATTCACTCAGCTTTGGGAAAGATGTTTTGCAATGAAAAGTCCCAGAATCTCCCAGGCAGGGGCCAAGCTGGCTGGGGGTTTCTGGGAATTGTAGTTCAAAACCACTGATCTCCTGAGCTCCACCTAAGATGGAGGCAGAACCCATATCGTCATCGTAGAATGGCAGAGCTGGAAGGGAACCTATGGACTATCGAGTCCAGCCCCTGTCAAAGAGGCCCTGTGGGGAATTGAACTCCCAACCTCTGGCTCCACAGGCAGATGCGTAAACCACGGAACTATCCAGCAGTTCTTTTGACCCTCTGGGGAAAAGAACAGTCCTTGAACCTAAAGGGGTGAGGAGCATTTCCAAAATGGCGGCTCTCTCCAAAGCCAGCATCTCCCAAGGACTGACTTACATGTAAGCCGTGTCGAATTCCGTTGGTATTCCTGCAAGGAAAATGTAGTTCCTGTTGGTTAAGAGTTCATGAAGATAGGAGAGGAATTGATTCCTTTATTACTATTAAAAGATCAGACAGAAACGCCAGACACGCCCAACGTGGGCCTGCTTCCAGAATCCTAATTCTATATTTTTTATCACAAATTTCTTTCTGTTTTCATTTTACAAGAAAAGTCACCTTGCCTCCTCTAGCGTTATTAGAGGAATGGGAAAATATCATCCAGTGTAAGGATGGGTCACTGGAGGCCAAGACCGAGACCATCCACACTCTTGTCTTTCTGATCACCACGTAGAGGTGAGAAAGCTGGACGGAAAAAAAATGATTTGTTTGAAATATGGAGGAGAGCTCTGCAGATACTCTGAACTGCCAGAAAGACAAACAAGTGGGTCCTAGATCAAATCAGGCCTGAACTATCTCTGGATGCAAAAATGTTCTAACTGAGGCTAAAGTTTCTGTACTCCTTGGCATCTCCTTTCTTGGGAATTGCAGTGTATATTGAGCATTTCCAGGCTACGGACCATTGTTTAATTTTCCATATTGGTTGGCATATTCTTGTTAGGATTTTGACAGAATCAGTTTCTGTGGCTTGAAATATTTCTACCAGTATCCCATCTACCCCTAGTGATTTATTTCTTCCTAGTGCTTTTAGAGAAGTTTTCACTTTTATTTCTAAAACTGCAGGTTCTTCATCATAGTATCCCCCTTCAAAGTAGACTATCATTTTTTAATCTTTTCTGTATACTGTTTCCATCTTCTCTTTATTTTCGCTCTTTATATTCACCTTTTCTTTATTTTCTTCACACATGGGGCCCTGGAAACAAGATGGACACGCTCTTGCCAGGGAAGAAACTAGGGCAGCCATGTTGTGAGCTAGCCTTTCCTCAACCTACTGGACTCTGTGAATATGTCATTCTACAACTCCTGTCAGCTGAATCATGGTCTTACAAGTTTATGGCAACAGTGGTTGAAAGGGTCTGGATCTGCTCTGATTTTCTGGCATTTGGATGCGAACCAGGAAGAAACAAGCATCATTTTAAAATATTATTATTATTATTTGCCAAGAAACTCTGAAATGGCATACGTACCTTTCTCCAAATTCTGAAACCTGGACTCAACTCTGGTCTCTGTAAAGAAAGTTCATCAAGCGTTACTGTAAGCCTTCAGTGTCTTACTCAAGGATTCTAAAGCAGAGCTGAGCTGAGGAATTCTGGAAACCCTTTTCTTAAAAAAAACAAAAAAGATATTTTCAAGCTCTGTGTTAGAATAGTGATTCTGGGCAAACTTCTTTTTGCTCAGTAAACAATTCCCTCCCGCCCCCCTCCAAAGACGTCAACAAACAGCTTGTTCCTTTGGCCCCCAGCAGCTAAATCTCCAGTTTCAGAAATCCCATTGGTTCTGGAGCATAAAACATTAAAGCCAGAAGGGGCCCTTAGAGGTCATCTAACCCCATACCCTGCTTAATCTTACACCTGTCAGAGCATCCCCTACCTAAAGTGGTTCACAGCCTCTATTTTCCCTTTGTAAAATAAGAACCCATCCATCCATCCATCCCATTCTCCCAATGAAGGAACTCATCTTGACAGTCCACTTTGGGAGAAACAGAAGGAAGGTGTTCAAACATGGACCTGGAGATCATACTTTCAGGTCCAAAACCCTCATGTGGGTCCCAACGAGAACAGACCCATCTAAATAAATGGGATTTACAAAACTCCCACCGGCCTTGGGCAGTGGTAAAGCAAAAACTGAAATGGACCAAAACACCCCCGACTAACAGATTTCTTCCAGGGTGAGGAGGTCTGTGGAATACAATCTGCTTCCTTAGAAATAATGGAGTACACTGTTAGGGTATACGCACTGGGTAGGTGGTGTAGGGGGGGGGAAACAGACGTTGAAAATAACATTATTAATATTATAAACACTGGTCATGAACTTCCAAAGCAGCATTATTAACCCAGGTTTATGAGTGTTCAAAGTTTTGACTGTAGAAACATGTTGTCAACAGACAGAGTGATTTCTATCAGCTGGTAGACCAGGGTTAAGTGGCTGCCTCTGAAGCACAGATGCAAATTGTTTCTGTACTCAGGAAGTGGTTGCTTCTGTGCAGCTCTGCACAGAGAGCAGAACATCTTGGTCTTCCCCAAGACACATTTCTAATATACGGTATCTATAGCGGGGAACCAAACTGAATGTAGCCAGAAGTGTTTTTGAAACCATTAAAAATACTTACCAAACTGGCTTGGTAGTGAAGGTTGTTTGTTGTTTTGGCTGAAACGGGGAAAAAAGCAAAGCTCAAGGGGATGGGTTTAGGAACAGAACGATAGAATCGTAGAATCATGGAGTTGGAAGGGGCCTCTAAGGCCATCAGGTCCAACCCCTTGCTCAAGGCCAAAATCCAAGTTAGTCTGATAGATGGTTGTCTAACCTTCTCTTCAATGACACAATTATTATTATTAGGCTGAGGAGGAATGAAGAAATAGATGGAAGGACAGATGTACGTACGTACATCCATTCTTTTAAATTTCTTAGCTGTCTTGGAAGCTTCTGATAAATAAATCCATGCAGGCAGATAGTACGCAAGCTGCAGGAAGCAAATTCTAGTGGCCTGCAGGTTCCCTCAAACCTCATGGAAAACACCAGGAGCCAGAGTTGATCCACGCATGCAATGTACATTATAGACAAACACAGACCTGTAAATACAGACACACTCACACTTCGGCACACCAATAATTTATGACAACTGGCTTCATCCTACCTTGGTCCTAGCTTGCTGTATGGGGCTTTCAGATATTCTTGTCTTGATACTGCAAAATCAGAGAGAGAGAGAGAGAGAGAATAAATTAAAAAACAAGTGGCTTGTCTTCTTTTAGAGACAGGGGAAAAACATTAAAACCCTACAGAAAATGTTGCTTCCTCTGCTCCCTGCAGAGGAAATGAAGCTCATCAAACCAGACCGATCCAACCCAGAATAAGCATCTGCCTAACTTAAATTTAACGGTGGCCAGCAAAGCAAAGACATGGCGGTTGTGATGTGTTAATGGCACGTTTCCTTCCTGATGTCCAGCTTTTTCTGCATTCTTTGTAGCATCCAACCAAGACGGATGAGTGCAAGAGACTGGGGGCCGGCTGAAATGTTGCACAGCCAGCTTGAGCGCAGAATCAGGATTGCACCCTGGGGAGCCCCACAGGAAGCAGCCTTCTACGGAGTCACAGGACTGGGCCCCCTACCCAGTCATGTCAGCTTTGGCTGGAAGCAACAGACCACCAGGTGGGATCCTCTTCCAGATCCCCCTAGATTGAGTCTGGGACCATGCGTGGTGATCATTCCCCACTAGTGCCACCTCGGGGGTCTCAATCATCCAAGACTAAGCAGACCTGATCTGCCTTAGCTTCCAAAACCACACGAGGTTGGCATGTTCCTGCAGAGGGACTCCGAATCCCAAACTGGCTCTACGATTTATTGTCAGAGCCAGGTGTAACTGGTGGCAGGGCCAGACCCTTGCCGATGGCCAAATGCCGGCTCCTCACAGCTTCCCTTTCCTCTTCCTCTCTCTCTGACCTGCACCCGCCATCCCTTCCACGTCTCTGTCCTCTCTTTGACCACAGCATGTGGCAACTTTCATCTCACTGGCTTGTCTGCTGCAGAGCTGAGAGGATCCTTCTTTCGACTTGGCATCACGTGGTGTCAAGTCGCTCTCAACTAACAGGTCTTTCACTGTAAGTGAGATGTTCAAGGACTGGCTTTCCACTGCGGGTTTCAATGGCTGAATGGAGATTTGAACTCGGATCTTCTTCGTCCTAAGTCTGAAGCCCTATCCCAGTGGTTCTCAACCTTGGGTAACCCAGGTGTCCTTAGACTGCAATTTCCTTTTCCAAGACGAGCATCTATTTACTTGAATGAGAGCGTGGCATCTCCAATCTCAGGTGATCTTCATATCTCAGTGACAAAGTGTGTGTCTGAGCACATGCCGAGTTCCTCTCTCTTCCCACTGCGGCTGTATAGTCAGCTGCAACCTGCCTGGGAAAAGATGACGGGATGTTTAAGGGAGATGCAAAATCGCTCCACCGTGGGGTGCATTGTTACCATCTAAATTGCACTGAGGGCTGATCTTATGGCCCATAAGACGGGCATCTCATCAACACACACAGCATTCACGCACCAGCCATGCTGATTAACAATATTAATCACAATTAATAGTGTCAACAAAAGTACTTCTGTTTTATTCTAATGGATGCCAATTTCAATAGCTATTACACATGACTACTGCACATGACAACTTAATGGCTATTATACATGGCTATTTCACATGATGTTATACATGACTATTACATATGATAATTTAATGGCTATTAAATATGACTACTGCACACATCAACATACCCATTTCACTGCCAAATATCTTTCCAAGCAAATATTTGCAGGAAAACACCTGCACTGGTTATGTTATTTGCCTCCTTCTTGTTCGTTTGAACCATCCCAAGGTGGTGTGTCAGAGTTAGAGCCATAAAACAGTTTAAACTTTAAAAAAAGTCAACGGTGAGAGTTACAAAGGAGAAGAGCATCACGTGTGGGTTTTTTTTAGCATGCAGATGGACATTTGTGCAGTTGGAAACAGAGAAATAAACCTCGATGGCTTCCTTATGCAGTGCTTCCCAGCCTGGGGTCCCCAGATGTTCTTGGACTAAAACTCCCAGAAGCCTTCACCACTCGCTGTGACGGCCAGGATTTCTGGGAGTTGTAGGCCAAGAACAGCTGGGGACCCCAGGTTGGGAAGCACTGTTAGTTCTTCTGAAATGAATTCTGTCGGTTTCCACCTGCACCAATTTCTTGTCCGACAGTACATTTGGCATCCAACTACGTAGAGCAAAGGAGGAAAAAAAAGGACACCTCAAAAGCCTCCGGGGGGGGGGGGGGGGAATAGGATAGTCCTGTATTTACAACAGACTCCCGCACTCCTAAATTTGAGACATCTCAGTAACGTCAAACGTCTGTATCGTTCCAAGTTTTATAAGGGAAACTTTTGGGACAGGAGGGGTCATGGGAGCTTGCTTGTCCCCCTCCGAGGTCTAGCGATGGGGGCAGGTGGCCATGAACCCACTGGAGGTGGCCCACCCATGGAATAAAACCCCTGATCTACTACTTACTGCTCCGTCTGTCTGCCGAAACTGGTCTTGTCCTGTTTCTTCCCTATAGTCAGAGGCAACAGACAATAATATTAATAATAATGTTAATGGGACCATTTAAAGCAGGGCACTTCACCTAGGATGTTTAATTTTAGATCCATGCTGATAGCACGTCTATTTATGCAAACCTTCCGTATATAATCCTGGCTAATTGTGGACCACATGAACATTGTTTATTTATTTATATCTTGCATATCTGATCATACTGTAAGCTTATATCTATCTGTGATATATAGCTGCCTTGAGTCCCTTTATGGGTAAGAAAGAGGGCATATCAATTATATACATGCATGCACACATATATAGTGTATAGCAATAGTATCCTATTGTCTTCTGATATGCTGCCTGTGTTGTGTTTCACACCAACGTGGAACCATTTATGATGGGACAGCAGCTTGCTTTCTCTATGACCAAACTTGTATGGCTAATTTTGGGTCCCACCAGTAGTTCCCAACCATGGGTCAACCCAGATGTTCATGGACTGCAACTCCCAGAAATCCTGGCCACCACACCTAGTGGTGAAGGCTTCTGGGAATTGTAGTCCAAGAACATCTGGGGACCCAAAGTTGGGATCCATTGTGCTAGACATTGACTTGCTAAAACAAATAGTGCCTTGAGAAGCGACTGACTGTAATGGATCTACTCTAGTTGGCTTTAATATTGGTTTTCCTCTACGGTAATCCCCTAACCCAGAGCAGAGTTTCAGATCTCAGTGTGCGAAAGGAGGAAGCAAAGATTGGAAGGTGAGGAGCAGGGAAGAGCCTTACCTTGACATTTCATGCACATAGTAACAAGGGCCCCCAGAAACATCAACGAGAAGGCGCCCCAAATCAGCTCTGCCTGGCTCATCGCGTGATCTGACGCCAGCTTCAACCTTGGAAACACAAAAGCAATGTTAGAAAACACACAGAATGACCCCCCCACAAACCTTCTGGTAGCCCTAGACTGGCACAAATCTGGAGGATCTACACCCAATTTGGGTCCTTCTTCCAAACAGTTACAACATAGGTGTGAGGGTGGAGGGGTGAATGACCAGAAATGATCAGGATGACACTGAATAATAATACAATGAACTGGGTTTAAATCATTCAAGAGTTGTTATTGTTTGGTACAGTAGGACCACAATATCTCCAGGGGATTGGTTCCAAGGCTCCCCTCCCACCAACCCTTGTGGATGATTTAAAAAATGCAGAAGTATGGAATGCATGGTCTCTGGCTCTCTTTAGTGGCCCATTCTGGATTTTAATTAGTATTTTCAGGCAGTGGATAGTGAATCCCGCAGATAGGAGGGTCCTACTGTATTCTATTTTCAAGTTGTGCTTGTTCTATGGGTTGCCTGCAGAGCTGGTGGTATGGAATGGCTGCTGGGAGGGAGGGAGGGAGGGAGGGAGGGAGGGAGGGAGGGAGGAAGGAAGGAAGGAAGGAAGGAAGGAAGGAAGGAAGGAAGGAAGGAAGGAAGGAAGGAAGGAAGGAAGGAAGGACTTAGATGTGGAGGATGGAGGTTGGCGAGAGGAACCTTCTGGCTGAGAAGAAGGGGACTGGGGTGATGTCCCTGAGGCACTTGAGCAGGCCTACAACACTGAGGAGACCTCGAGCCAGAGGGTGAGTGGGATAACATAATCAAGGAGGATCCTTGGCCTGGGGTCCTGCTCGAATTATGGATGCCAAAAGGGGAAGGAGAGAGATCCCAACAGCCTACGCCTCTTCGTCCCCTGAGGTATTGAGGAGAACAGAAGCAGAGTCTGGGGCTGGGCTCCCGATCTGGATCGGGTGCCGGGGAACCAACCGCCACACAACGGCATCGCTGGAGGACGAAAGCAGTAGAAACGATACCAGCAAAGATGCCAACTGCCCTATTTCCCCGAAAATAAGACCTAACCTGAAAATAAGCCCTAGTATGATTTTTCAGGATGCTCGTCATATAAGTCCTACCCCCAAAATAAGCCCTAGTTAAGTGAATCCCCGCCCTCCACCCTTGTGCAGCAACCAGAAGATGATGACATGACTGTAAAATAAAACATCCCCTGAAAATAAGCCCTAATGCATTTTTTTGGAGCAAAAATTAATATAAGACCCTGTCTTATTTTCAGGGAAACACGGTAATAATGATTGATGGTTCATGTGAAACACTTGGTTGTTGACTTGACTTTGTTGAAGCCTTCTTCTAAGTTTTAATGGACTCTCTCTTTGTTAAAGCCGCCGTGTATCGAGTTAATGGATCAGGGAATAGAGGAGGGGCTGTCTGTTGACCCAGGCTGGGGTTTACGGGTGGAAATATGGAATCTCACTCAAAGGATGCTAAACTACCCACTCCGTGCTGTGCTTTGTTCAGTAACTAAAGGTCTTTTTTATTCGGGCAGGCTTTGAGAATCGACTGGCGTCAAAGGAAGGGGTTTTGAACAGGAGAGTACCTCGTAGAAAGTTGTCCTGAATCCTAAGCAAGGTGGGAGAGAAACCAACCCGCCAACCAATCCACCAAGGCTTGTTTTCAAGTTCGGAATCCGTTTTCCAGAAAACCAGAGTTCAAAGCCGGCGTGCAAGAGTTGCGTCCGTCGTTCCAGACCCCCCGTTGACCCTGGTGCCACGGTTGACAAGGCTCTGCAACGTAGAGAGGAAGTTCATTTGCGTGTCTCTCTGTAGCATCGCCTAAGACTCCATAGAACGGCGAAGATTTGTTAAAATAAAAGGAAAACGTTGACACCAGATGCTTCCTTAAAATATAAGCCTGTACACAATTTAAAGGTCTGTCTGAAGAGCTTTTCCCCCCTTATACTTGTGTATCTCCCATTTGAAGGGAAGTGTGTGAGCCACGAGGTGACAAATCACCAGCTAGTTGGAGATTATTGCTCAGACAGCTTCTCCTTTGCTCATTTTTTTGGAAAGCCTGCCAGGGGAATGACAGAAAAACAGCATCTGGACCAGTGGTTCCCATCATCAGGTCTACAGAGGTTCTTGGACGACAACTCACTGTTCTGCCATGGAAAATCACTGTGGGGGTTACAGCCACTCTTTAAATATCTAAGTTCACTTGAAAGCCCTATCAGGGTCAGCCCATAGAATCCGTGGGGAAGTGGCGACTCACCGAATCCCCACTAATTCGGTGGGTTTACTCTAGTGTAATTTGCTATGCCAAGCAACAGGATTTCATCCACTGTTAGTCCTCTGTGTTGGAAAAAAATTGCCAAGGGAAAAATTCACATTATCCTAGGTAATAAACGTGTCCGATGGTATGAGTTTTTTTGCAGATTAGTAATTCAGGAGACAGGGCAAACTACTAATTAGAAAGCTAAAATAGCCACCTCTCTGGATTCATGGTCATTGTTTCAAGAACATAATGGTAAACTTAAGCCATTAATCTTAATAATTGGTCTTGAAACCCTCTTAGTTACAGAAAGACACTTGGGGGAAAATGATGAAGCACTCCTCTGTTACTCACTGGTGTATCATGATTTAGTATATAGGACTTATGGAAAAATTAACTATTAAAATATCAGCTTTGTGAGGAAGTGGCAATGGGCTGCAGTTATATGAAACATTGTTCCTGGGCACAAATTCCAAAATTCTAATGGAAAATGATCTTTTTTTCTACCTATATCTCATGTTGTCTTATGGAAAGACCTGTTCAATTCATTATAAAGAATTGGCATTCATTCCTCTATTTCCACATTCCTACCCTGATGGCATGGGTTTTGATAAAATACGATAAATGTGATAAACATGGTAAAATATATCATTTAATTTTATACACAAATCCAGTGTAGTGAATTTCTTGTGGGTGTTCTCTGTGCAGATAGTGAATAAAAAGGCCTTTTAAAAATCTGAAATATTTTAAACAAAGATTTGATGGCCACCCGTTGGGTTTCCTGCTTTGGAAGGGGGGTCAGAGTCGATGACCTTTAGGAACAAGGAACAAGCTTTCCTGGACTACAACTGACTTCATCAGATACACATAAAAGACAGTGTATTCTCACAGTTAGAATAATGGGCTGAAACTTGGAGACCTGGGTTTTAATCTCTGCTGTGTGACCTCAGAGGAAAGCCGTACCGGCCACTTTTGAGTGAATGGGACGATATAAACCCAACTAAGCTGCTGTACTCCAGAGAAGTCAAATAAAACTTGCTGGTCCTTAAAGAACCAAGCCTGTGAGGTGTAGTGGGCAGATTGATGGACTAGGACTCAGGAGACCTGAGTTCAAATCCCTACTCAGTCATGGGAAACAGGGAGGCAAAACCACTCCTTAAATATCTTACATACCTTGAAAACGCTTGTTAGGATCACTATAAATCGGATGCAACTGGACAATTCTTTAGGGTTCCAGAAGACTTGACAACAAAGAGTCCAAAGCTAGCTGGAACCTTGAACGGGAAGACATCAGTTACAGAGGGCGAACGTATTGCAACCGCGTCCCAGTGAACTATCTAGAGAAACAAAACTATAGGGTAGACCCACTGAATCCATGGGAATTTGTCTAGTCGATGAGGACGAGTCTTCGGTTGAGTCCAGATTACCTCTTCTAGTTGGGCCTAAGAGCGGGACTGATGCAACGACGTTCAACATATTCCACAGAAGTAACCCGTTGGTGGTGTTACTTTCTGGGTAGCTCCCCCCATGCCCCTTTCAATTTTCCACAGGAAAAGAAAGAACGAAAGAAAGAGAAAGCTTGAAGAGAAAAGCCAAAAGTTAGCAAAGAGAACCTGCTGTCCATACAGCAGCGCAGAAAGGCAAGTGTGCAAGAAGTCCAAACGAGTGTGTAAAGAGGTATTGAGAATTGGCATTACCTTCTTCAGAGGCGTTGTTTCACACAACAGCAGCAGACACCGGTCGTTTCAACGCCGGCCATCTCTCCTGCTCTTTCTCTCACGGAAATCTCCCACCTCAGTGTGGTCACTTGCTCACCGAGGCAGCAAGCGGTCTTCTGGCTTCCTGTTGCTCTCTGAGTCACTCTACGCCTTTTTTTGCCGTTTGGGTTCGGCCGGCAGCAAGGATGCCTCACGAACCACAAATGACGAGGAAGAGGCGCGGATCTGGAAACCAGGGGCTCGTCTTGACCCATCCCTAAGCAAAGCGGTTTCCTCCAACCTTCAATCCTGCAAATTCCTTCCAAGGAACATCCATCCAATTTCCTCACGCCGATTCAGTCTGTGGGTCTATCGAGTCTAGCGCTGCCTACATGGACCAGCCGTAGTTCTCTCCGAGATGGACACTGTTCTTGAGAGATGGGTGCAATGCGAGATACCTAAAGGTAAACATGTGCTAGATGCAATACCTGGTTGATCTTCAACTATTCTCTGCACTTTGAAGTCTGTGGCTTCTGAATTTGGTGGACTATTTTCTCCTCACCTCTTCTGCAAGGAGAAGGTCCACCCGTTGTCACAGACTGAACCCCCAATAAAGCCGAGGGTCTCTGACTTCCATTGCACCCTTCTGACAAAATAATCTTGAGTCTCACCATGGTAGAAAACAGTTTGCTCGCTTACATGTACTTTGTTATTCTATTTACCATTTATATCGATGGGTGGTCAGAGGGAGCAGGTTAGGAGAAACACAAGAGGACAGGATCTGATGACTCTGTATCAGCGGTTCCCCGATTTTCTTGGACTACAACTCCCAGAAATCCTGGCCAGCACAGCTCGTGGTGAAGGCCTTCTGGGGGTTTTAGTCCAAGAACACCTGGGGACCCAAGGTTGGGTACCACTGCCCGCCATGGTTGTGTAAAGGGAATAGTACAAACAAATCTACCTTGTTGGACACTCTTGAGTTCTTCCATGCATAGATGATGCATCAGGCTGCGAAGGGATGCATGGTTTTCCCCATGTTGTTGGCAAAGCTGTGTGTACAAAGCTAGCAACAGGATGCCAAAAGATCACCAAAAGGAAACCCATGGCGGGTAGAATTGGGGAGGATGGCCTGCCCCAGAAGGAAACGGAGGACAGGTGAATTCTTAAGCCACGGTTATTAACAGCTCTGCAGCTCACCTGGAGGACTTTGTGTCCCCACTGATTCAATGGATCACCATGTTTGAGAACCAGTGCAATAAGACATTGGGGGGAATTATTTGAATTTCCAGAGGGGTAGCCAGACACGTCTCTTTCGGAAATGGAAAAATTGAATTTCACAGTTACAATTCCCAGATTCTTCCAGCCAGCATGGTCTGTCGTCATGCCGGCTTGAGGGCACTGGGAGTTGTAATCCAAGAAAAGTAACTTTTCTGTTTGGTACCAAAGCAGGCCTCACCCTGAGGTGTGTGACACATCAAGCGGGAGGATAATCCTCCAATGCCAGTACATAAGGTAAGTGCCTTCGGACAGCCCTGCAGAGATGAGTTTGGATGTACGTGCAAACCCAGCCCGAATCAGGTGCAATTCCAGGGTAACTACAGGGCAGAGCTAAGGGGGAAGGAAGGATGGAACATCCTCCCACACACACACCCTGCACAAATCCTCTGCATTCCATCCAACACTTGTGAAGTTAAGTTGTGAACCCAAAATGCCCAGAAATATGAACTAATGAAAAGGCAAGATAAAGACAGCTGAATCTCCCGATACCTAGGGTTTTCCTCTGCCACATGTCAACCCATGGGAGGGCTCAGACTGAAGTTACCACATGCTATATATTCCTTTTCAGCAGCTCTGTCAGTCAGTTTGTGTTGGGATAAGGCAAAAAGAAAGACCTTTCATTATTAGCTAGGATTCATGATCTAAAATCTTGTTCTTCCTCTAGCTTAGGCTTGCGTGCGTGTGGATGAACGCCTGCATTCCATTATGGGCTTTTGCTGGTTAGGTCAGACATAAGTCTCCTCGGGTCTGTCCTCCTGCCCCTCACCTTCGCATCTTCCTTTCTCTGCGCTGGAGCAAAACCCACTGCCCGCTGGCCTTTACACATAACCGTTAGAAGAGTGCCCGTGAGCAGAAGTAAAATACTTTTATCATATTCCTGAAACTGGTGACACTGGGCAGCATCTCCCATTCCAGATCATCTTTATTTGCATTTCCCCCATTTGCTGGAATGGTTTTTTTTTCATTATGAAACACAGAAATACATTTGGGTAGCAGAACCCCTAAAAGGGCACAGAGTAAATCAGGCACCTATCTGTGTGCCCTTAGTTAGGCAGGGACCAGATTGTGTGGGTGATGGCACCCCATGAGACATCAGACTGAACAGATCAGGTTTGTTCCCAGATCAGTTTCTTCTCAGGAGTTGTTACGCCTTCTTCCTGTTATTCACAGCGACAGCCTTGTGGGGTAGGCCCACCCAGATGAGCACAGGTAGTCCAACATCACACAGCAAGCTTTCATGTTGCAAGAAACAGGACGATTTCTGAGAAACCGTGTGATCTTGAGAGCGTTTGGCGGGTGGGAAAAGAATTCTTTAGCCAGGAGTAATTACATATTTCTGTGCTGTTGGCCACTTTCTGAGTAACAGACTCTCAATGTCAACACAAGCAGACTTCTGCCCCAAATCCTGGAATTTTGCATCTCTTCTGATTTCACCTCTGAAACCAATAACTTTTTTTAAGCCTGAAGCTGCCTCTATGGCTTCCTTGATTTCCTGTGTTCAGAGGAGAGCAGAGCGAAGGTACTTTTGTTGCTAAAATAGCACCATCTGACGGCAACGCTGGGGAACACCCAGGGAGGACATGCTCAGTCGCCAGGCAGCCCTGCCTGCTGCGGAAGGGGAAGTGCAGAATACGAAGCAGAATATGGAACGCCATCTCCATCAAGAGGACATGGCTGGCTGCCATATTACACAGCATTTGTCTACAGTGCATCAATTCATTACTGGTACCACTTGCCAGCGTTTCAAGTTCAGCACTCCTTCGGTTTCATGATCAAGACCATGCTGGAAATATTCTGAATAAAGATTAAGAATCTGAAGTCGTGTGAGGAAGTACAGGATCATTATAAAAAGCTCTCGGCTGCTAAATCTAGCCCGTGCTGTTGTGACCACAAAAAGGAATTTCCGCACAGATCAGCCTTAAATATTACTTAACGTTTTCTTTATTTAAAAGATCATTCACAAAATACCATATCCATAAATTTACTTTTGTCATGAAGCAGAATGTGTTAAGTGTTTCGGAAATTTCTCTTTACACATTTAAAAATCAAATGAATTGGCCGGAAGGGGGTCTTGCGCGGGAAAGTCTCGGGGTGTTTGTTCTTAAAATCTCGGTTCTTCCGAATTTATGCGTGGAAAAGAGGTTCTTGGGTGGTTTTTCGTTGGGAACACAACCACACAGACACACAATGCATGTCTCAAAGAAAACTAATGTTAGACAAATGGTTCTTATTCTCAAAAACAAGACTGAAAGACTGGGGAGTAGAGGAAGGAGGGGAGAGAGAGAGAGGTTCACTCCAGTTAAGACTGCTGACCAGTCACACCCAAGGTAATTTTTACAACTGGCTGTCTAAATTGACATTGCCTTTGGGGTAGTTATCAATTCCGTCTTTGAACTGGGACATCTTTTTCACAAACACTGGACATATTTTTCAAGGGGAGAAAAAGAAACCTGTGTGTGTCATTTACTGCTCCACTTTTTTCTTTCTACAATGGATGTCAGGCACTATGCATGCTTATACACTGGGCAAACTGAGCCATGAAAATTATATAGCCCAGAGAAGTTAAGGGGAACCACCACCATCACCCCTTTTACAGTCATGTAACGATTCGGTGTTCCTTTCCCACAAATCACTCACGTCATCAAACCAAATCTCTTTCAGCAGAAATTTCTCAGGAATAAGGAGGCAAAGCGAGCTGCTGTCTATGAATAAAGGCAATTAAACCAGGCTGAAGACGCCAAGCTAGGCGGCGCGGCGCTGACCCACCGAAGAGACAGCTTAGCCCTCTTGCATCTCCATCTGAGAGGTTAAACTGTAAAAGCAAAAAGCAACATGGAGGCAAAACCAAAGGCCGGGAAGTGGAAAACTTAGACAGCCTTTCCTTCAAAGCAAACCCTCTCCCCCGCTCCCTGCCAAGAGGAGGTAAAACCTTTTATTGGCTCCAGAAGATAGCTTAAAAGCTGTTAGCAAACATGTAAAAAAAAAAGAAAACAAAACCACTGGGAGAGAGAGTCCAGGGTGCTACAGGAGGCACAAATTTATATAGCACCGACCAGTGAGCGCCAGTGAGAATGATGGAGACCAAGACATGAAAAGGCAGAGGACCAAATTTGCCATTCTCAGGTTAAGGGTCTAACGTGGAACCTCAGCTTCAGAGAGAAGCCTGGGTGGTACCACGGCCACTGAGGCAGGGGCCTTCCCCTTGCTCTCGTGGCTGTTTTACACCTTCTTTTGCTACCTGGGGGGGGGGGGGGGAACTGATTAAATATATTCCAACATGCCTGATGGCTAAAAGGTGGTAGCGTTAGTCAACTCTTATGTCACGTAACCTAGATCTACAGGGACTGCAACTCTACGATTCAAAGATGTCCTTGGCGGGGCTGGGGCTTTTTTCTGAGTTCAGGGGCCACCGGAGAAAGGGGTAGGGGGCGGACAGAGAAACGCCGTGGACAGCGGAAGGGAGTCCCGTGGAGCAGGGCGGAAATTTGAACCGTGGGCACTAGGGAGGGAGGAAGACGGGAAGGAAAAAAGGAGGAAGCAGCACCGCGGGTGAAAGGAGCCCATGGAGGAGAGCAGCGGTTTATTGGCCAGAGCCTATGTATGGGCCGCGGGCGTTGGGGTGGGGAGAAACAGAAGACAATGCAGGCACTACATACAGCGAAGCCAAGAACGTACTAAAAACCACTTGTTAACAGCTGACATGCATTCACAAGCTCTGGTTTGTTTTTTGTTTCCATTTTGGTTTTGAGGAGGAGGATGTGCCAGATGGTAGCAACGGTGGCCGCAGGGTTCACGTTCTGACCATAGTTAGACGCTCTGGGCGGTCTTTGCGTTTTTTCCCCCCACCCCCACCCGGTCCCTCCCACGATCCTGTTCTTCCCCCACCCACCCCCGTTGCCCACTTTTGAGCCCCCACCCCCAAACCCCAGCCTCAGGCTCAGTCTTCCTCCTTTACGACTTCCTCCCGGGGCTTGGCGCCGCCAAAGATCGCCGAGTTGGGGTTGGCTACTTGGTTGAGGGGGGGTGGCGACCGTCCGGGGCTTGAGCTGGAGTCGGGGGCCGCTGGGCTCGTTCTTCTGCGAGACAAGAAACAGGGCAAGGTGAGAGGCAAGCTCATAATGTTGTCTTTTAATGATGTCAGCAGCTTCTTTACAATCATTCTTCTTAGCTTTAAATAGCAGCTCTTCGTGATGGAAGGAGAGGTTAAAAACATTTTAAATAAATAGAGTAGGACTCCATAACCATAGGATCAGTATCCACAGTTTCACTTATCCACGGTCTGAAAATATGAAAAGAAAAAATTCAGGGGGGAAAAAAAAAACTATTTTCACATGTATTACCAGAACCAGCCACTAGAAGGAGAAAGAGGCCATGCTATGAATACTTGTTAGTGAAGAATACATAGCATGGTCTCTGGCACTCTCTAGTGGCCAGGTCTGGAAATCCATGTGAAAATATTTTTTGTCTGCTTCTCCCCCCCCCCTTTTTTTTTACCATGCTCTCTTTCTCTCGCATTCACTATTATTAACGGTTTTCAGTATCCATGGGGGGGGGGGGCGGCGGCGGCGGCTTGGAACCAATCCCCAGTGGATACGGGAGTCCTACAATAAATAAGGGCACTGTGTTAATGACAGGACCCTTTGGGAGGACATGGATAATAGAGTGATTTTAAAGGAAGAAGTCATCGGAAGACATGTCACAAAAATGCTTTGCCTACCTCAGCTCAGGTGGAGGGGACTGTCTGCCTACCTTCTGTTGGCTCTCTGAAATCCATGGAAGATCCACGCAGGGGAGGGCCATCTCGGAAGCGGCCAGTGCCCCCCATTGCAGGGGCAGCGCCTCCTCGCCGATCGCCAGGACGTGTCCGGCCTCGACCACCTAGGAAGTCATCCTCTCGGAAGCCTGCCAAAAGGGACACAGCAGCCGGCATGAGCCGCTCACTCGCCTGTCTGCCCGCCCGCCGGGGGGGGGGGGGGGGAAAGGCCTGGCTCACAGAGGGAAGCGTGCTGCAGAGCGAAGTTCTGAGACCTGGGCAGGCAGCAGCTCAACAAAACACCCGAGCATTCAGCTAAAACAGAGTTTGCTAGGAGCAGAGGAAAAGACACTCTGATATTTCATACTTCTGGATACTGGAAGGAAATGCTCCTCTCTCTTCCGCAACTCCATCGCTACTCTCTTCCCCTTCCCAGACCGCCTTCTGGTGAACGGAACAACCTGGTTATTGCAGATCTCACAGCTCTGCCATTAGCTGTGCCGGAAGAACGGTTAACAATATTCCTCTTAATACGTGCATACATAATGGCTTGGCTTAATTTCTGCCTGCTTTGGGACTGCCGTATCAAACCAAGGCAGCATTTTTTATTGGGGAACCCAATGTGTAAAGGAACCAAAGATTGACATGGAAGTCTGAACACAACTCCTATCATCTGAAATCAATGCAACTCTCCCCTTTTGAGGGATTTCAGTCCTCCGTTTCCTGAAACAGAAGGCACGCATCACAAATAAGCTACTCATTCATGCTCCTCTTCCTTTGTTTAGGATGCTTCCTACGACTGACCTGGGATCCATCTCCTAGCTAGCAGGAGAATAATCTGTACTCAACTGACGCCGTCTGTAAAAGGACGCGAAGAAATCCCAGTTTTTATTTAGAGACTCATCTCTCGACCTTACGGTTGTGGGAGTTAAAGACTGAAAACTGGATGACCCAAGAGAAAGAAGAAAAAGTCTGAAGATAAAATAAGAGCCGTTCTGGTTCAACAGGAGAGGGAGAGGAAAGGGAGGAACAAAGCCCTTGAGTGCAATTTGACGTATCACATCCACAACCCCCCACCATGCAGCATCTCCAGCATTAGTTAAGAGTGAGACTCACTAGCTTGCTTGGTACCTGGATGCAACCCTAACGTCTGCCATGGATACGGTGGCTAGACTTGGCTTATACTCCCAGGTCCTTGTCTGTGAGAGGTGGAGATGGAGAAGGTTGGATTGCAGAAAAACCATTCCGCTCCCTAGCGTATTGCATGGCAATAAACAGGAGAAGGAAAGAGGCAGCCAAGGGGACACACACTCACTTTGAGAAATCTCTGCTGGGCTTGTGCAAGGCATGCTCAGAGGGGAGACAGATGGACACAAACTCTGAAAGATGGCACAGAAGAGTAACTTGGGATTTTACAATCCAGAGCAAGTGAAGTTTCTTCTGTGAGTAGACTTACATTTAAATACGCTTATACATACCTCTGGTCTTCAGGGAAGCCAACCTTTTCCCAGCCCCCACCCACACACCTGTGCTTAGAAGCTGAAACTCCCCCATGGAAAGAGAAAACCCACATTTTTGACCTTGACCCCCATCTTCAGAAATGGAAGATCACCCAGACATTGTTCTGTAAATCCTGCCCTGTTATATTTAAAGGAAAAGGCTGGAAAAGATTTCAGAAACATTAAGAAAAGTAGAAATACTGCTACCAGAATTGAAGTCATCTCTGGAATCCCATCCACCTCCTCGGGGTTCCCGCGGACCTCCGCCCATGCCTGAAAAGAAAGCCACATTGCAAGAATGGGTCAATGGGGAAGGCGGGAAGTTCTAGAAGGTTCCACCGTCAAGGGTAGAAATCCCAGGGCGCTCTTGGCTTGGTGCAATCTTCGTGTCCTCGTAGCTTAAGGCAACCGTACTGTGCAGGAAAATGAGGCTAAACCAAGAGGCGAGTTTTGCACCCAAAGCCCTGGGAAAGGATGGCATGTTTTATTCTCAAGGAAGGGAGGCCACCGGAGTCTGATCGGACACGGCTGCAACGAGGAGATGCACAACACGCCAGCATCTTCAGGAAGTGCAAATATTCGAAAGAATTGTATCCTCAAGCTGAGCCCCCGTGAAGCTGCTTACAACAACAAGGGTAGGCACAGCTTAGGAAAAATGGCACCTTTTCCACAGCAGGAACGACAGCACCCTTTTGGCCACTATCCTGCTATTCAGAACATCCAGCCTCGTTACCAATCAAAGGCAGCCACACAATAAGGCAGAGCATCAGCACGTCTAAGAATCCAGGCTGAGTTATGCCAGGAGAGAGGCGACTCCTTTTGATTCGATCAACCACGACCTACACCACCTTTTAAAGCATCAGCAGCTCTATCGGTGCCACGATCTAAGGAAAAGGGGAGGACGTCTAGTCGAGCAATCGGTGTGAACGAAAGTGTCAGGGAGGAGCGCTTCTGAGCTCACCCGGCTGCCTACAAAGCGCCACGCTTTGCAACAGAATTTAGAACAGAGGCAGGCTGCATGCTGAGCAGGAGGCACTGGAAGGCTTAAAGTTAATCGCCAAGGGTTTGGACTTTTAAAGGAGAAACCGGGAAATAAGTCAGGAACATAGGAAAACCTGCCACAAGACAACATGTTCTGTCACTCTCCTAGCCTGGGAAGTTTTCATATGTTTAAGAAGAGCTGGTTGCTTCTGACTGAGATTTTGTTCAGCTACGCCGGCCAGTTTTAGGGGAACCGTGACAGAAGTGCTGATCTAGAGTAAAGGATGAACAGGTTTTTATACATCCCAGGACACAATTCCTCTGTTCCCCAGCCACTAAGGTCTCCACCGTGTGGCAGAACAGGCACACAGAGAAATCACACGGACGGGCCCTGACACACCTGCCCACGGGACATGTAGCTCTCTAGAACAGCTGGGACGGCAGCAAAAGCAGAGATTAAGCTGAATAAACAGCCCTGCATTGCTCAGTGAAGCGTATCAGGGTCATGCTTTTGAAGACTACTCATAGTGACTTACCTGCTCATTCTGATTTTAGAGATTGGAGTCTCAAGAGACCCCGAATTCTCTTACCTTGTTAACCCTACATTCTTCAGAAGCAGGCATGCAAACTGAGGCCCTCCCAAATGCCACACTACAACTCCCATCCGCTCTCGTCCACACAGCTGGTCTCTGGAGTCCCCAGGAATTGGGGGAACAAAAATCCTTGAAAAAATGTGGGACCCACCAGGGAGACTTGTGCTTCTGGGAATGTGACTGTCATTTATATGTAACGACCACCTCACTGGTTTTTGTTCTCACAAAGCAAAAATTTTGTCACCTGGGATGCGGGGGGAGCAGAAGGGTATTTGGAAGCTGGTATAGCCCCTGGAAGATCAGGGTGCTGAAAAATATGGCTCTTAAAACTATGACTCCTTGGATCTTGCCTTTTCCAAATTGGTGATTCTACAATTAACAAAAGATCTCCTCGCTCCGTCTCTTTCTCTTTGGTCTACTACATGGAGGGTCCTCTCCCATGAAAGCCTTAGGACCTCACGTGACTACTAGCCCATTCATTTGACTGGCTCTGTGCTGTGTGCGCCAGCTCTTCTGCTCCATCACCCTTCAAACAACTCGCATCATCCGGGAATGTTTGGAGAGATACATTGGTTTAGGCGCTTCCTGTTACAGACACTGGCCGGTCTGCTCCAGAGGCCACAAAGACAACCAACCCCAGTCTGCACTGCATAAAAGCCACTGTCTGAAACATCACCTCTGTCGTCCGGGCCGCCACCTTTTCTGAAACCGAAGCCACCCTTATCTTGCTTCCGGCCTTCGGCTATGTCCACTCGGAGCGACCGGTCGCCCAACAGCTACGGCGCAGGAAGGAGAAAAGAGAAAAAGATCACGGCTTGCAGAGAAGGTTCCAGAAAGAACTGCAACTACTTTTCAGTTTTTGTTTTAAGGAGTAGCGTACTTACCGCTCCATCGTATGTCAGAGCTTCTTTAAGCGATTCAACTTCATCAAATTCTACGTAACAAAATCCTGTAAAAGCATGAAAGGAAAATAAATAAATAAGGGGAAACCCCCTTTGGCTGCCTTGAGCTCCCTGACCGGGGATAAGATACGGCATTCATGAAATGAAATGAATGAAGGCTGGTTTTTCGGCAAAAAAGGGGACAAACCCCACTTGATGCAGAGATCCAGGCCATCAATATATTAAAGGCAAAAGAGTCATACCAGGACTGGGGGCAGGTCAGAACCATAAACAGGGACACCCATTGATCCTGTTTCCAAAGTACTGCCACATAGCATCCCCGCCGAGCCTGACCTTTGCCCCTTTCTCCCCTCAAATGCCACATGGAAATAAGGGAAACTGGGAGAGCAATACACAAATAAACCTAAAGGGCCTAAACCCAATCTCACTCAAGCCTCCTCAATCATCATCACCAGAAGAAGCCCTTTCTTCTCTGGGTGCCGTAACATGCGGAGGACAGGCGGGTGGCTTTGAGATGTCTTTTTCCAATGCTTCCCAAAACTCTGGGGAGACGCGCGTGCACCCCAGTTGAGACATCGTTACCTTTTTGGACACCAAGCAAGGTCTGTCCTGGTCAGTGGCATAGATCTAACCTAATCTCTTCTGTTTGTAGGCAATGCTTTAATTTTTCACACCAGGGCTTCATGTCACGTTGCTTTACGTTTTATAATGTTGCTCAAAACAGTGCATTGCTTTTAAGCAGAGTTTAGCCTACGCTTCATGCCGGCAGCTCCTGCCTTGCTCCGCGTGGCTTCCTGTGGGGAGGAATGGCGTGCCCTGCTCCTTGTGGAACCCACTTCTCAGCAGCTACCTTGGGTCCAGGCTTCTTCTTACCATCCCTGAGGGATTCTTGAACATTAGAGCTTTGCAGGAAAGCCATACAAGTACCAATAAACCTAGTGAAACTGTCTCAGGGCAAACGGCAACTCCAGATGTGGTCGCCCAGACGGAGCCTGTCAAAAAAACCAACCAACCATGCCGTGTGGCACCAGCCTCTTCAGAGTCCCAGCCAGCTGTGTGTCTTCACCCACGATACACCATTCCAACCTTCGCCACATTCTGCAGCTCAGAGATAGAGCATCACTAGGTGGTGAGGGGTATTTCAGATTCTCCACCTCAACATATTTCTACTTCTGCAAGCTTTGTGATCCTCCCCGAGCATGCCAATTCTTCCTCCTTGTTGTTCAGTTGTCCTGTTTTAGCTACACGGCCACAATAACTCAATACACGTCTGCTGCTAGCACGGCTTCTACGCCCGGGCTGGACTCACGCCCCCTGCGTGAATTTCACCGCGGGCTTTTGTGTTCATTGGACCTCCCCCTTCCCTCTTTGTTTTTGAAAAATCTGAACTACTCCAAAATCCTGGAGAATCGTGCCTCCTGGAAGATGCAACTTTCCTATCAAACCAAGGGCCCCGGTACCCAGCATTTTACCTCCCAGAGCTGTTTTCAGCCACTAAAATACTGGTTCGATTCCCAAATCAAATCTGTGTTTTTCCCAAACAGGAAGCGACCTTCCAGTCATTTCCTGTTTCACTTGGAAGGGGTGGCGCGCCCCTGGCAGGTGGCTGGGGCAGGAAAAGGCATCCCCCCTCCAAGAACTCAACTGGCCATGCTCTATGCTAAGACGGATGCCGCTCACTCCCAAGTTATCATGCAAAGAACACACAAGCGTACCAACCTTTAAATTTATCTGTCTCTTTGTCTCTGACTAGCCGTACGCTCCGTACACTGAGATCTTTGAAGATTGCATCGATGTCGCCTTGGACTGTGTTGAAAGGGAGGTTGCCCACGTATGCCGTGAAGGGGGGTTCTGTCGGAAGTTCTTTCTGTTTCCGTGGGCCAAGGCCAGACCCTCCACGAGACCTGTTGATGAGGACAGGGTTACAGCCCGTGGTGGAGTGCTCCTCAGACAACCGAGAAGTGGTAGCTGTGGCCCACTTGGGGGGGAAAAAAAAACAACCCTACCTGAAGCACATGTACATAACTGGACTCTTGAGTCTTGGGCAAACGAATGCTTTTATTTATTTGGTTATTTTACTCACATCCTGCCCACCTTTCTTATTGAAATCGAGGTGTCTCAAAACATGATTTTTTAAAAAAAAAGATGTACTTAAAAGGCACACACATCCCGTGTTGCTAAAACAGTACTGATGCATTAAAAAACACACAAAGTGAACACAATGAAAAAGCTTGCGGAAAGTTGAAAATGTGACTCTGCAATGCTACACAATATCCAAAGCAAGCTCAGACCACCTTCCTCACATGCAGCTCTTTCTCTAGAAACTGATGGGAAACTGAGGTTGAGTGAAAACGGTGCTATGGCAGAGCAACATCTTGGTCACCCGTTGCCATCCAACTCAAGTGGGTGATGCAATTTAATCTGAAGTGAAGAGGAGCAGTTTAGCATCCAAACGGAGAGTTTCCGACACAGAGCCCTCATGTCTTTGGGTAGGATGTACTGTCCTGTTGCATTTCCATTGGGAGCAACCTGCTTCCGAATCCACGTTGCAGGGGAGCACCATCAGGAGGGGATTCTCCACATTCACATCCTGCCTGTGAGCTTCCTACTGGGGCTTCTCATTTACCACCAGGAGAAACAGGATGCTGGGCTAGACAGGCCTTTGATTCAACCTTCCAGGGCTCTTCCTGTGTTCTTCCAGGGTATGGGGCATTATAAGCCGTGACAAAACCAAGGCCACAATGGCTTGGTCAGGCACTTTCTCTTTAAGTGGCATAAACACTCACCTAATCTGTGGGGTCTGAGACCAGCTTTCTTCTTCCCGTTTCTCCCTATTATCACACTGAACAGGATTCCAGCGCAATACGCCACATCACGTTGTTTCAGAGCCTGCTAAATTATTCTTGCAATACAAGTCCTGGAATACACCACGCTACGACCACGCTGGCTGGGATGTTCTGGGAGATGAAGACCAGAAAAGTAACCCCTCCAGGCTCCGACTGTCGCTGGCTTCCAACATACACAACAGCTCACAAATTTCCCCGAGGACGCAGTAGCAGGTCCAGACAAGAAGTAACCCCAATGGAATGACAATGAGTTTGACAAGGGCTCCGTTTTGAAGCCTAGGACTAAGAAAATGAACTACCTTTTCCCCCAATAAGCTGGTGTGACGTTTAAAAACCTGACGTACCAGAATCACAATCAATCATTGTTCACGGGATAAGGAAAAGGCAACCAAGGGAGCGGCAAAATCGGATTCGGCAACAGCTGCCCAGGCAAACACTAAGAGACCAAGTCCTAAGATTACAACATGCTAACGCCTCAAATGGTGTGTAGGTTATTCTGGAAAGAAAATCAAGAACGTGAATGAAGGCGGAACTCCTCAAGCAGTTCGCACACACCTTCTGTCATAAATGGAAGCATTCGGGGAAGCCCTGTGGGGACAGAAATGTGCCTTTTCTTTCAACACAAGCTTGTGTAACTGTTTTTAATTTGCTTAGGCCCCAGTTCATAACAAGACAAACACTTCTGTGGAAAATTAAAGGTTTAAGGTAGATGTATATAGTGTATTCTGCATTGCAGCTAAATGTACCTTAGCACAATCACGTCCTTACCAATAGCTCTGACCTCAAAATACAATTCTTGAGAAGTCTTTTCTGGAAGTCAAGGTCTCAACTGTCCAGCAACACAGCACAGGCCACCAATTCCCAAGCAATTCCAAGAAATACAGCCTTGCAAATTCTTGGTTTTTCTCAGATGGTGTTCAAGCCAAATCTGGAATTTATCTCAAGCTTCAGGAGTTCCTGAGAACATCGGGTAATGGTGGTCCAGCTTTTTAACAGACAGCTTCCTTATGGTTATCAACATGTGTGAAGTCAATGGAGTGAGCAGTGTATGGTCTACAGTCTGGTAGGGGGAAATCATGAGTTACATTTATGAGAGTCCCCTGGACTGCAAGGAGAACAAACCTATCCATTCTGAAGGAAATCAACCCTGAGTGTTCACTGGAAGGACAGATCCTGAACCTGAGGCTCCAATACTTTGGCCATCTCATGAGAAGAGAAGACTCCCTGGAAAAGACCCTGATGTTGGGAAAGTGTGAAGGCAAGAGGAGAAGGGGATGACAGAGGACGAGATGGCTGGACAGGGTCATCGAAGCCACCAACATGAATTTGACCAAATTCCGGGAGGCAGTGGAAGACAGAAGGGCCTGGCGTGCTCTGGTCCATGGGGTCACGAAGAGTCGGACACGACTTAATGACTAAACAACAACAACAATATGATACATCTTTTGCCTCAAAAGAAGTCTTCCAGAGCAGCTTGAGGACAAGCAGGACAAACAAAACTACATGAAAATAAACAAGAAATTATAAATACCTCACTAGCCTAACAGTCCCAAGGCTGTAACTGTCCTTTATGCCATTAAGTAAGTATTTTTCAATGGCCTCCACAATCCACAGATGAATCAAACTGTCTACAAAGTTTGGAATTTGTGAAGCAATTATGCCAAATGCACAACCTGGTCTACTACGAGGAGGAAGAAGTAGAACCATGTACCACCACCACCCCCGTGCTCACAGGAGGAAAGGTAGAAGACGGATATAATAGAAAGGTAGAAGACGGATATAATACTGTAGACAAGCAGAATATGTTTAGAACTGGATTCAATTGGGGGTGGGAGCAGATTTCAGGAGGTGCTGGGCGGCCCTTCACTGGTGCTCTCTAAGCACAGACCAGACAGTCACCAGTCAGAGACTGCTGTAAATATATCTGGTGTTGCAGAATCTGCATTTAGCAAGGGGCTGGACTGGATGGTTGCCAAGATCCCTTCTTACTCTAGGATTCTAATCTTAGGAGCAACAGATAAGTATCTACACCAAGAGTAGCCAGGCTGGTCTCATCCAAACATTTTGTATTACAACTCCCATCAGCATTAGATAACAAAACAAACAGCCGGGGATACAGGAGACTACAGTCCAAAGCATCTGAGGCCTCTAGCAAAGAAGCACAATGAGCAAGGGTTCCCATTGTGAACAATTAAAACATAAGTTTTACAGATTCAGAAAGACACAACATCTTACCACACTGTAAACACCTGGGGTATTTTAATGAAAATGACTCAAGGGTGGCAAATGCTCCCCAAACTCACTCGCCTTCCAGTGCATGGAAGATGATCAGAAAGACAAGATGAGTGAGTCTCTGAATACAAATTTAGGGGGGGGGGGCAATTTAATTCTGATGCAAAATGATAGTGTTAAATTTATCTACTTACTAATGGGCTTTGAATGGCAAGTACTTAAAACCAATCCATCATTCTGAAAAATATTTGGAACATCAAGGTCTCCAAGCAGCTGACTTTGTCAGCTGGAGTTTAAGATCAAGACAGGCAGTAAAATCACAACCTACGTGTGGTCCACTGACAGACCTCCGGGTGAATTTGGACTTCAATCAGGAAAGAGTCCAGACTAAAGATGTGTAAAGCACTCACAACATTTTTCATTCTTGGCTATTTTCGGAATCTCACTGCACTGAGATTCCTCTGCATCCATGAGATTTCTCAGCTTCCTGTGAAAACAGGACCTCAATCTCTTCTTCAAGGAAGCAGTCAAGATAACCAACGAGAAATTAGTCTGTTTCTCTGAGTGTAGAAATAGGGAAACCAGTAACTTAACAGTAATAACCAGAAGAACTGCTGAGACCTAATAATCTCCATGTCCAGTACTGTACACTAAAGCGTACATCCTGGGTACTCTACAGATACAATTAATGGTATGCACAGTATGAACTCATGATTGGGAGATATTCATATTTACAGAAGTGTAGTAAATCAGTTTGTCTTATGCACCCTGAAAGCTAAGGGCCCAGGAAAGCTGACTCATCTGCAGCAGCTGAATATTTCAGTCTTGCTTCTTCTTTTTTTTTAAAGTACCTCAAACCATAGGCAGGTTTGATGAATTCTGCCATCTCTAATTTAACATAACCACCTGATGAAACATGCCATCACCAGTCCTATGAAGGACAATTTTCTACCTGTAGGTTCAAGACAAATGATGGCCAAGGACAGATATAACTGTCCAGGGCAAAAGGAAGTCGGTATTGTGTCCTTTGAGACACAATGTACTCCAAAAAGCAACTTTTAGGTAGAAATCACAATTCTTCTATATAGATCCTCCTTAGTGAATTTTGTTCCCTTCCACTTATCACGCAGCAACACGATTCAGAAGTGGAGCTTCTCTAGAGAAACACACAGCGCAACCAGATCATCACTGCTGAAACACGGGCATACCATGAATCCAGAAGCCTCAAGCTAGCAAACAAGAATCTAAGGATTTCCTGATTACACCCTCAAGTGTCATGGAGGAACTAACTCATAAGCTTTTTCTTTGACTGGGTAACTCCGTGTACCTGGATCAAGGCCTGCTGAGTGTCAGTCTTGAAGTCAATAGCCTAAATATACTCAGAGCGTCCATGACCTCTTCGGCCACTGAATAGCTATTAGTCATGAACTCTGCATTCTGCAACGAATAAGGACAGAGAAGTAAAATGTGAGGCTCACCTCTCAGCCTAGTTCTCTGCCAGGAAACCACCACCACTATCAAAGTAAGAAAAATGCACCCCATTCGAAGAGCTGAAAACTGAAACTCTATTTGCCTCCTTTTCTGCTTTGAAAACAACTGCTATGTGATTACAGAAAGAGTACAGCTACATTTTCAGGATGGGGTTCACGTCCTTGCTAGAAAATGTAAGTGACACCTTAAACCCTATAAAACAAGAAGGAAGTAAGAGTAAAATGCCTATCCACTATGCCAGTGGTCCCCAACCTTTTTGGGACCGCGGGCTGGCTGAGCCTCTGAGGAGGGCGGGGCACCCCCGCGCTTGCGTGGGTGCTCTCTCGGGCGCATGCGCAAAGCGGTGGGGGAGTGCCTGCCTGCCAGCGCTCCCCCACCCCTTCACGCATGAGCACCTGCCCGCCCACCCCTGGCACGTGTGTGTGTGTGCAAAGCAGCTGTGGGGAAGGGAGTGTGTGCGGGGGGGGGGGAGGTCTGTCTCCGCGGTCCAGTCTGGCTCAGGCCATGGACCAGCACCGGGCCGCGGGTTGACGACCTCTGCACTATGCCACCGGCATTTAAAAACAAAGCAAAGGGAGATGCAACCATCTTGTCCAGTTCAAGGTATCGGGCCATATCCTTGCCTTCAGGGGCCCATAAATAAGATATTAGCATACTGATACCAGTAAACCATTAAGACTTTTAATACCTTAATTATGGCCCACCACTTTACACCGACTGTAATCAGCCCTGAACCCACCATATAATAAAAACATGAAAACATCCTCCAGGGAATAAACATTTCCTTTTCACACCAAGTTTGAGCATTACAAGCAACAGTCTACAGTATATTCCTTTCACTCCCTTACAGGCAGATGCAATATCTTGGTATCTCACACGGGAAACAGACTTTCACCAGGACTGTTCTTTTCAACAGGAAACAGTTACTTGCCCGTGTGCCAATCCCTGAGAAAGGCTAAAAACATCATGTGCAAGGTCTGGTGCTTTGAAGCGAAAGGATGCCTAACAAGTGGCGATCTGGGCCCAACAATTCGAGTCAAAAGGATGCCCAAAAAGTGGCTTGGGGGAAATGATAAGTTACAGACCTTCCAAGTGGCACTGCAGGCCTCTGTATTGCTATATCTGATGTATTTGGCTTTCTTCCCATTAGGGTTCTCAAAGAGGTATGGAGAAGACAGCTTCAAATTACTGAAAAATGGATTGGAAACATTCTATGAGAAATAGACTCAAACATCCTTTAGAAAAAAATTGTGCAGCAGTCTTCCAGGGAAAAGGCTTAGAAGACAACACAATCCTTCCTAGAAATGAACTAGTGCAGGTGTAGGCAACCTTGAGGGGCCAAATCTTTGCCCCAGCTGCTGGCACGGGTTGCAGTGGGCCTAGAAACATTTATTTTGAGCCATTTTATATTAAAAAAAGTGTTTCTCCTGGATGAGCACTTCCACCTTCATTTTAGTTTGGGGGGGATGGAGGGACCCTAGGGGACACACTCTACCCCATGCAAATATATGCTACTCTTAAAGGCCCCAAGAACAGAAACAAGTATTTTAATGATTCCACTCACTTTTTTTAAAAAACCAGGGAGCTTCCCAGTCTCAACCATGTCCTGGGTTGCCCTCCACAGACTTAGCACGAGGTACTAAGTGGCTAGGAGGTTGCCAGGCACAGCCCACTAGCTTTAAGCTTGACAAGCAAGTCCCTACTGCTGCTATCTCTTCTGACCCATATTTCATTTCCCCCGTACTAAATCTCTCCATACAATTTCCAGTTCAATTAATTCCATAACTTTGACTTTTAACTGCATGTTCTTCCTTTTAAGAAAAGGACTTTCTTCTTTTCTTCTGCCCAATTATCAAAGTTCAGATTGCAGGTTCTTTGGGAAACAGGTATGGTGCAACATTCTGACGGGGGAAGTACGATCATTGCAGACATGCTGAATGGTAGAGAGAGAAAGACCATTACCCATAAAGCCACTGAGATCAGGAGGCACCAAAGCAGAGGCTATAAAGCAGCCTTTTGTGATAAACGCGTTAGCATTCCTGGACATGTCACACGTACCAGCCTCTTCAAAAGACAGTCATAAACAGTTCTGCATCAAGATACACTACTAAGGTGGAAGAAGATAAGAGAAGCAAACGATGCCTTGTAGCAGAAACATTTACAGGTCCCTAGTGGGGAATAATGCCTTGTAAACACAACACATTTCATATGTTGCTTTTTGGGTGACGGACATTAAAACTACTTATAGCATGTTTATTACACAGGTGGGTAAAAGTGTAGTCCTCCAGATGTTTGACTGCAAATCCCATGATCCCGAGCCAGCATAGCCAGCGGCAAAAAATGCTACAGAACTGCAGTTCTTCAACACCTGATGGGCGCTACCCACATCTGCAAGCTTTCCTTTGCCCATCACTCCCAGTCGTTGCCTTAATGTTATTACTAAAACTAAATAGGTGTGTAAATAAGTGAGCAAATAAAAGGTCAACTAAAAGCCATGACAATTTTGGAGATCAGTCATTCATAGGGTTGCCATAAGCTGGAGGTGACATGGAAGCACATAACAACAAAAGCCATGTAAATAAACATGGATTTATACAACATAAACTTATTCAGATTTCTTGCTTTATGTTTATAGATCCCCAATACAAACTTCCATTATATTAAAATCCATATCATTTTACTGGTGTTTGTCCAATAACCAAGGACTTGCTTCTGCTTACACTGTTATTCTATGAGGTTCCTTTTTCTGTATTGATCTATTGCCTGACAGGCAAATCCTTTAAACGTTTGTTCAAGCTCCTACTGAGTTAAATGTGATTTATTCCATACTGTTTTTCTAACACTGCTTGCTAAACTGTACTATTTGAAATACATGAAGGGGAATATCTTACCCCCTTTTTGCTTGGAAAAAAAATCAACCTTTACCAATCACTGCCCACCAGAAAATAAACTGCGAAATTAAGATTTTATATTCTGCCCTCACACTGACCGCTTTTCACCATAGCCCGCTCTTATACATTTTCCTTTTTTAAATCAAATTCTATTTAACAGGGCATAGGAGAAGCACAACTTTCATCAGCTCTTCTGCATCTCAACATTATTCCTTCTTGTCATATGAGCTCTCCTTATTTGTATCTCAATCCTCTTGTTCATAAAATAAAACCCAACTTGGGGCTAAAACTCTTATACAAAATTTTCCTCTTCCAATACTCCAACATTATCTTGCCAAGAAAAAAAAAATACACCTTCTCACCATACATCAAAGTCATAAAAACAAGAGATCAGTGGCGTTCTTCTAATCAATAACAGTTCCCCAGCCCAGACCCTTTTGGTGACTCTTCTGCCCATAAGATTTATTTACACACCATTCCTGCTTCTTTTCCTTTCTATGTTATTTCCTTGCTAGGAGACTATTTATCTCTGCAAGCCAAACCCTGACTATTCTTCCCATAGCCTCCATCCCTGAAATCACAGCATATCCCTACCTAACATGGCAACTTCCACTCCCTCAGTGAGTTAAAGAGGGAGGTCCCTTCTTCTAATGTGTATTCCTTTGCTTCTCTAAACCATTGTAGGAGACACCATTTAGACCCATCAAAAACAACCCTGGCATCACAAGTAGTAGTGGCCTGGCCACTAGATGGGTGTGGAGAAAATTAATTAAATAAATTAACAAAAACCTCTACTGTGATGATTCAAGGCCCAGGCTGATTTTCAGCGCCATCTAGCTTATGAAGTTTATAAATACCCCAAATATATTCCATATTTATTCTTCTAACTCCCATCTCCTTCCTGCATAAAGTGACAAATCCCAAGCCCAGACACCTCCTGTATTATACAAACCTTCTAGCTGTGAGCTTTAATTGGGCATTTTACATTAGGTTCAATCCAAGGTGTTGGTTACTACCTTTAAAGTCCTACATGGCTTGAGATCTACATAGCTACTGGACCGCCTCTACCCATATGGGCTCCCGTGCCAGCTAAAGCCATCTGGAATTGCCCTTCTAAAACTGCCAACTGTCAAAGCAGGTTGGCTCAAGAACTGCTGCCCCCATAGTCTGGAATTCTCCTCTTGGGAAATATAACCTCCCTGCAGGGATTCAGGAAGGGACGGAAGCCGGAGTTGTTTTGGCAGGTCTTTGGAGGCTAGGAACTGCTATTCCATCACACACGTGGCCTACATTTTTATACGTTAACGTACATAAAACAAAATTATTTACACTGTTGTTAAGTCTTATTGCATTTTATCATTTATACACCGTATTTTACCCTTGTGTATGTTACATGCATTGTTCCTGTGCCGTGTGCCCTTTTGGACCTCTTTGGGGAAAAGAATGGCATATAAACAAAATAAACAAATAATCTGACTTCTAGTGATCTTAACTATGGGTTGCAAGGGGAGGTGTTTAAGGAATGGTTTCATCAGTACCACCATGAGTCAGTTCACATGGCCGAACTCAGGTCTCCTGGGTCCTAGTCTCTCTCTCTCCCTCCGCTTCAGAACACAGCATAATCTCCAAGGTGTAATGACCCTAATAGGGTTGGTAAAACCACTCTTAAATGCCTCACTTACCAGTGTTATTCTCTAATAAGTTAAATTTCTATGACCAAGTGGTGACTTGAACTAAGACTCCCTTGAGTCTTAGCCCCTCACTCTACCCACTACACTACACCGTAGTGTACAGTCTGGCTTATCATGACCTTACTAGGCTTTCAAGATGATGAAATATATTTAAGGCATGGTTTTACCAAGGCCACCCCTTGAGTCTCCATGGCCGAGCAGGGGATTCAAACCCAGGCCTCCTGAATCCATCACTCGATCCACTACACTCCGATAGAGGTCCTTACACTTTAATAACACCCTAAATATGCAGAAAGAGGCGATACCTTGAAGCAGCTTCCCCTTTTGGAAGGATAAAGCCCCCACCCACCCACCCCAAACATCCCCCTCCCCAAATATCCTCCCCCGCTTTAAAAGCATCACAGCTGCCTCCTGGGACAATAGGAGAGACCCCAAACCCGGCCACCATTTTACGAGCCCCCCTTCCCCATGATTATCCCCCCCCTCAAAAGATCCTCCCCATCTCCTAGGTTTTACGATCCCCCCCCCCCCCAACCAGGACCCGCGGCCGCCCTCCCAACTCCAGCCGATCCCCCCCCCCCCTAAAAAGCCGCCCGCTGTCCTTTGGCATCACAATCCCCCCCCTTCTCCGCGCCGAGCCCCCCCCCCCCGGGCCTCCCGCCCCCCTCCCCACCCCGCCCCCCCAGGTAGGCCCGAAGCCTTCCCTCGCGTTTCTAGGTCGGCGGAGGGACGCCGCCGCCGCCCGCCCGCCCTTCCCCTCGCCTCGTCCTTCCCTCAGGACAACCAGGCCCGTCCGACTCACCCGCGGCCGCCCCCGAAGCTGCTGTAGGCCCGGTCGTCGTAGGTGTCGTAGTCCGCCATTGCTCTTGCTGCGACTGCTGCTGCGCCTCAGTCACTCCGCCTGCCGCCGCCGCCGCCGCCGCCTCAGCCTCCCCGAGCGCGAGCGGGCGCCGCAGGACCCCGCGCCGCTTATATAGCGGGCCAAGCGCGGGGGCTGCCCGGCGCGGTGCCTGAAGCCAGGCTGCGCGCTGGGCGGAAAGGGTGCCCTCGGCGTTGCCTGATTAAAAAAGCATGGGTGGGAATTATAATACAGATACTGTAGATAGATAGATAAGGAGCTGATAGATAGATAGATAGATAGATAGATAGATAGATAGATAGAAAGAAAAGAATATGGGATAGATAGATAGATAGATAGATAGATAGATAGATAGATAGATAGATAGATAGATAGATAGATAGATAGATAGATAGATAGATAGAAAAGAATATGGGATAGATAGATAGATAGATAGATAGATAGATAGATAGAAAGAAAGAAAGAAAGAAAATAATATGGGATAGATAGAAAGAAAGAAAGAAAGAAAAGAATATGGGATAGATAGATAAATAGATGTTCATACACATACATATATACATACATATATATACATATCTAGCAATGACTGTAGACAGACACAGACATAGACACACACACAGCAATTATTGTAGACAATACAGACACGTGTGTGTGTGTGTGTGTGTGTGTGTGTGTACACACACACATATACATGTATAAAAAGGACTGTAGACAGACATGCACACGTGTGGATACACACAGAGAGACAGAGAGAGAGAGAGAGAGCAATGACTGTAGAGGGAGGTTCAAAATGACCCAGGCAAGGCATGGGGAAAGAGAGATGGAGAGACATTCTGGGTGTAGGGGCCTGTCGGGGGCTGGGATGTAATCATCTCCTTTCAACAACCATTGGGTACCACAAGGCTCATCATTCCCGAGGCCCGGGGCTCCTCGACGTTTTTTATCAATTACTTGCATGAGGGAGTTCAGGGAGGACTGGAAGAACTGGGCATGTTTAGCCTTGAGGAAAGAAGACTTGAGGGGAGATAGGACAGGCCTTTGCAAAGACTTGAAAGGTTAGCCCTACAGAGGAGGGGCAGGATCTGTTCTCCATCATCCCAGAGGGCAGGACACGTCATCATGGGCTCAAACTCCAGGAAGCCAGATTCTGGCTGAAGATCAGGAAAAAACTTCCTAACTGTAAGAGCAGTACAACAATGGAACCCGTGACCTCGGGAGGTGATGAGCACCCCCAACTCTGGAGGCCTTCAAGAGAAAACCAGACAACCCTCTGTCAGATCTGCTTTGATTTGGATTCCTGCCTTGAGCGACGGGTTGGACTTGATGACCTTAGAGGCCCCTTCCGGCTCCATGATTCTAAATTGGAAAGGAAGAAGAAGAATGGATTGAAACAGTGCAAATAAAAATAAGAAAAGTTGATTTGGGGGAGGACTGCAGATCCTAGAATCCCTCAGCTGGCTAGCGGTTTATCTAATCTATGGTCCCCCCAAATCAACGATCCCCCGTCTTTAAGGCAACTCGGCCCTCCTTTCTCACCCACGAGGAGGGCTGTTGAAATGCCATGCTTTCTGTCCATGCATATTGTCTCATATTCATACCCGGTCAGTTCCAGTTTCAAAAAAGCAAAGCAAACGAGTGGAGGGATCCGGAAAAAAAGAGATTTTATTAAAAAAAGATTTATTAAAAAAGATTTCATGGCATCGTGCTGATTTTTTTTTTTAAGTATATTTCAAATGCCTGTGTATCTTAATGGTCCTGCTTCCCATGTGCAAGACATTATTATTACTAGGAATGCGGCATCATAAGCATGTGCAAGTTTTTCAGTTCTGCAGAAGTCTTCAGCAAGCTAAAAAAACCCTCCTGCAAATGTTGTGGGTGGAGAAGCTTTGGAGCTGGTGTCTCAATGCTGGCACTTAGATTTACGACGGATGCTGCAACTTGACCATCTAACCAATTTTTTGAACACCCACGCTAGGCCATCCCGTTATTATTTAACACCCATCCTAACGACAACTCCTAGAAATCTCAAAAAGCTATTAACTCCTGCAGAATTTTGAATGTCTGGTTCGAGTTGCTTTGTGCTACGCCTTAGAAGTGCAATGACTCACAAAGGAGAATAGCGACAAGTTCCCCAGACGGTCCACCCCTTTCTCATTCACTGCCACTATTAAGGTCTCAATAACTCACACGGAGAGATTTGTAGGAGAAAGAATAAAAATGTTCCATGACTCCCAGTTGTGAACAGATCAACAGCAAACTAACAACTGGATTAAATTAACCTGGAAGTCTATAGACCCTTCCTCACAATTACATTTTAAAAGAGCATGCAGCCTGCCTAATCATTTTAAAAGAGCATGCAGCCTGCCTAATTTTTAACATCAGGCCTCCCTCCCCGATTAAAAAAAAATAAAAATAAATCAATTTGTGATTTTGAAAGCTTGCACAGATTTTGATGCCTTTGTAAAAAAAATAATACACCAAAAAAAACACGTTGGCTTAATAAAAGGTATTCGGATACCTAATCAGATAGAGTGACAGACTAGGACTCTGGAGGTCTGGGTTTGAATCCTACTCAGCCATGGAAATTAACGGGGGGGGGGGGGGAGAGAAGTGGACCTGGCCATTCTAAATGTGGGGTTCTGTCATTGATTTATTTGTTTGTTTCGTTGGTTATTACCCCATCTTACTTCTTCAAAGGACCCCAGGCGGCTTACATCATGAAGACAATTTTTAAAAAAGTTACTTTTCTTGATTCTTGGTGGGGTTTTTTTCCCCCTAAGGGAAAAAAAACCCTTTTCTTTTCCCTAAGGGGAAAAAAAGCTTTGTCCAAACTCTGCAGGTCGTGAGATGAAGGCAAAACATCCATCTGGAGAGAGAGAGGGGGGGGGGGGGGAGAACGTTACTTGCTTCGACTACAACTCCCAGAATCCCGGATTATGGGAGTTGTAGTCCAAGTGAGTAACATTCCCACGCACTTTTCTTGTCAAAGCCGAGCGCCCCCGCTAGGGGCAGGCGAGGCCCCCCCCCCGACCACGCTGCCGACGACCGGAGGACCCGGCTCCTAACCCGGAAGGGGAGGCTGGCACGTGTCTGCCGCCTCCCCACGTGCGTTGTTTCCAGCGATGGCCGCGGAGGAGGGCGGCGGCGGCGGGGGTCCCGGCTGCGATCCCCGGGGGAAAGAGGCGGCCAGCCCGGCCGCGATCGCCCACCCGGGTCGGCTTCTGGGTCAGAACCGGCGGTTCCTGGATTTCTTCTGGGACCTGGCCAAGCCCGACCAGGCGGTCCGCCTGAAGGCCACCGAGGGGCTGCTCAGCGACCTGCGGGACAGCCCGGCGGTCAGTTTCCCCCCATTCCTCCTCCTCCTTTGGCTCGCCAAGGGCACTCTGCACTCTGCACATGCCCATCGGCATGCCCGCCCGCCCTCGTTTCTAGGCATTTAAAGAATGGATGGAGGGGGGGGGGGATGCAACCCCGGGCTGGAGGCATGGATGGGAATTTTACTTACTTACTTAATTACTGACTGATGGGCATTTTATTTACTTACTACCTTATCTTTTTACTTACTTGTTTGTTTACTTATTTATTTATTTACTTTATTTATTTATTTCATTTATACCCCGCCTATCTGGTCAATTATGACCACTCTAGGCGGCTTACAACACACACTAAAAACATTAAATAACAATTAATGCATGGATGGGAACTTTATTTTACTTAGTTCCTTGCTTGCTTGCTTACCTGCTTACCCTGTATTTGTAAACTTAAAAGCTGAAACTTAAAACTTACAGCTTACCCTGTATTTGTAAACTTAAAAGTTTAAACTTGAAACTTACAGCTTACCCTGTATTTGTACACTTAGAAGTTGAAACTTAAAACTTACAGCTTACCCTGTATTTGTACACTTAAAAGTTGAAACTTAAAACTTACAGCTTACCCTGTATTTGTAAACTTAAAAGTTGAAACTTAAAACTTACAGCTTACCCTGTATTTGTAAACTTAAAAGCTGAAACTTAAAAGTTTACAAATAGTCTAGCTAAAGAGAATTAATAAATAAACATTGTAGATGGGGTGTTGAGCATGAAATTTTATTCTGTTTTATTTGCGTCTCACTTTTCTCCTGATTACTGAGATTCGAGATGGTTCATCGCATGATATGTAAAAAAAAAGATAGAGAAGTCAAAGTAGGATGCATTACAGTGCCAAAATGGACAGGATTCGTGGGTTATTGTGTTGAGGAGAATAACAGTTTTTTAAAAATGTGTTTATAGGTGGTTTAGGTGTGTCCTTGCATTTTTGTCTTCTGTCGTTCCGATCCGGACAGTATTTAAAAGAGGAGGAGGAAAAGTTTCGATTTAGAGGTCACCAACCCGACCCCCATCTGAATGTCTTAATTGTTCGTTTTAGGATGACGATCTGTTGAAATACACGTTGAAGCGGCTCGTGGATGGGTTAGGAGCCACCCGAGAAACAGCCCGTCCTGGATTCAGCTTGGCTTTGGCCCAGGTTGGTATTCGTCTGGGGCGAACTTTGAACATTGCGAAGGAAGCACCGTTCCGGTGAGGCTGAGCTACCCAGATCAGAGAGGCCCTAGTTCGAATCTCGCCTGTGTCATTAACTCCATGGGTAACCACGTTTCACCAAGGCACAGCATGGGTGTAATGCCAGCTGGGAGGTTACAGGGATCACATAACACACACACACACACACACACACACCGTTACAGCAGCTCCACGGGCTGCCAATCCAATTCTGGGCACAATTCAAAGTGCTGGTTTTAACTTATAAAGCCCTAAATGGCTTGGGTCCCAGCTATCTCAAAGACTGTATCTCCCATGATGAGCCTGCTTGAGCGTTAAGATCATCAGGAGAAGCCATTCTCTCGATCCTGGCACCTTCCACAAGCGCGTTTCAGTGTTTTGGTATTGCTTTTGTTTACCGTTTTTTAGTGTAGCATTGGTTTGATCCTTTTTTGTATTTGCATACTCACTGTTGTTTGCTTTAAATACTTACTTTAATGATGTAAGCTGCCTCGGGTCCTTTTTAAGGAGAAAGGTGGGATAAAAGTATTTGAAGTAAATTAAGCAAACAAATAAAAGAATCCCCCAAAGTTATGTTTCTAAGGTGTGATTTGATTCTACTTCAAATTTGAAGTCGTTCACCCAACTACGAAATCCAGCGCTCCACTCTGTTTTCCCCTCCCTTCTCCAGGTATTGCAAGTTTTTGAGGAAATACCACTCCTCACCGTCTTGGAACAAATCAAAGAAAAATACGATCTTCACAAGGTGAAAAAGGTAAGGTGGCAAAGCGGATTATAAACTGGAATAAAATGCCGGACTTTGAAGATGGGAAGCTGGTCTGCCGGCGGCTGTGTGATTCAGTGTAGTTGAGAAATGTCAGATTTTTCAAATGCAGTAAAATAAGCATACAACTCTCCCGCCCCCAAAATGCATCCTTTAAGGCAGCATTTCCCCATGTTACAATCTTATAATGTTAGAACTGCAGAGCTGAAAGGGATCCTATGGATCATCAAGTGCAGCCCCTGGACTTGATGATTCAAAATGTTAATCAAAAATTGATGTTTTGATTTAAATCCTCCAAAAAATAATAAAAATAAAAAATTGAATCAATTTGATATCAATCTAATTCACCCTGCCTGAAACTGTCCTTACTTTGCTTTGTAGCCAGTTGTGGTTTCTTGTTGTTTCAGAAACTCTTCAGAAATGCTTTGTTTGGCAACTTTTTTGGGGTGCTGGCCCTGTTCCAGTCTGGACGCCTCGCTAAGGTAAACTTAAATCCCACCGTAATATTTTCGGTCTCTGCGTCTTCAGTTTTGGCCTCCTGTATCCTATACACCAATCTGAATTATCTAACCATATGCGTTATATCAATCAAATAAAACTTGTGTATTACAGTCACCTGCACAGAATGTTGTGAAGGTTTCTTTCCCTTCATTGCTGGGAATCCGAAATTTGCCAGATGTTCTCACTGGCTTTCGAGTCTTGTCTTGGTATCCATGAGGACCAGAAACTTACGTTTTTATATTTTTCTTCATGATGGCAGGCGAATGATCATTACAAGACCTGAATGGACTGTGATAGTCTATTACAGTACATTCAACGTACCCTTCATTCTTCTACTTGTGTTCTTGTGGTATTGAAGGCAATAAAGTGCTTCTTATTGGTGACGTTCCGTTTTCATACTCGCCTTTTTACGGTTTATGGCGTTATGCGTGGGTTTACAAAAACATCATTTTAATCCAGTGGGGGAAAAAGATGAGTAGGCACTGTTTTAAGAACCATCATCCACTTAGTGATCAACAAAGCTAAGCTGCCAGCCACAGAGACGGGCGAAACGTTAGGAAGAAAAACCTTCAGAACACAGCGAAACAGCCCGAAAAACCTACAACCACCATCTAAGCTGCAAAGTTTGTTTTCTCCTTCAAGAAGTGGACTAGTCCCAGATGTTCTCGGACTACAACTCCCAGAAATCCTGACCAGCCCAGTGAGTGGTGAAGGCTTCTGGGAGTTTGAGCCCGAGAACATCTGGGGACCCCAGGTTTTGGGAACCACTGGAACAGAACAGTCAGATTCAGGGGATTTTTGCTTTTCTACTTGCCCACCCTGGGGTCCTCGTTCTCTCTCTTGAATCCCTCAGGCGTCGAAGGCTCTCCTGGAGTGTGTTCAGCTGCTTCAAGGACTCTCCGAGCATTACGCCCACCTGAAAGATCTTCCCCGGAAGACACTGGCCGACATTGTTGCTGAGGTAGGCGGGCGTCAGGATGAGTCCAGGCATCTTCGCTTTGTGTGGCTACTGCTGTTATTTTTCTCGCTGGTTATATCCCGTTTTTCTTCCCGAGTGGGATTCACAGTGGCTCTCAGATAAGAGAAATAGGATTAAAACACAAATCAAGGTACAAGTAGAATAAACCACAAGAGGCACTGATAAAGCAGAATTAAATGGGAAAGTGTGGTTTATGGAATAGTCAGAATCATAGTTTAAGAACACCCCACTAAGAGAAATGTGGGTATGAAGCTGCTCACTAGGAGTTACTGGTTCAGCTCTTGTATGTTTTAAAACAATAATATTTCATCAAGTTGCTTCCAACTGAGAGTGACCCTCCCAGGATTTTTTAAGTATGAAGTATTCAGAAGTGGTTTCCCACGACCTCCTTTTGGTGGCGCTCTGTGACGCTGGCTCAGGGCTCCACCGGCGAACAAGATGTGCAACCCCATCAGCCACAAACTCTCCCTCTGGATGATCTCAACTTTTCCGGGAGACACGGTGGGGATTCGAACTCTTGACCTCTGCAGCCAGGTTCTCCGACTCACTGAGCCATGTGCTTTTTAAGCTGCATGATGTTTTTTTTTTTTTTAATTTCGGTTTTTAAATGTATTTTAATGGTGGATCTTGAGTTCAATCCAGCGGCGGTCCCAACCAGAGTAAACCCATTGAAATAAATAGCCTCTGCATTGTTTGTGATGAATGTGTCCCGTTCATTTCGGTGGGTCTGCTGGAGTTTGGAGGAATCCTGGATACAGCCCCTTATTTTATGTTGTATTCCTCTTTGGTAGAAGTTGGGCACGAACCGCTGGTTCGGTGGTTTGTGTCAGTTCGTCCTTCAGACGAACAGGTGTTCCAGCCTGCCCTCCTTTGGCGGGCAACCCACTTAGAGGCAGTGTCCCGCCTTCCCTGTCCCGCCTCCTCTGGGCGCCGCCTCTGAGTGGGCGCCTGCCAGAGGAGGCAGGGCTGGGAAGTGCCGAACCAGTGTTCGTCCCAATGACGAACTGGTACAAACCGTTGAATGGTGGTTTGCGCCCATATCTACTCTTCAGCGTTCATATCTTTTGACGTGAGGATGTGGAGAACAGTATTTTGTCCTTATATACAACATTCCCATCTGTTTCCACGGGTAGCAGACCTTTTATGGACAGAATGGCACATTCGTGTCTAGAAGGGAAGCACGGTTGAAGAAATCCGATGTGCAATTCAGAAATGGCAGGGTTGTCCACTTGATCATAATAATATTGATACTCTCAGAACGGCACAGCTGGAAGGGACCCGATGGATCATCGAGTCCAGCCCCTGTCAAGGAGGCACCGGTGGGGAATTGAACTCCCAGCCTCTGGCTCCACAGCCAGAGAGCTCAACCACGGAGCTATCCAGCCGTTTGTATTCCTTTTCTTAGATTCCCGAAGCTGTTTTTGAGGAAGTTCTCTTTAGCATCCTGGAAGATGATCTCACCTCAGCTTTCAGCACGCCGGGGCAGCTCTACCTCTTACTGGTCGGCATCCAGAACTTCCCTAAGGTTCTCCGGCCAGAGAAACTGAAGGTGCTTCTGGGCACATCTGCTGTCGTCACAACAGAAAACATTCCCAGGTAGATAACCCAGGCGTAGAGGCAAAGCTTAGATGTATCTGCTTTGACTTGGATTCCTGCCTTGAGCAGGGGGTTGGACTTGATGGCCTTCAAGGCCCCTTCCCACTCCATCATTCTAGGATTCTAACGTGTGGTTCAAATCCCAATTCTGAGGTAGCCATTCTGGTGGTAAGAGACTGGGAATGATTGTTCACAAATGTAATTTCTCAAGCTCTAAGATTAGTCCAACCTTGGCTCTTAACCTATTTTGGGTAGTCTTTCCAACCTCAGTGAGATTGTCTTTTTTTTTTTAAGCCAAAATGTTGAACTACATCTTCTGTTGGGTCTCCTCCCTAGGTTGGTGGAGGTTTTGAAAATGGCGGCAAAGTCTGAGAAGAGGGACCGATCTCTTCCAACCGTCGCCCTGGACTTGGTGAAGGTCGCCTTGAAGGAAGGCACTTTTGAACTCTTCTGGAAGGAAGCCATTGAAAAAGGACTTCTTCTGGATCATACGGGACCGTGCAGGTTGGCTGGACCACTTCTCGTTTACCCGTTTTGGGGGTGTGTGTGTCTCTGTGAAATGATGTTTTGTTCTCTCTATTTTTGACTGGTTTTATTTTTACACCAGTCGTGTTTAAGCTGTATTGTGAGGTTCCTCAGAAGTTCTGAATAATAATAATAATAATCTGTGCCATCAAGTCAATTGTGACTTACAGTCACCCTTTCCAGGTAGAGAAGTGGTTTAACCTTTCCTTCCACTAGGGGCGCCTTGGGACTGTGCAGCTTGCCCAAGGCTACCCAGGCTGGCTTTTCTCCCAGGAGGCCCAGTGGGGAATCGAACCCCCAACCTCTGGCTCTGCAGCCAGAGACCCTAAAGCACTGAGCTATCCAGCCAGCTCAGAAGGGGTTTCCCATTCCCTTCTTCTGGGGGGTATCCCTGGGACTGTGCAGCTTGCCCAAGGCTACCCAGGCTGGCTCTTCTCCCAGGAGGCCCAGTGGGGAATGGAACTCCGAACCTCTGGCTCCATAGCCAGAGACCTAACTCACTGATCTATCCAGCCAGCTAATAATGGTGTGCTGTCAACTCAATTCTGACTTATGGCGACCATTTTCAGGGTTTTTCAGGTAGAGGAAGTGATTGGCCATTCCCTTCTTCTGGGGACGCTCTGGGACTGTGCAGCTTGCCCAAGGCTACCCAGGCTGGCTCTACTCAAGGGAGGCCCAGTGGGGAATCGAACTCCCAACCTCTGGCTCCATAGCCAGAGACCCTAAAGCACGGAGCTAACTAGCTAGCCGGAGGTTTCGACAGTTTCTCTCAAATTACAAAATGAATTTGAAATGTGTTGAGAAGCCATTTTTTTTAAAAAAAAACCTGCTTTCCCCCCCTCTTGTAGTTACATGTGCTACCGTTTGCTGGGAAGCGCTCTTCCACTTCTGTCTCTTAGCCAGCTAAAGATGGTTCTCCAAGGGGAAGTGATGCGCCAGTACGGGATCCATGTTGTTTCCACAAAGGTCAGTGACCACAACGTCTGCAGGGGTTATGCATCAATATATCTTTGCTTTCAGAAGGTCTTGAGTTCAAGAATTGGTCATCTTTGCTGACCTTCCCCAAGCAGATGAAGACCTTTCTCTTCAGGCAGGCTTTCCTTTAAATGACTGATTGACCAAGGGAATTTTTTAAAGGGAGCCTTTCATTGCGTTCTGCCGGAGCTTTTAATATTGTTCTTATTTATGGGTTTTTAAAACGTCTGTTTAATGCTTTTTTAATATTGTAACGTTTTATTATTTTAGCTTTTTGTTTCGGCTGTTTTAATACTGTAAGTCTCCTTGGGGAGAAAAGCAGCATATAAATATATGTTTTTAAAATTTTAATTTTTTTTTTCTGAGGATCACCACTAAGGGGAGAATCCCGTACAAAAACTGGAAAACGGTCAAATGATGGGATCAAGAGGAAAGGGACATGGCCTTCTAGCAAAGCTTAGAGGGCTGGACTGAGGCTATAAAGAGCTGGGTTCAGCTCTAGGACATGAGATCCCTCATTTCTGGTCTAAGTAATACAGTAAGACCCCCATATCCGCGGGGGATTAGTTCTGAGCCTCCCCTCGGATGCTGAAATATGTAGATTATAGCAAACACTATTATAATGGCAAACTGTATACATATCATGGTCTCTGGCTGCCTTTAGTGGCCAGTTCTGGTAAGTTCATCATGAGAATATATATATTTTGGGGATTTTTCTCTTAATATTTTCAGACCGTGGACAAGCCAATCAGTGGATCCCGATCCCGTGGATAAGGGGGTCTTACTGTAATGGCACACCAGTAGTTGAAGCAGGGCTCTTCTCCGGGTGTGTCTTCCAGATGTTGGAGGTACAAGCTGGACTCCCAGCATGTACACCATGTGCTCTCACCAACTGAGCCTATGGCCCTCCTCCAAGCTTCTCTCTTGTCTTCCAGCTGCCCAATAGGTTTAAGTTCGCCCCCGAGATGGAAACACTGGTGGGCTCCTTTCTGGAAGGATGTCAGGACCCCGAAAAGCAGCTGGCTGTCATGGTCGGCTTCTCCACCCTCACCAATCATGGGTACCCGGTCGTGCCCACCTTCTGGAAAGTGGTGAGGCATCTCCTTCCCGGCGCCCTGTTGAAATACATCGATTGGCTGAAGAACATGTTTGTCCATCCAGACCTGGATGCCTGCGTGGATTTTGCTACCAAGCGGCAGCAGCAGAACGAGAAAAAAACAAAGACGTGAGTCTTTTTTTTTTAAAGTTTTAATTTTTAAAATATTTTTATCAGTCACTAAAAAAATGATAATCCTGGATGATGGTACGTGGTTTTAGGGACCGGTTTCTTTCTCTTGTGGCAGGGAGTTGACCGAGCACTGTGTGACCCGCTTGAGGAAATGGATCATCGCCCGTCTCGTTGGGATTGTCGAAAACCCGCAGATAAAAAGGGAAGAAGAGTTTGTGACCGACGTTTCCAGGTGAGAGAAGTAAGGTGGCTGATAGTGGCTTGCGCTTTGGCTTTTAATAACTATAGCTGAGTCCCTGGGCGCTCTTTTATTTTTCCAAGTTTCTTTTAAAACTTTGAAATGCTTTTCCGAGAGTTTTTAGTTGTTATTGCACTTTGATTGCTTTTAAATCTGTAATTTATTGTGTTTTAAGGTTCTCTGTTTTAATGTTGTGAGCCGCCTTGTCGTCCCCCTCCCTGGGAGAAAGATGGGCTAGAGATGATGAATGAATGAATGAATGGATGGATGGATGGATGGATGGATGGATGGATGGATGGATGGATGGATGGATGGATGGATGGATGACTGACTGACTGAATGAATGAAATGGAAGGAAGGAAGGAAGGAAGGAAGGAAGGAAGGAAGGAAGGAAGGAAGGAAGGAAGGAAGGAAGGAAGGAAGGAAGGAAGGAAGGAAGGAAGGAAGGAAGGAAGGAAAATTATCTTGAGTAGTATAATAGATGCTAGATTACCTGGAAGGCTGACTTGATAGCTTATTGGTTTAGGTCTCTGGCTGCAGAGCCAGAGGTTGGGGGTTCGATTCCCCACTGGGCCTCCTGGGAGAAGAGCCAGCCTGGGTAGCCTTGGGCAAGCTGCACCGTCCCAGGGCGCCCCTAGTGGAAGGGAAGGGTAAACCACTTCTGAGTACTCTGCCTGGAAAACCCTGAAAAGGGTTGCCACAAGTCAGAATCCATTTGAAGGTTAATGATTATTAGGCCACCTAGCCCTTCTTCTTGGTTGTACCACGATTACGGTGTTGTTACAACTCCCGTAAGGTGCTTCAGCTGCTTCCAAGTTTAAAAAGGAGTCATGGATCCTTCTGGCAGAACGGAGTGGCAAGTATTGGTAATTTTGAACCAGCCAGAATCCTTGTGAGTGTCCAATCTTTGAAAAGACTGGCGGTGCCTTGAAAAGCTTCATTGTCCAGCTTGTTTGACCTCAGACGTGGTGTGATAGAAGGTAAGCTAAAGGAAATGTACAGACGCCTGCGTGCCGCTTTGACATGTTGACGCAACACGGATGAGCGGGCCGTTCTTCCCACTAGACTTCCTTCCTGCCGTACTGGTGGAGCAGAATCCCTCGTGTTTTCCCCTTAAAACAAGGTGCGTGTGTCCTTACGCCTGGCGTGAGACTGAATTGACACAAAGACTTTATGAAAATAAGATTCTCCTTGGAAACAAGGTAGGGGGAGAGCATGCACCTTGTTTTCAAAGGTGAAATTACGAGTGTTTCCGATCAGCAGCGTAATTGTGGTGGCTGAGGATCATTATGGAAAATCATCCACCATCTCGCCTAGCCCGGACTTGTCCGCCTCCCGCCCAACCTGCGTTCCCTTACCGACCTGTATTAAGGATACCCTTGCCTCCTCCTTCCAGGTTCTGCTTCTTTCATGCTTTTTTCAAGACAAGGAAACCGACCCCGGAGATAACGGAGACGGGGGATGTCCCGTCGGTGCCTCTGAGCGAGCCGACTCGCACGGCAACCGCGGATTCGTTTTTTAGGTATCGCCTTTTCGGCACGGCTCGCTTGGCTCGGTGGGTGGGTCTGTCTGGGGAGATTTGGTGGCCTACCTCTGAGTGGGCGCTGGCTGACAGAAGCTGGGCTGGGAACCGCCGAATACCTGTTTGGACGGTAAACGAACCGCTGAAGCAGTGGTTCGTGCCCATCTCTAGTCACCATAAATCAGAATTGACTTGACAGCACATTATTATTATTATTATTATTATTATAATAATCATCATCAGGGGAATAGGGTGTTTTTCTATCCACTTGGCCTTCTAGCTCAAGGCAGTTCTAAAATCTAAAATCCCGACTCTGCCCCCAGTTTGCTTCAGCACTTGAACACGATGCCCGCCCTTGGGGAGTCGGCCGAAGCAGAGGAGCTGAGGAAGAAGCACCTCCACGGCTTGACCGCCAGCGGCGACCCCTGGATCTATCTCGCCGTCCGGTATGCTGACCTCCTGCTTTCCCGCCCGGAGCATGCCGAGGCGGTGGTGCCCTTTAGCAAAGAGGAGAAGTTTGCCTGGGACCGGTAAGGGGATGTCTGTGGGATTCTCAACCGTGGGATCAAAGCTTTCTGGGTGGCAGGAAATCTTTGGGTTGGAAGAAGCTGGGGTGGGTTTTCGCGACGGGCGAAACTTAGGCCTGGAGGGGGACTTCTTGAGAAATCCAGCTTGAACATATGGCATTTCTCTCTCCGTGGCTAAAACCCTTTCCCTAAGTTACACAAAAGGCGTAATATTTAGTGGCAAATTGTCAGAAGTTACGGACTCTCCCTAGACATTATCCGTTGCACACGGAGTTGTGTGAGTTGCTGTGCAACAGGAATTTCTCAATGAATGGCAAACGACCGCTAAAACGTTCGCCTTTTGTATAACGGCGCCACTGGAATTTGGCTCATCTGTTGTAAAAGTCTTTGTTTTAACAGCCTTAATGTTGTAAAAAAAAAAGTCTTTGTTTTAAGCAGGAACTGTGGGGTAGCTCTATGGTTTAGGCATCTGGCTGCGGAGCCAGAGGTTGGGAGTTCGAATCCCCACTGTGCCTCCTTGACAGGGCCTGGATGATGATCCATACAGTCCCTTCCAGCCTTGCAGTTCCAAGATGTTGATGATGAACACATTGAGCATCCCTAATGAGGCTTAATAGCCAGTTAGAGTTTAACTGCCTAGCTAATTTTTAAACAGCATTTAACAATATTTCAACTATTTGTCCGTAGTTGAGTAAACTGTATGGATCCCAGAGATCAGAAGCGCAGGAGTGAGGTGGGAATCCCTCGGTCAGCACAGCTGAAGCTCTCCTTTCCTGGCTTCTGCCGTCACCATCTTGACAGGTCCCGGCTAGGGAGGGAGGTCCCTGCGTGGGTGGCAAACTCTTTCCGCGGGGAAGCCCCGTCGGTGACTACATTGGTATCATCATTATCATCATTGCCTTAGAACTGCAGAGCTGGAAGGGACCCAATGGATCACTGAGTCCTGCCCCTGTCACGGCGGCACAGTGGGGACTCGAACTCCGAACCCTTCAGATAGATTTGTGCCGTTTTCAGAGGGTTGAAAAGCTTGAGCTGCAGCTTCCAACAGGCCGTACCATATGGACGAATTTGGAAGTTGCAGATGAAAAAAGTAACTTTTCTAAGACCGTGACATTTGTCCGTCCTTCCTTCCTTCCTTCCTTCCTTCCTTCCTTCCTTCCTTCCTTCCTTCCTTCCTTCCTTCCTTCCTTCCTTCCTTACTTACTTACTTACTTACTTACTTACTTCGAAATGTCTCAGAGGGTGGTATAGAAATGCACTAAATTCATCACTGCAACATCTCTATCTTTCCTGTCTCAGGATGTTAAAAACGGTGGAGACCCTGCAGAAGAAAGAGAGGAAGAGTCGTACGTTAAAGACCGCAGCCTTCCAACACCTTCTCCTGTTGGTTGGCATTCACCTGTTCAAGGTATGACTCTCCAGCGGGCAAGAAACACTTTGCTTTGGGTGTGACTCCGAATTTCTGAACCTGTAATCAAATCCCAGATCCACTGGCCCATTCACAGAAAGCTCTCCGGCATTCTTCCGCAGCCTTGTTGAGGACGGGCGAAGCATAACCTCACACAAAGGGGGTGCACTGCACCCCTGCAGTCTTTCTCAAACCCAGAGACATTTGTAAGAGAAAGAAGAAAAGGCTTCATTACTTATAGTTGAACAGATCAAACAGCAAACTCAACAGACATGACTGCTTTGAGTAACAGATTTTCAAAAGAGCACTGAAAGGGAAAGAGACACCGAGCAGAGAGGCGGGGCTCTCTTTCAATTCAGGGGCAGGAGTGAACTATTGGTTAATGCTGGATAGATTGACAGTCATCCCAGCCCAGAAAGGTCCCTCCCAGCCAAGCCTAGTAAAGGCAGCATGCGAGGTTGCAAGGACTCCCAACAGTTTTTTTCCACTCTAAAAATGCAAACCATGCCTCCAGAGGCATCTGGTAAGGGGTTCAGTTTGCCGTGTACACCACATTTTACCCATCATCTCCCTGGTGCTATTTCCAGCTTACAAAGTGACTGCCTAAACACTTCTCATTCTTAAAACAGGGCATTTTGAAGTAAATGTCTCACAAAGAAATTAAATTAAATCTATACACAAATGGCCTTTTCCCCCCCAAGAAAGTGCCCAAGGACAGATCCATTCCTGCTGAAACATTCAAACATGTCATCCAAAGGGCAGCAGCCATGAAAGTAATAATAATTAAAATTAGAGATGGGCATGAACCAGAAAACCAGCGGTTTGTGCCGACCCACAATCATGAACCGGTTTGTGATTTGTTTTTTGGGGTTTGTACCCTGGAGAGGCTGTCTGGTCCTGCTGCCGGCCACCGGTGCCTGTTTTGGGTCACAAACCGAACCCCGAACCAAGCCGTGGTGTGTGGTTCGTGCCCATCTCTAATGAAAATGTCTGGCTGTCTTTTGGTTCGTGCCCGTCTCTGATTAAGACGTCTGACTGCCTTTGGTTCTCACCTTCTTCTTTTTTCCTCTCCTCCCACGGTTTGAACCCAGTCTCCTGCCGAGTGCGTACCCCTCCTGAACGACCTGCAGAACTGCACCAAGAGGGCCTTCGGGGAGAAGCCCCCAAAGAGAAAATTGGTTCCAGCCAGTGAGTCCTCCATCCCTAAATGATTTTATGACCCTTATGTGCCTTCCCCAACTGGGTGTTTGAGTTCGGCTCCCATGGTGCCGCAGCGAGAAGCCGTCCACTTCGGGTTGAGTCTTCTTTGAGCTGCGATGTGTTCTCAAGCCGTCCTGTTTTACTGTAGCCTTGTTTTATTCTGTGGTCCCGTCTTTCTAACCAGTCCGTTATTCTTGACTCCTGGCCGGTCTCCCAGTTTGTTACCACCCAACTATGGTTTGTTAATGACCACTCCTCCGACTGTCTTCATTATCTGTATTAGGAAGACAGATTCTGGCTTGCCTCCTTTCTAACCTGTGAGGATGGAAGGGTATGACATTTTTCTGCTCACCAGTGAGGACGATGAGGGGTTTCCTAGTGTTCTTGATAGGGCACTTTTCAGATTGCCAAGAGTGTGGTTTCCTCCCCCAGATTGACAATATTTGGACTTAAGTTGCCCAGTTTTGTGTAGAATGGCACCCTTATAGGAACCGTGTAGATTGTCCGAATTTACAACGGCTGCTGCTTTGTAGAGTCTGAAGCACTGGATGGGTTTTTTGAGTCTTTCTTAATGTTCAGGATCTCTCCTGTGCTTTTGCTGTGTGTGCCTATTTTGGTTTTTAATGGAAAAAGGCACAGCAGACATTTAATGGAAATGGCAAAGACTTGCAATCGACTGTCTTCAAGAGTTCACTTAGAGGTTGAACTCAATTTGGATCAGCATCACGATAGATGCGTATAATCTGCTTATCTGTGTTAGGATGTCTGTGTTACCTCCCAAGTACTATTTGATGAACTACCATTGGGAGTCATCTACGTTTGCATCTTTTGTATTTTAGTTTGATTCAATCTATCCCTTTGGAACATGTGTGTAAATGCTTGCCGACGGAGGCTAAGCTTCACGCATCTGAAGAAGGGTTATGCCAAGCAAAATGTGTTAGCCTCTAAGAGGGCGCAAATTTCAGTGGCTTAAACCCCGTTAGCAGTGCCAACTAGAGTAGGCTGTGTAAATCCCATGGATTGAATGGGTCTACTCTAGTTGAGACTACTGATTGGATTCGACCCTTTGTTTGGGTGATCTTCCATACCCTCCACCATGGCCGTTCTGGCTGGGGGTGATGGGAGTTGTAATCCAGCACCTCTCCGTGGCCGTTGGTTAGAACCGTCCAACCTATAGCATAGGCGGGCCATGTTGTCCGAGGACTCAGAACATGTCGTCGTTGCCCCATGCAGGTGGGGAAGAGGAGCCCGAATGGGTGGAGGTGATTGTGGAAGTCCTCCTGTCGCTTCTAGCCCAGTCCAGTGCCCTCATCCGGAAGGTGTGCAAGAGCGTGTTCGGGCTGGTGTGTCAACACATGACGAAGGAAGCCCTGCAGCTTGTGCTGGACGTGAGTTGTGTCTTTGGTGAAGTCATCCGGAAGTCACTGAAGAAACCTTATGCCTGGTTTCCCCCTCGTCCCTCACTTTCTAGATCTTGCCAGGTCTTCCAACAGGTTCAACGGTTGGCCGTGCTGGTAGGACCTGAGGAAAGGGGGTGTTCAGATATCATCTGGAGAGGATGCCCCAGGAGAGCTCCTGCCTGGAGGAATCATTTAAATCCACCACCACCCCTTTCTGTATGAATGAATCTGTGAATGAATGAAAGGATGGAAGGGGAAAAAAATTCTTTCATTTAGATCTGGTTGGGTGGAATATAAATGGGAATCTACCGGTGCATCTCAGAGTGATTTTCGGTAGATCCTATATATATATTTATATTGCACCTTTCTTCCAGTAAAGGAACACAAGGGGGGGTGTTCAACCGTTAAACAAACATGCATGTTTGAGACCCCAATGAATTCATTAATTAAATTAAGAGATGATCATTAAATAGAATTAAACCAAAAGAATTTTAACAGAAGAAAACAAACGAACACACTTCCTTCCCCCTTTTATAAAGAAGCCTGTCGAGAGGAAAGAAAGTTTGTGGTGAAAATCAGGAATGGATTTATTTATTTTTTTGTACTGCCTGAACAGTATTCTGGTACCGAAAATACATTCCTGAGTTCTGTGCTGAGAAGCACTGTTTACACCTTTAAAAAACCCCGATTCTAGCTGAAACACAAAGACAAAGTAAAATTTTCACATCTGGATGCTGCCCGTCCCTGATTTCGGTGACTTAGTCCTAGTTCTCATCTGAGAAACGGGTAATTTAGATGTGTGAGAGAGAAGAACGGGAGGGTGAGGAATGTCTTCTTCCATCCATGGTGGGGAAGCCCAAGATTAGAACTCAAGACTGTCCCAGGGGTGGGTGGGGCCGACAACCAAGGGGCGGGCCCAGAAATGCCTGCGTATTTTTAACTCCAAGCTCTGAACGAAGTTTTGGCGGAAGAATTGTCAGCCTTCTGAATTCAGGACAGAAAAACTACGAAAGTAAAGGAACTACCGAACGGGGGTGTTGTGGGAAAGTGGGCGTGGCCACGTGGGGATTCCCCGGGGGTGGCCCCTTCTGCCTGAAGTCCCCGCCCCCTGCTTCACATGAGATCTGCAACAGAAGCTTGAAAGCCCTTAACGATGTAAATGTCTTTTCATGTCCCTGAAGGTTCTTGATCCAAAACAAGACCAGGATGAAGAGAATGTGGTGGTGGTGGTAGAAGACACTCAGAAGAGGAAATCTTTACCAGATCATGAGGTAACGTCCTATGGGTTCAGTAGGATGATGCGCTTAACTCCCCCTAAGCTGGCTTCCCTTTCAGCTTCATAAATAAGGTTGATAATCTGAGTAAATACAGGAAAGTCTTACTATTTTATGCAATAGTAGTAGAGAGGGGGTATTTATTTATTTTATGCCCCGCCTTTTATTAAAAAAAAGAGGCTACCACAGCAGTTTACAAAGGTAAATGCAGGATGTATAAATACAGTGAGCCCTTTGTATTTGTGGGGGATTGGGTCCCAGCCTTCCTGCGGATGCTGAAAAACGCAGATTGTAGTAAACGCTATTTTAATAGCGAATGCTATAAATCGTATGGTTTCTGGCTCCCACTAGTGGGCAGTTCTGGTAACTTCCATATTTAGAAATATATATTTCTAGGATTTTTCTTTTAATAATGAGTGTGATTGTTAACTAAGAGCTTGAACGTTAATTAATTAACTGAGTAAGCCTTGGAGGAAATTGGTGGTGTATAGGTGTTTGAAACGCATAGATGTTGACTTAACCACCTTGCCCCAGATTGTGACGTTTTTACTGGATTTCGGCCACTGATACGAAGTCAAGAACCATATAATTTTTTTTCCACCCTTCATTTTCCCTGCACAAGGTTGAGGCCGGAAACAGAAAAGATTTGTGGGACAGAGGAAGTGGGGAAAAAATGTATGTTGTGTGTCTCTCTTTCACGACAGAACACAAATGAGGAAAGCGACGAATGTTCGAGCGAGGATAGCTCGGACGAAAGCGCCGTTGAGGGAGACGAGGAGGAGATGCGAGAGACGGATAGCGAAGCCGAGGGGGCGGTGGACGAGAATTTCCGAGCCATGCTCCGAAACGTTTTGCAAGCTGGGAATGCGCTGGTAAGCGTCGGAGGAGAATCTTGTGAATTGTCTTAGAAACATCGGCCGAATCCTTGTTGTTTGGCTTTAGAAAACCTGTAACTTTCCGTCCGTTCCTGCTCGGAAATAGAGAGCCCGTGCGTGCATGTGCCCATGAAAATCACAACAGAGACTCCTTATATGGACTGAAAGTTGCAGATTTTCTTACAGTAAGCAACACGAATTTTGCTATTTTAAAAAAAGTTTCTGGTTCAGTTGCTCTTCAAAATCTGCCGTTTGTTGGGTGAGGTTGGTTCATACTAGAGTTTGGAAAACGTCTGTTTTTATTCCCCCAGCTGTAGTTTTTCTAAAATACAACAAGGCCAGTGGCATCTGGGAGTTGTAGTCAGAATGAAGCCTAGTGCTGTTTTGGAGTTCATGGTTCTTCAAATTCGTGTTTTTTTAGAAGGGGGTGTAATTTTCGACTTCCCATCCTGGTTGGTTTTCTTTAAGAATGAATGAATGTAGTGACGTTAAGGGTTTCTGAAATCCAAGGGTGGAGACGACAGTGACGAAGACGTTGACGACGAGACCATGATGTCCATGGATGAGAACCTCTCGGCTCTCTTTGCCGAACAGCAGAAACGCATCCAGGCCAAAAAAGATGAGAAGGAGAAGATTCGGAAGGAGAAGATCTTGCGTCGGGAATTCAAAATCAAGGTGAGGGGGGGGGGAAGCTTGAGAAAGCACGCACAGCGCTCAAGCATTTTGGAAACGTTGGGACCGTTTTTTAAAGGCAAGAATCTCCATTGTTATTCTGTGCCGTCAGGTGACCCCGTGAATGAGCGATCTCCAAAATGGACTCTTCTCAACAGCCCTGCTCAACTCTTGTTCACTCAGACTTGTGGTTCCTTTAGGGAGTCACTCCATCTCATATTCGGTCTTCCTCTTTTCCTGCTGGGTTCGACTTTTCCCAGCATTTCTGTCTTCGCCAGAAAAATCTTGCCTTCTCGGGATGTGCCCCAAGCAGGACAACCTTCATTTCCACATTTTTTTTCATCAGGTTCAGGCTTGATTTAATACAGCACCCACTTGTTTGTTTTTCTGGCCGTCCAGGTATTCTACGGCTGTCCTCCAGCACCGCATGTAAAAGGAATCAATTTTTTTCCTGTCAGAATCTCTTAGGGTAGCCTAAAACCGTAATCAACTCATGGGTGGACACCTCAGAGCTTTTTTCTTGGGTGGGTGGGGGGAATCCACCCCAAATTTATTTTTAAAAATTTTAAAATTGCACACCTCTTGTTTCAGTAAACTCCCATTTTGTTTGAAAGAGTCTTGGGGACCCCCCCCAGGATCCCCCAATCCTGCTTAAATCGGTCCACAGTAACACTATAGTCGAACTGCAGGATAGAACAAGGTAAAATTGACTGTAAAATCACATTTTTACAGTTGACTCTTGTTACTCCTAGCAGAGGGCAGTACTTATAGCTATCCTAGCCAGGCAGATTCTTGAAGCAGTATTCTAAAGAAAAAGGAACTTTTTCCGCTAGTGAGAGGAATTAATCATATTTACATGACTTTCAGCCATGGCCTGCAGGGGTCAGTCTAAGCTTGTGAAATAATGTAGGTTTTGGAATTCCAGACAAAGCCGACAGACATTAAGAGTTGCTTTGCCGAGAAAGGAGCTTTGTCCAACAGAAAATTTTGGAGCTCAGCTCTTCTACCCAAACGTTCCCCGAACCAAGAAACCAAAATTAGAAGTGGCGGAAAGCCTTATTTCCAATCTCTCTCTTTTTTCCTCTTTCCTTTTCTCCAGGCGGTGGCGTTTTGGCCCACAGCTTGTCGAATAATGGTGTACCGTCAAGTCAATGCTGGCTTATGGTGACCTTTTTCAGGGTTTTCTAGGTAGAGAGTACTCAGAAGTGGTTCACCCTTCTGGGGGGGTATCCCTGGGACTGTGCAGCTTGCCCAAGGCTACCCAGGCTGGCTCTTCTCCCAAGAAGGCCCAGTGGGGGAATCGAACTCCCAACCTCTGGCTCTGCAGCCAGAGACCTCAACCCCTGAGCTATCCAGCCAGCTACAGCATGTCCAGAGGAATTAAATTGGCCATTTGAACAGGCTCGCCGTTGCTTTTCACTTCCATGTGTGCTTTCGTTTCTCTTTCTCCTCTCGGTGGCTGGTGCTGCTGGCCCTCTGACGCCCATCTCCCTTCTGCTGATCCTTTCCCAGGTCCTGGATTTGGTTGAGGTTTTTCTGACGAAGCAGCCCGAGAACCCCCTCGTCTTCCTGGTCATCGACCCCCTTCTCTCCGTGATCGAACAGAGTATGAGCTCGGAATCCAATAAGCAGGAACAGGATTACCTCCGAAAGACCGCCGATATTTTCACGTACGTTTTGAGAGGAGACGCCAGTCTGTCGGTGGATGTTTCCGTGCCCGTGAGAACCCACCTTGTATTGGTGGAAATCTTGGGTCCATCGAATGGAGACCCAAAATTCTTTGTAGCCGGAATTCATTTCCCGGGATATTAGAACTTCTTGGTTGAGATGGGAGCAGACGTGCTGGCTGTAGGCAAACCCCCCCCCCCTTAACTCCAGATAGTAGTACGACACCCCCGTTTCCTGGAAATATACCAGAATTTGGAAGTAAAGCACCCAGTACAGGCCACATCCCACTCCATTGTTCTAGGATTCTATGAAAACACCAAAAAAATATGAGAAAAATAAAACACAAGGGGACTAGACTTTTCTAGTCCTTTTCTGGTTTGGGGGTTTTGGGTCGGGCTCTGTGAGGTTTGAGTGCAGAACCAGTGGAGGCTTCTAACCCCCCCAAAATGCACAAGAAGGCATTTCGTTAAGCCCTGGTGGGTTGGTGGCCACAGGAGGCCTACACTTGACACCCCCCCCTTGATCTAGAACCCAGATGTTTCCCGCTCCCTCGTAACATGACCCTAATCAGGATGGATAAAAAAAATCTTATCAGTGGGTTTTAAAAAGTCAAATGGATGTAAATCACGATTAAACTTTTTTTAATCACTTTTTAATTTAAATTGTCCAAAAAAATCTGATTTGGGGGATTTTAAATCGTAATTTAAATCAAATTGATTTAAATCAAATTCACCCTGACCCCCCCCCCCCCAGCTTCTGTGTGAGTTTGGATTCTGCATTGACAAGTCAGTAGTGAGAACAAACAAGTTCTTTTTGCTCTTGGCCTGATTTGCTGATTGTGTTTTGGGGGTTCGGCTTCCCAGGAACGGTTTGTGTCGATCCAAGCAGTACTGCAAAAATGTGGCCCCCATCCGCGAGGAACTGCACGCCCAGCTGGAGAGCTTGGTCAAGAGAGCGTGTAAGCAGAGCGACTCCTCGGTAGCCCTCTACTGCTTCAGGTGGGTGGCTTGAGCAGATGACGTAGGCGCCAGCCTGCCTACCCATTGATTGGAAAACGATTGTTTCCCATTGATTGGAAAATGACTACATTCTTGTTGGGAAGAAAAAGCTAAAAACAAGTTCCTAGTCCTCATGGTTTCCAGGAAAAAATTTTGTTATCTTTTAGTGGGCATTGTTTGGAAGACAGAATATAAATGGAATACAGTAGGTTCCCCCGTATCCACGGAATCAGTATCTGCTGACTCACTTATCCATGGTCTGAAAATATTAAAAATATTTTTTAAACATCCTGGTAACGATGAAGTTACCAGAACTGACCATTAGAGGTAGCGAGATACCATGTTACGTATAATGCTCACTATTAAAATAGTGTTCACTGTAATCCACATTTTTCAGCATCCACGGAGAGACTTGGAATCAATGCCCCACAGATATGGGGATCCTACTGTAATTCAATAAATTAATAGCAATAGCTCAGGAAGAAAATTATGTGTGAGTTTTGCCTTGGACTTTTTTCCTTTTTTGTTAAGCAGAGAGCGTCACATGTAGCATCATATTTCTGTGTTTCTGATGCTGTGGATTCAGAACGAAACTCTGCTTCGAGAATTAAAGAGGTTATGGCTTGCTCATCACTCAGCATTTGGGGATGGCGAAGAGACGGGTTGAAACCAGAATAGGAGGGACGGAATTCATTTGTAACGTCGTCAGGAGAGATGGGACAGTCTGTGGTGAGGCGCATTTGGTTCCCTCACCTGTAGGACTCGTCTGCCCCTTATCTAAATGAGAGCTTGTTGTTTTAGCAGGACCCCCTTATCCAGGGGATCAATATCCGCTGATTCACTTAGCCACGGTCTAAAAATATTAAAAGAAAAAAAATCCAGAAAGCTATTTTCACATGTATTACCAGAACCAGCCACTAGAGGAAGCCAGAGATTGCGGTGAATACTTGTGAGTGAATGGCCTCTGGCGACCTATAGTGGCCAGTTCTGGTAATGCATGTGAAAATAAAATTTTCTCGTTCTTTTCCCTTTTATCATGCTGTATATATGGTGTTTGCTATTATCCGTGGGAGACTTGGAACCAATCCCCGGTGGATATGGGGGCCCCTACTGTATATTGCATTTTTATTTTTACTTACTGCTTTGTTGGCCATTTAGGGAACACTAGGTGTACACTGGTGATGTGGGACAGGAACCAACAAGACGGATTTGTACCCAGCCAGTAGGCAGCATGTGATGCGCATGGGGATATTTTCACCTGATAGTTTTCTTGTTCTCATGCTTTCAGCGCGTCTTTGTACCTCTTCCGCGTGCTGAAGGGGAACCCGGGAACCGACCCCACGGAAGCTCAGCCAAAAAAGAAGCTGAAGACCAGCAGAGGCAGTGGGCCGCCAGCTAGTCAGGTGAGGCAAGGTCACATGACCAGTGCAAATACGGCCTTTGGCACTGAGTTAGAATCCAGCTATTCACCGGAGCATTTGGCACCTAGCGAGACTTGTTATGTTCCATCAAATTGCCTCCAACTCGTGACAACCCTCTGAATTAGTGATCTCCAAAAGATCTTGTCTTCAACTGCCCTGCTCAGCTCTTGCAAACTTGAACCTGTGGCTTCTTTTAGGGAGTCAGTCCATCTTGCATTGGGTCTTCCTCTTTTCCTGCTGCCTTCCACTTTTCCCAGCATTATTGTCTCTTCCAGGGAATCCTACCTTCTCAACATGTGCCCAAAGTGGGGCAGCCTCAGTTTCCTCACTTTTGCCTCCAGAGATAGTTCAGCCTTGATTTGATCTAGGACCCACTTGTTCATCTTTCTGGCAGTTCAGGGTACCTGTAAAGCTCTCCTTAGTTCCCCAATATTTCAGTTTGCTGGTTTTATTTTGTCTTGAAGTCCTCTAAAGTCTTATTGAAATGTTTCAGATTCTTGTAAATATGTATTTGAATTCTTTTAAGGTAACGTTACTGATTGTACCATACCCTGAGATCTGTTGATCTAGGATGCATTAGAAAAAAATTGATGAACAAAATGTAATAAACCTCATAACAAACCTGTCTAAACCATTAAGGGCTTTCTAGGTCATGAACAGAATCCTTAATTGGGCACGGAAACTAGCTAATTGGCAATGAATCTATGCCAGAACTGGGGAAATACGTTCAAACCTGCTGGTACCAGTGATAAGTCTGGCCACTGCACTCTGGACCTGTTGATGTTTCCGTACAGCCTTCAGGGGCAGCCCCAGGTAGAAAGCATGGCAGTAGTCTATTTTGGAGCTGTCCAATGCATGAGCCACTGTTGTTTACATTACCATTGAAACTTTATTTCTAAAAGATGTGGGAGTGTTTCTCAGACTGGGGTCGGAATCACCTTGTCATTGTGATGATGACGAGAAGCTTTCTCCCCTGTACAGCACCTTAGACAGTGTTGTTCCCTGTGATTGAGGAATAGCTAGAATCATCACGTTCCTTCTGCATCTTCTCTTCCTAGCCCTTGACTGTCGGCAGTCTGGACTTGGACCGAGCGGCCGGGATGTACGACGAGGCTTTGAAGCTCTTCTTGACGAAACGCAAAAGCCCCCTGACAGGGGCCATGTTCCTCGATCTTTTTGAACGCCACCCGGTAAGTCGGGGAAGAACCGGTCTTGCGCCCATTGAGAAATCGTTGGGAGGAGTCTTGGCGTTATCCGTGCCTATGCCGAGCCACGCCAAGAGTGGCCGTCTGGCCCTTGATCCCCTCCCCAAACAGTGTGGGCTCCGTTCCTCTCTTTGTGAGAGGTGGGGGGCTTCACCCGTGGAGGAGAGCTGGAGCCAAGTTGGATTACAAGTCCCAGCATCCCCAGACACAGCAACTCAGCTATTCAGTACATGGTCAGCCCCCAAGTCTCCTTGAGGCTCTCGGGGTACCCCAGCCTGAAAAATGTGGATTTGCCCCCCCAAAAAAGTTGTTTTTCCAGCTGCTGGTAGTGTTCAGGAGCCACAATATTTGCGCTGGAGGTGTAAAACAAGGCCCCCAATCCACCCACCCTGAGAGTAACAAACACAAAGTCAATCTCATAAGGGAACCTCCTGTTCCTTCCTCTTTGGCGCCCGGCGTGCTCCTTGGGTGATGCTAAGAGAGAGGTTTTTAAGAAGGGTTTTGTCCTTGAGAGTCTGGAGGAATCCAACTTGAGATCATTGACGTTGGCTCTTCCATTCTGCTACAACTCCCTCTCATCTTGTGGCGGGGAGTTCCCCCGTGTCTCTCGCTCTGCTCCTCGCCTGTCCCCTGGGGGACAGAAAACTGGCAAGTTTTCTGCTTCTTTTTGAAGGTCATCTGCAAGCCACTGATGGCCACCGTGGTCAAGTCCATCACGGAGGGAGCCCGGCAGCACCAACAGGTAAGGGCAGAGGCGCGCAGGCGCATCAGGAAAAGCTCTCTGTGTTTGTGTGTATGTGTGGATAGCGGTGTTGAGAGGTGTGGTGATTTCTCTTTGTGGACTACAGTTCCCATAATTCTTCAAGCGGCTGAAGAAATCTACAGCGTACCTGCATGCATCTAAATGTTGGGCGTGTGATTCAGGTGAAGATGGAACACCAAGGATCCCTTAATTGTTTTTAAGAGGTTGTCTGGGGCAACCTTCACCCCATCATCTCCACCACAGATTTTCTCTTGCTGATTTTAACCGTTGTGTGGTGTTCCTCTTGGGCCTGAGATTGGAAAAATAGCAGTGGTTTTTAAAGACTTCTGTTTGCCTTCCTAGTTGACTAGTAAACAGTGTAGAAGAGGGAGGGACAGTTGCTTTTTATTCAGGGCTTCGGCTTCGGGTGGGGAACAACCCTGGACCTTTCATGGGCCAAATGTAGATCTTTTGTGGGGCCGGATAAGACCTGTGGGCTGAGTGTTCCCGACCTCTGGCTTTATGTCAGTCTGTAGCAATGGCCATTTTGGTTCGAATTCCTCGTGGCTCCCCTCTTAGTCAGAGATTGCTCTCAGCATCCACATCCTAGTGACGAACAAACTCTGCTTAGTGTTGCCTAGATGAATGAGGAGTCTAAAGACCTGAGTTCGAATCCTTGGTCAGCTATGGAAACTCACTGGTGGGAGTAACTGGTGAAAAACACTCCTTAAATATTTCACTCGCCTTAAAAGCCCTGTTAGGGTGGCTATAAATCGGCTATGATTAGACAGCACAAAACACGCAAAAAGCCAGCAAAGGGGCAAAAATCACACAAGAGGAGAAAGGAAGAAAGTTTCTCACCTCTTCCTTCTCTTTTTGGCTTTATCCAGAACTTGGTTGCTCATGTACCAGTACTGGTCAAGGGCTTTCTTCATTAGTGTGAGCAAATCAGCTTAAAAATCTGGATTCCAAATTCAGTGACGATTGTAACTGGGTTTACCACTAACTGTGGTTTAGCATCGGTGGTGCTGTAACGCTAAACCCAGGTTAAGACCGAGGAGTCATAGAACATGGATTCTAGTTGAAGACCCAGCCTCGCTTTTCTTCAGAGACCCCCCTCCCTGTGGATACGACAGCAGTGGCTTCCAGACATGATGGAATCCCCACCCTTGGCCATGTTAGCCGGGGGTTCTGGGAGTTGTAGTCCAGAAGAAGACCTGGAAGGCTGAAGAACCAGAGGCGTTCAGTATTTTGCCACGCACACGATGCCGTCGCACACTTCGCCTCCTCTCGCGTTGGTTGTGTTGATCATCTCTGAACATAATGGACGTTCGTTGTCTTTCTGCCAGCCTGAAGTAATTTCTAATTAATAGTTCTGAATAAAGATGAGATGGGGAAAGCAAAAGCTTGGTGGAGCTGCTGATGTTTTGTTATCACACTCCAGGCTCATGCGAACCAGTTCGGCAATGCTGCCCAGTTACAGTTACTCGTAAGGCAGAATGTGACTTGGAATATCAATCGGGGTGAGAAGGTTTCCGGTGGTTTCTCCCACCTCCTTGTTTTCCTCGTGTCCCTTTTTGCTTCCTACCGTTGTTGTCAGCGCCTTGTTTTTATCTTTCAAATTCCAGAGTGAAACATGCACAGACGGGTCCTAATTCTACACCCTCTTTGCATAAGCGCACCCTTATGCCCCTCAATGTGATTTGATCCGATGGCTGTGGTTATTCCCCCCTTCGGGCAGGTTGACCTCCAAAATGGCTTCCTTGAGTTGTTAACGTCCAAGGGAGGGAAATATATTATTCTCTCTCTCTCTGTGTGTGCATGTTTATATGTGCATGTTGCTATGGAACAGCCAGAGGTTTGGGATGAGAAATCTCATTTATTTCTCTTATTTTCCCGGGCAGAATAAAATAAAACGGCATCGTTCTTGGGATTTTGTTTTAAAGAGCGCCACCCACCCACCCCGCCTTCCTCAGTATGTGTTCATTTTTTTTTGGCAATACGACGGTGACTCATTTTCAGAAAAGCTTCTGACCTCCTGTTCCCTTAACCATAAATGCTTCCCAGCAGGGGGTGGTGGGAGAATTCATTAAAAGAACATTTTGCTTGAAGGATGGCCAGTAATAAAGACCCCCCCCTCCTGGTGGTTTTTTTTTTTTTATTTAAAAAAAAAAGCCTTCTCTGGTTGGTACTGCCATGCATGCTTTCTCGGCTCAGGAGTTTCTCGTTCTGTTCTGAAATGCAGTTTTGGTATTTGCAGTAGCTTATAGGGGAGGGGCTTCAGGGGTGGCTCCGGGGGGGCGGGCACCCCGGGCTGGGTGCAGGAACGTGTACAGGCAAGCTTGATCTAACAAGTTGGAGGTTCATCACGCCTGGCTTAATAATAATAATGTGCTGTCAAGTTAGCTCTGACTTAACGGTAACCAGAAATGGGCACGAACTGCCGAATCGGGGTTCGTGCCAGTTCGCTTTTTTGGCCAGAGAAGTGTTCGGCAGTTCCCAGATCCGCTTCCTCCAGCGGGCGCCCAGAGAAGGCAGGGCAGGGAAGCTGGGCGCTGCCTTTGAGTGGACACCTGCCAGAGGTGGAGCTGGGAACCGCTGAACACCTGTTTGGCCGAAAAACGAACCAGTTCGGTGGTTCGCGCCCGTCTCTACTGGCAACCCTTTTCAGGGTATTGGAGGTAGAGAGTATTTAGAAGTGGTTTCCCACTCCCTTCTTCTGGGGGTGCCCTGAGAGTTTCCAACTTGCCCAAGGCTACACAGGCGGGCTCTTCCGGGGTGTGCAGTGAGGAATCGAACTCCCAACCTCTGGTTCCTAATTTTATTTTTTTTAAAATTTTATTTATTTACGGTATTTATTTTGCTGTGGTTTTGCATCCTGGTTTTAAGGAAAGGACCCATTTTAGATTAGATGGAAGAAACTTCAGAGCTACAAAATGGCGTAGGAGATGGCTCTGGGCCAGAAGAGCACTTAAACTGATAAATTTTAAACTAGTCAATTTATTTTTCTGTCTAGTTATTGCAAACCTCCCAAAAGCCAAGATGGTTGCACGTCCGCTTGCTTCCTTGGTTAAGCTATTTTTAGATGCATGGAACATTATGCGCAGTTTGACAGATCCTTAAGGCAGGTTCATGAGCGTAGAAGGGACCCAGGTTAGAGAAAATGGGGCAATTATGTTTAAACTTTAGGTGGAATAAGTACAAAGTAATGCTTGTGAGTATACAAGAATCTTGCCTTTGCTGAGATAATAAATGGTAGCAGTAGAAAAACCCCATTATCTTGATTCAGGCCATAAGGGATACAATCAAATTTCTTGACAAGTGATCACTCTGGGGTGTGTCAAGAAATTCTGGATCCAGTGTGTGGGTGGGTATGTGAAATGGGTACATGCATTTTTGTGTTTCTATCTCTCCCTCCTGCAGCTCACTTTATGGGAATTTCCCACATCACTGGCTATAATAATAATAATAATAATAATAATAATAATAATAATTTATATTGCGCTCTATACCACAGCTCATTCCAATAGTCTTTTAGTGCTTGTATCACATCTTCCTCCTTCCATTCAAAGTGGCCCAAATCCTGTTGGGCATGTTCTGCTTGCGTAGGGCAAATGACATCATCATCCGTGGCAGGTTGCTGTTGATTAAAGACTTCCTTTTTCAGATTCGGCTTGCACATGACGTCTCATTGCTTGCAATCCGTGTTAACTCTGAAATGGAAACGGGAGTCTTTAATCAACAGCAGTCTTTTTTTTCCCAGTTGCCTCTTTTTCTAAACTTTGACAGCCTCGAAGCACTTTCAACATTGCTTCACACAGGAAGGCTCTGTTCTGGTTCCACAATTGTCTGGATTATCCTTTTAAGATTTGTGGCCCTCCCTACTTCTGAGTGGGAAGATGACCAGGCCCTATCTATAGTTTTGGGACAGTGCTAGGGAGCGAACCGACAAAAAATCTGAATTATTTCACAGGGGCTGACATGGTCTGATTACTTCCCGTCTATGGGATTTGGGGCCCTGTTTGCCCCTATGCAGCCGTAGAGGAGCCGTCCTTAGGGGGCTTGTATTCTGATGTCCTTCTCTCTATTACCACGAGTTGCAAACGCATAATGAAGGCTCCCCGTGTCTCCAGCGAAAGCTTCCTGGAGTATATCCGGCTTGCCTCTCAGTGGCTCATTGCCTTTGTAGAAAATGTAGAGGGGCAGCCTGTGAAGATTTGCAAGGTTGAGCAATTTCCCTAACCACGCTTGAATTATACTTGGCATCTGAGGCGTAGAGAGCCCAGGCTTTTAAAGAGCCGTGCTTGACGAGGATTCGCACTGACGCCTTGTTCTCCAGGATCCACCGAGCATAGCTGAAGGGGAAGTGTATTGACTCGGTTACAAGGTCATAGACCGGTTATGATTTCGAGATGCTGTTAATAGAATCCTCCTTGAGTTCTCCTGCTTGCGTTCGCGTGTTCGTCGGACTTTTTGACAGCCAGAACGCCGTAGCAGGTAGAGCCGAAGCAGAACGGATTTCGGACATTTTCAGGGGGTGAAAAATTCCTACATGTCAGAGGTTAGCGAGACGTTCTCTTGAGATTTGGAAAAACAAAAGAGAAATTTAAAAAAATTTAACAGAACCGTTGTGGCACCTTAAAAACGGTCATATTTCAATGGGCGTGTTCGTGGATCGAATCTACTTCCTCGGACATAAGAGTGAGATTACATGGCAGATTTTTATCCAGTTGTACGTGGCGCTAAATGAGAGAGAGACGGCGGTCGGTCGGTTTGAAGACGGAAGCAAATTGTGTAATTCAGTGTGGTGTTTCACAACGGGTCTTCAGATCTTTTCCATTGAGGCTTTGTGCTGTAAAAAGGTGTAAGAACCTCTGGCATAGAGTAACAATCACAGAAATGACACAATTGTGGATTACACATGGCCAAAATTAAGGAGACTGGTCTTTTATGCCTGCTCATGACTTTGTGATATTCAGTTCCTTTTGAGGAGGTTTTGTAAACAGCACGTTTTTGGAGAGGATTTGGCAGTGTGTCATTGGCAGTGTGTCATTTTTTATTTTTTGTAAGTGCAATAAAAAGGAAAACAAAAATGAAACCAAAAGTATTGTGGCCGCTTAAAAGCTAGTGCACAGATTCATTTCCCACATAGTGCTGTTGTTATGTGCTGTCAAGTCGCCTTCGACTTATGGTGACGCTGTGAATGAGAGATCTCGAAAATGTCCTGACCTCACCCATCCTGCTCAGCTCTTGCAAACTCAAGCCTGTGGCTTCCTTTAGGGAGTCCGTCCATCTCGTATTTGGTCTTCCGCTTTTCCTGCTGCCTTCCGCTTTTCCCAGCATGATGGTCTTTTCCAGAGGATCCTGTGTTGTCATGAGGTGTTAAAAGTAGAACAGCCTCAGCTTCATCATTTTTGCCTCCAGAGATGATTTAGGCTTGATTTGATCTAGGACCCACTTGTTTGTCTTTCTGGCAGTCCAGGGTATCTGCAAAGCTCTCCTCCAGCACTGCATTTCAAACAAATCATTTTTTTTCCTGTCAGCTTTCTTAACTGTCCAACCTTCGCACCCCTATATGGTGATTGGGAATGCATTCAGGGTGCATTTGTTCTTTGGAGGTGCTTGAAAGCAGAAAAGCAGTAAATAAATGCTGTTAATAAACAACCATGCATAAAGATAACACTTTTGAAATTCTGAGGCTGATGTATTCATTCCCTTCCCGTTCTTTAAGGAGCAACGTTCTACATTTCATTTATTTTTCTCTCTCTCTCTTCGACATCTTGGTTTTAGGCTCAGGCCTGCATGCTTCTCCAGAAAGCTCTACAGACCCAAGATTTCAGGGCCTCGATGTCTGAAAAAGAGTGGGAATCGTTGATTTGCGAGAGCATGGATCAAGTCACCCGGGTAAGAGGTTCTGATTCGGTTTTCAGAGAGGGTTAAAAATTCCTAAGCAAATCTCTTCATGCCTGTCGCTCCGCTGGCTGTGAGTCTCGTCTGGAAAAGCAGGCGGGTAAGAACGGGTTGGTTCTCAGGAGACTGGATAATGAAGTCTCAGCTGTCCCGCACTTCAGGGTTGTTGGTCGATGTTCTAAATCCTTCCTCCGTCTGAGTGACGCTTGTCACAACATCCGCGTTTTTCGGCATCCGCGGGAAGGGGGGCTTGGAAACCGGTCCCCCACAGATACGGCGGTTCCCCTGTAATTTAATAAGGCACCCCTGTTTAGCCCTCCTCGCCAACCTGCTACAGGTGGCCTTGGCCGCTGTAGGAGCGGGATCCGTCAGAGATACTCCGGCAATCTACTTAAACATGCTGCGTAACCGGAGAGCCGAAAGAAATGGAACAAGGCAGGTGGGGGAGAAAGCGTTGGCACCGAATTGGTGATGTTACCCAAAATAGCATCCCAGCTCGCTCGCGGATTCTGCCTCTCGGCGGGCTTACATAAGGATGGCCTGACCTTACGTGATTCCCAAGTTCACTGGGATGCCTTACTAACAAGGCTGGCTGGGTTCCAGGCGCTCCGTTGGATGCAAACCGCTTAGCTGTTCAGAGAGATCCGGGAGGCCCAGCTCGTGTGCCTTTGCACCCAATGCATTTCAGCCATCGGCGTCCCCGTTTTAAAGGAGCGTTAAGTTTCTAGTTCACATGGTGCGGGGAACGAGCTTAAAAATACGTCCCAAGGAACTGGTGTGCCTGCTGCAAAATGACAAGGATAAAGACTCGTTGAATGGCTCGGATGAATGCATAGAATCGTAGAATCATTGAGTTGGAAGGGGCCTATAAGGTCATCAAGTCCAACCCCCCCTGCTCAAGGCAGGAAGGGCTTGGTTCTGTGTCTCACTGCAAAAAAAAGAAAAATCCCGTTGAATGAAAGCCTTTGGGACCCAGGTGTTCTGCGACTACAGCTCCCATCCTGCCTGGCCTTGGCAAGCCAGGGTGGATGGGAGTTGTAGTCCATCAACCAGCTGGAGAGGCCAAAAAAAATCACTGCGGGAGCTCTCAGCTTGGGCAACTCTCCTCCGCCTTCCGGTTTGGTCTCAAGCATTGCCTTTTTCTGTGTCTCGCAACGGCTGCCTTTTTTCGTTGTGGCTTTGTCTTTGCTCATTGAGCCCAACGCCGCCGGGCACATCTGTTTACATCCATCCCTCTTAAACCAAAACAGATCGTGACTGATAGGCTGCGGTGGCTCAGGAAGCATGAACTCGGGAGCGAGAACGGCATGCATAACGATTTGCTTTTCTGTCGATCTATTGATCTGTCCCTTTCTCCAACGCTGGGGGTTTTCTGGCCTTTGAAAGAGCCTCTAACATCCTTCCCCGGGGGATAATTAGTTTTTTTTAAAAATACGCCCTCCCTCCTTCCTGGAAGGAAGAGGTGAGTTTGCGTACAAAAGAGGGTGGGGGCTGTGAGAGCCGAATGCATTGTATCGTTGTGAGCAATCAGCCTTTTCCATTCATAGGACCGTAGAATCATAAAATAATGGGCTCAGAAAAGGCCACGAAGGCCATCGAGCGCAACTCCTTTCTCACTGCAGGAATCCAAGCCAAAGCAGATCTGCCAGAAGGTGGTCCAATTTTCTCTTGAATGCCTCCAGCGTTAGAGCGCTCACCCCCTCCCGAGGTCATGGGTTCCGTTGTCGTACTGCTCGAACAGTTAGGAAGTTTTTCCTGATATTCATCTGAAATCTGGCTTCCTGTAGCTCGAGCCCGGAATTAACATGTCCTGCACTCTGGTGCTTGCTCTTTGTGGGGCAGGCACCCTGAACGCCTAACAAAGGAGAGCAAGACGAATTTTGCACAGAAACAGATGTTTTTGTCAAATCTTTTTGGACAAATTTTAGAAACCATGCGGAAAGGCCATCCCTGTCAGTACCAGAACTGGCCGCTAGAGTGAGCCAGGGACCATGCTATGTGTATAGCATTTGCTATTATAATAGCGTTCGTGACAATCTGTGTTTTTCAGCATTCGTGGAGGGGTTGCAACTGATCCCCCGTGGATACTGGGGTCCCACTGTAGATGAAAAGCCCGTTAAAAGCACATCCATGGCTGGCATCCAGTGGGTGAATTACATAAGCGTTCAGTTAAATTGCTTATAATAAGGACCTAAACACGAAGGTCCCTCTTTATAGAAAATCACCTTTCTTGTTTTCCGAATTAAAGCATTTTCCCTTTTTTGTAGACTTTGAAGATGACAAACGAGTTTAAGGTCAAGGTCGACCAAGAAAAGGTCATCAAGTGCCTGGAGCTGCTGAATTATCTCATCAGGACGGTGACCAAAGAGGTACCTGTGCTTTTAAATGCTGCTCTTCTGGCTTTTTATCCAGTGCTCCTCCTCTCTTATAAATTGCTACTGCGAATATGGTTTGTTTAGATTAAGCTTCTTCTTGCTTCTCGTGTTTCTAGCAAAGAATCTGCGCTTCTTGGTCCGAAATCTGGGAGCGTGGATGGAATTAACTCAGGGGAAACCTAACCTTTGTTTTATCCCAAAGCTGCGTTTGAGTAAGCGAGGGAATGAGAGAGAGAATTCGTGAGCACTGATTTGTAACAGCCCCGGGTTCCTGGCAGTGTGTAACTTTCTCTACTACAGCACTGATGTTCTGTGTTCATGGACAACATGTCCCATATGCCACCCTCTCCAGCCCTCCAAAGACAACATCTGGGTTGCTTTTGGGCGGAGGGTGGCTGTTTTTTGGTCCGTTAAAATGTGGGTGGGAAGAAAGCAAGTCTTAAAACGGGCCAAGTGGAATTCTCCTTATCTGCTTGTTAGTTTGATTCACTGTTAGAAAAAATTGAGAAAGAGAGAGCTGGTCGGTTACACAGAGTTCCCAAAACATCGGCTCCCCATCAAAGCCATCTGTGTGATCGGAGGGGACCATTTCCCTGTAAAACTAGGCATGCCACTTGATTGAATGCTGCAAGAGCCAGTCTCTGCCCACCAGCCCCTAAGAGGTCCCACCTCTTGGAAAACCCACCTTGATGGAAGGACCTGATGAGAAGACCAAGTTTCCACTGGCTCACCGAGTTTTCCTATCCCTCTATCGCTGGCATGAACCAATGGTTCCTAACCTTGGGTCCCCAGATGTTCTTGGACTAAAACTCCCAGAAATCTTCACTACTAGTTCTGCTGGCCTGGATTTCTGGGAGTTGTAGTTCAAGAACATCTGGGGACCCAAGGTTGGGGACCAACCACTGCTCTAATCTGTCCTCCCTGATCCACATCTGGTGTTTGTGACCCAGCGGCCCCTTGGACCATGTTACTTTCTTCTGGACGGAGCTTAGAAACATCATCCTTGACGGACGAAAACTGCCAGAATGTCCCAGCTAGCATGTGATGTTCCTAAACTCATCTTGACATCAGAAGAATTGTGTAACTTGAATGTCAACGATGAAGCCATCGAAACTTGTTAAATTATTTTCTGTGGCTCGGCTCAGACAACACTCCAAATGCAGACAGCAGCCAAAAAAATATGAAGAGGACTGAGACTCAGAAGGGCACCGACGAATGAATTAGAAAAGATGCTTAGCTCTAAGGATGTGTCTCTGGAGACGAAGGCCAAAATCATCCACGTTATTGTATTATCGACCACTATGTACCCGTGTGAAAGCCAGGCAGTGAAAAAAGCAGACAGGAAAAGAATTGATTCATTTGACGTGCGGTGCTGGTGGAGAGCTTTACCGATGCCATAGACCAGTGGTTCTCAAACTCGGGTGCCCAGATGTTCTTGGGCTACAACTCCCAGAAATCCTGGCCAGCACAGCTCGTGGCGAAGGCTTCTGGGAACTGTAGTCCAAGAACATTGGGGGACCCCAGTTTGAGAACCACTGCCATAGACTTCCAGAAAGACCCAAAATGGGGTTCAGATCAAGCCCGAACTCTCTCTAGATGTAAAAATGACTAATTTTGAGATGGTTGTCCTTTGGGCACTTCAGGAGAAGAGCTGAGGACAGCTGGAGAAGGAAAAGACCAAAGATGAGGTAGACCGACTTCATAAAAAGAAGCATCAACCTTAAGTTGACAAGAGCTGAGCAGAGCTGTTGAGAGGACATTTGGAAGGTTACTCATTCGTAGTGTTGTCAAAAGTCAGAAGGGATGAGACATAACAACAGCCCCCGAAATCTCACTTCTCCAAGCTCTGGGCCAACGTCTTTGTTTAACTCTGCCCGCTTAATGACATCGGGGAGAGCAGATCTCACCAGGCAAGAGTGAGTTGAAAAGGGGAGGATGAAAAACACCAAGCTGTGGTTCCCAACCTTAAGTCCCCAGATGTTCTTGGCTTACAACTCCCAGAAGCCTTCACCACGAGCTGTGCTGGCCAGGATTTCTGGGAGTTGTAGTCCAAGAACCTCTGGAGACCCACGGTTGGAAACCACTGCGATGGAGAAACTCTTTCCTAGATCCGTGACTCTTCTGAGTGAAAACCCCGTTGCTGGTAGAGTGTGCTTGAAATACTCAGGATTTCAAGGATGGCGTTTATACTTCAGAGCAAGTGGAAGCCCCTTCTGGAAAAATGCTAGCTGATTTCAGGGACCTGCTGGCAAGGATGGGATTTTTTTTTAATTTTTCCGGACTACAAAATCCACAATTCTCCGTTCTGGGAGTTCGAGCTGCCTTACAGGCACCTTAGAAACACCTAAATGTGATACACCTGGGAGAAAGGCCTAGCCCGGAAAACGTGGAGGCTGAGCTAGGCCTAGCTTCTCCCAAGCTTCCTGTTCCTGCCTCAGTGCGAGCTGGGAGCTTTCTCTCTGAGCAGGAAGCTTGGGTGAAACTAGGCCGAGCAAAGCCTTCCGATTTCGGCTTTTCTTCTGGATGCTTTATTAGATTTAGGCCTTGACAGCTAGGTAGAACTCTCTGGAAGGAGAATTACGGCATTCCTGTTTCAGAAAATCTGGAAATCTTATCCCTAGCGGCTGGCTTAGTGTGAACCCATCTGGCCCTTCGCCATCTTGGCTAGCTAATACTCTTGGTTTGACAAGGGGTTGGGCAGTTTTTATGTTTCTTCAAAAGAGGCCAGGATTTAAAAGGTAGAGTTTGTTTACAAATGGGGGCCAGAACAAACAGCTTTGGGTGACCTGTTTCAGAGGCACCATCTTGCTTTTTTCTGGGACGCTGAATCCTCCAGCCGGTCTCCCCATCTCTTTCAGAATCTCAGCGTGGAGCTGTCCGAACTGCGTGATGTGCTGCAGGAGCTGGGGGCGCACGGAGGCTTCGGCAAGTCCGTCCGACTGGAGGATACCTACTGGAACGTGATGACGCTCCTGGGCTACGTGTAGGTACCTGCAGGGACTTTTCCTTGCAGCTCCCATCATCCACAGCTTGGCCATTTCTGATCCGACGGGCTGCTGTTAAAAAATTAAAAAAGAAGCATGGAATGGTTACAAGATACAGCGGAACATAAAGAGCACAAAGATAAATTTAATAAATAAATAAAGAAGCAATTCTAATGGGGTCTTCACCATTGAGGTCACTTTCCACGGGAGTACTTTTTGGCTTCGAAGTTCAACCTCCAGCATCTCTACCTTAAACGGAAGCGTTAGAAGCTTCTTTTGGCTCAGGGACCAAATCTGATTGCAAAGGAGTTCCCCAGGGCCAGATTCTAGTTATGGGTGAGGCTAGAGACCAGTGACGGTTGTGTATTTATAATTTTAGGACTGCAGAGCTGGAAGGGAACCTGGGGATCATCAAGTCCAGCCCCCTGTCAAGGAAGCCCAATGGGGGAATCGAACTCCCAACCTCTGGCTGTGCCGCCAGAGACCCAACCCACCATGCCATCCAGCAGTTTTAGCTTCAGGAGGCAAATGGCAACTAAATTGGGGAAACTACCTTGGCTAAATTGAGGGAGCAACCTTGTAGTGTGGGGTGAGGGAGAAGGGCGGGTGGACTTGGGTGGAACCCCAGTTTCTAATTCAGCTTCAAAGCCTGAAGTTCCCAGCTCCTCATCTAAGGGTGCAAAACCCAACCTAGCCGGGACTGACCGTTTGTGGCAATCACGGAATAGAGAATGACTCGCCGGGAACAAAAACGGGAGTATGCAAAAAGCGATGAAAAGATTTGGGAAGCGAGTAAATCTGTGGTTTCCCCAAGGTTGGGGACCGCTGTGTAAAGGATCGTGTCATGGAAAAGGAGGCTCGGTGAGACCTTCTGGGGAACCCCAGTGGGCCAGATGTGGCCTCGATTTGTGAGGTTTCACTTCCTGGTTTAAGAGGATGGGATCCCAACAGCCCGTACAAATTCTGTTGGTTTGAGAATAAGGATGTCCTTAGGTCACGGTAGTTAGTTCTTCCCCGACAATGGTGGTTGTGTAGCAGAGACAACATTCTGTTTCGTTATTCCTAAAATACAGTAGGACCCCCATATCCGCGGGGGATCCATTCTAAGCCCCCCCCCAGCAGATGCTGAAAACGCAGATTATAGCAAACACTATACCTAGTATGGTCTCTGGCTCCTTCTAGTGGCCAGTTCTCGTAATGACATCATGGAAATATATTTCTCTAGCGAACGCTATGTCTAGCATGGTCTTTGGCTCCCTCGAATGGCCAGTTCTGGTAACTTCATCTTTAGAAATATATATTTCTCGGATTTTCTTTTAATATTTTCAGACCGTGGATAAGTAAATCGGCGGATATTGATCCCGTGGATAAGGGGTCCTGCTGTAATGTATCTCACGTGTGTGCCTCTACTCTTGACTTCCAGGAGACCGGTGAAGGAAAAAGCCCCCACCAAGCCTGCCAAGACGAGCAGCGTCGAGCCTCTGAAACGGAAAAAGAAAGGTTTTCTTCCGGCGACCAAGATACGTAAAAACCGTAAGAAGGTGCCCACCCCCGGCCAGTCCCAAGAGAACGGGGCCGAGAAGAGCAGCCACGAGACAGTCGTGGACGGAACCGACACCGGCCTTGCGGGGAAGAAGAGGAAATGGAAGAGGAAGAACAAGAAGAACAAGAAGAAGAAGACGCAAGCCAGTGGAGGAACCGAGGGCGAAGGGTCTGGACAAGGTCCTCCGGCGAAGAAGGCGACGCGGCTGCCAGGGGTGGCCAGAAAGACTCAGGCCCGGGCCGGCGGGTTGAAGAAGAAAAAGCCAAAGAAGAAAGGGAAAAAGACGGAAACGCCTTCTGTGACGAGCCGAACAGGTTGAGGAGCGGGAGGGAGACGCGGTTGATTTTCTGGGTGTACAGAGAAAGAGTGGGAAATGCAGCCATCCCATGGCCCACGTGTGGCCCCTTAACACACCCCATGTGCCCTCCGTGAAGCGGGCACGATATACCGTTTTTATTTATCCCCGACTGACTGGCTCGGTGTGTTTCAGAGCTGAAAAATCGCGTTTTTTCCTCTTTAAAAAAAAAGCCAACAGCAGTCAGTTGCTTCTGTTCCCGAAACGTCTTTTCAATCCTAAGTCAGATCCTCGGCCCTTCTTTGATGTAAAAATGGCCCCGAGGCTTCGAGGGGGCACCGTCTGTCATCTGGGGGCCTCCAGGAGGGTTTCAAAGTCTGAAGGAAGGCAGAAGTAACTCCTTTTCGATGCAGAAAACATCCATTTTTGCACGGTCATGCGATTCTGATCATCCATCCCTGTTGTCGGGCGCTTATGTGCTGGGTGGCTGCTTTTTTTATTTTGCACCACAGACTTAACTACAGTGCTACTGTAGTTAGGGTTGTAATGCAATATTGCTACAGGTAGTACAATATTACTACTTACAGCTCTGTCATTCTGCCCCAGAATAGCGATCCCGAAAAGATTTTGTCTCCTCTGATAAAACACACTCAGAGGAAGATGATCTAAGATAGAGGACATGAAAAGCACATCCCGGGTTTCTGTTGAAAAAGTATCATGTATTTGATGCTTACAATTAAATGTGTAACTCTAAACTTAGCTGCACATTGACAGCTCCATGAAACATTTGATTGATTTGATCCTGATCTCTTTGATTAAGTATCTGATACGTCATTAATAGGTAGCTTCAGGTTGTTTATTGTTGTATGTATATACTTTTTGTATGTACACAGAGAGCAAAATGGTTTTTTAAAATCCTTAATAAAGATCAGTTTTTAAGAAGCAGCGAAGGACAAGCCAAGATTGTGTTGGGAAAAAAACGTTTAGGTTCTTCTGGGGCGACCCAATGTTGGGAACCCGTGCTCAAGAGGGGCAGTGTGGTACAGCGGTTAGGGTGATGGTGTAAGTCTTGGGTGACCTGAGTTCAAATCTTCAATCAGCCATGAAACTCACCCTTGAGATTATTGGGACCAAGCGGGGGGAATGTGTGACAAAAATGAACCAAAACAATGCTTCTAAACAGGAAATTGGTAGATAATCCTGCATGTGGACTGTTATGGCTTCGGGGCACCCCATTGATCAAATCCTTCTCTGTGTGGGTGTGTCGACACATACATTTGTGTGTGTGTGTGTCCCTATGAGTGAATTCATGTATAGGCTGTCTTGCAATTTGAACTAAAAAAGTCTTTATGGGAAAAAAAGGTTAAGGGTGAAAATAAAGTGACGGAAGAGAGAAATGGAAATAAAACAGGCCAGTGAGTGGTAAGACCCCCTTGTGAAATCTCTTCCCAGTCACTGAAAAATGCACATATTTCAGGAGGATGTGGTTTTCAGCAATACAAGGAACGGACAAAATGAATGGGCGGAGTTGTGAAGCAAGGTGTGTGTGTGTATCACAGACATAGATCTCCATATACTTTGACACAAAAATCTAGTATGCCAGGAAGAAGCTGAAATGCTAGGGTTTTTTTTTCTTCCCAGTTTTCTCTGTTTTAATTTCTAATTTCTACGTATTTCTATTTTTTATGTTTTGCCTGCTGGGACCTCCTTTGTTTTGCCCGTGAATCGAGCTGGCAGGAGAGAGGAGCACGTGGTCCTTTAATAATGCTCGAACCTCACTCGGTGTAAGTCGGGAAGAACTGTTGGCCAACGGAGTGGACAAAATTACATTTCTCCTTTTGGGTCTTTTTCCTTTCCTGCTGTTTGTGTGTGTGTGTCAAATGAGTGCCTCAGAGACGGCACGTGATCTCTCTCTTCCCCCCTTTTCAAGTTCAAGCTTTAATTATTCGTTAACGAGTCAGCGGGAAGGGGGTCCCCCTCTGTGCGTTCCTTGAAGGAAACAGCTGTTCGCCGATTGTGCTGGAGAGGAGAGGAGGGGAGCCCTCGGAGAGCGTTGGAAATAGCTTTCGAAAGTTTCGGGTTGAGGAAGACGGAGCCCCCGTTGGTTCACAAAGGCCACCTTGGCCACCAGACAGTTCAAGCGGCTTCACCGTCTTGAGCCAAGAAACCACGGCGCTGGCTGCCATCTGCGTCTCCCTTGCGGCCCTGATAACCACGGGGAGGTTTGACGTGAGAGACGCTCAGCCAAGTCGGTCGGTGGGTTGTGCCTGATTTATTTATTGAACGTGTTTTTACATCTCTCTGCAGCCCTCATCTTCTCTTTTCCTCAGCACGCGTGAGCGAAACAGTGCGTCCCGGTGGCCGACCCGGATGGAGATGGGCCCAATCCTGATGTCTTAGGGAAACCAGAGTATTTTGGAAAGGTCAGAATGGGCCGCCTGTTTCCGAACCGTGAGATCATGAGCGTTCTGTAACATCTGCCTGAACCCAAACAGAAAGGGGGGCAGCCTCCCATGTTCAGTGCTCCAGCCGTGCCTGCATGAAGGAAATGCCCTTCCGTCGCTCCTCTCCTCCAGTCTTTCCATTCTCCTTTGGAGCAGGCCATAGCCGCCGAGAAGAGAGGTTTTTCTCGTGGTCCCGCCACCTTCACAGGTGCATTTGGTGGGGATGCGGGAGAGGGCCTTCTCTGTGGCTGCTCCCTGAGACTCTGGAACTCCCTCCCACTGGAGGCCAGGCGGGCCCCGTCTTGGCTGTCCTTCCCCAAGCAGGCAAAGACCTTTCTCTTCAGGCGAGCTTTCCTGGAGTGACTGGCTGCCCGAGTGGGGTTTTTGAATGGATGGTTGTGCCTTACGGCTTTGAATGTCTTTTTGGTGTTGATTTTGCTTACTGTCTTTTAGTGTGGTGCGTATTTGTTTGACCCCTTTCAGTATTTGTAGACTTACTGGTTTTAGCTTTATATATTGTCTTTTAATGATGTAAGCCGCCTTGGGTCCGTTTAAAGGAAAATGGCAGGGTAAAAATAGTTGAAAGGGAAGGAAGGAAGGAAGAAGGAAGGAAGGAGAAGGAAGGAGAAGGAAGGAAGGAAGGAGAAGGAAGGAAGGAGTATTTCCCATGTATTTCCAGCCTGGGCAGAAGACTGGGCTAGATGATCCTTGGCTTACCTTCCCCCTCTACGGTTCTACGATCCCGTGCCCCTGTGGTCCCTGGAGGCTTGCTCTGATGGATGCAGGGTCACGCGTTTTGCAAGTCAATGCGAGAGAGGGCAGGCGGGGGCAGAGCCTCTGGCACCTGACGGCACAGATCAGTGCTGACCAGGAAGCCAGGGGGGGCAGGCGGTAGAATGCGTTTTGAATGCTGCATTTTCTTTGCTGGGGTGTGTCGGCCTTGCCTAGAAAATTAAGAGAGATCCCGAGCAGACCAGATCATAGCACCGTGGGGTGCTTTGAGATCAGGGAGAAGTGGAACCAGAGCCAACCAACACCAACATCCATTTACTTTGGTGTACTATCCATTTCCAACTCTTGCTTCGGGGAAGCCCCACCTGCAAGTTTTAAACATCCCCTTGGTTCCCAGCAGCTGGTGTCCCAAGGTAGACTGATGCTGAATAAGGAAGCTCGACACCAGGAATCGTATCTTAATGGCTGAGGGTGAACCTGATTCTCTTCCCGTTATCAAGCCATGCTCACCTAGGACGATCCCCACACCTTGTGAAGGTGAATTTCACCTGTTGATCCCACGACGGATAGTGTTACGGGCTCACTTTAACGTCCACAGATCCGACATCCTTTAGGCGTTGTCCTACTTTAGAGGCTCTCCTTCCAAATTTCATTTTGACTGTGTGTTGTGCGCAGAACTTGGGAACATCCCTCCCTTTTTTTTTTTTTTTGGTGGCCAGATTTATGACATCTCCTGCGGAGTATTTCTTCTGCACTGTTAGTTGAGTTAACAAACTCTCCACTCGGGAGCTAAAGAAGAAAGGCCCAGTTTTCACGAATTGAGGCTGATCCTGAACACAGCACCTCGATGAGGAATTTTCAAGACTTACGGTGAGACAGGGCCCCTGTAGCCAATGCAAAGTGTGTGTGTGTGTGGAAAAAAACACACACATACAGTAGGACCCCTCTATCTGCGGGATCAGTATCTGCGGATTCACCTGAAATATTAAATTAAAAATCTCAGAAATACGCATTTATGTGTTTCCAGGGTGTATTGACCAGAACTGGCCACTAGAGGGAGGAAGAGAACATGCAAGGTATAGTGTTCAATACGTCCACGGTTTTCAGTATCCGCTGCGGGGGCTTGAAACCGGTCCCCCGTGGATACCGTGGTCCTACCATACACATGCAGAGTGAGCATACTATGACTGGCAGAAAGATGCAGACGTTCCGTGCTAAAGAGAGGTTGGGTGTTGGTGTGTGTGTGTGTTTGTATGAAGTGTAGCTTTCTTTTCAGATTTTTTGCTAATCTGCACAAAAAGAGACACCCACCCACCCCTTCTGATCCTCTCCTCTCGTCAAAAGAGTTGTACAAAAAAGCCCACCCTCTTTGCCAGGGAAGGCGAATCATTTTACCTTTCCATGCCCTCCTGCGGAAGGAGAGTGGTTTTCTGTCGAAACACACCGCAGCTGTTGAGGAGAATCACTTGGGGATGTAGCAACTCCTCATCTTTAAAAAGCCGGAGATTACATCTAGGCAGCACCTTCGGCCAAAAAACACACACGGTCGATTTGAGGTCAGGTTGTCCCTTCTGGGAACCAGTGGCAGCCACCATCACGCCTGGTAGAGAGGCGCCTGTCACATAAACGGTGCCCTGTTTGACATTTGGAATTTTCCTGGAGCCTGACATGTCTTCCTCAGAAACGGGCCATGATTTAGGTTGTCTGCAGCCCAGAAAAACACATCGCCACCCTCTCTGGAGGGATGAACCACGACAGATGGTACAGCGTGATAGACGGACATGTTCTGACCCAAGGGAGAATTAAAGGGTACCTAACCAGGAGCTGCACGGCAGCTGGGATGGCCACAGAAGCTACTCTCCCTCCGCGAGGATTTCAGGATCGGGGCTTTCTGATTTTAAAAGGAAGAAAGCAGGTGGCTGGAAGCAGCTGAGAAACTCAGAAAGAAACTGCCGATTTTCTCTACGCATTGAGTTGTAACCAAGGCAAGGCTCAGTGTGCACCGATTAAAGGCCGTTTGTACACAAGTCAACGAAGTTACAGGGACCCGGAAATCCTCGAAGGAAGCGTTCATCGGCAGCCGTTTCCCACGGTTGATGATCTCACCACTGTTATGCACACAGAGTGGCGCCGCAGGATTTCAGCCTGTGTTTTTCTTTAAAACTGGAGAAAATGTGCTGGATGTAGCCTGGCCAATGGAAGCAGAACTAGCATCACTTATGATCAAGATGTGGTAAGTTTCTTCCAAGAAAGGAGAAGGGGAGATAGGAGAGCCCTTTTCAAAGACTTGAAAGTTAGTCCCGCAGAGCAGGGGCAGGATCTGTTCTCCATCAGCCCAGAGTGCAAGACACATCATCACGGGTTCAAACTCCGGGAAGCCAGATTTCAGCTGAGTATCAGGAAAAACTTCTTAACTGTTAGAGCAGTACGACAATGGAACCCATGACGGGAGGCAGAGGGCGCTGCGACGCTGGAGGCATTCAAGAGACAACTGGACCACCCTCTGTCCGATCTGCTTTGACTTGGATCCCTGCCTTGAGCAGGGAGGGTTGGACTCGATGGACCTTCTAGGCCCCTTCCAACTCCATGGTTCTAGGATTCTAATCTTGCCTTGGTGGGATCTGCTGTAAAGACCACTGGAAAGGAAAACTTACAAGTTACATTGTGAAGCAATCATCTCTTTCAAATTACTTCCCATGCAGTAGAAATTCCCACAGCAAAGTACATAGCAGGGGAGTGATTCAAAAGCTAAGAACTACCAGCAAACAAACATTTAAGTGTTTAAATACTTTTTATTTCTTAATTTACATAACAATGTATATATATATATATATTTATATATATAATTTGACCTTCTTTTCTTATACTCTGAGAGCCATAATCAGTTTCATCGCTCTTTAAAAAATAAAATAGCCTTTTGATGTCTTTTTTTTTTTGTTCTTTGCTTCTGAAAGAAAATCAGAAAACGACTTTTTTGAGTCCTGCCTTGTATAACAAGAAAACATGTACACCGCTCTCCCTTCCCCTGTCATCAAATGTGATTGTTGAAGGGTTTCTTTCTTTAAAAAAAGAAAAAAGGACAGAGCTTTTACCAGATCCCAATGATATCAGGGCTGGGTGAAAGGTGTGGTAGGATGGCCTCCCTATTATCTTTGTGAGCTTTATGCTTATAGATGATCCTGGTTCACCTCGATGACGAAAACACAAACTTTCCTCTGGTTCTTTTCAGCTGAAGCCAGAAAGACCCTTTTCAACCTCCTCCTGTATATCTGAAATCATTTCCAAGTGCTGCTGAGATTTTTGCCGCTTCTTTGCCATTATTTGCAACCAAGTCTTGTGTCCCCTCCGAAGCTTACCCATTCCTACGTTCTCACACCGAACACTGGGTGGGGTGGGGTGGGGGGTTTAACAAATGGGAAACTCAGCAGAATCCTTGGCTGGTTTTGCATTTCTAAGGCTGCCGCTCAGGGGATGTTGGAAAAAGAAACTAAGACGTCTTCTTTCCACCAGATAAGTCTGATCTCGCCATTGAAGGGCCTGATCCGGCTCTGAAGGAGACCTGCGATTTCCCCCTTCTCTCTGGGGGACTCCTTACTATCATACTTGGGTAGCTTTGCCTTGTGCTCCTTAATGTTTTTTTCTCCAGCTGCCCCTGGAACTAGGACCAGTGGTGGTGGTGAATCCGGTTTCAGAGGAGCAGTGGATCCAGTCCGGGTTTCAGCCTGAAATTTAAAGGAGCTCATACAGACCACGGAGCCCATTTTAGACAGCAGGGTTCTGCACTTCGAAAATCTCCTGTGAAGTCGGGACAAAGTTTCACTGTCCCTATGAAAGCCAAGCCCACCGCCCTTGTTGGTTAACGAAGAGAGGGAGGTGGGCCTTAATAGGGCTTTATCGTGTCACTGGGGTGGGGGGCCACCATGGACTGGGATTGCCAGTTTTTGACCTCAGCCATGGTCCTGATGAGCAGCTGTGGTCCAGCAGAGGCCCTAGGAAGCTTAACCTGCATATATAAGAGGATTTCAAAAAAAATAAAATGTATTGGGGAAATGATTTGGAAGGGGGAACGTGTTTTTTTAAAACCTGTACCTGCCGTGTGGGGACTAAAATCCGTCCAGCAGCCCTACCTGAGTCACTTGCTGAAGGGTGAGCCCACAATGATGCAGATCCTACTGATCAATGGGTCTAATGGGGAAGGGAATCCCAGTTATCTGCTGGTCAGGTGTGAATGCTCTAGAACCCCAACCACAGACATTTTGGTTCAATGTGGATTCTGCCACTAAGTGGCCAGAATCCTTCTGGCATTCACGTAAGATCTGTGTCCCAACAGGTCCACGGGTCAAATTGTACAACCAAAGGGGTGCCCCGCCACATTGCCAATTAGCTGCTCTGGAAATCTCATGGGGACACCAACAGGATTCTGGCCGGTGTGACTGGAGGGAGACCATCTGGCTATGTCTGGGCTGGGCTGAAAACATCAGCTATGCCATTCGAGGCAACGAAAAAGCACCAGAGTTGGTTGGGCCAACAGTTCGTTTGGAAAGCTCCTCTCTCTCATCTCTCCACAGGAACACCTATCCACACATTGAGTCGAGACCAGGGTGGAGGGAAGGCTCAGTGCTCAGGTGTTGACGCCTCCTTCCTGCTTCTCATAAGGTATCAACGGAGAGGCAACATTCTCGTCACTCCGTCGTCTTCGACCTCTCGTGGGACAGGCCAGTGGTACCCCCTCGAACCACAGAGACTGGAGATGTGATGTTAGAGGAGATCCAGACCGAGTGGACAGAGTTCCCCCTGTTGCATTCTCCAAAGGGAATGGACACCCCTCTTTTCAAAATGGCAGCCACCAACTTCTATAATAGTAGCAGAACAGTTGCATGAAAACTGAATATAAAGCCAATCTTCTCTGCTTCGCATGGACATGAAAAAAGAGTGCTATTCAAAATTCCTTGGCATGGAGGAGGCCACCTTTGAAAAACCCTCTTGCCAACCACTTCTCTGTCCTGGATGACACCCATGGGTGGGTAAATGTTACATGAGAGAGGTCTGAATCTTCATTTTGAGCGGCCATTTTCTCCCTACCCCCTCCAGATAACTTGGAATTCCCAGAATTCCTTATGGAAAATGAAAGCGCCCGAGTCGCGCTGGTCCAAGAGCAAACCTGACGGTGGGTCTGAGGTAGCTCCAGCTAGTGCAAACAACACCCTTAAATTATAAAAACATACGCCATCCATCTAGGCCAACTTCCTCGCCCTTCTGCAGAAAAACAAAGGCGAAGAACCCATGGGGCGATTAAATAATAATAAATGCATCTAGGTTGCGCAACTAGAAGCCCAAGGTTCGCTTGTCTGGCCGGGACAAGGTATCTGGCTGGAGATGAGACCACCACCAAAAGCAGCAGTGAGTCAAATCAGAAGTGGGCACCTGCCTGATGGGCCAAAGTGAGGATTTTCTTCAGCGGAAGTGAACTCCAATGCACAGTTGTCCAGTTGATTTCTGTCAGGAGAAGTAGGGAAGAAGTAGGAGAGGTAGCACCACTCCGAATGGTCCTTTCTAGATCAGGAACGTGAGGACAACCTATAAGAGCAGACCTCCATCTTGGTCTGGAGACATCCTGACCGGTCCAAGGATGGTCACCTAGCTGCTTTTCTCCCTCCTACTTTGCCTCGAGCGCAGAGAGGGTGGAGCCGGGGAGAATTCTCCGATTATAAGTGCTCGTTTGGGCGTTTCGGGGAAGCCAGTGTTCACAAAAGGTCTTCTTCATGGCCCGAGATGGGGACAGCTGTGCGGGGAAAGAAACAAAAGAGGAGCTGTTAGCGCAGTGGAAGGACGACACGAGCCTTCAGAGAGGGAGGGAGAGGCGGACAGAAAGAGCTGGGTCTGTGTTCCCATCCTTTGTACCGGCTCGGACCATTAAAGAGAACGTGACCTGAATCCAACAGGCTACAGACAGTAGGATCGGAAAATAGATTCCCTTCTCTACTCAAAGCCTCGCGCAGGTCTTTAGGAGCGACTGAATTGTGCCTTTAAAGTGTGGTGGACGGAGGGCTATTTCTTACTGGAAACCAGACAAGGGCTGTTTATTACAAGGGCTGTTGGTGGCCTGATTAAATAAATTTGCAATGGATTCAGAGTTTGTCTCTGACAAACACAAACTGAAAACACAAGATCCAAAGACAGTGGATGTCTAGATAACTATTGCTGTAAGGTTCTTGGGCAGACAACTGGTGTAGAAGTCCTTTTTTACTTTCTCGAAGTCACAGAGCATTTTGGCTGGTCACTCCGAGCATAGTATTATAACAATAATAACAACCTTAGAACTGCAGAGCTGGAAGGGGCCCTACAGATCACTGAGTCCCTGTCAAAGGTAGCACTGTGAGGAATCGAACTCCCAGCCTCTGGCTCTGCAGCTACAGACGTAAACCACGGAGCTATCCAGCAGTTCTGTTATAAATAGTATCAGAATTAGTATTTCCATTATACACAGCCCACCAAATATTGGCTGGAATATAGTTCCTTGAATATTGAGTCATTCTCAAGCACCTAGTATATTCATGGCGATCTCCTTAAAATATATGCAGTTCACCATCATCATCTGTTTATATTTCACTTTTCCTCCGGCGAGCTCAAGGCACTGTATGTAAACCACCTTCTCTTCCTTTTATCCTTCCAACAACTCTGTCCAATAGTTTAGGCAGGAATTCAGGATGATGACAAGCTAGCTAACAAGGTTTGAAGCTGATCAATTAGCAGGTCGGAGAAGAAGGGTGGAGACATCAAGGGGAAGGCCAACTGGCACACATCCTTCTTGCTCCACTTGTGCCAGTGAATCAAGCCGAAGAACTGGAAATCGAGTTTGCTTATTTCTCAGTGTTCGGATTACTCACCTTCTTAGACTTTCACGGAGGCTGGAGGCATCATGAGTTGATTCACCCTGCAGAAGAAGGAGAGGCAGAGCCATCAAGGTCCGAAAATGAGCCCAAGCACACATTCACACACTCAGACCCAGAACCACTGACAGCACACACCGTTTCACATCCCAGCGGCCTCGGTCGAGACCGGGACTCAGAACATGTCTGGTCATTTTGTCGATTGTTTCGGGGAAGAAAATGGAAAAAAACAAAAAGGACAGATGGAATTAAATGGAGAGGGAGGCGCCAGGAGTCCGGGGGGGGTCCAGGTTCCTAGCCTGGGAACCACTATAAGCTGCCCCAACCGAAATGATGCCAGAAGACGAATTCTAGGTTCCAGAAACTCTGTCTGGGACGCGCCACAAGCCATCTTTAAAAGAGGAACCACAGCTTGGGAAGGCTTGCAGGAATAAAGACTCTTCCTCGCCATCAGGATTGGAAAAACGAGCAAGGGCCCTATATGCGATGTGTTTCCCACCTTGGCTGTAAAAGGAGCCGCCTGCAGCCTGCCCACTACGACATTAAGATAGCCGTGCTGCTAATCGTCAGAAATCCGGAAAGGACAGAGGTTCTGAGATGCTCTCTTCTTTAGAAAGAGAAACTATTTTGTAATGTGCAGGTAGCTTATGGTCCTTAGGATGACAGACACCTTTAAATGCCAGGCTTCCTCCCACTCCCACCATCCTCAAGAGGCAGTGGACTACAACTTCCATAATTCTCAGCCTGGCCAACCCAGCCAGAGGGGCAATCATGTCTTCAATTCAGGGCACCTCTGAGTTTAAGAGCAGCTTGATGTCTTTTAGAAAATAGGATATGGCCGTTTTCCTTTTTTCTCTCTTTCTTTTAAATGCCCACGATGCGCGTGACAGATGAAACAAAGCAAGGTTTAAAAAAAGAAACACAGGGAAATAGCATCGCGGGCTGGTTAAGGCCGCTGTAAACAAAACATCAGCGCAGCAGAGGAAAGAAAACAGAGCAGTTTCAGGCTGGACTGATGGGCAAAACAAAGTCTGAAATCAATGGGTAATTCCAACGAGAGTCGACCATTGGAATCAATGGGGTTTATGTAAGTCATGGCCCAGAGTTGCTCCTTTTATGCAGTCCATTCGTGGAACCTTGGTTACAGACTTTGAAAACAACAACAGTCATCATCATCTTAGAATGGCAGAACTGGAAGGGACCTGATGAATCATTGAGTCTATCCCCTGTCAAGGAGGCACCATGGGGACTCAAACTCCCAACCTTGGGATCCACAACCAGAGACCTAAACCACTGAGCTATCCAGCTGTGTTTTCCTTTTTTCTGGCCCCTTTCGGCTGTAATTCCTCAAAGCTTCCACCCCACTCTTAGCAATTTAAAGGAATGGTGATTTTAAAAAAAGGATCTGTGCTTCACTGAAATCAATCGGTGATGGTCCAAAAGATTGTGGCTACTTCATGCGAGACCCCCTGCCTTGATACTCTAGGGACTTCTTTGTTTTCTAACCCGGCTATCTAAAGCATGTCCATTTTCTCGAGATTACAGTTGTTTTTGCTGCTCGAAAGGAGGAGTGGGAGGTGATGGCGACAGGCTTCCTGCTATTTCCTGAAAAACAAGGAAAGAGCTTTAATACTCTTGTTTTTCTCCTTTTCAGTAACAGGAGGGGAAAAAATAGGGTTTTGGAATTCGAGGAAGCCGGCTTCCCTTTTCAATGGATGCTTTCTCTAGTGAAAAATGTGCACACAGCAAAAATGCCTCTCCTGGGTCCCACACAGACCCAACTGGCTGTTCTCAGAAGTTCTTAGCTTTTCGCCCTCGTGTCACGGACTAAAAGCCCTTTTGGAATCCACATGGAGCTTCTGTAATTTAGGATTTGTAAGAGGCGTAAGAAATGCCACTCAACTTCAGGGCATGCTTCTACTTATAAGCCTCCTCCACTGGTAACTTAGAACTGCAAAGTAGATCATCAAGTCCAGCTCCTGTTAAGGAGGCACAGCGGGGAATCAAACTCTCAACCAGATGCTTAAACCACTGAGCTATCCAGCAGCTAAATCTTAGAACTGCAGGAAAGGGACCTTATGGATCATGGAGTCTAATCCCTTTCAAGGAAGCACAGTGGAGAATCGAACTCCCAACCTCTGGCTCCGCAGCCAGAGACCTCAACCACTGAGCTATCCAGCACTTCTTGCTGGCTTCATTTCTCCTGCAGTTACCCTGCTCCTTTCTTAATGGTTTTCTCCTCCCCAAGAGTCTGGGTGACAAAAGACAGAGCCAGCATGGGGAAAGGATTAGAATCTGGGACTAGAGTTCAGGAGATCTGGGTTCAAATCTCTGCATAGCCATGAAACTCATTGGGTGACCCTGAGCCAGTCACAGCGTCTGAGCCTGAGCTATCTCGCAGGGGTGCGGTGAAGATAAAAATGGAGAAGAAAACAGCTGTTTCCAGTGCCTTCCGTTCACCGGAGGAAAAGCAGGCTACCAAGGTGAGGAATCACTAGAAGATAAGCATATATCCTGGGATATTTGCCTTCCTGCAAAGCTGCTGGTGAAGTTGTTGAGGGGGAGCATTGAAGAATGTCAAAAGGGAACTTAAACGACCCAAACAAAATGGGAAAACAAAGCAAACAGCTCTGCTAAAAATAAATGAGAATTCAGACGTATGGAAATGAAGTGGAAATTGGATCGTCATCAGATCATGAGCTTCGCTCTGGAAAAATACAGCAGAACGAGCTCTGTGTACATTTCCCAGGAAGAGCATAAGAAGTAGTTCAAAAATGCCAGTAATAAAAAGGAATCTGGAAATCTACCTAGCTGTCTCTCTTTTAGAGTTTAAGCCTTGCTGTGGATCATGGCTGGATTGTTTAAATCTTAATGCACATTTATTTCCGTGACATGTTTAGCCTAGTTCAATCATAATTGTAAGTATTAGTGAATTATCTGTAAATATTACTGTTGTTTCGGCTTATGTAACTCATTTCTCACATTGCTGGTATCTGCTCTGAAAACACACGCACAGGCATGATCGCATAAAAAACAATAATGAGCCTAGAGACTCCTTAAAAAGACTTTTGTTTTATTATTGATAGGATATTTAAATGTTTCGTGATTTGTTTTGCTGTGGTTCTATTTTAAATGTTTATGAACCACCGTGAATAGTGCTTCGGCACTAATTGAGGCGGTATATAAATTAAAGTAAGAAATAAATAACAAATAAATTTCAAAGTCTAATAAATTCTCTTTGGCATAAGCCCTCACAAAGTGGCTTGCAGTCCGTGAGTTCGTTGCTTTTGTGTGCCGCAGGTAATACTCTGAGAATCATGGTCCGGTTTATTTGTATTCTGCTTTTTCCCGGGCAAGACTCTGCTCCCGGTAGCTTACTTTTAAGGTCAGGAGCGGTGCTTCAGAAATGACAACGTCCCAGCATGACATAAGACCAAACAACAATATTGGCAGATAATCTGGTAATAGCTCTCTGCCACGAAGGATAGTGAGTATGATCTATTAGTTAACAGAAATAAAACACAAATAAAAGGTTGAGCAAAAAACAAGGGAGTGAAAACCTCCCAGTCAGACTCATTCCTCTTTGCATTAATTGAGTAGCCCTCATCGATTAATCCTTTGCGGGCGGCTGCTCTGAAAATGAAAGCTGACCGTGGGGTAGGGTGGGGGGGAAGGGAAAAAGGCTGATGCCCCAGGTAAAAATATTCCATTAATTCACAGATTATGTGATGTGCTGTGACAGGCGGCTCTTCTTGGCTCTTAAGGGAATTGGCCTGCATTGGACGAATCGGAGCTGCGGTTACCCGAAAGGAAAAACTAAGGAATGGATCAGATGCCTTCAAAATGTTAAATGATGCTGCAGCCTCCAGAGCACACGGATCTTTGAACAGCTCCTTCTTTGGAATATAACTTCCACAATCCTCCGGGTAGCCTAAGGCTGATGATGTCATCAGCCGCGGCAGACTGCTGCTGACGGAAGGCTTTCTTTTTGGCCATTTCTCCAAAATGTCTGGCCAGCTTTTACGTTTTCTCGCTGTTTAATAAGAGTTGCTTGAACCTCTCCTCGCAGATTTTAAGGGAGGAGAAACTCAGCTCTCTCCTCTCATCCTCTCCTCTCCCAGAAACCTCTCGGGAGGATAAAAGCCGCTCTTGTGAAGGAGAAGAAAATCAATAGACTTCTTTCCAGCCAACTAAGTTTCAAAGGGGAAACTTTTGTTCATGGCCTCTCATTAAAGCATCTAAATGGAGATGGAGGCAAAACGGCCCAAGATCACCATATATATTTTACTCCTTAATCTGATCTCGATGCAGAAACCCTGCATACGTCCCGCTATCCTATGCTTTCCGTCAGTTGAAGGCAGAAAGGCACAATTGTTCTTCTAGTCAGGATAAATTGATTTATGATATTCCATAGAGTAAGCACACAAGACTCTGGCGTAGCCAGAACTGTTGGAGTTTTTACAACCTCGCATGCTGTTTATGCAGGTGTGGCTTGGAAGGAGCTTTCTGGGCTAAGTGACTGTCAATCTATCCAACACTAACCAATCATTTCTTCCTGCTTCTGAATTCAAAGAGAGAACCGCCTCTCTGCTGAGTGCTTCTCCTTCACTCTGTTCCATCTGTTGCATTCACTGCTGTTTGTTTACTGTTGATCTGTTCACAACTGTGAGTAATGAAACAGTTTTTATTCTTTCTCCTACCAATGTCTCCGAGTGAGTTATTGGGACCTTAGGTGCCAGTTAATGAGAAAGGGGTTGAGTATCTGGGTGGACTTGTTGCTATTCTCCTTTGTGAGTCTCTGTGCTTTTACTGTGTAGCAAAGGAATTTTACCAGAAATTCAAAACTCTGCAACAAAAACAGCAAGAGAAGGAGATTTTTGCAGGCTCTAGAGAGTTCTGAGGTTTCCAAAAGTACAAAAACAACTAGGGGCAAAAAGGTAACCCCCTCTCCCTCAGGGCTGGTGACTTTCCAGCCCCTGTCTCTTCATACAGTCTTCACTGCCCAGACTCCAAAATCTGCCTCCTGATCTATGTTTTTGGGTGGCTGATCTTGTGGATTTCAGCCTAAGAGTATCTTCTCTCCTTCCTGGTGCCACATCACTGAGCTACAATCTCTCTCTTTCTTTCTCTCTTTTACTGTCTGAGAGATGCTGTCAAGCTGAGTGGCTCACGCAGGGCTCAATGGATTGATATGCTACACTTTCTGTGCTCCTAAAATAAGTCCGAGGCGACTTGACGGCACGTAACAACAACAAAGCAGGGGGGAAAAAAAACAAGGTCAGCCTCCCATATTGAGTTCAGAATCAAGCACACAGAGGCATGCAGAAAAACAAACCAAGGACATGTGCCAGAGATTTTATCTGCTGGCATAATTTGGTCTGATATTTGAGAACCTTTGGGGTCACGCAATAAACATAGACATTGTTTCTGTGCCCAACGCTGCCGGGAAAAGAGTCCAGAAATCCACAGAACAGACCAATTCCCGATTCCAGAGGCATCAATACAGGCAGCTGGTAATCACGTCTGCAAGTTATGCAGTTTGGATTCTCAAATACAGACGCCCAAAGCCCGATTCTAGATGGGGGATTCTGAAAAAAATAAGTAACTTTCCCAAGCACCATGAAGTAGCGCATGCTTTTTCAGCCAATTCTCATCTTCTCTTTTTATAGCTTAAGAGCACAGACACCTCTTCTTGCTATCAAGAATGTACTTAATTGCATGGTCTTGTAGCCAACCTTATCTGTCATCATCATCACCATCATCAATGCCGTTTGCTTATTTGGAAATCATGGAAGGCTTGCAACAGGGCATTCCTTCGGAGCAAGCTTCAGCCGACATACAGATCCATCTGTAGTCCTTGGCTGGCACAGAGGAAACCCACCATATAGACACAAATATTTCAGAAAATTCCAAAAAAATTAAGGAAAAATAAGGGAAGGATGTAGAATCAACTCCCATGAGGTGTCTCAAGAAAAAAATGAGCATGCAACCACACAATTTGGCAAAGTTCTTTTTTTTTTTAAGACTATAGTGAGAGCTTGGGATTTATTTATTTTTGCACTACAAGTCCCATCATCCCCCAACCAGCTCAGTCACCGTGAACGTGCAGGCGAGGGGATTCTAGGAGCTGTTTTCCCAATGGGTAGCATTTCCGAGCTCTGGCGACAAAGCCCAGGATATCTCAGGAAAGGTGATCGGTGGCCAGAGACGAGGCCGGCTGTGGGGATGATGGGAGCTGGCGATAAAAAAAAAAAGTTGCACTCCCAAGTTCTGTGGATCTGTCAGGGATGCATGTTTCGAGAAACTCAACAAGCAGTGTGGTTAGCAGATAAGGATGCAAAAACAGGTATGTTTTATTTTCAATGGCTTTGTAGTTAAAAAATGAGCTAGAACTTCCTGTATGGTTCAGAGAAAGGTCAGAGGAAAAAGGAGAAGAACAGGTGGCGTGGAAGAATGGCAAAAGAAAGCAGAGAATTCTCTTTTTGGGCCGACTTTTTCCCGATGGAAGTGGTTCAGGGCAATCTAAGGAATACCAAAAAAGGGGGAAGGCGATCCACATGCAACCCAATGCTGCCCCACCCTAGTTGATCGCCAACTTTTCCTTTCAACTTGAGCAGGATGGGCAGGATGGATGGATATTTCCCAGCTGGTCACAACATGGGAACCAAATCCTAATTTCCACCTCCTTAGAGTCTCGGCTCCCCTTTCAAAAACAAACTGGCAAGGTCACTAGTCCTCATGGCGGTCAAGCACAGAGGTGACACCCACTGAAGGATCAGAATCCCGAACGGGAGGTTGGAAAGGGGAGTGAGATTCTGAGCAAAAGAGGATTGCAAAACAGTTCCATAATAATAATAATTTTAGAATAATAATCTCAGAATGGCAGGGCTGGAAGGGATCCTATGGATCATTGAGTCCAGCCCCTGTCAGGGACTCGAACTCGCAACCTCTAAGCCACTCAGCTATCTAGCAGTTTCAATACTGTGTACAACCTGTAGACAGGACCCTATAGACTTCTCACAGCATTAAGTTTTCTCTTGTAAAGTTCATGTCAGACAATCTCGGTGGAGGGAAGAATCCTGACTTGTGTCAACCGAGGTTGGGAGGAAAAAGGTGAACCACATTACTGCACAAGCAAGTTTTGTAACCCGTCAGCCAGAGACAGGAAGATTGTGGTGGAGGATGGGTCTATCTTCATAATAACGTTAAGATAAACACAGGGGTTTCAGAAACCCACTTAAAAAATGTATCGCATAACGTCAAAGCAGCCCCACAAATACGCCTCAGGAACCACATGTTTTTGGAAGAGCCTCCCACAAAAATATAAAATAAAACAAATAAAATATGTACCCTTGGGCAGTGCGGAAACTCGCTCTTCCTGATGGGAAGAAATCAGCTTTCTCTGTGTTTTCTTTTGGTGTGAGAAAAAAAAAATATATATGGTGGGTTTCCTGTTCTTTAGCAAAGCAAAGAAAAAGGTTTAAGGAGAGAAAAAAAGAACAACGGGGGGAAAAAAAAGACCAACTAACCCTCAGAAATCTCTCGTGGTTACTGTGTGACAGCGTCTTCTGAATAAGTGGAGTTACCAATGGCGAGGTGGTCCAGATCCGTACTGAAAAACAGGTAGCCCACATTGGTCTGGGTTTTTAATTCCTTTTGAGCCGACCGTTATCAAAACCTCGGATAGAATCCAGAGCTTGGAAAAGTTACCTTGACTTCTGGAGCCCTCTGGCTGGCAGAGGCTGGGCTTTGTCATCCAGAAAAGGAACTTTTCCAAGCTCTGGGAGAAACGGCAGCTTCAGAGAGGATTATGACCCACTCTGACAGACTCACAGGCCTGCTTTACAACATACATTATATATATCTTAAACCTGAACAAAAACGGGACGGCATGGTTCAGTTCTGTCGTTTTCAATGGTTCACATCATCATCATTTGCCGTCAAGTCAATTCTGACTTAGGGCAACCCTTTTCTAGGTTTTCCAGGTAGCCAAGAAATGACAAAGCTAAGTCAATACTCAACAAGGGGCTGCTTTAAAACAAGCCACCGCCCTCTCTCGCCTTTTCTCCTTCCTCCCGGTCTTTTCCTCTTTGTGCATCACGACCCACGGCTCTTCCGGAGGCAGCGTGCCGGGATTGGCATCCAAACTGTGCTTTAAAAATCCACTTTTCTTTAAGAAATCTGCTTCTCTTTAGGAAATATTTAAGAAATCCCTTTTCTCTGCTGGAATCTTTCTTTCGTTAAAGTGCTAACTGAAAGCTTCTGACAGGGAGGCTTCTCAGGGTGGAAATCAATGGCAAATCGGAGGGGACATAGCCCTAAACTTCGCCCCAGCACAAAGCCTCGCTAAAAAGACACAGTCCTCTCAAAAGGAACAAAAAGGAGTGGAAAGACATGGAGAAAAGCACTGTACAAAGTGAGATAGGAGGAATGTGTTGGGAGTTTTGGCAACCTCACACGCTGCCTTTAGTAGGTTTGGCTGGGTGGGACCTTTCTGGGCTGGGGTGACTGTCAATCTATTCAGCAGTAACCAATCATGCCTTCCCTGCCTCTGAATTCAAAGAGAGCCCCGCCTCTTTGCTCTGTGTCTCTTTCCTTCTCCTGAGTCAGCTGGAATCAGTGAGTCTGTTGTTGAAAGCAGTCCTGTTTGTCCGTTTGCTGCTTGATCTGCTGACAACTGTAAGTAATGATGCCTTTTATTCTTTCTTCTTATTAATGTCTCAAAGAGAGTTAGTGAGACTATAAGTGTCAGTTAATGAAAGAAAAGGGGTGGACCAGTCTGGGGAAGTCGAAACTCTTCTGCTTTGTGAATCCCTGCACTTCCGCTGCACAGCTAGAGGAATTGAACCAAAAATTCAAAACTCTCCAACAGAATGCTGTGTGGACGAAGGGACAGATAGCAATAATATCAGTGCAGAATGGGGTCCTTTAAGGACAGCAAATGATTACCTGGAAGAACTCCGAGATTTGAATGCTAAACATGAGGGCAGAAGCTGTGATATTCATCTCATATGCCAGTGCTGGGGTATTTTTTTTGGCTGAAAGGCAGCATGTAAGCGCTTGAAATAAACACATGTACTTCCTTGCTTTGCATGCTAGTACTGGGTCCTTTTGCAGGAGAAAGACAGGATAAACATGTTTCAAATACATTTAAAGAAATAAATACTCACTGTTGCTCTGCTTTAGCCCGGTCGCTGAGGAAGAAAAGAGCCGTCGCCAGGAAAAACATGCCCCCCAGGACTACGACGAACGGACACAGCATGAGCGCGTAGCCCAAGCTGAGGAATTCCCAGAGCGCTGACTCCTTTGTGCTCTGGCGTATCACGTCTGAGATCTAGAGGGAGGAAACAGAGATGAGGAGAGGGAAACAAGGTTGTTCGGGGGACGACAGGCTGGTGTATTTCCGGGTGATGGAGTTGTAGTCGGGCACAGTTTATTCAAGATGTCAAGGAGAACAGATTGCTTCCCCGCCGAGATGTGTGCGAGCGGTTTGGCTTTCACAGGAAAAACAAGTCTTAACAAGCCTTAAGGAGAAACTGGCTCTTTTCCTTCATTGTTCCTGGGGGTTTCCCATTGTTTAGCCTCCAGCCAACATGTCCAGGGACCTCTTCAGGAATTCCTCTAATGGCCCAGACAATATCCCTTGAGGATAAGACCAGGGAGGGAACCTCAGATCAAAAGTAGAGTCTGCAAGCAATTCTTGATTCCATCCCTGTTCAAGAATGTTGGTGATTTATCACTGATTGCGCCGCAATTTTTTTTAATATAAAGTAGGACACTTGGCCAACCTACCACCTCCGTTGTATGCTGAGATGTACAGCGTTTCTGCACAAATTATAGCAAAAATGCATGCCTACCGTTTAGTCTGTGGAAACTTGTGTACGGAAATCGAAGTCTTTGCATATTTGTGCACGTAGTGAAGAAGGCTAAGAGTCCCAGTCCCGCGCCACCTCCCTGGCCCAGGCGCACCATCGTGGTCACTTACAAAGCCAATGAGGTACGGGCTCCCAGCATCTCCCAGGAGATGTGACGTGAAGCTCTGCAAAGCTACAGCCGTCGCGCGTCGTGTTGGAATAACTACATACTGGAAAGGCAGAAGAGAAGGCAGAGGAAGGCATAACCGATTAAAACTAGAGCCACCGCTTTCAATAAAGTGAACCATCAGATTGCTTTCTAAGCTAAGACTTGCCTTTTACTCCAACATGCATCTGAGGGACTTATTTTCCTATCTTTATTGGGCAATTATTGAAATCTCAGTAATGAGTGCGAGTGAACCAGCTGAATATGATGAGTGAGCTAAAATATTTCCATCTGCTTTTAAAAAGCCGGCCTAATTAACGAGGAATCCATTTTTAGCAGCTATTAGCAATACTATTTTTCATACAATCAAGCCAAAATTCTACTGCTGGTTTCCACTTATATAAGGGAAATCACATACATCTTGGTGGCTCATAGCCACTCACCAATGAGGTGCTAATTGTGTTCCTGGGTGCGCATGCCCAAAATACGTCCAGCACCCCATTAATCAACCATTTGGTGCCAAGACATATGTGATTTCTCTTCTGCAGGTATAAACTTGCAATACATTTCTGCCTGTAACTGTCAAAGCTGCAGGTTTATTCATTCACGGCATTGATCCTAAGAGCTCAAGGCGGTGTTCACAGTTAATTCCTCTCCAATTTTACTGCAAAATAACACCCCTGTGAGGTGGGTTAGGGTTAGAGTTAGGCAGATGGCTCCAGATGACCTACGGAGCTTCATGTCTGAAAGAGGATTAGAACCTGGGTCTCCCTAGGTTTTGTCCATTAGTCTAACCACTGCACCACACTACCAAGCCTTGTGTGAGAAGCACCGTGACAGAGACAAGGGAAAAGTCTCTTTTAAGAGATCCCTTAGTGTGACCTGTTTGTGTATCATCTTAAAAACAAAGGAACATGCCTTCTTCCACCTCTTTTGCAACAACGGTTTTCATTTGTTGAAGATATGCTGAAAAACACTTATAGTGCAGCTGGCATCAAAAAGACTGAGATGCTCAGGATGTCAAACAAAAACCCCAAACAGTAAAGAAGTCAAGATTTAGAGAAGTAAACTGCCCCCGTGTTCTTAGGACCATGCTAGCTAGGGAAATCCCAGCGCTGCAACGCAAAAAGAAAAGAAAAGGGGGGGGGGGGAAGTAACTTGCCCAAGCTCTGTGAAGCATGAGGTCTTTAACCAAGCTTCTTTGGTTCGTTGCCTGCCTCTTTCTGACAGAAGAAGTTGAGGTGTGTGTTTTTTTGTCTCAGACAAGGGGATTCTGGGTTTTGTAGTCCACAAAAGCAGCTTTCCTGAGCGCTGCCAACAACAAATTGGCAGGGAAACAAAATGGTAGCCAGGACCGCAACACAAAATGGCCTCCGGAGCGCGCCAAACTTTGTCAGCCAGAGACGGCGAACCCACAAGGTTGTGTAAACAACACAGCATGCTTGATTGAGTCCTCCATTAAATGCCACAGGATGGTCTGTGTGGGGGAGCCCAGCAGGAAGAGGATTGGGTGAAAACTTGCATTCCCGTCCACTTTTGAATAGGACGTCAACCCTAGATGACATTTTTAGCACAACAACAGAGCCAAAACCAAAAGTCATGCCACAAGAGCCGGCTCAAATCATCCTGCCAAAGATGGCCAAAGTTAGCCAAGCCAGCCTGTTTCTAAGGAAGAGTGTGGGATCGCCCTGGTTGCTAGGTGCTCAGCGGTACCACACCCACCGCTCCGGAAGGATAAGGAAGAGCTGAGAAGGCAAACCTCACCTCCTTAAGTAGAGACCAGGAGGAAAGCCTGGGTTTTGCCACTCATGGCCTCTTCCCACCACAAAACCCAAACCATGCTATTTATAGGATGGTCGGAAGGCATCTCTTAAGCCCTGTGCTTTTGTGGCACAAAAGAATTCTACATCAGAGCTTGGACAAGTTCTTTTCCTGGGGGGACTACAAGTTCCAGAATCCGCAGCTGGATGGTCGGCCCCAAATGACCAGTTCTTGTAGGAAGAACTCAAAGGAAAGATGGGCCTGTCCAGACTGGCAGTTTGGGGTGTGGGGTGGATCCGACTACAAAGCGTCTGTTGAGATCCAGGTGGGGAGGAGTAAGGTGCCATTTGGAGTGATTCTCCCATCCAAAAAGCAAACGTCCCCTTGTTGCCTGGTCAGCTGTGAATTAAGTGCTTCCCCTGATCGTCTGCAGAGGGTCAGGGGAAGTGAATTTTTTTTTATGCCATTCCTCTCTCCCTCTGTCGGTGCTCTTTCATTTTATCTCTTTCTTCCTTCCTCCCTGCTTCCCTTCCCTTGTTTTCCCTCCACTTTCTCTCTCGGATTGACAGCCACTAAATAACGAACATGCCAAAAAGAATGCATGCCCTATGCCTGGGCCAGAAAGGTGTGTGGCCACTCTTAAAGGGGGAAGATGGATCCTTCCAAGTGGAAACACTTGCAGACAAGGTCTTTTTTAAAATGCAAACTGTGCCCTTAGCGATCCATATACCATTTCTATATGCTAGTGTGGACAGGCCCATCTGTATAATAGGCAGAAGCAGGTTGGCTCAGCCTTTTATCCTTCCAAGGTTGGTAAACTGAGTACCCAACTCTCTGGGAGAGGGGCAACGTGTAGTCTGCATAATCATATTGTAAGCCTCTCAGAGAGTGGTTTGAGCACTATGGGGTGGAATACAAGCAAGCACACTTAAGTATGAGCACACTTACCATAAGGATATCAGCGGTGATGGCCCAGTTGGAAAACAGAAGCGTTTCCCCAATAAAAATGCAGACCTGCCATTGAAACACAAGACACATGTAGGGTTGACTCACACAAGCTTTAGAAGGGCTCATAAATTAGGGATTTGCTGCAAATACGAACTGGAAATATAACTTTTTGGGCTGACAGTCCCCAGAATCCAACTGCCCACGCAGGCTGGGTGAATCTTGTGGGGTGTGTTGTCCACAAAAGTAACTTTTCCAAGCACTATTCTTATTATTATGCTACTGAACAGAGGGTGATGGATTTTATGGTCCACCTGAAAGTTGCAATAGGATTTTCTTTGGGAAGAAACTTGAACGTTTGGTTAGATCAGGGGTTTCCCTACCTTTGGGTCACCCAGGGGTTCTTGCACTGCAATTCCCAGAAGCCTTCACCACCATCTGTGTTGGGCCAGGGTTTCTGGGCATTGTAGTCCAGGAACACCCGGGTTACGCAAGGTTGGGAACCACTGAGTTAGACGGGTACTTGTAAAATGTTCCAGTTATGAGGGTGAGGGAGCTAAGAAAAGCAGCACACAAATATTTAATAGTGTGATGATGGTGGTGATGAACCTGCCCAAGCTCTCCCCTCCCCTAATCTAGAACCAACACTGGACAGATGAACGGAGAGACGGGTGGGCAGACGGACAGAGAGAGACCGACCGACACGAGAACCGTTCATCCCTTTCCAGGTCTAATACCTACATAAGCTCCTACAATGCTGCTCTTGGCCGCCACGAAGATGAGGCAAGTGAAGATGGCGGAGCCCAGCATCCCAACGGCGCACACCAGCGGATCCGCCCGCTGCGTTTTCAACCGGCACCACTTGGTCGCTCCGGCCCCGGTGATCACGCCCAGGAATCCAGTGAAACAGGTGATGGCACCAAAGATCAAGCTAAGGACAGGGAAGAATTCCAAAAATCAAGGCATGGCTCCCTTACTGGGGGGTGGGTGGGTGGGAGGCACTTGCATTAGATGCAAAGCTGGGAAAGTGAGAGACAAGAAGGGAATGGATTAGCCAGAAGAAGAAGAAAAAAGGAGGGAGAGGTGTAAAATGGAAGATGAGAGCCCAGTGGGAAGGGAAATTCAGCAAAACTCAACCATTGCCGTTTCTAGGAGAACCGTCTTCCAAGGGGATGCTGGTTTCTCTTATTTTTAAAAGAGATTAGGCACAAGTATTGGAAGAAACACCTTTTGTTGAGATGCTTAAAATACACCCCCCACTTGTCTGCCTTTAGATTAGATAAGCACTTATCCCTCAAACCTCAGTGTGTTGTTAAAATCAACAACCACCCAGGAACCTAGACGCCCAGGTAAAAAAGTCAACCCAGCCAAGGAGGTGCTGAAAAATTAGAAGTGTTTTCTATCAAACAGCTACTTGAAATTCTGTGAGCTGACTTCACCTGGAGGCGCAAAATAACAGTCAAGAGATGCCATTATGTTCTTCCAAGAACTTGAAGCCTCAGGTGGTTCCCAGCAAAAAAGAAAGATAATCACATTCACATCATGTCTATATCCATTTTATGTTCGACTTGTAGCTATCGTGACTAACTATGTTAACGAAGAAGAAAATGGGAGCATTCACGTGCCTCTTTGTTCCAGATCCAGACCCCAGAACCTTAGACATCTGAAACCAGGCACACATAGCAAGGTTACTCTTCAGGGGGCCTCTAGGCAGCTCAGACACGCAAGCTCTGCTTTCTTTTGCAAGGCCCCCCAGAAACTTTTAAGAAGTTAAGGAGAGTGAGCAACACTTGATTGAACAGGATAGGAAGAAGGAACCTCTGGTCTACGGGATGAATACGGCTCACATCCAACTGAATATTTTCCTGCCCAACTGGCAGCTAGGCAAGAATAAGAAAATAATTACACCCCTGATCCTATTTTGCCCTTGATGCCACTCCTTCACCCCAGTTATTTCTGGAATGGGAGGCCTTGAGCCCGTTCCCAAATAAGGAATCCAGCCCCTGAGCTGGAGAATCTCGTCACCCCTGGAACTGAGATCTCCAAATGAATGAGAAAGCCAGCACTAAGCCTCTCACCTGTCCTTGGTCCCACAGGGTTGCGCCGTGCAGGTTTCAGCTGTTTTCTGCACCACCTGCGCCCGGTGGAGGTAGAGGGGGATCCACATGCCCAGAGCTCCTGTGGCAAAGGAGACGGCTGAGGTAGCCAGAGAGGAGAAAACATAGCTGCGGCTGGAGAGAGAGAGGGGTTGCAAGTGAGGAAATAAAAGGAGTCATCCTGAATGTATGAGGGTGGGTGGGAGCATGGGAAAGAGGGAGGGGAACAGACCCACCCTACAAACATGACATCAGCTTGACTCTTGAGGTTTTCCAAAGAAGGCTGGGAGGAGTCGTTTGATCATACTGGGAATTGTAGTTCCACTCAAATACCGGTGTCCCCCCCAACCCCCCTATAACTCCCAGATTCTGGAGGACTGTAAACTACAATGTCTAAAGACTAGGATATATATAAATAAACTCAAAGAGTTTGACGGACAGATGGTATCACTTCTGTGGCATAAATTTATGCTGCAGTCCACATTGGCACCACGGGACCACAGATGAGCATCATTCCTCCATGGAAAAACAGGCCCCAGAATCTTGTAACCAGCATGGGTGTCTCTGCAACCGGGCACAGAGTTGGGGAAAAGGAGGCAGATCGTGAGAAAACTACTTTTTTTGAGAGGAGGGACTACAACTCCCAGAATCTCCCACCTGGGGATAATGGGAGCTGTAGTCCAAAAAGAAACTTCCCCTCTCTGCACGGGACACAGGGGAGTGGTTGGAGACAATGAGTTATGTTGGGAAAGTTATGGCTGGGGATTCTGGGTTTTGTAATCCATGAATGTAATTACCCAGGATCTGAAATACTGATGCTTAGTCAATGGCATGAGACCTGGCCCATGGAATCAGGGGGGATTTGCTGAGTCAACTTCCCCATAAGTTTAATTGATTCCAATGGGCCCACTCGAGTGCAAAGCAACAGGAGAGGAAGCAGAGGCTGCTTTTAAGACTTATTTTCCTCCTTTTGGACTATCTTTGCTACATGGGGGCGTTTGAAGCTGTCCGCTGGAGAAACCAACCGCGCCTCAGCACTGTTCTCTTACTTTCTGATCAAGGCCTTCATGTCTCTGAGCCACGAGGTCCGAGCTTTGAGCTGCGCCCCCAGCTGTTCGGCATTGCCTCTCTTTGCCGCCGGAACAAAAATTAAGATGAGCGTCCCCGTGATCATGCCTAAAAGGGGCGAAACCTGGGAAAGGAAGGAGAGGAAAGAGCCGAAATATGAATGCTGCATGGTGCCCCCATCCTGATTTATGACAGCCCACGAGATGGCAAAGTCCTGCCCGGGGGAGAGAAGCCATTCGCATTTCATGACAGCAGTAGATCTGCTCCAGAGTTGAGTGTGACTTTAAAAGGAGGTCTCCATGGTGCTGAATCTATTTTGAGCGCTCGGGTTCAGAACCTTGGACAATGCCTACAAAGTTCTGGGTCAAATGGGGTGTGGATGAACTGCCCCACTACACGGAATCGGAGTCACCAGATGGAAAAAATCCAAAACCGACCAACCCACTAACCAAGACAGCTGTTTGGATCCATTTTCTACCATTTGAGCCAAAGGGAGAACCCTTGTTAGAAAATATGAAGGTAGAGGGAGAAGCAAATTCCAAGCTAGCAAAGTGAGATATACCATTTCAGAGAACATTTCAACACTCTCTTATGAAAAACAAATGAATGAATTAAGGTTAAAAATCCCACACAAGCTGAACATAAAAATTAGTATAATGCAGCGTGTACTCACTGATGTGCTAGTATTCTGTTTGTGGATTTATTAATTAAAAAAAAGTTTTTATTAATTTTCAAACAAAAGAAAACAGCTACAAAACACTACTAATAAATTAACAATTTAAAAAAACCCACCATGATCAGGGTTGATAGTTAATTATTATTTGTTAACGGTAGGGGATCACCCCGATTCTGTCATGTGGTCGGGGAACTGGTGTCGCACAGTGGTTAAAGAGACTGCACAACAAATCAGATAGCGGCCTAGTTCGAATCTTACCTCTGTCATGCACTCACTACATGTACAGGCAGGCTGCCCCTGCTGAGCCTCAGTCCATCCTGCACCCCTAACTATAAGATGAAGAACACAATTAACCTATCAGTTGTGCAAGGCGGTGTGGTGCAGATCTATGCAAAGGACTTTGAGCACTTAAAAGCACAAATAACAAGTCTTTCAGAGTTTTGAGGGATTTGCATGTTTGGGGACTATGGCTTCCAGAATTGCCCAGCCAACATGGTGGGACCTGTAGTCCGGAAAAAGGAAATTTTCCTGATTAAGTACAGCCAAGGCTTAACTCTCCTGAAGTCAAATATTTACTCCAAGCTTGGGATGCAACCGTTCTGATACTAAATACTTCAGAAAGGTGCCCTGCCCTCCAAAAAACCCAACAATGAGAAGATTATAAAGGTTGTCTCTCCATTGCTGAGAGAGGAAGTTGGGCCAAAGGTCAGGAAACAGCTTCTCTGTTTGGTTTCCTGCTCTTCCTCTCCCCTCCCCTCCCGGATCCTTCTGCCTGCTATACACACGGCGTGAGCCTCTTCTCCACACATTCTTCAGCGTCCCCTTTGGGATCAGATAGAAGGAAGCAGAAGGCCGAATGGCCAAAACAGGCAAGCCAGGGGTCCCCCCACCTCCCCCAGGGCTGCAAAAAAGAAAAAAAAAAAAAAACAGGAAAATTGCAATTAAAAAGAGAAAAAGGAATTATGAAGAGCGGAATTGGTGGAATGTTACTGTCTCGGGTTTACTGGCCAGACGAGAGTTGACCGTAAACGAGAAGCATCCTAAATTCTGAAATAGATTTAATTCTTTAGCTAGTCTTTGTATTACTGGATTTCAGTTCCGAGAGACACAATTTAAGCAGGATTTAGCAACAACCTGGAATGGGTTCAAAAGAGAACCACAGAGATGGTCTAGGGGCATAGAAAAGCACACGCTGTGTATGTAACTTATTGTGGAAAGAGCTGAAGCAACTTGGGTTACATGCCAGAGGATGAAAAAGTTATTTTTTTGGTCTATAAGTCTCTGTCTCTCTCAGCAGGTATGGTCAGTGGCCCTAAGGAGGGCACCTTAGGACAATCCAGTTTTTAAAGTGGATTAGTTAATTTCTGTTAATTTTCATCGGTTAGTTGCCTGCAATACCATCTTCAGTCACTAGATGGCAGACGTCTGTGACCATCAGAGAGTATCTGCCATTTCAAGCAGTCAGGGCTGGTGACTCCCAACCTCTTGTGGATGGTGGATCTACACCAGATTTTATGTGTGGATATCACGGGAGCTCTCCAAAGTGCTGAACGTATTGGTGGGAGGGTTAGGATTCAACTCCAAGGAGAGGTCTGTTTAAAGTTCAGACTCAAATCCAGAGTGGACTATGTGGAATCAGACAAAGGCCTCCTGACTCGACACAGCAACATTTTGCTGCAGGTCCCCATTGTTCCCGCCAACCTCGGCAGTATTGATGAACTGAGCCTCAATCAGGGGCACAGAAGGGCAGAGACCTTTGGAGAGATGATTAACCAGAGAAGGAGGGTGTTACTCACCCGTAAGGCCCAGTGCCAGTCGCCAGCTACTTGCTTCACGCTTGAACCGGTGATGTATCCTAAGCCACTGGAAAAGAAAAGGAAACAAAAAGACAAAATAAAGCATTGAAATAGTACATATGGTCTTCGTTATATATAGTAGGACCCCCTTATCCATGGGATCAGTATCCGCTGATTCACTTATCCACAGTATATATTTCTAAAGATGAAGTTACCAGACCTGGACACTAGAGGGAGCCAGAGACCATGCTATGTATAGCGTTTGCTATAATCTGCATTTTTCAGCATCGGGGGGGGGGGGGGGGCTTGGCACCGATACAGGAGTCTTATTGTATAGCAAAATAAACCAAAAAAGAAGAAAACAAACCACTGTTTCATTCAATTATTCAGGTTCCTAGTCCACTTGATTTCCTGATTGCTCCTGATTACACCTATTCCATCATGCGCAGAACCAGCTAACTAATCCAATTTAAAGCAACATGAACATTTACAATTCCACTTACATACTTCTACCAATCTAGTAGTTTACTGGTAGCCATTCAAATCCTGTTGAGAGGAAAATTACATGTATTCAAGCACCCTGTAGCTAAAGAAAGAACAGAGTTCCCCATCCAGCACTTTTTACCCCCTCACTCCTGCCTATCACCATAGTGCTGCTGCTTCTCGTACAGTAAAGTAATGTAGGAGTAAAATATAGGAAGTTGGCTTGGTCTTGAATAGTTAAGAACCGTTAGCTTTACAAAAGACCTGCCCTTAGTGGATACAAATCAATCCAGCAGCCCGTATTTTTGGACTCTCATTGGGGGAGAGGGCCAACTATAAGGATTGTTACAAGTGCCTGAGATTTTAATTTTCCACTATACCTCTACAGAGCTTTCTCTTTGCTGCTCCTGGAATTCTAAAATGCTATGTTAGTACAATAATCCACATTTAATCCAGTCATTTCAGTTTAAAAAACTGAATCCAGCTGTCCCTTTCCCGTGGCACATTTCTGACTTGTAAGTTTTATCACTGCTTGGAATTCCCGTCGGCTTGGGAGCATGCAAGATTTTTTTAACCTGGTGTATAAAGATGAACACTGACTGGAAATCCCACATTGAGGGCCATGGTTCAGCTTCCAGTAATTATTCAACACCAGCTTTGCTCATCAGACTTAAGAAAGCTAGAAATCTGGGACGTTTCCCCCTGCAAGCGGCAAATGGAAAGCTTTCAAGCCTTTGTCTCCAGGTTGGATGTCCCAAAGCCAGGATATGGCCTTCTCCATCCTGTCATAGATGTTTTCCCACCCAAAACATTAATGGGAAAAAGGTTCCTCCCGCACTGCATGGAAATCAACAAGCAGCGCCCGGCTTCTCTGCAGGAAATGGCTTTGCAGATTGGAATCCGGAGGCCGGCTTGGCGTGGCAACCCTTCCTCCAACCTTGTTTTATTCAAGGGTCAGACGCCGTTGACAAGGAGAACTCCTCCAGTCCACACGACAAGCCAATGCATCCTACAAGGGATAAGGGAGGGGGGGGCTGAGAACCAAAGAGAAGGCCCCCAACGGCCCAAGAATGAACCTCAATGTGGCTAGACCTCAGTTACCAGTTTTTTCTAAGACTGGTATTTGGGAAAGTTGAATGGTGCAAGGGATACGTGTGAGATATTTCCAAGGGGAATTATTCGCCACCATTATTATTCAATTCATCTGGCTTTTTTTTGTCAGAAAACAAGGGGGTGGAGAAGACGGAGCTGCTGAACAAAGTGGCCGTGAGCCAGCTGTGCACCTTTCCATTCTACACTTCCTGTGGTTTCCATCGCCAATGGGTGGAGCGTCTATGTGTGAATTGCACCTAGAAGTGAGTCCTGACTTTACTTTCTTTTCACACATGACTTTTTCAGCAGACCAAGGTCATCGTGACATTCTGTTTGTCAGTTGATGCCATGACCGTTAAAACGGTCTCTCCGTTTAATGAGTAATGCTTACTCTATTTTTTTTTTTTAAATCCAAGGTGCGTTTTGGATAATTTCAGAGCTATTTTATAAGACCATCTCTGTAAAGCAATCAATAAGCAAATAACAGAAGGACTGCCTTAGCAATGTACTCACACTGCAGTACTCTTAATACATTACAAGTAACATCTCATGTAGAATCAATGGGATTTTAAAAAAATATATTCCCAAGTCTACCCATGAGTTTACATTCTCTTAGCTTCAAAGCAGACAATATGTGGTCTACAGGTCACATCCAGCCCCAAGCACCTCCACACCCTCCAAAAATGTTTAATTTGTTCATTATTTTATTTATTTAAAATGTTTATACCCCATCTTTCTCCTCAAGAGGACCCCAGGTGGCTTACAATATTATAACAGGAGCCTCGTGGCACAGTGATTAAATTGCAGTACTGCGGCCAAAACTCCACTCATGACCGGGTTCGATCCCAAGTGGTCGGCTCGAGGTTCACTCAGCCTTCCATTCTTCCAAGGCGGGTAAACTGATGATCCAGCTCATTGGGAAGGAGCAATGTGCAGCCTGCAAAATTACATTATAAACCGGCTACGGAGTGCTTTAAGCACTGTGGGGTGGTATATAAACAGCTCACTTTTTTAAATATAACAACCAATATAAAAACTGGGAGGGAACACACACACAAAAAAAAAAAAAAAACAGCAGCCCACCTCCAAAACAGCCAGTTAATGTCTTGTTTTGTTTTTTAACTGATGCTAAGAAAATCCACTTTGGAAGCGGAGCGGGTGTTGGGTGGCGGTTTTGCTATGCTGTCCTCAACCCCATTTAATTCTTTTGAAACGTTGGCTACTGGAATCACAGGGAGAGGGCGCTGTGAGATTTTTTCCTAAATATCTTGTTTCTTTATTGTAGGGGGTCTTGGGAAAAGCACGGACCTCCAAGATCCAGAGATTGGGATGTGTGGCCTCTAGAGATCCCTGGTTTTAGGTGATATCCCCTTCCCGATTTGTGCAGGCCAAGCCAAGCGCTCTAGAATGCGGGACATTGTCTGATCAAAGGTCCAAACAGAGACGTCAACAAACCCACCTACCAATGAATGATGAGGACTCAAGTCACGGGAGTCACTGTCAAGTCGGACTTAAGTCATACCGGTGACTTGACTCAGACTCCACTCAGTTTTTCTTTTTAATGATTCAGACTCCACTTGCAACTCAGAACCCACCCACCCACCTCTCCCTTTTTTTCCTGGGGAAAAAGAGCTTGTTTTTAATAAGGACTTGGGACTCGGACCCAAAGACTTGCCAACCTCCTTGGGATCAAGAGCCCCCCAGGGTGGTTCTGTACCTGCCCAGAGGGATGGCAAAATAGAAGACAGAGAGCATGAGGGTCCGGGTGTTTTTGGTGAAGAGGTCTCCGATGATGGTGGGAGCGATGGTGGAGTAACTGGCTTCTCCGATGCCAACCAACCCTCGTGAAAGGACAAACAGCCAGAAATACTGAGGGAAGAAAGAAGGTACAAATGATTTATGATTTATAGAGTAAAGCAGTCTTTCTTGCTTGTCGTGACCCAGTTTAGATGAGCTGGTTAGCACACCGCCACCTCCTTTGACGAGTACCCTCTAAAAGGGCTGGACTACATCTCCCGTCACCCACCAGCAATGGGGGAAATCCTGGATTTTGTAGTACAGGAAGGTCTGGCCTTTCTCAAGCAAGTGTCACCTCCCAGAGCTGTCACAGAGCTTGGAAAATTGCTTTTTAAAAAGCAGTTAGCGACAATCCCTGTTCTGAAGCTCAGGAAAAGCAGTCAGTTAGCAGGAGAGCTACATTTTTAAGAAGTCCCTGGACCATTCTGTTTCTCAACATTATCTAGAATCATGGCTTTTCAATGGCTCTAAAAACACTCCAGAGGAGCTAACCATGGTGCTGAAACCTACCCTAGAGACAGTTATAGCACCTTGGATACCTTCAGTAAATTTCAGATTAAAATGCCGAGCGGACCCACCCTCCACCCCCAAGAAACTGGAGTCATCAGCCTTCATTGGCCATGATTCCCACCTGGACCATCATGTTATCACTTAAATGCAACAAAACACGAGGCAAAAACCACATGATACCCCTCTGCCATTTTGAGAGGTAAAACTGCCGTAACTGTAGGAAAAATGGAAAAGGAGTAATGATCGCTGCATAACTGTCCGGACCTCAGCAGAGGAATCTTCCATGAAGGATGAACCAAAGAAAAGTGACACTCTAGAATAGATCCTGATAGGATGGAGCAAGTTGTGTATGTACGGTAGACACACACACACACTCTCTCTCTCACGCACGCACACATATAAGCCAGGCCATGCTCTGCTTCTCAGAAACGTGTCTGATAAAGAGATCAGACAAAAAACAACAACACTGAAATACAGAAATAAGAGACAAAAATGTCGTGGCACCTTAAAGATTAGCTGCTGTGTTTTCATGTGAGCTTTCATGGATCAAGTCCACTTCCAGGGATCGGGAATGCTTTTTCCCCTGGAAGAACCATCCATTCTAAGCGCATGGGCTGTGCACTTTGTAATAACCCCATCTCACGCAGGGTGAAGCCTTCTCTCCCAGCACCTGAGCTATGGTGCCACATTACAAACAAGCCGCCCCCTTTTTCTCCGCAGGGTGCCAGCTGTGCCACCTTAGTCTTTTTTTTTTTTTGCTGACAACTTCACTGCTACCAAGGACCCTGTAATTACAGGTCTGATTAAATGTCTCCTGGCATCCCGGTCATATCAGAGACAGAGGCGCATGTGGGCACAACCTTAAAGGGCAAAGCTGTGACTCAGGGTCATTATGGGATTGCCACTCGATGCTAAACTGTTCCAGAATATCGTGAAAAGTTGCTGAGGCCTGGCCAGGAAGAGAGCCAAACCCCAGTTTAAAGAAGCGGTCGTTTTTAACAAAGTTCATTCTGGATCAAAATCCTACTGCTATTCACAGACAGACTGTGCAAGTTTCCATAGCTAATGTCAGCTAACATGGCTATCTCAGAAGAATCCCAAATAAGCAGTCATGTACTGAGGTCTTTGTAAAAGATTAGCCTTTTAAACTCTGATAATAAGAGAAATGGAAAATGGTAAAAGAAAGAGAAATGGTAAAGAAAGCTTACAATTGATTTGTTTCAAATGGGGAGAACTTAGTGGACACCTTTGGATTGCCAGAAAGACAAGCAAATGGGTCCTCGATCAAATCAAACCTGAACTTTATCTGGAGAAAAAAAAAAAGTTGAAACCAAGGCTGTCCTACTTTGGGCACACCATGAGAAGGCAGGATTCTCTGGGAAAAGACCCTAATGCTGGGAAAAGATGAGGGCAGCAGGAAAAGAGGAAGACCAAATATGAGATGGACTGACTCCCTAAAGGAAGCCACAGACATGAGTCTATAAGGGCAGCTGAGGAGAGGACTTTTTGGAGATTGCTCATTCATAGGGTTGCCATGAGTTGCAGTTGACTTGACATCACATAACAACAACAACAACAGTAAGAGAGAGGATGTGAGATCACGGCACAGATCATGACAAACCACGATACTAAGTAGACCAACTCAGTGTGGGTACATTCTTACCTCCCCTTGTGTGATCTGATATGGTGGCAAACCAGGTCAGCCTTTTAGTGGTGGCTATCATTAAGCAATTACTTAGCATCATCACGACTGGTTTATTTATATGCCTCATTTCCCAGAAATACAGCACTCAAAGCGGTTCACAGAAAGTAAACAACTTAAATACAAAGAGTGGCGCAACAGGGCACCACGCAGAATACGGGTTCTTAATACCTTTTCCAAAATAACATTTTAAGACGTCATCGTCTTTTGTGTTGACCTGATGTAGTCAGAATGCTTATTTTCTTTTTAAAAAAATTCAATGTTTGGAGTGGCTTCTTGGAGCTAAATGAACCGTACATAATTCTGGGACCACGCTAGAGGGCTCATTGTGTGAATTTCAGCTACAGCACAAGATTATTTTTGCACATTTTTGGTGCATTGCATTTCTTTTCTTTTTTAAAAAAAAAATGATAGTGTGTTTATAGAAGTCATTTAGTAAGTGATCTTTGAGTCTGAATGGGCCCTTCATGAAGGTCCTTCTCAGTCAACTTCTCCTGGCATGAAGGCACCTACGACTGAAGATATATAAGTAGATAAAGACTACGTTATGGAGGACATTAGTTCTGGCAGCTTCAACCAAGCAGGTAAGAGCTCAAGTATGTGTTGGTGGCAAACTTCATGTCGGCTGGAGAACAATGGTTTCCAACCTTGGGTTCCCAGAGGTTCTTGGACTAAAGCTCCCAACTTGCACGTTCCTAGGGGATTCAGCAGGCAAAAGTCCAAGAAGCCAGTCCAAGGTCAGAAGTCCAGGAGATACAAAACAGATGCCAAGCCAAAACACAAACCGTAGTCAGAAGTCAGAGTCCAAAAGCCAAGGGTCAAGAGAACAAGGTTCAAGATAAGCAGGAGTGTGGACACGAGCCAGAGAACTGACTTGTTGCTTCCACGAGTTTCCAAGCCTCTGGGTACAAATTATATAGCAGCAACAATCATCTAATTCCTAGAAACATTCCATCCTGTTAAAACTCAAGGCTGGTCGACCTGATGTTCCTGTGAGAAGCATTCATGCGAGCCTCAGACCTCCGTGTTGTGAGTCTCTGCCGAAGCTTATCTCTCACTCTGGCTAGTGAGGGAGGAGAATCTGGTGGTGATTCAGCGGTCTGTGATACTAATTGCCCACCATTTTCTTCAGCTGTAATTAACCCCTCTGATTCCAGATCTTCTTCGGCTGAACTCATGACACCAACAGCCTTCACCACTAGGTGCGCTGGCAAGGGTTTCTGGGAGTCGTGGTCCGTCTGGGGACCCAAGGTTGGGAACCACTGATGGAGAAGAATCAGCCTGGGTAACTACAGAGAAGGTACATCATCAGAAATGGCCAGTGGCCACCAGGTAATGAACTGGATATTGCAGCCATGAATGTGATGATGTCCAGTGGCCATTATGTGTTGGGCAAGGGACTGCCTGCACCTGTGAAATCACAGGTCTTCAAGGTATCTAGAACTGGTGGGCTACAGTTCCTAAAAGCTGCTGCTAGATAAAAACGTCTTAGTCCTTAAGATGCCATAAGACTCCTTGCAGTGAATAATAAAGCATAATATTGCTCTGGAAAAAGGAACGCGCTTAACTTCAAAGTAGAACGAAGAGAGAACGAACGTAGCTATTACAAAATGAGCGCCGGTGTGTCTTTGAGCTCTACAGACGTGTGCTGTAGAAATGATCTCCAGTATTGCAACACTTCACAGAGTGTCGAATAACCTGCGTTTAGCTTTGCATGAAAATAAAATATCGCTGTCTGTTGAAAGAGGAGCTGAGATTTTATGATTTCCCTGCTGCAGGGTGAAGTAACAGAGAGCGACCGAGTGTGTGTGTGGATAGAAACGGGTGATTATAGCAAAGCTCAAGGTGACCTTCAAGGGATTGAGTTCTACTGAGTAGAAATCTCTGTTTGGGGAATATTAATATTCAATTACTGTAATATCCAATTAAAATCTCTTGTTTTTCCTCTCCTCCCCTTTTGCTCTTGGTAGTTGAGATGCATACCAAGTGCTGGGCTGGTGGAGCAATGAACAAAGATGAAGATATAACCACAAAAATCACAGAACGGGGCCACTGAAGATAATCTAGTCCAACCCTTCCTTCCTCAACTCTGAGGCCTCGGCGTGGGTGGGGAGCATACATTGCCCGCCCCAATCTAACCCAACCACTTAAATGCAGGATCTTCAGTGCCGAAGGCAGCTCTCCTTTTCCAGTCAGTTGTTTAAAATCCTGGCACGCTGGTTGCCTTTATTTATTTACTGAAAGTATTTACTTATTGTGTCTCAGCCCTCAAAGTGAGGTGCTGCAATGAAAAAAGGAGGAAAACCCTTAAAAATAAATAGATGATTTTTGAAAACCAATTCTGAAAGCCAATTTTCTTTACCAACGTTTGTGTCAAACAGCTTTAACCCAGTTGGGAAGATTTTAAAGGTATATAAAGGTCTTGGCTGTCTGTCAAAAGCTTAACAGGGGCGGAGTCAGCTCTGTCTGTCCTTGAGAGGAAGTTCCATGACAGAGGGGCTGCTACTCAACAGGTTTGGTTCTGGGGGTGGTGGGAATACATAGTAGCACCTCTGTTGTGAATCTCTGGTTCTGGGCAGAATTCAGGCAGGCAAAGATAGTCTTTCAGACATCCTTAGCCCCGTGCTGTCCAGGGATTTGCAAATCAAAACCAACACCTTGAACAGAGCTGGGAAATAAACTGCAATTCAATGCAGTTGGTCCAAGACTGGTGAATCTGGACCAGCTTTAGCCTGAGGTTTGCAGGGGGGGTTCCAATAAACGGAACTATTTTGGAATACGATCAGCACCACGGAGAGCTCCTTTAAAACTGATATGCAACGTTGGTGTAGAAAGAAAAAGGAACCAGTTAGTGGATATCCTCCACCCCCATGAACCCAGAGTCACCAACTGCCCCGGTCAAGTGCGTGCTAACTCAGGGGTGGTCTTGGAGTTGTAGTCCAAAAAAAAAAAAAGTAACTTTTCAAAGCTCTGGAAGTGCTTGTTTTCTGTGTGGCAGAGCTTGGAAGTACAAGTAATGTAATTCCTTTGGAACTACTCCCTTTTTTTTTTAGTAATGCAAGCATAATAAAATCACAGGTTTAAAAGCAATATAATCAGCAGGGTCAAAATTATTTTACTGATCTTGCCACAAACAAGATTTTCTAGTTACTTTCAAATTTTATTTTTAAATATCCTCTTTAGAGGCATTGCAGCAAAGATTTTCTGCTTTTCTCTTATCCATGCCAAGTCTCTTCCCTAAAATTCAGAAAGAGCATCACAAAAAAATGTAACACGTTACACATCCAACAGCTTAAAAAGTAAATATAAGTGCTCTTCAACTACTTTAGCACTGAATTACCTGAACAAATATGAGGATATCTATATCCTTCCCTGTTCCCTTTTAACCCATTTAATCTGATGAATAGTTCTGTACAGTTCAAAAGCTTGCCGTTTGTGCATGGATAATAAACACAAATCTGAAGCAAAAATATAAGGAAGAGTGTTATGGCACCTTAAAGATTAAAGGCACAATTACAAACAAGAAAAAAAGGTAGAAGACAGGAAAAAATAAAAGACTACTGAGGGTTCACAAGAAGCTCAGAGAGGACCTGAAACAAACAAACAAAAGATACACATAGGAAGCGAAAGGAAGGCCGGGGTGCAAAGGAAGAGTACAGACAAGTAGCAAAGAATTGCAGGGATGGCGTTGGGAAGGCAAAAAGCTGAGAATGAGCTGAGGTTAGCAAGAGAGGCTAAAAGCAACAAAAAAGCATTCTTCGGGTATGTGGGTAGCAAAAGACGGAGAAAAGGAACGGTGGCTCAGCTACTCAACGGGGATGGGATAATGATAACAGATGACAAAGGAAAGGCAGAAGTGCTCAATTCCCACTTCAGCTCAGTCTTCTCCCAAAAGAGAGTCTATGACCCTCCATGCAAATGTGAAGTGCAAATGGAGAGGACAAGATTACAACTTCAGAGTGATAAACAAATAGTCAAGGAATACCTTATTACATTGAACAAGTTCAGATCTTCAGGGACGGACGAACTGCATCCAAGAGCCTTGATGGAACTGGCTGAAGAGATCTCAGAACCACTGTCTATTATTTTATTGAAATCATGGAGAATGGATGAAATCCCAGATGATTGGAAGAGAGCTAACGTCGTCCCTCTCTTCGAAAAAGGCAAAGAGGAGGAACCTATGGGAGCCGGGCTTATTTCACCATGAGCTTTCATGGATCCACTTCCTCAAGAACTCAAGAGGATAAAAGTGTACTTTGCAGTTTGCAGTTGATCCCAATAAAGATATTGCACTTGTGTGGATTTGGAATAAAAAAAATACTATGGATCGACCTGGTCCCATCCTTTTTTTTGCATGTCTTTTAAAAAAGTAACTTTTCTTACTCTGCAGAAGAATTCTCTCCCTTGGGAAACACAGCCATTTTTTAAAAAATTCAGGGAGGAGGGGGCTTGTAAAAGTATGGAGAAATTTTCTCACATTCACAGCGAGATCTGGAAGCCTCTTAATTCAGCCAGATTTGGCTTTGTGATGCGATCACCCGTCTTACTTATAGAATTTCACAATATTAATGTCTCAAAAAAAAAAAAGTTTCTAAAGGCATGAGAAAAAAATAATAATCCAGGGCCCTCCTGGACACCCTGTTTATCCCCTGGTGGTACAGCCGGCCAAGGAAGTAATCTATACTTTAATACGTCTAACTATGTTCCTACGCTTCCCATTGGGCTTATAAATTGCTTAACAGAAAGAGAATTATGCTACTGTACTCTGAGAGAGCCTTGGCCATGGATAAACCCATAATCTGCTGAAGTATGTCTAAAGCCCAGAGGCAAAGCCTTAACTTCTCAAAAAAAAAAAGAGAGAGAGAGAAGAAAAAAAGTGAGGAAGAGAGAGAAGCAGGGAGCGCATGACCCATAATTCTTGGGTCATGGAGTATTAGAAAGGGCATGTGATGTGATGTCGCCAAGCCTACAAGACTTCCCGGAGAAAGCCTTGATATTTTCTCATTTAGAAGCTTGCATGTTTCCAGAATCCCAAAAGCTTTCCTTTGGAATTAACTGGATATTTTTCCTGATGGTTTTTAATCTTGGGTGCAAAACTTGCCTCCATGGGACCTAGGAAGGACCTGCCCACAGGGACGGCTTTAGAAGGAGATTGGATGAATGAATCAATGTTGGCTACAGTACAATATGACTTCCTACCTTCTTAAGATACAATATTCTTTGTTTTTTATGTACCCTCAAGTTGCTTCCCGTTTACGGTGAACCTAGCAGGACTGCAGTGTGGTGCTGGATGAGAGCTTTGGGGATCTTCTGGATGGCCAGAAAAAAAATAATGAATGAGTGGGTCCTGGATCAAATCAAGCCTGAACTTTCTCTGGAGGCAAAAATGTTGAAACTGAGGCTGTCCTGTTTTGGGCCGATCAGGAGAAGGCAGGGTTCTCTGGAAAAAAAACAATCATGCTGGGAAAGGTGGAAGGCAGCAGGAAAAGAGGAAGACCCAATACGAGATGGACTGGCTCCTGAAAATAACCCACAGGCTTGCGTATGCAAGAGCTGAGCAGGGCTGTTGAGGACAGGGCATTTTGGAGATCGCTCACTCGTGGGGTTTCCATAAGTCGGAAGCAACCTGACAGCACATGACAACGACAATGAAGTAGTTTGAGGCATGTGAGATATTCCAGGAGTGCTTTACCCCGACCAACCCCATGCAGTGAGTTTCCGTGGCTGAGTAGGGATTTGAACCCAGAACTCCTGAGTCCGAGTCTGACACTCTACAAACCTACACCACACAGCCCTCTTGAAACATCTAAAAGGGCTTCGCGTCCATGCCGCCCAGAGTAGACCCTGGGTCTAGATGGGCAGGGTGGAAGTCTAATAAAATAAAATAAAAATAAAAAAATAATGGCACACACTTGGTCCTGTTGTTCCAGACACTCTGAACCCATGAGCCCAAATGACACTTCCTGACGTACAAGTGGTTCAAGAGTAGAAGAGACCGCCTTCTCCGACAGCAGACGGGTCTCCTTCCTCAGAGGGTTTTAAGTCAAAATTCAATATCCTCTTAGATGATAAAGTAGCAGATATCCCCTACGGGGAGGAGAGCGGGCTGGGGGCAACCTTGGAATACTTTTCTAATACTATGATCCTATTACTCTAGGGCAAGAATTACTTCTGCTCCCTTTTTCTGCGATGACTGCAGCTGCACACCTTTCTGTTCAGATTTCATCCCGCTCATGCCAGCACCCGACCAACACGGGTCACGAGCCATGTATAAGCCAGGTCACACGCATCTCTCTGGGCTTCTAGGCGCCCTCCCTGTCTCCGATGGTCGGCCTCCCTCTCTATCCAAGCAAGATGAATCACGCTGGATTAAGTCGGCGGTTGAGACAAGCGCCTCCGCTCTCCGAGACGGATGAGCAGATCCAAGGTGAAGGGCCATCAACGTGATGCCAGGAGGAGGGAAGGCAGGACGGGGCAAAGCACCCAAAGGTGGGGACTGCTGCCCCAAACCGCCATTTATAATCCGCTACAGGCAAAAATGACAAAACACGGAAAAATGGATGCTATTTAAGGATGCATTTCCAAAACGCCCCGTTATAGGCTCTCTGAGAACAGCCAAGGACATGAGGTCAAAATATAGGAATTTCTCTCCTTCCAGGAAGAGCTTAGGAATGTTAGGGGTTTTTTTTTGGCAACAACTCCCAGAATCCCCCAAGAGACTTTTGAGAGTCAATCCATCTCGTATTTGGTCTTCCTCTTTTCCTGCTGCTTCTCTCCTTTCTCAGCATGATGGTCTTTTCCAGAGACTCCTGCCTTCTCGTGATGTACCCAAAGTAGGACAGCCTCCATTTCAACGTTTTAACTTCCAGAGATAGTTCAAGCTTGATTTGATCGGGGACCCACTTGTTCGTCTTTCTGGCCCTCCAGGGTTGTCCGCGAAGCTCTCCTCCAGTCCTGCATTTCAACAAACTGTTTTTTTTTTCCTCCTGCCAGCTTTCTGTATTGTCCAAATTTCTCACTCCTACACGGTGGCTGGTGTTTTGTTTCCAGGGACACGTCCTTACACCTGATGAACTTTAGGTTGTGATAAACTATGGGTTGTTCTGAAAGATATGGGTTCTCTGATTAGGGTCACAACATTGTCATCAACCCATCTGACCTGTTTAGCCATTCTGACTTATTAAACAGTTCCCAGTGACTAACTGGGCAAAAGATTACTGATTCTTTTCTCTACAAGGGCTTCATTTTATTGATATCTTTTTTTTTCTTGTGCTGTGTGATAGATAGCATGTTGAACTAGAAATCAGGGAGACCTGGGTTCAAATTGACACTGGGCTGTGGTCATTCACTGGGGTGTGTGTGAGAGAGAGACAACCAATCCTTCTCACCACAACTTGAAAACCCCTGTAGAGTCGCCATCCGTCCGAGACAACCTCGCGGCACCGAACAACAAACATCCATAATTGTTTTTTAAAATGTAGGTAGCAATCATCATCTTAAGGCAGGCATTCTTTCTTTTGTGCCCAAGAAAACACACTGCCATTTCTGACACAGGTGTGTACCATCTATACGTTTTTTAAAAAAAATCCCTTTAAATTATTGTGTGGCTCTTTGTGGGTTTTGTCTCCTAAGAAAATCTGTTCAGCTTGGCGTAAGAGCATGACAATTAAATGATAGGATTCTGTTAGGTCAGATGACAAACCTTATTTTTATCCTTCAGGAAAGTGCAAACCTTCCTTTTTGACAGGTATTTTGAACGAGGCGCTGCCTGATTATGGGTTTCCCGTTTCAGCTGCCCGTGTTTGGGCTATGCAATTAGTTCTGCTATTTGTGAATGTTTCTGCGTAACAGGTAGTCGTTTAGAAATCAGGTTTCTACTTATCTAATTTTATGGCGAGGCACCTTGAAAGTAGGAGAAGTGGGATGAAAATAACCCCAGCTAAAATTAAATAAAACAGTAGATTTCTCGGGCCAAATAAGGTGGAGCTCATAATATATTTTTTTGGGAACATAAGAAGCTCTAATCTCCATTTCTAAATGAACCATGAAAAATTCTGGAGACCTGGGAGCAGTGACAGGAAATAATATATTAAAATCAACCCAGTTACGAATTAAGCTGGAAATTTGCAAATGGAAAGGGGGCAACCTCAATCAATCCACTTTTTAATAGGAATTATTGACTTAGGTTTGTATTTTAGCATTTCTCCAGCATTAAGTCATGACTGGGCAGACTTCAATGTTATCAAAAGCACAAACAAAATGGCAGGAAGAGGGGGAGCAGAATGAAAATTACACATGATGGAGGAAGGGCTACGGAATTGGAATTTTTGATTTCTAGGACTGCAAATCCCATAATTCTCAGTTCTGGGGAGTTCTACCTGACTGGCTGGCTAAACATCTTACAGACACCTAAATGTGGCTCACCTGGGAGAAAAGGCCTCAACTGGAAGGCTTTGAGGCTGAGCTAGGCCTAGCTTTGCCCAAGCTTCCTGTTCCTGCCCCAGTGCTAGCTGGGAGTTTTCTTTCTGAATGGGAAGCTTAGCAGAGCTAGGCCTAGCTAAGGCTCAAAGCCTTCCAGTTTAGGCCTTCCTCCCAGGTGAGCCATATTCAACTGTCTGTAAGGCATCTGTCTTTGAGGCAGAACTCCCAGAATGGAGAATTACAAGAATGGTCATCTAAGAAATTAAAAAAATATATATTCCACACCTTGGAACGGAATGGACTATTTTGGAAAAGACCATGGCTGGCTGACTACAACCTGGACAGAAGCATGCCATGCTGCAACATTTGTCTGCAGGTCACAGGAGTACAAAAAGGGTTGTTATAAAGGAGCAAGTGCACCAATAACTAAACTCATTTTGGAAATGGTCTTTCAGAACATCTCTTGTCACCTGATAGTGTACTACCAAAATATGGGAAAATCTGTGCGAGGTTACCAGGAAGAATAACACTAAAAAAATCCAGAAACAAAACGAATTTATATTCTAATGTGCTGGAAAAGGAATGTGACAAAGTAAACTGTTTTTGTCAGATTTCCTATTAATAGCTTGCAATATTAACAACTCTACAGGGCCCTGATGACAAATACGCCATTTTGGTGGCAGAGGAAAATAGTTAAACAATAAAACATGGTTAAATTATGTCAAAGATGGAGGTGATATGTGTGTCACTCCTGACCATGAAAGAAAACCAGATGAGAGAAAAATGTTTTGTTTAAGTTCAGCAAATTTGCACAAATTTGATGAGAATAATGCAAATGGTACAAAATGACCATCTTAAACAATCAGTGAGATGTTCTGTGTTTTCTCTGTGTGCAGCTTTTTTTAAAAAAAGAAAAATCACACTAGATTTGTGCAAATTACCAGTTTGTGCAAATTGCAGAGGACTTGACGAGTGAAAGAAAATGCTGTTCCTGGTCTTGCTTTTGTCCAGAGGCAAAGAAACTCATAGAAAATACAGATCGGTGTGTCTCACTGAGACAACTTTGATAAAAAAAAGATGAAATAATTTAGGAAGTAAATGAACCCGTAGGTCTCAAGAAGGAACAACATAAACATGTACATTTAGGCAGGAAAAACCAGATGCAAAAATTGAGGAAGGGAGAGTCAGATGTCTTGGTAGCCATATGTATTAAAATGATCTAGAGTTCGTAGTAGACCAGAAGCTAAATAAACATGGCTCAGTGTGATGCACTATTATCATATTCTGGTCTGGTCAGACCTCACATTAATACTGGGTCCAGTTTGGAGTGGCACACTGTCAGGAAGATATTGACAAGCCAGGATGAGCCTGGAGGACAGCAGCCAACATGGTAAAAGGCCTGAAAGCCAAAGTCTGCTGAAGAATGGTCAACAGAGATGGGTCTGCTTGGAAATGGGAAGACTAAGAGGTGAGTATGATGGCCGGATTCAAATATTTGAAGGCCTTTCATAGGGAAGATGGAGTGAGCTTGTGTTCTGAAGGTAGGACGATTGAGATTCCAAGGGATAAGATGTCAAGTCAAGAGGAGGACGAACTTCCTGATTCTAAGAGCTGGTGAACCATGGGAAGGACTAATTCAGAAGGTGGCAGACTCTCCTTTATTAAAGATGTTTAAACAGAGAGTGAGTAGCCATCTGGCAAAGATGCTTAACTGTGGATTTCCTGCTTTGACAGTGGGCTGGACTCAACCGACCCTTGGAGCTCCTTATATTTTACCGTTTTATCACCCTAAGTGTTCTTTGTACCCATACCTAGTTGGGTATGTTTAGCCCAGCAAAAAGATTGTGAAGAGGTGCGATGATCATCATCTACAAGAATGATTAGGGTGGTCCTATAGATGTGAAGCTAATTCGCCACGCGGTGCTCCAGATTAGCTTCCCCAGCGGGGTGACCTCCAGGTTTTCTTTGGACAACAACTCCCATCCTTTCCAGGAATCGCGAAAAGCTGCTCTTGGGGCCAGGACCCAAGCTAACAGATTCAGATGACGAGAAAGCGGATTTTGATTAAAGACCAGGAAGAATTTCCTTGATGGTACAAGCTGTTCGACAGGGAACTGTCTTTCCTTCGAGATTTTAAAATCAGAGGCCAGTTTGGCACCTCTCAGGGACAACACGACAGTACTGCGTAGGCACCACATAGCCTTTAGGTCTCTCCCATTTCATCGCTGTCCCTATTCACATCCTTCTTGACATCTCCCTGAAAAGTGACCACTCTTATCACTGCCCTTCAGTTCATATCCTGTTATGATTATTATCATTTTAATGTGAGTAGGTAGACTTGTTACCTTTCCAAGCCTCCCTTCCTGCCTGACATTTTGGGGAGGTGAATCATGGAACGGATGAGGCAGCAGGAAACACGGCTGTAACGAAGGTAGAACAACACCTAACCCTATACCGTGAGATTTCAGGGCACAGCATTACAAAACGAATATAAAACCAATTTGAACTCTGTAGAACTTTAAAAGCAGTTTACAGTTATTTTTCAGAATAAAATCCATTTTAAAAACAGGGGACACTTTCAGCCGTTAGAAACCTTTAAAAATTATTACAGCCATAGACATTTAACCCCAAAGTCTTTGGTTTAACTTTGCAGCCAAAAAATAGTCATTGAAACTAGGACAAGGTAGGCCAATCCACCCAGTGGAGCAGAGGCTTCATTCAGAAATTCGGGAGGCTATGATGCTATTTGGTACAACCACGATAACATGAAAACCATGTCTCAACTTCCATGTGTCAAATGTTGGAAGGGGACACGGGGAAAGCCACAACCCTTATTTTCCAGTAGATTGGCTCTCGGCTTGAATACAGAGCTTCCAAAAATCAAAGATCATTTCATGCTCATGCTGGTCAAAAGGAAATGACCACCCTTGTTCTTGCACAGGGTCTGGATTTTAACAGATGGACTGAAAGCATTCTGCCCACCAGATAGTCTTAATCCCCCATGGAACCAGCATCCTTAACTGGGATTGGCCGCCATTGGGGAGAATTTAAAAGCAGCTTTTAACAAATCAGTACTGTACTTTTTATGGATGTGTTATCAAATTCCTGTTCAGTTCCATTGTGTTTAATGCTATTATATGTTTCACTGAATTTTTACAATGTCACTTTTTGACTTTTTTAAAATCTCACTTTTTCATCTGTACCTATATTTACCTTGCTATGTGCCAATCCGAGCCCTAGTTCTGGAAGGAAAGTGGGACAGAAATCAGTCAATAAATATGTTGATAAAAGTAACCACTTTGGGCTATTGAGAAACAGGTCAATAAACATTTAAAAACAGAGTTAAGTTTAAGGAAGTATGCAGGTAGACAGGGCTTTGGCCATAGTTTTGAGAACCTTCTAGGTATCTTCTCAGACTATAATCCTCCGCATGCTTAGCTTGGCTCAAGGCATATCAAAACAAAACAGAGTTTATTTCTAGGGAAATCCTGTGTTGAAAGGATCACACTGTGAAGGTCGAACTATGAACCACATTAGTAGCACATAATCTGAAGCAGAGTTCCGTTAAGAGGAAATTTCCACCTGTTTCTCCTACCATGAGCTCGCCTCACTTCGCATGTTGCAAATCAGCTTGCTTCTGCTGTGGGATTGGACACCAGGAGGTAAAGGTGGCCTTTGTTTGCAAGTCTGATTGCTTCGTCATGGAACTTTGAAGGCATTACGTGCCTTAGAGGAAAACTGGGAGCAATCACAGGAAATAGACATCTCCTTCAATGACTCATTTGACCCTCAGTCCTTCCCGCTCTCTCGCTGTACAGCCCCTTCCCAATCTCTATCAATGTCAGGCATAGACAACATGGCAGTAGTCTCAAGAGTGACATTTTTGTCCTCAAAACACCAAAATAGAAATCAAAAGTGCCCATTTGGGCGCTTCCTTTTTCTTGCCATTTCCAGCCCATTCGAGGTCAAGACTTGGGCTCCCTTAAGCTTACTGAGATCACCTACTCCTGATTAAGATTGGGTTATTTAATTATTTCTTTATTTTTGTCCCCTAGTCTGCTATTTTCCTGTGGGACAAAAAAAAAATCCTTACAAACCCAAATAGTTTTCCCAAAGCTGGGAAAGAATATTCTCTGTTTTACCAGCATCACCGTCTGGGCTATGAAGGAGTTTCGGTTCCTTGTCTGATCTGTGGCTTTGCTATTTCCCCCCCCTCTCACGTCTGAAACACTTGCTTATATATGAAGGGAGTTTTCTGTGAGCATCTAAGGTAGACAGAACGTCAAATGCAACAAAAACTTAACATGGGTTTTGAGAATAAGCATTGTGTGGGTGCTTTGTATACTGAGTTCTACTGTATGGCACGGAACGGTAGATGTTCACGTAGGCGATTAAAAAGCAGAGAAGCATTTGAAATGTGGATTCATTATAGAACGGCAAGTATTTCCCGTGTTGAGAAGAGGACCAATGAAGAATAAAGCGAAAGAATAAAGATGAAGGAATTAGAAAAAAAATAAAATAAACAATAACGGATTAGAGGACAGAGCCGTGTGTGCACCCCATAACCCCTAACTTAACCAGCTGCAATTTTGTCGAGAGAGATGTTGCCCATTCAGAAAATTCAACCAACTCCTCAGTTAGCTTCTGTTTTTTTAAGTTCGGGGTGAGGATATCACCCCGATATCTTGGAAAAGTTACTTTTCTTTTTGCAGGGATCATGGTCAGAAACAGCCAACCGGTATAGTTACTAATGGGGCATTTCTGTGAGTCATAGCTTGGAAAAGTGTGTTCTTCTCCTCTGCCTCAGGCAGCAGCGTTTCTTGGGTCGGCCCCACCAGGAATAAAAATCCACTCCTTGCCAGCTGCGCAAGGCGCTTTCACAGCCGAGGCGGCGGAAGTGGCTCCGCCTTGGCTGACAGAGGCTCAGGAGTCTGCAAAGTACCCATTAAGACGGAGAAATATGTATTTTTATCCCTAGAGGTATCTAAAGCTCAAAGGGCTGTATTTTCCCCCACCTATTTGGGCAGGCATGAACAAGCTTCACCTCAAGAGAGTAAGCTGTGGTGACAGACACAGTGTGGTATAACCCAACTTCCTAGCCTGAGGTTTGCAAAAAGAAGAAGTTCCCTCATAACATCCAGCTTCAAAGTGGAAAATGTGAAGGGAAAAAGTGGTGGGTTCCCCCCCCCCCCAGGACCGACGTGACCACAGCTATGAGGGCCACGTGGGCCACTTGCCTTGGTCAAGAGGCTTGAGTGAGGACAGAAATGTGGCAAAGGACTGGGTGAAGCTCAAAATGCCCCTTTTACTCCATAAAATGAGAACAAGAGTGAGCAATGTTCAACTACAATGCCCATCAGATGACAACGATGACGATGATGATTAATGTACCAGACACAGTCAATCAGAATTATAAAAACATTGACTGGTACTATATAACAGATACAAGTTTTAACCAAAAACCTACGTACAGTATCTGTTAAATATCAGCACAGTATATCTTAATACTGCTGTTTTTTGTAGCTCTGATGGTGCGATTTCTGAGACCTGCAGCCGCTTATAATACTGTGTGAAATTTCTCAATGTTGTTCCCAAAGCCCCCATGACTACGGGGACCACTGAAGTGTGTTTCGTCCACAAGCAAGCTGTTGATGATGATGATCATTATCATCATTACTAGTCATTACGTCTGCTTTACCACACTAACATGGCTACCTTTGTGAAAATTCTGGCCAAAAAAAAAAAAAAAGTGACCCTTATTGTTCCCGTTCTACAGATGGGAAAACTGAGGTGACAGGTGACTGGGGAACCCAGCCAGCCCATCACAGACGTGAGGATCCGTTTGGCCAAGGTTTCCTTTCGGAAATGTGATTAATGTCACCCATGGCTGTTGCTAGGAAATACAGCTGTGTGATTGAGTGACCGGCTATCCCCACCCCTTCCTTATGCGTTGGTCACACCACTTCTGTATTAGAATGGCATCCTGGCGGGGCGAGGTACCTGGCCGGCTGGACACTCACCCTCTGGGCGTGGTGAGGATGAAACCAATCTCTGGAATGCAGCCGGACCGAAAATATGAGCAAAGCTCCCCACCACCACCACCCCGTTGTTGCAGGTGGAGTCATTGACAACGATGCTGCGTTCATCGCGCTAGGAATGCATTAATGAGTCCCACAGGAGGGCAGGTTGCAAAACGGCTGCGGTTCCCAGACACACACAGCCTCTTCCACTCGTGCGGCAGAACCGGGAGGTGGTGTCACCCTCCGCTCAGGCCGCTCGGCTGGGTTATATTTAGCCCGCTGGAAGGGAGCGTGAGAGTGTGCAAAAACGCAAGCATGCCCTGGGGAACCTTTCGCTCAGAACAACGCCGAGGAGAGAGCCCTGGACAATATTCAGAGTGTAGAGAAGGTGTTGTAGGTGAGCCCCACATCTAAGATGGGCTGGGTTGATTGGTTTAATTTAATTTACTTTCATTTAATTTATGTGCTGCTTTTCTCCCCATAGGGAGAAAAAAAGGCAGCTCACAACAATTAAAACTATAGAATGCGAACAGGTTTTAAATACTTACAAAACCCACCATAAGTACCCTCACCAAATTTGCCAGAGATGGTGGTGGGAATGGAGAAGACCCTCCCCCCAAAATCCCCAAGACTGGAAAGTGGGGACGATTCATTCATTCATTCATTCATTCATTCATTCATTCATTCATTTTCTATACCACACCATCTAGTGGCATGCCACTACTCCAGGTGTTTACCAACATAAAGATAAGCATAAACATGACAAAAACAACTACCTTCCTACTCACATCACAGTAATACATATATATTTTAAAGTGACTCACAGAGAGCACAAGATAGCAGCCACAGGCAAGATAAAAGATGCAAAAACAACAAAACAAAACGATGAAATCATAAAAATAACAATTACAAAGGAAGGATGTCCAGAAAAGCTTCTCTAAACAGCAAGGTTTTTATGTGCCTTCTCAATGTCAGGAGAGTAAGGTCTGGTGCACTTCCACAGGTAGAGCATTCTACAGAAAGGGGGCCACCACTGAGAAGGCCCTGCTTGTGGATATGGTCCGTCAAACAACCCAACAGCTCTGGAGGTCTCCTGACTGACTCCCCCGGCCGACGTGGCTACCAGCACAGCTTAGCACCCGCTCTCTCTAGCCCACACGCTGTTCCTCCCTCCCCAACCGTCTTACCTGTTCGGTGATAAAGGAGCTGGAGAACGTGATGGCTGACCAGAAGAAGATGCCACAGCTGAGGATAATCTTCCGGTTGAAACGGTCTCCGAGGTAGCCGAAGATGGGCGCTGCCACCATGAAGCTACAGATGAAAACTGGAGAAGGAAGAAGGAGAGGCAGGTTGAGCCAGAACTTGCCAAAGTTACATTTTGAAAGGGGGGTCAATTCCTGTTCCTCATGACAGTTCTTGAAAACAAGGAAAAGTATTGTAGTATCTTAGGAATGAACATAGATTTTTTTTTAGAGAGAACTTTCATGGATCGGGGCCCATCCCTTCGGGCACAGCAGGGCCTACTTTCACCACCGCCGTATTATCACTACCAAATGTACTTTTCTCTGTGTCGTTGAGGAAACAGATGAACACAGCAACCTCTCAGAAGAGTGCTTGAGAAGTAACCCATCCTCATTCGGTATGAACAGAACTCTCTAATAATAATAAATAATCTTAGAATGGCAGAGCTGGAAGGGACCCTGAGGATCATCAAGTCCAGCCCCATCACGGAGGCATGACGTTTTTTTCAATGATCATCATCATCATCAAGTTCTGTCAAGCCAATTCCAACTTACGTTGACCCTTTTCAGAGTTTTCCAGGGAGAGAATACTTTAGCTTGTGCCCTGGAACAGTTCGGCTTGCCCAAGGCCACACAGGCTGGCTTTTCTCTCATTAGGCACACAGTGGGGAATCACATTCACAACTTCTGGCTCCACAGCCATAGACTTAAACCACTGAGCTATCCAGCCAGGTATTTTGGCCTATAGCACTCAGCATCCCCTACCTGTGTGGCCACTGATCTTAAAGCTCTGGAAGGGATATATGGGGAGAAGCTGCCCTTGATCATCATCCTAGATAAGGGACGTACCTGTTGGGCTTGCAGCCAAATTAACAAGAGCAAGAGATGAAAAGACCTCTTGGTCAATTAACTACATTGATTGATTCAATCTGCATTAGTTCACATGTGAGAAAACAGAACAGGTTTGCAGAATGGTAAGGAAAACCGCATTAATCTGCAAATATATTATTAATATAACTTGAAGGATGGGGCTTACTCCTTTCAGTGTTCAAAAGCACTTGATGCTCAGAATCTGCAGCCTAATTAATCAGCACCTCGTAAATTGATAAAAAATGTGAAATAAGCCACAGTTTTAAACACATTTGCCTAGGACTCAGCCCTAGCAAAGTTACTGGGTCTTGCTCTTAAGTAAACAGGTACAAAGCTACACTGTTCACCCGTCAGGCCAACCTGATAAAGGATTTACTTCTGAGTAGACACATAGGGGATGTCTGCTTTTGAAGCTGGTTCAGAAATCACTTGGTTTTACTATTTCAAAATGGACACGGAATGATTAAAGATAGAATGGGTTGCAATCTTCCATTTGAAAAATAGCAAAGCTGAAAATGACGTTAATTGTTGAAATAAGAAAGAACAGATCATTAACTTGCCCATCCGGTCAGAATTTATACAGCATCCAATGAAAATATCTAAAGAACCATAAAATCTGCATACATTTTCTTCTTATTCTAATATGTTTTGGGCTGAAAGGGATGTTAAATTTTTTTGCACAAGCTACGTCACTTCTGTTTTCTATTTCTCTTACATTTGCATTGTGTGTGTGTGTGTGTGTGTGTGTATTTAATCAGGAGATGTGCACTGATGCGCAATTTGTCAGGGCAGTATAAGGATGTCAGGAAAAATCGGTGGCCTTAATGTGGGAGCCGAGGAGAGAAATCTGGAAGAACAAAGGAAAATATACAAGCAGTGAGACAAAGCCGCGACAGAACGTGGATGGCAGAATAATGCAGCGAAGGCCTGCCACGGTGATGAACTTAATGGGGTCTTGAATGACGTGTGACGGAGGAACGCTGATTGACTTGCAAACAAATTCAGGAAATGGATGTGAGCCTCTCCAGACAGATGGGAATGCCGGTTCATCTTATTAGGTCCAAATCAATTCCTGTGATTGCGCTCGCATGCGACGGATGAATGACGCTCCAGCGCTATAGCGACAGCCTTCCCGATCCTCATCTGTGTAATTTATCTTCTGGTGTTCATGCGTACAGGTGTATATCTTTTTTTTTCTTTTTTCATTTTCTTTATGGGTCACATTTATCCTCCTGGGCACAACAGCTCTTTCTCCCTGGGAATCCTCAGAACGATGTTGTGATCTTTGTAAGAATGGGGCACCACTGCAAAACTTTATCATGCAATTTTATCTCAATAACGTATTTTTATCTTCCTGGTCATTGACTGTAATAAATAAATAAATAAATAAATAAATAAATAAATAAATAAATAAATAAATAAATAAATAAATAAATAAGGCTCTAACCACTATACCACCATTGCCAATCAGGTGCCTTTTACCAGAAGCTCACAAACGAGCACAATATGTATCAAGAACACAGTTGGCTAAGGGGTTTCAGGTGGCCCTACATTGGTGACACCCACCTGTTCCAGAAGGAAGCATTCATTTCCAACCCGAAGGCCTTGGAGGTTCAGCCACCATCTTGAAAACGAAGATGGCTGCCAATCTTTGAACCCTTTAGGACGGTGTATGGTCCTTTTTTCACTGGAGCTCAAGACAGTTGGCCAGTGAGCGACCCTCACGGTCTTGGGCCTGTTTCCATTGAAGTGGTTGTCAGGAGGGGAACTTACTAGCTGACCAAGAATAAGCAGCACCTCTGTAGCGAACTGGCATGTCAGAAGTTGGAATCGCCTACCTTTGCACTGCCTACGCTGACAGGATTTTAAGATTTTTCAGACTTTTGGACATGGGGCCTTCCTAGCCCTAATGCCAATAAAAATTAACAATGGGTAAAATGCAAGGAACGGTCTTGTAAAAAGAATGCAAAATAATTCAAGCAAAAGAGAAGAACTTTCAGCCCGGAGGAGTGAGTGCCGCAGCCCAGTAAACCAGGAGTCCCTCGATATGTCCCTAACTTGTCACCAAGTGTTCTAAATAATACTTGTAATTTGTCTTTGGTGACAGAACACTGCGCTTGGTGACAGCTACGATTGGCGTTGTGTTGGTTGACAACAGTTGGTTTTGTCAGGACTACGAAGAGAAGGAAGAAGAGAAAGTCCTCATTCACGGACGTTGAAAAGTCTGGTTGTTTCAAAATATCCCAACTGAGGAGACGGCTGAAGCCTATTAACCTCCAATGTGATCTACGTATTACTCCCATTTTAAAATGTCTTGCTTATTTTATAATGTACTTAAAAATGTATTGGTTTTTTTTTATATCGATTTTTGAATTTCTGTTACATCTTTGGTGTTATGATTATTGTTTCATTTTGTTTTGCAAAGTGCCCAGAGTGGCCTTCAGCCAGATGGGAGGTGTAACCAACCAACCAACCAACCAACCAACCAACCAACCAACCAACCAACCAACCAACCAACCAACCAACCAACCAGCCAGCCAGCCAGCCAGCCAGCCAGCCAGCCAACCAGCCAACCAACCAACCAACCAACCAACCAGCCAACCAACCAGCCAGTCAGCCAGTCAGCCAGTCAGCCAGTCAGCCAGCCAATGGTATTTTGCTTAGTATTGTATAGTTGATTTCTTTTATTATGCAGGAAATGTTGCTTTCTAGATTTTTAAAAAAATATCTCACGCACACATCTCTCTCTCTCTCTCTCCCCCTCTGTGTGTGTGTGTGTGTACCCAGATACACATGAACACACACCTTCATATCTGGAGCCGCACAGGGTTGAACCGGCAACCCTCTGCTTACAAATTACGTGCCCTACTAAGGAGCTACGATCCTTCCCCTGTTCCTATTTTGCTTCCTTCTCACTCCCTGTAGTGCATTAAATGAAAACAGGTCATCACTCAGTGATCCTGCCCTTGCTTTCTTCTACAGAATGAACCTTCGACTTCTCCAGCTGTTGCACAGCAGCCCTCACCCTGCGCAAGCCGTCTGCGTTTCGTTTTACCGTGCTCAACGGCACGTGCCCACCCAAGCTAGCCTCATAGCTCGGCCGTTATGGATGCCCCCAAACGAGGATCACTTCGACAAGAGCACCACCCACAGAAGTAATGTTTTAAACTTCTCTTTAGCAGTTATTTTTAAAACAATAACAAAAAATAAAATCCTGTTTTGTGAAAGGCAGCGCTTTAACAACAACAACAACAAACAGCCAAAGAACAAAAGACAAAAGAAACATAAAAATAAACTGCTATTTTGTAGGGGAAAAAATATTACGGTATTGAAAGTCAGATTATGCATTAAAGATTATGCATATTTTCCCGCTATTACAATGCATTCCTTCCAGGTACGCAATTCTGTCAAAGCACCATCAGACTTGTAAATGAAGTCCACGTTTGCCTGTTAGCAGCCAACCAGAAAACAAAAGCAAGCTAATGGCCAAATGCTGAAGGAGAGAAGATTGTCCCAAGACTATCAGATGTCTTTTATTTAATTCCAGGGCCACTGCTTCTAATGAAGTGCTAACTGGACCCCTCTCCAAACAGGGCCTGCTTTTCTCAGGCCCAAAATACCAGCAGATGCCAATGCTAGAAAAGGGCACAGGAGTAAAAATAAGTGAAGCAACACAACGCCCTTCTGATTGAAGGTTTCTCCCTAAATGGGATGGATTTGAGGTGATATTTTCAAACAAAGGATGGAAAAAATGCATTTGTTCTCACTGGGGCTGTGGTGGAAAAGACAGGAAAGGTTCAATTATCTAGGCAGGACGGATGGCTCTGTAACTATTTCTGCTTCCATGAGGCCAACCCACCCCAATACAGGTGGGTTGGTGTCTACCTCACAACGCTCCCTGTTCTTTTTCTGTACGTAGCTGGAAATTCCCCCGCTTTTAATTATGTGAATGGAGGAAAACAGCCCATCTTCTCCAGCGATTCGGTTCCCTTCACGCGCCAGCGGACATCTTCCGCCCTGGGAGATGCCAGTCAACCGAGACAACTCGCCTCTCTGTCAGGAAATCTAAAAGCGCTGCTGATTTACAGAGAAATAAGACAAAAGCGTTTTTTTAAAAACTGGGGCTGGGGGAGGCGATGGATAGCTATTAAACAGGTTGTGATTTCTAAAGGCCTCTTTCTCCCCACCAAAAAAAGATCAGGGGAAGGTGTGAGGGAAACTGAAATTTGAATTCACACCACCAACGGGCCTCTAAGGGGTCAAATTAAACATTACAGTCAGCACGTAATTTAAAGCACTCCCCTAAGTGGGAAAGGCATATTTATCCCAGCAAAGAGCATTCCTCGCCTCCTGTATCTTGCAAATCGGCTTGCTCTTGTTATTGGCAGGTCAACACAGGCTTCATCGGCAAGTCCGGTTGCTCAGGCACGATGTTCTGAATGAATTACGTCCCTGGAGGGAAAATGTATGGTCTGCTTTTAACTGCGAAGCTGGCATCTCATCTAGGTTGAGCCGGGCATACTTTGGATATCAAGAGCTAACGCACAACTGCTCATGGGATACAGGTTTTATGCTGAAGGTTAGTGAGTACACCTGCCACGCACGCAAACACATCACTATTTGAGGCTGGGTTTTACACACTCCTGCGCTAGGATTCTTTTTAAAAAACACCTGCATTGTGTCAGCTGTGCAATATATTCTGATATTGCTGGAGAAAGCCGGGAGCTTGAAGACAACATTATAAATCCTTACACCTGTTTTTCTGATACATGATGGGATATACCAGATCTGCTTTGATTCCTATTCTTGCACTGAGCGGGGGGTTGGACTTGATGGCCTTATAGGCCCCTTCCAACTCCATGATTCTATGTTCACAGGGCATTTCCAAAAGCGCATGTCTACTCTGAAGTAACACTGAGACACAGCGCAGTACAAATGCCAGCTTGAGCACAACAGGAGGACCCAATTCCTCAGACGTAAGCGCAGTCAGCAAGTTCTGGGAGACGTTTGGTGGATCTGAAGTAGAAAACAAAACAGCTGGACACGTTGCCAGAACATCCCTGGAGTTATAAAGGATATCCTCTCTCTACTTTTGTGCTTTTCCTGGTCAGGATGAGTAATAATATAAAAAGGAACTTCTGGGAAATGCACCACTCGGGAGGTGGGTGAGAAAGCCGATAAAAATAGCAGGAGAATCATCTAAAAGGCAAACTTAACCCTACGCCGCCAGACATATTCCTATGTCTGGAGGAGAGCAGAAAATCTGATCCTTAAAAGTTCTGGAAAACGGAGCTTCCAGTGAGAAGCACGCCTGAAGCATCACCAGTGGGGTGTATGTATATAAGCTTTTTTTAGCAGTCACTGTTATTTCCAAACTGTCTCCAAGGGAAGATCCATGCAGAGCAGTACCCAAGTAGTCCAGCTTACTGGACTCTCTTTTAGCAAAAATGGGAGGGAGCTGGTGTGCTGTTTGGAAGACGAGACCCTTGGCTGCCGCCACCACTTGAGAGGCCAGGAATCAAGGCAAGGAAAAATTATTTGGAAAAATTATTTTTCCGGACTACTAGAATCCCTAGCATAACTTCTGGACTCCTCCAGAATGCTGGGAATTATAGTCCGAAACGAGGAACCTTTTCAAGTCCTATATATATGCAGCACTCCCCCTTCGGGCATGGAGGAAGAGGAAAGGAAACGGGCACCTCAGGAGCAGGGCACTCACTGACTATTCGACTTTTCACCAAATGGCATTCTAAATGCCAGGCAGGGTTGGAGGCTTGAGTTGCGGGACTCGCTGGCAAGTCGGACTTAAGTCACACCAGGGACCCGACTCGGACGTGACTCAGTGTATTTTTTCCAGTGACTCAGACTCCACTTGTGACTTGGAACCCACCTATCCGCTCCCTTTTTTTCTGGGAAAAAAAGCTTGTTTTTAATAGGCACACGGACTTGGGGCTTGGGACTTGGTACCGAAGACTCACACTCGGGACCTGATACTAAAGAATGAGACTCAAGACTCGGGATTTGGTACCAAAGACTCTGACTTGGGACTAAAGACTCATATTTGGGAATTGGCACCAAAGACTCGGACTTGGACCCAAAGACTTGTCAACATCCCTGATGCCTGGACAAACTAGAAATCCCCAGGTTCTGTAGGCTGGAACCATTGGCAGTTAAGCAGGATCTAACTACCAGAAACGTGCAGTATGGATGCACATTCTGTGGACATACACCAGGAGGGAGGGAGGGAGGGAGAGAGAGAGAGAGAGAGAGAAAGGAAGGAAGGAAGGAAGGAAGGAAGGAAGGAAGGAAGGAAGGAAGGAAGGAAGGAAGAGAGAGAGAGAGAGAGAGAGAGAGAGAGAGAGAGAGAGAGAGAGAGAGAGAGAGAGAGAGAGAGAGAGAGAGAGAGAGAGAGAGAGAGAAAGAAAGAAAGAAAGAAAGAAAGAAAGAAAGAAAGTGGGGGAAAGCAATCAATTGCAGTCAGAATGTCTCCTTCTTCGAGGCAAGAAATGCATCAACATTGTTAAAATGCAGACAGAGTACCCTCAACTCCAGCCGCCCTTTTAGCTGAGCTTAATCCAAATCCCTGGAAGCTTCTGAACATGCCGTGCAGAACAAGCTGGCGGTAGCTTCTGCTAATTCTGCTGTTTTTCAGAGTTGGAGAGAGAGACACTTGTGAACAGATACTAGAATCCAGGAGAAGCAGGGAGGTATCGTCCATCACATAAAGAAAAGGATTACAAAGAGAGCTTGTCTTCGTTCTCTGTTCATGTGGATGGATTGGGAAAAGTCCTTTTTTAAAAATTCTGACTACATCTTCCAGCATTCCCCCAGCTGAGGAATTCTCAGAGCTACCGTCTGAAAAGCTTTTGTGGGCTCTGTTTGTGCTGTAAATTACTGGATAGTTCGGTGCTTTAGGTCTGGGTTGGGAGTTCGAATCCCCCGTGTGCCTCCTTGACAGGGGCTGGACTTGATGATCCACATGGTCCCTCTTCCAGCTCTGCAGGTCTAAGAATTCTAAGATTCCAGGAGCAGGCCGAAGTCCAAAAGCCACACAAAACTTGTTAATTCTTAAAATGCCACGAGATCATTTGTCATTTTTCCTGCAACGGGTTTAACACGGCTAACCCTCTGGAAATACATGCTTTAAAGCCAGCTTGACTTTGGAAAAGGCTACAGGCTGAACCGGACAGAGCATCTGCTTTACAGAAGCGTCTCATTTGTTGCTAGCAGTTTGATCTTTTTTTCCCCACCATCCAGAGGACGCAAAGCCTGATCTGATTCTCAGCCCCTAAATCGAACACGGGTTTTAGGGCCCTTGGTATTTCTTCCGGCGTTTGTGGGTTCAGTCCAGGCTGGGAATTGATACGGAGAAGACACATCCCAAATTCAGCCTTCCTGGCTAGAGAAAGCGTGGGGATGCTACCCTTTTGGACTCCGTGTCCCAGAATCCCCAGGGAGCGTGCTTGTTTTTCTAAGCTCTGCTCCTGGGACCTGGAAGGGGAGATTCACCACTGATACGGGGAAGGGCAATTTGTACACAAGGTGACAAACCACGCGCACCCCAAAGGAAAGTGTGAATATGTGACCATTTCATGCTGCTGATGGCAACCTCCCTGTTGCGCCCGCAGAGCTGCGCTGCAGGATTTTAGCCCTTTTGTGGTTTTTAAATAATGCACACATCCAGACATCTGAGGAGACAAACGAATAAAATCGCTCTAAGATGGTGCCGGCCACCAGCACTTTTTATGGCTAAGATTTACAAATAGCTTTAACTGTTCAAAATCTACTCTCTAATTAACCAAGAGGGACTTTCGAGTTAAATCAGAATGCTTTCATCTATTAATGTAATTGAGCAATCCATGTGAAGGCTGGAAGCCCTAATACAGTGAAAGTCTGTAGATGTATTCCAAGGTGAACCCGAACTGATTATTTTTCTTCTTTCCCAAATACTGGAGAAAGGCAGCACTTGGAAAAGTTACTTTGTCCGGAGTACATTATTTTCCTAGTACATCCAATGGGGTGAGTTGGATTTGCTGACATGTCCCATGACCCTCCATCATGTCCGCTCTATTTTGATCCATTGGCGAGTGAAGGCTGGTGAGTCCGCTGCCTGCCAAGCACTGAGTCCACTCTGGGTTTTTGTCTGAACTTTAAATAATAATAATTGCATGCCATCAAGTCAAGGCTAACAAAAGTGCAAAAAGCGGTCTCAAAAACACGCAAAACCTCTCTGAAAAAGCCACACGGAATCGGGAAGAGAAAAGACGCAAACAGGATTCTCTTACCTGTTTGAAGCAAGCCTGCCCCGCTGTCTTTCACTCCGAAATGCTGCTGAATGTCTAGCAAAACACCTGGAAGAGAGAAAGAACATTGGACACTGAAAATCTAAGGCTGGGCCACCGTGCTGATTTTTCAAGCTATGTTCTCGACAACCTGATTTGCTTCTAATTTCTAGAGATTTTTTTTGTCTTAAATCCAATTGCTCATTTTAACTAGAGTAGACCCAGCAAATCAATTAGGTTTATGGAAGAGTTTACTTATTATTTGACAACTGAAACCATGGGCTGATGGTAGGTGGGACCTGTAGGCAGAATCCGATTCGTTAGTTCCATGTCACTCCAGTGGTGCAAACGACAGTAATAATTTGTCAACAGTTAATGAGTTGCAGAATTGAAGTTCATTTAATAGTAAAATGGCTTTGGTTTTTGGACTCTTGGGTACCAGTTTTCTGCATTAACCATAAAGGGGTTGTGCTAAGCCTGAAGAAGTGGAATTTTCTCCATGAAAGCTTGCATTCTGTTTGATTTTTTTATTGGCCCAATAAAAGACACCCCCCACTCTTACATCTGTGTAATCTCGGAGAACCACATGGCCTTTTCCTTGTTCTTTCTAGAGAAACAGGTACTTCTGTTTTTCTTTTTTTCCTAAGCTGTCATATGATGTTTAAACCAGCTTTCCTTATACATGGCCCAAATTCCAGTGGGAATAGCTCAAGGAAACCAGTCCTATTGGGACTAAGGTCACTAATTGGATCCAATTTCCTACTTCACACATAAGCCCATTTTGGAAATCCTTTGGGCTCTTAAGAGTGTTTTTCTACCGTTCTGGAAGGATCGCACAGCAAGGGGACCATGATGATGATGTCAGAGACACCCAAGGGAAGGCAAGCATCCTTAAGTCACATGTGACCCTTTGCCCTTGAAACATTTTTCAGGGGACAGAAGCACTTCTTCCTATCTTTCTTCAATTACGGTATATTTCCAGCTTTCCTGCTTGCACATGCATGTACTTGAGCCGCCAAGCAAGGTGGACAGCCGCCATGCTCCACTTGTGTTCAAAATATAGTTTGCATTTTAAACACATCCCAATCGGAGACAAGATGGAATAGATTTATGAGCAAACTCAAAAACCTCCTTTGCTCTTCTCCTTCCAAGAAGGATCTTGGAACTGTTGTAAATCAAGAGCTGAATATGAGCCAACAGTGCAAAAGTGGCTGCAAAAAAGGCCAATGCGATTTTAGGATGCATTAACAGAAGTATACTCTCCTAGTTTCCCTCATCTCGAGTACTCTGTGTCCAGTTCTGGACACCGCACTTTAAGAAGAATGCCAACAAACTGAAACAAGTTCAGAGGAGGGCAACAAGGGTGGTCAGGGGATTGGAAACCAAGCCCTCTGAGGAAAGATTGAAGGAACTTGGCATGTTTAGCTTTGAGAAAAGAAGACTGAGGGGTGATAGGATAGCCCTTTTCAAATACTTGAAAAGTCTGTCGTACAGAGGAGGGGCAGGATCTGTTCCCCATCATCCCAGAGTGCAGGGCACATCATTATGGGCTCAAGTGACCGGAAGCCAAACGTAGGCTGAATATCAGGAAAAAACTTATTAACTGTTAGAGCAGTACAACAATGGAACCCATGACCTCGGGAGGTGGTGAGCTCTCTAATACTTCAGGCATTCAAGAGAAAACTGGACCACCCTCTGTCTGATCTGCTTTGATTTGGTATTCCTGCCTTGAGCAGGGGGTTGGACCCGATGGCCTTATAGGCCCCTTCTAACTCCATGATTCTATGACCTTTGGAGGTTTTTAAAGAGGAGCTGTATGGCCATCAGCCAGGAATACTCGAGCTACCCAAAAGCTGACCATGGACCAAAGCAGTGCACAATGTTCCTATACACCTTCGGAGCGGACACGGCTTGGAAAAAGACAAATCTATCCTGTGCCAGATCTGAGAGCAGTGTCTCCTGGTTTGAATAATCCCTCAGATATCTTCCAGAAGTCATTGATGCATGATTAGGAAAGCAGTCACAGGCGGCGCCAGACAAAAATTGTGCACTAATCAAACGGTTCATCAACACATCTCGAGAGAAGGATGGCTTGTGAGCAGCCAACACCCTTCCCTGAGAAATGACCCTTCTTATGCTGACAGCTACCCTCCACGAGAGATTACTTGCGCCATCTCTCCGCTGATTAATCACCATCCTCATACATATATTTATGACATCATTAGGAAGAGTTGCCCAACCAGCCATCCAACATGTTTGGCTCCATCTCAGAATTAAAACAAGTCCAGGGCCACACGAGCTCTCAGCCTAGCGACCGGATGATCTGAAGCGCCGGCAATACCGAACAAGGGGAGGGGACAAGGCCCCCAGCACCGAAGAACAAATCAAGAGGAAGGAGAGGCACAGAGAAGGCAGAAGGATAAGATCAAGGGTGATTGCTGGAGATCTGACAAGAAGACTTAACAGATTTCCATTCATCAAGCGATGGGAAGGTTTGCATTTGTCAAACTGAGCCTTAGGGGGAATTCCCCTCCAAAAGAATAATTTTTGTGAAATGCAATGTTTGCAAATTCCTTATGAATGTCTGGATCAGGCCTAGGAAGGAGATCCTTCACACACAAAGGCTTTTATTCCTCATCACACACCGGCGGGATGTAAGAGCCCCTGGTGTCTTAGAGCACTGCTATTATTAAAGACCATTTCAGCAGCATGCTTGAACCGACTGATTTCTTCACAACGATCCTGTAAGGTAGATTGGATCAAAGGCCGTCCTTCCAGAAGGATTCTTTTGCCATGGTCTACCTGAACAGCCTTAGACCTCCATGGAAATCTGAAGCCATGTCTCCTAGGTACAGTTTTCACTTGTGGATTTGATGTTATGCCTTGCTCTTGAGAATCAACCCAGCTGCCTTCATATTTGTACTGTGTCTCAGTTCTAGACTCTGGAACTCCCTGCCACTGGAGGCCAGGTTGGCCCCATCTTTGCTGTACTTCTGCAAGCAGGCAAAGACCTTTCTCTTCAGGCAGTTTTTTCCCCCCTTAGCAACTGATTGTTTAGGGGACAACGAACAGGATGGTTTCTATTTTGTTGCTCCTAATTCTGTTTTTCATAACATTTTCAGTATAATGTTACACATTGCCTAACATTTTCAATACAACGTTACACACTCTTTAATATTTGAATTATTTACTGGTTTTAACTTTTAATACTGTGTTTTCAATGACTGGTTGATTTCTTACATTTATATACTGCCCCATGAGTGCATAGCGCTATTCTGGAAGGTTTACCCAGGACGGTAAAAGCCGCGTTGGGTCCTTTTCTTAGGAGAAAGGCGTAGTAAAAATGTTTTAAATACACAAACCAACAAAGAAGCAAACGATGGAAATCCTTCAGGATTGTTCAGTCTTAGGCCACCCCCTGGAATTTTTTTTTTTCCTCTTTGCAGATTAAAACAATAAAATGAGTGGACAAATGTGCAAAATTCTGGGCAGGAGCTATGAATATAAGATAGAATACAGAGCCCTGAACCTTAAACCTTTCAATCCATTTGATTGACTTCATCTTACCCAGTTCTGTTTTGCATCCAATGCACCTGGCTATAGTTTTCTTCCTGATTTTTGATGTGGCGGTTTTATTCTTTGATACTATACGTGATGTACTGTTTGCAAACGCTGGTGGCTAAGAAAGAAACTCGTACTTCAACTTGCCTGGTGAAAAACACCCACCACCTCCCAGCGGTGGGTTATTTTTAAGAAGCGATCGGTTGCTACACAGTCAAACCTCTTTGCGTACTCAACTGTGGGAATTGCTCAGAGAGCTGGGCTTGCATTTTTTCCCCCCATTTGGGAAACCGACCTGTCGTCAGCGGGAATGCACCCGAGTTTCACCGGGGCGCCAGGCTGCCTGCGCTTTCCCAAAGAGGATGCCTCCCATCAGGTCCTCTCGCCTTTGTTTACCATTCCTGTGGGAAGAAGGAGATCTTCCATTCTCCTCCGCACAAGGGCTCTGGCTCCTCTCCAGAGCGTGCAACAGGTAATTAGAAACATCAGAGAGAGAAAATGAAGTGCAATTAGTGCCGGGAAAGAAATGCGGGAGAAATCGGCTCAGAAAAGAGATACGCCTCCTGCGGTGGCAAGTGGTGGGAGATGAGCCGAGATAGAGCAAAATCCAATTACGCGCCAGCTTGATTGTTCTGCACCACAGACACCGACACACACACACACACGTACACCCCCCTTGGGGCTACTTCCACACAATCAGCTCTTTTTGCAACACACTCTTTCTGTCGGCGCTCTGCCGTGTGTCTGCCCTCAAGGGTGGGATCCTCCCTGGCTTGGAGCGGGAACAACTGGGAGTAGGGGACCCTGTCTGGTGGCCCCTTGATGCAGAACGGCTGTGTGATCAGGAAAACATCTCATGTTCAGGATCAACATCTCATGTTCAGAAAACATCTCATGATCAGGAAAACATCTCGTGTTCCCCTGGGATGGCATGTAGCACAAGCACCTTTCGGAGATGCAACACGCATCCCCCGTAAACTAGGGATCAATGTCATTCACTCAACATCCAGGGTTCAATCCAGATTCAGGTGGGCATAATTGGCCGGTTGAAGCAAGCTTCCCTCACCTCATTCTTCTCTAGTTACTATACCAAGAGTTAGGATGTTGGACTTGGGCACACCCATACTTGTAACAAGCAACCTGGACCACTGGGGAAGATAGACGGATAGAAAGCCAGGTAGAGTAGCCAGGTATCTTCCCCCTTCTTGTCTTTTCCAACTAACCACCTTGTTCATGTAGATTGATACTCTTAGGCCTGATTCCTTCCTCTTCCTTCCCCAAAAGTTCAGTTGCCACTTCTTTGTTAGAGAACAGAAGCTACACATAGAGTCTTCGTAACAGCTACTAGCTAACCCACATGCATAGGAAGGTTTCAGAGGCTTTTGTAATTAAGGCAGGGATTTTTTCACCCTGAATTGATTTCATCAAATGATAAAGTGGAGGGGTTTTGATTTAGGCTTAATTACCCATTTCCTGAGTACTTCGTCTCCCTCTCTTCTGCTCTCATGAGCTGTCCAATGTTTCACACCTTTCCCATCCTTACCAGGAAGTGGCAACATGGATTGAATATAAAGGTCTGTATCCAGAGCTCTATTACTCAGCCAGCCTCCTTTTAAAAACTGGGCCATCTGGTGTAGTCTTGTATATCCCATTTGATAACTGATTTCCAGGAATTTGGACAGAATTCCCAACCCTAAATGAGAAAGGCACAAGCAATCGAAGGGCACAGCTACACAGGAATTTGATTCGAACCCTGTATTTTCCTTCCTCCCTCCCTCCCTCCCTTCCTCTGGTCCCACCTCTGCCAATCCTTTCACAGGGTATACATGAAGGAAACAATAATAATGATGACCCAGCAATAAGGTGATAGAGTGAGATAATCTTATATGTAAGAAATTTTAAAAATTAAAAAAAAATCTGAAGAATCGGGGGGGGGGAAGGAAAGAATGAGGAGGAGAATGTTCCCCTGGTCCTGATATTCTCATCCCATCTGCCTCTGTCACCAAAACACCACCCTAAAAACATGCCCCCTAGCTTGACAAGAACATATCACAACTAACCGCACCAGAAAAAGCTAGTTCAAAGTGTTCCGGCTTGAAAAAGTAGAAGTCCTCCGGTGGCGGGGGGGGGGGGGGGAGATGCTCTGAAGCAGGTGGCATAATCGTCTGGTTTGTACCACCGTTGTAGCAGCACGATGCACCCTGCGCTCGCCTTTGATCTTGCTAATTGGCGCACACACACATGCATTAAACACACAAGGCCGACTTTGTTCTCAACATTAAGAAGCCTGGGAAGCAAAGATTTCCTACAGGTTGAGCAAAAAGATTTTTTTAAGGGATTATCGTATTCAGTTGTTTTACTTGTGTTTTTAATATTGCTCTTATTCAAGGTGGATAAAAAATTGTGATTTTCTTTTTTGAAAACCAAATGCATTTCAATTTTGATTGAAATTGAAAAGTGCAAGTGTCCTCACCTTCAGCATGAGAGTGCGACAAGGAGCCCCTTTTCTCCCATTAATGTTTCATAGGATCATAGGATGGTAGAGCTGGACAGGACCTCAAAGGTCATCCAGTCCAGCCTCTGGTCAAAGCAGGACACCCACAGCTCAAGCATTCCTGACAGGCGGCCATCCAACCTCTACTTCGGTCTGCAAAGTGCCTCTACACAAATGCAGAGACTCCTCAATCAAAATAATGGCAAGCAAATGTTGGTTTAACTTGCTTGGGCTTCCGGGTGAAAAACGTATTTCAGACTTCAAGGTTCACCCAAAAATGTTGTTATCTCCCATCTGATTTCTCCGGGCTCCTTTTGACAACCACGTGCCCGAATTTATGACTAGAAAGAACAACGTGACATCGCTAATATTGTTGATATTGTACCATCAATCTCCATGGGGTTTTATGGAGCTGAAGCCGACAGGTCCCTGCCCCGAGGAGCTTACAACCTAAAATCTGACACCGAAGAAAACAGGTAAGGGAAGCAGAGGCCTCAAAAGCAGTGTGCGTGGGAGAACAGTAAAAGCTACGGCGGAAAAGTGTTCCCGGTTGCCAAGATCACTTCCCACACACCTCTGTTTCAACCCTCACTTTTGGATTTCACCAAATCACACACTCAAGAGCTGGTCACAAGCCAACCCTGAGCCAGCTCCAAAGAGGCGGCTGCCGGTCACAAAGAGGGCCAAATTATATCCTTGCGGGGACTGCTCTGCCACAGAAAAACCTGTAATCTCCAAAGAATGTCAACTACCAGGGAGAAAACAAATTAAGGCCGCGTGGGGAGGGGGGGGGAACCACATATACACACACAGAAAGAAAGAGAATTAGAGAGATCTCTATTTAAACACAGCTCTTTTCTGAGGATGGAGATGATGCGGCAGAGAGGGACGGGGGGAGAGAGAGAGAGTTTTGTTTGTTGACGTGCTGTTCAAGTTTCCATGAAATTGGGCGGAGAGCAACCGCTGTTCCCCCTAATTAGATCTCGCGCTTCTGGAGAAGCAGAGAATTAGTCCCACATGCTCGAAACGGAGAAAAGCGGTGCTTCTCAGCCTTTTTGGAGTGCTCGCTGGAGGCTTGCTATCCTGGAGGCCGGAAGTATGAGAATTTTGCCCCTACACACACACACACGGACGCACAACTCGGAGGTGTGAGCCTTGTTGCACCTGGCAGGGGAGTGTTAGAAGTGGCCTCCGGGCCATTTTCATGCACCCCTGGGCCCTTAGATTGTCCTCCACTATCAGGGGGGGAAAAAAAAAGACACACATCCCTCCAGAGTTTTTTAAAAATTAAAGAAAATCAGAAATGGATTTCCAGCCTTCTCTGGCTTTCTTTGTTCCGTTTTAAAACATTTTGGTGGGTCTGTGTGGCTCCTGGCGGGTCCCAGGAATAAGAATTTGGCTCCTGGAAGTACAACAGTCGTTCATTCCTATGGGAAATAAAGACCATCCATTACGGACCAAAGGAAACCAAGAGGAGACACGGCAGAGTTAAGTACAACCCACAGAGAAAGAGCTTGGAGGTTTTTTTTACCCTTCCTTCTGAAATTATACTAAATAATAACACTACAGGGTAATATTATATACGAAGAGCTACAAGAATGACAGCAGCATTGAAACCGAAAGGCGATGACCGGGAAAGATGGAAGTGGTCACAAACACTCGTGCTATCCAAAACCCAGTGCCAAAAGTGGATGGATGAAGGCTGGTGTCAAAAAGGGTAACGGGCAGTTTTGGAGCTTGTTAGGTAGCTTAATGAGTTGGGGACCTGGCAGTGGCGCCTAAGGTCACGAGTTCAATTCTCCACTCTTATTCCTGGTTGAAAAGCCAACCTGCACAGCCTTAGGCAAGCTGCAGAATCCCAGGGCACCCCAGAAGAAGGGAAGCGTAAGCCACGTCTGAGGAATCTATATTTAGAAAACCCTGGCAAGGGGCAACCTAAGTTGGAATCCATTTAAGGGCAGCAATTAATATTTTCTTAAATTTTCCTTGCCTCCACGCCGCACTCTCCCGTCCACCTTTGCTGCTGGCAGCCAGCAACATGGAGCAGCGATACAGAAACAGGGGGTGCTGCCCCAAAGAGAGGTCATTTTTGAAAGGCTGTGGTGACCAGTGGTTACTGGTCTTGCAAGGCTCCATCTAGGTTCAAAGGAAAGAGGTCTCTGAATTATACCAATGGCAGAGAAGCAGTTGCAATGCTTGCCAGTGGACTTTCCAGAGACACCTGGTTGGGCACCGGAGGACATAGGATGCTTGATGGAATAGACCTTTGGTTTATTCCATCATGGCTCCTACCCAATGATCGTTCGATGAGAGATAAAAAGATGGCCGTTCAGAAGCTGTTGGAAAAATACTTGCTGAATTACTCATTCTCACCAGTTTAGGTTGTCTTAACATATTCAAATAGTTTAGGTTGTCTTAACATACCCAATTCCTTGTGTTCAGCCACTGGAAGCTGATGAATTCAATTTTTCAAGGATGGCCTGAGACTTAACCCAAACTGTAAAGCCGCTATCCATGGTGCTGAACGTATTTTGAGGGTAATATTCAGCACCTAAGGTAGTTCTTGTACAGTTTGGACTAAAACCCAGAATGGATAAGTGCGTACACACACACACACACACACACACACACACACCTCTGACTGTACTGTCTCTAGCACAAGGGCAATGCCAAGGAACATCCCCCCCCCAAGAGGTCTTCAATTGGCACAAAATATTTATGAGCAAAACTAGCGTCCTTTTCTTAAGAGGAACAAAGCCTGGGCATCCAGTCAGCAGAGTGGAACTCGCTGAGTGATTGAAAAGACACACACAACCTATCCAAGGCTTCTAATTCTTTAAAGCCAGTGAAATGTAAGGGGAGCCATCATCGTTTGGGTCCATTGCGTGCTTTCCCACAAAAAGCCATTCTCACCAGAGAACGCTTGTCAACAGCGCCAAGAAATATTTTGCTGCCCTGGCCAGTAAGAAGAATGTGTTTTGGTTCCTCATTCTTGCATGTGAAGCAAGACAAGCGAGAATGCATGTCCCTACTTCACCCTAATAAGCATGACCAATGGTGGGGACTGAAGTCCAACCACTTCTAGAAGTCAGCTTCAAGGCTTCTGGGGGAAACTGCCAGGACCCCATCAGCTCCCCCAAATGAGGATTTTTTAAAAAAAGTTAAACCCAGATCTTCCTAAAAATCTATTTTCTCTTTCAATTGGGGGTCATCACAGATCCTGCACCCCATTTTATTGCAAAACCACCATCCTGGAGGCTTCCATGAGTGGAGAATGACCTTTTTTTTGGGAACAGGCATTTTTCTGTGTTCTGACACCCAAGCCTTATAAGGAGGCAAACTTCGCACCCATGAAGCTGATGATACGGAACTAGAAGGACGCAGAACTAGAAGCAGCATCCAGTGTGCAAACTAAGTCTTCCCTAGGTCCTCTTCCTAAACTTGAGGACTAAAAACTTACTCTTCAAATTGGAAAACATACAAAACACAGATCCTGCACATTTTGTGGTTTGTGTTTACCGAACGTCCCCCTCCCAAGAACATTCCCTGTAAGAGAAAATCCAAAACGTGCCTACGAAAACTGTGAGCTGCAGAAAGAGTCATTAAGAGAGACAAATTTTTATACCTCCTAAAGCAATATTTAAGTGTTTCCCTTCTTCCCTTCTTAAGGCCAACCTCCACGGCTTTTCTGCCCCAAAGGAAGGCCCTTTCTGGATGGAACGCAACAGGCTAATTTAAGCCACAGGGGGAGTAGCTCTGGCCTCCCAGAACCGCCGAGCCGGGGAGACACCGACTCAAGTCATAATTTTGCGGCGAGCTTGCCTGCATGATTGATAACCAGCCCACGTTTGGAGCAACAGGGCCACGGCTAAATTATAGGGGACACCCTGCTGCGCTCGGCAATTTTATTCGTTGATTTGCAAGGCAGGAACGCTGCCTCGGCCCTCGGTAATGCTGCTTGTCAAAAAAAGCCGAGCTGTGCTACTCTAGAGGGGGAAAACTAGAAGCCTTTCTGTCTTGCTTGCATCTAGGGAACTACCGTGGTTGCTTCTTTGATCACTCCCATGGCATTTTTTTTCCCCACATGTTACTCTGAGCTCGAAAATGTTACAATTCTGGACGATAACTCAACGTTGATCAAAATAACTCAAAGCAAACCAAAATAGTACAGTTTCTTAGCTAGTACTATTTATTGACTCTGTATTCCATGAATGGACTTTTAAAGCTTGGTTTCACTGCCACTCACAAACACCTGAGCTGAGGAACACACTCGTAGAGGCACCTTATTCCAGATCTTGGAAAAGTTACATTTTCAAACTACAGCTCCTCTGATCCAGGGACATTGGCAAGTCTTTGGATCCAACCCCCAAGTCTGAGCTTCTGGTACCAAGTGCTGAGTCCTAAGCCCGACTCTCTATTAAAAATACGCTTCCCCCCCCCCAGAAAAATGGAGGGGTGGGTGGGCTCTGATTCGCAAGTCAAGTCCGAATCATGGGGAAAAAACCCCGAGTCGAGTCCCCGGTGCAACTTAAGTCCGACTTGACAGTGAGTTCCAAGAGTCCGACTCAAGTCCCCATTCCTGCCATAACCCTATATAAAGTGTGACCAACTAAAGGATCGTTAGCCCCCATCAAACCTTTTTTCAAGGGTACGCCCATTCAGACAATCATTTACTCTTGACAAATCACTGCTCTTATATTAGTCCCTCAGCAACCATGGAGGGATGTTGGACTAGAACTCACAAAATTCTTGGCCACTGGCCTTGGAATGGGGCTCATGGGAGTCGGAGTCCAAACTTCAACAGGTCCAACAATGCAGCAGCCAGATGGCTGACTGGGGCTGGTTACAGGGATCACATAACCCCCTTGCTACAGCAAGTCCACGGGCTGCCGATCCATTTCCGGGCATGATTTAAAGGGCTGGTTTTAACCTATAAAGTCCTAAACGGTCTGGGTCCAAACTATCTCGAAGACTGTATCTCCCATGATGAGCCAGCTCGGGTGTTAAGATCATCAGAGGAGGCCTTTCTCTCTGGAAACCTGGTTCAGCAACTTCCAGTTTTCTAGAAAAAGTAGCTTAAATGAGATATTAAGACCAAGTGTCTTAATATCCAGGCATTGTTTGACTGCAGCTCCTAGATTTCTTCACCATTGGCTATGCTGGCTGGGGTTGATAGGACTTGTAGTGCCAACCATAGGCAGAAGGCTGCATTTTGCAAGTCAGTCTGCGCCTCTCCGTGACTTACAATGGCAGAAAACAATTCCAAACATCAGTGAGTTAAGTCTCTGGCTGCAGAGCCAAAAGGTTGGGAGTTCGATTCCCCACTGTGCCTCCTGGGAGAAGAGCCAGCCTGGGTAGCCTTGGGCAAACTGCACAGTCCCAAAGGGTCTGCAGAGAAAGGAAACGGGAAACCACTTCTGAGCTGGTTGGATAAGTCAGTGATTTAGTTATCTGGCTGCGGAGCCAGCGGTTGGGAGTTTGATTCCCGACTGTGCTTTCCGTGAGTAGAGCCAGCCTGGGTGGCCTTGGGCAAGCTGCACAGTCACAGGGCACCCCCAGAAGAAAGGAATGGTCAGCCCCTTCTGAGTATTCTCTACCCGGAAAATCCTGAAAAGGGTTGCCATAAGTCAGGATGGACTTGAAAGCACATTATTATTGTTGTTGTGGTGGTTACTGACAGGCGGTGCCAAGACACTTCAGCACACCTCAGTACATCCAGCAATAAGTACCCTCCCTGTGCGTGAATGGAAATACCAGGGCGATCTATTCCAATCTGCAATTTTAAAGTGCCCAAACGACCCATAACAGCCCCAGAAGGACTGGAGACGACGCCACTGCATGGATGCGTCCTAAGAAAATTTGGCAATGCTGTGTGTCCCACCTGTTCCAAGTGAAGGGGAGGCAGCCGAGACTGCTTTACCCCTTTCCCAAAAGAAAAATCTTTCAGCCACCAACAAAAATAAGCTTTTCAAATAACACAGCACACGCTTTCTCTCTCTCTCTCTCTCTTGTTCTCCAACTGAAGCAGCTCCACTGTTGGAAAACCTACACACACTCCCTTCCAAATGATACACATTAATACGCCAGGCATGTCAGCCGAAGGGACCTGTGTCATGACAGCCGGCTCTCATACCATCCTCTCCCTGTTATGGAAAAGGATGGCGTCACAACGCCTGCCTGCTGCTCTTTCCTTCTTTTGCAAAAACGGAGCCCATTTTTAGCCAGATCGGCTGCTGGGGGTGGTGGTGGTTTCAGGCCTGCTCCCTCCTTCTTCCCTCCCCCCTATGACATTTCTTTTGACAGCTCACACCAGGAAACCACGAGGCGCACGCATTCTATTTGCAGGGCTCATGCTCGGCGATGGGGCAAACGGAAGTGGCTTTCCAGTGACCCAGGCTATTCTGAGAAGGGAGAGGGATGCTGAACGACGGTTCTTCTGCAGATCTCCCATCTCTGTCGCCATTGCAGGGGGAAAAAAATACAATGCAAAAAATTAAAAAAAAATGTTTCAGCCCATTGTCCCAGATTCACACAGGCTGGTCTCTCCATGCTGGAAACAGGAGTAATTGCAACCGAGTAGGTCTGGTCCATTCCATAAGCACAGGCCCGCCCCACAGCCTGGGGTTAAAATGGGTGCACACAGGGTCCCCTTGAACTCAATGGATTTCTTTCAACTTCATTCCAGTCTTATCCGGCATTTCTTTCAAGGTGTAAACGTGATCCTGTGCTGGGTTTTTTAAGTAATGGCACAACAGCCAGGTAAGGAAGATTCAGCTGATCAAGAAATTGTTGGTTAGTCGTTAAGTCGCGTCCGACTCTTCGTGACCCCATGGACCAGAGCACGCCAGGCCCTCCTGTCTTCCACTGCCTCCCGGAGTTGGGTTAAATTCATGTTGGTCGCTTCGATGACACTCGTCCTCTGTCGTCCCCTTCTCCTCTTGCCTTCACACTTTCCCAACATCAGGGTCTTTTCCAGACTCCCGTCTTCTCTTCTCATGAGATGGCCAAAGTATTGGAGCCTCAGCTTCAGGATCTGTCCTTCTAGTGAGCACTCAGGGATGATTTCCTTCAAAATGGATAGGTTTGTTCTCCTTGTAGTCCAGGGGATTCTCAAGAGTCTCCTCCAGCATCACAATTCAAAAGCATCAATTCTTCAAGAAATAGGCATGTCCAAAGCCAGTCAGCCAGCTTTGGGGAGATTTCTTGGGTCTAGTGTTATTTTTCTGCTGGATAGCTCCGTGGTTTAGCTCTCTGGTGGCAGAGCCAGAGGTTGGGAGTTCAATTCTCCCCTCTGGGCCTCCTGGACAGGGGCTGGACTGGATGACCCAGAGGGTCCCCTTCCAGCTCTGCAGTTCTAAGATATTATATTCAGGGATCTTGGCAAGCCTTTGGGTCCGAGTCCCGAGTCTTTGGTACCAAGCCCCAAGTCCCTATTAAAAATAAGGTTTTTTTCCCTCAGAAAAAAAGGGGGGGTGGGTGGGTTCCAAGTCACGAGTTGAATCATTGAAAAAAATAACACTCAAGCTGAGTCTGAGTCAAGCCACTAGTACAACGTAAGTCCAACTTGACAACGAGTCCTGCATTCTTGATTATATTATATTAATTCCCCAGCAAGCATACGGACTGTCTGCTAGGATTTCGCCACAGACTCGACTCTTACCTTGCTGGTTGTTGTAAAGGCTTGCTACAAACTTTTTTTTTTAAATTATCTTGAGGACTCCTTACTTCTCACGAGCCCTTGAAGGGGGGGGGGGGAACCCCTGTTAAGTCATGGGTTGTATTTTCTCAAGGAAAGTTCATCAAGGCCTGTCTGCAAATGGCCAGAGAGGCTGAGCTCTGGAGCTAAAAAGCTTCTCTCCCCATGGCAACCCTCAGAAGCAGTGTGGTGTAGTGGCTGGAGCACTGGGCTGCCAACGCAAGAGACTTGGGTTCAAATTTCCACCGAGCCATGGACCTCGCCTGGGGCTAGTCAAAAATCTCTGAGCCTGATCTACCTCGCAAGGCTGTCGTGAGGTTTAACCTCAGAGGAAAGAGGGACGGACACTGTCTCGCGCTCACTGAAGGAAATAGGGACCTCAATCTAGCAAACAGATGGAACGACAACAGATACTCATTTTAGTTGGCAAGGAGGGTTGGGAGCAGCTTGTCCAGGGCTGCACATTTTGCTGGGAAATATCTTTGTTCGGCCTCCAGTGGAATGGGAAAATAATAATAGTAGTAATCATAATACAAACATTATATCTGCAGGGTGGCAGAGGCTTGTGAGTGTAGATTACCTAGAAAAAGTCAGCAGTTTCAGTGGAGGAGGAAAATACCATTAAGACGAAGAAGGCCCATTAAAATTTATGCTGTTGCCTCACCGTTTTTCTTTCCCCCCCTTTCTTTTCCTGTTGTCATCAGGCTATTAAAATGTTAATATTTAAGATTCTGCTGGCTGGCATCTCAGTGGAGGCTGAAGTTTTGCAAAACACTTCAAGGAAGCATTGGTTGCCAGGCTGGCTTGCATCCAGCCAGAGCATGGGAAAGGTAGCTTTATGGACTACAGTTCCCATCGTCTCCAAGCCGACATGGGAGTTGTAGTTGCCAAAAATCAACTTGCGAAGACCATTCCGGCAAGAACCAAAGCACATTCGCTCTGTAATCAGAACTTTGGGAATGGGGGTGGTTTGGAAGCTCCTTTTTGGACTACAACTCCTAGAATCCCCTTGCCAGCCTTCTGGGAGGGGCAGGCCACGTCCATCACTTTTCCAAGCTCTCACGTCCAGCAACATCATCCAAGTACGAAGAGCGCTCATCTTTTGCACAGTAACGATCAGGATTCTGTAGTCAGCCTGTAGCATTCTGGGAACGGTAGTTTCCAAGAGTAACTTCTGCCATTCAAGCATGTTTTCTGGAACCAGGCAAAGAACTGGAGGAAGCGGATGAAGAGCGGCCCAAAGGATCGAAAGGCACCTATGCTGTCTGCAAGAATAAAGGCTAAATAAACCCTTTCTACCTGAGGACAATGGGGGTTGTAGTCAGATCCACCTGGAAGATGGGTAAAGCCAGGCTAAACCATTTGGGGGCATTATTATTTAGAAGCTGTGGAATGGAGAGAAAGGTTTTGCCCTCTCTTGTTACGTATATTAAAATGTCAGAGGCATTCAGTGAAATGGGGAGGGGGGGGGAATTCATGGCAGATGAATTGAACCCGCCACCGACCCAGCACACAGTAAGAGCCAGTGTGGTGTCGCTAGCATTAGACTAGAACTCGGGACACCTGGTTTTAAATCCCCCATTCAGCCATGAAGCTCAGCAGCAGATCTTGGCCAGTCGCAGGGGCTGAGCCTGGCCTACCTGGCAAGACCGTCGCGAGTCTCAAGCGGGGAGTAGGAGAACCATCTGTTGCGACGTGAGCTCACTGGTGGGCCCACCGGATAGAAATGCAACAAGCAATAAGCCTGTGGAACCCTCTGCCACGTGACACACCATTCAAGGGAAGATGACACCAGAGTGCTCAGCAGAACCCTCCCCATGCTCAGGAGGATTCAGGGGATGCAGCTGCTCCCAAGCTCGGGCTGGCTGGAGAAAGAAATGGACAAGACAAACATACACAGCTCAATCCATACAGGTCTACACTTCCATTTGCCACGACTGTCCCAGGAAGAGGAGACGCAAGCCAAGAGTTCCTCGGGAGGGGGGGGGGGGACACAGGAGGGAAATTGAATTAATTAATTATCTGACGAACAATGAATGTGATGCTAAATCTTTCCCTTCCTGAGCCAGGTATGCGCAGCTAGAGCTGGAACCCACCCAGTCACTGAGACCTGAGCTTTGACATTCATGTGTTGGTTGATAAATTCCTAAGAAAAACACCGGGCCTTCTTAGTGGTGGCCCCTAGGGCTGTGGAACTCATTGCCACAAGAGACCGGATGGGCCCCCCTTTGTTGTCCTTCCACCAGCAGACAAACCCGTTTCAGGAGAGCTTTTGGTAAAACCTATTGATTACCAAAGCCATGCTTTTTGTCGGGCGAATGATATTTCTTTTGCTTATTAGAATTTTAAATGAGGTGCACTTATTCGTTCCTTTTCTCTCCTGCCCATTTCCACCAGTGTGGGTCACTCACAACATGAATTAAACAGGTACAGTTATAAACATGCATAAACAATCCAAAAATTATTAAAAAAAAAACCCACTATGGCACCTTAAAAACGAGCTGATTTATTTCAGCCTCTGGTCTCATGAATCACAAAACACTTCCTTAAATATCCTTTTGTTAGACGTGCCGAAACAGACGAGCGGGGTGGAAGAACTAAAAAGACATAAGTTATAACATTAAAATGCAATTAAAGAAGTGATCATGTTATAAACAAGCACCGAATCAAAACCAGCGAACACCCATTTAAAAGCCATTAGCACTGCTTTAAATTCAATTGTGTTTTCATATTATCATTGATGTAATTTGTGTCTTAACATTTTCCCCCCGGTGTGTTTACTGGGCAGAAAGCTAGACAACGTTCGGTCACATAATGAGAAATGAAATTATTAAACCTGATCATCTGAGGTAGAATAAATGAGGGCTGGGACGGCCTACGAATGAGGAAAATGTTTTGGCCAAGGAACCTTAGAGATTACTGGAGGTGCAATCCATCTTTTTTTTTTTAAAAAAGTGCTAGGGCTTAAAAAGCCATAAAACACCATGAAGACGTCCGGCATCCTTTGATAGGAGAGGAATAACAGGAAAAAGAAGTGTCATTTTAATTGCAACAATTTAAAAAAAAACAACTTATTGAGAGTTGGCTCTGAAAGTGGGACTTGAATAAATACATAAAAACTAAATAAAATACTCCCTAGGCAAGTCTCGCTTAAAGAGAAATATAGCCAACATTGTTTGCATTTTCCGCCTGTGTTAACATTGAGGTCAGCGCAAAGGAAGCGGGGAAAATGTAACACAGAAGTCAAGTAACCCAAAAGGCCTCTGGCTGCGGAGCCAGAAGGTGAGAGTTCGAATCCTCACGGTGCCTCCTTGAGAGGGGCTGAACTCAATGATCCATGGGGTCCCTTCCAGCTCTGCCGTTCTAAGATGATCAAAGATGGCAAACTGCATTTTATTCATAGCAGAGGGCACACCCTGGCTGGCATGCCACCCAAGAAGATTAAGTGATCTACTACGGTTGCCATGTAATATTCATCTCACTCATATTCATATCCCTGTGATAAATTTCTCCTAGTGTAAGCATTTTTGGAAAGCCTGTTTTTCCTAATGCTTGGGTTTGTTTGTTTTTTTGGGTTTTTTTGCACACAATTTTTTGCACACAATTTCCCTGCATGGCTACCTTTTGATGCTTTTAAAAGAACTATTATTTGGAGAATTGCACCACCAATTTCAGGAGGCTTGCAAAACCCACGGAAAACGGCAACCTGGTTCACACACTCCTTAGGGGAAAGAGGAATGAGGTCAGCTCATGGGGAGAATGCAAGGGGGAAAAATTGCTGTTCTGTTTCCATCCAAAGGCGTTTGCAGGTTTCTGAAACATCCCTGACACAGAAGGAAGGAAGGAAATTCCACAAGCTTCCAAGGAAGTCTGTGTTCTACTGACAACCTTAAATCTTCACATTACCCATTTCTGCAAAATGCAATGACACATCTAGTAAGTGCCCTTTTGATGGTGAGGATTAGGCCAAATAAAATTATTTCTAGCAGCAGAGGTTATTTTTGTCGCAGAGTTTTGAATTTCTGGTTAAACCATTTCATTTACTTACAGTTGAACAGATCAAAGAGCAAACTGACAAACATGGCTGCTCAAGAGACTTCACTGCTTTCGACAGAGTCACAGGAGGGGGAAAGGTACAGAGCAGAGAAAAGGGGCTCTCTTTGAATTCAGAGGCAGGAGGGAACTATTGGTTAATGCTGGAGAGATTGACAGTCACCCCAGCCCACAAAGGCCTCTCCCAGGCAAACTTACTAAAGGCAGCATGCGAGGTTGGAAAAACTCCAACAATTTTCAGTCCAGATTCCAGAACCTGCAAATCTATTAGGATTCCAGAGACATGATTCAGGCAAACCTTCAGCTGCATTTCAATGAAACAGCGCCCCCTCCCCCAATCTTGGTGCCCTCCACATGGGTTAGACTACAACTCCCATCATCTGCAGGCAGAACAGACACATCCAGTACAAAACGTTTACGTCAGCTGTCTTCCGCAGGTGTACAGGATGGCTTACAATGTTTTGGGTTTTTTTGATCCCCTCAAAGTTACGATAAATCACATCAAACTCCTCTCACGCAGAGGAGAGCAACAAAACTGACAGCAGGAACATTAGAAGGAGGGATATAAATAAAATATAATGTTATTATGCACCAAAATCTCTAGACGAGGGAAAAAAACTGTGTTAACTTGGCACCTAATGGGGCTGTTTAAAAATGCATCATGTATTTATTCCATCTTTCTCCACAGCATTTGAGATAATATAATTTATTCTCTGCATTTATCATCACAACAGTCCTGCGGGGCAGGACAGGTGGAGAAAGACACTGGTGTAACACTCTGTACAGTATATGTGTGTGTGCATGCATGTAGGACTAAGCCAGGGGTAGGGAACCTCAGGCCAGAGGGCTAAATACGGCCCTCTGAACAACCTCAGAGGACCACCATCATTTGGAGGTTTCCGGGTTTTCATATGGGTTTCTCCCCATTTTAAAGGGTTAAGATGGGGAGAAACCCACACGAAAACTAGGAAACCTCCAAATTAAGAGCGGCAAGCTAAAATAGACATGAGGACAATTGTGACACCACTAAAAATTCAGAAAGGCAGGGAGGGGAAAAAACAGGTCTTTCTCACAAAGTCGCCACAATGGTACATTTGCCTTTAAGAAGAAGAGAAGGGGAATTAAGACTGCTGTTTGTTGAACCTGATTATTGGATCAGACTACATGGAGGTATACGTAATCAATGAATCTATAGGATTCATAATACATTATAGTGTAAAGTGCTCTTTTCCAGGGTACTAGCCTGTGATGCCATCTTCTGCGTTACTCCATATAGAACTGTTGAACAGTTCTGCAGCCAGAGACCGTGGTTTAGGTCTCTGGCTGCAGAGCCAGAGGTTGGGAGTTCGATTCCCCCCCACGGTGTATCCCTGACAAGGGCTGGACTTGATGATCCATAGGGTCCCTTCCAGCTCTGCAGTTCTAAGATGATGATGATGATGATTCCATCCCACTTTGGCTTGCCTTCTAGGATTTTCACCACCCACAGCACACCTGCACTTAACAGATCTGTGATCACGGATCATGCTTTGTCCCCCTGGACATATTACAGGGGTGGGAGCTATTTTTCCTCCAGCAGCCAATGGTAGATTTCCCCCAGCACTGAATGATGAACTGGCGTGTGTCAATCATACACATTCAAGGGACCGGCTCTATTTGGAATTCGCTGCTGGCGGGCAAACCAAAGCCCTTCCAGAGGTGGTTAAGACTACATTTCCCAGCGTGCCTGTTATGAAGTGTGATATACTTTAAAGGCGACCTCTCAGGTCCCCCCTCCATAGCCCTCTGTTTTTGTTTGCGATGCTGGGGGAGAAGAAGTAAAAAAAAAAATGTAAAGAGCAGTATCGTCAATGGTTGGAAACAGGAAGCAACGATCCGGGAGACGTGGAAAGAGTTACTCAAAGGAGCAGCAATGAATGACTCAGAGGTGTGGATTGCAGAACAACATTCCAGCGGGGCCTCTGAGCGCTGGAAAGGTTCGCTTCGGAGAAGAGCGAAGCACACCGTGTCTGTCGACAGGTGCCTCAGGAATGCTGCTCGGCTGTTCTCTCTCACTGGACAACTTTGATCGCTCCGCATGACAGCCTGCGTTCTCATATCCTCTCTCTTTCCTATCCCAGGAACAGAAGAGGCGCCAGGACGCCTCAGCAGGAAAAGTCTGGCGCACATCAGCCCATTTTGGATCACCCCCCAAATTCTACCACCAGTATCCTCTTCTTCCTGTTATCTTCTTAAAAGTGGAGGCTGGGTTGCCAACTTTTTAGCAGCATGTGCGCCTCTGCCTTTTGACAGCTACGCACATCGGCAAAGGAGCGGACAGACGCATTCAAAAAGCCAAAGGAAACCTCATCACAAATGGATGACGTAAGGGCTAAAACCCAGTGGTAAGTCACAACTCGAGTAGGCCCAATTGAATCAATGGGATTTACATAGGGGTTAACGCACCAAATTTCCAATAATAATAATAATGTATTGTCATTGAACGTATACACGTACAACGAAATTCACAAAGAACACTCAGAGACCAGACCAAAACACACACACCCTCATAACAATCCTAAAACCCACTAATTCAATGGGCCTGTTCTAGCTGCAACTTACTACTGGGTTTCAGCCAATTGGAGAGAATGAATAAGAGAAGAGGGTACGAATACGTCCATTTTTGGCAAACCGGTGCATTTTATTCAAAAGTAAGCCACTGTGTAGCGCGAGCGTGTCAGTAAAACATTCGTCACAGGTTCGAGATAAGAAATATTAAAAAGTAGCACCGTTCATAAATCCCATTTCTGCATACCCTGTTTCCCCGAAAATAAGACCTAACCTGAAAATAAGCCCTAGTGTGATTTTTCAGGATGCTCGTCATATAAGCCCTACCCCAAAAATAAGCCCTAGTTAAGTGAAAGCCCGCCCTCCATCACTGTGCAGAAGCCAGAAGATGACATGACTCTATTTGAATAAATGTAGATGGTTGTACATGAAAAAAATAAAACACCCCCTGAAAATAAGCCCTGATGTGTTTTTGGAGCAAAAATTAATATAAGACCCTGTCTTATTTTCGGGGGAAACAGGGTATCTCCTCATAAACAGTCAGTTATCTACTGAGAAGCCAAAAAGACTGGATGATGAAAAAGTAAACACGGGCATCACATTCTGGGAGCATCCAGAGTCCACTCTTTTGACATGAGATAGCAGCAATCATCATCATCATCTTAGAACTAGGGACCCTCTAGATCACCAAGTCCAGACCCTGTCAAGGAGGCCCCCGTGGGGGGGAATCAAACTCCCAACCTCTGGCTTTGCAGCCAGGGAACTCAACCCCTGAGCTATCCAGCTGTGCTTTCTAGAACATTTATTTATTTATTTAAAATATTTTTACCCCACTTTTCTCCTTGAAAAAGGACCCAAGGGGGCTCACATCATCAAAAGACAATGTTTAAAGCAAAAAATAGCCAGTGTACAAAGACTACAAAGGATCATCAAGAGACGACACTCAAAAAACAAAACAAAACGGTAAACGAAAACAGCACCAAAAACACATTCAAAGCCGTAAAGGCACAACCATCCATTTTAAAACTTGACTCAGGCAGCCGGTCACTGAGGGAAGGCTTGCCTGAAGAGAAAGGTCTTCACCTGCTCGGGGAAGGACAGCAAAGATGGGGCCCGCCTGGCCTCCAGTGGGAGGGAGTTCCACAGTCTCTGGGAGCCACCATAGAGAAGGCCCTCACCTATGTCCCCACCAAGTACACCTGTGAAGGTGGTGGGACGGAGAAAAAGGCCTCCCCTGTTGATCTTAACAGCTGAGCAGGCTCATAAAGGGAAACTAATGGAAATGAAGTATTGCCACCCCCAATTAAAAAAAAGCTTTCTCTGTGACTCTCAAGAGCTTTAATCAACGGTGTGCCTCTCAGCCTTTAGAAGAAAACACTTGGTTTCTAAACATGCACTCCGAGGCCACAGGAAGAGTCATCTTATAAAAAGTCATTCATTCTGTGCAAAAGAGAGAACAGGGGAGCGTTGCGCCAAAGATGGAAAGCGCTGAGCGGCTTCCCATTCAATGCGGCGCTCAGTGATCCTACATGGGTCTCCTCAAAAGTCAACCCCAATGAAGTCAGTGGCGCCTCCTCCCGGGCCTGACACATGTGCCACAGTGCACTGCCTAAGCCTATCTTGAACATACCCTTTACATGATTCATCGGCAACACTTTTTTTAGTTTATGACAAGGCTTTAAAACTGATTAATCCCACCACTCGGCCAATAATGCATTAAACCCCTAATTGTTATTAATTCCGGATTTGTTACAGGCAGGCTGCATGAAAAATCTTTCCTGGGAGTTCTCGGGATGCAAAGAATCCTATAAATTCACCTTGAGCCAGGGACGTGAACATCTGCATTTCACAGAAACCTATCAGTCGTTCTTGGCCCATCCTAGCTCCAAATAATGGTCTTATTTCTTACACGGAAGTTTGTGTACTTTTAAATCAAATGTTTCCTGCAATGGACACATTTTGCTCATCATACACCTTGTTTGTGTACGCATTCTTCAAATATCTACATTTTGAGTCACACATATTTATTTCTGTATCATCCGCGCAGGTGGGGGGGGGGGGAGAAGAACTTGACACCGTTTCCTCCTCATGGTGAGACACGGGACGGTGCACATCCCCCTTCATGAACAGTCGTGTTACACTTTTAAGACTAACAAATTTATGACAAGCTTCATTATGCGCTTTCAGGGTCTGATAAATCCATTTTTCTTAAAGGCGCAGTGGACCTTTTCTTTTTTTAAACTGTGACAGAGTAATATAGTGATCTCTTTGGAAAATACTTTAATGGATATGCTTGCGGATGACAAACAGGATAAACACATTTGGAAAGATTTATCTTAATGTGGACTTCTCTTCCATTGCTACCCTTTGCCCCCTAGTTCAGCAAATACCCAGGAACAGCAGATGTGATGCTTGGATGCATTGATCTGGGCTGAGTTTGGAAGCTAAGCAGGGTTGGACCTGGTGAGAAACTGGATGGGAGACCCGGGTCGTAGATCATGTCAAGAATCAGGAGGACATCAACGAAAGACCACTGCTGCAGATCTTGGATAGCTGTTGCTGGTCAAGGTTGATAAAACCAGGTCAGGTGGAACAAGGTTCTGACTTGAGAGCTTCACATTGGACAACCAATGTCCAGTAGATGTGGTATTTAGAGCCCACTGATGCTATTTCAAGGCCGGTGGGAGCATCAGGAGAAGAGTAAACTATGGGTGAGACCCCTGTGATTGTACAAAGAGATAACACGGTTGGTCTACTACAAAAGACTGCCAAGGCCCCACCAGGCATGGCAGCACACAGCTCTCAATGGTAAGTTATTCTGCTCTGGATGTACAATGTTCCAGGTTCGAATTCCCACCTCTCCAACAAAGGGTGGAGAAGATTTCAGACTGAAATCTTGGCGAGAGACTTCCAGGCCGACAAATCTGAGCTTGGCACACGGATGGTTCGATTCTGTCTACAAGCCAAAAGGACACAAAACGCTGTCGTCACAATTGGAAGGTGACAGCACATTGCCTCTCTAGCAAAGCCGTTCCCTTGGAGCTGCAACCTTGAGCCTAATTGCATGTTTTACTCCTGTTTACCTCCTGATGACCAATCACAGAACAAAAGACGCTGGAATGCAAGATACAAGAGGTATAAAAAAACCCTTAAATCCACACACTATACTGTATAAAAGAAAGTTCTGGACGGAAGGAGGCGGCTATTTTAGCCAGTGGCAGCCAAAGCAACCAAGAAACCAATCTATGGTACCAGCCCACAAAAGAGGATGCCAATTGAAATGTATTAGTCTTTTATCTGCCACAAGCCCCTCTGTTTCAAATAATAAAAATGCCCTTCAAGTACTTGGGGAAGAATACTGATCACACTGTCCATTTCTAAATGCGTGTCTGTCAGTCGTAAAGATCAATTAATCAAGGAAAGAATCAATTAATCACGGAGAGTGACACCAAATAAGAAATAAGAAAACAGAATAAGAAAACCGTGGATGATCAAAGCACTCTTCAATTCCTCTTCCCATAAGCAGGGAAAAGCCACTTGGAAAGGGCCGCCCTGGTGTGTTCCCATACCTCTCATGTCTTGATGTTCGTTGGTTTCATTTTTATCACTCACACTCCTCCTCCGAGAAGCTCAAAGCCCACCCTGCTTTCTGCCAACGACGTCCCTGAGAGGTAGGCCAGTCTGAAAGACAGCAGCTGATCCAAAACCATCCCAAGACTTTAGCAACTAAATGCAAATTTCATGCTCGGCCTCTTCAGCTGGAACTCAATGTTCTAAAGCTGCATTTCCCCCCAAAAGACTGTCCTCCCAACGTTCTTGACTACAAGCCCTATCATCCTTGAGAGTGCTAATGGGAGTCGAGAAAACATCTAGAAGGTTGGGGGCTACGGCCCTCACCCTTGTTGGTTCATGTGGACATTTAAAATGAATCTTGGGGTGTGAGGAAGACGGGGGGGGGGTGTAGGAAGAATGAATATATATATATATATATTTCACCTTTTTGAGAAAGTTAAAAAAATGCCAACAAATAAGTTTTCCAACTCAGATTTTGGAAAAGGCCCACAGCTCGTATTCTGGGAGAGGGCATCCAGAAAAGGAGCTTCTTTACACTTGGTTTTAAAATCTTATTTCCCAAACACACTGGAGCAGAGAGAGATATATATATTACTAACCAGAATATCTGGCAAATTTAAGGATATGAATCCCTGGAGCACACACACACACACCTCCAAACCGGGCAAAAGAAGAGTTACAAAAATAAATAGTAATTCTGATTTTTAAAAAAAGAATACAAAAAGGGAAAAAGAAATATTCCATTTCAGACATCGGGAAAGCGCCCTTTTCGGATTAAAATAATTATCATGGGCCGTCAAGTCAATTCTGACTTGTGGCAACCCTTTCCCGGGTTTTCCAGGTAGTTAATACTCAGAAGTGATTGACCATTCCCTTCTTCTGGGGGGTATCCCTGGGACTGTGCAGCTTGCCCAAGGCCACCCAGGCTGGCTTTTCTCCCAGGAAGCACCGTGGGGGAATCGAACTCCCAACCTCTGGTTCCTCAGCCACAGACCTAACCCACTGAGCTCTCCAGCCAGCTCATTGGGGGGATTTGGGGAGATGCAGTCCTGAAAAAGCAACTTGTCACAGCTCTCTTCGAAACCTGCCTTTCCGATGACAACGATAAATAACACGTCGTTACTCAGCAAGGTATCGGGAAATGGATGCCGGTACAATGGCACACGTTGCTAAACCAGTTTAGCGAAAGAACACACGGCCGAGACAGAAACCACATCTCTGACACACGCTGAATCGGGAGCCTTCCGGATGTCCCAACCTCTAGCTCCATTTCCACCTCTGTAGCTGAGGCCATGCCTCATTTCGGTGACGGCCGGCTTACTAACCAGGGTGCCAGAAACATGGAAGGCCCAGGAGAGCAATTCGGGCTTAATTGCCACCTGTCCCAAGGCGCAAACCGGATCGTTCACCCGGTGACCTGATTCACTCTTGCGCGAGCTCCACCGACACCCATCTGGAGCCGAATCCTTCTTGTGCCAAAATGCTGAATCACGGATTCCAAACGAGAAAAATTTGGGGTGGGAGGTATGAAACACATTTATACAGAGATAGATCAGGCTCGGTAATTAACCTCATGTAATCTTTTCGTTGCCTTGGGCTGTTGGATTTCCATTTGCTCACGTTAGCAACCCAAGCCTTGTAAACAGGTTGCATGCCGATAATTGCTACATGCCACACCGTGTCAAGGTACTACTTCTCATCCCACACTGGAGTCAAGATTCTAGTCCTCACTGTTTAGATGTTTCATACCAAGCTTTGCTGGCACCAACATCACCATGGCAAAGGCGCGACTAGGAACACATAAACTACTGTGAAAAGACTCACACACTGCAGAGGATTCTAGAAGATTTCTAGTCATGTGGGGAGGGGGTCATCCTGGACAAGGTTTGATGGTGCTTGGTGTCACTTTAGACCAGTGCTTCCCAAACATGGGTCCCCAGATGTTCCTGAACTGCAACTCCCAGACCAGCGAAGCTAGGGGCGAAGGCTTCTGGGAGTTCAAATCCAAGAACATCTGGGGACCCGAGACTGGGAACCACTGCTTTACACAAGAAGAAGGGATATAAATCTTTGTGAGGATGAGAATTATGGGAGCTGTAGTCCAAACTCTCAAATCTACACACCTTTAGTGGCCCTCTTTCTTGCAGGAGGTATTTAAGCAGGTGCTGCTGGATGGCCACTGGTCAAAGGATGCTGTAGTGGCAAGCCTGTGTTGTAGATCGTTCAGTCACTGGAGGTTGGGCTAGATGGTCTCTAGGATACCCCCAACTCTAGAATTCTAATTTATGATTAATTCAACAGCAAGCTCGCTGTCACTTTATACGAACTGAGAGAACAATGGATACTCTCCTGCAAAATCCTCCTTATTCTACGACAGAGTGAGGAATTTCCATGGTGATCTCAAGAGAATAACTTAGAGATGGGCATGAACCGCTGGTTCGGTGCTTCGTGCTGGTACGTTTTTCAGCTGAAGAACGAACCAGCGATTCCCAGCCCCGCCTCCTCCGGCAGGCGCCCACTCAGGCAGCACCCCGGCTTCCCTGCCCCGCCTCCTCTGGACACGCCCTCTGAATGGGTGCCCGCCAGAGGAGGCGGGGCTGGGAACCACAGAACACCTATTCGGCCAAAAACCAAACCGGCACAAACCACCGAACGGGTGATTCATGCCCATCTCTAAGCTCAACTTAAGCAAACTTGTGCAAATGAAACATTAATATAATTAACATAAATTGCACAAAATGATGAGGCGACTGTTTTACTGCATACAATTTTAAGGATTAGAAGCAAGGAGATTTTTATTTTTTTTTAAGTCAGCATTTGTTCTGCCCTTGCTTTGTTCTTGGAGGGAACAAAGTGAGTTTTGCACACAGACAGTTTGAGCAAATTGGGCAAACCATAAGAAAGTCAAAAAAAGGCTTGTGATCTCATTGCCCAAGCAAGCCTGCCTGGATCGCCTGATCTCACCCAGTGAAAGAAAACTGTCGAAATGTTTCATTCTCTCTGCAGAATGGAAATAAGGGAATATTTAGAGCCCGATGCAGAAGCTCAGAACATAATCTGGAGGACCTCTGATTGCTCTACCATATATACCCTCCAATGGGGCTTAAATAAGGTATGAACAATGATGTTTTGATTTTCACACATTCAACGGTGGAATGGGGCACAGCTGAGCCCTAGGAGAAATGGTTTAATCCATACGTCTGCAGGGCTGTCGCACAGAAGACGAAGAAAAGGCTGAAGGGTAAGGGTTGGGAACCTCAGGCCCGGTGGCTAAAGCTGGCCTTCCCAGAAGCTGAAAGGGCAAATGCTTCCCAAGATGGCAGCATCTCCTGCCCTACAGCATTATCATTTCTTGGAATTCTCATCAGGACATTTTTTCCTCTCTAGTAGGTTGAGTTCCCTCTTCCAAGGCTCTGTATTTTTGATCCCACATCACTTAGGATGTCTTGAAATTTGGATTTCACACCAGAAGAACCCTTCTCTTCCTGCCCAAGGGGGCAGGATTAGAACCATTCTTGGGGAAAGCAAGTTTTGCACCCCAATGTTGGGTGAAAAACACCCGGAGAAACTTCCTAGTGATAAGAGCCTTTTTGGTCCAGGAACTGACAGGATCCAGAGCTGGTGGCTTCTACGGGTATGCGAAACCAACTCATCGACATCCCTTTCATGGATCTTTTTCTTGCTACAGGTATCAAAGCTGCTGCTGCTGCTGGACAACCACTGGTTGAGGATGCTGTCGTGGCAGCTGGCATTCTGAGCCCTTCAACGCTGGAGGCCTTCAAGGGAAAACTGGACCACCGTCCATCAGATCTGCTTGGACTCGGATTCCTGCCTTCAGCAGAGGGTTGGACTGGATGGCCTTCGAGGCCCCTTCCCACTCCACGATTCTATCATCTTTCAGTCACCAGGGGTTGGGCTAGATGGCCTTCAGGATCCCTCCCAACTCTACAATTCTAATGATTCTTAATTCAACAACCAGCCCTATCTAAATGCCCAGTGAAGAGTGTGGGGGCTCACTGGGAGGCCCATGAACTTTGCATTTCAAAGCCACCAAGGTGTTATGACTAAATAGATCACCAGTTATCGACTCCCTCCTGGTGTTTGTTTACACAGCCGTTTCCTAGCCTTCCTGGGGGGAAAAAAACCCGGTAAGCTGTGGGCTTTCCTCCATAGATTTCCTCCCTATCCGATGGTCCCCCACGCCTTCTTTTTCCTGTCGAGAGCCAGTGATGGGTCTCTCTGCTAAGAGGCAACAAGAGACATGGAAAATAAGAATGCCATCTGTGGCTTTCTGTTCAACGATGAAAATATACAGAATTACTGCCCAGTAAGCAGATTTCTCAGGAGGCTAAGAATGCACAACGTGCAGGAAGTTTGCTTGTTGTCATGAAGGAAGATACTACCTTACTTTCTCTTAATAGCATGCAACAATTTAAATGCACAATTAAGCCAGGGGTGGGCAGCTTCTGAGAATCTTGAGGGCGATACATCAGACCCCAAAATGGACAAAAGGAAAAAAAAAAAAAAGGGGGGGGGAATCAGAAAAAACATTACAGGAAGTTCATTTCTACTTTCAGTTTTATGGGGTTTTGGTTTGTTGGGAGTCTCATTGCGAAGCCACTGCTCCTTGAGGCTTCTTGGAGTGGAAAGTACCCTATTAACCTTTTTTTTTAAGCAAGGCATCTAAAGACCACAAAAATTTCCAGGGTTTGTGTGTGTGTGTCATCTGCACCCCCTGAGACCACACTTTGCTCACTTCTGAATTAAATCACAGTTGAAAAGATAGCTTTGGGGAAACTTAACTTTGGGGGCTGAAACAGCCAGAACGTCTTAGTCACTGCAGGCAGAATCTAGGAAATATGCCCTCAAAGAACAGGTTTTGGACATCCTGAATCAACACCTTGAGGGTTTGTTGTGCTGTTTAAATCAAGCCCTTTGTGGACGAGACGTCCAGCTGAATCTGTCCAACATGAGATCTAGATACAGAATTTAGCACTGCAAGGGGCTGGCCGCCTGCATCCCTCCAGACATCTCACGCAAGAGGGGTTTAGCCACGGCTGGCCCTCCAGACCTCAACTCTCAGCATTCTCCTCCACTGGTTAGGCTGAATGGGGCTCATGGGAGCTGTAGTTTCTGTGGCTAACACACAGCTTCAGGGAAGTCCACAAAAGAGGCGTAAATGACACAGCCTTGCTCACAGCCTCCAAAGTTTAGGGAAAATCTCCAAACTGCAAAGCTAGAAGGGACCCTATGGATCATCGAGTCCAGCTCCCATCAAGGACACACCGTGGGGAATTGATCTCTCAGCCTCGGGCTCCGCAGCCAGAGACCTAAATCACTGAGCTCTCCAGCAGTTATAGAAAAATAACACTGGACCCAGGAGATCTCCAAATATACACTCTATAGTCTAAGGCTTAAATAAGTGCTCAAGGCGTGTGTCTTTATGTTTTTGGACTACAACCTCCAGAATGTCCACCAGCAGCGTGGCAACCCCCAGCTGGGTGGGGAGCATGAGAGTTACGATCTTTGCACTACTTTGTGGGAGGTTGAGCTATACTGTTGGCTTCAGACCTGAAAAACTCAGATTTCACCTTTCCTTTGCTCCATTCAAAATGTCTACGAGTTAAACTACTAGACCTCAGCTTAAAATACACCATTGTTGTAATGGCAAAATGCCCTGCACACAAAACACAACATTCAAAGGCAACGGCCCATGATGTAAACACTCAGGCTAACACAACTCTCCTTTGCTCAGTCCATCTCACAACAGTCCTGTAAGGCAGGACAACCGAGAAAGTCAAACAAGTATAAGGTCCCGTCTGCAAGTTCTGAAGAGGGATCCCACCACACAAACCAAAAGCAAGAAGGGCAGGCATAGTAAATATCGTTTGGGGTGCCCCCTTTTTTAGAATTGCTTTGTGGAACCTTATTTTGCTAGGCCAGCAAAATATCATCACTGCAGTCCCGTGCATTCATGATTCAGATCTAATGCTTTCTAACACTCTCGCCTGTCAGAAGCGTACCATTTTGAAGACAGTCCCCGTTTCAGAGAGAAACACACACATGTGAACTGCCAGCTTTTCAGCATCCTTTCCCCTCCAGGAAAAGAAAACACACACTCGCACTCACACACACCCGTACGCCAAATCATAGCCTATTTTCTCACCTACGAGAGAATGCTTTCCCGCAAACCTAACAGCCTGCAGCTGAACAGAGCGGCTTTCCAGAGATGCAAAGTTTGCCCTCTCCTGTTGGTGCAAATTTAAGACGAGGATGCATATTCCACACAACCGGTTGGTGTACACTACGCGCACGCCTATGCACACCCTCCCAGTACGGCATGTCTGCACCTTGCAATAATTTCCAAAGAAATCAGAAGGAAAAGCCATGGTTCTGCTGTCGGTGCTCATCTCTCTGGTGGCCATTGCGCCCGTCATCCCTGGAGAGGCCAGGTTACCACGTGGGTCGCCCACTCCTCTGCCACCCCTTCTCCTCCTTCTCCAACGCGTCAGGAATCACTGATGTGAGACACACAGACAGCAATGCTTCCGAGAGGACCATCAGATGGGGGAAAAGGTGGGTGGGATCCAGCATGTTTTTCTAAGCAAACAATGCTTGTGAGGCAAAACTCAGAGGGAATGGGTTGTGTACTTTTTCTAGTACTGGCGGGGGAGACCATTTAAGGTGGATAACAATGCAAACCTCCACCCACATGGCCCGAATCTAGTTCTGTGTTTCTAGAGTAGACCCACAGAACCAATGTGGCTTTAATAATCATCCATGCGATGTAGTGTCTAGAGTCGCAGACTTAGGAAAGCCAGTTTCCAGTCCTCACTGAACCGTCTCCGTAACTCTGAGTGACCTTGAACGAGTCATTCTCTAGCTCAGCTTGACCTTCCTTGCAGGACCGTTGTTGCGCGGATCCAGGGGGAAGAGGAGGAGAGCCACGGGCTCTCCCGGGATTCTGCTTAGAAGGCAACTAAAGCAGAAATATGACTGGTAAGAACAAAATAAATAAACGAATGGTAAGCGGACACTTATGTAAGCCACGTTAATTCACAAGGTCTACTCTAACTGCCCGTAACGACCAGATCAAGCCCAAGGCATGTTCAACTATTGGATCATCGTCCTGTTTTAATTTTTTAAAATTATCATCTTATTTAAAGCACTGCAGACCAACCACCCTGGCGGAGATGGGCGGGGAAGAGAGAATCTTTCAACCTCATGGTTCCCTTTCATTCAAACACACACACACACACACATTGAGTCCATGTTGGCTGCAATCAACCTGCCTTGAATTGAAAATTGGTTCCCAGTTCACCAAACAAGAACGGACGGCATGTTTTAAAAAGCAGCAACAGCAGCAGGAGGAGGTGCTTGTGGTAGTCACCATGTCACAATGGAGCCCTCTCTCTATAGCGGGTGCCATGGATGGATAAGGGTGTCCAAGGCCACCTACCATTCCCGAAATACCTCTAAAAATCAGGAAAAGGAGGGGAGGGTCGCCTGGTTTCTCTCGTGGCCTAGTGGACGTCCACGCCCGCCGGCCAGGTGGCCTTTTACATGCACCGTGCACCCCTGGTCCAGGCAAAAAGCTGCTAAAGGGCTAAACAGCATGCGGCAGAGAAGGTGAGAAGAGAGGAAGAAAGAAAAGAGAGAGAGAGAGAGAGAAAGGGGGACAGAAAGAAAGCAGGAAAGGGAGAGAGAGAGAGCGCAGGAGGGAGGGAGGGAAAGGGGGGGGAGAAAGCGCAGATGGAACAAGGGGGCCACTGGGGAGCCACCGAACGATGCTGTGCCAGAGAAAAGGGAAGGGTGGAGGGATCAGATGGGAAAAGGGGAAAGCTGGGGCGAGGTGGGGAGGAGGCCGAGGGGGGTGAAATCGGGAAGAGGGGGATGCTGAGCAGGTAAGTGGGCTTGGCAGGGGAAGAAGAAGGAAATAGGACAAATGGAAGGGAGGCAGGAGCAGGGAGGGGAAAATGGGATAGATGGAAGAGAATTAACGGGAGGAGGAGGAACGGGAAGGAGGCAGCGAGGGATGGCGAGGGAGAAGAGGGTGAGAAGGAGAAAAGGGGGGTAGGGGGGAGAGGGGGGGCAGGGGACATGGGGGGGAGAAAGCTGAGAGCAGCAAGAGAGGGGCTCAGGGGAGCCGCTCCCTCCCTCCCTCCCAGACCCGCTGCTGAGGGCTGTAAGGCAACCCGCCGGGAAAACACACACACACACACACACACACCCTGGATTCAGCAGCTTTCCTCCGGCGGGCTAAGGGAACCCGCGCTCCAGGGGAGCCCTACGGCTGGGACGGATCACCTGGCCCATCATCCGCAGCCCGGGGGGGGGGGGAAAGGCGAAGCCTGGAAGGGGAGGGGGGGGGTGTCTCACCTGCGACGGTGTACCTGTCCAGGTAGTTGAGGACGTTGCCCACGCTGAGGATGGCGGCGGCGGCCACGCGGGCTCTGCCCAGGCTGGCGTTGGCGTTGGCGGCTCCGGCATCCGCGCCTTCCTTGCCTCCGGCGGCCCCGGGCGGGTGGACGGCGCCGGAGAGGGTCTGCACCTCGCCGCCTCGGCCACAGCAGCCCCGATCCCCGCCGCCTCCTCCGCCTCCGCCTCCTCCGTCGTCTTCCTCCTCCTCGTCGCTGGCGGCGGCCGAGACCCGGAGGCGGCCGCTGCAACCCGGAGGGCCGCCGGCACCACCACTCCCCCCGCCGCCGCCGCCGCCGCCGCTCTCCAGGCACATCATGGGCCGGCGCGGCGGGCGAGCCAGCCGCAGAAACGCACCTGCTCCGGGGCTGCTGGGCTCAGCGCTGCATTTCGGAGCCGCTCGCCGCCCGGTCCTCCCTGCCCGGCTGCTCGGCAGCGGGCGAGCAGGCTGGCTCGATCGCCTCCCGGCCCGCCCCGATCGCCGCCTGGTTGGTCGCCGAGCCGCCCTGCTCCGCCCTGCGAGGCGGAGACGCTCCCGATCCCTCCTGGGAGGATCGCAGCCCAAAAGCTGGTAGTCAGCCTTCTTCCCCCACCCCACTTTTTTTTTTTTCCTTTCGGACTACCAGGCCCAGAATGCTGGGAGTTCTGGGCTTGGTAGTCCAAAGGGAGGGTGGGGGGGAAAGGGGAGAACGTTTCCCGGCTCTTAAATCCAGTTGCCCTCTCCCACCCCCATCCTCAAGCCTTCTGGGAGTTGGAGTCTCCGAAAGAGGAACGTGGGAAGGCTTTAAACCCCTGCACCTCTCCCTTGGCCACCTTAATGGATTCTAGAAAACCAGATGTTCCCAGACTGCCCTCCTGGGTCTCCGTTCCCCTGGTAAAGCTCTTTTCTGGAGCCAACATCTGCCCTGCCGCTCCTTTGAGGGCCAGGATCCAAGCCAGGCGCCTGCAACTGCACACCGCTTGCAGAGGAGGAGAGGCGAAGCATCCTAAGGGTGCCTTAGCGTAATCCGCACACACAACATGCAATCCGGAAGACAAGAGTCCTTCTCTGCCTGGGTACCTCAACAGGACACACACTGTTCAAACAAGAGGCGTTCTCTTCCTTTCATTTATAAGCCACATTCCTATCCCACCTTTTCTTCCATGAGCCACGGGTGGCCTCCCTCGCACGCCAGTCCTGCGAGGGAGGCCAGGGTGGAAGCATGGGTCTCTGGCCCAAGATCGGCTGATGATGGAGTTGTTTTCATGTTGGATTTTTATTTTTTGTAACTGTCTCCGCCAGGATGTCCCAACCAAGAAAAGTCCTTTTGTGGCACGTCATTACGCATCTGAGCAGAGACGGCAACCTCTTTCACAGGCCACGGCTCTGGCACACACGCGTGCAACCTCCCTCCGTCTGCTTAGGAAGGGGGAAAAAAAAAAGGAAGCCGGATAGCCAGCACGAAAAAAACGCTGATGGCGAAAGACTTCCCAAGCAGTGGAAATATCAGGAATTTAACGAGAACCCAAAGCATTCCGTAGCTTGAAGGAGCTGCCAAATTTTGGAGACTTCCTGCTGAATGGAAGGTTATATAGAAACCATACAATATAATTACCCTCCTGGACCGGCTCGCATGGGAGCACAACGTAACAAGCCGCAGAGAATTTGTGGTGCTCCAGATGGTTGAGGAAAGAGAACTTTTGGAAACAAACTATAAATAAGGTCAACAGCGATGGTCCCGTAGCTCACCACGTGCATCTTGGAAGGTCGCGAGATGGAGAGAAGGACTTCTGCAAATCCCAAAGGCTGAAAGAATATGATCCACTCAAGTCAATATAGGGTTTTATAGGGTATTTGGTAGGGTATTTGGTTTTGCCAGAGGTTGGGAGTTCGATTCCCCATGGTGTGCCTTCAGGGAGAAGAGCCAGCCTGTGTGACCTTGGGCAAGCTGCACAGTGATCCCAGGGCGCCCCCAGAAGAAGGGAATGAGAAACCACTTCTCTCTACCTGGAAAACTCTGAAAAGGGTCACTATAAATCAGATTGACTCAATGGCACATGATGATGATGTGGGGCTAAATTATATGTTTATGTAATCATTATGTACAGTAAAGTCAATTCCCGGATAGCTGGCGGGATAGCTCAGTGGTTCAAGTATCTGGCTGCAGAGCCAGAGGTTGGGAGTTTAATTCCCCCCTGTGCCTCCTGTGAGTAAAGCCAGCCTAGGTGGCCTTGGGCAAGCTGCACAGTCCCAGCGCACCCCCGGAAGAAGGGAATGATGAACCACTTCTGCATAATCTCTCTCTGGAAAACCCTGAAAAGAGTCACCATGAGTCAGAACTGACTTGACAGCATCTTTTTACATCAAGAGTTCTCAGGGGGTTTTAGGTATAAGGTACTCAGAAGTGGTTCCCTCGTCCCTCTTGTTGGATGGTGTGATTGGATCCCAGGGCAGCTTGGCCAAAGCTAAGGAGGCTGGCTGTTGTCTCAGGAGGCAGAGTGGGGAATCGAACCCCTGGCTCCACAGCTATGTGCTCCAAGCCACTGAGCTAGTCAACCAGCTATAGAATGACATACTATTTGCAAATGCCCCTAAAATGCCTTAAGATGGCATTTTAAAAACACCTTTTGGAAGTAACTAGGAAACCTTCCTGACAACACCAATGGTGCTACTCATCATGCAACTCTTGAAATGTAATTCGAGAACAGCTCCTTTCTTCCAAAAGGAGCTAAGTTACAAGTAACTGTGCTATTTGTAACTTCTTTCCAACTGCAGTTCCAAATGCAGGACAAGTCCAGACCGTAACAATTTCATGAACGTTTTGAAGGAAGTTGCCGAGAAGGTGTGATCATTCAAGAATCATAAAAGGATACGGTTGGTCTTTCATTGAATGAGACGTTCTAAAAGATCCCTCCTTACGGGGGAAAAATAGCTTTGCTCAGCTCAAACATTTTCTGACCCTTTTGACTGTCAAATGAAGGGAAAACCGGCATATGGAAGGAAGTTATGGAAAACTGCTACGAGTCATCCGCTTCCCAGAGAGCAAAGCAGGCCAACTACCTAGGGGGGGAAAAAACCCAACAATAACCCCAAATGTTAAGAATACATCCAGCGGTCGGTGGAAAACCTCAGGTTGTCCCTGTGGTTTTTAGGGCAGGCTTTCTTATTTGATTGAAAGTCCTGTGGGTTGGTTCTATTGTTGTTTGAAGAGAGATATTTTAAATGATTGTTTAACAGCTTGGCAGCGCTGGGGCCATTCCTTTGGTTTGGACTCGGCTTTGTAGCAGAGGGTGACCCAGATGGTAAAAAGAGCCTGGAAACCAAACCCTGTGAAGAAGGGTTGAGCAGCATGGGTGTTTGAGAGCTGAGACAGAAGCCATGCTGGCTGGAGAGCTCCGTGGTTTAGGTCTCTGGCTGCGGAGCCAAAGGCTGGGAGTTCAATCCCACACGGTGGCTCCCAGGAGTACAGCCAGCCTGGGTAGCCTTGGGCAAGCTGCATGATGGCCCCAGGACACCCCCAGAAGGAGGCCCTGGTCAACCACTTCTGAGTTGTCTCTGCCTGGAAAACCCTCAAAAGGTTCACCATAGGTCAGAATTGATCTGACAGCTCATGATTATGGAAGCCATCTTCAAAGACCAGAAGGGTTCCATGGAAGATGGACCAATGTTATCTTCTGATGATCCAGAGAGTAGGACGCAACCCAATGGATTCAAATTACAAAGTAAGAGATCTGAACTGAACCAGCAGTCCCCAAATTTGGGATCCAGACATTCATGGACTAACAAATAAATATGTTTTGTTTGTTATTCCGATATATACAGTATACGAAGATCTGTGAGTAAAACAGAAACACATTTTATTCTTTCTCACCACCAGAGTTTCTAACTGAATCTACTGAGACTATATTGCCAGTTGAGGTAAAACTGACTAACAATAAGGGGTGTTATACCGTTTCCCCGAAAACAAGACAGGGTCTTATATTAATTTTTGCTCCAAAAAACGCATTGGGGCTTATTTTCAGGGGATGTTTTATTTTTTTAACAACAATCTACATTTATTCAAATACAGTCCTGTCATCATCTTCTGGTTGCTGCACAAGGGTGGAGGGTGGGGTTTCACTTAACTAGGGCTTATTTTGGGGGTAGGGCTTATATGACGAGCATCCTGAGAAATCCTACTAGGGCTTATTTTCAGGTTAGGTCTTATTTTAGGGGAAACAGGGTATTTGAGGGAGATTTGTAAATAATCTGCTCTGCAGGTCCCAGTCTGGAATTTTTTCTCTCCACTGCATAGCTGGAGGTTTTAAGCCAACAATTTCCACACTCTGCCAATAGACGATTCGCAAAAATAACCCCCAAAATAGGTTCAGCTCTTCGGACAACTTTTGGAATTTGGACTGGAAGCCAGAGCACATTCACACACAAACACTCCGGATATCAGATACACCATCCTCCACTGGCTTCCAGACATGTCAGTGAGATATGCTCAGAAGCAGTCCGGACACATTTTCAAACATCCTCCATGTGCCAGAGGTGTGGGTTCACACACTAGAATTCACACACCGTATGTTCAAGTTGTCACCAGACTTCTCTTTCTACTGTCTGGCACACAGATGCCATTCTCCAACAGTGGATGAATGGTCCACGCCAGTGACATCACAAGAATGCCCCCTCCCAGGTCTCAGGGTTCAGCCCTGAAATCTTAGGGTGGTTGTTGTTAATGTCTTAAGTCAATTCTGATTTATAGCAATCCTCTTCAGGTTTTCCAGGTAGAAAGTTCTCCGAAGTGGTTGACCATGCCCTTCTTCTGAGAGCTCCCTGGGACTGTGCAGCTTACCCAAGGCAACACAGGCTGGCTCTTCTGGGAAGTCCAGTGGGGAATCGAACTCCCAACTTCTGGCTCCTCAGCCAGATAACTAAACCAGTCAGCTCAGAAGGGATTTACCATGGCCTTTCTCTGCAGGCCTTTTGGGACTGTGCCGCCCCAGGCCACACAGGCTGGCTCTGCTCACAGGAGGCACAGTCAAGAATCAAACTCCCAACCTCTGGTTCTGGAGCCAGATACCTAAACCACTGAGCTACCCTGCCAGCTACATCATGGGATGCCTTGGCAAACCTAGCTGTGAAAGCGAAGCATTTCCTATTTCCTGGCTTTGTCACAGGTGATTCAGGGAGAGGAAGCCATGACATATTCATACACGGGTGTGTGTGTGTGTGAGGGAGAGAGTGTGTGCAAGGCATCTATGAATGGCAGGAAAACCATGTATTACTGCAGCCTTCAATTAGATCTCTGGCTTATTTGCAAGGTGTTATTTTTCATGCACTCTGTTACCAAGACACAAGAAAGGGAGGTGGGCAGAAATGGTGCAAAAAGCAGCCTAGGAAAGGCGGCGTTGGGGGAACCGAAGCAGCAGCAGGCGAGGGAAGGTAACAGTGTGAAATTTGCCATATGTGTGATTTCTCCCCCTTAGCACATGACGTAGGTTGGAGTTCTTCCCAGGGTTTTGTTGCTGTGGGATTCTCCATGGAGAGAGCTTCTGCTGCCCTGCGTCAAGCGCTCCACCCCGCTTTCCCTCCAGCCAATCAGTGCTTTTCAGTCTTTTTTTAAAAAAAAGCCAAACTCCCTTTCAATAAACACAAAGATCCAATGCAGGTTGTAAGCCTGAATATTTTGCATTTGGAACATGGAGTGGGTTGGTGGTGGTGGTGGGAATCACACCTTCGACCGGGAAAGGTAAAGGGGAGCCGTTGGGAGGGCGGTGGTGATCCCCCCGTGCTTCACCTAGTTCTTCCAGTGGGGTGGCAGATTTTGGAGAGGAACTTTGAAGGAAAGGCGGGATGACATCACGGACACACACAGACAACAGATACACTGCAATGTAACTCAGACGTAGAAAAAAGGGATGGGGAAAATATTAGATTCATGGTTTGCTGGCGATCATCCAGCGAATCTGACCACGGCACCCATCTTGCCAAAGATCCACAGGTGGCGTGGACTTGGGAGAGGGTGAAGAAATGAAAGGGGGCCCCTATTGTCTAAAGCAGCCTTTCCCAACCATGGGTCCCCGGGATGTTCTTGGGACTAAAACTCCCAGAAGCCTTCAGCACCCGCTGTGCTGGCCTGGATTTCTGGGAGTGGCCGTCCAAGAACCTCTGGGTTACTCAAAGTTTGGAACCACTGGTCTAAAGGATAGATCTGAAACTTGGTGATAACCGTAGACCCATTCTTACTCGGGGATTCATTCACGACTGGGGTTGTGCAACACAACCCTCTAAGGGTTGTGCAACACAACCGTCTACTGATGGTCAGACCTTTGGTTCATTCAGCCCAGAGGAGCAAGCTATTCCTCCTTCTTTCTGTATCTACAACTGGAGTGGGGAACTTGCAAGCCTCCATAGGTCATCAGACTCCAACTCCCATCATCTCCATCCAGCATAGACCATAACGAGGCATCGCGAGAGTTGGAGCTCAACAACAGATGGCAGACGGCGAGCTGCCGGCTCCTCAATACATGCTTTGATTGCATCTCAGTGGTTCTCACAAAGAGGAGCAGCAGGGATGTGTTAATTCACAAGCCAAGGGGGCCACAGTAAAGAGGGGTTAAGCACAGTAAAGAGGGGTTAAGCACAGTAAAGAGGGGTTAAGCACAGTAAAGAGGGGTTAAGCAAACGGCACAGCGCAGAGGCACACCCTGCCCAAAGGTGAAAATGTTTCTTTTTGAGGCCACGAGTCCAAGGAAACCCAGCCCCCAGGAACAATGGGGCGTGTGATCCAAAAACTGTGGATTCTGGGAGTTGTTGTCCAAAGGGGGGGGGGTCATGTTTCCATGCCCAGCGTGCTGTGACTGGAGTGAGAACTCATAAATTCCTTCAACAATGCAACAGAAAGATGCTTTAAAACTCAAAATGTGTCCAATCCTGACTTTGAATTGCTGTTAATTCAACGACTGTGCTGCTGAATTTGTATTTATAGATAAGGTGTTGTTGTTTTTTCCTGGACAGGTGCTTTTCATCAGTGCCAGAGCACATATAAATAGAATAAGGTTCTCTCCATACGGAGCAACTGAATATTCTGCATACTTGATTTCATGGTGAAGGCTTTCTGAAATCTGCATATTTCTCAGGAAATATGACAGAAAGAAGGGAAGGGAAGGGAAAAGGAATTGAGGGGATAAAACTGTCAGATTCATCTCTCCTGCGATGGACGGATGATTTTAAGAGTTGAAGACCAACCAAAGGAAACATTTCCAGCCTCTGATGCTTGGATGGGAGACGCCTGGAAATTCAATCAGCGCCACCTTGGACTCTATGCATTCATAAGTCCCACCTTGAGTGGATCCACTGAATCAGTGGGAACCTCGTAAGTCAACAATTATGTAAGTTCCATTGATTCAGTGACCAATTAAAACAGACCCTCTCCATCGACAAGATTTATACGACTTACCATTCAGCCGTGGATTCCATGGATCTACCTGTCCGGGACTAGCAGTTCAGTTTAGGGCAACGGACCGACTCTTGTTGAGATTTACAGTCGGATTCAGATTCTTGACTTCCATCCTGGAAGAGAATTCATTATGTCAGCAGTACATTTCACTAATCTAAGGGTTCGAGTCTAACTGGTGGTCCCAGTGAAAGCAGACCCACTTTTTTTCTGGCATGACCAGGATATAAACCAAGGAGAATTCTGTGTGTTCATACTACTGCCTAGTTGACTAGGATAGAAAATGGATGTCTGTTGTTGTTTTTTAACAGATTAAATTGACACTTCTGCTCAGACACACTGAAAGGACTGGGCAAAAAAGAGAGTTACCGGATCATGTCCTGGGTCAACTTTGAAGGAGTCTTGTGTGAAATGTATCATGTCGTTCTCCGGGAATCCAGGTAGAATGTGCCAGTGTGATGTGTGAAAGGGGACCGGCACATGACACACTCGCATCCTTCTGCCAAATGCCATCGCTGGTCGAGAACCAGCCGGCTAGCGTTGGCCTGATATATTTTCACAGGCAGAGTCACCTCTTAGACACGTGCGTCCAGTGTCACCCCTTCCTAAGCTTCTGTGCAATGTAACTCCATATTTGCCTGGAGTCGCCTCTCTTCTGTGACTTAAAAGCCAAGAAGGTTGAGTGTGTTTTTCCCTAAAGATCTCCAGCAGTGTGGACGTGTGGTTCCCCCAGGGTTGCCCGTTTAACACCCCAGTATCTCTCAGCACCTCTGTTGTTATGTGCTGTCAAGTCGCTTCCGACTCATGGCGACCCTATGAATGAGCGATCTCCAAAATGTCCTCAACAGCCCTGCTCAGCTCTTGTAAACTCAAGCATGTGGCTTCCTTTAGGGAGTCAGTCCATCTCGTATTTGGACTTCCTCTCTTCATGCTGCCTTCCAACTTTGCCAATATTTTTTGTCTTTTCCAGAGAATCCAGCCTTCTCATAATGTGCCCAAAGTAGGACAGCCACCCTGCCCTTTCAAAATTATTTTCTGAATTTAAAAGCCTTCCTAGGAGACAGGGGTGGAGGGATTTTGTTACATTTTCCTTCCCTGACCAAGGGGTTTTCTTTTCAAAGCCAGATACCAGTTCTGAAAAAAATGAAAAAAAGGATCTCCTTGTTTAAAATTAAATTTTCATTTTTTTAAAAAGAAAAAAGGAACAATGAAGCAAGACAGAGCTCTCCTAGGACTGGGGTGTGTGTCCATGCCTTTTGGATTTCTAGAATTTACTCCATTCAGGACCTGCAAGGAAAACTGCAGTTTGGAACAGTGCTGCTTCTGGATCACAATTCCCATAATCCCCCAGACAACATGGGCAGTGTAATCCCAAGCAATTTGGAAGGAACAGCCATCTCAGAAAGGTTTCTGCAACCATGTGAGAGACCAGTTCTGTGCGGTTAGTAACAGTTCAGGGTGGACTTCAACGGCGGCAGGGTGCAAAATAAAGCATGCTGTGCACTGCAAGATGGGTCCACATCCATGAGTATATATTTATCTGCCGGCGCACTGGAGACAAAACATGTCCACTCACCCCATGGGAAATTTACACTCTTGTAGACTCTCAGGGGAAGAGCACAGCTGAAGGAAGAGAATTTTAGCAAATCACAACAGCAGGCTATCTACCAAGTTGCCGGAACAGGCAAAATTAAGGACCAGGAAATAAAGTTAAATTCCATTTTGCCTTCCCTCTGGTCTCCTGATTTTTTTCTGCCCGTCATTGTCGGGTTTCTATTTTCAGAAATTACGTTTATTGCCTTTTAGAGCTGTTTTGGAGATTCCCTTCTTAGGCTCCCTCTCCCTCTTCCCCCCCACTTGTACAAACCACTCATTTGTGCATTGGCTGTGCTGGAGTTTATACAACCTTGCATGCTGCCTGTGGTCAGAGGGACTGGAAGGGAGTTTCCAGGGCTGGGGTGACTGTCAATTTATCCAGCACTAACCAATCGTTCGCTCCCACCTCTGAATCCAAAGAGAGCCTCACCTCTCTGCCGAGTGTTCCTTTTCCCTCTCTCTAGGCTCTTGAAGTCTGCTGTAGCAGTCAGTGGTGTTTGTTAGTTCGCTGTTGATTTGTTCACAACTGTAAGTAATGAAACATTTTTATTCTTTCTCCTACTCAGAGCGAGTTATTGAGACTGTAAGTGCCAGTTAATGAGAAAGAAGTGGACTACCTGGGGAACTTGAAGCTATTCTCTTCTGTGAGTCTTTGTACTTCTACTGCATAGCAAAGGGAATTTTACCCAGAAATTCAAAACTCTGCAACAGGTTACACAGTTTTCAGTTGGGTAGGAAATCAGCACCACATACTGATTGCCTAGGGGAAAAAAAACCCAGAAAGAATATGAGTCCACTTCAAAAGCAATCTATGCTCCTTGGTTTCCAGATCGGTTCTGTCCTGGATCGCTGGAGACAAGGCATGACATGTGACAGATTCTCTGTGGTTTGTTTGCAAGTTCTCCAAATATATCTGTCAAGGCTGTCTTTTGTCACTGTGACACTTTAGCATTGCAATTCCATAGCAATATTGTATACAAGGCAAGGTCTATCAGAAACACATACTCCTTTAATTAAAAGAAAAAGAGAAAGAGGCAGTACACTTGACTACACGGTTCATAATTAAAGTTCGGATTCTGTTGACTGGGGCAAATCCAAGTTCCAGAGTTGGGGGGGGGGGGTTTAGGAGCAAGGCATCAAAAGTACATTTAATTGTGTGAGGAAAATGAGCAATACCTGTCAGGGGTGGAAAACTTATGTGCTGACTCACAAACACCTCCTCTGATCAGATCAGCGTGTTACTAGATTTCAGAATCAGGCACCAGAAACAGAAGTGGGGAAAGGAAACCTGGTTGCAAACTGAACGGGTGGGACATGCCCGTCACTGCCCCGATGGGGCACAAAATAAAACACACCCACGGCTGCCCCACAGCTTTCTGAGAGTCGTATCTAAATGTATAGAAAGGGGGGGGGGCAAAGAACTCGCTTCACTTACTCATTATGGGTCTTGGTGAGTTTTCTGCAGCCTGGAAAAAACACCACTTCTTTGCAAATTGTTGCAAATGTTATACTGGGATAAGGAGCACATCTCCAGGATAGGGAAACATCCAGAGGTCTGTGTTGGAGGGTTTTTTTTAAAAAGAAGAACAACCTGACATAATGCCTGGAAAAGGTGTAGCTGGGAGGGACCTTTCTGGGCTGGGGTGACTGTCAACCCATTCAGCCTCCACCCATAGTTTCCTCCTAGCTCTGATTTCAAAGAGAGTTCCACCTCTTCTCCACTGTGGCTTTTCCCTCTCTAGAGGTCTGTGGCTGAAAGCAATCCGTTTGCTGCTTGATCCGTTCCATTAGAAGTCATGAAACGGTTTAGTCTTTTTCCTAGAAAAGTTTCAGAGTGAGTTACCGAGACTGTAAGTGCCAGTGGATGAGGAAAGGGGTGGACTCAATCTGGGAAACTTGAAGCTGGTCTGCTCTGTGAATCCCTGCACATCTGCTGTATAGCTTGAGGAATTTAACCCAAAAATTCAAAACTCTGGAACAGTACGTCCTCCTCAGTACACTACCTGGGAGCGTGATACAACTGCATCCGCTTCCCCCCCCCCCCGCCCCCAAGAGAATCACCCTGTCCCTCTTTTGGCTTCTTATGCAATTTATTTTTAAATGTAAATATGCTAATGTCACTTTGGGTTTCTTATCTTGCTTGCCTCTGCTTCTAATTCCACTCAGCCTAAATATTACCTTGATTTTTGGATGATCCTTCCATAGTGTCATATTGCTCGTCATTAGATCCCTGACCTGAGAGATCAGAAGGGGGTCTTCAGCATCCGTTTTGGAGAAAAAGCATTTTGCTAGGGCTTTGGGGCTAGAAATCTCAATGAAAAGAAAGGGAGAGGTGCTAATTTTATTTCATTTCAATTTCTTTTATTTGTGGCATTTTATTTGACATTCCCCTGCTCGGAGCTGTTCCTTGGTGGGAAACAGCTGTATTGTAAAGACGCCTGGCAACATTCCCAAAGAGAAGCAATTTATCCTTCTGCCGGTGGAGGTTTTGCAACTAAATTAATTAAGCTAATGGATACAGATTGGAAACCGTCTACTCCCCTACGAAAAGGGAGGAAAAAGCAGACATAAATAACCCAACGGGAAGCTAAGAGATGACAAGGTGTAGGAACGGTCATCAGCTAATTGAAACGGTTTGCCTCCAAATCGCAGGGAACCGAATCAGACCTTCTTTCTGCCTCCCTACCCCCACCCCAGAATTAGTGCTGAAAATGCACAAATGAAAAGGATTTTTATTTCGAGCACCCAAGTGGAAAATGGGGGCGATACGCTCAATGAAAGCTGCAAACCAAATGTTGCAGGATCGCCTCACCTCCTAACAGACCTTTCCTCTTCTCCTTCTTCAAGATTTGAACCAGGTCGGTGTAGATGTCTGAGGCAGCGCAGGACAGGGCGGGCAACGTCCAGAGATCTAGGGATGGCTCACATACTCCCCACACACAACTTGGAGGGCTGTTCCTGTGCTGCAGCATCCTCATATATAGAGACAGAGAGAGCAAGAGATGCTATGTGCTGTCTAGCTGAAACTGATTTATAGCGAGCCTAATAGAGCTGTCAAGGTTACTGAGATATTTAAGGATTTTTTTTACCAGCTCTTCCCCCCCAGTGAGTTTCCATGGCTGAGTGGGGGATTCAAACTCAGATCTCCTGGGTTGTTGCCCATCACAATCCATTACACCAGACTGAGGAGTCAGAAAGAGAGAGAGAGAGCTTAAATGGCCCATAGGCAGATTTCACCGTATTTCATCAAATATTTCCACTTTTCCATATCTATCCGACTTTTTGTTTTAAAGGACCAGGCTCAGATAGGACCAGAAATGACTCCTCTTATGAACTAAAAGGACCGCCTTCGATCCTAAAGTAGATCATGGGGCCAAAAAAGTCCCCAAATTGCCCCCTGTGCCCTCGGGGGGGGGCATAAGGAACCCCTTACTCCTCATGCTGCCCACCCAGCCCTGTAAGACCTACGAAGTTCATTTGACTTCCCGCTCCCCTGGTGAAACTGATGCTTTTCTTTTTCGGCTGACCTTCTCTAGCTACTGAGAAGGCTAAAGATTCGCCAAGCTATTTGCGGCGTTTGGGAAAGGTCCTTTCTTTGGATGACAGCCCTCTGAATCCGCCCACCAGCCTGGCCACTGACTGCCCTGGTAGAGGCTTCCAAACGTGGCCCATTTGCTCATGGAGGCCAATGTGGCGTGCGTAACTCGAGCCCCTCTCTACCCGTGTTTCCAACCGACCGGACTTCCCCCAAGACGTTCCACCCTAACCTTCGTGTTCACAACAGCCCTATGAGAATAACCAACCCAAGGAGATCTACTGGAGGCTCCAATGTCCTGGTGTGGGTGAATCCACTCTGGCTTTTACTCAGAACATTAAGAGCTCTCCATGGTGCTGAACCCTTATCCCTCAAAATTGGTTCAGCACCTTGGAGAGATCATTTGGCATCCAGGCTGAAACCCACAGCAAATTCATTGCTCTCCTAGGTTACAAGCTTCCACTGTCCGAACCCCCGACTTAATGATCCAGTCCGTCATCATCCAACTTAATTCTAATCCTGCTTGGGCTTCCAAAGCCAGATCAGACTCGCATGTTTAGGATGGGAGGGTGGGGTTTGATTCCGGGGCAAAGTACGAGAAAGCTCCTTGTACAGGAGGCAAGTACACGGAAGCGATGCACCTCCGAAGTACCGAAGGTTTTCAAGTGTTGTTCATATGTGGTGAGATTTTTTTCTTCAGAGTAAACAAGCAAAGGATGGCACGGAAAGAATGACAGCCCAAAAGCAAGGGGTTTTGCAAGATCCAAGTAGGGCGATGCTAAAATATTTATATGTACCCTGAATAATAGATGGCCGAACAAAACAAAAAAAACGCCAAACCAGAACGGATCACCCCCATCGCCAGGGTTTTGTGCCTGTCCTTGCTGTCGGTTTTTGCTTTTTCCCCCTGCGGAAGGCACAAAAGCTTACACAATTTAAGAGCTGCTCTCCAAAGAAAGAAGAAAGTGCTTTCCTTCATTTTAATGTCTGGATCGGTCCAACGACAGCCCAGCATAAGTAGAAGAAGGGCATGTTTCTGCTCAGAGGCTCAATCCACCCAAATGTCTTCGATTCGGAAAGCAATGTGTTGGAATAATATGTATGGACCAAAATTGTGTTGCATCCAGTATACCAGTGTTAAGAGAAACAATGTCTCCGACAGCAGCAGATTGCTGGTGATGAAAGAATCCCTGCTTCGGTCCCAGTGCTCACATGACTCACGTGCAAACAGTCTCATTGTATGCTAGCACAGCAAGCCCTGGAACCAAAGGAGGAACTCTTTAACTACCCAATGTACCTTATGTCACACAATTTGGGCCATTTTTTTGGTATGGGTCATACTATGGACCTTCCAAATCTGACTGAGTTTAAGGCTTCAGCATGCCTTAATCCTGTTTTGTTAGCAGTTTTTGAATGTGGAGTGTCAGTTGACGGGTGGAAATCTCAAGACGACAGCGAGAGAGGATGGAAGAAACGGAATGTAATCGCCTAAAAAAGGCATGGCACTCCCAGCAAGAGGAATTCATGCTGCAACATTTGGTTGCAGTGCACCACCGCCCTGAAGTCTGCTAACAATTCTCACCCCACGCCAGGCCTTTAGGCTTTGCACGAAAGCTTATTTCCCCTGCACACCACCTTCTGAAGCATCCCAAACAGGTGAAAATCACTCGGCCTATGATTATGGTGTTCTTGACCCTCGTTCCAGTAATTCTGCCACACCGATTGTACTCTGCCTCCCTCGAGATTCTTTTCAAGAGCTGACGTAATCAAACCACACAGGCTTGCTCTGCGCCACAAACACCCAGCGCTTTCTCCTACATCACTGCTGTGGCTTTAGCATTGCTGATTTTTCTTTTGTTCTCGCCCACCCGGTTGCCCAGCAGAAATATTACAGCAAATCTGGAAAGCAGGTTCCACGCCTCTGTACAAAGAAAAAGAGGCAAGTCCCCCTCAAATGAAAAATGAGCAAAAAAGCTCCATGACACTGAAAGAGGCAGACATTTCAAGGCCAACTGTTCCCTTTAAGGGCATAATTCACTCCAGAAACTAGTTCCTCCACAGAAATCCGGGGCAGTGAAGAATTGATTTTTATTTTGAAATCAAAAGGGAGTTTCTTTTCACAACTAAAAATCCCAGAATCTCACACTGGCCATGTTGATTGTGGGATTATGGAAGTTGTAGTCCAAAAATTAGAGTTTCCCCATCTCAGTCTAGGGAAGACTGAATATTATTGCTGACCAAAGCAGAGGGTTGGCAATTAATCCACGATCTTCAAATCCACAGAGCTGAACTGGATTGTCAAGGTGTGCTTTGACAGCTCGGGGACTCCCAGCCACTGCAACACAGCCTATTTTAGGAAAATCCCACCTCTGGGTGCAAAACGAAATGTAACACTCAAAGGAATGTTGAACGGACTGAAAACGAGCCCTGAAGGCTGCGTTTAGAAGCAGAAAGAAATCAGTAGACGATCGTGGGCTCCAAACTCATTTGGGCACTGGGGCCACTCTGGGTCTTGGTCCAAACTTTACAGGATCTATCTAAGGTTCTGAACCTCATCGCTAGAGCTGGTTCAGCACTGTGGACAGATCCTTTAAAGACTGTCAACCCCAGAGATGTAAAATTTCTGAAAATCTCCATTTTCCCCCCAAGAAAAACATGGACATTATCAGAAATTTTACATCTCTAGTCAAACCTGCAGCAGATTCATTGTCCATTCTCCACTGACATCAGCGCCACCGGCCACCACTGATGGGAGAATGGGACCCTGCGTCATGTGATCCTCAACCTAGCCTCTTAGGGTGGTGTGATGCACCACAGGAGGTCTACCGAAGATCTCAAAATTTTGGGCAGGCTTATATCAGAGGAGGCAGTCTTTCAGCTATCCTGCTCCTAGTGCCTAGTGGGGTGTTGTGGATACAGGGATGGACTACGGTTCAGGAGACCTGGGTTCGAATCACTGCTTGGCCATGGAAACCTACTGGAGGGGTGGCAGTGGTAAAATCATTCCTTCAATCTCTCATATACCTGGAAAACCCTATTAGGATCCCCCTATTTCAGACACAGCTTGATGGCACATCACAGACTAGGTGCCTAGGGCATCATCAAAATGAGTGCCTTGAATTGAGTTTTGAAATAAATCGGAAGTTGAGCATCAAAGACGTACGGGTGGAATCCAGAGAAAGATCATTACCATGCGGTAGTCCTTCAAGGGCCTTCTCTAAACATCACACTTCCTGCTGTATTTTCTCACAACTGGGTTCCAAGAAGACCTCAACAAGAAGTACAAATGGAAATTGGAAATCCAATCAGTGCAGAATGAAAGGATATGAGCTTTCCTGCAGCTCTATCAGCTAGACCCCTGCTGCTGTTCTGCTACACTGCAAGACATTTCAAATGGCTGGGAAAACATCCACGGTTCTCTCTAACTTACAGATCTTGTCCCTTCTTTTTCCAAGAATTTCATGGATGCTAGGATAGGGATAAAGTATTTAGAAGACCAAGCATCTTCTGGTATGTCCCATCTCTATATGCCAGTTCGAAGTGTAATAAAAACCCCATCTGGCTTTCCCCACAGTCTCTGAAAGGCACAGGTGACACCAGATTTTGCATTAGCTGGAGATTCTGAACACTCTTCAAGGGCAGCCCCAAACACAGCAAGTTACAGTAACCTAACTGAAGGGTAATGAATCAATGCAGACAAGTTCACCCTTCCTAGAAATATCGTTCCCTGTATTAAGAGAAGGGGGGCTCAGGGAAAGTATAAACTTGTTATTGTTTTCCAACTGGATGGGAAACAGTGCTGATTTTTTAACTTTATGGATGTGGTTTAACTGGTTTGATTTTTCTGTTTTTAATTATAATTTTGCATCTTACTTTGTGTTTTGTGACCTTGAGTGCTGGGCATCATGGAAAGGCAAAATATAAATTAAATGGAAGAATGTAATTTTCAGGCATACATTCAAAACATATTTAATGTCAACATTGCTTGTTGTGTCTGGAAGTATAGAGTAGGCCCCCCTTATCCATGGGATCAGTATCCACTGATTCACTTATCCACAGTCTGAAAATATTAAACATATTAAAAGTAAGATCCTAGAAATCTATATTTCTAAAAAGAAAGTTACCAGAACTGGGCACTAGAGGGAGCCAGATACAATGCTATGTATAGCATTTGCTAGAGAAATGCATTTCCACGGTCATTACTAGAACTGGACGCTAGAGGGAGCCAGAGACTATGCTGTGTATACAGTTTGTTATTAAAATAGCTATAAATCACGTTTTCCAGTATCCACGGGGAGGGTTTGGAACTGATCCGCCATGGATACAGGGGTCCTACTGTATCAACAATCATGTCCTAATTATCTCTTTTCATCTGTCCAGCTGGTGGGGAATGCCTGTTATGAATATAAAATCCTGCGAAGTTCTTGTTGACTTGACAGCTTGCAACTGCTACTGGTTTGGACTAAAACTGCCATCATCCCCATGCAGACTGGAGGTTGTTCTACTTCAAAAAGAACCATATACCAAGCTCTCGCTAAACCACTACTATAGTAATACAGAATAAGCTCCACTGATCTGAGATGTTTTTCATTGTGTGTGTGGTGTGTGTTTTTTAATGTCACTACCTTCCAGCTCAAATTAACACCTGCTTCTATTCAGGGAGGGAGAGAATCTTACATGAAAACAAGGTGTTAAAATGAAGAGCTAAGTGTTGCTTCTTTCTTTTTTTTAATTAAAAAAAAAAGGTCATTTTCGTCTTCCATTCATAATTTTCCACCGTGTAAAATTCTTCTCAAGTCAGCCCTTTCAAGCAAAACCTCAGGAATTATTCTGAACGGGGGGCAGCGCCTCTGACCGAAGTTTGAGAAGTTAACTTTTCAAGCTGACAGTTGAAAAGTTACCTTTTCAGGACAAAAATCCCAGAATCGCCCTACAAGCTGGCAGTAGGATATATTTGTAAAGCCGTAAAAGGAACTTTTCGAGCTTCTGGTTTTATTCCATTGTTTAGCAATCACAGACAGATTGATACTCCCAGGTATTTGGGTATCAGATGACAGCTGAACAAGTTCTAGGTGTGTTGGTGTGCATGACATTTAGGGTGCAGTTCTATACACACACAAACAAAAGCAAGCAACACTGTCCCAGGGAACCCCTACAAACAGGGAATGGTAAGCTACTTCTGAGCACTCTATGTTACAGAGTTTTGAATTTTTGGTTAAAACTTTGAATTTTTGGTTAGCTGCGCAGCAGAAGTGTAGTGATTTAAAGAGCAGAACAATTCCCCAGAGTAGACCATCCTTTTTTCTCATCATTTATAGTCTCAGTTACTCACTCTGAGACGTAAGTAGTAGAAAGAATAAAAAGGTTTCATTACTTACAATTGAACAGATCAAACAGCAAACTGACAAACATGGCTGCCTTCAACAACAGACGCCAGCAGATGCGAGACAGAAGGAAAAAAGCACTGAGCAGAGTGGCGGGGCTCCCTTTGAATTCACAGGCAGAAAAGAAATGACTGGTTAGTGCTGGACAGACTGGCAGTCACGCCAGCCCAGAAAGGACCCTCCCAGCCCAACTTGCTAAAGGCAGCATGCGAGGTTGCAAAAAACCCAACATCCTATGCCTAGAAAACTCTAAAAAGAGTCACCCTACATTAGGAAGGACCTGATGACACATAATTATTATTCACACACCTCTTATTCACCTCCGCCCAGACTGTGTTTAGGTATTTGGGTAATATCTTTATTAGGTCCACCAAAAAAGATCCAACCTTCTTGAGATCTTGGATCTCTTCATCAAGCATGATGCTGGGGCCGGGAAACAGACCAGACACCACTGGAAGGAGGACTCGGCATTAAAGCCACGCAGCTGGTGTGCTATTTTAAGACGTGATCTTGAGGATGGGGCTGCGGTTTCTCGGAGCTCCTTGTGAGCTGAGAGGAGAAAAGATCCGAAAGATTGTCAGTGGAGAGCAAAAGAAGACCGCCAAGGATTTGCAGAAGGCCCCGCTTACAGACCAGAGAACACCAGTTTCGGGGTTGAGATGCTTGCCTCAGTGGATACCTTGGAAAGCCTGGTTTTGATGTGAAGCAACCGAGAAGAAAGAGGAAGTGATCCGAATAATCTCGTCAGGGACCTGACATCTTCTCTTCCCTGAAGCCAAACTCCATCACTGTCAGGAACTGGCAGCTCTCCTGGGGATTTCATATCCCACGAAATGACAGCAGAAAATTTTATGTTCGGTGCCTGAAGAAAACCCCTGTCCTTTTCTTATTGATCAAGAGCTCCGTCTTCTCTCTGGAGCCAATTTTGTCCGTGTTAAGTGCCTCGGTGGGAGATACCTGTGCGATTCCTGTAATGACCTCAGTTAGCAGTACTGCAAATCAAACCACTGCTCACAACCTGAGTTCGATCCCAACAGGCTCAGGTAGCCAGCTCAAGGTTCACTCAGCCTTCCATCCTTCTGAGGTTGATAAAATGAGTACTCAGCTTGCTGGGGGGGGGCAATGTGTAGCCCGCATAATTAAATTGTAAACCACCTGGAGAGTGCTTTAAGTGCTATGGGGTGGTATGTATGTATCACACTTTGCTTTGCTTTATATTCCCACCTTCCCTTGCCATAGTGGGTAACCAGTTGCCTATGCAAGGCCACCAGTAAGACATACATGAGCATGAGAGCATTCCTGAACACTAACTGATCAATTCTCATTTCCTAGACAGTGGTGGACCTGAGAAAATCTTACTACATTTTGGGATGGGAGGGGGAATAATTCCTCCGTGGAATAGAACTCAAGCCATTGAGTGCAATTAATTAAATTGTTCATTGTCATTTACAAAGAGAAAGAGAAATATTAACATAATAGGCATAAATGTTTATGGATTCAAATATATAACTCATTCCACATGAAATACTACTGATTCAATACACAAATGAAAGTGGGTTACCTATTGGGTGAAATCCAGTTGGGTTTTTACATCAGTAGCAAAGCTAACAGTAAGTTAAGAATTACAGCAGTGTCCGTGTGCAATTTGCCAACGACATCCACGACAACTGCATTGATGCCGGCAGGCGTAACTAATGGATTTGGACCTTTTAGTCCTAAATCCAAAGCATTTGCACAGAGTTACACTGTGGCATGACTGTGCGAAGTCACACCAACTATACTGGACCCCCACCCTCATGCTAACTCTGACCCCATGCAGCCAAATGCTCTTATACAAGCACATTTAAAGATAGCTATGACTATCCTTTCAGCTGCCAGGAGCTAACCTCTCTTCTCCAAATTATACAATGCCCCCCCCCCGAAAGATGTTCCACATCACAAGCTCTCCTGAGAAGCAGGTGCAGATTGTTGTTTTTATGTGCGGTCCTGTTGGTCTTCCTCTTTCCCTGCAGCCTTCCACTTTTCCCAGCATTATTGTCTTTTCCAGAGAATGTTGCCTTCTCATGGTGTGCTTTGGTCTTGGTCTCCAGTAACCCATCCTCACACTGGATGATCTTTTCTAGTTCCTTCATTGGCTGCCCTTCCAAGACTCCGTCTTCTGATTTCTTGGCTGCACTCTCCCTTTGGATTGACGATTGCACCAAGGTATACAAAGTCTCTAACCACTTCTGTTCCTTCATTGTCAACGTCAAAGTTGTGCATCTCTCTGTTTGTTGCTGTTGTTTAGTCGTTAAGTCGTGTCCGACTCTTCGTGACCCCATGGACCACAGCACGCCAGGCCCTCCTGTCTTCCACTGCCTCCCGGAGTTGGGTCAAAGTCATGTTGGTAGCTTCGGTGACACTGTCCATCCATCTCGTCCTCTGTCGTCCCCTTCTCCTCTTGCCTTCACTCTTTCCCAACATCAGGGTCTTTTCCAGGGAGTCTTCTCTTCTCATGAGATGGCCAAAGTGTTGGAGCCTCAGCTTCAGGATCTGTCCTTCCAGTGAGTACTCAGGGTTGATTTCCTTCAGAATGGATAGGTTTGTTCTCTTTGCAGTCCAGGGGACTCTCAAGAGTCGCCTCCAGCACCACAGCACCACAACCGCATCTCTCTGTAGCAGACAGTTAAACAATGAAGCACCATATTGCCAACTTTTGCTAACTAGCAAAAGTTAGCTGTGGGCTGCTGACGAATAGGAAGTGGAGCACACCCACCTTTTTTTATTGTGATGCTTGAGGGTCATCTGAGGGTCTGGGAGAGAACTCCCATGTCGATGAATGCCCATCTGCCCATCACACACGTATGTACACTTTCCCCCTGAAACAAGTATTGTCATGAACACAAACTCATCTTGGCACACCTCAGGGATGGCTGTTTTGAAGAGCATGGGAGGAAATTCCATTTTAACACTATGACTTGCAGAATGTTTCTATGGGCTAGAAGAATCTTGGAGGTGTATGGAGGAAACGGAAGGTTTATGAGCGCCCGTTACCTTGGGTATTGCTCCCCATAAAAAGAGAAATACATTACCTCCAGAGTTTGGAAGAACTTCCTGGACCGGTAGGCCTTTTAAAAAGGAGTGGGTAAAAAAACCTCTTTTCTCCTTCCAGAAAACAGCCATTTGGGTCACGGCGACAATCTGGTTTCGTTGAAGAGACTCAGTCAAGCTATTTAGGAAAGAATGAAGGGGGGGGGGGGGAGAAGGGAACAGGAGGATAATTGAAAATTTTCACCTGTTCCAGCACAGCTATTAGCCGATCCCGCAGGGAGCTCTCTTAATTAGCCTCTCCACAGTCTCTAATTCAGTGGAGACCCCTCCAAGAGCTTCCTAATCAGGTTAATCACAATATACTACATGGAGGCACTGCACCGGTTCCAGGAGAGTTAGGGCCCAACATCCTCTACAGCGTGGTGGGGGACGCACGGCTCTCCAAATGTTATCGGTCTACAGCTTCCATCCTCTCTAGCCAATGAAACCAGTGGAGGAGAAGTTGATTCGAACATCTGAAGCTAAACTTTGTCTACCCCAATAAACCAGGCGTTCCTTTCACCCAAAGATACAGCCACAGTTATCTGTTCTCCCTCTGTCATCCCTGGTCTTCCTTCTCTGTTTGGACTTAGTGGGAAGAACCATTGTGGTCCACAGGGGCAGCTTTTCCCCTAAGACAGTGGTTCCCAACCTCGGGTCCCCAGATGTGCTTCGACTAAAACTCCCAGAGGCCTTCACCATTAACTGTGTTGGCCAGGGTTTCTGGCAGCTGTCGTCCAAGAACATCTGGGGAACCAAGTTTGGGAACCAACGCTCTAAGATCCTAAATCTATTTATTATTTTAATGCCCACAGACAGGTGCATAAGGTTGTAGCAGTGCAAGAATTATGCAACTATTGATGCATCGTTTAGACTGATGCACCAATAGGCAACGTCTCCGCACTGCCATCTGGAACTTTGGGGAGGAACTGCAATTCCCGCTGTAGAGTTCTGGGTACCAAGTTTGATGGTGGGAGAGAAAGAGCCACTTTTATGGTCTTGGAGGCTTTCAAGTGGAGCAGTCCTCACAGTCAGATCTCTGTTGAACTCAGGCATGGGTGGGAATGATTAGAGAGAAGTTACTTTCATGTGGATCTCCCTCCATTTAAATCTGGGAAGAACAGATGCCAGAGGTGTAGGTACATCAGGTTTTGGAAACGCTATTCTCTGGAGTATAGTTCCCATAGTCCCCCCCCCCCCCTCCACTAGGCATGCTGATAGGGAATTCTGGGAAATGTAGCCCAAAAGAGACAATGGTTCCAACCCGTGGATCCTTCTGACTCAAGGACAGGGAATCTTTTCTTCAGAAAAAGGACCAAATACAGTTCTAGGCAAGTTCTAGGGATAGACATGGCCAAAAGAGAGAGGATGGGATCGAAAACTCCAGTGTTTCAGAATCGGAGTGGGAGGGCGAGAGGACGGTACACACAAGGTAGAACCATTAAATGGTGGCATTAGAAGTAGAGGAGCCATGGCCACCTAGGGAAGTCCAGCCAAGACAACTAGACCAGAAGGACAGGAAGGGGGTCATTCAAAGAGGGCTCTGAGGAGACTGGTGAAGACACAACCTCCCAATTCAAGAGAACGCCGGTGACTCACCAACGTTACTGCCAGTAAATCTATAGTAATTACAGCTAGCTGAATGAGAAATGGGGTCCAGGCCAAGGTGAATAAATACTAGCATCTCAGCCAAACCCAACCTGTGGGAAGCAACATTTGTAAGCACATTCTCCTTCAGCTCTCCTTGCATCATGTGGGCCCAAGCGCCTGCCTGTGGATTCGGACAGTTGTAAGCTCGCTCCTGTTTGCTTCCTCCCCGTCTGGTCAGATCGGTTGACGGGTTGACTTCTGGTTCTCGTCTCAGACTCTGTTCTGGCGTGTTCAGGCAATCCAGTCGTTTGCCTCGTAGAAAGCCTCTGCCCTGATTTGGGGAGCTTACTTTGTCTCATGGGAAAGCAAAGCCTCCCACAGCTGCTGGAGGAAGGGACGGGGTAGCCCGGCGACTTCTGAAAATTCTCCTCTTTGCCACCTGGCTCTTTCTGCTGAACTGGCTCAGTTCCATGGTAGCCAAGTCATGATAACCCTTTTAGCTTTCTAAAAATAAATGTTCAAGGCCCTCTTTAGTAACTTGTTTTTTGTCTTTTCAAACGTTTCTCTTGATTTTTGGGGAAACAAGCAACCCACCGCTTCTTCCTCCTCCTCTTCTCCCCGTCTGTCAGAGTATATGTTCTGGACACCATCCTATCGCACTATCTTGTGAGTGGCCTGCCGCGCATTTTTACCCCGGTTGTGCAATTGATCCGGCAAGCGGTCCTGCGATGGACTCTCACAAACAGCAGAAATCACTCGCACAACAGCCTTTTAACACACACCGTCTTCCACACCTGGAGTCCAGCCTTAATTTGAGATCTCTTTTCTCTCTTGGTGAGCCGTAAAAGATTGGTATCTGATCATTCTTTAAAACAGTCCAAGAATCCATGCACTGGTGGTCGTCACGGGAAGCTGGTGACTCTGATGGGGGAGGACCTGCAGAATTTGCTCTGGGTTTTCCTCCAAACTTTACAGGAGTGCTCCAGGTTTCCAAGACCTAATTTGGAGACCAGGTTCAGCAGCTTGAACCTGGCTTCTCTAAAGCGTGGCTGGAAACCCGGAGCAGATTCACCAAAGCCCTGCAAAATCCAACTCGGCGGTCACTGCTGCTAACGATGAGATTTTAAACACAGGAGAGATGCAGCGTAAAGGCCGTCAACACTTAGGATGAGTTTTGATGGAGCTTTTCTCTTCCACCTCTCTCCCACAAACTTTCCCCCTTAGCGTTCTCCGACGGCTGATCTTGCTCCATCCTCACAAGACCCTTCTCTTGAAAGGTTTCTCTTCCTTTAAGAGTTTTGCACTCCTTTAAATCTTGGAGTTCCTCCAAAAGCTGACATTTTCCAAGAATGCTACCATTTCGGCTACAAGAAGCAACGCTCAAGAGCCTGAATACTGGAAATAGATGGGAGCCACGACAGCAACCTTTTAAAGCTCTCAAGCTCTCTTCTGCTGAAATTTATGTTTCCCAACGGAAGAGGTGAGCAGACAGGCGTGCTTGGGAGTAATGAAATATCTGCTTTTCTACACCTTTCAAGCTTCAGCGTTATTCAGTCCATGCCAATCTGGTGGAGTTGCTTTCTTCTTTTTAAAAGGACCGATCTCATGTCAGAGTTCCCACTGCATGGTAGGGATGTATCTCGGCTAAGGTCACCCCAGGTCAGGGTCAACGATCAGGAGTTAATCAAAGAAGCCGATTGGGGGGGGGGAACGGTGGGGGGATTGCATTGTGTCGAGCGCTCAGGAAGAAAAAGTGGCAGGTATAATAACACTGTGTCTACAGGATACAGAGCAATGGAGCCATAAAAGCTGCAGAACTAAATAGATTGCAAATTAGCAGTGAGGGTGTGTTCCCTTCATATAAGAGATCCATGCAGTGGGTGTTTCTTTTCTTTTTTTTAATTATTCAGAAGAAAAAAATACTTCTTCCCACTCTCCATCTGCAAAACAATTCTCCTCCAAGTTTCAGATATATTTAATGAAGTGGGTATTAGGGGGAAACAGCGGGTCGGGAGGGGAAACGCCTACATTCGAAAATGACGGTCCCTCAAGAGATGAATGTGTTCCAACTCCTGTTAATTAGATCACATTCCTGAAGAAGAACATGGGCTGGGATGCCGTTGTGTGACCCATTTGCGTGAGTATTCTCTTCTCTGCACGCCCGCTTGGAGGCTGCTTTGCGGGATCGGCTGTGCATCCAGTCGCACGACCCAAGAGGAAATCAATCAGACCCAACCAACGCTTACGGGATGCTCTTACTCTCAAAAAACCCGATATGGACCGTTGTCACTTATCAGTTTTAGGAGATGCTATGGAGACGCACGCAAAGCTTCAAGGCAGGCTTTGCCTAGGGCACCTTTGGGGAGGTGGAACAACAGGTAGGTGGGAAGGTGGCCACGGAAGTCCTGAACCAAGACAGATGGGGGCCATCGTAAAAAGATTTGGGGACAAGATGCCCAGGTCAACCATTTCCCAGAAGGAACTAGGGGGGTTCTGTTTGAATCAACTCCATGTAAGTCAATTGAATGGAGAGGGGGGACTAATAGATGACAAGATAACCTGGGTGTTTTCCCTCCTGCCTTTTCTAGATCTACGTGTCCTTCGGTCCTTGAGCTCGGTCTCAGAGGCAGCTTGCTTTGGAAACAAACAGATGGGCACTTCCAGCCCATTAGATCCCTAATGCAACGTCTGAGGCAAGCGCTATCTAGAGATGGAGGTCCCTTTGGCAGCAGCCTTCTTGCTCGTCAGAAATGGGGAGGGGTTTTTGATGTAGGTAGAAAGGAGATCCCAACAGCACTCAGTAAAGGCTATCACCCTGAAAGGCTGATACAGGGGGAGGATTTCTATGACATGTCATATTTTTTCTGCAACCTATGTTTGAGCTGATTGGGTGGGTTTGAACATGTTTATGAGTAATCTGGTGAGAAAGGCTAGATTACTCATAAACATGTGTGAACGTGCTTATGGGCTCAAATGTAGGTTGCAGAGAAAACGTGAAATGTCATAGAAATCCTCCCCCCCCCCCATCAAAGTATAAGGACATTTCAAAGTTTTTTTAAAAAAAGAGGAGTGAGTTAAACAAGATGCATGACTTTGGCAAAACATTTTTTAATTCTAATTTGAGAGTCAAACTCAGAGTTTGGGAAGTGCAGCTCGAATTCTGATGCTTAGGTACCCAAGAGAAATGGTGCAGATCTCACTGACGAAGTGCTGCTGGTTAAGAAGTCAACACTTGTATTCTTTGCTGCGTGCTAGGTGCATGACAAGGAATATGAGCAGCGACATCTTTCCTAGCAGCCACATGTTTCTGAGATTTATGCCATTGTGTTTACACTGGCGTATGTGAGCCACAGGATTCTAGCCCTTAAGCCTGATGAACTGCAATTCCCAGAACCCTCCGGCCCGCCAAACGTTAGCTCTATATAGAACTGGCTGTGACTTCAGTACCAAGAAACACATGGAGGAGGAGTTTGGAAAATCACCCACCCTGCAGCATTGACATTTTTCCAGGGGACCCCTGGTGACTTAGTTTTAAGAAAGACTCATCTCTATATAGAGACAGTGGTTGGCATATGATCAGGAACTGCTTCCTTCTTCTCTTGGGGACAATGACCCCACATGGACCTGTTTTAGGCCTCAGATGAGATTTTTTTTATTTCTTCTGGAAACCAGAAGTGATGGGAAGTCATTTCCCAGTTTGAAAAACAAGGGTGCTGAGGGGTGCATCGGGAACCAAGGTGTGTGGGAGGGGAGGACTACAGGCACCCACACTTTGCCTACCCTAGCTGTAGAACGAGCTGCCTCATCTTGAACTTCAGTGGATGATGGGCTTCCATCTGCCAGTCATTTGTGCTATTTTGTACAGGTTCTGTTTTCTGCAGAAGGAGTTTTCTCTCTGACAGCTCAGTGATGCTCTTGGCTTCCGCTGCCCTCGCCTTCTTTGGCAAACTCCTCTGCCAGTTTTCAAGAAGAGAGATTTGGAGGGGTCGCCATATAATTTAAAACATGATTTGAATGCCACGTTAAGACGTCAGTCACAGACGTTCCCCACCACCAGATGGAGGAAACTGTCGATAGGCCGGCTTTTAATTCCAGCATTTTCTTCTCCACCAAATAGTGCGACGTCGTAGAAAGATTCATTCAGAGGCTTTCATCCTGTGAGATATAGGTTTTGTTTTCAATGCCTGTAACAGAGAAGGCAGGAGAAACCAAGCCGAAAGAAAAAATTAGGAAAAAACCTAATCAAAAGAAGGGAGGGAGGGAGGAAGGAAAGAAAGAAAGAAAAGCCAAATATTCATTTAATACGATATATTTGGTATGCCTCTCAAAGTTTGGGGGGGGGGGGGGTTAACTGGTTCTAAATAACTAGTTAATTCCTTTTTTGCAATAATTCCAGCATGATTAGCATAACAAAGCGATGACTGTGGCTCAGTGGGTTGGAGTGTCTGGCAGAACCAGAGGTCAGCAGTTTAAATCCCCCAGAGTGCCTCCTGAGAGAAGACTGAGCCAAGATCCCCCGGAAGGAAAGTACATACCGATCGTGGCCTCTCCCAGCCTGCTCACGGCCACAGAGGGAGCTCTGGCCCAATCTTGCCAAAAGACTAGGTTTCCTGCCCTCCTGATCGTAAAGGAGCCTTCTCCGAAACCAGCAACTGCCGCCCCCAGCCCCCCCCCCCCCCCAAAATTTGGCTTCTCCATTTCACGGGAAGCTGCTTCCCTTGGAGACATCCGACCACAAGTGTTTCCATTAAGCCACCTGTATACGTATAGCACAGTCTCTGATTCCATCTAGTGGTCAATCCTGGTAATACACCTTGGGAACATGTATTTCTGGGTCATTCATTCATTCATTCATTCATTCATTCATTCTGGCAGCAGATAAGCGAAACCATGGCTAGGGCAGTCCTACTGTAATGTGCAGTAATGTGACTCAAAGTTACCTTGGATTGATGGTGGTGGTGGAGGTGGCTGGGCAGCTTTTAGCTGATCTTTTTCAATGTGAAGGGCAGTCATAAGAAAACATCCTCCTCCAAGGGCACCAACGAACGTACATACAACAAGGCTGTATTGCAGGCTTCGGAAGTCCCAGAGGTAGGTGTGGTCTGCCTGCTGGGCTTTGATTGCATCAGCAACCTGGGGATCAAACAATGTATGCTCCCGTCAGTTATGGATGGCCGCAACCATGAGTCTTGGGCAGAATCTCTGATGTTTGAGGGGCAAACTACATGTTACACACTTCAGGAGGCAAATGTTCCAAAGATGTCATCTAGGAAGATCTCCATGCTTGAGCAACCAGATAGGCAAGCAAGGTTTGTGAGCATCTCCCAATCCCGAAACAAAGCCGGCTAATCTGCAGGCTGCAAGGTGAAAAGCTCCTGCTGTGACCATCAGATGTCTTTCAGCACGCAAGAAATTTCCGCTCCCAATGATGTGTGGTATGTAACATATAGTTTGACGCTAAGTCCTTGCTTTGAAATCACAGGCCTAATGGAGCAAAAACATGCAAACTTCTCTAACTTCATACCAGGTCCAGAGCTTGGAAAAGTTAAATCTTTTGACAACAACTCCCAGAATTTTGGCAGATGGCTGATACGAAGAAGCCTAGGCACCTTGCCCTGGGACCTTCTGGTCACCACTCAGGCTAACGGCATGACATAGGAGCTTTCACTCACCCACCCTGCTCCCCCCCCCCAATTCAGAGAGGGGACTTCTCCAGACTCTCTGTGACTGGATTTAGGCTCTCTGCAGGCCAGATAAGGTCTACAAGCCCAGACGTTCTCCTACTTGTTACACAATGAGATGACTTGATGATATTTCCACCTCTTCTCCCCAAGAGACAACCCAACAACCCAATTCATTTCCTGGACCGTGATTCTTAAGGTGGCTACCTAGAGAGAGGCACAAGAATATTTACTAGAAACTGGGCCTTCTCAGTGGTGGAACATGCCCTTCCACTGGAGGTGGCATCAGACTCCCCCCTCTTGGCATTTTCAGAAAACTGGCTAAGGCAGAACCTTACAAAGACGCCTTCAGATGCATTCTTGCACGGAGGGAACAATTACAGACCGATACTGGATCGTCACCAGATGACTGTTTTCCTCTTCAGGTCTTTATTTATTTGTTAGATTGTGTTATTGATTTTGCATTGTCAGCTTCGTCGATGGTTTGTTACTTATGTTTTCTTTCGCGCACCGCCCAGAGGAGTGCTGCTTTGCCACTAAGTTGGGAGGTATCAAAATTAAATATATAAACCAGCACAACTCACAATTCCGATGAGATAGGGGCTTCCAGCATCGCCCAGCAAATGGCTGAGGAAAATCTGCAGCGACATGGCGGTCGATTGGCAACTTGGTTTGACGACATACTGAAAGGGCAAGAGAAGATGCTTTGAAGCGGAAGAGAAAATCAGACCGTCGAGAGCCGCCGGTGGGGACTGGGGGCATTAAGTCCCCAGAAAGCTGAAAACTGGCTCCCTGGCTGTTGCCGGACTTCATCTCACAGGAACCCTACCTGTGGATTCTGGGAGTTGTAGTCCAACAACACAAGGGGGGTAAGGACCCCAAGATTAGGGAGGACTCACTTTAAAAAGTGGGCTCCCTGTGTAAGACCACTGAAGAAAGAGAGTCTAAGGCTGCCTAATCATATGTTGCTTCTGGGACCAGGTCAAAACCTTGTTTCGTCAGTTATCCCATTCTATCATCATCCCCTTGTTCTTCATCACAGCCCATGCTGACTCCTTGGGGGTATTTAATTCCCCCTTCCTGCTCCTGTCTCCCTGATGCCCTCAGTATCAGGGAAAGCATCATGATTTGTGCATTTTTATGCAGAACATACCCTGATAACACACATTTTTGTAGGCAACTCTCTCCTAATATACATATTTTATTTTATTTTTTGGCATATGACTTTCCCACGATACCCGTTGTTTGTGTACAGAATAATATATTACAAAATATGGAGAACGGTGCAGTATGAAAAAATCACTGTATTCTGTACCAAATATTGGTGCAGGAAAATTAAATCAAGACGATGACCGAACAACATGCTCCCCCATCTCGACTGCTCGAAATGTGACAGCAAAACATTATTATTTCTCCCCAACGTTATACAAATGGAAAATATAATAAGAAAATCCTACAGCTAAATTGTTGCATGTTATAACCTGATGCTTTGTTGTTGAGTGGAAGCCGGGCAGGATGGGGTGAGGGGCTTGGTGGTCCTTTTTTCAGTCAAATTGGGTGCTTTCTTTTTAGTTTACGAAAATATAGATTTAAATGATTAAGCAAATGACTTGATCGTTGTAAAAAAAATGACGACTTCATTTTAGGCAACCTAGAGCCTCCTAATCTGGGAATAAGCCCCACAGAACCCAGTAGAGCTACCTCCTGGGTCACTTCCACCAGATCGTACATGAGATAAATGGTTTTATGAGGCTCTTGTATCACCTTTGCATCACTCTCTCTATCCCACCACACCACACCATTTCTGGCGATGGGCCTGGAGGGAGAAGGAGCAGGGAAGACAGAGAAAGTGGAGAGCTAAGAATAGAGAGGTCAGGTCACCCATGAAATCGATCTGACAGTAAGGGCAAATGAACTCACCAAGAGGATATCAGCCACGACGGCCCAGTTCAAAGATAAAAGAAATTCTGCGAGGGCAATAAAAATCTGGGGGGGAAATATATATATATATTGAACAAAGCGAGGAGGATAAAATATCACGAGCTGACCAAGAAGAGCCACTTGAGAACGGCTGGTAAATATACCACACGCCTAGAAGCCAACATGCAGAGAAACAAACGCTACCCATTATTTTTTCAGAATTTGGGTTGCTTGAATATTGGGATAACAGAGACAGGGTGGGAAACGCTGAAATTTTCCTCCGACAGCCATGGAGAGCATCGTAAATGGATTGGCCTCCAGTTCAGAGGAGCCCATGAATTGAGGAGATTCCAGGTGACGGTAGCAGCTAGGTCGGGATGGGTGACCTTAGGCTCTGGGGCCAAACCTGGCCCTCCCGCCGTCCCAGATTGGTTCTGTCTGGCTTCCCAGATGGCCACCCTCTCTTTCTCAGCATACTGTGGTACGATTAAGAATTTCTGACTCCTCCATTTTACCTTCTGCCCCACCCATTTTCTCGCTTGACCCGTTGGTTGCTTACATATGTCGTTAGGATGCTGTCCTGAGCCAGGATGATGGCCAGATACATGCACGGAGCTGAAGTGAGCGAGCCCAGGGCACAGATCAGAGGGTCGGCTTTCGCATTAATCTTCTTGTATCTTCGGGCAGCTTCGGCACCGATGACGACCCCCAAAATGCCCGTGGCGATGGTGATTCCTCCAAATATCCGGCTGGGGGCAGGGGAACACAGACACGCAAAATTATCTTTATCTGCCCGCGTGGCAAGTGACGGAAGGACTGCGAGCCTTCAGAGGTCAGCAGACTACAATACCCATCGTTCCCCCCTCACTGGCCTCCTGGGTGCAACAGATGGGGACTGGAGTTGAAGGGGAGGTTATGCTGAAGGGGGTTATGGGCACTGTAGTCCTGGGAGCCATGTTTCCAAGCTCAAGCTGTGATGAAACCTCTGGCTGTGGATTTTGGGTTTGTAATTTAAGAACTTTCCCAAGGGCTGAAGACGCTGAATGGGCGTGATGGGAGATGTCTGCCACAACGCCGTCTGGGATTTGTAGTCCCAGAAGTAAATTTTCCAAGCCACTGATAGAGTGGAAGGATGAGTGAGATAGTTCCCCACACATCATGGAATAGGGAGATAATGGCATCCAGTGTGGTATAGTGTCATGGATTAGTACTCTGGAGATGCGGGTTCGAATCCCCACCTGGCCATGGGGGAGTAGAACTGGCAACATTGCTCCTTAAATAGCTCAAAAATCAATATTCCCCATAAACTGAGGAATAGAAAGTTTATGCGTTCAAAAAAGAAGATGAATTGAGCTGGAAGGTGCTGCTGTTGATTTTCCCCAGGAGGTAGGTTCATAGGTGTTATCTATCTAGCTACCTTTGAAGCACAGCTGCCTGGTTGCCAAAACTTTGGGCTGTCAGGGCTGAGGCATTATGGGAAGGGGTGGCTTCCCATAATGCTTTGGGCTGAAGACCCAGGCCTTAGGCAAGCCGCTGGCGGCACAGGAGCCATGCTTTAAAGGTGAAGAGGGAGCCACGGCAACTCAGAGCAAACCATAGTTGTTTTGCATGCATGCATACACACACACCCCACCACCACTGATACTGTTTGCCTCCCCTCCCTCCTTGCTTTCTAGGTGGTCCCGTGCAGGATTCGGAAGGGGTTACAAGCAGCAGGAGAAAGCAGGAATAGAGAGCGCAGTGCTTCTCCTCCAACGTCAGGCTGCTTGTCTTGATGCTCCCTTCAAGTGGGGAAAGAAAGAATCTCACCTCACCTGTTGGCGGTGTTACAGGATTCCTCCTTCTCACATGGAGGTACACTGTGATGGATGAGTTGAGCTCTGTATAGGAAGAGCGGGACCCAGAAACCAAGAGCGCCGGTGACAAAGCCCATGGTCGTGACGCCCAAGGAGGACCACAAAAAGCTCCGGCTGAGGGGAGAAAGAAAGAGATACATCTGCAGAACTTGAAAAGGGAAGAGTTCCCATAAAGGATTGTTCTCGCTTCTATGCTTCTCTTGGACCATGATCCTACAAGCTCTTTGGGACAACTTTAAAGAAAGCAGGTCCTTTGTTGGAAGTTCTTGATTTTGAGATCAAGAACTCGGAAAAAAGGAGAGATGGGTGCAGGCTGCATGATGCTCTTCCAGTGGGGCAGACTTTTGAGCACTGATCATGGTTTCCCCAAAAGGTTGAGATGTACTGCATTTCTATTTAAAATATCGTAATACTTCACAAATGTGTTTCTCCATAAAAGAGCAGGCGTGAGTTTTATGCAAATCGGTGCCCTCTTTTCTTCTGTTTTTGCCATGAGGCATGTTTCCTTTTTTTCAGAGCTTGGAAGCAACGCATCACAAGGCACATTATTACATGCAACGAGTTCAATTTTAGTAAGGAGGGCGTGCTTAAGTTATATTTCGGGGGCAACAGACTGGCTGATATTCAGTAGTACAACTAAGGCAGGCCCATTGAAACAGTGGAGACTTGGTAACTCCTCTGTAAGTTCCATCAGTTCAATGGGCCTACTCTAGTTGTGACTTACTCCTGGATTTCAGCCAACAAGTAGGATCACTGTGAATTTACTGGCACAATTAGCAACAGTTTTGCTGTTGCTGTTCTTCTTTTCATAATTCATATTCAAGACCGGTGATATCTGTTTTTCAACTTTTATCCCCTTTTCTACCGATCCGAAGGGTTTCTTACAGAAACAGAAGAATAAAGAGCAGGGTTAATAAATAATGTTACAAATGGCTTCTTCAGTATTGAAATGTGTAACGGCAAAGGGCAACTTTTCAAACACGGTAACAAGTCATGGAAACACATGACTTCTTTAAAAACAATTAATTTACAAACCCTGTTCTTATGGGGGGGGGGGGAGAGACCGGAGCATTTGGCGCCAATCAAGAGGCAATGAAGGAGGGCATGTAATTTGCAAGTCAGAGACACCCTGTGCCAAACAACACAACACTATCGTTCAATATTGTGCAAATTTACTTTCCAAGCTCATGTCCACAATGTAGCTTGGCTTTGTTGTAGGAAATCTCTTTTTTTATTTATTTGGATGATAACTTTCAGAACACCCAGCCAGGAAGAAAGACACAATGACAGAGCTTGGAAAAGTTACTTTTTTTGGGAACAACAATTCCCATCTTCCCCTTGTATGTGTTCTGTGCCATCAAGCTGGAACCGACGGACAGAGACCCTAACATTGTTTTCAAGGTAAGTGAGATATTTAAGGATTGGTTTTACCAGTTCCACTCCCCCCCAGTGAGTTTCCAGGGCCAAGTGACAATTCGAACCCTGTTCTCCAGAGCCTTAGTCTGTCACTCTATTGCTGCACCATACTGGGAATCCACTTACCCTTACTAAGCATGAAAAGAGACACTTCTGCAGAGCTTGGGGGGGGGGAATTACTTTTTTTTTGGGGGGGGGGGATTCCAATTCTGAGGATCTCCATGCAGCATGAATGAGACAGACTGATTTTCACAGCTTGGAAAAATTACTTTTCGGTGATGACAACTTCCAGAATCCCACCAACCAGCAATTTTTGAAAACAATACCATCATAAAAACAAGGTCCTTCCGGCCTCCTGTGGCTACCGGTATTTAAAGTAGCCTTCTCCAGCGTGGTGCCCTATTAATACGTCAGACGATAACTCTTGTAAGACTACAGCCACTGATACTGGGTAAAGAATTAAGGATTTATAGGTGCTGCTGTCTGAAGTATCTAGAAGGCACCAGATCGGGATTTTTTACTTTAAATGAGGATTAAAGAATTCTGGAGGTCAACACCGCCCTCTAGTGCATGCAGAATTAAAACTGCTCCGCCATAAAGACACACAGATTTATAGACAGAAATCCAGTAGTAAGTTGCAACTAGAATAGGCCTGTGGAATCAATGGATCAATACAGAGTAGTTGACTCCTCAAATCTTCATTGACTTAATGGGTTTACTCTAGTTGTGATTGACTGCTGGATTTCAGCCCTTGTGGGGCAATATTTCATAAACAAGAATCCCGTTGATTAAATGCATGGGTGTTAGGCTCCATTCACAGATACGCACTGAAGCATACGTGTACACCAAGGGAAAAGGGGAAGAGAGTCTCCAAAAACTAACGTTTTGAGGCTCACCACACTTTCCATAAGACCTAGAAACTAGGGTTGTGCACCAGTTTCCAGGGAAATCCCAAATTGCAAACCGGGCTCAAATTCCTGATTCGTGGTCCAGGTTGAAGGCGAAGGCTAAATTTTAAATTTGGCTCCAGGATGACACACAGGGAATTTACAAATCAATTCATATCTGGATTTCAGCCCTTGTGAAACACAAATTGAACCTGGTGCACAAACCATCTTTCTTTCTTTTGTTTAAGCAAATGTTAAAGGTGCTTGGCATGCAAACCCCTGAACATGCATGTTTGAAATTTGGTTCACTCCCCTATTTAGGGGTAGGCATGTCTCCAACGTACATGTAGATCAGTGCAAAAAAGGGGGAAAAAGAAGACATAAGCACTTCAGTTTTCCAAAGCAAGTCAAGGCATTGACTTTGCAAATTTAAAAATCGATTCAGATCTAGGGCATGAAGCCATTTGGATGGGGTACCAATCGCTCTGGATTGAATCAGAACGCATTCCAAAGCCTTACATTGGCTCCCAAACTGAATCAGGGGACCCGTGCGCAGCCCTACTAGAAACCTCATATGGGAGTAGCCCGGCTACCTTACTTTTTACAGAGGGAGGAGACATCCTGGAGCCAGGTGGAGGTCTGGTCGTTTTCCTTGGTGGCCAACGGCTTCTTGGTGGTGTGGTCAGCTGATTCCGGAACCAAGAGAATGAGGAGAGCCAAGCCCACAATCCCCATGCAGGGGGTAACCTATGGAGGGAGAGGTGACGGGCTGACATGACAAGATCAAGAATGATTCCAAGGGGCTCTGAATGAGTGGCGTTAAAACTTGAAACGGGTGGCCAGAAGACAGATCTCCGTGTGTCGGAAGGCGTCTGGGCTGATTCAAAGTTGAGATGCAAGGCTTTCTAACTCCCAGAACTTGGAAACTTTACTAAAACGTTCTGGACTTTTTTGGTCGAAAAAAAGGGGAGTATTTCCTAGTTCTGCTATCTCCCATTTGCATAACATGGACTAATGTTTTGTAATCCTAAAAGACCTTCCCCGTTTTCTTCCCACTTGAAAGACAAATGATGCTGTCACAAAACCCCCAGGAAATGTCATCTCTTTTAAAGGCAGCAGGTAAGGGTTCCGCGTATCTTTGCAAACATAGTTCTGGAAAGCAGAATCCAAACTTTGAAGGAGCTGTCCTGGGTGCTGAAACTAAGCACCCACCCCTTCTTTCACTTTGGCTGCAATCAATGATGCTAAGGGTCCCTTGTCAGCTCTGCAGTTCTAAGATGATGATGATGGTGGTGAGTAAATGCCTCCCTCCCACCCAGTTTTCAATTACACTGCTGAAAGGAAGGACGTTTGGGCTAAACCAAGAGTGGATTTTTTTTTTTTTTGGCACAGAAGAATGGTGAGTTTCACTCAGCTACAGAGCTCAGAAACAACTCCTAAGCATAGATTCTTCAACAGGAATGGCACGTCTTCTGCACCAGGTCCTGCCATAAGAAACAACCTAAACACAGGTCAAACCCAAACTTCTCGAACTATGAGTCCTAGCTGCAGTTGAAAAAAATAACACTCCCAACCTCTGATCTAACAGAGATGGGGAAATTTATTTTTAGGGACCCTCTCCCACAGAATACCCCAGAATCCGGAAGGACAGCTCCCAAAATTCATCCACCAGCATTCACAGTGGCCCAACTCGCTGGTGTTTTTTTGGGAGTTGTTCCCATCTCCGGATCCTGTAAACCAGACATGAGGCACATTTTTATTGCTTCTCTTTCTCACCGGTGAGCCTGCCTCTTCTAAGACACCCTTTCTCATAACTATACGCGAGAGAGAAAGAGAGAGGCAGACAGAGGGAGAGAGACAGAGAGAGAGAGGCAGACACAGACAGAGAGAACTGTCCTTTGGTGTGGATGGTGCAGAATTGTAATCTCATTCTATACACCATCCTCTTTTGTTCATGGAATTCTTCATCCTCCTCCCACTACAGCTTTCCAAGTCTCCTAGCCCACTCTCCACGAAAGGTGGTGTATTCTGGCACCACACTACAAGAATACGATGGCTTTTTCCCCACCCCAGCTCTAATTTTTTCACTTAAGCTGACTTTTTTCCTCCCGGGGTTATTTGGGTGAAATGCCAGTGGCCATGAAATGACAGAAAAAAAGCCCACCCTTTCAATCAGAGCCAGGATTACTAAGGCTCCAGGGCTAGACCTCCCTCTTAAATGCCTTCTTCCTCTGTCTCTGCCCCATCTTCAACATCAGAGGACACTTGCCTTCTGTCCCCTCCCCAAAATGAACAGGACAGTCTGCGTGAAAAAGCATTACAATGCACAACAGTGCCCCATAGAGGCTTCTGTGGGTATGACTGTATATTTGAAGGCTGGATGGGTGGGTCGGCTGCTTGCTTTAAGAGTGTGTCTTGATGCTGGGGCCATGCTGAGATGGCAGAATTGATTGACTGACTGATTGATTGATTGATTTTTTTTCAGGGGTGTGTGTGTGATGCTGGGGTCACGCCAGGGCTGCACTGAAACAGCAAAAATCCCCACTCTTCAGTTAAATCATGCCAAGAAAGATTCCTTCAAAAGACCAGTAGACACTCACTCGGAACCCCCAGCTCCAGTGGCCGGTCGCCTGGGTCATTCCAGATGACAAGATGTAACCAAGGCCACTGCAAGAGAAGAAAAGGACAGGTCGACCGATACCCAATCACCCTGCAATCCCATAAGGCAGAGTAAGCACCGATGGCACGCCAAGACCCAGCAGGGTCCATTGTTTCTCAAAAGAAGATGTATAGGGCTCAGGGATGGAGCACCCACTTTCCATGTAGATGACCAGAGGTTCAATCCCCACCAAATTCCAAATTTTATAATCTAAAGCAGCGGTTCCCAACCTTGGGTGCCCAGATGTTCCTGGACTACAACTCCCAGAAATCCTGGCCAGCCCAACTAGCAGTGAAAACCCCTGGGAGTTGTAGTCCAAGAACATCTGAGGACCCAAGGTTGGGAACCACTGATCTCAAAAGATCAGATTATAGGTGATGGCAAAACATTTTCACAGTGTAGCCTGGTCTCATCTGGTTGAAGTTGGCTTCCAACATCCTCTCTTTCTATTTACGTTGGCTTTAAGTAGGTGTATTCTGACTTCTTTAAAAAGGCACTCGTTCTATATATGAAATAGCAAACTCAAGAGTGGATCCCTACTCCGAAGTCTGGAAAAGTTACTTTTTTGGATTACAGCTATGTTGGCTGTCGGATTCTGGGATTTGTAGTCCAGAAACAACCCCCTTCAGCCTGATGCCCAGCCCATTCTCTCCACCAGCAACCAGCACACAAACCTACCTTCCAACCGGGATGAAGATATAGAAGAGGGAAAGCATCCATGTCCGGTGGTCTTTCTCAAAGAGGTCAGCAATGATGGTGGGAGCTAAGGTGGAATAGCTGGCGGTGCCAGCACCAACAAGCCCCCGCGAAACAAAGAACAGCCAGGCCATCTGGAGGGGAGAAGATGCATGAGGAGAACTCAAAAAAGACAACTTTGAAGTGTCTTCCTTTCTTTTTCTGTTTAGAAGGACTTAAGGACCTTCATCCAAAAACATGGGTGGCTGTTAGGGGAACTCTTGTTCTTTGGTGGCTCAGCATCTTCCTTATAAGGTATCGATACTTTCGAGTCCCCTTTCCCCACTTTTAATTGAATCTTATCTATCGTATCTTTTTTCACTTTAACATTTTTAATTCCAGGAATGCTAAATTTTATGTCTTTAAAAATCTTTGTAAGCCACCTCGAGCACTCTCTTTTAGCGGAAAGGTGAGGTATAAATGGAATGAATGAATGAATGAATGAATGAATGATTTAACATGGAGGATCAGTGACAGATGCCACTCTGCCCCCTGAGTGCCCCTGGGCTCTTTGTTCCACCCCACACTCACCTAAAAACCACATAAATAGCTGTAATTTGGCCTGTATTCACAAATTTATTCGAGAAAAGTGCACATCCTGTGTATGTGTGTGTGTGTAAACTTTCCAGCAGATAATTCAAAGATCCTAATCAAACTACCCATCCCAGCATTCCTTACGAGGGAGTCGTGGCGGTTTAAGAGGTACCCAACTATTACTATGCAGCATAGATACAGGATAAAGACTGGTCTCTGGATGAAGCCCCTTGTCCCTACAGGCAGGTAAAGACGTAATGAAAAACTTCAAATAAACAACGGACTCCTACCGACTGAGTGATGAACGAGCTACCGAGGGTAACACCTGACCAGAGCAATATTCCAGCGGCAAGGATGATTTTCCGTCTGTATCGGTCGCCAAGGTATCCAAAGAGAGGTGCCGAGAACAAGAAGCAAAGAATGAAAACTGGCATGGGGAGAGAGCAGAGGGAAGATTGATGATGGCAAAGGAGCGCTGGCAACGAAGATTTCACCAGGGTTGCCGTTATCACTTGCATTTATCAGAATTCCACTCTGTCTTTTCTCCGGGTTGCACAAGACAAGAGGAATGGCTGCCGTCATACCTCCCTCTCCCCCTGCCTTCCTCCTCACAGCAAGCCTGTGATGGAGATGAGACTGAAAGCAACTGGCCCAAAAAGCACCCACCCTCGGAGCTCGAATTTACAATAGACCTGGGTTTTTTACACTGAGTGTGAGAATTCAGATGTTGGCGGAGTCTCTCTGGGTTGGAGCAAATAACTCCAGGGAAGCAATTTGTTATGCTTGACTCTACAATTAAATAGCAAAGGAAGCCATGGCTTACATCCCATAGATAATCCCAGCGACATCTTTTTGCTTGCTTGCTTGCACATACTTTCAGAATCACAGCTTTTTCACCGTTTGAGGGAGCACTCCTTCTAGCTTTGGTCCCTGGTCTTGGCTGCCACCATCTCATGTGACAGGAAGTCCCCTAGTTTAACGATGGGCTATGTTAGTAAGACTTTCTCAGCTGTAGCACTCCATCAGGGACATGCTCTTTCCTTCCCCATGGTCGTCAACATTACCTTTATTTTAAAGATCAAGTAAAAACCTGGGTATTTATCTACCATAGAGCAACACGAGAGATCATGGTTTAGTTTTTACTCTTCTGGAGGGTTGGGGCACAGTTGTTTGTTCTTTGTTTGAATGGTTAAAACTGTTTTAATGTGTTTTCCAAGACCAAGATCCTGCTACTAATTTACACAAGTGCAACACAAATGGAGTAAGCTTAGCCAACGCATTGCTGCAAGTTACAAAGTCAGTAGAGCCATGATATATTGCGTGCTGAGTCGCACACAACAGGTAGCTTGCAGCTTGTGGCGACTCACCTCCAACAGCTACACTGTTCACGTTGCGCTCACAGGCAAAACACAAAGTATTTTAAATTGCTTTAAAACTGCTTGCTTTAGATTCTTTGAAGGTGGCTGATGGCGCCCTGCCCTAGGATCTGTCCATACAGGTTAGTTAGAACGAACTAACCAGCTAAATAAATAAATGTATTTCTGGCCCAATTAAAATGTGGGGCATTACCTATAAACAATAGTAATCATGTGCCATCAAGTCAATTCTGACTTATGGCGACCTTTTTCAGGGTTTTCCATGTAGAGAACACTCTATAATGAAATAGATACATAAATACCAGGTAAATATGCATATCGGTTTTAAAGCATGCCAGGACAGCTCATTAACAATTCGAGGTACAGAAATTCATGTTTTCAAGTGGAGGAGTTTGTTTGTTTGCTGTGGTTTTGGTTAATGAGGTCAACAGGAAAGTAAATTAGAGAAGACTCAAAACAGAGTCTCGGCAAATGCAGGACTATGTCAGAATTTCACAGACATGCAGGGGGGGAAGCAGTACAGGATGTGGTCTGCAGTGCAAGATTAATCTGCCTGAGAAATGACAGCTTCTAACGATAAAAATAGTTATCTGATTTGGGACATCGCTACTTGTTGGGGCGTCTTTCCCTAAGAATATCAACCTGTGCCACCTGATCCTCTCAGACCATGTTCTTACTGGTGGCCAGATCAAGAGAGGTGAGGAAGGCATCAACTAGAAACTAGGGTTTTTCCACCATCAGCTGGCCCCCTGAAATAGGTTGAATACATAAAAGAGAATGTTTTCACCTGTGTGCATCAAGCCTGCACTGCTGTCGCCAAGTCCAAAATATTTCTGTATGTCGAGAAGCACTCCTAGAACAAAGAAAGACCTCATCACAACCACAAAGTGACACAACTGCAAGTTCATTTACTAATTCTTCCACTTTTATTATCCCACTCTTCCTCCAGAATCCCTGTGTCTGCATGGGGGGTGTGTGTGGATACTGACCAACTGTACTTATTTGAGGAAATTGTTCCCAAGCCACAAAAACGGAGGTCATGAGGGTTCATCTTTCAGGCCCTGCAAAAAATATTTTGACATCTTAAAGGGTAACGGATTCTGTGAGAACAGAAATTCACTCCCTCCACTGTTCTCGGTTGGCAGATCTATTTATACACGCAGGTACAAAGTGGGAGAGGTGTCAGCAAGGTGGCAGTAGATATTTTAAGCCTTGGTGCATCTGGACTATGGGCAAGGAAAGCCGTAGGTGGAGCTAACAACAGGCACAGCTGGAAGCCATGGTAGGCGAGGCCAGATTTTACGGTAGGTGGAGCCATGCCCAAGGATTTCTGGTTTTATTCTTATCCCCCTTCCTAACCTCACTAGTAACACTTCAATTTATGAGGTTACCACACAGCAAAACCTCAAATTATTTTCAAGGTGCCTGTTTACCTCCCTGCTCCCCACATTTCCTCCTCACCCCTCCAAGATACTGAACTGATTACCAAGGGGAACTCACGATAAGACCCCGGTTCTGTTTCGTTTCAACCTCGCAGAGGTGCCATCCTGACGGGTCAGAGACATGCAAGAGCAACCCTGGCATTCCGGCAGGGGGGATTATCTTGTACAACCCAATGGGACGCCCACTCCCGCACCCCTTTGACCAACCACAGTGAAGAGAGTGTGTAGATGGTAGGCCATAAAAGCTGACACTGCAGTCCATCCGGACCAGTGCTTAGAAGAACTCCCTGTTTGGATGATCACTTTCCGAATCCCTCTGGGATCCCAGTAGCTGCAAGCCAAAAAAACTAACACAGGCATGCACAAACATGAGTGGAGAGAAACTGTGCTAAAAGACATTGCTTCTGAAAGGACAGCGTGGATGGGAATCCCAGTGAACACTGTACTCCTGTGTGGGACAAACTGGGAGAAAAGCGGGAGGCCTAACTCCAACTATACTTCCCACATAATTAGAACAAGAACTCGGCAAGTTAGAGAGACGTGGAAAGGACCTGCTAGGACTCACAGATAAGTCTCAAATATTTACGGCAGCGCTGTTTCAAAATACATGTTAAGTTTAACCCTGAGTAGAAGTCATCTCCCTCAAATCTTCAGCCTTCTAGATCAGTGGTTCCCAACCGTGGGTCCCCAGATGTTTTTGGACTACAACTTCGAGAAATCCCAGCCAGCACAGCTAGTAGTGAAGACTTCTGGGGTTTTTAGTCCAAGAACATCTGGGTGACCCAAAATTGGGAACCATGGTTTTAGAGGTTTTCGACTTCAATCCCACCATTTCTTTCAGCTGCCATGCTGGACCGGTCTGTTCTAAAGAGCCAACTTTTCCCCAACCCTTAAAGTCACCGGAGGCTTCTTTCACTTGACAACAGGGAGGCAGGGGAAACTTACCTGCCACGAGAAACCAGTCCATATAATTCACCAGGTTGAGATAGCACAGCACAGCCACTGTCAGGTAAGATCTTTTGGTTGGAGATCGGGCTGGACCCTCAGACTGTCCGTTAAAATCCAGGGTCCCATAGGCATTTGGGGAGAGAGGGGAGAGAGGAGGCAAGGCTGGGACCGTGATTTCAGGCATTTTATCCCCGGGAAATGAGTGGCATACAAAGCCACATTCAGTGTCCAACCATTGGCTTCAAGCGGCGATTCTGAGCCCCACTGCTACACGAAGAGGAACCCTCCTAGTGCTCTGTCACTTCCTGAAAAAAAAGCCACCCGCAAACTGAGCCGTGAAATCCTGCAGCTTCCCCTCCTAGGTTGCAGACGCATTGGCTGATGAAAATGTGTCATTTGTCATGCAAGACAGTTTGCTTTTGCAGGCAAAGGAACTGTGTGCATCAGGTCACTGCATCAGGCTACCTACACATTGGGGCGGGGGGGGGGGGGAGGAGGTGTCTCCCAGTCATTCCTCCAGCACCGTCTAGTGATCCCCTCTGTGAAAATTCAGCACTGTGTATTAAACACAACTTGTCAGGCATCCTCAAACTATATGTTACAAATGACCCGTCGCTGTGCTGTCAAGTCACCTCCAACGTAGGGCAACCCCACGAATGAGCGGTCTCCAGAATATCCTGTCCTCAACGGCCCTGCTCAGCTCTTGCAAGCTCAAGCCTGTGGCATCCTTGAAGGAGCTTGTCCATCTCGTATTGGGTCTTCCTCTTCTCCTGCTGCCTTCCACCTTTCCCAGCATGATGGTCTTTTCCAGGGAATCCTGCCTTCTCACAATGTGCCCAAAGTAGGACAGCCTCAGCTTCAACATTTTGGCCTCCAGAGAAAGTTCAGGATTGATTTCATCTACAATTCCCTTGTTCCATCTTTCCGGCAGTCCAGAGAGTATCCGCAAAGCTCTCCTGCAGGGCCACATTTCAAACAAATCCATTTTCTTCCTGCCAGCTTTCTTCACTGTCCAGCTTTCACAGCCATAGATGGTGATCGGGAACACAAGGAGGAGGATGATCTTAGTCTTGGTCTCCATAGAAGAGGAATTCCTTAAATGGTGAATGATGTTTGACTGCCACCCCAGGGGTTTTCTCATACCTTGCCCATTAGCTTCCTTTGCTTTGTGACTGGTTGCTGGGAGGTAAGCATGGCCTTCATTTGCAAGTCTGACGGCCCAGTCACAAAGGCAGCCAGAAATCTCTCTTTAGACCATAATGGGATTTCAGCAACTTATAAGAGGTTATTCATACGGAGTCATTTGTCTCTAACATGCTGCCATCAGGTGTCCTTAAGAATTAATACTGTCCTTCGGGGCGTCCCTAGGTAGGCAAGAAGGCAGCATTTTGTCCTTTACGACAGGCTGCAAAAGATCCTTGGATGGCCCTGAAATATTAAAGAAAGACTGAACAGCTGGTCCTGTTTGCTACCAGCTGCCTGATCAGGCTCTGCCTTTACCACTTTGGCAAACTGCAGTTGAATGAGATCATACATCCTAGCGCTTTCCACAGCATCCTCAATTCAATTCAGACCCCAGGTTAGCCTCTTGATTTGGGCTGTGCTGATGTGAGTCCTGCCTGATTTGATTTGTGTCCCAGATCTGTGAACTCTGATTGATATGCCCTCCCCACTGGCTAGTAACTCGGAAAACCAAAAACTGCTGTCATGCTTTTCTTCTGGCCTTGATGGATACAACATTTGGCAACAGGGCAGATCTCAAAGAAAGGGCCACACACATCCAATTTCAGACAGCTAGTACCAGTGACTTGCATACTGAGCAACTTTAAACTTTGCTCCTTACCAGCCCTGAGCCTGAAATGAAATTCTGGCAGCAGATTGCGTCCGACGGTGCCGTTGAGCAAAGCTCAGCTCGGCCCATCTTCCCTCCCAAGCACTTGTTCACATGATCTCTCCCTGCTCTCTGGTTTTTCCCACCTGCTTTTACACCTTTGAACCCTGGAGTCAGTCCAAATACACTTCATCCTGGAGCCGGAGCTGTCCAAATCTGCTGTGATGTCCATCCCATGAAAACAAAAATCCAATCAGTCTGATTTGGTTCAGGATTCTGGACCTGTCCTAAGAGAACACTAGCGTTTGCAGCTTAGAGAAAGCTAGCATTTCTGTAGGGAAGGAACTGAGTGAGCTCTTAACGTCCTAGCTTTCTGTGTGCAAGGAAATCTATTTTGCAACTGGACCATTTTCTTTTTTGGTGGGGTGCAAAGCTTCCAGAATCCTCCAGAGAACACGGCCAGTGACTCGGCTGGGAGTCAAAATGGAACTTGTCTAGCCTCTAGTTTATTTATTTCCTTGTTTATTTTACACAGGGAAATTCTAGGAGGGCTGTGCCATGTGCTATTTCTGGATGGTTGAATCAGCCTTCAGTATTAAGTACATAGAACTAGGAAGTGCCAACTCGTTCCTGCCTCCTTCCTCAGATAGGCTAGTGCGTCTGTATGGACAGCTTGCGGTGGAGGAATGTAAATTAGCTGGAAAATATTTTTAAGACATAGAGATAACCATCATCAACTGATAATGTCTGCAGATTAAACTACTGTTAAAAGCACAGTTGCAGAGGCTGGTTTGGAGAAAAAAAACGTTGGCAACCCTCCAGAGAAAGAACCCATGACCAGATTAGGAACTCTTCTGAATTAAGTGTCCGGAGTGCGGTTAGCTACTGTCATGGCAACAGTTAACTGAGTTTCAGGTTTTAAGAGGTGGCTTGCTTTTGTATAATTCGGTCCTGTGGCGTCCACAAGGAACCACCCAAACGTGAGGTACAACTATGGGAGTTCTGATCCCCTGGCGCTGCCACTGGCCCGGCTGCTGTGATGTCACAGTAGGTTTGGGCAGCCAGACACAGAATAGCAAGTTTTGTTCCCAAATTCATGCACTCCTTTTGTTAAACTGTGCTCAAACAAGATTCTCCTGAGTCTTATTAGAAGTGACAATTCCTTTAATCTCAAAAGATAGTTAGCTATCATCTTGTGAATCTTTCTGATCCCCCACAGCCTGCAAAACACCTTGTGTTGTTTTGCGACTAGTCGTCTGAAGTTAAACACTGGGTCCATCTGCATTCTGTTACGTTTTCGGGCCAGCTAGAGCAATTCCCCAGCAGACAGAAGAGTCTCTCCTCCCTACAAAGCAACCCTCTCTGGTGTAGTCAGACACACACCTTTCTAGTCATTTGATCACACCCCAACACAAATCTAGCACCTTAAGATGCATTTGACTTAAGACTATCGACAAACCTGGCCCCTGTGTGGGGCCAAAACATGCAGAGGGGGCTCCTGCACTTGCTGGTTGAAGCCGAATCCTGCAGGTGAGGCACGCTGTGCTTATGCAAGTGAGGGGAGAAGGGAAGAAGGCCCAAGAACTGCACATGTGAAGCAAACTTCCTGAAGCCAAACCACCGAGAGGTTGGCCAAGGGAGCTGAACCAGGCAGCTTCCTCAGAAACACAAAAGACCCAAAGGGGAAGTCAGAGAAGAACCGCCAGGAAGCCACACTGTTCTTTCTCACAGTGGTCGAGTCTCCCAGATGAAGTGATCTTCAGTTAGTAAGACCAGAGGGATGCGGTGAAGGCACTGGCACGCTGCAAAGCCACTTCCTCCTCTCGAGATCCTTGCCCACTGTGGCCGTTGGCCCTGGGATGGGCTACGCGTGTCATTGATGTGTTTCTCTGGGAATTCTAAGTCCACAAAGCAACGTTTGGAAGCTCTGGTCCTCAAGAGTCAGTGTAATTTGCCATTCTGGGGAGGAGAGAGACTCAGTGTGGAGGCATCCAAGGGCTAAAGGGATGTGGGGGGGGCGGGTTTGTGCATGCATGCGTGCACAGTTGCCAAATCCAGGGGTATCACCTGAGGGCTCAAGGAATTGCAAGTCTCCTCCAGGTTCTCCAGGCAGGGAGAGATGTGTGGGTAATCTCTAAAATAGACTACTACGATGCTCTCTACATAGGGCTGCCCTTGAAGTCAGTATGAAAATTTCAGCAAGTCCAAAATGCGGCAGGGAGACAAAACTCAGGCGAGCTGTGGCGGAGAAGGAAAAAGCTTGACTTTTCTGTGCTGTGACTTTAAAACCTGGGCAGTTGCACTTTTCCAGGTAGTGCCTTTGCAAAGCTAGTTTTGGGTCTTTGCTGCAGATTATATTCCTCATTGTAAGGAAATGGCTCTGGGCCATTTCCATTCTACTTTATATTGTGTAGTGATGCTCTCGCTATTCATTCAACTGTTCAAAAATTCCAAGAAATACCTATCAACATGCTCCATACTTTCATTCTGGCTCTTTAGCCTCATTTCTTAGACTGCTTCTTTATACCGATGACCATAAACTCAGTTTCTTTAACATTTTAGTCCACGGGCGTTTCTTATCCCACTAACTTTACTAACCTTTTTAGACCATCTAAATTGCTAGCTGGTAATACTACACCGTTTGCACATCAGATGGTGCTGATAACCTTTCCCCCTGACAATGTTACTGCCATTTGAATCGGCAAGTGCTTTACTAAAAATATTCTAGGAGTATAAATTGGAAGGCAATGGCCAAAGCATACATCTTTGACACAGTCTTCTTCATATCTTGATGTCCTTGGTTACCTAGTCTTCCACACTGTCTTTTGGTTGCCAATTATGCAAATCTTTCTTGAACCAAGACTTTTGCTTATCAACAAATCCATTCCCTTGCTGGGTTGGACTTGGTCAAAGGTTTTCATCTCATCATACCAAGTATATGTATCTGTGTGCATGCCATGTAACTCATCTCCAAGTACATTTAGGCAGAACATTTCCTCCTCTGAAATCAGACTGCAATTTTCCTACCCACCTTTACGTTTCTTGTCGCTTCTGCTATGCGCTATCTAAGAAAACCACAAGCAGACGACTTAAGCTTTGGTATTTTCCTTTTTGAGTAATGAAATAAAGATCAATCGAAAGCCAACCCAATGTCCAGAACAATTCCTCTTCTTCAGATTTGATTGAAGAAAATCATTGAAACCTCTTCTATTGGCTTTGATACTTCTGCAAAATTCTCATCAAATTCAAAAACTCTTGTCATTTTCTATACTTCATTTTGGATGTTTTTATTCCTGGTCTCTCTGATAACAACAAATTCTATTAGTCTGTTACCTTCAAAGAGCTGTTTAAGGTACTCACTCCACGCTATGATTTGATTCTTGATGTTATAAATAACAGAATTCTTACTATCATCCTGTTGTGGGCACTCCTGTTTCTTGGTGATCTTCATGCCCATACAATATTTATGATGCTTTCTCAGAACAAAAGGCACATTGCAAATATGGGGATGAAATCTGGACTTACAGCTGTAGGCAATCTGCATTAGGCTGCCCAGACCTTCTGTGATGTCACAGCAGTTGAGCTGACCTCACCCCCAACAGGGTTGCATTAGGATATTACACTGAATTATGCAATAGAAGTCTTCACTTAGGATCATTTATCCATGGGAGATGCTGTTCCCTCTCCTTCCTGTGGATGGAGAAGGCAGTTTTGTGCTTAAAAATTACCAGTTGGGAAAGGGTTAAGCATCTTCTTCCTCACTTCCCTTTCGTTAGATGCAACCTGCCCCAGGCTTTTTACTTAAATGGAGCACAGAATGACTGGGACTAACTACATCCTGCACTTACTTGGGAGTAATGACCATTGCACACAACAGTCCCGAACAGATGCCCATAGAAGTGCACAGGGAATTCTGTGTAACACAACAGTTTGAGATTCAGTAATGTAACAGGCCACCAGGTGTCACCAGACTATTTTAAAATATATATATTTCCTTGGGCTAAAATAGGAACAGGCTAAGAATGTTCAAGAACCAAAGACTTTAGGGCAGAGTCTATAACATGTGTCCATTCCTGAATTTCAGGGTAACAAAGAATTAGGAACAACAATCATGAGGACCTTTACTCACATTTGCTCAAAATGTATTGTGATAACTTCGGGAATAGGTGCTTGATTATTCCATAGCATATAATAGATTAGGATAGTTTAGCATATTTTTGCTAAGCCCTGCTGGTCTTTTTGACTACAGAGAACGTGAACGGTGTGTGCATATAGGAAACCATCTCTAGGAGCCACACTCATCTCTCAAAATTTATAGCATAATTCCAAAAAGGTCAGAATAAAACCCCAAATGGATTTCCCAGCACCCCTGGGACCAGAGTCCCCAGCCACCATGGGCATCAAGGCAAGGAAACAGTGTTGATGTTTTCATTGGTCTCAGCCAATCAGCACCTGGTACTGCCAGCTTCTGCCTAGAAAGAGGAAAGACTGGGCATCTCTAAGGTCAGTTCCTTTCGAAAGTTTATGGACATGTCACAGAGCAACCCCAGATTCTACAGCCCAGCTATAATGTTTGCAAGGAGAAACGCTTGCTTTTGCATCCACTTTCAAAAATTATAGGTAAATAAGCCAATAATGAAAGATTCAAAAGGAGCTGGTGACAGTAATGACTTTGTTTTGCTTTAAAATGATGTTTGTTTTCCTCCCCAAGGCTCTGCACTCACAGAAGGAACGCTACTCACTTCCAATCACAGTCTGCAAAGGTTACACAGTCAACTGCTGTTTGGTGCAGAGAGTTGACGGAACCGCTGCGGCGATCAGAGCTGAAGAGGGGAAAAACCAAGGTTCTTTAGGTTTCGGTCTCCCCGGGGAAAAGTGAGCATGCTCTACTGCAAGAGAATCTAAGGTGTGCAAGGAACATCCAAGGAAGAAAGCGTCGAATCGTTTCTGTGTTTCAAGACCCATGAGTCCTTGCTGTTTATATTCCATCTCTCTCATTCTTAAACATTAAAATTAGCAGGCTGGAGTAGGTGAGGCACTTCCGGGTTTAAAGGTTCTGTTTCCAGAGATGAGCAAAGTGCCCTCTCTGGGCGACAACGTCCAGCGCAAGCACTAGCCATACTTAAAATGGGACAGCCTTTGGCTGTGAATGTTCCAGTTTTTAAACAGGATAGCTGATACTAGACCGAAGATGCTCAAAGAGACACCGTCGGCGAAGTACTCAGTTAGGGAACAGCTGTTTGGGGCTTGTTACCTTTGTTTTTTATGACCCAGAGATCAATAAATATTTGTACAGTGTGCCCCCCTTATTCGCGGGGATCAGTATCCACAGATTCACTTACCTAGTCTAAAAATATTAAGAGAAAAATCCCCCAAAATATATATTTCTAAAGATAAAGTTACCTGAACCTGACCATTAGAGGGAGCCAGAGACCATGCTAGGGATAGTGTTCACTATACTGCCACAGTCTCATTACCAGAACTGGCCACTAGAAGGTGCCAGAGGGCATGCTATGTCTAGCGTTTTTTCAGCATCAATGGGAGGCTTGGAACCAATCCCCCATGAAAACGGTATATATATTTATTGGCTGAAATCCTTTTGCTCAGCAGAGTATGTTGCAACTGCAGTAGGCCCACTGATTCAGTGGGTATTTGGCAAGGCAACTCCTTTGTAAGTTCCAATGATCCAATGAGCCTCCTCTGGTGGTAAAGTACTACGCTAAGCAACAGGATTTCAGCCACCACTTTTGTCTTTTGGTTTCAGGATGGTGATGAGATAGGGATGAAGTTCTGCTTCAAAGCAGAGGGACAGCAACTGAATTCAAGGGCTGATAACTAATTGATTATTTATTTAATTATAACATTTATGTACCGCCGTTCTCCTAAAGGATTCAAGATGGCTTACCGTAATAAAAGAAACAAAGTTAAAAGCCAAATAATAAATTATTGTCATATATTAAAAGCATTAAGCAAATATGACAAGATTAATGTGATTAAATATCACACCATTAAACTGTGTACTGCACTGCTGGCAAGTAGCATTCTCCTGAATATAGATAAAGGGGTTAATTGGACTAGTTAAACTGGCACTAACATAAATTGAATTGAGTCAACAGATTGAACTATCTACTCTAGTTGGGAGTGAGCTGTTGGATTCAGCCCTCAATGACTACAACACTTTGAGATATCATTAGACGTACTGTGAAATACCGAAATTGATTTAAAAATAAGAATAAGAATATTGTACTATGAGATATTGGAGGTGTCTTAAATTAGACCTTAAAGAGCTGAGCTCTGACTTTTTACTTCTTATCTCACATTAACAATTTGGAAATAATACAGTACAAGTAAAAACGTCAAAATGTTACCATACCACACTTTTGGGGAATAACACCACCAGTGCTATTCCTTTACAAAAGTAACCTAGCAACTTAAAACATAATCCCTTCCTTGGTGTAACAACTGTTATTCACTCCTTACTTCTAAAATGATGTGTTTGTGGCGTATCTATTTCTATCTGTATTTTTGTAAATAATAACTAAAAACGAATGTGTTAATAATTAATTACAAGTTACAGACGCTTGCCAAGTTAATTACTCTTAAAGCAATGAGAGGCCAAACAGAGGCTAGATGGCCATCTGTCAGGGGTGCTTTGGCTGTGGATTGCCTCCTGTGACATGGGGTTGGACTAGAGGACCACCGGGAATCCCTTCCAGCTTTACAATTCCTCCGATCCCATTTTCCAGAGTGCTGGAATGTTGGGGTGAAGGAAGCCAAACCGGTGCAGAACAAAGAAGGCAGGAATGCCAAACCAAGCTTTGAGTTGGGCAGGAAAATCAAGGTGTTACAAATGCCCCCATTTTCACTTGCAAAACGTGGATATGGGGATGTTCACAGATCCTTTTTATGAGGAGGAAGAATCTTTTCCACATTCTTTTTCCACATCTACAATATAACAAACATGCTTTCAGGCTGGCAGCTCCAAAAGACAGTGTGTACTTTAGATTCCTTATAGACTTCCAAGAATATTTTGCATAAGATAGGTCACTTTTTACCCAATTCGCTGCGTTTACCCTATTAAATATTTTCTTTCTTTTTTTTTTCTTTCTTTAAAGGAGAAATAAAACACACATGATGGGAACAGCTGACGTCTGGCCCATTCTGCATCTCGGGCCAATATTTGCTAAAACAATTGGCGCTCCCGAGAGGAACGTGCGCGGGGTGTGCATTAAAACGATCTACATGGGATTAGACGTCTCTTCTCTTTCTTCCCATGGGGAAGTCCACCCCCTCCCACAGCAGAAATTTCTGGGAAGGAAAACAGCAACTTGGCTGCCGTCCAGAAACCTGGGCAATGAACTAATGCTTCTGCCTTCCCAATGAGTCAGGGCTCCGCATTCTGCCTTGGTAACACACCGAGGTCGTCGGCAGCGATGCCTGGAAAAGGTAAGGCAAGGCCGACTGTAACAAGCAAGCATGTGTCACGTTGATCTGGATTTTGCATCCAAAATGCACGGCAAATGCACCCATCTGTTTACACAGTCCTCCAACTGCCTGTCTTCACTGTTTATTTATCTGTTACACTTAGATCCCATCGTTCCTCCGGTGAGCAGCTCAGGGTAGCACCCATAGCTCACTTTCTCTCCGCTTTACTTCCATGAGAACCCTGCAAGGTAGAGGGACCGGCACGAAGTCCCCCTAGTAAGCTTCATGGGGGAGCTGAGGTTCGGATACAGACCTCTGGAGTCCTAAGCCAAAACTTACACCCCTGCTTCACGCCTTTTTCTAGTAAACCACGGCCTGCAGTTTCACTTCGGAGAATGTTTTATATGAAGGTGAGCTGCTACAGGTGTCGTTTTCTGGGGCTCGGTGTCCTTTTCCCTGAAAACCTCTAGAAATTAAATCTTGGAGTGGATGCATCACATTCTGACCTAGAACTGGGCTGAGACATATTAGAGGGACAGTCACCTGAGGCAGCAGAGACTGGGGGGCCGTGACAAAGACAGCCTCTGGGTTATTCCTTCCTGTTTTGTTTTTTTTACCAAAGTTGGAAAGTTACAAGAAAGTCTGGCAAAGGGAGAGAACGATGGGCCAAAGGATGCCCAGTGGGTTTTACGATCACATGGGCCAATCACACATTTGGAGCAATGAGAGGGTCTTCTCTGTGGCTGCTCCCAGACTCTGGAACTCCCTCCCACTGGAGGCCAGGCTGGCCCCGTCTTTGCTGTCCTGCCGCAAGCAGCTGAAGACCTTTCTCTTCAGGCAAGCCTTCCCTTAATGACTGGCTGCCATATCGGTCTGTGCAAGCATTATAGGTAAAAGTAAAATAAAAATAAAAAGTCGTGTGCTTTGCATTTCAGTGAAAGAAAGCTGAATTGGGGACTTCACCCAAACAGATGGGGCAATTTAATATCCCAGACTTCTGTTTTGCTGCAGAATTCACACATAATTAGATCCACATTTATTTTATTTTATTCCCCTAGTTATGGGTCTGGAAGTCTTATCAGCAGTATCCCCAAGTTACAGACGCTTGCCAAGTATAGTTCTGTTTACTTCCTTGTTTTTACAAACTAAAAATCCAACAAATCTATTACATTTTGCCACGGGACACTTTTTGGTCTCAGACAAAGTAATGTACTGAGATTTAAAAAATGTCCAGGCCCATTTTCAATCAATTGTGATTAAAGGTAGATGTTGGAATTCTTACTGGTCCCAGGAAATACAAGGCATGCTGACCCAAACCTAACAATAATTAAAACCCAAGGCACGTTTAGTAAATTATTGAATAAATATAGGTGTCTTTTCTTGGCAATATAACTTGGTTTTCTGAATTTTTCAAGGACAGGGGGTGATGGTTTGGCTTCACAGCAGCCCCGTGAATAGATAAACCTGACAAGCGACATAGTAAATCTTATCGTATAGAAATCTGGAACCTGGTGTTCTGCCTCTGAACAGAAGGCAGCCATCTACCAGTCATAATCACCAGTTCAAACAGGACCGTGCAGAAAACAGAGCTATCCGTTTTGAAAAATAACACTTTGCTGACGAGGTCCTGTGAAACTACAGCAACAGGAGTGTACTCCGAGGAGCTCCTGAGAATACCTGAAAACAAAGCAGCCAGACTAACACCCTGGAGAAATTCAGTCACCAAAAATAACTGTGTGGTTGTGGGTTCTTGGTCCTAATGGGTGTCTCAGGGCACAGCACAGAAGAAAAGAAAATTATCCAACATACCCAATTGCGATATTTGGAGAAGATATCCAGATCAGACTGATCCATCATTTCAGTCAACCAACCTGCCAGTAATGCCATTTCCTAGGGGACCCCATTCCATTCCTCTCCCTACCATCCTGGTTTTCCTTTCCTCCTCCCAACAGCCAATCAGCATTCTGTATGGATGTTGGGCATTTGGTTACGCCGCAACATTTCGCTAACGGGGTGACGCAGCATAACTGGGTGCTCTTTATTTTGGATGCTGCTACTGCAAAGGCCTCCTTAACACATTTTGCTTGCTTCTTCAGTCTCTTCCTTGAGGATCTGTCTACACATCAGGGTTTGGAGATAACTAGTTACAAGTACTGTAGTTACATATATCTAGTTATCTTTGGATAATATAAGGAATAATTTAAAAGTTACAATAGACGTAATATAACAAGCACTCACAGATACTTTTTGAGTATATGGTATACGGTTTTCTAGTTACTTTCGGAAGTTTTAAAATGCAATTTCAAGGCATTTTTAGAGACATTTTGACTTAGGTTCTTCAGGTTCCATGAGATTCTTTTACCAACCTTAAGTGAGAATGGAAGTTCTGATCAAAATCCAAGTTAATATTTATGCCTGCGTAGGTGGAATGGCACAACTCAGATAGACATATGGCTGCTAATTAATCAAATTCCTAGCCACATGCCAAATCACACAACCCGCATGCTACTATGAATTTAATCAGGGACTTTTTAATTAATAGCTACTAGCCACTTCAAGTTACACCACTGCAGTAATGCAGGCATAAATATATACTTGGATTCTGACCAATTTTTTCTATTGTCAGCTGCATTTATCTTTTGCAATAGCTGCAAAGTGTAAAATCAGAACTGACCACAAGATGGAGCCAAAATGTACTTTCCTGGACTGGTGGTAACACTAGAAGATAACAACCAGCAAGGGAGTGAATTACTCGTTCGATTGGAGCGCCTACAGTAAATAATGACAACCGAGAGGTAACAGGTAACACAAGCTCCTTTTGAAAGCAAATGTTCCTAATGCTGGTGTATCATTATATCAGTTTGGTTTCCACCCTGAGTGCCACATCAAGATAAGCAGAGGGACTTTAGAAAGGACTGTGGGATTAGCAAAGCATCAAGCTAAAGATTCCCTCCCTAAAGTGTAAAGCAGAATGGGCATTTCTGGCATAGTCCGGAGCCAAACTGTTGCCCTCAGCACACTTCATGGTCTTTAGAAGGCCCAGAAATGGGATGTCCCCTTCCAGGCTCGAGCCTCTGAATCTGTACAGTTACAGGGGGAAGGTGGGATGGATCTTTTTCAGTGAGAAGACATTAGTGTGAAATGGCCTGTCATAGAGCAAAGTATGCTGCAGCGACTTGGTCTTCAACAGGCAATCAAGAGCCCTTAGCTTTACAAAAGACTTGCTCCTGGTAGAGATGAAAACGGCTAGAACTGGTTTGGTGCTATGGATCAATGCATTTTTCATTCTGCCCCGGCCATGAGACAGATATGGGGAGTGTCATGATGAGCGCCTTCATTTCTAAATTTACCCACCCTGCCAGCAGACTACAGCAGCAGGGTCAAGACGATGTATTCAGCCTCTTAAATCAGTTTCAGGACTGGCATACAGTCCATAAGAGGGTGAACCTTCTCACTTCTCTAGTGAGAAGAGTGGATAAAAACACTGGGGAAGCCCAGCCACGGTGTTGCTGACACGCGTTTCTGACCACCGCTGATCAAGAGAAGGTTTTGTACTGGAGCTGACACGAACAGCTATCCAAGGGCTTGGCTAGTAGCCAAGTGAGCCCTAAAAGTGCCAGGAGCAGATCAAATGGCACTTTCTCCAGATCTTGAATAGTGACTGAGTGGCTGGAGAATTCAACTTTGAATCCAAAGGACGTCGGACTGGGTCTGCCAGGCTGCTAAGCACCTGGCACTGTCCTCAAGGTGGAGTCCCGGCTCCATCAGCCAGTGCTCTCACTGCTAGCAGCTGACCTTATGATATTGCACGGGATGGCTCAGATACTGGAGTATTGCATGTAACCTTCAGTGTCCAGAACTGGCTTTCTATTAATAGAGTTGTCAGAAATGTGTGTTCACAAGCAGACTGATGGCTAGCAAAACAATATTGTTTTTTACAAAGCGAATGAACTGCTGATCCTATCGCATTTAAAGAACCAAGGATTCCCTCTGCACATCTCAACAGGCTGCAAAAATTTTAGGTTGCTGGTATGGGGTGTTGAAGAAGAGGATGAATCAGGGAAGCCTCAGTTTGAATTTCCACAGACTTAGTAGATGGCCTTAGGCGGATCCTTCCAGCTAGATCTTAAAAAGAAAAACTGGTCCAAGTACACCCAGATGTGCACGACCTCCAACAGATTTATCTTTCTTTAACAAGTTGCAGAGTTTGCATTGGGCATTTTGCACTATGGAGTCTGACAGAGTCTGACATTACCCTTCAGTAATGATTTATTTCTCTCATCCAGTGGTTCCCAACCTTGGGTCCCCAGATGTTCTTGGACTACAACTCCCTGAAATCCAGGCTAGCACAGCTTGTGGTGAAGGCTTCTGGGAGTTTTAGTCCAAGAACACCTGAGGAGCCAAGCTTAGGGACCACTGCTCTTGTCCAAAGCAAAGAGGAAGGAAAGATTTCTGGTCATCATCTAGACCAAAACCACAATGGAATCAGTTTTTAGTATGGCATCTGAGGGCTCTTTCATTCGAGGCATTGGTTCTCCAGTAAACAAGCTGTTGGTACCAGTCCTTTATCCACTGTCCATATCATGCAAGACGGGTGAGCAGGTATTTTAAATAAATGCACTCTTATTTTAATTCCAAGTTTATGATTCTGTTATAGACTGTGTATGTAGAAACTGTCTTACTTTCCCTCTCTGAAGGAGAGGTGTTCTCTCCTCTCCACCACCACCACCATCTGTGGGTAAGAAATGGGGGTGTTGCAGAAGACCCCCAACCTTCTGCTCCACATGTGACTGGCGGAGACACATGTAATCATGCCACCCACAGAGGCTCTTACTTCTGGGTGAGCACGGATGACTCTGGTGCACGCAAGGGCTGAACCTACTCTGGCTCATGTCCATGGATATTAATAACTTTCTAGCACCATTACTCAATCCCAGCTTTCACCAAGGAGGGAGCCCGGACTCTGCTGATGGCTGCTGCCTATTGCATTACTCACCTGCCCCAGTCACCCCTGTTTTCAATATTACACCAGCTACGTGCTGCTTGCCATCTCTCTGCCTCCACATTTCATCTGCTCCCTGCCACCATTCTGAGGAAGAAGGCAAGTGCGGGGAGATCAAGAGAAACCCATACTCCGCATTCTCTTGCCTCTGTATTTCTACAGATGGTAGAATGGAGAGAGTTCTTTCCTTAAGGAAGCCACTGTGTCGACTGCGGTGCAGGCAAGCTGGTCTGTCTTTGCAAATGGTGAACTGCACTGCCTCAGACTCAGGTGATCCACCCGCCAGCCCATTCCTGCCTGACTCCTTACCTGAGACTTGAAGGCCTTCTTTTTGAAAGGGTGCCTAATTCCAACCCAGGTTCACGACCAAGAGCAAGACGAAGGGAGGCAAGGAACCTTGAAAGTTGTCCGTCCACCATCAGCAACCAGAAGTGGGTGCACAGCCACTGGTTATGAGTCTTTCCCATGATGGTACCGCTGTATTCCCTTCCTATTTAAAAAAACCAAACATTTCTAGGTTTCCGTCTATATAAACGTGTGTACATTTTATGGAAATATTTTTCATTTCCCTCTCTCCTTTTCTCATGATGTGCAAGTGACCATTCTTGGCCTAGAATTTGTCAACAAAGACCTTCCCATACAGCTTTAGAGAGGCAGCAGTACTCTCCAAACACTCTTTGTATTGTTTTTATGTGGTGGGCTCTTTGGGGGCCTCTTTGAAGAGAAGAACGGCATATAAATGAAAACAATACATAACAGGTTCTGGGTTAGCCTGGCACTCGGCAAACGTTCCAGCCAACTGCGTTATAAAGTTGAATCCAAGAGCTGTCGGAAACAGATCCCATTGAGTTTAGTGGGGGGTTTTCTGCCCGCTAACTGTGCAGAGGAGGGCAGGCCCAGCATTGGTTCCCATGAGTTCCGATGAGGCCTGCCAAATACTGGGCTAGTTCCTGTGGCTACGGTTTCATTCTTTATGAGCAGACATTAGCAGGGGATGGTGTTCACTGGCACTTGCGAAAAGATTTACCAGATGATTTCAGTAAATCCTGTGCTGCTTGGAGTGGATGTCTCTGAGACGGCATCCTTGGACAGCTGCAGGAAGATCCACTGCCAAACCCTGACTGGCCATCATGGTGGTGAGGCACCTGCCCCCTCCGCTACATGTCTGCCATCTTTCTCAACAGGGCTGAGGAGAACAAGGCAGGGTGTGTCTACATCAGTGGTTCCCAACCTTGGGTCTTCAGATGTTCTTGGATGGCAACTCCCAGAAATCTTGGCCAGCACAGCGAGTGGTGAAGGCTTCTGGGAGTTTTAGTCCAAGAACATCTGAGGACCTAAGGTCCACTTGGTCTACATTACAGAGATGTAGAAGCTCAGCACCACTTTAATTGCCATGGCTCCATCCTATGGAATCCTGGGATTTGTAGTTCAGTGAGGCATTTCTCTGCTAGAGAGCTCTAGTACACTCCCCTTGTACTATGGAACTGGAGCTACTGGGCATGCTAGGTGATGATTACGCAAGCTGTAGTCAAAAAACCTTGCTTTTCCAAACCCTGCAATCTGTGCTTCTTTGTCTCCCAAGAAACTGGTTTTTCCTGGCACAAAAATATGCAATATATATACACATTCTTTCTTTGTTCATGTCAAAAGCACCACAGTACAATTAGTAAACATACCGGATCATTTTTGTCCAATAATAACAGGCAAAATCAAGAGCATTTGAGGCAAACAGCATTACATCTTCCATAGGACATGTTGAGGAGCATAGAGTACACTGACATAGGGGAGAAGCTACCTGTTGTTCTCTACACTCACAAAGGACTGTGTTCGTGCAAAAGCACTATTTCTCTTAGGTTTACCTTTGGCTGGCTGGCAGGCACGCACGCACGCAGAGCCACCTCTGCTCCTCAGGCTTTTTAGCTGTGTCATCTTTCTGCCAAGGGCTGTTCCCATTCAAAACACTAAAGGAAGGCCTTCAGCGATTACTTAAACATTGGCTCCTATTAAGGAAGCCTCTAGCAGCCATTCTCAACCATTAAGAAGCCATCTGACTCACAAGGGAAGCTGCCCGGATGCCTTTAGCAACAATATACATTAACATTACCAGGTGTTCCAAGACTATTATTGTGCTTCCTGAAACAAAAGACAAAGAGGTCGCTCCTCCAAGGTGCTGGCAGTCTCCAGATTTCAAAAGTGAGACCAGGCGCTGAAGGTGAAAATGGAAGGGATTACACAGAAGGAAGAGTATGAGGAGGGATCTGAAGGGAGAAGAGGCGCTGCCTACATTAGGGAAGCAAGGCAAAATGGCAGACAGAGCGCAAGACATTGGAACAAGGTAGAGGAAGAAGTATCTGTTTGTGAAGATAGTTGCATTGGGTGCCTGTGGTGTGGGCAAGGGGACCACTTCATCAGAGAGTCTCCTTTTTGGATTGCAGGGCACAGATGGGAAATAGCTGGTACACATGTCTAGCACTGGGAACAGTTTTGTTGTCAAAAGTTACTTTTCCAGGCATGGATGTATGGATGCTCTCTTTCCTCTTTGCTTTTTCACAAAAGCTTCTGCGATCCATCTTAGATTTCTCTTATATATATAACCAAATTAAAAATGTCAGATGGATGGCCAAGAACATATTTTGCCCTTATACAACCTGAACTGGTCTGCAGCTTCCCTGCCAAGTATTATTCTTATTTATATCAAGTTTATCTGCCAGTCTAGTACCAGTTTACCTTACTGTGGAGAATTAAAACTTTCACCTCTGATGACTGAGGAAAGAAACTTTGTCTTCCTAAGCTGTTATAAATCCTTAAAATCTTTCCTTGAATTTTATTTGTATACTTTACGTTATAGCCTAGGTATTCCCTTTTTTCACTCCTATACAGCACAGGCTTTATTAAACAGCTGAATAAGAGTTGCCAGGTTACCACACGTCAGACAAACAGTTAAAGCAGTTGAAGTTGGGGAAATCCTGTTCTTTCCTCTTGGATGCACCCCTTAATGTGATGAGAAGGTTGCAGGAGAAGCTGAGAGCAATACTGTTAAGAGGCTAGACCAGAATCTTAGCAGGGTCACCTAAGGTAGAATGATTACACCTGAGATACCAAACTAAGATTCCTCTCCAGATCACAGAAGAAGGGAATTTACAGTTCCAATGCTGATGGAGGAGAGAAATATCTGATAGCAGCAGTGACACTCAAGCTAACTCTTGTTAGTGATGCACAGAAAAATATAACAGTAAACCACTTCTGAATATTTATACCTAGAGATATCTATGATAAGACAACTAAAAATGAGCAAAGGGGTGTTGATGAGGCTTCCAAGTCAGAAGCCATTCAATTAACTAATGGGGAAGACCAAAGGGAATGGAAGGAATTGTAATAATACTATTCCAAGCCTCACAGACTGAATCTATCAAAATATTAACAAGAATATGCCAACAAATGCAGAAAACCAAACAGTAGCTCGCAGAATGGAAACTTTCAATATACATTCTCATTCTACTGAAAGGAAATACCAAAGATTGCAGTGAGTATAGAACCATTTTAATCTGCCATGCAAGCAAAGTGATACTCAAGATTTTAGAACAAAAACTTTTACGGCATTCAGAGTAAGAAACTAGCTATATGTTCAAGATGGATTTAGAAAAGGAAGAGACACTAGAGATCATACTGCAAATCGTATTGGTTTGGACAGCACCAAAGACGTTCAGATGAAAATCATTCAGTGCTATGTAGATAACAGTAAAGTATTTGACTGTATGAATCTTGGAATGCTATGAATTGTCCTCAAAGTAACAGGTGTGCCACAACATTTGATTGTCCTGATGTGCAATCGTTATTCTGAGTAATCAGCTACAATTAGGACAGTATATGGAGAAACAGAACAGTTTTCAATTGGCAAAGTTATCAGACAACAGACACCTTGCTAGCACAGAATCTCCCTATCTGTTCGATCTTTATGCAAAACATGCTGTACAAAAAATTGGACCCGACTCATATAAGGGAAGAATGAAAATAAAACAGCAATGACGTGAAACAACTAATGAGGAAGGTTACAAAAGAAAGCGCAAAAGCAAGGTTAGAATTGATCATTAAGATGACAAAAATAATGATTACAGAAAGGTTACATAACTTTAAAAAAGGTCTAAATTTTGGCTCAATGACTAATAATGAGACTGAAACCAAGAAATCAGAAGAAAACTGGAATTTGGGATTAGAAAAGATTAAGTGTAAGGATGTGTCACTTGAGAGCAGGACCAAGATCATCCACACTATGGCATTCTCAATAACTTTGTATAGTTATGAAAGGTGGAGAATAAAGATATCTTAGAGTGAATTAATTAGTCCTATTGAACTGTGGTCTTGGAAAAAAAGCTTTACAGATACCATGAACCACCAGAAAGGGAAATAAGTGGGTTCTACACAAAATCAACCCCAAACACCCACTAGAAGCTGAAATGACTTAACTGGGGTTTCAGCACATCATGAGAAGAGAAGCCTCAGTAAAAAATGACTGTAACGGTGAAAGAAAGCTAGAGTCAGTAATAAAAGAGGATGTAAGATCAAGAAATGGATTGACTCAATAAAGGAAGCCACAGCTTCTAAGTTTGTAAGACCCAAGTACGACTGTTAGAGATAGGTTTTTCCAGGAATGAATAATACATATGGTCACCGTGAGCCAGAAATGAGTTGTTGGCACATAGCAACAAGTAATCCTGTCATCTGGGGGTCAGACCTCAGCTTCCATGGTTGTGGCATTTAGTCTAATTGTGGCAAAATATATATCCAGCTTTGAAACTGGTCTCTGCAGATGAGAACAGCTTCGTAGAACACAAATGACAGCAAAGCAGGAATAAAGATATATTCTGATTGATTGTTTTTAAAGCCCTCTTCTGCTTTTTTCCACTCCATTAAAAATCTTCAAATGTGAACAGCTGCATTGAAAGTACATTATTGTATTCTAAACAGCCAGCACCTCTGTACCAGTTTTTATTTCTCTTTTGCTTCCATAATACAGCCACATGGATCCCTCCCCCCCTCTTTTTTTCCCCCCAAATGCCCAGATCCTGGCTATCTGAATGGACTGTTCCTCAGGGGATTACCCTGTGGTTAATTTTAAATCTCACCACTTTGGCTTAACAAAGTGGGGCGGGCTTTGAGCCAAAGGCTTCATTGAGGCCAGTATTCAGCCACAGTGGTATAGAATAAGGTTCTTAGTGCTAGGCTACCCGTGCCATTATAGCACAGATTCGGGGTGGGGTGGGGTGGGGGAGAGAGGCGTCTGGGTCAGCTCTGCCTGTGGCAGTCAAAAGGTCCTCTGCCTGCCACAGAAGAAACTATGGTGAGAAAGGAGCTGCAAGATACCCCTGAAAAATGACAGAATCCCCTTAGTCAGCCACAAATTTTCCACCCATCACAACCCACCATAGCACCAAAAGCCCAGCACGCTCTTGCACTGGGCCCACGCCCCCAAGTAGCCACGTGGCATCGGTCCAACCTCAAGCACCCACCCACCCACCTAGAATTTGGAAAACTGACTTACAGAACAACAGGTCCTAGAATTCACCACCCACTGCAGTGGCTGGGGGATGGTGGGAGTTGTCAGGCAGGCTCGCAGAGGGAGAGGTGGTCTTTTAGATAGCTTGGACCCACAGCCGGTTCCTGGACTGCAGGAAAAAACAACAACAAATGTTGGAATGGCAAAAGGAAGGGTTCCACCAGCTCGCCCAACCTCGCCCCCACTGTCTCAGGGATCCAGGTAACCCGTTGCACCACAATGCCCAGTCAGATCTTTAGCTAGGCCCATGGAGTCAAATACTTTCATCTGCCTGTGTGTACTGAGTTGTGTGATTTGGCAAGCAACAGATTATAATGCCTGCAGAGATTTCTTAACTTGAGGCGGTTCCTCACTAAAAGCTACACCATCTGCATTATTGCCCAACAGGATTTCAGCTACAACAACCCTTGCAATGGCAGTCCAACCTTTCCCAGGGCGCTCCATGAAAGCATTTCTGATCACCGGATTTCACCCTAAATTGACCTAGGTTGAAATCCCCTTTGGGGCCTCAGACTCGATGGCTATCGCTCCAAGCCCAACTTCCTGCACAGGGATGTTGTGAGAACAAAATCAGGATTAGGAAAACGGTGCATGGCAATTCTAAGGAAGTGTAGGATTGTATTTAAATATCACTATATCTAACTATATATAACACACACAAACTAACAGTAAAGGCACATATGATTTAAAAAGGTGTAATTAACAGTGATCCATTTCCTTAGCCTAGACTTAACTCTGGAATTTACAAAGCGAAATCTGATGTTCCAAATTGTTTTAGCAGTGGTAAGTGTTTTAAATAATGGTTTGCTGTTGGTTTTAATTCTTGATGAAAGCAGCTTCAGGGGGGCTCCTGAAGGAAAGGGATTAAAGCTCAAGCTATATTTTCTTCTGGAGATTTCTAGAAATTAAGGACCAGCCAGGGCTGTCCAGGAACTACCAAGTCTGCTCCCAGGTGTGCATCAAAGATGCACCTTTTGAGTGTGCAAAAGCAGACATGTTTGTTTCCTCATTACCACGCAATCACAACCTGATCCACAGGTCTGGGCAGAAGCCTTCTGCTTACCAGGCAGGAGAGGTTGCCAACTTTCCTTCCTACTAGTGCTCTTCTATCTTTAGCAAGCAGCTCCCAGGCAGAAACCCAACCGTGTAGACATTTTGCTCCCTGGCAGAAATTCCACGAGTGGAAATTTCCACGTGTTAAAAGTTAAATTAGGTACAGTACTTATTTTTCTTTTCTTCTTCTGCTTTTTGCAACAGGGCAGAATTTAAATTTTATTTAAATGGAGTGTGGATCTCTTCAGGTTAAAAATAAAATAGCAATGGAAAGTCCTGGGCTGTTAATGCTATTATAATAATAAATCAATGTCGAAGTCCCTAAATTTGTTTTTTCCACTCTGCTTCCAGTTTTTATATTATTTGTTTTTCATACTGTAAGCCGCCTAGGATCCTCTTGAGAAAGGTGGGGTGTAAATAGTTTAAATAAATAAATAAATAACAGTAATCATATTAATTTATATACCGCTTTTCAACCAAAGGACTTCAGGACTGAGTAGGGGGGGAAAATGTTTGATGCCTTATAACAAAAAAACACAAACCGTCATAATATGCAAAGCAAATCCAGGACCTTTAGCCTCACAATATATTCTGAGTGTTGTTCTTGTGCTTCATCCCTGAGAATTTTCAAGATGTTATTTAAAGGCTAATCTGGGAGGAAATAAATACTCTCAATTAAATAGATTAAATAATTAAATAAATACACCCAATTAAAGAAATTTTCTCAAGTAAACTGAATAATTAAATTAATTAAATAAATACTCTCAATTAAATAGATTAAATAAATACTCTCAATTAAACTTAATACCCTCAATTGAAGCGTCCTGTATCTTTTACGCTACCTTGTTATTTAAGGGGCACGGGTATTGCGGTAAAACAACGTGTTTATTACACGTGAACCGGGTTTGGAGCGCCTGCGTTCCCACAACGCATGTGAACCCGGGTTGCAAGCAAAGGGAAATAAACGTGCAACTAAAAACCAGGCTTCTCTAATCCGGTATTATCAGGGAGAGGAAGGAGGACAATTAAAAAAAACAAAAAAAACCCTCAGCCTCTTCCTCCACGTTTGTTCTTCGACCAACTTTCTAAACCTGAGAATAAAAGTCCAGTCAGGAGCATTCTTGCCCTTCCCAAGATGGCACCGAGAGGGACGGAGCCAATCAATCACTAAAGCCCGCCCGCCCTAACCGCTTTTTCTCGTCCCGACCGCGTTGCGCGCGCAGCGAAGGGGCCAGGCGGCTCCGACCTTCCTAAGATGGCGGCCCGCCTCCTGGCTTCCCTTGAGAAAGAGCGAGGGAAGGCGTGAAAAGGAGAGAGGCGGGGGAGGGGGAGAGAGAGAGAGAGAGAGAGAGAGAGAGAGAGAAGGCAAGGGTTCCACTGCGCCTGCGCCAGCCCCTCAGTGCGCCTGCGCGCCGCGGCGCCCGAGTGCAGTGAAATTCCGTGAAGAGGGGGGGGGGGTTTGAAGAAGAGGAAAAGGAGGCAAATTGTAATTAAAAAATAAATTAAGAAGAAGAAGAAGAAGGTGGTGGTGGGGAGAGGGTGAAATCTGAGGGAAAGGCTCGGGCCGGCCGTCGCCTTCCCCTCAGAGAAGTCTCCTCAGGAGGGGCTCCTCGCGCCTCCCCCCTCGAGGCGCTGCTGTGGCGGCGGCGGAGGCCCTCGGCGGAGGGGGGGCTCGGCGTGAGGCGGAGGGCCAGCGGGGGTCGCCGGCGGGCTCCAGCCCGGCCATAGAGGCCAGAGGAAGAGGAGGAGGAGGAAGAAGAAGAGGAGGAGGAGGAGGAGGGAAAGGAGCGGGAGCTGCCGCCGCCCCAGCCCCAGCCCGCCTCCCTCCCTCCCTCCCTCCCTCCCCGGGCACCGGCGGGGGAGAATGACGGAGCTCCAGTCCGCGCTGCTACTGCGGAGACAGCTGGCAGGTGAGGCAGGAGGAGACCCTCAGGAGGAGCCCCCCCAAGGGGGGAGGGGGGGGACCGGTGGACTGACTGACCGACCGGTGTGGGGGGGGGGTTTTCCTGAGGGGAAAGACGCTGAGAGAAGGGGCCACGGGGAGGGGGACGTGGGGCTGGGGTGGGGAGTTTTTGAGGGGCCCCTTGGGAGACTTGATGGGGGGGAAAGTTGAGGGTTTTGTGGGGGGGAGCGGAGAGAGGAGGGGGGTTGGCTTGGAGGGGGGTTGGGGACCAAGAGGGGTTGGTTGAAAGGAGGGGGGGAGGAAAGGAAAAGGTGTTGGGTTTTTTTTTTTGTGGGTTGGGGGGTGTAAGAAAGGTTAAGGGGTCCCCCCCCAGGAGAGGCCGGCTGGTCAGGAGGGTGGGGGAGGGCGAAGGGTGTCCAAAAAGGTAAAGGGAGGTCTGTGATGTATTTTTGGAGGAGGGGGAGAGCCCCAGGATGTGGGGAGCTGAGGTAAAGTGAAAAAGAGGGTTTTCTCCATGTTGGGGAAGGCAGGCTGTGGAGGGGGGGGGTGGGCGCCAGGAAGGGGGGTGAGGGGAGGGCTGTGTTGGCATTAAAAGCGTGTCAGTGTGGGGTGATGAGAGGGGGCGAGGAATCAGAGTTGGGGGGGGGGAGAATAGAGTCTGTGGTGGCAACCTGGGTAGGTGGCAAAGAGACTGGGCAGAAGTCCATTACTAGGGAAGGAGCTTTCTTTGGCCTTTTGAGCCCAGTTCGTGGGAAGCATGAGTGCAGAGAAGGGTGGAAAGGGTGACTCATCTAGGAGGAGGAAAGGGAGGGATGGGCAGCCAGGGGGGCTCAGGGACCCCCACCACCCTCTCCTCCCCCCCCCCCCGGCATCAGGTGTGGTGTGCCATTTTATGTGGCCAGAGGTTGTAAACAACTTGGCAGCGTGGCAATGGGAAGGAGGGATGTAAAGTATAGGGGATGGGGGTTCAGGTAGGTAGGTGGTCATCTTTGGGTTAAACGCGAGAGGGAAGTTTGAAAATAGAAAAAGGTCCATCTTGGATTTCAAATAGTCTATCTATCCCTTGGCCTAACAGAGGCCAGCCCACAGGAAGGTAGAGCTAGGCACCATGAGGAGAGAGCGATAAAGGGCTGGGAACTAGCAATGTAGGGCAGCTGGAGTTGAAGCAAGGGGGTGTGGCTTGGGAGTAGGCCGTGTGGTGGGGGGGGGATCTGGAGGTAGAGTGTGGAGAGGTGTGGAGGCCTCCGCAGATTGCAGAAGGGATGCCACTGTGCAGCGATCTTGGCGTGGTGGTGTGCAGGCTGAAGGGTCGATGGGAGTCGGCAGAGGGTGGTGTTCAGGCTAGAAAACCATTGCTAAAGAAGAGAGAAGGGAAGCAAGCCTGGGGCAGCTGCTCTTGTCGACTGCCTGTTCTGAGTGAGACTTTGGGAGTGGAGGTTGGAGAAGAAGCACAGCTGAAATTGAGGGTACCTCAGAACCGCAACAGAATGGTTAAAGAATTGATATTAGGGGGCAAGTGGTGGCTTTACCTTACTGGAGTGGGCAAGAGTGTTTAGAGCACAAAGAGGTGACGCAGTGGAGTGGGGAAAATGGTACACCTAAGAAGATATGAAAGAATAGAGGAGGAATGTTCAGAAAATAATTGTTAGGTAGGAGTTAGGGAATTATAACTTGGAAGAAGACTTTGGTTGGGGAAGAGGAAGAGAGACATTGAGGTTTATTATATGGACTGCATGAACAGGGCAGGTGTAAGGGACAGGATAGGGGGTAAGTTTATTTCTTGAATTTGAAAAGCTAAGGATTGAAAAGCTAAGGATTTGAAAAACTAAGGATTTAACTGGTTATACCTTCAAAATTGAAAGGGAGCTGATAGTTTTTTGTGCTTATTGCTTTTAGGAGGAAGGCATTCTCTAAACCAGCAGGCATCTTGTGTGCGTAAAGGAGGTTGGTTCCATATTTAACAATGAACATTTAGCCTACCATTTAGAGAAGATTTAGAGCCTTGGTCTCGTCTTTCCCTGTGCTTAGTCTATAAAAGAAGACTGTACATACCTTGCTTTGAACAAAGCAGAGTACGGATGACATATGTGGATTAATAGGGTGGGGTTGCAGGAGAATTAATTAGTTTTGTTTCAAATCATAGGGCGCTGTTGCAGTTCTTCCAACTTTCTCTGTAGTCAGGACCACTGCTAGGGCTGTCCTTTTCCAACTTCTTCCATTATTCATCCTAGGGCAATATTTTCTTGAAGCTGTCACAATTGTGTTCAGAGCAGAAAAACCTGGGTGAGGTATGATTTTATCTTGGATTAGGGGTAATCCAAAGAGTTGGGAGGAGAAATTGAGGGAGGATTCTAACCTGATTTTAGGGGGTTTAGGTGTGGAAAGCATGTTGTTCAAAATTTGGCTGCTTCCTTCCCTTCCCTGGTTTTCTTTCACAGCTCTGCTAATTTTCTGGCTACTGGTACAAGGGGATGTGGTTGAACTGTCCCACTAGTTGTGCCAGGTATGCACATAGGTTGAGTAGTTAGACTTGCAGTGCAGCCCCATGCGCTGTTCACTTCCAGGGTGACAGAAATGAGCCAGCAACTGCTATTATACTAGAAGGAGAAAACGTGTGTCATTTTTTCCATCTTGCTTTCTTCCCATCTCTTGTGGTCACGACCTTTCAGACCTCTGGTGTCTTTGATTTCTACTCTGCTGATGAAGCAACCTCTTTCATACAGACTTACTAGTAATTTCAGAAAAAATGTTAGTCAAACCTGACCGTACTTCTGTTCTCTTGCATAAAAAGATTACTTTGGATTAAAATAGGTAAACATAAGTGATTGAGTTTAGTGATGTTTGGGGCAGCAAGGTTCTGGCTTAAGAGTTTGATAGGGAAGAAATTGGTGTGGTAATCTATACTAAAAACCCGGGTTAATGCTTATGGAAGATTTACAGTTTTAGGTTAATATATTAGAAGCTTTGTAGTGACATAGAAGTTGTTCTAAAACTGTTTGTAAATATAAACATGTGGCAAACACTCAGGATTGTGTTTGCTTTTTATATGTGTGCAATCTGCCATTTAATAATGGCAATATATGGTAGATAAATACAAATACTTCATTATTTTAAAAGCAGTGTGAAGTGTTGTACCAGCTGCTGAATACCTTACATAGTGACATGAAAGCTGGGGACTGTTTTATGTTGAACCATGTTCAGTATTCTGTATCTGTTCATGGGAAGAGAACTAGAATAGTGTAGGAGATGAAGTGTTCAGAATCCCTGCTTAGCTGCGGAAGCTCACTGGCCATGGTAAACCACTCCTTGAGCATCTTATATACCACAAAAGCTCCGTTAGGATTGCTATCAGTTGGAAGCAACTTGGTGGCCCTGGCTATGGAAACTCACAAACCATGGTAAACCACTCGAGCATCTTATATACAACAAAAACTCTGTTAGGATTGCCATCAATTGGAAGCAACTTGTTAGGCCATAACAACATTAGAATTCATAGAGAAACCAGAATAGTATAAAGTAAAATAAAAGCAGGACTGTATTTGTATTGCTTCAAACCCAACTGCAACCCTTCCAGTTGTTTCTCTATTTCAACATTTTCTAATGCCCTTGAAAGAAGCAAAGGAGATGGTGAAACAAAAGAGAAGTTTCAGAAATTCATTTCATTAATGTAATAACGAGAGTTTGTAGCTATAGACTCTTTCAAAATGGTGGACTAGTGACAGTAAAGGATGAAAAGATTTATGTAGATTGCAGTATGGTGGCTGGGGAAATCTTCATTATAGTTTTTTTGAGGGAGCAATAAACTGAAGTGAGCAGTTCAAATGAACGAAACGCTTCTGCAAGACTGTCTCCTTCAACAGTGCAATGTGACCATTACAAAAATACCCAGATACAATGCAGCCATTAAAGATGAGGAACATCTGCCCTGATGAATGGCTGAATGTGTCCCTCCACCTGTCTTTGCTCAACTTGGTGCTGCACTGCTAAATTTTAGCAGCACAGTAGCAAAATAAACTGCATCTCTGCAGTAAAACATTGTGCATATGGGGACATACACCTTATTTTAGAGAAGACTCATGCTCCTGGAGGCCTCTGGGAAGTTTGGTTCTTCTCTTAAGCCATACGTGCATTTGCCTTGTTTTAGATGGAACAGCAAATGTGTGAAGCTGGAAGTGTTTATTTCTTGCTGCCATAATCTTTGGGAAACTAAAATTAGTCCTTAGGTCTGCTGCAGTTGCCAACCCTGGTCTAAATCTGGGGTGACCAAGATCTGTGAGAGGTGATAGGGTGTTTGTACCTCTATAGGAGTGGTTATAGCTCATTGTTCAAGTACCTGATTTGGAAGTCCCAAATTCAACTGGCTTTCTCTCTGAGATCTTACAGAGCAGTTCTAGTTAGACCAGTTGTCCCTGTCTGAGACATTTTCATATATTAATCCTTTACAAACTGTAGGGTTCAAACGATCTGCGACCCAAAAACTGCTCTCATCACATAAAAAAAAAAAAGCACGGCTCTGCACAAGAATGGGGCAGCACAACTTGCTGAAAGTGTTGTATGGATTGATGATGTTGCTTGGATGTTTCCAGAGAAGTAGCCCCGCTAGTCTGTCTCAGCATGTTGGCAGAAATAAATGGGGAAAAAAGAAGGGGGGGGGGGAGGGAAGAGAGGCAAAAAAGGACAAACTATTGTGGTGCTTTAAAGGCCTACATGTTTGTTTCAGGGTCAGCTTGTGTAGATCAAAATCCACTTTTTCAGACACATAGAGTACACATCCTATGTTTGGGTGGAAATCTTAATTTATGCTTCTAGCTTATGTTACAGCAAGGGATATGGATATGGAACCTTCTCATTCTGCTTGTACATGGCTTCATTAGACTGAATGATTAACAGGGTTTGACATTTTTGTCCACCGTGTGTGCTGATACTCTCCGGCAAGTGAGAAGACCATGGAGTCCCTCCTGATCACAAAGTCGCAAAAAGAGGCAGAATCATAGCAGTTGTATGGCCATCTATTCTTCCCTGTCCCCATGTCACAACTCTAGAGCAGGGAAGGCTGTTAAGAGGCCTGTTCACCCACTGTACCACTGAAGCAACTGGAATACCTTGGCAATGGAAGCCAAGGAAGAAAACCTCTACCCCTGTCCTGCTCCAGACATGGAATAGGAAGAATATTGTTCCTTAGTTTCTGCGGAGCTGTGACTTCAACGATCAGTTGGGGAAAATCCCAAGTGACTCCAATTTTTGCTTTATCTACTAACTCCTGTCAAAAATTAAAGGCTTTTGCTGATAAGTTCTATAGATTGTTATTAATGCTGGCTTAACATGAATAATGGAAACTTACAAAGTAAAGGTTTGTGGTTCAGCATTCCTTCGAGAATTGCAGGTGTAGCAATCCTTTACATATTCTGTGCCAGTCCGTGTTATAACACAGTGTAGTAATAGGTCCTTCTTCAATCATAATAGCAATAAAATAAATCCTCTGTTCATGTTCTTTGTTAAAATCTCTGCAAAGTAGAACTTCCTTTTGATAAGAGAATTCACAGACTCGCCAAAAGTCATCAGGAAATTCAGACTTCCCAGCACTGTTTCCTATGGCTGTCTAGTCTAAGAGGGAACTCCCTTGTGCAGCTAATGTTCTCAAACGACCACAACCCCAGCTTGTTGGCTGGCACTTACATTCAAGTTTCAGCTGTTCTAATCTTTAAACAGTCAGAATGTTAGCAAGTCATATTACTGCCCACCTCTGTTGCACATATGTCAGCTGTGTTTAGACATTTATTTTCAGAAAGGTAACCAAGATAATCTGTTGAAGCAAAAAAGGGGGGGTTGGCACGTTGGATTTTATTTAAATCAAATTGATTTATTTATCAGTAAGCATTTTAAAAAAAATCAATTTAATTTTTTTTTAAATTGGATTTTTAAAATTTAAATCAGATTATTTTCATTTAAGTTAGATTGTTTATTTTTTATTTAAATCTGATTTTTTTTAAAAAATGCTTACTGGCTAGTCATTTAAATAGTGATTTAAAGTAAGTCCATCCCAGGTGACAACTGAAGAACTTAGATTTGCTGGCTGAAATCCTGTTGGGCAGCTCCACATGTGTAACAGGGATAACGTCATCAGTGGGGATGCGCCTCGTACACAATGCAACCCAATTGTGTTCACCCAGTAATCGCAAAAGGAAGCTTTTAATCAGCAGTGATTTGCCACTGCTGATGACCTTATCAATAGAATTTTAGCAATTATGGAAGTTTATGCTATGTTAAATTTGTTAGTTCTTAAAGTGCTAAAAGGGTTAGGTTGTTGTTGTTTTTAACTGGAAGTAAGAATTTTGGGCACATAGTGTTTTCTCCCATGTAGAAAGGCATCTTAAGAGGTGGTTGTTGCAAGAATTGAGATAGATTTAAGTAGGTATTTATGCATGAGTTTGATCCTAGTTAAAGCCAGGGTTGAGCAACACTCACCTTGTGAACCCCTTTTCTTGTAGTCCATGTGCTATTAGTGAATTGTTTGCAATAAAATAAAATAAGACTATGGCAGTTGTTCCAAAGGCCACTTTTTTCTTGAACCTCCTCCTTTATCTGTGACAGGCTGCTGTAGATTAAGGGAGATATTCTACACTCTCTTGGACCATAAAGTTGGGGGTCATTGATGCTGAAATGTGGGGGGTGAAGGAAGAAAAACGAAGCCTCTAAAAGGTTGTAGGGGCCAATGATTCCGCCCTCCTCTCCATGAGAATTCAGGAACCTTGTCTTAAGCATTGACAGGAATTTGTTTTACATTTCCTGTGGTTGAGAGAGGACCAGATAGGTTAAAAAGATGCAGAAGCTTTTCATTGGTTAGTTTCACATTTATGGTTAGTGAAATTGACAATATATCTGTAAAGTGCGAACTACTGGCAATTCCTGAGTCTGGTGTGTGTGTTATGTGCCATCAGGTCACTTGCAGTGTGTACTGACCCTAAGAGGATTATTGAAGAATGTGAGATTTTCAAGAAGCAGTTTACCATTGCCACCTCCCAGTGAGTTTCCATAGCTGAACAGGGATTTGAACCTAGGCTTCCAAAGTTCTTGTGTGATAGTGTCTACTACAGCACACAATCTCCCTTAGTCTGGTAGATTAGTGTCAGCTACAAGAGCGGAATGCCTATAAGGCCACAAACTTGAAAACTGAATAGAGATATATAGTGCTTTGCATGTCCTTTACAAGTTGTGTATTCTTCCTCAATGGCAAAAGAGCAGCATATTTCAAAATGAATGCTTTTTGTCCTAATGAGTGAGTTTTCTTTAACAGATAGTGTATATTTTATAAAGTGTAGTTCTGAGAGGAAAAACTACTCATCAAGGATACTTCAGAAGCTGTTGGACCTGGCAGGACCCTGGCACTGACTATTAGTTACTGTGGAGGGGAAATTTTTAGTAACTTCTAAACCTACTGTTACATTTAGTCATTTGGATTTCACAAAACTACAGTTGTAACTTTTTTTGGAAAAGCTAGTGAGGTGTGGTGTGTAGGATGTATGACCTTGACTTGCGAAACCTGGATTAAGATCCCCACTTACTCATGAAATACTCTGGATGACATTAGGCCAGTCACAGTGTCGCCGCCTGACTTGTCTCAGATTTGTTTCTGAGGGTAAGATTTGGAGAACCACCTTGGGTCCTTTTGAGGAGAAAGGCAGGGTAAAAATATTTTAAATAAAACAAATAATGTCCTCCTCGTTGTTTTGGATGTTAAAAGATTTTGTAAAACCATTCCTGGAATTAATTTGTTACAACTCCTGTTGAGAGCTGCTGCCACATAATTGTGGGCTATACAAATCGAAAATGTGTGCATCTGCTAGCAGTGCATATATGCTAATGAAGGTAGGGAAGCAAGGAGAAATTAGTACTGTATGTGTGGCCATAGAATTCTGTGGTGAACTTTTTTTCCCCATGATTTGCCACAGTATTAGGTAGGAGTTTCTAAGAGAAGGTGAATGAACTGAGAGTGAGTGGTGTCAGGACTCCTCCTTGCAGGAGCTGACAAGGATACTCAGTAACCTTCTGTTAATGGTCATGCAAAAAGAGATGTCTTCTTTCTGGAGTATTCCCAACTTTACCAGTGAATATATGGAAGCAATTTAGCTAAAAAGACGACAACAAAAAGAGCTGCCCTGTTCCCCCAAACCAATGCCTATTAACTCATATGGACTGGAATATTAGGGTATGTTATATTAGCCTTCTTCCCCCACCAAAGAATAATTTCCAGAAGCAGAATAATTCTTGCAAAAAATTAAGACTCTCAGTAGATGTGAGAGGTGACTGTAGTAATGTGGGTTGATTCTACCAACAACTGAGTGAAAGAAGGGGAATATTAGAGACTTGGTTTGTAGTAGGTCAAAATTCCTGAGATAAGCAGGCATCGGTGTTCTGTCCACTCACTTTTAACCCAATCCTTTTGTGTATGGTTTGTATACTGGGATGTTTGAATCCTGTCTTGTCCCTTTCCCAGCAGACCAGAGCAATGTCTTGGTTATGTATCTGGCTTTTTAGAGCGAAGACCAGCCAGATTGCTGTGTTCAGACATTACAGGTAATGAATGGGAGCCTGAGTTTTTTCAGACCTTTCCACTTGCAGCAGGATGGGTTGGTCAGCTTTCATAGCGAGAAAGAATTCTGGCTTACTATGATATTTGAATAGGCCCCTAACATTCAGTAGCATTGTTCTGTCTATACAAATAATTTTGTTTAAATACTTTCTCAGCTAGATTGGAGGCAGGGGTGGCTGAATACAATTTGGATTTACAGAGGTTTTTGTTTCCTTTTGAACTAGCTTAATAAAGTCTGCAGTTATTTGAAATTTAAACCTGTTGACCCACAAATGATAAGAAAATGAACATCAATATGGTTATAGAAGGGGTGACCTCTAATCTCTTAGTGAAACTGCTACAAAAATGTGTGGTAATCATTCTTATCTTAAGAGCAGGATACTTCTTATTGGGGTGTTTCATAACAGCTGCAATTTAAACCAGAAAAGATCAGCTCTTTTCAATGAGACTTGTTGGTGGGATGAATTATTTCTTCATAGGGTACCTGCAGCTTGAATTGCAATCTAAAGTAAAAACTAGAGTTGCCTGCCTGCCTAGCTTAGATTTTACTTAAAGAATTATATTACGCTAACGAAAATGCAACCAAGTTTAGTTATCAAACAATAGCATTTTAAATCTCAATTATTTTAGATCCATTTGGCGTAACCTATAACTCTAGCTGACACTAAATAATGTTTGCAGTAACTATAGAAGTTTTTAAAATACAGCTATCGTACAGGGCAGGTGGTGCTTTGTAAACTATTGGCAAGGGGAAGGGAGGGATGGACCCTGACCTCTTCCACAGCTAAGAGCAAAGTGTGCTGACTCCTGCCTCACTGTCGGATGACACAATAAGTGTTGCAATTAAGATAGGCTTCCTCCTAGCCTAAGACATTGTTGGTTTCATAGAATATTTGACCAGCTAAGTTCTTACTCCCCCCCCCCCCCCCCCCAGCCTTAGTAAGGTCCCCTGATGCATCCTTTCCTCCTGAAATATATATTTTGGCCCAAATTTGACTATAAATATTGTAAAGAAAGTGTTCCTTCAGTATGTTGAAGCTACAGTAATCTACGTGATAACCCAGTCTTGTTCACTGAGAGAACAATTAAACTTTGCTGCTGGGACCACTGGTTCAAGGAAACAGTTTTCCCCTTCTATTCATGTCTTAACGCTTGAAATGGAGAGTCAGGTATGGAAATCTTATGGGTTTTCATTATGTGGGGTGGAATGAAGTTCTTACATAGCACAGTTGCAGCATTAATCCTACTTGAATATAGGACACAAAGAGAAGAATTTGTGGAAATGATCACAGCTGCTCAAGGCAACATCTCAATTGATGCCTTCAGTCCTCTCATTCCTAGTCTGTAGAAATGGGAAATGGAGCTAAAGCTCTGAACAGATGCTTTAAGACCATAAAGCACAGTAAATCACTTCACTGATGAGAGCAGCTTACTGTCGGGGACTACTTGGCTTTTGTAAATCCGCATGCGCAGAACTCTGGAAGGGATCTAGTCTCTGGCACTGAGGCTTAGCTTTGTGAGAATCTCAGGCTTCGTGCTTCAAAAACCACCCCAAACAACATATGTGTGTAGGACATGTGCATGTACAATCCCAAAGGCAGTGGCTATATAAAAACGGTAGCATTTGGGCAAAGCTAGAAAACAGTTGATCCTCCAGATGTTTTTGGGCAGCAGCTACCATTAGCCATTGGTGAAAGATGATAGGACTCTCAGTTCAAAGCCACAATATTCCTCACCTTTGATTCAGAATTTTAATATTTGGTTGGCGTTTCTCTGTGCCAACAAGTTACTGATCTCTTAGTGTTCCATTCCTCAAGTCTCTTAACTGTTTCCCTTATTATCATACTCTTCCTTAACTCATAAATCTGAATTTCCCAATGTTCTGTGAAAATTTAATTACCTGATCAAGTGTGTTGCTTGATCTCAATTTCCTTCTGACGTAGAATATTAAATAGAAAATCCCAGTAAATCTTGCAAAACCATATGGAGAAATTTATCAGTTACATCTACATAAGGTAAGTGTGTAGAATGTCAGTTCACCTTTGCTGAGAAGTTAGGAAATTAATTTGTCTTTATCCACAGTATTGTGATATTATCAGAGACTAATATGCCTATTACTTCTGTGCAAAATTGTTTCACAATATCTAATTGGAGGTAGAATTTGCAGCTTCCAAATCAGCAACATGTTTGTTGTTCCTCTATTCCAGGAAAAAAGGTTAAGATGGTTCAGTTGAAGCAAGCATCTGTGTTACTTCATATATATGTCTTAAATTGGTGCACATGTCCCATTATGAGTTACATGAATACTACTAACTTCCCAAGCCCAGGTCAAAAATTAGTTTTGACCTTTAAGTTCCATTGTGGCTTCAGACCAGGTTGTTTGAAAGCCTGCTTGTTTTCTTATATCCCTTTCTGTGTGGAATGCAGCCTTGTTCCTCATTCCCATGCCTGCAACAATATATATATATACAGTATATATATCTTTTGTCCTTCCTTTCCTAGACTGCTCATCTAATTGTGTGCAAAGAATTTCATGCATTCATGCATGTGGCTGTTTGGAATTCCTATTTATTTATTTAGATTATAATCTTATTCATGTATCATATTTTAATCTCAGAAGATTTCTGGGTGGTGTGTATAATCATTAATAATTCAGTACAATAAAATTTTAATCTAAACACGAATAGTAATGTCAAGAGGCCTAAAACTGTCAAATGAAAACTCAGGTACACATTTAAATTTAAAAAGGTAAAACTTGCACTTTTTGAAAAATACCTGAATAGGTAAAAAGGCCTTGACCTGGTACCAAAAAAGAAGGTGATGTTAGCACTGGGCCCATCTCCTGTGGGAAGGTATTCTAGCGCTCTCGCCACAGAGAAGTTATTCTCTTAAGCAGGGCAGAGAGAATGAGTCCCTCTCATATTAATATAAAAGCAAACTGGCATGGGAAGAGATACTCTGTCGTATGTTTAGCACACAAGCTATTTCTTATCTTCCAGCTGCGCCCAGAGAAGGAGTTCAAGGCAAGACAGACTGAAAAAGTCTCAAAATTTTGCGCAACTCAAATTTCAGAATGCTGTTTCTAGAGTAATGTGCCTGTGTGTTGGAATTCTGGCACCATGCACTGCCTCTCCTGCAGGCGCTATTACTGTGTCATGCAGTTTATACATTATTGTGTTTTATGGTTTTGAAGCTAAATTGCAGTTTGATTAACTTTATTGTCATCTGTCTTTGTATGAAACAGGAAAGAACTCCAGCTCTTTGTAGCAGAATAAAGCTATTTGAGTTGAGTACCTATATTCCAAGGGCTCATGGTTCATAATAATACTTTGTAATATAAAAATACTGTTAATTGGAAATGTAAGTGGATAGGGGCTACAAGAAATAGGCTCATATTCTCTCTCACTTTAACCTCCTTTCTCACAGTGTGTCAAAATGCTGTTCGCTACCAGACAAATCTCTCCTACAGTTCAGTGTCTAAATATTGACTTGGGCATTCACGCTCTAGAAAACAGGGGAGTTCCTATCCCATCCCTGCTTAAAGCAACCTCTCTCCTGTGTTGTTCACATGCAGTGCCACAGCATAAGTTCAGCTGAAATATTTGATGCCCATTAGCTTTATCTTATAAAACTGTTAGTTAGGAACACTTAGTAAACTTTTAAAATGTTTTGATACTCTGGGGCTGAATGAAGTCATAACTTGGATTTTGAAGTGTACTCTGTCCCACCTTTGGACAGTGAACTCATTATGTCTACAGGATAGGGGAACACTTGGGGGTGCTTGGTGGGAGACTTCGAAGACAAGAATAAGCCACTTTATTGCCTGGTTGGCTTGCAGTAGCATACCCATCATAGTTGAAAGTCATACCAACCTGTAGTTTGTGAAGCAATGACAGTAGCACTGCATGACATTTCGGTTGCAAATATTGACACTGTAGTTCACCGTGAGGAGAGTATTATAGATACTAAGTTAAAATTAATTGGGGAGGGGTGAAAGGGCATTGAAGCATGCCCTAAATCTGGGGTGGTGTAATAGTACGATACTTGGAAATGTTTCTTTAATGTCTCAGTTGGCTTTAAGGTATACTTTGTCATACTAAAAATGTGTCAAGGCTTCTTTCTGCTGAAACGGTGTGTATTTTGATCAGTGAGCAAAATCAGTTTGATTAGAGCAGCAAAAAAACAAAAAACAAAAACAAAAAAACCAACCTCTTGAAGTGACAGAAGTTTTAACTTGTAGCCCTTGATGCTAATCACTTGCTTCTGTGTATCTAATAAAATGTGCTTTGACCAGAAAGCAGAAGAGAGTTTTTCCTGGATAAGCAGGTAGGCTGAAGACTGGCTGGATTGTTTGGGTATGGCAACAGGTTTACTGCAATGCTAGTAACTGTACAAGTCCCTTTAGATATGTCCTAGGCATTATTTTTAACCCTCACTAGTTTCTTTGTTCTCCTTTTCCTGAACCAGGGTGGCAAAACCAGCATTTTCTTCAACATAAACAACATGGACGGGAGCCATAAGCTTTGTTTTTAAGAACATTGAAGAGTGTTGTGACACCTTAGAGATTAACTGGTTTTGTTTGGTAAAAGCTTTATGAACTATAGCCCACTTCTTCAGGTGCAGTTGCCTCTTTGTTGAAAGTACATTTTACCTAAAAAAGCTAGGAATACACCTTTTGACTTGTTTACAGGGAAAAAAAAGCAGTGATTTTGTGACCACCCCAGCAAATCTGGTAGAAATACACATCAACCACTTAGATTTTAGCCAAAGGGGGACCAATGTGGTCCCTGTCCCTCTGGAAATTTTTCACCCTCGCCATAGATGACACCATGTGAAGATATAGACCAGCATGCTCACTTTGTATCTTTTTTTGTAACTTAGAGAGTAGTGATGCAGAAACATCACAAGTACCGAAGGATGTCCTGTGGTAAGTCTGGCTTGTGGGAAAGATAAACAAGCAGAACTGTGCTGAGCCAAGTGTAAAATGAAACAACTGCAAGCAGGTTGAGAGCACAGACTGCTGGCAGGCCTGAGCTGTGGCATCAGGACTATTCTACAGCTGATGCTACTGGTAATTAGACTATACTGACAAAACAGGAAAGAGAAGGTAAGCTTAGTGAGTGAATGGTCTTGTTGCCTCAGATGGCTGTTCCTGTCTAAAAAATCCCTTTTGTCTTGGAAACAGATGACTTCATGTTCAGTCACCTTAGCTTTCCTGCCCTCAGTTCAAGAGACCAGATTTTAGTCCAGTCACTCAAAAGATTTCTGCTTAGAATTGTTGAGTTCTATTGCCAGGAGAGCTGCTTTACTTTATAAATGAGCTTCCTGCCTCCCACAAACTTTTCAGCTAGTCTAACGAGTTGTATACGTGGAGTAAGATCAATTTTGGACTTCTGACAACTTCTAGCCGTCTCCCTTGAGAGTAAGCATGAATTGATACTTTCATTTGCTTGCTACAGTATGGTGCCTGTGTGCATGAGTGTGCAAAATATACACACCACTGCACAGTACTGAAAGAACTACTATTGAAAACATAGTTTTGAGGTGTTAACCCACAGTGGTGATTTAGAGGGTTCTTCTGGTATGCTTCTTGTAAATGGCTTCAGAATGGCTCCTGTACATAAAGAGACTTCCTGATAAAATGGCTTCTAATACCACCACCTCTTTCACACTTATATTGACATATAGAGCACAACACTGATCATGGGGATTGCTCTCCCAACATAGGGTAACTTCTGTTCTCCAGGTTCTTGTTTGGTATATGAACTGAAATAATAGATGTGCATGGTAGGCTTAGGAAGTTCTGAAAACCTTCACTGCTACATTAATGGCGAGTTTGGTAGCTCAGTGAAAGTGCACATACTTGGCATGTGCACCACCCTAGGCTCAGTCCTTGGTGTCTCCAGGGATTGCTAGCAGAGTTATATCTGAAACCCTTGGATTGCTAGGGGCTGACGTACCTGATTTGGACATAACGCTGATAGTGTAGTATTGTAGGAATGAACCACAGTGAATCCATGCTCCTACGTACTTCCTCCATTGTGGGCTTGAGATCAGAGGATTCTGTTTTAGATTCACTGCTGCTTAGTGTGTTATCTGAACTGTACATTGTGGGTAATAAGTAGGGTTAGTGGAAGCAAAACGGCATAGTAAATCACAATTCAAAATTGGCTTGCTTTTGCCTCACTGCAGTTTAGTTTATCAGCAGCTCATTGGGGTTCAGGCAACATGGCAAACTGCAAGCAAGAACGTTTAACTCCTCACACTGACACAAAGTGAGGGTGCATATCTTCCCCATCTTCATTCTTGTGGCTCATTCTCATAATGCCAAACCATGAGTTAATATTACATCCGAAGCAGCCCACTACAGACAGTGGGCTAGATCAGTGATTCCCAACCTTGGGTCCCTAGATGTTCTTGGACTCCAATTCCCAGAAGCATTCACCATTGGCTGTGCTGACCAGGGTTTCTGGGAGTTGTAGTCCAAGAACATCTGAGGACCCAATGTTGGGAACCACTGGGCTAAATAGACCAACAGTCTGACTCTGTGTATAGCTTTTATGTGTGTGGATTTTAACATGGATTGGAAGCAGCTGCATACTTCCTGTGTTATGCTTCTCATGCTTACCTTTATTTGTTAAAATAATGTAGTTATTTTGCTTTGAGGGTTTCTGTCAAAGTCCGTTTATGGCAGGAGTATGCACAGTGACCATTTATGTTATGGGTGCAAATAGCTTATATGGTTAGTACTTCTTAATGGAAAATATAATCCTTTCTGAAACAGGTGGACAATTTTCTGATACCTTACAAATCTATAATTCTACATCCTAAATCAGTCTTCTTGGCAAATATGCATTAGCAAAATCTTGATCTAATATTAGTGTTCATGCAAAGCTACATATTTATGCATATCTAGCTTTGTCTTGTCCCCCTGCAACTCTAAACGCCTGTTATTACACTTTCCCAGTGCCCTCTTTAAACTGAACATTGGTTTATATATGCAACAATATTACTGAATTTTCTTCTGCACAGTCATTGTTGGTATGTTTGACATTATCTAATGTACAATCTAAACTAAAGTTCATGTATACAATGAAGCTTGGGATTGTGTTATCAGTGAGAATTCCCACATGTCCAAAGATGATTGCTTTAATCCTGCATGAACCTGTCCTGTGATTCTTACAGTGGAGACTGGAGAATGATGTGTAAACATGCTATGATCTTACAGAAAAGGAGGGACAGAGGTACTGCACATAAGAGCCAGCTCTTGAAGAGTAATTGACTCAGTTGACAGTTTTTATTTCTGGAATTATTGCAACTCATATGTTGCCTCTGGTAGGTTTGGCTGGGAGGGACCTTTCTGGGCTGGTATAACTGTCAATCAATCAGCAGTAACCAGTTGTCTGATTTTGTAACTGCCTCTGATTTTGAAGAGGGCCACGCTTAAGAGTCCTTTCCACTCCTTTTTAGTCTGCTGGCAGTTAAGCAGTTAGAATGTAGTCTGCAGGAGCCTATTGAGGTTGTTGCTGTATGCAATAAATTTTTGTACAGTGTTCTGTTTTTTATCTCTTCAGAATGTGAGTAAATGAAAGCTTTTTATTCTTAGCAGTGTTTCAGAGTGACTTATTGAGAGTGTAAGTGCTATTGAGAGTGTAAGTGCCAGTTGATGAGATGATAAGGGGTGGTCTCCTCTGAGGAGACTTGAATCTAATTCTGCTCTGTAAGTCCCTGCACTTCTGCTGTGCAGCTAGAGGATTTTTAACCAAAATTCAAAACCCTGAAACAGTTATCATCCTCCTAAAAGTTGGGAGGGAGGGAGGGTGCCTGACACACCCCTAACAGAAGCCCATTCCACAAGGATAGGACCATGACTGAGAAGGCACAATTTCTAGTGGAATTCTTCTTTGCCTTACTCGGCATGGTGACTCATAGGAGCAAGGCCTGTGAGGATCAGCTGGTACGGGCTGATATTCTGGGGAAAAGATGCTCTGGCAACTAAAGGGGCCTCAAATGATGAAGGGCTTTATAAGCTAGAAGCTGGCCTGGAAAGAACAGGAAGCCAATGCAAACAAGCCAGCGCCGGAGAGATATGATCAACCTTATTCACACCCAAGACCAGCCTGGCCACTTCTGGTTATAACTTATAACTAAGTTAAAGTTATAACTAAGTAAGACTATAACTCTGGTAATTTCCAGGTTGAGGAGAATGATGTTAAAGAAACAGTGATGTTGAAAGCTATCTCCCCTTCCCTATGTTGCTGTATTGTCCTGACAAGGCCATGGTGGCCACAAGGTCTTCTGCTGTGGAACAGCATTACTGAGCACCACATCTGGATCAATGTTCTGTTAGGATCTGAAGAAGATCGGAGCTTGATAGCTAGTTGTCCTGGGGAATCATTCTGCTGTCTTGGCAATTATCCTCTGTTTCTGAAAGTGGAATAATGAGTTGCTTCTCAGGGTTGTTGTGAAGGTGGTCTTGCAGAGCAGTTGTAATACTACTTTCCATGTTAAAGAGTTACCAGCAAGAGATTCCCAGGTGGTGGTCCCAGCTCAGCCTACAGATTTGAGAAATTAAAAACAAAAAAATTCGCAAAACTCTTCAGAATTATTGCTGATTAAGATTCTTTTTCCTTTGTAGTTAGATAAGCCTCTTGCAGATAGGGTGACTACTCTCTGATTTCTCAGTATCAGAAACCAGGTGCATAACAACTTCAGGAAGGCATTGTCGGTTGCAGCAGCATGTTTGTTGAACTCCCCAGGGAGATTTGATCAGCCCATGTTTTGTTGTTATTAAAATATTAGCTTATGATTTTCTATAGTTCATTTTGTTTTGTTGTAGTTTTGTTGATTTGATATCTTACATCATTGTACTCTTTTCTGAAATCAGTGGTGATAGGACAATCTGTATCATACAGTGGAAGGAAGGAACTGGATTGACTACTTCAAAACCCCTTGGCTGTTCAGAGCAGCCAGAAACCTGAGTGCTAGATGTGCCCTGTCCAGTTTCTTTAGTTACAGATTTGACAAAGCGCCAGATGCAAACCTTTCAACGGTTAGCTGAAAACCTAATCTAAATGTTATAGCGAATTGTAAGGTGCATGATCTGTTAGCCGTACAGGCTGTCTCAGAGAACCATGACCATTTTTTCTTTCTTTAGTGTTCAGGACATTCTGGCTGAAAGGTGATTACAAAATGGCAGGCTGCAACTACTGAAGCTGAAGAGTTGAGATGCCATGCATAGCTGCTCCTTTAGCCATAGGGCTCTTTCTGCTTAGTCACTTTTGTTGACTGGGCTGCTTTGACTCACTTGGATTTGTATGGCAGGTTTCCCCCCCCCCCCCCCATAAAGCAAAGTCAACAAAGACGGTGCTTCTTCTTCGTGGCCTCTGTGAATGCACACAATTGGGTTTAGACAGCGCCTGCGCTGGTCTTCTCGGAATCTTCTAGAGCTTTTGTACAAAAGTAACAAAGTTAGAATTGCCCCTATCACGCATGCTCCACCCGCCTCAGCCTTCAGTTCCATTTTACCGCCTCTGGTGCTTGGAACTTCTCGGTATAAGAGCTTCTATTTTCGATCAATTCGATCAATTCTAAAGATATTTCGGCTTTGACTCGGACTTCCTTCGGATATTGAATATTTCTATTGCCCCTCGACCACGGACTGCCTGACGATTCTTCGCTTCGCGGTATATTTCAAATCGCCGTTTTCCCGCCCTTTTACAGCCTACCGCTGTAACCTTTCTTCTTTGACGATCGGGAAATTCAATATTTCCGGACTTTCTACCAGGCGATCGTGAGTCTCCCGCTTATCTATTTAACTTTATGTCCCCGTCCGGACCTTTCAGTAGGTGCGTTTCGTGCTCCCGCAAGCTACCCTTCTCTGATGGTCACGACCGCTGCCTATTTTGTTTGGGTGAATCCCACCAGCCCCATTCGTGTAGGCATTGCAAAACTTTCACCAAGGCTGCCCTTAAAGCCCGTCAACAACGTCTGACACTCTATTTGTGGGAAAAAACCCTTTCCTCGTCGAAGCCGTCCGAGATGGAAACGACTCCGACGCCGTCGGCTACCCCCCCAATCTGAGGTACGGATTGCCTCCCCTCCACCCTTGTCGACATCGAAATCGGTCGACAAATTGTCAAAGAAGTCGTCCACGTCGACGAAGAAACCTACCTCGGCGTCTAAGACTTCTTCGGCCTCGTCGTCGAAAGACCACCTGAAACAAAAGAAAGTGTCGGAAAAGACCAAGAAAGATAAGAAAAAGGACAGTCGCAAACGGATCCCCCCAGTCTCAGCCTCCTTGCCGTCACCGATCTTGGAGGATTCATCCCGGGACCGGGAATCCCTCTCTGAAACCGCCGCTTCTCTACCTCCGCGGCAGCTCGAGACCTCTCCGGTCGGCCCCCGACGGCTCGCCGAGCCCTAGCCAGCTAGTCGACATAGTCTCTAGCCCGGCTTCTGCCCATTATAGCCCTGTTTCTACCGGGCGGGCATCACCGGCGCCTTCTTCGCCGTCGACAGTCTCGAGGCCCGTCTCTCCGCCCCGTAAACGGGTGGCAAAGACAAAGTATTTGTCTCCGGATCGCCGCCGATCTCCACGACGTGAGGTGGTGGTCCTGCCTAGACCTTCTCGACGCCGACATAGAAAGACGTACGACGACCCCATTTATGTTGAGGTCGATCGTCACAAGTCCCGTCGTCGACGTCGATACGACGACTCGGACACTGAATCCGTGTCGAGTGACGATGGATTTCGTAGGAAGAAGAGGATTAGATACGTATACGCCTCTCCGTCCTCCTCTTCATCCTCGTCTCCTCCTCGACGTCGACGCCGACAACATCTTGACGTCGACATCCAACAGGCGCCTAGGCGCAAGGAAAACGCTACGGAGGTGTCGACGCGGACCAAGTCCACATCGACGTCGAAGACTACCCCACCTAGAACATCCTCGACTCGTACACATTCTTTACCTGACCCAGGTAACAGAAAGCGAAAATCAAAGAAATCTTCACAGTTACCTCCCGCCTCCGATCAAGGTGACATACTTACATCTCCTGATTCAGATCAAGACGAGGAGGTCTTCTCAGAGGTCTCCGATGAAACATCTATAGAGGGAGACAACGTGGAGTCAGATGCTGGTGACCCCCACCCATCCTCCCCCTCAGAGGACTTTTCATCGTTTGTTCAGATGATTTCTAGGATGGCTAAGACGTTGAAGTTACAAACTGAACAACCTGCTCCTCCTACTGAAGACCTCATATTCGGAGACATTAATCAAGAACGAACTCCTCCACTGAGCCTAGCGTTCATTCCAACTCTAATGGACCTTATCAAAGAGTCGTGGGATAAACCATCTACTTCTGCACCCGTGACTCGCAGGACTGAAAATTTGTACCGCACCCATGGGGAGGACACTAATTTTCTCGTCAAACATCCTGCCCCGAATTCCATAATTGTCCAATCTAGTTCGTCTAAATCATCTGGAAAATCACAAGTTACCCCTACGAATAGGGAAGGTAGAAAACTAGATGTGCTGGGTAGGAAGATATATTCCTTCACTACGTTTTTGCTCAGAGTGGCAAACTACCAAGCTGCCATGGGGGCTTACCAAAGACAACTCTGGTCTAGGGTCCTGCCGACCCTCCAAGCAGCCCCAGAGGACACCAGACAAGCCCTCTTGAACACCTATGCTGAGGCCCTTACTCTTTCTAAACATCAGCGACTGGCTGCTCGCCATTCAGCAGACACAGCTTCAAAAACACTGACATCAGCCATCACCTTGCGACGGCATGCGTGGCTCAGATCCTCAGGGATTATAGATGACGTCAAGACTCGTATAGAGGACTTGCCGTTCGATGCTAAGGGTCTCTTCAATGAGAAAACCGATGACTCACTGGAGAACCTTCATAAAATCAAGAAGACTGCTAAATCTTATACAATCCAACAGCAGCCCAGTTTCAACAGATATCAGTGGCGCAAACCACAACAACGTTATCAACAATCTGCTTCTCAGTCTTACCGTCCCTTCAAGAATCAGAACCAGACTAGACCCTTTCAAGCCTCCTCTTCTGCTTCCACCTTCCGGCCGCAAAATTCTTCACAACGCCGTCAACCATACAGACCACCTGCCAAGAAATCAAAGCAGTACCTTTGACTTGACAATAATGTCATCCGAACCATGCACTCCCACTCGACTAGCCCCTTATTTTCGCAACTGGGTCAACATCACAAAAGACTCTTGGGTCTTAAGTATTATCCAATTCGGCTACCGATTAGAATTTGCAGAACTTCCTCCTCTAGGACAAATCAAGTTTACATCCTTCGACATTGTGCTAGAAGAAGAAATTCTCACCCTTCTCCAAAAACAAGCTATTCAACAAGTGCCATCACGGGACATTCCACACGGCTTCTACTCCCGTTACTTCGCTGTACCAAAGAAAGATGGCGGAATCAGGCCCATTCTAGACCTAAGAGATCTAAACACTTACCTGCATCCACAGCGTTTCCGGATGATCACATTGGAATCCATTATTCACTTACTAAAAAGAAAAGATTGGTTTGTGGTAATAGATCTAAAGGACGCCTACTTTCATATTTCAATTCATCCACATCACAGAAAATATCTCCGCTTCATTTTTCAAAACACCGCCTACCAATTCTGTGCCCTCCCCTTCGGACTGTCCACAGCTCCTCGCACTTTCACAAAGTGCATGGCCCCAGTGGCAGCTTTTCTTCGTCTACACGGCATACAAGTATTCCCATATATAGACGATTGGCTGGTGGTTTCCTCATCCAGACGAAAGTCAATTCGAAACACAAAGTTTGTCCTACACACTCTGAAAGGCCTCGGTCTCGCAGTAAACGAGAAGAAGTCCCATCTGATACCATCCCGGGTGGTCGACTATATAGGTGCAAGGCTGGATTCAGTCAAGGCGCGGATATTCCTTCCACCAGACCGCATACGAAAGATAAGCAGAGCTGTTCACAAATTTCGACCTCATTCAAAGGTCTCAGCTCATCATGCGCAACATCTGCTCGGCCTCATGGCCTCTACGACATCTGCGGTGACACACGCGCGCCTAAAGATGCGCTCTCTGCAGGCATGGTTCCTGGCTCTCTTCGATCCCCTTCAGGACAGCCCAAAGAAACATCTGCCTGTCACATCAGAACTGTCAAAACAACTACAGTGGTGGACGTATCTACCACATCTTCTGATCGGCCGCCCATTTCGTCCTCTGCAACTATCAATACAAGTGACAACAGATGCCAGTCCCACAGGATGGGGTGCACATTGCGGACCCCACAGGATACATGCCCTGTGGTCCAATCAAGACAAACATCTCCACATCAATCATCTCGAGATGCTGGCGGTAATAAAGGCCTTCCGGTCCTTCCTCCCTCTAATACAGGGTCGTGGTGTACAGATAATCACCGACAACACCACGACCATGTTTTACATCAACAAACAGGGAGGGACACGATCCATGTCACTCCTGTACTTGTCCATACACCTGTGGGAATGGTGCTACCAGCATCATGTCTTCCCGGTAGCTCTACACATATCCACGACCGACAACGAACTGGCGGACAGATTGAGTCGTCTCACGGGACAGTCCCACGAATGGGAGCTGAGCGAGGACATCTTCCGCATGCTCTGTGCCCGGTGGGGTTATCCCACAATGGACATGTTTGCGACTCGGAGCAACAGGAAATGCAAAGCGTATGCTTCCCGTGCCGGCAGAGGCGAGGATGCGCTTGGGGATGCTTTCATGATCCCATGGGAATCGGACCTTCTGTATCTCTTCCCACCAATTCCGCTCATACAGAGAACCCTGGTCAGAGCTCAACAACAGAGAGCAGATGCAATTATCATTGCACCATGGTGGCCTCGTCAACCCTGGTTTTCCACCCTGAAGGAGATGGCGGTGGACGTGGTCAGATTGCCAATGGTTCCTCATCTCCTCACCCAGGACTCAGGGAATATCCTCCATCCCGATCTGCAATCATTACATCTGACAGCTTGGAGGTTCACCCATCCATACAGGAGGTGCTAGACAAAGCGAGAAAGCCCTCTACTAACCTACTGTACAAGTACAAATGGACTAATTTTCTCAAGTTTGCCCAAGAGAAGCAGTTACAGACTTCTCCTGTTTCTCTCCAAACCCTGCTCACTTATTTACGTTACTTGTTTGATGCAGGCTTGGCGTTATCTACCCTTAAGGTTTATATTTCAGCAATTGTTTCCTTTCAGCCTCGGGACTCTGAATCGTCACGACTTTTCTCTCACCCTACCCTCAAGGCCTTCTTGAAGGGTCTGTCTAACATCCGACCTCCTGTTAAGCCTCCGGTGCCTCAATGGTCTTTACAACTTGTTTTACGCGCTCTTACGCGCCACCCTTTTGAGCCCATGTCATCCTGTGACATGCGTCTGCTGTCATTTAAAACTTTGTTTCTGGTCGCCATTACTTCGGCAAGAAGAGCAAGTGAGTTGTCAGCTCTTCGATCCGACGCTCCCTACCTACAGTTCTTTGAAGACAAAGTTGTTCTATACCCTGATGTCTCATTTTTGCCTAAGGTTGTATCTGATTTCCACCTTAATCAATCACTAATGCTGCCAACCTTGTTTCCTCATCCATCATCGGACATCGAGCGCATGCTCCACTCTCTGGACGTTAGAAGAGCCTTGGCATATTATGTTTCACGGACTAAGGACATTCGTGTTGCTCCAAGGCTATTCCTCTGCTTCCAAGGATCACATAAAGGATCCCCTGTCTCCTCTTCAACGGTTTCTCGTTGGCTTGTCTCCACCATTGCTCTAGCTTATGAACTGCAAGGCAAGACCCCACCAGAGGGTCTGAAAGCACATTCCACCAGAGCTGTTGCAACATCTACAGCGTTGCTGCGTGGTGTGGATATTCCAGATATTTGTAGAGCAGCCACATGGTCTAATGTGTCCACCTTCGTGACGCATTATAGACTGGACCTTCGGGCCAAGAAGGAGACAAGTTTTGGGAGAGCAGTTTTGACATCTGTCCTGCAGTGACGGCCCTCCTTCCGGTAAGTGAGCTTGCTAGTCACCCAATTGTGTGCATTCACAGAGGCCACGAAGAAGAAAGAAAGGTTACCTACCTGTAACCATGGTTCTTCAAGTGGACCTCTGTGAATTCACACATCCCGCCCGGCCTCCCCACTGTCCGTCACTAACTATGTCTATACTAAGCTCAGGCTATTGTGGCGGATAAATGGAACTGAAGGCTGAGGCGGGTGGAGCATGCGTGATAGGGGCAATTCTAACTTTGTTACTTTTGTACAAAAGCTCTAGAAGATTCCGAGAAGACCAGCGCAGGCGCTGTCTAAACCCAATTGTGTGAATTCACAGAGGTCCACTTGAAGAACCATGGTTACAGGTAGGTAACCTTTCTTTCTTGCTCAGAAAGCCTTTGAACCAAAGCCATAGCCCAGACACTGTGTATGAAAGCGTCCTTTTTAGCTTTGGATGGGGTTATGGAAGTCACTGTAACTACAGATCTCAATACGTGGCCATCTGGGTAGCAAGTAAAAACTATTGGAAAAGAATGAGTCCATTTCCGTTTCATATCATAACCTTCTCACTAAAGCGTAACACAGAGACAAAAAATTTTGAGACACGCTGGCTTCTTATTGAGAGCAACAGGCATTCTGCTTAGCCTTAAACACCTTATAGTGTGTGGTGGGGGGTGAGTAGTTAAAGCATAAAATCAAGACTACTGTACTTCAACAGGTTCTGTAACTTAGAAATCTGTAGCTTTGCTGTGGGAAACCCAAAAGAAAACTAAAAAATTAAGGCTGTTTAAAGACATGGGTGCTGTCTCCCTCTATGGGTTGCACTTAATAATCAGGGTTAAAAAAATAAATGTAAAAACTACAGCATATGGAATAAATTGCTTTATGCAGCTGAAACATGCCTTCAGTGTACTGACCTGAGAAAGACACAATGGTATCTTCCTATGTCTTTGTCCATGTTGCATAGATGCTAAATTTTGCATTCTTGGAATAAAGCTGTGGCATCCATTTGGGTCAGTGCCTTAGCCTGCTTTTGTCCTTCTGTCTTTAAATAAACAAAGCTGGATTCTCCCATGCTGCAAAACCTTGATGTAAGCTTTCTATACATCCCAAATGTACGTTTTATTTATGAAGGAAATATGGTTGTTTATTGCCTATGAATTTGTGGTATCTGCTAGTTGGATTGTAACTTAAACGTGTCTCTGGATTTGTGGTGGGTGTTTCAGAGCAGACGTCTGTCTTTGAATTTTGTATGTATAGTTTAACACATCTTGAACTAGTAGCATTACACGTGTAATGCCGTGTGTCTTCTTATTTTGGCCTTTTCCCACAAACCCACTCATCGATGCATGAGGTAGTGAAGCTGGAATCTGCTGACTGGTAACTTAGTCCTTAGAGATTTGGGTAGACAGTACTGTGATGTTGTAGCGAAGATACGGTGGGCAGATTTACTGTAGTGGCATCTGTTTTTCTCCTAGAATTCTTGAATAGGATCTAGATTTAGTCACAAAGTGTCATTTATTTAATTTGATTTACTGTAAAATTACTAGGTCTGGATCTTCCCTCCAAAAGTCCACCAACGAAAGCCAGATGCAAAATTTTAGGTTGTGGAGGGACAAACAAAGAATTTACAGGTTGCTTCTGAGGGGGTGCTTAGTCTGGGACTGATATTTTCAGAACCTGAGCTGAGCTCACAGTCCTCTCACACTAAAAATCTATTCTAGGCCCCCACCCCCTTCTATTTAAAGCAATATTTAGTGAACGAAGGTGTATTTTTTGTTCCTGCTATTTTTAAATAATGGGAAGTCAAACTCTTGTACTGCAGATCTACTAGTACAGTGGTAACACAAGTGTTCTTGGACTGCAGCTCCCAGAAACCTTCACTACTGGCTGTGCTGGTCAGGATTTCTGGGAGTTGTTGTAAAACGCAAACTTACCTTCTGCTAGTCTCTGAACGATCCCAGTGGGACGATCCTCTGTTTGAATGTTCACTGTTGTAAATTTGTTAGGTGCCCACTGGCAAGCAGCACTTTGTCTTCTCGTTTGCAGTAAACTGTCCAGTCCTTTTGGATTGCTTGTGAATAAGGATTCCAGTGTGAGCCACATAGAGCATTTTGCTCTGAAGTGTGATAAAAGTGCACGTCCGTCCGTCCGTCCGTCCGTCCTTCCTTCCTTCCTTCCTTCCTTCCTTCCTTCCTTCCTTCCTTCCTTCCTTCCTTCCTTCCTTCCTTCCTTCCTTCCTTCCTTCCTTCCAATGTTTGTCATTGGCCTGTGCCAAGATCTCAGAGTGGACTACAAACAGCAAAACAACACAAAACAATTTTGAAACAATTTAGAAAAACAACGCTATGTATCAGGACTCCACCAGCTAGTCAGGCCTTTCTTCCTGGACCCCATAAGCTTTGTTGAAGAGCCATGTTTTAACTTGGCATGGAAACAAGGACAGCATTGGTGGTGGTTGTTTTCCCTAACACTTTGCTCAATACATCTTCTAAACATTTTCATATCTGCTCAACTGGGCTTATAGGTCAGGTCAATTTTGTCTGGAAGCTATTCAAACTTGTATGTTTTGTGCTTCTAGTCTCTGCAGCATGCAGTTGTCTAGGATGTTAATTGTTACTACATTGCTTCCATACAGTCTATTTGGATCTTTAATATCATGTACAAGCTTAAATTCTTTAGAGGTCTTCTTCCTGGCGTCTCTGTGTGTGAGTGAACCTGTATATTTGGCTGAGTGATTGTGCTGGAAGGGAAAGACGGGTCAGGGGAACAGATGTGAAGCAAACGAACACTTTGGACTTGACTCTGGATAGATTGACTGGTTGGAAAATAAGATGTTGACTTGCCTTGAAGAGGAAACATGAATGAGTTGATAATTGAACGTGAATCAATTATAGTAATTTGGGAGGGATTTGTTTTGGGGACAGTTCTGTTAATGGAGGCATAAATTTGAGAACACATTATTTAGAAAGGGCTTGGGGTAACTCTTTCTACGAAAGGAATGTTCTGTTGCAGCAGAAAGCTGATTGCAAAAAAAAAAAATACGCATTTTGAGATTCAGACTCCTTGTCCTCCTCTGTCCTGTTTCACAAGTTCTTGACAAACTAGTTGTCTGTGAATCTCATTTTGACTTCTGCGAACTGGGTGAAGTTTTTCTGTGAGTGACCTTGCCACTCCCACAACAAGTTTGTGATGCTGCCCATAACACTTTCTCAAAATTCCCAGTGGGCCCCAAAAGATCAAGGTGAACAAGAAGTCTTAACTGTCTGGAGGTCTAACTGGATTTTTCCTTAATGTTCACCACAGACAGACTCTAGAGAGTAAAACATTAAGTAAGGCAGCAAACAGTCTCTAAAATAAACAGCTAGGACCAAATAAAATACAGTAGACATTCAGAATAGTTATAACATGTGAAAGGACAGGATAGACTTCGTTGGTAGCATCACGTTGTGACATTTTTAGATGCCTGGCAAACAAAGTAGAGTTTGGCTGTTTGGGTTCCTCTACAGAAGAGGTTTGTTCTCCAGTAGCAACCTGCCTTACCTTAACATGGGGAATATGGAGAAGAGCATGTGTATTTATATGGTGGCAGTTTGCCCTGATATTATTATAATCTCTACCCAGCTCTCGTGAAAGAACTCGTATCATTTTGTATTTTTAAATAAAGTATTTTAGAATTTTAATGCTGACAGGTTTTTTTAGACCAGCTTAGTAGCCTAAAGGAAGTTCATACCAACCTGAGGTCGAGGGTTGGTTTTATTAGGCTTGGTACATTGTCCCAATTCAACATTAATTGAAGGCTACGGAGTTTCACTTCCCTTTTGTTCATGGTGACTGGTTCCTAGGTTGCCTTGGAATTACTTGTGGGTCACAGCATAATTGTTAAGTTAACCATCCTTTGGGGCAGAGAAGCTTTGCCACAAGTTGTGGCGTTGCTCACCAGGAAGTAGGAGAATCTAAAGAGGAATGAGCAACTTGGCCTTTATAAGATGACTGCCTGCTCTAAGTACTTGGTATGTCCTTGAATGTGGACTTACATTTGCTCGCTTGTGGGTAAACTAGGGACCTTGAGGAGGTAGAACAAAGCAACTGAGTACTTAACCATAAGAGTACTTGAATATGCCGTGAATGTTCTCTGTCATGAATGAAGCAGAAGACATATGTATAACATGATTTTTTTCTTTTTTTAAACAGAGCTTAACAAAAACCCCGTAGAAGGCTTCTCAGCAGGCTTGATAGATGACAATGATCTCTACCGATGGGAAGTCCTCATTATTGGTCCTCCAGATACATTGTAGTAAGTAGCAGCCTAAGTAAAAATCCCATTTTTAAGAATCTAGTATTTTGATGACCAGTGTGTTTGTTTATTTATTTTTTACATAGGTGGAATATAATTAATTCAACTGTGAAAAACTGGGCTGAATATTTCATTTTGTGGTGTGCTAGTTACCAGTATTACAGCTAATGTGTTCCAAATCTGATTATAACTGTTATTGCTTGTTGCTGCTTCCCATCTTATGTGAACAAGGTTTAATTTATTAGGATGAATGTAGTATTATATACTTCATAAGCAACCCTAGCAGCTACTTCCCATCCCTGGCTGGAAGCTGTTCGGTGTTGCTGCAGAATGCAGAGGATAGATTTCCACCATGAATAGTTGGATAAAAGAAAGACCTGAATATGGACTTCACCTTGAGGATTTGGAGGGAATGGCAGATACAGGTTTCAGGTAGGGCAAGGTTTTGGAGTAGGGTGGTAACATGAATTTTGAGACCCATAGAAGAGATACCAGACTTTCCCCTCTCAGACTGAGGCTGCAGACTTAAGCATGCTTACTGAGATACAAGCTCTGTTGGACTGACTTCTGAAGTAAAGATATATTAGATTGCACTGTGAGCTGCAGTTCAAATCTAGAAAAACACCATAGTTTATGAGGCCTGAGGGATCTACAAACTGAACACCCTAATATGATTATGACCTCTACCCAGTGTTTGCAGAAGGAATCATGTTAAAACTGGAGTTTTGTGAGCCAGTGTGGTGTAATGATTGGAGTCCTGGGCGAAGTCTCAAGAAACCTGGGCTTTAATCCTTCCATGGCCATGAAACACACCATGCTGATTTTGGCCCAGTCACATTTTCTCAGCCTGTCCTACACAAGTCTGTTATGAGAATAAAGTGGGGAGAAGGAGAACCATGGATGGCCCTTCGTGTTTATTGGAGGAAAGGAAAGATCTGAACAACAAATGAACCTACTTTCAGGTCACAATTGTTTGACAGGGTTTCCTGCCATTAATGGGCAGCTTTATAGTATAATGTTATTTATTGCCTCTTACAAGCTCTGCCCCCCTTCACGGATTGCTGCCTTGTTGTGGCGAAGGGGCTTGAGTAATTCAGAGAAGCTATGGGCTATGCCGTGCAGGGACGCCCAAGACGGACAGGTCATAGTGGAGAGTTCTGACTAAATGCGATCCACCTGGAGCAGGAACTGGCAAGCCACTCCAGTATCTTTGCCAAGAAAACCCCATGGACAGAAACAAAAGGCTAAAAGATATGACGCTGGAAGATGAGCCCCTCAGGTCGGAAGGCGTCCAACATGCTACTGAGGAAGAGCGGAGGACAAGTACAAGTAGCTCCAGAGCTAATGAAGTACTTGGGCCAAAGCCGAAAGGACGCTCAGCTGCGGACGCGCCTGGAAGTGAAAGGAAAGTCCGATGCTGCAAAGAAAAATACTGCATAGGAACCTGGAATGTAAGATCTATGAACCTTGGTAAGCTGGATGTGGTCAAACAGGAGATGGCAAGAATAAACATTGACATCCTGGGCATCAGTGAACTAAAATGGACAGGAATGGGAGAATTCAATTCAGACGATTATCATATCTACTATTGTGGGCAAGAATCTCGTAGAAGAAATGGAGTAGCCCTCATAGTCAACAAAAGAGTGGGAAAAGCTGTACTGGGATACAATCTCAAAAATGATAGAATGATTTCAATACGAATCCAAGGCAGACCTTTCAACATCACAGTAATCCAAGTTTATGCACCAACCACCGATGCTGAAGAGGCTGAAATTGACCAATTCTATGAAGACTTACAACACCTTCTAGAACTGACACCAAAGAAAGATGTTCTTGTCATTATAGGGGACTGGAATGCTAAAGTAGGGAGTCAAGAGATAAAAGGAACAACAGGTAAATTTGGCCTTGGAGTTCAAAACGAAGCAGGGCAAAGGCTAATAGAGTTTTGTCAAGAGAACAAGCTAGTCATCACAAACACTCTTTTCCAACAACACAAGAGGCGACTCTACACATGGACATCACCAGATGGGCAATACCGAAATCAGATTGATTATGTTCTCTGCAGCCAAAGATGGAGAAGCTCTATACAGTCAGCAAAAACAAGACCTGGAGCTGATTGTGGCTCTGATCATCAGCTTTTATAGCAAAACTCAAGCTTAAACTGAAGAAAGTAGGAAAAGCCACTGGGCTAGTCAGGTATAATCTAAACCAAATCCCTTATGAATACACAGTGGAAGTGAAGAACAGATTTAAGGAACTCGATTTGGTGGACAGAGTGCCTGAAGAACTATGGATGGAGACTCGTAACATTGTACAGGAGGCAGCAACAAAAACCATCCCAAAGAAAAGGAAATGCAAGAAAGCAAAGTGGCTGTCCAACGAGGCCTTACAAATAGCAGAGAAGAGAAGGGAAACAAAATGCAAGGGAGGTAGGGAAAGTTACAGAAAATTGAATGCAGACTTCCAAAGAATAGCAAGGAGAGACAAGAGGGCCTTTTTAAATGAACAGTGCAAAGAAATAGAGGAAAATAATAGAAAGGGGAAAACCAGAGATCTGTTCAAGAAAATTGGAGATGTTAAAGGAACATTTTGTGCAAAGATGGACATGATAAAGGACAAAAATGGTAGGGACCTAACAGAAGCAGAAGACATCAAGAAGAGGTGGCAAGAATACACAGAGGAATTATACCAGAAAGATCTGGATGTCCCGGACAACCCAGATAGTGTGGTTGCTGACCTTGAGCCAGACATCCTGGAGAGTGAAGTCAAGTGGGCCTTAGAAAGCATGGCTAACAACAAGGCCAGTGGAGGTGATGGCATTCCAGTTGAACAATTTAAAATCTTAAAAGATGAGGCTGTTAAGGTGCTACACTCAATATGCCAGCAAGTTTGGAAAACTCAGCAGTGGCCAGAGGATTGGAAAAGATCAGTCTACATCCCAATCCGAAAGAAGGGCAATGCCAAAGAATGCTCCAACTACCGTACAATTGCACTCATTTCACACGCTAGCAAGGTTATGCTCAAAATCATCCAAGGCAGGCTTCAGCAGTATGTGGACCGAGAACTCCCAGAAGTACAAGCTGGATTTTGAAGGGGCAGAGGAACTAGAGACCAAATTGCTAACATGCGCTGGATTATGGAGAAAGCCAGAGAATTCCAGAAAAACATCTACTTCTGCTTCATTGACTATGCAAAAGCCTCTGACTGTGTGGACCACAGCAAACTATGGCAAGTTCTTAAAGAAATGGGAGTGCCTGATCACCTTATCTATCTCCTGAGAAATCTATATGTGGGACAGGAAGCAACAGTTAGAACTGGATATGGAACAACTGATTGGTTCAAAATTGGGAAAGGAGTACGACAAGGCTGTATATTGTCTCCCTGCTTATTTAACTTATATGCAGAATATATCATGCGAAAGGATGGACTGGATGAATCCCAAACCGGAATTAAGATTGCCGGAAGAAATATCAATAACCTCAGATATGCAGACGATACCACTCTGATGGCAGAAAGTGAGGAAGAATTAAAGAACCTCGTAATGAGGGTGAAAGAGGAGAGCGCAAAAAATGGTCTGAAGCTCAACATCAAAAAAACTAAGATCATGGCCACTGGTCCCATCACCTCCTGGCAAATAGAAGGGGAAGATATGGAGGTAGTGACAGATTTTACTTTCCTGGGCTCCATGATCACTGCAGATGGTGACAGCAGCCACGAAATTAAAATATGCCTGCTTCTTGGGAGGAAAGCGATGACAAACCTAGACAACATCTTAAAAAGCAGAGACATCACCTTGCCAACAAAGGTCCGCATAGTGAAAGCTATAGTTTTTCCAGTAGCAATGTATGGAAGTGAGAGCTGGACCATAAAGAAGGCTGACCGCCGAAGAATTGATGCTTTTGAATTGTGGTGCTGGAGGAGACTCTTGAGAGTCCCCTGGACTGCAAAGAGAACAAACCTATCCATTTTGAAAGAAATCAACCCTGAGTGCTCACTGGAAGGACAGATCCTGAAGCTGAGGCTCCAACACTTTGGCCATCTCATGAGAAGAGAAGACTCCCTGGAAAAGACCCTGATGTTGGGAAAATGTGAAGGCAAGAGGAGAAGGGGACGGCAGAGGACGAGATGGTTGGACAGTGTCATCGAAGCGACCAACATGAATTTGACCCAACTCCGGGAGGCAGTGGAAGACAGGAGGGCCTGGCGTGCTCTGGTCCATGGGGTCACGAAGAGTCGGACACCACTTAACGACTAAACAACAACACAAGCTCTGCCAGTATAGCTGAGTAACATCCCTAAGGCCGAGGGCCTGAAAACATGTGATGCAGCATCTTTTCTGAGGCAGAGCAAGTGTTGAACCTGGTTACGTGGCTGGATGCAGTCCTGCCAGTAAACATGATTCATGCTTCCTCAAGCGTTATGGAAGCAAAACAGGATATAAAAGTAATGAATATGCCCCTGTCAATGAAGAGCAGGTAGTACAGCCACTGAATTGTTTCCCCTGCCCCCTTCTCCTTGGTATCTCTGGGGTGCATGTTGTGTGCTCTGGATTGCCTGGGCTAATGTTCTCCATACCTGACTATGTACCGCTTTAAATGTAGAATTTTTTCACAAACATTCCCATGAGTTCCATGTTCATCATCATCTGTGAAATTTAAAAAAAAATATCTCCTGCTTGTCAGGATAAATTCTGGATGGACGATGGTAACACCTGGCAAAAAATCTGCCCGGCATCACAGACGGCTAGAATGAGATGCTGTTGCCGATCAGATTGAAGCATTTTTGAAGACACAGCTCTGATAAAAAAGAAAATAGCCAAGAATAAGTCTCCTTTCTCTTGAACAGGTGCTGGACACAAATGGTGTTGCTACATGGAAGTTCATGGCTTGCTACTTTGACTGCTTGACAAGTACATGTTCGGGCATTTGTCCTAGTGTTTATTCAATTAACACCTGCCACATACAGAATGCTACTTTAGGCACATGGCCAGATAAGCTGGTTGTTTCATTTAATAGGAACGGAGCAGCCGCCAGGCAGGTCTGCAACACTTGCTTTACAACTAATTCTTGTCAGTCCTTCGCCTGTAGAAATATGAACATCTTTCTGACTCCGTGTGCGAAGTTTTCGATGTGTCCTTTCTACTGCTTTGGAAAGTGGTAGGAGAAAGCTTTGAGCATGAGATCCCAGGACTCTTTTTGATCTACAGGATGGGATTCAGTTTTAATTTGATGCATGAGTCCCTGTCTACTTGCTTTGTTTTTTCTCTCTTGTCTTTCCTGAGCTATTTATGTGCTGCAGACACAGCAGTTTGACTAATAATTCCTTACCTGCATGTCATTTTGTGAGACTGTTTAGAAGGAATAGAATAGAGATCTCCTAGCATGAAATTTTTAGACCTGTACTGAACTTCAGTTCTGGTGGTGGGAATGAGAAGGCAGGGGAGCTGTGAGTGTAACTTTGTATGGATCCAGTATAGAGTTGCACTGCAGATACTGTACATTTTCTTTGCTATGATCTATTTGTGGCTCTCAGCACCATTAGTGGTTTAGAGTACTTCCTCCTTAGTACAGCCAACTCAAAAAAAGAAATGCAGCCATCTCTAAAACCTGTATGATAAACACGTAGCAAGAGATGTTATCCTTTGTACATGTAGATCAAAATGTCTGTTAGAAGTAAACTTCAACAGAATTTGGAGGTCAGTAAAACCTGCAGCTCCAGTCCTGTGTCCTTGGGCAGTGAAAGTCTGGTTTTAAATTTAAAAGAATTATAGTACTTGCTTTTGAAATTGCAGGCTTCCTTTCTATGGAAAAAGTCACTGGAGAGTCGAAAAGCTGTTTGAATAATTGATTAATCCTAATAGATACATCAAGCTTGCTTGGGGGGGGGGGGGACTGGAAAACATTAGGAAAAGATGGTTTCCCCACTTTTCCCCAGGTGTGGTTTTCCCACTGGAAAGCTGGAAATGTTTGGAAACCTTGAAAGAAATGTGGATGATCTGGCTGCGGAGCCAGAAGTTGGGAGTTTGATTCCCTACTGTGCCTCCTTGACAGGGGTGGACTAGATGATCCCTAGGATCCCGTCCTGCTCTGAAGCTCAAAGTATTATTATTAAGATAAGGCTTTACCTCCTGGGAACTGAATAGTGTGAAGATTTGTATGTAAGAGAAGCTGAGCAGTAATTCCTGTGCATACCTCACTGCTTAAATCCAAGAGATACTACTTATGAATGTAGTGTGGGTGCTACCATATTCATGAATGTAGCTTATAGGGTTGCTTAGGGATGACGACTGGCCGCCTTCTGCTTATTTTGTTGGATAGTCATTAGTAGCAGTAAAACTGTTTCTCTCCAAATAAAACACCTTGCTTTGTTTACTACAACATTTGTGCTTAGGTTTAATACGCAAATATATATTGTATATATTTCAATTTTTCTAACATTTCTAATTTTTTTTCCAGGGGAAGAAAATGGTGGGTGTTGGTCCCATGGTTCAGAATTTATGGAAATATTAAATCTCTGAGTCTTAGTCTTGGGGTAGATATTAAAGCTGAAATCCAAAATTTATATTTATCTGAAAAATCTGTACCTAGCCTGGCCACTGACTCCTCTGAACACAGTTCCCACTAGCAGTCCTCTGAAGTATTACACTCAGATTTGTTGTTCATTTCACTTCTCTCCGACCCTTCTTTTTTTAAAAAAAAGGTGCTCAAGGCAACTAACATCACTACGGATACATTTATTTATCTATTATTTATTTCCCTTTATCCCACCTTTCTTCCCATTCAGGGGCCAGAGACAAAAAGGGTAAGGGTGAGAAAATCATGATGTACTGAAATACTTTTTCTAAAATAAAAATGTAATTACCGATATATAATCATATTAAAAGGCAACTGGCTTAAAACAATTGAAAAAGCATTGAAAGCAGAACCACATATGTTAAAAGTAGTTTTAGAATAAGAAGAGTGTAGCATTCCCACATCCAGCTCCTTTCTCTTCAACTTTATCCATCTGATTGGCTGGGGGAAGGACAGCAGGGGGAGAACTACCCTCACTCACCTCACAGGAAAGGGGGCTCAGATTGAAAAAAGTGAAAAACATGTTAACCAATAAAATCTTTAAAATCGTTGCTGGAAGGAAATCAAACTATAAAACCATTAAAAATCAAAGCAGTGGTCAGCCAAAACCACACTGGCTTCTTAAGGTCAATTATTAAAATATTTTTTCATTCTTCTTCTTTCAGTGAAGGCGGTGTCTTCAAGGCTCACCTTACCTTCCCAAAGGACTACCCACTCAGGCCGCCAAAAATGAAGTTTATCACAGAAATATGGCATCCAAATGGTAAGAAACTTGATTGTCCATCAAATCTCATGGCCTGTCTAATATCTGGAATGAACTGGAACTAGAGATGGGCGCGAAATGGCGGTTTGGTGCGGTGTGTTTCCTGGCTGACCAGTTGATCTGTGGTTCAGTGTCCTGCCCCCCCCCCCCAAGCAGGTGCCCACTTGGGGGCAGTGCCCAGAGGAGGCGGGGCAGGACACTGCAGGGGTGTGGCGCCAAACCTCAGATCAGCTGTTCGGCCAGGAAATGAACCATGCTGAACCACCAGTTTATGCCAATCTCTAATTGGAACACATTTAAAAGGCCTAGTTTCAAATACTGTTAATCCCCCTCAGTTCCTTTCTGCCTGCCATTGAGACAGTATCCTTCTGGAATCTATCCTCAGCGGCCACCTTCTGCACAGCATTCCTCAGCAAATTATAGATGTTTCTCCTTCCCTGTAATTACATCCATTGTTCTCTTTTTTAAAAAACTACCCAAACTATCATGATTTGTATGTATGTTTGTTTTGTGGGCTTTAGCTTGAAGTGATTTTGAACGCCAGCATTATTTATTTTATTTATTTTTTATTTTTAGATTTCTACCCTTGTATTCAGACCTTCTGTTTCAGACAGTAGAGCCCATCTCTAAGTATTGTGGCAATTTCTTTTTAAGTAAAGGGGTATTGCATCTGCCCTGAGTTCTTGTAACTTCAATTTTATTTCATAGAATCATAGAATAATTGAGTTGGAAAGGGCCTATAAAGCCATCGAATCCAACCGCCTGCTCAAGGCAGGAATCCAAATCAAAGCAGATCGGACAGATGGTTGTCCAATTTTCTTTTGAATGCCTCCAGTGTCGGAGCGCTCACCACCTCCCCAGGTCATTGGTTCCATTGCTGTACTGCTCTAACAGTTAAGAGGGTTTTTTTCCTGATATTCAGCCTAAATCTGGCATCCTTTAGCTTAAGTCCATTGTTATATGGCCTGCAGTCTGGGATGATTAAGAACAGATCCTACCCCTCCTCTGTATGACTACCTTTCTGGTATTTCTAGCATTGATGCCTGAAATATTCACACTTACCTTATTGTGGTCATAACATGATTCTTAATAATGTCACAATTGAGATCACAGCTCTCCAACAGACTCTCTTGCTAACTGCCTTTGCACCGTTTCTTAAAGGCAAAACCTTTGCTGCACACTGAGCCTCTAACCACCTTTTCTGTCTTTTTGGTAGTTGACAAAAACGGTGATGTCTGTATTTCCATCCTTCATGAGCCTGGTGAAGACAAGTATGGCTATGAGAAACCTGAAGAACGCTGGCTTCCCATCCATACTGTGGAAACCATAATGATTAGTGTAATTTCTATGTTGGCAGACCCCAATGGCGACTCTCCTGCTAACGTTGATGCAGCGGTATGATACTTACGACTTGAAAATATCTCTCTAGAGTTGGATAAATAAGTATAGTATGTTGGAGCACTCCACTGAATTAAGAACATTTTCTCGGTTAGTCATGTTAATCAGTGAAGATTACTCCCCATAACTAATTTCCTAATAATAAAGAAAACAGGAGTGGAAAAAGTATTGTGGGAATAGTATTAAAACAGCTAAATAGGAATTGCTCTGTGCCTTTGCTGTCCAGTATCACTCAACTGACTTTAACATGTTGCCACATTATTTTCATAGAAGCAGACTGTAAGTATGGCTGCTGTACTGTGGTAGTGAAACTTCCTAAGATGCAGGCATACAGGTAGTAGATCTGTTTTTTACTCAATATCAAGCATGTGCCTATGTTCCCACCTTCTCCCCTTCTGCTTGTGTAGCAGCTGAGAGATCGGTGGGTCAAGTATGGCACGAATATCACTACTGTTAGGGTTCTTTCTCTTGGGAAAAACTGGGCATCTCTAAACCTCTGGATGATTATCTTTGAACCGCAGTGGACAAACATGGAAGTACAACTCTTTGAGTCAGTTTTCCAGTATTTAAGTGACAATTTGAGCCTGAAAATGTAATTAAGTGGTTGACAAATCCTCTGGCATTGGAAGATGCTGGTCTGAAGCATGAGGCTTTAGTGTTCTGTTTTCCCTAGGTTCTTTCCCTGATGGCGGAGAAGAGCAGGATATTTGTGTGTATCTGCTCAAAATGTAGATTAAAGATGCAAACTTGGGCACAGAATATTAATTCTTCTAGCACAGAATGTGTACATAGCCTTGATATTCGACCTCAGAGTGGATGGCTTGCATCCTCTTCCTCCAGAAACATTTTGAAAATTTTGTAGAATTCTACTTAGCTCTTACTATGAAGCCATCCAGGAAGCTGCACATTGAAAATGTGTTTAATGACTGGAATTAAATAGGGGGGGGGGATCTCATTTAAACTGCCAGTATCACTTACACCTGTTGAAAAGAATAGGCAAGTAGTTTTACAGCACTTCAGATTACTGAGGAACTGCCGGAAAGAAAGAAAGAAAATAAAAAGAAAGGAAAAACTATGTATTGTATGGAGGAATCACTTGAAATCTGGGTTTCAATCTACAGAAAGAATGGAGGGAAGATAGAAATGGAGAATTTAAAAGGAAAGTTGCCCGCTGTGTAAGAAAAAGCCAAGAGACTGCTTTTGAGTGACACTTAATTCAGCAGCTAGTAGCTTCACTTTTTTTCAGGGTAAGTAATTTTTTTAAGTTGCACAAAATTTGATTTTGAATTGGAAGCACTGCAGAGTGACATAGTAAATGTTAGTGGTACATGCTGAACACTTAGGACACAGAGGTAAGGATGTGCATAATATCAGTGTCATATTTCCTGTGCTTCTTGCATCTACAGTTGTTGAACGGGTCTGATTCCCTTGTCCCCTTTTACTCCCGAGTCAGAATCTATTTATGGTACTGCAGCTAAATTAGATGGAAGCATAGCAGCCGCAGTCTAAAAAATTGATAATAGAGTAGAAACTCTTGCCTATGCATAGTTTGTTTATTTTAGAAGTGGTCTAAATGACTAATACACTTGAACAACCGTGTGAACATTTGCAGAGTTTAAAATCCCCAAGGATACTGCAATCTTACATTTAGCATTGACTTTGAGAAAATAAAAAGAAAGGTTGTAGTACATTGAGACTACTACTCAATGCCAGAGTTTTGCCTGAAAGAATGTTGATATAGGTTTGGTCAGTCCCATGGATAAGGGGTATCACTGATAGCTCCAAGTGGTAGTTGTAAATAGAGCAGAACTTTTTGTAAAGTGGTGGTGTCTGGAATGTCAGCTCTTCATAATATTTTTGCCTATTCTAGCATCAGTAACACAGAGCACCAGCTAGTAATGCGAATGCTGCCTTAGGAGGAAATGCTTTGTTTAATACTTGGACACAGGGTTGGTTCAATAGTAATCCCTGTTGATTTTATGTTCCTCCGTAGCCCATGTTGAATTACCATTAGCAGCATGTTGTCAGGTGCATGTTAAAGCTAAAGGAACAAGGAGTTTTACGGCATTTTGGGGATTTTAAAATAAAATTGGCCATAAGCTTTCATGCATGGTGGCCGATTTTATCACATGAAGTGGGCTGCAGTTCACAAAGGCATACGCTAAAGGAAACTTGTTAGTCTTTACAGTGCTGCAACTCCTGGATTTCTTTTGCATTTAATTAAAACAGCACACACACACACACCATTTTTAAAGCTAAGCTAGCAACTGCTTTTGTATATATATGAGAATGAGCTGGTTTGGGTAACTAGACCTCTGCTTGTTTGTGTCTGTATGTGTGCTCTACAGCCCCAGTGGGCAAGATTCCCATTCAGCTTAATTAAATGTTGATGTGAGCTAGTTTTTCAAGACTGTCTTTCACTGTATTGGTTTAAGGGTGGCCAGGGGAGGGGTGTGTGTCTGTGTTAATGGGACTCTTAACATATCAAAATGCATGTGAGATACCAAGGGTGGGAGAGATCACCTTTAAATGATCCAGTCAAAACACTTTTATATGTGGGAAATTTATTGGTAGAATGACAGTAAACTTTTCACACTCGCCAAGATCTTGACTAGAGTGCCTAGGCACATTGAAACACATCCCTGTGTTTCTAGAAGAGCGGCTGCATGTGTAATAAACATAATTTGATTTTTGAGCTCTCAGAAGTGCAAGCAGGTATTTTCCTCTGCAGTTGGCATGCTAATTCTCCTTAACTTACCATCTTGGCACAGTGTATTAAGACTCCTGCTTACTGTTGATGGTTCGGGTTGCTTGATTTTTGTGGCTGCTGCAGGAAAATGAAATCCTGCCAGAATGTACAGTTAACTTGGTTTGACAGCTAAGGCTGTAATGTTCTGAGACTCAGCAAATGAGCTCTGTCTTGAAGCTTTGGCACTTCAAACCCTTTCTACAAATCCTGTTCCCTTTCTGCAGTAAATAGGTCAAGACCTTGTTAAGTAACAACCTGCCCAACTAAAGTATACAAGCTTTTAAGCTTACACAGATATATTCAGTGGAAGGGCACTGGAACATCCCAGATGCTTCTGCAGAGGTCGTTCCACGCCACTAGCTGACTCGACAGGATTCTCCTGTGTGTGTGTGTGTGTGTGTGTTGTATAGTTAAGTAAGCCAGAAGTTGCTAAAAACTGTTGTGTTGTAGTTTTAGGTTCCATCTGAAAACTGTTTTTCCCATTATGTGTTTTGGAAGAGTTCTGTGTAACGTGAAACTTCCAAAATATTTTGCCAGGGCAATGTTACCAGTGTCAGTTTTATGCTTTAAATGGAGCTGGCTGAAGGACCCTCATACACAACTACTGTCGCTTTTAGTCCCAGAAAACAACCACTGCAGGAAACGCAGCCTCTTTAAATATTTAACTGCAAAAGATGCTCAGTGCACTAACATGCTGTCTGAAGGTCAGAACTCTGAAGACTAGTCTGGAGTAAATTAAATTGGACCGTTGAGTAGCAGTTTGGAAGGAGTCCGCTTCCTTATGCAGACCTCTGCCACGTGCATTGTGTGGCTCCTCTTGGAATTCCTTTGTTGCAGAAAATGTCCTCAAAACCTGCTGAAGCATGTGGTGAGCCTGTGCTGTGACATCTAGATCCAGTTTATCTGATGGGCTTCTCTGCTTGCCTTTGCAGGTCTCCAATGAGGAAACATGGCACTGTTTTCCCTGCACTCTCTCCACCTACTGCTGGACTTCTGTTTATACCAAGTTGGCAGACTCTGGCTGGAACTGGGCTGCAATAAAACTCGCCAGTCATTAATGCTGACAAAGCGCCTAACAAGTGCCAACAAGGATTTGCGCATTTTGAAAACTAATGGAACTGCTTTAACCTTCAGGAAGAATTGTAAAGATGTGTACATAGCACAACATGATCCGGATAATATATATACTGTTCATGTACATCCACAGATACACATTGTACCAAATAATGCTGTCTTGTAGTTAGAATAAGAATCGTGTAAATTCTAAAAGATTTTTAGCAGGTTCTCCTTCTTCCCCCCCTAGCCCTCCCCAATTCATGTTTTTCTTACAAGTCTTTAAAAACTTCTCGTGAAGCATGTCAGACTAAAACAAATTAGGATTTAAAAAGAAATTCCGTTTTAACGCCTTTTCTTTTCTGCCATTGAAGCTTCATTTAAATCTTTCACTTTAATAAAGTTTAATACCTTTGTAACTCTTCCCCTTAACTTTTTTTTTGTTCCAGATTACATTAATAAAAAAAACACTGAGAATCTGTTCCTTGATTCGAATGAATGACTTGAGCACCATCACCAGGAGGTGCGTTTCTTTCCCTGTGTTGTGACCCAGCTGTGCTCATCTTCTGGCTTCAATGCAGCAATAAGATTTACAGCTGTGGAGCACCCTTGAGCCTGATCTCTCTGCTCCCCCTTCCCTAAGGGCTGTGAGCATTTTGCTTTGGAAGTGGTCAGCTAAGTAAGTTAGCCCAGTATAGGTTGAACTGCTTTTTTTTTTTTTTTAATTTCTTGCCTGGTTTGAAGTTGGATAAATAAAGGCATGCAAGAACTGTAGTCTTTTCAAGTGAGTTCTGGTTTTGCTATCAAATGCTATTCTACTCCTTTTCACTCTTCCTTCCTACTTCTCCCCTCCCCCTGCCTCACCCTTTCATATTTCTTTGCCTTCTGATCTGCAAATTTTCCTCACTTAAATGTACAAAGAGAAATTGCGATGTATATTTTCATGTAATTTGATTTTGGAATTCTGTCACCTTCTGTAGTGAGTTCTTCCAAAATATAAATTTTTCCAATAGTTTTGTGTCAAGCTGGCTCTTTAAAAATACATTCTCGGGTTGTTGTTTATAAGTATTGCAAAGAGCTCTGTGCTGGTGGCCACATTTAGACAGGCTGCAAATACTTGTTAAAAAGACTTCATCAACTAACTGTTCTAGACGATGAAGGTGGCATTTCCAGTGACCTCTTCGTGAATTCCATGAACCTTTATTTACAGCATGAAAAGCAGCCTGCACTTAACAGTAGAAAACATCCATCTTGGAGTAAGATAATACAAGAGCCAGGAAAAAAGCCACTGAATGTTACTGTAGTGGCTGAAATGATGGTCCCTCTGGAAGTTAGCTGATCAAACAAGCCAAGTCTAATCTTCAGTTGTGCTAAATACCGTGTTTCCCCAAAAATAATACAGTCTTATATTAATTTTGCTCCAAAAAATGTGTTAGGGCTTATTTTCAGGGGATGTTTTATTTTGTTCATGTACAACAATCTACATTTATTCAAATACAGTCATGTCGTCTTATTCTGGTTGCTGCACAATGGTGGAGGGCGGGGTTTCACTTAACTGGGGCTTATTTTGGAGGCAGGGCTTATATTACGAGCATCTTGAAAAATCATACTAGGGTTTGTTTTCAGGTTAGGTCTTATTTTCAGGGAAACAGGATATATCTGAAAAGTGTGCTTAAAAAGAGAGAGACAGAGGACAACAATTTGTAAAGATAAAACTCCTTGTAAAAATCGCCCCAACCTCTGGTCCATAAGCCAGAGATGCCAAATCGCTCTCTGTTACAAGCATTTTGTCTTGCAGACGTAGTATATACTGTAGGATGTCTTTGTATGCCTTTCCTTGTTAAGAGTGTGTACGTAACATGCACCTGATAGCCAGTGTTTCAGAGCAGCAGCTGGAGGCCAATTGCTTGCTGTAAATTTAGACCCCAAAGGGATACCAGTAACGTCCCTCTGGTATAGCATCAGGGCAGGTAGCACTTAGGATGAGTTACATGACAAGGATAAGAAAAAAGGGCTCACGTCCATAGTGGTGCTGCATCAGAGGTTTGTTTTTGTAAGAGCCCTCGGTTTGTTGGTTTGTTTATTTCATTTCTATGCTGCCTTTCTCCCAATTCAGGAACCCAGGTTGGCTTCCAAAGCAGGTCTTAAAACCATAATGGCCAGAATTCTGTCGGTGATTTACATCGGCAAAAGTGCAGTGGCGTAAATGGCGGCGGCAGTACCACTTATGAACAAGTCATGGCTTGTATTCTTGTTTGGTTGCCAAGTCACGTGACCAGTGTGCAACGAGGAACGCAAACAGCGACTCACTAACTAGCACCAATTTGCCAGTGCGATTTACACCATTGCGCTTACATCAGCATAAATAACCAATGGCAAATAAATGATAATACTAGCTGCATTTAATCATTTAATAATGTTAAGATGGCCACTAAATAAAAAAAACATGAAGCACTGTAGTTATCCTTCAAGTCATTACAACACCTTTCTCAACAGCAGATTTAGTTGCCCAAATCCTGCCTGTCAAGAAAGAGTTTGGCCTTCAGGCAGCAGGAGGAAACTCAGTTTAGCCTCCTTTTAAACAAAATTTGACAGTCTGGGAGCAGCCCCACAGAGGGCTCGCTCTTATGTGTTCACCATACGTTCTTGTGCAGCCAACAAGATAAAGGCTTCCCCTGAACATATTAAAACTCGGGGAGGCTCGTAAGGGAGGGTGATAACAGATATTTAAGGAGTGGCTTTACCAGTTCCACACCCCTCGTGAGTTTCCATGGCTGAGCAGGGATTCGAACCCCGGTCTCCCGAGTCCTAGTTTGTCACTCTATCTACTATACCAGATTGGGTAAAGGCTGGACTCTGATTGTGTTAGGCTTTATACATTTTATTTATTTATTTTTATTATTATTTATTTCATTTATATCCTGCCTCATGAGTGCAGTGCATTACTCTTCGTGGTTTGCAATAGAATAAAAGCACAAATTAAATAAAACAAATAAGCAGCACACCAACAGCAAACTCCCAAGAGACATAAAGTAGAAACTAAAATGCAGCAGGAGGCATATAACAAACAATCAGTGCTTTCAGTTTGGCCTGGGAACGGCCTTGCAGTCAGCAGCACTGTTGTAGTGTGAGTGTTGTGCGAACCCTGCACAGCAGTTCAGCTGCAGTGGTTGGGCCTGGCTGAAGTTCCCGAACGCTCCTCAAAGGCAGCCCCACACAAAGCGCTTAGCAGTAATCTAAGCAGAATGTCAGTCCTATGTCGCAGTAATCAGAACAGGCAAAGCTGGCGCACTTGCCTGATGAGGCATGTCACTCACCCTGATTTTAAAGTGTGGTTGCCAGCCTCTAAAACATCAAGGAAGTATCCATCTGGAAAAAGGAAACACATTTATGTGCTAACGAGGCTTTGGTGAATGAGTCTTCTGTGGCTTTTTCCCTCCATGCTGTTAATTGCACAGGGCCCGAATGGATGATTCCAAACTAGTTCACTAAAACAGGGTGCCTGCAAAGCAACCTCTCGACTCAAAAAACACTTTTTAAATCCGCCGTCGGCCAGACTCGCTTGCTTCGGAGTCTAGAGTTTCGAACAAAAGCAAGCCTTTTGGGGTGGGGGAAGGCATACGGTAGGGGAAAACAGTGAACCAATTACAAGTGCTAGAGGAACCACGATTGGTACAAGCCAATTAGAAGCAGCAGCAATTAAAAATGTGAAATGGAGGTGGCAGATTCTTGCCTCCAGTATTCTTAAAAAAAAAAAGGTTGCTGTTTTTTTTTTGTTTTTGTTTTGTTTTTGGTCCAGTTGGTCTGGATACATGTGGCAGATGAAGTTATTCTTAAGCTGCCTTGAATTAGAAAGGGTCCTTAATTACGAGCGCTCTCTTTTGAGCCAGACAGAGCTATTTTGCCGCCGCTGAGCTGTTAGGACCTAGACACAATAGCTGGGTTTAGACAATTGCTCAAACGAGAACCAAATTTGCCTGGCTCCTGCTGAGGCCGGGGGGGGGGGGGGGGGGAGGCAGTGGCTTGCTAGCCAGCTGGCTAACATTTGTGCTTTTCTGCCTGCGTAAGGCATATTGGGAGGGAGTGTGGGGGGGTCTTACGGATTGTCTTGCATCCTGGCTGTCTATTCCATAATTAAAATATGAAGGGAAATACCCTGGTGTTTCTAGGACAGCTATTGTGATCCAAAAGGCAGCCAGCTGGATGTGGAATTAATAAGGTCTCCCAACTTGTCACTACACAAAGCATTCATTGATTTGCCCCTTGGGCATAAATGGCAGCAGGATGATGACTGTTTGAGAGGGACAGTTTCCCCATCCTTGGAGAATTCCTGTCTACGGTATCCTTAGGTGTTGCCTGAGTTGGGCAGAGAACCTGAAAATGAGCCTTTTCCATTGAAAGGAGCAGGAGGGAGCAAGTGGCTTGAAGGATCTATGCCCTTTCAAAAGGATCCAGAATGGATGGGAGAGCTTTACAAGAGGGTTCTCCTTCTATTCACTTATCTTCTACTCTTGCCTTGCTTCTCTTTAGTCAAAGGACACAACTTTTCTGCATAAATAATCTGTCCTGACTTTCAAGTAGATTAAAATCACAATTTGCCCATGATAAAGTACGCTGCTTATATACTGCCCCATAGCGCTTAAAGCTCTCTGGGCAGTTTACAATTTAATTATGCAGGCTACACATTGCTTCCCCGCCCCCTGCAAATGGAGTACTCAATTTACTAACCTCGGAAGGCTGAGCGAACCTCAAGCCTGGGATTGAACCTGAGTCGTGAGCAGAGTTTTGGCTGCAGTACTGCAGTTTAGTCACTGCTACACATGGCTCCTCTTGTTAATACAGAGCTACCTTGTTATTTTTTTCAAGGGGCAGAAGTTTAGTCCTTGTTCTTGCCAGCATGAGACATGGTTTTGAGGCCCGAATGTGTCTACTTAAGATAGCTCTTGTGGCTGAGTTAATTGTGAGTCTTTTATGCCACTTAAATGACTGGTCTGAGAAAATCCCTGATACTAAGCAGTTATTTATGTGGTCACTGATTTAATGCTGTGTCTTGAAATGGTTTTGCTGTTTTCTCTCCAAAGGAAAGTGAAGAAACATGAATGGGGCTCTCCCATTCCACCCTTCAATTAATATTGTTTAGAGTGCAATTTGTGAGACATTTAGTAAATCAATTAGGAGTCCTGTGGCCTTTTAAAAACAAACACATTTCATTTGACAGAAGCTCCCATGGTGTTTAGGAGCTGGGTGGACAGTTCAGTGGTTTAGGCATCTAGCCGCAGAACCAGAAGTGGGGGATTTGTTTCTCCACTGTGTCTCTTGCAAAGAAAGCCATCTTGTGTGGTCTTCGGCAAGCTGCACAAATCCCAGAATGCCTGCAGGGAATGGTGAACCACTTCTGAGCTGGCTGGATAGCTCAGTGGTTCAGCTTTATGGCTGCAGAGCCAGAGGTTGGGAGTTTGATTCCCCACTGTGCCGCCTGGGAGTAGAGCCAGCCTGTGTAGCCTTGGGCAAGTTGCACAGTCCCCAGAAAAAGGGAATGGTCAACCACTTCTGAGTACTCTCTGCCTAGAAAACTCTGAAAAGGGGCACCAAAATTGACTTGACGGCACGTGATTATTATTATCCCACGGTCTTTAGCCCATTTCATCCAATGCATCAAATTCTTGAATGTCTTTTAAAAGTAGGCTGTGGTCCAGATCAAGAGATACATTACTGATAGCAGAATCTGGCAGAGAACTCTAACCAAAGGCTTCCTTCTGGGACTGAAGATCAGTACAGGCAAGTCTGTTGGGGACCATGAAGTCGATATGGACCCGCTGCAGGATTGACAGACCCTGCCCAGAAGGTCTGTGTCATCGGACGGTTCATGGCCAATTTCAGGAAACTCCAAGCCAAGAAAAACATCACCCATGCAGGTATAGGATGTCTGAAATTTTGTCACATACTCTTTTATACTGTACAGTTTCAAAAAAAAATTAGAAGTGATCTGAATCATCATCTCCTGCTGCATAATTTTCAAGGTTGCTGGTCATGTACTGCCTGTCAGACCAGAACTCATATAGATAATGGCTCAAGTTGCTAACTTCTTCCTGATTGCAGTATGTAGAAGGAGAGTATTATTTGCAGATGCCTGAACACTGTGCTTCTTGGGTTTTTGTTTGTATTGATTGGCTTTGCATATGATAGCAATAAACTCTTACTTATTTACACTAAGACTTTCTTTAATTGATTTTTTTAAATACCCTCTCTTTTGTCCATAACCTTGCACTCCAGGTAGCTTGCAATAGATTTAATTTTTTTTTTTTTTGGAAGTACAGTTTTTAAAAAATATATGTTATAAAGGTTGACCAGAATCCTATCGGTATTCGCCTAAAGTTGGTGTAATCTGCTGTGGCAAATTGCAGCTCATTGACAAAGGTGCCAGAGAGCATGCGCAATTGAGAATGTGATAAACAACTGAAAGGCAATATTTAAAGTTGGAAACAATGAGCAGGCAATGGTGGTTAACACTGATGAAAGGCAATGAAAAGCTTTCTTGAGCCATGTTTACATTTATATCCCATCTTTTCTCCAGCCAGCTCACGGCAACGTGCCTTTTTAAATCTCTCCTTATCCTCAGTAGCGACAACCCTGCCAGGTAGATCAGACTGAGTGGCTGAGGGTAATCCAGTGAGGTTTTTTTTTAATGGCGCCTTGTTGCCCCGAGAAACCTAAAAGGAAACCTAAAAGAAAACAACAAAATCCTGACTAGAGATGCGATCTCTAACCCTGACTAGACGCTCAAAAGGTGCATATTAAATAAATGTTTAATATTATTTTCTCAAATAAATATATAGTAATATATTAGTAATATATTGCTATTTTAAATTGTAAATTGTTATATGTTATGTTGTTACCCGCCCAGAGTAGTCTATATGACTAGATGGGCGGGCTAAAAATGTAATAAATAAATAAATAAACGAATGAATAAATAAACAATGAATAAATAAACAAACAAACGAATGAATGGTCACAATGGTCAAATAGACAGATTTTTAAAACAGTCCCTTCTGCTCAGGGGCAGGCGGCACTCTGCACACGCTCAGAGACGCACTTCAGGAAAGCGACACGCGTCCTCCGCCGAGAGAAGCGCTCCGCACATGCTCAGAGGCACGGCGCACCTTGAAGTTCTCTCTAACGGGACGAGCCTCTGACTCCTCCTCCTCCTCTTCCGGCCGCTGCGCCTGCGCTCTCAGCCCACTCCTTTTCTACCCCTCCCCTGCCTTCCTCTCCTCCCCGCCCCTCTTTGGCCGGAGATCTCGCGAGATCTGCGCCCGAGGCAGCGGCCCAGGGCCAAGATGGCGGAAGGTAAGGGGGCAGGTCGGGGAGGGGGGGCGGCGGCGGCGGCTTCGTGAGGGAAAGGCGGCTTTCTTTCTGGCGGGGGGTTGCTTTCTGTGGGGAGGAGCGGGCCTTTTTGGAAGGAGGGGCGGGAAGGCGCTGCTGAGGCGGGGGAGCCGCCGGCGTCGGGTGCGGGGAGGCGGCTGGGGCGCGCCTCCTTCCTGAGGGAAGCACCTGTGCTCGGTCTGAGGGGAAAGATGATGGCTGGGGGGGGGGGGGGGTGTCGGTGAGCGAGGCGAGGCCGAAAAGGGGGAATGGCTGCTTGAGGTGGGAAAGGAGGGGTGTGTGTGTGTGTGTGTGTGTGCAGAGAGGGGACAGCGTTTCCTTTTTCCAGCCTGTTTGCAAATGAGGGGAAGAGAAAGTCCATCTATTTCTGGGCAGGAGAAGTTCTTTGAAATGGAAAAGGGGGAGGGGGTTCCTTCATGGACTACCACCACACGTGTGGGTGTGGGTGTGTGTGTGTGTGTAGATACACACACACACACACACATAAATTTACACACACATAAATGCACCGTGTGTGTGTGTGTGTATCTGTGCATGTGTATACACACACACACACACACACACACACACACAGAGCACAATAGTGTCTGGTGTAGAGTGCAATGTAAATTTATGTGTGTGTGTGTAGATATAGATATGCACGCACACATACACACATAAATTTACATTGCACTTTACACCAGACTATTGTGCTCTATGGATATGTCTCTCTCTCTCTCTCTCGCTCTCTCTCTCTCTCTCTATATATATACACACACACACACAGAGAGAGAGAGAGAGAGAGAGATACACACACACATGGTGCATTCTACACCAGACACTTTTGTGCCCTATGCATTTAACTGTATATATAGTACTATATCCATAGAGCGCAAGAGCGTCTGGTGTAGAGTACAGTGTAAATACGTATTATTTTTTTAGTTGTTATTATTAATGTCATTTGCCTAGTCTTGTACTATTTATATCCGGGGTGGGCTGAGTGGGATGGTCAGGGTTTGGCGACCCAGAGTCCTTCCCCCAATAATGAGGTGAAAAGCAGCTCCTGGAAATTCTCTAGAAATCACAATTCACTTCTAAAATGCATTGTGGAGCCTTGCACTGTTTAACATCTCCACCTCAAGATACCCCTTTTCCAAATCAGTGGTTCCCAGTCTTGGGTCCCCAGGTGTTCTTGGACTACAACTCTCAGAAATCCTGGCCAGCACAGGCGCAGCAAGTGGTGAAGGCTTCTGGGAGTTTTGGTCCAAGAACATCTGGGGACCCAAGGTTGGGAACCACTGTACCACTTGTGGTTTCCAGCTTCTAGCCCCCCTTTAGTATTTTTGGGCTGTCGGTGTGGCCCCTGCCCTTGTGGGCTGGTGCTATGCTTCAGTTAGAAGCATCACAAGCAGTCTATGTGCCCTCAACAGCATACAATAATTTGGAGTCTTTATATAGCAGTCTTAAGGAGTTTGTAACCTTGCAAGAAGCCTTAAGGTACGGAAAGGTTCCTGTTAGAAGGAACCTTTGTTGATATATAATAACATGGGATTCCACTAAATTTGCCCACCTTAGTTTTCATGTGTGACAAAGGCTAAACAAAAGTTTGAGGTTGCTTTTTAAAATGGACATATTTATTCCCCTTTGAGCCCTGGTGGAAGGCTTTCCACTTTCTCCAAGACCTGTGGCACAACATTGTGCCAGATCTTATATGCACAGGTTTATAGATACAGTGGATTTAGTTGTAGGGGAAGGATCAGAGTGAAATGGGTTGCAGAAAATGAATGCTTCATTACAAATTGTCATAATGGCTCCTGTACTGACTAGAGAAGTTTTCCAGGAATTCAGAAAATTTCTTTTTTATGGCGCGTTTTAGAAATGTCAGGATTGCATCTGTGCTCTTCGACTAAGTAACACCACTCCTCAAAAAGCCCAAAGCATCTGGGACACCACAGAGAGTGTGTTCTGAGTGGGTCTTACTGTGGGGAGTATCCATAAGATTTGTTTGGGACAAAATGTAGTAGCTAGGTTACTAGCTGGTATGCTGTTATGTGCCATCAAGTCCCTTGCAACCTATGGCAAGCCTAAAAGAGTTTTTGAGATACACAAGATGTTCAAGGAGTGGCTTGGCAAAACTTCCATGTCTGAGTGAGGATTTGGATCCAGTGCTCCACAGTGCCTTTAAACTATTGTACAATGTCACCTCAATACCGAAAGAGCTATCAGCAGGCACCCCAATTCGCAGAGGGTCGCATAAGAAAAGGTTTTTCCTCTCTGTTGCTCCTAAATTCGGACACATTCCCTTGAGGAATACATCTCTCCCCGACCCCCTGACATGTTTGCATACATGATACATGTTTGTTTAATTTTATGTGGTGGTTGTTTGTTTTTGAAATGTTTGTATGCCACCCTGCTAGCCTTTAAGCAAGACAGCACAGAGGTAACTTGAATAAATAATACAGTAAGGGATAAATTAGTGCTTCTAATTCTGATTATTTTATATAGCACCCAGAATTGGTGCTATGCTTTAGTTAAAAGCATCAAGAGCAGTCTCAATGCCCTCAACAGCCTACAATGATTTGGGTTTTTTATATTGGAGTCTTAGAGAGTTTGTGACCTTGCAAGAAGCCTTGAGGTATGAAAAGATTCCTGTTAGAAGGTGCCTTGGTCAATGTATAATAATATCATGGTATTTGATAGAATTACAGGAAAGCAAGGCATCTGCCCCAGGGAGCTTACAGTGTAAAAGTCAGCACAGCTTTTTTTCATTTGCAGCTGTTGGTACTTTACTTCAGTAGAAGGAAGAGCAAAGCAGTTGTGCTTTTCACTATAAAGAGGATACCTGAACAAAAGTAATTTTAGAATAAAAAGGGGAAGGGAAATATATTTCATCTTTTGCCCAAGATGGATAGTCAAGTGAGTTGTGTGTTTTTAAAGGGAGAGAAAAGGCTTGAATTTATTTTTGTATGTGCTGAAAAACCAGAAGGTAGAATATTTGTATTACCTTTTGTGCCCTCTTTCTTTGAAGATAGTCAGGGAGCATACACGTCCCTCCCCACCTTTTGTCCTCACAACGTCCCTCTGAAGTAAGCTAGGCTGTAAGTTAAGGAATCCTGAAGAGTCTTAATCATCTACTTAGTGTCATGCTGGAGGCTGGCTTTTGACCAGTCGTCCTAGTTCATTGTTCTAGCCATTAGAATGCATGGTCCCAAGAAAGCTGATGAGTTAGAGCAGACTTTCCTAACCTGGTGTCTTCCAGATGTGTTGAAGTACAACGGACACCTGTGCCATGTTGGGTTGGGATGATCTGAGTTTGTAAGCTGATGCATATGGAGAGCACCAGTTTGGAGAAAGCTAGAGAGCCCAGGTTAAAAAGAAGAAGAAAAACTGTTCATGGATTAGGAAAGTGTGTTTATTAATTGGACAGTAGACGTGTTAAAGCCGCTTTAAAAATTGACTGGAGAATACCCTCTTAGGAGGCATCTCAGAGGTTTTCAAGCAGGAAAGGGAGCCTATAATGAGATTCTCCTTTTTTGCATGCATAAATTTGGTATGCAAGACTTTCAGCTGTCTGACAGCACATATTTATGGTGATCTAAAGCTGAAAAAAAAATTGATAGATCTCAGTTTGATATACTGCTAGAGATCTTCCGTGTCCCTCTCCCTGTGTTTCTGTCTCTCTGGGGCAAAATATAACAATTTTGAGTTGGTTGGTATTTGTTGTCATTAGTTCATAAGAAACTTCCCTTGGTTATTAAATGTGCATGCACAGAAGAAAGCAGCCCTGCTCATCGTGCTCTTCTGTTGTGATTCATATCCTTCCCATTTACAAGGAAACTTAGAGGGGCTTTGGAACAACCCTGACAAATACGTGAAGCGCCGAGCAAGGGACTTGGCAGAGACCAGCCAGTCAACTTTATAAAGAGCAGGGGTTGGACTCAATACTCCATTTTGGCTTTCATACTGTTTCAGTGTATGGCAGAGTGTTCAGTGTATGGTAGTGTAAGAGCCACGTAGCACAGTGGTTTAAACTGCAGTACTGCAGTGAAGGCTCTCCTCACAACCTGACTTCAATCTTGGACTCAGGTAGCCGGCTTGAGGTTGACTTAACCTTCCATGGTCAGTAAACAGAGTACCCAGATTGCTGGCAGGGGGGGCAATGTGTAGCCTGCGTAATTAAATTGTAAACCACCCAGAGAGTGCTTTAAGCACTATGGGGCGATATATAAGCAGCACACTGTCCTTTGGTTAGCTTCAAAGATAGCTAACCTGCTTTGTATCACCTGATGATAACTTTGGCTGGTTCTGCCTCTAAAGAATCAGCCAAAGAAGAGGAAACAAATAGAAGGGATATGACTTTTCATTTTAAAAGCTGGCATGAAATATTGGGTTTGAAGCTGTGGAAACCAATTTCTAATCTTACCCTCAGCCATGATTTTCCAGGTGAAACACACGTTGCCCACTCTACCCAATCCATTTCAAAGCACCACAATTGTATTTTGCATCCTGAAAATCTTAAGACCTTCAGCAAGTCTTTCTTCAGTAAGAATATTTAATCACTCCATAGAACTGCTGCTTGTCCCTGTTGTGGCAGCAGCAGGTTCTGATCAGGGTAGCAGCAGTTCACAAACATTGGTTGAAGTTTACTTTAAAGGCCAAGGTGGGGTAATAAGTCAATTTCCGGTTTAAAAAAAGGCTCTTCTGTTGAGGAGAGCTCTTTATTTAAAATGCTTACTTCCCACTTTGCTGGGATTTACGAAGGCCGCTTCAATTCAGAATAATATAAACTCAATATTCAGGATTACGCAGTATCAATCCATATGTTGAAATGTATGATGATCTTGCAGCTTTGCCATAACTTCCTCACACAGTCAGAACTCTCAGTGTTGTCTACGCAGTTACTGTATTTTCTCAGGAAGTTTCACTGGAGAGTAGGAAGGACACAGAAGTTTGTTACAAAAAGATCTGCTTTTTAGGTTTCTGAAGTGTTCCTGGAATGTTTGTGTTTGACTTTGTGTCGGTGAGCAGATGGCGGCAGATAAGCAAAGCAAAATGTGGGTGGATCCACACACCCCCCCCCAAAGTAAATAAACTTAATGCTAAACATACAACAAGACACTGTTTAGCCAAACCTGGTTCTGATGCCCATTTGAAGAAATGTTAGTCAAATAGATATTTGGGTTTAATTTAATAATTGATCAGAGACTGAATAATTGTACATGTGAATATATAATTATGAACAAAAACCATGTCTCCTTTTGGGGGGGGGGTTTAAGATAACATCTGGGCACATTTTATTTATTTATTTCATTTATGTAAAATGAATTATAATATTTATTTTATTAATGTATTATAATTATTATTTAATAAATAAAATGAACAAAATGTTCAGCTTTAAATATCAGCTCTCAATGAGGTAAGCCACCTTGGGTCCTTTTTAAGGAAAAAACATGGCGTAAAAATGAATGAATGTTTTACCCTGCCTTTCTCCTTAAAAATGACCCAAGTAGTTAGTAGTTGCCTTAAGGGATACATGCACATACATACCATGTATGAGAAGGAGGAGGGATGTCTCGTTTAAAAGATCTCCAGGCACCTGTAGTTTTTGTAAGAATTTGCCATTGAAAAAACTCTTCTGGGTAGTCTGTACCTAGAAAGCCCTGAGAAACGGGTATCATATGTTGTAATTGATTTGCCAGCATTCTAGTAGTAGTAGTAGTGGCAGAAGAAGAACATTAAAATATGCCAGCAATATTGAGCTGATTTATTGATTAAAATATATTATTAGACTAAAACATTTGCCGTATAGAAGCAGACAGGGCATTACTAGCACAGTGCTCTTTCTTGAGACTGAAGATTACTAGTGCTCTCTGTTGAAGCTTCCAACCTCTGTCTGTGTAGCTGAAGAATTATTAACTTGGATGTGTTGTCTTTGGATGTTAAACCATGCTGGGGGGGAAACCAGGTCCCTGGGAATTTATCCTGCTGGATTCCTAAAATTGCTATGAGAAAATTATACATAGGTGATACGTCTTTTGAAATAAAAGGAGCCTTTTTGGTTTTCTAGGTAGTGGCAGAAAGATACGAAGCAGGGAATTTTGGCCACAAAATAGGGCTAGGGTTACAAAACACAGAGCCTCTTGTTCCTCAGCAGAAATCCTGAGAGCGATAGTTTTCACTCAGAATATGTCTGTTCTTTCTTCTGGCTGCAGGGAGGACATAGGTTTTGTTTTTTGGCTTAGGAAAAAGAGAGAGGGAGAGAGAAATGTCGTGTTACATCTGTCACATTTTTATCCTGTTCAGTTTTTGAACACAAATTCCTATCTTCACAAGGTAGGAGAGACCAAGAGTGTCTCTCCTGAATCCCCATTAGTGGCTAGGTGGGAATTTACAGTAGTCTGTGAATTTTTGCTGCAGTTCTTTGTGGCTGCCAACAGTAGATGCCCAGTTTCCCATGCTGGCTTGGCTAGCAATCCAGACCGGTAAACAAATGTTACACATTACACAGAAGTCGTATATTCAGTCTCGTCCCAAGTATGCACCTTACCTTGCTCTGCAAATCCTATTCCAATATATGGCTGTGACTTTCAGGTTATAGGGCGCAGGGAAAAAGCTGCTTATATACTGTATAACAAACTATAGTTTATTTCTTCTGTAGTGCAGCATGGCTGGAAAAATCACAGGTTTGTTTTTCTCTCCGCCCAAGCTGTCATTTGGCTAGCAAATAGCTGTGAAGTACAGAGCTGTATCCTTCTGCTCTCCATTCCTCACCCACTCTCAGGGTCCTGCTTTGCAGCTCTAGCATTGTGAGTAAATGTTTTTCTTTAATGTTGGGACAGAAAGACAGGTCGTCACTCGCCCTCTGAATTGCATTTGTATCTCACCTTTCCTCCAGTGAGAGCTCATCTCCCTGCTGCTTTGTTCTGCCAGCAACCAGATGAGGTGGTTAAGACCAGGCTAAGACCTTTGAATAGTCCAAGGTTACCCAGTGAGTTTCGTGGCTCTACCTGGATTTGAACCCAGGTTTCCTGAGTCATAGTCCAACACTAACCATAATGAACCAGAGAGCTGCTTGCTCAGATGCTATGCAACGCGCACAGATAGTTGTGTGAATTTTCTTTCTTTTTATTGTAAAGTACTTCCTCTCTTTCTTTTAAATGAACCATAATGTGACTCATGTCAAAATTTGATTGATTGATTGGACACTTTATTTTGAATGATTTCCCACCTTTCTCCCAGGATTGAGACTCAAGATCAAACACAGGTATAGATAAAAACTATTGAAGTAGTTACAGATAACAATCATAATGCTAGAACACTGCAAAACAAATTATAATATTACAATTCAATTAAAAGGAGGTTTTTAAATACATCGTTGTGTTTATATAAAAAATGTGTAGTCCCAATGTGTTCAAAGCCTCTTTCTGGCTAAATACTAGAAACCTGCCTGAATATTTGTCTGGTGGAAAGACACTGGGGAGTTAGTTTACCAACGGGAGGACAATGGGGAGAAAGCTGGCTTAGACTCCCCTTGGGAAGGTGTTCCACAGCCCGGGAGCAGGCGGATAACACAGTTATAACACAATTGCAGGATAATGTTGTAAGTTAAAACTAGCAAAAACAAGCATGATTGTCGGTTTTCCAAAAAGCTCTACGGAAACTTGATATTCTAGCTTTCTACCAAAACCACTTAAGTGCCAACTTTCTCCATCAGGAGATTAGCCTGGATACTGCTGCTGATAAGGCCTCCCGGGGTGTGAGAGTATGAGTTGAACCTCCAGTGGTTTAGAGCAGTGGTTCTTAACCTTTGTTACTCAGGTGTTTTTGAACTGCAACTCCCAGAAACCCCAGCCAGCACAGCTGGTGGTGAAGGCTTCTGGGAGTTGCAGTCCAAAAACACCTGAGTAACCCAAGGTTAAGAACCAGTGGTTTAGAGGGACGTTAGTGTGGTGATAAGAAAGGGATGGAATGGTTGTGTACATTTAAGAACCAGAGTTACACAGAGTGCAGTTGTGAGCTTCTGTCGTACAGACACAACATCATATTGGACTGAAGCCGGACAAATTAACATCACTCAGGGTAATTGGTAAAGGTAGGACCAAAAAGTGTGTCCTGGAGCAAATCAAGCCCAAACTATCTCTGAAAACAAAAATGTTGAAGCTGAGGCTGTCCTGCTTTGGGCACATCATGAGAAGGCAGGATGCTGTGGAAAAGGCAATAAAGCTGGGGAAGGCGGGGGGGGGGGGGAGGCAGCAGGAAATGAGGAAGACCAAATACGAGATGGAATGACTCCCTAAAGGAAACCAAAGCCTCGGGTTTACAAGAGCTGTGCAGGGTGGTTGAGGACAAGAACAATGTGGAGATTGCTGATTCGTAAGGGTCCCCATAGATCAGAGGTGACTTGACAGCAGTAAACGGTTTGGGACCTCGATACTTGGCAGATCGTCTTCTCCCACCTAGATCTACCCAAATCACTCGGCATAGCCAGGAGGGACGGCTGAGGGGCCTAACGCCGAGAGAGGCCCGGAAAAAAAGAACAAGAAACCGGGCCTTCTCGGCAGTGGCCCCTCGGCTATGGAATAGTCTCCCAACTGAGATCCGACTGGCACTCTCGCTGGGTGTTTTTAAAAGCCATTTAAAAACTTGGCTTTTTAGGCAGGCCTTCCCTTCAGTCAATAATTGATATCTATTCTTTGCTTTATAATCACTCCCATCTTGGTATTAATCTAATCTAATTGTTTAAAAATTATGATGTTTTATGATTTTATTATGTAATGATGTTTTTATGATATTTGTAAGCCGCCCCGAGTAGACTTTGTCTAGGGGGGCGGGGTAAAAATCTAATAAAGTAAAGTAAAGTAAAGTAACAAAAACAACAACAAAGGTAATTCTGTCAGGTGAGACTCCCTCAGTATGCCACATTCTTCCACTTGTGCAGAATGAAACTAAACCATGTGGAGGTCAGTTTCAATATTTAATCTTTGTTGATTCCTGGAGGAGGAGAAAACAGGCTTGTCCGTGTCAGGGCGAAAGTGAGAACCTGAGCAGTGTTGTGTTTCCATATTTATTCCTCTCTGAAACATCTGAATATTCACTTACTCCACTGTTTGAATAAATATTCTCAGTCTGCTTCCTAGCAGTATGCAGAGAAATAAATGCCTTACATCATCTTCCACTGCTGTAGATAAAAGCATTACATGTGAGACGATCTCTTTGCATTATTCAGTGAAAGTCCATGGATCGATATCTCTTGTCTTTTGCTGTCTAAAAGCTGTGGGGTTTGTTTCCTCATAAAAAGTCTTGGATATCTCAGCATCAGATTAATGTGCCACGATTAGTCTTAACACTGGGTGGTAATGCCGATCTACAACAGGAGTGGGCAACCTGTTGTTGTTAGACTACAACCTCCATAACCCCCCATAGCTGACCAGGGCCAATAGGAGTTGTTGTCCAACAGCCATTGGGAGCCCTCAAGTTCTCTCCCTCTTGCTCAGGTTCCTGAGTTCTGCGGAGTAGCTGTCTTCTTTTTATTTATTTATTTGCAAGATTTTTAGCCGCGCCATTGCCAGTGGTCTCTGAGCGGCGTACAACAATATTAAAACTTAAAAAAACATTAAAACCATTAAAATAAGCGATATTATAATAATACCCTATATTAAAAACAGTCATTTTTAAAGACAACTTAAATGATTGGGACCCACTTGTTGAGTTATTGGGATCAAGTTACTGGAGTGGACATCTGAGAATGAAAGCTAATGGTGGCTTGGGAGTTGTAGCTGGTCTTGTGCAAAGTGTGGCTCTCCATACCATGTTGAACTGCAACTCCCATTAGCCTTAAGCAGTGTATCCAGTAGTGAGTAGCCTCTAAGAGCATCTGAAACTCTGTATTATCCATTCCTTGCTTGTATAGTGTAGTTTTTCATATTTGTCTTTATAAGATAAAATAAAATTCTGTGGTCTCATCTCCCAGGTAGGAACATAAAATAAATGTTCTTCAGGTCTAGAGTCTAGGACTAGGTTCATAAAGAACAGTATCGTGTCTTATTTCTTCACTAGTTTAGTGCGACTTGATATATTATCAGTTCGTTGTATTTGCAACCCATATGAAATCAGAATGGGAGTCTTTTGGCCCAGCAAATTTTGGCCCAGCCTTGAAAAGCATCCCCTGACTTTTGAGTTTAAGGGGCCCAGTGATTTTCCAAAAGACAAATATGGCCTTCAGACTCTGTCGCCAGCAGAATTGCGGAAGCTAAACCTTAAATGGTAAAATGGTTTAAGCACATTTTCCTTAACATGCTCTCAGGAGAATAACCTTTGGCCATTAGAGATTCAGCTGCATGTACAAAGCCTGTGTCCCACCACAGAGCTCTGGTCCTTCCATAAGAACACTGGAAATTGCCTTCTTGACCATTTTCAGGAGGGGAAGCTGTGCTAGTGAAATGCAAGCCCTGCCAAGGGTCGTGTGGCACCTTAAAAACCTTCATATTATATCATAGCTCGGGCAGTTGTCACTCCTGTCAGGGCTTTGTGCATTGAAAGATTCCCCCCTGCTTGGTTCTACACAATGCCTTCCCCAACAATATGGACAGTATAGATGCCTCCTGTCTTCCAGAGGATCCTCGGTGAACCTGATGGACACATTTCACTCTGGGTGTATTCAGACAAGCGTTTGAATCTGCAGGTAGCTTGTACCCTCGCTGCCGTTCTGTCCCTGGGGTTTTGGGGTGTGTGAAGAAGCACCGCCGGGCCCTCATACCCTCGCTGTAATGTCATGTTGTGGGTACCTGTCTCTCCCAAGTTACTTAGTTTCCGGAAAATACGTGTGACTTGATGTGTGGCTTTGATTGACTGCTGAGGACTGGTTCTCGCCAGGCTGTTTATTCTAGCCCACGAACCTTGTACCTCAGCTGGTCTCTGACTCTTCTCCAGAGAGCAGAAGCGGGGACTTGCAATCCCAGGGCAAAGTGGGAAGCAGTCTTTGCAATGGCCTGATCTGAGGAAAGGAAAAAGAGACATTTCCCCCGCTGCCCCACTCTTAGGCCATGAGGCCAGAAGAGACTAAAGAAGCTTCAGGATGCCTTCAGTCCTCCTAAGCTTGACTTATCCTTGAGGGCAAATGCTTTCCAGTGTGGCTTTGTAATTAAGAGCAGGGAAACCTGGATTCAAATCCCTACCACGGTGTGACATTCCTTGCAGGACTCTGGGCCCTTATCTGAACCTCCCTCACGGGTTTGTGGGGAGGAGGAGAACCGTTACACTGCCTTGAGCTGATAAGGGGAAAGGCAGTTTATTGACGTAACAAATGAATAAATATAAAATTTAAAAAGGCTCCCCTTGCTCCTGCTTTAGTGGTAAATGTCTCTGGGGTGTTTGCGCATGAAGAAGGACCCCCGGTCCCCCATATAGTCATCCCAGCTTCTCTGTGACACATTCGGTTTATAGACATTTATGTGAGGTTTTCTCTGTTTGAAATGCCTCTTGAGTTTTCATTACTGATAGTTAAAAGCTTTAAGCTGAACTGCACCTGTATTTTTGCCCTCTGGTTTGACTTTGGCACTGCCTATGCCTTGAATGCGACTCCCCTGGGAGCTTCTGCGGGTTTGAATTTGGCCGTCGGCCTGAAAAGAGTTCCCTCTTGGAGATTTTCAGGAGAGGTTTAGCAGCATGTCAATGACAGAACTCTGCATCTTAAGACCTCTTTGCCTTGTTTTAGTTCTTACTTTTTATCTCAAGGCTTAACAGCCCTGCTGGCAAAACGTTTTCTTCAGTGGTGGTCCTTTAGTCACACTTGGGAGACGATATGCAGATGAGCAATAGAAGGAGTCCTATACATGTTTATTCAGAAAAAGGTCAGAATGTGTTGAATAGTTAACTCCTAAGAAAACATCCAGAGGACCACAGGTGACGGGAGCTTGTTCCAAGCAATATCTCCTGGCAGAAACAAACCCCAAATAATATGTATGATGGATTCACTTGATTTAGTTCCTGTCTGTTTGGAAGCAGCTTGATACTGATTTATCAAGGACTATGCCAACCTAGCCGTTTGAAAGCATGCAAATGCGAGTAAATAAATAGGTACCACCACGGTGGGAAGGTCACGGCGTTCCGTGTCTAGTCGCGCTGGCCACGTGACCACGGAAACTGTCTTTGGACAAACGCTGGCTCTACGGCTTGGAGACGGGGATGAGCACCGCGCCCTAGAGTCGGACACGACTAGACTAAATGTCAAGGAGAACCTTTACCTATGCATCTTTTAAAGTCAAGGATGGGAAACGTGGTGAATAATAACATCTGGAAAGACACACTTTCCCCATCTTTGAGAAAGGTCGAGGCCACCTACTCCAGTTGCTTTCCAGGGTCTTTCCAAGCTCTCATGGTTGAGTTCACCTTTACATGGTGGGAAGACTGAAGGGGAGACCTTCTCCCTATGGAAAAAGTGCTGCGTTACTCAGTTGTGAACCTTTCGAATGGAGGGTCCTTGTCTTTGCAGAAGAGGTGGCCAAACTGGAAAAACACCTGATGCTTCTTCGTCAGGAGTATGTTAAGTTGCAGAAGAAGCTCACGGAAACAGAGAGGAAATGCGCTCTCCTTGCCGCTCAGTCGAACAAAGAAAACTCCAGCGATTCCTTCATCAGCCGACTACTTTCCATTGTAGCAGAGCTATATGAACAAGAACAATACAGGTAAGAAGCTTCCTCTGAAAGACAGGACTGTGGCTTGGTTCAGCCAAAGGAAATAATGGCATGTTGTCTCGCTTTTAGTGAATGTTTGTGTGCTATCTCTCAGTTAAATGAATGCTATTAATGTAAGGCTCTTGGGATTTAATAGAATTAAATCAATTGAATGAGCATAGTCTGGTCATAACATCTGAGCCTGGCCTCTGCCTTTTAAAACTTTGCCATCTTGCCCACATGTGTGGCTCTCCCTGTGCCATCACATCACCCTGAGTGCTTCTAGTTTCAGACACTGAAGACAAGCCAGACCTGGTTAATATTTGGATGGGAGATCCCAAGATAACATCCGGTGTTTTACTGGGGAAGATCTGTAGTTCTGTGGTAGCACACATCCTTTGCAGTACTCAGCATTTCTGGGAAGAGCTACAAAAGAATATTGCCTGAAACCCCGGAGAGTTGACAATATTGGATTAGCTCAGTGTTCTTAGACTGCAACTCCCAGAAACCCCAGCCAGCACAGCTCATGGTGAAGGCTCCTGGGAGTTGCAGTCCAAGAACACCTGATTTACCCAAGGTTGAGGACCACTGGACTAAATGGCTCAATGACTGGACAGTATAAGGAAACATCATACATCATTAAGTGGTAGGTGAGCTTTAGTTTCTAATTATGTACTGTACCTCTAAAAATTCTGTACTTCCCTCTTGTTCCTTACTGGGTATAGTTTAGGAAAGCTGCATGTTTGTTTAATGACTTGGTCGCTTTCTCTCCGTAGTATTATGTTACTTGCTTGCATGTTTGTGGAAGAACATTGCAGAAAAAAGTTATTGAAATCAATAAAGTGTCTTAAAGAGATATCTGAACATTCAGGTGTATTGCCTAGAGAAGGTTTATAAATCATATGCATCCAGATATGTAAATCATTAGGTTATTTCTGAACATGGATAAACAGAATTCCAAGAGTGAATGAATGTCAGGTGAAATGCAGTCTAACCCAGTTTTGGAGAAGCCAGAGGCTGCTTACCCTCCATTTTGACAGAGCGGAAATACATATTAAATTTTCCTGCAGGATAGACCTCAAAATGAACTCTATACTTCAACAGTTTGTTGTGTCAAAGGATTCATTCCAGACCCACAAAAGGTTTGCGGATGCTTGGGAGTCATAGCAAATGGACTTTGATGTTGCCTTAAACCAAGGCTTGGAATTGGTTTCAAAACAGTCTCCACAGTAGAATATCCTAGATTTCCACTGCATTTACACCCAGTTCACAAAGTCATCTTAAGCACAGGTGTGCTTGTGTGTCTCTTCTCTTTTTCCAGTGACCTGAAGATAAAGGTTGGGGACAAGCACATCAGTGCCCACAAATTCGTATTGGCAGCCCGCAGCGAGACTTGGAGTCTGGCCAACCTGGTGTCAACGGAAGAGCTAGATCTGTCAGGTTGGTTTCTGATGGGCAGTTGCGCGCGCGCGTGTGTGTATGAGTGCTGAGGGAGGAAGAGGGAAGGCAGCAGGGCGGCGGTGGTGGGGAGAGATGCTTTCTTTGTCTTGAAGAGCAGTGCAAAAATGAAAATCTGCTTCGGGAGGGAGGAGGTACCCTGCCTGCCTAAAGAAGCACTTGATCCATTAATTATGAAGCCTTTGTCTTCAGAACATGCTAACAGGGCTTTGAAAGCTCAGCGTTTAACGCTGCTTAAATCAAGGGTCCAGCCTTCTTTCATTTTAATGATGCGGATGTTAAGCGTGGAGGTCTGTTCATCTTTCTGAATGGCAGCCTGACACAGGCCAGGAGACAAAGCTGTCTTAAAACGGCCCGATGATGCCTTTTGTATTGTGGGGGGCAGCTCTGGCTTTGTCCAAAGGGTCTCTGTAGTAATTCCTTGCAGGGCAACTGTTGCAGCTCCAGCCTTTTTTTTTTTTTCTTTTTTAAATCTTTGGAAGTTTGCATGCATTTACTTGGGCTGCTGCATCTCCACTTACCAGTCCTCAAAAGCTTGTCAAATCTGAACTCTAGGATGGGATTAAATTATTCTGGCCAAGGTCAGATCGATTCCACATTTGCATTGAAATTACCGAGGGGGGGGGGGGAAATGGGCGTTTCTCCCTTGAATTGCACAGGTCCGAACAGCACGGTTTTGTCTATATGCAGATTTATTTTTCTTTCAATCACACAGTTAGTCTTCAACAAATACTGTGGTACTATTTATCTCCAGGACGTGGCCTGAGAAAGGTGGGTCTTGGGCTTACCAAAGACCCTGATGTTGGCAGGGTGGCAGACCCCAGTCAAATGGTGGCCGCCCGGGCTGCCCCGTCCCCTGGGCATGGCAGCCGGGGAGTGCACTGGGGCATGCCAGGAAGCTAAAGAGGGTAGGGGGAGAGGTATGTGTGTGAACCAACAGTTTCTGCTTTGTTGTGTGGTGTTTTTTTTAGAGACATAAGACATGGATTTTGAACTGCACAGGGGTCCAGCGCCCCTAACCTCAGTGCTGTTGATAGGAGAAATGTAACTCTTTTTATTGCTGTACTAAAGCCATTTTAAAATGGGTTGACTTTCACTATATTTTATTGATTGATTATTTACTGATTTGGGTTTCTCCTCCATCTGTCCTCCAACAAGCTCAAGGCAGGGCACTTCCCCTTTCCTCTTGGTCCCTCAAAACCACCCTTTGAGGTAAGCCTTTGCTGGGGTAGTGTGCCCAAGGACAACCAGTGAGATTGACAATTTAAATAGGGATGAGATCTTCTAATGGCTACACCTTACTGGCTCTTCAGGCTCATGTTTCTCTTTGGCTGTGTGAGGTTCGAATTTATTTAGGAGACTTTCATTAGATGAAGAATAGTGATGTATTTGGGGGAGACGTTGCAGAAACGTTTTGACTGCAGTATATTTCCACAAAATATATTTTCATTTCTATAATATATTTTTTAATAATATTATTTTTAAAAGGAACCCAACGCCCTTCTGACTAGAAAAAGTTGTCGTTTACCTTTTTTTTGAGGTCTGCACCAAGAAACGCCAATGGATAGACATAGGCTTTTACCATGAGAGGGAGAAAACTGGATGTGCTCTCCGGAGCTGCTTAAAGGGAAGCCCAGATGTTAATGTAGAAAAAGAAAAGAATGGCTTGAGACCTGATTTTCTTGTACTACTTAAGCTTGCCTGAACCTTCTGGTTATCTTTAGAGGCTTTCTGAAGTGAGGCAGATAGTGACAGGTAGCAGAGCCTTCTTGGTTGTGGCCACTTGCCTTAAGCTTGTCAAAACCTTTTTTAAAACCTTGGTTTATCCTATCCACCATCTAGGTGGCCAAGCTAAGTTGGGTTCTCAGAAGGGCAACCTTTCCAGGCTCTGGTGTCATCTGGGAGGCTCCTCTGGAGCCCCCTCTTGTCATTTTAGCAGCAAATACATTTTTCTGCCTTCTTTGCTTTTTGGGTTTTTAAACATCTCTGTCAGTTGTTCACCATGGGTTTGTTTTTTTTTAGGAAATACACTCTACTGCAGTATAGATCAGCTTTTGAGTTGTTCTCTGTTATTGGTTGTTATTTATTTGTTTCTATATATATTTATATATGCACCACTCTGAGGAGAACTCCAAAGACAGTTTATAGCACCAATAATTACAAAAAATATATATGTATGCTGCTTTATAGAAAGATGTGTTATATTAACTAGTAATACCATTTGATATGCTTACTATGTAGGGTTTGATGGTTTATAATTATTTTGTGGTTTTGTATATTGTATCTTATTAAAATTTACATGTAGGTAGGTAAGTAGAATTACAGATATATATCGGTAATTCCAAAATATAAATCTCCCTTCCTCCAAGAAACACAAAAGTTGGTCCCATAGTTCTGTCCTCCCCATTTTATCTCCAGAAACAGGAAAATGAACTAGGTTAGACGCAGAGTGAAATGGCTGATGCAAGCTCAGCTTTCCAACTGAGGAGCGAATTTGAACCAGCTCTTCCTCTGCTCTTAGTCTGATAGTTTAACCTCTGTGAGCAAGGGATTTTATCTCAGTTTATTCTTGTTATATGCAAACTGCCCAGAGTAGACGTGTTTTAGATGGGTGGTATATAAATCTAATAAATAAATATAAGAGGTCCTGGATTATTTTAGGTCAAAGGAAGCCCCATTCCTCCTGTTGAAACATGATGATGGGAAGAAGGGGTTCCAGAATATGTGTACTTATGACCTTTGCTGTTCCTTTGGCAGGCTTAAGTGGGTGAGGCGTTAATGCCTGTCAGGTAGCGCCACGTTATTGGTGTCTTGTCCCTAGCATTTCTGGGCCCTGTGACCCCTTCTAATATTAGTGCCTGAGTTACTCAGCTCCTCTTTCTAGGGGTGGGCACACAGCCAGCATGCGCCGTGCGGCAACCTTATAAACAGATCCCCATGACTCGGTCCCGAAGCACATGTCCCCAAGCCCCACCTGGTTCTTGCTTCTGGAACATTCACAACAACAGGAGGGGACGGTGCATCGGCTTTCACCACCGCTTAGGACCAAGTGCCAAGAAATCTTTAATTAGGGAGGCATCCCTATCACAAATGTCTTTGGCACAGTCCCAAAACCTAACCTTTCCCAGTCCTGCTGCTGAGAGTTGAAAGTGGTTGGTGCTGCGGCCAGGGCAGAATTTGACCCGTGCGCCATCCTTGGGTTGGACCCCCTCAAAGTCACCCTTGCTGCAAAAGCCAAATGAGAATAAAAGATCTAATGCCGTTCTGCCAGATGCTGACCCTGAGGTGACCATGGCTATGCTGCGCTGGATCTACACAGATGAGCTGGAGCTGAGAGAGGATGATGTGTTCCTGACAGAGCTGATGAAACTAGCCAACAGGTTTCAGCTGCAGCTCCTCCGAGAAAGGCAAGCCTTTGAATGAAGCTGTTGCATCTGTATCGTCATTAGCCAGTCCCCAATGCAAATTATGGTTCCTTGGCACCAAATGCCTTCATGACAAAAAGCATTGGCTTTGTTGGGACATTTTATTCTCTTGAGTCTCGCTCTGTGTGTGTGTGTGTGTGAGAGAGAGAGAGAGAGAAGTAGTTTGGGAGAAAACAATATCTAGGGGTTGACCCCCTCATTTGGTTGGCTAGATCAGTGGTTCCCAACCTTGGATGTTCTTGGCAAATTATATATCATTGAGGGCAGAACTTCACTTCCATTGAATTTCTTAATGTGACATGTGCAAATAACCCTCTAGATCCTTGTTTCCCATCCTTGGGTTGCCAGATGGTCTTTGAACAGCAGCTCTTAAAAACCTCAACCGGCACAGCTAGTAGTGAAGGCTTCTGGGAGTTGCAGTCCAAGAACACCTGGGTGACCCAAGGTTGGGGACCTCTGGGCTCGATGGTCTCTTCAATCACTCTTCCTCTTCCTCCAGCAAGTTATGGTCTCGGTACACCACAAAATCTAAGTGGGCTCTTTAAAGCTCTTCACTTTGTGATAAAGACTCGGGCTGCAGTGCCGTAAGGAATCTCTTTGCCCTTGGGATCTTTTAAGCCCTAATGTATGTCCAGACTGTCCCCAAAAACAGGCATTTTAGGTATATGGTATTTGTTTTAAATAGCTTACAGTGCTCCGATTGTAAATTCGAAAAGGACGATGTTGGTAGCTTATATATGAAAATGTTTCTCTTGAAATCAGATGGGAGGCTTGACAGCGTAAGTATAAGAACTTCTGTTGTAGTTTGTGAGGGGTTCTTGGTTCCAAGTCAAGAAGATTGCCGGTTTAACGTGGTGTGTCCTCAGGGATCATATTGACTAAGTGATTCTGGGAACTGTAATCAAAGCCCCTGGCAGCCCAAATCTCTCTTTCTCTTTGTCTCTTGCCAGTAATGGAAGGGATCTCATCCAGATCCCCCTCCCTCCCACACTGACCCCAGGTCCTCTTTTCCACGTCTGTCTTGCTAGGTGTGAAAAGGGAGTCATGTCCCTTGTCAACGTGAGGAACTGCATTCGCTTCTACCAAACAGCCGAGGAGCTGAACGCCAGCACTTTAATGAACTACTGCGCCGAGATCATTGCTAGCCATTGGGTAAGCGCTGAACGATAGGAACATGGCGTGTTTCAAGAGGGGGGGTGTCTGAAGGTCGGCCGCGCTTCGTTCCAACCCATAGCTTTGGCTCAAGTTCAAGTCGCAGGAGCGCTGTGTAGAATCTGAAACAGTCCTGAGAGCTCTGTGTGTTTGCTTTTGCCTTGAGGAAGAAAGAACTGTTTCAGGCTGAACTGCTGCCGGGTGGGCAGCTGTGTCGGGTTGGGAAGCCGTTTTCCTGCCCACCTGAAGGTCCCCCTCAGCCTACTTCTCTTCTGCTCCTTCAGGACTATAAGGTCACTTTCCTGTTTTCGGAAAAAATGTGTTTTCTGACCCAAACCAAGGTGCAGTCCGGGTGTGTGTGTGTGCATGTCTCGTTCTGCAAGAGAGTAGCACCCCCTGCAGGTTTCTGAGGGTGCATTTTTCCATTTTGTCATACCCCAATTGTTCCATTTATAGAGGAAGTAGGGGAGCCTGGAAGGGGCCTGAGGGGACCCCATTTGGCCCACCCCTGCCCTAGACAGCCCCAGTTTAGCATCCAGCCAGAGAATCGTAGGCTGGTCGTGCTCTCAGAAGTCAGAGCAAAACCACCTGGCATATGCAAAACTTCTGTGTCAGGGGAAATAAATTTTGGCTTCGTAGACTTGCTGCTTTGATAATTTTCACACCTAAAAGAAGGTGTTTGTTTGTTTGTTTGTTTTGTGGACAAGTCCATGAAAGCTCACATTAAGTTAGTCTTTAAGGCGCCACAACTCCCCCCCCCCCCTTTACTAAACAAAGAGGTGCTGGTTACATTCTCAGGCGTGCGCAATGGGTCGCAGGCCAAGAATGCAACCAGCACCTTGTTCATGGGTACCAAGTTGCCACCACGACTTTGCCACATTTCATTTATAGAGGCCTCAGTTCTCAGTTGGATTCCGGCCTCCGTCATTCACTGGAGCATTTACTAGACATGTGATCTAAAGGGCAAATGTCTTGGGATCAACCCCTTTAAGGTCTGGTTCTTTTCAGGATGACCTGAGGAAAGAAGACTTCAGCAGCATGAGCGCTCAGCTCTTGTATAAAATGATCAAATCGAAAACGGAGTTCCCTTTACACAAAGCTATTAAAGTGGAGAGAGAAGACGTCATGTTCCTCTACCTTATTGAGATGGATTCGCAGGTATGGTAGGATACACCGCCTCTCCCAATCTGCACGAGGATGGCGTTTTCGAAATAGGATCGTGTGTGTTCTGAGCAGCCTCAGAAATGAGAAACGCAAGCATCCTTTTTTTAAAAAGGCCCAAACATAATTTCAATCATTGCTAAGTGCACAATTGTATTTTCCATATCTGCATTTGAACTTCTCTCTGTGGCCCGGGAGTTGTCTTCCACATCTAGCAGTGTATGAATTGAAAAAAAGGCCAAGAATCATTGATCAGCATCGCTGATTCCTGATCACCGATTCAGGGAGTTGTAACCCACCAGGTTAACTTTTCAAGGCTGTGGTTGAGACATTGGTCCTTCCTGTTCTGTTCTCTCTATTGTTCCTCACAGGTCATAATGTTTCGTGGTTCTTACCGATGGCTCTTCTAATCTAATCTCTGCATAGATTTGCTTGTGGGTCATTTTGCACACGGAGGATGTCCTTTGTGATTACTGAGCAGCAGCCCCAAAAGGACATCCCGCCGTATACCTTTCCTCTGTAGCCCACGATAAATGTAGATCAGATAATAGAATCCAGGCTGTATCTGCCCGCTACCGATCTGCTGCTGCCGTTACCACACCACCCAACAGCTGTCCTTTAATCCTGTTTCTCCAGCTGCCCGGGAAGTTGAACGAACTGGATCAAAACGGAGACCTTGCTTTAGACTTAGCCCTCTCCGGGAAACTGGAAAGCATCGCCACCACTTTGGTTAATCACAAGGCAGATATTGACATGGTAGACAAGAAAGGGTGGAGCTTGCTGCATAAAGCAATTAAAAGAGGTAAGTATGCAGAGTCCCCCACCCCCAACCAAGACCCCCACACCATTTGTGCACAGGGCTGGTGAAAACATCTCAGTTCCATAGCTAACGGCCTTTTAAATTACCAAATGGCCAAGTAACTAGGGCAGTGTGTACATGATCTGATGAACTACTTGCTTGTTCTTGGCAAATTATATGTCATTGAGGGCAGAGCTTCCCTTCCATTGGATTTTTTAAGGTGACATGTGCAGAATAACCCTCTAGATCTGTGCTTCCCAACCTTGGGTTCCCCAGATGGTCTTGGGCTACAGCTCCCAGAAATCCTGGCCAGCACAGCGAGCGGTGAAGGCTTCTGGGAGTTGCAGTCCAAGAACCTCCGAGGACTCAAAAGTTGGAAATCATTACCACAGATGTTCTTGTACGGCACCTCCCAGTGTTCCTCACCATAGCCTGTGTTGGCTAGAGCTGATGGGAGTTTCACTTGAGTGACATCCGGGCAACCTCACTTGGTCCAACCCTGTCATAACCCATCTTCTACTCCTGATGCGGCAAACAGGAATGAAGTGGGGATCCACACTAGCCACCCCCCACCGCCTTCCCCCCAAGTCGGAGGAGGGCTGCAACGCTTCCACTCACCATGCTCATTGTTGTGCTGACCTTAAGCATTTTGACACCTTCTTTGTTTTTGTCTTGCTGCTGGTTTGAATTTAGTTCTGTATGCTGAAACAGTTTATTCTCCCCTGCTGGTTATATATTCTGCTTCTCTAGTCCTTGTGGTATAGTCTTGTATCTTACCTTTTTAGCAAACTCCACCACGCTCTTTATTTAGCAGGCAGCTCAAAAGAACTGTGACTAGAATACAGTCAGTTAGCCCAGTGTTAAGTGTCGTACCATAAATGGTAGCCGTGAATTGCCACTGGTTAGCAAGTCGCAGCTTATGTCTCTTGTTCTGTGCCAGTTGCATGTAGTTTGGATGAGAGGAGTGACTCATTAATTGGCAGCAATTCGAGGCTGCACTTTACACCGTTGTGCTCATCTCTAACCTTTAGGATTTTTACCCATGAATAAGTAAAATGAAACAATAAGAGAACTAGGAGTCCTGGGAAGTGTGAAACTCTGCCTGATTTATCAAACAAGTAAAAAATCACGGTGATGTGTTGTCTCTCCCATGCACACCCCACCCATTCCGCCACCATCTGGAGTTCGTTTGGTGGGAAAGTGGCTACTGGATTCATTGCCTCCTCCTCCCTGATGCTTTCCCCCTCAACCTATCTCCCCACCTCCTACCTCTTTTGAACCTCTGCAGCCAACACAGGGTTATGTTTATTTACCACTCGGTCCCTCTAACCTGACAGAAGGCTTTGCGTCTTTAATCAGATTGGGAAAGCTATTACTGTGTGTTGTTCTTACCCCGACCAGCTTCTCTGGACCAAGTTGGAGAACAGCAAGGCTAATATTAAATATTAGATTGGCATTTCTTAAGTTGGCCTTGCAACAGAAGCAACACACCAGGTGGCCTGCCCAGCTTTTGAGAGGTTTGGTTTATTCTGACCTTTTTAGCGCAAGGGCAGGGATCCTCTTGAGGCTTCGTACAGTCAGATAAGGAATCGGTTGCCATGGCAGTGATGTCCAGGGAGCAGAAGAACAGTACATCTTGAGTTAATGTCTTTCTCCAGCAAGACAGAGTGCAGGGCCTGTCGTCTGCCCTTGTTTCATTTAGCAAATGCAAAACAAGAGCTGGGAGTTTCTATTCTGTCATTCCTTGGGCTTGGAGAAAAGAAACTTAATCTAAAGGTGTGGAAGATGAAGGTTTGCGACTTGCAGGATATCAATAAATTGGGGAGGAATGAAAGACAGAGACATCCACACCCTCTAGGGAAGATAAATTGTTATAGGCTCAGAGGCACAGCCCCCTTCTCTGAGCAGATCAGCGTCGTATCCCCTGGACAGAACAGTAGGCATGCAGGTTTAGAATCCTACATCTCGTTTCTTTCGCTACTCATAGAATCCTAGAATCATGGAGTTGGAAGGGGCCTCTCAGGCCATCGAGTCCAACCCCCCCTGCTCAAGGCAGGGATCCAAGTCAAAGCAGACCTGACCGAGGGCGGTCCAGTTTTCTGTTGAGTGCCTCCAGGGTTGGAGGGCTTACCACGTCCCAAGGTCATGGGCTCCATGGTCGTACTGCTCTAACAGTTAAAAAGTTTTTCCTGATATGTATTCAGCCTAAATTTGGCTTCTTGTAGCTTGATCCCATTGTTACATGTCCTGCGGTCTGGGATGATCAGGAAGAGATCCTGTCCCTCCTCTGTAGGACTACCTAAATGTGCCGAGCCTCCAAGGGGTTCAGAAAGCCACAAAATCATTTGCTGTTTTGGGAGGGTTCAGCTTGAGGTTTGAGAGAAACCATACGTGTCTTCGTGGAAAAAATAGGATATCTGGCACCCCTTGTTGCCAGTTAGAAGCTGGTTCATGTTTCTCTTCATCAACCATATTGAAGGACCGTTGGACAGTGTTCGGAATTTGTCCCCCAGAATAGGGCAGTAGCACAGTTCTGGTCTATTAAGAGGTTCTGACATTAGCATTCGCATTAAACGAAGAACGTGGACATGATCAACGCTAGAAAATGCCTCAAGGGTACGCTTGAAGTTGTTGCCACGTCTCGGCGGCTCTCCCCCCTTTATCGTGTGAGGATGCTGCAAACTCTGAGCCAAAAACCCTGCACTTAGTTCATGTGACCTTGTACTTGTTTTCATTCCGAAACGCAAGCCATAAAGTGTAGGAGGGCCAAGGAGCAATTTAGATGCAGCTTGTTAGATGTCTGCAAGAAAAGTAAGAACTACGTACATGAGGGTTTGTTTAGTTTCCCACCCCCTTCAAAACCATTTCCAGTGTGTAATTTTCTTGTAACCCCTTCTTTCCCTTTACCAAAAGGAGATACATTTGCTGCTAATTTCCTCATTAAACACGGTGCCCGGGTGAACGCGGCCACTCTGGGAGACCAGGAGACACCCCTGCACATTGTCGCATCCTACAGCCCGAAGAAGCACAAACTGGACATCATGGCCGAGATGGCGCAGATTGCAGAGGCCCTCTTGAAGGCAGGGGCCAATCCGAACATGCAGGACAGCAAAGGAAGGTGACTGTCGGCAGCCGGGGGGGGGGGGGGGGGAGGACAGGCGTCTTCCTGCATTTGTGTGGCTTCTTGCCTTATTATTTCTGTGGATTATTTAAAGAGGCGAAGCTGCCCTACGGAGTGGCGATTGGCAAAGTCTGGGTCCAAGGCGGGGGAACCAGCGTTAGACCTTGAAGGATGTCTGCAACCAGTTTCTTTAGGGAAAAGACAGTTTTGTTGGGAAGGCAGGTTCAGAAGGGGCCTTACGCCACTGTTTCATGCAAAATCGCCACTTCTAGAAGTAGAGTCCACCTTTTTTGTAAAGGGCCAAGGCTTGCTAACAGGGTTCTTAGCACCAGGCCTGTGGCAGAGTTTGACCCTAATGGGACTGTCCTGTCTCTTATTTTCCTCCTTAGGACCCCTTTGCATGCCTCCATTCTTGTGAGGAACGACCAGGTGTTCAGCCAGCTGCTTCAGTGCAAACAGTGAGTCTTTTGAAGCTGGAGAAATGTGACGTTAACTATCCTATTGGTTTGGTATTTGAAATCACAGGGTGAGGTGCCCTCTGAGACCATTTTGTAGGGATTACGGTCTTCCTGAATTTTAACCAGGGTTTTGTGACGTAATGGGTTGTTTCGATGAAAGGTTTTTATATTCTAAACTTTCAGTTGTGCAACTATTTCCTTTGCAGCAGACACTTTTGTGTGTGTGTGTCTGTCGTGGCCAGAATGTAACACAACCTTTGATCTTCCATGGTAGTCTCCCATCCGAGCACCAACCAGGGCTGATCCTGCTTAGCTTCCTTCCAGAATCAGCCACAATTGGACATGTTTGTAGTGGCAGAATGGCCACTTTATTTATTTATCTTAAATATTTCTAAACCATCCTGTGTCGACCAATCTCGGATAGAGTAAACCTGTAATAGAATGATTTAAAAAATAATAATAATAAAGACAAGTCAACGGTTTTAAAATAATTTAAAGCACTTTAAACCCACTGTGGAACAGAGTTAACAGTTCAAAGGAAGCAAAAATGAAATTGCAAATTGACGGATTGGAAAAATGTAGCTTGACAATGAAACAAAAGGGGGGATTGGCACCATTTGGGCCTTCCGGGTGAGAGCATTCAACAGCCTGGATGTTACACCAGGGAAAACCCTCTCCTGCTTCTCCGTGTAGTTTCGTGGTCTTAATGGGTGGGTCATGGAACGCTCCCACAGGTCTTAATGGCTAAGCAGGCATTTGCTTCTGGAAGAGCCCTTCCCTCAAACATCTAGATCCTAACTCATTTAAGGTTTTGAAAGCCGTTGTCAACATCTTGAACCCAGACCAGATGTGTAGGGCTGGCCCACCAGTGCAGTTCTTCCAGAAATGGTGCCATATCAGGCACGGCTGATGGGGACACAGGAGAGGGCCTTCTCTGTGGCTGCTCCCAGGTTGTGGGAGGCTCTCAAAGACCAAAGCTGGCCCTCTCTCTTCCCTCCCTCCGCTGACAGCTGAAGACCCATCTTTTCAGGCAGGCTTTTAACAGTCACGATTGAGTCCCTGAATGCCTTTTTCAAGTTAAGATAGCTTTTAATGTTTACTCGCTTTTAATTATTCAATCGTATTTTAATTAGCCTACAGTTTAATTGTTTTTTAATGTTCAACTTGCGTTTTTAATTCTATTCTTTTCATTTTGTGCGCTGCCTTGGGTCCTCTTACCGGCGGCCTAGAAATAAAACAAACAAGCAAATAAATAAATGTAAAGTATTTCTGTAGCGTGTTCCTGCCCACCCGTCCAGCATATTGCATTAGTGGCGAATCTGGCTCATCCTCAAAAGCAGCACCACGTAAAGTGGTCTGCAGTAGACGAGAAAAACCCTGTGAATTGCCGAATGCCAACGGGGCTTGGTTTGCGCTGCCCCGGAATGAATTCCTGACTCTGAAGGGTGTGTGGTTGTGGTGGGGGTGTCAGACGTTGTGCTTGCCCTTTGCTAGGCTTGATTTGGAACTGAAGGACCACGAGGGAAGCACGGCTCTCTGGCTCGCCGTCCAGTATATCACGGTGTCTTCCGACCCCTCCGTCAACCCCTTTGAAGACATCCCGGTAGAGAACGGCACCTCCTTTGACGAGAATAGCTTCGCCGCCAGACTCATCCAGCGAGGAAGCAATACGGATGCCCCGGACACTGTGACAGGTGAGAGAAAAAGGCAGTGCTGCCTAGGGGTTGGCCCTGATGGGAAACGTAAGAGCACCTAGTTTGTTTCTGTTGTCCTCCTGGCGGAGCAAAAATACCAGCTCTGTCTGGCATCCATTGCAAGCAGCTGCCTTTTTCTCTCTTGACACCGTGTGTTGTCTAAGAAGGGCAGGCACGTGTGAAACAATCAGAGAGGTTGGCTCTGTCATAGGTTGTACTGGTGCGGAATTGTGTCTGTAACAGAGATGGACACGAACCGCCGGTTCGTCAGTTCGTGCCAGTTCGTTGAGCGGCCAAACAGATGTTCGGTGCTTTGAAGTCCTGCCTCTGGTGGGTGCTCACTCGGAGGCAGCACCTGGGGCAGGGAAGTTGGGGCACTGCCTCCGAGTGGGTGCTTGCCAAGGAGGCGGGGCTTTGAAGTGCCTGTCACCTATTTGACCAGTAAACGAATTTGTGCGAACCAGTGGTGCCCGTCTCCAGTCTGTAACATGCAAGTTAAGTCCCAGATGGAGGACACTCACTGAAAGGGCTGGGTCTTCTAAGTCACTGGTGGTTTGAAGGCAGAATTGTTCATTCAGTGCTTGTTTGAGTGTAGTGGCCATCTGAACTGTGAGAATGATGTAATCAGCAGCATCAGATTGCCACTGTTTTAAAGACTCCCTTTGGTGATTTGGAGGTCTATGTGACTTTGCCATGTTGTGTATGAGTTAGATGAACCCTGAAATCACACAGGGAAGCCTTTAATCAGCAGCCATCTGCCCCTGCTAATGACTTAGTTTCCATCTTTCAGGTTGAATAAAACACCCAGAGCAGATAAGATGGATAACATTAAAAGTGTCAGCAAAGTGCTGAAAGATCAAATCATAAAGGCAGCCGATTAAAGCAGTCCAATATTCCCCAAGGAGTGGGTCCTTTGAAGGAGAAAGGTGGGGTAAAAATATTTTAATTAAAGGCATACATGAAACAGAACACCACAATTGGATAAAACAGATCAAAATTCTTCCATTAAGTACACTCCCACCCACCCATCGTATCACACCTTTAATGTGCAGAGTTAATAAAATTCCTGGGTATACTTATTGACTGTTAGCGCCCCTGCTCTGAGACAGAAAGACAGCAGGAAGCCATCTTTTCAAACAGGTTGTGCTGCTGAAATGTGAAATTAGTATGTTTAACCCCTGAGACCTAATGCTGACACACTGGGCAGCTCCCTCCCCAGTCCACCATGCCACCCTTACTAAAATTCTCCAGAATCTCAGCTTTCATCAGAAGGAGGAAGGACTGTCTCAAAGTTGTGACGTCCGTCGTGTTGCGTTGTAGCTGGTTGGGATGTCAGGGTTGAAACCTCACCTCCTGCCCTAACGGTCTCCTGCTTTTACTCTCGTTGGTTTCTAGGGAACTGTTTGCTTCAGAGAGCAGCCGGAGCAGGAAATGAGGCAGCTGCCCTCTTCCTGGCCACGCATGGGGCCAAAGTGAACCACAGGAATAAATGGGTAAGTGGAGAAAAAGAAATGTTGAGTCGAGCAAAACACGGCCAGATCCGGCTTGAAGAGCTGCTCGTTGATCCGGTGGATCAGCATTGCAGCCGGTGGAAGGGATTCCGTGACCTCCAGAGTTCTTCACAGAAATGCAGTGATAGGGTATATCTTTCAGTGGCAGAAAGATGGATCACCCGAAATACACCTGGACTTCTCTGCTTTTGGGAGCTGCAGTCTGATTACCATTAGATGGAGGGCTACAAGGAAATAGACAGGGATTTCCAGGAAGGACTAGGAAATAATTTTGCTTTCTCCCCTCCAGCAAATTAGCCATATTCAGAGTTGCAGAATAGGGTGGACTTCTCTCTCTGTGTGTGTGTGTGCCCATTATGACATGTCCTGCCCTCTGGGATGATGGAGAACAGATCCTGCCCCTCCTCTGTAGGACTATCTTTCAAGTATTTGAAAAGAGCTATCCCGTCTCCCCTCAAGTCTTCTTTTTCCAAAGCTAAACCTGCCCAGCCCTTTTGGTCTTGCCTCTTCGGGATTGGTTTCCAGCCTCCCGATCCTCCTTGTTGCCCGTCCTTGTTTCTTGCCAAAGGGGGAGACGCCGCTGCACACCGCTTGTCGGCACGGCCTCGCCAACCTCACGGCAGAGCTGCTGCAGCAGGGGGCCAACCCGAACATCCAGACGGAGAAAGCCGCGCCTGCCCCGAAGGCGGGGAGGATCCCCAACACGGCAGAGAACGTCAGCCTGCAGACCCCTCTTCACATGGCGATCGCCTACAACCACCCCGACGTGGTGTCTGTCATACTGGAGCAAAAAGGTAAAGGGGAGGTCGATGATCTCACGGTGGGCATTGCTGGTTGGGAGGGGTAGGATTTGGTGCAAGAGTGAAAACAACAACAAGAACAGCAACAACCGCAACTGGCTTTTGGGAGAGAGATCTACTTGAGACCTGAGGAAGAAAGCGGAGAAGACCTTGGAGGTCAGCGGGAAGATGGTACAGAGGGGAGAGCTCATTCTGCTGTGTGCACAAGTTATCTTCTGATTTGGCCAGAGTAGAGGGAGGTCTCTGTTTCTTGTGCCTAGGGAAGGGGAACCTTGAACAAGATTCCTGGAAGGAAGACAGTGAAGCCTGTCTGTGAGGGTAGGGGTGGATGAGGCTGCCCGTCAGGGTCGGGTATCCTATGGCCTGCAGGCTGCATACATACACATGGAGAGATTTCAGCCAAAAATGGGATTTTGTGCCCCCCAAAAGCCTTTGAAAAGCAAAAAAAAAAAAAGCTCAGTGTGCTGTGTCTATACTGCCCCATAGTTCTTAAAGCACTCTCTGGGCGGTTTACAATAGAATCATTCAGGCTGGACCTTGCTCCTCACCCCAGCAAGCTGGATACTCAGTTCACTGACCTCAGAAGGATGGAAAGCTGAGTGAACCTCAAGCTAGCCCCCTCGGATTGAACCCAGGGTGGTGAGCAGAGTTTTGGCTGCAGTACTGCAGTTTAACCACTGCGCCACATGGCTCTAGGGAGGTATGATTGGTATTTTAATGGTCATTCTTCCCCTCCTCCTGGACCTGCCTGGAATGTGCAGTATTTGCCAAGATTGTGTGGTGGTTGAAAATGGGATGGTGTAGCCCCCTGGGCACTTGGCAGCTGTCCAACCCTGGGGCGAAGGAGTTGGCGTTAAAAAAGGGATTTATGCAGGACTGGTTTTAACAAAAGCACATAAGTTATTCTGCCCTCAAGTCTTTCTCCAATGGTTTGTTCTCCCCTGACATTCTGGTCTTTTAAACACCAGAATAACATTTGTGCAAATTCTTGAGCAGGGTCTGAGAGGGTGCGCCATTTTCTAATATGAGTCTACACTGGAAGAACTGATACGCCATTCTGGCCCGGAATATCTGTTCTTTTAATTCTGGCTGGTTTGGTATTCTTCTAAATCAGCCCTGACATGTTGGGATGAATAACCTTTCTTAGATTTTATTGCAGATTTCTTATATTTCCTTGACGGATGATATTTAAAAAACAAAACAATGGCTGCTTTATGCAAAGTTAAATCATGGCTCTATCTAGCCCAGTATGGTCCAGTCTGAACTGGCGGCGGCTGTGGTCCAAGGTGCTAGGCAGGAAAGAGCCTTTGCCATCTTTGCTGATAGTTTTTTTTAAGGGAAAATGCGGTGGCTTGAATCCTGGAGTGTCTATAGACAGAGCACACACACTTATCGTTGTTAACAGTGGCCAGCGTCCCGCACACATGTCCAGCGGTGTAACTCAGAGTGGCAAGTAACTATGAATTAACAAGCCCCCAGCTGATTTCTAATTGTGTGCGGAGCCAACTAGGAATTCAGTTGCAATTACATTAATTAGTCCACTCCGAGTTACACTGCTGCGCTTACACCAGTGTTCATATTATGTTGGATTCTGGCCAACACTAATAACAATCATAATGGTACCGATGATGGTAGTGTACTTTACCACTGAGCTTTATAAGACCCACCTGAATCACAGGTGTTGGTTGCTGTTGTGTTTTTTTTTTAAACCCCGTTAAAGCAGAAGGTGAGCTAGCCCTGTAACAGCAGCCTGTCTCCTTTCGCTCCGTTAAAAAAAACAGCCAGCAGCTTCAGAGAAAAGATGTTTTTCTTCTGTGTGTCTTTCAGCAAATGCACTTCATGCCACCAGCAACCTGCAGATCATCCCTGATTTCAGCCTCAAGGACTCCAGAGACCAGACAGTCTTGGGATTAGCGCTGTGGACAGGTAAACGCTGGGACAGGCGTGGCATGAAATTGTAAAAACGTGTCATGGAAGGGACCGTGCTTTCAAGAAACAATCAGTAAACATAGTTAGGGCTGCGATCCCTCTAGAGTTGAGCTGTTTGTAGGGAGTGGAGGGGGGAAGGAAGAAGGTGGAAACCTTGTCACCTAAGAATGAGTTTTATTGTTCAAAATCGAGATGTATGTAAGGGTATTGTTTAAAAGCGAGCATCTGAATTAGTCCTCCAGCGTAGGCCATGTGCTCTTTTAAGATCAAACCACAGTTCTCTCCTTCTGACATCAGCTTCTACTTCTGTGTGAAAGTAATGCTAGACTCAGTAGTGGAACTCTTGCTGCTCCGTTGCATTCAGGAAAGGCAAGGGCCAGATGCTTGTTTAACAACCAAAGGTTGGTCGGCCCCTCCAGAGATGTCCGTGTGGTCATCTCTTCCCTCTCCCCGGACGTGGGCCACGGCTGGCTGGGGCTTGAAGTATCTGGAAGGCAGCAGGTTGGAAGTGGCTGGTGAGGATGATAAGAATGCAGAGCTTCCCCAAGTAACGATTTGTTTATTTTTCAACGGCTTCTGTCCTCCTTGTGTATCTATTATGATAATGGAAAGCAACCGTCAAGATGAAAAAATAAGCGTGGTCCAAAAATTGGAGCCGGTGTGGTTTAGCGATTAGGGTGTTGGACTCGAACCTTGGGCTCTCATCCTTCCCGTGCCTTGAAACTTAGTGGGTCGCCTTCAGCCATTCATGGTCTGTTAGCTTCGCCTTCCTCACAGGATTGCTAAGAGGGTGAAACAGGGAGCGAGAGTGGCAGCCGAAGTGGGATATAAATGTAGGAAACAAAAAGTGGATGATCAGTGTTGTGCTGGGGAAGTCGCCGATGGAGGGGCAGGTTAGAAAGGTCGTCCATGTATCGTCCTCTTTTTTTTTTGCCATGTCCAGGCATGCACACGATCGCCGCTCAGCTCCTCGGGTCGGGGGCCTCCATCAATGACACCATGTCCGACGGGCAGACTCTGCTGCACATGGCCATCCAGAGGCAGGACAGCAAGAGCGCCCTCTTCCTCCTGGAGCACCAGGCGGATATCGGCGTCAGGTAATCACCGTAAGAAGCAGACCTGGTGGATGTGCAGGGCGGCTGTTACGTCCCAGACGAGCGTCTGGGAGAAACTAGGGCAGACCGAAAGAAACAAGGGGATTTCTGCTAGTGGCTAGTTTTGACTCCAAAAAATCTGCAGGATGAAGTGGGGAGGGATGGAAGGGAAAGAAGGTGACGGCTGGTTTTTCTCTGATTTCAAACCAGGCTGTGCCTGAATGGAATACAGTAGGACTCCCTTATCTGCAGGTTCAGTATCTGCTGATTCACTTATCCACAGTCTGAAAATATTAAAAGAAAAATCCTAGACATATATGTATTTCTTAAGATGAAGTTACCAGAACTGGCCACTAGTGGGAACTGGAGACCATGCTATGAATATGTTCGCTGTAATCCACTTTTTTCAGTTTCTGCCAAGCCGGGGGGGGGGGGGGGGGCTTGGAACGGATCCCACCCCACCCCTGGATATAGGGGTCCTACTGTTGTGACCCATTCAAGCCTCCACACAGAATTGCTTAAAACTGCCTCCATGACTCCTTTGGCACTCCTGCTGGGTTAAAGTTTGTTCTTCTGTATGAAAGTAGGAATTAGGGCCAGCAGTACAATTCCTGGGGGCAATAGTTGTTCTCCTGGTTTTGCTGTTATTTTTTTGTTCTGATCTGTGGCTGTATAAGAATGAACAGTGAGAGCAGTGTTTGGGTGCCATGAAGTGCTACAGTATGTGTGGGGGGGGGGGAGGCAGTTGGGGACAGTCCCTGTACAGAAAGGTGCCCTTGGAGTTTGCTGTAGTTCCCACCCACGAACTGAAAATTATGTTATTTGTGTGTGTGGGGGGGGTGTTATTGGTTCCTATACTGTTTTTCGGTCCAGAGGGATTCTTGAGGAGGGGAAATAATTCATCCTGACAGAGGGAGAGAGAGAGGTCTGCAGAGCAGAGAGCCAAGTAAGCCTGTGTGAAACAGCAGGCTACCCTCATTGCAGGACTCAGGATGGCGAGACAGCCCTCCAGCTGGCCATCAAAAACCAGCTTCCCCTGGTGGTGGATGCCATCTGCACTCGGGGAGCTGACATGTCTGTGCCGGATGACAAAGGGAACCCACCGCTTTGGCTCGCCCTGGAAAACAGTCTGGAAGACATTGCTTCAACGCTGGTAAGGGCCGTGGTGGTGGTGGTGAACGTTCCTCCTTCGTTTCCATCAGAGACATCAAGCCAACGAGCATTATCTTTTAATTTTTTATTGTCTCCAACATCCTTTAAATAACTCAGTTTGGAAATATTTTCATGCAGGTTTATGAGCAGGGCACCGTTTTAAGCAGTAGGCGCAGAGAGTGGAGATAATGAGTTTGGATGAGAAACGAAAGGAAGATGTCCTTTTTAAAAAAATTCTCTTTCTGCATTTAATATAGAATTCTTATTCTCCCATGTTTGTAGTTGGTACCGATGTTTGTAATCCAAAAGCAGAGTTGAATACCACATTTTATTGGGCCACTAAGTATTACTAAAAAGGTTACAATTTGGAATGCTCCAGAAAAACTTCATTTGGCTGCCCTTTGCAGGACTTATAAATATCCAGCCAGGATGTTTCTGTGCGCCAGCTCCATCCTAGCTAGAGATGTACAAATATAACATTACAGGCATATTTATGAACACTGGTTTTACTGCATAACAGTGCAGCAAAATGAAAGGTAAAAGAGACAAGTAAGAAAATGCACTGAAAACATTATGTTAAAAATCAGTGCTAGTTTATCTCACAGTTCAACAATATTTTTGCTCATAGGAGTGTCTAAAAGATAAAGCAGGCAACTCTTAGAAGGTAAGAAAGTCTGAAGGGTTCCTGACTTAGAAGGACTTCAGACTCAGCGTTGTTCCAGGAAAGGAGGGTGGCTGCTGTGGCCGAGGAGTCCTTTTGCCCAGCTTCAGCTTGGGAGCCCTTCCTAGAGAAGGTGGATTTAGCCTGAGCAATCCGTTCCTTAATCCCTTTGTGACTAGATTATTGCAGCATGCTTTCGTGAGGTTACAACCGGTGTAGAAGGAAGCAGCCAGGCATCTACGACTGGTCTTGGAGCCTCTGCTCTGGTTTCCAGTTGGCTCTTTGGGCTTCTGCTTTTCCAGCTGGTCGTTCAGTTGAGGGGTACAGTGGCTTTCCCCCTTTCCCTATGCAAGGAAGAGCCCAGTCCCCGGAGGAGACTCCCTGTGATCCCTGATCAGTGGGGCAGTGATGTGCCCAGATCTAGAGGATCCGTCTCTTGAGTTTCGCGGTACTGAAAAAAAAAAAAACATGACACCTTGACCAGCCTGTGAGCCACTGAGCAGCCCAATCGTTCTTCCTTCGGCAGGTCAGACACGGTTGCGATGCCACTTGCTGGGGTCCGGGACCGGGCGGCTGTTTACAGACCCTCCTGCACAGAGCCATCGACGAGAACAACGAACAGATCGCCTGCTTTCTCGTCCGCAGGTCAGGGGCCAGCCTGCCTTCCAGAGAGCTTTAGGGCCACACACACCCTAAGGTGGACCCTCGGTCTGACTTGGTATAAGACCACCGCCGCGGTCCTTCGCTCTGCGTTCTCGGCACCTTACCTGGTTGGGGGGTGATGGTTGGCTGTTTTCTTCCCCAGCCGCTGCGACGTGAACAGCCCGCGGCAACCCGGCGCCAACGGTGAGGGCGACGAGGAAGCCCACGACGGGCAGACGCCGTTGCATTTGGCTGCCTGTTGGGGTCTTGAAGAAGTTGTCCAGTGCCTTCTGGAATTTGGCGCCAACGTGAACGCACAGGTAGGAAAGAAGCCACTAGCGGGCCTCTCTCTGCTGGCCACCCTGTTCTCTGCCACGCTGCCACGTGGTTTCCTGTGCCCAAAGGAGACTCTCCTCTTCAAACTGTGCCACGTCAATAGCTGCTCATCAACTCCTCTCTTTTATAGTTGCTGTCGGCAAATTAACTACTTCTTGAGGGACGGTCCTTGCTTGATACCAGATTTCTGGTTCACTTTCTTATGTTGTACGCCATCAAGCCACTTCTAACTTATGGTGACCCTACTAGAGTTTTTACAGTGAGTTGATCAAAGGGTGGTTTCCCATTTTACCACCCAGCGAGTTTCCATGACCCAGCAGGGATTGGAATCCAGGCCTCCCTGAGTTCTGCTCTGCTCTCTTCAAGACACTGGCTCTCACTGTTTACCTTGCTGATGTGCAGCAGTTTGCCCAAGACAAGATAAAGATGCCACGCCATCGGCTGGTCTTGGACCTATGCTTCCTAGCATAGTGAGAGCCGCCAACGTCATCTGCCACCCTGTACTTTTTTAGTATTCTGGACAGTTTGGTCAATCTTGGCTTGAAGGCAGATTCTCTCTCTCTCTCTCTCTCTCTCTCTCTCTCTCTGTGTGTGTGTGTGTGTGTGTGTGTTGTGTTCTTCTTTTGTGCTACCAACTCATGGGATCCGTTGTTGCAGGATGCAGAAGGGAGGACGCCCATCCACGTGGCTATCATCAACCAGCACGGCGTCATCATCCAGTTAATGATTTCACACCCGGACATCCAGCTTAATATCCGGGACCGGCAAGGCATGACCCCTTTCGCCTGTGCAATGACCTACAAGAACAACAAGGCAGCCGAGTCCATCCTCAAGAGGGAGCCGGGAGCTGCTGAGCAGGTACAGGAGAGCAAAGGGGACTCCCTTGGCCTGCTCCAGTGATGGAACCCTCTCGGGGTCACCCTCGGCCTTTTGCCATTTTCTGGGGCAGTCCTCTCCCAGCTGGCTGTGCAATTCCCTGGCTGCTCCTGGGCCAGTCACACCCAGATCACCTACACTATCTTGGCAGTTAAAAACCTTTCTAGACACCGCTCAGGTTTTACTGCTTCCAGGCTCCTTGTCTGGAGTCTATGTGAAGAACGTTGACCTTGGCCGTTGAGCTGCCCAGACTTCTGTGCAAGGATTATTTCGCTCACCTGACTTCTAAAACAGACATTCGGTGCTCCTTCAGGTCGATAACAAAGGCCGGAATTTCCTCCATGTGGCTGTTCAGAATTCAGACATTGAGAGCGTCCTCTTCCTGATCAGCGTCCAGGCGAACGTGAACTCCAGGGTTCAGGACGCCTCCAAGCTCACCCCGTTGCATCTCGCCGTGCAGGCTGGCTCCGAAATCATTGTGCGCAACCTGGTACGTATCTATATTATTTTTCTGCAGATGTGATTGATTTTAAAACGGCACAAGTGCCTTAATTCGGGAGGCCTAAAGACGTCTCTGCTCCTTAAAAAAACAAAAACACGAATCGACTCTACCAAGGTTTTAACTCGGGTGGCCCTGATGGGTTAGCAAAGTTGCTTTATCTCTTGGAGGTGGGGGGCAGAGACAGAAGCAAGGCCCCCAAACCCAGCGGAGTTGCCTGCCTGTGTGTTATTAACCATCTAAGGGAACCGAGCCCTACTGAAAACGAGTCTGCCATGCTCCTTCCTCCTCCTCCCAGCTCCTGGCAGGCGCCAAAGTCAACGAGCTGAACAAGCACCGCCAAACGGCGCTCCACCTCGCTGCCCAGCAGGACCTTCCCACCATTTGCTCCGTCCTTCTGGAGAACGGAGTCGACTTTGCCGCCGTGGACGAGAATGGGAACAACGGTAACTCTCCGGGCTTTCCCGAATATTAAGCACCTCTGCCTTGTGGGTTCCCGACCTTTTCAACATTAAAATATATATAGAGAGAGAGAGAGAGCCTTGTGGCCTCTTAAAAATGAAATGGTTCATTTCAGGGTAAACTTTCCTAGATGACAATCCATGGCCTCAGGCAGGGAAATGAATCAGTCCTTAACATGCCACACCTTTTCTGTGGGTGGGTGGGTTGGGTGGGTTGCTTGCTTGCTATAAATGCTGGAAAAGACTAACCCTGAATCCTTTGTTGAAAACCGAATTTTTATACAAAGAGATCCGGCTCTTGTTCTCATTTATAAGGGGATGAATGGCTCAACCCTAGCATGGCTTCACAGAGAAAGAGGCACCTAGATCCACCCCTAATTTATGTTTTGAAGCGACCCGTGATCTTAGCCTTAAAAAAAAAAAAAAAAAAAGGGCAGAGAAGCAAGAAATGCTGCTTCTGTGAGCTGGACGGAGAGGAGTCACCCTCTCACGTGATTTTGTATTGTCCATTCTGTACGGCTCTCCGCAGAAAACATTTAAACCCGTTTTTGTTAAAGAAGAGGGACTGTGGCACACGGAGGTATATTCCGTCAACAGGAGAGTCAGTCATAGTGGAGAACGTGGCGGCCTTTTTGAACCAGGTAACGAGGAGCCGCAGACTTGAGACATCATGAATTCACAGATCTAGTTAATTAAGAGCTTGTCTGTTACCTTGTATATGTGATTTTTTTGTGTGTATGTATGTCAGTAAAGGCTCTGACTGTCCGATGTTTTGCATCATGCTCATGGGCTCTCCTTTGCCTCTACACACAGCCCTGCACCTGGCAGTTATGCAAGGACGTCTGACCAACATCCGTGTCCTCCTAACGGAGTGCACGGTGGATGCCGAAGCCTTTAATCTCAGGTAGATGCTGCAGCCTACACCGCCCCCGCCCCCCAGGAGGAAGGGGAAAGAGCCCCTCTTTGGACCAGCTGTCTTTGGGCTGCGGAGGTTATCGGGGAGTGGAGGTCTCCGTTTCTTTCAGAGGCAGGTCTCTGAAAGGACATTGAGGGGTAGAACCCAGTTCCCATGCCACCTGCTTCAAAGCTGCCTGCCTTTCTTTTTATTGAACACGTTTTGGGTTGGTTAGCAGCCAAGCTGCAACTTTTCTCTCCTAGTGGATGTGACAGGTTTGTGGTTTTGAATTAGGGCTTCCAGAATCCCCCACGATTGCTGCCCTGGGGCATTCTGGGAGTTCCAGTCCGGAAACATGTCAGAACTCACTCACGGCTGGGTTTTCAAGGTACATGAGGTTTTTTTAGGGGGTGGCTTTACCAGCTCCAGCTGGCTGGCCAGCTCGGTGGTTTAGGTCTCCAGCTGCAGAGCCAGAGGTTGGGAGTTCGATTCCCCGCTGTGTGCCTCCTGGGAGAAGAGCCAGCCTGGGTGGCCTTGGGCAAGCTGCACCGTCCCAGGACGCCCCTTGGAAGAAGGAAATGAGAAACCACTTCTGTGTATTCTCTATCTCGAAAACCCTGAAAAAGGGCCATCCTACGTCAGAATTGACGACGGCATGTGATGATTATTATTATTTACCCGTTCTAGTTCCCCATTGAGTTTCCATGGCCAAGTGGGGATTTGAACCCTGTTCTCCGGAGTCCCAGTCCATCCTTCTGTCCACTATCCCACACTGGGTGCTGTTCTATTCTAGCTACTGTTCTATTCTCTACCTGGGAGTTTATTTGGATTTTAACACGCTCTCAGTGATTTTGGCTGCATATTAAATCATTCATTCCCTAATTCCACGTGTGAAGAAATTTTAGGAGGCGTGAGAGACTAGGGGTTTTTAATGGGGAAGGCAAGCGGAACTGCAGGTGGAACTGGACTGTGGGTGTACGTGTGGGTCACACACTCCGTGTCTCCTTGTCAGAGGCCAGTCCCCGATGCACATCCTGGGGCAATATGGGAAAGATAACGCGGCAGCCATCTTCGACCTCTTCCTGGAATGCATGCCGGAATACCCCCTGGACAAGCCCGATGCTGAAGGGCACACGGGTAAGACGTTCCAGCCGATGGTTGCCGAAGCCTATGGTGCCACCTCCTTGTCCCTTCGGATTGGGAGCCGGAGTGGGAAGAATGACCCTTAAAGCAAATAAAAACCCAAGTCGCGTTTCCAAACGTGATTTTTTAAAAACACCGCTTCCGCAGGCGAGCAGGGCCTTTCACCAGAGGCCTGCGCAACGGAAAGGTCTCGGCCCGCAGGCAGAAAGTTAGCAGCCAGGGAGCCAGCGTAGCAGACTCGCGAGTTTGAGAGCAGTCACCAAGGAAGCCCTCATGAAATCAAATGTAGTTTCAGGGCCAAAATGTAATTTCTTTTCTCCTACTGCTACTACCAGTGCTTCTCCTGGCCTACATGAAGGGAAACGCCAACCTGTGCCGTGCCATTGTGAGAGCCGGGGCTCGCTTGGGCGTCAATAACAACCAAGGGGTCAACATCTTCAACTACCAGGTGGCGACCAAGCAGCTGCTCTTCAGGCTTCTGGGTAAGGGGGCTGGAGCTCTGCATCCTCTGGCAGGCATGGCTGGGCTTCTTGGGGTGGATGGCCGAGCAGGGACTTCCCTTAGGGAATCAGTGTGAGGTTTGTAAGGAAAATCCTTTTGAATATGCTTGAGAGAAAGGGGATGTGGGCTCTGGGTAGCTTCCTTATATCTCCTTGTGGAAGGGATTATTTTGACCAGAAAAATGTTTGCTTGTTTTTTTATAGCTTCCAGACGCAACTAGAACAAAGTGGGCCAAAAACGCCATAGCTAATGGTGGAGAAGGGAAGGGGAGCCTCTTAACTTCCCAGCTAGTATGTGTGAACTAGAGATGGGCCCGAACCGGTGGTTCGGGCCAGTTCCTCCTTTGGACAAACAGGGGTTTGGTGGTTCCCAGCCTTGCCTCCTCCAGCAGGCGCCCACTCAGAGGCAGCACCCAGAGGAGGCAGGGCAGGGAATCCTCTGAGTGGGCGCCCACCGGAGGAGGCGGGGCTGGGAACCGCCCAAGCCCTGTTCATCTGAAGGACGAACCACCGAATGGGCAATTCGTGCCCATCTCTCACGTGAGCCACCTTATGGGCTCTTCTCAATCCGTGAGCAAGTCGTGGACCTGTTACAGCCTGGGGTCTCCCCTTCAAGCCACCTCTGCAGTCTCCCGCTTTTCCCTTGTGTTTGCAGACATGCTGTCCAAGGAACCTCCCTGGTGCGATGGCTCCAATTGCTACGAGTGCAGTGCCAAGTTCGGGGTCACCACAAGGAAGCATCACTGGTAACTGGGCTCCCCTCCTCTTGGTCTTTTTTGGTCCGCCGAGGGATGAGTTTCTACACAAAAGGGCAAGGTGGTTAAGAGCAGGTCGGGCATGCCCCTCTGAGGCCAGAGAATAGGTAGCATGCGCCAGCTGGGACTGAGATTTGGAAGACTGGGGGGGGGGGGGGGGAAGGGTCAACATTAACAAAAGAGAGGGGCAGATTTATACGTGAAAATCTGCCTTCTAATCCTATGTCTGTTGTTAATGAAAACCAAACTCTGATGTGCCTTGGGGTGAAACGTTCAGCTTCATGGCTTGTAGAGCCAGGAAATCTTAGAATTGTATTGCCGGAAGAGTCCCCGAGGGTCTTCCCGTCTCCCCCAGGGGGTTTCTCACTTTCTGGGGGCTGCCTTTTTTGTTGGATTTGATTCCCTTTTGAGACGGCTTGTCCTGGATCACAGTCCCGTCCCAAATGTGTTGGGCAATACCGCTCAGCTCTTCGTCCTCTTTCCACGTTGGGCAAATGTCAGGAAGGGTGGATTTAGGGCAGCCCCTCCACATGGCAGACTGAAATCCAGGATTCTTCTCCAGACCCTCCTTTTATGCCACCCTGAATGCACTTGAACCCAGAAGCTAAGCAAGGTTGACCCTGGATAGTGCGTGGGTGAGAGACCACCGAGGACTGCCATGTGCTGTGGAGAGGAAGGGCCACCAAATGCTTTCCACGCAGAAGGTCTCAAGGTTGACCCCCCCCCCCCCCGCATTGCCAGACAGGACTGGGACAAAGTCCTCCCCAAACAAAGCCCAGGCCCGTGGAGACCCACTGCTGCCGTTCAGAGTTTGCAGGGCTGGGCTAGATGGGCGCAGGGTACGATTTGCTGTCAGGCAGCTTCCTCCATTCCTCTTTCTGAAGTCTAGAAAAGGGCTCGGGACTACTTTATTCCTGACGTCCCTCCATCTGTGTTCTCCTGCCCTGTTCTGAACTTTTTCCACGGGAGCCGGACACCAGGGAGCGCGGGCTAAGACAGGCGAGGGCACGCTGACTCTTCCCTTTCTCCCTTCCTTCCCTCGCAGCCGGCACTGCGGGCGTCTCCTCTGCCACAAGTGCTCGACCAAGGAGATTCCCATCATTAAATTCGACTTGAACAAGCCCGTCCGAGTCTGCAATATCTGCTTTGACGTCTTAACCCTGGGCGGGGTCTCCTAGTCCTCTGCAGGACGGGAAGGGGTTCCCGGTAGCACCCCTCCTCCTCGCCTTGCAGCCTCTCACGGAGACTTCGGAAGGGCATCCTTTTGTCTTCCTGTTACGACAGACCAATCAGCTTAAGGGACCACACAAACGTTGTATCCTAGTATATACGGGGTTTTCTTTTGTATGAACGTTAATGGTGACAAATGGTAAGAAACTGGATTCGGGGAAACAAATCAGAACCATTGCGGCAGAAGTAAGCGTGAACTACATTTGGCCGTCAGCTTACTGCAGTGCAGGGGGTTGACCCAATGATAAATAATAATGATGAGATTTTTTTTTACCAATAATCATGTAACAAAAACAGGCCTTAGTAGGCTGTGAAGCTGACGGGATTCCTCTGAGGCCCTCTCGCATCAGTTTCTTTCTTTAAAAAAAGGATGCATTGTTGGCACTTACATTTCTGAGTGACTCTGTGCGATTAACAGAGTCCCCCCTTTCTGTTCTCTTTCTGTTGAGAGAATTGGGGGTGTCCTTTTCTTCTCTGGCTTTGTCCTAAAAGCAGGCAGCTGTACTACACACACAGTGATGGCCTCATCCAGAAGGCATGATCTACAATACAGGGTTTGGTTTAGTGCAATCTTTTTCTTTAATTTTTTCTTTTCTTTGGTGGCCTTATCACAAAAGCATTACCGTTTCTCCTGTTGAAAAAAAAAAAGGGATCCCAGAGTTGCAGCTTCCTTCCCTTCAGAGTTACCCTCTCGGATCTTAAGAAGTCTGGGTCTTGGGAAAGAATTGGAGATATTTTAGCTACTAGATTTGATGAAGGCTCTGCTAAACTCGTGGCTGGTCCTTTAGTCATGTGCTGATGAAGTTGCCTAGGTAGTCCTGTGTTTACCATCCATGCTAGAGGAAGTCCTGGGGGGGCCCCCAACCTAGCAGTGAAAAGATAGGGCTGGAGCCACCATTGCGCACGTAAGCACAGCTAGTGGTGTAGTCTGTGCTATGGGTGTGTTTGTCAGGATGGGAAGGGCTGTGAGAGAACTCCCCTGATCTGTAATCTCCTGCATATGTATTTGTAAAAATGGTGGTGAGCCCTTCGAAGTCACATCTGCACCTTGGAGAGGAGTGGCTTCTGCGGGGAGCCTGCTCTGTGGGTGTCGGCCATTTGGCCCCGTTGAGGTGCTCTGGATCAAACATGCACACGCACACAGCAGACCCGAGCTTTCATTGCCAGATAAATGTAGCCCGGCCTCTGGTTTCTTACGATCAAGAGTGGGGAAAGGGATGATGTTCAGATCTTGTTGGGTTGGTGCTCACTCTTAGCTAATGTTCGCCAGCGCTGATGGGGCATTGGAGTCTGGAGGATTTATAGGTGGCCCACCGGAGCACAAACGCACTCACCTTCTCACAAACACACACGCACATTACCTCCTTCACACCTACTTGGGCTCCCTCTCATGCAGATTGTCTGCAACCCCCTGCATTTTATGTCGGCTGTATCTCTGTCGCAAACCCTATGGAGCCACTTCCGAGCACACCCTTGTTATGCGCACGGCGGGGTGCAACACAGTGGGAGACTCGCTACACCAGGCAGAAGCCAACCCACTGGGGATGGGGAGATCCAGCTGCCACATCCTTTAGCATAAAGCTTTTTGTTTTGTTTTGCCTTCTTGGAAAAGTAACTCAAACCCCCAAACAATGGACATCACTTGTACCTTCTGTTATTGCTCCTTGAAAGAACCAGTTGGGATGTATGTCTTATCTTAACCTTCCGTAACCACTAGTTTTGATGGTGCGTGTATAACGTAAGGCGTGGGGAGAGCGAGCGAGCGAGCGGTCTCTCATACCTTCGGATTGCGTCCTCTCTCTGCCTTTCTAGAATGCTAATAAGTCCTCTAATGATGTCTCCTATATATATATGTAAAAAGAGCTGAATACCAGAGTGCTACTTCTTTTTTATATATATATTACTGTGATTTATAGAAAATATAACAGCTTTATATGTTAAGTAAAAATCCTGGGCTTGTGCAGTAAAAAAAAAAGGCTTTCTGGGAAATAAGGTCGCAACGGTGCAATGCTAAAAACAATACATTTCAGACAATACCAGGATTTGCTGCTTGGTCGTTTCCCGACTGCCTTCATGTAATGAACTGGAATCCCTGCCCTCTTTCCAGCTAGCTGGGAGGGTCTCCCCCTTTCCGAACCCGGTGCCACACTGATCTCACTTTTCACCTTAAAAGAATCAAGCCCTTTATCAGGTTTATTCCAGGGGTGCAAAACTAAGCAAAGCAGTGAGATGTCAACATTTCATGTGGGGAATAGATCACAACGTCTTTATAGTCTTTTGTCCAGGGTTAACTGGAGAGTCTAGAGGTTCGTACTCTCTGGTTTGAGTTGGTCTCAGTAATGCACCCGAGAGAGAGAGAGAGAGATTCTGTAAACATTCCCTTTAGAGAGAAATATTTCTCTCAACCGGCATTCTCTGTGTGTGTGACTAATGGACTAATCGGTCAGTTGACTAATCGGGTCAATTCACAGCCCCTCCCCAGGCTGTAAATGTTTGTACAAATGATGATCAGAGGTGCCAGTAATGATGAGGAAAAACCAGGGGCAGAATTTGGAAATACCCCGGTAACTAGAACCGATTCTTCAGGCAGTTCTGTTTGCGTGAACCTCGGTTGGGTTGCACAGAAACGATCATTGTAAAGCACTTTTTAATAAAACATTTAAGACTGAGCCTATGTGGCTGGCTGGCCCCGTTTGTTAACCAGAAACGCCTGTGTGGATGAAATGCATGAAGTTTTCGGTTGATTTCATTACAGAGGGAGCTCAAAAATTGGCTGCCACAGGCTGCGGTGTTCATGTTTCCCCCCTCAAATAAGCTTTGCAGTCATTTTCCTGAAGAAGGTTGGGTTGGCTTTCTCATAAGGACTGGTTCAGACTTCCCTAGGAGCGTAGAAGCAAATCTGCTTTTTTTTTTCTTGAAGAGGAGCTGTCCTGCTTTGGGGGATTTGTGTAGAACCTGCTGCTGATTTCTAGATCTTCAAAAATTCTTCTCTGAAAGCAATGAGAGACTGAACTGGGAAGCCTTGATGCTTGTTTTTTTGTGGTTTTTTTTTTTGCAGGCATGTTGTGTGTGTGTGTGTTTACAAAACCTTGAGAAACTTAACTTTCTCCAACTACAACAGCCCCAGGTTGTCCTCTGAGCATTGAATTCCACAGTTAACTTCCAAACTCTGGTGTGTTCATGATTTCTACATATCTGGCCTTACTCGCAAGCCAGTTTTATTTATTTTATTTGTATACCACCCATCAGGCTGCAAAGGCCATTCTGGGCGGTTTACAAAAAAATACGACAACCACTTTAAATAACAGCAACATCGCAATAACATCGCAATAATATAAAAACTAAGCAATAAACTTATACTAAGCAGCATTAAAAGTTTTTAAAAAACCACTTAATCATACACTTTCTATTTTCCTTGCTTTAGAGACAGGGTGAATGTGGTTTCTGCTGCGAACCAAACTGAAGGGGGAAAGTCATCACTTGATTATTACAATTGTTTCTGGTCTAGCAGACAGCTTCAGAAAGTTCCCTGTGCATAAATGTGGAAAGTAACTGGATTTTGTTGGAAGGCCGGCTTAACAATAGGCCACACATCATAGGTAATTGTTTTTGTTTTATTTTTGTTCAGCAGACTTCTTCCAAGTGCTTATAAAGTTGTGTATTTTGCACTGTTTGCATTCCTATGTATAACTTTGTGCAATAAATCAAACCAGCCTAGATGGTATTGGTGCATTTCCGGTAGAACCACCAGCAACTGGAAAAATACTTGTGTGGCTGTGTGCATCATACAATGCTGATGCCGCTTTCACGATTGCCTATTTTGATGATGCGAAGAAGGATTGAGGCAAAGCTCCCCCCATGTCTGCTACAACAAGACAAATTCTTGGAATCTGTGCTATGGTTAACACAAATCACAGTTTGATGTGATAATTGAATTCTCCTGCTCTCTTGCCACTAGGAAGCATGGTGAATACCATCACGTAGAGAAGGGCTGTTAAATTTGCTAGAGAAATCACAGGGAAGACTGTGTAGTAAAGTGTAAAAATCCAAGTGAAGGTTCCAAGCATCCAGTTGTATAAATTATGGATTTAGAATTGCTTCTGCACTTATCAGCTGCTTGGTGGCTCAAAAGGAGCCGTTGGAAGTGGAACAATAGGCAGAAATTTGTTTAGTTCAAATGTCTTACCCAACTATGGTTTGCCCCCACAGTTTCAAAAATCATGCTTTCCTGATTCATTAAAAACTGATTTACAGAGTTAGAGGCTATGCCGAACTGCAGCTCAGTTTCATTAAACATAGCATGAATGGATGTCTTAACTCCTTAAGTGTAGGAAAGAGAGACTGTGTGTTAAGAGAGAGAAGGGGAAGGAAAACATTTAAAAATGGTTAAATTAGCCTAATCATGTGACACAGACAAAGCATGTTCAGGTGCTATGAGATTTATTGACTTCAGTACAACAGTGATTCTAAGGGCTCTTTTTCCCCGTCAAGATCTCTGGGCAAAACGTGGGACCTTTCCCTTAGGAAAGCAAGAGACATACATCCAGCAAGCGCAGAAGGGCAGAGTGACTGTTCAAAAAAGAGGCAAGCCACCCATCCCCTGCTTCAGATTCTTAAGAGTCTATGGAACAACCAACAATAAGAGTTTCAGAGTATCAAACATCATTTTCTCACACAATGTACAAACACCCCTCTCAAGACTGTCAGAAAATATTTCACCTCTCATGCAAGGGGGAAACGTTATTTTTTTGTGCACAAGAACCACAAAGTCCTCCCCTCGCTTGGAGAGCGGGCGAGATCCCCTGTTTCTCTGGATGAGTGCTCCCGTATTTGCAGGAAGGATTACAAAAGAGACACATCTCAATGGGCTGTCTGAATCTCACAGGTCTGTGGGAGTGACAAGGGGACAGGCGCACACCTAACACAGGCAGGAGAGACAGAACGGGCTCAGTCTTTCAAAGCACACCAGTCAGAAAGTGGGTGGCACCCTTCGTATTCTTGTAGGTTGGGACTGTCCAAATCTCCTCTTCTAGGTATCGGAGGGAAGGATAGTGCCTGCCCAGGAGACGACCCTTCTGTCTTCACACACACGCAATGACTGCGATGGGAGCCTGGCTCATACAGCTTCCTGGGGACACCTGTCCAGTCTCTGTTGACTCCTCCACTATAGAGACAAAAGGAGAGAAGGGGGCCAGTGTAACAGATGATGAAACTACAGAATCATAAAATAATGGAGTTGGAAGGAACCTATAAGGCCATCGAGTCCAACCGTCTGCGCAAGGCCGGAATCCAGATCAAAACATCCGAGATGGTTGTCCAATTTTCTCTTGAATGCTTCCAGTGTTGGAGCACTCCAACGTGATTGATATTTTATATTACAGCAGCACCCTGGTGTCTATGGCAGATCCGTTCCAAGCCTCCGCCCCCCCCTTGCGGATGCTACAACCCACATAATAGTGAACCCTATACATAGCACAGTCTCTTGCTCCCTCTAGTGACCAGTTCTCGTAATTGCATCCTGGAAATATATCAGTTTTTTTTCATTTAATATTTTTAATATTTTCCGACCATGGATAAGTGAAACTGTGGATACTGATCCTACAGAGATGGGGGTCCTACTGTGTAAAGGATGTTTATAGTCCTAGTTTATAACAATGGGCTTTCAATCTGGGAAAACATCAGCACACTGCAAAGTTAAATACATTTCATCTTTGCAGCCTAAATCATTTGTCTTCTGGCATCTTTGGTGCCCTTCCCTAACCCTTTCCAGCCTCATTGTCTGCATGTGAAGAATGTACCTCTGTTTGGAACACCAGACACGGCTTCCTCCAGTGGAACTCCATTCTGAATTGCACGGTGGAAACTGCTTCTTCTTCTCCTCTTCCTGGGCCTGTAGCTTCTGTCCATTTTCAATGAGAGCCTGGGCTTGCCGCAGAACCTCGGTAGGTGTCCCATTTTCGTGGTAGAATCGCCCGGCCACTTTACCTTCCCAAAAGTAGAGGATTAAAAAAATAAATCTAGACTTGGTTTCTATATCTATTGACTTAACAATGAAAATAAGAGAGACACAGATTTCTGGGGAATTCGGACTACTCTTCCCAGAATTCTCAGGCCAAAGGATCAACACATGTCACGGTGGCAGACTTTAGATTGTGGGTATTGTCGCACCCCTTCTCTCTGGCACCGATGTCAAAAAGCCCGTTGTCTTGTCACTTGTCTATTTAGGTTATGGTCTCCTTAAATCACCACAGAGGGGAAAGCATATTTTCTGTAATAATAATAATTGTTAATGTGCTGTCAAGTGAATAATCATGGGCCGTCAAGTCAATTCTGGCAGGAATACAGTTGCCACAGACTCTTACCACTGGCTTGAGTGTGGGGATGTAAGGTTGGAAAGCAAGACCAGAGGAACTCAAATCAGTCTGGGTTGGATTTCTCCAATCACCTACCGATATGCACATAATTCTTAGTATAGAAGGAAAGCCAGTTCTGGATGATCAGCATTTCCGAGGGCGAAAGGCCAGAAATATCATCCACCAGTCCAGCTGGGGTAAAGTCGCCTGTTGCAAAAGCCCTGGAAGCATCTTTACCTGGGGAAATAATATAGAATCATACAATAATTAAGTCAGAAGGGACCTGAAAAGCCATTGAGGCCAACCTGAGCAATCCAGATCAAAGATCTGACGGAGGGTGGTCCCATTTTCTCTTGAAAGCCTCCAGCATCGGAGCGCTCACTGCCTCCCGAGGTCATGGGTTCCACCTTGTCTTACTACTCTAACAGTTGAGAAATTTCCCTTGATCTTCAACTTCAATCTGGTTTCCTGTAACGTGAGCTCACTGTTGCGCATCCTGCAGCTCTGTGATGACACAGAGCCGATCCTGCCCCTCCTCTGTAAGACTACCCTTTCAAGTACTGAATATCATCTCTGTGGGTTGTTATTTATTAACTAATTGCATTTAGATTCCACCTTCTCTTCAAAAAGCTCAAGGTTCGTTTAGATCCAGCTTTCTCTAAGCACTTCTTACCTACTTTATCACAAGGACCGTGTAACGTGGACAGCTCGGTAGGAATCATGATATGGCCGAGACATCATTGCAGTTAAGAATCGGCTCTCTTTGGCCTCCGTAGGCTGAAGGAGGACCATTCCTGGTGGTATTAGATTCTCCTCCACTAATTTAGGCTGCCTCCACTCACCCCAAATTGCAATTACTCCCAGGCAGGGCAGGACCACCGCACACCTTCTGCCAGTAACAAATAAAATCCATCCTTTAACACTGCTTTCTCCAGTAGCCTCACCATGCTCCGATGGGAGCCCAGATTTTTTGCAAGGTCAGGAAGGAAATCTGGGAAGCCACGGACAAGAGGATTAGAATGGGGTTCTCAAGAAGATTAGAATGGGGTTCTTTTAAACTCAAGTGAATGACAAGTTCTGGTTGAAGGTTGAGATGCTTTTGTGCATAAAAAACAATAATAAGACGCGTAGATCGGTGTTTGCATGCAAATATTGCATTCTATTAATGCAACAAGCAAGGAATCAAATGAATGCAACGGACAAGAAATCAGCCCAACATGGAAAGAAGCAAGAGAGCACAGTGGGGAAGTCGTGTCCCATGCTCCTTTTGGACAACAACTCCCAGAATCCCCCAGCCACCCAGGGAATCAGGAAGGGGGACTCCAGAGACCCAGCCCTGCAAGGGACCTGAGAAGCAGCTGTAAGCGCCCCCGGGCCCGTAATGCCGGCGTCCCCGCTGCACGTCGAAGACCTGCCCCAGCACCGCCAGGTACAGCCCGGCGCTCTCCTCCGTCCCCGTGTAGCGGCTCAATTCGGCGGCGCTCAAAACGGGGCCCGCCTCGCCTCCGAGCCATGAGCGGGGATCGAACCCGCCACGCCAGAGCCAGGCGGCCGCGCAGCCCAGAGCCAAGACCGCCAGCGCTCCCCCGCGCAGCATCGGGCGTGGATTGGACGGCTCCGAGTGGGGCGGAGCCGACGCGGCCTGCGCTCTACAAGCCTAGGGGCGGAGCCCCCGGAACCGTCACGTGAGAAGACGCTCTGAAGTCTTATTGGTCAGCGCGATCACTTCAAAACAGTTCCACCTCGCTTCCTCCATAGAGGTAAGCCATTGGGCGGGCGCCGGATGGCGCAAAACGTCCGTGTTCCCATTCGTTCTCTTTTACCTTTTTTTTTTTTTTGGAGGCTAAAGGGAGATGATCATAAATAAGCAACCCCAGCCAGGTCCGCTTTTGAAAACACGAGTCTTCATTATTTTTTTTCGTGTGCAAAAGAAACTTTATTGAGTGTTGAACGAAGGAAAAGTTCAAGAAGTACAAATGCAACCCCCTGCCTCTTTAGTGGTGTTGGAAATTAGATTAAATTTCTATTTGGGTTTCGGGGTTTTTTTAAGCTGGAAATCCAAATCAGTTTCAGCTCTACTTGCATTTAATGCAACATTGACCCTAAGGTACATAACTTCAAGGTTGACACCAGTACACAACAGTCCTGCTATGTAGTCCCGTATAATTATCCCTCTGTGGCAGAAGACAGAGGCACTAGACCAGAGACCTTTAACAACAACCCTGCCGTGTGGCCCAGTGTAACGATCCTCTCTATCCTTAAAGGTGTGGGACGGAGCTACTACGGCTGAAAAAAGGGTAACTTTTCCTATCACCGATATACAGGGATACTGCGAATTTCAAGAACAGAGAGGGGATCAAGGAATGCTTTATTGTTCGTCGATTTAATTTTCAAAATCCTCCTCTCTACATGTAATTCGGTCTTTGGGGGCCATATCCTGTGGCTAAGTCTGAGCTAGAAAGCAGGCCATTCAACCGAGGTCTGAACTATACAGCAACACTTCTGTAAACGCCAACAAGTGGATCTGCTCTAGTTGAGACCAGAAATGGGATATATCAACCTATGCGTTCATTTGAGTTCTTTCTACATAAGTATTGTTTTGCTTCGCTACTCTCTGCAAACAGGGTTCTCTCCGTATACCCACTATATGTTGATTTTAAGAAAGCTTTCTTTCTGTTCTTGAACTGACTGAACTAAATTCGCATACAGAACCCAGGAGTTTTTGATACAAGATTACAACCAGTTGGATTACATTAAGCATAGATAGCAAGACAAGCCTCTATATTGTGTGCTGTGAGCATTAGTAGCTTTTTAAGTGTATCCCCCAAAAAATGATGCCCTGAGCATTCAATAGAAACACCAGCTGCAGGAGCAGTCTACCTTTGAGCAACAGTAGCTGAGGATCAGGATAATTTTGGGATTTTTCTCTTTGCTCCTACCCATCCCCACCTCTTCATGGCCTGATTTTCTCTTGGGGTGTTGCATTGCTGATCTGCAGTTAAGAGCTCCTGCAACCCAGAACACAGACTTGACGTGTCCAGAGCTCCAGCTGCGTATCTCGAGAAGAAACTCCCATCGTCTCCAGGATCCTAGGTGAGAGGGACAGCAGATTAGAGAAAAATGAAGATGGGGTTCAGCAGAAAACATGATGCATAACAGCTCAACAGTGAACAACAGCATGCCGTTGTTATCAAATACTTATAAGCCACTTAGATCTCCTGCTGTCAAAGCAGTGTACAAATTTTGCAATGTGCAATAGATACAAAGCACAAAATTAAAATACAATATTTATGTTATTCACAAAACAGGTTAGGTTGGGTCACACAGGCGGTTCTTGTTTTCAGCATGTGTCTAAAACTAAAAAATCTTGTTGAGTTTCAGAGAAAAAGATATTCTCGATAGTGTGTGCCTCTATATTAACTACCCTACTCCAACCAACAGCAGGGCAGATCTCAGGAGAGTGTGGTGCCACCAGGAGATAAATCTCCAGGACATCTCAGGGACTGAACGATTTTCTCCAGTAACCAAGCACTAAATTGCTTAAGACTTTCAGTAATTAAAACACTTATAAACAGCTGGTCAGAGCGATCTGCTTCAGCGCAACAAGGCAATGCAAGATGACACAGATCCTCGATCCTGGATCTGCAGAGGTGAGGACTAACCATCCTGCCTTCTCTGAGCCAAAGAATTAAAATTATTTTTCTTCTCTTTTTCATGAGCAGTCTCTGAAGGACTTACCTCCAAAACCCAGTCAGAATGTATTAGGAGAAGTTAAATTATGGTTTGTTTGTTTTTTAAATGGCTTTATTTGTTATTTGTCTTCTGGCACTTATACCCTATTTTTCTCCCTTAAAAACGGAGCCAAGGCAGCTCACGATAAGAACAACCACAAAAACGCGGTTAAGTCACAAACAAATAAAAATATTGAAAGACAGATTAAAAACATAATTTAAAACAGAACTATAACGCACCAACAAAGAAAAATGATCAAAAGGCACTTCTTAAGCAGCCACCCAGATGAAAAAAAAAAATCCCTGAAACACTTCTTTTTCGGTATCAACCAGTTGTGCCTATTCAGTGAACACGGGATTTATTATTACCTTTGCTCGGTGTTTTGAACGGCAGATTTGGCTGCCTCAGGCTGGGCCTTTAGAAAGGTTTGGTACATGGAGAATGTTTGTATGTATCCCATGAGCTCAGCCACAGTCATGGAGACTTTATCAAGCACATCTGTAATTCTAGGAGGAAGCAGACAGATGTTAAGGGCGCTCATGTGGAACAATTCTGACCAGCTGCATTTCACAGTTTAGATTCAACAAGAATGGTCCTGATTCTAGAGGGAAGCCATCCAGCTGAGCTGAATGGCATTCAGAGCCATTTTACTCTGAACTAAGAACTGTTTGCACTAAAAAAAAAAAAAAAATTGGATTTTTAGACCGCTTTCACTGCGATGGCCCCAACCGCTGGCCAAAAGGTCACGATCCACTCACCTCTTTTTGTCCTGGAAGGGCAGGGATTTGAATATTTCTTCGTAGTCGTCCCTAACTCGGTTGACCTTTTCGTTTGCATACGCAGACAGCTGTTCTTGAAACTACAAAGAAGGAGTGAGGGGAGGGCATGATCCACGGCAGCTCTCCGGCAAGTGTTTCCACTAACGTTTCCTGGATGTCATGCCTTCAAAACATGGGCTCTCCCTGTTTTTCCCATCCTCCAACTCTCTCAGTACTAGAACGGAGCTCTAGCTGTGTGTGTGCGCGATGCAAAGACACACCAACCACTGGCAGAACAGGACCGATAAAATGAAATCATCCCTCTGTGCTTAGTCACATTCTGGAATTCGCTTCCATGAAACAGATGAGCATTAACGAAGCACGCTTTAACAGAGAGAATGCAATCGTCTATTTGGGTTTCACACTGCAGTATTTCTCAGTTGGTTTGGAGCTTCTATTAAATTATTCTAAAAGACCAGGATTCAGAAGAAATGCACTTTTGCCTTGCTATCCTGTCTCTATTTTTTAAGGCATGGTTTTGACATTTATCGTCTACCATCCTTGAGGGAAGGCTCTATGGCATGCCCTGAGAAGCGAGGATAGTTGTGACTACGTGAGACAGGGTCTTTTCTGGGTTTAAAACTGGCTTTTTGAAAATGTTTTGTACCTGCTTTCTGAATATATATAATTAATATTAAATTAATTTAATATTAAATTAATTTTAAAATATTAATTTTAGTTTTTAATCTTGTTTTTAAAAATAATGTCTTTTATCAGTTTTAATCATCTGTCCATTGTATATCATTCTGGCTGACAGAAAATCTATAATTCTGCGTAGTGTGGCCTAGTGAGTCACGAACTAGGACTCAAAGAGACCTGGGTTCGAATCTGCACTCAGCCCTGGAAACGTGCTGGGCATCAACATTAGCAAAACCACTCCTTCAACATCTCACTTACACTGGACAATCCTAGAGATGTAAAATTTCCATTTCTTCCAGGAAAAAAAATGGACATTTTCAGAAATTTTACATCGCTAGAAAATCCTATTATTATTAGTATTTGCTTTATTTATAAGCTGCCTTTCTCCCAATAAAGGGCCCGAGGCAGCTCACGATACTGAAAAGAAGAGAATGAAAAACATAAGTTAAACATTAAAAAAATAATCAAATGATATGCTAATTAAAATACACTTGAATAATTAAAAGCAAGTAAACCCTAAAAGCGATCTTAACTTTAAAAAGGCATTCATGGACTTCATCCTGACACATCACTCTAAGTTGGATGTGACTCAACAGTACAAAACACACGGAGGAGTCCTGTCATTCTGTACTCCAAGCATCAGTGTGGAGGATGCACCCCATGCAAACTTTGTTTGCACTGTTTCTGGGATCCACACACCACTTTGGGGTGTTTCTCCAGACTTAGTTTTTTTCTCTCTGCAAAACTCTCGGATAAAGCAATGCCGTTTGGGCTGCGCAAGGCCGAGCCGTTGGAGAGAGAAGACGTACCTGTATGAAAATCTGTGTGAGCTTCTCCGTACAATCCCCGTAGTGCAGCCTCATGTCCAACGTGTTGCTGGTCAAGATCACGCAACCGGTGGGTTTGAGAACCCGCTCCATTTCCACCATGAAGCTAGGAATGTCGAACCAGTGGGCCGCCGTGAAAGCCGTCACCAGGTCCACGGAGTGGTCTTCGAAGGGCAGCTTTTCCGCCGGGCAAACGCTGCGTTAAAAGGAAGGGCAACCACGCGGCTAGAACGACACACCACCGGGGCTCGCCTTGCCAAAACCTCTTGCAAAGAACCCGGGGCAGCAAAAACCTAAGTGGCGGGAGGGAGCCGTGGCCTCCGAAACCAAGAGCCTTTCACGTGGCGCATAAGAGACAAAGACATTTCATTGGGCATCAGCTTCCGTGGCACACAGCCCCGGAAAGCTGACGTCCAATAAAACTTACTCATCTTGAGCCTGGTACACTGTTTTTTCCATGACAGTGTCTACACTGACGTTCTTGCCAAGGTGGGTTAACCCAAAATCGGTGGGCGAGAGTCTACACCGGTAGACGCTGGTGACTTAGACCAAGGAGCGCGCCAAGATGCTGAATTAATTAATTTATTTGATTTTTATCAAGCAATGCAAGATACGGGATCTATTTTGGGGTGTGTGTGTGTAGGATCCAGTACCTCAGATAACTGCTGTAAAGTTTGGACTAAAACCCGGAGAGTGTCACAAAATCAGAGTCACTTCATTTCCACTGTTTTATATTTGCTCTTCAATCTCCCATAAAGGATAAGATCTTTAAAAACAACACCAAGGAAGTGTCTTTGTTAATTCCTGGCCTTTGGAACCTCTCGCCACCTGCCACAGAATCCTCTTCCTGCTTCACAGCATTCTGGGCAGTGTTTTAAAGGAAGATGCTCAGATTTGGGGACTACATTAAGAGCACCACCATTTCCAAATAACTAGAAGATCGTTTCCGAAGTAACCAGAAGGCCTGTTCTTTCCTCCTGATGAACAAATACCAAGGAAAACGAAGCCAAGTTGCAAATTGAACAGCCATGAAAGGACAATCACACATCTTTTGCTGCTTAAATCAGCTCTGCTTCTAACAGCGAAGCTCCATGTGTCATTTGCTTTGGGTTCTCAGATTTCACCCAGAGTCCCGTGCCCGGTTCCAGCCACCAAGTGTCAGGAAGGATGCTGTGTGCGTCCATCTGTGTTTACTTACAGGTAAGAGACGTTGGGAGGGTGGGCCGCCCGATTGGCTTCCTCAATCTGAGCATCGCTGATGTCGGTCCCGACCACCTTCTCAAAACGCTTGGCCAGCAGGTGAGTGCACTGGCCTGAGCCGCATCCCACGTCCACGGCCAGACGAAAAGAACTCAACTTTGGAGGAGGGAAGAACAGTAAGAAATGCACCCCTTCAATCACATGAGTTCACCTATATACACCTTCTGCTGCTGGTTAAGCTCCAGTGATATAATGCCTTCATTCCTAAGCATGTCCGTTTAGAAGGATGCGACAGAGGCCAACAAACTTCATTGCTAGGTAAGTGCAAGAAGGGCAATCAGCCCAATTTTGTCTGGAGAACGTAATAAGAGGAAAGCAATTTCTACCAAAAAAGTAATATCAACAATCAAAATACTGTAGTCCAAAAAATAGCTCAATGGTTTAGGTCTCTGGCTGCAGAGCCAGAGGTTGGGAGTTTGATTCCCCACTGGGCCTCTCTATAGGGTCCATTCCAGCCCTGCAGGTCTAAGAGGATGATGATGATGATGATACAAATGGGCAAACCTTTTGACTAGCATATTATATAACATTCTGTATAAATATTCTGCTTTTACATATACCGGTCGTTTCACACGCCTGCTTCCTGATGGAGCGGGGTTTTAAACGGATTGTTGTGCTCTGCTGTTTAACTGTGTTTTAATATTTATCTTCGTTACCATTTTAATATAATAGCTGTTTAATTCTTTGTCATATTTGCAGGCTTACTGTTTTTAAGCTTTTAAATGCCGTTTTAATGATGTCAGCTGCTTTTGGGACCTTTTGGGGAGAAAAGCGGGATAGACATATTTTAAATAAATAAATAAATTTTCCAGTTACAGAGAGACTAATGTACAAAAAAATGTATGTGCACACACACACAGAAAAACAAACTTATGCACATATACACTAATACATGCACGATAGACACATACAGTAATATATAATCATAATCTTAGAACTGCAGCGCTGGAAGGGATCCCACGGGTCATCTAGTCCAGCCCCTTCAAAGCCACATCAAAAATCAGTGCTTCAGGTATGGGGGCCCTCGGTATATTTATATACAGACAAACAGGCACAGGAAGGCAGTTATTTGATAAATGGACACTGAGTAAACTTGCCAAGAGTGCATACGCTTATTATTCTGGGTGTGACCTTGGAAAAATGTTTTCCTGAGTGAGGACGAATAATAGTCCAGAGGTTCAAAGAAAAATACCTTTTGTTAGAAGAAATGTTTCAGTCTACACCTGCGAAACCGGAGGGGTAAAATTAGGTGGATCAAAACACTTTTAAATGCAAAGATTTTGTACAGATGTTTATTGAACCAGGCGTTATTCTCCCTTAACACAGCTCAGGCACTTACTTTGGTCGCTCAAAAAAGCTGGAAGGCATTTTTTTTTAATGCAGATTTTTTTTTCCCGACCCTTGTGTTCTGGGGGAAAGGGCATCCTTTCCTATTGTATTTATTAATTTGATTTAATTTGTAGGCCGCCTTTCTCCGGATGAGAGGCCTCGCCGGCTCACAACATTCAAAGAAGTGGAACTGAAAACACAACACGGGAATGATTTATGTCTTTAAAATATTTCTATCCTGCCTTTCTCTTTAAAACGAGCCCAAAAGGCGGCTTGCCTCGTTCAAAAGACAAAATTCAAAAGCTAAAACAGCCGGTGTACAAAGGTTAAAAGAGAATTAAGACGAGGATTATATGAAAAACGGGAACTAAAATCAAGACTCAAACACGTTTAAAGCAACTGAGCACCACAATCCATTGGAAAACACACACACACCCTCAGGCCACCAGTTATTAAGGGAAAACGTATGGATGTTGTCTTCGGTGGGGGGGATTGTCCACTGTAGATGGTTTTGGGGTTTATCTTCAACCTTCCTTCCCTGGATGGGAGTTTTGAGATCAAGGATCTCGAGAGCCACGCTTCCCCATCCTTGCCCAAGACACATGCACAGAGGTCTTCGTAACCTGGAGACTTCCACCTGGTGTGCAAGAAGCTGGGGCTTTATAGGTCTACTTGCAACTCACCCACCCCAAACCCTTCAAGGGTCCATCCGAGGCTCCCTCTTAGCCCTCCTCAGAGATGCTGTAGGTGGAAGCCTCAAACATCTGGATTCAGGTCGCTTTTCCTCTCCCCATAAGCCTTCCTCCTTTAAAAGGAAAAGTAAGACACTAGTCCTCAGGAGGCCGAAGAAAGAGCTTGATCTCATTTCACTCCTGTTTTAATTCTTGTGCATTTTACTGATTAGGACTGTATGTTTCCTCTCTGGTTGCCAACGGCCCAGAATAACGCTTTGCTCTAATGCTGGGCATTTTCAAAAACCAACTCAAGACCTGGTTATATAGACAGGCCTTCCCTCCGGGCACTACGTAACTTTCTCTTTTTCTCTACCTTTCTCTGCTTTGTTCTGTGTAAATGCTGTAAATTGTTATCTGATATTAATTGTTTTTATTCTACGTTGTGTGAGCCGCCCAGGGTAGACTATGTCTAAATGGGTGGCATATAAGCTCAATAAATAAATAAATAAATAAAATAATGGGGCAGTCTATAAATCGAATTAATTGATTAATTAATATGGGGGGGGGCAGAAATAAACTCAGCCAAGGATGCCCATTCTGATGATTCTTGATCCTTCAATAAGTCAGTCCCTCCCTTTTCCAGACCCACCGAGTCAGGCTGGAGTTTTACACCCAAAAATGTTTGTGGCATGCAAAAAAAAAAAAACACACACAAACATACATTTTCTTAGCCCTGCTCGACGAAGCTCGCCTGATTTTTCTGCTCCTCGTTCCTTTCCAGAAGTTCTTACCTTTTGTTCCAGGTATGAGAAAATCACCCCTTGCAGGTTCTCCTGGAGCGAGAACCGGTATTTCTGGTAGAAAACGGCATGGTCCTTCCCCTCGAACAAGCGGGTGGCCATGGCTCTCCCCAGGCGTTAAAAAAAAGAAAAGAAAAGCCAAAAAAAAAAAAAGAACGAAACAACGAGCACAAGTAACGGAGGCGCCTCCTTTTATTCTTGCGAAGGGGTAAACCGGACTTTGCCTTTTGCAAAGTCTCGCGTGGAAGGAAGGAGCCGGTGGCCCTCCCTCCCTCCCTCCCTCCCCGCAGCCGCCGGAGATTATGTAAAAGCTGGAACGGAAGAGAACGGAGGGGGTGCCTTGCAAGAAATAACGCCGTTACCCACCTCGAGGAGCCGCGTTGGACGGCTCGATGCCGAAACAGGAGGGCCTTTGACACTTGGGCGGAAGAGGACATTTTAGCAAGAGCAACCAGAGCTTAGAAAGGGTGCTTTGGGGGGGGGGGGGGGGCACTACAGATCCCATAATCCCCCAATGCCTTTGACACTTGGGCGGAAGAGGGCATTTTAGCAAGAGCAACCAGAGCTTAGAAAGGGTGCTTTTTTTGGGGGGGGGGGGGGACGGGACCACTACAGATCCCATAATCCCCCAATCAGGTGCCTGGGGGATAATGGGATTTGTAAAAACAAAAACCCAAAGTACCAAAGAGGGAATGCTTGAACTGACTCTTGTTTCTGCACACGCGCGCCCCCCCCCCCCCCCCCCCGTGTTGTTATTCTATGCCTTCAAATTGCTTCGGATTTGTGGCAAATCTAAACAGGGTTTTCAAGGTCCATAAAAGCGTGTGGTTCTGCAGGGAAAGCTGGCAGCCGTCTGGTCTGTTTAAATTGCTTTTCTATCTGTCATACTGAACTAGCGCTATGCCAGAAATAAGATGAATAAGTACAGTATTAAAAAACGACACCCCAGCCGCGGGGCTTAGTGGTTGTGAGAGGCTGCGAGCGCCAAGGCGGGAGGCTGCAGGACAAAGCCTTGAACACAACGATTTTAAAAGCCCATGTCGCCCTCTCGATCAAGATACGACACAGTTTAAGTTTTCCTAAGACGAGGCACACACTGACGGACCCAGAAGCCACGCGACTTTAAACCAATTTCAAAAACAATGATCCATCTCCCAATTCACTTTCATAATGTAACCATGCCATGAGTCTCATATACATGTTTACAAAACATCTGATCTTTATGTGTGTGTATATATATATATAACTACATTATAACAACCTGTTGTGGCTTGTTTATTATGTTCCAGAAGTGGTGTGGAATTTGGGGAATAAAGGGGTTAATACAGACTGAAAACGTGTCATTTCTGAAACGTGCCCATGTTGAAGTCTTATTTCTTTGCCACAAGGTTCTTTATTAATACATTATGTAATTTCTTGATACATGATGCCATTCTTATCCGTTCTTAACCTAGATATGGCCTACAGGTTCAGACTGCCTGGAAACGTATATTATCTCAAGCAAATAGGAGAGAGGGAGTGGTGTTCGTTAATCTGAAAAGCAAAACAAAAGACCTTTGTGTCAAGGGTAGAAAGCAAGAATTAGGGAAACCTTAATGTAACGATTAGCAAATTGTATTGATGGCCGTTGAATGCCCAGGACAACCTGTTAACATCTGTTTGTCTTTACGTTTAAATTCTTTGCCAATTAACGCAGCCGGATGTCAGGACAGGAGTTTGTTCTTCGTCTGGTGGGCTCGTCTACACCCATAAACACGTCTATCCGCTAAAGCCCTCTGTTCTTATCTAGGAATAAGTTCCATTGGTTACTGCTGGATAGATTGACAGTCACCCGGGCCCAGAAAGGCCCCACCCATCCAAACCTTCTAAAGGCAGCATGCAAGGTTGCAAAACTCCACCTATCAAAACAGGCACATTCCTTGGTCCCGCCTACAATCGTTGGCTCACGTGGGGCTGTTGTGAAGAAACTGAACACAAAACGATGCCCGCTTTTTCAGACGTGAATAGCTGAAATGCAGCCCTTTTGGAAAATCTCCCATGGTTTCGTTGGCAAATTAAAATGCATAACTTTATTAGTTGTATCAATAAATAGATGCATTAGGTAAAGTGCGTTAATCAATGCACTTGTTAGGACATAGGTGCCAATAAAAGTATAACTGCTAGTTTCATTACTTGTAACTGAGGACAGTTGGGTAACAAGTAACTAGGTTACTTCCAAGTTACTTTCCATCTCCAATGTCACCAGCCTATAAATGGAAGGTTTCCATGTGCCTGAGCCATAAACACAATATCAAACTGCAATCACTGGGAAGGGAGATTCATTCCAGGCAGGATGATTATCCTGCCGACCCCCTGCAAAGGCAGTTCCGGGAGGAAGGAAGACCAGGGCAGTAATTCATCCAGAGCGACAGCAGGTGTATTTTTCTACAGCCATGTGCCTTGAGCTCATGGGGAGGTGTGGTTGTGCGTTATTTCATTTCTGTCTGAGAATATCTGGGCTAGCTGAGGCCAGCCACATGGTGAGCCGCCTCTGAGCAGCCTGCCCTGCCTCAGAGAACCAGGTGGGCTGCATTTTCGACCTCCTTTGGCCACACAACTTGTGCAGCAGGTTGCGTGGCTCAGATTTTTTTACTACACCACCGTGCACACCCTAGTCCCGTCAAGTCCGGTGGCATTTTTCAAATGTTTTTCCTTTTCCCCATCCTTCCTGGCCTCTCTCAGCATGGGAGTCATGCACGGTCCACAGTGATCATCCTTCTGTAGCAACCAGAGATGCCCAACGGATATTGGCCACTGCCTAAACGACTACAGTTTCCCAGAATCCCCCATGACACTTATGAAAACCCTTGTGGCCCACCCTGTGGTCTATGAGGCCAAACGTTCAACATAGATCAGGGGCACAAGGTGGTCAATCCCTCGCCCTCCTGGGCCACTCCCCAGAAGTGATCAAAGAGGACTAGCAGCACCATTAAACAGCACACAAAAAAATCATATTATTTGGAGAGAGAAAGGAAAGTGGAATGAATTGTCTGTTTAGACACGTCCTTTACTGAACATCTCATTCAGAGATGCAGCATCTGGTCAAAGGAGAGGGGAGGACCCATGTGCCACAGATCACTCAGACTACACTGAGCCACAATGACGCTTGATCCCATGCTCCATGCTCCTTTCATCCACTCTGAGCCCAGAAGGGTCTGGTTTGTTGTTGTTGTTTAGTCGTTTAGTCGTGTCCGACTCTTCGTGACCCCATGGACCAGAGCACGCCAGGCCCTCCTGTCTTCCACGGCCTCCCGGAGTTGGGTCAAATTCATGTTGGTAGCTTCGATGACACTGTCCAACCATCTCGTCCTCTGTCGTCCCCTTCTCCTCTTGCCTTCACACTTTCCCAACATCAGGGTCTTTTCCAGGGAGTCTTCTCTTCTCATGAGATGGCCAAAGTATTGGAGCCTCAGCTTCAGGATCTGTCCTTCCAGTGAGCACTCAGGGTTGATTTCCTTCAAAATTGATAGGTTTGTTCTCCTTGCAGTCCAGGGGACTCTCAAGAGCCTCCTCCAGCACCACAGTTCAAAAGCATCAATTCTTTGGCGGTCAGCCTTCTTTATGGTCCAGCTCTCACTTCCATACATGGCTACTGGAAAAACCATAGCTTTGAACCAGGGTCTGGTTAGCCCAGGATAAGTCTCCTCCTCTGTTGCCCGAAGCCACCGGGAGTGATCTGGCTAGCCCATCCGGTTGACTCCCAACCTCAGACAGCTGAAGAAGACAGAAGGCAACCAGAAAGGGCCAAGGTTTAGAAACCAAGCCCTTTGAGGGAACCTGGCCTGTTCAGCCTGGAGAAAAGAGTAGACACTCCTTCACTGTTTTTTTTAAAGCAGATGTTGGGTGGCTACCAGATGTTTTAGCTGTGGGTTTCCTGTCTTGGAGGGATTCAATGATCCACGGGGTCCTTTCAGTTCTACAATTTTATGAAATCCTTAAAACATCCTTGGTGTCGTGTTATGTTCTACACACCTGCCTTTCACCCCTATCCAACCCCTGTCGTCCCAGAGTTGTGTTCTCCTTACGTTGCCCATCTCAACGCGCCTTGTTTTTCAATTTTTATTTGGGAGCCAAACGAGAGGAACCTGTTTGTTGTCGGAGTCGAGATGTTTAGACCGGTCATGGGAGGAATGTAGACCATTGGCACAGGAAGTCCAGAGGCAGCCCCTTAAGGCGTTCAGGGTTGGCCGGTTGGGCAGAAGATCATTTTCCAGTGGGCTTCACATCACCAACACGCTGAGGACGGTGAGCGAGGCTCACCATTCTGTCACCACTTGGCTCAGAAGAAACATCTTGAGAAGAAGACCAAGTCACGTCCGCGAGGATGACCTCCTTCCTTCTGCTTCTGTTGCTGGCTGCTGGCGGGACCGTTGGTCAAATAGGTAAGGATGGTTCAATCACAAGTTGCTTTTTTAAAAAAAGGGAATATCTACTTATTTGCCTTTCGGGGGGGGGGGGAACCTTGCTCTTCACGCAAAAAGGCTCCTGGAACAATTCCTCCATCAATAACCCATGGGAGACTCTCTGCCTTTCGTCTAAATGTCTAACAGAGACGACACAAAAGGAAGAGACGGTGCGGAGGGAGGAGGAGAAAAGCAAAACCAGGCACTAGTTCTTAAATTTTTGAGAGGTTACATTTGCTTATTATTTTTCTAAACTAGAAGTTAATTTTAAAGAGGCATTGATCATATACACCGTGTCTGGGATATTTTGATGTACTCCAGTGTCTTGTCCGGCTCTGTGTGTCTCTCCAACTTCTCATGCTTCCTTGCCTTGGTTCTGTTTGGTGAAGCTTAGACTGTAATCTCCTTGAGACGGAGACCCTGCCTTTTTTTTTTTTCCTGGAAAGAATCGGCAGACAATTTAAACGTAAAGAGAGTATAACAATAATCCTTCCATCCAGAGGTACAAAAATTTTGGAACAAGCTTGCCAGGCTGGCTAAATAAATAAATAAAAGCTAGGCTGGAGTTCAAAACAAAATGGGGGAAACTTATTGGAGAAATTAACTATGATTTTCTTTCCAATATCATCTTTGCAGCCATTATGAATTATATACGAACCAAACAACCCATTGCTACAGCTTCCATCACATCCGTGTTCCAGAGACATGATTCACATGGTCTTTCATGTCCAATAAATCAGACTTGAAAAATCAGGACATTCTTAAAGACCAATCTAGCTGGATAACTTAGTAGTTTAGGTCTCTGGCTGCGGAGCCAGAGGTTGGGAATTTGATTCCTCCCACTGTGACTCCTACGAGTAGAACCAGCCTTGTGTAGCCTTGGGCAAGCTGCACAGTCCCAGGGTGACCCCAGAAGAAGGGAATGGTGAACCTCTTCTGAGTCTTCTCTCCCTGGAAAACCCTGAAGAGGGCTGCGTTAAGTCTTGTTATTAAAGACCAATCACAAAACAAACTAATTTTCCAAAGACAGAAGCTAAGGAAAACTCCTGATGTGGCAATAATCAATGTTTAAAGAATCCTCTGTTCTGATGACAGGCTATGTGTAATGTGTAGTTTGGCCCCATGGTTTGAGTTTTTGGTTTCCCCTTCATTCTGCTGATGTGCCAGTTTCAGTCCTAAGCAAAGGGACAGATGCCTGGGTTTGGGTCGCTTGGAAATGTTACTATTTTATACTCCAATGCCCAGCATGCCCTAGGGTTCACCTGACTGGGGCTTCTGAGGCTTGTAGTCCCAAAAGCCAAGTTTCTGGATGAGTGGAATATGTGGTTTTCAGATCGATTCAACAGACTGGAATTGTTTTGCACCCAAATTTTTTACTTTTTTTCAACTACCCTGCCCAGAATAAAAAGTCCTGCGGGGGCCAGGCATTCAACGAAAGTAACTTTTGGAAGTTACATCGTCTGAAGAACAGTTTACTTGAGTTTGATGGTGTATATTCTGTTAAACTTTTCAACATGCTATGATTCACTTCTTCCCCACCTACCGGGGTCTCCTGGAACCCCCCTGAATCTCTGTGTCTTTGTAGAGGTGGTTCGTTACGTCCCTCGTGTCTCGGATTTGAACATAGAAGGGAAGACCACTGGCAGCACTTTTGCTTTGGAGCCCCCAAACTGTGTCTTTGACACCTTTCTCAATTCCTCGGACGAGATCTGGGTGGCGATTACATATGCCAATGGTGAGTCTACGGCCCAACTTCCTTGTCTTCTCAAATTGTTTGTCTGGGAATGGACAGTAGTGGTGGACAACCATCCCTTACTTCACTTAGACAGCTTTTAAATTTTTGTAATCCTTAATTTAACTTTTCTTTCCGGATTTATTTGTAGTCTGTTTCACTTTAGTCCATCAAAGGTGCTTTCGAATGAGTCACACCGTTGGTCCATGTCGTCTGGTGTTGTCCAACTCTGACCGGCGGCAACTGAAGATCGGGCTAGAAAAGGATCAGCACCTTTCCTAGCCCTGTCTTTAGATGCCTGGGATTCACAGGGGGGATCTGCCAGCGGAGGGATCTGCCAGGGAAAATTGCTCCGTCACCTAAGATGGGCAGATGAAAAGTCAGAAAAGAAATGGGTCAGAGGGGGAGGTGAGGAAATGGAGCCAAATTCTGCCAGATCCAGACTGCCTCCAGCCCAGGGACCCAGCGGCTATGTTCCATCTAGTTACGCTCCTTAATAGATTGAACACCAAATACAGACTCTAATGGCCTTGGAGTTATGGAGCAGCATAACGGGCAACCGGGAGGTTTTATACCAGCCTTGTTGTTAAGCATCCCTCCTGGTAGCCAGAGGTGATCGGAAATTGCACGCAGGCGAATACATCAGCCGGTGGCGGACAAACAGAGTTGTCAAGTCCTCCTCTTCGGTGTGACTAGTGAAAAGGAGCGGCAGACTGCTTTTATGATCTGGGCCAGCCACTGCAATAATAGCCCTTCATCATCATCATGTTAGAATTGCACAGCTGGAAGGGACCCTATGGACCATCCAGTCCAGCCCCTGTCAAGGAGGCCCAGTGGGGAATCGAACTCCCAACCTCTGGCTCCACAGCTTAGAAACCTAAACCATTGAGCTCTCCAGCTGTTCCACTAATAGCATCTCAGCTCAACTTCCTGCTCTCCTCTTCTCCACTCGCAAACAGCCACTGCCAACTTCAAGAACCCAACGAGTCCTAAGCAAATCCCACCATATGAAGCCCTGTTCACCACATATGGCTACATGACCATGAAAGCCACCCTCTCCAGCTACCCATGCAAAGGCGCCAAGCCCGGGAACGTGCTCCGGATTGGCAACGAGTCAAGCTGCAAAAATGACGACACCCAGACTACCTGTAATGGCCCCTTGCCCTCTGCAGGTCCTTTCAGGTGAGCATAACTGGGACACATTGATATCACCCAGAGTCAATCCATTTTTTCTCTTTTTGGAACAGAGCACATGTGCGTGGTAAGCACTCTGAACTAGGGACCAGGCAATAGGTAGATAGCTTGGTTGTGTTTTCCCCTTTTGGTCTTTTCTAGATCTACATGCGGATTGCTACTGCGAGGGTCTTCCTCCTTCCTTCTCTTTCTCAGGTCCCTTCCTCCTTCTTAATTTTCTTCCCAACTAGAAAGCCATAGAATTGCTTGGCTTCTCCATAATGTCTGAGTAGATCTTCAGATACATAAATGGCTTTAGAGGCTTTTGAAACCAAGTTCGGGGTTCTTTCGCCTGCACTATTCTTGAATGGCTTTCCTGAAGAGATAAACATAGGTCTCGTAATTTTTTTTTGCCAGTTATGAGTTTCTGGAGTAAATACTCCTGCCGTAGGTTTCACACAATTCCACTGCACTCAACTAGCATAAATACTAAATCATTTTATGAAAATGAGTTTTTAAAAAACTGTTTGTGATGTGTATGGTAAATGAAACGTTATACCAAAAGGCATGTATTGGAGAGAAATAGACGTGAATGAAAATGTGTCTGCATCTTTGTGTATAGCAGGGTTTTTTTAATTTATAAATTGGTGCGGGAAAGGGACAGAAGATATTTAAAATTGGTAAAATGATAAGAGTCAAACTAATTGTTAAAAAGAGGAATGCATTTATCTAATGATTAAGCCATTTTCCCTTCCAGAAAAAGGATTTCCTCATAGACCACTGTCCCTCAGTAATCTTGCAAATTATGTCTGTGTTTACCTTCCAAGGACCAATCACAAAACAAAGCACAGTCAATGCAAAATGAGGGAGGAAAATCAAATACTGTATAGCAACATGGGGTGTATTTTGCCACTAGATGGCACACCTCTTCCAGATATGTCCTCAGTCTTAACCTTTTGCCCTCCATCCATTTTAGATTTCGATTCCCAGAAGCCCCAGCCAGCATGGCCAATTTCAAGGCATTCTGGGAAATGAAGTCCAAAACAGCAGGAAGATCAAAGGTTGAGACCTGTTATACTAAACTATTATTTAGTTTGACCCCAAGAGAATCTGAAATCTACAAAAATTGGCATCACGAGTTCAAATTCCGTACCCAGTCTTGGGCCAGTCTCTGTCCCTGTCTCTCTCTTCCTCTCTCTCCTCTCTGTGTATCGCTCTATTAACCTATGTCACAAGCTTGTTGTGAGGATTGAAGTGCAGCTGGAGTGTGTTTACTGCACCGTGAGATTAGAGGTGTGCAGATTTGTGTTCTGGAGTATAGATCCCAGATTTTGGCATGCCTCAGCTTGAGATCCTGAGAGGAAATGCAGTCAATAAATAAATAAAACTTAATTCCTAGGGCCAGTGTTCTGTATGAATTTTCTCGCCTGCAACCACCATTGCAGAAGCTAGTTTGGGCTAATTGTCATGTGCTGGTTACATGCTTGGTTGCACGACTCGTGCTGCCAAGCACGTAACCAACACGTGACAATTAGCAACCAGATGGGACATGGTATACCTTGAAGTAAAACAACTGAAACAAATAAAGAGAGAGAGAAAGAGAATAATCCTCAAAGCAAAGAATAGGGTAGAGATAGAAGCAGTGAGAAAAAAATTAAGGTAATCTATAGCCTTCTAGATGTTGCTGGAGTGTCGGCTGGTGTCCTACCATATCTAGAAAGTTCTCTGACTTTGGTCTACCATGTGCTTACAACATTAATGCAGGGGGGAACCCTTTAGTTCTATGTCTTGTTGACCTGTCGTTGGGACTTTCAGACCCATGTGTCACATTCTCCAAGAGATCACGATGGAAATCACCACCACCATTACTTGGAAGTGGTTTTCAAGGGCTTTGGGTAATCTCTCCCAGTATTTATCTCTCCGAAATTGAGCAACCATGTCAGCGCTTGGTATTTTCAAGACTGAGGCATGACCAGTTTCTCACACTGAGAACCAGTCCCTCTGCCTGGACGTTCCTGTGAGGGGAGTCGTGTTCAACCCGATTGTCCACATTGCTGTCCAGCAGAGCAGACATTACTGAGGGGGACAGAAACAAGATGAGGGATGAAGGATTGTGAGAATGCAGCCGGCCACACGTTCGAGGCACTCTGGTCACCAAGATACAGAAGTTACTATGCTATTATAGGATTATAAGAATATTCCTGTTATTATTATGAAGGACATAAATAAAGCTTTTATATATTATATTATATTATATTATATTATATTATATTATATTATATTATATTATATTATATTATATTATATTATATTATTAGAGATTGTCCCTACAGCAGTGCAAGGATATTAGGTTGGAGTTTATTGCCATTTTCTCATGGTGGCTATTTTAATAAAAAAAAGGAGATTAGAATGTAGGGCCCTGCTTCTTGAACAAGATTCTTTTTCTTTCTTTCTTTCTTTCTTTCTTTCTTTCTTTCTTTCTTTCTTTCTTTCTTTCTTTCTTCTTCCTTCCTTCCTTCCTTCCTTCCTTCCTTCCTTCCTTCCTTCCTTCCTTCCTTCCTTCCTACCTACCTACCTACCTACCTACCTACTCCAGACAACATGTAGAGTTGGTCAAGGATTCATCACCACTACCCTAGGAAACACAACCCAAAGGCAAACGAGGATGCACATTTGCATAAAATTTGCCTAGATGCAAATTTGGAAACAAACCCAGCCTCGTTCACCACAGTGGGAAAGTCTGTAACCTCCTTGTTGTCGATGGGAAATGCCAAGACTCCCTCCCTTCTTCCACTTCTTTATTTCTAAATAAAAGCCCTGTGGGTTGGGGTCAAGCTGGTGAGCAGTGGGTCGGAGCATCTGGTTGCAGAGACAGGCGCTCCAATCCCCACCAAGCCTTCTGTGCGAAGGGCCAGCCGAGATCTTCGGCCGTGCGTCTGGCTGCTAGGGCAATGCACCCCGTTGCCTATGGAGCCTTGGGCAAACTGCATGGTGTCCCCAGAGCGCCACCCGAAGGAAGGACTGGCCAACCTCTTTGGAGGACGTCAAGCCCTGAAAAACCTAAGTTGCCCTAAGCTGGAATCATCTTGACAGGTCATCACGATGATGACTACTCCTGGGAGCTGACTTGACAATGCAGAATTATTATTATTATTATTGGAATGTTGTTAATATTCTTTCTGCCCTCCCTTTGTTGGTGTTTTAACTTATTTTCAGAGTGAAATTCCTTGCCATGGGCTCCAAAGGTCCTAAGGCAGAAACACGGTGGTCAATTCCAATCACTCTCAAGCAAGGTACGTCAGAAGAAGCAGAGAGACTGGTAGAAAGCGGGACAGATATATGGTGGAAAGTCCGGTCCAAACCTAACGGGTAAATCCCATTGATTCAATGGGACTTACATACACGTTGGCTTACCAAGGCCCCATGGGGTCAATGGTTCTATTAGAGTTGAGCCCAACAAGAGTATGTCGGCTTTGACTCTCTGGACAAACAAGAACAACAATGTATATTGTGTTGCAGAGTTTTGAATTTCTAGTTAAAATTCTCCTTTGGATACACAACAGAAGTACAGAGATTCACCAGGGAGAACAGCTTCAACTTGCTCAGATAGTCCACCCCTTTCTCATTAACTGGAACTTACAGTCTCAGTAAATCGCTTCTAGCAGTAGAAAGAATTAAACCGTTTTGCTACATACAGTTGAAACCAGATAGCAGCAAACTCTAATAACCAAGAAATAGTTGACTTCCAACAGACAAGAGAAAGAGAACACTCAGCAGAGAGCCTGGGCTGTCTTTGAATTCTGAACCAGGAAGAAATGATTGGTTAGTATGGATAGATTGGCAGCCAGCCCAGCCCAGCCCAGAAAGGTCCCGCCCAACCAAACAAACTACACGTAGCATGCGAGGTTGTAGAAACTTATAGATATCTATATTTTTAATGAAAAGCAATCGGACCTACAATATATTTCAGTAACAATACTTTAACTGGAAAACAGTGAGACTTTGTGATGAATCAAGGCAGGTTTCTGCAACTTGGGGCCCTCTGGCTCTGGCCGACTACAACTCCCATCATTTCCGCCTTGACCCCTTAGTTCCGCCGGGCCAATCCACCCTCTGTTGCAGGTCAGCAGATAATTGCTGCTAATTGATGGTGTGTGTGTCTCTCGGTGGCGTGGCTGAGTCAGTCACGTCCCTGAGTGCACCGTGGAGATGAGCCCCGGCAGCTCGTGAATTAGCCACAATTACCCGTAGCAAGCTGTACAAGCCTTATGTCTACACCAGGAGGGTTCCAGCTGTTTGGTTCAAGTTGCCCTCCATTCTGTTGTTGAGAAGATCTTCAGTGACACTTTAGGAGTTTGTAATATTCAAGACCAAGTAGTAAGAAGGTTAGACAAACAGCCGAGAACCAGGTAAGACCCAACGGCTTGATTTCTCATCTCATTTCAGCTCAGGTATGGAAAAGTATTGACACCTGGCCCGGACGACGTAGCGGAGACATGATTGTCATCACGGTCATCCTCTCTGCACTCTGTGGGGTCGTCACCATCGCTTTCCTTAGCACGGTCTGCTATGAATGGTAAGAGGCAACGCTTGAGATCCAATGTATATGTGTAGGCTCTCCATCAGTGGCTCCCGATCTTGGTTCCCCAGATGTTCTTGGACCACAACTCCCAGAAATCCTGGCCAGCACAGCTCGGGGTGAAGGCTTCTGGAAGTTCGAGTCCAAGAATTTCTGGAGACCTAAGGTTGGGAACTACTGCTCTCCATGCCTGTTGGGTCTACATGTGAGTAGGAACCCTTCATCTCCGAGCTCTTCCTTCCTTGTCTGAAAGAAAACAAGGCCAAAACAGGGAAGGGCTCTCCCTTTCCTGGAGTATTTAGGAAGTTGTGTTTTCTAACATCTAGAAAGGACTCGTGTCACTTCCCCAAATACCTCAGTAAGAAGTCACAAGTAAAGAGCTATCATCCGTGGTAATAAGGACTGACGTTAATTTCTAATAGAGACCTCACGAGGGGGAGTGACAGGGCTCTCTTAGCGTAACACATTATTTCCTTCCAGTTACTTGATTTTCAACGGGATTTTGATGGGGAGTTTCTTCATTTTTATGCCCTTCTGTCATCGATTCTAAACGCCTGAAACCTGTTGTGCGCCCCCAACTAGAGTAGACCCATTGCCTCAATGGGTTTTACACACACCTGTCGAGTTACCCTTCAATAACTGATTTGAGGGATCTGTTTTAATTAGAATTGGATTTAGGTCCATGATGGTTTGCTTGCTTTTTTTTTTCAAAGTAAAGCAACCAAAAAAAGCCAAGCGTCATGCACCAGTTATTTCTAAAAGACCGTAACTAGTATCCACAGTGGATTACTTTTCAAACAGCAGACGGAGTATTTGGAATGAAGCACAGTCGGACCTCTGTTTCTGTGGGAGATCGGTTCCAAACCACCCCTCTACTCGGATGTTGAAAAAATGTGGGTTATAGCAACCGTTCATTTAACAGTGACCACTGTACATAGCACGGTCTCTGACCAGTTCTGGTAACTTCATCTTTAGAAATATATATTTCTAGGATTTTTCCTTAATATTTTTCATATTTTCAAACCGCGAATCAGTGAATCAGCGGATATTGATCCCGTGGATAAAGAGGTCAAGCCAGCTGCTCAAGGCTGCTTACATCCCTCCTTTCTTAATGACCGTTTTCTCTCTCGACAGCGTTAAGCGTTTGAGGCAAGGTCCACCTGAAGACCAACAGGAGCAGCGGCCGGATCCAGAGCCCTTCCAAAGCAGTCGCTACGACACCCATCACATCCCACCTGCCCCACCTGTGCCGCCACCTCCACCGGCCATGGACACCCCTGCCCCATAGCTCATTTCTATCTCGTCTTAGAGCTAGGATCCAACACGCCTCTTGGTTTCCTCCCAACTGAGTTTCTCCCTGTCTTTCCCTGGCGAGGCACAAATCCTTAAACCTTCCAGGTCTTCCTTTTTCCAGGGGTAGGGAGCCTCCGACCCTGGGGCCAAATTCAGCCCTCTGCTCAAGATCTCCTTTTCCCAGGAACACCATTGTTTGGGGGGTTTCCAAGATTTTGTAGAAGTTCTTCCCTATCTGATAAGGTTGGGAATCCTCTGTTAAGGTCCCATTCCTAGTAGTAACAGCTGTAGGTGAAAATGCACAGCCTTCGTCCCTGCCCCAAAGTAGACTCTGGCTCTCGGAAACATCTCTGGGATGGGATTTGAGACCCTTGGGTTGAAATAGGTTGACCTTTGGTTTGGTTGCCCTTTGTCTCTTTGCCCTTTGGGTGTTGGCCATCAAAAGTCCATGCATCCCAAAAAAATTACCGGGGTTCTTCTTTTCTCTAATAAGGGGATCCCTCCAGTTTGTGTTCTGTAGCATCTGGTGGTGGCATCTTGGGAGGGTTTTGGTGAAGAATTCCAAGGCCCCGTTCCTTAGAAGGACCCATCGCCACCAAAGACAGCAAACGGACATGTCGCCGTTGGATTGAAAGGAAGACGCATTGCTACCATTAAACCCAGAGTCTCCAATGACCAGCACTACTGTTTTGTTTGGTTTCTAAAATACGAGAAGCATTCCAAAGTTCCTCCCTGGCCCATCTCCAGATTTGACCCTGCCTGGAGAACAAGGCCCTTTGTTATCACTTGGGGGCATATGAGGTATTTATGTGGACAGCCTGAAGAAGGCATGTGTTGAGTCCATGGAAGTTGCCCTCCGACCCATTCTGCATTTGAGTAGAGAGGATACAGATCGGGGCCAATCCACCCTGTTACCTTTAGGAGACATTTCAAAGTCCTTCATCTCCAGGTCCATGGCATTATCTGCGTGAATCTCTTAAAAAAAAAAAAGAGGTGGTGGTAGTGGGACTGAAGATCATCATTCTGCCCCTGTGTGTCCCCTTAGCCCCTGGGGCTTCAACCCAAACCCTTGACCATGGATTCTGCACTAGGGTGTAGTCCACCTCTCTTGAGGCACAGAAGATGGGGTCTAAGTCCAGCTCTGCTTCACACCACTCCTCTCCTTTGGACCCCACCAAACCCATTTTCCCCCTTCCTCCTTCTCCTCCTCCTTTGTAACTGGCTCTCGCAGCTGGGCCCAGCCCCTGCTTCTGCATCCAAGGGAACTGTCTTGGCCCCTACCTCCTACCCCCCACCTCGGTCTTCCATCTCCTTGTCTGCCCCCTCCTGGAGCTTTCGTCAGGCCCACTAGGGGGGAACTAGGGGGTGAGGGCAGGTGGCCAGCTAGCGGTTGCAGGAGCCACCCCCTCAGACAGTGAGAACGGGTGTAAATCCTGTGCGTCTCGTGGGCGCAATGCTGTGTTGCGATGTTTTACAACGACCCCCGTACGCTTTCGTTGGTGTGCTTGTTTCGGGGACGTCTGGGCCATGGGGGGGGGCTGTCCTTCCCCCATTCCATAGGGCCATTCGCACATTGCAAGGGGGGGGGGGAAATCCACAACCTATCCTTTAATTTTTGCATACTGCAAGGGTGTGTGTGCAGGATTTGAACCCTGGGTCCCTGAACCCAATTGCATCAGGCCCCTTAACACAGCTGTTTGTCTGGAAAAAGGGGTGGGGAAGACCATGACTAGGAAGAAAACAGCAGCCCCTTTTCTGTCCGAGCCACACCAGCAATGTTTCTCTTTTGCTGCGGTGGAAATAATTTCCCCGGACACAATTTCCACCAGCTCTTCAGAGGACAGGAGCCGCCTCTCGATCTGGCCTGCGAAACCCTCGGTGGGGTGTGGACCAGCCTTAGTCATACCTCCCTGCCACTGAAATGTGGTGGACCTCGGTGAGTCAGCCGGTGCCAGGAGATGAGCCCCACCCGAGGTGGCTGCAACTGACAGAGGCCACCCTCCTTTTCCTCCCCCTGCCCGTTGGAAAAGGGCGTGTGATGCGTGGGGCCCGATGCCAACGTTGGCGGAAAGGAACGAACGGTTGGGTGCGAGACAGGCCACGTCGGGGGCTCTGCCAGGACGTGATCTGGTGGATGCCGGTCGTGGTCGCTGCATCGCGTGTGAGGATTATGAAAAAGTCAAGAGTGCTTCTGAGCATATCTAAATGGCCTGTTCCGACTTTCCTCTTCGTTCTCCATTCAGGGGGCAATCGGACAGCCGCAAAGGTGCGGACGTGATCGCCCCAGGCTTTTGTGCCGGCTGGGAACTATCTCTCTTAAAGCGGCTCTCCTGTCTGTCCAGGAATCGCTCTGGCCCAGCCCGGAATAGGAGAAGCCTTGCCACGGGACCAAAAAAAGGCACGGATCGGAGTCGGGCGGGAGCACATGCTGCCGTATGACGTGGGATCGCCAGGAAACGGATCGTAGAGAATTGCTCCACAAGCCATCCCAGTGGCGATCTGTTTCCCTTCAGGATCCCAATCCTTCAGAAGTGATCGCATGCTATTTGAATGATCTATATGGTTAGGGAGGGTCAAACCCAGGTAACAAGCCTGTTCTGGCAGAGAAGCAAATCAGCATGTGCTCGTTCAAGCATGAGTTCCGATTTCATCCGCTTGTATGAACATTTCAGCCAGCGCTTCTCTGTTTTCTTTGTAAAGGGATGGGTTTGAAACAAGGCCAGCATTGTGCAGAGTCAGGCAGAGCTGAAGCAGGCAAATTTCCCCTTCTGAATAACAGTGATTTCCAATCACTCATAATTTTCTGTCTGGGAGGAGGTGTTCTGTTTGCAAGAGCTGTTTCCCAGATCAGAGATCCAACTAATGAACTACCTTTAAATCCTTAGATGTTATAACAGTTATGGAATTAGGGGCTGCATGACTCCAGAAACTTAGCTGGTTTTTAACGCAGAAGGAATCTTACCGACAACGGAATTAGCCCCGAGACATCAGGGAACCTCCAGTATCAGTAGCAGTCTACTTGTTAGTACCGAATGCTCAGGAGAGCCAGAGTTGTGTAGTGATAGAGTGATGGACTAAGGAGCCCTGAGTTCAAATCCCTGCTCAGTCATGAAAATTCACTAGGAGGCACCTGGCATAAACTCCTTGAATATCTTACATATCCACTTACCTTGGGCGAAGCCCCATTGAATTCAGTCGCTGAAATCTTATAGGAAGTTGCGTCTAAAGTAGGCCCATTGAACCAACAGAACTTGCAGAGGGGTTGACTCGCCAAACTGCCACTGATTCAGTGGGCCTACTCTAGTTGTGACTTACGACTGGCTTTCAGGCCATGGAACCTGCTTCCTAGTAGACCTATTAAAAACAGTGCTCTAAATGGCTTCATGTCCTCTTTCTCCAAAAGAACGTGAGCAAAAATCATTTGCTCAATCAAATCGCTCAGGTATGTGAGGATCTCATCTCCCCAACTTCGTCTGCACCCATGAAAAAAATACAACTTTAATCCCCCGAGTCCTGATTCATTGACAGCTTCTGAGTCATAGAGTCAGTGCTGCTTCTTAGTACAGAACTTAGTACAAGTGCTGTACTAAACATTACTATTAGAGATGGGCACGAACCGCTGATTCGGCAGTTCGTGACAGTTCGTTTCTTGGCCAAACCAGTGTCTGGCGCTTCCCAGCCCCGCCTCCTCTGATGGGCACCCATTCAGAGGCCATTTGGGAAGCGCCGAACACTTGTTCAGCTGACAAGCGAACCGGCGCGAACCACCAGCACGAACCACTATGATCCACCTGCACCAGAGTGTTTAAATAACAAAAGAAAACAGGAATGTCCTTAAGAACATTGGCAACAGATCTCAAGTGAAGAGTTCCTGAAAACAAGACTTAGCTTTGAAGCAGATTTATATCCCGAGTATTCTTCCTTTGAAATCAACCACCCCTAAAGTTTAAGTCACACAGTAAGTGAAACCCAATTTTCTTGCTTTTGATAAGTTTCCCTCTGGGCACCTAAACCCTCCCAGACACCGTGACTGCCAAACCAGACTTTCAAATGAAGGCCATGTTTACCTCCCAACTACCAATCCGCAAAGAAAAGCGAGCTAGTTCACAAAATGGCAATTGAGAGCAGCTCCTGTTAAGATGATGGGATGTCTTTTACTTCTTAAGGCAGTTCTGCTTCTAATGATCATGCCATTTCAGCTGGCTTAGCCTTCTGTGACAGAGGCTGAGTGTTTGCGAGGGGCGTTTGCTTCTCCTCCCTACACACCCTGCTTTTGTCCGCACGATTGGCCTCGGGTTCTCCATTGCTCAGTCATGCTTAATTTATCCGTCGTGCTCCGAAACTCGCCGGACTTGTTTCCTGCCAATATTCGCCCCTCCTAGAGATGAGAGGGAAGGGGGGGGATTAAGAATATACAGGTGTCTAAAAAAAAGATGACAAGCGTGGGTGAGGCCCATTGAGGTGAAAACACAAAGGGGGTAGTCAAAGCAGAGTGCTTCCCACTATACACTTGCGAGGAACAGAGAAGGACGAAAGGTGGCAGATAGGATGTGTTACTCTCTGGCCGTTTCGTTGATGATGGTGTTCGGCGCCGCATGTGCACAAGGTATGTCTTTCTTGCAACGGCTTTCTTTTTTATTTAAGGGGAATTTAATCCTTTATTTTCACCCAGGGGCACACTCTCTCCACAGAGAGATGGCATTCGCCAACATAAGCGTAGCCCCGGCGGGAGAAAACTTAGCCACGATTGCTTAGGTTTAGTGGGAGACGATGAAAAGAGAAGTCCAAACAGAGTTAGGACAATATCATGATTTTGAGGCTGAAATTAGAACGAGGTTGGCATCACACATTCAAGGAGTTTTGAACAACAACGCCCTGAATCGCCTTGGCACTTTGGTTGGTGAGGCATCTTGGCATTCCCATCTTAAAAAAAAAAAATTAAAGAAGGGAAATTTCCCACCTTGGTCTAATTTAGGCAGCCTCACTCCTGTTATTCTGCCTGCCCGATCCAGCTTGCCCAATGAAATAACATCTGTTTTTAAGAAAGGTGGAATTTCACACGGACAGCATTTAAATGTGTGATCTTAGAAGCGGCGGACGTTGAAATACGGGGGGGAACTTTTTCTGGGAATCGATGAGATTCCAGAAGGAAATAAATCTTCCGTTAGAGAATATGGGACTTTCAGATGTAACTGAAAGTCCCATATTCTCTGGCGATTATGTGACTCTGGTGCAGTCGGGTTGTGATCCTCTTCCGTTTGTATCTGTCCTGGGCAGTCAGCTTGGTTCGTCTCGTGATTGGTCAGTGAGAGGTAAACACGGGCTTAGTTTGCCATTCTGATTACTCAAGCACTGAGCTTGGGAGGAATTAAAGCAAAAATCAAAGTGTGCTGCTTAGATACCACCCCATAGCGTTCAAAGCACTCAAAGGGGTAATGTACAATTTCAAAGGGGTAATGTACAATTTAATTCTGCAGGCTACACATTCCCCCCCCCCCCCCGTCCAAGTAAGCTTGGTCTTCAATTTAGGAAGGATGGAAGGCTGAGTGAACCTCAAGCCGGCTACCTAGGACTTTACCCGGGTTGTGAGCAGAGTTTTGGCTGCAGTACTGCGGTTTAACCACCATGCCGCAAGGCTCCGCTGTAATGTATAGCAGTTTCGTTGCTATATACACTAACATATCTTCAGCTTTTATCCACCTGCTCTCTGTATTGTGTAATTTGACCCTAGATGGGACCCTAGATGGCTCATGAGTGGAGCAGGGCCCCCTAAATTTTGAGATTTGGTGGCGAGGCACCCCCTGGTCTGTCCATATATACCTGAGGTTCATATCTACTTGTATTGCCTGATGACAAAAATAAGTCCATCCGGAGTGGGACCATTACTGTATTATGAGAACCAAAGCACGTAGCTTCAGCTCCATTGTGTCATGACTTGCTCCAAAAGGGCATACTAGGAGGTCTGCCTTGTTGGAACTTTTACAACCGTGCATGCTGCCTTTAGTAAGTTTGGCTGGGCGGGACCTTTCAGGGCTGGGGTGGCTGTCCATCTATCCAGCACTAACCAATTATTCCTTCCTGCCTCTTAACTCAAAGAGAGCCTCTTCTCTCTGCTTAGTGCTTTTTCCTCTCTCTGTTGTCTACTGGCAGCTAGTAGTCTGTTGAGGTATGTTGCTAAAACCAGTTGTGTCTGTCAGTTTGCTGTTTGAACTATTAAATCGTAAGTAATGAAACCTTTAATTCTTCTGCTCATGCCTCAGAGTGAGCTCTTGAGACTTTTAAGTGTAGGTTAAATGAAAGGGGTGGTCAACTCTAGGGAACTTGAAGCTATTACCTCTCTGCACAGGTAGAAGAATTTAATCAGAAACTCAAAAACTTTGCAACATGTCTAACTCCCTAGGGTCTACCAACCGACCATACGGATTGGGGATGCTGGAAATTGAACTCCAACTTGTGTTGGAAGATAGCTGGCATGTGGGCAAAAACAGGTGTTCTGCTGACCTATGACCCTCCTCTAAATCCTCTTGCTGGAGGTGCTTCCTGCTTCCTCTCCTGTTTTGGTGACACCGTGACTGCAGGGAAAATCTGGTGCATGGATGAACTCTTCCTCCAAGCAGGAGATCCAAACGGAGGAGTAAACTCAAGGAGTTTTCTCGTTGGCTTTTTTTCCAGGGCCTTCTGACTATACCCCCCGTCTCACGTCAGAACAAATCGGGGGGAAGATCACCACGTCGACCTTCGTCCTGGACCAGCCCCGGTGTGTGTTCAACAAGGTCGTCAACCCCACAGATGAGATATGGCTGGTCGTGGCTCAGAGCAATGGTATGTTGTGGCCCTTCATGTTGTTGTTGTTGTTACATGCCATCAAGACACCTTTGACTCATGGCGACCCTATGAATGAACAATCTCTGGTCCTCAACAACCCTGCTCAGCTCTTGTAGAGACTCAGACTCTCTCCTTGAGAGAGTTGGTCTATCTCGTATTTGGTCTTTGACTTCAGAGGCAGGAGGGAATGATTGGCTAGTGCTGGACAGAGTGACAGCCAGAAAAGTCCCTCCCCGCCGCTCAAACCACAGGCAGCCTGCGAGGTTGTAAAAACACTCCAACCCTCTTTTCCTTCCGGGTTCTCCTCCGGGGGAACTTTGCAATAATTTCTTTGCTCCTTTTGCCTCGGCAGCCGTGAACAATTTCACCAACCCACGCGCGTCGACGGAACTGCCCTACCAGGAGTTTGAGAAGAACCGCTTCTACATGACCATGAATACCGTCCCCTCCAATTATCCCTGCCCGGATCCAACACAGAACAGCAACGAGATCACGGTGCTGCGGGTGGGAGACGAAACCAAGTGCATCGCCGATTCCTCGAGACCAAATTGTAACGGCCCCCTCCCTGGACCGGGGCCTTACCAGTGAGAGGATATATTTTTTTTTTCATTTATTTATTTATTTATAAACCACCCATCTAGTGCTTAAGCTCCCACTCTGGGCAGTCTGCAAGAGTTAAACATGTTCCCGCATCACCCAGTGAAATGACACCAAAAAAAGAGCAGTAACAAGAACAAAATACGAACATAAGCTAAATCCCCTGGAGGGCGATAGCTAAATCAAATCACAGTTAGGCAGAAGGGGTCAAGAAATCTCTCCTATAGGGAGAATGCTCTTGAAAGCTTCTTCAAATAGCACCACTTTGACCTGCTTGCTTCCTGAAGGATAGAAGGGAGGGGGCTTGGCGTACATCCACAGGCAAGCAAGTTCCAAAGTGCCGTGGCCACCACCAAGAAGGCCCCGTTCCTGATGGTTGTTCTCGGAGCCTCCCTCAGGATAGCCTCCCACAACAATTAAGCCTGGGATGATCAGGTAGTCTGGGTAGAAGATCTCAAGGAAAGATACTCCAGCAAGCGCTGTGGTCCCAAACCATTTAAGGCCTCATACGTTAATACAGTCAGACCGCCATACCCATGGGAGATTGGTTCCAAGCTCCAGCGGATGTTGAAAACCACGGATAATGGCAAACACTATATAAAGCATGGTAAAAGAAAAAAATCCAGAAAACATGATTTCCACATGTATTACCAGAACTGGCTCCCTCTATTGACCGGTGCTGGTAAAAACATCATGAAAATATGCATTTCTTGTTGTTGTTTTCTTTTCATATTTTTAATATTTTCAGACTGTGGATAAGTGAAACTGCAGATACTGCAGTAGGACCGCCCACAAACACGGGGGTCCTACTGTTTTAGCACTTTGAATTGGGCATGGAAGCAGACCGCTCAGGGAGTCAGGCTGAAGGGGGAGGCAATGTGGTTTTTATTTTATTTTTTTAAAGTTCCAAACGATCCTATGAAAATTCCCACCTAATCTTTAGGCGGAGGGAGTGGATCATAAGAGCAGCGTGATCTGGAACGGGTCTGTCAAATGACTATCATCCCTTTTTTTTTCTTTCCAGAGTCAAGTTTCTGGCTATGAATTCCAGCGGCCCCACTGCCGAGACCAAATGGTCGTCGCCGATCACCCTGATTCAAGGTAGCGATGAACAGACGCGGGGATTCAGTTCCCGTTTTACGAATGGCGATACGGGCCCCAATCCGAGCACATCAAAATCCCACAACTTCCCATCCGGGAGTCACACCCATGCTCAAGGCTCCAACCCTGTGTATGCACCGATCTGGAAGCCAATTCAAATCGCTTACCTCCGGGTAGCAAATGATTGAGCCCAAATAACTTACTTCCAAGTAGACCTGCCCTGGGTTGGCCCTCTTTTTCCCCCCCAAACAGGGAACATCTTTTCTTGAGTGTTCCTTTCCCTCTCTCGAAGCTGCCAGTTCATGTGCAGCTGATCGGTTCGCCACAGAAAGTTGTGAAATGTTGTCCTTTCTAGCACTAATGTCCCAGAGTGAGTTACTGAGACATTAAGTGCCGGTTAACGAGAAAGGGGTGGACTCTCTGGGGAACTTGAAGCTATTCTCCTCTGTAAGTCTCTATACCTCTGCTATGTCGTCAACGGAATTTGACCAGAAAAGTCAAATGATGGAACAAAGGAAACAAAATATATGAATGAATGGAATTGCTGTTGTCAGAATGATTCTCTTTCTTTTCCTCACCCAGGGAAGAGCCTGGAGACCATCAATACGAATCCTGAGCACCTGAGTGCCGGAACGATTGCCATTGCCACCATCCTCTCCATCCTCTTTGCCCTCTTACTCGCTGCCCTTATCGCTGCCTTGATTTATAAATAGTACGTTCCCCCCGAGAACTGAGAGGGAACATCTACAGAAAGGGGGAGTCCTTATTTCTTGGGGCAGTAGTCCCAGAAGGTTGGATGGGGGTGGGTGGGTTCTGGGAGGAATCCTTCTAGGCTCTGAACCAACCTCTGCTCTTGGGGCACCTTGGGAACCCGGAAGGAGGGGCTTGTCTTCTCCTCTGTGGCTTGGCTCACTGGCTCGAGCCTTCAGGAGCTAGGCCTGGGTGCTGGCCATGGCGGCTGAGGACGGTGGGAGCTGTAGTGAGACACTGGATGTACAGTAGAATCATGGTATCCGCAGGGAATCAGTTCCAAGCTGCCCACTGCGCGGAGGCTGGAAAAACGCGGAAGTCTTGAATGCTATACATTGCATGGTCTCTAGCTTGAGTATTTTCAGGTCGTGGATAAGTGAATTAGCGGATACTGATCCGCGGATAGGGGAGTCCTACTGTAATTGGAAACTGCCTGCAACAGCTTCCCTTTTTAAAAAATTTGAGCCACGAGGGCCCAAGAGGACAATCTTTCTGAAGCAACACAAGAAGCCAGAAAGGCATGGCTGGTTTGCCGCAATCCTAACGAATCCAACGACTTTTACGAATTGTTTTTAGAGACGTCCTGAGATGGGTGCCTACCAACGAGGGGTCACATTGAGCCTGTGCGGGTCAAGCACTTTTTAAAGGCCCCACTTACACCCCCAGGTGACCCTCAGCACCTTCACGCTCCAAAAAATGTTTGTAGTTTCTATTTGTTTAAAAAAGGTTTTGATTCAGAAAGGTCCCTAGGAACCCAAGACAGCTTGTCCGGAGTTCCTTGTAGTACTTCCTTGTCTGTCTCTTTTCCACAGTTCCGACGTCTGCGGCGGTGCCGATATCGTGACCGTGCGGGACCCGGCGACCGTCATGCGGTACACGACCCACCATATCTACGACCAACCGGCCAACAGGTTGTGAGTTTCTCCAGCGTGCCGAACTTCAGTGCTTCCCTCCCGCACGTCTAGCTTCTGCTCATGAGGATGTCACCAGGAGAACATCTGGAGATCTTTGAGACCCAAATTGGACATCCAGATCTCAGATATTTGCATGCCAAACCAAGGAAAGTGGGGAGGATGGGGTTTGAATCACCGTCATCTTCTGTGCCCCAGGTTTTTCGCGACATGCCGTCAAGTCGCCTCCAACGTACGGTGACCCTATGAATGAAGGATCTCCAAAATATCCTGTCTTCAACTGCCCTGCTCAGTTCTTGCAAACAAAAGCCCATGGCTTCCTTTAAGGACTCAGTCCATCTCGCGTTTGGTCTTCCTCTTTTCCTGCTGCCTTCCCCCTTTCTCTTCATTATTGTCTTTTCCAGCACATCCTGGCTTCTCATGATGCGCCCAAAGAAAGACAGCCTCCATTTCAACACTTTTGCCTCCAGAAGAGAGCTCAGGCTTGATTTGCTCCGGGACCCACATATTTGTCTTTCTGGTAGACCAGGGTATCTGCAAAGCTCCCACAGCCAGCACCACATTTCAGACAAATCAATTCCCCCCCCCCCCGTCAGCTTTCTTCACGGTCCAGCTTTCACACTCTAACATGGTGATCAGAAATACAAGAGTGTGGATTATCTCGGTCTTCATCTCCAGTGACACATCCTTGATGATACCAGGATGGTATCCTTTGGCATAAATCCACAATTAAAACCCTGGCTTGGTGGCATAGGAGGTTAAGCATCATTGCTCTCCACCCGCCACCCCCCCAACCTCCAAGAAACCTGGGAATTCTCATTTGGGGAAGGTGTTGAGAATTCTCCCATTTGATTCTGAGATGTCACTTCTCAGAAGTCAGAAACACCATTATGTTCTGCTACAACTCCTGGAGTCACACAGCCGGTATGGACTACGGGAAGTGTATTCCCAAATAAGGAACTTTTCCAGCCTTCGTGTGTTGCGTAGGTGGAGCTGATTTCTGCACTCGGATCCACCACTGGGAACCGAACTCGGAACCGCCTTCCGTACGGGGATGAATGTGACCGTGCGGGCTGGAAGCGAAATGAGTGCGGTCGACCGGAGATGATGGTTTCACGCATGCTGGGTGGGGGATTCTGGACGTTGTCGTCCAAGTATCACAGTGCCGAGCTCTGAGTTTGAAAGGATGGCTGCTAACTCAAGAATAGGACGACCCTAAGCCTGTAATGGGGCAGCCTTTTCCACCACCCCTGTTCCAGAACGTTGGATTTTACAGTTTTAGAAGAGGTTGCCGTGTTGGTCTGTGCCAGGAGGTCAGGCCAAAAACAACAGAAAAATGAAAAGAAAGAAAGAAAGAAAATATTGCCACACCTTGAAGCTGAACTGCTATATTTCGATGTGAGCTTTCGTGGACTTTACCTACTTCCTCAGACAGAAGGGTTTTTAATGTAAAAGGTGGCACAGGGTCAAAGATTAAGATAACCGTTCTTTCAATTGGGATAAGCCAGCAAGGGTGCATTTTTAAATACAAATACTAGATTTCAATATATTACATATCTTTTATTTTTGACACTGGGATATATACAAGCCTGTAAAAATGACACCTTGGAATTGCTATGTAAGCTCATTTAAAAAAAAACCCCACACAATTAAATTGGTTATTTTATTCTTAATTATGCCCGCTTTTGTCTGGGCGTTTGTTGATTTATTTCACTCCCCTTGAAGATGTTAAGCCTAGTGCTTGAAATCTGTTTCGCTCACACACCTCCCCCTTCTCAAATGTGCTTTTTATCGTGGATCTGTTTATTATTTTAGGATTTTCTTCCCCACGCCGTGATCTGAAACGGGATCGCAGGGTAAAAAAATTGGAACCTGCAAAACACAACGTTAGAAGCAAAACCAGACACTGAGCAGTATGAAAACGGAGGGAAGAACAAGCGATCAAACCACAGAAACCACGAGGGCTACCGAGGTGTCCAGATTCGTGGGTTGGGACTACAGATCCCAGAATCCCCCAGGCAGCACCGACCTGCCCCACCCGACAATCAAAATATCTCCCCGTTCTGCTACTGTCAAAAGTCAAATGGGTGATTAGCAAAGAGCGAGAGAGAGAGCAGGGGCTTTGCTTAGGGTGGCTCTTTCCCTCTCCAGAGAAGTCCACTCGGCACCATCATTAATGTCCGTGGTGTGCCATCATTTCTTCCTCAACCTTTGGGGGAAAGGACAAAATTCCGAAATTCGTTTCCAACTGGGATCGAAACCTGGTGTTCGCTCCAACGACAGCAGACCCATTGAAATAAATGGAATTCTCCTCCTTGTTTGGGCAACTGGTCCCATTCATTGCAATGGGTCTACTGTGACCACCGTTGACTTTAGCCTGTGAATTCTCTCTCTCTCTCTCTCTCTCTCTCTCTCTGTGTTTAAAGAGATGGTTGTTTTTACTCTCTTCTCTGCAGCATTTCTGAGCTGCTCTGCAGGGCGGGTTTTGTTTTTTTAACGAGTCGAAAGGTGGGGAGTCTTTGATTAATTCAATTAAACAGTCGTTGCTCCCTTCTGTAAACACAGGGCGAAGGCGGTTCTCAACACGCCCTTTAGTCTGCAGGTAGGAGCCGAAACATCAACCCAACGCAAATCAAGCCTCCCAAAAGGAGTGTGTACACAAGTAAGAGATACGCCAACCTTTTTTTGACTTTTCGAAGGAGATCCACCAAGGTTCCTGGGATTTCGTTCTTCCCAGGCATGGCCACAGCGGCATCTGGGTCTCAAATCGCCACGGGACAGTCAGCCTCAAGGGAATCCGGGGGATGAACGCAGCTTGAGAGATCGCACAGGTTTAATGTATCAGAAGCCCTGTGGGTGCCTGGTGCGAGTCTTCCTTCCCTCTCACATGTGGGCTTCTGAGCTTCCTGTTGAAAGCCAGAAACAAAACTTCATTCTCGGGGAACCCAGAAGACTTTTAAAAATAAAACTTCGGCGATTCATTTCTTTCTCCTGATCAGCTGGCAAGGGGGACCCAAACATCAGTCCTTAATCACAAAAAGCCCAGGAGCCCTTTCACTCCATTAAATTCTCTGAGAGATTTCATTTAAAAAGCAGGAAATGGCCATTCCCACCCTCAAAACTTACTCTGTTCCTTATGGGATCACCAGGTAGGATGCTGAAAGGATAAAAAGAATTGGGTTGATCAAGCCAACAGTCTGTCCAGACTAACTGGAGGCATGGATAATAGTGACCTGCTTGCTCCTGGAAGTGGCATTCAGTGGTAGACTGCTTCTGCATATGGAGGGTCCTTATGCTCATAGCACTAGATCCACATATTCCAGGAATTTGTTTTTAAGTTTCTCCCGTTAGGAATGGGCCCGGGTTAACATTAAAGGCAAACAGGGAGTCATCAAAGATCCTTGAACCTCACGTGATCCTCTCTACGCATGGATGCTAAAAACAGCAAAATGAATCTAATAATAATAATCTTGCAGAGCTGGAAGGGACCCTCTGGATCATCCAGTCCAGCTCCTGTCAAGAAAGCACAAGGGGGGATTCAAACTTCCAGCTCCAGAGACCTAAACCAAGGAGCTATCCAGCAGTTTGTAGCTCATCAGGAGAAAAGCTCAAGACAAGTTACTTTTTTTGGACTACAAATCCAAAAAAACACACACACACACCCGATAGCATGGCCACTCGATTCGGGGCATCCAAGAGTAACTTTTCCATGTTCCGCCCTAGAGAGGAAGCCCAGCTAGGTGTCTCCAGCTTGAACCCTCTGTGGGTTGACGGGTGGGAAAAACTCTGCCTTCAGACTCCCCACTTACCTTAGAACTTGCCCCCAACTTTGGCCAAGGCCACCCCCAGGTTCGGAGTCCCACCTGTTAAGCCTGGTATATTTCGGAGGGAAGAGACGCCCCCCCCAGCTTCAGTGTCTTCTTTCTGCAATTGCCTGCGATGGTCTTTCCATCTTGCCGTTCAAGTGCCCCGTGTGCTTCCTAAGGGCAGTGCTTTGCAGCTTCAAGAAACCGTGGAAAAAAAAGATCTTGAATCTGAAACACCGGGCTGGACCTGTCAAGACTGTCCATCCTGCCAGGGAGATGAAGTGATTGAACACAGCCCTGTGAATCCTTCTTTTTAAAATCTGTGATTCTCCCAGACGTTTTTTCTTTTCTTTTCTTTCTTCCAGGCTGCCTCCTGTTGCTTGGAGATTTTGCTATCAGCTGACACACACTCAGCTCCGTTTTCTCTCTCGCAGAGTGATGGATGCTCTGAGTGAAGGACTGCCTCCTTTTGCAAACATGACAGGCTCAGCTCCCCACGGCTGCCTTGCCGAGATTGCAAGCCACCGGGGAAGGGACAGGTTGGGCCTTTTGAAGAGCGCTGGATTTCAAAGTATGGGGTTTGGGAAGCAGGTGCTCATCGTGACAGTCCAGAGAAGGATCCAGAAACAGTGGGGCCTATTTTCAAATGCATCTCAAATTTAAATGCATTTGAAAATGCATTTTTGGGTGTGTGTGTTTTTTTAAGTAGTTTCCTATCGACCGAGAGCCGGTCTTTTGCAAGGCCAATGGCTCTTAATCATCCATTCACAACAAAGCCTCTCCTCGCCTCCCAATATTTTGCATGATGACAAGGGCAGCTTGTAATGATATAGGACCCCTGTATCCATGAGAGATCAGTTCTAAGCCTGCCCAGCCCGTGGATGCTGAAAAATACAGGTTATAGCAAATCCTATTCTAATACAAAATGCTATACATAGCATGGTTTCTGGCTTTCTCTAGTGGCCAGTTCTGGTAACTTCATATTTAGAAATATGTACTTCTAAGGTTTTACTTTTGATATTTTTAATATTTTCATACCATGGATAAGTGAATCAGTGGATACTGATCCCATGGATAAGGGGGTCCTACTGTATAATTGCTAGGAAAATCCATTCCAAGCCTTCGCCCCCAGCTTGTCAAACCTCACTTCTACATGGGTGAAAACGTTTGGGCTTTTGAAATTTAAAATGTTTTGGCATTTCAAAGAGATGGATTCTCTGCCCTTTGAGGCTATAATCTCCTGTACAGTATTTTAAAATTTATGCTCCTACAGTTTTGAAACATGATTATAACAGGACTTAACTGTGCACTTGCAGCTTAAATTGACTGTTCCTATATTTTGAGTAATTCTTATAGTTGTGAGAATTATTTTTGCAAGAGGAGATGATGTGCCAGTGACTTCTCAAAAGTTACACATTTTTTAATGCTTTGGGAATTCGTGTTATGTTTATGGAAGGGAGCCTCTGGGAGGCAGTGGAAGACGGGAGGGCCTGGCGTGCTCTGGTCCATGGGGTCACGAAGAGTCGGACACGACTTCACGACTAAACCACAACCACCCAGATGAATGTTGAAATGCTTGTCAATGATCGTCTAGTTTCGTTCTTGAATTAACCCCTTTTTGATTAATAAAGCCAGGCACCCTTCATTTCTGTGGTGTATTCTGTGGGTACAAATGGAACTTCGGACTTGACAGTATTATGAGGCAAATCCCATGTGAAAAATCATGTGGATTCATGAGGATCCCTACTCGGATCCCTCTTTCTCTCCCTCTCTTCCTCTCCTCACCACCGCAGCAGGGGTGAGTGGCCAGCATGGGGCCAGGGCGGACAGGCGTAGGACAAAAACGTCAAACGAAAGTCTTCTCAAGAGCATACCCACACCCCGACCCAAATACCATGTGACTACCATCTGGTTTCTAATTCAATCCCATTTAGAACGAAGCATATTGTGAGTCAAATGTAAATGTAAACACGCCCTAAGACGAACCTGGAAAACTTTTTTCACAGTGTCGTGAGATGCCTCCTCATTCATTGTTCGGGGTTTTAAATATTGTCTTTTAAGGATGTTAACCACTGTGGTCTCCTCATTGTTTTCAGCTTTAAATGTTGTCTTCCGTTGTTTGTAAGCCCCCTCCGGTCCTTTTCAAGGAGAAAGGCGGGGTAAAAATATTTTAAGTAAATAAATAAAGGCAGGCTTGTGTGAATTACCCTATAGGGCTGCGTTAAGCAGGGGTGAAAAACAGAGCGCTTCTGAGTGGAATCTGACAAGCTAGCTGCAGCTCAGCGGGATCTGGCGCTTGAGGCTGTATATGCCATGGTGATTTGAGACATCAACGCTGCCTGAGGGAACCGGCTGACAAAGGTATAGTGTATATTCTGGGATCCTTGCTCACGCTGCACACCTGAACATATGCAGATGCTGCAGGATGAGGAAGAATGTGCTGTCATCCGGTGCAAACATCAGCCTCCACCTTTCATTCCTGCTGTGATCTTTGCTGTCATCATAGAATCAAAGAATAGTGAAGTTGGAAGGGGCCTGTAAGGCCATCAAGTCCAACCCCCTGCTCGATTCAGGAATACAAATCAAAGGAGATCTGCCAGGTGGTTGTCTAAGTTTCTCTTGAATGCCTCCAGTGTTGGAGCACTCCCCACCTCTCAAGATCATGGGTTCCATTGTCGTACTTCTCTAACAGGAAGTTTTTCCTGATATTCAGCCTAAATTTGGCTTCCTGTAGCTTGATCCCATTGTTACATACAGTATCTTATTTCTTCTCCATGCACATCTTTTTATTTCCACAAGAGGGCAAGTTTGCATTAAATCAGCCTATAAAACAAAGACTTGCCAAGCTCAGCAATACGCCTCTAAAAAAGGGGTTTTTTTTACGACTTTGCCAGAAAGCCACAACAAGCCAAGGGGTTTGCGACGCCGCCGTAAAGCGCCCCCAGTTTAATTTATTAGCCGGCGGGGACTACTCCTCCATCAAGCCTACCAAGCTGCCGGAAAGCGACGTGCGACATTTACGACGGATGTCGGAAACCGGCCCATGTGGCCGTCGTCTTCTACAACGAAGCCGTAAAACAACACCAGCTCTATCGGACTGGGTGGTGGGGGATGGCTTTACGGCAAGGCCTGGGCTTCCCGCCCGGCTCTCCCGATTTACGACAAATTGGCGACACTGCCGTCCAGCGCCAACAAAAAAGGGCGGGGCGCGGCCTTCCTATCTCCCTCCTCGGTTTCTATTCCCCCGAGCGCTCTCAGGGCCGCGGCGTGCTTTACGGCGGGCGTCGTAAGAACCGCCGCCAAGCGAAAGGGGCCGTTTGTTGTTGTTTTGCGACGCGGAGGCGGAAGTGTGGCGGCCTGAGGGGGGAAAAAAGGGCCGAGGCTCCTCCTCGCCGAGGCTGACAGGAGGAAGGAGGCGAAGGAGAAGCCGGGCTCGGGCGCTCCATGGGGGCGGTGGGCAGCCACAGCGAGGGCGAAGAAGAGGAGGAGGAAGCGGCGGCGGCAGGCGAAGAAGAAGGCGGCCGGAGCAGCGAGAGCAGTAGCGGCGGCGGAGGAGGAGGAGCGGCGGCCGGTAGCGGCGAGGCCTTCCCCTCAGGCGCCATGGAGGCCTCCTCGGGCGCCCCCGCCCCGGCCTCGTCGTCGTCGTTAGTGGCCCTTCCCTCGGCCTCGGTGCTGCTGGGCCAGGCCCGGCTGCGGGAGGAAGCGGCGGCCCGGCTGCGGGAGGCGCCCTCGGCCGAGCCCCTCGTCTGGCGCCACCAGGCCGCCCTGGTCCGGTGGCTGGAGGAGCGCCTGGGCCGCGGCGAGCAGACCGTCACCGTCGAGCAGCTCTCCGAGGCCCTCGAGAGCCGGGCCGCTCCCGGCGCCCAAGGAGGGGCCGCCACCGCCACTACTGCCGCCACCACTGCCGCCGGAGCCGCCACCACCCTCGGGGTGGCCGGAGGAGGAGGAGGAGGGGAGGGGGCGGCCGCCGCCCTCGCCCTGGCCGCCGAGGAAGAGCGGGCCAGGAACGAGGAGGTCAGTCAGGCGAGGGGAAAGGGTCAAGGGTCAGGTGGGTGGGTGGGTGGACGGGCCTCGAAGGCCTCCCTGGGCGGTTTGGGAGGCCTCTTCTTGGCTGCTCATCCTCATCATCCTCATCATGTGCCGTCGAGTCGGGCGGCGACCCTTGCCAAGGTTTTCCAGGGAGAGAGCGCGCTCGGAAGTGCTTGCCTCTTGCACGCTTCGGGGATGAAGTATTGGGAGTAATAGTCCTCGTCTTAGCCCTGTAGAGCTGGAAGAGGGACCCTGTGGATGATGGGAGTCCAGCCCCTCTCAAGGGAAGGCACCGAGGGGGGAATCGAACTCCCAGCCTCTGTCTCTGCAGCCAGAGATCTCAACCCCTGGGTGACCCCCGCCAGCTCTGAAGGGGTTTCCCGTTCCCTTTGGAGCTGTCCCGCCAGCCCAAGGCCACACACATCAGAGCCCGTCAGAGGCAGAGAAGAATTGGGTTGGTGTAACTGGAGGAAGACAGCAATGTCTACCAGGCCATTAAAAAATCTACATGCCTCAAGGTGTTGCAGCTTTAGCCAGACAGGAGCTGTGTAAATGTTAGAAGGGGGACAGACTCTTGTGCAGATGGAACTAGAGGAAGACCGTAAAACCGACACAGCCTGAAATGAAATCGAATGTCTTGGGTTCATTCCCAAAGGTTGTAATATCAGTTTCGGAGCTCGGTTGAAATGAAACAGCCTAGGTTGGACATCCGAACAGTAGTTCTGGGACTTGTGGATTTTTATTGTTTTGCATTTTGTCTTTCTCCTGAGGTCCGGTGCCCGTCCTAGGGGAGGCCTGTCGGATCTGAAAGCTACTTGCAAAGGAAATGGTCCGTGTCCCAGCTGGCAGGTTCCTCCAACTTTTCGATTGCAGAAGCCAATCAGCCAAATGATAGTTTGGCCTTTGGACTCGGTAGCACAGCAGCCAAATCTATGGCCCAGGCTGAAATCCACTCGGATTTTGCAAGAAATGCCGTCGCCAGCTCACCCTTGCGGTGACTGTCATTCCTGTAGGGTAGTGATTCCCAGAAGCCTTCACCACTCGCTGTGCTGGCCAGGATTTTTGGGAGTTGTAGTCCAAGAACATCTGGGGACCCAAGGTCTCGTGATGCAAGCTTGCTCGGTGTTTTCTTGCAACCCCGAGCAGTGTTTACTTCCTACTAACTTCTGCTGTGCATCCGTTCTTAGTGAGTGTCTCAAATGTGAGAATAGTTGCTTATTTGCATATGCGCCCTGGTAGTGGGCCAGAGTAACGAACCTGTTCCGTAGGCTCCACTGCATTTGTTTCGGGCCCTTCACCTGGGAAGTGCGTCTAGGGCTGCAGCCTTTGAAAGCCTTCCTGCACACACGTGCTTGCTCTCTACGGTATGTGTTCATCATAGAATTGAAGCCAAGGGTGGTCATAACAGCATAAGAACAGTCATGCTTCGGCAGACGAAAGCCTGTTGTGTACAGCAGTGGTCGTCAACCCCCGGTCCGCGGCCCGGTCCAGGTCCGTGGCCTGAGCCGACTGGGCCGCGAAGACAGACCTCCCACCCCCCCCGCATGCACTCAACCCCGCACAGCCTGTTTGTGCCTGTGTGCGCGCTCCAGCGTTCCCACGCGAGCGCCGCACCACCGTTCACGCATGCACACGAGCGCGCGAGACAGAGCGTGCTCATTCGCGCATGCGGACGAGCGCAGGGGGTGCCCTGCCTTCCCCAGCCGGTCCGCAGGGTGAAAAAGGTTGGGGACCCCTGGTGTACAGCATTCACTTTTCATAGTAGTCTGCCACGTGTCTATGAAAAGTGCATAAATGAATGCCGTGTATCACTGCCCTTGCGCATATAATCTAACAGCTGTTATGACAGTGATATAGATTAATAGCCTTTTACAGTCTTAGTATCCATGATTTTGTCTTCATTCCCTTTTAGAGCCATCCAAACTGGTAGTTGTTGGTCTTTCTGGCACAGGTGGGTTGTATATAGTGATCCACTATAATATCTTTTGCACGCTTTTAAACATTCCCTAAGCTGGTCCTGAACAAGTTTCACTGGATGTGGAAAGGAGAACTTTAAACAGACCAAACAATTCTGTTTTAAGGAGATCAAAAGCGACACAGAGCCTTAAGGTCTTTTTGGCAAAAATGTTGTAGTCAGAGGAGCTTATTAGAGGAATCAAACAATCCCTGACAGCAAATGGAGCTGAGTGTATCTGGTGACGTAACATCCCTCTTAAAAAGTAAAACAAACCTCCCAAATTGGACACCTTTTAAAAGTTATGCCAAGTTAGAATTGGGAACAGAGCTTCCTGCTCCCAAGGAAGCCTGTGTTTGCTTCCTGATCATCTAAAGAGTGTCCTGGATTTTCGACTGTACAACGGGAGGGAGGCAGAGTTACTTGTCCTTGCCGTATTCCCAATCCTTATGGCCTGATTTGTGACAGGTACTTAGCAGAGGACAGAGAGAAAGAGAGATGAGGTGGCACACTTCCTTGTGTAGTTTGTTCTTGTTTGAGAAGGTTTGTGTAAACCTGGGTGAGGGGAGTTGAAGGGGAAAATGCTAACGGCATATGTTTGTATTTGGTTGGTCAGCGCCAACCCATCTGAACGATTTCAACAGTAGCTTTGGAATGTCAGCTTCTGTCTTCCTTTCTGAACGTAGGGTAGCTGTGGGATTATACTTCATTGGAGAGGGAAAGGAGAAAAAAAGAGGGGGGAATGGATTTTGTGGGGCATTTAAGATTTTAAAGTGCACTTTGGTGGATTGCAATCCATTTGTTTATATGTATGTACCTGGAATAATATTGACATAGGTACCGTCTACGTGGTTGTGAGGGCTGGGCCACAGTGAAATGGAATACAAAAACCAGGAATTGTATATTAATGTTGGTGATGAGCTTTCAAAGGACTGTATGCAAAAGTTGCATGGGAGAAGCCCTTCCCCAGTATGGCATTAGCCTTGCTAAGGCTAATTGGTGAGCTCATGGGCCAAGTGAAATGTGTGTGGATTCCCACAGCTCGTCATGCAACACCTTTTGAAGCGCTGGTTGTCATCCTGAAATTATTAATTTCTTTTGACTTGTTATCACCAGTGCTAGACAAGCCTGCGCAAGTCAAGTGTAAGGAAGAGCTTCAGAAAGTACACGAGGAAGCGTCAAGCGACCATTCTGAGTGCTTCGGCTGTGTCCGGGTTTCCTAGATGAGAATGTTTTTCGAGCAGGTTGTTGACAGAATGAAGGATTCTCTAGAGTGGTGTTTCCCAACCTTGGGTCCCCAGATATTCTTGGCCTACAACTCCCAGAAGTCCTGGCCAGGCCAGCAAGCGATGAAGGCTTCTGGGAGTTTTAAGAACAAGAACATCCAGGGAACCAAGGTTGGGAAACCACTTTTCTAGAATGCCAGCATTAATGCTGATATTGACAAAAGGGAAGGAAACTAGGGAGGGCACTGCCCTGGTCAATAGTTCTTGGAATTTTATACGATTGATGTGACACATTGTGGTTGAGTGCAAAGTTCAGTGTTGCCGTATGGCACTTAGCAACCCTTTCCCAATGACACACGGCCATAAGTAACTTGAAGCTGTGGGTAGGTCTCTGACTCCAAGGAAAGATTTCACACATGCTTTTGAATGCAGTGACCTTCAATCCAGAGGGGTGTGTTTGTGTGGATCTGTACACAATTGTGCCCCCGCTTCCCCCTCCCCTGGCCAGATTGTAGAAAGCAGTGTGTGTTGGATTGCAAGTAGCTGGATGTTCTGGAAGGACAGTTTAAAATTAGAAATGTTCCGTATCAAGGCAGTTGGTGCAAAAGAGCAGATTCACGAGCGTCATGTTGACAACATCGTGTTGGTTCCTCAAACAGTTCATTAGGAGAAGTATTAAGTAAAATGGAGGTTTGCCAAACTAGGAATAAGCAAAGGATGTTTTTCATATGTCGTAATGGCCATCTGAGTACTTCAGAGATAGCTTTAAATATGGTCTTATAATAATGTAAATCAAGTGTTTTCAGCTCTAGATGTTGCCTTTCAATGATGTAAGCCGCTTTGGATCTTTTTTTAAGGAGAAAGGCCGGGTGAAATTATTTTAAATTAAAATAAATAGATCATAAAGGCCAGCCTCTGTCAAGGAGACCCAGGTGGGGAAGCAAACTCCCAGCCTCTGGCTCCGAAGCCAGAGACCTGAACCCCACTGAGCTATCCAGCAATCATATGAAAGTTTTTACTCAGTATTTTTCACTCATTGGTTCCTTTTCCATGTGAGATCGGAAAGGGTTATCTCTTTTTGCTATTTCTCTTATGGCTATCTCTTGCAATTAAATGTGCAGGTTTTAGTCGGTGAGTTCTTAATTTTAAATTTAAAGTTGGAAATGTGGAGGAGAGGAGAGCTAAGATAAGCAAATTAAGAAGCAGGATTCCGACTTGATCTCTTGTTCATCGGTTTTGAGCAGAAACCTGTCCAAAATTTAGCAAATGAAGGGGGAGCTTGTGAAGGGGTTCACGGAAGTGAAGTTGAAGGTACTGAGAATTTGCAGAGCCTTGCAGGAAAGGGTGTGGAAGGTGTAACCTTTATGTAACATCTCTTGCTGGTATTGCTGACATATTGCTTCTGGGCAAAGGTTCAGAGGACAACACCCCGTTAGGAAACATGATCTCCTGGTTACTTGGGCAAGGAAGCTGTTTGTTTTAGGTTGCCCTCAAGCCTTAGTAAGTGGCATATTTTTTGCAAGGTTTCCCTTTTTGCTCCTATCTCTGTCCTGGATCCTTCTCTGAAAATGGAAGCAAGCCTACACTTTCGGTTTTAGGTTGAAAAAAGAGCTCTAGTGTTCAACACAATCAGGAACACAGTGCAGGGATTGTGGTTCCACTTTTTGCCTCGGGTGTGGGCAACTCGTGGTCTTCCTAGTCCAGTCCAGACGTAACTGGACTGCAGTTCCTGTCGAGCCTAACAAACCTAACCGGTGGTGAACGTTGGTGGGAATTGCGGTCTGAAAAGCCAAGGGTTCACCACCACAACCACCACCCCTTCCTATGGGTAGAATGGAAGAAACATGATCCATGAAGTCTGCCTACAGGGTCATGCTCTTAAATGGAACTGTGATGATATAAATGCAAGGCCAGATTAAAGGGTGGGTGGAATGGAGATCCTTTAGGATCTTCTCATCAGCCATCTATATTTACAGATCAAGCTTATTTTTGAGACTGATATTTTCAAGCTAGAATTAGAAATACCCCTGTTTCCCCGAAAATAAGACCTAACCTGAAAATAAGCCCTAGTAGGATTTTTCAGGATGGTTATAATATAAGCCCTACCCCAAAAATAAGCCCCAGTTAAGTGAAACCCTGCCCTCCACCCTTGTGCAGCAACCAGAAGAAGTTGACATGACTGTATTTGAATAAATGTAGATTGCTGTACATGAACAAAATAAAACATCCCCTGAAAATAAGCCCTAATGCGTTTTTTGGAGCAAAAATTAATATAAGACCCTGTCTTATTTTCAGGGAAATATGTTATATATGGTGTCTTGTGGAAATATCCTTTATGTGTAAGTAAGAACGGTTTATTGGTTTGGGCATAACAACAACAACAAAAAGAATACTTCTAATATACTTGATCTCTGCTGTTGATTCCAATTTATTGTGCTATTCATTTATTAAAAGTTTGTACATCTTGTTTCTCAGCCCAGGACAGCTCCCAGAACAAAGCTCAAAAGCAACAAAATGAAGTCCCCTCTTTAAGAACAAACCAAAAACAGCTCTAAGAGCCACGTTTAAAATTGGTTTCCTGCACCAGTGGGCTGTGGGGCCTTAGGAGACAATACAGTTTTGATTGCCTGCCCAAAGTTATACTAATCATCTGTATGGCAGATTCGCGGCACCACAGGTGCCATGGAGGCCCATTTCCTCCCCCCAGAACTGGCCGGTGCACTCACCCGTCACCACACACAACACTCGGGTGCTTCATCGTTGTCGTTGTGGTGCCAGTCCGGGAAGGAACCAGGGTTCCGTTATTCTCTAGTTCCCTTGGCAAAGTGCACCAAAGCAGCCTGGTGCTTCTTTTAGAAACCAGGTCACGGTATATCTGGGGCTGTTCAGATGTTACCCTTGAGTAGATCTTATAGTTATGCTGCTTTGAGTGAACTGTGGAAATTTACATTGTCAATGCCATGGACCCAGTGGGGGTGTGGTGGAAAGAATGTTGTCCCTGGACTCGGTTGGTCTGGTTTCAAGTCCCCACCACGGCCATGAATACTTGTTGGGGAGATCACAACGGTGAACTACTTCCTGAACATCTCACACAGATTGAAAACCTTATTAGGGTTGCCCTAAGGCAGAAGCTACAGGATGGCACATGGCAAATGGGGTAACAGTATTCATCACTATTAAGATGACAGTAAGAACCCCCTTATCTGCGGAATCATTATCCACTGATTCACTTATCCACAGGAGTTCGAATCCCCACTGTGCCTCTGAGGAGAGGGGCCAGGCAAGATCTCTGGGAGTGTGTGTGGCTGATGGGAATATGTGACCTGCTAGCTATGTAGCCGTGGCCACGGTCCCAGGAAAACAACAACACCAGCAGGAGAGACTGATCTACCACTTCTAACTATTTGATACCTAGAAAGACTATGGGAGGATTGCCGTAATTATTGTGATTGTGTATAATAATGAATATTGGTGGCACATTATTATTACTTAGGGAGTTCACTCTAATTAAGACTAGTCTAGGTTTTAGATATAAGCTGCATCCTTGCTGTTCCTGTTGTTGGTAAAGGGAGATGGATGATTATCTTCCAGTCTCAAAGGTCAGGAATTGAAGGGCTGGTTGTGCAGCCAAGGGCATCTCAAGGCTGTGGCTCTGTGTTTGTAGACACGGTGGTATTTGGTTAAATTACCTTCCCAAATGGTACAATATAGACAAAGGTTTATGTGTTGTGTTTGATATGCGGGACAGTCTTCAGATCTGTAGCTGGCAGGTAGGATTGCGGGGGGCGGTAGTTTGAGGACTTTGGCTTCCAGCTGCATTTGTATTGGGCTGTAATGTTCTCTGGAAGTATATTGTGTCAGTGAAAGGCAAGGTACACTTGTGTATTGGTTCAGCACAGTGGTTCCCAACCTTGGGTCACCCAAATGTTCTTGAACTGTACCTCCCAGAAACTTTGGCTAGCGCAGTTGGTGGTAAAGGCTCCTGGGAGTTGTAGTCCAAGAACATCTGGCAACCCAAGATTGGGAACCACTGGTTCAGCAAAATACCGCCCTGTAGTGACAACTTCCTAAACTGACGTTGAGTTTGTGTAGGTTTTTATTTGTTTGGTAGTCCTGTTGTTTCTGCGTCGTGAGTGCATCTTCTAGACCAGTGCTTGCCAACCTTGGGTCCCCAGATGTTTTTTGGACCACAACTCCCAGAAAATCCTGGCCAGCACAGCTAGTGGTGAAGGCTTCTGGGAGTTTGAGTCCAAGAATGTGCGAGGACCCAAGATTGGGAACCATTGTTCTAGATTGTTTCTGTGTGAGTTGTCATGGCCCTGTTTGATTTTTTGTCATGGTGGCTTTGCAATTAAGAAGGGAGACAAAGTTCAGTGTGGTTCTAGCACGTTGGACTTGGGCATCTCATAGAAAGGAAAGTTGCATCTAAACAAGGAACAGGTCCAGTAACTCCTTTGACACTCGCCATGTTAGTGTGAAGACTGGATATGCAGTAAGTCTTCAAGGATTTTTTAATAAGCAGAGTGATATGTATGGCCATATTAAATGGTAGTGGATGACAAGGTTCCATGTTGTCTCCCCCATAAGAATAAATGGTGGAGGACCACCCTCCCCTTTGGACACCTTATTGGGGCATAGGTTCTTGCTTTAAAACAAAGAGTTCCCCCTCTCCCACCTTTAAAAAATAATCCTCTAAATTTAGTTGCAAAATAGGAAGTTCTGACAATTCATTGCAGAGACCTGGTTGCCCTGTCCATATCATAATCTGTTTTATTCTGGGATACCAATATGGTGGCCTTTTCTGCCGCTGCAGATGACTTGTCTTTAAGTGTGAAGAAAGAAACAGGGGTCCTCTCTCAGTCTGCTCATCTATTTTTCTTCCTTCCAGGTCTTTGCTCAGTTTGATACTGAGGGTGATGGCATTATTGACGTGGAGAACATGCTGGAGATGCTGAAGAACTCCAGCGGAGCCAGTATACAAAGAGAACTTAGTCATGTGATCCGGCAGCTTCAGGCTTGCTCCCTGGTTCCAGGTGAGACCAGAGGGGGAAAAAATCCCTTCTGCTAAAGAGAAGGATTCTTCTGATGGATTAGGGGTTTCAGTGGGTCAAAACCGAGCATGGTGTATCAGTCCTCCAGTAGCAGATGCTTAGGGAGAGATCCTATGCTTTTCACTCGGAAGGGTCTCTTCCCAGTCTGCTGATTAGAGATCAGCAGCAGACTGGGAAGAGACCTCTCAGATTCTTGATGGGCAAGACAGTGCTGGATTAGACTGGACAGTTGGACCTTAGAGGACAGAAGGAGACTCCTCCACCCAGCCGATCCAACATGAGAGGAAGTCGGGAGAAGTTTGCTCTTTGCCAATATTTGAAGGACCCTGTCTTTCTCTTCAGGTTTTGTAGACATATTTTCAGAATCGAACGAGCGCCTTAGTCTCCACGCTTCCATGATTTTGAGATTCCTGCATCGGCATCGTATTGCCAGCACGGTCATCCCCTATCCGGTTTTGGAGAACTTCAACAATATTTGCACTTTGCGGTCTTCGGTCCTGAAGGATTCTTTAGACCGGCTTCTCCTAAAAGAAAACGGTATGGGGGCCCATTTATCTTTTCCTTAGTTTGCATTATTTATATATTGTGTTCCTTACATTGAGCCTCCAAGTTCGGTTTCAATGAAATGCTTTGATTTGGATTCCTGCCTTGAGCAGAGGGTTGGCCTTAGAGGCCCCTTCCATCTCAGTGATTCTTTGATTCTGTGAAATAATTAGCAGTAAAATCCATATATTATGGATTGCACAACCACCACAGAAAAAAGAAAACCAAGATTTTTGCCTTATTTAGTTAGGGTATGAAATGTTATTTGCTTGGATTGTTGTATTGTAACATTTTCATGCTGCCTTTCTGAAGTCCACTAACACAATGTATATTGTATATACATTTTCAGTATTTGTAGCCCCCTCCTATATCGCAAGATCATAGGGTGGGTTACGGAGCCGTATAGGACAGTTTAGACATAAGATCTTTTTAAATCAGCTGAAAATTAAAACAGTTGGAACCGTGTGACGTTAAAAGATTAAAGCTGTTGCGGTCAAACCTGTGTCGGCCAAGATCCTCAACCCCTGGAGGCGCTAATGAATAAGTAGGTTTTGTCTTGGCACCCAAGGGTTTTGTCTTGGCACCCGTATTGGCACAGTTGTACCCTCTAAGTTGCCAGTCTGAACACAGGAGGCCCATTGAATTAATTGCTCAGTGAGTGAGTCACAGGGATGGGGACTTGAGTCATGGGACTCCCCGTCGAGTTGGACTTCAGTTGCACCGGTGACTTGACTCGTTTGTTCCCCCCCCCCCAACAACTTGGACTCTAATCGCGACTCGGAACCCAAACACACTTCCCTTTTTTTCTTGGGGGGAAAAAGCTTGTTTTTATTAGGGACTCGGACTTAGGGCTTGATACTTGGACCCAAAGGTTTGCCAACATCCCCGGTGGGTCAAAAATGTAAGTAAATAGCATTGATTTAGTAATTCTACTCTCTGCTCAGACTAGGAGTTGGTTGCAGGTCTATGGTTTATAGGTCTTTTCTACTGCTGCTACATTATTAGCTGCAAGGAAATTAAAAAATATCTCTCTTTTTGTATACAAACCAGAGGGATTATATACTGCCCAAAGCATGAAAGACAGTTGCACGGAACTACGCAGAGAGGAAGGCAGAGGTCTGTAGGTTGACCATACAGTTTCTAATCATCCTTTCTTTGCCCCTTCCTGGCTGTCCTTTCGCAGAGTGTCCGAGTGACTTAAGCGGCACCCAGGAGCTAGACAAACTCAAGTTCATTTCCAAGTGCTACGCTCACATAGAGACGTCCTCCAATTCCGCTGATATTTACAAAATGGTAGACGGAGAGACGTTTTCCTTCTGGCAGTCGGACGGGAGCGCTCGATCCCACTGGATACGGTAAGACGAGTTGCCTGGTCCGTTCCATGATGGACAAAGCCCTATTTTGGTAAAACGGCTCTTATCTCTGTACCTGGGTGAATAAAAACCAGTGATTTTTAAAGATCAAATGGATTTAAATCGCAATTTAAATCGCAAAAAATGTGAACAATTGATTTCTTAAAGTTTCGATCATCCAAAATAATCCAGTTTTTAAATTTAAATCAGGATTTGAATCAAATCCACTCTACAGTCTGTACCAAACCATTTTTCTACAAGAACAACTAGCATAGCTGGTATATCACCTCTAAAGCGTGTTATATGTTCACTGGCTTTCTTCCGTTGCTTTCGTCTGTTATCTGTCGGAGGCCTTCTTAGGGAAGATAGTCCAAAGGATCAATCACCCCCCCCCAGTGCTGCCATGCCCCGATCTCTTTCATTTCTCCCTTCTCTGCATTGCAGTTTAAAGATGAAACCCGAGATCGTCTTGAGGCACCTCTCCATCGCTGTGGCTGCCAACGACCAGAGTTACATGCCTCAACAAGTTACTGTCGCGGTGGGAAGGACCGCCGGCAATCTCCAGGAGGTCCGCGATGTTCACATTCCCAGCAATGTTACCGGATACGTGACATTGTTGGAAAACGCTAACATTAGTCAGATGTGTGAGTCCATAACAATACGATTGGTGTTTCTTCTTTTTCTAGAGAGAAAATGGCTTTGGAAGAGGAGGGGAGGAAAATTTTGAAAAGCAGGATGCCGAGTTTGGCTGACTCAGTGAATTGAAATTAATGGGCTTAGTTTGCTATCCAGGCCCCCCCTTTATTTGTGTTACCGGTGACCCCTTTCTTCCCAAGTCCCGTGACATTGTCGTCATCATCAATTAATTAATGACAGCGGGGGGGGCCTTTATCTGAGGGAGTAGGATCTGCTGATTCCTTTATCTACAGTCTGAAAATGCTAAAAATATTAAAAGAAAAATCCTAGAAATATATATTTCTAAAGGGGAAGTTATCAGAACTGGCCCCTAGAGGGAGCCAAAGACCACAATCATCCGTGTATTGACGACCTCCTGACCTCTTGCTATATGTTCATAAAAATAATAATCTTAGAAGGCAGAGCTGGAAGGCATCCTATGAATCATCAAGTTCAGCTCCTGACAAGGAGGCCCCATGGGGTAATCGAACACCCAACCTCTGGCTCCGCAGCCAGATACACAAACCACTGAGCTTGCCACCAGTTCTTTGATGCCTTGAGTGTAGGTGTCGTAAGTCAGAGGAGCAGAACGGTCCTACTTTGGATGCTTGGCTTGAAACCGGTCCACCTCTGGCTTCTGTGTAAAGGATTCGGGGGAAGTAAACGTTTGCTGGAAAATTTTGGAAGTGGTTTCCCAGATGATGTTCCTTTGTTTTTCCCCCACCCGTTTCTTTTTTTTTTTTAATTATCTGGCTTGGTGAAGAATTGGTGCATTTTATGAATTTGTAGTTAATCCTGTTAAAGATATTGCCCATTTGTGGATTGTATTGTGGCCTTGAATGTGGGGTCATCGCACTGCGAGGGGTGAAGCCACGAACGGAAACATGGCAGCTGCTTGGTACCGTTTCTGGAAAAGGCTTTTCCAGGGGCGGAAAAATGGCTTTAGACGATGCTTGTTGCCTTTCTGGTGTGCCTTGGAGAGCTCAGAGGAAGATGCAGGATACAACCAGACAACTTGCTTCATCTTTCTTAATATATTTTTCCCTGCTGTGGTTTGGCAATGATGGGCTACTTTTCCCTCCTTGGGATTCTCGGATAGTTATTTCTAAACTTTACTGATTACTTCGATGGAACGACTTTTCTCTCATTTAATTTTAATCCCTGAGAAAGAGCCAGCCGCAGCAACAGGGGAAGGAGTAAGAAGGTATTGTTACTGCTAGAATGGTGTACAGTGGCTCCGAGTTCAGCCAGGTCCGAAAGCTGCCAGCTGTTAATTCCCCCCCCCACTCACAAAATGCAGTCTGATGTTTTCCCTGTTCTTCAAGTAGGTTCACTCAGTCAGATCATCTCCTTTTATTCATTTATTTAAAATATTTTTACGCCGCCTTTCTCCTTAAAAAGGACCCAAGGCGGCTTACATCAGTGCAAGACAGTTTTTAAAGCGAACAGCGGTGAGTATACAAATAGAAAAAGGTTCAGATAAATGCCATGCTAAAAAACATAAGCAACACCAAAACACATTCAAAGTAGGAAGGCACTAAGATGCCTTTAAAACCCCGCTCAGTCAGCCAGTCACTTAGGGAAAGCTTGCCTGAAAAGAGAGGTCTTGCCCTGCTTAGAATTACTTCCAAGGAAAATAAAATGGGAATGTCAAAATCCATCTATCTGTATGACCCATTTTCCACCTCTAAAGGAACATTGAACATCCGGGGTTCATTAAACCTGAATGAGGCTTCTCTTCCCTAGATTCTCTGCCAAAGGCAGAACAGCCACACGACTTCCGAGTCATGAAATCTGCAAAAAATTATAATTTTTTTGAATTAAAAGAAAACCTTCCGTAGGTTATGTTGAGTCCTTTGTAAAGTCGAAGGGTGCTCCTAGGTCAAGCATCTCTCTCAGTAAACAGAAGCAAGCAAGGCAGGTCATGGCTTGGCGGTGGAACGGATACTCTGCCCTTTGAGGACAGGATGATGGGGGTCAAATGCTCATCATGGCTCGGTGAGGGACCGAGGCGTCAACCCAATCCCTCCGTTTTGTCCCAAGTTGCAATGGGCTCTGCTGTACATCTGTTTCCTAAAGATGCAAATATATATATATGTTGCAACTCTGTATGTATTGACACTAGATGCCTAAGCTGTAAATGGGGAATCCGGGCCCCTCCAATTATGGTTGCTCTGGAACCCCCACACCCCCGATAGCCCCCATTTGGGCTTGGAAAATTAACGCTCCTCATCCGTGGAATGGGACTCCCTTTTAGCTTTTCCGAAGCCCTCTTGGGAAAAGCTAAAACTTCTCTTTGAGCTGTTGAGCTTTCGTCCCGGTCAATGGCTGGGAGAAATTACCCTGCTTTGCTCCCCTTGACAGATGTACAGATCAACATCAAGCGTTGCCTGAGCGACGGGTGCGACACCAGAATCCACGGTCTCCGGGCCACGGGCTACCAAAGGGTGAAGAAGGGCGGCGTCTCCGTCTGCGACGCTTCGGCGATATGGTACTGGTCGCTCCTGACCTCTCTGATCACGGCGTCCATGGACACCAACCCCGCCATTGTCCACGCCATCCTGCAGAATACTCAGTGAGTGTCCTCTCTCCTCTAGCCCTGTCGTTCTCAGGATCGTCCCCTTCTTTGCCGTGAGTCTGTTTGCACCGCAACACGGAGAACCGTGAATGTGTTTTCCTTCTTGGCCTTAGGAGTGTAAATTCGTGCAACCAAAAATTGTAAATGTTTGCCGAGGTTGTTGCTGAATTTCAGCTTTGTGGTTTGTCACGAACTTATAGTAAAAAGCAAAAAAAGAAGAAGAAGAAGCAAAGTGTGCTGCTTATATACTGCTCTATAGCACTTAAAGCACTCTCTGGGCAGTTTACAGTTTAGTTACGCCGGCTACACATTGCCCCCCTGCCCAGAGAAATGGGTGCTCAGTTTACCTTCTTGCAAAGGATGGAAGGCTGAGTCGGCCTGGAGCCGGCTACCTGAAACCGTTGGGATTGAACTTGGGTCATGAGCAGAGTCTTGACTGCAGTACTGCAGTTTAACCACTTGAACCATGAGTAGCGCTTGGGGCAGGGGGCCGCCTCAAAATGGGGTACAAAATTGGTTCCTAGACGGGACCGACTAAAAGTGAGGAATTGTGAATAAAACGCAATAAAGTAATAGTAGCCAGGCCCAAACGTGATGCGTTGTCTCACCTACACACTTCCTTTAACCCTTTGATTTGGATTCCTGCCTTGAGCAGGGGGTCGGGCTTGATGGTCCTCATAGGCCTCTTCCAGCTCCATGTGATTCTTGTGTGGTGTTTCGGGACAACCTCCTCGGTTTTCAGCATCGGCACCGCTTTCTCGTGGAGATCAACTTCAGGCGGTTTCTAATGGCTCCTCTCTTCCTCCTGTCCTCCAGGAAGGCGCTCCATCACATGCCTCCTCTCTCCTTATCCCCCGGTTCCACGGACGTCTCCAGTTTCTTATCTCCCAGCGTTCTGGAAGAAGTGGACGGTTTCCTCCTGGGAATCACTAGGTATAACCTGAACGAAGCCAGAACATAAACAGGAGGATGCTAAATAAGTGTGAACAGAATCCAAAATGCAGCTGTGTACTTCAGACCTTCCGTTGCGCGTCAAAAGGGACTAGAAAGGGGGAAGATAGTGTTGATGTTCACGAAATCCTGAGTGGTGAATGGGGGGGGGGGGACACACTTCCCCTGTGTCTCCTCCAGCGCTTGGAAATAACATGTTAACTTGGTGCATTTATGTTAAAAACACAAATGTTCGTGTTAAACAGGTAGACAAGGCACCTGATGAATCTAAGGAATCATTTTTTTAAAAGACTTCCGAAATTTTCTATGGAATTGAATGCATTGCTCCCTTTTAACACCAAAACGATGGTTTTAACATCAACGTGTTAAAGTGGATACGTTATTTCCAAGGTTGATAAAATAGGGTCTTCCTTGGGCTTTGTCGGTTTTGTCCCAAAGCCTGTGAGTATTGAAAAAAATGTCCTATATATTCCTGACCAGTCATTAAGGTCATTTCTGGATGATTTTTCTCTGCGTCACTAACCACAAAAAATGGCTGGGAGGAAAATAGCATTCTCTGTAGCTGCCGCCTCTCTGTCCAAGGCCCTCTCAGAAAATACTGCCAGGCGTCCTCGTTGTTAGCACTGAGACTAGTAGACATTCCCTCCTTTTTGACTTGTTTAATTTTCATATTTTAAGTCTTTTTGCTGGCTCTTAGCGTAACAATATTTTAACACTTTGACACCATCTTGGCTGATCTATTTTTTTCTTTTGTAAAACCTGTGAATTTACTAACCCCCCCCCCAATATTTCTTAACCATTGCAAAGACATTGCCAGTCTAGATGGTCTATAAACCTTTTTTTAAAAAATCTTTTAAAACAGAAAGAACTAGAGCGTTCTTAATTTTAAAGTATCTCTTCTCTTTCCCAGCTGTTGTGCATCTCCAGACGTCGATCTTACGTTGCTGGCTTTTTCCCTGGCCAGAGGGAGCATCGCCAAAGTGCTGAATTCGCTCAGCGCCATCGCGGGCCATCTGGAGACCCCTTATAAAGCTGCTTCTCTGATCGCTTCCATGGCCACCGTCAGACAAAACTTGCTGTACAAATACGGTAAAGATCGCTCTCCCACCCCTTAAGTCACCTTGGAGGTAGTAGTACACTTAAGGTTGAGGCTTAGGAATATACAGTGGTGCCTTGCTAGACGATGTTAATCCGTTCCGCGAAGATCGCTGTCTTGCGAAAACATCGTCTAGCGAAGCGCGTTTCCCCATTGGAATGCATTGAAATCTCTTCAATGCGTTCCAACGGAAAACTCGTCGTCTTGCGAAGATCGTCCATAGGGAAACCTCGTCTAGCGAGCGCGGGTCCCCGTTGGAATGCAGTGACAGCTATTGACAGCTAGTCGGTGCATTCCAATGGGGAAAACTCGTCGTCTAGCGAAAATCGCCCATAGGGAAACATCGTTTTGCGAAGCGCATTAGCGATCGCAAAAAGCCATCGTCTAGCGAATTCCTCGTCCTGCGAGGCAATCGTCTAGCGAGGCACCACTGTATACAGGTTTGAAAACTATTTGGGACTCTTAAGCAGCCGGCTGTAGCAGTTGTTAGTCACGTTTCCCATCCTGGATGGAAACTGACCTGAGTTGTAGGTTTTGCAACCCTATTTGTAGGTGAGCAGACTTTCAGAGTTGTGTTTCTCTCTGTGTGTGTGTGTTGTAAAGTGCTTCTGCTCTCAGAACAGCTGTGGGTCAGCCCCTCTTTTGTCTGTTTCTCCAGGAACTCTCTTGCGGCTGACCCTGCAGGCCTGTGATGTCAAAGGAAAGGAAGATAAATCAGGACCCGAAAATCTCCTTGTGGAACCTTGGACTGGGGACGGTAAGGACCTGTTTTTGACTCTCAAGTCTTCAGAACCGTGTGTTATTTCTGTCTCCAATGGAGTGACGCCCATTGGAGGCGACAGTAAAGTAATCTGAAAAGCGTAAAAGCCTGGATTTGGTTTCGCTCCTGCAAAGGATCAATCCACCTTTCCTCCAGGTGAATACATTAATTTAAAAAAACAAATTATACTGTTACGAATTGCACAAACCTTCGTTAGTGTGAATTGGAGGATATGCAGATGGGTGCTCTAGCCCTAAAGTGTCTTACAGATTGCCCACAGTGTGTGGTGACGGGCTCTCTGGTTGATTTTCGAGAGCTGTGGCGTGACGGGTCTTCCCCAAGGGTTGCTGGGAAGCCGCCTGGAGCCTCCGAGTGGGAATTAGAAGGGTCAGAGGTCAGATTCTAAAGAGCCACCGTTGCCCTTGAAATTCTGGATTATCTAGAATCATAGAATAGTGAAGTTTGGAAGGGGCTTCTAAGGTCATCGAGTCCAACCCCCTGCTCAAGGCAGGAGTCCAAATCAAAACAGATCTGGCAGATGGTTTTCTGATTTCCTCTTGAAGGCCTCCAGCATCGGAGCGCTCACCACCTCCCAAGGTCATGGGTTCCATGGTTGTACTGCTCTAACAGTTAAGAAGTTTTTCCTTAGATTTAGCTTAAATTTGACTTAAATTATGACATGTCCTGCACACTGGGATGATTGAGAACAGATCCTGCCCCTCCTCTGTAGGTCTACCTTTCAAGTCTTTGCAAAGGGCTATCCTATCTCCCCTGAGTCTTCTTTTCTCCAGGCTAAACATGCCCAGTTCTTTCCGTCTTTCCTCACAGGGCTTGGTTTCCAGTCCCCTGACCATCCTTCTTGCCCTCCAGTTCGTTGGCATCCTCCTTGAAGTGTAATGTCCAAAACTGGATTATGAAATCCTGAACCACAGGCCAGCTTTATGGGCCATAATCCGCATCACCCATAAGGAGGGCCTTTGGGATTGCACTCCTCTGCATCAATGCTTTCCCAAGCTTGGGTCCTCAGGTGTTCTGGGACTACAAATCCCAGAAATCCTAGCCAGCACAGCTCGTGGTGAAGGCTTCTGGGAGTTGTAGTCCAAGAACCCCTGGAGACCCATGGTTGGGAACTAATGACCTAGACTCGCAGGGGTCCCCAGCCTTGGGCCTCCAGATGTTCTTGGACTACAACTCCCAGAAGCCTTCACCACCACCTTTGCTGGCCAGGATTTCTGGGAGTTGAAGTCCAAGAACATCTGGAAGCCCAAGGTTGGGGACCACCAACCTAGAGGACTGCTGTATTCCTTCTCTGTTCCGGGTTTCATGAAGGAAATCAAGCCAGCAGGGAGTTGATCCTGTTCATTCCCAGAGTTGCTCTGTGTTTGAAACGCCCACCTCCGGAAGGTTCAGGGTACGCTGATGAGACCTGTGTTTTATTCAAAGGCTTCCTTACAGAGACGGGAAAGAGAAGAGCCAGTGTCATCCTCTCGAGCGGGACCGAGTCAGCTCTGCAGGTCACACAGATCCGCATCAAGGTCTGGACGCTCTCGCGAAACATTCGGTGTCCTTTCTTTCGAAAGGGTGAATTGCTTTGTCGAGGGCTTGGGGGGGGTCTGAAAGCGACCAGAGGTTTTGAACGGCCTTGAGAGTCTTAGGCGGGCGAGGATGTTGGTTTACGGACTCTGCCCCTTGTGGACTTCGAAAACTTGTCTCCAGACTAACAAATGAGACACAAAACATCTGAGCAGCTGGCTTGTGTAACTCGTCCTCCATTTATTTACATGCCTTGTGCTTCAGTGAAATTTCAGGCTGTTCCAGGGGGGGAAAATAAATCAAAACACAAGTTTTTCTAAATCAGGCAGGAACTGTGGGTCGAGACGAGGGCCAGTCCTCCTGCCAGCAGCCCTTCAGGAGGCCAGACCTTCCCCTGCCGCTGTACTCCACTGAAACTCAGGGATGGAAATGGCAGATAACTTTTATTTTAGCCAAGTTGCAATGACAAACCATCATTTCAAGAATAAACAGCATGCGTTCTTCCCTCCCTTACTTTAAGAATGGCTGCTCTTGGATCAGTTGGGATATTTTTCCTGAAACCATGGGAAGGAACAATATTCCCAAGGAATAACTGGGGTGGGGTGGGGTGGAGGGCTTAATGCGAGAAAAGAAAACTGGAATCTCGGCCAAGGGACAGCGCTGGCCGTCTGGAGCCTGTGCTGGGAGGCTTTCCTCGCTTGAAAGGCACCACAGGAATGTCGTCCGTACCTTTGGCTGTGTTACAGCTTTTGTACTCTTTTCCAGAAATGAAGCGTTTTTGCCTTCTTCCTCCCAACGCATGTCTGAGGACCGCTTTGTTCTCCTTCCAGGTACGGAAGGGAGCCATCGGAGCCCGGTGCGGCTTGGTGTTCGCTTACAGCTGCCCCTCGGAAAAATTTCACGCGGAAGAACACTTTAAAAGATTTGAGAGCTACGACAAGTGGAAGCTGGAGGATTTCCGGCATTTCTTAAAGACCAGGTAAACGCGGAGAGAAATACGTTTCGTCGGCCCCCTCTGCCAAAATCTTGTTCATTTTCACCCTACCTGCAGGGGGGCGCTTTTGTGGGTGGGGACGATGGGGAGGTGGGTGGAGCTTTCCAAGGCCCATGGGTGATGGTGTGCTGCCACGTTCCCAAGCTTTGTCTAAGAATCAGCATGTGGCTTTTAAACAAGAAGCCTATCGAAGCCTAACAGGCCACATCATTTTGAGCAGCTAAATGATCCCTGTTTATTAGCAATACGCAGGTGCTTCCTTGTTTGGTCTTATTGATCCCAGAATTCTTGTTGATTTATACATGTTGTGCTGAACAAAGCTAAAGGTGAGTTTTCTTCTTTTAGACCCGTGGTTCCCAAGCTTGAGTCCCCAGGTGTCCTTCAACTCCCAGAAATCCTGCCCAGCCCAGTGAGTGGTGAAGGCTTCTGGGAATTATAGTCCAAGAACACCTGGCAACCCAAGCTTGGGAACCACTGCTTTAGAAGACGAGTTTTGGCATCCTATCTGGAGGTGGTGTACGGCCCTGTGGCTTTGGACTACAATTCCCAGAATTCCACAGGCTGCCTGGGGAATTCTGGGAGTTGTAGTCCAAAGCCACATATATGCACACTTCCGAAGGTTGTATCTACTAGTCTGTTTCCATCCAGGCGAGCTACCGTGTTTCCCCGAAAATAAGACAGGGTCTTATATTAATTTTTGCTCCAAAAAACACATTAGGGCTTATTTTCAGGTGATGTTTTATTTTTTTCATGTACAACCATCTACATTTATTCAAATACAGTCATGTTATCTTCTTCTGATTGCTGCACCAGGGTGGAGGGTAGGATTTCACTTAACTAGGGCTTATTTTGGGGGTAGGGCTTATATGACGAGCATCCTGAAAAATCGTACTAGGGCTTATTTTCAGGTTAGGTCTTATTTTCGGGGGAAACAGGGTACTATAAGGAATGTTATTCAAAAAGTCAAAAGTTTCCAAACTTCTCGCTGGTTTGTTCTTTCCAAAGCCTTGCTGTGTTTTCTCTCTACCTGATTGACATTGCTTTCTGATTCTGACTAATGAGCCGCTCAAGCTCTGCTCATTTCCTCTGCACCCTCTCTTCAAAAAGAGTGGGGGGGGGGAGGGAGAGAGTGCTTTCCGCTCCCAGGTTTGGGGGAACCGTTGCTGTTTAGCCAAGAGGCACTTGCCGTTTCCCTCTCCTTAGGACCGGAGCCCTCCCGGCCCTTTGGGGCTGGTTGTGCTGATGCAAAGGAGAAAGGCCTAAGGAGACCTTGGGTTTGTTGGAGTGAAGCTGTCCACCTGCGGGTCACCGTCAGATTGTGTGTGTGTGTTCAATGTGTAGGAGCAACCTTTCTCGCGATGAGCTGGGAGAGCAGGATCCGGTCGGTTGGTTTGAGTTGGAAGAGGAATGGGATGAAGTGGAAGTCAGAATGCAGCAGTGCAGAATTTCTAAGGTAACCTTTCGGTCTCTCTCACTCTGCCGCCACCATTGCAGACTGTTATGGGTCCGTTCTGAGTTCTTGCTTGCAGCCTCCCTTTTGATTGATCATGGAACCATAGTGTTGAAGAACCTAACCCTTTCAGTTTATTCCTTCCCTCCTTAAGGTCATACAGGTCTTTTGTAGTCCTTAATTTGAACCTCTTACTGCAATCTTGCTTTGACACTTTCTTCAACAGGAATCATTTCAAGTCATTATTGTTTACTGCCGGTGAGATGGCTAGTCCTGAAACCGTGGCACAAAAACGTCCAATTTCCTCTTTTACATCTATAGTTGGAGCGTGAATTTGAATGGTGGTTGTGTTGATAGGTTTCCCAAGCAGTCTGATCCATCCTGATCAATCAGACTTTGCAGTGTTACGCTCCTAATGGCTTGTGTTGTGTCTCCCCTCTTAGAGCCCCATTGTTTCTTCTAAATTTGTTAACTCCGGATTAAAACACATTGTGGTTCTCAGAAAATGCCGTGTGCTGACCCCAGAAGGGTGAAGTCTGGGACAAAAAGGGGCACCCCTTCTTCTTCTCCCATATAAACCTTTGGAGGTGTTCCTCTGCTTCTCCCTCCGTAGTACCTGATGGTGAAGTTCTTGTGCACGAGGCAGGAGAAAGCCGAGCGCCTTGGGGTGCAAGGTTTGAACGTTTTCGGGTACCTCCGTCCTCCGTCGGTGGAGCCGGACAGGAGCCAGAGCTGCCTGGAATGCGGGAAGCCAGAGGGGGATGCCGTGTGCGGGATGACGCTTCTCCTCAAGACGCTGTCCTTCATCCAGCAGGTGGCCCAGGACATGGTATGTGCTCTGGGGTTGTCTCTCAACCCTGGGTAGCCTCCTGACAGCACAGTCGGTGAGCAGTGTGTTGCCACCCACAACTCAAAACAACACAAAATGGGGAAAAATTCATATTCTGGTTTAAAAATACGGCGAATTACTTTATTCTGAAGCACTTTATGAGCCTGCTTGAGTGGTAAGATCCTCATGAGAGGCCTTCTTCTCAGTCCCATCATCTTCACAGGTGTGCTTGGTGGGGACCCGGGAGAGGGCCTTCCCGGTGGCGGCTCCCAGAGACTCTGGAACTCCCTGCCACGGGAGGCCAGCCTGGCCCCCTCTTGGCTCTCCTTCCTTCTTTTAAATGACTGGTTGACCCAGGGGACTCCTTAAAGGGAGCCTTTTAGTCTGTGTTTCACTGGTGTTTTTAACCTTGCTCTGATTAGTAGTTTTCATATGTTCGTTTAATGCCTTTTTTTTAAACAAAACATCAACCATTTATGAGTTGGTTTTTAACTTTGTTCCGTTCATGACCGTAAGCCGCTTTGGATCCTAGTTTAGGAGAAAGGCAGCGTAACAATAATCAAAATACAGAATAAACCTGTCTTGAGGAAGCCTGTTCTGTTTGTGTTGGGTAGTGGTCTCTTCCGCCAAGACTAGACCTGGGTTGCCTTCCGGTTTAAAGAACCAGGCTTGCCATTTTTGGAGTGCCTCTGGTCCCAGCCTGGCTAAGAAGACACTCCAGGGTCCTGCCATGCCTTCCCCCAATGATTGTTGGGTGTGCCCTTGTTAGAGAAAGAGAGAAGATCTGCCATTCTTTTCTCGCCCATAGGATCATCCAGACTAGATTGCTGTCAGGCCAGGGGTGGGGAGACGGTCTTGCGATTCAAAGCTCGCCCCTTTATTTAAAACAGAAACGCCTTTGAGCCCTTCCTTCCTGAAAATGGGAGGAAGGTCTGTCTTCTGGGGATTTTAATCCGAGACCCTTTGGGGGGCCCCATGGGTGGGAGCCCCCGCCCTAGAGTGTGGTTTAAAAGCAAGCGAGCCATCCATCGGCCACCGCCGTCTTCTCTGCCCCGTCTCTTGGCCTCCCCGGAAGAAGCCGCGAGGTCTGGAAACCGCCCTGAGGCTCCCCGTCTTGCCATGTCTCCCTAGGCTCAGAAGAAAGAAAGTGGCCTACGATACAGATCGTACTTGGACTTTTCAGGCCTGGATTTAAAGCTTTTCTGGAATTTCTACAGTGAACTTCACCAATAGTAGGTCCCTGGGAGTTATATTGAACTTCTAGGACGGGCGGGCGGGCAGGTGGATGGATGGAATCTTCTGAATATTCATGAATCATGAGTATGAATGCCACGTGACGGTGAATCCTTTAGAAGTCTTCCCCTTTTGCTAGATTTTGGGCAGGGTGGTGGTGGTCTCCTCCCTTTTTGCTTCCGCTTAAGTGAAGGTGGTGATAAACTCAAGGGAGTAGACAACACATTCTTCGTATAGAAAAGACGGAGAAGTGTCGTTTATTGCTTTACAGGCTGTTTTCTGGAGTTTATTTCTCTCTCTGTGTTTTGCCACCCACTTTTATCATGACCTTCCCCCCAGGAGCTTTCAAAATCGCGTTGGATTAAAAATCAGGATTTTTTCCGGATTTGCAGCTTTCAGAGTGTGGGGGCGGGGATCCTGTCTTGCCTTTCCTTCGGAAACCTGTCTCTAAACGAGCGCTCATTATGCTGCTGTGTATGCCTAGACCACAGTCTTGTGCTTCTCCCCCACCCCCCTTTAGCCCAAGAGAAGAGTGCGTTGATGCACGGATCCTGTTGCTGCGTCTCCTCCAGAACTGCTTCCCGGTGCTTGCCTCGGAGGGCAAAACCACCAAGACTCCGGAAGCTGCTCCGAGCAAAACGCCTGACAGCATAGAAGCGGCAGGGGAGCTCTACAAGCATCTGTGTGAAGGTGACCCCCCTCTGGCCCTCACCCTGCCTCCTGAAAACACACCTTCCTTTCACCCGTGGTTCTGTCTGTGGCACACCCGGCTCTCAGAAAGAGATCCGCCCGGCACCGTATCGGTAGCGTTGAGATGGCGCACTATACGGTCCTCCTGGGTGTGCTTTCATTGATGAGTAAACATTTATTATTTATTTTTCAGTCCGCTTTATAGGGTGTCTTTCTCCCGACAAAGGGGGGGGGGGACCCAAGGCGGCTCGCAGTCCTGAAAAGAAGGGAATTAAAAACAAAATAAGTTGTGCATTAAGAGAGAGAGAAAAATAAATGATAAAACTAATTGAAATACAGTTGAATAATTTAAAACTGGTAAATCGCTAAAAACTTGCTTAACTTTAAAAAAAGGTCTTCAGGGATTCCGTCACGATGGTTAAAAGCCTGCTTGAAAAGGTGGGTCTTTAGCTGTTGGAGGAAGGAGAAAAAGGGAGGGGGCCAGCCTGATCTCCCCCCCCCCCCCGAGGGAGAGCATCCCATAGCCTGGGAGCTGCCACAGAGAAGGCCCCTTTCCGTGTCCTCATCAGCCGTGCCTGCGCTGGCCGTGGGATCGAGAGAAAGGCCTCCTCGGATGATCTCAAGTGCCAAGAAGGCTCATCTGGGGGAATTTAGGTGTCTGGACCCAAACCGAAATAGGGCTTTGAATTGGGCCCGGAAACGGACTGATCGCCAGTCCCGTTGTTGGAGCGGTGGCATTCGGTGCCCCCTGTAACTGGCCCCAGTCTGTCGTCTGGCTGCAGCTGAAGTTTCTGTCTTGTAAATTAAAATAAATAATAAGACAAAGCAGTCATCCGGCAGTAGGGCAGCTGCTTTGAATATCGAGGGTCCAAGGTCCAGGGTTTTTGATAAGCAGGGCTCGGGAACACCTCTCTCTACCTAAACCCCTGAAGACGTCCAGCTTGTCAAAATGGGAAGGACGGGTCTACCTTTTTTTGCCTTTTCCTTTGAAGATCCATTTATTGCCTTTCTGTCAAAGGATTCTTGGGGTGCCTAACAAGCAAGAAGTAATACAAAAACACCCCCCACTTTAAACCTCAGTGCCTGTGACGCAGCAGCAGTCCTTAGTCTGGGGGGGGGGGGGGGGGAAAGCCGGCTGTCCGAAGCTGCCCCCTTTTAGTGAGGCCAATTGAGCCTCTAGTTTAGAAGCACGAAAAAGGAAATGGGATTCAGCTTCTTCGTTAAGCATACGTCTTTATTTGTCTTTCTTTCTTTCTTTCTTTCTCTTTTTTTGGTGAACAGTGGTTGACAGCAGCACTGAGTCCACCTCCCTGACGACCTTGAAGCAGGAAGTGAATAACACGCTCATTAATGGAGCAGCCATCTTTTTCCCCCACAGACACTCCCGGCGGGAGCAGCTTTTTGCAATGTTGGTACGTAGCGGGCATAGAAATGAGAGTCGTGATTCTTTGGTTTTTTTCGTTTGCTCCCGGCGGAAACTGGGCCTCTCTAAGATCGAACCCCGAGTCCTTCGAATTCCTCTTGTGGGTGTTTATAGTCTTTTATTTTTTTAAATTATTATAATGAACAAAATTATCAAAATATAACAGACATGTCATACAAATACATTAGAAAGAAAGAAAGAAGCCCACTCTTTGTGCTCCCCTCACCCCTCAGAACTATTTATCTTGTTCACTTTACATTATTGTATTACTTGCTTATTTTTACATATTATATCGCCCTGTTTCTCTCCGGAAATACAGCAAGTCTTCAGCAGGAGTAAAACCTTTCCCTTCTTCAATTACATGTAACAAAAATGGTTTCCGTATCTCTTTAAAGTCATCTGTACTTAGAATTCCTTTTCTTATCCTAAATTAACAAGTTAACTCATCAATGATGGCCGTATTCCACATTTCTTTGTACCAGTCTTCCATGTTAAATTGGCTGTTATTTTTCCAATTCTTTGCAAGAATTAACCTTGCCGCCGTTACCATAATAGCAATTAGTTCTTTTTCTTCCCATTTTAATTGGTTGTTAAATGCAAGGCTGTCATCGAAGATGGTTGTACATCCTTTCCCAATGTATCTGAAATCTGGGTGTTTATAGCCTTCAGTTGTGTGTGTCTCCTGACCCTACCAATATGGTTTTTTTTCCTCTTTCTTTTTGTGCTTATGAATTAATGGTGGGCTGCGTCAAGTATTGGCCTTCCTCTCGCCTAAGAGCATCCTCCGGTGTCATTATGGCTTTAGCCCTGCTCTGTCTACCCACCCGAAAGCATTCCAGAAACTGTTTTCAGGAGCTGCAAAGCCAGAACTGATTTTTGGGCAGTTATGAGGGTTACATCTGGGAGAGGGTGAAAACGCTGTCCTTGGCCCCAGGGCCAGGTTGGACTTAGAAGGAGAAGAACAAGCCGAGGGAAGGAGGAAACCAGCAGTAGGATGAATGGAGAGAAGGAAAAAGAGGAGAATGAAGAAGTGAAAGCGAGCAAGTGTTTAGATGTCGTGGAATGCCTGGGTCTACCCTCTATGAAGCAGGTGCTTCTGTAGTGTGTCCTGCTGCGAAAAAAAGTTGCTCTTTTTTAAACAAATATTTTCTGTTTCTTAGAAAAACATCACAGAGCAGGAACACAAGCCTTCTGTCCAACTGGCTTTTAAATCCCTCTGTACGTATTTCAGGTAAGGAACTTCATGGACCGCTGGGTTTCTCAGTGGTTCGGGTTTTTGGCTGCAAAGCCAGAGGTCCGGAGTTCGATTCCCCATTGGGCCTCCTAGGAGAAAGAGCCAGTCTGCATAGCCTCGAGCAAGCTGCACGTTCCCAGAGAAATGGAAGGGTAAACCACTTCTGAATTGGCTGGAGAGCTCAGTGGTTGAGGTCTCTGCCTACAGAACCAGAGGTTGGGTGTTCGATTCCCCCACCGGGCCTCCTTGACAAGGGCTGGGCTCAATGATCCATAGGGTCCCTTCCAGCTCTGTAGTTCCAAGATGATGAGGATGATGATTGTACTGGCCAGAATCCTATTGGCATTTGTGGAAGGTTTGCGTAATTTGTTGCAGCTAATTGTAGCTAATCGATGCGATGCCAGGACACATCTGCATTGTGCAACTGGGCATGTGACCACACATGCATCCCTGGACATGCCCAGGCACCCCAGTAACTAACCGCAATTAGCTGCTGCAAGTTACTCAAACCTTACACAAATCTCGGGCAAACACAAATAGGATTCTGGCCACAGATTGTCCCGTAATGAATATAAATTTATATATATTTCAAAAATATCTGTAATTCTCTTCATGCGCGTCTGCTGATGAGTGGAATGGTGTCTGGAAATTCGAGCTTTCAGGCAAGAAAAATGAGCCAATTTTCAGTACGTCGTCCAGTTCCTCTGAGATGATGGTCCCCCAGTTGAAAACAGTGAAAATGGTTGTGATGTTGGAAAGTTAGGATACTGGATGTTCTCAGATGGTTGGGGCCAGGGGACTGAAGAGCAGCCCTGTGTTGATAAAGCACACATGTCCTTTCTTTGGCAGTGACCAGGATCCAGGTGGGCTTCTGTTACTACCAGACAGAGGAACGTCGGCAGATTTTGACGTCAACCAAGTGCTGTCTGTGATGGAGACCTTCCTGATGGTGATGACCAGAGAGGTGGTAGCTCTTTTCAAAAAAAAAAATAATCCTATTTCTTTTCATGTAGAACCGGTATGCTTTATTTGCCGCGTAGGTTTCTGGTGAGATTTCCGTGCCAAGTAGCCATCGGTTTACTCTGCTAAGTCCCAATTTCAGAGGAAGTGCCCCATTTTCTTTTATCACTTACTGAGCAATATCCTGTTGCGTTATTATGCCACGAGAATAGAAATAGCATAACTCACTGTGGCAGATTGCTTCTAGTTCATCCATGCTTGGGTTCCTGGTTGCATAAGGTTGCCACCCAGCCAGCACTCAGAGCGATGAATCAGAACAGGGACTGTTTCATTAGCAGCAATTTGCTGCTGGAGGTAATGCTGTTTCTCGTCTGCCAGTGTAACTATGTAATAGGGATATTGACCAAGGTGGAGATCAGCGTGAGTTGCTTTGCCTGGAGAAATTAAATTTCAGCAGAACGATTAGATTTCAGCAGAAAATTCGTGACATGTAGGTAGGTTGTAAGCTGTGCAGTTAGCGATCGAGGTTAGTAACCTTTGTCTGGTGTAGTTCCATTTTTACCTATAACGTTTAATAATTGAGTTTTTAAATCCTCTGACTTCGGAACTTTCCCCATCCCGTAGGGCGTTTTAAAATTATTATTATTATTATTAGAATTAGAGGGGTGCATGACCAAGATTACACAGAGACCTTTGTAAATGGGAGGCAGTTTGCTGCCACGGTTTGGGCAATTTCCCTTACTTATGTGCAAATTGAAGACGGGATTCTGGCCACTGGCTTGAGAATGGCAATAAAAGAGTGGCCGGAATTCTGTTCTTCCAGGAAGGATCCGTCGCTGTTGTTCGAGGGATCAGGAATCTCTTTCAGCAGGAGAGTCTTTTTCAGGGACTGCTTTTCCACCAACGGGCAGGTCCAAAAATACGAACGCTTTTTAGCATGAAGCTCTTTCTGCCAGAAACAGCCTTGGTGAATGTATTTCATAAAATTATAGAATCACGGAGTTGGAAGGAGCCTATGGGGCCATTAACCCCCCTGCTCAATGCAGGAATCCAAATCAACGCAGATCTGACAGATGGTTGTCTGATTTTCTCTGGAATGTCTCCAGCACTGGAGCGCTCACCACCTCCCCAGGTCGTTGGTTCTGTTGTCGTACTGCTCTAACAGTTAAGAGGTTTTTCCTGATATTCACCTGAAATCTGGTTTCCTGTAGCTTTAAGCCCATTCTTATGTGTCTTGCACTCTGGGAAGATGGAAAACAGATCCTTAGAATGAGGTGATTGAAAACAGATCCTTCAGTCTCTTAGAATAAGGGAAAGGCACTTAAAACTATTGAACCGGCGTCCTGGGGAAGCAGAAATGGCCATCTGGAGAAGCCGAGAGCATACATTGGAACCTTGTTTGGGGTGGATTCAGAGATTTCCTTTCTTTCTCTGGTGTTTTTGATTCCGACAACGTATCTCACATTTCTGAAGTCTTGGGGGTCTTTTGTTTTTCGTCTCCCCAGTGTGAGAGGTTGATGACGGGCGTCACCCAGCAGGATAGCGGTCCCGTTCTCTCGTCCTTGTTCTGGTCGGTACAGGGCAGCCTTCTGTCTTGGTGCTACCTGCAACTCAAGGGAAGTGACGCTGCCGCCCGGAAGCTGGCTGCGGAAGTTCTCACGAAGCGTAAGTATATCCGAGACAGAGCAGTGAGTGGGGAGAAGGAATTCCGCTCAGGATCCCCATGGCGGTACCTTAAAATTCCCCTTTTTGTCGGCAACACTCAGGCAACTCCGTTGTGTGTTTTTTCTCCCCCTGCCCAGACGTACAGCAGTTCCTCTCGAGCGTCCAGATGATCCTGGAGTCCCTCCTTTCCCGACACAGCGGCAAAACCATCGTGGAAAGATTAAGCAACTCTGTCTTCTCCATGGTAGCCCGTCAGCTGGTGAGTGAGCCAATGGCATCCCATCCCTCCCCCACCCCCCGAAGAGTTGCGTGACGCCCTGTGATTGAAACGAGGGGACCTCTGTGTGTGCTCCCTAGATAATGTTCCTGCAGGAGTTCGCAGCTTTGGACATTCCACACCAGCCCCTCCTGCAAGAGCTCAGCCGGTTGACGAAGCCGCTCAACGCCCTGTCGGCAGACCCCGGGGACAGGCCAGACAAGGTAGCCGGAGGAAAAGCTTCACCGTGGCTTTATTCTGTGTTTTACTTGTGCTTTTAATACTGTTCTCGTTATGAATTCTAATATATTTGTTTCATGCTTGTTTAATATTCCTTTCAACGACCGGCTGCCCAAGGGGATATTTTAAAGGGATCATTGTATTCTGTGTTTTTAATCTTGCTCTTATGATGAGCTTTGTGCGTTCTCTAAAACTCTTTGAGAGGCTAGATTTTAAAAAAGCAAAACAAAACGGGTGGGGTGGGGAGTGTGTGTATGTTGACATGGTGCCATTCCTGTGAGACTCTCCGACTTAGGTAGCTCCTCTTTACATCTTGGGATTGCAGCCACCATGAGAGAAACCCAGGCAGGCAGGCTGGCCTCGCACGGCCAGGGGACCTAATTTTAGACCTCTGTCTCTGCTCTCAGCTTTCCGCTGGCCATCTGCTTGATCAGGACTCTTTCTAGGTCAAATTACAACTCACCGGTTTTCAGGTACATGTGTGTGTGTGTGTGTCCCTTTCTGCCAGGTGGGCTTGGAAAGTTGGCAGCAAGAGCAGCCGGTGGTGCTGCGCACGTGGACGGCGGAATCTCCCCACAACTACGAGAACAACTGTCATGACGTCACCGTCTTCCTTTGCCCGGGGGCAACGTACTTTGAGGTGGAGTTTGACGAGAGATGCGAAACAGAGAGGAGGTAACTCACGGGAGCGACTTCTCACCCAGCTCCTCCTTTTATCGCTGACGGTATTTCAAGGGAGTGAGCTTCCCTTTACTTACTTCCCTTTTTTAAGGCGGCCGCGGCGGCCATAAGCAGGTCTCTCTCATGGCCGTGTGGCTCCACCGATTCCTGTCTCTCTCCTCGTCCTGTGCAGCAAATTGAGGGGGGGGGCCCTGCGTACTTCTTAAGGGTTCATGGGGGGAAGGTTTGGCTCCATGGGATTGCCACCCCCAACCCCGACACGGACCACTGTCATGCAGGGCTAGTGACATGCGTCATTTTCTGAATCAGAGGAGCAGCCTTTGTCTGCGTGAGGCCACTTTAAAACGTGTTCTTCCTTTTTACAAATGCCTCTTTATAGGTACGATTACCTGGAATTTACGGATGCCAAAGGTGCCAAAACACGCTATGATACCAAAGTTGGCACAGACAAGTGGCCCAAGGTGAGCACATTTCACGTCCCAAACAGCCAAAATTAGGCGCGCGTTTTAGAAGTTTCAGAATAGCTTCGTGGAGTTACGCCATTATTTCATTTTAATTTTTATTTATTTATTGAATTTTTATACCGCCCGTCTGGCTACGAAGGCTGCTCTGGGCAGTTTTCAGATTCCAACATTATAAAGCAACAAGACAAAGGTTAACCAAGTAACAACTTTAAAACGAAATGCGACAATGACGACAGATAAAATAATTGGAATAATAAAACGGCATGGCAGAAGGGTTGAAGGTGTATTAAGATGTTCTAAAATCCGGAAAGACCTGTCTAAACAGCCATGTTTTTAGTAGTCCGTGAATTTCTTGCAACTCTGTGCGTGCGTGTAATTCTTTAAGGAGAACCGTGAGTCTTTTAACTTTAGCGGACCTTGTCTACTGCTTGTCTTAGTCCCAAAAAAGCTATATTTCCAAGTTCTGCTTCCATGATGGCGGAGGCAGAACATTGTCCGGAGAAGACTCCACATTCGATCATCCTTAGTAAAATGCTTCTGAAATTTTCCCTGAGCTTGTGATAGTTAGAACATGTTTTAACTGCTTTCCAGGGATTCTCACCTGGCAGCTTCGTTCTGGCTTAACTTCAAATCTTGAACGCGAGGGAATGTTTCATGTTAACCCCATCAAACCCCCCAAAATTAAAATTAAAACAGAAAAACAAGAGACAAGAATGTTAACCACAGAGTGCCGCCTTTAAGACTCCTTTTCAGGGTTTTGGACTTCTTGTTTCAGAGTGACATTTCAGTGTGTGATGGCAGGGTGCTTAAATCCGTTCTCTAGTTCCAGACGCACTGGTGAGCTTTTCACACACCTCTTGGAAGGCGTTCAGAAACCTCGATGGTTATGAAAGTGTCACATTTTAATATGTTTTTTAAAATTGTGGTCTGAAGTGCAATGCAGTGAATTAGCTGTGTGTGTTTGTGTATTTGTGTGTGTGATTGTGTTACGGGAGAGCATCAGGGAAAGGTTTGAGTTGGCGTTCTCTGTTCCCCTGGCATCTCTTCCTGTGGTCTTCTGCTTGGCAAAAACGGCACCTCTTTTCTCCTCCATAGAAAGTGACCTTCAAGGCCGGCCTTCGGCTGCAGTTTCTCTTCCACTCCGACAGCAGCAATAATGAGTGGGGCTACAAGTTCACCGTCACCGCCTACGGCTTGCCCGATATCGAGGTTTCCTGGGGGCTGGACCTGCATCTTTTGGTGGCCAGACTGATGGGGCAGCTGGCTTCTCAGAGCATGGCACTAAAATCCCCACTGGGTGGGTAGATTCCTACCTCTTCATACCTCGTGTGGCTAATTGGCAGGGTGCCTGGGCACATCTGGATTCCCAATTGGGCACTTAAACAGTCATGAGAAAGGCGTCCCCTGGCTTATTAGCCACGATGAATTACACAAACCTGACATAGTAGGATTCTAGACATTGAAATCTTTTCCAATTGAGCTTCATAATTAGATCCAGCCCCAATATCTTTCTGATCTCATAATCTTATAATGCATTGACAGAACTCAATGTAAAGCCTCAGTTCTTCCAACTTTTAACGGTTGTTTTATTTCCCCCCCCCCCCTCCCTTGTTCTCTCTAGATACAGGAAGTGACACGGAACTGCCTCCCGCGAAAGCGGCCGCCGTGCTTAACTCTCCTCTCTGGAAACCCGTCTTCACGCATCCGATACGTTCAGAGCCGAAGCCGAAATCCCCTCGGCCACGCCAAGCGAATTCAGAAAGCAAGGAGGTATTAAGACGGTTTCTCAAATCTAGTCCCAAGGCAGTGCTCCGTAGTAGCCCACCCACCCCAAAGCTGAATGAATACAGCTTTCCCAAGCAACAAAACAGCTTTCCGACTTTCTCAAGAACTTTCAGAGCTGGGTTAAATCATCCTCCCGAGGTTTGGGGAAAATGAGACCCGATGTGTGACCATGGGTCACTTCCTGAAAGTGACCCTTAAAATCTAATTTCTTTTTTTTTTAAAGGGTCTGTGGCTGAAGCACGGTGTAGGGAGCCTCATTTCATTTTAAATTTTATTTTCATTTATTTCAAATGTTTACGTGCCGCCTAGAGAAGCCCAGGCTTGGCTTGCCGTGCTCAAAGAAACAAAAAGTTTTAAAGCCTAAGAATAAATGATGACAATATGAAAGAAGCGTGAAGTGTCCTGTTAAAACTCATAATAAGAGCAAGAGGAAAAGCGCAAATAAAATGCAGAATAGAACAATCCCTTTTTTAAAAAAAAAAACAAATTCCCCTTGGTCAGTCGGTCATTTCAAAGAAAGCCTGCCTGAAAAGGAAGGTTAAAAAGAGCCATGTCACCTGGAGGCAACATTTGTTGTTGAAGGAAGGGTATTAAAGCAGTGTGTGAGGGACAGAGGTTTTTCTCTCTTAAGGGGGGGCCCACAGAAATGCCTTTGGGGCATCATCTGGCCCATGGGGGGGCATGTTTCCCATCTTAAAATTCGGGGATAACTGCAGCTCAGTGGCATCGTTCAGGCAGTAGAGCCCAGGAGTAGAGGGGCTTGACCTGCGGTGGATGATGACACCATGGAATCAAGCTGAGCTTTTTTTTTAGTTTTTTCTTTCCTGGGCAGGACGACTCGCCTCCCAAGTAGAGATGGGCACGAACCCCGGTTCGGAGGTTTGTGCCGGTTCGTGGTGCCGCCTGTTCCCTTTCCCAGCTGGATTCCCCCCACTCACCAGCCAGCTGGCGCGCACTCCTCTCCTCTTCTTCGGCTGTTCGGCCAGTCCCCTTGCCTCAGCGAGCCCATGCTCCTGCTCCTGTGCACACGAACCGGCACGAACCTTCGAACTGAGGTTTGTGCCCATCTCTACTCCCGACCTTCGTGTTCTCAGTAGCAGGGATCCTTCTTCTAGAGTTCATGCATCACTCTCACTTTTAGTTCTGCGGGCTCTGTTGGGCACCTGATTATCTTGCTTTGGCATCCGCATCTTGAGACAGGCATGGGCGACATTCTGGAAGCCATGACCTTGGACCGCTGGCAGGGGGGGCGGCGGCTTTTGCTCACCCGGTCCTTCCTGATCTTCTTCTCAGGCCCTCACCTCCGACGCCGACTGTCACAAATTCCTCCTCGACTTCTCAAAGGCAGACCCCGCCTGGGAGTCCTGTGGGCCAAATTCTGAGCTTTTCAAAGGACTTATCCAGGCGTGCAAAAAACAGGCCCCGAAGACGGAGATAGTCGCTGGTTCTACGGTTGATCAAGCTGTCCAGTCTACATTCGCCGCTTTGGTGTATCTCTCCCCTGATTTGTATGGGAAGCTTCAGAAATACGGTAACTCTCCATCAATGACTCTACATCCATAATGAAGCCTAATTCTGTTGCGGTGCCTAATTCTGTAAACTTGGCAGTAAAGTGTGGCCAACACATTCCTTCTGCGTCGTACGTACTCTTTGACTTTTGCGGGCAGGATGAAACCTGCAGCCCCAGTCCTGGGAAACACAACTGTTGTGTTGTGGGAGAAGGGGGAGGAATCACCAGGAAGCTGGCTTTTCCTGGAGGATATGAGGTAGAAATCCTTGTTTTCCCATAAAACCAGGAATAACTTACGTCTTGAAAAGCATTGAGCTTTGGACCTTTAATGGAATGAACTGCAGATAGGTAGCAATAGCAACTGTAAGACAGCTTGCGATTGTGGTTCCAGTCTGAACAGCTGCATTTCTGCTGCATTATTTGCTACATGAGTTCTATTTCTGGGTTTTTCCTTGAAAACCAGTACCTCGGAGCAATGCTGAGTGTTCCTTTTCCCTGTGCATTCAGCCTAAACGAGAAAAGCCATTCCCCCAGTGTGTGTGCACGCACACACACATACACTTTTGATCTTCCATGGGCAATGTTTTCTAGTCCTCGGAGAGCTTGTGGGCTCAGTCGGTTGTTTGTATAAACTGGGCCCCAAGCAAATTGGCAGAAAAGCTCCGTCAAAACATCTGCACTCGTTTTTGTTTCATTCTGCTATTGATGGCATAATCAGAACATACTAAAATCATCTCTTCTTTCTTCCCTCTTTCTGCCCTCACAGTCAACAGTGGAGGCAAAACACCCTTGAGTGAAGAGTTTGCCCAAGTGTATTCTCTGGCTGATGGGATTAGAATATGGATGGTAAGATTTCCTCCCTCAATCTTTACGCTCTCCTTGGGCCCAGAGAAACTTGGCTATTGGCTTTTCTGACTTGTTTCTCATTGCTCAAGTTGGTCCCATTTTGGGCGTGCCACGAAACCTAAACTTTGCAGACATCGGCTGAAAGCCTGTTGCTTTGTTACTTCATCGGAAGGCAAACGGTTTTACATTCATTCGCGTCCAGCCAGCAATTAGCAAGTCGCCGCAGCGATTCTCTGGGACCTGCGCTTGAGAACCCAAGCGGGGACTTGTCAATTGCCGGCTAGAAGTAAGGGAATGTCACCCATTCCGAAGCAGCAAGATTGCAGCCGTTGTTCTCAAATGCTTGAGGAGGGCTGGCTTTGTTGTTGTTGTTGTTGTTGTTTTTGTAGCAATAACTTGTTTGTTTTGCTTAAAGCCAGGTCTACTTCTTGTGGAGTCAGATAACTTTTTTGAAGTTAGATTACAGACGAATGAATAGATACCTTTCCATGAAAAAAAAACCCAAACAAACTTCCCCTGTGCATTTATTTGTTATATCTATATCTTACAGTTCCCCCTGTAGTGTTACGGTCTCCTCCTTCTCCTCCTCCACATTTTACTCTCACAGCAACCCACCCCCTCTGGGAGAAGCAGGAAAACTAGTATAGCTCAGGGCGTGAGGCCTCTGTCTGTGGAGTCAGAGGTTGGGAGTTCGATTCCCCCACAGGGCCTCCTTGACAGAGGCTGGCTTCGACGATCCATAGGTTCCCTTTCCAGCTCTGCAGTTCTCAGTTGTTGTTATTGTCATCGTCATCATCTCTTTAAGTGACAAGATAGTTTTTTGTAGGAAGGAGCTCAGGCTGGATGCAGGTTTAGCACTTCTTAGCTGGTCCTCAGCTTTGCTTCACAAATTCCAGGTTTCCTGTAACGTCAGGACTATATATATGTCAAAACATGGGAGGAATACGGTTTCCTTTTGAAGGCCATTATCCTAGCGCAGGTTGGGCTCACATCCGAAGAGCGTATGGTGTCTCCCTTAATAGCAAAGTGTGCTGCTTTATATATTGCCCCGTAGCACTTAAAGCACCCTCTGGATGGTTTACCATTTAATTATCCAGGTTACACATTGCCCTCCCCCTCCAATGAGCTGGAGTATACTGACCTTGAAAGGATGGAAGGCTGAGTCAACCTTGATCTGGGTACCTGGGATTGAAACTCGGTCATGAGCAGAGTCTTGGTTGCAGTACTGCAGTTTAGCCATTGTGCCACAAGCCTCCTTAATAAAGCTGGTCATGAGATTTTTCCATGCATGTGTATCAGTTAGTTTTTTTTTTTTTAAAAAAAGAGTGAGTTTATGGGTTGTGAACAGTGCCAATGTTGATGAAACCTGGTTGCTAACATGATCTCGGAAAGATCAAATGTGCAGATATGGAAACACTTTCAACTCTTCTAAAAATATCCTTTTCTACAGCTAGAAATGAAGCAGAAGTTTCTCATGAACCAAGGTAGTGACAGAGAGGAGACTCAGGCTGGTGAGACAGTGGAAGTAAACCCAGAAACCCTTGGTAAGCCTTGTTCTCTACATGTGGTGTCTACCAGACAGCTTCCAACTTTATAACAACAAACAAGAATTAAAATAAATAGCAACAGTCTTGAAGCATCTTGAAGACTGCAGTGTCTATTATGGGGAATAAGCCTTTTGAGTTAGCGTCTGCTCCATCAGATGCCTGCCACAGGGTATTTGTGTGGGTAAGGAGACACCCCCGCCTCCTGTGTAGTTCAGGCCCCAACCCACCCCCCTGAAAAATGTCTGTGCCATTTTATGGCTCACTTGGGTATTCCTTTTGTCCTTCCCTTGTTGTCCTGCTAATCGCGTTTTCAAAGACTTGTTTTGTTTTGTTTCCTTCACTGTTTTGAAAATGATTCCATTGAAAAAGTGAATTTTCTGAATAAACAGGCTTCTTTTGATTTAATACGAGACGTCCTAACAGGCCTTGGGTTGCCTTTCCCAATGTAGCCCAGCAGTGCATCCAGAAGAGTCTTCTGTTGCTGAGTTTTTTGCCGGCACGGGCCAAGGCGAACGGCCAGGATTCGGAAAATACGGAGGACTCGAGGCGGAGCCATAAAGATAAACGCCAAAGGACGAGTTCTATCGTAGAAGCCGACTTCCAAGCCTCCGATTCGACATCTCCCTGCGGAGCGGCTGGCTTGGCGTTCCCACCGGTGGACTCTGACTTAAAGAGAACGCCGGCGCCAGACTCCCCGCAGGCGGAACTGCCCTGGGGGGCATCCCATAGTAAACCCCCGGAAGGGACCCCCCCTGACCAAGAAGAAGCCTTGTCCCCTCCCTCGACTCCCACCCGCAAGCCCCCCTTCAGCCGTGGACGGCTCCGCCTCCTCTCTTTCCGCTCCATGGAGGAATCCCGGCCTGCGCCGAGCATTAAGGAGACGTATCCCGTCTTGAAGCACACCTTGGACTTCATTAAGGACCAGTCGGTTTCTCGCGAAAGGTGAGCCAAACAACCTGTCGGCCAAAACTAGGTTTTCTGCTTCCTTGAGCAGCAGTTCCCGACCTTGGAGAACCCAGGGGGGTTCTTGGCCTGCGGCTCCCAGGAGCCTTCACCCATCACCTGTGCTGGCCGGGGGGGTTTCTGGGAGTTGCAGTCCAAGAACATCTGGTTGATGGGTACCACTGGTCCTACAGTATTACTGTTTGTCCCTGTCAACATCTGGGCGCCTGTGTTCCCTTCTAGTGTGCTGAAAGTCCTGGCGTTGCGGAAAGCTCAGGCCAAGAACATCTTGGACGTGCTGAGGATGATCCTCCGGTGCCTGGAGTCTCTCGGCCAGCCTCACTGTTTTGTTCCCTCCTGCATCATTTTCCTGCTGGAACTTCTCGCCTGCCAGAAAGACTTCACAAAGTAAGGCGAGAGAGAAACCCCACAGCTTAGGGTAGACACTTTCCTCCTGTTAATTCCAGTCACAAAGTAGAAACATGGGTCGCTTGCTAATGCAGAGTCAAATTACTAATCTACCTAGCATTCTGTGCTAGAAAATGCAGTAGGACCCGCGTATCCACGGGAGATTGGTTCTAAGACACCCCCCCCCCGCAGATGCTGAAAACTGTGGATAATAGTGAACGCTATGCATAGCATGGTAAAAGAAAAGAAAAAATCCAGGAAAAAAGTGTTTTTACATGTATTACTGGAACTGGCCACTACTATTTTAATTTAATTTAATTTTTAATTTAATCTTAGTTTAGTTTTTAATTGAATGTTTTCGGTTTTTGAGTTTGTACATGACTTGAGTGCCCCCGTTCTTGGAGAAAAAGAAGGATTCCTATTTGATAAAGAACACAGACAAATATTTTGGCCTTTACTTAGAGTATGCGTCTGTCAAAACGAAAGTGCGGTGGAATCGGTTAAGATTAAAAAAAAAATACCAGTGCTTCAAGGCAGGTCTTGGGGTATTGGTTGGATTGCACCATGATAGTCACCTGGGCATGATTCAACAACTTCTTCTTCTGTCTTGCAGCTATTTCGGGCACTTAGAAGGCTGCGGGGCTGAGCTTCACCAAGAAATACGAGAATCCTACTACCAGCTTCTCCGCTTTTTGGTCAATGCCCTGAAAGGCTTCAGCAGCATCAGTGACAAGTATGAGGATCACTCGTTTGTAATGCATGCAAAAATTAAAAAAAAAAAATCCCCCCAAATTTATGGCATTCTTTATCCTACCCTTCCTTTGTAGTTTTGTCCTTTTCACCAGTAGCCGAATCCTACCGCAAAGACTGATTTGTTAATTAATCCCTGTCGCCGGCAGCGTCTCGGCCCTTCCCATGCCAGGCTCCTTGATTGTCGGTTCAAAAGACCAAATTGGCCTCGTTTCGGATTTTCTTGCTACAGATCTAGATCTTCCCGATCCGGTTGGCCTGTCTGTTTAGGACAGAGCGCGCGGCTCCGTGGATTCCGGAGAAGCAATTAAACAAACGAATAAAGACTCCCACCGCTTAAGGATCTGAAAATGGGTCTTTGAAGGTCACCTCCCACCGGTTCTCAGGGTTGATGGGGACTCGAGTCGCCGTGTCAAGTCAGACTTAAGTCACACCGGCGACTTGACTCGGGGCTTTCTTCTTCTTCTTCTTCAATGATTCTGACTCAATTCAAGACTTAGAACCCACTGGCCCCCTCCCTTTTTTGGGGGGGGGGAAAGCTTGGTTTTCATAGGGCCTTGGTACCAAAGACTCAGACTTGGGACTTGGTACTGAAGACTCAGACTTGGGACTTGGGACTAAAGACTCAGACTTGGGACTTGGTACTGAAGACTCAGACTTGGGACTTGGGACTAAAGACTCAGACTTGGGACTTGGTACCGAAGACTCAGACTTGGGACTTGGTACCGAAGACTCAGACTTGGGACTTGGGACTAAAGACTCAGACTTGGGACTTGGTACCGAAGACTCAGACTTGGGACTTGGGACTAAAGAATCAGACTTGGGACTTGGTACCGAAGACTCAGACTTGGGACTTGGGACTAAAGAATCAGACTTGGGACTTGGGGCCAAAGACTCGGACTTGGGACTTGGTACCGAAGACTCAGACTTGGGACTTGGTACCGAAGACTCAGACTTGGGACTTGGTACCAAAGACTTGGACTTGAGACTTGGTACCAGAGACTCAGACTTGGGACTTGGTACCAGAGACTCAGACTTGGGACTTGGTACCGAAGACTCAGACTTGGGACTTGGGACCAAAGACTCGGACTTGGGACTTGATACCAAAGACTCGGACTTGGGACTTGATACCAAAGACTCGGACTTGGAACTTGGGACCAAAGACTCGCCACCATCCCTGGCTGCAGCCTGTTCTTCTGAACTCAAACGAAAGCCGTCCGCCCCCCTTCCTCTCCTGTCGCCTTGGTCTTCCTCATGTTCTAATCACACTGCCCTGATCTGTTTTCCTCGTTTGTCCAGATCGTTGCTCCCTGCCTTGTCTTGCGTCCAGACGTCCCTCCTCTACCTCCTGGATATGGGTTGGGAGCCCAGTGACCTTTCCTTCTTTGTTGACCTGCAGCTGCCGCGTCTCCTTATCGCCATGTCGCGGGAGAACATAAGCACCCACGAGAGCACGGTTTGGTAAGTCCAGGACCGAAGCGTTGGGTGGGCAAGCAGGAGCCCAGTTCTCCTGGGAAGTCAGGCATGATGGGGATCATTCCGTAGAACGCCCGATGCGGTGAGGGGAAAGGGGGAGAGAGGACAATTTGTGGGCACCCCAGGGGCATCTTTTGCTAAGCTGGCAGCAGCTCATTAAGTAAGGTTTCATCCTCATCATCATATTCGTCGTCATTATTCTCTGCTATCAAATCAATTCTGACTTTTCAGGGTTTTCCAGGTAGAAAAAGTCCTCCAAAGTGATTTATTGTCTTTTGTGGGGTGCCCTAGCAATAGGCCGCTTGCCTAAGGCACACACAGGATGGCTTTTCTTCCAGGAGGCCCGGCGGGGAATCGAACTCCCAACCTTTGCCTCCACAGCCATATACCTAAACCACTGAGAATATCCAGCCAGCTAAATTTCAAAATCTCAGTTTAACACGTGTTCAGCTGATGGATGAGCCAGCCCTGATTTCTTTGTCTTTTGTCAATATGAGAATATGTGAGAAACACATTTTTTTTTTTTTTTGGGGTCAGGTTCAGAAATTAATTAATCTAAAGAGTTAGGGATTGGCTTTTGCTGTTTGTTAGAAAAAGACCCCTGTCAGACTATCTTACCTAGCAAGTGGCGGTCACAAATTCTGACTGAGCTGACTTAGCCCTGGGCATTATCAACATGAAAAGGGAGGGGGTAAAAAAATCACAATTTTGTCCTTAAGATTTGTAACCTCCATTATTTTTGGGGTATATGTGTGTGATACAGTCATCCTTTTATAAAAAGCAATTAATCATGCAGTGTGTTGGTTTGATTAAATTTGCACATCAACAGAAGTAATAGTTGTGAAGCCAATCTCCCGTACTAAGCTTCAGGTAGTGTGTAGGAGATACCATGTCAGAGGCATTTCCTTCTCTGTGTGACAGACGCTGAAATGTATCTTACAAGAAAGCATTTGCACTTCCATTCATAAATATTAGCTGTATCATTTTTCCTGCCTGATTTATCTTTTAGCTTTAGTTAATTAAAATGGTTTAGTTAATTGAAACATGTTTGACCTGTTAAATGAATTGGAACCCTCCAGCTTTGTTTTGAGTGAATGCCGGCTCCCCGGACAACGACCTTTTTTGGCCTCGCCCTTCTTCCCCGAGGTTTAACTGTCTGCTTCCTTCTTAGTCCGTGGAGCGAAGAGGAAGAACTCGCAGACTATAAACAGAACATGGACTGGATGGACGAGTGTCAAGAAGCCGTCTTTGAGAGCTGGTGTGACAAAATAAGCCAAGCAGACCCAGAGAAGCAGAGAAAGGTCATTAGAAAGCCTTTGTGCGGGTTTGAGGACAGGGCAAAATGCATGGGCTTATATTGGGTTGGGTTGCATCTTGCTCAGTGGTTCCCAACCTTAGACTTCAACTCCCAGAAATCCTGGCCAGCCCAGCGAGTGGTGAAGGCTTCTGGGAGTTTTAGTCCAAGAATATGCAGGGAGCCACAGTTGGGAACCACTCCGCTAGATGTTGTGGTCCTACAGCTCCCGGCCAGCCTCTGCACCCTTACCCAGCATCCCCAGTAGAGAGAGAGATTATGGCAGTTTTTTTCCCCCTTGTGCTACAGTTGTAGCCCGACAGCATCTGGATGACTGCATGTTGCCCGTCCCTATTGTTAGGGGACAGCTAAACTCAAAGAAATACAGTAGGGCCCCCGTATCTGTGGGGGATTGGTTCCAAGCCCCCCGTGGATGCTATAAACCATTGATAATAGCCAACACTATACATATAGCATAGTAAAAGGTCTAGAAAAAGTATTTTCATTGTGTATTACCAGAACTGACCAACAACAAGAATACATAGCATGGTCTCTGACTCCCTCTGGTGGCAAGGTCTAGTAAATACATCATGAAAACGTATTTCTACTTTTTTCTTTTCTTTTAACATTTTTAATATTTTCAGACCACAGATAAGTGAACTGCAGATACTGATCCTGCAGATACAGGGGTCCTGCTGTCACCCCAACCGATGCGTTCTCTTTGCAAAGCCCTGGAGAGATTTCTCATCCAACTTCAGGCCTTCTCACTTGGCCTATTTTTGCCATTCCGGGCTGTCTTTCCTCCTGTTGCTTTCTAGATCTTAGACGTTGTGTTGCTCACAAACTGAGATTGTGCTGTTTAATAGTCCAGCCGACATTTATTGCAAAAAGTCTCTTCCTTCCAGATGCACATGTTCATTGCCCGTTACTGTGACCTCCTTCACGTGGACATCTCGTGCGACGGGTGTGATGAAATCGCTCCGTGGCATCGTTACCGCTGCTTGCAGTGCAACGACATGGATCTTTGCAAAACCTGTTTTTTGGGTAAGCTGGGTTGCCCAAAGCCGCATCGCTTCTTTCATATATTTTCTGTTTCCCCTTATAGAAATTGAGATTTTTAATTTTAATTTTAAAAGGTGAAACCTCAGAGAGAGAGAGAGAGTTTTGCTTCTTGTTCTTCCACGCCAGCTTCCTAAACCTTAAAATGCATGATATGATTCACACAGACAAAGGATCAGGATCCCAAAACTTGCTACTGCTATTTCCCAGTTAGCTTTCCCATTCTTTTTTCTTCGTCCCCCACCTCCTGAAACGGAAGACAAGGGATTTCTTGGCTGCTCAGGGCATAGGAGAGGCAAATTTAAAATTAGCCAGTTGTCCGGTAGAGTACTTCTGCTTGATCCTACTGCTTCCCCCAGAATTGACAATCCTCCATTATCAATTCTCTGTGCACCCTAAAAATGTGCTCTGGACGGCTGGGGAAAGAAATCCCCGTAACAGTTTAGTACCACCACAGGAGAGCTGCACAAGGAGTAGAAGTCCCCACCCAATGAGTAGACATGTATCTAGATGGGCGGGGTATAAATCTAATAAATAAATAAAAATAAATAAATAATGCCGAAGTATGCAAGTTACAGATTTGTAACTTTTTTTAAAAAAAATCTTATTTATATCTTAATATGCATTTCATTTTTTTTAAAAAATGGGATATTTAATGCCATGTTTTTAAATCTGTTCTTTTATTTGCCGTGAGCTATCTCGGGTCACCTCTGGGGAGAAAGGCAGATTGTAAATCATAGGAATGAATCGGTGAGTGAATGGATGAAGCCATCCATGAATCAATCCATCAGCGAATATGTAGGTAGTTGGATCTTGGTTATGGGTGGCTGCAAGGCCTCGTCCCTCTCCAGTCTTTGATACCGGAATGTAAATAGCATCTCTTTAGTCGGCAACAGAATGTTTTGAAATGCGAAGTAGAAGGCCGGCATTTAGTGAGTTTTTCGGACACCCTGAACTGGCTGCTGTTTTGACAAAGAAATGTGATTAAACATGGCCCATCTGCCAGGGCAGCTCTTTGGCACAGGAATGGCTTCTCCTGCCCAAAGACGGGGTGGGAGCAGCTCTGTGCCACAGGAAGACTTTGGGTCGGCAGTCAACACACACACACACACACAGAGAAAGTTTCTGTTGCTCTCCAAGGATTTGAACCCTGGTCTCCTGATATACTCAAGGTTTAGAGAAGCAGAGAAATCAGGCTGTACGCATTTAGCTTGTGCAGCCTTTCCGCGACAGGAGTGAAACAGAGAGAGAGAGAGACCCAGGCCATGTCCAGTGCCGTGGAATTGATTGGAGGACGTTTTGCCTCCCCTGCGCAGGGGGCGTGAGGCCCGAAGGCCACGAGGCCAGTCACGACATGGTGAACATGGAGTACGCGTGCAGCGGCTGCCAAGGCGTGATCGTCGGCCAGCGTGTGAACTGCGCCGTGTGCGAAGACTTGGACCTCTGCTTTGGGTGTTACTCGGCGAAGAAGCACTCAGACAGGTGCGGTTGCCTTCCGCTCGTGTCCGCTGGCTCGGACTGAAAAAAAGAGGCTTGTTCCATGGGGGAAGGCGGTGTGGGAGGGGGCTCATTGAAAAATATGGCGGTTGCTCGGAGACCTCCAAAGGCCCTCCCCCTCCCAAACCGCACTGGGTCCGTCATGCTTGTGGTGCCGGATTGGGACCCGCCTGTAGCAGGCGGGCTGGCCTCTTCCGTCCATCCCTGCTCTAATGGGACTGGGGGGTGGGGTGTATTCTGTGGACAAAGAGGCAATGCCGTGGAGGAGGAGCAGGCTCAGCTTTGGATGTTACGAAGTAGAGGTCCACCCGGCTCCTGGAGCGGTGGGAAGATCTGTAGCCGGCAGGCCTGCCTCGCCAAGCTGGCGAGGGCTGCCGGCCTGAAGTGGCGTCGTCCTGGTGCATCGGCTGGGGAAATTCAGAGGTGGTCTGTGTGAGGTTCCTGTCGAGATCGGGGTGACAGGGAGGGGTGGGAGAGGAAGGGTTCTGAGTGTCCTTGCTGTGTGCGTGCACCAACAGTAGTGTGTCCGTGCCCAGATCGCCGGATCCTCCCAGAATACGAGCGCGCCTTGTGTGGGCGCAGGTCCTGCCCCCTCTTCCAGGCCCTTTGCCCTTCTAACGGGAAGCCTCCCTCCCTTTCAGCCACCTGCCCACCCACAGCGTCACCGTGCACCCCATGACGACCTTCCGGATCAGCGACCGCCACCGGCTCATCCAGCCGTACCTCCACAACTACTCCTGGCTGCTCTTCTCCGCCCTGGCTCTGTACAGCGCCGACTTGTCGAGCGGCGAACCGGCGGACGGAGAGCCGCTCGACCAGCAAGTCATTGACCACGCCAGAGCCCTCCAGCAGGAGTACGTCCACATCATTGGGGATTGCTTGATGAAAGTGCAGCACGGCAAAGGTAAACCCGGGGTGGCTTGAACCCTGGGCTGAGCATCGGGGGGGACAGGGGCCTTCTGCCTCCTGGCACCGACCCTGCATCCCGCTGATAAAAGGGCCTTTTTGGTTCTGAATCTTGTTTTCTAATCCTCCAGTCCAGGAGTACTTCAGTTGCACTACCCCTGTTGCTCACTTGCGTGAGACTTGGCTCAGGCTGCACAGTCTGGGGGGTCTTCCTTAGCATGTTTCTCTCACCTTTAATTATAGGTGAGGAGAGCCTTCCTCATTGTAACTTAAAAGGGATATATCCATATATGTTAGAATGTAGAGATTATGTAAATATACAGTACAACCTCGGTATCTGCAGCATCAGTATCCGCTGATTCCCTTATTCCCCAGTCTGAAAATGTTAAATATATTAAAAGAAAAATTCTAGAAATATATATTTCTAATTATCAAGTTACCAGGACTGGCCACTAGAGAGAGCCAGAGACCATGCGCTGTATACAGTGTTTACTAGAGAAATAGATTTCCATGGTGTCATGACCAGGACTGGCCACTAGAGAGAGACAGAGAGCCTGCTATGCTTTGTACCCTTTCAAATAGGAGAATTGGCTTTTAATGGTGTAAGCCACCTTGGGTTCCTTTTTAAGGGGAAAGGCAGGATCAAAATATTTTAAATAAATAGGAGAAGAGAGAAGGGATCGGCAGCACAAAAGTCTCACTGGAGGCTTTCTCTGGTTTTGGTCGGTCCCCCCCCCCCCCCCCAATCACTTTGTAAGGATCAAGGGGAGCTGAGGATCAGCCAGGCCTCTCGGGGGTCCCAAAGTTGCTCTCTCTAGCATCCCACGTAGACAGGCGGCTTCCCAGCATTAACACGGACTCTTCCCCCATTTTCATAGGTCGCAGTTGCCCCTCTGCGGTTCAGCAGGGGGGGGCATGGGAACGTTCACCAAACTTTGCTCGTATTTTGGGGCCCAGAACTTTTCCCCTTCGGCCCTTTCCCGCTCCTAGAAGGCAACCCTCCTCCAAAACCTTCTCTGAAATGTAATTTAGTCTTCCGGCTCGAAAAAGTTCCTGCCTTTTGGAGAAACAGAGGAGGGTGGAACCAGCAGACGAGGCTGGCAGGGGGTGAAGTCCACCTAGTTGCGTGTTGGGATTTGGGTCTATCCTGTTTTCTAACTTGGTGTTGCTTTCCTATCTGTGCAGAACTTTGTTTTCTGATATTTGCATTTCCAGCATGTCATTATCCTCAGTCTTTCTCTCTCTCTCTCTCTTTCTCCTCCTTCCAACTCCCAAGTCATGTGTGCACGTAGACTTTCTTTCGTCCATATCCCACTTTTCAGCCTCTTCGCTTCCTTCTCTCGTGTCCAGGTTTTAAAAGCCTTGGCCTGCTCTCCATGCTGCCGGGAGGCGAACCTCTGTCCGAAAGTGTGACGCCATCTGTTGGTTCTTCCACAGAGAGTGACCTCCGAAATTCTGCTGATAAGAAGGCCGTGGAAAGTAGTAAGATGACGCCCGCACCTTTCAGCCATTGCAATGTAAATATGTCTACAGATCGGCTTCTCGTTCCTTCCTCCTTGGGTGGTTGTGGTCCTCTTGCGTAGTTATCCATCTTACTTATAAGCATCAACTGTGTGGTTATAAAATGATAGCTGGAAGCTAACAAGGATCTCGACTCTTCTCTCAGTAACGGGAACATGCTTCCATTTAGACCAGGATCATCTCCACTGGTCTGTGGCACCTCCGATAGATCATGCCGTGTCCCAATCTGGAAACTCCTGCTAAGCTCTGGTGATCTCCAACTCGAATATGACTCAAGTTCAACCATGCTTAGCTTCTTAGATCCAGTGTGATCGGGAGGGGAGGGAGTGGGGGGGGGGGGTTCCTGTTCAAATAGCTTCTCGGCCACTACCTTAAAGAAGGCACTCTTCTCTCAGTCTCATAAATCATCGGGTTGTAGTAAATATGACAGTGCATTGAAAGCTGCCATTGGTGAACACCCCACATGGGCTCAGAAGCCACCCTTGTGTCTCTCTGCCCGTCTCCCCCAAAGTGGTTTTCTCAGTCCAGTCGTAAATATAGTAGGACCCAACTATGTGGTCCATCGTGTCACTTACCTGTGGTCTGAAAATATGAAAAATATTAAAAGAAAAAAAAAACAAATACAGATTTCCACAATATAGTTAATAGGACTGGTCACTAGAGGGAGCCAGAGACCATGCTACCGTGTTTCCCCGAAAAATAAGACTGGGTCTTAGATTAATGTTTGCTCCAAAAAACGCATTAGGGCTTATTTTCAGGGGATGTTTTATTATTTTTTTCACGTACAACCATCTACATTTATTCAAATACAGTCGTGTCATCTTCTGGTTGCTGCACAAGGGTGGAGGGCGAGGTTTCACCTAACTAGCAGTGGGATCGAGGCCAAGGGTGTTTTAAGACAGATGCCGAGGAGGGTGCTTTTACTGTGGGATTCACTTCTTGGAAAGGCCACCCTACACGGCAGCGGTGGGAACTACGTTGGTATGGGCAGGAAGTTCAACCCGAGGCTATCCAAGAGATGGCTGTAGCTTGGAAGGACCTCTTTTGCCGAGTCAGATTTCCTGATCTTTTTTTTTTTTTTTAAACTAGGGTGGCAGAAACACAAGCCGAGTCCAGGCCTCTGGGCCCCCGAAACGAGAGCCCAAAATGAAGAGCGCGAGCAAGGCCTCCAATGGGCTTCCTCTGGTGAAGAAGCCAAAGCTGCAGGAAAGAGAGTCGGTTGCTGCGAACTCAGACTTGGTTACGAAAGGTAAGGTGAAGATTTCTTCTGAGGTCAGAAATGCAGTGGGTGCCCCTGTATCCACAGGTTCAGTATCCGCGCTTTTGCTTATCCACGGTCTGAAAATGTTAAAAGAAGGGGAAAAAAAACTAGAAATAGGCGTGTCTTCATGATGTATTTGCCAAAACTGGCCACTAGGGGGGCCCAGAGATCATGCTGTTTTTAGCGTTAGCTATAATCCACGTTTTTCAGCATCAGTGGGGGGGGGGGGCTCGGACCCGATCCCCCGTGGATAACAGGGGACCTACTGTATGTGCACTGTAAACTTGAGGGGTACAGCTAGCAATCCTGTCTTAGTCAACAAGGCCTGGAAGGGATTTATTTATTTATTTATTTAACAGATGCTGAAGTTGCCAGTATTTTGACACTGAAGAAAGCTGAAGAAAAAGCTGTTCCTAGTCAAGAAGAGATTTTTGCTGAATGTTTCCAGAAGAGGATCCTTGGGCTGCTGGCGGCCATGTTGCCTCGCCTGAACTCAGTAAGAAACTCTTCCTGAGAAGGGGGAGAAGCCAACGAGGGAACTTCTGGGCAGGAAGGGAAGACGAAGGATGGCCGCGGGGGCTTCTGGCCGCTCCTTTGGGTGCCCGCGGCCTGCCCTTGTCCGGCATGGTCTGCCAGACTCTTTGGCCTGTTAGCCTCTCCTCAGCCTTGGGCTTTGCAGCTCCCTCGGGCCCTGAGTGCGGAAGGAGCCACCTACGTAGCGAGGAAGGCCAAGAGTCAGGAATGTCTGGGAAGAGGAGCTGAGAAATAGCGCCTGGCCTGAGGAGGCACCGGCTTTCCGATCAGGATGCCTCAAACATGTGTCCTCAAGTGTGCGCCTTATGTTTCCTTTAATGGCAGTCATTCCAAAATACAGTAGGACTCCCATAGCTGTGGTTTCACTTACCCAAGGTATGAAAATATTAAACATATTTTTAAAGAAAGAAATACGTATTTCCATGATGCAATTACCAGAACTAGCCACTAGAGGGAACCAGAGACAAAGCTATAGGACCTCCATATCCACAGAATCAGTATCTGCAGTCTGAAAATATTAAAAGAAAAAAAAACTAGAAATGCGTATTTTCACGATGTATTTACCAGAACGGTCCCTAGAGGGAGCCAGAGACCATGCTGTGCATTCTTGTTGAAGAACATGTAGCCTGGCCTTTGGCTCCCTCAGCTGGCCAGTTCTGGTAATACGTGGTGAGAGTCCTTTTTTTGGATTATTTTTTCTTTTACCGTGCTGTGTATAGCATTTGGTATTATCTGCTGCTTTCAACATCCACCCGGGGGGGGGGGGGGCTTGAAACCGATCCCCCACGGATACCGGGTGGTCTTATTAAACAGTTGCCAGCTTAACAAGATTGTTACCTCCAAGATTTGCACCATGTATTTCAGTCATTATGCTTTAGTGACACATGGAAGTATAAGACTTTCTTCAAAAAAATTTGCTGTCAGCTGGGTGGGGGAGGGAATGGCAAGCGTCGGATTCTTCGGCGCGATGAAATTTGAAACTTGGAGCAACCCCTTCCTGATTTGCCAGGGCCGCTGATTTCTGCCCTTCCTTCTCTGTTGTCTCTTTCAAGGCCCTACCGATGTCTCTGATCAACCTGGAGCAGGTCCTCCCCGTCATGTTCCAAGTGGTGATCTCGAATGCCGGCCACCTCAATGAAACCTACCACCTCACCCTGGGACTCCTTGGGCAGCTGATCCGGAGACTGACGCCCGTCCAAGTCGACGCCGCCGTGTCTAAAGTCCTCCCTGCCGAGCACAGTCTGGTGGCGGCTGGAGATGCTTCTGCGGCGCCAGAAGGCTGGAAGACAACCCATCTCCTGTTCAGCCTGGGAGCCGTCTGTCTAGACAGGTACGTGGGTGAAGAAGGCTTTAAATGCAGCAAGCGTTCTATTTCTTAACCCATTCGGGCAACTTCTTCTTTTACATTGGTACGTGGGCTACGTTATCGCACAGGAAGGAAACAAAACTCAACATCCACAGGCGTGCGGTACCTTTATTAGGACGACATACCATTCCTCAGCAGCGCATGGGCTTTTGAATTCTCCTAAATTCTGAGTAGTACGGGTGGTTCCCTGTCTCCACACTGGGGCTTTTGGGGAGCCAGTTGGTTTTCCCTGAAGGCTTTCCTCTGCATGAATGCTTCAATGAATGATATTCAGTATTTGTGAATAAATGAATGACAGCATTAATAAAAAAAAAAAAATGGGCAGGCCTGGTTCAGAATGAATTCATATTGGTGCTGTGACTGAATGGAAACTCCCAGGGTGGGAAAGTTTGAAGCCGCTGATCATTACCTGGAGGGTCCCCAGATGCCTCGTCGGGAGAATGCCATGGAGGGCGAGGGCTTTTAGGCTCAAAGGGTGGAAGCACGAAGCGCTGACCGAACCGTTCTTTCTGATCTTTTTGGCTTTCAGCCGCGTGGGTTTGGACTGGGCCTGCACCATGGGGGACATCCTCCGAGCCCTGAGCGCCTCCGCCCAGTGGCAGCCGGTGGTTGCGGCCTTCACCGACCACTGCATAAAGCAACTCCCTTTCCAGCTGAAGCACACCAACATCTTTACCTTCCTGGTGCTCGTCGGGTTCCCTGAGGTGAGCGCGTCGAGCCGGGGGCGGGTGTCTTTTCTGAAACAGTGCCAGAAAAAGCACGTGGTGTTCTTGAGCGAGGAGACGGGGGGGGGAGGGGACGAAGGGGGCAGCGTTGAAAACGTAGCCGTCCTTCCGTGTTGATCCAGCGAAGGGGCTCTGAACCCCTCTTTGTGCTGCCGCAGGTGCTGTGCACGGGAACCCGATCGGTGTACATGGATAATGCCAACGAGGCCCACAACGTGATCATCCTCAAGCACTTCACGGAGAAGAACAGGGCCGTCGTGGTGGATGTTAAAACCCGAAAGAGGAAAACAGGTTCATTTGATTTTTGCGCGCTTTCTCTCTCTCTCGTGATTTGCTCCCAAGGGGTTCATGGCCATCAGAAGGGGAACCGTGAGAAGGTCACTATTCTGCTCGGAGAGGAAGCGTATTCTCTGTTAGTCCTACCTTTCCTCCATTGCACTCCAGACGGCCAACATGGGCGTTCTCCTCTCTTGGTCTTCCCCGTGGCCCTCTGAGGTAGATCAGGTGGTTGGGAGTGTGACCAACCCAGCCTTGACTAGTGACATTTCTGGGTCAGGGGATCTGGAGCAGGTACCTCCAGCACTGTAGCCACTACACCATGCTGGATGTCTTAGTAAGGGTGGTTCAGTCTCATGCTGTATACAATAAGGCATGTGATTTGTGACTCCTTAATACAATATTATTGCTCCTCGCTTATTGACCAGTTTGCTTAACGACCTAGTCGTAGGAACGGAACTCCGTCATTAAACGAGGAGTGCCTGTATTATAATCCCGAAAGCAATACATAGCATAGACTCTGGCTCCCTCTAGTGGCCAGTTGTAGTAACTTCATGGTTAGAAGTACCATTTCCCCGAAAATAAGACCTAACCTGAAAATAAGCCCTATTTTTGATATTCTGATACTGTGAATCAGTGGATATTGATCCTGTGAATAAGGGGGATCCTACTGTATGTACCAATGCACACACACGGTTTCCTGCTGTTTGGGGTGAACTCCTCCATGATTGTGAGGAAGCTCCAGAGAACCGTGTCTGTTTTCTTCTGCTCGGGGGGGTGGGGGGTGGATGTTGGTTTCTCTAGAGACAGACGGAAGCCCATGTCTCCGGCAGACATCTCAGGCTGACGGAAGCAAATAAAGTCGACCGTGGTCAAGGGTCCCGTGGAGGATGGTGGGCTCATCTTTCTCTCCTTTCTAGTGAAGGACCTCCAGCTGATTCAGCCCTGGGGGCGGGACGACAGCGCATCGCAAGGCCAGCTGCGGCAGTACCTCCAGCCCTTTGCGTCCGTGGCGACTCACCTCCTCCAGACCAATACCGACAGCAGCTGCCCGGAAGCCGTGGAGGCCACCTGGGTCTTGTCTCTGGCCCTGAAGGGCCTTTACAGGGCCCTGAAGGTAACGACTGATACACAGTGCAAAGGTGGGAATCATGCGGCCCATGTGCCATCATGCGCCCCTCCCTGGACCTTTATGCGCCCCCCCCCCCCCGAGAACCCCAAAGGAAGTGGGAGGATTTCCAACCCATATTTTTTTTGGAACTGGAGAACTGCTTCTCTTGGTAGCATGACTTTTCTCCGAGGTACATTATGCACTCATGCCACATCTGCCACCGTATTTTGGGAGACAGTGTGTTTAATGGAGTAATTCTGTGTTATATGAAACCGCTTGAGGACAGTCTGCAGAAGAAAGCGCAGCCGTGCAAAGTTGCATTTCAATCCTCAATGAAGTTCTTAAACAGAGAACTGATTTCATAAATGGAGGAGAAAAGAAATTCCAAAATAGAAGAAATACTGTTTTGAATGTATATTTTCACTTAACGCTTAAATAATTCCTTAGCCACTTTGCAGAAGTTACTAATAGGGTGGAATGTAATTTTTTTGAGACTTGGAGTACAAACTTTGCAACGGTCTTAGTAACTGATTTGGTGTTCAGTACATGTCAAAAAAAAGTGGTTTAGGTTTCTGAGCTCCAGAGCCAGAGGCTGGGAGTTCGATTCTCCCCACTGTGCCTCCTTGACAGGGGTCAGACTCCGTGATCCATAGTGTTTCCCTTCCAGCTCTGCAGTCCTATGATAATGACTATAAATTTAGTTATTTTCTCCCAATAAAGAGAATCATATTGTTTAATCCGTTGCATTGCTGTTCATCAGAGGCGGCTCCAGAAAACGTTCATTACAGTTCAGAGAAAGTAGCATAAAGTCTAGCATGTGAAGACGCTGTTCCCTATACACCTTTAGCATGGCAGCAGATCTTCTTAAAATCAGTGTGACTTGTTTCTGGGTAAAATGCATAGACTTTTACCGAGGGTTTATCCACAGCTGTGCAGGGCAAGCCTTCCTCTTGCTCTGCTGTAGCCTGGCATGTGTTAACTGTGAGTGTTTGTTCCCTGTGTCCGGCAGACGCACGCCTTTGAAGAAATCCGCACGGCGTTTCTCCAGACGGGGCTGCTTAAACTGCTCGTGAAGAAATGTAGCAAGGGCACCGGCTTCAGCAAAACCTGGCTTCTTCAAGACTTAGAGGTAATCAAGAGGCTTGTTTGTGGGCTTAAGGCATTAGCTACCCTTGTGATCGCTCATCGGGCCACCGATCCACGCTCTTAACTTGGTCATGCCAGTCACTTGAAAAGCGCCTGGGCGACGAAATGTGGTATCAGGTGCATTTGTGAGACATACTCTCATCTTTTGCTGAATGTAGCAAACATTAAAAACAAGGGAGGGGTAGGTGGGTTCTCAAGTCACGAATTGAGTCCGAGTCATTGAAAAAAACGAGTCGAATCCAAGTGGAGTCACCGGGTGTGGCTCAACTCCGACTCGGCAGCGATTCCCGCGACTTGAGTTCCCAACCCTGGTGGAAGCGTCCGTTTGAGTTGTACGTTATGTTTCCCTCCTTCTGCCAGATCTTGTCCATCATGCTTTACTCCTCCAAAAAGGAGCTCAGCTCCCTGGCTGAGCACAAGGACTCTGAACTCCACGAAGGGGATCAGGATCAGGCCGCCGATCCATCCGCTGTCTCTCCCGCTGGGGCCGATGAGAGCCGTCTGGACCCCTTGGAGGGCTTGGACGAAACCACCAAAATCTGCTTCCTGGTAGGTACTCTTGGGGTACACGCCTGATCGGGTGGGGAAGAGGGGAAGCCGGGCTGCGCTTGTGTCAGACAGTATAGCCCAGAAGCATGTCTAGCACAGCTCAGTATCAGCTGAGTACTTTTTTTTTTTCCTTTTCTTAAAAAGATAAATATTTTTACATTCTTACGAGGCCGGATCTACAAGCTTGCTGATGCTTCATTCATTGCAGAACATTCCTGTTGCTGTAATTGATGAAGGCCATTTACACCGCCTGTCTCGCTGTGAATTTTAGCTCTTCCCGCTACCTCTATAGGGTCGCGTTCAGCTTCCGTTTGATTCTCTGTATCCCCAAATTCCAGAAAAATAACCGTATTAGTCTGTTACAACAGCAGATGTGCAAAGAAAAGTCACAGCCGGTGTGGTTTTACTTTCTGTGTCCCAGAAAGCTCACGTTAAATCTGTTCAGTTTTTATTACATCTGTTTAGTTTTCTAAGAAACACGGTGAGCTTTCGGTGAAATCCCGTTGGGGCTGCTGGAATTAAGCGGAATAAAAGTACTGCAGGTGCTGCAGCTATGAAAATGTTCACTATGTACCCCCCCTCCACCCCATATATACGGGAGGACCCCCGTATCCACAGCATCGGGATCTGCAGTTTCACTTATCCACAGTCTGGAAATATTAAAAATATTAAAAGAAAAAAAGAGACCATGTTTCCACGAAACTGGCCAGTAGAGGAAGCCAGAGACCATGTATAGGGTTTGCTATTCGAGAGAGTCTGAAACTGTTTTCCTGCAGATACGGGGGTCCCACTGTATTTATTTAATGCTTGTGTACTTTTGACTACTAAATAAATATTCACCTCTTGCCTTCTTGAGGAGAAAGACAAAGTATAAGTATTTTAAATACATAAATTCTTTTCATGTTTTCCAAAACCTGGTAGAGAATTTGGGGCACCTTAAAGGCTGATTCGTGCAGGTTCAGTTGCTATCCGGTGTCATCTAATTGATTCATCTTAATTTCAGATGACCCACGATGCCCTGGATGCTCCGTTGCACATTCTTCGAGCCATGTACGAATTGCAGATGAAAAAGAGAGATTCTTTCTTTCTGGAGGTTCAGAAACGGTAAAGAGAGTTTTTGAATCTGGTGGCTAAGAAAAGACGGGAGACTCTTTTAAGTGCATAAAGTAGCGATCTTAGAAAGAGGCCGCTGGGCGAGAAAAGAAGGGGAGAAACCCCAAGCCGATGTCATTCTTATTGCTATTTATTAACGGCTTTATCTGTACACCCACGTCTCCAAAGCAGTGGCCAGTGAAATGCACGAGAGGCAGCATATTTTTACAAGAGGTCAAACCATTTTTAAAAAAGCCCCGTTAGCCTTCCTCAGCCTTCAGTCTTGAGGTGGGTTGGGGCTACCATGCCTGTCGCCCCGACCGTCGGCCACACTGGCTAAGGGCGATGAGCTGTGTATTTCCAATAGCATCCGGGTCACTCGCTCAGATAAGGCGTCGTCCAGCTTTGGCTCCTGTCCAGCTAGCAGCGTTCCATGACCCTAGGAGAGGGTCCCTCAACGAGCTGAAGTCTTGCCTGGAGCTAGCTAGCTTTGGGGCCATATTTATTTGCATTCTTCAGCCGAAAAGCAGGTCTTGTGAGCTGATTTGCAACACATAGACGCAAGGTCATTGTAAACAAGCCCGCTGCCCGGCCCGATTTCACTATCAATGTAAAGCAGCACTTAAGGACAGGCGAGGCCAGGAGAGCCGGCTCAGAAATGGAAAACGGGATGCTGTGCGATGCAAATGCCATTTCTCGGGTGGGCGCCTCTCGATGGTGACATGTTTGTGTCCTGAAAGGTTTGATGGCGACGTGGTCACCACGGACGAGAGGATCCGGACCCTGGCTCAAAAATGGCAGCCCAGCAAGCGGTTGCGGTCAGAGGAGCAGAGTTCGAAGGCTCTGGATACGGATATGATCATCGTACCTTGTCTGGTGAGTTTCTACAGCAGACGTTGCTTGCTCTTACGAGCCGCGTAGGGCGGTTGCTAGAACTGCTGGTGGGGGAGAGGCTTCTGGGAATTGCAGTCCAGGAGCCCCCCTGGGTTACCCAAGGTTGGGAACCACCGGTTTAGCCCCATCTGGAGGAACGTCAAGCTTATTAAAAAAAGGCATCAATTGTAAATGAAGCCTAACCATCACTTCAATGCCCTGGGATTCTCACTGGGAAACGGAAAACGTCCCCCACCTCTGTCTGGGAAAGCGTGTTTGTTTTTATCCTGGCGCATGATGAATGATGGGGAAAGCAGGCAACCTGTGTTGGCAGCCAGAGGCAAGAAAGCCCAGGTTGGGGATGACGCTCGTGATGGGTTCTGAAATGGGAATCCTTCTAAACCTGTTTGGCCGGCTTCTGCTTCACAGGCCAAGCCTGCCCCCTGCAGCCAAGCCACGGAGGAGTCGAACCCCGTCACGCAGAAGCTCATCACCAACACGGAGAGCGACCTCCAGCTCAGCTACGCCAAGCAGCGTCGGACCAAGAGCGCCGCCCTCCTCCACAAGGAGCTGGACGCGCGGAGCAAGAAGGCCATCCGGGGCTACCTCTACCGGGTCAACGAGGCCACGGCCGTCCTGTACGCCAGGCACGTCCTGGCTTTGCTGCTGGCCAAGTGGCCGGAAGACGTGGCCATCGGCGAGGAGATGTTGGAGCTCAGCGGCCCGGCCCACATGACATACATCCTCGACATGCTGCTGCAGCTGGAGGAGAAGCCGCTGTGTGAGAAGGTGAGGCAGGCGCGTCTCGGTCAATCCCCCCCGATTTTAGAATCCTAGCATCGCGATCCAAGGGGTTAGCCTTGCAAAACAGCAGAAGAAACCGCTCGTTCTTGTTTTTGCTCCTCCCGCAGATTCTCCTGAAAGTGCTTCGTGGATGCAGCGAGAGCATGCTGGCCACAATGGCCCTCACCGCCTGCCAGTTCATGGAGGAGCCTGGCATGGCCGTCCAAGGGCGTGAATCCAAGCATCCCTATAACAACAACACCAATTTCGAGGTAACGCCCAGGGTAGTTTCCAAGCCAGAGGTGTGGGTTTTTGCCTTGGCCCCATTGGGTGCTGGTGAGCTCGCTTTCCGTTTATTTTATTTAAAAATACGTTTACCCGGCCTTTTTCCTTAAAAGGACTTACAACAATTAAAAAGCTATTTAAAAGCTAAGAAGAGTAAATATACAAATATTTTTAAAAGAATTAAACCAATGCTCTATAAAATCAGTATTAAAAATGCATTCAACAACAGAGCACAAGCATCCATTTTTAAAAAGCCCTCTCAGGCTGCCAGTCATTGAGGGAAAGCTTGCTTGAAGAGAAAGGTCTTCGCCTGCTTGCAGAAGGACAGCAAAGATGGGGCCCGGCTGGCCTCCAGTGGGAGGGAGTTCCAGAGTCTGGGAGTAGCCACAGAGAAGGCCTTCTCCTGGGTCTCCACCAAGCATGCCTGGTGAGGGTGGTGGGACTGAGAGGAAGGCCTTTCCTGAGGATTTTAATGCCCGGGCAGGTTCATAGAGGGAGAATATGTTTTTTTTAGTTTGGACCCAAGCCAGTTAGGGCTTTCTAGTTAAAAACAGCACTTGGAATTGTGTCCAGAAACAGATCGGCAGCCAGTTGGAGCTGCTGTAACAAGGGAGTTATAGGTTCCCTGTCACCAGCTCCAGTTAGCAATCTGGCTGCAGCATTTTGGACCCGCTGAAGTTTCCGAACAGTTTCCAAAGGCAGCCCCACATAGAGCGCATTACAGGAATCCAGCCGAGATGTTAACTAGGGCATGTGTCACCGTGATCAGATCAGACCTCTAAAACGTTGAAACGCCTCTCTGAGGGAGAGAAACGGATGGCAAACCCTTTCATCTCAAGCATCTCAGCGCTCCACTTTTTCTCCTTCGGCCCCCACTCATCATCCTTTGGCCTTGAGGGTTTCCCACCCGGGGAACCGTGATCCCCCTCTGTGTTCACCAGCCCTTCCTTTAATACTGGCCGCCTCCCTTTTCCCGCAGGATAAGGTCCACATTCCAGGAGCTATCTACCTCTCGGTCAAATTTGATCCTCAGTGTAACACGGAAGAAGGTTGTGATGAGCTGCTCATTTCCAGCAGCAGCGACTTCGCCCACGACCGGCACACCTTCAGCGGGCCCCCCCACAAGTGGACCGATTTTGAGCTTCCAGGTGAGAGACGCCGAAGCCTTATCAGGTGGACGGACTTTTCAGGCTTCCCGTTTCCAAATCTTTGCCATTCGTTCAGTACTGAGCCCTGGGGGCTTGTCTGGAAAAAAAGGTCCTTGGCTGAAGGGCCAGTTATGCTGATGAGCTGCTTTTGAACTCATGAAGCAAGACTTGCAGGATGAGGATTCGGGGAACCCAGCACCCCGTTTCTGGCCAGGGACAGCCACAGGCAGGTCTTGAAAACAATAGCACATCGTCCTTATTGTTCTCCTCCTGCCGGTGGCGTTTGGACAGACACAGCCTCTGAATGTGAACACCCTCTGTTGTCTTTAGCCCTTCAGAATCATAGCGTGTCCTCCAATAATAATTTCTAATCACTACTTAAAAAAAAATCCATGGCAGGTAAAGGCAGACTCATTCCAGCCAGCTGTATTAACGTTACATCTCACCAGCTCTGCCGAGGATCCCATTCTGGTTAAGACGGGAATTCAGAAGTCCCGCCTCTTAGATCAGGATTTGGGGATCCTGTGTAGCCCTCCACGTGTGGGACTCTGGATCCCACCCACCCCAGCCAGTCGTGATCAATGGCAGGGGTTGTCGTCTGAAACCGCCTGGAGAGCCTCGGGCTCTTCCCCTCACACCGAGAGGGCTGGATCACTCCAAGGTTCTTTTTGTGGAAGAACCACACCCTCGGGGATCCTGTCCGTGGCTGGTTTTCATCTGAGTGGGCAGCTGATGTTCAATCCAGACTGAACGTCTCCACTCAGCACCCTTTTTACTCTCATGAGTTTCCTTTCCTTATTTGGCAGAGAAGGCAAAACGCAGGTTGTCTTTCCCCCGAGAACCCACTGGATGCAGAAGTACAGGAAGATGGTTTGGTTTGGTTTCAGCTGTTTTTTTTATTTTTATAATATATGGAAAGATCTTCTAAGACAGAGTTCAACAGATGCTTGATCGTAGAATCATGGAGTTGGAAGGGGCCGATAAGGCCGTCGAGTTCAACCTTCTGCTCAAGGCAGGAATCCAAATCAAAGATAGTTGTCCAATTTTCTCTTGAATGTCTCCAGTGTTCACCACCTCCTGAGGTCATGGGTTCCGTTGTCGTACTTCTCCAACAGTTAAAGAGTTTTTTTCCTGATCTTCTTGAGCCGAAATCTAGCTTCCTGTCGCTTGAGCCCCTTGTTGCGTGTCCTGCCCTCGGGGATGGTCAAGAACAGATCCTGTCCCTCCTCTGTAGGACTCCCTTTCAAGTCTTTGAAAAGCGCTGTCGTCTCCCCCCTCTGTCTTCTTCTCTCAAGGCCAAACCTGCCCAGTTCTTTCAGTCTGTCCTCGGAGGGCTTGGTTTCCAAGGGCTGGCTTGGCCTTTTCCCCTGGGTTGTCAAGGCAAGATGGTCAGCACAGATCAAACTCCTGGAGTACGAGAATATCATTTGTGCAAATGTGGAAACCTTAGGGGGTGCCAGGGCACTCCCTGCCTTACCCTGATCTCCTGTACAAGGGAGCAGAAGAGTCTTCTTCTGAAGCCCCCTTCTCCCTTTTTGGCCAAGCCTGAAACCAGTTTTTCCTTTCTCAGGAGATACTCTGCACTACCGATTCACCAGCGACATGAGCAACACCGAGTGGGGCTACAAGTTCACTGTGACGGCTGGCCACCTGGGCCGCTTCCAGACAGGTGAGCCCCACCACGGGGGCAGCTCTCCCCACCCCAGTCAGATGCTCCAGTGCCCCAGACTTGCCTTTGGATCAGCGCTGGTCATTTGAATAGCGCTTCCCCCCCCCCCCTCTTTAGTCCTGTAAGCCGTCTTGCTTGAAAATCATTTCAGTGTTTCAGGAGGGAGGAGGGAGAAGAAGCTCATCGGAGAGGCGGAACGAAGGGTGGTAAAGCATTTCTGATCCGTCCCAGGCTTCGAGGTCCTGAAGCAGATGCTCTCCGAGGAAAGGGTCGTCCCCCACCTCCCGTTGGACAAAGTGTGGGCGTGGCAGGTGGGCGTGGCCTGTCGGCAAACCGGCCACCAGCGCCTGAAGGCCCTTCACTTGCTCCTGAAGATTGTCCAGTGCTGCAGCGAGAGGTGAGTCTCTCCGCCTCGCCTCTTGTTTTTGCTTTTCTGCCCAAGTTTCCTGTTCTTACGGCGAAGATCCAGCCACGCCCGTGGGTCTCCTGTTCCAATCCAGCCTTTTCTCGCCCTCCACAGGGCGACAAAACGCCTCCCAAGGGTTTCCTGGGCCTCCGGAGTAAGATTTCTAGGGGACGCGCGTGCGAGTTGGGGTGTGTGAAAACGCTGATTTTCGTAGAGGCGGTGGGGAACAGGAGGAGCACAGTTGTTGCCATTGGGTCCTACAAGTTCATTTGTTGTAAATATTTTTGCCCTGCCTTTCTCCTCAAGAAGGACCCAAGGGGGGGCTTACCTCATTTAAAAGACAACATTTAAAGCTAAAAACAGCAAATAGACAAAGACGAAAAAGGATCACACAAAGACCGCACTAAAAACCAGTAAACAAAAGCAACACCAAAACCACATTCAGGGCAGTAAAGCACAATCATCCATTCAAAAAAACCCCACTCAGGCAGCCAGTCACTCCGGGAAAGCTTGCCTGAAGAGAAGGGTCTTCGCCTGCTTGCGGAAGGATGATGAGGAAGTCTGGCCTCTAGTGGGAGGGAGTTCCAAAGTCCGGGAGCAGCCACAGAGAAGTTTCTCTCCTGTGTCCCCATCAGATGCACCTGCGAAGGTGGTGGGACCGAGAGGAAGGCCTCTCCTGATGGTCTTAACACCTGGAAAACAGTTTCCTACCTGTGATGGTTCTAGATCCCAGGACTTCTTCCAAACTGTTCTCGTGGTCTTTCCCTGTTCTTTCTTGTGAGAGCTTTCAGCTGGAGATGCTGGCCGCTGAACCCAGAGCCGTCCCTTGTGCCAAGTCTATACACAGCTCCGAAGCTACAGATCTGTTCCTAGGATGCGTGAAAAGTCGATCCAAAGCCAGCTTTTAAAAACCAGGCCAGGCCAGGAGCAGGTGGCAACTGTCTTCCAGGGTGGCCCCATCCTGTGTTAATCCCAGCTTCTCCTTCCTCCCAGGGACTGTGACCTTACTTTGCTGAAGCCCCTCTGGCACCTTTTCAGCTGCATGGAAAACAACATGCATCAAGACGTGACCAAGCCAGGGATCCTCCTCTCTCTCCACCGGGCGCTCACCGAACTTTTCTTTGTTACCGAAAGCAAAGTCAGCGTAAGTATTTCAGTTCTGGCTGGTGCTGCTGGAACCTGCCGGTGGATTCAGGAGAGTCAGCAGCCGTGATTCTCAACCACTGAATCTCTCCTGTCCCAGAAGGCATATGTAGTTTGAAAAACACATTTTCCATGTAAGAATACTTTAAAAAAAAAATTGGGGGGAAATGGAGGGGTGGAACTATACCCATCATTTTTTTTTTTAGTATGGGGCTTATTGTATCACCCTGTATCACACACATTGTTGTTGTTAAGGGGGACATTAGGTATCCCTTATCTGTGGGATCAGTATCCACAGTTTCACTTAGCCATGGTCTGAAAATATTAAAAATATTAAATTGAAAAAAAAAACACAGAAATATGTATTTCCACAATGTAATTACCAAAACTGGCCACCAGAGGGAGAAAAAGACCTTGCTATGTATAGGGTTTGCTATTATCCATGGTTTTTGGCATCCATGGGGGACAGGCGGTCTTCCTTCCTTCCTTCCTTCCTTCCTTCCTTCCGTTTTTTTCTGTGCAGCATGTAAAATGGCAGCGTCTGACTGGAGTGAGTTTGCTGCTACTTTGAATTATGATTTTTCCCCAAGAACTGCACTAGAATAACGATTCGGCCTCCACTTGTCTCGTGGGGTCGCGTTCTCCCGAGACTGATGTGCAAAGAGCCTTCTAGCACTGGCCGTTTGGAGTCTTCAGCGTATTTTACAGCTCTGTTTTTAGTCTGTGGGAAAACCCAACAAGGAGCCTTTGAAACGGGAGGTGATAAGTCTTCCTGTTCTGGACCGTATTTGTCTGTGGGTCTCTTTGCTTCCCTTCTGAAGGGGATTCTCAGCGTGAACTGGCTTTCTGACCTTTTACTTGTGGGTCTCACTCAGTTTTGTCTGCTTGTAGGAACTTGGACATCTGCAGGAATACTTGCTTGCCTTAAACACGGAAGACCATCTCCATCACTGTACAGCACAGGTAAAAACCTCTGGAAGTCCCTGTTGGCCCAGCTCCTTCCCTTTGTTCCCAGGCTGCTCCGCCTCACTCTGTGCCTCCGATCGACTGCCCTGTCTTCCCTGCCGTTGCTGGGGTTTCCATGATTCCTGATCTCCATTTTGCCTCTTTGCCTAGACGCTCACCCCCCCCAGATCCAGGGCAGGCACCTCTCTCTAAAACAGCATCGTGGTGGCTCCCCAGGAAGCACTCACCTCTTTGGAGGCCCGAGGATCCTTGCGGAAACCCTTTGGCCTCCCTCTGTGCGCAGATCTGCGCGTGGTTCTTTTTTTCCACCATTGCCCTCGGGGCCGTGTGAGTTGGGTGTCCCGCAGACCACGACGGGCGCAGACCAAGCCCCTCCCGGGTTACCCCCCAGAACAGGTGGGGTGGCGGCCGCTCGGCGGTCTCTCGCTGCCCTGCAGCTCTTCAGCAGTGCTCCGTCTTTTCCTGTCCAAGAAATTTTTAAAAAAATCTTTACAAAGTGTTTTGTTCTCGCTTCAGCTTTGAACTGGTGGTGGTTTCTGCTTTCACTTCGGTTGTCTTTGTCCATGTCTGTAGACCGAAGGAGGCCAGTAAAATTGCCTTGCATTGCACACAGCTCTTGTGTTGGCTGGAGTAAAAGGAAGCCAGAGATGCAGCAACCCCCTTTAGCAGAAAAGCTAGAAGGGAAATGCATTCGTCCCCCTCAAGTGAAAGCCATCGAAGCCAAAGAGACAACGTTCTCTGTGGTTAGAAGACACTGGAGTCTTCGCTGTAGGGCAGACCTTCTTGAGGGGTGACAGATCTCCCTGCTCTGGCTGTAGATCCCACCCCAGGCACTGTGTGTAATGAACGAACGAACAGGCTTTATCACAGTCAAAGCGCAGGCTGTTTGTAATATTTTCCTGCAGAGTCTTGTGGCAACTTGAAGCCTAGCGAGTTTTATGTGGTGTAAGCTTTTGTGTGGACCGCAGGCAAGGAGGATGTAACTGCCAAAGCTGGCCGTTTCAGTTGGGCATGGAAACCTGCCGGACGTCTGTGGGGGTTCCTTGAGAAGAACAGTCCACTCCTACCTGTCGTCACGCCTTTGACGTCCGTGTCTTTCTCTCCCTCTGTCCTTTTGCATACAGGCCCTGAGAAACATTGCTGCTATTAGCCTGGCCATTAACTATCCCAACAGATCAACAAGCCCCTGGACTCTTTAACGGTTACCGGCTCTCGTGGCTCAGAACGAGACGCTTCTCATCTGTAGGAAACTCTTGGCCACCGCCGGCCTCGTCGCTTGGGCCAGGCACCAGGGAAAGACGAAAGGCGCCTCTCCTGCTTCAGTGTCGCCAGCCAGCCAGCCAGCCTCCCTTCCGCTCAACCCCCCCATGTAGATTCCACCAAACCCAACGCGCATCGCCCAGGAGATGGGGCGCACCACTCTGGAAGCACCTGGTGCATCATTCAGAGTCCATGTATGCACTTCCGTCGTAGCATGTCCGTGGAACTGTATTAATTTTTCTAAATTTGGGAAGGGCGGTGGGCGAAAAAAAAACCACACATCTAAAACACAGATGGGAGGGGAGGACGTGCCCAGGAAGGATTAGGACACAAATCCTGCCTCGGGGGGGGGGGGGGGTTCCCATCTTTGGCTCATCCCGCAAAGCAATGGCCACCCTCCCTGCTCCACAAAATCAGCGAAGGAAACCAACGGAAACCAAAACTGGCCGTGCCCAACCCTGCAAAGAAGCTGAGGAGGATTTTCAGCGAGTCGAAGGAGTGTTCCCGTCTTGCATTCTTTATCCTTTTTGTGAAAAGGGGGCTCCGGTCCCCAGCGAGGAGACCCCCCCCCCCCCTTGTAGCAGCTAGCTTCAGTTCCCATAGAGAAAGAAAAGAGAGAGAAGGTGGCAAGACATTTGGGTGCCTGTCGATGGAATGGAAGGATTAGGCAGCCGGCTGAGAGGGGCGCTGACGGAGGAACTGCCACCTTTCCTGCTCAATAGCAACCCTCTGCGGGTCCTGGTGTCTCCTTGTTTGACACAGCCGCTGTGTCTCAGAAGGTGTGTACTGGTTGTTCATGAGAGGTGAGAGAAGGCGAGGAAATGTCTCTCCCAAGATTACACCAGGAAGGAAGAATCCCCACCCACCCACCCGCCCGCTATCATGGTCTCTGTCTAACCTGAGCTGTGGCTGCGTAAGAAATCTCAAGCGTCCGGCAACGAGCCCGCCTTGCTTCATTTAGCAATAACGGCAAAGCTTTTCCCTGAATGTGGAGATCGCAGGCGAGGCCTCCGAAGTGAAACGAACTGGCCCTGATTTCTTGTCTCACAAGGACAAACCTTGTGAAATGCAAGCTTCTTGCGTGGACAGCCTTAACATCTGTCGTGCAGGTCCCCCCGAAGCTGGTGGCTTTTATTTTACGAGGCAGTAGTGTCTGCCTCGAACTTGGCAGGACCGTGTCTGTGTTTGAGTCCCTCTTCTGGAAGGTTCTGAGTTTGGAGGAAGGCTCGGGACCCCACGAACTGAGCAGAAAGGAAATCCGTCAGCATAGGAAAGTGGGCAGAAAGGGGTTTGTCTCCTGCCTCAAAGCATTGCCTGTGCCGTGATACAGAGTCCACCAGAAGAAACCGCCTTAAGGAGGGACGAGCATCAGGTGAAGGAAAGGGGAGATGCCCACGGTCTAGAATCAAAGAAGGCGCGAGAACAGGGATGGGAGCCTCATGGGCTTTGGAGTTGCAACATGGATCTGGGCAGCGCTTGGTCCTTGATGAAGAGCATCAATGCAGCGAGACCTCCCAGCGGTCTCTTAAAAGCAGGAGCCGTAACCAGCACACTTCTTTGAGGGCCGCAGTGTGTTTTCTGACATGCACACCTACACACCCCACCCGGCTATATATATATAGAGAGAGAGAGAGTTGTCATGCTCTAGGAAAAGAAAAGTCCATCTCAAGACGGAGATGTCGGAAAGAGGTCCCTTGATTTGCAATCCGGGACTCCTCCGATATGAATGACCAAATTAAATCTCTACGCCTTCCCTTCCTTATTTTTCCCTTTTGCCGACGTTGAAAGCAAACGCCCCAGCGATGTCTCGAGGCCCCCAGCGAACAGCATCCTGGCTTTCTCCCCTCCGATTTCTGTTTGGCTCTTAAGAGTCTTGCTTTCGCCCATCACCTTGCGCGTGCGAAAACCGAGGGGTTGCGCAGCCGGGCCTCTGAAGCCAGTCCTTCCCTTCTTCCGGCCCCTCCACACGGAGGTCTCCCTGGGGGCCGACCCCGACTTCTGCTCCCGCCTTATACTTACACGGCTTGCTCTTCAACGTTGCTTTCCTTCCGCAAGCAAGAAGTTATAATCTTTCCGGTAGCCAAGAGGAGGCCAATCAGAAACGGACCCCGGGCCAGATCCCCTGCACCCGCTCCCCTAAGATCCTTAGGGCCGTCAATCAAAAACAAAACGCGATATCTTTAAGTTGTACAAATCACGAGCGGAAGGAGAGAATGAAATGTAACGTGCCTATAACAATGATAGTGTGTGTATTGAATTATATCTGATATCTATTAAGAAAGCACCACCCAAACCCGTTTCTTTCTTTTTTTTCTTTCTACACGCCCAGCATAAACACTTCAAAAGGGTGGTTGTTAATTTTCCTTAACACGTTTATTTTCTTTGATTTTGTTCAATTTAATCAGGTGAGGGTTTTTTGAAAGGGGGGGAGGGTGGTTTTGGGTTGAACATTATTAAAAACCAGCCCCTTAGATTCCCCCCCCCCCCCGGTTTGGTTTCCTATGTATTTAAAAAAAAAAGGTTACATATGAGATGGATATATGCAAATGAAAAGATATATTGTAAAAAAAAATCTATTAAAATGGAAATAGAAAGGTTTGTGTCGTGATCGTCATGGATTTGGTATTATTGAGCTGATCAGGAAGCCATGGCAGCTGTCTCGCATGCATGGGGAGTTCAGTTCCCATCGTCCCCAGCGTTGGGGAGGATAAGAGTCCAAACCAGCTGCCTTGATTTGTCATTGTCTAGTTACCCATTCCTCCTTGGTATGGCTGATCTCCCGTAGGTATGAGTCCGAGACCATGAAGAAGAGGAACATGTTTCTTGCTGACTCAGTGGACAATGAAGAACAGGAGATCTGGAGGAAACAGCACGATACTGTACAGTCTGGTGGGTGGCGCTTTCTAGCTAGCCAAGTTGCAAAGTGAAGCTGGAAAGACCCATAGTTGTGAGTTCATATATATATGACCCCTTATAGTCACAGGTAACCCAACTTGTTCCTCCAGGCCCTCGTCTCTTGCGCCAGCTTGATCTTCCTCTTTTGTCCTTTAACGTGCACTCCCCGTTCTCAAGGAGCCTGGGTGCAAGGGCTACTAGAGCAGGCTGCTAGATTTCCTCCCGAAACCAAAGGTGATTTTCTTAAAGCGGGAAAAAAAACCCACGTTTGCTTTTGTATTTTTTGTTGAAATAAGGCACAACACGTTTGAGAAGGCGAATCACACCCCCAAGAAGTATGGGTCTCTGACCGCGAGAGGAGGTGTAGGGAGCTTTAGACCAGTGGTTCTCAACCTTGGGTGCTCCAGATGTTCTTGGACAACAACTCCCAGAAATCCTGGCCAACCGAGCTGGGGGCGAAGGCTTCTGGGAGTTTTATTCAGGAACATCTGGGGACCCAAGGTTGGGAACTGCTGTGTAGAGGGTGCCATTGGGTCTCTATCCTATATAAAGGAGGAGGAGGGCGGTAAGGCTCAGTGGGCTGTGCTGAATATTCAGTTCAGTTACTTTGGGGCAGCAACTCCAGTGGTTGCTGTCTATTGGGTGTAGGCTGTTGATGTCGAGGAGCCCTCTGTTTCTATTACATGCCCCTTGTGATGAGTATATCAGTCCATCTCCCAATGCAGAAAAATACCATTAGGAGTCGTGTTCTGCCAATGAACGGTTGGCCTATTCCCGGATCGCTTGCAACCATGACATATGGCCTGTGCCCATCTATTTCCACACCCACAGATCTGCTCTCTGGGTGAAGGTCTCCTACCAATGAATCTAAGTAGCTGTTCCTTGCAAATCCCTTCGGTTTTCCTGGATTAAAATTTTTAAAAAAAATTAATACACTTTCTCCCCAAAAGCTACGTTTAGATCAGCTTCTCTACACAAATTGGGAATGTAATGAAATCTTATAAAATTATTCGTTCTCAACGAGACAGGCTGTATTGACACAATCACAAAGACATCCCATCAAGCAATTGCTGACTGCCATGACATGGTTCAGCTCCAGCGCAAGAAGGAGATGCAATTAACCAATCCGGTGCTTCTACTTTTCCAAGCCTATGCACACAAACTGGCATAATTTGGCCGACTTGTGCAGTTGGCACAGAATTGTCCTGACAAGTTGAAGGGCTCCTCACGGCAACAGGAATCTGTGTCATAGGCACGGCAAATAATTGTGGCAAATTCTCATGGTTGCAAATGAATGAGATGGATGAACGTTTACATCTGTAACCGCCTTACGTTGATTCTGTTAGTAACCAACTCCGCTCATAAACATGGAGTTGTTTTGATGCTGTAAAATAATGAAAGCGATGGTTGATGGTTATGTTGGGACTGATGAAGAAGTAAATCCAAGGGGGACTGGCATCAACCATGGTTCCCTTTTGCTCTGGCCAAAGTGGAGTGCACCCCGTTGAAAAAAACAAGATGTCTCCAGCATTTGCAGCAAAATGACTCCCAGCGCCTTAACATATATTGATTTGACACAAGTGTTAATGGTTATTTTCCTTGGGTGGCTGCCCAGCCCTTTCAGGAAGTACTTGGAAAAAGGATGATCTCTAGCAAACAGGTTCTGAGGGGCAACGATGAGGACGTTTCCTGAGTCCAGGGGTTTTAGTATTTCAATGAACCATCTGGTTGTTCCACGGAGAAAGGAAGCAGAAAGAAATTTAGAATAGTAGAGTTACAGTCGTTGTTAATAATAGTAGATGATGGGCCTTCTTTTCATGGTTGAAGAAGCCCTGGTATTCTCAATTCTCAACGGCACTAGGAAGCAAAACTGCCGTGTGCTTTCTAAAAGAAAAGTAGCAAATTAAATTGAATTTCTGCATCAAGGAAAGCCACATTCTGTACTAAGAAAACCAGAAGACTAGAGAGCCCACGTATAGGCAAGGTTATCTGGGTATTATCCTCTTTTACCAAAATGTCTCAAAAGATTATAGATGGAAGCTCAGAGATTATATCAAGACGTTCTATTCGTACTGCATCCAAAGGTATTCAAGGGGAGGTCTCTGAAGACAGAGAAATGTTCTGCACATATTCCAAAAGGAGGAATAAGAGGAGTCAAGGAGGACTTGCCCCATAGTCCCTCATCATCCTGGACAGAAAATACAAGTTATGAGTGGAAAGATTCTGTCCTGGGCCCAGTGTTGTTCAGCATCTTAATAAATGACTTGGAGGAATGAGGAGAGGCCCTATCCTTCAGATCCGAAGCTGGCACCAAACTGGGAGGAGTAACTCGGAAGACAGAAACTGGATTCAATGTCATCATAACAGATTGGAGAACTGGGCCAAAGGACACGGAATCAATTTCGACAAGGATAAGAAACACGAAGCTCTGCGTTTCAGCAGGGAAAATTGGGATGCACAAGTATAGGACGGGTGACATCTGGATCAACAGTTGTAGGCGTGGGGAAGATCTAGGAGTATAAGTAGAGCCCTCTGCAAAATGTCAGGGGCTCGGTTCTAATGCCATTCCTCTACTCCCCATCCTAGGTCTTAAGGTAGCCGACATTGCTGGGATCAGCCAAGTCTCTGGCTCTCTGCGGGCCAGTGAGACAAGCTTTTCCACAGAGCTTTATCAAGGCCGCAGGACTTCCTGTTCCAGCAGCCGCCTCCGAGGAAAAAACTTTGTGCCGTGAGGCGGGCTCGGCTCACGCTTTGTTTTGGTCCGGGCCGCTTTCCCAACAATGCCACATTGTCTGGCGAGATCACAGGGAAAGAAAGCGCGGGCCGCCAGCCCAGTTCTGCCCAGTTCCTGTGGAAACAGGCTTGCTCGGATTGATTTACAGTTTGTTTTCGGTGGTCCCTGGGTTGCTTTGTTCGTGCGGGGAGGGAAAATGGCCTAAAATGGAACACGGAGACGGGCAATGGTGTCCCGTGTGTGGAAAATTGTGCGTCGGACGGAGAGCAGTCCTTTCCAAAATGGGTGCCAAATCGCACTTGTCAGCCGTGAGAAAGAGGTTAATTTCTAACACTGAAGCGCAGTTTGCTTGCTTGCATGCTTATTTATTTATTTGTTTGTTTGTTTATGATGGATGCTCAAGGCAGCGTCCATCATTAAAAGACTATTTAAAACTAACCAGAGTGAGTATACAAATAGCGAACAACGATCAAGCAAGATTTTCCAAGCAAGGTGCAAACAGCCCAATGATAAACTAAGGGGTGAAGTAACGAGAGCAACCACGGGATAGCAGCCAAAATGTTAGCTTAGGCTTCAAGAGACCTGGGTTCCAATCCCGATTCACCCCGACGAATTCGCTGGCAGGTGATTATACTCTCCCAGCCTTCGGACAATTTCTTCTGAGGACGAAGTGCGGAGGGGAGACCCAGGTAAGCTTGCCCTCGGCTCGACGGTGGAAAAAGCGATGCCGATATAATGAAATAAAGAGAAAAATAACTCCGGTTGGGAGTAGCGATTGGAGGTAGGCTGCTGGGTTTTTTTTTTGTTTTTCAGAGCGTGTTCGCTCCGATAAGGCCCTTCCTTTGCAATTCTTGACCGTCCTTAACCAGGCCGGCTGCACAATAGAGGAGCCGGCTGCCAATTTTCCAACTCCTAAGGTCAGCCGAACGGAGAACGGAGGCCCTCTGTGACCCCCACCGTCTGGGAGTCCTTAATCTGCTTTAGCCTGGGGAAAAAGAAAAAAAAAAAAAAGGAAAAAACAGCCACACTTTTCCTAAACATAATCCCTCGGGATAAACGTTCCGCTCGTTCACGTCCTTGGGACATTCCGGTCTTCTGTACCATACACTTCTCTCCACTCCGGGTGCTTTTAAATCAGGATGCCAGAAAGCTTTGGCTCTCCAGATGGGAAAAGAAGACCCAGTGAGTCCCATAGGGTCAACTCTGACCCACCACCGTTTTCCTGGTTTCCAGTAGGATTTTTTCCCCTAGCCTTGCCTGGGGTTCCTGGGAATGGAACTTCCCATCATCCACACACAGGTACTGCATCCATGAGCAACATCATCTCTCAATACCGCACTGTCCTTCTCACCATCCAGAGACTAACCAGGCCTGCCCCTGCTTAGCTTCAGAAATCAAATTAGGTTGGGAAGATTTGGGGTGAGCCGGCGCTGGTGTCACGCCTCCCAGAGGAATCCTCTAGTCGGGACCAGTCGGAGGTGCGGGAACGAGGCCTTGGGAGGGACCTGCTGGGTTCTCCAGATCTTGGACCCTTGACCAAGGGGAGGAAGTCTCATCGACAGCCGACCTGAGCCCTTAGGGCTTTGTCCAGGAAGAAGCTGAACCCCCCCATCCAGAGCACACTAGGCGGAGGACGTAAGTCTGGAGGGAAACCACCAAGCCAAGGGTGAGGCTCCTGAGAAAAGCTCCTCAGGAGGAAGCATCTTCTCAGGAGTAGGGGCCTCCTTGGAGGAAAGTGCTTCCTCCCAATGAAGCTGGTGGGCCAAAGTCTGCACCTGCAATCCTTCCTCTGCAGGCTAAGGGCTTGCACCTGAGGGCTGGGTGGGGCCTCAGCAGCTCAGCTGGAAGAAGCCAAGAGGGTGAGCTTCTGCAGAACTGTTTGGCTTGGTTCTAGAGCTGGCTTGTGTTGTGACCTCTGAGCTGTTGGCAACTCTTCTTAGATTGCTTGGACGATGAACCCGACACTCTCTTTGCTTGTCTGCATCACACCTGGGCTGGCTTTTCTACCCTGCCTTTGGGCTTCAGGTAAGAGTCTACCTGCCGTTCCGTGGACCTCTTTGCTCCTACTTCTGGGCTCTTCTGGCCGAGCTTCTGCTCACCCAAAACTCCATATTTGGCCAGACTGTTGGTTGACTCTTATTTCTGGACTTCCCAAGACCTACAACGAACACAGCTGAGGGCAAGCGACTAGAATATCGTCCTGTGGTTGGTTCCAAAACTTGGGTCCTCAGATGTTCTCGGACTAGAACTCCCAGAAGCCTTCACCACGAGCTGTGCTGGTCAGGATTCCTGGGAGTTGTCGTCCAAGAACATCTGGGGACCCCAGGTTGGGAACCACTCTTAAGACACACAGAGGGTCAAAGCCGTCCCCCACCTCTGTTTTTAATGAAGTTGGGGCAACCAACTTCATTAAGCTCTGTCAAGTTATGTCTAATTTTAAGCCTTGAAGGGCGGGGGGGGGGGGGGAGATAGGAGACTTCTGACCCCCAGGGCAGCCATGGGAACCTCCATCTTTGTTCATCAGTAGTTTGTTTCCTTGCGAATTTGGTTGTTTTCCCCCCACCCCCAAAGACCCTCCCTCTTCTTAGCCTTCAGTCTGAGCTCTTTGGAAATCTCGAAAGCTTCGTCTGCCTCAGCACCTTGCCCGGATGTGACAAGGCGGTTGCCGCGGCAACCATTATCTTCTTTGAAAAATGGCTGTGTCGATAGTCTTTCTTCCTCCAAAGTTGAAGCACAAAGGAAATCGCCGATCGTTTGTGTCTTGGCTCACATCTGTCCTTGGGTGGCTGCCCCAAGTTTGACATACCCAGCAGAAAATAAACCGTGGACGGTCCCAGCATTTCTTCACCTTCCTTCTGCCTTCTGGGCTGAACCCATGACCGGCCAAATCCCTTCCTCTCCTAACCTGGTTGAAAGTATGATGTGGTGGTTAAGAGTTCGGAATTCGGACTCATGGGTCATTCATGAAAAATTGACAAATCTAGGAAGCGGACCATGTCATCCGCTGCAGCAAACCAGTTTACACGGAGCAGAAGGCGGCAATTCCATGCCGGCTAGGAAATTCTGTTGTCTCAAATAGTACTTTTCTGAGCTCTGATTGTGTTTCTCTTCCGGGTAGAATGTGTTGTTGTGATGTGCTGTCAAGTCACCTCCAAATGATGCCGACCCCATGAATGAGTCATCTCCAACATGTTATCTCCTCAACAGCCCTTGCTCAGCTCTTGCAAACTCAAGCCCATGGCTTCCTTTATGGAAATAGTCTGTCTCATATAATCGGTCTTCCTCATTTCCTGTTGCCTTCCACTTTTCCCAGCGTTATTGTCTTCTCCAGAGAATCCAGCCTTCTCAGGATGTGGCCCAAAGTAGGACAGCCTCAGTTTCAACATTTTTGCCTCCAGAGATATACTTTAGGATTGATTTGATCTTGGACCCACTTATTCGTCTTTCTGGCTGTCCAAGGGATCCATAAAGCTCTCCTTCAGCACCATGTTTCAAACGACTCAATTCCCCCCCCCCTTCAGCTTTCTTAACTGTCCAGCTTTCATACACGTTGATATGAAAGACAAGAGTGTGGATGATCTTGGTCTTGGCCTCCAGTGACCCATCCTTGCACTTGACTATCTGTTCGAATTCCTTCATGGCTGCCCTTCCGAGTCTCTGTCGTCTTCTGATTTCTTGGCTGCCGACTCCCTTTGGGTTGATGGTGGAACACTCCTTTCTAAAGTTACATCCAGATAGACCAGTTGGGAAATGTCATCTTTTGTCCTCTCATCAGCTTGATGATGCATGCTTTTTTTTGGTGGCCTGATGAAGGGGTTCCCATGGTGGTCATGTGGAAGGCAGGGTCCACAAGAACAAGGCTCACGTGGCTTTTGAGAAACCCGCTTTTGTAGAGCTAAACAGGATGGTTTTACAGAGATGCCGTTAAGCTCCCTGGCAAAGCGATCTCCGCACAGTGAAGAGTTTCATATTTCCACCCGTCTGCCCTGGAGCAGGCCGATAAGAGCTGAAAGGAAGACGTTGGTTGAGGGTTTATGGTGGGAACGATCCGTGAGTAGCTCTTAAGTCTTCCAGAATTTATCAGACATGGTTATGGATCTTCTTGAGAGCTGTTTACGGTTTATGCTGCTGGTTTGTGCCACCTTCTAAGAAGAGGGCAAACAAAGGACTTTGTTGAAAAGTAATCATAGTCAAGTCTATTTCTCCAGAAGGGGTGACCTTCCGGAGAAATTGGGAAAGCAGCTTTTTTGGACTACAGCTACCATCATCCTCCAAATAGCATAGGGCGATTCTGGAAGGTGTCGTCGAATACATTACTTTCCCAGGCTTTAATTAATGGCCCAACGTATTGATTTTCGTTTGTTCTGTTCTCTTTTGGCCGCCACAAGCATTTATCCATTTAGGGACTGAGTAACTCCCAAGAGATATCTCAAAAGGTGAGATCCCACACCTTCCAAAGTGGTTATGATGGCCTTTGGCATGTAGGGGACCACACAACCCAGAAATGTGGCAAGACAGGACAACCAGAAATAGCCAAGCTGTAATCAGGAGCCTGGAAATGGCTCCAGATTAGAGCTGAGAAGTAACTAGTTACAAACAACTAGTTATAAACAACTAGTTACTCACCAGTTCCTTTCAGTAGTAACTAAGGTGTAACTACTTTAGGGTTCAGAATTTGCAACGGGTAATACATCAGGTCTGTACTCCATCCTGAAGTTTTAGTTTAACTTCAGATCCTGTAGCATCAACATCTAGCCCAGGAACATTTTTTTAACTTCTGCATTTCTCTCTTTTTTACAACGCCCAGCCTGGCGAGAGTTCTAAGGACTGAAAAGCACAACTTTGGGAGATACTTTAGTGATCCAGTAAACGTGTTGCCCAACTCTGCTTTCAGATTTTGCTCACAAAGCATATGCTTGTGTTTCTGTTTTCTTGCCTGTGTAATTGTAGCAAAAGGAATGAACTTATCCTGTGTTCAGTTGTAGAATAACTGAAACATTTTAGTTACTCGTACAGTTGCACTTGGTACCCATTGTGGTAGAGCGGATAAAATGACGTCCGAGGGCTAGAGACCTGAGTTCGAATCTCCACTCAGCCATGGAAACTCACTGGAGGTTTGGAACGGGTAAAGCCACTGCTTAAATATCTCAATTACGTTGAACATTAGGGTCACTATAAATCAGGCTTTCCCTGTGGCTGCTCCCAGAGACTGTGGAACTCCCTCCCACTGGAGGCCAAGCTGGCCTCTTTGCTGTCCTTCTGCAAGCAGCCAAAGACCTTTGGCAGCAAACTGATCCACTAATGCATGAACCTCCCCCCCCTCCCCACCGGTCCTTACCTTCCGACTCCGGGGGAAATCAAGTATATCTTACTTGATTTGAATTTTTGCAGGTATTTGCCCAAGGTGCAGCCGTGCAGAGATAGCATATGCAAACGGGTGCACGATTTTCATCTTCTGTTTTGAAGCAACCACCCTGTGCAAGACAAAAAACCGGAAACAGAACTGCGGACTGTTTAAGGACCGCCCCGAAATCAGAAGCAATAATAACCAGGTGTCGGTTCAATTGCTTTCCATCATCTCTATCATTGCTAGGATGTTAATCATCATCACCATGTGCTGTCAAGTCAATTCTGACTTAAGGCAACCCTTATCAGGGATTTCCAGGAAGCAAATACTCAGAAGTGGTTTCCCATTGCGTCCTTCTGGGGGTCACCTGGGACTGTACAGCTGGCCCAAGGCCACACAGGCTGGCTCTTCTCCGAGGAAGCACAGTGGGGAAATCGAACTCCCAACCTCTGGCTCCTCAGCCAGATGATTAAACCACAAGGATCTTGTTGTTGTTTAGTCGTTAAGTCGTGTCCGACTCTTCGTGACCCCATGGACCAAAGCACGCCAGGCCCTCCTGTCTTCCACTGCCTCCCGGAGTTGGGTCAAATTCATGTTGGTCGCTTCGATGACCCTGTCCAACCATCTCGTCCTCTGCCGTCCCCTTCTCCTCTTGCCTTCACACTTTCCCAACATCAGGGGCTTTTCCAGGGAGTCTTCTCTTCTCATGAGATGGCCAAAGTGTTGGAGCCTCAGCTTCAGGATCTGTCCTTCCAGTGAGCACTCAGGGTTGATTTCCTTCAGAACGGATAGGTTTGTTCTCTTTGCAGTCCAGGGGACTCTCAAGAGCCTCCTCCAGCACCACAATTCAAAAGCATCAATTCTTTGGCGCTCAGCCTTCTTTATGGTCCAGCTCTCACTTCCATACATCACTACTGGAAAAACCATAGCTTTGACTATGCAGTTTAAACTTATGCGGTTTAATGCTTTAAACTTAGCAGTTTAAAGCATTGTAAAACATATAAAACAATGAGTGCTGCAGAAAACATCTGAGACCATATCCTGAAGACTGAAATTTGCAATGTACTCATGCCAGTATTTTCTTGAGTTCTCTTCCCTGTGAGGTCGGCTAGATTGCAGTGATCCATCTGTTCCTACTTCCTGGTGTCTCTTCTCAGGAGATAAAAATCATAGCTACCCTTTTAACTGGCTGGGAGAAATCTCTCTAAAAATCCCTTGCAGGAAGGGAGCTTTTTAACAAGCCAGGAAAAGGCAGATAAATACTTTCTGGTTCCCTCTAGTGTCCAGTTCTGATATTGCACCTTGGAATTATTTATAAAAAGACAAAAGAGGAAACCAAGGGATATTTGGCTCACCACTTTGGCTTGATAAAGGGAAGGCATAAGTCCTGAATAATTCTTATCCAAATAATGCTTTAAATTATTTAAAATTAACCTCTGAAATGAATTGGGAAATATTACTCGCAACACCTAAAAAATATTGTTATTCCTCCTTGTTACATGGCTATAACTTTGTTTTACTGTAAGTAGTTCATGTTGACCAAGTTCTTTGTAACTAGTTACTTCCCAGATCTGAGAAAGCTGCAGTTTTAATTGTGGACATCTGCAGGGTTAGGGTTCAGGGAGAATCTTGCTTGAAGCCTTAAGGAAGCATTGTGGCCACTCAGAATTAATAGCATTGAAGTAAGGCATCTTCGTTTGTTCTTGCTGGTACTTTGTGTGCTTGATTAATTGGATTTGATCAGTATCTTAGATTCGCCCCCCCTCCCCCCAAAGCAGTTGGATGAATTATGTGCCGTGAAAAGAGGATTTGCACATTTTTTAATTTTTATTTTTGGATTGCTGGACGAAGATAAAAATGTAGATCAAAAGCAAGAGGAAACTGACAAGAGGAACAATTAAGACTTGGGCGGGAGACCGTTCTCTCCTTGTGACTCCTTCAACGGAGTAAAGCTGTTCTTGGAACTGGTTCAAAAGCCTTTGTTTTGTTTTTTTAAAACCTCGTTGGTGATGCATTATTAGCCTTAACTGCAAGGTAAAAAAATCAGATCACGGTTGCTTTTTCTGGGTCTCCCCCCCCCCTTTTTGGCAGAGGGAGGTTGCATAAGAGCAAAAAAAAAAAAGGGGGGGAAATTAGCAGAGGGTTACTGCTGGCTCTCTTATTATTTCAGGTTCTCCTGCGATCTGGTGGCCTTGAGATCTGTCACACTGCAGTTCCCATCGTCCCCAGACAGCGTGGCTGAGCAACAGGTGGGACTCCCCAAAAACCTTTAAGCATACTAAGTATTACATGGGATCTCTAGGCGGCTTTCACGAGAGTTGGAGGAAAAAGGTATGGTGCAGTGTGGAAGCCGCCTTGTTATGTTTTGCATCCAAGACAGATGGATTTTTCCTAGAGGCTCTGGCGAATCATAAGGATAAGGCCCATCAAGAGCTGTAGCAATCCTCCACCTTCAGGAGAACTCTACCTGAGAAAGGGGGGCATGCAAGAAAGGGGACCAGTTACTGCCAAGGCCTAAATCTAGAAGCATTTGTTATATTTGTGTTAGCAATGCTAGGAATAAAACTTCCATGTGCAGAGGCGTTCTATCTGATGCTGAGGGCAAGAAACAGCAGAGGGCTGCCTATTTCACAACCTGTTTTTGGGCTTTCCAGAATCCTCTGGTTGGACTAAGACTCCCAGAATCCCCACCAGTAGCCGTACTGGCAGAGGACTGAGGGAATTTTAGTCCCCAGAAGTAACTTTTCCAAGCTCTAGATAGAAGACCTTTCCCTTTGTGTTATTTTTGACATGGCCAGAATAGGTGGGTTCACACCATCCGTAGGCACCTGAAAAGCAATCCCAACCAATTGTTTTCTTGTTCCCCCTAGTGACCAATTCTGATATTACACCTTGGAACTGTGTATAAAAATGAACTGTGTCGTATCCTTCGAAGGCGTGGATTTTAAAGACCCTCCGTCTTTAATTTTTTACTCTATGAATCTGTTTAGAGCTGGGCAAACGCAGGCTCTCTCGGGCACCAAAATTCGGCCTCAGGTGCCACTGCACGCTGCCCTGAATTCAGAAATGCCTGTTTCCAGCCATTTAAAAAAGTTGTAAAGTGGAAGTGGTGGACGTAAGCTGTCTCTTTTTTAAAAGCTGGGGTGCTGGGGATAAAAACAAGGATGAAAAAATTGCCAATCCTGGAGTGGAAATAGGATTTATATATATATATATATATATTAAAAAGGAAGCAAAAACATATCTTAATATTTTTTTTTTAATTGGAGGCTGCTGGATGTCTTTTGGGGGTGCAAAAATGGCCCCTGGGGCTAAATGTAGCCGATCCCAGGTTTAGTGATGTATATTCTAAGAACTCGGATACTCAGTGGTAGGTTTGAAGGTGGCCACCCCAAAAAATAAATACATCTTGGTTTCCTTTTGCTCCCACACTCCAACTTCACCATCCGTTCCCTTGCGATCCTTAATCCGTAAAGTCTTGGGGGACCCATTGGGGCCTTGGCCGACATGGCTGCTCTCCTCACGAGGCATTTTGAGGAAACCTAGCAACATTTCACAAATTTCCCCCCATATTTGCCTCCCTCCCAAGATGAGCAGAAATGATGGCACGCTCCTCCCGAGGCGCGTGTGAAGAATTCGCTTCCCGAGGCCATCCGGAGAGAGCTTCCCACACACTGTGTTGAAACGATGCTGCCGTCTTCCCTCCGCCCGGCTTCCTTTTTTCACTTGGTTGTTTTGAGTGGCTCTCAAAGAGAAGGGAGCTGAGCCAAGGAGGCTCGCTTTGCTGGAAAGCACAGCCGTGGTCCAGAAATAGAATCCGTTCCCTGTTGAGCAGCCCGGGGATCACCTCCTAGGGCTTAAGAGAAGTGGATCGTTGGTTGCCGATCGGTTCCCAATGCAAGATGAGAAGCACAGTAGATGGAACCGACCGACCGACCGTGTTTCCCCAAAAATAAGACAGGGTCTTATATTAATTTTTGCTCCAAAAAACGCATTAGGACTTTTTTTACAGGGGATGTTTTATTTTTTTCATGTACAACAATCTACATTTATTCAAATACAGTCAATGTCATCTTCTGGTTGCTGCACAAGGGTGGAGGGCGAGGTTTAACTTCACTGGGGCTTATTTTTGGGGTAGGGCTTATATGACAAGCATCCTGAAAAATCATACTAGGGCTTATTTTCAGGTTAGGTCTTATTTTTGGGAAAACAGGGTATCTATCTATCTATCTATCTATCTATCTATCTATCTATTTATTGATCTATCTATTGATCTATCTATCAATCTATTGATCTATCGATCTATCTATCTATTGATCTATCTATCTATCTATCTATCTACAGAGCTGGGAGGGACCCTATGGATTATGGAGTTCATCCCCTGTCAAGTAGGCCCAGTGGGGAATCGAACTCCCGACCTCAATCCCTGTGCTTTCTATCCAGCCAGCTCAATGACTTGAACCCTCATGGCTTTCTCCTTGCTTTCCAAAGTTCTTTTGACCTCTCGGGGGGGTATTTTTTGTGACACGAATTGTTCACGTTTTCGGCTATTCTTTTATCAAGCCGAAAGTCTCTTTTTAAAAAGCGTCATAGGAACAGCAACGACAAAAGGACAAGCAGGGCAATATTCATAATGAATTACTTTGGATTCCATTGTAACAAGGATAAGCAATGGGTGATATTAAACATTCATGCTTTTCTTCCTCATCCTCCACAGAGCTCAGTGCAATTCTGGTTCCCTCTTGTTACAGACGGGGAGCATTTCACACTGGCAAATCTCCATTCATGGGAACCAGTTTTAGGGGCTTCTGCCACCAAGTCGAGGGTTCTGGCTCCCACACTATCGCTGAATGGATTTCCGAAAGCAATAAAGACACCCATATTTTGTACTTTACCTTTGAGGCAGTAGCTCCTCATTCATAGGCATAAACTCAGCGTCCGCTCACTGCATTCTGCTAGCATATTGTTGTGGCGTACCATCAGGCCTCTGCTATCTTCTGGCACCCCTTTGATTTAGCGGCCCTGCTCAGGTCTTGCAAACTCAAGTCGTGGCTTCCTTTAGGAAGTCGACCCATCTCGTATTTGGCCATTAGAGGGAGCCAGAGACTATGCTATATATAGTATTTACTAGAGAAATATATTTTTATTATGTCATTACCACAACTAGCCACAAGAGGGAGCCAGAGACCATGCTATGTATAGTATTTGATAATATAATCGGGTTTGCTATGATCTGCATGTTTCAGCATCCACTAGAGTGGGTGGCCTTGGAAGCCCGCGTATACAGGGGTTCTCCCCTCCTGTGTCGCATTATGATAGGGACAGCCTGCACACTGTTCCTGGGGAAACCCATTCTCTTTCCCACTGCTGTGAAGTTTCCGAATACGCTCTGAAGACACCTATGGGTACATGATCCCCAAACCCCGGCTAATCAGAAAGTCCCAGGGCTTTTGACCTTTCAACCTCAGCCGTTTTCACCATGGAGGGACGAATTCTTTATTCCCATTCTTCTCCCCCCCCCCCGCCCCCCCGGCTGTCCCTCAATTCATGGCTTTGCTTCTTTAAATTAGGAACAGAAAAAAGGCCCCTTCCTTCCATCACCACCCTATCAGCTATTTTGGTCCGCTCGGCTTGTTTAGAGGGAAGCCTCTTTTAAATGATGGTCTGTTTTGGGAAGTCTGGCGTGCCGTTCCCACCACCCCTCTCGTCTTCCAGGCGCTGGCATTTTAATAGGCTCCGCAGCGGGAAAGGGACCGTGAGCGCAGGAGTGCCCGCCTGGTGCCAAGGCTGAGTCGACTCTTTTTTAGAAAGGGGGGGGGGGAAGCAGAGAATATAATACATCCCTCCCTGTGTTTCCTTGAAGCCATGTATCATCCTTTCAACAACAACCTGGCCTCTCGGACTGCCAGGGTTTCTCCGCAGTCCGACCGCAGCCTTGTGGTGGTGCCCTCTCCTGCATCATAGACCCTTAATTCTGGACCGGATGTTGTGTGGGTGGCCACAGAGGTGAAACAAAGGACACGGCAGCACCTTCTCAATCATCCTCCCATCCGTCTTGAATGTGAAGTCAGGAACTGGAATCCTAGAATCATGAAGTTGGAAGGGGCCTCGAAGGCCATCAAGTCCAACCCCCCCCCCCCCGCTCAAGGCAGAAAGCCAAACCCAGATCTGACAGATGGGTGTCTAAATTTATCTTGAATGCCTCCAGTGTTGGCGCACTGGCCCCCTCCCAAGGTGATGGGTTCCGTTGTTGTACTGCTCTAACAGTTAAGACATTTTTGCTGATATTCAGCTGAAATCTGGCTTCCTGTAAGTTGAGCCATGATGACATGTCCTGCACTCTGGGATGATGGAGAACAGATCCTGCTCCTCCTCTGTAGGACTCCCTTTCAAGGATTCGATAAGTGCTCTCCTATCTCCCCTCAGTCTTCTTTTCTCAAGGCTGAACATGCCCAGTCCTTTCTGTCTTTCCTCCTCGGGCTTGGTTTCCAGCCCCCTGATCATCCCGGTTGCCCTCCTCTGAACTTCTTCCAACTTAGCATCCTTCTTGGAAGTGCAATTGTCCAGAACTGGACAGAGTACTCAAGATGGGGCCTAACCAGTGCAACAACCCGGGAAGGTATTTTTTTCCAGGGAACCACGAAGCCCAGAATCCCCCGACCAACATACTAGCAGCAAAGATTCTCTATTCCCTCCAGAACTTTTCGTTCCTTCGCCTTCCAAGTTTCTGAAATTGTGCTCTAGTGACTCCTGGGCAGCCAAAATGCAATGACCTTCTATCTTCTCTCCTGTGAGGGTGGTGGGACTGAGAGAAAGACCCCCTCCTGATGATCTCAACACCTGAGCAGACTCGTAAAGGGAGAGGCCGTCCTTGAGATAGCTTGGGCTCAAGCCATGTAGGGCTTTATTAGGTTAGAACCAACATCTTGAATTCAGCCCGGAAACAAATCGGCAGCCAGTGGAGCTGCTATAACTGGAAGGCAGGGGGTTACGACAATCTGGCACCCGCTTTCCAAAGGCAGCCCCACATAGAGCGCATTACAGTAGTCCAGCTGTTAAGTGTAGATCGTGACTAATATTAGTAGGTGATTACCAAGCCTGGGCTGTTGTCATTTATACCTGGGGGGGAAAAAATCATAGGGAGTGGTTTGGCCTGCTGGCATTTGTTCCGTAGTTCATGGTAAGGATGGGGGACGTGATTTATTTCATTTTTCACATCTGTTCCCCCCCAAGATCAGGGTCTTACGGTAGAGCGAAGCTGATGTCATCATTCCAGGAAGACACCTTCACATTCCAGTCGCTGAGCCCGGCTCCTTAATTTTACAAGCTCTCTCCACATCCGATCTTCTGTTTTCAGCCACTGCTGAGTCAGCCCGGTTGAGAAGCCAAATTTTTCACGGACGTATTCACCGATTCCCTCCCCCAGCCGGCCGTGACTTCAGATCCAAATGTTCTCTTGGTTTCAGTTAGGTAGGTTTGAGTGGACTCCTGGTGAGTCACACTTTGGAGGCAGGATCCGAGCTCACTTGTGGTCGAGGCAGCTACGCTTCTGTGAGAAGGCGGGGGAGAGAGACACGAAGTGTCAGAGGAAAGATATAGGAGTTTTTCCTCTCAAGCCACTGTTGGCCGTAGATTTTGGAACAAGAAACATCTGAGGATACTTGGGAGAATTTCAATTACTGTAATTTACTCTTTGCAAGCGTTTGCATTGGAGGTTTCCAATGGATGGATGACTCACGAAGCCCCAGAACATTTGAGAAAGAATCCCAGGATTTTGAAAGTTAGTAAAAAGGGAGGTCAGGGGAACCATGAAATTCCCCATTCATACTTAGCAACCCCTGCTCAGCTTTGGGGTGCATTGTAATTCCATTCACACGATCAGAACAGTTTCTGATTTTACACCTCGATGTATCTGAAGGACCGCATCTCCCTTTATGAGCCTCCCTGGGTGTTAAGATCCTTGGGGGGAGGCCTTTCTCTCCGTCCCATCATCTTCACAGGCACATCTGATGGGGACCCGGGAGAGGGCCTTCTCTGTGGCTGCTCCCACAAGACTGTGGAACTCCCTCCCACTGGAGGCGAGCCTGGCCCCTTCTTTGCTCTCCTTCCACAAGCAGGCAAAGACCTTTCTCTTCAGGCAAGCCTTCCCTGAGGGACTGGCGGGGTTTTAAAATGGATTGTTGTACCTTTAGTGCTTTGAGTGTTGTGTTGCTTTTGCTTACTGCCTTTTAGTGTGGTATTTGTCTGATCCTTTTTAGTCTTTGTACACTCACTGCTCTTAGCTTTAAATATTATCTTTTAATGACGGCAGCCGCCTCGCGTCCTTTGTAAGGAGAAAGGTGGGGTAAACCTATTTGAAATAAAGAAATCAATCAGCACAGGCCATGTTGGGCAAATGGATGTCAGATTTTGCTGTCTTTCTTGGCGCAGTGAAAGCATCTGGAAGGGAGAGTGAGCGGATTTCAAAATCCTCTTTGTGTCGCTGTCTTGCACAGGCCTGTTTGCAGGATGTCGTTTCCTGTCCCGAAAGTGTCTAAGCATTTCCTGCTCTGAGCAGGAAGTGGTAGATCTCGTCTCTTGCCTACGCGGATGCAAAGCAAACCCGTAGACATGAGTGCACCAGGCCGTGCGTCGTCTGCTCTTTCACACACCCGTCACAGCCACTTGGATACAAAACAAGAAAACTTTTGCTGAGCTGAAATTCGTCTGGATGTCTCCTGTGGGTCACATCTGGGGGACCGTTCCTCTCTGGTTAGGTGTATTGGAGCAAATGACATTTATTCTTAAAAGAATCTTGGCTATCTGTTGACACTTAACTGCTTCTAAACTATATCCCTGTGGCTTGAAATAAGGTCAGATCCTGCATGTTTTCATTGTGTAGCCAAAAGAATGGAAATCTAAACACCACCCATCATTTAAGGGTTAGCATGTTTTACTGCTTTAGCTACACTTGCGCATCTCTTCAACCAATACCTATTCAAGCGATATACACACTCATATTTATATATTCCTTGCCCACCACTGTATTCTGTTGATTTCAACTTCCCTGTTTTTCTTGGGTCACCTGGGGTCCTTTTCAGGAGAAAGGCGGCATAAAAAATATTTTAAATATATTTTTAAATAAATGAATACCTTTCTTTCTCTTGCCCCGCCCCACTACTATGTATTTATGATTTTTCAAAGTTCTGAAATAATGTGTCGTTTAGAAGAAAACAGCTGAGATGTGGTGTTAATGAATTTGTTTATTCATGCCGGAGGAGGTCCTTCGGGTGGTGTGTTTAAAAAATGCAAAAAAAAAAAAAAAAAGCTTTCAGAGGCAACCCGAACACAGTAAAACCACAATCGAGGAAAAGAGGTTGAGAAAAAAATTGAAACAAACGAAAAACAGAACTTTCTTTTTCCCCCCTTGCCTTCTAAAAATATTTCAGCTTCTCTAATCAAATTCAAACCAGCAGCAGGATAAAAGTGTAAGGGGTGCAGAAGTACCAGAACGGTTCTTAACATGCATGAGATAATTTTTTTAAAAAACCCACTTCATCCAGGCTTGGAAAGACCATCATATAGGATCCAGACCAAGCCATTTTAGGAAGAGTATTCCATCTTAGGCAAGCCACCAACTCAAACGGCCGCCTTGCTTTTGGTGGTGGTGAGGAAGGACGTAAGAAAGAGGTGGTCACCCAGGAAGACTTTAGGGCCCGTGTAGGTGAATACAGAGATTCTACTGGGCAGGTTTGCACTCTTTTCTACTATGCTGCTATGCATAGTAGCGTACCACGCTCCGTGGTTTCCACTTCCTTCCTCTTTTTGTCTCCCGTGAAGCCTGCAGCAGCGGCAAAACCCTGAGACCCAAAGAACCAGGGGGTGGGAGGGAGAGAGAGAGACAGACGTTCAGAGGCTGACACCCAGCTTGGCAAAAAACATCTGGATTCTAAGAACACCAAGCGGGGTATATGCAGTTCGGAAAACGGCTGCTACCAAGGCAGGACGGCTGGTGCTTTCAGCTGGTGCACCAGCTGGACTTTCCCAACCTTGGGTCTCCAAATGTTCTTGGACTACAACTCCCAGAAATCCTAGCCAGCACAGCAAGCGGTGAAGGCTTCTGGGTGTTTGAGTCCCAGAACATCTGGGCACTCAAGGTTGGGAACCCCTGATCTAGAAGGTGGCCAAGAGCTCGGTTTCCCCATTAGGCCATCCTAGAAGAAGGGCCAACCTGGGTAGCCTTGGGCAAACGGCACCGTGGTCTCAGGGCGCCCGCTGAAGAAAGGAAGAATAAAGCCACTTCTGAGTAGAAGACACCGTAGGTCAAAATGGACTTGATGCATCGTTGTTGTGATTGTGGTTATGGTGGTTGTTAAGAATCTAGCCCAGGTGGAGGGAAGGAAATTATTCATGGATATTCTTTGGGGAATGTAAGTTGGCTTCCTCAGCTTGGCCCTTTTCAAGACTGCAGAAATCTCACCCTCTGTGTGTTGGCCAAGGATGGTGGGATTCGTAGTCCAACGCCTCCGGAAAACTGTCCTTAAAGCATGGTACCTAAAGCATGGTATCTAGTCAAGTTACAATTCAGCTTCACCCCTGATCGCCTGGCTGTGTTCGCTCTACCCCCAGCGATGGGCAGGCCAGCCCGTCGCTCTCCAAACACCACGGACTATTAAAAAAAAAAAGAACGGCATAAAATATGAAAATTTCTTATCAATAGGTTTTTAAATGCCCTTCAACGCATCATTTAAAAGTAACTAGAACACATTACTCATTATCCTCAAACAGATGATAGCATTCCACTCTGTGGTATGTCCGGCTTCAACTCAGTTTCTTTCTCTCTTTGACTGGGGATTATGTTTATCTTTTTCCCTCGATGATGATAGGAGTTAAGCATCATCCTGTCCTTGACTTCCTTGGGGTATGCATCCACACAAGAGCCCTTGGTGAACAACAATCTAAATTCTGTTTTTATTTTTTTATTTTCTGTGAATTACAGCTCCAGGGAAGTTGGAGAGAGTAGACTCAAGATAAAACCCCTGCAGAGTCGGGGCCCGGAGGGTGGAGTCCGTGGCCCATCTGGTGGTTTGTAGGCAGAGCTGGTGGGGGTGCACAGGTCAGGTGTAGTTTATCTGGACCTTGGTTGGATTTTTGAGCTTGGATGTTGGTTTGGTTGAGCAAGAACTGGCTGGATAGCTCAATGGTTTAGGTCTCCGGCTGAAGAGCCAGAGGTTGGGAGTTCAATTCCCCACTGGGCCTCCTGGGAGAAAGAGCCAGCCTGGGTAGCCTTGGGCCAGCTGCACAGTAGTCCCAGAGCACCTCCAGAAGAAGGGAGTGGCAAACCCCTTCTGAGCTGGCCAGATAGCTCAGTGTTTTAGGTATCAGATGTTTGGAGTTCGATTCCCCAATGTACCTCCTGGGAGAAGAGCCAGCCTGCGTGGCCTCGGGCAAGCTGCACGGTCCCAGGAACACCCCCAGAAGAAGGGAATGGGAAACCACTTCTGTGTATTCTCTACCTACAAAACCCTGAAAAGGGTCGTCACAAGTGCAAATTGACTTGACAACGCATGATGATGATGATGATTGCTTGAGTGAACACAGTTTATTTGTCTGACAAGGAAAATAGGGTGTGCCTGGCAACCTGAGCAAACCGTTCTTCCAGCACTGGGTACATGATGTTATTCCACAGGTTCTGCAGCTCCATTAAAAGTGCATGAAGAGTGATGGAAATCTTTCTCCTCCCCTCCCCTCTGTGTTCTCTCTCTCATATATATATATATATATATAGGGGGGGAGAGAGAGAGAGAATCTTGTTTATCCACAGCAGAAGTATGGAACAGATAGAAGGATGTGGGTTCCCCTCTGGCTCTTCCATTCTCTTAGCTAAAGGCGGGAGGTTTTCTTTTTATCCCCTCTTCTCTGATCTCACTCTGTGTTCTCATGGCTGCTCACCTTCCCACAGACACAATGTGCTATATAAATATCGGAGGAGAAGCAAAAAAAGGAACGCTATAGGGATGCAATTATTTTTATAACCGGGGAAAAAATGATTGCTGATCTGCTGATAAGATGCCAACGAAGATTTTCCCCTCTTCTGCCGAGGTTCGGGCCTAAATCCAGTTGTTTCTTCCGACTGGAATAAAGCCACGGGATTGAGGGCTGAATGGCAATTCAACGATTAGGTAAATCTCACTGATTCAATGGGTCTTTGTAAATGTGGGGCCTGGGGAGAGCTTTGTGGATAGCCTGGACTGCCAGAAAGACAAACAAGTGGGTCCTGGATCAAATCAAGCCTGAAGTCTATCTCTGGAGACAAAAATGTTGAAACCGAAGCTGTTCTGCTTTGGGCACATCATGAGAAGGCAGGATTCTCTGGAAAAAGACCACCATGCTGGGAAAGGTGGAAGGCAGTAGGAAGAGAGGAAGACCAAATACGAGATGGACTGACTCCCCAAAGGAAGCCACAAGCTTGAGTTTACAAGAGCTGAGCAGAGCAGTTGAGGACAGGACATTTTGGAGTTGGCTCATTCGTAGGGTTGCCATGAGTCAGCGGCAACCTGATGGCACGTCACAAAAACAATCTTTTGTAAGGACCAGCAATTAGGGTTGCCAGGTCAACTGCACTCCATTCCCTGAGATTTTGAGACCAAAAATCCAAGTTGGAGGTGACTTGATAGCACAGAAAAACAATAGCAACAATCTTTCCTCCACCCAAGGTGGCTTGCATCGTTAAAAGACAATATTTAAAAGCTACAAACAGGAAGTATACAAATACTGAAACGGGTCAACCAAATGCCACACTAAAAGGTGGTAAATAAAAGCAACACCAAAAACACATTCAAAGCAGGAAGGCACAACCATCCATTTAACAACCCCACTCAGGCAGCCAGGAAAAGCTCGCCTGAAGAGAAAGATCTTGGCCTGCTTGTGGAAGGACAGGAAAGATGGGGGCCAGCCTGGCCTCCAGTGGGAGGGAGTTCCACAGTCTCTGGGAGCAGCCACAGAGAAGGCCCTCTCCAGGGTCCCCATCAGACGTACCTGTGAAGGTGTTGGGACTGACAGAATGGCCTTCCGATGATCTTAACACCTGGGGAGGCTCATAAAGGGAGATGTGGGCCTTGAGATAGCTTGGACTTAAGCCCTTTGGATTGTTTAACAAGAACCTTAATTGTGTGTGCGTGTACCTGTGCGTAAGTATTCTATGCAGTCAAATCATGCCATTTCCCCACTTTTTCTTCTCCGAGCTCACCCTCCTCTACTCCCTTGTAAGGTTTAGTTTTCAGATCCTTTACGATCTTGGTCTCCCTCCTCTGGTCACATCCCGGCTTCCTGACATCCTCCTTAAACCCAGAAGCCAGGCACAGGAACCCAGGCGAGGCCTGACCCAAAGCCGAATCGGACCGGGAAATGACTCCCGGGGTCCTTCCGTAGAGGCACCGAGGATTCCATCAGGGTCAACGCTGGCCGGGGAAGCTCACCTTCAAATTAGAAGGGAAGAGCGCTCATCTAATTAACGAGGAAGAGGAAGATTAGCCGACACCCTACGTGGAGACCAAAGAGTTGACTCTCGTGGTTCCTTCCCTCTCAGCCTCAAATTTGACCCTCCAGAGAGTCTGATTTATTGCCATGGTATCAAGCCGTCTTTCCGCTGTTTCCATGACAAAACAAATTAATTCTTTGGAAAACTGCTGGGGAGGAGGGGGGGGGATGGGACACCTTGGCTGCGTGAAAACAGGATGCCTTGTGATAATAATCGTTTAATGAAACTTGATCGCTCTGAGTGGTTGCTGGAGCCCAGAAAGGGTGAGCTGGGGAGCAGGCAGCTGGCGCTCCAGGATCGCAGGTGTTGGTAAGAGCGGAGAATCTGTAGATTTGCACACCCGGGGTCCTGCTGGGGTGGACAGGGGGAAAGGAAGCGATCGTTTGGAGATCACACAGATGAGCAGCCAAGCCATCGCCCTGTAGAGAGATTGAGTTCAGACGCAGTGCGAGAGGTCCCAAAATTGGGAACCTCTGATGATGCTCGGCTGCTTCTCTTGGCCACCCACTAGCCAGCGGGGTTGGTATTCCTTGGTTCAATCATCAACCCAAAGGGAGACGGCAGCCAAGAAATCAGAAGACGGAAGCTCAGAAGGGCAGCCATGGAGGAATTCGAACAGATAGTCAAGTGCAAGGATGGGTCACCGGAGGCCAAGACTGAGATAATCCACACTCTTGTCTTTCTGATCAACGTGGATGTAAGCTGGACAGTTAAGAAAGCTGAAGGGAGGGGGGGGAATGGAGTCGTTTGAAACATGGTGCTAAAGGAGAGCTTTATGGATCCCTTGGACTGCCAGAAAGACAAGTGGGTCCAAGATCAAATCAAACTTGAAATATATCTCTGGAGGCAAAAATGTTGACACTGAGGCTGTCCTACTTTGGGCCACATCCTGAGAAGGCTGGATTCTCTGGAGAAGACAATAACGCTGGGAAAGGTGGAAGGCGGCAGGAGAAGAGGAAGACCCAATGCGAGATGGACTGACCCCCTAAAGGAAGCCATGGGCTTGCGCTGGCAAGAGCTGAGCAGGGCTGTTGAGAGGGCATCTTGAAGCGTGTTCAGTCGTAGGGTTGCTATATGTCGGAGCTTGACGGCACATAACAGCAACAGCTAGGGGAAGGCAGGTGTGCAAAACTTGTGCTTTGAATATAGGGGTGAAAGACCCGTCCACCATCTACTCTCAGGGTCCCTCTTAAGTTCATTGTTGTCATGTGCCACCAACTTGCTTCCTGGGTTATGGTGTTTTGATGTGTGTGAGAGGTTTAGAAAGGGGGTTTATCGTTGCCAGTGGGGAATCGAACTCCCAACCTCTGGCTCCAGATACTCAACTCATTGAGCTGTCCAGACAGACATGGAACAACCTTCAAAAAGAGGGCCGTGCCCTGCTGGCCATTCAAAGCCTTGTGGAAAATAAGATTTGCGGCCACACTCATGGCCCATGGCGTGAGACCTTTCTGATGTCCTTCGGCGGATCGGGTTCACCAAAGTCGGAAAAGAACAAGGCATGAAGGGCCTTTGCTATTTCCCTGCAAGAATATTCAATTTGCACCTCTCAAAAATCTTTCCCGGGGTTTGCAATATGTTTGGGAGTCGGGGGGGGGGGGGAGAAGAAGATGCATCGGAAACCATGCATAAAATCTGGAAAAGGTCCACAAGAGTGGCTATATTTGGCGGAAAGTTCACAAACCCCCTCTAGTCGATCACACAAATAGCAGCCAAAATACATGTGTTGGGCGGGGAAAAACCCACAAAGAGACAATGCCCTTATTTTGAAGGAATAAGGGAGGAGAACTAGGCAGACCCGTTACCGTGCAGGAGCTACAGCAAAATTCTTGCGAGCTCGTGCGGAATTAGGATGGGAGGATTTTCAGCAAAGTGAAATTTGGAGCAGCAGATTATTTTCACTGCCTCCACCAAAAAACACCCTGTGATCAGTTTTGATAGGATGATGGGGACATTAATTGCATTCATTAAAAGGTCTGTCCCTTCTCCCCCTTCCTTTCCCAGCGATCTGTCTTTCCCTACAAACCAATCTCTTGTTACACCTTGATTGCACTTGATTTCCAGGGAAGGTAAAATTCCTTACCTAGAATGGAATCACTCCTGTTGTTTTCATAGAATATATGTTTGCTTGTTTTCCTGTATTTTTCCTAATAGATCAGAAGCGGGCATCCCCCAGATGTCCAAGGAGTGTACACCTCTCCCCGTTTAGACCATGGGCAGCATTCAGCCCCAAAATATTTATATTTTTAAAAAAAAGTTGAAAAAATTTGTTTTAAAAAAAAGTTTGTTAAGTGAATTTTTTTATTTTAAAAAGTTTTTTCGGTGAGTTTTTTTTATTTCCAAAGGGTTTTTTTGAAAGTGAAAACATTCTTTTAAAAAGGTTTTAAGTGAAACACTCTTTTCATTTTAAAAAGTTTTTAAGTGAAAAAATATTTTTTTTAATTAGAAAAAGGGTTGAAGTAAAAAAAAATATTTTTACTGGGAAAAGTTTTTAATTGAAACATATGTTTATTTTAAAAAGTTTTTAAAGTGAAAAAAATATTTTTTTAAATGAATTGAAAAAAAATTGGCAACTTAGCGGCTATTTTTTTTTAAATCACAATTTGGGGGTGTAAGAGGGTTGGCTGAGAAGCCCCAAACAAGGAAAAATGATGTATTGTGCCCCCTAGAGGGCATAAGGGGACTTTCAGAGAGAGAGAGAAAAATCTCAGGGTGTTGAGATGTTATCGGACGGAACCATGACCGTTTAAAATTGTATAAATCATGCTATTTATTTTTATCCCCTTTTCCTCTTTGCTACTGCATGCATTCCCCTGGATGGAATGGGGGGAGGTAGAGGCCGGGGAGGGGGGAGATTGAGAGAGAAAGATGGCCAATATTTGCAAGTTTCTCCAAATCTTAGGCAACATAACTTTGCATTCCATGCAAACCATGTGTCTGAGGTTGTGGATCTAATTTGTTTAATTTCCACCAGGTGCTTGCTTTTGGCTCTCACCCTCAAGGCGAGTACCTCCCTTCAAAGGCCGAAGGTCGCTTCGATCCACAGCGTTTCCAGATTTTGGATGGTACAGCTAAGAAAGATCTGGGCTTTCGATCTTCAAGAGATCACCGCCAGCTACAGCACTGGGCTGTCTTTTATGGGGAAGTGGAGCAATTGAGCACGTGAGGTGTGAGCCCCAGGTTCAAACCCCATCATCCTGATCGTTGTGGTAGGCGGCGTCCTAGCTAAAGATGGGCACGAACCGAACTACGAAGCAGAAAAAAACCACATACTGGGCTGGTTCGTGGTTCAGTTTGGAGATCCCGTTTGGCCGAAACAAAATGAAGCACCAAGCTTTTTTTCCCCCCAGCGGCGCTTCATTTTGCTTTAGCAAAATGGGATGTCCCAAAATGGGATGTCCCATCATCATCACGTCTGCCACTATCCTGAGAGTAGCAAGCCTGGCTCCTTGCACGGAAGCCAGGCCTGCTGCCTGCACGCATGTGCAGCTGACCCAACACAAACCTGAAAAATGAACCATGAACCGGTTCGTTTTTTTGGGGGGGACGGGGGACGGGCAGGGTTCGTGATAGTTTGTGATTCGTGGGTAGCACCGAACCACGAACCGCCATTTTCCAGGTTCGTGCCCATCTCTGGTCCTAGCCCATTAAGAGAGCAATCCGCTTTGACTCCAGTTTGTTCATCCAGTGCCACACAGCTTTCTAAGACCCCCATCTATCAGTTTCACAGCTTGAAAAACAAAGGGAATCCACTCCCTGTGCAGTAGTTAAGACGGGATCTGAGCTTCTCCCCTTTTTTTAACATATGGGCGTGTTAAATGCTTTTTGCTCACTCACATGGATCTTTGCAACATTATCAATTAATCATTTTGAAGAGCTCTACTCAAGGGGGAATCCGTCGCTCCCTATTCGCTTCCATCAATTCATCAGGAATACCATTGGGTCTTGCCGGATCGCAAGCAAAAAATGAGATCATTAATTTCTTATCTCCTATATAGGGGATCATTTCCACACCTCTGTGCCTACAGATTTTTGACAATTCTGTAGACATGGAAAGATCTAAAGACCCATTTCCCTTAGAATCATTAAGCTTATTTGGCTCTTCTTCTATGCTAGGTTTCTTTAAAGGTATGAGGATATTTAGATATTGTCTAGCCATGGGTTTGAATAGGTTACAGTTCTTTCGGCCTTCCATGTACCAATATGGCAGGAATGGTCGTAATAACAGATCTGCCTCTTAGGGTTTCATTTATTTAAAGTATTTCTCTTAGGCTTACAATATTAAAAGAAGCACTGAACAAATATCATATTAAAACTCATCAGAAAATCAAAAACACAACTAAAACACAGAATAAAACGAGCCCTTTAAGAAATCTGCTTGGCCAACCGGTCGTTTTTAAAGGAAAGCTGGATTGAAGAGTACGATTTTGGCTGCTTTGCGAAAAATGGCAAAGATGGCGTCTTGTGGGAGGGAGTTCCAAAGTCTGGGAGCAGCCACAGAGAAGGCCCTGTCCCATAATCTCACCAAATGTGTCCGTGAGGGTGGTGGGACTGAGAAAAAGCCCCCCCCCCAGTGATCTTAACACCCCAATACGCTCATAAAAGAGAGATCACGGTCTTTTAAATAGCTTGTTATAAAAGTTATCCAGATCATTTTGCCACTTCAATCTAGAGTTGTGAGACATTGTCTTTTTTTCGCACTCAGAAATTCAGACGATGCGTTTGTAAGCGATATGTTTGTATACACCATTAACACATTTCCTGCCTCGACTTCCAAGGCAGGTGAAGATAAAAGTGTGACGGGAGGGAGGATAAGCCGAGAGAAGCACACAAATATTTCCACATCGAAGAACGGAAATGGTCACAGATGTGGATCATGGGGGCCGGGGATGGTATGTTGCAAGGATGATGGGTGCTGTCTCTCTTCTCTGCCCTTCGAGCTCTCTAGGCTTGGAACTTTTCTCCTGCTTTGAATATGAAAACAAACCCGAGGTGGGACCGGGAGGGATGGCAAGAAAACAAACACCCTTCTTTGAAAGGGCAGGAAATTTGCCGGCGCTCGCCTCTCGGCTTCACAACCTGGAAAGTTAGAGGAAGTGGACGTTCCTTTTTCTTTCTCTGGAATATTATATTTACAGCTGGCTGGATAGCTCAGGGAGTTGGGTTTCTGGCTGAGGAGCCAGAGGTTGGGAGTTCGATTCCTCCACTGTGCTTCCTGGGAGAAGAGCCAGCCTGGGTAGCCTTGGGCAAGCTGTACAGTAGTCCCAGGGATACCCCCCAGAAGAAGGGAATAATCAACCACTTCTGAGTATTAACGACCTGGAAAACCCTGAGAAGGGTTGCCATAAGTCAGAATTGAGTTGATGGCACATGATTTGTTGGCAGGATAGCCCAGTGGTTTAGGCCACTGAGCCAGAGGTTGGGAGTTCGATTCCCCACTGTGTCGTCTGTGACCAGAGCCAGCCTGGATAGCCTTGGGAAAACTGCACAGTCCCAAGGATTGCCCCCAAGAAGAAGGGGATGGTGAACCACCTCTGAGTATTCCCTTTACCTGGAAAACCCTGAGAAGGGTTGCCATAAGTCAGAATGGACTTGATGGCACACGATGATGATGATACTTACAAAACTGCTGTAGATTCCTCTTTAAGATAGGCTTCTGGTAAGGTACAGAATGAGGAGAGCTAGGGTGATGTAGTGGATAGAGTGACCGACTAGGAACTAGGGAGACCTGGGTTCGAATCTCTGCTTGCCCATGGCAACTCATGGTGTGTGTGTGTGTGGCACTGGTAAGACCACTCCTGGAACTTCTCACATATCCTGAAAAAATGTATTAGGGTCATAGTAAGTTGGAAGCAACCCAACAATGCAGAACTGTAGGGATGTGAAGGAAGTTTATTCAAGCTGATATTTAAAAGGAATTTGTCCCAATTAGCAGCCCGGCAACCTCACAACTTCCTCTACTGCACTTGAGCAACAGAGTAGTTTAGAAGAACCAGGACGGGATGGATAGAATTGAGAAGGAGGCCAACAAACCTGGAGCAAGTTCTGAGGAGGGCAACCAGGATGATCAGGAGGCTGGAAACCAAGCCCTGGGAGGAAAGACTGAAAGAATTGGGTATGTTTAACTTTGAGAAAAGAAGACTGAGGGGAGATAGGATAGGACTTTTCAAATCCTTGAAAGGGAGTCCTACAGAGGAGGGGCAGGATCTGTTCTCCATCCCAGAGTGTAGGATGTGTAATAACGGGCTCAAGCCACAGGAAGCCAGATTTTGATTGAATATCAGGAAAAACTTCCTAACTGTTAGAGCAGTACAACAGTGGAAATGATGACCCTGGGATGTGGTGAGCGATCCATTGCTGGAGGTATTCCGGAGAAAATGGGATAACTCTGTCAGATCTGCTTTGATTTGGATTCCTGCCGTGAACAGGGGCGTTGGCCTTATAGGCCCCTTACAACTCCATGATCTTATGATTCTATGAATACAGAGGACTGTCAGAACTGGACTTTTTTTTTAAAGTTGAGGTTCTGGATTGCAGCTGGTCCCAGCCTAGCATTTGTCTTTTGAATCAAAATACGTTTCCTGCACGGACTTCAGAGAGATGAATGCCATTTGCCTGCAGCCGCCCGACAAGGGATCGGACGAGACCCATTATTATTATTTACTTGATACAAATTAATTACGCGTAAAAGGAAGCAGCATTTCCTTTTTGATCGTCCTGAAACGGACAAAAGCGCACTGACATTTTAGGCTGGTTAGCTCTTTCGGAAATGAGCGTTAATTGCTCTTTCCAACAGGCGTGTTTCTTTGGACTGTAACGACAATACCGGGATAAATAACTGGAGCCAAACATGCAGCGATAGAAAAATAACAACGAGTAAAGTGAAGCTATTTCTCTTAGCCTCCTCGTGGGAGAAAGGTTTTAACAATCCAAAAGGTGTTGGCAATGGAGGATTTTTAGCACCTTATTCTCCCTCCACTGTTTATCGCTCTGTTTCGGAAAAACATCGGATTTGCTGGGATTTACGTCCAAACAGCCACGGTTCCAAACGGAGTAGTAGTCAAGCAGCCCCTGCATCTTGAGTTGGGGGCCCAGCCATGGGTCCCCCAAATTCTCTCTTGTTTTCGTGATTTTTGCCCTCTCAGCAGTGGGAAACCTCGCCTGCAAGCTTCATTTCCAGGTGCTACGAATTTGTCCCTTCTGGTTATCTCTTCGCCTTTGGTTCCGTCTCATCTACCTCGTTTCTGTGGGTGCTAATTATCGTGGGTTTGGGAGCATCTCACTCTTCCTCTCTTCTGGAGTCTGACAAGGTAGCGCTAAAGTTGTTTGAAAAGAAAAAGAAACCCCTGCAAGAAGCAGCGTTCAGTTGGCGAGGAAAGTGCCATAGCGCTACAGCGCATACATACCTGAACGTACCAACGTAAGGTGAACGGTGGGCAGATGTTAGGGAAATGTCCATTTAAGTCAGTGCTTAACGAGGGACTTTTAAGAGGTAAACCTGCCCCATCTGGAAGAGCCCTAATACTGAACAATTACAATATTTAACCTTGAAGGAACTGACAGTTGTGCTCCATAGGGAAGTGGGTGGCAACTGCTCAGATTTCTGAATGAGAATATAAAACATATGAATGGAAAAGGATGGGTGCCTGAATGAGATGAAAGTAGAAAGAAGGGGAGAACAACATGATAGTGTCATTCAGAACTGGTTTACATTGGACTTATCAGAAATGTAAGTCTTGATGGATGATCTACGGTTATGTAATCGTTTGAGTTGTTTTATTTACACAGACAATGCATCCGTTATTCATCTCTCTCTATAAAGCCATATTTTATTTATATATTATATTTTAGTCCTGTATTATATGCTTTCGTCCAATTGAAACCGCAACCGGGTAGACACATCGGAATGAATGGAGTCTATGCTGGTTGCGACCCATTGATTTCCATGGGACAACTCTTAATATTGGATCGCCGGTCTCCTGTTGCTGAACCCGGCTAGACTGGACACCTGGAATCAAGTGCTGAAGGGAAGGTTAACATCTGGGCAAATTCCATGGAGTCCATGGGTCTACTCTAGGATACTGGGCCAATTTACTGTGTAACATTGGATTTAGCATGCACCCACACCCGTTTGTGTTACATTTGTATTTCTGCTTTTTTACTGATTTGTTGAAAGCAACATACAGTACTTTAACTTTGGTACTGCAAGCCTGCGAGTTTCACAGCTCACCGGGGACTTAAACTTCTAACTCCCATATTTCAGTCCAACACAATAAATGTTGGAAGTTTTTATAACGTCACATGCTGTGTCTAGTAGATCTGACTGGTTTGGGGTAACTGCCCATCTATTCACCACTAACCAATAGTTTGCATCCGGCTCTGAACTGGAAGAGAGCCCTGCCTCTTTGCTAAGAGCTTTTCCCCTCTCTCGTGTCTCTTGAAGTCTGTTGCTAAAAGCAGTCATGTTTGTCAGTTTGCTGTTTGATCTGTTCAACTGTAAGTAAATGAAAGCTTTTTTTTTATCATGTCTCCTGTGAATGTCTCGGAGTGAATTATTGAGACTGGAAGTGCCAGTTAATGAGAAAACAGGTGAACTACTTTGCGGAACTTTGAAGCTATTCTCCTTTTTGAATCCCTGCACTTCTGCTGTGCAGCTAGCAGAACTGAACCAGAAATTCAAAACTCTGCAACAATTAACTCCATACCACACTGGCTCTTCCATCACAGCCCTGTGAAACAGATCAGGCTCAGAAGAGGGGGGCTGCTCCACAGATACTCAGGAGGCTTCATGACTGAGTGGGAAACCATTAGACAATGGCCAATATCCTGTTGCATTGCTATGCCTGCATAACTTAAAGGTTGTAAAATTTGCACAAGGTAGAAATTCTATCCAGCAAGCAGTTCTGCAGACCCACACGTTGTGCAACCAGATGCATCCACTGCAGGGGTGTAACTCCCTATGGGTTTCCACAGGCATAGAAATTTACATGATGTGAACGCAAGAGGATTTCGGCCAAAACTATAATAAAAATATTTAGAAGGAAATGCCCAACAAAATGACAAGATTATTACTAATGATTGGATACACTTTTAATTAATAATGATTGGATACCGTTTCATTTTTCAGCTGAAATAAAATGTTAGCACGATTACCTTAGGGAAGGTTGCACCTATTATTCCAGATCATCACCTGCTATCCAAAGGCAATCTTATGTTCCTGGGCCTTCTCGGATCTCAGTTGGGCTTGTCATGGGGAGACATGGCTGGTTGAGACACATATTCCTGTGTCGGACGCGGCCTGTTAATTTATTCATCGTCTGTCTCCGAAACGGTAATCAATCATTGTGTATCTTTGGCAGGACCTCACTAGCCTTCTCCTGCCGAGCCAACATTGTTGAAGCGTCAACCAATAAACAGGTTACAAGTCCCTGTTTTGCTCGGGTCACGCCTCAGCTGGCATCCTGTTGTCCGGTTCTGGGCAGCACGGTTTTAAGAAGGATATTGACCAGCTGCAACTTGTCCAAGGGAAGGGCGACCAAGATGATAAAAGTCAGGAAACAAAGCTTTCTGATTGAAGGCGCTGGGCATGTTTTTGTTGCAGGGTTTTTAATTTTGTTGTTGTTAAATTTCTCTAGTGGTGCAGCAGAAGTGCACAGAGCAGAATGACTTCCAAGTTCCCCAAAATTATCTACTTCTTTTTTCACTAACTGGCCTTTACAATAGCTCCCTCTGAGACATCTGTAAGAAAGAATAAAAGGTTTAATTACTTACAGTTGAGCAGATCAAACAGCAAACTAACCAACATGACTGCTTTCTACAACAGACCTCAACAAACTCAAGGGAGGGGGAAAGAGTTGAGCAGAGAGGCGGGATTCTCTTTGAATTCAGAGCCAGGAGAGAATGATTGGTTAGTCCTGGATTGATCGACAGTCACTGCAGCCTAGAAAAGGGCCTCCCAGCTACACCTCCTAGAGGCAGCCTGCAAGGTTTAAGAAGAGGTTGGATAGCTGTCAGTCAGGCAGAAGGTTGGACTAGATGGCAACCCCTGGGTATATCTTCCGAGTTGACACTTGGTTCGACAGTAGGAAATTGAGCTGAAACATGGTTTCTTTCCGCAGGACAGTTACATAAAACAGTAATTGGATCCAAGTTAATTTTTTCTTTAAAAGGCGTTTTACGTTTTTAATCTGGAGAAATGTACGAAAGCGCCTTTAAATTGTAGCACGCTGTAATCTCAGCAGGCCTCAGTAGGGGAGTTGCACTGAAGGCACTTAAATGGGGAACAAAGTTAATGCAAACATAAAATAATTCGTTCCTCAAGAGACCTGCATTTAATTCAGAGTTTCTTCCCCCGTTCTGTTCTCCTCTGGGACCAGGTCCCTTAAGGGAACTCCCCTCCCCGGCCTTGATTATGAGTCCATCAAACCCTGGATTTAAATCCATATTCATTATTTAGCAAAACTCTGTGGAGCTGAATTAGAATCACCTATTTTTTCTTTGCCCCCCCCCCCCGAATCCGCTTTAACACCTACGTGGGAAAGCAGAATGTGGGTGGCATCTTTGCAAGAGAAAGGAGCGTATGTTTACTTTCTGGTGACCGGAAACAAAGGTGAGGAAAAGCATGTGACATGAGACACATCTTTCAGCCTTGGTGGAGCACCTCTTCTAAATACGTGCTAAACATATAGGCTAATTCTGATCCATAACTTTTTCACATACAGGTCTAATCCCGAAGCTTCTCAGTTCGGGAAGGGGAAGAAGCATTCTGTTTCTTATTAATTCAGAATTATTGAGGGGAGAGAAAACCCTTGTCAATTTCTGTAGATCACCCAGAGATCAGCCAGTCAATCCCATTTTTTTCCTTCTGCCTCTATTGATCCGGAGCCCTGCAAATGTCAGCGGTCTGCCTCCAACAGCATTCTTGAGCGCCTGCCAAACCTGGCTGCCTTATAAAAAAAAGTGTTTTTTTCCTTGTGCTTTTAACCATGATGATGTCGCATTGTTCTAGGCACATTTTCAAAGCAGGTGGCAACGGAGGTTCCCAGCTCTGCCAAAGCATCCTTTTGGAGCAGAAGGCTGGCTTTATTAAAGATCAAAAGCTGAAAGCAAAACCTTGGGGAAAAGCAACTGACCTTAAAGCACTTAGCTAATTATAAGTGGCCCACCCACACCCACACCCACACCCCAGCAGAATGCTCATGACCTTATATTTGATGTGGGGTGGTGGTGGTTTCACATCCGTCTAAATGCTCATATGGAAATGGAGGTTGTGAGAGATTTCTATGGAATCCTCCCAGGAGGTGGGTGCGAAGTGGGTTCGCCCAGAAACAGGGTATTGTTGCAAACAGTCCTTGTTGCGAAGGTATTTGAAAGCAATTTGGTCTGGGATGAATAATCAAGAGCCATTGGCTTTACAAAAGACCAGCTCCTCAGCTGTAGATTTGGGTTTAACCCAGCTGCTCAGGCGGAGGACCAACAGGCGCATCATCCTCTTCCCTCCACCTGCTAATATATGCGGTGTTAATAGGTGCATAGGGGCACCCAACATTCACACATAGTCCTAGGCACTTTTTTTAGCCCTCAAAATGCTGTGGTTTGGCTCAGGTTACCAGGAGCATGGCAGGCAGAAGACCAACAGGTGGAGCCCATCTTATGCCACACCTGTTTACACCTCTGCAGGGCCGCCGAGATCCAACCGGTGCAGTCTTGCTGCAGCGAGGAGAAATGCCAGAAAGAGATAGATAGATAATAAAAATATACGTATTTTTAAAGACACGGGTGGGCGGGGCGAACGACTCACACCTTCCCGGTCCGGGCGGGCGAGGCGAATCGGTTATGCAAATCAGTCCTCCCCTTCGGCCAATGACGAGAGGGCAGGAAGGGATCAAAGGGGGGGCCCGGACGAATCCGAGGGCGGCAAGTAGCTTGTGAATGGGGAAGGCCGGCGAGAGCGAGGCGAGGGCGGAGTAGGCGCGCGTTCATCCCGCTTCGGAGCCGCCGCCGGCCAGGCTGCAAAGGCGTCCGGCGCTCGATCGAGTGGATCGGGGCGGAGGAGATCCCTGGCGATCTGGGAGGAAAGGGGAAGGCGGCTGAGGGGGAGGGAGAGAGAGGGAGAGAGAGAGAGAGAGAGAGAGAGAGAGAGAGGGTTGGGAGGGAGGGAGGCAAGAGCCGAGCCGAAAGTAACTTTGCAAGGCGAGGCATGGCAGCTGCGGGTAGCCGGGCGTGGACGCCTCTTTGAGGTAGAAAGCAGGCTCCAGCGGACAAGCCCGATCTCCCCCCCATCCTTTCATCCCGAGGGGAAGGGAAAGGCGCCCAGGATCGGGCGCAGAGTTGAGGATCTGCCCTCCCGCTCTTATTTTTTTTCCCCCTTCCCGGGGTGTATGTGGGTCTGCGCGTCCGTCCCCCCCGGGGAGAGATCGTCTTTGCCGCCCCGGTCCGCCTGCCCGTTGGGATTTTGGGTCTTGAGCCCAGCAGCAGCAGCAGCAGCAGCGCCCGCGGAACGGCCCGCCACCAGCTGCGGCCGGGATGGAGAACGCGCACAGCTGGACGGCCGACGAGGTGCTGCGGCGGTTCGAGGTGCGCGAAAGCTGCGGGCTGAGCGCCGAGCAGGTGCGGCGGAACCGGGAGAAATTCGGCCCCAACGGTGAGTGCCGGAGGGGGAAAGCCTCTCCAGTGGGGGTGTGTGGGGGGGTCTGTGGACCCTGACACGGGATGGGCGCATCCACACGTTACCTTTGTCTCTCTCCCCCTATCCACTCGAGGCTGCCTGTGTGATTCGGCAGGCCCTCCCCCCCCCCCACTACTTTCTCGCTACGACAACCCGGCGAGGTAGGCTCAAAGGTTTCATCCCAGGCCTTTTGAGTCGGTGGGCCCTCTCCGCCTAGCCTACCTGGCAGGGTGGTTGTGAACAGGGAGCAGCCCAGGCTTGGCTGTTTGCTTGAGCTCCCTGCAACAGCAGCTGGTGAGAAAGGTAATAATAGCTCCTCAAGAGCAGGGTTTTTGCAAGGCTAATGGGTCCCAGTTACCTGCCTTCCCCCCAGGACGGTTTATTTCATAACAAGGAGAACTGGGGGAAAATACCTCACTTTGCGCAAAGCTTATTTCACTTCTCTGGAAGCGATTGCCTCTGAGCTCAGAGGGAATAAGGAAGCCACTTGATGCAGGACTTCCTGCTAATTAAAAGGGCCCGATCCTCCAAATAGGGGAATCCCTCGCTCTGCTGCTTCCTAGCCTAAAGCACACTCAGACTGGGGGGCACATCCCTCTGTCTGGAGGGACTCATCAACTGCTTTCAGGTCACCTACAGCCCATACCTGAAGGTGGGGGCCTTCCCCCCCCCCCCTGCTTATCTGCAGCAAGATAAGGTGGTAGACTGCCTCTGGACATGGAGGTTCCATTTAATGATTGCAGCCCTAGTAGCCATTACTATGACCCTGTCTAGGAGGTTTCCCTGATTCCGAGGGTGGGTGCAATGTCTCGTTTAAAGGCACATTTATCTCCCCGCCCACACCACGGTTGCTAGATCAGATCAGCGTTTTGTTTCTGTTCTGGTCAGCCAAACCCTTCTGGGAAGTTTGCAAAACGCGGCAGGCCTATCTTGTGGTTTGTCTTTTGAACTTGCTATTTGCAGGTAGACTGCCTCTGAGCATGGGGTTCCTAATGAGCCGCAGTAGTTGCAGCTGCAGAGAAGGGAAGTGGCTTGACTTGGGGGTGTTACATTAGGGGGGGTCCACCACAGGTGTGGGGCTGGAGATCCGTAGTAAGAAGCCTGTGGCCTTTCAGAGATGATTGGACTCCCATCAGCCCCATCTCGCCCGTGTTGAGGGATGATGGGACTTTTGGTTCCACGGCAGCACAGGTAGCCCAGGACTTGCTGTGGCAGATGAGTGGGCCAGCCTTGTGGTGTTATTATGTGATGTGCTATCAACTCTCTTCTGAACTTTGGCGACCCATAGATATGAATAATAGCACCTTTCTGAAGTCCTACCATTAAAAAAAAACTTTTGCTGAGGTCTTACGAACTAAAGACCGTGGCTTACTTTATTGAGTCAGTCCCTCTCGTGAACAGTTTTCCTCTTTTCCTACTGCACTTCTCGGTAGCTGTTAAATGTTCACGGTTTTGGCCCAACACTGAACCATATAACGCATCCATATGCACTGTATATTTAATCAAGTTGTTTCCTAAGGCAATGAGGGGTAGCTGCATTTATTTACGGTGTATGTAGTGGTTTGAGTAAGTTGGTACACAGGGATAAACTACCTAGGTTGGTAAAGAATGTATACTTTGAACGTGTAATATTCTGTTATTTCCTTGCTGGTATTATCCTGAGATAATTTTCATGGAAGTAATTCCTCTGTGCTGGAATTCAAAAAGCACCCAGTAAATTCACGAGTCCTTCTAATGCCTCAGCCACCGTATTTGCCCCAAGCTTAAACTGGCTTTGAAAAACACTGGTCTAATTCAGCTTCTTGTAGGCCAGCGATCCATTCAAGAAAACCTTTTCCTTTCTGCTCTCCCTTAGAGAACTGGTCAGTTAGCTGTCTTGAACAATTAGCAACCCATCAGCTTAACAAGAGCCGTTTCCCTAGCAACTGTAACAACATTATGTTGTTTTAATATTTGTAGAGTAAGTAGCTCAGCTCGGCTTGGGGGCTGATTAGAGGAGTGAGGTTTTCCCCTGACTTTTGGCAGTCCAGAGGTTTTCGACTTCAGCTCCCAGAATGACCAGCAGACATCTGGATGAGCAGCTGCTGTCAACCACCTACAGATCTGAGTCATAGAATCATAGAGTTAGAAGGAACCTATAAGGAGAGCTGACAGGCGGTGGTCCAATTTCCTCTTGAATGCCTCCAGCGTTGGAGCGCTCATCACTTCCTGGGTTCCGTTGTCGTACTGCTCTAACAGTTAAGAAGTTTTTTTTAATATATCCAGATCTTAAGGGCCAAGCGAGATACCACAAAAGGTTTCTTTTCATTTAAAGTACTTTTTAAAAAAAATGCAAATACTAGTATCAGTCATTGAAAAAGGAGCGGGTTGGTTTTGGTGGAAAATCTGGTAGCTTTTGAGGTCTCACCAGGGATACAGGAGGATTTAACCCTTTCCTTCCCTGCTGATTGTCCTGGAGGGGGCCCCTCCACTGAAGTTAGAATTTATATAGGGAGGAAATCTCGCTCCCCCCCAACCAGCTAAACCACGCTGTTCTCTGATTAAAAGAAAAGTTCCATCAACATTTATAGAAGCCTCCGCTTCTCAAAGATTTTGTAATCATTTATAGTCATTTCTCACGTTTTTAAGAAGTTGATTTCGTTCTTGATCGCTGGAGAGACAACTGGCCTACATTTCAAAGCTTGCTAGAGAATGGCTCTTTTAATAATATTAAACGCTTTAAACCTATTTCACGGCGGGCGACTGGCCAAGTCTTCCCCTCTTCCCTTGGGATTAGGCTAGAAACGCTCAAAGTTTCCATCCTTTTAATATACTGCCTCCTTTTTTTGGATAAAATATATTTGGTGGCAACCAGGAAGCCACCGAGTGTCAGCTTCCGTTTATTTAAATAAAAACCTGTGCGCCGGTTTCCGGGTTTCGTTCCAAGGACTCGTCACTGTGCCCTGAAAATGCATCGTGTGAGCTTCCTCACCATAGATCTGTATTTTTAGGTCCATCTTTATAGGAAATGTTGTAGGGTTTCCCTGATGATCACCCCATACGACCACAATTTCCACCCATCAGGTGTTTTTCCGTTCCTGAAAGCTTCTGTGTGTGTGTGTATTTTCGATGGGGCAACCTAAATAGATACATGTAGTTTTGGAACCTCCCATTTTTGGCCATTTCTGGCTTTTTCTGGGCTCTGCTGGGCCCATGGACGGGTGCCCCCAAGATCTGGCCCCCAAGGCTACCAAACTGAGCTATCCTGAAATGGATCAGGTCAGCTCTGTCCTTGAGCTCTTCTTTTTCAGCTGGATCTTCTCCAGATGTCTTGGTTGACATGTCCCACTCTCTCCAGCCAGTCTGGTCCTGCAGGCTCGGGATGAGTGTTGTAATCTCACACCTCTGTCTGGCTTCAAGTCAGGAAAGGCTGATCTTTCATGGACCACCAGCTGGTCTCCAGAGTTTCAGATGTGGTTCTTTCTGAAATCCACCTGGAGATGCCCTGGGGATCTTCTGGATGAAAACCAGCAGTTCTTCCTATGGAGTTGAAGCCATTTCCTTAGGGACGACAAGGATCTTCCTTGAGAGACAACCTTCCTGTGATGATGAAGCCATTCCAAGTATGACAATTCTGCCCCTCCATGGTCAGGCAAGGAGAATCCAACTTTCACCACTATGTCTGTAGGTCTCTGGGTTCTCTCTCACATATTGTCAAGCAGGGTTCTTCTAATGCAGTTTCCCCCCAACTTTGGGTCCTCCAGGTGTTCTTGGACTACAACTCCCAGAAATCCTGGCCTGCACAGTGAGTGGTGAAGGTTTCTGGGAGTTGTAGTCCAAGAACCTTTGGGGAGCCAAGGTTGGGAACCCCTCTTCTAATGGTTGAAGGCTGGCGATGAGTGAAGGATATTCACAAAGGTGTATCTGGCAGGTATGAGTTATCCTTCGGGATCTTAGCGAGAGCTCTAAAAATTGACACGTGTTACTTAGGAGGTGGACTACACCTCTCCTGGCCAGGATAGCTCTGATGTCTTGGGAATCTGGTGGAAGCCATGGGTCATCAGAAAAAGATGCACATAAACACCACAATTTGTGTAAAATTTATGTATGCATTATTTGTTGTGGGTGTTTGCTTGTTTGTTTCATAGCTCGCTACATGGACTCCGTAGATATCCACGGAACAAAAGTTAAGCCTTTGTGTCCGAGAGAGATCATAAAATCATGGAATTGGAAGGGGCCGACAGGGGAGTGCATTTTGCAGTCATGGAATGAATGGCTTAACATTGGTTATATTTGGAGAGGGGCTGAAACCCCACCAAAATAAGCAAATCTTGAAATACTGTTTTTGTTTAGCTGCCTGAACTTGTATCCTCCTTACAGTGTCCGATGTGGATTTTTAAATTTAATTTTAAAAACAAAACACAAATGCCCAATGATCTGTTGAACAAACGTCCGTGGGAAAGTGGGATCAAATGATATGGGATTAAATTGCAATTTAAATGAAATTGGAGTTCAGAAGACCCCAGTTTCCTGGGGGTTAAGGGGCTTTCTCTCCCCCCCCCCCCCATTGAGGCTTCATGGCAGAAAATTGGGTTATCCTAATGTCAACAAGGGTGGAACTGTTCACCGAGCAAGTGTCTAAACTGCACCTGAGTCAATATTTGTCTAATTTTAAGAAGCGGGTTGGAAAGGTCTCTCCAGCCCTGGCGGTATTTGCATATGCAAATAGCTTTGATGAAGCTGAAGTGACAAAAGGGTGAGCTGGAAGATAATAAAACAGATGGAGGAAGGGATGTGATAGGTTTAAAAAAAACACACACATCCACAATAACCTTGTACGCTAAATTGAGTTTTAGAAACAATCTGTTCTCTGCTGCACATTCTTTTTTAATAGCTGCCTGGTGTGTGTGTGTGTATCCTTTTAAAGGAAAATGGCTGTTTACGGTTGACAAGTGCAGTTCAGAAGAATCTGCTGTAATGGGTGTTTTTATGATTTATACAGTTTCCCACTCGGTGGCTTTAGGTCTGGGTGGCCACGCTCCAGAACTGGAATCTCCACCACCCACATCCTTACCCAGGTTGAGAACTCCTGAATGTTTTCTGACCCGTCATCTTCGTAGGGATGTTTAAGAAGCTGGAGTGAATGAAGGATGGAGCATCTTGTTGTTGCTTATGTTCTGTCTAGTAGCTTCGGACTTACGGTGACTTTATGATTGATGAATGACTGACCTCCGAATTGCCCTATCATCCAGAGCCCTGCTTATGTCTTGCAACTCAGGGTTGTGTACATCCATCTCATACCAAGCCTTCCTCTTTTCCTGCTGCCTTCAACTTTTCCCAGCATTATTGTCTTCTCCCATGAGCTGGAAGGGATCATCAAGTCGAGCCCCTCTCAAGGAGGCCCAGTGGGGGAATTGAACTCCCAACCAGACCTAAACCACCAGGCTATCCAGCAAGGCAGCAGTGTGGTTGAGTTTGGATTCCCCATCTCACGACTCCACACTTCTGTATTAACAGTCCTTGGTGAGATCATCATCCTTCCATTTGAAGCTAGCATCTTCCTTCTGAGTGTAGCTTCAACCTCCAGAATAAGTAGAGGACGGAGGGATGTTTCCAACAAAATTATATTTCTGTAAACTCCCACAGCTGTGATTCAAAGGAGTTCGAAGTTATTTGGTCTTGAGATAAGAGGGGAATCTACGCTACACCGTTACAGCCGTTTGATTCCACTTTAAAAACACATCCGGTCTTTTGGAATTTTGGGATCTGTATTTTATTGAGGGGATTCGGTCTCTCTGCAAGACAGGCCTGGTACCCTCGAAAGACTACAGGGGAGAATTCTAACCAGCTAGCCAAACTTTAGATCCTAGGATTGAGGGATACCAGTTAAAGTGGAATCAAAACTGTTAGTCAGGTAGAAAAACTGACCACACCTGGTAGCTTTAAAAAAGGCCTGCTTTTAGCGGTGATGAAGGTGGCCCGACAAGATTTGTTGATACAAATGCATCTGGTTCCTTACATCGTTGGTGTCAACAGTCCGGCTGTCACAGTGAGCGATGTTCTTTTAAATATGCCAGGACAGAATGGGGAGTAAAACCATAACCAGTGATGGGGCTTTGAGCCATGGGAGCTGGTAACTTTGGTGTAAACTTGACAGGAGCATGCCAGGGTTGCTGAATTCTATCCACCCCCTCCTCCATAATAATCTCAGCAGTCTCAAGTGCTCTTGTAAAGTTCAGGCTAACAGCCGGAGCGGATCTTCTTGCACCTACAAAACCAGAATCCTTGGGCTCCACTGTTTCTGAGTAAATATGCTTATGATTGGTGCCGCTCGCTGTCTGGAAGAAAGATTGACTCACCTCTTCAACTATCGGGGTGGGGTTTACTGGTCTGTCACAAAATAGGGAGGCCATGAAGTGACTCTTGAGATGGTCAGCAAGGATATGACGCCTTGGAACATATGACGCTGCGAAATTTTTGTCTTTTTTAAAAAACTTTTTATTTCTGTTTTGCCTTTACCTGTTTAAAGTGCTCCTCTGCGGCTCTGCTTGTTTATCTGCCTGGGCTGCATTTTATTTTGTGATTTTTGCCTCTGGCTGCTGTCACTTGAGTGGTTTTCATCTTTACTGTGTGTGTTTTTTTCTCCCCCAACTGTAAACGGCCCACACTAGTGCATTATCTGAATGGGGCAGTATGCAAATTTAATAAACAAACAAACAAATTCAGTTTGAATTTTACAGGAGCTTCCCAAGCAGCTGAACGCTACCCCCCACTAGTTTCAGCACCTTGGAGAGCTCAGATAAAATTCAGACGTGGCCCCGCTGCCCACTTTATGCAAAACTCAGCTTTGTTTGAGCCTCTCCTGGCCCATTCGTGGGAGGCAGTGAATATACTGTACATCTCCATTTGTCATGACATACAAATGATTTTGTCAGGGTATGATCTCAGAGGTACAAAGGAGAGCCGGCTTGTTTGTGATGGATGACTCTTGTCGTGAAAGAGGAGCCCATTTATAAATTACTGGCATAGCTGTTGTCAAAAAACAAAAATCTCTTTGGAATGGCACATCTTTCTAATTCTGTAATTAAGAGGAGCTTGCCGTTTGCCATGTTCTGGAAGGCGTTCAAGAAGCAGAGCAAGCCAATCTGAAGTGAATCAGCATCATCCCAACGCTTCTAGGGACAGCAAAGCGTCTGGAGAAATTCTAGTTGGTGGCAACCTCTCACAGAAAAAATGGCCATAGGAATCAAAATGTCTTAGTAATTTAGAGTGTCCAATGAGGACAGGTGAGACCTGGTTCAAATATCTAGCTGGATGTATAAATCATTGAATCGCCTTGGGCTTCTCCTTTTCTCTTGGTCTCGCCTACCTTGAAGGGGTGTTGTGACGATAAAACTGGGGAGAAGAGCCATTTATTTGAGCTCTTTAAAAAAAAAAAACCACCAGGATACATCTATGCAGAGCCTAAAATGTTATATAAAATGGCTAATAGTAAGGATTTGTCATTGCTTTGCCATCGGAGTTAACTTTCGGGCTTTGTGGAGTCGTGCCAGTTAGCAAATGCATTCTGAGAGTGTTATTCCTTTTTAAAAATTATTTTAAAATCCTTTTAAAAACGGCACCATCACCCCCCTATGACCCTTGGAAATAATGTACAGGCCATAAATGCTGCTTGTTAACAAGGTAGCACTGAATCATCACATCGACAGCTACGAGCGTAAGTCCGCTCATTTCTCATCAGTGTTGTTTGGAATTCAAAATGAATCTGGTTGCATTCATTTTTTTTTAAAAAGGATAACCCGATGTTTACCCCATCACTGCACTGATGGAGCCATCCTTTGTGGGTCTACTTAGAAGTAAGACTTCTTTAAAAAAATGCAATTCAGTGGCTTTGTAGGTATCAAGTGCCATCCAGTTGCATCTTAGTTGGGTTTCCAGGGTATGAGATGTTCAAGAAGTGGTTTTACTGGTTTTCTGTGGCTGAGTGCAAATTTGAACCCAGGTCTCCTGGATCCCCATCCTCAATCCCCACCTTGGGTCCCCAGATGTTCTTGGACTACAACTCCCAGAAATCCTGGCTCGTGGTGAAGGCTTCTGGGAGTTGCGGTCCAAGAACATCTGGGGACCCAAGGTTGGGAACCATGGTTCTCCCTGGGCTACTTCCGAAATGACCGTGGAGGAGAGCGAGTCGTTCGACAAACCCCTTCCTGCAGACTCTAGAAGCCCACCGCTTTTGCTTTGAAGGAATGGGTGGCTCGGCAGCTGAACCAGCAATATATAGATTTATTAATTCCTTTTTTTTTTTTGCAAAACAGAAGTGATGAATGGTTGCTAGGAAGAAATGATATGCTTGTTGTAAACAATATATTTGCATTATATTGTTTTTCTACTCCTCCCTCCCCATGGTGCTTGGTTGTTAACTGCCCGGCTAAGCTCGAGAAAAGTTTGGTCTGTAAAATGTGCTGGGTGAGACAAAGCAAATCTTAGCAAATTGTTTTGTTAATGTGCATCCGGGTTGCCTCCGACTTATGGCAACCCCATGAATGAGCAGTCTCCAGAATATCCTGCCCTGCTCAGCTCTAGTAGACTCAAGCCTGTGGTTTCCTTGAAAGAGTTTGTCCATCTCGTATTTCGTCTTCCTCTTCTCCTGCTGCCTCCCACCTTTCCCAGAATTATGGTCTTTTCCAGAGAATCCTTCCTTCTCCGGATGTGTCCAAAGTAGGACAGCCTCAGTTTCAACATTTTTTTGCCCCCCAGAGAGAGTGCAGGCTTGATTTGATCTAGGACCCACTTGCCAAAACGGATAATTTCGCGATAGGTAGTGTGAAAAAAATTCAAAAATGCCATCCTTAGTGACAACCTCTGGCTGGAAACGTTCAATTTGCACTAAAAAAAGAAAGAAAACGGGTCCAGCACAGAACTGAATTTCTTAAAGTATTGAGAAACAGATTGATTGAAGTGAATCCTAAGTGGATTTGAAAAGAACAATTTACAAAGAATCCCATTATCCCCCATACTGTCTTGGCACTGAGTTGCAGAAGGAGAGACTGTGTGTATGTATGTGAAACTCATGCTCTGTTTGAAACAGCTTCTCTGATGTTCCAGGAGCAACCTTGGTGAAATCTCCCCTCTAAGAGTTCAGTGAAACCAACCCAATTATTAGCATAAACCGGCAATCCGACTGAGGTGCAGAGCTAATTGAAAAGATATAAACATCAGAGCCGCGTTCCGCCAGCCGGAGAGGTGGGCTGTGTTTTTTGGCATGGAGCAGCGCGGTGGTGTCGGCGCAGCAGTTAAAACACGTGAGCTCCGAAGCCGAACAAACCATCCTGTCAACCTCCATTTCCTCCTCTCTTGTGATCTGAGGGTAAAAACGGCCTATTTTACAGGACCACGTTTTTATAGGGTTGTGTTTTTTTCCCCCCCAACCGCTCCAAGGGTTTTGCTGAGGCACTTTGGACCTCACTGGCCGAGGAACATTTCATTTGCCGGATGGCCAATCTCTTTGCCATCTCTTATTTATTTCTTTAAAATATTTTTACCCCTCCGTTCTCCTTAGAAAGGATCCGAGGCGGCTCACAAAGTCAGTATTTAGAAGCTAAAAAGAGGAAGTCTACCAAGATTTTTTTAAAAACTGAACAGATATTATATTAAAAACGGCAAATAAAAGGAACACCAAAAACGCATTCAAAGCAGTAAGGCATTACTTCATTTTCCTCTGTTTTTGGCTTGATTAAGTCTTTTTATTGATGATTTTAATTTTATTGCCTTTTTTGGACTGTAAACCGCCCAGAGTAGATACGTCTAGATGGGCAGGATAAAAGCCAAATAAATAAACACATAGATAGATAGATAGATAAATAAATAACCATCTATTAAAAAAACCCACTCAGGCAGCCAGTCATTGAGGGAAAGCTTGCCTGAAGAGAAAGGTCTTTGTCTGCTTTCGGAAGGACAGCAAAGATGGGGCCCGGCTGGCCTCCAGTGGCAGGGAGTTCCAAAGACTAGGAGCAGCCAAAACACTGGTTCCCTTATGTCAATTCTCTTTTCCTGATGTAAACCAGGAAGATCTAAACATGTTCTCTGTTCTTTGAGGACACGCTCGCTCTCTCCCCATTGGATGAGCCGGAGATCAGATTTTCATTTCCTTATAGATGGTGAGTGCATTGGTTCTTGATGTGTTTTTCCTTCTTAAATTTTGATCCTTCCTTTTCTCCTGTCGGCTTGAGAGAGGGTGTCTGGCTCCTTCATCTCTCCCCCCACCTGCCCCACAGCCCTATAAAAGGCAGAGAAGGCTGGGAGTGTTTTGCGGGATTTGAACCCAGGTCTACGGCATGGCATTGCGACATTCTGCCCAGGGTGTCCTTTAGTCATTAGCGGGAACTTGCCTTCACTCCCTGGAGGATGATCTTCATCCTGTTCTCCTCTGTTCAGAAGCATTTCGTAGCATCCCAAGAAAGAGAAGGAGAAAAACACCATTAAATGAAAACCCACCACACTTCCTGAGTCATCCAGATCAGCTTTCTCTTTTTCTTCACGTCGCCCACCTACCGGCCCCTGATGCACAGACTTAAAGTGTCTGATTCATAAACATGCAGCTCTCTTCCCTCCTCCACTTTTCCCAAGTCCCTGTAGAGAAATCCAAAATATTCAGGTGCCATGGATGCTTCCTACATCGCTGAGAACCTTGGTCTGGGTGCACGGAACAGCAGGTCCCGCGGCCAACTCTGGCCACCTCGGAGTTTCAGTTTGGCTTCATACAGTGGTTCCCCACCTTGGGTCACCCCGGTGTCCTTGGACTGCCCCTCCCAGAAACCCCGGGCAGCATAGCTGGTGATGAAGGCTTCTGGGAATGGCAGTCCAAGAACACCGGGGTGACCCAAGGTGGGGTACCACTGGCCTAACAGGTGTCCCTGGATGGCCATACCTCTTCTAAGGTGTAGCTGCAGGTAAGAAGAGGGTTTTTTTGGCTGGTCTGTGGCCAGGATCCACTTTTATCTAGATCGGGGGTTCCCCACCTTGGGTCCCCAGATAGTCTTGGACGACAGTGCCCAGAAGTCTTCACCACTAATTCTGCTGTTCAGGATTTCTGGGAGTTGTCGTCCGTGAACATCTGGGGACCCAAGGCTGAGAACCACTGGTTTAGACCATCACAGAAAGGTGAGTGCTTTGCATTTTTGTCACCTCCTGCGGGCTCAGCTGCACATGCTCCGTTTTGCACTGATTGTAGAATTGGGCACAGTGAGTTGTGCAACTGGTCACATGGACAGAAGCCAGCAGGAGAGGAAAAAGGTGCTGCTGGGTGATCACCTTTCCATCCCCCTAGTTTTTCTCTATAAGGATTTTGAGCCATATTTGAAAATATTTAAAAACAGCTGCTCTTCTAACTGGTTCTATTTTAAATATTTTAAAACAGTTTCTATTTCAAATATTTATATGGTACCTTTGAGTCCCAAGGCAGCTTTTATGCACAGGGAAAGAATTTATAAAAACAACACTGTCTGGTCCTGATGAAAATCAATGAATTAAAACAGCCGTCCAAAGCATTCTGCAATCCAGCATGATAGCCGTGTAAGCTTCGACAAGGTGCTGGTGGTAGGCGTACTTTAGAACCACGGTTGGTTTAAGGTAGGAAGGTGGGGGAGAAATAATAATAATGAGGTTTTCATCCCAGAATCTTAACTAAAAGCAGATTGAGAGACATGAGTTTTTCATGAGAGCCTGCTTAATGGATGGAGCTGCATGAATAGCCCCATAGGACCAGTTTGCCCAGGTTTGAGGCCACCACTAAGAAGGACGTGGGCAAGCGTTGAGGATCTGGGAATCATTTTCCTAGCCTTGACAAGACAGTCGGGCGGGACCCAACCGACCTTCAGGGTCCATACCAGCTGCTCAATATGAAATTTAAAAAAATCATGATCATGTCAGTTCTGGGTTTTTAAGAACGGCTTCTCGTTTTTCTGGTGGTGGAGACACTGGATTTGGCCTGCAACCCACAGCGTTTCCAGTCCTGTCTTAGCGCCTGCCCATCATTCAGTCTTGAAGGCGCATCTTAACTCAAGTCCAGGAAATTTCACATTGGGGTTGGGGGCCTTTCCAGTCATCATAAGATTCTCAGACTGATTTATATAGAACAGTGGTTCCCAACCTGGGGTCCCCAGATGTTCTTGGACTACAACTCCCAGAAATCCTGACCAGCACAGTGAGTGGTGAAGGCTTCTGGGCGTTGTAGTCTAAGAACATCTGGGGACCCAAGGTTGGGAACCACTGGTCTACATAAATCTATATAAACCTTCTCCTGGACCTTACACAGTGTTCTCACCTGCACCTTTAAAGCCCTTCAGTCTTCCTCCTTTATTCCTATCTCCTGACACACACCTCTACTTATCAGTTTCATTCATTTTAGCTCTTAGGTTCTCCGAAGTTCTCCTCCCCAAATGTCTTCATTCTTTCTCTCCCGCTGTTCTTATGCTTGGAGATGCCATGGTGAGTGCCCCCAAGATGTTGTGTCCAAGGGCGGAAGATGGCCTGGATGTCTGAGCCTTTTGATTTATTCCATAAGTACAGTGGTTCCCAACTTTGGGTTCCCAGATGTTCTTGGACGAAAACTCCCAGAAATCCTGACCATCCCATTGAGTGGTGAAGCAAAGGGTGCATGCATACACACAGAGACAGTAAGCACAGAAAGACACAAACCATCCACCCAAAGTTTCTGATTCTTAAAAGTCCATCACACAAACCAGCAGCTCTCGTAGTTCTGCCCAAAGGTGGGGGGAAACGGGGGGAAATGGTCATTGGTGCAAAAAGGTGGAAAAAAATGGTCACCCATGTGAGAAGTCTCATTGGTTATTTTAGGAAACAGCTTGGCTGTTCACATCCTTAAAGAGACAACCGTTGTGGTTCTTTTATCTGCATCCTCAAGATGTTTCCAGCAGCTTCCAGTGGGTGGATCTTGAGATTCGTTGGGGGAAAACATTCATTTTCAGCTAAATTGCACAAAATCTTCGAACTGGACATTTGGGGGGGTCGAGAGAACGTTGAGGGCTGAAAGATAGGAATACTGGTAAAAGCAGTACCGACAGCTCTCCCGCCCTTGCTAACTCTGCAGGGCTCACTTGCTGTTGCTGGGACGGAGCTGGTGCTAGTCAGATGTTTTTCTTCCAGAAAAAGAGCACCTTGGCAATGCATTTGATGAACTAGAATGAGTGGGGGTCATTTGAGCCTGTTGGATCCTGACTTCATACTCCCTTCCCATGGGCTATGGTGGTTAGGGGTGACGGAACGTCCAGGCCTACAATAAGAGATAATATTTTTGGATTTCAAGGACTCTCTGTAGCAAATAATAATAGTAAAGTGCTATCAAGTCAATTCTGGCTTATGATAACCCTTTTACAGGGTTTTCCAGGTAGGGCAGTGGTTCCCAACCTTGGTAACCCATGGGTTCTTGGACCGAAATTCCCATAAGCCTTCACTGCCAGCTGTGCTACCCAGGGTTTCTGGGAGTTGCAGTCCAAGAACATCTGGGTGACCCAAGGTTGGGAACCACTAAGGTAGAAAATACAGAGAAGTGGCTTACCATTCCCTTCTTCTGGGGGGGTATCCCTGGGACTGTGCAGCTTGCCCAAGGCCACCCAGACTGGCTCTTCTCCCAGGAAGCACAGTGGAGGAATTGATCTCCCAACCTCTGGCTTCAAGCAGTCACTAGTCTGAGCCACCGGCTGTTGTTGATGTTCTGCTGTTGGTTCTCTATATCAAACAGGGCACACATTAGCCTAGACCAGTGCTTCCCGACCTTGGGTCCCCCCAACGTTCTTGGACTACAACTCCCAGAAATCTTGGCTGGTGGTGAAGTCTTCTGGGAGATGTAGTCCAAGAACATCTGGGGACCCAAGGTTGGTAACCACTGGCCTCAAGGTTATGTGAACCCTTCCCAACTCTGTGGCTCTAGATGAAACTAGATCGTTTTCCCTTTCAACAGTATAGTTCTTTTAAAAGTAATTTTAATGACAAAAAGAAACAACATAAAATGCACTCCTAAATGTAACATACCAAAAACAAAATATAACAGTTAACCAAAAAATAACAGTTTTCCATAATAATCACAATAAATCTAATTTCTTTAACTAAAACATAGTGTGCCTCTTCACTTCGACCCACATGGATAACTTTCCGTTTTCCGATTAATATTCCAAATCCCCTGATTTCTTCCATAACCCGCAATGTTTCTTGCGAAGGTAAATATCTTTTCCCTTTTATTCATATGATTTCTATAAAATCTCCCCAGATGTCGTTAAAAATATTTTTATTCAACAATCCCTTTGAAATCTTAATACCGTACTACATGTTAACTTGTCATATATTCCAGATCTCATAATATCATTCAGATAACTGAAAATTGTGCTTTCCTTTCCATTTTGTTCGCTATTATTAATCTTGCTGCTGTTTATAAAAGAGAAATTGATTCTTCCTTCGGCCTTGAACATTATCTAACATTGTTCCCGTTTCATTTTCTAAAAGCCTTTAAAAACTGATTTCCTGAGGTCTCGGGTGCACCAGTGTAGCTTTATGAGAGCATTAACAAAAAAAATATGAACTTCGTAGCCTTGAGTGTATTCACTGGGGGCTGAGGAACAACAGAGAAAATTCGGTGGTTTCTTGAGTGTTTCCATTACGTACTTGATCTGCTTGTAGAGATTCATTCTTCCGTGGGATTAAAACTTCTCTAACTGCTTTTTCAAGAAACTGTTAAAGCTAAACTGGAAGCTCGCCTATATATATATAAAACTATATATTTAATCTTCTTAATTTTTCTTTTGTTCAAAATAATTATTGTGGCTTTGGGGGGGGGGAAAGAAGACCGATTAATTTAGTTTGCCTTGATTATTAAAAAAACAAACCATGCCACTCATTAAATGTCTGATGTGTTTCCTGTGCTTTCATGCTCGTTTTAAGCTGCCGTTGAAAACTCCAAAGTGAAAAATATAATTCGATATCCCTAGTGAATTGCTGAAGTCATTTTTTTGGCACTGAGGAAGGACTTCTATTGTTTGTATTTACAGATGGGGGAAAAAAATATCTACCAACCTCCGATCCTGGTGTGTCATTTTGAGCCTCCTCCGTTTCCAAATTTAGCCCATGACTTAGACTGGGTTGGATTTTAGAGACAGATGGATTTATGACATGGGGGGAAAAAGGTCAGAAGGCAAAATATTTATTGATTGATTGTTTTATTTATTTCTTAAATTTGTAGACCGCTCCCATTTGTGCAATTACAGTCAAGTAAAAAACAATACATGTAAGTCAAAATAAAGCACAAAATGCCAGTCAATCAAATATATGAGAATATTATAGATCAGAAGCTGAATATGAGCCATCAGTGTGATGTGGCTGCAAAAAAGGCCAATCCTATTTTAGGATACATTAACAGAAGTCTAATCTCTTGGGAGATACTGATTTCCTTCTATTCAGCACTGGTTAGGCCTCATCTAGTCAAGTCAATTTAGGCTTATGGCAACCCTTTTTCAGGGTTTTCATGTTCTGGATACTGCACTTTAAGAAGGATGCTGACAAATTGGAACAAGTTCAGAGGAGGGCGACAAGGATGATCAGGGGAATAGAACCGAAGCCCTAGAAGGAAAGACTGAAAGAACCAGGGATGTTTAGCCTTTAGAAAAGAAGACTATGGGGAGATAGAACAGCACTTTTCAAATCCTTGAAAGGTAGACCTACAGAGGAGGGGCAGGATCTGTTCTTGATCATCCCAGAGTGCAGGACACGTAGTAATGGGCTCAAACTCCAGGAAGCCAGGCTTAGGCTGAATATCAGGAAAAACATCTTAACTGTTAGAGCAGTACGACAATGGAACCCATGACCTCGGGAGGTGGTGAGCACTCCAATGCTGGAGGCATTGAAGAGAAAACTGGACCACCATCTGTCAGATCTGCTTTGATTTGGATTCCTGCCTTCAGCAGGGGGTTGGACTCGATGTCCTTATAGGCTCCTTCTAACTCAATTATTCTAGGATTTTGTTGAGGGCGATTCTAGCTGTCATAATGTCCTTTGCTCTACTTTGATTTTATTCTAATTTGAACTTGATATGCGGTGTTTTATTGCAGATTTATTGTTGCATTACCAAACATTTTAGTTATGTTTCCATATTTTTCCTACACGGTGGCTGGAATCCTATCATGGATTTGATGCCAGTGTAAATCCATCAGTGCATTTTCAGTGGCAATTGAAAAAAAAGCCAGTGTAGGCACTTGTCATCACGCACGGCTGCTGTGTGATAGCAAATGCCAACATGAACTTGCCCAAGATTTGGGCAAGTTTTAATATATATATGCAGAGACAAAGAGCATCCTTGGCTTTTTTTTTAAATTTCTAAGTGGCTGAAATGGCCTGTTGCTGAGTTTAAGAAAATTTGTAACATCCAGTCCATTTCACGCTAACAAATAAAAAACTGGGACTTTATTTGCCAGCTAGGAGGAGAAAAAAAAGTTGCAAATCTCTTTATACTGAGCAACCCAAGCTGGCCTCCATCATTAAAAGACATCATTCAAAGCTAAAAACAGGAAGTATACAAATATTAGAAAGGATCAAACAAATGCCACACGAAAAGGTGGTCAATAAAACCAACACCGAAAACACATTCAAAGCAGGAAGGCACAGCCATCCATTTAACAACCCCACTCAGGCAGCCAGGAAAAGCTCGCCTGAAGAGAAAGATCTTTGCCTGCTTGTGGAAGGACAGCAAAGATGGGGCCAGCCGGGCCTCCAGTGGGAGGGAGTTCCACAGTCTGGGAGCAGTGACCTAGTAGTAAGGTTTCGTAGAAGGTGGAGAAGGCAACTTGGTTGATGTTCTCGTCTCCCTCCGATTCTCCAGGGGAGGCATGGACTGCCAGAAATACAATATCACCCACCCTAAATGAAACTAGAAGTGACCCAAAATTCTTCTCTGTTTTGTACACCGCAGAAGGTCCAGTTTAAGAGGTGGGCTCTCGCAATGGCGATTCAGCTCTTTCAGTGGGGTGGCCGGACATTTTTCGGGGTGATGGGAGTCTGATGGAGCTGAGGGTCACCAAAACAGCTTGGGGTGGGCACATGCCATGCCAGGGACACCCTTACCCCACCCTGATGTATTAGGGCAGATGCTTTCGGACAGGATAATCTTGTTTCACATTTGCCGGCAGGATCAGATAATTCTGTTCGCGGAGCAGTCTTTCTGAACCTGCTTTTATTATTATTTTTTTGCAAGTGGGCAGAATGCCACGTTGCCCGAGGGTTGGGTGCCTGGCTGAACCCAATGCCAGCAAAGGACAGAACTTCACTCATCTGTAAAAAAAAAGTGTGTTTTTTTTTGCATCAGGATGCATTTTTGCAGGTGCTCACTGGTTATTATGCAAACATCAGGAGAGGGCTATGCTTCATACCTCCCTCTTAGCAGCAGCTTGGAAAGTTCAAGGTGTCCTCTTTTTCCTTGAAATCTGGTTTTTCTGGCCACGAGAAATGGACCCACCACAGCTTTGCTTGGGGGACAGATGAGAATCCTATCCTCTTTCCAGCATCGCTTTGGCGTACGCCTCTGGGGCATAGAACCATCTTGAATGTCATTCAATGGAGGCAGCCTGTCTCAATGTCTTGGCTGAAACAGCGAATCAATGTGGAGACAGAATTATAAAAGTGTGGAGCTGGAAGGAACCCCAGAGGTCATCTAGTCCAGCTGTCTCTAGTCCACCGCGGAAGTATTCTTGAGAGAGGGCCCTTCAACCATTCAAACTTTTCAATGAAGGGAAATCTACCTGCCTCCAAGGCAGTCCATTCTACTGGACGTCACAAGTTAATGCAATGTTTAGTCAAAATCTCGTTCCTTTTTATTTGAATCCTTTTTTAAAAAAAATCCGGTGGAACCTCAGGAAACAAGCTTGCTCATCCTCCATAAAGCAATTGTTCAGAAACTTGGAGATGGTTCTCATAGAATCTCTCAGTCTTCTCTTCTGGAAACAGGTCATACCATTAAATCACACAATTCCTTGTTACTGGGCGTAATGTGGTGAGCAGGACAGCTTTATATACCACTTAGATCTCACTGCAGGAAATGCAGGATGTGAATGAAATAGTACTAATTTACACCATCGTTTGGGAATGGAAGTAGGTTTACTTCCAGTACCTTTAGGAAAATCATCAGGGTATGGGTTGATGTTTACATAGAAAGCTGCCTTATGTTGACTTAGGTCCATCAGACCCAGTAAGGTCAACTCTGACTGGCAGCACTGTGTCTCCATCATTTCAGGCAGCATTTTTTCTCCTGCAACGCTATAGGTTTGAAGTTTAATATTGCGTTTTGCCTTCACATGGATGATAAAACCTAGATAGAATGCAAGAGAAATGGAATGTGCAAGCTAATATACAAAGTTTCCATGGCAACTGTGAACCAAGAGAGGATGGGTTGAGCACACTCCCCATGACACATCAAGGTAAACATATAGAAAAATTGAAAGCCTTTGGACTAAATGGTGGCAATTGTGTTGGTGATGATGTGTTACTAGAAGCGAAACATTTCATTCACCTTTGTGTGACGTGTGTCAGTGTGGAAAGGAAGAATCTGGGTTCTGGGAAGAATCTTATTAAATTCTTGTTTTGAAAATGTAAAGGGCCTTTTATGCAGCACTTTGATAAGGAACTTCAAAGCCCCTATGGATTCCTTGACCATGAGACGAGGAGCTTTCCCCAGCTTTCCAAGGACAGTAATTCATGCAAAATATCCTTAGTTCCCTTTCTCTCCAAAAGCAAAAGCATACACTCAAAGTAAGCACAGAACAATTGCCCGATTGTCAAGAAAGCTAGGAACAACCCATCCAGTGCTTTAGAGTCTTAAACAAATTAGTACTCATCCTCGCTTGGGGCAGTTTGTGCAGTCAGTGTAACTGAGCAATTTGCACAGTTTCCCACAAAACTGGAGCATTTTATTGCAAACGTTGGCAAATGTATGAGCATCGCCGTTCTTGCCGACATGGGCTGTACTGGGAAATTTCTCGCCTGCGAGGGGAAGAATATTACAGCAGGTATTGACAGTCTATCAGTGTGATGTTGGCGAGAATCCTGTTGGTTGGTTACACCAGTGTACATGGGATGGCATACACTGCAGTGGCAAATGACCAGCAATTAATGAGTCACCGCTTGGATTCCTTGCTGCATGCCAAGTCACACAACGGGTGCGTGACAAGGAATGTAAGCAGCGATGCATTAACCAGTAGCAATTTAGCACTGTAGCTTTTGTCCTTCAGATTCTGCTGTCTTAAGTATCTAGTGGGTTCTTGTCACTGTCGTGCAAATTCTGGTGGAAAGGGGTAAAATCCCTCTTTGTAAATCATGAGCAAATAAGAACCTGTCTGCCCAAAATGTCACGTTTCTAAGATCCGTAATGCCAACAGTTGACTTTCAGCTCTGAGCTTGGCTACTGGGGGAGTCTGGATTCAAAGATTAAGAAGAGAATTTTCCTCTGGTACGCCTCTACCCGTTCTTTCCTTCCTGGAAAGAAAACAAACACAGGCTGGCTGAGATAATGAAGGCTTGATTTTACTGATCAGTTTTGCATGGTTAGCAACAGTTCTGTTTTTGATGCAAATCAAACTCCCCAGCATACCTCGGTCTCTCAAATATACTGGCTTGTTCAGCCTTTACTGATGCCATGCTCTTCTGATGTACTGGACTACAATGCCTATAAACTGCATGTCCCCCTGCCAAAGAGTTTTCGCCGACATAGCAGCTACCCCCTGGTCTGTAAAAGTGGAGGGAGGGTTATGCATATTAGCAATATAAAAAAGCAAAGTGTGCTGCTTATATGCCACCCCATGGTGCTTAAAGCACTCACTGGGTGGTTTACAGTTTAATTATGGAGGCTATGCATTGCTCCGACAGCAAGCTGGGTACTCAGTTTACTAACCTCGGAAGGATGGAAGGCTGAGTGAACCTGGAGCCGGCTACCTGGGATTGAACCTGGATTGTGAGCAGAGTTTTGCCTGCAGTACTGCAGTTTAACCACTGTGCACCGAGGCACCTGATATCCGCTTACGTAAATGCATGTAGGTTTTGTGGGGATGAGGGAGAGAGAATTTCCCCCATATCCGAGTGGTCCCGAGAGTTTTAGTGTCTCAGAGTTTGACAAGTTTTTCCCCCCCCCATTACTCATCATACTGTTTAAAAAGTAGCTAATTGTCATTACTTGTTCTGGTGCTGAATACTGACTTGTTACAATAAAGGTTATGCTTCTCATTACTTTGCCATTAGGTTACCTTTTTAGGCTTAACACTTGGGGGCAAAAGTCTTCTTGATACACCTCTGGAATACGTACCTCGAAATGCCCTTAAAAGGTAACTTCAGAAAGTAACTAGAAAACATTATACCGGTGCCGCTTCTTTTATCCAGTTCTGAAATGTATCTACAAGGCTGCACCGTTATTAATCCTTAAAAAGTAACTTGTTCTTGGTAGTTAACTTATATCCATAACTTAAGCTCTGTTTCTTTCCCTGTGTAAGACAGGATCCCTCCGACGCAGCTGATTTGGGCCAGCACTGGCTCTGTGTGTGTGACCCTGTGCTGGATTGCTGTAATGCGCTCTATGTGGGGCTGCCTCTGGAAACTGACTGGGGCTGGTTACAGGGATCCCGTAACCCCCCCTGTTACGGCAGCTCCACTGGCTTCCGATCCGTTCCCAGGCTGAATTCAAGGCAAAAACCTTTCTCTTCAGGCAAGTTTTCCCGGAGCGACTGGCTGCCTTGAGTGGGGTTTTTAAATGGCTGGTTGTGCCTTACGGCTTTGAAAGTGTTTTGCTGTTGCTTATGTTTTTTTTAGTTTGGTATTTGTATAATCCCTGTTAGTCTTTGTGTACTTTTTTTTTTTTTTTTTTTAGCTTTAAATCGTGTCTTTTCATGATGTAAGCCGCCTTGGGTCTTTTCTAAAGGAGAACGGCGGGGGTAAAAATATTATAATAAATGATATTGATTATAAATAAATATTGAATGTCGGTTTTTTTGCAGATTTGTAAGAGCTCTGCAGCTTTCTTGCGAGAGTGGCTGCAACAGCAATACTATGCGGTTGGGCTCCCCCCCCCTCCCTTTCTCACAGCATTTTCCTTTCTTTAGACCATTTGTTGGCCTTGGGAGGTTACAAAAGGGAAAAATAATGATAGAAAGAAGAGGGAGGGAGGGAAAACCTGTCAGTTTTGTTTGTCAATTTGTAAGCGATTATCAAAGAGTAGGCCTCCTTCCTGGGTCCGAAAGGCTTTGAGTTGAGTCTATCTTCCTTTTGTGTACAGGAAGAAACACATTTTGATAATACTTGTATCAGGAAGTTTCTACACCGCTGATTTCCTTGCTTGCTTGTGCTTTGAAGCAAGGGTGCATGTAAGCTGGTTGCATTCTGTACTCCTGTAAGAACACAGAGCCGGCTGAGACTCACAGCAGGTTGCCGTCTCTAGGCCATGATATGCAAAGTGAGCTTCTGTATGCAGGAGCAGTCTATCTTAGTAGGCAGGAGACAAGCTGCAAGAGGGGACTTTGTGCCCTGCGTGCAACATGCAAAACCAGAGAGGAATAGTCATAAGATCTGTCACAAAACGGTAACAACACTAACTTATATATAAAAGTAATATGCAGAGCTGGAAGGGATCCTATGGATCACTGAGTCCTGGTCAAGGAGATATAGCAGGGAATCCATTTTTGAATCTTTGGCTCCGCAGCCAGAAACTTAAACCGCTGAGCTATAATATGGAACAATTGAATGCCATAATACAGGATTATACAATATTAATAAACCAGGGTGCCTAGCTCCAGAATGGAGAAATAATGAATAATTAGCCAGACAAAATACTGGAACTATTAAATGTGTGCAACCCAAGATAGTAATAAAAATACTCAGTGCTAGAAAGCGAACGGCATACAATTACTCTGTGTTATACAGCAGAACTTGAGCAAATTAAAATGTGTAGGACTGCAAAACTTGGCCACAGGCAGAGATAATATAGACACACCCAGGAGAGATCAGTGAGTGTAGCTACACAAGAGGAATTCCCTTTACTTCTTCAGATGATGATGATCATCATCTTAGAACGGCAGAGCTAGAAAGGGACCCTACGGATCATGGAGTCTAGCCCCGGTCAAGGAGGCCCCGCGGGGGAATCGAACTCCCCACCGCAGCCAGACCTCAACCCACTGAGCTATTCAGCCGTTTAAAGGAGTTATTCATAAAGATGTTGAGTAAAACCAGTACAGGATCCTGCCCTTGACCGCTGGTCGCTTTTCTCATTTCAAATATTTAGATGTCACTTTTGAGATGGGGCAGGGCAGCAGGAGGGGGGGGGTCTGTTTAATTTTGTGACCCATGGGGGCCAGGTTAGGGGTGGGCCCGTCGTTGTGATCGCAATCATCCTTCCGCATTTGGTGTGCCTTTCTGCTCCTGGGGGGTTTCCCCTGGGTAGGCTGATCAATGTGCAAGCCCAACGGGAGGAGATACAACAGGAAATGTGATGGTAAGGGGAAGACCTGTAACGAAGCCCTGTGCCTTAGAGACAGGATGAAGCGTGTTGTCTGGATTCCCTCGAAGAGGCGGGTGATTCCTATAGAGCTAGCAGATTTATTACAGCAGAAGCTTTTGAAAATCAAGTCGGCTTCCTGCGTTCACTTTAAAAACCTTGATATCCATGAACGTCTGTCTGCCTTTTCCCACCACCGGATTCAGCCCTATAGAATTGTTATTGGTTCTTTCCATTTCCCCCTAAAATGTCACTTCTTCAACACATTCTCCCGGACCCACCAAGCATGCTTGAGCAGTGTGTTACATGCGCTTGAAAACTGGGTGGTGGGTGGTGGGTGGGAATAATTCATGGCCATCTCTACAATCCCAGGGGCTGTGGGAGAGAGGTGTGAGCCTAGAAGAGCCCGTTGAACTTCAGCCTGAAGTTGATCCGTTCAGAATGAGCTCTTGGTTGAGTGAAGCCAAGTTGGGTTGGGTGATAGCGATGGTGTTCTTTTTCCATCTTGGGATAATTCTGTGCCCAAGGGAAGCGTTGCCTGTGTCTTGCAGATCATATAAAAGAGAAATAAACCTTGAAACAAAACCACCTGTCACCCTCTTGCTTTGGTGTCTGTTTGAGTCACATCTGACTAATTTCACCCCCTTATTGTGACTTCTGATTCAGTCTCCATCAAGGCCTAGTGCCTACAGCCGTTAGCTGAGATGAGAATGCTTTTCCTGGATTGTTGCACACAAGGTGATGGGCGTGCAGGCTAAACCCATGTCTCAATTTCTTTTGTATGGAAACAGTTCTACAGATATAGAACACTGGAGAGGGGAGTTGGATAAGAGTCAAAACGCTTTGTAGGTTGAAGTGGTACTATCCAGAGAAGCGCTTTCCATCCAGTACGTACTTTGTATGAGCTGGACTTGATTTTTAGACCTCAGGTTTTTTTTGGGTTATTATGCTGGCATAACGCTGAAGGCGTAAATCACTGCAGTGAATTGCTGCCAGCTAATAGTTGCTGCTCGTATTCTTTGTTGTGTGCTAAGTCATGGAGCTGGCATGAGATCAGGAATGCAAGCATTGACTAGTTCAACTTGTGCCATCACACCTCAAGGATTCATGCCATTGCCTTTATGCTGATGTAAGTAATCAAGAGGATTCTGGCCAAAGTATCCATCGGTGCATTGCGGGGGTGCTTATCCATCTCTTATTTTTTTTAAAAGGTGGATACTGGTTTTCAGCAGTTTGCATGCACTAATTTATATATATAGATGCAAGAGTAGAAAGGATTTTTATAATTTGATTGTGCATCTCACTATATGGAGAAGACCGTGAATGGTGGTGACCTGTGCTCCTGACAGAGTCTCCTCTCCAGGTGCTACTCACAGTGGATGATGGGCACCACGATGGTCCCCAACCCCCACCTTATGGTTCTTGAACTTCAGACGCCGAAGGGCAGCCTTTCAAATAAAGGACAGCTTGAATAAAGGACTGTTATACCCCCCCCCGAAAAAGGGGGACATGGCCACCTTCTGCTTCTAGAGGGCTCACTGATCTAGACAACGGCCTCCCTGCCAGATACCCCTCCATACGGGTTGGACTACAACTGACATCATCCCCCGCCAGCATGCTCATTCCAAAAAACCGCTTAACCATGAGAGCTATTTGACAATGTAATTGGCTGCCTCCAGGAAAGTTCAGTGCACTTTTAAAAGGCATTTTTATGCAGAGAGAAAAATAAGCGTTTTGAGAGAAAAGGCACATTTAAATATGTATGAAAATAGGTATTTTGAGAAGCTTACCCGCTCCCCCGCCACACACCTTACCGCACAGAGAAGTTGCATTTCTGCAAAAATGGAGTGGAATTATGGGAAGGGGGGGGGAAATGACACAAATCAGAAAATGATGGGATGCGCCCGCTGTTTGCCCAGACCGAAATGGATCATCGCCAAGGGAACCCTGTGGATGCCACCTTAACCTCCTCCGAAAACCAGTGGGATATTATTGCGATGAGTAAATAAACCGCACCGACGCACAAGGCCAAAAATAAGTGAAACCTAAGTGCTAAGCGCATAGATTCTTCAACCTCAATATTTGCCTTTTTTTTTTTTTCCTTCTCGTTCCTGGCGACAGCTGGGACTTTCTTTCCGAAGCATCCAGCTGAAAAATTCCCATCTCGTTTAACGCGGGTGACGAAAATGCCATAAAAACGGAGAAGTCCCCAGGTTGGCTTAAAAAAAATATGAAGGTTTCCTTTTTGAAAAAGCCCGAAACGCTATTTTTAAAAATATACATATTTGTTGTCTTACCAGCTACCACTGAATATGTTGGAAATTACGTATATAAAGGCATTGTATCCACATGTTGGCCTAGTAATAGAGAAATACATTTCTTATTCAGATGTATATTTCTAACATATACACCGCCTTCCCCTGCAATTAATCAAGGAACCTTTAAGGGCTTGCTCAGAAGTCCCGTTAAATCAAATTACTCCGTGGTCAGTTTCATTGCAATAATATCCGTCTTATCCATTTCTTCAAAAATGCCCCTGCTCACATTTTCTGTAATACCAGAGAGGCATCAGATGTCAAGACGCTTCTCACACCTTAAAGACTTTCCAAGGTTGATTCAGAGTGTGTTTTGTCGTAGTATGTGCTTTTCTGTATCCAGGGAATTATTATTTTTTTACACCTCTTCATCGTGGGTTCGGCCGTTTCCCCTTTAGTATCGTCCCGTTTGGGAAAACCTTGAAGCCACTTTGTGTAGTGGTTTGTGAGGGAACCAATCGCAGAATGTATTTTCTGGGGGTGGAAAAAACAGACATAGCACACAAATATGGGGAGTGCGTGAGATTTATAAGCAACACCTTCTACGCAGGCTCTCTTTTAAAAAAGTAGCTTAAATGACACCTCTTTGTGTGTGGTTGTGGTTCCCTTAGAGATCCACACACACCCTAGTTATGAGAAATGCTTTGTACCGTGAGTTTAGGTGTTATGCTGCTTTGATTATTTGTCTAGATGAGAGACTTAAAAAACACAATATAAGGTTGCAACTTAAGGTTTATTGCCTTAAAGGGTTCAGTAAAAATAAGATTGTCTTCTGCCTTTATTCAGTCTGGTCCTAGTGTTGTTTCTGTTGGAGTTTTTTGCAACCTCGCATTCTGCCTTTATCTAGTAGGTGTGGCTGGGAGGGGCCTTTATGGGCCGGGAGGACTGTCAATCATTAACAGCACTAACTAATAGTTCCTTCCCTGTTTCTGATTCAAAAAGAGCCCCGCCTCTTTTCTCTGCTCTTTCCCTCTCCTTCGTCTGTTGGAAGCAATCCGCCAGTCTGTTGAGGCCGGTTGCTCAAAGCCGTCAGTCGTGTTAGTCTGCTTGCTGTTTGATCTGTTCAATTTGTAAGACATGTCACCTTTTATTCTTTTGACTTAAAATGTCTCAGAGTGAGTTATTTGAGACTATAAGTGCCAGTTGGTGGGAAAAGGGAGTGACCTGATGTGGGGAACTTGAAGCTATTTTCCTCTGCGGCTCCCTGCACTTCTGTTTTTTGCACTAAGCAAAATTCAAAACTCTGCAACAGTTTCTAGAAGCATCTGCATCTTACCTATCTGAGCATCTGCTTCCCATCACAGTTCCATTCTCAACATACCTAGATGGAGCTATGAATGAATATTGATTAAAACCTTGGAGAGCTGCCATCCGTCAGTTCAGAACGATAATTCCTAAATGTGAGAAAATATTATCTCGGGGAGAGAGGATGTCCTTTAGAAAAAGGAGGCCTCAAGTAATTCGTAAAAATTACATAATTTGTACTTCATGAATGGAATCAGTTCCCATTTATGCTTTACTGCATAAGTCACCCATTGTCGTGGCTAATTTTGTATTATTCTCTTGTGCTGTCCATTCGCTTTTGACATATGGCGACCCTGTGAAATCATGGCTATCCTGAACAGCCCTATGCAGATCTTGTGAGTTAAAGCTAGTGGCTTCTTTAATAGAGTCAATCCATCTCGTCCTCATGTTCTGTCTTCTCAGGATCAGTCCAAATGGTGTGACAGCCTGAGTTGACTCTTTTTAGCTTCTAGTGAGAAGTTACATTATTCACTACATGAATGTTTGCCCGACCTGTTACTCTACCTTCTCTCTCTCTCTTTCTCTCTCTCTTTTCCAAATAACTTTAGGATGGATAAAATTCCTCTCCAAAGAACTGTACAAGTGTATTAAAATGCCCTTTCAAAGAACATTTAAAAGTTCCATGTCCCTCAAGGGACGGACAACTTTGGACGGTTCGAGGAAGCCGCGTTCTACCCGCAAGACTCCCCATGCCCTGAAAATGAATGAAAAATGAGAACTGCTGGATAGCTCAGTGGTTTTGGTCTCTGGCTGCAGAGGTTGGGAGTTCGATTCCCCCACTGGGCCTCTTTGACAGGGGGCTGGACTGGATGATCCACAAGGCCCCTTCCAGCTCTGCAATTCTAAGATTATTATTATTATTATTAAAATGTTATAAACTAAAGGCAAACGATGCTGTTTCTTTTGTGTGAGGGTTGGGGAGAGCACCCTGTTTGATTCTGTCAACACAATTTCCGGAGGTTTTCAAGAGAAGGAAATGTGACATTTTGCATGCGAGGGGTTATTGACCCAGGGGGATCCTTGTTCACTGTGCAAACGTGACCATTTTGGATCTCCAACTTGGAGAAGATAAGGAATATAAGGCATCCCCTATTGCTTGTTTTCTAGGGGTTCTCGAAAGCCGTGAAGCTGCATGAGGGTGAGGCCTTCGGGGCTTACGGTTCGCCCGGGATACGGTTCGCTTGGCACCCGTTGGCACAACAAACTGCAGCCGGATGAGTTTAGATCTTATCGGGCGAGTGTGTAACACAGGTGGGGCAGAGGAAAGAAAGCAGTCAGAACTGTAATTCTTTGGGTGGAAACCTCCCCGTGTCAATTTGGCCGAGCCGAAGCAAAACAGGTTGAAAACAAAAGACTTCTCTATGTCTATATTTGCAGAAGAAAATACCTCTTCAGGGAGACCTCTCGTGGAACGCACCGCCAGTCTGGCAGGAGGAAACTGACTGTGGTTTCCTGTGAGTAACACAGAGGGTTTGCGAGTCCTGCCCCGGTTGGTCGTCGGTTTGATGAATAATTCTCGTGCACATTTTAAAACGAACTTCCCATGGGTTGGAATCATAAGTACGTTCCTCCAATAATTTTTAGCAAAAATTCAAGAATTTCCGGGCCTGATTACCTCCCGAAGTGACAACGATCTTTTAAACCGAAACGCAGTCTCCCCTCCAAAATGATTGTCTGTCATGTGCTGCCGAGTTGCCTCAGGCTTCTGGCAACCCTAGGAATAAGCGATCTCCAAAATGGTCTGTCCTCGGCTGCCCTGCTGAGCTCTGGCCAATTCAAGCCCATGGCTTCCTTTAGGGATTCAGTCCATCTCATATTGGGTCTTCCTCTTTTCCTTCTGCCTCCCACCTTTCCCAGCATGGTGGTCTTTTTCCAGAGAATCCTGTCTTCCCATAATGTGCCCACAAAGTAGAATAATCTCAATTTCAACATTTTTGTCTCCAGAGAGAGTTCAGGCTTGATTTGATCTAGGACCCACTTGTCTGTCTTTCTGGCAGTCCAGGGTATCCAAAAATCTCTCCTCCAGCGCTGGGGATGGGATGGAGAGAAGACAGATGTGTTTGAAAAGGGGACATCGATGCTGTAGTTCAAGGGAAGAATCAGCTGAAACTATTGGTATTTTCTGTGTTCAGCCGGCAATACTGCCATATCCTGTGTTAGTTTTGACCTCCCAGTCTGTCCTCTAAAGAGGTGGGATGGGAAGAGGAATATTTTCCTTTTCCCTTTGTTTCTCGTATGCCATCCGGGCAGACCTGGCTGGCCTTGTTGTCTGTCTACAGAGGAGTTTTCCTGGAAATCCTGACCGTTTTTTTTTCAAGTGGGCCTCTTTGGTCACTAGGAGGAAATAAAGCAAGTTCACGCGGGGCTATGGTTCCCTTGCTGGACGGCTGGAGTCAGCAAACCTGCACAACGCACACAGGGGAAAGGAAGTTATTAACCAAACACAAACACCACCTATTGTGGAGCTGTGGGCCCTACAAGGCGTGGTTGAAACATCTGCTCCAGCTGCTGAGATCTTGTTTAGGCATTGTCAATGGGGAAACATTTTCATTTGAGATGTGATCTCTTTCTTTTCTTTCTTTCTTTCTTTCTTTCTTTCTTTCTTTCTTTCTTTCTTTCTTTCTTTCTTTCTTTCTTTCTGGGTGACAACTCCATGACCAGTTGCCATGTTTACTGGGGGATTCTGGGCTTTGTTGTCCAAAAACTAACTTTCTCAAGTTCTCTAAGATCGTCATCATCGTGGTGCGTTCACCACGTTGATTCTGACTTAAGGGCGACCCTTTCTAGGGTTTTCCAGGGAGAGAATACTCAGAAGTGGTTGACCGTTTCCTTCTTCTGGGGCCGCCCTGGGATCACTGTGCAGCTTGCCCAAGGCCACCCAGGCTGGATCTTCTCCAGGGAGGAATTGAACTCCCAACCTGAACCACTGAGCTATCCAGTCAGCAGAGTTCCAGAGTCTGGAAGTAGCAAGAGAGAAGGCTCGCCTCTGTCCCCACCAAACACCCCCCTGAAGGTTTTGGGACCGAGAGAAAGGTCTCTCCTCATGATCTTAACACCCGAGCAGGCTCATAAAGAGAGATGGGGCTCTTAATGTTGCCTTGTTCAAAATGAGAGGGTGGGTCCACCATATGCACCCACTGGTTTTCCTTCCAGTCCTCTTTCATTGCTCATGGTTTCTTGATGGGTTGATGCTCTACAAACATGACACAGGAATGGAAATCTTTGCAATTCCCTGAGACCCGACCAACCCACCCCTGCTGGGTTTTTGCTATGGTGAAAAGAATCTGCAATAATAAAGCGTCTTATTTCAAATATGCCTCCCGCCCTCGGGAGTGGAAATTCGTTCGTGGATTGTTTTCTACAGGGTGGGGGGGGAGGAAAAACCCAAAAACACCCAACATCTCGGAGTGGGTGGGTTGTTCATTTATTTATTTATTTATTCATCATCCTTGTATTTGTCATGTTCCCAGAAAAAAAAAAGAAAGGAAGGAAGAAACTCAACCACGATGCGTTAATTGGCTGTGAATGGTCGCCGGTGGCGTAACCATGGTGATTGTACAGTTTATGGGCTTGTCATGACTGAAATAGAGGATAATATCGGATTGTTCTAAAAAGCATGTTGATCTCTCTCTGTGGGGCTGAAAAGCTGGGTGTTTCGGCAGGGAGAATCCATTTTGCTCCTCGCCCTGTTCAGGCATCCTCTCGAGTAGTTTCAACAAAAGCAGGGATAGAAGAAGTACCGTACGGTTTGATGATGGTTGAGAAAATCAGGATTTCCTGGGCCGGACCCATCTCTCGGCAAAGTGAGGTGACCCTCTCAGGCTGGCCTGAGCAGTGGGTCCTCTTGAGGAGAAAGCTGGAGTATAAATATTTTAAATAAACTCTTCTGAAGACCGTGTTTTCTTTTAGGAGCCTGCTCGGGTGTTAAGGTCCTCAGGAAAGGCCTTTCTCTCCGTCCCATCATCTTCACAGGCACATCTGATGGGGACCCGGGAGAGGGCCTTCTCTGTGGCTGCTCCCAGAGACTCTGGAACTCCCTCCCACTGGAGGCCAGCCGGGCCCCGTCTTTGCTGTCCTTCCCCAAGCAGCCAAAGACATTTCTCTTCAAGCAAGCTTTCCCCGAGTGACCGGCTGCCCGAGTGGGGTTTTTCAGTGGATGGTTATGCCTTCCTGCTTTGAAAGTGTTTTGCTGTTGCTTATGTTTTTTTAGTCTGGTATATGTTTAATCCCTGTTAGTATTTGTAGACTTACCGATTTTAGCTTTCAATGTTGCGTTTTCATGATGTAAGCCCCCTTGGGCCCTTTTTAAAGAAAAAAGTGGGGTAGAAATATTTTAAATAAACAAAAACAACTAAGAAACAGATAAGGCTCCTCACAAACTCATAGAATAACAATAGAATCATTGAGTTGGAAGGGGTCTGTAAGGCCATCTAGTCCAACCCCCTGCTCAAGGCAGAGATCCAAGTCAAAGTAGATCTGAGAGATGATGGTCCAAGTTTCTCTTGAAGGCTTCCAGCGTTGGAGCGCTCACCACCTCCCCAGGTCATGGGTTCCGTTGTCGTACTGCTCTAACAGTTGAGAAGTTTTTCCTGATTTTCAGTCTAAATTTGGCTTCCTGTAGCTTGAGCCCATGATGACGTGTCCTGCACTCTTAAGTCTTCTCTCTTATTGGTAGAGCGAGCCAAAGCTTCACCGCAGCCTCTCCCCATAAATTAGCCTTCTGCCCCCCCGGGGGGTGGCGCAGCCACGGTTCACGTCTTTTGATGTCCTGTCTTATCACTCGGTCACAGAAACCGGGCCCTGTCATGATGTCCATCATCCCCATGACAGGCATTGATATGTCCACACAGCCATTCTGTTACAGTACTTTTTAGTTCTGGTGGGTTGGTTGAGAAGAGGGAGCAGGGAAATAAAAACGTGGAGTGTCCAGCTTTTAAAACCGGCATTCCAAAAAATAAAAATAATAAAAAAGGCCAGATGGATGATATAGGGTGGGTGGGATCTGTAGGAAACATCAGGCTGCGGTCCATAAATTATAACAATAATCATGTGCTGTCAAGTGAATTCTGACATATGGTAACCCTTTTCAGGTAGAGAATACTCAGAAGTGGTTGAATATTTTCTTTCAGGGGCAGCTTGCCCAAGGCTTCATAGGCTGGCCCTTCTCCCCGGAGACCCAGTGGGGGGAATTGAACTCCCAACTTCTGCCTCCGTAGCCAGAGACCAAAACCACTGAGCCCTCTAGACAGCTGCAGCCCATAAAAGCTTCTGTCAAATAAAACATTAGTTTTTATGGTATGTACAAGACATCCTTGTTCTGGCAGCGACAGAGTGACAAGGTGATCCTGGTAAATTAAAAGAACATCCAGAGATATTTTTTAAAATTATATCAATAAGGAAACACAATGCCCTGAAGTAACCCCAAAGCAGAGTGAAAATAAAAACGGCTTTAGGACTTTTCTGAAAGATAGTAAAAGGGGAACCATGTTTGCATCTCTGGGGAGGGTCTTCCGTAGATGGGGTATCGTTACTGAGAAAGTACTATTATTGGTACTCATCAACCAACTGGTTTTCACTGGTGGGACCAGAGAGGAAGGCCTTTGATTCTAAGCTGAAGCTTGAGCAGGTACCAGATCCTAGATAGGATAAACAAAGTGTGACCCTCTAGATGTTGGTTTGCAAACCTCTATTCTGGTTAGCACTGGGTCACAATGACCCTAGAGATTTAGGTTTTGGGTTCATTCTCTGGGTTTTGGGCTTTGATTCTGAAATCTCATGGAAATGGGCTACTGCCATCTTGGCAACCTAGCTTCTAGAGGATTCACTTGCACAGAACATCATCACGCTCACTTCACTTCTGTTTGCTGTTGATCTGTCTGGTTGGTTAGTGCAGTAAATAAATCAGCATAGAGAGGACTGTAATTTGAAGCCAATGTAAGTAAAGAAAGAGTTTTTTAAAAAATTCTTTCTCCTACAAATGTCTCAAGAGTGAGTTATTGGGACTTTAAATGCCAGTTAATGAGAAAGGAGTGGACTCTGGAAAACCATCCTTTGAAAAAGAAAACTGAGTAGCCATGCATACAAAAATGTAAAAATGTCTTTGTAGAAACAGGCAAAGTGTCAATGACCTTAAATTTTGGTGGAGCCTTTAACTGTGACGGACACACAACAGATGCCTGTCTGTTCTTTCAGAGTGTGATGATGTTCTTGCCGGGACGTCAGGCTGAAACATCGCAAGTTAAAATAACAATTTATTTTTCGAAAGCGTGGTGATGAGAAGCAGTGTCCCTCAAACGGTGTTGAGTAAGGGAGGCTGGTTTTCGTCTGTCTTGCTGCTTTGGCAGCTTTTTGTCTTTATGTCACATCTTGATGTTCAGTTTATGAGGAGAGGTGTAGCAGCAATGGCGAGGAAGGAAAAGTAACACAAGGTTAACTTTAAGGTTAGGAAATTGTCTGTTTTGTGAATTTTGTGTGTGTGTGTGCCGCAACATGGTGTGCACATGAATACACAACTCACTGGAAAGGTTTGTCATGATGAGTTCCATGGCCATCACCTAGGAATGGAAGAGGCAAACATTCTGCTTTTCCTTTTGATTCTCGCTTACTTTTTTTTTGGGGGGGGGGGGAAGAGGAAAGTTAATAGAATAGATAGGTGTGCTGTTTATTTTCGTCACATTCCTCAACAGATTCTGTTTGCAACCTTGCAGGCTGCCTGTAGGTTATCTGTCCAGCAGGAACCAATCTTTCCTTCCAGCCTCTCTGCTGAGTTTTCTTTCCCTCTCTTTCCTTGATTGGTAGAAGTTGTTTGTTTGCTGTTGATCTGTCTGGTTGTTTGCTAACTATATGGGTGGTAAAGAAAGCGGTATACTGTAATTTCAATCAACTGTATGTAAAGAAAGGGTTTTTTTCTTCTTTCACCTACAGATGACTCAGAGGGACCTTAAGTGCCAGTTAATGAGAAAGCGGTGGACTCTGGTGAACTTGTAGCTATTCTTCTCTGTGAATCTCTGTATAACAATAAGGAATTTTACCGGAAATTCAAAAAACTGCAACAGATTTACCTTCAAATTTCAGTGTCCTCTAAATTTTGGTACTCTGGGGCAAAGTCCCAGTTGTTTCATACTAATTACAACCCTGGGCAGAAGTTCATTTACAGTTTGTTAAAAAATGGGTTTTGTTTTTTAATCCACCAAGTTGTTTGATCTCTAACTCTTTATGGTTTCCAAAAGGGGCAATTCCCTTTTTTAAAAAAAAACCAAATTCTGTTTTGGAAAGGGTGTGCGTGTCAAGAAATTGCTGAAAAAAACCAGCCCTGGGAACTGCCTGCTTCTCGTCAGTATCACAGATGCTTGTTGGCCATCCTTCCCACTCTCAGAATGTCACTTTGCATTACACGACTCCTAAGTTTCTAGTCCCTAGGATGGCAAAAGATCACCAATCTGTGTTTTTCTGCATAGGGTTAAGGGTGAAGTAGTACAGCTTTCTACGGTCCAGAAAGATACGCCTTTCCCCTCCTTTATGACTCATGGAAACAAAATGAATTTAGAAAAACAGATAACCCTATGGAAATGTGCTTAATTGATGTGATTCATCCAGGGCCACTGGAGCATCTCTGACTTCCTGGAAGGCCACTTGTGATTTTTAATTCACGGCAAACGTCTGTATGCTGATCCACCTCTCGTCCTCCTCTGCCAGCCATCTGTTTGCTTGCAGGGGGAATACTCGGGTGAGGGTTTCCCATCGTAAGAGGAGTGTTTGTTTCAGTTGGCAGTGGTTGAAATGTCAGCCCTAATCAAATAGCAACGGTAACTGGAGTTCCAGTTCTCCTAGGGGTGTGTGTGTGTGTGTGTGTGTGTGTGAGAGAGAGAGAGAGAGAGAGAGAGATTTTTTCCAAATTAATCAAACTCTGTTTGCATTAAAAAGAGGCTGTGGATTCAAAAGAGAGGTGTGTGTGTGGTTTTTGTGTGTGTGTGTGTAAAATCAAAGGCTTATTTATTTATTTTATTTTATTTATTTAAAATGTTTCTCCCGAAGGTTCTAAGGCGGCTTACAGTATTAAAAGAAACAAATTTGAAAGCTGAATAATAAATTATTGCAATATTGTATTCTTGATGTATTCTCGATTGTATTGCAATTTTAAAAAAAATCATTAAACAGATACCATGTTAAAACTCGTAATAAGAGCAATATTGAAAACACAAGTAAAACAGCAGAATAAAATGCTCCCTTTGGTCATTTATTTATTTATTTATTTATTTAACTTATATGCCGCCCAGAGACCTTTGGGTAGTGTGGGCGGCATATAAGTTAAATAAATAAACCTGTCATGGTCTAGACTGAATCTTTGCAATATAGAGAATATTGGGCTTTACAAATCTCCCGGCTGCCTGCACATGAGTGTTTTTATCTGTCGCATGGCCCACCGACTTCAGCATGGCTCTTTCCAAATGAAACTGTGATGGGTCTGTGAGACACCATTTCTACTGTCAGTTCTCCTTTTCAGAAAAAACTTTTGCTGGTGCTTCTCTGCCAGTCTTGTCTGCAATTCTGAGTCACTGGGGAGGTTGTGATGACATGTGAATTCATTCATGGAATGCTAATCAGCTTCTTCTTCTTCTTTTTAATGGAGTAAAAGATGAAAAACGAGCAGCTTGGTGCATGTCAGGCATCGCCGGCCCCTCTTTCCCAAAATACGATTCAGCCATGTGTGTGAAATATTCATTGATGGTTTTTAAAGAGACTCGGTCGGCATGGGCACGTCTCCTTGTCTATGACGTTACAGGAACCTGTGGATCCGCTCCGGGTTTTCATCCCAGCTTTACAGCATTATCCAAAGGGCTGGATCCTGCCCTCAGAATAGGTTTAGCACCTTATTAGGTAGGTTCTTGAAAGTTTGGGCTAAAACCCACAGTGGATTTGACGTGTGGGAGTTACGAGAAGGTTTGTGCATTTTGGACTTTTTTTGTGGACTACAAACCCCATGAATCATAGAATAATGGAGTTGGAAGGGGCATACAAGGCCATCGAGCCCAACCCCCCTGCTCAATGCAGGAATCCAAGTCAAAGCCAATTTGACAGAGGGTTGTCCAATTTTCTCTTTAATGCCTCCAGGGTTGGAGTGCTCACCACCTCCCAGGGTCATTGGTTCCATCGTTGTACTGCTCTAACACTTAATAATTTTTTTCCTGATATTCAGCTGAAATCTGGCTGATTATTACGTGTCCTGTACTCTGGAATGACTAAGAACAGATCCTGCCCCTTCTCTGTATGACTACTTTTCAAATATTTGAAAAGTGCTATCCTATCTTCCCCGAGTCTTCTTTTCTCCAGGCTAAATATGCCCAGTTTTTTCAGTCTTTCCTCCAAGGACTTGGTTTCCAGTCCCTTGACCATCCTTGTTTGCCCTCCTTTGAACTTGCTCCAGTTCGTTGGCATCCTTCTTAAAGTATGGTGTCCAGAACTGGACACAATCCTCAAGGTGAGGCCTAACCCGTGCTGAATAAATGGTAGTACCTCACGGGATTTCTGTTAGTGCATTCTAAAATAGCATAATAATATGCCACCTCACCTGGGACAGAGGGTGGGTTAGGATCAGTTATACTTAATTTAGTAGTTATGAAACTGGACACCCAATTTGGATGTATAAGCTCACCCTTGGAAATTCCAAAGCAAATTAAAGCCAAGAAATATCGTCAGCTCATTTTTAACAAAAGTTATCCTCTGTATGGATGTAAGAAAACAGAACTAGTCAGCTGAAGTTTGTGGATTTCAATCTGACAGTTTCCTTCTCTTTCTGTTTCAACGAACATGGAAGAACACGACTCAGAAACCTAACGTCCAAAATCAAATACGTAATGTCAGGATTAACACGTTGAACAAAATGTGCATTCTGGCTAATTTAATCCCTTTGTTTATTTTTAATTTAAGGACAAAAATCAGATTAGCCCGTTTCTCCTGAATGAATTAAGTGGCTCATTGTACAGGATATCCTCGATTTTCTTCAGTCGGGTTTGAATGAATAGTTTATTGTCTTAATCAAAGGTCACAAGAAGAATTAAAAATAACCGTAAAAAGAGAAAGGCCGTGGAGAACTCTGTCTTCAGCTGGTTGCTTTTCTATGATTCTGACCTGCTTTTGCATTTCAAAATTGCTAGTAATACGTGGCAGGACTAAGTTTTTAATTCCCATGGAAATTTACATGGATTTTCCATAATTTATTTACCAACCTTTTTTTCATGCATGTATTTAATTTGTATACATGTTTTCCCTACTGCCTAAAACATGTTCTAGTGTTTTGTTTTGAAATTAATAATTGTTTGTCATCAAGTCCATTCTGACCTACGGCAAACCTTTCCAGGGTCTTCTAGGTAGAGGGTACTCAGAAGGGGTTTACCCTTCCTTTCTTTTGGGGGTGTCTTGGGACTGTGCGGCTGGCCCAAGTTTTCGCAGCCTGGCTCTTCTCCCAGGAGGCACCGTGAGGATTCGAACTCCCAACCTCTGGCTCCCAATTCATTGAGTCATCCAGCCTGAAAGCATGGCTGTTTCTCTCTATATCTTCTCCCTTCTCCGTGGCTGCTCCCAAGCTGTGGAACGTTTTGTTGTAGATTTTGGAATTTTTGGTTAAGTTCCCCTAGCTACGCAGCAGAAGGGCAGGGATTCACAGAGAAGAAGAGCTTCCAAGTTCCCCAGAGTCCACCCCTTTATCTCATTGACTGGCACTGACAGTTTCAACAACTCACTCTGAGACATGAGTAGGAGAAAGAATAAAAAACGTTTCATTTGCTTACAGTTGGACAGATCAAACAGCAAACTGACAAACATGACTGCTTTCAGCAACAGACTCTAGAGAGGGGAAAAACATTGAACATAGAGGCAGGGCTCTCTTTGAATTCAGAGATAGGGATGGAATGATTGGTTAGTGCTGGATTGATAGACAGTTGCCTCGGCCCAGAAAGGTCCCTCACAGCCACACCTACTAGAGGCAGCATGCCAGGTTGTAAATACCAACACTTCTTACCAAAAAAAGCTAAGCTCAACCCAGTCTTGCTGTGGGCAGGATCTTTCTGTGCCAGCTGGTAGCTGGATAGCCCTTGAGAGGTGCTCTAGAACCGATAGGTGTTGTGCTTTTCTGAAAACTGGCATGCATTTAAATTGTTTTAAATTCAGCAACGTTTTCTTTTTATGGTTCAGTTAACTCCACTGTCATCGTGTGATAACCTTTTGTATTTAACCTTGGGTGTTTTTAAAAACCTTTTAAAGCGATTAAATCTATTCAACCCACACCGTCTCATCTATTTTTATCTCGGCACGGTTTAATCTGTTGTGAGTTGTCTTGGGTCCCAGTTCTGGGAGAGTAGAAATCATATAAAGTAAAATAAAAGATAGGTATAGGGTGGGACATATTCCTGGCAGCCAACCTAGGGCTTGGCCATGATTCCAAGGCCATCCTTCTTACAAGGAGAAAACACCCTGATGATTATTTATTTTTGGAAGTCCTGTGAGTTCCATCTTTAGGAAGCGTGGTCTTGGAGGACCAGTGGCTTCTCGGTAGGGGCCTCCACAGGAGGTTCTCCTTAAGAAGATCTGCTTCATTCTTATGGTGAAGGACCCCATCCCCTTGGCAGAATATCCCAGGTTCAATTCCCGGTAGCCACGTCCTGGTTGGGCTGGAAAACGAACCCTGTTTGAAGCTCCCAGTTCGTAACTGATGGCCAGCCGACACAACACCACTCTAGAAGGGCCATTTGGCTTTCCCTCTTCCGTTCCATGACTATCTCGACACCCATAATGGCTAGAAACTTGGTTTATATTTGAGTGTTCGCACATCAATAACTAAGTTTTCTGGGTTTTTCCTCCCTCCCTCTTTCTTTCCTCCGTGGCGGCTTCCTTGGGACCCTTGATTGACACCCTGAAGAACTTCCTGCCGAGGAAGGTAGGTGGACGCTATTAATTTAGTTTGATCATCCTTATTTTGGGTGGAGAAGCACTGAGGTGTCTGTGAGAGACACAGGGAGGAATATAGGGCTGGGGGACTTGGTGGTGGTGATGATGATGATGTGCCGTCAAGTCCATTGTGACTTATGGCGGCTCTTCTCAGGGTTTTCCAGGTAAAGGGAGTACTCAGAGGTGGTTGACCATCCCCTTCTTCTTGGGGGCAATCCTTGGGACTGTGCCGTTTGCCCAAGGCCACCCAGGCTGGCTCTTCTCTCTGGAGATGCACAGTGGGGGGAATCGAACACCCAGCCTCTGGCTGCGGAGCCAGAGACTTAAACCATTGAGCTCTCCAGCCAGTTCCTTGACATCTTACTCGCCAGTAAATGCACACTGGGTTGTAGTCTTCGGGGAACAACATCACCGCCCCTTGTCTTCAACCGCAGCATCGATTTTGGGGGACGGGAGAGGGGGTTCGCTTGGAAGGGTGACAGTGATGGTGATGGGCTGGTCCAAGATTCGAAGAGCTCCTTTTTGGGGACAACAACTCCCATGCTGGCTGGAGGATTTAGGGAGCTGTAGTCCAGGAAAGGAAGCCTTCCCAATTCTGGACCTGGTTTTGTGGAAGCACTTTGATTATTCTAGAGTTTTAAAAAGAAATGTTTGTTGCTTTTGCTAGGAAAATCGCTCCTAGAACTGATATTAGAACAGTTCGAAGATCTCCTCGTACGGATTCTCCTTCTGGCCGCCTTCGTTTCTTTTGTAAGTGTGTTTCATTTGGCACTCAGTTTGAGACTATGGGGGGGTGTTCCTATGGGCCAAGTGTTGGGTGATGGGACAGTAATCTCTCCGAATGTCCAGGGTCACTTCCTCAATGTCCATTCTCCATGTGGTATACTCAGAGCAGGATACCGTTAAATTATTAGTTTTAACAGAAAATGGGAGAAAACCGCATAAATTACTGTAGTCCACACTGTTCCTCTAGAGCAGTGGATCCCAGTCTGAGGTGCCCAGATGTTCTTGGGCTACAACTTCCAGAAATCTTGGCCAGCACATTTAGTGGTGAAGGATTCTGGGAGTTGTAGTCCAAGAATATTTGGGAGCCACTGCTCTAAAGGCATTTTGTTGCTTACTCCTTCAAACGGATGCTTTTTAAAACTTAGGTTGGCGTCCTTCAACCTGGCACTTCCCAAGGTACCTTGGACTACAAGTCCCACCATTCCCTTTCTCCTTGGGGATGATGGCATTTGTCATCCATGGGGGCCAGGTAACGAAGGTCTGTGGCCGAACCCACCTCCCTTTCCTTCTTCCTGGTGTCTCCAGCCCTCTGTTCCCGGGAACGTGTAGGTGGTTTGCTCAGCCTTCAGACATTATGGGCTGCTTGTATGGATTTTCAGGGCGGGAGGTGGAAGGTTAATCTCATGGCTGATGCTGTCACGATCAGCTCCCCTTCTCCTTCTCCTGGCTGTGGCTCAAGCTCTTTGTGTTCCCTTGACAGAACAGAAATATTAAAACCAGTCAAGCTGTTGATAAATATTAAATCAGTTAGGATCCGGTTCATTCAAGGGATCATCTTAATGGCATTTACCCTTGGCTGAGTTAAAAGTTACTAGATTAGCCTAATTAGTTTATTCCAATTATTACTCCTTTATGCATGCAGGTGTAAAATTAGAACTTATGTTTTTCTTCATAAATTTAAGCGGTATTAAAATATATCTCATCTGAGCGGGGAATATTTTGAGTGACTTACTTGCCTGTACCCGAATCTGTCATTCGAACAGTATCAAGGTCCCTGATCTCATTCCAAGTATAAACCATAATAATTGCACTCAAAGAGAGGATTGCCTTCAAAAAGAGGACAGTCCTTCAGAGAGAAGCTTGCCTTCTATAAAATAGGGCACCCTGTTCCTCACACATCCACCTACTTTGAAATTTTCCTTTTTCCAATGGATCCAGGTCATTTTATTAATGACGTGGATCCATTTTATTAATGACCTGGATCAGGGGGTGCTAATCAAATTTGCGGATGATGCAAAATTGGGTGGGATAGCTAATACCTTGGAAGACAGAAACAACATTCAAAATTATCTACATGGGCTTGAACACTGGGCTGAAAAAAACAGAATGAAACTCGACAGGGATAAATGCAAAGTACGGCATCTTGGAAAAAGGAACCGATCACACAGTTACAAGATGGGGGATACCTGGCTCAGCAATACTACAAGCGAGAAGGATCTTGGAATCGTCTTGGATCACAGGCTGAGTATGAGCCAATAGTGTGATGTGGCTACAAAAAAGGCAAATGCTATTTAAGGCTTCATGTAAGAAGTATAGTCTTCAAATCCTGCAAGGTACTAGTTCTCCTCTATTCTGGACACCACACTTCAAGAAGAATGCTGACAAATTGGAACAGGTTCAGAGGAGGGCAACAAGGATGTTCAGGGGACTGGAAACCAAGCCCAAGGATGAAAGACTGAAAGAATTGGGCATGTTTAGCCTTGAGAAAAGAAGACTGAGGGGAGATAGGATAGCACTTTTCAAATCCTTGAAAGGCGGAGGGCAGTGGAGAGGACCGGATCTTTTTCTCGATCATCCCAGAGTGCAGGACATGTAATAATGTGCTCAAACTACAGGAAGCCAGATTTAGCCTGAATATCAGGAAAAGCTTCTTAACTGTTAGAGCAGTACGACAATGGAACCCATGAACTCAGGAGGTGGTGAGCGCTCCGACGCTGGAGGCATTCAAGAGAAATATAGACAACCACTGGGCAGATATTCTGTGATTTGTATTCCTGACTCAAGCAGGGGGTTGGACTTAGAGAGGCCCCTTCCAATTTCATTATTCTATAATTCTATGATTCTTTGGAGGGAAGCTAAGATCCTGAAGCTTGAAGACATAGGCTGGAACGTGGCAACCTCATGAAAGGTGTTCATGAGGGACCCACCCTGGCAGGTGGTTGGTGTCTGGCCCCACCAAAACTACTTCTGAGTAAACCACAACCTGTCTTAATTGCCTGAGATAATTTTGAGACAAGAGCTAGTTTGTTCAGCCTGGGAGAAATTAAGGCTGGGCCTCCCGAAAGGTCAACACGGGAGGGGGACCTGTTAAGATACCTGTAGACCTGCGGAAGGAAGACGGGCAGCCTTTTTCCCCTCCATTTGTCTGATCCCTATCTTCCACCATGAGGTCAGGTGGATGATGGGTGTGGTGGTTTAGTCTCCCACAGGTGTGCTTTGTCAACCTGAAAAGCCCAATGTGACAGATTAACTTCACGGCCAAAAAGCCGTGCAAAACCCATAAATTGCAATTAAAACCGACAGCTAATGGCTAGGAATGTGTGAATTATATTGTTCTCAAGCCTGCGAGGGCCACAGTGCCTGTTTCTCAGAGGCTGTGATTTAAATTCAGTTTGATTTAAATCCACCCTGCCTCTTCCCAGTTTTGAAAATTTTGCAAAAAAATTAAATAAAAAATCACAAATCTTTCTTGGTCGTTCTAAATTTTTTCATATTGCGCCACCGTGGGTCCCTTTACGGGGAGAGGTGGGGTATATTTTAAATCAAATAAATGAATAAAAATTAATTAAAAGACAGTAAGCTTTTAAACATTTCATTGAGGCAGAAAGCGACATGAACAGATTTTCAAAGTTTTAAGAGCCCCTTCATGTCTGTTCAGGAGGGTTTTAGGGGAAACACGGGTGATTATGTCCATCAAGAAGGAACCAGCCACCTTCTTTCCATTAATTTATAATTCATTTATCTATTTGAAATATTTTGATCCCGCCTTACCCCTCAGAAATGACCCAAGGCGGCTTGCATGATTGAAACACATTAAAGCGAAAAACAGTGAATTATTCCAATATTAAATGAACTAATACCATTATATTGAGAATTCTTAGTTTTATTATTATTTGTATGCCACATTTCTCCCAACAAAGGGACCCAAGGCGGCTCACAGCATTAAAATTCACACAATTAAAACACCCTAAGTTAAATATTAAAAGACAATTGTTAGATAAAGCATGACTAAAACAGGTTTAGAAGCAAAAACATGCAAACCATCTCATTTTAAAACCTCTCCTAGACAGTTTGTCTTGAACCAATGTATTAAAAATCCAATTGATCCAATATAATACACAACAGCCACTCTCTCAAATCCATCCATCCGTCTGTCCGTCCGTTTATTCATTCATTCATTCATGTAGGTTAGAAACAATCACAATTTTACCCTGTACAGTGGCTGGTCTGATTTTTAAAAATTCCATTTCGGTATCCTGGTGTGTATATTAAAGCCACCCATCACAGCAGGAAGAAATTGACCCCTTCTTAGGAGAACATCATTTCCAGCTAATAAAAGTAATGATTTATGCAGCAACCTCTAGAGTCCTCCTTTTTTAAATTTTTTTTTTAAACCCTGACCCTTTCAGAGGTCGTGCGCTTCCCCATAATGGCTCTGGCGGTATTCATACCATTTTGGCCCAGAGAAAAACTTGTGAAAAGTTTCTTTTTTTCCGCCTACGGTTCTCCCGCCAGTATGACTAGCGGCCATGTTCACTGGCGGATTTATGGAGCCGTCATTCCAAAAAAAGAAACAACTTTTTTTTCAAGCTCTGCTACATGATTGATGTTGGCTTATTTTTATAGGGATGGCAGGTCATCTCATGAAATTACGCTTGATTGCTAAAACTGCTAATTTTAATTGTCAAGACTGAGAGTCCAGAGTCTGTTAATCACCTTGAGATGTCTTGCTTCAGCATGAGAATGAGACAGGAAGCCCTTTCCCCCCAGCAAAGTACCTGCAGTTTGCGCAAATTTCTCTCTGTGCAAACCTGGCACCTTTTTTGACCCAAAGTGCACCCCCCCCCCCCTATTAATCAGGTCCTATTTCGCCGCTTTATTTCACATTTTTTCCTTCTGACTTTTCCATCTGAATTCTCACGGATCAATTGTCCAGCACATTCCCCTTAGTCTCCCAGCGCCAAACACCAAAGGACCAGTGGACTGATCAAAAAGATGCAAGCAACCCATGCAGTGCTTCTGATGTTTAAAATTCCACGTGACGAGGCAGCGACGACTGTAGTTTAGCTACACAATTCACAACGTTTGTATAAAAATCATTCTCGGCAACAGGAAAATGTATTGAAATGGATGAAAACGAACTCATCCGCTCATAGAAGAGGAGAAAAATAATTCACCAGTTCTTGTTCTGTTACAAACAAGGGCTTACAGTATTTAGGGAGAATGGCTGTATTTCTTCATCCGTCTAATCTCTCTCTCTCTGTCTTTTTGCAGATTCTGGCTTGGTTTGAGGAAGGTGAAGAAACCACAACAGCTTTCGTAGAGCCCGTTGTCATCATCATGATCCTTATTGCCAATGCAGTCGTGGGAGTCTGGCAGGTATGAGAGGATTCACACCAGGGTGCTCAAAATGAACACAGGGCCGGCCCTACTATTAGGCAAAAGGGAGAGTTGTCTCAAATAGCAGATCTAGGGTGTAATGAGTAGGGAGGCTAATTATTAGTTATGTAACGGGGGGGGGGGGAGGCCTTAGAAGCCTAGCCCTATGAGGAACAGATGAAGGAGCTGAGTATGATTCATTAGAGATAGGGAGAAGGAGAGCTGATATTATTAAAGATGTAATTAATACATCTCCTCATTCTTAGAGGCAACGTACCAACCACTAAGAGATTCTTTTTCTCCTACAGGACTTTTTTCAGCAGCAGCAAAACAAGCCCCCCCCCCCAAAAAAAGAGAGACGTTTTGTGCAAAACAAAGTGTGCTTTGCATTAAAATCAGGCATTTTTGCAAAAACCGTAGAGGTTTTCTGTTGGCAGAATTTGTGTGTGTGCAAACACCCGGTCTGTGAATTTTTTTCTCCAAAATGCCATGAATTTGCAAAGGGCACGTCAGACACCCACGACTTCACCTAGAAGGAAGCAAGCCTTTCTGGGTTTTACTTGTAAGAAGGAAATTAGCAAAGATTGATATGGGGCTCCTTTTTTGATAGGAGAGGAACGCAGAAAGTGCCATCGAAGCTCTAAAGGAATATGAACCGGAAATGGGGAAGGTGATCCGGGCGGACAGGAGCGGGGTCCAACGGATCCGTGCACGAGACATCGTCCCAGGAGATATTGTGGAGGTAGCAGGTGAGTTCTCGTCGTGTTATTTGTCCATTCAAGGTCAAGCCAGATCCAAGATCCTCTATATTCCAACCGAGATCGTTGACAATAATATTTTTTTTGCTTTGGAAGAGTCATCTCCGCAACCATGGCAGCTACTTCAGATGATTGCCGCTAAGCTTAGAAGTAAGGATTTTCAGGTTTTTTGGGGACTACAAATATAAATCTCCATCCTGGTTGAATCCCCCTGACAGACACCTGAATGTGGTGCACCTAGAAGAAAGGCCTTAACTGCAAAGGTTTGAGGCTTAGCTAGGCCTAGCTCTGCTCAAACTTCCTGTTCCTGCCCCAGGGTTAGTTGGGAGCTTTCTTTCTAAACAGGAAGCTAGGCAGAGCGAGGCCTAGCTAGGCTTCAGAGCCTTCTAGTTTAGCCCTTTTTTTGCTCAGAGCTGTTGCATCCAGGTGTTTGTAAAGTATCTGTGAGGGAGGTAGAACTCCCAGAAAGGGGAATTATGGGATTTGTAGTCTGGAAAAGTAGATAATCCCATCCTTCCTTAGAAGTAGCAAGGAAGCCAAGATGGGAGCAGAGGCAACATCATCTTTCTTCGCAAAAGATAATAAAAAAATAAATCCTAGCGTTCTGACACCATGTATCTCGACTGTGCTATGCTGCTGACTGCAGCTTATGTCTACCCCGGCCTTTCTCCAGGAACAATCCGCTTATGCCAAAGAGTGATTGTAAACTGGATTCCATTCATTCCAAAATGCTATTTAACTCAAAGGAGGAGGGAATTTTTTTCCACTAAGAGGGCAGTGGGAGAAGAAAGGATTGATCCTTCTTTCGTACGTAGTGAGTGTTGCAGAGTTTTGAATTTTAGTGCAGTCCCTCTAGCTGTGCAGCAGAAGGGCGGGGATTCTATTGGTTAGTGCTGTTAGTGATTGACAGTCACCCCAGCCCAGAAAAGTCCCTCCCAGCCTCAACTCCTAGAAGCAGCATGCGAGGTTGTAAAAAACTCCAACAGTGGGGTCGTCGTCCCTCTCAGGATCCCAGTGGTTTAAGTGAATACACAGTCCACACAGAGCTGCATGTTAATATTTTATTTTATTTTCTCAATACCTGTATGTTTATTGTTTGTCTTCCATCAAGCTCAAAGTTATGTGCATGGCTCTTCTTCTCCCTATTTTTTCTTCACAACAGTCCTGTAAGGTGGGTCACACCAAGAAAGAGGGGTTCACTCCAGGACACCCAGTGAGTTGATTCATTTGAGACTTGAACCCTGATTTTCTGGTTAGCACTCCAACTAAATTGAGTCTTTAGGGCTCTTCCCGATGGGGCATTTGTACTGCCTCGTTCCTCTCCCTCTTTGTGTCACTTGGTGTCCAAAGTATATGGGGTATAGTGCAGCTGTTGTCTACCAGATTGTACATAGCGCTAATTTGCAAACTAGTAAGCTTCCCTCCAGGGATGTCTGCATCCCTGAAGCACCCTTCGGTCCTATGCCAACATCATTAAACTTTCTGCATTAGAAGAAAATCGAGCTTCTGACCCTGGAATTAAAAGCTTGTGACTGGGAGGTGCTTACCAGAGACACTCCCTGAAAACGGGAAGTGCTATAGCGCTAACTACTTCAGCGCAAAGTGAAGCAAAAGATAAATCCCAGGTTTGAGGAAGATCAAACATGTTTAGGAGCACATTTTTTTAAAAAAAAAGCAGTACTGTGCCAGATGCAGACAAACATCATCTGGATGAAGGGGAATTTCCATTATGATCAATGCTGGATGGAGAATTTAAGACGGTGGTGGAAGAGCGCTCCATTACATCAGAATACAGGAGGGGTAGATTGCAGGGAAGCAGAGCTGTAAAGCAGCAGAACAGAGAGGGTAAATCTCATGGTGGTTTAACTCCCTCTCTTCTACCCACCGTGGATTTCGGATACAATTCCTGATCGCTCACAAGCCACCTTTGTGATCTCTTCTGTCTTGCAGTTGGTGACAAAGTTCCTGCTGACATCCGGATCATTGAGATTAAGTCCACGACTTTAAGAGTAGACCAGTCCATTCTCACCGGTAAGGAGAGGATAGGATGATTTACGACTTAGATCAGGAGCTGCTAGGGTGGATTCAACAATGGGAGAAGCAGCCCTCTTCCTTCACTCAAAAACCCTCCACCCCTGCTTTTTCTGTGACTTGGCATTGATAGTAAATTACAGGGTAGTTGAAGTTTCTTATACAGTAGGACTCCCATATCCACGGTTTTACTTATCCGCGGTCTGAAAATATTATTTAAAAACAACAACTAGAAATATGCATTTTCATGATGTATTTACCAAAACAAGACCGTGTGATGTATTCTTGTTCTCGAAGAATACATAGCATGGTTTCTGGCTCCCTCTAATGGCTCGTTCTGGTATTGTATGTGAAAATACTTTTTGGGGGGGAGTTCTTTTACCAGGCTATGCAAAGCGTTCACTAATATTATCTCCAGTTTTCAGCATCCGAGGGAGGGGGCTTGGAACCCATCCCTGCAGATATGGGGGGGTCATACTGTACTAGATTTGCAAGATGATAAATGATTGGAAAAATATTCCATCACCTTCGGATTTCCACTGGCAGGAATGCTTCAAGATGATCTCGGACTGCTTTTGCGCCTGAGTTTCTTGGTGGGGGATAAAACTGGTTGAGTGGTACAGCGTTGCATCGAATAGTGGGGAAAAGTGGGGAAGGGGCCAGCTCTGTGCTTCTCTGTTGGAAAGACGTTTTGCTTGAGTTCTCAAGACGGACAAGGCATAAAGGAGACACGCACGGCTCCCACTGGCATCCGTGCCAGGCAAAAGACAGCTTTCCTGAAGCTAGGCTGGGCCCTAAGTGAGCCAAAACAGAACACCATTTCAGAATATGAAGAACGTCATTTGAAGAACATAAGCTCCACAAATTCAAAAAACCCCCACAACCCAACACTTCTTTGTTAGCAGTTGACCTCCATCATTGATCAGGGCAATTAACAATGCTTTGGAAGTGAATACCAAGCTGTAGTTACCAGTAAGCCTGGCTCTTCATCTTGGCAAGGTGGGCAACCGAGGACCCTCATACGGTATTAAAGTTGCCTCGGTCACTTCCCTTTCTCCCTAGCCAGGGGAAGCGAGTGGCTCTGAAGTCAGTAGGGGGCGATGAATCCGCTCTGGATTTTAGTCCAAACATTAAAGAAGCTGTTTGAGGCGCTGGTCCTGTTTTGGAGGTCGGCTTCAGCACCTGGACAGCTCCCGGGAAATCCCGCTGAATGTAAGGCATCAAGCGAATCAATAGGATTGATTGTGTTCCCATCAGAGCCTGGAGGGTAGCATAAGAAAGACAGACAGACAGAATTTCCGAGTTTCGGTTTTCACTGTTTTATCCCTTAGAGGCCGGTGCCCTCTGTATCATGAACAGAGATGAACTAAAGCAGTATCTTTTGGGGAGGTTTGGGGGGGAGGCAATGCCTTTTTTTTCCCTCTCCATGTTTAGGCCTTCTTTTATAAATTTGATTGAAAGGCCTGGACCTTGAAACCGGGCAGATTTGCCCTAGAAAATGAAATGGACCAGTTTGGCCGTGCCTAGAACAGAACTCCTAAAATTATCTTTTTTAAAAAATGTGAGCGTTCCAGTTTTCCAGACCGAGATGGTACTAAAATCCTCAAATAATGGCTGCACGTCCTTTTCCCTTGTAGGCGAATCGGTCTCTGTCATTAAACACACAGATCCCATTCCTGACCCCAGGGCCGTCAACCAGGATAAAAAGAACATGCTTTTTTCAGTAAGTATCCCCATGCTGAAATTCTGCCTGATATATCGTCTCATCCGATGATCCCTTATGTCATTGTGATGTTCCATCAACTTGCTTCAGACTTAGGACGAAACTAATAAGGCTTTTAAGGAATATGTGATATTTAAGGAGCGGCTTGTCATGGCCACCCTCAGGGAGCTTCTCTAGCTTGTGAGAACTTGAACCCGCGTCTCTTGAGTCCTGATTCTCTGTCCACCTTTCCAAGTTGGACCTCAGCAATGTAAAAATGGCCCTGAGGACACCCGAAAGGGAGAATAGATTCGATTATTTTAATATACATATGGGGCATGTCATGTTTGAATGCTCCTTTGCATTGAACTCTCCACTCAGAGAGAAAACCAGCTCCATGTGGTGTAAATTAGGATTGAATTTATCCGTGATGTGTGAGGTTTTGTCTCTTTGGTTGTGTTATGAATTGTAATTGTGTTTTTTCCTCCCCATTTTACATAGGAAGGTTTTGAGAAACATTATTCCTCTTCATATTCCCAAGCAGAAGGGGCCACCAGTATGTGCCCCCCAGTTTGCAGCCCGGCCTCTGTGGCCATTTTTTGTAGCCATGTGGCTCCTCTCTCATTTTGCTCGCTTTAAATAGCTTGTCATGGTTTACCACTGCGTTTGGGCGGCGAACCAGGAAACACATCTTTAAAGCTCACATTTTGACTGAATTCGTAAAAGATGTTTTTGAAAAAAAACAGGCACATCTCCCGTACATGTTTTCTTGGTAACGTGTCTTTCTGCATTTACCTCATTCTCTGCTTTGTCTAAAGCCTGCATATGCTGTTGGTTGGGCACTTTTATTTCTCCAAACTAGCCTGTATGGCTCCCACAGGATGCAAGTTGTCAAGGTTTAGTTATTTATTTGTTTGTTTAGTGTCATTTGTAATCAAGGCCTCATTATTTGCCAGCCGCCTTTCTCCCCAAGAAGGGACTCAAGGCAGCTCACGGTGTTAAAGCGAGTGAAATAAAAAAAAATGCAATAACCGATACATTAAAAAGCAATGAGAGATAAGACCCGGATCTTTTTTGCCGCGCACCTCAGGAGAAAGAAAAGTTCGACATTCGCGGAGGCTGTCGGATCCCTCCGAGTTCTTTGATGTCCGTGTATTTCAATTTAGGGGACCAACATTGCAGCTGGCAAAGCCGTGGGCGTGGTCATAGCCACGGGGGTGTACACGGAGATCGGGAAGATCCGGAACCAGATGGTGGCCACCGAACCCGAGAAAACCCCCTTGCAGCAAAAACTGGACGAATTCAGCCAGCAGCTCTCGAAAGTGATCTCCCTGGTGTGCGTGGCCGTCTGGGTCATCAACATCAGCCATTTTAGCGACCCGGTGCATGGGGGGTCGTGGTTCCGTGGCGCCATCTACTACTTCAAGATTGCAGTGGCTTTGGCGGTGGCCGCCATCCCCGAGGGGCTCCCGGCTGTCATCACCACATGCCTCGCCCTGGGGACTCGCCGGATGGCCAAGAAGAACGCCATCGTGAGAAGCCTCCCGTCTGTGGAGACGCTAGGGTGCACCTCCGTTATTTGCTCCGATAAGACCGGCACGCTGACGACCAATCAGATGTCAGTCTACAGGGTGAGTTCTGTGCGTTTTCCTGGAGGTAATCCTCCCGAAAAGGCTACTGTACATCTTTTGTTTCATTTGTGTGCACAGTTCTGCCAACTTCAGTAGGAAGCCCTTCAAAATGGCTGCCTTAGCTCATTCCATGTTTTCCAGTATGCTTTGCCATAGGGGAACTGGGTGGATAGCTCAGTGGTTTAGGTATCCAGCTGTGGAGCCAGAGGTTGGGAGTTCAGTTCTTGACCGTGCCTCTTGTGAGTAGAGCCAGCCTGGGTAGCCTTGGGCAAGCTGCGCAGACGCAAAGTGCCTGCAGAGAGAGGGAAGGGTAAACCACTTTTGAACTGGCTGGATAGCTCAGTGGAGCCAGATGTTGGGAGTTCAATTCCCCACTTTGTCTTCTGCGAGTGGAGCCAGCCTGTGTAGCCTTGGGCAAGCTGCGCAGACCCAAGGGATCCCCGGAAAAAGGGAATGGGACACCACTTCTCTTACTCAAAAACCATGGAAAGAGCCACCACAAGTCAGAATTGATTTGACGGCACACCATTATTTATTATTACCTTCCACTAAAGACAGGTAAGATGCAGCAGTAAAAGATGCTGGCTTTTGGAGGGGGGGATTTTATTTTATCTGATAAGACCGTTGATATTTTTAATAGGCAGTGACATGAGATGTGAGAACAGAGCAGTAACGTTAGATGCAATAGTGGAGAGTCCAAGCACTAGATATTTCAAATGAGGGGAGATTATGAGCCCCCAGAATGCTGGGCTGTTCCAGTGAATGCTTATCTTAGAAACAACTGAAACCGCTGTACTTATCAATGTAGGATGAATGGCAACCTAGTGCACCCACCGGTGGCCACATCTTCTTTTGGACCAATATTCCAGAAAGGCATCCTTATCCTGCAATAGCTGTGAGGACATTGCACCCAAGCCATTGCATGTCAGGACCGGAGTCCCACTTAAAGTCATTCTCCCATCACCCTACACCTCGCAGTGTGTGTTTCCCCCCAGCTGGTACATATTCTAGTTGCACAAGACTTTCTTGGAACGGGGGTGGGATGCGAAACCACTTAACATCTCTCAGCGGTTTCCTTAGAGATGCGGCCCCATGAATGGCTGGTGTTACTTTTGTGCGATGCATGTGGGGGAGACGGCAAGCCATTCCATACAGTGTTGATGGGGTCGTACCCTGTGAGGGAAGCATCGCTTACTAATCTGTGGGTGGTAGAACAAGCAGCTCCTCTCTGAAGGAACCTGTTTTTAGCTTCCAAACGCGGTGGGGGACGTTCTTGCTTCCACAACCACAGCTCTGAGGAACCTCAAGTTGAAGGGCTGAATAGAGCCATCGTGGGAATGCCATCTGCCCCTTTCGGCTTCCCCAAAGGGCCTCACCCTATTCCTTAGGACACCGTTCTTTGGTAGGTGGTTTCTCTCTCTCTCTCGCACACACACATACAAACATGCACAACGAATCCCAAAAGGCTGAAATACTTCCCCGGATAGGATTTTTGGGGTTCTTGGACTACAAATCCCATAGCTCTCCACTCTGGGAGTTCTCCCTGGTAGACGGACACTTTACAGACACCTCAGTGTGGCTCACCTGGAAGACAGGCCTCAGCCGAAAGGCCTTGAGGCCTAGCTCGGCCTAGCTCCACCCAAGCTTCCTGTTCAGAAAGAAAACTCCCAGGGCAGGAACAGGAAGCTTGGGTGGAGCTAGGCCGAGCTAAGCCTCAGAGGGTTCAAGTTTAGGCCTGTCTTCCAGGTGAGCCACATTTGGGTGTCTCTAAACCAGTGGTTCCCAGTTTGGGTCCCCAGGTGTTCTTGGACTACAACTCCCAGAAATCCTGGCCAGCACAGCAAGTGGTGAAGGCTTCTGGGAGTTGTAGTCCAACAACATCTGGGGACCCACGGTTGAGAACCACTGCTCTGAGGTGTCTGTCTGTCTGCTAGGGAGAACTCCCAGATTGGAGACTATTGTGGGTTTGTAGTCCAAGAAATCTGAACATCCCATCCTTAAATGTTTGGGGATGGGCTGGCGCTCTGGAGATTTAGATACTCTGGGCTCAAAATCCACCCCAAAATGAATGCCTCTAAGTGCTGGAAAATTGTTCCTTTCCAGGATTTTCTCGGTACAGAGTAGTCAAAACTGATTGACCCTTCCCTTCCTCTGAGGCCACTCTTGGGCTATGCAGCTTGCCCAAGGCCACCCAGGCTGGCTCTTCTCCTTGGCGGCCCAGTGGGGAATCGAACTCACAACCTCTGGCTGTGAAGCCAGATACCTAACTCACAGAGCTATCCAGCCAGTTGTAAAAGAAATAGAAGCTGTTTCGTTTTGAGCTAACAGACAACGCCACCATCTTATTTCCTGTTTTGCAGGGCGTTGAGTTTTGGTGGCGTCCAGCCTAGTTGGGCAAAGACGGGTTATGATGAGCAGAAATCAGCACCCCGGACAGCTCCCCTTGGACAATGTTGACTTAATAATGAGATGAAGCCATTTGAGGCCTGAGGGCAGTGGTTCCCAACCTTGGGTAACCCAGATGTTCTTGGACTACATCTCCCAGAAGCCTTCACCATGAGCTGTCCTGGCCAGGATTTCTGGGAGGTGTAGTCCAAGAACATCTGGAGGGCTCGAGGTTGGCAAGCCGTGCCTTAGGGAGACACACAAAACCTGTTCTGCATCAGGCCCAGTGTCTCTGAAAGTTTAGCATGTCTGAAAGCTCCTGTTAGGGTTAAGAGATGGGAGAACTGGTGGGATCCTGTCCATTGAGTCCAAGGATGATAAGAAGCCCATGTCTCCAGCCCAGGAAGGCATGGGAGAAGGTTGTGAAGGGTCCAGAGCTGGGAAAGTTAATTTTGAAATGTAACCTGTTTCTTTTACCTATTATGGTGTTTGAGAAATAATGCACTGACATTACATGGAAGTTACAAAGTGGATAGAATTGAATTCACACTTAATTTCCCACTACAAACGTGTTGTTTTCATGTGTCATCAAGTTGCCTCCGACTTATGGTGATTCCCATGAATGAGCAATCTCCAAATGGTCCTGTCCTCCACTGCCCTGATCCGCTCTTGTAAACTGAAGCCTGTGGCTTCCTTTAGGGAGTCAGCCCATCTCGTATTTTTTTCTTCCTCTTTTCCTGCTGCTTTCTACCTTTCCCAGCGTGATTGTCTTTTCTACAGAATCCTGCCTTCTCATGATGTGCCCAAAGTAGAACAGCCTCGGTTTTACCATTTTAGTCTCCAGCTTTATCATTTTTGCCTCACATCAAGCTTTATATGACTAGAATCCACCTGTTCATCGTTCTAGTAGCCCAGGGTATCTGCAAAGCTTTTCTCCAGCACGACATTTCAAGCAGATCATTTTTTCCTCGCTCCTGTGAGCTGCAAACTCAGGAGTTTCTAAATTTTGACTGGGCTGTAACCAAACATTCTAACATTTTTATTAGCACCAAATGTATGTATCCAGTCGCTTAATCAGTCAATTAGAGCCTACGGTTTCTTTTATGGGGTGCCCGCCTAGATCCTGGCTTTCACTTCCCCGTGTCTCCATTTCACATCCCAGCCAAAGTTTGCTCAATAAAAAAAACCAAAGAGCAGGTGCTCTGTGCCTTTTCAGTGAATTTAGAAATGGATCCTTAGGTAAATGTTTATTATTCTCGGCCCCGAGCGGTCCGAGGGCAGGGTGAAAAATGGAGTTAATGTTTAATCATTGGGAGTTCCCCTGGTTAAATAACAGCAAATGTTTAATGGAAAGAATATGGCGATTGTTATTTGCAGACGTGTTTGTAAAGTTAAATATTTGCCCAGATGATGTGGAACCGGTCCTTTCTCTGTGGGAGAGGGTGTTTGTTTCTAAACACGTTAGCTCCTCTCCTAGGCCCAGGGATTAAGTGAATGTTCAGCTTCTTTCTGTTTCAGGCTTCTTTGAATTCTGTCTCTGTCAGGTCTCTCTGTGCCTTAATTAAAGACATTTAGGGGCACGGCAGTTCCTGTAAATCATATTTATTCATTAGGTTTCCTCTCGTCGACCTGAAGGCATCTCTTTTCCTCACCACTAGCATCACAACAGCCCCCACGAGGAAGGCCACACCGAGAGGCAGTGACTGGTCTGGCGTCACTCACTGAATCTCATGGCTTTGCAGGGTATATGAGTATCTGGTACGTTAAAAGCCCAAATCCTGTTGGGTAGTTACGCCTGCAGAAGGCAAACAGGATATCTTGCAGCCCCTTCCTGCTGGCAACGAGTCTGCAGGAGTATTTTCAGGTGTCCATCTGCCCACTGGGGACCAAAAATCCCAGCAGGGACTGGCTAGTGGCCAGTGAGAAGCTGCTCCAAATTATGCTGTTGGCTTTCCACGGCGTGAAGGATCGCACTTGAAGAGAAAGGCCGAGGATAGGCCGAGCTGCCCTGTTTCGTGGTGAGAAAGGCTCCTTTTCTGAGGGCCCAGGAGACAAAAGCCGAAGGACCGCGAGGATCTTGTCCTGAACCATCAATGACAAGAGAAACCATCTTTATCTGGGATCAATCCTGTGCCTTCTTTGTTCACGTGTGTGGTTTCTTGATCTGCTTGTGAACAAGTGTGTGTGCTAATCTGAGTAAGCACACGGGGGTACCTACCTCTGAAAGCGGCTCTGCCCCTCATTGAGGGTGTGTTTTGGACGGTATGGTCTGTTTTGGAGGGTTCAGTTTATCATCCCAAATGCCCAACCTTGGCTGCTTCGGGGTTCGATATCAAAGGTGATGTTCTGGTTACTTCTAGTTACCACCAAGGTGGGCCAATTTTTGAGGTGTATTCGGAAAATTGAGGTCTGACCAATGCTAGTTGCTCAGCCCTAACCTTGGGCGTGCGAGTCATCCCTTTACCCTCAGTCACATAGAATATGAGAGAGGGACGTTGATGGCTCAGATCATCCAGAATCCCGCCTCCATCCTTGATCTTATACCTGTACAATTCAAAGGGCTCAAGTCGCTTCCACCAGCATGAGCTTCCATCATCCCCATACGGGCTGTTCCAGCAGCTGCCTTAAAATATCTCAGAGGATGGCCCCCCTTTACCCCCTTCCTCGAACTTGGAATCGTTGCCTTCATAGACTACAACTCCCATCATTTCCAAGCCAGTGGGGATTCTGGGACTTGTAATCAACCCCCCCCCCCAAAAAGTAACTTTTCTGATCTCCGGTTTCTCCTCTCTTTCCCTGGGGTAGAGTTGTTCCAGGATGAACTCCTCACTCTGGCAATTGGGGGGAGGGGATTCTGGGTGTTGTATTCCAAAAAGTAACTTCATGGCTGTGACCGTATGCCCTGGTGGAACGCACATGGTCCTGGTAGACAGCCTGACACGAGCTGCTCTCGGTATTCAGTTTTTCCTTGATGCTAGATGTTAAATTTGTTCTTTAATACAACAGAAAGCTTTACACGTTTGGGGATTGTTAATTAAAAGCCTAGGGAGCTCTTATGTAGCCCTCTGGGGTTTGTCCAATCGCCTTTTATCAGGGATTGATGAAGACTGCAATATGTTTAATTCCCTGGCTTCCAAGCACTGTAATTTCTACTTAGATGTGTAGGCTGTGGTCAACAGTACTTGCAGCTCATGATTCATCCCCGCCTCTCCCTCCCTCCCTCTGTGAAATTAACACACAGGGGCTGCTTCCCTTCATGATAACTCTCCATCCTTTTACATTTTTTTTAAAAAATCATTTTTTATGGTTATTTTTTGCAGAGGGACGCAGACGACGTCTGTCAGCCTAAAGCAGGGAAAGGGGGGACAACCAGAGGGAGCTGGATCACAAAGCCCATCAGCCCCAGCTGGCCTGGCCAGTGAGGGCTTGCAGGAGGATGGGAGTCCCGGGCCTTCACCTCTGGAAGGCTTAAGTGTGAACAGTACTTCTTAATGTATTCTCGAAATACTTCTTAACTTAAAACATGGTTTGGAGGCCTCTGTGGGTGGAAATAGGGCTATCTTGAGGCGGGGATTAAATTTTGGGGATAGTTAATTAAAAAAAAAATCCGAACTAGTTTGCTTAGGAAGATACTCCGTAGGGAAGTGTTTCGAGGCACCTTAGAGGTGGGTGGCAGATGCCGCTTGAACAATGTTCTTTGATGGAGCTTGTAGTGAGGGGTTAAGCAACCGTTTACACACCCCTTGGGAGCTCCAGATATTTCGTCTTCCTAGCCAGCCCCTCCCCTATGAGGGAGAGCCCAAAGCACCAAGCAACTGGATCAATCCACATCCACAACACATCGGGAGCGGGTCTTTTGTAAAGTTAATGGCTCTTAGTTGCCCAACGGAAGACCAACCCACCCTTAAAGGCTTTGCATGACAGTGGGAATGCCTTTCAACCAGACCCAGTTCCCAGAAGGACCCATTTCTCCCTCCCAGCTACTGCGAGAGTGGCAAGCTGTGCTCCGAAGAAACAAGGAAGAAGGGTGGAGTGGAGGAGGCTTCCTTGTTAATCACAAAGTCCAGGAGCTTCAAACTTGTGTCCCACTGTTTACAAAGGACAACCATGTTTTGGTCTGCGGACGAAGAGAGAGGGCTATGTCTCGGTCAGGGAGAGCATTCCTGGCTGGTATTTTTCGGTATGGTGGCTGATTCTTCTAAGGTCATTTTAAATTCTCTTCCATGGAATCTTTTAATCCTTTCTGGAAAAGCTCACGGGAAGGGGAGGCCTTTGTGTAGCTGGCTCAATGTGGCCTTTCTGATTAAGTAAAGCACTTTATTACTCTGTTTGAGTTCCCTGCTAATCCGCAAGGTATTTCAAGGCAGGCATTAAGTGTGTGTACAGCCCATTGAGCCTGGAGATGAGCTGATTAATACCAAGATGTTTGTGATGAAGGAGGATGGGGCCCGGAGTGGCTCTCCCCCCCCCCACCCCCGCTTACTTTCTTTGAGATAAAAACAGTGCTTAACAGCCTCTCCCAGCCTTTGGGATAACAGTCGGGCTTTCTCTGAAGGAGCTGGACTACACACCCCATCTTCCCCATCCTGTGAAAGGCTGTTGTTGAGGATGATGGGCCTTTCAGCCCAAGGCTGGCAAAAACCCTGTTAGTTTGGGGGGGACATTTTTCCAGCCCCCGAGTTCCGTGGCGCTCCACAGCAAAGATGGGAAGCAACAAAAAGTTATTTCCGGTTTGGAAAAAAAAAAGTTCATCCAAAATTCAGTGTTTGTTTGTTTTTAATTGTCTTTTTTTTTTTTTACACTAAAATGAGTCTGTGGGTTGGACCACACTTTACTCTAGAGGAGAACTGTTGCTTAGAATTTTCTGCTTTGAGAGCTCGAACCCACCCGCAACAATGCCAGAAATCTCTAGCATGGAATTCAGAACCTTTCACCAAACTACAAGTCCCATGCTTCTTGTAAGATGGAGCCACGACAGTTAAAGTGGCGCCAGGCTGATAGAACTGTGTAATGCTGGTACATTTGAAGGCGCCCGATAAATGTCAGACGCAACGGCTGAAATCCTGTTACGCTGCTGTGTAAAATGCGTATCTTTCGGAGGTAAATTGACGTAAGTTAAGAAATCTCCTTAGGCATTATCTGCTGAGTGCTGATAATGATTGGTGTGTAACAGGTAATGTCTACAGATATTTTTAACTTACATCAATTAGACTCAAAAAGTTATACCTTTAGCGCAACAGCGTTACAGGGCTTCAACAGGTGTCTTTCACCTATAAATTTTATTGTGTTTCAGTCACTGAGATCTATGGAAGAAACGAAGAGTATCCTACATCAGTAAAACCCAGAAAATGGAACTGATGGATAGCTCAGTGGTTTAGACATCTGGCGGCAGAGTCAGAAGTTGGGAGTTCGATTCCCGCTCTGTGCCTCCTTGACAGGGGCTGGACTTGATGATCCACAGGGTCCCGTCCAGCTCTGCAGTTTGAAGGTTGTTCTAGGGTTGACATTCTCCTTTGCTACAACCCAAACATAATTTAACTTAATTCTGTTATTGGTAGGGTGGGGGAAAGGAACTAATTACACGTAGTTAGTTACACGCATTTATTTACCCTGGCTTTTTGGTTTCATAAGACTGTAGGCAACTTTTTAAATATTAAGTCACCATGTAGCTCGGCATGATCACTTTTCTGTTGGAAATCGACGTAATGTAACTGAACCCGTGGCAACCTTCTGCTTCAAGAGCTGTGTGAGAGAGGACCTAAATTTGGTTTCTCGCAATGTCTTAAGCGTTTGCTCTTGAGCCAACAGAGTTTTCCACGTCTCTGGATGCAGGAGTTCATTTGGCCCCATCCGCCTTTTAAGGTAAATGGGGCTTCCGTTTTGTATATACAGACATTTTGCCACGCTGACCTTCCTCCAGGTCCGTTTGAAAAAACTGGAAGATGGAACGCTCGCCTATCCGGTTTGAGGATTAGCCTCTTGCTGTTTCCGTTGTTCTGTTTAAATTATCCTGGAAAAAAAAAAGTTAAATGTAAGAGGTGTGGAAAATTGCCATAGTTAAGAAACAGGGCGCAGAAGAGACAGCCCCTGGGGCTCTGGTGATGTTAAACTTTCAGGCCTGGGCTTCTGTTTCATTACTCACCGGTGGCTTTGCAAAGGGAATAAATGCCACGCCAAGCTTGGTTGCCATAGGAAACTGCATCCCGGTGCTGTGCCCCCGTGGGCTACATCCTGAACCATGAGTAGAAGGATGGACTGAGTTAAAGATGAGTAACGGGTTCCATCAACGCTGTCGGCCCTCTGGAAAAATGGGTTTTGGAAAAGAAAAAAAAATGAATTTCAGAAGACAACCCACTTCAAATTGCCTGCTTTTCGCTTAAGTGTGTTGTGAAAAATGGGCTTTGCGGGAGAAAAATGTTGCGACATACTGTTTCCGGGCTATTTATTGACACATTTAGTTGCAGATATATATTTTGAAAAAGCACCCCCAACGGACCAAAAATGTTTTAATTTGTTTAGAAAAATGTTTCTTGGAAAGCCCCCTCATGTTCTCTAAAGAGAAAGTGATTTTGCCATCCTTGATCCCTTAAGCTTTCTGTGTCTCCACATGCTCCAAATTTGCTTTTTTAAATTATCACCAGAAGGTGCCAGGGAGATTTTCCCACTAAGTTTTTAAAATAAAAATATCTGGCGGTGAGGGTAGAGGAGCAACACAGGATCTGGTAGGGTATATCTGGCCCTAGACATCCCAAAGTTTCCCATCTCTGAACTAGATGATACCTTTTATTTTGTTTTCTGCAGAGGTGCTCTCCTAAGTAGCGAAAAAGGTCTGTTTGTCACAACAGGTGATTTTCCTCACCAATGTCTCCTGTTTTATTCCAAGGTAGTTCAAAGGTAAACACAAACTTATTGTTGAAGTCTGGTTCCCTCAAACTACTCTCAGAAACCCGTACCTCTGACCCTTGACTTCTACTCACCCTGACTCACCTCATAGGTGGGTTGTGCAGATAAAATGGAAAGAGTCGTGTACTTGTGCTCCCTCTGAGAAAAAACCCGGTTGCAAAGCTAATGAATAGAGACACTATTATTCTGCAAAAGCCCTCAGTCTTGGCCAGCATAACCAACAGTGAGGGGATGATGGAGTTATAGTCCAGCAGCATCCAGAAAGCCATCATTGGTTCTGTTCATTTAGTTGCTCATTTAAATCCTTTAGATACCACCATTTGTAATATCTATCCCGGGACAATGTAGTTAAACCTAAAACCATAACAATGCATCATAATTGAGTGAATGTACAGTGGTTCCATTAAAACTGTAGGCTAATAACACAAGTCAATATCCCTTAAAGCCGGTGAGGAGAAAGAGAGTGGTTCCAATATTTAAAACACGAACCATTAAAATTTCCCAGCGAGAGTAAAGATATCCTCACACAACGACTCATGACCATAGGTGGAGAAGGACTGCAGAGGTGGGATTATCCCTCACCCCCAGTCCTTTGTCCATCTAACGAGCCTATGCAGACCAGGGGGAAGTGAAACCAATGTGGAGGATATATCAGGGATCTCCTACCAACTCGCCTCAGACCGAAGAAACTGCTTGGATGAGGAGCGAAATGTTTCAACCAATAAGGAAGAAGTCTAGTTGCCACAACTCAACTTCCAGATAACCTCACCTGGATGACTGGGCATCTTCACAGATACGTCCTCACATAATGCTTGAAAGACTGTGCCATTTGGTCTTCATGGTGAAGAACATTCCATTGTTGGAATGCTACAGATGAGAAAGCCAGAAAGCCATCTCTGCTGACTTGGCAGTGAGAAGATCCATGGTGGCAATGGGAGAAGGTGGCCCTTGAAGGACCTTGATTCTAGACCTTCAAAGCCCAGCATTTCTCAAGCTTTGGTCCTCCAGATGTGTTGGACTTCAGCTCCCAGAATCCCTGGCCCTTCACCATGTTGATTGGGTCTGAAAGATCTAGAGCAATGGTCCCCAACCTTGGGCCTCCAGAGGTTCTTGGACTACAACTCCCAGAAGCCTTCACCACCACCTCTGCTGGCCAGAATTTCTGGGAGTTGAAGCCCAAGAACCTCTGGAGGCCCAAGGTTGGGGACCACTGCTCTAGAGGACCAACGGTTGATGAAGTTGGTTGTAGCCATTATGGCGGTCTCAAAGTGTCCCACTCTAAAACTTGGCTTTGGTCTTTTGGACCAGAGAACCAGAGTTGTGGTAGTAGGGAGAGTTAGGTTTGAAGTCCTACATAGCCGTTCCCCTGCTGTCATGTAGGACTGAAGAAATGGTAGGGACATAGACACGTATGTAAGCTCTACTCCTGATTATCCTCAATGCACCAAGTTGTTAAATACCTTCGTGTCAAAGGTGTGAAAAAGGACCCTATAAAGAGCCTTTGGCTGGTTGCACCTACAGAACTCCCATGCTCAGGAATCATTTACAGCTGAATTTGCATTTTCAGATATTTCTGCTGTACACACTAGGATCCTGCATACTTCTAGTTGATGGGAATATTTATGGGGCCGGGCTTACAGGCATGCTCACATCCCCACCATGAATTTAACCCAACGTGTGACTTGGGGTGTCTGTTGTGGTGGCTCTGAATCCTGGCTGGGTTTTAGTCCGAACTTGGCAGCAGCTGTTTGAACCCAGTCTTCAAAATAGGTTCCGAAACTTGGATAGCTCCTTTATAGCTCAGGTGAAAATTTCGGGCTCCCCCCAAAACTGGAGTTATTGCTCCCCACGTCGCTGATTTGAGCAGGTGAGCCACCTCCATAGAGCTTGGGAGGGCCACGTTTGAGACCTGCTAAATTAATTTATACCAGGCTCTCTCTCTCAGCTTGACCTACCTAAAACTTCCTAACTGTTAGAGCAGTACGACAACGGGACCAATGACCTCGGGAGATGGTGAGCACTCCAACACTGGAGGCATTCAAGAGAAAATGAGACAACCATCCGTCAGATCTGCTTTGACTTGGATTCCTGCATTGAGCAGGGGGTTGGACTAGATGGCCTTACAGGCCCCGTCCACCTCCATTATCCTGTGGTTCTGTGATGCCTCAGAGGGTGGCAGTGAGAATCCAGTGAAGAGGAAGAGAGCCAGGTTTAAGACAGTTTGCAGAAATTAAAGAGGTCTTGATTTCTTTACATCTTTGCCTCCCTCTTGGCTGGAGGCGAGGCACGTCATGAGCTTTTTTTTCGAAATCTTCGCCGACACATCTCATTGAGTCGAAAAGGCTTAAAAGGATGAGATGAGAACTAGCAAGTTTATTTATCTGTAATGCAAGAGTGATGGCCATCCAGCACCCATCCTTGTTTTTCTTTTGTGAAGGAGCGTTCCTAATATTCTTTCCTTTACTAAAAAAAGGTGGAGTTGGATTTGCCTGCTGTTGTCTTACAGTTTTAAATAAAAATCTTGTGTGCCCTCTTAGCCATGGTTGACGTGATGTTAAAAGCTGAGCGGCACATGTGGAAAAGGATGACTCTCCATGCCAAGGAAGCGAAGCGATTTTGACATCATTTTGAGTCTCTACCCATCACAAGCGGTATCCACTTTCCACCACCTCCACAGAGACGGTTGGCATTCTGAAATTCCCAGAGGTTCCTCAGACCGAACTGCCGTGTCCACGCATCATGACACCGAGCCGGAGCTGGTATTAATTAGTTCAGATCCTTGGCTTGTGAAGCCATCCCTGGCTGAACGTCTTCCTGCCTTCTCAGATTTGAGCTTTGACAGAAATGTTTCCCAGAGCAGAACTAATGAGATTGGAGCCTGGGTCCGGAACGTAAGAGGCAGAAAACGGGGGCGGGTGTGTGGTAGGGCCATTAGAGTGCAGGATTAAGACCAGGGAGGTAAAATCCTGTCTCAGACACAGAAGACGGGTGGGTGGGTTACCCTGTACCACCACCACCACCCCTTGGCTTGTGTTGATTAGATCTTGATCAGTGTCTTTGGGTATATTCATGCCAAGATCTGGAGGAGTTCCTTCGGACAGATGTTACGACCATTGTAACTGATATTTTTTTTAGTATCCGAGTTTAAATTGTTGTAATACTGCAGTGGATTTATCTTCTGGGCAGAATCCTGTTGCTTAGTTGCACTGATGTAATGGCTTAAATAAAAGGGGCAAATTGCAGCTGGTTGACAAGTTGTCCTTTGTACGCCGGGTTGCACACCAGTCATGTGAATTAGTGTGCAAGAAGGAGGTACAAGCGGCAAGTCATGAACTAGTGATTAGAGATGGACACAAACTGGGAAACCAAGGGTTCGTGATAGTTGTGGCTTGTTGCTGTTCACGAACCACAAACATACACAAATGTTCCGAAAAAATGAACTGTTTTGTGTGATTCAGAACTTCCAGAAGCAGTAGAACAGCCTCCATGGAAGTTAAAGTTGCCAAACTCAGAGCAAGTCTTCAGCTGACCCTCGTCCCCATGCCCTACAAATTTGGTGAAGATTGGATGTGGGGCTCCTAAGTTATAGCCCCCCAAAGCACATCCCTCCAGGAAAGTGCTTGAACCACAAACTGTGTGAATTGTCAATTCCGGTAACAGTTCGGCGTTTCATTCTGGGCAGGAGCGTTAACCCAAAGCACTCCAAAACAAACCATGAAATGGCCCAGTTCATGAGTTTTTTCGCTTTGTGGTTTGTTTTGTGCCCATCTGTACTAGTAACAATTCACCACTACAATATTGAGCATTGGACTGATTCTGGTGCAACTCACCAATAAGACTCTGGCCACGATATTTGGAAGGCTGAAATCCAGTTCCATAGTTCCCCAAAAAGCCTAATTTTTAGAGGCAAATTGCTTTAAGTTGGAAATGTTCCTGCATTCTCTGTTTCACACTGAATCGAGCAACTCAACACGTAAACAGATTTCTTCACTTCTAGCAATTCAGTGCCAGAATTTCACACTTTTTTGCTTAACTGTGCAAGAAGATTTAGGCTGATATTTGTTACTTTGTTTTAGCAATACTGTTTTTAACTCCATTGTAAGTTGGCTGGATAGCTCAGTATAGGAATCTGGCCACGGAGCCAGAGGTTGGGAATTTGATTCCCCACTGTGCCTCCTGCGAGTAGAGCCAGCCTGTGTGGCCTTGGGCAAGCTGCACAGTCCCAGGGTGCCCCCAGAAGAAGGGAATGGGGAACGATTTCTGAGTATTCTCTACCTAGAAAACCCAGAAAAGGGTCACTATAAGTCTGAATTGACTTGATGGCACATACAGTAGCTATATTATTATTAAGCCACTTTAGGTCCTGGTTTTCAGAGCAAGGTGGCTCATTGAGTGAATGAGTGAGTGAAGGAAGGAAGGAATAAATATTCCCATGTAGGCTCAAGGATTCTGGGGTTGGTAGTCTGAAAAAGTAACTTTCCCAGGTTGTGGTCCAGAGGGAAAGTTCCTATCACCTACCACTCCAATGGCATTGGGTTGGTGATTCTATTCCTTCTTAATATTTCCCTACTTTTCATTTTCTTTCTTGGTGGAAGAAGCAAAAGAAGCAGTGAGAAAATATAGAAAGGTCACGAATGGAAGACAATTCCGTGGAGAATCCTGTGAATGGCTCAGAGTAACTCCACAGTTTATGTCTTACCAGGCAGCGCTCACATCCAGCTGCGAATGGCTGTCTGTCACTGTCTGATTCTTCAATCACTCACCTCTCTCCTTCTCGATTTATTGCAGATGTTCATTGTTGAAAAGATTGAGGGGATCCACTGCAGCTTGCATGAGTTCACCATCACTGGGTCAACATACACCCCAGAGGGGCAAATGTGAGTATCTTGTGCGGGTGCTGTTCTGATTCGTGGTAATCTCAAGACGGTGGTGAAATTCTCCCAAATTCGGTTCAGAAAAGAATATGAGCAGCTTGTTAAAGATGCTTTCATAGGGTAGATGGTGATCACTAGAGTCACTCCAGTCACTGTGGAATTAAATACCCAAATACCATACCCTAAGGTGTCCAGATAGGGGCAGGAACATTATTTCCATGGGTCTCCCAAACCAGCCCCATAAGCGTTTCTCACAGAGGGCCAAATTAGACATTAAATAGGACTCCCATGACCTGCATTGCTTGTTTTTGTTCTTCCTTGAAGGTTCAGCTGCCGAGGGCCTGGTGTGGCATTGGGGGTGCTAAGACCAGGGGTGGAGGAAAAATTTAAATCTTTGCTCCCACATTGAACCTGTTCCAGCTTACATTTCCCTCCTCCCACTTGCTTTTGCATTTTACTTCCTGGGATACCAGAAACCCATCTATTCTTGATTTCATATTCATAGAAGCATAGAACCATAGAGTTGGAAGTAGACTATAAGGCCATTGAGTCCAACCCCCTGCTCAGTGCAGGAATCCAAGTTGGTCTATCTAGTAGATGACTGTCTAACCTTCTCTCGAATGCCTCCAGAGTCGGAGAGCTCACCTCCTCCCAAGCTAATTGGTTCTGTTGTCATACTGCTCTTACAGTTAGGAAGTTTTTCCTGATATTCAGCCTAAATTTGGCTTCCTGGACCTCCATCCTATTCTTACGTGTCCTGCACTCTGGGATGGTTGAGAACAGATCCTTCCCCTACTCTGTATGACTAACTTTCAGGTATTTGAAAAGTGCTCTCCTGTCTCCCCTCAGTCTTCTTTTCTCAAAGCTAAACACGCCCAGTTTTTTTCAGTCTTTCCTCCTAGGGCTTGGTTTCCAGTTCCCTAAACATCCTTGTTGGCCTCCTTTGAACCTGTTCCAGCTGGTCTTCATCGTTCTTAAAGCGCGTTGTCCAAAACTGGACACTGTGCTCAAGAGGAGGCCTAACCAGTGCCAACAAGTGGAGAACTAGTACTTCATGTGACTTAATTCAGTTGAAACAGTCACACAGTGGAACAATGAGGACTTGCAACCTGTTCAGTCGCATCCCATGCCAACCACCAGTCACAAAGCTGGGCAACAGTGCCTCCGCATCCAGTCAAGTCGTTTTTTGTCCATTTTTCCTATCAGGCTATCTTTTTTTAATGGGGAGAAAACAACCCTGTGGGAAACTACAGGCGGCATAAATCTCTACTGAAAGATGTCTGACAAATGTTTCTTCCATCTCAAGAATTTGTCCATGGAATCTAAACAGAGCCCGAGGGGTCAGCTCTGGGTTTTCCCTGGATCTGTGGGAATCCCTCTTTTCTCATCCCAGGGGAGTGGCACTATACCAGCTGGATTTTCTATGTTCACATACTGCTAATTATGAGAACAGAAAGCAGGAACGAAAGCAGATGTTGAATCCAAGAACCAGAAGGCCAGATAGGATCAAGATAAGCAGAGACTTCAATGAAAGCCAGCTAAGCAGACGTGTGTCTGCACTACAGAACTGTACCAGTTTGATAACGCTTTGTCATGGTGCCATCCTATAGAACCCCGGGATTTTTAGTTTTGTGTTTTTCTCCCTCAGTTCCTCACCAAGAACGGGAGGCAGAGAGATTCACATCCCAACCTTGACGTCAAGCCAGTCCCTTGACCCACCTAAAGTAGAACTATTGAATCGACGGGATTGACTCAAGCGTTGACTTGCTTGTTTAAAACTTCTTAACTGTTAGAGCAGTACAACAATGGAACCAACGACCTTGGGAGATGGTGAGCGCTCCCATGCTAGAGGGCATTGAAGAGAATATTGGACCACCCTGTGTCAGATCTACTTTGATTTGGGTGCCTGCCTTGAGCAAGGGGTTGGACCTGATGGCCTTCGAGGGCCCCTTCCAACTCCGTGATTCTAGGATTCTGTGAAAACATTCATAGCCTGCCCTCTATCACAGGATCTCTGGGGCAGGTGACGGAGCTAACTAAAACAATTTCAAAATGTAGGAGAATTAAAACAGTTTAAAATCAAGCCATTTAAAATACAAAATTAAAACATTCAAACATTTGACACCCCCCAAAGGCTAGGTCCGATACAATTTTAGATCGAGCTGATTTCCACTTCTTTGGCTTTTGACACGTATACGGGAAAGCAGAGTAGAATTGCCACCGGTCAATAAGTGGCAAAAATCAGCACATTATTCCCTCCCGTTGTCCATTACGTTGTGACCGCAACCTGAAAAGGTGGGTGGTGGTCGCTGTCGTTTTAATTCCTGGTTCAATTAAAGTCTCCTCTCTCCCCTCTCCACCCCTCCTCGCCTTCCGATGGCAGCTTGAAGAATGACGTGCCTGTCCAGTGCGGGCAATTTGACGGCTTAGTGGAGCTGGCCACGATCTGCACCCTCTGCAATGACTCCTCACTCGATTACAACGAGGTGGGTTGCCCTAACCTCTCCCGATTCATAGATTTTCGTAGCTGTAACAGTTCTCGTCATCGTCATCACTGTATTATGCCTTTAGTTAGTTTATTTCTTAAAAATATTTTTGCCCCACCTTTCTCCTTAAAAGGACCTAAGGTTGGTTCCAGAAAAGAACTACTACGACTTATACTCCTACTCCTCCTCGTAGTCGTGGTAGTAGTACAGCACATTTCAACTCCGACTTATGGCAACCCTTTTCAGGGTTTTCCAGGTAGAAAATAGACGTGGTTGATCCTTCCCTTCTTCTGGGGGTAGTTTTGGGACTGTGCAGCTTCCCCAAGGCTACCCAGGCTGGCTCTTCTCTGAAGAGGCAGTTTTGGAAACCAGGCGCCCAACCTCTGGTTCTGGAGCCAGATAATTAAACCACTGAGCTATCTATCCAGCTTAATCATTAGGTGCGGTCAAGTCAGTTCTGACATAAGGTGCCCCTTTTCAGGGTTTCCCAGGTGGAGAGTAGGAGTGGTTTCTCATTCCCTTCTTCTGGGGGTATCCCTGGGACGATGCAGCTTGCCCAAAGCCACCCAGGCTGGCTCTACACAAAAGAGGCCCAGTGGGGAATTGAACTCCCAACCTCTGGCTCCACAGCCAGGTACCTAACTCACTGAGCTATCCAGCTGGCTAGTACTGTAACAACTATGTTAACACGCTTGTCTTTCTCCTCCTAAATGGTCCCTCTTATCAGTCCAAGAAAGTCTACGAAAAGGTGGGCGAAGCCACTGAAACAGCCTTGACGTGCCTGGTGGAGAAAATGAATGTTTTCAATACAGATACCAGTAACCTCTCCAAAGTCGAGAGGGCTAACGTGTGCAATAATGTGAGTAGGCGATGGGTGTTCTTGTGTTGAAGTGAACTGTGACAGAGGAAGGGGGAAGCTGAACAAAATGACTCAACCTGCTGTTGAGGCTGGATTGTGGAATATCATGGACAGCAGCTGGTGGCGGGAGAAGCCTTGGGAGGTGGTTGGTTGTGGTGCTAACTGAGGTGGAGAATCCACTCTGGGTTTTGGTTTGAACTTTAAAGAAGGTATTCAAAATTTGGAGGCATGGGGTTCAGTGTCTTGAGCCAGCCACTCTCTTGTTGGCTTGTAGCATGTTGGATAGATCTAACACGAGCGTCAGATCAGTCCTCAAGGATATAATTCCTACTGTTGACCGGTTTTCCTCCATGCACGCAGTGCCTTCAAAGCTCCATGCACGTGATCAGGCAGACTTGCAAATGAAGTCCATGTTTACCTCTGAATGACCAATCCCATTGCATTGGCTTTCTGCAAGGAGTGACATGCCACAACATTTGGAGCTGAGGAGAGTTGGGATGAACTTTTTTTTTTAACCCCATAAGGGCACCATGCTTCTCACAAAGAGCTAATGAGATCAGCTCCTTTGGGCCAAATCTAGGCTCTTTTCTGCTCCAAAGTCTCCTGTGATTAAAGGCACAGGATTAAAGGCCCTCTCCGTAGGTCTGCGATGGAAGAGCAGAAGGATGTTCAGAGGTGGAGATGCATGAACATTATTTGGGAGAGCAAGCCATATCTCTCTTGTCACATCTAATTCTATCCGGGCAGACGGAGTACCAGAGCTAGCTTCATCCCTGATTCTCTGTCTCTCTCTCTCTCTTTTCCTTTTCTGCACTGATTTTGTGCCATTTCAACCTGTTTTTCCTCTCCAGGTGATCAAACAGCTGATGAAAAAGGAATGCACTCTGGAATTCTCTCGTGACCGCAAGTCCATGTCGGTTTACTGCACCCCCGTGGCTTCTGGCCACAATTCCTCCGGCAGCAAGCTCTTTGTCAAGGTAATACCCTGTCCTGGTCATGCTGCTGTGTCGTATCCAAACCCTGTCCCTGTTTTTTTCCTGTGCAACGTATGAACTTGTCATAGGGCCAGGTTACATTAACGAAATACCTCGGAATATGCATCAGTGTTATTGAAATCAATTTAAAGTCACGTGGCGGTCACGTCGTATTTGAATCACTTTGTGTGTTCCCCTGGGGTAGCTTTTAATCTGGTGGTTTTTAAAGCGTTGAATTGATGTTGGAGACGACACTCACAATTTAAATCTTTAAATAAACAAGATTTGATGTCGGTGATTTGATATCGGTCTTACATGGCTTTCAGCAGTAATAATAATAATGGCTTGCCGTTGTGTCACTTCCGACTTATGGCCACCCCTCGCCAGGGTTTTCCAGATAGAGCAGCAGTTCCCAGTCCAGGGGTTCTTGGACTGCAACAACAACAAAAAAGCTATAATCCAAAAAGTAACTTTTCCAAATTGTGTTCTTTTTGAAAAAAGGCAAGTTATCTGTATCGCTATAAACCACTAAAGCATTGCTTTCCAACTTTGGATCCCTGGATGTTTTTGGACTACAACTCCCAGAAATCCATGCCAGCACAGCGAGTGGTGAAGGCTTCTGGGAACTGTAGTCCAAGAACATTGGGAACCATTGCACTGACTAAAGTATCTCAGAAAATAAAGTGCTGAGATTTGATACCCTGCATTTCCTCTAGATGGTGCTGTTTCCCCAATTTTCTTTGCAACCGCCTCATGAGATCATAGTGATCATCATAATGTGTAGTTATCTGTTGACTTATCCTCCATTAATTTGCCTAATCACCTTTGGAAGCCATCTAAGCTGATGGCCATCATTATATATTGTGCCAATCAATTCTATTCGGGACTCATCTGCAGCATCCAAAAATAATTTCTGTCATAACACAGGCGATGTCCGTGTATTATACTCTGGATTCTTCTTAGGGTTTGATTCTGTAGAGATGTAATTAAGATTCACATACTGTGCCCTGTCACATGACCCAGATACTCTTTTCTAGCCTGGCCTGTTTGCAAAAGATGTTGCACTGAAGCCTGGCATCCTGTAAAAGTGCTGGGTGTTGTGTAAGAAGTAAGGAACCCAAGCTAAGAAAAGCAACATAGCGCTAGGATTGTTGCAGGATCTGGCCCATTAATTGGTGGCCCAGTGTCAGGATGCTATGAGGAGCCCTGCCTCAGGACGGAAATCCAGCACTGTGGTAGATGTACTGGTGGGAAGGCAACACAGCACTAGGATGGCTGCATCCTCAATCCAAGCCCATTGATTGGTTCCCCAGTGTCAAAATGCTACAAGGAATCTCATCTGGGATAAGAGAATCAGCACTAGGATGGCTGCATCCACCCATCCAAGCCAGTATCTAGATACGGTGCATTGGACAAACAAGACAGTCTCCGTGCGGAAGAATTAAAAGACACAAATCAGACATCAGGAATGGCAACACAGAAAAACCTGTTTCAAATCATTTTAATTTACCTGGACACTCTGCACAAGATCTGAAAGTTCTCATTCTGGAGAAAAAAAATTACAGGCCAAGAATCCAGAGGGAGACAGCTCAGATAAATACATATGTTTAAAACCCATCCTGATGGACTCGGTATTAGATGGATAAGGTGTCTTAGGCCAAGTGTTAAATGTAAAACACTGCAATATTTGCAATCATTGTTTCCAGAACAATGTTTTCTGGAAGGGGAACTGAATATTAAAAGTCATTGCCAGGTGTGAAATGCCACATTATCAATGACTTGTGCCCAGGAAGCAAACAGCCTCTTTGTTTCGGGGCCACGTATAAATCTATCAATATTTGCCATGCAGTCCCACCGTTATGTCTGAGGAAGTGGACTTGTCCACGAAAGCTTGCAATAAAAGATTCATTGGTCTTTAAGGAGCTTGCTTTTGTCTTCTTTATTTTTATTTTTGTCTTTATTTTGGTCTTTTGTTTTTTGGCCTGATACGCAACCACAGACTAACACAGCCACCTCTTTTAAAACTACAACAATGAATGCTACAAGGAAACTGAAGTACTAGGACGGCCACTTTAGTGGTCCCCGAACCCTTACCAGTGTGTCTGCTTTATTATTTTGTATGTTCATGGGCTAGTTCTCAAACCTGAATTCCATTTTTGTTTTTTTGTAGGGCGCACCAGAAAGTGTCATAGAGCGCTGCAACTACATTCGTGTTGGCAGCACCCGAGTCCCCCTGACTCTGTCCACCAAGGAGAAGATTCTTTCCAAAATCCGGGAGTGGGGCACCGGAATCGATACACTGCGCTGCCTGGCGTTGGCCACCAGGGACCACCCACCCCGGAAAGAAGACATGCGTTTGGACGACGCCACCCAGTTCATTAACTATGAGGTAAGCTTTGGTTCAGAAGGGTCAAGAAAGAGCCTGACTTGATGGCAGATAAAATGTATGTGGCAGAAAGGGACTATGTTGTTACTTTTGTATTAACCATTGCCATGTATGTTGTTGTTACGTGCCGTCAAGTCAGTTCCAACTTAGGGCAGCCCTGTGAATGAGCGATCGTCACAATGTCCTCCTCAACCCTTGTAAACTCAAGCCTGTGACTTCCTTTAGGGAGTTGATCCATCTTGTATTTGATCTTCCTCTGCCTTCCACCCTTCCCGGCATTCGTTGCTTTTTTGACTAAGTAGAAATGCTAGCATTGAATGGGTTGCTTGTGCCGTTGTGATCAGTCAGCTTTTCCATTTGTGCTATGTGTGTTCGCTTAGCTTCTGAAAAGGAAAAATCACTTCGCTGAACCACGGTCAACAAAAAAAGCCGGAAAATTGCTTGGTGTCTCGTTGTCATCCTAGAGACGAGATCTCTTGTGATAGCTGGAGAATCCTTGACAATGGTGTTGCCTTCCTCTACCCTGCTTCTCTTTCCTCTGCCACTCCCAGTGGGCACCGACACACACACAGGGTGGCACCGTTCTCCAACAGATTGATTTTTTTCTCTCTCCCCATCTTCCTCGCAGACTAACCTCACCTTTGTCGGCTGCGTTGGGATGTTAGACCCTCCCCGGAAGGAAGTGATGTGCTCCATCGACATGTGCAAGAAAGCCGGCATCCGCGTCATCATGATCACCGGAGACAACAAGGGGACGGCCGTGGCGATCTGCCGGAGGATTGGGATCTTTTCAGAAAGCCAGGACGTCACAAGCAAGGCCTACACGGGCCGGGAATTTGACGAGCTCTCGCCAGAGGCCCAAAGCGATGCCTGCCGCTCGGCCCGCTGCTTCGCTCGAGTGGAGCCTGCCCATAAGTCCAAGATCGTTGAATACCTGCAGTCATTCAATGAGATCACGGCTATGGTGAGTGGGGACTTAGGCTTCTGAGTTCTCCTTCAGTTCTTAGATATGAACCTCAAAACGTCTTCCCCAATCTGATTTAAGCCTTGGAAAACAGTACAATCGTGTAGATATTAGGAATGAATTTTTTTTGGTTTTATGGACTACAAATCACATAATTCTCCATTTTGGGAGGTCTACTCGACAGACAGACACCTTACGGACATCGAATTATAGATCACCTGGGAGAAAGGCCTAAACTGAAAAGCTTTGAGGCCTAACTAGGCCTAGTTCCACCCAAACTTCCTGTTCCTGCTCCAGCACTAGATGTTTTTGAACAGGAAGCTAGGCCTAGCTAGGCCTAGCTCAACCTGGAAGCCTTCTAATTTAGGCCTTTTTCCCAGGTGAACCATATTTAAGTGTCCGTAAGGTGTCTGTCTTTCAAGTAGAACCCCCAGAATTGCAACAGTCGGGATGCTGGGCTCAGCAAGTTTGAAAACAGAGATCCTGCCTACTAATTTGGTGGAATATTTTGCTTCTCCCCAGACCGGCGATGGGGTCAACGACGCTCCAGCACTGAAGAAAGCCGAAATTGGTATTGCCATGGGCTCTGGCACCGCCGTGGCCAAGTCGGCTGCCGAAATGGTCTTGTCTGACGACAACTTCTCCACCATTGTCGCTGCTGTAGAGGAGGGCCGGGCCATCTACAACAATATGAAACAGTTCATCCGCTACCTGATCTCTTCCAACGTCGGAGAGGTTGTTTGGTGAGAGCGCTCAGACCCCCTCATTGAGGGCCCCCGGTGGTCTACCGCCTGTATCTCTCCTAGTGGTCCAAATACACCCACAACATCTCCACTTTTTGAATGTTTTGGGAAAAGTTGGCTCAAAGAGTCAACCTTTTGCAACCTTGGGGATGATGTGAGAAGGCCGCTTGGCCCATTAAGAACAAATTAAACATTTTCTAGCCACTTGAGAGGATCAAAGAGCTTTTCCGGGGGGCAGGATTAGTGCTACTTTTTTGTAGCAGGGTGGAGGAGGTGATGGGAGTGGGTTCAGCTCTCCCATGGCCCAAGGATGGCCATACACAGCCGTGAATGTCTGGAGGTTGCTGACCTGTGCCCCAGTTGGAACGGAATAGAAGAATTCGAGAGGATAGACCTGCCAGCCTTCGCCAGGATGTTGAACTACAGCTCCTATCATCCTTGGCTTGTTGGGTGGCATTGATGGGAACAGAAGTCCAATAACAGCTGGAGAGCAATTTATAAACAATGGCTCGAGGAGACCACAGGCTGTGACAATATGAGTATTAGGAATGTGCCATACCTTTCTTTCCTCTAAATCCCAGAATTCCCAGCAAGCACTGAAGGCAACTTCCTTTTCTAACAGGAAGCTAGGCCAGACCTCAGCCTCTCCTAGGCCATGAAGCCTTCCAGCCCAGGTGAGCACAATTGAGGTCTGGGTCTGGTAACTGGAACTCGCAGAATGGAGAATTCTGGGATTTAGAGTTAAAAAAAAAACCACAACAAATCTCAATGGCATATGGCTGATGGGAGTTCTAGTCCAAAGTTAATTTTTCTCATCACTGGGACTAGCAATGGAAAAGGATGCATGCAAAATAGAGAAACAGAAGAACAAATATAGCTTCTTAGTAGTTGATCAGGTATGTTGCAGAGTTTTGAATTTCTGGTCAAGTTCCTTTTGCCACACAGTAGAAGGACAGAGACTCACAGAGGAGAATAGCTACAAGTCATCCAGATAGTCCACCCCTTTCTCATCCGCTGGCACTTAAGGTCTCAGAGACTCACTCTGAGACATTTTTTAGGAGAAAGAATTAAAAACATTTCATTACTTACAGTTCTGAACAGATTAACAGCAAACTAACAAACAAAGTGACTGTTTCCAACAGATGAAGCAGAGGGGGAAAGAGAGTGGAGAAGTCTGAATATAATCTGTTCGGTGCTGTCTCCATCTGTTGAAATCCTGGGCCGTCTTGCCTCTGCTGCCATCAAGATGCAAACAGGATTGTGATCAAACCTTGCCTTTGACCAAAGTGTCTGCCTCTTCCATTTCCAGTATCTTCCTGACAGCCATCTTGGGCCTTCCAGAAGCTTTGATCCCAGTCCAGCTGCTTTGGGTGAATCTCGTGACAGATGGACTGCCAGCGACAGCTCTCGGCTTCAATCCCCCAGATCTTGACATCATGGACAAACTCCCGCGAAATCCCAAAGAGCCCCTGATAAGCGGCTGGCTCTTCTTCCGATACCTTGCTATTGGAGGTAAGAATTCCAGGAAAGTAGCTTGGGGCCATATCCAGCAAAAGAACAGAGGAACGTGGAAAACTTCCTTCTGCTGATCGTTAGTCTGATTTTTGTACTTCAATGCCAAGAATTCCATTAATCATAGTCCAGAAGCTGAAACTGGCGCCTGTAGGTTCAGAATCCTGTAAAGTTCAGACTAAAATGCAGAGTGGATTCATTGCTAGGGATGTTCTGAGTTTTTGGACTTCGGTTCCCCGAATTTTCCAAGAAAACCAGAAACTGAAAACGGCACACCTGTAGGTTTCGACCCACACCCCGTGATTTCATTTTAAGTGAAATTTTTAAGTGATTTACTCCACTACCAGGCTGCTCCAGAGTCTCTGTTTCTTGCGGTTCATTGGTTTAAAAACAAACAGTGCTTCTTGGGAGGCATCGTTGTTTGGGAGGTGCCAAATGAGCAGCAAAACTACAACTCTCAGGAATACTAGCTTCCTTTTGGACTTATGGAAATCTTCTCAGAGTTTTACAGGTATAAAATATTCAAAAGTGATGGACCAGTCTCCCTTTCTGGTGGCATTCTGGGGCCACCATTCAAGCTTGCCCACGGCTGAACACGTAGCAGGGCATGTCACCGCGTTAGCCACACCCACTGTGGGTGATCTCAGGGTGATCTCCTGGGAGGTGCAGGAGGGATTCAAAATGAAGCCAGGCACTCCAACCCACTGATACAATACATTTAGAGGGGCTTACATGAGATTGATAGTAAATGTGTCGGTCTTGCTCTGCACGAACTAAAAGGCACGAGACAAAAGGAAATAGGGATGAAATAGGGGAGTAGAAAACTAGCCAACATGATGCTGGTTCTTAAAGACGCGTCCTAAACCAGGAATCATGGCTTAAATGTCAATTAACAAACCAGGTTAAACAGTCTGTAAGATGAAGGAGCTTTACCAGTGACTTTGGTCTGCTTTTGGGAATCTGCCCAAGGATTTGATTGGGGCAGAATACCATCAAAAGCAGCAGAACACAATGAGGACTAGTGGGTTGCGTGTTCTAATCTCAATTCCATTTCTTCCTTTTCCTCCTCCCCTGCAGTGTATGTCGGCTTTGCAACTGTAGGTGCAGCTACATGGTGGTTTTTGTATGACGCTGAAGGACCGCAAGTTACATTCTACCAGCTGGTAAGTCGATGGTTTGGATCAGACAGAATAAAGTTGATTCTTTATTTTAATTTATTCCTTTTCTTTTACCCCTCTGTTTCTGTAAGAGCTAATGTTTAGAAATGCTAGTTAGTTAGCTTGAAAGTGAAATTATATTTAGATCTGATGCTTTCCTATGGGAACTAATCCCGTATGTGGTGACAGTTGCAAGAATAGGGTTTGAATGTCACAGGCCAAAGGCAGCTTTCAGTGCCATTTTGGGGCTTGTGGAGTATCCCAAAACATCTTTTCAAAAAATGAGATACCATCTCCTGGGGAAAAAAGCCACCCATCTTGTTTCATCTAAATGAAACCCCACAGCTGTGTGTTTTTTAAAACAAATGGTAGGTTACCTTCACCCCAAAGCATTGCTTGGAATCACAGTCCAGAATCTTGTTGAATTAAGTTATACAGTACTTGCATAATGGTGATGACATCACTGATAGGTGGACATTTTTTGTAACTAAAGACTTCCTACTTCTGTGCCATGGCTTGCCCAACTTGCGTGGAATCAGTCTCATTGTATGTGAGCCATAGAAGCTCTGGAACAGAAGGAAGGATTCTTTAATTACCAAAAATCTTCCTCTGCTGATGACATCATCACACTTACACAGGTGTAATGTACACAACAGGATTTTGGCCATAGAATTGTAGACCTGTGAAGGACCCAGGGTCATCTTGTCCCACCCCTGCAGATGCAGGAATCTACAGCATAATTTACAGATGGTTATCAAATCTTTGTTTAAAGACTTCCAATGAAGGAGAATCTGTTACATTCTAAAGTAATCTATCACACTGTTGAACAGCTATTACTGTTGAGACTGGCTTCTTAATGTTTAGTTAGAATGCCACTCCAAGGTTTTTGTTTTTTGCAGGAGTTTTCTAAGGCATTGAATCCCCCAACACGTTCAGCACCTTGGCTAGCCCCTTTAAAGTTTTGATTGAAACCTGGAGTGGATTCATCCCTTGAGTCACCAGTGTCTTCTGCTTTCTATGCTGTGGGAACTGCAGGACAGAAAGAAGAAGTCGGCAGTTAACGAAAATCACCACCACTAGATGGCATTAACAGTAGGGGGCAATTGTTGCTAATTAAAGATTTCCTCCTTCTGTCCCATGGTTCCCACACCTTCCATGCAATGTGAGAGCCGGAAAAGCCATGGGACAGAAGTAGGAAGTTTTTAATTACTAAAAATCTTCCATGCCAGTGATTTTATCACCCTTCTGCAGGCATATGTTATGCAAGAGGATTTCAGCCAATGCCATTAAAGGTATAGAATAATATTTAGCAGGAAATAACTTCTGTAGAGCTCAGGGGTGGGGTGAGGGTGGCCTTGTTTTGGAACAGCCTCCAACACTACCGTTGTGTTGCATTTTCTTGCCTGCAGAGGAACTTCATGAGATGCACAGAGGACAATCCCATCTTCGAAGGCATTGACTGCGAAACTTTCGAATCTCGTTATCCAACCACCATGGCGCTCTCGGTACTAGTGACCATCGAGATGTGCAATGCGCTGAACAGGTATGAAGATCACCGTTGAGGTCTAACTTTCCCTCTTCCTTTCCGACTTTTTAATTTAAAAGTTCTGCATATAGAATTAGAAATAGGTTTGCGGTAGAATAATATGTGCGATAGAGAAACCAAATGTTACTGCAAATAGAAGACACAAACACAAACAGATAAGGAAAGAAAAACACAGATTTCTAGGAAACAGTTGCATCATGGTTACATCTGATGATGGACAGTCTGTAGAGCTGTGCTTCCCAACCTTGAGTCTCCAGGTGGTCCTGGACTACAACTCCCAGAAATCTTGGGCAGCACAGCTAGTGGCGAAGGCTTCTGGGAGTTTTAGTCCAAGGACCTTGGGGGACCCATGATTGGAGCCATTGCTGTAAAGCATACAATTATTTTCCACCTTTATTTTATTTATTTATTTTTTATTCATAGTTTTATTATTATTATTATTATTTATAAAATCTATCTGTGCTTATTTAACATCGTGTCTCTTGGGTTCTGCTTATAATCATTTGTTAATACAGCTACAATACATACTATGTCCTTATTCTATACAGCGCACGTCTAGCCCTTGATAAAACTGATTCCAAGTTTGATAGTATTCTGAATCTTCCTTCCCTTTGATTTTTAATGTCATTCTGTCCATTTCTGCGCAGTCCAATATCTTCTTGGTTATTTCTTTGTCTGGAGGTGCTTTTTCATTCTTCCAGTACTGTGCAAATATAATCCTTGCGGCTGTTAAAATATGCAGAACTAAATATACATGGGCATGAAATGCTGATTTTGGTTTCTTCTGCAGCGTATCTGAAAACCAGTCCCTGCTCCGGATGCCTCCCTGGTTGAACATCTGGCTGCTGGGGGCCATCATCATGTCCATGGCCCTTCACTTCCTGATTCTCTATGTGAAGCCATTGCCCGTAAGTAGCGGTATCCTGTGCCGTAAGGTGTTGAGAGGGAAGATGGCCACCGTTAGAAGTGCCCGGACTTGGTTTTGGACTGCAACTCCCAGAATTCCACATGCTGCTGCCTGTGGAATTCTGGGTGTTGTAGTCTAAAAACTACGAGTCTGCTCGTATCTGTTCACTAGCCTTCCTATCTTCTTTTCTCTTAGGGCTGGGTGGAGTGCTAGGACCTCTTTCAGCGTAGGACCTTTCAGTGTGGAAAGAAGAAGTTGCCTCTTTTAGGTCCGACTATTTATTCATGTAGACCAGGCGCGGGTCGCTAAACCACATGTCCCATGTGCCCCCAACAATCTTTGACAGTTCTGGAACCTTCCTGGAACCAACCCACACTGCTAGTGGGGGGGGGGGGAATCCATCCAAAAAGGAGCCACTCTGGAAAGGTCTCCTCTAAAGTAAGATGCATGGGTCGGAGATAATCTGGTGTTTTTTTTCTTCCAGTAAACCAAAAGTGAATTTCCAGTTAGGTTTGTCAAGATTTTACATATTTATGATTTGATTGGTTTTATTCTTCAAGAGGCACTTAGTCCCATCATGCTGTTTTGCCGTTTCCACCCGCCCATGAGGGATTTTCTTTGGGTGTGCGTTTGTGTGTAACAATAATCGGCATGTGCCATCTAATCAGTTCTGAGTTCTGGCAATCTTTTTTCAGAGTTTTCCGGGTAGAGAAGTCCTCAGAAAGACTGAAAGTGGTTTAATAATAATACTCATGGGCTATCAAGTGAATTCTGACTTTTGGGGGGACCCTTTTCAGAGTTTTCTGGGTAGAGAGGACTCCGATGTGGTTTACCATTCCCTTCCTCTAGGGGGCACCCTGGGACCACTGGCCCAAGGCCACCCAGGCTGGCTTTTCTCCCAGGAGGCACAGCGGGGAATCGAACTCCCAACCTCTGGTTCCTCAGCCAGAGACCTAAACCACCGAGCTGTCCAGCCAGCTTGTTTGTGTGTACTTCTACAAAATTTTGCATTCTCCCGATCCAGATCACCACCTCCCTCTTGGGCTGGAATGGGGGCTTTCTAGCTACCTAATGGTTGGCACTTCTCAAATGTCAAGAATAAAGAGTGATGTGTCTTCCGTGCTTGCATTGCAGCTGATTTTCCAGGTGACGCCGCTTAGCTGGCCTCAGTGGGTGATGGTGCTGAAAATCTCCTTGCCGGTGATCTTGCTGGATGAAGGCCTAAAGTACTTCTCCCGCAATCATTTAGACAGTAAGTGTTCCCCCCTCCACGGGTCTGTTGGTTTCCTCCTCGCTGGGCTGGTGTCCCAGACCAACTGGGCTTTGTGGCTCACAACCCAAGAAACCCAGGAAAATCGCACTTACAGAAACGTCTAGGTATGTATGTTTAATTCTTCTATAAAAAGAGAAGCAACCCAGCCTTTATCGAATCATAGAATCGTTGAGTTGGAAGGGGCCTCTAAGGCCATCGAATCCAATCTCTTGCTCAAGGCAGGACAAAGGTGGGGTAAATTTTATGAATGAATGAATGAATGAATGAATGAATGAATGAATGAATGAATGAATGAACAAACGAACGAACGAACGTACGTGCAAAGCCCATCTAGGAAGCTGCCATGTACTAAATCTGGCAGCTAAATGACTTCTTGGCTTGGCTTGCTATGAGGCATCTTCTTGTATTGATTGATTGACTGGATTGTTTCGATGAAATGTATACCACCCCATAGTACTAGAGGACTCTCTGGGAGTTTCACAGTATTATTATGCAGGCTACATATTGTCTCCCCACCTCAGTGAGCTGGGTACTCAATGTACCGACCTCGAAAGGATGGAAGGCTGAGTCAGCCTTGAGTCGGCTACCTAAACCTGTCTGGATCGAACTCCAGTTGTGAGCGGAGTCTTGACTTCAGTACTGCAGTTTAACCACTGAGCCATGAGTGCTCCTATCACCTATACTTTCCTATCTAGAAGAAAAAAGTGGAGAAGTCCTAGCCTTTTTTGGTGTAAATTGCAAATCCTGGTGTAATTACACCAAATTTGGTGTAATTTGCAAATCCTGTAAAACTGACTGTGACCTTGAAGCATAACAAGCAAGCGAATTTGCAAATCCTCTAAAACTGACTGTGACAGGGAGGCATAAGAAGCAAGTGAGCATCTTTTGCCCGCCAGGGAAACCTGCACTGCCGGAGACCATAAAAGGGCCCTGCCAAGCATCACGGCATCTCCATAGTGACTCGGAAACGAGGGACATAGACTAGTCATTAGGTCTGCCTTGGAAGCCGACAGCCTTGTGATAATCTGGCCTTGTAGGGTCGTCTGTCTTTCTTTGCTGTTACCTTCCAGCCAAATCCCCTCGAGGGAAGGTAGAAGAGAAAAACACTTTTGATATATTTGGCCTGAAGGGGGCACGGGTTTCGTTTTCTAATGGAACGCCGTCTCCTGCTTGACCTTCCAGGAAGGAGGCCTTGATGGCCGCCTTCGATCTTGAATTAGCATGTAAAAAAAAAAAGGATGGAGGCCTTGATGAAGACATCATAAACCCCTGGCCCAGGGTTGCCATGGGAACAACCTCCCGGTCCCTGTGAAAGGCGAGGGAAGAGCCAGCCCCAGCCTCTTCAACAAAAGCAGAATTTCCTTGGTTCTCTATGGGGGAAAAAAATTCATTTATTGATTTGTTTGTTTGTTTATTTATTTATTACTGGGCTGTTCTTCTCCCCAAAGACACCTTAAACGGCTCAGAACACAACCGCCCTACCTGTGTAGCACACACAATAAATAAAATATTTTGCATTCGTGAGGAAAGGTAGGGAAAAAAGGAGCAACAGTCTAGAGGATTTTCTCTGACCTCCTCTGCCACCGAAGGAATGCTTGCTTGCCCCATAAGTGGGGGGAAGAGCAGGTTCCTCCTATAACTGTAGTCATGTAAGTCCCTCTCTGCCACCTCATTACAAATGTTACCTTTTTGACTACGATGGGTAGAATCCTGCAGCCCGCATGAAAGAGCCTGCAAGAAAGCACGTTTTGGGTAGTGGTGGGGTTTGATTGCTCACCCAAAAATGCATATATTCGGAGAAGAGAACACAGGAACGGGTACTGATTTTTGCAAGCATGAAAATTTGCAAAAATGCTGCAGGTCTTTACGGAAACATGGCCAAGGGGCCAGGCAGGGTGGACTTAAGCCTGGGAAAGAGCACAAAAGCCCATCGGCCCCGTTGATCTCTTCCTTGTACTGCTGGGTTTTCACCTGTGGCTGTCGAGGTGGCCCGGAGCACCTTCTTACATTGACTCACCGCCATCTGCTGTCCTAACCAGCCCTTCATTCTGGGGACGGACGGTTTCCCGCAGCGTGTCCTCTTATTTTGGAAACCGTTTTTAAAAATCTCATTCATTGATTTACTGCTTCTCGAAAATAACTCAGTGGAATTGCTCATTCTTAGAAATGTGATTCCTCTCATGTTGTTCCTTTGACATTATATTTTGCCTTTTCTCCCCCGTTTCCTTGGTCAAGTCACTCTTTCTTAAAAAGAGTGCTTACTTGCAGGTTGCTTTTTCACGAAAACTGACCGAAATCTCTTTTTCTCTCTCTCTCCTGTCCCGAAGGCAAAGAGAATCAGAAATGAACCCTCTACAGAGCGCTCCGTTTTCTCCGCGAAAGAACCATAAAACTCCGACTTGGGACGAAAGACTTTGCATGCTTGAACATCACCAGAAGCCACTCAAGGGATATGCATGTTTTTTTTGGTTTTTTTTTTTGACGTCTCGGACTTCATGCGGGTGAAAATCGTCAACCGAAAAGAAAAGAAAAAACTGATTATTTTATTTTATTGGTTTGGGGGCGTTTTCTTTTGGGGGTTGTTTTTACTTATGTTATGTAGCTCTCTCTCTTTTTTCTGTACATAGTGGTGCAAAGACTGGACTGCTAAATTATGGGATGGGATGGAGGGTGGGGTAGAATTTGTTCTGTTAAAGAAACAAGGCAACCCAGATCTTGAGGGTCTGCTTGCAGAAATTTTAAGCCCTCTTTTCCTGTAATAATTTTATTTTTCTTTTCATTTTTCTCTTCCTCCTTTGTCCTAACAGCATCATTCCCCCCCAGTCTTCAAGTACACAGAGTTTGAGATCGCTTGAGGGTAACGTGTATGATTTGGGGGTCACACTGGACTTGCTTGCATGTCGTTCCTCATGTTGCCTTCTATGATATCCAAAAGTTGGCTTAAAGTTAGGGTTTCCAGCCTTCCAGAGCTGGTTTTAGGACCATATGGGTTGGCTGCAGCAGGAAAGATCTAGTTTCATCATCTCCTGCCTTTCTTTTAGCAAGAGTCTCCCATAAATAAGCTCCTGGCTAGAAATGAATGATTTTCAGACACCGTTTCTGATGTGGAAATGTGGGAACAGTCTTCAGAGGTGAGTTAAGGAGGTCAGGTCTGGGGATCTCAGGAAAATCAGCCAAAAGAAGCCCTTAAAACGAAGACATCTCATAGAGCTGTAGAGCTTTAAGGGGTCTCGAAGGTCATCTAGTCCAGCCCTCGGCCACTGGAGGAAAGCTCCCATGACTGATGGCCACCCAATCTCTGTTTCAAAACCTCCCACGGAGGGGATTCCACCACTGTCCAAGGCAGTCTTTTCTGTGTCAGAAAACTCATACCTATTGGGACGTTCTTTAAGGTTTAAACAGAATCTCCGCTCTTGTAATTTGAACCCAAGGGTTTCTATCCTGCGTTCTGGATCTCAGGAGAACGACCTTGCTCCCTCTTCCATGTTACATCCCTTTGTATATCTGAAGACGGTTCTCATCGGGGGGTTGGGCTAGATGGCCTTAGAGGCCCCTTCCAACTCCATCATCCTATGATTCTGTATCACCTCTCAATCTGTTCTTTGCCAGGCGAAGCAGGCTCCGGTCCCTTAAGTGTTTTTTTCCCATGGCTTCTTCGCAGATTCTAGACTGTCTTGAAAGCCTTTGTCTGACACATAACCCACCTTTTCCTAGAAATTGAGTTCCAGCAGTTTTTCCATACCCTAGCGTCCTCACACCTCTGGGTTTGAAGACTATTATTTCTTAGGGTTTTCTTTTCCTGCAGCCAGAGGGCAGAGCTTGGGAAAGCAGCCTAAAATGTAACTTTTCCAAGTGCTTGCTGGGGGGGGGGGGGGGAGAGAAGTACATTCCTAGGCAGAAGGGTTTGGCATGCGTCCCAACCACTTAAAACATTCTGTCCCTATCTGGAATTGTTTTTCCTCCCGTTTTTTTTTTTTTTTTTGGCCAAGCTTTCTTGCATAACGATGGATGCCCCAGATGGACGCTGGCAGCTGGCTGAGTTCCAGAGGGCCTATAAATTAAGAACCCCCTGCCTCTAGAAAGCTAGTAAGTCAGGGAGAACAATTCCAGGCTGATAGGCTAGCTTTCTCTGTGTTTAAAAGCATTTTCCCAGGTGGTATAAATCAGACACGGATCTGTCGCCTCTGTGAGAACCAGGGCCATACACGTACATCAGCAGGGGCCGCTGGTACTGTGCGCCCCACAGGCCGCAAGCAACCATCTTTTGAAAACTAGAAGTGTCTAGTTGCTTATTGTTTTGAAAAGAGGCCTATTAAAGACTTTTGAGGTATCGGGGGCAGCTGTTAAATAGAAAACTCTGCTCCATGGAGGTCTCCAGACGTGTAATTCTGCATGCAAATATTTGCCCCCAAAATTATATATCTTTTATTATAACTCCCAGAACTGCTGCATAGCCAGAGGTTGGGAGTTCGATTCCCCACTGTGCCTCCTTGACAGGGTCTGGACTGGACAATCTTTAGGGTCCCTTCCAGCTCTGCATTTCTAAGTTGATGATGATGGTTAAGCTTGATCTCCCATCCAGCACATTGTGAGAGTCTGAGACGTGTAGTATTTAACAGTAGTCTGAAAACTGTGTTCTAGACAGCTACACCCCTTAAAGTAACCTGTGTAGGCTTCAAATAGGGGGGAAATAACCAAACCATGACCAGTATGCCATGGTGAGTGGCCACCATCTTGACCTTTACCTCTGGCAGGAGAAAAAAGCTATATATATATTCTTGGTCCAGCATTGTTGACTCAACTGTGTGCAGTTGGTGGCAGGAGAAATTGAAATCTACTGAGCAGCTGTCTTCTAGCTATGAACTTGCCCGTAATCCTAAGGGACTCGGTGCAACACTATTTAGCAGTTGGCAATTAAGTTCCAGTCTCTGGAAAGATAGAGAGGAAAGATAGAAAGCTGTGGCTTTCTCCATGTTCTCCTGATGACATTGCCTTTCCTTCCATGCTTCCTTTGGGATAAAAAGCTAGCGCTGGGATCCAGATGTTCCAGAGTCCCGTCCGGTGTCCATGTTCTGTCTGATCACCATCTTTGGGGACCAGAACGTGCCACTGGATTGAAAGACGACCCGAGTCATATCATCAACATCATTCTTTTGGAAAACACGAGTTTGTTTCGGTCGATGATGTACCTCAGAAGCTGGTATCTCTTACGTTTCAGAGGGATCCTCCAGAGATCTCTGGCCCAGAGCTTGGAAAACTTACTTTTTTGACTCCGATAAACCCTCGGCTAGTATGACCACTTAAGGGGGATTTCGAGAAGCGCCTGAAAGAGCAACTTCTCTGTTGCTTCTAAGTTCTTGTGGTCCTTGTTGGCCATGCCAGCTCCCTCAAAGCGATACTTCCTACAATGCTTTCTTGTTTAGAAATCCTACCCTTCTTAAAAATACGGATTATCTTTAAAGATGCTTTTTCATTCCTGTTTAACTTGCCTTTTTCTTCAGTTGAGGAATTGTTGTATATGTTGAAGTCTTGCTGAGGAGCTAAAGCCAAAATTATCTGTATACAGTGAAACGATTATTCTGTGGGGAAAAAGAAAGCTCGTTTGTGTGTTTGTGTGGGTGATTTTGCTTTGCTTTGGGTTTCCTTTAAACTGGTTTGAAGCCAGTCTAAATGTGTTGTGCGGCTCTGCTTGCACTAGGGAAGAAGTGCTTTTCTCGGGGGACGGTCACCACACCGCAGCGACAGGAGATTGTTCGAATCCGGTTGCATCTCAGGGGTGTTTCTCTGGCACTCTGCGCTTTTCCTGCAGTGGTGTAAAATTTTCTAGATCAAAGCTGTTGTTTTTGATGCCATGAAGAAATCTTGTACAATAAATTGGCCGCAAGAAGTCCTTTCGTTGTGAGGATGTGAGAGGAAAGTTCTTGGCATGTGCTGTAGTGTATAAAGATTGCAAATATTGACTCTTCTTTTTAAAATATGGGATTTTTCAGGCCCATTGCCAGACTTTTCTTGAAGCTGCTAGAAATATTTAGCTTGTGATCAGACCGGGATTGTTATGCCAGAGATGGAGCTTAATGTGGCTATACAGGTGTTTTTTTGGACTACATCTCCCATAATCTAGGCTGGTGGGGGCTGATGGGAGTTGTAGGCAAACAGACAGTATCCAGAGGACCACAGTCACCGTCCCATCTCTGCTTCGGGCAGAGAAGAAATCGGCCACAATCCTGCACCTTCTGTGCATGAGGCACAGAGGTAGCAGAATCGTGATTTATTAAGAAAAGCTGCAGGGCATTTTTGAAACTGAGTAAGGGCTGAACGAGGCATTCAGCTAGATCTCCTTGCTAATGACGGTTGCGTCTGTTGTGATCCTTACCACTTAAAAGTCATGGGCACCTCCTGCTGGTGGCAAGAGGCACAGTACTAGAAAAACTAGGTGGCAACCCAATGTTTGAGTTATTTTCCTGTTCCTTGAATGATCCCTTTGGTAAGCTAGTCATTCCTACAGCAGCAGAGATGGACCAAATGTGGCCTTCTGGGTGGTCTTGGATTACAACTCCCAGCATTCCTTGGCTATGTTGGCTGAGGCTGATGGGAGCTGTAGCCCAAGACCATTTAGAAGATGGCACTTCACCAAACTTGGTCCGATACCACATCTCAGTTTAAGACGTGAACCTGTTTAGTGCGTACGCCCTACTGCTAAACCGAAAACAGTTTTTGACCCTTCTGATCTGTTGTGGCTCCCAGTGCAAAGCAACAAGAGAATCTGAGCCATTGTTCATTGGGCGATGGGTTGTCGGGAATCACAGTCCAGGTTTTTGCAAAACATTTTTGACACTGCCGAAGAAAGGCAGGTTTCCAAGTCATTGACTTCTTGTGAAAAAATTGGTTGGTTATTGACGGATCCTTGTTCCCGTTGGCTGTCATTCCTTTTTGCCCTCGTTGATCAAAGAATGGTGAGGTTATTCTCCAGGGGGTGCGTTCGCCCCCAAGACTAAGCCTAGAGGTGGAAGCAGTGGACAGGGAAAACAAGAGTAGTAAATGTGATGTGCGTGACAATCATTTGTTAAAACGTGGGCACTTGTCAAATTTGAATTGGTGATGGTGAGCTCTCTCCAGAACCTGGAGTGTAATTTTTTAAAAGGAACTCAATGCATTACTCATTACTTCTCAGCAGCCAGGTTGGTATTATCATTCTTGTTCCTCTGCGCGCACAAGGAATTGGCTGCCCTGACGGCTATCGCATGTTATGTTGCCATGAGTCAGAAAAATGCAGAGAAATACTTTCTGTTGCCCCCTAGTGACCAGTTCTGACATTGCGCCTTGGAAATATAAGAATACAGAAAACAAAGAATACTCCCCATGACCAATTTAGAATTAAGAACAGAATAGCCCAGGACCTGAAAAATTGTTCTCAAAATGCATTTTAAAGTAACTTTTGAAAGTAACTACTTGTTCCGCATACTCCTCACCCCCCGAAATCTCTCTTGTTACTAGTTACGTTCTTTGTTAACAAAAAAGAACTAGTTATAGATAATTATGTTGCTTGTAATTAGTTATCCTTAAAAAAATTATTTCTGCTGTATTTATTAGAGAGGAGTTATGATAGTGAAATCCATTCTGATTTCAGTCTGTCGTATTTATTTGCCTTTTATGGTGCAATCTTATAAACCTGTACACCTGGCGGCATGTCCCACTAAACCAGGGTCCACTACAGAGGTAGTTACAATGCAGCTACCTATGTTTGACCATTGACGAAGCTGAGTAGCATTGGGGAAAAAATGAGACACATTTGCCTTTGAAACTTGATTGATAAATATTGCTTACAATGACAATCCTCCGGAAAGCATACGCCCAAAGAACGATCAATCCACCCGTTCTTATCACCAGCATTGTACAAAATAAAATATTAATTAATTAATTAAAAGTGTGGGAGCGTTGCCAGGCCTCTGGGAATGTATAGACTTGAATATACTACTGAGTCGGTTGAACTGTACAGGAAAAAAAAAAGATATTGCATGAAATGTTGTTACTGTATTTAATATATAATTGTACTCGAGAAATTTTAATATGGAGCTTTTGAGGGGAAGGGACCTCTTTATAGATAATGTGTGGTTACAGGAGAGTTGTTTTAAGAAATAGAAAGAAAAAAAATTATTCTCCACATTCTGATCGCCTCCGGTTTCTTCTGTTCTGTCTTTCGGCTTCCCTGTTTTTTGCTTGAAAACATATTTATTCCAGTCGGCCCGTTCTGTCCCACTTTCGTGCCTCCAAAGTGAGCGTCTGTGTTCTTCAGCAAAGCTGCTAACAATAAGGTAAGTTAAATCAAACCAATTGGTTTTTTTAAATGGTGCAATAACCTCCACCTTAGAACTGCAGAGCTGGAAGGGACCCTATAAGATCATCAAGTCCAGCCCCTGTGTCAGGGAGACCCCGTGGGGGAATCGAACTCCCAACCTCTGGCTCCACAGCCAGAGACCTCAACCACGGAGCGATCCAGCCGTTCTTAGACTGGGATGTGGGGATGCGGAAGGAAGGTAAGTATGGACCCTTCCATCAACAAATAGAGATGGATTTTCACCCTACCATCAGCAAACATTTGCACCCTTTATATTTCGACACCCTGGACCAATCAATGCCCCCGTTGCACTGCCTTATTTTCGTTGCTGTGCTTTTTTTGGACAACAAAAGCCAACGTTTCCAAAGTTTGGCCTCGGCAAGCTATAGCCAAGCTGAAAGAACGAACCTATGTTCAAGAATGTGTTTTCCCCCCTAAAAATAGCATCCCTTCTGCCTTCGGGGATCACTGCCATCTCAAACATACCAGATAAGGCAGGCTATAACAACCATCATCCACAGTCAACTGGGATGCAATCCCCTATATGGGAAAGTGGCTGTTTCTCTAATTGGTAGGGCCCGGATCCAGGAAAAATGAGAGTTCTCCACTTCCAACTACTGCACTCAATAACACTTTAGTGATTTTGTTGAATTAGTTGTGACATTTTCTGAAGAGTCAAGTCAAGAACCTTTATTGGCATCTGAAAAACATATAACACAAAAGGCAACAGTCCTCGCCCGGATGAGAAGTGTATTTCCAATTAGAAAGGAAACAAAGAGGACAAGTGGCATAAATATTGATGAAATAGAACAAAATGAACATAATTCATTTGAAAGAACAGCTAGACATCAGCAGCGAGGCTTTGGCATTTTCTGAAGAAAGACTTGAAAGGAGAACCAAAATAGAGAAACACCTCATAAATTTGTGCGTTCCCCACATGAAGACTTTCTTAAAGAATTGTAGACGGTCTTTTGGAGGGCAACGGGGGATTGTAATAGATTTGGAAAGCATGTCTAATGTGGAACTTTCAAAAGAAATGCCTGGAGGAGACAGGATTAAGGACTGACGGCTGCCTTCAAATATTTGAAGGGTTGCCATGCAGATGATGGCGTGAGCATCTTCCTTATTTCTCCAATAGAATCCTAGAATAATGGACTTGGAAGGGGCCTATAAGGCCATCGAATACAACCCCCCTGCTCAATTGAAGAATTCAAATCAAAGATCTGACAGAGGGTTGTCCAACTTTTTCTTGAATGCCTCCAGTGCTGGAGCACTCACCACATCCCAAGATCATGGGTTCCATTGTCGTACTGCTCTAAAAGTTAAGGTATTTTTCCTGATCTTCAGCCTAAATCTGTAGCTTGAGCGAATCATCACATGTCCTGCACTCTGGGATGATCAAGAACAGATCCTGCCCCTCCTCTGTAGGACTACCTTTCAAGGATTTGAAAAGGGCTATCCTGTCTCCCCTCAGTCTTTCCTCAAGGCTAAACATGACCAGTTCTTTCAGTCTTTCCTCATAGGACTTGGTTTCCAGTTCCCTGATCATCCTTGTTGCCCTTCTCTGAACTTGATCCATTTTGTTGGCAGCCTTCTTAAAGTGTGGTGTCCAGAATTGGACACAGTACTGAAGATGAGACCTAACCAACGCAGAATAGAGGGGAACTAGGAATATCAGAAAAAAACATATTAACTGTTAGAGCAGTACAACAATGGAACCAATGACCTCTGTAGATGTTGAGTGCTCCAACACACGTGTTTACCTTTTCAAAGGTGATCTGGAAATCTTAGCAATACAATAAACACCGATTGTGGGAGTCTGCCTTTTTCCCTCAAAGGATATTGATGTTCCAGTTGTGATGGCTTTCACCATGTAAAAATACGGGTCACACATGCATGTATGCACAAATTGATAATAACATCCTAGTTACAGCCCAGTGACAGTCCTGTGATATAAACACACTTTGAGATAAGATTTGTTTTGTACCAGACTGTTGAGAGAGTTAATTGCTCTGCAGTAATCTGTGGCAATTAGATGAGAAAGGATCAAATTTGTTACGTGCGGGAGATGCTTCCTGCATAAACGATTCCTCTGGGGCTTATGCATTGATTGCTGTAATTGTTTGATATTTTACTGACAGAGTGCAATGACCTAGTGATCAGTTTCAGGAAATGTAAAACAAAAATGTGTTAGGTAAGTGGGCAGGGGGTTTACTGTTTATAAAGGAGATCCATTTCTGGATAGTGCAGGAGAAAAATGGCTAAACTTATTTACAACAGGTTCTAGAGATGGCTGCTTCACCTAAATGCTGTTAACTTATATGGGAAATTCACTTCTGGTGTTCATTTTTAGAAATTCTGCTAATTACATAGGAATTCATCTCCGGGGTAGAATGAAGGCGGGGGAGAATCTATGGATCTGTAAGATTACAAAAATAATCTAAAGGGAAAATACAAATGGGGAGGGCAGAGTAGGGGTTTAAAGAAACGAAGACGAGTCTGCACACGTAAGAGGCAGTAAGGATGAATGGGTGGAGCGATGATGGTGAAAATGAGAGATTGTGAGCACCTGAAGGGGCAAGACTGGAAAAGCTGCCATCGTTTTGATAATTTTGAGATGGTTCCAGCACTTGATCCTAATTTGAAGGATGTAATAAAAGCTGGTAAATTAGCTACAAAACTCAAGGCGGTTACTTTTGAAGAGATGCTGGCTTGTCATCCTGAAAGGTAACTTTTCCAGGTGTTGGTGATGTCAAGAAGAAACCGTTTATTGTTGGTTGATGAGTCTTGAAAATCTGGGACTGAGTGTCTAGATGCTAATTGATTTTTATTCGTAGCTGTGTTGTGCTTTTTTTTTTTTTAATCACCAGGGCAACCAAAACCTTAAATAGAGAACATCTGTCAAGTGTTATATTTGAGCATGCCAACTGAAGCCATACCCGAGAATTCAATACATAGGTGGAGTTTAATCCTTCCCACCCATGGTAAACAGGGATCGGTGTTTCCAAGCTGTTGCACCGTACATATTTGCCATCCTTTGTGTCCAGAAGCATCTGTAAGAAAAGTAAATCATGACCTGGTTCATCCCTGTGTGCTAAATGAGAAAGAATGAATATTTTTCTCCTTGCTACAAGGTAACAAGGATTTTAAAGTTATTGTGGCTGATCTGAGGCGTCAGAGTGACGAGACAATTTTTTACACCTTTTTGCACCATTCTGGAATGATGCCTAAATGAAACCAACTGTAACTTGACTTGTTGCCGGGAGTATTAAAAGCAGAAGCTTTGAATGGGTTGTGTGTGGCTCAAAGAGCAATCAGCCTGCTCTTCTCTACCCGATGTCTGCTTGGCTTCACAAAGAGAGAAGCAACGAGAGGCATTTCATGCCAATTGCCCGTCGCATGGATATCCCAGACTCAAAGAAAACCCGACTTGATGTTTTACTTCAGTATTGGAGGCAAGGTCTCCCACTGGGACTTAAGAATCTTTGTGGGGGTCTTTTTCAGTGTTAAGACAGGCTGTCTTAACCCCAAACAGACACGTTTCTGCCCAGTCCTAAGAATTGGCAAATTAGCATGTGTGTGTGTGTGTGTGTGTGTACAGATGTGTGTACAGATGTGTGGATAGATAGATAGATAGATAGATAGATATTTCTTTAAAAAGTAAAGATGTTCAATTTGTAAAATACATTAAGATTTGAAGGCATGACAAAGGGGTTTCAACTACTAGAAGACACACAAAAATAACCCCAGAATTATCCATTTTTGGGCAGATGCCTACCAAGGGCCCCCTTTCAAATTTCAGAGCAGGGAAATGATTCCAAGGCCCGGTTCTTCAATGCGCTTGCATTTTATTTATGTTTTAAGCACTGGTCATGGTTATTTTTATGACGGTTGAGTCAGAGGTATTCAGGTTTGGGGTTTTGCTTTGTTTTTGAAATGCTTTTGGCTGTGCTAGAAAACACTTCTTTTTCTGACCACTGTTGGGAAAGCTTTCTTGAAAATATTGGCTTATTAGGCTGGTAGCATACCCACGTTGAGTTGTGGTACACCCCTGATAACATCCCAAAACAGGGGACTGATTTTTCACAACAGGATCTTTTCACACCTCCCATCCTGTGCCAATTAGTTTGCTTTGTCTTGTGATCGGTCATTGGAAGGTAAACACAGGCTTTATTTGCCAGTCTGATTGCTTGGTCATGAAGCTTTCTGGAATCTGAACAGGTTCTTCCAGTTATATGTAATGTGTAGTTTGGCCCTCAGGAAAGATTTTAAGGTGGCTGACCCCGGGTGTTTTGCTTTGGAAATATTTCTCCGTGAAAATTCAGGTCAGCTCTGAACAGAAATTCATTATTAGAACCTGCAAAGTAAATGGACGTTCTCTTGGAAGACAAGAACAACACCAGGAAGAAGGACCAGGACATGTTACCTTATTGTTTATCTGCTGTTCCCATGGTGACCATTCTGTATTTGAGCTCAGAACACGGTAGACATATCCGATAAGAGCAAAACCTGAACCAATCCATTAGTCTTTGGTTTTCTTTCTCTTCCCACTATGGAATATTTTGGAGAGGAATAGCGGGTGTGGGTGGGTGGGTGTTGAGGTTTTAGCCGGAGAAGCATTTTGAAACGGTTCCATCGGAACCCTTGGGGGCATGAAGGCAAAGCTGAGAAGCATGATGATGGGGAGATAGCAGGTTCCCTGAGATGACGTTTGGCCAGACCATGAAAAAGGAAAACCTGATAAGCATCACAGATCAAGACAGCCGAAGGCAAGCTTCAAAACACCCCAATGACAATCATTTACGATCTGCCGATCAAGGAACACGGAGCAGACCTTATAAAGCCAGGTCTCTCCTTGGCGAAAACATATCACAACCCATGGCAGAAAACAAAACCTTCTAAGGAAGGTTTGGTGGGCCAGAGTGTGCCAAGGCGGTGACAATAGAGGAGCTCGGACGGCTATATTTAACAGCAAAGCATCTTGTAAAATGCAGCCGTTTGTGCAACAGAAGCTACACAGTTGACCTTCTCCCAACCTGGAGCCCTTCATGTGTTTGGAACAACAACTCCCATTAGCCCCAGTCGGTGATCATGGGGCTTGGGATTCAGAACAACAGAGGGCCACCCCAGTGAGAAATCCAGAGTGTTCTTATTGGGAGAAAAATTAAGGTGTCTTATCCTTCTCGTCCCTACAGGCCAAGTTTATGGGATACCCTAACGGCAGGATGTTGGCAAGTCTTTGGGTCCAATTCCCATGTCCTGAGTCCTTGGTACCAAGTCCCTGTAGCCTGGCTACAGTTATTCATGCTGTGCTGTTGCTTAGACTACTGCAGTGCTATGTACGTGGGCCTCCCCTTGATGACAGTTCAGAAATGCAAATGGCACTGGCTGGAGTTCTGAGTCTTTTCATTGGAACAGTACATGGTAACATCACTCTGGTGCTAAAGTAATTTCTCAGGCTGGCAGAGACCTTTTAACCTGTTCTTTGGTCCAAGTAACGGCGAAATTCTGTTCTTCCGTTTCGTGTAGGCCTTGTAACAATCATGCGTATCTATCTAATTTATAAGCTGCCTTTCTCCCGATAAGTGGCCTCAAGGCGGCTCACACTATTAAGAAGAATAGAATTAAAAACACAATACATCACTTATAAAAGCTATAAAACTGATTAAAATACACTGAAGAATTAAAAGCATATAAAATGTTGAAAACTATATTAAGTTTTAAAAAAGGGGAGGATTTGGGGACTCAGTCGTGATGATTAAAAGCCTGTCTGAAAAGGTGGGTCTTCAGCTGTTGGTGGAAGGATAAAAGGGAGGGGGGCAGCCTGTTTCCCCCCCGAGGGAGAGCATCCCATAACCTGGGAGCCACCACCAAGAAGGCCCCCCTCTGGTGTCATGGAGTTGCAGAACCAAGGTCTCAAAGCCTTAAACAAAACGGAATTGTTCGAATATTCTGATTTTCAGTCAAATGCATGCTTTGTCCTTGAGCCATTCATCAAGCAGATTACAGTAGACTAATGTATGTTCTAAGACAGTGCCCCACTTGGGTACTCGTTGTTCAGTCAGCAATGCATTAAACATTTCTGGGGGTTGTGTGTAAAATGGTGGTAGTCGTTGAACAACAGCTCTAGATATCCCCAGGGGTTCCAAATCTTGTCTGTTATAGACCATCAAGCAGGAGCTGACTTATAACGACCCTAATAAGGTTTTCAAGGTAAATTGAGATATTTAAGGGGTGGTTTTACCAGTTCCACGCACACACCAGTGACTTTCCATGGCTGAAACGGAATTCGAACCCAGATCTCCTGAGTCATAGTCCTTCGTTCTCTCCACTATATCACACAGGGCAAACTATGCAGGTCTCGAAAGGGAGGCCAACCATTTAGTGTCTGAAGAACAACAGGAAGCCAGTGAACTTCCTTCAGTGAGAGCAAGATAAGTTCCCACAAACGGCATCCGCAGTCAACGGACTCTATTTTGAGCGAACTGAAGCCATGTTGTGGTAAATGTTGAAGCCCAAACACGCACAGCAACAGCCGCCGTAGCTCTGCCTCTCAAGAAGAGCCTCTAAAGTCAAGAAATGGAGTTGATCCACATTTTGAGATAAGAAGGATGAGGGGAGATACGATAGCACTTGTCAAATATTTGAAAGGCTGTCATGTAGAAGGGGGCCGGGATCTGTTCTCGATCATGCCAGAGTGCAGGACACACAACCATGGGCTCAAGCTACAGGACGCCAGATTTCAGGTGAATATCAGGAAAAACTTCCTAACTGTTAGAGCAGTACGACAATGGAACGCCTGACAACCACTTGGCAGATAGCCTTTGATTTGTAATCCTGCCTTGAGCAGGGGGTTGGACTTGATGGCCTTAGAGGCCCCTTCCAGCTTCCTTATTCTATGATTCTATTATCTGTATACACTGCAAAACATACATATTGTAGCACTTTTAAGATTAGCATATTTATTTTAGGGTGACCTTTTTCTGAATGCAGCTTCTTAAGAACATCCATCCATCCAATCTAGAATATTTTCACCTTGCCTTTGTGCTAAAAAAAAGGAACCCAAGTTGGCTCACGTCATTAAAAACACAAAATGAAAAGCTTTAAAATAGTAAATTACTAAAATATGAAAGGAGAATACAGTAATCACATTCTATTAAACATGTTCAAGAAAAGCATTACCAAAAAAAAAACAGATTTAGAAGCAACAAGATATAAACCATTCCTGATGGAAAGAGCAGCTCAGCCATGAAACAACCTCTGAAGATGGTGGATGTGCCTTCGCTGGAGGTTTTTAAGCACAGGGTATTTTGTCATTCTGGATTCCTGAATTGGCAAGGGGTCAGACTAGATGACCCACGGGTTCCTTCCAGCACTACTGTCCTATGATCCGAGGTGTCTCGGTGTGTCATTCTGGGATTATGTGAGCTTTAAGAGGGCGGTGGGGGTTTACGGCACTTCCCGTACAGTCCCTTAAAACAGATTCAGCCCCCCTGTAATTTCCGAGCCGTCCATCTCCACCGAGATAGACCCTTGGTTCATCTGACCCAGTATAGGGCACACTGACTGGCAGCCGCGAGCTGGAGCTTCGGAGGTCTTCCCCATCACATGGCAACAGGCTCTTAAAAAACCAACGCACTCTGATGGATTTAGCGTGGAACCCTTTAGGATTTCGGGGGAACCACCTGAAAGCAAATGAGGGTGGGTATTGTGTTTTTATTTGATTCCCTGTTTTCCCTTGTCTGGAAACAGAGTGCTGGCTAGGCTACCACTCAGATTCACTCACAGACGAAATTTTGGTTTATCTTGGCATGTTCTCCAAAGTCCTATGGGTTTACTGGAGAAGCTCTTACTCTTTTACCCAGTTTATCTTCCCTGTGGGGTACGGTAGGCTAAGAACACCAAGAGATCTTTACAACGGAGCAAAGACGGAAAGGTGCCCCTCTAGAATCTCACCCCATCACGAAGCACCATATCATAGTATTTCCCCTAGGTTTTGACCCACTAGTCACCTATTCTAGGGTAACATCCTGTCTCTCCCCACCTACCCACGTCCTTTTTAATCTCCCAGAACAAACAACTTCTTAGCTTCAAAAACGGCAGAGGGAAGGAACTTGAAAAGCAAATAACCACAGCGTACGGAAGGCAGAGAGCAAAGTCTTCAAGGGAGAAGCGCAGAGATGCTAGAATTAGGGTATTGCAAATATCTTCCTGTTTTTGTACGTGGTGGACTGGTGTCTTCAGCAATGCTTCTCTCTCACCAGCGCTTAGGAAAGTTATTGCTTAGGATTACAGCTCCCATCATCCCCCAACTAGTAGCAGCTACCTGCCAGCTCAGTTCTTTTCCTGGCATCCCCTCCCGGAGTCACCTTAAGCGGCGGGAAAGCCTGGTCCACTGTCTGTTCAGCTCTGCCTGGCTGGTGGCTTCCATCTGATTACAGTCCTCTTTCTCAAAAAAACCACCCACATGGCATCTCTGCCCTCCCACAAGCCATCTAAGGAGATCTCAGTGAATTGCTACACCCAGAGAAAGATTAAGACAGAGAGAGAGAGAGAGAGAGAGGGGGGAGAAAACTCCCCGGCATCTCCCAAGGAAGGTCAAAAGCACGCCACCGATGAGCAGAAGAAGACACCATGAAGAGGTTGGGAGGACCAAACCACCCATGAAGGTTTGTGGAGACCCGTCTGAAGACCGGAACCTCCGCTAGAAAGCGCCTTCCTGCTCTCCATCGGAAAGAGCCCCACGGAAGGGCTGTTTTTCCGCCACCATGGGGCACAAGCTTACAGAGACCGTGGCGTCCTTCCTCTTCGAATACGACACACCAAGAATGGTCTTGGTGCGGAATAAAAAAGTGGGGCTTACCTTCCGCCTGATCCAGCTGGTGGTCCTGGCCTACATCATTGGGTAAGTGTCTACCAGTCAAGGGTCATCGAGCAGAAGAGCCATCCAACGAGGCTGGGCTGAGCCTCTTTAGACTTGATGAGCTCCTGATGGGGATGATGATGGTGCCGTCAAGTCAATTCCGACTTAGGGTGACCCTTTTTAGGGTTATCCGGGTAGTAGCTGCATGACTATTTTCCCTTCTCTCTGATTCTCGTAATTAACCAACTAACTGGTAAACCAATCACTTGAAATAAAATTTAATGTCTTCCCACTCTCCTGGTTCAATAGACAGTAAGTAACACATTCTTCCAGGATCAGGCCAGTCCCAAATCTTAAACCAGTAACAGAATATGGGCACGTTTTGGGAGTCCTGGTCTTACTTATTTTGACAATCCCAGAATCTTGTGACATTTTAAAGAACTGCAGGATAGCTCAGTGGTTTAGGCTCAGAGGTTGGGAGTTCGATTCCCCCACGGTGCTTCCTTGACAGGGGCTAGACTAGATGATCTGTAGGGTCCCAGCTCTGCAGTTCTAAGACTATTATAAACCTATTTTATTGGGCCTAAATATTAATGGAGTGCTTATAGTTCTTCCTTCTCATAAGTTCAACGTGGCTCCTCAGTTTTCATTTTTACCACGTGACAACAACCCCAAACATACCTGGAGATAATGGGGACTAAGATCTGCATGCAGAGGGCTCTCTCTGCAAGCTCTGGTTGTTCTCTTATAAAGATTCTAGTCCTCATGATTGGTAAGGGATGGTTAATGTGCGAGCATAGAAAACATCCCGCACATTGATCCATCCAGAGCAGGATTTGCCCACACTGAATGGCAGGGTTTCATGAGTCAGGGGCCCCAAATTCCGTGCAAGTCAACGCCGCAAGAAATATCTACAGCTTTGTTGTTATGTGTCGCCAAGTTGCTTCTGACTCATAAACCAGCAATCTCTAGAATGTCCTTCCCTCAACAGCCCCGCTCAGCAATTGTAAACTCAAGCTTGTGGCTTCCTTTAGGGAGTCAGTCCGTCTCGTATTGGGTCTTCCTCTTCTCCTGCTGCCTTCCAGCTTTCCCAGCATGATGGTCTTTCCCAGGGCATCCGGCCTTCTCCTGATGTGCCCAAAGCAGGACAGTCTCAGCTTCAACATTTTTGCCTCCAGGGATCGTTCAGGCTTGAACTATCTTCACCTTTCTTCATCTTTCTGGCAGTCCAGGGTTACCGCAAAGCTCTCCTCCAGCAACAGGCAACTGTTTTTAAAGAAAGAGAGAGAGGGAGAGAGACAGGGAAGTCTGGAAAGGAAGCCAGAAATAGCTTGTTGTTGGGACTGGTGCCACCATCCACCTCCCAGAGAAGCTCCACGGACTCAGAAGTCAGGTCAAAAGTTACATGGTGATGATGGTCTCGGAGGAATTCGTATTAGCTACTTCTCCCAAAAGAACTGGGCTGGGCACTTAAGAAATCCCCTGTAGCAGCGCTCAGAGGTGCTTCCTTTTAGGACTACATGTCCTAGCTAGCGGGTTCTGGAAAGTTTTTCCAAGCTGTGGTGTAGACGGTGGGACCGCTCACAGTGGCATAGTATGACTCAAGACAGGTACTCTTAATTAAATCAGCATCTCAGTCAAAACCTTGAGGACTAGAATCATGTTTTATGTTTAGGAGAAGGGCTGCATCATTCAGCAGGACTCCGTGGAACTCTGAAGAGCTGGCCGTGTAGGCCACAAGCGAGATTTGACTGTTCCAAGTTGATAGCCGCAAAATAGGGTTGACTACCATTCCCATGGTCCCCAGTCTTATGAATTATCTCTTCTGAATTGTCGTTTTTAAAAAAACAAAACAAAAAAAGACTGTATTGCTGATAAACTTCTTTGGCACTGTTATTACCTTTTCCAAATATCTCTTTGCCAAAAAAAAGGCACCCATTTTCTTGGCTTTGGAACACTATTGCAACAGAAAAGATAAACGCAAGCCCAATACTGGCAAGATTATTTTTTTTGGGGGGGGAATTGCTTCCAGAACTTTCCTTGTGTCCTCCAGGGTGCGTGGGGCCATTTTGAAGGACCTTAGCTCCCCAGAGTCTTCCACGCTGCTCATTTTAAAAAAAGTTTTAAAATATATATATATTTGGCCACTAGAGGGCAGAGGAGGGCTTTTTCAGTTAAAACAATAGTTTTTGTAAGAGAAAAACAATGCTTGAATTATAAACGGCAAACCACAAAATCCCACATCAGTTACCGTTCTCATTCGTCTTGAATCCATCAGAGTCCTTAACCAATCATCAGTCCCTCAGTCTATTCATACAGGATTATTCGCGTTATTTCGTCCGTGTCCCCCAAATTCTTCTCCCGCTGGGGATTCTGGCAACTGTAGTTCAAAAAAGACCTTTCCAAAGTTTTATGTGTGTTCTTGTTTCTAAATCCGTCTCCTCCGGAGAGAAAAAAGGCCAGCCCTAGAAAGCAAAGGCTGTCGGGTTATGCTGCTCTCCAGTATTTGAAAGCTTCCAGGTACCTGTTTCAGCAGCTCAAAACACAGTGTGCCCTGGAACCAGTGGCAAAAAAAGAAAGAAAAACAGCCATAAATCATGACAGCCAGAAAGCCAGGTTCATACCTCTTCATCCTGTGTGGGCCTGGGTGGTTTTATTACCATTTGAGATGGCTTGTTTCTCTCTTGCTCATGCCGGACTCGATGGTTCAATAAACCAAACCTCTCTCCAAAAGAGAATCTCGAAAAGTTGCTTGATCGGACTACCTCTCCCAGTCTCCCCAGCAAACGTCCGGGAGATGCCTTCCAAAATGGCCACCCCCTCGGAGAAAACTACAGCTCCCAAAGAGGACGGGACTATCCTCTGAGGCGGCGGCTGCCTGTGTTTGGAACCACAGATCCCAAGAGGCCTTAACCAGCATGGTCGTTGGGGGATACTGGGATTTGTAGTCCAGAAAAATTAATCCCCCCAAACGCTGGCTATCAGTGTGCCAGGGACGGAAATAAGGAAAGAGAGAGAGGCTTTCTTCCTTCACTGACCCACAGGCGGAAGATATATCATGCTCAGTGGGAAGGAGAGAGGGGTCCGGCAGCGGATAAGTGAATCAGCAGATATCCATGAATAAGAGGGGTCCTACTATAGTTAAGTCACTATTAGAGTTTAATCAATGGAGATTGGGTGCATCAACCCCTCTGTTGTTTCAGCAGGTTTACTCTACCCAGTTTACTGCCGGATTTCAACCACAGATTGATTATTTATTTTAGTTATTTATTTTTTAAACGTATGCCTCACCCATCCAGTGGGCCAGCCACTGCTCTGGGCAGCTTCCAAGACAAAAATACAAATATACAGACAAAATTGGAATAATAAACATACGAAGTCATAAAACCCCTTTCTAGGATTAAAGGTTAGCAAGCTATGTACTGGAATGGCAAGGATGATTAAATTAATTGAAATATTTGCCATGGCGTCCGGGCCTCCGGATGGGCTATCAGGGACGTCAATATAAAGACCTTTCAGCATCTTGACCCCTTTCAATCATTCCGGGATTCTCATTCGGCTAAATAAAGCCGGCTTCCCACATTATGGGAATTTCTCTCGACAAAATCTTCCAGACATTTCCTGCCTGCCGCGCAACCGGCTTTTGCCCGTCGTTCGAGAGGCTGGGAATGAAAAGCTGGCGTGCCGAAAGGAAAGGAAGAAGGTATTAATTTTAGGCCCGTATATAAAATATGTTCTGACGTCCCCCCCCCCCCCCCCAAAAAAATGCGTGTTTCTGGAATCCGCTGGAAAATGTTTCAACGGGCAGGTTGCCAGGGTTGGGTGAAAAGGCATCGGGCAGCCAAGAAGTACCGTTTTATAGATAGCAGGATATACACATATATAAATATACATATATATATATTGAACACATACACTCATGTATACTGTGTATTTTTATATCTCTGTGTGTATGTATGTGTATATAGGTATATATGTGTGTACATGTGTACACATTGTTTGTACAAGATTGACAGGTTTTTTTTTAACTTCACCTTGGAATTCGCCACTGGATGGATGACTTCAAGGGTCTTTTCCGACCCTACACAGTCCTTTGATTCCACGCTTTATGGCGCGGTTGGTCCTTCGCTCGCCTAATAAGAAATGCAAGTGAGAAAGCAGCGTTACCAGTCTTGACACCCCGGGAAAAAAGGACCTGGTTTGTTTCACCCTTAAAGAAATTATGAGACACAGAAGCTTCCTACTGTTTACAAATGTATTCTGTTTCATCTCCGTGATGAAAGTTCATAAAAGCTAAAGGCCCCTGGGAACGGATTAACGAATAGTTTAGACACACTGGAGGATCCATTCTCAGGCCAAACCTAGTCTTGAGAAGAAAAGAAAAAAACCCTGGGTGTTTCTCATTGCACTTCTGTGAGAACCGTAGGAGCTTCCGTTGCTGAAAAATACACATCAGAAGATGGGCCTGGTGGTGGTTTTCGCTAATTTGGAACAGATTCTGGATTGAGGGGTTGCTGGGATTCTCCGTCAGGTTTCCACATTGACACAGATCTGAGCTGATCATTCTCAGAGTAGTTTGGGATGAGAAGGATTTTATAGCAACGATCAAGAGCCGTTAGCCTGACAAAAGACCTGTTTGTGGTGATAGTCCTGGATGACTGCTACAGTTCAATACAATGGCCTGTTTTTTGAGGCTTGTTTTCGGGGCATGGCTTATGGGGACTATCACGATGTGAGCTTGCGCTTTGAAATTTATTTGTACACCACCGGGAATGAAACGGCAGGCAGAACCCTACGTCGGCGCCTTTTCCATCCCTTCCATGTCCCACAACCAAGGCCGTAACTCAGAGTTAGAAACCAGGTTATATTCAGTACAAATGTGAAATATTTGGAAATTAATTCGACTTCACGCCGAAATGCCATTTGTAGGTTGGGGAGAATCTTTTAAAATGATTGATTTATAGATTTCTTCCCCCCCACTCCCGATTGGCATTCTGCTATGAATAAGATTCTTTTCTTTCTGACTCTGTAAGGCTTAAGTCACTAGCAAAACAAGGGCTTAATTAATGCTGGATTGCCACAGAGCCTGTAAAAGAAGTCCGTTTTTAAGGAGGAATGGATAGATTTAGTCTTCCAGGCCAAAAAAGGAGAGAAATCTGGTTTCTACCCCCAGTTCAGACTGTGGGCAATATTCCCACAAAGGCTGGCACACACAATGAATGTTTTAGACAGGGAGTCTTAGACCAACATAAGACAGGCCTGCATTCTGATAAGGGTTAATCCCACCCCCCTTATTTTTGATGTTTAAACCATGACTGCAGGGACTGGAATGTTCCCCCTTGTTGCTTTAGAACAGCCAGATTATTGTTATCATTACCGCTACTCTATTTCCAAAAACAGTTAATTATGTTGCCTGTTTTTAACTCATTCTCTTAGCAGTATGTTGGGATAATGTAGAAACATGCTCTCTGCTTCCCCCTAGAGGCCAGTTCTGATACTATGCCTTGAAAATACAAAAAGGCAAATCGAGACTTCCTTTGGCACTTAAGATTAATGGCATAAAAGTTGGGGGAGGGGGGAATCCTTTTCAAAATTCCAATAGCGGTCTTTTAAAATTTCTTTACGTGTCCTTACAAAGTAACTAGACACCGTTTTTATTTATACCTAAAAGTAACTTTGTAATTACTTGTTAAATTAGCCAAAATCTTATTAAGAAAAAAAATGCATATAGCAGGAGAATTGCACAGCCGTTTCCCCCTTCCTGCTATCTGTCCTTTGTGCGATCAGTGGTGTGATTGATCTCACAAAGAGTATTTGAAGGGGGATCTACTTTGGGAGATCATATTTATGTGATTCCACTTCTGCATTTGTATAAATGAACAGGATTCTGCCAGTTGTTTTTGAAACGTAACTTAGTTATACCCTTGTTACTCCCACAGTAACTACTTACATATAACTACACTAATGCAACCAGTTACTTCCAAGCTCATGCAGCCAAAACACCATCGGCCATGAAGAAAAAAAAGACATTTCAGTTGGTTTTGGGGGAAATTTTGGGGTTAAAAGAAGCACAAACAAATAGTTAGGGGGCAGGGAACCTAGAGGAGAGAGAAACTCTAAAAGTAGCATAATCTTTCCTTACTCATATCAAAGAGTCACACAATTTAAATTATGGTCGTATATGAAATACAGGCAAAATTAAAAACAAATTAAAATGTTAAGATTTAGACTATTTTTGACCAGAAGTGGGCTACTTCAGTAGCATTATCTCAACTGTTTGCTAGACCTTCTTTTGTACACGTGGTGGGACATCAGTGCTGCATTGATTGAATTTCTCCACAGTCACAGAACATTTGTCCTGTATCCAAGTAGACCCATTTTACTTCATTATTCTTTGATTTGGTTTCCTGTTCCTTTATTCTGGAGGTATCCCTGGGACTGTGCAGCTTGCCCAAGGTCACCCAGGCTGGCTCTACTCACAAGAGGCCCAGTGGGGGGAATTGAACTCCTAACCTCTGGCTCCGGAACCAGAGATCTAAACCACTGCATTATCCAGCCTTACTGATCCAGATTTCCTGAATTCTTTTCCTAGGTGGGTGTTTCTTTACGAGAAAGGTTATCAGTCCAAAGACGGGATCATCAGCTCGGTCTCCGTGAAGCTCAAAGGCTTGACACTGACAAATTTCAGTGATATGGGACCATATGTATGGGATGTGGCAGATTATGTCTTTCCACCACAGGTAAGGATGTGGAAGCTGGTAGAGGCTGGTAGCTTGAGTTTCAAGGGGCAGCAAATCCATTCCCAGATTTAGTCCAAACTTGAAAGGCGCAACTCAAGATGCTGAAGCAATTTCATAGTTAGGATTTAGCACGGTAGATAGTAAAGTTTGGACTAAAATTCAGACCAGACCCACCAGCACACACATACATACGCATTCAATGAAATCAGAGCCGTTAGACACTAGACTCAAGATTCTACACTTAGAATTTTCTTCTGTTCATTTCTTGATAAGGACTTTCCTAAATTTGCCCTTCCATTTGCCTGATGGGAGAGAAAGTGAAATTCTGGGGGACGGTACTAAGGAACAACACAGGAGGATCATCAGATGCCTTTTACTTCTTAAGCCAGCTCCACTTCTAAATCCAAAGCTGCCATCGCATTTGTTTCTGCCCTGAAAAACAAATCACCCCATAATTGAACTGTTCCAGTGAAGAAATATTTTCTTATTTCTTCTCTCTCCATTCACTTTTATTTCCCTCCATAGGGAGACAGTTCCTTCGTGGTGATGACCAACTTCATCGTCACTCATCGCCAAAAACAGGAAACGTGCCCAGAGGTAATCTGTTCATTGTTTAGTGTCGTCCCTGGATTTCAACGTCTTGCTCATGACATTTAGGAGCAAAATGACATCAATAATCAAACCCAAAGTCTTTGTGGGCTTTTAATTGGTTAAAACTTTTAATTTTTAAATTTGTGGGCTTTTGTTAAAATTTTAATTTTTAAAAATTTGTTTAAAAACTTTTTAATTTGTTTTTAATTTTGCCTGTATATTCATGATTGCCCCTGCTTTTCCCCCCTCTCTCATGTCAGCATCCTGAGGCAGGGAGGTGTGATGAAGACCGTCAATGTAGTCAAGGGAAGTTCCTTCGTCAGGGTCAAGGTAAGGGGGCCAAAAACACTTCAGAAAATCTACTGTTGTAAAATACTTGGTTGTTTAAAACTTCTACTGTCACAGGACGTCTTTCTTCAAAAGGCTGATTTAGAACAGAGAAGACAATGACGAGAGAGAGAGAGAAGTTGCTCTATCCAAAAGGAAAATAACCACAATACAATCCTTGCAGTCTTTGTTTCTTATTCATTAGCCATCATCCTCCCTTGACTATGTCAAATGCTGTCCCTAAAGGGAACAAAGCATCCCTTTTGTACAACTGATCATAGAGGGAAGCACATGGTTAGGAGGGAAAGTGTAGAAAAGTCCCTCGGTGGGATTACCCCCCAGGATCTCCTAGCCAGCTGGGGATTCTGGGACTTGTGATCCAGCTAGTAAAGGTTTTCTCAAGCGGCATGCATGCCCCGTTTTCTACGCCCAGTGCCGCTGAAGATGAACTAACGGGACGGTTTGCTGTCTGTTTGTCCTCAGGTATCATGACCGGGAAGTGTGTGAATTTCAGTAGCGCACTGAAGACCTGCGAGATCTTTGGCTGGTGCCCCGTAGAAATCGATGACAATGTACCCAAGTAAGAAGTCAGGTCTCTGCTCTTTTGCCCTAACGAGGCTCATGAGAGAATCTTTTGTAAGGATGCAGGATGGGTACCACGGTGGCTTCCTTTATTCCATCTGACGTTCATTCTTCCTCTTCTCCTCCTGTCCAGTGAGTTTTCTTTTCTCACCGTATGGCCCAAACTTCACTGATGAGGATGAAGATGAGGATGATGTGCTGTCAAGTCAGTTCTGTCAGGGTGACCCCTTTCAGGGCTTTCTAAGCAGAAAGTACTCAGGAGTGGTTTACCATTCCATTTTGGGGGGGGGGGGGTGCCCTGGGACTGTACAGCTTGCCCAAGGCCACACAGGCTGGCTCATCTCCTGGGAGGCACACCATGGGGATTCGAACTCCCAACCTCTAGCTTCACAGCCAGGGACTTAACTCACTGATCGATCCAGCCAGCTCCAAACTACGCTAGCTTCGGTTTAATCGTTTCAGCTTCGAGTGAGAGCTGACCTAGATATAACTTATTTGTCTGTCTGGCTTTCCATAATATCCAAAGATTTTCTCATATGCCAGCTTTCACAGGTATACCTCTTGATAGCCTTTAAGGTGCCCAAAGACTCTTCCCGCCCCGATGGGTCTCTTCCAGATGTTGGCCACTGGAGCACATCCCTCTTCTTCCATGCATTTTGACCTGTAGACCCTCCCTGCTTATGTCTTCCAGCCCACCTCTGCTTCTGGCAGCTGAAAACTTCACCCTGTTTATCAAGAACAGCATCACCTTCCCCAGGTTCAAAGTCTCCAGGTAAACAGAGGGTTCGGGCACCTCTGGCCGTCATTACTTCCTTTCTTAGTATATTATTCTTTTGCTCATGCCAGTCCATGGCGCTGGGATGTTCTGGCTCATGTTGACACAGGGTCTTTGGGACCATCTGCTGATCTATTAATCTTCAGCTTGGAATGGAAACAGGAGCAAAAACACAGGACAGGAAAGCTAGTCTCAAAGCTCCATTCATCCGGTCCCATCTCCGCTATCTGGATCCCCGGTTACTGCTTTTCCAGGTCTTCCCCTTCCTCCTCTGCTAAGCAACATAGGCATCGGTCCCTATCAAGGCTGACTGGTGTGATACCACTTCTAACAATCCAGGCCATATGGACTAGAAACTTAGTTACGGCTTTGTTATTTCAGGTCCAGGTTTGACTTTTCCCCATTCCTACCCCTGGCATGCCAGTCTTTTGGATACACAGCAGGACCTCTGTATTTGCAGGAGATCAGTTCCAAGCAACCCCAAGAATGTTGAAAAATGTGGATTATAAAGAACATTACGTATACATAGCATGGCCTCTGACTCTCTCTAGTGGCCAGTTCTGGTAACCGTCTTTAGAAAAATATATTTCTGGGATTTTTCTTTTAATGTTTTTAATATTTTGAAACAATGGATAGGTGAATCAGCAGATACTGATCCCATGGATAAGGGGGTCCTACTGTATATTAGAGATCAAATTGGACAGAGAGGAATGGGTATACTATGAGCTGGGTGGAGATGCATTGGATAACGTATCCAGTGAGGTACCAGTAAATTTGGAAGCGTACGGGGTCATCCTGACAGGGCCCGTAGTGATTCCTCTCCAGAACAAGAGTCTAAACCAACAGGCTCCTGGATCAGTGCATTTCAACAACAGAAGAGTAGGTCTTTTGTAAAGTTAATGGCTCTTGATGGCACATTCAAGACCAAGCCACCCTCAAACACTTTGCACTCTCCCAGCAGCTGGAAGTATTGCAGCTAAGCTCAGAGGGAGCCCTGAACCCTGAAAGGGGTAAACAAATTATGTCCTAATCCTTCCTACCCGAAAAGTCCTGAGACCTCAATCCAGCAAGACCTGGTTCAATAGCACCATCATGCGCACCTAACATATAAAGATTCTCTCGGCAGTTATGAGCCGCACAATGTAAAAACAAACATAGAAGGAATTACGAATAACTAAGCAAAACAAATGATGCAGACGTGATCGTATTTGGCTTTTAAATTTTCACAGGCGCAACTTGGTGGAGAAAATCACTAAGAAATATCTGAGAAACTGCACCTATCACAAAGTCAAAGATCCCTTGTGCCCTGTGTTCGAACTGGGTCACATCGTGGCAGAATCTGGACAGACTTTCTCTCTTCTTGCCTGCAAGGTGAGGGTTTCTTGGACAGTCCTGGACAATAAGAAACTGGTTGGTGGGAGCTTCCTTTCTGAACAGGAAGCTAGGCCTAGCTAGGCCACAGAGCCTTTCAGCGTAGGCCTTTCTCCCAGGCGAGCCACAGTTAGATCTTTGTAGGTGTCTGTCTGTCGGGTGGAACTCCCAGAATGGAGAATTGCGGAATTTCTTGTTCAAAACATCCCAGAATCCCATGCCCAGATCTCAGCAAGGCCAAGAGGCATTTTTAAAGTGGTTGGCAGCCTGAGAACATAATTTTCACAACGCAAAGGTTTGTGATAGGATATCTCATATAATGGAATGTAATATAAAATTAGTGCTTTTTCACTTCATAACGCCTAGGACACGGACAAGCAGAGCAAACACAACACGACAAATACGTTGACTCCAAGGACAGAAACCATCCGTTCCAAGCCACAGCTTTCACTAAAAGACAGTGTGATACTCATTATAATAAATATTTATTTATAATAAGTGTAGGCATCCTTCAGCTTCAAGAGACTAGGGTAACGTGCTCTGAATAGAGGTCTTGGAACAGCGTCTAGTGTGGCTGAGAAGGCCAATTCGAGATTATAAGAAGTATTTATTATAATAAAAATCATTTTTTAAAAAAATGCACTTTTTCTCCAAAGTGGGTCAGATGTTTTCGAAAGTGTGTTGTCTCTAATTGGCTTATGTCACGTGGTGAATTGCTCGGCCAGTTTACTCTTTCTCTTGGGCAGGGAGGCGTAGTGGGGATCACCATCAGTTGGGACTGTGATCTGGACTGGCCGGTGAGATACTGTGTGCCTGTTTACCAGTTCCATGGGCTTTACAACGAAGACAATAACATCTCCCCAGGTTTCAACTTCAGGTACGCTGGCATTTTAGAGCTATTCCATTCAACCTCCTTCATACCCGTGACTTTCCAGTTTATGAACTTTGGCTTGCGTTGGCTCCCGGGGCAAAATCCGGTTGTGAGTCCCGGCTAGACGGGAGCCACTGAATCAATCGGACTTAAGGAAGTGTTGACTTTAAGAAGACTCATTCATTCCAAGGTCTCTTCTAGGTGAGACCCACAGCCGGCTCCTAATCTGGTCGTACATCGCGACGGGACAAGCCCTGCCAACTCTGAATGATCTGCCCTCTTCCCAATGTAGATGTCTCTACGTGGCAATTTTATTTTGTTATCAAATGAATTGCATTTTATAATATTCATTACAATAAGCAACTCCATGCAGGGAGACCCCAGCTACAGTGAATCTAAAGCGGTACAGTCCCTCAAGAGAATTTGCTACTAGATGGCTGAAATCCTGTTGCCATAACTTACTCTGCCTAAGGCTGATGATGTCATCATCGGCAGTGATAGTTTCCTCAGAAATTAAATATTTCTGACTTCTCCCGAGGCTGCCATGTAATCCGTATCATTGTCAGGAAGCTGTCGGAAGCCATGGGAGGAAGGGGGAAGTCCTGAAACAGGACGATTTGTGGTTTCAGAGAACATGTAATGATAGGCTCAAGCTACAAGAAGCCAGATTGAGGCTGGATATCAAGAAAAACCTCTTAACTGTTAGAGCAGTACGACAATGGAAGCAATGACCTTGGGAGGGTGTGAGCACTCCAATGCTGTGGAGGCATTGAAGAGAAAATAAGACAACCCTCTGTCAGATCTGCTTTGATTTGGATTCCTGCCGTGAACAGGCGGTTGGGCTCGATGGCGTTAGAGGCCCCTTCCAACTCAATGATTCTATGAGTCTGTGAGTCTATGAACTTAGCTGTACAGTTATGCCTGGGCTTTAATTCCATGAATACCAAAACTAGATCCTTTCTACAGACGTTACGCTGGTTTGGTGGTTCGTGCCAGTTCGTTTTTTGGCTCAACAGGTGGTTCAGCACTTCCCAACCCTGCCTCCTCCGATGGGCACCCACACAGAGGCAGCTGCCAGAGGAGGCAGGGCAGGGCAGCCATGGAGCTGCCTCTGAGTGGGCGCCCATCGGAGGAGGCGGGGCTGGGAAGCACAAAACACCTGTTTGGCAGAAAAAACGAACTGGCACAAACTGCCGAACCGGTGGTTCGTGCCCATCTCTAAAGTGGTGTCATCAGTCCTTTGAGGACCCAAAGGCGGTTGAAATCTTTTTCGTAGACAATCTTATTCCCCATTCAAATGCTTCGTTCTGATCAATATTGTTTTTCGATTTGAAAGACATGCCAGATATTACCGAGAAAATGGAAGAGACCTCAGAAATCTCTACAAGGTGTTCGGGATTCGCTTTGACATTCTAGTAAATGGAAAGGTAACGAATTTTCACAATAATTCGCTCTTGAGTTTTTGTTTTTTAAAAAATCTGTGTTGTCCATTGGATGACGGGAACTGGATGTTCCTCTGGGCAAACCAAACGCAGCGTGTCACATCCCTACATGCTTCCCCAGTTGAAATCAGACAGCTGCAGAGGCGCATGACAGACTGCACCAGAAAGGGTCACTTTAAGGGGAGTGATCTTCCTTAAAGGGACCCTTCCATCTGCCGGGGAATGCACCCCAAAAGAATAAGCACTAGAGCTGGACCAAAACGGTCCAGCTTGGACATGAATCGGGGTTGGGCTGGAGAGCATTTCCATGTGTGTTGTGTGATCACTGGGAAATATACCTACCAGACCACTCAACAAGTGTTCCACATTTCGACCTATTTCCCTGTGTGACTGTACCCTCGGTCAGCTTTATGCTGAAGCGGCAACCCTGTAATTTCACTGCTCGCCATCTTTCAGGTGTGCAGAATTAACTGGGAGGTGAATTAAAGCTCACTTGTTTTCTTTACAAGATGGGGGGATACTTGGTTCAGTAACATTCTGAGTGAGAAGGATCTTGGAATTATTGTAGATCGCAAGCTGAATATGAGCCAACAGTCTGATGGGGCTGCGAAAAAGGCCAATGCTATTTTAGGCTGCATTGACAGAAGTGTAGTCTCCAAATCCCATGAGGCACTAGTTACTCTCAATTTGGCACTGGTTAGGCCTCACCTTGAGTATTGTGTCCAGTTCTGGACACCGCACTTTAAGAATGATGCCAACAAACTGGAGCAAGTTCAGAAGAGGGCAACCAGGAGGATCAGGAGACTGGAAACCAGGCCATAGGAGGAAAAAGTGAAATAACTAGGCGTGTTTAACTTTGAGAAAAGAAGACTGAGGGGAGATAGGATAGCACTTTTCAAAGACTTGAAAGGTAGTCCTACAGAGGAGGGGCAGGATCTGTTCTCCATCATCCCAGAGTGCAGTACACGTCATCATGGGCACAAGCCACAGGAAGCCAGATATCGGTTCAATATCAGGAAAAACTTCTTAACTGTTAGAGCAGTACGACAACGGAACCAATGACCTCGGGAGGGGGTGAGCGCTCCACCGCTGGAGGCATTCAAGAGAAAATAAGACAACCTTCTGTCAGATCTGCTTTGATTTGGAATCCTGCCTTGAACAGTGGGTTGGGCTTGATGGCCTTAGAGGCCCCTTCCAACTCTACAATTCTATGATTTAATTAACAACGTCACTATCAACAAGGGTTTGTCTCGGATTTGACCACCCTCTCGTTATCTCTTTTTTTTACCCCAGGCAGGAAAATTTGACATTATCCCAACCATGACTACTATAGGTTCTGGAATCGGCATCTTTGGGGTCGTAAGTTCCTATTTTCTTATGTTTTCCAAAAATGGGAATTTCCTCTACAAGGACAATGTTGGTGGTTCTGGAAAGGGCCAAAATTGGGGGGGATAAGAATGGGAAGTTGTCCTGACATCAATTACTGGGTTTGATTTTCTGAGATGGGGGGCTGAACTTTGCAAAAATTGATTATTTGATTTTTAATTATTTAAACATTTATAGTTCAAGGATCTCATGGCAGGTTAGAAAGCTGTATAAAGCCGCCTTGAGTCCTCTTATGGGGAAGAAAGGCATCTTATAAATGAAAGAAACAGACTAACTCACTCACTAATAAATAAATAAAAACAATTTTAAAACATAAGATATTTGAAATAATTTAAAATCAAGTGTTAAAACCCTTAATCTGCTTGGGATTTTTAGTCCAAACTTTGCTGGAGCGATCAGGTTCAGCCCTTGGGACAGCTCCTTTAAAGACCGGGTCAAAACCCGGAGCGGATTCCTGAACACATCCTAAATACTGGAAGAAGTCATCAGCCTCCACCAGAGTTAGGAATGCTGTTGCTTCCGGATGGGGTGACTATGGACCTGTAACTTCCTTCAGGTCCTATAATCAACAAATCCTGTTCAGACCCTTTCAGACTCAAGGTGGTAGCTTCTTTTATTGAGTCAGTGCATCACACGAGAGGTCTTCCTCTTTTCCTACTGCTTTCCCCTTTTCCCTACCGTGATAATCTTTTCCAGTGAGTCTTGCTTTGTTTCTATCATGATGTGTCCAAAGTATGACATTTCCCGATTTCCCATCTGTTTTCAATAGGCTTCTGTCCTTTGTGACGTTCTTCTGCTGAACTTCCTATCCAATCGCGATTACTACAAGCAGAAGAAATTCAAGTATGCCGAGCAGAATTCTATCCAACCAGTAAGGAATTGCGCTCTTTTACTTTTTCTTTCTCCTAAAGCGTCTTCCTGTTTTCCTGGAGGTTTGGAAGCAGCCTGATGCTCAGACCACAGTGTCTACTTGCAGCGAGAAAACCCTTCTATACCTCACCAAAGGAACATGGGTTCAGGACAGAGATCTTCAGAACTGAGCCTCTCCCTGGCCAATCAGATGCTAGCTGGGGGATTATGGGAGTTGTCATTAAAAAAAAAAGACTTTGTTCAACCTCTGGTTAAGCAGGAGGCTAATTCTGCCCTGGTTGGCCATTGGGTGAGCAACGAGAGCTATCATCCACAGGTTCCAGTTAGGGCCAGTCAGGGACAATGGCCTTCCCAGCGCTCAGCTTTCTGTGCACAGCACAGTCCTGGCTCTGTCCCTTAACTGTGAGCCCCTAGTTGGTTTCCTAGAGCACAGATCCTGCCTCGCAAGGAGGAGAAAAAACTGGCTGCATGAACGGATGCTAAAGTCTGTGTTGGTGGTCACTGCCATGAGATCCATTAAGCAAGGTCCTAGCTAGGTGGCTCAGTGAGTTGGGGTGGCTGCCTGTGGAGTCAGGAGTCTGATTTCCCCACTGTGCCTCCTCAGGCAGCCCCCCATCCAGGTGCTGACCAGACTCTGCCCTGCTTAGCTCCAACATGCTTTGCTGCCTCAAGTACCACTCAGCCATGGGGTACACTTTTCATCAAATACGGACACTCGCAATGGTGTGGATAAACAACTGCATCTCTAGTTTAGTTCACTGAAATGTATTTTTTTCCCCCCAAACATTTTATTAGGAAAAAGAGGATGCTGACAGCTCTTTCATAGGCAACTTGCAAGTAAAGGAAAAGGGTGCTCGGGAAAACTGTAAGTGGCATCTAAAATTAATTCCTATTAATTTCTGCTAAGTCGGGTTATTATTCATTGATTCCTTCTCTTCTCCCCCATCCTTGTCTTCCAAACCAGGAAGATTTGCTTCCCAAGGTCTCAATATTCCTTTATGCACAGAAGGCATTGCTAATTCGTGGGAGGGATGAGCTGATTTAGGTGTCTGGCTGCGGAGCCAGAGGTTGGGTGTTCGATTCCCCGCTGTGCCTCCTTCACAGGGGCTGGATGCGACGGTCCATAGGGTCCCTTCCAGCTCTGCAGTTCTAAGATGAGGATGATGAATACAGTAAGACCCCAGCATCCACGGGGGTTCGGTTCCAAGCCCACCTGCGGATGCTGAAAAATGCGGAAGTATCAAATGCCAATCATTGCATGGTTCCTGGCTCCCGGTAGTGGCCAGTTCTGGTAAATACACCCTGGAAATAAATACCTGGAATTAAATACACTCTGGAAATACATATAAATACGTATTTCTGGGGTTTTTTATTTAATATTTTCAGGCAGCGGATAAATGAATCAGTGGATATTGATCCCGCGGATAGGGAGTCTTACTGTAGAGGAAACTGGTATTTCTCTGGATTAACAGGTTTGATTTTATAAAGTTCTCTCTGTCTCTCGTTGCAGGATCCACATAACAAACACAAACACAGCTTCTTCCTCCTTCCTTCCTCTTAAATGTGCTGCAGACGACTCTGGAGTTTGATCAAGCTCATCCCGAGCGAACCATTGCTAAGCTTGCCTTCTTCCATGTTGGGCTTTTGTGCCTTCTTAAGAATGCAGAAGGACCCTAGGATACAGTCTTTCTGGGTTTTCACACGCAGAGCGCTGGCGGAGAACACACGGTTCGAGGAGGGCCGGCCCGATCATGAGGCGAAGGGAGGTGGGTGGCTGATGCCGGAGGCAGGGCAGCAATGTTGAGGAGCTGGAGGAAAGAACTATGTGCGCCACGAGGCGATACCGCACTGCTTTTTGGCACGACTGTGGACACACTGCCCGTACTGAACTGAAATTCTATCGCCAGTCAGGTTGATTCTGATCACAAGGTGTTGGGAGAAGGGGCATCTCATCTTTCATATCAAGCAGCAAAATTGCCCGGCTTCTCAGAGTGGCTGAAAGAGACATCTGGAATGCTTTAGTTCTGCTTAAAAAAAAAACCACAACGTGGTGGCTGTTTGTGGCACCATGGTGGCATTTCTCCAAATTCCCATCTAGTGCCAAGGAGAAGCTGAACATGGACTGCGAAAAAGATGGGCTTATTCTCCTTAGAGTTTCATGCACAGAATTCTGCACTTTTCTGAAACTTGGGGCCGAAGGAATCCGGGGCTTACCTGGACTTGCATCCAAACGTGTTTTTGAAAACCCACATCTTTTCTCTTTCAAAAGTCTTTTAAAAATCCACTTCCCTGAGACCACCTTTGCTGCAGGGTGTTGCTGGTTTTTCTTGAGCGTCGAGGGCCAAACATGAAGCTTCTAACCAGAGACTCTCCCTCTGCAGACACGAACCGCAAACTCCACCCATGGTACAAACCGACGCTGAAAATAAACCATACTTCCAAAAGGGGGGAAAGCGAGCAGAAAGCCACAGAGAAAAGCACTGGATGAAGCAAGAAATGGAGAATTGTCGTAGGGATGGCAGGAAAAAAATGTCAATTCATGGAGAACCCAGGATTTTAAAAACAACAAATATACCATCTGGACAAGTCCTTCGTTTCTATCCAAGCTTGGTGAACCTATTCATGCAATTAACTATTTGCAACAACTTGAAATTCTGGTGGCTCTTTGAAGAGAGGATCTGGATAATTTCCTATAAAGGCGCAAGTCTATTTTTTAGGTGATACTATGCACGGCCCGTTTCAATAACGGACTTCCTGATTCCCCCATATACTCCCACATCTGCTCGTTGGTGTGAATGAGCCTTTGCTTAGCCATGCAACCAAATGTTTGACAAATGTACACACATGTACACACAAACACATCTTTCCTATAGCCACCATCATCTTCATCTCCCGTAGCCCCTTTCTATCAATGGGAGCGACAACGCTTCCCATTGCATCAATGTGAGGCTAGAAGGATTGCGAAAATAGGATATTCTCTTGCTTGGGGATACTACCTCATCTTGTTTTGCTCAGTAATTTACCTAGGCATGGCTGGAGTCTAGCCACAAATGGTCACGGAGATAGAGTTTGGTGAGGGGTGTGTGTGTGTGTGTGTTTTAAAAAAATACATATTTCTTTTAATTTTGTTTGGGTTGTTATTATTATTTTTGCATACAGACGCCAAGTCATAGAGGGCCAGTTAAAGTCTCGGCACCTCTCACTATTCATTCCTAGCTGGTGCCGGGTTCACTGGTTCAGCATAAATATGTTTGTGTGGGTGTTGTTTCAGATAACACAACAGGCCCAAGGTCACTAGCTCTTTCCTTAGTCTCGATCTCTCAACCCAGTACGCCTACGTTTGGCCCATGGTACCATTTGGACCAAGGCAGAGAGTTGCGCGTTAGAGATTTTTAGATTTCTTAGACTACAAATCTCATAATTCCCCATTCTGGGAGTTTCTACACTGCACAAATACTTAAATCTAGCTCATCTGGGAAAAAAAGGCCTCAACTGGAAGGCTCTTGAGGCCAAGCTAGGCCTAGCTCCAACCAAGCTTCCTGTTCCTGCCCCAGTGCTAGCTGGGAGCTTTCTTTCTGAACAGGAAGCTTGGGCCGAGCTAGGCCTAGCCAAGCTTCCGAACCTTCTAGCTTAGGCCTTTTCTCCCAGGTGAGCCACATTTCGGTGTCTGTAAGATGTGTCCAAGTCAGGCAGAACTCCCCGAACAGGGAATGATGGGATCTGTAGTCCGAGAAATCAAAAAATCCCATCCGTACGGAGCACCGGCATTGCAGCTCTTTAACCTTCAGGAGGCACAGGCCTGGACAGCAGTAGCACGGGATCTTGGGGAATGACGGCCCTTCTCTCTGCCCTCAAGAGTTGCAATGCCCATGCTCCATAGGGATGGGATTTAAAAAAAAAATTCTTGAACTACAGATCCCACATTAAATCTTTATTTCAATCCATTCAAAACAGCAGAACACCACAATACCTATCGTGTTACGTAATAGTAAATGTCTTGTTCATAAACTCTTATACCTTCATATATGCACACTGTTTACATTATCTCTTTGATCTTTTCGTGCAGTTCTCTTCCTTGGCTCGTTATTGTATTTTTATGTCTAGCGAATGCTCTTAAGATCGTATCAATCTTTTGCCCTTGAAGTAGCAGATTCAACCGCCAGTTGGGTCAGCTTTTTCTACGCAGGCGGGTGCCATTTGGCTCCTTGCCTCGGGCGGTAAAATGTCTTGAGCCCACCCTTTGGATCAGGTCTCTTCGTTTTTGTGAAAGGGAGATTTCTCATAATTGGACGAGGGCCGAGCCCATCGTTGGGCAAAATTTGACGGCTCGGACAGGGAGTTGATGCCCAGAGGCTGAGGAGGCAGGAATGACAGGGAAATTAGGGTGGACACAACGGTGTGTGTTATCCTTAGCTTGTCTTGCTAATGTCTCGCCTTCAGGTATAGCATCTATACATGGAATTTAGAAAATACACCATCGCATCCTTTCCCTTAGCGCAGACATCCATGGAGGGAAAGGGAACAGGAAGTGCTTGCCCTCTCCAGAATCCTAATATTAATTAATGAATTAGGTTACAGATGTTAAATGGACTCCCGTCAGGGGTGCTGTCAGGTTTCCGGCTTTGATAGGGGCTGGACTTGATGATCTTTGAGGCCCCTTCTAGCATTACTGTTCTATAATTCTAGGATTCTACCATTTACAGCACACCAAAAATACAAGCGGCGAATGGCTGCAGTGTGCGAATTACGCTCAGGTCCAACAATCCATACTTGCCCCCGCTCGAAAAAAAATCACTATTTTATTACTGCCGCAGGAGTAATATAGTATTTTTCATGCTTTGGCTGCAGACTTCACCTTATTGCAGTACTACCTACTGTCCAGCAGGCGGGGCGAAGAGCACTTGCAAGGCGTCTCCTATAAACTCCAGCACAATTTTCACAAACCTGGGATCATTCGTAGTGAAATTAAACTTTCCCAGGATGGATCGACAACGACCTATAGGTCGTTTTCTCAGATTTGATTCCTCAGGGGCAGAAAAACCGGAACAGAGAGAGAATCTGAACATCGAGAGAGTGCTGGATGCAATCAGCTGAGAAAGGCAAAGCTAGCGGGTGGGCTTGAACCTTGAACACGAACCGAGTCACGCTGCAACATTTTGTTGCAGTTCCCATGGGTCTTTTGTGAGTTTTTTTGTATTGCTGTCTTACTTCAGCGCAGGAGTCCGTGGGCAGAAATCCTGCTGAAGGAAAAGGTACTTAAGGCCAACAGATCTACGATAAAATCAAGGTTACCAATATCTTTCCGCAGATCTGTCTTAGGCACGTGATGAGAGGCCACGAAAGCAGGCGCGTGCAGAAAGCTGTGGGTGGCAATCTGACTCCCTTCTAGCCCCTTCCAGACCAAAAATTTAAAAGAATTACTAAAGAAATCCAAGATCATCCACCCTCTTGTATTTTCGGTCACTGTGTATTGGGTGCGAAAGCTGGGCAGTTAAGAAAGCCAGCAGGAAAAAAAAAGTGATTTGTTTGAATTGTGGTGCTGGAGGAGAGCTTTGCAGATATGCTGGACGGCCAGAAAGACAAACAAGTGGGTCCTAGATCAGATCAAGCCTGAACTATATCTTTGGAGGCAAAAATATCGAAACTGAGGCTGTCCTGCTTTGGGCCACATCCCGAGAAGGCCGGATTCTCTGGAAAAGACAATAATGCTGGGAAAGGTGGAAAGACAGCAGGAAATGAGGAAGACCAAATAGAAGATGGACTGACTCCCTAAAGGAAGCCACAGGCTTGAGTCTGCAATTGCAAAGCAGGGCTGTTGAGGACAGGATAATCTGGAGGGGAGGTCCCTCTGAGTCTTAATAGACAAAGCCTTTGGGCCAGGCAGCACCAACTGATATCATCATCATCAACAACAACAACTGCAGAATTGGAAGGGACCCTCTGGATCATCAAGTCCAGCCCCTGTCCAGGAGGCACCGTGGGGAAATCGAACTCCCAGCCTCTGGCTCCGCAGCCAGAGACCTAAACCACTGAGCAATCCAGCAGTTGTGCTAAATATATATCTATTCCCAAGTTATATATATAAATATATATATATTCCCAAGTTACTGGAAGTTGTAGTTCAAAAAGTGATGTTTCCAGCTCTGATGTGATCATCCTAACTCATTATTTCTTATTGCCCTGCCTGCGTTTGGTCTGTGGGTATTTTTTTCCCCCACCCACCCTCGAGATCTTCCGGAGAGGTTCCCCCAGCCAGCTGGATCTTTGGCCCTTGGCTGACTTTCCATCGGGCCAAAGCGAGAAGGGCGCCTGAGCTGGGATGAGTCACCCGGCAGTGGAGACGAGAGCTGCGGCGGAGGTGGAAACTCTGAATGAAGGATGATGTGCGAGGGAGCGCAGCAGCTGGAAAGAGAGGCTGCAGGAAAACCGAGCCGGCAGGACTAAAGGAAGCCCAAAAAATAAAAAATAAAACTTTTGGAAAGTCTGAGGCACCCTGAGAAGACTTAACCGGGGACAACGGAAACCCTCAATCTGCGGTTCGACTACAAATCCCATCTGCCTCGGCGACATCACTGTCAGTGAAGGAAGCTAGATGTTTGAGTTTCGCAACAGACAGAGGACTTCAATTTACTACATAAATAAATACAGGCTTGGCCGCTCCGTGAGTCTCACCCCAGCTCAAGAAACAAAGGTGTACTTTAATACTAAAATAATAATAATCTTAGAACTGCAGAGCTGGAAAGGCACCGTGGGGGGAATCGAACTCCCAACCTTTGGGCTCCGCAGCCAGAGGCTGAACCACTAACCTCTCCAGCAGTCTTCTAATTATTGTGGTGAAGTGTGATCCTGTGTTTGTCAACTCAGAAGTATGTTCAGTTGACTTCAACGGGAATTACTTCCAAGTTAAGTGTATATAAGAGGGGTGGGCAACTTCTGGTTGAACTACACCCCCCACCATCCACCAAAGACCATCATCCTGCAGTATCATAGCCAAGAGTTAAGAAAGAAAGTGATATTCTCCTGGACAAGCAGGTTAAATTTGACTAAATTCTAACCCGGTTCAGACATTTCAACAAACAAGGTTAATCTCAAGTATGAGAAGGGACAGAGTTCAAGTCCTGCCCATCAGTGACAGGGGCGGGGCTAGAACGATCTCCCTACTGGCATTGGGATCACTTTTCCTACCTCTGAAATTTTTTGGAGAATGGCTAGTAACCACCAGCCATCAAAGGCCATTAAGCAAGTTATAAGGTACATACAAATTTAGAGAAACAAGGGGGAAGATTTTACTGGAGAGAGGCTTAAACAAACTATTAAAGCAACGCATCAATTGAGGTAGCAAGCGATCTAGAATTACGGTAAGGGGCAAATTGGATGGTCAAATGGGTACCATGTGTGTCTTTCTCTTTTCTAGATCTACCTGTAGATTGGATCACTGGGGTTTCCTTTCTCTGAGTTTGCTTCCTGCTTCTTTCTGTTCAACACAGAGAGAGAGACAGACTTCCGTGGCTTCTCTATAACGACTGAGCAGGCTGAAGCAATTTTTAGGGGTTTTTTGGAACTAAGTTTAGATAGCGGTCCTCCTGCACTATTCTAAAATGGATTTCTTAAGTTAATAATAAGCAAATTTCTTTTTTTTTCCCCCTCTCCTTTTCTTTTGTCTAATACCAGCATCTAGAGCGGCTCTTCCTCCTCAATAATCATAAAATACAGATGAAATCATCCTCACAGAGGTTGCACAGGAAAATATCTCTGGATGATAGCAATGAAGTGGTGCTGTTGTACGTGATGGGCTCCCCCCCCCCCCATTTTTTGCTTGTTTAAAATAAAAGGCTTTGAAATGAAGGGGGGAGAGAGAGAATAAAATACCATGCCATTGTCTTAAATCCAATCTGAAGGCAGTGTAGAGTATTTGTTGGAGTGTTAGGAGGCCTGGGTTCAAATCCTCACTCAACCATGAACACCAGCAGGTGACCGTTGACTAGCTACACTCTCTCAGCCTCAAATGGGCTGGGAATGATGGGTGTTCTAGTTAAAAACATCTGGGGACACCAGGTTGTAGAGAGCTGAACACAGCTGTGATCTTGTTGCGTCATGCACCACTGCATTACCACTGAGTTAGAAAGCCTTTCCTCTTGAAAGCATGCCAGGATTCTAGTCCTCATTACATGGAATCAAGTGATGGTTTAAACAGGAGCACAAGCAACGGCCTTAAACCATATCAGGTCTACTTTTCTCAGTTTTGTCTACCTGGTAGTTGTTTTTCATGGTGACTTCAGCCAGGGATCTTCGCCAGCCAGAGGTGTGTTTTTTTTGGCTTGGACAGATGGGGTATCCACTCCCAGCTGTGCTCCGAAACTGGAAGGAGATACAAAGGCGTCCTTAGACTTTGTAAATAATAATCTTAATGATAATAACCTCAGAATTGCAGAGCTAGAAGGGACCCTATGGATCATCAAGGCCAGCCCCTGTCCGGGAGGCCCAGGGAGGAATCGAACTCGCAACCTCTGGCTCCTCAGCCAGAGACCTAAATTACTGAGATACAGCCAGCCTCCCACTTCCCGGGGCTTCATATCTGCCAACCCAAGGATGCAGCTCCAGGGGGCATCGCCCATGTAGAATCCTGGAGTTGGAAGGGGCCTCGGAGGCCATCAAGTCCAACCCCCCTGCTCAACGCAGGGACCCAAATCAAAGCAGATCTGACGGATGGTTGTCCCATTTTCTCTCAAGCACCCCCAGTGTTGGAGCGCTCCTCACCTCCCAAGGTCACGGGCTCCGTTGTCGTACCGCTCTAACAGTTAAGAAGTTTTTTTTCTGATCTTCAGCCGAAATCTGGCTTCCTGTAGTTTGAGCCCGTAGCCACACTCATCTCACCTCAAGCTACCAGGGGTTGCCCCGCTCACCTCACCGCCTCTGTCCTCCACCCACGAGCTGGCTACCTTGGGTCCTTTTGAAGGAGGAAGGTGGGGGGTAACAATTTTAAATAAAATAAATGATTTCAATTTAAGTAAATGAAGTACATTGAGCTGCCGCTTTCTCCTTTTAAAAAACCCAGCCCAAGGTTCTAGTCCTCATGGTTCAAAAGGAGGCGGGCTTCCACAGGAAGCTGAGGGAGGACGGCTTCCACAGGAAGGAGGAAAAGGGATAGCTTTTCCTCCCCAGCCAGTTCTCAGGGCTTGATCCTCACCCAGAAAAAGGGGGGGCAAAAACCCTTTAAGCCCAGGCGCGCAAAGCAGGCGCCGGCGGGCCAACTTTCGCCAGCTGGCAAAGGGAGGCGACCTTTTCCCAATGGCGCGGCGACGGCCCAATGAGGAGCCTGGCTGCTTTGCCCTCCGCCAATCGCGCCCCTTGTGACAAAATCAAAGCGAGGGGAGGAGAAGCAAGGGCTGGTGGGGGGGGGGGAGAAGAGAGAAGGCTGCGCCCGGGCGCAAAGTAACGAGGTCGCGGATTGGCGGGTGGCTCTTCTGGACTTGGTGGGAGGGGAGGGAGACTCGGCAAAGCCGGGGCGCAAGAGGGCGGGAGGCGAGAAGGGGCGAGGATCAGCCCCGGAGGGAAGGAGGGAGGTTTTTGCGATCCAGGGAGAGCATCGGCAGCCAGGAGGTTATTTGGAGACCCAGAAAGAAAAAAAAGAAGCGAGGGTTTAGTGGCTTCTCCTGCAAGGGAAGGTAAGTGCTTGGTTTTATTTTATTTTTAATTTTTCTCCTTTTTCTCCTCCTCGGAGCTTGGGGATCGCGATCCAGGCAGGGATCGAGCCGTGCCGCAGATGAATGGGTTTGTGGCTTCAGGTGCAAGAAAGTCGAGGAGCCAGGGAGGAAAGCCGGGCGCTTGTAAGGCGTCCCTGTGTTTCTCTGTCTCTCTTTCTTTCTCTCTCTCACACACACGCACACACACACCCTGAAATGGGCTGCTCAGCTGGGAGAGGGACAGGCGAGACGGGTGGAAAAAGTGCCCCTGAGCATGTGTAGAGAGCGAGCGCGCACACCTGCATGCAGGAGAGCAACCGCAGGGGTTCTTTGGGGAGAGGTCTGGGAGAAGGTGGTCCCCCCAATAAAGGAAAGGCTGTGCTTCAGGGGGAGATTTGGGAAGGAGCCGTCGTCCAGGGAGGCCCCTGGATGAGGTGAAGGGGACCCCAGAGCTATGATTTTGAAGGGAACTCCTGGATCAAAAAGGATCCTTTGTGATCCAGGTGGTGTCAAGCTAGAAGTTCTGACAGATTGTCAGGTTCCGACTCAGGGTGACCCTAATTGGGTTTCCAAGGCACACAAGATGCTTCAAGGGTGGTTTTGCTAATAATACCGACCCTCCAGTGAGTTTCCGTGGCCGAGCAGAGATTCGAACCCAGGTCTCCCCGAGTCCTAGTCACACTGCCCACTGCACCACAGTAGCTCTTGGTGTTTTGTGACCATCTGAAAGAAATGATTAAAGTGACACCCCTTTCCGATGTGGGACACGCTAGAGAGTCATCTAGGTTGGAATCTCCTGCAGCCCTCGTCAACCGGATAAATAAAGGAATATACTGTAGTATAACCACAGCCTGTTTATAACCACCGGATTATAAATAATAATCCATAAAATGGATCAACTAAAGACTATGTCATTAAATATCAGAGGGCTTCATTGACCTTATAAAAGCGGGGTGGGGGGAAATCTTATCTAATTGAAACAAAAGAAAGCAGATATTTATTTATTTCTGAGAAAGACACAGAAAACAAAAATATTTGAAACATGGGCAAAGTTTTTTTCCATCGGTGGTACTGCTCACCCATCTAATTTGTTTTGTTGTTATGTGCCCTCAGATCACTGATTTATAACGACCCTAATAGATCTTTGAAGGCAAGTGAGATATTTAACTGGTCTTACCAGTTCCCCACCTCCCGTGAGCTTGCATGGCCGAGCGGGGATTCAGATTCAGGCCTTCCGATCCTCGTTTGTCACTCTTTCCACTGCACCACACGAGGGATCTAATTTATTTCCCAAATTAAAATCAGATTGAGCCTCGTCTCCCTTTGTAACGGAATCAGTACGAGTTTTATCCATACAACCGAATTTGTTTAAAGAATTGAGCATGGTCGGGTGATGTTCTGTTAGGTAGGATTAATACAGGCTAATAATGTAATATTAAAGCAATGATGAGACTTTATTGTCATCATATATGCGTTGACAATGAAGTATTCTTTATTGGCCCACCATCTGTCAGATCTGCTTTGATTTGGATTCCTGCCTTCAGCAGGGGGCTGGGCTTGATGACCTTAGAGACCCCTTCCCACTCAGTGATTTTATAGATTTTAGGATTTTAGTGTCTAAAACCTCACAAAGAATCAAAGTGGCCCGGGGTCAAATGGCCACGGAGGGTTGAAATATTTTCTCTAAGACTGTTCTACCTCACAGGGCTGTGCTGAGAGTGGAGTGGGAGGAGCTAGGCTGCCTTGATTTACCTGGAGGAAATGGTGTCAATCAATCAATCAATCAATCAATCAACCAATATCAGGAGGCTCAGACCTTCCTTCCTCCCCTCCCTTCTGCCTGCCTGCATACAACGCTGGAAAATTTAGAATTATCTTACTTTCAGCTCACATCTTTTTGCAGAGTCAGGACTTGGAGGTTTGGAAAGACTTTTCCAAATTTGATCCTCAGCCAAGGGGAAAAAAGAAAAAAAAACTTAATGGGGCCAAAGACACCCCCCCTCCCAAAAAAGAGGCTTGTGATATCTTAAAGGCAGAGAGATGTTTTTCTTAAGACACCTGAGCTAATAAATCTGGTGAAATAGGCTCCCGTTTTCTTCAGCTGGGCCATTTTTGCTGCAATGATAAATCTCACTTGCCGAATATGCGCAGCAGGCTGCGTTCAACGGTTGCAGGAAAAAAATGATCAAGCTCTCGGTCTCGTTACACCTTAACGAGGAGCGTGGCGGGTAGGATTTTGGGGACCGCAGCCCACCGAAGATGCATCGGATGAAGAAGGCTGCGGTCCACATAAGCTGATGCCCAGCAGAATTTTTACTCATCGGGGGGCTACAAGACTTTGTTGGTGTCATCATCATCATCTTAGAACTACAGACCTTATGGATCATCATCCAGGCCCTGTCCAGGAGGCCCAGTGGAGAATTGAACTCCCAACCTCTGGCTCCGTGGCCAGAGACCGAAATCACGGAGCTAACCAGCAGTTCGTAATAAATCTGTTAGCCTTTCAGATGCTACAGGGTTCTGCCGGCATGTGTATTTTCTGTAACCGGTTGCCCGATACAGATCATGGGGAAAACCTGCTGCTATTTAGCCTAATCCTCCTCATATGATCCTTGTGAGAGGCTCAATCGGCGCTCCTTGATGGGCACATGGAAGGGACAATCATTTCAGGTACCTAATTCAGCCCCCTGATCTTGGCTCATCATCCACCCAGACTCCTTAATTTCTGAACCAAGAACATTTTCAGCAAAAGCTGTTAAATTCCTTTTTTTTTTTTTTTTGCTTTAATCTTCTTGCAAATCCCTTCGAAGCCCCGATGCTCAGAAAAATAATCAATAGATATACTTTAAAGAAAAAATAAAAGCAATAATAGCAAGGCTTACTGACAAGTGGAATTTCCCCTCAATATTTTCTCTTTCACCGTCTCCTCTCCTTGTTAAACACACTGATTTGTGCGCTGTTGATCAGGCATAATCGAGGGGTGCAGGAAAGGCCCCCCCCACAAATGGGGACACCCTTTTTAGCTTCGAATCTCAACCCCAGCTTCTAGGTTCACCCCAGAGTTGTCCTTTCAGAGGACTGCCCTGTAAAATCAGTCCAAAAAAATGACTGGATGGTTCAGCTGGATGGACCACCTTGGCCGGGGTTCAATTCCCTACTGTGCTTCGCAGGAGGAGAGTCGGCCTGCGTAAAGCGCCAGAACTCCTCCGAGGAGAAGGAAAGGAAAAACTCTTTGCATGAAAACCATTAAAAGGGTCGCCATAGGTTGGCATCAACTGGATGACAAGTCATTATTAAATTAGGAGTCAGTTCCATCAAACTCAAGACAAGAATGGTTGTCGTTGTTACATGCAGTCAAGTTGCTCCCCAGTATGGTGACCCTGTCTCCAAAATGTCCTGCCCTCAACAGCCCTGCTCTTGTAAACTCAAATCTGTGGCTTCCTTTTGTGAGTCAGTCCATCTCGTATTGGGTCTTCCTCTTTTCCTGCTGCCTTCCGCCTTTCCCTGCATCATTGTCTTCTCCAGAGCATCCTCGTGATGTGGAACAGCCTCAGTTCCAACATTTTCACCCCCCGCAGGTAGTTCAGGCTTGATTTGATATAGGACCCCCTTGTTCGTCTTTCTGACTGTCCAGAGTATCCCCGAAGCTCTCCTTCAGCACCACATTTCAAGGTAGTGAAATTTTAGGTCCTCCTGTCATCTTGGGTGACAATTTTGGAAATCCCCAGCTATTTGATTAAGAAGGCAGTTACAGTCTGTGGAAGCATGTGAAATAAAACCTCTTAATCTTCAAGATGAGAGCCACTGGTGAGGAGTGGGTAGAGAGACGGAGCAGAAATCCAGAGACCTGGGTTCGAATCCCCATCTGACAGTAGAAACTTACCCGGGGCTTACACTGATATAACTAATCCTTAAATGTTTTGCATGGTTTCAAAACTTTTTTAGGGTCACCGAAAATTAGATGTAACTTAACGGTAGATTTTTAAGGTAACATTAGATGGACACGGTTATGCTTTCTCCTCCCGCTGCCTGATTTATCGTGGCTTATGTTCAAAGTTGGTCTTTTGGATCTCTTGAAGGATCTCTAGCCAGCATGGCCGTTATCAGAAGAGGTTTCACTTCTTCTAATAAATCAAAAGCTCCGTTGGGGGTTCTCCCGGCCCTGGGGTACCCATTAGCAACCTTGGCTGATTTACCCATCAGGATAGAAAAGCAGTTTTTGATGTAGTCGTTCATGTCTTGGTCGCAGCTAGGTCAGGCTACTGCCATGCATTTGACTTGGGTCTTTCCTTTGAAGACTGTTCCAAAGCTGGAATTGGAGCGGAACACAGCTCTGGCTGCTTTTGGGGGCTAAAAGACCGAAGTGTCTCGTTTGGACCAGTTCTACTAATTGCCCATTTCAAAGTTTCAATCTTTGTCTCCGACTTCCATGCGCCAGAATTTAAACAAACATTGGCAGGGGAGTCTGGAGTGACGCCATCCTTATGGAATGATAATCTGTAGGAGAGCCACCGGGCTCCCTCTTTTTAAGCAGGCGTTGAGGATCTGGATGTTGTGACTCATTTTGAGTGGAAAAGCAATGCTCATCTCTATATTGTCAGTGTTGCCGTTTATATATATTTTTATTTGGGTTACAGAGGAGTATTTTCTATGTAGGCGGTTGAGTCAACGACATTTTATGGCGCTGCCGTGTTGCAGATTATACCTGTAAACAGCCTTCGCAAGAGTTTTTGCCTTGACCAGCAATGTAAGCATATTTAAAAATAAATCATAGGTTAAATAACAGAAGGCAAAGGCCAATGCAACACACATTTACTGTGTGTGACATCTTGGGATAATGCTGAAATGTGGACAAATATGAGTGCATTTCTTATCTTCAAGATCTGTGGCTGGCAATTTCAGCATTGTAAGCTTTTCTCATTTCGCTTAATGCTTGGAATGGAGGAAAGAACCTTCGTCCCTGTTCATTCCCATGGAGACAGAATCAAATTTGTTATTACGCGTTCGCGTCCTGTCGTGTTTTTCGTTTTGCGCCCCCGATTAGAGAGCAGTTCAGATCTCAGTTCGGCCGTCTTCCTAGTTAACTTGCGCTCATCAAGGCCGCTCACTTTAATTGATGCCACGGGATTGCCGTGAAGGTGAAAGGGGGAGTGGACGGATCCCCTTTGAAAGCTTTGGGAAGGAATAAAAACGTGATCAGCGCGAACTCTAGTTCAGAATTGTTTCCCGTTTACCTGTCTTACCTGCCGGTCTGTTGGCATCGTCTGTCTCCTGACTGGAGGGGGAAAAATGTAAGTAACGCTAAGATCTAAGCGATGAAAGGTTATCCCACAACAGTGGTACAGTCCTCTACAGGAATACTCAGTCCCAATGTGGTTAGTAGGATTTGCACCCAAACAAGACAGTCTGAATCTCCTAGTCCTCAAGGCACCCTTCTGTAAACTCGGTGTCCTTTAGATCTTTGGATTACAGTACCCATTCATCTCAGTCTGCAAGGGTCTGTCCTAAAAGCTGTCCTTCCGCACATCAGAAGAGCAGCAGGTTTGGGAGAAGCTGTTCCGGAGCGCCGGAAAGGTCCGGGTGTCATTCTGTTTCCGTCTTTTCACAATACTGGATCCCCATAAACTTAGAACAGGCCCTTTTTTTCGAGGGGGTTGCACGCCTTGTATTTTTGTGGGCTGCGACGCCGTGCTGTGCCGTTTGCTCAATCTACTCTTCCATACATGATCTGAGGATGTAAAAAGACCTTCTCAGTCTTTTCCCCTCTGCCTGATTCCTGATGTTTAGACAGCATCACCTCAAGATATTATTTTTAAAGCTTCTCTTGGGCGGATGTTTTCGGAGGCGGACGTGGAATCCTCAGTTTCCTTGAACGTTTTCAATCCTCTTACTTTCTGTGCTTTCCGCTCATTTAAGAATATTGTGTTCTCTTGCTACGCCAGGGGTGTCCTTTGTTTTTCCACAGTGCTGTTTTGCAACCACATCGACACACACACACACACTCCCTCTCTCCCTGTGTGTGTTTGAAAAACTGATGATCTGGCAGGCGTAGTAATGACTTCTCCACCTGCTCCCTCCAGGTTCCCAGAAACGGGTTTCTCCACTGCTTAAGAGAACTAAACCGGATGGATGGGTTTTACAGCACATTGCAAAGATGACTTCTTATTATTATTGGTTTTGTGGAAGGGAATCATGCCGTTCATATACCAGGGAGGAAGATTTCTACCTTTTTCCCACCTCTTTTTGTGTGTCTAACTAATGCTTCCTGTTGTATTGTTTTTCATGCACAGTTGGTGCTTTCTTTAATTGGCATTTGCAGGTTTTCTGTTGCCCAAACATCCCATAGCAGTGAAATGGTTCTTCTTCCCCCCCCCCAACGAGTGAAATGGGGGACAGATGCCCCTCTGCCAGCACCAGGACCCTTTCAGACCCTTCGAGGCGCTCTCCGAAGTCCTGAACCCATGTTCCATCTCAGTTAGCTTTGGTTAGTTCCTGGAAAGTTAGGACTAAAACCCGGAGCGGATTTGCCACACATATACCCCACAATGTCAGAGCTACAGGCCACTAACGCTGGCCCTCCAGAGGCCAATAACCATACCTTGCCATCGTCTAGGCTAGCTGGTGTGGTTGGAAACTGGAAGTTAACGTTTGGAGGGTTATAGGTTTTTCAGATCTGTTTATTTGGATCAAACTCACAGAGTCCCGAGGCAGCAACGCAGTCCAAAGGCATAAATCTGCACATCTCTAAAATAAAGTCTTGTTTTGGAAGATGAAGGCTGCACTGCAGGATTATTCACAACGTGATCCCTGCTGTCTCATCTCTCTTATGGGGGAATTCCTCTCTTCTTTTCCAGACTGGCCTTATTACAGTTTGCAGGGATTCCAAGCTACAGCAAACAATAGCTAGCGCTTAGCTTCTATACCCTGGTTTGCAAATCCATTTTTAAAATCAGCCTAAAAAGTTGTTTGAACACCTTCCAGTTATTTGTTTAGTCTCTGTTACCCTTGAACCTGTGTGACTGCTCAGATCATAAATCTATTCTACTTCTTTGCTTGCATTTACTTGTTTGGTGTCGAAGTGGCCGTTGGTTTAGATACACTAAACCGAAACAGAGTGACTCATGATGTAGAGTAAATAAGAAATCCTTCTTCCTATAACTCGAATGTTTGTTTGAAGCTACAGCGGAACAAAAACAGTGTTCTGTGCAACAGTGAAACTCTATGGAGCCGATCTTAAGCCAATAGTGTCTCTTCGGTCTCCCACCAGCATCAACACGATTAATCATACCCTGTGAAAAGTGGTGGGTAATAGACAATGTGCAAAGTAACAATGGACATTCTTAGCTAAGATGCATCTTGGCTATGGACAGACATAAGTGAGTTGGACTCACAACCCACACTAGCTAATTCTGGTTTCGTCCCCATCCTTTTCTGTCATTACACTAACACACACTGTGTGCATTTGTGTAAGTCTCTATGATTAAAGATTTGGCTTTTTGGTGTGTTGATGTGTGTGTGTGTGGCAAGGCATTCTGCAGCTAGAAAATCACCTTTTAACCACTACCCTCTTCCTCTCCTCTTCCTCCCCTCATTCATACAGGAGAATTTTTTAAAACACAGCATCTGAATGGGCTTGAGATGCTTATCATGCACCAATTAGGTTTCAAGTGATCAAGCACAGTCCGGGGCAGCATAGCACACCACACGCACAAATCCACTGCAGTGTGTCCGGCGTATTGTGCTGAACCAGACAGGGAGAAATGATTTCCTAGTAGCCTAGCTGGTCCGCCAACATCCTCTTTCACCCTGGCTCCGCAAAGCATTAAATACTTATCTCCTGATTTCAGCTTCTCTGGCTAATAACAGTCTGACCTCTTATTAGCAACGCATAAGGAACTTTGAGTGGATTATGTGAATTCTTTCCCTGCTTTGAAGACTCAGGACACTGGGAGAGAGAGAAAGGGGAAAAAGGAATAAAGCAAATTACACAGGTTCAAATCCCACCAGTATTCAGCTGTTTGGCAATTTTATGGAGCCCTGTCGGATAGCTCAGTGGCTTAGGTATGTGGTTGGGAGTTCGATTCCCCACTGTGTCTCCTTGATATGTACTTGATAAGCCATAGGATCCCTACCAACTCTGCAGTTCTAAGTTTGTTATTCTTATTATAAACGTGATGTAATTTGAGGCCTCCGAATGTGTCTTCTTTTTCTCTATAGAGCAAGCAAAGCCTGGCTCATCAATTAAAAAGACAAAAAAAGGAGATTCTAGGGAGATTTTAATTTTTTTTTAAAATTTAATCTCCCTAAAAGCTGCTGATATGCAAGAGGCCATGTGGCCAGGCAGCTGCCATGGTTCGGTGCGATGCGAGGCAACAAATCAAGAGATTTGCTTGACAACAGCAAACACCATCAAGATGGGGGATCTAGAAAAGAATTGTCTGTTTTAAAGGACAAGAGGAACAATTGCGGTTCGTTATCAGGCGAAAGACGTCGGAAATTTCATCCCGGTACCAAATATCAGCGCTGTGTCTGGCAAATAAAAAGGGTTGATTTGGGGAGTAAGCAAATCCAAGCAATAAATATAAAGGTCTTCAGGGAACATTGTCCTTAATCTCAGGAAAACATGTAATTATGGGTAGAGGGGAATAATTTCCTGCCAGTGCAACCTGGAGTTTTAGCCTGCCTAGAAACCACTTTAATAACTACCACCTCGGAGGGGGAAACACTGAAACGGGTGGGGTTTTTTCTAAATCTCCCTAATTTCTTGTTGAAGTTGGGAATAATTCTCTCAGCGGCATGCAAATTGTTCCGCGCATGCAAACGGAGGGGTGGTCATTCTTTGCAAACGGTTTTTGCTTTGCCTCCTTTTAAGAGATTGCAGGTTTTACGTTACGCTTAAGAATGCTTGTAGAAAACTGGAGCGCAGAAGAGCTGTGGGCTGAGAATTGCTTTCGCTCGCCCCCGCCCCGTACATCGAGGGGCGTTGAGATTGCTTGTACTTTAGAGGGAGGTGGTGAGTAGAAGACACAAGGGAATTTAAAAGGGGGAAATACTTTTCTTTCTGATGGGCACAGACCAGAGCGATGGAAACCGTCAACGAGCATCATATCTGGGCTGTTTGTAAGGTTAAAGAAAGGCCTAAGGAGATGATATGTGATGAGTGAACATTTTTTTTCAATGTGTCTTCTTTATGCAATAGGACCGCTGTATCCGTGGGGGATTGGTTCCAAGTCCCCCTCCGCGGATGCTGAAAAACGTGGATTATAGCAAACACGATTTTAATAGCGAATGCTATAAATAGCATGGTCTCTGGCTCCCTCTAGTGGCCAGTTCTGGTAACATCACCTTTAGAAATATATATTTCTAGGATTTTTCTTTTAATCCTTTTAGACCGTGGATAAGTGAATCAGCGGATACTGATCCCACTGATAAAGGGGCCCTACTGTATTAGAAAAGCATCTTGGTTTATTTTGGAAAAGCAGGCATGGGAACGGTGCTGTTGACAGCGGATGGGGAGTATCTGTTCAATGCTTTCTTTGTGCATGATTTTCCTGAGCAAAAATCACGTACACGTCCTCATGAGAACAGTCCTCATGGGTCAAACCAAATATATGTCAGGGGCAGAGTCATGCTTCAGTCAGACACTTCTGGGACTACAGGCTTCCATTAAGCCTGCATTCCCTCATCATCTTTACACTGCCAACGGCATCCCCAGACCTGCTTTTCTCTTTTTCTGTGTGCTTCCCAGCAACTGATGTTCAGAGATATACTGCCTCTGAACCTGGAGGCTTCACATCACCGTTGTGGTCCCTGAAACAACATGTCTTTTTCTTTGGAACTAGAATTAAAGAACGAATTCTCTAAGATTCTCTAACTAGAAGGATTTCATAACTTAGTTTTGGAATTCCCTTCTAACTCTTGTGGCCAGCACTGTCCTGTTGCACCTTTGTGTGATCTAGTTGAACTCGAACTTTTGAACAGAGCTGTAGCTAAAGCAGGAACTTTGACCCAGGCTGCTGAAATTTGGAGGGCTGGAAGGAAATTAATCCACCTGTTGATATTTCCTGCTTGGAAGGATATGGACCAGTGATACCTTATAACCAGGGCAGGGGAGGCAGCCTCCTGGCACTTATGGGATGAGGCACCCCTCCTGTCCCACTCTACAAGCCACTCATAGTACAAATCCACCCAACCTGAGTTGGTATATCACCCCCACCTGCAGAAAGAGAAATAAAACAGACAGGATGAGGGTGAGGCCGATCTGGCCATCACACAATCAGATCTACACTCTTCTGTCAGCTCTCATGTATGCCGATGACCCAAGCTTCACCAGCAGGCAGTGAAGACCCTGGAGCCAACATGGCAAGTTATAGTGCTGCATGCAGGTCCAGGTTCAAATCCCTGCTTTGGCCCGAAAGTGACTTGTGTCAGTCACACTTTCTCAACTTGGTCTCAGAAGCATTGGATGGGTTATTTTCATCCACTGGGTAGTTGTGAAGGTTGAGTGAGGAGGAGGAGGACAGACATGTATGCCCCCTGGAGGACACTGGAGAAATGGCAAGCTATGGAAGCAACAGATAAATAAATAAAAATAATTAAGAAATAAGGTACAGAAGGGTGGCTTAAAACAAACAGAAAACAAGATAAAATGCAACAGTGTGTTTTCATTTTCACAAATTTGGGTGCCCCCTCCCCAAATTGTTCCAATACATCTGTGGATTATGGTGCTTTGTCTAGATAGGCAACAGCACTCAGGTCCAAATATCAGAGATGTAAAGGATGATTTTAAAATTAAAAAAAAGTCAGGTTCTGTGTTAAAAAAATTCTGAATGTAATAGCACATGTTCAGGGAATTTAGGTGGAGGTATTGCACTTGGTGGCCCAGTTTTTGCACCATATTCAAAGTAGAGATGAGCTTTTTAAAAAGGCCAAAAAAAAAAAGGCATTTTAAAGGTTTGTTTTTTTAAAAAAGAGAGGGTTTTATATGCACTGCACACTGCTGAAATCATTCTGTGTGCATAAATCATAAGTCCACTGCTTAGCTAATGGACAGTTTCTGTAGAAGTGAAATAAGTGAGGGACTCATAATGACTAAAAGGAATTGTTAATAAGTCTGGAGCACTTGAGAATGTTTAAATAATCAATGGCTGATTTGGAGCAAATGTAAGGTCTGTTGAAATTTTATGTGTGTGTGTGTTTATAAAGGAGCGCAAGGAGACGAAGGATAAAAAAAATGCCTTCTGAATTTAAGAAGTGCATTTGAAGAGTTGGTGAAATGTCAATGTGTGTGGATATAGTCCATGTTTTCAGGCAAGACTGGGTGGGTTGCTAAAAATAGTGACCTGGTGGCATCCGTGTTGCTGAACTCTGATAGCGTCGGATGAGCCACAGAGATCCCTGGGAAGACTCCAGAATAAGGCTTGCAAAGGTGCCTTCCAGTGTGGTTGTTAGCTGGGGCACGTTCACCCCACTAACCAGCCGAAAGGGACTCCCGCAGTGACTTACAGAGAGCAGATGGTCCGTGCTTGTTTGCTTTTTTCCTTCTCCCTCCTAGCCACTTTTCCTTTCATGCTGTTCCCTGAAACTGCTGCTTCTTCATCGGATGGAAGGGATGTGGTTGCCACCCTGGGAGGCAGAAAAGCAGCCTTTCCACTTGTGATGTCAGAGGCAGATGTACCGAAATCTCACTGATTTACTTGCTCTCGTTAAGACAGGCCCCGGGAAGTTCGTTAACCCCACCAGAAGGAGAGGGGCTTTCTCTAATTTCGGTTGTGAGCTCTGCCATTTGGGCAAAACCTGTCTGCTCAGAACAGACATTCTCCCCTTTGAGAAGCCAAGCACACACAACGCACAGAAGAACCAGCTGATTGCTCAAAAACATGGAAACAACCCATTCAGTGCTTCTGAGTTTTTTGTTTGTTTTGTTTTAATCTATGCAGAAAGGGAGCCGCTGATGTTGTTTAACTGTATGATTTATGTACAATTGACATCACGTATACAAAAAAAATCATTCTGGTAAAATGTAAAAACGGTTGTCATGACCAGCAGGAAATATTTCACAAGCGAGAGGGAGTTTTTGCAATTTTTTGCTGTCATGCCCAAGTGCATTCATATTTTCAGTCTTAATCATTTAAGTAAGTGAAGGAAGCTTAACTGTATTCTACTGTGAGGTCAGAACTGGAATTAGGATTAATGAGCCAACAGTGAATATGAGCCAACAGTGCAATGTGGCTGCAAAAAAGGCAAATGCGATTTTAGGATGCATTAAGAGAAGTCTAGTCTCCAAATCCCATGAGGTACCAGTTCCACTCAATTCAGCACTGGTTAGGCCTCATCTCGAGAAGCCAGATTTTGGTTTGTTCATTCATTCATTCAACTTCTACATTGCATTTTTTTTTCCCTTGGGAAGCAAACTACACACTCACAGGAGGCCCAGAAATCTTGGCTGATGGGTTTGAAGGATGCGTGCAACCCATCCGAGACGTTGAAAGTCCATGCAAGGAGGCAACCGCTGCTGTAATTTTTGTGCAATTGGGAAAGGACGTGTAATGTGAGCAGAAAAGGTTCTTGTAAATGTGAGGACCCTCAAGAGCGTGAAAAACATGCCTTCCCCCCACCTCAGAGGTGGCACACTTGTTCCTGAGTTTCAGAACAAAGAAATGTTGGCAAACCTCTCTGAATGTGGGGCAGACGACCCCCCAAAGAATCCTTCCTTCCATCCTTGGCATTCAAAATGGAATCATAAGGGAATAAATAACCGTTTGCTGGCCTTTCAACCTCCACAATTTCCCCCTGGGCAGGGCAGCTTCCCTTATTTGAGAGTTGGCGCTGCCTTAGAATCAACCACAGCTCATTTCTGCCAGACGTCTATTCTGCCAGATGAGCTTCGTCTGGCACGTTTGCCGCAGAGGTTGTGCCAGGCTTCGTCCGTACAAATTAGCATTTTTATAGCTCAGTTTGCACGGTGCTCGTGCCGTGGTGTCTGAGGCCTGGGCTGTCTGCCGGGGAGAGCCTTCAGACACACCGCCGTGCGCTGAAGAAGGCGAAGATAAACCCTTTACAGAACTAAATGCAGCAACGGCTAATCTTGGCAGAGCCGCCTGGGCCCGGCCAGACAAAAAGAAGTTTGGCAGCCTTTGATTTGAACCGCCTGGAGCGAAACCCAGACACGCACGCACAAAAAACCACATTTCCACACCCTCTGTTTCTAAAAAGAGCATTTTTAGAGAAGTTCTGGAAGAAATGGTGCCACAAAAAGGGGTCTTGGATTTCTGGAGTGTGTCAAAAAACCAAAACAAAACACTTTTCCCCAAGGTTGAAAAAGGTACCAATTTTGATGGGGCCTGCCACACTGTTTGTAGGATTCTGGGTGTGATCGTCTACAAAAGTAATTTTTTCATACCCTACTTCTGATACTGGATGCAACTCTCCTCACTCATAGCCACGGAGGGCCCTAACCTTCACAAATTTGTCTGGCCTCCTTTTAGAGCTGTCCACGTGGGCAGCCCTCACTGCCTCTTGTGGCACTGAGTTCCACAGTTTAACTCTCTAAATGCTCTCACCAGGAGAATCTGTGTTCCTGCAGTGCCACCTTGTGAGGGGTCAGAGGCCCAGAAGGAGGCTGTGGCTGGCATGCTAATTGTGCCCAAACGTAGGGAAGAAACAACTCTGCCCATGAGGATCCCTGCACAAGGAAATTTTGTCGTACACACTCTTGCGTTATATTCCATTGGCGAAGTTGTTGGTTCCACACTAGCAGAAACTTTCTAACAGCAAAAGTAGTTTGGCACACATGTCATTTTCTTGGAGTGTTGGGTGGCTTTCCTTCTTCAAACCAGACCTATTTAAACTTGAGTTTGAATTTATGTATTACTTGAGTTTACAGTAGGACTCCCATATCCATGGGGGATCCATGGTTCCAACCCACCCTGCGGATGCCAGAAAACGTGGATAAAAAAGATAAGTTCTCAAGAAAAGGCCCCGTCTCTGCGTCTCTTGGCGGTTGTAAGCAATGGTTGGCACTCCGGCGGAAGCTTTAACTATGGATGTCTGCGTTGGGCAAGGGTGGAGCTAGATGACCCCCGGGGTCCCTTCCAGCTGTCAAAATCTGTGACTCCATAAAGGCCTTAGCTCATGATGCCCACCAAGAAGCTGGCATATGCCACCTGGTTTGTGTCTTAGAAGCACATTCCAGAGCATTCAAATGTTCAGCCCAAGCCACTTAACAACCTGGTTGCTCTTTTTCGGCGACCATCGCAAGTTCTCAAACTCTTCCCTCAACCTGCCCTGGCCTTTCAGAGTCTTCTCTCTCACCTTTCCGCCTGGCCGCTCAGAAAATTAACGAGATCTGACAGATCGCATCTCCTCCCCGCAGAACAGCAGCCGCTCGTCTGCCTAGCGGAAGGGCTCCGTCTGTGGGCCTCCCTTCTGGAGAAGCTCCTCCCTGGTGCTTTTCGAGTTCAGAACGCTGCAAGTATAATCTAACAAGGCGCCCTTTAATTCTCTTATGCAAGCACCAGGACTCACACCAAAGAGCGTGTGCTGTTTAGCTCCCACCTTGAGACTAATCGGATGTGGCAGTCAGGGCTCCTGGCGTCAAAGAGACCATTCCTTCCCCCATGGATGTGGCTCTCGGAGAGAAGTTGCTTCGTATGTGAAGAAATCTCAGTGAAATCCCCTTTCAATTAGGAGATTTCAAGATCTCCAAGATTCCTCTCCTCCAGCATGAGAGTGAAACGCGGAGATCTCCCCCTGTCAATGAGGTCTCTCCAATTTGTGCAAGACGGCTCTGTGCAAAAATTGGTGCATTTCCTCTTTGAGAAGCAAAGCACATAAACTCATGCAGAAGGATGTGCATAAAAAGATTCAGAAACGCTGGATGAGGTAGGCCTTCGGTCTGATCTAACATGACTCTTGTTGTGTTATGAATCTCAGGCCTTCAGGTCAACAGCAGAGTGTGTTGGAATAGTGAAACCGCCTCGCACGAGTGTCTTAATCTCGCTGTGCTCGGTCCTGTTTATCTCCGTCGATTCTCTTGTGTCTGCCCCGTTTACTCCTTTGTTTACAACAAGCAGGAACGTTGGCGAGTCTTCGGGTCCGAGTTCCAAGTCCGAGACTTTGGGACCAAGTCCCGAGTCTCTATTAAAAACAAGCTTTCCTCCGCCACCACAAAAAAAGGGAGGGGTGGGTGGTCTCCAAGTTGTGACTCCGAGTCATTGGGGGGGGGGGGGAAAGAACGAGTCGAGTCCAAGTTGAGTCATCAAGTCCGACTTGACGGCAAGTCCTGTGACTCAAGTCCCCATCGCTGACAGCAGGAGGGCCGTGATGGTCAGTGATGGCATCGGTTAGGCCTGAGCCAGGGCACTGATGGCAAGTGATGGCATCTACCCTGTTTCCCCAAAAACAAGACAGGGTCCTATATAAATTTTTGCTCCAAAAAATGCATTAGGGCTTATTTTCAGGGGATGTTTTATTTTTTTCATGCACAACCATCTACATTTATTCAAATACTGTCATGTCATCTTCTGCTGGCTTCACAAGGGTGGAGGTGGGGGTTTCACTTAACTGGGGCTTATTTTGGGGGGTAGGACTTATATGACGAGCATCCTGAAAAATCCTACTAGGGCTTATTTTCAGGTGAGGTCTTATTTTCGGTGAAACGGTACTGAATGTAAGGGATGGCACCGGGGTGAGAAAATGGAGGAGCCCCTGATGTGATTGGATGTTTGTAATGCGCTGTTTTTCTTTCTATTACTTTCTCGCCTTCTGTTCTTGGATTATTTCATATTAAATGTTACTAAGGAGATTAGCTGTATATAAGTATTTGTGTGTGTGTGTGTGTGAGAGAGAGAGAGAGAGAGAGAAGGAGGGAGGGAGATCATTCTTATTTAGAGACAGGTCGTTCCTGTTGTGTATTGAAATAAAAATGGCAGATAAATATTACATCTATAAAAAATTAGCATGGTGGGGAGTGGATGTTTTCCCATTTTCTCGGCAGGGCAGCTTTCCAGTACGTACTCTGACAGGCCTGCTTACACACCTGAAGGAAAATCTATCTCGATTTCCCAGCAGATACAAAGCGCTCCAGATGGAGATGAATAATTTCCCTGTGTCCTTAATTTAGATACATGCAAAACACAATAAACCAGAGCCTGGTGTTTTTCCTCTGTTTTTAATCTTCTTTGCCTCTGCCTGCCCTCGCACATCTTTTCAATAGTACTCACAAGGGTCCTGATAAAAGCCCCAAATCATTTTGAGTCTTTTTTCCCCCACTCCTCTGAAAAGCTTGCTGTGCTTCGAGGCAGCCTATTTGTCTGAAATATTTATATAGCCTTTCTGTTTTGCTGAGCTCTTAAGGTAGCCTTTTGAATGGGTAAGGCATTAATTAAAGCAATCCGTTGGTAACAAGATGAAATTTATACACTAATTATAGCCGCAGCAAAGACTGCGCTAAACATTAAGAAGCTCAGCAGGATAAAACTGGCTTCCCGAGGCACCTAAACTCCATCGAGGTTGGTGCTGTGTTTGTGTGGCTTCTGGGAAAGTCCTCTTGCACTGGGGGTGCCACCCCATATAAAGCCCTACCTCTATGGGTCACCTGCTGAACATCTTAAAGTGAAAACCTTCATACTAGGGGTCTTTAGAGAAGACCCCCATAGGGTGGCCCATTTCTTATGGGAGCCAACAATCCTTCAGAATAGATACACTAATGTCAACTCCTAACCTGCCTGCTGTCCATTCAGAAAGCTCACTATATCTGGCTGCGGAGCCCGAGGTTGGAAGTTCGATTCCCCGCTGTGCCTCCTTGACAGGGGCTGGGCTGGATGATCTCTGGGGTCCCTTCCAGCTCGGAAGTTCTAAGATTCTCCTAGAATTAAAAGTAATAACTCAAAGTAATTTCAGACATGGGTGAAGAACCTCTAGAGAAGATGTCATTTGAATTCTCTCTTAGCATTCATCCCTGGAAATATGGTCACATTCAAATGTGTTTTCAAACACTGTGCTTTCCTTTCAACACCAAGTCACCAACAATGCTTGTCATTTTTGCATGTGTGCATGTGTGTGTTTGTGCAGAAGGCGAGATGATGCTACACCCTTCAGTCCTGGAGATGGTATTTGGGAGACCTGAGTTTCCTTTTCTCTCTCGATTCCTCACTTCTCCTTAGCGTTGTATTTCAGGGGATGTTTTCTCGTTCTATCCCCCAAAACGAAGGCCTTGGGTCTCATGTGAAATTTTAAGCCCAGCCAGCTCAGCCGTTTTCTCTCCTCTCAAAGAAACTGGGCGGCAGACATTCTGAAGGCTTTCTTCCCTGAGCACTCGGAATGTTAACAAACATCACACTTGCTCAGTCCAAATACTAGAGGTGTTGCTTTCATTAAAATACATTACTAGATAGCAGGGCGCTGGGTCACTGTTCGGAGAAGGCTGATAGTTATCTGAATGTAGAAACAGATTAAGCTTTGTAAGCGGAGCATGGAGAAGAAAGTAAGGTAGAGATGATATCGTAATTATGTGTCGTCAAGTTGCATCCGATTTGCAGTGAGCCGTCCCAGGTTTTCTTAGTGGTTTAGTTGTCTGGCGGAGCCAGAGGTTGGGAGTTCGATTCCCCACTGTGCCTCCTGGAAGAAAAGCCAGCCTCGGTGGCCTTGGGCATCTATGAAGGCTTCCTTGAAGGTCTCTAAGCTTCTATGCCCTTGGCTGGAAAAAAAAATATTTTAAGGGTGAAGAGAGGTTGTTAGCTGCTTTCCAAAGCCTCTTGGAGCCATCTTTTTGCTGTAAGGTCTAGAAATTGCAACTAGAGTAGGCCTATTGAATCCATGGGGATTTGGTGAGTCCACATCTACACGAGTTCCAGTGATTCAGTGGGCCTACCCTTGTTGCAAGTTACGACTGGGTTTTGGCCAAGGCGTCGGAGCTTCTCAAGTTCCCTCCAAACTCAACAAAACAAGGAAGTAGAATTCCAGAAGCTGGAAGTCTCTTCCTCAAAGTCTCAGATGCTGGGGAAGGGTGGAAGGCAGCAGGAAAAGAGGATGACCCAATACAAGATGAGTTGACTCCCTAAAGGAAGCCACAGGCTTGAGTTTACAAGAGGACTGTTGAGGAGAGGATGTTCTGGAGATCATACATAAGGTCGCCATAAGTTGGAGGCAACTTGACCACACATAACGGAAGTTTGGTGCGTCCTGGTAGGGGGGGAAATGATCCTTCAAGCCTTCTGTGGTTGCCCTTTCTCCCAACGTTGGGTTTTGTGGTTCAGAAACAACCCTCTTTTCCTTTCCACCTTGCCCTAAAAACCTGACATGCACACCGCAGACTCTAAACCCTCAGCGAGCAGAGCCGAGGCGCGACAAAGCGACATTGCGAAGTCCTTTGGCTCCAGGATGACTTTTTGGGATAAAGCTGGCACCTCTCCCTCTCTCTTTCCCCGAACTTCATCTCCCATCCTCTGTCACTAATTTTTGTTAAGCCTTCCCAAGAATGAATGTAAGCCATCTGTTGCCATAGCAATGACAACCCCACCATGCCCCCCCCCCCCCGGAGCACATAAATACTTCAAGCGGCTGTCAGCAACCACCATCGTCAGGTTTCTCCACCCGCTTTGTGGTGAACGTCCCTGTCCACTTGGGAGTCTCTTCCCGATCTTTGATCCCCAAACGACATGATTTCCCCCTTCTGGCGCCCGGAAGCTCTCGGGTCTCCGACCGGCCCTACCGTTGGCCGAAGGGAGGCATCTGCTTCAGACATTGCCTTCTGGGTGTTTTCATTTTTATTGTTCAAGCAACAGAAGGAAGTAGGGGTTTTCGACCTGACAGTGCCCAAGTAACATGGCTGGCCTTGAGCGTCACTCATCTTGACATGGGTAAGAGCATCGTCACCACTTGCTGCTCGGCCTCAGACAGCAGCATCTCTTGGGACGGCCTGTAGATGCTCTTCAGGTGGAGTTCCACGTAGGGCCCAGGGTGGTTGTATTTTTTATGGAGGGGGAAGGTGAATTGTCTCCAGGTTTTAGTCCAAACTGTACAAGAGTTCCTCAAGGTGCTGAACCCAACTCCCCAAAATGTTCAACTCCATAGATAGCTCTTTTAAAGTTCAAACGAAAACCCAGAGAGGATCTGTCGCCTCCCATGAGATCAGAATCACAAATGTCCGTTGAGCAAGGCTGTCAATGCATATCTTCCCAACTGGACCTGAGTGGTCCTCAGTGTTTGTTTCTTTTTCATGGAGTTTCCACAAATTAGCTGGCTGGATAGCTCCGTGGTTTACATATCTGGCTACAGAGCCAAAGGCTGGGAGCTTGGTTTCCTTCCTGTGAGTAGAGCCAGCCTGTGTAGCCTTGGGCAAGCCGCATGGTAGTCCCAGAACTGCCCCCAGAAGAACGGAATGGTCAACCACTTCTGAGTGCCATACATCAGAATTGACTTGATGGCATCTGATTATTGTTATTATTTCCATAAATTATACAAAATGTTCTTTGCACCAAACTCGCGTCTTCTCCCTTTGCGAAGCAACGCACGTGCACAGCAAGAATAGAATTATTGACTGATTGACTAAAAAGACACAAGCAACCCATCGAATGCTTCTAATGTTTAAAGTCTTCTATGTGACGAGGCAACAGTTCTTGGGAATTTTTCGAAGTTGCGCAATTTGTGCAGAAGTTTATTCTTGGAGATGCAACAGTTGGCACTGATATTGAGCAAAAACATCTCGCCGAGGTTAATGATTTAATTAGGACTTTTAGGCCGTTGATGGGGTTTGTGGCTCATGCTTGATGATGCCACCATGCTTCCTTTGAACACTCAGGTTTTTCTTTGGGGTTGAAACTTAAGAAGTGGCAGGCCTGGTTAGTAATCGGAGGGGAGACCCAGATCTCCCGGTAGGTCTCGGACAGGATCCCGCATCCACCCTAGAGAGCTGTTACACCCCGTCAGAGTTGACAAGAACAGCCAAGGATCTGAGTCAACGGAAAAACAACTTCCTGGATTCCTACAGAATGACAGGGAACACTTACTGTTGGTAGACTGGGATTCGCAGCTGCATCTTTTCTTCTTGACCAACTTATTTTTATTTTTATTTTGGTTTGCATCCAGAAGTTGGTGGTGCAGTCATTACTTTCCGTGACGATGTCTTCCCAACCCCGCCCCCCCCCCCGCTTCCATACTTTCTCTGGCTAATTTTTGGTTGATTATTGCTTATATATGCAATTAGGATAATTGTGTCTGATTATGCAAATTAAGATCATTGTCTAATTAGGGCGCGGAATGATAAAGTAGCATGATTTCGGATGCTCTCGCTTGCTCGCTCTCCCTCTCTCCCTTTCTTGCTGTTGCTCGCGAGCATATAAACCAGCTGCACCATTACAGAAAACAGCTGGTTATTGGGTCCACTGTGGGTTTTCCAGGGAGAAGGTTTGAAGGGCCTCAGAAATAGATTTTCAAATGCCAAGCTTGTCCTCAGAGCTATAGAAATGGATTGGGTGGATGGAGGCACGCTTCAGCTTTTTCAGCGCCACCAATAGGAATTGTAAGAATATGCTTATGTGCTGGAAGGCCACTGCATTTGGGCCCCGATCCACCTCCCAGCCGTGGTGCCCGACATCCTGTGCGAAGGTTAATCCCTAAGCAAATTGACAGTGGATTATTTGAAGCCAATATGCATCTTGGCTATCGATAATATGAGTGGGCGGAGCCCGAGGCAACGGTAGGCGGATGCATACAGCAGTAGGCGGAGTGGTTGGTGGAGCCATAGACAGCAGGAGGCGGAGTTGAAGGCAACGGTAGGAGGAGCTGCAGACAGTGGGAGGCGGAGCTGAAACCAACCGTAGGACGTGATGCATACAGCAGGACGCGAAGCTGAAGCCAATGGTAGGAGGAGCTACAGAGAGCAGGAGGCGGAGCTGAAGCCAACGGTAGGAGGAGCTGCAGACAGTGGGAGGCGGAGCTGAAACCAACGGTAGGAGGCGATGCAAACCGCAGAAAGGATCTCAAAGCAGCTTATGTATCTTTCAGACTTGAGAGAAGACAGCCACTGCCCTCCAGCTTACAATCTAAAAAGACGTGACACAAAAGGAAAGGGGGATGAGGAGGGAAGAGGAAAAACGTGGGCACAAGCTCTTCATGTGGACATTCGTGTCTGCTGTGCGCCACTGAGCATTGGGTCATTGAAAAGTTATTATTATTTTTTTCAGACCACAACTCCCTGCCTCTCTCGGCCAGCCCGGCCCTCCTTGCCGGCTGTTTCCTCATGCCTCGTGGGCATCTCTTCTTTTTCCACCAGGCTACAGGGGGCCTGTGTGTCTGTTTAAGGCTCCAGCCGTACAGGGTGACCCCTCCCAAAAAAATAAATCAAAGGAAAATTAGACAATAAACAACTGTGGAAATAACTGGAGGACGGTTTTAGTGCCGGGGGTTTCTTTCCCCCCCTCCCAATGCTCTGCGGAGACGAAGGGTAAACAATTACAGAGAAGAATCTCAAAGGGGAAGTAAATTTTTATGAGAAACAACTTCATTTCCTCCTGGCAGGGCTCCGGCGAAAGAAAGACCAGTTTAGGGCCAACCCCCTGTTCCTGATAAAGGAAGTGGGGTTGTGTTTTTGTCCTGCTGTGCTTTGATCTCCGAAAAGACAATAAACCATCTTATACACACACACACACACACACACACACACACACACACACACACACACACACACACACAAATGTGATGAGTGGGATGAGAAAATCCATCATTTCTTAGCTCTTTCCTTACCACAGCTGTGGTGATATATATATTTCCATATATATAAAAGGGTGTTTATATATATATCAAACGCAATACACACACACAGCAGGAGATAGATAGATATATACAGAAAGGGTGGTCCAAGAGAGAGGGGTATGCCATGGCCTCCTTCACTGGCCTGGCTAGGAGAACAGAGAGATGATTGTCATCATCCTCGAACGGTCTCATGTGGGAGTTGCCTCCCCCCAGCCGCCCCAGTTGCATCCAGTAGGGTCCCGTCCATCAGCCTGGCTGCCAGTGCAGGGGCTGGGGAGAGGGATGAATCCGCTCCGGGTTTCGCCGTGAACTTTAAATGGGCTCACCAGCTTGGACAGCACCTCGAAAGGTCGGAGGAAACCCAGAGCTGATTTGCTGATTTTTTTTTTTTGTCCTAGCAAACTTTGGGCTCCTAGCTAGGATGAGGGATAAGAGCAAAAGGGGATCCCGAACCCCACTGGACCGGACACATCACCCCTCAGCCCCCCCCCTCCTGCCGCCATTTTGAAAAGGCGGTGGACTTATTCGTACTTTTATTCGCTTTACATACAGCAGTAAGTCCTGTGGGCTTTTGATCCATCCTGTCCTCAAACAGGTTAAAGAGACCCTTTGTGAATAGAATAAGGAAATTAGAAGACGCACAACAGTGGGTTGAATTCTCCAGACCGGGAAACATCAATGGGCTGTTATTATTATGCGCTGTCAAGCCAGAATAGGCCTCTCAAGCTAAATGGGATATATAAGGAGTGGTTTTACCCATTCCCCACACCCCCAGTGAGTTCCTGTGGCTCAGTGGAGATTCGAACCCAGACCTTGAGAGTCCTAGTACTTCAGTCTGGGCTCTACTCCATGCTGGGTAGCCTAGAATGCATTCCAGGCGATCACCACAACCTGTTCATTCAGTACCACTTGGATTTTGCTTTGCAAACCGAGGCGATCCGTGAGACCGTGAACCACACGTGCAAAGCCGCGGCAGGCCATTAAGGCACCGTTGAACGAAGGGGACAGCGTGGAACGTGAATGAGGCCGTGATGGTACGCTCTGTGCTCCAGAATGTGTCTGTGTCTTTCGGTTTCTGTCTAAAAATAAGCGAGGCCTGTTGCTTCCGATAAGAGAAGCAGAAGTCTCTTGTCGCCCGGGGACTGCCAAAAAAGACACGCCATGCCCCTCGCTCTCCCGAGGATGAGATTTCTGTGATTTTGCTGCTTGTCTCGGGCAATCCTCCTCCACGGAAAAGTTCTCACAGTCGATGCCTTTTGAAAAAAAAAAAAAAATAACAGAAATCTTTGTGTTTATTTCATGCTTTTAGGTAATGATGCGTCTCTTTGTTGAGAGAAGGAACCGCGTTGCACTGTTTCCCCGACAACACAAAGACAAACCAGTCTGCGGGAGCTCACCCTGAAAGAAATGTGTTAGTGTCAAATGCACCACAATACTTGGGGTGATGGTTTTGCCGTTTGGATCCCGTAGCAGTGAACCAGCCTTGATTTCAGTATCAAGCGATCTTTTTCCTGCGTTTCCTTACGCAAGCTGTGGTCACACGGGCAATTTGAACCGATTTCTGTTCAGACATTTAAAAAATCAAGTTCCAGTCCCCTGGTATTTAAACTGAATAGAAATCTGTTCGTTTCTGGTGATTTAAGCCGGTTTTGGCATCTACACTGCTGAAATTGCCTCATTTGAATCAGTTTTAGAAGGGAGGTACAGTAGGATCCCCATATCCACGGGAGAAGCCCCCCCCCCCCGCCGTGGATGCTGAAAAACGTGGATTATAGCAAATGCTATTTTAATAGCACATACATAACATGGCTTTTGTCTCCCTCTAGTGCCCAGAACTGGTAATAACATTGTGGATATTTTTCTAGAGAACACTATACATAGTGTGATCTCTGACTCCCTCTAGTGGCCGGTTCTGATAAAGTCATCTTTAGAAATAACATATTTCTCGAATTTTTCTTTTAATATTTTGTATATTTTCAGATCGTGGATCAGTGAATCAGTAGACACTGGTCCTGTGGATGAGGAAATCCTGCAGTATTTTTAAAAAAACTCTGCCGGCCAGTTGAAAACAAAACAAAACTTTGCAGCCCATATAAATCAGTGTCACCTTTGTGTCATGTGAATGGGAAAATCGAAATCGATTTAAATGATGCTTAAGTGTGATCCTTATTGCTGGTGGGACCACAACCTCAGTTTATGCAATATGTACAAGTTTGAGAATTAACCCAGTGCTGGTTGCGTTCCTGGCCGTGTGTCCCGGGCTGTGCTCTGGTGCATGCGCAGGGACACAACCAGTGTTGCATTAATGAGCAGAAATTTGCCGCCATGATTTATGGACTTTTCCGTATGCAAGTGACACTCACCAATTAGATTCTGAGCAAAAACATGGTTTGGTAGACCGGATGTTCCTTGTCCATCCCACCTGGGTTTTGAGGCAGGTTCTTACAGACACATTGGGTGGATTAAGAGAAAAGACCTTTTTAGCAGTCTCTCTCAAACTCTAGAACTGTTAAGGTTGGTGAAATTAGCCCCCCAACTTTGATTCTTCCATTGGCAGGTACAGACGTTTTTAATTCAAGCAATGACTTTGGAGGGCTGTCGTTTGCCACTTGGAGGGTGCTGCTTCTGTCTTTATATTGCTGCGTTGTGAATTGTGTCTTCAGTCCATTTGTTTATTGTGTGTTTTAACTGAAGTTTTGTTTTTACTTGTATTATATTATTTTATTTTATATTTATTTTTATATATAAATAAGCACCTTTTGAGGCCGATGGTATCCTCTCTTTGCACTGTCATTTAATTTTGAGAAATTTGGGGGAGGGGACTGAATGCTGAAGAGTAATAAAGCTAGCAGTTCAGTTTGGGGAGATAGAAAACCCAGTAAAAGTACTGTATGTTGTTTTTTCCCCAGTGGAGGGAAAGAGGGTTCTCACTCCTATGCAGACTTCGAAGAGCGGCGCTTGACATTTTTAAAAGGTGTCAGTTCCCCTCTCACCGGCCTGCTGTTTAACATCAAAAAGGATCCTTTTTAAAAAGCGAGAAAGATAAAGGCATTGATTTTTCCAAAGAGAACATTTTTCATAGCAGTTTGTCAAAGACAGGAGTGTTTTTCCTAAAAACAAGGCAGTTCACTGCTAAAATAGGAAAATTTAGATAAATTTGGAAGACGTAGGGTGGCTTTCAGATATTATGTCTGATGACTCGGCTTACTGGTTTCTTGTTGTGATCCGTTCCAGAGATCCATGGGGTTAGAACTGCCATTTCAACCACCTCCTTCTGTCCCAGGCATCTACCTTTAAAGCACACAAAAAGCCAGGAACCGAGCATGGGAGATTCCTCATCTGATGCTGCGGGCGGAGGTATGAACTTCTGCGGCACAGACGCTCAGACGGAGCTTGCCGAAAGGGTAGCCACCATCAACGTCTCCGTAGACCCCAAAGCCATCAGCCAAAATGGCCAGGGGACGGCTCAAGAAGAGAAAGAACTGAAGTCAACCAACAGTGCTGCTATCAACCACCAAAGGAACGGAGTCAACGATGATTCGGAGACGTCGGAAGAACTGGACGGGGCTCACGAGATGCATCCTCCAAAGCGGGCTCCCAAGAGGCCCATCCTGTCCGGCAGGAAGTATTCCCTTCAAGAAAAGCCGGCCGGACATTACTTGGCCTCTACGGATGCCTCGAGTTTTGGTCCTTATGCCACTGGGCCTTCCACGCAGATCTCACCACGTATCCTGAGAAGGCCCACGATAGAGTCCCACCGAGTCTCCATCTCAGACGCAGCGGTAGGTTTTTAACTCTTTGTTTTGAATGTCCGTCACAGTTTTAATCTGCGGGAAAAACTGGTGGCAGCCAGAATGTATTGTTAGTGTATACAGAGTTTCCACAAGATCCAACCAGAATCTTAGGATAATGGAGTTGGAAGGGGCCTGGAAGGCCAATGAGTCTAACCCCCTGCTCAGGGCAGGAATACAAATCAAAGTAGATTTGACAGACAGTTGTCCAATTTTCCCTTGAATACCTCCAGTGTTGGAGCACTCACCACCTCCCAAGGTCATGGGTTCCATTGTCGTACTGCTCTAACAGTTGAGAAGCTTTTCCAGATATTCAACCAAAATCAGGCTTCCTGCAACTTGAGCCCATTATCACATGTCCTGCACTCTGGGATGATCAAGAACAGATCCTGCCCCTCCTCTTTATAACTACCTTGCAAATATTTGGAAAGAGCTATCCTGTCTCCCCTCAGAGATTTAAACCTATCCCTTCAATGCTTGATTCACAGACCAGCAGCTCCAAACTTTCAGATCAGTTTTGTTAAAGTAACCAGAAGGAACTCGAGTTACTTTTGAGAAACCAAACCCGCAAACTCCATATTGAGGGGATGCCTTTCTAGGCCAACCAAAAAAGATATTTTTAAAAGTACTCAAAAATGCACCAGATTCCGAGAATATTATCCCTTCACCAGATGTTAAAAATTAGCAGGAGAGAAGGAGATTGGAGGAACATTGATCTCAGTGAGAGCTCATGACCAGAGCCAGGAAGAGACCCCATAAATTTGGGGGTGGGGTGTCCTTATCTGCCTCCATGAGCTTCCCACGGTTTATCTTAAATTCTTGTTAGCATTGCTGTTGTTTGAGATTTTGCCGAAATCTGATTTAGCTCTTGAGTAGCTGGACCTACCTCACAGAAGCATTCATCCTTCTGGAGATAAATAAAGTGACATAATTTGACTGTTTATTTCTTTATTTATGATATTTATTTATTTATTTACATTTCTTCCCCACCCAACTAGAGGCAGGGCCACTACGCTGAGTGGCGAACAGAGCAACCTCAAAATGACGCCATGAGAGGAATAAAAAGCAAACAAGGAAACAATTCAGAAAATTCGGGGGGGGGGGATCAGAAAAGGGATAAACATGATCCCTGAAAGTACAGTATCATTAACCACAGTAAATTTACAAACAAATAAATAAATAAAGAGTGAAGTACACAGATTCACAATGGAACCAGTCAAGGAAAAAGAATTAATCTAAATTAATTAAAAATTACTTAATCTGGGGCAAGGCTATGAAAAGGCTAAACTGACTTCCTTTTCAGCTGAGTAAGTTTGTTCGTAAAGTTTTAAATGTTCTTAATCTTTGGATCTATTTTGATTACCACCATCGTTTAATTGTTTTTAATATATAATTTATTGCGTTTTTAATTTTGCTCTCTTTTTTTTAACATTGTGAGCCACACACGCAGGAGAAATGCAGCCTATAAATGAGATCAATACATAAAAAAACACTCTCCACTTTCTTCTATTCCAAAAACGCCCTACGGTTAGAGTTCAGAACCCATTCCCTTTGGGGTATTCCCTCAAGGAACTGTGCCTGCAGCTGCAGCTTCCTCATGACTATTATTTCATCAGCTGGTCTGTGTGACGTTTCCTAGTGTACAAAACACAAGAGAAGAATATATGCTGTTAAAATTGTTACCAGGGGAGAACGGTCTACTCTATGGTTGGCCACTGTTTTCGAGAACGGCTCTCCTTTCCTGAAATAAGAAAGATGACAAATCTCTGAATGGAGCCATCAAAGAGGCTCATGACCAGTAAAGCTAACTGGTTGTACTGGAGCTTCCACACCGAATGCTCTCTGTTTGAACTCTGGAGGGTTGCCCTTAAAACATTCATGCATTTATCCAGGGGTGACACAGGAAAAACACGGTCAAAGAGGCTGGATACAAAGGTGATTTGTAATGGGTCTGTGATATTTCTCCACTGAGGCCAAATATATACAGGAGGAGAACAGGATGATTTTGCAACAGCAGCTGGTTGTAATAATATTATTCATCCAGCTATTTAACATTTCCCATGGGAAGGAGATCCATCAGATTCTAACTGTTGCTAAGTTGTGAATTTTGGTTAAATTCCTCTAGCTGTGCAGCAGAAGGGCAGGGATTCACAGAGCAGAATTAGTTTAAAGTTCCTCACAGTAGACCACCCCTTTTTCTCATGAACTGGTACGTACCATGTCAGTGACTCACTCAGGGACATTTGAAGAAGAAAGGGTGAAGGATTTTGTTTGCTTACAGATCAAGCAGGTGACAGCAAAGAGACAAAACATGGCCGCTTGCAGAAACGGGCCTCAACAGATGCACTGACCGTTTCCAACAGATTAAACTAACTGTTAGCCGTCTAAAGGGAGTGGGGAAAGGCTCAGAACAAAGAGGCGGGGCTGTCTTTGAATTCATAGGGAGGGAAGGAACGGTTGGCTAGTGGCTGATTGACAGTCACCCCGGCCTATAAAGGTCCCTCCCAAGCCACACCTACTAGAGGCAGCATACGAGGTTGTAAAATCTCCATCGCTAACTTGGGGTGGACAGCCCTTGAGAGTGGATTTTCTGCTTCTGGGACCCTCCTAGGACCGTGCCGCCTGCCCCAAATGCCAGCCAAATCTAATCAAAACCAACCCAACCCAGCCATAGGTAGAAGTCCACTCCTGCATCTGAAAAACGTCATTCTGAAACCTGTTTAAAAAGTGAACTGGCTTCCCTGAAAACAGATTGAAGGAGGTGATTTTATCCGGGGTTGGGTCTTTTTTTAACAGGGGTGCAGTTTTCTAAAACAAGATGCATGCCATGCTGTGCTTTTGGAGAACTTTTCACCCACTGGAGGCTTCTGAGGTGGAATTTCCCCATCATTTCCTCCCCTGGACCACTTCCCACGCCAATATATTTCTTAGCGAACTCCCTCATCGACATCTAGGTGCACGGGAACAGCTACGAACGCCACGGTTTTTCCTCTGGCTTTCTCTGCGTGGCACCGTTCATCATCGTTCATCACTGTCAGCTCCTGGAGGCGTCTTATCCATCACGCCATGTTCGCAAATCATGACGCCCGTTAAGCTGCCGTCTTGGCAAAAATGAAGATTAAATCGATCCGTGTTGTGCTTTCGCTGGCGTGCACCCGGAGCGGCTTTCTCGCTCCGGGAACCAAGATGGATGGGCGGACGGATCCTGTGCTCAAGAGCTGCGTCCCTGTCAAAAGAAGAGGGGGCGGCTTTGGGTGGGTGGATGGGTAGAGGACTGGCATATTTTACCGGAGGAAAAATGAAAGAGCCAGCTGTACTAGCTTAGGGTTCCTAGAACCCAACATATGACCTGCTGTTTCAGAGTTTTAAGCCTCCTACTCAAAAATCTAGAAGGGAAGTTGTAAGAATTTCAGAGAACGGTGCAGGATCAAGGAAGGAGGGGAACTTGGCTTCTGGATTTTGATTTTGGATCCACCGGGTTCTGTGGCTTCCGCCTTCAATGGAATGATAGAATCATGGAATCATAAAGTTGGAAGGGGCCTATAAGGCCATCAAGTCCAACCCCCTGCTCAAGGCAGGATTCCAAGTCAAAGTAGATCTGCCAGGTGGTTGTCTAAATTTCTCTTGAATGCCTCCAGCACTGGAGCACTCACCACCCCCTGAGGTCAATGGTTCCATTGTTGTACCACTCTAACAGTCAAGAAGTTTTTCCTGATCTTCAACCTCAATCTGGCTTCCTGTAGCTTGAGCCCATGATGATGTGTCCTGCACTCTGGGATGATGGAGAACAGATCCTGCCCCTCTTCTGTAGGTCTACCTTTCAAGTATTGGAAAAGTGTTATCCTATCTCCCCTCGGTCTTCTTTTCTCAAGGCTAAACATGCCCAGTTCTTTCAATCCTTCCTCTCAGGGCTTGGTTTCCAGCCTCCTGATCATCCTGGTTGCCCTCCTCTGAACTTGCTCCAATTTGTCAGCATCCTTCTTGAAGTGTGGTGCCCAGAACTGGGCACAGTACGTGAGATGAGGCCGAACCAGTGCCGAATAGAGGGGAACTAGCACCTTGCGGGATGTGGAGACAAGACTTCTGTTAATGTAGCCTAAAATCACATTGGCCTTTTTTGTAGCCACCTCACACGGTTGGCTCTGATTCAGCTTGTGATCTACGACGATCCTTCTTCTTTGCAGTAAGAACAACCAGCTGTCTTTCTCTGACACCACTGAGTGTCAGATCTCTTGAATTTGTATGTACCTTCCTCATTTGGTAAACTGTTGGATTGTCGGTGTCAAGCTCCTTAGTGACCTACCGTCCAACCCTGGATTTGACACCCAGTCCCTGGACCGTATCCAGTTTGTTACCCATACATGCCTCATGGGGACCTCTGTGGACCCCGTTTTTTCCTGGGAAGGAGTTGGGACAGACAGACCGACACAACATAAGAAAAGATTTAATGGATATAAAATGGGTCAATGTTACTTTTAAAATACTGCTTCGAAAGCAGTAGACAATGCAGTGCTGTTTTGGACGGGCAAAATGGCAAATGTAAGGCTAACGTGTTCATTTTATGGCATTCTTTCCAAACTCTGCTTTAGTGGCTTAAATACTCTCTCCTACTCTCAAACTCCAGAAATTGACTGGGGTCAAGGTTTTTTTTTAGTCACCGAAATCATTATGTTTGTCACATGATGTTGTTTCAAGGAACCCAGTGAGAGATGAAGCTGCCTCGGGCATCTTTAGCTCTTGCTGTTCTCCTGAAACAAATTATTTTGAAAGCGCACCCTGATTTCTCTGTTTCTCTTTTTAACACACAGGATTGCGTGCAATTGAACCAATACAAGTTGAAAACTGAGATAGGAAAGGTAAGTTACCAAAGCCTGTTTTTCTCTTTTAGGGCCCGGTGCTGGAGAGCTCCGTGGCTTAGAGCCAGAGGTTGGGGGTTCGATTCCCCACTGTGCCTCTTTGACAGGGACTGGACTTGATGATCCCTGGGGTCCCTTCCAGCTCTGCAGTTTGATGATGATGACGATGACAGAAAGTAGACTGGGATACACTGGTAGATCTCTGGGTGATTTTCAGTAATAAGCTGCTGTTTCCCAGTTGTCTTAACAAAAGCAACAACAAATCTTCCCCCACCACACAATCGTACACTCTTAAGTTGCCAATAAAGATTATGTGGGAGGAAGCCACATGATCTTGATGGAAGGACTTGAAAGCTTGGTTTCGATAGTGATCACAAGTTGCTAAAGAGTCAAGTCTCATGTTGAGGGACGTGTTCTTACAATGTTTTCCCTCCACGCACGTAGTGCCTTCAGAGCTCCACGCCTGAGCAATCAGACTTGCAAATGAAGCCTGTGTTTACTTCCCAAAGACCAATCACAGAGATAACAGCGGGCTGACTTACAACATGGAGAGTTTTGGGCAAAGCCTGTGCTAGGAGAAATGAATGGCTTTCCTTCTTATGAGAACTCCTAATGGTGCAGAAAATGTATCATAAAGTCCTGCTTTCACCCTGATTTATATCATGTTCATCGGTGTTAGCCGTTATGGTGCATTTTGCTCCACTTGGGGGACCAGACAGTTCTGCCTGGAAAAGAAAGAAAGAACCATTTAAAAACTCAAAATATAATTTTCCAAACCTGATGTCTGTCTGAGACAGGTATGGCGAACCTGGGCTACCACCCCTGCAGCCTTTATCATTTGGCAGTACAGGCTGGGGATTCTGGGAGTTGAAGTCCAAAACATCTGGAATGCCAAAGGTTCATTACCCTTGGCTTAAGACTTCTCTAGCAAAACGGACAACTAGAAGGCATGTATGAGCTGTTTCTGCATCTAGAGGTATATAGATCTTATGTTTATGATTCTAAGCCAGCAGCCCAACCTGAACACATCTGGTTTTGGAAGCGAAGCAAAATCGAACCTGGTGAGTGTGTAGATGGAGGACCAGGAGAGAATATCAGGGATCAGCAGGTAGAGTGAGCAGAGAAACCTCCCTGGCCAGAGTCACGGCTGCCAATCAGAGTTGGCAATACTGGGTTACATAGATGGATGGTGTGTGATTCGGTATAAGACAACTCCTTATGTGCCTAACATCAGTTGCACAGCGATAACCCCTCAGCTTTCTCTCCGCGGCAGTAAAACTCCTAGGCTTCCAGACCTGTCACTGAGCAAAACTTTCCGCCTTATTCTGATTTGGCCAGAATCCTGTTGCTGATTTACACTTACATAAGGGAAATTGCGTAAGTCTTGGTGGCAAATTGCCCTTCATTAAAAAAGTGCTGGTTGTGTTCCTGGACATGTGCATGGCCGGGAACGCAACCAGCACTGTGTTAATGAGCTGCAATTTGCTGCCAGAACTTATGCAGTTTCCATTATGCATGCATAAATCAACAATAGGATTCTGGCTATGGTTGTTGTTGATAATGATTGATTACTACTGCTATCACCATTTCGTTATATTTTCCCTTCCACCTGGGAATGCACCGCCTGGCTGTTTGCCCAGAGTATCCAAACAGAGGCAGCCAGGTCTTCTAGAGCATTTAATATAGCCAATTGCAGAGAATCTGAAAAGCCAGCTTTAATTAACCAGGCCTGGTTAATTCCCTATTTCCATATAAATGCTGTGTGCGTTGATTTCTTTTGACATCTAAAGCCTTCTCCCTGTGTGCCACTGAAAAGCACTCCAGAGCCTGAACCACTTCATCACTGCAGCGATGGATCGGAGCCAAGGCTGTGTAGATGGCAGACTGAAGGAAGAGGCAGAGAGATTAATGCTAGTTCAAATCTACTCTTCGTTCCAGCTAGATTTGTTGAAATTCGTTGAAATTCGTGTTATTGGCCAAGATCTGTTGCTTAGTATAATTTGATTGACAAATTGTGCCGGAGCCAGGCCCATGGACTCAATGGGGATTTTGTAAGCGGACGCCTCCTTAAATTCCACTGATTCCAATGGGCCTACTCTAACTCCAACTTACTGTGCTAAAGTAATTCAGTTAGAATAGGCCCATTTGAATCCAGGGAACAGTGGAGTTAGCTCATCCAAGCCCCATTGATTCAGTGGGCCTACTGTAGGTGATCTGTGGTAAGCAACAGGATTTGAGCCATTTGGAAGTAACAAGACCCATTCACTTCAATGGAGCCATTCGACTTGGGGCTAACAATGGGTTTAGCCCAGTAATACTGTTTTATTTGTGGCATTGTTTGTGCACATGCTACCTTACAGAGGAAAGGAAGGATAGATCCCTGCCCCAAGGAGGTTACAGCCTACGCTTAGATATGGGGCAGACAACATGGTGGACAGAAGCAAGACACGCCTGAGCATCCCCCAAATTCGTAGCCATTTGTAGGCTATTTCGCCTGTCAACAGCAGAGTTTGGAGATGTTATTTTTGGGATTACAATGCCCAGCATCCCCAGCCAGCATGCCAGGAGATTCTAGGACTTGAAGTCTTCAAAAGTAGCCTTTCCAAGCTCTGATTTTAAAAAAAGCAGGCCGCTGGGGTTTCATTAAAACACGTTTGGCTTCTGTAAACTGACAGGCTCCAGCTTGTTCAGGCCACGGGTTCAGATCCTGGACATAAACAAAGCAGCTTTTGAAAGGTTAGGAAATGTCCGGGATGTTTTTTGGCTGGTGAAGATGGGGGTTGTAGTTAAGCACATCCAGAAGGCACTAAGTTAGGAAGGCTGTCCTGTTTTAGATGCAGAGTGGATCACAAAAGTCTGTTTTCTTATCTATGTTATCTGATCTAATGCAGGTAAGAAGAGGAAGGTGATCAACTCAATTTATAGCAAGATGGAGCTTGTTTATAAGTTACTAGAGTCATAAAGTACAAGGCCAGGTTCCCCCAATTAAGTCTGCGAGGACCAGCTTAATTGATGTTGCTGTTATTTTTGCTGATAATAATAATGATGATGTGCCTTCAAGTCGATTCTGCTTTATGGTGACCCTTTTCAGGGTTTTCCGGGTAGAGAATACTAAGAAATGGTTTACCATTCCCTTCTTCTCAAGACACCCTGGGACTGTGCAGCTGACCCAAGGCTACCCAGGCTGGCTCTGCTCGCTGGAGGCCCAGTGGGGGAATCGAACTCCGAACCTCCAGCTCTGCAGCCAGAGACCTAAACCGCTGAGCTATCCAGCCGTACTGTGGTTATTTTTGCATGCCTGCTTCCATTTCGTTTAATCAGTCCTCAGCCATTCCTGCTCTTTTTATGTGTAACACATCTCTAGGAAACATTTAAGCATTTAAAAAATGATCAGACTGGTTGTTTGCCCTTTCCATGGCCAGGCAAGGTGGCCCTCATGCATCAGAAACTGGGAGCGGCGTAGCAAGACTTTCAGGGAGAAAGCAGGGTGTCGCATGAGTTGCCTGCCATTTCCTTTAACTCACCTTCCAACGTGGGGAAGGATTGGGACCCATTAGCCAATGCTGGAAGCTTCGTGCATGGAATAGAAACTGGTCCTCTTTTGTTCGCCTCGGGCGGCCAGGTGTTGGGGGACGGCCCTGCTCATTCCCTGCTCCACACATGGCGCTTTTAATTGCAAAAATTGGGTCCAAGCACGGGTGCAGCTGGTATCTCAGATGCCCTTCTGGGAGAACGGCGCGGCAGCCGGCTCCTCCAATGGAGATAATTACTGTGTATATCAAAATATACCCATGGCAGAATTCCCAGCCCTGCAGCACCTGGGCTCTGCGTGATGAGAATCAGAGACGTCCTTTTCCTCCGACCTTCGCTGAGACGGGAAATTAAAGCTGCTGTCACGGCCGTGAAGGTTGAGACCTGGAGGGAGCCCCGTGGACCAGACGGAACCGCGTTTGCTCAAAGAGGATTCGCCGCGGCGATTTACGAATCCGAATGGCTAAGCCATATGCCTTTGAAAGAGTCAGCTGGTTAAATTTCGCACCATGTTAGGGAAATTGGTGTTTTGTCCGCGTAGATGTTCAAGGAAGCATGGGGAGAAGTTTTAGTTTTAAGAGGAGAAACCCAGCTATTTTCAAAGATGTAAAATGTCATCAATTTCATCCCATCTCTGCGAGTGTAAACATTCATGACCGGACCTTTTGACGCTCATTCATTCATAGGGTCGTGGATAAGGGTGGTGTAATGGATAAAGTGACAGACTAGGACTCAAGAAGTCTGGATTCAAATCCCTGCTCAGCCATAGACATTCATTGTTTAATAATAATAATGATAATGATAATTGTGGTGCCATAAAATCAGTTCTGACTTACAGTGACCTTTTTCAGGGTTTTCTCGGTAGAGAATACGCAGAAGTGGTTTACATTTCATTTCTTCCGGGGGCATCCCTGGGACTGGGCAGCTTGCCCAAGGCCACCCAGGCTGGCTCTTCTCCCAGGAGGCACACAGTGGAGGAATCGAACTCCCAACCTCTGGCTCTGCAGCTTGATACCTAAGCCACTGAGCCGCCCAGGCAGCTTCAGTGATAAAACAACTGCTTAAGTATCTCACGGACCTTGAAAGCCATATTAGGGTTGCTATACATTGGTTCCAACTTGGCGGCACAAAACAACAGCCATTCATAGAGAGAGATGGAACTTGACAACACAGGTTGTTTTAAGTCTGTTTTAGCAAAATAACAGAGTCTTATGGCATTTTTAGGGTAATCCAAAATAGCCAAGACAGCTGAGGGCTGGCTGAGCTGAATCTAAACCCCTGCCAGCCTGGGGATGTTGGGTATTACTTGGGATTACCCGAGCCCTGACTTAACTTGGAGCCAGTGTTGTGGCTGTGAGTCTCGGCTGACAGATGCTTGGATCTGGCTTAACTCTGTTCCGCCCCGGTCTCCTCTCCTTCTCTCTCCCCCTTTTTGGGCTAAGCTGCTCTCAGCCAACGCAGCAGATGATCTATGACAATGGTTCCCAACCTTTGGGTCCCCAGATGTTCTTGGACTACAACTCCCAGAGCCTTCACCACTAGCCACGATTTCTGGCAGATGTAGTCCAAGAACATCTGGGGACCCAAGGTTGGGAACCGCTCTTCTACTAGAACATCCCTTCCAGTTTTGGAGACCAACAGATAAAGCAAACTGCCTAAAATGGACATGACGACATTGTCTATGTATTTCTTTTTAGGGGTTCCTATGGTGTCGTGAAGCTAGCCTATAATGAGAATGATGACCAATATTATGTAAGTATCTTCATTTCCCCCTTTTTTTCTAGCCTTCTCATGTACCGTGATCTTGGAGGGGTAACTTCTCAAGAATCCGTATTTTGGAAAAGAACCAATCATGGGTTTTCCAGCTCAGCCAAAGTATAATATTCAGACATGCAGGCTTCTCACTCAGAAGGGAGGGAGGGAGGGAGGGAAGAGAGAGAGAAAGGAAGGAAGGAAGGAAGGAAGGAAGGAAGGGAAGGAAGGAAGGAAGGAGGAAGGAAGGAAGGAAGGAAGGAAGGAAGGAAGGAAGGAAGGAAGGAAGGAAGGAAGGAAGGAAGGAAGGAAGGAGGAAGGAAGACAGAAAGAAAGAAAGAAAAAGGAAGGAAGGAAGGAAGGAAGGAAGACAAAGAAAGACTGAAAGACAGAAAGAAAGAAAAAGGAAGGAAGGGAGGAAGGAAGGGAGGAGGGGGAGGAAGACAAAGAAAGAACAGAAAGAAAGACAGAAAAAGGAAGGGAGGGAGGAAGGGAGGGAGGAAGGAAGGAAGACAGAAAGAAAGAAAGACAGAAAGAAAAAGAAAAAGGAAATGAAGGGGAGGAAGACAGAAAGAAAGACAGAAAGAAAGAAAAAAGAAAGGAAGGGAGGGAGGAAGGAAGGAAGAAGAACGAAAGAGAAAGAGAGGAAAGAAAGTGAAATGAAATGAAACGAAATGAAAAGGAATATTAAAAGCACAGTGCAGCCTTAAAAGAACTGGTTCCAAATTATGTAATTTTGCTAACGGTCGGCTTGCTCCCACACACTGTCTTGATTGACAAACGGCTTTTCAAACCAAAATAGATTTCCTTGTTCTTTCTTATTGCTCCTTTCTTGGGAATTGTGTAATAACAATACACTTTGAAAAGGGGAGGTTTCGTACCAACATCTCACACCAGGCGTCCTCGTGAACCACCCTAATTCTCGCAGCTGGGAACAATTTGGATTTTTATTCCCCGCCACTTGATTCCTCCTTCCATTATATTCTTTTCCTTTTCCAGAAGAGGGGGAAAAAACAGTTACAAATTAAACAGGGGGAGTATTATTTTCATGTCTGCACAGGGCCAGGCTAAGATACGCGGAGCCGTATGCTGTGTTATTTAAGAAACCCTGTAACATTATCCCTTTTTTTGAAAAATGTATTATTCTAACAAATATGTAAACTTGAATTATTATTACTGATTATCTTTATAAGAATGATGATGTGCCGCCAACTCAATCCTGATTTATGGTGACCCTTTTTCAGGGTTTTCCTGACAGAGAATACTCAGAAGTGGGTTGGCCCCTTCCCTTCTTTTGGGGGGTATCCCTGGACTGTGCAGCTTGCCCAAAGGCCACCCAGGGATGGCCTCTTCTCCCAGGAAGCACAGTGGAGGAATCGAACTCCCAACCTCTGGCTCCGCTCAGCCTGCTAACTCAACCACTGAGCTATCTGGCCAGTTCAGAAGTGGTTTACCATCCCTTTTCTCTGAACTCACTCTGGGGAGCTGTGCAGCTTGCCCAAGGCCACCCAGGCTGGCTCTTCTCCCAGGAAGCACAGTGGAGGAATCGAACTCCCAACCTCTGGCTCCTCAGCCTGATAACTCAACCACTGAGCTATCCGACCAGTTCAGAAGTGGTTTACCATCCCTTTTCTCTGAACTCACTTCTGGGACTGTGCAGCTTGCCCAAGGCTACACAGGCTGGCTCTTCTGGGATGCCCAGTAGATGGCTCGAACTCCCAACCTCTGGCTCTGCAGCCAGAGACCTAAAGCACTTAACTTTTCCAACCAGAGACCCCTAATAATGTGAAGCTCTTAACCAATCACTAGAAGTCCAAATTCCACTTTTTCCAGCCCAGGGCCTCCAGAGGGCCACGCCGGTCCCGCCAAATAAAAAAGAATCAGATGGCCACATCTTAGCCAGGCTAATCGTTGGCCATTTTGGCATGGTGATTCTGGAGGTTACAGTTTGAAAAAGTAACTTTTGCAAATTCCAGAAGTAACTTTTTTTCCCAATTCAAGAGTCACTAGGAACTCCCTAAACGTGGAGCTGTTGCACTGAGCCCTGGGACATAACACAGCTTTCCTAACAGTGTTTCCCCCCCCCCCCTTTTTTTTCTCTTCCTACAGGCCATGAAAGTTCTCTCAAAAAAAAAGTTATTGAAGCAATATGGATTTCCACGTAGGTACCTGTATTTTTTTTTAAGGCTTTGAAAGTCAGGAATCATAATAATGTGCTGTCAAATCGATTCCGACTTATAGCGACCCTTTTAAAGGTTTTTTGGGTAGAGAATACTCAAAAGTAGTTGACCATTCCCTTCTTCTGGGGTGCCCCGAGACTGTGCAGCTTGCCCAAGACTACACAGGCTGGCTCTTCCCCCAGTGTAGAATCGAAACCCACAACCTCTGGCTCCCCGCTGTGTCTCCTGACCACTATAAGCCAGTCCCCACTTGATGGCACATAACACCACCACCCAATTTTTGCCAAGGTTTTTGCAAAACCCGGTGGTGATTTCAAATTACAGCCCTTTGAGCTTAGATTTAAAATTGATAGACATAGTTTTCGAAGTGGTAGCTGTGTTAGTCTGGGCAAGCATCTCAAGAAGAAACATTGTATTAGGGCATCCTTCAGTCTCGAAAGACTATGGTAACGTGCTCTGTATGGAGGACTTGGAACAGCGTCTAGTGTGGCTGAGAAGGCCAATTCGAGAGTGACAATCCCTTCCACACTGAAGACAAATACAATCTGTCCCCTGTCCCAGCTCCCTGATTTGGCTGCTTCCGTGACTGCCTCTTTGCCTCGGTCTGCTGGACAAGGGTCTCTTCAAATTGGGAGAGGCCGTGATGCACCGCCTGCCTCCAGGCTGAACGCTCAGATGTCAGGGTTTCCCATCTGTTGAGGTCCATTCCTAAGGCCTTCAGATCCCGCTTGCAGATGTCCTTGTATCGCAGCTGTGGTCTCCCTCTGGGGCGATTTCCCTGCACTAATTCTCCATACAGGAGATCTTTTGGAATCCGACCATCAGCCATTCTCACGACATGCCCAAGCCAACGTAGACGTCGCTGTTTCAGTAATGTATACATGCTAAAGATTCCAGCTCGTTCTAGGACTACTCTATTTGGAACTTTGTCCTGCCAGGTGATACCAAAAATGCGTCGGAGGGCAACGCATATGGAAGGTGTTCAGCTTCCTCTCCTGCCGTGCACAAAGGGTCCAGGACTCACTGCAGTACAGGAGTGTGCTCAGGACGCAGGCTCTATATACCTGGATCTTGGTATATTTCGTCAGCGTTCTTATTGAGCCATACTCTCTTCGTGAGTCTAGAGAACATGGTAGCTGCTTTGCCAATGCGTTTATCCAGCTCGACATCTAGAGAGAGAGTGTCAGAGATCGTTGAGCCAAGGTACACAAAGTCATGAACAACCTCCCAATTCTTGTGTGGAGATGGTAATAGAGGGTAGGTGAGTCCACGCCCTGGCCCATGACTTGTGTTTTCTTCAGGCTGATTGTTAGTCCAAAGTCTTGGCAGGCCTTGCTAAAACAATTCATGAGTTGTTGGAGGTCTTGAGCAGAGTGGGCAACAATGGCTGCATCATCGGCGAAGAGGAAATCCCGCATGCATTTCAGCTGGACTTTGGTCTTCGCTCTCAATCTAGAGAGATTAAAGAGCTTTCCGTCTGATCTAGTCGGAGATAGACACCTTCTGTTGCAGTTCCAAAGGCGGTGCTTCAGCATGACAGCAAAAAAGATCCCAAAAAGGGTTGGTGCGAGGACACAGCCCTGTTTCACTCCGCTTTCGGATGTCAAAGGGATCTGATGTTGAACCATCAAAAACTACAGTGCCTTTCATTCCCTCATGGAAGGACCTGATGATTTTAAGGAGTCGAGGTGGACATCCAATCTTGGGAAGGATTTTAAAAAGGCCATCCCTGCTAACCAAATCAAAGGCCTTTGTGAGATCTATGAAGGCGACAAAGAGTGGCTGTTGTTGTTCCCTGCATTTCTCCTGCAACTGTCCTGAGGGAGAATACCATGTCAGTGGTGGATCTATTAGCTCGAAAATCCACACTGTGATTCTGGATAGACTCTGTCTGCGAGCACCTGCAGCCTCTTCAGCACAACACGGGCAAGCAGCTTCCCTACAACGCTGAGAAGAGAGATGCCACGGTAGTTATTGCAGTCGCCCCTGTCTCCTTTGTTCTTGTACAATGTGACAATGTTTGCATCCTTCATGTCCTGTGGTACTCCACCTTCCCTCCAGCAAAGACAAAAAGATTTCATACAGCTCGGTAGTGATGGTCTCTTTACAGCACTTCAGCACTTCAACAGGGATGTTATCCTTTCCAGGTGCCTTGCCAGAGGTGAGGGAATCCAAGGCCGCTTTTATTTCTGCTAAGGTTGGTTCGCTGTCCAACTCTTCCAAGACAGGCAGGCACTCAATGTTATTTAATGCTTCTTCGGTTACTACATTCTCTCTGGAATACAGCTCAGAGTAGTGTTGCACCCAGCGGTCCATCTGCTGTGCTCGGTCCTGGATGATCACGCCTGTAGCAGACTTCAAGGGAGCAGATTTCTTCTGTATTGGACCTAAAGCCTGCCTGATACCGTCATACATTCCTTTGATGTTACCTGTGTCGGCTGCTATCTGTATCTGAGAGCAGAGCTGAAGCCAATAATCGTTGGAACATCTCCTGGCAGCCTGTTGGACTTGGCTACGAGCAGCTCGAAGAGCTTGCAAGTTGTACTTGCTAGGACAGGCTTTGTATGCTGCTAGAGCTCTCCTCTTATCCTCGATGACTGGCATCAACTCCTCCGAATGGGCTTCGAACCAGTCGGCCGTCTTTTTGGTCTTCTTGCCAAATGTGGGACAAGGCGGTGTTATACACAGCGTTCTTAAAATGTTCCCATCGTTCAGGTGCATTTGCATCAGCCGGGCCTGGAAGGGTTTCCTCAAGCGCTTGGGCAAATTCCTCCACTTTTTCTTTGATCGCAAGTCTTCCTGATGTCAATACCAATACGCGGTCTTCCTTCCTTTTTCGTGTGATATAATCTCTTTGTTCGCAGTTTTACTCTACTACACACCAGGGAGTGATCAGTATCGCAATCAGCACTCTGGTAGCTGCGTGTGATCGTAATACTAGGAAGGCTAGAACGTCTAGTGAGGATCAAATCGAGCTGATGCCAATGCTTGGATCTTGGATGTCTCCAGGAAACTCTGTGTTGAGGCTTCGTATTAAAGAATGTGTTGCTGACGCAAAGACCATAATAACAGCAAAACTCCAGCAAGCGTTGGCCATTTTCGTTCATCTTTCCAATGCCAAAACGGCCTAGACAAGTGGGCCAAGAATTGTGATCAGCACCAACTCTAGCGTTAAAGAAGAAACAGAACAAGCAATAAAAAGAGAACTAACTGCTATATTTTAATGTAATTCAGTTGTAGCTGTGTTAAAATACAGCAGTTGGACTTTAAGGTCATCCAGTATATGTTTTTGATTTAAATGTGTAATCCAGTATGCATCATCTCTGGGCAATCCCGTTATCTCAGTGTCTTTTCTAAAACAGTTTGCCCCCCTTATGGGTACCAGCTTAGCCCCTCCGTACACGTAGTCTATGTGGGTGTCCTTCTCGCATGCGAAGTTGAAGCTGTGAGTTGAGCTAGACATGGTTCCAGCTGTGTGAGGTTCTCCAGGGAGAGACATTTATGACCAGGGGTGCTGTCTTCCAACTGGGAAAGCGTCTTGGGAGGGTTGTCACGTCCCAGCTGCATATATTTGATATGCATTATTATTTGAGTCACACAGGCAGCTCGGGGGGGGGGGGAGCGGGAAGTTCCCAAAGGAACCCATGAATCGGTTCTCTTCTGACGCTCTTCATTTCCTTTGCTGAAGGCCGACCTCCACCTCGGGGATCGAAAGCTGCAGCCGGTGAACAGCCCAAACCGATGGCCCCATTGGATCGGATTTATCAGGAGATAGCCATCTTAAAGAAACTGGATCATATCAATGTGGTCAAGCTGATTGAGGTTCGTTTACTTCTGCTGTGTCTGTGTGTACATTCAGTCCTGTTAGGAACATTTCTCGAATTCTCCCTGGGCTGGTAGTCTCCCTGGATTTCCAAAAACTGACTTCCTTTTACTCTATCAACATTACGCAGCCAGTTTGATAGCACTTTTAATCTTCATGGCTGCTCTGTCCTAGTGAATCCTGGGAATTGTCGTTTGTTGAAGTACAGTAGGACCCCCCCCCCCCGTATCCACGGGATCAGTATCCACCGATTCACTTATCCATAGCTTGAAAATATTAAAAATATTGAAAGAAAAACCCTAGAAACATATATTGCTAAAAATTAAGTCCCCAAATTTGGCCACTAGAGGAAGATAGAGACCATGCTATGCTGACTAGATAAATATGTTTCTACAATGTAATTACCAGACCTGGCCACTAGAGGGAGCCAGATACCATGCTATATGTAGCGTTCACTATCATCCACGTTTTTTAGCATCCGCGGGAGGCGTTTATAACCAATGCCCTGCAGATATGGGGGTTGTATTGTACTTACATTTCTTAGGGGAATGCAAAAGAGCTTTCTAGCAGAGGGTTGTACAGACCGACAACTACAACTCCCAAGGTTCCCTAGAAATGGAGACATGGCAGTTGAAGTATCAAACTGCTGTAATAATTTGCAGCGTAGATGCAGTCTTGGTCTCATTTCCAAAGTGAGATTAGAAATCTTTCATTTTCTCTTACTTGTTGTGGTTGTGTTAAGTCCAAATTTGTACCAAAGAACATGTCTCAGTTTACCGTTTCTTCCATTTTTCTCTTGCCATCCGTTGGCCGTTCTTGTCTCCATTTTTTAAAATCCGTCCTCAGCAATTTGTTGTTGTTTCTGTGTGTGACACATTTTTAGTAAAGATTTAATTTAAGAAAAAAAAAATGCCCAAGCCTGTTATTTGGCAGGTAGTGTACGTGTCCCCAGCAACACAACGCTGCAAATAAGCAATCAGAATGCAAATGGATGCATAGGTGATTTAAATCATGATTAAATCTGACTTTTCCCCCTGGCAGTATTCAGGAACACATAAATGCATTGGGATTTTTTCTTCTTTTCCCTACTGGGTTTCGTTCTTGGTGGAAACCCTGTGTTCTCTCATACTTTTATAGCGTTCCCTCCCTCCCTCATCTGTCAATAAAAAATTCTCGGCACCTTCAACAAACTACAGTTCCTAGGTTCTTCACCAAACTACCATTCCCAGACTTTTTTTGAGAGATCGGTGGCAATTCAGCTGGTCTACTTTTACTGGCCATTTTGGACAGCTCTGCTCCGCCTGGATTGAGAGGGGAGGGGCAAATCCACAAACTGGAACCCTTTTTGTCTTTCATTCGATCCAGGTCTTGGATGACCCTGCGGAGGACAATCTATACATGGGTAAGTTATTCGTAAAAGCAAGAGACACAAACCGGATCAGACCAGAAGATGTGAAAATATAAATATTTAGATGTTATTTCGTTTTTTCTATTTTTCTATTCATCCTTGTTTCCTATCTCATGGTGAGGTTTGATCTGCATCAAAATTGCTGTGTTTATTGCCTTTTTCTCCGAGATTCACATTTATCTATGCATTTTTCCTATGCATTTCCCCACACTCGTCAAAAGACAGGATGTGTTTCTTCTCTCGACGAATCTCAAGGAGTGCAAAAGGCTTCCCAGTCTTTTTTTCTACCGTAGGCTGATATAATTCAGCATCCTGTTTTACCACCAAGGCTCTGTAGATGCTTCTGGGAAGCCGACAAGTATGATAAGAGTCCCAACGTGGCTTCTCTTGCTGTTGCGGAAACATATTCAAATGTATGCGTATCAGAAGTATATGCATATTTACTCAAGCATAAATCCTAGGATGTTCAGTGAAGATACCCACGGAGCTCAACCAGACTTTCTCCTGAGGGAGAAGATCACACATTAGGAGAAACGTGCATTTCCTGTTCTTATAGTATTTTCCCTCCAGACACGCAAACACTTCAAAGCTCCATGCCTGGGGGGGCGAACCGGACAAGCAAGTGTTTGTCTGCCGTGACAAATTATGAAGCAAAAGCAAGTGAATTTGTAAAATGCAGATTGAGGCAAGCTCGTTCGATACTAAAGAAACAGCCTTTTACCTACCGGAGAGCGGTGTTTTGAGTGGTGTATTAAATGTATCATTTAGTTTACCTCGGAGAGGACAACGTGCTTTAAAACGTCTTAAATGATTAGCAGCTGTAATCTTTTTTTTTTTCCTTTTGTCTCTTCCAGTGTTTGACCTCCTCCGAAAGGGGTAAGTAGTTTATAATAAACAGGACCTTTGTATATGCCTCGAGTGAAGAAAAGATGAGACGTTGACCTGGAGCATTGACACCTTTTGACTAGTGTGAAGAAGGCCTTCCTTTTGTCTCTCTCAAACCATTCAGTTTCACTCCCCCGTATCTGTGGGATCAATAATTCACTTATCCACAGTCTGAATATATATATATAGAGAGAGAGAGAGAGAGAGAGAGAGAGAGAGAGAGAGAGATGGCTCTAAAGAGGGAGTTACCAGAACAGGCCATGAGAGGGAGCCAGAGACCATGCTATGTATTGCATTCACTACAGAAATACATTTCCACAATGTCGTTATCAAAGGTGGCCACTAGAGGGAGCAAGAGACTACACTATGTATAGCGTTTGCTATAATCCACATTTTTCAGCATCCGCGACATAGGCTTGGAACGGGGTCCTGTTGCATATTAAAGCCTCATTCATTTTCTGCCTTCTCACACTTTAAGGTTGCTGATGTACATTTACTTGTTGGATGGATGGATGGATGGATGGATGGATGGTTTTTTATCCTGCCTTTCTCCCTTAGTGGGGACCTGGTGGAGACCCACATGGGCACATTGATAAAAATTCTCCCCTCTTTCAGGCCAGTCATGGAAGTGCCCTGTGAAACGCCGTTCACGGAAGAACAGGCTCGCCTCTATTTGAGGGACATCGTCCTGGGCATTGAGTACCGTAAGTATCCAGCTACTTGGCTTCCGGAAATGCATGCTTGAGCCACATCCAAGGTCCGCTATGTTGCTATCAAGTAGATGGACTTAACCCAAGTAGCTCTGCTGAATGTAAGATAATTTATGCTACGACCCTCTTTTAATGCTCTGTTTGTTTTACTTCTGCTTAGATACTTGTTTTCAACCACGTATGTGTGTGTTTTTCTCATGGATTATTTTATTTTATTTTTTTTGCAACAGCATTGCGTTTCTGAGTCATGTTGTTTTGACAAAGAAGAATCCCATCCATCTGCTCTTACTCCTGCTTCTTTGTTTCTCAGGAGCGAGCAGAATGCCGTACGTAGGTTTTTTTCCCCACCCATGGGAACAAAATTCTAGATCCCAGTCAGTCATTCTCTCCCCTCCTTCCTGATCCGTTTGTCGGCTCTATGAAATGTATGTACCTACCTGCCTGGTTGACTGCCCTGTTGTTTGGCTGACTGAGGCTCAGGAGAAGTTTGGTGGTCCAGGGGTAGGGAATTCCAGATGTTTTTGGATGTTGAGCATCAGAATCCCCAGCTAAAGTAACTAATAGTTTGAGGTTGAGGAAGTTGTTTTCCAGAACATTTGGGGTGGATAGAACTTCCTCATCAAGTGTAAAGATGTGTCCCTGGAGACCGACCAAGATCATCTACACTCTTGTCTTTCCAATCACCATGTCTGGGTGTGAAAGCTGGGAAGGGAAAAATGGATTGGTCTGAAATGCGGTGCTGGAGGAGAGCTTTGCTGATACCCTAGACAGCCAGAAAGGCAAACAAGTGGGTCCCTGGATCAAATCAAGCCTGAATGATCTCTGGAGGCAAAAAACGTTGAATCTGAGGCTGTCCTTCTTTGGGCACGTCATGAGAAGGCAGGATTCTCTGGAAAAGACCATAATGTGGGGAAAAGTGGAAGGCATCAGGAAAAGAGGAAGACCCAATACGAGATGGACTTGAGTCCCTAAAGGAAGCCACAGGCTTGAGTTTGCAAGAGCTGAGCAGGGCAGTTGAGGATGGGGCATTTTGGAGATCGCTCATTCATGGGTGACTTGAAATCACATGACAACAAAAACAGTAACAGAACCTCCTCACCCGTAGCTTCTGATGGCAGAGGGCAAAACGAGTCAAGTCATGTCCCTTTTAGGAAGCAGAATCAGGTCACAGAGTACACAGGTTAGCTTGAACATGACTCTATCCCCTGGAAACCCAGGCTTTGTATTTTGATGAGACTTTAAATTCTCTGCTGTGGTGTGGGAGAGTGCACTAGACATCTCTAGAAGAGAATGGTAAGCAATGCACGAAAGCATGAATCACACGCTTTTGTAGGATGGAGCCATGGCATTTAAAGCAGCATCAAACTGTCACATAGATACGTTTGTAGTCTAAAGTAGACGGATCAAGGTATGGCTGGCAAGATCAAGACAGAAGAAATCAGCACCCCAGACAGCTCCAAGCAGGTCCTGCTTTCTTTCCTAGAAGGCAGAATAGGAGAACATCGTCCCACCAGGGAGTTAACGCCAGTTAATGCATTATGTAGCCTGATGGGACCTGTAGTTGTTTCTTTGCACCCAGGAGAAGCTGATAGGAGTGTTAAAGATCCTTCTCTGAGTTCTGTAGCTTAAGACTATTGGGTAGAGGAATGGAACAAGGGAAAAGCACGGTCAGAACGTAGGCCAAGGTCATGCCACAAATCGGAGTCCTACCAGAGGAGGTAGTGGAGGTTCTAGCCTCTGGCTCGGCAAAAAGAAACATAGGCATGTGGACCATGTTCATCCTGAAATACCTTCAGCAATACCTTTGTTGACCACTGAAAGACAGTAATTGTCCTAACTTCAAGGGAGTTTTCTGTGCTACCATCTCATCAAAATCCCAGAAGGATTTTGCCTTCCTACTTGATTGATGTTCTGACCTTGACATTCTGCTAACCACTCTCCTGGCTACGCTTTCTTTAGACAGTCCAGCTGGTAGGACTCTGATTCATGGTGTGACCTTGGCTTGCGCGCTGGCCATCCTTTTCACCATCCTTTTCACTGGTTCCGTCCCACAGTCTGCTGAAATTCCCCCTTGTGTAACTGACTCAGACTGTCTTTTTCAATCTTGGATGCAACAGAAAGATAAGGGATAGGAGAGAGGGAGGGAAATCAATTTTCGTTCTCCCCAGACCTGCTGGCTTGCCACCATCGCGATCCTTTGATGGCTGTATCTCCTAGAACATTTCAGTGGTTAATGTGGAGATTAACTTTGCTCCAGGGAGCTGTTTGAATTTGTCGGAGGAAGGAATGGGCTTAGAGAGAAGAATGGAAGAAATATGATGACTGCTGTTTGAACCACAGGGAGCTTAGACACACAGACCTTTGTCTCTCCTCAAAGCACAATCCAATCAGGGGTTTGGGAAAAGTTACTCAGAGTTGGGAAAACACAGGAAGGGGAAATTCTGAGAGTTACTGACCAAAAAAAAGGGTCTGTGTCTCCTGATGCTGCCTGAGCCTAAAACTGAAATGAAATAAGTGGGGTGGAGAAGAAACACCAGATCTTTTTTAACTTAAATTCTTAGAGTTGCTCTTTAAAAGAAGCTGCTTCTCGTACCCTTTTTTGAGTAGCTGGCCGATTCCTACGCAAGAGTAGGCAATACCTTTATAGACCACTAAAAAAATAAAATAATATAATCTGCTAACTTTCGTGGATCAGGACCAACCACTTCATCAGGCATGTTATGTGAAAAGCATAACGCAAAAAATATACATATAATACAATCTGTAAAGGTACTGCCTACACTTTGCACTTTGTAATGACCACACAGATCCCTTTTCTTTCAACGGTCAATTCCTGTCTTCGTTTTACACTGGTGGTACGCAAGGCCTTTTGATAGAATCGTAGAGTTGGAAGAGGTCTATAAGGCCATCGGGTCCAACCCCCTGTTCAAGGCAGGAATCCGAATCAAAGCAGATCTGACAGAGAGTTGTCCAATTTTCTCTTAAATGCCTCCAGCGTTGGAGCGCTCACCCCCTCCCGAGGTCATGGTTCCATTGTTGTACTGCTCTAACAGTTAAGAAGTTTTTCCTGATATTCAACCGATATCTGGCTTCCTGTGGCATGAGCCCATGGTTGCGTGTCCTGCACTCTGGGATGATGGAGAACAGATCCTGCTCCTCCTCTGTGTGACAATATTTCAAGTATTTGGAAAGTGTGATCCTATCTCCCCTCAGTCTTCTTTTCTCAAGTCTCAAGATGCCTAATTCTTTCAGTCTTTGGCACCAAAATTCCTGCAAGTTACAAGGTCAGCGTGATTTATGGTGCACCGAATCCCACAAGGGTCCTGCCGTTTAGCCGCCCCCTTTTCCTTCCAAAAGTGCCCAGTGCTAGATTTTTCGTTCCCTCTTCCTTGGGCCTCCACTCCTGGTGCTGTGAAGCGAAGCTGATTGTGAAGGGCGTCTGTGACTGCGGTGCTGCGGCAGGCGCCTCCGCTAATCCCAGATAATACGGCCAAGCAGCGGCCTTAGCAGAAAACTCTCCATGCTTGAATGCGCTTCAAGGGCACACAGTATTTCTTTCTACCAAATGGTGGGGAGCTAAGCTTGTCGCAAGGTGTTCATCAAGAAGCCATGCCAGGCAGCTTCATTTAGACGGTCTGCTCCCTTGCTTCCTTTAATCGCTTTGTATTTGATTAGAATGTTTAGTACATTATGTCAATAAACCAAGGCTGATTCCACAATCTACAGACATTCTGCAGTCTTTCCTTCCTTCCTTCCTTCCTTCCTTCCTTCCTTCCTTCCTTCCTTCCTTCCTTCCTTCCTTCCTTCCTTCCTTCCTTCCTTCCTTCCTCCCTCCCTCCCTCCCTCCCTCCCTCCCTCCCTTGTCCATCATCAGCTCCTTCCTTCCTTCCTTCCTTCCTTCCTTCCTTCCTTCCTTCCTTCCTTCCTTCCTTCCTTCCTCCCATTTTTCTTAAAATTTTATTAAAATATTTAACATATTACATCAGTAAGCTAGGAGTGGTGCTACAACTTGCAGATATTCTACCATTTCCATCTTTCTCTCTCTTTTTTTTAAAGACGAAAGGAATGGCTTTTGAGTCCCCCAAATTATGTCCTTACAAGATTATTGCTTTTTGCCCTTGGTTTTGTTATAGGGGTTTTCTTTCTCTATTCTTTTTATCCCATGCCAGCGTAACGAATGAGGACAAAAATGTCCCATGCTGTTTTCCTCTCAAACTGTGATGACTCGAAGCAAACATGACATTCTCTGGTTATCTGTTAGGTTCGCTCCCTTGGGAAGGAGATTAGAAGTCTCGGCGGGTTTAGTAAATAAGAGTATATTCCGCCAAACTCCACCCCAGTGACAGCCATACAAACCTTCCATATACCTAGTGGCATTCAGGAAATACCTAATCATTCACTTCATATAATTTCCCCCCCATACTAAGTAACTATTTGCCCCCATATCCTGGAATTTCAGCAACGTGGTGTTTTAAAAGCGCTTGAAAATGAAGTACGTCTGTTTCAAAGCAAGATAACTGCTGGAGAGCTCAGTGGTTTAGGTCTATGACTTCCAGAGCCAGAGGTTGGGAGCTTGATTCACCCACTGGGCATCCTTGCAGCAAAGGGAACGGGGAACCATTTCAGAGGTGGCTGGATAGCTCAGTGGTTTAGTTAATTGGCTGTGGAGCCAGAGGTTGGGAGTTCGATTCCCCCACTGTGCCTCCTGGGAGAAGAGCCAGCCTGGGTGGCCTTGGGCAAGCTGCACAGTCCCAGGGATACCCCCCAGAAGAAGGGAAGGGCCAACCACTTCTGGGTATTCTCTGTCTCGAAAACCCTGAAAAAGGGCCATCATAAGTCAGAATGGACTTGATGGCACATGATGATGATCGTATATACTTTTGCTCCCATGCCCAGTTTGACCAGCTCTGCCACAACTTTTTCCGCTTACTTAGCCCTTATTAACAGCTTCCATGCGGAGACTGGCAAACGATTTAAGCAGACACCTTTTCCGTGCCCTAAACGGCAGCACGCAAGCAGACGGTGGGGCGAGAACAGGCTGCGGCATTGCTCCCGGCCAATATTGAGATGCAGATCACATCCATGTGCTGAATTTCCCCCCCCCTCCCCGCCCTGCGCCATGCGCAAGGGAAGAGCTGAGCAAAAGAATCGGACTTTGGATTATTCCAGATTTCCCACGCCGAAAGTCCCACCCCGGGGAGCTGGGGACAAAATTTCTCTTTGATTTGGCGCCGGGTCTCGGGGGTCGCTGGGGAGAAATAGCGGGAGGATCAAAAAATAATGAAACAGACCCTGTCATTTGAGGAGGAATGGATTTATGACATGGCTTCCCCTCACTCTCGTGATGTTTTGCTGATTCATTTCTCTGACTCTTCCGCGCATTGACTTTGGGAATACAGTAAATCCAGCTGCAGTCGGTGAAGCTTGCAGATTTTACAATGCGACAAAACAAATGAGAGTTATTACAGAGAAGCACATGTGAATACCATCTCAGATGGTTTAAGGGCTGCCTTCGTTCTGCATTGAGGGGTGCATGGGGTCCATCAAGGGTTCTGGGCGTAACTTTTGTGAGTGTCCATATTGCCAGAAAAGAAAGAGGGACAGAATTAGGTGGTCAAGCCCCAGGAATCATCATCATCATGATGTTAGAACTGCAGAGCTGGACGGGACCCTATGGATCATCAAGTCCAGCCCCCTGTCAAAGAGGCCCAGTGGGGGAATCGAACTCCCCACCTCTGGCTCTGCAGCCAGAGACCTCAACCCCTGAGCTATCCAGCAGTTGAGCATCAAAGGGGCCAAGTTCTCAATTTTAAGGCTGTTTAATGGGTCAGAGACCACAAAATAGATTGATTGATTGAATTTTAAGGCTGTTTCATTGGAGGATTAAAAAAAAAACTTTTTTCTCCCCTTCACTTCCAGTTCCAAAAAAAGAGGAAAGGGTTAAAATGTTGGTAGGAAATGGGAGGGTTCACCCTCCAGACCCTCGGCAACTTCCCCCCCCCTTCCTGTGTCTGAAAATACCTTTTGTTTGACAATCTGTCAAATCAAATTCTGCTTTTGAAAATTAAGTTAAATTTAAAATAATAATAATAAAAATAAACAGACCTTAAGAAAGGAGAGTAGGAATCATATGATAATGGAGTTGGAAGGGGCCTGTAAGGCCATCAAGTCCAACCCCCTGCTCAATGGAGGAATCTAAGTCAAAACAAATCTGACGGATGGCTGTCTGATTTTCTCTTGAATGCCTCCGGTGTTGAAGCGCTCACCGCCTCCCAAGATCATGGGTTCCATTGTCGTACTGCTCTAACAGTTAGGAAATTTTTCTTGATATTCAAGTGAAATCTGTCTTCTTGTAACATGAACCCATCATGATATGTCCTGCAGTCTGGGATGATTGAGAACAGATCCTGCCCCTCTTCTGTATGACAATTTAACAAGTCTTTGAAGAGTGCTATTGTATTATCTCCCCTCATTCTTCTTTTCTAAAGGCTAAGCGTGCCGAGTTCTTTCAGTCTTTCCTCCCAGAACTTGGTTTCCAGTCCCCGGATCATCCACGCTGCCTTCCTCAGAACAAGTTCCAGAGACGCTACCCTAATGAGGACAACCCAAAAGCTTTTATGATCCCTAGCTTCCCTATGTTAAAACTGGCAGGGCAGAACGGAAGACGATACGTACCCTCTCTTGGGTTTCCAAGTTCATGATGGGACATGTAGTTTTGTTCTCCGGGCATGGGCTCCCACTCAGCTGGTGACATGACATTCATGAAATAGGGAATAAAATGTGTTTCGCACTGCAGCACATGATTTCCCACCCAGCACACGATTCCCAGTGTCCCTGATTCCCAGTGTGATGTCGTGGGACAGAGTCTCTGGCGAAGAGGGTTCAAATCCCCACTTAGCCATGGAAATTCACTTGGAGAGTCGAACTGGTTAAGCCACCTCTGAAATCCCTCCCTGACCTTGAAAACCCGCTTAAAGTAGCCAGAAGTAGATTCCGACTTGACATCACAAAACACACACACACACCCAATTCAATGGGCTGCTCCTGTAGCAACCTCTGAATGGCTTCTTTTGGGTTTTCTAGTACATTACCAGAAGATCATCCACCGAGACATTAAGCCGTCCAACCTGCTTCTGGGGGACGACGGCCATGTGAAAATCGCCGATTTCGGGGTGAGCAACCAGTTTGAGGGGAACGACGCCCAGCTCTCTAGCAGTGCGGGGACCCCCGCCTTCATGGCCCCTGAAGCCATTTCAGATTCGGGGAAGAGCTTCAGCGGGAAGGTAGGCGCCTCTTTCTTTCTTTTATTTTCTGCCTATTAAATTTTGCCTTTCTTTCCGTGAATTCAGGGTGGCCTGGGCCGTTTCCCTTCTCCCTATTTTCTCCTCATAACAACCTTATGAGGTAGGTCAGGTGAAGGGATGACGACTCTTTCAAGTTCATCGAGCAGGTTTTCTTACTGAGTAGCAGAAAACTGGCGCCACTAAGGCCTGCCCAATCCGTGGTTCCTAACCTTGCCGGCCCCCCAGATGTTCTTAAGACTACCGCTCCCAGAAATCCTGGCCGGCACAGCTCGTGGTGAAGGCTTCTGGGAGTTTGAGTCCAAGAGCATCTGGGGACCCAAGGTTGGGAACCCCTGGTAGTTCATGCCAAATTAACGATTAGCTGATCTTCAAAGTAGCCACAAAGAGCCTCCATTGCTTTTCTCCTGAAGCTTGTTAGGCTGCGGAAGTGAGAGATTCTGTGCTTAGTTCTGGATCTCATAACTGGATCTCATAACTGGATCTCATAACTGGATCTCATAACTCGTAGAGAGGATTTGAGCCGGGAACTCTTACTTCTCCATCTGCTCTCAGATTCATGGGAAAGAGGTCAAGCTCAGTGTAAAAAAAAAAAAAAGTGGGGGTAAAATTAGAAGTGCAAGAATCTCAGCATGACAATTCCTACAGCTGCCCTGGCCACATCAGGAGAGTTCAGACATGCAGCGATGGCTGGACCAGGCCATATTAGTAATCAAGGAGCAAGTTTTTGGTAAAGTTCAAGACAGACTGGCAGCTCTAAGTCCCGAGGAAAGGGGGAAGCCTATGGGTGGGCTCACATCACAGTCCCTGCAGCTGAAAGGGGAAATAGAATAGAATGATCGCTTGAATTCCACACTGTAACATTTCGTTGCAGCTCACACGTGTCTGACGAGCTGAGCCACTTTCAGAAGTCCACCCTCTTGACATCTTCAACGCACTCCCGAACCTCACAAATGGCATATTGCTCACCTTGCCTAATTAATTTAGTGTGGTTGCTTCTTTTCAGGCCCTGGATGTCTGGGCTATGGGAATCACACTCTTTTGCTTTGTGTATGGAAAGGTAAGAGTTGTTATTAAAGGGGGAGCATGGTTTTTGGGGTGAGGAAGGGGGGGCGGGGAGTCTAAATCAGGGCTGCACACATTCACAAGACAGTTTATTTCCCAAACGCCCTGCACGTGGGACTCTGCGCTCTGGGTTCATCCAGGCAATGATTAAGTGTCATGGAACACGGTGAAAAGGGTGGGCAGTGTCAGAACCAACGAGAAAACAGCTCTTTCTTATTCGTTCCTCTTGACTCACAAGAGGAACAAAATCAGGCAGGAATCACCCATAAGTAATTAAGTAACTAAGCACTGAATCCAATAAGTAACTAAGCACTGAATCCAACAAGTAACTTAGCAATAACTTCAGTAAATAACTAATTAAGCAACTAAGCAGTACATTAAAGATGCCACTAAATAACTAAGTAATTAACTTAGCATTAATTAATTAGTTGTGCCTTAGTTTTGTGTCTATACTGTAGTGATGGAGAATCTCTGGCCCACAAGCCTAGTCTGGTCCATGGAGATTTGCAGTCCCATTGTTGATGTGGTTGAGATGGTCCATGGAAGAAGATTCTGGTTATGAGAAAGGGGCGCTCTTCCTGTTCAGAGATACGAGCAAATCTCCAATGATCTGGATATCAATAAGGCATAGATCTGAAAACATAACAATGAACGGAAAGAAAGATCAGAAGAGGAACTGGCCAAAAATTCTTCAGTCAGTTGATTGGGGATTCTGGGAATTGTAGTGCTTAAAAAAAAATTTCCCCCATGCATTCTGATACCTCGTCCCTTTCCAGAGCTGTATTTCCAGGCTTCTTGAGGGGGCAGAGATAGTTACAGAAATTTTCATCCGTAATGGAAGCAGAGTTTGGGCTTCTCCCCTGATTAGAAAAGATTCACAATCGTTGCTTTGTTTTTCAGTGTCCTTTTATGGATGACTTTATCCTGGCTCTTCACAACAAGATCAAGAACAAGCCTGTAGAGTTCCCGGAAGAGTAAGTAAATTTGTACGGGAGTATGAACAAATCTCTCACGTACTTTGAAAGCTCTGTTATGGTTGCTAGAAGTCAGTTCCGGTTTGATGGTCCGTAACAGGCAGAATAAAGAGGCATTATAGATGAAAAACGAGGTGTGATCTTCTGTGTTTAGGACTGTCATTCCCAAAACTGTCCAAAAATTCTGGCAGTTGCAGACCATAAATCTGCACCCTGTAGGTTTTGTTCCCCTGGAGGAGGGCATTCATGTTATTTATCTGCATCATTGGCTTCTCCAGTCTTTGCTTCCAGTTGTTGATTTTAGAAACAGAAAGGTGTTACAATGCTTCGCTGTTCTTGACACCCAGCAGCCGAAGCTCAATTGCCTTCACTCGGAATGTTCTATCCTCACTTGGTGTTGTCTTAAAGCCAAATTGGAGTGAGGTCAACCCTGCCGCGCCTCCATCACTTGAAAATCTCGAGGTGTTTTTTATTCTCATGCTACCAATATCTTGTAGGAGGAGGTAACAGTGGGTGATACCTTTTACTGGACCACTAGAAAAGCAAACAAATGGCAGGATTTCATAGAAAGTTCACTTCGTCAGGCTAAGCACCACCACTTGATGCAGAAGAACTGTAGATAGGAATCCCAAACCTCTCCAAACAGACTTAGCACAGACACCTGCCATCAATTTTTGGGGATGTGCGTCTACAGTTTTTCTGCATTATCCATATGGGGTGGTGCCAAGCCTGAAAAAGTGGGATTCCCTCCACGAAAGCTTGCAATTTGTTTGATTTTTTTTTCGTGGTCCAATAAAAGGCACCGCCCGCTCTTACATTGGTGTGATCTTAAGGACCAAACAGCCTTTTCCGAATTCCTTCTTTTAGAAGGATGGTGCTGTTTTGGCTGCACCAACATTCGCACTCTTAGCCTTTCGTCTAGCTATCCTAATCTTGGGTCCCCAGGTGGTCCTGGACTACAACTCCCAGAAATCCTGGGCAGCACAGCTCGTGGTGAAGGCTTCTGGGAGTTGTAGTCCAAGAGCCTCTGGGGACCCAAGATTAAGTTAGATAGACGAAGCATCTGACTCCATAGCACGCAGCTTCCTGTGTTTATAACAAGAGAAATCTCTCATCCTTAGGGAGCTGAAGTTTTTCTGGCAGATCATTTTGCCATTTCCCCCCAGATCCTGGGCGTTTTGCCCGCCTTCTTCCATCTCATCATATATTTAGGTTTATTAGTCAGGTCTTGAGTGACTTTTTCTCCCCGCCTCCCCAGGAGGGATTGGGTTTTAATGGGCCAACTGGGTCACACGGCATAACCTTTTCCTTCCTTCCTCACATCGCCTGGGGTAATAAACTCTCCATGCCTGGCTTATTTTGACATCCTCATGACCTTCACTCTGCCGTCTGAAAGCACCTCTCTGCTCATTAGTGTGGGATAAAGGAGAGAGAGGATGATGGCACATTGACTCAGTGTTTAAATGAAGCCCATTAATTTCATAAAGCCGGTAAGAGAACTAGGGAGAGAGTAGGAGAATATATATATATATATATTCTTACATCTGTCAGTATCTGCTGAAACAGCTCTATTTCAGACCACCCACAGCGCTATCTGGAGCTGATTATATTCTTCTACCATGGACACAATGGTCTACTTCTCAGGAGACCATAGAAACCTGTGATTTTATTTCCTCAGATGTGGAGAGAAACCAGTCGGTCACAAATTTACTCAGCACCGTTGCTTGTCAGATTTTCTAGGTTATAAATGCCATCCTTCTCCATTCTCGGAGGTCTACTGAGCCTACAGACACCTTTAGTTAGTTACGTGCCATCAAGTCGGAACCGACTTATAGCGACCCTAATAGGGCTCTCAAGGTAAGTGAGATATTAAGGAGTGTTTTTACTAGTTCCACTCCCCACTCCCAGTGAGCTTCCATGGCTGTGGGGACTTGAACCCAGCTCTCCAGAGTCCTCATCCATCACTCTATCCACTACACCACACTGGGGACCTCATGAACAAAAAGAAAGCTCCCAGCTAGCACTGGGGCAGGAACAGGAAGCTTGGGTGGAGCTAGGCCCAGCTAGGCCTCAAAGCCTTCCATTGAAGGCCTTTCTTCCAGGTGAGCCACATTGAGGTGAGTGTAAGGTGTCTGTAGAGGAGGTAGAACCCCCCCAGAATGGAGAATTGCAGTATTTGAAGGCCAGAAAATCCGATAATCCCATCCCTGTGGTTTATCTATTCACCCCTGAAGTTCATAGGTCAAGAAGCGGCACATGGTGCATTCCCAGAAAATTGCTGCAGTACTGTACCATTTCGGTATATTTTTATTTCCATTTCATTCTGGGTTGAAGGACTCTGTGGCTTCCCAAACCAGATGATGATCCTGGAGAGAGTCTTTTGGGGGGGGGAAAAGGTCAAGCAGCAGCGGGGTGTAACAGTTAGAGCACAGATGGGCAAGATCAGAGCACTTTAGGTAACAAACTCAAGACCTCAGGCTGTACCGGGCCTGAAAATATCCAAAACCTGACTTTAAAAAAAAAAAAGAAACATAAAATTCTTGAATGGATAATTCTGGTTTCTGCCACACTTTGCCAAACTCAAGGCTAGAACACTGACCTAGTATTCGGAGAGCGTGAATAACATATACCACCCAGAAGACCTTAAAAGATCCTGGTGGCTGGGAAATCCAGTTTCAGAGATACAAGGAATCCACCATGGATTCCCAACCGTGGGTCCCCAGAGGTTCTTGGACTACAACTCCCAGAAATCCTGGCCAGGACAGCTCATGGGAGTTGTAATCCAGGAAGATCTAGGGACCCAGTGTGGGGAACCACTGCCCCTATGTCTTTCATACCCTGCTCTGCTGGAGCTATCCAGGGTGCTGAATCCTCACTGTCCCATAGCTTCAGCATTTCAGGTAACTCCTGTGAGGTCCAGACAGAAACCCACATCCCTGGAGCTGGGATCGCTTGGAGGAAAAGTAGTATAAAAACACCATAAGCAAAAAATCTTCAAATATCAGAAGTCCTTTTGGACCAAAACCCAACCCTGTGCTTTCTTGCTCCAGAAGGCAGGACTAGGACAGGTAGGCAGACATGGACAGAAACTGTCAGCTAGACAGTTTCTAAGGATAAAGGCCATGGAACAGGTGGCCTCAGAAGATGGTGGAGACACGTAGGATCCTTTGAAGATCTTGGATTGAACAGCAGATTCCGAATATAGGACGCTGCTTAGAATAAGTTCGTTTATTGGTCAAGCTACCCCAGTATTCTCAACTCGGACTGACTCCAAGCTTTGAGACAGGGTTCTTTCCATGACCTAGCTGGATTTCTCTGGTGTCTCCTAACCAAGCCCTATCTTTCTAAGCTTCTGAAATCAGGTTGGGTTTATTCAGGGTGGTGTATAGAGCGGAGGTTGTACTAAGGTTGGACTGGATGACGATTCTGTCAAAATTGATCATGTTTTATACATGTCAGCAAACAATCATGGTTTAAAGGAGGTTTATAGTGGAAACAAGGTTTGCACTAACTCTAGTTTGGTATGGTTTCTAACTATGGTTTCTACGAACTGTGGTTTGGTGGTTGCTGTAGCTCCAGAGACCTGAAAACAAAAGCCACTGTGGCCGGTTTCTTCATTGAGAAACACAAATAGGTTTTTAAGTTCTAAACTATGGCTGGTGAAAACCGCCTGGATGCATCCAATGTGCCCCTTGAGATACTTCCGATGAAATAAGACAGCAGGGGAAAGTGCAGCTTTCTCTGTGTTGGTGGACTGCAGTACCCATCATCCCTAACCAGCCTAGGCCATGGTGAGGAACACTGAATGTTGCCACCCAACAACATCTGAGAGGCCACTCTCCTGTGGTAGAATAAACATTATCTCTATGTGAAGGAAGTAAAGAATCTTTAAATCTGCCATTCATGGTTTCTGGATTCCAGCTCCGTGAATTTGCCAAGAATTCCCCAGGCAGAATTCTGGGAGTTATAGTGCACAGGCCCACACCTACAGAAACCTACTTTTTGCTCACCTGGACCAGGGCCTATTCCCAAGGCTGCACGGCCTAGCTCTGGCCTTACTTCCTGTTCTGAATGACCGAAAGAAGCTGCTGCAGTGCTTCCTGGGTGTTGTAGTTCTTCAGCGAGTGCCCTCTGTAGAGCCTAAAGGTCAGGAAGACTACAACCCCCAGGAAGCACCACGATAACATCCTTTTGATTGGAACCGGAGTCCAAGAAACATGAGTGGCACACTCCTAGTTTGAACAAAGTAGTAGATGTTGGCTGTTGGTTGCTTCTGTCCTCATCAAGTGTTTCCGGTTTCTTTCCGCTAGGCCCTGGATCAGGGATGAGCTCAAGGATCTGATTCTGAAGATGCTAGAGAAAAACCCTGAAACCCGGATAACTCTCCCTGAAATTAAGGTAAATGTGTGGTGGTGTGGGCTTTTAGTTTAGATACAAGGGGCGCCACCTAAATAGCCCCAAAGCTTATGGTCTGCTTGTAAAGATTCAGCTTCTGAAAGATGTCAAGCTTTTACTGAAGATCTTTGGATAGCTGAAAGCAAACCTTTTCACTTTTAATATAAAGTGCAAGCCATCAAACTACGGTAGGACCTCCTTCTCTAGTATCCACTGATTCACTTATCCACGGTGTGAAATACTAAGCCTATTAAAACAAAAATCCCCCAAAATATATATTTTTAATGATGAGGTTACCAGAACTGGCTACTAGAGGGAGCCAGAGATCGTGCTATGCATAGTGTTAGCTAAAAACATATATTTCCACAGTGTCTTTACCAGAAAATGCCACTAGACAGAGCCACAGACCATGCTCTCTATAGCATTTGCTGTTAAAATAGTGTTCTGCATTTTTCAGCATCCTTCAGGGGGCTTGAAACCAATCCCTCTCGGATGCGAGGGTCTTACTGTATAAGCACACAGACTCACACACACACATATATATAATATATGTAAAGGGGACCCTCTGGCCCTCCAGATATTATAGTATTCCAGCTTACACCCTCAACGTCAACCTATGTGAAGGACCTGGAACTCTTAAAGATGCTGTGTCACAACTTAGAAAATGAACTTTTTGGAATATGGTTCCTAAAACCATTCACCCCAATATGTTTAGTGGATCAGGGGTATTACAAAGAAATAAGACAAACTACATCAGTTCAGCGCTATAGCACAAATGGTCTGTCATTATGATCTCTGTTGTCTATCTTGTCCCTCTGTAGCTGCATCCTTGGGTAACCAAGTTTGGAGATGACCCACTTCCTTTAGAGGAGGAGCATTGCACCATCGTGGAAGTCACTGAAGAGGAAGTGAAGAACTCAGTCAAGACAATCCCTAGTTTACCTGCCGTGGTGGGTAGCTTTCTTGCACAATGTTTCGATGCACCATGGGACAAGCTGGCCCTCTTGTCCAGATTATGTAAGGGGGGGGGGGGTGTCGAACTGATTAGTTAAGCATTTGCTGGGAACTAACCCGTTGCAAACTTGCTTCTAAGTAATTAGTTATAAACTTGATTGGAAGCAGTTGCAAAACTCTTTGGAACTTAATAGTTACAAGCGTACATGGAAGTAACTAGTTATAGACATGCTTGGAAGTAACTAGTTACAAACTTCCTAGGTGCAAATAAAGCATTATGTGCAATCAGTTCCTAAGAACAGCGACATTTTCTCATTAATTGTATTGGAACAAGGATGATTCCTTCTACCGCGGTATACTTACTTTTTAGTTACTTATGTAGTTATGGAGTACGACTTCACTCAACGGCAGAAGAATACGAAAGAGTTGATTCCGTTACTGTTGTTTCAGAATGGTTTTCATTGGGTTTTGACTTGATGCAGGCTCAGTTTTTGCTACGAAATCAACTCATCCCTTTTTTAAAAAAAACGGGGCCTCATTTACAAATCCATGGGATGGGGTGTTCTTTTCTCCTTGAAATCAATCTGTTTTTCCTGATTTCTTTCTTTTTTCGTTCGCCTAAGATTTTGGTGAAAGCCATGCTGAGGAAACGCTCCTTCGGCAACCCCTTTGAGGCTCAAGGCCGACGCGAGGAAAGATCTATGTCAGCTCCGGGAGATTTACTAATGTATGTATCTTCGTCATTGTTCTTAAGCGCAATCAAGTCTTTTCTGAATTATAGTGACCCTACTAGGCTTTTGAACGTATGGGAGATGTTCAAGGAGTGGTTTCCTATGGCCACTTCCCCAGAGAGTTTCCATGGCCAAATCAGGATTTGAACCCAGGTCTCCTGAGTCCTAGTCCATCACTCTATCCACTCCACCACACTTTCTGTCCTGTATCTCTACACCCATTTTTTTGTGTTTGCTTGCGTGATTTCCAACTCAGTGCTTCTATGACTAGAACGATTCCATGGAATAATAAAGACATTGGATAAATCCTATGGGTTTTTTGGTAGAAGCCCTTTCTGTTCTACCTTTATTTGGCCTTCAAGTCAATTCTGATTTACAGCAACCAGATAGGGGGGGATACACAGAAGTGGTTAACCTTTCCCTTCCTCTGGGGGGGCGCCCTGTTTGGAGACAACCTTGTTTGGGTGAGATTGCATTATGACTTAGAAGATGTGGCTTGCTAAGTCAAAGCAAAGACCAGTTTCAGATCTGTTCACTGATGGGAACTAACCTGGGGATTCCACGGCAGCCTACCTACTTTCCCAGATGGGAAGGCAGTTGGGTCCATGGTGGTGGTAGTAAAATCCCCATGTTATCACTCCATCATTCAGTCATAGGGGCCCCTATGCACGCTCCTTGCGATTGGGTTTTTCAGGGTCTTTTCCTCCATGCAGCAGAAGGAATGGAGAAACTAAGTGTGGCTAGCGGACGTGGGACTAGATGATGGGGACGTGAAGCATCAGAGCTCCACCTCCTGAGCCAGTGGAGGAGACTGGTTCCAATTCCATAGGGGCGGTGAACCCACTCCAGGTTTTTGTGTGAGCTTACCGGAGCTCTCCATGGTGCTGAACCTCCGTGTTCACTCCATGGTTTGGCTGGAACTTCACACAAGGTATCCTAGACGCTGGGCCCTAAGCATGTCCTTGGAAAGCTCTCGTAAAGTTCAGACTAAAACACGGAGTTGATTATGGCTTCCTCAAAAGTGGAGCCAACAGACTCTCCAGCACCAAGTCCATCTGACTGAGAAAAAGCTCCGGATTGAGCCATCCGATGAAGGCGTTGTTTCTTTTGCCTGCCCTGATGGCTGCCCAAGTCTAGATTCCGCTTCCTCATCTTTTATTTCATTCTTTCTCCCACCTCCATCAGAAATGTTATTCCCTCTGCTTGGCTCTGCATAATGCTGTCCTTTTGGTCTCATGCATGCATGTAATCTTATTATTGGGTTGTTTTTTTCCATTTCCCCCCTTTTTTCATCCCTTGTTTCCAGGCACGGTTTTCGGTTAAGCCCTTCTGTTTATTTGCACCCATCTTTAAGGTAACTCATGTCTGTGTTCCTGCCACGTGCGGTGGGATCACCCATTCCCCCATCTGTGAATCTGTGGTGCCTGTGAATTTGTGAATAGAATGTGTTACTTATATTCTTAGATAATTAAGTTTGTTCCAGTTGTGTGGTGCTAAATATTCATTCAGGACGTCCCCTCCACTATCAATCTGCTTCTTCTGTGTTGTCTATTTTCTCTCATCCTTGGCTTTCTAATTTTTTAAATTTATTTTTTTCTTATTTTGATGTATTAAATTTTAAATATTTCTCATGTCTCAAAGATTACTGAGACTAAGAGGACTCAGTCCCAGAACTGTTTATTTCTTTTTTTAAAAAAAATTGGTTCCATTCCTATCCTGCCAATTAGCTCAAGGAGCTGTGTATGTTCGTTCCTAGTTTAGCCTCACGACAACCCTGTGAGGTAGATCAGAGAGAACTTGTGGGGCATGGGGGGGGGGGGGGGAGGAGGTTGAATGTTATTTACCCAGTGAATTTGCTTCTGTCCATTATGTGCAGAAAACAAGGAAGCCGGGAAGCGATCAAAGATCCCGACCTGCCTGATGTGGACGAGGACGAGACGACTTCTTGAAGCTCTGAGCATGTCACGGAGCAATTCTTCAGTTGCTGCTGTTACTGTCACTGTTGTAACCGGTGTTGTTGTCTTGCACGCCATGCTGTTTCCATCAACCAAAGTTTTTGACTTGCAGGAGGAGAAAAGGGGGGGGGCAAACTAGACGGGAAGGAGGTTGTGTATTCCCAGCAATTAACACATTTTCTTCCCCATCAACAATGAGATTTCCTGACGGATGTATGCCTCACCAATCCGATTTGCAAATTAAGCCTCTACTTAACTTCCAGTAACCAATCACAGAGCACGGTGCTTGAGTGGAAGAAAAAACGGTGGTGGGACAAACAGATGTCTTTTGCCAGTTGGAGGAGCACCGCTTCCTCACACGGGCTAAGCGTATAATCTAGTTTGATTCCAAGAGAGAGGTAATCTTCATTGTATGTAGGATTGAAGGGAATGAAGAGATAAAAATGATGCCCCAGCTGGTGGAACAAGTAAGGATACATGGGACAGTGGCTTCTCTAGCCCCTGGCCGTATGCATTCGTTCACATTGCAAGGTTTCATGTGGCGTGCCTCATTTTCCAATAGTGTTTTGTGTTGTGTTTATGTGATTAGCACACTCTGGTGATTAGAGTGATGAACGCACATCTGTTTGGTAAAGGTAGCCAACTGTTCTTCGTTTAAGGAACTGCTCGGTTAAAGCCATTACTGCACATCCTGTATTCCAATTTTAAATTCAGAGATCTTCAGCCATCATTTGACCTCCTCTATATTGATTGTGTGTGTGTGTGTGTCAACTGCACAATGAAAGCTTAAGTTTAGAATCCCAGTTATTTCCCCTGCTGAGTTACTGTTGAGTTGTCTTCAAACCTAACAAAAGGGTTTCCATTTTCTATGCAAACCCTTCCTGACCCGGATGCCGTCCGCGACCTGTTGGGGCTAGAGTTCCCATCATCCTCAGCCCGCCTGGCCATTGGGAGATGTAGTTGCAGGAATTGTGCACACTGATATTCAGCATTCATGTTCAGCACATCATCCTAATAGTGTGTCATCAAGCCCATTCTGACTCATGGCAACCCTTTTCAGGGTTTTACAGGTAGATAATACGCTGAAGGGGTTGCCCATTCCCTTTTTCTGGGGGGTATCCCTGGGACGACTGTGCAGCTGGCCCAAGGCCACCCAGGCTGGCTCTTCTCCCAAAAGGCACAGTGGGGGAATCAAACTCCCAACCTCTGGCTCCATAGCCAGAGACCTTGAGCACATAGATGGCTGTATATACAGAGAGAGAGAGAGATCTCTCAAGCTTCTAAAGAACCCTGTCCTTCAGGCTGTGAACCCGAGTTCAAACTCAAAGTGTGCAATTTGACAAGCTCTGGGTCGGACCCATCTGTGTTCTTAAGAAGCATGCCTGAGCATGTTGATGTGCTTACCCCGAAGTGAAACATAGCAACCAGGCACTCTAGGGAAAGGGAATTTACTCCATAGTCCTATTTTTTTAAAAAAAAACAAAAACTGAAAGGTTCAAAATTAGGGATGGTGTAAAACTTGTATTTTCTGGCCAATGACATCCCCATTTATTCATCTGCAAACTTTACGGTTCACATCCTGGCCTTTTTTTGGGGGGGTACACATTTCAAGTTTAGAATGCACATCTTTGTACCCGTTTTATCGGAAAGGTAAAATTGGTTTCATATACATTTTTGGAAATGCCTTCCCTCCTCCCTTTTCAAGCCAAAGAGGACTGTAAAGTTTGCAGAAGTGTTAAAAACAGAAGGAAAATCACATGATGATTAGTGTACAAACATTAAACCAGGGAGTGAACGTTGGGTTGCTTTCCTTTCGAACAGGAGTGTGTAAAAAAGGTGGCTATTTGTTCATATCCAGCCTCCAGGGACCCAAATGTAGCTGCTAGTCTACCAGTTGGCCCCCAGTAATCTACCCTCTATTAAAACAAAAAAACGACTTAATTTTTCTCAAAAAGTCACCCTCTGTCCTCTTCTAAAAGCAGAAATGACAAAACTGAGGCTATTGTACTTTGGGCGCATCACGAGAAAGCAGGAGTCGCTGGAAAAGTCCATAATGCTAGGAAAAGTCGAAGACAGCAGAAGAGGAAGGCCTAATGTGAGATGGACTGGCTCCCTAAAGGAAGCCACAGGTTTGAGTTTGCAAGAGCTGAGCAGGGCTGTTGAGGACGGGACATTTTGGAGATGGCTCATTCCTAGGGTCACCATGAGTCGGAAGCAGCTTGACAGCACTTGGAAAAATACGACATTTTGTCTGCCAGTGGTCTCTGGTAGCTGCCCCCCCGCGCTCTGAATTAAAATTGGTTTTATGAATTTGACACGCTTGCAAACTTAAAAGCATATGGCCATTTGTCTGCTTTCTGTCCCGTTACCATCTACGTGCTACCTCAGGGTCAAACCGCTCATTGTATTTAAGTGGACGCCGATGCTGTGAATGTCAAGGGAATGATCATGGGAGATACAACGCGCTTGTCCATTGCACCGATTCTGGACAAATGTAAGACTCATCAGCAGCAGGAGAATCATGTTCAGCCTCTAAGGTTACAGACTTTCAAAGTGCTTTTATCTCCCGTTTTCTCAGTCCCACTGACGACCACCCTGTAAGGTAGGCAAATCAGGCTCGCCACGTTGCGCTCTGGGGGCTGCGCCGATTCTTGTGGGCAGTGGCGAGAGCGGAACGGGGGAACCTCTCGGCTCCCGGCTCCGGCTTGTCCCTCTGATACTTCGTTAGGACAGGCCTCCACGGCTAACGACCTGGCTCCTGGAGGCTCCTAGGTAGGTCCCCCAGGGCCACAAACCTATGCTGGGGGGGGGGGGGGAACCTAGGACATACACGCAACCCATACGTTGCTGGCATTCGAGAATTAGAAGGGGATCTAAAAAGGGCACCCCTTAAAACCAGTGCTTGGGATCACACACTTTGCCGCTTATGTATTCTTGGTGTCGTAACTGTGCCTTAATTATTATTTTAAGCTTTTCAAGGACCCCAATGCAAGGCTGAGAGTATCCATGATTTGATGTGTTTCGGGGGGGGGGGGTGTTTGCTGCTTTGAAGCCCCCCCCCGTGCCTGTTCTGTGTCTGTATTTTACATCTCTCTTGTGCTCAGATTAACAATATATGTATATGTGTATATATAAATCTCGCGCGCGCATGCGCTCGTCGCCCTAAAAAACTGAAAGCTTGAGGCCAGCTTGTTGTAAATAATGTATGATGAACAGAGAGCCTATTTTTGAGGGGGGGGGGATTTCTTTTTGCATGTTTTTTACTCTTTAAAAGAATGAAGAGTGGAAACGCCAATTAAAAAAAACATCCTTGGAATAAACGCCACTGGCAGAGTCGTGAGTTGACGATCCGCGGTGCCATGAAATCCCACGAGGGGGGGCCCCCCTCGGCCACCAGATTGGGGGGAGGGAAGCTGGGCGGTAGCCGTCACCTCCCTCCGCTGTTCCCCTGCGCTTACCGAGGGCATTTATTAAGAATAATCAGGTCAAGTCAATTCTGACTTATGGCAACCTTTTCCCGGGTTTTCCAGGTCGTTAATACTCAGAAGTGCTTTACCGTTCCCTTCCACTAGGGGCACCCTGGGACGGTGCAGCTTGCCCAAGGCTACCCAGGCTGGCTCTTCTCCCAGGAGGCCCAGTGGGGAATCGAACCCCCAACCTCTGGCTCCATAGCCAGAGACCCTAAAGCATTGAGCTATCCAGCCAGCTCAGAAGGGGTTTCCCATTCCCTTCTTCTGGGGGCATCCTGGGACTGTGCAGCTTGCCCAAGGCTACCCAGGCTGGCTCTTCTCCCAGGAGGCCCAGTGGGGAATCGAACCCCCAACCTCTGGCTCCATAGCCAGAGACCCTAAAGCATTGAGCTATCCAGCCAGCTCAGAAGGGGTTTCCCATTCCCTTCTTCTGGGGGCATCCTGGGACTGTGCAGCTTGCCCAAGGCTACCCAGGCTGGCTCTTCTCCCAGGAGACCCAGTGGGGAATCGAACTCCCGACCTAAACCAGACAGAGACCTAAACCACTGTGCTACTCTGCTCAATATAGTGGAAATCTTTTATGTGGTTTACATAAAACGTCTGTGATGGCCAGAATCTTACCGGCTACTACTATAAATTTCAGTGGCGTACGTTTCCGCTAGCTAGCATTTCGCTGCTTGTCCCCCTTGTTTGCCCATCGTGTGGGTTGAGGTGCGATGCTGGATACAAGCGACTTATTAACGAGCATTATTTTGCTGCTATGATTTATGCCGTTGCACTTAACGCCGCCAGCTTCGTTAACCACTAGGACCCTGGCCGGGGAAGTATGGAAGAATTTCAGAACCGCCCGGTTCCAACTGCTTAGTGCAAGGAAGAATAGGACCATTAGATCAATGGCTTAATGACAAGTCAATCCTTATGTAAATAGCATTGAGTCAATGGGTCTACTCTCGTTGGGGAATCAGCAGCAGGATAGTGCTTCTAAAAGCCCCGGGATGATTTTTAGATCCCTCTGCACTTGGGATCAGATGGGTTAACTCCCGGATGGGCCTGATCCCCAGCGACTTTCCTTCGAGGAAGGACCCTGTCGGCAGGAGAAAAGCACCATCCAGTCACCTGGCGCCCTCTGCTGGGCTGAACGTTTAATTTTTTTTTCCTAGCATGGACCATTTCCAGCCATAAGCAAAGAGCCATCTCAGTTGTTTCAACGCACAGGAAACATAATAAATATTGTGATCTTGAGACTGTTATTTCAAATTGAGGTTTATGTGGAGTATAATTCACTTCCTTGTGAAGCCATGAAAGCTTATGGCTCATCATATGTCATGTTTGCGTAAGCAGGCATAGCTGGGATTGTCTGATTTAACAGAGGTAGCAATACTATCTATTCCCATCTTTTATTGGGCTTCACTGTTTTCTCTGAACTTAGCTGCAATCCTCATTGTGGGGTGATCGATTTCAAGGCCATATAGGGCCTACCAGCCACATTTTGCCTACCCGTCAAAGGAGACACGTGGAAAGCTCATTTGTGATCCAAAAGGAGGTAAAACCCCTACATACTCTTTCTGTTAACTCTGGATCGCTCCGTGGTTGAGGTCTCACCCTGCGGAGCCAGAGGTTGGGAGTTTGATTCTCCCCTCTGGTTCTCCTTCACAGGGGCTGGACTCGATGATCCATGGGGACCCTTCCAGTTGTGCAGTTCTGAAATTATGATCCTCTCCATCAAGCTAACCAAGATTCAACCACCATCAAGCTGAGAAATGGTCAATCAGGAAGGAAAGCACAGGTGCCCTGGGGGGGGGGGGGGGGAGACTGCCGAATGATTCATGGAGAAAAACCTTTGCTCTTTCAAACTGTTTGTTCTCCTTCGCTGAAGATTGACTCATGGTTAAACATTAGGTTTCTTCTCCTTGAGCAACTTATGTTCACGGACAAGAGAGGTCTCATCGCTTCTCTCCAGGAGAACCATGACTGAAGGCTCCAGTAAGAATGCAGGCGTGAATTCAACGGGTGATGCCCAATTAAAGTGGACCACTGAATCCCTGGGATTTACGGACATACAGATCAGCCATTCAGGGACTGATTCAACGAGTCTGATCTAGCTGATACTAGCGACTCGAATGATGCTTTAGGAAAGCTGCCTTACAGTAAAATCACTGGTTTACACAGCACAATACTATATACACTATCAGAGGGGGGAAATGGAGCCCCCCCGCAGCTGTTCTTAAACCCCTGGACCCGAAGTGGATAGAAACCAATGATTAATTTTTTAAAAAAAATCAATTTAATACACAATTTTTTAAAAAAAGGCTTTTTTAAAATTTAAAGTGTCAATTTAAAAAAAAAATTTTAAATTGCGATTTAAATCAGTTGGCCTGGATCTATTCCAACCCCCACCCCACCCCGAACAGCCAAAGAACAGAACTGCCGATATTTTCATTTTAAATTAGATAGGCTTCTGGCCTTTAAATGTTCTGGCAAATCACCAGACTTCCAAGCACACATTTTGGGTGGGTGGGTGATGTCCCCTGAATGGGTCCTGGGAACACCTCTGCGTTCAAAGCAGAACATTCGGCGGACAAAATGCAGATCTTCTGCTGGCAACGTGCAGCCCGGGTCCCTAAATAATTGCCTGCGACGTTTGCTTCATGACCAAGTCAACCCTTTGATAGATCAAGCTCAGTATTACCTGCACAGACCGGCAGCAACTCTGTAAGTCTTCACCCGTCTTGCCCAACCCAACCTGCAGCTGGCAGGGATTGAACCTGGGCTTCGATGTTACCCTCTTGAACTACAACTCCCAGAATCCACAGCTTGAGGGCCTGACCAACCCCTTCTGGGAAGCCAATACCTAGAAAACTGTGGGTGAAGACAGAATTGACTTGACAGCATTTAATGATTTAAGGCAAGCCAAGGCTGGGCAAAGTGGGAAGCCTCTGTAGGCTTCGGGCGGTTCCTGAGACTACAGCATCCATCATTCCTTGCCACTGGCTATGCTGGTTGGGCATGATAAGAGCTGGGCTGAAGGGCCACCTTTCTAAAATGTGAGAAGCAGGCGGGGGGTCATGGAGCTGAATGAACAAACCTAGATCCAGCAGTCAAAAAGTTTTATTCTCACCTCATTTCCTTCGTTCCTAAGTTGTAACAAAACCCTACCAAACACACACCACCGTTTCCACTCCCCAAAACCAGAGGCAGCCCCGATGTTCCGCGGACTGAAAAAGAACGGGGCCAAAATCCGACGGAGAAACACACCACAAGCGGGAACGATCTGAAAGGTTTTTTTTTCCCTGCCCGATTTCGTACGCCTGATCCCACCGCGAGCGTGCGACCAGCCGCGCGGAGGAAAGCCCCCCCCCCCCCGGCAGGCCAGAGACGCTTACGTGGCCGCATGGACACGACCGTGTCAGCGAACAGGATTCTGACCCAAAACAATATCACGCAAACGGCTGCCTCAACAGGTTCTCGAGGAAACGGATTTTCTCTTATCCCATCATGTGTACTTAATCCCCACTGTGAAGTTTCAACTCTCTCTCTCTCTCTCTCTTGTTCCCTTGGGGGGGGGGGGGGAGACATAAAACAAGAGTCCAGCTTTCGATCAGAAAAAGCGTGGGGGAACGACCACCATCGCCCGTGGCCGGTCCCGTGGCAGGACCTACTGGCATTTGACAAAACGCTTCAGGTCTTCGAGGAAGCGAATGTATTCTTGATGCTCCAGCACCGTGCTGAGTTCCACCAGCTCATCGGCGAATGTATTATCCACCCCTCGGTCGGCCAGGAAATCCATGAGGTGGTCGTAGAGAGCCTGGAAGCAGAAATGGGGGTTTTCGGGAGAGTCATGAAGAAGCGAAGGCGGCTTCCCACACCTTGCGGAGTGAGCCGACGAAAAATGTGTTAATTCTTGACCTGGTTATCGTCACATCAGGAGATGCACTTTCTCCTTGTCCGCTGGAGGGTTTCACTTGAAGTACACGGATCCACATCTAATCAGAACTATTCTCGATCTTTTTTTGCCCTCTCCCCTTGGGAGGAAAATACTTAATTTGGGCCTTTTCAGCCTGCAACCAAACTCGGCAGAACAGTCTGATGAACGTCCTGCAAGACTCAAAGGCTTCACTCTTTCTAATAATTTCAAGGCCCAATAAGTGTTGTTATTTTTGTATATGATCTCTCTTTAGTGCCCAATGATGGGGAACTGTAGAGTTTGGCATAAGGGGTGATATTTAGAGATAGGAATTATTATTATTATTATTATTATTATTTTGGACTACAAATCCCATTTCTACCTGGCAGATACTTTGCAGATACCCAAATGTGGCTCACCTGGGAGAAAGGCCTAAACCGGAAGGCCCTGAGGCCGAGCTCTGCCCAAGCTTCCTGTTTCTGCCCCAGTGCTAGCTGGGAGCTTCCTTTCCAAACAGGAAACGAGGCCTCGCTAAGCCACAAAAGCCTTCTAGTTTCTTCCTTTCACCAAGTGAGCCACATTTCAGTGTTCTGTCTCATCTGTCAGGCAGAACTACTAGTACAGAAAAAAAAAACTTGTGTCCGTGGGATCGGTATCCGCGGATTCACTTATCCACAGTCTGAAAACATAAAAAACATTAAAAGAAAGCTCCTAGAAATATATATTTCTAAAGATGAAGTTACCAGAACTGGGCACTAGCAGGAGCCAGAGACCATGCTGTGTATAGTGTTTGCTATAATCCGTGTTTTCCAGCATCCGCGGAGGGAATGCCCGCAGATACAGGGGTCCTACTGTATGGAGAATCACAGGATTTGCTTGTCCAAAAAAAATCCCAAACGCCACCCTTAGTGGCATCACTGTGCATCCGTCTTAAAATGCCTCCCTAACCATCCAGCATCCCTTTGGTCAAAACCCAAGGTCTTCCCCCTCCCTCAGCACTGGTGCTAGAGGGGTAAATATGGGGGTGACAGTGCCCTTCTCATCTCCCAATCCAATTCATGTCATTTCAAATAAAGGGGAGAGGGGTACGGCCTTCAAAGAGAATGGGCGTCAGACTTTTTATGTTCACCAAAAGGACCCTGGGCTACAAAATGCTACGAAACCGTGTCCTGTTTAAAGGAGAAAACTGAGATGGCCCTGATCCACACCAACATGCCCACGGCACGCCTGGAGTCCCAGAGGCACCTACCCAATCCAAGGAGTCGGTGTTGAGGGTGTAACGGTTCTCCTCCCACTCGGATTCTCCGGTCGGCTGGAAGCTGACCTCCTGGATGGAGAAAATGTCGGATTCTTCCTCCTCGCCGTGGGCAACCTGGTCAGGAGAGCAATCCCACGGATGAAGGGGATTAAAAGATACTGATATATACCTAGGCTAAGGAAGGAGCAGGCTTTTTAAACAATTGAGGGAGGTCAGGAACTGGGGCGTTTGAATCTTGATGGAATGGGTTAGAGCAGAGGTCCCCAACCCCCGGTCCACGGCCCGGTGCCAGTCCATGGCCTGAGCCGGACTGGGCCGTGAAGACAGACCTCCCACCCCACCCTCGCACGCACTCACCCCCGCACAGCCTGTTTGCACCTGCGCGCGCGCTCCAGCGTGCCCGTGCGAGCGCCGTGCCGCCGTTTGCGCATGAGCGCAGGGGGTGCCCCGCCTTCCCCAGCCGGTCCGCGGGGTGGAAAAGGTTGGGGACCCCTGGGTTAGAGAACGGCGATATCTCGTTCCATGAAAAAGAGCCAGTGCAATACAGCGGTGAGGGGGCTGAGCCTTGGATGCCAGATGTGGGGCTTAGTCCCTCAGGAGCTGTGCAATTCAGTGGGCCACCGAGGGTTATTCACACTCTTTCTGCTGGGCCTACCTCGCAGGGTCGTAAAGCGTGTGAGGGGGAAAAAGTCCCACACCATGAGCTTGAGGGACATAAACGTGACCAGTGGAGGTATGAATGAGGGAAAGAGCGTTGGGAGCGCTGTATTTCTCTCCAAGAGACTCCTTAGTCTTCCTTGCACATGAGTAGCACCATTCTGGCTAGCCCACTGCATCACAGAGTGAGCCACTTTTGTAGCCGAAGGAGAGGAAAAAAAGGCAGCCCTCTTCTATTCTGGGGAAAGGTGGTTTCACAAGACTGGCACATAAAATCTACCATTCAATGCCAACAGCGGGACCACCTCTCCCGCTAAAGTGGAATATTGCGGGCTGCAGGGCAGGCAGCTTTCTCCTCTGATACCCTACTTCCTTCGCCAAATGGCAGGGTCGGCCCCAGCCGTGAGCATCTGACCACCACCCACCTCATCCTCCGGGTAGTGGCAGTCCAGGACGAGCGTCTGCTTCGTGTCGTCTTTGGTTACTTCCACAATAAAGTTCGGAGTGGAGGTGAGTTCCGGCTGCAGGAAAAATCAGACAACAGAGAGACATCAAATAAAAGATGCTTTACTGGCAGAGTTCTAGACCGCACAACTAGAGCCGGAGAACCTTGTTCTTGTTGTTCTAGATTTAAGCCCTGGCCCATGGACACACTTTGAACGCCCGCCACTCAAATATAAGCACTCTCTGAGCCCTAAGACGGTGAAGGGAAAGAGGAAAGGATTCAGGTTGAGCTTCATCGTGTCCTACGTAAACATCAAGCATCTTGAAAGGTAGTCCTACAGAGGAAAGGCAGGATCTGTTCTCGATCATCCCAGAGTGCAGGACACATCCTAATGGGCTCAAGCTGCAGGAAGCCAGATTTTGGCTGAATATCAGGAAAAACTTCTTAACTGTTAGAGCAGTACAACAAATTGGGGGAAGGTCTCCCTGCTATCACGCCTCTATCCATCCCCCCCAACACTCTCTAGCTAGCAGCAGCTCTTAGGCAGAAGATGGGTCTCTCCCACTTAGAGCGTACTCAATCCCTTTTGGAAGCTGGAGACGTCAGGAACTGAACCCAGAACCTGCAAAGAAACTCCTCTAACACTTAGTTGGTAAGCTTCTGTTCAGGGACCCATTTACCTCTTGCTCATCGGGTTTCTGCTCTTCCGTGGACTCATCAAAGCTGGGGGGGATGCTGTTGTTGATGTTGAAGGAAACGGTGATCCTGTAAGACAAGGAAACCCAACGGGAGCAAAAGTGAGGTCAGGGCAGATCTTGACTCTTGCCATTTTGGTTGGGCCAAATTGTTGACCCTGCATGCACCTGAAGATGCCCCTGACCCAGGAAGATCTGAAAATCTAAAATAAATAAATAAATAAATAAATAAAACAGAAGTGCCCAGACAGCCACTTCTGGTTTTGGGGAAACCCTACACTTTTCCTCCAAGATGCTTAGAACAAAAAAATTGCAGCTCCCAAGTAGCAGAAAAATTCATTTTTATTTCAAGAAATGGGGTGATGGGCAGATTCAGCCCTTCGGTCAGAGGCTGGCGACTCCTGCTTTCCAAGGAGTGCCCCTCCCCATATGTCATGGCTCGGCACCCTCTCTGAAACACTCTGGCTGAGAATTTCTACAGTGGCAGGTGCTGCTGTGGTTTGAACAAAGACTGGGAAATCACAACGCAACAGCAAAACCCTTGCAGAGGTTGCAAAAAGAGATGGGAAGCAGGCTGCTTCCAGCAACACAGATGGAAGATCAACAAGGCCGAGCTCTTCCTCGGTTTCAACTCCAGAGGAACTTGTGAACTTAAATCTTGGGACCTGGAGGCTGAGATTTCCTTTTCCTCCTCTTCCCTCCCCATGCCTTTTTCCTTTTATGTCGTTGCCCTTGCAACTAGGTGAATAAAACAGAAAGCAGGTCCGAATCAAGTGGCAGACGATCCATGGTCTACCACCACTCTGGTGCACATTTCTCGCACACGTACGTTTCTCCTGCTACTTTCCGTGCAAGCTTGGCCTCGGTCCCATGAACTTCCAACTCCCAACCTCCAGACATTTTAGGGAGAGATTTGTGTTTCTGGATTTTCTTCTCTTCTTTGATTTCATCGGTCAGGAATTCTGCAAAAGCTTTATCGCCTGTGCGTTGGACAAAAATGGAAGCCATTACAGTCACACCATATAACACCCCATTGGTAAGCACCACTTCAATATACAAGGGTTCTTTTTCCTTTTCCCTCCTCCTCCCTCTTATTTTCCTGTCGTGTCCTTTTGGACTGTTCGCCTGAAAACAGGAGCCATCTTTATGATGGCTCCTTGACACACAAGACATTCTGCGAGACTTTGTAGCTGTAGAGTGGTGTGTAACGGTTATGAATCAATCAAGAAAATTCGTAATATCACTGATACACAGATTAGGGCGGTGGACTTTGTGATCCTCCAGGTCTGGACTACAACTCCCATCTACTGGCCAGTGGCTGGGGCTGATGAATGCTGGAGTCCAGCAACATGTACAGGGCTATAGGTTCTCTGATTCAGCCATACTATCACATGGAACAAAGAAATAAAAATTCTTTCCATGTTTCACAACTCATCTGCCCCTAAATATATGGGCATGCTATGCTAATATATAAATATAAAGTACTCTAATTTTCATTCATCTCTTCTCAAAGCAACCTAGTTAGGCAGAGCAGGCTTTGACACCCGCTCAAGGTCATATTGTGAATTTTATGATCTCCCCTGTCCGGGTTCAAAATTCTAACCACTAATAGTGCATGGTCTACACTTCAGCATTTTTTCACCATTAAATATATCCCATAGGATACCATGCTCTCCTAAATAGACAAGAAATGGGTAAGTGGATATCTCTAAAAAATATTACTAAGAAACCAATGCATTTTGTTAGTTTTAAAGGACCTGCTTTTATGCCTGCATGTCGGAACTAACCAGTTCTCAAATAGAAATAACAAACCTTTTAAATTAAGGACAGACCCCAGACTCACAGATTTACAGTTTGTTGTAATCAGCCTCAGAGATATTTTAAGATCAAATTCTTAAATACCCTAGTATTTACTCACTATTATGTGAGTAAATATCCAGTTTACTCACTATTACCGGGAGTGAAATCCCAGTAAACTCCATAGGGTTTGCTTCTAAGTAGATCCATTAGATTACAGGATCGGCTTACTCGGAGACCACACGTGTTCCGCGCCTGTCCTGGTCTACCCAGGGCAGCTTTTCCACGACCTTCTGCGCTACCCGCTTTCCACGGCTTGTTTCACACCCCAGACCCGTGTTCCGCCTGACAAAGGCAGCTAAATCCCACGAGCGCGCCTCGGATCGCGGCCCATGGCCCCGCCCGGGGCTTCCTCGGAAGCAAGCGATCGTTGAAGCCAATCGGTTTCTGCTCGACCTCGGGGCCGGTGGCTCCCGGGAAGCAAGCCGAGGCGCTTCCTCGGGAGCCAGGGCGCCTCGGATCGTGGCCCAACCGGGACCTGGCTTCCTCGGAAGGAAGCCCCCCCCCCGTGGGATCCAAAGGCGCACGCCTCGGATCGCACCCCGAGGCCGGGTGGGATTCCTCGGGAGCAAGGCACGGGGGGGGGGGGAAGGAATCCGCTCCCTGCCCGCCTCCTCCTCCTCCTCTCACCTTCGGTGTGGAGGCCTCCGCAGGAGCAGGAGACGGAGGGCGAGCCGCGCAGGAGCCCGCCGGAGCCTTGGCTCTCCCCGCGGAGGACCCACAGCGAGCGGGGTGAACGGCCGGGAAGCAGCCGCCGGGCCGGATCGGAGGCCCAGCCAGGCGCTCGCCTCCAAAGGCGCCCGAGGCCGCAGCTGGAGAGGGCGGCGCACGGCGGTGGCGGCGGCGAGGGCCGAGGAGCGCAAGGCCCGGGCGAGCAGCATGGTGGCGGCGGCGGAAAGGGAGGACGCCGAGCGGGAAGCAGGCGGCCTCACGTGGGGAGCAGAAGCCCGGAAGGGACGGGAAACGAGAGCCCGGCCCAGCCTCCTTGGCTTCGCCTTCCCCTTCCGTTTCCAAAGCCCGCGGGGCTCAGCGTGCGTAAAAGCGCACGCGGAGAGCTTTCCAGAGAGCGCCGCCTTCTCCTGCGCCATCAGGGCCTGGGGAGGAGGGCATCATCATCATTATTATGATTATTATTATTATTCTGGAGAGGTCAAATTTCCAGACATTTCCAATTTTTTTCCCCTAGAAAAAAAAAAACAGGTTCCCCCCCCCCTGTTTTTTTCCGGGGAGAAAAAAGGAAGGTTTCGAACATTTTGACATCTCTGTTCTGGACTTCGCACTTCAAGAAGGATGCTGACAAGTTGGAACAAGTTCAGAGGAGGGCGGCGAATAGGATCAGGGGGTCTGGAAACCAAACCCAAGGAGGAAAAACAGAAAGAACTGGGCATGTTTAGCCTTGAGAAAATAAGACAGAGGGGAGAGAGGAGAGCGCTTTTCCAATACACTTGAAAGGTAGTGGTACAGAGGAGGGGCAGGAATCAGTTTTCGATCATCCCGGAGTGCAGGACAGGCAACAATGGGCTCAACTTACAGGAAACCAGATTTCGGCTGGAAATCAGGAAAAACTTCTTAACTGTTAGAGCAGTACAACAATGGAACCCATGACCTTAGGAGGTGATGAGTGCTCCAACACAGGAGGCATTCAAGAGAAAATTGGACAACCCTCTGTCAGATTGGCTTTGATTTGGATTCCTGCACTGGTTGGACTCCACGGCCTTGGAGGCCCCTTCCAACTTCATTATTCTGATTCTCTTTAGTTAAAATATTTTTACCCTGCCTTTCTCCTTGAAAGGACACAAGGCGGCTCACAGCATTAAAAGGACAATACACAAAAGCCCCAAACAGTGTACAAATGTTTAAAAAAAAAAGAATTAAACAAGTATATTAAAAATAGTAAATAAACTGACTATGAAAAACACTTGTGGTGACCCGGGGAATGAATGACCTCCAGAATGTCTGCAAAAAGAAAAAAAATTAAAAGAGCACAACGTTGTGGCACCTTAAAAGACTATGACTATTTGATTTTAATGTAAGCTGCCTAGGAACTTCACCATCTTCCTGAGACACAGAGGTTGAAAAGAGAGAGATGTTTTTGTGAGTTTTGGGGGGGAAACCCTGGTCCATCCGTTGCGGCAAAAACATGTTTTTTGGTGACCTCTGAAGACTTCGCAAGCTGGCAGTTCACAAACCGCTTACTTAATACCAAACGAAAGTGGTTGCTCCTCAGGGTATCCTAAGACTCTTCTGGATGTTTCCTTATTTAATCAAAGTGGGAGAAAGTGATCAACCAGTGAGTTTCGTGCCTGGTTTGTGCCTTGAAGCTGGATCTCCCGGTTTCGACTAAGGCGGAGTTGGAGAGTATGGAGAACCCCTCAACCCTCCAAAGCAAAACCCACCACTCTTAAAGGCCACCAGGAACACAAAGCAGTGATGTTCCCCACCATTTGTAACGGGTGTCTAGGAATTCTGAGAGTTGTCTAAAACCACAAATTGTGGCAAGTACTGCCTTAAATAAAGGCAGGGTTATTACTCCATCCCACAGGACCGTATGCTTTCACTGGCAAGCATTTTACCCGATTTTTGCTGAAGATTGGACCTTTCTGTCTGCCATACCGGGGTTCTCCCACTGAACCAGGACCCCTTCCAGAGCTTTGTGTTGTTGTTGTTGTTTAGTCGTTTAGTCGTGTCCGACTCTTCGTGACCCCATGGACCAGAGCACGCCAGGCCCTCCTGTCTTCCACGGCCTCCCGGAGTTGGATCAAAGTCATGTTGGTCGCTTCGATGACACTGTCCAACCATCTCATCCTCTGTCGTCCCCTTCTCCTCTTGCCAGAGCTTAACTGGTGCCAAAACCAATTCCAGCAGCTTTCTGCCATGCTAAGGAACAAATTCACAGCCGGGCAGATAACTCAGTGATTCCATTTATCTTCACCATTGAGTGATAATACATAGTCCTTAAGGCAATAAAATCTTCTTATGCACAAGGATTTGGGTTCCAGCCTGATTTCTCTGGCCCACTGGCTGTATGCCCTCCTATAAGAAGTCGCCAGACCATAGGCCACCACCCCGCTGAGAAAACACACACACACACACACACAAATGAGCTGATGAACTTCCAGATGCCATGATTTTTCTAACAAAAGGTGACTAACAAACTCCATGCCTTGTTTTTGTCCCCTCTAGTTTTTACAGAACGGCCAGTGGGTTGCCAGACTCTTCTGGTTTCACGGGGGCAACCCACCTCACAACTTCTTCTGGAATCATTGGTGGTTCCCAACCGTGGGTCCCCAGCTGTTTTTGGACTAAAACTTCCAGAAGCCTTCATCACTCGCTGTGCTGGCCAGGATTTCTGGGAGTTGCAGTCCAAGAACATGTGAGTTACCCAAGGTTGGGAACCATTGTAAGATGATGGGTGCACTGGGCAAGAAACCACATGGCCAACAGTACAATGAAATGTTTCAAATGACTTAAAGTTAAAAGATGCTAAAAGAGAGAGAGAGGAGCATTTCCATCCTAGAAATGACAGTGTTTCAAAGTCTTTTTCTTCCCAAAGTCCTGGGACGGAGACATTGAACACACAGTGTTTACACAGCCCACAATAAGGTCATCTTCAAATATACAGGTCCACCAAGCCTGTCTTGAAAAGCTCTTTGGGTTGTCTTCATTTTTAGTACAACACCCAGCCAAAAGCTGAAACCAGCACCCCTTCATTTCTCAAACAAGGATACAATTCACACAGAAGTGTGTATCTACCCTGCACCATTTCAGTTGTTTGTTGTCAAGTTTTGGCTCCATCAAAGGGTACCCTGGTGTCATTTGGTGAGGCAGCCGGCGTTCTCTGCATGAGAGCTCTCTCAGAGGAAACTATCCCGAACTACGGCAGAACATTCTTGACCCCCTTCAGAAATGTCAGATTCCAATATTTGACAGGAAGGAGCCAGGCGCAGTAGTTAAAGGTGACATCAAACTCCTGGAACTTCTATCAGGGAGTAGCCTGTTGGTAAAGCAGAGTTTCTGTTTGGGTACCAAAGTCTTGATTCTCCATCATCCCTCAGCAGCCTGCTTTCCTCAGGTCAGTTCTTGGACGCCCTGAGCTTCTGGCGGAAGTACTCGGGGGCAGCGTCGTACAGCCAGTCGGCGTCCACGACACACAAGTCCCGCATGTAGCACTTATTGGTGTGGAGCAGTGCGTTGTACGTCACGCAAGCCGGCTTGCAGTGGAAGAGGACCGACGAAGGGTGGATGGCTACCGGCTGGTGGGTATCGGTGGTGGCGTAAGTGCTGTCCGGCTGCAGCTCGGCCGTGTTCATGAAGAGGCTGTAAGCCAGGCAACGACGGATGTTGCTCGTGTCTGAACGGGAGGACTCCAGGGGGATCGAGAGCTGGGTCGTGAGCAACCAGACACAAAACAAAGAAGAATAATTATTTCGGAACCTGATCTTCTTCAACACACAGTTAGATGACCTCTAGGTTCCATGAAGACAGACATGCCTATCTGCCAATCAGTTCAGTTTGGGCCACTTTAGACATGCTGATCAACACTGATTTCTGGAGCTAAGCAGAAATGGGGCTGATGAAAACTTGGAAGGGAGACCCACAGGGGACACCTGGTGCCGTACTGGGCAGGTGCCATCGCCCAGAGGTTGGAGCACGTTCACAGGTTCAATCCCCAACATCTCCCGGTCAGGATTCTTTCCTAGTTAAGGTTAGGCAAGCATCTTGCCTGAAAGCCTGCACAGCCGCTGCCCACCAGAATTGGCAATACTAATAAATAATAATCACGTGCCGTCAAGTCAATTCTGACTGATGGCGACTCTTTTCAAGGTTTTCCAGGGAGAGAACACTCAGAAATAGTTTACCATTCCCTTCTTCTGGGGTGCCCGGGGACTGTGCAGCTGGCCCAAGGCCACCCAGGCTGGCTCTTCTGGAATGCACAGTGAGGAATTAAATTCCCAAGCAGATAGTTAAACCACTAAACTATCCAGCTATAGTATAAGTATAGAATAAGTATGAGGAGAAGTCTACTTCCCATATTTCTGGCAGCATAGAGGCCAAAGAACCAGCTACCCAGGAATTATCTTTTAAGTTTAAACTGTCAGCTTCTAAAAAGTTTCCAATACAAGCACATTCTTCCAAATTCAGCAAGAGATCCTTTTTCAGGTTCCACTGCTCTTACAGGCAAGACAGCAGACAAAAGCAAAACCATGTAATATACGGAATGTTTTTATTTATTAAGAACTGCTGGATCACTCAGTGGCTTAAGTATCTGGCTGTGGAGCCAGAGGTTGGGAGTTCAATTCCCCCCACTGGGCCTCCTTGACAGGGGCTGGATTTGGTGATCCAAAAGATCCCTTCCAGCTCTGCAGTTCTAAGATTATTATTATCTGTGCGTGTATTCAGAATTTGACGTCGCAGAGCTGGTGGCATTTTTAAGAAAAATATGATTGGCTTCCAATATTGACAGTTAAGTTTTGGCGATTGTGGAACCAAATGAGTTTTGAGAGTTAAATTTTCATTTAACAAATGAACTGGTTAGGCGGTGAGTGCGTCCAGCAAAAATACCCAAAAGTTGGGATGACAAGAATAAGAATAATACCTTAAAAGAAGGGAATGAGCCATGAAGCTGGAGCACAATTATAGCCACGTAAGAATTTTTAAAATAATCCAGTCACTCAATCAGTTAAAATATTGCAGCCCAAAGAACAATTTGATGGAATGATAATGGTTGATGGGAAAAAAACCTGTCTATGTTTATTAACAAAGAATTACATATAACATAAAAAAATAGTACAGTACCTATTCATAGTATGGTTCTATATAATATTTAACAAGGTTATGTATTCCATATTGAAGCCTTTCCACCGTTACCTTGATGCAAATGTCCCTCAGCTGAGCTCTAATGTCCGACACCAGCATCATGTTCCTGCTGTTCACAAAGTTTTCTCTGCACCATTCCTGCAGGCAAGGAAGGAGCAAGAGACGAGAAATAAAAGGCGACTCGCTGAAGCCAAAGATATCAACTCCTTTCACCTGCGATACCCATGCCTTTATTCAGAAGATTCATATATACTGCTTTTCAACAGGGACTGCTCAAACTTTGCATAGGAAAAGGGGGCTCGCCAATGCATCATGAGAAGCCAGCTGGCTCCCCGAACCAGAACTAAAACCGGGAATATATTTTAAAATAGCGTGGCTATCGTCTCACATCTCAGCCTTCCGATTTCCCAGCTGTACATTCTCAACTCCCTAAATAATAAGGCAGCAGTGTGCGTGTGTGTGAGAGAGAGTGAGTTTAGAAAGTACCTTAACCCGTTAAGACCTCCTAGAGAAGACTGGGTTTCAAAGAGCAACCCACGGCGACCACTCGTAGTTGGCCGCGCCCCGGGGGACGTACCCGGTTGCCGCTGATGTTCTTGAAGGCCCGATAGACGTTGAGCAAGGTGATGTGATCCCCTTCGCTAGAGATGAATTTCTTCCGCACAGCCTGCACTTCATCCCGCCGCGAGGGAGGGTTGTAGAGGACGCCGTCCACGGAAAGCAAGGAGATGATGGTCAAGATCTCCTCCGTGCAGTGGAATTTGGGAGCCACGAGGATGGTCTGTCGAGAGAAGAGAGAAAATGGGAGGGTGGCTTTTCATGATAAAGTTCGGCAAGCCGGCTTCGACAAGACGGAGAAGATCAACCAAGGCTTGGACCAGTGACCATGATAAAATAATAACTACATCTCCCAGAATCCCCCAGCCACAAGTTTTGGTTCCTGGACACAGCACAGGAGATCCGACTAGATCCCTGATGCCTCTAGGATTCCGGGGATCTCCCAACGGCCAGCAGTCGGAGGGCTGAGAGAAGGCGAAAGACAGCCATCGTAATCTTGCATTTTTAAAATCCTGCCTTGGGGATTCTCGGGGAGATCACAAGGCAAGGAAGATACCAAATGGAACTAAACTCCTTGTACTTTTCAGGGCTTGGAGAAATTGTAGCTCTTAGACTCCTGGGACTGTAATCTAGCAAGGTAATTTTTACAAACTCTGGGGATTGCTCCCTACACAGCAAAGAACTGCTCCTTGCAAAACGCAGCAGTTTGATACCTTTATCAGACTGAAACCAAGATCATTGGCAATTTTCTCCTTCAACAAGAGAAAAAGCAAACCAGCTCTGTTGCTTCCTTCACTGCTTCCCAAGTTCAGAAACAAGCTAACAAAACTAACCCAAAAAAGCCCACATTTTTAAAAAAGGGACACAAAAACCCAAGCGGCAATATTTTACTTTGGAGAATTTGGGTTCCAGTGGGAAGGCGGCCATCTTTCTTCCCAGGGGGGTGAGGATCAGCTGATCGTCCTTCCTTTCCACAGCGCCCAGGAGAGCCAGCTGCTCGACAGCTGCGTGGAGGGCCTCTGTGAAAAAAGAACAAGGCGGCAGCGGTGAAGTCAGCGTGGCTGACCATCCCCAGAGCCACAAGCCACAGGTGTCCAGTCGAAATGACACATTCAGGGGAAGGGTGCTGAGCTTGACTCTTTATGTTGATCGACTGAATGGTGCAGAGCTTTGCACAGGAAAAATTATTTGTTTTGGAAGAGATGAGCCAAGCGGAGCCTGCTCAGAGGTGCATGGAAATGTGCAGCAACAGGACGGAAAGGGAAGGGGGAGAGAGTGAGGAAAATAACCATACATAAGAAAACATCATCATCATCATAGGACCCTCATATCCGTGGGATCAGTATCCAGGATTTCAGTCATCTACAGTCTGAAAATATTAAATGAAAAAATCCAGAAGTAGGTATTTCCACAATGTAATTACCAGAACTGGCCACTAGAGGAAGCCAGAGACCATGCTATGTAAAGGGTTTGCTATTATCCGCAGTTTTTGGCATCCGCGGGGGGAGCTTGGAACTGACACACACACACACACAAGATACCACAGTCCTATTGTAAATGTCTAATAGAGTTTGCATCCAGTCCCAGCGAAACTGCAGCTTGCTTACCAGGTGATGGTTTTGACATAAAATCAAAAGTGAGGACATTGGGTATTCTCAGGGCCAGCAGATGAAGCATCACACCGGCCAGGTTACACCTGGAGGATCGGGGAGATCAGAAGACAGTAATCAGCAGTGTGCTAAAACAAACAGTAACTTGTTCCCTGTAACCAGTTCCCTTTTCAGAATAACGGCGTGTAACTAAGTTATATGTGAAAAGCAAAGCAACCGGGGTACTTCTGAGTTTCATCAATAATCTTTTTTTAGTTTCAAAAACCACCTTTTCAAAGGGGATTTTCACAGGCATTTTTAGAGCCATTTTGACAGAACCACAGAACAGTGCAGTTGGAAGGGGCCTATAAGGGATTGTGGTTCCAAAATTTAATTTATCTCCAAATTCAGTGACGATGTGGATACTTTTTCTAAGGAAACGGCCGCCTCACCTCTGGATCTCTGGCGTCGTCATCTTCTCAAACTTCTCAAACTCTTCTTCTGTGTAAAGACGGTAGCAGAGCCCGCTGTCTTCTCGCCCGGCGCGGCCTGCTCGTTGCCAAGCCTGGGCCTTGGACACCCGCTGGACTGCCAGAACTTCCAGGCCAGTTTCTAAGAAGGACAGGAAATGACCACCATCAGACAACATTGTCTATTTTGAAACATGAGAGCCCAAAGTTCCCAGCTTTGGCTCTCCAGATATTCCTGGACTGCAACTCCCAGAAATCCTGGCCAGAACAGCTAAGGGTGAAGGCTTCTGGGAGTTTTAGTCCAGCAACATCTGGGGACCCAAAGTTGGGAACCACTGGCCTAAGGGATTGACTGGGGATCAGGACGAGGAAGTGACTAGCAGCCACTGCTTGGATCTAACATGAGCAGCTTTCCCCAACCTGGGTATGTCCAGATGTCCCAGACTGAAGTTCCTATTGGGGCCAAACACTAGGGATAATGAGAACTGTAGTCCAAAACAGCTGGAAAGACCCAAACTGGGGAGAATAACTGAGTTGGAAGGGGCTGATATGGCATAAATCCCTGCAGTTATTGGCTGCGACTTAAGAAGTCAGCACTTGTATCACTTGTATCTCGTTGCACAACAAACCATGTGGCTGAAATGTAATAAAAAACATAGGCCTTAGACAGAAAAGGCATAAGAAGTTGCCTATAATAAAAATATTATAATACCCTGTTTCCCCGAAAATAAGACCTAACCTGAAAATAAGCCCTAGGATGATTTTTCAGGATGCTTGTAATATAAGCCCTACCCCAAAAATAAACCCCAGTTAAGTGAAACCCCGCCCTCCACCCTTGTGCAGCAACCAGAAGAAGATGACAGGACTGTATTTGAATAAATGTAGATTGTTGTACATGAAAAAAATAAAACATCCCCTGAAAATAAGCCCTAATCGTTGTCGTTTTTTTGAGCAAAAAATAATATAAGACCCTGTTTTATTTTTGGGGAAACACAGTAGTAATCATCTTAGAACTGTAGAGTTGGAAGGGACCTTATGGATCATCAAGTCCAGCATGTGATAAGGAGGCACCATGGGGGAAATTGAACTCTGAACCTCTGGCTTCGCAGCCAGAGACCTCAACCACCGAGCTATCCAGCAGTTTTGGTGCCTCTTAGAGATGGGCACGAACCGGGATTCGGAGGTTCAGCACAGTTCGGTTCTCAGCTGAACAGCTGATCTGCCCTTCAACACCCCCCGCACCCTCTTATCAGGAACCCACTGAGTGGCAGTGCCCAGAGGGGGTGCTACCGCTGAGCGGGTGCTCGCCGGAGGGGATGGGGCTGCGATCAGCCGAGAACCAAACCACGGTCCGTGCCCATCTCTAGGACCTCTAGTTCAGCGCCGGCGGCTGACCTCCAGCTGACACAGCCGTACCTGGACTATACTTCTTCGCCTTCACCATCCCCGTGTCCACAACGTATTTTATCCCCGGGATGGTAATGGAAGTCTCAGCGATATTGGTGGAGAGGATCACTTTGCGATAACCCTGGTAGACAAAGATTGAAAAAAACACAAACCTTTGTAATTTTGTTTTCATACTTAGAAGTTTATGGTTTGCCCCTTTTTTTTTTAATTGTTCAAGACTGAAAAACAGATGAAAAAAAATGAAGAAGGGTCAATAAACAATACAAAGAACATGGGAAAGAGGGTATCTATGCTATGGAGACACAGGATTTTATACCAGGGCTGGGGACTCGAGGTGCCGAATTCTCTGTCAAGTCAGTCTTAAGTCTCACCAGTAACTCAACTCAGGGTTTGTTTTTTTAATCGATGACTTGGACACGACTCGTGACTTGAAACCCACCCCACTCCCTTACTCTTTTTCTAGGGGAAAAAGACTTATTTTTCATATTGACTCAGACTTGGGACTTGGTATCAAAGACTCAAACTCAGACTTGGGATTCGGACCTAAATACTTGCCAACATTCCCATTTTATACATGAACTGCCATGGCCCAGTTTGTATAGACTCCTGGGATTTGTAGTTCAGTGAGAAATTTCAAGGTTCTTTGCTGTAGATCCAGGGAATGCATTAGGGTAGTACAAATTTAAGTACAAATCCCAGGATTCCAAGGGAACGATCCATGACAATAAAAAGTGGAATCAACTCGAACTGGGTGGTGCGGATACAGTCAAAAGAGGCACCAAGAAGAGGACATAACCCTGTTTTGGGTCCTCCTGCTGTCGGACGCATGGAGGGTGGGTAGCTTAAAGATGGTTTTTCACCCTGTTGCCCAGTACAGCAATTCCTATAGTGGTACAGAGGAGGGACATAAGCCTCACGCCCCATTGCAACCTGCTTTTAAAGGAGCTGTGCAGAGAATACCTCTAACACAGAGGTCGTCAACCTCCGGTCCGTGGCCCGTGCCGGTCCGTGGCCTGAGCCGAACTGGGCCGCAAAGACAGACCTCCCGCCCCCCTGCACGCACTCCCCTCCCCACAGCTGCTTTGCGCATGTGCGCACCAGCGCCAGCGTGAGCGCTCCCCGCCTTCCTTAGAGGCTCAGCCGGTCCGCGGTCCCAAAAAGGTTGGGGACCACTGCTCTAACAGACTTAAGGGGTAGAAGGACCTCTGAAGTGGAAGGGGCAAATGGGGGGGGGGGGAACTCTGGCAGAGAGACCATGGTTTAAGTATGATATACAAGCGAGGGCTTCATCCGTTATGTTTGTACCACATCACAAAATAATGGGCAATCTAGAAGTTTAAGAAAGCAGAAGAAGGAAAGAGAAGCTATTGTAGTAAGAGAACCTCGGGAGGTGGTGAGCACTCCCAACGCTGGAGGCGTTCAAGAGAAAATTGGACCGCCATCTGTCCAATGTTGGCTTGGGTTCCTGCCTTGAGCAGGGGGGTGGATGGCCTTAGAGGCCCCTTCCAACTCCATGATTCCATGTTTCTATGAGAATACTTTGTACCGCATCACCCTTACCTTGGGTGCCACCTGGAAGACCCGGAGCTGCTGGGAGTAAGGCAGGGAGGCATAGAGGGGCATAACCACCATCTGAGGACAGCTGTCGGGAAGGTGTTTCGCGATGTCCCGGCATGTTTTGGTCATCGCTTCAATCTCTTCCTGGCCTGTCAGAAACGCCAGAATGTCCTGAGAAGACGGCGCTTCCTTTGGGAAAAAAGCGGACCACATGTTAAGAGGCGAGGGGCTCCAGCTCTACGCCGGTCCCAGGTTCAAATCCTGCTCTCGGCACATCAAGAGATCCAAACAGGAAGTGACGGGAAAGATACCTCCTGTGACCTCAGACCACTCCTCTCTGTCAGCACAGAAAAAAAACAGTGAGCTCAATGGAGACCTTGTACGACAACTCCCTAATATTTACAATACTGATAAGATATGCAGGATGTGACAGTAAGCACTGGAAATTGCAAAGGATACCAAATGCAATTCAAAGAAGGAAAAAAGTACTCCACTGCACCTCGGGAACATTTGACCATTTCAATATTTTTGCAGCTAAATGGGCCTTACCGAAACCCACCTGATCTTTGGGGAGGCAGGTCAAAAGTTTTTTAACGGTCTTAAACTTGAGTACATCAATCTATCCCATTTTCATAGACATTTCTGGCCCACAGAGCATTTCAGAGCAATAACAGGCTAGTCACCCTCTCTCCTGGCTTAACCTATAAAGGTTGTCGGAAGGAGGAGAAAAACCACTGCGTGCCCCACCGAGGAAGCGCAGGAGAAAATGCAGCAAACACATTTAGAGATTAGGCATCCTTCAGTCTCGAGAGACTACGGTAACGTGCTCTGAATAGAGGACAGCAAATAAATGCAGATGGACGTAACTACAGTTATAGATAAACACAAATAGTGACCTGGTGGATCTGGAAGACGGTCACAAGTGCAGCTTGGAGGTAATCGCTCTGAGGCTGTTTGGTGTAGAAGATCTGAATGGAGTGTTGGCGGCCTTCGAGATAGAGGACAGGAGCCCCACTGAAGTACCGGGAGAAGAGGTCAACGTCCATGGTAGCAGACATAACGATCACCTGGAAAAAGGCGCACACATCTGATCATCTAATCATCATTAAGTTAAAAAGGTGTTCGTCTCGGGGTTTCTGGAACAGCTTCGGAATCTGCTTCTCAACCAGGGCTGACGGAACTAGGGTAACATCATCGGGAAGGATGGTTGAGACTAATTTAGACAGGTATTCCTGCACCATGGAGCGAGTCAAGTGTGACTATGCCCTAACATTCCAGCCCAAGGATGGTTCCCAATGTCGACTGCGCTGTAGCCGTCCCAGACTAAAGCAGAATTACTATACCCTAACATTCCAGCCCAAGGATGGTTCCCAACGTCGACTGCGCTGTAGCCGTCCCAGACTAAAGCAGAATGACTATACCCTAACATTCCAACCCAAGGCTGGTTCCCAACGTCGACTGCGCTGTAGCCGTCCCAGACTAAAGCAGAATGACTATACCCTAACATTCCAGCCCAAGGACGGTTCCCAACGTCGACTGCGCTGTAGCCGTCCCAGACTAAAGCAGAATGACTATACCCTAACATTCCAGCCCAAGGACGGTTCCCAACGTCGACTGCGCTGTAGCCGTCCCAGACTAAAGCAGAATGACTATACCCTAACATTCCAACCCAAGGCTGGTTCCCAACGTCGACTGCGCTGTAGCCGTCCCAGACTAAAGTAGAATGACTATGCCCTAACATTCCAGCCCAAGGATGGTTCCCAACGTCGACTGCGCTGTAGCCGTCCCAGACTAAAGCAGAACAGAGATGCAGAACCGAGCTTGATGGGGCAGAAAAGCAATGCGACCGGGAGGAAGGATGGGGGGGGGGGTAAGGTTATAATGTTGAGCTTGAGGGTTAGATACAATTTCTGAGAAATTTGTGGAGGTCACTTTCGAGGGGTGGGTGGTGCCCAAAACAGCACCATATTTCAGTTTAAACTATTTTTTGTTTAAATACATATGGCATCGGAAACAGATTTCCCGATACCACCACACTACCCTAAGAATATCTCGTCTTGTTTTTATTTCGGAACTGCGTCACGGTCAGGCCAACCTAGTGCTTGGATAAGAGATGACGAGGGATTTCAAGGCAGGGCGAGAAAAGGATCCTGCCTGAAACCTTGAAGGGTTAGGGCCAGAGTTTAAGAGTAGAGATGGGGGGTATTTGTATACAAATTCCCCCACACAGGTGGAGATAACGAGGGTCCAGCCCCATGGGGCTGGATGGTCCATGCACTAATCCGCTAATGCTGTGGGGTCCGCGCTCCTGTCCTATCCCACCCCTCCTCCAGCCTTTCAACCCTCACTTTCAGAGGAGATTTCCCCAGCTCCTTCCGCTTCTTCTGCGCTCCTTTCACCACTCCAAAAAGCACGTCAGTATGGATGGTCCGCTCGTGCGCTTCATCCAGGACGACGACGCTGTACTTGTGCATGAGAGGGTCTCCAATGGCTTCTCTAAGGAGCATCCCATCGGTCAGGAACTTGATTTTCGTCTCCTCTGAGGTGAGATCCTCAAAACGCACAGTGTAGCCAACCTGAGCAAGGGGGGGGGGGGGGGGTTAAAATCCTGAAAAGAAGAAACCACCACACACAGCCCAAACAAGATATCACTCTGGTCTCAGCTGACCTTCAAAGCAAAACAAGGTCAAGCCTGCATAGGGTGCCTGAGATTACTGAGGAATACTGGATATTGTCTTGTGGAGAGGCTGTAGTTTAGGGGTAAAACACATGCTTCACATGCAGAGGGTCATAGGTTCAATCCCCAGCACCTGCCCGAAACCACCATTTTTTTTTCTGGAAAAAAAAACATTTTCCCCCTGAAAAAAATGGAAATTTTCAGAAATTTTACATCTCTAGCTACCACCATTCTGATATTAGTGGGCTAGATGGATGAATGACATGATCCACTTAGGCAAACCACTCAGCCTCCACGCCCAAAGAAAACTCTCTCTCCCTCTCCCTTCATATTATAGAAATCTCTGTATTACCCCCGAGTCCCTCTACAGCAGTGGTTCCCACACTTGGGTCCCCAGATGTTCTTGAACGACAGCTCCCAAAAATCCTGGCTAGCACAGCTTGTGGTGAAGCCTTCTGGGAATTTTAGTCCAAGAACGTCTGGAGACCGAAGGTTGGAAGCACTGCTCTACAGGGAGAAAGATATGGTATACATTGATCAATTAAAGGAAGAATGAACTATCTTCTGGAGTCATACACAATACAGGAAAACGTCCAGAATCCTGCATGCATAAATTAAATTGGGGAACTTGTGGCTGTGATACCCAGTGTGGGGGAGTGCTGCTATTCTCAATGGGAGCTGCATGGCCCTTTGGAGGCCCCTGGCAGATGTGAAGGGGTCCACAGACTGGGAACAATTCTTCACACACCACCTTATAAGGTTCACTGTGCGACTTATACAATCCTGATTCGGTCTATATTTCTTCCCTATTGCATTTACGGCTGTGGCCCAAATGTGGTTGAGAATGGCTGGTGTCGTGGACGGAGCGACAGACTCCGAAGGCCTGGGTTCAAATCCCCACTCAGCAATGAGCCTTCCTGGTGAGTTAACCGTAGGCAGCATTCATGTATGTTTGATGCTAAACCACTGAGAGTCAAAAGGGAGCACGAATTCGCTCCAGAGAACTAAATGCATTCCTGCCTCCAAATGTTGTGAGGGATTCTCTTCCCCACGAGCACCAGAGAATACACGAGGCTCAGCTACGATTCCCACGAAACATGGAAGGAAGAGGACGGCGGATTCGAAACAAGAGCACAGAGTGAGCATCGCTGAGTTTGGCTCCCGACTACCGAGTTTCAAGAGGACAGAATTACTTCTGCAAAGGACTGGCTAAGCTCAGCCAAGCAAGATCATACCAACTTTCCCAGCTCGGTTTTCTTCTCGTCCGAGACTCGGGTTGCCAAGGATATCGCAGCGACGCGGCGAGGCTGAGTCACCGCAACGATGCCCTGACGCCCAATTCCCCCTTCGTAGAGGTACTGTGGGATCTGCGTCGTCTTGCCAGAACCGGTTTCCCCTGCAAAAATGAAACCAGAGGGCCTTTTGAGATCTATGCTTCAACGTAGATCACAGGTACATTAAAAGCGATACTCACTGCCTGGCCTGTTTGATGGGCCCTGTAGATCAGTGGTTCGCAAACTTGGGTCCCCAGATGGACTAAAACTCCCAGCAGCCTTCACCACTCGTGGTGCTGGCCAGGATTTCTGGGAGTTGTCACCCTTCGGGTGACCCCATGAATGAGAGATCTCCAAAATGTCTTGTCTTCAACTGCCCTGCTCAGCTCTTGCAAACTGAAGCCTATGGCTTCCTTTAGGGAGTCAGTCCATCTTACATTTGGTCTTCCTCTTTTCCTGCTCTTTTCCTGCTGCCTTCCCCCTTTCCCAGCGTTATTTTTTCCAGAGAATCCTGCCTTCTCAGGATGCCCCCCAAAATAGGACAGCTTCAGTTTCAACTTTTTTTGCCTCCAGAAATATAGTTCAGACTTGATTTGATCTAGGATCCACTAGAATCTACTAGGGCTTAAAGCAAGGTCCTCCTGAAAGAACGATCAAGCGCTCAGCTGATCAATGTCGCAAAAGTTACACAACACCAGACTGTTGACCTTCAGCTGCACACTTAGCCACAAAACTCACTGCATGACCCTATGCTCGTTGCCTTCTTTCACAAGAAACTGCTCCTGTCACATACATCTAGCATCCTCCCATCATCAGCTTCTTGGAGAAAAGGTGAGAAAAACTGTAATTAGCCACATTCTTTAAAGATCAGAGAATTCATACTGCAGCATGTGGAAGACCCAGATGTACACTTACTGTGACAGCAGCCCCAATAGATCATAGCTCTCTTCTAAGGGGGATTGCAATAAGGTCATCCGGTCACATGCAAAAAGTGTGAGAATGTATTACTAGGAAAAGTAAAATCAAAAATAAAGGGTGGGGTGAGTTGTTTTTTTTTTTTAATGCTGTCTCCTAGGGTTTCCCCAGCCAACAAGGTCAGTGAGTCAAGCTGGCTGGGGGATGCGAGGAGTGACCATCCAAAAACTATGAATGATTTTATGTAAGCCGCCCTGAGTAGACTTTGTCTAGAAGGCGCGGGATAAAAATCTAATAATAAATAAAAATATAAATAAATAAAGTAACTTTTACAAAGTTAACCCTAACCCTCTCCCTATTCAAACACTGGGAGGCAGGGAGAAAGAACATGGGGGCAGATTCCACGTGCCCCCCCCCAGATTACCCAGAAAGGGGCTGAGTTCAAGTGCTCCTCACCCCCTCCCACCCAGGGGAGAGGAGAACACAAGCCCCGCCCTCCTAACCCAAGGGAGGAGGAGCTCCTCCTGCCAATTCCACAGAGAGGCGGGGCATCTGGGTGGCCCCGCCTCTCTGTGGAATTGGCAGGAGGAGCTCCTGCGAAGGAGAGGCGGGGGCCACCCAGATGCCCCGCCTACTAGGCAAAAAAAGGAGGCTCCCCCCCCCACCTTCCCTGCAGTTCGGGAGGAGGAGCTCTCTTGCTCGCTCGGTCTCTCCTATTCGCGGGGCCCGAAAGGGGCGTGGCTCCCCCCCAAAGCCCCTCCCCCTCCCGGGGGGTTTAAAAAGAGGGGGCGGTGGGGGGAGGGGCGCCACTCTCCTCACGCTCACCGATGAGGACGGCGCAGTCGAGGCCCCGGAGCTGCCCCAGCAGCGTCCCCCGCGCCTGGAAGATGGGCAGGCTCCGCCGCTGGCTCTCCATCCCCGACGAGGAAGACGAGCCGGGACCGGGCAGCGCTTGCCGCTTGCCGCCGGGCGTCGCCACCAACATGGCTCGGCGCGGGCCCGTGGCGGACGCCAGTTTAGGCCTCTTGAGCGGAGGCAGCTCGCCGGCGCCCTTCTGAGGCATCCTCCGCGGCCGGCAGCGTCGCCGTCGCCGTCGCCTTCCCTCGCCGGCGTCAGGTAACATGCTTTGGTCGCGGCGCCCCGCCTCCCGGCCCTTTCTTTTTTTTTTGCTTTCCCTCCCTCAGGGCGCGCGGACTACGTTTCCCAGCATGCCTGGTGCCGGCGCCGCGGCTTAGGGGGCGGCGAAGGCCTTCTGGGAGTTGTAGGCCGGCCTGTGTCTCCGCGGCCGGTCATGCGCACTGTGGGGGGACGCCCGCGGACATGCGCTGTGTGTTCCCGAAAGCGGGCGCCCCCTGCAGGTTGGATGGGAATAGTCAGAAAAAGGAGGAAATGATGGTCATCGCGCGGAGTAACAGGAGGTGTAAAGAAGAACTCATCATCATAATCACCATCATCACAATAACGACAACTGCAGAGCTGGAAGGGAAACTGTGGATCATCAAGCCCAGCTCTTGCCAAGGAGGCACAGTGGGGGATTCGAACTGACAACCTCGGGCTTTGCCGTCAGACCCCTAAGCCACTGAGCTAATCTGTAGACTTGTTTTTAGGCACCAATTCTTTAATTGCCCCCTCTGTTATTTATTTATTCATTCATTCATTCATCATTGAAAATATATATACATTGAAAATATCTATCTATATATGTATATATATATATATATGTATGACGACTTTCTCCTAAAGGATCCAAGGTGGCTTACAGTATTAAAAGAAACAAAGTTAAAAGCCAAATAATAAATTACACAACAACCCCCATATCCACGGGGGATCAGTTCCAAGCCCCCCACAGATACTGAAAAACACAATTATAGCAATTGCTATTTTAATAGCAAACACTTTATATAAAACATGGTCTCTGGCTCCCTCTAGTAGCCAGTTCTAGGAACTTCATCTTCTGAAATACATAACTGTATTAAAACTTATGAGATCAATATTAAAAACACAAACAAAACACAGAATAACCATTATCACCTTTTCCTCTCACTGGTCCTCCAGTTTGCCACCACTCAATGAATCTTCACAACAACCTTGCAAGGTAGTTAGGCCACGAATGGCATTTATGTATATGAATGTTGCTAGATTTGGTACCCTGTTCTAGAGCTGGAAAACGTCTTAGAATGCCTTACATTTTGTTTTGAAAGTGGCAAAGCGTTCGTTGTCTTCAGGCTTGCAATGTAAAAAGAGCACAAAAGGAAGAGGATGTGGAGGGAGAAGGTGGGGAAAAAATTATGTTAGGGTTCCTAGTGTGGCTTGCCATTTTAGGGGAGCAGCTACTAGATGCCAAATTTGATGGAGGTAGCTTTAAATTAGGGTCTACAGTAGATCTTGTGCCTCAGGAAAAAAACTATGTGTGCATGGTCATGGTGGTAAAAACATACTTTCCTCCTGGTGGTCTAGCTAAAGGAGGTGATGGAAACACAAATTATCTAGGATGATTTCCTTCCATCACTGTATCTTTCAAGATAGAAAGAAGCTCGGCTTTCCTCATGTTTCTAGAAAGTTACATCAATAGGTGCCTTGGTGAATACGGCATGCAAAGTAATTGAAGCATGGCCATTAACAAGGGTTGTATATGTGGCACCCTACCACTTATAAGTTATGGTAAAGTGTACATATTAATATATTCAAATTACATTTAAAATGTACCCTACCTAAAATAATAGCATTTTCCCTCACTTAACTGCTCCTCTGAACCTTGTGTTTTTTAAGCAGTGAAAAGGGGAGGAAGGTGCAGATCTCTTGCCACATATGATTTCAGTGGCCTCACAGGCAAAAAGAAAAAAAAAGCCTTCTGACTGCAGTTCCATTTGACATGCCTGTAGGTGACGCGGTTCAGAGGAACTGCCTTAAGAAGGCTTTCCTTCCTCAGTCATTCTTTACCTCATCTTATCTTGCCCACCAGTAGAGCTTTTTAGCCTATATAAACAAACAGGAGCTGTGTCTGAGAAGCTGTTTTTAAAAAGTGACTTAGGAAAGAGCTTTGCAGGGAGAGGTGAGGGCTGGCAGTGCATGTGTAGGCATGCCCTCCTTGTTCTCCTTCATGAGACAAGAGACGAAGGGAAAGGTGCATGCTTTGAACCAAAGCAAAAGGATTCGACTTTTAAGAAGAGTGTCTGATGAAGGGGAAAAACTATGGATTGGGGCTGTGGGACTCCAGGCTGATTCTAATTTCCTGTTCTGTCATGCGATCAAGAGGAAAAAAATGTGAATCAATCTGCTATAAAACCATAGTAATTCCCGCATTTCCCCCCTGTGTTGTCAGGCTCTCAGTCCCTGCCGAGAGCAGGGCTCCAGACACAAACAAGTACAGCCATTTTTGTAAATCCTACGACCAATCATTTCCATGGCAGAATCTGCCCAAGTTACTTAACAGTGAAAGTGTCTTTTTTGGGTGGGTTTGTTTCCAGTGCTGCTTTTTTGCCAAAGCCAAAAATGATAAAGTGACTTCACTTATTTCAATATATCAACTCAAAATAGAAAATCAACATCAAAAGTTTTATTGATCTTCGGAAGTTCTCCAGTCCTGCATTGAATGAAATTGGAAAAAAAAAAAAGGCCTTTGAATTACCATCTTTTTTTTTTTTACACAATAACTGATTATTTCATTAGATGAGCTGAGAAAGTTGCATTTTCAGTTGTATGTGGCTGGGAGAATATTCTGTTCTGAGCTGAGTAATGCAACAAAGGCGTCGTTGCAAACCCTGAAAGATGAGTCTTTCAGGTCATTTTTCCTGGAAAAGGTTTTGCGAGCAGAATCCAAGTTCCATCCCTTTTTCGAAAAAGTGCTTCATAAGTTCACGCTAGTAAACTTGTCAAACCCTCCTTTATCCACAAGACGCAGGTGGAAATCTAGGATGGTTTTCTCGTCCAGTCTCTCCCCCCCGCAAAAAAGTATCTTGTCAGTTACTAGCCAACCAGTCTCTCTTCAGCCTCCCAAGCGCTGGCCTTCGCCCCAAGCAAAGCCCCCAGGTCGTTCCTCAGGCAGTGGGTTGTAATTGGGATCCTCCTCTGGGGTATCAAATATTGCTTTCCTGTTAAAAAACAAACACCTTGTAATCAAATAAAGAAAATTCCACATATCTGGGTGGCAACTGTTTTTCCTACGGAAGGAGCATGGGGGAAAGGGGAGGATAAGACCCCATTCACCCCAGGAACATGCTGCCCCTCTCTGGCATCTGGAGTTGACAAGAGTGTACATCAGTCCCAGGGAGAAAATGGTGCCCCAGGATTCTTCACCATTGGCTCTACAGCTAGAGTTGCTGAATTAATTTCAGTTATTCTCCGTCTCATCCGCCGCCACCCCCCCGAAACCTATGACACAGGAGGGCACTTACAGAATTGAGGGTGTTCTCAGAAGCCTTCCTCCACCCGGCTGATTGGGAAAGACGTCTTCCAAGAAAAAATATATGTGGCCCACAGCAATACCTGGAGTCAAGAGTGGAGAAGTTAGACACCTTTCGTCAACACTAGATTTGTGAGGACAGCACTATATTTTCTCTATAAAGCAAAGGCCACGCGGCTGTTTGCAGACCGTGGGTAGCCTGTTAATCCAGTTTTGCAACAACACGACACACACCTAAGTAAAACATTAACCCAGGCTGGGAAGTAGCCGTATCATCTGCCAAGTGGAGATCATTAGAAATGTTGGCTCTCGTCATCTTTCGGAATGTAGCTTACATGAGTGGTCAAAGTTCAGCCGTTGAGCTGTCTCTGGACTCCAACTCCTATTAGCCCTAGCTAGGAGAGTGAATGGCAAGGAACAATGGGAGTTGGAGTCCAACAACTTCTGAACGGCGACTCTTCGCCAATCCCTGGTGTACATGAAGCACTTTGAGTGCTCAGAGGAAGCACTAGGATTTCCTGTTTTCTATCCTGAGATCTGAAAGAGAGTAGCCCAAGGCAGATACGAAGAGCACTGTGGTTAAGAGAACGGAAGTGGGCCGCAGGGTCCCAACAGCACACATGCACACAGATAATCCCGCCCCTCCCCTCCCCGGGTTAACATCAGATCTCTATGCTAACTGACTGCGATCTCTTTTTTCCTTAATGACACTGGAATAACATTAGGTAGAATTAATGCAGATGTGATATGATCCATAGTTAAAAGCAGCACGGGTGCCCGTAAATTCATGCTGAGCAATGTGGAAAAATGCACAAGGCAGAGTCTTATTCTTTGTCTCTTAGACACAGTTAAAGTTGAATTTGACAACATTACATCCATCCTGACAAGGGGTCTGACACTTTTCTAACCATAAAACATTCTTAGGCACCTTTAAGGACCTCAATTTATTCTTACGTGTCTTTTCCAATCAGCTACAATATGCTAATTTAGCATCTCTCTTCCTTTTTTTCCTTACCTGTTTATTTATTGAGATTTTGAGCCACCCGAGTGTTCTGTTGTGCTTACTGATTGTATGTTTTCCTATTTCACAGTGCCCTACTCTGCCTTACTCTAGGCATGTAAACAATTCTAACTGTTAAGTCATCTCTGGAACAGGCTGTTTGCTGCCCAAACACTAATATGGCTGTGTATTCATAACTTTGCATTAAACAAAAACAAAACAAAACTACCGTTAACCTATAGCGTATAAATGATGTCAAAATAAAAGTTTAACTATAGCTGAACCATGACACAACTACCATCAACTTACCTAGGAGATCCACAATAATGGAGTTCCCCAGTAAGAGTGAAAATCCCATAAGAACCCACGGGAGAAACGGGGCCTGGAAGATGAGTAGCCCAAAGAAGTTCATTCGGACAAAAGGGTTTCTGCGGCTCCAAACGTACACCAGCATTATTGTAAATGCCTGCCCTAAGAAAACCAAGTTGACGAACAAGCCAAAGGTCTGGCAGAGGAACAGTTAAAGAAACCATCACTGCATTCAGATCAAGAAAAGGTACCCGTTTCAAAACCAAAAAGGAGAGTGCAAAAAACGTATGGCTCTTTACTACAAAGCCTCATGGTTCATTAAAGTGTACTTTTAGTTTAGCTTAGGAAGAGGGGCACACCCTCCCAAAGTTAAGCCACTTAGTAACTAAGTTGTACAATAATATCATTAACCTTCTGCCTTTTCTACATCACCAGAAAGAAACAGATCAAAAGATATGCCCAGTAACTTTTGTTAGCCTTTAAGGGGCCTCAAGGTTCTATTTTACCGTGTCAGAGTCAGGCAGATTCCACAATATCCTAGTAAAAATTATGTTTTTGTGGGGTGATGCGATACTGGTTTGAATCAGATCATGTCACTGTAAAATTTCCCACTTTGGAGAAATTGTGCAGAAGCTACCTCTGATGTAGCACTATTTGGTGTGGGTTGGGGAGTCTATAAAACCAAGCCTTCAAGATTCATAAGCCTCCCACAGAACACCTGAGCTATACTGGCTGAAATCCTGTTGTTTAGAGCAGAAGGCAAGACTGATTTGATTTAAATCAAAGCAACTTAAACCACTGCAGGGTGGATAGAAATCAATGGTTGGAAAAAAATAATTGATTTTTATCCACCATGTAGTGATTTAAATCTATGGTATTTGATTTAAATCAAATCCACCCTGGTAGAAAGTCACAAATTAGAATAGGCCTATTGAATTGGTAAGGATTTGGTGAGTTAACTTCTCTGTTAAGTCCCACTGATTCAATGGGCCTACTCTAGTTGCAACTTATTATGCTAAGCAATGAGATTTCAGCCACTGTGTTCCGAGAAGGCTGAGACTTGGCAGCCTGCGAATCCTGGAATCTCCAGAGCTGAACCTCACCAGATCCCTGAATGCAACAGTTCCCTTGCAACACCCTGACTTGGAGAACCACAGCACTACATGCTTTTGTCCAGGCTGACTCTTCCATACGCGAGATATCATGAGCTCAACAGCAAAAGGATACAGTCATCAACAGTCCACCAAAAAGGAACATAAATACAAAGTCTGCCGTTCGGCCTCGGAAGGATCCTTCCTCGAGCATCCGACAGTAGCGGTATCTGAAGTTACGAGGTCAGGAGAATACTTGGCACCCGGCAGGCATTCTTTGAGATTTATTTTTGCAGGAACATAAAACCAGTTGTTTTGGTTAAAGCACTGCAGAAGGATGCTCTTCCAGATGTTGACAGACTACAGCTGCCACCAACCCCAGCAGCACAGGCAACGGTGAAAAGTGATGGGACTTACAGTCAAATCTCAAGTTGCCTCTCTCCAATGTATACGTTAACTGACATAAAAAGGCAATGACAAAGTGCTGGTCCAATTTAAAATATAGCATTATAAACACAATAAAACACCAAGCTAAAGGGCAAGAGATAAAAACATTTAACTTCATGTCAAACGCAAAATAGATGAGCCTGAACATTTAAATTACTCTTTGGTTCAGATCTGTAATTCTCCCCTCCACAGATCAGAAATAATCAATATTCTGTCAGGATAAAAAATCAGTGGGACATGTCTAACTCGTACCACTAGAATTTCTTTGAGAAGAAGGGATCTATCAATCCTCCTTGTCCGATGAGCCTTTTTATCAGAGAGGGAACAGTGTCAACATTAACGCACGAGTAGTCTTTCTGCTTTTGGAAAGACTCATTTGTGATAAGAAAACATCTCCCAGCTAACTCACTAACTTCGACGTCTCCCTGCAAGACTTGAAATCACCCATGTTGGCTGACATTGGTGCTCGGCTCCCGCCTGTCCTAAGAGGATGTTCTAGAGGCTGGATGCTGCCAAAGAGCAGCTCTTCCCCACTTTACAACTTGTGGCAATCCAGATGTTGGACTGCAGCTTCCATTGGTTTTTAGCAACACTGTGGCAAGCATTACTGGGAGATGGAACCCAACAACGTCTGGAGAGCCCCCAAATTGCCCACCCCCATAGTACGAGGGATACCAGCCAGCCCTCAGATGAGCAAGTGATGTTCCTGTCATAGGGTACATCATTTACCCTTCAAACAGCTCACTTCTGCCAAAGACGGATTTCAGGGGAAGCAGCAATTCTGCACTAATGCCTCTCCAGAGAGGATGTCATAGAATGATTTTGCCCTCCGAAGATGAGAACCGCACTTTAAAAATGTTCAACAGTCAAAAGATACAAAAATATCATATTAAATAGAAAATTAAACCCAACTGGTCCAAAGAAAAGGTAGTTTGTGATTAGCCTCCATACCTGCAAGACAGATGGGAAGAGTGTTATTAAAAGATGCATCTCCGATCAAATAATTACTTAAATGAGAAGAGCTCCAGTCAATTTAAATCCACAAGTTAAAGCCATGTCATAAAGACTTTCTTTCTTTAAGCATATCAGTACTGGGAAATAAAGGTACTTCTGAGTAACTGCAGAGTATTTTTTTCATCCCCCACTGAGTTCTTTTGACAAATCTATGAGAACAGGGTCTGATTAAAGAAAACAGTAAGAAACACTTTTAAGACATATCAGTTGCCGTGGGAAATTAAAGCCAGCATGATATAGCTGGTTATTTCTTCCATAATTTGCAAGGCATTCTCCTCAAATACAAGAAGAAACTTTAAGAACATCACACGTTTTCATGAAAGTGATGTACTTGCTTGAAGGGAAAATAATGTAAGCCCTTACATATGAAATTTGCAGTTCAGTAGGACCACGGTACCTGCAGAGGATCAGTTCCACCTCTGTAGATGCTATATTGCACAGTCTCTAGCTCCCTCTAAAGACCAGTTGTAGTAAATACTCCCTAGAAATACATATATATAGGTATTTCCGGGAGTTTTTAATTTTGCACTTTCAGGCAGCGGATAAGTGAATCAGCGGATACTGACCCCCATGGATGGGGGGGGGGTTCCTACTGTATTTCGAAAAAGATAACAGAATAGTCTAAGATCTTTTTAAAAACTGATGCATTTATTGTGGTGTAAGGTTTTGTAGACTAGAGTTCCCTTTGTTAGATGCATGAAGCGTTATGCTCAGTTGCAATGCAACATGATTGAGGGGGGGAAGTTGCAAATGGGCCATCTTGGTTGTTTTTAAAATAAAAAGGGACATAACAGAGCTGCCCTCTGGAACTTACAAAAGATTGTCCTAGTAGGAAAATGAATGCAATGTATTTTAAAATTACCAAACTGCAATGTTTCATGTTCTGCAGTCTTTTATCTTGTTAACAAACAGTTAGGAGAAAGTTCTGATGGTGTTTCTCTCTAATTACAGCTTTTAAAATGCAGAGGTAAAGAAGCCAAGTGGAGTGTTTTCAAGGTAAGACTATAACATTACAGAAACATTACTTTACACTAGAATCATGTTAACTGTTTAACTGCATTATTTTAACAGTTATCAAATTGATCTAATGAAATAAATGCTATTATTTCCTTGCTGGACAATTATTCAACTTAAATACCTTTCCATCCAGCAAGCATCATGGTAACAAATCACAATATTATAGAATTTGGTCACATGGCATAAGGTCTACTTTGCAGTGCAAGACAAGCACAAATCGTATCACTGTTGCTTAGTAACAAAATCACAGGTAAAATCACTCACCTGGGTCCCTCTATAAATCTCAGAATTTCCTATTAGAACAACCTCCGAACACCTCACAATTGGAAAGGTGTAAGGAAGTTGCAGCTCAGTGGTAGGCTACATGCTTTGCCTGTGACAGGTCTCAGCCTGCAATCTTGAATTTCAGCAGTCAGTACTGACCGAGGGCTTCGCTCAGCTTCCCTAGGTGGCTGACATATCAGCAATGTTCCTTTGTTGAAATTCAGAGGTAAAAACTCTCTTTAAAAGTCAGTGACATGCAAAAAGACACTTACTTGAAAATGCTTAAATATCAATTCCGGGTTGAAATACAGCTGAAATGGTGTGATTAATTCTAATTGCTGGGAAAAAATGGAAATATAAAGGATGTCAGAATCACGCCAGTACAGCAGTGTTACTTACAAACACACTACATGACAAAACCTTAAAGACTATCAGGTTTACTTCAGTGTAAGCGTTCCTGGATTATTCTCAGAAATCTGATCATCTGTGGAATAAGCAACAAGGCCCAATACTTTAAGGTGGGCTATAAAAGACGATCTAATAAATCCATGGAGGATGTGAAGGTTCGGCTTTAGGCTCCTCTTTTGGTTCAAAGAAATCAGTAGATTTTTGTTGCTTCAAAACAGGCTTCAAACCACAGGGTTCGTCCCTCGGGGTCTCGATCTTCCCAGGGTCCTCCCTGTAGTTCTTCTTCCTCATCTCTCTTATTCTCCATTCTAGCCTCTCTCTACTCTTTCCTTCTCTTCTCTCAACCTCCTCCTCCACTCTCTCGCCTCGGCTTCTCCCCAATAAGAGGGTCTGGGGGGAATCTCCCTTCTTCTTCTGTAATCCGCCTCCTCTTTAGGCACTCTCAGCCTCTCCCAGCATCCTGTCCAGGAATCCTCCATCCACACCCATTCCCAGCCTGGCAGCAACTGACCCTCCTTCCTTTTTACCTCCCCTGTTCCTGCCTCAAACTCCACCCTCTTCTTCCTCTCTTTCCCCGCCTTTTCCTCCTGGACCTCTCTCATGGTCACACCCTGCAAGTTCTCCGTCAACTCCTCCATTTCTGTCCCTTGCTGAGCTTCTGCCGCAGGTTCTGGTGCTGGCTGGGGACTCTCCTCCTTATCCTTGTTGTGGGGGACAGACGGCTCTCCAGCGAGTGGGGCATCCCGCTCGCCTTCTGTCTCACAGAGGACAGATCAAATAACTATTAGTAATGAAGGGCATATAATACCAGCATGTGCACAGAAAGGCTACTTTTTAAGGAGTTTACTGTGACAACAGCTACTGCTTTCATGTCCTGCTAGTAAACGTGTGAGCTAAGTGATTTAGTGCTCGTTCATTTCTTTCCATGACACTCCTTACTATGTTGAAATTCTTCACTTTCTAAGAATACAGCGCGTCCTAATCTACTCATCTAAATGGTTGTGACAACCAGGATTTCAGGGTCTTGAGAGTGATGCTCCATCTTCTCACTCTTGACACAAGTGCAGGGAACCTCCAGCCCAGGGACTCAATCTATTACACCTTCCGGGGACCTAATCTGGCCATTTGAGAGGGGCCTCCACCCCTTGATATCACGGTGTGTTGGTTTCCCACCTTCTGTACATTGCCTCTTAGTCTAAAAAGCAAAGATGCCTTTCCCGTTACTTAATCATGTGCCCTCATTTTGTCCCTCCCCTCAAAAACTCTCTTGAAACAGAATTCGGTCCCTGAGCTGAGAAAGGTTCCTCATCCTTTCACCGCCACTATTATACTCGGAACTAAGCTCCGTTCCTTACCCAGCCCGGCTAACTGTGTACCCCTAGTAACGTAATAGACATATTACAGAGGGTTTCATCCACTTTGTACATCTGCTGGTCATGGTGTTGTCGGTTTCGGTTTCTTTTTATTTGTGTTTTTTTAAGAGTTTCTAGGTTTACAAATATGTTTACTTCTTTAAGCTGATTTTGTTGCCCCCCCCCATCTGATCATGGCAAATAAGTAATCTAGGATTATTAATATTTTAGTCAACAGATATACCGTGGAACAGAGTAGGGCTTGCAAAATCGGACTGCCCAATTGACCCTGGTTTTCCTTCAGCAAACGTACTTTCCCCCCCCCCCCCCCGGAAATAATGGCAGTTTTCGGAAATTTAGGGTCAGAAAAAGTCGAGTTCTGTCCCCCTTTTTAAGGTTTAGCACCCGTGGTTCCCACCACCTCCTGGGGTGTCCTGGTGAGGCTGGGCGACAACAGCTCCCATCATCCACGACCACGAGCCCTGATGAGGGGTGACCCGGGGAGCTGGAGGCCCACCGCCTCCGGGGCTGGGAGGCTCGGGGACGCTGCCCGGGTGGGGAGCCTCCCTGGGGCCAGGAGGGGTCGGAGGCGGCCGGGGCAAGCGGAGACCCGGCCGCCCTTCCCTTTCTGCCCGCCCCCTTACTCACCACGGCGGCGGTGGTGAGGACGCAGGCCGTGGTGTAGGCCCGGGTGACGGGCGGCACCTGCAGGTACTCCTGGCGGAAGGTCTGGTACGCCATCTTGGCGGCGGCGGCGCCCGCACCCCGGCCCCGCCCCCGCCGTCCTCGACCTCCGGGCGCCTGCCAGGTCTCGGCCAATCAGGACGCCGGAGCAGCCACGGTGGCGCCCAGTCCCCGCCTTCTCCATTCTTCCCCGTCGGCCGCACGCCAGCCAATCCGGGCCGCCCGTCCCTCTGGCTTTCCGGGCGCGAGCCCGTCGTTCTTTTTAAGAGGCAAAAGGAAGCCATAGAGAGAAGGCTAGAGTTCCACCCAACGGGCGCTTCCGGTAGCAGCGCTTCCCATTGGCCTCTGGCCGTAAAGGGCCCCTGGATGCCAGAGAGAGGCTTTGCAAAGACTACAACTCCCATAATTCCCCCCTCCCCGTTGGCTCGGCCGGCCAGAGCGTCTGGCGACCCAACCGTGCCCGCCCACCTCTATCGCAAGGCCGGCTCCGATCCTCCCAGCTCTTTCCCCTGAAGCTGGAGAGGCGCTGGAAGGGCCAAGGCGGGCCCGGATCCCGTCCCTGCCCAGGGGGCAGCTGCTTTCGCCACCTCCAGCCTGGGCAACCCCGAGCCCAGCCAAGGCGCCACCGTTATGGTCCTTTGGTCGAGCTGTTTCCCTAAGGTTCATAGATAACGACACCCCCCCCCCCCGTGTCACCGACGCAAGGAAGCCTAATAAATCCTGAGTGAGAAAGATACTGTAACAGACTCTCCCCCCCCCCCCCCCGATCCCGGCCTAAAACTTGGATTTCGCCTCTCCGGCCCTGGAGAGAGTCCTCTCTACATTCTCCCTTCCTCTATCTCCATGGTCTTATCGGCTTCCCGGAAGTCCGGCCGGAAGCCACTCTTCTCGACCTCTATGATCACGCCTCGAGAGGCGGGAGGGGGAAGAGGAGCGGTGGGCGGGGCCGGGCGGGGCGTTTGAAAGTGGCGGGAAACGTTGGCTTCTTGGCCGGAGGCGCGTTCGAATCCTACCCAGGAAAGGCTGCGATAGGTGAGCTTCCACAAACTTCAGCACTCTATCTCTTTCCTAGACAGAGAAAGCGCAAGGGCGTTTCCATTTGCTGAGATGAAAATTCTAATTATTTACTTAGAAATATATGGTACATGTATACTTGCCAGTTCTTTCTCCAAAGTACCATACGGAAATAAGGAAACAATTAGGAGTTTCATCCCAGCAACTAGAAGCACCATCTGAGACAAACTAAAAGTTTTCTGTTGCGTCTTTTTTAGTGAGATCTTTCCCAGTCTGGCACCTTCTAGATAAACTGAATTAAAATTCCCAACCCCCCTGAGCCACCTAGGTTTGTCTCACTCGCTTATTTTTGTCTCTCCGCAAAGACAGGTTTTAGCAGATTTGGCTAGGAAAAGTTTTGTATGTCAGATTTCACGGTCTTTGTTAGGAGGGTTTCTTTGCAGTGTTTTGGAAATTGCATCTAAAAACAATGTGCATATACGGTAATTTCATCCTTCCAAAACCACCCACCCCCATAGTGGGTGGGGAAGCTCTTTTCTTCCCCACCCAAAATGAAAAGAAAAGAAATAAATCCCCAGAACGATGGCTGCTAGTTGATAAAGAATTCTTTAAACCTTGGAAACTTAAAATCTTTAAAATGGCTTATTTGGAAATCTGCCATTCTCTATCCCTGATACATTTCTGGCACAAATAGCTTTTGTTTCATCTTCGCTGGTTGCTCCCATGGTCTTGTAAGGTTGTGGTCCTTCTGTGGCTCACAGCAGGCAGACTGCTGGGGGATTACTCACCAATTCCAGCATCGACCTTTTAAAGACTATTTTTTGTAATCCTCTGTGTTGCTGCAGCTCCTTTCTCAACATGTCAGGGAACCTGATGGTCTATGAAACCCAGTTCTTTGGCTTCACCCCTCAGACGTTTATGCTGCGGATCTACGTCGCTTTCCAAGACCACCTTTCCCACATAATGCTGATAGCGGAAGAAGCCATGCTGAATAAATTGCAAAATGTCCATCGAAACATCACGCCTTCCCTCATCCGGAGGGGCACCGAGCAGTTTTTTTCGTTCATGAAGGAACGTTTTGAAAATCTGTTTGGGCAAATAGAGGAAACCCTTTTGAGCACCGTTTTAAGCATCCCCAAAAATGTTTTGCTTCCTGAAGACAAGGTCCAAGAGAAATTCTGCTACACTGCGGAACAGTTTCAGCAGCTGCAGTACGAGGTCAGGCAGCAAGAAGAACAGCTCAAGGTGGAAACGCAGGCTGGGCGGGCTCTTCAAGCCGAACTGGAAGAGCAAAAGCTAGTCCAGGACCATCTTGAAAGGATCGTGCAGTGGCTGGATAGTCTCGACAAAGCTGGCCGAGAAGAGGGGACCGGCAGCTTTCAAGAAAGCTTTGCTGCCTTGTCGAAAATGGCGGCCAGATTGCAAAATGTAGCACAGGAGGTGGAGGAGAAAATGAAAAGGCTGGAAAAACACTGATAGTCAGAAAATGAGAATATAAAGAATTCCTGTTTGCACCAATCTCACTTTTCCCCTCCTTGGAATTAGTTCAGTTTGTTCTTGATTGTCTTGAAATCAAGGTCAGGTCATCTGGGTAACAAGAGAGCCAGAAATTCAAGGTCCCTGGAGAGGCTAATTTTGATCTCCTTTAAGGTATGCAATATATCCAGGCATCTACCAGCTGTTGCTGAATCTGGCTGCTGCCATCACATCTGGTTGCAAAAACAACGTCTCTGTAGCACAAAGGGCTCTTTGGTGTTGCTTTCCACTTTGGGGGGTGTAGCTTGTTGTTTGTGGGAGAAGAAGGGGTAGAGCAGGAGCCGAAAGGTGCCGGAGAGGACTTGGATGTGGATGGTAGGTTGTCAAAAGTTGTGATGGGGAACTTTTTGAGTGCTGAGATGGATCTTCCTTCACCCCACAAAATGCTACTGTTCACAGCATTTACAGTTTCCTATGTTCCACTTGCAAACACAATAAAAAGAGACTGTTTGTAAAGAGCATTTTCACCAGACAACTGTCCATATGTGTGTTTTAGCTGGACCTTAGCTTCTGGCTGAATTTTACAACTTTACAGGTAAACAAGGAAACCACTGGGTATTTTTTTAACTAGGACTCAGAGACACACCAAACAAAGCCAGTTGCAAAAGAAGTGTACATAAAATTAAACAGTGTAACTCCAAACACTATAAATTAGTTTTCACACACTCAGTTCAGAGTACGTGAAGAGTGAACAACTTGTAGCAGTCTAAAAACACCCATGTTTTTAGGTGTTGCGGTTTAAAAACATGTTTTTGGATTGCAACACCTAATGCTACAGGCTCATCTGGCTAGGGATCAGCGACTTCCAGTCCAGAAAAAAAATGCAAATCCATTGGTTGCCCACCACTGGTTGGCGTAAAAGCCCACCCCTGGCTTTTCCCCAAGCTTTCTTCTTTTCAACATAGACATGTAAATGGGATAATTTTTTTTTTCATTATTGGTCCAGTGAGGTGTGGGCAATTTGTGCTCATCTAGTTGCCACTAGATTGCATTTCCCCTCAGCAATAGGAAGTATATCTGATGACAAGGGGTAGTGAAAGTTGCTGTCTAATCATCATTGTGTGCTGTCAAGTCAATTATGACTTTTGGTGACCCTGTTCAGGGTTTTCCAGGAAGAGAAGACTCAGAAGTTGTTGACTATTCCCTTCTTCTAGGGTGCCCTGGGACTGTGCAGCTTGCCCAAGGCCACCCGGGCTGACCCTATTCCTAGGAGGCACAGTGGGGAATTGAAATCCCAACCTCTGGTTTTGCAACCAGATACCAAACCACTGAGTTATCCCGCTAGTTTAATTGATTGGTATATATTTATTTTGATTTTCATATTGTTTTGCTTATGCAGTTATTATTTAATCTGTTAGTGTTGTTTTATTTTGTTGTGAACCACCTAGAGTGGCCTTAGTAGCCAGATGGGCAGTATATAAATCGAATAAATAATAATAATAACAGCCACAGTACCATCGAGAGCAGTGGTTCTCACCCTTTCCTCCCCAGATGTTCTTGGACAACAATTCCTAGAAATCTTGGCCAGCACAGCTCGTGGTGAAGGATTCTGGGAGTTTTAGTCCAAGAACATCTGGGGACACAGGGTTGGAGCCACTTTCATGCTGATAGCTCCTTTTCTCACGTGCACTTCATCTCATGCTCTTATTATTGCTTTGTTATTTTTACACTGGGTGGATATGTAGCCCTCTAAATCAGTGATTTCACATTGTCATCCAAGAACATCTGGGGAGGGGAGCAAAGGTTTCATTTTAAACAAAAATGGAAAGCCACTTTTGGACTATACATAGTGTGTTTTCTGGCATTCCCCAAAAGCCTTTGTATTGTATCGACCAGATACAAACTTTACTTTGAGAACGAATTATGCTATGACTGTCTGTGTTGGGAGGGTATGGGAGAAAATTCCATGGTAAAAGATGCACTCCAATGTTAAAGGCTCTGCTCTTGGAAAGCTAGCACCTCAGGATGACAAGCAAAGTTAGAAGATTTCTTATTGATGGGGTGGTTATTGCTGAAGGTGGGGAGTATTAGATGTATGTAAAAGGTAAAGGTTCTCCGTGACAATTAAGTTCAGTCGTGTCCGACTCTAGGGGCCGGTGCTCATCCCTGTGCATTTCCATGCTTTCGAACAGCCACCCTGTGTCACAGGAAATAAGCCCTAGGATGATTTTTCAGGATGCTCGTAATATAAACCCTACCCCCAAAAATAAGCCCCAGTGAAGTGAAACCCCGCCCTCCACCCTTGTGCAGCAACCAGAAGAAGATGACATGACTGTATTTGAATAAATGTAGATTGTTATCCATGAAAAAAATAAAACATCCCCTGAAAATAAGCCCTAATGCATTTTTTAGAGCAAAACTTTATATAGGACCCTGTCTTATTTTGGGGGAATCACGATAGGTTGGCAGGAGCTGGGACCAGTAACGGAGCTCACCCCGTTACGTGGATTCGAACTGGAGGAGGTCCCAAACAGGAGCTCTCCCATATCTTGAATTTGAAAATGGTAGAGTCATTGTGTTGAGCTTCCAGGGTGAGAATGCCAAGACTTCTTAATTAACTTCCACTATGACATTGCCTGCTCTCTTTATTAATACTGCAAGATAGACACAGATTGCCATAATGTGACATTGAAAAGGGAGGTGGGGGCTAGCCGCCTCACATCAAGAAGAAGCCATTCCTATTCTTGATTTACATTTTGGAGTAGAAAAAAAAGACGGAATGTTGTCCACGTTGCTGTTCTCAAAATACACCGCTCTTCAAAACGATTCTCAGGAAAGGCGTGTGGTTTTAAGCCTGGACGTTGGTCAGCGTTACGTCCCCCTCTACTTCGAGCTGATCAATCTGTTGCAGGTTTGGGAAACGGTGGTTGTAATCAAACAGATGTTGTCCGTTCACAGCCACTTTGAAGCAGTGCGTTTCACACATAATCCAGATCTGTTAAAGAAAGGCAAGAGGAGTGGAGTTGGAGACTTTAGACCAGAGGAAGAATCCAGATGTGATTTAGACAGAGGTCCTTTTTGCCAGTGTCCAGGAACCTGCCCTTCCAGGGCCAAACTGTTTTCTACACACACAATTTTTGGACACCTCTGCTCCCCTGAAGAAGACTACAGGAGAATTGTGCATTCAATGTTAATCCTACTGTATTTTTGGGGTGGGGGAGGGACTCTTTTAAAAGCAGTCAAAAGTCGTATTGTTTTTAAAACAAAACAAAAGCCACCAGACTTTTGAAGTTTGCCCACACGATACAGCACACTTCTCCTCCTGTTCCCATCAGAAATTTAGAAGGTTATGTTGGCACTTATTTCTGGGTAGAACTTCCCTAATATATGCATTTCCCCCCACAAGTCTCTCTGTATGTACATTTTTGTATACAATTTCCCCCAATATTTGTTAATTTATAGCCCAGCTTTTTAAAAAATTATCCATTTTTTTTCCTCCAAGGAGTTCAAATGACACATGTGATCTTTCTCTTTATTTCCTTTTAACAACCCTGTGAGAGATAACGAGTCAACATCAGGACCAAAAGGGGATTTAACCCCCCCCCACCGCCCAGCACTAGTCTAACACTAACCATTGTCCCCGTCCTGTATGTCTAATAAGAGAAATTTTCATATGCATGTTTCTCGTTTATATATACAGTTCTGTAGGCCTTTCACTGATGTTCTCCTTTTAGTAAGCCACTGAGCCAAGAGTGGCCTCCCAATAAATTAGAAAAATGTGCAGTCCAACAGCTGACTTTGTTCAGATGAGCCTGTTAGTCTAGGCAGTGCAAATCTGATTAGTGCACTTCGAAATGAGAACCAAATAGGATTATCTTCCATCCGTGTCAGAAACAGCAATAAAATATATTATTAAGAATGCTTCTACTTACAGTGAAGGCCTGGTCCCGAGAGAAAGGCATCCCTGTGGACAGGTTGCGTTCCTCTGTCCCCCAGCAGTCATTGAACTTAGAATTTCGGACAATCACGTTCTCATTGAAGCGTGGGTTTAGCTGGAAAGCGGTATTGCTTCCTGCTTTCAAGTTGACATGGAACCTATAGACAAGGGCCACCGATATATATATATATATAATGCACAAACCTGGTGTTGAAAACTAGAAGCATTCAGAATGATCACATTCCCCTGAGCTCTGTTTCTGTATTATATCTGAGTTCTGCATAAATGCATCATAAACATATTGAATGGATAGTTATTTAAAATTTGCCAACCCCTACCCATGTACACATATGTGCCTGCCAGTTTAAGGCAATGTCTATTATAGATCTGTTAAAGCAAACGCTGGTCTCTCAGCACTTAAATTGCAATAAAACTGCTGTGACAAAGCTTGGAAACATTAATGTTAGAGCTAGCACATATGGTGGAATCATCAAAGCAAATTAATTTATCATATTGAACTGTTGGAGAACGATTGACAGAATTAATTCATTGAACCGAATCATGGAAGTGTTGAAAACGATTAAAAATGGCTCATCATGAATTCAGCCATGAGAATCATTTTTCATTGCTCGGAAATAACGCTTGTGCTGAACGATTAAAATAGTGAATTGTTGAAACTTCCAAGCAACATTTGTGTAAACATGTAAAACATATATTGAATGTTTACGGCTAAAAGACCCGGGGGGCGGGGGGGGAGTCCCATCAAGAGAAACAGTTCTACGATATGCTAAAGAAACCCTTTTAACACTATCAAAAATAAAAAGCTGCAACTGTTACTGTTTTAGTCCACCCCGAGCATTATTAATTAAAAACAGAATGGAATAAATAAGATTATTTAAAAATAACAGCCTGTTCCACAAAGCCGAGGGTCTTCCTTGGTCCAGTTTGTGAACAATACACTGAATTTAACCGGACTGGCGCCATCCAGTACAGTTCTTCTGTTGTATCGTTTGAATATATTTACCTTGTGGCATTGGGAGGTACAGTTCCTGACAGTATAATGGATTTGGCTGGGAAAAGGCCTCCGATGATCGGCATTCGAAAAGGCACAGGCTGTGGAAAGTGAGAAGACAGCTCAGGTCAGCATGAGGACAACGGATCCGTTTTTCTCCTTTAATTGCCACCAAAGAAGAGCAGCCCTACACGCGGGCACGTCCCTCCAGGAGAACCAGCGCAACGTCAGTTCTCCGCTCAAAGGTTGTGTGGGGAGTTTGGTCCAGGACACTTACGTAACTTTGCGGAGGGAAGTACGGTCCGGGTGGAAAGGGAGTGTTTTGCTACAGAAGGAGAAAGACAAGAGGTCGTTACTAAGAGAGCGATATATCCCAAATAGATCTGAAACACGTACAGTTACCTAAAATAAGGCCAGCTGGGTAGTAATTATCTGCTATGAAAACTGTCTACATGCAGGAAATGATAAACATTTAAATCAATGTCCCTGACTTCCTGCCTGAAGCAGTACAATCTAATTTGTCATTTCAGGACTCCCACATCTTATTCTGTTCGTTTCTCTCATCCCTATCAAATACATGGGACCCGAATCTTGATCAATGGTCCTGCAGTGTGTTTGCCTTCAGCATGGTTCAAAACAACTTGGACCGCGGCTGCAGAGGGGGGACCGGGATCATTAGGCAAAAATGAATTCTGTGACTCACCGGATAGCCTGGTGGAAACGCTGGATTGGATGGAAAGACAGAATTGGTCTGAAATAAGAAAAGGAAATGGTGTGCCAGGAAATAGCTGGTAATCCACAAAAGCTCACATTGAAAGAAACCTGTTCATCTTCCTCGTATTTTTGTTACAACTACACTAGCAACTACCACCACTAGACGGCAGTAGCATGGAAAAGATAATATAATGTGCCGCCTTTGTAACCCAGGTCCTGCTTGAAAGAGTTGTCATGTCTTGGCATGAATGGGATTTTTCATGCCATCAAAGAACTGCTGGGTAGCTCAGTGGTTTAGGTTTCTGTCTGCGAAACCAGAGGTTGGGAGTTCGATTCCCCCATTGTGTGTCCTTGGCAGGGGCTGGACTCGATGATCCAATGATCCAGCTCTGCAGTTCTAAGAATATTATTATTGTTATTTGCCCACATTGGCAGATGGCAGCACAGCTTCTTCAATGCCTTTGCTGCTCAGAAACCTTCTTTTGTTTTATTTTATTGTAACGGCTCACTCTTCTAATGTGCAAGCTCCTCTATAGTGGTTACAGCTCATCCCCCTATATATGTTTTTACCAGGAAATGTGAAGTCCCACTCTCTCCAGTGAATCCTACTTCTAAGTAGGGGCCCAACATTACGTGATGTTAATTAGACCTTGGGCATGTGTTTGTTTCTACTGAAGCTGTGTTCTTCCACACACACTCCACATAACATTTGAGTGAGGGCTTGCAAACTTTATTTCCAAGTGGAGCCTGCAACAAAATGTTACGGTACACAGAGGTCCTCTTCAAGGTTGCAGCCAGCCATGCTCACTTTCAGGAAATCTCACTCCATTCCACCTCTTTCTTGGTTTTCCACCCTTCTCATCAATCATAGGAGCAATCATAGGACAGGCTCATCTCTGAACAGCAGCCACAGAGGGTGTGATATATAACGGGGACAACAAACCAAGGAACAAGAGAGGGAAAGAGAAGAGGACCCCAGCTTTAGGCTAGCAAGGTAGAGCGGGCACTTCTGCATTCAAGTAAAGTCTGGAGGAGGGAAGCAAGACTAGAGTCATATTATAGAGTAAAACTGGTCTGGTGTGAACGCCTCGACCTTCAGGGTGCACAGACACCTTGACAGCCCTGTGAGCCATTTTATAAGATGGGAAGGTATGTTAGAATTAAGAACGCTATAAGTAAACAAGTAGAGGAATAAAATCCCGAAATGAATCCAAATGTAAGAGAGGGATTTTAAATCTTTAATTCTTTTAAATAAATCCTAGCCAAATGTTGAGCGGGCCACCGGGCCTCAATGCTGCTGCTTCTACAAGAATATTGCCTTGTTCTCTAAGTGTTGGAGGGAGCGGGAGACGTTTCATGCTCTGTAAAGCTCATAAATGAATATTCAGACAGTGGCGCCCCAAAAGAACCAAGGAAGGCTAGTTGTAAGCTACAATGACAGGTAAATCGGGCCTCCCTCCCTCCTTCCCTCCTTGTGACAGCATCTTTTCTGGAAGATTTCCAAAGCTTTGCTACATACCGCAGGCCCTTGGAAGCTAATGGAGGCCACCTCCAGCCCTCCTGAGATGCCGATGGTGTCCACTCGGTTCAGAGGGATCCTGTGTTTGAACTCCAAGTAATGCTTGCCATCTACAGCCACCTGAAAATGCAGGAATAAGTGCAGGCAATTTGTCTGGATCCATTGATTAAAAAAAAAAAGCAATGGGACAAATGCTGTTAAGAAGTAATGGGTGCACAGGGCGTCGGGGATGTGCGCTGGAAGATGGGTGGGTGGCCCACCCAAAGGAGAGATTCTGCAGCTAAGGTGAAGAACCTGTATTCTGTCGGCCAAATGTGCACCTCCATGCCAATCAAGCTATGCTCTCCATCCTGCGGTGGGTGATTGATAGCAGTCAGTAATTGATTACAGCAGGACCCCTGTATCCGTGGGGGATCGTTTCCACGCCTCACCGCAGATGCTGGAAACTATGGATTATAGTGAACGCTGTACATAGCATGGTCTCTGGCTCCTTCTAGTGGCCAGTTCTGGTAAGTTCATATTTAGAAATATATATTTCTAGGTATCTGTATTTCTAGAAATACATGTTTCTATTTTAATATTTTTAATATTTCCAGACTGTCGATAAGTGAATCAGTGGATACTGATCCTGCGGATAGGTAGGTCCCTACTGTATTTATTCCTGCTCTGGTGTATTGACATGACTTAATCGTGCTCTGTCCCCCAGAGCTTTAAGAACTTACTTCTTGGAACTACCACGGGAAACCTTAGCTCAGTCTGGAGATTAAGAACGAGATGAATTAATTAAATCTGCACAATCCCTTTCCACTGGGTTTTGGAAATCTTTTCAAGCCCTTTCAGATGGAAGGTATAAGGGGCAGCAAGGACTGAAAACATCACCTCCCTTTAGTGGACAAGAGGATTCTACTGTTTCAGGAACCTTCTGCAGAAACGAGTCATGCCTTGAATCCAACCCAGGGTGCAGTCGAACAAGCAAACCACCACCACACCGATAGCTTTTAAAATGGCGCATAAATTGTATTGGTCTTCTCAGTACCATAAAAGAGCTGCTGTTCACTAGAATCCGGATTTCAAAAGGATAGCCTTTTCGGAATGGCAGATCTTGTTTCCTTTCCTCTCGCTGCCAACTCCCCCTTTCAAACGAATTCGACACCACGCAGCGCTCATTGAATCGAGGATTGAAATGGAAAGCCACATCAGGGCGGGGCGATTGGACGCAGCCACACTGGAAGTCAATCTGGAACCTGCCAAACGAAGGGAAAAAGAAAAGAAGCTATTTGCGGGAAAACGCCGTACCTCTAGGCCAAAATCTCTGTGAATTTTCTCAGATAGGAATCTTGGATGTTTTGTCACACGTTTCAAAACAGGCCTGATATTCTGAAAAAATATTCTGTGGACCAAGCAATATGGTAGAATTCCTTAAGTGTCGGAAATGTCTTGTGAAATGTCATCTGAAACTATTCACATTGTAGTGGCTTACCAATTCGTTTGCTTTGTTTTGGGACTGATCACCAGAAAATAAAGGCAGGATTCATATGCAAGAGGACTACTTAGCTACTGAAGTCTGTAAGAAACGCGTCTCTCCGACAGTGATGGATTTCAGCTTATCACAATGACCCCCTAATATATAGTTTGGCTCTAAGCCTGTTTGCGGAAACTATCTGTGTATAAAGATTGGGGAGCAGGAGACCCTGGATCTGAATCCTGGTTTCCTGAGGCTCCCCAGATTGCCACAGCCCCTTCTCGTGACTGTTACTGTGTTTCCCCAAAAATAAGACAGGGTCCTATATAAATTTTTGCTCCAAAAAATGCATTAGGGCTCATTTTCAGGGGATGTTTTATTTTTTTCATGGACAACAATCTACATTTATTCAAATGCACTCATGTCATCTTCTTCTGGTTGCTGCACAAGGGTGGAGAGCAGGGTTTCACTTCACTGGGGCTTACTTTTGGGGTAGGGCTTGTATTACGAGCATCCTGAAAAATCATACTAGGGCTTATTTTCAGGTTAGGTCTTATTTCCGGGGAAACAGGGTAGCTGTTCGAAAGCATGCAAATGCAAGTAGATTAGTAGGTACCACCTCAGTGGGAAGGTAATGGCATTCCATGTCTAGTCATGCCGGCCACGTGACCATGGAAAGTTTTGTAATTTTCCAGCTTTTATTCAAGATCTTTTCTGTTCTAGAAGACTGAAATGCTTCTCCTAAGGGTTATTGGCAGGAAGAGCTTTCACCTAAAACATGCCACCATTTTTTTGGTCCTGCCCTTTTACCTTTGGCCCCGGCCTCCACAGATTGTGGCCTTCACAAATGTCTCTAAAAGAAAATGCCACCACCACCACCCTTGATACCCAACTTCCTTGAATTACCCACCTTTCGCAGGAGTGAAGAACACTTCCACAGACCAGCACCATCATTCCATCTTTGAGACCGCCATATATTGGCCCAGTAAATGGGAGGGACTGGTGAGGATTAAAGGGATATAATTATAAATTACACGCAGACACATCCTCACTTCCCTCCTCGTGCATCTTCTGGCCAACATCTTTACTACACCTCTCTTCTCAGGTTTTAATTCACCTGTTTTCAGTCTTGTGGCTGGCAGCGAGATGCCTGCAAGCCATCACAGCATGGCTGCAAAATACGAACACTAAAATCTGCCTTACCAATATACAAACTGATGAAAAGGAACCGGGGGGGGGGGGGGGTTGGATTTTCAGCTAGAATCACTTCCGTCCTGCATTTGACTTGGCACCTCAGTCAGCAAATCAAACGTTGGTTCTGTTGTCTTGCTTTTTTCCACCATGAATGAGTGAATCTGTGACACCTTTTAAACCTCATTGTTTGGACTTCCAGTGAGAATGGCAGAAACCACAGCAGCCGACTCTCTTGTCCTTCAAGAACCCACAACAGGGGGACAACAGGACCCCACGAATCAATCCCCTTGTTTGTAAAAGTCAAGATGAGTAACACTCCTTAGGTAGTCCCCCAACAGCTCCACCCTGTGCCCAAGGAGGAGGGATCAGGCAGGTTTGGGTGAACCCAAGGAAAACGAAAACCAATCTTTACCCGTCATTAGGAGAGGGGGAGAAAATCTAAGAGAGGACCCTAAAACAGCTCAGTGAAGACTGTAGCTGATGGGGCAGACTGCCAGGACCAAAAACTCTGAGGTACACTGCCCCTCAGAAGGAAGGTTCCACTTAACTATCTGCCACCCACCCAACCATGGAGTGTAAAATTCCAGGGGGAAATCCATTTTGTCTTTGGGGGGGGGGGGAATGTATTTTTTTTCTCCTTTTTTTTTTTCCAGGAAAAAATGGAAATTTTTCAGAAATTTGACTGACCTCAGAGGGACTGAGCCACTTTTCCTGTCTGCAACCCAGGCTCCCTTACCAGCTCACTTGGCCCTCTCTTGAGCGACTGATGGTAGCCACCCTATAGCCAAAAATAAATCTTGGCTGGAGAGAACCTCAAGTTGAGGAAGGAGACGTTTGGAAAGCTACCAGCTTACCCCCTTTGTATACTGGCCAGGGTCTGGGCCCTGCTCCTCTTTCGGTGCAGCCCCCCCCCCTCTTGGCCCTGCGGGGGGGGGTCCGACACCCCTGCGGGAAAAAGATTCCTCCACCCTTTTATAAGGGTCTGCAATCCGTTTAAGGGCAATGGTATCTTAAGAGCCAGACCATCCTTTCTTGGGAAGAACAAAGTGGGATAATTAAATATGTCCGGGGGGGGGGGGGGGGAGGAAGAAAATCAGCTGAGCAGCCTCAAGCTTTCCTCCGGAGGGCACTTCCCCTGCACTGCAGCTGATGTTTGAGCACATCCCGTGGGGTAGGCCGGCCTTTGGAGGGGGAATGAATTTCAGCACATCGGCTCCTGGAGCCGGCTGGAAGGGCGTCCGTCCTTTTCCGGCAGCCTTACCGTTAGCCACATGTTTGCTTTGCTGGGCATCATGGCATATGTTCGCGACGTGCCTTAATTCCTTTCCTCTCTGCTGGCACTCCCTACTCTGCTAAAGGGAGCCGAGCAAAGAAGCACTTCCTGTCAAAAAGAGGTTGTGGAACTTTCTTGGGCTGAGTCCATTCTGGTTTCCGTTGAGAAAAGGCTGAGCTGCCAAGCAGCCCTTGCAACCAAGAGCGCCGTCTCTTCCTCCTCCGGTCGGAGGCTCCGGAGGCTGGTCTGTGGAAACTTGGCAAAACGCTCGCTGCCGTGATAAGGAGTGTTTGCCTTTTAAAGAAATTACACACCCTCCCCCCCCCGCCAACAAAAGGAGAAAGTAGCAACAGTGTGAGGCAGCCACGTCCTTATCAAAGATGGGGGGGGGGGGTTTCTAGGCCACATTTTCCCTGGGGGAAATCTGCAGGCTGCATGCCACCCGTGGGGCCAGGCAAGGGATCCACAAATACCTGCCTCTGTAGCCATGGCCGACTCCACCAGGGAAGCCGAAAATGCAGAACCTTGTGCAGATCCGCCCCAACAAACCAGCTGGAGCAGATGTCATCCACGGCAGGGGCGGGTTTTTTGTACAGCTAATGCATCCTAATTGCGCGTTTTAAGACCAAGCCATCCCCAGATGCTTTACAAATCGCTTTGCCGTGGGAAGAGATTGCAACAGCACGTGGTTTTTTCTGGGGAATTACCTTCCTCCTCGCCTCCTGTGGCTGGGCAGAAAGGGGACATGGAAGCTCATAGGTGGGTGGCAAAATGGCTCACCGAAATGAGGTGGTGCTTCGAAGCGATCAGCAGGGGCTGGGCTTCAGGATCCCGCAGAGGCAGAGCCGGCGTGGGTGTCCCACCACCCACTTTCCTCCCTTTTCTTCCCATCCTCACCAGTCTAGGTGGGGCAAGCTCACTCTCGTCAAAGGTCTGCGGGGCTGGCTTGTGGGGGCAGGTGGGGGTGAATTTAGGCAAAGGCTGCTCTCGCGCAGCAGGCTGCCCACCCCGCCTGTGCTTTCAAGGCACCCTAGCGGGTCTCTTCACCACTTTCTTACCCAACCAACTTTCGGGCGACTACTAAGTATTTTGGGCTGATGTTGTTTGTGCTCTTGGTTGTTGCCGTTCTTTTACGGGGAACACTTGGAGATGTACACTTTGGGTTTTTTTTTGTATTTGTGCAATCTCCAGAGATTGCCCAAGTGTCTTCCGTGTCAGGAGGCCGGCCTGATGCCTTAGAGATAAGCCCATTGTTGGCCGCGGGAAACCAGGTGAGGGGTTCCCGAGACTTGCCCTGGATGTCGTAAGAATCAGATCTGTAATGACGTACAGTATCTTGCTTACCTCCTAAGGACCAGTCACAAAAAGATGGCTCGTTTGCAAGCTACCTGAAGTGAGGAAACCTTCCCCTGTGGCAATCGCATGCCGTTAAGAAACGGGCCTCTTTCCTCCTTTGGCTTTCGGTCGCTCAGCCTGGAGGCCACAACCGATTTTGCACCTCTGCTTGGAAGGGAAGCGGCAGTTGGGGTGTCCCAAAAAAAGGTTGAAAAGGATCAGGATCCATTCCACAGCCCGAATCCTATTACGGCACGCCTGCTGGCGAGGCAGATCTCAGACCCGCAGCTGGATTTCTGGTCGCCTACCGGCCACATGATGTGAAATGCAAACACCAACTCCGCATCTAGGAGCAGTTTGCCGCTAGGGTTTCGGCCGTGGGTTCTGGCAAAGGCCTGCAGAATTTATAAGGCGCTTTGCCCAGCGTTTCCTGCCCATCGGCTGCCCTGCGATGTAGGGCAGGAGCACTGCTGAGGATATTTTAGGGGCTCTGGAAGTTCCTGGAGATTTGGATCCTGCCTTCCCTGATAACCCTCTGGAAGTGGATCTGGTTTTACCTGAAGCAGGGCGGTCAAGAGAAGGAAGTCCAGCTTGGAAAAGAAAAAAAAGGGGTTTCCTTAAGCCTTTCTCCCCAAAGCCGCTTCTCTCTTGGAAAACCGCCTTCCCCACCCCGGGGGGGGGGGGGGGGGCTCTTTCTAAAGTTTAAAAAAAGAGACAGGCGTCTGATGTGGACAAGGTTTTGGACCAGGGCTGCTACGATCTTTCTGCTGTCCTGCTTGGGGGATTGTGGGCGTTGTAGTCCGGGAAAGGAACTCCAGATGCTGATGGACAAGGCAGCTCTGCCGAGTCGGTCGCCTCTTTTGGGATGCTCCCTTGGCGGGAAGGCATTTCTCCCTCCCTCCCCCGTTTGAGAAAGAGAGGGGGGACCCCCCACCTGGCTGGGGGGGGGGGGCGGGACACGACTCACCGGTTTGAAGGCAGGGGTCTGGAAAGCCATGGCCAGCCGCCGCGGGGGTCCGAAGGGCGGCGGAGACCTCGCCGATGGGCCGCTATCGGCGGGTGGTGGGCTTTTTAATCGCCGCCCTCCGGGAGGGGAAGGGAAAGCCGAGGGGGCGGGGACGCCGAGGGGGGCGGGAGGGCCGAGAGGGGAGGGAGGGAGGGATGCCCCTCGGCCCCTTTCCCTCCCCGGCTTTGGTTGCCGCGCCGCCCAAGCTACTCTGCGGCCTGAGGCAGAGCAGCCGGGGGGGGGGGGCTTCCTCCGCTGCGCCCGCGGGAATCCGGATTATTTGGGGGCCCCGAGGAGCGAAAGAGAAAGGAGAGAGCGAGAGATCGCGCCAGCCCTTCTTCCCCTTCCTTGCAAATAAAAACAGGCTCACGACCCAAAGGTTACTCTGGGGGAAATCGCTGCCCGAGGCGGCCCCCGGGCTTTGGCTAATGGGGAGGGTTGGCCCCGGGGGGGGGGGCTGGATGGGCAACAGAGGTGGGTGCCTTTTGCGAGAGGCAGGAGGGGGAGACCCCTCTGGGCTCCTCTAAGAGGCATTGTGGTGCCAGAAGACTTTGGGGGGGCGGGCACAGAAGGGGCAAGACACGGAAGGGGTCCAAAGGCATTGGTGGGTGGGGTGAGTTTGATCGGCCCTCCCTCCGGTCCAAGATCATCCTCGACACCCCACCCCGTTCTGTAGCCATAATCCAATGTGGATTTTTTCAAGTGGGGCTGTGGGTCCGCTCATGAGCCAGAACCTGGGGTGGGGTCTTTTAAAAAAGGTAACTAAAAGAGAGTTAAGACGCAACATGTTTCTGAACGTCCCTGGGACTCTTCATCATCATGAGAGGGCATCCGGGGGTGAGGTTCAGGAGAAGTACTCCAAAAACTAGGCCAGATTCTGGAGAACCGGAAAGGTCACCTTGTTAGGTTTTTAGTGCCCCTGTAAAGATCTGGCTTTCAATCAGCGGGTGTCATCAATGATCAACACCTTGAGTCATCCAGCTTGAGTCGGGCAGAATTTCTCCATCATCTTCATGTGATTCAAGCTTTGGGTTTTTTTGTATTCTCGAAGGCTTTCACGGCCGGGATCTGATGGTTTGTTGTGGGTTTTTCGGGCTCTTTGGCCGTGTTTCTGAAGGTGGTTCTTCCTAACGTTTCGCCAGTCTCTGTGGCCGGCATCTAACTCCTGTCCTCTGAAGAGGGCCGGCCACAGAGGACTGGCGAAACGTTAGGAAGAACCACCTTCAGAACATGGCCAAAGAGCCAGAAAAAACCCACAACCACCATGGTTTTTTCTCTTTTTTAAAAGATGGGACACTCTTTTTCAACAGACGAATTGCCCCCTTCCTTCTGCTGATTTGAGATGATTCATTGGGGAGAGTGACCAAAAGCTGGAATTTGTATTTTTAACCTCTTTTACAAAGACTTCCTTGAAAAGGATGGCCATGGGGTGATCTGATTGCTAAAGCGGTGCTTATTGAAAAGGTGTGGGGTTTGCTCCAGAGGATCCACAGCTGGCTGAGGCAGCGTGCCTGGTTCTTGAAGCTGGTTTCAGAACAGTTTCCAGTATAAGACAGTGCCAAGGTTCAAAACGCTCAGAATGGTCAAACTTTTGTTTGAATGCTAAACGGCTCTGCTCCGCGTGTCCATTTCCTCAGTGAGAGACTCAACCATCTTTTCTCAGCGACGTCCAGTAGCGAAGCAGCTCCTAGTTACCTACCCAACAAGGCACATATCTGGAAGTAGCTAGAGGGGGAAAAAAGGTTCAAAAAACAGGATTTAACCCCCCCCCCCCCCCAAAGAAGCTTGAATTTTAGACTCTGGCAGGCAGCCTCCAAGGCCATGTTCTTCACTTCTGGAGAGAGGAGACAGTCTCTCTTCAGCCTGGAAGGGGGGAGAGGTTCTCTGTCTTCTCATGCTCATTTTTTCTCCATCTTTCCCTTTCAAGGAGGAGGAAGCGGCCACCGATTTCTCTGAAATCTATAGATTGAAGAAGTTCAGGGTCCACAACATGCCTACATTTTTTTTTTATTATTCCGAGGATCAAGCTGGAGGAAGCGGTTTCCCTCCGTTCCAGCATCTTTCCAAATATTTTGCCCACCGTCTGCGTCTTCCTACCATCTTTCTAGGTCATCAACAGACCACATTGCTTCCGCTTTTTTAGTAGCTTAAGGCGAAGTCACTGAAAATATGAAGCTCCCAGTTCAAAGTTCATTTAAAACAAACACACACACACGCACCCCAGAACTTCAGTTGTTTCATCCAGAGCAAAGTTTTATTCACTTAGAAGAACTCTAAAATATTCAGGATTTAATTAGGTTTAAGTACTTTCTCTTCCTTTTCATTTTTTTTTTTAAACAGTTGCATGAACTAATGCACAGCTTTTTGTTAATACTAACCATTTTTAAATTAAATTAATAGGCGTTCTGGAAGACAAACTCAGTTGATAGAAAAATATATTTATATATATATATTTATATATTTATATATATTTACTGTACAAAGTTTACATTACATTTGAAAAGAAAGAAAAAGTCCATTTTCACCAATGTTACAGACTTCATTTTACGTACACGGTTGAAGTTTGTGGCTGAGGAGACCCTGAATGGACAGCGGCGCTTCACTTTATTTTTGTACAACACCAAAACAATACAGTCTGACAGTGCTAAATCACTCCCTTACAATCACCACAAGAAGGAATAGTTACAAAGCAGTTAGGAATTAATTGGCACAGAGATCCCTTTTCACCGTGCAACGCTCTGGGTTCAGTTCATTTACCAAGGCCACCTCCATGCTCCCTCTTCCCACTGGCGCAAGTGTAGCGACTCCAGATTTATACCAGTGTAAACAGAAGACAGGTCACACGATCGCTCCTTGCCACCCTCTAAAGCAGGGCTGGAGAACCTGTGGCTCTACAAGTGCTTTGGACTACAAGACCCATCAGCCAGCAGAAACAGGGACAGGGACTGTGGGCATTGTAGTCCAAAACATTCAGTTCCTCACCCCTGCCCTACAGGACTCAAATGCTGCTATTTGCATCTTTGCCAACATTTCTATATTTAGTGATTCAAACCTTTAAAAATGTTTTAAAAAGGGTTAGGCAGGATGGACAGGATCCAGGTGGGTGTCCAGCTGGTGGGATTCCTCTGCTTTCCTCAAAACTAGCCAGTCCCCTTCCTTGCCCCCCCCCTTAAAACCTCTGGAGGGCTGGGAAACACCTGGGCCTGGTTCATGGATTACAGAGGGCTGGAGCAGCAGGAGAAGGGGGGGGGGGAGGAAGAAAAACCCCAATTCTGCCGGGCGTCGGGTAGCCTAAGGCCCCACCGAATCTTAGCCAATGTACAATCGGTACATTGCACAATCTGCAACCTACGGGCAATTGCTAGCCCCTGCTAGAGTAGACCCACTGAATCACTGGGGTTTACTCAAGTGTTAACATTTGGCAACTGATTCACTGGCTCTACTCCAGTTGGGACTAACAGTTCAATGTGAGGTAATGGCTACTAGCTGTGACGGTTGAATGGCAGCTGTACAGAGTAAAGAGAAATACCAAAAACTGGGAAACAATTCCGCCCCCCAATACTCATCAGCAGTGAGGAAGCCCATAGTTGAGGAAACATTAATGCTTGGTTGTGGTTAATCTTAATCTGATCCAAGCAGGGATGCAGTCTTTGAAAAAAAAGAAAGAAAAGAAAAAAGGAAATAAATTCAGAACATTAAGGAGGCCTGAAAAAAAAAGAGAGAGAGAGAGAGAGAGAACTTAATATTGTAATCCAGGCGAGGACGCTCAACCAGATAGGGTGGAAGTGGGAGGTCTCATGATAGCCCTCTTTTTTTATTTCAAATGAAAGACGTGAGACGAACTTTTGTGGCAAAATTGGTGACAATGTGGGGGCTGCCCCGACGTGGCTCTAAAGTCACATCCCGCAAGCCAAAGGGAAAGGTCTCGGCGGCCAGTGGCGATTTGTAGCAGCGGCAGAGACGGAGAAGCATTAAAAGGAGAGCCCGATGTTATGGGGCAGCTTGTTGTCAGGTGGGAGACCAGCCGGGATGTTACGAATGCCCCAACCTGGTGCCCTCCGATATAGCATGGGACTACTGCTGCCATCAATCCCAGTCAATATACCCAACGGTTCAGGGAACAAAAGGAGGGTAAACCCTAAACATGTCTGGTGGATCCGCGGCTGCTGTTTTGCAGGCAGACCGGGAGGGGGAGACCGGACACCCCTGAGATGGCTGCCTGACAGAAGCCTCTCCGCCCCACACAAGCAGAAGCAAACAACGGGATCACTAAACATACAGAGGAAGTCAAGTTTGGATCAGGTCACCCCGGTTTGGGCTGGCGTACTGAACTGGGAGAGTAACTGGCTTAAAGGGGCTTACTCCCATTTCCGCCACCTCTGCAGCTCTCCCTGAGGTGGGCACCCTGTGTCTAGACAGAACCATGACACACTCCAGGGGTGAGATCCTGCTACGATCCAGCTACAGGTCTTCACGGGACGGGGAGGAGGAGGAGGAAAGTCATGGATCAAGGAAGGAGAACTCCTCGCTTTGGGAGACTCATTTGCTCGTTTCTCTTTCATATTCATTACATGGTGGCAACAGTGGAAGCTTAGCTACTTTGTATATACAAATACACACATACACACATTCAGTCTCTCTATGGAGTGCTCTCGCAACTGAAAACATCTCTATGTACAAAAAATAAAATAAATCCTTACTTCTAGAAGTTGAACACATGAAGGCAAAGACAAGGTAAGGTCTCTTTCTCCTGACATGCTAGTTCTCTACATACAGAGAGTGTTGGTGTAAGCAGCAACCCTTCTATCATGTGACCATGGCTCAAGACTTGACATTTTAGGAAGGTCTGCAGGCTTCTTTCAATCCCATGAACCTTCAGTAAGCCCATACCGTTTCCCTTAGAAGGAGGAGGAGAAGATCTATCAAGCCACCACATCTCCATCCTCTTCTACAAGGAGATTCTGCTTAAGCTCTCATCTTCTCTAGAAGACACGGTTTTCACAGTCTAACACAGGCTAGTTTTCTACATCCAGAGCAGCAGTTGGGGGTAAAGAGTCCAGAGGGAAACTCCACCCCAATGGCTGGAGGCACAGACTTTCAAGGGTCCGGTCCCTTTCCATCTTCCACAGTTTTCTTTAAAAAAAAAAATGGCAAGGCCATTTGAGGCCACCAGTTCAGCAGTAACCAAAGCCGCCTGGGTTGCTTTCGCTTTTCGCAAGAGCTGACTGGACAAGGTCAATGTCACCATCAGTGAATAGCCCATCTCCATATTGGGCAGAAACAGAGAGCAGTTCTTGTTCGTAAGAAGAGAAGGTCAAGCACTTGTTGGAACCATTAAAAAAAAACCACACACACAACCCCACCTCCCTCTTGGGTAGACTCTAGCTTTCAGAACTGCAAAAATTCAACCCTCTCATCTTCTCGTACCCCTCAAGAGAGCTGGAAAGGGGAAATGCATTTCAGTTTCGTCATGGGTTCACTAGACTGACTTCCTCCTCATCCTATTATTCCCTTCTTTGTTCCAGGAACAATCAGGACCTTAAAGAAAGACTATATGTGTTGCTTTTTTTAAAGGGCATTCCACACAACCAGCTAATAACTAGACCTAAAATGACTTCTGCTTATTCTTAATATTGATTATGCTTTTTTTAAAAAGTTGGGGTTTCCAACAAAGGAAATCTCTCCACTCTCCAAGGAGGTGCAAGGAGAGAGAGACAGGCTTGTGGGCCTTTAGAAGGCAAAAGTGGGGAAAATTTGGCCCTAGAGATGTTCCTAGGCTACAGCTACCATGGTTTGGTGACAACTGGCCATGCTGTCTGGGGCTGCTGGGAGTCAGGCTCCATGTATCTCTAGAGCAGTGGTTCTCAACCTTGGGTAAACCCAGGTGTGCTTGGACTGCACTTCCCAGAAGCCTTCACTGCCAGCTGTGCTGCCTGAGGTTCTCCAGCCCCTGTCCTGAGAGGAGTCTAGTGGTTACAAGCGGCGATAGAGCCAGGAAGCCCTCTCTACACACCTCCGTGGTCTCTTAGATGCTGTCCGTGTGGCTTCAAGACATCCCACCCCCACCCACAAAATAATGAGAGGTAGAAAGTTTGTGTTCAGTAATATTCCCAACCAAGATCTTAACTTCTGTGCCATACAATACATTTCACACTTGGAACCTCTGACAAAACTCAGTTCCTGCTCATAACAATCTGTTCCATTTCTGAGAGAAATACTTCGGCTTCACTCTTTCTCTGTCTTTCAGAGCAATTGTCCACACAGTCAATTTTAAATCATTTCCAAACTCTGCCGAACGCCTATAACTCTACAACAGAGAAGAGTGTAATGACATCTTCTGAAAACGGAATTTTCCAAACATTCACAAAAATGACCATTCCCAGCCTTCTTCCAGCGAAACTGGAGGCAGTTCCAAAATGGCTTAAATTTCTATGCAGACTAGCCCCTTCACTTCAAACCCTTTGGTGGGCAAGGTTTCAAACCTCAAAGCTTCTTCGTAGATGAAATGAAGCTTTATAAATCTTACAACAGCTCCATTTGAAAAAAAATATTTCCATTTCTAAATTAAAAAACTTGCATCACATTTATTATTAGCCATGAAAAACAGAATTCACACAGGAGGAAGATCAGTATGTAAACATTTTGAAAGTAAAGTTGCTGACTTGAGGTGTCAGAAATTAAGATAACAAAAGTCTAAATGAAATATCGCTGGGTAGCCGGACAGGGGAAGGCTCACTGTCCCCTTTCAGTAATTTAGGGAGCTTCTGCCGAGTTCTCCAGCAGCTTTTTCCAGGTCAGCAAACGACACAGACAGAAACCAGGAATAAAGGACCGTTAAAACACACACCAAGCTATATCTTTTGATTACTCGACTCCAAGTCTCCCAAGGCAAACCGTTCGAACCGGATGGAAACCTTGCTACTGTTAATGCTGGAGAGGAAGGTGAGGGGGAGAAGGAGGAGGGAAGAGTGGGGTGGTGGTGGGGGAAAAAGGAAATTAATTACAGTCACATTTTGAGTCCTTGTACAAAAATGGGAAGTGGCTGATAAGCTACTTAGTTCTCATTTCTAACACACAAAGCAAGATGGTTTAATTTACGCTTCCTTCTTGGGAGACAGGAGACTGCTTCACCCACAACATTTCTGCCTATTCAGAAACTGAGATAGATACTGTCACGTTTTCCAAAGTGTTTGTTTTGCTGCAGGCACAGTGATGAGAAGGGTTATCTACCACCAGACCACCCAAAGACTTTCTGAAGCTAACTAAGGAGGAGTGGGCTTGGATGGAAGACCGCCAGAGAATGCCCAGCAAGGGTTCACCAAGAAACAATCCAGCCTGCCACCTTGCAGAGCCACAGCTGCCGGTCCGAGGGGACAATGCTGGCCAACGATAAGCCAAGGGTTTGACCCCGCGGACGGCAGCTTCCTCTATTCTGCCTATGTCTACTTGCATTGAGATTTTGAACAGATACACTTGCTACAGAGGATTGGGTTTGATGGTGTCAATCAAGGTACCACCAAAACTACGTTTACGCTCCAATCTTCTCCCCGCTCACCTAGGAATAAGTCCAATTGAATGTAGTAGGACTTACCTTCGGGGAGACACCCATAAATTGAGCTGTAAGCTGGTAAAATTGGTCACTTTTTAAACCTCCAACTAAAAAGCTATCCCAATTAAAACTGGGAAGCCAATACATTTTTAGTTTTGATTCCGAAATGGACGACAGTTGCTATCTTTAAAAAACGACATTTCCCCTTCTATCTTTCTCATGCATGCACAGCAGAACGTCTCTTCCAGAAATTTGAGTGATAGATTAAAATAAGATAACAAAGGAACATGTAATTTATGCTGCTGTTCTCAAAATTGTTCGTTTTGCTACCCAATAAAATTATATCAATTTAATCCATTAAAACAATTCACTACATTTTATACGATTAATTAAATTAAAATGTCTTGAACTGGGCGACAACCTTCTTGTTCATCCACCTTGGAGGGAGAAGAGAGATGCACGTATTGATCATTATCCCGACTGATTCTGCAACTTATCAAGTGAGAGTAACTTTTAATGCTCTTTCGCTGGGCAGCCCAGCTGTACATAAGGGATCCCATTTCTTGATTTATTAAAAATCCCCATAGAAAAAACAAGCGTACAGTGCTGGCTGGTGGTGGTTTTTGCTTACAACCTTGCATACGAGGCTGGTGGTAAAAGAGTTCGGAGAAACTGAACCACCGGGGACGACTCAAGAGGAGAGAGCGGCCGGGGAGACGGTGTGCTGCAGCCGGCGGAACGCCCATCGGAAGTCGAGGAGGTTAATCTGGGCCCCGTGTTAGTCGCGCGCCGCGGTTCTTGCAGACAGGAATGGTTATTTCAAGTCAGCAGCCCACACCAAGAGAAGAGGCAGGAAAAAAGGAATCCATAGAAGCATCGGGGGTTAAAACCCAGCAGTTTGTCTTTATGTGTGTGTGTGTGTGTGTGTACACAAGTGGGAAGGTGACGTCTGAGTTTGCTGAGTAGACTAGGACACAAGCAGCATGCAAGGCAGACCCCAGCTATTGCATCAGTAGCTACAACCTATCATGTAGAAGGCGAGAGGCAGACAAAGACAGAGAGAGAGAGAGAGAGAGACATACAAGGGAACAGAGTTAGTCCAGAGTTACCACCGAAAGGCTGCCAAAGAGCAGGGGAAGCCAAGGATGCTTCAGTCCCCGTCAGCTCATCGTGAAACTGTTTGGAATGGCCGGCTCGCACCCGTGTCAGGAGCCAGAAGGGAGGGCAGAGAAAAAGGGAGCTGTTAGACCCGATAGCGTTAGGGTGGCACCGGGTAGTGTTCCGGGGAAAGCTGTAACACGACTCTACGAAGCGCCACCTAAACGCCCTGAAGGCGAGGGCTCCAAACTCTGCTTCTTCCCAAGGGTATGGTGGTGGCGTGTTTTTCCAGAGGGGCCGTGGCACCTTAAAGCAAGATTAACCCATGGCTGTGTGGGGCTTTCTCCTCCCCCCCCCTGCGTCCTAACAGCTAAATTACAACTGTATGCTCTCTTTTTGTCCTCCCTGAGAACCCCTTTCTCTCACACCACTTTCCCTGTTCCTCTCTCCTCTAATTCCTGCCCCCCACGTCCGGGAGAGAGTTAGATCCCTTCTGCCAGAGGTTTGAACTTGACGTCTTACAGGGGGCCATGAACTATCCTGCCCAGCTCAAAGATGTCATGAACTTACCATAGCATAAATGTTTCTGGTCTAGATTCCACCTCAACAGAAAGGGTGCCCCAAGTCCTCAACCAACTACCTCTAAAGGAAGATAGCTGCCAACCAACTAAAAGATTGCCCTACCCTGGCGACGTGTGTTTCCCTGGGAGGTAGAACCCAGCAGGAATCAATGGGATATACAGCCAAGGAACCAAACAGAAGCCAGCAATACTATGTCAGATGATGTTAGAAGGTGTGTTTTCTGTGTTAGCAATACACACCGGCCCCAGATATATTGGAAGATTAATGAAACACAGTTGCCTGAAGTGGCATGGGCACAGGCCAATACGTACTCGGCAGATTTCCAGAAGTGTCCCGGATGAAGAGAGCCTCCGGTTGAGCTTTGGCAGTTTTTCAAGCATTTCCATCAGAAGGGTGAGAAGCTGGGCCGTTCGCTGACGTCCAAAGACCAAACACTGCGCAAGGATTTCCTAAAAAGTGACACGCGGTGTGTTCAGTTCTGTGTTTTACAGTTCATTTATGATCTATTTTCCGTTGACAGTGCATTTAGCAAGGCTCAGCCTGAAAAGTGCTTCATCGAGAACAAGGTTATTCGGACTGAGAAGAGCCCTCGCCAGCCTCCCCCATCCTGGTGCCCCAAAAAATACATTGGCCTGAAAGTTCCATAAGCTCATCATCGCTGGCTGGAGGGTGTTATCCAAGTTTATTTCAACATGGCTGGAAGGCACCTGGTTGAAAAAGGCTGCCTTAAAAAGCTACCATAGCAGGGGCATCTGGAAAAGGTTCTGAGGGCCCACTCAAAGTTTCGAAACAGCCTTTTAGGGATTAGCTCTCAATCCTGCTGGACTCAACCTTATTCCAGCCACTCACAGCCTTGGTATTCCACAGAAATGCAATCTCAGAATCACAGCATTGGTGGAGTTGGAAGGGAAGCCAAGGGGCCACACAGTCCAGTCTCAGCCAATGCAAGAAATTATGCCACAAGACCAATGTACAGATCAGGCCCCAAACTCTGCTCGATACGGTATTTCTCTAACTGCGTCTCCTGTAAAGCTTTAAAGCAGCAGCAAACTGGCTTAAAGGCCAACAGAAGGGGTGTCTGATAATCATGTTCTCCTTTAAAGAACAACATGAGGGGGAAATATGATAGCGCTTTTCAAATACTTGAAAGGTAGGTCCTACAGAGGAGAGGCAGGCTCTGTTCTCCATCATCCCAGAGGGCAGGGCATGTCACAATGGGCTCAAGTTGCAGGAAGCCAGATTTCGACTGAATATCAGGAAAAACATATTAACTGTTCGAGCAGTACAACAATGGAACCAATTACCTTGGGAGGTGGTAAGTACCCCAATACTGGAGGCATTCAAGAGAAAACTGGACAACCATCTTTGATTTGGATTCCTGCATTGAGCAGAGGGGCTTTATAGGCCCCTTCCAACTCCATGATTCTATGATTCTCCAAGGATCCCCTGGGGGTTTACTGACTTATTTTATTTCACCTGTATGCCTTTTGTCCTCCCAACTGAGGGCACCGAGAGCAAAATGGGAAGTGGTGGCAAGGTGTTAGCAGTATAGTGGAAAATCCCCATCCACTTACACCAACTTCTTTCCCCAGGCTGCTTGCCGAGAGGACTTGCTTCATTCCTTCGCCGCTCCCAATCTGCCAGATCAGGGCCTCGGCTGCCTGGTTCTTATACGGCCACTCTCTAGCTTGCAGCTCGTACCACACGGTCCTGAAAGGGCCAAGAAAGTGCTACAGTCAACTTTTTCTATAGCTGTGGTCCACGAAGCTCCCACCGTCGGTGAGCTGTCCAAGTCCAATGGGTGTTGCTGTCCAGGATCGTGCCCACCCGCAGATTTAACAGCCCAATCACACCCGTGGGCTCTGACAACATCCTTCAAAAGAAGCCTTAAAACTGGATGCTCTGTTTGGCCCTAAGCTCTGCCCCAATGCCAAGGGGCAGCCCGAAAAGATGGGGAAATATGAGAGTGCCATACAATCTGAAGTTTTAGAAGAGGTAGCCATGTTAGTCTCTGCAAGCATATCAGGCAAAATCCAAAGAAGCAAAACAATACAAACAAAAAGGACAAAAACAGGTGGCACCTTAAAGACTAATCATTCTATTTTAACGTAAGCTTTCGTGGACATGTCCACTTCGTCAGACATTAAGAGACAGAAGGAAATGCGTATGAAATATCCGTTCCACATTCTAAATGTTCATGGGTTACAGGCAGTAACTAGACCTATGTTTGTTTTACAGTCCTGTTGGAAAAATACTTCGGGAAGATAGAAAACGGACACCAGGTCTGAGCGGTGATTTGGGGGGGTGGGGAGAGAAGAGAGAGAAGAGAGGAAGGGAGGTGGGGTGGGGTTGAAGATGCAGTTAACCTCAAGAGGGGAAAGGAAAAATGAAAGAGGTTAGCAGGGGAAACACGTGTGTAGGGAATATAGACAGTTTTTACTTTAGAGCCTTGTGATGAAAGATGGGCATGATAGTAGTGAAGAAAATAACAGTGGTCGCGGGTAACAGGAAAAGTGTTACATGTTCAATAAAAAGCTAAAGCTGCCATTGGCCCCAATTCTCGGTGGGCACAAACTTGCATTGTCCTAGATATATCTTCAGAAAACCCTTATCAGTACCTTGAAAGCAGCACGGAAATCTATTTCAGGTTGGAAGGAGGGAACCAGCCTTTTTAGTTCTCGGGGGGGGGGGGGTGTGTGGCAACACTGGAGACTTTCTTGGGGCACCCCTGCAAGATATGGGGCCAACCTCGGTGTTCACCCTGTTAAAGGTCACTGGGATACAAACAGTAGGGAGAAAAATCTATTCTTCTATTCCCCAATGTGGAAGCGGAAGCGGAAAGCAAGCTTTCAAAATATCACTGAGTGAACTTCTGGCCTGGGGTTACGAAGAAATTCACATGATGCGAAAAGAGAAGCAAAAGTATTTCTTCCCTAAAAAAAGATGACCCATGTTGAAATTGCTCGGATGGTGTTCCAGGCGGCTCTCAGCTTTTTTTTCCCCTTGACTTTGAGCACAAATTCTGTTACTCAGTCACATGTTTTGCCGGGACCCTGATCCCTAGTTTTCACGCCCACGAACGGTGGGAAAGGCAGAACTCCCACAGTTGCTCTCAAGGAAAAATAGATTTCTGTTCACTGCTGCAATCAGAGAGGGATGGGGAGGCAAAGCCCAACGAGAACCAACCTTTTCCCAAAATCAAGTTTAAATATCAAAACCATGTGGGTTTTTTTCATATACCACCCTGTCCACCTTCAGGGAAGTTCCAGGCAGCTGACAAGGTGTTTCCCCCTGCATTTCCTAATTCGCAAATGACTACTGAATTGTGCACTTTCCAGGTCATGCGTCTACCAAAGCCCGTTTCCTGTTCTTACCCAAAAGCATACACATCAGCAGCCTTGGAGAAAGGAAGCTTATCTTGTCTTTTCCAGGAGCCATCTCACGAACAATCTCTGGGGCCCAGGTAGCACAGCCAGTCGTGGGGCAGTTTCAGCTCGTTCTCACGCCTGGGAGCAGAAAAGAAAGGCGTTACAGGACGTCTTTGTTCACACTCGTCACACTTGGCGCAACTTGGCAGCTACAACACAAAGTAACACACTCTGCCAGGTGTCCATCGTGACTGGAAACACAAGCAAGACATGTGCACGAGCGCATCTCTCCAAAGAGCTTGTTTAGAGGCCACACAGCTCTGTTTCAGAGCACATGCTTTGGGTTCAGAAGATCACAAGTTCAATCCCTGGCATCTCCAGATAAAATATTGTCAAGGAGCAGGGAATGGGCAAGACCCTTCCCTTCTGAAGACACTAGACAACCAGAGACAGGCAAGAGGACGTGATCCTGGGCTCAGTGAACAAATAATCTGATACATAAGGAATTTCCTGACCTTCCTAGGTAGGAGATCTTTGTATGGACTCACAGTGAAAACATCATCCCCTTAACACAGGTAGATTTTTGCCACTGGTGGATGCTCCCTCTCTCTAAATATATATATTTATTTATTGAAGTGTTTTCTGTATTGCTTTTTAAGCTAGTGTGTCCTATTGCTATTCCTTGCTTGTTTTACTATTTCTTGTGTGTTTTTTATTTGTCCCTCGTGTTTTAATCTTGTTGCAAGCCCCCTCACGTCCCACAGCGGAGCAAAAGGTGGAACAGAAATTAAAAGAGTGATCAGTGACAACATGAGTAAATCTACCTAAATCTTCCCAAGCGGTACCTAAATATCTCAAAGGGGTGAAGGATGACTCAGTATGGAGCAGCCACTTTCAGTAGCCACCCTGTGACCGGCATCAGGGGCCAGCCTTGCCATTCGGCAGAGTGAGGCAGCTGTCTCTGGAAGTGGATTTTGGCTGTCATGAAAAGGTAGCAGATGATGGATTGGTTCTTCTGCTATTAGAGAGGGGAAAGGCACTTGTAGGATTCTGGTCAGTCTTGAGATGCATCTTGAGAGGTGCCCCTTCCCACTCCCTCTCAGGACAAGCGGAGGGAAGAAACCAGCAGAAGACTCACCTTCCCTCCTGGACCACACCGGAAATTCCGAACAGACCAAAGTCTGTGATGACCACTTTCCCATTTTCATAGAAAACATTCTTCGATTTGAGATCTTTATGCACAATCCCTTTTGCGTGAAGGTACCCCATGCCCTGGCAGAACACGGAAGCAGTGGTGAAACATGGAAAGAACACCTAACACCTCCATTCAGTGTTTAAACATACATGGACCCAATAACTGTATACAGACATGGTAGGCACCACCACCATCACGACCAGCAAGGACTGACATTTCTACTGCTTTGATGGTTCCAGAAGGGCCATCCTTCCTATCCACATGCAAATTCCTACTTCTTCTCCTTCAGGGAGTTAGTTAATCATGGTCCTTACATCGGAATTATGCCTGCTACCTGATCCCAACCCCTCCCTGCTCCATTGGTAGATCCCCGACTTCTCTTCCCTCTCCTTCCCGCCCCCCTTGTCTTTCCATGCAGTTCAGTCAATGATAGCAGTGACTCTGCCTGCCTTCACCTCTGTGACATAATGGCAATTCAGCCAATCACAGCCAAAGGCTTCAATGTCATCCAATCATGTACTGTATTACATTGATTTTTTTCTCTAGAGCATTTACAGTCCCTCCCTTTTGGACCGATTAAAACATAGAGCCAATTATGTACAGTACTACTGTATGTCAACACTATTTCTTGTTAAACAATTTCATTCAAAATGATCCTAAATGCAGCAGTATCCAAAAGTTCTCTTAATTTATAACTATCAGAGAGAGAGAGAGAAAGAGAAAGAGTGAGAAATGGGTTTGTCCATCATTGTTCTGAAAGATCAGCTCTTCCTCTTTCCGAACTTTTCTCCTTTAAGCTGTCTTTTTAAAAAACAACAACACTTTAGCCACCACTTTCAAGGTGGCTAAAATTAATTTTAAATAAAATAAATAAAAATTAAGAACTGAAGTACAAATTTTCTGTACCCTTTTCCATCCATGCCCTGTTTTTTTTCCTATCAGAACAAAGATAAATTTAAATAAACAAAAAACCAAGCACCTAAATATCTTACCTTAATGATCTCTTGGGCTATCTGTCTGGTCTTGTTAATATCTAAGGATATCTTGGGGTCCCTTACAAATGAGTGAAGTGTCCTTCCTTTGCAGAAGCTACAGCAAACGGGTACACAAATTTGTTTAAAAAAATAACATTAGTTCTAACATTTTCTATCAGCAGCTATAAAATAATGCCAAGACAGGTGTATTGGTTCCTACTTTCCCACCTTGCTTGGTCACCCCCGGGTACCTAAACCTCTGGATTCATAGAAAGGATAGGATTTATAATCCAAGGTATAAAGTGATTCACACACATCCACACCACTGTTCCAAAACAAACCAAGGAACTATGGTTGACCTCCAAACAACGTTCCCTCCAATTTTCCGCCAGCATTGGGTGGGGGCCCTGCCCCCCCAACACGGGGTTCCAGCCATGACCGGAACCAAATAGATGGCAACACTGGCTGCAGACGCACAACACTGATGGAGCGCCGCATGGCCGCACACCCACACAGCTTAGAGGGAACATTGCCTTCAAACCAGAGTTTGCAACCAGGCTTTGTTAACTGTTTCGCAAACCCTGGCGAAAAACAACTGCAATTTTGTGACTACTTTGTAAGATATTTATTGTTAAAATTCTCCTTTTTAGCAACGTCTCAAAGCAGTTGACAATAAAAATGAAACTATAAAATACTGAAATTGCATACAATTAAAACAAAATTAAATTCAACAGAAATCAAGATCTGAAGTTCAGCCCTTCAATAAGGGAAAGTCTTTCTTTTAGAAAGATTATTCCATTTAATTATCTAGGCATCTAAACCATATAAACATATGGCACTCAAAAGTGCAGTAACAGTTCAGAAATCCAAGCCTGCGATCATACTCTGCTGATCACACTCTTCCTTCCATGCACCTATGACCGCCTTAAGGAAGTATTGTACAAACAAGAAATCCACAAGATTCCAGAAACACTTACAATTTTGACAGCTCCAAAATGTGAACCAGTGTATGTGTTTAGCCTGGGGTAGATCAGTATTCTTGACCGCTTTTAACCATGATACAAGTGATGCTTTCCTTACCTCTCTGGAGTTATCCACAGTGCCAAGACTAAACTATGGTTAACATCAAACCAACATTTGCAATCATGGTTAGAAGCTGGTTTGGAAACCCTGCTACAGACAGTGTTAATATCTTTCCAGACAAGAGGCAGCTGAACCAGGAAGGGGAATGGCCAGACGCAAAGGAAGATGCGAAGTCTGTAATACAAACAACATTAAAATCCGTACCTTGTAATAATTGCTAGATGAGGGGGGTTCATGCAGGCCCCCATGAAAAGCACCACGTTCTCATGTCTGGTCTGTCTGTAATTCATCACTTCCTTCTTGAAAAGCTTCAGGTGGTCCTGATTGTTCCCATCGATCTCCAGCAACCGGATGGCCACCTCTCCATGCCATTTGCCCCGATAAACCTTGCCCCACCGCCCCTGGCCAATGGGATCACCCAGTTCAATCTGCTCAAAAGGTATGTCCCATTCTTGCAGGTAGACGCTCGTCTGGCTGGCCTTGCGGGAGATCATCCCTCGCCAGCGGCTTCGCCGGCTCGGCAGGTCATCAATCTCATCTTCATCATCTTCCGCTTCTGACTTATTTGACTCCTGGCCTTCCACGTGCTTGGAAAGAAACAGGCAACCACATTAGCGATGGAAGGGGTCTGCTCCTCCACCTAGTCATCTGTCATGCCCTCCCCCAAGGCAAACAAGGCTAATCTTAATTCTTAATTAATAATTCCCACACGGAGTCACCTGCGTCTACCCCGAACAGATGAAAACTCACCTCTGCCTCACGTTCCTCAACCCCATCCGTCTCTATGTGTTCATTGGCACTATTCAAGAGAGGAGAAAGAGAGCAGTGAGTTGACGTTGCAAAAGTGTGCCGTGGGTCTGGCACTGTGCCTTTGGATGCTACTGTAAAGAAATGCCTCGGCACCTCCTGCTGGTACCAAAGGGACAAACCGGAAGACAGAAAATCAGCACAAAAAGACCTTTTAGAGAGCCAGTGTGGCCAGAGTGCAACACAAAACTGGGGGTTCAAATCCCCACGCTGCTGCAAAAGGGGGCTGCTCTCTGCCCTTCAGCCACTCCCTCCTTCTCAGGCTACATCACCAGGTAGATCTGAGAATAAGACATAAGGATGGGAGAAACTTTATGGGTGTTGACCTCAGCTCCTCTGAAGCAGGAATGAGATAAAAAAACATAAGAAACAAGATCTCTTGGAATCTTCTATTCTTGCTGTAGGTCAAATGGGGTTAATTTCCACACACCCCGTCAGTTCCTGGATGGATGATCTAGCAGGGACATAGGCTGGGCCACCCTCTTCTTCTCTTCCCCTTTTCCCCATCATCCCTTCTTCTCCCTCTCCCTCCTTCTTCCACCTGCTTTTCTCTTTCTCTGTGTGTGTCTCTTCCCTTCTTCCTAACACTTCACTTTCTCTCACCTTTCTGTCTGGGATGGGGTAGAGTTTCTCACCATAGCGCTTCCCACTGAAGCGTCCCCAGTCAGAGGTTCCTGGTTGAAAGCTTCCAGTTAGCACTCAACCACAATGGCTACATGCGTCAATTAAATGTAATAATATGTTGGACCAATATTCTCATTGTGAACAATGGTGCAATTTTAGATGGTTGTATATATATCTTAATGCGAACATGGTAATGTGCTGTCCCCCTCTTAGTTCTACTTTGTACAGCCCCTGAAAAGGCCATAAATCCAAGCCGATATATCTGCATACTCTGGGAACATCCCCCCTCCCCCCGGTCAGCAGAACACACACACACACATTTATATACAATACACAAATCCTTGAGGACTGAAATTGTACCGCAACCAATAAGCGCAGATCCCACTTCTCCAACGGCAAAAAGAAATACCAAGAAACACAGGCAAACTTACTTAGTACATTCAGCAGTTTCAGGAGGCTGCGTCACTTGTGGGACACTGGGAATTTCTAGAAAAGAACAATATGTAAAACCCAGGTTGAAGTTTACAGTTCTATTTTTTTAAAAATAGCTGCTGTACTACTCATCAAAGAAGTACTTGACCCAATATCTGTGTTCAAAAGAGTCACATGGCACAGCTCTCCAGAAACTGTACTGTTTCAGATGGCAGGGGACAACATGCATCCACCGCATCGATTCCTCCTTGCAAAGAGAAAACTAGGCTATAATCTTTTTCCCTGATGGGATAGGTTTTTACATGCAAGGTGTCCTTTCCTTCTTTCTTGCACAATGGAACATTGCAACAGAGACCCCCACATTTAATATGGAGACACATTTTGTCTATCGTCACAGAACTAATGGTTTTATACAAAGCCAAAACGCAGATTGCACTTTTCACACCACCTCTACACTTAGAGCTTTCGTGCTATTGATGGGCAAAATAATTTGCTGGTAGTCTATGATGCTGCCTTTTGCCTGCTCAGAGTATCTGTCCACGGAATCTCCTTTTATTGCCCACGTTTTCAGACAGACAGTCCTTCCACATCACTTCTTAACCAATCTTTTAATGCCAGGAAGTGGTCCTAGAACCTACCCCAAAGTGAATGCTCAAATACTGTGTGACCACGCCTCCCACTGTTTGTGCACATTATCACAACTGCTTGGAATTCTATACAAAATGTGCCATCGACGATCAACAAATCTCTAGAACTGTTGAAAAGGAAAGGAATGCAAACGTCATTGTACTAAATCCCAGATACTCAGAAAGCAAGGAGCCGTCTCGTGATTTTCCAAATATCACTCAGGCTCAGGAACATATCCAGGAGAGGGTGGCCATTCTCCTAGGCTCCTGGAGTCATTCTGTCGTTAGTGGGAGTTGTCATGCACCTTCACAGACAGGGGTCTCCTTTCGAGGAGAAAGGCGGGGTAAAAATATTTTAAATAAATAAGAGGATGTGCCTGGTCCCATGGTCTTGGCCAAGCAAAAGTACTTGCGAGTGGCAAGCCAGTGACTTGCCCCCCCAGCACCCAAACTGGTTGGAGAATGAGATCAGCAGTACACACTGTATTATTGTGCAGAGGCCAGGAGTCACTCTCTTGTGTACTTTAACCAGATCATGGGAGAGAGGGGCATTATATACATACTCTATGTAAAGGGGAGGTCTGTGCAATCTTCCCAGATCCACCCCTGTGTTTGGCTGGATCTCACGGATCTTGACTGAATGGAGGGGAAAGACTTGGGTAAGAATTTGGGAGACCCACACATCTTATTCCTTGCATGGCTTTGGCAGACTGCCCAGGTAGAAACAGGGAGATTCCCTCTATGTGGCTGAGCTTTACCTACATCAAGGTGGAAGAGGATCCTGGTAACAGCCAGATATGGGGGGGCCCCCCGCGGGGGGAATAATTACAGCTGTAGGTTAAAACCTCTGGAAAGGCAAAGGGTCCGCCCACAGGCTGCCTGTGATGCACTAGGACATGAACACCCTGCTGTGTGCAATATGCCGAACTGTGATTCTGTGCCTTGCCCTCTGACAGGTTCAAAGGATAAACATGAAAACTGCAAACTTTCTCCGAAAGCAGTTGGTATCTGCAAGGATCTCGTACAAAAAAAACCCAGGCAATTACCTTCATATGACTCTGTCCCAGGAGAGGGCGAAGTGTAGCCTTCCAGATGTGGTTGGGATTCCCATCGTTCCTCACCACGGAGTAGTCCAAGAACATCTGGAAGGCCCCACTTCCAAAGGTTAAGAAACCTGTGCCCTCCACATGGGGCTGGATCTCAATTTCCATCCATCCCAGCATGATGAGGGCCTTGTAGTCCAACAATATCCAAAGAATCACAGGTTGTGCCCTTCACGCCACAGGTCTAAAGCACATATATTTTCCCTCTACCCACTCCATGCATTTCTGCTATTTATAAAGAGGAAAACCCATGTGGAGGTTCTTTTTGTCTTGCAGCCAGTTGGGGAAAAGGTGTGAACTAGAATCACGTACATCTAAAATGTTTTAATGGCGTAGAGTTACAAAACGTCCTGCATTATAAAAAATAGCAGGTGTTTAAACAGCATTGGTATAGCCAGGAAAGGAAGGTATTTGTTCATCCATGCAAGCAAAGGCATAATTTCAATGCAGCATGCAGGCAAAAAAAAAAATTAGATATTTTCCTTTTAGCACCTGGGAGAGGGGAAGAAAGAAGATGTTTCAGCAGAAATGTCACCTGAAGGTTAGAAGAACTCACCTGGGAAGATAAACTGTTGTCTATGCTGAATGTAGTAGGCAGCTTTTTAAAAAAAAAGAAGGAAGGAAGGAAAGGAAAGGAAAAAGAGAGAGGGAAGGAGACAGCAAGTACAAAAATAAAAGATTGCAAAAGGTTAGCATGTGAGAAGATTACAGTGTCAGCTATTGCCCCCCGTATATTCCTATCCAGCAAATTAATCTTTGTTCATCATTAGTAAACGGTAAACAGGCAATCTGTAACATGGGAGCATTTTAGCACATGCAATATTAAGATTGGATCAGGCTTGCAGGATGCATTTCTGTTTTCAGATTCAAGAGGGGTAGAAAAAGAGCATTTAAGCTTTCCGGAGTGGTTACACCAAACCAAGCGTATCTGTCAGGCTGCGCCTTCTTCTCTGGGGTCAATCTACCTCGCTTAGGGTCTTCTCATTTCTTACTGCCTTCATCCTTTCCCAACATTATTGTCTTTTGCCGCGAGTCTAGTCTTTTCATGCTATGCTCAAAGCACCAATAGCCTCCGCTTACTCATTTTGGCTTGTAGTGAGAATTCAAGCTTGCTTTGGTTTTGTAATTAAACGGCAAGCTTACAGGCATGGTGCTATTTTATAAAATGTTTGCATTTCCCAGAAGTGAAAGCTGCCTTAGTCCTCACCACAAACTCAGCAAAGAAGCCTGCAGCAGCTCTAAGACTTGAACATTTTATTATGGCAGAAGCTTTTTCAAGCCCGATGTTTGGCCTGCTTCTGATAAAGCGGGCATTAGTTCACAAAAGCTTTAGTATAAGGGGCCACTCCCCACTCTCACAAAATACACCCATAAAAATGCTTAACCCACTGCCATTTTAACAATTTTAAGTGTTTCGACCACAATTTTTTATTGTTTTCATCTCTACGTCACCCAGAGAAATTTTATTTCTATGTGACTAACTAAGGCAAGAAATAAATGACATATCTAGGTCCACTGAAGTATTGCTCCAAGCTTCTTCCTTCCTAGGCAAAAGCAGGTTTACCTGGAAAGTTGAACCGGCTGTCCCGCTGGCCCATGGGAGACTGGTTGGGGGGTGGCGTTGCACTGGGAGGGTTCGAAGACGGGAAGGGGGCAGGAGAAGACGGCGTGGAAGAGGTGGTGGAAGACGGGTTGCTGCTTGAATCAAGGTGATTCATGGCTGGGGGATGCTCCTGGAAATCAGCAAGAGAAAAGAGGATTTATGAAGCATTGGGACAGCAGGAATGAGCCGTATCTCCTGGCTGCTGTCTCCTGGGTTTAATCCCCACCATTCCACGGATGGCCAGAAAGACCTTAGCCCGAGACCCCAAGGAATGGCCGACAACTAGAATGGACAATAGGAGTTGATATATCAAGGCAGAACCTTAAACCCCTTTCAAGCCACTTATGCATTAGAATTTCAGACTGCATGTAGATTTAACTATAGGCTCCCCTCTCTTGTCTTTAGCCAGCTCACCAATCCTACATATAATTGTGATTAAATGGATCTATATGTGAGGTATGTGCACAAAGGGAGGGTTTCCACCACAAAAAGCCCCTGCTTTTGCAGCGGATGAATGTGGAATACGCAGAAAGACCTCCCTCTTAATGCATCAGCAGGCTGAAAAAAGTCAATATTACTTAGGAACTGATCACACAATAATGGCTCATGCAAACCTGGCATCTTTTGGGATCAGGGAAGGGGGAGATATCTTGAGACGGGATTCTCTTGGACTAACCTTTTTAGTTAGTGCTTTCGGGAGGGTCCCAAACTGCGGCTCCGAAGGCCGGTCCACCGGGTTATTTATATCAGAAGGGACAGACTCCGTCCGTCTTAATTGCGGTACTACTGAAGACAGGTGGAAGAGAAAAGGAAGAAAGGAGCCACTGATTTATGTGCCTTGTAATTGGAGCAGCACCAGCTGACATATTGGTTGTGAGTTTGGGAGAGAGAAGGGGAGAAGAGAAGACAGATACCTACTGGGTAAAAAAGATATTCTACAGGGTGGGGCTTCTTTTGTACATTTGTTATGACACTTTAATCTGGAAAAGAGAAGACATGTTAGCGGAAAGCAAATTGTATTACGGATAAGCCACAAAATGACAGCAGAGAATTTCCCAAGGCTGTGCCCCTAAAATAGTCTGGTGCTGTGGTTCAGAAAAGCAGAGGCTGTCTTTCTCCCTCGTTCGTGAAGCTCTGTGGGCAACCACAGGCCAATCCCTGTTCTAGCATTTTGGAGGATCTCCTAAAACAGCCTTCTGCCATTTCCCATGTTCGTTATGTGGTGGGATCCTGTTGTCTCCAGCCAGCACAGCAAGGAGCATTAACCCCAGCCAGCATGGAAACGTCTCTTCTTCTCATCCCTGTGTGTGTGTGTGTGTCAGCTGACAGAGAATGAGCTTCTCATCTCAAGGGTGATTAGAAAACCTGACAACGGGCACACTACACTGGATTTTTTCAATGAAGTCTGTTGGCTTAATCCTTCAATCAATGGATGGAATGACATGGAGTATGAGCATCATGGTTTTCCAACCCCCAGAGGGCCCTTTCCCCCAAAAAACACAGGAGAACCGTGCCTTCAGAAACCTCCTCTGGAACAGTCCCCCTCCCCTCTTCCAGAACTCAGTTTTAGCAAACAAACAAACAAAAAATGGTTTTTGAAAAGTGAAAGGGACCAGACACAGCTCTGCAAAGAGGTCTGGGAGTGTGGAAAGAGGCCTTGGGCTCTCCAGGGTTAGCCCAACTTAATGCCATCTGTAAACCCATCTGTAAGCCATGATATGGAAGAATCTTAATTTGTCAATGCTCGTTATTTAAAATTAGCTCTCTTGGAGTACAGGGCCATTGTGTCACCTATTCTTCCAAGCCACCGCTTTCTGTAGAAAGGGGAGTGTGTTTAGTACAGGGCTCACCTGCAGTGCTTGCACTTCACTCCAAACATCATGCTTTTTTGACACACTTGGCACACCTGAGAGAGCCAAGATTTTGTAGAGAACCTGAACGAGTGAAAACGAAAACAACAAAAACACAAGGGGGAAAAAAGGAAAGGTGTTATTTGAGAAGTCGACGTGTGACACTTTGCAGATCTGCACTGCCTATAAAGAGGGACATTAGAGAAGGTAACATGTCTGTTCCCATCACAGCACCCCTTCCATTACCCACCACATTGGCACAGGAGTCACATATGTCAAAACCATGCCACCACAGGGCCAAGCCAACTTGGAACACCCTATTCAGCTTTCACCCAAGTCTGCTGAGCCAATCCTTCAAAAAATACCCTCAAAACAGCTCTCTGCCCATTAAAATCCGGTTGTATTTACCTGTGTGTTACAGACAGGCCAATATCTCTTCGTACCATTTGAGGAGATCCCTGGGGGAGATCTAAGAAACCAAACATGTAAACAAGACGTCGCATTAGTTTAACTGTCAGTGCTCCTGCAAAAGGGGTACCCCTAGGATCAATCCACTCAGGGCCTACTCCAAAAGGGGTGGAGGATTCATTTGCACCCATTAGGATGCAAAACAACTGAGGTGTGTGTGCCTTGGCATCTTCAGGCTATCCAACAACCCTGTGAGGAAGGTCAGGCTGAAAGAGTGAGGGGCTCAAGGGTAGCTGAGCAAGGATTTCAACCACAGTCTCTAGAATCCTAATCGAACACTCTTAGTCACTGCTCTACACTGGACTAGAGGTCCCATCAGCCCTTACCACTAGTCAACAACGAGAAAGGACAGGAATTACAATGTGGTGAATACCTAGAAGCTCACATATTCTCCCCATCTACTCACAAAGTCTTAGGAGAAGCATGTCAAAGTTGGGGGTGGATGGGGACAAAAGCTGGAAAGTTTCCAACCCGTGGTGTCACGTGGAGTGTGGCCTCCCGGGGAACTCTAGAGGGTTGAGTTCTGTTCCAGGGCTGAAGTTCTCCACCCCAACTGATCCATTCCCTCCTGTAATTGTTTGTAAAACCTTCCGCATGCACTTTTCCCTTCCAACTGTAGATGGAACTATATTCCCAGATGACACACAGAATTGTCTTCATTCATTTAGAAGAGACGAGAAGAAACCAGACCACTTGGTGGCTGGAAATGCTGGAGCGATCAGCTTAGAACACAGCTGGAAAAGTGAATACATTCTTATGCTGGAGTTCAAGACTGGAGATCTAGATAGAGAGCAACTCCTCGAAAAGGTGGCTCGAATATCACAACAGCACCAGTCAGTGAGCTGTTACGAACCATACGCATGCATCACTTTCCTAAGCCAAAAGTTTGCCTTCTAACCATATTGAACCCCTGTGCTGTTTTTCCTTTTCCTTTTATAATGAGCACAATGTGGAAGAGAAAGGGGACAAAGATTATTCATGAGAGGTTCAAGCATGGAATAATAAATAAATAATAATAATCTTAAAACTGCAGAGGTGGAAGGGACCCTCGGGATCATCAAGTCCAGCCCCTGTCAAGGAGGCACCGTGGAGGGAATCAAACTCCTAACTTCTGGCTACTAAGCCAGAGACCTAAACCATGGAGCTATTCAGCAGTTATTAGTTCTCCTACACAAATATTAGAAGAGAAAGCATATTGTAATTCTGATTTTTTAAAAATCCCATTTGACTATAACGACTGAGCCATTATGCAGTGTGAAGCAACAGCAAAACTTTCAGCAGTTAGTTCCTTGGTTTTAAATATATTTTGGAGGATGACTCCCAGATTCTCCAAATGGCCTTGCTGACTGGGGGATTCTGGAACTTGTGCTCCAAGCAGAAATTTCTAACGTTTCTATGAATTAAATATTCCTAAACTCTGAATGATAATACAATCTTATGTGTGGCTGCTCACAAACAGGTCCTATCTATTTCAAAGACTTGTTCCCAAGTTAAAGACAGCCTGCAATCTACCACGATGCACACTAAACTGGGTAAAAATGACAGATTTTCAGCTACATGCTGAGATCTCCCTAAAGGTATATGAAAAATATACTATTCATGTTTGGCCACTGTGTGTGGCCTTGGGCAAGCTGCACAGTTCGTAAATCGAAAGTCTGCCCATCCTTGCCTTAAAGCAGATCTTGGAGGCTTTTTATGACAGTAGCCATGCTGGATGGAGGATTCTGGGACCAGTGGTCCATAAAAAGGAACTTTTCCAAGCTCTGGCACAAGTATCATATGTAGCCTCTGGACTTTCCAGGCTCTAGCAAGGTTTTCAACATCTGTGTTCCTCAGACACCCATTTTATTTTCTCAATTATACACATGCCACTATGGATCAGATTAAAAATGTCACATGGCTCACGCTCCGGGACAGAATGGTCAAACTCTGCTAAAGCAAACCTCTGTGTCTTTGTGAAGGCTTCTAAAATTCCTAACCACAAGACTCATAAAATTACAAATTATAATCAGATAGCTGTCTGAAGCCAGCATTGTTCATATTTCAAATGACGAACATGACTTGCAAGCTCAACCTCAAGTGTCAGAGAGCGCCCAGAAAAAAAGCAGTTTCATTTCAAGTCAACACAGTCCTTAAGGACATCATCACTTTCAGAGCTGAGACACAGAGATTTTAAGCGTACGTCCCCCAGAATCCATAGTTTACTCCAAGCACAAACACACCTAAACAGCTCAGTAAAGGCAGAGAGAGAGTGAGAGTAAAAGAGAGATCTCTTATATAACTCACATAAGCACTACTTCCATCCTGAGGCTACAAAAGGAAGACTCTTAAAATCATTAGCCACTGGAATTTCTTCGCATGCCTGAACTTAGTCGTCACAGTTCACATTTGGCGCAAGCCAGCCATCAGTTTAAAAAAGGGCCACATCAGTTTAACCAAGCTTTCCAACAGCAATCTTTTCTTTTTTAAAAACTGGCAGAACTGCCCATTCGTATAAAGGGCCAGCCTAATTAAAGGCAATATTAATCGTCTCTTATGCAACAATGGGAGAGCCTACAGTTCACTCAATGGTGTTGCAGAGATGGGACCAGGTGCGGTCCTGGGTGGGCCCCCTTGCAGGGAGCTGCTGTTATGCAAGGGGCCCGTTCTCAAGAGCCCCACGGGTTAATGCTGCTTCTCTTATTCCCACTCATTCACTCGCCCACCCCTTCCCTCTGGCCCAGAGTGGATGAACACGTCTCTCCTTTGGGACCTCCACACTCGTCAGGAGCAGCAAGAGACAGAAGGAGGGGTCTGCTAACCGTGCCCTGCTGAACAGCCCTCCCCCAAAGCTGAAGGGGTGTTATTGGACTCCAAATCCCATCAGCCCTAGCCAGCACAGGCAATTGCCAAGAGGGATGGTCGTTGTCAGCATCAATATCTAATGGACCACATGTCCCCCATGCCAGGTTTTAAAACCATAACTTTCCTGGTCATGTATGATGTAGTGATAAGGCGTCTTACATTTAAGAGTGAGAAGCAGAATGGTTGAAGTCCAGTTGCTTAGCGTAGTAAGTTGCAACTCGATAGGCCCATGGAATCAGTGAGGATCTGGTGAGTTGGTTCCATCGTACGTTCCATTGATTCGATGGGCTTTCCCTAGTTGCAACTTAACAATGCAAAGTAACAGGATTTCAGTCAATGTGGGTAAGGAATGTTAAATTCCCTCTCCATCCCAGAACATCTGTCTGCGTTATGACTCTTTTTCGGTTTTTGTTTTTCTTTTAGCTAGGGCTTAAAAAACAGAGGCAAGCTCAGTAAAGACGGTGAACAAGGAATGTACAAGAAACATCCAGCACACCCTTTGCTATGAAAAACAAATACATTTGATTCACAACTGGGAAAAACTCCAGCTGAAAGCCAGATCTAACTCAACAGCCCTTTGAATTAAGCAGCTGCTATATCATTGTTGTTGTTTTTTAAAAAAAAAACACTTTCAGGAAGTGTTTCTCAGGAACAGAAGTATTCAAAGCTGCCTTTAACAGCTGAGTGTCTTGGATGCTGTTAATATTTAAAAAATATTTTTCTTTTCTTATTTTCTCTCTTCATTTTTCTATGATTATGAAAAACTGCCATATTGTTATATATATATCGGTGGATGGGGTCTCTGGGATGTTCAAGTTTTAACTGATAAACCACCCAGAATAGTACGTGCACTAATGGGGTGGTATATAAACCAAATAAATAAATAAATAAACAAGTCACACCTTTTTTTATACTCCACCCCCACTTCCCCAGAATTCCCTTCAAACAAGCCAGCATTTGGAGTAGGGTTGTCCTACTGTTTCGAAGCCAAGTCTTGATGTAAGCAGGGGTTCATAGGAAAGGTTACGCTTCGAATCTACAAGATGTGACATTTTCATTACCCGCTGCAGTTCACATAACGATTGTCAAGATAAGGTATATCTTACCAAATCTGAAAGAAATGAAAAAAAGAGAAAGAAAACAACAGTGGGTCATAGTAAGACACGAGTCTCAGAAATACATTAAGTATGGTTTCCTTGAAATGACAGCAGCCTCCCAGCCTTCGCCTGTCCAACCTGGAGATGCCAGGGATCAAACCTGAGAACTTTCTGCTTATTCCACACCTTGAATTACAGCAGTGATTCCCAACCATGGGTCCCCAGATGTTCATGGACTACAACTCCCAGAAATCCTGTCCAGCACAGCTAGTGGTGAAGGCTTCTGGGAGTTTTAGTCCCTGTTTCAGAACAGCTGGGTTACCCAAAGTTGGGAACCACTGAGTGACAGCTTCTCCCAAGTTCTCGCAATAAAACAATGTAATTTTTAGTGTGTTTGTATGCCTGCGTTGTCCTCAAATGCTCCCAGGCACTCAGGCAATTGAAAATAAAGGAAGACATAACTATTTCTGCCTTTGGTATATTTGATCATCATGACCTTGTTCATGTTGACAGGTACACTGGAAATGTTTTCAGTGTTGGACTAAGGAAGCCTCAAGCGAGTTCAATAAAAAAGAGCTTGGCAAAGTTACTTTTTTGGACTACAACTCAAGAGAACCCTCAAGCCCTAATTCAAGGCTCTGATTTTCCTCCTTCTGCTTCTTTAAAACAGGTAGACTGAAAAGTCTTTGAGATGGAGAACATCTTCAAATGGAAGGCAGGCTTTCAAATGGATAATTCTACACCTTAAAAGAGAACATGTTGCTCACCCTAATTCAGAGACATACACATCTCAGTTCGGCTCCTTCCCCCCTAAAAAAGCAGTGCACCCAAGGCACATCAACCGAATTTCTCCAGTCAGCTAACAGAAAAGAGACTCCATTTTCTTCACCATTCAGCCTTGATTTGAACAGCTTTCTTCGTCGATTTCATCATCTTTCTTGTGGAGCAGCCTAGTCTCAGCCCCCTGTCCCTCTTCCAGGATCTCTGGCTGTAGTTTGAACTGGACTTGTCATACAACGGTCAATTTTTATTATGTAAATCACCTTGTGAACTCAGTGCTGAAGGTGCAGGTTTACCAATATCACATTATCAATATCAATATTATTAACAAAAAAGAGAAGGGCTGCAGGAGAGCACCACTGGCGGTATATTGCCCGGAGTGGCCGGAACCTCTTGGCAGACAGAGCTGCATCTGCCCTGCAACGGTGTAAAGTAGCCTAGGCCCCTTAAATATAAGGAAGGATGGCCCATAGGAAGTTCAGCGGCCAATAAGCTCAGTCTCTATAGGCCCAATGTTGTTCCTTGTTCCTCAGCACTGTTCTTCAACAATGACAGGCTTGAAAAATTTCCTTCCACCAACAGGATATAGAGAAATTGGAAAATTCTGACAAGCGGTGCCAGGATTTAAAAATTCTCTATCTTCAGAACGGCTTGATCCACAAAATCGAAAACGTTAGCAGACGGAAGAAGATTGAATATTTAATTTAGCATTCAACAACACTAAACAAAGAACATTTAGAAGGTTGTGAAGGCTTGCAAAACTGGATTGGACAGCTAACTGCATTGGGGAAATATCCAGTATTGAGATCTTGGAAAACAACATACATCTTAAGGAGTTCTTCCTTGTAGGAAACCCATGCGCTGATTTCCAAGGTTATAGACAATCTGTGGTTCCTACGCTTCATCAACTCCAAGTTTGGGATGCCAAAGAGCTAAGACATTCAGAGAGGATCCAGGCTTGAAAAGTTATTACTCCCAGAATCCCCTAGCCAAAACGGCCACTGGGGGCGGGAGGGGGGCGAGAGGGGTTATTTTTAGCCATGAGCAGTCATTTTTCCACATTCTGCTAAATGGATCGAATGTTTTGGTTGTGTACAAGGGAACAGGTTTTTAAAAAACCAAAAAAAACCCTGCAAACCTGGTGCCGAAGGAAGCCAATGGAGAGGGAAAGGAGACAGAGGGAGACTTACTTCACGGGAGGAACTTCGTCTATCCTGTTGCCGAGCTGAGATTCGTGGGACTTGCTCCTCGTGAGAGTCGGGAAGTTAGGTAGGAGCTGGAAAACCTTCCGGCTGGGAGGGGGAGGGGTCCGGGGAGGCTTCCCCCTCTTGAGCTGGGGCGTCGTGGGCGGCGTGATGGTGATGCTGTGGGGAGTCCTCAGGTTGCGCCGCCCGCAATGGGTGGGGAAAGCAAAGGATTCCAAGAGGTTCTCGGTGGCTGGGCAGCCAGGAGTGCCTGGGCCATAGGAGGAGGGGAGGCAGTCCGAATGAGGGATTGTCGACACAGAAACGGAGCGGGGTTGCATGCCATTGCCCTTCAAAAGGGTCAGGTTGCCGTGGGTCCACGTGAGCGTCGTGGGGCAGGGGGAAAGCTCAGAAGGCGGGATCAAGCTGTTCTCATGGCGTACGTCCGACGGATTCCACACCAGGTCATCTTTGTACTCGCCACCTGCGCGTGGATATTAAGGCACAGCATTCAGGATTAACAATCAGCAACGGATTGATTGATTAATAAATAGGGCGGTCATCTGGCTGCTGGAAAAAGCCAGAGATTCTGAATGAGGGGCTGCTGCACTTTTGATCAATGTGCTTTTAAATGGCTTTGCATTCCAAGGCATTTTAACATGATGTGTTTATGCATCATAATTCTTTACAGTTTTTACCTGTATCTTTTTTTTTAATCTTGTTGTGAACTGCATTGGGTCTCTGTTTGGAGACAGAGTGGGGATATACAGTATATCAAATAAATAAATAAAATAAGTAACCCATTACAGAAGCAACGGGCTGTTCCAGAAGGCTTCATGCCCTTTCTTCTAGCTAACTAAAACTCAGAGTTTGGAAGAGACAACGTTTTGGACTAGATGCTTCCCTGTGTTCTGCTACAATCCCACGGCCTCTCTAACTGGCCCGTCGCTGTTGGCCCTCTCAGATCTCTGTACTGAGATTCAGCCGTCTCGACTGTTGTGCGTTGTCTCTTTCGTAAGCAGCCCCACAAGGCCTCTGCGGGAGGAACAAAAAGGAACTGCTATCAATTTTGGGCAGAAGCTAGGAGAAGAAACTAAAAACCAGCAGCCCCTCCCCAGAGGCCAGGATAATCCTGAGCCAAATCAGTTAAATGTTGGGTTCTGTGTCATTCTATGCTCCAGGAGGTTCCACTAGGTCAGGTTAGATGAGGAGATCTGTGCTTTCCTGATTCAAAATCCATGCCTTTTGCGTCTCCTGTATGAAATGTAGTGGGGTAGCTGGCCAGCAAGTGTCTTATTCGTTCATTCGTTCATTCATTCGTTTGTTTATTCATTCAGTCAGTCAGTCCACTTATGTGCTGCCCCATAGTACTTCAGCACTCTCTAGGCAGTTTACAACATAATTAAGCAAGGAATACTTTATTCAACTCTTATGTATTTTGCCTGAGAGCCAAAACATCCCTCTGCCATGAGGGGAGGGTGGTCATATTTTGACCCACCTTACACGGTTCCTTGGAGAACAAGTGCAATACCACCAACAAATAGCTTGGAATGCAAGCAGGCTAATGGAAGGACCCCATAGGAGCCTTCTCGGCATCCAGGATCATCAGAGGAGACCCTTCTCTCGATCCCACGGCCAGCGCAGGCACGGCTGATGAGGACACAGGAGGGGGCCTTCTCTGTGGCAGCTCCCAGGTTATGGGATGCTCTCCCTCGGGGGGGGGGGGAGATCAGGCTGGCCCCCTCCCTTTTCTCCTTCCTCCAACAGCTGAAGATCCATCCCTTTAGGCAGGCTTTTAACAATCATGTTTGAATCCCTGAATGTCTTCGTAGAGTTCAGATAGTTTTTAACGTTGACTTGCTTTTAATTATTCAATAGTATTTTAATTAGCCTATATTTCAATCATTTTTTTAAATTTTTAACTTATTATGTTTTTAATTCTATTCCTTTTAATATTGTAAGCCGCCTTGAGTCCCTTTATTGAGAAAAAAGTGGCATATGAGCCAACAAACAAAAAAAGGAATTGTACCATTTTTTTTCAGCCTTAACACCCTTCAAAGCAGGGTACGTCATAAAAAACATTCACGCCAAGAAATAAACCATCGGAAAACAGCAAAACCCGCAATATCAGATTGGTAAAAAAAGATAAAACACAGTTTAAACCCTTCTGATTGAAAGAACCTTTTTGCTTTGTTTTATTGTGTGCTAAGGGCCTCGGTCTGCATTCATGGGTGGCCACATGTCAAAGGTGGGCAAAAAAGGTGGAGCCTCTGATAAGGCAGAAGCAAAAGCAGGTGTATAGAGGTGTAGGTCTCCGCTCCCTCTCTTCCATCTTTCCTCTACACTTTCCCACTCTGCCCAGCAAGGCGCTGTGGGTGGGGTGGAGAATCATGGACTGTTCTTCCCAGGGATCTGAACTCATCACTTCCAAGCGGCTCTTCCTCCCCTACTTCCCTCACCCCCCCTACTGCTTCCTCCCCCATCCTGTCTTTCTCCATCTCCATGAGATTTCCCCCAGTGATTCCTTTAAAATATCGTTACCCTGCCTTTCTCCTTAGCAAAGGACCCAAGGGGTCTGACGGCATTTAAAGACAATATTTAAGAACAAAACAACGAGCCTACAAAGGTGGCGTGCATCATTAAAAGGCAATATGAAGAGGCGATCTTCAGCAACGCCTCTTTCGGCCCGAGTCCGCCGACCCGAGACTTCGATCGAGTCCGAGGAGCCCCCCTTCTACCTGTTCTGGTTGCGCTCCTCAAGCAGGCCAAGGCGCCATTGAGTCGGGAGCATTCCTCTGCGTTGGCCCCACACCTCTTCATGGTGTCTTTCACTTTCGACTCGTTCATTTCAAGGAAGGCATCGAGAGTCAGCTCCTTTGGTATCCTCTGCAGAGAAAGAGCAAAAAGGGAGAAGTGATTCCAGAAGGGCTGCTCTTAGCTTATTTGTTCGGAAAAGTTTTCAGGGAAATTAAGTCCAGCCTCTCCGCTCCCTCCCTCTGCCCGCCTTCCAGTATTTGGAGAGAGGCTGAATCACTCTGTGGTTGGGACGTGTTCACAGAATTGCACTGAATGACAGTCCTGAACGGGGCCAGATCCGTAGCACACAACAGCTGCTTCGGCTAAAGCACGGCACTTTTTAGGGGGTTGTTGTTTTGGAGACGGAACAAAGGAGCAAGATATTTATTTCCTATTTTCCAGTCACTCCAGTGTTTCACCAGTGATGGGAAAAACGGACTCAGGTTCACACTCCGGCAACCTACTCCTCCCCGGGAAGCAATGCTCGGCATTGTGTGGTGACCTTTGGTAGTGCGTCAGCTGCGCCAAGACACAGACAAAGATCAACCCACTGAAGAGTGACGCTTGCGAATGCATGGAAGTGCAGAAAAGACCACATAAAAGGGATGCTGAAATCATACTGCCTGCACCAAGACACATACATCTCTGTGTGTGTGTGTGTTCGCACACATAGCCCTCCGAATGTTGTAGAACTACAACTCCCATCAGCCACAACCAGCACAACCAGCTGTGCAACTGCAGCCCAGCAGGACTTAGAAGGCTGCCCCGTACAGGTCGCAACTACACTGAGTCCCACTGGTCAAATTCCTACTGGATATTTGCAGGTTCACATGAGGAATTGTGGAATCAGCCCCCATTCCTTGGTGCCAGATGTGTGCTGGGCACATGGCTACCATGCGACTGGCACCTTATTAATCAGCCATGGCATCTTCCTGCACAAATAACCAATAGAATAAACTCTAAGCTTGGCTAATAAAGCTTAGGCCCCACTTGGGAGGAGTAATCACATGGGGGAAAACAGATCACTTCTGTTGTAGGCTATTTATTTCCCAGTGATCACACAACATATGTGGAATTGCACTCCAGCCTCGCCTGAATCTTTTCCCACAGTGGACCTTTGCAGTCCAGCTCAAGGGCGACTACTACTGAGTTTCACGGCACAGTGGTTAAACTGCAGTACTACCGTCAAAACTCTGCTCATGACCCAGGTCCGATTAATCCCAGGTAGCTGGCTCCAGGTTGACTTCTGAGGTCAGGAAATTGAGTACCCAACTTTCTGGGAGGTTGGGGGAGAGAGATGGTAATGTGTAGCCTGCATCATTAAATTGTAAACCACCCGGACAATGTTTTAAGTGCTATAGGGAGGCATATAAGCAGCACACATTGCTTTAACTTTTGGGGGTTGGGCTGGAGCGATTTCCTGACAGACAGAAGAGTCCTTTTAAGGGAGACCACTCCCTGCAAAGCTAGCCTTCCCAGTGCAATCAGATGTGCATCTTTCCTTCATCTGATTGCATCCTTATTCTTCAGTACATATAAGTAAGTACAAAGCCAGGGCAACTAATTTCAGTTAGTATGCCAAAACCCTTAATAGCAGTGGGCAAACCACAAACGTCAAGATGTTTTTAGACTTCGACTCCCCAAATTTCTCGGAATTAGTTACGCCGGCTTAGAATGATGGGCGTTGGAGTCCAACAATATCTGGAAGGCTTGTTGGTTTACAGAAAGCTCTTCAAATGGATATTGCTGTTGCTCTAAATTGAATAGAGAGAACTGAGGCTTATTTGATTATTTTAGATTTGAATGGAGAAGCGGCTTCCTAATTCACAACTCCGTCTTGTGAGTGCCATGCTCTATCAGCTCTCAAGAAAAAGGCAGAAAACTACAAAACCAAGGAGCACTCAAGAGGCATTCTGGGAGGAAAAAAGAGAGAGAAAGTTTGTTAACTTCGATCAGGCTACAATCCAAGTCACGAAGCAAGAGCGTCGCAGAGTGTTCCGGAAATTTGTTCCAACACCAGATGATGCAAGGACATTGTTAACGTGTATTTGTGCGAGAGATCGGCTTCTTTTAGGAATGCTTCCAAAAGCTGCCGTTCCTTCCCCCCATCCCACTTCTCCTCAAGCAAACATCTTAATGTGAGTACAAATGGTGTTTCAGGTGGAGACGCAGAAGCCTGTCAGGCGGCACAGGATTCAAATCATCCACCTAAAGGGACATCCACCTATTCAGGACTCCACCACCAAAGCCACTAGCCAGGGTAGGGAAATGCAGGCAGTCTTCCAGAGCTTGGGAAAGTTACATTTTTGGGAAAGGGGAACCACAGTTCCCTGAATCTCCCAGCCATCACAGGCACTGGAAGGTCATCTACCAAAGGTAGGGCCTTCTGGGTGGTGGCACCAAGACTATGGAACTAGTTCCCGGAGGAGCTATGCCTCCCCCCCCCCCCAAATTATTTTAGGAGACAGTCGAAAACATTCTTTTCAGGAAGGGTTTTCAATCTGACCCTGGTTGAGCATTTCGGCTCCAGCTCCGCTTTTCTGTGATAATTTGTTGGTGCCACTGGTTCTGTTTGTTTGTTTTTTCTAAGGTTCTTGCTATTTGTGTTATATTTTAGTGTTTTGTGATGAAACTTTGTTTTAATCCTTTGTCAACCACCCAGAGTAGTGCTTCGGCACTAATGGAGTGATATATAAATCAAAGTAGTAAAACAAATCAACAAGTTAAAAACTTGAAAAATATCAGTAACCACAAGAAAATTTAAAATATATATATTGTGACAACTCAAAAATTGTTCTATTCCACTGCCAGCTTTCATGGATCAAGTCCACCCACCTCTTCAGACGCTGGAGTCTGAGATGCCACAACGTTTTAATTTTTTTTGGTTTGTTTTTGCTTTCATTTGATATGCTTGCACATCCCAATCCAGTAACTTATTTGAAAACAAGTAAAAAATATATATTAAGGTTTTAAGCTTTGTGGTTGCGCTGAGGATATTTGCAAAACCCAAAATTCCAGGACCAGCCCAAGGTGTTTTGCTGGGACAAAAGACAAGATTCGGGCCCCTCCAACCGAAGCTGAATCTTACATTAACTCTGGCAATGGGATCATATCTCCCACTGTCCCCAAAGGCAGCAGAACAGTGTCTTGTCCTATATACACGGCTCTATCCTCCAGTGGAGGGAATGATCAGAAATGACAAAGCTGTTGTCCCCCTACATCTCCTTACATAAGGGCAGTTGCCTCACTTTGCCTAATGGTAGGGCTGGTCCTGAAGAATCCTTCTGATCCCTGTCAGATAATCCTAAACCAACAATCCTATACCTCTGCTTATTATAATTTCAAGAGCTGCTGCACTTCCTCCGACTGGGCAACGAATTGCAGAGAGAAGTCCTTATGCTACTCTTCAGCACCTCAACTTTGGTTTTTCTGCCAGTGACTGCCTCTTACAGCTACCCCTCGACAAGGTGCCTGCTGGCAGGCATCCGATGCCAGTCTGTCTCCCCCAGACAAGTTTATTTGGCAGTAGCCACCGCAGGCCGATCGGTGCTGAGTGCCTGTCTCTCCGAGGCGCTATTTTCATTTCCCACAAAGCCTTGGAATGTCGCTATATAAGTGCCATTGTGGGAAAGTCGAAACAGTGCCCTGTAATAGACTGGAGCACCAGTTGCCAACTACTGTTTGAATACCAAACTAAGAACTGTTTTTTTTTAAAGCGAAGGAAGGATAGAAGCGTAGTTAAATAGAGAAATGCATAAAGGGGGTCCAGAACAGGCCACAGTGGCACAACTTACACTGAAAGAGGGTGCAGAATGGTACCCGAGGGGTCTGCCTGCCTCAACCCAGGACTTCCTGCTCTCTAGCGAGGACACCTTGCGTTTGCCAGCACCCGGACAAGCACCTGACGTGCTCCATTCCCAAAGCCGGAGGGCTCTTTCCCTGCTCCGGGCGTTGTTTCTCCACTCCCCAGAGGTTCTGATCTAATCAGGTGTACAGGAAACCAGCTCACGCTGCTCCCGGACATGAAGAACAGACCGTAAGTTAAGCCTGACGTGGTTTCAACAGTGGCACGTCCAAACACACAGCCTAACGCTTGCACCCAAGCGGATAGAAAACTAGGCTTGCCGTGAGCAAATGTTTAATCTCCAGGCCAACCAAAACACAAACAACACCTCCTCGGTCCACACAGAACGGAGATTATTATGGGCCGCAGGCCTGAGCATTAGGTCACCTTAAGAGTCACTTTTATGTGACTTCCCTTAAAGGCACACCTTGTGAAGCTGGGTGGCGAAATATATACATCTCAGGAAAGAAAGGGACCCATGCTTCTTTCTAGAGGTTGCAACAGCGACTTTTGGAACTGCAGTGCCAAGACTGTTGTCCCAAAAGAAACTTTTTAAGAGATTTTAAGAGCCGTGGTCCAAAAAAGGTAACTGCTACAACTCTGCTTCTTTTGCCAGTCTTGTGTAAGATTGAAGAGATCTGGTCCAGGTGCATAAGCATCCTCCTCCTTTTTTCATCTACTAAATGCCAAAGGATACAAAACATCACTTGCTGGATAGCTTGGTGGTTTAGGTCTCTGGCTGTGGAGCCAGAGGTTGGGAGTTCGATTCCCCGCTCTGCTTCCTTGACAGCGGCTGGACTTGGTGACCCGTAGGGTCCCTTCCAGCTCTGAGTTCTAAGAGGGGGAAAAGCATTCAACACTGCCCTGACCCAAGGAATTATTACTGAAAAAAATACACACATCTTCACCAAAAAAAGTTTCCATGCTATATGTTCCCCAGCATTTCCTCAGCAATAATTTTTTCCCTTTTTTTCTGTAGTTTCCTTGTCCTCTGCAGTCATTCTTTGCCCACCCTGCTGTTTCGTCTCACTGACTGTGACCATCCACGTGAGTTGGTTTTTCGGCACGGGTGACAATATGCTGAGGTCTCGTCATCAAAATCCCATGGACTGCCACAACCAATTGGATAAAAACACAGCAAGGGGAAATTGATGCCAGTAATTGGGGGTTGGGGAGGTTGCATCCAGACTTTTACGTCAATCATTGAAAATGTTATATATATAAAAAGCAGGCACTTCTCCCTATTTCCAAAGACTGAAAGGAATCCATATATTAAAGCATGACATTCAGGGCTACCAAGACATAACAACACCCAGAACTTTGCAAAAGAAACATGACCGTTAACTTTTAACCTAGACAGTACGAACAAGCCAGCCTGCCTGTGAACATAATTATGTTGGGAAAGTTGGCATGCCCCCCATTTTGTTCTGCTGTCTTCCCACATTATCTGGTGTCTGAACTGGATTCTGGAACAGGCTGTGAATTCTCATCAGCAGACTGGCTCACGCCCAGAATCATAAGAAAACCTGCTGTCATGAAAAGTGGGGCTGGGGAGGAGGTTTAAACAGGAAAATGTTGTCTTCAAGATACCACTTGCATACTCAGTTTCATGGTATTTTTAAAGGAAGCCTTGGATTCTCCTGTAGAGATCTATAGGCTATAGCTTCCTTACCTAAACAGTTCCGGCCGCTCAAACCAAATTTTATAAACGCATAATTATTGAGATATTCAGTTACTCTGCTAGATTCCTGAGAGCCAAGATTTTCAGGCTTACTGTTTGTTACAAACAGCAAGCATGTAGTCCTCATTATGGAGATCATGTTTCTCATACAGATTTGGAACTGAGAGTGGATTTGCCCAGGTTTGGGATAGGATTACTTCTTCACACATCCAGCCCAAACAAGTGCTCTCTATTTGCACTGCTTCCCGCATTCCAGCGGAAGAGGCTAAACTGTCAGATAGGGCTGTGCTGTGAAAGGGGTTAGACAGGTTCAGGCAGATAGGGCTAAGCTAGGATTTCCTCAGAATAAGGAAGAAGAACTAGAAAACTTATTCAAAACCACGAGGACTAGGATCTTAGTGAGGACAAAGATCCATTCAAAATCACGAGGACTAGAATCTTTGTTGGTTTTTAGAAGAGCTGTTAGCCCAGTGGGAGAACACATGCTCTGTATTCAGAAAGTCCAGGATCAAGCTTTAGCACCATCAGACCGAGCTGGGAAAGGCTTCTGCCCAAAGGTTGCTGCCTGTCAGAGCAAGCAATGCTGAGCTAGATGCTCTGATTCAATATATAAGACAGCATCCTGTGTTGTTCTTTGTCACCACTGTCCAAAGGGACTGGGCAGACAAGCAAAAGAATGAGGATCCCTCAGTAGCAAACCAGACAACTTTGAATGTACCACGTCGCCGTTCTAACTCCTGTCCTCTGAAGATGCCGGCCACAGAGACGGGCAAAACGTTAGGAAGAAAAACCTCCAGAACACAGCCAAACAGCCCGAAAAACCTACAACCACCGTGCTTAAAACTCTTGCCACTTTCATTTTTAGGCAAAAACATGTTTCTTGCCCAAAGTTCTCCTCTCTTCTCTCTCCCTCGCCCTCGCACACAACAGACAAGGTGCTGTTTGCCTTAAGAGCTGGATTTAATAGAACTGGTGTTTTGCAGAAAGTAGCAAAAGCTTTTCTAAAGAAAAGAGAGAGGGAGAGGGAGTTATACGTCTGAACTGGGCCACGCGGAGGCTTCTCAACAAGCTTGGTAGGATCAGGCTCCTTAAGCAGCATTAGGCCTTACGCGTGGCACGCTGCTTAAAGATGTAAAAAGCTGCACCTTCGGGGGCTACCGGTCCAGAGCCACAGGGCAGAATTAAAGAGCCGGGAGGCCACGCAGAGCTTGGGACCGCCGCCAGTGCGGCAGGAATGCAGCCCTCAGACGCACACCAGCCCAGATTCCCGTTAAAGCAATCTATTCTTAGCAGCCGATCCGCTGAACGCATCAACCTCGTGAGGCACGCGGAGGCCTAGTTTTTAGTAGGTGGCCGGCCGGTGGCGGAGCTCTCCGGCTTCCAATGGCGAAAGGGAGCGCACAGGGTAGAAAGCATGGCCACATAAATAGCCACAGGCAGGTTGTGATCAGATCAGGGGAATTCCAAGAGGGGAAAAAAAAAAAAAAAACAGAGATAGCCGTGTGGTCCTTTACACAAACCAAATGTAGAAGAGGCGATACCTTTATTTAGACCTGTAAAAATAAAACATTCAGAGCAGGGGCGGTTACCCCCCCCAAAAATGTGGGGAAACACCCCTTCTTGGCCCAAGAGCTGCTCCTGAGAATAACATATCCCCTCACTCCAGCCCACTAGCATGGCAAGGAAGGAGAACTGTTCTCATCTAGGCTTTTCCCCTGACACTGAGGTTTCCAAGTGCAAAATTATTATTTTTAATATGGGGGACCCCTTCTGTTTTATGAGTCTTTCAATAATTATGTGCCATCAGGTCAAGTCTGACCTATGTCAACCCTTCTCAAGGTTTTCTAGGTAGACAATGCTCAGGAGGGCTTTGCCATTCCCTTCTTCTGGGGGGTATCCCTGGGACGGTGCAGCTTGCCCAAGGCCACCCAGGCTGGCTCTTTCTTCCGGGAGGCACAGCGGGAATCGAACTCCCAACTTCTGGCTCGGCAGCCAGATCCTTAAGCCATTGAGCTATCCAGCCAGCCCCTCTTAGCCTTAACCTGACTGAAAAGGGAACATATACAGGTTGGCCACTCCACAGGGAGAACTATCTCTGAAATCTTGACACACACACACACAAAAAGGCCCCATTCCACCCACCCACAAAGTCTTTCCTTTGGCCTTTAATTTTAGAACACCAGAATGTCCAAGTTGTAGGAAAAGTGTAAGTACAGAAAAGGAGATTATATTTAAACCATCCCAATGACCTTGAATTGAAAGAGATCAGACAGGATTTCCAAGCCTGCCGCCTATCTTCATGCCATGCCATGTGCATATGTGTGCACACACCACACCACAAAACATATGTATATACATATATGCACATATACACCACATACACACAACACAGGCACAGCTAAGGGAAGAGACAGAAGACCCGGTGCAGCAAATAAGAAGGTAACTTTAAAAGCCCACCTATGCCTTGTACATGGCCATCTTAATACTACAAAAACTGTTCAGCCACATCCTGTGAGATTCGGCCAGTACGATTCATCTCTACCTGTACCTGTCACACACGAACATGATAAAGATGCTGCTGGTCACTAGCTCAAACTGAAAAATAAAAATTAAAAGTAAGACCTGATCTGATTGTGATGAAAGGGTTTGGTGAACACTGTGTTATATCAGAGAGCTCAAGGGTGATGATGACACTGTCTGTGGGGACCCCTGTTTTAAATAGCGAGGGATATTCTAGAATGATTGAAATCTCAAGTTGTAGATTTCAGCAAGCAGGATATTCCCCTCCCTTCACTATTCAGACACAAGGAAGATCTTGCTGTTATCGTTAGGGTCATCTTGGACCAGAGTTAGGTTAAAGCCACTGCACATTTAACCCTCCTCCTTAGCAGATTAGGGCCCAGCCTTTTGTGCACCCCAGCCCATGTTTACACCCTCTCGTCCACAAACCAGTTCAGTACTGGAATGGGTCCTCCATTTGGATTTCACCTCCATGATAAAGTGGCATGGATGAGGAACTTCGCCCAGACTTTCATCGGAAACATGCCGACCCTACCTTATTTATTTATTTACAAGATTTTTTAGCCACGCCATGACCAGTGGTCTCTGAGCGGCGGACAACAATATTAAAACTTTAAAAAACATTAAAACCATTAAAATAGGCAATATTGCAATAATATCCTATATTAAAAACAGTCATTAAAACATTAATATTAATAACTCCTGCTGCTCATACGGCCAGCTAAAGAATACTATTTAATTAAAATGCTGGCTAAACAGAAAGGTCTTTGCCTGGCGCCGAAAAGCCAAAAGTGTTGGAGCCAGGCGGATCTCTATAGGGAGGGCGTTCCAAAGTTGGGGGGCAACAGCCGAGAAGACCCTATTTCGGCATGCCACCCCCCTCACCTCTTTCAGGGATGGCACCTTGTGCACCCACCAAGTATGGGTGTGAAAGCTGGACAGATAAGGAAGTTGATGGGGGGGGGGGAATGATTCATTTGAAATGTACTGCTGGAAGAGAGCTTTGTGGATACTCTGGACGGCCGGAAAGACAAACAAGGGAGTCCTAGATCAAATCAAACCTGAACTTTCTCTGGAAGCAAAAATGATGAAACTAAGGTTGTCCTACTTTGGGTGCATCGTGAGAAGACCAGATTCTCTGGAAAAGATAATCATGCTGGGAAAGATGGAAAGCAGCAGGAAAAGAGGAAGTCCAAATATGAGATGGACTGGCTCCCTAAAGGAACCCATGGGCTTGAGTTTGCGAGAGCTGAGCAGGGCAGCCAAGGACAGGACATTTTGGAGATCGCTCATTCATGGGGCACCATAGGTCAGGGGTGACTTGATGTCACATAACAACAACTACCTTGTGCAGGGTTAAGAATGGCAGCACAACCCTGCACGCATAATAGTTTGAATATTCACAAGTGCCCTAGAAATGCTATGACTTTTAATCATATATAGGATGTCTCTGTGTGGTGTACAGCAGTGAACTGAATTCTCCAAGTGCCTATGCTTATTTGGGCTCAAAGGGGAGACAGCCACAGAATGCAAAAGAACAAAGGGGGAAAACAGAAACTGAATGAGAACTGAGCATGCTCAGTGGGGCACAGCACACTGGCTTCCTATGTAGAAGGGGAGGAACATCGCATTTTCTTGCCAACTCTGACTTGATAGCATTGCTCATGTTAAAGTGTTGTAAAACTATAGGCGTCAAGATGCAAACACCCCATATCACCCTCTCCACCAGTCCTACAGGAGCATTTTCCCCAGTTTTGGCTGACGGGCCTCATTCATCACATTCTCCAACAGCAATTAAAGAGGAAGGAAAAAAAAATAAAAAAATCCAACCGCAAACCAGGAAACAAGCCGGCTTTCGCAACACAGGAAGGTATCACTTACTAAACCAAACTGTATCCAAGTGAATTTTTTTAAAAAAAAACCTACACACTTAAGAAAACATGTCCTTCGAAGGCAAATTTTAAAGGCACTGAACAGGGCGATGCCAATGCTAAACAAGTCTCTGCTAACTGCCCAGTTGTAAGACCTGTTCCTATACATGCAGCAGAATAGTACTGCATGTCTTTTTAATTCTTTATGCATTTTTTAACAACTACCTTTAAGGTTTAGCCCTCTCGAGACTGCTTCCATAATAATGAAACACTGAAAATCGGTTAAAACAACATTGGATCACCGCTGTAAAAGCCTTCGAGAATACTGTACATGCAGATAATTCTTGGGGTCAGAGTGTGAGGAATTAAGTGTGGCTTAGTTAAATAAAATAAACTTATCCTCTAATTACAGTGAATAAAATGGCTCAGTCAGGAACTTATAGAGGAGACTGAGCTACAAGTCTCCCTCAGTAGACCATCCCTAATTTGTTAGTTTACCTCAAACGGCACTTACTGTCTCAATACATTCACTCAAACACTCTGGTAATGAGAAAGAATAAAATGCTTCAGTTTACTTACAGATCTTCATAGATTTAAAAAAATCATATGTAAAATGCTAACTTGCTACATCACTGAGCTTAACTGGTTAACTAGCTTCCTTACTGACTCACTGATTGGTTACAGAGCTGACAGAACACATCATTCTGTCTCCAGACTCCATGCTAATACTGACAGAACCCAACCAAACACTGACTGGAAGAAAGGCGGGAAAAAGAATCTGATGCAGAGAGGGAACAATTGGCTGCTACTGAGTTGATTGACATTCAATCCCAGTCCAGAAAAGTCCCTCACAGCTTAAAAAAAAAACCTCCTTAAAAGGCATCATATGCAGGCTGAAATATACGTATCCAACAACAACAGCCAGTTAAAATTTCAGATGTAGAAGAGCTACCAAATCAGATTTTCATTGTCAGAGGGCAGGGCACATCCCTAAATGTTCAGCATTTAATTATTAATTTGGTGAACTAGGAGCATTACCAGGTTTGCAGGACTCCAACAGGTGAAGCAACGCAGTGCATAACCATCACAATGGCAAGATTTAGTACACGCAGCAGGGAAGGAAGTGGCCTGTGATCCACATACAATGGGGAAAAGCCATTGCCTCTCGCCTCTCCATGAGTCCTCATTTTTCTGGGTTGGGAACATTCTTTTGGTCAAACTGATACAGCAGTTTTCTAGTTACCTCCCAACTCGCTGGATAGCTTAGAGGTTTAAGTACCTGGCCGTGGAACAAAAGGTTGGCAATTCAATTCCCCACTGTGCCTCTTGAAAGCAAGAGCTAACCTAGGTAGCCTTGGGCAAGCTGCACAGTCCTAAGGATGCCTCCAGAAAAAGGGGATGGGAAACCACTTCTGAGTATTCTCTATCTAAAAAAACTCTGGAAAGGGTCGCCGTAAATCAGAATTGACTTGACGGCAGATGATTATTCTTAGTTGCCTCCCACCCTGTGGTGACCTGAAGCAGGACACTTCTGAAGCCGACCACTAATCTCATCCAGGTAGAAAAAATCCCAGAGCCCAAGGACTGTCTGAAGCGGTTGCTTCAACTTTGGCCGCAGACAAGCTGATGTGGAATAAACTAAAAGGCACTGCCTTCTGCTTGGGACCTTACTTAACAATGTATTATGCAACTTATTCCAAAGCTTTCCAAACTTAATTTGTTGCCGTTGATGTTGCAAACCCAATTTTAATAACTTGTTAGACTGCTTATTATGTAACTTGTTACTTTTCTGTAACACTTTCTTCTTCTTCTAAATAACAGCTTGGGGTTATGAGTGAATGGTAGCATGCTTGAAAACGTCTGCTCAAAATGTCTTTTAAAAATAGTGTTGCACCAAAGCAATGTATTATGTCATGCCTTCATTATCCCCTGAAAAACAAGTTGCTGGCAACTACATATTAACTACGGAACTCCTTCCCACTGGAGGCCAGGCTGGCCCCATCTTTGCTGTCCTTCTGCAAGCAGGCAAAGACCTTTCTCTTCAGGCACGGCTTTCCTTACTGACTGGCAGTCTGAGAGGGTTTTTTTAAAATGGATTGTTGTGCTCTGTTGCTTTTAAATGAGTTTAGTATTGATTTTTTTTACCGCTTTTAATATAAAACTTATTTAATTCTTTTTCAATATTTGTACGCTTACTGTTTCTAGCTTTCAAATATTGGCTTTTCGATTATGTAAGGTGCCTTGAGTCCTTTTAAGGCGAAAGGCAGGGTAAAAATATTATAAACAAACACACAAACCAACAAGTTATTTCCAAATACTGATCATGGCTAACCAATAGAAATGATGAACCACTCATGCAGCATTATGTCTGTTGCATTCAGCAGAAGGCCATTTTACTGTAGTTCTTCATTCAATTTAAATGCAACGGAGAGAAGAGAGAATATGTCTAGACCATCCTCACCAAATAAGTAACCACTGGAGGCAAAAGCAAAGTGTGCTGCTTATACACCACCCCATAGTGCTTAAAAGAACTCTCTGGGCAGTTTACAATTTAATTATGCAAGCTACACATTGTCACCCCACCCCAGCAAGCTGGGTGCTCAATTTACTGACCTCAAAGGGATGGAAGGCTGAGTGAACCTTGAGCCAGCTACCTGGGATTGAACCTGGGTCATGAGCAGAGTTTGGGCTGCAGTACTGCAGTTTAACCACTGTGCACTGAGGCGCCTTAGCAGCAATCAGACCTCCATAAATTTCTATGCCTGCAAGATCTACTCCAAGAAAGTAGATCTTGCATCATCCTGCAAGATCTACTCCAAGAAACAGTGTCCTGATTGACACGTTGGCTTACTCGTGCTAAGTACCTGTCCTTTCCCATGAAAAGTGCAATGACCATCACTTTAGTTTGGTGGGCTTTTCCTTTTTTATACCTGTTTGGAAAAGATGCACGTCAAGGGCCATCTCCAGAAGCAGCATCACTGCTTCAAATGGATAGCCACTGTCATCTGTTCATGGAAAAATGCCTCCCGCCTAAGGCACTTTCCGTGAACAGATGACAGTGTACTTTTTAAATCAGCATCTTAAGAGACAACCAATTAACTGTGAAAGCTTGTGCCACAAATAGTACCAGAGGCGGATCAGGCAGCTGCACTGAAGCCAGCAACACAGCAGGCCCTGCTGTCTACCCCTCCATAGGTGTGCCCGCTTCTCAAATCCATTTATTCGCTCTGTCTATGTTGCCCTTCAAAAATGACTCGTTGGAGGTGGGGGTGGGAAAGAGCCACTGGTCAACGTAGCCCTCTGAGTGCACCAAAGAACACCCTCCTCCAGGGCCTCACGGAAACCCCAGAGGGGATCCACTGGTGGAAGAACGGATCCATCAGATGACACACATGGAAGCTGGTTCTTCTCACAGAGAACGTGAGGAGGAGGTTCTCACAAACACAGTTCACAATCACCACCACCACCACCACCAGCAGCTCCTATTCCATATCCTAGTTTTAAAACGTAACCATCCATCCAAGATCAGCGGACAAACAAGAAGCTCCACCAGCCTGAAAATCATGTTCTTTATCTCCAACTCTTTCCCCTCTAACCTCAAAAAGGCTCACAGTTGCCCAACCAGCAGTATCTCAGAGGCCACGTTATTTCACATGTTCCAGGACTCCGCCGGAGGGTGTGTGCACACATACACACATTTTAAACTCAGACTATGTACGCGTTAAGTCCCTAGTATTGGGTCTGACCAATACAAGGCGATGGTTTGGATCAAGGTTGGATTGATGTGATTTCGTTCTATGTGAGCATTAGGTTTTTTTCTCTATATTATTTTATTATTGTCTTTATTTCAGTGTAAACTGCCCAGAGTAGTGCCTAGCATTAATTGGACAATATGCAAGCCTAATAAATAAATAAATAAATACAGGAGACATATGGCACAGTGGTTGAACTGCAATACTGCAGCCAAAACTCTACTCACGACCCGGGGTTCAATCCCAGGTAGCCAGCTTGAGATTCACTCAGCCTTCCATTTTTCTGAAGTCAGTAAACTGAGTACCCAGCTTGCTGGTGGGGTGGGGAACAATGCAAAGCCTGCAGAATTAAAATTGTAAACCACCCAGAGAGTGCTTTAAGAATTATGGGATGGTATATAAGAGCACACTTTGATTTTTTTTAAATACATAAATGCTAAACAAACAAATACAGGCTTGCTTTTATTCCACGGTTGAAATCCTGTTCCTTTATAGAGTAAGTCACAAGTAGAGTAGGCCCATTGAATCAATAGAACTTACAGAGGAATTGACTCACTTAATCCTCACTGATTCAATGGGCCTACTCTAGTTGCACTTTCCCCTGCTAAGCCACAGGAATTCTGCTTATGCAAGTTTGTCGAAAGTTGTTCATCCCTATACCATTTTCAAAAGTTGTGAGATTGGAAAACAAACCCACAGAACTGGAACCTGATGGTGAGAAGGAATGCGAGAGAGAAACGACAGCTCTGACTGGATACACTCACAACAAATGCTCTCCGACCCCTTGAGACCATAAAAAACGCGGTGGGGGGGCTCACCCAAGCACTCTCCTGAGCCTCCGTTCTCCAGCCGCTGATGCCCCTTTGAAGGCCACAAGTCTCCCCAACAGGGCGTGCGCCTCGATCGCTCCCGTCTCCTGGCTATATGACACTAAAACCAGGCGGACAAAACTTGATTGACTAGAACCCCTGTTACGGAAGAGCAGGGCCTGCTCGGACACGCCTGAACGAGGAGGACTGGCACTGGCTCTGATATCCGTCAAAACAAAAGCCACATTACATACCCAGGCAAGCCAGAGGTGGCGAGTGGGCAAGGCAGGAGAAGGATTAAGTAATTAGGCCACAGCATCATTTTTTCCTGCTTTGCTTGCTTGCTTTATTTTGTCTTTTTTTTTTTTAAATGGAGACTCGAGAGTGAAGTCACCAGGGGAAGACCTTGGCGCAGATGCTGACAGCCCCACTGAATAGAACTGGCTGCAGGGCCCGTTTGCAGCATTGTTTGGGGGTAGGTGAAGAAAGTGACATGATAATCTAAAGGGTAATATAAAGTGGGGGGGAAAGGAGAGTCAACCTTAGAGCTAAAAGCAAGAGGCAAAGAAGAAAAATTAAAATGAAGAATCAAGTTTCAACCACGGGCTGATGCTAGCATATCGACTTTTGCAAAAACGTTTCCGAGGTTTGCTCACTCTTGACCCCTTCCTCGCAATCCTGTTCCTCCCACGGCTGGCTAGCAGGTGACAATGCATAAGGACAACTGCTGGGAGATGCGTCTGGTCCAGACAACGACTGAAACTAGGTCACAGAGATATATGCAGGGGATCAGTAACTCTCAGCATGCCTTGGTAACCAGCCAAAATGCAGCAGCAGCATGACTCTGCTCTCTTCCATTAGGGCAGGGGAGTCAAAGCATTGACGGATTCCATGCTCTCACCAGAATAAAATATACAGCAATTTGCAGGGGGCATCTAGGATGTACTTTTTAAAATCCATGGATGTGGGTTATAAATAAATATCTGCTCACAAAACATACCAGCAGAATAATGGGGCATGCAGATTCTACAGTGAACTCTAGACCATATATCACCACCTGTTGCAAACTAAGGACTCACCATGATTTATGCTCCTCAGTGCAAATGGCTAATTCTCAAAGCAGAGAAATCTACCATGCATAGGAAAAAGTGTGGCTAGAATACTTCTCCCCGAGACCTTTCTATGTGCAGCGACATTTTGCATGATGGAGAATTCCATCATGTGTAAGCTCCCTCTTTAAGTTCCAAGTGGTACAATCCAGACATAACTTTAAGCCTAAAAGACTCATGACCACTTGACACACAAAATGGTAAAACAGAAGTAATAGAACTCTGGCCTCCACCCAGTGTGGAGAATCCACTTTTTTCTCTACATTCAAACAAGTAACACAGGTTCCATGATGGGACACAGAGAAGACTACATTATTTTCCCATTTAATACGAATGGTTGTTTTTGCTATTAGAATGACACTGTTGTAAGTTGTAAGTAGCACTGTTATGGGAGTTATACTTTTTTTCATAGGGAGGGCATAACGAAGATGCGTTTCAAAAGTAACATAGTGAAAATGTTATAGGTAAAAACAAAAAAATAAAAATAAAAGAACAAATAAAAAAGACAAAAAAGGCACCTTGAAGACTAACCATTATATTTTAATGTGAGCTTTCATGCACAAGTCCACTTCCTCATAATAAGAGAGAGATACAACATGGCAAATATTTATATGTGGCATCAAAACAGAGATCTGTGGTTGGTTGATGGGTAAGAAAGTCAATGGATATTGAACAGTGGGTTGATAGCTTCTTTGATATACAGGTATATTCCACTGAAGCTTGTGCTGTAAAGGATGTAAGAACCTCTGTCATTAATAACAATGGTAGAATAATATGAATGTTAATTATAATGAGGAGACTGGCCTTTTACAGTTGCTAATAACCTTTTCATTATAGGAGGCTCTGTGGTGCTTCATGGGTGTGAGAAGTCACCTTTTCTAATTACCTTGAAAAGTTACTTTTAAGGGTCATTTTTGGAGTCATTTTGACAGGACTTTTTCAGATTCTGTGCCATTCATTAATCAATCTTAAGGATATCCTTTTTTAAGTAGCAAAAAAAAACCCATCAAGCAATACAACGGACACATGCAACAAGGGTAAACATGGGTAACAGTCGTGAATTTTTTAAAAAAAGAACACAAAATAAAAACCCATAAACAAGTGGCTTCTTAGAAATTAGCAATCCAAACTCTGGTGAACAGGTACATTAATAGTCTCTCCTTTCAGTCTGTTACATTTAACTCTAAATTCACACGGTACTTTGGGGCTTGTGAAAGTTAGGTAGGAAGGAAACCGACCTCCCTAGAGCCTTTTTTTTAAAAAAAATATGGTTGTTTTTTCTAGGGATGGGGAAACTACGACAGAGTGCTGGTCGCTTACCTACCTCAGGAACCGTGATCTCTGGGCAGTCGAGGCCTCTCACGCTCCGCAGCATGACGGGCTGGCTGCCGTTTATGCCCGCTGGAGTTTTAGCTACGGCCCAGCTCCATAAGCACTGCATTGTTACTGCAGTAATCTCTCCCTTGAACTAAAGGATTTGACAAGCTTTCATTCGTCTTGTTTTCAACGAAGGCTTTCCAGGTTCAATTTTTTTTTTAAAGGGGAAAAAAAATACCATCCAACCACAGCTATAACAACCCAGACTTCCTCACAGACGGAGAGCAGGACTGGACAGGGGGATAAAACCAAGCCAACCAGGGAAAGAGAATCTCCTCTGTTGGATCGGTGGAGTCAGCAGATATTTTAAATTGTAGCCGACAGGCTATTTATGAAAAGAGGGGTGGTCCTGAGGCCTTCCAAGCTACCCTGCTTGGCAGATTTATTTTTGGAATTGACTGAGCAGATGAGGAACAAAAAGCCATCCTGATTTCCATGCTTACGCTGGGAAAAAGGGCTTGCCGTTCATTTGTTTTGGGAATGAAGATCAGCCCCTTCCAACTCAACTATTCTATGGTTCTATAGATCTGCTTATAACTTGGATTCCTGCATTGAGCTGAGGGTTGGACATGATGGCCTTGTAGGCCCCTTCCTACTCAGTTATTCTATGATTCTATTAAAGAACTGATGTTTGTATCCTCCGGCATTTAGTAGATTTAAAAAAGAGGAGGATGCTTATGCACCTGGAGCTGGTCTCTTCAATCTCACATGAGAAACGACAGATGCATTGCTAACAGCTCCGCACTATACCCTGTCTGGCAGCGTAGATCAAAAACTCTTCCTTTTGTTCAAAGTTTATGAGACACAGAGTATTGCAGTGGGAAGGGCCAGACCCAAAACGGGGTCTCCCACCTTGGCTCCCCAGATGTCCTTGGACTGCAACTCCCAGAATTCCTGGCCAGCACAATTAGTCATGAAGGCTTCTGAGAGTTCAAAAACATCTGGGGGACCTTTGCATCAGCGAGAAGACTCCTAGAAAGAACTCTGATCACTTTCCACGCAATCTCTCACGTGCCCCGACTTGCCGCTCAAGGTTGGTCCAGTGAACTCTGGGTGTGTTTATAAAAAATATACACCAGCATCCTAGAGTCTACAGCTTTTGCTGCACCCCACTGCTTCTGCCAAAATTGATGGCACCTTCTTCTTCCTCCTGCCTGCCACAAGAGAGGGGTGCGTCCTTACAATCCACTCCAGAATTCACTGGAAGAGCATCTGACACCACAGAGGGTTGAAGGAGGAAAGGGAGAGGAGGAAAATTACTGGTGTTGAATGATGTGGTATACCACTGGATATAGATTATGCCATCAGATCTTTGCCACCGCATATAAAAATTTCCTGTAATGTCATATATAATTACGGGAAACTCATTCTCTGAGTTGTGAACACTCAGTTAAAAAGGGACTCCGTTAGTGAAAAGGGACACCATCCACGCACAAGCAAGTATCAACAGCTTGTGGAGGGAAAATTAGCAGAAGTACAAAAACAAAACCCTTGTTAGGAAATTTAAAAAAAAAATCCAGGTAGAAAGAACCTCAGAAGTAATTCCGTTAGGATTGCATATGCTCAGTGTCCGTAAAATACTGATGGTCAGAGCAAAGGAGTTGGATAGTGGGAAGAGGGAGAACAGAATGGAGTCTCCTTTCAAAAGGGCATGGTCAGCAGGCTGGCTGGCTAACCAGGAGCACTCTACTTCATTGCAGGTCCTATTAGTCTTAATAAATAACATTAGAAACAGCATCTCAGGGTGATATTGTGTCTCTTGGGTCTCTGCTGTCTGATTTGGGCAAATGGGTTCAAAGCTGTAAAAGAACCGCTGGGGGAAAAGATGAACAAATCAAGATCAAGATGATATGGTTTAGCAGTTGTTCCCAAGCTTGGGTCCCCAGGTGTTTATGGACTACAACTTCCAAAAATCCTGGCCAGCACATCTAGTGGTGAAGGGTTCTGGGAGTTTTAGTCCAAGAACATCCCGGGAGCCAAGGTTGGGAACCACTGGTTTAGGGGATGGGGCAGAGTATGCAAGATTTTTAACTCTTTATGCCCCATACTGCATTCTTGGCAGAACTCATCTTCCACAGAGGTGAAATCAGGCGTGTTTGAGTCTTCCTGTATTTTTCCATCTGCTGAGGGTGGTGAGACTCTTAATAATATGGGTTTTATGAGACTCTTAATAATAACAGGGATACTACATGGGAAACAGGTATTTTTTTCAAGCATATAAGAGCTAAGAAGAGATCAGTTGCAATTAGAGCTTTTCCATAGTGTTCCTTGCCCAATGGCTTCACCCAATGTCTCATCTACGAGTCAGAAGACAGAAACACACACATTCTCTCACTCTACTCATTCAACCCAAAGAACCTGGAAATATTACTTTTTTGGGACAATTCCCAGAATCCCTAGTCAGCAGAGCCACCACAACATTAAGCTTCCCAAACCTTGTTTCAAATACGTATATCACATTTCTATAGACTGCACATACCGCCTCCCCACCCCACGTTCCATTCCACACCTAGATAGTGTTTTTCACATCAACATAATTTTCCCATGGCAAATTCCAAAGAACTCTTGATGATGGAAAAACTATCTCTTGGCATCAACCCAGACATTCCCAACCAAACTCTGTGCTACTGAGTTAGAATTACACCTTCCACATGTCCAAACAGAATCCAGGAAAAGATTTCCAAGCAAATGTACCACCCATCAGGGACTGATAAACCAGGCATTTATTTCCTTCAAGGCATTTGCAAGACTCTCAAAGGAAAACGGCCACACAAGATCACTGGGGTTACTGGTAGGCAGGGGGCACAGAACATCTTAGAGACCAAGTACAATGCTAAAGTTGTGTGGAAATGAATGGACTGATGTAAGAAATGATGGTGGCTTTATTGCATCTTAGAGTGCGATTACACTAATGAAATAAATTGAGTGATGGATCAGAGTTTTGAATTCGATTCAAAGCCATGCGGTAGTCATGTGTTTTTTGTGTTGGTGTGTGTATCGTCTTCAGAAAACTTTTAATCCATTTTTAAGCTGTGTTGTATATCAGTAAAAGGGGCTACATAGGCTTTTAAAATAATTGTATTTGAGGCTCTGTCCTGCACCTGCTCATCTTTGCACTGGCTGCATCTCACAGCTCCTAGCTGCTGCAAAAAAAATATTTCTTGCAATCTGGAATAGCACTATAGTAGAATGATAGGGGGGGGGGAAATTAAAGCAGAGGTTTCCCTGCAACCTGACACAGGCACACACAGAGGGGGTGGAGAAAGAGGGCTAGCAAGGGGGGACAGGATGACTGAAAACGACCAGAGACCTTTTGACTAGATGGGCTCTCCTAAACTTGGAAGGAAGGAGACACAGAGAAGGAGCTGAAACTGACCAGAAACATGACTAGTCTTGGGAAGGGGGGGAGACCTACTCATGCACACAGAAGGGGTGGCAAAGAGTGAGTGGCAAACCCCACAGACTCAATTTACACTGGCAGAGGCGTTCACATATGCTGAACTGATTCAAATGAAGCCATTTGACGGAAGAGTAAAATACCTTGATTCTTATAAAAATAAAATGATTCTTCTGTGTCAAAATGATCTGTGCCTCCACAGGTGTGTAGTCACTTTTTAAAAAATCCATTTAAAACATGCAAAACCCAATTCAAATATGGGTGTTTTTTTTTTCTCTATTGTAACTGCGCTCTGACTCAATATGTATTCTCGCTATGACACTCTGCAGGAATTTAAGGGGGAAGGGAGTAATTTCCTGACCCTTTCTAACCCTTTCCAACGTTCTAAGCAAACACATTTATCCATTATGCATTGTACAGTCACACTTTCAACCTGGTCAGTAAGTGAAATTCTAGCACACAAATTTAAAAACAGGAAATATACACGAGTAATAGAACATGTCAGGCTTAAAAACAAACTAAAATGAATCCAACATGGAGGGGTGGGTGGGAGAAACGGCACACTCCACACCTCTTCAAGACCTGGACTATAATTCCTAGAAAATCCCAGTCAGGATGGCCCATAAAAGATTCCTGGAGCTGCCATCCCACTTCTGTAGCCCATGATCTCAGCATGTTCCCTATAAATTGTTTAATGAAACCATCTACATACAAAGGGATGTCTTCACATGTCCAAGTTCTTCGTTGGGCACTAGCTTCACAGGATCTTCCCCCGAAAAGTTACAAATAAGGTGCGCTTTTGAGTTCCCCAGGAGAAGATAGCATAAAAGCAGGGGTTCAAGCAAAGAGCCCCCAAAACTGGGCCAATTGTGAGGTCCATGCACTCTTGATAGCCAGGAAAATAAAATGGAGCTTTAGATTCTACAGGAGACAGAAGCAACGAAGGTATCAATTTCCAAGATATTCCACTTCGCTGAAGTCAAAGGCCTGGCCTGGCACTCTTCAGATGTAGCACGAGGCAGAAAAAGGTGGGGTTGGTGACAATCTTTACATTGACAATATGAGGGTCTGAATTTAGGTGTCACGCTACGTTTTAGAGTCAGCCACAACCAGATTCATAGCAATACCGAGTGGTCAGAAGAGAGAGAACCTTTATAGGCATGCAGTTTCATGGAAAAGCCATGTTGTCTCATGAAAAACCAGCTAGCCCAGGACAGGTTCCGAATAATCAGCCAAAGAAGTAACTGGCCAGCGCCTAGGGCAGTACGGGCATGTCATGCTGACGCCACTGGACACCGTAACATTTCCTCTGTTACCTGCTGATTTCCACACTTTCAGAATGACTGCAGTAACAGAGATAAGGTACCAAAGGTTTCTGGACATCCTAAGACAGTTTCCCCTTTGCATTCCTCAATTGTGGGGAATGAGATCGTTAGGAGACACACGGATGCATACCTCAAGAATGGTGGCTGCTGCGGCTTTTCTGCTTTTCCTCTTCCTTGTATTTTGGTTTTCTGTGAACTTGAGCAATCCTAGAAACCCCCACTAACTGCATATCAACGTTAGAGCTGAAACAGATGTGGACATTTTATGGAAAACCATCAGCTAGAACTATAGCACAAATCTCAGAGCAGGTACATCGTAAGCACTTGCTGAGACCCACACTCTGGTAGGGGAGGTGTGTCCCAATGGTGAATCCCCTCCCGAAAACTTTGACCCTGCAGTAAGAAAGAGGAATATTTTCTAACCGCTTTCCATCAGGTTTCTCTGGTTTATTGTCTTTCTAACCTAGAGGAAAGGCCATTCACAAACAAACCCCTACCCTCTTTGATTAAATCTTTTTGGCACGTAAGAGACCTGGGTTTTTTTATGCTGAACAGTCGTTAGCTACATCGGCATAGCAGCATGGGTTAATCCAGATCTGAGCACATGCAAGAGCTTTAATGAATATTGCAGAAGGAAGCTGGGAACTACATTCAATTAACTAACACACACATACACAGCTGAACAAATTATAGTGCTGTCAAGTGTTGAAGCAACCATACCAGAACTATGGCTATCAACCAGCGATGCAGAAGTCTGGAGTTGTAGGTTTTTATGATAACAACTCATTCTTCTTCTATTCCTGGTCTCTCTAGAAGTGTGATTATGCTACATCCAACTGACCTTACCTATGACCTTCTGACATGCCGTAAGTAACTCTACCACTGGGACACACCAGGTTTCCCCTCATCCCCTGTTCTTCCACTAAATTACCATAAATAGAAAATAACAGAAGGGCTATGTATAATAGCAGAAAAGCAGATAAAGTGGTATCAAGCTGTGATAACCAAGATACTGTCTACACTGTATAATTTTAGAGCACTCTCCATCTGAGCTGTGGTTGATGGGGACAAACCTTCTCAGCGGTGGCAGAAGTTTGCCTGACACCCTTACTGATGCCATCTTAGCACTAGGAGAGACTTGAATTTCCTTACGCCTTTCATTTCATCTCCTCGGTCTCTGCTGCTGTTCTTACAGAGCTCTATTTAGATCTGAACGCCTGTTACTCTTGTGTTTTATACTATATTTCTAATATATGCATGTGTAAGCTGCCCTGAAAATTTGTTTTACTAACTGAAGAAAAACTCTCAGTATAAGGCAACAACATGGAGGTCATTACATCAGAAGAAGTTGGAACCTATAACCAATCCAGAATGCAGAAGCAAGCATATTGACTGATAAGGTAAAGGTAAAGGTTCCCCTTGACATTTAGTCCAGTCGTGTCCGACTCTAGGGGGTGGTGCTCATCCCCGTCTTCAAGCCATAGAGCCAGCATTTGTCCGTAGACAGTTTCCGTGGTCACGTGGCCAGCGCGACTAGACACAGAACACCGTTTACCTTCCCACCGAGGTGGTACCTATTTATCTACTCGTATTTACATGCTTTCGAACTGCTAGGTTGGCAGGAGCTGGGACAAGCGACTGGAACTCACTCCGTCGACCTTACGGCTGCTGGTCTTCTGACCCTGCAGCACAGAGGCTTCTGCGGTTTAACCCCAAACAAAACCCCAAATCCACACTAGAGTGAATCCTTAGGTCAAACCAAAATGTAAAGGGAAAAAAAGTGCAGAAATGCAGATAAAGAGAAAGAAGGGGTACAAAAGCAAGCTCTTCCCGTTTTCCTTTCCTCTCCTTCCCTTTCCCTGTTTCTCGTCCCACCCCACTGCCCTTTTTTAACACCAGGTGTGACAAGAGGCCCTTGTGACCCTGAAAGGTTGCACCCAACGTTGTGCTTTGGGGGTCATGCTGGTCCAAGTGTCAGTCTAGTAATGAAGCTGGGATTTTGGAACCCATACACCACCATTTTTTTAAAAAACAAAGAAACCACAAAACTTGTTTTACTACAAAACTTGCCCCCCCCCCCCCGCCAGTTTTCTGGACTTCACCAAGCATTGCTTTCATGTTTTCAAGCCTGTTTTTAAAGGCTTCAGGGCTAGAAATTTGTTTCCTATCCTTTTTTTTAAAGTACCCAGAAACAAAAACAGAGAAGGGCATCGCAAGATCTTAAATTCTACACTCAGCAACGATTTTTAATGCTCTTGAATGGTTCAATCACAAAAAAAATATACTCAGGGCTAGGTCATGACAGTTGTGGAAAAAGCACTGCTAAACAAGTTGATTTTTTCCACTGGAAAGTGTAAAAGGGGAGGGTTAAGGAGGAGATGGAGATAACATCTTATGCATTTTGCTGATGCACTGGCTTTTTTACTGCCTGTTTGCCAGACAAGAATCAAAATGCTACAAAACTAAACAATTCTCTTCCCAGCAACAGCAGAAGCTTAGCTAAAGCACAGTGCATGGCAGTTCATGTCAATCTTTTCTAGGCTTCTTAAAATTAAAAAAAAAATAATAAGAGGCACGCGACATGCATTAAATAAAAGAAACAAATGCACATAAGCAAGCAGTTACCCACTGCTCTCGAACCTTGATCACACTCTCCCATGTTTTTAAACCTCAAATCTTCAGCTCGATTCCAAACGACAATAAAAAAGGGTGCAGAAAGCATGCCAAGTTCCCCCCGGCTCTTAAACCAGGAACATGTACTGTATGATTTGGAGGGGCAGAAAAAGTTACTTTCAGATAACCCCCCAAGAAATACTGTACGGTTTGTGTTCCAAAGCCGTGATTTCACCACTGGTCGTCGCCCCCTCCAACAGGCCTGATCAAACATTTTTGCAGCTTTGGGGGGCACAGCTGCTCATTACCGTAACGAAAAAGTGCATATCAACTCGCCGTGAGCAACTCATCTCATGTCAAGTTTGGCCCATGGATCAAAAGCAAAAAAAAGGAAAGGAAAAGAGACCTAGGGTCCAAGAGCTGTTATCTCATACCAGGAATGGGGGCCTGAGACGCGGGACCCGCTGTCAAGTTGGACTTAAGTCACAACAGCAACTCGATTTCGATTCAACTCGGGGTTTATTTGTCAATGATTCAGACTCAACTCGCGACTCAACTCGCAAGCTTTCCGACCCTCTGCAAATTTAAATGACTTTTCTTCAACCACTCTATAGCATTCAGAGGTGAGAGCTGTCATCCCTTATGGCCTTCGTGCATATTTGAAGCCTGGCACATTACTGCCTGTTACACATTAAGGGGCTAAAATCCCTGCTCATGACACCTTCACTGGTGGCGTTGGCAAAGTTCTCCGATTTTTAGCGTCCCACATAACAAAATGAATTAAATCGTGACAGACGTGGCGGAGGAGATAAGGAAGTGACATCATCGCCCCTGCAGGGGTAAGATAAAGTGGCTGTAAATCAAAAGAATTCCTGCACACACAAACACACACACCTTTTTTTTTTTCCAGCACACCCAAGGAGGTATGATAGGCCAAAAAAACAGGGTGGTTCTGCCAAGTTTTATGCTAAGTAAGAAAACCAGCATGCAAATCTCTCAGTCCACTAGTGGAATTTAAGGAGCTCACTTATTTATTTTACTTTGTTTTGTTTTGTTTAAAATGCATATGTGTGATAGAGGCGCTCAGGAGTGAGGTCTCATTCCTACAAAGACAAATATTTAGGGGAAGTGGTAGGAGAGAAGTTCTTTCAAAAGATGCAAGCCCCCCGCCCCCAAGAAAAGAGCTTGGAAGCAACATGCTGTAAAATTTACACCGTTACATGTAAACACAATTTTCTCTCTCTCTCTCTCTCTCTTTTTTAAGAAGACCAGAATGAAGTTCCATTTCAAAAGTAATATAATGAGTGTGAACCAAGTTACCCTTTCAATTCGTTTTTACAAGCTGCCTTTAAAGGGTTATTTCCAGAGATATTTTACAAGGGCTTTTAATGTTTTATGCCATTCTCTTCTGAAGCCTAAGGGTATATACGGCTTGGGTCCAAGCTGTCTAAAAGATCACATCTCCCTCTATGGGCTTGCCCAGGCATTAAGATCCTCAGGAGAAGCCTTTCTCTCCACCCCATCATCTTCACAGGCACATCTGATGGGGAGACGGAGAGGGCCTTCTCCGTGGCTGCTCCTAGTCTTTGGAACTCCTCCCACTGGAGGCCAGGTTGGCCCCGTCTTTGCTGTCCTTTCACTTTCTCTTCAGGCAGGTTTTTCCTTAACAACTGGTAGTCTGAGAGGGGTTTTAAATGGATTGCTGTGCTCTGTTGGTTTAAATGTGTTTTAATACTGATCTTAGTTATCATTTTAATATAATACTTCTTTAATTCTCTTTAAATATTTCTATACTTACTGTTTTTAGCTTTTAAATACTGTTTTAATGATATAAGCCATCTTGGGTCATTTTGGGGAGAAAGGCGGGATAGAAATAAACAAACAAACAAACAGACAAACAAACAAATAAATTCTGTAAAGTGTACATATAGAACTAGAAGACAATACATGGTCGCCATCGCTCAAAAATGATTATTTTAGAATAGGAGGGGCAACTGAGACAATCAGACATAGGAGGATAACGAAATTCACTTATAATTCTTTTATAAGGGACTTTATTAGCATGGAGCTCTGGGGGGAAAGACAAGTAGCAGACACAATTAATAAGCATGTGCTATCAAGTCAATAGAAGTGGTTTCCCATTACCTTCTTCTGGAGGTGTCTTGAGACTGTGCAGCTTGCCCAAGGCCACCCAGGCTGGCCCTTTTCTCAGTAGGGATTCAAACTCCCACCCTCCAGCTGCTCAGCCAGGTATCTAAACCCCTGAGCTATCCCACCAGCTAGTAGGAGACATAGCAGAGATTTAAAAGTTTAGGCTCACTATGGAGAGAGTAGGTAGGGAGATTTTTTTACACTTAAGAGAGTGTATCGACGCTGCAGAGTTACAGCAATCTGATACCACTTCAGAAGCAATATTCTGAACAATCCAGGGCTTTATAGTTTGATAAGATAGTTTAGAATTCTCTGGTGTGTTTTGGAGGTGTGCCCGAGCGGCTTCCTAGCATCAAATTCAATAAAGCTCAACAAACTAAAAATGTCAGATTCTAGAGGACAAACCCATGGCAGTTAAAGCAGTCTTCAAGTACCACAGCTATGCTGTGTCGATGAACACACTCTATTTTTCACAATACTAAAAGCAAAGTTGTCCAGTGAAACTGACCAAAAGGTGTCAACATGCAGCCCAGTCACCTTACCTGGATGACGTCTTTCTCACGTTGACGAGATACAACCAGTCGCTAAGCCTTGGGTAGCTGTTCAACTCGGCCGTCCTGTCATTTAGGGGGACACTCAACTTACACTGCAGCTGTATGCCAATGTAGCGGACAAGTTCTCACCTGTCAAGTGGAGAATTAAAAGCATTAAAATGGTGCCAGAAAGCAGTCATGAGTGGAAATGGCAAATCAAGAGAATGGGGAAAGCCACAGGCTATTTATTCACTGTCTTTTTCATTCACATTTAAAAGGGGTGGAAGAGAAGATTTGGCTAACACTACTCAGCACTACTGCTTCCAAAAATTCCTTGTTTGCACTAAAATTCCCAGAATCTGCTAAGGAGTAACTTTTCCAAGCAGTTTCTGCTCAGCCAATGTCACTCGTCAACAGGAATGGAAAGATATGTCTTAATTTTATTAGCATTTCTTCAAGCCCCACCTGCAATTTCTTCTTTTCTTTGCTATAGACTAGGCTGTGAAGATTCTGTTTTCCCCTCCCTTCAGTGGTATTTGACTGTAAAATCTATATTTTACAATTTTTCGTAATGTGCACATTTATTCATGCTTTTCAAACTTGCATATTTCCCCATTAACTAAAGTTGTATTTGTATGTCTGTTAGACAGCCAACATTTTAGAACATGCTGATTGTTTTCTGCACATAATACTTCTCCAGAACTATCCATTAACTTTGTAAATAGGTAAAATTCTTGAAGCAAGTACAATTTGTTTCACAAGAAATCTTGAGAGGTGTAAAAAAGCTTCCGTTCTCAAAACTGCTAAATCTGACAAAATTCTTTTTACTCTTCAACTACAATTCCTAGTCACCATAGCCACTGATTCGAACTAGGGACTCATTGCTCTTAAGTCAAGTTTCTTAACCACTACACTACATCAAATCACGAAAAGCAAACAGCTTTACATGATCATATTTAAAGTCTGATATTTTTCCTTTGGAACAACTGAAACTCTTTCCTAAAAGGATGACCCTCAGATGCATACTTGTTTGCTTGGCTGGAGGACATTTGGCTGCAGCACATAATGCAGCTTGGAACAAAAACAAAAATCTATTACTTTTTTTTCTTTTAATGTCTAAAAAATACTCAGATCCCAAAGATATGGTGGAAAACCCATGCAATTGCTATCTTAAAACTAGTAAAGAAGTAAACAATCCCATTATACCCTTTCACCTATACAAAGTGTTTGAAGTAAGGATACTGGATCAATTAATACCCAAATCTGAACCCTTTCTTACTGCTCAACAAGCAAGCTTTTAGCCTGGTAACTTATTTATTACTGTATTATCTATTTATTTAAAATATTTTTACCCCACCTTTCTCCTTAAAAGGATCCAAAGCTGGCTGTGGAAGCTCAGCTCCTAAACTTAGTTCAACATACAGAGCAGCGGTTCCCAATCTTGGATCTTCAGATGTTCTTGCGCACTGCAATTCCCAGAAATCCTGGCCAGCACAGCTAGTGGGGGAAGACTTCTGGGAGCTTTAGTCCAAGAACATCTGGAAATTCAAGGTTGGGAACCACTGATCTAGAGGATGGTTTTGAGACTCATCAAGATACAGACGTTGATGAGATGCAGCCAGTCACTAAGCCTAGCAGCCACACACAGGACCATCAAATAATGCTTCCAGCAACTGTACTTGAGCTACAGTGCCACTGATCATGGAGATTTTCAAAAGTTATTTTCCCAAGCTCCACCTAGCCCTACAAAGCAGTGCCTCAGTATCTACCCTACCCCCACCACAGCTTCATCCATCTTCTCTCACCGATCTCTCTCTTCTCCTTACCATGCAAGTTTTAATTGTGCACGCTCCCCCAAAAGGCCAAACTCCCCCCATTGGCCCAATGTACAAGAGGGAACAGAGGCCAGAAGACAGATCCACGTTTCTGAACAAAGCTTTTCGGTAATGGGATGGGTACTCATTTCCATGAACAGTAAAAGCTGACTCAAACAACTGCTTTCTGGGGCAAGTGAGGTTTTATCACTTCCCACACAGTTACTTTCTCAGGTCTTAGAACAGCTTGTGGGAATTTTAAATAGGACTTTTTTTCAAGGCGGAGCAAGGCACTTGAAAAATAAAAGTTAAATCAGTAGCAGCGGAGAACAATTTAAAAGAGAGAGACAGGAAGTGAAAGCAGCAATATAAAATGCACCTTTGTCAGCTATGTGGCTTCATAGAATGAAAGGCTGCTCAGTGTTAAGAAAACCACAAACCACCCGCACCTTTTTCGAATCAAACCAAAGGTCCATTTACTCTAGAAATCCATTTCACCAGGGACAAGATGAACATGCATGAGATGCTTTCATTTGGATTCCTGCACTGAGCAGGGGTTGGACTTGATGATCTTACAAGCCTCTTCCAACTCAATTATTCTATGATTCTTTGCCCAGTCTCAGGTTTTAACTGTTGATTCTGGGATTTTTATAATTATATTCTTTTTGTTGCCTGCCCACATTTGGTACTCAAAGGCAGACTGCCTCAAAACGTGGAGGCTCCAATTTTGCCACTGTGCGTATGCATGTCCATTTGTTTGTTTACTAGATTTCAATCCTGCCTTTCTCCCTAAGATGTGATTAGCATGGCTTGCAATAACATTACATAAAATATATTTCTTTCTTTGAGACAGATAGAAACAGATAAAAGCAGGTACTGATAAAACAAGCAAAGGGTTATAATGCTAAAACACAATTAAGCAAATTATAGCATTCAAAGACTATTTAGAAATACATCGAAAGCAAAAAATAAAAATAATAAAAAGGGAAGCAGCACAAAGAAACGAGGAGTAAAAGCCTCATTCAGCTGCTAAAAACCTGCCTGACCAGGATCTGACAGATGAACAATAAGAAGTGGGCAGACTTTATCATTGGGAGGAGAGTTCCACAGCCATCTAAAAAATGCCTCTCTTGAGTCACACTAAATGCATTTTGATGAGGGCACAGAGAAAAGGGCTTTTCACAGCCCAAGCAGGCTTGTATGGGAGATACACAGCCCTTTGGATACCCAAAAAGGAAGAATCACTCAAAACAAAGCCATAAGTCCACCATAAGTTGGCAGCATGTAACTACAAAAGGAAGAATACAATTGAAAAAACCAAAATCAACAATCAAAACAATTAAATACCAAATTAAAAATACAGCTTAAAAATACACAAGTGTATAGGACCAAACCGGTAACAACTGCTAGTCACCTGCCCAAAACAAATCTGAACAAGTCTTTACCTGCCAGTTGAGGGACAACATGGAGCCTAGACTCCCATGGCAGAAAGTTCAACAGCTTTAGGATCACCCACCAAGAAAGCCTTGGCTATTAATGGACCTCTCCTCCTGGTCCTTCACAAACGTGTTTAATACTGGAGAAAGGAACTTGCAGGCCTTCAAGTGGTGCTAGACTACAACTCCCATCATTCCTGGTTACAGACTATGTTGATGGGGCTGGTAGGCGTCGGAGTCCATCAACATCTGGAAGATGGTAGTTCCTCACCCCTTGCTCAATCCTTCTTTTCTCACAGAATCACAGAACTGTAAAGCTGTATGGCACCCTAAAGGTCATCTAGTCCACCCACGCAGGAATTCATAGCCAATACATTCCTGTTAAAATGCTTTTTTATTCAAAAAGGGCAGAGGAAAACATACCAGATAGCTGAGCGCTTGGAGAAACTCTTAACACGGCAGTTGCCCACTGTAAAAGTCATCTAAGCTAGCAACTACCACTGCATTATAAGGGAGCTAATTTTGTACTTTAATTAAGCACTGTTGGAAGAAATCCTCAGCGTGGGAGGCTCCAGTTTGATTGCAATGCAATAGTGTCAGCTATTCTAGCACCAGAGAATAACGAGAAACATTCTCTACATGGTGCATCATTTTATAAACCTTAGTTCCTGCCCCTGCCTTAGTCCTTTTTCTCTTAAACTCGCAATCCTCAAACCGCCATCTGGCAGAAGCCTTTCCATCAATGCACAGGTAGAGACCGGGGGGGGGGGGGGGGCGCAGGTAAAGCACATCACCGGCTCTGAGGAGGAGCCAGTTTCCTCTTGCTTGGCAGGAATCATTCTGCTTGGCTGCAGCAGAGAGATGAAGGCAAGGGGAGTCCGTCTGCTCCACCAGTTCTGCTGAAAAAACTGTTACTCTGCAGCTTCTCTGTTCCTTAAACTCTTTTCCACTCCAAGCTGATCACTGGAGTGAATCTTGGTCACTTGAGAATCAGGGCTTTTGTGCTTGCATCTTTCCTTTTTTTATATATATATTTTATTTTCCAACATATAGTTTAAAAGCATATAAATATAACACCATATATCTTTAAAGGATAAACATAAATTGTAAGCTTCACCTACAAGCATTCTTATTTATTGGTATAATTTTTCTGGTGAGATCCTATCCCATACCTCCCCCTTTTTTTCCCCCTTTATTATTCATTTTTAGTTTCTTTATTGCGGGGGACTTTTGCTTTCCACCAATTGTAAAATAAATTCCAGCTTAAGTAAGAAGTTGACTTTTCTTGTCCTTTTAATCTTTTGGTTAATCTATCCATTTCTGCACTTTCTAGTATTTTCTTAATAATCATGTCATCCTTTGGTGGATTTTTCCTCCTTCCATACCTGTGCCCATACTAACCTGGCTGCTGTCAGATCATGTATTATTAAGTAATAGTTTTGTGTATTGATATTGTTTGCAATAATCCTAATAAAAATATTTCTAGTTTGAATTCTATTTCCTGTTTTGACATTTGTTTAATCCACATATGAATTTTTAACCCAATAATTTCTTGCTTTATCACATGTCCACCATGCATGGTAATAAGTTCCTTCATGATTCTTGCATTTCCAACACTTATTCGACATATTTGGAAACATTTTTGCAAGCCTAGCTGGTGGCAGATGCCATCTATAGTGCTTGCATCTTTCCTGTTCTCTCCTCCGTCGTGTTAGTCTGTGCAAGCATATCAGGCAAAACCCAAAGAAACAAAAAAAATTAATAGACAAAAAGCCTTGTGGCACCTTAAAGACTGTTATATTTTAATGTGAGCTTTTGTGGACAAGTCCACTTCTTCAGACATACTTCTGTCTGAAGACAAAAAGGTCTTTACACGATAAGCTAAAGAGCAGAGACTCAAGAGCCGACGAAGAATCTTTCAAATTAAACAAATACCTTTCCGTCAAGTAATTTTGGTTACCTATTTCTGCACACTGTATGCAATGTAAGGGCGCTGGGGGAATACCTTCGAGAATTAAAAAAAATGGAAGGAAAAAAAATAACTCCCCTTCCAAAACAAATTTATTCTCCCACACATAAAACTGCACAAAAGCACAACACAAGAGTTGGCCTGGCTTTTTGATTTTCTTTACCAATCCAATCACCAAATTAAAGTTGCACTTGCAAAAAAAAATAAAAAAATAAAAATCCACAATGTCTTTTATTTATGCTTGCTAATCAAAAACCTAGTAGGGAGGGTCATTCCAATTAAAACAGACATAAATCAAAAGAAGCAGCAAAACTTGAGAACTGCAAATACACACACACACACACACACCTCAGCAGAGCAGTATTCCAACAAATTAGAAAGGACTGTTTCTAAAAGAAAATTGCCAGTGTCAGTATCACCAAATCAAGTAATTATTCTCCAAAAGGAACAAATAATTCTAAATTTGGAGAGATCCAACCTACAGTATCACTCCAGCACAACACCTCCAAAGTAACTACTTAGTGAGTAACTTGTACTTAATTCCTTTTTGCAAAAAAGAGAGGCATAATCAGGTTTCTTTATGACTGCAATGGAATGAGGCTCAAGTTCCCTTTTATTGTGATGCAAGCTGTCATGCGGGTGGAGGAGGTAAGTAGCAATGCAAGCAAAGGCAGCAGTTGAACCTCAAAGTTCTATGCTTAGCCAAGTCCCTGTGAACAAGGCAGAGGCTCTCCCGGTGCCAACTACCACAATACACAAACACTCACAAGCGATTCAATACACCAATTAACAAGGCTACCCACAAGCACCTCTTAACATCAGAAGCGGCCCTTGGAAATGTATTCCAACCTATGCTGCTGTGTTCCGCACCTGATGCTGGCGAGCATCCAATGAGACTGGATTTTCCACTTTTCCGCTTTCAAGATCCAGTGAACCTACTTTCAGTTGAAACCTGTTATCACTTTACCCGCTTCTCAATCTGAGGTCAGAGACCTAGGGGGCAAAGCAGCAGCATGGGACCAGGGGCGGAAGAAAACAGACATGGATGACTAGGTTATTCTTTCAGGCTGCTGGTGCGGTGTGGGGCATGGATGCACACCTTGAATCTGAACCTTCAGATCATCCAAAACATGTATGGCATTATGTGTTGCAGAGTTTTGAATTTCTGGCAAAATTCTCTTTTGCTACGCAGTAGAAGTACAGAGATTCAGAGGGGAGAATAGCTTCAAGTTCTCCAGAGTCCACCCCTTTCTTATTAACTGGTACTTAAAGTCTCAATGAATCACCCGGAGACATTTGTAGATGAAAGAATAAAAAAGTTTCTTTACTTCCAGTTGTTTAAAATTAAAGCCTTGTGTATACTGCTTTCTTTACTGCACACATACTAGTAACAAACTAAACAGATCAACATCAACAAACAACTTTCACCAACTGACGAAAGAGAGGGAGTAGAAAACTCAGCAGAGGCGAGGCTCCCTTTGAATTTCAAAAGCTGGAAGAAACTATTGGTTAGTGCTGGACAGACAGATAATCAGCCCCCGCCAAGAAAAGTCCCTCCTAAGGCACTCAACGACAGACAGCATGCGAGGTTGTAAATAAAACTCCAACATGATATGCCAACCATGTTTTTCTTCTTTAGGTTCTGTATGGACAGCTGGGTCAGTCTCTATGCAAAGAAACAAAAGCCAAACAAGGACTAGACATCAAAATGTTTAGAAAACAACAAAAGAACAATTCACAGGACAGCCTGAAAATCACCAAAGGGTAGATTCCAAGCACAACAGTGCTAGAGAGATATCAGGAAACTATTAGAGGTAACTGTGTTGGTTGGGGTTTTCCGAGAACTGTAATATTTAAAAAAAAAAATCCCTTTTCTGGCCATGCTGGATTAGTATTTTAATATTATTTTAATAGTTACTTTTTACCGAAGCACTGGCCTCTGGGCCCATCAAAGTTGCCCATTCTGCCCCCAGACTATGAGATGACCCACTACTTGCCTTCCCAGCCGGAGGAAAACACAGAGAAGCAAAGGAATAAATCACTTTTCTTCAGCTTCAGCAGTGAGTGGCTGCTACACTGAGGAGGGGAAAACAGAGGAAAGAGAGGTGGGGAACTTATCCTGAGATGAGGCATAACAAATTCCCAAATCAAAGCAACATACATTTCTTCTTTCAGCAATTAAACTTCTGATTGTTCCCTGTCATTACACAAAGCTAGCCCTGCTCGGCCGGGCGGCATCTGTTGGACTTTGACACTCAGCTGGCCGAAGAATGTTATGCAAAGAGAGTTAGACGGGTTACCAAACAGAATCAGCCTCCCTACGCTTGAAGGTGATAAGAAGGAGCGTGTGGTCTGTCCACACGGGAGCATTATGGGAAATCCCTTCCTCCGGGGATGCCTTTGGCTAATAATGGGTGGTAATCACATCTCTCGTGTGCCTCCCTTCCTGGCAGCCATTCAAACCACTCCTTGCTTTTCTTCCTCCCACCTTAAGCTCTGACTGACAATCAGCCAGCGCTGCAAAAATGGTCGAGCACTGAAAGCTTTAAAAAGCTCCTTCAAAAACAACAGGTGACAGGTATCACTCAGCTCCCCGACATCTGATAGCAGGACAGATTGCATTTTTGCACATTCACAAACCCCACGTACCTATGCGGCCCCGGGAAATGGGGCTTTATTGGTTAATAACTCATAGAATTTCGTAGCCAGCACGGCTGCTGGGTTTCTAGGAACTGCAGGCATAAAGAAAGTGGGATCAGAGAATAATGAGACTTCTGGAATAGGGCCTATAAGGCCACTGAGTTCAACCCCTTGCTCAAGGCAGGAAGACAAATCAAAGGGTATCTGTCAGGTGGTTGTCTAAGTAACTTTCCTTAATATTATACTGAATTTAGGAAAGAACACAACGTGAGACTTCCAGCTTTGTGGACCACAAGTGGCCTTATTCTGCAGAATAATTATACATCACTTTGTGACCCAGTTTTTTAAAGAAGTGAAACAGCCATGGGTTTCCCCGAAGGATGCTGGAATTGTAGTCCAATCAAGTACTGAGAATTCAGTTCCAGACCCCCTTGCCTCCTCCCACAGGAACAACATTTATTCATTTATTCATTTCCCCTCCTCTCCATTTCTATAAATATTCTCTACACAGGGATGTTCATTTCACACAACCCAACCCACCTTCCTCTCCCCTCAGCTCCGACTTATTCTGTCATTTCCTGCCTTCGCTTCTAAGCAAACCGGTACAGTTTGCCTGCTTGCGACGGCTGGGGTCGGTACAAAACCAGTTTCTAAGAAAAGAGCAAAAGGGCATGAGAGTTCAGTATTTCTGAACTCCTCTCGAAAGAAAGAAAGAAAGAAAGAAAGAAAGAAAGAAAGAAAGAAAGAAAGAAAGAAAGAAAGAAAGAAAGAAAGAAAGAAAGAAAGAAAGAAAGAAAGAAAGAAAGAAAGAAGGAAGGAAGGAAGGAAGGAAGGAAGGAAGGAAGGAAGGAAGGAAGGAAGGGAAGGGAAGGGAAGGGAAGGGAAGGGAAGGGAAGGGAAGGGAAGGGAAGGGAAGGGAAGGGAAGGAAAGGAAAGGAAAGGAAAGGAAAGGAAAGGAAAGGAAAGGAAAGGAAAGGAAAGGCAGAAGGAAAGAAAATGTGTCAAACAAGCACAAAAGAAATAAGTAATTTTAGAACTGTAAGGGACCCTATAGATGAGTCCAACCCCTGTCAAGGAGGCACTGCGGGGAATCGAACTCCCAGACTCTGCCTCTACAGTCAGATAGAAAACCACTGAGCTATCTATCCAGCAGTCTGTATCTGCTCCAACTATTACAAAGGAATGCATAGGAAGTAAATAATAAATTGCTGCCTGTTTCTTTAGGTCAAATAGAAGATACTTCTAGACTGGCTCGTAATGCTACTAAGAATATTTTTTTAAAAAAGTAATGTGTTCTCATAGGTTGTTGCAGCATAAAAACAATTAATTTGTTGCTACTTGGTGCAATACTGAAAAAGTAACCCATGGCACTGCTTAACAAGCTTTCAATACTTTTATGCATTTTAAGATGTATAAGAGAAACACCTAAACACTTGAGAAGTTCCACTGATGGCTCTAGAAATCTTCTGATACTTAACTAGAAAAGGTAACTAGGAAACGTTACACGAAGGAAGGAAAGATGGAAGACCTGCGGGGTGTGTGCTGATGAGAAGCAGAAAAATGGAAGTAAAGAGGGACAGAATGAGGGCAAAACAGAGTGATACACTTTGAGAGTATCTATATGACACAGATATGGAGTTTGACACCACTTTTTAAGTTCCATGGCACCAACCTGAGATTTTCAGTTTGATGAAGTAATTGGAATTCTCTGCTACAGTTCAAGGAACCGCCCTGGAGTTCACCGGCTCTCCAAACAAAAAATCAGAAGGTTTCTTAGGCTAGAGCTGTAACTGTTTGGTGTCAAACTGTGCAATGTAGATACCCTTGATGTGTATAGCTTTGTTTTGCCCTCATTATGTTACTCATTATTTCCACATTCTGCGTCTTATTAAAACACACACAAACACACACTGAGCAGCTCTTCCATCTTTTCCCTCTTTGATGGGGTTTGTGTGGTATGAAAGAAGGTGGGAAACCACAGATGGATTATGAGAAGAAGGTGCCCCCATTTGAGCCTCATGTGAAAGGAAAGGGTGGCAAATACACACCAAAATCCTCATCAGGAAGCACCCTAGTTTGGGGTGGGAAAGTCCAGGCCCCTTCTCAACACACCAGGGGGCTGGTTCACAGCCCAGTGGCCAGGGGTCACGGTAGTAACTTATCTGTGGCTTCAGCAGCCTGACAATTCCCCAGCAGCCACCACAGTGGCATCCCACCACTGCTGTGGCCAGCCGGTCAGATAAAAAGGCTTGGCTAGCCAGTAGATGGAGGAGGTGTCTTTGGAGAGGGACTGGAGTGAGGAAGTTGTCACTGCGCTCCACCTGGAGAGCATGTATATTGCTCCCTAGATCTCTCCACTTTAGTCTGCTTTGGGGAACGTAGCTGGTTCCTTGGAGATAATAGAGATATATACATGGTTAGTAACAGTGTTGTCCAATCATTGTTCATACTTTTGGCTTTGACTGTCAACGACTAATCTCCACTAAAGCTTTATTGGGGAATAGATCTGTGATTATTAGGGTGGTTGAGCCCAAAGATGAGCCAGCACAAGAGGCTTCTCCCCGTTCCAAACTCACAACAGCCAGGGTATCTTGAATCTGGATTACACTACCTAGCCAAAGATGACGTACCAAGCAAAAAAGAATTCTGTATCATCATAAATTATACAAATTACACAGACTGATGTATTTTCCTTCCTACAGAATAGCAGGTACATTAAAATGTTGCAGAATTTATTCTAAGACAAAGAGTTTATGCAGGCTAGTTTCCAGACACTGGAGAGCTTTTTTATGCATCCCTCTCGTTTTGTGATTTTAGAAGGCACTGAGTCTACTCTTTGAAATTTATCTTTGCAACAAAGACTAGAAACCTAGCCTTCTTTTTTTATTTATTTACTCCAAGTCTGCAATTCTATGTACTTGAATGTCTTCCTCTTAATATCCAGTAAGCTCAGCACCTCTGAAACTATTTACAAAGATTAAGATACAATGCATGCATAATTCATTTGTCAAACTAGTCAACAAGGTACTAACAAAGAGTCACTCCACACGGATCTCTAGCTGCCAGTCAAGAGTGGTTAGAGACATGCCCAGCATGCTTAAAACATAAGTAAAGCAGAAATTCTTGGGAAGCCGGATTCTGTGCCCAAGTTTCTAATGAAGTGCTTTTCTCCACATTTGTACATAATTACAACACACTGTCCTAGTTACGTGATTTGAGTCACAGTTACCAAAGATAGGGCTGATCAATCATACCAAGAATCTCAGGTTTTAGCTCCTCTTTGAAAACCACGCATCTAGTCCTCATGGGCTGAAAAGGGAAAGAGGAAATTTTAGGGACTACTCAGTAGGATAGGCAAGGGCCGGGACAGAGCATTAAAAAAGCCTAGCTCTATATGCAGACAAGTAGAAACAGGCAAAGGAAATCTGTAGGGAGAACCAAGCTCTCTCTGTGTGTTTTAGTTGCAAAACTGTGGCTCTGCAGTGTCGGTTCTTTGTTTTATGTTTTGAAAGTTTAGATTTCATTTATTTTGCATATTGTGAAAGGTAATTGTGCCAGGAAGTGCTCAGTCATATACAAGCAAAAAATAAATAAAATAAATAAAGCACGCCACATTGTCTTTTAATGATGTAAGCTGCCTCTTTATGCTCCCTGTTCTTAGCTTTTAATGTTGTCTTTTAATGATGTAAACCACTGTTGTGTACTCATTGTTTTCAGCTTTAAACATTGTCTTTCAAAGATGTAAGCCACCTTGGGTCCTTTTAAAGGAGAAAGGCAGGGTAAAAATGTTTTAAATAAATAAATATTACAGAGGATGCAAAAATGAAAGAGACAATGAACACAGAAAAAAATGAAGCTGAGGACTGGGAAGAAACGTACAATGGCTGAAATCCTGTTGCATTAATTTTCCTGGGCATGAGAATGATACAACTTGTTAAAAACAATTCCTGTAAAACTAAACTACACTGTAATTCCAATAATACAGAACATAACCAACCCATCGAGGAAAACCCTGGTCTGAGACGACTCATCAGGTGCTTCCAGGAGGTGTTAGCATATAGAGAAATAATAAAATTAAATATTCTTTCTGGAATGTGTCCATAAATGAGTCCTGACTTTTTTTTTTAAGTAACGTTTTTAAAAGTACTTAGGATTATAATGGAGTTGTACTGGCATGGGTCCTGTCATAGCAGTCACAGACGCATATGAGATGCCGTGATGTCACAGAAATCTTAAAATGCTAAGGAAAAGGCTCTGTCCTGATGCTACCAGGCTCCACCTCCACCTGTTTTTGTCTCATGAGAGCTAGCAACCCAACGTATACCTAAATTACAAATATCTCTTGGGGAGGATATTATTAACTGGCCATCACAAAAAATATTTTTTTTGAAGGATTTTAGGGACTCCGGCATGTTATGTTAGGCATAAGATTTTGTGGACAACAGCCCACATCATCAGAGGCACAATGAAACAGGTCGAAGCCCACAAAAACTTGTTTGACATCAAGGTTGCCACAAGACTCCATCGGCCTTGTTATACAATGCAGTAGTGTGATCATCCTCCAGGGAAAGCTCAGAGGTACATCCCTCAAGTGCTTCTTCATGCAACCCAAGGACAGAGTCTGAGTTTTGACAGCCGTTTTCCAGAGTTAGGCCTTGGGCTGTGGCTTGGGCAAAAAAGCAGTTCCAGAGTGTGTGTACATGTGTGTGTGTGTGTGTGTGTGAGAGAGAGAGAGAGAGAGAGAAAGTAACTGTGAGTTTGTGAGTGTGGCTGCATGCACATGCAGGAGAATCCTGCCAAGCTCGGTATTATTTGTTGTTCTATTTATATCGTAACTAGCTAAACCTCTCGGGACAAGCTTGCCTTTTTTCTTTTTTTAAAAACCCCTGACGTCAAACGGGGCCAGTTGGGAGCTTTGGAAAAACAACAGAGACACAAAAGACAGGAGCCGAGAGAACCCCTGGGGTACAGCACAGCTTTGCAGTCAAGATTGCAGGGCAAAAAAAAAAAAAAAAAAAAAAGCGTTCCTGCAAAGCCAAGATTTCCCAGCACTCAAAGCCAAAAACAACTGACGTAGTTATTTGTCTGCCAGATTTCTTTCTTTAAAAAAGAAAAGAAAAGGTGGGAGGAGATCTTAAAAGGACCATGACAAATTCAAACCCCAAGTTCTCCCCACCCCAAATTCCATCACACAGATTCAAGCAGACCTCTACAGAAAAAGAACAAACAGAAAGAACGGTATGGGAAAATTAAGTGAACATCAAAGCGCAAGTGTCCCATTGTTGCTCCCTGGGTCCCAAGGGACGCAAGCGCAACTTTTTCACCCCACGAACTGGGAGTGTTTGACCTCAAATAAGCTCTGTTCAAAATTTGGATCAGAAACATCCTCTCTCTTCTAAATGGACACAAAATAAGACACCACACAGAGGCTACTGTGCTGCGAAAGGATACAGAACCGTAGCTCCAAGATCTGTAGCTTTAATTTTAAAAACATGCATACCTTTAAGCTTCTAGTCCTGCCCTACATTAAAAAGATCAGCCTTGCACTGTCTACAGGAATACCCACTTTGACTCATTTAAGGAGGCGGTGGTTTCTCGCTTTCATCACAGGTTACAAAATGAGCGCTGTTTACTAGGAGGAGTAACACAAGGTGATTTCCACATTCAGGGCTACACAACTTTGCAACGTGGGATCGGAGGTGCAAAGCTTCCCCTTCTGCCCGAATATTAAATGGAAGGGCGGCTTTTACGCTTCTCCCTTGAATCTCACGGGTCTAAACAGCATGGTTTTGGTTATGCAGGGATTTCCCCCGCCAATAAATAAATAAATAAATAAATAAATAAATAAATAAATAAATAATAAAGTGCCCGTGGACACCCAGAGCTCAACAGAGAAGGCGTCAAAGTGGTCTACTTGCCCCCAAGCACAACGTCTCTAATTCAGCCTCTAGATCAGGGGGTCATAAGGACCTTTAAGGCTCATGTCACAACATCCTATGTGAAAAGGATTGTCAATGCTATGGAAGGGAACACTGATTAGAGAGAACTGTTCTCTGTGTGTGTGGACTAGGACTCTGGAGAACAGGGTTCAATTCCCAGTTGGGCATCACTGAGGGAGTGGAACTGGTAAAACCATTCCTGAAATCTTAGAACTGCAGAGCTGGAAGGGACCCTCTGGATCATCAAGTCCAGCCCCTGTCCAGGAGGCGCAGCAAGGAATCGAACTCCCAACCTCTGGCTCTACAACCAGATGCCTAAACCACTGAGCTGTCCAGCAGTATTTATCTTGGAAGCCCTACTAGAGTCACTATAAATCGGTTCCAACTTGACAGAACACACACACACACAAGGGTTATACATGGATTTTGACCTCCACGGGGGTCTGGCGCCCCTAACCCCAGTGTTGTTGAAGGGAGAAGTGTATTTTAATTCCATAGTGGGATGCTGCTATCTATTGCACAGGGTTCAAGTTAGCTAGATTTTGTCTCTTTGCTTCCATATCTCAATATCACTGATGTTCTCAGTTTCCAGTCATATTATTGTTTCTATCCCTTGGGGGGGGGGGGGTAGGGGAGAGCTGAAATGACATCTTGCTCAAGAAGAACGGCAAGCCAAATTCAGAATTTGAGTTACAGCTAAGGCAGGGCAAAAAATATCACAGATAGCCCATTATCAGCAGCTTAAACCCATTAGTGTTTCAGACACATGATTCGGGCAGACCTTCATGATTATGCCATCATATTTGCACACGAAGCCTGTGATTCCCCCCCCCATGACCAGTCATAAAACAAAGCAAGCTAATGAGCAAACTGAGGAGGTATAAAAAAAATCCTTCTGTGATGATCAGATGTCTTTTCAGCGAAAGAGGAATTTCCCCTTCTAACAATGGGCTATCTGTACAGTTTGGCCATCACTACCTATAAACAGTTCACCCTTTTCTTTAGTAACTATGGTGTGACAGAATTACTTAAAAAAAACATAATGGGTGAGGGGTAAGTTGACCTACTGGCACAAGATTTTTATTGTTTTAAAAAGCATTTTACAAATATTTTGATGACATTTTTGACAATAATTTTGCAAGTGATCTTAAATAATTTTCTCAAAAGAGTATACAATGCTGTACATGGTTTTTGTACCCTACTGCATCCTTTTAATGTTTTACAGTGTATTTCAGGCTTCTCCTTCTTTTCCTTTCTTTGTGTCAGAATCACCACCTTACAATTAATAAATATATCAGATAACTTTCCCCCAAATATTGGGCAACATCAAGAGCGTTTGAGCAACTAGCATCAAGTCTTCCGTACAGGGTGGATTCGATTTAAATCAAATCACAATTTTAAACACCATTTAAATTTTAAAATCTAATTTTTTGACTATTTAAATTTGAAAAATTGATTTTGTTATTTAAATCGTGATCTACATCAATTTAATTTTTTTAAATCATTGATTTTTTGTTGTTGTTTCCATCCAGCTTCCATAGTACCCAGGATTCCAGTCAGTTTAAGAGGTGGGTAATCCAGTGGCTAACTAGCAGGGATGTCGGCAAGTCTTTAGGTTCAAGTCCCAAGTCAGAGTCTTTGGCGCCAAGTCTCAAGTCTGAGTCCTTATTAAAAACAATTTTCTCCCCAGAAAAAAGGGGAAGGGTGGATGGGTTCTGAATCACGAGCTGAGTCCGAGTCATTGGATTGTTGTGGCATGCTGCATTTTAATGAGTGAGGATTTGATCCTTTTTAGTGTATTTGTACACTCACTGTTGTTAGCTTTAACATTGTCTTTTAATGACGTCAGCCGCCTTGGGTTCTTTTTAAGGAGAAAAGCGAGGTAAAGATATTTCAAATAAAAACAAACAAACAACTATTATTTTCAAGGTCTAAGACCATATAGTAAAGACTGTTTGGATTCTCAAAAAACTAATGCAAAAAAAGAAAGAAAGAAGAAATAAGCAGTACAACAGGTTTAAAAAAACAACAACGCTGGAGTAAGGATTTTAATTTTAACCAATTCTGAAGGGCAAAGGCCATTGTATAGAACTGCCTGCTGAAAACTCAAGTGGAATGGAGACAACCTGATTTTCCTTGGGAAGGACCAGCTCCACCACTGAGGTCCTGGCCCCAAGGCTTGATTTCGGAGTCTTCCTGTGGCCATTTCATTACAGGGAGGGGGGCGGCCTTCCCATCTCCCTCCTTCTCTCCAGGTTCTCAGTAACTGAGAATGTTGGAAATCAACGACCTTCATTCTCCCATGGTGGACAAAGAGTTGGGGAGAGGGAGGGCCATGATGGAGATGAAAGGAACAATCACCCCAAAGTCCTCTATAAGTGATAACATTACGCTTCAAGGATTTCACCCACAATGGCCCAAACAGAGAGATTATTGTGTTTGGAAAAGCAGGCATTTGGTCGCCTGTGGTTTAAAGTATCCAAACGAATCAAGGGCTGGGGCTTTGGGAAAGACAGGCGGGCTGATGGGTGGTGGAATAAATTCCCACCATCAAAGCTCTGAATTCATAACACTGCTTGAGCGCTGGGCAAAGACATTGTTATGATTAGCCGGCCACATGGCTGCAAATCAGACTATGGAGCACAAAAACAAAAGCTAATCAGCAGGTCACTAGTCCACAGGGATAAAGACAGGACTGCCAAGAAGTTCAGAGCTGCAATTGTTTGAGGAATATCTCCCCAATCCCCAAATTAAGCCGCTGAAAACAAGGAAGACTTCAGAGGGGGGGAATGAAACCTTTCTGCATGAAAGAAAGGAGCTCAGTTCTGGTACTGAAAATAAACTCCTGTTTCTTTAATCCTAAAGGTATTCCCAAAGAGAAAAGTCCTAATGGTTAAGAGCGTTGTGTTGCAATCTTGTCTTTCTTTCCTTAATGGATTCTTTTTTAGCCCTCAGTAAGAACAAAATATGGACGAAGCAATGCGAAAACACATGGGGATGAGAGGCTGAAGGCTTGTTCAATCAGCAAATAAAAATGGGTCCCAATAAAATCAAAATAACAAGACTGTTTGAACAAGCAAAACCCTACCTAATAGTAACTCAATTGTTCGTTTATTTTGCTTTCTGATCGACAGTTCTGCATACGGCTCTAGTAGATCATGAAATCTGAGCAGATCGCCAAAAGGCTGAAGTTTCACCACCCCTGGACTAGAGGATTATCTGTGTCAGTTGAGGTATCGGGTTCAAATCCCCACTCAGAGACGAGGCTCAATATGAAGCGAGGAACTTGGGCCAGTCAAATGCTCTCTTATCAGTAACTTTAAGGACATGCAGGGGCTTGGATGACTTGATCTAGCTTTTGTCTCAAGCAGCGCTTGGAAAAGTTACTTTTCTATATAACAGCTCCCTGAATTTCATACGCAGTGACCATGTTGGCCTAGGAATCCTGGGCAATTATCGCCAAATGTTTGTTTAAACTATTTTTAACCCACCTTTCTTCTTAAAAAGGACCCAACGCGGTTTACAACAATTAACGATAGGAAGAGCTGAAGGGTAAAAGCTGGTGGGCTCTGAAACGCTGCACTTGAAACACTGGTGTTTTTTAAAACGGTGAATAGCTATAACAAGAAAAAGAGTTTCACCAAGACTCCTATAGCCAAGGGGGAAGCCAACACTTTCCTCTCCTTACCCAAACCCACAAGGGAAAATCACACAACAGAGGGCTGTTCGTGCGAGTGGGCCAACATTCTTGTAACACAGGCATCTCATAGCTTCTCTCCAAAAATTCTGTAGCCATGGCAGTTAAACTAGTATCGTACTGTAATAACAGTGCAGTGCAGATGTACTCTGAAATCTCCACCCCACATCAAGGGCAGCCCTCCGAATACTGCTGGACTGCAACATCCAGAATTTCTCACCACTGAAGTGGTATCCAATTCCTGTCCGCTTGTGAAGTGCAAAGACATGCGGAGACCCCTGTCACTGAAAGGGCCTTTTAGAGGTCCTGGACTGGCAGGATGAGAGAGGAAGAAGTGGGTGGGGAAAGGTAATTGCACCTAGTTTCAAAAACCAGCTGTTCCACCATCTGCTTCCCGGGCACTCAGCTGAAGCCTTGCTCTCTGCCCGCAACCTCTGTTCTGTTCTAACAGTATCGTGCCTAATTATCACTTCCAGATTAAAAATAAAACCCTGTGATTACAATCTGCTGAGCACACCAGCAGAGAAGGGCTTGGACTGGGGGTGGCACAGATAACGAAAGGAAGAGACCGTGAGGGAGGCAGGGCGCATTTGGCTGGACGGCTTGAGAAAGAGTCGGAGGAGGAAAAGCCAACCAGGACAAAATGAAAACATTGTTCCTGGAACATGGATTACTTGTTAACGAGACTGCTGGAAAGGCTCAGTGGTTTGGAGCCAGCGGTTGGGAGTTCAGTTCCCCATGGTGCCTCCTTAACAGGGACTGGACTCAATGATCCATAGTCTTCCCCTTCCAGCTCTGCAGTTCTAAGATTAGTCTACTATACTAAAAGAGCAAAGGATCTGAGGAAGAGGAGAAGACACAGACAAAAACATAAGCCTTCTTATATGTTTTAGGCCAATAGACAAGGACCACATGAGAGCTGAGAAAAGTCACTACTGTATTGAGTAGAGTCCAGCTCTAAGAATCTCAAACAGGTACAGCGGCTAGTCATACTGGCTGACCAATCCTAAGAGTTTCTGAGCCCGTTTTGTCAAAGAGGTGACATGCAAATTTTTGCAACGCAAATAAAAGACATTTCTTGCTAAAGGAATTTCCTCTGCTGGGCTGATCTTTTTCTAAAAAAAAACACAAATACACAAAATGACGGGAACGATGATGAGGGTAAAACCACTCACAGACACCGGGAGCTGTCAGCTAACACATGGTGATTAAACTGGCTGCAGAAGTTTGGCCAGTCTCTGTCTGGTGGGGAGAAAGCAGCAAGGAAGGAAGGAAAGAAAGCAGTTGCTGAGCAGGGAAGGAAAGGATTCGGCCACATCTGAACGATTTATTTGAAAGGAAAGCAAAGGCAATAACCAGCAGACAGGCATCAGATTGACACTCTTACAGACTGACACACATATATAACTCCCCTGGAACACAAGAGCCGAACACACATACCCCACCTCGTATGGGAGTGCTGGTAAACAATTAATAAATGTGCTACTAATTGCAAATCAGAAATGGGCTTGCCTCTTGATGCCAATGACCGATTGTTTTGCTGCCATTAAATGCCCAAAAGCGACAGGGAAGACTGACTTCCTTTGCTTCACCGTCATATGCTCCAAGACAGCTTCCAGAAAACTATTTTATTCTGCAATTGTGCTGCCTCATTAATGGAATTTTAGAAGGAGGGGGTGCAGAGGCTATTGACCTCCACTTGTAAACTTCCCATGTTTTCCGTGTAATTACTTTCCTCTTTAAAAAATATCTTCCCCATTTGAAAAAAAAATCCATTAAAGATGAGAAATGGAATAACTGCACAATGGCTTTAGATTAAGAGCACCTGAAACTCTCCATCTGGAATATTCCAGAAATAGTTTACTTGAAAGGTGGAGGGGGGGAAAACCCTTACTCCTCTTCCCTCACCATCACTTTTTCCTTTCGTGTTGTTTATTTCAGATTGCGAGCCTCAGAGTAGGAGCCACCTAATTTCTTCATTTGTAAGTCACGTGTTCTGAGTTTTGTAGAAGAGCAGGATAACAAAATCTGAAACATTTAATTTAATGATTTAAAGTCTGAGGCCAAGACTCAATGGTGTTCTTCAGTATTCAACAACAGCAGAGTTCAGACTTATTCGTATATGCATGTCCAGTGCATATATTCTATCAAAAGGGCACTTTACAATAATTTACACACAGAGTGTAGAATGGAGGACCAAAGAATACCTATTATGGGCTACACATTCAGACAGATTGGAAGCCAAAGAGCACAATGAAGTAGGAAGGACAGCAGGGGATTTTGCTGGCAGGGTGAAGATGGAGCATCAATATACTAAAGGCCTGCCTGATCTCATCCTGAATCAGTCAACTTCACTGCATGACAAACTTTTATCTCTCCCCCCCCCCCCTTCATTAATAGTATCAGAAAAGGTTAAAAGGCTGTACCAGAGAGGAACAGCCACAGCACACATCATTTTTAAAACTGTAAATAGGTTTGGGGACATAAATGCCAAGCTACTTTTCCTCACAATGGAAGGGAGACATAGAAGGCACTTATGAATTCTAGGGTTCTATTATAGCTCAGTGGGTTAGGTCTCTGGCTGTGGAGCCAGAGGTTGGGAGTTCGATTCCCCACTATGCCTCCTGTAAGAAAGAGCCAGCCTGTATGGCCTTGAGGAAGCTGCACAGTCCCAGAATTGCCGCTCAGAAGAAGGGAGTGGGAAACCACTTCTGAGTATTATTTCCTTGGAAAACCCTGAAAAGGGGCGCTCTAAGTCAAAATTGACTTAACAGCACACCATCATCATTATTATTATATTTTTACAGGTGCGCATGCTGAATTTCAAAAGGGAAAAAAGGTAACAGTTCACCTTATTTGCTGAAGTCTGTAAGAGTCTACACAGAAATACATCTCATTGCATTCAATGGGGTTTACTTTCAGGTGCCTGTGAGTTTTATTGCAACATAATTCCCTGCCTGACATGTCAACCATTCAGTGAAATCGAGGTACAAAGTATGGTGACACAGACATTCACCTCTCTGTTCACAGATTCAGCGAAGCAGGCAACGACAACAGTAATAACTACATGATTTCAAATGTACGGGAGCCTCACACATATTTTATACTGCAATACTTTTTACAACTGGCCTACAAAAGTAGCTCTGTATTGTTAATTCCCTGTTACAGACACTCTGTGACCGGAGCAGAAAGAGCTGGTAAAATTCACAACCAGTGGACTTCCTGATGTACTCACTGTCTTTCTCAGCTGATGTAGCTTAATACTGCATTACTATCACACTCCTGTCTCATGTTTATCTTGTCATCTACTAAGAGGTTAGATGTTTTTCACTGGTATTACCAACCCAGGCATCAACCATCTTATTTATTTATTTTATGTAAAATATTTTTACCCTGCCTTTCTCCTTCAAAGGACCCAATGAGACTTGCATCATTAAAAGGACAATATTTAAAAGCTAGAAACAGTAAGAATACAAATATGAAAAAGAATCAAACGAGTATTATATTTAAACTGGCAAATAAAAAACACGAAAAACACATTTAAAAGCAACAGAGCACACCTTATATTTGCACATCTGATTTTTCCTGCCTAAACGGAGAATTTTATATTTTTTCCCTGCTGCTTCTTTTGGCCTAGAACTTGATCATGTATTGGTTTTCTGAATTTCTAATTCTGAAACTTTTCTCTTCCTATTTTTTTTTAACTCTTATCCAAAGAGAATGGAAAATGTTTAAAACATTGCAGGTGTAAATACACTGAATATTAAGAAAGGAAAAACAAAACACTTACATTAATGTTTCTTTGTGAAGAGTGACTCTGTGGAATAAGGCTAGAGAGATGGAATTGCAGCTAGGTAGACGCAGGTTATCATTTCCATTGAGTATGAAACTCACCCGATGGGCTTAAGGTTGTCATTCTCTCTTGGTCAAACCTATCTCACAGGGTTTTTATTAGGATAAAGTGGAAAGAACAAGAGCCCTGTGTACAAATTTGAGCTCACTGGAGAAAAGGGTAGGGGAGAAATGCAATTAAGTAATAATTTTACTCCGCTTTTAACACACGCAGAGAATGGACAGCTTGTAAAGTCCCTCCCCTGCCCCTGATAGCAAGTCACATTTATCTTACATGAAATACAGTTGCTAAAACTGCTCTACCAAACTTTTGGTGGTTTCAGTCCTTGACACAAACAAGTTGCATGTGTGTTTTGCTTTTAATCTCCCCATTATCTTTATGTTCCCTAATCATTTGCTATACACGTCATTATAACGTTTGTAAATTAAAAAAAACTGTAAAAAATTAAAAGGTTGATGAAGTAATCGGTGTTCACTTGACCAAGGAGAAGAAGCCAGCAAATCTCAGCCCTCCAAAATCAAAAAGCAAAGTGTGCTGCTTATATACCACTTCACAGTGCTGAAAACAGTCTCTGGGCAGTTTACAATATAATTATGGAAGCTATACATACACACACACACACACACGAGCTGGACATTCAATTTACTGAACTCCAAAGGATGGAAGGCTGAGTCAACCTTGAGCCGGCTACTGAGCCTGCTAGGATTGAATTCAGGTCATGAGCAGAGTCTTGACTGCAGTACTGCAGTTTTTGTCAAGATTTGGGGTGTGGGAGATGGTTCCGAGACAAGTCAGTCTTCCAGGTTGACAGCAAAGAGACTCGCAGAGATGATAGATTCCTTCACCAGCAGTGTATTTACAGACTACATACAACTGAACTATATACATCAGTCGACAGACTAAATAATACACTTTTCAGTAAATAAACGGACAGCACTTCGTGCAGCAACTCTCCAACACAATACTCCTCCCATAACACCATAGTGTGCAGCACTTATATAGTGTGAATAGTCAATCACTGGGCACATCACCTGATGTCTTCTCCCAGACCTTACATCATATCCAATACACATTTCATGGATTGCATCAGCCTTATGGGCTGACTCTGTAGCTGCACACCTGTTTTAAGAAGGATGCCTATAAGCAAACCTTGGTTCACCTACTAAGAGTAAATTCTCTGTTGTAGGTCATAATATCCTGACAGTTTTACCACTGTGCTACAAGGCTCCTCCAGATGTTTTTGGATGTCAACCTGCATCATTCCACTCCATTGGCTACATTGCCTGGAGCAGATGGGCGTTGCAACTGCAACATCACCCAGCTGGCCACTATCTGCCCACTGCTGCTGCAACTACAACTCAGCATCCCCTGGAAGGAAGGAAGTCTTCTTCCTACTTCTCTACATGCAGAGAACAGATTGCAAAGAACCTGGCAAAACGGCAGAACAGCACTTAGGAAAAGATCGAGCATGGATGTCTGACTGCAGGGATCACAGGATTTATGTGCAAGTAAAGCAAGCCACAGCGCAAGGTTTCTGGCACGTAAACGCCAAGTTTCACGTTATTGTTAAAATAATCCATTTTGCGGCAGGGTGGGATAATGCTATGAGGAAACTTGACACAGCTTACTCAGCATGTCTTGACCCAGCCCTGCACACAGGCCAGTACTTTCTTACTCATTCTCCAGGGAGGGACGACACATCACTTCTGCTAATTTGTTACTCATTTTGTCGCACCAAAATACATCAGCACACTATTCTGCTATGCCCTAAGTCGAGAGACTGGCCCACATCTGCAGCCTCGTGTTATCAACTCTGGCTGGCAGCTTCCACGGTGGAAGGTTTTCCTCAATTCTACTTCCCCCTTTCTTTTTTCCTGGAGAGGTCAGAGATTAAATCAGAGAGCTTTTGGTAGGCAAAGACAGGACTTGGAAGTTGTATTTTTGGACGACAGTTTCAAGTATTCCCCCTCCACTAGCATTCTGGAAGCTGTAGTCCCAAAAAAAGGAACTTTTATCATCGTCACCAGTCGAAAACATTGATTGGCTCTACAGATAAGTGATCATCTTTCCAGCTTTGACAAAAAAAAACCCACAAATGTTCAGGATCCTGTAGCAGTGGGGAGAAAAGTATTATCATCCCCCTAATCCCACCCACAGTTTGGACATTTTCCTCTGAGGGATTACAGCTCCCAGAATGCCCAGTCACATACATGGGTAGGGATCACGGGAATTGTAGTCCCATCCCCCAAGCTCTGCCCCAGCTGTGCACCTTTCTACTTGCTTACCTGCCAGAGAGCATAATTGTTCACCCCAAACCCAGCTCAGGAGACAAGCTGGGAGAAGCTTTCCTTCCTCAGCAGGACGTTCCCAGACAGACAGCTGGCGAGATTTACCTGGGCAGGTACTGAGTCTCCCAACTCTCTGTGGCAGTTGATCAGCACCCTGGCGGCGAGGCTGCCCAGCCCAGCCCTGCCCTCTTCTCCCATTCCGTCACCACCACCTTCCTCCTTCCTGCTCAACCACTGCTACCGGGTTAAAATGAAATCATGCAGATCTAATCCATGCACACCGTTGTCATCCCGTCTAGTTTCTCTCTCTCCTGTGGCAAAAGCCCCACTGCCACAAACTCAGTGCAAGGGGTTGGAATGAATTCAATGCAATGGGTTGCAATCCATTCAATGCGATCTGAGGAACTTTCTCCCCCCCCCCCCCCTCAAAAGGACTGGGCATCTTTATGGGGAAAGAAGCAATAGCCCAGCTGCTTTTGTGAGGAAAGGAGAATTAATGATCAACTTGTTGTTTAGCAACTAAGGGCAGCTGGATGGAGGAGGATCAGGACAAAAACAGAGCAGAAGACTCCACCTCAAAGACACAACGACCCTCCTCCAGAGGAAAGGCAGCATACAAAGGAGATACTAAAATGACATTACATTAGATAAGGAGAGACTGCAACTCCTGCCTGCAGCATGGTCAAGATGCAGGGGGTGCAGGTGGGGGTCCAACGGTACACTGCATTAAGAGCAGTTCATATTATCTTCCTCCAATAAGCTTGGCAGTGTAGGTGTTTTTTTTCTTTTCCTCACTGCAGGTTATTCCAGTGATTTAACTCAGAGGTTGGGAGTTCAAGTCCCTTCTGTGCCTCCTTGACAAGGGCTGGGCTTGATGATCCATAGGGTCCCTTCTAGCTCTGCAGTTCTAAGATGATCCTTTATCTTCCCAGTGAAGTAGGGTCAGGCTGAGAGACTGACTGGCTCACTCCCACTCAGGGACTTTCTTATTTATTCATTTATTTATTTATTGGATTTCTATCCCGCCCATCTAGACCAAAGGTCTACTCTTTCATGACTCGATGGGGACTAGAAACCAACTCTTGGACTCAGCACTCCACCCTCCTGGGCCAGGGGTTGGGAACACGATACCCTAGAGCAGTGGTTCCCAACCTTGGGTCCCTAGATGGTCTTGGATTAAAATTCCCAGAAGCCTTCACCACGAGCTGGGCTGGCCAGGATTTCTGGGACTTGCAGTCCAAGAACATCTGGGAGAACCACTGCCCTAGTGGCGTATCCAGCCCTGACCGTCTGGGCCCCAGAGGGCCATCTCTCCTTCTCTACAACCCCCATCACTGGGTGGTTTCCCAGCTTCTCTGAGTCTTTCTCCATTTGGAGAGGTGTCATGCCTGTCCAAAGACTGCTGTTGTCAAAAGCCACTGCTGATATGTGGCTCCCGGGAACCTCTGGGAAACCAAATTTGGTCCTCAGGCTGAAAAAAGTTCTCCATTCTTGATACACCTACCGAGGTGATAGTGGAGCCTTTTACTTTCATCACTCCAAGGCCTACAGGGTTAAAAACAAGGAGGCAGCTTTGAATAACTATAGGTATCTCCAGGTCATCTCCCCAGACTGTTGGACACTAGAAAGAACCTACAGTCTGGGAAGGGTGCTTTTTTTGACTATGATTCTCAGAATCCCGCAGTCGGCTACTCATTGGGGGATTCGGGGAGTTCAAAATTTTAACTTTTCTGAGCTTTGAACTGGTTTAACTATACATTCTCTGTTTCCACCCCTCCTGGACCCAGGCTTAAAGCTCAGGTCTCTGCTAAATAGAGTGTTCCAGGATTGTGCTGCTCAACCAGGTTGGTGCTTCAGTGGTCTGCTAGGCACTAACACCACCATGCACCTGGGCACGCACACATGCATGCGTACAAACACTCACACGGATACACAATAAAATGGAATTTGAAATTTGAAAGAAGGGCCTCAGAAGGGAGCATACTCCTTGGCAAAACAGCTCCATCATCTTTAAGCAATTGCCCTATCAAGTTAAGTGCTCCCACAGGGCCCTGGCGTTCTGAATAATTCATCAGCAGCTCCATAAATACGTGGTTCAAGCCAAGAGAAAGGAGATCATCTAATTATAGGGAGAGAAAAAGAGGTTGGAAAGGAGCCATTAATGGATCTGATGGGCAACCACAAGCAACAGACAGTAAGCAGTGGCTCTTTCCAGCCAGAAGGCTACAAAACACAGGAGTGTTATGGAGAGATAGGAATGAAAGAAACCCAAAGCTATCCATTAATTCATTCTCTAAAGGAAATGCTTACATGTAAGGGACAAGACCTAGAATAAGCTTCATCTGTTAGCTCAGATGCCTCTGTTTGCCAAAGTTACTTTTCTTCACTACAATTCCCAGACTCCCCCAGGGGCGAATAGAGTTTTTCTATCTTTGACCTAAAGAGACAACAAGTCTTGCCCACGGCAGCTGGTATTCAGACACAGGCTGCCCCTCCGTTTGGAGGTTCTATTTAGACATCATGGCTACCAATCTCTGGTGAAATTAGTCAGTTCCCCTTTGCAAGGCAGAAATGTCATGTCACCCCGGCGGCTCACCTTGGCTTTAGAGATGATGCAGTAGAAACATTGTGAACAAACAAGAAGGTTCACAGCAGGTATGGGAAAGGAGGAAAAGGCTGCCTCTCCCACTCTCAAGGGGGAATCCACCCTGCTTTGAAATTACACAAGCCGTTTCTCGCTCTGCTGCCCTGTCCTCCTCACCAAGTTAATGTAAATCAGAATTTCCAGGAATAAGCCTGCTTCCTTGAGGCTCACCATAATTATTCAGAACACACCAACCTGAAACCAATAGCACTCATGCAAGACACAGATTTAAACATGTTCCAAACAGAGATTTCCTTTCCTTCTAACCATTAACCCCAAGACAGGAATGGTTTCAGTTCAGTGAACAAAATCACTGCTCCCAACTAAGTTTGCAATATGGACAACCACCAACACCAGGGGTGTGTGGGAGAATCTAATACAAAACATGTTCTTTATTACAGGAAGCCCACTCGACACCAACACACATTGTAAATCATGCACCAGGCCGCTTGTATGATCCCTATGCTACAAAAACGGCCTCCTTCCAGTTCTGGGCCAGTTCTCTGCAACTCTCCTGGTTTCATGTCTTGCATAAGTCTGCATAGAAGCCACTCCACTTCTAATACCCTGTTGAATGTTCCCTGTTTAAGTTCCAACAAGGTGTGACCGACAAGAGAAGCTTCATCAACAGAGTTTACATAAATGCCTCCAGCAGATCTCCTAGCACATGGAGCCCTATAACAGGGCTTCTCTCGGTTAGCGAGAAGAACGGGAAGGAGGTTGGTTTACTGTATAGTTTTTTCAGTGTGTCTGAAGACAGTTTTGTCATTTACTGCTTGCCTGAGGTATGGAGGAGCCAACCCAGACAGAAGAGTGATTGGCAACCGGGACTTGTATCATGAGCATCTCTTATCCAAATCAATCGTCAGTGGAAGGTGATGCAGCCTTGATCAAGGGATCTGAAGCCACCGCGAAGATCTACACTCTGGAGACGTGCAGAAGCTTTATGCATTTCTGCGGTAACTGAGAAGACATAAAGTTTGAGAAAAAGTGGCTTCCAGAAAAATGTGTTGCAAGCCAAGAAGGGTGAGCATCACACGCTTCCTCATGGTGGCTTCCCTGCCGTGCCGAAGCAAAGGAGAGCAAACTCTTAACCCCAAACGGGAGGCTTGCTTAATCTCTGTGAACCAAGCAGAGGCTGAAGTGAGTCCAAGAAGCAGCATTTCTGCAAGGCAAAGAAATATCACATTCTCCAAAAAGATAAACACAAGTGGAGGTCACTTCACATTCCACATCCTGTCAAACGTTGACTGTCAGTTAAGACCACGGCGGATTTGGTGCAGGAATCTAGACAATGTTCTGTACCCCTTTGTAGGCTATCATAACTTGTAAGCTGTCGCATCTTGTGTTGCATTTTCTTGCATTTTGCTCCTAGACTGATCAAGCACTTCCTGCCGCTTTGCCTTTTTTTTTTTTTCTTTAAAGCAGAAGCGGGCACCAGAAAACACAAGTGTAAACAATGGAGAAATCCTATCGCAAGTGGATGACACGACATGTCAACCCCAGTCCTGATTGGTCACAAAATATAAGATGCCCCCCCCCCCTTTGCCCATGCATTTCCATGACCCATTTTTAAATAAATGCTGCAAAACAATCCCATGTAACTTTCTAATTACAGATCTCACTGGATTTTTTTGTTGCATGGAAAACCACCACTTCCTCACAGAATTTCACAGATGCTGTGCCAAGATAAGGTGCGTGTCGTAAGAACAGGGAAGCATCAAGCGATAGGCCTGTCTCTGTAAGCCAACTGGGAATATGATTTTGAAAACAAAACAACCCAAACCCTGTTGGTTTTCCTTAGCACCTAAGCAGATTTATGAATATGGGCTATATAATGCACATGGGTAGGGCTCACAATACAGGCCTGCAGCAGTATTTCTCCCTGTTAAAGAGAAGACCGCACTCTTCCCTCCTGGCATAGCTTGGCTTAAAAGATTTCCCTCTGAATAAAGCACAGAAATCAGTTATCAGCCACAAAAATCATTATCCCAAGTATCTCATTTAGGCCTAGCCTGCATTATGCATTACTGCAGAGTAGTCTATATGACTAGATGGGCGGGCTATAAATGTAATAAATAAATAAATAAATATTACTTTGGCTCAACCTAAGGGCAACCTCATGGACGTCACTCTTAACTTTGGCTGCTGCACAAGACATCCAGACATCCTCCTTCCCCATTGAGTACAAGGATGCGAATCTGCACTATCCTTTTGCAGTTGAGGTGCCGAGTAAATTTTACCAATAAACTGGTACAGTCAGGAGGCATGGCCTGGGCAGAGTCCAGAAGCCTGGAGGGCTGCATTTGACTCAGGGTCTGGAGGTTCCCACTCTTGCTTTTGGTGTATATCAAGCTTCTATTTAATCCTAAAATCTGCCTCCATATGCCCCTGTGGCTGCCTCTTCCTGGAACGCTTCTCTGACCAATCAAGAATGTTTTTGTTCACTCTGATTTACCCTCTTTGACCTGTCTTCCTTTTCATTTCCTCCCAGATGATTTGCATAGATTATAAACTCGCAGCCAGAGCCCCTGTGGTTTTCAGTGTTGGTGAAGACAGTCCTTCGCTCTGCCTAATGCAGGTCTAGAAAATGCTCTTCCCCTATGGTGAGGAAAATCTGCAGCCAAGTGACTAGGCAGGAATAGAGCTGGGAAATATTTCTTGTCTGGGATTACCGGAATTCCAGAACCAGTATGCCATGGCTGTGGGATTCTGGGAGTCGTAGTTCTGCCCGCAAAATAAATGTTTCCCATCACTGGGTAGGAGAATCTGAATGAAATGAAAGAAATATGATGGCTTAAAATGGAATAACTGAACACAAATCTAAACAGCAATCAAGCAAGAATTAAATGCCTGAGAAAATGAAACGGTCTTAAGTGTAGCATTTAAGTAACATCGGGCAAATGTATCTGTGAAGCCTTTTAGAGAAGAACGTAACAGACTTCTTTGTCCCATTATAAGGAAATGCCTTGGAAGGCCATTCACATGGCATCTGGAGTATTTGTTGGCAACCAGAAAACAAACAATCAGAGTCTGTGGCTAAATTTCTCTTTTCTGTTGTAAGATCTTGTAAAAAAAAAAACTTTATTAATTTAACAGATTTTCCTAAATATGTGTATGTTTTAATGATTATTTTATTACTTTGTTCTTATCGTTGTACCATTTTAATTTGGGCCTGTGACTACATAATAAAGAGAATGAAGAGAGCTTTAGAGTTGGGGTGCCCTCACTGAAAAGGCCCTTTTAAACAGGAGCCACTGGCCTAAGCTCGGCGGCAGAAATGCACAGAAAGCAGTCCCGCTCTGATGACCACCTTGATGGACAGCTAGCCCCAAATGCTTGCCCTTCAATTTGCTGTTGTTATTCGCTTCCAAGGTTGGAACTGACTTATTGTGACCCTAATAGGTCTTTCAAGAGAAGCAGTCTAAGGAGTAGTTCTACTAGTTCTACTTTCCCAGTAAGTTTCCACGGTCAAGTGGGGATTTGAACCCTGTTCTCCAGAGTCCTAGTCCATCACTCTACCCACTATACCACACTGAGAGGATATTGAGGTGGGTGATAGAGAAAATGGAACTAGTCCACTCTTCCCACCTAGATAATGATGATGATAAACCTAAGTATCTGTTAAATAGCGGCACAGTATGTATACTGTTCCTTAATATTGCCATTTTTGGGTAGGTCTGATGGTTATTTCTGAGATCTGCAACTGCTTATAATACTGTGTGAAATTTCTTGATATGATGATGTGCTGTCAAATCTATTCTGACTTATGGGACACCTTCTCAAGGTTTTCTAGGCATAGCGTGCTCAGAAATGGTTCACCCATCCCTTCCTCTGGTAGCATTCTGGGACTGTGCAGCTTGCCCAAAGCTACACAGGCTGACTCTTCTCCCAGGAGGCACAGTGGAACTGAACGCCCAGACCCAGTGCTCCAACTCACTGAGCTACCTAGCAGTGATTCCAGTTGCATCAGGGAGTAGAAGATAATAAGCACTGTAGGATAAAGTTAGAAGCTTGCAGGGGGCACGGCTCAGGGGTAAAGCACATGTTCTAACTTGCAATAGTTGCCCCAGGTAGGGTGAGGAAAAAATCCCACTTGAAACTTTAGACAGCTGCTGCCCATCAGAGTTCACAATACTGGGCTAGAGGAACCAATGGTCTATCTCAGTATAAAACAACTTCCTAAATTTATAAATGTTGTGGCTTTATTTGCAGGCTGACATATCCACCTTGCCTGCCTCCATTTCTGTCTTCTTTCCTTTTAAATTGGTCCATTTGTCAAGTAGACGCGGCTTCAATTTTCAGAATTATTTGCTTGTTACTCCACCAGCAAGTCCCAGCTAAACAAAAAGCCCAAAGGGAACAAAATTGAGCCAGTCATATGCTTTAACCCAGCCCAGCCTGGGGAGCTGGATTGTAGCTTCACACTGAGAGAATCCATGAGATTTGAAGAAAATAAGTTGTTTCACACTTTCGTTCCGGCTCTGGCTGCAGATCGCAGGAAAGCCAAGTTTGCTTGTTTATCGAGAGAAGATCAAGGGATATGAGCAAAACAAACCGGAATGCCAAGAAACTGTTCCAGCTATTTAGATGCCAGTTTTAAATGAACATTACAAATCAAAAGTACAATCTCTCGTGCTGTTGTTGTTGTTTTAAGCCATATGTCCACAGCAGAAAACCTGACGCAGAAATGCTAATTGATAGCAGGGCCATAGCTTTGTGAAAGAACACACACTGTGCACGCAAAATAATGGGTTCATTTCTCGCTGTCTCTTGGGAAAGGCGGCAGAGTTGGGAAAGAACCTGGCTCTGCTAAGATCTTGAGAATTTCCAGTTGCAAGCAGATGCTGCTAGCCTTAGCAACAGCAAAGGTCTGACAGCTCGGTGTAAGGTAGTTTCACCGCAACCATCTAACAGTTTGGGAATGTTCAGATTCGAATCCTGACTCAGCCACAAAATGGTCTGGGTGACATTGGGGCAGTCATTCCAGCTCCCTTCATGAGTTATTCCAGACATAAAGGAACTTTGTCCCCCGCACACACAGCTTTGATCATCAAGTCCCAAGAGCCCCCATCATCATGATCAGCCTAGGAAAGGATCATGAGCGTTGTACTCCAAAAAGTCTAGAGGGTAAGAGACGCCTCACCCTAAGTTACTCACCTAAGTAAGGAGAGCAGGGTTACTGAAATAAAAATTACATCTTTGGCCCCTACCCAGAATGTTATCAAGCTAATTCCCTACCCACTCCAACTATCACTCCAGATATCTATTTTTGTTGTACAATTAAACGTCTGGGCCAAGAGCAGAGCATTTATTTCAATCTGAGTCTAGCAGAGGTGGTGGACACGTACAGGTGAGGGAAGAAAGCACGGAGTGATCAGAAGGAGGTAGCTCTGTGTGTGTGTGTGTGTGGAAAGGCTGTGAGCTCCACTTAGTGTTAATTTAAAACAAAACCCCTGGGCTTAGGATTCTGAATTCTACATGTATAGAAAAGAGGAGAGTTAATTTTTTATTTTGAAACTGTAAATTCCAGCCTGGCTGTTGATCTTTTAAGACCAGCATGGCTGCTGGCCTCTTAAAAGACCAGCTTTTCACCAGGCCTTTTCCAAAAGCAGGAGTTCTCAACCTTGAGTAAACCCAGGTGCCCTTGGACTCTACTTCCCAGAAGCCTTCACCACCAACCGTGCTGGCTGGGGTTTCTGGGAATTGCAGTCAAGAATGCCTGGGCTACCCAAGGTTGAGAACCACTGTCCTAGAGGGCTTGGCCCCTCTGTGGTCCTCAATTCGTCCTCAGCCTACTGTACTGTTAGGGACTGCAAGAGAACCTTCTTTGTTTCTCTACATTTGGCATATTTTTGCACGACATTCCTGCTGGATTTCAGGTTCTGGTAAAAACAAAGTAGATTCTGCCCCTTCCTGAGGTCTGCTTACCCTTTTCAAAATCTTCTTTAGGACGTTGAGACGGCCAAAGAGGAAGAGCTCATTGCTCTCTTAAAGAACTGCTGGATAGCTCAGTGGTTGAGGCCTCTGGGCTGCAGAGCCAGAGGTCGGGAGTTTGATTCCCCCACTGGGTCTCCTTGACAGAGCCTGGCCTTGATGATCCATGGGGTCCCTTACAACTCTTCAGTTCTATGATGATGTTGATATGAAGCCTTATTGACTAAGTTTCCAGCTGCCGAAAGCTGGAATACATACCATCCCTTGTTAGTTAGTTGAAAACTCTAGTGACTGAACACAGACAATAGAGAGAAGCAGTTCCTGAACTTCCCAAAAAGGGATGCTACGTTTCACCCACAGGAGGGATTGCTCTGGGGACGGGTCAAGGGCAAAAGGCCAGCTTCCTAGTATTTTTAGCCGGCCTCGCCCGTCCTATTGCACAGGTGGTTATTTCTTCACCTGCCCCCTCTGTGCCCAAAGAGACTCTAGAAGTGTTGGCAAACTGACAACAAATGGTCATGTTGCGATTCTGGGCCTTTAGTCTAAAAAAAGGTAATTTTAAAAAAATGTAGGCTTCACCAAAGGAGACCAAAATGCTACCTTGAGGGGACTTCAATTGCCAGGATTTCACAGATCAATCTTTCTTTTTTTTAAAAGTTCCTTTTCTCACCCTTGCCATACTTTCCTGCAGTTAGCGGTTTTTATTTCAGTCTGATTAGGCAGCCGTTTCGGAGGTGTGGTTTCCTGCAAATTTTTATTTTTTTGAAAGTGTTTCGAGAGAGCACCCGGCAAAGGCCTGTCACTTTACATGTGGCTGAGTGGCTGCAGCTCTTAAATACATACTTTGCTGTCCTCTCGGGGGGGGGGGGGGGGGGGGGAGAGAATGGCAGCAACTTCCTGTTTTCTGCCAGCTGTTTTTGCTACATGAAGGATGGGAGAAGTCAGTTTTTTTGCTCTTTGAGCCGGCTGGCTTCCTCCCTGGTCTCCCCGGTGGTGCTTTGTATTCAAGACTGGGATCCGCAGGGAGGAGGTGGCGCTGGTGAGGGGAGTTGGAAGCAAGGAAGCTTGCTGGAGATAGGCTGAGAAAAAAAACCTTGTGATCCGCTGCTCCTGCTTTGGTACTAAAAATAGCCGGAATTGTCTCTCTCCTCCTCCCCCCTTCTTGATTGGCACCTCCCTGCACCACAGGGGGAGATAAGTGAACGTGATGGCCTGTTGGGGGGGTGTGTGTGTGGAGTAGCTCTGCAATCAATACATCTGTCCTTGCGCTGCCAATTGCCAGTAGACTTTGCCCAGGATGCAGCTTTTGCTTTTTCCAGGCCCAGCTGTGCTTCGCAAGAAAACGGGAGTGGGTCTACACGACACCAATAGAGCAGCGTGAGATCACTTTAATTGCTATAGCTCTCATCTTGACAGAATCCTGAGATTTGTCACGGGACGGAAGTGCCGTCTCCAAATCCAGTGAGGTACTAGTTTCCCTCTATTCAGCACTGGTTCGGACTCATCTAGAGTCCTGTGTCCAGTTCTGGACACCGTACTTTAAGAACGATGCTAACCAACTGGAGCAAGTTCAGAGGAGGGCAACCAGGAGGATCTGGGGACTGGAAACCAAGCCCTCGGAGGAAAGAATAAAAGAACTGGGCATGTTTAGCCTTGAGAAAAGAAGACTAAGGGGAGATAGGACAGCCGTTTTTAAATACATGAAAGGTAGTCCTACAGAGGAGGAGCAGGATCTGTTCTCAACCATCCCAAAGTGCAGGGCATGTAATCATGGGCTCAAGTTACAAGAAGCCAGATTTCGTAACTGTTAGAGCAGTACAACAATGGAACTACAGTAATTACCTTGTGAGGTGGTGAGTGCTTCAACACTGGAGGCATTCAAGAGAAAATTGGACAACCACATGCTGTTCTGTGGCCAACAGTTGTAAAACGTGAAAGCCATGTTATTGTCTTATACACTTGCTAAGGCTGGAGGGTCTGGCCCGTGCCCTGGAGTTCACATGGATAATGTCACCGGACCAGCCCTGAAATATGTTGTAAAGCTGCATTTCTCAAAAGTTCACCAGTGGTCCTGTTGATGTGAAACACTTGCAAAAGTTAAGAAACCACTCATGAAATTATGGTACTGTGTAAAAATAATGTGTCTCTCTGGTGAAATCAGAAGGGCCACATTATGTCATATTCCTATGACTGCTTTGAACACAAATTGCTGCTTTGAGGCTAAATCCCTCTTGGCTTTGTGATGTGGCTATGCCACTTCCCCCATGACACCATCATTTGGTAATCTTTCAGCTTTTGTACAAGTTGCTTCCCAAAATGCCCCTCCTGAAGGTCACCCATAAGGCAGCAAGTGCAGTAAACTAGTATATGCTGGTCTCATTCTTTCACCAAACCCACCACGGCAATGCAGTTCCCGATATCTTATTCAAAACTGAGGTTTGCTTGCAGTCTATTTCTTCTATGCATAAAATTAAATCTGTCAAATACAGGCTCAGGATGGTCACCTGATGATTGCATTTATGCATGGCTATTATCCACCACTGGCCAGCATGTGCGTATTTCTCAAGCCTTACGAAAATATAATGGGTGTCTTTTTGAGGCTTCCCACCCGCTCTGCTCCTGTTCTGCTCAGGTGGTTCTGAGACCTCTATACCTGACTTGTTTGGAAGAAGCCGCACGGATTCTGCTTTGGTTGAACAATGCTAACAGCAGATCAGGCGACACAGCAGGCTCACAGCTGGGTTGCTTATGAAAGTCAAACTTTGGGCTTGAGCCATAAAGCTGCAGCTGAACTGGAACAACTTGAGAGGCACTGGCTCTTCCACACTCACTATAGTGTATATCTTAAACACAGCTTGGAAAGTTACATTTTGAAACGAGTTTGTTCCCACTACTCTTTATGGTGCTTTGGAAAGTAATGTTTATTATTACTTGTTAGGCCATGCAAAAAAAACTCAACTTGTAATATGTCTTAGACATTCTGTTCCTTTCAAAAAAAATAAAATGCCTAGGTTGTTATGATGATAGCATAGAACTTGAATAGCATAGAACTATTCAAAATGCCCATAAAATCACTCTTGAAATTACCTTTCAAAAGTAACTAGAAAATGCACCCATCACCCCTATAGAACAACTTAGTTTCATTACAGTATTTTTGAAATGTAACTTCATTATGTCTTTCTCACACGAAAAGAGGGGTAGCTTTGTGCGTCAAGTTCACTGGGTAATCCACTGAGTTAGAGCACAGGAGTTGGGAGTTCAGTTCTTCATTGTGCTTCCTGGGAGAAGAGCCAGGCTGTGTAGCCTTGAGCAAGCTGCCCAGTCCCAGAATGTGACCAGAAGCAGGGACTGGTAAACTGCTTCTGAGTACTCTGTACTTTGGAAATCCTGGGATGGGTTGCCCTAAGTCAGAAGCAACTTGAAGGCAGATAATGAAGTAAGTACTCAAAACAAATTCCATTTAATGGCTAAAAAATTAAAGGATTCTGAACCTCTTAAAGAAAAATAATGACTTGAAGAAAAAAAAGAATTCTTCAATGGCATTCTTCCCTAATTTGGTGCCCACCCAATGTGATGGACTACAATACCCATCATAGCACAGATTGCTGGAGTGATTGTAGCTCACGTTGTGGGGAAGCTGCCCTAAGGCAGCTAGCAATAGGAAGTTGGTTTTTTTTCCAGTCACATGATTAGTGGCTTCCCTTTGAGAGAAACATCAAGGCACTTTAATTCTTGCCTGTCCCCATCAAGAAACGGCAAGAGGAAAAACAAAACATATCTGGCAGAGCAAGAGGTTAGAAAACTTTTTTTAATGCAACTGTTTCCATAGAACAAGCCAATTCTCACCCTCAAAAATATGTCAGTGTAAACCTCAAATTGGTAGGTCTTTAGCACCATTCCAAAAAAAACCAAAAAAAAAAAACCCCAGTAACTGAAACCACATCCTTCCTCTCTCTCTTCCTTCTCCTGCCTCTTCAGGCTAGTCACAGTCCCTTGAGGACTTGCCTTGTCAAATCCAGCCCTCAACCTAATCTTCAAGCCAGGAAACTTAACTATAGGTGCAGCTCATCACATCAGCAACCTCTGAAGTGCCTTGGAAAGTGAACAGTTCAAAGCAATTCACTCCCTTTACTCACTATAGTTTTTAAAAGGTGATTTGTTGCTGCAGGTTGCCGCCATGTTTCAAAACGTATTGTTGCATTACCAATTATGACACTTCTGGCATACGGGTACCCTAACAGGGTTTTCAAGATATGTGAGATGTTCAGGAGTGATTTATTGCCACCGCCGTGCAGTACATTTCCATGGTAGAGCAGGAATTTGAACCCACTGCTTGAGTTTTAGTCTAATAATCTATCCATTATATCACATAAAGTTTTCATTATGTACCATCAAATTTCCTCTGATTTATGATGATCCTAAAAGGGTTTCAGAAGTATATGAGATCTTCAAGGAGTGGTTTAGCATAGTGAACCACCACCACCTTGTGATTTTCCACAGCCAAGTGGGAATTTGAACCCAGGTTTCCTGAGTCCTAGTCTGACGCTCTAACCTGTTACACCTTATTGACTCTCTCACAACGCCTTGCAGTAAGATTCACTTTTAAGTGTCTATAAATCTACTTCACAAGTGCAAGCTCATGACCTGCAGATGAAGAAAATCAAAATGGTACCTGCTATCTGTTCACCGGGATGCCCTGCTGTAGGTTTTGCCAAGGCCATTCATTGCATCAAGAGGTGTTCCCCATGGATGGCACACCATGGGTCAGACCCACCACCTCTCACTCTGCTGCACTTTAATGACACCCCAAATGGTGTATCTCATGCTGTGCCAGACCAAGGCTGCTTCTGATCCCACCTCTTTGAGATGCCAATGAAGCACAACGTTTTAAATACTTACAACTTTTCAACTGCATTGTGAGATGGGCAGATTGGAGCAAACCAACTCCAACCATTCCGCACCACTGCCTAGATTCACAAGACCTAAAAGGAAGTTGTACTCTAACATCTGGTAGGCCACATTTTGTGCCAACCCCTGGCCTAACAGCAACTGTCCCACCTGGGTGGACTCCAGATGTTTCAGGCTAGAGCCTCTGTCAACCCAGCCATTGGTCAGTTGTGGTCCAACATATCTAAATGGTGAAAGGCTGCAGAAGGATGGTCTCAGAGTCCACGCATGGTCCAGCAGAGGCTCGTCAAGGATCTGGGGCAGTGTTATTTCCCAGCCCTACAAGAAGATTCCAAATCGAATCTTCTGCACATGAAGTGCATGTAGGAACCGCTGAGCCACAGCCCATCTGCATCCTAGTATCAAAATGATCTCCTCTGTGGTTCACTAAGCTCTTTTATCCAAACAAAGTACAACTTGTAGAAAATTTTAATCAAGTGGCGAGAATTTGGCTTAAGATATGCAAGTGAACCAAAATGCAATCTTCCAAAGTAGAGATTCAAAAGCCACATCAGACATTAAACCCTTACATTTCCTTCTCTCTCTCTCTCTCTCTCTCTCTCTCTGTGTGTTTTCCACATATATTCAGGCTATATTTAAGAAGGCTGAAAACAATCCCCACACCCCTTCTCAAACACTGATGACCTGGTCTTCCAAAAACTGCACAAGATAACTTGCCTATGAAACTGTGAAACAGATACTGCAGGAACTCCAAGAATAATCTGCAAGCATGTCAGATGTGTTATTAAGATACCACGATGCACACCACATAATTCATTGTTTTTCGCCTCTAGAGAGAGGTCACTACTGAGGCTTAACTTCCTGTTGTATTGCTGAAATACCATCTCACTTTTTTCCCTTCCATGTTCCTCATTCTGTGGAATGAGGGCACCCACCCCAGGCCTTGAGCCAAGACCACTTGAAGGTAAAGAAGCAAATGACTTTTGAGGTCTACTCTGAGCTTATTATTTCCAAAAAGCAAAGCTTCCAGATCCAAAAGCAGAGAAAGTGCCTGTAATGCTAGGAAGTTTGGGGTCTACATCAAGAACATCACTGTGTGTTTCAGATTGGAATCTAGGCTGACTCTGCGGTCCACACTATATAAGAGGACATCAAAAGCAACTATATTTTGAGACTGCTATAAAAAGGATGAGAGAGCGCAAGAGAGATATTTTATATAACCAGCCAAATCAAGCTTTACCTGGAGCATAGCATAGCAGGCTGCTGATGGGGTGGTTATACTTGTTCATGTTTAATTTTTATTTTGTGATTTAAACGCATCTGACTCTGAGCTTGGACATTTTATTTTGGGGGGAGTGCAGCTCCCAGAATTCCCTAGCCAGCAAGGCTCCTGGCTAAGGGATTGTGGGAACTGAAGTCTCAGCACAACACATGTCTGAACTGTGGAATGCTGCATTTAATTTCATTGTAAGCAGTTTTGAATCTCACCGTTGCGAGAAAGGAAGAATAGCAATCTAATAAATAAATAAATAAATAAATAAAAACATTTTAAATAAACAACTTTTTCATTCAGCAAATCAAATCACCAAATATCAAGTGGATAAATTAAGACGCTTTATATCAGGATGGGCAACTTCAGCTGGTGGGGGACCCATGTTCTTCAGGAGCCACACAAACTGCCAGACATACTTAACAAAATTTAGAAAACAAAAGTGACTAAATGTCTACATCTAAGGGGTGTGTGTGTATGGGTCTTTCTAAATAAAGGGGTCCCTGTGATGTATTTTAAAGCAGCATTCTTTTTCTGGATATAATTACTTTTTTTATGTGGTGGCCAGTGGGATCTGCAATTACACCTATTACAGCTAGCGGGGGGATGCATACAGTCCTTAAGGCCCAGCCCTATTTTAAGCAGCTAATAACCTCCCCAGCCTCAAAAATAGGAAACAAGAATGCGATACATCTCTCAAGTAAATAAGTGTGAAAATCCTGCTATGTACAGACCTTGAAACAGATTTGGACCATAAGGTAGACGTCTTCAGTGGTCTAATTTCATACGTGCGGTTTCTCACACACACATGGAAAACACTGAATCTGGCCTCACAGTCAAATAAAGTGAAACTTTCATATTCTATCAAAACAATTTAAACACACACACACAAAAATCTGTGTATTCTCACATTCCCAGTCTGCAGTGGTACACCACTTAAAGAGTCCTAAGATGAACAGAGACCGGCACGGGTGATCTACTGCAGCCTGGTGTGTATTACGTGGACACACTGATGCCTGTTTACTTCAGAGATGCGTGGAATTGCTTGCTTTCTATTTGTTGGATCTATCAGTGTTGTTACATGTAGAGAGTGTTTGGTGCATTTATTTGTTTTCTTGTCCGATATTATGTATCATGATTGCCGATTTATTTACCTCCACGACTGGGATCAACTTCCTTTTGTGTGCTGTCCCCCCCCCCCCCCACATACACCCCTTTTAAAATATGGTAGTTGCATATTGAAATGCTTTTCCATGGACAGAAAGGGAACAATCAATGCATCAAAAAGACTAGCATTTGGATGTGTAGGAATATCTGCTATGAAAAAACAAACAAACAAAACATTCAATCGAGTTTTATCCCCAGGGTGTTGCTTTTCTACAGGCAGGCAGGCGATTGCACCTGGAATACATGGCTGTTTTTGCTTTCCCATGGAAACAAACGATTCTTTCCAGCCAAAGTTTCTTTATTGTTTGATTCAGCCAGGGATATCAGCTGGCCCATAGGATGTGAACCATGCCATTTAAACTGTGGCCGCTCATGGTCCTGGGGAGGTGGTCTTCTGGGGGTTCAAACCATAGGCCAGCAGTAATTTTATGTTATCCAGAAGGTTTGGGTAGGGATGGGTTTTAGGCTATTATTTAAATTGATACCCATCTCTTAACAGCTTTACATTCCAACTGTGTTCCCCATCAGGGATAGACATTGGGGAATGTACATCGCCTGTGCTCTATGGTACAATGGCTGAGCAGTGCACAGATTTGCTTTTCACCCCTCTGGAAAAATTACTGCTGACGCTCGTAGTCACTTTCTTGGCATTCTTCCATCCGTAAACTCTGGAATGACCAAAATCAAGGAAATGAATAGGGTGGCAACCACTGTCCCTTCCCCCCTAAAACAAAATCTCCAGTGTTTGTCATAGGTTTATGATGAGTTAGCAAGGGATGCATGGACCAGATACGGTTGGAAAGGCATGGGGAAGGAAAGGAAGGGATGCTTTCAATAATATAATAATGCTAGAATTAGATTAAATCTCTTGCTGATTAGAAAACAGGGAATCTGGAATCAGAAAATGAGGGGATAGGAAGAGCATCCCTTCCACTTATTGTAAAAAAAAGTTGGGGAAGGAAGACAATCAGACTCTGTTCTCCAAAGGCTGCTGCTAGGCAAGACTTATTTTTAAAAATCATCCCTACAGCTTTGGCCCACCTTCTTCTCTTTGTTGTTCTTCGTCTCCTACCAGAGGTTGGCCATTTTTATGATTATTCTAGCTCTGGACCAGCAGCTCTAAAACATGGGAGTGAAATGCTGTTGCTTAGTGTAGTCAAGCTCAATAAAACAGGCCCATGGAATCGTCTCCTCCATAAGTTTTGTTGATTCAAATGGGCCGACTCCAACTGCAACTGCAGCTTACTTTAGCCAACCTTGTATCACTGGCTTGAAAAGAGAATATTCTGGTTTGACAGTTTCTTGGTTTTATTTATTCTCCTTAGTACTTCTTCACTGGTCACCCTTCTCAGTTCATCCTGCAATAATGCTCAATTTCAAACATTTCTGTCTTTTCAATAATATTCTGTATTAAAGCCCATGATTCCATGAAATTCAGGAGCACCAAGAACACATGGCACTGCCCAATACACATTCTGAGAGACAATCGTAACTTTTTGTTGGACGTTACATGCGTCACCTTAGAGAAGCTGTTCCCAGCTATCTCTATTCCGACATTCATTTTGCTTATATTGTTCATTCAACCGAATTCAAGGTAGCTATATTTGCTAACACGCCTCACATTTAAATTTGCAAGACCTGAGCAGGGCTATTAACAATGAGACCTTTTGGAGGTCATTAATTTATACGGCTACCATAATTCTGAAGTTACTTGGTGGCACATAGTAACCACAACAATGTTTAGCTACAATCCTGCTTCGTATGTCCTTTTTTAATCTTCATCATCAGCTGTTTCAATTCACTGCTACATATCAATAATGCCATCCTAAATTATTGATATTTCTTCTATCAATTTTCACTCCTCTCTCTCAACTGGACGTAATCCAGCTTTTCATATGAGCAACAGGCTACAGAGAATTAAAGAATAATAGGAGGGTGGAAAAATTAGCCAAATTAAGAGGGGTAGAAAGATGAGCAATGGGGGATTACTGAGAATTGTTTTTAAAGTCTACAGATAAGAAAGAAGGAAAAATGAAAGGAACAGACTAGGACTACCCTGTGTTAGAGTGTGTAAAGAAATTATCATTTTGAAACAGCACCAAAGATGTCTTGCTAAGCAATATAACTATTATTTTTCAAACATCTTCTGAAGAAGGAATATGCCACCTGTTGTTTTCCGCATTCACTGGATTCTGTTCTCTCTCAACTTGCCCATTCTAGTAGGTTGTCCTACTTTCTGAACGTCATGAGAAGACAGGATTCTTGGAAAAGATAATAATGCCGGGAAAGGCTGAAGGCAGCAGGAAATGAGGAAATACGAGATGGATTGACTCCCTAAAGGAAACCACAGGCTTGAGTTCACAATTGCTGAGCAGGGCAGTTGAGGACATGACATTCTGGAGAACACTAATTCATAGGGTTGCCATAAGTTGGAGGTGGCTTGATGGTACATAACAACAACCACAAAGTTGGGGCCAACAGGAGTCAGAATCTAGGCATGGTGATCCATCTCATTTTAAAATAATCCCATCCCATTATACAAATTTTAAAAAATCATTCTGAAACAAGCCCCATCCCATTCTGAAATAATCCTGTTAAACCTGCACTGTCCAGTGGAGTGCCATCGCTTTCACTCATGGGATAGAAATTTGTACAAACTTTCCATAATATGTCTATTCAACATATACTTTTCCTAATGTATCCCTTCTTCCTATCAATGCAAATGCATTTCTGCATTTTTTTAAACTCTAAGTATTCAACTCCCCCTTTGTTTTAAAAACACATACCAGATTTCATGCTATTCGAATTATCCAAAATACACCACACACTTCACAAATATGCACATTTCCAAGAAAAGTATGCACTGTCTCATAATAAGAGTCGGGTAATGGATAATTTTGGCAAGAATCTTGAAACCTCCAAAAGGATTTTTTGAGCCTAACAGGAATTCAACTCCCCCATCATCTCCATCAACCCAAAAGGGGAACATTTCATTTGCTCTCCATAATCCTGCAAGAGGACCTGCATCCTCTAATGATGGCAAGGTGGGTAAAAGGAGCGGGAGATATTTGGAACAAAATAATAAGTTCTAACAAACCACCTAAAGGACTGCCAGAGAGTAAGAGAGCCCTCCTTCCCTCTACTCTTCACGCCACCACCAGAAGAAGAGCAAGACTCACAAAAGAAGGGTAAGGGGGAATACCAGATAAACAGCCTTCTCTTTCTTTCAGGGTTGTCATTCAGATAAACAGCTTTTCTACATAGTTCGGTGTTTTAGGAATCTGGCTTGCAGAACCAGAAGTTGGGAGTTTGATTCCCACTCTGGGAGAAGAGCCAGTCTGTAAAGCCTTGGGCAAGCTGCACAGTCCCAAGGATGCCCCCAGAAGGGAAACGGAAACCACTTCTGAGTACTTTCTACCTAAGAAAACCTCAAAATGCTCACCCTACGTCAGAATTGACTTGATGGCACATAATGATTATACATTTACCAAACTACAAATCCCATCGTTTGCTCAATTGGTTTCTTGGACGAACACGGTTTTTGCACACATATAGGTTTGCAGAACTAATACAATACATTGCGGATGGTCTTATAAAACCATTAGCCACTCTTGCCTTCAGATTGTGTACAAGGACCATACAGAGTGAGTTTTTTTCTTTTTCTTTTTTGTTAGACTAACAGCCAATCAGAGCACCATCTACTGCTAGACAACAACATTCAACATCACCCAGAGTGGTGTTAAGGAAAAACATCTCCCTCCAACCACTAGGTAATATTCTTAACTTGGCTGCAACTGGCTTCTCTAGTGCATAGACTAAGCTTTATTGCAACCTCTCTCATATTAAGTTTGCCACATTTTTGTGTGGCTCTATTGTCATATGTTTCAGTATAAGGCCATGTAATAAATAAGATGCCGTCAAGTCAATTCTGACTTATGGTGACCCTTTTTGGGGTTTTCCAGGTAGAGAGAACTCAGAAGTGGTTTGCCTTTCCCTTCTTCTGGGGGCATCCTGGGACTGTGCAGCTTGCTCAAGGCCACACAGGCTGGCTCTTCTCCCAGGAGGCACAGTGGAGGAATTGAACTCCCAACCTTTGGCTCTCCAGCCAGAGACTTAATTCCCTGAGTTATCCAGCTGGCGAAGAAATTCTAATCAGCTCGCAAAACTACATATCCCAGAATTCCATAGGATGGCGCCATGTCAGTTACAATGACATCAGACTTCTACAACTGTGTGGTTCAAACACACGCTTACAAGCAAAAATCAAATGCCACCTTGGTTTATCAAGTGCCACGGACAACATAGATCTGATCTCGCACCTTGTCTTTAAGGATCCATTTTTAAAAAAACTGCAACTGTGCATGGGGAGGAGGGTCCCAGAGTACAAGTGGACATTTTTTCATAAGGACACGTTGGGTGCTTCTAGATAATCATACAATTGACCTGCTTTGTTTCTGAAACAAAGGGGTCCTATCTCAACAGCCTCAGCTTCCTTTAAAACACTTCCATGTTTTCCAAAAACTTTTTTCTGTATTTTCTTTCTAGGAAAGAACCCATTAAGACAGGAAAGCTGTCTCATGGCTCTCTGGCTTAGTGAAGTTAGGATTAGTTCCTCCTGAAGCACCCTCATGTAGCTGAAAATGGGACACAACTCTGACGGTTGTGGCAACCCAGAAATCGGGTTTGTTGGCCCTCACAATCAGGTTGACCCTAGACGGGTGGTGGCTCCATTTATGAAGAACACGCCCAACACACGATGTCAGTGGAAACTATGACTCTATTCCTCCTTGGGGGGGGGCAGAGTTGTGGATACACTCAACTTGACCTCAAAAAACCAAGAGGGTAGGATCAAACATGGGTCTGATACAAAACATACATGATGGGAGAGGGATCAAGAAAAGGCTTAATCTTAAAAAAAAATAGAGTCCTTTTCCAGAATTGAGAATATTGTACCCTCTTGGGGAAAAGATAAAAGATAAGCCAAGAAAAATGATGTCATCCTAAACAAACAGCATTGTAGTATCAGACTGGAAAAAGGGACTTTCCCCTAAGAAAAACCCAGTTTTGCAATACACGGGTCAGCTCTCTCGCCCACCCAACGGCATCGGCCAGACAACAGCTCTATGACCTCACAATGTGGGGAGTGTAGGAAACGCACACCTTTTCCATAACTATACTTCTATCGCTAAACCTTATAACACTGTAGGAGAGGGACCAACGATGATGGTATTGATCTCTATCTTTCAAGGGTTATGGAAGATTTTACATTTTTTGGTATTAGCTTCGCAAGGTGCCCCAAGCACTGTGTGCAGGGAGAAAGGAAGCCAATTTAAAACCCTCATTAAAACACTTCAGTTGAAAAGAGCCACAATTTCTGTTTCTCCCTTTATCTCCCACACCTGGAGCATACTGTAAGAGTTTTTGTTGCAAGAGGTGGGGAGAGCTCCTTTCTCAAGGAAAACCTACTAAAATTTAAGAATTGATTCATGATTTTATTAACTGGTCATATTGACTAGAGACATCACAGGCTGCCTGTGGAGTTCTGCAGTCTTGAAAAGTTAAAAAAAGCATACAAACATATCTGGGAGTAAGTCACACTTGAATTAACTTGGACTTACTTGTGAGTAAACATGCCTATGAATGTGATGCCAGAAACCTGTGGGTGGTTTTTTTTTTTTTAATTGCTGTCTGTCTGCTTTTTTTATTCTCATATGACTCTTCAGAAGGGGAGGGGGAAGAATTAAGCCACCATACTACCTCAATATACTATCACAACCATCCTCATTTTTGGAGAAAAGTGGGCAATAAATGAAATCTATAAATACAAATATCACAAATATATTGTTGGCCTTATGGGTAAACAAACACAAACATGCATCTTTGGTTGTTTGGGGGGGGGGGAACCATACCATCCAAAAAAGCAAATAGATATCATAGAGGAATAAAAAGCACCACAAATATAAGGTAAAGGAACATGACATCCCATCAAACGGGCCTAATCCTATAAATTAATAAATAAAAAACATTGCAAATATTTAATTGGCCCTAAGGGGAATGAAAGGCCATCTCATACTTTGATCCTCATAAGCAAAGGTCTGCAAAAAAACAACACACACACACACACCCAACCATTGGGGAGAAAGGTGGGATATCAATGAAGAGCATAAATAAAAACAGCACAGATATAATACTGTTGGTCCTATAGGGTGGAAGAATGCTATCCAGTAAGTAAACAAACACAAGCCATCGCTTTAGGCGGAGTGGGCAGGAAATGAATTCAGGCGTATCTTCCTCTTCTTTCCCCCAGCAGCCTCCCCCCCCCCCCAACTCCGCCAACAATGTTACGGCAAAAGCTGCCAGAATCCCCCTCCCGAGGTGGGGGACTAAGTAGATTCAGATCTAGAGTTCGAGTTCTGTCTCTCTCACACACACACAGACAGAGGGAGAGTTTTGCAGGGACTGGGTCGGTGGGTGGGATCGGTCGGGCTGCGCCTACCTCCAAGGTGCGGATCTCATGCTGGGTGAGGTCGTTGGAAGCCGCGCACTTGGTGCGGAGCCCCTGCAGGCTGGAAAGCGAGATGTCGATGAGGTCCTGAAGCTGCCCGCATTGCTGCAGCGCGCAGCCGGCCCGGCCCGGCCCGCCCGCCGCCGCCGCCGACCCCCGGTCCCCGGCCCGGGTGCCGCGCCGCCCCCCGCCGCCGCCGCCGCCGCCCGCGGCCGCTTCCTTCCCGTTACTTTCTTTTTTCTCGACCATCTTCTTCTCGGCTGCTCTGGCTCGCCCGGCGGCTGCTTTATCCATGCCTCGGCATCAGGGAAGGTGGGGTGGCGTGGAGGCAGGCAGGCAGGCGGCAAAGCGGATCCTCGGGTCTCGACGCGCGGGGGGAGAGGCAGGGAGGGAGTCGCCGCTTGGGCGAGGACCCGCCTCGCCAAACGAGCCCAAAAGGAACGGAGACGAGGCGGCGGGTTTCAAGGCTCTGGTGGGAAATCCATGCACGGCTTCTCCTTTTTTTTAAAAAAAAAGCCACTCTTAATTAAAAATGTTTATAAGCTTCAGCCGAGGAGTGCCAAAGGATGCGGTCCATCTTCTGCACGCAAGCGCCCGGGAGGAACGCCAGAGGAGGAGGAGGAAAGAAACGGGTCTAATTCCCCACCGGGGAACGAGGGCGCGCGCGGCGGGGACGAGCGAGCGAGCGAGCGAGCTACCAAAGCTGATGACGGCAGCGAAGCTCCAGCCGCAGCAGCAGCCGCCCTGCCAAAACGGCCAAGCGCAAGCCTCCCTCCCTCCCTCGGCTCTCCGACGGGCTTGTCTTGAACCAGCTGGGGGCCCCGGGTCACTGCCCGCGAGGATGCTGGGAGTTGCAGTTTGGGGGAGGAGGCGGGGGGAGGGCGAGGATCCTCGCCTCTGCGCCTCCCAGACACCTTCCCCCCCCCCCTCCATCAACTGGGTCCAGCCTCCTTCTCCGGGGCATGGAGAAACAACACCGTAAACAGCGCAAAAAGGAGCCCCCTGCCGTTGGCGGACCTGCCCGGGGGGGCTGAGCGGGTCCAGGCGGCTTGAAGAGCAGGAGGTTCCCCGGGGAGCTGCCTCTGAGTAGCCCGTGCAAAGTGTGTGTGTGGGGGGGGAGGGAGGTCTACTCTGCAGGGTGGTTGTAAGGCTGGCAAGCGTGTGTGCCTTTGAGCAGCGGAAAGGGGCGCGCCAGTATTTGGAAAACTGTAGTTTTGTTTTGTTTTTAAACAGCTGCATGGCCACAGGGCTGGCGTGAGCAGAGGGCACGTTTTGGGCAGTGTAAGTACCCCCAAGACATCACGGGGGCTCAGATCTGAACTCCCCCCCCCCCCCGGATCTGGCCAAATTCAAGTGAACCATGAAAGAACTAAGCAAACAATACTCCACCGCTTATAACCCTGGTCCTGACTTGCATGAAATATGCTTCACAGCACAGGAAGTGTATTTTCCTCCATCTGGGCAGCTCTCCAGATGTTTAGTGGTGAGAAACATCTGGAAGCTCGCTTGCTCACCCTAGTCGTACCAGAACCCGAAGGCATGTGGCCCTGTAAAGGCTTACACGTTCATTGTTTTGTAGTCCTTAAAAGTGTCTGAAGACTCCCCCGTGGTTTTTAGGGCAGCCGCCGAACACAGCTAATCACCCACCTCCAATGTACATTTATAGCCTGTCCTTTCAAATTCATTAAGGAGGGTAGATCGATTCTGGCCTCCAGTGCGAATGTCCCATCTAGAACACGTTGTAATGCCACCAGCCCGACCAGCAGCCCTAGTGTGCCATGCTGTGCGGTCCACAACAGTGCCCAGTCCAGCAGGCTCTGGGTTCAAGGCTAACAGGATCTGACATCAATATATTCACACAAAGGAAAGATATAAAGAAAAAAATAGCAATCCCGGTGAGGGGCAAGTCTGAAAATTGTAAACCGCCCAGAGTTGTGGCTCACCACTAGATGGGTGGTATATAAATGCAATAATTCATCATCATCAACATCATCTTAGAAGTGCAGAGCTGGAAGGAATCTTTCCAGCCCCTGTCAAGGAGGCACAGCGGGGAATCAAACTCACAGCCTCTGGCTCTGCAGCCAGAAACCTAAACCACCGATGGTTAGCAAAATCTAGAGCTTAGAAAGTTTTATTTTTTCCTACTACAATTCCAAGAATCCTCTAGCTGCCATAGTTGTGGTCCAGAAACAGAACCCTCAGAATTAACTGTCTTAAATTGTGGCAAAATCCAGAGTAGCTTTCCTACAAAGTTGAGTTCATACCCTTGTGAGACTCTTTTTGGAGAGACTGAGATGGGGGCCCCGGGGGGGGGGGGATAGACAAAGGAAAGTATGCCTTTCTAAAAATTACCTTTCTGACATGTTCTATAAATCCATCATCTTGTATGCTTTAGGCAGCTTGAATGTTCACACATTGTTAAAAAAAATGACAGGGAGCAGATTTTCAGACTCAAGAGTGGATTTCTACCATGTTTCCCCGAAAATAAGACAGGGCCTTCTATTAATTTTTGCTCCAAAAACACATTAGGGCTTATTTTCAGGGGATGTTTTGTTTTTTTCATGTACAACAATCTACATTTATTCAAATACAGTCATGTCATCTTCTTCTGATTGCTGTACAATGCTGTACAAGGGTGGAGGGCGGGGTTTCACTTAACTGGGGCTTATTTTTGGGGTAGGGCTTATATTATGAGCATCCTGAAAAATCCTATTAGGGCTTCTTTTCAGGTTAGGTCTTATTTTCGGTGAAACAGGGAGTAGTATACTTGCATAAACCATCTTCCCTAGACAATATAAACACTTCACAGGGGCCTACCTGGAGAGGATAGTTCGTTTGGTCCAGACCTGCTGTCGGCTCCATGCAGCGACCAGCATGATCCAGAAGAAGGATAGGGTAAAAAGCCATTAGTAAGGACCATAATTGCTCAGTGAGAGGATACATGTGTTTCATGTAGAAGGACCTGGACCCTGGCCAGCATCAACCAGTTAGACAAGAGATTTGTGATAGGAAAAGACCTCTACCTGAGAAGTCCTGCACTGATGAGACTTTTGGAAACTGGTGATGCTGTTTCTGTGGGCACCTGTCTCCTCCTGGATTGCTCCCTGTCTCCCCCCGCAGTACAAGGTGCTGCTTTTTAATGTTTGTTTCAAAAGCATTCTTAGAAAACTTGAAGTCGGTGCCCTGATGCGCCTAGTTTTGATTTTGCCATTTGCCTCGTCTTAGCAATTCCTGGGGTAGGACATTATGACCTGCAACGGATGACTCCTGCCTGTCTCTAGACTACTAGAGGAACAGAGTCAGACCTGGCATGGGGCCTTCTCTTATGCTATTCTGGAAGAGAGGAATACATGAGCCACCAACTGGGCAACCCTGGAGAGCAGCAATGCTTGGAAAATTAAAACGGCGTTCATTGTATAACTAATTACAAAGCACACACACACCCCTCAAGCAACCTGCTACTATTAATACTGGGATCCACCTTCAGTAACTCATTGCTTTCTTCACTGTGATATGTCTTTCTTTTTTTTCTGTTGCTTTTTTGGGGCAGGGTTACCAATCCTTTAAAAGGATTTTTTAAAATGGCTGTCAATTTAAGACCATTCAAGAAACAGTAAGAGTCCAGTCTACCAGGGCCATCCCAGGCTGGCAAACTTGTGTGCTTTTGTTAAATGCCACAAAGGCGACCCTCGGGGCTCATGTGAGGGAAACCATGTGCTGATGAAACACTTTGGTCTGTTCGGCATGAAATATCCCATCTCCCACACATTCCTTCCTTTGGCCCAGAGGGTCCGCCAGATGGTGTTAACCAGGAAGAGTGGAAGGGAGCAGGAGAGAAAACACTTTACAAAGCCTTCGGTCCTCAACAGAAGATTAGACAAATGAGAAACCAGGCGCTTTTTTCTCCCTCCACAAGCAGAAGTGTGTTGGTTCTATCACTGGGAGAAAGAGACAAGATGCTCGAGGGAGCAGCCCCCTACTCACAGGGAAGCAATTCAGAGGCAAACTGAATAATGGAGGGAGGGGTGAGATTAGCATACATGACCATCTTCGAGTCCTGCACTAAGATCTGAGCTGCTGCCTCATGCATTATAATGCCAAAGAAATAAGGGAAGTTATTGAACAGTGGAATATTTTTGAAGGGTGGGTTGGGTGAGTAAGGACACGTGACCCATCTGAGCCCAATCAGGAGTAACAGCTCCTATTTTTCACTGCTTGGTCCTAAAAAAAAAAAAATGCTGGCCAGGATCCAATTGCCAATTTGCACCTGCGTGAGAGAAGTTGCACAAGACTTTGCAATAAATCAACACTCATTAAAAAGGGTCTGGTTGCCTTCCTGGGAGTCCACCTAATCGTGTGATCAGAGATCTGACTAGGAACTCAACCGGCACTTAAGTTATTTCCTTGATTCAAGCTTAAATTGACAGTAAGTTTTTGGTTGTCTGGATTTCACCTTTTGTGGGAAAGATATGATGGGAGAAAGATTGTGTGTTCCAAAAATGGCAATATTCCGTGTAGGTGGATAATCTGTCTGGCTAAATACTGTTCAACTTGTGCTGGAGGGGTGTGTGTGCCCTTTTCTTAAACTTAAAGCAAGTGTTGCTGTTATATGCCGTCAAGTCAGAACTGACTTATAGTGACCCTAACAGGACTTTCAGGGTAGGTGAGATATTTAAAGACTGGTTTTACCAGTTCCACCTCCCCAGTGAGTTTCCATGGCTGAATGGGGATTCAAACTCAGGTTTCCTGAGTCCTAGTCCATCACCCTATTCACTACACTGCAGTAGGCATCCTAAAGTAAATGTAGGGCGCCAAATTTAAATCTAGAGAAGTTGGGAGGATTCCAGCGGTGGGTGGTTCCAAGTGCAAAAAGATAGCACCAAAACGACCAGCATATTTTAGCTTAAAGCTGTTACTTCTAGTCACTAGAGTGCTAGCAGAGGCATTTCAGCTTTTCAGGAGGATGGAGGGGGGCAGGATAAAAACTGGGAAACCCCCAAGGGGTGGTGTCATAGGGAAGGAGGCAAGGCCACCAGAAGAATCCCAGGATCCAGCCCTGAGTTTTAATTCAGCCACAACTGGACCAGTTCTTACACTTTGTAGATTCTCTGGTTTGTTCTCTTGCTATGATGACCTGTCTGTGGAATTCTCTCCCGCTGCCCACACTGTTGTGTTGTTGTTTGTTTGCATCCCAGCATTTAAGAACTGTTTTCTTACTGCTGTGAGATCTTTCCCCTTTTGCTCTGCCACTGGGTTCTATTTTGGCTTTTCTGATATACTATTTCTACCTTTTCCTGCTGATGTTACTTTGTTGATTATCTTTTGCCTTTACTATTGTTTTATTACAGTAGGACCACGCATTGGAGGAGGGATCAGTTCCAAGCCCCTCCCCCAGAGATGCCTAAAAACGCGGAAGTATTGAACTCCATACATTGCATGGTCTCTGGCTCCCTCTATTGGCCAGTTCTGGTAAGTACACCCTGGAAATTCATATAAATAGGTATTTCGGGGGGGGGGGGGCGGTTATTTAGTATTTTCAGCCAGCAGATACTGATCCTGCAGATAGTGGGGTCCTACTGTATGTCATACTTTATGTCTTTAGTTTCCCTGTATGCTGTTCAGGAAATTCTGCTTATTGGGCAATGTATAGGAGTAATAACACTTAATAAAAATAGAATAATATAAACTGAAATTTGGGTGCACTTTTCAGGGGGCTTTTACGAATACCCATGTTACCTTTTAGCATATTTACTTTACACTGAAATCATAATATTTAAAAAGCAATTACACTATTTTATCTATTTTAATACAGGTAATGGCAGCAGCACTTTCAGAAGCTAAACAGCTTTGGGACTTTTGAGAGCAGGAATGTTCATTGTTTTCACAGAAAGAAAGCTTTCATGAGCTTTGATTTCTTCTCAAAAGCTGGCTGACTCCCACACACTCGCTAAAAAGCCTTCATCCTACCTCTCAGTGGTGCACAGTACAAAAAGACAAAGAGGCATGTCTAGAATACTGGGGTGCAATTATATTGAGAAATAGTTACTATTTTAAAACTTGCTAATGGAGATTTCCTACAGGGCATTATTTTCTCTCCTTTTTTGCTTATTCTTCTTTTTTAAGACAAAGAAAACAAGAGCCAGACTGCCAGGCTGTTAATCTTTTTCTGAGAACATGTTCCACTGAACTCAGTGGGGATGTATGCTGAGTAGATATACATAGGAATTCAGTGTTAGATGGCCTTCAAAATTCTCTAACTGAGATGGTCAGCTTCCATGTGTCACTTCAGTGTGCATGGCAAAATCCATCTTGCCATGAACTTTTGGCTTTTAATTTCTTCACACTGGTACAAACCTGATGAAGTGGGGGGTTTTTGATCCACGAAAGCTTGTGTATTGTGGGATGATTTTTTTAGTGGTCTATAAATGTATCGCCGATTTTTGCGTTTGTATTTTATTTAAGTTTGTAAGGGCCCTTATAAGTTAATACTTAGTAAAGCACACACATGTACATACAAACATACCAGCTAAAAGGCAAGTAGGGTGGAAGGAAAATTATATCAGTACCTTCTGCCTTCATGCTAGTTTTCTAAGTGCAGATATTTTAAAAAACTTTTATTGGCTCCAACTGCGTACTTCCACTGCGTCCCCCTTGCAAATCAGTAATCCTCCCCCTTCCATTTCCCTTTAATGTATAATTGAAACCTGTCATGGAAGGTATGTAGCAGGTTTTTGGCACTGTCATCGGCTACGGCAAGAGGAAGGAGGCAAATAAATCCCCAGTTCTTCTGCTGGTTGATACCAAAGTACACAACTGAATCGTGGCTGTTTTGTTTGGAGGAGTGTTAAATCAGAATATGGCTTAGGGATGGCAAGAGGACTCAGAAGGCCTGCTGTCCAGATCTTGTAAGACTGGCTGGAATCAAATCCACGGCAGAGCAGAACAAACCACATTCTGAACAGGAAACTCCCAGCCCGTGCCGTTATCTAAGATGGAGAGAGCATGTGTTCTCTTGTGCAGTTAAACCAGGACTTAACAGCTTGAAAGATGGTTTGTGTTTCCTGATGTCACATATTAACTCAAGAATGGCCATCTCCAGAGCTCTTTGTGCACAGGCGGGAGAGAAGGACTGTGGTGGGAGGGAGCAACACACCAGTCAGAGACATTGACCCCAGGGACAACTGCTTTACAGATTCAAAATGTATATGACCAAATGTGAGGCTGAGTCTTACACAAATGCACAGTATACATCATGTCAGACTTTAAGATCTAACTAAACAATTAAAAACTTAAAGAGATAAGAACTTAAAGAGACAGAAAAGCTGCCCCCCCCAAAAAAAACACACAATAAAACCTCCAGTTTTCAAAAACAGGTAAGGCCTTGATAGTACTATGTGTACTGCAGGTGTGGGGAGTGCTGTAATGCTAAACTCTGTTGTAAACAAAGTAATAAAATCAACATAGGGTTTTGAGAGGATCAAAACAGTCTGAGAACCAATTAGAGAGAGAGAGAGAGAGAGAGACAGCACAGGAATATCATCTGCCTATTTGGGTACATTTCTGTTACAGTCAGAACTTGTAACAGAAGGGGTACAAATCTGGAAGAGTTCTAACAAGAAGAGCAAACTCTCAAAGGGCACCAGTTTTCTTGTCTCTTGTCCTATATGTCTAATGGCTCATGTATCACCACAGAGCTGACATTTCTTCTGGCATCAGGTCAGAATGAGGACCATCTCTGTACACACATTTATGGAGAGAAATGTCATGTACTGTATTTATTTTTCCGGTATTTTCCTTCCTCCAGTAAGTTTAAAAGAGCACACACTTTATAACTACAAGAGCCATGTGAGGTGGGTTAAAGTGATGGCTGTACAAGCTTGGTAGAACCCTGACATTCACAGAACTAGAATAATGTGGTGGGGGGGATTTAAAAGGGATGGAGCATGCTAAACTGCCAGAGGACATTGAAAAATGTCCAGAATTAGCATTGATTAGAGAAGACGGATTCATAGAAAGAGGCTGTAGAAAAATACATGGCTGGCTTGAAAACCGCATGATTGGTCAACTGGAATTCTGTCCCCTATGCTACATTTTGTTGTGGGTCCCAGTTGTGTGGTCAAAGCTTTGTAGATTTATTTCTACTATAGGTGGATATTTCCATAACAAAGCGTTCTTGGTTCTATTGCTGTGTGCAAAAGTCTTGCATTAAGGTGCCTGCGTTTGACTGGACCAGGGCCTATGTAGAATCCCAGGAACACACAGCAGAGGTTTGAGGCAAATTATAAGACAGCCAAACGGTTTGTCTCCCCCTCTATTTTGGCAGCTCTCAGTCTAGCGCAAAAGACAGGAATTGAAAGAACTGGAAATGTGTTTCATCTACCCTGCATCTATGTTCTCACAATCTGGAGTTTGTTCTCCATGTACAATCTGGCTTTGCTTTGTGCCGCATGGGAAGGGGGGGGGCGGAATAGGCCTCTCGTTCAGGCAAAATAGCTTGTTTGCAGACGACTAGACAGCCTGATGTGGGAAGCACTTTAAGCCTATTGTGCATCAGGGATGGGTGGGGAGCAACTGGAAGAAAGCTGGGGTGGTCACATGTAATTCCAGCACCCCATTACCATTTTCACTTTCCCCTCCTCTCGTTCTGCAAAAGTTCCACGTGTGCTTCCAAGAAATAGCTGAGATGCAAATGCAAGGTTTTAAATATGAGTCTTCAAATGCGTCTGTTAACATTCCTTGAAATGGCAGAGGCTGGGAAAGGGAGAAGGATCTGTCACTTTATCTAGAATCTCCATGGCTTTCTAGAGCTTCAGATGTTCATGCTCCAGATGATGGGAGTTGTAATACAAGACACTTGGTGGGAACCAGGTTGGGGAAGGCTAATTCATGCAAAGCAAACTTACATTATGCATTTATATTAGAAATCACATCGCTCAGTGGTTTATGAGGTTGGGAGTACGATTCTCCACTTTTCCTCCTGGGAGAAGAGCCAGCCTGGGTAGCCTTGGGCAAGCTGCACAGTCCCAAGAAGAAAGGCATGGTAAACAACTTCTGAGTATTCTCTCCCTGGAAAACCCTGAAAAGGGTCGCCAGAAGTCAGAACCGACTTGACAGCACATCATATAAGATCTGCAAATACGGAACTCATTTTCCAGGCAGTGCCAGGACTCCTCCTCTGTGCATCATAGCACTATTATGACCTGCTGGTGGGGTTCCTCTACGCAACTGGTTGGCCGCTGGGTGAACAGGTTGTTTGACTAGGTAGGCTTTCAGTCTGATCCATCATGACTCATCTTGAGTTCTTACATTCTTGAGCTCCTATTAGGGCTACTGACAGAACTAAGTATCTGCTGGCTTTCCTATTTTCAAGTATTTCAGGAGAGCCAGGATTTTAAGAACTATTGACACCATTCTTGACACATGACCCCATCTGATGATGTGTGTCATCAGAAGCCTTGATTTGATTTGGCATCTCATTGCCTTCAAAGGCACACTCAGTTGGGATGTATAACGGGGCCTTTTTAGCTGCAGCACTCAATTGAGGTCATGTTATTTTAAAAATATTCCATCCTCCCATGATCACTTTTAAATAAAGTTCTCCCTGCTATTTAATTAGGTTTTTATGGGTCTGTTCATAAGCTTTTAATATTAATATTCTTCTTTCTATACACATGTGCACTTTATACATCCATTCTTAGAAACAGACATAAGCATTAAAAGCACCTAGGTCAATGTATAGGTTTCCAGATGTTACTTTAGAATAATATAATCATGTGCCGTCAAGTAAATTCTGTCTTTTCAGGGTTTTCCAGGTAGAGAACACTCAGAAGTTGTTTCCCATTCCCTTTTTGGGGGGATGTCCTAGGACCGTATAGCTTGCCCAAGGCTGCACAGGCTGGTTCTTCTCCCAGGAGGCACAGTGGGGAATCGAACTCCCAACCTCTGGCTCCACAGCATGAACTAGTGGCACCTTTGACAGCACAGATCCAGCACTTTGAAAACCCTTGCAAAGCGTTTGGCTTTCCCCTATTGAATCAGCTCTCTCTCAATGTGCAGTTTAATAGGGCAAAGGTGTGTTTTGATTCATTAATTGTGCTAAAGATGCCAGAGGTGATGTGGGCCACATGAGAGAGAGTTACAGGCTGGATGTGTCTGGGAAACCAGATGTTCCCCACTTCACATTAAAGTGCCATAGGACCATTGCTTCTTCCCCACTGAATTTTAAAGGTCATCTGACATGGCCAGGGGCAGGTGAGGGGGCCGAGCGGAGTAAGAGACAGCTTAACAAAAGGTATTTCTCTTCCTTCTCAGCGTTTCCTCCGTAAGATTACCCTGGTATCTGAACTTTGTGAAAGTTTACAGACATGTTGAATTAGGATTAGTTAGGAGGGTCATCCCCCCTGCTGTACTTAAGCCACTTACAAGGGCCGTGAACTCTCAGGCTAAAAAAAGGCACATGGGAATGAAAGAATGATAGAAAATGGGGAGAGGACAGAGAGAAGATGTTCATTTGGATGGAGGGCAAAGCTCTGGGAAGCTGTACTGCTCCTTCATTTTAATTGGAGAGGAAAAGATATGAGAGATGATGAATGATTAAACTGACCAAGCTTTGTAGTTTGCTTCCCTCCCCCCCCCCCACACACACACCCTTGGCTCCAACTGCATTTTTTACTGCACTTTCCCTGCAAATCTGGGCAGTGAGAATTAGCCAGACAGAACTTACGAGGCAAGATGGAAGAACTGCTGGATAGCTCCATGGTTTAGGGCTCTGGCCAGAGGTTGGGAGTTCGATTCCCTACTGCGCCTCTTTGACAGGGGGTGGGCTGGGTGATCCATAGGGTCCCTTCCAGCTCGGACGTTCTAAGGTTATTACTGTATTATTATTAGATGTTTGCTGAAGAGCTGGAGAAAGCACACTGACATCCCAACAAACTGGAAAATTTGCTCTCAAAAAAATGGAGTTGGGGGAAAGGACGATTGAGCAAAGTCACATTTAAGAGACCTACTCTGTCCACTTGGGCCTCTTAAGTCTACAGACTCACTGCCTTGTCCCCCAGCATGTAAATATTGTGGAGGAGTGGCAGACAAAGGATTAACCTAACCCTTCCTGATTAACAGAGACTGGAGGAAATAGGTTTGTCTAATCAGCTCCACAAAACTCTGATTCTCTCCATGAGCACCAGTACTGGAAACGGCAGGCACATTTGACACCAGGATGGATCCTGTAGGCTTCTGAGTTGGGCATAGGCAGGTCTTCCGCTGCGTTTGGCAAAATTCCCACTTATTTCAGATATAGACATCAGAAAGCTGCCTTGTACTAGGTCAGGCCATGGCTCTGTATTCACACGGTCTGTCAGCTGCTCCCCACAATCCTGCCTGGATTTTTTCCTAGGCCTGTACAGGGGCATCAAGACTTGAACCTGGGACTTCCTGCAAGTAAAGCAGATCCTACAACTGCCCAGGTGGCAACCAATATTTCCATGTATTGCTTTCCCAGCCTCTCAGGGGCATGTAATGTCTTGTGAGGAGGAGGCTGATTCTAGCTTTATACCTGCTGGCTCTTCACTACAGGAAAGGCAGGATATACCTGGAGGAAAGACAGCTAATTAATAGGTACATTTTGCTACCATGTGTAGAAAAGAAGCCTAAACAATCTGAAAATAAGGTAGACTTCCATTGACCCATTTTCCTGCAATTGTCCACTTATCTGTTTTGTCTGGATGCTTTATATCCATGACAAAAAATGTATGCTATCATCTGCTTACCACAAGCTGAGAACGTTCATGGCCAAAACAGATGGCTTGGGTGGAGTGAATGCCATTCATGGGCAGGGCTTTTAAAATGACATGGACTACAACTCCCAGAATCCTCCCAGCCATCAGAATCCTCCCTAAGGGGAGTTGTAGACCAACATATCTGAAAGAGACCAGTTTGGGAAAAGCTGTGTTAAAGAACTGGCATATCCTTCGAGCTGGGGGTGGCTGGGTGAGGAGGACCAACCCAGGAACTTCCGACTGTGGCTTTTCCAATTAGGTTAACCATCCAGGCTGCAAAGTTTGCCCCTGGAAAAGGTGACAAGTTTATGTTTCTTTTGCTAAATCTGGTGTGGATTTTGTTATGTCTCCACACACACACCATTTCCTTCTAAAATTAATTACAGGGAGGAGCATGGAAAGGGGAAAGCATTTGCTGCTAGCTTTATGGCACGCTGGACTTTTCCCATGGGAAAGTTGAAACTAGAATAAAACCTTTAAGACCGGGCGAGACATTAAAAGCAACAGAAGATTCCACTCCATATGCTCGGATTTATGCTCCCGTCAGAACACTGTGTTTCACCCGCAGGGTTTGTGAAGGCAGACATTCCATAACCTTCCCCCCACCCCAGATAAAAGAGCCAACAAGTTTGGGAAACATTTTCCCCCTTTTTTGTTTAAGTAATTCTCCTCTCTCCTCCCCTGGCGGGGGAGCCCACAGAAGACCATCCGAGTAGCAAAATTCAGTCTGAAACACAGCCATGGCTTTGCCTCACTGAGGTTGCCACCTGGCGCTAAGGCCAGTTTTGGCAACTGAGTGCTAAACCCTAAGAATAAAATTGATGGATAATGTCTCAAGTAGCAGTTTTGCACAACCCCTAAAGTCATATTCTTTCATTAAAGAATCATGACTTTAGACTTGTTTACATCCAGCAGAATGTCTCAATCTGACTGTTATAGAGACAAAGTATGATTGTTTTGGAAACAAACATCTAAAACAATTCATTTTCTTTGGTATTCTTGCACTTCTAGAATTTAACTAGCAAAGAGATCCAGCGTGGCAGTGTGTTGGGACTCAGGAGGCCTGGGTTCAAATCCCCACTCAATCTGAGTGACCTTTGGCCAATCACGGGCTCTCAACCTGATCTACACTACAGGGCTGTTGATGAGCATAAAGTGTTGGGGGAGGGGAGAGAGCTATGTGCACTGCCTCGAGCTCACTACAGAAAGGGCAGGATATACCTGGAGGAAAGGCAGCTAATTAAAAGTAAAGTAAACAATCCAAAACAATCTAAACATTATTTTGACTTCCACTGGTGTATTGTCCACCTATCTGCTGTGTACTCATATCCATGACAAAAATTCATGTTATCACCTGCTTACCACAAGCTGATAACTTTAACTCAAAACGAGAGGCTTGGGTGGAGTGAATGGCCATTCATGGGCAGGGCATTAAAAACAACATGAACTGCAACTCCCAGAATCCTCCCAGCCATCAGGATCCGCCCTAAGAAGAATTGTAGACCAACATATCTGAAAGAGACCAGTTTGGGAAAAGCTGTGCTAAAGAGCTGGCATATCTTTTGAACTGGGGATGGGGAAGTCAGAAGAACCAACCGAGGAACTTCCAACTGTGGCTTTTCCGATTAGGTTAACCATCCAGGCTGCAAAGTTTGCCCCTGGAAAAGGTGACAAAGTTTGACATGGACTACAACGCCCATAATCCATCAGGTGGGAAGAATTCCGGAAATTGTTATTCACAAAAGTAACTTTTGTAAGCAGTGTTCATGGGAAGAGATATATGTGTGGTTTGTGCCTCAGATAGATGCACAATACAAATTTTTTTAAAAAGCAAACGTTTATGTTGAGGTTCTGTTGGAAAATCATTCCGAGGTTGTGGTGCCATCTACAGCCGGTGGAAGATCTGAAATAATTTTAGTGAGAGTGCAAGAATAGTCTCCTCTTCCTCATGACAATTTCAGGAGAGCCATCCTGAATGCAAGATTATGTCACCCCTGGGAGAGGAAATGAGTCACTTTGCATGCTGGGTGCTATTCTGTGCAACAATGAAACAGGAACTGGAGACAATGACTGGAAAGAGAGGCCGGAAATGAGTGGGAAATGCAACTGTGCAGATAGAAAAACACCAGCTGTCCTTGCAGTGTTTGACCGTGAGCCCCTTGAAAGATCATGAATATGAGTTCAGAATCCTATCGGTAGCATGAAAGGCAGGTTACTATTTTTATTTTTTCTGAAGAGGATATTGGTCCACATTTGTTAAAGCACTTGGTCTGATCCCCAGCCCACTTTTCCCGCTTGTACTTTGGTTGCAACTAACAGAAGATCCTGCTGCTAACCAGTGCTCAATAGTTATTTTTCGAAATTAAGAGGAACAGTAATAGAAAAAATTGCTAATGAAAGATCCTCCAGCATAGGAACAGAAAGAAACACTGGGCAATTCACAGACGCTGTGTCATTTCAAGAGGAAGTTATTTACAAGTCTTCCAGCTGAGATCAAGAGGTTGTAATAACAAGCTGGCCCTACTCTTTAGCCACCACCCTCAGTTTTGGGGGGATATGAGAGAGCCCCCCTTCTTGGTGGCTGCTCTTAAGCTTTGGAACTCCCTTTCTAGATTGGGCTCTCCCTTGTTGCCATTCTACCACCAGGCAAAAACATGTTATTCTGGTGTGCTTTTGGTGGCTAATTAACAAGGCTTTTAATTGGTAGATGCTGCAGCTTTTAATAACTTGTCTATTTATGTGTTTTTTAAATTGTTTTAATTGCATTTAATTCCCTGTCCTTATACTAGAACTGGTGTAATGTTTATTTTTCCATTAGAATTTATCCAGATGTTGGGGTTTTGTTTGTTTGAGGGATTTTATTTATTTATTTATTTATTTGGATACCTACTTTTTAAATTATTCAGTTTAACACCTTGGACCTAGTTTTGGGAGAAACATGGAATATAAATCAAAAAAATAGAGAGAGACAGAAGAACATGTCATCACAAGGTGTGGTTATTGGTAGAAGAGATTCAGCAGCGGCTATTGGCCTATCATCAGGCTGTGTGAGAGACTATCAGAATAAAAGTAATGAATCTGTTGAGGTTATACCCCCAAAATGTCAAATATCAATTACTTGTCTGTGTGGCCAAGGCATATATGTACACATGAATAGAGGAGTCTGTGAAAAAGTGAAGAGTTACTTTCATATGGCAAAAGTATCCCAGATACAAAATAATGTCTACCAACAGAGTTGGCACCTGTCACCTCCTTCATATATTAAATGTTTAATTGTTTAAGATGTGGGACCAAAGGTGTTTCACTTACCAGTCCTCAGTAAGTCTAGCCTACCTCAGGTGAAGTCTTAATACGGCTGTATCCACCTGATGGAACCCATTTCTTTGTCTGCAAGCATCCCTCATCCATTATATCTGAAATGACAATTCATCAACAGGTGCTAAAGATCTAGCTTTTCTCCTCACTTTCACTCCCTCCACCAATTTACTTTTAACATTTTTCCAAATTGACCAAAACACACATGCTTTTTTTATGCCTTTCAGGTTGGTTTAATAAAAACATCATCTCAATATGGACTTCACATTTTTAATACCTTTAAAATAAGTCAGGACTCCAGAAACCTAAATATAACTTGATACCACCAGCACCTAACAAAGCCATTTAATTTTGTCTGCAAAATTTTTGCATCCTGCCTAATTTTTCTGTTTTTTAATATTTTTGTAGTCCAAAATCACAAACCTACATACCTCTGCTTCAGTGTCTTTGAGCCTCAGGAGGCTTGTATATGATCCCTGTAACCAGCCCCAGTCAGATTGCTGACTGGGGCTGGTTACAAGGATCACATAACCCCCCTGTTACAGCAGTTCCATTGGCTGCCAATTCGTTTCCAGGCTGAATTTAAGGTGTTGGTTCTAACCTATAAAGCCCTAAATGGCTTGGGCCAAGCTGTCTCAAGGATGGCATCTCCCTTTATGAGCCTGCTCAAGTGTAAAGATCAAGAGGGCCTTTCTCTCGGTCCCACAACCTTCACAGGTACATTTGTTGAGGACACAAAAGAGGGCCTTCTCGGTGGCTGCTCCCAAAGACTCTGGAACTCCCTCCCACTGGAGGCTAGTCTGGCCCCATCTTTGCTGTCCTTAAATAAGCAAACAAAGACCTTTCTCTTCAATGAAGTGACTGGCTGCTTGAATGGGGTTTTGAAATGGATTGTTGTATCTTACTGCTTTGGATGTATTTTGGTATTTATTTATATAAAATAGCTTTATGCCGCAATGCTCTTCTGGGTGACCACGCCAAAGGAGGCCAGGAAACATCAAACAGAAGCCAGGCCTTCTTGGTGGTGGCACCAACTCTTTGGAACTGGTCGAGCTGCGTCTGGCCCACTCTCTGTCTACGTTTAAGAGGTTGCTTGAAGACTTTGCTCTTCAGAGAGGCTTTTGATTGCAACCTCGTATGAACATTATCTTGTGCCCTGCCAATTTATTATGGAAATTATGTACTGTCTAGCTTTTGAATTTGTATGATTTGACTCTACCTTAAGGATTTTCACTGTTTTTGCCCTTGTTTGTTCGTCTGATTTTATTGATGGTTAACTGCCCAGAATACTGCATTGCACTAATGGGGGCACTGTATGGAAGGAAGGAAGGAAGGACGGAAGGACAGACAGACAGACAGACAGGCCTGGGTTCAAATACCCATTTGGCCAGGGAAGTTCACTGTGGTGTGGCAATGATAAAACATTATGTGAACATCTCATGTACCTTAGAAACCCGTAATGTCACCGTAACCCAAAATGACTTGATGGCTCATAGCAGCAATCACCAGAGGGCGCTCATGGCTCAAGAAATAATCTGGTAAAAATATCCTGTGTGAGGAGAATTTAATATGTTAGCAATTGTATCTGACTTTGCTTGGATTAGAAACACATTGCTGGTAACCCCATCACCATTGTTCTGTCTGTGTTCTTTCCCCATCCTAATTGTCCCCCATGCTGGGGTGTCACTGCTGAAGACCTCAACAGTTTAGGCATCTGGCTGCAGAGCCAGAGGTTAGGAGTTTGAATCCCCTCTGTGCTTCCTGGACATGGGTCGGACTTGATGATTTACAGGGTTCTTTCCAGCTTTGCAGTTCTAAAATTAGTCTAGATTATCTTTTTCTTCACTCCCCTCCATTGCTCATTCAGCTCCGTATTTATTCCAGGATAGAAATTTAGCTGATCTGGACTACAGCTCTCAGAATCTTCAGCCAGCATTGACATATCAAGTTACTAAAAATGTGAAGCCGGTACCATCCATGCAAAATTTCTGACCATTTTTCATAGGAAGACTACAGCTCCAAGAATCCCCCTGGTATTTTATTCCAACTACAGCTTCTAGAATTTCCCAGCCAGCATTACCAGCCAGGATAAAATCTCTTCAATGATTGACAACATTAAAAAGATCAGTTTAATTCTATTCTCATAACTTTCTGCATTTTATTTGAACATTTCAAAGAAAAAAATCATATTAAAAACTGCTTTGAGTCCCAGTTCTGAAAGGACAAGATAGCTCTCAAATAAAGAAATAGAAGAATAAACAAAAAAGCCTTCTTAATTATAGTAGTTTTAGAAGAGGTAGCCGTAGGAGGATTGCATGTGTCTTTAATTTAAGTCTTATTATTTGATTGCAACATTAAGAATATCAGGCAAAAATAAAAAAATAAAAATAAATACAGCAAAAACATGTGAGCTTCCTCAGACAAATCCACTTCCTCTTCTGTCTGAGGAAGTGGATTTGTCCGCAAAAACTCACATTAAAATATAGCAGTCTTTGTGTCTCGTTTTGTCTTTTTTATTTTATTTTTTTGCTTTTGCCTGATATGCAAAATCATAGGGAATGCAGTGGCAGGCGGAGGGAATTTCTACATAGGCAGCTAAGTTGTTCAGTGTCTGTGTTTTTTGCTCCCTCGGTTTGCCTTGCGGAGGATCCGATCATTTCCTGTTCACCCCAGCATAACATCCTGGATTTTACATTTACCAGCAGGTTTTGATTTGCACTGAGAAGTGTCGTAATGGGTTATAGTCCCTCACTTGAGAAATCCAGGAGTTCGTTCTGTTTTCAGTAGGCAAATAGTCTTAGAATACATGGACAGCTTTATCCATTTCACAAGATGTCACTGAGGGCAGGCTAAATTTTCAGCTTTGAAAGCTTGAACAGGGCTATGGACGGCCAGGTTGACCCACAAGGATTTCCTACATGAAAAATAGATGTTTAATGAGAATTGGTTCCGGCACACATTTCAAAGTGCTATTGTAGCTTTTAAACGTCTCCTTCAATGCAGCCCAAAATGCTTAAATCAACCTAACCAGTCAATAGTTTTTTCAAAGCGCTTGACTAGAGGAACTGTACTTTTCTAAGGTGCAATGGTGAAGGGACACAAAGACCAACAGGGCCTTCTAGGTTGTGTCCCCTCATACTTCCCTGCTGCTGTCAAATATCTTGTCAAATGTGACTGCATTTAGGCAAACAAATACCACTTACTGCAGGGATGGGCAACCTGTGGTCCTCCAGATTTTGTTCGACTACATCTCCCAGCATTCCTCATCACCCACTATGCTTTTTAGAGCTGACTGGTTTCCCCTCTTGCTGTAAAGTTCAATGGCATCTGGTTTTATAGCCGGTACTGCCACATTTTTATTTATTGCTTGCATTTGTAATCTGCCTTTCCTCCCAATGAGCTGAAGACAGTGTGCGGGACTCTCCTCCTCTACATATTAGCCCCACAGCCCTATGAGGTAGGTTGGACTGAGAGAGAAGGACTGATCCCAGCCGAGTTTCCATGGCTCAGTGCAAACTAGAACATTAATTTTTTATTGCATTATGTTGCAACGAAAAAGCAACGTAATGATTGCATGACCTTGACCATTTTAAAATGCGGTCAAGAGACGTTTGATGTGAGATGCAGGACAGAAATGTTTAAAGGATGTAAAAGTAAGGCACTCTGCTGATGATAATCTTAAATCTTTTGGATGCAAGTGTTGAGTGGTGCAGGGGAAATAAATCCCCCACCCCAGATAATTGCTTCTAGACTTTTTCAACCCTTACCTTGGTGCAGAAATTGTAGACATCACATCAGCTTATGTGAAATTGGCCACCATTATCACCGTCCAGATTCCAGCCACAGGGCAAGGCCATAGCCTTGCTGATAATAACTGCCATGGTGTTACAGCCGTCTGCGCAAGGTCTCTGATTACTTATCTAAAATAAATGTATTTGCTTTTGGGCTGTTCCAAAGGGATCTTGGTGGAAGTCGAGAGGCAGTCTTTTGAGAAACAAAGGGAAGCTGGGTGAACGGTACCAAATCCACCACCGGGAGGGAGAAATTAAAAATTGGGGTGAATAAAATATATATTATTTTTGTGAGGTCCATGGGGCTTTCATCGATCTTTGTACCTGTCTAGAGCTTGGAAGCTACCTTAGCTTAGGCACTGGAGGTTAAAAATAAAGATGTCTACCAGGACCCAGGAAGGAAATGGATTGGGTTTGGGGGGGGGCGATGGGGACGACTGGTTTATAAGTAAATTTTGATTTATTTGTTAGATTTATCATCCGCCAAAGCCCTGCAAGAACGTTTAATCTCTCTCTCTGGCCAAGCTCAGCTACTGAGGCCGTGTATTCAACTTTTCTGGCTCTGTGATTGCCCATGTGGAGCCTAAAATAATGATGAAAATGGTGTCTGGATCCAGGCACCTGGAGCATGGAAGGTTATCAGGTTATCTAATCGGTCCCTGCAGGTCGGCACAAAATTTGAGAGGCAGAATTCAAAAGGCCCAAAGGTGGCTTTAATTTTTTTTTTTTACAATTTTAATTTGTACCTTTTTATAATTATAATAATCTCAGAACTGCAGAGCTGGAAGGGTCCCTATGGATCACTGAGGCCAGCGCCTGTCAAGGAGTGGGGGAATCGAACTCGCAACCCTCTGGCTTGGCAGCCAGAGACCTAAATCCCTGTGCTATCCAGCAGTTAATTTAATTTAATTTAATTCAGTTAATTTTGTTGAGAATAAAAAGAACAAACCATACGTTTCCATAGTCAAGCAACCAAAACCACAACATAAAAATAAAATAAAATGTGGAAATCACCCAATATTCAGCTACTCCGACCTGGTGCTGGTCCTGCAAGGTAGGCCCAATTCAAAGGGCCTAAAGGGGACTTTAATTGATTACTCCTCGTTAACCATAAAATCACCGTGACGCTCCCTTATCGACGCGCAAACCTTGACTTGTTGAGTCGTCGCAAAGAAATAATGAAATAGAGTAGACGTGGTCTAAATGGGCGGGATACAAATCTAATAAATAAATAAATAAATAAATAAAAGCCAACCTCTCGAGCCGATCCATCATCTCCCCCGATGAGGGGGGAAAGAGCAGTCACACATCTGTGACAAAAAAGCCCGCAAACCATGAGGTAAAATAACATAAAATTAAAATATAAGCAGTCCACACTGGAACCGAAAACCCTTCAGAAACAAAATATTCTTCATAATTTGGGGGAAAGCCAATTTGGAAAGGGAAGACGACCTCCCAAGGTCTGTCAGACTCCACCAGGGTTCACCTTTAATGACTTTCCTTAATTAGTTAATTAGCTCTTTGATGAACTGAGCAAGATTGTCTGGGGGGGCCTCCAGGGAGCATGAAAATAGGAGAAAGAAACGGAAAGAATCATCCTCTCCAAAGGCAGGGAAGCAAATTCCCATCTTGAAAACAGGATGGGATTAAAAGCAATTAAAAGTATTAATGTCCCTTTTTTTTTTCTTCTCTCCCCCTCGCCCGCCTCAGGCACTTGATAAAAAGCCCTTTTTCCTCAGCCGCCTGCTTTGAGCTGAAAACACCCTTCCTCGGGAAGTTACCTCAAAAAAGGAACTAGTCGTTCCAAGGTCCAAATATGGAGGTTAGTCGTCATTTGACTTGCCGTTTTTGAAAAAAACAATCTCTCCTCAGAACTAACGGGAATTCCTGGTTTGGGGCTTAATTTAAAAAAAAAAAAACCCAAAAAAAACAACACCCCAAAGTCACGTTGCCTTGACAACCGCAACAGAGGCTGTGCTTGAACTGTGAGGCCTATACCGGGTCAAGTAACTAAAAGTATTACAGTTACACCACAAAGGAAGTGAGGCTACGCCTGGTTCGAGCGTCACGACGACGCACAAAAGGTGTAGTTATACCTTCATGATGGGAAATTTGATGAGAAGGTGTACTTCTACCTTCATGAGAAAAAAGGAACTGGAAGCCAATCCCTCAAAGGAACTAGTTACTTGCCACTAGTTACTTCCGAGCTCCGATTCAAACTTCTTAAGAGCCGTGCTGTGCAGAGGTGTATGTTTCTTGGACTACAAGCCCCAGAACGCCCTAGACGGCAGACTTCTGGGCATTGTAGTCCCACATCACTCCTGGAGCCCCAGGAGGCCGCCAACTGGATAAACGATGCTGCCAAGGCTTTCTTTTAGGATAGTGCCCGCAAGCTGGCAGCCGCCATGGCCTCCGTGGCGCAGATCCATCAGGGCTTGCAAGGAAAAAGAGCGGGCAGGAAACCACCACGCCACTCACTTCCAGCCCTGCCCGCTCTTGGCATCCTAAGAGGCAACAGACGGTTCGGTGTCTGTCATTTTTGTGTGTGTGCCCGTCCCCCAAAACCGGAAAGCACAAGAGAGGTTTGCTGCGCTGGATCTAAAACGACACTCCTCCATTTGGGATATTTTAATTTCCTTTTATTTTGCAGCCTCTTGGGGGGGGTGCGTGCGTGCGTCCGTGCGGAGGGAATATTTCAGGCAATTTAGTCGCAAGAGTTGGAAATGGGTTTACCGCCTTCTCCGCACAACGTCCTAGGCCTGCGAGAAGCCTTGATCCCCCAATTGGACATTTTGTGCGAGGTGCCCTGCATGATGGGTTTCCTCTGCCATGTAGGGTCCTTTCCCATGGGGAACAGAAATGTGATTCACCTTTGGTGGGTGCCTCACCAGGTTTAACGGAAAAGCTGGCCTTATCTGGAGTAATTAATCAATGGAAGAGCTGGCTTACGTGGAGTAATTAATTCATATACAAATTTGCACTTGTACACAGAAGTCAGCCCAGCCTACCGCTAGTCTGTACGGTGCAGGAAATAATAATGGGCTCTGCCCCTCATCCCACATCAAGCCATTAATTTGTCAGTCTTCACCTTAAGCTTGCAGTCCTATTACAAAGCAAGGTAGAACTTATAAACCTCAAGCCTTAATGTACACCACCCATCATCTTTTAGAAAGGGTGTCGGAGGTCACCCTTTACTTGAAGGGGTGCTCCATTTGCTGTTCAATCTGGTTTAAGGATGCGCACATCTGTGTCATGCAGGAAGAGTGGTGGCAATTTTTATAGTCTGAACATCAGATGTACACACTAGCCAGTCTCAGTCTTCCCACAAAGGTGGATTCTTTCTACTTCATTCTCTGGAGAATTTGGGGAACTTATTATCCAGAATCCCTAATTGGGCAGTTTGATTTTGGATAAGAAATCCCCAATATTCTCCAGGGAGTTGTAGTCCAAAGCAAAAACCTCCACAGCTCTAGCAACTTTGAAGAAATGTGTACATCTATACCTAGATCAGCAGATGCATTTTGCATATGCATAAATTATAGTAATTGTTTTACATATGTAATTTCATACAGGCCACAATTTTATTTCTTTGGGTGATGTTGAAGCAGCGATTTCAATGGAGAGTGAATTATTAAACAGGTTATTTTGCAACACAAAGCCTTCTTTTTCAGTAGCATAATTAGTTTAGCAAAACCAGTAATGACTTCTTATGGCACTTTGAAGATCAGTAATGGAAAGAGGTGTGACAGGAAATTGTCATCCGGAGTGTGTACACTTGGTTAATGACTGATTTACAGTAAAATGGCTGGGCCTGGCGTTTTCTAGAGAGAACGAGGCTGTGCACATGTAGCATTTGGTTTTTATTATATAAAAATATTATTCAAACCAAAAAAACCCTGAAAAATACATTAAGTAAATATATTCAAGTAAAGCCTATATGAACGCTCCAATAAATAAATTAAATGCCCCAAAAGAGAACAAAACCAAGTTGATTCGTACATGCTGTGTGTTGAAATAGAGGTAGAGTCCTCAATGCATTGAACAGAGTGGCCACCAATTTCCCACCAAAGCTGAGCTGTGATGGTTTAAGCAAGGACTTCCCAAACTAGCCATGGGACATGTAGGCAAGCCATAGTTAGTGCTAGCCATGAATGGTGGTTTCATCTACAAATTGCATGGCAGACGAACCAAACAAACCATGGCTTACGCTCCCCTTTTCTGGCTCGTTCCTTTCCCATCCTTTTGATCAGGATGGGCCGCTGCAAAAATAAGTCCCGATTTGTAGGTTCAGACATCAAGGCTAAAACTGCATGTTAACAAAGACAGTAAAACAAACAAACATGAAGTTTAGATTATGGTTTGTGGCTGGTTAACAAACTGTGGCTTGTCAGCAGAGGTGGTTTTAGGTCACAACAAGACTAACTGCAATAAACTACAGCATGGCATGTCAGAGGATCCAAACAGTTTAGGCACAATAGCTGTGTCAGGTTGCCCAACTCATCTGTAAAGAGACTGTTTCTCAAGTCTCAGCCTAGGTACAGAGTTAAGTGCTTAATTAATCTGAACACTGACTGCTTGTTAGAAGGCAGTGATCTCCAACGTGCTCAAAGGGGCATGGTGCAAACCAGACAGTGTGTTATTCAACTGACGGGACTCTTTTGACTCCTTGTACCGAGACAGCTTCCACCAACTGATTGTATAACACTCAACGGCTTGGTCTCTTTGGCTGCAAGAATGCAAAGAGATTTAAACGAACCCCAACCCCACTCTCCAGTGGAGACACTTATTTGAACTGACAGACGATACAGAGCAACTCTGTTCTGCATGAGACATGTAGTTCTCCTTTTGTGGGGAAGTCTTGTATGCTGGATTTTAACAATGTGGTTTCCTCCTTTCTGCTCTTCTTAGTTTAGAGAAAAAAAGGGAAGTCAAGTCCAGAATGCAGAGCTGCATGGGCCTGGCTGAAATAGCTGCACAGAGTGCAAGAATCATCTGTCAACACACAGCACACTTTCAGCTCACCAGAATGGTAAGGGAGACTACCACCACCAATGGTTTTAACTTGTGTCTTTTAAATGTCTTTAGGAAGAAGCAAGCTCAAGACCTGGCTCTTTAGGCAGGCCTTCCCTCCTGTCATTATTTAATTCATTTTCGCCGTCTTGAATCATATTATGTTGTTGTTATATTATACTGTTATTGTTTTATGAACTTGTTGTTAGCCGCCCAGAGTAGACTTTGGTCTAGATGGGCGGGATATAAATGAAATAAATGAATAAAAATAGGAAGTTTTTGACTGCCGTACTGCAGTCTAACCACTGTGCCACAAGGCTCTTAAAAGCAGAATCTAACCCTGTTCTTCACATTTCTTCCCACTCCCCAGAGCCGTGACAGCTTTCCTAAATTGAACGCAATTCATTTTGCATGCCAATTCTGCAAATGATCAGATTTCAAGGCTCATAAAGGTTTTTCTGTACAATTCTTTAATATATATAAAAATATTCAAACAAAGTGTATATAGTTAGGCATTTTTATACGGTACATTCTTTGTATCTGCAGGTCCAAATAAACAGAAGGCAAGAGCAGAGAGGGGTAAAAAAAACAAAACCCTGTTGCTTATCTTTGGTAGTTTCCCCAAGGACCACTCTCTAAAATTACACCCAGGGTTACGGAACATCTTCAGCCCATGAGCCCTTCTCAAGAAAGAAGTTGTCGGGCAGTTACACAGTAGCTGAATTTCAAAACTTTTAAGGTCCGCATCTAACCCAAAGTAGTTAACATCTGATTGTGTTTTAAAAAAATATTAAGGCCTCCCTGAAGATTACATGCCTGCTAAATCAGCCTGCCAAGTTCTCTTCTGTTCTTCCTTCCCTACATGCCTTGAGAAAATCCAATTTTCCCACCTATACAAAATAAATACAATGCTGTGTCTGGGAACCAAACCTAAGAAAGGGATGGTACCAAAGCTGCTTAAGATCTGTTGTTACTTATCTCTGGGCTCCAAACACTGTTCCTGTTCATTCTACTTTTATACAGCACCAATACAAGCATTGTCCAGAGACAATGAATGTGTGTGTGTGTGTGTGTGTGTGTGTACACACATATAATATATGCACATATATACACACACACATATATATATAATGCAAAGCAGAATGGCAGTTCTTGTGTTTGGGATGGAGAGATTGGTAAACAACGGCAAACCAAGGCTTTTGTATTGTGTGTGTATATACACTTACACATATACATATACACACAGAGAGAGAAAAACACACATTAGATACCATATTTAAAAAAGCCATCACAAAAGATACATGGATATCACATAGCAGCTTATTTCTACTTATGTACAAATGTTCACAGTTAAGATTTTTTGTTTTGAAAAACTGTCTGACAACTTCAATATATCTACTTTTCTATAAATATTAAAGCCTCTTACAGGGTTCAAGCCTTGAGAATCCTTTTTTTTGTGTGTTTAAAGAAATACATCCATGCTATTTCAAAACCTACTCAGCTCTTCAGCAAAAAGGATTTTTCTTTTTTTTTAAAAGCTTGACATTCTCCTTTTTTTTCCCCACTGTGTTGGATGGATCTTTCCCCTTCAGAGATATTTTCCCCCCTACTCCTAATTCCTGTAGGAAAGGAAAGCCACGATTGTGGGAGGTACTGGCAAATTCGCCACCCGGTTGGTTGGCATCACGCGCCGGATTGCCATGCGGCACAAATGCTGGAGGGTGGGAACGTGCTTGGGCGTGGCCCAGAAGCACACACTCCCATCCTGTGTTCTGTATGCATAGAAAAGAAAAATACAGAAGTAGGTTATTACTATGTGAAGCAATGTCATACTTCCATTTTAACAGTCATAATTGAATCCCTGAATGCCTTTTTAGAGTCAGATAGTTCTTAATGTTCACAAATCTGCTTACCCAGCAGCTAAAACACTGCCGTCAGTAGAAAAGGCACAACAAAGCCCATTGCTTAAAGGTGCAACCTGTACAGGATAGTCTTCATCAATTCGCCAGAACCGCACCATTCTGGAAGAACAAGATGTACAATGAAGTTTCAGTGTTTAATCATACCTGTTAGCCCCTCTTTTATCTTCTTTACTAAGCCTTTGTGTGTGTGTTTTTTTAATTAACTAAGAAACAAAACAAAAAACATGGATTACAGTGATTTAATTGAGGAAATTTAGGATGCTGCCAGTTTACCCCAACACAAAAGGGAATTCTAAACCTCTCAAAGGATGTCAGGAGATAACTGGTCTAGGTATACAGCAGAATTAAGTGGGCAAAATCCTAAAATGGTATGATGCATCATTTTTCCTGAGGCTGCCTGACCTTTAAAAAAAAACTTGCAAGTATGAAATTAGCAATCAAGAAGAACAAAACTCTCCTCCCCATGGACGATGCACATGTCTCTTTTTAAAAAATGGGACAGGTCTTTAGGAACATTTAATTATTACTTCACCTTACATCAGTTTTCTACAACATGATGGCTTCCAGATAGATGTGCTAGAAGGAAGTATTGGGGGGGGGATGATGATGCAGAAGCTATCTAAGTAAGCATTTTTCATCTTTGAGACAGTATGCTTTTTGACATCCTCCTGATCAAAGATTATAATCATGTAAAACTTTCGGTCTGAATGCCATGTTTACCTCATGGATTCCATGTCTGCTGTTGCCCAACCAGCCATCTTATTTCAGCTTTTGAGACACTGACATGATGTTGAGAAACTGAGTGACTTTAACACCAAATCTTCCCTGTGACACATGGTCTAGTTTCTTGAAATTCACTTTTGATTAGCTCAGTGAATATATCAAAAGCAGCAAAACCCCTTAATACACAAATCAATCCATTCATTATCTAACTCAGCTTGTGAAAGATGCTGCTCAAGAGTTTAGAAACATAGCAAGCTAAGAAGTAATACATCTTAACTATGGTTCATTGTGGATTTAATCACTTATTTTAACAGAGGCATCAGGAAGTTGTGGAGGCCTGGGGGTTATTTTTCCTCACACAGGCACTCTACCCCAGTTTGAAAGTTACTTCTTTGACGTATTTAGATTTTCTGCTAGAACCAGGCACCGGGGGGGGGGGGGGGGGGCTCAGCACTTCGTTCTAGAAGAGAACTGCTGCTCCAAGAGGCTTCCAGAAGCTGCAATGATTGATTTTGACTCCCAAAATTGGGGGAAAGAGGAATCCAAAAGTTAGAAAAATATCTTCTAGGCTGCATGATTCCCACACACATTTCCTTTGAACACTCTTTTGAGTGACCACGGACAACAGGTATCCATGGTTTCAAGAGCAGAGGGCCAGAATTTTTGACTAGTCAGTTACAAAATCTCTCCATTCGTCCGAATACTAAACAACGTGCCTCCCCCCTGACCCAAGCTGGCTAAGGTTGATGGGAATGTAGGTTCCAGAGGATCCTAAGGTCCCCTGCACCCTGATTTGAAATCAACCCATGCTGGAAATCTTTTTGGTTAATTAAAAAAAAAAAGAGAGAGAGAGAGACTCGGAAGTATAGAGTATACGTTCATTTTCCCAACCAGTAGGAACCGGAAGAATCCAGCTATGTTTCGCCATACTTACTTATCATCTGCAAGCGTTGCAATGTGAAGCCCGTCATGACTGAAAGATACCGATCTGACCCATCGGTCATTCGCTCCACCAGCAAATATTGGAGTAGGAGGAGGGAACAGATGCCTGGGGGACAAAAAAATAATTTTTTTTTAAAAAAAGGCCAGTTCACAGGACCACGAAACAAGCACTTTCTATTTAATGGTTAACTAGGGAAAAAAAACTTTAAGTAGAGGTTCGTGCAACTAAGAATAGTGGACAGTGTTTGCAGTACCTCCACCACCAGTTTGTCTCATCACAGACCACCAGAAGGCTCACTGCAAAGGGTATGCCTTCTTCTTGCGTAGCAAGGAAACCAAGACAAACCACACACCTCACGTCTCCTCAAAGACAAACCAGAGTAGTTTGCAATACCCAACTTAATAAAGAGATGCTACGCTCCAAATAATACATCACATAGTATCTTCCTACAACTCTGTGCAGAGACTAATCAGTCTTCCCTTGCCTTGGAAGCCGGCCGCAATGAGTCTTACCCATCACCGTCCACATCCACCAAGGAAAAGGTTAAAGTGCAGCTTACATCCCTTCCCTGCATGTCTGCACTCAGGCTATGTCAGGGTCGCTGACCGGATCACTTTTTATCGGGATGTGTTGACACATTTTGCAATTGTGTTCGACGGCCACCTTGTATTTTTGGCATCTGATGTTTACTGTGAGCCTATCCATCTTTCCCTTTCCTCCACCCATCCTTATATAAGAATCATAACAATCATCATCACATGCCAGCAAGTCGGTTCTGACTTCTGGCCACCCTTTTCAGAGTGTTCCAGGCAGAGAATATTCAGAAGTGGTTTACCCTTCTTCTGTTGCCCAAAACATGCACATGTCCTCTTCAGGTCTCTGATGGGGAAGGGAATTCTCTAAATCCAGGCGGAAGGCATTTGCCCCAAATGCAGTCTTGGGTAAGATTCCAAATGTTGGCAGTTCTCCCCACAACCCTGCTTCACCATCATAAGGCACCACCTGTGCGGTGCAATTCCCACAGCCTCTGGGAGTAGGGAGAAGTGAATAGGGAACTGAGCCAGGAAGTGGGTTTTGACTCCTGAAATTAGGGGAAATAACCCACGGCACCAGTTTGCCTTCTGCCTGCACCACACACTGGATATCGGCCTCTGCTGTCTCCTTCTGTCTACCCTACCCATTTGACTTACCCAAACTCCATCAGGATGGTTCCAATATATGGGTCCCAGACACAAACGCGGGTATCATGCGATGCTGTAGCCAGCAAAGCTCCGTCAGGGGAAAACTCACAGGCTACAACATCATTGTGGTGCCCTTCCAGTTTTCGGATGAGGGAGTATTTATCCATATCCCAAAGCAACACCTGCAATTAAAAAGGGATGATGTTACAGATCTCCTCCAATATATCTGGGGAAAACTCACAATCCTGCCACCCCACTCCCGACCCATTTGTGCTACTTTTACTTAGGATTATAATTAAAGCCAAGCACTAAGAATGACTACAATTAGGGAATATGCTCAGTGTCATACTTAGAATTATTTAAAATTAAAGTGAAGCATACATGCAAATGCTAACTTGTTAAGAGTTATATATAATATAAGCCTACATATATGTATATAGAAAATAAATGTAAAATACAGTTTTAACTGTGTAAGTTTAAAAAACTGAACCCGCATATTACATTAATATACAGTAGAGAAGTTAAGTAAAATGCTAACATCCCCATTTCTGTTTCAAATAATCTACTCAATGTTTAAGAAATACAGACAGAAAAAAATATGTAAGGTTAACATATGGTTACTCCCGTGGAATCCCCAGTGAGCTTAAGATCACTTGTTTACAATAGGCTTGGATCGCCAACGTCAGCCTAGGAAGAGAAACAGATACTGCAAGCAAAAAAGGGAATTGTCACAGCCAAATGACAAGACTTTGGCAAAACGAACCCAGAAATTAAACCAAGTGACTAGCAGTTTATATATTTTGAATAATAACAAATAAAAGCATAATTACTACGTGCCAGGTTTTAAAAGTAAAGGTTTAGGTACATCAGAATTTTGCAAATACAAAAATGGCACAGCACAAATTACATGCATTTGTACATGTACATTACTGCAATCAGTTTAAGCATATGCAGAAATATCTAGGTATCAAATTTCACCTACACATTTTGCATTATATTAGTTACAGGCTACTCAAGGCTTAGGGTTATAAAGGAAGTTCTCTTTTTTTTTTTAAGTGTTTTTTTTATGGCACAGAGTAGTTTTAAAAAAATTATAAGCCATCCTGAACTTTAGGAACAAGTAGAGTCATTAAATACAAAACAGTGGGAGGATCTGTGCAAAACTACCTAGGTTTCACCAAAGAGACAAGAGATTACTCTGTCTTTTACTTTACGGTAATGAAACTTGGGCTAAAGTCAGTTTACACGAGTAACCTAGGATGTCTGACTCAGCTTAATCAAAGACTCCCAATATTCCATGCGAATGGAAAACTATACATTACAACTTTTTTTAAAAAAGGAGTCAGTGGGTCTCACCAAGGTGAAAATAAAAAAGAAAAGAAAAGAAAAAAAGCAGAAAGTGGACATCAACCAGCACCTGCGTACGTACAGTACACCCTGCAGCCGAATGCAAGGTTACTTCGTCCTATGGTAAAGTTCGCCTCCAGCCTGGTAGCCAGAGATGCCAATCTTTCTGCCCAGCTAACACCAATGTGCGCTTGTGTCTGAGTGGTGCCAGCTTACCCTCAATCACACCAATATTTCTGCCACCACCTGTGACAGGGAAAGCAAGAAGCTTATGGAAAACAGCCTACAAGATCAATGCATACATCCACATCTGTTCTATTTTAAAGGGTTTCGCTCATATTCTGTCTTAATCTAAGCTATTTAGAGAAAAACTTTACAGTGTGCTTTCTTTCCATATTAAAAAAGAGAGAGAAAGAATATCTGGACTTTTTTTTTAAAAGTGGCTAACGTTCAAAATCAAGATGCTGATCAGCCAGAGGATGGGCAACCTGTTCGACACTGAAAGCTATTTCGGAAAAAGGAATACGTTTGCCAAGGACGTTGGCACCAGCCCAAAGTATGCACCACCAACACCATTTTCGTGAACTTGGCAAATGAAAGACTACAACCCAAGTGTGGATTTCTTCAGCCACATGGCTTCTGCCAGAATTGTGGCTGTCAAAGGTAAAATCCCCAAACTGTGAGGCAACCTCTTGAACAAAGGGACAAAGGTTTGGGAATTATTTTCAGAAGAGATTTGAAAGGGAACATTTCAGTCTTATTGTGCCAGCCACTGGGTGTCAGAACTCCTGACATGGAATTTAGGACGCCAGATGCCACCAACATTACTGACCACACCAACATGCTTCAGGAACACAAGTTGCTCATCCCTGGTGCCTAGCTCTAGAGTTTACTAATTAAATAAGACATGCAACTCAATCCTAAATTACAGTGCAACTACACTAGATAGTCATACTAATTTGATGACACTTGTGCCATGGTTCCAACCCAGGGAATGCTGAGACTTGTAGGCTAGTAAGGTACTTCATAGTCTCTGCCAGGCAAGTGGTTGAAGACCCCACCAAACTACAGGTCTCAGGATTCCAAGCAGCGGGGCCACAACAGTTAAAGTGGCATCAAACTGCTATAGCTTTGTATTGCAGATGTTGGTTAAAATCCTGTTACTTTGTGTAGTAAGTCATATCAAAGAAAGCCCATTGATCAGTGGAGATTTGGTGAGCTAGCTCCTCTGTAGGCTCCACCGATTCATGGGCATACTCTAGTTGCAACCTGCTAGGCTAAGCAACAGGATTTCAGCCACCATGTTTATTGGGAGATTAGCCCCAATCACTTCAATGGAGATTTAAACATCCTTAAATCGCTGTCTTCATCCACATGGCCCCTATCCTTAACTGGCTCTACATTAAGCTGCATCTTGCTAACATTTTAAAACTGTATTCTATTCTATTCTGCAGCAAGTTATTTTAATACAGTTCTACATAGAAGTAACAGAATGCTCTACTTCACTGCAAGGCAATCGGTTCAAGAGGTGCTTATAACGAAAACCTGAGCAAGAATCATAATTATCTTGTTAAAGCTCAGACTTTTGAAGTGAGCATGGCAAAAGACTATCAAAAATCAAGAGACATGAACTACTACTAGAAATTATTCTTTTCAACTGGAATGGTACGCTCTCTTTGATTACTAATATATACATATATTTGAGTCATGGAACAGATGGAGATGTGCACAGCTACTAGCCAAAAGCAAATATCTCTTAAACTAAAAGCAATGTAAGTTCAGCACAATAACTGACAACTGAACAAGCCTTATGCTAATTTACAGCGTTTTCTGTCATGCAGTTCCTTGCATCATTATCATCATCATCATCCAACATGACACCAAGCACAGGCTGGCTTTATTCTATTATTCCAAAGTATTACTATTTTGTTTTGCTGACAATCAAATCAAACTGGAGATCACGAAACTTTGATACTTACTGTTTTATTGGTCCCGACTGAACAGAGAATAGAAGAATCTGGAGAAAACGCACAGCTATATACCCAGTTTGGGTGCCCTCTTAATACTTTTATCATATTTCCTGGAAAATAGGGTGGGGGAAGAGCTAGATTAGTATCAGTCACAGTCTGTAGCCCATGGTTCAAGAGTACTGTCCTTAGCCTGCCTGCTTCCTTCCCCTTGTATTAATTAATTGAATACTTCCATTGCTTCATTAAACTAGTTTCTAGTGACAGTCAAATCTGTAGTTTTTAAACACTGGTCAGAATCCTACTGGCGTTTTGTGTAAGGTTTTGGTAACTTGCTGCAGCTCATTGACAAAGGGCCTGGCTGGATCTCAACTGAACAATCTGGCGCAAGAATAGCCAGCCAGGCAAAATGTGTCCTAGCATCCCCCTCAGCAAGTGGCAATTAGACATGGCACATTAGGCGGCCACCACTAGGACTCTGGCCATCGAAAACCATTCTGGTTTACAATCCAGGCTCAAACGACATTCCGTCAGCCAAGTCTGCCATCAACGGTTTAAGAGCCTCCCGTTTCGGAAGTTATCAGGAAGTGGGGCTTAAGTAGTCCTAGAAATAAACTTTGCTCCATTAGACCAAGATCATTATGTCTGAACTTGGCCTTATGGTTGAGGAGACATTCAAGAACTGATTCATGGGTGACACAGAACTGCTGGATAGCTCCGTGGTTGAGGTCTCTGGTTGCAGAGCCAGAGGCTGGGAGTTTGAATCCCACGGTGCCTCCTTGGCAGAGGCTGAACTAAATGATCCAGAGGGTCCCCCTTCCAGCTCTGCAGTTCTAAGATTATTATCAGCATCATAATCGGGGCAGAATTACAAGCTCAGGAGCTGATCGGAAGTTCTACCGATATTGCAACGCGCTGCAAGAACCTCCTGCCACCACGTGCAGTTGGCTTTCTTTCAAAAAGACAAGAGTCTTTTCGGTCTCTGAAAAGGATGGTATCCCCAGAGCTTGTCTTCTCCTCGTCTAAGATATATAAAGCCAGTGCTTCTAATTCACAAATAAAGTCTGTTTCTTTGACTAGCAGCTAATGTGATATTTGTAATTAAACCAGGACCACGCCCATGAAATGAGAAAACGTACTGTACAGGAAAAGCAAGTCTGAAAACTGCTCTCTTTCCTATCATAGCTTCTCAATGCCAGAAAAGAAAGTATGTAAAGGGTCTCTTGGCTTTTGGCTACTCCACTGAACGCTCTCCCTAAAACATACCATCATCCTTTAGGTCCCACACGCGTAGTGTTTTGTCTCTTGAAGCAGATACTAGTATCAGGCTGCCATCGGGGGCAAAAGTTAAGTCTCGGACAACTTCGGTATGGTCCATTAAGTTAAGGAGGAGCTTTCCTGTCAGAAGAACATGTTTGGAAATTAGACCTTGAAATCAAACTTAAGTTTTCTTCACATCCCGGATCAGGAACAGAGAATCAGGATAGGTATTTCTATGTTTTTAGCCAAAAGGCAGAGCAAAAGTCACAGATCTGGAAATGGAAGGGACCTAAAAAATTCTCCACTTTAACCCCTTGGTGATACAGGAAAGTTGCCATTGCAACATCCCTAACAGGTTGTCACCTATCTACCCTCTCTATCTCACAAAGAAGCCACAAGGCCTTTGTGACAATCTCTGGAGCATTTGAAGATGACTACATCATAAAGTCATGTCCTCTCGAAATGAAACACCCTCAACTCTTTCCATAAGTCTTCAAGCCCCTTCACCCAACAAATAGCATTTTATACAGTGTTTACGCTTAATGTTTTCTTGAGTTAAGCCTTGATCCCAAACCTATTTCCTTTCAGTCAACATGCTTGTTTTATCTCTTGGATAAGCTTTGGGAACGGTTGCCAGCAAAGCTTATCTTCAAACACTGCCAAGGTTTATTTTGGAATGAACGAAGCTTGTCAGCTTGCTTGAGATTAAAGCAACGCGCTTCCATTTCTAAGGAACTGGGCATCAGTTTTCACCCAAACTAAAAGTTAACTGGGTGAGAATTACAGCTGTAAAGCCATCTGTTCATAGATCAAAGGAACACATAAAAAGGGATCATATTTGAGACGGATACTCTGAGATAGGATAAATGAGAAGTCCACTGATGATTTTGTTGCATGATGTGTTCCTACGAAAGTACCTGAAACTAACAAGCAAAATAAGCAGCAGCGGTCTTGCTTAATCAAGCATCCTATATCAAATAATGGCTGCATCAATGCTGAAGGCACAAGGGCAAGAATATTAAAATCTTTTATTCTCAATTTCAGTGCATCTCTTCAGGTCTCGCCTGCATTCTTCCTCACAAACGTTTCAGGCTGAACACTTGAGTTTTCTTTCTTCCTTGAAATTCATTCACACTTGGGGTGTGTTTTCCTAACAGGCATGTTTATTCATGCATTTCTTCCACAGATTACAGCATGTTTGTGCATTTTAAAAAACTGTACACAACGTGCCCTTAGTTTTATCTGAACACTCCATCAGCCTTGACAAAGTCTGGGTTCTCAAGCTGAGGGCCAATTCTTCATACGGGTTTTGGAAGCTGCAACTTTCACTGGGACCGTTGAGACCCACAGGATTCTTTTCTGTCTCCAAATAAACCCCCAAATTTCTTCCCTAACAACTAGTCCTCAGAAGTACCATATCCTGGAGACATGGACATTTCATTGATTTGTCATGGTCAACAACCATTCGGAGAACTGTCCCCAATGAATTTAGACATTAGCGCACAGGGCTCTAAAGGCAATCTTATGAGATTCCACAACTATATCTCTAATTCTTTGCATATTTTAGAAGACAGATTAACCTGTGCAAGACAGCACCGTTAACAGGTATAAATCATGTCAACTGCAGACCAACCTCATCAGGTGTGCTACAGGGTTTTGAATGATGTTTTAAGGTAACAAGGTGAATGAAAACACATCAGGATGCTGCTTACCTGTATAGGCATCCCATATTTTGATTCGCCCATTTGATAAGCCTGTTGCCAGCAGAAGCTGATCCTGGCCAAATTTGAACCGGTGCCATTCTATATTGACACAACGGCTCTGTTTTTCAGGAACTGAAGATCCAAACGCTAAGCTCCAGACGATGTCGCCACAGTCTATGACATGCTCACGGGGCTTGCTTTTTGGGTCATCGTCACTGTTTTGCCTTGAGAGTTTGGAATGGCTCAAGTTGGCGAAGTTCTTTACGCCATGCAATGAACTGGAGGGGAAAATACAGGAAGACATGGTTAAAAGAAAGCCAATGAACAGCACTGGAAATAACACACTGATTATTCAGCATTCTCTCCCATCTTTCATGCGTAATTATCACAATTCCTTAGGAGCATTACCATTCTACTTATATGCAGGACTGCAAGAGTGATAGTTATAACACTGTCTCCTATTGGCAGAGAAGCAGGAGACCAGTTAGAAGCCTGGTGAAAAGCAGCATGATTATAAACCAGGGGGAAAGCTGATCTCTTCATACAGAAAAAGGATGTAATTATCTCTCCATTAGTCTTATGAAATAGGTCATTTTTTGTGAGAGAACTGAGATAGTGAGTTCACTCAATGGAGGGAAGGTCAACTCTGTTTTTTCAGACCCTATCCCTTGGACCGTAGTAGGCAGTAGGCATCCTTCAGTCTCGAGAGACTATAGTAACGTGCTCTGAATAGAGGTCTTGGAACAGCGTCTAGTGTGTCTGAGAAGGCCAATTCGAGAGTGACAGTCCCTTCCACACTGAACACAAATACAATCTGTCCCTTGTGCAGCTCCCTGGTTTTGCTGGTTTCGGGACTGCCTCTTTCCCTCGGATCCCTTGGACCACACTAACTTATTCAGCCAAAAGCAAATATTATTTCATTTTTTTAAAAAAACGCGTCAGTAACAAAAAAACAAAACAGAGATAAAAATACCCCCCCCCCCAAAAAACACCTAAAATCTAACAAAAAGATGGGACAAGGATAAAACAGAAATAGTTACACTTACAAAAAGGCACCAAGCCGGGGGGGAACCAATTCCACTTCAATGAAAGACAACCCAATGTGTAGCTTGGTGTCTATATACAGTTGCTACCTATACACTGCACATTCAAACGATGAAAGGATTATATTTTATTTATTTATTTATTTATTTATTGCATTTATACCCCGCCTATCTAGTCGAACGACCACTCTAGGCGGCTATATTGGCCTCAATCTATGGTGTTTATCTTTTGAATATTGCATTATCAATCATTCAGCCACCATAGGGTTATGAAGAATCCATGAGCAGACACGATTTAAGTCAGAGACCTTCTGCATCCTGAAATCATTAAGAGCTCTGTTCTTTGTGGCTTAGACATTGTTTTGAGGTGGCACAATCTTGTTCTCCAGTTCCCCATGATTCCAATCAGGGTGGATTTGATTTAAATCACAATTTAAATTTTAAACATGGGACTTTCTGATTTAAATAAAAAAGCTTTTTTATAAAAATTGTAATTGTTATTTTTTTAAAAATTGTAATTGTTATTTTAAAAAAAATCATTGATTTTTTAAAAATCCACCCTGATTCAAATGCACGACTTAGTAATACTTGGAAGCAGATCCCCTGGAACAGGACAATTTATATTACACTGATCTGAATGGTTCTACTTTAAGTAATAGGGACTCAACCGCTCGTCTCTACTTGTCCATGCAGACTGCTCCAGTTCCCATCAGTTTTCTACAAAGAAAATGGAGATGAAACTTTGAAAACAGGTTATACTCACAAGTTATTAAGGCACAGAGACCAGGGAACGAGTTTGACTATGCGGTGGCCTTGCGACCAAGCGAAATAGGACCCATCGGGAGCAAAGGCAACAGTCCAGTTTTCCCGGCCACACTTCTTGTCGAAAGGAGATGGCGGAGCTAAAAGTTCTCCCACTGTCCGTGATCTTCCTAGAAAAGAAAGAAAAGGAAGCTCCAACGTCAGAGCCAACCAGAAATTCAACGTATTTTGCAAAAAAATTAAGCAGCACCTCTCCAATGTCATGAAGGCCTCCAAATGAATTCGATCTTTCAGTTCTATTTCCATCCGCAGAAAAACAGGAAAATATTCAGCAAAGAGCAATAGAAGGACATGTAGGCAGCAGATATTTGAACAGCGTTTAAGCATACCAGAAGAAAAGAGGAAGCCAGTGTCTTAACAGTCACCGATCTTACAGCAAGCCCTGCTAGGGAAAGATCTGACACGGATTATAATTTGGGGCAGGATTATATGTGTGAAGCCAGCCCTTCAAATAGGAAAGAAACAGAGAGCAATACTTCTAATCACCAACTAATATTCTAGAGTGTTTTCTCTGGAACCTTAACAAGCTAAAGGGAAAGACACAAAAATATATCCACTCTCATTTTCAGCTAAGCATTTTAAAATGTATTGTTTTCACTTAGCTTCAACCATTGTGAAGTCTGACCCCACGTATAACAACTTGGGTAATTAAACACCAGAGTCTTCAGCAAGACTCCCTACATTTACTAATGCATGTGAGTGAAATTTTCCCCAAAGTCTTACATATGGACTGGGTTCCAATTTGTTACGCCCGGGTTATTACGAACACACACACACACACAGAGACAATAGCATCTTTGATTTGAATGCCTTTATTTCAGAGCAGGTTTTTGCAGATTGCAATTAATTTCTTCAGACACACCGACATGTTGCCATGAAGTAATTTCCTGAACTCTTAAAGGTGCCACAGTACCTGTCTGTTAAAACCAGCTCACACACCTACACCCTAAAAACAGGATTATTACAACCACTATTGGTTATATAATTTACTCAACCACACATTTAAAAAAAAGTAGAAGTGTTACATGGACTTGCATGATGTTTCTCAATCATCTGTGCTGTGGTATGTGCTGACAAATCATAAAGCGATCCTAGTAAGGTTTCCCAAATGTGGGGTAATTAAGCAGTGGTTTGCCAACGCCTCTCTCCAGGGAGTTTTCATGGCCAAGCACGGACTTAAACTCAAGTCTTCCAAATCTTGGCCTGCCATTCTATCCACTCCTCTGCCCCTTGTTTGTTAACGGAGTTACTCAATTTTAAAAAATGATTTATTTTTACAATTGGGAAACTTTATGCAAAAACATGGAGGACGTTTCTCAGTTACACTGGCTCATATCACTGCCTGAGGATGCACTATGCCTAAAACAGCAGTTTCACATATTTTATAGGGAGCCTAAGAAGTCAGCAGTACATTAAGATTAAAATCTAACACACATTTACCTACGATTCAGCCCAGGGTTTGCTTCTGAATAGACATGGTTAGAACACTCTTCCCTCCATTCATTTTATATTCCATTTTTCAGTGCGCTGCGTATTGTTGATTCCCTGGTTGTACTACAAAATGATCTGAGCTTGCATCTCATACAGCAAAGGAAACCCAAGCAGTTATTAATGGTGGAGGAGGAAAAGATTCCCTTTTTCCCTAGTGTTACCAGGTTTCTCTCTCTTCAGCACAGAACAGGTCATGCATGCAAGGAACTGTGTGGTAGTGCAATCACACACAGGGTCAGGGCGGGCTGGCCCCCCTCACGTGTGCTCTGCATTCATATGTTAAACAGCACAGGGTGGGTACATGAGAAATTCAGCACACATAATGGCAGTTGTTAACCATTCCTGAAAAGGGGAAAAATATCTAGAGGTAGAAATCAGCCCTTATATGGTAACCGTAGGGCTCCTCTTTTTGTTTTGTTGCTAAAAGCACAACGGAGTCTCCGGATAAAAGAAATTTTCAGGAGCGTGTCAAATTTTAGCATTATATTTTGTTCCACAGGAATCTTTCCCTGTTCTTTCTGTGCCAGAAGAAGAAAAAAATCAGAACGCAGTGGGGAAAAATGAGTAAACACGCTACCAAAGGCAGCAGAAGTGAGACAGCTGAACGGCAGGTAGGATACTGCACACAGCAGGGTTAAGACAACTTGTCATACAGCTGCAACAAGAAGCCACATTGCCTGAAAGACAGCAAGCAGAGGCCTCTGAAACATACAGCTTTGTTCCTTCCTTTGAAGGCAATGGTAGGGCAAAGGAAGGAAGGGGGAAGGAAGGGACTAACCACAATTAGGATGAATCATGGTTTATTTTATATTCCTTTCATAATTTCCAGAGAGATCTCTGTGTCAGTCTGTTGCAGCAAAAGAAAAGAGCCAAAGAAACCTTGGGCAATTTTAAAGAGTAACATACACTAGTCTTTTTTCACTATGGTGCACCACCTCACTCACAAGTGTGGTTCCTTGAACTCAAGGACGTGTGGAGATTCTCGGACACCGTAATGTGAGGCAGCCATGAGGCAGGGGAAGAGGAAGATTTCCCTGAGGGACCCAGCCAGGTCTCACATCATTAAATCTAATGTTACTCAAAATTAGAGCAGATGAAGTAAAGAGAACAGGACCTATTAGTCACAGGTAAAATACACTTGTTTCAACAGGTCTGCTCTAGCTGGAACTAATTGGTGTAGAGCACAGTGTGTACGACCAGAACTCTTAGAAAACTTGGGTTCAAATCCCTTTTCAGCCATAGTAAGTTGCAGGGGGTGGGGTTAGCAATGGTAAACCGCACCTTATAAATCTCACACACCTTGAAAACCCTATTAAGATCATTCATTAAGTCAGTGCAGAACAACAACTTAGCAAAACATAAAAAGCAAGCAAAGAAAAGACAATTTGACCAGCCAGTTCCATTAACATGTTCTGAGCATTTCCTAGTCCTCTATCCAACTACTCACCAGGCTTGGTCCCCTTTCGCTTCTAAAAATCAGAGGGCATCAGCTGTGTTTTAGGCATTTAAGATTTCTCCCCACAGCTCAGAGACACTTTCTTATTCCACAACACAGAAGACGTTCACCAGGAAACTAGCCCATGAGCTGAAGATGGCATTTTATACATTGACTTCAAATGTTTTGCTACTCTTTTTACACACACCTCCCGCACATCCATTTCTGGCTCTCACAAGCAGCACAAAGTATAATTTACTTAGGAGCCATCATGATCTGCCTACACATAAACACTGTAACCCAACAGGAAGTGGCAATGTAACAACAATATACATTAACTGAGAACTTGTTACTTCAAGATCCTCAGAATTGCTGAAAGTGAAAGGCCACAAATCCTTGTAATTCCTTCTTAGTCAATTTATCTCTCCTTGAAACATTTGTTTGCCTTCAATACTTGATTTCAACCCACACTCATTCCTTGGGCATCTCTCCTGGGAAAGAAAAGCCCAAAACATTCCAAACCAAGGCAATTGCAACCCAGCCCAGTCAGAAGGCTTGCATACAATTGATATATCCACCAGCCTTCCATTCACTAGGTTAACCCCCCCAGGCCCCCTCCCTCATTATCCTAGCATCAGAATCATCTACAACCCCCCCCCCCAAAAAAAACCCCAAAGACTGGCATATTATGGCCAGCTCTAGTCACACATCCCAGAGGTGTTCAGATGATAGATTGGGGGTGCATATTAGCTTCTGTTTTTTTTAGAAGGGGGGAGAATAACAAAAATAGTCAAAACTGATCCAGGGCACTAGTTAGGAGTTTAAAGAAGGGACATTTTATCTCCCGTCCCATTATTTTAGTTGCATTTCCAGACTTTTCAGTTCCCTGTCCCTCCCTACTTTTGAAATACTTACAGGCACATTTTGCAATGTGCTTGCCAATACCAGATGACCCAGGCACTCCTTAGGCTAACCACATACAGCCCATGACACCCTCCCCCAGGCATTACCTGTCCCCCCTCCCCAATTGCTCCTGGAGGTTTCCTCATTTCGCCCCAACTCCATTTCCTTCCTACAAGGTGTCTACTTGACACCTGCAAACCAGATCGTGGAAAAATAACGTATGCACCAACTACTATGTTTAATGGAACTCAATTTAAATTTTAAAAAATCACAGGTCAGAACATCAAGGTAGCAAAAGAGGGTTGTGTTGTTGTGCAATCCCACACAACGTTCCCTGGGATCATGCCCCAGTGAATGCAACAGGCACACCTGCAGGGCAAACGGCCTTACAGGGTTATTTAAATTCCCTCCCACCCATGGCTCATATTTCTCATGCATTTCCTCCCAACGTCCAACCTTTCGGATCCACCACGTTGGCATCCCCATGAATAAAAAAGGGGTTACCCCAAAATACCGGTCGCATCTCTTACCAATGAGCTTCTCGTTAACACTCGGGGGAAAGCTGGCCATCTACGGAGCCGCCCTTCAGACCGGCTCTATATAAGGTTTAATTTAAAAGACGAATTTAAAAAAACGGAACGGCCTCGAAGCCACTACCCGCCGCCCAGCGAAAGAAAGACAGACTGAGACAAAATGGCCGCGGCGGGAACGTTTATGGAGGAGGGGGCGTGGCTTGGCGAGGCTCGTAAGCCACGCCCCCTGCGCGGAGCGCGCGAATAGGGGGCGTGGCTTCAGGTTCGCTCGGATTCTCCCCGTCGGTTCCATTCTTCCATTGGGCGCTCTCTCTCTCTCTCTCTCTCTCTATCTCTCTCTATCTCTCCCCCCCCCCTTTTTTGCTACAATAGGACGGACCGCGCGGCCAGGCTCCCTGAAGAAGAGTCCATTCTGTGAAAGATGGAGGGGGAAAGGGGAGGAGGCTTGCTCCTAGCCTGGAATAAAGGCTAAGCAAGGGGGGGAGTCACAAATACTAGGGCTAGTGGGCTTAAAACGGGTGGGCTATGAGGGTAGATTTTGGGACGTGGAAGATCCACTATTTCCTCGCCGTGGGCCACGAAAGCTCATAAAAGTCCCTCACTTGAGCCAGGCAGGTGTTCTCTGTCAGGCCAGCCTACCTCGCAGGGTTGTGAGGAGGACAGTGGCATACACTGAGATGAGCTAATTTAAGCTATAAATGGAAATAAATTTTTTAAAATAAATTTTTAGGACCTCAGTTTTAGAGTATCATTTTCGGTGGTACTAAATGGCCACTTATGCATATTTAGAAATTAAGAAAGTAAGATGGTCTCCTTAGTCCCATATTCAGGTTATGGCAAACCAGACCTTCCACTGGGAAGCCCACAAGCAGGTCATGAGGTAAAAATCTCACCCCTATTTGTGCTGTCCAGAAAATTGGGTATACTGCTACTGAAGGTGGAGGTTCTATATCTCCTAAACACCTCCATGCTGAGGCAGGAGAAGAGGATTTCACGAGACTAGGGGTTTCTAAAAGGATTCTTTTTTATCAGCTTAAATGTGTGTAATAGCAACTCATGTTCTTAATTTAAAATGTGTTTTACTAAGTGTTCGTGCTGATTTTAAACTAAGAGGGCTTTTTCATTGTTATCAAAAGGGTTTTGTTCTATGGTAAAAGAGAGGTGAAGAGACGAGGTTTCTTAAAAATCAGAAAGGGGTTTGAAAATTTGGGAGCTGTTCACCTAGTTGGTCTATCACATTAAATTTTGTAATTGTCAAGTAGTGGCCATGTTGTTTTATATAGTAGGTAGTGGTTTAGTGACCATCTCTGTAATTCTGCTTTGCAAGCAGAAGAGACTATAAACTCACATAAGTGCAGCCACAATGTCTGTTTTCTCCTTCCCAATTGTTCTTTCTCTGGGATTTTGACATTTTGTTTTTTTGGCCATGGTTTATTTTGCAAAAAGTATCTGGGAGGGATGCCTCTGTGTCCTCAAATAACACGGTTTGCAATGCCAGAATGTAACAACCGCACCCTTAAATCTTCCATTTTTTGGCATTTTGTTGCACTTTGAAAAGAACTGAACAGCCATAGTCCGGAAACCAATTCAATATGTTTCTGTTCTACTAAGACTTATGGCTGGCAAATTATGTCCTAAACATGTTCTTTCATCCCTTCATGGTGTTGCACCAAACAGATGTGGCTTTTAGACTGCTTGAAACAAGAAAATAAACTCCAAAGGACAGAAAATCAGCGTTGCAAGTTTTTGCAAAGTAAGTTTTGTTGTTGCTTAAATCAAAGCATGCCTTTGGTTGTTTTCTCTATATTAAAGCAAACCATTACAGCAGCACTCTGCAAGTAGAATTGTACACTCCTGATTTATCATAAACCGCTACTCCACCCCATTGACTTAATGTAGCAGATCTGAAGCTTGTTAGCTGCTGTGAATGCGGATCTGTTGAAGGCTCTTTGAATTTAACATGCATTGCTGTAAACTTTGTTTAAAGAGCTGGGTGGGACATTCTAGCCAAATGCAACTGGGGTGAAGCCTGAAACCACAAGGCCCAAAAGGCTGTTTGTAGGTAGCATTTGAACTCGCCTCTAAGAAGCCCACCTGGCACAAGCAGCTGCCATGAACTTTTGGGACTCTCATTTATAACTTTTCTGTGCTATTCGCACAATATCGGCGCATGGCCTGAAGACGTGGACTTAACCTACAAAAGCTTGCTGTTTGTTTGATTTTCTTTAGTGATCTAAAAAAGGTATTGCCTACTCTTGCGTTTGTGTGATTTTAAGGACCACACAGGGTTTTCTTAAAAAAAAATTCTGAAACAAAGATGAAGTATTGGACTAGTCAGTTTTACTCCTATAGGCAGCAAAACCTTATGTCGGAAAAGGACAGGGCAGTGGTGCCATGAGGACAGGATTTTAGGGCAGAAGTCCAGCACTCAGCAGAACAAGCAGAAGGAGGGCCCAAATCCAGCAGAGTTGGCTTCCAGTGTTTTGAAAGAATGCATATTACAATTGAAAAAGGACTGCTCCTTTTCTTCTCTACTTGTAGGATCATGAAGGCCCAAACAATATATTACAGAAATGATTCATCATTATTGTTGAAATCACATTATTATTCAACGTTCAGGAAGACGGTCTGACAAATTAGACATGTAAATATGTTGTTGTTGTTATGTGCCACCAAGTTGGAACCAACTTATAGCAACCCTAATGCGGCTCTTAAAGGAAGTGAGATATTTAAGAAGTGGGATTCAAACCCATGCCTCCTGAGTTTTAGTCTGACACACTGTCCACACTGCACCACACTGGTTATCCAGTAAATATGTAGCATATACATACTGTATTTACAATATTTACTATATTAAATACATACTTACATATTTACTATGCTAAATACATGTGTGCCATATGAGAAATGAACATGCTGTGATAATGATATACTATCAGCACCTAAAGAATTCCCTTTTCTAATGGTTCAGTGGTTCATGTATCTGGCTGCAGAGATGGAGGTTGGGAATTTGATTCTGCACTGTGCCTCCAAGGAGAAGAGCCAGCCTGTGTAGCCTTGGGCAAGCTGCACATCTCAGGACACCCTCAGCAGAAGGGAATGGTAAACCACTTCTATTCTCTACCTAGAAAACCCTGGAAAGGATCGCCATAAATCGGAATCGACTTGATGGCAGGCAATTATTATTAATGGTTAACTATCCCTCATGCATATAGTCCAGGCCTCTCATTACCTATGGTGCTGGAAATCTGATTTATTCTATTGACATACTCAGTAATCCCACCAGGAACTTTTCCCATATCTCTTTTTTTTTCCTGAGCCACTGCCCAAGGCTGCATTCAGCCCTTAATGGGAAACATCATTTCCCACCCCTGTCCATTTCCAGACAGGGCACTGGTCTGCCAGCTTGGTGTTATGGACTGGCATTGACTCTCTGGGATATCAAACAGGACAAGCCTTTCCCAGACTAGCTACCCCACTTCTGAAAAGCTAAAAATACCAAGGATTGTACAGGAGCCCTTCCTCATGCAAAAACAATGCACATTTCTGTCAAGCTACAAGGCCCCTCCTTTATTTTAGGAAATGCCCAGAGATTGCTCATCACAGAAGCATGCATGTTCACCCGTACCAGCTGCATGTATCATCTGAGCTATTGAAATCTTTCTGTGAGAACGTGTGTAAAAGCCATACTTGTCTTGATGGTGTCATCTTTCATGTGAGGCTTCAGAAGTTGCTTGGTGAATGTTCTGTTGGGCAACTGGGATGAGTCACATTACATGCCTCTCCCTGCAGACACACTTAAGGCTGCTGAAAATGTGTGCACACTCTGGTGAAACTCTGGGGTTTTAAATTTAAAACCAAGATAGGAGGACAAGGAAACAATGTCCTTTTTGGGTGGTAATGTTAATCCTGCACAGCGGTCGGAAGAATTATATTTCTGGACTTCAAAGCCAGGATCAGAGTTTAGAAAAAATTGGTGGGGACACAAGAGAGAGCCTTCTCTGTTGCTGCTCCCAAACTCTGGAATTCCCTTCTACAGGAGTCTAGACTGGCCCCATCTTTATTATCCTTCCACAAGCAGACAAAAACCTTTCTTTTCAGGCAGACTTTCCCTCAATTACTGGCTGCTGAGTGGGTTTTTTAAAATGACTTGTTGTACCTCACTGGTTTGAATATGTTTTGGTGTTGCTTCTGTTTTTTTGTGTGTTTTTTTTGGTATTGCATTAATTTATCCTTTTAGTATACTCATCGTTACTAACTTAAACACTGTCCTTTAATTGTTGTAAGCTACCTTCGGTTCTTTTCAAGGAGAAAGGTGGGTTAAGATATTTTAGAGAAATAATAAATAAATAAAAATTAATTCCAGGTAACTACACAGACTTGGATCTTCTCGGCATGGTGATGCAAAAAAAAGAATTTTCCCCATGTCCGCCGGGAATCCCTCCAGCTAGCTGGAGGTGGGCAAGTTTGCAAATGGTCATCCAAATAAATAACTTTTTGAGGCTCTGCTCCTGCAGTACATGAGTGCTGCACAGAATGATGTTTTAAACAGCACTCATGGATTCACACTTGATTCCAAAGCAACTAATCTGGGTGCAAAGTTAGGAAATGCGGCTAATGCCAGGTCAAGCCACTGGTCTTTCTAGCTTACTTTTTAGCTCCGGACAAGAGATATTTTCTGTCTGTTTCTGAAGATGCCTGAGACCTTCTCTTGCAAAACATCTGCTCCATCGCTGATTTAAGCCCCATGCATAAAATGTGCCATTTTAGGAGTCGTTCTAGAGACCCTCCTGAGAATATTGCCACCTGCAGAAACCTGTTGGCTGGGCAGACGGGCAGGTCTTCTCCTGTGTTGCTCCAGATTACAAGATGTGCTCTCCTCCTTGTTTCATGGCATTTTTAGATGGCTACCACAGAGAGCACATCATGACTTGTCAGATACAGATTAGACCTCTGTGGAGGAAAATACATTAATTGTACTCTGGCTGATATTCTCTCCTCCATGTGAGAAATAATAGCAACTTTGAGGAGGTGGGATTCAGATTTGAAAAGTGTCCTGGTATCATCTGAGTGGGTAGATCCCTTCTTCCCCCAGTGTTGCTACAAGAGATGTTGACAGGCGGATAAGTTGTTTACATTTTTTTAGGAAGGGACAGGTGATCGCTTGCATAATACAGTATCAGGTTTGTCTTGAAATGTTTACATTAGTGCAACACCCATTTCCTTCCTGCAGGAAATGTTGCTCTGGGATGACTCGTGATTATGATGATCTAACAGAAATATTTAGAAGTACCCTCACTTATATTCAGTTCCCGGGATTTTTGGGGGGCAGGAGTAGCAGTTGGGAAAAAGCTTCAAAGTGAACCAGGTACCATGGAGACCCGCAACAAAATGTTGCAGTTTAATCCTTCCTTTAAAAGGGTGCTCCTATTCAGGGCTCAAGCCAGCCATTCCAAGAAGAACATTCACCCATCTGCTGCTCTGCATTCTTTTTGTTTTCCAACTGTCGCTCTGCATTTTGCAGCTACTGAATATATCCAGTCCTCAAAAATATGTGTTTTGAGGGAGGTTTCCCTTTCACATTTTTCCCCTAAAAGTGTCTACTGGATTCTCCATTGCATGCTGATACCTCCCACTTCTTTCCCTATCCCATTTTGGCTACAGTCATTGTCATTATCTTAGAACTGCATTGCTGGAAGAGACCCTATGGATCATCGCAGTCCAGCCCTGTCAAGGAAGCATAGCTGGCAATCAAACTCCCAGACTCTGCAGCCGGATATCTAAACCACTGAGCCTTGTGCACTAACCGTTTCAGTCTCTTATTAAAGGGATTGAGTGAACTGTTCTCAATTAATTGACAGAATAACTTTACTTGTAAACTGAATCTCCTCCCCCTTTTCTTTAAGCACAGGTCTTCTCTACAGTTGTAAAAAGAAAATGTCCAACAGGTGAAAGGGGCAGAGGTGAGAAGGTAAATATACCCCTGGCATTAATTAATTCAACACTGATTACCTTGAGAAACAAATCAAAGTTTTTCCGTAGGATTCTTTTGCATTCTTGTTTGTTGTTGGAAAATGTCAAACTCTGCTTCCCTTTCAAGCCAAGCTTCCCAGCTTTTACATAACCCTGTTTTGTCAGGAAGACCATGAGGTCAAGCATCATGTTACCCAGGAGCATGATCCAGGGGAAAAAAATGTAACAAGATTTACAGTGATCTGTCACTGGCAACGAGCAGCTTATTCTGGAATCAAAAGGCCAGATGGGATAATCTTCAGGGCGTGGTATTGCCAATATCTTCTATAAGTCCTTCAAAACACAAAAGGTTTTCTATTAGATTCTCTTACATTAGATTGTTGCAGACAAAGTATGTGACTTGTTTTAAATCAAAAAGTATTTTCAACCATCACATTATCCGTCAATATCCCTCTGCCTCCTTCTCACTCGGCTGTCCTTTGTTGCCCATGGTATACGTTCCTGCCTGTTCCACAGCATCCCTCCTCATCCAAGTCTACAACCTAATTTATCTTCTCTTTCCCTCATAGTACTTAATAATAATAACCTTAGAACTGCAGAGCTGGAAGGGTCCCTATGGATCATGAATACAGCTAATGTTGAGACTTTATAGGGAAAGCAGGCCAAGTAGACAAACAGAAAGATTTCAGCCCCAGATACCAGGTATGGTGGCTTGCCACATTCTTAACAAAAAGTCAACAAATTGTACTTTTGAGGGAAATGATGGCTGGAGTCATGGCGGTGGCTGTTATAAATTGAGCAATAGTGCATCTAACAAGTACCCTGAGCTAGTGGGTGGGTATGTATATCACAGTGAATGAGAGAGAATAATATGGGCTCAGAAAAATTCGGGGAGATAACTAGGTAGCAACATTGATATGTGGACTGCTAGTCTCAGGCTTGCTTTCTTCCTTCTCCAGATCCTGCTGTTATTTCTCAGTTATTTCTATTTCATAAGATAGAGAAATAACCAGATTGCAAAGGGTTTCCATAATGGCTGCTAACATACCCATGTCCATGGAAGCCAATTTTAGGAGATTTACGCTTAGCATTTTATTTCCTAATTTATCTCTGAATGGCTTCCAGAAACAATCAAGTATATATAGTTTCCTTTTCCTTACAAGTACAGAATGTTTACATCCAGCAGTCACAAGCTCAGCACCAAGCAGCTGCCCTTTGCTGCATGCCAAATTTCTGCAACGATTGTTAGGAAATTGGTTCAGTACTGATAACATCTTGTAAACTAGGGAAGTGGTTGATTTAAACCCAGATTTTAAAAAGCAAACAAATAATGTGTACCTAGGAGAGCCAAGACAATCAGATGGGGGACCTAGAGAAGAGTCTCCAAAGATGGCCTATGTCCCCCAATCAGAGTTGGGGGACTATGCATCCCCCCGAGATGTGGTAAGACTGCTACTTCAATCACCCCTGCTAAGTAGAGCCAACGGTGAAGATGATTAAGCTGCAGATCCACAATAACTGAAGGCCCAGATGTTTCCTATCACTGCTTTAAACAGATAGAACATACAGCTACCATGTACAGTAGGACCTCTGTGTCCACGGGATCAGTATCCACAGTTTCCCTTATCTGCGGTCTGAAAATACAATATTTTGGCAGCCCTACATCATTATGTAATCGGCACAAGGGCATACCAACGTTTGTGCGGACAGATTAATGTGAATGATGTCTAGCTGCCAGTGGGGCTGTGAATAGTATCCCATTCTCCCTGCATGCAACCATTTGCTTATGTGTGCAAGACCTTTTAAAAAAAGCACATCTCTATCTTGGGAGTTGAAGGCAGCTCCCTGGGTATTGGCTACTTGACAGCCTCGAATATAATAGCAAGCAGCTACCTTGCTTGTGCTGCTGAAATACGCATATAACTTCTGTCAAACCCTGGAGTTTGCTGTCAGAAGACAAACAGAGCAATGATAAAAGGATAGAGGGAATGAGGAAACATGGAGCAAGGGTTATTCCAGCTGCTGCCACGTTGTCCATTTGTAAAGGTCTGGTTATGACAGACATACATGCACACAGAGAGATTTTGGAAGAAGGTTCTTCTCTTCTTGAGCGTGTTGTGTTCATCAGCTAAAATTACTTTTTGTTTTTGCTTGGTTTGGATTGGTTGGAGCTGAAAATGTTGATGAGAGGACTATAGATATAGAAGCTGAATGGAAATGGCCATGCCCCTTTGGACCCAGCCACCTCCCTCGCTTCGGTTTTGAATGACATGCTTCTTAGCCTTGAAACACTAAAAACAAATGCAACCCAGTCTCTGTGTCTTTTCTGAAATCTTGATTCAAACATAGACCCTCTTCAAAATTTTTACTCCTAAATTGGTACACTTATCCTTTCCTCTATCTGTCTTAGCTCTCTTTTTTTTTAAATCTCGCCTTGTTCTGGATTACTTCCAATGTTTGTTTCTTCTCTCAGCTACAATATTAATATGCTAATTTGGTTTTCTGGATTTGTAAAACTGAAACATGGGTTGGCAACTCTAACCAGCCATTCACCCACATTTCCGCTTATGCTAATAGAGGGACAGGTCATCTGTAGGGGAGCATCCTTAGGACAGGGAGTTCTTAAACTATCAACTTTCTTGGAAAAGGAGAATAATCTGCTTTTCACACAACTGGCCTCATCTGTTTATCTCCATGTCAGGGAAAAGCTGATGATGGATGCCTGGTGTTTTGAGGTCAAAATGCCCAACAGAGCTTCTGTTAAGTAAAAGAGCTCCCCCATCCAACTCTCTGTAGCATTTCAAAATTAGGATTTAGAATGTGTGTTTGGTGGGTAACTTAAATGAATATAAAAAAAGGGCAAAAGGAAACAAATCACCCGAAATATTGTTCTAGTACTAAAAGGATAAACTTATTTCAATAATAGAAAGTCCATCTATTGCATAAAACTGCAGAGGAAAATGATAGCTAGCAGCAGCAGCACATCATCTCTTCAGCCTATTAAATTCAGTCATGTTTCTTTAAATTTATTTTTAAAATCTATTTTCATATGTCTTTCAATATTTCTGCATCAGAGATGGCATATGTCTCTTTAAACTCAGGTTTTGCTCTGTCTTCCAGGGGGGATTTTAGCAAATAGCCGTTGAAGAAAGATACTGGTGGTGGACCTTTGCAAGAGATTTAAAAAGCAAATTGAGTGTTCTGAAGCACCAAAAGCAGACATCATATACAAATAATGTTGTTCACACAATGTCAGTCCAGCTCTTTCCCAAGTTTACAGCAGAATGGAAAGTCACCAGGTGCATTCCTTCTCACCTTTCATGAGACCTTTGCCCCAAATTTATAATCTCATCGAGTTATTTATTGACATGAGGAAGGGTGGGAAGTTGCGAAACACTATTTTTTTCCTTGGGAGTCACAAGGTCCAATGAATGTGGAGAGTTGTGTTTTTCAGGGAATGGAATGTCGTGTGGCTGATCCAAGACTGGCTGAAAATAAAAATTAAGGCCTGCAAAACTTGAAAATATTGCATGCCATTTTACTATGAACCAAGCTGAGCAAATGAATCATGATCGAGACCAACCTTTGTGATTACAGTTGTTAATGTTGTCGTTCTGTTATTGTTAGCTGATAAGACAACATAACTGAAATATAAACCAATCTTATCAGCTGCCGCATGCAACTAACATGGTTTCAATGAACTAAATTGAAAAATTCCACACTTCTAAGAAAACTAGTGTTTATTCGAAAAATACGTGGCGACACGAGAGGTAATAGGAATCCTAGACTAGTTTTAGCTAGGAACCAGTGTGGTGTAGTAGATAGTTACAGACTGGAGACCCCTCTTGGCAATGAAAACTGACTGGAGGTGTGCCTAATTAGTAGCAGCAGCAGCAGCAGCAGTAACAGTAACAGTAGTACCAGTACCACCAGTACTGCTAGCAGTACCAGTACCAGTAGTACAGGTACCACCAGTACCAGAAATAGTACCAGTAGTAGTACCGGTAGTAGTAGTAGTTTGCCATCAAATCAGTTGTGACATACAGTGACCCTTTTCAGGGTTTTCCAGGTAGAGAATACTCAGAAGTGGTTGATCATTCCTTTATTCTGGGGTAATCCTTGGGATTGTGCAGCTTGTCCAAGGACACACAGGCTGGCTGTGCTCACAGGAAGCACATTGGGGAATCAGACTTCCAACCTCTGGCTCCACAGCCAGATTCCGAAACCACTGAGCTACCCAGCCAACTCTATCAATAATAAAACCACACCTTAAATATCTCATATACCTTGAAAACCCTATTAAGGTCACCGTAGATCAGAGCTTGACAGCCCATAACACACATAGTTCTAGCTAAGTAAGGTGGAGATGCGGGGAGCCATGGATACTCCCTAACCTCTCAAGAACAAAGGCAGGGTATTTCCTCTGTTCTCTCCCAAAGAGAATCAAGACAGAAACATGAGAAGGAAAGGAACTGACACCAGCAACCTTGAGAGCATCAGTCAAGGTTGAAGGAAGGTCAGCATATGGCAGAGCAGATAAACCTAGGAGGTGCTTCCGTCTTTGTCTATATGCACAGGCATGCATCTTCTCCTGTGCAAGCTGAGTCTTTTCTTACATTATTTTCTCTCTCTTGCTCTGTTTTTTTCTTCTTATTGCTTTATTTATTATTTATTTATTATTTATTTATTTAACTTATATGCCGCCCACACTACCCAAAGGTCTCTGGGCGGATTACAACAGTTAAAATACAATAAAAAGACAAAACAATTAAAATGCAATTAAAATATATACTCTAAAAATTGCCATCAGGACCCACAGTTGATATTATTTCAATTCAATTAACTGTTTATGGCCTCTTCTTGTCCACCTGGCCTCTTTCTCCTTCTTGTCTCCCCCTCTACCAGTTCTCTCTCTCTCTCAATCTCTCTTGCTCTCTTCCTCGGTCTTTGTATCTCCTCCCCAGTGAACGGCAATTAGCCTTATGAATGCATCCTTTTTTCCCTGTGGTTAATTGCTTGACTAGGGGAGAGCATAACAAAAATAAACTGGTAATTGGCAAGATTGCATAAGAGATTCTCTCTGCCATGCTGTTTAGTCCCTTTATCTGTCCCTTTTTATAAATATGTAATATGAGGTGTCTGAGGTTTTTCATCCCATAATACAGGAGCCCTGGAGCCTCCACTTCTCCCAAAATGGAAAATAAATATTGTGTATTGGCTAATAACAGTGAACCTGCCCCCCAGGGTGGCTCCTTAGAAGGGTATTCCATCAAGGTGTTCCTTTACCTCTGGGAAGCAAAAACCTTCCTGCTGCCCTGGGCTGTGACTTACCTGAAGGGAAAGGAGAAAGGAGTGGATCTCCTGGTCTTAGAACCCCTCTCTGTGGCCATTTTTCTGTGCGACAAGCTGTACAGGGGGGAAAAAGGAGGATCTCCAGTCATTAAGACCAAAGGGGGTTGAGAGCAGAGAGTGGCTGGGCAACTCAAAGGGGTAGCGAATGTTGGAGAGCCAAAAAGCCAATGGTGATAGTCACTGTTACGCTAAAGACTGAGATGTTGACTCCGGTCTTGGAGACGGCTGAAGAGAAGAGGTGAGTTGAGCTGTTTAAAAGAGGCCAAGGATGGTCAGAAATATCAAGAAATGGCTTTATGAAGAGGAGGTCAAGAGAAGGATCTCCAGTCCATTCTGGGAAAGGAGGAAGGTGAAGGAAGGTCTCCCATCTTGCTTGACTTTAAGTCAAGCAGACCAGAGGGCGCTCGGGGACTGAACTGTGCCCTTCTCCCTCTGGCAACTGGCATAGCATGCTTTCTACCAGGTCTGAGATGTGAGGGTCACCAACCCGTGGAGCTCAAAGATGGGGCAGGCCTGCTTGAAGACATTGTGTTTGATGAATGAGAACTTCCAGCACCGTAAGAAGGATTGTCGCTGGACCAAAGCCATCTGGGAGAAACTGGCCTTCTGTCTCCAGTGCCCTTGTCTGGCTGGGAGACTGTTCGGTCCAGATAGGAGCCCCAGACAGGCTGCTGAGGGTCCAAGAGATCAAGGAAGCCACACGTGGCAGGTTTCATGGTCTGTGGCTTGCTTGCTTGGTCTGTACATAACAGCTCATGTCAACTTTGCAGAGGTGAGATGAGGTCAAACTGGGGAAGACCGGTGGACAGGAACAAGAACTGGCTTTGTGCTTGCTCACCTGGAGGACAGGACATAGTATAGGAGATGTGCTTTATCAGCAGAAAAGTAGAGAAAGTGGAAGAAGTGACTGGAAAGTTCCCCTCCGCCTTTCACCCAAATGCCAGGAAAGGGTTTGGAAAAAGCGGTCAGAGATTTTTCATAAGATTTTTCCCTTGTGTGTTCTTCTCCCAACTTTTTTACTTCTTTCTCCCCACATGGTTGTCCTCCCCTGGAACGCTGTTGTTTATCATTATCGTTTGCTTTATGTAGTTTCGTTGTAAGTGGTAATGTAAGTAAAATGTTTCTAACAAAAGTTGAAAAACTTGTTTTGAAAAAAAACGTCTTTTGTAGCCTCGGAAAGGACTGCCAGAGGATCTGTGATAATGGTTAATTATTCAAGGACTTCATCAAATTGTTCTGTAGACTATATACACATTAACTGGGCCAACTCTTGTTGTGACTTATGACTGAATTTCAGCCAGTTAATGTCCATGTCGTCTGCAGATCAATTGCACAAACTTTACCCAGCAACCCGCAGTTGCATACATGCTTCAGATAACTAACATATTTTTTTTATAACTCAACCTTAACTAGAGAAAGATATGTAATTTCTACTGCTGAATTTGTGTTAGTGCGTTGATGTATTGTCGTAACGCATTTGTCAGGGCCTTCGGCTTGAAGAGCAAAGTTTAGAGAAATGTGGTGGAAGAAGGCAAGATCCTTTAGAAAAAAATCTGCAAAATGTGTCATTTGGACATGGTTAACCGGGGACGTGCCTAAAGACAGCAAAAGTTATTCCAGTCCTGTGACTCAGAATCAGAACATAACACTCATAGTGTGTACAAGCCAGCTGCTGGGGGTTTGGGAGTGGGCCTTCTCCAGTGTTGTCTCCTTGTTGCACAGGGAAATCTGGCTGTCGAGAGATACCTCTTCTCTGTGTCAGCACAACCGCTCTTGGGAGCCAAACACATTTTCCACAGTTGTTTGGCTACAGTACCAACAATTCTACTTCAACCCTACATACATCTTTCTTTCTTTCTTTCTTTTTTAATGTTTCGACACTTTCTCTCATTAGTTATCGAGAAGCTCATTAGCTCTTTCATTTCCCAAGAAAAGCACCCAGGATGCTGATACATTGCATTTCATTTTCAGAGGAAGGCCACATTGCCTCTTGTGTGAAAGAAGACTTTGGGGGACGTCTGGTAACGAACCGCCGTTGGGTTAACAAAGCTGAACTAAGAAAGCCGAGTTAATAAGCTGTTTCAAAACAGAAGGCACTTCCCCTTTCCAGACTGCGTACATTTCTGTTTTATAATTTATCTCCTCCGGCTTGAGGAACATTGTGTGTTTATGGCTGTTGCAATCTAATCTATTCACTCCAAAGCAGAGCTTAGAAAATCTCTCCTCCTCCTCCTCCTTATGACAGGTTCCAGAAGTTTCCAGACAGCACGGCCACTGGCTGTAACTTTTCAAAGCCCAGATATTGTGCTCCACTGCAGCCCAGTAATGGTAAAAGGTATGATATGTTACAATTCCTTTGCAAGAGGAGTGAAGTTAGCTCATGTAAGGCATGATTGTAAAGTAATGTAGTTACACATTCATTACTGGAGAGGGGGAAGATTAATTGTAACTGCTTCCAAACTGCAGAAAAACGAGCCAAACCATCTGTAGTTTGATTTGATTTCCTGTTTGATTTGGGGATCACCCTTGTTGACTCGGAGTGTTTGCCCTGGTGCCCTCCTTACACCTCTAACTAGGTCAGAAATATCTGCAGACTAGTTTACTCCCAGGGAAAGGCCCGTATTATATAACTCGAGAGCTGCTTAGCAGTGTTCTTCATTACTTGCACTTTGTCACAAAGATAATGATTGGAATTTAGTCAACAATCAGTGTATCCTATACTTAGGTGTTCCATCACTGCATCCATATTTGAGGCAAGGAGAGGGATTTATATACCCTAAATTGCAGATAACAATTCTCTGTTTAAAGTGCTATCAAAGGACATTTTTTGCACCGCCTTTCGGCATTGTAATGCCCAGCCTGACAAAGACCTGCGCAGAGTTGAAAGACAACCTCTGGGTGTGAGGTTTTTGTGTTGTAAAAACAATGTAACCCTCCCCCTTGCCCTCTGCTACTCGGAGGGTCATTCATTTGGAATGACTGTCCGGGTTAGAGATAAAGGATTCTTAAAAAGGGGCCAGGGCTTTGAATTGGGCGAACAGATATTTTAGCCCCAGGGTCACAGTGTCAGGGGGCGCCACTGCTGTGGTGTGAGATACTTCTATAAGTCACAGTAATGGGTTTTGAAATGTGCATCCATATACCTAGGTTAGCATGTGTCAAACTTATAAAATTTATTGTTCCCTTTTGTTATTTTTTGGGTGTGTGTATCTGGAGTGGGGGTGATGATGCAGTCCTTCTTTGGGGGGCAATACGTAAGTGGCCCCAGTAGGCATGGGGCATCTCAGGAGTTGCAGCAAAGTTGTGCAAGGTAATAGTCTGGTCCGTCCAGTACAGGATGTACAGCCACTTATCTGCCTTAGCGATTTATTTTGTGTGATTCATCTTTTAAAAATGTGTATTTCTATGGAGACACTTCACAGAATTTAATGCTAGTACATTCCTTTATGGAGTTAAAGCAGTCGGCATTAGACTAGCAGGCCTCTGGACCAGTTAAATATTTATTCAGCGGTGCACTAAGTGTCCCTGTTATTCTGTTCTGTCACCTCGTTACTTTCCCCCAGCTATTCTAATTGTTTTAGTCAAACAGGACAAGGGTTCCTGAATTTGGAAATCTTAGATGCTAGAATTATAGACCATGAAATGTTTGTTTTCTGCATGCTGTATGTTAGTCGTGGGAAATGTGAGGTGTTGTAAAACTACAGTACATTTCCCATCATATACTAGCCATGCTGGCAAAGGGCAATGGGAATTAAAGTCCAATCAGCTCTGGAAAACTACAAGTTTCCATCCGTGCTACAAGGAATTAATTTACACTGCACCAGGATTTGGAAACATCAATATTTTAAACTATAACTCCAGACTTCTTTGGCCAGAATAGCTACTCGGACTGGAAGATTGAAACTGGGCTCCAAAGGAATAACATGTCCAAGTTCTGCTCTGCACAGGCCTTACCCAAAAAGCACGAGGGTTGTTCGTTGGAATAAAGCAGTGCAACTGTGGGTGAAGGTGGGTAGAACTCAGTGGGACAACATTGTCCTGAATTAAAGTTCACATGGTTCTGAAGCATGTTCTGAACTTAAGAAACCTTACCTGCCTGACAGGGTGAAGTGGCATTTCCTCCTAGGGCCTCAGTATTATACATGAATATTTAGATATGTATATACTAGAGAAAAGGGTGTATGTGTCCCCCATGGGAGACCCAGAGAAGGAAGATAAGTTCTTAAGAATGGTAACTCCATGGGCCTCTGCTGGAGATCTGGAAATGTGTTTACATTGTGTTGTGGTGGTACATGCTGCACACAGATTAAACTAGCAGGCTCCTGCTGGTGCCCTAGGATATAGCAACTAGAAAACAGGTACTCATAAAGCACATGACGCTATGAAGTAAACTTTGTACACCCTTTCCACAGGAGCAATTGCATGATAAGGAAGAGTCAAGAATTTCAGGACAAACAAGGCATGTGGTTTGGGCGGCTGAAGACATTGTAGAGAAAATCCCATGATGCTTGTCATCCTTTGCTGCTCTGGTTTTCACTACAGAGAGCCCAGCTCTGAAGCCGACCAGGGCAGCGAATCAACCACGCCCTCCCTTAGAATGGATGGACTGTGCTCTGGGACCTTATCTGGAACGACAAACCTACCCAGTAGACCGGTGGGGTTGGATACAGAGGGAAAGGAGACTTATGGAAAAGCACATTTATGTACAGGTCAAGGCGTAGCTTTTCCAGATCATCGTAACATGGAGTTCCCTTAAGTGCCAGAAAGATTTTTGATTCCATTTTTGTGGGGTGCCGATTGCAGTTCTTCCACACCATCGTGTTTGCCTTTTCTGCGGCTCGCTTGTGACCTCCTGGCTTGCCTTCTGGTGACGAGCCTTCTTTGTCATGGAACGAGGCTGGATCTGAGACGACAGACACATCGTCTAAGGTTGGAGCCGCACTAAACAGCCTTTCACTAGCCCAGAGCTTGTGCTGCACTGCCATAGTCCTGAAGAGCCCCAGCCCATCTCCTTACCACCATGAGCCATTTGAACCGGGCTTTGTGGAGCACTGTAGGTTTGAACTGTGCTCAAGTAGCAGGAAAACAAGGAAGGATACGATGAGAATTATAGTCCAACACCTATGGAAGATGCCAAGTTGGGGAAGCCTTTGTTAGACATTTGATGTTAAAATGACAGGCGCGAAGGTGATGAGCTGGGAGCAAATGGTTGATAACTGAAGAACAAGACTTGATGAGACACAGGTAGCCTTTGCATGCTGGGTTAATTAAATAACAGCTATGGGGCAATAGAAGACCCTCTGAATTTGGGCTGCACGTGGGGGGCCTGAATCCTTTGTCCCGGCCTTAGTCCTAGTTGGACCACCCCCAACCCTATCTTAGCTGCTGTTGATCCCCAATGGGTCTGAATGAGAACCATAATGTGTTACTGCCACTCATTACAGTCATAAAAAGTAACTCATTTTGTTATGCTGTTCACTACTTTGTAAGCTTCTCTTTTAAACTTCACCTTAGTATTCCTGCTGCAACAGTAAATCGTTAATGGTGATTATGAGCAAACTATAAGGGAGCAGCCCACATCTCTTGATGCCTTGTTGGTTTCAATGGAGAAGGTTTAAGCGTTAATTTTATTCTGTCAGTGGACTTCAGTGCCACGAAGCTAGACCTCAGCGTGCTTTAGGTGTGCCAACATGCAGCAGCTTTTAAGAGTGTGAAGGAATGTAAGATTTGTATTTCGATATGCCAGGAGTCCTCAATGTTATGCGAGTCTTGCAGGCTTTGACTTGTGCTTAGAAACGGGACCTTTGGCTAAGTGCCCACCAGCTGCTCTTGACATAGTTTTGGTTTGGTTTGTTTCCTTCCTCCAGTCTAGAAATAAAAAAAGTTATCCTTCCCGCTAGAGCAGCGCCTTGCTGGACCAGACGGCAGCCTTCTGTTCCTGCGGTGGCGAACCAGATGAGCAGCTCAGAAGCCAGTATCTTGTCTTCAGAAGCATCTGCCCTGGTCATGTTCTCATGTCGTAGACCATAATGTGGAGCTGGCATTACAGCATTGTTATCCTCATGCCATTATATCATAGGTGGAGGCGAACCCATGATTAGTTCATGATGTAATGTTGAGATCACAATACTCTTTGATTACAAGGTGGCTGGTTTTCAAACAGTCAGGTCATGAGAATGTTATTCTTGGCTCCCTGTTAAATGCCTTTTATCTCTGCTGTGGTACCTCCTGGATATTCTTCTGAGCGATAAGATCTGCACCAACATATGCTGCTGTAGGCTAATGGAGATGCCTGGTTTACTTGGATTAAAAACCTGCACCCCACCTTCACCTCCAAGGTCTTCCTGCTGCTTTTCTACACCACCCCCAGTTTTTTATTCTGCCTTCCCACCCTGGTGCTCATTCAGCTTGTACTAGACTTAAAAACTCATCAGGTCATCCCTATCCCAGTGCTCCCACAATCTCAATCTTATTTTTCGTGCTAGCCTTTCCTCCAATTCCGTTCTTGTGCTGAACTCAGTATGTAATAGAATGGTAAGGTAATGTACAGTAGGGCCCCCATATCCATGAGGGATCCGTTCCAAATCCCCAAGCAGATGCTGAAAAATGTGGATGATAGCAAACACTATTTAAATAGCAAATGCGTAGATAGCATGGTCTCTTGCTCCCTCTTGTGGCCAGTTCTGGTAACTTCATCATTATAAATATATATTCTTAGGATTTTTCCTTTTTAACCTTTTCATCCCATGGATAAGTGAGCAGATGCTCATCCCGCACATACGGTGGCCCTCCTGTATTTGGATTACAAATCCCAGAATCCTCCAGCCAATATTGCGGTATAACCTGTTCATTTACTGAAGTTGGGACCTCAGTGGTATCCTTACAAAATGTTTTGTTTCTAGCTCTAACTTTTTGGGGTTCTTTTTAGGTAAGAGGTCTGTAACCTACACAGAACCCGTGAAGAGCTTCCTGGACTACACCTCCCAGAATTCCCCAGAAAACATGGTTCACTGCGATCAAATACACATACGTATTTAAGCTGGGAAATCAGTACATTGCATGCAAAATTTCAAATTGATTGTTCAGACCATTTCAGTTTGGTAAGAGAAAGACAAGTCTCAGAGTGCCCTAGGCTGCTTGGCCTGGCGACAGAATAACCTTTCCAGTCATTTCATCTGGGCTATCAGGAGTATTTGTTAAAAATTTCATGTCTCTGCCTCTTGGCATTTCAGAGATCTTTCAGAGGACCACAAACCCCAGAATAAAGTCCTTAGACTACAGCTTCCAGAATCTCTTAGTCTGCATGACTAATTAAGATCCACCAAGTTAAGCCGGAACCTCAGCAGTTTCTCTGCAAAGTTTTTTTTATTTCTAGTTCTTACTGTTTCTGAGATCTTTGGGGCAAGCACAGAAATTTTCTGCTGAATTTACAAGATAGTCTAATCAATATTATTAAGTAGCTTTGTATACTTGCTCCTATACCTAATGATCGCTTCAGGGGTGTACGACAGAAAAGACAAAAAAGATTAACACATTAAGATGCGTTAAAATACAGAAATGAAATCATAAATTGAAGCAATTCAAAACCTTTACAACCGGAGACTCAACGTATAGTTCTCAAATTGTAATACAGTAGGACTCCTATCCGCTGGATCAGCATCCGTGGATTCACTTATCCACTGCTTGAAAATATTAAATATGGTGGCCACTAGAGGGAGCTAGCAACAATGCTATGCATAGCGTTCACTACTTCCACATTTTTCGGCATCCGCGGGCGGGCTTGGAACCAATTCCTCCGCGGATACCACAATACTACTGTACACATTCACATCATGCAGCTGTTCTGCTTTTGGAAACGACTAGCTGACTAGCTTGACTGTTGGGTAATCCCAATAAAACTACACTTAATAAGCAGAGGGACCATGTATGGGTGTGTATATGTGTATACACACTTTCCCAAACAATAGTAGTCACAAAGTTCAGGCTGAAATACATAGAATGGGATCGTACCAGAACTCTGAAAAGTTATGTTTTGGGCTATTTTTTGTACCACGTATTTGAATTATTCAGAAGAAACCACCAAATATTGATACCAACAACCTGGAGAGGAAAAACGCAGCACTCCTGTGGAATCCATCAAATGAAACGATGCTCCTTTTTCCTGTTATTTCCAGTATGAACATCATTTAGCATCAGCGACTGACCTCTAGTGGACAAATTAACTAAAGAAATGTGGCTCCTCACTGGTGGTAGCATCAACGTTATGACTATAAGAGCCATAGTTTGAATTAAAGCCAAATAAAATATTCATCAGTTTTAAAAGCCCATTTATTTATATGCTGCCTTTTCCCCCCACAGGGGACCCAATGATTAAAAAAAATAAGTTTTAAATAAGTTTAATAAGCATAAAAAGCAATTAAATATTATGGTTTTTTTGCTATGTGCCCAAGTTGGAACCGACTCCTATCGATCCTGAAAGAGCTTTTAAGGTGAGATATTGGGGAGGGATAAGTTGGGAATTTTGACCCAACTCTGGGAGGCAGTGGAAGACAGGAGGGCCTGGCGTGCTCTGGTCCATGGGGTCACGAAGAGTCAGACACGACTTAACGACTAAACAACAACAACAACTTGGAAATAACCTGCTTTTTATTGAATGTATCTTATAAAATGTGTGTGATTTTAAAGTCACATTAAATGATCGCAGTTACCCTTTAAGGTGCTGCAATATTTCCCTAATCCCTGCACTTTTCCACTGAACAGCGTTTCAGTATTGTGATTTGTTTTAACGCTGTAAGGTCATGATCTTTCAAAACCTGTAACCGGTGTTTTATCTTTTTCAAAGAAGTAGCCACGTTAGTTTGTGCAAGCACATCCAGAGAAAAGCAAAAACTTTGGGGCACTTTGAAGATGAACTTTTATATTTCAAGGTGAGCTTTCGTACCTGAAGATGTGTATCCCCAAAAGCTCATGTTGAAATACAACAATCTTTAAAGTGCCATGTTGTTGTTGTGTAGTCGTTTAGTCGTGTCCGACTCTTCATGACCCCATGGACCAGAGCACGCCAGGCCTTCGGGTCTTCCACGGCCTCCCGGAGTTGGGTCAAATTCACGTTGGTCGCTTCGATGACACTGTCCATCCATCTCGTCCTCTGTCGTCCCCTTCTCCTCTTGCCTTCACACTTTCCCAACATCAGGGTCTTTTCCAGGGAGTCTTCTCTTCTCATGAGATGGCCAAAGTATTGGAGCCTCAGCTTCAGGATCTGTCCTTCCAGTGAGCACTCAGGGTTGATTTCTTTCAAAATGGATAGGTTTGTTCTCCTTGCAGTCCAGGGGACTCTCAAGAGTCTCCTCCAGCACCACAATTCAAAAGCATCAATTCTTCCGCGGTCAGCCTTCTTTAATCAAAGTGCCATAGCATTTTGATTTTGATTCCCCCCCCCCCATAGGCTTCCTTTTATCCCTACCTGTCAAGCCTGTTGCGAGTCACTTGAGATTTTTAACTTGGGAGGAGGCGAGGATCCAAGTCAGATAAAGTGAGTGAACAAATTGCACTTTTCAAGAAGCAGCTCACACTCAACAAGAACACGCAGCAGTCTTTTTAGGGAGCCCATTTTTTGTTTTCTCATGCTGTGAGCCGCCTTGGAAAGGCGGAGTAAAAATATATATTTAAAAATAGATATTTAATATAAATATTTAAATAAAAATAAATATGTAAATATATTTTTTGTTGCATTGCTTTTATTTTTTGTTCAACCCCTACTTTTGACTAACCGACGTTCGTCACACTTTGAGAAAGAGGGCATAATAATTCGAATAAATAAATAAGAAACTGAGTTTAAAACAAAGGAAAAGGACTGGTGAGAGGAACTCTGAATCGATTCCGCCAGACAGATAAAAATCCGACCTCCGAAGCATAGTGGATCAGGCGCAAGCCTCCCCGCCCCACGGCTACACAACCAGAAAAAACCTTGCGCCGGAGCTCTTCCCCTTTGCAGCGGGTCTTGAAAGCTGCGCTTGTGCCGACCAAAAGCTCAGCTTGAGCGCCCCCTTTCCGGCGCATGCGCACCTTCTCTCCCTCCTCCGCTTCCACTTCCCGGCCTCGCCTCGCCCACGGCGCAGGCGCGTCTCTGCCTCCCGGCCTGCGTGCATGCGTGCGTGCGTGCGGCCGGCCCTTCCGTTCCCCAACCGCGCCTGCGGCGCCCCGCCCTTTCCCCCCCTCCCTCCCACCCGCCTGGCCGCGCATGCGCATGCGCCTGGGCCACTTTCCCACCTTCTCTGTCTTCCCCCCTCCCTCCCTCCCTCCCTGTCTCTTCCGTTCCCTCCTCCCGGCGGCCCGGGCTGGTGTTGGGGGCGGACTCGGCCTCCCGCTTCCGGTGTGGTGTCATGGTGGCCTGTGGGCTGTGATGGCTGAAGAGGAGGAGGGGAGGAGGAGAAGAAGAAGACGAAGAAGAAGACGAAGAGCCACCAGCAGCCGCAGCAGCCGCTCCTCCAGCGCCGCCTCCGCCTCCGCCTCCTCCTCCTCCACCCCCAGCAGCTGAGAGGGGTCGGGGGCGGCCGGAGAGGTGTGGGGCGGGGAAGGGGGGCCAGGGGGGCGACCACCCCCCCTTCCTCCTCTTCCTCCTCCTCCTCCTCCTCCTCCTCCCCACTCCCCGCTCCCCATTGCCCGGCCAGGCGGCGGGATATGGCGGCCCACAAGCCGGTGGAGTGGGTGCAGGCCTTGGTGAACCGCTTCGACGAGCAGGTAACGGGGAGAGTAACGCGGAGGGTAACGGGGAGGTAACGGAGGCGTTGGGGGCGGTGGAAGGAGGAACGGCTCGTGAGGGAACGACGGGGGGGGGCGAAGGAAGAAAGGGGGAAATCTCCAGCCACGGGTGAGTCGCCTTTATTTTTCTGAGGTGGGGGAGTGGACTTTAGGGAAGGAGCTCCGTTCCTCAAATATATATATAGATATATTGCATTGGAGGGGAAGAAGGGTCTGTCTGCTTCCCTCCCCCCCTCATTCCCTCCCCCCTCATTCCCACTTTTCTGAGGTGGGAGGAATGGGGAGGATGTGAAGCAGCTGGAGGGCGAATCCTGTGGGGTCTCCTCTGAGGAGGCCCAGCTGCTGGGGAAGGGGAGGTGGAGGGCTGAGGAGACCCGGAGGTGGGGGTGGGGGTTTTAAGACCCTTTCTGGAAAGGGAGATTTCCCCCTTCTCTGCTTTGCCTTTATGGGGGTGAGATCGGGGTCTGTCCCCTTCCCTTCGTTGGGGGATGCCACTGGAGCTCAGTTCTTGGGGGCAAAAATCTGTTTTCAGGTTGCCATGGATCCCCCCCCCCCCAGAAGCTGTGTCTTCCCACTCTGTTGGGATTTACCCATTGGTGGCAGGGGTGGGTTTTTTTTGGGGGCTTTTTGCCCTGTGGTGTGGGGAGAGACAAGAGACTGTTTCAGTGTGTCGTGGAGTTCATTGGCATCAGAATGAAACCCTTGGCGTGCGCAAACTCAGGACTGGATTTTATGTGTGTGTGTGTGTTATTCAGCCTCGTCCTGCACGGAGAAAAGGATGGTCCTTCTTATTTTTTTGCTCTTTGCTGACCCTGGTCCTCCGCCTCCTTCCATGAACAAGTGTCTAAGTCTTATGTGTGAGAGAGGGAGAGAGGCGAGAGGAAATACCACAGGCCAATGCCTTCGATCTCATCCTCCAGTCTCATGCATTTTCTCTGCCCTCCCAAAGATGCACGGGAGTTCCTTCGAGAAATACCAACCACCTTGCAGAGAAGAAGGCAGAAAGCAAATGTTCTATACATGTGGGTTGTAGGGGAACACACGATGCAGGATCTCAACCTAGCTGCCCATCTCTGCGGGGAAGAACTGTAGAGGAGAATCCTTCTTCATTTGTCATGCCAAGTAGTTTTGTGGTACCTGGAAGTGCAAATCATACAGCTGAGAAAGCTGCCAAATGGGGTGACTGGCACTCTTAAGCTAGGGGAGGTGTGGGTAAGAGGTATCTCCTTGAATTGACCATGGGCTTCTAGTGGTCTTCAGTTCATAAAAGCTTTTGCCACAGTACACCTGCTCATGTCAAAATGCTATAAGATGTTTTATTGCTCCTGTGGCAGAAGTTCACTGCTGCCCCCAGTTGTACTACACTTTTGAATGGGCACACAATGAATGATGGCTGGACCAGATAGTTTCCACTGCATAGCAGCTGGATTCATAAAATGTTATGTGGGTGGGTTTGGGGAGTTTAGAGAGAACTAAGAGGGAAGTCAGTCTTGACTGAGATGGGAGAAATGGATAGCTCAGTGGTTTAGGTCTCTGGCTGCAGAGCCAGAGGTTGGGAGCTCAGTTCCTCGCTATGCATCCTTGACAGAGACTGGATTCAGTGATCCACAGGGTCCCTTCCAGCTCTGCAGTTCTGAGATTATGATTCTCAGTAGCGAAATGCAGTTCAGTGGTGTTCCTTCCTGCAGGAAGAGCGATCTATGGGACCACATCGCAGAATGACGGATGGAGCTGGGGTTGTTAATGGAGAGCACTATTTATTTATTAAATGCTTTTCCCTGTGTGGTAAAATATATAACGTGCGGTGAAATGTTTAAAACAGAATGGGAACAAAACGGTCTCCAGAAATAGAATAAAACAAGTTGCAAGCCAAAGTCCCAACAGAATGGGACGAATTTTCACTACTTGTTAGAATTATCTTTTTCTGGGAGGAATATGTAAAAGAGATGAGGCTTCATGTTTCTGGTTTTAGAACGTATAATTCCGGGGGCTTGGGAAACCTGAGGCCTGTGGGGATTTGATGGAGGAAAGCAACTTTGGTTCACTGAAATGATTCTCTTGGACATTATGGCATTTGCAAACTGGTGGAATAAATGAAGATGATTTGTCAATGTCTTCAGGATCCACCCATGTGCCCTGTGAATGTGGGAGGTTGGAGTGTGTAAGGGTAATGTGGGGCATGGAATAGAGAGCAACAGGAGACTATAATTAAAATGCCATAGTATCTTTATTCTGGTTGACTGTAAAGACACAAAATATGTAAGCTTTCAGTGTGTGACAGATCATTGGGGAGGTTTTTTGGAGGGTTGAAACTTCACATTTGTAGTATGATTATAGACTGTTACTCTTGTGGGGTATCAGAGGATTGTTCCTCCTTCATCAGTGCAAGATTGCATGTTTTGGGCTTTCTGCTTATGCCTTGAAATTGGGAGTAGGGGTGTGAATGAACTTGCTGAAAATATTGGGGAACTTATGGATGCCCAGTAAAACATTTCTTATGTGCTTGTGTTTAAAAGAAAGTAACTGAAAGAGATATTTGCTTATGGCTTTTTGAATGGAAGCAGGATGTGCTTCTGACCTGGGGCTCTGAAAGTTTTAGAAGCTGCTTTAAGGGGAAAAGAGCCTTCTTGACTCCCCCCCCCCCCCCCCCAGTGGGCTCCCTGCTCTTTCCCAGCACTTTCTGACAGCTGACAAAATTTATGATTTTTCCCATCTTGCTCTTGAGTTCTGCAGGGCAGAAAGAAGTCTTTGGAAAGACTGCAAAGCTGTAGGCTTTGGTTTTTAACTACAGTAGAGATCCTCAGTTCACCAACCTAGTCCTGGTGCGAAAGACATACATTTAGAAGAAATTAGTACAGGAATTTGATTTGAATACTAGAATACTGATGATATTCCTTCTATGCATAAACCTATTCTGATTATCTCCTGCATTCTGTATTTCAAGCATTCAGTGTCATTTAGGGAAGGAAAAGAAAATTTATTTATTTTTGTTCTCCTTGCCAAAAAATAGGAGTTGGACAATCTACGACATCATTCAGAGTCTTCCCCTTAAATCCATAGCTATCTTCTTAATGGTCAAATCAGGCACAGAAGTGGGTTAGAATCCTGCTATATACAGAGGTGTGTTGACACCATTAATATTAAGAGATTGCAGTGGAAGGATCTATATGCACCAGGCAGTCAGAGGGTATATTTTACATTTATTCTGAGTGATTGTGTGCCGCCTTTTTGAAAAATGAATCACATCTTCCCTCATCCCAAAAATCATATCATTTTCTGTGACTGGATGCTGTATATTATATTTAGAATTATCATTTGGTGGGGGGGGTACTGTTCTGTGATGTGTTTTTAACTGGTTTAAAGTTGTTTTTAAATCTGTAACTTTTTAACATTGGCATGTGTTTAATAGTACATTAGTATTACAATGTATTGTGATTTTAGTAGTTTTCTACGCAAGGAGACAAGCGGGAATGAAATGAAATGAATAAACAAATAAGATCCAATAATCGAATCATGGATTTGTACTGACGCTGAAAAGAAGAGGCGATCAATAATACTTTCAATAGTAACATGAGTGTGCATAAGAAAGAGTAAGACGTGCAGGCAGGATGCTCCAGTGGAAGACTGAGGGTAAGGATAGACAGCTGTGGCCTTTCATAGGTTGCTGGACTCCAACTTCCATAATTCTTTACTATGGGTAGTGTAGTTTGAATGACAGAATACTCCTGCTCAAATCCCTTTTATTGTACAAGTATTGAAGATGCAGTTTTGTCCTCTGTCTTGTCTGATTACCCTAATTAGGTATTAATGCTAAAATCATTGAATTTTTTCCCCTGTGGCTGTTATACCCTCTCAAAAGAGATGCACCAGGAATTATTTACAGTTTCAGATTAGTGAAGTCTCCTGAGCATGAGTTACTAACATGAGAAATAAAAGTTCCTGCCAAAGGATTTGAAATTATGCGTTAGGCTCTCTTCCACCAAATTTACAAATTTACGGAAAATGCACCCAGGGATTATTAGTAATTCCTTCGTACAGAAATGGCTGAACATGACTATCTTTGTAGGAACAACATTTGCTGTTACTTGATCTTCATTTGCCGGGAAGTAACGTCCACGGCAACTTTTCAAAAATTGGACTTGTGTGAAAATGGGTTTAGGTTTGTATTTGCTAATGGAAAGGATAATCTTGTTATGGTGTACCAACTGAATATTTTCTGTATCTTAAACAAGTTTTTATTCTATTTTGTTGTGAGCCGCCCAGAGTAGACGCAGTCTAGATGGGCGGGATACAAGTTTAATAAATAAAATAAAAATAAAGTAAATAAGTTTTTATATACAGAAACCTATGCACAGATAATAATAGTGAAGAACTGAAGTGCGTTTTCCTATGTTCACCTAGGACAGTTATATGTGTTTGACTCTTTGAAGTAGTGCCTCATCCGTCAAACCACAGTGGATAAAAATCAGTGATTTTTTTAAAAAAAACCAGATTGATTTAAATCATAATTTAAATCACAATTTAATTTTTTAAAAATCAGTTATTTTATTTAAGCCATCAAAAAAATCTGATTTTTAAAATTTAAATTGTGATTTAAATAAGTTTGATTTAAAGCCAATCCACCCTACCTCAAACTGAAGTTTGTGTCCGTCGTTTGATTCCTGCAGTTCAGAATCGTCTCCCATTCATAGCATGTTTCCTTCTTGAGCTGGCTTTGGTTGTTTTCTGCATTAGCAGATTGGAGACCCCCTTCTTAGAGGAATAGAACGGGCCGGCCTTCAACAAGCTGCTGGTTACTGTACCCAAAGCTGATGTCCGTATCTCTTGGCTTGCCATTCCTAGATAAGGCAGGAATGGTAAACCAGCTTCTGATCCATGGTTTAAATGTTGGTTTGTTAGGGGAATAACAAGCCAGGAATCTTGGTATGGATGCAACCCTTCCTGATGGGTTCCTGCTTATTGAACTGCTTCGGCTGGAAGATGAAGACAAGCAGGGCTCATAGGGCAAGCATCCATTAGCATGCTTTCTTCTGAATGATGTGCTAAGATGTTCCAGGATTCTGCCTTATAATTTTGTGTTAATGTGGCTAATGAGTTTACATATCTTTTGTACAGGGTCCTGCCTCTGCTGTTTCCAGTTTATGGAAAAACAGCTGCAGATTTCAGGAGAAGACCTAGGTGTAAGCGAAGCCTCAGACTGACCATGTAATCTGGCCTTACAGATCTCAGATAAGAGGGAGGGAAATAAACTTCTTTGTTCATGAGATCTTGTAAAGCTACTGGCAGTCAGTACAGAAAAGTTCGGTTAGCAAAGCAAAGAGTTTGTATAAAGCAGATTCAGAAGTTCGTCCATATCTGTGGTTTTGGGAATTCTGCTTCAGAGAGGGAAGTGAAACTCTTTCATCATTTCTCTAAATCCCATCTGCATTTTCTTCCTGGCTTCATTCTTTATTGGGTTGTAAGAGTTGGTGATTCTTTTTTCATGCAGAAATTTGTGCATGTTTTGGTATCCACTTGTGATCTTTTCTCAAACTGGGGAACGCATTTTTAAACAAATCAGTAAGCCCATTATTGTTGCCGTCTGTATTTTTGTATGCATCTTTCCCATTGACTGAAGCTTGTTTGTCTGCATTTTTCAGAGCTAAATATTTGAATTGTGCACATTGGTGTTTAAGGGCAAAGAAAAACAACGTAATTTGCAGCTGGTAATTTTTTCTCCAGTGATCTAAACCTGAGAGAGATCTGCACATTTTTGTTAAAAGCCCTGCTGCTCACAAATTGGATAAATTTGTAGGCCTTTTAAAATTACTTAACATGGATTTCTTTTCCATCTCTAGCTAGTAACGTTAACCTCACTGTCTGTTAAATTTCCACATTCACTGTTTACAAGATGATTGATAGGTTGGTATATCTTAGAGTTTGATAAAATTATGTGTTGGCTTTTTGAACTAAAGCTAATATTGACATTTTATAAGGAAAGCAGGCTAACAGAAAGATTACAACTCTAGATACTTTCTTAAGTCTGATGGAAATGATCATATCATTATCTTGGAATTGCAGAGCTAGAAGGGACCTTATGGATCATCGAGTCTAGCTCCTGTCAAGGAGGCCTAGTGGGGGAATCGAACTCCCAACCTCTGGCTCCGGAGACCTAAACCACTGAGCTATCTATCTAGCAGTTCTAATGCTGGGTATATACGCCTTTCAAATTTCAGTGCCGGAGAAAATGTTCATTGGGAGCATAACTGGAACCCTGGTGATGCCACTATTGGTGATGGCTAGAGATTAATGGTTGCAAGGTGTGTGTCGTATCAGTATTCTCAGGTGAGGTGTACAGAGGTTTTATGAAAAAGTCCAGAGGAACATGGACCCTCTTGAGGAGAAAGGCTTTAAATAAATAAATACTTTAAATTAGTAATAAATAATAGGAATGTAATTTCATTGTGGTTTTGCCAGTCTAACATCCGTATCTCATGTAAAATATTTAGATTTTTATTTTTTGTAAATGTAGCTTGTGGATGCTGTATGTTGCTTTGATCAAGCGTTAAACTTCTTCAAAGTAGATTTTTCGGCAAGATTTCATTCCACTCTTGGTTTGCTCTCAGCCAACTGACTGGTAAATGACGCATGAGGGAAATGATTGGTCTGTGACCTTTTGAAGAATTCATGGGTGCCGCTTGAAACAAAGCGCCTAGTGTTCATGGAGCCGGGTTAATGTCTTGGGCTTGTGGAGTCATTTCAAGTCTTATCTGTGCTACTGATGGGGCCTTGAAACTGGAATTTTAAGTTTTAGCTCCCTTTGGTTGTGGTCTCTGTTCACATTTCTGAATAAATGTGGTCAAAACACTTCCCTGTAGGACCATAACAACAGAAGAGAAAAAGAGTCAAATGAATTGCAAATTGATCTTTGAACATGCTTTATTCATATCTCAAGACATGGTTAGCAAACATGTGCTTTCTAGATAGATTGATCTTCAACTTTCTGAAGACCATAGCCAGCTTGTCAGATGGAAAAAGTTTGAGGACAGTGTTTAGATAAGTTACCTTTTTGATTGTGCAGTCCGAATCCACTGAATTCTGTGGCCAGCATGTGGTTATGTGGCCAACAGTTATGCTGGCTGAGAGATTCTGTTTGTTGTCTGAAATGATATAGTTTAAGTTCTGCCCCGTGCTAAGCTCATACTAAAGCCTCCTTTTTCTCCTTAAATCATAGGTTTATACTTGGTTTCTTTTAAAACCATAGTTAACATTAACTGTTATTTGCTGGTTGGCACTGCGGTTAAGTGAACGCTACTGAATCCATCATCATACTGGAGAAGGAATGGAGTGTGAACTTTGCTCCGCCTCACTCTCATCATGTAAACCAACCATTCTCAACCTTTTTTTTTTTGGCGCCACGACCATAAACACAATATGAAAGAAATATAGGGCGAATCACAATTGTATAAGCTGCATAACGAATCTTAGAAGGTGTTGTGTGAATAATTGTTTCCAGTCTGTGGCCCCCTTCAAATGTGCCAGGGGACCCCAAGGGGCCATATGATGCCCCCCATGAGAATATCTGATGTAAATGATGTTATGCTAAATTTTTCTGGATAGCGCGCATGGGAAAAATTAACAACGGGTATGCTCAAAACATGTTGTGCAGAATAAATTACACGGGAGTGCCTCTTCAAGATGTTCATTCTTTGCCTGTGTGAAAATGTCTTAAGATTTGCTTTGTTGTGTGGCTGAGCTGGCTAGTTCACTACGAATTACTTGTCCAGGTGCAGTGGACAACAGAGTTGCTGCCCTTTGTGAGAGTTGGGTAGAAGAGAGAACTTCTAAATTAGTTGTTGAAGATGCCGGTCAGATCTTCTCCATTTCAGTGGACTCTCATGCAGAAAAGGAGAGAAATGTGCAAGCCCAAGGACTGTTCCTAACTTCACTGCACATGTGTTGGGACTGTAACACTAGCTGGCTGGTCATGGTGATGGGGATTGTAGTCCAAAACATTTGAAGGGGGCCAGATTGAGGAAGGTTACTGCAGAGAGTCCGTGGGAGAGGATATCTCCCTGTTCTGCCAGCCAGCCTTTTGCCCCTCCTTCTCTTTGCATTTCTTTGATTTGAAAAAGGCTGAGGTTATTAAGGGGACCTAATTAGTTATATAGTAGGACCCCCATATCTGCAGAATCAATATCTGTGGTTTTACTTATCCACAGTCTGAAAATTGAAAAAAATATTAGAAGAAAACCCAGAAAAAAAATATTTTTATATGTATTACCAGAACCAGCCTCTAGATGGAGCCAAAGACTGTGCTATGAATACTTGTTAGTTGAGAATACATAGCATGGTCTCTGGTGTCCTCTATTGGCCAGTTCTGGTAATGCATGTGAAAATATTTTTTCTGGGTTTTCCCCCTTTTACCATGATATAGCTATATCTATCTATTTTGCTATTATCCGTGGTTTTCTGTATCTGTTGGGGCCTTAGAATCAATCCCCAGCAGATATGGGGGGTCCTACTGTATTTTCTTGAGACAGCTTTTGAAGAATAGTATCTAAAGGAGCAGGGCTAGACTGCTGCTTTTATGGCCTTTCCAGCTGTTCCTCCTTTGGGAACAAGATGCTGGACTTGATGGACTCTGGTTCTGATACCATAGGCTTCAATAAACAGGCCACAGCAGTATCCTCCTAATCGTTGGTACATGATTTGATGCTGCACTTTTAAAACTGATAACCAAACATAGCGCTCCTTTTGTGGCCTGTACTCCCAAACAGATAAATATGTTTGGAAGCCTGTTCTAGAGAAAGCGTTGCTTTATGCACCTTATGGTGCCCTACCTGGTTTATTCCCATAATAACCTCAAATGATGGCAGACAGGTCGTCTTGTCCTTCAGAATTTATTTGAAATCAGCAAGGAGAAAGCGTTGTGACCGCTTTGTCTAAAAAGAAAAACTCCATTCGTTTTTCATATGTTGGGATTCTGTGAGGTGGGTTTTTCTAAACCAGCTATATGCATTTCAGGCTGTATTGCTCTCTGTGTAGTCTTGCTTTCTATAGCCAAGTGAGACTATCCTTTGTAAAGGGTGCCTCTGAAATCTGAATCTCATTTCTTCTTCATTTTAGTGGCACCACTTGTTTCAACCTGCTTAATGCAGAGTCGCCTCTTTGATTGAAGAAATGCATGCAAAATACACTTTTAATTGCTCGAAATAGGCTTATAGATTATGAGTTAATTTAACTTTCCGGAGCTTTTATTATAAATACAGCAGAGTGGATGAAATTTCATATATATAATGGCGTCCCATGAGTATTGCTAGGCAAATTCTTACTCCTCCCTCCTCCAAATGATGGAAGAACAGTAAGATTTCTTTTTCTTTCCTTCCGCCCTCCAAAAATATAGCAGGTATGCAGGTAGAGGAGAAGATTTTTTTTTTTTTGGCAACATAAAATGAGTTTACAACCTGAGAAATCATTTAAGCACATTTCCTATTCTTCCTGTGGTAAGCTCAGAGCAGCTTAGATAAGGTCCCCAAGTGGTCTCCCAACCAGACAGCTGAGAAGACCAGATGTTCTCAGTATCCACAGTAGAACGGCATTGTGTGTTTTCAATCCATTTTTGAAGAAGAGAGGAAAAAGCAGACACAATATGGCTGAAAAATTAGAACAACATCTTGTTTTTGCAAGTTTCAGATCAAGATGGGTCTTGTCTTGGGTTTGAAAAGGTTGACTATATCTTACCATGAGTCAGGTTAAGTTTTAGTTATATAGGAAGCTGAGTCAAACTATTGGTCTGTGTGGTCCAATACGGTCAGCTCTGACCAACAGCAGCTATACCGATGTTCTCACAAGATTCTTTTCTAACCTGATACATTTGTGTACTAATAATATAACTGAAGAATTGCAAAGCGGTAAGGGAACCTAGGCATCACTGAGTCCAGCCTCTGTCAAGGAGGCCCAATGGGGGAATCGAACTCCCAACCTCTGACTCCGCAGCCAGAGAGTCTATCCATGGAGCTATCCAGCAATTCTTCCTTTCAGGCATCAATCAGACTCAATACCTGCTTAGGTTTTGCAGTGAGATGAGAGCAAAAGTGTTCCAGGTGGTAAGGTGGTCAGATATTTCTAGTCTGACTGGTAGTGGGTCTCACAGATCTTGGATGCAGGCCTGAAATGTGAACTTCAGGGAAGCGTTGAGTCTGAAACATTTCTAGAGCCACAGATAGATCTGGTTCTGATACACAGCACAAGCCTGGAGAATTTTCGGGAAGTGCTAAGTAGTTCAGTGGGTCTTACTTCCAGATCTCTGTGTGTATCTAAAGTACTACAACCTCACTGTGTATATGTACTACTGTGATAGGAATGCTCTAACCATCCCTGGGGGTGGGGAAGAGAATCAGCCCAAGAGGCAGGCCAGGTTTGGGGAAAATGGGGTTTGGGACATCAGAATTATTGTCTACGTACAAATTGCTGACACCGATAAGAGTTCAGTGTTTCATTTCGATCTGGGCAGTTGCGTTTCCCCGAAGCGTCCCCGAAATGCACCATGAAATGGCTTGATTCGTGGTTTTTTGGGTTGTTTTTTTGTTTTTTTTTGCTTCGTGGTTTGTTTCGTGTCCATCTCTACTTACCATTGAAGGAGTTAAATACTGTCTTTTAATGGTGTAAGCTGCCGTGTGTCCTTTTTAAGGAGAAAGGGGGGAGTAAACATCTTTTAAATAGATAAATAAATAATAAATATATTGCTGCTAATTGCTGCAGAGTCAAACCCAGTTTGAGAGCTGCAGTTTTTTCTGATGATGGCCAGAATCGTTTTAACTAAATAATCTAGAAATCCTCTTTTGGTGCAAAATTCATTTTAAATTTTAAAAATTCTATTTTTGGGGGGGGGGTTGTACTATGCTTTCAAAGCTTTTTTCTTTTCTTTTCTTTTCTTTTTTTTTTTGAGAATTATTTTTATTTGAGTGTTTGTAGTCCAGAAAAACTAACATGGTTTTGTCTTTTAAATCTAGCGGGAAGAATGTGAATGGGCTGAACAGGGTTAACTTATCCATGGTTGGTTTGCTACAAGAGATGTGTAGGAAAAGGTTAAAAGTTTAAAAAAAATCAGTACCACAGACAGTATACAACTCTGAGCTTTCTCATCCAAACACAACTAACCAATCTTTCTTGTATTGCAGCTTCCTATTAAAGTCAGCCAGCAAAATACCCACACCAAAGTCAGCACGGAACATAACAAGGAGTGCCTGATAAACATTTCCAAATACAAGTTCTCCCTGGTCATCAGCGGCCTCACCAATATCTTAAAAAATGTTAATAATATGGTAAGTCATATTTGCTCACCATTTCAGCCTTGAGATGGAAGGAGAGGAGAGGAGGGGTAAAAAAATAACTCTTAAGGAAGAGAAAAATGTGCTGGCTGCTCCTGCTTTTAGTGTTTTCAATCGCAGTGGCTGTTTTGAGAGCTCAATTAAAACTTTGGTGTGCTTGTTTCTCATGTAGTACAGTAGGACTCTCCTATCTGCAGGATCAGTATCCACTGATTCACCTACCTGCTGCTTGAAAATACGAAAAACAAAAACAAAAAACAGAACGGGCCACTAGAGGGGGCCAGAGACCATGCAATATAAAGCGTTTGTTCCTTCTGCATTTTTCGGCATCTGTAGCAGGGAGGTACTTGGAACTGATCCCCCGTGGATACCGTGGTCCTACTGTACCATCAAGGTTCCCTTTAAGCTGCGTGCGCATGCTCTGGCCCAGAACTCCATCTAGGTTGCGCACGGGCAGCTGTTTTTTTTACTTCCTGTTTTGAATGAAGACCCACCCACCCCTGCGCGCATGGAGCGAGGCTCCCATGCAGCGGGACAGAAGCGTAGAGGGAACGTTGTGTGCCATGTTTTAAAAATGTCTACTTCCTATCGGTGATGCCGATTTTTCTCAAGACCAGAAGAAATTTGTCCTGTCTTTCCGTCCAACCAATACAGGTCTCTGGTCTACACCTTCCACCGAAGAGCAGACATTCTCTCCCGTTTTTTTCCTGTCCCTGATTTTTTTGAGGGGGGGCTATCCTGAAGCCCCATGTTTTTACCCCAAGGAAGTCTAAAGGGTGTGTTAGGAAGTGTATCTTTTCCAAGTTTCGGGGTAGGAGCAGTTATATCCTCTGTTTTTGTTTGTCTCCTAGAGGATATTTGGAGAAGCTGCAGAAAAGAACTTGTATATCTCTCAGCTGATTATTTTGGATACACTGGAAAAATGTCTTGCTGGGGTGAGTATGCTGTTTGGTAAGCCATTTTTATTTTTGGCCAAACCGATGTGGACACCTTCAGCTATGTGTGATGTGCAGGTGCTTGCGGCATGGAAGTGGCGGGGCTTCGGCTGCCCGTGATGTGTCACTCGCATAAATAAATTCATTCCCCCTGGTAATGCTCAGAAAAGCCTTCCAGGGGGCCACAACACCCTCCCCTTTGATACGTCTGTGCACTCGATACATCACAGACAACGCCACCAGAGCAGGCGGTCAAGTGGGCTAGTAACTTTTTCAGTGTACTGCAAGGTGACAAATCGTACTTTGGAGAAATACGCTCTTGCTGAATTATGATGGGCTTTTTGGCCCCTTGCTACAGTTGTTTTATGACTAATACCTTTTCAAAGATCTCGAGTACAGGAAGAGGAAATCAGGTGACCCCTAAAAAGCAAGTCTTTCCAATGGTAGTATGTTCCAATCTAAGGAATGTATCAAAGTGGGTTTACCTGGCAACACAAGTGGAAAAAAAGCTTACTTTCTCTAATTGTGACTTAACCAACACAAGAAAAAACAGCTTTATGGTTTGTAGTTAACGTTGAAAAGGAAAAACCTTAACGTCTTAAGTCAACTTGGGGGGTCTCCTTTGACTTTGTGGGGTTTTTCTTTGACTTTGGTTCAGTTGCATGCAAAGATAATGAAGCTTCCTCTCCTGCTGCTAAATATTGGATTTGCAGGTGTTTCCTGGTTTATATTAGCTAACTTTGTCTAAACTTCCAAAGGGAGTGTAGTCCTGTGGTTTCCAGAAAACAAATTCCTATTTTCACTTAACTCTCACCTTGGAGGCTGTCCGTTTCTTCCTCCTTTTACTACCTTGGGAATCCAGTTGGTGGTTCAGCTTCTTCCATGAAGCTGTACGGCTGTAAAACCAAACCTGAACTTTGGTGAAACGCTAGAGTCTGCGCTTATTCCCAATTGTTTTTTTCCCCCTCTTTTCTTTTTCTTTTAGCATAGTTCCAAGCTTAGCGCAATGAGATCATTTTAAAGCTGCTTGTGATATCCCCATACTGGTTTTGAATGATTACTTTCCAAGTTGCGGCAGACAAGAACGGTTTATGAGTTGTCACTTGACACCTGTATAAACATACTTAAAAGCAATCTGTAAATGTAGTCGGGAGAGTTTCTCCTCTGAGTGACAGAGTTGAGGGATCCAGTGCAGGGCTCTAAGTCCCTGGGACATGTGACTTTCCTGTCCTGGCGCTTCAGCCTGGGTCTTCCCCATGGACTGTGAAAGCTGCTAGGAAGTTTGAATTATATTTAATGCAATTTCCTTTTCGGACAACTATAAAAGCGTAGAAATAATTTAGATAGAAGGAGAAACCAATGGGAAACATTGAGCTTCCATGAAACCCTGGATTCAAAAACAAAGCTTAATCTGATACTCTCGTATTGTACGATGAGAGCATCTGGATTTTGTTTCCAGCTGTTTGGGATGCTAACACTGACATGGCCTTTTCCCTGAGCTCCAGTCACCCATTTACTTCTGATGTAGCTCTCATGGAAGGGATACAGAACCATTACTTTTCCATTTTGAGATGTACATTACCATGATCAGAAGGCATTTTGGGGAGGTAATCTTTTTATCCATGGACCAGACCAGAAGTCAATGTGAGGAAGGCTTCTCACCCGTATACTCACAAGTTTGTCTGTAGAATGGAAGACAATGAAAGATTTGAGGCAGACGGGGAGGCAACGGTGGGAGCTCTGTATTCACACTGACACCTCCACTTCTCCCTTTGTTGGCATCTCTGTCTTGAGGAAAGTGGAGAGACAGACACTGGCAGGGGCAGGCTGGCAAGTGAATGGGAGACGCTTACCATGGAGCATTATTGTTTGACTGGCAACCTTCCTCTGGAACAGCCAGAGGTGGCCTGAGGATTGCTTTTGGTCCAGATGTTATGAAGTCAAAGTCTGCAGTGGGATCACGGACTTTAAACTCTCCATTTCTGTCTTAAGGCGTGAAAAGATTGAGAAATAGGTTATCCATCAGAAAAGGCTTGTTGGATTGCACTACCGGGCAAGCTTGCTGGGGATCTGGCAGCCTTTTAAAAATATATATATATATCCCAGAACCCTCCAATTAAAGCAAAAAAGTCAGTGACTTCAGACTTTCAGGCAACCATATTGTTCTTTCAAAACAAAAAGCATGGATGTTTTGCTAATACAAGATGGAGGTGTCGCATTTTGTTCCAGAGCAGAATTTTACCCCCAGGTTGCAGTTCTCCCAGTTTTAAAAAAAGAGAGGGGGAAAAAAAGAATAAAAGACATTGGGTGTAAAAGTAAGGCTTTTTTTCGCTGTGTAAGTTCTAGGGCCCACGTAACCTGCAGGTTGCACGATTCCCCCTTTTAGAGCAGAAGGGTGAATATTAAATGAATGAAACGCTAGGGAGCAAGAGGAGGTAATCAACCCAGATGCCACATTAGGTGTTCCTGAAGGGCCAGTTCCTAGAGCAAGCCAGACAATACTTACCTCAGGTTGGTTGTTATTGTGCTCCTCAGTAGTTGGAACCCATACATTTTGTCTTACCAGGGGGCGTGGATTATAGCCTGTAAATATCGGTTATAGAGGACCTGAAGGTAGATCTGCAGATGTTTTGGGCATCACCTTCCACCGGCCCCTGTCCGCTTGGGCAGTGGTGTTTGGAGTTGATGTCCAACCTTCCTACCTTCTTACTGCTTACTCCTGATGTAGAATACTTTGCAAAATGATGAGACCGCATCAGGACAATCTTCTGTATAATTTGTGTCCTCTTAGCAACCGAAGGACACCATGAGGCTCGATGAGACGATGCTGGTGAAGCAGTTACTGCCAGAGATCTGCCATTTTATTTACACCTACCGGGAAGGGAATCAACATGCCGCCGAGCTTCGCAGTTCGGCTTCTGGGGTTCTCTTTTCTCTCAGCTGCAACAACTTCAATGCCGTTTTCAGCCGCATCTCCACCAGGTGGGTGCCTTGAAAACATTACGATGAACTTCACTTACTAAAATCTTTTTGGTGTTTTTGGCTGTGCCGGCTTGGCGGTGGGGGGGTAATGCGAGCTGATGATTCAGAACTTCTGGAGGGCCTCACTTCCCTTTCCCTGACTTGAGTCACAAAGTAAACATTGGTCAAAATCGTTGTCGCTTAGGGTGGTAAATTGTCCTAGAGTAGACCCATGGAATTGCTGGGGATCGGGTGAGTCAATTGCTCCATAAGTTCTATTGATTAAAATGGACCTACTTCAGTTCTGATTTGCAAAAGAACTAGAGTAGGCCTGTTTGAATTGATGGAGCTTATGGAGGGGTTGAAGAAGGGTTTGAAGAAGGATACAGACAAACTGGGGCAAGTTCAGAGGAGGGCAACCAGGATGATCAGGGGACTGGAAACCAAGCCCTAGACTGAAAAACCTGGGCATGTTTAGCCTGGAGAAAAGAAAAGAGCCCTTTTCAAAGACTTGAAAGGTAGTCATGCAGAGGAGGAGCTAGATCTGTTCTTGATTATCCCAGAGTGCAGGACACATAAGAATGGGCTCAAGCTGCAGGAAGCCAGACTTAGGCTGAATATCAGGAAAAAACTTCTTAACTGTTAGAGCAGTACGACAGTGGAACCCATGACCTCGGGAGGTGGTGAGCGCTCCAACGCTGGAGGCAAGGAAGAGAAAATGAGACAACCCTCTGTCAGAACAGCTTTGATGTGGATTCCTGTCTTGAGCAGGAGGTTGAACTCAACGGCCTTATAGGCCCCTTCCAGATCCATGATTCTATGATCCTATGGACTCACCCAGTCCCCACTGGTTAGGTAGGGTTGACATTGCAATGTGGTTGAATGAACCAAACGTTGTTAAAACACACTATAATACGAAGACAAGCCAGTCTCCTTTGATCTGTCTCTTTATTATGCCCTCCCACTTGGGGTTCTCAGGTAATTGCTTGATGCAGATGCATGTTAATAACCATCCCAATTTCCTTGTGAGGAGGGGAAGGACTTGTAAGCCTAGCCAATGGCGAGGAACGTTGGTAAGGGGTGCACCAGGCCCACCACCGCTAGAGGGAAAAGTCAAGAAGAGGCTGGAGGTCCTCGATGACTTCATTTCTCTTGTCGCTTTCACTCATCTTCAAGGGCCGCCACGGTCACTGGTGGCTGTGGAGGCACTTGAAGATGAGTGAAGATGACAAGAGAAATCAAGATAACAAGAAGAACGGTGCCAAGGAGTATTAGGGTGTGAATGACAAGACATACCCTATTATTCCTTTTGGTTGGACGGTCAGAGGTTCGGCTGGCTGTAGATTCTTCTTGCAACAACCTTAGATGGGAATAGCTTCCCTCTCGAGGCAGCGGGTAGAGAGATGGGTGCTTAAAGGGCACCTCTGTGCAACTTCAAAGGGCTTTTAATAACCTCTGTTCTTAGGAGTTATTCTTGGCAGCTGTGTTCGGAGGATGTGGGTTTTCTTCCTTATTTTGTTCAATGCCTTGGTGGTGGGAGTTGCGTGCAGAATAAGAGATGCAGCCTTTTCTTCAGAGAGAGATGAGCCAGAAATAATTTAATCCATGCTCTTCTAGAATTAAGTTCTCACCGGTATCAGGCCTCTTCTTTCCTCCTCTCGGATATAGGGATTTGGGCTGGGAGGATCGGAAGGGAAAAAATGGGTTTCAAACGATGTTTACAATTTTTAGCAAAGAGTGCATGGAAACTAAACGGCGGGCAGATTGTCTTTCCTTCTCTATATTGGGTTGGCTCCCCAGCAGTTAGTGTTGTAGCGCCGCTTGTTTCTGGTTTAAATCCCACAAAGGGGTTATTTACATGTTCTCAGGTCCAGCTGGAATTGTTAGGTCTTCTCTGTATAACTCAGTGGTTCCCAACCTTGAATCTCTAGCTGTTCTTAGACTAAAATTCCCAGAAGCCTTCACCACTAGCTGTTCTGGCTGGGATTTCTGGGAGTTGTAGTCCAAGAACATGTGGGGACCCAAGGTTGCGAACCACTTGTAGAATTGAAATGAATGTATAACCTTGGTGGTTGGCCTTAGGACTGTGAATTTCGGTCTGTAGATCTAGGTCTGGAGCTGGCTGAAGGCATTTTTCCTTTTGTAGGGGGCAAATGGTTTAGCTATGAGTGCCATATGGGACAATATGATGCATCACCTAGAACAGTGATTGTCAACTGCAGTATGTGTACCACAAGGGAGACACCACAGTAGTGCCCTGAGACTTTTGTTATAGGGTGGGCCAATAATAATTATAACGTTCTTGATGACGATGGTGTGCCTTCAAGTCAATTCTGACTTATGCTGACTCTTTTTGGGGGTTCCTAGGAAGAGGATACTCAGAAGTGGTTTCCCATTCCCTTCTTCTGGGGGTGCCCTGGGACTGTGCAGTTTGCCCAAGGCCACCCAGGCTGGCTGTTCTCCCAAGAGGCACAGTGCAGGATGACACTCCCAAACTCTGGCTCTGCAGCCTGATAACTTGATAAAATACTGGCAAATAAATGACGAAATAATTCGTATTAACTGGTTACTCTGGCTTCTTTTGTTTACCAACCCATTCACTGTTTGACCATTTGCTTCTCAAACTCATTATCAGCCTAATAGCCAAAGCCAAACCCTGACTGCCACAGTGGAAATCCTGTAGCATTCTTCTAAAAATGCTGTCAGCAGAGTGACTCGTGGTATTAAAAGCCACCACGGGTTTTGTGACAAGGAAACATTGTTCTTTTGTAAGTTAAACATCTTCTAGAAGCTCAGTATCATGGCATCGTTGATTTCTTAAGTTGCTCAGATTCTTGTTTCAAGGGTTAAGGGTCTGTCTTAAATAACTTCTGTTTTCATTAACACATCAATTTATCCTTCCCTTTTCTTGCATTAACTCCTTCCTGTGTAACAAGAAGTGTAATTTGCCCCCCCCCTCCAGATTACAGGAGTTGACCGTGTGCTCTGAAGACAATGCTGATGTTCATGACATTGAGCTCTTACAGTACATCAGCGTAGACTGCGCTAAATTGAAGCGTATACTGCAAGGTAAGCAATGAGGCGTAAAATGGTTCCTGGTCAAAGTGGTGATCCTGACCACACTTCTCCGGAGGGACATCCTGTTGAAATTGGTGGGTCGTATTTCCAAAATTACATTTCTAAGAAGCGGATGCTACTGTTTTGCTTAAGGAAGAACTGTGTGCCTCGGCATTTTCTGGATGCTGTAGAGCTTGCTTTTTCGTGTTCTTTGAAATGGCGTTAACGCAAAGAAAAGGAAAAGTTGATGGTCGTAGTGGTCATACCGCATTTTTTTCCCTTGTGCTGTCTTGGTAAGAGCCAAGTTAGATGTAGTATGGAAGATACGGACTCGAGGTCTCCCATTTCATAAAATGAGCACTTCTCACGGGACTCCTGAGTCCCTAACTGGGACCAGACCAGAGCTCAGCAAAGGTGGACTGGAATTCCAAGCAGCTGCCAGTGCCCGGGGTGGCTAAGGAGGGGTGTCTGGAACTTTAGTCCAAAAAAAAGTGGGGAAAGAAGTGTAAGAAGTCTCGGGGGAGCGAAACCTGGCCCCCACATGCAGCAAATTCCAGTAACGAATTCCCCATGTTTTAAAATTTGCACCATGAATCTACTGGTTCCCCTCACCCCTCCGCTTATGGGAATTGGCTGTCTTTTGGACCCAAGTTTAAACCTTCAAGACAATACATTTCTTTCCCCCTTCTTTAAACTTCATCAACTTAGAACTGAAATAGTTATTCGCACCGTGTTGTAAATGTTGTTTATCTTTCCTGCCTGTAGACCAGCAATGCTGGTTTTTAGCTGTTTAGCTCTGCTGGAGATTACTGAGATAATGAATGAGACTCTCTCTTGCATATCCCCCCCCCCCCACATCCTCGGTGTGGTGGGTGATGCTTGGACCTTTTCAGTGGCACTGTCTTAATACTGAAGTGCGCTTTTGCAGACAGATGCATCAGGTGTCTGTTTTGTTGCGTTTGGGGGACCAGTGCCATCATTTTCCTGGGTTTTTAAATGGAAGATTCTTATTTTTGGTGATCACAGAGAATATTATCCCCGAAATGCTGATCGGAGTTGAGTTGGATGCACTGGTGAGACTCTTCAGAAGAGTCTGGCCAGCGTTCAGTCACTGTTCTACTCTGTTCGTCTCTGTAAGAATAGCAGTACATTTTAATGCACTTAGTAGTAATCGGGAGTCTTGCTTGAAAGTAGAACATATGGTTCATAATGCAGAAATAACTACTTAAGTGGTGGACCCCGTGGGAGATTCTGGGGATGTTTGGTGATGTTGCTGTCATGCCACTCACTGCATGAATGCCGTTGTTAATTATTGTTGTTCTGTTGCAGAGACGGCCTTTAAATTCAAAGCACTCAAGAAAGTAGCACAACTGGCAGTTATTAACAGTCTTGAAAAGGTAAATTTCCCCCTAGGCTGGCAGTTTCCTGGGCATAGTGTTTCTTGATCCAATTCATGCAGACAGTTTCTCAGGACGAAAGTTAGAAAGTTGTAGCGGTGTCTTCAGATGCTTTAAAAAATTTGAGAGCATGTCCAGTGTTTTGTTTTTTTTAAGTTCATGAGGTCATGCTGGGATACCCTAGAGCTGTGATTCCCAACCTTGGTTCACCTAGGTGTTCTTGGACTACCAGTGCCAGAAATCCTGGCCAGCCCAGCTAGGGGTGAAGGCTTCTGGGAGTGGTAGTCTAAGAACACCTGGGGATCCAAGGTTGGGAGGCACTGCCTATTTCTCTGTGGCTCACGAAAGAAGAGCTTGCCTTATCCAATATCCTGTTTCCTATCAGTGGTATTTCCTAGTCTTTTCTGTCATTTGGAGGCATGGCGCCTCTGATGCTGGGGATATCTGCTTCTCTCACAGTAACAATGTTGTAAATGCACATAAGAAGAAAACGAGCTTTGCTATTAATCTATAAAGTTCTTCTTTTCTGTTCTGATTAATTTATCACAGAGAAAAGGTGGGAGATACTGGGCTAAAGCCAGTTTTAGTCTTACTTAAAATTCAGTCAATTGTTAATACTTTGAAGTGAATGGGACTTGAATGGATAGTCAATTGAACAGAAGTTCTGTCCTACTTGGGATGATTTATTTATTTATTTATTTTATTCGATTTATATACCACCCCATTAGTGCAAGCACCACCCTGGGCAGTTTAGGCAAGGTTAAAACTCCCAAACCTGCAAACTCTACACTATCAAAAAATGCAATTCAGAGCAGTAGAACCATACAACAGACAATGACCATGAATATGGATAACCTTCTTTTAAAAAATAATCTGGAATTGATTAAAATTTACTGGAGTTTCTTATTTAATCCGATTAATTTTCCCTGAGGCTGTTGTTCTGTCGAAAGCGGCCACACACTTTCCCAAAAAATGTTTGTACTGACACAATGAGTGCCCGCCTCTTCGGGTCTTTTGCCTATCAAGATTATGATAGTGTGCAAGTCAATGACAGCCTTGGGTTTTCATATGGCCAAAATGCTCAGCAAAGCAGTCTTTGCAAAGAGATGTGGGTTTGAAAATTGTAGCCACGTGGCTGGTCCCATCTTGGAAGAAGACCGTCTGTGTTGCCCAACGCTCTTAAGTCGTAGAGACGGTTCGTCCCTCTCCGAGTCAAGAAAGACTGTTATGAGAAGCACGAAGGCCCCTGGGATCCTAGGGAAGGACTTGAATTATAGCACTCCTGCAACTCAGTAGTAGAGCACATGCTTTGCACATAGAAAATGTCCACATCTTTTTTTTTACTGCACCTCCCATTAGGTAGCAGTTGATGGGACAGAGTCATTGTAGACCATTGATCCAGATGGATAAATACTCTGACCTGAGATAGTTTATTTCTTTCTTTTATTGGTAGACCTGACTGTTCCTCTCCCTGTGCTGCCCCCCTCATATGTGCACTTTCCAGTCACCACATTCACCACCAACCCTTTGTATGATTCTGCTTCCCTACTTCTTTGCAGCAGGCAAAATGCCTCCAGTGTTGGAGCGCTCACCACCTCCCAAGGTCATGGGTTCCATTGTTGTACTGCTCTAACAGTTAAGATATTTTTCCTGATATTCACCTGAAATCTGGCTTCCCATAGCTTGAACCCATTATTAAATGTCCTGCCCTCTGGGATGATCAAGAACAGGTTCTGACCCTCTTCTGTAGGGCAGCCTTTCAAGGATTTAAAAAGTCCTGTCCTATCTCCCCTCAGTCTTCCTTTCTCAAGGCTAAACATGCCCAGTTCTTTCAGTCTTTCCTCATAGGAAAGGTACATTGATGGCACATGATTATTATTGTTGTTATTGTCGTTGTTAAGACAAAATCCACAGTTTAAACAAATAGTGCCAATTAACGATGACACCCATTTGTTGTATAGGCATTTTGGAACTGGGTGGAAAACTATCCCGATGAGTTTACCAAGCTGTACCAGACTCCACAGACTGATCTGGCAGGTAAGGCATCACCTTTTCCCCCTCCTCCGAATAGCAATTTGCTTTAGTTGTCGCTAGATTTCGGAGGTTACCTACTTCTGCTTGGCTTTGCTGATACTCATGGAATGAAAAAAAAATATTTTAAATAATAGAAATAAAAAATGGATTACAAATAAACAAGCAAGCACATCATTTGTAAGAGGACCTTGTTGACACGTTGTTGTTTTTTGCACGTTCAACAAATTACTTACGAAGGCTGCATTCAAAGGTGCTCCCTCATCTGAAAATTAAAATGGCACAGAGCACATTTGTTGTGTGCCCGATTTCTCACCTTACAAGAAGGAGAACCTGCTGAGGGGAAATTTTACTCAACTGCCCTTATACGGTGGCATACCTGATGTGATTCTGGTCCATGAATTCTTTCCATTTCCTTGTAAAACCGTCCAGGTTGGCTGCTGTCCTTTCGTCTTGTGGCAGTGAATTCTGCCGTTTAACTGTATTCAATCTTTTTTTTTCCTGTCCTGACTCTCCCACCATTCAGCTTTAATGGCTGATCTTAAATTCCCTAATATCAGTCACAGAACGAGTTGGAATAGATCCCGAGATCCATGTAGCTCAACCCCATGCCAGTACAGTAAAACCTACAGCTAAAGTGTAACATTTTAAGAGGAATCTCTGAGGGTCATGCCGAACTTGTGTCAAAACCTTCTCCCGGTCTTCAGCCTTCACAGTGTGCAAAATTCTCATTTTATTTGGTTTTTTCCCCCCGCAAAGAACGGGAGAGGTTTCAGCTTTGGCGCATGTCAGCCGCAGCGGGAACTCTGTGTGTATTGTATCTTTTTGTCTCCTCTCTTCCTTGCAGATTGTGCAGAGAAACTCTTCGATTTGGTGGACGGGTTCGCGGAAAGCACGAAGCGCAAAGCAGCCGTTTGGCCGTTGCAAATCATCCTCCTTGTGTTGTGTCCGGAAATCGTCCAAGGCATCACCAAGGATGTGGGGGACGACAGCAAAATAAACAAGGTGAAGAAAGCGGGGAAATGTCTTCCCTGGCCAGTTGTGGTCAGGCTTTTATAGATCTAAGCATGTGGGTTTGTGTGGGTTTTGTTGTTTTTAAAGTTTAACGAAGCGTCGCATTTGGTCAAGCTGGTCTGGACTAAGAACCTCTTCTTGTCTGCTCCCTCTCTTTTCTGAACGTGTTGTTTTCGTAAATGAAAAAAAAATTGTAAGTAGGGGAACATTCAGAAGTATGCTTTCCATTTGGAGTTGAAAATGGTGGAGTGATGGGTCTATCAGTGAGAACTGAAGGATTCCTCCAAGGAAGCCTGGGGGATGTTTCTCATCCTTGAAAGCAGAGTTCAGTTTCAGGTTGGAATTTTCAGGGGGTTGCGTTCCAGCAGTAAAAGGAGCTGAAGTCCCCAGAGAGGGAGGAAATCCACCTGTCTCTTTTAGTTTGAAATTTAAAATGCCAGTACTTGAGCAATAGAAGACACGTTTCAGTGTTAGAACGGGGTTACCCATACAAAAGCTGGGGAATCGTCCTCCTGATGTGGTATCAAGGAGAAGAGAGATCCATCAAGGATTTTCAAGTTTCACCTCCAGAACGTAGAGAGATTACTGGTTTTTCGGTGCCCTGGTCCTAAATTGTGAAGGGTTTGAAACCAGCACTTTAAATTAAACCCAGAAAAAAAAAAAAATTGGAAGCCCATGCAGTCATAGTTTAAATACGATTTGCAGCCTTCGCTAAAAAAAGAAACAGCAAAGTGTCCAGGGACACCTTGAAATTCAGCAAGCGTTATTTGCCGTGTATTGTCATAATGTGGCCTCTGTCTTAATCATCGGGAGCTACTAAATGGTGAAGACCTTTTGCCACGGGGTGACGCTATTTTGAAATCTGAGTTGCTTCGGACCCAAAACAGTTTCTTTGCCAGTCTGGTAGTGGGGTTAAAGGCGCCATAATGTTGAAAAACGAAACATGACAACCCTCTGTCAAATACGAGTGAGGTATACTTAGACCTACTTTACCCTGCATCATTTTGGGAGCTTCCTACAGAATGCTCCCCGTGGGGAATGGATGCATATTGAAAACTAACATGCTGGGATATGAATGGATAGACGAGAGTTTTTCTTTCTGGCAGGTTCATATTTTGTGTGCAGTGTTTTTAAAATTATTTTTGGCGGTAGGAGTATTAAGTTATGTTCATTCTCCTAGTGAATTCTAAGTACAGTCCACAAATTTATCATGTAGGGAAATCTGCTTTGACATGGATCTCAGATTTTAAAAAGCTGATGATCATTATCTTCTGTACTGAAGTAGGGCAGGACGAAGATAGTTCTGAGAATCTGTAAGAGACTCTTAATAAAAAAAGCCAACTGCACCCCAAAACTAACCTTCTTGTCCTCCAGCTCAGCTACTGACAGATGAGGAATTGGAACCCAGGGTGGCATTATAAAGTTGTTTGTCTCTGGTTGATGTGTTTCAAAACCTACAGAAGCTATTTTTGGACAACCTCAGGAAGGCGCTGGCAGGCCACAGTGGAAGTCGGCAGCTCACTGAAAGTGCGGCCATCGCGTGCGTGAAGCTGTGCAAAGCGTCCACGTATATCAGCTGGGAAGATAATTCTGTCATTTTCCTTCTGATACAGTCCATGGTGGTTGATCTCAAGGTAAAAGGGGAAGGCAGAACCAGAATTCTGTAGTGTATGTGTATTTATTTATATTTTAAATAGTGGAGTGAAATGCTTAATATCTCAATATTGAGCAGTCTGTCAACAATTGATAAAGGAGCTTGTCAAAGCGTCTCTCCCCAATATCATCTACCCGACCCACCAGATCCTCCCAGGCGATGCTCCTCTGTCTTGCCACCCAGAGGGAGGCCCAGAAGTCTTCGACGAGGAGCAGGGCCTTCTTCACGGTGTCACCGATTCTATGGAACCAGCTGCTGTTGAAGCTATGCCTGGCCACCTCCCTGCTAATGTTCAGGAGGCAGCTTAAAACACTGCTCTTCGGAGAGGCCTTCCATAATGACCCTGCCTGATGTTGCACCTCTGTTTTTGTGCTTGTAGGGAAAGCCCCTTGGTCTTCCTGGTTTTAATGACTTTATGTTTTTTTATAGTTTCACACATAGACTAGACAACTGCTTCACAAAATTTGGACACATGAGTACCTAAAGATAATAGGATTTCTGGCTTCCGTAGAGGTTCCAGAAACTGAAGGAGCTGCCCGTTAGAATAAAAACTCAGCAAAATTCTGTGTCTGTGGCACAAACTATTGTTTGGTGTGCTCTCAAAACGGGAACCACGGTCTGGTTTATCAAGGCAGTCTGTTTGTTTCTCTACGATCAAATCATGGTCAACTGTGTTAGCCTACTGGTAAAAAGCAAACGCTGGAGGGCCTGAGGGTTGGCTGAGAACCCTGAGGCATTAGAAAAGTCAACATCAGAACTTATCCACTCCTCCAGCGGTGTGAACATCCACATCAAGAACAGCTTGGGGTTCGATGTTATTTATTTGTGGAATGCTATAGTTCTCTGAAACTGTTAGCCAGCATGGGCACTGGCTGGAGGATTTTACAAGCTGTTGTCCATAAAAGCAGTGCTTTTAAGGTCTGTGAGAACTGGTCCCAGCCTTTCCATGCGTGACTGGAAATGGGCCATTGGGAACCCCTTGCCATTAACCACCAGATGAAGGCTTGCAGTGCGAATGAATGTTGGAGATCTAAGACCTCCTTGCATCCGTTGTCTGGTTACCGGTCCCAAGGGACAATTAAATCAAAGTTCATTCTTAACGTCTTACGGGCTGAAATGAATAAATATCCATCTCAGTCCTGAACATCTGTCACAAAGGTGGGATTTCTTTCACCAACTCCTTTATTGCAAGGGGTGTGTCTTGCATTTGCTGTGAGGACGGTGAAATGGACTCACGTTGGCTAGATCTTTGGGGAATTTTAGTCCAGCAATATCTTTGTGCATCTCTGGAAGTGATGCATGTGTGAAGGCTCGCGCTTTGTTGCGTTTTCTGAACAAACCAGCAGCTTTCTCACTAATCGCTTCCTCTACGTATTTAAAAATATTGAGCTCATTTATGTCTCCGGTCCTTTTAAAAACAGAGCCGCGGCATGGGCTGACGGAAATAACCTCAACACTTATTTGCTGTTTTATAGAACCTGCTGTTCAATCCAAACAAGCCTTTCTTGAGGAACCAAAATGCTGACATTGACCTCATGATCGACTGCTTGGTGTCCTGCTTTCGCATCAACCCGTGCAACAACCAGCACTTCAAGGTGAGGGAGGCCGCGGCTCGGCCAGCACGTGCTCTCTGTCCCGACTCCAATTTTGATCCGCTGGATATGAAGGATGAGTTAGCAGCAGTCAAGCGTTCATGAATAATAGAGATTCCATTTCTCAGCGGTCACTGTTTTGAATGTTTTCTGGAAATCTATTTATAGCTGGCTCTTTTTCGGGATGCCTTCTCCTCTTGCTTTTTATTGACCTTTTAAAAAAAAAAATAACCGAAGAAGCTCTGGTATTCTCATGTAGACCCCTGTTCTGCTTTCGTTTCTTTCAGAAGCAACCACTGGGGTAGGTGCTGACAGAACCCATCAGCAGCCTCTTTGGTGCAATGTTAATGAGTCGCTTGCTGACATACGTTCACTTCAGTTGTGCAAAAGTGCCCTTTCGTACATGTCCTGTGTGCTTCTGTAGAACCTTGAACTGCTTATTAGGGAGAATATGGGGCTGTCCTTGCATGGATGTCATGCTGGTAGGCTTTCCGTGTACAACTGATGAGCCGCCATGTAAACAGGCAGCTAAGGCAGACCTTGGGTCTGATTTATGAGCCTATCCAGGTTTGAAGGTCATCCGGAGAAGCCTTTCTCTTGGTCCCACCACCTTCACAGGAGCATTTGGTGGGGACATGGGAGAGGGCCTTCTCTGTGCCTGCTCCTAGTCTTTGGAACTCCCTCCCACTGGAGGCCAGGCTGGCCCCATCTTTGCTGCCTTTCTGCAAACAGGCGAAAACCTTTCTCTTCAGGCAGGCTTTCCTTTAAATGACTGGTTTACCCAGGGGAGTTTTGAAACTGTATTTTATTCTGTTTTTACTTAAGCTTTTACAGTTGCTCTTATTTATAAGTTTTAATTTGATACCAGTTTAATGCTTTTCAGTATTGTAATAACTTATTATTTAGCTTTTAACTTAGTTTCTTTTAACACTGTAAGCTGCCTTGGATCCTTTAGGAGAAAGGTGGCATATAAATATTTTAAATAACAATAACAATAATTTACCCAGTACTCTTATGTTCTCGTGTAGAAATCCCTGGCAAGTATTTACTTCTTGGTTTATAAAATGCTTATCAGAAGAAGCCTTCTAATCCATCCTACCTTCTCTTCTAGACTTGCTTAGCACAGAATTCTCCATCAACATTTCATTACGTTCTGGTGAATTCACTCCACCGGATAATCACAAATGTAAGTTTTCCAGCTGCTGAAATAATTCATGTCAAGAGATGGGCACGAACTACCGATTCAGTGGTTCGTGCGGGTTTATTTATTGTTCAAAGAGGTGTTTCGCATTTCCCAGGCCCGCTTGCCCCTCGGCTTTAAGCTCCACTCAGGAGGTATGCCTAGGAAGCTCTGAACACTTTTTTTGGCCAATAAATGAACTGCTGAACTGGCGGTTCGTGCCCATTTCTATACATGCCACAAGGCACCGGATTTGACACTACCTCAAGAAGCAGGATAAGAGTGGAGGAACATAAAAGAGTGATCTGTTGAAGTCGAGCAGTTAAATATGACGCTTGCTGGTTGTATCCCATGAGCGCATGAACTCAAGAACAAGAAAAAACCATCAGAATCTCTCATTCTCAGTTTCCTTGCGTATGGTTTTCAAAAAACTGATTGTTCGTCAATCAATTCCTATTCCATCAAGTGGTAGATGCCACCTAATTACAGCATGCTGAGTGTAAAGGCAACTCTAGGGAGCCATTAACCTGATTGAGGGATCTGGATTTGACCATAGGATCACCCATCCGGATGTGTACATTCCCTCCAGCTTTCTTTTATCATGATTTACCATTTATGTCTTAGTGGTCTATGGGCACCGGATGTTAATTGGGACCTGAGTGAACTAATCCTGAGATTTTGAAAACAGTTGTAAAATAGAATTTCAAATCATACATAAAATAATACTCCATAGCTTGTCCTGTACTTGCTGTCCGCATAGACCACATGAGGAGTAGACATGAGCTATTCGTATTCGTATCCCTGGGAATATGAATAGTGGCACCACAGGTGCCACGGAGGCCCGTTCCCTCCCCCCAGAACCAGCCAGTCCACTCACCATTAACAGAGTGGCGCTCAGCTCCGTCGTCACTGCACTGATCGCAGGAGGAGCCCGGCCGGCTCTTCCCCGCCTCCCCGCTCAGCCCATGAGTGGTCGGCTGTGCGGGGAGGCGGGGAAGAGCCGGCCGGGCTCCTCCTGCGATTGGTGCAGTGATGATGACAACAACGGAGCTGGGCGCCCCATGCAAGTGGCGAGTAGACCAGCCAAAAGCTTCACAGCAACAGACAGCTGCTGCCGAAGTAGCATTTCTTTAAAGCAGGGGTAGGTAATCTTCGGGCTGTTATGTATGTTTTGGACTACAACTCCCATTGTCCCACCCAGCATGCTTAGTGATGGGCAGTGTGGGAGTTGCTGTTTAAAACATCTGGAGAGCCATAGTTTTTGCTCCTCGGCTTTAAGCTCTTTTATCAAATTGGAGTCTCTTCGGACAATCAGAAGGTCAGGTGGGCTATCGTAGTTAAAGATAGCCTGGTGAACTACATGCTGCACCTTGTCTTAGCTTTCCGTTCTGTGACTTCCTGTTGTCCCCCCCCCCCCTCCTTCCTTCCTCCTAGTCCTCATTAGACTGGTGGCCTAAGATTGATGCCGTCTATTGTCATTCTGTGGAACTCCGCAGCATGTTCAGTGAAACCCTCCACAAAGCTCTGCAGGGTTCTGGGGTTCACACCCCGATTCGCATGACCCCGGTGAGTCCTTGAATTTTTCCGTAGTTACTACTCTCTCTCTTTTCTTTCAGAAGTGTTTCCATACTTGAGGTTCTGTTACCGCAGGAAGTAGTAAAATGCCATTGCTGGCATTCTAACATGAACTTTCCTATGTCCTAAGGCGATCAGATGCCCTCGAGAAGCCTTGGGATTCAAGCTTTTATCTTTCCCAACCTGCTAGTAGCAGTTGTTTAAACTTACAAAAGGTGTCAGGGACGGAAGGAAGTGATTAAAACAAACAAGCATCCTTTTTCCCGAAAGTCAAGCAAAGTAAGACTGAGTTGGGCTAATGGCGTGGCTTGACACCTAGCTACCGGGATGGCTGCAGCCTTGCCAGGCCATTGACTGGACATATATCTATATCTCACTGTTGCACATCCTTTAGGAGGTTAGTTCGGGTGAGAGACTTGTCAGGTGAGATGTTTTAAGCGGTATTTTCCCCTACATCAGCAGTGACGGGGGATTAGTTCCTCCTTGACGTGCTTTTTAAAAACAAAAACAAAATGTAAGGTTGGAATCATCATATCTTTTGGACATTCATATAATGTTGTTGGTTCCCCCCCCCCCCCCCAGAGTCTTACATTCAAAGAGAAAATGACAAGCCTTAAGTTTAAAGAAAAGCCTACAGATGTCGAAACCAGAAATTATAAAGTCTTGCTGTTATCCATGGTAAAATTGATCCATGCCGACCCAAAGCTCTTGCTCTGTGTAAGTAAAAGACGACTTTGAAAATTTCTTTCTGATACATACACGCATAGTTTATTTGTTGTTGTTTTTTAAATGGGGCTTTCAACCAAAAATATGTATTGACTTACTCACATGGAGATCTTAACAGGCAGACGTAAAACCATGAATAGTGGTTACGGAACCCTGCGATCTTTTAGGGTGATGTTTTATGGTTGTTGCTTCTGGGCCACCCCATCCGGAAGCAAAAGGGCCCAAAGCATTCCTGATCCTTAAATGCCAATGGCAGTTGTTTGCAAAGTGTACTCAAACGGGGCCTGTTTTTTTATTAGTACAATATTCTCCTCCCTCCCCCCGATTTTGAAGAGTATATTAAAATCGCTCACGTTCACTCACCTATTCCTACCCCCACTTTGCCTTGTTAATTATTGCTTTTTGTGGTCCTGTAAGTGGCCATTTCAAATGCCGCAAGAGAGGTTTTGACGTCCTGTGACTACAGCACTCGGCTGTCCTGTTTCCTTGCGTTTGACTGATGCCTTCGAACAGTCAAGCTCAGGACTGAAAAACCACACCCCTTCATTTCACTGCTTTGAGCTGGTTTTTCTTAGGACGCTTTGGTCCCGCTTGCCACATGGGGGACCTCATTTCAAAGCTGGAGTTTTCAAGCCATTTGTAATGCAGCATAAAGATGCCCTGTTCATATGGGGTATGTGTGTAAAATTTACCCCTGACGTACGTTTCAGCCAGCCCTCCCCATCCCAGCCTCCCAGAAACCTTCACCACGAGTTATTATATAGAACAAGATCGATACAAAAACAATTCTTTACACAACACGCCCCAAAAAAAAAACAATTGATGCCACTCAAGTCTCTCTTTGCAACTCTGCTCGTCATGCCTGAGAATAAATATCCACTAAGCCCCTATAGAAAAACAAAACACTCCTTCCACTCTGATCCTTTTCCCATTCCCAAAGTTTTAACTCCTGTTCCACAGGACCCAGAACCTAATCTTCCCCCTGGCCCAGGCCTTCACATCTCTCAGGAAGAGCCTGGCACAAATTAAGCCAAGTGAACATTCATACCGAATGAGCGTGGTGGACTCATTCCTTCTTTGTTCCCCTTCTTACCACCATCCGTTGAAAAAAAGTCACCATCCACCCCATAAGCCAGAAGGATAAGGATGAGAGGCTGCCTCTCCCTGGTAAAATGAAGGGCCCCAGGTTTCCTCCCATCTTGTTAGGGTAACATTTGAGCAAGCCCCATGCTGCTGGATGTCATGTTTCAACAGACCTGAATGGGCTTTTGCAGTAAGTAACCAATACATCAGTTAACCTTGTTACAAAATGGTGAACACAGGCTTGATGAGTCTTTGGTAGGTACATGTGCAGGTATAACATGACATGTAACAAAGTCCTTTGGAACGGTGGTTCCACCAAGCTGACGTATCTCTACCTTTATATACAGAATCCAAGAAAACAAGGGCCTGATACACAAGGCAGCACGGCTGAGCTCATAACAGGACTTGTCCAGCTGGTGCCACAGTCCAGCATGCCTGAAATAGCACAAGAAGCCATGGAGGTAATAAATGCTACATCATTGGCATTCAGGCCCATTGTTTGGACAAGAAAATGTACGTTGGTTCCTGCAACCTTGTGTTAAAACAGATGCTAGCCCATTTTAAAAGCTGAGCCTTTGGGCAAAGATGCCTGGTTGTATTTTTATAAGAGTATCATGTTTTGAAATAGGAATTGAATGAAATCTAGCATGGAATGTGATCTACATCGTTTTGCCTTCGACAATTCCTAAGCCTAAATGCCTTATCTATGGTTTTATTGTGTGGCTAATAAAAGCTAATACAGTGGGAAAACAGATACCGTAGGACCCCACTATCTGTTGGATTAGCATCTGCCGATTCACTTATTGGCTGCCTGAAAATATTAAATAATAAACCACAGAAATACATATTTGTATGTATTTCCCGGGTGTCTTTACCAGAACTAGCCACTAGAGGGAGAGAGAGAGACCATGCTGTGTATAGCATTCACCAATTCCGTGGTTTTTGGCATTCGTTGGGGAGGCTTGGAACCGATTCTCCTCAGATACTGCATTCTGCTGTACTGGCTGCTCCATATTGGAAATGTCAGAAATAGGGAGGAGAAAACAGTACCGCCATTTCCGGGTCCTCCTTTAAATCAAGGCACTTCCCAATTATTCAGCTCTGTGTCTGATGGCATGTTTTAACATGTGCATGCTGTCATGTATAGTATTTTGTTTTTCCCCTGAATTCTGGCACCTGATTTCTTAACAGCCCTGTGTATAGAATGTCATGTGGTTAATAAATACGCTACAGTAGAACTCTTGAAAGCCATCTTTGCTGTGACTGAATGTCTTGATTCCTTCAATCTCTACTTATTTATATGGAAGAATCAGTGTTATCCCATCTTCTCTGTGTTTGTATGTCCAGGCTTTGCTTGTGCTCCATCAGTTAGATAGCATTGATCTGTGGAACCCGGACGCTCCAGTTGAAACATTCTGGGAGATCAGGTGAGCACATTTCTCGTCTTTGGCTCGATGAAGCAGGCTTTCTCCCCTCCCTTTTCTGGGCTCCGGATCATCGCTAGAAGCCATCTAAACGCATACCTTTTAAAAATGCAGTTCATCACCCCTCCTTCTGATGCCAACATGTCACTCAGGATGGCTTACATCGTTTAAAATGATGATGAAATGCAATAGTATTCCATAAGGATAGCAAGATGCTCATGATGGCAGTTTTACCAAGTAAATATAAGGAATAGCAGATGATCAGTCTGATAAAACAAATATGTCTGCTGTTCTGTGAAACAGTGCCATAAAAGAGCACGCATGGATGTCTCAAGGAAGAGAATTCCACAATTCCAGGACGTTTGCAGTATTTCTTCTCTCTCCCTTTCTCTCTCTCCCTCTCCCTCTCTCTGTCTCTCTTTCTCTGGCCCACACTGTTGTAGTGAACTGCTTTTGTGAAATGTATCCACTTGGGTTACGAAAAACATTTCAGTAAATCGCTAATGAAGATGATCTTCCTAATTTCATGTTCCTGCAGTTCACAAATGCTGTTTTGTATATGCAAGAGGCTAACGAGCAATCAGATTCTCAGCAGCACAGAAATCCTCAAGTGGCTGAGAGAGATTTTGATCTGCAGGAACAAATTTCTTCTGAAAAACAAAGTAAGTGAATGGCTTCATGGCTGTTTGAAGGATGAAAAACCCAACCCAACCCCGAGGCTCACTTTGACTTGCTCCTTTTCATAATCTCTTGGGTGCCTTGTGGAGAGCCAGAGAATTTGACTAGCTCCAGCCAGATGGAACATTCTCGCTCAATAAAGGAAGGGAAAATCAAATAGGTTTTCTTAGCTTTGTGAGTGGGTTCACTTGTCAAGGAGATACAGATCTATACAAAAGTGCCCCCGCTCTCTCACTGTTGTTTAAGGCATTGCTATTAGTCCAGCATAGGTGCTGCATCTTACTTCCGAGCCCAGGTCTGTATCACATAAAGAGGGTTCATCTGTTAGTTCCAGAGCTGACGGCCTCCACACAGGAAGAAACAACACCACTAATTCCATCTGGAACTGGTGTGTTGAAAGTCAGATTAGTACTTTGGAAACCCAGGTTCAAATTCCCAATCAGCTACGAAGTTCACAGTCAGAGCCTGGGCGACATTGCTGGTAGCAGACGTTCCGGAGTGCTGCTCACAAGGTTGGGCTACAGACAACGTTCTTGGGTAGCCCAAGTCCCCAAAATGGCAACCCCTCAGATCATGGACAGGTCTAGAAAAAGTTATCGTTGAGACTACAGGTCCCAGAATCCCCAGTCAGCCAGGGACACTGACTATTCTGGGATTTGCAGCTCACCTCTTCCATGCTCTGAGCTAACCGGGCAACCTTGGGTCTGTCAGTGGTCTTCGTTCTGGAGGAGTGGGATAATGATCAGTCGAGGCAGTGAAAAGGAGCCGGTTCAGAATGGGCTTTCCGTACAGTGAGAAACAATCGTTTCCCTGCCATGTCTGTATCTTACAGCATTTTGTAAGATATCCAGATACTTGACACAGGCACCTTCATGACAGCCGATGAGGAAATACAATAAATATGAAGAATTATTTTGGAAAAATGTACCAAGTGTGTGGGCCAGTGGCTACAGAAGAAGAAGTATTAACTTCTGTTTAATTATTACTTTCTCTCTCAGAGAATAGTGGCTTTCCTCCTGTGAGCGAGTCAACGTTTAGCACATCATACACTGGCTTTTAATGTTTAAGACCCTTTTCACCCAGAGAAGTCCTGTCTAATGGGTTTTTGTTTTCTCTGTTCATAAATATGCTTCAATATCCCCTTCTCTTTCCTTGTTTTCTCTTGTTTTAATTCCTCTTTTCTTTAGAAAAGTTGGGTGACGGTAGAATGATGTTTTCTTCCCTCTCTCTGTAGCAATCAGATAGGAGTTCCTGTCCCTTTCTCTTCCTTTACGGGGTAGGATGTGATGTCTCTGGGGGTGGAGCTAATCAAATTTCTCTTGACCCCGACGAGATGATGCGCTGCATCCCGGGAGCGACACTCAGGAAGGGCAAGGGGAGCTTCAGCATGGTAAGTGGAAGCCACGGGGGCAGTTGGCTAAGTCGTGAACATCTGTCCACTAGCTGTTTGTTTAGAGCAGAGGACGGTAGCGGTGGCATTTCAGATGTTTTGGGCCGTACATACCATAGTATGTCAGCAAAAAAACAAAACGAAGCCAAAGGACTTTGAAGACGAATGGCTATCCTTTAATGTTATCTTTTCTGGAACAAGCCCACTTCTTCAAACATAAAATTGAAAATACAGAGACTACATGGTAAAACATCCACAGAAGACCCTAAGATAAAAGGACAGTAGTGTTTGGTTGTATTTCACACCTAGCCATGATTTAAGGCCATTGTTTGGTATTCAGTTCTTGTGAAGCTTGGTTCTGTAAACAGCAACAATGATTAAAGGAAACAGCAGCAAAAACAACATGTGGTGATGTAGAGAATGACAGACTTTACCTTTGAGCCTTATTCTGAAAAGGTGGGTCTACTTAGTTGGGAGGGAAAACAACAGTACATAGCAACATAATATAAGATTTGGTAGTGGCTTAAGAAACCTTGGCTAATATTTAATCCATAGAATCATAATATTTCACTATACCTGAAGATCTGTTGATACGGGGTGGGGCGGGGGAAATACAGGGGATAGGACACATAGAGAAGAAATCAGCCTGGTGCCATATAAAGCCCTTTATAGTAGGTCCTCCGTTTGTGGTCTAGTGTTCCTCCAGTTGTGACCCCAGATTTAACAGGGAGGGACATCACAACTTGGCCAGCTATGAAACCCGCCATCCAATAATCACCTGTATTAATTTGCGCTCTTCGGGAGGGGCTGTGCCACGGTGACCCCTTCTCCTGAACGTGTTTTTTGGTCACTTTGCCCACTATCCTGTCTCTTAAGGAAAGCACTGCAGGCTGCAGTGGGACACAGATCTGCCGCCAGGCCCAGACGAAACTTGAGGTTGCCTTGTACATGTCCCTCTGGAGCCCGGACACCGAGGCCGTGCTGGTCGCCATGTCCTGTTTCCGGCACCTTTGCGAGGAGGCCGACATCCGGTGCGGAGTCGACGAAGTGTCCGTCCATAACTTCCTGCCCAACTACAACACTTTCATGGAGTTCGCGTCTGTAAGCAATATGATGTCTACAGGTAAGACTCTCCGGCAGGAGAGAATACCGTTCCCTGTGAAATTCAAAAATTGCTGCAGCAATTTTAGGGTTTTTTGCGGGGTGAGGGTTAAAGTGGAAAATTTCCAGGTATCTTTTGCAAGCCTCCCCTTTGTAGTCCAGCCTGTTTCATGCTGTGCTTTTAGTTTTATACACGGTGTATTAACCTTTTGTGGTTCTTGCATGCTTCTTTGAAATCTTCTGGAGGAATTTATTAATATGAAGTTTCTTACTGCTGATAAAAGAATGGAAGCAGCTGCCTTAAACAGGACTAGTGCCCTGATTTGACCTCATGAGGATACTACAGTCTTTACAAGCTGATAACTGTTTCAGCTAGCGTTGATAATTCAGTGCGTAGCCCACCCTTTATACGTGTTGTTTAAATTTAAGATATTGGTTTCATGGCGTGGAGGACTGTTAGATCATAGCTGTAGTGAACGAAGGAATGAATGAGGCATTTCTATGGCCTAGGTTCTTAAACTGTGGTCCGCAGACCCCCCGGGTTCTCGCAAGGGGTCCGCAAAGACTGGAAGAAATGTTACGATCTTTTGCATTTAAAATAGAAAGAAAGAATGAATGAAAGCAAGCAAGCAAGAAGAGGAAATGTAGAACAAAATCTTAATTTCCCTTGCTTGTTTGTGTAAAACGTGGCTTTTCCAACCTACCGCCTCCTTTAAAAACAAACAAAAGTAAAAATCGGTTATGAAAATAACTGTTTGATAGCAAATAACTGATATTTCTGTACATGGTGAGAACAGGGAAGTGAATGACATGGAGCGGCTGAGAGAAAGCTCGTGACATTTCTTGCTACTGCGCAATCAGAAGCCACTGTGTGTGCATTAATAGATTTAACTTATTTCTCCCTTCTTTCCAAATTTGAAGACCCTTCATGAGAAACTTTAAATAAATATTTGATGCACTTGGGGTTTTTTAAATCTTGAGTTAATTCTTGGTGGTCCGTGGCAACAAAAGATATGTAAAGGGGGGTCGGTGGTAAAGAAAAGGTTAAGAACGGCTGTTCTGTGGTAGGGGGGATCCCAGTAATAACCAGCTCTCTTGCACCCAGAAATTTTAGTAATTACAAGGAGGGTTTGACAATAAGGTGCATGTGTTTTGAACATGTTTGAATGAAAAAGGGCCTGGATCTAATCTATGGGAAACTCCATTAATGAACTCTGAGGTCATTCTAAAGTTGGTAGCTGGGGTCGGTACACTTGGAGTCCAATTGTGTGAACTATGTTTCTTAAAACAGTGAAGTTTGCTACAGCATATTGTAGTTAATTGCCATTCACATTAGTGGTTCTTGGAACGATGAGCCGATCTCGATGTGTCTGACATCAAATATCGGATCAGTACAGTGGTTTATTTTAAGACCTAAAACCTCCTCCACTTAAAGGAAAAAGCACTTCTCTAAATGGCGATCAGGTGATTCACTCCTTTGCACCACTTAGGATTTCTCCATCAGCCGGGAACACAAAAAATGCATACATTTTTATTTATCTACCTGGCTGAATTATGTTTCTCCATTTCTCAAATTTAAGACTCAGACCAGCTCACAGCAAGATTAACTAAAATGTTACAAGCAAATTCCCATCATTGACAATATTTAACCGCAATTAAAGAAATTGTGATATTGAAACACAATATGGAAAGTACAACCCTAACCTGTTGAGAGTGATCAGTTATTTGCCCAAAGACTATCTGAACAAGAAGATATTTGCTGGTGGCAGAAGGACAACAGGGAGGGGGTCCATTTGCTGCTCCCCGTACAAATTCCACGTGTGTGTGTGTGTTGTGTGTGTGTTGCTTAGGGCGCTCTGTTTGCAGAGAACATCAACCACAAATGAAATTATCTTGTTATAAGTTTAAAATATGCCTTTGACCACCTCTTCTTAGGCAGAACAGCTCTCCAGAAAAGAGTGATGGCTTTGCTGAGGCGAATCGAACACCCGACAGCTGGTAACACAGAGGTAAGTTGTTTGCTTTTGCCGCTTGGTCTTCAGCTGTGGGGGGGGGGGGGGGGAAGAGTTGCGTTCAGCCTGCGATTCTTTGTTTGGAGAATGGAGTTGTTCCCCTCAGTCCGCAGCTGCCTCAGCTGTAACCATGAAACAGCAACCAGACTCTGGACTTGCATGCAAGAGCGACCTCCATCTTGCCATGTACCTTTGGACTTTTACGTTCTGTACACTGGTACGAACCTGATGGAGACGTGTTTTAATCCACGAAAGCTCATGGATTGTAGGGTGATTATTTTTTTTTAGTGGTCTGGAAAGGCATTGCCCATTTTTTGCCCTTGGATTTTTATTTCATTGGGACCCCACGGCTACCCCTTTTACTTCAATTGCACTCTGCCTGTTTACAGCCTTGGCGTGTTTTGCTTGTGTCGCCTTTTAGGCCTGGGAAGATACGCATTTAAAATGGGAGACCGCGACAAAATTGATTCTCAACTATCCGAAGACCAAAATGGAAGATGGCCAGGTAAGGCAGAGACTTGCAAGGTGGCCTTTCCCTGTTGCTCTTTAGCGTTGAGCGCAGCCTTCCCTGACATGGTATTCTCCAGATGTGTTTTGACGACCAGCTTTCATCATGTCCAGCCAACACGAGCTGTTGCCTGGCACATCTGGAGGGCATTATGTTGAGTAAGGCTAGCCTGTTCCTTCATTATTCAGATAGGCACACTCCCAAAGAGTCATCTCTTCTCCCTTCTGTTGTTCTGAGTGCTCAAGCTGTCAACCAGATTTATGATTCTTTGGAAGAAGCCAGGTCGTTGAATCCTTCTTCAGTATTCTCCCTTGTTCCCGCTCTTTCAGCCATGGGGAGCGTCCTCTACCATCCACCATGACATTTTCCCAAGAAGACAGCTGGAAGTCTGCTTTGGGGCTATAGGCATTGGCTATATTTTTTTAAAATGTCGATTCTGCTTTTTTAAGCACACTTCCCAAGGCAGTTTACAAATTACAAAAGTAACAAATTACTAGTGCAACTCATATCAGAGAACAGAAACACGGAAAAATCCATGTTCTTGGGAAAACACCAAGGAAACCGATTTTGGTTTGGCTGCTTGCTTTCCAGGAAGACATTTAAAAGGAGGCTTTAAAAGGAAAAGTGCAATGAAAAGCCATTGAGCGTGATACAGGCTGGGGGATTCTGGTAGCTGTAGCCCACAAACGTGGTTTTTCCAAGCTCCGTCTGGCATGATTAACCCAAATGCATGAGCCTTGTTACAAACTCAGTATGTTACGTTTTTTCCCCCACCTCTCTCTGCCTCTCTCTACACCTGTGCACCTCTGCCCAGGTTGCCGAAAGTCTTCACAAAACCATCGTCAAGAGGCGGATGTCCCATGTCAGTGGGGGAGGCTCCATAGACCTCTCAGATACAGACTCTCTGCAGGAGTGGATCAACATGACCGGCTTCCTGTGCGCGCTCGGTGGGGTGTGCCTCCAGTATCGTGGCTGTGCCCCGTTTCCTTCCTACAGCCCACCCATGGGCCCTGTGAATGAGCGGAAAGGCTCCATGATCTCCATGCTGTCGACCGACGGTAACACAGAGACCCCCGTGAGCAAGTTCATGGATCGCCTGCTGTCTTTAATGGTCTGTACCCATGAGAAAGTGGGCATACAGATACGGGCGAACGTGAAAGATTTCATGGGCCTTGAGCTGAGTCCGGCCCTTTATCCCATGCTCTTCAACAAACTGAAGAACAACATCAGCAAGTTTTTTGACTCACAAGGGCAGGTAAAATAATTTTGTTTCCACTGAATTATATTGTAAAACAAATGCAATACACAAGATTGCTGTCCATGGTGAACTTACAGCTTGGTGACGTACACTTATTGACATGGTGTGAAAATAAAATAGACTAAAGCAGTGGTTCTTAACCTTGTGTCCCTCTATGTTCTTGGCCTACAACTCCCAGAAATCCTAGCCAGCACAGCGAGGGGTGAAGGCTTCTGGGAGTTTGAGTCCAAGAACACCTGGGGACTTAAGGTTGGGAACCACCGCACTAAAGAGTAAACATTGGAGGTAGAAGCCACTCCAGAAACGTTGGGCAAGTTTATATGACAGGACAACCAAAAAACCCTGGCTTGTATAAAGTCACCATGTAGAAGGACCATTGCTGAGCCACAGTTTCTCTTACCAGTCTATTCTACCTGGAATCATTGGTGGATCAACGTTTTGCAATCAGTTCCTTAGCAGAAATGTACAGTTTTTACGATAGATGGCCTGTCTGCCTTTACAATCAAGAAGGTTTACAGTTTTCAGATACTAAATGAAAGAAAGGGGGAGAAATCCAGGAAGTCAGCAGAATTCTGTTCAGCTGTCAGTGGTCTGTCCAGCAATTCATGGTTTCAGATCATGGATTTTCTCTTCTTCTTCTTCTCCCTTCACCCTTTGATCACACAGTTCTTGACGTAGCCTTTGGAAAGGTGATGAAGAGGAGCTTTCCGAACCTAGTGGGCCTTTTGTCCTTTTGGCTCCATTTTCAGAAGGATTGAGCCAAAGGCGCCAGAAACAGCCGACCTGAGTGCCTGATATTACTTGATTAAGATTCATGGGGCTAAGTAAATGATGCCTTCAGTTGCATCTCTTGCCATTTGTAAACTCCTCATTAGCTTCGACGCTGTCCAGTGTTTAAGCTGTATGACTTGTGTTTTGGGTGTGGGTATCATCCAGACAGCTTAATGATACCACAGAGCTTCTGCACAGGTTTTGCTGAACGACACCAACACACAGTTTGTGGAGCAGACCATTGCGATCATGAAGAACCTGCTTGATAACCACACGGAGGGGAGCTCGGAGCACCTCGGACAAGCCAGCATTGAGACCATGATGCTGAATCTGGTCAGGCAAGTCAGTCTTCCTCTTGATTGTCCTCTTGGAGATGCAAACATTTCAGGACATCCCTCTATCTGTTGAGAAGGGATCTTAGTCAAGGGTTGTAATTGGGGCACCTCCCAGTTGCAAAAGCAATTTTTTTAAAAAAGCAAAGCGTGCTGATTATATACCTCCCCATAGCACTTAGAGCACTCTCTGGGTCTAATTATGCAGGCTATACATGCCCCCCCTCCCCGCCCAGCGAGCTGAGTACTCAGTGTACCGACCTCGGAAGGATGGAAGGCTGAGTCAACCTTGAGGCTACCTGGGATTGAACCCCAGGTTGTGAGTAGAGTCTGGGCTGCAGTACTGCAGTTTAACCACTGCACCCCACGAAATCCCCCATCTGACATTGCCAGGTTCAACAGGGAGGTATTTTAGGTGTCACTTGTATCTTTGTCAGTTGCAGGGATTATCCGTCTCCGGCCCATCAGATTTTGTAGTCTTTATCTCCAACTCGCCTTGGCAGCGTGGCCATTGGTCAGGGAATTCTGGGAGTTGTAGTCCAAATCACTTGGAAGGCCAAAGGTTGGGAATTGTTCTTTTTTGTGTGTGTGTGTGCTTCTTTTCTGCTTTTATACACTTACACAACCATAGTAAGGCGGCTTACTTTCAGCGGATCATTTTTACAAGAAAAGAACTTCTAAAATGTTTCTTTCTTGCTTTCGACTGGGGCCTTCTCTGTGATGCTCCAACCCTGGATCTCACCTAGGGGTTTCTGCTCCTCTCTCCTCACAGATATGTCCGTGTTCTTGGGAATTTGGTACATGCAATTCAGATAAAAACCAAGCTCTGTCAGCTGGTGAAGGTAATGATGGAGAGGCGAGATGACCTTTCTTTCTGCCAGGAGATGAAATTCAGGTGAGGGCCAGTTGAAGAACTCTGTGCATTTCTTCGCTTTCTTTCGGGGATTGGTTGAATCCTTAACACAATGTATGGACTGGGATCTTGACAGGGTGTCAGAAACATGTTGTGGCTGGTGTTTTGAGAAGGGATCTGGTCAGTGTAGTTAGTTAATTAAGTCAGACTTAATTAGAGCTTTCAAGGTAAGTGAAATATTTCTGGAACGGCTTTCCCAGTTCCTCTCCCTCAGTGAGTTTCCATGGACAAGTGGGGATTCGAACTCTGGTCTCCAGAGTCTTAGTCTGTCGCTGTCTGCACTACGCCACACTTGGTCAATGTGGAAAGGTATTTAATTTGGAATGGAAATGGCTGGTTTTTCCACAAGGCAATAAAGCCTGCAAAGAGTCGACAAAATTTTAACACAGAAAAGATTAGAAAAGTGTAAAGCATCAGGGAGCTGCCAGGCTACTCGAAACGGAGCGGCAGTGAACTTGGCTGCTTCTTGCTTGTGATGCAAGGGTCTACTGGAGATACTGTTGCTGTAAATGTCTTGCACCACGCAGTGTGTTGGACTGGACAAGATCCACACCCAAACTCTATCCCAGATCTAATTCTTAGGCCCAATGAGAGTAGACCCTTGAATCATTGGGATTTATGTATTGATTTACCATCGTCCATTTGATTCCATGAGTCCAGTGTATTAATCATGTAAATTTGACGGTATGGAGAGAAAACAAAGGAGTGAAAAGCCATTTAGTCAGGGAAGAAGCTGAGAAGGGAAGAATCTGCAAGGCTTCCTTTGAGGAGGAAGAAAAGGAGATAGGAATACAGGCAACAGGTGAGAAAGCGGGGGAAAAACAAACGGGCGATCACGAGCCCAATTAGCTGAAAGAAACCTTTGTAGCTGGAGCTCTTCAGCAACGCAGTGGTTTTAGATTCTGTCATACATGTGTGCATTGGCGAGAGGACGTTGCTGTAACCTTTTTGTGATGTGTGTGATTTCAAAAATATACTGCCCTGTTGTTGTTCCAGTCTGAATTTGACGTGGTGTGAAACATCTGTCATTCCAGGAACAAGATGGTAGAATACCTGACAGATTGGGTTATGGGGACATCCAACCAGGCGACAGATGAGGACGTGAAATGTTTGACAAGGTAAAAAGCGATAAAATGCTTTTCATTGTACAGTGAGACGCATCGTCCGGTGCAGCAGATGGATAGTTTCAGACGCATACAGGAGAATTGCTAGTCTCGAATCCGCTCTCCCTTATCCATCCCAGGTTATTGGCAGAAGGCTAGGAGAGAGGGAAAGCTGCCTTCTTAGAGTGATTTACTAGTGTGTTTTCTGAGTTGAAAAGATACATCTGTATGCTATGGGGCTGCCCTCCCGACACCTTTGGCCAGGAGCAGCTGGCAGAGAAGACAGAAAGCCATGGTGGGATCCATGGAGCTGGCCAGCTTGAGGCAGGATGCAGAAATGGGAAATTAGAGAAGTGTGCAATAGAGGGGAGCCTTGTGGCACAGTGGTTCAGCTGTAGCATTACAGTCCAAACTCTGCTCACGGTCAGCGTTTGATCCCAGCAGATTCTGGCAGCCGGCTCAAGGTGGACTCAGCCTTCCGTCCTTCCGAGGTCGGTGAAATGAGTACCCGGCTCGCCGGAGGGTGGGCAGTGGGGCAATGTGAAGCCTGCATAATTCAAGGGTAAACTGTCCAGAGAGTGCTTTAAGCGTTGCCGGGCAGTATATAGGCAGCACACTTTTGCTTGGCTTGGGACACACCAAGACAAAAGTGTGGTTAAAAACAACTTGCCCCTCAGGTTAGCACCAACAACCCCCGGGAAACTGCTCCGTGTTTCTGTTCAAAGCAGAACGAAAATTAGTCACAGTTAATGGCTTTGATTTGACCAACGGGGTCAACCAGTGTGTTCCTAACTTGGTAATCGTTTGGGTTATAATGTATTTAGGTTTTTATTTTAACCCACCCCCTTTACAAAGCAGTAAAACACTTATGAGCTCTTACACAGACTTCCTAGGGATAATTAATGTATTTATGTTCATTCTTTGTTGGCAATGAATGTTATGAAACAAATCCATCAGTCCACCTACCTACCTACCTACCTACCTACCTACCTACCTACCTACCTACCTACCTACCTACCTACCTACCTACCTACCTACCTACCTACCTACCTACCTACCTACCTACCTAGAAGTACAAACGTTTCCACACACAAAAAAACCCTTTGCCTCCCGCATTACTGGTTGGATCTCGCAGGGGGAGGAGAGCGCGAGAGGTGGGCTCGTCGGTTTAAACTGTGCTGTGTTTCCTTGTTTTTGCTCAGAGATCTGGACCAGGCAAGCATGGAAGCTGTGGTGTCTCTCCTTGCGGGACTTCCACTTCAGCCTGAAGAAGGGGATGGCGTTGAACTGATGGAAGCGAAGTCTCAGTTATTCCTTAAGTATGGGCCTTTTTTTAATTTTTTCCGTAAAAAAAGCATTCTGCTGGGGAAAGTCACCAGCTTCCAGTCACACTGAAGCCCCAAAGCAAGGGGGTGTTCTTGGTGGGAGAACTTTGGCAGGAGGTTAACGTCGGTAGGACTCGGCGTCAGCCTAACTCTTACGAATCATTCGTAAAAGAATTGTTGCCCTGAATGAGACGAAATCCAGAGAACCACACAATGTCCTGATTGGCTAGTCATACAGTCATAGAGGAGGAAGTTCTTAAATTGGGCCTAAATTCTTGTTTTCTTTGAATCGCCCCATGAAATGTCCTAGATCTGACAGTAAAGGCAGAGTGTTATGCATCTGTTGATGCGATCTAGGGAGAAGCTTTTAAAAACACAGTGGACCCTAAGTAGCCATTGGTCAGTGTTCAGTGAAGACACAGGCCAGGGATGTGTCGTTCCAGTCAAAACAAGATCAGCAGACAGGGACTAATAAGAGAAGCATCGTGGTTCAATCCCTGTGAAACGTTTGACACCCACACAGACGCACCAGGTTATATCCCCAATGGCTTACCACAAAGCACTTAAGTAAAATAGAAATGCATGCTGGCTTACAGTTGAACAGGAAAGTAAGCGTACAGTGAAATGAAAATAAAATAGAAAAACAGCCTCAAAGAGCACAGATAGGTGCCAGGGAGGCCAACTTGGGAAGAGAATCATGCAGGCGGAGCAAAGTACATAGACGTATTATACCTTTTCGGAGAAGATTGGACTATTTCGTGCAACTCCGGACAGGTGTTTGTATAAAAATGTTTCTTCTGGAGATACAGAGGTCATTAGGGTCTCCATGAAGCTGGGAGTCAGTGAGAATAATGGTTTAGTTCCTTTGCACTTCCGTGAAAGACGAAGAACATGGAGTTGAAGCTCTTTTGGAGAAGTAGCTTCCTAGTCTGTCCCCCCAGTTTCTTTCTATGGCTTTAGCTCATGTCTCGCTATCAGCTTCTGTCTGCTTGCTTTTGCCTGTTCCTCAGCTTTCGCTTTTCAGCCTCCTCGCCTTTGTGCCTGGGTTTGTTATGGGCGAGATAGAGTTTGGGAGCCAGGAAGCTAGTAACCCTCTTAACAAACTTTTTTTTTTTTTTTGAAGAGGGGGGCGGTATTTCTAGGCAGTGGAGAGGAAGTGTCTCATTCTTCTAGAAACCTGTTATGCTTTATTTCAAAATGGATTTTCACATCCATACATTCCAATGCTACTTTTATTTTTTTGCTTGCAGGTACTTCACCCTGTTTATGAACCTCCTCAATGACTGCAGTGAAGTGGAAGACGAAAATGCACAGACGGGCGGCCGGAAGCGCGGGATGTCCCGAAGGCTGGCTTCCTTGCGACACTGCACGGTTCTGGCCATGTCCAACTTGCTCAACGCCAACGTAGATAGCGGCCTGATGCACTCTATAGGTAAAATTGAGTGGACTTGGCCTTTCCTATGGCGAGGGTTGGGGGAAACTCGATGGCTCACGGACCGATTCGCCTAATTTTTTTTCCCGTTGGTTTGTTTGTTTGCTGCCAGGGCTGGGGTATCACAAAGATCTCCAGACGAGAGCCACGTTTATGGAGGTCCTCACCAAGATCCTGCAGCAGGGCACCGAGTTTGACACCCTGGCGGAGACGGTGCTGGCGGATCGGTTTGAGAGGCTGGTGGAGCTGGTCACCATGATGGGGGACCAAGGGGAGCTGCCCATCGCGATGGCTCTGGCCAATGTGGTGCCTTGCTCACAGTGGGTAAGATGAGTCCCTTTGGTGGTTTGCCCCTATGAGGCTGTTGCAAGAACTGTACATCTAGGAACTGGGCATCATCGCCTGTGTGTGTTTTCTTCCCTCCCATGGGTTGGTGGTCGCCTGGGATCAACTTGGGAAGCTGTTTTACGCTGAATCTATAAAGCCCAGCCTCGGGAACTCTGAGTGACAGGACATGTCCAGAGCTTCAAATGAGACTCTTTTCTATCCCTAAGGGGAGGCCCCGCTTGTTCCCTGCTAGTCTTTCCCTCTGTGTTCTAATCCAGGGGTTCTCAAACGGGTCCCCAGATGTTCATGGACTGCAACTCCCAGAAATCCTCGCCAGCACAGCAGGCGGTGGAGGCTTCTGGGAATTGCAGTCCAAGAACATCGGAGGACCCTAGTTTGAGAACCACTGTTCTAATCAACCCCATCCTTCCAGAAATCAGAATAAGTAAGGTGTGTTCAGGGTGGCATGATAGTAATGCAGGGAGCATTCTTTCCCAAGTTGTTCTGGGAATTTTTTGTTTTTGTTTTACTACTTCTTCAGCATCATGTTAGAACTGCAGAGCTGGAAGGGACCCTATAGATCATCCAGTCCAGCCCCTGTCATGGAGGCACAGCGTGGGAATCGAACTCCCAACTTCTGGCTCCGCAGCCATAGACCTAAACCACGGAGCTATCCAGCAGTTCTGTTAAAGGGCTTCAACTCAATAAGCCAATAGCATTGGACGGAATTCCGGGCGTATTATAATTTGTCTGTAATTAGCCACTGCTATTTCTGGAAGGACCAGTTACATTTCCAGTGAGAACAGATTTTTTTTATTAATATAGTTGCTGTCTGGCTTTGTCTGACACTGTAATTTAAGCTCTTTTGCATATTACATTTTAAAAATAAATACAAATTAACCTTTTTTAAAAAAAGTTTTATCAATGAGAGCGTGGTTATCTTTTTCCCCATCAAATCCGGCTTCTGCCTCAGCTTGTCATAGGTGACGCATTCAACCCTGATGGGTGTTGTGAGCGACTTTCATTGTTAATTTTAATTTATTTATTTTTTTGAAGGATGAGCTGGCTCGTGTCCTCGTCACCCTGTTCGACTCAAGGCATTTACTCTACCAGCTGCTCTGGAACATGTTTTCTAAAGAAGTTGAACTGGCCGACTCCATGCAGACGCTCTTCAGGGGAAATAGTCTTGCCAGCAAGATCATGACTTTTTGTTTTAAGGTAATTTAGACATTTGTAAAAATCGGCTTGAGGGGTTGGTTAGAGAGGAGAAGGAAGGCCAAGAGGTTAACTTTGACCATGAATACCAGAGGGACTTAAGCAGTTAAAAAACATTAAAAACCTATAAGTTAAAAACCAGCATTCTTGAGATAACTTACCGCTTAAAGATCTGCCTGAAGAGGGAAGGTCTTTGCTGATGACGGAAAGACAAGATAGAGGGGGCCAACCTGGCTTCTCAGGGCAGTGCATTCCAAAGCCTGGGAGCCACCACCGAGAAGGCCCTCTGTTGTGTCCTTACCCGGCATGCTTGGGAAGGTGGTGGAACCCAACGGTTACGCAGCCCCCCCCCCTGCTGATTTCACACAATGTTGGGATGGGAGATCAGACTGGCTACAGGTTTTTAGCGGTGGAGAAGATGTCATTTTTGATGGCATCACGTGTTCATTTAATGGACTGTCAGATTTAACTGCTTGATTATCCCTGCTAGAAGCCATCATGAAATAACAAAGTGGGTTAAATTCTCTTACGCAGGTCTATGGTGCCACTTACCTACAGAAGCTTTTGGAACCTTTATTAAGGAACATTATTACCTGTACTGAATGGCAGCATGTTAGCTTTGAAGTGGACCCTACGAGGTTTGGATTTGGTCTCAGGGGGAGGGCAAAGAGGGAAGAGATTAACTACAGCGTTCTGTCCTCCGTATTGTGGAGGTGGGAAGGGACGGATGCGACCCATGTTTGATGAACTGGTTTCTTTGTGTAGTCCTGGTGGTTTTCATATCATCAGATGGGCCCCAGGCCGCAAAGTAGCAGTAGAAGTCACTTGGCTTTGCTTTTACAGTAGGACCACTGTATCCTCAGGGAGTCAGTTCCAAACCCCTGGCAGATGCTGAAAAACGTGGATTATAGCAAACCCTGTTTTAATAGTGAATGCTAGACCTAGCATGGTTTCTGGTTCCCTCTAGTGACCAGTTCTGGTAACTTCACCTTTAGAAATACATATATTTCTAGGATTTTTTAAAAATTATTTTAATATTTTCAGACTGTGGATAAGTGAATCAGCGGATACTGATCCTAAAGATACAAGGGTCCTACTGTGCTTACAAAAAGTGGGGCAAATGATGAGTTTCTTAAGCAAGGCCAAGGATCTCATCTGGCACGAGGACCCATTGGTCCCTTGCAATAGTCTGTCTCCTTTGCATCCTTGTTCTGTGCCAAAGCATTAAGAGTCAGTTAAGTCTGGAGCCGTATGGCTTTTTTAACCTGCTCTTGGAGCCGTACAATTAATGGTCTTCAATTTCCTTTCTCTGAGTTGTGAATCCATCATAACCTACCTTCAGGTTAGAAATGTGAACCCATCGATACGGCCAGCTATGCATCTCTGAAATGACATTTGCTTGGGGTTTCTTGAGCAAATTTTGAGTAGTGAGGTGGTGGAGGAAGGTAGCATCAGGTGGCCCTTTCGAGGTTAATGGAATGCAGCTTTCATATTCCTTCACCACTGCCTGTGCTGAGTCGGGCTGACGAGAGGTGCAAGTCCCACCACATCTGGAAGGACACAGCAGCCCAACATCGTTACATCTTGCTTTGCAGGAAAGATTGGTTTCCAAAGCAACCTACCAATAAAACCTATATAAAAGCACTCTGCAATTAGGCTTGGATGGATGAGTCTATACCTTCCGGCCGCTGGTAGTCGAAAGGGCGATCCAGATGTTGGCCTCTTCCTTTTGGAAGGATGGCGTCAGAAGAGCTGGATTTAGGGTGACTTGCCACTGGAAAGTGCAAAGCAGAGAAGGACTCCTTCCTTTGCAGAGCTTGTTCATGTCCAGCTTTTAGTGACGTGATCTAGGCTCTGGTCTGTTGGAACGATCGCTGTGCCGGTCCCATTTCCTGCTGAGAAGCTTTCTGTCATGGTAGCCGTCAGCAAAAAAAGGGAGAGGCAGCTGTAGCGCTGAATGGCCCATTGTGACTTGTTCAGCATTCTTAGAAGTCGAAGCTGGTCCCCTTGGCGAAGCCCTGACAAGCCTTCTCTTGCAGGCTGGAATCGAGTGAAAGCCTTGAAGACAACCAACGGAGCCTCCTGCAGATGACGGAGAAGTTCTTCCACGCCATCATCAACTCCTCTGCAGAATTCCCACCTCAGCTTCGCAGTGTGTGCCACTGTCTCTATCAGGTAGGCCTGGACTGGGAAGTGCATGGTCTGACGTCGAGGTGGTATAAACCTAGCATCTCTTACGACTGCATTATGCCCTAGACCTGTGGAATCAGTGGGAAGGCAGATAGATTTTGTAGAGGTCCACTTTTGTCCCCCCCCCCCCTTTCAAAGGCTGACCTCCTTAGAAGAAAGATGCACGGGTGGGTCTCTGGAGATGCGAACATTAGTGCCTTGCCCAGGGCCCTTTTGTCTGGTGCTGATGTAGCTGCCTGAGACGGTCATCTGTCTCCAGTTATAGACTGACAGGGCTTTGGGCTAGTGGGTTAGCTCTCTGTCTTCCTTCCTTAAAATCAAAATACGTTGATATGTTTAGTAGTATCCTTTTGCCTTCTACCTCACCTGCGTTGAAGTGGGACCCTTGAATTTGGTCCTCAGACGCAGAGGTTCGCTATCCTGGAGTTTGCAGTAGAGTCAAAAACAATTTCTCCTTATGGATTGAGTTCATTTTATCCTGCCTTTCAGTGCAGCGGAGATGGGTCTCCTCTCGGCTGTCCGTTTTTACGATGTAAATGAGGTTCTGCTTTGAAATGGTGACTGACCCACCCTAAACCACTCCCCGCAAATTCAGTGTACTTTCCTTCAGCTATTGCCTTTCCGATTCACCTGACATAAATTGGAGCCCATCTCATTTTGTAAAACAGCTTGTTCAGTTGGATCCCCTATCTGCGGGAATCAGTATCCGCTGGCTCACTTCTCCGCTGGCTGAAAATACTGACTTAACCCCAGAAACACCTATTTATATGTATTTCCGGTGTGTATTTACCAGAACAGGCCACTAGAGGGAGACAGAGACCATGTGGAGTATAGTGTTTGATACTTGCACATTTTTGAGCATCATGGGGATGGTCTTGGAACTGGTCCCTTATGGATACCACGGTCCTACTGGATTTATATCCAGCCATTGGAGATACCCATAAAGGAGCAAGGCATTATGTGGGATCATGAGTGGAGTGTTCTTTGGAATTATAAAAACACAATGTACATTGTGTTTAACTCTTACTTTGTGTTTAACTCTTACTCTTACTTTTAACTAAGTTAAACTCTTACTTTGCTACACCGTCCCTCCCAAATGGAACAATCTTTAAGAGGGATTTGTCTGACTGTATGGAGGTTGACGCTTTTAATCACTGTTAGTCGGGCTGGGTATACATGAGAAGGTGCTTTTGCACTCGTCTCCTGGTTGGCCACTATGTGAACAGAATATTGGATCGGTTTTGGTTTGATCTAACTGGACTTTAAGGGAGGAGCAAACTCAGATGGACGTTTGCTGATGGACGTTCGTTGATCAAAGAAGCAGTAGGAAGGATTCTGAAGGAAGCAGTGTATTGTCTGGAGTGAAAGAATGGAGACAGGGAATTTGAGTCTGTACAAGGCCTTCCCCTTGCTAAGCAGGAAATGTCTTCCTCTCTCACCTTCTATTTCAGTGGTTCCCAACCTTGGGTCCCCAGATGTTAATGGACTGCAATTCCCAGAAATCTTGGCCAGCCCAGCTCATGGTGAAGGCTTCTGGGAGTTTGAGTCCAAGAACATCTGGGAACCCAAGGTTGGGAACCACTGCTGTATTTCATCTCTTCCCTGTCAGCGCAATTAATTAAACTATTCCTCTGCCTCTAATTAAGAAAGTAATCTACAATGATGTATGAGTGTAATAAGAATTTAGTTTTGCTGGCCTTTTCTTTAAACCTGCTTTGGAGGGTGCCCACTGATGCATTATATATAAAAAGAAGGATTTGCAGAAATAAATTTGCATGTGCTTATTTATATGAGTAGGTGCAAACTTAGAAATATTTTTTGCACGTTAAAACAGAACTGTAGTACATCTCACCCAAGTGGGAAAGCCCGTTTGAGTATAGAAGACCCCGTGTGTCTTTGGCCTGAGCAGCCCTTGAAATAGAGTTGTCTTTTGGCCACCCTTCTGATAGAGGACTGTCTTTTGTAATAGAGAATATTTGTACTCCTAAGGATGGTGGTTCATTTGCTAAATCTTGCTAAAATTGTCGTAATAAATCTTTCCCCCAATAAAGACAAAGTTTCAAGAGGGCAATAGAGTTGGTTCTTACTGTTTCTTAGGATAAAACCTCTGGGGTTCTGATGGTAATCTGGGGTGTGAGGAAAGGTCTGCAGTGATTGATGGAAGTTGTGTTACCTGTTTCTTGTATCGCAGATGTGTGACATGTTGGTTTTATGAATTAAAAGAGAATTTACCACTTTCTAGAAAGTGCTTCCATGTTAATCTCATGCTTCTGAAGAAGTAGATAGGTGTTCTCTTTACGAAGTGAGAACCAGATCCCATCAGCCAATAATACGCTAGGGCTCCCATATCTGCGGGACCAGTATCTGTGGCTTCACTTACCTGTGTTCTGAAAATATTAAAAATATTAAAAGAACAAACTAGAAATAAGTATTTTCATGATGTATTTACCAGAACTGGCCACTAGAGGGAGTCAGAGACCATGTTGTGTATTGTTCTTGAAGAATACATAGCATGGTCTCTGGCTCCTCTAGTGGCCAGTTCTGGTAATACAGATGAAAAAATGTATTTCTGGATTTTTTCTTTCTTTCACCATGGTATGTATAGCATTCACTATTATCCGCAGTTTTCAGCATCCACATCGGGCTTGGAACCAGTCCCCCGCAGATACAGGGATCCTGCTGTAGTTCTAATTTCCAATCTGTGGGAAGACAGCAGAGTCTGCTGTTTCTGTTTTAGACGTACTACATTATGCTAAAAGCATAAAATGAATTTTGCTAATAGCCTTTATGGTGATGGGACTATGAAATTTGAAATGCCCGGGGAGGTAATGCATAGTCATATATTGTTCTCCTGTTAAGATAGGCTTTGATGAGAGCGGGTGAGGTTTCCTTGCCTGCGTGTGTTATACTGGAGCTTCCAGAATTGGACTGTGGTCTTGAGATGACATGAACCCAACAGCAAAAGCCCCACCAAACAAGCAGTAATCCGAGAGTGAATAAAGAACAGCCCTCCAGAGGGTTTTGGACTGCGACCCCCAGCATTCCTCACCATTGGTTTTGGTGACTGGGGCTGATGGGAGCTGCAGTCCAAACACATCTGGCGGGCTGCCTATTACACCTCTTCTATTGGATACCAGTGTCCAGTCCCCCTTTGCCTTGTGGCTTGACTGTTGAGGTAGAGTCTCTTTAAATCATCGCAGGGATAACATGTTTTATTTTATTTGGGACTAGATGCTTCGGAATAGCTCAGCCAACATGGGACAAATTCAGCATTGGCCGATTTTAAGGGTAGAGGGTTTTTTTGTTTCCTCATTTTTGAAATTCCCTGAGCTCAGTATGGTCTCAGAATCTGGGATCTGGCTTGTGCTAAATGCCCAGCTACTTCACTGGCTTGTGTTAAATTCTCATCCCGCTTATTTTTCTGGAACGGCTTGGTGGTGGCTGTATGGAAGTTTGGCAGGAGAGCGAAGAGGTGTTGTAATCATCATTCCTGAGGCGGGACATGACTGACCATGTGCTTAAGCCTTCTTTCCTGCCCAGATGCATGGAATTAGCTGCTTCGTTTGCCTTCCTTTACAATTTATGGAGTAGGGAGATCCAGAAATTAAAAATCCTATACATCGGGGGAATGTCGATCCTAAGACTCTGCCGTTGCTTCTGTTCCCGGCCGAGCATCGGTCGCTCCTGTCGTTTTAAATTCAAAGGACTTGCCCGGCTGCCTGTAACAACGGGGTATGTGTATGTGATGGGGACAAGTCCAGCCACGTTGGCTTCTCCTTAAGAGAGCCAGTTCCCATGAGTGAAAGTGTTAAGCTTTTGATCTCGCAGCGGAATTGCTGAACCATAAGTTGAAACATGCACGATGGAGCAAATAAACCTGTCTTTTTCCCCTCTGTTTCGAGAGATATGGCATGCTCTGGGTTTCAGCACGATCAGGCATTGAGCCAGATTTTCCAGGGGGAAATCTATGCAAATTTGACTAAAGAGAAAAATCATTTCCAGAGACCACAGTTTCCTGTAATAGTGCCATAAGTAAATATTTTTGAGATCCTTAGCTTGCTTTATTTAACCGGGTGGAGATGAATGTATGAAACCTTCATTTGCTTTGGCTGGTGTATTCTGTCTTGATGCATGTTTTTTGGTAAGAGTAAAAGGGATTGAACTGGTGTAATTTTTAGAGTAATAGGTGGTTTGGGATGTTGTGCAGGAATACTAACCAGGGGCAGGCCAGGAGAATATAGTAGGACCCCTGTATCTGTGGGATCAGTATCCTCTGATTCGCTTATCCACAGTCTAAAAATATTAAAAGAAAAATCCTAGAAATATATATTTCTAAAGATGAAGCTACCAGAACGGGCCACTAGAGGGAACCAGAGACCATGCTGTGTGTAGCTTCCCTGTTAAAATACCGTTGGCTGTAATCTGCATTTTCCAGCATCCGCCTGGGGGTGATTTTGAACTGATCTGCCATAGATATGGAGGTCTTATTGTACAACTCAAGATTTTGTGTAGGTGATGGGCCATGAGAGAAGCAGCAATTGTATAATCCTTTGTGGAGTGGAATCAGTCCTCTCCCCCCCCCCCCCCCCCCGGTCACATTGGGCATGGACTTGTATGATGAAAAACCTGACTTTGCAGACGGCTTGGTGCTGTTATTTGGAAAAAAACGAGCACGCTTCATAATCAAATTAAGCGAAGATGTTGACTGACAGCTTTCGGCCAAGGAAATCTACATGTTCTAAACACCACCTATACTAATAAGCAGCGGATTGCTGCGTCCATTTAGAAAGGCACCTTAAAAACGCTTAAACCTAGCCAGAAATAGTAGAAATGATTGGAGTTTTGACATTTGCTTCCTTTTGTATTTGTGAACAAATTGCAGTCACCCACAAAATACAAACTCTCATCCAACATTACTGTGTATATTTCATTTTCTGTTCTGTTTTGTTACATTTGATTGTGTAATTTTGTGTACAGATCAACATTGGGTTGTGTTGTTTTTTTTTTTTGTGTTGCTGTATGTGGTTGGTGCTGTGACTTGTTTGTGCTCATCTCTGTTCTGTAGGCAACTTGCCACTCTCTCCTGAATAAAGCTACCGTAAAAGAAAAAAAGGAAAACAAAAAATCAGTAAGTTTCCGAGAAGTTTTCTTCGCCATTTCTTTCTAAGCACACAAAATTCTCTTTTCCCCGATTTCTGTTTTTTCCTCTTTGTCTCCCAAAAAAAAAAAAAAAAAAAAAAACAAAAAACAAAAAAAGCACCTTTTCACTCTCTAGCTTTCTCGACTCTCATTGAAAAAAAAAATCATTCTACTAATTCTGGCACCAAAAAAGCTTTCATTTTAATTAACACCGGTCTGAATTTCACATCTCTTTCTTTGAAAGAAAAAAGCAACATTGGAAAATTCTGAATGTGCCTGTGTGAGTTTCTCTTTTCGGACGGCAGGCTTTCTGCAGCTCCGCACCGCCATTCTGATGTCCGTCTCCTGGTCGCCACTTGCTATGTCCAGAGACACAAGGGGGAAGCCAGAAAATAAGGACAAGGCATATATTTGCACTGGTATTCTTAACAGCCCCCACCTCCCCCTTGTCCTAGAGGAGGACCTGTCTCCCTCTCCGGTTTTTCCTCCATGGCGTTGAGGACTCAGGATTGGAAGCAAAGGGGAGCTTGATAAGACAAGATCAGAACAGGACCCTCAACAACTTGAAAAATGAGCCCTAACTGGCACAGTAAATGTCTGCCGTTGGGACGTCTGGCTGTAAGGACCACACGGCATCCCAGAGTGTGCTTCCAACACAATCACTGTTCAACCGGCTTTGGAAAGAAAAAAAACACCCAGTGGTGCACTGTTCATAGTTATTTGTGCATTCCTGCCTGTTTGTGCAATTGGGAGTATATCACACGTGTGCAAAAACGAACTGGCTTTACTTTCCAACTTCCCCCCCACCCCGAAAGCTAAAAAGTGTCCTTTGCAAAGACGCTCGTTTGCTTCATGTAGATTTTCAAAAAGTGTTTGTTAAACCAAGACACTGTGTTGGAAAACGGAAGAGTTTTCCCTGTATTTCGACTGCCTTGGTTTTTCTTTTTTTTTTAACTCTATAAGATTTTCTCACTGCCTTATGAAATTTGGGGAGTTGCCAGTGCAAAACAACCTGTTCAGGTGAGCTTTGGTTAAGGTGGAATTTTTGGTTTGATATGCAAATATTATGAGTTGTAATGCTTTTTGGGTTTTTTTTTTTTTTTTTTTGCCTGAATGTTTTATTGTACGATGGCTCAACTCCCTCTTATCCATCTGTTCTCTGAACTTGCACGTTTTTGTGACCAGTTCCCTGAAATATAATATGCGTTGTACACTATGTTGTGCATTATTTACACAAAGATAACTATTTTTGTTCATCATTTCCCCCGAGTATATTCCTGCCTCTGTTTCTTTTTAAATTGGAAAACTGCATTACAGAACCAGAGCAGTATGAATTCAAAGGCATACCTGCGTTTTTGATTAGGCACAGATTCAGAAAGTGAAACTTAGATTAAGTTCACGTTCAAATGTGACATTTTTTCCCCCTACCTTCCCTGAGTCCAGTAAATCTAGAGTCACCAGGTTTTTGGGAAAGTGGTCTAGAATTTTAAAGCAAATTGATACTGTTTTTGGTTTTTCTATGTACGGCCACAAAAACTTTCTCTGGGTGTTCAGAGATAAGAAGTGGAAGTTTTTATTTCTTTATGCATGGTGGGGTTGCGATTGCAGCTTGGTGGCTCAGTAGCTTGGGTTCCTGGCTAGAGCCAGAGGTTGGGAGTTCGATTCCCCACTGTGCCTCTTGGGAGTAGAGCCAGCCTGGGTGGCCTTGGGCAAGCTGCACAGTCCCAGGGATACCCCCCGGAAGAAAGGAGTGGCCAACCACTTCTGAGTATTCCCTCTACCTGGAAAACCCTAAAAAGGGTCACCATAAGAATTGACTTGACGGCACATGATTATTTTTATTTGACTGTATGGCACCACTTCAGAGTACTGTATACTTGGAAATCGTGATGTAGTTGATAGAGTGAAGGACTAGGACTGAAGAGGCCTGGGTTCAAATCCCCACTAAGCCTTGGAAACTCACCAGAGAAGTGAGTTTTAGTAAAACCACTCCTTAAATATCTCACTTACCATGGAAGCCCTATTAGGGTCGCCATAATTTAGTTGTCATTTGATGGCACATTAACAGAACATACCCAGAAGACCCTGGATGAGGTCACCATAAGGCAGAATTGACTTGATGATATGCAATTAATTGGCCTGCCCATTCATCCTCTTGAGCTTGCCTGAGATCTATGCTAATTTTGCATAGGCACCCTGGGTGACATTGTTTCCCCCACAGTAGACCTATAGGTATGATGTGGATGGCTGGTCTGCCTATATGATCCCTTGCCTATGTAAATGCTAAAGAGAAGCCAAGATTCAGTGCTTGGGGAACAGAGAGAGCATTCAAGTGGGTTGCTCGTTCCAGCTCTAGACGGCAGTTAGAGCTTGTTAGAGCAACCCATTTTATCTAAACTGGGCCAGATTGTACCAAGCTTTTGATGCATAAGGTGTGCAAACAACCTAATGCCTATTTCTTCATCTCTCCTTCATCATTAGGGAAGTGAGGAGATTTCTTTATGATTGTTTGAACATGATATTTTTATAGCCCAAAGATGCAACCGTATATAGTAGGACCCCCTTATCTGCGGGATCAGCATCCGCTGATTCACATATCCACAGTCTGAAAATATTAAAAGAAAAAAAAATCCCCAAAATAGATCTTTTAACAACGAAGTTTCAGAACTGGCCACTTGAGGGAGCCAGAGACCATGCTATGTGTTTGCTATTCAAATAGCATTTGCTATAATCTGTGTTTTTCAGCCGGGGTGGGGGTGGGTTTGGAATCGATCCCCTGCGGATACGGGGGGGCCCTGCTGTAGTTTGGTATTTTGCTCCAGCACAAATCGGGAAATCTTTCCCTTTCCCTTCCCACTGCAGCCCCTCTGGGTGCTTCTCAGCCCTGTGGAGCAGAAGTATAGGGTCCAGAAGAGCAGAGGTCGTCAACCCCCGGTCCGCGGCCCGGTGCCGGTCCGTGGCCTGAGCCGGACCGGGCCACGAAGACAGACCTCCCCCCCTGCATGCACTCCCCTCCCACAGCTGCTTTGCGTGCACACGCGCGTGCCAGCACCAGCGTGAGCGCTCTCCCCCACCCCTTCACGCATGCGTCCGAGCGCCCGTGCGAAGGGGTGTGGGGGCGATCGCGCGTGCGCTTACACGCCTGTGCGCGCTCCCCACCGCTTCGCGCATGCGCCCGAGAGAGCACGCGTGCGAGAGAGAGAGAGAGCGCTCCTTCAGCCGCTCTGCGGTCCCGAAAAGGTTGGGGACCGCTGCAGTAGAGGTCTCGGAGTCTGGAGGAAAGCAGTGGGATCCCGCAGAATGACACTGTTGGATCCTGACCGTTGTTCATCTTGCAACTACTTTCCCACATGGAGACGTTGGGGAGTGGTTTTCACTCTTGGTGGTGGGCAGAAGGTTGCACAGGGGTACCAAGAATGGCCTGCTTGAACCTCCATTTAGTTGAAATGCTTGCTCGCGGAATTTATTTTTCCCTCCTGTGATTTGGTCTGGGTTTTTATTTGGGATTTATACAGCTTTGTCCATAAATGGCTTCTCTATATAACGTCTGTGTGTGTGTGTGTGTGTGTGTGTGTGTGTGTGTGTGTGTGTGTGTGTGTGTGTGTGTGTGTGTGTGTGTGTGTGTGTGTGTGTGTGTGTGTGTGTGTTTATGAGAGAGAGTGTGTGAATGGAACGCTGGAACAAAATCATGCCAACATTTGTTCTATTCTGAATAACTTTTCTTCTTCTTTGTCTTCTAATAACAATTTGGCCCTTGCCTCTGGAGTCTTCGTAACTCGAGAGAGCCTTTTTGGCACCCTGTCCTTTTTTAATCCTGGCACAGTGATGCATGTAGAAGGTTTGACACTGACCAGGGAGCTGAAACCTTCCTTTATGTTCTTTCCTCCTTGTTCTTTCCCCAATTTGTATCTTTATCGAATTCCAACTTAACACTATCCAGGTGGTCAGTCAGCGATTTCCTCAGAACAGCATCGGAGCGGTCGGCAGTGCCATGTTTCTGAGGTTCATCAACCCCGCGATCGTCTCTCCCTACGAGGCTGGGATTTTAGATAAGAAGCCGCCGCCCAGAATCGAAAGGGGGTTGAAGCTAATGTCCAAGGTAAAACACCGGCTTCTCTCTCTTTTTTTGGACGAGAGCCCAAAGTTAGATTCTGTGCAGTGTTGCTTAGAACTTTTGTTTTAAAATTACAGTGATTATAGTGAAGGGGAGATTGAAATCCAAATTTCATTTGTGATGTAAAGCAAGGATGTTAGAGGTTCTGCTCTTGAGAGCCTACGTGGGCCACACACATGACCAAATCGATTGAGGGATTGAGTCCTTAATAACTACAAACACATAAACAACATAAGCTATACAGTTATACCAACAGCACCACCAACCTCCCCTTGGACCCTTGGTGATATAATCAAACTTTTTCTTTTCTTTTTCCGTTTACAAAGCCCCATTCCCCTTCCAAAACTGCACTGGATCGTGTGAAGATGCACAACCCATCCCGTTCATTCATACAAAATCAATAAAAGCTCCCCAGATATCTCTAAAAATATTTGTATGTATCAAAACGTTTTTTACTCTAATGTTACAGTTAGCTTGTCATTAATAGCAGCATTCCAAACTTCTTTATACCAGTCATTTAACTGAAAACCATTCTTTACTTTCCAATTCTTTGCTGACATTAATCTTGCTGCTATTAATAAATTTGATATTACTTCTTTCACTATCCAATTCCACTGCTCCCAATCAAATATTGATAAAAGCGCTATTCTAGAGCATGCTTCTATATTTATCTTCAATATATCATTCAATACCTTAAAAACCAACCTCCAGAATTTCAACGTATTCTCCCATTCCCACCATCTATGAATATAAGTGCCTATATCCTGATCACATCTCCAACATAGTTCCGTAAGTTAGGTCTCTGGCTTTGGAACTAGAGGTTGGGAGTTCAATCCCCCACTCTGCCTCCTTGACAGGACTGGAGTCGATGATCCATAGAGTCACTTCCAGCTCCCCAGTTCTAAGATGATGATGATAAATCAGAATATTTATTCTCCGTACAATTCAATTTCACCAGTGTTAAATACAATCTCCAAACTAATTTACAGTTTTCCTTTATCCTCATAGTCATATATGTTAATATTCTCCCCGCCCCCGATATTCTTCCACGCTTCCGTCCTTCTTTTCCCTCCCAAAGCTGCTTCCCAGAATGCTTTAAGAGCATCATGTTGGTCCCCTACCATCTTTTTGATCTTAAGCATATGTGGACCAGGGTGGCTGCTCTGGGCGGTTTGCAGCAAGTAAAAACACACAAGCAGTCAAATTAAAATCAAACGCATAAATAATAACAGTAAACTCAGAAGGCATAATTTATAGCTTTCTAGCAGAACGTGAGGCATAATAAAAAATCCGTCTGGGTCACCGAGGAAGGCCTTTTTTAAAAAGAGAGTTTTCAGGAGCCTTTGAAACTTTGGGAGGGAGGGAGCCTGGCACAGCTCTACTGGGAGTTGATTCCAGAGTGTTGGTGCCACCACAAAAAAGGCCCTCGTTATGGGAGATGATTTCCTGGCCGTGGCCACCCGGAGGAACAGCACCAGGGAGAACCTAAGGGTGTGGGTTGATGACATCGGGGAAAGACGCTCGGACAAGTAGCGTGGCCCCAAACCGTGAAGGACTTTGTCGGTCAAAGTAACGCTAAAGAGGAAAGTTCCAGAGCACCCATTCTTGTGTCCCAATGAGTATCCATTGCTCGAACCATGTTATTTGCTGTTCAGGTACTGCAAAGCATCGCCAACCACGTCTTGTTTACGAAAGAGGAGCACATGCGGCCTTTCAATGACTTTGTGAAAAGCAATTTTGATGCAGCCCGAAGGTAAGGCCCCTTTAGAATGCAGAGTTTTAAAACCAGCTTCGCCTTTCCAGCTTTTCTGGGCCCAGTTGGAGTTAAACTTGAAAACAGTCCGTTGCGGCGGGTGGTGGTGATTGGATGATTCGGTCCTGAAGCCAGCGTGGCTTTAGGTCCGAGTGGCGGCCGACGGCCTGGAACCAGCAGAGCTTGGGCAATCTGAAGAATCTCCTAGCCAGCGTGGCTCCCAGAAATAACTCTCCAGTGCTAAGAGTTGGGTCGTGTGAGCAAAATCGACAGGGCCCAGTGTAGCAGTCAAGAGTGTTGGACTAGGACTCAGGAGACCTGGGTTCAAATCCCCACTGGGTGGCCTTGTGCCAGTCACACATGCTCAACCCTGGCCAGGCTGGTGAGGATAAAAAGTGGGGAAGAGAACCACGCATGCCACCTTGATCTCACTGAAGTAAAGAGGGGTTTATATAAAGGTTACAGATAGGTCCTTCAACCCTAAAGCCAGCAACCTTAAACCTAAAGGGCTGAAGGCGGCAGGATGCAGTCGAACATGGCGTTGGGTTGTTCAGTGGCCGAGAGTAGACCTTTTCACTAAGTTGGGTGGTATACAAGTATCTGAAGCAGGCAAACCACTCGGATCAAGAGCATACGCAGAACTGATACATGGAGTGGTCTAGCTTGGACTGGCTTTAAAAGAGGGCACATCTATTTGCCACAAGGCTGTGTGTTGTTCACAATAACATCTGGACCGTATGATCAACATGGTATTCCCAGAGGTGGCCGAAGCAGCATGTCCATGAGGACTAAGGCTTGGAAACAGCAGCGAACGGGGAAAGTGCCCTTACCATCCCATCCTGTAGGATGGTGGACGGCGAAATGAGTCTTTTTAGTTTGCCCCCAGCAGAGTGGCTGTTTTAAGTTCTGGAAATAAATCAGTGGGGTGGGAGAGTGAGAGCTGATCCGTTCACTCGGCTGCCCTCTTAGCTCTTGTGGCCGCCTCTTGCCTCAGAGAGGTAGAGAAGGAAAGCTCATAATGGACTCAAAGAAAAACACAGCAATCCACGCTAGCCTTGTATCTATGTGCGTCACACATTCAGACTCATATCCCTGCTGTTGTTTGGCTGATTGATTTACCTTGGCGGGTGCAGCAACCCAAAAAGTGTCCTTGCAGGGTGCATCGTTAACATCTGCTTGTGACCATCATGCCATTCATTCATAACCCCCACATCTGCAAAACATCTGCCACCCCAGTGAGGTGCTTTTCCAAGGTGACCAAAAAGAATTATGGTTCTCTCTCCCCCCCCCTCCTTTCTTTACCTGTAGGTTTTTCCTTGACATTGCATCAGATTGTCCGGCCAGCGACACAGTCAACCACAGCCTCTCTTTCATCAGCGACAGTAACGTCCTTGCTTTGCATCGCCTGCTCTGGAATAATCAGGAGAAGATTGGCCAGTACCTGTCGAGCAACAGGTAGGAAGTGACCGAACTGTAGTGAACGTTGTTGATTTGGGGTGGAGATACGTATTCCAGAGATTGTTGTGGATAATTTACCATTTCACGAGATAGTCGCTTTCTCCATGGAAGGATGGGCTGTGTTTTCTGTTGGCTGCGCCTTTGAATCACCACCACCACTACCACCATCATCTTAGAACTGTAGAGCTGGAAGGGACTCTATGGACCCTCAAACCATAGGGTCCCTTTCCTGCTCTACAGTCCTCAGATGATGATGACGACCCTGTGCCTCTTTGTCAAGGAGGCCCAGTGGGGAACCGAAGTCCCAACCTCTGGCTCTGCGGCCAGATGCCACTGAGCTGTCCATCTCTGTCCAATTAATTCATGCCGTTGCTCTTATTTTTATGAGGTTAATGCATGCCTTAAACAAATTAGCACCTAAACGTCCTTACGCATCACTTCCTGCCACTAACAGACAAAGGAAGAGAAAGAGCAATTCTGTCTCTCGGGGCTTTGCCTGCTTCATCCCAGTGGGGCAGCTTCGCCACTGTAGGACAGAGAGGATGCTTACAAGGAGCTTCTGGTCCTCTGTTTCCTTTTCAATCATGCCAGGAGTCAGGGTTGGAAAGCGGCGTTGTCTCGAGAAGTGGCCTGCCTCTGGACATTGCAAATTCTGTACTAGGTAGACAATGGTTCAGACGGCTTGTGGGCCACTTTATTCTCGTACAGACAATGAGACCATACTTATTGACAAGGGCCATGAGACGTTTACGGTCCTTTGGGAGCACAGAATCAAAACGTTGGGAAAACCTAGCGTAACGCACCTCGCTTAATCACGACACAGCAGTCCAAGATACGGATAGGCGGGCATGAAATGTGGGGAGGTTCAAACCTGCCGTGGTGGGAGGGTAAGGAAGCAGCTGCCGTTAGGAACCTAGTTCCCCACTCCATGGAATAAAATCTCCCTCTTCATACAATTTAGTTAACTTGGGAGTGGGAAGGGTGGCCGCTGTTTGAAGCAAGAAACATCACCTCTGTTTCTAGTGAGAAAACAGGGTTTCTCGGGATTTTTGTCCCCATGATAAATAGTGTGGAAGATTTGCAGACCAAACCTGCTACATACATTTACGGCCGGTGACGAGGGATCGCTTGCAGGTCCTATGAAAACCATCAGCATCAGCTGGTCCAGTTCTTGTTGTTTTTACTGATGAACCACCCTCCTCCTTTAGGGACCACAAAGCTGTTGGAAGGCGGCCTTTTGACAAGATGGCAACTTTGCTGGCCTACCTCGGCCCCCCCGAGCACAAGCCCGTGGCAGACACGCAGTGGTCCAGCATTAATCTCACCAGTTCCAAGTTTGAAGAATTCATGACTAGGTAACAGCCTCTGAATACCTGTTTGCTTTGTTTTAATAATCTTGCCAGCCCTCCCAAGTATGAATTGGTTCCCACAGATGAATGGGAAAATGGCATAATGTTTTGTTCCTCCATTTTTATTGTCTTCCTGCATTGAGATTCCAGGATTTTTATTCCCCCTAGCTCTCTTCCCTGCATGTTTATCCATATCTCAGAAGTATTTATAGGAGTGATCTCATCTCTGATGAAATCTTTTCGGTAGGCACAAAAAAGATTCCAGGGGGAGCCTCTGGTTTGGTGGCTGAATGGAGTATATAGTCAGACAAGCACGAACCGATGCCTTTATATTTACTTTTGCATCTTTAGGCACCAGGTTCATGAAAAAGAGGAATTCAAAGCCCTCAAGACGCTAAATATCTTCTATCAAGCTGGGACATCCAAAGCTGGCAATCCCGTGTTCTATTACATTGCACGCCGGTAAGCTGCTTCTTGTTCCTTAGTGTTTACTTTTGAGAACGGTGTAGTCTGTGTGGAAAAGCAAACTTGCACATTTTCTCATGGAGAGAAGGATACCCTTGCAATTTGTTGTCCCCTCCCACTTGGGTTGATGGAAGTTACTTACTACAACCAATCCTGTGTGTTCGAGGAGCCTTTTAGTAAAAGAAGACAGCCAAATCCTGGAGTCTGGTTCCCATCTCCACTTTGTTGGGCTGTCTACTGGTTTCTTCTTCTGTATTACTGCCTGTCCTGTGTCACAATATGAGAGTGCCCACACAGAGGGAAGACGGCATAGGCCTCATTGACCCCCTGCAAGGTATGCTGTATATGAGGGTGATGATGGCCTCTGTTCTGTATGAGACGCAGGTGGCACTGTGGGTTAAACTGCTGAGCCCCTGGGCTGGTCGATTGGAAGTTCAGCAGTTCGAATCCGTGCAACAGGGTGAGCTCCCGTCGCTTGTCCCAGCTCCTGCCAACCTAGCCGTTCGAAAGCATGCAAATGCAAGCCCATGAATAGCTACCACCTCAGTGGGAAGGTAATGGCGTTCCTGTCTAGTCACGCCAGCCACGTGAACACGGAAAGTGTCTATGGATAAACGCTGGCTCATCGGCTAACTAACAGGGATGAGCACCGGCCTCTACAATTGGACACGACTGCACTTAATGGTCACGGGGAACCTTCACCTACTACGGAAGAGGTTTCTGCTACTCCACCGATCTGCTTCAAGTGGCATGGGGGAGCTGTGAGGTGGACTCGCCCTGTACTGGCTTTCTGGCCCTTCTTGGGCTTTGGGGATGATCCAAGAGGTTATATCTGCAACTGGGGTGAGTACTGGGAGGGACTTCCCCCAGTCTCCCCCCACCTGTCATTGGTGACCAGGTGCAAGCTCTGCATGTGGAGAAAACAGATGATCGGCAAGGAGATCAGGAATTCCCACAACAACGTCCACCCAGTCACATGGGAGAAGGGAGGCCAGAGAAGGCAGTGTGAGAAGCAGAGCCCACCGGCTTCCTTGACTCACAACCACAGGAAGGATTCCTTTCGGAACAGAGTCAGATCTAGGCCTAGCTGGGCCACAGAGTCTTCCGTCTTGGGCCTTTTGCCCAAGCGAAGCACCTTTAGGTGCCGGTCAGTGTTTGTTAGGTGCCGGTCAGTGTGCATATATGTCAGGCAGAACTCCCAGAACGGAGGATTCTGAGGTTTGTAGTCCAGAAAGTCGGGAAATGCCACACCAAGTTGTCCTCTGGAAGGTTCATGGAGCCCACAGTATCGCTTAAAACGGGCACCTGCCTATTCAGGCAAGTGGGAGGGTCAACCCTTGAAAAGGACGTTCCTCCTTTCTTCTGTTCCTGCGAAAAAGGAACACACCCCAGTAAGGTCCAGCAGGACTCCCTTCTGCGTCTCGAGAGTGATGTGTGCATCCTTCGTTTCACGAGTGGCTGTGTTTCTGTTCTGGAAATGATGAGACAGTGAGGAATCTACACACATGTTTGGGAACGTGCCAGCCAATTTATATAATTCCTGTACAATAAGTTTTTTGTGTGTGTGTGTGTGTGTGTTTGTGTTGGAACTCCCTCCCCCTGGAGGCCAGGCTGCCCGTGTGGGGGTTTTCTATGGGGGCTTGTCCCTTACCACTTTGAATGTGTTTCGGTGTTGCTTTTGCTTTTTAGTATGGCATTTGTGGGACCCTTGTGAGGATTTGAAGACTCACTGTTGTTAGCTTTAATATTGTCTTAATCATGTAAGCCGCCTTGGTTCCTTTTAAGGAAAAAGGCAGGGTAAAAATATTTTAAATACATGAATATCTGTGTGTGTGTGATGAACGGCCCTCTGGGCACATTTCTGTATGTACATTGGATTGCATTTTTGTACTTTATGGTACTGTGGCTGGCTGGCTAGCTCAGTGAGGTGGGGACTTGGCTGCAGAGAGAGAGAGAGAGAGATTTGAAATTTGATTCCCGACAGGAATTCCCCTTTTCTCTTGGAAGAAGAGCCGGCCTGTGTTGGCTTTGGTCAGACTGTACAGTCCCAGGGCGCCCCTAGTGGAAGGAAAGGGTAAACCACTCCTGAGGACTCTGTACCTTAAAAATCCTATATATAACTTCTGTTCCTCCTGTTTTGTGCTCCTCAACTTAATACCATCATAGCTGATTTCCTGTCAAAGATATGGGTCGGCTGTGCTTAAGCGCCAGCACAAATATTCGTACAAATATTGTTCCTGACAAATATGGTCAGGAACAAGCAATTGCCACAGGGTCTCTGTTGCTTCGGTGAGAATCAGTGGCATCTCCACTTGCACACCCAGCAAACCTACACATACATAATACCATATAAACTCAATAATAATAATTTTGTGTGTATGTGTGAGAGAGAGGGTATATAATTATTATTAGGTTTCTCATACAAGGGATACACCAAAGGGGGAAGTCCGTTCAGATAGGAGCAAACCAGTTTTACAAATTCTTCCAAACTAAAGACGTTTTAGAACGTCCCATCGTTCGTTACACAGTTTAGCAATTATTCCTTCACTTATTTATAATAAATACTTCCAAGTCAGTATTCGCTGCATCAGGTCCATACTCAGGAATAAACCTCCTTTGTATCTAAATCTCTAGAATTTGAAACCATATACCGTAAGTTTGTCCTTTTTCCTTGTTTGACAAAGTCCACAAATAGCTTCTAGATTGTTCTAAAGTTTGTCAGTGCTCTGTCTTTGATTAAGGCCGACAGCTCGACGGCACACCATTACTATTATTACCCATTTGCAGCTTGGAGAGCGTGCACATGGCTGCTCCAGTGGTATTTTTATTTACATATATTTTCAGCCATAGCGTCAGAGATGAGCAAGGATGTGAACTACCCGGATTCTCGACGGGAAACTAAATCATTTTGCTTCTGTTCTGTAACTCTTAGCAAAAGTGGCTGTTCCTCCCGTGCCCTATGTAAATTTCCTTGTTTTCTTGTGCATTAACTGTGCTGACTGATGGAGACCCAGATTAACACAGCTGGCCAAGATCCAACAGTCTCTGTTGATATCGAGTGCCACCAGGATCAGGGCTTCCTCTCCCTGGAACATGATCCAGAGCCACGTCACGAGCACAGTTGTGTAGGGTGTGCAAGCAAGAGACAAGGAGATGCCACTGATTCATACTGAAGCAACAGAAACTCTGTGGAAATCGCTTGTTCCTGACCCGGTCAGTACAAATATTTGTGCTGGCGCTTAAGTGCAGCCAACCATGTCTTTGACAGGAAATCAGCTATGACAGCATTAAGTTGAGGAGCACAAAACATGAGGAACAGAAGTAAATTATAAAGACTGAATCACATGAGAATTTGCACTTATGTCTGTGTGCGTTCAGTCATGTGATAGGCCAAAGACAGCGGGCCTACCGTATGGCCCATCAGCTGCATGCGAGGTGACGTTAATTCAGATTGGGAAGGAGGTGTAGAGGGATACGGGCATGCTGCTCAAGCAGAAGATCTTGGGTTGAGCCCCTAACATTTTGGGTTGAGCCCCTAACATTTTAGATGGAAAGGGTCTCAGCAAGACTGGGGAGAATCTGTCCAACCCTTTTTCTCTTGTCTGTCAGTACTGGGATGTGGACCAGTAGTGTGAATTGATAGAAGCCAGCTTTCTAGGTTTTATATGCTGGGGCTGTTCCTTGTGATGTACGATAGGACCCCAATATGCCTGGGGATCGGTTCCAAGCCCCCCCCCCCCCATGGATGCTGAAAAATGCTCAACGTTCTGGCCGGCCAGAAGAAAGTTTGCATTGTGTTTCGCCCCTCCTGCCCTCCTTTCCATGATGTGGAGAATTGAGCTGTATGTTGCCCTTTTTTTTTTTTTTGCATCTAGCATGCAGATTGCTTTTCAGAAATCATGCACATGAATCAGAGTCAAGTAGAGTCTTACTTGCCTGCAAAGTAAACCAGACATGGTTGTTGTGACTATCTTATTTATTAAGGCCTCCAACAATTTATAATAAAGTAACATTCATTTTAAGACAAAGCACGGAGCACAGTGTGTCCTGGACTCGTCCTTCGGTTGTCTTTCTGGAGGAATCTGCCCGTGTCTGATGCTCCTGCCATTTTTAATGGGGTTTTTTGTTTCGCTTGTCCAGGTGTTGTGCACTCAGTTTCCATGTTCATTTTTCTACTAATGCCTCAAACTTCTTTAAATGCTTTTAAGAATATGCCATTATTATTGACACTCCGTTTGGCCTGTGTCCCAGATCAAAAGCGAATATTGTGACTCGTGTGTCGTGAACAGCAAGAGCAGTTGCTTGTCTTCATTTGCCTTCTCGAGACAAGGCGAAGAAGGGAAAACAAATTGGGAAGTGAGTGGTTGTAGCTTTGGACTTGGTAGCAGAAGGCGTCCTTATTAGAAAATACAGTGATGGTCGTAAAGAGTCACTGAATTGAATGAGACTAAATTACCCTGATTTTTTAATGTAAAATGCTCAGATGAATTAGGCTGTTTTAAAGATTATATTCACAGACAGAAAAACCCCCACCAAGTTAAAAGAGTGAAGAGAAATGGGATGCCAGCAACAGGAAGATTGCCATGTGATGTGGTGAAATTAACGTGTGATGATGTTACATTGTACTTTGTGGTGGTCATTCCCTTTGCAGTGGGTGCCTTTGGGGTAGAAGGAACTTTGGCTGTGGTGATCGTCTTTGTGGTAGAAGGAACTTTGGTTGTGGTGATCGTCTTTGTGGTAGAAGGAACTTTGGCTGTGGTGGTCGTTGGGAGATCTTGTGATGCAACCAAGATTGCAGCCACCAGGATGGGCCATAGCCATTTCCACTGCTTCTTCATCCTGCTTGGTTTTAAAAAGAACAGTTTAGATAACAACTCACAAGTGTTTAGAAGAAAAGGTTTGTCATTAAATTCTGCCCGAGAAGGGCTTTGTAGCAAGGTTGTGCATTTGGATGTGGAAATATTCTGAATTCTCTGAATAATGCCGTATTTGGTTAGTTCCAAATATCTGTAGTAATAATTCCTAATATTTGAAGACCCATTGACTCTTTATAGATTAGGAAGCAAAAGTCTAGGTTTTTGCTTGCTAGATGGAGACGTGAAAATGAAACCTAATGAGGCATCTTGATGTAATTTCTTGAGAAATGAAACTAGGACACTCTGGCACCAAGGGTAGTGGGGCAGAGAATCCAATGTTTCCTGATTAGGGTTGCCATGGGTTTCCAAAAGGAGGAGGGGGTTGGGGTGAGAGCAAAGCTTGTAAATTATCTCTGTTTACACCAATGAAATCTAGAAGCAGGCACAGACACCAGAAGGTATTTTTTTTCACATTGATTCCTTCCAGTTGAAAGGTGGACACAGCTGCTTATAAATCCCCTGAGCATTTGCTGTTAGAATATGCTCTGGTGCAAGCCTGCACTGCAGCAGTTTTCTCCATGTCCTTTTCTGAATCCTCAACTTACATTTACATGTTCTATATCTCATTGTCTATTGTTCACTTAATATAGTTAGGAATAAGATCTAGGATTAGTAGGTTCATAGGTTAATATGTTGTAAATCAACAGGGACATATTAGGTTAAGGCTGCTTTGGAGGCAGGAGAATAAGATGTTATATACAGATAGATAATGTTAGTAGATTTTATGTCTGCGTATATGCATGTGTGATTTTTATTGAAAGAGTTTGTGTTCTGCTGTAGCAGAATCAGATAATGTTCTTCTGTGGATACAGTCTGCAGGCAGTAGGAAACATGAGTGCTGTAGAAGGAGTAAGCACTCGAAGGATGATGCGGGATTGGTGCCTGCACCAACGGCAGCAGCTTCTAACAAGAGGAGGGAGAGTGGGAGAAGCCAAAGACAGCCTTCTACCACTATTGGGACCCTCTCCCGCCGCAAAATCTATCCCCCGGTTGGCTTGTTCAGCATCGAGGCTATGAAACAACAGCAGGCAGCAGTGCAGATTCAAGGACAGACAGAGAGGAGTGACCCTCAGACATGTTCCAGTGACCTCTTTGTGCAATCCAGCCAGGGCAAGGGGCGAAAAAAAGTGGTGGAGAAGGCTCTTTTCTCCCCAAGAGCCGATGTGCCAGTGAAGGACCAGAATGGCATCAGCACGCACGCTGACCCTATCAGCTTGGGCAGCCGCCATGTTGGTGCTTTTATGGCTGAGAAAGAGATTTCTGAAGAGCACCAGGCATGGAATGCCATATCCACCCCATGTGACTCCATCGTATTCAGGGAAGGGTCTTCCCCGGCCCCCATTCTGAGCAAATCTCTCCATAAGCACGCTTACAGTTGCAACCTGTTAATTAGTCTCTTATCCACAGTCAGATTTTAAAGCTGATGATTCAGACATTTGAGGAATCATCCTCAATGGGACACACATAAAGACAAAAGAGTTTGTTCTAAGAACTAGATTCCACATGAGAATTTAGGCAAATATAGATCATTCCCTATCCGTAATGTGGGTGCTTATCAGGTTGTTGTGAGTAAAGGAGAATCAATCTTTTCAGTGCTACTTACTGCATGCACAGAAATATAGGGGCTAGAACAATGGTGAGTATCTAACAACTTTATCTAATGAACCAAGGTATGTTTTAACTCAGATGCTTGCTTGGTAAAATTTCACAAGACTGACTGCAGCTAATTATCACTCCATGACTCTGACGTTTCTCCCTGTTCACATACTTGCTTGGCAAAAGTTCTCATAACAGGATGCCTCTTATTTTTATTTTTCCAGTGATATTCTTTCCAAATATATCTTGGCATCATTGTTATGTTGGAATCAGGCCACTTTCTAATCAAGTATTTCACAATCAATCATGAGGGCTAGCAGCTCTTTTTGATTTCCAATTTTTAAAAACTCTTTTGAAAAGTATTGGGTTAGTTTCTAACTATTATAAGTGGGTGTCCTGGTTCTTTATAAGCCACTTTGAGAGGATTTTATTATAATGAAACATTGAGATCTCTCTCTCTCTCATCTATATATTAATATATATTGCAACTTTCTAGCTGTGCTAGACACAATTAGAGTCTTACCTTTCAATTTTTAAAAACTGGCTCCTAACTCCAAAATCTCGAAACATTTTTTTTAACAACAAACTCACTTAAGATATTTTTTAAACCTATTCCGATACAGATTGACTTTTCAAAATCAAAATGCCTAGCCCTTAATATGATAACCCGCACCATGCGGGTCAATGAATTGCCCTTTTAAAAAAATGTATGTGCTCTGTTCAATTTTAAATGCATTGTTCCTTACCTGTTGTCAGTTTCCGACGTTTATAGAGGGAGTAAAATACAGAAGTCTCAGAAAAGTTCAGCTCTGTGGGTGCCTAATAGGCACCCTACTCAATTCTGCCCTTTAAATATAATTCCAGAGTTGTTAACGCAATCACAAGCCTCAAACATTATTGGCTCTTGTGGCTTACAAATGTCAAGGTGTCACTTTTTCCCCAGGGCAACAAGCACAAACATGAGGCTATCTCCCCTTCTGCCCCAAGAGGAAGTAAGGGTATTTTTCTTTTCCTTTAAGCCTTTATCAAAGTACATACCTGTAATGGGATAAAAGGAGGATGGATCTTTGAGTAGCCCTTTAGAAGTTGGTATGGACCTTTGAGGGTCTTCTTTAGATGACCATACTGTGACATTAAGTGCATTTCCCCCCCTGTTCCAGAGAATCAGTTTAAGGAAGGAGGGAAGACCGGGAAATGCCGTGCAGTAGAAGTAGTCTCACGTCCCCTGCAAATGATAATAACGTGTTTCGATTTTCAAGGAACATCACATCTAGCCTTTGTGGTTGTTAAATTTAGGCTGGAGACGCCCCTGCGGGGGGGGGGGGGGGGAAAGATCTGAAACAAAAGAGCAGTTGAAAAAATATGCCTTTACATTGCTGACAGGTTTTGACATAAGCATCTGTGGGTAGAAGCTCACATGCCTCTGAAGGATGATCTCTAGGAAGGCTTATGCTAAATTAAACCTGTTAGTCTACAAGATGGCCCAAACCCCTCTGTTGGTTTTGCAGCAACAGACTACAAGCTAACGTGGCTGGAAATCAAAACAAGATTATTAGTCTCTGGGCATTTTTTCCTCCCATGATCCCTGAACAGCACTGAGGCTACGAAACAGCAGCAGGCAGGGATTTAAGTTCAGGGATCATGGGAGTGGTTGTCCAGTAGCGCCAGAAGGACCAGAGGTTCCCAATCCTTGATTTAAACCCCCCCACCCAAAAGATTGCTTTGTTTAAAAATTCTTGATGGTAATAGTTTTAAGATAAGTGACAGAGACTGGAGTCTCGACATGAAGCAGAATGAGGTGGTGGTGAGAACTGTACCGCTTCAGCTGGCACTAGTTTGCCACTTTCCTGCAGTCAGAAATAAAGAATAATGAATATTTTATTGTTATTATTTTGCTTCGTTTTGCTGGGTTTTTGTTTGTTTGCAGGGTATCCTTAACAGAAGGGATTGTTTAAAATTGCATCCTGCAGTCCCGAGGTGGCACACTAGGATCTCCTGGAATCCATATCCCATGACATAGTCATGGCCTTGCATCATCCTAAGGAAAAAGATAGTGGCTGTCTTTGTTTGCCCGGCAGTACTACTACTGCTTAGTGTAGTTCAGTTCATTATTATGGTCCATGACCCGCAAAAGACATTAAACATAATACAGGTTCGCTTAATAAGACAGTCATAACGCTAATACAGAGGGGGTGGGAAGAGGTGAAGGAAAATTATGGCTTAAGATCATTACCCATCAAATCTTTGCATATCTCGCATGCAGCTGCAAAGAATTTTGTGCAGGGAAACCACATCGTGCACTGGGAGTCGAAACGCAATGCCCCGTTTTTGTTCTTGGTAGAGCAGAGTTGGACTTTTCACACTGCCTCCCAAACACTTGCTGGAAAAAAATGGGGTGGGTGGGGAAGCTGACGTGTTCTTGAGGCAGACGCCAGGTTATTAGGGGGGGATCTCTCCCCTGTGTAAAGCGTAGACCTACCTGCATACATGCGGAACTCCATATTTCCTAGAGGTTCCTCAGAGCTTTAGGCAGTTGGTCCAGTTCAGCAGTAGAGTGGCATCCACCGGCGGCGTGCGTTTGGATCGATGGGGATGAAAATCTCCAGTTCAAGCCGCCCTTCTTTCCCCCTCGCCATCCGGGTTGAGCCTGCTTCCCAGTAACAAGACCTGTTTGGCAACTGTAGGCACTGATACGGAGAATGGGAACCTACAGAACCTTCCATATTCACAATCTCTGTCCCCAGATTCCAGGACAGGTGTCTTCAAGCACGTTCTGAAAGCCTAAGCCAGCCATTCTCAACAAAGGGGGCCATGTGGCACCCTGGTACATTTGAAAGGGGTCACAGACTGGAAACAATTCTTCACACACACCCTTATAAGGTTGGTTATGCCACTTATGCAGTCCTGATTCAGCCTATATTCCCTTCATATTGTATGGATGGCCATGGGCCAAAAAAAGGTTGTGAATGGCTGGACCACCCTTCCCTGACCTGACGTGATGTGTTGGATTACAACTCTCATCATCCTCAGCTAGTGTGACTGAGTCTGATAGGAGTTGTAGCTCAGCACATCTGGAAAGCTCCAGTTTAGGGGGGAGAAACTTGACCATGAAATATGAAAGAAAACAAGGTGATTGTTTAATTTGTTGGCATGACGATTGGTTGAATTACATAATCTTACGTTTTTAGCTGTGTCATGTTTTTTTAATGTAATCCAGTGTGGGAATGAGGATGTTGAACCAGGTAGACCAAGGATGCAGCATGGCCCTGCCTGCATTCAGACAGGTTGATCTAAAACAACTTCTTCTTTTTTTTAAATTTGCTAGTGGCAACAATCGGCATACAACTTTGTTTCTTAGGAATGGGCTTCCTGATGCAGAGGACGGCATTTCCTGAAACCACCTCCTCCTTAAGAGGTCCTAGTAGTGCCGTAATTCTATGCCTAGCAATTAGAAACACACGTTGTTCTTAAGTTTTGCGGTTTCACCTTTTAGAGGAAAAAGCATTGATTATTTTCCAAAAGCAACAGTATCTATGGTATCTTTTGTCTCAGGTTCTGTGTGAGGTTACATGCCTACAAGCGGTAATGCTATATCTTCTTTTGCTTTCGTTTACTGGAATCTTTTAAGTTTCGCCTCCTCCAAAGGCAGTTGCAGTTAAATCTCAAGACATGTCCTTAAACCTCACTGCTGATCAAATATTAGCCAGGGAAGAGACCTGTTTTAAAACTTCACGGTACGGAACGGTACAGAGTTACAGAAACAAACAAACAAGAAGCCCAGGATCTCTTTGTGAGTTAAAGTATTCTAAGATCCTTGAGCAAATAAATGCCAGGAAAGCAGAATAGACCTTGACTGTTTATTCTGAAGAAGGAAATATGTGGAGAAGGAACTATCGTAGGCCTGGGCAAGTCCCTGGGTCATTTTTCTAACTCCAGGTCCTTCCGGGAGTTGTACCTTGGCATGGAATTTATGGTCACATCTGCATGTTTGTTAAACTAAAGTGTGATCTATTGTGTTTTAGAATCATAGAATAATCGAGTTGGAAGGGGCCTATAAGGCTATTGAGTCCAACTCCCTGCTTAAGGCAGGAATCCAAGTCAAAGCAGATCTGACAGACGGTTGTCCAATTTTCTCTTGAATGCCTCCAGTGTTGGAGTGCTTACCATCTTCCGGAGTAACTGATTCCATTGTCGTACTGCTCTAACAGTTAAGAAGTGTTTTGTTTTTTTCCTGATATTCAACCGAAATTTGGCTTCCTGTAGCTTGAGCCCATTGTTACATGTCCTGCCCTCTGGGATGAGTCAGAACAGATCCTGCCCCACCTCTGTAGGACTACCTTTCAAGCATTTGAAAAGTGAGGAAGGGGACACCTCTTGAGAGTTGTGGGGAGAGGGATTGTAACCGATATCACACATTAAAGATAACTCTCTTCGTTGGCTCGTAATTGTTCCACAGTGGGAGCATCTGAAATAAATGCCCTTTCTAAGTGCAATTCTTCTCCTTTCCAACCCTCCCCGAAATTATGTTGTTCACTGCCAAGTTGCATCCAACAGTGGTATCAGGGTAGAGAAAGGAAAACCTAGCTCAGTGAGGTAAGGGATGTCGTCTTGCTCAGTTTGGCCCACTTGCGCCACACACCCCACCGCCTCCTTGGGTTTGGCTTTGTGTGTCCCAAATAAGTCCCCAAGGTAGAAGAGGGATTCTTCCAGCATCCTGCCTTCCCTGCTGTTGAACAGCCTTCCTTCCTGAGCTTAGCTGAGTTGGTCTACGGGGTGGTGCCAGGGCCTTTCTGAGCTTGTGGTGTCAGGAGACTTCCAACAGCCGTGTAAAAAGCAATTTGTCACAAGTGGGTCAGGATGTCCTGTCACGACTTCATTGTGAGTATGAGCCTACTCCAAGTGGCGTCTGACCCCATTCACGCTGCAAGGCATCATCTGGACCTCATTTTCTGTGCTGGGTCAGGTGGAAGCGATCTGGGTGGTTGTGAGAGAACCTTCTTTAGTTGCTGTGTGGCGGACAGACCACTACCGCGTGGGATTTGGGGCGCCTTAGAACAGAGGGCTTTTTCAGGGCTTGAAGGCCAACGAAGGTGGAGGCAAGTGGTTTCGTCACATCTCTTGGGAAATTTCTCGTTACCTTGGCAGGTGACAAGAAACTCCCCAGGAGATGTCATGAAACCGAAGCTCTGGTTGGCCTGTGGAAATAGTGATCACTTTTAAGCATCCCCTCCCACAGAATGGAGCCAAGCCGAGCCCCTGGTTTGTTATGGAACTGATGGTTTTGAAAGAGTAGTATGGACAGAGTTATGATGACACAAAACTGGGAGCAGATCTGACCAGGTAGAGGTCCACTCTGTGGTGTGCTCGCAAACATGCCTCCGCTGCGTAGTGGAGAATGAGGAGCAATGGACAGCTCCCTACAGAAAGCCAGGGTTCTGGCTTGTCTAAAAGAGGTAATGGTAAAACCCTCTGAGATACCATCTCAGAACCCTAAACAGTCTCCAGAATTCCATTCTTGAGCAAAGTCTGAAATCCTGCACCGGTGAGAAGGTGGAATATAAAATCAATCAATCAATTGGCTTTTTTAAAAAAAAAATGGCATTGAGATATTGCATTGAAGCCTACGGGCCTTCACAATTCCCACTGTTGAACTAGCGGGAAGCTTTCTATCTGCCCACCCTGGCATAATTTTGGAAAAAGGGATGGGTGGCTTATTCCAAAAACAACAGCAGTAATAATAAAAGCAACAAAACAGTGGAACTGTGAAGGCTATCAGTAGTTGCCATTCATGGAAAGGTGCTGGGAGAGCAGCATTAGGCTTGGACCATAAAGATTTAGGCTCAGATCATCCGCTGAGCCACTAAGTCCTTGAGCCCAATAACTCTGCATTGCAGGGGGAGGAACAGCTTGCACTGCTAAAACTTGGGTCATAAAGCAGACAGGATTGTGGGGCTGGGCTGCATTGTAATAGCCAGGAGCCCGAGCGGTCCGTTGCATTCAGGGCAAGAACAGTGGTTCATATGATGTATATTTTCAGTGGGGGAAGGAATAGACATATATTATGTCTAATCTCTCACATATGTTTCTCCTTGCCATGAACCATTTGGAAAAGGGGTGCCTGGCACTCAGAAACATGCTCGGTATGTTAAACACAATATATTTCTACTCCTTCCCCCACTGAAAATGCATTTCCCTACAGAAGGTGCTTCTGCTGCTTTAGAAATACATGCACATGTCCGTGTAATGTGTGTGTTTGTGTTGTATAAAAGTGGCTTAGCTGCTCAAGAGCAAAATCACATCCATGTCCTTTGGTCATTCAAGCTTTGTTCAGATGGTCCCCCGTCAGTCTTATCCACACAGGGGAGAATAAGGAGGGAGAATTTTTTTCCAAAGCCACAGCGTCGGTTTGCAACTGTACAATGCAAACTTTTTCTCCTAAATATCCCAAGTGTGTTGCACCAGGTGGCCACAAGAGGAAGGCTTTCCCTGAAACCTTTCTCTGACATCTCAAGTTAAGGGGATAAATGGTCACTTGGAAATCCAGAGTACTCCGAAACTTCTTACTCACAGCCCCAAAGGTCTTTGTTGCTTCTGCTTGTATATCCCCAAGTTGCCAGTAATTTTTTTAGTCAAGTAGTGAACCGTTTCCAAAGTGGAAACTTCCTAAGGTTGCAACTGGCTAAAAAGCTGGATGGCATCTTCTGGGGCGGGGTGGGGTCGGGAAGGGCATGTGTGTGTGTATCTGTACATCAGGAGTTCTGGTAAGAACCTAGATAACCTTTGAACCTATAATCATCATCATCATGTGCCGTCAATTCAATTCTGACCTATGGCGACCCTTTTCAGAGTCTTCCAGGTAGAGAATACTCAGAAGTGGCTTCCCATTGCCTTCTTCCAGGGGTGCCCTGGGACTGTGCAGCTTGCCCAAGGCTACCCAGGCTGGCTGTACGCACAGGAGGCACAGCACATCCCCCACCTCTGGCTCTGCAGCCAGATACCTAAATCAATGACTAAACCCAGTTATTAGTTTGAGAAAATGTACAGAATGAATAGGACTTGTTTAGTCAGCATTTATGTGGATCCTACTCATTCAGTGCATCTATGCTAATTGGGGTCAACAGTGAGAGTCCGTCCACACTAAATCAATCTCTCTCTCTCTCTCACACACACACACACGCACACACGCACACACACACACACCTGTTTGGTGACCTTCATATCTATTATCTTTCCCTCAGATCGAGGAGAGGGAATCGTTGGCCCTCCAGAAACTTTGGACTTCAACACCCAGAACTCCCAACCAGTACAATGAGTAGTAAGGATTAGGGGGTTTGTAGTCCAGAACATCTGGATGTCCAGAGCTGCCCCACCCAGAATGGAAAGAGAAAATACTGCGGTCTGTCCTTTTTTTCAAATTGCTAGCCAACCAAGAAAACCTTCAGTTTTGCCTTTGATGGGGCAAAATGGAAAGAGTCCATACACATACGATGCAATATAATAGATCAAGTTTTACTCCCGTACATTCCCAATTGACATTTCCATGCATGCCTTTCGAAACCTCTTAGCTGTACAGCCCCACAGTTGTGTGTGTGAACTGAGCCTTATTTGCTTGACCTTTTGGGGTATCCATTTTTCATAGAGCCTCGCAGTTCTGAGATATGTTTGAGCTGCCGACACAATCCTGCTCCGAAATTCAGCTCCTTGCCGGCACTTGTGCCTTGAGGTTTGAGGTGCAAAAACGGTTGCTTCGCCTGTAACAATTAAGTTCTATTTTTGCCTTTTCAAGCCACCTTGTAGAGCTATAATTTTCCCAGCCAGGAGGGGCCGCTTACTATCTTAAGGCCTGCATGCCACATTCTCTTTTGGCGTAGGCGGAACCCTTGTTTAGCTTTGTTTTATCGCTGCTATGGCCACTGCGTTTTGGAACTTCCTCTCATTGTTGAAAGAGTGGCAGTTGTTTTGCTGGCTCGCAAATCATGCTTTCTCCCATCACTAAACCACATCATGTTATCATGTTTTGGTCTGCTGAGTTGGATTAACTTCACATAAACTTCAGCATGGGAATGCGTTGTTCTTGTTTTTTAAATACCCCACCGTACCAAATCTTCCACTTCATGTCAAATATCTTAGTTCATCTTGGCAGGGGAAAACCTCTTTTAAAAAAAAAGTTAAGAGATTGTAAATCGGTATCATGTTTAAGCATGATGTCTTTTCTCACAGAAAGGATTTCTGTAAAAAAAAAAAGTTTGTCAACATCGGATAACTTTTTGCCCTCCAGATGTTGATAAACTACGACTCCCATCTTGTCTAAAGGGTATAGCTGATTGTGCAGGAGTATGGGAGTTATAGTCCAACAACATACGGCCACAGGGTGCGCAGCTCAGGTGCACAGCACAGGAGTTTGTTTTGCCTTCGGGTATATGGATTTGGAAGCTTCATCTTTGGTACGTAAGCATGTGTATCAACTTTAATCATGTTGGAAGCAAGTACATAGAGTCGGAGGGGTGTGTCCGTTTCTCTTGAATGCAGTGTGTTCTTCCTGTTAGCTAAGCAAACATGTAGGGAGGCATTACAGAAAACCAGCAGTTCATGGCCAGTGTGCAGAAGTGACCACTATTAATAGCAGCAACTGTTCAGTGTAACTTGTACTTTCTATTGTGGAAAGAAAAGGTACATAACAAATCTCCATTCCACAGTGGTACAGTGGATTACGTGGGCTTAGAGTAAGCTTCTGGTGGACCAAAGGGGAGTCTTCAAGTGATTTAAGGAGCTTTTCTGTAGGTCCCAGTAACATGGTAAGCAACGGTCTTAACAGACTCCCAGAAGCCTCTTGTTCAGGTGTGCGCAAATTGAGGCTCTGGTTTCAATGTTGGGATATAAATATTTCCATTCAGATAGCTATTTTGGTAACTTGTTGCAAACACCAAGCAAAATTGGTCAAAGAGGAGACTGACAGACTTGTTAACAGGGAAGACCCACACCCTTCCCCGAATGGCCACATACAACAGAGAGGTGCGTTTTTTACAAGCAGAGTACTGAGAGAGCAAGGAGCGCAAAGGCAAAAAACGAAGGAGCGGAGCCTCCCGTGACGCCATTCTTCCTGGTTGTGGCCAAAGGCGCACTGCTTGTGGTGGTGTTGGGCGATCTAGGAGTTGCATATGTAGCATTACTCACTGGGCCAGACGTGGCAGCGGCAGTACTGGCTGACGAGTTGACTGTGGTGTCTGGACCAGCATGTGTAGTGGACTTGGTGGGTGGTGGCGTTCTGGTTCCACTTATTGTGTCAGGTGTAGACTTGGTCATGTTGCTTGTCGGTGACATGGCAGCTGGCGACACGGTCACGTTGCTGGCGAGTTGAGGAGTAGACATGACTGTAGCAGGAGGCACGGTGGTGACATTCCTGGTTGGCACGGTGGTGACATTTCTGGTTGGCACGGTGGTGACATTTCTGGTTGGCACTCTGGTGACATTCCTGGTTGGCACGGTGGTGACATTTCTGGTTGGCACGGTGGTGACATTTCTGGTTGGCACTCTGGTGACATTCCTGGTTGGCACGGTGGTGACATTCCTGGTTGGCACGGTGGTGACATTCCTGGTTGGCACGGTGGTGACGTTACCAGCTGGCAGTGTGGTGGCATTGGTGGCAGTGCCTGGAGCAGACGTGGTGACCCCAGTGGTCTTCAGCAGGGTGGTATTGCTGGCTGATGGTTTGGTAGTGTTGCTCACAGGGCCGGGAGTAGATGTGACATTGTTGACTGAGCCCGGAACGGATGTGGCGTTGGTGGCCAGTGCTGTGGTGATGTTGCTGACCGGGCCATGAAGAGCTGTAGTGTTTTCCCTGATCACGCCAGAAGTAGATATGGCCACTAGTGTGGTTGCATTACTTGGAGAAGTAGTAGGTATGGTGGTGGTTGTCTCGCAGTAAAGAAAATGAAGCCCGCTAAGCAGCAGACCAAAGACGGAATATGCATTGAACTGCATTGTGCACCTGTATCATTGATTAAAAGAGGAATAAAATTCAAGTGAAAGCAACAGTGGGCTCTTAATAATTTTCTGGGTATTAAGGCCCGCCCGCCCACCCACCAACTGTTAATTCCTGTACAACATCATCCTCAAGGTTCACAGGATCCTGTCTGCCCTTAATCTTTGCCCAACATATGGTGATGCTTATATATCTCAAAATGGCGTGGGTTCCATGCAAAATATCTGCCAATAAACTGCCTTTTCAGACCAGTCTCTAGCTTTAAAAAAAAATAAATCTTCAACCAGCCCTTGGATTGTTAGACTAATGTCAGATGTTTACATCTCACACTGCTGAGGAAAATGAGACCTGGATGACTCAAATCCTGTTGCTTTTAATCCTAGGCAGAAAGTTGTGTCTGAAATTGTCAGCTGATGATCTCTGCTGAGGCACTTTTGATATAGGACATCCTTAGCTTCAGGAGAGTTAACTTGTCCTGCACAGAGCATTTCTCAACCTTTGGTCTTAGAATCCCACCAATCACTCTGTCAAAAAGCTTAACTCCCACTGTGACCCAAACAAAAAACATACTTTATCTGAGTGGGACATTTATATGTTTGAAAGCGTTTTGGTTTTGTGGTTATTGTTCATAATAGTTTTGGTGGATAGAGAACCAAGATGTTGGGAGAACCGTGGAGTGTCTAACATAACGGCTAGTACATCAGAAGGTCACACGTGGATAAATATGACCTTGATAGGGATAACTGAAACTCAGTGGGACTACCAGGACTGGACTATTGCAATTGAAGGATATACATTGTTCAGAAAGAATAGAAAGGGAGGTGGAGTAGCAGTATATGTCAAAAATACATATTCCTGCACAGAAATACAGGATGGGCTTGGTAGCCCCATCAAGAGCATCTGGATTAATATAATTGGGTTGAAAAACAAAAAGAATATGGTAGTTGGATGTGGTGGTTACTACCAACTGTGCCCAGTCAAGAAGAAGATGTGGATGAAAGCTTTGAAAAAGAAATTGCAAGAATTTCAAATTATTCTGATATCTGTTGAGAGACAAATTCTGCCAAATATGGCCCTTTCAAGAAATTCCTGGCTTGCAAGACTGATACGTTTCTCCTACGAGACGTGGAGGAAGAAAGCAAAGGAGTAGCTATCCTTGACTTGATTCTAACTAATAGAGATGGAAGAAGTGGGAGTAAGAGGAACTGTGGGGGAAAGTGACCATGTTATACTGGAGTTCTTGATTTCAAAGGAAACAAAAGCAGAGTGCACACTGGATTTTAGGAAAGCCAACTTTAATAAACTCAGAGCAATGATAAGTAAGGTCCCATGGCAGGAGATCCTAATAGGATAACAAGTCCAAGATGGGTGGGAGTTTCTTAGAAAGAAAATTCTAAAGGCAGAACTCCAAACAATTCCAACAAGAAAAAAAGGTGGGAGACAATAAAAAAGGCCAGTGTAGCTTCAAAAAAAGCTCAGAGAGGACCTGACAACAACAACAAAAGACACATAGAGGAAGTGGAAGGAAGGCCAGGCCACAAAGGAAGAGTACAGACAAGTTGCAAAGAATTGCAGGAATGCGTTAGGAAAGCAGAAGCTGAGAATGAGCTGAGGTTAGCAAGAGAGGCTAAAAGCAACAAAAAAGCATTATGGAGGTACGTGTGTAGATAAAGAAGGAGAAAAGAAAGAGTGGCTCAGCTACTCAATGGGGGTGGGGAAATGGTAACAAATGACAAAGAAAAGGCAGAAGTGCTCAATTCCTACTCCAGCCTAGTCTTTTCCCAAAAGACAGTCTCTGCTTCTCTAGGAAAATGTGAAGTACAAAGGGAGGGGATAGGATTGCAGCTTGAGATTGATAAATACCTTAGTACTTTGAATGAGTTCAAATCCTGGGGCCAGAGGAACTGCATCCAAGAATAGTGAAGGAACTGACTAAAGAGATTACAGAACCACTATCTATTATTTTCTTGAAATTATGGAGGATTGGTGAAGTGCCAAATGAATGGAGGAAGGCTAATGTTTCCCCATCTTCAAAAAGGACATAAAGGAGGAAACTACAGACCGATCAGCTTGACATCCATCCCAGGGAAAATTCTGGAGCAGATTATAAAGTCATCGCTCTGCAAACACCTTGAAAACAATGCAGCAATAACTAGAAGCCAACATGGATTTGTCAAGAACAAATCATGCCAGTCTAATTTTATTTCATTTTTTGATTGAGTAACTCCCTGAGTAAACAAGCAGGAATCCTGTGAACATTATATATCTTGACTTAACCAAAGCCTTTGACAAAGGGCTCCATGATATTCTGATTAGTAAGCTAACTAGGTGTGGGCTGGATAGAACAACTATCGGGTGGATACACAGTTGGTTGCAGAATCATACTCAGAGAATGCTTATCAATGGTTCCTTCTCATACTGGGAGTTAACAAGTGTGATATCCTAAGGCTCAGCCCTGGGTCCAGTGCTCTTCAAGATTTTTATTAATGACTTGGATGAGGGAGTTCAGGGAATACTTATCAGATTTGCAGATGACTCAGAATCGGGCGGAATGGCTAACACCTTGGAAAAAAAGAACAGCATTCAAAAAGATCTTGATAGGCTGGAGCACTGGGCTGAAAACGACAGAGTGAAACCCAACAGGGATAAGTGCGAAGCTCTACACCTTGGGGACAAAACCAAATGCACAATTACAAGATGGGGGGATACTTGGCTCAGTAATACTATGAGTGAGAAAGATCTTGGAATTGTTGTAGATTGCAAGCTGAATGTGAGCCAAAAGTGTGATGTGGCTGCAAAAAAAGGCAAATGCTATTTTAGGCTGCATTAACAGAAGTATAGTCTCCAAATCTCGTGAAGTACTAGTACCCTTCTATTTGGCACTGGTTAAGCCTCATCTTGAATACTGTGCTCAATTCTGGACAATGCACTTTACGAACAATGCCAACAAGCTGGAGGAAGTTCAGAGGAGGGCAACAAGGATGATCAGGGGGACTGGAAACCAGGCCCTGTGAGGAAATACTGAAAGAACTGGGCAGGTTTAGCCTTGAGAAAAGAAGACTGAGGGGAGGCATGATAGCACTTTTCAAATACTTGAAAGGTAGTCCTACAGAAAAGTGGCAGGATCTGTTCCGGATCAGAGTGCAGGACACATCATAATGGGCTCAACTTACAGGAAGCCAGATTTCAGTTGAATATCAGGAAAAACTTTCTAACTGTTAGAGCAGTAGGAAACTGGAACCAATTACTTGGGGAGGTGGTGAGTGCTCCAACGCTGGAGGCATTCAAAAGAAAAATGAACATTCATTGGTTAGATCTATTTTGATTTGGATTCCTGCCTTGAGCAGAGGGGGTTGGACTCTATGGCCTTATAGGCCCCTCCTAACTCAATTATTCTATGATTCTATATTAATTCAAGGCAGGTCAGTCATACCTCACAAGCAGGAGGACATGATAGTAGAGAGAGAGAGAATTCTTCGTTAACAAGGCCCTTCATTGTGTCTTGTCAATTTCTGTGTCCCATATTGCCTTTGTACTACGATACTACTGCTGTGGAATAGTTTGTTTCTCAAAAGGTTGGAAAGATGTGTGGTTCTTCCTTTATTTCTATCGTTACGATTTGTATCATTTATTCGTATCATTACAATTCGTATCATTTATTCGTATCATTACGATTCGTATCGTTACGAAATCATGGAGTGGACTTCAGAAGACAGAGAATCTAAGGAAATCAAGTGTCTATTCTGTCCCTGCTTTGGAGGAGCTGGTTGATTTGTATGACATTGTCATTAGGTGCCTGCAAAGCATTATACCCCACACTGCATCAGAAGATTATTTAAAATTTTTAGTTAATGTGAAACAGAGTTTAGAGCTCAGAAAAGCTGCATATTCCAGAATGCTGCTCTCCTAGCTTTGGCTCGGAACGCAGGCTCTGGTTTGTAAAGGGCAGCCAGGTTGCTAACTGGAACTTAGCCAAATGGAACATGGTCACTAGAGTTAAAGATCTGCATTGCCTTTGGGTTTTTTTTAGTTTGCCAAGTGCTTGTTTTAATCTCTTAATACCCTGAACAGTCTGTGTCTGAGGCACTGGAGAAGCTGTTGGTTCCCATATATCTATCTATCTGCCCATTATCTGAGTATCCCTGCCTTCTGGGAAGTAGGGCCATTGCTGTGACCTAGCAGTAAAGCAAAAAAAGCAAAGCGTGCTGCTTATATACTGCCCCATAGCATTTAAAGCACTCTCGGGGTGGGTGGGTTATAAGTTAATTATGCAGGATACACATTGCCCCCCCCCCCCAAGCGAGCTGGGTACTCATTTTACCGAGCTAGGAAGGATGGAAGGCTGAATGAACCTTGAGCTGGCTACCTGGGATTGAACCCTGGGTCGTGAGCACAGCTTTGGCTACAGTATAGCCATTTAACTACTGTGCCACGAGGCACAGGATTCCCTCCCCAGAGGTCTTCTAGGTATTCATTTTGCATTTGATAGGCTGGGCGGGAGAGAATTTGGTCCATCTTCTCAAGAAAACCAATCTGATTCCCAGTTTCTGGATTATTACGCAGACTGGAACACAACTATCCTTTCTACGGTGTACTTTTCTGAATTTTATGATGTAGTCCTTGATTCAGAAAATGCATAGAAAACTGTGTGTATCAGGGAGAGACGAAAATGCATGCAAAGCTGTATGAGTTTTTTATTTTATTTTTAATAATGTGCAAACTGATGTGGAAATTAGATGGAACAGAATTATGACTGAATACATGTGAAGCAAAGATGGGCTGGGAATAGACTGACTCATCCACCCTTAGGCCGGGATATTCTTAATATGCTTGTATGGTTTTATTAATGCTCTTCTCTGTGTTTATGCTATACGTGGTTTTGTAGTATGTTTTTGTATGTGATTTCTTTGTATATTTTGGTGTGGGTTTTTGTTGTTATTTTCAGAGGGGATAAGCTACTTAAAGTTGAAAATGTGAGGCTAACATTTTCAGTTGCTTAAATTGCCTTCCTCTTCAACGGTTCGTGGTGAAATCAAGCCAAGCAGATAACATTTATGAGCTAACCGTGTTTTAAACACTTAGGAATGTAGGAAACAGCCTTACATGGATCACATTATTTTTTTGTTTTTAAGGTAGCCTAGGAATATCTCCTTGAAATGAAGGCTGTTGTCTTGAGTTGGTCATCTCTTTCCCCACAATCTGCTAGTTCCCAGGTCGGCAACGCATGGCCTGTGGGCTATATGTGCCCCCCCCCCCGTGAGAAAACAAAATGGATTAAAAAGGAGAGTCAACAGTCCTGAAGGCTTGCAGAAGTGGCAGTGCTCCTCTGAAGCAAGAAACACGTTTTCCTTTTCTGAAAAACTGTAAAATCGACCGTGAACGTCCAGCCACTTTTAATATTGGCAATTTCTTTTTTGTTTTTTTCTGGAGCCGGTTTTGGCTCACAGCGAATTTAGGGGAGGCGTAACCGCCTCTCGTGTGTGTATGTACAACTTCAGACCTTTAAAACTCCTTTGTGTGTAGTATTCTTGATCAATCTTTGTGAGAACTTTGTAATGTAAGTAAGCCTTATCCCCATTACACAGATGGCTGGGTAATACTGAGCAGGAAGTAGCTTGCATAAGGTTGCACAGCAGCTAATTCAGAACTAATTGCGAGCGAGGACCTCAGTTGTTCACCTCTTAAGAACTGCTGGATAGCTGAGTGGTTTAGGCATCGGGCTGCGGAGCCAGAGGTTGGGAGTTCGATTCCCCACTGGGTCTCCTTGACAGGGGTTGGACTTGGTATCTATAGGATCCTTTCCAGCTCTGCAGTTCTAAGATTATTATTACTAATCTCTCCACAATTATTTTCCTTTTTTGTTGCTTCTAGGTCTTAATGTTCTCCACTCAGGCTTTGCCCTCTTAACTGCTATTTTATTTTAATTGTTTTACTTTGTGTTCTGTGAGCTGCCCAGAGTAGACTATGTCTAGATGGGCGGCATACAAGTTCAATAAATAAATAAATAAATAAATAAATAAATAAATAGTGGCATCAAAGAAGTAAATTGAAAATCCCTATATGGCTATGGTCCAGAGACAAGCGTGGGTGCTAAATCTCACCTATGGGGTCTAATGTTTGACTCCATAGGCGTCTTTCTCAGGCTGGGCTTGTTAAACATCCCATCCCCGAGCACATTCTGCAGCCGTCACATAAAAGCATGTTTTAAAGAAAGAACCTAGCCTGTACAATATAGCCACGGATTTTGGATTTTTCATGCAATTTCTACACCACCCGAGCCTGACCAAGACTCCTGCAGAATGGAAAGCTGGCCTCTCTCTGTAAGATTTTAGTGGGCGAAGAAAGTCTTAAGATTGTGCTTCAGATGACACTTCTCCCCCCCCCCCCCCGATTTTATATGTTCGTGGAAAGTTTATTTGTTTATTTTGTAAAGGGGTTTTATTCATGTATTACTTTTCTGCCCACAAAGGCTGCCAAAATGATGCATGACAAAAAGATAGTATGTTCTTTAAAAATAGATTAAAAAGCACTTTTAGAAAGCCAGCGTTAGAATTGGGTTGAACGATCAAAGGCTGTATGAAACAATATAGTTTTTGACTGTTTGCCGAAAGCTCCATTCTTAATTCATAAACAGGAAAAATAAAATATTCTGTTTAGTCTGTTAATCAGAATTGTTTTAACGTACTTTTGCTGAAGAGTTTGGGCCCAGAGCTCAGCATACTTCATTACTAAACTACAATATGCTTTTGTGATCCTCTCCCTCAATTTACATACATAATTAAACCTAATAACCCTTCCCCATGCCTCTGTTGGAAGCATTTAAACAAAAAATTTTGGCTCGTTGGCCCTTGCCCTGAACTTCTACTTGTATATTAACCAATAGTGATAAACAACTTAAATCTGACAATTTCAAAGCAAAGGTGAGAAATTAAATAAATGAGCAGACCACACACAATTAAAATATATTTTTGGTGTTGTCTATGAGGTTGGTGGTAGGTTGGTCTACAGAGGGAAAATGTACACAAATATTTTGGCAGTGTGCATCTAGAACTAAAACATCCTTGAAATGAGTCTAAAGAAGAAAAGATAGATTTTTGTAGGCTCCTGCAATTACTTGAAATCAGAAAAGGGGCTGGATATGGCAGTATTTCAGTGCCTTGCGTGGTAAACTAAAATCCCACTCCAAGTACAGCAGCTTTTCATTTTCTTTGCAAATCTGTCATGCTTTCCAGAAAATCTTTTCTCCTTACATATGGGGCTGAAAGGATGACTCTGTCTGGTCTTCTACTGCATCTCTCATTGCACTGGAACGTTTGGGGCGGGTGGGGGGTGGTGGGAACAACTAGAATGGCCACTCAACACAATCATGCAAAAGGAGGAGGAAAGAAGACTATGATTTGCATCTATAATCAAAACAAAGCACACACACACACAAAAAAAACTCCCAAAGGGATGTGACCCCTTAAAGACCCCACAGATTTATTTCAGTGTGAACTTTTGTGGATTTACCATCCGCTTTTGCATAAAAACCGCACATCCTGATTTATATGTACGGATGCAGAATTAGCAGCGGTTTTTATAATTTGAGCAAAATTATAGTGCCTACTCACCTGAGCGGGGATGATCTGTGTGCCTATTCAGTCCTGCTGTTCAGGTGCCTACTGCAGATGGATGGGGGGACGGGGACCTTCAGGGTTCGTGATCCCTTGTGGTTCGCTTACTAATTTTTTATTCCTATCAGCTTTGTACAAGACAAGCAGCCCTTCCAATAGAGGGCAGTTTTTTTTTAAAAAAAGGAATGTCCTTTTGGCAGCCGACTGACCTGTGCACAAGAGGGCAAAAGCCAAGCCTTTGAGGTGAGTGGAGATGGATCCCCAGGGGAAGACTGGGGAGAGGAAGGAATGACGGTAGGCCACCTCCTCCGCTCACTAGCCACGTAGCAGAAACTGATGGCCATTTGAGAACCACTGATCTCATGCCCTAGCTTGGAGTTGTGATGATGATGCCCTTGGAATAAAGCTGGGAGGGAGACCCCCCCTCCCATCACAACAGCAGGTACTATCCTTTACAGAATGAGGCCCATGAATCACTGCATCAAATTCCATACCTCTTCCTTGATTCCTTGGATCCTTGTCCTGGGGGATCACATGCACAGCTCCTGAGTTTATCCTCCTTCCCAGACTTCAAAACAGCTGGGCAGAAACATCAGGGACTGCAATTTATGTCAGACTTAAGAATGAGGTAATCATACAGCGAACAAAAGGGTGGCTTCCTTGTTTGCAAAACATAATCCAAAGTAAATAGCATGTTGAATAGAAATAGACTCCACGTATGATTCAGGAAGCGTTGTGAAAACTGAAAGCAGTTTTTAGCCTCCAGCGGTCGTAGCAGTATATTTAACAACCTGGGGCTGCACCGTTTTTCATTTATTAATGGGTTCTTGTTAGTCTGTTGAAATCTTATTGATGAACTGAAAAACTACTTCTGATCAGTAGGTTAAAAAATGGGTCTAAAGACCATTCATTCTTCAGTTTAAGCACCGATCAGAAACCACTCAGGTGGCTAACACCATCTTAGAAAAGGCATAAAGAGTCCCTAGTACAGCGGAAGCATGAAAAGTAAAGAATGTTTTTCCTGCTCCAAAAGATATGTATGAGAAAAGAAGACTGAGGGAAGATGTGATAGCAGTCTTCCATACTTGAAAGGTAGACCTACAGAGGAGGGGCAGGATCTGTTCTCCATCATCCCAGAATGCGGGATACGTCATTATGGGCTCAAGCTACAGGAAGCCAGATTGAGGCTGAATATCAGGAAAAATGTTAACTGTTAGAGCAACAATGGAATCAATTACCCCAAGATATGGTGGCATTCAAGAGAAACTTGGAAAACCCTCTGTCAGGTCTACTTTGATTTGGATTCCTGCATTGAGCAGACAGTTGGACTCGATGGCCTTACAGACCCTTTCCAACTCAGTTATTCTATGATTCTATGAAATTTGAAGATTAAATTAAATAATGAATCTAGTAAAGGCAGCAAGTTAAATCCAGATGTTTGTTTCTATTAGAGTGGACTGTGAGGCTTATTAAAGTCAATACTTATATAAGCCCCATTGATTTAGAGGGTTTAGCCCCATATGATTTGTTTCATAAGATTTCATTAATCACATAGCAACACCTTATTGTCTTGAGCCTGGGATACCCAAGGTGTTCTGAAGCTGAGCTTGGACTAACATTAAAAAACAAACACTCTTATCTTCAGGCTGGTATGGTTTGTGTGTCCGTGGTTGTACGGTACTGGCACAAAACTGGTGATCAGTGGAGAACAGTGAGATAACAAAGTCGGTATCTTGAAAGAGCACATTGCCAGGCCTTCTGGCAGAGGATCATGAAGTAATAGTGTCTGAGGAAATCTCAAAAGCTGGGGCGTCTCTCATGTTTGACCAGGCTGGAGGTGGTGATGATTAATGAAATAATTAATCCAATGAAGTCAACAGATTAAATCCAGATGTCTGTTTTTATTAGAGGAGACCCACTGAGGCCCTTCCTCAAGTTCTTCCATCCTTATAAATACATTTGGTGGGGACGTGTAGAGTTTCTTGCCGCTTCCTCTTTCCACCCTGACACATATCTTCCTTCAGAAATTTAAAAGTCCCTCCATATCAGAAACTGTCCATGCACAGAAAGAGCTCTTGCTGTCTTTGCAGGTATGAAGAGTGTTGAACATTACAGAAGTGGGGTATGTGTGAATCTCTTATGTTTGATACCTTGTGCAGTGGTTCCCAACGTTGGGTCACCCAGGTGTTCATGGACTGCAACTCCCAGAAACCCTATCCAGCCCAGCTAGTGGTGAAGGCTTCTGGGAGTTGCAGTCTAAGAACACTTGGGTTACCCGATGTTGGAAACCACTGCCTTAGTGCAAGGGATAAGCAGCCTGTGGCTGTACTGTACTGTAGCTCCCATCAGCCCCGGCATGCAAAGGCAATGGTGAGGGGTGAAGGGCGGTGCAGTCTGACAACATCCAAAGTAGGGGTGGACTACAGTTCCCAGCATTCCTTACTACTGACTGTGCTTCGTACAGCTGATGGATGTTGCAGTCTAGCAATGCCAAGAGGAATTCACTCCCCCCCCCCCCCAATCCAGACATCGACAAAAATTCTGTCATGACATTTTGGTGCACAGAAGAGCAATCATACTAGTGATTTTCACATGATGCCACCTGTCTGTTACATACTTGTTGCGCAACCAAGTGCACCATCCATGCATGCCTGAGTATACAATGAATCATTGGGAAGATCATGCACACCACTTGCATGATTGCATTCCCATCAGCGGTCCGGCATACCGGTGGATTAGTGGTAGAAGTCACAGGATAATCACTCACATCTGCTCTTGTTTTTCTGTTTCTTTATCCAAGCCATCTCTCTGACCATGACTTCTGCTTTTCTAGCTCTGTGACCCATAACTCTCGCAAAGCCTCCTGCTCCTTTGAAGCCCTGTATGGCCTCCACCCATAATTGCTTCATTCAGAATACCTATTTGATGTTCCTTCTCTTCTTCAGATACTTCCTAACACCCCATATTTTCCATAAAAGATTTGATTCAGCTCTCCTCCCGCCTCTGGTTTCCCAAATCACGTGGCAAGTCAACCTGTTCTCAAGTCTCATTCATTCATTCATTCATTCATTCATTTTATATCCCTCTTTTCTCCCTGAACTGGACCCCAGGACAGATACAGGTCACAACAAAGAAAAGAAAAGAAAAAGAAAGAAATAAAACATATCAAGGGTACAGTTAAATTAATTATAACATTAAAACATTATTAAATAGAAAAACTTTTAAAAACACGCCAGTAATTTTCAGGAAAGGGTGGCACAACGCTGTTGAAAGCCCTTTCTTCCACAAAATTTGTCTCACTGCAGAGGGCTTTGCCTACCAAGAGAAAGAGGAAGCTGGCCTAACCTCCTTTGGAAGGGAGTTTCACAGCTGGGGAGCCACTCCTAAGAAGGCCCTTTCCCCACTGCCCCATCGCTTGGTCGGAGCTTAAGCATGTGTGACGGAGATGCTTACCCATTGTTCCCTCCTTCCCGCAATGACCTCTTCCACCAAGTCCCCCCTGGGTCCCAATTTCAGATCTCACGCTCTCCTTAGGGCAAGGATCTGGCTGCTTGCGTTCTGCAAAATGCCACCAGCCCTGATGCCATTAAGTAAACAGATCAGTGACAGTCAGGGAGAAGGATTGGCCTTGGAGGGTGCCTTTCCCAGTGGTCGGCCGCTAGCTGGCCAAGCGGCAGCACCAGGCAGAGCTGCGTTAGGGTGGGGGCAATCCATTTGCTTTTTTCTCTTCTCACCGCCTCTTTGAGAGAATATTGGCAAGACGATGCAAGATAGAATCACACCAGAAATAATATTTGGGCAAGAGGGCGGGCCCCAGAGGAGTGTGCACGCTGCTTTTTCCTGGGTGAGGCAGGACGCTGGGGAGGGCGGCTGCCTTCTGTGAACCTGGAAGTCCACCCTTCTCTTGAACCAGCTGCAAAAAAGCTGGCCGAACATAAAAGCTCCTTTGGCGCCCCCCCACTTTGAATCGGCATCAGGGGTAGGCCAGATTTGGCCCCGCGTTTCTGAGCGATGACCGTTACTCTGATGATTTGCTGCTAGATGATGTTGGTTTGTTGGCCTGCTGCTTTGGTAACTTGTATTTTCTTGAACCCTATTTGAGAGCAGGGCTGGGCGGGGGGGGGGGGCACCGTTCGGCTTGTTTTGTTTATTTAATGTCGAGCTCGTCTCTCATGTTGAATCCTCGGCTTCTGGTAACCATGGAAATCGGTGCTGCAGTATATAACCTGTCGCAGGAGGAGCCTCTAAGCCGGAGTCTGGCGCGTGTCAGGGTTGTTCTGCTAGTTCTGCCCTTCTCCACCTTCGCTTGGCAGGATTTGCGTGCCGAACCGGGTTTTCAGCTTTTGCAGCCTCCAGCCGAAGAACAGAACCCAGGCCTGGGTTTTATTTCCAGAGATGGCTTCAGAGATTGTATAACTGGGCTAAGGAAAGGTGCCACGGTGGATTGTCTTCTCTGTGGGACTGTGCCACCGTCTGCCACTTTTGCTCACGCTCAGAAACCAGAGCATGGCTCTCTGGCAGCTTTTCTTGAGCTTTAACCCTTCAGCAACCACCTATTCCAAATATCTCGTGCCTTTTACTCCCCCCATCACCTCCCTTAACCAAGAGAAATTATGATTTTTTTGCCTGCAGCTCACACTTCCCGGGAAACCAGTTGTGTGGAGGGCTCTTGTGTTCTGATACTGTTTTGAAGACATTTCTCATAATAGTGGTATGTTTAAAAGTATGGCCACCTCGAGGTGTTGAACCTTCTGGTCTCTTTTCGTTTTGGAAGCTAAGTGGGGTCAAGCCTGAGAAATACATGGTTGGAAGATAACCAGTGAACATCTGGAACTCCATGTAGGTCTAGAGAAGAATCCTGCATGGAGAGAGAGAAAAACCCACTCTCTCAAGACAAAATAATTATCCCTCAACTGAACTATCTTTTTTTTTTTTGGCCTCCAGAGTATTATCTATTAAGGCTTTCTACAGATTTGAATACATTGCTATAATTTGTTTTCCCTTAAGCTTCAGAATAAAAATTAATTCTTAAAGATGTGAAGTCCTGGTTGAATATTAGCTGCAAACCAAGAGATGAAACCATGGATTTGCAAAATGTGGTTTGGGTTAATCACATGACATGTTGCGTCCGCCATGAGCGAGGCATGCAGAGTGGCTATCAGATCTTGCTGGTGGCTTTTTATTTGGCTTCTGAGAATAGGATTCGGCTCAGTAAGCTTAGCTGCGGTTCACTTTACTTCTGAGGTCTTAATGAGAGTTAAGTGCTTATGCTTGGTTAAAAGTTATACATTCTATAAATATTTAGAGAATTCTTAAAATAGACATTTAAAAGGATCCCATCGTGTTGTAGAAATTTAAGTTGTGCCCATGCAGATAACATCAGTTAGGTGCCTCAAAATACGAAGCAGTTCAGTTTTCGAAGTTTTTATTTATCCCTCCCTTTTCTGTTTTGCGCGTCATCTCTGATCAAAGATCAGCACTTGTATATTACAAGACCCTCGGACTAAGCAGGTCAAGCAAGACAATGCATATATAATACAGGCCTTTTTTTTTTTTCCTTTCCAGATGTTTAATGACAAAACTATTCATAATCAATACATAAAATACTGACATCTTTCATATTTTTTTTATGTGAAGAAAATTAAAAATGTAAATACAAAATAAGCACATTTCATAAAAACAATTATATTATTTGATAGAATTAGGCTTTTTCTCCCCCTCCCCTCCCCCGCCCTCAGAACTCAGTAAGACATCGTTAGAATAAGTAGCAGCTTGGTTATCAAGACATAATTTTGTGCAGTCTGTTCACTTAGAAGACATTAACATTCTTTATGATCATATTTCGGAATCAAAAGATGGGCATTTTCTTCTTGCGTTTAAATCATGGAGCACAAGCATTTCTTTTCCTTCCAACCAGTTTTATTAATATGGAATAACGAAGCAATTCATTCATTTAAGCACAAATCCATAGCCCGTTGCTAGGGCCACCGAGGCAAGCATGGCAATGAGGTACAAATCGCCCTTGTCAATGTTGGCTTTGGAGGGTGCGCGGGGGTTAATTTTTGTGGTTGATTCCTCCTTCTTTACCGTGGTTGTGCTTTGAGGTCGCTTTGAATAGTTTGTAGGCACCCCGCTGGTGATACTCAAGGTCAACGGAGTGGTGGGTGATCTCGCCGGACCTCTTGTGCTCGATTTCCCAGAGGTTGTATCTTGCATGTAAATGGTGTGCGGAGCTGCAGCCGCTTCGTACAAGCTGAGCTTCTCTGTGCTCAGCTCTTCCGGGTAGACAACCAGCGGCCTGTCCGTGCTCGTGAACGCTATCGTTTGTCCAACGGTGGCACCCGGATGGACGTCTTTCGTTCTGAACTGTTGATGGACGAGTTTGGGTTGTTCTGTCGTTCCCGGGGGCTCAGCTGTGCGTGCGGCCTTCATGGCTTTCACAAAGAGGTGGTTCTCTGCAGCTGTGGGAGCAGCCGAGTCCAGGGTGGCATCCTTCCAAAACGTGACAGTCTCGTCTGAGCACGGCCGCCCGAGGACCACAGCCTTCGTTTCTCTCGCCCATTCCTCCAAATAGGAAAGGGCCTGCTCGCTATCGTCTGAGCACACCCAGAGGTTGTCGTAGAGTGTGATCAGTTGCAGTCGAACAAGCTGGTCGAAAGCTCCGTCCGGAATATAGGTGAATTTGTTGTTGTGCAGGTAAAGTTTGAAAAGGTGCGTGAGCCTCGCCAGCGTGCCGGGAAGGATTTGTGTCAAGAAGTTGTGGGACAGATCCACTGTCTCGGTGTTGTGAGGAATGTTGGTTGGGACCGTCCAGAGCTTGTTGCTGCTGAGGTTGAGGACCTTAAGGCTGCTCATCGTGTTGTTAATTAGCACGGCCCTTTCCACCATATTGTCAGAGACGTCGAGGACTTTGAGGTTCCACTGGTAAGCCGTGTCGAGCTTCTGGAGGATCTTGACGTTGTTGTGCGAAGCGTATATTTCCCACAGCGACCTGGGCAGCTGAGCCGGCAGGCTCGAGAGCCAATTGTGGGAAAGGTCCAGGGTCCTCAGATTGGCAAACCGCGTCAGCTGGTGGTCGAGGTCCACCAAGTGGTTATAGGACAGGTTCAAAGAGGTGATGTTCTCCTGAAGTCCCCGGGGCAGCTCGCTCAGGTTTCTGCTGGAACAGTCCACGTTTCTGTCATTTCCTGAGCATGAACATGCCGAAGGGCAGATGCTTTGCACCGCTGGTATGAAGAAGAGGAGAGCCAGTACACAGGGGGACGCCTTAAAGACCTGGACTTCCATGGTTGCCTAGAAGCAAATATATACAGAAACACCCAGTTTATTACGAAGAGTCAGATTGAATTCAGATGGTTATGTTGTGTTGTTTTTTTTTAATGCACCGATGCCTCCCTGATGACATTAGCCTTCAAGAAAAAGACATGCACATAACGATACCACTGTGGCGTTCACCCTTGTTGGTGCAAAACCCTGGTTATTTACAAAGGATCTCTTCATCCTACTGTCTTGCTGTCTAGCAGAAAGAGCCTCATCTATTTCCCTCTCTCTGCTCGTCTCTCCTCCTCCTCCTCCCCCTCCTCTTCCAGTCTCCCAACGGTAGCATTCTTCCTAAATGGCTAGCCTCTCCCAAACCTTATACAACGTCTGCTCTCTGTTTACAGCAGTTTGAATCTCATGGTGACCCTTTGCATATTCTGCCTTTCTTTTAATAATAATGATGATGATGATGTGGCGTAGTGTGTGTTTGTATGTGTAAGGAGAGTGAGGGCTGACTACAAGATCGGTCCTTAAAACCCCTGCATTCGTATAGAAGCTCTGTTGCCTTCGCTTGTCAATAAAGCACAGAGGATCAAGAATTCAGCCCTGAATGCGAACGGAGGTGGACCAAACCTTGCTATTTGTGTTCTGCTAGAAATGCTCCCTGTACCTACCCTTTGCAACAACATTGAATCCCGTTTTCTGAAGCCTTTGCAAACCTTTCTATTCCGGAGCCGAATTGAACGTTAAGACGAATTTCTGTAGCTGTCACTGCAGCAGACTGCTGGTAGAAGGAACTGCTGCTGTAAAAGGCTACGGATTTATTCTATTTCTCTCCTCCTCTCTCTCTCTGTCTTTTTTTTTTTTAACTTTATTTCTTCATACATCCATAACCCACACGCAAGCATCCGCGACTGAGATTGTGGCCAGACTGGGCTTAAAAAAAAACACGAACCAAAAAAAAAAAACCACCCTGAAACACAGGAGCAAAGATCCGAAGGAAACTTACCCCCATCCCAGCTGCAACCCTAGTGCATCCTTTCCCCGAAAGATGGAAATGCAAAGGTCGGCTTGCTCTCGAGGGGAGCCACAGTTTGTCTGTGGGCTGTGCTTTCCCTCCTCAGCTGCATCGTACTGCCTTTTCCAGGGGCTCGGCAACCACCTGATCAGCACTCTCCATCTGAGGACTGCAGAGCCGTCGTCTTGGTGCTGAGTCAAATTTATTGCAAGGGGTGCATACTCGACAAAACGGATAGTCCCTTTTAAAAAAGAGAGAGAGAGAGGGAGAGGGAGAAAAATCCCCTAGTTTCCAAACTTCTCTCCATTATGGCTGTTCTCCCCACCCTTCCCGGGGGGGATGTGTCTTGGAAACATTAGGATGCAGCACACATCCTTCGGTTGTGCAAACAGCCTCCTGATTCAGGGTAGTTTTGAGTTTATTTATTTATTTATTTTTAATTTTGTTAGTCATAAGCCTCGTTCTGTGTTCAGCCTCCTCTGCTTCTGTGCCTTCTCTTTCAACCCCAGTGGCCGTTCCAGACGGCTCCCGCTGCATTCATAAAACGAAGCTCTCGAAATGGGCAGGGAGGAGGTCAGCTAGACTCCATTTCACAGCCTTGCAAAGGAACCCTTAAGATCACTTAGTCCAGCCCCCCAGGTCTGGGGTGAGAGTCACCTTTTGCCAGCCTACCTCTGGCCCCGCACTATGGATTCATGACACAATGATCCCCCTTGCCCTTGACTGCGCTGGACTTGCAAGGAAGCAGAGAAGAGATACCCTGGGCTGGGACTTCCTACGTGATTTAAGGAACCGTCGATGAAGTCTTGCTGTCTTCAGTGCCGTTGCAGCCTGGTTCCGAATCTTACCATTTGCAATGCTGCCTGGCCCCAATAAGATTGCAGGGGCTCATGAATAATGATAATAAACCTATAGGTCAGGAGGTGCTTAAACAGTGAAGCTTTTAAGTTTTCTCACATCCGCTAATTCAAATGGGTGCTAAAAGTGATCATGCTGTAAGTTGGTGATGGGGTATGTGTGTCTTCCACCTCTGAAACTCTCGCCATTCATTTCTTCCTTAGAAAGTGCCAGCTGGGCCAGTAGAGGTTAGAACGCAGTCACATCTGGAGGGCCAGAGGTGGAGAAGGCTGGGAGCCTTCGGTGAATCCCGACAGGGGGATCCTTCTCCCCTGTTGTTTTGCAGCCTCGTCTGGTCCTTTTTTCGCTCCTACTTCCGTTTGTTCCCTTCGGAATAAAAACAGCAACGTTTAAGCACTTTTCGTCTGACCTATTGTGTTTAAGTAGACCTCCCCCCCCCCCCCCCAGTTCAGTAGAGCTTATTTCCAAGTAGAAAGGCATAGGAATATAATGTACTCTTAAGAAATGTCAGATAGGTTTTGTCTTCTGCAGCCTGATGGGTGTTACCAGCTCCGTCGTCCCGTGGTTATTGGCCCAGGACGAGGGTAGTTGTAGTCCAAAGCCTTTGGAAGGGAGGGTTGTGGGGTAAGGACATATGCAAGCATCCCATGCCTGAGTCCTAAGGAGCCAGTCATGGGTGAATATCTCAGTAACAGAGCCCCTTGGCTATGTGGTCAGGCTGGAAAGATGATCATTCATGGCTATAACCTGCGGCAAGAAGGGATGGCAACCTAAACGGACCTTTTAATGTGGCTGCTTAAATGTGCTTCGCTGGGTATGGAATTGTAACCAGGCTGTGTAAGCCTGCCTAATATGTGGAGCAGCCCGAGGAGGGCCATAGGTAACTTAGTGTTGCCTTGCAGGTGATGACTCAATCCTGTGCTTCTTGTGTGCTGAGAAGATTTTGGCCTCCTTTGGCGCTGTCCCAACGGGTTGGTTGGCTTCTCTGTTCAGACCTTGGACAGTTCCTCTTAAAAAAAAAGCAATTGGCTGCCCAGCACATCTCCTCCCTGAAGTAGTTATCATTTCCATTGCCGTGTTCGCAAGTAATTCTACTTCTGGTGGCTTGGGAGGGATCATCAGAACACAGCCGCATGAGAGACCGAATGTAGCGGTAGAAACAGGACACTTGAGGCAGCAAATCCTTTCCACTTTGTTCTTAACAACAACCCTGTGAGGTATGTCAATCTCAGCGATGATGCTTCTCTCGGGTCACCCATTTGGCTTTATGGCTGAGTGGAGATTTCAACTCAAATCTCCTGCGTTTGAGCCTGTCGATTGCTGTGACGCTGGCCTCCAGTTACTATAAATGTAACTTGAAGAGAAATGAGGAATGAAGCAGTTTCTTGCCAGTTAAACTTGTAATGTTAACTTAGTTACACATGAAATAGAGCCCAGACCTCCCATCTGAAAATAAACAGTACACTCTGCCACCTCATTTGTTTGCATGGAAAGAGTAGATCGGAGACTAATAAAGGGAGAGAATGGTGGATCTCGGTAAAGGATCCCTGTTGCAAGTCGAAGTTAAAGGTGGGACCTGAGTCTGGAAGGCAGATTGGTGGCAGGCACCCAAAAGTGTCCAAGCCTCTCATGTACCTGGCGCTGCCGAATCCACTACTGTCACTTGATCCCTGTGGATCCTTATCGGAGCTTCTTTGGTGCAGGGGTTGGCAGAACGGATGCATAATGGGAAATTGCATATTCCCACACCAACCGAGGCCAGCAGAGTAAGCGAGATCACCTTGGATGTACTGCGGTATGCCTCCCGTTTAAAATCCATGGCACACTTCCCATGGGTTGTGTATGATTGCAGGCCCTTCCCCAGCCAGCCTCCACCTCTCTGTATTGCACCATCCTCACCGGGCTGCAATAAAGAAGATATCAGAGAGTATTAAGTGTCTTCCGAAGGACATCGTTTGGCTTTTTAGTGTGCACCCGCCTGCAATGAAGTGTTTCATTATTGTCTAAATGAATTCATCGCTTCTGCCCCCCCCCCCCCATGTGCACATTTTGTGGTGAGGCAGTTAATTCTGCATTTGGGTGCTTAGAAAATGGTGCTAGTGGTTCCTTAATTTTCCATCAGAAAGCCTAAATAATGTTCACCTATGTTTTAACAAATTCTTTAGGACCCTCACCGTTGACAAGGTGTTTAAATCTTGCATATTGTAAAACTGAGCAAAATGCTGGTGGGCAGACGTATGTGTTCGAAAGGCCCTGTGCTCCCTCTTTGAGCTCGCTGCGTTCTCCTCCATGGCTCCTAATCGGTGTGCCGTTTGGAGAGTTGTGGGGTATATTTTCTTTTTATAGCACTAAAAGCACTACTTGCTTTACTCTTCTTGGCCGCGGTTGGCTCTGCATTGCTGAGATCTATTCTGGCATCTAAAGTTGCAATAAAACAGCTGATCGGCCTCCAGTGGCAGTTCCCGATTTTGTCCTTAGAGCTTGATCGTGCTTGAAAAAAAAGCATGCCTGGGGAGTAAGTGAGGACACCCCGCACGCGTTACCCTTCCTTCTGTTTCTGGAGACTTGGCAGCAGGTGCTCCTGCAGACATGGCTAAACTGGGAGCACCCATGCACAGAGAGCAGCCTGGGGGGCGGGCTGGAGTTTGCAAAAGAAACCCCCTTTTAAAAAGTCAACAACCTTAGGGAGAATCTTAAGGACCAAATGGAGAACACTGGCTTGTCATGAAGTTGTTGAGTATTTATTTGCAGGCTGGGGGAATAAAATTGAGGAGGGAGGACATAGCTGGCTGGCTGTAAGTAAGAGGAGTACCCCAATACTATGTGGCTGTGGACCCACTTATATAAACTTAATTGCACTAATGGTGATAGGAAGATGTTACGGGTTTGAGTTCTGGGTTTAAAATGTTAGGACCAGCCTAGATGCAGCTTTTCACATGTGCTTCCAAGACCCATATTTGCTATGCATGTGCCTCAAACGAGGAAATCTCTCTGCCTGGGATTTGCCTTTCACCCATCTCTTGCTCTGAAGTCCCTCTTCCGTGCAAACCAGCATGACTACTAATTTGGCTGTAATTAATATTTTTTTTTTACTTAGGGCGATACCTAGGTGTGATCTCCTGTTTTGAGGATGTAAAGGCTGTTAACCCAATGCCCCCTTTCTGCTCTAAGCCATGGGGAGAGGTCTGTGGACCAGGCCTTAAAGCAAGGCACGGAACAATTCAGGTCCAAATGAGGCTATGGTCTTCAGAGAGCAGAGAAGCTGTAAATTGACATTTTTGACACCTAGGTGTCATGTAGTATCTGCATTTTCGCTCTTCCCTCGCTGCCAGTTAGGTTTCCAAACTCCAGGCCCAGTTTTTGGACTATTTATCTTAACCTTACCATCTTTGCTTGGCGGAGGGTTCTACAGAACTCAAAAGCTTACTTTATTTCTAACCGTTTCATCATCCAGTAAAGTCATTACCAAAACCAGGACATTTTTTTCTGCTTGTGGCTCACCTCTCCTCTGAGAGTCAGAGGAGGAGAAAAGAGTGCAGCGGATTGCAGGGAGGAAAGCCGTAGAAGAAGGTGTGAGGCATACCCTCTTTCGTGTGTTAATGAAAGTTCTTCCCAAGATCCGTGCACATTTTATGAGGAACAGATAGATGTAAAAATATTGGCCTGGCTGGTTCACTCAGCCTTCCATCCTTCCGAGGTCGGTAAAATGAGTATCCAGCTTGGGGGCGGGGGGGGGGGCAACGTGTAGCCTGCATAATTCAGTTGTAAACTGCCCAGAGAGTGCTTTAAGCCCTGTGGGCGGTATATTTATTTATTTATTTATTTATTTATTTATTTTATTAGATTTATACCCTGCCCATCTAGACCAAATGTCTACTCTATATAAGCAGCACGCTTTGCTTTTGCTTTTTTAGTGTGGAGAAGTAGAATTTAGCAGGAGAACCCAGCAGAACTAATTTTCCCAGATTCCACCCCATCTGTCCCATTAATTAATTAATTAATTAATTAATTAATTAATTAATTAATTAATCTCTGTTTTTCCATCCGCCACTCCTCCTGCAGTAGAGCTTTTAATCCTCATGATGTGCTGGGCAGTTGGACTTTGCCCACAGGGCAGCCAAAGCCTCATCTAAGGTTCTCTTCTGCATGCGGAAGCTTCTCGTGATCCAAAGCGGTACCCTTTTTATCCCACCAGTGTAGCTGTGACTTGGGTTGCATTCACTGGCACGGCTGGGCGAAGACCTGCTCTGTTCCCCCCCCCCCAAAAAAAGAGGGAGCTGTCAGATCTTGCAGACTTTCACCCTGGGGTGGGTGGGGGTGGGCTGGCCGGGGGGCTCCTGAGCTGCGTTCAGGAGGAGGCAGGAGGCCAGATCACAACTTGGCGGTGACTTTGAGCTTTGGAGGCCTAGGCTTTGGAACTCCTAGACTGTGGAACTCCCTCCCACTGGAGGCCAGTCTGGTCCCATCTTAGCTGTCCTTCCACAAGCATCTGAAGACCTCTCTCTTCAGGCAAGCTTTCCCAGAGTTGACTGGCTGGGGTTTTTGAATGGATGGTTGTGCCTTGTTGCTTTGAATGTGTTTTTGGTGTTGCTTTTTTAGTGCGATATTCGTTTTAATCCCTCTTCACATTTGTATACTTACTGCTTTTAGCTTTTAAATATTGTCTTGTATCGATGTAAGCCGCCTTGGGTCCTTTTAAGGAGAAAGATGGGGTAGAAATATTTTAAATAAATAAATACGTTGAGATACGATTCCATCCACCCTGAGGTCTGGTTTGGTCTGGTGTTCTGGAGCTCCGTGGAGCTGATGCTTTACCTACAAAACCAGGTTGGTAGATACTAAAACAGGACTCCATCCATGTGTTTTGTGCTGCTGCTTTGCTGTTTGTTTTATATTGCTCTATAGTGAAATAACTAAGCAAGTTCAAACTAAAGAAAAAATGGATCGGAATGACACTAAACTGGGAATGCGTGGGAGTCTTCCAAAGAACTTCAAGAGGTGGTTGTCTTAGCTGTAGAATCAGGACTTGGCATTGAATTTAAGGAAACGTGTGGTTCCTGAGCTTATTTCCATCAGTTCTGCTCCCAGTATAAATAGGGTTCCTTATCACCAACACACACAAGTCTTTGAAGAATTTTTAAAAAGTTTTCAGTTAAAAGTTTTTTATTATTATTATTGTCGTGGAATGTCTGTGCAGAGGATACAGAAGAGAAATTTAGTTTGCAATTTGGAAACCGCTTAGGGAAGAACACAGAAATGATGTGTTAGGAATAATGTGTGGCCTTAATTTGTGGACGCCTTTTGAATAATGAGTGGGGAATGATTTTGCATTTTACGTTTAGCTTAATGGGAGCCGTGCTTGTCAATATTGGTGCATAACGATTAGCAAGTTTGGACTTACTTCATTATTCTTGTGCCATTATTTCATTATTGTTTCTTTTCAGTGATCACAGATAAGGAGCTATTTAAAGCTTTGCAGTGAAGTGAGCTATGGTTTGCAGCCCTAGAAGGTGTTGCATATCATAATTTTGCAGACTGTCTGTGGTTTCTTTAAAATGTAATGGTTAAACATTGTCATTAATACAGGAAGTTCTAGATTATCCACTAATAATTATTAAGTTTTAGAACTCATAATTAGCAAAACAAATTAAGTATATAAGCTAACTGGTTTAGATGTCAGCTTCAGGTAACTTCAGATTCTTAAACCCATTATCTTCAGTTAGCAATTTCTCTTTTCCTTGTTACCTCTGATCTATTCCCAAGTGGTTAAATAGATCAGATCTATTCACCCGCTTGGGAATAGATCAGAGTTTAGGAGCTTCCTTTGTTTTGCAAGTAGTCCAAATGTGAATTTTTATTTTCATTCATTTTTACTTGCATCGTATAGAATAGAAGACTCTTGCTCTGCCCACTAAGCCAAGAGGTGCTTCACAAATTATCCGTACCCTTATGAAGCACACACATTTTATTATTTATCTAATATATTTCTCTTATCACGTCTCCCACAAATCTCAGGACAAGTTAAATGTTGTTGGGTGGGCAGACGCGGAAAATGAGATGTTTAAAAAATCATTCACAAATCATAGTATGTAAGAATGATGAGAATTCAAGTGTACAGTTGTTTGAAATCAGGACACATTGTGAAATCTCAGTCATACCAAGTTGGAAAATACCTTTTTTTTAAAAAGGGAAATCTTTGGTTTCTGAAATTCCAGAAGAGATGGACACTGGGAGCATTCTAAAAATCACTGAACAATATGGATGCAGTGGTGGAGAATCCTGCATCTCATGTACTCATATACGGAGCTTCTCTAAATATGGCAAAATGGAGCTGCACGTTGTTCCCTGCTCTGAGAGCCTAGGGTGCAATATGCAGGCAGAGATGCTGTCCCACATAATCTAGGTCTTCTCTATATAGGACTGTCATTCAAAGGAGATCTGAACTGACATGTGAAACATTAGAAGCTCAGTCATGATGACTTTCCTGCAGAGAGCTGCATTCTGTTGCTCCTAAGGTAACTACTAGCAATAGGGGGAAATGATGCATAAAATTGAGAAAAGGTGTCAGGGCCCCGAGCATCCTTGGGCAGATGCTAGGGTCTAATGGAGGGCAAGCTACCTAAGCAGCGCCTCACACAGGCCTTGTGTCGTTGCCTGCGTAGGACAAGGTGGCTGGGTTGAGCTACGGGGCAACTTGTATGGCTGATCCATGCAAGGATCCTGACTAGATCCTGCTGACAAGTCGGGCTCAGAGCCTCTTGTTGCTGCCACATAAACCCAGAAGGCTTGCTTCCACCCCAAAACTAAGAATATGACATTTGAATAATAAATAATAAAAATCCTGTGCCCTCAAGTCAGTTCGGACTTACGGAAAGGAACTCATTCCTTCTCAGCAGACAGGTGGGTTGGCTATCATCGTTGGTCCGATTGTGCAAGTATTTTGTTGTGTTAAGTGTTTTCAACCTACTGTATTGTGGGTTGCCAGGAGACCTGGGGGGGGGGGAAATATAGGGAAGCGCTTTCTGGTTTCCTCTAGTGGCAAATTCTGATGTTGGTAATATGTATTTATAAAAATACAAAAGGCAAGACCACAGAATACTTCCCTTACTTAGGATTGATTAAGAAAACAGCGTAAAACCTGAGAAAACATCATGTCAAAGTGCCTTTAAAAGGCCCTTTAAAAGTAATGGCATACGGGGGAAACAGGAGACTTTGACACCTTTGAAGACTAACATTTATTATGCCCAACAAAACTTGCTAGTCTTAAAGATGCCATCAGAAAGTTGTTGTTTTGTGTTGAAACAAAAACACAGCTACTTGAATGTGTGTATGTGAAAATAACTAGGTCTTAACACTTTACACCTGAAGTTTTAATTACTAGTTACACCACTCATTACCCAAAACATAAGCTTTACAATTACGTGAACAGTAGTTCATTATTTCCAAGCTCTGTTTAAACTGTTTTGATGCACGGAAGTAATACCCATTTACATTGTGTAATATAAGTGAACATGTCCTGTGGAGAAATAAAGCATTTTTAAGTTGCAGGGTGAGAAAGACAAGCAAGCGTGTGCTTCACCTAGTGTGGTGCCGTCTGATAAGAACCCAAAACTGGTCTTTGGTTTTCTTTGTCTACACATAGAGTTGCGTTGCGCACATGGAGGTGGCTGGATCCAAAGGTCTGTTTTAAAAGGCCCTTCAATCCTTCCAGAAGCCATTGACTGTCATTTGTACATTCCTGTTGTGGTATACAGCAAAATCTCTGCTAGTGTAGTTATATAACCAAACATAGATGTGGAAGTTTCTGAAAAGAACAAAAATCCAAGAGAATTTGCACCGGAGGAAGAGATCTCGTAATGATACACAATTACTTGCAGCCTGGTGTACATCCAAGTTGGTGAAATCGGCCCGAACTTGTACTTGAAAGTATCTCTATTTAACAATGTCAAAAGAGCCAACTAGAAGTGGAGCAGCCTTTGGCTTAACCATGACTGGTACCCAGGATCTGATGTGGGATTCTAAGGGTTATCAATCAGTTTAGGAATCGCGGCCAAAGTACTGTAAAATACAACATATGGAAACTTGCCCAGGATGTCCAATGTCATCACATTTTAATTTCAGAAGACGAAACTTCTTCTTTTTTTAAAAAAACAGCTGTTTTAAATGGAAACTGCGGAGGAGGGTGTCAGAATTAAAGCTCTTTGAGATGTTTAGAGCTTGTAATGGTGACAGATTTCACTGGGAAACTTAATGTCTTCACAGCCCAGATTACAGCACCTCTTGAGGTCAGGAAAGGGATGAGCAATTCCAAGGGGGTTCCAAGGGGATCAGTGAAGACTCCATTGGCAGGAGCAGTATATCTCTGAATACCAATTACTGTTTTGCCGCCTTTCTTGCGGCCTTCCTGGAAGGATTGGAGTGATCCCTGTGGGGAAGATGGCGTGCCAGACAAGATGGAGGTGGAGTTTCACAGGCCAAGTTGAAGTAGACGATGCTTCTTCTCAAAAAGGTACACACCGGCAGCCTTTATAGATCTCCAGGCTTGGGGCTACACAGTTTTGTTCCCTAGGGATTTATTTATTTTTTTAATAAAAGGGAACGCAATTTGAAATTGACCTCAAATCTTACTTTAAATCAATTAAATAAGAGATCTTCCGGTGGTGGAGGCAGTGTTTCGCCTGGGATTTGATAGGAGGGGTCTAGAGGTACAAGACACTGGGTGTCTGTGATCGGCTGAGGCGAGAGAGACTCGCTTGGGTAAGGACACAGATCTCCGTTGATTTTGCTGAGCCCGTTGGGTGGAGGAGACGGATCAAGTGGTTCCGGAGGGTCCGGCTGCAGAGGGACCTCCACCAAGCCGCTTGGTTCCTCCGAGAGGGTGGTTTGCATGCTAGCTGAAGAATCAGAGTTCCCTGTCGTGGTGGGGCAGGACTCTGTCTCCTGGGAGCCAGGCGGAGGGGGCAGGTCCGGATTCTGCTCCGAGGCCGACAAGGGTCCCTCTGCATTTTCCAGCAGCTCCGTATCCTTGTTCAGCTTCCAGGGAAGGAGAGAAAGCACCGACACCCGCTTCGGGCCTTGGGCGGATTCTTTCTCTGCATTCACATCCGGCACGTCTCCATCTGCAAATGGAGAGCGTCCGGCCCAGTGGGGGAGAGGCGAAGCGGCCTTTTTCCACCGCCTCCACAGGAAGATGCCAACAATAACCACGATCATGACAATCAGGGTGACCCCAATTACCACGGCGGCGATCAAGTGCCCGTCGTGAGATGTGGGTGCCTCTGTTCTCGGATGGCTGGGCTTCGTGGTGAACAATTCTCTGTTGTTTTTGACGGAGTCTTCCGATTCGCTGGGCGGAGGCGTCCACGGCTTGGTCCTGATGTCAGCTCTAGTGATAGGCATCCTCGCTGGAGGGGTAGAGGCTGGCAGCCCTTTTGTCTCTGTGGAGATGACGTTCCGGGGCAGTTGTACCCAGAGGAAAAGGAGGAGGGCAGGGTGGGTCTCCATGGTTCTCTTTCGGTGCCCTAATTCTGTGGCACAAAAGAGAATAAAGGGCCGTTAGGTCTCTGAGTGCAGGATCCTACCTCCTAAGAGCACAAGTTTTACTTGTGGCTACAGTATTGACAGATACCAGCACTTCCCTGGGGAAACAAAGCCTAGAACTGCTTTTATTTAGTTGAAAGTAAAGATTAAATTTTAGGTTCCCCTTCGGGACAGAATATCTATCGCTTCTCTCTTTTTAAAGTGCTTTTAATCGGCCTTTCATCCTAACGTACCAAAAACAACAAACAACATTTGAACCAAAATATTCCACAGATCATCATCATCTTAGAACTGCTGGAAAGGGACGCAATGGATCATCGAGTCCGGCCCCTGTCAATGGAGTCACCGTGGGGAACTGAACTCCCAACCTAGACATGTAAAACATTGTTAATAATAACTTTGCAAGGCAGCATAAAGTTATAGGATAAGCATAGTACCACACTGTCATTTTTAAAAGACACAAACCCTTTAAAATGAATAATATAAATTAATCTGAAAAAGTCCAGCTCTTGGTACCTCTCCCTGTAGCATCTGTCAATAATGGGAGAGAGGATAGACCAAATATTGACCTCAGTGCATGATCAGTGTAGTATTTGTGTGGGCGTGTATTTGTGTGTATTTGTGTGGGTGTGGGCGATAGATCCCAAGGACCAATCCTTGCACAGAGGCTTGTTTTCTGTGCCAGTGATCGCCGGGAAGGGATGAATATTAGCAATCAAAGGGCCTCGAATCAGCTCCTCTTATATTGCTCCCCCAGACCCCATTCAAACCCTGTTGCGTCACGGTTCCAAAGAAGCAAGCCTGGACTGCAGACTTGTCCCGGGGCAGAGTTTTGCGACTTCTGTCTTTGCATTGTGTCTGATTAATCTGTTTACAACCATCCAGTGTAGGAAAATGAGACAAATTCCCCTCCCTGTTAACGGACTGGTTGAAAGGAAGTATGAGGCCGTGCAGAGTTTTACACAGTGAGATGTAACTGGCAAAGTAAAAAGTATTATATATATTTGTGGGGTGGCAAGAGCTGCATGCAGCTGTGGACCACACGATGTCCATTGCGGGACTGGGTTCTTAGAGGCACATACAACACAAACAGAGTGAACAAGCAATGCAGTAGACTTCCTTCCTTCTTTCCTTCCTTCCTTCCTTCCTTCCTTCCTTCCTTCCTTCCTTCCTTCCTTCCTTCCTTCCTTCCTTCCTTCCTTCCTTCCTTCCTTCCTTCCTTCCTTCCTTCCTTCCTTCCTTCCTTCATCATCAGCTCCTTCCTTCCTTCCTTCCTTCCTTCCTTCCTTCCTTCCTTCCTTCCTTCCTTCCTTCCTTCCTTCCTTCCTTCCTTCCTACCTACCTACCTACCTACCCACCCCACCTTTCTCTTTAAAAAGGACCCAAGGCATCTCACATCATTGAAAGACAATATTTAAAGCTAAAAACAGTGAATATACAAGGTGGCTTGGCTCATTAAAAGACAATATTTAAAGCTAAGTATATGAGTATAAAAAGGCCGCTTGCATCATTAAAAGATAATAGTAAAGCTAAAAATATAAAATATACAGATATTTAAAAAGAACAAAAACCACTGTGAGAAATGGTAAAGAAAAGCGACAGCAAAAAACATATTCAGAGCAGTAAAGTATAATAATCCATCTTTAAAAACCCCAATCAGGCAGCCGGTCATTGAGGGAAAGCTTGCCTGACGAGAAAGGTCTTTTAGCTGCTTGTGGAAGGACAGCAAAAGATGGGGCCCGGCTGGCCTCCAGTGGGAGGGAGTTCCAGAGTCTCTGGGAGCAGCCACAGAGAAGTATGCTGATAAGCTGTCACACTAACTAAAGTCTTACACTCTTTTTTTTTTTAATTGCGTCATAAAACCTGGGCAAATAAACAGAAATATTTTCTCGGTGTTGTGTACTCAGATACCCACTGCTAATAAAGCAGAGGTTTCACTAAATGAAAAGTGGTGGTGAATGACTCCAGATAGGCAAAAAATAATTACAGTCATGCGTTTTGTTTCTGTAACCAGAAAGCAAATTTGCAAGGAGGCGGTTTTCTTTGGAAACGGTTTGGTTTGCAGCAGGTGATAAGAAATGGAAGCACTACAACATCTGTATGTTAACTTGCTCTTTAACCTGAATGTTTGATTTCAAACGGATTGGTGTTTTCCATTTCTCAGGTACTCGGCATGTACCTAGTTATTTCAGTTTGACTCCAGGCATACAAAGTGCTGACCATTAATTCACATGTCCTTTGAAAGATTTTATGTAAAAAAAAAATGTAAAATGTTTTATATAAATAAATAAGTGGGCCTGTATGAATTCTGAAAATGTTGCCATCATGCATTTAATGCATGAATTGATATCTGCCATTTTTCTGTCTGGAGTATTGCCAAGGTGCATATAACATTGCCTCAATGTGAGCTGATCTTAATTTGAATTCCTGGGATAGCTATTTATTGAGAAAAGATCAGATCACAAAGCTGAACTGTTAATCAGACTTCAATAACAGCTTTTGGGGGGGGGGGGAACTACCCTGATTATTAGTGCATTTTGCACGAGGAAAGGAAGTCCAAAGAACTTTTAAGCATTCTAAAGCACACTCCTAGAATTCAGAATATTCCACACCACCTTTGCTGGTTTTATTTGAGAGAGAAGTAAAAGCGTTTAAAATGGAAGAAACAAAATTAAGTCAGTCTTACCTGCTTGGTATTGTCTCTTGTACTGACCAGCTTCTTGCTTGTAAGTTTCACATTTTAATGTTATAAAAGCAGGGAAGTGAGAGCACAGCAAATAAATTTGAAGTGTGGGGTGGTTCACACATTTCAAAAGAATCTTATTTTGACATAGAGAGGAAGTTTATCAACACTAGTGCAGGAAGCACCAAGAAATGAGAAGTGATTAAGAATGGGGGCATCCTCTTTTGCACACAAAGGCTATAGTTAGGGTGTCAGTTCTTGTTACAAGTGGTTTCTGTTCTTGACAGCACATACATGGAATTTGATAGAAGTGAGAGCTTTCCTTAGTGTGAACGTCTGACCCCTGTCTCTCGACAAAGAAAACATGGCTGATTAAATGTTAAATATGTTAACGTAGTCATGTGTGTCTCCATTGGCTTTTTTTGTGGACAACTAGAGATATGATTGGTTGGATAGACTTAAACAGAAGATTATAGTGGAGCTCAAGATCTGTTTTTGGTCCAGTATAGATGCAATCTCTTAAGCTTACCGTGAAGATATGTGGTTTCTTTGGTGCAGACTCTAATCTGGATCTTAACTATTCCACATGATGTCCACGTTAATAGTTTTAAGTGGATGGAATATAACCTAGTGGCCAACCTTCTGCCAAGCAGCCTCTCCTGACTGGTCTGATACGAGACGTTCAGCATGCCACAAAGGCTGTACTTGATGTCTTACTAGATTAGTAGTACTTGCCAATGTTGCCACACTACCGGCAAAACAGAAGCAACTTTCCATGGGTCCAGAGAAGCAGGTGGCTTTCCATGAAATTGTATTCTTAATAAAATGAGCTGATCTGGTTTTATCTGCCACAAGATTCTCTGTTGTGTTTCCTGCCACAAACTAACACCCTGGACAACATTATCTCCAGCTCCTAATCCTGCCGTTCTCGAGTGCTTGGGACAGCAATGGCAGCCGTCTCTAACTTCCCCCTATTTGACCAGCTCGACTGGGAGTGAGTTTGCTCTTGTGTGTGGCTTCCTCCTCCCCAGGATGATGGAGAGGTCAAGGTGGAAGTCAACGCTTTCAGCCCTTCTGGCCATCTTTTCTTCCGGGAGCAGCTGTGGCTTCAGCCACTCCATCACCTCCACCAATAGAGCCCAATCGGTTGGCTGCCCGTGTCGCATAACGTATATGCAATTTGGCTCATTAAGCCTGTGCCCGTTCATTATTTCCCCAAAGGTCCCAGCCGTTCTGTGGGGCTCGCCTTCCTGGGCTGCTGACTTGCATTAAGAGAAGAGCTGAAAGTCGTCCCCCGCGTCCCCCCCCCCCCCACACGAGAAGCCCTTGCCTGATGTGTTTCCATATGAGCAATTTCTCTAGTGGCGGTTGGCATCGGAGGAAACTGTGAACAGGAAGTGCTGTGTTCCTGTGTGGTTGCGTGTGGGTGTTGTGCAGCTCCAAGCTCTTCCTCCTCCCCCCCTGAGCTCAGCTGCTGTTTTACTTCCAAAGAGAATTTGCTTCCCCATTTGCTGGTTTGCTTTTTTTCTTTCTTTCTCTCTCTCTCTCTTTCTTTTTTGCTCTTGATCCAAAGAGGTGTTGCCAGATGGCTTGATGTCTTTTTAACGCATGGCTAGACCAGAGCTTGGGATAAAAGTTCCTTTTTTTTTTTTTTTTTTTTTTTTGGGATGGCAGCTCCCAGAATCCCCAAGCCAACAAGGACGGCGGAGGCAATTGTACAAAAAAAGAGTAACCCTTCCTCCCTCCGGACTCTGCTTGCATGCTCCATGCAGAGTCAATTTGTGAAAAGAAGGATGAGGGAAGAGCTTGCTTTCTCTTGCCCAAACTCTCAGCTAAGATGTGCTGCATAGAAACACTGCCAAGGGCAAATGTTAATTAGGTTGGAAGCTAGCCTTGTCTGGCTCACGGCGTTTGGCTGGATCCCTACCATGACCATAACACTTTCTATTACAGGGGGCTTTGCTCCTTAGCGTAGATAGCAGGTTCCTTAGGATCCTTTTGGAGTTATAGAATTCTAGAGTTCGGAAAGATTACGAGGGTCATTCACTCCAACCTCCAGCTAGTGCAGGTAACCCACAGCAGGTGTACCCAGTGTGCTGCTTTATAGCAGTGATTCTCAACCTTGGGTACCCAGATGTTCTTGGACTACAACTCCCAGAAATTCCAGCCAGCACAGTGTAATCTGTTGCTTGTAAAGTGTGTGTATTGCCCTGAACTAGAGATCTTTCCCTCAAACTGGGTCCCTTCTCCAGATTTGCTTAAACAGACACACCAAGAAGCCTTGCGTGGGCATTTAAGTAAACCAGAGCAGAAGCTCCATTAGTTACCCACCCTGTGAGGAAACACTTGGATGTCAGTGGCCTGTGGATGCAAGTCTAGATGCAAGCCTGCATTTCCTGAACATCTGGAATCCTTCTCTCCTCTTCTCTTCTCTTGAGTGTGGCCCTAAATCCCACCTATTCCTAACATTCATCAATGTATATCCATTAGCAGCCTCAGAAGCTTGCTATTCATATGCAGGCATTTCTCTAGCCAGACCTGTCTTTATTATAGGGTTGCCAAAAGGGATCTCTTGCTGTTTGGGGAATACCCTTCTGACTCATTTGGCAGCTTGTTGAAGATTATGCAAGCAGTACTTCTAATGGGGTAGGGGAGAGCATACCTAATGTGCACCCACCTGCCTCAAGACTGGACCCAAACCAACCTGGTTGGGTTACACTGTCATGTAGAAACTCTCTTCCAGAGGAGGATCATGCCATGTCAAACACATCCAGCTGGTGGATTAATCATGAGGCTAAGCAGGCAACGTCAGAAAGTCCCAGCCAGTTTAGCCAACCTTGTCCTTATTCCTGTGTTTTCTCTCTTCTCCCAGGGTGGGAAATCGCCTATCCCATCCAATGGGGTAAGTTTTCTTTTGTCAAATTCTGCACAGAGAAGGGGCAAAGGGGCAACACGGGACCTCCATGCCAACTAGATGTTCCACCAGGCCCTCTCCTCCGTGTAGCCTCTGACCACAGATACCTCCTCACTGTGAGGTGTCTATCCATTTTGGAAGCGGAGGGGGGTTAAAAACGATGCCTGTGAATTTAGCTTGCGTGGGAGTGAGCTCTGTTCAAAATAAAGTTTTCAGCTAGGGAATAACAGCTGCTCCTTCTCCATGAAAGGGGGGGGGGGGGAAGTGACCACACCAGGAGGAAAGAAATCTCCCAAGCTGGGAGCTCTGTCAGCCTGAAGAACTCGGAAATGTTTCGTGCACTGCCGAATATCTGAGGCGTGGGGCGGGAAGAAACAGATGGGGATGAGGCAATGGCTGTGTTTGGGTGGGACTCCTCAGCATAAATGTTGGCAGAGCAGAAAGCATGCTCCATGGGCCAGCTGTGACCCCCACCCACGCACTCCCACAAAGGGTGCTTGACATAAAATGTCCCTAAACCGCCCCCCCCCTCCATCCGTTCACTTCCTTTCCATTCCGATGTTATGTCGGCATGCTGGTTGTTCTCCAGCACAATCATCCAAATTCTCTCTTTTTTCTTTCATTTTCTGATTTTTAAATCTTTCTTCCCCAAAGCTGCCGTGAGCGTTCTCTTGGGGTTGGAATAAGAGAGATACCGTTTCATGACAAATCGAAACGGTACACCTGTAAGTTCAAGTCCCCCCAGATCTGAATTCAGTTGCCAGTCTTAGCTGGAGTAGCCCCATCGAATCAGTGTGGTTTATGTACATGTTGGCTTACTGTTCAGTTGATTTACTTTAGTTGGGTGTGGTGGTTGGACTTGGGTTTTGGAGTTCCATGTCTGAATTGGATTGCACAGCAACATAGCTCAGTGGTTTGGCCATCATCTGCTTACGGAGCCAAAGGCTGGGAGTTTCATGCCCACTATGTCTCCTTGATACCCAAAGCGTCCTAATCTACCCCCCCCCCCCAAGTGATTTAAAAGTGCCAAGCCTTGGACTGTGCTGTTATTTTGCACTTTGAAAGGCCTAGAAGAATTCAAAGATGCCCGCTGTAAACCCTGTGAATTTGCTAGATGGGGCATTGCGAAGGCATCTTGTATTGAACATAGAGTGTGTTCTTACTCCCTTTGAAAGCTGGTATTCTGTGAGCTGGACAGACTGGACTGTGACGCATGGTTGCGCAACATATGCAGAAATGCGGAGCATTAAATTCCGGCTCATCTCTCCCCTAGAGCTGTGGCCCATTTCCTCCCTGTTCTGCTTTTAGGATTCAGCAGATGCTGTCAGCATGCCTGCAGTCTGATCTTTGTGGCCGTGCAGGTGAGGAGCATACATTTTCAATTAAAAATGAAAGCCCCCAATCTCATGCCCCCGTCTGCCACAAACATCTACCATCCTCTCTTCCCCTCCTCCTGCTTACCTGGGTCACAATATTTAGGAAAAGCCCTGTTGGAGCTGAACAGAGGCCTGACCCTGCCTCCTGTCTACTTGGCCATGGTCTCTGCAGAGGTCTTACTGCTGTTACCGAATAAGACTGGGGGAAAGCGTGAAAGGGGTTTAGCCAACAACGGGAGTGTGACTGGGCTCCAGTAGAAGCCCACATTGAGACCTATCTCTTTTCCGTTCCTGTTTGAAATAGAAGAACAATTGAAAACTTGAACTCCCACTTGCAGATCAATGCTAGTCACTAACGGTAAGCTTTGGTTACTTTGAAAATCATTGGCGCACAACGTATGGCATTGTGCGTAGTTCATATCAGAGATGGGGGTCTCATATTCTGGTTTATAAATGAAGAAACTCAGGAAGGGGATTGCCTGCTTAAAGAGGAGAACTTTGCATGGAGCTGAATGAGCATTTTACTAAATCAGAGCTGGGAAGATGATCGATCTGGCTTGGCTTTAAAGGTCTCTGTGTAATGTGTGGTAGGTAGCCAGGTGTAGTTGGCTCCCAACTGTTCAACAATAGCAGCAAAAGAATGTCCCTCCCATCTTAAATTGATGCCGTTGAAGTTAAGTTTTGGGGTAATCTGGAGTAGATATTTGTGTAAAAGGAGTTTGAATGTTATTCAGGCTTAGTACTCTGAACAGGATTTTCTGGCTCAGAAGTATTCTCTTATATGTATTTCCTCAGCTGGCTGGATAGCTCAGTGATTCAGGTCTCCGAAAGCGGAGCCAGAGGTTGGGAGTTCGATTCCCCCACTGTGCCTCCAGGGGAGAAGAGCCAGCCTGGGTGGCCTTGGGCAACCTGCCTAGCCCCAGGGCAACCCCAGAAGAAGGGAATGGTCAACCACTTCTGAGTATTTTTTTACCTGGAAACCCCTGAAAAAAAAAATCACCATGAGTCAGAATTGACTTGACAGCACTTGACGATTATTATTATGTATTTCTTTGCCCTGGTTTTGCTTGGTGCATGTCAGGATTCTAGTACAAAAACAAGCTAGATCCGATAAGCCTGAAATCTGCCAGCCCCTGCAGGCCAGCTTTGATTAGCAGCTGATCTCCTATAAAATTGTTATTATTGAAAGCTTTACCGTGATCTTAACTCGAAAGAAAGTAGGTCTGGTTTTCTTTTCCTGTAAATATGAAACTCAGTAAGCTTGCTTTGTCTTATATTATTTACAAGGAACAGCGTTACAGAGAATGAAACTGTACCTTGGCTATTTTAAGTTCATATTGATGGGGTTCGTTCTGGAGAAAGGTTGCACCCCATGTTAATGTGGTTAGGAGGGAGGAAAATGCCATGTGGACTTTCCATCCCCCCCACAAGGATGCTGTTTTGCTAATATAAATTCTGATTAGGCTTGATGGAGTTCCACCCCAAGCACAGGACAAAACAAAAGGAAAGGTGATTGATGCGGAAACAGGCTCTCGTTTGTGGGTCGAGGAGCGTTCAAGTCAACAGAAAAGAGTGCGGGGGATCTTTGTCCTTCCACTTGACAGAGGCTTCCTGGGAAGTCTGCCAGAAAAACAGACCCAACGATCCTGCGGGGCTGATCAGCAGCACAGAAAAGTACTTAGCCTCCTCCATCAAGCAAGGAGGGCATTCTGCCTGTTTGTCCAGGCAGAATACAGACCAAAAAGCAGGCAGGTGGAAACTTGTACCTTCATGGAGGTCATGCTTTCCCACACTGAGATTTACTGCTTTAGTCCAGGTTGGATAAACAGGTGTCGGATCCGTACATTTTTCAAAGAGTTTGCTTATCGTGAACGTATAGTTCCTTTTGCCCTCCTCAAGATCCGGTGGGAAGGCACTCAATCTCCCAGCCCCAACATTTGTTCCGTTTTCCCACTCAAATCCGCTGTTCCCCTTTTCTTTCTTTCTTTTTTTCCTTATGTGCATTAACATTTGGATCTTCCGTAAAGCCATCTCTGAGTAGCTGTGGAGACGGATTGTTTTCTGGAGGAAGACGGACGCTTACAATAACAGTGCGTTGTGTCTGCCACCTGAAAAAGTATTGTGTGCCCTCAAGCTTAGGGTTGGAGGGTTGGAAGGCTGTCTGCTCCAGATGTTTTTGCAGCTGGAAAATGAAGGTGGAGGGGTGAAAGAAAAAGTCCTGTGTTGCTAGCAGACATCCAAGTAGGGCAACGTTAGATTTAACCCTCTAGAATGCAGTACACCTTCAAATCCTCCCCCCCTTGGGTATTTGAATGATGCCTAGATCTCAGTGTTGGTTATAGTACTGCTGGGTCGTTTTATTGAGGTCTCCTTGGCCAACATCTCCTTGTGCATCTGTCTCTCTAGCGTCTTCCTAGCATCTGCTCCAGTTTTCCCAGGTCCTGCAGTCATGTTCTCCGACCTCAGGCTTTGTCTGAAAGGGGCCGTTCCTGTTGTCTCGCTGGATGTCCTCTGCAGCGTTTCCAGTCCACTGGGCCACAAGCTGCTAGCGCTGAGAAAATCTCCGTTGGTCCTGGGGAGACGTTTGCTCCGCTGCCTTCTCTTGACGTAGGATAACTTGGTTGCCATCACAGCCACAGCCGAGAGCAAGCACACAGAAAGGAACACCAGCACCCCTATTACGATGAGGCAAATCAGCAGGAGTCTTTTGCTCTTTTCTTCACAGAGTTCAGCTTGAGTCTGTAGCTCATCAAGAGCCTCCTTGGTACCAGTTGCGGTGTAGGAAGATGGCGGCACGTCTGGTGGAACTGTTGAGTCCACTGGCGGATATGTTGATGTTTCTGATAAGGGGGACTTAGAGGTAGTTAGCTGCATAACAGGTGTGGTTGTGTGTACCTTGGGTGTGGATCCAAAGGTCGCTATCTGCGTCGCCGCCTGTGAAGCCGTTGTCGTAGGAATCGTGGTTGTATCTGTTGGTTTTTGTGTTGTTGGGTTCTGAGTAGTGAGAATGGAGGGGCTTTGGGTTGTCGTCAAAGCATCCTCAGTAGTGGTTGCTCCTACTTGTAAGCGACAAGACAGGATGGTCCCCAGAAAGAAACCCAAATATATGCGAGGCTTGCCCATCATTTTCATGTTTATGGGATGTCTTTCTCCTGCAAGAAAAGTAAAACGATACATTTGCATTGGCTTTACACCTGCAGAATCACTATTTATCAGCATATTCAAATTTATTAGTGCCGTGTCTCCTTCTCATCTATTACACTTCTTGATTTTTGGGGTAAATAAATACCGTATTTAAAAACAGAAAACTAACAAACTCAGTGCAACTGCTTAAAAAGTTTAATCTGATTTAAGGCCTAAAGTATAGTGGTTTCCTCTGAGTTGAACACAGATTGAAGGCTAATCACTCATCATTCATGTTTTGTCTTCTGCAGCCTTGTGGATATTGGGTAAATATAGTTTCTTTCCGTTATTCGTAGCATCTTGTGTTCTGTTAAAATTGGAATGGATAAATGTCATCATGGCTGTTCCCCATCTGTGCTGGATCTTAAAAGTGTTTCTACAAAATGTATTCAGAAGCCAACAGGGCCTTCCGGATAGGTTATGAAAAGGACTTTACCGCTGTGACCAAAATATCAAACCTGTTCATCACAAACTTCCCAGAAATTTCTTTGAGTTACTTTAACGTCTTTGTTGTCTGCCTGGTGTTCTACAGATTTATCGGTGCTTCCCAGAAAGGCAAAAGAGAAATTGCCCTATTATTGATGAATCAAGAGCCCAAGGCAATCTGTAAACATAAAAGCGAACTCAAAAGGAACACTTCATCTAGAGGGCCACGAGTATGACATCTTTCTTACAAAATCATCAGTGCGGGTACAGCCTGCTGAGCACAGGTTTTGATCTCTGCCTAGTGCTGCTTTGTGTTTAAGTTACTTGAGAGAGAAGAAACAAGGAGGTGTGGGGAAACCCATAAATGTTTTGTCAGGACCGTGAGCATCCTATGGATCTGTGGGTGTACAGTTCAGATGGATCCTTCTGCATGGAGATTGGTAATTCACGTAGAGCAGTAGTTATACTTTGTGTTGCAAAATCTAGCATTCCTGGGAGGGCCTTCTTCGCAAACTCCCAGGGTGCAGTTTTTTTTGGCAGATAAAAAGGTGTTCTAATGAGGAGGACCCTTAAAAGGCAATCCCCCCCCCCAGACACCTGCCTTTGGTGACCCTGATGCCTCCAGTTCTGCCAAACATCCAAGTCAATTTATGGGTTCCTTTCTAACGAGTGCTTTGGATTTGAAATGCCGTGACTCTTTCTGACTCTTTGGGGTTTTTATCTGCCGATTGTGGAGACTATCTCTGGAGGCTATCAAGACAGTGTGGAAAGATTGTATTTGATTACACCGGAGTGGGTTGCTTGGCTAGGAGCGACCTCTTTTAAAGGAACCCTTCCAGCTGTACAGAAATCGGTCCAGCCTGGTTCCAAAAAAGGAGGACACTAGACACAATCTCCTGGGCATTGTGTGATTGCCGTAAAATTGTTGTTGTTGTTTAGTCGTTTAGTCGTGTCCGACTCTTCGTGACCCCATGGACCAGAGCACGCCAGGCCCTCCTGCCTTCCACTGCCTCCCGGAGTTGGGTCAAATTCATGTTGGTCGCTTCGATGACACTGTCCAACCATCTTGTCCTCTGTCGTCCCCTTCTCCTCTTGCCTTCACACTTTCCCAACATCAGGGTCTTTTCCGGGGAGTCTTCTCTTCTCATGAGATGGCCAAAGTATTGTGCCACTTGCAGTCCAAAACAGAAACTATTTACCAGGGAAGCGGATTCCATGAGACTTGCTGTCAAGTTGGACTTAAGTCACACTGGTGACTCGACTTGGGTTTTTTGTTTTTCCCAATGACGTGAACTCGAGTCATGACTCAGAGTGCGCCCACCCTTCCCTTTTTTCTAAGGAAACAATTGTTTTTAATAGGGACTCAGGCTTGGGGACTTGGGACTCGGGACTTGATACCCAAGACTGGAAGTCAGACTTGGAACTCGAACCCAAAGACTCGGATTCGGATTTGGGACTTGAACCCAAAGGCTCACTTTTGGATTTGGGACTCGAACCCAAAGACTTGCCAGCATCCCTACTATTCAGCCATCTGATCACACCCTTTATCAAGGTTCTGCTGTAGCTGGTTGATAAATTTTCTCTCTTTTGTTTAATCTCCCTGCCTGGCTATCCTGTGACTTCATCTCTCAGCTCCCCCTCCACGGTTTATCTCTATAGTTCTCCCCTTCCCCATTTTGCATGCCCTTTTCGTACTTTTTGAAAAGGACTGGATTCGACTTGGGTGGGTTATTCTGGATTACAACTCCTAGCTTCCCCCATTCTGCTTAAGAAAGGGGGTCCTGTGTGTCGTAGTCCAAAAAAAACTAGCATTTTCAAACCTTGTTTGAACTTGTATAAAGCTTTCTTGTATAGACTAGTCACTGGTTCATTGACATTGTCTATTCTCAAGAGACATTTACTGTCAAGAGTCTCAGACAAAGGTCTTCCCATCCCTTTCAGTTTTCAAAAACTAACCAGATTGGTCTATTTCAGTAAGAAATCAGAGTCGTGCATAATCTTAAAGACCGAAGATGTTTTTGTACAGTAATCTTGTTCATCAGTTGCATGGGGTGTGTTGGTTTCAGGTACGTATGTGTTTAGGGGTGACATGATAGATGATGTGATCAAGATGGTGATTAAATGCAGAAATGGCTGGTGGTGAGAATTAAATTAATAATGTGGCCATTCATTGAGCTGTTATTGATCACACAAATGTCCCAGTATTGAGTCACCTAGTAAACCCATCCGGTGTGCTAGAAACTGCTGTTCCAATTCAATTCCTTGGTGGCAGCTAGGCTGTCTTAAGATGATGGGAATTACAATCAGACGGAGTCAGCCCGGGTGGGGGGGGGGGGGAGGCTGCTCTGCTCCTTTTTTTAAAAACCCCCAACATGAAAATCCAGCATGCACTTGGTGCTCCTTTCTGCCGTACTAAGAACGTGTACGATCCTGGTGGTAGCTGGAGCTTCCCACCTCCTCCCTTCAAGATTCAAATTATTTTCTGATGGCTTTGCATGGTGCCCTTAACTATTGAAAACATCCCCGGTTGCCCCATCTTGCCGCACGGCCCCTGCTACAGTGCTGTCTGTGTTCCTCCTGCTGGCACAAAGCACCTACTGTTAATTGTGGTGCTGTGCGGTAGGGTGTTGAAGAGACAAAACCAAAAGGAACTGACCCATTAAGGGCTCTTTCTGCCCCTTCGCTTGCTCTCCCTGGCTAGATCAGTGTTTTGTTGGCGAATAGCATGCTGGAATCGCCCCAACCGTCTTATTATCTGTCTTCCCTCCACGCATTTCTACTCCCTTCTGATGCGTCAATAGCGTTTTGAGGACAGCCGGCTCTCCTCTTTCTCCCCTCCATCCGAAATAAGTTGCCTTGCCCTTCGCTTGAGCGAGGTCCTTCGGCTTCCCTTGCATTTCGACCAGCAGGGCAGGACGCGGGCTGCCAGGAGAGGTAGAAAGAAAACCCAAATAAAAAGTAAATACAAACTCACCTTAGGAGCAAACAAAAAAGGCTGGCTGTTGGGAGTTCTCGGATCAGCACCTTGATATTTTTGTTCCGGCTACAATGGTAAGCTGTGGAAGCCGGGGATGTTTTTATACATTAAAAGTGAATTTGCATCTGCAACATGGTGTTTAGTTCTCCATTTAGAGAGCTAAACCACAGGGATGACACATTTCCTTTCTGGTGTAAGTAGACTGTGATGTGTTGGAGGAGGAGGGGGGGGAACCACCATTTTGCCCAAATTAGACCTCTGAACTTCAGGATAAAGTAAGGGTTCCTTTGAGATGAAGAGCCACTTCTATGCTTGTTAAAAGTTCACTCTCCTTTTCCTTTGCTTGTTGTATTTCCAGACAACTGAGCACAACTTTATGGGACTTTCCATTTTTTAAACAGAGTGCGTTGTTGCAGTCGGCGTTAGCCATGTAGATTGAAGCCACCGGAGTTTTGAAAGCCAATGTATGCACTTCCTCTGCATGATTCTCTTAAGTGCCATGCAGATGTTCAGGCCAAGATAGGCCGTGCACTTCAGAATCCAGCAGCAGCAGAAGTGGGACCCATGTGACCTGGGTCAGTGAGGTGGTTGGTTACTATTAAAAAAAAGAGCATTACAGATTCAAACGATGCATTTCCTTTTTGCGAAATGAGGAAATACCGCTGGAATCCAACCTGAGTCTTTGTATTGTAGATCATTCTTCCTCAACGTGGTCCTTTACAGCTATGCTGGATAACAACTCCCATTATCCCCAGCCAGCAAGACCATTGGCCCTGCTTGCTGCGTATGATGGACGCTGTCGTTCACAGGATCTGTGGGGCTCAGATTGCACGAGGCCACCGATCATGACCGACCTTAGCAGCCATTTCAGGAGGAGTTTTAATAAAAGAAGCCGGTTCAGTCCCAGTTCTGTTCATACACTTTAGACACAGTTTAGGTTCAGTAGCATAAAAACATGTAAACGTGTTATGCCTGTATTGACACCAGTCAAGGAAATATTATATTTGTTACATAGCAGCAGAACAAAACAAAATGAGGTTTTTAGTCACTCCAGGGTTAGCGTACCTGTTGCACTTGCTCAAGGAACGGCATTTAGCGCATGGTCCCTACAACACCTCCATCTGTGCTGCTATGTCTTGCTCGGCTTTTTTTCTCCTGGGATCTTTTCTTTCCCTCCTGGAACAACAGCAGAGCTTTTAATTAAGTGTAAAACTGCTTTAAATGGGCTTGTTTGGTATCCTGAAAGCATCTAAATGTCTCTGCAGCTCTCCCTTCCTCTCCTGCTATTCATCGGGACGCTCTTGGACACATCCAATTAAGCAGCAGGATGCCGTGTTTCGACTCTCTCCGCAAATGAAACGTCTGAATTATAATCCCATCAAATGGCGGGGCTTATAATGGAAATGCCAGTAGTTGCTTAATTAGAGCAGCACAGCTCTAATAAATGACCTCGTTTTCCTCTTTTAAGTACAGGCATAATTTGAAAGTTTGGGTAAGGCAAATAAATTGGGATTTGATGAGGGAGTCCTTGCTCAGATACAGTGTCTGGATGGTTTTGTAGACGAGAAAGGTTTATGTCTGTTGTTGTTCTTTAAGTGGCCAGTCCAATTTTAAAGTAATTGATGTGCTCTTTCTCACTTACATGGTTTCTTCAGTTGTGCTAGGTGACCCTCTGCGTTTTCCCTTGGTTCTTGTTTGGGGCAAAATTGTGCACCAGAATGTTGGGGCCGTGATCCATCCTGTGGCTCGCCTGAGCCGAGGACCCTCATCATGAGGGCTGACAGGGACATTCCTTGTGTTGTAAAGAGCCTGTAGGACCAAAAAGGAAGAAAGAAAGAAAGAAAGTGTGGTGCATATATACTGCCCCACATGCAAGCTCTCTTTGGGTGGTTTGTAATTGGAAGGTTGAGTCGACCTTGAGCAGGCTCTGTCAAACTCTGTCAAAGAAAAACATGAGCCCCACCATGATAAAACAAAAAGGTGGCTGTGTTTAAGGAGGGCATTTGTATATGTACAGTTGTTCTGTTATAGTTGTTATTTACAGCAAGTTAATGAGAAGTAGGCATGGAGGAATTGAGCAAGACGCTGAATGTCCAGAGTCAATTTGTCAAAAGATCACTGATGAATATCCATAGCAGGTGGAGTTAGTAAGAGAGGCCATGTCACACTTAAGGTGGTTGAGAGAGAGTAAAGTCTTAGTACAGTAGGACCTGCTTATCCGCAGGATTAGTATCCTCTGATTCACTTATCCACGGTCCAAAAGTATTAAAAATATTAAATGAAAAATTCTAGAAATATATATTCTAAATATGGAGTTACCAGAATTGGCCACTAGAATGAGCCAGAGACCATGCTGTGTATAGTGTTGGCTATTATAATAGCATTAACTATAATCCGCTATTTTCAGCATCCATAGTGGGGGCTTGGAACACCTTTGGATCCAGAGATCCTGATGTAAGTGTTATGGAAATCCTATGTGCCACTTAAGCCTGCTTCTGTGTCCCACCAGTGGTAACTATACATGACAACACCAGTGGTACTAGGTGACCCCAGTCATGGTCACAAATCCGCTTTTCAAAGACTTAGACAGGCCTCACATCGTTGTGGCTGAAATCCAGTAGTAAGTCACAACTAGAGTAGGCCCACTGATCAGTGGAACTTATCGAGAATTTGACTCACCAAAACCCCACTGATTCAGTGGGCCTACTCTAGTTTTGAGTTCTTCTTGTGTTTCAGTCAGTGTCTGAATGAGTCCCCCAGGCTGCTGAAAGAATAATACACTGTCTTGAAACGCTTGTTGGGCAAAACACTTTTTAGGCGGTGGGGTTGGTGGTGATTTCCTTGTTTAGTAACCTTGAGGTTTTCATGCCAACCCTGCTGGCTCAAGCCAAGGTGCCCGTAACCCTTTATTTCCCCTTTTGTATTTATTTTCCCCTACCAGGTTCAAGACCGGCCAGATCAATGGCGATCTGCTGATCTACCACGTCTTGTTAACGTTGAAGCCATACTACGCGAAGCCCTATGAGATTGTGGTGGACCTCACTCACGCTGGCCCCAGCAACCGCTTCAAGACGGACTTCCTGTCCAAGTGGTTCGTAGTTTTCCCAGGATTCGCTTACGAGAACGTGGCCGCCGTTTTCATCTACAACTGCAACTCGTGGGTCAGGGAGTACACCAAGTACCACGAGAGGCTCCTGACCGGCCTCAAAGGCAGCAAGAAGCTCATCTTCATCGACTCCCCCCGGGAAACTCGCGGAACACATTGAGCACGAGCAGCAGAAGCTTCCAGTGTCCACTTTGGCCTTGGAAGAGGACCTGAAGGTTTTCCACAATGCTCTGAAGCTGGCCCATAAGGACACCAAAGTCTCTATTAAAGTACGTTTCTTGTCATGCAGAGCTAAGTTCAGAGTTGTAATTTTTCCAAGTTCTACAAAAATGCCCAGGGCAGTAGATGCGTGGTCATGCAGGCGACACAGGGATTCTGCATATATCTTCACCAAGCACAAAATTTGCAATGGAACCTACGGTTACCATCCTTTCTTTTTTTAAAAAAAGAACATAAAAAGAGCAAAATAGCCGTGTCTTGGAAAAGTTACTCTTTGGGCCATGCTGGCTGGGTATTCTAGTTGTAGCTGGAAAAGTGACCTTCTGCAAAATAACAAAGATTAGAGAATGTACAGCTAGCTGATTGCATATGACTATAGGGCTGCGGGATCCACGGGGGATCGGTACCAAGTGCCCCCCCCCCCCCCGGTGATGCAGAAGTATTGAATGTTGTACATTGTATGGTCTCTGGCCCCTTCTGTAAATACGTATTTCTGGAGTTTTTTATTTAGTATTTTCAGACAGCGGATACGTGAATCAGTGGATATTGGATCCTGCAGATAGAGAGGGTCTTACTGTCATTTTTTTGTTCTGCCACAAATCAGAAATTAAGATACAGAAGCCATGGTTATGACTCCGTCAAGCTGCGGTACGGTGTTTTGTTTTGATCTCTGAACAATAATGGGGGAAAAAAAAACCAACCCAAAAACCTAATCCAGACCACAGTTGTCAAAATAATGTCAGAAAGTGGTTAACATCAACTTTGTGTGGCAAAATACACAAAGGTGGTATAGGAGCAACCAGGGCATGGGTTTAAAACAAAACTGCAAACAGAACGTTCAGAACGTTCTCTTCTCTGCACGCAGGAGAGTTGTTGTGTTTGAGCCTCGGGTCGGTTGCTTCTTGTCAATTCCAGACCGTGGCTTGGCTTGACGTTTGCCTGCCTGCAGTAGTTCCTTGAAAGTGGCTTCCTCTACCTGTCCTGCTAACACTGAATGCAAACGATACTCTGGAAATGGAGATGATGAAGTTTAAACCCACCCTTGGGTTCTCTTCCACCTCTAGAGCCAAGCTGCCTTTCGGCTTGAGATCTCACTCCAGAACTTTGAGGCTTTCCAGAACTGACTATGCTGGAAAGTTTATATTTCATTTTTAAAGACTGTTTCTAGTCCTTAAGGCTAAACATGCCGGCTTGAAGGGAGCATGGGACGACGTCAGATGCAATCTGTGAAAGCAAAGGGGCTTTGGGGTGGATTTCCAGTAGTCTCTGGTTGCTTACTTGTAGATCGGCAGCAACTGCCGTAACCACTAGACACCTTGTGTATCCTGTTGATTCCCCCCCCCCCCCCCCGTGGCTCACAGTTGCCACGTTACCTGGTTAACCAGATTTCACTCAGATTCTTGGTCCGTTTGCTTGGATTTTGTCCATTTCCCCATTTTTACAGTTTGCTAAATCAGATAAAGTTCAGGACGTCCTCTGTTGCCACCCCACGGGCCTGCCCCTCTGATAGATACCACAGGGACCTTGCATTAGCACATCAGGAGCGTTCACCTCTTAGTCTCAGGTTCTTGGCCTTGAATCTAATGGAATAGGATGCCGAAGACGGAGCAGCTCTAAGCTTGCTGCTGTCGTCCAGATGGACAAATGATAGCTTATGGACCGCACGTGATAGTGCCAAGAACATTCTCTCCTAAAGCTGGCCTGACTATGTCAAGGAGGACCCACAGTGCCATGGAAGGCAAATATTTGGCATGCATAAGAGAACTGCTGGACAGCTCCGTGGTTGAGGCATCTGGTTGCTGAGCCAGAGGTTGGGAGTTTGATTCCCCCCCTGTGCCTCTTTGACAGGAGCTGAACTCAGTGATCCATAGGGTCCCTTCCAGCTCTGCAGTTCTAAGATGATGATGATCTCAGTTTTGGGTCATAATATCTACTGACAGTTAGTTCCTTCTAGAAAACGTTCGAAAAAGCTTTATCCTGCACATCAGGCAGTAAAGTAAAATATTACTTTTAATAGACCAAGTTGGTGCATTATGTAGAACCAGCCTATATACATTTCCATGGAAACGGATCTTGCTTTATTTAAAGGTTTGTTCCTTCACACCCATGCGCAGGATCATAAATTATGCTTCCAGTTATGTCAATTATAAATCTTCCAAAATGGCTGACCCTTTACAGAAAAATCTGTCCAGACCAGAATGAAAGGTCTTTCACCAACTTTCCCCTCCTCTTGCCAGCATGTGTTTACCTGTGAGTAGTTTAATCCCAGAGTCAAAGCTCATAAGGGTTCAAAATGGTTAAGAATCAGATACCTAAGAAATATGCACCGACTCCCCCAGATGTTCGGTATCATACAAGAGTGAATAAAGTTTTCTGCCAAGAAAATGATAATTCTTTAATCTCTTCAAGGGAACGGAAAGAGCCCACAGGCTGATTGGTTTTATTTCTCCACTTGCCTCTGCCAACCGAATTACCTTTCTGCAGGTTGGTTCTACAGCCGTGCAAGTGACTTCTGCTGAGCGCACGAGGGTCCTGGGCCAGACTGTGTTCTTGAACGATATCTACTACGCCTCTGAGATAGAAGAGATCTGCCTTGTCGATGAAAGCCAGTTCACCTTAACCATTGCCAACCAAGGGACGCCTCTCACGTTCATGCACCAGGAGTGCGAAGCCATTGTCCAGTCCATCATCCACATACGGACGCGATGGGAGCTGTCACAGCCTGACTCCATCCCGCAGCATACGAAAATCCGCCCGAAGGACGTGCCTGGGACGCTGCTCAATATTGCGTTGCTTAATCTAGGGAGCTCAGACCCCAGCCTACGGTAAGGATTTCTTAGACTTCAGTGGAACGTCCTTCACTTGTAGACATTCTTGACCTTCTCCTTCCGTCCTACTTACTTTGATACAATCTGGCTTGGTTTTAGCAAGTGGACGTTTATACTGCTGACGGTTTAGTTTATGGCAAGGTGGATTTGATTCAAATAAATTAGGGTTTGTGTGATGATTTAAATTTTTTAAATGATTTAAAAAAAAATTTGAATCATGGTTTAAATCAATTTAATTTTTAAATATCATTGACTTTTATCCACCCTGGTTTATGGCCAGTGCTTAATTATTTCTAATAGAAGTTCCTAACAAGAACTGAAGGTGATCACCAACTCAGAAGAGATATTCCTAGTTCATATTCTTCCCAGGAGGGAATGCCTCTTAAGGTTACGTTTACATCACATAAAAATATGCGCTTTTTTTAAAGAATTACTCTGTTTCCTCTTATGCAGATTTATCTAGATAGTTGGTTTTATTTCTTGATTGCATATCTATCTATCTATCTATCTATCTATCTATCTATCTATCTATCTATCTATCAAATACATACATACATACATACATACATACATACATACATACATACATACATACATTTATGCCCAGCTTTCTACTGAAAGCACTCAAACAGGTTTACAAAGCTTTTAAAAAAAAATAAATCAATAAAGCCAACATTCTGCTGAACCATTCATAAAATGATATAAATCCACCCCACCATAAAATACTTTAAATACAGCAATATGAATGTTCAATTAGCAAGTGCTCGTAAGATTTCTTACGAGATTCACCCCCGCATTGACTTGAGACATGCTGGCTGAGATAATTTTGCGAGTTGTACTTAAAAAAATAATTTCCCCCCACTTCTAGTTAAATTTGGCAGCTGTACTCTCCATGGTTGTGCACAGGTCGGTATAGAAGCTAGAGATCAGACAGTAACCTTGATTTCAGTATTGCAAATTTATTTTTCATATAGAAGCTTTGCAGACCCCCTATGTTGGAAATCTTTTTTTTTTTAATGCATTCTGTTTGTTTGTTTTCCCCTTAGGTCTGCGGCCTATAATCTTCTCTGTGCCTTAACCTGTACCTTTAATCTAAAGATTGAAGGCCAGTTACTGGAAACTTCAGGTCTGTGTATCCCTGCCAACAACACCCTTTTTATTGTCTCAATTAGTAAGACTCTGGCAGCTAATGAGCCCCACCTCACCTTAGAGTTTTTGGAAGAATGCATTTCTGGATTCAGCAAATCTAGTAAGTAGAGATACTTTCTTTCTGATCTGGTTCTAACAATTAAAAGGCACAATGTTCATCATTAATACTTTTGTCTTATCGTTCATATACTTGCTGTTAACTGAGTGCCTTCTCTGCATAGCATACAACTGGAGATGGGCACAAACTCCTGGTTCAGCAGTTCGTGTCGGTCCCTGCCCCACCTCCTCTGTGCACTGCCTCTGAGTGGGTGCCTGCCCGAGGAGGTGAGGCTTTGAAGCACCAAACATCTGTTTGGCTGATAAACAAACTGGCAATTCGTGCCCCTCTCTGCTTCCAACCAGTTGACGTGTGCATTTCCCAAATGTGACAGCCACCTCTTTGTGCTCATCAGTAGACACGGTGGAGTGTTTCGGTGTCAGGATACAGACTGTGATCTATCAAGAACAGGATCAAGCCAAGACTGTTTCCATTGAGTAATCCACTAGATCTCTCTGGCTTTCTATTTTCAGGAAACGGACATCTTGCCAGAAGAAGCTGAACTAACTTTTGGGAAGGAACCCTTCCTGTTCAAAATTCAATTGTTTTAACAGCGGCTGTGTTTTTGGTTTTGAATTGCTGGCAGTCTGCCATTTCTTAGGAAACTCAGGAACGGGGTGCGCTTTTAGGACACGAGACCTGGATTCCTAGTGAGCCTCTCATAACTCGCCAGAATAAAACGTTAAATTCTTGCAGGGCATTAACGATGATGATATTTTAAAGGATGCCATCCTGAAACATCTCGCTTTGAAATAAAAAAGATCTCTAGGTCTCCTCTGGTTCGGGATTTAATTCAAGCTAGAGAAAAACTGACTTGTTTTCCAATTTCTTACCATCCTCCTGCAAGACTGAAACCTACCTGGCCTCTTAGCCATTTTGTGGTGGCAAGTGCTACTTCTCTCTCTCTCTCTCTCTCTCTTGGCATTTCCTTACTGGATAGTGATAAGGTGGCTTTTTGGAAGCTTATGAGTCAACTGGGGGAAATACTCGACAGGATCCAGTTTGACTTCAGTTGGTTCAAAAGAGGCCTAGATGATCTGTTCCCTAATATTTTTTATCTTGGAACAAGCCAATTCAAGGCCAGCAGGAGCTGGCAGAATTTGCCGGCCGCTGGTGCTCAAGTAGAGAAAGTTCTTCAGATGTGTGGGGCAGCCATGGGAACACTTTTTTCCTGCCCCAATTCTATCACTCAGCGTGCAGACGACAAAGTGTTTGCCTGGGCTGATCCGCAGTGCTGTGTGCATGTTGAAAGGGTAACACCTCTCACGCTGCTTTTGAACGTCTCTTCTGTTTCAAAGGCCATTTGCCGTTCAGCCTGGGAAGGTACCGTCAAAGAAGCAGTTCCTCCCGAGCCTCCTTAGGCACTTCCCAGTCTCTGCTGGATTCAGGATTTGCCGCCTCCTTCCTAGCCATCTTCATCATGTCGACCTGTTGGGGGCTTTTTGCCTTAGGATGAGAAGCTTGCAGAATTTTGCACTGGCCTCTGCTCCTCTCCAGAAAGGAAGCCTCTCTCCTGGACTTCACACAGACCACGATCCTTAATTTTTTCCCTGCAGGCATTGAACTGAAACACCTCTGTCTGGAATACATGACCCCGTGGTTGTCAAATTTGGTCCGCTTCTGCAAACACAACGACGATGCCAAACGCCAGCGAGTCACTGCGATTCTCGACAAACTGATCACGATGACCATCAATGAGAAGCAGATGTACCCTTCCATCCAGGCCAAAATATGGGGCAGTTTGGGACAGGTACAGTAGGATTATGGTATCCACGGGGGATCGGTTCCAAGCCTATTATGATTATTATCATCATCATTATAAAGTAGCTAAACAGTCTGTGTAATGGCTAGGAGAAAGCATTGTATCTTAACTGTGGGAGCCCTACCTTCTTCTGAAGTTGGAATTCGGTTATATCAGTGAGTGTCGCTTAGCTGGCGTATTACATTCTGGATCAAACAGGGAAATGCATTTATCACTACCGTGTAATAAGTATGCATGTGTGGCCATTTTGGGTAAGAAGAACTACTAGATGCTTTCTTTCTGTTAATGGTTTGCTGTGAGATTCCCGTGAGATTCTGTTCCAAGTCCTTGCACTAACAAGTCGTCTTGTCTGAATAACTTCTCTCTTATTTCCCCCCCCCCCCCAACAGATAACTGATCTGCTCGATGTGGTGCTGGACAGTTTCATCAAAACCAGTGCCACAGGGGGGTTGGGATCCATCAAAGCAGAGGTCATGGCAGACACGGCAGTAGCCTTGGCTTCCGGAAATGTGAAGCTAGTTTCCAGTAAAGTAAGTGGATTCTGTTTAAATCTACCTTTTGACGCCGTCTTTCTATATTTGGACAGAAATAGTATGGTAGCTGAATTCATCTCTTCACACCATCTGCCCTTAATCTATGCTACTCTTAGATGCAGACCATAAACCTAAAGAGGAGGTGTTTTCCAGAAGAAAGCTTTAACTTTCTCTTTCCCCTTGTTCTTCTGGAGCATCAAGCAGGATACTGCCCTGCCAGTGAAACTTAAGTGACTCCTAAGTTTATATGATCGGGGGAGGTAGATCCAGAGGGCTGGGGCCACTATCCTGCTCCATAAAAGAAGGGGGGGAGGAATCTCATAGTCTGGCTTTCATAAAAGGGTGTTTTTTTTAAACTTTCAGAAAGTTGGAGACCTTCGCCAATCCTTCTAAAGAAGGATAATTGTCTCTTGTGGAAGGCTTCCTGCAATGCACAACAAAGGGGGTGGGGTTCTAGGAAGGGCTTTGGCCTTACCAAAACAGCCCGGGGCTGCACAGTTCCCACTCAGGTTTATATTGTTCATGACAGCCATAAACAAAGTAAGAACAGGATGAGTCCTGTTGGAGCCAAGCACAGCTCAGCATGTTCTCTCCTACTGTGGCTAGCCCGGTGCTTCCGGGCAGCCCGTGAGCATGACTGGAAGGTGGTAACCAGTCCTTTTAAGCCATTGAACACAAGGCTTGGTTCAGTTAGGAATTAATACCCATGGTGTGTACAGATGTGTGTAATTTCGGTGGTGAGCCCGCTGTGGAGGCCTCGTCATCACAGTTCTGATAGAGACGGCTTTCTTTCCAGCAGAGAGCACAAAATCAACCTGGTTTTTTGTTTGTTTGTTTGTTTTAAATAGAGAGGATACATATATGTTTTTAAAAGCATTGGGGAAGATAAACTGTGCAAGCATCTGGGGATTCACTGACTTTGGAGGGCTAAAAACAAAGCAGCTTCGTCAGCTGGAAGGATGTGAAGAGGGCAGGGGGCAGTTTGTGATTCGGAGGCTAGGCCTGGCAGCTGAGGAACGGAGGCAGGGAGAAGCACGGGTGAGCAGGTGAAGCCGAAAAGTTTCTTGGTGGAAACAGGCCTGCGAGCTGGATTTCAGCGAAGTGGAAGAGGACACGACATTGCCGTCTTGGGACGTTGTTCAAGCTGTAGCTACTGATGGGGAAGAAATCAAGGTTAGGATAAATATGTCAAGAACATTTGTCTCCAAAAATGGCTGGAGTTCCTAGTCAAGGCAAGGTGCCTCCGCCCTGGCCCCCCGAATTTAGCAGCCTTCATTCCTACGATCCTCAGCCATGCCTACGTCTTCGAGTAAACCTCTGCTGTTTTGGCTCATGGTTGCTGTTGTTTCCGGAGGCAAGGTCCTCTTCACTAAAAATGATCGGTTGCTCCCTTTCAGGTGATCGGAAGGATGTGCAAGATTATCGACAAGACGTGTCTGTCTCCAACTCCTACATTAGAGCAGCACCTGATGTGGGATGATATTGCCATCCTAGCCCGCTACATGCTGATGCTCTCCTTTAACAATTCACTCGATGTGGCCGCGCATCTCCCCTACCTCTTCCATGTCGTCACCCTGCTGGTGGCCACCGGTCCGCTTTCCCTTCGAGCTTCCACCCATGGCCTGGTCATCAACATCATCCATTCTTTGTGCACTTGTTCCCAGCTTCATTTCAGTGGTAAGTCCTATAGCAGATGTGGCTTCATGAACTTGAGTTCATCATCTCTTCTTTGGTTTGTGCCTTACACCTTTGGCAGCCAATTCCCGAGGGGCAGTTTTAACAGGTTGGGAAGGTTTGTTATCAATTTGGGGTCTTTGGCGGTCCCCATAAGTAACTGAAGGGAAATCGGCACTGACCCTTTCAATCAGTGCCACACCGTTTATGAACCCCTCTCCTCCAGTTTAGCTGGTTGGATAGCTCCGTGGCTGCAGAGCCAGAGGCTGGGAGTTCGATTCCCCCCACTGGGCCTCCTGTGGGTAGAGCCAACCTGTGTCGCCTTGGGCAAGCTGTACAGTCCCAGCTCTCAAGTCACCTTAATTTAATTTGAGTTCATTGTACTCAGAAGGGTCACTATTGACTTGATGGCACACGATGACAATGATGATGTTCCCATGTTTTCTTTCTCTGTTTGTGATTCAGTTAAATGCTCATGGAATGTGATTCAGACTGACTTGTTTGTTTGTCCTTCAACAGAAGAGACCAAGCAAGTTTTGAGGTTGAGCTTAACGGAATTCTCACTGCCCAAATTCTATTTGCTGTTTGGAATAAGCAAAGTGAAATCAGCAGCGGTCATTGCGTTTCGGTCCAGTTATCGGGACCGTTCGTTCTCCCCGGGGTCCTACGAGAGGGAGACATTTGCATTGACATCCCTCGAAACTGTCACAGAAGCTCTGCTGGAGATAATGGAGGTACGACGGGTGAAGCAAGCTAGGAGTTGCCTGCCCTTGTGTTGATTCCAGAGCGATGAGCTTCATTTGAGTGATTCAGCTGAAGTTTTAATTTGATGACTTTGGGGAGGGAGTCCAGTCAGTGGTGCTGAGAGTTAAAGGGCACACGGATTTATATTTTGATATCCTTTCCATTCCAGCGGTAGTGTTTCCATTTGGCTGGGAATGAAAAAAGAACACACTAAGATGGCCTTTAGCAGTGAATGGTAGTTGATTGCCAGGAGTAGACAAGCAGTGATGAGATTCAGGTGATACCTAGGAACTGTTCCTATTTAAGAGGGGGTTGTCATGTATAATATTCCCCTCTTTTTAATTAAAAAGATGCTTCCTTAAAATAAAGCCAAAAACCAACACAATAGTGGAGAAGTTCTAGCCCAACCTTCTCTGTGATTTGCTTGTTTTATATCAACAGGGGTAAAGTAGGACCCCCTGCTTCTGTGGGATCAATATCCGCTGATTCAGTTTTCCGTGGTCTGAAAATAAAAGAAAAATTCCCAGAAATATATGTTTCTAATTAAGTTACCAGAACTGGCCCCTAGAGGGAGGCAGAGACCATACTATGTACAGTGTTCGCTATAATCCGTGTTTTCTAGCACCTGTGGGAGGGCTTGGAACCAATTTCTCGTGGATACAGGGGTCCTGCTGTATTTGTGTCTCAGTGTGCTGCAGCGTTCAGAAATAGGAAGCCCTCCCCACGGCCATGTCATCTATTCCTGTATGTGAGAATCCAAATCACCCTTTTCTTTTCCACATGAATGCTTGACCTGTAAAGAAGTGGGGAGAGAAACAGTCTCTTGGAAAGTCCACTGACATTCAATATGCATTTACTGTATGGCCAGACTTAGCTATTACATCCCAGTTAAAGCAGTGGTTCCCAACCTTGGATCACCCAGATCTTGTTCTTGGACTGCGACTCCCAGGTGCCCCGGGTAGTACAGCCGGTGGTGAAGGCTTCTGGGAGTTGCAGTCCACGAACAACACCTGGGTGACCCAAGGTTGAAAACCACCGAATTAAAGAACGGAGGCGGGAAGTAACTCATCAGAAGATGTCTCTCGTCCGTTATTAGAATGAGAAAACAGTAGACACAGGAATGGTACATATTTCTCTAGCCTCTGGAAGAGAAAAGCGGGTAGACACCTAAATCTCAACAAATGTTTTTGCGAACATCATGGGCTCAGGCAGTAGAGCTTTTGATTTTTCCTTTTCTGCAGGCCTGTATGAGAGATATTTTGACTTGCAAGTGGCTTGACCAGTGGACGGAACTAGCTCAAAAGTAGGTTCTGCTCCCTCTCCTTTCACCTCTGAGGTCTGAGGAGTACACCTGTGTCCCACGTGCTCCCCCTTGATCCCTTTTCCTCCCACCCTGACTTCATTCCACTCGCGATCCGTTGAATATCTCCCTTTTCTCCTTGCACAGATTTGCATTCCAGTATAATCCGTCCCTCCAGCCCCGAGCCCTCGTGGTCTTCGGGTGCATCAGCAAGCGCGTGTCGCATGGTCAGATCAAGCAAATTATCCGGATCCTTAGCAAGGTTGGTACCTCCTTTTCTTCTGAGTTAGCTTTCCTTTTCACCTAGCTCTGTTTGCCAGATCAGGACTGACCTGCAACGTTTTGTATGGACAAGAATTCAAGCCATGATAAGTTTTCAACTCTTACCGGCATATATTTATGAGATGCCATGGGTTTACCAAATATGACACTGTATACTTTAAGCACAGAGTACTTGCAGTCTTATAGCTTTTCTGTGTATTACACACCAATGGTACATTTACTTAAAACGCTTGTATTCTGCTGTTCAGCTGAGAAGATGACTTATCTGATCAAAAACCTGCAGAAGCTTGTTTGTTTGTTTTGTTTAAAATATTACAGTTCACACTCTGCCATATCTGAGAACCCTAAGTTGAATTCTCTTCTCCTTTGGTCAAAAACAGGGTCTGGAGAGTTGTTTGAAAGGTCCCGATAACTACAATAGCCAAGTTCTTATAGAAGCCACTGTCATCGCACTGACCAAGTTGCAGCCACTGCTTAATAAGGTAAACTAGTCCTATCTTGGCTTATTAAACTGTGATGAGGTCATCGGAGCTGGGCGAGGCCGTGATGAACATGTATGCAGATATATTCAATTTGCATATAGTATTTTATTTGTAGTCCTATAAGGTATAATGGGATGCGGGTGGCACTGCAGGTTAAACCGCTGAGCCACTGAGCTGGTCGATCAGAAGGTCGGCAGTTTGAATCCGCGTGACAGGGCTGAGCTCCCGTGGCTTGTCCCAGCTCCTGCCAACCTAGCCGTTCGAAAGCATGCAAATGCAAGTGGATGAATAGGTCCCACCTCGGTGGGGAGGTAGCGGCGTTCCATGTCTAGTCACGCCAGCCACGTGACCACGGAGAGTGTCTATGGAGAAACGCCGGCTCTTCGGCTTCCGAACAAGGATGAGTACCGGCCCCTAGAGTTGGATACGACTGGATTTAATTGTCAAGGGGAACCTTTACCCTTACCTTTACCTATAAGGTATGGGGCAGGAATCATGAGATCTGTGGATCCCAAAATTCCAGTGTTGTTTCCCGCTCCTGCCCCACCCCCAAGAACCGCTGTGTCCCCACCCACACATCCCTCCTTTCCGGCCTTTTGTGTTCCTCCTCCCCTGCTACCTTTTAAACATTTAAACATGCACTTCCGCAAAACAGGGATGTGTAGCTACACGAGGTTCCTTCCCCCCCCCCCCCCCCGTTTTTATTTCCATTTTGGTTGTGTTAGAAGAGGCCCCAGCAGATTCCAGGCATGGGAACTTGGGACCGAACCTTTGCCAATCGCTGCCTTAGGTGTTGAGATTGCTTAGGTGCAGAATGAGCGGAATAAGTCTGACCTTTTATTTTGGATGTTTGATACCAGAATTTACCTTTGCATGTAAATTTATATTTCCAGGACTCTCCTATGCACGAGGCCCTTTTCTGGGTGGCCGTGGCTGTTCTGCAGTTGGATGAAGTCAACCTGTATTCGGCAGGCACGGCTCTGCTTGAACAAAATCTCCATACCCTGGATAACCTTCGAGTATTCAATAACAAAGTAAGCTGGAAAATATATTCTAATTCTTCTTCATTGAATCAGAGAAAACCATGACTATTCTTACTCATGCCAAAGATTCGTAGATTCTTTCATTGGTGGTGCAACGGATTTGGAAAAGAGTTTGGTTTCCGGGTCGAACAGTAGACTTCGGGATAATCCCAAAAAAATATGTAGGCCGTCTCTGGCAGGGGTTAGCATGGCAAACCCACCTGGGTCCATATTCTGATTTGGTCATGAAACTTACCTGCCGACAGTGGGGCCAGCCAGCCTGCTTTCCATGCTTCTTGTGATGATGAGATAGGATGAACCTGTACAACGTCTTCCAAACTCCCGAGGGGATATCCATGAAATGAGATATATAAAAATGATCCCACAGGATCAGAGCGAATGGTTGAGGTTTGGACATGTCTCCTGCACTTTTTTAAAAATGGCTGTTGTCGTTGTTTTATTTGGTCCGTAACTTCCAATGAAGGTACACGACAGTGGACTTACAAGAGGCATTCTCTCTTGTCTCTCAAACCGAAGGAGGTGCTTCTGTTTGAGAGTTTTTATAAGTCCTTGTATTTTTTTAAAAAAAGTAACGATCACCAGCATCTACACGGAAACTCCTTTTCAGTCAACAGAAGTGTTTTATTGTGTTAACCGACAGATGTATTAAATTCTGCAACTCTGCAAAAAAATTGTGACGGTAGCACAGTAGACGTGAACCCTCTCCCAGCTGAATCCTATTGTCAGTCCTTTGGCTTCTTCACAGAGTCCGGAAGGAGTCTTCATGGAGATCCGGAGGCCACTAGAATGGCACTGCAAGCAAATGGACCACTTTGTGGGACTCAATTTCAATTCGAACTTCAACTTTGCCCTTGTGGGTCATCTCCTGAAAGGTAAAGAGGCAGCCGGGAAGGCTTGGTTCCTTAATTTCAGCCCCAAAAATGTTCTTCTATGCAGAAAAGAAGGGGATGCCCCACAGATTATAGAGATATCCATGGTCTGAAAATATTAAAAATATTCAAAGAAACAAATCCAGAAAAAAATATTTTCACATGCATTATCAAAACCAGCCACTGGTGGGAGCAAGAGACTGTGCTATGAATACTTGTCAGTGTATAGCATGGTCTCTAGTTCCCTCTAGTGGCCAGTTCCAGTAATGCAGGTGAAAAATATTTGTTCTTGTGTTTTTTTTCTTTTGCCATGCTAAATATATAGTGATTGCTATTGTCCACGGTTTCCAGTATCCTTGGGGGGCTTGGAACCAATCACCAGCTCATATGGGTGTCCTACTGTTCTTGCTTTTTGAGGGGGGAAATCCCTCTGCGAGTAGAGAACTAGCATAGGACGGAGTGCACTGGATTAATATCAACCTTCCTGAGATACCTCATTTTCTTCTTGCCAAGACCTGTCAGAGTGTTACTCCTCACGGAGTAGTTTGAGGTGGCTTAGTCCATTTTTGCCATCTCTTTGTTCATGCTAGGTAGGAAAACATGTTCAACATTTTTTGACGTTTTCCTGCCTGATCTGCAGTTGAATGACTTCCGTTCGATTCCTCAACATTTCTCTGAACCAGATAATGGCTGTGTTGGACATTCAACCCCTGTTAAGCTCTGTACTATTTTATGTTCTTGCCCTTTGGTTTAAATCAGTCAATCAACACATCCGTACATCTGTTCCAAAGCATCATTTTCTTACCTTGCCGTTAAGGGGCTGCTTAATGCAATATTTATTTCTCTAGGCTACCGGCATCCCTCTCCAACTATTGCCGCGAGGACTGTAAGGATTCTCCACACGCTCCTCGCCCTGGTGAACAAACAGAGGAACTGTGACAAGTTTGAGGTGAATACCCAGAGTGTGGCTTACCTCGCAGGTAAAAAAACTCTAGTCTCTTCTGCTTGTATACAAATCCATGCTTGGTGTCTTAGATCTGGATAGGCCTGCTTCTCTCTCTCTCTCTCTAATTCTTGACACAAAGTAGACCACAGAAAAAAATTAGAGATAGGGTAGTACGGCACTCAGATTTACTGGATGAAGGCGGGGGGGTGGGGTAAGAGAGAGGTTTAGCTGCCCTCCCTCAACCATGAAGTCCACTGTGCGTGACCTGAGGTGTCTATCAGTGCAACGTACCTCGTGGAGTTGTTGTGAGGGGGACATGAGCAAGGAGAGGGCCTTCTACACGGGCCAGAGTTTTATGGAAAAGTGGCCTGAGGAAAGAAGGAGCGGAGGGTTTATGATGAGCTGCCTTCAGGCCCTTTTCCCAAACAGACCACTTCAGATTGCTCCAGAACAGCTGGTTGTTTTCAAAGCTGGACTGCAAAGCAGCCCATGTTTCTGGATCTTCTCATTCATTGACTGTTGCTCATTTGTTGTGCCTCTGTCTTGCCTCTATCCTGTGAGATGGTGTACAAGGTGCTCCTTCTCCTCACGTTCATCATCCCAATCGCCGCAGGAGGTAGGGCACAGCCTGTGAGGGAGGGTGATTAGCTTTGAGGGAACGTCATAGGTCGGTGGTGACTTGAACCCAGGTTTTTCTGAACCCTAATCCCACACTGTGTCCCTGGTACCCTGCAGACTCTTGCAAATGTGAGCATGTTTGGCAATTTCCAAGAAGCTTCCCCTTCGGCCCTGACACGTCAGCAAGGTTGCTGCAAACTCATGCCCTGACCCCCTGCTGAAACTGGCAACCGCTCACAGTTATGCCAATTAAGCACATCTGATGGCACTGTGCTTATTTTCCACAGTTCCTTTTGTTTCGTGAGACAAAGCCAGAGCCACCTATGGCCTCGAAACCTACTTACCATCTGGAAATCCTGCTCAGCCTCTTTGTCTCCTCCTACTTCTCATATCTTCTTGATCACATTTCCAGACCTCTGCTTTGGGCCATAAGGACTAGAAACTTGTCTTGAGAGAAGGTGGCAGCTTAGTTTCTCAGCATGCATCCTTGGGGTCACTTGATCACTTGCAGAATAAATGCATTACTGCCGTGCTTGGGAGGTTTGGACTTGGAAGTCTTTACTTTGAGCATCTCTCTGCTTCTTTTCCCTTTTTTTTTTTTTTTTTTGGGTGTCCGTTCAGCTTTGCTCACTGTGTCTGAGGAGGTTCGAAGCCGCTGCAGCCTAAAGCATAGGAAGTCCCTCCTGGTGACAGATATCTCAGTGGAAAATGTTCCCATGGAGACCTACCCCATCCATCACAGCGACGCCGGCTATAGGTCAGTGAGGTTTTTTAACATTTTGCCAGGCAAGTTGCCCAGTTGCACATCACACGGTCTCATCGCCACTCAGGGCCTTAAACGGGGAACCCTATATCCGGTTGCTTCTTTTCTGATGGACACACAAGAGTGACGAGGGTTTTGGAACGATGTTTCATTCTGGATCCAGGAAGCTGCACCAATATTTATGTATTGCAACAGTGTAAATCACACATAGCCCATGGGCCACGTGCCATTTCTGGAGGTCACGTTTACAGTTCCCAACCCTGTCCCAGATCTCCCCATGGAGGAAACAGAAATTAGAATTACAGTAGAACCCCCTGTATGCATGTAGGATCAGTTCTAAGCTGCTGCACCCCCCCCCCCCCCCCGTAGATGCTGACAAACGCAGATGATAGTGAACACTGTACATAGCGTGGTCTCTGGCTCCCTCTAGTGGCCAGTTCTGGTAATTTCATCTTTAGAAATATATATTTCTAGGATTTTTCTTTTAATATTTTTAACATTTTCAGGCTGTAGATAAGTGAATCGGCGCATACTGATCCCGTGGATAAGGGGGTCCTACTGTACTGCTGCCAGAAGCAGCAGTTCTCCTTTAGAGCCAGGGGTTCTCCTTACCACCGTCCAGTTTTAGATAGAAAGGCTTGGCGCACACTCTGTTCCCAAGAAGCTGGTTCCTGGGAATGGACGTACGGCTGTCAGAGCTTGTCCGCTCCTAATGTATTGCCTGCATCTTCCATATCACTCTTCCAGCACGGCACTTGAACGTGGTGCACAGTTGAGAGCAAAGGGGTGTGTGTGATATTCTAAGTACCAATAATAGTGTCATATGTAGCTGCAGGATGAAACAGCCAAGACCAAATTTCGGAAGGGGCAGGTGGGTGGAGGTGCTAGCCCATCCATGGAGGGGACCCCCTTTCTCTCTCCCCTCTCCCTGTGGGGTAGGCAGGAGGTGTGGCCACCAAACACAGCAGGTCTGAGAGGGGGGGAGCCAGGAGGCACTCTCATCCGAGCTAAAGGAAGGGAGGGCGACTCCTGGTCTTGCAGATTGAGGGACATCCGCTGGAAGGGCCACTGAGCAGCAGCGTCGGATGCTTTGGGGCCAGAATGAGTCTTTGAGAAAGGAAACCTTACATCCACTAGGATTGTCCAAAGTTGCCTTATACTGAGCCAAACCATGGGTCCCTCTAGACCAGCGCTTCCCAACCGTGGCTCCTCAGACGTTCTCGGACTGCAACTCCCAGAAGCCTTCAACACTAGCGGTGCTGGCAAGGGTTTCTGGGAGTTGTAGTCCAAGATCGTCCGGGGACCCAAGGTTAGGAACCAGGGGTCTGGACCCTGTTTGCCATCCTCGAATGGTGGAATCACTCCAGGGTTTCCAGAAGACTCCTTCCCTCTCTTATCCCTGCAGGAGATCTGTGGCAGCCCTGGGGTGGTTTCCCATCCAGGTATTAACCAGCCCATTCCGGGTTCTGAGATGAGACGAGATTGCACCCCCTCGAAGTTGACATGAGATGCTTCCAAACGTCGTCTGCTTTTGCGGGTGAAAGGGAGTTGAGAATCCCTGCCGTGTCCTTCCTTGGGCAGAAAGCAAGGGTGTCTTGCGTTCATGGGAAATGCTTGATTTCTCCTCTCTTTCAGGACACTAAGGGAAAACCAGCCCTGGTCTTCTCCCAAGACCTCTGACAGACACCTCACTCCGAGTTATCCAACAGCAGGGCAAATCAGTCCACGCACAAGGAAGTCCATGAGCCTGGATATGGGGCAGCCTTCTCAAACCAACACTAAAAAGTTACTAGGTGAGTGGAGAGCTTCGTCTGGCTGTGAGCCCCTGGAGGTTAGAAGGGGTCACCAGAGTGACTCACGCTTAGCTGTGAGCGTGGAAGTCAACCATAGCCATTCGGCTTGAGGAATTCCTGTGAGTGTCGCTGTTCCTTTTCTGCCATAACGAGAGGGATGCCCTTTGCTCTTTGCCACCCCTGTTTGTGCTGCAGACACCCAAAGAGGTGAACGCCCCTCTGTTTTCTTGCTGTTATACCGGTGCTTGCTATTCCGTCGTATTTTCAGCTATAAACAAGCATCTTGTCATCTTTATTCAGACAGATCTTGGAAAAAATAACTGTCTGGGGTCTGCAGCTAACTAGGACCCCGACCCCACCATCTAGGGGAATTCTGGGAAATGGTCGTTTCTCCAGAAAGCCACTTTTTCAAGCCCTTGTTCAGGTGACATACAGTTTGGAGAAAAGCCACACATAGGTCGGCTGGTGTCCTTCCTCGATCCCGGGTCCAGCCTTTTGATTTCAGTCCTCGTTTCGACAGGTACCAGGAAGAGTTTCGACCACTTGATATCCGACACAAAAGCACCCAAAAGACAAGAAATGGAATCGGGGATCACCACGCCGCCCAAAATGCGGAGGGTGGCAGAAAACGATTACGAAATGGGTGAGGAAGGATCCAAGTTCGTTGGTTTGGTTCATAGTTCTGTATCTTATAACTAAAGGAACGGTTGCTGTGTTGGGGTGGAGGCCCAAACGCTTGATATTCCTGATGGAACTCATTATTTCCCAAAGCCTTGCTGTGGCTTCCGGTTGGGAATCCAAACCACGCCCTCCCTATTGTTGCAAAATCTACATTCGCTTAAATAGCCCCCCCCCCCCCCCGTTGTCTCTCTCTCTCTCTCTCTCGTGAGAGGCCTCTGTCTGCTGAGTGGCCGTTGGCAGAAGGGGACTGTAAGGTTTGGTTTGTACAATTAACTTTCTCTCTTCCTTAAAAATGTGGTGTGTCCCCCCCCCCCCCCCGCAGAAACACAAAGGATATCACCCCAGCAGCATCCACACCTCCGAAAAGTCTCGGTATCTGAGTCGAACGTCCTTCTGGATGAAGAGGTGCTCACCGATCCCAAAATCCAAGCCCTTTTACTTACTGTGCTTGTAGGTACCCATCTTATCTTGTACTGAAGACTACCATGTATTTCTGGCATCCGAACATGGCTTCATGTTTTTGTTCTGTTTTGTTTTCTTTGAGCTGGCAGCTGTTGAGTCAAAGCTGTGTTCGTGTGAGTGATGCTCTCTCTCTCTATACTAACTCCAAGTACAGTAGTTGCCCCCGCCCCATATCTGCAGAGCTGGTATCTGTGGTTTCAGCCCGCAAACCAGCCTGCAGTGCCCACGTTGCACATCGCCCCTCCTCTCGCTCTTCCCTGTTCCTCTCACTCTCGCCCATTCTCTCGAATGGGTTCAATCATATCTGCGGTTTCAGGTATCCGTAGTTGATCCTGGAACAGATCATGCACAGAAAGGGGAGGGGGGGGCGTGTTGTTGTTGTTCTGTGCCATCAAGTCACCTCCGATTTAGGGTGACTCTATGAATGTGCAATCTAAATGTCCGGTCTTCAACTGCCCTGCTCAGATATTGGGTAGGTGTGGGGACTACGGTAGCTTTTAAAATGGCTGCTGAGGCTGTGGGCAAGGAAAGACAGCGTGGTGCACAAACATTGCCCGAATAGGGGTGGGTGGTGTCAAAGTACACCGTGGTTGCATTGTGGGTTCATGCAGTTTTTTTCTTAGACTTAACAAGGAAGAGCATAAGGTATGCTACACCCATGAAGGGGTAGTTAGTAAGTGTGAAAGGAGAGTTTGAGAGGTAATTCTAGGTAGGGATGACAATTTAAATAATTTCAAGGGATATCCTTTCAACTGTGGCAAAGAGGTTAAAATGTCTCAAAGAACCGCTGGTGATGTGCTTACTTTGAGGTCTCTCAGCCTCCCCACAGAGTAGCACAGCACTGTTCCTCTAAAACAAGAATTATCGGAAGTCACGTAGCACCTTAAGGGTCAAAACATTAAGGCTGTCACATGGGCTTCCTTGAGCTCCCGCTGGCTTTATCAGCTGGTTCTGCATCGTCTCCTAGTCTTCTGAGATGCCACCAGGTACTTAGTGTGTTTGCTGCAATGGAGGGAAACATGATGCAGAAGCAATGGGCCGATGCATGGGTTTTCTAATATTCTTCTGCCGAATTAAGAGAGATGCATCCTTTGGTGACCCACTTATGTTGCTTTTTCCGCAGCGTGTTTTAGCTGCAAAGTGTGATTGTTAACCCGCAGTGGCTCACTGCAGTTCTGTGCTGATGGTTTTGCTCTTTCTCTTCCCCCACCCCACCCCTGCCCCCCGCCCCACGTTTTGACTTCTTGGCAGGCAACGCTAGTGAAATATACTGCAGATGAGTTTGACCAGCGAATCCTGTATGAGTATTTAGCAGAAGCCAGTGTTGTTTTCCCCAAGGTCTTTCCTGTTGTGTAAGTGTCCAGCTTTTCATAACGAAGTTGCTTCCTGTAGAACACTCATCAGTAAGGTACCGCCTCTGGGCCTCTTCGCACGTGGTCTGGGGGGAGGGTTAGAAGAACCCTCGAACCAATGGGTGCATGCTCATGTGGAAACGTGGGGGTTGCAGAAGTAGGTGCATGTGAGACCTTGGCTGAAGCAGACCACGGGAGATCTTAGACAGTACTGAGGACAGGGGCAGGCTAGCTCTGGAGATCTGGAAGGCGTTTTTCTAGCTCCAGACCTGCCAAACCAGCAGTGCAGCTTGAAGTAACTGGAAGGAAGTCGAGAAACAAACAAGCTGATTTCCAAATTGAGGAGTGGATTGGGGGGGAGGGGAAACGCCTGTATGTTTTGCTAAAAGAAGGGATCGGTGCAGGCCTTGTTTTAGAGGACAATTGTGTTTCCTGGAGGTACAATTCTTCCATAAGGGGAATCCTCAAATATTGTGAAGGGGATCTGGAACCATGAAAATAGCCAACCAAGCAGACTCACGCAGCCAGCAGGCTTCCTAAGTCCCACCCCTGCTTTTGTAACGGGAGAGTAATGAGTTAAAGCACTTTTCTGTGTGTGAAAACAAGCCCCCCAAAATTAGCAAACAACAGTTCGGTTGGAGGTATTTCCCGTGATGGAACTGAAGCCAGCTTGATATCTTTCGCCGGTGCTCTGCGGAGCAAAATCATCAGTGCAAATTTAGGAGTGTAGCCAATCTCTAGGACAAAGGATTACACCCTGCCTCTGAGTGGGTATCTGCCAGAGGAGGCAGGGCTGGGTACTGCCGAACACCAACAGACGAACCGGCACAAACTGGCGAACCAGCAGTTCATGCCCATCTCTACTGTGAAGTGCAAACCAAATGTTGCTGTAAGGGGTTGGTTAGCTAAAGAACCTTTACAGTCCATTTGCTCGGTGTGGTAAACATAAGCATATGCACTGACAACCTCTTTTGTATTTTTGTTGCCTAGGCACAATTTGTTGGACTTCAAGATAAATACCCTGTTGTCTCAATGTCAGGATCCAAATTTGTTGAATCCAATTCATGGCATCCTTCAGAGCGTGGTGTACCATGAGGAATCGCCACCCCAGTACCAAACCTCCTACCTACAAAGTATGTCTCTTACGGTGCCTTTCAGAAATGAAGAAAAGGTTTTCTTGCATATAAAATACATCAAGAATGTAATAGTAACAATTACGTGCCATCAAGTCAATTCTGATTTAGGGCATCCCTTTTTCGGGTTTTCTAGGTAGAGAGTACTCAGAAGTGATTGACCATCCCCTTCTTATGGGAGGCAATTCTTGGGACTGTGCAGCTTGCCCAAGGCTACACAGGCTGGCTCTAGTGGCAGATGACACAGTGGGGAATCGAACTCCCAACCTCTAGCTCAGCGACCTAAACCACTGGGCTATCCGCCAACGAATCATGTGCCGTCAACTCAATTCTGACTTACGGCAACCGTTTCCAGGTAGTCAATACTCAGAAGTGATTGACTATTCCCTTCTTCTGGGGGGCGCCCTGCGACTGGGCAGCTGGCCCAAGGCCACCCAGGCTGGCTCTTCTCCTAGGAAGCACCGTGGGGGAATCGAACTCCCAACCCCTGGCTCCACCGCCAGATACCTAAATCACTGAGCTATCCAGCCAGCGAGTATCTAGAAAATATATTTAGAATATATGCTGGCTTCTTAACCACACCCCGCAAATATTTGAATATGTCTACTCCTCTCACATCTTAGAAAAATTATTTTGGTGAGCAGAACTCCTAAAATCTCCCACCCAGTGTGCCCATCACGGGCATGGGGATCCTGGGAGGTGAGAACAGAACTTTTCCAAGCTCTGCCCCTGCTTTTTCAAAAGATAGGTTATATTGTCTTTGAACAGAAAAATATCGATTTAGATTCAGATTTGGATTTAAATACCAAAGGACTGCTTCCTGTGCCCTTGACATCCTCCACCAAAGATACCTACTGCTTTTCCTCACCCTCCCTCCAGAGGCAGAACCTGACATCAGGAGCATGTGACCCGTTTGAAGGGGTCAGAAGAAAGGACACACAATTTTATGCACCCGTCCATGGCCTCCTCTCTCTGGCTTTTCTCTGTTGGAATTCCCCTTCTGCGCTTTAGATCCCTCTTTTAGCCACTTGCTGCTCACGCCTCATTTAGAATGGGTCTGAATGGCTCTTTTAAAAATATATTTTGCCCTTCTCCTTTGGAGAAAGGGAAAACCATGCGTTGAAATGTGTTTTTTTACACCACATGTGTGCCTTTCATTTTATTGAAATTGCCTGCAGCTTTCCGTTTCTGTATTTTAGTGTCTATTATATCGAAGGCTGATTTGATAGCGATAGACGACATTACAGAAAGAGTGCCGGTTTTAATCATAAAAAGATTAACAGCAAGGCTTTTATAAGATGTTAATTACTTATAAAGCGCCCATAATTTCCCAGTATGCTGCACTGTGCTTATTAGATCTGTTCCCCACATGTGTGGCGTCTGTCGTAATTTCTCTATCCTGGATTACTTTGCTTGTGGGACTGGCAGTTGAATGTAGAGTAGTTTTTTCTGAAAAACTATTGGATTTAAGGTTGAACACGCTCTACACCTGTGATCTTAAGGGATGCACCTTTGGTGCGCATAACAAAGAGTTTTGGCTTTCTCTAAAATACGGTCCATTCCTTGAATGCATGGCATATACAGTGTCAGAGCCTCCGAATGGCTTGGCACACGTAAGTTATAGTTGGATCCTGTGATTATCAAGAAGCAAGTGCAGTCTTGACGGTAGAATTTTGAAAAATGCTTGCAAATCTTTCCCATGTGTTTGAACCTTTCTGTCGTCTTCCTAACTAAGCTGCTCATTCTCTTTCTCTTCTTGCCATTTCTTGGTTGCAGGTTTTGGATTTAATGGCTTGTGGAGGTTTGCGGGACCATTTTCTAAGGTGAGGATGAAATGGGGATGATGCCCTGCTTGTGCTTTTTCTCTGATTTCTAGTCCTATAGGGGCGTGAGGAGATACGATCGTGTCAGTCTCCGTAAACCTGCACCCACATTGATTTTTAACGAGTCTGCAACACTGAGTTGGTTAGCTGATTAAAAGACATGTTGAGGCACTTAAAAACTTGTCGCTCACGAATTGGGCACTGTTGATTTCTTACTTACAGAGACGGTGGCAAGAATATTGTTGGCCAGTTACGCTAGCATGACTGCGGTGGCTTAAACAACAGCAGGGAGTTGCCACTGGTTCGTGAATTGCTGCTTGCATCCCTAGCCATGTGCCAGTCACAAAAGTTGTTGTGCAACGAGAGATACACGCAGCAGCTTGTCAGCCTTGCACAATTTGGCGGCCCAGTTTACGCCACTCCACTTTGGCTGGTGAAACTCTCACCAGTATTCTGGTTTGCAGGACACAAACATCAGAACCAGAATTCCTTCCTTGTTAACATTAAATACGGTCTTTTAATTAGGTAAGCCCCACCTCGGGTCCTTTTAAAGGAGAAAGGTGGAGTAAAACTATCTTAAATAAATATTAAAGTGTATGTTTGGAAAGTGTCCCAAGACTCGTGCAGGCCAGTTATCCTTCCCCACCCCATAGCTAATACAGAAATAGTCAGCTAAAGCATCCCCGACGGACAGCCATCCAAAACTCGCAACAAACCCATCAGTTCTGATCCTGACCCCTGGAGCAGGAGAAGATCAACTTTGGCACCACCGTCCATCTCTGTGGCAGTGCTTCTGGTTTCTGAAATGGCTACCCTGCCGTATGCCAACCTACCATCTGCTCTTCATGGCCTGGCCTCTCTGGGTTGCCCCCCCAGAGCCAGACCTGATGGCCCTCGGGTCTGCAGAAAACAGCCGCTCAATGGAAAGCTAGGAATGGAGAATGTTGCAATTAAGCCTTGCGAGGCCTTTGGGGTTCTAACCCAAAAATATATTTTCCGAACTTCATACTCTTATCTGTAAGCAGAAAGTCGGTGGCTTTTGTTTTTGTTTAAACGAGAACCATGGCTTAAAACTGAGGAACGGGTCTCTTTTCTCTCATTTTCCCAGCAAACGCAGATCCCAGACTACGCTGAGCTCATTGTGAAGTTCCTCGATGCCTTGATCGACACCTACTTACCTGGCATTGATGAAGAAGCCAGCGAGGAGTCCCTGCTGACGCCCACGTCGCCTTACCCTCCGGCGCAGAGTCAGCTCAGCATCACTGCAAACCTCAACCTCTCGAATTCCATGACCTCCCTTGCCACCTCCCCAGCATTCCCCAGGTCAGTCTGCCAGGCTCCCCGGGGGAGCGGAAAGGGGCAAAACCAGCCCTCGAACGTCCCTCGTACCTTTGAAGCACAGTTCGGGTCCCCGCAAGCCGGTCCCGACTCAGCGATATAACATCACAACAACGTATCTTGTCTCGGGGTTCTTACGGGCATAAAGGATGGATAAAATAAAGGCAAAACGATGCCACTTGGAGAGGGGTAGATTTGGGCGCCATTCTGTGGCATTTCAGTTGCCCGATCGTGGCGAAGCGTGTTTTCACTCGTGGCCGCAAAAAGCAACCGCTAGGGTCAGTGTGGATGTTGCTGTATAACTGCAGGATTTCACGCTGGACACAGAATTAGGTACCCTGAATATTTTGGGTTTGCATCCTTTTATTGCTGGAACTTTTCTTCAAAGAAAATCAAGCAGGTTCAAGGCACACACATTACTCAAAGGCAGTCCCTGGGTTTCTCAAAGGGCGTGTAGGCAGTAGGGTTCAGATCGGCTTGTGTCTTTGCAGTGAGTCTGTGCCTGCTTCTCACTGCATGCACCCGTGTATGAAAGCACTGCCGGGGGTGGTAAGGACTTCCTTTTTGAGCTGGGATACAGAAAAAGCAAGTATATACACATGGTCTTTTTTACATCATGCTCCAGCAATGGAAAACATACGGCTGCTGGACTTCACGTCTCATCAGCCCCTGCCATCAGGGACTAGAGGGGGTTTGAGATTGGGGATGATGAGAGGCGTAGTCCAAAACAACCCTGTGGAGAGTCGTAAGTTCCCTAACTTGGCAACCAGCCTGGCTTGAGGTTTGAAGTGGCACCATGCAGGGGTTGGGTTTTTTTTGGGGGGGGGGGGTTGGTCTGTCACTTCCTTGAAGAGAAGGGGAAGAAGGTATTATGTGTAAGAAATAACCTCGTTTTGTGGACTAGGCATCATTTAGGTTTTTGCAAACCCCCTCATTCTTTCACACTAGAGGTAGATCAACCAAGTTAGGGTTGATCTCTCCTCATGCATGTCATTGAGAAAAGCTTTATAGTATTTTAATATATATATATATATATATATCTTCAGAAGCAAAGGAGAGTCTTAGAAAAGGACTAACGGGCCTTGGTCTCGAATGATGGTTTCGCACACGCGAGATACCACTGCTCTGTCGTATCTGCTTTATGTGGCCATTGAACACGCAGAGAAAAGTGACCGTCTGGCTGGACTACAAAATGTGCTGTGAGAAGTTACCCCCACGTGGGCCCCCCTTCATTTCCTCCCACCCCTCCGAGCAACCGTTGTCACCACTTCCCTTTCTTATCAGTGTCAGATCCTCAACCCTGATTTCATACTGAAAGAAATGTGGTGGACCACAGTAGGAGAGCTACGTGCTACATTGGCCTGGTTTTTTCAAGGAACTTCTCCCGAACTTCTGGTTTGAGCCATAAACAACAACTGGGAGGGATTCCCGTTGAATGCCTTCCTAATTTAGTTTCGGTCCCTTACTTCTTTCCTTGCCCTTCTGCCTCGGTTCCCTTTAATACGCCCAGTGGAAGAGTTTCTAGGTGCTCCCCCCATCCAGATCTTGATTTGGGTAGGTGGTAGCAAAGGTCACGTAAGAGGTTATTTTACTTGTAGGTCAAGTCTTTAAGAGTCAGCTGGTAAAATGTGGCTCTCAAAAAAGGGAATTAAAAGATAGGAGCCTGACAAGACATTTGTGCCCGTTTTATCTGCTGGACTGGGTTTCGTTGGCTTCTGTAGCATGAGCCGGTTCAAGAAAGGATGACTCTGAAGGCCAGTATTTCATCCCAGGTGCTCAAAACAGGACCGCGGGTAGAACCAGAGGTGGCCGGCAAGTCTATATCTGCTTTTTTAAAGCCTCCTTTTTGAGTCGGAGTTGGGAGAGAATGAAGGGCAGGAAAACCCTGTGCCTTGTTTTAAGGCAGAACTGTCACTCCTTTTAAATTAAGAAATAGTAGGATAGATGCTTGGATTACTGTCTGGAAGGAATATTCTATAATCATGGTGCTACCACATAGAAGACCATGTTCCTCATCATCGTCGGATGATGGTTTTTAGAATCCCATAGCCGGTGTCTCTGCTGCCTTTCCAATTCTGGAAGTTGAAATCCAAAAGAAAACAGAGCACAGCCACAACAAACGTTTGCCATCAGTGGTCCCATCTACCACGATCTGGAAGGATTAGGGTCCTGTAAAGTATAGTATCTGATACTTACTTCTGTGATAGATTCAAGGTACAATTCATTCAGTTAAGGTGAAAATCTGGTAGCAAGGATATGAAGAGGGATTCCAAACAGCGGTCAGTTTCTCTTGTTTTAAGTCCCATTGAAGTGAATTTGGAAGACATAAGGCAAAAAAGCAAAGTGTGCTGTATATATACTTCCCCATAGCATTTATAGCACTCCCTGGGTGGTTTATAATTTAATTATGCAGACTATACATTGCCACTCTCCCAGCAAGCTGGGTACTCAGTTTACCAACCTCAGAAGGATGGAAGGCTGAGTGAACCTTGAGCCGGCTACCTGGGATGAAACCCGAGTCGTGAGCAGAGTTTTGACCGCAGGACTGCAGTTTAACCACTGTGTCTCACAGGGCTCATTAAGACCTAGGTTTTGTTGAGGGCCTTTTCAGTCCTGTAAGGCAGCTTTGTGGGGTCGTTGTTCACAGACACCAGCTGTGTGGCTGATCGGAACAGGTGTGGTCTTGAAAAAAATCGTATCTTGTAGGGTAGAAAAAAAATATATTTTTGGCATCCCCTTTTTGTCCAGCGTTCCCTAGAATGAGTCTAAAATAAAGTGTGTAAATAACGACAAGTAAATACGTGCAAAAGGTTGCCGGGGAGCGGCCCCGTCCCAGATCGAGAGAGATGGAAGGGCAGCTACATAATCACCGTTCTGTAAATATTTTCTGTCTTCCTCCCAGTCACGAATGTTGATCACTCATCTTTTCTCTTTCATTCTGTGTCTGCGAAGCTTCTCTGCCTTGCTCTAAATCTGCCGTTTTCATGCAACTTTCTCATCCAGGTACACATTCTCTCTCTCTCTCCTCCCCCCTTTCCATGCTACCTGCACGAGCTGCTGCTTCGGTCTGTTGCCAGAGCTGGGGCTCCCTACTGGGAGTAGGTTTGGGGGAAGACGGGGTGCAAACGGTGGGCCGAAAAACAGAGGCAAGAGGGGTGGGGGTTTGGAAACAGGTCCTGAGTGCATGAACCACGATGCTTCTGCTGCGAGGCCTTTTGAAAAGCAGGATTTTTCCGGCCATGGAGCAGGAGAAGGAAATCCCGCCTGTGGACCCTATCCTAGCCTCAAAGGGTGCAGGAGACACCTTGAAAGGGTAGGTAGAATTAGAGCTGGAAACCAAGCTTGATGAGGAAAGACTGCAAGAACTGGGCATGTTTAGCCTTGAGAAAAGAAGACTGAGGGGAGAGAGGACAGCCGTTTTCAAATACGTGAAAGGTAGTCATCCAAAGGAGGGGCAGGATCTGTTCTTGACCATCCCAGAGTGCAGGTCACGCAACCATGGGCTCAAGTTAAAGGAAGCCAGAATTCGATTGAATATCAGGAAAAAAACTTCCTAACTGTTAGAGCAGTACAGCAATGGAACCCACCACCTGGCAAATATCCTTTGATTTGTATTCCTGCACTGAGCAGGGGTTTGAAAGTGCCCTTGAAATCCATGGAACCTGGGTTAGGATTGACTCGCAGGTCCCATTCTTTGTGATTACTGTTGGATTTAGACCTTGCGTTGCCACCTTCCAGCTTCGACCGCAGCCTCTTCCTTCTGTATCTTATATAACTTCGGCACCACAGAGCTCAGCTCTGTCTTTTCCATGCAACCTCCACCTCCCTGCCGCTTTTTGCGCTGTTTCTCGGATCTTAAGCCCAGGCAGAGCTCGTCCTTAAATGTGTGTGTGTGTGTGGGGGGGGGGACCTTTATGCATTTCATTTGTTTGTTTTCCGGAGCGCGCCTTCGGCCAAAACGGTCCCATTCACATACCACCTCTCCCCCCGCCCCACTCTCTCGGTCATTTTCTTCATTTGGTGTTTTTGTGTGTTTTTTTTTTACTCTCCAGGCCTCGACAAGGAGAACGTGGAACTCTCCCCCACCACGACGCACTCCAACAGCGGGAGGACTCGCCACGGCTCCGCCAGCCAGGTGCACAAGCAGCGCAGCACCGGCAGCTTCAAGCGCCACAGCATCAAAAAGATCGTGTGAAACGTTTCCCCCGTTTCCATCCGGTATAAAAACTGACAGACGTCCTCTGCCCCCCTCGCCCGCCCCCCCCCCCAAGCCCCTGATGTGGCTGTGCCGCACTTAATTCCGAACCTTCTTCCTGACCCCTGGTCCCATCAGCCATGGTTCCAGAAGATCAACGTTGGAGACGTTTTGTGTGGATTTTTCTTTTTCGTTGACCTTATGTTTGGATGTCGCTGCCTTCTTCTTCTTTTTTTCCTTTTGGGAAAGAGAACCACACCAGAATTCCTTTATTCCCATTCTGTGTTTCTGAGCTGCCGGTTTCTGAACCAGTGAACAGAACCAACCTAAAAAAAAAAACCAGGAAGAAAGCAAAGGAAGGTTGACATTGGCTGCATCCAGAGCTGGGAATCACATCTTCTTCTCTCTGGCTCACACAGACACATACTTCGAACATGTTGGTCTTTCATTGTTGGGGGTTTTTTGTTTTGTTTGTCTGGTTTTTTTACAATTTGTTTTGTGTCTCCTCTAGAGGGGGGAAGCATTGAGATTCGATCTTGTTTGCACATTGGGTGGCTTTGTCAGCCAGCAGACTTGCCGGTAAAGATCCTGGTTTCCCTCCGAGCTGCCCTTTAACCGTGGACTTCCTTTCACTGGCCGCTTGGCACCACGGCAGGGCTGCCAGCCAGGCCAGAGAGAAAAAGACTTCACCCTGCCGAGATTTTGCTTTATTTTGGTCTTCAGATATTTCAGAGGTGCATCTCCTGATACTCCAAAAATAGCCTCTTCTTGTATCGAGCAGGCTGGAACGTCTCTCGTTTTCTCGCTGACCTTTGAGTCTTAAATTTCCCCCTCCCCAAAGTAGATCAGCAGGGCAGCCACCTAGGGAGTTACAGGCACAGAGTGGAAGGCGCTTCCCCCGGGTCCTATTCTGCCCCAGCCTGGAGGGGAAATCACAGCCATATGGGGCAAGGGGGATTGCCCAGTGTCACTCACGCCCACCTGGTCCCTACCCACCACGGGGGGATCCCCGGCCATCTTGGGTTGATTTCAAGGGGGGGGCCCTTGGCAGGAAAGCTCCACAGAGAGGTAAGTTGACGTTGCGTAGCCTTAGGTGACCTGTACCCACAGAAGTTGTGATTGATACTTTTACACACAGAGAGAGAGAGACACACACACACACCCTTTCCTCCAGCTTTCCTGTGACTTGTGTCCTGCGCAGGGCTTTGTCGCTTCAGGGGGTCACCAGCAGAAGAGCAAAATGAAAACAGAGCTTACTACCAGTCTTGACCACAGCATGGAAAAGATCATGTTTTGTACTACAATCACCAGAATCCCCCAGCTCACTCAGCACTCTGGCCGGTGCGATTCGAGGACTTTTCAGGCAGGTACGTCAGCCATATCGCTCACACCTCACCGTGGTGGTCAACCTTTGCTCCCCCACCTCAGTCCCACAGTATTTTCAGCTCCAGTTCCCAGAAACCCCAGCCAGCCTGGCCAACAGCTGGGGATTCTGGGATTTGAAGTCTAAAACCTACGGAGGGCTTCAGCTCGAGAACAGCTGACCTGACTCACTCACGGGGCTGCTTTGCAGATAACGTGGGAGGGACCGGCGTATACCAGCCAGCTCCTTGGAAGAAAGGAGCGGGATCAAGGTGGATAAAAATAAATCATTTTGAAACCATCAAATTGAGTTAAAACACGGCGGTTTCAATTTAAAGGGTCAAAACCAATTACGATTTAAATCAAATCCACCCTGAGAGGGATATAAATTAAGTGCATTAATAAGTACGCTCCAGCCCTTCTCTTGAAAGGGCACAGGACTGTGCCCAAAAGCGTTCTCCCTGCTTTCATTCCTGCAGCAACCCCGCGGGAAGGCCAAGGCAAACAGAAGATGTAGCCTAAGGTAAGCCAGTGAGCTTTCAGGCCGAGAGGGGCTTCTGGCATCGCTCTCCCTGCATCTTTCTCTCTGACACGCTAACCCCCACACGGTTGTACCGTTCTGATTTGGCTGAAAGTCCCGGCCAGCAGAAATGCGTCCGATAGAAACTGCTTTTCGGTGTCTAAAAATAGGCCATTTATCTAAATTTTGATGATACAAATCCTCTTTTTTTTAAAAAAAAAAAAAAAGATCCATCAGAAATTAAATGTCTTTGCCATTGAAAATAATGTTTTCATAGGTATTGGCGATCACTAGTTGTCAAGTGGCTCCCGGTGGGGTAGCATCTTATCCTTAAAGCCCCCGTAGCAAAATTGCAGCCACGGCTTTCAAAAATCAGTGAAATTCCACAGTTAGAATTTAGGAAATGGTACAACGATGCAGTCCGGGTTTGTTGTCAGGAAGTGTTTCATTAGCATTCTCTTAAAATGTATGTTGGTTGAAATGTGCTTTTATCGTGTTGATAGAATTATTTCATTTTGTTACACTCCTGGCAGGGAGATTTTTTAAAAAAGCTAGAAACAGAAGACTTGGATGCCAACGGTCAGCCAAAGCCAGAAGAAGAAGAAAAGAGAAATTATTTGAGGTGGAGAGAAAAAGGCAGGAAGTGTAGAAATCACACCAGAAGTGAATTTAATCAAGTAAGAGAAGGAAGGTTTAGAGGCAGAAGTCACAGGTGAAAAATCTTCAGTTTTGTTTCCATTTCTATAATCATCTGTTGTCTAAAATAGAGACTATGCTAAACTCTGTTGTGGTTCCCAACCTGGGGTCTCCAGATGTTCTTGGACTACAGCTCCCATAAATCCTGGCCAGCGCAGCTGGGAGTTTTAGTCCCAAGAACAGCGGGGGACCCCAGTTTGGGAAACCCGGCTGGACTAAGAGACAGCCGCACGAGGAACCTCACCGGTTCTCGTTGCAGAGGGCTGTAACGCCAGATCCAAAGTGTGGAGTGCAAGGTCCTCCCCATGTTTCTCCTTGTGTCATGTGAATGTTGGAACCGGACGGTGTGAATCGGCAGGGGACAAACTTTGGATCAGCTCAGCAGAGCAGGTCGGCTGTGGGGCTGAAACCCTGGATTTCCCAAACAAAGCCTGCACGCAAATCTCACACACACACACACACACCCCTGATTTTTTTGGCCCAGAATGTGAAAGTAACTAGTTATAAAGAATGAACTACTTGCAGTGAATTCCTTTCCTAGTAACAAAGAGAGCACGATTTTGCCATTGGAACTCAACAAGGGAGAACGTTACTGCTTTTGCTGTGTAGCAGTAACTTCTACTCAGTTTCTAGTTAGGATGATAAACATGCTAGAGAGCCAAGGAAAGTTACTTTTTTTTTTAAGCATAACTCCCAGAATATCTCAACCAGACATTGGGGTGTTCTGGGGGTTGTTGTCCAAAAAAAAAAGCAACTTTCTGCACCCCTGATAAGGATGGTGCTTCAGCTCCCAGCTTGGCCCCCTGTCTTCCACAACCGTGGAAGGGGATTCTGTGTTGTAACATTCAGTTTTTTAGGAAAATAACTAAAAGTGCATCTGTTTTAGTTACTTGTGTGAAATAGGCATGAAAAGGGTTGCTTTTTTAAAAACAGCATTGTAACAGTAACGAACTGCTTATGGAAGGACAATAATGATCACTAATTACTTTTCTAAAGTAACTTTCTAGGCTCTGCTTTCTTTCTCTGCCCATTATCCATATCCATTCAGTACAGTAGGACCCCCTTATCTGTGGGATCTGCTGGGAGCTCCCGTCCACCAACATCTGGAGGACCCTAACTTTCCTAATGCCTTGTCCTTGCAGTTGAAGGCTCTCGAGAGGGAGAAGCACAGGGTCACGGATTGAGGTCCTTGAGCCTCCCAATAGGAACGACCGTAAATAGAAAAAGAACGTTTTGAACAAGGTGGGGACAAGAGTGATGCCAGTTGGATCAGGACAGCAGCATTTCAGCCGTCTCTGTGCAGCCAGCTGATAACCAGGGGTTTTGTCTGAACAGTCTACGAGGGGGCTAAGACCAGTGGGGCCAACACACTTTTGGCACAGAAATCATTTTTATCTCTCTCTCTCTTTCCTCTTCCTCCTTTTTTTCTTCTTCTCCCTTTTAAGACTCGGTCTTGTTCCAACTTTGATACTCGCGGTATCGGTGCCCGTCCTCTTCATAAGTGGAAAAAAGGAGGGCCGTGGAATATTCCCCCTGTGGGAGTGGGGTAGGCTCACGTACTTTATAAGTTAGCATGCAGGGGAGAAAATAAACCTACTCCCTCTAGAACGGTCAGTTCTAGAGGGAAGGGAGCCAGATCTGGTCTGCCACTGCGAGAAGGGAGTGTGTGCATGTGTTCGTGCGGGAGAGATACACACGGGGTTGGTTTTGTTTTTTAAGATGCTATAAGACTCTTCTTTTGTGTCCTGCAGTTTGTGACAAGTCTAAAAGCATGTAAGAGCCCAGCCGGGCACAGATGTACCCAGAGTTCAGGTTAACCCTGGTCCAAGCAAAATGGTCAGAGGCCAGGTAATTTTCCTGTTTTTTTACAGTGATTGTGAGCTTGCCTCTCGAGGTTTATGTCCCTCTGAAATTGCTTGTTCTGAGAGGTATCACAAACCACCTTTTGATGTAGATTTCCCCTCAGAGGACAATTTGTGGGAGCCTTCAAAAATGGTGCCTCAAAGCGGCAGCATAAATTTTTTGAGGCGGGTGGGTGGGGAACCAAAGCAAAAGTTTATCGTTTCTTCCCCCCTCGTTCCTTTGTTGGGCCAAAGTCTTTCTGGACTGGGGTGTCAAACCCGACTGAGGAGCTGCAGTTTGGAAATCTAGCACAGGGATTCAGATCTAGTGATGGGATGATTCTTCTCCCAGAAAGACTGGCTCGTTTTGGTGCCTTAAAAGTCGCTTTCACCCAGTTGGTCAAAAAGCGTTCTCTTCTTTTAGCACCTTAGCTCCTTTCCTTTCCTCTTGGACCTTTCCCATTGCATCATCCACGTAGATCAATGGATGATTCCCTGTCTGTGAGATTCTGGTCGTTGGGAAAAAATAACATTTGCAAGAAACACCCCCTTGGTCGAAAGATAGCAGCGCTGGAAGGAAGAGAGGTTTGCATCTCAAAGCTGATGCTTGCTCTTACAAGAGGATTTATGGCGCCCACGTGCCTTTTCTTTCTGTGAGACTGACCCGTAACCAAAGGGGAGCATTGTCACCTTTGAAGCCAGGGCATGGAAAACCGGTCGGCAACCCGAGATTTCAATAACCAAATGTGTGAACGTTTGAAACACAAATTCAAGACCATTTCAGTTACCATTAGAGCCCACATAAATGCGTCCGAAAGGGAACGGCTGTAGCACGCGTAAAGCAGGCTTCTTCAACCTTGAGACCTTCAGAGGCTTGGGACTACAGTTCTCATCATCCCCAAGCAGCATGGCACAGGGTGATGGGCGCTACAGTCCACAGGGCCACGCATTGGGGAAGGCGGCCACAAAGATCCACGTTTGACACTCCTTGTTCCCACGTGCAGTCTCCATGTGCACTATGAAGTACTGTAAAGGTTTAACACATTATTTTTCTTTTGGGTGAGATGTTTCTCAAAGTATATTTTACTGATCTTGAGGTTAAAGCCTGAGGCATTTTCCTTACGCATAAAAACTCCTGTTAAAGCCACCAGTGGATTCCACTTTATGATGTGCATGCCTTTATTTTCTATAACCAGAAACCTTTTGAAATTCAGTGTGTTTGGGGACTGGAGCATTTGAGAATGTGATCATTGCTCTTTCCCCTCTGTTTCTGGGGTTTTAGGGTTTCTCTCCCTCACTCCACATAGTTTCTAGTTTAATTTCACACAACCCCATGTATTAAAGCACGTCTTAATGTTATGCAGGAGACTTTAACCTTAGAAGTCACTTTTTTGCATTGGCCACATGCTTTTTTTTAATGCAGTATATTCACCTTGTAAATACTTTTGTGTAAAATTTGACAGAAAAAAAAGGTATATTTACTACACTGTAAATACATGTGACAATATATTGTATTATTTTGCTTTTTTGTAAAGCAGTTAGTTGCTGTACATGTATAACATAACAAAATTTGATGATCTTTAGTGTTTAGTCATTGTTAACGTACTACTCCCTTATGTTGCGTTCTGTCATTTAAAGGAAGCAATGCTGTGTACTATAAACTTAATGCCATGTATTATAAAACCTTACTACTTCCCTATCAGGGGCCTCAACTCTGAACTTTTTTTTTTCTCTTCTCAGTCTATACTCCTGTTAATATTTGTAAGCGCACGTGCAAGATGCTGCAGATAAAACCCCTGAAGACTTGCACATTATATGGTTGGTTTGGAGATATATATATATATCCAATATATATTGGATATTTTATATATATATAAAATAAAAGTAAACTTGTAGAGTTCATGATTTCAAATAATTGTTGTTTATCCCCACTTTCCCCCATGTATGTACTTCCCTTTTTTGAAGTAAAGAAAAAAGAGTAAATTCAACCTGGTTTTGAGTTGTTTGGGCAGTTCTTCCCATATGGGTTTTTCAGTCACGCTGTCTAGCTCTCAGCACTTCATTGGGCCCATGGCTTCGTCGTGAAGTCTGAAATACAGAACCCTGATTTTGAACGGGGGCGGGAGAAGATAAAGGAACACAGCTTTGTGGTCCATGTGCAGAGTGCAAAACCAGGGTTGGCAATACCTGTTACTGCATCACAAAAATAACAGGAAAAAGGAAAGCTTTTGAGCTGCCTGACTCTTAATCAGAGCTTAAGGTGAACTATTCAGAGTGTTTGGTAATCAGGTTTTTCCTCGAGGGATGCAAAAATAGATTTTGCCACCTCTGCAGATAAAAGGGCTGCCATCTGTGATCATGAAGGTACAACAACCCTTTCACACCAATTATTTAACTGCAGCTGTCCCTATGCTGGGTTCAAAAACAGGCTTTCCAGGAGAAAGCCAAAGGCCCACTTTACAGCTTCTGTCTGAGCACCAAACTCCAGTGGGATCCTTCATGATCCTGAAATGTTTCCACTTGCATTCCAAGAACCATTTATCTTAAAAAATTGGCATCTGGGTACGTGGTATTTCTTCTGTCCTCCTCATCCCTTTTTCCTTTCATGTTGAGTCTTTTGGGGTTGTAAGCTATGTCAGGAGCTTTTTAAGCTGAGGAAGAAGAGAAAAGTCTGTAAACAAACAAGAGAAAGGGGGGGAATCAGAACGCAAGGCTCGGTGCAGAATTCGGGTTCCGCAGAATCTTGAGCTCTTTAAAAGGAAATTAAAATCAAGAAGCTAGCCCTTGTGGGCAGCGGAGAATAATTTGAAAGTCTGTGAGTGGCGAGTGCAGAAATCTGAAGAGCCCGAGGAGACGGGTCTGAATAAGACATTGAGAGTTAGTGGGAAGGGTGCCGTCGCCCTGTAGAACTTGTCTGCACCCTCCATGATCCTAGCAAAAGTTATATAAATAGTTCAGAGCATTGAGAATTATAAAAGAAACGGTGCACAGCATGGCTAAGATCGGAGAACTTGTGTGTGTTTCGCAGTATAGAACCTGATCAAGAATGTTAATTTTATTTTTTTATCCACAGAACACCAGCCTTATAAAACTTAAGGCATCCACATGGGACTTCTAGGTCTCTTTCAGCTTAAGTATCTGATGCCTTTACGTACCGTGTTGTAGACCTTCCAGAAAATGGCCAAGCACACGGGTAGGTTGTGACGAACACAAAAACCATACTAGCTGCTAAGCTTTTTGACAGAAGTGGTCTTAGACTACCTAAGGGCAAGGCACAGTGGCTTAAAGTTCTTCTAACTGAAGATGTCAGAAACTGAACGTTGGGGTTCCTGGCGTGTGATTCTGTTCTGGGCAAAGCTGGAATTTGACTTCCCTGGATTGTTTTCAAAGCATGACCTGCAGCACCCTCTGCTGGCTATCCAAGGTCAGTTTCCTCTTAAGCTGGAAGATGGGCCTCACAGTTTGTCTAGATTTCTCTGTCTGTCCCCCAGCTAGGTAGAACATCTGTCCACATGTAACGGATACACACAGCCCTGGCTCTCCCTTTGAGACCTTCTAATAGTGCTCAGCAAGAGATGTAAGAATTAGCAGCCAAATATCCCCAGGTAATCAGGTCCACACCAGACACCGGGCATACTCTAGACCAGGGGTCCCCAACCCCCGGTCCGTGGCCCCGTGCCGGTCCACGGGCTTCCTGGAACTGGGCCGTGGATACGGGTCTCCGCCCCCCCCCCCCGCAAGCACGCACGGTGGGCGTGTCGTGCTCGCGGGTGGGCGTGTCGTGCTCGCGGATGACACGCCCCTCCGCAAGCGCGACACGCCCACCTGCAAGCGTGGGGGTGCCCCGCACACAGAGCCCGCACCCCCCCAACCGGTCCGCGGTCCCAAAAAGGTTGGGGACTGCTGCTCTAGACGCTTTGAACAACAACTCTCATCCAGACTTTTGAACCACAACTCTTAGCATGGCCGGTGGTCATAGAAAAGGGGGTTTGTGGTCCAAAAATTCAGGGTTCGGTTCTCCTACACCTGATGGGAAAAGTGAAAAATCACTACAGCTCTACTTTTCCAGATGATGATACGTATGTTTTTATTGCCCTCCTGTATGTGACAAGTTCTCTCTTATTTGCTGTTGATGGACTTCACTGCTTTTCCGATTTCAGCCGGTGAAGCTCCTCTAGATACGTCCAAAAGTGTATTTGCAATGCACAGTTATGGAAACTTGATGCCACCGCTTAATCCTGGAGAATCCTGGGATTTGTAGTTTAGGGAGGTGTCCGGGATTCTCTGCTGCAGTGCTCTCGTGCACTCTCTTGAATTACAGCAAAAAATTCCTAAGTACTTCCCCAAACTAGAAATCCCAGGATTTGGTAGAATAGAGCTATGGTATGAAACGAGAGAACGGGCAAGAATGTTTCCCGAATGAACCTTGCAACACCAAATATGGTCTCTGGGACCTTGTGACTGCAAAGGGCGTCCTGCCCTATCACCCGTCTGTGGCATTGTTAGGAAGTGCCTTGAGGTGGATTCTCAAGGCACTTCCTAAGAACTGTGCAGCTTGCCCAAGGCTACACAGGCTGGCTCTTCTCCCTGGAGGCACCGTGGGGAATCGAACACCCAACCTCTGGCTCCACAGCTAGAGATCTAAACCACTGACCTATCCGTTCGCAACATGTTCAACGGCTCTTGGTTGACTCCCCCCCCCCTTCTTGTTGTGTCAGGCAGTGAAACCATGCCCTAGGGATAGCGCTTGCTTGAGCTGTGTAAGCGGATAACCTGCTCTTTCTTCTCCAGCGTGACCTGTTTGAACAGGCAAGGGTTACTCCTTTGTTTCTCGGCAACCAGAAGGTTGCTGGTTTAAACCACCTCAAGCGTGTGCAACTAGCGTGGGATGGAAAGAAGCCACGGATGAGACTGGAGAAGCAGCGAGATTCTGAACGATTGCATAAATTCAAAGTAACATTTCCAACCTCTGGAACAGAAATGCTACTTTTCTGGATTATAGCTCCCAGAATCCTGAAGTTTTGGGAATGGGAACCCCCACCTCCAGAAAACAAAGCCTGCAAACTGTGTCTGTATACATATGTACAAGGTATCAAGTACAGCAGGTAGAAGGTCAGGTAGCAGGTAAAAGGGTGCCTTTTTAAGCGATCCAGCGCAGGATAAATTGATGTTCTTATTCTAACAAGGGACATTTGTTAAAAAGCAATTTACATTGGCCTTTCTTTGAAGCTGGAACTCCTCAACCCACAAGTAGTTTGTTTGCTGCAATGCTTGGGCCACCTCTCCCATTAGGAGAAGTATTGCAGCTGCAACAGGTGGCTGACATGACAGGGTGGCCTGTCTTGCACATTAGGAGGGGTTGCACAGCCTAGCTGGCACCAGCTGAGACAGCCTGCCGTCCTTTGGTGCGATGGAAAGTGCCGTTAAAGAAAGAGGCAACTGTCTCCCTCATTGACTTTCCTAGGTGGAATGGAGGGACACCATACTTGGCCTGAGGTTTGCCGTCCTTGCTGGACAGCTTCTGCAATGGGGTTTAGCATTAAATGCGATCAATTGCAGTACTACTATAACAATTAAGTCTTTTTCTCACGCTGCATCACATCATTTGGAATGACCGGTGCTCCTTAATTATACCCCACACTCTGCACTCCAAAGTCAGCTGCCTTCAAGCTCTTAACCTTGGCTACCCTCACTGTTCCCTTCATTTTCTCTAGCTGTGTGAAAAGATATTGCCCTCCGTATTCCAGATCTTAGCTTTCCAACTTCTGTAACAAGGGGGTGAACCAGTCCCAAAGCATGTTAGGAAAACCTCAGTTAGGTATGGATGATTCGTTAAGGCAGGGGTGAAACTCATCAGTCAATGGGCTGCACATTTGGCCATTGGGTGCTGCCTCCGTCCTGAAAATGGACGGAGATTCTAGCCCATTAGAGCAGGAGAGCAGCATTCAACAGCATTGCTAGTCTGCTAGGCAGCCATCCCATGCGCAATAAAGAACTTTAAGGAGAGCCAAACTAGATCAAACTAAAAGTCAATCAAGTGCATCATGGTGCTTCTCCAGAGAGGCCAGCCAGAGGCCAGGGAGTAACCCAGAAGCAGGACATGAGGGTAGTAGTTCTATCCCACTTGCCTTCCCAAACATATTGTGACTGAAAGATAACGGGCTAGATCCAATGGTTATTATCCGCTAGGGTAGACCCACCAAATCCGCGCTTTTAATCTCAGCGTTGTCTTACCAAAGCCCTGTTGATTCAGTGGGGGTATAATCTACCCTGTTTCCCCGAAAATAAGACCTAACCTGAAAATAAGCCCTAGTATGATTTTTCAGGATGCTCGTAATATAAGCCCTACCCCAAAAATAAGCCCCAGTGAAGTGAAACCATGCCCTCCACCCTTGTGCAGCAACCAGAAGAAGATGACATGACTGTATTTGAATAAATGTAGATGGTTGTACATGAAAAAAAAAATCCCCTGAAAATAAGCCCTAGTACTGTACGTTTTTTGGAGCAAAAATTAATATAAGACCCTGTCTTATTTTTGGGAAAACACGGTAGTCAAGACCAACAGTTGGATTTAGGTCACTATATGGTAGCCATTTAGAGTTTTATCATTGACTTACATAGCCATAAGCCCTACAGAACAAAGCAGAGCTTTCTTCTGAATAAACATGCTGTGCAGAAGATATCTCTGCTTGGATGTTAACGATACTCTTGGCTCCAGCAGGGAGATGTTTACAACAACACCATTCTTATACCAAGAGTCAGGCATAGATGGTTGAAAGTTCCCCTCTACACTGTGTCTTCATTGTGCATGGCAACCCAAAAGGAACCATGCTAGATCAATCCAAAGGCCTGATCTGTCACACATTCTGTGACCACACTGACCACAACCCATTGCCTCTCTTAGTAAGCCTGTAGGCAGGACATGCATGAAACAAGGCTTTGTGCATCGTGCTCTGCAGCAGTGTGCTGACCCTGAAGGCAATATATGGCATCATGACTCGTAGCCATTGATGGTCTTATCTTCAATTCATGTGTCTAATCCACTATTAAATTCATACAAGAGTACAATTAGACTGGGGAGTTTGGAGTGATCCAGCTCATGTTTAAAAGGCTCATCATATCTTCAGTGCAATCTCTTTTATCTCACACAAGTGATCCTTTCATTCACACAAGAGATGTTTGTTCTCTTGTAAGAAGGATCCAGATAACACTTCAGATTGCTCCAGTTTTTCCCCATTTCAATTACTGATGACCCCTCCCCCTCCTTTTGTTGCAGCTGTCATTCCGCAGGCCGTGGCAACATCCCTTTTTTGTTGTTTAATTTAGTAAGTGGCATAGCACTACAACAGTACATCAACCTAGCGTGAATACTCTCTTATATGTGAAATAGCGCTGCATCATTTAGGATTTTTTTTTTAATTGTGAGAAGAGGAAAATAAAGGAGGGGTTTCTCTGCCATCCTTTCCACTGTCACAACCCACTGCATACCTCACCCCCACAACATGGTTGTTACCGAAGTGAATGCCACCCATAGCTCTATTTGGAACTGAATTAAGCAACCACACAGATTGTAGAACGGGATAATCAGGAGCACTCCCCATCGCGCCAAAGAAACTGCAAAGCACTGTGCCAGAGGAGCAGAACAAAAGAGGCAGGATGGATCAACACATGTGGTCGATGGAAAACAGGGTGAACCAAACCGCAATAGAAGCAAACCAAATAGCAAGCTATATGCTCATCTGATCACCCCGAGTTAGCGGCCATCATTGTGTCTTGTGGAAGCAACTCAAACTAACCTGCTGTGCGAACACGGCCTTCTTTTTTTTGTCTGTCCTGAATCTCCTACCATTTGGCTTGAATAGGCACAAAACCTTTTGGTGGGTATTAGGAGAATGGGATTACATATAGTCTGTGTTCTCCTATCTTCCACTGAATAATGGGGAAAGCATTTGTTCTGGTTAAAGACATACTAAATAGAAACCATTCTTATTCGTAGCTTATCAACAGTTCCCAGACTACCTCCGTTGCTGCAGCCAGTGCATGGCCTGCTGACACTTTAGCCTTCGTACACATAAATCTCAACCATTGATGTCAATCAACAACTGCCTCGGAGTTTTACCGCTTAGAGGTGTTCTGAGTGAGCTGGATCCTGAAGGATGAAAAAAAAAGGGGGGACAGGATGAAAGCTCAGGGCTAAAGCACTTACTTTGCTCACACACGGACCCGAATTCGGTCTCTAGCATCTCCAATTTAAGAAAAAGGTTGAGGTCACAGGTAACCTCCCTCCGAAGCCTAGAGAGGAGTTGTAGACCACCCTTGGCTGGATTGATGAACAAGGCCATCCGATACAAGGCTAATGCCTGGGTTCCTATCCCCCTCATCAATGTACCGTGAAACACAGCTTGGAGAAGTTACTTTCTCTTTGCCTCATTTGTTCTACTGTTCAGTTTGGGAAAAAGAAAAGAGCTAGGCAGACAGTCGGCCGCCTGACATACACTCACTCTCTCCTTCACTCTCTCTCTCACACACACACACAACCGGAATCCTTTTGATACCCTCTCTGCCATTTGTGATTTGAAAACCCTCGTATCCCTTTTGCTTCCTTGTTCTTGCCACCTCATGTCCTTTACAGCCCTGAAGACTAGAAAGGTGTTTTCCCACATAGGTGCAGTTCTCAGGATCATGTGCCTGACGCCAGATCGAGCACTCAAGGTGGGGCCTCATCAAGCGCCGTGTGGTTCGTCTGGGTTGGCAACAGCTGCCTGTTATCTCGAGCCGTGGATTTGCTGCTTGAGGTTGTTTTAGGAAAGGGAATCCTGCTTAATAACCATTGAGTTGTAAGCTTTGCAGGCAAATTGCTTTTAACTTTGAGCAGGGTGTGTGTGTAACCTTATCAATGCATTCATTTAACTGGGCTTCTATAACAATGCATTTATTTCAGAGATGCTGGCTGCAAGTTGTAAAACAGCTTCCAAGGGGAATGAGGATATTCTGTGTGATGCATGACTCTTCTCTTCTGCCAAGTCTTTACAGCCACCTACCCACCCCAGGTTAGATCTGTTGAAATACAATAGGAGGTACCATCAATTAGTGCTATAACCATTCCCAAATCTTGTGCAAAGACCATTTTATAGAAGAAAACGGGCAACTTGCCTACTTCCAGATGTTGTAAGTCCATTGGCCTTAGAGAGGATAACCTCATGGATGCAACGAGCCATAGTCAACAAATCTGCCCATGCCCCATTCCTGTTCAAATGTAACTGGGCTCTAGAGATTGGGAATGGTATTTGTTTGGCCTACAACTCCCAGAATCCCTCAACCAGCATGGCTGCCGGCCAGAGGATTCTGGGGACCGTATTCCAAAGTAATGTTTCCAAATTGTGCCGTGCTCAAGTCTTGGAAACGAAACATTGCAGTGAAGAAAGCTGCCTCGATATGTTGGAGGTGTGTGATGCCTCCATGAAATAAGATTGGGGGAGCTTCTGGACATGCCTGTATTTTCTTGGCACATGTGGCAACAGCTGGGCACAGCAGGAAGCCGCCCCGATCAAGCAAATAATCCATCTGACCTGTTTTTTTTTGGCTCTCGGTTTCTACCTCCAAACAACACTCTGGTTCTGCAGGGTCGAGAGAGACATTTCTTATGGGTTTCTGGAACTGCATTCTGGCAACCAGTAATAATGGAGTGTGATGTTGGTTCTGGGGTCTTAAAAGATCAGCTGCCCGTTGCAATCTTCTTTGCAATATCCAATGCTGCAGAATGTTAGCTGTGTTCTTTGTGAGGGTCTGTCCTCAATAGCTCAGGGGTTTAGGTCTCTGGCTGCGGAGCCGGAGGTTGGGAGCTCGATTCCCCCCACTGTGCCTCCTGGGAGAAAGAGCCAGCCTGTGTAGCCTTGGGCAAGCTGCCCAGTCCTAGAGTTGCCCCCAGAACATGGGAAGGGTCAAGCACTTCTGAGTATTCCCTACCTGGAAAAACCCTGGAAAGGGTCGCCATAAGGCCAAATTGACTTGACAGCATGCAGTTATTATCCTCAGTGCAGCCAAAGGGAAGCCCACCAGAGTAAGGACTATTTCTCTACAGGAGGACTGATTATCTTAAAACATATTAGTGTTATCTGGTATTCTCTACTGGTAGTGCCCAACAGCAGAGCTTGTGACTCCTGAGTAGTGACCACTCTGGAAACTGGTAGTCAGGGTGGATTAAAAGCTTCCTGTTTGTTCTTCTGGAAATCCAGCCACGGACAGAGGAAGAAAAAAATGTGGGTCAGTCAAGCCAATGCTAAATGGTTCTTTTAGGCTGGTGGATCTTTCTCATGCTTCTTCAGAAGAAGCGAGTCCCAATGGTTTGAACAGGCCTTAACTCTCAAAACAGGGTGCGTAGGACATCTGTCTTCCATACTGAAACCCTGATACCTCTCTCCTCCAAAGTGAGTCCCATTGAGTTCAAGAAGACTTTCTATCAGGTAGGAGGTAGTGTGATGAAGTGGTTAAAGTGAGGGGCTGAGTTACGGGATATCCAGCTTCTAGTCCTCATTGAGCTGTAAAACTCACAGGGCGACCTTGAGCCAGGGCCAATACATGTTGCAATGTTCAATTACCCTTGATCATACTAATAAATATTGCAATGTTTATTTAACATAAATTATATTAATAAATAGAAACCCCCTCCGGTTGTTTTGAAAGGTGTGCCCCTTTTACATTGAGAGCTGAATTTAAAACAAAGCCAAAACAAATTATTTATGGATGTAAACCTATATGGTGTTTAGACACACTTTTGAGAAGGAATATCTCTCCTTTCCCCCATGGAGGATGGGATATCTCTTCCATGGATGTGTCTGCTAAACATAAAGTGTGTTGTTCTTCTATTCAGCTTTTACATCAGACAAGTACAAAGTGGGATAGAGCCATGAAAGTTTGCATTAAAATATAGCAATTCGTTTTTAAGATGTCACAAAGTTTTTGTCTTTTTTGGCTTGATTTGTTGTTGTTGTTTAATCTGATCGGCTTGCACAGACTAACATAGCTACTCCTTCAAAAACTCTCTCTTATGAATGGGTTACTCATAGGAAAGCCCCATTCAGTGTGATACTTTACTTGTTTTAAAGTAAGGCCGCTATTCGACTTTCAGTTTTCCCAGAAGGAGCTGTGTTTTAAGTCAGTTTCAGCATCAATATAAACAGATGTAAAACTGTGAGCCAAGTCCATGCATGTGAAGAAGTGAATTGCAAGCCAGGAAGGCTCATAATGAAATAAATCTGTTAAGGCTTGCAGATTTTGCTTTTCTTTTGTATCCTACTTAGAATTATTTGGGACTGAAGCCCATTGAAGAAACAGGGAGGCGTCCCTGTGAGTTAAGCATGCGCACTCAGTTGCTTTGCACGGTCCCTTTAAATCGGTGACAGCTCCGGCGCTAATCAATCACATGATGTCTGAACGGACCCCCCCTCCCTTTCTTTGGGGTGGGTGGGTGGAGGAGTTGGAGGGGCGGGGAAAAGCCCCGCTGGGGTTGCGCGTGCGCAGACCGCTCTCCGCCTCCACGTTCTCTTTCTCTTGCCCTCTGCTCTCGCCCGTAGACAGGCTGCGCGGTGCTCGCCCGGAGAAGGGGGGGCGGGGCTTCCCTGGGAGTTCTCGCGCGAGCCGGGCGGGTGGGCGGAGCGAAGGGAACGTGGAGGGAGCGGAGGGGGCGGGGCGAGGGGGAACGTTGTGTATATCGGTCGAATGTCTCTGCGTTCCGAAAGGCCCGGCCGGGCAGCACGTGGGGGCGCGGCGGCGGCGGCGGCGGCACGCGGGGGTCGGGCACCGGCCGTGGGGCAGCCGGGAGGGAGACAGAGGACGGCAAGCCGCACCGAACGCCGGGGCGTAAGTAGGTGCCTTGCCTGCGAACCTCAAGGCGCTAGTCCTCATGTGCCCGGCTTGGTTGGTGGGGGGGGGGAGAGGAGGAGGAGGAGGAGGAGGAGGAGGGGGGGCTTGCTGAAGCCAGGCGCGCGGAGGACGGCGTGGACCTCCTCGGGCCTCCGGCCGCCTTCGCCGGTTGCGCGTGTGCTGGTGCCTCCTCTCCCAGGACGGTTGCCAACGTCTCCCCCTGACTGCGGTGCCTCTCTAGATCTCGGGCTGCTCTCTCTCTCTCCCCCCCCCCCCCCCGCTGCTGCTCGGCTGGCTTACTGGGAGCACCGGAGCCGGCCTTCTCCTAGCCCTGGGTCGCCTTCCTCCGGCCTGCCCGCGGGGCGCGAGCCCTTCGCTTCGGAGAAGGGCCGGGGGGGGGGGGGGTGGCAACGATGAAGCCTTGCCCAGCCTGGCCGGCGGCTCCGGGTGTGCCTCCTCCTGCCTTCCCCCTGCATGCAAGGGGATCATCGCCGCGCTTTTAGGGGGTGCGGAGGAGAAAGGCCCGGGTGGGGCCCCCCTCGCTGAAGGCTGCGCTTCCGCTGGCCCGTTTTTGACCCGCTGTCATTAGCCCGCCCTTGGCGGTGAGGCGCCCCCCCCCCCCCCGGTGCTCGGTGGCCTCTCTCCCTTTTCTTTATCCGCGTGCATTTCTCAGCTTTAAATTTTCCCGATTTCCAACACGCACAACGCGCCTCTCCTGCCTTCCGGTGCGCCGCCTTGGTTAGCCCTCGCGGAGCCCCGCGCCTCCCCGGTGGCAGGATTAGAACCCAACACCCTCTGTGGAGGGGCCGGGGCCAGGTGGGGCCGGCCTGCTTTCCACCTGCCTCGCAGGTGAACAGGGTTTAGGGAAGGAAACAGGCCTCCTCCCTCCTGCCTCCACCTGGTGCCTTCCAGAGGTGTGGGACTACAAACCCCACCATCCCCAGGCTTGGAGGGGGGACCAGATGGAGGAAGGATGCCTGTTACAGCGACCTAAAGGCTAGCAGCAAACACACACACACACACACGTGGAGAACCACTTTCGGTTCCTTTATTACGCTCAGCGGATCAGACCAAAACCAGTAACAGAACTTAACACAACGGTGGGAATTACTAAATGCAAATTAAATATACATTGGGTATGATTAACTCTTAAAATTGGAATTGGAGCTCCATGGCCCTTTTTGGCTGATAAGAGGAATGCACAGAATTGGAAAACGTTGAATGGGTTCTTGTTAGTCCCTATGGATTCTCGGGAATGTGGATGTCCTGTCCTGCTTTGTACAAATATAATGTGTTTCCTTGTGTATAGTGCAGAGATTTATGACATGGAAAACTTCAGAACTTCTATTGAATTGAGGTGCACCCAACTTCTCCTTGCTTTTTGTACCTTTTCATCCGGGTCTGTAGGATGGATTTAACACTGGCCTGTAGTAAAGGTGTGTTGTGTTTCCAGCCCCTTGCATAGGGCATGCTGCATTTAAATAGAAAATATTAAATTGTAGATTGTGTCAGCGTTGCAAGAAGTGTGCAGACAGTAGGATTGTAAGACTTAACATAATGCTGTTGTGGGGAAGATTTGGGTTGCAGGGGAGGGGTGAGATTAAATCTCCAGAAGGAATCTTCACCATCTCACGCTGGAAGAAGTAATATTTGGAAGTTCGGTAATTCACATGCTCCCCTTTGGATTTAAAAAGCTCTTGGCCTGCATGCCCCCATTACCCAAACAGTTAAAAAAAAAAAAAGCAAGGGATAAACTTAGTGTGGGTGTGTTTGCTCCATGTTTGAGCCACATGGAGTGTGATAATTCCTCTAGAGTAAGCGTCACACCCGTCTGCTCCTGTCCTTTCAATTATCAGTGTAGATTAGAATCTGTTAGCCTCCTGGTACACCTAATAGGTACACCTATTAAGACTTTTACAATTATTTTCAAAGGCAACATGGTGTCTCAAAAACTTTCTGCAGGTAGTGTGTGTTTGGGTTTTGGGGTGAACTGAAGATTTCCAAATCCATTCTAAAACTGCTATGTTTAAGTTACACCTTGTTTTGATTTATTCTCCTGTAAACTGCTGTGGGGCTCCTTTTTTGGGTGAAGGGGGCATCTATAAATATATAGTTCAGAAATAACCCAAGGAGGTGGGGAGGAAAGAAAGGAAAGGATAAAATTGATTATTATGTTCTGTTTGCCTGTGTCAGTCCAGTTTTCATCTCTGGTTACTGAAAAGCTTTTGAGCTGTGCCTGCTGCCAATTTAAGAATGTGGATGATTTAAGGACAGTGGTTTTCAACTAGGGAGTGGTATAGGTGTCACCAGAGAGGTGCAGAATTAATCGCAGTGGCACCAACGGTTGTCAATAATTACCAGTCCAACTTTGTTTTGTGTTTCGCTCATAGCAATAAACATTATTCCCAATAATACTGCATTTTAAAAAACATTCCCCTTGGTATTTTATGCTAAGGAAGACTTTGAACAACATTGTCATTTCCAAGTACAGACAGAATTGTTCTTTCTGTTTGTCTGTGTTTACTCCCAACAATTTTGGCTTGATTGTTATGGCCTTAAAATGTAAAATATACTACACCAAGTTTTCTATAAACATATAAAGGTCTGTTTTGAGGGTAGGGGAGTAGATTTGGGGCTCCTGTCCTGGCGGGGATCTGGATTCTTCGATAGAGCGACAAAACACGAGAGGCCGAGAGAGCGAAAACTTGCACCGCGCAAGGTCATGCAATCCTGTGCTTGCTTCTCGTCTGAAACTCCGCGGTGCCTGGCGCTAGCAAGCCGCTCGACTAGGCTCCTCGAGCGAGGCCTGGTTTGCTGGCAAGTCGGCTCCTTTTAAAAGAGATTACGCATACTCCGGCTCTGTGGCTGGAGGTCACCCTTACTGTTTTTCCTGTCTCTGGAGAATGGCTTGTGTTGAATGGTAACCTGAGAAATGTTATTCACTTTCGCCTAAGCCAAGGGAGAGCCTGGGTTTTCGTGTGTTTTTTTAATTTCACCATGTGCTTCCTTCATCTTGGCAGCCAAAAATGAGGTGTGTGTGTGTGGGGGGGGGGTCCATGCTCAAACAAGGGTCCTCCCTCTCTTGGCAGTGCGGCTTTGTGGCAACCACACCCACCCACCCCACAACTCTTGAGATAAACTTTAGAGAAACAGGAGCAGCTGTGTTTGGGTGGATTTTTTTTTTTTAAAGCAACCCTTTTGCCGTTGAGCAGCTGCTTGGACCACGTGGCAGATCTGACTGCCTTGGAGGGCTGAGGGGGGCAAGCGAGCCAGCCAGCGTGGGGCAGTTAAGGTGGGGAGGGTGGAAGCGATGGGGCACAGACTCCAAGGTCGTTCCCCCATCCCCTCGTTGCATAGTTTCAGGCTGCCCATAGTGTGGCTGATTCATATTGTTTTGTTAGTTAGGGAATACTTTAAAGCAAGGCCAGGCCCCTGGCAGCATTCCGCCGTGCTGCCTGGGGGATTCTGGGAGTTGTAATCCAAAAATGCACATCTCCAGCTACAATTCCCAGCATTCTTCATCATTGGCTTTTGTAGCTGGAGCACCGGTGGGTGTTATTATCCAACAGCATCTGGCAGCCCATAGTTTGTCTGTCTCTGCTGTTCAGTGTCCAGAAGCGCTTTCTGCCTATTGCTTGAGTAATGGGTACAATAGTCCCTTAAGATGGCGGTAGATTTGGGAGGCGAAGCAGCACTGAAAGAATGGTGGAGAGGTTCAGACTAGGAGGTTCAGGGCTCAAAACTCATTCATAGTAGAAAGACTGGCCAGTTGCTGGCATTGTTGGTTGGGGAGAATGGGAGTTGTAGTTCCACAGTCTCGAAGGCAGGAAGTTGGGAGAGCTAGGATCCTAATTCCCATGCTCCTTCCACAACAAGACGTGGCAACATGAAGCCTTTGACCGTGGAAGTGGCTCATGAGCTAGTGGCCATTGATGGCTCCCTTCTTCTTGCTTATAAATTTGACGGAGCCCCCTTTGAAGCTATCAGGATTACTTGGCGTTGGTTTCTTTTTGCAGTGAATTCCATCAAGTTAATCTGGCTGTGATTTTTGGAACTTTTCTTGGGCGTTGGGGTTCCCCACCTGATGAAGACCTATCTGGGATCAAAACCTAGCTTAATGTTTGAATCTTTTTTTAGTAGTCTAATAAAGGTATAATCACGCATCCTATCCTTGAGACTAGTTAGTTTGTGTCGTACGAAGACGATAGCAATTACTTAGTAAGGGCCTTCTAATGTATCCGTTATTGTTGTGTTTTTTGCTTGCTTGTAATTCGTTTGTGTTCTATTAATGTATGGAAGTTTTATGTTTTTATCTATAGCTGGAACCCTCTGTAACTTGCCATGGCTAATTGTGGCTAATTAATGAGAGTCTGGAAGGACATCTTAGGCAGGCATCTATTCACCTCCTCCTGATTCTGCAACAAAGATGCATCTCAGCAGCTCATCAGTTAGTTGCAATTAGCCCTGGAAAGTTGCACAGACCTTACGCAGGGACAATAGGATCCCGGCCTATATTTTTAAAAGTTAATCTTGTTGTGTGCAGAGTGATGGCTTAGGAATATAAATCAAAGAAAAAAATGAAAATTAACTTGTGGCAATGAGTTCCATATTGTAAATACGTAGTGTTCTGGAATTATTATTATTTTCCTGTTGTAAATCTCCCTTTTTGGGTTTCTCAAGGTATGTCTTTGTGTTGATACTTATTATAAGGATTTTTTTACCCTGCCCTTTGAGTTTCCCAGGCTTTCTTACGGAAACTTTATGTCATGTTGAAGTTAAATATCTTTGAACTGTTGGTACATTGAGGACTACAGTTCCCGTTATCCTTGACTCTGCTTGCTGAGCTGATGAAAGTTGTGTTTCAAAAATCTAGTAAGCACCCTGGCGTGTGAAAAGGTGAAATACTGGTTATTCCCCTTTCCCTGTTTATCCTTGCAAAACAACACTGTAAAATAGAATTAGGCTCAAACAGGACTGACCCATGTTTTGTGATTTCCTCTAGATTGTAATCTAAAGACTCCTCTGTGCTACCACACAGTCGAGATATTACTGTAAATACTCCGTAGACTTTGAAAAAGTAGTCTCGCTGTTTGTGTTTTGAAATTACAAAGCATTGTGCTGTTGCCGCTCCTTGCCGGGGACAGCCCACAAAGTGTAGATCACAGCTGTTACATTTCCACAGATTTCCTGGAAGAGCGATCAAGACAGGGTTGTGATTTGGCTGGGACCGTTCCACCACATGGCAGTGGCGACATTGTGGTGCACACTGGCCGCGTGTGGCTCAAGACCTGCATGGCTTATGTGATGTCAGAGCAGTGGGTCCAATCAGAAGAGGCTGTCCATTGGCTCACGGGGCCTTGTAAGCAGATCAACCCATATTGACAAAAGAGAGGCAGAGCAAACTATTAGTCAAAAGCAGAAAGGGAAATATTGGAACTCTCGCCGCTTGGCCGATTGCACCGAGCTCGTTCATGCTTCACCTTTCTCCCAGCATTTTCAGCCAAGTAACCTCGGCTCACCCTGCAGCTTAGAACATGATTGCTGGAGGGTAAGGTTTATGCAACTCTTAGGCTTCCAAAGAAGTTGATCCCACATTGAGCTCCTTCTTGGCCGCCTCTTGAGTTTTCTTGGTTTCCTTTTGCCAGTCGTTGAGTTACCTACTATGAGCAAAAGTCTGCCGCTCTGGAAAGAAAGAGCCCCTCCCTCCGTCGGGTGGAAGCCAGATGGAAATAAAGAGAAATTAGTGGAATACCGAGAAGGAGTGCCCGCACTATCTCGTCCACAGATTTGTTGCGCATAGGCTGAGAGCGCAGCCTTGCCAGTTCTCAAAATAATTGCACTATGTGCACGTGTTTAAACCGAACTCTTGGCTGACTCTGTTTGGTGTGTGTGTGTGTAAAGACACACACATAGATACTAATAGAAAAATGGATGTATCTTATAGCACTTGGAACATTTGGCTTGCGTTTCTTCAGAGTCATGGTCCTTTTCTCCTTAGAAAATGACCCAGGATAGCTTACAGATTTAAAGACCATATTTAAGAACAAAAGAATAAGTATACTGTACAAAGGTGGTGTAAAAGGCAATATTTAAGGCTAAAAACACTAAATATAGAGATATTTGAAAGGAACAAACAAGATACCTCTCTTAGAAATTAGAGACACAAGCAGTACTAAAAACATAGTCAAAGCAGTGATGCAGGACAATCCCTCTAAAAAGATCACACTCGGGCAGCCGGTCATTGAGGGAAAGCTTGCCAGAAGAGAAAGGTCTTTGGCTGCTTGCGGAAGGACAGCGAAGATGGGGCCAGCCTGGCCTCCAGTGGGAGGGAGTTCCAGAGTCTCTGGGAGCAGCCACAGAGAAGGCTCTTGCCTGTGTACCCACCAAATGTTTTACATTCCCCACTCCATCATGGGGCTCATCGTAGCCTTTAGCCCATGGCCTTTCAGTTTAATCCCACTGGGTTGGAGAAGCAGTGTGTATATAGTGTTCAGCACGCTAGGAGTCTAAACCCCACTGAGCCGTGACACCCACTGGCTAACCTTGGGCCAATTTCATGCTCTCTCAGCCTGGCCTCCTCCACAGGGGTGTTGTGAGGCTCAAGATCGCCATGAGGTCATTGGAGGGAAAGAAGTGGCATAGAAAAAGGAGGGGACTTCCTGCAGCATCTTAGCAACCGAAGCAGCGATGACAGATGATTAAGGATGGTTTCTAACTATGTAGACACCACCCCACCCATGTATGTACTGGGAGACACAGATAGCTTTAGGAAAAACAGCAAATTGTCTCACGGCACCTTAAAAACCAGCGGGATTTATTTGGCAGAAGCTTTTGTGAAGTGCAGCCAAGGTGACAAATGGTTAATGTCTTTGTTTTCCTGTGACAACAATAGCCCCCCCCCAAAAAAAAGCAACAACAAAACTCAAATAAATTTGATTATTTCCTTATAGGGAAGCCAGTTAGATTGCACTCCCCCCCCTCCCCTCAACTTAGATATATTTTATTCTTCTCCATTTACCGAAACGGGGGTCCTTTCCAGTCCTGTTGGGCCCGTTCCAGATCACCAGCCCCATATGTATTGGAGTGGGGTGCGTGGAGAATGAAACGATACTGGTCCGAGGACTGGGGTTATCTGTGTATTGCCCTCCTTACTGGTCTGCGGATGACCCCACACGGGTGGAAGGATCAACCCCTTTTCTGCCTGATGCATTTCCTGCACAAGGAGCGCCAGATGCTTTGATCAAATCGGTATCCAGCTGAAGCTATTTTAATGGTTATTTATTAACCTTATCTTGGCGGGGGTGGAAGGAGATTTCTTGCTTTTCTTCCTGACAGGTGATCTGTGTCGCTCACAAGCACACGTGCTTCTTACCAGCAAAAATCTAGAGGTGTCTTGTGACACTTTAAAGGATGATGGATTTATTTCGCACAAGCTTGTATAGACTGCGGCCCACTTCATCACATCCAAGTAGACTCCAGCATGCATGGTTGGTTGGTTGGTCGATTGGTTGGTCGATTGGTTGGTCGATTGGTTGGTCGATTGGTTGGTTGATTGATTGATTGATGTACCACCCCATTACTGCCAGTACTTCTCAGGGCAGTTTATAGATTTAATTTAAAACCTCAGAAGACCCCACATAACAACATACATTCAGGCAATGCACAGCTTTAGATTAATACAAATAAGAGAAGAGAAAAGAAAAATATGGTGAAGTCTTCACAGTGTCAGAAAAGTCCTTGTTTTGCTGTAAAAGATTAACACAACTAATCACCACCTGCACAGATTAGCAACAAGGTGGTCTTTTAGCAGTTCCCTCAAAAGTGATCATGGGCTGGAGTCAGTGATCTATAGGTTCCCTTCCAGCTCTGCAGTTCCAAGATGATGATGATGATTTCTGAGGCAGAGTGTAGGGCAGTTGTTGAGTATCATGGACACATTTTCCAGAATGGAAGACATTCCAGAAAATTTTCTATGACTGTATTTTTCCCTTGCTAGTAATGTCCCCAAATTTTAAAAATATAATTTCATAAATTAGTAAGATAATGGAACAAGTACAGTGCAAATACAGCTGGGCACCTGGAATGAATACGGTCTTAAAATGTAAAATAATATCTGTTTTCTTCTTCAGGTGAGTATCTTCCTAGAGATTAGATGCAGTTCTTCACGTGTGCTAAAATTAGTATGACAACCATCCTTTGTTTTTAACATCTAAATGTAATGTGTTCAGTTGTCATATATTTAAATATTTATGTATGTTGCAGTATAGTTTCCAAGATTTAAATTTGTTGGAATATAATGATGACCATTAAACCACTCTGGCAGTGCAGTCTTCGTATCTCTTTACTCTCAGCACAGCAGGATTTGCTTCTCAAGCTTAATCACAAGTAGAAAAGTGCATATAGCATTGCAAAGCAAGTGTGTTTTATTATTTATAGGCAGGGTGGATTTGATTTAAATCAATATTTAAATTTTAAAAATTGGATTTTTTTTTTAACAATTTAAATTTAAAAATGGCTTTTTAACAATGAAATCATGATTTGAATCGACTTGATTTTAAGGAAATTGTTTTTGGTTTTTGACGAAACATTCGGAATGCAAAAAGTTTTGAAAAGTTGGTTGATGTACATGTAGGTCAGACACTAAACTGGCTTGCGGTCATCTCTTGGAACAGCAGGAAAGAATCATGTTCCAAATTTCTTTTGATTTATAGTCCCCGTAAGCTGTACCCACAATAAGCCTTTTGGTCTTTGAGATGCTCCAGCACTCTTGCGATCCAGAGACACAGACAGAAACGAAAAAACTGGATTCCCCTCTGGAGTTTTATTGGCCACCTTTCCTTACGAGACTGTTGTTGGACAAGTCAGAACACAATCTGGTTTGCCCCATGTTGTAGGAAGGGCATGCAAATGAGTTCCTGTGCTTAGGCTTGTACGTGTTCCCAGAAGGCTTACAAGTCATCCCTTGGTGATGAATATTATTTTAATGGCAGCGTGGCAGTCTCCCAAAATTTCACCGCAGCCCTGTCTACGCAGAGAGGCGTCATCTGTTCGGCCAAAGAGCACAAAGTGGTTTCTTGGGAAGGCTTTGAGGAAAACACGCCTCTCGTGTGATGCGGTATTCAGTTCTTGGTTGGAAAGTGATGGGATTTGTAGTCTAGAACAGCTGGATGGTACCAGATTGGGGAAGAGTGGGGAAAGATCAATACAGGCCAAACTATGGTTGTCATTTCTAGTGAAAGGGAAGGGCACCCCAGTATTAAGCTCACTTAGCCCTTGATCTGTTTGTTCTGTATTGGGACCCTGTGTGCAAGTCTTCCATCATCCCCCCCAAAATTCAAAAATTCTGTTTGCTCTAGGAGGCAATTTTGCTGTGTTTTGATGTCTCCAATTCTTTTTTAAAAAATGGCATTCTTATGGAGGGAACAGAGGAGCTTTTGCGGACGGACAGACAGACAGATATTATAAATGTGTATGCGTGTGTAAAATTCTTATCAAACAACGGGATCCAAAAGTGTGTGGATATGTTTATACCAGTACTCATTCATTGTACTTAAGTTACTGGTGTCAGAGGAGACCCCATTCTTTCTTCCCAGGAACTGAGGCCCAGAAGCAGGTTTACTTTCTCTCTCAAGGGCCCGTAGACGTATCCGTGGCGATCACAACAGCAGGATCCATACATTGTATATGTTAAGTTCAGAAGCCGGGCCGGCACCACCGTTAGACAGAATGAGGCAGGTGCCTCAGGCAGCAGATTCAGGGTGTCATGATACGGCAGGGAGTTGTTAGTCATTCACTTTCTCCCGGGAGGGATGGGTAGAGGTGGGATTCTCTGCCTCAAGCGCACAGACAGCTTTTACTCCCTTTGGGTGCTGAGCACCTTTAGGTGGGGTGGGGTGGGAGAATGAAGTAGATCTTTTTTGTTTGTTTGTTTGTTGTTGTTGTTTGCTGCTGCAACTTGGGCATGAAATTGCCTTGGGCCAAAGAATGACTTTTTGTCACTCACTTGGGTCTATGTGCTGTCCGTTCTGTTTGGGCCATCTGTACAGGTGGGCTGAAATAAGTGGCCTTTGTTCGTCAGGTTGTAGTACTTCTTGCCTGTGTGCACCGCATTCCCGTATTTTGTAAGGTGTATTTATAGAGTACCAGTCCATTGGAATCGTTTGGCCATGTGCCTTCCAGTTGACCTTTCCCAACCCCACTTCCTAGAGAGTTGCCGATTGATTTTTTTATATATATATACTGAACTCCATGTTGTGCTTGAACTCTCAAGCTTAAACTCGAGAGTTCTGAATTCAAGTCCTTGCTGAGCTGTAGAGCTGACTCGGTATCCTTGGGCCAGTTGCGAGCTTTCTTTTCTGCCTGAGCTACCTCATACGATGGCTGTCAGGATCCTGGTCTCCTTCAGTCACAAGAAATGAGCCAGCTGTCTGGTCCATGAGCGAAGGAAAGCCTTTCCACCCGGCTTTTCTTTAGGTTTCGGAGGCTTCCCCGGGTGCCACGCTACGACTCTTGGGTAGAACGGCCAGGATGGTGCCATCTCTGTTTCAAATGGGGCTTTATGGAAACAGAGGTCTGGTGTCATGGCTCCAGAGTGCTGAATGTATGGCTGGAGTTTCTCAAAGTCAAACACCACCTAGAAGACCATTCATGATGGTGTAGCCTGCATTTCCATTGTCCGTATCTCGCTGTTTGCATGAAGGCATCTATAATTCTGTCCGGTGTTTGAACAGAACGTAGGCGTGCATTGCAGGAGACTCCCCCCCCCCCCCATAAGGGCGAAGCTGGCACACTGTTTTTACGACCTGGAACAGCCAGAGGTGCACATTTGGTGTCTTGTATTTGAAATAAAGCTCGCCCTGCCCCTCCTGTGAAAAGAGTATCTCGTTCAGTACTACAGAGGTAGTTGTGTTACTCTCTTGCAGCCGCCTATGGCGCCCTAAAGATGAAAAGATTGGTTGCAGAAATTTCCACGGATTTACTGTGGGCTCAGCTTTCATGATTACAGCAGTCCTTTTGCTGCTGTTGGGTTTGTCTCTTCTGCCTTGTTTGCTTTAGCGCCAAAGTGTTTTATTTATATAATTCCGGGCAAAGTACATGGCGACACCTTTTTTACTCCGTGTGTAATGCTGATCGTTGCACACGGTCTTGGTTCCTGGCATCGTGCTGTCATAAGTCGGTTGCAAGCCCAGTGGAAAAGCAAATGGTAGATTTTATTTATTTTTGTTGCTTTCTCAGACAATCGGAGGGTGCAGCCGAGCTTTTTCACTGGCCCTTTTGACCCAGGAAAACCTCCACCCTATTGTCTGCCATAAAAGATTTGCCCTGATCTAAGTTGGGGTAGGGAACTTAATGGCCTTCCAAAAGTTAATCAACTACAATTCATGTCATCCCTTGCACCTGGGGGGCTGATGGGAGCCCCGGAGTCCAACCCCATCTAAAATCCATAGTATGCCAGTGTCTTTAATAAGGGCCATCCCAAAAGTCACAAAGTGTGTGCCTTATTCATTGGCCCGATAAAGGTTTGTCCCAGGAAAGATTTTGTAGTTTTTCTTAAGGTTAAAAACAGCCGCTAGAGAGCCCCATTGCATCTGTCTAGATGGCTAAAAGTTCTTGGCTTCAGCCCTTTTTCCTGGTGTGGTTCGCCAGGCAGCGCTCGATTTTTACAACAGTGGTATTAGGGAAAACTAGAAGAAAGGATTTTCCCTCCGCCCACCATTCTATGAAATGATGATAATAGCACTTCGTATCACAAATATCTTGTGAAAGCAGGCATGATCATGAAGCACTTTAGATGCGGGTTTATAGATAGTGTAATCTGTTGTAGTTCCATCATATAAGGGTTGGTTCTAGAGTTCAGCTCCTGTGTACATTTAGGGAGGCAAAGATGTGCATTGGGAATATTTGCCTCTTCTCAGATTGAGCAGACCTAGCATAGTTTTTATAATTTCTGATTTATATAACATATGCATATTTTATTAGCATATAATTGTGGTTCCTGGACTGTGGAATGTGTGGTACCACAGTCGCATCACAATTGTGTGATGACTCTGCGCTTTTAGGTTGCTCGCAAAATATTTTGGCAGTACAGGAGGACCCCCTGTATCGGTGGGATCAGTATCTGCGGATTCACTTCGTCATAGCCCTATATGCAACATACCTTCTCGTGACCTTTGTCCCCTCCCCTGGTATGTTGTATATAGGATTCTCTCATATCCATGGTTTCAGGCATGCACGGCAGGTCGTAGAACCGATTCCCCCGCAGATACGGGGGTCCCACTGTATCGGTTGTTTTTATGTGCTGTCAACTGGTTTTGAGGCATGGCAGCCTTAGTAGGGTTTTCGTGGAGTGATTTACTATGGCCACCACCCTTAAGTAAGTGGAGATTTGGACCCAGATTTCTTGAGTCTTCATCCCACACAGTTTGGCACAGGTCCCAGATGTGTTTGCCAGCATTGCCAGGGAAACGAGTCAGGTAGCACAGGCTGCGGAAGACACCTGGAAGGGAATTGAACTTCCAAGTGACCTTGGCGCGGGCCTAGCGTTGTCCTCCACTTCCCTTTCTACTGTCTAGCTTCAGGATCTTCATCAGATGTTGCTTGCAGCCTCTTTGAGGAATGACAACTAGACTCTTGTATTCATGGAAGATCTTGTTACGAAAGAGTAAACTTCACCAGTCTCTGGAATACTCAACTGTGATGTTAAAATCATTTGCATAAATCCGGTTAAGGGAGGGCCTGTATGCTGCATTGCATGCCATGGAAATCAAAGGTTAGTTTCCCCTTCAAACCCTGCAGGATATGGGATTTCTGCCTAACCGCCCGCTAATTTCTTCCTGCCTGTGTCCTGCCCCCTCTTTTGACAAAGTGGCTGAATTCACCCATGCTTCCTGCAGGATCTAAGAAAGGCAGGTGATTCACCAGTTGCAAACCAGAATGTGCCGGAGAAGTGTTGAATGACATGCTTTTATCTTGTGGAAGGCCCTGCATGGTAGATAATATGAATTAAAATGTGTCTCCAGACTGCGAAATAAAAGTGTCCCTTATTTATTTTAATTTATTTTTTACTAGGCTACCAACTTAGCTTATCTCTTCAGGAATCTGCAGCTTCTGTGTGGGCTTATAAGGCAGCTCGTGTGTCCTTTAGCTATTTTTAGCGTTAAAAAATTCCCCAGCCCCCGTGACTTCAGTTTTTAACACAACCAGGTCCCATCCGGCGTGCCTCTCTACCAGGGCGGCTGCATTCTCTGACTCTGTGTTGCACCGCTTTCTAATTCTGCTGCGTTACGCAATGATATCGTTATGCGATTGGGGGGGGGGGAGGCAAGGAAATTTGAATGGTGGGTGCCATCTAGAGTGTGTCTCCTGCCTCTGTGGCCCTCCCCAGTGTTTTCCAAGTTTATTCTCTTCTTTTCTGCACCCCCAAGACCTGTGCATGGATTAGAAATTCAGGATATTTGATATGTTGAAATAAGAAGATAGAAAGAAATTTATTCCGGGGAGAAGAAAGCATATCTTGTTTAGATGGCACCCTTGGTTTGGCATTTGATGAACAACATAAACCTTCTTTTGATATTCCTCACCTACTCCGAAGCCCATGTGGAGCAAGGACTAGGTTCTTGACTAACTTCCCCTTTTCTAGTGGAGCACAATAACCCTTTTCGTGCCTTAAGGCTAAGGAGGTGTGTGTGTCGTTCTCAGATAGTGTTGAGACTCCAGCTTCCATCAGCCACGGCCCCAAGGCTGGACTGAGTTTGGATCCAGCAACCTAGACTTACAACAGGTTTTTGGCTTCAAACATTCACTCCTTGACACTCACTGCGGGAATGGATTGTGCGGAAATGGGTAATTCTGTTGTTGTTGTCATCGTTGTTGTTTTGGCCTACAACACTTAGAAACCCATGGCCCGTGGATGCTGGCAGTTGTAGTTCGCACGATAACAGACTCAGTCCATGGAATTGTGAATCTCCTCTGTGCTGTAAGACGTGAACCTAGCTACACAGGAGTGAGTTTGTGTGTGTGCATGTGTGTGCATGAGTGTGTGTGTGTGCGTGCATTCTGGCTACAGTAAACATTGCCTTCTTGGCTCTTAGGGGGGACGGCTGTTCATCCTCCACTTAAAAACCCTGCGTCAACCAACATGTGTGGCCGTATAAGGACTTGTTTGCCGAAAGCTTGGCAGTTCTACTTAGGAGTAGCTGTGCTTCGTGATTCCAGGGGACAGGTAAAGGAGAAAGGCTTGGGGTCTTGGAAGGCAACTTCCAGATAAATTCGTGTAAGCATAAGTCCCCCTCTGCGTATGGGCCAACTGTTCTCTTAATGCTGCAGAGCTGGAAGGGACCCTAGCGATCATCCAGCCCAGCCCCAGTCAAGGAGGCCAAGTGGGGTATCGAACTCCCAAACTCTGGCTCCGCAGCTAGATGACTAAACCACTGTGCTATCCAGCTTGTGGCTCTCAGAGGTTAGAGCACAACTCCCAAGAGTCCTACTCTGTGATCGGCAGTGCTGGGAGTTGTAAGCCAGACATCTGGAAGGCCACAGTCGCTCATTCCTGGTTTAGCAGATCACTTTCAAGGCAAATGTTGTGCGTGGGGTTCGTCCAAGAAGGTTGGTGGTGATCTCATCAGGGCAGAATTTCTCATGCTAAGGAGCCACTGTGCATTTCACCACCTTAAAAAGGAGTAGCCAGTGACGTGGGGGAAACTGGCTCCTTATGAAGGGTGGCAAACGTGACCAGGAGAAGCTGATCCCCTCCCCAGTTCCTTTTTCCCAGATGCTCATGGAAGAAAGAGAGATTCCACACTAAACATGGCAGCACCTGGCTAGAAGAGGTGAAGCACAGAGGCGCCCTCGCTCGCCTGGATGCTGGCCAAGGAAAGGCACTGGGCCTTTTATATGTTCCTTTGGTGGAAATAGTAGAATGGTATTGAGTAGAAGGAATGGTGATGTGGGGGGGGGGGGGGGAACGTGCATGGTCATGCAGCCAGTGTTGTGGAAAGCTGGCACAGAGCAAAGCTTGTACAGGCATATCTTCTTCCCCCCCCCCCCCCAAAAAAAAATTGCTAGATCACAAGCTATTAAGCTTAATCATGCAATGTCTGAAACCTTGTGGATTGATAATAATAAATAATCGTGTGCCACCAAGTCAATTCTGACTTATGGCGACCCTTTTCGAGGGTTTCTAGGTAGAAAGTACGCAGGTGTGGTTTCCCATCCACTTCTTCTGGGGCCAGTTCTGGGACTGTGCAGCTTGCCCAAGGCTACCCAGGCTGGCTGTTCTCCCAAGAGGCACCATGATGCACCCTGTAACTGGGCTGTGCTACTTCAAGGGTCAAATACCACCGGGACTCTGGTGGCAGAAGTGCTCCTGTATTCCCTGGGTCTTTGAACCACAAAGATGTCGGAGAGATGAGTTTCAAGCTTAAACTTTTTCCTGACCTCCTGTGTTTCTACATGCAGGGAATCTGGCTTTTCCCTGGAGGAGCATTTGTGCCTTTTGAATTCCATTTGAATGCTGCTCATTTGCAAAAGAAGGATTTTCAATTCAAGGAGAGGTGTGTTTTTTTGTTTTGTTTTTAGAAAACTGACTGGCTTCTATTAAGAAATGGCTTTTTTAAATGTTCCTGTCCTAAGAGCTGCTGTCTAAACGGACAGCTGTTTACTGCCCAGATTCTCATCTGTTAAGGAAAGGAATTCCTGCCGTGTCTTTTTCTTTATTTTATGATTGTATCAACGTACCCCCTAATTCTGCCTCTCTCGCACGCAGCTTCGCCCCTGCGTGTGCACACGACTGCCCTCCCGCGCGCTGTGATCTCTTGCAGCTAGAAGCTGACACGATCCCTGTGCAAAGGGAAATGGAGTCATGCGCCCATGCGCGCCCAACTTAGCGAGAACCTTTGGATTGTATTATTTCATTTTTTACTTTCTTCTGTTCTGCCGGATTTTATCATAATTGTTAGTGTGCTGCACACTAATGGGGTGGTATATACATTAAACAAACAAACAATAACAACCCTCCAAAAACCCATGGGAACCTCAGGTAGAGAAGGTCGTCGTCAAACGACGAGGTCAGGATCCTGTGGGATTTCCGGAACCAAACTTATAAACACCTTGAACATAAACACACCAGACATAGTAGTGATAGGACGAAGACATGTCTGGATCATTGACTTTGCAATTCCAGGGGATGCCAGAGTTGAAAATAAAGAATTGGAAAAGCTAACCAAGTACAGAGACCTGGTCATCAAAACATCTCGCTTGTGGATGAAACACATTTCTGTGGTCCCCGTAGTCATTGGGGCTTTGGGAACAATATCAAGAAATTTCACACAGTATTATAAGCAGTTGCAGATCTCTGAAATCACACCGTCAGAGCTACAAAAAACGGCAATATTAGGGAAAGCGTACATACTTATGCCTATATTGAACAGATACTAAGGTGTTTGGTTAAAACTTGTATCTGTTACATAATACTATTCAATGTTTTTATAATTTTGATTGGCTCTGTATGGGACTTTTAAATAACAACAACAACTTGTTTTTAAGTTATTTCTAGTTAGTTTTTTATATTATTTGTTTAAATACATTTTAGTATCTCTGTTTTTAATTGTATTTGTTTTCTGATCCAGAGAGGAGAGATACGTAAAGGCTATCAAGTACAGTAGATCAGTTGTGAGCTTTCCTTCTACAAGGCAGACGTAGCGGAGACCTGGTGGAGCGTGGCCCCACTTCTCCGAGAGCACAGCCCTAGAAATCGGGTTTCCCGGGTGTTTCACCTCCAGTCGGAGCCGTGAAACACTCTGTGCCCTTTAAGGCACCCAGACACTGCACACAACCAATGTGAACCGCAAGAGTCATTGTGCACTGAATGGACAGCTGTTTACTCCCAGCCCCAAGGTCTGGGTTTTTTTGGTTCTGTTAAGGAAAGGAATTCATCATGCCTCGTCTTTTTATAACTCCAAGGGAACTCTCTCGGACGAGGAAGATGTTGAACCGCATGGACTCTGAACCTCCTTAAATTTGTCTTGCTCTTGGACCAACTCTCTTTCCCCAGTAAAAGCCCGGTTCAGGCACATCATCATCACAAGGGCAGTGGTTTTCTGATTAGATCGTGGCTGATGCTCGTGGCGATGCTGCCCGCTTCGCCCGTTACACATGCTTCTCATCCCTCACCCGCCGTTGCAGACATTTTGAGCGACAAAAGTACTGGGTTTTTTTTATTTCTTTGTGTATCTCACGGTCGTTGTTTAGAAGATTGTTAGTGTATGTGAGACTCTTTTCTGGCTGAAAGAGATGCCCGGCGCATGATGAGAGAAACGCAGAAGAGGCCAAGGAAGGGATCTGAGGATCATGATTGTGTTTTAATAGACGATGACTTTGCCAGCTTTTTTTTTCCGATGATAGATGTTTTATGTTCTGAAGCGAAGGCGGGCTGCATATAAGTCACGTCTGTTCCCCTCCCCACCAAACAAAAAAAAAAAAAAAATTGCAAGGGGAAAAAATGAAGAGTGTAATTCCGGAAGACTCCAAGATTCATGATTGACCTGTTCAGTCTCTTCCTATCCCCCAGTCATTTTAAAAATTAACCATTTCCAGTTTTGGAAACTGGAGGGGGACTTTCACCGCCTTGCTCTGTCAGGGCGGGAGGGTGATGTCACTTGCAGTGGGTCGTAGAAAGGGGGGGAATCTAAATTTCCCCCCAACCCTTCAGTGTTTCTGAGAGTTGTAGGGATTTGTGTGTTTTTTCCTTAAAGCAGCTTGCTATGTTTATGTGTCACAGTGGAAAGATACACAAGAGAAATCAATCCTGGCACGAGGCAGCATTTCTTTTTGAGCAAGGAGAACAGAAACTTTTTCTACAGAAGTGTTGCGCCGGTCATCAAGCCTTTCTGTATTTCAGGCCAAAACAAAAGGAATATTAAAAAGTAAAGAAGGTAAAAAGGTGGTGAGACCTTAAATATGAACCGCTATATTGATGTTTCGTTGGCCTGTCCATTTCCCCAGACCTTTTTTGTATCGTGGCTTTCTCTCCCCAACCTCTCCCAAGTTTCAGCAGTGCTTGGATGATTGGTGCGAGGGTAAGTAGAATGTGGATCCCCAGTGTGGTGCGGATAGAGTGACGGACTAGCACTCTGGAGAACAGGGTTCGAATCCCTGCTCAGCCATAGAACACCACTGGGGATGGGGAACTGGTAGGAACCACTCCTTAAAGATCTCACTTACCTTGAAAGCCCTAGGAGTGTCGCTATAAGTCAGTTGTGACTTGACAGCACAAAACACACAGGCAGACCTTGGCAATTCTCTGTTTTGGTAGTGCATCCTGTCTCTCTTCAACAGCCTTCTAAAAATGTATACTTAAGGGGCCTGGGCCCACCATATCATCCTCCAATAATTTTTTAACGTGTATGTCACTGAACAGGCTGCGCATTTGAGACTGACCTTCAAATCAGCTCATGCAACCACCCATTCTCTACCAGTTGCTAGTTAGCCCCTGTTATGAGACCTTTTCCGTTTTACTGGGGTATAGAGCATATTCTTCTTTTAATGGCAAGTGCAGCCAATAAACGGAGCTTATGCTGGCTTCCTGAAAAATCCAAATAAGAGTGCTAATCTTACTTCGAATATAAAGCAGACCCTTCTCCGCAGTAATTCCTGAAACTGCATCTTGGAATCGGCAGACATACGGCAAGGGTCCGAAGATTTACTAGGCCCGGTTGCCCATATCATGATGTCCGTCCTCATAGCTTTATTTGAGATAACCCTGCGGTCTTTTTTGTAGGCAAAGCTGGTTTTGAGTATTTCTAGCATCAGTGGTGTGATCCTGGCAAGGCGGCCGTTCTCGGGAGGTAACAACAAGGCCACAGGGTAACCAGTATTGTGCTGTGACCCTTGAGGATTAGTTTAGCTGCTCATGTGACGTTGAAGTTGTTACGGTGCCCGGGCTAATCCGTAACAGTCCGTGACCAAACCCAGCCTGTGAACTTGGCTTCGTGTGTCCGGTTTAGGTGTCTTTTGTCTTCATGTTGTGTGTCCGTGAAGGTTTGGTTGTGTGGAACAGCTGTCTTGGGTTTGCTGCTGCTACTACCCAGACGTTTTAGGTAGGAGAGGTGGCAGATTAATTTGATTTTGCTTAGTTGTATGTCATTTCAGGCAAAGTCCAACTAAATGAAATGAAAAAAATAAGACAAAGCCGTGGCACCTTAAAGACTTGTCCACGAAAGCTCACATTAAAAAATAATAGTCTTTAAGGTGCCACACGTTTTTATCTTGTTTTGTTTGGATTTTGCCTGATATGCTTGCACAGATTAACACAGCTACCTCTTCCAAAACTACAACTATGAAAGGCATTGTATTTCATTGTTTCTGCTGTTCTTCCAAAGAGCGGAAAGCATGCAGGATCGCTTGCTGGAGGCCTATTTGAATAATAAAGGTCTTTGCTGCTTTTAGCATACATTTTGAAATATACCATGCTGGTCAACAGAAGTCTCAATGGAAGTGTCATTAAAGCAGTGAAGTTTTTAAAGAACGATGAAACAACTGTAAAGGAGAAATTGCAGAATGTAAGGAACATCTGTCCCCTTTTAAAAGCATGGGGAAATTGAAATTATCTTACGGCCCCAAAAAAGCAAAATATGTGTGAGATGTTAGGGATGAGCAGAGTGGGTAAAAAATCAGTGATTTAAATCACAACTTAAATAAATTTACTTTTAAAAAATTTTAAACCATCAAAAAATCCAGTTTTTAAAAAATTTAAATCGTGGTTTAAATCAATGTGATTTAAATCAAATCCACCTTGGAATTGAGCCGTAAGTTTGAAAATACTGTATTGGAGAACATTATGAAATAGTTTGTAAGGATTAAACACTCTCAAATAACAGAAGAGACTCTCTAATTGGGGCCATTCTTTCTCTCACTTTCTTCCTACTTTAGGTGTAATTGCTGAATATCTCCAGAATGGCGCTACGCTTTCGCACCTTACTGCCTTTCGCCATTCCCGGAGTGCTGGCGCTTATCGGATGGTGGTGGTTTTCCTCGCGTAAAAAGGAACGTGTGAGCAATCATGACAGACGAGACCCAGCTGGCTTGGAAGAGTGCAGGATAGGCTCTCCGGAAGACTTGCCATCAAACAGTGAACTCTTGTTGCCTCCAGAAGCCAAGCTGCCTGTAGAATCAGCGGTGGCCTTTGAGCCTTTGATAGAACTGCAGGCGCCTCCTCCAGAGCACAGGGAGAGGAGCTTGGGTTCCTCAAGAAGAGAACCGCCTGCCCTTGCAAAACCAGCCATCAAATCTGACGTGCATCAGGACGACAGTGAAAAACTGGAAGTGATGGGGTGTCAAGGTGTGTTTGGATCCCCTGCACTTGAGTCTTCTCTTCCAGATGCACAAAACACAGCTCACTCCTGTGCTGGTGAAGCCACGGTGGAGAGGAAGCTGGATGCCAATCGAGTTGCAGAAGAGGCACTGTTGACAGCAGCTTCACTGGAGTTGCCTTGTGTAGAGAAGTCAGGGGAGAGCAGTGAGAGCCGGGGGGTCCAGAACAGTCCTTCGGAGTCACTGAAAGAAGGTCAATGTCCTATGACCACCGCCTCAAGTCCTGGTTGCGTGCCGGCCCGCTGCTCTGAAGTGGTACATGATGCCGTTGCTGAAGGACCTGTGCTTGCTAACAAAGAGATTAATGAGTTTAATGGTGGTATCATTGGTGTGGTAGAGCCTGATGTCAGGGTGGCTGCTGATCAGTGTCCTGAACCCCAGAGTGTCAACGTGGACCAGGAAACAGAGACGTCCAGTTCAAACACTGGTAGTATGTTGAAGCACCAGGGAGTTGGAGAGGCCGGTTGTAAAGGTAGTTTGGAGAAAAAGAAGCTGGGAGGCATCAGCTTGGATAAAGAGGAAGTTGAGAAGATCGAGCAGGTTGCCATTCATATAATTTCCAACGTCATCCGAGCAGCCACAGAGGAAGTCCTTTCTGGATCCGTCGACCGTGTGTCTGGCAGGATGTGCCAGATGGCCGGTCGCATGGATAGACCCCCGGAAAAGGCGTCCGCCGGTGCCGTTGGCCAGGGAGAATCGGGCAAGGAGAACGAGCCTGGGGCTGAGAAGGTTGCACCAGTAGAACTGCCTCCCCCCGTCGAAGAGAATGTTAGTCGTCCCACAGTGTTCTCAAGTCACCTGACGCATGGCCTCCTGGCCAACCCTGGCCAGCCCAGGGACTCTGTAGGTAACGACCGGCCTGTGAGCGACCCAACAGCTGTCACAAACCACGAGGAGGAGCTTGAAGATATCCACGGGGTGACGGAAGATTCTGGTTGTAGCGCATGCGCCTCAGAAGACGGGGCGAGCGCTGAGGAGCTTCTGAAAAGCACCTCGTCTCCCCCTTTGCAGCAGCGCCTGGACCTTTTGAACATGCCTGCGGTCAAGGGCTTGGAGCGCCATTCGGCGTCCAGCAAAAAGCCTCCGTCCCCAACGCTGATGGAAGACAAGGTACCGTACAGCAACGGCATGCTGAAGGAGGATGGCCCACCTCTGGGACATGAGCAGGCATGGCCCGGAGAAGCAGACACCGATCACTCCGGAGGTAAGGCTTGGCCCTGTTGCCTGTTTTCTGCCCCCTCACCCTAAACGCTTAGACTGATTGAATCAGAACCGGGAATTAGCCTGTCAAGACCATTTTCACAGCTTCTGCCTTCAGGGGAATGATTCACCTATTGAATGCTCTTAGGGTCACTTCTGGTTTTATGAGGGGCGGGGCAGCTGGCATGAGACAGTGTTGGTTGAAAAGTGGCAGACAAGGCCATCCAGTATCGTGCACCCCTCGTCTTAATGCAGGGATGCTCTGGGGAGGGGGCTAACTGTGCTGTTTCCTCACCTTATGATCATCCTGAGGAGGGAGAAGGCTCACCCAAGAAATGGATGAGCCATAGATCCAGGACACAGAAGGTCTTCCTTCATGAAATCTGTAGACATCATTGACTCATAACTTTGGAGGTGGCTAATGGGCTTTTAAGCAGAGCTGGTGGAGGAGGCATCCATCAGCCACCATAACTAAATGCAGAGCTGGTTGAAGGACAACACCCAGAGTCCTGCTAGCGGCCGTATTGACAAGGGGGTTGACCAGCAAAGCTATGTATTCTCAACATTCTGATTCAATAAGGTTTCTTACTTCAAGTAACTAAGCCTTAAAGGGATTTCTGGTTTTTAAGAACGGGGGAATGAGGATCGTGAACCGTGGGATCGCGAGGAAGGAAGTATGGCCATCTGAGAAGCCATACTGGGCTTGAGGTTCCTCACCAGCGTGTTAAGCAGTGCGAAACATTATGACTACAGGGGGGGAAAACAACAGTACAGAACGGGAAGACGTGCGCGGCCTTAAGATTCAGGGCAGGCTTTATTATCGCACACTGCTTTACTCCTGTGTAGGTGGTTTCTGGTAATGTGTGATGTACTTCCTGTTTTGTATTGTATTGCATGGAATAGTGATTTAGAAGGTTCACGAGGGTAGGCGACTTGGCTCCCTCCAGCAGACCTATTAAGACAGCCATTCCCAGGGTCCCAAAATAGGGTGGCCAGGGGTTGAGGGTTGAAGAAGTTTTGGCCCAACAAAATCTGTGGACCAGGGTGTCAGTGGTTCATGTTCCTCTTGGCTGGGAATTCTTGAGGTGGAATTAGGCAATCCGTTCTGTCTTGGCTATGCTATTAACAAAAATGGGTAGCTGTTACATTGACCTACCTTGCCATGTGGTGTGTGTTTGCGTTCAACTGTCCTTAAGCATTATACAAATGCTGCTATTCCTACTTCTGGACGAAAAAGGGACCCAGCCGTTAACTGGTGTAAAACCCGTCTGTGATTCATAGCATAGGCCGTCAAGCATTACTCCCGTATGAACTGCTGCTGGTAATGTCACACATGACTGCTTGGTGAAGCTGGAGCTTGTTGGCGTTAAGCGATAAGAGTTGCCAAACCCGCCTGGTGTGATTAAAAGCCCATTAACTCTTCTGTTGGTAAAAGACTGTCTCAATATTGCAAGTTCTCCATTTCACAGCAAACACTAAAGCAAAAGGTTTTCTACACCATTTTACGCATCAGATGTACGTAGCTTGTTTTGGTCTTCCTTGACAGTAATAATCATCCTGCCATGCACACTGCATGAGCAACTCCTAAAATTATAGCTGTCCTGGTGATTTTTGAAAAGCTACTATTTTTGCCTCCAGTTTTCAACCGGCATATGCCTTTTGAAGTGGTGTAAATTATTAGACTGAGGAGTCTTGGGTTCAAATCTCTACTCAGCCTTGAAGCTTACCCGGCAATCTAGGGCCAGCCACTGTCTTCAACCTAACCTACGTTATAAGTTGTGGGATAGTGAGAACTGTGTGTGTCACCTAATTTCCTTCATAATAGAATAAGATCAGAGTCTGGAAAATTATTTTTTAAAGTAATGCATTCTTATTATTTGTTGTAGTGTAATAACACTACAGACCAGAGTTAGCAATTCATTGCCTTTATTTGTTACAGTACTTAAAAAGTAACTTGTTCTGCATGTTCCTGGATTTGTAGGGGGTTTTTTGCTTTTTGTTTTGTTTATGCTTTGTTTTGGTTTTGATTATATTTTCTTTAAAGACAAAAAGCTTGGAATCAGTAAGAGAAAGGGATCAAACTTGAAACATTTCCTGCAGGGTGGATTTAATTAAAATCAAAATTTTAAATTTTAAAAATTGGATTTTTTTTTTTGATGATTTAATATTTTTAAAATCACATTTTAAAATTTAAATCAGTTTGATTTTAAAAAAATAATTGATTTTCATCCACCTTGATTTCCTGCCAAAAATGCCCTTTAAAATTTACACATTACACTAGTAATGTAACTATATCTCATTTTTACTTTACTTTTGAAATATAACTTTCTTACATCCTCGTTACCAGATACAGTTCAGTTCGGTAGTTAAAACCCAAAGCTCTGGGTAAAATAATAACCTAACAAACACGGTGTCTGTTACATTTTTTTCGTTCTGCGTGCCAAAGCCGATTGGAATTTCAAATTGTAATGACACTAATTCAGATGCAGAGATGGACACGAACTGCCACTTCAGCGGTTTGTGCTGTTTCATTGATTGATTGAACAGGTAGGTGCTTGGCGCTTCAAAGCCCCACCTCCTCTAGCAGGCACCCACTTGTGGCCAGTGGCGTGGCTTCCCTGCCCCGCCTCCTCCTGGCACTGCTTCTGAGTGGGCGTCTGCTGGAGGAGGCGGGGCTTTGAAGCACCGAGCACCCGTTCAGCCGATAAACGAACTGGCACAAACTGTCGAACCGGCAGTTCGTGCCCATCTCGAATCAGATGCAATTGTGGGCCAGCCATGCCTCTTTATAATTCTGGCACATTAGAGTGAAAAACAGATGTGATGCCCACTCTGGGGCTAGGATTGCAGGAGTGAAGGAGACGGGTTGTCCCCTTTTTTCTCTGAAGGAAACCGCCTGAGTTGGCAAAAAGGATTAATGTCCTGGGGGCAAGGGGAAGCCCAGCTCCCTTCAGTTGACAAACTCCACATATTTTTAGGTTGGCACTTGTAAGCCTATGCGTGCTACTCTGGAGTAAGCCCCTGAAACCTTACAGGGACTCCTAATGACATGACAGCACTTGGTTCCTTCCACCATGGCAGGCACCGTTAAAAGTGGTGGAAGGTGAAAATGGTGTTTTGATCACTTTGTTCATCCAAGGTGACAATTATTTTATTTAAAATATTTATATGCCTGAAACGAATGGGCAAGCTCCAGGAGCCAACTTCCCTGCTCCCGTGGCTCTTTATAGAAATGCAGTGGGGGGGTGTTTTTTCCTTAACACCTAAGCTGGTTGTTATGGGAGAAATTACGAATGTGATGGCCTTTCCACTGTTAACGATGATCCACTATCATGTTCTTTAAAAAGTAACCAAAGGAGAGTAATAAAGTCATGCTCCTTCTGAGCTTTTACAGTATTTTCATTTGCAGATCGGGATGTTTCCAGTCTTAGACCCCTGTGCATTTCCATCTTCTGCAGAAGGGATTACACTTGAGGCTGTGGGCAGGGTGGGGAGAGCCGTTTTTATGCACTGTGCTGCATAAAAGATTAAGATTGCCCCCTTAACCCCCATCTGCCTTTCCAAACAGAGGTAGATAACATCCAGCTCTCCATTGATGCGGGTGTGTGAGTCGAAACGCTCCACACCAGTGACTTTGCTGGTTAGGACTGCTGGACGTTGTAGTCCAGCTACACATGGAGGGCCACACTTTGATTCCCAGTGTGGTATAATGGATAGAGTGACGGACTAGGGCTCTGGAGAACTAGCTTCGAATCTCCACTTGGCCATGGGAACTCCCTGGGAGTGTGGAACTGGTAAAAAACACTCCTTAAATAACTCACTTACCTTAAAAGCCCTATTAGGGTCGCTACAGGTTGGTTCCGACTTGACGGCACTGAACACACATACACGTTGCCCACCTTTTTAAGAAGAAGGTAAACTGAGACAATCCACATACACCATCTCCTGTATAATATGCAGCTGGACTCTGGAAAATAACATAAATTCGTACATGTTGGGGCTTTCTCATGGCAATCCTGGTCATGGAACAACCTTCTGTCAGAGATCTGGTTGTTTTCCACCACATTTTTAATCAATTAAGCATCCATTCAAAACATACTTATTTACAGAGCCTTTTCAAGAATAAGGAAGTGCTCCATTTGTCTTTGACTGGTGAGTTTTATTGGTTTTATAGTAATTTTAGCAGACGTTCCAACCTGTGATTTGAGAAAAATTTAATTTCTGTATGTGGGATTTGCAGTTTTTAGAGGTTTGTAACTCATTGGAATCCCTGCGGATTCTCGTGAGGAAAGGGCATGATATAAATTGAATAAATAGTGAAGAACAACAACAATAATAATGTAAAATGTGATCAGTGTGGGTCATTCCTCTGCTTCCTAGGCTCAGATGTAAATAGCATGGATTCGGTGGACAGTGGCTGTGCCGTCCAAAAAAATGGCAGCTTCCAGAAGAGCGGAGTGGACTCCAATAAGACAGAGCTCGTTATCTGGGAGATAGAGGTACCAAAGGTAATGTCACAGAATCATACAATAATTGAGTCAGAAGGAACCTATATGGCCATTGAGTCCAACACCCTGCTCGATGCATGAATTCAAGTCAAAGCAGATCTGACAAATGGTTTTCCAATTTTCTCTTGAATGCCTCCAGTGTTGGAGCGTTCACCACCTCCTGAGGTCATTGGATCCATTGTCTTACTGCTCTAACAGTTAGGAGGTTTTTCCTGATATTCATTCTAATTCTGGTTTCCTATACCTTGAGCTCATTATTACGTGTCTGAGATACCCTCTATTTGTCTTTGTATCTGGTATAAATTATCATTTTACCATAGAAGCATTCAGAGTGGTACACTAAGCTGAAAGCAAAGGTTTACATGTCATGGTGTCCTTGATCCTAATACTTGTGTTGCCCACCTGTAGATTTTGGATTTTGTGTTGTTTGTGTAGACCAGTGTTTCTCAACCTTGGGTAACCCCAGTGTTCTTGGAGTGCAATTCCCAGAAACCCCAGCCAGTACAGCTGGTGGTGAAAGATTCTGGGGATTGCAGTCCAATAACATCTGGCTTACCCAAGGTTGGGAACTCCTGGTGTAGACCAACACAGCTACCTTTGTTTTCATAATCCCAGAAATTAAGGTTTCTAAGTTTTGTGTTCAAGTATCAAGTAAACAGGACCAGTTCCTAGAATGGCATGAAGACTGCTCTCTGAACAGCTCTTGAGCCGTTCAAGAGCTGTTCGGTGGAATGACATTTCCCAGGAGTGGGAAGTTCACAAAGCCACGATAAACATGGTTCTGCATCTTAGAAATTCAACTGCTGAAGCACTTCTGGACTCTCTCAAATACATGTGTGCGCACATATTTTCTCATTTTCCTGCAGCATTTAGTCGGACGCCTGATCGGCAAACAAGGGAGGTATGTCAGCTTCCTGAAACAAGTGTCTGGTGCCAAAATCTACATTTCCACGCTACCTTACACCCAGGACTTCCAGATCTGCCATATAGAAGGTGAGCCGAACGGGATAACCCCTTTGCTGCTCTATTTTGTTGGTTGCTTATGATGACTGTAGAAGCAGGACCGTCCAAAGATGTTTGGCGCTTTGCAACTGAGTAGCAATGGCACACACTACACCTCCCTTGCCCTCAGATCCAGGTGCACATATCCGAGGCCAGCCAAGTGTGTTTGGCCCATGTGACAGAGACACAGGGAATAGTGCTGATGGTTGGAAAGCAACATGGAGAGATCACGCTTCCAAGCCCTGTGTTTGGGCCTCTCAGAGACTGAATGCTTCACCACTAAGTGCCCCGTAGTAGCTCATAACTCATCAAGTTGGGTTTCTCTGTGTGTGTGTGTGTGTTCATGACCTCCTCATGTTGTGTTTTAGGACATGCTTGTGTGTGGTAGCCCAGAAGCTAAGGTTTGTGGCCCAAACCAGGCTATAATTAATTCTTAGGAATGTTTGGGAGGGGATGTGAGGTTGGGGGATTTGTAGCCAACTAATTTGCCCAGGTGAGCCCATCTAGCAAACCTGATGGGAAGCCTGTCATCCATAAGATGGAAGTGAGCAAAGGCACAGAGCGGAGAACTGAAGCTTGTGGGGGTGGCCGGCCTGTCAAGGCCACAAGGAGTGACTCACAGACAAGGGAGGATTCTTCCCAAGCGGTTACGACCTTCTTGAACACAGCTGAGCTCTATAATGTAAGATTCCATGGTGGTTAGTTGACTGGAGCAAGAGAATCAGCTCGTTCTAATTGAAGGGGCTACAAAGAAGAGACATTTGGGGTAGCCTTTCTTTCTTTGGACCCCTAGAATATAAGAGTTTGTGGCCGTCCCAGTTGGGATCCCTTTTCTGGAGGCAAGCTCTTGTAAGTTAGTGTGGTAGGCTGTGTTTGAACCATGATGCTAATTCTCACATTGCCTTTTTGGTAAATTATCTCTCTCTCTACAGAGGATTTTTTTTTTTTTGCAACTTTAATAGGTCCAGAAACCTATTAAAGGTTTTTTGTGTGTGGGGGGGGGGGGGGGTTGCAGCTTTAATAGGTCCAGGATATATTTTTGACAAGTGGCTTTAATAGGTCCAGAAATTCACCTAACCTAGTTAGTCTTAGAGGGACAAGGGTGGTGGTGATAGTGAATATCTTATGTCAGTGGCGTTTTCGCTGGTTTTCGTTAGCATGAAAGAAAGTGGAAAAGAGTTTGGTGGAGTATTTCCAGGCTCGTTTTCCTAAGCTAATCAAAGTCGCTTGCCGCGATGAGGAGTTAGGTTTTGGACTGCCGTTCCCAGAATCCATCACAGAGATTCTGAAGAAGTTGTGATCTGATAACATAGGTTCTTGAGTCTGTCGGCCTTTTTCAGCAACACGTAGATAAGCTCAATGTCTTAGTTTTGTTTGGGGGGAAACGCATCTAAATCTCTGTTTTCTCTTTCCTCTTCCTCTCACCTTCAAGGCTCTCAGCAAAATGTCGACAAGGCTCTGAGTCTCATTGGCAAGAAGTTCAAAGACTTGAGCCTCACCAACATCTATGCGCCGCCCCCTCCCCCACTGCCGCTGCACTCCCTCCCGATGACCTCCTGGGTAAGCTTGGCCTTCCATTAACCAGAATCCCTCTGCATTATGCTGGCAGTTGATCAAGAAAAACAGGACACCCTGTGCTGTGATTAGAATTAATTGTGTCTTGGGTTTCGGGGTCCAAAGGAAAAATGGGTTGGATGAGGCTGACAGTATCTTTGGAGAGAAAGGATGGTGTTGCTAGCTTTGGATGGCTTTGAAAAGAGGTAAACCAGTTTGTGGAGGTTGTGCGAAGCTAAGTGTCATATAGAGTTTATTGACTTGGGATCTGGGAGTCTACTCCCCAGTGAGTGATGAAACTTACTGGGTGGGAAACCTTGGACCAGTCTCTCCCTATTCAGCCTGTCCTGTCTCACAGGTGTTGTAAGGATTAAGAGTGGGACAAAACTGCTGTTGTTCATGGGTAGGATGGACCACAAAGATTCACACTAAGAAAAGATTGTACATCAGAGGATATCGTGTACCAAAATGTGCACATATTTCCGTAGGGGAAGAAAAGTCTTGCAAGAATGCTGGCCAGTTTCTCAGGAAAGCAACCACAATGAATTTAGCTGGGTGTTCCCAACTCCTGTCCTGTCCTCAACAACCCTATGTGGCAGACAAAGCAATGATGTGAAATCTCCTGTCTTTCTTCCTCTATGGCAGCTAATGCTTCCCGATGGGGTCACTGTGGAAGTTATTGTAGTTAACCAGGTGAATGCTGGACACCTCTTCGTACAGCAGCACACACACCCGACGTTCCATGTCCTTCGCAGTCTTGACCAGCAGATGTACCTCTGCTATTCCCAACCTGGAATTCCAACCATGCCAACACCCGTGGAAGGTAAGTGCCTTCCATCCTGATAGCCACATGCTTCGCATCTTCTGGTACCACCAACGCGGCTTGTGTCATCTCTGGCTCTCATCGCCAGAGATGTTGTGTGTGGAATGGGAAAATAGATCCAGCCGAGATTCATCTTTCTGTATTTTTCTGAGATGCACTGAATGCTTTCTACCGCATGGAGTGCTGGTGGTGGCAAGGTTTGGAGGTTTTTACTTTGAATGGGAATGTTCCTTTTACGTTTTGGAGCAATGGAGGATTAAAGCATGCAGCCAGACTTCTGGATAAGGAGGAGGGACGAACAGGACCCCCAAGTTCAACAGGGTTCCCGTGACCTGTTTTGCAAACTGTCTCACAAGTAGTGCAAGAACAGGCACCTGCTGGGCTCAGAGTAAGGGATGTTTAGGTGATTGTCCTCCCACTCCACTTTTAGACAGTAGATGCTGGCCACTAATAAGTGAAGTTTTTCCACTTCCAGGTTCCAGAGGGTTTATTTCTCCTTATATATCCCACATAGCTGGCTGGGTAGCTCAGTGACTTAAGTATCTGACTGCAGAGTCAGAGGTTGAGAGTTCAAATTCTCACTGTTCCTCCTGGGAGAAGAGCCAGCCTGGGTGGCCTTGGGCAAGCTGCACAGTCCTAGGGCACCTCCAGAAGAAGGGAATAGGAAACCACTTAAGTGTATTCTTTCCCTGAAAACCCTGAAAAGGGTCACTATAAGTCAGAATTGACTTAACAGCACACATTGTTTTTTATTACACTTTGCTTTTTAACATTTCATTATATGGAAATGCTATTGTTACCCTTCAGCAGTCATTAGAGTCAACTGCATTATCTCTACTTGATAGGTACAGTGGGTTTGGATTTCTAGGTAGAAGATAAATGAAGAGAAATCATATAACTGTCTCAAATACATGTAAGTGATGATTACAAAGTGGCTAGTCAGTGTGTCCAAAATAAGCTTGGAATTCAAGTATTTGGCAGTTAAAAACTGTGTTCCTATAAATCAGATTAAGAAATGCAATGAGCCTGCCTTGGTTAATGAGAAGAGTGGCTAACTAGAGGTACGTAATTTTATTGCTGAAATGTTTGTAAGGTTAATTTCTGTTTTTATTTCCACCTCTGCCTTTATTGATTAATTGAGGGGAGATCTTGAGATGCGATAGGACTCTGACATTTACAGAGGGAAAACCAGCTAGGATTAAAGTGGAAACACTTTATGGGGGTGTTTTTATAGGGGGGTAGGGTTTGTTTGTTTTCTTTTTATGTGGTTTTAATAATAATTTGTAAGCCTCCCAGAGTAGTGGCATGTTTACTAAATGGGTGAGGTATAAATCTAAATAAATAAGATAAATAAATAAATAATAAATAAATATAGACCCCTTAACAATGCAGTTGGATAGTTGTTAAAGATCATCTATTGGTGTGACCCAGTCATTATCGGTGAAGTATCTGTTTAGCAAAGATATACTATCAGAAGGATGCTTCTTACTGTGAAGCAACCTTGAATCATCAGACAGTCAACAAATAGAGACCGGTCCATTTCAGACTTGATGTTCCAGACTTGCATGGTTTCTTTAAGTTATTCTTTCAGCTTTTGGTGGCAACAGAAAGAGTATGAATAAATAAATGCCGCCTTGAAGTCCTTACATTCTAAGTGAATAAATGATTGTTCAGAAATGTAATGCAGCTTTTAATTGGACAGAAAGATGTCTGTCTTGTGTCTGATCACCACCACCACCCCCATTTCTCAACTCCTGCCCCCCAGTTGGCGTTGTCTGTGCCGCCCCCGGCGTGGAAGGCGCATGGTGGCGGGCACAAGTGGTTGGCTACTTCAAAGACACCAGCGAGGTGGAGATCAGATACGTGGACTACGGTGGATACGAGAGAGTCAAGATCGATACGCTTCGACAGATCAGGTGAGCCAGTCAAGAATTCCTTCCAAATCCATAGCACCCTTCGTTTGTGTGGGTTGGGTTGGGGGGAGGTTGGTCTGTGTGGTTTAGGTCCTCGATTAGCTATACGTATGTGGTGGCACCTGTCCTTGGGCATCTTGTCTGTTTGTTAAATCTGCCTTTATTCAGAGTTTTTCTGAGAGCCTTTACTTTCCTAATCTGTAAAATGGGAATAATGGCAAGCTTATCTACATGATGTTAGAGTTGAGGCCAAGTATAGGAGATGGTGAGTGTGGTTAGAAACATAGGCACATGGTCAGAATTTATCTCCCTAATGCAGTTCTGAATGACAATAGGGCTTAACCCTCTCCCTTTCCCCCCCATACAAGTAGGCTTCTGTTTTGGCTTCTGCTCAAGAACCATAGTCACTGTGTGGGTTTTTTTTTAAATCTTTGCAGTCAGATAATTTTGTGTGTTGTTTTTCTCCCCCAAAAAAGGTCTGACTTTGTAACACTACCTTTCCAAGGAGCGGAAGTCCTACTAGACAACGTAGTGCCACTTCCAGGTAATGCCAGCTACAGGCTGTCTGGAAGCATTTACTTGGATTTGATGCATTATGGTTGACGAGCTGAGAGGTAGGGGAAAATGTTCACTTTCCGATTGTGTGTAACGGGGTGACAGCAAAATACCACAGGCTCAGGCCAAACCTAAAATCATCTGGCATTTTTGCTCGAAGGCCATCTGAGCTGTTTTGACAGAGAGAGACTAAAGCTGATAGCTCTAGGGCAGTGATGGCGAACCTATGGCACACATGCCACAGCTGGCACGCAGAGCCCTCTCTGCGGGCACGTGAGCCGTAAGTCACCGGATCGCTACTCCTCTTTTACTTTTTTTCAATTTGGGCACTCAGGCCCAAAAAGGTTTGCTGTCACTTCTCTAGGCTCTCCTTCCAGGGTTAACCAGAAAGGCACACCTTGATTTTTGTGCCACTCACAGGAATATATTTGCCTCTCCTCTCTATAATCAGGGTTCTGCTGGGCAAAACGCTAGGAGGTTCTTCCTGAGCAAGGCTGGATCAGACTAAAGGCAATGGAGCCTTATTCTGTTTATACGGTGACCAAGCAGATACCTGTGGGAAGCCTGTGGGCAAGACATGAATCCACTGTTAGCGGAAGCAGTGCTTTCAGGATAACCAGAATCTGGCCCACTGCCGATGTAGGCCTCATCCTGTTTGCCATGTGGAAGTTCAGCACAGCTTGGGGTCAGAGATGATTACATGATGGGATGCTTTCTGTGACCCTACATCAAGTGGAGGAAAAAATGTATAAAAGTGCCCAAATTGTAGCACGCTTAGAATATATAAAATGAGCATACGGTATCAGCTTTTTCCGTAGCACTGCTTTTCTGCTGTTTGAATTTTGGTTACACACCTGCAGCTTTGACATTTCAGGAAGGAGAAACTTAAACTCTTCTTCCACTGAGATGCTAGCTTTTTGCATGAAAGGAGGTCCCTTGTGCCTGATGGGCTGTACAGTCAGGATTAATACAGTCTGGAGACATTCGCAGGTAGAAATGTTTTAGCAGGCCCCATTACACTGGATTTTGTCAACGTTTATTTTTCTCTCTCTCTCTCCCATAAAAGACGATGATCAGTTTTCATCTGAAGCAGACGCAGTTGTTAGTGAAATGACCAGGGGTACACCGCTGCTTGCACAGGTAGGTGCGGAACCTGTGTATCACTTACTTGTTGGGAAGCATGGGGTGAAGCTGTGTATGGGTGCCCACCAATTACTTGCCCCTGCATCAAGTGGGAAGCTGTATGTCGTTGTCCATGAGGGTGGCTTTGTTTGTTGCCCTGCTGCTAATCGAGACAGAGAAGGGCCTTGGAAATTCAGCTGACCCGTATCTCATTTCATTCTGAGCCAAAGAAGAACTTCTCATGGTATGCCCTCACTCACTCGTAAAAACAGCCAAGTGGGTACAGGAAGAGTGAACGCCTGTTTGCAACAAGGGAGGGTTGAAAACAGGTGCCAGCAAGACCTCTGCTGAAAATGCAGTCCCTGAACCCTGCTATACTGGATAATTTACAGCTAAGTGATTCATATCCTATTCATGGGCAACATGCTGGAGCATATGGTAGCATCTCAGCTGCCATGTGTTCTTGCATGAGACAGGATCTCTCTCTATTCTTTTCAGTCTGGCATCAGGGGTGATTTTGGAGTGAAGAAAGCTTGGGACCCCAGTTAAACTTTGCAAATATCTTGAAACAGTAATAACTAAAAGCCAACATGGATTTGTCAAGAACAGATCCTGCCAGACTAATCTTACCTCATTTTTTAATCAAGTAACCTCCCTGGTAGATGGTGGAGAAGCTATAGACATAATATATCTTGACTTCAGCAAGCTAACTAGGTGTGGGCTAAATACAACAACTGTGAGGTGGATATCACAGTTGGTTAACAAATTGTACTCAGAATAATTATCTGGGGGGATATTTGGCTCAGTAATACAACATATAAGAAGGATCTTGGAATTGCTGTAGATCACAACCTGAATATGAACCAGCAGCGCGATGCAGCTGGAAAAAAAAGTGCATACTCTTTTAGGCTGCATTAAAGTGTAGAAGTATAGTCTCCAACTCCCGTGAGGTACTAGTCCCACTCTATTCAGCACTGGTTAATGTTCTAAGTTCTCTTTGTCTCTCTCTCTTTCAACCTCTCTCTTATGGGTGGGTGGGTGGCAGAGTGACCATGCATTCCTTGCTCTGTTTTCAGTTGTTGCTAAATACTAATCTCCATTGTTCATTCCAGGTTACAAATTATGACAGTGCAACAGGATTGCCCCTAATACAGCTGTGGAGCATGATAGGAGATGAAGTACGTATGCTACCAAATTGGGGGGGGGGGGGGGATGGGTGGAAGACTTTCAGACTATAAAGAGGAGTTTTGTTTTTATGGCTTTTTCTTATTAATGGATTAATTGTACATCATTAGATAAATTAACATGTCACTATTTTATATACAGTAGAACCCCTGTACCCATGGGATTGGTATCCGTGGTTTCACTTATCCGAAAATATTAAAAGAAAAAAAAACCAGAAATGCACATTTCCATGATGGTAATTACTAGAACTGGCCACTAGAGGGCTCCAGAGACCATGCTATGGATAGGGTTTGCAGTTTTCAACACCTGCCATAGGGGGCTTGGAACTGATCCCCCATTGACACAGTGGTCCTACTGTAGTTTTATTGCTTTTTTTATTTATTTATTTGATTCCTCCCTTTCAGTTGTCATCCTTTGTAAGATATCTTGACTTGAGTCAAGGTTTGCGTAACTTGTTGCAACTAATTGAGGAGGTGCTTGGGTTATGTGTCCAGTTGCACAACCAAGCTGTGTCCCACTGCTTCCTCAATTGGCCACGGCAAGGGACACATACCTTCCGTGAACGCCAGTAAGATTCAAGCCAGTGAGTCTTTTTTTTAAAATAAATTTTGTTGGGAAGCGGTGGCACCTAACTTTTGTGTGTGTTTCTTTTCCAGTTGGTGTCTATAAACCGAACCTTGGTGGAGAGAGGTTTCGCACAGTGGGTCGAAAGCTACTAGGAAATTCCTTGGCTGTTGTCCCGACAAGTCTTCCCTGTTCTTTCCCCACCCCCCACCTTATCCCTTTCCTTTCTTTCTCTCCATTTTTTTTTTGTTTTTTGGCACTGTTTCAAAATTAGGTTTGGCAATCGTCTTTCCTTATCCCACTATATGTTCCCACCAGGGAAAAAAAAAAAATTCAGATGACATTTCCTCTTGCAGCCTGTTGGAAATGGGTTCATCTGTCAAACAACGCGTATCACATACCTCATTTTTCCATAAAGGCAGGGAGTTGAACCATAAGCCATAAAGATACTGCAGCTTTAAAACTCAGCTCTTTCCCCCCCCCTTTTTTTTTTTTTTTCCTCTTCTTTCTCTCTCCCTGACCTGGGCCCGAAAGTGCGGTGTTAAAAAAAAAAGAAGAAGAAAATATATGAAAGAAAATTATCTGGGGAGCATCCTTGAAACCATTACTCATGATGGAATTAAATTGTATTTAAATACACCCATTTCCTAAATTGACTGTTGCCTTAATTAAGATGAGTTTAGATGAAATTTGCTTCCAGATACCCCTTCCCCTGAAAACATATGGGAAACAATTTGAATCTTGGGATCATGTCGTGCACAAGTTGGCGCTTCTGTGCTTCAAAAGCACAGCAGAAGATAGTTTTGTTCACCGTCACCAGTAGGCAGTGGGAAAGCTGGACGCGGGATATCCTTCCTTCTGGTATCCTGTTGACATCCTTGCTAATTGAGACGGTTTTGGAACAGAGAAGCACTGCTTGGCAGGCCTCTTTAAACTAGGTGATGAATTAAACCACTTACAGCTCCGACCATTTTTAATCCCCAGATCATGTTTAACATTAAAAAAAAAAAAAAGATTGCCAAGCCTGATTGTAATTCATAACTGTTTTCTAGCTGTGCAAAAACCTATGTAAATATATATAAAAATCATTGTAATATTTTGTACAAGAGGAAAAAAAAAAGAATACTGGAGAACTAAAAAGGGAACTTCAAACAAAACTCAAATTTTTTTTCCACACAAAAATGTCCTCTGTAGGTAGAAACGGTTTGGGGTGTAAGCGCTAGATGGTGTGAGGGTTTTTTTGTGACCTCTTGTGTACAGGATGGCTTTTTCCCCCTAGCTTGCTGTATGGTAGGAATGGTAATCAATGAACTCTTTGCTACTTTTGTGCTGTACAGATCTGACCTTAAAGGGAAAAAAAAGAGTAACATTTGGAATTAATATTGCAGTGATGTGTCTCAAATTTTTTTTTTTTGGCTCCTTTTTAGATTGGTTTCAAATGTGGAATTAAAAAAAAAATCAAGTAATTTAAGCTAATTTAATACTATTAAAATATAAATGAATTTAAAAATGGCTGTTGAGTTGGGAGTCGTGGTGCGGAAGATGGTTTTTGAAAATGCCTCATGGATATCGATGGTTTAATGAGAAAAGAGATCAGAAAAGCAGTTATCCAGCAAACCACCTTCGAAGGAAGTTGTAGAAAATTTTGGTGTGAAGCATTTAATCCATAACATTTTCAGCAGTCAAGGGGGTAGCATTGTGAATTTATTTTTATGAGCTACATGTTTCTCTCTCTTAAAAGAATTCTGGTCAGGGTATTTCCCCTGGATCCTCCTGTTTCCACCAGAATCCGCCATCCTGCCTCCATCTTGCAACCTTGTACACCCAAAAAACTGCACATTAGAAATCCCTCTGGAGCAGAATTTTGGTGCCACGGAAGGCTGCAGCAGGAGGACGTGGTGGAAGAAGACCCTGATTTGCTGGTACTGGTTTCCAAAGCACATCACTGAATCTTAGCCTTCGTCTGTTTTATCATGATAAACAAAGGGAGGGAATGGCGCATTGCAAATAATAATAATAATAATACACCAACGGGCAAAGAAAACAAGTTCTCAAAATGCTTCTGTGTGTTCATAATTTCAGGGATGTAAGTTTTTGTTCATGGAAATCCAGTGATAAAAATGCTTGCGAAGCGGATTCTAAATGATTAGTCATTACATCACACATCAGAAAATGAAGTAGATACCATAACTGAATGTTTAAAAACTAAACACTTTGATTTTATCTTTTTCTCTTTAAAAAAAAAAAGTTTTTTTAGATTGTCCGTGTTAGATCTCTTCAATTAAACAGAAGTGATGGAAAATAGAAATAAAATTACTGCACCCTTGACATAAACCAGTGGTCCCCAACCTTGGGCACCCAAGTATTCTCGGACTACAACTCCCAGAAATACAGACGTGCACAGCTAGTGGTGAAGGTTTCTGGAAATTTTAGTCCAAGAACACTTGGTTTGGGAACCACTGACATACAGTCACAGGAGGAAACCCCAAAGGGTCCAAATTATTTTTAAAAGAAGTCATAAACCTTGATTTCAAGAAAGGAAAGATGAAACTCTTACAGAGCCAGAATATTTTCTATTAAATGCTAATATTTTAGCATGATCAGTGGTGGGTATAATTAGCTGAGGACAGTGGCATTTAGCAGAGAACATTGTGAGTCAAGATAATAGGTTCTTCATCACAGCCGAAAGACCTAGGCTTTAGATGCTTAATCCAGGTGCATCAAGACCTGTGGGCTCAGGTAGATGCTATATTTATTGAAAATACAAATGCAAATATCAAGACATGCATTAATGAGGTGGGTATGTAAGTCTGTTTTATGTGGCATTTTTCTAGCATTTCACTGTGCTTAGGTGGAATGTGCTATAGAAAAGTTCTTATAACAAGATTGTATGGAGGCCAAGCTGAAAAATCACTGAATATACATAAAAACTTGAGCAAAGTCTCTCCATTCTTTTTTCAAGGAACTCCTTTGATTATCTGATTTAAAATCTTAACTGTACAATTTCACATTTGTTTCTTCTGGGTTTTTTTTTTTTTTTAATGTCTGTTTGTTCCCTAAGCACTGAAGAAAAAAAATCAGATTTTAAAATGCAGTACTTTGTTTCCAAATGAATATCTCAGTTAAATTGGCCCCATGGGGGTTTCAGTATGTCAGCAGTACCATCAATCAACAAGACTAGAACAGATCTATCCTTCTATCAGGATCACTTGTGATGGAATGGCCAATGTTGGTACACCAAGAATCCATTTTATTTTGGAATTAACATTTTTGTTAGCAGAGAAGTGACAGTTGCTATGCTGATGGCACCCATATGATAAGAACAGATAGTGCTGAAAGATGAGACATCCAGGTTGGTGGTTGCTCTGTCTGCCATTGCAGAAGAAAAAGAGTTGAAACTGCCAATAATTAAAGTCAAGAGGACATCCTGTTACTGATGCATGGCTGCATGCCATATATAATTACAACATGAAATGTAAGAGGTATGAATCAAGGCAAGCTGAAAACTAAAGTAAGATTTGGAACAATTAAATATTGTAATAAATGGAGTAAGCTAACTAAAGTGGATTAGAGCAGGACTCTTTCAGTCAGATAATTGAAAAATATTTTATGCCGGAAATGACAAATTCTTAAGAAATTGTGTGGCAGTAATGAGGCAAAATGTAGCACTAGATATCAAGGCCAAGATAATCAGTTCTGTACTATTCCTGATTACAACATACAGGTGTCAGAGTTGGACAATGAAGAAAGTTGTTGACAGAAGAATTTAAAACATGGCATTGAAAAAGCTTTACAGATACCAGAAAGGTTGTAGATCAAATCAAGCCAAAAATCCTCACTTAGAAGCCCAAATGTTAAAATCAAAGCTATCCTATTTTGGACTTAACAGTGAGAAAACAAGATTCAGTGGAGATACAGTAATACTGCTGAATGTGGAAGACAACAGAAAAAGAGGAACCCTCTGCTGAGATAGATTTACTGTATATAAGAAGCCATGGCCTTTAGTTTGTAAAACCTGAACAGGACTTGTCTGGAGGTCATTCATTGACAAGTTCGTCAGAAGTGACTTGACAGCACAGAAGAATAAGTGAAATGACTGGTCCGGCTCAAGTTGTGACCACTTAAAAGTGTGCTCTTTTTGCTTGCTGAGAGCGATGTATAGGATTTGAGCAAGTCCGTAATACTGTATGTAGCTCACGGGATTGTATTTTGCCGTGATGGGGGGGGGAGACAATACGAGTGGAGCCCTGCTCTATGTTATAGTGAATTGAATGTCATCTTTTAGCAGTGTTTCCCAGAGGCTGAAGAAATGACCAGTTCTGAAATATTGTGTAAGTTATCAGTAATACAGGTCAAACACCCAAAAATGCTTATCCTACGCTTAAGAACAAGTATAGGATTGTTTTTCCTTTTTAGGTAGCAAGAACATGAAGTTTTTTTTAAAAATTATCATGTCAGCTGGGCACATAATTACTAAAATAATCCTTTGAAAAATGTCTCTCCCAGGAGCTTATACCTGCATGCAAGATCCTCTTAATATGCATTAGAGGCTTCTCCCAACAACTTAGTTCTCACCTTTTAAGAGAGTTACAAAAGGACCTTGCCATTTCTCCACATTTCTTGGTCTCGAGAGAGCTCCTGCTTTGTAAGCGTATATTAGTTTAACAGCTCAGTTTTGCTGTTTTTGCTCTTAATTCCCACCTTGCATTGCCGGTTCCACCCCTCTGTGTGCTTGCAACAAATCTAAAGCTTTCCAAAAAATGTATTTTACACTGTCTGGTCTTCTGGAAGCGTGACGACGATGCACGCATAGGATAGTGGATGATGGAACTGGAGCCTTTGAGTAACTTATTTATACGGACAAAAAAAAACATGCAGAAAGGTTGGGATAGGTTGGTTGTACCGCTGGGGTTCACACCAGGGATCTGAAAGTTGGTTTTTTGAGACTACAGCATCTACAGTCTTCTAGCAAGGTGCAGGATTGTGGGAGTTGTTGTCCGAAAATAAGCCTCCAACCTCTTCTTTGGATCTGACGAGAGGGCCGTGTCCCTCCCTAGTCCTCTGCCGGAGGGTGGAGGAAGACCGAAAGATGTGGCAGAAATTAAGGAAACAACAAACCATGGTGGTTTCCCATTTTTTTTGCTCTGATGCTCTTCATCTCCCATAAGTGCATCTCCTGAAGGAGTGGATCCATGGGGCTGTGGGGAAAACGGCCACCCCATGGGCACCCCTTTAGATACCTTGCGAGGTATCCTTTTATTGACCTGTCCTCGTGTTCTGGCCCGGAAAACGGATACACAAGTTTTGAGACGGGTCCTTTTAAAAGAGAAAAGCGGAATAAAAAATATTTTTAAATAAATGAATAAAGTTCTGACATTCATTCAGGGAATATCTGGGGAGGTGGGAAACGGCGGCATGGATGCGTCCACAAAGGCTCGCGCCGAAACACAGCCGTTAAGTCTTGATGGGGTCACAAAGTTTATTTTATTTTTTTCCGGGTGGGCTTCCCACCGGCTGAACGCAGCCGCTTCTCTGAAAACGGCCATTCTCCTTCCGGGACGAGCGGCGGACCGACGGGCCAGCCCTGATTCTGACTCCTCCTCGGTCAGAACGACGGGTGGCTCTGCCATTTTAAGATAAAATAAACACTTTTTAGGATGCCCTGGGTATGGCCTGGCCAAACCCGAACTCGATCCCCCTGTTGGGGGACCTTTTTTGGAAGGCCAGCGAGGCCTCTGGGTGACAAAAAAAAGTCAGACCCCACCAGTTGGTGTCTCTTAAAATATATATATTATTAATCTTTCGGGGGGGGGACAGGGTGGATGAGTTTTCTAGTCCTGTGATGAAAATGAGGCGAGGACAGAGTGATTTTGTTTTAACACACATACATAACGGGAAAGTTTCATAACAGGAGGGCTTTAAGGGGTTGGGAAGGGACGACCTCCCTTCCTCAACCCTTGAGGGATGCTGTGGAGAGCCTGAGGCCCAAAATGGCGGCCGTGGGTGAAGGAGAGCGAGCGTGGGGGCCTTGTTTTCCCCAGGCTGCGATAACAAGGGTGTGTGTGTGTCAGGAAAGCAAATGGTGTGTGACTTAAATGGTTATTCTTTGATTTTTTTATTATTATTATTATTATTTACTGCTTATTGTGACTATTTCTGCCTCAGAGGGGGAAGAGAGGCCGAACCGTTGAGTCTTTTTGAAAAGACTTTTGCCTTTTCCTGAGGGAAGCCCACCTCGGGTCCTTTTTAAAGCACGAAAGTGGGGGGGAAAGAAAAAAAAATGAATAAGGAAATTAATACATAAACCGCTGTGGGGAGAAAAAGACAGGACAATTGGGGTGCAGGGGGAACGGAGGGGGAGGGAGATGTTGAAGGAGCAAAATGGGGGGGAAATCTTTCTCTGTGGGGGGGAAAACAGGAAAAGGGCTTGCCATTATTTACAATATATTTTTTCTTGAGAGCCTCCACCAAGCACTCTGCAATGGGGGCACACAAAGAGGCCATGGCAGTTTGTGGAGAAAAGGCGGGAAAGCCCTCTTCTCTCCCATAATCCTGACAATATTGTTACTGCTCTTACATCATTGTTACATGTTGTCAAGTCACTTCCAACTTCGGGCAAGCCTACTAAAGTTTTTAAAGTATGTGAGGTGTTGAGGAGTGGTTTACCCATTCACCACCCCCCTCCCATGAGTTTCTATTACATTAATATTTTATTTGAAAATTTAATTTATATGCTGCCCCATTAGTGTGATGCATGGTTATGGGAGCTTGACAACAAAATAGAATATATATTTAATAAACAATGAATAAACAAAAAAATTAAAACCATGGATGTCTTATATACTGCCCTATACAACAATATTTAAAATCCACAAGCCTTTGATACAAATCCCTTAAAATGTATAATGATCAAATTTGCAATATTTATTACTGTAAGTTATAAATCAGATTTTAAAAGATTTAATGTAATTATGAACGTATATTGGGAATTGAGCAATATTTATACATTTAAAATGGTAGGACCTCTCCTGTTAAATGTTCCAGCCTACAGGGAAGTGGGTTTCTTTTATTATTCTGTTTTGTTTGCTCTTGGTTTTCGCTAAGGGGAAATACTTTTTTGTAGATCACCGGGATCGTGGAGTTTGGAAATGTTACTGTTTTGGACTACAGCTTCCATGGTCCCCCCAGGTGTCATTGCCAGTAGACGTGCTTATAAGGGGATGCTGAGAGTGGTAGTCAAAAGAGGGAACTTGGCCAAGCTTTGCTTGCCTAGGAAGGAAATGCCACCAAGGACGGAAAAAGGAGGACCGAGAGGGCAAGAGAACGAATTGAAATTAGGGTGTACCTGTTAAAAGAAAAAAAGGACAGGGCACCTTTAATAATTGTTAGAAGTGGGGAATTTAAGCAGGTGTGGCTTGAAATGCTTATGGCGGTCGTTAACCAATTCAGGACTTGGAAGGTAGCTAATTGTTTTATTGATTGGGATGCTTTTCCCCACCTAAGGAGCAGCCCTTTCAGCCATAGAAGAAGCCTGTGGAGCAACGACCACCCACTGGAGGGGGAAGAGGACAAGAAGCCTCCGGTATGACTTATTTATTTATTGAAAATGATTTTGGCTCCACCTTTCTCCTTTAAAAGAGCCCAAGGCGGCTCACGCCAGTAGAAAACAGTATTAAAAAGCTAGAAATGGTAAGTATACACATATTACAAAAGGGTCAAACAAATACCACATTAAAACAGTAAACAGGCACAAGAATCCATTAAAAACCGGTCTCGGACAGCCAACCACTCAGGGAAAGCTTGCCTGAAGATAAAGGTCTTTTTTTGTGTGTGGTACTGGGTGTTTTGTTCCTGGCTGCCAGCATTCCTGTACCAGAGTACAATTGGCAATAGATCCTAGAGGGAAAAATTAAGATTTTGGTTGGTGAGGGGGCTGTAAAGTCTGGGCTCTTCTCTCCATCTCTTCCCGGCTGATACTGCTACAGCACCAAAGGTATTTGTAAGCGTCCTGCCCTTGCACAATATGAGCTGACCCCAAAACCAAGAATAAGGGGAGAGAACTAGGCATTACTGGCTGGGGCTTGTGGGGTTTGGAGCCAGGTAGGAAGCAGAACGCCACTAATGTTGCCTTTGTGGTTTTTGTTGTACACCTGCACGTGCATACACATTAGTCATCGCTGTACAAGGGACCGCCCCATGATATCACAGGGACCAGGTTTTTGTCCTGAAGTCTCAGGCAGTGGGAAGTTATTCACTTTGCAACCAAGATTCAAACCACAAAACTCCTCTTTTTTGCATTTATAGCAGTCATTAGACCAGTCACTAGTGTGGCTGCATGAACAACAGAAGGCAGGGCATTTCAGCTGCTGTTTAGCTTGTCATGTTTGCACCTGCTGAGATCCCATCTTCCATTAAAGGCGCAGGAGCCCTGCTTTCTTTTCCTTGTGCCACCTGAGGAGTCACTGTATTCCTCAGCACTGTCTTGTGTAGCAATATTGGGATGTCAAGGTGAGATTAGTCAATGAATTTAACTGCATGTTTGCAGAGGGTGATCTCTGTGTAGAGAAGCCTGTGCCCTGAGGCCATGTTTGTATGGGGAGGAGGAGATCTTTTTAAACATACAGAAGCAGAGGTCTGCCAGAGCACCTGGTGAAGGAAACCGTTGCAACCAACCCAATGTTGCAAAAAAGTGAGATGAAGATAAAAGCTTTGGATGCTTGGGGGGGGGGGCGCAAAAGGTTGCTTCAGTGTTAATGTGTAATTTTCTAGACAAGAACTTGAAAGCTACACAGAGAAGGGGACAGTGTGCTGAGAATTACAGTGATTTCTAGAGTGGCCATGAAAAAGACAACAGGGCTCATGTACCTTTAATAGGTGTATGGAACAAAGAATTTCAGCAGTTGTAATCAGCATCACAAGTTCCACAGCTGTTGAAATTCCCTCTTCCATGCAGCCCTGAAATGTTCTGTTTTTCATGTTGCCAGACTAGTGGACTGGTCTAATGGCTACAATAAATGCAAAAGGGGGCATTCTGTAGTGTGAAGGGAGCAATGGCTTTCCTGAGAGACACTGTGTCCAAGAAGAGGCCCAGTGCCTTTGTGGTGCTGGCCAATAGAACATTGGCAGTTTAAGAAAATCCCACACTTTTGCCATAATGAACTATTTGCAGAAACTGGACGGGAATGCAATTTTGGCACATGGACACATGGCTCTGTTCTCTCCTTCAGTCTACCCTTTGTCCCCTGGAATGAAGACCTTACTCCCCCAGGCAGGACATTTACTGTGGGAGCAAGCAGGAAGACTAGGAAGGGACGATTCTTACATTCACTTTGACCAAAAGGCACCATATTGCTGTGCTTTGAGGTTCTTAGTATTATTGGGGAATTACATCATAATTAAGTGACTCTATGAACTGATGGTCAGTTTTGCCTCTGTCCTATTAGCCTCATTGGGCATCAGCTGCTGCTACCTGCTGTTGTGTCCTCTGCAGCTGGAAAGTCTTATCTTGATCTGCCCATAGCATAGGAGAGTTATGTTTTCCTACTGTATCTTTAAGCCAAAAAGCAAACACTAGCATGGCTCTTAAATCAGTGCAGGATAGCACACTGCAGAATATATGAGAGCAGGAAATGGGGCTGAAAGAATGAGGCAAGAGGGTGATGTTGGAAGGCCTTGAACATGGAAACAGGGACATTAGAAGCATGTCCCTCCAAAACACTGGAGACTTGGTGATATGAGTATTGGCTCTCTGTTTTGGCAGAGGTAATTCCCTCTGTAACAGAGGCTTAGGGATAAAAACAGTCCTCTGTACCTACCAAAATCCCTGGCCATTCCCTCCTCTGGGATTATTTTTCTAACAACCTATTTTCTTTTTTAACCCAGTATCTTAGGGGCCTGTTGTCGAGCAGAAAGATAGGGAATCAATAATGAAATAGTGATTAAATAGAGACTCCATCGGCTACATTTAGTACCCACTCAAATTGATACAACTTAGGTTATGATGATCTTGTCCTACTGATTTCAATGGGAGCCAACGTATTCTGGACCCAACTCAGATTTTCCACCATATTTTTTTTGGCTGCTTCTGCTGAAACCAGAGGGCAAGCTTTGTGAAACACCTGCTTCTGGCTACACAGCTGACATTTTTAAAATCAGGATGGGAAAATTAATGTGGCGTTCCTTTACCCTTGGGATGGACAGAACTTGAGGTTTATAAAAGCTAAATGTCGGAGAAAGTAAAAACATGTTTTTCCCCATTCCAGTTGACAGTACATCTGGTGGGATGTATAAATTGGTTCTTGTCAAGTTTCTGTTGTAAGGAATTCAGCTAATACTGACAGAGCTGGATATCTGTCAGTAGATGGCAATACAGCACAAGCTATACAAAGCCATGTCAGAGCCAGCTTTCTGTGCTGTAGCACAACGCTCTGCCTATTCTCAGTCCAAGATGCTTTGTAGAAAATTCTTAAGAAGTTCACTTCCTAAAATCTAGCCCAAAGCCTAGTAAGCTTCCTTCTTTTTTTTTTAAAGAGTAGTGCTTTGGCACTAACAGGAGCAGTATATACATTGAAGAAAGGAAGGAAGGAATTAATATTACAAGCCCCTTCCCCAGCAATCAATCCTGCCTGAATAAAAAGGACTTTCACCTTTCCTCGGTCTAAATCCAGGTAGGTAGATTCTGGATAGCAGGACAATATTTATTCTAGGAGCAGAACAGTGACTGACCTTCCACACGGACAAAACCTTATATGTTTCCCACTTCTATATGCCGTAATGTTGTATCCACACCAGTAACTGCTACATACCTGATGGAGAGGGAGGGAAGGTCCAAGTCATCCATACAGTCATTTAAAAAAATCAGAGCAATCATTTGAGGAAAAGGACTCTAATGCTTATTAACTGAAAAATATGGAAACCACTGGACTGATTAAGTGATTCCCAACACGTACCACTGGTGGGACTCAGAAGCGGTATAGGTGGGATGCACAGCTTTTGTAACATGGGCAATGAATTTGCTCTCCCTCAGTTCCTCGATCTCCATGTCCTTCCTCAAGTGCATTGTTTCTTACCTGGAACAGATTCTGCTTCTCTGACATGCTAAGTAATAATTTGTATACTCAGTGTTTTTCTCTAAATCCCTTATTCCCCTGTTCACTAACTTTTAATAAATGACAAATACAATAGCATCCCTATAAAAGATACACACATATATACACAATTTTCAGAAATAAATGGGTGCTTGCTGTTTCTTGGACAGAATGACTGGTGGAATGCAAGAGGCAAAAAGTTCAAGTCCACACCAAAGTTCCCTCCAACCCTATATGCTTTGGCCATATATATTAATTATTATGGAATATATATGTGCCTTTCTTTTCCCAGATGTTCTCTCAAACAAAACACTTCTATCCATGCTTTTAAAAAAAAAATATCCTGATGCTTCTGAAGTGCTAGAAGAATAAATTTAAAGGCATCTCTATTTGCTCTGTGTCCTCCCAGCCTATTTATATCTAAGACATAGGCCAGGGTCTGCAAGCATTTGCATCATTTTTTTGACGCTGACAAAAGCTCCACTTGGAAGGAAACTACTGATGCTCTAAAGACGTAATACATCACCAAAACCTTTTTCCCCTTTGGGATATGACATGTACAAATTTGATTTATATTTGTCAGCTCAAGAAGTAAGAAATCTACCAACTTCATGTTGCTTTCAGAAAGAATGAGAAAGAATCGGAAGCATGTAGATTGTTGAGTTCTAAGTTTCTGTTGTGGTTCAGAGCCAAGCTACACATTGAGTGAACGGTTCTGCCTTCCAGTGTTCTTAAGTACAGATGTGTGGAAGATGACTGAGAAGTGAAGTGCATTTATTGTTTACCTCTCTAGTCATGTGATCCCTTTATTGCACTCCCCCATACAGCTATTGTTGTTATGTGCTGTCAAGTCACTTCCAACTAATGGCAACCCTTTAAATGAGCAATCTCTGATATGTCTTGTCCTCAACAGCCCTGCTCAGCTCTGGTAAACTCAAGCCGATGGCTTCCTTTAGTGAGTCAATCCATTTAGCATTTGCTCTTCCTCTGCCGTCATCCTTTCCCAGTATTATTGTCTTTTCCCAATAATCTTTCCTTCTTGTATAGCTAGCAACAGTATACAGTAGGACCCCCATATCCCTGGTGGAACTGTTTCACAATCTACCATGAATGCATGAAACTGCAAATACTAGCTAACCCTATTATACAACATACAAGGAGGCAAGACAAAAGCCACAAGGAGCGGGACAAAGGCCACAAGGCCCACCTCCTTGTATGTTGTATATAGAGCTATGGCAAACTACAGATAACTGAAACCGCAGATACCGATCCCGTGGATACAGGGGTCCTACTGTATCTTTAAAACACCTCTAAAAACCTTGATTTTGTCTATGTGAGATTGCCTGTGTCCTTGTCTGTCTTACTGTGTTCATATTTGCTCCGGCCAATTAATCACCTCATGTCCAACCTTCTGTCAAGATGCCTCTACATATTTGGGCTAGTTCTCTGATGGCAGATGTGCTGTCTGCCACTGGGACCATATTAAAAGCCTTGCTGACCTGGAAAAATGCACCAGAGCTTTCACTGTACTTCATGCCAAAAAGGAGTCACAGAGTACGACTTAATGGAGGATTGCCACAAATAGGAACGCTAAAAAGGTGCATTTCTAGAAGTTTGAGGTAGAATGTTGAAAGTATGCCATGGCAAGGAAGGGAAAGCAATCTCCCCAACCCAAGCATAGTGATCGGGCAGATGTAATAGCTTAAAAAATTGGAATGCATGCTATACATTCAGCATAACAAGCAGCTTGATTCAAGCGGTCCAGGAATATCTGGATTTACCTGATGGCTGGCAAAACACAGGTAAGGATTCAATTTTTAGAGAGGAAAGATGGCTTCCTTTAGGGTGGTTTTATGTCTCTTTACCTATTAAAAAGACTTCCCCTCCACAGTTGATTATGTCTTGCTCATAATTGCTTAATTAACCAATTCAAAATGAATATTGCAGTAGCTTAGTAGAAGGGGTATTTAACGTTCTTAAGATGAAAATAACAATTTCTTTTCATTAAGTGGTCCAAGCAAACATTCGTCTCTGCTTAGAAAAGCATTTTAAATCGTGTTCTGACTCATAGCTAGTACTTCTCCCCAAGCGCTGGCAAAATTTTCATAATTTTCCTTTTAGATAGAAATATGGCCAACTTACAGCTCTTTGGCTAAGGGAACACTGCACAATTAAGTTTTCACGCGTGAGGTCTGATAGGTTATGGAGAGTCCCAAGGCACCTTTATTACATACGTCTTTCAATTATAATTCTTAATGTGGGGCTCAGAGGCAAAGAACCATATTAGTTAGTCTGCGTTCCTTGAGAAAAGTAGTGGTATTGCAAAGGTAGTAAGGATAAATGAATGCTTCTCTATGTAAATGGAGTGGTTGAAGGCAGCAGGAAAAGAGGAAGACCAAATAGGGATTGACTCCCTAAAGGAAGCCAAAGGCTTGAGTCTGCAAGAGCTGAGCAGAGCTGTTGGGGAGAGGACGTTTTAGAAAATGCTCATTCATAGGGTCAACGTATGTTGGCGACACATAAAAACAGCAGCAACAACAATGTAAATGGAGACCTAATGCCACCACTGTCCTTAACACCACCACTGCTACTATTACACAGGAAAACAAAAGACTCTGTCAAGTTTGGAGGACAGAGGATGGATTAAAGGTTCCCCTCCTTTTAATCCATCCCCTGTCCTCCAAACTTGAGGGGACCTTTTGCTCATCGTAGTAATCGTAATAATGTCATTATGTCTTCATTTATGTAGAGAAGTGTCAATTTCCCTCTTTTTCTCCATCGTCTGTATAATAAATAGCCAAGGATGTGTGCTCATTACCACATCCTTTACCCCGGCTTCCAGACAAGTATCCCTCTGTCTCCTTCTGCAACAGTACTCCCACCCCCACCACAACCTGTGTGTCTGAAGGATGCTCTATCTACCTGTAATTACTGTTCTATCATTTTCTTGGCACAGAAACATCTGGTCTCCCCAGCAATCCTCCACTTTCCCCTTATAGCCGCTATTTCTTTCAAGACTTTCATGGATCACAATGACCTTCTCTTTTCTGTTAACACCTCATGCATCTCTCCTAGTGCACAGCTGTTTCTTTTGCATTCCCATCTCTTGTCATCCCCCTCGACATTGCCTTCATCAGTATCATCCCCGCATTCAAAATTTTCACTCATCTGCTTATCAAATCTAGCAAGAGCACGACAGCTCTGAATCTAATAGACAATGCTCTAGTTCTTGTCCTGTCCCCAATATTTTCGAACAAATCTTTCATCTTCCATCTGATGTCCATGTTCTTTGGAATCAAGATTTTAAAAGTTAATTTTCATAGGATTGTGTCTGGACTGTGTTTTCCTCTCTTGTTGGCGCTATTTCAATTTTATTGTGATTTCCCATCCCTTTTTATCATTATCTTGGTGTAAATTGGAGAGTGGAGGAGGAATCCTTTCACAATCACTTTGTTCTTTTTATTGGTTATCTTCTACTGGTGTTTTTTTTTTAATCTTTTTTTTTATCCTGCTTTGCTTTTGAAACCATCAAAATGTCTTACAACAAAATATAAAATACATAAAACAAAACAACGCATTTTAAAACAATGCATCCATCATAACAATTAAACCGCAGCAATTTGAAGACATCAAAAAGCAGCAGTTGCAAACAATCTAAACAACTTTTATCAAATAACAAAACAAATAACTGCAAACAGTGGCTCATGCATTCAAATCCACCTGATATAGATTCAAAGTACTTGGTAACTGTTTAAAGAAGAAGGAAAATCATCTGGCTGAAATCCAGTAATAAGACACAACTAGAGTGGGCCAATTGAATCGGTGGGAATTTGCTGCGTCAATCCCTCTGTAAGTTCTTTTGATTCAGTGGGCCTTCTCTAGTTGCAGCTTGCTACTGGATCTCAGCCACTGTGTCTTTGAAGAGTTCAGTGACTGATATTTGTAGTGGAAAAAGACTTATAGTAAAAGAAGCTCCATAAGGGGAAAATGTCTTGGACTTGCCTAGATTTCATGAAAATTCTCCCCAGCCCACCTTGTAACAGTGAGTTCCAGATGGCAATTCTGTATTGTGGGAAGACACAATTGGTAGGAGGTCTCTGCTCTTGTTAAGGCTTGTTCATCTCCTTGTCTTTTGCTGCAGAAATTACACAGACAGTAGCTCATGAAAATACACCAGAGATCATGCCGTATAGAAATTGGATGAATAAAGATTGGGAAGTTGTGTGATAATACATAAACTAAGTTGATTAGGAATGAGCTACCTGAGGTCAAGGGAAACAAGAACATATCCCTTTCCCTCGTTTTTCATTTTTCTCCTTTTTACAGCAAATCTCCAGGAGGGAGGGGAAAAATAGAAGGGACTAACACAATATAAATGACTTGTTTTGCTTTAAATCCCTACATTTCAGGTTTGTATTATCCTGCATTCTATACATAGACAGGATATCTCATAAGAACCAGACTTTTCTCATCTTTGTTCTCATCTTGTGTTCATAAATACTGCCTTTTTGTTCATTTGTAAATTGTTTCTACTTATAATCATCATCCGTATAGTTTTTTTTTTTTTTTTAAGAATTGACACCTAGCCTAAAACACCAGTTTCAGACTCCTTGCATTTAGACAAATTCAGGAAGGTAACCCCATCTAACCCAGACTGAATCATTGTTCTCTGGTCTGTCCTTCAATTGACTATTGGCACCTTTGTCTTATCTAGATGAAGCTGACACTTGTTTGCCCTTACCCAGTCCATTACTGACATGAGACAATGGTTCAGAAAGAGAACAATTCCCTTGGATTTATAGTAAAAGGTGGTGTAAAGTATGACATTGTCAAGTATCCTGGTGACACCAAACCTCCCAACACTAAATGATATTTCCTGGCAGTTTAACGGCACATGCCAAATAGCACAAAGAACAAGACAAAACCCAGAGGGGCATGGTATCACACATGAAGCTTCCCAGTTTCTCACTTTGCTTTTCCATAGGTGACTGGAGAACACCATAAAGCACTGTCTCTGAGTCTCATTCCAGATTGATGACCTGGAAAGAAATTGTGATTGATAATATTGAAAGTTGCTAAGAAATCCAGCAGAGCCAAGGGAAACACACCCACCCACCTAGCCCCTTGCCCAGATTATCTCTGCTCCATAAGCTGAAGCCAGTTTCATATGATGCTAAAGGATCCTTCTCCAGAAATGACTGGAGCTGACAAAACACCATTCAGCCCAACACCTTGCCCAAGGGTGGAATAATGCAGATTGCTCAGAAATTACCCAGTATATTTGGATTCACAGGAGGCTCTCGTTACCACGGACTGATTCAGTGGAACTATGTCTTATTACAAAGTTGTTCATCATTGCCTTTACCCCAAATTTCACAATTTAAAAGCACACTACATCCCTTTAAAAAGAGCAATAACAATCAAAACCCAACATATAATAATTTTTATTTTATTTTATTTAAAATGCTTATACCCCACCTTTTTCTTCATGAGGACCCAATAAAGTACTAATAACAGAAGAATATTTTAAAAACTCTTGAAAAGAAATCATGTGGCCCCCAAAGAGTGTCTGTAGGGAGGAGACAATCCTTGCTGGAAACCTAACTTTCTAATATACAGGGACAGATGCAATATATGGTGGCATGCACTATGTGTGTCGATTACACCGACATACTACTCTGCAGCTTCTTACCCAGCCCTAAAATTCTTGGATGAAACTGCACATATTTCATGGGAGAAAGGATTCCACAGTGGGGCCATCACTGAGAAGGCCCTGTCCCAGGACGTGTCTGTCTATTATTTCAGAGAAGGGGCTAAAAAGCATGGGATTGCACTGATTGCAATTTTCAGGCAGGTTCATGTGGATGCAGAGAGTATCCCAAGTAACCTTGTTTTAAAGGCCAAAATGTGCACTTTAAAATGGGCTCAGAAACAGGTAGCCATATTAGGTGGTAAAGTATTGGTGCAGTGAAATGGTGGGCAAAGCCCCTGGTATTTCTGGACCATAAACTCCAGCATTTCTTAATGTCTAGTATGCTAGGGGGCCACACTTTGCCCTCTCTTGGTGTCATTTTAGAATAGTTAGGTGTATTAGTCTGTGTTTTTGCCTGATATTCTGGTGTAATGTGTGCCAATCACTTGCCCTCCGTCACATTCTAGCTGTTGCCCTTTGCTCCAGTAGAAGTTTCTGGACTATCTTTAAAATCAGTTCAGCTCAAAGCACATTATAGTAATCTAGCTTAATGTTCTTGTTTCAATTAGACGTACTTCCAGGTTAAGTGTGGAGGGAGCTGCAGCATAAGGGATCTTCCTAATCCAAAGACAGAGAGAGAAAGGTTACTGCCCTCCACATCTTATGACGTAGAAGGCCCAGTATGACACCAGTTTTTAAAACTGTTATTATATACTGCACGTTTAGACATGCGTACTCAGAAGTAAGCCCCACTGAACTCAATGGGGCTTCCTTCTGAGTACGCATGTCTAAACATGCATTTCAAGTGTTTAGGACTGCAGCCTTAAACTCTTGTCATTATCTAAAGCAGTTTTGTATTCCACCTTCCTTGGAATGACTTTGTAAAAGTTTTGACACCTGGAGTGGATGATAAGGAAATTATTATTTATATGTTGCTATGTTGAGGGGTGCCAAAAGGAGGAGAATGTTTTGGGTAGGAAGAGAAAAGAGGATTAATGAATCATGCAATAATTTTTCAGATGAAGTGGGAGGGAGAAGATTCACATCACCCCTACATACATCATGTTTTCACCCCCTTATTTGAGGATAGTATCACATTTAGGAAGAAATGGCTTTGGTGTTTTTCTACACATAGACTTCTCTATATAAGGAGCGCATATTTATATATAAATAGGGCTGTAAAAATTGTAGATTAAGGAATCTATTCATCCAAAAAAGAGTTATGGGCCTGTCATGCTGCATAATGGCTGCCTGATTCAGAGAGAAAAATGCTTCTTATGATGACATACCAGGTGCCCACAGAGCTAGGACTTGAGCAAGGTTTTAATTCATGTCCTGCCTTTTCCAAAAGCATCTTGTGGAGTCAGATTAAAAGCAGTGTGTAGCAACAGGATGGGGGGATCAATACCAGAATGCTGGGGATCCTCCTGATCTTTCTTCATCTCAATTCCTATGTTTGTACTAATGTGAATTCCTTTGACAATTTCCAGATCAAAACCCTGTTATCTTATTTATATGTTGTTGTTAAGTGCCAGGAAATCGCCTCCGAGGTATGATGACCCTATGAATTAGTGATCTCCAAAATGTCCTGTCCTCAACAGCCCTGTCAACTTGAGCCTCTGGGTGCCTGGATGAAGTCAGTCCATCTCATATTTGGTCTTCCTCTTTTCCTGTTGCCTTCCACCTTTCCTGACATTTTTGCCCTTTCCAGAGAATCCTATCTTCTCATGATGTGTCCAAAGTAGGACAGCCTCAGTTTCAACATTTTTGCCTCCAGTTAGAGTTCAGACTTGATTTAATCTAGGACCCACTTTTTCATTTTTTTGGCAGTCCAGGGTATCCACAAAACTTTCCTCCGGCACCAAATTTCAAACAAATAAATTCTTTTCCAGTCAATTTTCTTTACTGTCTAACTTTCGCATTCATATATGGTGATTGGAAATACAAGACAGTGAGTGACCTTGGCCTTTGTCTCCAGTGACACATCCTTACACTGTATTTATGTACAAAGGTATACTGTGAGATGCTGGTAATAATAAATTAATCACAGTAAATTATATTTCAGTATATTTTTCTTTCTTAAAATCTTTTTAAAAAGTAGTTAAATATCTTTACTATAATTGAGAGTGGGCTTTTTGAGCCCTTCTCCATTAACTGTGTAGTATTTTTGGTCCTCCATGAAATACTATTCCTGTTCTAATTTGATTGTGCAGAAACGTGCTTTGCCATCTCGTTAAGCTTGGGTAACAGGAGACTGGCATGCATGGGGAGAGAATGAAGGCGTGGAGAGGACGTCATGGGTCTGAGTGCAAATGGCCATAATTGTTCCATGTTTCACCTGCCTGTTTAATATTTCCTTCTGCCCAAGGAGGAGAGGTTGGAGAGGGTAGATGCATGTGACGTGGCCCAGTTTATGCAGGTGTAGTTTGCCTTACCTCTAGCATGATTATTCTTCGCAAGCTATGCTTCTGAGAGTTCCTCCTGCCCATCCCCAGCTCTCCGAAGCATAGGAAGTAGCCTGCTTTTGAACAAAGAGCTGAACAGATAAGTCCCCTTTCCCCTTGGGAGACACAGACTGGAGTGCAGAAAGAGCCCAATGGCAACAATGAGGTGCTGGAGTTCTGCTACGAACCAGAGGTATTGGCCATGTCCAAACCTCCCCTGAACAAACAGCTCCCCTATCCCCTACATGCTTATAGGATTTTCTGCATCAGGAGCCATAATAATTTTGGTCAGCTTTGGGTAACAATGTAGTTTTACTTGGTGAACAGGAGGGAGGCACTTGGTCTTTTTTTTTCTTTTTCTTTTTTCTTTTTGTTTGTCTCTGGCAAGAAAATGTCCTGTCCATCTCTACTCTGGGCAGAAAGAGCCAAATAGGAGCACTGTGGTTTGTCTGATTGATTGATTGATCTCTTTTGGTTCATGATGGATAGTGTTGCCGTAAATTTTCTGTCTGTCGAATGGACACAGTTTTGTCACCAGGCGCTAGATATTTCCTTGGAAGCTTGTCTTTCAAAGTCTGCCCACCTGTTCAGCTGTTCTCTCATTTTTTAAAGCTTTTGTTCCATTTAAATGACTTCTACAAACTTTTCTGTGTTTTCCAATGGTGCTTCCCCAAAGCATAGACAAATGCAGGATATTAACACACATGCGCACGTCATATGCATCACAATTGTGTTTCAAAAGCATAAAGCAAAAATAACTGCATGAGTCAGTTTATGCATTTCAGCACATTAAAATCATAGTATAAAAATTATTATAGCATTTAGCCTTCCCAGAATTCTTGGGCCATAGCAGCGCCTGGCTACATCCATATTTTTTTCTTAAAAAGTGGGGGGATATATAATCTTTCATCACTCTGCCTGGAGAAGTTATTTCTTCACCTTTGACTTGCAGATTTCACGACCTGGAAATAGCAAGCCCTTGTCACTCTTGATGGACGTTTTGCTTCCTGCTGAAAAGAAGCAATTAACTGTGCGAAGTAGAGTCAATCTGCTGCTGGTTGCTGAGTTTTAACACCAGCCAAATATCTCTGCATTTTCCCCAGTCTTGCAAAATCTTTCTCTCCTGGGAGAAAGCAACTTTTTTTGTTAACCATAAAAATAAAACCCTTCATCTCCTGCAAACTTCAGATTTTTATATATATTTTTCACACGCACATCCACGTTAGTGGCAATCAGTTACCAATTTCTTTTCTCCTTGTGATCCTGTGCTCTTTAATAACAGTTCTAAAAGCAAAGCTAGTGTGCCACATTGTGTGTGTGTGTGTGTGTGTGAGAGAGAGAGAGAGAGAGAGAGAGAGAGAGAGAGACTTCTGTAGCTACTTTAGGATAGCAGGGTGGGTGGGGAAGCAAGACTAGAATTATAATTAGAGTCCAGCAAAATATTGTGGAAATGTTGATGCTAGCAAAGGAGAGGTGTTCAACAAATGAAATCCAGCCAATGGAGCTATCCTTCTATTGCTGCACCTTTTAGTAGAATCCCAAGATACCCCAGCTTTACACTGTGCATGTTTGATGCATAAACATGAACTGCCCATGACAGTTCAGGTCTCCTACCTGGCAAATCATTTTTGCCTACCTGGGAAATCATCACTCCCTTCTAGCAATATCCTGGAAAATGCAGACTTCTCAGGTTCCTTGGGCCAAGGGAAATTGCTGCCGCCCCCCCCCCCCCCCACTGAAGAGGCCAGTTGCTTAACACTTTAACCTAGTTAATAAATGCACACCCTAGTAAGAATATAGAGCTTTCCAGCCCTTCCCCTATTTGTTCTCTTCTAAACCACAGATCTAGAAAGCAGCACAAATCAGAGGAAGCTGGGAGTGATGAGCAAATGGAAATCTTTCCCTGTTGTCTGCCTCTGTTCTGGCACAATCAAGATCCTTTGGCCTCTTTCCACCTGCGGAAGGGATTAGACACTTCCTAACATCCTCATAGAAGGTCGGCTTTCCTATTTAGTCTGGAAATGGTTCATGGCAAGGAGCAGTTTCACTACAGTAATGCCAGATTAGAAATTAATAGAGTTTGCCACCCTATCTCTTCAAAAAGTCTGGTAATTTGGGTTTTGCTTGGTTTTCATTCTTCCTTTCCCACACACCCCCTCCACCAGCTACTTTGTGCTGCTGGATTGTGAAGGCCAGAAAAAAAATATAGAAAGTCTGTTTTGTGGCAGAGCCAGAAATATTGTAGGTTGACAGTTTCCAGTGATGGATGCAGCATTACTTTTTCATCTCTTGTAAGTGACAACAATGGACAAAGAACAAGGGAAAATTGCATCATTTAAAAAAGTTAACTGTGAAAAAGTTATGAAGCAAGGGTGAAAATTGGGCCTTCCAGACATCTTTGGCTGCAACCCCTGCCGTCTCTTACCATAGCCTGGGTTGCAGCCAAAGATGTCTGGAAGGCCCAATTTTCACCCTTGCTTCATAACTTTTTAGGCTGGGGTTGATGGGAGTTGTAGGCGAAACCTTTTGGAGGGCAAAAGGTTTTCTATTCACGATACAAACAATGATTGGGTTTTGCATTCAGTTTTCCATTACTTGGAGAGAGAAATAATCAAAGCAAATTGATTCTCTCTGTGCTGCTGAGGTAGGGCCTAGTGGGAATGCCTCTTCAAATACAGCACAGTTCAGTGGTAGATCTTATCTTCTGAATGAAGCATGTCCCAGGTCCAGTTCTTAGCATTGCCAGTTAAAATGTGCAACACTAAGCAGAAATAAGTCCTTCTGAACTCAGTGAGCCTTGCTCCCTGTGTCAGTAAGGTTCATGTGTCAGGTCAAGAAAGGCATCCTGCAGCTGGAAGATAATGATTGACCACCACATGAAGATAGGACATAACGTTTGGGTTAAGGACCCAAACAGCTCCCCCATTAATTCTTACTACTATCCACATTGGCTTCTGTTGAATCTGTCTGTGCCTTGTGCACCGTCTAAAATTAGCTAATACAAAAACTATAAGGTTTCTGCTTCCTTCTGCTCTCTGCCTTTTATGAGTGTGGTTCCAGGTAAGGACGTATATCTAATAACTACATATGTTTAAAAACAGGGAAACAGCCATATTTTGCTTCTTTGCTTTGCTAGCTTTCGGATGTGTCTTGCAATCAGCTTTACACCATATGAGGTTAACACAAATATTTCTGTATAACTTTTCCTGTGCCTTGTCTTTCTGTCTGTTTCATTGATTGATTTATATCCTGCCTTTCTCCCAGAAACTAGGACACAAGGTGATTTAACAAATATAATTTAAAAGCAATATATTATATGAATATTGAAACACACCACTGTTAACTGTTTAAATAACTTTTCAAAAGTGTAAAACATATTATGAACAAGAGATGGAGCATTAATGTTTAGCAATTAAGGAGGAACAGGGCAGCTATGGGGCACACAGCTCTGTCTCCAACCACTACTGCCTCTCAGCATCTACTGCCTGAGGCTGTTTCATCACACTGCCTAATGGTAGGGTCAGACCTTCTGATTAAGTTTCTAGGGTTGCAGCCTAGTATTAAGAGAGACCTCTTCCAAAGAGTACTGGATTGCTTGGTCCATTCATCACCATTATAAGTAAGACCTTTCCCAACTGCTTTGGTCCTTGTCTAGAAGCTCTATGGGAAGTAGACTTTTGTGTCATAATGGAGATGGGTGGTGAGCTGCTTGCATCAATTACCATCTAGCTCACTGTTTAAAGCACAGAAGACTGTTCCCCCCACTTCTCCCTCCCCATTGCACATTTCTTGTGTGTCATGTCTTAAATTTTAATTCCAAGCTTGAAGGCACTGGTCATCATACAATGTATTTATTGTCTAAGCTTGTTTAGGAGCTTTTTTGGCTAAAAGATAGGGCATAGATTCTTTAAAGAGTTATACTCCTTATTCCCGAAGATGCTGCTGTGCTACATCCCAGAAACTACTTGTCATGAAAAATGGAGTCTAGCCCAATCAACCAACAGTCTAGATAGCCCAGTGGTTTATATATCTGGCTGCAGAGACAGAGGCTGAGAATTTGATTCCCCGTTGTGCCTCCTTGACTGGGGCTGGACTCAGTGATCCACAGGGTCCCTTCCAGTCCTGCAGTGCTAAGATTCTAAGATGATTATCTGCCACACACATCTTTTTGTCTCAAGTCCTAATTTCTATTCAGTAGCCATAGGTGTGTGTGGTCAATATTCTTGTGAAAGCAGAATGGAGATGCAATGGCTGATCTTTTGAAACAACAACCCCAAAACTATGTGACGGAGAATGGAATTTTAAATCTCTCTCCAGGCAGATTTCCCAAGCAGATTAAACCTAAAAGAGGCTATCAAGATGATTCTGCTTAGCCTATTTACCCTGATGAGAAAGAGAGAAACACAGGCAGAAGTCCTGTCAATGCCGAGGCAAATTCAGTCTTCCACAGGCTTGAAATGCATCTTTCATGCAGGTGATGAAAATACATTCTCACCAGCAACAGTTACACTGGCCACAAAAGCCTGAAAGAAATGAGATATGATAACACCACATACAGGGTCAATATAACACAAGTCCTCTTTTACACAGCATCCTTCGTTCTGAAGGCAAAAGGAAGGGGGAGTTAAAGAGAACTGAAAAGCCTGGGCTCAAAAGTGGACAATATTGGAGTTTTCTTCTCAAGTATATAGTTCCCCCCCCCCCCAACTCCTATTCAGTAGCAACAAGTTGATGTTTGGGCTTCTCCTGTAAGCAAAAAGAAGGGAAATACAGTAATATGAACTCAGCACTCTCCAGCCAACCTCCCCTAACTTAAAATGTTTTATTTCTTTATTTTATTATGCTTAAATCTCATTTTGGAGGAAGAAAGAGAATAAAGAAACAAAACAGACAAAGAAACAAAATTAAAAAGTGAAGTTTACAGCCAGAATTATAATACACAAAAAAAAGTCCTAGAATCTGGGGAAATCTGAATGTACAATTTGGTGAAAGATTACTAGATATCTAGGTATCCACATGCGTGGCCCGTGGCTGTATACTTTTTGCATGTCTTTTTGCCTTTATTCTTGTTTTCAAAATGTGAACTAAGCATAATAAAATACTAGGTATGTTGCCCCATGAATGGCCATCTTGTGTGCTTGAATGTTGAAAGAATTGTAAGGTTATTATTTATGGGGTGTGAGCCTTTGTCCTTTCATGCTTCCAGTTGCAGGCTCAAATTCTGTTGCTTAGCGTCCTAAGTTGCTGTAGAGTAGGCCATTGAATCAAATTTCCTGTTTTAGTGTTGAATGAGAAAGAGAAATATGTTTTATTTCTCCATACATTAAATATTCTCTTACTTCTCCCAAATGTTAGAGCCTTTAAATTTGTTAACCAAGAGATGGGACTGGGCTGTCAGTCTCAGCAGTGCACCTGTACAATGGACACAATAGAAAATGTCTTTTTTACAAGGGGTGCAATGTTTCAAGGTCAAGACATGACTGCCTGAATAATAGAAGTCCATTCTCAGAAATGGGGCAAGTAGCTGTCCCAGGTTTTGGGGGCAAGCCACCCTGGTCACAGCAGAAGAAGCCTTCTGGAGAGGCTTGATGATCCAGAAGGTCAGGCAGAATGGTGGAGGAGTAAGCGCTACCCAAGCCCTGCGGCTCCAGCCTTTAGCAGAGGAAACACAGAAGCAATTTCCAGCCTGCCTTTATGGTTTGTATGCAGCATAAATTCAACATGGTAATAAAAAGGAGTCTAAATCTTTACTGAATAATTCATTTTCATGCATAAGGAAGGAATAATGGCTTACATTATATCCCATCTCTCACTTAGCAAGTTCTTGAGATTGATTGGCTGCTGCGTCTCCAGAGTCCCGCCGGTCTTCAGTTCAGAGCTGTTGCCTGCCTGCTCTCATACTCAGCTGCAGTTTCCACCTGATAAATGTTCGGTGAGTGCTGTTATTAAGGAGAACTACGGCCAGGAGCAGAGAGGAAAATGGAAGGGGGTATTTTTGTTTTATTAAACGCCATGATTATTTTTCTGAGCAATTGGTCATGCTGATGTAGATAATGGAGATGCCAAAGTTGGATGTGACACAGCTCCATTTGGTACTGAAAATTCTGTGGGATCAAAGACTGCATAACGTAAGAACCAAATGGGTGTATTCAGCCCTTTCAGACTCTGAGCTAGATACAATTGCTAGTCCCAGATAGGGTAGACCCACTGAATCCATGGGACTTTGATAAGAAGTACTGACATACCAAAGTCTCATGGGTTCAACAAGTCCAGTCTAGTTGGGACTAACAATTGACTTTCATCTTTTATCCTCTTTAAAAGTTATCCGTTTCTTGCCTCCCAAGTGAGAAACATGACTGACTCGCCACTGATTCGGGACATGGCAGCGTTCATTTCAGAGATGTAACTGGTCTTTGCCATTGCATTTAGGACTCAGTAACATATTATAGGAAGAAAAGACACACACCCTGTGTTTAAAAAATGTATGCAAGTGAAGAAGCCCAGGTCAGAGCTTGGAAATAGCTGGTAATAAGTAACATAGTTATTTGTAAGTAGTTACTTTTTGGGTAATGAATATGTGGCTATTTGTTACAAAGTTACCTTTTAAGCTTAACATATAATACAAGTTATTTATGTTTAACGACTAATACCTTGTTACTTTCAAAAGTTACTTTTAAAAGGGACTTTAACGACATTTTGACAGGATTTATTTTTAGGTTTTAAGCTGTTCTTTTACCAATCCTTGAGAATCTTTGATTTTGTCTTTGTTTTTTATATTTGGGGGCTACCAAAATTGACCACAAGATGGAATGAGAAAATATTACATTTTTCTGTCCTATTGATAAAGGCAATATAACAATTAATAGCAAGTGAATTAGTGAAGACACCTGGAACAGAGAATGTATGATTGCAGTACAGTGGCAGGCTGGTGTGACGGCCAGCAGTATTTCAGGTACAAAGATATTAGGTCTTTAAGGGTCATCACCAGTGCTTTGAATAATGTTTTGAAGCACAAACATACAAAGCTGCGTTATTCACCTGATGGCTAAAAGGTACCACTTGCTGTTGGATCAACTGCATGTTCTGTTGGTGAACTTATGGGAAACATCTAGCTATTCATGTTAGGAGATAAGACGCTAGACAAGCTGAGATCTCTCTCTCTTTCTTTCTTTTTTTGCATAAGAGGTCGCTGTGCTGGCATATCGGGCAAAATCAAAAGAAAAATGAAAACTAAAGGAGACAAAAACTTTGTGGCACCTTAAAGACTAACTGCTGTATTTTAATGTGAACTTTCGTAGACAAGTCCACTTCCTCAGACAGAAGAGTGGCACTACACTCTACTTTTGTAAAGGATCTTCTTATTTTTTTAAAGGTTCATATACACATAACTGGGGTTGAAAGAGCTCCAGGTTTTATGCACACCCAATAGATTTTTTAAAAAGTTTACCTGCTGCTTAATACATTTCCTTCTATGTCATAAATGGCTTTTAATTTCCCTTTCAGTTTGTTGTGCTGCTCAATGGATGGGGGGTTGACACTATTTTAGAAATGCAAATCTATGATTTCCTTTGATGAGTAAAGGAAATTATGGATTTCTGTACCTTGAAACATGTATTTTTATGTCTCTTTTCATACATTTCAATCCAAGCTCCTCGTCTTTCTCTTTGAGGCATTTTACATCTTTACAGACACATGATAAAAAACCAAGAGTGACATAGGAAGCAATTCTAGGATGTGAAGCAATATCTTTTACTTGTGAAGCAGCCCTTTCCCCCTGTTTTGGAACTGTTACAGTTATCCATTTGTTCCAGATTTAACCCATTGGATGTATTTTCACCTGATTAAAACACCCACCCACTTGTACAGACCTGCATCTGTGCTTTAAGGACAAAACTTTATTACATCTCTTTAACTGAGATAACCTATTTAACTCTATATAGCTTTTGCTTTTTTATTTCTTCTGTGTTGCAGTTTAGTTGTTTTCGGTAACATGTTTCTTTTTATTTTTCCTTCTTCTTCTACTGCTTCCTTAAGTGATTTTGGTTTGGTTAGATTAGATTTAGATCTTGCCTTTCTTCCAGAAAAAGGGTCAAAGTCACCCTGCAATACAATTTAAAAAGCAAACAGAAATAAAAACACAGTGAAAACACATAACTTGCATCACATCCTCACCACAATGCAGCACAATGGCCCCATGCTGTGGCCATTTCAGGAACTAAATTAAAAACTTCTTCCACTGCTCTGGGTTCTGGGGGACCCTAAAGCTCCTTTGGGATCTGGGCAAGGAACTGTGGAACAGGGGAGAGAAGGCTTTAGCGACCGAAAATCACCAGCAACAATCCCAGACCCACCGAGGGCTTATCACCAGTCCAGAGAGGATATTTTTCCATGTCCTCCTCTGAAGTTGCCAGAGTGCATGTAACCAAGAAGGCTCACAGGTCATGCTGCTGGGACTCTGTTCCCTGCCTTTCCCCATGTGGCAGAATAAACCTGTTTCCGCAGTTTACTCACATCAGTCCTGACATTCTAGTGCACTGATACTATATAAGCACAACACACGTGCACACATGTTGTCATCAGCCAGTGGTTTTGAGTGGAGAAAGGGGTCTTAGCAACTCTAGTGATGTGATATGTGAGATTGATTGATTGAAGAAGGAGCCTCATGGCACAGTGGTTAAACTGCTGCACTGCAGCCAAAACTGTGCTCACGACCTGGGGTTCAATCCCAGGTAGCCGGCTCAAGCTTGACTCAGCCTTCTATCCTTCCAAGGTCGGTAAAATGAGTACCCAGCTTGCTGGGAGGGGTGGCAATGTGTAGCCTGCAGAATTAACTTGTAAACTTCCCAGAGAGTGCTTTAAGCACTATGGGGTGGTATATAAGCAGCACGCTTTGCTTTGCTTTGCTTTGAAGAGCTGCAAAATGCAGAGAGTTAACTCTTGCCTCCTTGACTGTTACTATTCTTTGCAATGACAACCTATTACATACTGTGTTGGAATTATGCTTTGATGAGTGGGAGTGGATCTTCCTCCCTCCAAGGTTAATCGCTGGAAGTATGATTGAAGGGAGGCTTTGACTGTATTCAGTGCTGGATGGATAGCTCAGTCGTTTAGGTATCTGGCTGCAGAGCCAGAGGTTGGGAGTTCAATTCCCCACTGTGTCTCCTGTGAGAAGAGCCAGCCTGTGTGGCTTTGGGCAAACTGCACAGTCCCAGGGTGCCCTCAGAAGAGGGAATGGGAAACCACTTCTGAGTACTCTCTACCTGGAAAACCCTGAAAAGGGTCACTATAAGTTAGAATTGACTTGACAGCACATGATTATTATTATTTGACTGTATTCAAGAGTTACCACTGGCCACCTCCAGCTTATGGGCTGGCAGTTCTCCACCCCTGCTTTACTATGTGCTTGGTTTGCTAAACCCTACATAATTTTTCATGATATTTCCCATTTGGTGTACAAACTCAGAGGTAAGCCATATATTTAAAAGAAGCATGCAGGGTATCCCTCCTTGGGACAATACCACTTCAGAGTTCAGGAGACCTCTGTCTATATATAAATACATCAACAAATAAAGCTTGCAGCTAGGAAACAAGCAAAATCCTTGACATCCTAACTTTTAATGGACAGTATGGTTCCAACACTGCAGGACAGGAAATTAAAACATGCCAATACTTGTCGTAAACTCTGTCAGAAAAAAAGAACAACATTAACAGTTTCATCAAGGGATCTATCTATATATATAAAAATCTGGAATTGGCCTGAATTTTCCCCAGGGGTTAGCTGCTTCTCTCAGATTATTTACCTATATTAATCCCACTTGCTTCAATGCTCCTAATCCATTATGATGATAAAAGTAAGCTGGAGCACCCCGAAAATAAAGATGGATGGTGTATATACTCTTGGGCTGGATGCTGTGAATGGAATTGAGAATTTGTGACTTCCTCTGCAATGCATTTGTTTTCCCTCCATGGACATCAATGTGTCTTTTCTTTTTTTAAGTTGTGGTTAAAATGAATGGTGTGGATGTAACCTGGCATGGATTTCTTGAATAAACTCTGTCTTGATTATCCCTTTTTCTGAAGGAGGTTAAGATAGATAACAGCAGATTTTATTTTCCTGCTCAGCCTGCAGCATTAAGTAGCATCGATGGTTCACTAACTACACATTGTTTGCCAAGTAGCATATCCTTTCTTCTTCATTATGTTTGTATCCCATCTTTTTACCAAATGGGGTTCAAGATGTCTCAAATCATCAAGGGACCTGACAATAGGTTAAAAAAAACATGTCTGCAATTCAGCCTCTCTAACTGAAATGAGGAAGGGGAAGAAGGAAGAGGAAGTAACCTTGGAGAAAGGAGAGAGGAAGTGAGCCTAAGGGTAGCAATCTAAATGTAGTTCTAGGAAAGAAATGGGGAGAACACACCTAGATTGTCTATTTGCCTATTCCATTGCTTCTGCTACTTCAAATCATTTACTCCATGTAGTGGTACAACATCTTTGGTCATCTGTATGGTTTGCACTGCATCTCCCCCACCCACTTACTGTTGATCATACTGAGGCAGAGGCTTCTGGACATTGAAGTCCAGTGATGTCTGAGGACCAAAAGTGTCTCACCCCAGGAACAGGGGCTTCTGAGCCAAGCATGTGCATCTCACAGCCGATATCTAAAAGGGCATTCAAGGACTGTGTCATAACAATATGATTCAACCAATCAAGTCAACTTTTTTGCTTTGAGAAAAAGGCTGAATAATCAATTTAAGATGCCTCCATTAATCAGTGGCTCGCAGTATGAATAACTGAAACTCCATTGTGAAGCCAATGACTAAGCATTGTTAGAGAATTTTTAATTTATCAGCCTGAGGCATTGTTATTTACATTGCTTGATTCACTTTTCTTGCAAAGCTAAGATGATGTCTCATTGCTTGCTTGGCTGCCCATCATCTTGCATTGTAAGTTCCTCAGGGCAGACTATTCAGCTTTAGGTGTTTTGCATGCAAGAAGGGACTCCTCCCATTGATGGTATGCAAATGACAACTCATAATTGCTGGTGTTTATTGACTGACCTTGGAGACTTGACTGGTTTGTTTACTTTTCTTTTGTTAATTAAATGCTTCCATGCGGATTTTATGTTGTTTGTTTATCTCTAACACTTTCGCCTATGAGTATTGCACTTTTCCAACCAGCAAGTTATTCAGAGGAGAAATAGCTGATGGATATCATAGAACAGCCAGCACTATGACCATTAAGAACCACTTCCATGTAGAAGATGAAGTGCTATAGCAGGAGATTCCCCCAAAAGGGAATGGACAGTCCAGGCTCAGCACTCAGAACAGCTCAGCAAACATGGCTCAGCAAACAAGTGTGGCTGCAGAGGTCTTACTTTTTTGCTCTCCAAAAAAGTAACTTTTCCAACTCACACAGGGGTTTAGCTACAACTCATAGGAACAGCTAATGTCTCAGAATCTGCTGCTACTGAAACGAAGAACCTATGTGCCAGTGTAGTGTTAGCCTAGTTAACAATTGTATTCACCACAGACTAGTTTTAGACACAATAACCATGTTGAGGGCATAGTTTATTGGATGCTAAAGTGGGGCTACTGGGCTGAGAACAAGCATTGTGTCCATGTGTGGTATCTCGTTCTCTCCCTTCTATCTTGCACATTGCTTGAACATTTCTGAGATTCATGAAACCATAGTCTTTTTTTAAAACCTGCACCAGAAATCTGGTAAATCATGGCTTGACATTGTGGTTTGGAGTTAGAGAATAAACCAGAGTTTCCCAATTCAGATGTAACAGGAAATTGTGGTTTTGCAAACTTTATAGGTTTTTCACTACAATGCATGAGAGAAGCAAGTGACAAAAGAGCCTGTATCTGATGCTCAGCTGTCACCTATGGCTCACATCAACGTTCCCTCTAATTTTCCGGAGCGCTGGGTGGGGGCCCTGCCTGTGTGTGTGGGTTTCTAGCCATGATTGGAAGCGAATGGGCAGCAACAGTGGCTCAGCTGCACAACCTCGATGCAGCGCTATGCGGCCACACAGCTTAGAGGGAATGTTGTGTTGCATCATTCAAATGTGTGGCTGCTTCAATAGTTTGAGATTATTGGAATGCCCTCTCCAGCTTCATAAAATCATAGAATAATTTAGTTGGAAGGGGCCTATAAGGCCAACCCCCTGCTCAATGCAGGAATCCAAATCAAAGATCTGAGGGACACGTCATATGTTAAAGGCATTCTAATTGTGCATTTAACATTTGATCCCAACCACTGAGCCATCCTTAGATACAGGAACTGGGGATAAGGGACCTGCTTGACTCTTGTTTCCATCACTGAATATGACCTAGTCTGATCCTTCTTTTAAAGTCTTCTTTTAGTCGCAGGAGAGGTGTGTTCAATAAGTTCAAAAGGATGCAAGGAGTCTACAGTATGAGCAACTTCATGCAGCTGCAGGCCATTTATTCTAAATGCCAGTGCTATGTAACTCAAGATGAAATGTGCCCAGTAAATGCATTTATAACTAGATTAAAAAGTCACAGTAATTTAATTCTAACTGCATCATTAGGAAAACGAAGATTAGATAAGCAACAAGAACACTGCTGAGACAAAACCCAAGTGTTTACCCACTGTTGTTCTGCTGTATGGTCTCATTCATGTGGGATTCCGGGCTGCTTGGATGCCAAGCTGGGCCTCACAGCACCCAAAATGCATAATCTAGTTTCATGCCTTCAGAATGTCAAGAGTTGCCACCAATGCCCTTCCCTACCATGATTTGTGGCACACACTGATGTTCTCTCCCTCCCACCCATGATGGCAAACAAGCTGTCTGTGAGAGTAAACACTGACTTAGTATGTATGTACTGGTAAAATAGGACAGATGAGTTACTTCCTTACATATATCCTATATAATTAGCACCCTCTAGAGCACAGAAAGCAACCAGAATTAAGCACTTGAAACTTGTTGATTTCCAGGGGGAAATGAAGCATTGATTTTTTTTTCCTGGCATACAGAGTGGAGGAAGGGCTGATCTGAGCCATTTATCTGCTCAAAGCACAACTTTTCTGCTGTCTTCCACACCCTGTGTAGCTGGCAGTGTGCTGGTATTTGCCCCAGACGGCCTCTAGTTTTATGCACTCCAAACCTGAGATCTCATGCAAGATCTGGCCACACATCCCATCACTTGGGTATGCCATGTAAGGTTTGTCTGCATTTGATCCAGTCTCAGTCTGTGCGTCTGTCGCATGCCTGCTGGCATAAGTAGGGTGGCCATTTGAATGCTACCAGAAAGAGATGACAAAAGTCCCAAAATCCTGGGACTGTGCAATCCTGGGACTGTGCAATCCTGGGACTGTGCAGCTTGCCCATGACTACAATGACGGGCAGATTCACTGTTAAGCTGCATTTTTATATAGGGTTGTATAGTGTTCCAGAAAAGGTGGCAGCATTCCAGAGTTCTTTTTAACATGTACAGAAATACCACATCCCACATTAATGACTTTTATATCATCTTATTTCTGTATTGTTCATAATTTAATTTTTTCCCCTCATCCAGAAGTGATCTAACACTAGTATATCAGTGTTAGTGATAAAATAGCAAGGTGATCCCAGAGCTAATCTCATACACATAAAAGTTTTTTTTTAAATGGGGTTTAGAACACAGGGTGGGGGTGTTCCCACGGTCCAGAACATCACTCCCCAACTGCCTACTTCTTCGAAACACCACCCACAGACATGCCTTCCATTGTTACAAGAAAGAATCAACAGATCACATAGGAAAAAGTCAAATTTGATCATGCAGCCACACCTATAGTATGATACAATCAGATATTAGCATAAAAAGGTCCTCTTGTGTTTCGAACTAGAACCTATACTGAACCTGACAGCTCATATCAGAATAACAAAGACAGTTTCTACAGAGGCAATATGCTATATTGTGAGAGGGGGAAAGCAGAAGAAACTTTTATGAAGATTTATTTCTTTCATATATAGTTTTATGAAATTATATAGGGAAAAATGTTGTTCTCATGCAGGGGAAGATGTGTAGCTGTAATTTAGATCTAAACGCAATTAAACTACTGGGCATAGCATATTTTCCCCTACCTGTCTAGGCCAGAGTTCAGCTAAGAGTCACAAGTTAAAACAATATTTCAACTAAAGATAAAATTTCTTCTTCAGGGCAGGGAGAGCAAAAAAACTCTTGTAACTAAATAATGAGCAGGGGAAAAAAAATCTTCCTGCCAAAGGCTGCAAGTTTTAGTTAGTAAGCATTTAGAAATTTTAAGAAAAATTTAATTGAGGAATAGCTTCTCCTGATTAAGACATTGTGTATTTCCCCCACTCTTCCCTGCCAGTTCTATCACTTAGGATAATTAAGAGACAATAACGTCAGAGGATACAGCCCAGATGGACAAAACGTAGCAAACTGCCCCTCCATGACTGCTTCCATTGAAAGTCAGCAGTACTCTGCTCCCAAAGTGGTTCTTTGTTAACAATTCATGTGGGCAGTCTATGCCTTGTTTTAAATGATGATTGTCTCCCAAAATCCACTTGGAAGTTAAAAACAAGGTGCACACACGCCTGTATGCCTTGTTTTCAAAATAAATTCTGCTTCTGCCATGATACTGACATTCAGTGTCAGGTTGTGCCCTCCGTTCAATGTGGAGGACCATGGCCACTACAACCATGAATGTTGCCCACCCTGTGCTAGAGGCTAATTTTTAGCTGGCTGGATAGCTCAGTGGTTTAGGTATCTGGCTGCTGAGCCAGAGGTTGGCAGCTCAATTCCCCACTGTGCCTCTTGAAAGAAAGAGCGTAGCCTTGGGCAAGCTGCACAGTCCCAGGATGCCCTCAGAAGAAGGGAATGATAAACTGCTTCTGAGTATTTTCTACCAGGAAAACCCTGAATAGAGTTCCCATAAGTCAAAATTGGCTTGATGGCACATCATCATCATGATGATGATTTTTCTTTTAAACTTTTCCCTCACCTGATACATCCTAGAAGCTCACTGGTCCTTGTCATATGTTACATTTTTTTTTAATATTGGTTTTATTTTTAACTAGCAAACATGTGTACTTCAACGTATCTAGGATGACCCAGATATAGAATATAGTATAGAAACTAACTTTCAGGTGACCCTGTTTCCAAACTGATGAACATTCAGCAACCTGAGTTTGTTGTCAGAGAGAATGGTAATAAAGATCCCCCTCCTCCCATTTTGTAGCAGGCAGCAGGTGGACCGTGTCCCATGTGAAAAGGACAGTGGCCACATCTGAAATCTAATTTTTTTTCTGAGTCCGGCAAGATTAAGCCTTGCCGACCTCGTGTTGGCTTGCGTTTGATTCATGTGCGTAGGAATCTTCAACCTGGGATGAGTCCATCAGATAATATTATGGTTCAGAGAAGAAAATGTTATATGACTTGACTGTAGGCCTTAAAGTTGAAACGCCTGCATTTGACAATTTTTATCCTTGAACTTTCTTCTTCATCAATGAAACTTTGACAAAGAAAAAAGACAACCAATTTTGAACATTCCCCCCCCCCCCCCCTGATTATAAATCGAAATGGACAGAGTCTTCTGGACGCTTTCTCCCTGGCCAGGGCCATTTTGGCATCATACATCATTAAAGCTCTGTTGCTCCAGTGATGTATTAGCATCATACATTCTGCGAACAATGCTATCCTGATGATACATCACTCTTTTTTCACATCATGTCACACTCTCCCTATCATAACATCAACCAACAAGAACACATTGAGGACAGGCAGTACATTTTAATTTATGATGTATTTTCTACATCCCCCCCACCCTCCAAACTTCCATCTCTAATCAACTTTTGGAAACTTCTGTGCATTTCCAAATGTGGTGGTTATTCTTTGCTCTCTCCAAACACCTCAACACCACCACCTTTGATTTTGCATGAGCTTCATCTGCTGAAGCCTATGCTATACATCTTCTCTCTTTGCCCTGTAGAAATTCTTAGAATAGAGGAGGGCAAAAGGTGGCCCTCCAGATGTTGTTGCATTGCCACTCACGTCAGTCTTGCGCACATAATCAAGCAAATGGAGGGGCACATTTTAATCGCCCCTCTGCTTAATTTGGGGGGGAGAGTTTCCCATTTTCAGATTTTAATATAAAAATCTTGCAGTGGTCTGGACAGCTCCAAAGCAGCCCCATGAAGAAAAGTTTTAAAAGAAAAGCTGAGAGATTTCAATGGTTCCTAACCTTGGGTCCTCAGAAGTTTTTGAACGAAAACTCCTATGAGTCTTCACCACTAGCTGTGCTGCCTAGAATTTCTGGGAGGTGTAGTTCAAGAACATATGGAGACCTAAAGTTGGGAAGCACTGGATTATATGATAGACTCCTTTAAAAACAAGCCTGTCCATTGGAAGATGAAGCAGGCTTGTTTTCTGTGGCTGCAGAGGGTACATGATAATGCAAAATAATAATCATGTGCCATCACATTTGGTCTAGATGGGCGGGATAGAAAGCCAATAAATAAACAAATAAATCAAGTCAATTCTGACTTATGGCAACTTTTTTCAGGATTTTCCAGGTAGAGAATACTCTGGAGTAGTTTACCATTCCCTTTTTCTGTGGATACCCTGGGATTGTGCAGCTTGCCTAAGGCCACTCAGGTTAGTTCCACTCACAGGAGAAACAGTGGAGGGATTGAACTCCCAACCTCTAGCTCTGCAGCCAGAGACCTAAACCATTGAGCTATCCAGCTGGCACTGAGATGAAGCAAATGATTAAATAAACAGAGAGCAGATTTTTAATAAATTTTAGGAGAAACAGACTGCCAGTTAAAGTTATTAAACAATTGAAGGGACTGTCTCAGAAGGTGCTGGGCTTTCTTTAATTGCAGTTCCTAAATAATAGTTGGATGGTTATCTGACAGGGATGCTTTAGCTGTGGGTTTCCTACTTCACTCAGGGCTCGACATGGTGACCCAGAGTGTCCCTTCCAGCTTTAAATTGTACGGCTATACGAAAACACGACCATTGTGCCCTAATACCCTGGGGTGGGGGGTGAGGAGTGGACTGCTGCTGCTGCTCATTCTGCTGAATAGGGCCCTGGGCTTCTACCCCAAAGTCATGTCCTGCCAGTGCCACTGAGAGACAGTTACATAAAATAATTGTGGTAAGCTCCCACTAGTACATTTGATTGCAATGCATCTATCACAAACACAGTTGTTTCTTGGGATAAAGATAGCAGCGCAACCAATAGACTTTACATGTGCACTTGTGTGTACATAGACACACATCTACAGCAATTTTGTGTAATAAATACCTAAATGGCCATGTTGTCCTTTCCCTTTGTTAGGCTACTATAACTGTAGTTCCCAACCTTGGGTAACCTAGACGTTCTTGGACTGCGATTCCCAGAAACCCCAGCCAACACATCTGGTGTGAAGACTTCTGGGAATTGCAGTCCAAGAACACCTGGGTTACCCAATGTTGGGAATTACTGACCTAGAATTTCTAAATGTCTTCAGTTACAAGGTATTGTTGTAAGTAAGAGACTTTTCTTGCCTGCATCAGTGACACTATTGCATCTAGTCTAGGTTTTTGTCTTTGGCATCAGGGTGAGAAGGAACCATGCAGTTGGAAGTAGTACTGGCGCAAAATTGACTTATTTTGAGAACAGGAGCGGAAGAGTTATGTCACAGGATGCCCAATAGAGGGCAGTATTCACCATATTCGTCAACTGAATTGCTGTCCTACTCAAATCAGTTTACGGTTTTGCCTTATGGGGTTAAGTGAAGTGCAAGATCACTTTGGGGAGCATCAGATAATAATGGAATAGCAGTACTTTTTCCTATCATGTCTGACTTATTTGGTATTTTTTGTTGCTTTTGTTTTCAATAACTGAATTTAGTGGCACAGCAGGGTGATATTTATTCTATAGGAAATGTGTGCTGGTTTTGCAGATAGAAAGCATCCATGGTGGCTGACAAATGCAAATAATACAGTTCAAGTAGAAAATTATTATCAGTAGGATTATGGCCACAAATCTGTTAACATTAGTTCAGAGTAGTCACTATTGAATTTGTGTTTTAGTTTTAATCTTGTTATTTGTATTTTTTCTTTTATTAATTAATAAAAAACAAAAAAAAACACAATATTAAAAGCTAAAACAAAAAGTTCAGAAATCAGCAACACCACAGCTTGCAATGAATCTAGTACAGTAGTGTGTAAGTACATATGATGACTGCAGTGTCCTTGACAGAACAGAATTATATAATGAAACTATCTGCATATTGTGATTTCACAGAAGCACAGAAAACCTACATGTGTCATAAGAAATGCAGAATGCAGTTTTCTGTAAATCTTCCTATAAATATAATTTTAAAAACAACTTATTTCTAACTCTTGGGAGTGTGAAGTGGTTGAAAATTTCAGGAACTAGAAGGTAACAGAAAAAGATATTCAGTGATCAGTGAATTAGACTTTCCATGATTAACAAAGCTAGGATTAATGCCTATAATGACAGCCTGCTTATTGTAACTTCCAGCAGAAGAAAATAACACTGTGGCTAGTAGTCAAAATGGTCAAATATGCCCAACAATTTATTTTCCTTGGATACTTCCCCTTCTTTTACTTACTTGTTTATTTATATCCTGCCATTCCTCCAAGTCAGGTTCTCCTGCTGACTTGATCTGCACAACAATCCTGTCAGGTGGTTAGACTGAGTGTCTGGCAATGGGTTTCATAGTTCATTAGAAGCTTCAATGTGTACCCCACAAGTCAAAGTCTTAAATCACACTGACTTTCATGTCACCCCCCATTCCAGTTCAGTTCATGTTGGAAGGAAGCAGGTTACCTGTACATCATGCTCCCCCATGCTTGCAATTTGAAACTTTTGTTTAATTTTGGTTTTGCTTTTTTGACAACAGTACATGCCCTTTTATAATTGTTTCTTTCACATTTTTATTCATCCAGTTCTGCAAAGCATCCCTGGAAGAGATTATGAGCACTATATACACTACCTGCTGGCAGATCAGTGCACATCTGTAACAATTGAAGTAGCCAGCTTTTGTGCAGTGGCATTAGCTTGCCTGTGTGTGGTTGAGGATACACTCAGCTGCTGAATGGTCAGAAGAGTAAGCAGACTCAGAAGTGCCATCCAGGCTTCATCAGATACTGTAACGATGAGGAGGATGCTGGCTGTGCGCGCTGCACAGTGACCCATAAGTGGACAGGTCAGTTTGGGGAGGCGGGACAGGGGTCCCGGCAGCTTGGATCCACAATATTCTTATTCATTTAGGAATACAAATATCCCATCCCTAGTCATCATATGAATGACCAGCCAAATAATAGACTTTTTAAATGGGGGTAGGTTTCAGGCAGACAGTAATAATCCTGCATGATTCATTAAGAGCAACATCCGTTTGTTTGACAAGTGTTGACTTATACCATACAGCACTACCTGTTAGTCACAGGGACAAAGCTGTTGTTCTTATAGTTTGTGGGTATTTTTTTTGTAGATCAGGATGCAATCCAGACTGACATGCAAATGCTTTGGGGTAGGGCAATATTCCAAAACCTTGTCTTCCCAGATAAATCAGAGAGTCCTCTTTGCTTCTTTTTTCTTTACGTGGAAGGCACAGACCTGTGTTTTTAAACGGTTTGATTTGAGGTGGTTGTTTTTATACTATAGAGAAACATCTAATGCAGAGGTGAGCTGCTGTTCAATGGACTAGTTTCCCCCTAGACTGTCAAGGCAAGATCATCAGCATAGATGAAACTCCTGGATTATGGCAACGTTGGTTGATCATTTGTGTAAATGTTAAAAAGTAATGGCCCCAGGATGCTGCTCTGTGGGAGACTGTTCCTTTGATTTTTCCAGCGACTATGCCTCTCTTGAAATTCAACAAAGGATATTTGGTTTTGAAGTAAAACAGCAACAATTTCTATTAGTCCATGATCTTTAGCAAGGAGTTAGAGCTTTTTGAGCAACAGTTGATAGTGGACACTATCATATGCCATTGTAAGTTTGACAAATGCTGCTCCAGTTACTTTATGTGTTTCAAAACCATCTTCTATATGCTGGGTTAAATTTAGATTTAAGATTCCTACTAAGCTGGTGATACGATATTCATTCAATAGAGTATAAATGTATCCCATATAGCAATTTTTAAATCCAGTGCAGTTAATAATATTTTCCTCCACAAAGCTCAATTATATTTTCCCTTCTGTCTGTTTTTCTGTACCCATCCCCTGGTGTATTGGTCAGCATTGTGTGGCTGATGAGCACAAACCTCCCTTCATGGACTGTTTGAGCTCCTTCGTCAGAAGATTTTTCATACTTCTAAAAACCTTGAGGGTTTCCTGATCCACAACCACCTTCTTCTTGCAAGTGGGTGCTGCCATTTTGGCTACACGTGCCACAGTTCTCAAAATTTTAGTATTGGGATTAAAGAGGGAAATATGCCTATATCCTGACTTCATTTATGGAAAAAAGATCAGAGATGTTGGTGAGAGAACAAAGAATAAGTAGGGTGGTAGAAAAAAAGGTGGCTCATATAATAGTTTGTTTTTGCCATAGGCTAGCTTTGGATAGGCAGTTGAGTTAATTCCACTTCTGTTTTTCATTCACCAGTATATTCACCAAATACCAGTTACATTTGGCAAGTGCCAATTGTTTTCACCATATTTTATTTACACCTATCAGTTGAAGACCTGTGGGCACTCTGAAGCGGCTACTAGGGAATTGCCACCATGGTCATAAAATTCATGAATCTGCTGCTAGATTAGAAAACTGATAGCAAATTGTGAAAAATAGTCAGCATTGTAAGCCCTGAGTTTGATAGCCCCAGTGAATTTAGAAACAGGCAGCCCCTGGAACCATTAAAGTATTGGTGCATGGGATTTACAGGTGTGCTGCATATGATATTTCTGATTATCTGATGTATGCCTATGATACAATACTGCATAAATTAATCTCATGGCATAAACAGATCAAGAAGGTATGAAGCGGGGGGGGGGGGGAGGTAGGTCAATTTACCCCAGAGAGCATTCTCCCATATCACCAGCCATTGGCAGGAAGCAAACAAAATAAATAAATAAATGCATAATAGGTCTGACGTTTATATCCATACTTCTTCTTTAGGGGTTATGGGTGGGTTCCCTCACTCTCATTTCACTGTCATTAACACTAGTGTTCATAAATGCATCTAGATTAGCATATAAACATCTGATGCAACACCACCTATGTGTTCTATGATTTTGGTGATGAGCTGCTTCTTTTGCACAATATGTAAAGTAGCCAATCTGCTAAATATGCCAATATGAAGAGAGAGAAAATCAAACCACTACAAGTGTTTTCCATGTAGAAAACTATTCTGTAAATACAAAGGCTCAGCCTATCTTAATATCCTATTTTTCTACATGCAAGGCGTTTACTGCATTTTGTGTACTGTGTAGGAAAAGATCCATTCCTTGAATCTACTAGATGTAGAAACTTGCCCTTATTCTGAAATGGGTACTCCAAAACACAGGAGGAAAATATCACCTTGATATATTCCACCTTGGAGGAACAGAGGGAGATTAAAGGCATTAGTTGTGTTGTTTTTTTCCCCTTCCTTTCTTCTGTGTGATCTATTCAAAGTTCTTAAGAACACAATAACAGTCTAGTAGATGGATCAGACTGCAAGCCAAACCACATGTTGCACAAGAGATTAATCATCATATTGTCCAGCATCTAAATTTTACCTGAGAAGCAGCTGTGATATGCTTTGCCAAATGGGATCAGCAGCTCTGGAGGGGGGGGGGGGGAATTAACCCTTCATGCCACTTCAGTGCCATTTTGCAACTGAAATCTTAGAAATAATCTTAGAACTGCAGAGCAGGGAGGAACCCTATGGATCACTGAGTCCAAGCACCTGCTAAGGAGGCACAGTGGAGAATCGAACTCCCAACCTCTGGCTCTGCAGCCAGATGCCTAAACCACTGAGCTATCCAGCAGTTAAATCACATCCCCAAATCTGTTCTTAGCCATTAGGAAAAAATTAAATTAAGGTAATTACCATGCTACATTCTCTCCTGAGCCCTTTTAATGGACCTAGCAACACTTTTGGTGAGGGTTAAACAAGAAAATTGTATGGGGGTGGGGGAACTAATCCACTTTCTCCTGCTGTCTTGAATTTATCCCAAAACTCAACTCCAGTCCTCAGGTGCTTTGAAGGTAACACTGAAGGTTTAATCATAAATCCAACTTGTAATGGCCTATTTGACTCTAAAATTCCACCAAGTTCACAATTCATGCTGGCTGGTCATTATGAGGGTTGTGATCCAGTTCAAAAGGAAGGCACCAAGTTTGTGGATAGCTGAACAAAATCAACCTGTCCTGTTATTTGGATTCTAGCATCTAGTATGCCCCCTTGCATCTGATATTCTGCCGTATACTGCCTTTGAGCCTAGATGCTGCACAGATTGACATATCCCCCAGAATTAATTTGTTTGTTCCCCTTGTAAGTGAGCATTGCTTCTAATTCCTTAAGCTATCAAATTCTAGGATTTCTCTGGATTCTGGTAATTGCCCGGAGGTCACACAAATTGCCTCACTGGGATTGATTCATGCCCACTCTTGATTTATAGCATTCCCTAGGAGAATCTTAACTATGAAATGATGCATATTTTAAAAAAAATATTAAAGGAAAAAAGTCAGCATCTCCTCTGAACAAAAAATAAAAAGACAGACTTTCAGTATTGGCTTCCATCATATAGTACGTCTTACAAGAGACTCATTCTAAGATGTAAAGGTGTTTACTTGGCATGACTGAATATTTCTGCCAAATGTAGGCCACAGTGCCTCAAGCGACAAGGCTTTGCCATGGGGTAGGTACTTTGCATTCATACTCAACTGCTTTTCCTTTTAGCCAGTCCTTGTTTGCTTCCTTATGTAATCATTCTAATATGATAAATATGTATAATACCCAGAAGGCCTTCCACTGGAGAGAACCAAATGTGGCAGAGAGGTGAGTGGGCAACAAGGGGGATAGAGATAGACAGTTGGATAGAGCAAAGGGTGCCAGGTTTATGAGCACTGAGGCACTACCCCTTTGGGGATTCAGGGCATGTGATTAAACCGATGTTTTTATAAAGGGTAATTTAGGTCATCTAGCCCAGCCATTCTCAACCTTGTTTTGGTCACAGCCATAAACATAATATGAAAGAAGTATAGGCCGAATCAGGATTGTGTACGTCGCATAACAGACCTTATAAGGTGGTGTGTGAAGAATTGTTTCCAGTCTGTGGCTGCCTTCAAATGTGCCAGGGCTACCCAGGGGGCTATATGACCCCCGTTGAGAATGGCTGATATTCTTTGAAGCCTTTTTTCTTTTATTGCTATCCCTAGAATTCCCCAGGCAGACTCTGGGATTTGTATTAAAAAAACATAACTGCCGAGGTTCTGGTCTATCCCCCTGCCCCAGTGATGGATCTGCATTATATTTATACAGAATTGAGCTGAGGCCATATCTTTGTGGTTGCTTTGACACTCTCTTGGCTGGAAAGACAACTGGTGTACCTTTCCTGTTTGTATATATGTGGAGGGGTACGAGAAATTTCAGCAGTGCTTTAGAAAGTTTGCTTTTGGATATATCCAGGATTAAGTTGCAAAAAACAAAGGGTGTTTCCTTCTACAAGAGAGAGGAAAGGCCTTTTAGAAGACAGTACTTACCACCCACAGTATTGGTAACCACTTGAATTAAAAGTAATGACATCTTAATAGAAAATCTGCTGCTTGACTTAACTGCTGCACCCTAACAGTTGATTAAGAAGACCAACCAATCGATTATACTGTATGTGACAGCCTGACTATCCATTTAATTTGTATTTCTTTGATTATTGTTTGAATTATTACTTGTTCACCACATTTATTTATTTCCCCTAGAAATGCCAGTATATACTTTAAAACGTTTCTAAAACTTTAGAATGATAACTCTTAGGAGTTTTTCCTGACACTCAGTCCTGTACTTAGACACTGGAAAGAGCTCCTTTCTTATAGTTGTTGCAAAGCCTTATCCCCTGCATGTTTGTTGAAAATTAATACTGTTCTTGATCAACATGAATTACCCACTATTATCAGTAGATACCTTATACTTTTGCAAGAGGCAGATCCAAATGTTCTGGATGACACTAACTGTAATTAGAGCTTCTAGGATTTATTGCCTAAAAGGTATGGACAGCACCAGCTTACTTTCCCTAACTGAAAATCTATCCTGTAGTTTCCCTTCAGTCTCTGTGACCATTGGCTGTACCTGCTAGGGCTCATAAAAGATAGAGCCCACCAATATCTGAGGGCAACAGATTCTCTACTTGTGCTCTAGATTCATCCCTGAAAGAAGATTTCCACATTTGAAAACCAGAGCTGGTTTGAGATTTAAAACTGTCCATATATTCAGCTGAACAGTTTGCAACACATTTCTTATCAGAGTGGGGTACAGGGAAACCTCCAGTACTGAGATAGTGTCAGCAGAAACATTATCCACACAAAAAAACCCCGAGTATGAGCAATTTTGCACAGAACGTGGGAAGTTCCTTTTAAAAAGAAACTTGCTGTCTGGAATCTAGTAGGGTACAGTTACTCCACATAAAGCTGATGATGTCGTCTGCTATTTTTCTGTGCTTTAAAAGCTTCAATTCCCCTCCTGAAGGCTTTAAGGCTCACTTGAGATGCCTTTCATCCTGGGGAAGTCTTTCATTTCTGAAAATAGCAGCTACTGGGATGATCTTACCAACAGTAGTGATTTTAGGCAATTAAAGACTCCCCCACATTCTGTGGCCCCCAAAGGGTCCCCCAGGACAAAAAGGATCCCAAAGGATCACTAGAACCTTCAAGGACGGGGGAGTGGGATTCATCAACTTTTGATGCCTGAAAAACTGCCGCAGCTGGTGACATCATAAACCATACGTGGCATTACTTAACATGATTGGATTACAGCCATTGCGTTACTCATTTCTCCTCAACAGCCAGCCTGCTATTATCATCACTGCTGCTTTGATTTCACAAGTAATTTAATGCATTACACATTATTAATGCATTTTTCTGTTGTTAGCAGCAGGCAAGAAAAGGCATGGAAATACTCTCTAGTGGCCAATTCTAATATTGTATTTTGCAAAAATATAAAAGCCAAACCAAAAAAATCGTGCCATCTAAGGATCAATAGGAGAAAGACACAAAACTTGGGAAACTGCTGTCAAAATGCATCTAGGGGAAAAAAAGTGTGCTGCTTATATACCGCCTCATAGTGCTTAAAGCACTCTCTGGGTGGTTTACAATTTAATTATGCAGGCTACAAATTGCCCTCCCAGCAAGCTGGGTACTCACTTTACCAGTCTTGGAAAGATGGATGGCTGAGTCAACCTCAGACTTGCTACCTGGGATTGAACCTGGGCCATGAGCAGACTTTTAACCACTGCACCACAGGGCGCATCTATCAGTACCTTAAAATGTCTCTACAAAGCAATTTGGAATGTAACAGGAAAACATTACTTTATACACCTGAAAACAACTTTATTAGAATTGTTTCATTGCATTTACTGTAACCTTGTTACCCAAAAAGTATCTAGTTGGAGACAACATATGTGGTACTTGTAACTAGTTACTTCCATGTGTTGCTATTTTGTTACAGAAAGGGAAAATATGTTTTAATATGGTAAGGGAGTATTTACAATCAGGTACACACTGCTGGAGAAAAAAAAATGATAGAAAGCAGTGTCAGCTCCAACGAACCCTGGCCAAGTATGCCTAGGCTGATATGGATCCGGTTTATTTTATCAGGCATGCCTTCTCAATAATAATAATAATAAAAGTCTCACTATGTTAAACGGGGCTTAGTCTCTTCTAAGAATGTTTTGGAATTGCAGCCATAAGCTCTTAATTACCTAAACGTCTTTAACGAAGGATTGATAAGTTTGCATGATATGCCCCCAAATTTGTAATATCTGAAGCTGTCCAAAATATTTGCACAGGAGGCTTGGACGAATAGGTATAATCTCCGAACAGGAGAGAAGAGAATACAGGTTGTTTTTTTCCAACGTCCTCTCTTGACCTTGAAATGGCATTATGTTGAAGGCATTACAAATACCCTCTCTTTCCTCTCTCCCATTGCTCGTTTGAAGTGGATTGTGCCCTTGTCAGCAAGCCTTTTTTATTATTTTATTTTGGGTGCTTGTGGAAAGGGGTGAATACAATTAGATTCTAAAGCAAAGATAAAAAAATGAGGGGAAGGGTTTCTGACTGAAGCTCTAAAAGCCCCTTTCAAGTTTCCTTTATTGCAGAATCACCTGCAAGCAATATTGCCCCCATGGAGAATGAAGTGTGAACCCTGCAGAGTGGCATATGGGATCAGATCTTTGAGGAGATTATTTTAACAGTTGTGATCCACTGCTAACCACTTCGGCCAATAGGATTATGTCTGAAATAGGAACTGGATGGAAGTTGATCAGCATCATGTAATTTATGGGATTGCTTCTTTTATGTTCCAGCGCCAGATAAAAACAGAGCAAGGAGAAGTGGAAAATAAACAGAACAGGAAACCTGAAGCTTATCCATTTAAGAAACAGAGGTGTGTCCTTTCTGAACATGTGTTTCTATCCATGAAGAAATCTGAAATGTAAAAGTTATACAGGTATAGCTGTTGTCTTTTAGACCATATTTCTTCATGTTGTCGTGATCCAGTCTGAGATTCCTACTGCCATCTGTCCAAATTGTGTGCCACATATAAGATGGCCCTTCAGATGTTAGTTTCCAGGCCATCAGCCCCAACCAGAGAGTGGCAAGGCTACCTCTGCAGGGCCATAGGTTTTCCAGGATTGCCCTAAAAATATATTTATCCCCACAAAGCATCCTCAGGAGGGAATGCAGGAGAAAAGAGGCAGGAGGGATGGGTATATCCTTAAACCATCACTTGCTACTGGTTCTCCCTTAGAAATTCTCCCCTCAACCACTTCTGTCTAAACTCATGTTTGCAAGAAAAGCACAGCCCTTGTGCAAACCTATGTGTGGGTTGGTGGGGGGTGAAGGTGAGTGTGTGTGCTGGTTTGGGTGACAATAGGATTTTGCTTTTTTCTTCCTGTAATGCAGTTTGTGATTTTCATAGAAATTACAGTTGGATAAGGGGAGGATTTAAGTCTTCCTTTGCCACACATGGTTTTCACATGAAAACTGGGGGTGCCTGCTTTTACTATCAAATTAGGTAGAAACAAAAACAAAACCTCAAAACAAATCATAGTATGTTTCCAAAATGACCCAGTCAGTGTCATATATAGTTATGTATTACAGTAGAACAAGGGTATTAGGATTGTGTGGCCATAAATTGGAAACAAAAGGGTTTTGCAGGTAGATGGGTGGATGTACTTCAGAGCTTGCAAAATAAGTATGAATGTGTGTCATTTTGTATGTCAGCACCGCAGAGTTGCATTTTTAATAACTTGAGTGGAAGAAGGTTACTGTGCTAGTAGATTGTAGCAAAACCAACGATAAGTCTTGCAGCATCCTAAAGATGAAAAGGTTCTGCTTGGCACAAAATGTTGTGCATTGTAGCTGACTTTATCAGGTGCAGACTAATGAAAAGACATCTGATGAAGTGAGTTGCAGTCCACGAAAGCTTGTGCAAAATAAACCAGATAGTTTGTTATTTTTAAGAATATTAACTTCTGCAAACTATACTAGTTGCAGCAGTATAAGGTAAAACACCTGTTTTCTGGACAAAAAATAATTTAGAGGAGCCTCATAATCTGAGGCACTAAGTCATAGTTGATGTCATTCTTTCATGAGTACATGGCACTGATGGCAGAAGGTGGTTTTGGGCAGGGCAAGCCTTCACAGCTGTTCTTCAGCAGAGCAGGGAGTAGTGGCCTTGGGCAATGGACAAACAGCAGGATCCCTTGTAAAGGGTATTTTTCAGGTAGGTAGCACTAGCTCAAAACATTGATATATAGCAGTGGTTCCCAGCCTTGGGTAGCTTGGACCGCAGTCTGGCCTGCACAGCTGGTGGCAAAGGCTTCTGGGAATTGCAGTCCAAGACCACCTGGGTTACCCAAGGTTGGGGACCACTGATATATAGTAATAAAATAAATGAATAGAGTACCACCATTTCATGACACAGCAAAATCTGCTGCCTTGAGACTTCTGCCTCACTCTGGCAAATGTCAGGGCCCGTGCTGACAGTTAAGACAGGCTTTTACAGATGTTACATTTCTCTCTCTCTCTCTCCTGGACTTTAATGTAGAAAGCCCCGATGCCCTCACTAAATCGGGTCATAGAGAAAGGCAGGCATTACCTAGTCCTTTTCACCCCTTCTCTCCAGTGCCAAATTTACATGCAAACTAAAGAAAAAAAGCGGTTTAAAGTCTCGGACTATAAAGAGCCTTTAAATAAAATAAAATAACAAATAAGTGCAATTTTAAAAAAAATCTACCCACCCTCTCTCTGAAAGTTATCTCACCTAAAAATTAAGCCTCCCTACTGCTGCTTCTATGGGGGAACCAGAACAGGCAGGAAGAGAAAACCAGCCACTTTCCTTTCAGTGCCCAATTTACATGCATTTTCAGTAAAGTACAGTTTAAGGCCTCCGATTCTGAGGCCCTCTAAAAATAACTTTTAAAAACAGTAAAGTAAAAAAAAAAAAAACCTCTTAAATCTCTAATTGTACATAAAGAAGCAGCCAAGAAAACCAGAGTCTAGAACAGGTATTACGATACAGCATTTTGTTGGTTTGCTTCTTTATTTAAAGTTGAAGCTAGGAGGCCTCTTTAAACTTGACCCAGCTTAAGGCCTCCCGCCTGCCTCCTCCGGGCCGGGCTTCTCTCGGTCTTTCTCTGTGCAGGCAGACTGCGTCTGCCTCAAAGAGATCAAGCGGGGGATCCAGGTCACGGGCGAACCAGGCAGAATGTATCCGCTCGCTTGTTTCCGTGCGCGCGCGCAAAGAAGAAGAAGAAAAAAGGAGGGCGGGGGCGGTGCTGGGAAGGGAGGAAAGAAGCAGAAGAAGGGGCGGAGCATCGGCGGAGAGTGTGACGTCCGCCGAATTGGTTACTCTACGTTCTAGAACTCCGCCCCACGTGCGTTCTAGGGAGGGGGGGAGGCGGCGGCGGCAGGCGGGGAGGAGGGGGAGGGAGGGAGGGGAGGGGAGCAAGCAGGCTGGCTCGGTGCTTGCTAGCTTTGGAACGAGGATGGCTGTGCGCGAAAGGGAGAGAGAGGCGAGGGGGGAGGGAGAGAAGGAAGGCGCTTGAGCTGAGCTAAGCTAAGCTGAGCTGATCCCACGTGTGAAAGGATCTGGCTTGGTTCCCCCGGCTTCTCTCTCTCTCTCTCTCTCTCTCTCTCCCTCTCCCCCCCCCCTCTCCAACCAGTAATACTCGCCGGGTACGGGGGAGGAAAAAATATAGAAAATAAAATAAAAGAAGAGAGAGAGAGGGGGAGAGAGAGAGAGAGGGGAGAAAGAGAAGGAGAAACAGAAGTGAGCGAAGAAAGAGGAAAGGGGGGGGAAGAGAAAGGGGGTAAAAAGAAACCCGGGGGGAGGGTGGGGGGGGAATCTCTCACGCGGGGGCTGTTCTCGCTCTCTTCCTTTCTCCTCCACGGGGCTGAGTCCTCTTCTTGGTTGCAGCCATGGAGGCAGATGGGAATCAAGCGATTTCTGGAAGCCCCAACGACTCGCAGCACGACCCCGGGTAAGTTGGACTTCTCCCTCCACCTCACGGTTTTATTTTGCGATTGCACTTTAGTAGGGTTTTCCTCCTCCCTTTTGCAATCTGGGATAAACGGGGACCGGGGGGGGGGGGAAGAAAGAGTGAAGCAAACCCAATGGCTGATCTTATGCCGGCTCCCACTGGCTTGCTTTCTCTCTCTCTCTGTCTCGCTCTCTCGCTCGCTCTCTGAGTTACTCACCTTGGGTGGGTTGCCCTGATCTGCCGTACTCCCCTCTGCTCCATCCTTGCTCCATCCCTTCTTTAGCTTCCTCACCTCCTTCTCCCCTCTCCCCCCCCCCTTCCAAACCAGGCTCTGCTTCCCTCAAACCCCCCCCCCCCGCAACCACCCCCCCTTTCCACCTCTCCCTTCCTTTTAGCTTTTGTAAGTTACACGTCAAAATGGCCGATCTGACATCTGTGCTTAACTCTGTTATGTTTTCTTCTTCCAGTAAAATGTTTATTGGCGGCCTGAGTTGGCAAACCTCACCAGGTAAGTACGGGAGGGGGAGGGTGTGTGTCTGTGTCTGTGCCTCTGTATGTGTGTGCGCGCTCATGTAGGGAGAGGTGGGGGGGCATCCCTGTCTCCCACTCCCCTTCCGTCCCTCCAGCCCCTTCTCCTTCTATAGGTCTTTGTTGTTATCACCAGGTCAGTTTAAGTGGGTTCACTCTCCTTCCCCGCAAGCAAACCCCCCCCCCCCCTTTTCAAACACTCTCTCCACACAGACAAACACATGGTTTTGCCCTGCACAAGGTTAAGGAGACGAGATATTTTATTTCCTCCAAATAACAGATCTGCTTCTCAAGTCCTCTATTTCGACCTTCACATTTGCGTGCGTGCACTTTTAAAGGGTTGGCGGGCTGGGGGGGAGAGGAGGGGGGAGAAGCACAGGAAGGTTTCTTTTTGGTCTACCAACCTATCCCTCCCTATCCACTTGGAAGGAAAATTAAATCTTGCTTCCCCCCCCCCCCCCCATGGCCCATCTTTAATACACTTGAAAACAAACAAACATTTGCTTCTGTTTTTCCCCTCTTCTTCCCTCCCCCATTCCCATTTTCTCCTTTCATCATCCATCTCTCTCTCTTCTTCTTCTTCTTCTTCTTTCTTTTTCATTCTTCTTCACAGATAACCTTAGAGATTATTTTAGCAAATTTGGAGACATCAGAGAATGTATGGTCATGCGGGACCCAACGACAAGCGCTCCAGGTAAAACGTCCCTCCACTTTTAAATCAAAAGTTCTCTTCCTATAGATATTCTTCTCTCTGTGTGTGAGTGTTGGAAGGATTAATATTCTAATTTATATAGAAATATGTAAGGAATAACATTTCTTGAGGGTTAAGCCTTTTTATTTTAAAATGCTTCCAAATTACTATTAGAACTGATTTGAAGTTCTATGCCTTATTCATAAATGTTGATGTTGGTAGGGGTTTAATTTTTGTTGGTGGGAACCTGTTCAATAGTACTCAAGGGTACTTCTTGCAGAAATGTGTTTTTCCTGTTTTTCCCTTAAAAAAAACATTTTGGCTTCTTAACCTTCCTTTTAAGTAAGAGGGTCCTGTCCCATCATTCCTTACTTACTTTTTGATTTAAAAAAAACACAAAGCAGGAATTTAATGTGGAAAGATGATTGTGTGTGTGTGTTGAGGGGGGAGGGAAAGTAGGAAGAAGGGTCAGATTTTGTAAAAATGTGGAAGTTTTCACATCTACCTGGATCCAAGTATATTTTAAGGAAAGGGCGATAGTTTTTAAAGAGTACAGTGTTACAGCCTGGAATGAGACTATGTGTCTTTGTATTTTTGCCGCTTCTTTTTTAGTACCTAGTTCCTGCTGTCTCTCTTTCCCACCCGCTCTTGTTCTTTGTCTCGTTTCAGGGGGTTTGGTTTCGTTACATTTGCTGATCCGGCAAGTGTTGATAAAGTATTAGCTCAACCCCATCATGAATTAGATTCCAAGACGGTATGTTATATGATGTGGCATTGATGTTTTGCAAGTGTATGTGTGTGTGTGTGTGTGTGTTTAATGTCTCCTTTATTTCCTGCAATATTATGACTGTGACAGGCTCATTTAAAGAGACAGTGCACTTTTTTTCTTGGGTCTGCTTAAGGTGTATAGGGAGCATGTTTTTCATTCAGATTTTACTCTTAAAAATTGGAACAGCCAAATGTAGTACCCCTGAAAGTTTATTCTTGCTTTATATAACTTTAAAAAAAACCTTATTAAAATGTTAAGTAACTCGCCAGACTCTTAAATATTAAACCCAGTGTTCATGATGCCTAGTTTGTTCTGCCAGTTGCAGATTAAGCTACTCAGTTTAAACTCTGCATTGATGTACATAGTATGTGTGTGCATGGTCTAGTCACAAAGTTTGGGGTGTAAGAATAAGCTACTTAGTTTTTGAAGTCAAAAAGAGGCTACTTCTAATTAACTTTTCTTTTAAAATAAAGTAAGTTTTTAAGGTTAGTCTTAGATTTTGCACACTCACTTTTTTCCCGTCATTGCCCTTCCAGCTATTATCACTAAAAGTCATTCCAACACTGCAGTTAGTATGTGGGGGAAACTTTCATCAGAAGACAAGTACAGCAGTTTTACAGTAATTTTTTTTTCTTTCTCTTCATGATGGGTGTTGAAAAACAGCTCAAAAAGTTAACTGCTTGTTTTACTTCAGAATACATGAGTTGGGCACCCCACCACTTCCAAATTTCCAGCACTGCATCAGATGCCAACGCTTGCACTGTAACAGAAAGAGATCCGTGCCCTATTGGTTTTATTTCATCGGCATACTTTACGCTAACTTACAATTAAAAGGGCACCAGTAAAACTCAACTCTGTTTAGCAGTTTTTGTATGGAGTTTGGACAGAAGGAGTTTCTGGTTTTGCTTTTTGAGAATGAAGAAATCTGATTGTTACAACTGTTCGATGCACACCTATTAAATCTGCAGAACTATTTAGCTTTAATGTTGGTATTGACTTTGCACTCTCTATATGTATAGCATGTAGTCCAGTTTGCATATATGGTATGTGTGTATATGGAATATTCTTTTTGGATGCAAGAGTTTGAGAGATGATGCTTCACTGTTACTAAGATCTGTTTTGTAATTAACTTGTTTTTAAATAAATCAGATTTTCATTTTCATCCATGCTCCCTTACATGAAGCAGGTGGACTTATTATTATTATTTAGTTTTAATAACTTTCTGTGCAAATCTTGTGGGCTTGACTGAGCTTGTAACTCCTGCTCAGACATTTCTTAATTATTTGATTTTTGATGTTGGCTAGGTGGGGCAGCATGATAAGATTGTAAGAATCAGGTGTGCTCATAAGAAATCGACTTAACACCTTTAGTTGCATTTTTTTTAAGGATGGAAATCTAAGGAGAAATTCCTTCTAGCGAAATTTTAAAAGGCACGCTGCTTTGGTTATATACTCTCACCTATTGAAAATGAATCCTTAAAGTAAATTCATAACTATTTTTATTGGTTTAGTGCTGGTAACTATGTGGCACTTAAAAGAGTGACAAAAAGACAAGTCCTTGTTTCTAGGGAGATTACAATTTAAATTTGACAGTGGGAAACAGAGGGAGAGATGAGGCTATCAAGCTTTATGAGCCACTACTGTTATGTGTGCTTAAGGTTGATTATCACGGTCATAATTTCTTTGTGGTGGTGGGAGAGATGAGAAGAGTGTTAAGAAGTAGGTTGAGGCATACCTGCATAATTTAATTCATGATGTAAGCAAGGTAGAAGCTGCATCTGTTCGTGGTGTGATGCAAGGTGTGATTTCGTTTAGTTTATTTGTGCTAAAAACAACAATCCTGTGTTCCTCCAGAGTGAAAAGCTAAGACAGGATCCTGCTTTGTTAGTCCTCTGATGGCTACTTGTCCTGTAGTTTACTGCATAGCATTTGACTCTGTTTCAACATTCAGCACAGGAAACAGCTCGGTTGGTTTTTGACATGGAAGGCGCCGCTCTTGTTTACAGTTACGTTAAAAGCTTGGTTTAGGTAATGGCCATTCATATCAGAAATAGTACTATTATTATTAGTCATTTCCTAGAGGACTTGTAGATACAGTAAGTAGAGTTGTACCTAACTAACTAATTTTATTTTTCGTAGCTCTTTTTTTTTTCTGTTGGCTGTACTTTAAATAGTTGACGGGGATATGCAACAGGTATGGATTTGCCATGTGGATCGTGTCAGTCTGAGAATGGAGACTGTTTTAAGCCATTTCCTCCAGATTGGAAAGTCACAGCTCTGTTGCACCAACAGCATGTACCTTACTGTGCACCTTCTCTTTCTTGTGTGTGTGCGCGTCACTTTTTATAAAGTAGCAACACAGATTAATTTCTTGTGCTGAAAAAAGAATAGGATGAGATGAGCACATGGTTTAGCTTCACCATGCTCCCTCCATAGCCTTCCTTAGTTTCTGTACTTAAAAAGTAGCAATTATTATTGTTCCCTCACACTTAGAACTTTGAGGAGGATTGACGGAACATTTGTAGAATTGTTCTGCACTCCTCACCCCAGTTCTGAAAATTTTGGGCAACATAATGGGAAATCTATACCTGTTCTATTTCTCTGGTAGAAATATATCTAGCCAGTGCTGAATATAAATGTAGATAATGTTAATCTGTATGAAAGGGATAGCTTTTTAGATGAAGGTTTTAATGAGTTTTCTCTGTATGCTTCATGAATTATTACAGTGTGGTATATAATCACTCATTTCTCAGATTTTTTTTTTTTTATGAATTGAAAAAAGTAAGTGGAATGACATAAAGGGCACCAGTTGAATGAAAGCAGCTTGAAAATATTCTGCCTTCTCTAAGCAGCAAAGGTATTCTTTTCATCCACTTTCAGCAGTTCCCATCCTAGTCCACGGCACAAAAGTTTCTATTGAGACTCAGCTCTGGATTGCAAACAGTGGTTAAAAAGTAATGCAATATGCAAGGAGTTTATATAGTTGAAGTGACTGGTAGATTGAGTACCTACCTATCTTGTGAGTCTACTCTCCTGTAACCACTTCCTTGGAACTTTTGAGTAGATGCTTAAGACACTTGCTGAGAAAGACTTGGTCCCATGAACTTAGTTATTGGCCTCTGCCCTTCCCCACCCGTTGACTTGAGACACATCAAGAACCAAACCTAGACTCTGTTACCAGTACATTGCTTATGATTTATTGGGTTAATTCTTTAATTAAGCAATTTAAAAGCCCTTTTTTCCTAATCGTGACAACATGGGTGCACATTTATCTGCCTTGTTCAGTTTTTTCCTTTATCCTCAGGTTGTGTGGGCATGCCTCTTATCTTGGAGCATTTTGATTTTGTCTGGTAATTCCAAAATGTTTCAGGCAGCATCTGGAACAAAACAAATTGGAGACTGATACATCGCTCCCCTACAAATTTACTAGAGAGGTAGTTCATTGTATGATTTGTTTCCCTGCAAGTTTATGGAGGACTGCAACTTTTAAGAATCTATTTTATTAGTTCTCCCTATATAATAATTGACAAACCATCACTTTTTATTTACATGACAGTGATATATCTGTAATTTTAGCACCTTGAAAGACAGGAGTCTGTTTTTAATTAAAGATATAGCCTAAGAATTTTTCAGTTTCGCTTCAAGGTGTGTGTGTGTGTGTGTGTGTGTTATTGGATTAAATCATTTTTAAAAACCAGGCAAATGTGCTTTGATTAGGTAACTCTGTTTCATAGAAAGTTAGTGTTGGATTTCAAGGCCTCACTCAGCCGTGGAAACTCACTGAGGGATGACGCTGGTAAAACCACTTCTTAAATATCTTGCATACCTTGAAAACCCTAGTAGGGTAACCAAAATTCAGATGCGACGTGATGGCTCATAGCCCCCCCCCCCCCATATGTTCTTGTGTGTTCAGAATTTCAGCTGTCTTTTCACACATAGCTTCTTTCTATATGACTTTTAAAAGCTAAATTAGAGATGTAGTCATACAAACAAAAACACTTTTCTTGTTGGGAACTTTGGCTACAAAGAATTCATTTAAAACAAGCAGTTGCTCTGGGTTAAGTTTTTTTTTTTTTAAAGAGTACTCTTAAACTATGAAAGTATTAATATTGAAAAAGAAAATAAACACAAAAAAGCCTGAACATGATATGTGCATATTGAAAAATCAGAGGGTTTTATAGGTTTCAGCCTTGTTTACCAAAATGTTCATATTTTTTAATATAAGCAGTCTGCAGACTATGCAAATTGTGCATGTTGTCCAAGATTTTATGGCTGAATTAGGGTCAGGGAGTTCCTATTTCTAGTGATTTTCTTAATTTTTGATTTTAAAAAATTAGCAGTGTCTTGTTTGTTCACAGAGCCCTCTGGTTCCATCTCTATTAATTATTTCCCTGATAACACTGCCACTCCCTACCCTTATGTTAGTTGCCCTGCGAGATTCTTGCACCTGAGAAATGAGGGATTAATCAGTCAGTGTAATATTTCTGTCTGATGTTGTTAAGAAATTGTGCAAATTATGTTACTTTCCCTTTTTTTCTCCCCTCCCCAACAGATTGACCCTAAAGTAGCATTTCCCCGACGAGCTCAGCCTAAGGTAAGAAAGAAGGTTCACTTCTGTTTCTTTCTTTTTTTAAAAGGCGCATTGGGAATCTTATTGTTGCTGCTCTACAGGGCAGGGTTCCAAATAAGGAAGGGATTTCAGGGTTCCAGATGAACAGAGAGGATTTTGCAAAGATGGCTGGGAGAGTTGGCTTTGGCAAGACCTTGGAGACTGCAGGAAAGCCGTTTTGTGTGAAATAAGTCCTGTTTCCAGCGTAACTATCTCCTTGTGGAGCTGTGTGTGTCATTGTGCATCTGGCGGAAGGAACTTGGGGGTGGGTGGGTCCCCGCCCCCCTTCTTCTGATCTTAATGGCAGAATATTATGTTGAATGCCTGTGATATGTTGACAAAGCTGATAGCTGGTCTGCCTGTCTGAGGTTGAGATCTTCCAAGTTTCTTTGCGATGAATGAAAGGGGGAAGTTATCCTCTGTTTATTTTGTTGTTGTTGTTCTTGTTTGGGAAAAGGAAAGTTGCTGCTGCCTCTTCCCCCTGCCATCACTCCAGTGCCTAACTTTCAGAAAAAAAGTGCTACTTCCTTGGCAAACAGTGGGTGAAGAGAGAGTCTCTCTGGCCGATATTGGAAGGTCTGAGCTATTCCAAGAGCTCCAAAAGAAGCAATGAAACAAAGAGCCTTAAGTTTGATTGGATAAGTGACCTGTTCTCCCCCCCCCCCCCACCGCCCCACTTCCCCCACCCCGCCAGCTTCTTCTTTAGGGCTGCCTTGTTGTAATGCATTTGGTTGCTTGCAAGGACATGTCGATCATGTTCAAAAGAGCTTTTGTCTGAAGGCTACCTCTGAAAACAAAACTCAGTACCCAGATAGCTGTGAGGCCAGCTTTTGAGATTCGCTGTGTGTGTGTGTGTGTGTGTGTGTGTGTGTTCGCCCTTCATGATGTGGAAGGAATACTTTAGTCTGCACGATGTTTTTTTCTTTTCTTTTGAAGGCCAGGGTGAAATCATTCTTCCTCATTTGAACATGGGAACTTCTAGCTCTAACAGGCACATCCCTTACTGTTCCTGGAGTTGGACTAATTAGTCCATTTGAGCAAGCAACTCCTAGTTAGTACTTGGAGGGAAGGGGCTAGAGGTGACAGTTTCTGTTTGCAAGAGGGTATGTTGGGTTTAGGTTCCTGTAATCCTTGTCTGGATATGAAAAAAAAGCAGAAGGAATGAAGGATTCATGAAATGCTCTAGAACTATGGAGCAGAGGGAGGCATGAATTGGTTAGCAGAGGCATGAGTACAGTGTTAGATTAGATGCAGCCTACTTCATAAGCTGTGGGGAAACACACTGCCGTAATTTCCTATAATTTATGTGTACAAATAGGGATGGAGTTGGTTTTGTTTATTAGAGACAAGCATTTGCTGTTTCTACAGATTTCCCTTTGACTTTAGGGACGTGGTGGCGCTGCGGGTTAAACTGTAGAAGCCTCTGTGCTGCAAGGTTGGAAGACCAGCAGTCATAAGATCGAATCCACGCGACGGAGTGAGCTCCCGTCGCTTGTCCCAGCTCCTGCCAACCTAGCAGTTCAAAAGCATGTAAAAATGCGAGTCGATAAATAGGCACCACCTCGGTGGGAAGGTCACGGCGTTCCGTGTCTAGTCGCACTGGCCACGTGACCACGGAAATTGTCTTTGGACAAACGCTGGCTCTACGGCTCGGAAACGGGGATGAGCACCGCGCCCTAGAGTCGGACACGACTGGACTAAATGTCAAGGGGAACCTTTTACCCTTTGACTCCTTAAAAAAAAACACACGGAAACACACATTAAAACCTCCCTCTACCCTCCCCCTTCTATTTGGGGGAGCATGAGCTGCAAAACCTTTTCTGAATTCCCAAGGTTTCTGTACTGACCTGTTCAGTCGTTGTTTTTTGTGTTCTGTCCATTTGTTAGGAAGAAAGATGGTATGTAAAGAAAAAAGATTTAGCACTGCATTTCAGAATGGTTCTAAGACATTTTGCTGCCTAAGGAGGGGCAGAAAATGGCATCCCTTCCATCATAGTGATGGTCCATAGTGCCCAAAGCCAACCAAGTCATTTTGGTATCTGAGGCTGAGAACTCCATAGTGACCATCTCCTTGCCAGTAAAAAATAATGCAATAATAAATTAACAGTTTTCTGCTTTTGCATGATACCCCAAACCTGCTGTTTGAGGCACTGCTTCACTCTGCTGAATGAAAAGTTTGGCCCAGCTCAGGAGAAGGCCAAAAAGGGGCTATACATCTAAACTGGGTCAGGAGAGACTGTTGGAATTGAACCTTTCACTGGAGATGAACAGGCCCATGTTGAATTACCAGAATAGGAAATGGAAATGGTGCATCCAGAGGAGAACAGTCTGTTTTCAAAACTCAAATAAATAATATTTTACCAAATACTAATATGTATGCATATATATTATTTATTAAAAATATTTTAACTTGCCCTTAAATTTAAATTATCAAGGTGTACAAGAGATGTAGAAACCAACAGATGTCACAGTATGATTTAACTAAATATGTTTAAACATATATCTTTGTATTTAATAGAATAGAATCATAAAGTAAGACTGGAGCATGGAAGGAGAGAACAACAACAAACTGGTACGGGGGCATCAGTAGCTGCCTTATAAAAAGTCACATCATTGGTTTTTTTAGCCCAGATTGTCATCTGTGTTTAGTGGAAGCTCTTAATGTTGCATTGTCTCCTTCAGGCAGTATTGTCTCCTACCTAAACTACTGGAGGGACTGTTTTTCCTTGGAAGTCTCCCACTGAAGTACTTGCCAGTACCTGTTCTGCTTAGCTTCCAAAACTGGATGAGATTTGGTGTGTTCAGAGTGGTATAGTGGGAACAGCATGAAAATTTAAGATGTTTCCACCGAGTGTCATAAGGATAGTAGCATTGACATTGATCTAAAAGTTGGGGGAGTTTAGTTCTTGGCTTGATGTATGTGTATTCCTGCAGATGACAATGTAAAAAGCATATTTTAATAACTTTGTAACAGGTTTTTTAAAATATGTAGCTACTGAACAAAATTGTAGCAAAGGCTAATAGATAGGTTGTTATAAAATCTTGTTTGTTTTTTTTGGATAAAAATATATCAAACATGTTTGAGGTGATATGCATGTTGAATGGATAATTATACTTCTTAAATGGTTAAGATCTATCAGTATAGCAGAATTAATTGGCTTGTTGAACAGCAGTGGCAGCAGCTATAGTTGAAAGCCAGGCCAAACGGGAGATTTTCAATAACCTTTTAAAGTTCTACCATGAAAACTGCTTGGTGGGCCTCTTTGAGGAAGGCATTTAGCAGCTTCAGGGCCTGAGCAGAAAAAGCAACACTCCATGCTCCTACAGAACAAAGAGCCCTTGGGAAATGCAGGTGCAGGTTGGCGATACAGAAGCTGTGAATAATGCATGTTAAGGTAGAAGCGCACCTATGCTCATTTACTTGCTCTGGGAGTTGTAGACCAACAACATCAGAAGGCCTGCAAGTTGCCACTTTGGGGTTATAGAGAAGTGTTAACAGAGGCTGTACCACAGTCAAGCCAAACATCACACTAAACCATGGCTTCTGCTAACTGTAGTTTAGATCCCAAAGCATCTTTTGAACTTTGGAATCTCTAATGGAAAAACTATGGTGAACGCTTAAAATCTAAGCAGCCATGTTGTTGTTGTTTAGTCGTTGAGTCGTGTCCGACTCTTCGTGACCCCATAGACCAGAGCACACCAGGTTCTTGTCTTCTACTGCCTCCCGGAGTTTGGTCAAATTCATGTTGGTAGCTTCGATGACACTGTCCAGCCATCTCGTCCTCTGTCGTCCCCTTCTCCTCTTGCCTTCACACTTTCCCAACATCAGGGTCTTTTCCAGGGAAAGCAGCCATAGAACACCTCAATCCCAGAGGCTTTGGTCTATCCAAAATGCCTGCTGTGCTCTTTTTGGTAGGGCAGGCGTGTGGAGGGACTTGTTTGCCGGAACCCGTCTCCCTATGGCATATTAAAACGACAAAGACAAAATCTGATGAAAGTTCCCTCTCACCTTGGAAGCAAAGGGAGAGGATGTGTTTAGATTTACCACAGGAGTAGTCTGTTCCTTCCAGCTGGGATCTGGGAGGGCTGCCCATCAGGAAAATGCGTACCCTCTCATTCTCCCAACCATGATTCCATTTGCCATCTTACTCGCTAAATGTTGGTTTCAATTTGCCAAATGACAAGATTTATTTATTTATTTATTTGGCCATACTTGATTTTTACTTATCAGCTGAAAACCTGTGTACACATAGATAGATAAATAAAACTTTATTACGGTCAAAGACCAGCCACAAATAAAACATCGAAATATATAAATATACCTGTGTACACACCTTTTATGGCTGCTGCTGAGTCCCAGGTTAACCTCCACATTAAATAATATGTCACTAGAACAGAAAACTGATGGTTTATATAATCAGCATTGTAAAATCTGGCTGTCCTGAGATGTCTCTTTTTCTTTCTGTAAGTCCGGTGTTCCAACGGGAGTGGGATTGCAGGGGTAAGAGCTGCTGTTGAGGTTTCCTGGGTAACTGTGAGGGGCCAGGAAAGGATATCCAGAATCATATGTCAGCTTCTGAAGCTGGAGCTTTGTTAATGACCTTGGAGGAGGATTTCCACTCCTTCTGAGAGCTGCTCCCTTTCATGGCTGCTGTATTGTGGGATTACAGGCTTAATCCTGGCCCCTATCCTTTCATTATTTGAGTTTGCAGGTGGGTATATTTTTGCTCCTGACTTCTTGCCTAACCTAAATTGGTGTGTCCTACTTGAAACCATGGCTTTCTGTGTCTCATTGGTTTGATGGCAAGCCATGGTTTGTTAATTCAGGCATCCTCCTGTTGTTGAGCTCCCCTTATTGTGGCTTGGCATGAACTAAGATAATGAGTTTGACAGGATACTTACCCAAAAGCAGCTACTCCAGCAATTTATTTATTTATTTATTTATTGGATTTCTATCCCGCAGCAATGAGAAAAGTACTAGGCCATGCTGTATATGTGTGTTATGAGAGGTATTCCTCGGTAGAGCAGCACTACAATGCTTAAAGGGGACCATCTGTTTTTAGTTAAATTTTGCAGGATTAATTTCCGTATAAAATCCTGTCAGAGTATTTGAAGCTTTGCTCAGTTCTGTTTTTTTCCTGCCATTTCTTGCAGCATTGTTTATTTACATGTCCTGAATATTTTCATGTTATGTTTTTTTCCCTGCTTGAAGATATCCTACCGTGTTGTTTTTTTTTAGTGCCTGGAAAAATTCAGTGGTTTTATGCATGTGTGTTCAGTCCAGATTCATTTGACAAGTTTTAGTGTGTGAGTACGAGAGATAGATAGGCCCACAAAACATTGAAACACCTTTTAATATAAAGGCACATTTGGTTTGGTACTGCACACATGCATACCCAAGAGTTGGAAATGCAGAAGCACGCAGACAGTATTGACTTGTGGTATGCGCACTAACATGTGGCAACATGTCTAAAACTTTCTGATCCTGAATTAAAATACAGCAGGCTCCTTTGAAAAGTGTGGCAAATTTTTATAATTTTCAAAGCAGGATTTAGAATTGACAGAACAGTAATAATCCAAATTCTATATTCTGTGGGTTTAGGAGGCTGTTTCAGTGTAAGTACAGAGTATGACCACATTAATCCATGCTTCTTAGGATCCACTTTTTTTAAATGGAGAGATTTAAGCATATACTTCATGTTCCTACTGAACTCTGTCACAATATGAAAAGAACATAATTTTTTGCTGGATTGTATTTGAACTATGCCTTTTTCAAAGCTCCAAAATGATCTGCTTACGCACAAGCTTACGTACATTGCCATAGTGTTGTTTCCTCTTCATAAAAGTATATATAACCTTAATTTTTTTTTCTTTCTCTTCCCTTCCTTTGCTGAGGTTCTCTGATGTTATCTCAGCTTTCAGGACAGTCTGCAAAAGTTTTTGCCGTGTTCATAAAGTCGCCACTGAAACTCTTGTTTTCCTTGCAGTGACTTTCCTGTAGTTTAGTACAAACATCTCTTTTAGGCTTGGATCTCAGGGTCTGGAGATTTGGTAACATGAGAATTCTCACATAATGCAAACAGCCTAAATCCCCTCCTCACGTGTGTCTCAAAGCTGCAGTGAAAATATTAAAACATATGTCGGCTTCTATGTTCAGCATGCGCTTTCCCCAGGTGGAGAGTTCATATTTTGTCTTGCACCTGCTTTTCTGAATGTTTCTCTCTTAGTTCATTTTTTGACAAAGTTTGTATTATAAAAATGACTAATAGAAAGGATGTTGAAAATGAAATTGAAGATGGGTAAGAATCTTTTAAGGCAGAACAGACTTGCATGCCTGCTTTCCAAATACAGAAAATGCGTTCAGCCTTTTTAAAAAGATCATGTGGCTAAACAAGGTTTCTGAACAGAAAGGTTTAATTTCAGCTATTCTAAATGCCTCGTGCTTGCTTTTAAAATGCAAAAGTTCAACAGAACTGGTTGATGGTGGAAATGGGTCACTAATGAAACAGGTTTGTAAGCAAAATTCCCATGACCTTGACTACTAAATATGCCCAACATTAGCTGGCCTCTTTGGGTGTGATAATGATCTGTTACTCAAGATTGAGATGTGTGTTTACAATAAAGCATATGGTGAAATGAAATGTATAGTGGAAATGTATACTTACTAGAGTGACATTTTTTTCCCCTTTGATTTTTATCTCAGCTTTTTTTAAATCTCTGAAAGGAGGAACCTATTCAGAATTTTTTCCCTGAGCTTTGTGTGTTTTCATCTTTAGTATTTCTGCATGCATTATATTTTTGTTTTATTTTTGTTTTGTGCATTATAACACTGTGATCCCTTTTGAGTTCAGTACAATGCTGCACAGCAGTCCCCAACAATTATTGCCCCACCTGTATACGCAGTTCAGCACATAGCTTCCAGGGTTTTATACTACTCAATCTTGTATTGTTGTCATGGGTAGTTTCTTTAAAAGGACTTGTGTTTAGATATTTATTTATTTAGGCGTTTCTGTCCTGCTTTTCATTCCAGTAGTTCCAAGGCATTTTACCAGATTGCCTATAAAAGCCACAGAATACAATAAAATCCATTAAAAAATAACACAGTTACAGCAAGTCCTCCTTTGGGTTAAGGGATAACAGATGAAGTTGGATATAGGACTGGACTCCCTTAAAAATAACTTTTGTCCTAAAAAATTATTTTTCCCATATGAACTGGCCTGACAGATACTGCAGGCATTGCTCAGTGTTCAGCTGCCGTTAGCAGTAAAGGATGTGGGTGTGAGAGAAGACCTATTCTATAAAACCTTCCGTGGTGAGCTCCACCAGACCCTTTATTTTCTTCAGTCTCTAAACACGCACTTAAGGCCCATTTGCTCCTGCGGGCTTTTGATTATCAGAAGCTGCTGCATTCAGACTTTCAACTGATCTATCGATGTTGCATTTGAGTTTGGGGTGTATGTGAATCTGTGCTACTTTATTGATTCTTTCTGGGTTTACTAGGTCTATTGTTAGCCACTTTGATTATAAATTACAGGAAAATGTGATAAAAACAATCCTGTACTTCGACGTTTTAGCTTCAAAGGGGGGGGGAAAACATTTTTTGAAAACTGGGTAATTGCCATTAAGTGAGAGTGAAAATATTGTGTGTGTGTGTGTGTGTGTGTGTGTGTGTGTATCAAGCTTATTCAGGATAGCAGATCAGAACTACCAACTTGAGAGGTCTTTCACTGCATCAGTGTAAATCTGATACTGAGTCAGAGTATAGGTCCATCTAACCCAGTACTGTCTTCTCTACTGGCAGTAGCTCTATGGGGGATCTCATGAAACCAGTACTTGTGTCACTTGCTGCCTGACTCCTTTCTAATTAGAAATGCAAGGGATTGAACTTGGCACTCTTTATTTGCTAAGCCTGTTGTTGGTGCTGAAGTATGCCTTTTGGCTTTCCGCAGACCTGTTGCACATGCAACCATTAGGGCGGTGGTTCCCAGTCTTAGGTCCCCAGATGTGATTAGACTAAATCTCCCAGAAGCTTTCACCATGGGGGGTTCTGGGAGTTTTAGTCTACGAACATCTGGGGACCCAAGGCTGGGAACCACTTTATTAGGGAAACAGTTAAGACATAATCACTGATAGTTCTGCACCTATTCTGTATCATAAATGTTTAGATGTCCCCATGATAGTGTGAGGCAGTTGAATGGGGAGAAAATCCAGGTTATAAAAGCCCTGTGTAAATCTTTGCCTTTACAAATCCTCTTTCTTTAAAATAGTTTTAGCCTGTATCCCTACAGTTCCCTGTTTACAAGCAGACTATGTGTAGTTCTAAACTACTTGGGTTGTCTGAGACAACCCTGCGGTCCAAGAAGTTTGCTTTGTGTACTGTATGTATGTGTTTTAACTTGGTTTTGTGGATAAGGATTGATACAGAAGGAATGTTTTGCTAGTGCAGCTATCTTGGGGGATGAAAGAAAATAAAAGTAACCCAGCAGCCCTTCTAAAATTAGGAGAGAAATTCTTTTATACAAAATTGTTTTTTGTTTGCAAACATGGAAAGCTTGACTCTGGATACATGTAAGAACATAGACCAAATCTGCTGCATTTCCTCATTTGGATGGGAGTTCAACATTCTGAGCCAGTGGAGGAAAAACTTTTCTAGCCAGGTGAATTTTGCTAGTCTGGTAAGAGTTGTGACTGTTTTTCTGAACGGATGGAGAGCCTTGAGCATTTTCTAGAACTAAGCCCCTTGCTGTGTGTATGGGTCTTTAAACAAAGTTTGATCCTCAAAACTATTTTATTAAGAGGACAGTTGTTGGAATTATTATTGTGTGTGTGTCCGTGTGTTAAAACCGTAAGGGGAATCCCTCTCCAACAGTCCAACATTTTCCTCCTCCTTAAAGGTGTGCACATGCATGAACATGGTGTAGAATGTGTGTGTGTGTGTGTGTGTGTGTGTGTAGTACTATTCTCTTTATTTTCTGATGTTTAGGCCTGAGTGCCATAGGCAAAATGACACGAGCTTTGTACAAAATTAGAAATACTAGCAAGTTTGTGAGAACCATACTATTTAGTGGCAAATTGGAGCTTAAGTGGTAAAGCCCTTAAGGGGAATCCCTCTCCAACAGCCCAATGAAGAGTGGTTATCTCCAGTGACCACATAACTCTGGCTGTGTGAGGGAAGGAATGGAGTATCCAAGACGAGGGCAAATCTAACTGACTCGGATCCTGGTTCATAGAATAATAATAATAGAATCATGGAGTTGGAAGGGGCCTCCTATAAGGCCATCGAGTCCAACCCCCTGCTCACACGTTCAGGTCATGTATGTGTGATATCCATAGATATACTGGCTGGAATCCTGTTGGCGTTGGACAAAAGTTTGCATAATTTGTTTACAGAATTGCTAAAGTGTAATAATCCTTCTCAGTGTCATGGTTGGGTGTGTGACTCCGCATGCAGTGGAGATGTGCCCTGGCATCTTGTGCTACATTTGCCTGTAGTAAGTTACACAAACCTTGAACACAATAGGATGGTGGCCACTGTGAAGTAATATAATGGGTTACAGCACTGATGATAAATTTTACTCCCAAGACCCCCGCCATCTGACTCCCAAGACCCCCGCCAACTGACTCCCAAGACCCCCGCCATCTGACTCTGTCCTGAGGATCTCCTCCCCCATCTGCTTTCTCACAAATTAATAATGTATGTGTTTTTGGTGTTAATTTTGTTTACCATTTTAGTGTGGTGTTTGTTTGATTCTTTTATAATATTTGTATATTTACTGTTTTAAGCTTTAAAACTTTGTCTTCTACTGATGTATGTCGCCTTGGGTCATTTTTAAGGACAAAGGCGGGGTACAAATATTTTAAATAAAAAAATAAATAAATGTAGGTTTAGGCTTTATTGCTAACATGTGTATGTGTGGCTCTTTGTATTCTCATTGACTGAAGTTGCTATCTGTACTGAAGACCCAATGCAATTGGAAAGCAGGGCAGGCTTTTAAAAATTAAAATAACTGCAACTTCATGGTGTCAGTAAGCTTTCCATTTTTATGATGGAAGGATCTTTTCATTATTTATACTGATCATCTGGCTGTATTCTGTGTTTGTTTTAATACAAATAAATGCACACACATGTATTTGTTTTTATAAACAGGTAAATAAACAATTTGGTTTTATGGTCATTTGCTTTATATTAAATTAGATCATTGGTCCATCTACCCAGACATTTTCAACTCTGACTGTTGGTGGTTCTCTAGCGCTTCAGGCAGGATTTGTTCTTAGTGCTTTCTGGGGAGGCTGGGGATTGAACCCGGAACTTCTGCATGCAACAAAGGTGCTTTGTCTCTAAGCTGTGTCCCCTCCTTGCTCAGTTAGAGAGCAGGGTAAATTTGTTTTAAATAATAGATTTGAAAAGTAGAGGAAGGAGAAAAATATGGAATTGGGCAGGGATTTTCTCAGTCTGGAACAAGTAGATGATCCATGTATGGTTGATATTTTTTTGGGGGGGGTTATTTATTTTTAGATGGAAATATGTTTATAGTATTAGCTGTATCAAGAGATGGATAAAGAGTAATTCCTACACATTAGCCTTTTATTGCTGGCATGTAGAGCAGTGATAATCAGAAAAGAAAGGGTGATGGATGTCCTTCCATGCATTTCTCAGCTTCCCAACTTTTGGAGCATCTCTGTCTAGTAAGCGCTCGGCCATTGCCAGCCTGGGGGTAGGTCTGCTAATGACTGATCTAAAACCATCAAATTCATTTATTTGTCACTGCCAGAGACAGCCCCGTTAATGGTAATAGAGCCTCCCCCCTATTTTTTTTATTTTTGGCTTGATGCCATGTCTGATTCTGCCTTTTCCTCCCTACCCCCTGCACTGCCTCTGATATGCTGAGAAACAGCAATACTGAGAAAATACAGGACTTATTTTTAGCAGAGTTGCTGGAAATAGTGTAACACAGCATGTGCTTCAGATACAATATAAGAGAAGGGAAATGGAATCAAGTGTTCTGTTTTTGTTTTTTAAATTAAGACGCTTTCTACAATCTCAGCATTATGATGGTACATTTCAAGACAGGTACGTGACACTGCTGGACGGATTCATAACCGGGGGGTAGGGTGGGGACATGTGTCAGCTCCCAGCCTGGTGGTATGTATCCATTAATGCTGTAAGATTTCAGTAGTTGACTCACATGGGAGGCACCCAGAGTGGCAGTTGTAATGCTGTGTCGGATGTACTGAATCCAGAACATGCAAGCAATGTATGCACATCATTTACTGATGTTAGAAACATGGGGGGGGGGCAAAAGGGGCATTAATGAATTGTACAACCCCCATCCTGATTCAAAATCATGTCCTTCCAGCCTTCTAAAAACAAAAAAACAGTACCATGGCTTCTTTGTTTTTAGCTCTTTGGCAGCATCTTTTCAGGGCCTCTTCACATCCTGCTGTATTTGCTGCTCTCCCTTCCCCTCTTGAATCAAGGCTGCCCTGCTACCCAATGGGAAGGTCATGACAAATGGTAGCTGTTGCTGTTCCCCTCATCACTGCCTTATATGGTCAATGATAGTAACAGATGGAAGGGCAGCAGATGGCATGATGCTCTGGAAAGGGCGGGCCCCTGTGGCCCCTTCTGGAATGTGGGTCTGGGATATGGAGGCCCCCGAGCAAGCTTTGCTAGCAGGAGTCGTGGGTCAGTGCTTGCAGAATTTTTAGATGTGTGCTGTGGTTCTGTATAGTGGCTCATTGCTTTTGCTTAGAGCTCAAAAAACAATTTGGACAATTCCCTAAATGCCCCATTATGAGTGCTGCTGGCTCTGATTCACAGGTGCCCAGTGACTGAGGAGTCCCCAGGCATTTGCTCCATGGGTTCCAGCTTGGGGATTTTGAAGGGCAACAACTTCTACTGGAGTAATAGAACTGTTCTCCCTCCTTTGCCTGGAGTTTAGTTTCTGGCAGTAACTCACCTGGGTGCTGTATGTCTCTTGAGTAGGGTCCCAGTTGACTTCATTGTGGCCCCCCACCGTTCTGGTCCTAAAAAGCATGGCAAGAGAATGAGTCCTGATATGGGTTGCAGTCCTTTTTGAGCTGGGTGAGGGGGATCAGAGTCCTTTGAGTTGCTCGTCCCAAAGCCACCTCTGTTGCTCTTATTGGTGCTTGCTCCTCCAGCGCCTGGGGTAGGGTGGACAATGAGGATGCCAACGCTGGGATGGCGTAGGACTCATGGATGGATGGTGGTGTCGTGGCCCTGGGACCTCAGCCTCTTCCACAGGCAAATGGGCTAGCGGGGAGGAGACTGCTTCAGGGACCCTTTATCTTGCTCGGCACCTCTACAGAGGCACAGAAAAGGGGGTCACATTCCTCCACCGCCTCTCCTTCAATCAGCTCTAGCTTCTTTATCCCTGCTGAAGCTTCTCCAGCTGCCCTGTATCTGGCTGCTTCCATTTCTCCTGCAGTGGCAACTCCTCCCTGCTCATCAGGGCCCGGGGAACTTGCTTTGCCCTGGGCTCCCCTGGGGCTTTGGGGTGAGGGTAATGGCCTGTTAGGGCCCCCTGAAGTGACCCCCTCACACTCATTCAACATGGTCACAAGAGTTTAATTTTTAAAAAATTTTTATTGCTACAACCAGGTTTTTAGAGGTCAGCACTTTGTTTTAGGGTAGAATCCCATGTGACCCTACTCCCAGAATAGGTCAGCTGCCTGTTGCTAAAGCTAGCATTTTACTAGCCCTTAAATTTGCTCCCAGTTGTGTTCCACTGTTGCAGTAAGCATGGTTTCAGTGAACTTGCATGTTGAGCGATGATCTGGCTGCTCTGCTCTGTGTTGCGCTTGCCTCCTCAGATCACACACACACACACACACACAGTGTTTTCAACATGTCACTTTGGTTTTGTGAATTGTCCCCTAATGTTTCTGCTGGCAGCCTGTTAGGTTCTTCATCTACCATGAGTTTGTCACTTTAAAATCGTAAAGCACTACAAGATGTCTGTCTTCTTGGCTGAATGAATGGAGGAGGACAGCACTTGAGGGGAATATAATTAGTAATCTAAATGTCTTTTTTTCTGGAAATGTTTCTAAAAAAGAATAAGGAAGTCCTTGCAAGACAGACCCGTCTGAGATGGAGTATATTTTTGCACCTTGCTACTGGAGTATATTGATATTTATTTGTATTCAGAGATGAATATTCTGTCAAGCAGGGAGTGGAAAAACACTCCCTGAGTCAGTTTGGCTCATCTTGATTAGGAAGACTTGACCAAGGAATAGTTAGGGATTTTAAAGCCTTGTGAGATTCTTAGAAGTTACTAAACAAATAGCTCTATTGTTTCAACCCAGAGTTGTGGTAGTTCTTGTAAGTTGTCCCCAGTGTCCTTTCCTTTTGAGAAGTTCAAATTTTTGAATTTTAACGAGAAGTAGTAAAAATGATCATATTCTCATGAAGTTGCTGATGAGGTAAGAAATATTCTGAAACCTGTGTTACCAATCTTTTTTTTAAAAAACTCATGGCATAATCCTGAGGTGCTCTTTGAGGCTGTGCTCAGGCGAGATACTCCTAATTACTGATAGGGTGCTTTTGGGGTTCTTTGGGAGTTCAAAGAACACAAGAGGAAATGGGTGGGAATGGCTAAGATCTGTGAGAGTTAGAATAGGTTAGGAGGACTGGTAGGTTTTTAAAAGGAACTCTATACAGAGCCTAATGGGCAGAGAGACTACCCGTTCCCTAATCTCTTGCAGCTCCCACAGAGCTGAGACACTCCCATCTATTTCTTCTGTTTTCTTCATAGGGCCAAAATGGCTGACGGAGCCTTCATTCCTTACCTGTGCATAATTGAAAACTTTGTTTGAGAACTTTGATTTCTTAGTTAAAGCTCCTAGAATTTTGACTGTGGAAATTTCTGGCAAATTCTGCGATCCAAAGGCCAAGAAATCCAAAAGTGGCACGTCTACCCAGGACTGCACCCTTCTTAAATGTTTACTTCTGAATATCTTCCACTACAAACTTTTCCCTGTGTTTAATTTGTGTAACAGAGAAAGATGCAATTTGTATCATGCTGCTGCCCGTTGAGCTGATTGTGTGTGGGTTCTTTTTTTTGCAGGAAGAGAATATGGACCCTGGAAAGGTGTGTGTGTGTGTGTGTGTGTGTGTGTGTGTGTGTGTGTGTGTGTGTGTGTGTGTGTGTGTGTGAGTGAGAAAGGGAGATGGCTCCTGACAGCTGCCAAAACTGGTTCATGAGCCTGTGATCTCCTGTCTGCCCTTCTGATTGCTAAAGAGGGGTGTGATGCATACTCACAGGCTTTTTGTATCATTTGATGACACTCAGCCATACATGCAAGCCACCTTTCTTTTTAAAAAAGCATCATATTTAGGGTGTTGGTGAAAACATTTGCCATCTGTTGTGTCTGAACTGTGATGGCACATGTTGTCACTGAGCAATGAATTTACAAATATCAGTTTGCCCTAAAGCCGTAGCTTTCGGAGTTTCCACGTCAGCTTTTTATCCAAAGAACCCTTCTGCATTTTGCAGAGGATGCTCTTCCCTGCCCATACTCTCTCCTGTGACTCTGCATTGCTAAAAGTATCCATAGTGGCAAGCAAGCTGTCTTTCAGAAAAGCTGGTTTGCCATTGCAGATCTTTTTTACAATTTTATAGCTGTCCTGAAATATCTGAAGAGCTGTCATGTAGAATACAGACCAAATAGATTCTCTTTTGCTCCATAAGGCTGGTCTAGAAACAATCAGCAGAAATACCAAGAAACTAGATTTTTTTTAAACTAAACATTTGAAGAAATGATCTAATAGTTTGAATTGTTTAAAAAGGGACGTGGTGGCGCTGCGGGTTAAACTGTAGAAGCCTCTGTGCTGCAAGGTTGGAAGACCAGCCGTCGTAAGATCGAATCCACGCGACGGAGTGAGCTCCCGTCGCTTGTCCCAGCTCCTGCCAACCTAGCAGTTCAAAAGCATGCAAATGCAAGTAGATAAATAGGTACCACCACGGTGGGAAGGTAACAGCGTTCCGTGTCTAGTTGCGCTGGCCACGTGACCACGGAAATTGTCTTTGGACAAACGCTGGCTCTACGGCTCGGAAACGGGGATGAGCACCGCACCCTAGAGTCAGACACGACTGGACTAAATATCAAGGGGAACCTTTACCTTTACCTATGAATTGTTTAACAGTTGCAAAGGCAGTTTTGGGAGCAGATGGACTTTTATTTGGTTTTTAAATAGAGGCTGGATGGCCATCAGTCAGTGATGCTATATTTGCATTGTGCATTAAGCTCCATTTTGGACTAGATGACCTCTGAGATTGTTTCCAACTCTGTGGTGCTATATTTACAAAAGGAATCCTTAAGAAACTTCTAAGTGAGCGTGTTTTCCATAAGGCACAGTTTAAAAACGGTCACTCTAAAGAACTGTGCAAGGGCTATAGGGTTCTATTGAATCAGCATGATTTTTAACTGTATGATTGCATAATACAAGTATCTGTATGTGTATATCTGCACAGACATGTTGATATGTGTGTTTTAAGAATTCTGTTTCCCTTGTAATAAAATGTTGATACAGTATTTCAATTGACCAGTAGTAAACCAATAACATGATTTGTCAAAATTGTCCCTGGAAATAGATGTCATAAGAGTCAATAGAGTTATGTTTCAAATAACTTAAAAATCAAGAGACTGCAACATAAAATCTAAATATGAAAAGCCAAGACTTATGCAATAGCTAGTAAGCCAAGGAATAAAGAATCCAATTTCACATATATTCTTAGAGGCCACATTGCCATAGTGGGTTGGAATAAAAATATCATGTTTTAGCTTGGAACTCTTACAGTCGATAAGTAAGTCCTAGGAAAGCCGTTTTAGAATGGGAAAAAGCCTGTTCAGATACTGGGAAGCCACCAATTGATGGTGTCACGGAAAAGAGCTATGGCCATCTGTGCAACTCCAAGGGGTTATGTTTGACCAGAGGTCATGTAGTTTCTCACCCCAGGGAAGGAGGTGGTCTTTTTAAGAGATCGTAATTGTGAGCTGTCTTTCTAGTTTTTGCCTAACAATAGACAGGAACCCATTAAGGCTCTTTTGAACCTTGCAGTTTACTGATTTTGGTGAGAAAACTAGTGGCCATCTTGTGAATATTTAATGGGTCCCTGCACCATATCTCAAGTTGCTTTGTGTTTTTGTACCTCTCATCTTGAATTGTGCCCTTCTAATGTCCTTGATGTTCGCTACTCAATATATTCTTCAAGGTTTGCCTGCATCTCTCCTCTAGTTGTTGCTACAAGCCATTCATTCCAGTGCCTTCCCAAGTGAAAGTGGAGCGCTGCCGCTTCAGGCTGACTTGATTCTTTTCATCAGAGTCAAAAAGTACCAGAAAAGGTAACTTGGAGGATGTTCTTGTTGCCCAGAACAGAAGCATTCTTAGCTGTCCCTGGAACATGCAGCCTGGCTCCTGTGAACTCCTAGTTTGTTTTTAGCTTTTTGGCAGACAACTTGAACTGGTACGGATACTTGCAGCGCACTGATTATTAGCCCAGAGAGCAGGTTTAAAGAGAGGCTTGTGCAATTTTAAGAAACATTTTATCAAATAATGTTTCATTTGGAGAGAAAAAAATCTGATTCAGCATTTTAAGCCAGAAGTATATGTTTTCTTTATCCTTCTTTATCTTTGAATGAGGGTTTGTTGTATGCGGACAGTGTTAACGTGTATCTCCCATGAGCTTCCAGTCTATCAAATCATCACACCCTTCAGCACCAAAAACTAACCTCCCCCCCACAAAAATTGATTAAAATCAGGATTAAATTTCTGGATTAAAATCAGGGTTGGAAACATTCCTCTCTCTTCATGTTTCCTGATCTAAAATAGAGCCCCACAGTATGTTTGAAAAGGGCGTATGGTGTTATGTTTAATGAAAGGAGGTAGGAGTTTAAAAGTTGAGGAACACATCAATAGCTCATAGTAGAACATAGCTTCTCTGACTTTTTAAAAACAATTGCCAGGTTTTATGGATTATTTTCTTTTCTTTTTTCCAGATATTCTTAGCCCTCTGTTAATAGTCTAGAAACTGAAATAAATGTACACCTTGTTAAATGAACTGAAGGAAGAATCTGAAATTCTGCAAGCCACACAAGATTGGGCTTGATCGCAGATCCTGGGGCTCAAATTTTAGTTGCTCAGTGGAGTAAACATGAAAATTAATTAATTAATTCAAAATTTTTATCCCTCATCTTTCTCTTCAAGAGGATACAGCCTTTGTATAGCTGAGTAAACCATGCAGGAAACATAGGTAGACCATAGAGGGGAAAAGTTAGGGTCTTAGAACTAAACTACATGCCATGTTCAAGTTAGTGAAAGAAAACAAAGCAAAGCAAAACAAAACAGACAGCTTGGGGAGGTTGTAATTGTAGGCTGCAGCATTTTTTTGCTCACCCCCCCCCCCAAAACAGTTTCTCATATCCCAAACTATTTATTAGGTTTTAGATTAATGTTTATTTAAACCTGTGTTCTGAGACTGTTTCTCATTTAAAATAAATAATGAACTATATATAAGGGATGTATCACACACATGCTACAATCACACATACAGTACATCCCACATTTCCTTCAGTGAACTCAAGGGGATATACCTGATCTTTGTTGTAATTAAGTTTTTCCCCCAAAAGTTGATATATGCACACGACTCTCTTCCTCTCTACCATATCCTTTTTGCACAGTAGCAGTTTGAGGAAAGGAAATGGAGGGTGGTCCGTCCTTTCTCCAATCCTCTAGGGTGCAAAATAGACTCCACTGACTATGATTGAAGTACCCATTTAGTAGTCCTCAGCAGACTGGATTTGACCCTCAAGTCTGTTGTGGCAAATGCATAAAAATGCTGACACAACAGATACAAATGCCCCTTATCTAACTGCATAGCTGTGTGTGCCTTCTGCAGTGTATTCTGTATCTACACCAAAGTCTGCCGCTGGAATGTGTTTCGCTGTTTTAACTTTTTGTCTGTTAAAAAAGCAAAGTAACCCTCCCTCCCCAGCAAAGTTCAGGAAATTTGCTGGCCAGTGTAAGCGACTTTTTTACGCAGAGAAGATCAAAGGACCTTTTACCCTTTCCTAACGTTCTTATAACGGTCTGGCAGGTGCAGCTCTTCTCCTCTTATCGTGGGTGAATTCAGTGGGACCTCTCTTTCTTTTGGTGGAAGCCAATGTCAGCATAGCACCTGCTTGTTTTGTTCTTTGTTTTTTTGTTTTTTGTTTTTACCTTTTGGCTCAGCCTGAGGGAGAATCACTGGAAAACAGGAACATGGTGTTGCAGCGTCGCTTTCTCCCCGATCTGAGCACGGGCATGTGAAGAGATTGAAAAAACACCAAAGTCCTGCCAGAAAATATAAAACTCTGCGTGATCCTGCTAAGTGGAGGATTGTAGTCCAAAATACAGTAATACCTCATACGGGACTGCATCATTTAGCGCTGATTTGCTGCAGCACATGTGCTCAGGTGGCTATTTTATGGTGCTTGATGAGGTTGCCTGGGCTTCCAGGTGACCTGAGGCCAGGTCTACCTGCTCCAGGCTGGTCTGTTAAAATGACCTCGTTTAGCATTGCTTTGGGTAGCGGACTGTTTTCTCAAAGCAGATCCTGACCGCTACACAGAGTATTATTTTCAAGCTCCGGATATAGTGTGGTCATGCCATTGCAGCCTGCCTTAGGCCATGCAACCAAGCAGGGAGTTACAGCCCAACAGATGAAGACTTGTGGGCTAGGAGGGCTGGACTGATGCCATTACAATTCAAAGCATTTACCCATCCTGGAAGTGAGATGCTCCTAGTCTGTGCCATATAGGGGACCCCCCCCCTTTTTTTTTTTTTGACTGCCATATTTCCTTGGGTGTCGACTGTTTGCGGCCACATGCCAAAGCCAACAACAGAGGCGACACCCTCTCTTTTCTCCCCCGCTCCTCCCCCACCCACCCACCCCCGTTTAGTGGGCTGCTTTGGGATGGGATGGGAATCATGTTGCTCTTGCTGGAAATCTGAACTAATCACCCACAGAGAGCTTTTGAAATCAGTCCAGGGGCTGGCCTACCCGTAATAACTGAGCTATTATTGCTCAGAAAGAAGAACATATGATTGTTTCTCTCTTTTTTCTTCCTGGCAGAAAGGCTCCCTTTCTTATTCCCTCCCCCCCTTCCTCCTCCCCCCCCCCCACCTTCTTGGTCTCAGCCTTCCTGTAGCATGATCTAGATTTGCCCATTAGGAGCAGGGAGAAGGCCTTTGCTAATTCCTGTTCCCTCCTGCATAATAAATCTGGTGCTAAAATTAGTGCTGGTCTCTGTAGGCCATAATTCTTCATTGAGATTATGGTGAATCGTGTGTCTCAGTGATTTATAATTTTTCTATTGCTGGGTCCCCCCCCCCTTCATAACCTTGAGTACCCAGGTTTGGCTATAACCCATCCACCCAAATTCCCTCTCTCTGCTTTTCTGTCTCCCTTTCTGCTATTTTCCATCATTCTTTTCTGTCTTTGCCCTTGCGTCTTCCCTGCCATCCTATACCTCTTGTTTTTCGGGATCCACTTTAGCCATCTTCTATATTTTTGCCTGTTTAAGCCTCTGTCACTGCAGGCACACAACTTCCTTGGGAGCGCTTCTGAAGGTTTTGTAATTGAGTCTTTTACCACGGCGACAGGATATTATTAACCTTCGCTAAAGCAATTTATTTCATACTCCTTTGTGGGGCTGAGCTTTCCCCTCCTTCTTCCTCTCTTTTTTCCCCCAAGAAAATATGTACTTGGAAAAAGATTTTACAAATGGGAGTAACTGGACCTGAAGCATTACATTTGCGCTCTCTGTGTGTATTTTTAAATCTGCATGGAGGGGGAAAAGTGCCTCTCGTCTGTTTAAAACAACTCTCGTTGGTCCCTTTAAAAAAAATGTTTTTAGTGTGTGTATGCTTCAGGGGAAGTAAAACCAGCCTGTTTGACTATAAGTAGCTCATAAAAGGGTCACATTTCATTTGATGTTTTAATATCCCTTGCTACTTGAAGCAGCACACCATCTTGTTTTCATCTCCTCAATTGCTTTAAATCTAACTGGGGAAGTGAGTGGATGAGTGGAAGCGGGCAGTGGGGGGGTGGGAGAGGGAAAAGAAACCCCCGTGTGGTCCATTGAATAGGATTGAGACAGACATGGGGGACCTTAGTTCAAATCCCAGCTCCACTTGGACTCTGGGTGGCCTACGGCTGGTAATTCTCCGCTGGCCTTAGTATTCTTTTCTCCAGAACTCCATTTGGTATCACGAGTGGCTGACTGCGAAAGCAAGCCTGGAGATTGCAAATAAGGACTTTAAATGCCAAAGTGCTCTGGAAATTACTAATAATGAATTAAAGGCCCGTGAAATTTCATGGTGGGTGCCATGGGAGGGAGTGCAGGAAGAGTGCTACCTCTTCATTCATCAGCGTTTTGCTCTTGACCCTTATCATTCAGGGACATTTCTGAGGGAGGGAGGGAGGGAACACTTCCCTTCTCCCTCCTCCCTCCTCATATTTCAAACTATTCCTAAGTAGCAGTTGTGGTATCTCTGGTCAACTTGATTCTTCTGCATACTAGCTGTTCTTATAGAAAGCCTGCCTACTAAGCATGTGTCATTTCCAAAGGCACTGATTCACACATGCATAAATATGTGTGTGTGTGTGTGTGTGTGTGTGTGTGTGTGTGTGTGTGTGAGAGAGAGAGAGAGAGAGAGAGAGAGAGAGAGTTGTATAGGATTGATCTTTGTAGACAATACTACTGTAGTTGAATAGCTATTTACAAACAAGACACAGGAAGACACACTGTTGTTCCCTCAAGCTCAGTGTAATCTACTCTGATTCACAGCAGGTCCCCTAGGACTTAGGGAGAGAGGATTTTCCCAGCCTTTCTGTCTTGGATCCTTAACCCAGAGCAGGGAAACCTGTGGCTTTCCAGACATTGGTAGACTGCATTTCCCATCATTCATGGTCATGGGTCCTTTTGGCTAGGGATGATAGAGGTGGGAGTCCAACATTATTTGGAAAGCCAATCTGTCCCCACTTTTGCTTTAGGCAGGAGTCTGACTTCAGGAGGAAAAAAAAATTGGATGAGCCAAGGGAGATGGGCAAAGTTACTTTTCTGGACTACAACTCCTAGTATACCCAAACGTGCATGGCCAGTGGGGTGTTCCAGGAGTTGCAGTCCAAGAGAGATTTTTATCGTCTCTATGACTGACAGTGACCTTTACAAGGGAAGCAAGGATTTTTGCTAAGCCCGCTAAATGCAGGTATGTAGGCTGTGTTTGCATGTAACAGGCAGCAAAAATCCTTGCTTAATAGACCAGGATATCCATGTGAGTACAGCCAGTTTGCTCCTGTTTCATGTCTCACCTTGTGTCTGTCAGCAGAAGAGGGTAGGATTCAGCACTTATGTGTAGCTTTTCATTGTGTGCAGACAGGGAACTGTGCTTATATACTTCCAAATAAGCCAGCTTTCCAGCAGTGTTCAAAGGGAGCTTAGCAGTCCTGGCTTCTTACTTGGCAAGAAGTCATGCTTAAGTGCTGAATCCTTTTCTCTCTTTATTTTATAACAACCAATAAAAAATAAAATGAGAAACAACTAACCAAGAAAACCTTAATAGCACAAAAACACAAAAATAACACAATCATGCAAAAAGTACCCCCTCCCGATGTATAACTGTTCTTTTCCTTCATTACGGATCCTTATTCCCCTTCCAAAATGGCATTGCTTCTTGTAAAGGTACACTACCCTTCCCTTTGATATTCTTTAATAATAATTTGTTGTCAAGTCAATTCTGACTTATGGTGACCCTTTTCAGGGTTTTCCAGGTAGAGAATACTCAGAAATTGTTTGCCATTCAGTTCTTCTGGGAGTGCCCTGGGACTGTGCAGCTTGCCCAAAGCTATACAGGCTGACTCTACTCCAGGAGGCACAGTGGGGAATTGAACTCCCAAACCTCTGGTTCCGCAGCCAGATACATAAACCACTGAGAGATTCCACCAGCTAATTTTTTATATAACATTCATCTAATTGAAAATCATGCTTAACTTCCTAATTCCTTACTACCATTAATCTTGCTGCTGTTAATAAATTTGAAATTAATTCTTTCGTTACCCAGATCCATTGCTCATTATCAAATATTCATAAGAGAGCTATCTTAGAGCTAACCTCTATATTTAACTTAATCATTTCATTTATTTCCTTGAAGACCAACATCTAGAATTTCAATGTGTTCTCACATTTCCACCACATATGGAAATAAGTACCTACTTCTTGATATCCTCTCCAATTAGAATATTTAGTGTCTATATGATTTAATTCCCCCAGAGTTAAATACCACCTCCTGACTAATTTTTCAAAGTTTTCCTTCAACATCACAGACATACACTTTAATATTCTTTGATCCCATATGTTATTCCACAACTCAGTACTTATTTTTTTTCTCCTATCATATTCCCATAATGCTTTAAGAACATCTTGTTTCTTTTTACCCAATCTTAAGTCCATTGCTCTAAATGGATAAGATTAAACTAGATATTCTTTCTGATCCTAATACTGCTATTAATTGCTCTTTATTACCCATATTTTCTAAACAATATTTTAACCTAATAACTTTTTCTCCCATAATAAAGTCTCAAATTCCATTTTTAAATTTCCTGCAAATTCCCCCAATTCTTCAATTGGATATAAAGGAGAAGTTAATGGAATAAATATTTTTCTGTACTTGTTCCAAATTAATAACATATTTTTGGAAAAGGTATTTTCAATTTTTAAAACAATGCTGTTATTATTTTGTTTAAAAGCAGGCGTCTTTTAATTTCATGGCTGCTGTCACCATCTGCAGTGATCATGGAGCCCAGGAAAGTAAAATCTGTCACTGCCTCCATATCTTCCCCTTCTATTTGCCAGGAGGTGATGGGGCCAGTGGCCATGATCTTAGTTTTTTTTATGTTGAACTTCAGACCATTTTTTGCGCTCTCCTCTTTCACCCTCATTAAGAGGTTCTTTAATTCCTCCTCACTTTCTGCCATCAGAGTGGTATCATCTGCATATCTGAGGTTGCAGTGGGATTTACATAAGCATTAACTCACTATTCAAAGGTTGATTTAGTGGGTCTACACTAGTTTGTTGATCTGTTTGTTTATTTACTGCACTTCTGTACTGCTTTTTCCTATCAATGGGACTCAAGGCAGCTCACTGATACAGGGAGACAGGAATTAAAAACATTGTACAAGAAGCATTAAAATTATTAAACATGGAAATATTAAAATAATCATATAAAAGCAGATTAAAACATATAAAAGCATTTAAAAACACATTAAAAAGATACGCCAGCAGCAAGCGTAAGCCAACTAGCTATGTTAAAATTAGATATTAAATGTTAAAAGCCTGTTGAAACAAAAATGTTTTCAGTTGTAGTCAAAAAGAGAGGAAAGAGAAGCCCAGCCTAGCCTTATGGGAGAGGGCATTCCCATAACCTGGGGATAGCTGCTAAGAAGGCCAGCTGTCAGATCCCTGTCAAACGTACTTGTGAAGGTGGTGGGACTGAAAGGAGAGCCTCCCCGGATGATCTTCAGACCCAAGGAGGGTTATATGGGGAGATTGGTCAGTCACATAGCCCTAGACCCAAGCCTTATAGGACTTTTTAGGGGATAACTATCACCTTGAATTGGCCTCAGAAGTGAACTGGTAGCCAGTGAAGCTGCTATAACAGGAGTTACATGCTCCCCATAACAACAGCTTGGCTACAGCATTTAAAATAAGGCTTCACTCTTAAACATGCTTATGTGAAATGTAAACTTCCTCAAAATCAATATAATGTCTTCAGAGAAAATACATACATGAGTACATTTTGTTTCTCGGAAATTTAACAAAAGATTGTCCTAGAAATTTACACCGTACTTAGATGTCCTCACATTTCACTGAGGTGTGTGTGTGTCCATCTCTGGACGTGAAGGGGTTTAATGAAAATTGTAACACTTGAGTTGTCAGCAGTTTAACAAAAGTGGAACTGGCATGTTATTTTTTACTGGAGGTGTACATAAGAAAACATAAGAAGCTAACTGCCTGCATAGGACCAAGACGTTGTCCCACCTGGTACAGGCTTGTCTGCACCAACTCCCTCTGTTTTCAAGAGGGTTCCTTTCTTACTTTGTTCTGATGAACAAAGGGATTGAAACTGGGGATGTATGTGTGCAGAACATGTGATTTATCTCTGACATAAGTGCATTGCATACAGATATGATTGTGGTGGTGTCATATGGGTGCCTCGGATTACAACTCCCACAATATCTGATAATGTCTTTAAACTTTTTAAGATGGCCCTAACTTTTTAGATGGATTCCCATTGTGGTGTAGTGGATAGAGTGATGGCCAAGTCTCTGGAGAACAGGGTTCAAATCCCCACTCAGCTATGGACACTCACTGGGGGAGTAGAACTGGTAAAACCCTTACCTTCAAAGTTCTATTAGGGTCACTATAAGTTGGTTTCGACTTGACCGCACAGAACACATAACTTTGTAGGTGGCTCAGCTGGTGTTTATGTGAGATTCATATTGATTTCCTTGAAGTATTTTGGCTGTTATCTTTAAGAAAAAAAATATCTTCAGCTAGCAGGGTCATTCTCCTGCCAAACTCAAGCTCTCAGAAACAAATTTAAAGGGCAAGAGACTTAGAGAGCACTAAGTGATGGAGTAAACCACAACAAAAATGTCCTCCTACACTACATTGTCTTTGTTTCCCCAAACTACTCAGCTTAATTACATTGGGAAGTGGGTTGGGTAGAAGACTGTCGTTGAAAATGTGAAGCCTTTTTAGTAGAAGGGGCCCCATCTTTATTTCCAGAGAGACTTGTGATCCTGGAGATGAAAATGGAAAAGCTCAAAATGGCATTCTTTCCCCTTTCATTAAATGTTACTACTAAGGGAATGAGATTACATTAGTAAAATTCCTTTAGTGCAATCACAGTGAAAATGGCAGGGGCCCATCAGCATCTGTCTCTCCCCATTTCCCCATCAGGAAATGGGGAGAGACAGATGAAAGTAGACAGTTGCTTTTTAAATTTGAGGAATCATAGTCAGAATTCAACCCCACTCACTGCCACAGGAGCACAGCCCTGATCTCCTTTTTGGTTTTATATGGACATCTCTAATTTTCCTTGACTCTGTTTGGACATCATAACAAACTCTGGTTATAAAAGATGGATAGTCATCTTATTTGTGATTGGCTAAACAATGAGAACTGGAGACCATGATTTGAGCTGTGATTGGAAACCATGGTAGAAATTAACAGTAGTTAATGGGATATTTACAGGATAGTATAGATCTAAGTCTTTTATGTGCATGTTTGCACACTTAAAGGGCAAGAAGAAGTACAGTGGCACAGTTGTGGAATAACATCCCCTCGAAGGCCTAACCCTAATAGGGTTTTCAAGGTAAAAGAGGTATTTAAGGAGTGGTTTTACCAGTTCTAGCCCCTCAGGAGGTTTCTGTGGCTGACTGAGTATTCAAACGTAGATCTTTACTGTCCAAGTCTATCCGTCTATCCATTACACCACATTGCTTATCCCTTTATTTCAGTAACAAGTTAAAATTAACTCAACTATCTGGAGTCTAATGACTTGTTTTGGGGGTCCGTTGGACCTGGAGGTATTATGTTCTGGAATTTAATTTTTTAAAAAGTTATCAGACTTCTTGCATACATCCATTATGACTTCATCGACAGATCTGCTGATATAGGGTGGGTCAACACTATTGTTTTTAATAAAATAAAAATAAAGCAAGTGCCAGAGAGACAGTCAAGAGAGCATGAGTAAGCATGTAGCATTTGGTTGATGCTGAGGGTCGCCTGAGATCAGACAACAGGTCGTCTAGCCCCGTTTCAGACTATGGTTAGCACTAGCCGTGGTTTGGCATGATGTCTGAACTAAGTCTCTAACGTTTGCAAGAAGCTGAAATAAATTAGGAACCAAAACACTTCTCTGACTTTCCAGATGGATTGAAAAAACGCTTAATTGGTTTTTAAAGTAAGTGGGTTTTTTCTTTTTTCTTTTTGCACAGTATCCCCTCTGGAAGTGAAGGGATTAGCAAACTATAAATATAAAATGTGTGCTAAAATTCCTGTGATAGTTTCAAAGAGGCAGCCACACAGAACGAAAGTGATTTTTTTTCCTCCCGTTGAGCAATGAAAAACAGCACATGGTTGTAGCTGGCTTTGCATTTCTTCTCACTTGCATCAAGCAAGAAATACTTCTGCACATGTATCCTAACAGGGCGAGTGTCCCATTTTGATTTGGGAAGGATGTTTAGGATGATAGTTTAGGTACACTGCAAAAAGGATGGGGGCAAGGACTGCAGATGGGTCTGGCACTCAATCTTCAATTCATTTAAAGCTGGCAGTCCATTTTATAGAAGCTACGGAGAACTGCCTGATAGGGGCCCTGGTCCTGGCAAGGCACCTAGCCGGGGGCCAACCCAGCACTTCTGTGACATTTAAAGACAGGCAGTGGATCCTGGTGGCAGGTCCAGTGGCACAGCTGAGAAGGGCAGTGTCATCATGCCCACCGTCTCCCAACATCTCGATCCTACAGTGCTATTAGAAGATCGCAGGGCATTGGAAGGAAGGTAAGATGGTGGTTGCTTCAGCTGTTTATTGTGGTGTCTCAGTGCTGGGTCCTGAACTGTGGTCTTTTTAATTGTGAAATGGGTAGCAGAAGTCAGCTGCGAAGGGGCTCTCCAGATCTCTTGACATTACCCAGAAGGTGCCATGGGATAACATCAAAACAGTTTGTATTTGCCTCACCATCACTGTGTTTGTCTTCTGTAATGTTTAAAAAGACTAGATTCTTATGCGTTTCTTAGGTGCATTTATGCCCCATTTTTTTCCTCCATTGAGCTCAGCATAGCATAGGTGTCTCTCCTCCTTTTCATTGTATCCTTACAACAAACAACCCATAGTTTAGGTCAGGCTGAAAGTGGAGGATGATCTCATGGTCATCCAGTTTCATAAAACTGAGTTCTTCTAAGTTGCAGCCGTAGTATCACACCAGGTGAGCTGATTTTTAAAAAAGGAAGAACTTGTCAATGAGAGTAACTTAGCATCCTGAAACTTCTTTATAGGTAGATCTGGGCCTAGCTTTAGTTGCTAAGACGTGGGAAATACCTGATTTTATTTTTTTTCAAACCTCACCTCAGCCTTCTGCTGGGTGACCTTGAGAGAGCTTCTTTCTAATCTTTCACATGGGAATAATGGCACTGTTTACCCGACAGGCCTGTTATAAGGATTACTGAGATAATGTATGTTGAGGGCTTTGAGCACTTGAAATGTGCTGTGTCAATGGGAGGCTGCGTGTGTTTGTTTTCAGCTCTTTTCGGCTTTTTTTTTTATGCCAGGAGTTCCTTCTGCTGCTTGTACAGAATATGTTGATTCTTGTTCTTCACACCCTTCCCCTCCACCTCACAAATATCCCCCCCCCACTTTCTCTCTTTACCATGATTTTTTATCATAAATTATTTAAGCTTTGCTGTGGCAGAAATGAAGGAAGCAGAATAAGTCAACCAAGCAATGGGATGTTCTTGTTACTGGCAAATTGGTGATTAATTACTTCTTTCTCAGAAAGAGAAAGAGAAATGTTCAGGCCCTAGAATGCTAGGCCAGTGGCTCCCAACCTTGGGTCCCAAAATATTCTGGGATACAACTCCCAGAAATCCTGGCCAACACAGCTTGTGCTGAAGGCATCTGGGAATTATAGTCCAAGAACATCTGGGGACCCATGATTGGGAACCACTGTGCTCGACTCTGTTACTGTGTGGCAGAAACTAGAGGTATGCAGATGTGGGTTTTGGACTACAAGTCCAGAGACCTTTGGGTAGTGTGGGCGGCATATAAGTTAAATAAATAAATAAATAAGTCCCAGAATGACCCAGACATAGCTGTTTGGAATTCTGGAACTTGTAGTCCCAAAAAAGCAAATATGCACACTAGAAACCCTAGGGAGTTGGTCCTTTGTAGTAAAATCCTTAAATCCTGCTAGTGCAGCTTTTAAAAGGTAGCACTTTGCTATCCCAGCTCTCTGTGAAATGTTATACTTTTGCCCTTGTCTTTTCCCCCCTCTTGATTGTTGTTAATAAAAGCCTGCTGGCCTAAATCAGTGTCTGTAGGAACCATCGATTTACTAATTGCTGATAATCAAGTCTTTGCTGCCCACCTCACACTGAGAGGGCACTCATTTTAAGAATTAGGAGAGAAACTGAAAAAGGTTTGTGGTGCATAAGGGTCTGTGTGTGTGTGAAAAGAGAGCAGGAAAGTGCAAGCTTCTTTTCTAAAACTGTCATTTTATTTGAGGTAAATGTCTGCTGCATTTTTCCAGCTGCTATCAAGAAGAGGCTATTATGCTCCTGACCTTTCCCGCCAAAATGAAAGGCAAGGCTTGAACGTTGAGATGGGCTGGACGGACAGAGTGAATTGACCTGAAATTCCTTAGTGTCTGTTCTGGGTGTCTAATATCCTACTGTGTACCAGTGTTTGATGAAGCAGGATATGGTGATTGCTATTATTTTTTAGCTTAGAAGTCCTCTTGTCCTTAATATTGAGGTTCAGTCTGATAATTCTTAGCAAACTTCAGAGCATTGGACATTTTTCAGACACCAAATCTTGCTGAAACCCTCACAGCGACCCTATGAGAAGAGAAAAAGAAGAGACTGTGGTGGTAGTCGTTGTTGTTGTTATTATTATGACTGCCACTGCGTTACAAACAGGTGGCTTAAGCTGATGGAACGGGGTGTCATCTACAATAACATATGTGCAGTCTGACATGTCAACTGAGAAGCAAACTCCACTGTGTTTGGTTGTGGGGAGGGGGCTAGTAAAGTCTCACTGGATTGTAGTCACTCTACATCTGGGACAGAGGTGCAACGTGAACTGATAACAGAGGTGGTGGTGGTTCAAGGGCGGCAGCACCAAGTGCGCACTGAGAAGAGGGCAAGTAATCCACTGTTGAATAAAATGGATATAAAGCTTGTTTACAAACAGCTGGCATGTTTTTGAGTGAAATACTCCTTTACAAGATGAGTTTAAAAAATACAGTACCAAAGATGTGGAACTCTCTTGCTGTCTTAGGGGAAAAAAAGTCTCTCAAATCAAATGAACCAAAGGTGAGGTTTGAACAATCTTTTCCGTGCCAGGTTAAGTCTCTTTTATTTGCCCTGACATTTAAAAAGGTTATGTTGTCCCACTCTGCTAGTAGTATCCATAATTGCTACGAAGGATATTGTTTTATTGTATTTGCATTTTGTCTTTTTAAAATGTTTATTATATATTGCACAAGAAACAGTTGGACGAAATGCTTTAAATACATTGAACTCTTTGAGTTAAATTCCAGCATTGTAGCTTATTGTTGAGCTGCTATATTAACCCAGGTTCCAATAGGGAGTATTGTCCGTTGGGCTTTTCCTGCTTAATAATATGGTTGTAAATGCATATGTAAGAATATATGCATGTGCTATGACTATGCATACATATATATGTGCACACATACTGTATACTGTATATATAGGGTGTATATCTAATTCATTATTTATTTCAATTATGTTTACCCTATTGCTCAGCCTAAAGGTTCTTGGAATGGTTTTCATGAAGAGAATAAAATACAGTTGTATTCTTTATTCTATAAGAGTACAACAAGGCAAGAAAGACAAAAGGATGGAGAAGAAAGGGTGGGAGAAAATGGCCGTTGAGTAGGGTTGTTCCTGCCGTTGGTACTTCTCCCTCTTCTACAGTGTCCCCGACTGATTGATAGTGGTGAGAGTGGAAGGAGGCACAGGAAGACAGGCTGACAGCCATTTAAATAAAATTTTGGTCCAATTTATTCACTGCATCTTTCTGGCATCCGGAACAAAATTCAATGCTAGACATTCTAAAACTCATACAGACCCATGTATCCTTTTTGGCTGTTCAGACATATAGGAAAGGATGTCATGATTAATATCACTGGAGGAGGAAAAAGGTAGGTTGGTTGGTTGATTTGGGGAGGCAGATGAAGTGTGATGGTGTTAAAATATATAATGTTAGATATAATCTAGCTATGAGTTACTAAAGAGGAGCAGGGCTTCTTGGCATCCCGAGTCAGCCTCATGTTTGGTAGATAGATTGCTGCTTTAAAACAAAGCCAGAGGAGCAGATGATCGCCGGGCAGCTTAAGTTACATAATCTCTTTCAGTTTAGCACTGTAGCTCCCTGAACCAAAAGATGCATAGTCATTTCATCTTATCCCATGCCAGCGTTTTCTGATCTGGCCCATGACATTCCTTCTCTCTCTCTCTCTCTCTCTCTCTCTCTCTCACACACACACACACACACACACACACACACACAGAGAAACAAAAATGTTTCTTGCAGAGCTCTGTCTTTAATGTGCTGAGTTAAGGTACCCATAGTCTCTGCTTTTGTTTTAAAATGCCTGTGACACATGAAACTCTGGAAAATTTACAATTTTCTTCTCTTCTGTTGCTGTATGCGTTATTAAAGGAGGAAGACCTTTGCAGAAAAATGTCCCTTTAAAAATGCTTGTGTGTGTGTTTTCTCCTCCTTTTTTTACATGACCCCTCGCTAGGTTGGAAGCAAGATATTCCATTGGGTTATGGGGAAAGTAGCTGCCCAAAACATTCTTTAAATTTAAAGCCCTGCTTTTGAAAAAGTGATGACAATTCAAGGAATAGTGGAGACAATATTAATTAATTAATTCATTCATTCATTCATTCATTCCATTTCTGTATCACATATCTGACTGATCGTCACAAGGAACCTGTCCCCTGATTCTTGATAAGGTTGGTAAGCACAGCATACAATTGCAGTTGATGTTATCACCCCCCTCCCCTCCCCAGCCATCACTTGAAGCCAGAGAAGTGGCAGACAGCTTTTTGTGTCCTGTAAAACTTGGGAAGTTGAAAGCGGCTATTGCATAGGGTTTGCAGCTGCGGAGAATGTTCACATTTGCGCCTTCTAGAAGTATTTGTGGTATTTGTTGGCACATGGATGCCCCACATGAAGTGCAGGTACCGAAAATCTGCAACTCCTTTGTTTTAGTACAGGAGGCCCCATGAAAAATCTTGCTTATAGTGAGGAAGCCTATGACTAGCTCACATTTTCAGTTGCATAACACACTAAACATGAATTAGCATTATAATATAATTAGCATAATAACAATCATGAACATCGCATCTATAATGTTAATTCTGCTTTGTCTGAAATAAGAGGCTACCTGCTTCTAGCACAGAGAAGCTATTTTTCAGATATTTAGTATTACTTCCCCCCAACATAATGTTAGGGATTCCCCCCCCCCCCCAGTTCCTAGAAGTGCCTGTGCCTGAATTACTGGGGGAGAGGGAATTTGGGGGAGAAGGAGCTTTAATGAACCCACGGATTCAGGCCTAGCTCCTCCAAAACCATGCTCCTCCAATAGCTTTCTAAATACTGTCATGGGAGAGCCGGCTGCAAGTCCTATCCTGTGTATTTTAAACACTGCCAATGAGCCAATGTTTATTGTTAACCAAAGAGACACTTCACATCTGTTTATTGATTTTTATGAGCGTTTGCTCTTTGCTTGTTGTACGGGACATTATTATGTAAGCTGCTTTGGGAAAGCTTTTGTTCCGTCTGGCTGTTGAGGGTGGTGGGTGAGCTCGGAGACTGGTCCAGGCAACCAGCTGTGAGATCTAGGCAGCCATCTATTTTTCCATTACTCCATGCATTTGGAAGTCACCAATATTTGATTTGATAAGCAAAAAAGCCTCAGAAATCGGATGCCAGCACCATGTGGCTAAGTAGTTCTCGGCAGATCCGATTCCTATTCCCCGCCAGCTTATAGCCATCTATTGTAATGGTTTGCTTCTGTCTAGTTTTAGCTCTGAAATCATTACGATTTGCCGTTCTTAACAATTAAAATGCCGTATGTGGATTGAAGGGATGGTTTGAGAAGAGTGGCCTTACTGCCTCGTGCACAAGGATTTATTTCTGAGATGCAGTTTGGAGTAGGGCTCGTACCTTATCCCTCAAACCTTTGTGAACTCATGTAGCACAGAGCTGAGGAGTGTGAGCTGGAAGCACTGGGGACCTTGTTGGCGCATGAGACTTATTTGGCACACCTGATCCTCCCAAGCTACCTTGCACCTGGGACCCATCCTGTGCTAATCCTCTTGTTTGTCCAGGTGCACGGAATTATTTACAGGCAGAGTAGTCCATGTGGAAGGAGAAGGACTGATGCTGGCACATGCAACCTTGTGCAACATCATACTTTGTCTGAGAGTATGTATGCATACGTATGCTTATTAGATCCACACCCTCATCTCTTATTTCACACAAATGCCTTATGCTTCTGTGTGGACATGCCGTTCTGCTTCTCTTCTGTCAGCTGCATATGAAGCCCTGATGATGAATTTTGTTTTGAGCATGTAAGGAAAAAAAAACTTGTTTAAGGTCCCACATGATTTCTTGTCTCGTGGCGCAGTGGTTAAACTGCTGTACTGCAGCTAAAACTGTGCTCACGACCCGGGGTTCAATCCCAGGTAGCTGGCTCAAGGTTGACTCAGACTTCTATCCTTCCGAGGTTGGCAAAATGAGTACCCAGCTCACTTGGGGGGGGGGGCAATGTGTAGCCTGCAGAATTAACTTGTAAACTGCCCAGAGAGTGCTTGAAGCGCTATGGGGCAGTATATAAGCAGCACGCTTTGCTTTGCTTTGTCTTTAGAAGTAGAGATGAACAAATTTAGTATACCAGGAACCATTGTAGGCTAAACTGCTAAGGGTATATCAATTTAATGGCATGGCCTTGTTTGTGCTTGCTGTGTTAGCAACTCAGGGATGGATGATTGCAAAGATGGTATTTTTGCTATTGTGGTTGCATTCTGCTACATGCAGGATGATTAGACGTGTTCCAGGAGGAGAGATCAATCTGTGCCTATAACCCATGCGGTCTGAATGGGGATGCCATACTTTTAAAACCCCAGGAACAATTATAATTGTTGTTATTGTGCAGTGTGTTTCTGTATTTTGTTCCTTTACTCTTAATTTTGTTGTTTTACTCTACTAAGAGAATCATGAAACTTTGTATTTGCAACCATAAATCACAATCGTATTGTAGAAGAAAACGCTGATGAAATATACTTACAGACTCCTTGCATTCTTCTCCTCCACAAGTCTTTAAAGAATAAACATCCAACTTCAATGTCTTGTGAAAGGAAAAAGAATTATGAAAGTGTAAATCATGGGCAAAATCCTTTTGCTTAGTTGTGTCTGAGGAAGGCAAAATGGATATCCAAAAATCCAAGCAGGTATTTGTTATTTACCAGTGAGAAGTGGCTGCAAGTAGTTTGCTTTCTGTAGAGAAACTACACAACAGGATTTTGGCCATTTGTTAACAATTAATATAAAAGAACAATCAACATATCAAAATGTAATGTTGATACACTGAGATGTGCAGTATTGCCCACATAATTAACTGACAGTGAACCTCCATGTTCAGAGGCATGATATCATTTCCAGCAGGTTAGCAGTGGAAAAACACTGCTGTCTTCATGCTATGGTTGTAGGCTTTCTGGAACCAGACAGTTGGACTAGAAGGAGTTTCTAGTGACATCCAAGTGGGCCATGAGTGATATTCAACCATCACACACTTGGTATTGACACCTGAAACTTGAGAAGGAAGAATTGAAATAAAGGAGAGATAGAATAACCTAAAAACGTATTAGAAAACCCCAGTTTTCTCCACTAGATGGCTAGACAGGATATATTGTCTAAGGCAGAGATTCCTAACCTTGGGCCCCCGGATGTTGGACTGAAACTCCTAGAAGCCTTCACCACCAGCTGTGCTGGCCAGGATTTCTGGGAGCTGTAGTCCAAGTACGTCTAGGGAACCAAGGTTGAGGACCACTGGGGTAGTTGGGAGCCATTCTTTTTTCAGATGTGGAAGCTCAAATACGAGATCTGTATGTTTCTAAGATAACCCAGAAAGGCACATCATATGGGCCAAGGTCTCCAAAGACCAAGTCTAGCCATAGCTACGTATTTCCCTGTCCACCAAATTAATGACCTTCGGGTTTTAGACAACAGCTTGTGGTGGACCTCAGCTCTTTTTCTCACCATAATATTTGTGTTTCGGTGACTTCATTGTCAATAGTATAGCTGTACAACTATTCCATCTTACTCAGACCAGAGAAGGCTCTAAGTAATGAGATAAGTTGGATCATATGGAAGGTATCCTAATGCTAACAAATCCCAAATAATAAATAATTTAGATGAGATTAATTGTCACCTCTAATAGCAAATTATTGTTGATTTATTGTACAAGATATATACAGGTGCCAGTAATTTAATTAAAGCATGGAGCCTTTAAAGTAGCAAACATACTCTTCCCTTTATAATACAACACTGTTTAATTCTGTAATAGGAAATAGGTTAATGAAATAACCATGATACACAGCCTTTGGCATATTCAGAAGGGGGAGGAAAGATGTACGGCTTCCCTGTAAACATAATGCCACTCTGAGTCGATATATGCCATAACAAAGTCCGATTTAATATCTTACTGCTAGTTATGCCATCTCTGGAGCATTGTGTAATGGCAGCTTCAATAAAACAGCTTGCTTATCTTGTTGTGTTTGTGGCTCTCCCATCTGTGCAACATGAAGCCTTTAAAAGTAGAGGAGCTATGAGGTCTCTGCTCATAACGAGGAAGGAGTCCATTACTTCTGTGGTACCTACTGTTGAGGGTGGTTTCCTAGGTAGGATAAGTCTGGTAATGGAAAGGAGGCTTGGTCTCCCCAGAGTAAGGATTTTGATGTTGCAATATTTCATGGCATTAGATGAAGAAAAAATGGTATAAATCAAATCTCTTAAACAATTGGTCTGTGACTGCAATAAACCATCCATTTTTTCGTTAATTCATTTGTTCAGGTCTCCTAAATAAAGCAGATTAAACAAATCTTATTTGATTCAAAATGTGAGGTTTCGTAAATAAATCAAATGAGTCTTGTCTGCTAACAGAAACAATTGTTCTGAAGCAAAACATAGTTTAATTGGGTTTTTATGATACAGATGTTATAGCAGGGACCATCTGAGAAGAGACTTTATCCTTTTACCTCTTGCCAAGAGAGAAGGACTCTTCTGTAGAGTCTGCCAAATCCCAGGTTTCGTATGCATTTGAGTATAGTTAAAATTGCTTTAAAAAGAAAATCTGTTGTCCAGTTGATTAGTATATGTTCATAATCTAGTTTTAAGGTCAATAGTTGCTTTAAAAAAGTTGCACCCCTACTTTTAAATGTTGCTGTAAACTTGTAGTTCTTTTTAATTGCTGTTTTGCTTTTGATTAATATGATATGATTTCTACATCACTTAGAAACTAGTCCTTGTATAGAAGTGGAAAATGTATTATTTATTTATCTATAATATTTTTACCCCACCTTTCTTTTTCAAAGGTAATATGAATGGGTATTATGAAAAAGGAGAGAGAAAGAACACCCTTCCTTGTAAAGGAAAATCTGGTGATTGAAGATCTAAATTCAGTAGTGCTTATAAAAGATAACATTTCAGATATGTAAAAAAAAAGAGAGAGCATACATAAGGGACTGTCTGGCTAGCTCAATGTGTACGATATATGGCTGTGGAGCCAGAGGTTGGGAGTTCAATTCTCCACTGTGTCTCCTGGGAGAAAAGCCAGCCTGTGTAGCCTTGGGCAAACTGCACAGTCCCAAACGGTCTGCAGAGAAAGGAAATGGTAAATCACTTCTGAGCTGGTTGGATAACTCGGTGATTTAGTTATCTGGCTGAGGAGCCAGAGGTTGGGAGTTTGATTCTCCACTGTGTCTCCTGTGAGAAGAGCCAGCCTGTGTGGCTTTGGGCAAACTGCACAGTCCCAGGGTGCCCCCAGAAGAAGCGAATGGGAAACCACTTCTGATTACTCTCTACCTGGAAAACACCGGAAAGGGTCACCATAAGTTAGAATTGAGTTGACTATTTATTATTATTATTATGCATGAGGGAGAAGAACAGAAGGAGATAGAGAACAAAGACTGTTTTGTTCAGTTAATACAGATCAATGAATCTTGGATTTGTAAAGCAAAGAAGGCATTGGAAGAGAGAAGACCATGCGCTGCAGGACGAAGGAAGATGGATAGGAATTGGTGGAGAATATAGTTGTCCAAAGACTATGTTTAAAGCAGTTTGGAGTAAATAGTCTGGTGTGCCAAAGTCTGATATGAAGTTTTTCATGGAAGCTGGGCTTTTGGGAGGAGCAGGATAATTCAGCATAGGTAGGTTTGATTATCACTGGGATACTGTAGAGCTGTTACAGTACAGTTTCTTTACTAGACTAATTAACTAATGGAAGCAGGTTTTCAAGTAATACAGAATGCTTGCTGCTGCATTAGTGTTTGTTAGTGAACTGCTGGATGGCTCAGTGGTTTAGGTATCTGGCTGTGGAGCCAGAGGCTGGGAGTTCAATTTCCACTGTGCCTTCTTGACACTGGGCTCAATGATCCATAGGGTCCCTTACAGCTCTGCAGTTCTAAGATGATGATGATTATGTTCAGAGCAATGAAATTACTTGCTTGCAAGATAGGGACATTTCTAGATGAAATTTCTTTAGGGGAAGTCTTGAGGAAATGCTGCTATATAGGGACAGACTTTTCATACCAGTTGGCAGATTTGACTTGATGTGAAATCCTTTTCTTCCCAGATAGTTAGTGTGTAGAGTGAACACCACTTCCTCCTTGTGGCTGAGAAAGGTGACCTTGAGATGGCTTTTCAGTTATTACAATATTATTTGTGGAAGAAGAAAAACGGTAATGTAGTTGGCTAACAATTTTTCTCCAAGCCTTTTCTCATCCTACTGTTGCCATTATATGCACAAGAAAGGGAAATCCAGTTTGATTAATTTTGGTATGCTTGTGAATACTTTTTTTGGACATTTGTATAAGTGCATGCAGCTTGTTGCTGACTGAGGTGAAACAAAAAGGGTTGAGAATTTGATTCCCCGCTGTGTCTTGATGGAGAAGAGCCTGTCTTTGTGCTCTTGGTCAAGCCATTTGGTCCCAGAGTGACCCCAGAAGATGGGAATGATAAGCACCTGTCCAAGTACTATGTACCTTGAAAGGGTAATCATAAATTCGAGTAGACTTGATGGCATGTTATTGTGATTATACTTCTTATTTCTTGGCATCACTGGTGCTTCGGGGTGGAAACAATGGGTCAAGCCTAAAAATTAGGAATCAAGTCTTAAAAATCAGCAGGTGAAATGTCATGTTTGCATAATCACTGGTATGATCATGATAACGATGATTATTGTTATTTTTTTGCATTCCTCCTTTTTATGATTTTACGTCATAACTGATTCTGAAGGTGTTCTTGGTTGTGTACTCCTTTGATGGAGGTCTTCCCCCAGGGAAGGATGCTGGATGCTGTGTCACAGTGGTAGCACACATGCTATATCTGCAGATGGTCCCAAGTTCAATCTCCGGCATTCTTGGTAGGGCTGGGAAAGACTTCTCTCTGGAATGCTGGAGAGCAAGTGGGCACTTCCTTCTTGCCCCTCGCAGGATTAGACCATCACGTCTGTAGAAGTGGGAAAAATGACACTCCCCCTGCCCCCTGCTTTTCATTTGGAGAGCAGCTGCAAGGTAGAGTAACCATACTGGAGTAGATGGACCAGTGATGTCTGTCATCCATCGTACAGCCTCTTGTGTTTCTTTGCAGCCCAGTGGTGCATTGTTCTTGCAAGTTCCAAGTTATATTCCTAGCATCTCTAGAGAAAACATGCACCAGAGATCCTCTATGAATCAGTGCAGACTATACAAGGCCAGAGGAACAAATAGATTCGGTAGGAGGCTGTTTCTTTGGTTGCTACTGTGATAATTTTGTTGGCGCCAGGCAACAATTGTTTTATTCCCCTGGGTCTTTAAACTGCTGCTTTAATCATTGCTTTACGATTGTGATGTATTTTATGGTGGTTATATCATTTTATATTGTTTGTGATGTATGTCCTGGAAAAGCTGTTGAAGCATCGTGTAGAAATCTGGAAAAATAAACAAATTTCATACTCAAAAGGCTTTTGGTGTAGGTTTAAAAAACACAAATATTATTTGCCCTGATACTGTATCCAAGCCAAATGTTTAAGGCTTTGGGAATTACCAACACAAATCAAATCAAATATCTATCTGACCCTTTTTATTCCTAACACTGGGCAAGGATCCAGTTGCCGACTTTGTCATAAATCTTGACTATGTGTTTGCTTTGGTACAGCCTTCCAGTTAGTCAGAGTTAGAGCTTCCGGTTCTGGGCTCTAGTTGTTTTTGGCAGAAGTCTACTGGAGATCATGTGTTATGGGAGAGAGTGAGAATTATCGACATTTGCCGGTGAAAGTTTGGATGGAGTTCTTCATGAGCAGTCTTCTCTGTACTTGGTTGATGACACTTGCATTGTAAATGGGTTATGACATGGGAACTGGCTGGCATAGGGCCCTGAGTGCGAATGTTTCCTTAGTTGAACTTGACAGACAGCACCTTACAGTTTGGGCTCCAGATGAAACAATTCCAAATGCAGCTGGATGCAGGGCATTGCTGACGTGAGTACCCCTTTGAGGAAGACTGAGGGTTAATATCTCATTTATCTTCATAGCAGTAAGGTTAGGGTAAGGGGATTATTCTGGCCCTCAGGATACTATATTCGGAGGTCATGGTTGAGGGGGGCTTTAGCATGCTTAATGACTGCTGTTGGTGACACTGGTCACTGTAGAATTTCATGGCTGGCTCTAATGTTACTTTCCTTCTGTTTTATCCACCTCAGTAACCCTGATGATTGTCCATGCTAGTTGGGGCCGATGAGATGTGTATTATTTGGAGAGCACTGGCTTGGGGAAATACGCCTTGCTGGGATTTTGCCAATGTTTCTGACTAATGTATAGGTGCAAAATAAGTTCCAGAGTGCTTTGGACCAAGAGAGAGAGAAACTATTCATGAGAGAGAGCACAATCTGGTACTTGAACCATGTAGTATTACTCTTCCACAATTTAGTATGGGGATGTCCCCATAGTTATAGAAGTAATTATAATGGTAGCTATACCACAAAAGAGTGTAAAGTTATACCTTGCTAAGTTACAATCAGAGTGTAATGTAGTTATACCTTTGTTATTAGTAAAAAGGAATTGATGATTCAATTAGTTATTTGCAACTTGCTACTTCCAGGCTCAATGGAAGGGCTACCAGTTCCTGAATGAGCCAGACATGAAGAATAGCTACCATTTCTTAGCTTTTTTGTTGTTGTTGTTCAAGTAGTAAGAAGTTGCAGCATTTCAAAAATCTGAGCTTGTTTGGTGAAAATCATTTGAAAGCCTTCCTTTTGATGAATTCTGTTGACAAGGTAATTAGAGTTGATCACCCTAGTTTGAAAGGCGGAGGAAGGAGTGGACCCACAGATCCACTTCAGACCCAAAGAGCAGATATGGGTCACATCTGTCTAACATCGTCACGTGAGTATAATTATAACTCATTTGCGTTCATATCAAGCTGTCTTCCCAGGGATATTGATGGAAGGAGGAGAAAGGGCAGGAAAGCTGGCTCATGAAGGTATCCCATCCAGGATACAAGATGGTAAAATAACTTATCTTCAGAGAAGAGATAACCTGGAGGTTATGGAAGCATGCTGAGTTCTTCCTGTTGGAATTAACCTCCCACTTATCCAGTAATTGGGTGGAAATAAAGAGCTGGCTGGTCTTGGTGTGAGTGGAGAGGATGTGGAAGGAGAAAGAAAAGATGGTGATTTTGAAAATTTCTAGAAATGCCTTTATGTGCTGCAGACCTAGATAATCTAATTCTTTTTCATAGCAGTGCTTGTCTTTCAGCAGTGGGTACTCGGATTGAACAGACATTACCCCTAATTATGAGGCCTTCAGGAACAACTTTTGGAGTAAATAATGACTCTTAAATTCACACCTGGGCAATACCTTTATTACAATGAACTGTAAGTGAACAAGATATGCATTTGGCGTGTATTCACGGTTGAGCCTAATACAAGTACTGCTCAACTGTGGGTTTTGTTTTGCTGCTATGAATCAACGTGGGCCTCATTCTTTTTTGGAATGCAGTTGGTCCTGGTGGTAAATCTTACAAAGCAACAATAAAAATGTCATATTCTGGCAAATTTGGCCATCCTTCTCTGTAAGAATACCCACATATGGCTTGTGAAAATGACATGTAGTTGGGAAGGGGCTATAGTTGATAATGGCCTAGCCTGGCTGATAACATGCTGTTTAATTACAGTGCTGTGAATTCACAAAAAAAGCAGTCACACAGTCCTTATGGCTGTATCCCGACAAAACAATTAGGATAAAGTGCTATGTATAGCAAAGGACTTGAATTAGTAAATTAATCTTTATACGAAACAGTTAAAGCTGACTAGAACGTTTAAAATGGAGTATCTAGATTCTGGCATGGATATAAACAGAGGCCGGTATATAAACAAGGCAATAACATTCTAAAGTGCACAGTTTTATGTACAGTAAGAAGTGTATTAATGCAAGAAGATTACAAAACGCAGTACTCGGTGATAAGAGCCAACATAACACCGAGGGTCAAAATGTCAGACTAACTGAATGGTATAAACCAGTACAATAACAGGGCTGAATTGCACAAAAATAAACACATTTCAGATATAAAAAGCCCACCTCCGTAGTCTGCCTTCATTTGTTTGTCTGCAGCATCCCTTCCTCACCACATTCTGAAACAACATGCAGGCAAGAACCTAAGATCATCATTCCTTCTACTTCCATTTCCCACCCTTTGTTTACTTTAAACATCACTCATGATAGAGAGGACACACCGTCCAAAGCCTTTCTGTCTGCCTCTGCATCCTTGTTTGGACCTTTTTGGTGGACCTGTTAAAAAAATCAACTAATTATGGAGTTTGACATTTGTTTGTGCAAACATAGCTATCAGCCATCACTGCTTTAATCTAGATCCGTTTAATTTTACGTTAGATGGTATCATCATTGGCAGACTCTTTGTAGGGAAATGAGTGCTCCCACTACAATCGACAGAAAAGCAGGAGAGGTCAATGGACAGTTTGGAAATGTTACTTTTTAAGACTACAAACTTCAGGATCCCTCAGTCAGGATGACCAGGAATCGAAGACAGTGGCATTTTTAGTCCGAAACAAGTTTCTTATTGCTCTTATTTCATATAGAATGACTAATTTGTTTTTTTTCCCCCTTCCATACCCAACTCCAGAAGCATGTAGGCATATTGAAAAAGAGTTTCTGTCTTTTAAGAAATTCAGGGAAAATTTAATTTGTTCTAATCTCCTAATTTGCCTTTTTTTTGGCTCTTCCTCTTTTTGTCCTGAATACTCATCAAAGTTGTGTCTGCTGACTGAATAGTTCACTCTTTTATTTCTCTCTCTCTTTTTCATTGCTTTTTCATCAAACTTAATTTGTTTCCTTCAGCCTGGTAATAAATTGGAGAAGTTAATAGTGCATGACTGAGAGGAACGTACATTTGAAAATAAGGTGAGAGAAGAATTAGATGTGTGGTTTTAAGAGGTTGTGTGCTTCTTTCTTTGTAATCCTGTAGAAGGCTGGTATAGATTGGTGGATTGGAACATATGGCTATTGGGGGGGGGGGCTGGCAGTTCAATTCCTTACTATAATTTCCAGGGGAGGGGCCAGCTGAGATCACCTGGAATGTATATGGCTGATAGGGTGATGTGCCCTGCCACTTCTATGGACTCAGACAAACCATATGGTGCCAGAGTGCTACCAGAAGGAGGATGGTATACCACTTCTGAGTTCTTCATACCTAGGAAACTCAGGGAAGGTAACTGTACATTGGAATTAACTTGATGGCACATAATTAATGCTTATCCTGACCCCTCCCTGTCTCCTTATGAGAAGGCTCCTAAGCTTTCTTTCCTGAACTTAAGAGGTTCTTCTTCTGCTTTAATTGCCCCAGCAACCTGTTTCGCCTTATTACATAAGCTTCTTATTGTTACCATCCGAGTTTAGTATATCACATCATTTAAAATTTGCATATGGCTAAAACGGGTCTGCAGAAAAACCTTTGCATGACCTTTAGTGAGACTCATTCCAAGCAAGGCGTACGTAGGATTGTGTCACATAGCGCTTCTTTTTGCTAGCTGATTGAACTTTTCCTGGAGACACAGGAGTTTGTTTTGTTGAGCCTGTTCTATGCAGTAGGGCCGCACTTCAGAAGGTTTATATTTGCCAAGTGTGTGTTCTAGTGTCATGCTGTTGTTTTATTTTATAGGATGGTTCTGATTTTGATTGAGGTCACTCTGAGCCATGTAAATATAGGATAAGGGTGAGGAACTTTTAAAAAAAGAATTAAATATATTTATGCGTGTGTAACTATATATATAGTTATGTGCCGTCAAGTCAGAACCAATTTATTGCAACCCAAACAGGGCTTTCAAGGTAAGTGAGAGATTTAAGGAGTGGTTTTATCAGTTCCACTTTCTCAGTGAGTTTCCATGGCTGAGTGGGGATTTGAACCCAGGCCTCCTGAGTCCTAGTCCATCACTCTATCCACTAAACCACACTGATTAAGTGTGTGTGTGTGTTTATCCATCCATCCAGATATATATGTGCGTGTCTGTGTGTGTGTGGTTAGTTCTTAGATGATGAAGATGCCATCTTTAAGGAAACATTCCCGGCCTTGTCAAATATAAGGCAGTGTGGTAGAGTAGTTAGATTGCTAGACTAAAGTAAAGAAGAATTAGGTTCAAATCTTCATGTAGCCGTGAAACCCTCTTGAGTGTCCTTGCGCTGTCTTGACTAGTCACAATGTCTCAGCTTAACCTCATATATGTGATGATAAAAATAAGGAAGAGGACCATATGAGCTGGAACAAAGATACAGTATAAATGTAGCCAGTAAATGAGAGTGAGTGGGGATTTTTTAAGACGGTACTTGCTGCAGGCAATTTTTATGAGCATTTACATTAAAAATATTGGCCAAAATCCTATTGCTTGATCTATGCTTGTGTAAAGGAAATCACATAAGTCTTGGTGGCAAATTGTTGCTCATTAACGAGGTACTAGTTGTGTTCCTAGGCATGTGCCCAATAATGTGATCAGGCTGTGTGCCCAAGTACACTATCAGCACCTTGTTAATGAAATTGTTGAGGCTAAGTTTTCTCTTTGAATTGCATGTACTTCAGGTATATTTGGAGTCTGTGCACATTCAGCTCAGGTGGAAGCAATAAACCAACCACATTTTATTCTCTAAACTTTGTTTTCACTTGGCATTTTTTTTTAAGAAGGAGGGAGTAGCCCTAAAAATGTTGTGTTAATACTGTGGTTTACTTGGGAAGGAGAATGGGGGGTTACAGAGAACCAGTTTCATAGAGAGAAAGAAAATGGAAGAAGTCTTTTACAGTAAACTATGTTACTGATTTGAGGAAAGGGAGAATCTTTTCTTGTATATATAACAGTGGTCATGCAAGGGGATTTTCTCCTCGCTGGCTGAATTATATCTATACTGTAGAACCAAGCCATCCTCTCCCATTAACCGGGATGGTGCAGGAAACTGAGTGGCGAGAGAACATACGCCCCTTGAAACGGCTTTTGCGTATGAGGTTGGTGTCCATGCAAGTTGCTTCTAATTTTAATTTTCTTTTTTCACAACTGTTGTAGACTCTGTGGGGTTGGCCCTAGCTATGTATGTGATGTTAAACCCCGATTGTTGAATTGTGTACGTGTTTCTTTTATCTTTCCGATCACCTGGAGGCCCTTTCAGTCTCCTCTAAATAAACAGCCACGCTGGCAGAGTTAATAAATTAATCTTGAGGGAATGATCCTGCCTGGCAATGAAGCCAGGCTTCTCAGCGTCCCACTGGAGGGCTTGGCAAACGGGAAAAGCTCAGGCTTCCTCAGAAGCACACTCTGCAGTCTAATTGAAGTTATGTTGACTGTAGGGAAATAATTAAGTGGTGTGTTTTTGACACATCAGTAAGTCTATGAGTCTAAACCCTCTCCCCCCACCCCACCCCGCATCCAACAAATGTGTAGCAAAGTGCCTGTTTTGAAGTTTTTGCAAGGTAGCTGGGCAGACTGGATGCTGTTTGGATACTAAAATAAATGACCTGAATTGTGTGGCAAAGTATAGAAACACAAAAAAAGTGCATGGCACAGAAGCTTAAGGGAAATTGCACAGCTTCGGCAACGACAGGAAAAAGCAGCGCTCCCTGCAGCCATGTTTATGTGTAGAGCAGCTGGCACCCATCCTGTTTGGCTTGGTTGCTTTTCAGGCCACAGAATACAGTTCTACCAAGGCAGACCCAGAATGGGGCCAGGTGGGTCCAACAGAGGCAGAATCCTGCACATTGGCATGGAGCCAGGAGACAGAATTTGACAGCGACTCGATGTGTTTATTTCTCCACCCTTCAGTTCTAAAGAAAACCTGGGGAAGCATAAGTAAATTCAAACAAAATAAATACTATGTGGCAGACCCAAGATGTGCATCTGCTGAAGGTTAGGCAGAGGCTGCCAGAATCTGAAAGTGAAGTTACTTAAGGCCCCCAGTACTGGAAGAATTAGTTGATACAACTCATTTTTACTTTTTTTTTTTGCGGGGGGGGGGGGGGGAGAAACGACCAGTACACAATGCTTACCAGTTAAGGTGCCCGCAAATGGTTCTTGCTTCCAGCTCACTACTAGGACTCTCAACTTTTTCTCTCTGTTTTACACTGGAGGTCCCTTCCTTCTTTGCTTTTGTTCCAGTCTGAACAGGCTTCATGGATCCCTTCCTTTATCACACTGCTGGTCTTTAACTTGCAAATGCCCAGAGTTGTATGGTGAAGTGCAAGGCCATTTTCCCCAGTTGATGGTCTGTCCATGGTCTGTCGTCTTCTCATCTTGTGCTAAATAGCCGAAGCATGCAGGTCACAGGGGTGCTAAAGGGGTGGGGTTTCCTCCTCCTGTCCAGTCAATTCCAAAGCTATTGCTCCCATTGCAAGTGTTTTTTCTTTAAAGAAAATACTGCCCTAGAGACACTTTTTAAAGAGCGCATTGCATCTGGAGACTCCATTGATGTGTGATGCACAAGCATGTTAAGGCTTTCTGAAATATAAGCACCTCCCCCTTTTTGTCTGTATAGATCATTTCCCCTATCATTGGCACATAACTTCCAATTTTGTTTCCATTCTCCCTTGTCCTCCTGGGACAACCTCCTCCCCGTGGCCTCCTGCTCCCTGAGCAAGTTGCATCATTTTTTATGTTTATCTTTGTTTGAAGCTTTAAGTAACTATCTTAGATTTTTATGTTCTGAAGCAATCTTAACCTTTTGCTCTAAGCCGTTGATTTTCCCACCTCTTCCTCAGTGGTTGTGCCATTCACTCTATATTCAGGGCTTAGGTGCTAAAGAGTAAATGTTTTCTTACTTTCCTGCCTTTATTATAGCAATTCGAAAACAGAGTCGAAATAAATTTTAATTGGTACAACCTGCCTGACAGCTAATATTCCCCCAGTTTTTGATCAAGTTCCAAAGTGGTTGTAAACAATTTGATTTCTGCCAGTGGGTTACAGTGCTGACATTTAACCTCCAAAGGGCCTCTCCTGTGTATTAATATATGTTTAAATCAAAAACCACCAAGATGAAACATAGACTATAGTCTTCTACACTGAATTTAGGGCAAAAATGTATTACTTGGCAGATTTTGGTGGCTGCCTTAGGGAGATTTGTGTTTTATTCTTGGGAAGGGCAGACACTGTTTTGCTTAACATTGGTCCTGTTGGCTAGAAGTGTCACTTAGTTATACACTCCAAAACCATATTGTGGGTCAGGCTTTGTCACAAAGCTGTGAAGTCTAGCTAGCGTGTCTGGTAGATCACATGGAACACATGCTTTCCACGCAGAAGAAAAGTTCCAAGTTCAATCCTCAGCTATTCCTCATGCTCTAGGATAAATAAAATTGCATTGTGTGAACTACGGACTGTGTTCAGAGCCCACTGAGGATCCCAAAATACTGTGTACTGTAAAAATACCATATTTACCGAGGAGTGTTTATGTATACAGAATCATGTGTTCCAACCAGCCACCCAGAATTAGAAAAGACTTGGTGGAACAAATGGAATCTAAAACCTGATAATGGAGAACACACTCTTGTTGTTGTGTTGCATTTCCAGACCCAAATAAATTCCAGTGACCCCCAGATGGACAACATTTTAATTTCTTTTGAATAGGGATAAACTACTGACAACCAGAATACATAAATCATGCTTTACAGAGTCATGGCTTGATAAATACAGCACAGGGCATTTTTAGTCCCAGCACTTATAAAGTGACTTGGAGAAAAAAGTACTGCAATTTTTGTTGGTACTTTTTTGTTGTTTTTTTCCCCCAGTAGAAACAAATTACTTGGCATGTGATATGGCAGGACTGGATGAATCCCAAGCCGGAATTAAGATTGCTGGAAGAAATAACAACAACGTCAGATATGCAGATGATACCACTCTGATGGCAGAAAGTGAGGAGGAATTAAAGAACCTCTTAATGAGGGTGAAAGAGGAGAGCGCAAAAAATGGTCTGAAGCTCAACATCAAAAAAACTAAGATCATGGCCACTGGCCCCATCACCTCCTGGCAAATAGAAGGGGAAGATATGGAGGCAGTGACAGATTTTACCTTCTTGGGCTCCATGATCACTGCAGATGGTGACAGCAGCCACGAAATTAAAAGACGCCTGCTTCTTGGGAGGAAAGCGATGAGAAACCTAGACAGCATCTTAAAAAGCAGAGACATCACCTTGCCAACAAAGGTCCGCATAGTCAAAGCTATGGTTTTTCCAGTAGCGATGTATGGAAGTGAGAGCTGGACCATAAAGAAGGCCAACCGCCGAAGAATTGATGCTTTTGAATTGTGGTGCTGGAGGAGACTCTTGAGAGTCCGCTGGACTGCAAAGAGAACAAACCTATCCATTTTGAAGGAAATCAACTCTGAGTGCTCACTGGAAGGACAGATCCTGAAGCTGAGGCTCCAATACTTTGGCCATCTCATGAGAAGAGAAGACTCCCCGGAAAAGACCCTGATGTTGAGAAAGTGTGAGGGCAAGAGGAGAAGGGGACAACAGAGGACGAGATGGCTGGACAGTGTCATCGAAGCTACCAACATGAATTTGACCCAACTCCGGGAGGCAGTGGAAGACAGGAGGGCCTGGCATGCTCTGGTCCATGGGGTCACGAAGAGTCGGACACGACTTAACGACTAAACAACAAAATGGCAGATAATATTTGGGGACATTGTTTAGTGCACAGGTGATAGTGTTCTGCCATTACTTAATTTGTTGGTCTACTTCCCTGTATATTGTTGTTGTTTAGTCGTTAAGTCATGTCCGACTCTTCGTGACCCCATGTATATTAGTGCAAGATAAAATGAAATGAAAAGATTGAATAGAATCAGATGGCTGGTGATCCTAAGGACCTCTCTTGAGATCTCATCGAACTACTGCTGGGCTAGGTGGATTATAGATCACCCATATACCACATTGTTTGCACATGTGAGGTCCTTAGATAAATTCTTGTTATGTCCAAGAACCTTCTAATCCGAGAAGTAAGGCCTGGGGAGCCATTTCCTGGTAGACTAGAATAGGAGGGTTATGTTATGTGCCATCAAGTCAGAACCGACTTACAGTGACACTAACAGGGGTTTCATGTTAAGTGAGATATTTAAGAAGTTATTTTACCAGTTCCATCTCCCCAGAATTTCCATGGCTGAGCAGGAATTTGAATCCAGGCCTCCGGAGTTCTAGTCCATCACTCTGTCCACTACACCTCACTGGATATATAAAGCAGAAGGTACTGCCTTGTTTTAAGAGTTGTTTTGGCTTGATTTTAAGCTTGCACTGCTTGTATTTTCAGTTAGAACTTCCTTTTTCTTTATTAATATCAGAACATTTCACAATTTAAAATTATGGATGTATACGAAATGTAGGTTAAAATTTAAAAAAATTAAAATGTTAAGATAATTAGACTATTTTTGGCCCAGAGGTAGGCTATTTCGGTGGTGTTAGAACTATGAAACCCACCAAGTCAGAGCTCCACTATGACAGAGCAGACCAGTTGGATAGACATAAACTAAGCATTAAGGAACAGAATGCCTCTGAGCACCTGCTTTTTCCAACAGTTTGTAACCAATACCAGAATCAAACTCATAAGTAATTTCATCTGCTTCTCCCTTTCCCCATTCTTTTTCAGCAAGCTACTCTAAGAGGAGAAAGCTCTCTTGTTATTACTGGGAGTAACAATTTAGAGAGCTTAAGAACCTTTGTCAATCCATTGCAGATTAATTACAGTAGATTCCAACCTGCCATCTGCTTGCACCTCACCCAGTAGACCTCTGGGTAGACTCAATATAAGGCAACTTCAAATATTTATAACAGCAGAGACTTCGCCATTATAGAACACACATGCTCAGGATGCACAGCGTAATATGTGAGAAACCATACATATTGTGCATATGGTTATAGGGCGGGTTACAGGGATCACTTAACTCCCCTGTTAACAGCAGCTCCAATGGCTGCTTGTCCAGTTCTAGATACAATTCAAAGTACTGGTTTTAACCTATAAAGTTCTAAATTGCACAGTCTCAAAGATTGTGTCTCCTTTTGTGAACCTGCCCGAGTGTTAAGATCATCAGGGGAGGCCGTTCTTTTGGTCCCACCATCTTCACAGGTACCTTTGGTGGGGACCCAGGAGAGAGCCTTCTCTGTCAGTGCGCCCAGTCTCTGGAACTCCCTCTCATAAGAGGCTAGGCTGGGCTCATCTTTGCTGTCCTTCCACAAGCAGAATAAGATCTTTTTTTTACAGACAGGCTTTCCCTTTGTGATTGGCTTTCTGAGAGCGGTTTTAAATGAAGTGTTATGCCTTGTTGCATAATCTGTTTTGGCAGGTTGATTTTGTTTACCATTTTCAGTGTGGTATTTGTTTGATTCTTTTTAAATATTTGTATTTAATTTGTAGCTTTTAAATATTGTCTTTTAATGATGTAATCTGCCTTGGGTCCTTTTTAAGGAGGAAGGTGGAGTAAAATATTTTAAATAAATAAATACATGTGTGTTGTTACTTACAAAATCAAAAAGAGAATTGCAGCCTTCAGAGGCAGAGTCTCTCTTAGTTATAACTCAGGAGCATATTTAATGAGAAAAATTACCTTACTGGGAGAACTGTGCCTGTGATTATTACCACACCTTGATTTGAAATTTGGTGGGGCTGCTAAAAGTCAAATTATATTTCTTTAGAGGACTGATGCTGAGTGCCAGGTGGCTGTCACTGGCCTAGGGCAACATTGGGTAGGAAGTGTTCCAAAATCTGTTACAAGATGGGAGGTGCTGTTTTAATTTTTTTTAAGGACATCTAGTTTATGCTCTTGAACACTTAGTTTAACCAGAGTCTACTGAGCAGATGGTAGATTAGGATTTACTGAAATTGATCTGAAATGGACTGGCAAGGGTTTGAGTCCCCTGAGTTGTTGCTCCCAGTAACAACAAGGGAGCTTTCTCCTCTTAAGAGTATGTTGCAGAAGAAGAATTGCTATAAAATTATCATATACAGGGTGACCGACTGCTTAGGGCGATGGTTCCCAATCCTGGGTCCCACAGCTAGTGGTGAAGTCTTCTGGAAGTTTTAGACCAGGAACATCTGGGGACCCAAGTTTGGGAACCACTGGCTTAGCACATTAATTTACAGAGAGTTTTTTGGATACTGAGGTAGAACTCATAAAATTATTTGGACTATAGCCCCCTAAATCATTCCACTAGTGCCCTGCTAGGCCAAATAAGTAACTTTTCCAAGTGCTCTGCCTGGGACTTTAGAGACAGCAGCTCTTGGGCAGAATATAGGTAATACTGGCTTATACTAATCAAAAGTTCTGAGTTAAGACATGGTAGCCAGATACATTCATGTGTAAATAAAATTAACTGATAGACTATTCATATGTAATGGTTACTAGACCAGTCTTGTACTCATTCATTCACATAAGTAGCTTTTGGAAAAGTGGTAAATCAGTGGTATTGCAGTTACTTTCTATGCAGAAGGTCCAGGTTCAATCCCCAGCATATCCACTGAAACCTGCCCATTAGTGTTTTCACTCCTGGGCTAAATGAACCAGCGATGTGATTTGGTGTAAGTCAGCTTCCTGTCATGGACACCAATACAAAATGGTTGCAATGAGAGGAAGGGATTCTTAATCACAAAATGGCTGCTGTGAGAGCCTGTCAATTAACCTGTCCATGAAGCTCAACATTAGGGCAGTGGTACTTCAGTTTAACAGAGACACGTACCATTTTTTCACATTCACATGCTCTTCCATAAATAAGAATCAGACGCCAGGCACGGCTCAGAAGTCAATTTCAGGACTGAGACCCAGTGTTTGGAAGATGGGGTATATAATTATTATTATGCAAGAATTGTGAATGTGTTCCCTTGACTTGGGGAGGACTCAGAGAGTGCTTTCTTTTGCTGCTAATTGCAACCAGCTCCCACACATCTGGGAACAGGGTTAACTTACAGGGCAGAGGGTGTGACTTCAAGATAGACAGGAGCCTCAGGGCATCTTACGTTTAGAAATTAAACTTCCACATCAAAGAGGTGCAATGTGAACTAAACAGAAGTGGTTGTCTGCCAGTGCTTACACATTTCCAGATGTGCTTAGAGTTGATGCTGTAGATCAGTTAAGGGATGAATGAACTTTAACCCATCCATGTTAAAACTTGGTGTGCAGACCTTTAGTTTCTGTACCTCAGGAGGTCATGGTCCTCAACATAGGTCTTTCTAATCTAGCTGATTTGGAATAGAACTTCTGTTGGCATGTGAAGCAGCATGGCCAGTGGGCAGGGAGGATGAGGACGGTAGTCTAAAAATATTTAGAGGATGTTAGGGAAGTCTACCGTAATCCAATTACCATTTTGGGCTGGAGGATATTAAAAATGTAGGAAGAGCTGCCTGAGATCAATCAAAAAAGCCTATGTAATCCAGCATCCTGTTTCCTGTAATGGCCAAACAGAAGCTTCAGGAAAACCCACAGGCAGAATTTGAGAGCTTAACCATCTTATTTATTTTATTATTTATTTATTTATTTGATTTATATACCGCCCATCTGGCAGCCAAGGCCACTTAACATCTATTACTTTGGGAAATAGTGGCCAAAATCTTCTTGCCTTTCTACGCTGGAGTAACATAAGCAGTGTAAATTTCTGAGGCAAATTGCCTCATGTCTGTAGACATTATCTGTTACACACTGAGTTGTGTAGCTACGCAAGAGGATTTCAGCCACTGCCTTGAAACCCAGAACTGGTTATAGCTACTATAACTTGGAGCCTTCTGTACACTTACTGTCCATGCTTTTCATCCAGGTTGGTGGCTGTTACTGTGTCTTGTGGTAGTGAGCTTCACATTTAAACTACCCTCTGTATGGAAAAGTTTTTCTTTTTATCTGTCCTGAACCTGAACACCTTTCAGCTTCATTGGGTGCCCCCTTGTTTTTACTATTATGAGATAGCAAGAACATCTTCTCCACCAGTTATTCTCTACATATTTTCACCATACAGATTGCACCTTCCTGTCTTCTCCACCCTGAGTTGCTTTCCCCTCCCAGAAGTATAATAAAACTCATAGCGGAATTGCTCCAGCCACTTAATCATTTTGTCTGCTCTTCCTCTGCATCTCACACAGTGCTGCTGGCAACATTTTCTTGATTCTGTGCATTACTTTCCCCCCTCCCTTTCTTCTCCAGAGGTGTTCATTTAAGCAGAGATGCCAAATGGTTAGAAGTCCCACATCTGCCTCTTTGTAATTCTGTGTAAATGGCAGCTTGCTCCTTCGTTTACCCTTTGCTTAAATTAGAGTTACTCTTTCCTCTGCCAGACAATTCATGCTGCTGACCTTTCATCTAAGGGGAGAAAAATCTGGGGAACCACTCGGTGATCTAGAGTCCTACTGCGGCCCCATGGCCTATCTCCCCAAAATCCTGACCTGCAGTCTTGATTTTGATTCATGCTTTCAAAGAAACCTTTTTGGCAGAGGTGAAACACCTGGTTTAACTTCCTCTCATTAAAATTCAGATAGTGGTGTTTGTCAGACATACGTTTTCTGAATGGTTACTGAATTGTCACAAGAGGAAGGCGAAGAATCTGGATCAATTTTTCCCTCACACTTCATTTACTGATACATCAGCCATTGAGAGTACCTGTGTCAGCATTGTGTGTTCATGTAATACATTCAGGCAACATCTGGAGTTCCCAACCAACATGTCTTGGTGTATTTCCATTATTTATTCATCTATTTATTGCCAGCAATCACCCCTTCCCCCTTGGAAGCAATGTTGTTGAAGGACAGTGTTCCTCTCTTGGTGCTTTTTGGCATGAAACCCTTCAGGGAAAAAAAAGGGAAATACTAATTTTCTGAATCGTTGCAACCATACTACTAATCATGGAAACTGGGCCCTGCCGTGATAACCCAACTGTGGATCGAGTGATCCCCTCCCACCCCCAAGACTGCCAAGAATATGAGCTTTCACACTTAGAGATCAAGTTTCTAGCCTTTCATGAAAGTGAAGATAAGTTTCAAATGATCACGCTTATAGTGGTGGCCGGTAAATGTTCTGTAGTTAAGAGAGGCATGACGACAGGAGTCAGAATACAGCTGAGGAAATGAAAGAGGAATCAGATCAGCAGGAAAATGCATCAACCTTTATTGAAGTTTTGTTAACAGAACTGGTTCTCTACTCTTAACAACCAGGGCTAATTAATTGCACTGGGTTTTCCTGGTAGAGATGCCAAGGGGTGGAGGGATACTTTTGATGTCCATTCAGCAGCCATGTCCAAATTGGTGCCATTCTAATCTTCTACAATCCATTTGCCTTACTGTCTGGGGATGATGGAAGTTGAGGGTCATGATCTTTGGCATCGTGGTGTGCTTCAAATTACACTCCTGACTTGTGTTTGCAAACTGCTTTTTGGAACTCACTTTTAAGAAACAGACCTGGCATGGACATCTCCAGTAATTTGTGGAGCATTCATATTTTTTCCTCTGCACTAATCTCAATATATTGGTGCAGAGCCTAACGAAGAGTAGTACAGGTTTAAAGCTAGCTTTTTTTAGTGGTCTAATAAAGGTATCACCTGCCATTGTTTTTGTATTGTGTAAGGACCACACAGCTTTGTTTGTTTGGGTGTGTGTGTGTGTGTGTGTGTGTGTGTGTGTGTGTGTGTGTGTGTGTGTTTGCCCTACAAGCTAGTCTGCTGCTTTCAGGTGTGATGGAGAATGCAAACCCTTTGCCAGTCTGGTCAGTGTTTATATGTGCTAAGAGAGTGGTACCATCTTGTTCTTTGCCCCAGGCATCAGAATGTCTTCAGCCACTCCTAGCAGTACTTCTTGAGTGAGCAATGTAGCACCTGGTGTGATTTTAGCCAAGGCTGCCAACCTTGTTCAACTAGAATATTTCAAAGTTGCATCCAGTAAACAATCATTGCTGGTTGCTTTCTGAACTAAATCCAAAGTGTCGGCTTTAAATTTGAAAACCCTGAATGGCTTGGGGCCTGTGTATCTAAAGGGCGGGGAGGGCTGTCCAGTGTATGCCAACTCTTGCAGAAACCCACTTGATGAACACATGGGAGAGACCTTTGTTCCTCTGTCACTCTCAGATTGTAGGCTACCCTCTCCTCAGTGTTGCAGCCTTAAATCCTCTTGAGGAAGGAGTCCCATCATCCACTCAGAATTGCATTGCTTTCAGGAAGAATGTGGAGATATATCTTTTGAATAATTTTAATGCTTATCAATTTCTGTTCTGTAGTGACTTGAGTGCTGGACTGGAACTGTAGAAATTCAGGTTCTTGTCACTACTAAGTCAAGAAAGTGACTGCATGAACTTGGGCCGGTCACTCCCCCTTAGCTTGACCTACTTCACAGGTTGTTATTTTGAGAATCATGTGAGTAGGCAGAGAGCCATGTACACAACTTAGAACTTGTTGAAGGAAAGTGGGATGTAAATGTAACAAACTGAACAGCTAAATAAATTGATAAGTAGTTGCTTTGGTTGTTTTTAGTAATGTTTGTTAAGTGCCTTGAATGCTTGTGTTTTATAGCAGATGATGAGATATAAATGTGATAAATAAAAATAAATACACTGAATCCTATGTTTAGGAGTGGATCATATCAGTAGTGTTGAGTCAATCCATTATCACTGGTGCGTAGCTATTCAGAATATTGAGGCTTAAGCATTTGTCTCAGCTAAGAAATCCAGTAATACTTGCATTCTTTTAGGTAAAAATGTGACTTTCTGAAAATCAGAAGCCAGCCTCTGTATGTCTAGGATTTCAGCTGATGCTATGCTTACTGAAAAGGCCATTCACACTTAATATTGGGTATGATCAGCATATCCCGTTCCCAGACTGCAGGACTCATCGTTCTTACAGTTCTTTAATCCACCAACAAAAGTAATTTTTGCCAATTTTCTCTTTGGGGGTGGGTGGAGAGGAGGCTAAAATGGGAAGATCAAAGAGGTTTCGGGCTCTCTTGTAATCTCCTGAAGCTCAAGTTCCTCTTCCTAAATATTAGTTATGGAAATATCCTTTCATTACTTGAGAGAATAGCAATCCCTCCGGAGCCATGCGTCTGATCTCTGATCCTAAGCTGGACGAAAGATGGGAGGTTTTACTTTAGTTCCTCAGAGGTAGCAAAACCTAATTTCATCTTCTTTTAGCTCACCTGTTTCCTGTCGGAACCTTTAAAGAAGAGGGCAAATGTAATTAGTGTGCTGGAGTAATTGTGGAAGGATATGGGTAAATTGCAAAGGGACTAAGGCTATATATATTGCTCTTATATATATATAAGATGATGGGAGTCCCATCATCCACTCAGAATTGCACTGCAAAGAGTTATCCTTGGATGACAGACTTCATGATTTAATGGTTTGTTTCAAAACTGCAAAGCTGCCTTTTATACTCGTAGCAGCAGCTATTCAATATTTTATTTATTTGTTACAATTTTATCTTTCTTTTCTTCCAACGAACTCAAGGCATAAATGGCTCCCCCTTTCCCCCTTTTATCCTCACAACAGCAATTCTTAGAGGTAGATCAGTCTGAGAGAGATCAGTCTGGCCCAAGGAGAACCAGTGAGTTTTACTTCTATGTAGCAGGCTTAGCGTCTGACTGTTCTGGAGGATTCTTTTAGACCAGTGGCCCTCAACCCTGAGTCCCCAGATGTTCTTGGACTAAAACGCCCAGAAGCCTTCACCACTAACGTGCTGGCCAGGTTTTCTAGGCGTTGTAGTCCAAGAACATCTGGGGACCCAAGGTTGGGAACCACTGTCTTAGACCCACACCAACACTAATCACTGCAGAAGGTCTGCACCTTTCTGGAGCTCCATGGCCACACTAAGCCCCCTTTTCCAAACAAGCAGTGCCTGGAAATTAATTGCCAACTTAAGAGTATTTTGTGCCCAGGTAGATTCATGCTTCTATGAACAACATTAAAATATTTAATGTGTCGATTTTAGGCAGGCAAATAATTTTGGCAGAGGGGCTGTGGGTGGCTCTGCCACACTAAAGGACTTGATGGACCACTTGTGGCTCCGTCCTTCCTTCCTCTACACTATGGGTGTGAACATTATGTTTTTAAAAAAACAAATCTGTGTTCTAAGTAAAGGGTCCTGTTTTAATTTACTAATTTCAATAGATGAATCAAGTTGATCCAATCAGATGTGTAACACATAATATAATTTTAAAAATGTAAAGTGAAGGTAAATTCAGATTTCCATTTCATCCCACCTTTTGTCCTTGATAGTAAATCATCCATAAGCTACTTGCATGAATTGCTAGATTTGTGAGTGTGTGTGTGTGTGTTCCAGGTGCAAGTTGTTTGTGTGCACCTTCAAGGATGAGGATGGCTCCATTGTGCTGTTTGTTGCTTCGCTATGTTCCAGGTTAATGAGCCTCAAAAGTGCATTTTCCACACTTTGATCCCTTCCCCCCACTTCCATTTCTGATGCAGGATTTCTCTCTCTCATCCAGAAAGGGCTAGCACACATTGCCTCCTTGGTCAGGCTGTCGTCATTAGGGTGATATTGCTCATCTCCTTTTAGCTAACTCTAATGAAGTCTGACAGGAGTTCATATGCCGGCTGTTGGTAGGAGCTGGTTTTTGTTTGTTTGTTTTTTAGTATAGCATGCTCTCTGTGTGTGTGTTATCTGGAGTAAGGAGGAGATTGAAGCTTGACCTACTCGTGTATTTCTCCATTTTCTCTTTCTTTCAACAAATCAAGCTAGATCAGGAAGCTGTTTACTAGGCATCTTTCAAAGCTACACTTGGTTCTTGAGCCTTAATTTGTATTTTTTCCTCCCTCTTTTTGGGGGCAGGTGGAAATGATTAACAAAGCTAATTTCATGCAGCGTGTCCTCCCTTCTATCCATGCCAAGAGAATTTTATAGTGATCTGTTAAGGCTATATTCTCTAGTGTCCAAAATTGCAAACAGCTTGGCATGCAACTGACTTCCTAAACTAGAGATGTCTGCATCTGGAATTATTCTGCGCGCGCCCCCCCCCCCCAGCCGCCTGACCGCCTGCTGCTGGTTGTTATCTAGCCATGACGATGCCTCCTAGTTTTCCAGGCCATCAGGCTTTGACAGCGCAAAGATCCCTTCCTCATCAGTGTGTGCTGCATACCAAGCTGTCTCCCACACCAGCTTGCTCATTTTTAGGGAAAGGGTGAAGCAGAACATGTTTAACTGGTCCCTCGATCAAAGGAAACCTAAAACGCCAGATAAATGCTGCTCCTCTTCCCAACTCTTTTCTCTACCTTAATGGAAAAGAAAAGGAAGGAAATCAGGGTGCCAGCTGGGACTTACTAACTTAAATCCCGATTTTTCATCTTGTTGGTCAGCAGCCTCTTGGGCCTGGCGTGTCAAGAAGCTGTCAGGTTTGTCAGTAAAAGACTTAGCTATAACTTATGCCTCATCTAATATTAGTCACTCATTCTGTGGGTGTGCGTGCTGGCGGGGATACTTGCTTTCCCCTACTTTAATTTTATCTCTCATGATGGTGTTCTGGAGTGGAAGGATCAGCCAACAGGTGCTGTCGTTGCCCAGGGGATGCCTAAATGAAAGACTCAAAGCATCTACATCAAACGCTCATCCGCTCTTCACTCCGCCCCTCCCAGATTAAAATCAAGGAAACTGGTTTTTTTAAACCTCTCAGAACATCTGTCAGTCTTGAAGGAACAGCAGAGAATGCCAGGGCTATAATGGGGGGGGGGGGAGAAGAACTACCCACCTTTTAAAAATTGATGGAACCCCAGGAAAGTCTGCTCCTGGCCATACAGAGAACTGGTTTACTTGGACGTCATGTAATGCACTTGACTTGGCAGAACCAAAGTGAACCTAAGAAAATGACGGTTTTGCACTGCCACACTCCTTTGTGAGTAGGGAGAAGAACAGGCAACGTCACACCTGTGTTGGAGTACTCTATGGCCCTCAACATGTACTATGGAAGACTTTATGCCAGCTCCCCCAAGTGCTCTTGATGTTGTCTGTTATTGGGTGAAAATATTCTGATATATTTATTAATTGTACTGTGGTGCTTCTGATATGAGCAAAAGATTTTATTCCTTTCCAAACTCCTTTGGGGTATTCTGCTGAAATCCAATTCCAGTAGCATTCAGGGTGAGGGTGAATGAAACAAGTTCGTAAACAGTGGAATAACACAATGGAAAGGGGGCAAGTTCACATGGCCGTTTTGAATTGATATGAATAACCTGCTTTCCAATCTAGAGAGAATCTAGAGAGGGATGGGGCTTTCTGGTTTTGGCTTCCTTCTGGAGAAGAGAGCCCCGTAATCTTTGTGTTTTCTTTTATTTGCAAAATTCAGAGTATAAGTGAAGACATAAGTTTTCCAAGCAGGCAATAAATCTACTGCCCCAAATCATCCTTCCTGGAGAGGTGTATATACCCCAAGATCCTCTTAGACCTCATAGTTCTTATCATCTTCTCTTTTGTGTGTCTCTTTTGAAACTTTTCTTTCACATCCAAAGATACTTTGGAAGTCATGGCAGGCTGGCTGTAAATCGCTTCTGGAAGATACAAATACTCTGGACTCATTTCATTCTAGAGAAAGCTGAGAAAGTCATCTCCGGTGACTCCACACAGAGTGTTCCACTCCCAGTTATGGTACTCAGAGGAGTCCCACCACTTCACATTCCACCCCATGTATTAATATCTGCCTAGAGAGGCTTCACTCGGTCATCCCAAGTGAAACTTGCATCTTTTAAAGATTCCAAAAGCTGGTTGTTCTTGTTCATTGCTTCGGAAAATGTGTGGGGACACATCCTGTAGGGAGTGTAAAGAAATTCTGAAGTGGGAGCATGAGAGTGAGATTGTTGTCTTTGTTTTTAAATTATCCTCTTTTTCTAAAAAAAGGGGGGATTATATGATGGTACAGGAGATGTGTGACAGCTTCTCAAAAATTTAAAAAGAGGACATGATCCTGAAATGTAACAGATGGTGATGCTTGGAAAGAGATTTAAGCGACGAGAGCCTCACTCTTTACTCTCTGGGCTGCAACATAATTATTTGGAGGGCATAAGTAACCAGACCCATTGCAAAGAAGAAGGAGGGTTGTTCCTTTGCTTGAACTTCCCCTTTTGAAGCATCATTATTGGCCTGTCATTCTAGTATTCCTTTTCCCTCCTACCTTCTGTTCTCTAATAAGGGTGCAGCAAGCTCATGGGGTATAACGTAATAGGCAGGTCATTAAAAGCAGTTCAGCCAGTTGAAATGCAGCTTAATTATGCATGTGAGGCTCTTTCCGTAGTTCAGCCAGTTTGCTGTGTGTTTGAAATAATAAATGGCCTGTCCTCCCCTCCCCCCCCCCACCCTGAAGAGAATGAGTTCCATTGTAGCTGCGAAAATGACATGCAGTGTGTAAATATTCTTGTTTCCAGGCCTTGTGTGCTTTTGTCCTCGTGCACTGAAATATGGGAGCCCACCCAACCATGATGCAAGATCCTAAGGGATGGTTCAGAGCACTAAAACGATGCCCAAGATGGGGTTAAGGCAAGGCCATCGGTGGCCTTCGGCAGGCTGCTTTATCAAAACAGAATTTTCCCAGTGCTGGAAATCCTTTGCAACTCTTATGTGTCACTTTGGGAAAGATAAGGTTTCCAATAATTTCTTACCCTGTTTGTTATTAACCCTCCTGCACTTGGTAAAATGCACTTTACTAATCTGGTATTGGGGTCAGGGAGATTCCAATTAAGCTACAGTTTAAACATATATACACACACACTCTCTTACATTTTTAAAAATCCTGTAAAATTGTATTTAGGACCATTACATATACACAGAGAATAGAATGTCATAGGTGAAACATAATTTCTCCTATGTTAATTTTCTATAAGATTTCCCATGCTTTGATTTCTTCCATCCATGTGGTTTTTTTTCTCAGTTCAAAACCTCCTGGAGCTACTGTAATTTTTATTATTGTTAATAGTAGTAGCAGTAATCATCATCATAGTAACAGTGTTACTGAATGGTTAATCTTATCTTAGCTCCTTATCTGTAACGACATACAGGTTTTGTGTGTATGTGTGTTGTAAAACTAGAGTTTCATCCCAAAGAAGCTATTTGGACCCCAGTGCCTAAAATGTGAGTGGCCTAATTTTTTCCTTGTTCTTATAAATCAAAAAGACCCCAGTGTCTTTTTGATGATGGACTTTAGTTTCAACACGCATCATCCAATGAATGGGAATGGTTTGAAATGTTGCAGAACAACTGATTATTTATTTATTTATTTATTTAAATTGTGTACCAGCCCTGCTTAATGATACCCACTGCTCCAGGAGGTTTACAAAAAACTGGCAACCCTCCCCCAGTACCTAAACACCACCCACATACAAACCCAAACAATATGGTGATGACCAATTCATTTAAATAAAACACACACACCTAAAATTAAAAGTTCACTATGGCAGGGGATATGTTATTAAAGGCCTCTTCATAAAATTCGAACTATAGTAGTTTCCTAAAAGTCAGGAGACTTAGATCCTGGGGCACCTCAGTTGGAAGTTTATTCCACAGAGGAGGATTCATCACCAAGAAGGCCAATTTTTCATTATTCTCTTTTAGGCCTCTTGATGTGGTGACCCCATAACACTGCAGTTTGAGAGGAGCATGTAAAATAGGCAGCTGTTTTCTGGGGCAGACCTCCAATATTTCTGAGAAATAGCGAGGTCAGATTAAGTTACTGCAGATTATATGGAGTTGGTGGTGGGGATCTCTGGTCTTATTGGTACCATTTGGAGTCGAGGGGGTAGGCAAAGTTATTGCTGGATTGCAGTACTTGTCACCCTCAGCTGTCCAACATCTGGAGGCTGCAGGAGGCCCACTCCTAATTGAGTTGTGATTTTAAATAATGCAGGAGGGTTTCTGTGTTCAGCTCTTTTCAGCTATGCTGTTTTCTCTTTTGATAGGCATCCACAAAAGGAAGGGTCAGAGTCCCACAAACTTTAACCATAATTACAATCTCACCATCATTTACAGTGGCTGCAATTGACACCCTGCTCTTTGCTTTTATGGAAAAGGCAAGGGATCAATTTTGTATCTCAGGCTGGAGGTTGAAGCTGCTCAGAAGCAGCAAGAGCCTTCCTGTGCTCTGCTGAGGTTCAGAATGCCCCTCCTGCAAGTTCTTTGTATAAAAACTCTGATTTCTGTGTAGAGGCCTGTTTCTCCAGCGGAAAGCAAGAGACTCTTCTGCCCACTCTAGATTGTAAACTAAGCCAGGTCTCTTTCTCCTTTATTCTGTAAAGCACCATGCACATAAATGATGTCAGTGCTGTCCACTGAGAACTCTGGGGAGATATTTTTTGCTTTATGCTAGGCTTTTTCTTGTGTGTGTGTGTGTGTGTATACTAAATATTTACCAGAATGAGTTTTACAGTCATAATCTCACTTGACACTTCTGGAGGATACATCAGTATCCCCATTTAAAAGCATGGGACCAAGAGTGAATGAACGGGTGACACCGGAAAAGGGTATTTCCATATGGAAATGTTGTGTCTGTGGGTGGCAGCCTGTATTTCCCTCTGGTGTCGCATTTGGGTGAGAGGCATGTGATACCTGTGGGCTGATGGGAGGAATCTATCAGGCAGCCTTCTGTCCTCCCTTCCCCTTGGCTGTGGTCCAGTCTCTTGTAAAATCTGTAAGACTCTGGGAAATTGATACTGGAAGCCTGGAGGCAGGTGCATTCCCCCAGTAAAAGCATTTTGTAAAAGGAGGATCCTAGATAAGGCTGAAATACAGCTTGCATTTTGGAAATCGTATATTTATGTGTGTGTGTCCGATAGACTTGTTTAACCTTTGAAGGCCTCCTAGCTTGATGGCCCTTGGAGACGGGCGCTGCATGGAAAAAGTTCTAAATATAGTGCTCATTTGTTGTTGAATAATAACTTCAGAGGGTTGGATGCAAAGAGTTTCCAGTTCCTTGTAGGCAACAAACTCTGCAGGAGGCGTATACTGTAAATAAAATGCTCACAGCTGACTGTTCCTACCTAGTGTCCTGTCGTTTGCTGGAATGATTAATGCATGAGATTGATTGGGGAATTTTTTTTTCCTTTTGGAAGTAACTGTTTCAGGACTGCCGTGTACATGTATTAAAAGGAAGTTTTGTTACGGCGCGAGTGGAAGTTATCTGGTTTCCTGGTAGGGTGCCAGTGCTGAAGGAATGTTGACTTTGGTGTCACCTGATTACTGACTGAGGCCTGGTTGTTAGAAACAGCAGATGAGGTGCTTGACTTTTGTGCCAAGACTATCCACCTGTGGACTCCGAAGGGAGACAGAGGGGATCAAGTTACACATTACACCGCCATGAAAATCCCTGCACTTAAAAAAACCACCACCACAAGGACATTAGGAACAAGCTCACTATTTTCCATGACATGCTAGCTTTTGTGGTAAAGAAAACTTGAGAGAAGGAGGTTGTGTGAGTTTGAGTCCCCCCACCTGGAAGAGAAGTGAGTGTGTGAATGAAAGGCATGTTTTCCTGGCCCCGTGTCAATCCACAAGAGATTTTTTTTCCCCTTGGCACTTAAGGTGAGCTTGACAAAGACAGAGAATATACTAATCACAACAAATGCTCTTGAAATACAGAACCTCTGATTTTTCTTCCTTTCATTGTTTAATTTAAAGCCTGCATATAACCCAAAGCAGAGTGTCTGAGTCTCGCAGGACTTAGTCCCCTTTAAGCTCCCTTTTCTTTCCTCTGGACATGCTCTGAGGCTTGAAAGGGCGCCTTGTGTGAGCCTTTGTGACATTTTTTTTTTTTGGCAAAACGGGTTGGCCACTGTGGCCCTCCAGAAGGCCTGTAATTCCCCTAGTCCCTGAACCATTGGCTGTGTTGGCTAGGGCTGATGGGAGCTATAGGGCAAATGTATTATACTATAAGTGTTCAGCCTAACAAATGTATGTATAAAAACTACGGTAGATCTGTTGCGTTGCTATCAGTTTATGAGTTGTTGGTCACCTTTTTGTTGCTGTTTAAGGTCTGCACTGCTTTTAACAACTTGTTCACATCAGGAGTCCTTCCGAACAGGGTGTGCTAAACCTTTTAATGGAGAATCAACTTCTATAGAATTGAGTGTTTTTTTTCAGTAGCTTTCTCTCTATGCTTCCAAATCTTGTTTAATACTTCATTTTCCCATTTCTCTCCCCAATTTCCACTTTTCACTTTATGCAGTCTAGCACTCTGCTACAAGTGCCGAGCAGGTGCATCACACAGATGCCACAGGCAGGCAAGTTGAGCCTTGATTTATTCATTTCCGCACTTCTCTTTTGCCTTTTGGGGTCTGTAACTGAGCCGTTATAATTGAGAGGAGAAGCCTCACTGCTGGTCCCCTTTTTGAAGCTCTCTCCCACAGTGGCTTTGACACCACCATCTTGCCCATCTGCCCCACTGCTGGGGGAGAGGGAGAGAGGGAGAGAGAGAGAGAGAGAGAGAGGACGAACAAGCAGCAGTAGGGTTATTGCAGTGGTGAGAGCAAGGGTAAGAGAGGGAAATAAGCAGAGACATGGAGGCGCAACGTGGAAGCAAGGTGATGGAGTGATCTGGGAAATGAGGCAGCAGCAGTAAGATCCTCCCTTTTGGGGGAGTAACAGATTGTGCCTAATAGGGGGCTTGCATTTGATCAGCTGTGTTGCATCAGAGAAGTCCAGGTCTCTACTGCTTCTCATCTCAGGTAATAGGGTGGGGAAGTGACGAGCTGCAAAGAATGCAAAGACAGGCAGCCTTGTATGTGAAGAGTAGGTCCTTTGGGTATACATACATAGCATGGAAGATAACAGTATGTTTTTATTGGTAGTTAAAAATATTAGAAAAGGCAGCAGAAGATCCTAACTCCCAGTGAAGACACGACTCTTCTTCCTGGACTTTGTTCCTCTGGCTGCACACGATGAGTCCCGTTCTCTCTCCCCCCTCCCCCCTGCTACCCTTGTGTTGAAGCAAGGTTTGCTCCTTCTGCAAAGTACTGGGGAAGGGTTGGGCACTTCTGGCGTGGGGAGCGGTCAAGATGGCCACATTTATTAGTCTTACAAATTTGTTTAACTTCACAATGTTCTGCTCAGTGATGTACAAAGAATAAAAGAATACGTAAATCCCTACTTCAGTGGGTCACAGTCTAATAAACATAGAAGGGGAAAATAATATAGGGAGAAAGGAAAAGGAGAACGAAGCAAATTCAGGTGCAGTAACTTACTGGATGGGATCACCTTCAGACTTGGTGGTTGAGTGCCGGCTTTTAGAGTGCCACCTTCCAGTTAAGTTCAAATCTCTGCCATTTCTGGGTAGGACTCAGTACTGTGTTTAAACCCTAAAAAGCCGCCATTGGTCAGTATAAAAAAACTGAACTAGATGGACCACTGGTCAAGCTTAGTACAGAGAACTCCCCGTCACATTCACCCTTCAATCCATTCCTTGTTTAGAACTATGAGGGCTGGAGTAGGTTTTTTATCTTTAAAGGATGGGCTTTAGCTCAGCAATAAAGCACACATTTTTGCATGGCAATAGTGTTGGATTCAATCCCCAGACTCTCTGGGTGGAACTGGAAAGGACCTCTTGTTGCTTAAGATCAGGGAAAGCTGCTGCCAGTCAGTGTGTGTACTGTGCTTGGTGGCCCATTGGTTTTTTGCAGAGCATCATGGTAAAGTGGCTGGCAGTTAGCAGTTTAGACTTCCTAGGCCAGCTATATAGAAGAGGGTACAATTCAGCAAACTGATTTGTCTTGTCGCTGCCATTTAACCAAACTAAGTTCATTATTCTTCCACTTTACAGGCTTAACTGCCTTTTTCCTGAACCCAACCTCATCCCTGTTTTCTTACTCTTAAATTTCCACCCTCTTCTTAGGCAAAAAGTTAATTTATTCTTCATCACCTTGTGACCCACGTGGGGTTGGCAATTCCTTCCTGGGTTTTCATATCTGGCAGCCGAAAGTTGGAACATTATAGACTGATGGAGGTGGCAAACAAGTATTTTTGCTGTGCTGGGGGAAATGGAGTGTGTGAGAGATCTGGCGAATAAGCCAGGGGCAGCTAGAACTGGCAGTTGCTGCTTGTGAGAGCCACAAAGTGGGGTTGACTGGCAGGTTGGCTTGTCAGGGAGCCTGACAAGTGTCTGGCTAGATTTGCCTTTCCCTACCTGGTGTTCTCCAGGTGTGTGGTATTAAACTCCCATACTTTGTAGTAAAATGGGGGATTATGGGAGCCTGTCTAGAGGTTGTTGGTCTAGATAACTCCTTGGACAGCTGTAGTAAATATTGCACAGAGATTCCTCTGTTTGCTTCTGCCCCATTGCCTGTGTCTTGAGCCTAGTCGTTGGGCAAACTGTTAGCATCAGAAAATCGAGCCATTGAACTCCGAAAGCCTGTTGAAGGGGACATCGTCTTTGCTTCCCACTTAAAAGGCAGCAAGGGTGAGTAGAAATGGACCTCCCGAGGAGGGTCATATCATGGTCTTGGTGCTACTTTTGGGAAGGCCTCTTTCAGTGCTTCTACTCCCTTTTCCTCAGATGAGGATGAGACCTAATGGGAACAGGCCTCCCAAGGAAGAATGTAACATTCAGTGCATGGGAGAAAGAAACTGACCTTCTGTTTCCATCTGGGTGATGGAAGTTTTAACATTACATCTATATTTTGACTATGCTTGTTAACAGAAATCTCCAGTCACTGATCCTGCACCTTTGGGCATTAGGCCTTTCAAGTGTACTGATTCCGTAGTATATCCTGGAAAACTAATTAAGCCAAAATTTAGACAACTCATGGCTGTTTTACCCTTTCTGGCTCCAACTGGACAGCACAGTAACTCAAGTCCAATTACTTTGTTCTAATTGCTTTGTGGAATTGTTGCAGTCTTCCCTTGATTATGAAGGGGCTTGTATTTATTTACCCTCTGGCTTCATGAGTGTTGCTGGGATTTCCCTCATCTGCAAAGTGGCAGATGAACTGACAGAGACTCTGGTTTAGTACAAAGAGCTTTGCAGAAGACAGTGGGTTGTTGTTTTTGTTGTTGTTGAACAGAATATATGGAAATTTTGTTGCATGCAGCTTTAATTGTTTTTTTGCACATGTCGAAGATCAGGGACCAGATGTTTCTGATCAGGTTTTCCCTCGGAAGTAGTGGCCTTTCCAATTACGTAACCTTTTTTACTAGCATATAATACAGTAGTAGCATGACATTTAGGATTTATTACATTTTTGGTGTCTCTTTAAAGCTAGCCAGAATCCGGAATTAAAAGAATGCTTTCTTCTCTTTAGTTGCATTGAAACCTCTTCATGTTGGCATAAATCAAAAAAAATATATTAAAAGGGCCAACAAAACAGGGGAAGGAACTTCTGAAAGTCTCATCGGCTATAATTTAATGCTTGGCAGCAAAGATGAATTGGCTGTGCTTATTTTCCCTCTCTCTGTCTTTGGCTGGGTTTACAGGCAGAGAACACAGTGTGGATAGCCTTGATCTGAAGTTAAATCTACATTTAGGTACAAGGTGTGGGCTTGAAATTCAAGGAGTGATTGGGAAGTATTATATTCCTATTTAGATGGATTGTCATTTCTTTAATACTGTATGATAGACTTACAGAAGGATTTCTGATTTTCTTCCAGGGTTAGAAACAAGATTTCTGAGGATTTTCGCTCCTCCTGATTAATTAATTTTAATCCAACCGCAGTGTGCTAAAGTCTGATCAACAGTGTTTGCAGCATCTCTTTCCAATTTGTCTGCAGAACATACATCTCGAGATGACTTTGGAAGCTACTCTGCGTATACTGTTGTAGGGGGTACAGGGAGAAAAAATGAATAAAATAAGTTTTAGGAGACATTTGGGGGGAAAGAAAAAGAAACATCAGGTGATCAGTAACAATCAAGACGTTCTTACAAGTATTCAATCTAAAAGACACATCACAAAAAGTAAAAGGGATGGTGAGGGAAGAGGAGAAAAGATAAACTGAGACACCAGTTTCTAAAGTTACAAAGTTCCTTTAATGATGGTCATGTTGAGTGGAAAGGAGCTAGAGGAGAAGAGGAGCCAGTCTGGGCTGCTTTCTCAGCCCAGGGATGGAATGACCTAGCTTTTCTTCCCTCCCTCTGCTGCAGATTGATGGAATCCAACATTTGATTGCTGTAAAGTGGTGGTGGTGATGAAACGATTATGCTTTCATTTTACAGAGCTGGGAAGCAAGTCAGCCTTTCCATATGGACCTGTGATCTAGTGACCTGATTGGTCAGATTAATATCAAAGATACAGTAATTAGTTTAGTCTTAAACTAAATTTTCGTAGGAGACTAATATTCTAAATGTTTAACTGGGTGGAAGATTTTAAATGTTTTAAAAGTATTTTTATTACCAGTACTATCAGAAGCACATGCTATGTTCAAAAAGGTGTTATTTCCCCATTTTCTTTTCTAAGTGTGTATGGAAGAGAGAGAAAAAGAAGAGAGGTATGTTTGATTGTGGGATTGGGTTTGAAGATTTTCTTAAATATGCAAGTATACAAAAAAGAATGTGTCCTTAAACTGTATGATTCCCTTAATGGACACTGGCTGGATAGCTGAGTGTGTTAGGTATCTGGCTGTGGAGCCAGAAGTTGGAAGTTCAATTCCCCACAGTGCTTCCTGCAGATAGATCTAGCTTGATTGACCTTGGACAAGCTTCACAGTCCCAGGGCGCCCCCAGAAGAAGGGAATGGTAAACCACTTCTGGGTATTCCCCACCTGGAAAACCCTGAAAAGGGTTGCCACAAATCAGAATTGACTTGACAGCACGTGATTATTTATTATTAATGGACCAACCCTTTGTGACGGTCATCATATAGGGACTTGCCTCCCACATGATCCAGCGTCTCTTACGTGCTTCATAACTCCAGTGCGAAACATTAAAATTTTCCAACATTTGTGGCTGCACTATGGCAAATGTATTGTTAGTTTTTAAAGGATCCTTAGAGATCGCAAGCTGAAGATATTTTAGGAGAACAGCCTCTGCAAGCCCTTATCATCTTGAGGAGGAAACACAGAGAAAGTGGGCAGGGTTGTCTCTGCAACAGCATGTAACCCATGTTGAAGGTGGTTGTGGAGTAAAGGCTGCAGCTACAGGGTAGAGCCGTAGAGAAGTGGCAGCATAAGAATTTGATTTGTACCAGCTAATTCCTATTTTTGTTTCCAGTTTTATCTGCTGAAAAGGCTTGGGATTTCTACTTTGTTTTTCCCCAAAGCCCCATGGAACTATGTACAAAATCAGAGTGGATTATGGAATTCAGTGAAGAGGAAGAGGATACCCCTAAGCACATGTTCAACCCAAGAACTAGTTTTTAACAATTCACATATAGTCCTTCTCCAGTCTTTCAAACATGGGTCTTTCTCATCCTTTCCTGTGGATACTAGAGTTTTTAATGCAAAACATATGCTCTACCATGGAGCTGCGGCTCTTTTGCTCCTGCAACAGACCTAACTCTCCTGATATGGGCTGCTAAGTTTGGGACCTAGTAGATGCACCCACCCGTTGCACTTTGCTGCATCTGCCCAATTTTCAAAGGTGGAATTTTTGCAGGGTTGAGCAGGTCGGCTGTAGCCTGAGCAACAATAAGGAACACAAGTTTCCCTTCTTCAGCCTACGTTGGCTTGAGAAGGTGGTGGGTGGAGTGAGTGGAAGAATTGTTAACTCAGGTTGTGTCCCACTTGAAAAGGCTAGAGTACTTTACTTCCCAGGACTGTCAATCTGGCATCTCTCATGAACACTCTCCAACTTGAACAAAAGAACACATTGTAAATCTGGGCTCTGGTTCCATTCTCCCCCCTCCGTTCCCCCCTTCTTTCTTTCTCCCTCCCTCTCTCTGATTCTGCTATTTCCCTAGGTACAATAGTTTTCATAATGTTCTGAGTTGTTATGTCCCTACTGTGAAAGCCACAACTAGGAGCTACATGTAAACAGCTTTGTTGGCTATTTCTACTTCCCTTGCGTGTATTGTACACCTTTAAAAATGTGCTATCCCCCTTCTCTTTTTGGATAATGGCAAAAATCCTTCCTTATGGGAGCCACTGTAGATAATACAAAAAAGCTCTTTGAAAAGAGCTTTATCAGAGTACAAAGTACTTGGAATTGAAAACCCCTAGAGGGTTGCTTTCTTTTCTTTCCTTTTCCTTTTCTTTCCTTTTCTTTTCCATCTCCCCCTCTTTCTGCCCCCACCTTTCTTTCTCCCCTCCCTTATTCAAACCTTACTGTGGCTCAGGACAGGCACAGGCAGGGCCCTGCCCTATTTTTTGGTTGATTTGCATTTTAGAGAGAGCAGAGTAATTGGTATTTAACCAGAACAAAAGAGGGTCTGTTTGCTAAACAGAAAAAAAAAAATTCTTGAAGTAGACCCTAATGCATATACTGCCTTTGTCTCTCCTCTCATTAGAAGCTGAATGGGATACCCTAGTAATTAGAATGAGGAAAGGCATTGCTTTGCTTTGGATGTTTTTTTTCTCCCCCCAAGCTAATTGGTTTGAAAATTATATTTGATGTGGTTCTCTGAGGGATGTTGGCACAACACCTCATTGATACATGGACATCCTGTACTCTTCCCGTCTATCCAAGAGAAACGGGCTCTTGAAGGCAACACCCCCTGTTCTTTTTTCCTCTCCCACTTTTTTTCTTCACCTCTGTCTCTCTCTTTTTTTAATGTTTATCTTAACCAGCTGAATGCACATGGCTGTCATCAGTACTTGAGACGGTGGCTGCTTCTCAACCACTTTCAAAGGAGCTTCATTCTTTTCTTTTCTTCGAAGGTGAACCTGCTCCTAAATCTTTCCCCCCCCCCCCTTCCAATTTGAAATCTTTCAAAGAGCTTCATGCTTTTACTGGGTATTTCTGCATGTGGGTTTTTCTGTTTGTTTTAAGGGTCAAAACCATAATGCTTAAAGGCCTCTTGAGTGATATCGTGAAAGCCCATTGAGGATAAGTATATAGCCGTTAATACAGGGGTGCAAAACTTGAAGCACTAAGTGGGTTGCTTTTTATAACATTTTTATTCAAGGCTCTTGCATCCCAGTGTTAATGTAACAAGCACGTCTGGTACAACTTTAACTCTTGTTTTTCATTAACCTGTTCGTTATTAACCATAGTTGTCCTGCACCCTCAGCATGGCCAAGGACTCCTCCCTAACATTTTGGGATGGTGTGCTCTCTCTCTCCCCTCTCCCAGGTTCAGGCCATGAGCCTCCCTCGCTATAAACTTCCCCCTGCCCCATCTTTTTCAGTGGCCAATATTGTGTGCTTTCTTTCTCTGTAGGAACACAGGGCCTATTTTTTCCTCTGAATACCTTAGCACATACTGCACAGTTGGAGAGGGACCATACCTCAGTGGTAAAGTCTCTGCTTTGCATCCAGAAAGTCTTAGGCTCACGTCCTGTCATCTCCAGTTACAGAGATCAGGAAGCAAGATGCCTTCCTTTGCGTGAGACTCTGGAGAGTGCCAGTTGGTGAGGGATAGTGGCCTAGGTTAACAAGTCGTCTCACCTGATGCAAGGCATCGCTTTCTGTTCTGTTTCTCCCCCATGTAACTACAGTCTACCAGGGGTGGGCAAAATGTGGCCCTCCAGATGTTGCTGAACTGCAGCTCCCAGCATTCCTAGCCCACACAGCCAATAGTGAGGAGTGTTGGGATTTGCAGTTCAGCAGCATCTGGAGGGCTGCACTTTGCCCAGGTCTGGCGCTGTCATCTCCTTATTTTATGTTTGTAGGCTTGCAGATACCTTTCTCCACTCTGATCTTCACTCCCACTCTCCTTCCTTCCTTCCTTCCTTCCTTCCTTCCTTCCTTCCTTCCTTCCTTCCTTCCTTCCTTCCTTCCTTCCTTCCTTCCTTCCTTCCTTCCTTCCTTCCTTCCTTCCTTCCTTCCTTCCTTCCTTCCCTCCCTCTCTCCCTCTCTCTACCTTTTCTTGGCAGCATCAGCATACAACAGAACTCAAAAGTATGGGTCATATGCTACATCACTGCTGTAATGCATTCTGTCTGAGCTCTGGAGACAGGATATTTTCATTCGTACAGCAGTTTGTACCTGAGTAAGGCATGTGGCCAATGCAGTGTGGTTCGCTACATCAGCCTGGAAAAACAGTGCCAGACGTACCATCTCAAAGTATCCTGGGAGGGAATATATATCACATAGGAGCAGCCATTAAGGTGATTTCTGTTTTCATGGGCTTGGGCAGGTTTTGAGAGTTCCCACATTTAGAAATCCCCCCATGACAAATAGGAAAAAGGCCCACAAATACATTATGCAGACTTTACTTAATATTTGCAATGTATAATACTTTTAATTATATATAGAAACAGGAAGGCAACTTTGCCATGTCAGAGGACCAGTTTTCTGATCCCAAAATGGGTGTGTGTTGGGGAGGTGCCTTCATGGATTACTGAAAATTCAGGAAGAAAATCAAACCAGGAGTAGACAGTAACTCGTGTTGTAGTAGTAGTTATTATGTGTGGTCAAGTTGTCCCTGACTTATGAAGACCCCATGAATGAGCAATCTCTAACATGTTATCTCCTTAACAGCCCTGCTCAGCTCTTCCAAACTGAAGTACGTGGTTTCTTTAGGGAGACAGTCCATCTCGTATTTGGTCTTCCTCTTTTCCTGTTGCCCTCTACTTTTCCCAGCATTTAGTGTCTTTTCCAGAGAAGCCTGCCTTCTCTTAGTGTTCCCAAAGTAAGACAATCTCAGTTTCATGATTTTTGCCTCCAGAGATAGTTCAGATAGTTGATTTGATCTAGGACCCATTTGTTCATCTTTCTGACAGCCCAGGGTAGCCACAAAGCTCTCCTCCAGCACCACAGTTCAAATTAATCATTTCTTTCCTTGTAAGCTTTCTTACTCTCCATCTTTCACGCCTATACATAATGTTTGGAAATACAATAGTATGGATGATCCTGATCTTGGTCTCCAGTGACACATCCTTATACTTTATTATATTTTCTACTTCCCTTATTGCTGCAGTTCCAAGGCTTGGTCTTCTTTTGATTTCTTGGGTGTAGGTTCCTTTTGGATTTATGATTTGAACCAAGGTATACAGAATCTCTAACCACTTCAATTTCTTCATTGTCATCGTTGAAGACAATAACTCATACAGAGAAAAAAGTGAGAAAGTCTTCTGAAAGCAGATCATTTTTTTCTCTTTACACACAAGAAAAGAGTATGTTTGGGGGTCTAACTGAAAAGTGCTCTTAAATTCTAATTAGAAGGTAGTAGGAAGGAGGTGGGGAAAAGCTATCTTGGCTACCAGAGGTCTGTACAAAAGAATGAAATATAAGCTTCTTTTAAAACCATGGCAGTGTCAGTGAGCCCTTAAAGTCCTTTTCAAGCGCAGTCTTGCTAGTTGGAACCTGTAACTGTACAATTATGAATTGTGCTCTCTCTCTCTCTCTGTGTGTGTGTGTGTGTGTAAAATGGATGAATTATTCCAACTTGAACGTTGATCATTAAATTTACAGGATTAGGTTAAGAACTTAATAAAGTGTTGCTGTGTGATCCAATTATTTCCGAAGATTTCCCCTTGCTGTCTGCTCTCCCCCTTCCTTTTCTCCAAGATTTTGTTTTAATTAAGAACTAGCTATAGGCCAGTTTTAAGGCAGGAGGGAAGGGAGAAAGGGACTTCCCTCCTCCATCCACACTGACTCCTCCCCACCACCACCAAGAGCATCTAGACCCTGCAGCCCCTCTGCAAATAAAAGGGTGGTTTAGACCCATACTCTGTATTGTCCGTAGTGAAGACAAGTGCAACCAGGCATACAGAAGAATCTTGGGGCGCCATATGCAATTTGTATGCTCCATGTGCAAATATGGGAAGTTTGGACAGTGGCTCCAGTGCTGTTGAAACAGCTTTACCCATCCCTGTATGACCTGTTCATCTTTGAGCAGCTCTCTTGGATTGGGAGAAAGTTTTTGAATGTATCAAATCAAATGATTTCTGTCTTCTGGCTTGGACAATATGGCAACAATTCCTAGTGTTGACTTAAACGGCTTGCATAGTCAGTTTCTCTGTTGTCCTCCCATCAGTTGTTGCTATTGTTATTGTTGTCCCATCAGTACTTTACCACGTGCAAATTAAAATGCTCATGGTAGATCTGGTTCCACTTTTGCAACCACAAGATGCAAACGGGATGCCTGGGTTAAAGAAACGTGTAAAAAAGGAGTTTCCTATTTAATACTCCATCCCTTTTCTAGGGTCATTTCCCTCTTGCAGTGGGGCAGGGAGAAATGGAATGGAAAATGCCGAGAGCTTTTGTTTAATCTTTTTGCAAGAGCTTTCAGAGTGGCTTACACAACCCTGTTACCAATGTTGAAAAAACAATTCAGTATGGTGAGTGCAGAAGAGAAAACATCTCAGGGCAAAGAAGCAGGGAGAAAACAACAGAATGGCACCTAAGGATGCAATTACGATGACCCAGTAGCCAAATACTTTTGTGCCCTAAGGGCTTGGTAGGTAAAAAAATTATAGAACGATAGCTGGCACTTAAATCCAGGAGCCTGCCATACTTGGAGAGTATGCACGTGGAACACAGGAAGCTGCCAGAGGGTGTGTCAGAACACTGGGCCATCTAGCTCAGTATTGTCTGTGATAGATGTGACATGCAACTGACCCAGCATTGACTGGCAGGAGCTAAACAGGTGGCTCTTTGCAGCCCTGAGATGGTTGGGATGAAATCTGGGGCTTTCTGCTTGCCAAATAGGTGCTCTAACACTGAGCTAAAGCCCTCCCTCCCTGTAATTGAATTCTTCAGTAAAAGAGTAAACACCCGCTTTATAGGATTTCAGAGTCTGGGTATATTGCACGTCAGGTGTTCCCGTTTACCAGGAAGTCCAATCTGTTTGCAATCATTGGCTAGGATAATTTTACTTTGCGGAGCAGGTTTACTACTTAGTGACCATTTGTATGAAGCGTTGCTTTTATGATTTTCCTGTTAACTCCTCAATCAAAAGCCTTTCCAACTCCTATTATTTTAAAGAAAAGAAAACATTCAGAAATCTGTACATGTGCGAGAGGAAGAGGCAAGAGATACACATTCCATAAATTTCAGTTTCTCTCTCTTTTCATTCCTCCAGTCTTCAGCTCAGTTCATCCTATTTAAGAATTTATTTTCTGTAAAGATCTCATGAAAATGTATGCTTTTTAATACATTCATCCATATTCTCCTAATATCTCATTTTGTGTGCATAGTTTTGTTTAATATATGCATTGTTTTTGCAAACAGATTTTCCTCCATGTAATGCATTTTGTATACAGTATTTTCACTAATATTTTATTTCCGTGCTCATGCTCTCCTTTAATATGGGCATTTTTCTATGCATTTGTTATTAGCAAATGACATATATATATATAAAAAGCAGAGGGATGTGAATGTCAAAGGATAGGTGGTTGGTGGTCCATGAGCAGACTGTCCTTTGAGCCATGTTTTCACAATGTGGCCACCGCCTCCTCAAATCAGTCCCTGAAAGTGTAGCGTTCACTGTGATGCTACAACTCCAAATTCTGTGTGTGATCACAGACATAGAGGATTAAAATCATACTCTCCTTTGAGCAGTTAGGAAACATTGGCTGGAATTCTGTTGGTGAAGCTGTGTGATCATAAGGATCATGATGGCCTCATTGCTTTAATCTTTTTGTTAAAGTTTCCTACCCCACCCCCTCAAGTTCCAAGGCTTCCTAGGGATCCCTCTCAGTGGCTGGGCTGGTGGTAGCAGTCTTCGGATATCAAAGGTTCCCCACTCCCCTTAAAAGCTCCCAAAGGCTTTGCCAAGTCAAAAAGGATCTTTAGATCCAGGGTGCATGTGATGGAATAGGAAACTTTAAATTAAATATAAACACGCGAAGCTAGTGACATCATCAGCCTTATGGACTAGGGTTTCAACAGGATTTCAGCTACAGCAGTGGTTCCCAATCATGGGTCCCCAGATGTTCTTGAATTAAAACTCCCAGAAGCCTTCACCATTAGCTGTGCTGGCCAGGATTTCTGAGAGTTGTAGTCCAGAAATATCCAGGGACCCAAGGTTGGAAACTTTGTTTAACACCAGCCAAGTATTAAACAAATTTTGAAGGTGCATTACATTAAGGTTGGATTTTGAGCTCCAACAGCCAGACTCCTACAGCAGTGGGACCCTGCTTGCTGTGATATTCTGGGAGTTGTGGTTGAGTGGGGGAGCAACTGTTTCCCATCTCTGATTAATGTGCTTTAAAGTATGGAACTACATGGGCTTCTGCCTTTGCTGCAGATCTTTCGCCTTCCTTCAGACTCTGACTGTTTACAAGCTGTCCAGATTTGGCTATGGACCTGTAAATCTACCATATGGAACCACTTAATTCCTAAACAGCATACCTATCTTGATGATAGCTCTTAAGACTGTAATCCTCCTCGAAACCTGTTGTTAATGACCAGTTTGTTGTTCACTGGGGGCTGCTACTTTCTCTAAAGCTGGCTCTTAGTTGCTTGAAATGTTCTTGTTTCTTTTGCCCCCATGTAAGCATATTGGCATGCCTTGTGTTTTAATAGCCTTAATTATTTTTCATGCCTTTATTGTTATCTCTCCTAGATGTATTATTTTTGTTTCAAGGTACTCTAAAATGTATGCACACTTCCTTTGTTAATGACAGATTTTTCCCACCCACCTGAAATGGAAACCAAGCATTGTAGAAGGACGACATATGGAATTATAGGTATTCCTTTCTGTGAGCCGCATTTTAGAATACTATTATAATTCCTGCCTCAATTTCCCCAGAAAAAAGTTTGGGAATTAACCTTGTGTATAAAAACATAAGCAGATCTCTTCATACTTATTTTTTCTTTTATTTTGGGAGGGGTCTATCTAGCTGAGAACTTGGAAAACTTTTTTTTTTAAAGATTACAACTATGGAAAATATTGGATTTGGTTGTACACTTTTTAAATTGCATTTTGTATATTTTAGCCATATAATATGTTTTATGAGCTGCTCCCCCAACTGTAATAAATAAATTCATTCATTGGACTCTGGGATTCTGACATTACTCAGCATTAGGGATGCACCATTTTTCCCCTCCTTCTCTCTGTCTTGACTGAACTCTCAAAATTCTCCTAGACGTCGAAAGGGCAGACTTCTGGGATTTCCAGTCACATCTTCCTGTGTCTGGGAAGCTCACAAGCAGGCTTTGAATACAGTAACATCCTAGAAATGAATACTGGAGTGGCACATGGCCCTTAACCATGGATGTTGGTTTCAACTAACATGATGAGTAAGTTTTGACACTTGTGGCCCTTTTAAATGCTTGCTTTGTTTTACAGCTCTCTCATAATCCTACCTGGATAGAGGGCAGTATCTGAAACAAGAACCTATTTATGTTGCAGGGTTTTGAATTTTGGTTAAATTCCTCTAGCTGTGCAGCAGAAAGTGCAGGGATTCACAGGGCAGAATTAGCTTCAAGTTCCCCACAGTAGTCCACCCCTTTTCCTCAGTAACTGGCACTTACAGTCTCAGTAACTCACTCTGAGACATTATTAGGAGAAGGAATAAAAAATGCTTCATTTCCTTAAAGTTAAGAGATAACAGCAAGCTAACAACATGACTGACTGCTTTGGGTAAAAAAAAAAAAAAAAAAAAAGGCTTCAACAGACTCACTGACTCCCAACATACAAAGGGGTGTGTGTGTGAACAGAGCAGAGCGGAGGGGGTCTCTCTGAATCAGAGGCAGGAGGGAATGATTGGCCAGTGCTGGACAGACTGTGACAGTCACTCCTGCCCGGAAAGGCCCTTCCCAACCAAAGCTGCTAAAAGCCAGTGTGCAACGAAACGAAACAAAAAGCCACCCTCCCAACAATTTATTTGTTTGATTGCTGGTTTCTTCTTTTATCTTGGAAGTGGGTATGGAGTACAGAGGAGCTCCCAGGATCTCCCACCAGGCACAGCCATGGGGCTGGTGAATTCTGGGAGTTCGTTCTATTCTAGAAAACCTAACTTTTCCAACCATACGGGCTGGGGGATTCTGGGAGTGGTGGTCCTAAGCCTTTCCAGTCTCTGGTTAAGCCCTGCGTATATTTTAGTTGTTGGCCAGTCCTAGAAAGACAGGTTTGGGGAATACGCCATGAGGAATAACTAGCATGCAGAGTCTCCATAGGCTGCTGAAAGTAATAGCAGGCTTCATGAATCCCAGAGGCCATATTTTATCCATCTTGGTGTTTTCCTTTTTAAACGAAAAGTGTAAGAAATTAGAGAAAATGTATTCATAGTCCTTGCAGGGGATGGGGATGAAAGAGAGATCATGACCTCGAGGTTAAACGTTTTACCTCCAGATCATAAACTAATTGGGGAATATTAAAGTTGGAAGCAGCACTTAGCTTCTGTTCTAATTTATTTCTCATTTACCTCCCTACCTCTGTGCCGCCGCCCCCCCCCCCCCCCACTTTGCCTGCTGAATGCAAATGTAGTAGCAGCCTGGTTTATGGCTAACACTTAAAAATAACAGTGCAGTAATTAATGGCGAATTGCTGCAGAGATCCTGCTGAAGTACCAGCCATCTCCACGTTAATTTCAAATAAGCTCATCGTGGTCAACGCTATTATGTTAAATACCATTGAGAGCAATAATGGCAACTGAGATTAGGCCATTGCTGCAAGGTACAGAGGTACTTCGGTGGTGGGGAGCAGTGCTGTTGTATTAAGAACTGTAATATGTGCTGTTGTACTGAAAGTAGTTCTGACCTTCGCCATCATTATATGGGTTTTGTGCTAAAACCAAGACTTGGAGGAAAAGATCTTAGAGAGAGGGGAGGAATTAAAAGTGGTACCATAAACCACTTTAAATAATGCCTAGCAGAAGAAGCGAACAGATCCCCCCCTTTCTTCTTCTTCTTCTTCTTCCTGCTCTTGCTGCTCTAGTTTATAAGAAACAGCAGGCCAAGGTAGGATTTTCACTTTGTTGGGCTTCCGATCCCATTGATCTCACACAACTGTTTAAACCTTGCCTGTGACCAGTGGGAGGTTCTATCAGAAAAGCAGGAGGAGAGCAAAGTAGATTCAGGTGGCGTGTGGCTCCGGAAGAAAGGGGTCCTCTTAAATATTTATTCCCCACATCTCTAAACTAATTGGTTGACACAGCAAGGGGGCTGCTTTATTCTGCTGAGAAGAGCTGGAGAGGGAGGGCGTCCCACTGCAACACCCTCACTTTCAGGATGAAATGAGGCCTCCTTTGGCAATGGCTGAATGAGAGCTGTGGGAAGCCATTTCATCTTCAGGCGGCAGCCGCCTCGGTGGGAGCGTCAGAAGATCCTGGTTTCTGTTCAGGCACATGGCCCGACGGTGCATGATGCACCCGTCTTGGATAGGAAAAGCGAGCATGTGTATGGTCATCGCCTGCATGGAAGCCAGTCTGGAAGCCCCATGTTTTAATGGAAGAAAAACTGTTTTGCAAATATATCTAGGTTACCGTTCAGTAAGCGCCATGAGTTACTCTACCACCCTGAGTGCCATTTTTTTTGGCACACAGGCAAGGCATAGATTAATCCATTTTATAATAAATGCCTGTGACTTCATCATCACAAGTAGTCCCCTACGTGATGCCGATCGTAACTGTTCCATGCATTGTTGCTGTGGCCAAACCATCATTTCGATGATGAGCCTCTCTGTATTTTGCTGAGCTAGTCCTCGGCTAACAGGCCTGCAGTGTCCTGCCAGGGCCTTGCTTGGAGCCTTATCAGAGTGGTAGAACTTGCCTGAACCAGCTCTTCTCGCAAAGCCTTTTAGCAGACCAGACTGTCTGTGCCACAGTGCAATGACAGGCGTAGGAATGAGTGAGTAACACTTAATGATAAGTAAACAGTACCAATATTAACCCAGTCTGTGAAATTTTGAATAAATGTGGTTGAAAATGATGACTGAAAATCAGCCAGACTCCTCTTCTGGGATTCAGACGAATTTTGATGCCCTGTTCTATTAACGGAGGATGCATTTGGTTCAACTGCCAAGTTGCTATTATTACTTAAAATAGAACAAACCAACTGCGCCCAGATGTTGCATTTGAGTGATTAAAGAAGTGTAAACTCAATGCTTTGCCTTAAAATTTCTTCTAGTTAAGAACTGTCAGTGAAACATGCACAAGGCCTTAAGGCAAAACGGGTCTAACGTTGTGCTTTGGTTTTTCAAGTAAGGAAAAGTAAATGTTACCGTAGCCATTTTAGAAAAATAAGAGCCTTATGACGCCTATAGTCCTGCACATTTATTGTGGCTAGAGCCTATACGACTGGACGTAATATGAAGGATTCTTTTGCTAGTTTAGCACATACATGTGCAGACACAGATGTATAAGAGCTGGGGTGCGACTTTCAGTGCAACCTATACAGGAAAGCAAGAGTAGTATTTTTAGAAGAGGTAGCCATATTAGTCTGCACTAGCATATCAGGCCAAAAAGAAAAAATAAAGAAGACAAAAATGTTGTGGCACCTTAAAGACTAACTACTATATTTTAATGCGAGCTTTCATGAATAAGTCCATGTCCTCAGACTGTTTCACATTTTTCCATGTCAAGGGAGTCACCCCTTTCTACATTGCATTTACCAACCTGTTTGATAGAAGATATAATATGATATTACATAATTTTCGAAGCTGAAGTCTTGTGTGTGTTTAGCCTATGGCTTTGAACACAGAGGTCCCATGATAAATCCCTGGCAATTTCTGTGTGAAAAGATCAGGTGGCAGGGGATGACGAAGCACTTTCTGTGCTTGATACCTTGAAAGCTGCTGTCTCTTGAAGTGGACATTACAGCTGAACTGGATCAGGCCCAAAGTCTGTCCTGTACAGTCTGTTTCCACACTGGCCAATCAGATAGCTGTGGGAAACAGTATGTGAGCATCCTTTCACATGTGCTTGGGGTACTTAAACGTACACATAAATGTGAAGGTTCTCGTGAAAAGTGCTAAAAAACAATAGCCTGCTGCATCACAGGTAGAAGCATTGTGACATTAGCAATTTTATTTTCATTAGGCCTGTCTATCTGTCTCTCCGGGACTTTACATTTCAGAAAAGTAGACCTAGATATTTAAGCAGGAGATGAAACATGCTATAGGAGCAGAATGGCAAAGCTGCCAGCCAGGACAGGTTAGATCATCTCCTTTAGAAGTATGTATGAACAGGAATTGTTCATGCATTTTGCTTGGGTGTATTTTGTCTACAGGGTTCTTTACATAAATAGGCTATGCCAGTTGAACGTGTGAGGTCTCTTCTGACACAGTTTCTTTTCTTTTAAAACTTTCTGTATCTGAATAGATCTTAAGAGGCTGAGTCATCTTTTACTAGCTCCTGTTCTGTGTCCCAGATAAAGTGCTGTAGATAAAAACTGAATTGGTTTGCCAGAGTTCTTTTTTCAAAGGCTAAATAGCACAACTCTGTCTTATATAGCTGGTAGGTGACCCCCCCCCCCAGTTTTCCAAACAGCTGTACCAGGGCTTTGTTTGTTTGTTTGTTTGTTCTGGAGTCACAATAACCCAAGAGCCATGGTGGATTGGAGTGAAGGCCTATCTCATCCAGCCTTCTGTCCACACAGTGGCCAAGCAGGTGCCCATGCCAAAATTGCCACCTAAGTTAGGGGACAACAGCACCCTCTTCCTCGTGTTCCCAAGCAACTGGTTTTGGGTGTCATATTGTCTCTAATCCTAGAGATAGTGTGTAATCATGAATAATAGTATTCCTGCTGAATCTTGTCTTCTGTGAATATGTCTAACCCCCTTTTAAAGCCATCCAGGTTGGTGAAGTTTTCAAAGCTGACTATGCGTTATGTGAATTTATATTTCCTTTACACCATTCAGTTTCATTGGATGACCCTGGGTTCTCATATGTGAAAGGGAGACAGACACACTTCTTCCCTTCTTCTTTCTCCATACCATGCATAGTCTTATAAACTTCTAGACTTGATATACTCCTACATCAGCCTTGATACACATTGTGGTGTAGTGGATAGCGTGATGGACTAGGATTCAGGAGACCTGGGTTCAAATCCTTGCTCAGCCATGGAGATTCACTGGGACGGGTAAAACCACTCCTTAAATATCTCACATACCTTGAAAGCCATATCAGAGTCACTATAAGTTGGTTCCGACTTAACAACACATAATGATAACAACACTACTAAGCTAAAGTGCCCCAAATGATTTGACAAGACTCTTCATCCTGTTTAGTTTGAGACACAGAGGAAGCAGCTTCATATGTCAGTCCATTGGTCCATGTAACATTATCACCTGTACCAGCCATCTCCAACTTTATGCCCTCAATTCCCATCATTTTTGCCCAGCATAGCCTGCTAGTTTGAGTAAATGGGGACTGTTGTCTGTCCAGATTTCTTATTGGGGGAGACTGATCAAAAATGCCTGGCACCAGCCAATGGGGGATCTTCTGCATGGAAAACATATACTCTACCAGTATGCTTTAGCTGTACTGCTGCTTTCCTCCGGAACTACAGCGGGACAGATTTGCTTCAAAAAATCGGTGACATAGTTTCAACCTCTGGTGGTGGTGGTGGGGAAGATATTCCTAATATTTAAAAAAAAGAAAAGAAAAAGGCTAAGGTGACTTCTGATGCCCTTCTCTAACTTTTGCAAATGAGCACTTCCTCCTGGGAAACTCCTCCTCGTAATCTGGGCTGTTAAGAAATGGGCATAACAATAAAACCAGACTGCCGTGGAGGGAAAGGAGAAGAGCTTGTCAGATTAAATTTGGTCTTTGCAGTGATGGCTGCAGATGGCAGCAGCTGAGTTTTCTTGTACAAAGGGGTCATTATGAACGCTGCCACCTTCCTCAAAGCTGCATCTGAAGACCGGACAGCCGTTAACAAAAGGCTTACTTCACGTCCATTTTGACCATTTTGACCATGGGGTGGGTGCCTTTAAGGGCAGATGAGTGGACGAGCAGCTGAGCAAAAACAGGAGTTTGGAAGCTTTGCTCACGGTCCCATGGTACCCCCTGCGGAAGAGGAGATGGCTAGTACTTATGAGCCTGGTTTATTCCTTTTTTGCACTTAGCGAAGAGCAGTACTCCTTTGCTCATTCTGAACTGCCATTTCACCTGCTTTGCAGGAACTGTTTTCCAGCAGGTGAAATGGCAGTTCGTTCTTAAGTTCTTGAAAAAGAGAAGTTGCAGCCACAATTTCCGACAGGTTCCTGGGACATTCTTTGGAAACATGAGCAAGAGGAAGTGGGCAAATACCATAAGCCATCTCAGTGGTATTTGGCAATTCTGTGCAGAGACAAAGTCTGCCTTCCTTGCTAGATATCAGAGACTGTAAAGTTTCTTTTTGAATTCTGAATCCCAGAAACTCCTAGCTAATATTGCCAATGGCTTGGTGTTTCTAGGAATTGTATGGGGAAAAGGTTCCTGGGGTTGCTTTACAGGCATTCCAAGCTTTGAATTGACATACTAATTTATACCTATAATTATAATACAGTAAAATTTAAATGTTAGTAATGGTTAGTGTCTAACTTCTAGATTTTTAACAATCAATTGGATTTACTGAAAAATGGCTTCAAAAGACCTACTGCCCAACAAAATTATCCTTCAAAGTGATAAGTTAAGGTAAGATAAACCAGTCATAGTTTCTTGACCTGTTTCTTAATGGCATTGACATTCTAAGGATTAAAATAACATTTTTTAAAAAATCATTAACATTTTTAGCAGATTAGAGTAACCATTCTTAACTATTAACTGTGAGCATGGGCTTACTCCTACGTGCATTCACAGAGAAATACAGCCTTGGTGATTTTTTATTAATGGAATGAGACAGGAGCCTTCACATCATAGGCTCAAGTCTCAACTTCCATCTGTTAGATAGCACTTTTTATTTCTAAGCCAGCAGAATAAATAGCCTGACAGAAAAACAAACTGAAATTATTTTCCTCTGCTTGTCTTGCATTGAAGTTTGAGTAAAGACTTTTACAGGGGAAGTTTCTAGAGAAGAAAGAAGTTAGATGGCTTACATAGCAAATTCTGCGAATCTTGGACTCTGCTATTATCAGGACTGACAAGTGAAACATGGTGTGTTCTCTAAAATTACTTATATATCCAACTTGCATCCCTTCTTCTGCTACTTGGAGAGCATGTATCTTTTTTTAAAAGACAGTTAAAATGTTGAGTCAGGTGGAGACGCAATACACTTTTGCCAGATTCCCTCCCTTCCCTAAGCGCTGTTCAATTTTTAACTACTTCTCTTTATTGCTGCGGCATAAAGGAGAAATTTTTAGATTACAGAGACAAGCGAATGTGACATTTTGTTCCATATTAAAAGTTAATTCAGGGCAGGATTGGAAGTCGAGACATGCGCCTGCCTCTGTTGCTTCTCCTTCTTGTAAAATAATTGACCCCTTGTGCAAGATTGGCAGTTCTGCTGTTAGGGGCCAAGCACGCTGGGGCACCTGGGCAAGAACAGGACATGCTCTTCATCGCAAATCTGAACTTCATTCACTCAGGAGGGTGAGAGGCAGGGATCTTGCGCTGATTGGGTCTCGTCTTTATTTGATTGGGTCTCATCTTCATTTGCGCTTTTCCTTGTACTGCATGCAGCACACCTGCTATGTTCTTTTGCATTGCTTTACCTTTGGTATCCACTGTGTAAAACAAAACCCAAACCACAATTCATGTTATTTTCTTCCTTTTTTTAAAGTTAAGAGTTTAGCCAGATCAGAAGAAAAGGTCCATCTGGTCCAGCATCCACAAAACAATACCCAGAATTATATCTTTATGCCAGTGTAGGATGGAGTAGATTGTAGCAGCTAATGGCTGCTAATTAATGTGTCAGCATTTGTATTTCTGATTGCTCATCAAGTCATGTGACTGGTGCACGGCAACTCGTTAACTGGTAGCAATTTGCTGCTGCAGGTTATGTAAATAGCCAAAATGATTTTGCCCCTTGAAAATCTCATGACACCATCACAACTTAACAAATATATTATGACACAAGTTTTTGTGGGCTTATTTCATGAGATGTGTTACCTGGACATGGCAAGAATTTGTTTCTTCCTTCTCCTTCTGCCGTGGCCTGTTGCATAAGCAGTTGGGCGGTTTCTGAGCTCATATGAAAGAGATACCCAATAATGTGTGGATTCAGACACCATCCAGGGGCTCCTGTTCTGTAGGCATAAAAACCAACAGGATTCTGCCCATGGTGTTGCTGTTGTTGTTGTAAGTGCCCAATGTAAATCTGTTTCTCACTATTCAGCTATTCTATAAGCATGTGTGTTCCACACATGATGAACGGAGCGTGTTTGCCCTTCTGCCTCGGTCAATGCTTTTTACGCACAAAAGCAACAGGATGAAGAACAGGAAGCTGTTTTTCTTGTGTAGCCTCTTCAGGTGAGCCAGAATCTTGCTTTTTCATGTCCTAACTAATGTGGAGAGCCTACAGGGGTATAATATCCTCCCCTAGTTTGTGTCTGAAAGCAGCAATGGGAGGGCATGCGGCTGGCATGTTTTACTCATCACGTGTGGTGTTACTTGCTTACAGAATACTTGAATAGGGCTTGTGTATCACACGAAGGAGCCCTCCCATACCTGAAAACCCAGGATACATACTTCCATTCAAGGACGTTGCCTAAATACATTTTGGCTCTGGAAAGGTTTAAATATTTTAACCTCAGCAGTAAACCTTCTGTTAAAAAAATCTATCGCAGCACAGTTCTGGAAATGTAGGCAACCTCTGCTGTCTTTTCAGTGATTGACTAGGTATGTTAAACCTTACATAAATTTATGCTAGTTACTACAGTCTGTGACAAATTTTATTTTAACAGTAGCTACAGCAATATAATATAGCAACATCCATAACATCTGCTTCAGGGCATGCCATGGTTCTTCACTGAACCTTGTAAATAAATACAACATAGTTTACCAGCCCACATACTTGCATAGATTGCATATTCTGGAGCAACTGTTATCTTGCCAGTTGCAAAGGATGAACGCGAATGCAGAACCTACCTTTTAGTCACTGCAGAGTCTTTGCTGCCATTGTGAACCCAACTTTCCAGATTGCATTGCAGTAGACCTACAACAGGTTGCATGCTCAAATGAGGGATCAGCTGGCTACCTTGTCAGGGATTCTTTAATTGCAGATTTCGTGCATTGGTGCCAGATTGGCCTAGATGATCCTTCAGGTGATTCTACAGTTCTGCAAGTCCATGAAATCATCCTCTTTGTAGGGTGTGCGTGAGAGAGAGAGAGAGCCTTCAGTTTTTCTTTGTTCCTTTTGCTTCCAGGTTTTCTAATCTATTGAAGTGGCTCATGTGCTTGTGTATGTAAGTCAGTTTACACCAACCGGTTGTCCAGCAAAATGCAATAAGGAAACTTCCATCCACAGAGTACTTGCACAACTGCTCTAAGGACTGGAGAAGGGCGGAAGAGGCAGAGGCCTGTCGTGGGGATAGACATGGGTGTCTACCAAAGCCATTTTTTTTCTCTGGTTCAAACTCAACCACAATGAAAAACACTGTAGACCTCATTTTCTTCCATCAGTATTTTCCTCAGGAGAAAAAAAATCGGCTGGCAGTTACTTGAAGGGTAGAGTTTTTCTCTATCAACTTCTGCCCTGCTACTCTTAAAATGTTCTCTCAGACTGTGATGAGGCTTCCGTAGACTGATTCAGGCTTATTTCATATTTCTTAAAAGCATATCTGCTTTGCTTTTCATTTTAAACATCCCAAAGCATTGTTCATTACAAACAGATACAATAAAACTAGTTAAAATCATGGATAGTGTAACTGATAGAAAAATACTTGGAAGAACCCCTGAGTAAACAGACAAGTAAATCTTCATTTGGTGATGGAAGCACCTAACATTGGAACTTGACTGACCTCACTGGAGAGGCCATTACATGCACCAATATTTATTTGGCAACCGTTGTAAACTGTGACCCACCTGACTATGTCTGGGTCTTAAGATACTTTTTCTTTCTTTCTTTCTTTCTTTCTTTCTTTCTTTCTTTCTTTCTTTCTTTCTTTCTTTCTTTCTTTCTTTCTTTCTTTCTTTCTTTCTTCTTTCTTTCTTTCCCCCTCCCCTCCCCCTGCTTGCTTGGCTGCAAGGATACCAGGGATCTGGTGGGCTTCATTTGGTGTGGTTGGCCAGAAACATCTGGGATTGATCCTGTGACAATCTGCTCTGCAACTGAACCATGGCCCTGAACTTGACATTTCAGACTCCACCCCTAGCATTCTTAAGTAAGGGAGACAAGCTGGGGGCGAATGCAAACCACTTTTCTTGGGAGGGGAAAAAAATTAGACATAATTTTTGCCATAACTGTGGAATCATGGCTAGATAGAACACAGCAGGTGGTGAAGGAACTCAATCTGGGCAAAGCAGCAGTGCTTTGAGCGCAATCAAAGTTAAGTGCAGAAATTTAATTAAATGGAAGCAAAGCTGGCTGAAACTTTCTAAAAGCAGCAGTGCATTGTCAGATTCAACAATTATTTCAAGGAGCACAATCTGCAGATGGTGTCTAATTTATAAATTAAGCTTCTTGGGCTCTAATCTGCCTCTCTCCCTCTCTCTCTCTCTCTCTCTCTCTCTCTCTCTCTCTCTCTCTCTCTCTCTCTCTCTCTGTTATTAAGAGTATGTGATGTTTTATTCGAAAGCTGTACATTTTCAGTTCAAGTCCCTCAACGTCTGTAATCAGTTGGATCACAAGTTGGATCTTGATCCACATGCACAGCTATGGGAAGGGATCTCCTCCTGCTTCTTCTGACTAGACATTCTTTAGTACTGAGAAAGTAGCAAACTTAGCTGGCCTTTACCTTAAATAGGAGATGCAGGAGCACCTCTTGTGTATCTTCCAATATGTACAGATCAGCAGAAGAAATCCCTCTCCGTGTGCCTCCTGCCATCAGGAGCTGCGATTGTGGAACTTTTCCGTGGTGACTTCCCCTCTTTAAGGTGCTATCCCTTAGGGTTTTTTGCTAAGCTTTTGATATGGTCAAGACGTGGCTGTTTAGGCAGGCCTGTCAGGATTTAGATCTTTCTTCTATTCTTTCTGCTTGGGTTATGGCAACTTGCTCGATTTAAAGGTGTTTTTAATTTTTTTTTTCATTGTGATATTATGACTTGTTTCCTTAGCTGTGTTTATTTACTTTGAGGAGTAAGAAGATATAGCCGTAATGCCAGAAATCTGGTTCCTTAGCATAATAAGTCACATTAGAGTAGGCCTATTGAATCTGTGGATTTTATGAGTCACCTCCTCTGTAAGTTCCATGAATCCTAGTGAGCCTACTCTAACTGTGATTTACTTTAGCATAGTAAGTTGAAGTTAGAGTGGACCCATTGAAGTCTTTGGAACTTAGAGAGGAGTTAACTCACCAAAGCCCCATTGATTCTATGGGCCTACTCTAGTGTGATTCACTATGCTAAGCAACAGGATTTTGACCATTGTATTATTGCTGATGGGAAGGGTGTACTGTATAGTTTTGTGGCTCAGGTATCTGGCTGTGGAGCCAGAGGTTAGGATTTCAGTTCCCCACTGTGCCTCCTAGGGGAAAAGTCAGCCTGTATAGCTTTGGGCAAACTGCACAGTCCCAGGGCATCCTCAGAAGAAAGGAATGGTAAACGACTTCTGAGAACTGCACACCTAGACAACGCCGGAAAGGGTCGCCATAAGTTAGAATTGACTCAATGGCACACAATTAATTATTATTACTTGTGTTATTAATACTGATAAAGTATGATATTGTTCTTAGAATCCATACAGAATAGGAGGACACAGCATCCCTGCTGCTTTACAGGCTCCCAGAACACAGACCACTGACTTTAGTGGGAGCCGAGTCCATGCGCTCTACCTCTAGGGCTGGTTGAATGGCCTTTCTCTTCAAGCTCATGGCTGCTGATCTGATTGCTCTTCAGTTACAGGATGGGCACAGGGAGTCCACACAAAAGTTCACTTTTGTCTGTTAAGTTCTCTCGGCTTTTGTGCAACAGTCTTTCTCGCCTTGCCAGGAGATAACTAAGGTTTGAACTTGCATGGCAGCCATGTGCGGTCCCTCTGAGCTGCAGTCCCTTCCTTTCCAATGGACCCAGGCCAAGTGCAGCCTCCTGAAAAACGACCCAGTCCCTTTCATGAGGAAAGCAGGAAATGTTTCCAAACTTCAAGAAAAGTTGTTGGATTACACACGCTGTGTTTATGTTTGCTGTTCCCCACCCCACACCCGTTGTGGTTTGTCATACAGATCTTCCACCCTTAGTACTTTGGGCACTATCAAGAAATAGGTTACCACACTTAAAGCAACACTTTTGAAGGTCTCCTCTTCCTCCCTTCAGGGCCCTCCTCTCTCCTCCCTACAGCATCTCTCATAAACCTTTGGAATGCCTGTGACATCTGTCTCTTTTTAGGCTACAGAAGGAATGTCTTTATTGACAGACATAGCTGGTTTCGTCAAAATGTGTAACATGTATTTATAGTTTTACAAGTCTCCGTGTAGCCAAGAAGAGAACAAGACAGAGAGGGTGTAGAGAGAGATGCTGACATTCTGCAAGGGGCTAAAATAGACGGTTAAAGTGTGGGGAATAGGGAAACCTTGGAACAGAATAAAGCAAAAAGGCACAGAGAGCAGAGAGGAATAAGAGCAGTGGGCAGAACGAATGGGAGTAGAACGGGCAAAGATTAAATCAAAGGGGAGGTGAAGTAAATGGAGTGGGAGTTGAGGGAGAGCAACGAATTGTACCTGCTGACAGTGAGTTAATGATGTACTAAATGATTGCACTGGAGAAGCAATCATTGCATTTCATTCATCCAATTCCTCCTCCCCCTCGTCACCAGTTGTCACAACATTGTTTATCTCCTCTTCCGCTGTTGTGTGTGGTGAACTTTATGAATGACTCCCATGTTAGTAAGATTAAAAAAAGAACAACAACAAAAATTAGAAACTTAGTATATGTCAGCAGATTGCTCAAGTGCACAAGTGGGTGTTCAAGTGGGATAATGTGACTCCAGTGTTGTCACATTTCATCTGTAGCAGCAAACCTTCAACTTCTACAGTGTCCATAGATTTCTCTGCCTACAAAGACTCTTCATACCAAATCAGAACGTTGTTTCAGAGAAAATACGGCACTTCGTAATGCATTTGTTGGAGCAAAGGTGGGACGGGTGGTGGTGGTCAGCAACATGAAGTGGATTAAGCAGGCACTATTGTCTTCATGTTTTTTGCCTTTGGGCTTCTTAACGGGTTGGCCATTGCAGCCAGGCTGGCATAAGTCGTATTGCTATTTCCAGTTAGAGGATATTCATTGAATCCATGGGATTTATGTAACAGTTAACAAACCATTTAGCATTTTATTCTGTAGATCTAACCTAGTGGGAACCAGAAGTTGGATTTAGAGCCTTGCAGTTTGAAATAAAGGACAAGGCAACATTCTTTTGCATTTCATATATATCTGGAGACTAACCACACCAGGAGTTGAATCTTACCTTGCAACTGACTGGCATTGGGCCACCATATTCCATTATGTCACATAAATTATATTCCATTATGGCACATAAAGGTCTGCCCTGCAACATCTCACTAATGCAGGTTGCACCACAGTAGCTGCTTCATGGGGCTGGCAGTGACTGTGGGAAACAGGGTGCTGGACTACATGGTTCAGTGGACTGGTGTACCTGGGTTGTTCTTACATTCCATCTCTATCAATATTGCTCCATGGCAGTGAGATAATTTTAACAGAAGACGCTAGAGGCTGGACCTGGGACATCCTGCATATAAAGCATGTGGCCTTCTACAGAGCTGTGCTTCCAGGGAGAAGAACCAGCCTGTGTAGCTTTGGGCAAGCCGCACAGTCCAGGGTGGCCCCACAGGAAGGGAATGGTAAACCATTTCTGAGTTTTCTGTACCTGGAAGACCCTGAAAAGCATTGCCATAAGTCAAAATTTACCTGATGGCACATGATTATTATTCATTAGAATTTCTGTGCAGCCAAGACAATTCTGACTTTTGGCAGTCTTTCCCAGAATTGTAGGTCTAACATACTCAGAAGTGGTTTACCAGTCTCTCCTCCTTGCGTTGTTCAAAACTGCACAGGCTGGCTCTTCCCATGGGAGGCACGGTGGGGAATTGAACTCCAGACCCCAGCCACTGAACTGTCAACCAAAATGTTACAATACATGAAGCTAAACTTCCTGATTGCAGCTCAACGCACTGATCCATTTGATCCCGGTTTGCCTTCTGACCAGCAGCTGGCCTCCAGGTTGTCAGGCAAGGGTCTCCCCAGGATCCTTGTAACGGGTTGAACCTGGGACCACGTAAGGTGCGATTCCACAGACTTTGGAGTTAAAGGCTTTATAGTCACCTGTAGGAAGTTACAGGGTAGGTGGTGGTGGTAGTGTGACTAGAGGGACGATTTTAAAAGTACAATAAGAGGGGACATAGTTTCTTTATTCATATAAGTAGCTATTTCTAGGTACTTTTACCATTAAAGTCCATCTGTCATGTCATTTTGAATTTTCTAAATTATTTTATGACGTTTACTTATTAATCATTCCTAAGGGTTGTTTTTTTTTAAGATTGGAAAAATTAGTGGAAAAGCAACAAACAAGGCAATGTGTCACCTCCCCACTACCTTCAGAAACAACAGCAACAAGAAATTACTTCTGAAATACTGTAGTGAGTAATGAGAGTGAATTACTTTTCAAATGTAACTTTCTAAGGTCTGGCCCTTTCACAGTGCTGTTTTCTTCTTAGCTTAAAATTGGAAATTGATGTTTGTTTAGACATGAGCTCATTGGGAGGAGAGTGATCCTTCTTTGGGTTGTGAGTTCATTGGGAGGGATATGTCTAAAATGGCACTTGCCATTGATAGCAGGCAATATCCTTTTAGTTAGTTCATATGTTCGATTCAATGGCCCAACAGAGCATCTTTGTCATTCTTCCTCTTTCTCTCTCCTCATTTTCCTTCCTCCCTTCCTTCCTTCCTGTCTAAATATATCCAACCAGTCAATCAAGGTTGGCAGGCATCAGTGCTATAGCTGTCAGATTGAGTTAGCTCTGGCTGAGCTAAACTTCTGGCTTGTTTTCCGAGCCTGAAAATGTATTCGAACAGTGGCATGGAAATGAGACGTGCAAATCAAGAACAATCTGGCAACGATGGCTTCATACATGCACACCCAGAAAGAATGAGGTGGCATTTTTAAAGCTATGTCTGTTCCCCCTCACTTCCTGTGTTTTTGGTAGAAATTATAAGTGCCCACTGGTGTCTTATGACTACATGCTTAGTGAACAGAGACGGGAGTTTTCATTAATCTGAATGTCTCCCCCCCCCTCTTTTCTTTCTCCTTCTCCTTTCTTTTCCTTGTTTTTTTCCTTGCCACAAACTGTAGAAGAGATGGAAAAACAAAACAACATAATTTTGTCTTGTTGGAGACCTTGGAGGGGAGATAGGGGGACAGTTTTGAAGTGGTTTGGTTTAGGTTTTGCATTCTGTTGTGTTTTTGTGTCTCTGTGCTAAAAAGAGAGGGGAAACACTGAAGGGGAGTATATTCTCTTTTGTTGTTGTTTCCTGACTATTCCCAGGCTGGGGAGGGGGAGGTGGAACCACCCATACTGACTATATGATGACATAGCTGTTTCCACAGCAGCCTGTCAGGGTATCTCGAAGGTAAGAGAAGACTGGGCTTCCGGCTAAAGGAACAGCAGGAACAGATGGGTCTCACCGACAAGATTTCTGCAGTGCTGTGTTGGGTTCCAAAGCTTCCTTAGTGGGTAGAGGTTGTTTCTCTCTCTCTCTCTCTCTCTCAAATAGCGATAGCATTGCTCTCGCCACAGTAACGGCTAGTGTCAACTCCATGACAACTGCAAAGTCCATCGCTCCCTATAAACGAAGAGGAACTCTTTCACCCTTTGCTGAAGTTGAAGCAGCCTCTGGGAAACTCATCCCGTGTTTTTGATTTACTGTGCAGCCTGGCTGATAATGTCTGGGGACATGCTTGGCACCGTCTTGGGAAACTTAACTGGTTTTGTTTTTGTAGTTGTTTGAATCACGACACTCTTGGGTGACAGCCCCCATGGCTGTTCCCTTTCGGCAGGAGATGAGTTTTAAGAGCGTTTGATCTCTAGTTCTGATGAGAATGGAGAAAGTTGTGGCAAGTGGACATGCTGTGGGTGTGTGGGTGTACTGTATTTGGAATATGGGAGAGGGAGAGACTATGTTATATGGTACGTACTGAAGGGTAGTAATTGCACACCCATTGGAATGTAGAAGGGGGCCTTGGTTCTCGTTTTCAATTGGGATAAATTGGGCAGGAAATCAGAATGCTCCTGTTGTATGATAATGGTGTGCTAAACTGTATATGTTTTATTGCTTGGAGTTTTTCCACAGGGTTGTCTTGGTATTGTAGAACACAGAGAGACCTGCACTCCATGCCTTTTTTGAGAGCCATACTGGCCAAGTGCACTCCTGGATCTGAATCTGCAGAAACCTAACTTTAAGTCTGTGCTGACCAGCAATGTTCTCCACAACTCTCTGGGTCCCTCACACTGTGTTAAACATTAGCGACCGCACAGCTGTTCACGTAGGATAAACAGGAAATCATATATATGTCACCAATAATTCCATGCAGGAGTAATAAGAAATGATTTTGAGTATTAAACAGAGTTTGTGGGATTTTCTGGGCCAGCATGGGTTACCACATGCCATTTATGTACACCCTTTGGATGCTTTGTGGGTTCCTACTCTCACCAACCCTGGAAGGCCCCAAGGCTCCCTTAGGATCTCTTTAATTGTAGGAAAACAATCGAGGCCATGAGATGTGGAGGGAGAAGTCTTTGATTTCCAAAAATTGCAGGCACCAGCAAGCCATCTTGTGGTGGCAATTTTAAAAAATCAGTGACTTCCTCCCTCTGTTCCTCAGTTCCCAGCAGCTTTCCACCAATGACAGGGATTCCATGGGAGCCTTGGGATCTTCAGGAGAGGAATTGGAAATGTTTTATTTCTAAAACTTTGCTGCATGTGATGTAGTCAGCTTTACGTGGTGTAAGGTACACTAATGGATTTCAGCTAGTGTGTCTGTCAAATCTGTATGCTGCTTGCTATAGTGTCTGTGTAAAGTCCATACTCTATCCAATAATCTTGGTGTGTGAATTTCTATCCAGCTTGTGTGTGTGTGTGTGTGTGTTTGCAGAGGGGAAGAGAATGCATGTACAAGGCAGTAAAGGTCCAGAGTCTGGTGACTATTGACATTCTCATGTACATGTCCGAAAACTCAGAGGTTGTTGCCTGCATGTCATTGTCAAATATGCATTAGTCTGTGTCTGAGAAGTGAGGGAATAGATACATGTAATTTCAAGATCCATCTGGGATTGTCAACATTCATCAGATTTTGGGCCTTCACTGTAAAAAAAACCCTGCATGCATAACCGTGGGGTGTCTGTTTTCTTCAGAAGTATACCAACAAGGTGTCATTCAAAAAATGCATGGAGTATTGACATAGAAGAAGAGGCTGGGTTTTGCATATGTTGCTCATGGACCATGAAATTCAGTTTCTAAAGTCTGAAAAGCTTTGCAAGCCCTAAGCCAAGACTAGAAAGCCTCTTTATGACATCATAAAAAAGCCTCTGATCCTGCCAGTATAATAATACTCTTATAAAAATCTGTGGTAGAGTCACACTTGCAATAGTAGGTTCAGTTCTCATAACCACTATCTTAAACAACAATAAAATTTTAAAAAAGGATATTATAAACCTTGAAGAAGTGCGGAAAAGAAGCTCTAGCAGATTTTCTTGTGAGTAAAGGGTGCAGTGTTTGGAGCTTTTTTCCTCAGATAAAAAGGGATGGGCAAAGTAGGGGGCTTGATAGGGTGTGGTGTGGAAAAAAGAAGGTTCTGTCTCTTATCTCTAGAATTTGGAGTGACTGTTCTAGACCTTTCCATTAAAACCAAAAGCAGTCACTGCTCTAGCTAGACTTTTAAAAAGCAAATATTTGCTTTTTGTGTTTTTTAAATTGACTAAAATAATACTTTTCATTATTCTAAAAGCATCGACACTTGAATGCTGGAAACCACAAAGCACAGTCTTCTCCCTTCCTTTTTTTGCTTGTTAGAGCCATAGCATGAGATAGTATTTGAAGTATGCAACATCTTTTCTCTACTGTGTTTTGATGGCACATTTTCATAATTCTAAAATAGTTGTGCTGTGAAAAGAATGAAGTGTAGTTAGATCTTTATTTTTTACTGGTAACTACTGTCTTTAGAATTCAGTTAAATGAGCAATGGGCTCTCTTGGATAGAGGAAGTGGCCAGTGAAAAAGTACTAAGATGCATGAGTAAAGATCTAGAAATCACAGAACATAGAACCCAAAAAGCTAGAATATTTTAGTCATGTAATGAGAAAGGAAATAGATTGTTGCAGGAGATCATTCAGGGTAAAATAAATGGGGAAATAAGTACTGGAATGAGAAGAACTTATTGGTTGAACAACCTCAGAGGCTAGTTTTAGTGCACATATCATCATTGTCTAGAGCAGTGGTTCCCAACCTTGGATAACTCAGACGTTCTTGGACTGCAACTCCCAGAAATCCCAGCTAGCACACCTAATGGTGAAGGCTTCTGGGAAGTGCAGTCTAAGAAGAACACCTGAGTTACCCAGGGTTGGGAACCATTGGTCTAGAACTATCACATTGAGAATCAAAATAATCCTGAAGACAACCAGCCTCTGGTGAAGGGCAGCCATGAGAACAATAAAATGAATTTATTTGAGATGGGTAGCTGAGTCTAATTGGCTGGCATTGAAACAGAATTAGGAAAATCAAAGGGAAAGAGATGAATTTAATCTATGCATAGTCCCTTTGATAGCACGGTGGAAGCTCTCTGTCCTATGGTGGTCTGCATTTCAATGGCGTTTGCTGAGAAATGACTGAAGAGTGCTGTGGGCTCCCAAGACCTGCTCATGGCCTCCTTCGGGGCTGATGAACGGCACTTGTTGTGAAGCAGTGTGCTGGGCTGGGTGGCCCATCACTGCTGTTATTCAGCAGGCCTCTTTTTATATTATTGCATCATCAGATAAAGTGGCTGTGGCAGATCCTAAGACCTGACCACCCTTTTGCATATCCAGAAAGCTACACAAGAAATAATATTTGGAAAAAGTCCCTAATCATTTACTTTTTCCTTATGCTTCATCCTCACCCCACCCCCACTGGTGACTGCTGTCCTTGGGTTTATCTTCTGAGAGAAGAGTTCTTATTAGAAACTCTCTCTGCTACTGGGAGTGAATGAAAACAAATGCATTTTGGCTCTTTATTCTCTGAAAATCAAAGTGCCAAGATTCTTTTGAACTGCTTAGATGAAAGGCCCTATGGAAATGCAAAATACCATTTAGTATGTTTATCTGTGGCCATAGGCAGCTATTCATGGAAGGCTGGGCTCAGGCTTTCATAAGAATCTGCTGCCCAGATATCAGTGACCTGAACTGCCCTGTCCAGTTTTATTGGGGAAAAAGGTTATGTGAATGGAACCTGCAACAAAAGGTTACCGTGTGCTGTAGTTTCATTCAGCCTTTCCCCTTCCCTTCCCTCTTGGTTTCCCAATCCCCTCTGTCTCATTCCCTCAATCAGTGATTTATGGCCATTGTAAACGACATTTCTGTTTCTAGAGTCCTTCTCATAGGGTCCTCCCTGCCTCTGCAGACTTTGTTTGATACCTTCTGCACATTTTGAGGGGTTTCCCTTATTCTTGTTGTGCACGGATACTGCTGCTTTGTCTGCGTTAATGATGTATAAGCCACCTTGGGTCCTTTTTTTTAGGGAGAAAGGTGGGGTTAAAATATTTTAAATAATAAATCAATCAATCAACCAAGTACTCATAACACTGGCCATGAGGGTTGGGATGCGGAACCTCCCACACTGCGTTGACTTGTAAAGCTATCATCCCCTTTTAGGATTCCAGCTGGCTATTCCATTTTGTTCCCTCTCCGCTGTTTCCATGCCACCCCTCCTCTGCTGGTTAGCGTTTCATACCCACTCTTCATTGGGTAATTGGGGGTGTCTCCCAGTGCATTATCCTAAACCTTTTTATGTTTCTGCAAACCCTGGGGTTCCCTCGTGCCTTCTGGTACTTCCTCCTTGTGCTGTTTTCTCCAGCATGAGTGCATCTGATACTTCCACAATGATTCCATCCTCCCCAGTCATCCTTGCTTGTTTCAAGAGAGTGCTGTAAGTTCAGTGACTGGAGATGGGTTTTTGAATACTAGGGGTCCCAAATGCAATTCCCAGCATTTCCAGGCAAGGAAGCATTGATTGAGCCTGAAAGGCTTCAGAACAGACAGTACAGGAGGACTTCTGTATCCACAGGGGATATTGGTTTCACAATCTACCATGGATGCCTCAAACTGTGGATACGAAAGAACACGATCTACAACATACAAGGAGGTGGGACAGAGGCCACAAGGGGGCACCCTTGTATGTTGCATATAGGGCTGCAGCAACCCATGGATAAATGAAACCATGGATTCCGATCCCGCGGATATGGTGGTCCTACTATACAGAATAAATTGACCAGTGATCTGGCTCTAGCTCCCTATGAACTTGCAAAGACTGACAGTACACATGTGTTTGGTTTTGTGGAGCCCCTTCAGCCCTTTATACCTCCTTTGGCAGTTGTCTGATCATGCCACAAGTGAACATTAGTGATTCCACGCGTGCAGGAATCACTAATACCTCACATTTAGTGTCTTGTGAGCAGCAACACAACTCCCTCTTTGCCTCAGTGGCCTGCCCAGCCCTCCGGTACCTAATGTAGCTGGTTTTCGAAGGTGGGGAACGACTTTGCTGTGCAAAGTCTCAAAGCAAGGTATAAACACGAATTTACTGTGGTTTAATAAATCACAACAGTCAGAATTACTGTGAGTTTTGCATTAGCGGTGCTGCATTTGTATCCTTTTTACTTTAAAAGAATAAAAAAACATTTTAGAATAACAAGTTCTTGAGGTGGTGCACTGGACCTCCACCAACCCACCCATCAGGGGTGGCATGGGCGGTGCTGCCTCCAAGCCTGCCAATTTGGTGGCTGTAGATGTCCCTGACACTGCTGCAGACATTCAGTAACAGTGGAGTGGCTCTCACTAATGCAGATCACCCTCCTGGACCATAAAGTGGGAGGGATCAATGCCCCTGTCCCTTCCATGGTAGTGGCTGTGGATTTGTTTTTAATTACCGCTGGTTTTTCTATGGCATAATTATCGCGGCAACAGTGCCACCAGCAAATGGTGGGGGCACCAAGGGCACTGATGACTTCAGAATGGCTGAGGTGTGCGCGGCCCCATTTCTGATACAGCCAGTGGCCTTTCTGGATGCCTAAATTTACAGCACAATCCTGTATGTTTCTGCTCAGATATAATTTCACTGAGTTTAACGGTGCTCACTCCCAGGTTGACTCAACTGGGTTATAGTTTGAGAGTATTGATGGATAGTAGTTTTAGACAAAGGGGGACCTGTGGAGCTTCGAATAGTTGAAGTGGCCAGCTGCAATGTGGCAGATCGGTTGGTTCTAGGTAGCCCTTTAAAACCAAGGGGTTTGACGTATTAAGTACAAAGATCTCCTATATACCTAAAGTGACATTCCTAATTTCTTTATTAGACTTCTTTAATAGCATCAATTATTGGGAAACATAGGTTGATCTATATGAATTCCTCAATAAATAATTATACGTAATGCATTGTCCATAAACATAATCGATCTCAGTCACCTAAGTGCCTTTATGAAATCCAAAAGCTTTTCAGGCTTCAAAATAAACTAACTTGTAATTCTAGGTTTGTCCAAGGTTCAAAGCAGCAAAGCATGAGGCAGGGTGTTTTTTAATTTCCTTTCATATGATTTATCATTTCTCCACCACTGTACTACTCCACCCTCTTCACATCTTTTAATAATAATAAATTAGCACCACTTAGGGCTGGGAGCCTGAACACAACTTTTTAGGAAGTGTTATGTTGGCCCCTACATCTGAGTAAACCTGCTTTGAATGGCAGTGTGTAGCTTTTTAGCATGCTTCTTTTAACAAGAAATTGGACTTTTAGTTTTCTTTTGTTGTTCTGAACCCTGGATATTCAGCATCATGGCAATAACTCTGAAGCCATAAGGATTGAAATTTGGCTTTTTAAAAACTTAAGGTTGTTTGGCTTGCTTGTTTTTTTGTTTTGTTTTGCTGCTTAGTAAATACACAAGATACAGCCTGCATTGCTCAATATTTTTCTGCGACTGGAGGGAACATTTGCTCCAGAGCCCTTTCAATCTTTTCAAATATTGAATTAAAAAAAAATAAGTAAGTGTGTTAGTTATATGCAGCCTTCAGCATTTTAACATTCTAAATAAATAAATAATTGGGCAAGATATTAAATATCTCTCTTCTCCAGGGCGCAGAAGTTGTGTTTTTCATTTTAAAAGCAGTTTTAAAAAGACCTTTCCAGTACTTGAGTTTTACCTTTTTCTTCACCCCATCACCCCACCCTCTTCCTTTCCCCATACAGATGAGCCCTGAAAAGCGTCTTTATTCAGTTTGACTGTTGCTATTATGTGGCTAGGCATTCAATAAAAGTTGTGATTTATGATATGTGTGTGGCCTTTGTTGTTCTTTCTTCTGTCATCTATCAGAGAGAGAGAGAGAGGAGCCAAGCTTGATAATTCTTGGCAAATAGCTTTTTCAGTTTAGAATGTCAGCTGTCACACTGTTGGGAGGAGTTTTTTCTCTGGGTTTTTGTTTTGTTTTGTTTATTTTTGCATTAATAAGGCAGCAATCCTGTCTCTTTACTGTGGCTCTTTGATAAGGAGTACTTTCTGTGATGCTGGACCAAAAAAATAATAAAATGCTTCCCCTTGGAGCATATGCACTTCCAGTCAAGTATAATAGTACTTGACTTAGACTGAGGCCTCATTCTCTGAAAAAAGAAAAAGTGAGTCAGATTAAGTTGTTTGCTGGAAAGACAGACTAGTGAGAATCAGTGCGTTGTAGGGTTAGAGTAGTGAGTTCTGAGTTCAAATCCCATTTGGTGCCAAGGGTTACTGGATGGTCTCGGGAAAGTCGTCACAATATCTCAGCCTAAATCCGCTCCCCAATTTTAGCATAAAGATAATTTGGAGGAGCCCATATAAATCGCTTGAATATCTGGGGAAGAAGTGGGATGAAAAAGGGGAAATCAGAAGCAAAAGGGAACTTGTGAGGCAGGTTCAAGGGAAAAGCATGTGATTAAATTTTCCTTTTGCCGCCAACAATGGCAAAATTCTGTATATATGCTTGACAGACAGACAAACAAAAACAGTATAGTGATGTAGAGAAATAAGGCCTAATTGAAGACAGACTATGTGTCCCAAATGAGGCTAAGAGTCCTGGTGAGAGAGGAGAGCAATTATGCTAAAGGCCAGTGCGGTTCCTCCCCTCCTCCCTTTCTTATTAGCTATTTGTGGTAACTATCAAAAACTCATTTGGATGCAGCTCGCTTTTGTGACACGCAGTTGTGCTTTGCATCCCAAATTGCAGGTTCTGGTGGAAATGGAAGGAGCCGTCCCTCAGCTATTCCTCTGGGGGCAATATCAGACATTAACTGCATGTGAACAGAAAAAATATTAATATTAGCAACAGCAAAACAAAACACACGCACACACCCTGCCACTGTCTCAGTATTTCTGGGGGTGAGGAAGCTAGGCTCCCCACATCTCTATTTTGCTTTGCTTTGGCAGAGCAAATAGGAGCTTCAGGCAGTGAGAAGCAAAAGAGGTTATAAGAGGATGAAAGAGAACCTCCTACCACGCTGGGTTTTCAGACCCCTCTCTGAATTTTCAGCTTCCGTTTCAAACACAAGTTGCCAGTCCCTTTTATATATATATATGTGCAAGCAAGGTAAGGCGTGCCAGGTACATTTCTGTGCTGTTGCCGGCTGGTAACAGGGCCTCTCCCACCTTGTGGCATTCTAGCCATGGGGTGCGAAAGGGCCGGACGACAGACAAGCACTAGTCCAGCTTTTTACAGTTTCACTCAAAGCTTAATTTTATTCGTGCACTTTTTAAATACCATTAAATATACTTTAAATATATTTGGCTGCCCTGATGTATGGAATGGCTGTACAGTACTGCAATGATCTACCTGGTTTCAAATGTCTCCTCCCACATCTTTTCTGACCGTCGGACTAGGAAATAGTAACAAGGTTTGGATTTCTCCTTAGCAAATGCTGGAAAAACAGTGGTAATAGTGTGATTGGGGACCGGGCCAAAGGATAATTTTGTCTCCCACCCAGATTGCTAGATAGGAATATTTATTTATTAGCTCGCACTTCTTCTCAAAACAGTTCTATAAGGTAGACCTTGGTGAGAGAGAATGACTGGTCAGGGTCAACCCGTGAGTTTTGGTGGCTGAACAGGAGGAGCTAATCTCCGAATCTCCCCAGGCCCAGCTCAGCTTTCTAACCAGCAGGCTTCCCTTGCATTGTCCCTAATGCAACTTGGGAACCCTTCAGTTGGGCACCTCCAAGGCATGGAGCAGCTTAGCTTTCTCCTCCATCTGTGGTCCTCCAGATGTGTTGCACCGCAGTTGCCATGTTACCATCAGCACTAGCAAGTATGGCTGAGGATCAAGGATGATGGAAGATTTAGTCTGAAACACAAGGAGAGGCACCAGCTTAGGGGCAGCTGATGTAGCCTCGTGTTTCATAAGAGTAATTGGTGGGTGGGTGTTCTAGTAACTAACGTGGTTATGCATGCAGCAGAGGGAACGAGGTTTCTGCTGCTGTGGATGTGGTCCTAGTACCATGATCATTGTTGACACAGAGAAGTGACAAATAGGTTGCACTGTTTCGTGCGATTTCAAGACTCCTCTGCCTTGTGGAACAACACAAAAGCTTTCCTCTCTCGGTGAGCCTTGTATGCCTCTGGGAAGGTAGGTGAATGGAATGGCATGGACTGTGCTACTGACATCCTTTAAAGTACCGTGTGATTTCAGGCGAAAGACTGAAGTGACACCATTCAATGCCTCCTGGAGCGCTGCAGGTTTAATAGCTCTGGGGACAGGAGAGCAGTGACAAGACCTGGCAGTACAACAGCAATTGACTTTTAATCCACTCCTCCGTGCCAGCTTTCCTCCCTGGTTCCTCCTGGGTTCAGCCAGATGCCAGCACGTGTTAGATTAGACAGGAATGGTGTGGAAGCCTCTGCTGAGTTTGCAGCTGCAGTCAGGTGACTCTGCAGCAATGGTGTGCTGGCTGGAGACTATAGGGAAGCAGGCCGGCAATGTCTAAGAAGACCATATAGGTGGGAGAAGGCTGAGCTGTAGCAAAAGTGTTTGGATTTGCAGTAACATCTATTGAGGCCCCAAAAAAGGGTACAGAGAGTATTTTGTGGAAGAGGGGTTCTTACCTCAATTTTGTTGGAATTTTATTTACCTTGCATGCTGTCTGTGGTTCGTGTGACTGGGAGGGACTTTTCTGGGCTGAGGTGATTGTATCCAGCACTAATCAATCATTTCTTCCAGCCTTTGAATTCAGAGCGAGCCCTGCCTCTCTGCTGAGTGTTCTTTCCCCCTCTTTCCTTGGTTGGAAGCAATCAGTTGTTTTGTTTGCTGTCGATCTGTTCAGTTGGTTGCCAGTATATGTGCAGTAAAGAAAGCAGCATGCACAAGTCTGTAATGTCTAGTAGCTGTAAGTAAAAAAAAATTTTTTTTTTAATCTTTCTCTTACCAGTGCCTCAGAGTTAGTTATTGAGAAGTGCCAGTTAATGAGCAAGGGGTGGACTTTGGGGAACTTGTAGCTCTTCTCCTCTGTGGATCTGTATTTCTACTGCGTAAGAAAAGGATTTTTTTTGCCAGAAATTCAAAACTCTGCAACAAAATGCAGATAAGATGTTGAAAGTGTTTCTAGGTCAAGACGGAAGCAGTTCACCCAGTTGCCTATGAAGCATTTGGGCAGGATGTGGAGGCAGTATCCTTCTCCTGCTGTTCTCTGCTGCTGATTTTCATACCTACAATAACCAAATTCTGCACACAGAGTCACTGTTTCCCTGCCATGGCTTTAGTTATTTTTCTTTGGTCCCTGGAACCTGGGGTGGGCAATCTCCAAAGACTGAAGGGCTCCATATGTTATCTGAGAACTCAGAGGGCCATGTCCTCTCCTGTATGTTCCCCAGCTGTTCCCCTCTCCTCTAAAGTTCTCTCCTGTTCTGCGAAAAGCTCTCTCTGATTAAAAGTGGCCCAAAATGGCAAAACATATTTCCTAGAGAGTATGATTAGCATTTTGGGCCATTCAAAAAAGAAAAAGAAAAAGAAATTGGGGTGGGTGTGGCATTTGGGGAGTTGCATGCCACCCTTGAAGTACACTTTGCCCACAGTTGCTCTAAACCAAGAAAAGCCTCAAATACATTGATTTTCTTCTAGAAGAAAGAAGCTCTTTAGAGGCCCAAACTACAGACTCCTGTAGGAGAAGCCCAGGAGCCACAAAATCTGTTCCACAAAATATTTATTTCTTTCATTTTTTAAAAGCATGGGAGCAACACTTAGTTTCATGGGTGCCATTAAAAATGCCTCTCTCCATCCAGTTTTGATAGGCCATCTTTTCAAACTGCAGGATAGCTCAGTGGTTTAGGCATCTGACGGTGGCGCCAGAGGTCAGGAGTTTGATTCCCCACTGTGTCTCATTGACAAGGGCTGGACTTGATGAACCGTAGGGTCCCTTCCAACTCTGCTGTTCTAAGATGATGATTATGATGATACTTAGCCTGATACTTAGCCTGTTTAAGGTTCCTGTTTTACCACTCTGATGTCCACTTAACAGACCTTCTAGGTTTGGGTACTCCCCAAAGCTCCTATCTTGAAATAAAAGATTTGTGCTAGGATATATAGGAAGGGCAACTATAACTAGCTTGAGACTTTTCACACTTTAATGTAAGTGTTTTTCCTTTGCATTGGTGCGACTTCAGTTATTACTGTATCTAGGTGTTCCTCAAAGCACACAAACTGTATATATACCTGAAATTCCCAGATAACGTATAGTAGTGGTATGGTGGTTGTATTGTGGGAAATTTAAATGATAGGCAAGCCCCATACCAGGTGTTCAGTATCAGAGGGACCCAAATAGCTATCAGCTTAGTAGTGGACCCTTCTGGGATGTTGAGGCTCCAGTGACCAGTGTGTGTGTGCGCGCGTGCGTGCGTGCTGGGCTTCTAAGATGATTAAGGAAAAGCAACCCTCATTATTTCAGCCCCATCAACCTTCATTTAGGGTGATTAATTCTGCTGTATCTATGCACTTTTGTGGTTGAACCTTTCAGTTACTTCTGAATTAGACATCTGCGGGAGGCTGTCTTCTGTCTACACAAGTCTTTATTATGGTCTTTCCCCCGTTTTCTTTTCAGTCACAGCAGTGATTCTTACAGAAACCCAGACAGACTTATCTGAGCATATCTTACCTGTCCATGTTTTGATTTAAGGCTGAAGCAGGTTTCCAAGTTTAATTGGCAATGAAAATAACATTTGGTTATAGGGACTCTTGAAAGCAGCTACTGTATCTGTAATGCACAATGCTTTATGTTTTTCTGATGTGTTCTGGAATGTTGGGATAGGAATATGTCTTAAATCTAAATGAAGCAAATCTGCCCCTCACCTTCATTCCATCATTCATGAGAATAACATGGCAGACTGAAGACCAGATTCACAAACCAGAATTAAATTATGGTTTAATTTTAAGTTTTTTCTTTAGTCACAGACAAACCACGTTTAGTGAACTGTGCTCAGTTTATATGCAAGAAAACTCCATAGTTTCATGTTACTAAATAATGGTTTATCGTTGTATCTGAATTGTCATATTGGATGTCCACTCATCAGCATCTAGGATCTAGCTTTTGAGCAGAATATTAGGTCTAAATCCAATTGCATGTCCCAGATAAAGTAGATAGATTGAATCAATAGCCATCTAAATCTCATTGGTTCAGTGAATCTACTCTAGTTGGGACTAGCAGTTGGGATTTAGATATGCCACGTTAAATATAAAGTTTCTTGTATCTTCAAAGTTGGCAAAATGATTTCAAGTCTTATTATTTTTCACTTTTGTGACATTGCCAGAAGATGCCTTGGGTAGTGACAGTCTCTTAAAAATCTAGAAAGGAAAATATTCAAATGTATTCATATAGGAGCAGAAAATTAGGTTTTCTTTTTAAACTGCACACTGTTACCAAGTCCTTAAGTTGACAATGCTTCCAACTTTTAAAATCAATTTATCCTGGAGATAACTGATTTATTAGACACCTACTCTTCTGCGGGCAAAGCTAATAGCAATTAACAAACAAAATGATGTGCAGCAGTTACAGTGCAGAGCAATAAATCTTCCAGCATTGGGAGACTCTCTTAATGGTCTGTGAAAGGAAAGCTTAAGCAAGCAAGTTCATGTGTGCCTTCAGACAGAGACCCGTTCAGACATAATAGCAAACCATGGTTTCTGGCTTAGTGAGCAAGCTGAAGAGAATAATTGGCTCACACACTCTTCTGTCTTAAACCTGGGGATTTGAGATTTGTTTAAACCATGGTTATTGAAATGAAGCCAGAGTGTAGTGAAATGTTGTTTGTAGTGTTGGATTCTGAGTTCAAACAAGCCCCAGTTCTTGTAGGACACCACAGGAAATTATGGTTTGTTTAAAAAGTGGAAGCTTCAGCTTTCTTCCTTTGCAAGAAAAAAAAAGGCAAGGGGAAGAATGAACACGGGAGCCCAAGGAATGATATATATTACTCCTTCTTCAACACACATGAGGGGACAGCAGGCTCCTGTTGCACCTGAAGACAAGAATGGATGCTTAGAGCAAGTCGTATGACATAAAGCTCACTTCTCTGTCATCTTGCACCCACTTCCCAGCCTGTACTGCCTGAGACAAGTGCCTTACATTGCTCAACGGTAGGGCTGGCCATACCCCTGGTCCATATGGCCATCCTTCATTTATGTTTTTCCAGAGTCTGTTCAAACTGTTTGCATGACAGATACAGTACTGACCTAAATCTTGCACAATAGATCAATACAGTTGTGGGGAATGGTGATACTTGGGTTTTTAGGTCAGAAGACCAGGCTTTCCAGGTCAGAAGAACAGCTGTGATTCCCCCCCCCCCGCCCCCCATCTTAATGATATATAAAAAATTAGAAACTAGCCCTTGATTTTTTTGGGTTTTTTTTTTTCTTGGAAGTTGCTTGTTTTCCCATGGCTGTGTTTGTGATTCAATAAACAGTTGTTCCAAAGGCCCTGTTAGCATGGTTTCTAGCAGTGGAGGAATACTTCTTGCTGTGTTTATAAAAATGATATAAATGGAACGAACACCGGTAGCTATATAACATCTGTAACATGACTCGTTTAGTTATGAACTCGAGTGCTGTGCTAGCTTGCTACATTCAACGAACTTTTGTTTTAACTTGGGATGCAGAAATTCCTACATGTGATCATCTTTTTCATTATCACTTAAATCATACTAGTTTTGCTTTATTCTGCATTGGCTATGTAGCACGTAGAGCACTGAACACTACAGTTAAATAAAAACAAATTGGAGTGTGCCATGGAGATGTCTTCCATGACGGTGAGGAATCTAGAAACCTAGAGAAGAGTAAATAGACACACAGTTGTCAGATGTCTAAAGAGAAGATGGAGTAAAGTTTTCCTTGATTGCTCTATAGGAGCCATTCTCAATGGGAGCCGTATGGTCCCCTGGGGGACCCTGGCACAATTGAAAGGGGCCAAAGATTGGAAACAATTCTTCACACATCACCTTGTTTGTTATGCAACTTATACAATCCTGATTCAGTCTGTATTTCTTTCATACTGCATTTATGGCCTTGGCCCAAAAAAGGTTGAGAATGGCTGCTCTAGAGAATGAGCAGGTTACAGCTGAGCATTTAGAAATCATGATAGTACATGCTTTTTTGAAGTGGGGCAGACTGCTGTTGTTCAGTCTGTCTGTTGTTAAAAGTATTTAAGGAGAGGCTGGAGGGCCAAGAGTGGCGTAGTGGCTTGATGGGACATGTGGAGGGTATATCTTGTTAAGGATGAGTAGGACTAGATTCTCAAGATTCTTTCCATCCACATGCTTCTGTGAATCAGCTCATGTGTGCAATTGTGGCTTCTCCCTGGGTCTGGAACACAAAGCTAAAATAAGCACAAGTTACGGTTTAGCTGTTACGTCCAACCCATCTCCTTGTAGTAAGGTCTGCTATGCTTTGCTTTCCATGTTTAGATCTTAAATATTGCCCATTATCCCTTGGTTCTTGCAGGGTAGTCGGAGAATTAAACTGGAGGTTGATGGACTATCCTGAGGAAAATAATTGTTGTGTCAACAGTGACCTGGCTCAGATATGACCTCTAGGTAGGGGTTGAAGATTTCACTTCTTCTTGGTTCTCAGCTGAGATCTGATCCAGACAGGTGTCAAAATGGTGTTTCCCTTTGTTCTGAATACTACTCTCATAGGAAAAGTGGCTGTCTGTAGATACTCAGGCATTTGCCAGTGACCCTGCAGTTCCTTACAGGTTCATCTGCCCCTTTTACCTCCTGATCTCTAGAGGTCCAGGGACTCAGTGGGACCAACTGGTTTTCCACACTGGCTGCCTGGTGATGCTGGAGTTCCTCTTCCTCCTACGTGGAGATCTCACAGGATCACCCTCACATCAGTCAGAGTGTGCAGTAGATGCTAGGGGGCAGAGAACTATGTATGCCTTGTCGTTTACCCCATGCGCCTTCAGCTACCATCCTCTAGTCTACAGTGGAGAGTGTTGTCCTAGCCATAATGTTTTTTTTTTCTTCCTTCCCAAATCTGGCAACAAATATGTCTTTGGATGACATTCAGATTTCAGATTTGGGATCTAGACATGGCCAGATAACTCTTTCTAGACACCAGAGATAGAGAATGTGTTCTGGCCAAGCCTACTTGTGAGAAACTGCAATCACAAAAGAAAGAGAAAGGGGAGCATAACTTGAGGTTTTTTTGTGTTTTTTGTTTTTTTTTTTGTTTTTGAGTGCTCATCGGGTTCTCTTCAGATGAAAAAACCAATTGGAGTGTTGCACAGACATCGGCTTCTCTTGGCGATTAAGGGAAGACTTGCTCATCAGTGGCTGATTGCTACGAGCGCCTGTATTATGTAGATGAAATTAATCAAGGCTAAGGGTTAAAGTTTTTCCATTTGTTCAGGTTTGGTTTTTATCCCCCCCTCCTTTTTTTCCCTTTTTTTAAAAAAAAGAAATCAGCTGAAGTAGTTTGGCAAGGAGGCAAATTGCTTTAAATGTTGTTAATCCTTCCTTCCTTCCTTCTTTCCTCCCTTGCTTTCCAGTGTCAGAGAACAGGATCTAGAGTCTTAGCAACAGGAACAGTGAATAGTCACATCATTGATTGACATTACCATTATAACACTCTAGTTGGTCTGTGCCATTTTAATGATTACAAGCAGCCAGAGGTGGCCACACTGTGCAAGCCACTGCTGTTTTGTTGGGGGGAGAAATGTTATACAGGGTTGGTGGTAGAGAGGATGAACATGTAAGAAATCCAGTGGTGCAAAGGGCAGGGTGTTTGTCCATCCAACTTAGCTTTCTACCCAAGATGCTGAGAAGACTCAGAGTGACTTTCCCATCTTCTGCTACCTGGTCGTTTAAGAAAATCCTAGATAAAGGCAGCTAATAAGTAGAGCTTAGAAATCTACTTTTAAAAAGTAATTTGTTTGCCATTATAGTTCCAAAGTCATTCTTTTTTACTTTCCCTTTTTTACTTTTAGTTATTTCTTTTTTCATATCGGAGTGTTGCACCATTTAACATTATGGATGTATTACAGTGCAACACTTCTAGAAGTGAAGGATTGGCCGGCTGTATGGAGACGCCCAGGTGTATCCGCTGGGCTTTTCCACTCCTTCGGGAGGCTTCTTCTATGTCTCCCAAACTATATTTCTTAAAAAATAAATTCTTGGCCATTGGACTGTGGCACAAAATGCACCTTCCATCCATCCATGTTATGGCTCCTCTCACACAGAGTATGAGACATACAACACAAGCCAACATTTGAACCATGTGGAATCAGTTGCATACCCTTTGGTGATTCCACATCACATAAATAAATGGAAAGGCAAGGTGAATGGTACAGTACACTGCAAATTGAGTAAAGTTATACCTTGTTAAGTTAGAATCTTGATGAAATGTAGTAGCAGCAATAGTTGTTGTTATATGCTGTCAAGGCCCCCCGCTGATTACAGCGACCCTATAAATGAGCAATCTCCAAAATGTCCTGCTCAGCTCTTGTAAACTCAGTCCTGTGGTTCCTTTAAGGAGTCAGTCCATCTCGTATTTGGCCTTCCACATTTCCCAGCATTATTGTCTTTTCCAGAGAATCCTGTCCAAAGTAGGACAGCCTCAGTTTCAATATTTGTGCCTGCGGATATCGTTCAGGCTTGATTTGATCCAGGACCCACTTGTTTGTCTTTCTGGCCATCCAGGATATAGGCAAGGTTCTCCTCCTGCGCCATATTTCAAACAGATCAGTTTTCATTCATTATCAGCACTAAAGTTGTGTAGTTCTTCTGCAGTCATGATTTTTGTCTTCTGAACATTCAACTGCAGTCCTGCTTTGGCATTTTCTTCTTTCACTTGATAGGAAGTGAGCAAATTACAAATACCTGGTTCTTTACAGTGAGTTACTTCTAAACTTTGATATATAATGGTCAGTATTCTGTTCAGGTTTTATGTATGCATGAAGGTGCTGTGGCAATTTAATGAGGTGGCACTCATGTGCAACCAGATGCCCAATCAGCACTATTGTGACAGCTTCCACAGTTGGAGTTCCACACATGTAGATTTTGAACAGGATGCTGCTGGCCAATCTCTCAAAAATATGAAACTGCAGATGGTGAAAACAACCTTATGAAATGGCACTGCATGCATTTTACAAACGTTTGGAATTCATGTTGTAATACAGGGGTTCATGTCATCAATTTCTTTTTCATTTTGCACCAAACCCTCAATTTCTGTCTATGCTGGTATGCCATGTTTCAAATGGATTTTTTTCCCAATAGCATGTTTGACACACTGATGCAAAGCGGAAATCAAATAGCTTTAAACATAGCTAAATCAGGCTATTTTTATGTTGGTAGCATCCACATAACAGTATGAGAATGGGACAGAAGAGTTTTCCATTCCAGGCAAGCATCACCATTAAGTACATGCGGAGTAGGTTTAAAAAAAAAACCAGCAACAGTGCCCAACAGCTGCTAAGTCACCTTTCAAATCATGTGAGCAAGGTGAAGGAATTCCAGATGTGCAAAATCTCTGTTCCTCTGTCATTTGTATTCTGCTGTAGACCATCCGGTAATTCAGTTACAAACTCACTTTTTCCACCAGGCATCTTGTGTTTTATGTAAAATTATATTCTGAGCACAGAGCATAATGGATTATGAAATGTAACCCACCACATATACAGATTGCAGTTTGAACTGCCTTCGTCTTTATCTGCGCCCCCAACTCCAACACTTACAAATTTAAGAAGATACAAACAGCCATGAATGATGAAATACCAAAAGCAGAGATTAAGTGAATGAAGCAGAATTCTGCTTGCTAGTATCTGTCTACCTGTATATTTATGATCTGCATGGAGGGAAAGCACTCTGAGGAACATTTGTAGCTTTTGGGTCTAATTAGTTTCCTCTGAAGTTTAAATTAATTTTGGCAATTTGTGATGCAGATTAAAGTACTTTACACCTTTTTAGTTCTCCAGACAAGCCCTGTCAAATTGAAACGCCTAGGAAGGGAAGGCTGGCTGAAATTCACGCTTAAGGGAAATGATAAACCAGCCTTGTGTCCTTCAAGCTCAGATGTCCTTGGGATTCTTCCTTAATCATCCTCTTTTGGAGGGTGGTCCAAATTCACAAATAATTTGAAGATGAATTTAAGGTAGACTTAAGGTTTTCTTTCGTTTATGAATGGCAGTAAATACAGGAATGCCCTTGTTGGTGCCCTTTCTTCTCTACTGAAGGACCAGGTTAAGTTATGTTTGTTTACCAACTTGCCCTAGTAAGAAAGTACTAGATTCTTCCACTTACCATTCAGTTTCGCCTCACCTTTATACTACCCTGCTTGTTTTGTTCCCACCAAGCATCTCAGGTTCCAGAGCAAGATGGGCATCTCAGCATGGTAATGAATCAATATTTTACTTATATAAAAAAATCAGGATAGTTGCAGAGAGGGTAAGTAATAAGCAGGTACAATTTATTCACCAGGATCATTCATTGTGAGGCACTTTTGCTAGGGCATAAGCCTCACTTTCCTATTTCCTGGGTTTGTGGAATCTGAACCAACGTAGTACAATCTTAGCTCTGGTTTTTAAACAGCAGGTTTACCGACACTTAAATTCTCCTGGTTCTTGAAATGGAAATTTATTGGAAATGTTCCTCCCACTCAGTCTTTCTCTCTTTCAGCGTCATTCACACACATTTGTAGACATTTCTGACTGTAAACATACTCATGCTCTACACAAACGAGTATTTCAGAAAGATTAGTTCTGAATAAGCGTATGCAGGAATCTCTTTCTTTTCCTCTTTCCCTTCAACAGTAGTCAATCTGCCAAGTTGAGTAACTCCTTCAGCCCTGAAATCTCATTCGACAGTTTCCTGCTATCCTTCTCTCAGTGTCAGGAGAACTGTCCTGGAATCCAATTAATGTTAATAAACTGGGGTACTTAACAATTATGTAAAAATAAATAAATAAAAATAATAACAACTCCAAATTAATCTCAATGAAATTTCTCCTACGTGCTGGCTAGGCACAAGACCCAATTTGCCCAATTATTTTCAACTTTTGTAATTTCCCTTTGCTTGTCCTTAGATCTTCCAAATGGCTGGACACTTGGCCAGTCACTGGCACGTTGGTAGTAGAAGAAATTACATACTTTTTAAACTTCAGTTGCTTGAAATTAAAGACTTGTGCATGCTGCTTTCTTTACTGTATTCATACTTAGCAACCAAACAAACAAATCAACAGCAAACAAACAACTGCCACCAACCAAGGAAAGAGAGTGGGGGGACATTCAGCAGAGAAGCATGGCTCTCTTTGAATCCAAAGGCTGGAAGGAATAATTGGTTAGTGCAGGATAAATAGATAATCATCCCAGCTCGGAAAAGTCCCTCTCAGTCACTCAAACTAAAGACAGCATGCAAGGTTGTAAATAAAAATCCCAACAATTATCACAGATCTCTTCCCATGACAGGAAATTGAAAGATACATGCACTTTCATTATAATAATACTCTTGAAGACCAAGAACATTATTAATTTTGGGGGGGGGGGGAATGTCTTGGTTAATGTCATTTTTTTCGCCAGTCCTGTTGTGCTGCCACCCCACCCCCTGTAGGTTTGTGAGTGGCTGGCAGTAGAAGAAGGAGGATGATGACATCTGCTTAAGCTTGTCATGGTGGAAAGAATTGCTAAGGCAACAAATGACTTGTATTCTTTAAAGGAGGGGAACATGTATAACGAAGCAATTGAACTGTGTTTTCAGGAAAACATAGATTGCCATGGTGAGACATAATTTTGTGCTTTATTTTTTCACCAAAGAGCTGCCTTCTGAAACAATTTCCTGCCTGGCAATGCATCTCCAAGCATTAACATGTTGTTGCTGTGCGTTTCCTTGTCATTACCAATATTTCTTTGACCAAAGCCACTGAAGCAAAGTGATTTTTTTTCCCTTTTACCTTCCTTCTCGAAAAGAAGTCACTTTTCTGCCTTCCCTCAAATGCATTGCATATCAAATTGCAACTCCCCCTATTTTTTTTTTTACATAAAATAATTGCCTCCCCCCTCCTTTCCCCTTCCTTCTTCTTTTTTGCCTATGACACTAAATGCTTGGCCCCATATTAAATCAAACGCTGGCATGCAAAAGGCCCCTGACAGGCCTGCAAATGGTTTAGTTACAAGGCTGCCTCAGCCAGTTCTTATTTGTAAATGACAATTTTCTACAGCAAAATATATGCTTGTGCTTCAATTGTAGAGCCATGAATTGCAGCCAGAAGAGGAATAATAGAATTTTAATGCTGCTCAGTTTTAAGGTGATTTTATTTAAAAGAGAGCGAATTAAGTCGCTGAAGGATGGCCAGGAATGCACGTTCAAGGGAGAGAGAGATCCATCGCAGCCAAAATCTGTAGCATTTGAAATCAGACTAGGGTTTAATTTGTTCCATGCACATGCTCAGAGGTTAACGTTTTAACCTATAACGCTCTAAACGGCTTGGGCCCAAATTATCTCAGGGACTGTGTCTCACTTTGTAAACCTGCCCAGGTGTTAAGATCTTCAGGACAGGCCTTTCCCTCAGTCCCACCATCTTCATAGGCACGTTTGATAGAGACACACGAGAGGGCCTTCTCCGTTGCCGCTCCTGGCCTCTCCATCTTTGCTGTCCTTTCGCATGCAGACAAAGACCTGTCTTTGGCAGAAAAGGTGGCAATACAATGATTTAAACAAATACAGTAAGAATAGGTTAGGCCTACTGTGGGCCAAACCCATCCTTAGTCCCAAATATGTGACACTCCATTGGAAACAATAGGGCTTGCACATGTGGTGATTAACACGTCCATTTCATTTCAGCAACTCTAGTCTAGCTGAGATGAATGCTGAATTTCCGCCCGCTCCCCTCTATTCTTCTGTAAAACAGTTAATGTCTAAGTTTCTTGTCTTCACTTGTATGTGCCTGGAGCTTACAACTTCCATTTAATAAGCAACTGTCTGCTAGGCCATTTCAGTATGTCAGCAGCTTTCTGATAAATACATTTCTCCCCTCTCAGCTCATGTTTGGGTTCACCACACTTGTAAGTTCTGGAGGGGAATCTAATTAGGAGCCCCTGAGCATACAAAGAAGAGTGAGCATGGAGCCTAACTGAAGATGCTGACAATAACTATGGCTTCTGTACTATTCTTTTTATAAATCTGGCAAAGCTGTTCCACTTAATTTGTGGAAAAGGTAAACTAGCCGGTAGCCAAGTTAGTCTGTTGTAGCATCAGAGAAACCAGAAGTCTTGTAGTACCTGTAAGATTAACTAGTTTTATTTTTCATAAGCTTTCACATCCCTAAACAGGTGTTTTTCAGGTGCCCAAAGAGTGTGCTTAGGAACATGGAAGCCTATGACAAAAACTAGTGAATCTTAAAAATGCCACAAGACTTCTGGTTTCTCTTCCACCTTATTTGTGTGCACATGTGTGTTGTGGGAGGTATGCATGTGAGATTTTCATGGCACGTCTTGTGTTTTGGCATGTTAGCAGTGGCCAGGGTGGAAGTACTCCCAATACTGCCCTGAAGACACTTATTTTGTCTGATTGCAGAAACTAAGCAGGGGCAGACGTGGATGGGGAAGCTTCAATGAATACTAGGGATTGCAAAGCAGTGCTGGGAAAGGATTCCACCTGAAACCCTGAGGAGGCACTGCCAGTCAAAGGTGATCATGCCCGGGCTAGATGGGCCAACTTGTAAGGCCGCTTCCTTCGTTTCACTTTTCCCGCGCTTGACTGCAGTGGAAGGGGATTTACAGTGCCAGCTCCTGGGGCTGATACAGAATCACCTTTGTCACTTCAATTAGCGTGGTGCGGGAAAGGAGGCTTTAGATCCTGTAGATCTGCTGGCATACCAAGATCTTCCCTGTACTGCCACAGGAGCTGTGATGGGTAGCCATCTACAGCAGTGATTCCCAGCCTGAGGTAGGTGGATCCCCAGAGGTACAAACCAGAACATTTAGAGGTACGTAAAAAACTTGAATAATGGTGGGAAAAGGCACATACGTCAACAGTGTAAGACAAGGTACAAGTTAAATGCTGTTAAGTTAATTGAACGTTATGATGAGTGGCGGAGTGGGTTTTCTTCATTATTTAGCTTCCAGAAAAGCCCCATTCCCTCGCTTTGCTATTTTGGCGAATGGTGGGGAGTCCCTCCCTAAACAGTGTGTCGCGAACACGCCACTATGACTTGCATGCTTGGCAACACGCTCCTCACAGGCTCAGCTTTCACTCTCCTCTGCTTCATGAACATTTGAGTGTTGCCGCGCTGGTAGTGGTGTATATATAAGCAGGCATGTCAGTCAGTCCTGTGAGCAGTGTTCAATGAGTGAGTTTTTCTGTGATGTATTTACTTGAATGTATTGTGTCTTTTGAGTTTTGGATATAAATATATATGCACTGTCTGTTCACCTTATTATTCCATTGCTTTTTAATCCCATTATTGGTCTGTATATTTACAGCTACAACATATCAATTTGAAATAAGCAACCATATTAATTAGGGGCATTTTGCTAATACGAAGGCTACGATTTATATAAATGGGCTGCCAAGGGTTGCGAAAGTTTGGGAAGCACCAATCTACTGAGTCGTGGCTCCAGGCTCCTGCCATGGGCTTGTCTTCCTGACTACAATCTGGGGAGAAAACATAGCCACAGATATTTGCCTCTGTAGATTGCAATATGCCTTGGTGACCTGGCTTCCGTTCTTATTTTTTGTGTTTTCCAAGAATTCACCTTGCATTTTCGGTCCCCTATTGCATACACTGTCATATTTTCCATGTTGCTTTCCCAGTGCTACAGTGAATGCAAAACACAGAATGCCAGTGTCCTACTAACCATGAGTGGAGTATAAAGCTCAGCCCATGGAGCTTCTGTGACCTTTGTCTTGTCGTTGTCTGAGCCAGAGATTGTCCTGGTTGTTTTCAGTTGCGCTTACACTTGCGCAAAGAGGGTACTGGATGTTTCCTTGCACAAGCTCTGAAAACGCCCCACTGTGCACGCAGTGGAGTGTTGCAGACACAGTATGGGGCAACAGGATTGCTGTCGTTCTTTCGGGAAAAAACAGATGAAATATTTCGACCTGTGTTAACGCACACAATTATAGAGGGGATAGGAGCTTATTTTGCTTTTCTCCTCTTTTGGAGTATCAAGGACAGAAGGTGGCTGCTCTCAGAAGTTGAATATGGTACATTAAAAGATTGCTGATGATGTCTCGATTCACCCTGCTGTCACCTCTGATAAGTAGGTGTTGCAGGACTTATGCAAAATCCCGTAACTAGAAATGCCATGTGTAGGGGCAGGCAGGGGCAAGAAATGGGTTGTGTACGCTGTGGGGTGGTTTCACTGCCCTCCTGCTTTCAGCTGTCATCTGCCTCCACATTAAGTATCCAGGTAAACTGGAATCTCGGTATGCGCTGAACAGGTGCTGCTGAGTTCTCGTCCCTCCCCTGGGGTGTTTGTGTTCAGAAGCAAACATATAGGCTCTTCTCCTACAGCAGAATCCTACCCAGACATTTCCCTGGTCGTTCACACATGTGGCACGAAGTGTATGATGTCCTGCTCAGCGGACAACGTTCGCCGTTTGAGCGAGGGGGACTTTTCCAAACCCTCTGTTCGTTCGAGGGGGTGTTGCCTTTTTGAGCTAATATCTTCCCACAGCCCTGTCTTCAGCCAAAGCCTAATTTCTCCCGTGCTGGCTTCTCCTCTTGAAGGCCTCCCACTCCGAGCTGCCTAAGCTGCACACAAGACTATCTCACTAAAATTAGTTTTTAATTGATCTTCAGAGTAACGAAACGCTCCTGCACGCAGCGCAAGTCACAACACATTTGGTGCGGCGGCCCAAAAGGCACTCTGGGTTGTTTCTGACGCCTATTAAGCTTTTTACCACAAATTGTGTGTGATTTGGGATGAATTCTTCTATTGGTTTTTTTTTTAGCCTTCCCCTTCCTTCCCTCCCGGTCTTGATGGAGTCATAGGTGTGCCTGCGCAGAGCAGCATTTCAGGAACATCCATAGCTTGGAAAAGCTTATGGCAAGGAGAGCCGATGGCATGGAAGGCCAGAAAAGCAGGGGCCCGATAACCTCCGGTCCCTTGGTGACCCCACCACCCGACTGGCATGATTAAAACTCTCTTTTTAGACCGGGGGTTCTTGCGCTTTTGAACATCTCGGCTCCTTTTGGAGTTCTGAGAAACTCTCACACCTCCTTAAACCTCCTTTACCATCAGCCAACAGGCTTTTTAAAAAATATATATCAATCTGCAATTTAAATGTAAGAATAATTCTAAAACGTACTACATTTTGTTTGAAAATGAAAAATAAGCACAAGTAGTTTCGCTTGTCTCCAAGAGTTAAAAAGAGTGGCATTTGCCTTAAGAAATAGAACGAAAACGGGTTGAATCTTCTGCACCTCACGGTCTTGCACCCCTTTGGAATTTCTTCACGCTTTCCTCCCACTATTCCCGTTTGGGAATCAACACTTTAGACTCATAACTATTCCTCCAAGTATATTTTACCTCAGCTGTCATCTGTTTTTATCTCCCTTTGTCATCATTTCCCCTCATCGTCAGTGAAGGAAAGAAAGGATAGGGTCCGGAACGTTTTCCCCCTTAGAGTGTTCCTCAAAATCTGTTTTTTACCTCAGCTTAATACACACGTGCCATCGTTCAACATTATTAATTGTATCAATGATATCCATGTCACATATATGGATATTCATGGCTTATATGGCTAAAAGTAGGCTTGTCATTGCAGACACTGTTTCCAAGCTTAGATTTATTCGGTGATTCTAGTGTATTGAGTGCTTTAGAATTTTTATCCTTTAAGCTGCGGGAGTAGATGCGTTGTTGTAATGGAGGGCCTTGAATCTGTGTACTGATAAACTGTGTACTTTTAATGTTATTCTCGGGACTTGGGCAACTTCTAGTCTATCTGGGCAGGTAATTTGAGCTGGGAACTGGACAGGAGGAATATGACCAATTGGTTATTTTGAACATCTGGAGGGTGGGGGAGGAGTAGATTTTGCTACTGTTTTAATTTATTTCATTGTTTGATCCTGCCTTTCCTCCAATTAGTTTAAGGCTCTCCTCTTCCCCCAACTGATCCTCACAACAACCCTTTGAGGTGGGTCAGGCTGAGAGATTTGTGACAGGCTTGAGGTCACCTACTGAGTCTCACGGTTGAGCAAGGATTTGAGCCTAAGCAATAGCTAGCATGTGGGAGAACCCCAAAGCTTGTTCTTTTCTGAGAACATGTTGTCAAATCCATGAGAAATGGGCTGGGAGGTCATTAGGCCAAGCATCTTTATGAAATGTCCCTATTGCAATGTTTCCCAAGTTTGAGTCGCAGATGTTATTGGACTACAAGTCGTAGAACTACAAGTCGTAGAAATCCTGGCCAGGACAGCTCATGGTGAAGGTTTCTGGGAGTTTTAATCCAAGAACATCTGGGGACCCAAGGTTGTGAACCACTGCCCTGTTGGGTCTTACCTTTTCTTTGGTGAGCTAATTTGGAGGAAAAAAAGGAAACTGTAGTCTGTTTATTGTTGTCTTCTGTTGTGAGATCTGCGTAACTTAGCGTATGAGATAGAAGGCTTTTATTTAATATCAATGTCCCCCTAGGGTTACTCCACAGGAAACCTGCTGCAGGTATCCAGGGTTTTAGGAGGGACGACATTTCAGACTTCACCCAAAATCTCCTTGTTGGACTGGCTATACTGGCTGGAAGATTCTGGGATTTGTGGTCCAAAAAATAAGGTCTGCTAAGCTTTTAGAGGAGGTGTAGGATGCAGATCTTGATTCTTTTGAATAATGGAAACCTTTGGGCACAGCCATTATTTCGAAGCCGCCACAGCGAGGCAGCAGGAAGTGATTGACACTCAACTGTGACTTAGTTTTTGCTTTGTATGAAGTAGAGAGGGGTCGTTGCAAGATGAAAATGCTTATTAAAGAAAATACCCGGTGGGCATTGGAACAGCGAATGCCAGAACCCAGCCCTCTAAGCTCTCTTAGCTAAACAGCAGTATTTCATATAATTCAACTGAATGTATGTTCCTTTTCATGGAGAGGATTGAGAGAGGGAGATTTTTGTTAACTGGATTAAGGATACTGTCTGAAAACTATGTCTATGACAGGCATTGTTTTTGAATAATCTGGGCTAATGCTCTTTCTTTCTTTTCTTTTTCCTAATTTCTTACAGATGGTCACAAGAACAAAGAAAATATTTGTAGGTGGATTATCAGCTAATACAGTAGTGGAAGATGTAAAGCAATACTTTGAACAGTTTGGCAAGGTAAGTTCTAGTCTGGATCACACGACATACTCTGAATTCTTTTGTCTTCCTTTTATTTTTTTATTTTAAGCCCTGAATACACGACACAGCTATGGGGCAACTGTGCAGGTGAATGTTTCTAATACAACTCTGTTTGCCTGGTATCTCTCTGTCTTGTGTATTTTTACCCCCGAACACACACTGTCAGCAAAATGTGTGCGAATGTTTACATAAACAAGTAGATAGATAAACAGATAGATGAAAATGAATTATGTATTACCCAGAGTGGATTTGATTTTAAATCAAATTGATTTAAATAAAAAAATCAGATTTTTTTTATGATTTAAATTTTTTAAAAATTGGATTTTTAAAAATAATTTAAAATACAAAATCAATTTCTAGAATTTCAATCATGTATTAAATTGTGATTATAAATTAATTTGACTTTTAAAAAATCATTGATTTTTATCTGTGCTGGTATTATCTGTGACTCAGCTTACAAATGGTACTTCATCTATGTTGGTAAAAAAACATTGCACTTTTAGCAACACAGCATTCTTTGTGAAAGTCATTGAACCAGCATGTTGTCCAACAGTACAGTCTCCCCACTTCATATAAGCTGATGCGTTCTTACTTTATCTAATGGTAGATGCCGGATGATGGGATTTTTCATGGTCAATTGTGTGTATGCATCGGAGAGGTAGAAAGTAAGTTGCACATCACGTGTAGGAATTGCTGTGTATGTTCAACAGCGTGCAAGGTCCACTTTCATTATAAATGGTCTGGAGAGAGTTGCCATGGTACACAAGTTAGAGAGGTCTTTGTGGAAGACCTACAGAAAAATTAACTGGAAATTTGAAATTTTCTAGAAAAGCATTTAATCTGTGTAGCAAGCAAGCAAAACAAACAAAAGAGTCGTAAGACACCCTAAGGACTAATGAGTTGCATTTGGCATAAAATGACCATGGACAGTAGCTGGTCATAGTTACCCGCAGGCTTTGTACAAGTGGGCCCTCAGAGCTGAGCGTGAAGCATAGGAGCCCTGTTGTAACAAGATGTGTAACAAGAAGTTTGAAGCTTGATGCCAAAGACAGAAATACCCTTTACCTCTCTGTAAACTCTACGTCTCTGTAAACTTTAACCTCTCTGTAAACTCTAGGAAAAGTCATACCAAATCCTGTCATGATCAGGCAAGTGTTTCCCTGCTTCTACTGGTGGCAGCCCGTGACGTGAAGCAGAGGCACGGAGTCACTCAGCAGGATGTCATGGACCTGTGGGCTATCATTTTAATGAACAGAAGAGAGGAGTAGAAGGTGACCATGGGGCTACTGGTTTAATGGCAGTCCTGCGAACTGTATAACTTGGATCATAACACAAGTCCTATTCTGGCCCCTCAGACACCAGAGCTTGCATGCAAACAACTTTTTTAAAAAATAGAATATAAATAGCATACAATGTCCTGTACTTACAAGTTACTTTAGTGGTAACTTTATCTTTTCATGAGATGTGCTTACAGGTAAAATTTCTTTTGTAACTTTGTTTTTAATGGATACTTCACTCAAGTATATAAGCTCAGGTGGTAAACCCACACCCACCCACCCACCTCTCATCTGCTCAGTCCATTGTTTTGCTAGCCCGGATAAGTTCATCCTCAGAAAAATCACATATTTCTTCCATTCTGCTGTTGTCATTCAACAGTTCTCCAGTTCAACTGATAAGCTCATACAGGTTATGCTTCTGTTCTTTCCTCCTGTATCTGCAGTTTCTACCGATAGCGGCCAGTAAAAAGAAACTGCGGTATCTTGAAATCTGATCATCTTTTGACATATCTGTTTAAAACTGAGCTGAAATACAATGCAGGGGTCATTCTTGCGCATGTCTTCATCCTGTATCTGTTTCCACCACAGTTGGCCAGCCAAAAGTGACTGATCTGGGGTGCTATGCAGGACAGCTAAACAAGAGGCCGAGAGATACGAGTTATGAATTAAAAGTTTTATTATTCCAACTTTTACTATTCAAAAATAAATGCAGTATTCTTAGGAATGTTGGAGCCTTTTATACTGAGTCTGTCTGAAGCACTATTATTAATACTGACTGGCAGTGACTCTCCAGAGTTTCAGACAGGCATTTTTTCTCTTTCTCTACCTAGAAATCCCGGTATTCCTTGGTGATCTTTCCTCCAAATATTAAGCAGGCTTCTAAAATGAGTCAGGATTGGTATGTTCAAATCTCCTTTACTCAAGACCCAATAAAGTTTGTGCACTGCTTTATTAGGATTTGCTTAGGAGATTTCAGAATAGACTGTACTTCTTATTAATGAATGGGAAGATAGTGTCATTATTTAGTTCCTGCTTTAACTTTCAATACGTCTTGGGCCAGCTCTGATTTCAGTGGATCCACCAATACAGAGAGGAGTATCATTGTGTTGTTTTTTTTTTTTTAAATGTCTGTGTCTTTAAAACGATATTCATTCATTTTATGTTGTAATAAGGCAGTTTGGTAAGCCAGGTGCTGTGCAAAATTGCAGTGAAGTAAGCCTGACCATGCCAGAAGTCTTCAAATCTGTGCCTATGTCATCCTTTTTTTAAATGCAGTTTTATAGGGAAAAAGCATCTGCTGATTGCATACTGTTATTTTAGGGTAGTCTTTGAAATCCTTATTTGTGTACACCTTCCCTTTTGTGGTGAGGGAACGTCTAAATAGTTATTGTGCTGGATTGATAGTTGTTTTTGCAAAACCATTCATTTTATTTTTTCAATGATAATCTTCGATTCCGGCAGGATGATGTTTACAGCCCGCTGAGCCCTTTATTAAAGGATTATGGCAGCGTTTGAATGTTTCTTCCCTAGTTATTGTCAAATCTGCCAACTCCTCCATCTAGTTTGAAGTTAATAACAGTTTTGCCTGCATGCATGTTTCTATGTTTCTCGCATGCACCCTTGAGGAATCATTTTTTGTTTTGCCATCTGGTGGCTTCATGCTGAGTCTGAAAAATAGACAACCAGGGCTGAGATCATCCAAGCGATTTAGTGGGGTTTGGTACCTCTTTTGAGATTTCTTTTCTTTCTCTCTCTCTCTCCCCCCCCCCCGCCACTTCCCTCTCTCCCTGTCTTTGAAGGTTTTTTCTTGAAATCATACCCTTTAAAAAACAACCCTTGTTTTGTATTGCCACCCTAAAACTGGATGCATCCCCAAATCAATAGACTCCTTTAATCTCAATTTTCAGTGTTATCACTAGCTTAACTCTAATAAACAGAGCTATCATCAGATTTTAAAGTCTTACTAAGTAAATCATATGAATTTCAGTTGATTTAGCCCTCAATACTGTAATAAATGTATTTGGGAGTAACTCGTAACTGTCACTGAAATGTTATTGGAGATTACTTCTGAGTAGACATGTACAGGACTATCTGTACATCAGGACTGTCTGATGTTGCATTTCCATATGAGTAAAAACAGTCCTAGAGTAATGTAGTCTCTACATGATACGTCATCTTAGAAGGACCGTTCCCTTTCTTGAGATAAAAGAAAGGCACATGCTTCTTATAATATGGGGTTTGCCACTACAGTTTGTCAAAGTTGTCTTATTAAATATTTTAGACCTTAAAATACCTACCTGATTGCGTTGATGTATTTTTCAGTTTGATTAAAATATATTGGTTAAACAGAGCATTCAGTTAAATGTTGCAGCCTAAATAAAAACCAGGTTTTTATTAGTTTTTGCGTGATCTACATCATCCAGATTCCAGAAATTCTGAGGTTTTGACTTAACTTTCTCTTCATAGGAGACAAAAAATCCTTAATCATAATGGGGACAAAGAAAAGGTTAATGTTTCCTTGTCAGGTCCAGGAGTCTGATACCTGAACATCCTCCTAAAAGCCTTCTTGAACTTTATAGACCTTTGGGGGGGGAGGGGGGATCAAAAGCCTGTGTTTGTCACAGTTGGCATTTATCCCAGGAGAAGGGGTGATTCCAGAATGAAATGAGACAACCATTTCCAGTTATCAACTTGTCTAATTCTACAAGCTTCATTTATCTACATTGCTTCTATGTTCCGTATATGCAATCCCTACTCACCATCTACATCCTATATTCTGTGAGTGGTAGGTGTTAATAAGCCAAAACAGCATCATACACATATAAACACGAGATATTGGGGATGGAGCATGTCTGGTGGATATACAGTGCTGGTTAACTCGGAAGGGAAAACCTCCTGCCACATCATAGCAGAAGTCAAGGGGGGTGGCAGAAAGGCAATGGAATGGAGTATACTAAGGGAAGGCATGGCTGGAACACCAAACATAAGCACCCCACACTGTAATAGTTTGCTGCAGGTCCTACTTGTGGATCTTTGAAGCCCAGGCACATGCCCAGCAGTATTGGAGTATAAAGGTTTGTTGGCCTTGGTCTTGATCGACAGCTCAGTTAATGTGCACCTTCCACTGAAACCAGCTGGATTGCGACCCGTAAGTGGAGGCCTTTTAATAAGACATTATCTCTTGCCTGGCATGGAGCCCTCTGTCTTAAGCCTCTCTGTATATGTATGCATTGTTTTTATTACCCTGTCCCTTTTCACACCCTGATGCCCCTGCTAGTCTAGAAGTGAAATTGACATGGTATGAAACTGGAATGCACTTAACCTCCCATGTCCCATAAGTAACCAAAGTAATTATATGGACTTTAATAGGATTGTTCCAGTTTCTTTGCGTTTTCAGATAAGCCAGATATATATCTAAGTTATGGAAGGTCAGGAAATGAATTAGGGAATCCCTGATTGTGCTCTGGCCTTTTTGCGCACACACCCATACTACTATTAGAAGACATAGAAGCACTCAGTCCTTGACTGAATGAGTGTCTCTGTGTTTGTTTGAGAGAGAGAGAGAGAGAGAGAATATGCATTTAATAAAAAGCTTCCAGCCTCTTAAAATTTGATTAAACTTTCAAGTAGCTTACTGTTAACACACTTCTTCTGTAATATGAATGTTCAGCATTTTTTTTAAAGCTGTAAGCTGCTGCTAATAAAAGCGATTGAATCCGCTGTGCCCCCCCCCCCCAAATTCCTGGCCACTCATTTTAGTAGGTACCACTTGCTTTCCAGAACTCCTCTGAAAGCAACTCAGACCCTATTCTGGAGACTTGCAATTTATACTTTATATGGTGAGCTGTGTAATTAGTTGGGAAGACTTATGCTTAGTCACTGGTTTATCCTAATCCGCTTTGGCTTTTCCCAACAACAAAGTGAGCTTATTTTGCTAAGCTGAAACAACTCTGCTCCCTTTGTTCCCGTCTTTTTATTGTCTCATTCCTTTCATTCTCTTTTACTGCCAAAAGTTTTGTTTCATTAGGCTTACGAGTCATTTCCAATCCAGTGGGCTGCTACAATCAGACCTTTATATACCTCAGCTGCCCTGTTTCCCACGTCCTTCTGGGTTTGTGTCAAGATGCAGCCGCCTTTGTGAAATGCTAACTTTTTCACTTTGAAATGTATGCCAGGGTTTGATGATTTCAAGCACTGAGATAGTATACTAGGATATTTAGTTTTAAAATGCTATTTGTGGTGCACAAAGGTTAACCCTTGCACATCAGGCATGTTGCTGGCTTCGAGGTCTGTTGAGTTGTTGTTGGTTTTGCTCCAGTCTTGCAAAATCTTCTTACAGAAGAGCTGTGCCCAATTTTTGCAGCCATGGTCTTCTGAATTGCAAAATTTATAGTATTATTTTCCACAATACATAAGAAGGACAGTGTCGAAGTAACAGGTGTGTTGCGGCTGCTGGATCTCTCAATAAGTTGGAGAGTAGAAGGTAGGAATTTATGCAACATGACAATTTAGTACAGGAATATACTTTTTTGCCCTCTGTTCAGAAAAAGTGTGATTTCTGTCATGCAATTATTACTCAAAAGATCAAGATATAACTGCTTGAGCATGTTAAAGCTTAGTTAAGCATTTCTGTCATCTTCAGAGATTTCAGGCACTCCCCTGATAAGCAGCCAGGCAAGCAAGGCATGTTATGTTCACCACATGTCTCCTTTCATTAAAAATGATCCTCAAACAGGAAAAGTCTTTCCATGTCTGTCTTGGTGTGTTTCAGGAGGAGAAGTTGTCTTTCTGTTCTGGTGAGGAACTGGAGGAATATAGAAGACCAAACTTTTGAATGCCATTCAACACTTTGTTAAATGTGCGGAAACCCTGAATGGGTATATAGGTGTGCTCCTTATGCTTGGCCGCAATGTCTTAGGATTAAATTATTTTGTTGGTATCCCACTGTCCCTCCCTGTCTTGTTTTGTCCTTACCACAGCACAGTTAGTAGGCTAGACTCAGCAATATGGCCAGTTGGGGATTTGATCTCAGTCCTCCTGTTTCATAATTTGTCTACCAGACTGGTAGGTAGTTTACCCTGGGCTGTTTAAGAGATCTTCTGCCTTCATACTTCTGTTTTTCTGGGCAGATATATGCAAAAGAATCTTCCATTTTCTCTCGCTGTGTGCAAAGGAGAATGGGGTAGCCACTCATTTTTCCTTTTTCAGACAGGAATAGCCCTGATTGACTTTGGACTGAGAAGTCCCTGCAAACACAACATGAGTGAAGGAAGTGAAAGCACTTTAACAGGGTTAAAATGAATGCAGAGTCAACTCATGCACTATGGAGAAGGAAGTGGGGGCATATCGATAGACAGGTTAAGAAAGAATTTCCCTGGTGGCTTGAAATCAGGATAAATAAAGGAGGAAAAATTAAGGATTACTTTTTTGCTATTGCTTTAGGTGTGTCTGCACATAGCCTGGGTTTTGTGTTGCAAGAATAGTAGAACCAAGTGCCAAGCTTTTCACATAAGGAAATATGTGATATATTTGGAAAAAATATCGAACTTCATTCTAAAATTGCTTTGCTGTCAATTTTTGATAAGATAGAACTTGATTATTGCTCAAAGGAATTGATTTCTAATTTTATGACAAGTGCTAGAATATTAATAGCTGGATTCTGGAAAGGTAAAAATGATATTAAATTAGAAGATTGGTATAATGAAGTATGGGACATTGCGTTAAATGATAAATTGACTACTGAACTTAAGATGAAAAGAGGGGAAATAAGTTTCAATATTTTTTATGTTATTTGGGGTAGATTTATTGAAGTTTGTATTAGTGAAAGGAAAGGGGAAAGCCTCTAAGCAACAATCAATACAATTTTGGAAAGGAGGTTCGTGATAAAAGTATTGCTCCAAAGGGTCCTGTGGGTATGGGGGTGCACTGTGTTTCAGATTGTATTAGTAAGTATTTTGTATTCTTGTATTTGTTTTGGCAATTTAAAAAAAAGCATGCTGTCCTCTCCAAAAAAAAAAAAAAAAAAAGATGTACTAGCCTGTTGTTAATATTTTTAATACATCACATATTTGAATAAAGTGCAAGAAGCCAGCCACGGCCTGCTTTTCCCAGCAAGTCTGGGTATGTGTGTGTTTCTTAATGGCATGCAGCAAATCTCCATGGCTTTGGCTATTGAGAAATGTCACAAAAGTATGAGAAGTGCCACACTACAAGTTGCTTTCTTTAGGCCACCTTTTTTGGCAGCTATGGAAATACCATCCCATCCAGTTAGAAGATCTCTGCTGGGTTTGAATAAGTTAATGATCCATTGGAGTATTAAACACTCCAAAGGTTAATTTTTCCCTGAGGCTCCAAGGGTCTTGGAAGATGCCATTATAATAGGATTATTAGCATAAGAAAAGAAGGCATTCTCTCCATGAGTTCATTTCAGGAGGATTTGGAAATATACCCTCCAGATGTTGGCTCCATCCTGATGTTAGGAGAGTTTGATCCTCATAGTAGTGATGGGCTGCTTAACCAAGCTTGAGCACAGTGCTGCTATGTTTCCTCTGCTACAAATGAATATTTCCAGTTAGTTGAGTACTCTGAAGTTTGTTTTTTAATACAAGTCTATTCCAAAATGTGTTTTTTTTTTCTTTTTCAGATTTTGTCTCCTGTTAATGATGTTGTATTTGTAAATTGGTTACATTGAGAGAAATTGAAGGTCAGGTTTACTTCATAATTTGTATATGCAATAGCTGGAACATCCAAAAGATTTTAATACACAACAGGAAAAGAATCTGTGGGCGGATTTTTGTTGTTTTTGCCCACCGGGTGCTTATCTCCCTAATGCTTGCAAAAGACATCCTGAGACAATACGTTGTGTCTCTTACCATTCTACTTTTCTCAGATAAGAAATGTAAATTGCCCAGTAACATTTGAAGAGCAACCTTTTTCGGAATATAATTTATGCCAATAAACTTTAGAAGGGAACATTTATATTGAATCCTTAGGAATGGTCTTAAGGACACCCTGTCTGTCATCATTGCCGCCCTTTCCCAGCCATGGTGGCTAAGGAATTGTGGGAGCTAGACTTCCAAAACAAACAAACAAACAAAAAACCCACCACACACCACCTTTTCAGAGCTCTGTTTTATTCCTTCCTCTGTGATGCTTTCCAGCCACCATGGTGTACTTGAAGGTCATCTTGAGATAATGAGAAGAGAGTCAGAGAGGTGCCTGAGAGTAGCAGCTCATCAAAGTAGGTGGATACAGTTTATTTTTAGAATTTAGAGAGAAAGTGGCCAAACAGAATTTAGGAGTCCGTTTCTACCATCAACAAATATGGACAGGAAGTAGGGGTAGGAATATCCTAGGAAGGATCCGTTTGCTTCCTGTGTGACAGGAGTGGCCTTTGCAGTGACTTCACCAGAGGGAACTTGAAATAACCAAGGGGCTACAAGCAGCTCCTTTGTGAGCAAAACAGAGAAGTACATTTGAGCCTTTCTAACATCTGGGGAGTGGGGAGAGAGAAAGCAAGTCAGGAAAAACATAGTAGAAGTGAATAGAACAATGGTTTTATTCCTTCCTCCATGGTGGTCTCCAGCCAGTGTACTTGAGAGGCATCCTGCGATAATGGGAAAACAGTCAGGTATAATCCCGAGGGTGGCACATAGTATAGAGAAAGTGATTAAGATGAAGTTTTTCTTTCCAGATATTAGAATCCTGGGATCATATTGTAAAAGAAGTACCTCTTTACACAGCACATAGAAAAATGGCGGAGTTGGTTACTGCAAGATGGGGTGATGTCCAGCAACTTGTACAGTTTTAAAGGGGATTAGACATTATTGGAAGATAAGGCTGGCAGCGGCTATTAGTCCTGATGGAGACAGTATGCTGTTGACTATCAGTAGCTAGGGCACACGAGTGCATGCATGCCGTGGTTGTCATGTCCTGCTTCTAGTTTGCTCTTCTGGTAAGCAGAATTCTGGGCTAGATAGGCCTTTGGTTTCATCCAGAAATGGCTCTTCACTGGATGAAGTCCAGTCAGATCTTAAGAAAGCTCTGCTGCCCTCTGACAGTTGCTGTAGAAAATTGTAACTTTGTCCTGGACTTGTTAGGATATATGAGCAGCTGCATATCTTCTCTAAAGTCGTTGATTCGGCTTCTCTGGTTTTAGTCCTTTCTTACATGCCTGAGCAAAGTTGGGGAACTGTGGCCATCCAGATATTCATGGAGTGGAATGCCCATCAGCCATGACCATTGGTTATAGTGGCTCTGGATGGTGTGAATTGTAGTCCTGAACATCTGGGGAATTGCAGGTTTCCTTGACCATTTGCTGAATTAGACTGTGAAACTCCAACTTTCTGAAAAAATGGATGTCTTGTTTACTTCTCTACAAGAAAGAAAGAGGGGAAGAATAATCTTGTTAGATAACGTATTGGATGGGATAATGCTGCAATATGGTTTTGTTGCTTTACCAAAGGGGAAATCATGTTAACTTCCTGAGTAAAGTGCTTGTTACTACTTTGTCTTTTCCTCTCTCTCTTTTTTTAAAGCAGACAATTTGGGGCCTAAATAGTCCAAAGAGTGGACGTGGAAGCGTTTGAAATATCAGAGAGAGATGAGTGTTCCTTGGCTGCAAAGAGAGGGTGTAGAGAAAAGTGCTATATTGTGGAAAATAGGTGTAATGACACTTTTTTGTACATGCAAGCAAATGGCTATAAATCGGTCACTTATGACCTCGTCAAGTGCCTTTATATATATACAGTCCATGCTATTGTCTGAGGCTAGAAGGCTTTTAGGCAGTTGCAAATGTTATTTCCTCTCTGGTGGTTCTGCAGTGTTGAACATCGTCTCCCACCCACCACCCACTTCCACTCAGTTTTGGGGACTTGTTAGACTCTCAGAAATACCATTTCCTGTTCGATATCTGTTGTATTGTTATAGTTCTGTGTCTCCATTTCTTAGCTGGTTTCCTTGTCAGGCGCTTGGGACAAGCTGTAGCGCATGAGGGTGGCTAAGAACAAAATGACTTACGGCTATCCTGGCAACTTTGAAACCTCCAGCCCTGATCAGACAAAAAAGCCACTGGCGGCCAAGGAGGTCTCAGTTGCCAGCACTTAACCTATCATGCCAGTCTTTTCCCTTTAATTTCCTCTTTTGTCTGAAGATCCTTGAGCAGAGCTGGAAATAAGTGGTCCTTGAAAGAAGAAAAGAAGTATCCAGAAAGTGCACAGAATGCATAAACTTGCAGGGAAAGTAGTGGGTTTGCCAAAGTTACTAAAAATGTATGTATGTAAAATGGAGAGAAAGAGAAGAATTGTAAATCGAGGCTGCCGTGTTTTGAATCTTTTGTTAGATGTCAGAGCTGTGGTTTCAGCTGAGTAGAAGAGAACTTGGTAGCTATGGACTCTGGTGTCATCCAGTGCATATTAGCATTCCCTTTGAGAAGGTTTCAAAAACGTATCTGTAGACAAGGAGTTAAGTGATGCACATAGGAAGAAAAGAAAGGAAGAAAGAAAGATGGCACCAAGGAATTGTGCTTGGTGTTTTGTGTGTATGTGTGTAAAAGGTAGAGAAAGTGCTGAGGGATGAACATAGGTATTACACAAGCCTACCTGATTAACAATTATACATTGCACTGTCGTGGATTACTTTTCTAATATGTCTTGTTTTGCATCATAAACTAAAGATTTTCATTTTTCAGACATTAATTTTTTTAATTGCAGATTCTCATTTTGATGAGGCTCATGTGTATGAGGGCTGGTGCTCGGGCTTGGTAGAGTACTTCTCAAGGCTCTACGCTTGAGCTTGGGGTCCCACTTTTATCCTCCAGAGCCCCCTGCTGAATCTCTTCATCCTCCTTTTTATTGTTAGGTCTCAACCTTTGAGTAGGGCAGAAGGCCTTGGAGGAAGACCTCCTTTCACCCTAACTTTCAATTTTTGTGGGGGTTAGCAGCAGGATTGGGCCCAGTGAGACAGGGCAGGAGAACTGTCAGTGATGAACAAGGCAAGGAGACTGCTGTGCTGTAGGACATTTAGCACAAGGGCCCTCCATGTTCTGGAGCTGACTTTGCACCATAAGAAAAATGCATTTATAATTCTGTATATTTTGCATACATACTTTGTATGCTAAAAAAAAAAATCAGTCCATTGAAATGGGGACAAGGACAGAGTAGCTCAGGTAGAAAACCAATTTAGGTAATCTAAACAGAAGGCGGATTAACTATCTCTTAATCTGAAACTAGTCCAGATGCACGTGGTGTACTAAAGCTTGTGACCTTTCCCGAAGTTATATTTGGGCTAAATAGCAATTAATGATGCAGCTGGGTTCAAATGACTCATGGAGATCTCATTTGTTATGACTTTCAGAGAGGGTATAGATTGCCCAAGAGTTACGATCACATGAGAAATACTTCTGATGAGCCAGAGGTGGGGTTAATTGGCATACAGTATATTTTGTTACATTCTAGTCTAACAAACATTATATCCTTTTCCTGTAAGTCACGGATATCTAACACATCCCTTTGTTCTTCCACCCCCTCTTTGATAGAGAGGCAGGGTAGAAAACGTTGAGCTCGGATAGTGTAGGAGGAACCGAGAAGTTCTTGACTCAGATCTTAACCTGAGCCATGGACTCGAGAGTAAGGCAAATTGCTGTCATGCCAGTCATAGCCCCCTCCAACCATCTGCCACCCTGGGATACAGTAGGAAGGGCCCTATTGGATTTGACCAAATGATGCAATCATTTGGCCAACTCCAATGTCCTGTTTTAGAAACTAGCCATTCCTTAGGTGTTCTGGGGAGCCCATAACCAGGACTTATTCTCCTAGTGTTCTTGCACACTGCCGCTGGATTTGAGGTATGTTGTCTCTGAGCTTTCTATTTTCACCTTCCATGATCAGCACCTGCCAGTAGACATATGAATTACTTCTATCCTTTCTTAAGGATCTGGGTTCTGTGAGTCTGAATCGGACCAAGGCTTTCTCGCCATTCACTTCTTTGGTTCCCCAAATCCTGCCTGTTTCGTTGATTCATTGTGGCTATGCACTGAGGTTTAGAGCCGTTGCTTCAGCAGGGGTTTGTCTTTGGCTGGAATTTTTTAAGAATGGAAGGCTTTGCCCTTCCTGGCTCTAACCAGAGCTCTAATAGAGACAGGTAGTTCCATTTGCATCCCCTCCTCCTGAGTAGCCACATGTGAAGGTTTGCTTGTCGGCCAACTTGATCTCTCCTCTGCCCTTGTGGTCTGGTGGTGACAAAGAAGGACCTGAGAGCCGCACTAGATAGTTACAGCAGTTTGAGACCACTTTAATTGTCATGGTTCCATCCCACTAAAGTCTGGCAAGTTTAAGGAGGGGATTCCCAGTGTGGTGTTGATTGAGGGACCAGGACTCTGGAGAACAGGGTTCAAATCCCTACATGGCCATGGAGACTCACTGGGGGAGTGGAACTGGTAAAACCATTCCTTAAATATCTCACTTATCTCAAAAGCCCTTGACGGCACAGAACACTCTTCAAGGAGATGCACCAGAGCTGTCTGGAAGAGGATTTAAAGTATAGATTCAAGGATTCTGTAAAGTGTAGTCACAAGAGTTAAAGTGGCATCAAACTGCAAGAATCACATAGTGTAGATGACACTTCCTGTTGTGAACTGAAGCAACCAGTGTGGAGACTTCCATTTCTGGGCATTGCCAGTTGTGAAGGATATTGAGAAGTGCAGTCCATGAATATATGGAGGGCTACATGTTGTTCATTCATGTTCTTAAGTACTCTAGAAATGCTTATTTTGGAAGTCAGAATGATAACCTTGATATTTCAAGAAGGTCTGCTGCTTGCTCTCCCATTCCTAGCCACCCACCCCAAACCTAATCAAGACAGAGGCACTAGATCAGGGCTGTTTCTTGACTAACTGGCCTTTTCTGGCTTCTAATCAGGAAAGTGCACCATCGGAATTGTATGCTCCAATATCTGCTAAATTATTGGGGAAGTATCTAATCAGAATTGTTTTGGCATCTTTAAATTATTCATTGAAGATGGTGTGTGAAGCCTAGGAGCTTAAGCCAGAAGTTGCTTACTTTCGCCTTGTTTAAAGTGTCTTCCTTTGCTTGGAGCTAAAGATTTGCAATAGATTGTTTTATAGTATGTCCTGGTGTTTGAAACTAACGTTACACAGGTGAAATAATAATGTAGAGGGGAGGGGGAATCTATTCTTGCTGGCAGGGCTTTGATTACAAAGCTGTGCCAGCACTGTGAAGATCATGATTTTTCTGACAAAACATGATGTTTATTTTAAAAATAGACCTTATAAAACCCTTGATCTTGGGAAGCCAGACCTAATGGGGTTGTATTTTTTGCTAGAGGCGAACACTAGATTTCGCACATGCGGCAGAATCTGCTTAAGGGTTAAATGTCCTTTTTGTTGTTTCCGCTTTCCTTTTTCAGCAACTCAGTAACATACAATGAAAGGACATTTGTTATTCATCTTCTTGCTGCAGTGGCTGATGGTAAAGGACATGATTCAGTTGGATCTCTTTCACCATAAGCCCCCATTGAAACAAATGGATCCTCAGTATGATTTTGCGAGTCCTTGTAGCAAGCTGGGGAGCCCAGTGGCTCCTCAAGCCAATTATGGACTGAATTTTGAGGATTCTTCCTGACATGAAAACATCTGTAGAACTGTCTTGCCACAAATTTTGTTTCATTAAAATTAAAGTGTGTGTGCAGGGTTTTACTCATTCTGATGTTTCTGGGTCATTAGGTCTTTCCAAAATAGGTGAGAAAAAAGCAATTGTTCTAAGTTGCTACCAGATTTCACTTAAACTATAACTCTGAAGAAATTTGTGGCTTCCTTCTCTGTCAAAACAACATCTGGGGAGGATCAATCCTCTCAGCTTCCCTCAGGAAGATCAACTGACTTTGTGTGTTCAGGAGAGGAGTGACCTCCTTAGCTTGAACCAATTTGCTTTCTTTCAAAGAAGGATGGGCAGTTGTGGCCCTCCAGATGTTGTGGGTGGCAACTTTCACACTCTCTCATCATTAGCTCTGTTGGCTAGAGCTGATGGGCATTGTAGACCAGAGACAACAGGAGAGCCATAGTGGTTGACCCCTGCTTTAAAACAACATGAACAGGAAGGACGAGCAGATGATCGTACTTTGGGTAATAGAGACTGGGTAATGAATATTATCTTTTGCCCTTTATATTAAGAGTCAGCTACTACTGCCCTTTTCAAAATGGTCACTAAACAAAGGGTGATGAAGTTCTCCACCCTGCACAGCAGGTGCCTCCCGTCCATCTGAAAATAGCTGCCAACATCTGGTTCAATTGCTTCTCCAAAAGCCATAACAAGGGGCCTGCAGTTAAAATGCAGAGAGAGCATTGCCCCTTTAATGATAACAAGCTGTTGTCTTCCCCCTTGGAGATGAATTCATCTCACAGATGTTTGTTTAGTTTTGGCAATCTTATCACTTGTAACTCTGGTGATTATGCTCAACTGGAGACTATTACTATGAAAGAATAGTTTTGAACTTGTTCCGCTTCTGGGGTTTTTGTTCTGTTTCATTTTGTTCACTTCCGAGGCATAATTTATATCAAAAACGGTAATGTCGATCTTATTAGCCATGTACCCTTTAAGACATCTGTAGACCAGTAGCTTGTTTCTCGACAGTCAACACTGGTGAATGTCTTTCATCCATGCTGACATTTTTAATGTTCCCTCTTCAGCAATTCTGTGGTTTCAACCCTTTGTTTAACACCACTTTCTAAGCAATTACTTCTGTCTCCTCCTGTGAATGATCCTTCTGACCCGTGGTTATATGTGTGTATATTTTTGCAACCTGTAAATCGTAAAGGACTCTCTGGGAACTGTCCTTTGGAGAAGAGGGCTTTCGATGATGTTAGTAATGGCTATGAAGAATATGTTGGTCTCTCCTAACAGGATTGTTTGCTTTAGATTTGTATTGTATGAAAACTATGATAGGAATCTGCTACCACCTAATAGACCTTTCTCTGTAATCTACCAACACTCCACTTTTAGATCTTAGTTACTGGGGCTTGTTGTTGTTGTTGTTTTGTAATTATTTGAATGCAGGCATTTTGCTGAAGTGCCTGAGTTTCGACTCTAGTAAACAGAGATTTATTTTTAGAAGCTTGTTTATGGGCCTCGGGTGACTCAGATGCGGCTGAAGAATGTGTCACTGATGGCGAGGTCACCATACATGTAATTTCTCAGTCCATAAATAGATATTGATCCAAAGAGCCAGTGACATGATTTCTACATTATAATACGTGAGGGAGGGGGGAACTGTGGGGTTTGGGCCAATCCCATTGCCCTTCAAGTTTTCCTTGCTCCTCTTATTTAGTGTTTATTTGTGAAAAATATGTATGCCCAGCCCACCCATTTCCGCAGTCATCTGTAGCTACCCTTCTTTGTTTGCTGGTATTTGTATACTTGCATATATCATCCATTGGATTTTCAGGTGGTTTATAATAGCAAATACATAACCTTCCCCCCACCCCCCGCAAATAAATCAAAACAGGCAACACATTTTTAAAATACAAGGGTAAATAATTTTTGGGGAGGGAGCCTGCCATTTAAAGTATGGAAATATGAGGACCAGGCTGTTCTGGATCAATGCTAGCTTTATTGATAGGCCAAGCTTAATTCACCCCATCCCAATTTCTGTCTGTGCTTCCCCAATAAATTGCTGAAATGCCTGCCCCAAACTTTGGACCCTGAGGCAAGGTTTTCAAAGTTAGAGGCAGTTTTTTTGGGTTTAGCAGTCATTCAAAGAACCCTTGTGCTGTGTGCTCCTGAGGCCGAAGCCAGTGTAACGCTCTTCCTTGTTAGTCACGTTAAGAAATGGCTATGCTTTGCTTGGCACTTCTTTTCTTCTCATGGTGGTTCTTACAATATAATGATAATAATAATCTTGAAACTCCAGAGCTGGAAGGGACCCTATGGCTCATCAAGTCCAATCCTTGTCAAGTAGGCACAGAGGGGAATCGAACTCCCAACTTAAACCACCAAGCTATCCATCAGTTCTTGTAGGCTACTAGAAGACTCCAAGTGAGAAGCTAAGCGAGGCCCTTCCCTATAAGGGAAAAAGTGAGCTATACATTAAAAAAATACATAATTAACACATTATGAACACTTGCCTCTTCAGCTTCAGGACTGCCTCTTTCTCTGCCTTAACCAAGGTTTACACTACCACAGCTTCCCATTGCAAGCAGGATTTGCAAACCAGCATCAGCCCTGGTGACAAAGGAAATGTTTGGCCCAAACATATAGAACAGTAGTTCCCAACCTTGGGTAACCCTAGTGTTCTTGGACTGCAACTCCCAGAAACCTTAGCTAGCACAGCTGGTGGTGAGGGCTTCTGGGAACTGCAATCCAAGAACACTTGGGTTACCCAAGGTTGGGAACCACTGATATAGAAGGTCTCAAACACAGGAAGAACACACAACCTATAAGGCCTGTCCAGATGTTGCTAGTCTCTGTGTGTATTCTGAAAGTGCTTTTGAAGCAACCAGAGAAGGAAGGCATGGGTGCCCATGAAAAAGGTAGTCATTGTCCTGTGAGCCGGTCAGGCAAGACATCAAAGGGGGTGACACACCATCAACCCTCTTGTTCTTCCATTCTCTCCATAGTGTGGTGTGCTTGGAGAAGCAGCAGCAGCATTCGCTTAAACACTTCATCTTCCTGAGTTGAATTATCGACCCCATAATTGTCAGAACTTTTTTCATTTTGAGAAGAAGTGGGTGGCTCCATTGAGAGAGTCCCCTGTTAACTGGACTGGTCACTGCCATGATTTTTCTGCTGAACAGATTCAGGAATGTCCCTTTATGAGCCATAGGCTTGACTCCAGAAAGCTGGCATTCCCAGGATCTTTGACTCATTAAATGAGACTAGAGCTTTTGGGAAAGGTTTTCATTTTCTCCAGCAAGAGGAGATGACATGAGTGGAGATGCTTCCACACTCTGGTGCCCAGATGGTGGATGGATGGGAGGGACGGAGCCCCTACAATGCCACAGGGAATCCTGTACTTCCACCTTCTCTCTATCATACTGGCTGGTTTCACTCCCCCTCCTTCTCCTCCCATTCCCTGACTTTAAAATCTTCAGTGGGATTACTGTTACCCTGTGTAAAATGATCAGGGTGACAGTGGCCATCATTGGCTTCAAGAGAAGAAAGAAATGGTTCAGGGTGAGAGTTCAGCTGATTGCAGTGCTTCCAATCTGTCAGTTGTGGTTAGATACGGGGAGCTAGACCTCTGCTACCGCTCCAGGCATCACAGTAGGTTAGTAATTCTTCCAGTAATTCTGTAAGAAGGCCTATAGTACTGGAGTGCCAGAACTAGATGGAGAGCTGGTAATCTGCCTGAGGCTGCCAAGCAAGGACAAGGATGGAAGGATGTTTGAACCAGGCACATCCTTCCCTAGAGCTCATTCTGTTGAGCTGGGGTGCGTTGGCAGCGCATTTATTTATTTAAAATATTTATACTCTGCCTTTCTGTCCAAGAAAGACCCAAAGTGGCTTACAATACTGAAACAATATAAGGCAATATAAGTATAATATTTACACATAATAGCTTGCGGCCCCTCGATGTCACTCGACGTCATCTTCTGCCAACCCCAACCAAACTAGCCAATGGTGAGGGATCACAGGAGTTGCAGTCCAACCACATCCAAAGGGATAAATGTTGCCCACCCCATCTTAAATATTGCAACCAGTCCTGGGCAACTGAGATCCTCCAGATGTTTTTGTGATACGAATCCCCTCAGTCTGTGCCAGCACAGCCAGTAATGAGGGATTGCGTGAGTTGTATTCAAGACGTATTTAGACAGCCACAGATCCCTGTTTCCTGTTAACACAAAAGGCAAGACTTCCCCCCACAGAAATAATCACAAGGTCTTGGAGAACGTGAATACGGCTGTGGTTTTTGTTTTGTTTTGTTTTGTTTGTGCATGTGTATAGTATTGGCTTAACAGAAGAGGCTAGAGTCTCTCTGTTTGGAAGTGCAATAGAATCATTGTTGAGACCAGCTAAATGTTTGTGTCCATTAAGGAGAAGGTGCTGTCCTGAATTTCCGTTACCTGTAATTATTACATATGAATAAACCATAAGGGCAGGTATCTGTGACGTTCATATTGTAGCTTTTAGTCTTTATTATATGCCTCTCCTGAAGGGGCAATCATTGCAGTGCACCAGCTGGTTGTTCCTGTGACTCGACACTCTCAGGAGATGGTTGATGATAATGCAAACACAAGCTAACAGAAGTGCCAATGTGTTTGTGCGTATATTTATAGACACATTGTTTACCAGGTGAAGTAACCCTCTGGAAAGGAAGGGATACTTAACCACTCCATACTACAGAGTGGTGTGCTCTTGGAAGGTGACCCACCTCCTTTGTGTTTCTGATTAGCACGGTGGGATGTTGAGCCCTCACTGCTACCCTGCTCATTTCTTCTAAACAAGCGAACAAAGCATTGTCAAGTGTTTGCATGGAACAAGGAGAGCGTCTTTTGTCAGAAGCAAGCAGGCGGAGGATGAGAACACCTCATGTGTGTGTGGTTCTTAACTACTTGTAGGAGATTCTTACTAATGTTTTGTGTGAGATGTACAAACATGGATTCCCTCTAACCAGCTTTTCTTCCACATGTCCTCCTTGCTTCACTAGGTTCATCAGTAAATTTGACGAGTTGCTAACTTTTTCCACAGCAGAACTTGAGCCAGTGTCTATATCCATTTCACAATAAAGAGTTTATGATGAGAATCCAGTAGAGTACTTCTTCTAGATCCAGTTGCTTCCCACAAATTGCCAGTCCCCTTTGCAATCTCCCATGCAGCCTCGAAGACTACTTCGAAGTAGTAGTCTTCGAGGGAAACCTTTTTGGCACATTTTTTGTGTGGTAGAGAGCTGCAGTGGAAGGGGAAGAAATTCTTGAATCTCCTGGCATAGGATAATGAATACAGAGTTTGTTCTTGGCTCTTGATTAGTTCGATTAATCCATAAAGCTGTTTTATTGATTAAAATTCTCTACCCCCAGCTATTAACAAACTAAAATTCATATGCATTGTCAGCATATGAATTTCAATGGTAGGGCATTTGGCTATGTGCCTGAACATGTTGTTGAAATACTGTTATACCAGGTAGTACGTATGTCCAATAGTCAGCGACTATGGGAATTGTATTCATAAATACCTTCCAAGTGCTAGACTGAGAAAAGATGGTTTAGGACATCTCCCTTAATGGGATTAAAATTAATATATAACCACAAGAATATATGTTTGGAATGAATGTATATTCTAGAAGAAAGGGTTGAAAGAGCACTTCATGTCATGTCTAAGTCTCAGAGCTTTGGATACTGTTATCCTGGGTCGACGTAAGTCAGAGGTGACATGATGGCACAGAACAACAACCATGCTTCCAATGGAGTATAACGGTTACAGGATTTCCACAGACCACACGTAGTGAAACTGCTTTGATCTCCTTACTCTACTTATGTTTCAGCATCTGGGTCCGTCATTCCCACATAGGAAGTCCTGCTTCTGCCAACTTTTACTTTTTTTCTATTCCTCAATAGCCAGTGAAGGGAAGTTTAATTGTATTTTCTTCCAGCATATCGGTACAGGAAGGTTCTCTTGCAGACAGCTGTGCACTGATCCTATTCTCCTATGTTCTCAAAGGAAGAGATTGTGCTGCGGATCATCTTTTTCCAGTGTGGTTCGTTCTATAATTTTGGTGAGATGCTCAGATGCAATTGGATGTTTCAATATTGGAGAGAACAGATGTGATCCCATAGATAATTTGTGGAATCCATATGTGTCTCTATGTATGCACGCATTTAGTATTTATTTATATGCCACACCTCTCTGCATCAAAGGCATATTCAACGAAACATACAGAATTTTAAAAGTAGTAAGAAAAATCAGCTCAGCAGTTCTAAGACTATTATTAAATAAGACAAATTGCAATTATAGAAACAGCACCAGCAAGAGAGCAAATAAAACACACACCGGGAATAGCAGATTAAAACATTTTTGTCCAGGGAATCTTAATTTAAAGAATGCAGTATTCACCAAAATAAAACAGTCTTAAGATCCTATTTTTAAAGCTAACAAAGGAGGGGCAGAAAAATAGCCTTTGGGATTTTGTTAAATAATGCCAGTAGTAAAATAAAAAAAGGTCTTTTTTCTGATCCATACCAGCTCATACCATGACTAACAGGGAAGAGGTTGAGCAAAAAGATCTTTGATGGGAAGGAGATGGACATGACTTAAGGCAATTTCTACTATGTTAAGAGGAGCTCACTGCACCTCCAGGCCAGCACATAATACCATGGTGTCTTCGCCATGACACCTCTTCCTGTAAAAGGCCTGGAACCTGGTAATGACTGGAAGGCCACTTCTGATTTGTTCAACAAAACAAAACAAAATGGATGTTTTCTGGTTTTAAAAACTAGGTTTGTACACCTAGTTTTGGAGGGGAATTCCACCTGGTGAAGGTGGGATGATCTCACTTTTAAAGAAGGACCTTCAACTGGCTGATTATCTGTACTTAAAGAATAACGCTTTGACTAGAATGGTGTGAATCATTTTGACTTACCTTCATTTGATAAATGGTGGATTATGCAATTTGGACAGAAAAATCTTTCATTTTCATATTGAGACCCAGCACTTTGTTGAAGGGGAGTCATATCCAGTGGAATTTGTTAGGTTTTGAGTCAAGAGGCGGAGGATAGTTAAATCTTAGGTGATCTAATGTATTTATTCCTTTTGCATATCACTATGGATTACTGCTGTGCGCGCGCGTGCTGAGCGGACCCCCTTTAACTCCAGCATTAGATTTTCCCATTTATTTCTCTTGGCAGTTTAAGAAACCTTTTCCACGTAATGCAAGTGGGCTAATAATAGGCCATGCTGTGGGAGCGTTGGGCTGCCAGCAGTTCATAAAATCTGGATTCATTTACTCTGATGGGTCTCCACCGGCCCCTCCTGTTTGGCCGGCTCCCGAAGAGTCGATTGTGTCAAAGGAAAAGAGCAGTGAGAGATTAAATGCTCTGTGATCGTGAATGCAAAGTGAATCAACGCAACCAGGAGGTCACTTTTTCCCCCCTGGGGGGGCTGGCGGCGGGTGGGGGTAGCGTCGTGTTTCTGACACTTAGGAATTTGACCTTGTCTTTTGATGCAGTGAGTTCCTGACTATCAGTCATGCCTGAGATGTTGTCAGGCTGAGTCGCTCCTTTCCGAGGAAGAGCGTTCGTTCCCACCGCTGAGGTGACCTTGTGACACACACGCTGAAGGTCGTGCATTCCCCAGGATGCTGGTGGTCTCTCTGTAGAGGGAATCTGGCGGGGAGGGGGCTAAGCATAAGGCCCACATTGATTCCTTCTAAGTTCTCTTTTCATTCATCTCTTCCTACCTTTCCTGCAGCTCTGCTATTATGAGGAGACACTTGTTTTTCTTTCCATCGGATAAGTACAATTAAACCATCCTGACTGCCTTAATCTTAACTATATCAGTGGCAGTGAGAGGCGATGTAATTCCTTTCATTCTTGTTAATGTTCTAAATTTTCTCCAGTGCTTGCATGCTCCTTGCCCTTGTAATTACCAAAGAAGAAAATTAACCCTTCCATTTCTCCTTGGAATTGCAAAAAGCTGTTCTCAAGAGAATAGTCTTATCAAGGCTACCACAGAAATTTTGTCTTCTTACTACACAAGGTTGAGTGGTTCTCAACCTTGGCTCCCAGGAAGTTCTTGAACTAAAATTGCCAGAAGCGTCACCACTATCTGTGCTGGCCTGGATTTCTGGGAGTTGTAGTCCAAAAACATCTGGGGACCCAAAGTTGAGAACCAAGTTTAGTGTGGTTACCTCTTTAGTTCTCTTCAACATATATTGTTGTAAGGTCCTAACAATAATCTCTCACTGTTTGGCTGACTAAATTGAGCAGGAGGAGGGGAATTAACATATGTTCAGGTTTGCACATGAGAGTGTTGGAAAGCTATGATTTCCCCTTTCAAAATACCTTTGGGGACTGCAGTACTGAGTGGGGATAAACTCTTTAATGCTGGGATGATTTTTCTGGGAGTGGTGATAGTTGGTCATTAAAGATCCCCCCCCCCCCAATATTGTGGCCTGCAAATGCTTCCCCAGGACAAATGAGATCTCGAGGGAGTCTCACAACCTCCAGAGGTGGTTGTGTTGGAAACTTCCCCCCCAAAAGGGAATTGATGACATCATCAACCTTACACAGTGTAACATTGCACAACAGAGTTTTAGTCATGTTTTTTCCAAGCAAATGTTTTTCAATGGAACCCAAAGTCTTCTTGTTCTCTGGTAGAGTGTCCTGGAAATAAAACAACCAGTTCATAAAAATGGCTTGCTGTAGCTTGTTTATTGACCACTAGTGGAGACCTGTAAAGAAAGATTATTTTTCTTTTAATAGATATTAAGATATCTTTTGAGAAAAAGACAAAGATTTGTGTTTATTTAATTAACCGAAAGCCTAAGGTGGAGAGGAGGGTATCTGATTGTTTTTTATTCCATCTGTGCTCTGTGGATCTTAAATCTGGTTTTCAAAAAGTAGAAGACAAACTTGCTACAGCATGCTTCATACTTAATATAAATAAAGAGATTCCAAGACGACAACGATGATTTTCAGCTGACCAAGTGTGATGTTTGTGTTAGAGCAGTGGTTCTCAACCCTTTTCGAGTCACAGCCCCTTTTATAATAGCCAAGTAACCGGCCACATTGGCATAAGTAGGCCATCATCCTTGTGCCCTGACACGGGCAACATCCTCCGTGTGCTGATGCTGCTTTCCCTCCTGCAGCCAACCCTGCTGCCACCACTTAAAAACTGGGAAGGCAATAGTCTGGGGGAGGGAAAAGATGGGCCAGGGGGGCCAGGAGAACATTGCAGTACCCAGGGAGAGGGCAGAGCCTTCACGCAGAGAGGATCCTCCTCAGAAACTGGCACAAAGCTTACTTTGCACCCTTTGGTTCAAGGATGGAATGAGTTAAAAGCCTTCCCTCTGTCCCTTTTGTGTGCTCTTTTAAAATTTATCTGGGAGGTTATGATGCACAGAAGAGAGCAACTGCAGATCTTACACCATCAGTGGTTAATGGGGAGAGTCTTTGGCAATCATTACGTTGTTCATGGACTTCTGGAAAGGCCTTTACATCTTTGTTCTCCCCCCAACTCACTCCCTGCCAGATAGTAGCTGTTAAAAAAAATACACTTGGCAAGCTGCTTGTGATAATAATGCTACTTATATAGCACTTTACAATTTCAGTGTGCTGTCCAAACAACGACTAATCTAGCCTATCTTTGAGTTGTTGAGTAATTTAAATTTCAAGGATTGGCCTAAATTAATTTGCACTGTTTGATTGTGTACTTTTCAAAGGAGGCTTTTTACTCTTACTCATTGGTGCTATGACAGAATAATCTTGTTCCCCTGGGAAGGAAGGGGAAAAATCTTGCTTAATTTATTGTATTGTTACGGACACTATGAAATCAGAATACTTAGACAGTTAACTCATTCTGCTAAGCTCTAAGCAACCTAAAGCAGAATCCCCACAACCCGGTACTGTACTCTCCAGAGGCTTTTCATTACTAGTACTATTAGTGGCACGCCTCTTATGATTAGGAATGATAGTGGTTAAAGTCAAAATCTTCCAGAGGGTGCTGGATTGTGGGAGTCTGACCTGAGTAATAGGCTACAGATCTTTCTCTCTGTGACATCTGTCTCTCTGGGGCAAGTCAGTTGGTCATAACTGCTCAGAAGCAACAACTGCTGTTGGAGATGGGGAGCCACGTGATGTTGGTGCGATGATAACAATGATGAACATGGTGTGCTGTCAAGTGGCTTCTTACTTATGGCTCCTTTGGTCAGGGTTTTCTAGACATAAATGATTTCCATTTCTAGGTTTAAGTGATTTACCAATCCCTTATTTTGGTAGTGTTCTGGGAGGTTTACACAGGGAGGTTCTTCTTCTGTGAAACACAGTGGGGAATCAAACTCCTAACCTCTGGCTCTGAAGCCAGATGTTTCTATTTAGAGGCTGTAGTAAAGTTTTTCTTCATCTGATTCCACAGAATGTATATTGTGGCCCCAGCCTTTGGGAGCTTACTGGGATTTGCACTAATAAACACTTTAAATCTTCCATCTCTGGCTTGAGCACAATAACCACTCTATGCAATATATACCAGTTTTTGGTTATACAGAGAGATGGATCTTCATTTTGTTTCTATCATGTGGCTTTAGGTCTACTTTGTAGTAGGTTATTTAAAATTATTTTTGACCAGGACAGATATTCTTCTTGGTATAGTGCAGAGCTTTTTGTGATGTGTTTGACTTTGGCAGTTGGACACCAGGTTTATGATGAAAAATGTAGCTTTCTTTGAGGAAATATTATCAAAAATGATTACAGGATCGTAAAAAAAAAGGGAGAAAAGTTTTAAGAAGGAGCAGAAGCAGCTAGCTATGGCGCTGAGGGGATGGCAGCTCTTAATTGTCTCCACTTCCCCTCAGCTTTACTCCCTTCTGTGAAGACTGGCCTATTTAGTGGAGGTTCTTTTGATGCAGTTGGGTGAGGTTAGGTCAGGGCATGACATTCCCTGTGCCAGAAACGCAGGAAACTGCCTTCTGCAGGATCTGAGCTGCTTTCAAGCAACACGTGCATATGAGGAGCATGCTAAGTGGTCTGCGCAGAAATATACCTGTGCATGTGTGTAGCAGGAAATATGTATCTTAACTCACCCTTTCCCCTAGAATGGCTCAGAGCGTATTTAAAAATAAAACACAGATTATAAAAGCATCACAGCATTAAAATCTGTGTAATAATTAGAAAGAGCATCTAAAAGCAGCATAAAACCCATTTTGGTGGTGGCAGGGAGGTGGAACAGGCAAACAACAAACTTTCCTCAGTCAAGGGAAGTGTGATCTTACATAGCGCAAGGAGCACACCCTCCCTTCTTCTACCGATGCCCAGGTAGCACTTCTGCATCCTCTGAAGCCATTAGCCAATCCGTGACTGGGTGCTAATTTGGCACTGCCTCTGTTGAATCTGATGCAAATGTTAAATAAGCTTAAAGAAGAAAAAGAATTTTATTGAATTCAACTTTCCCTGTGAAAAGAATATTTTTTGTATGTTTCAAGACTCTCTGCAAAAGGAAATGCTCCTCGAGAATTTACAAATTCATAAATTATAATAATAATAAAAATACATTAAGCCATTAAAAACATTCAAAACTTTAAAAACAAGTTTACGTAGCTAAAAACCAGCATCCAGGGAATCAGTCATGGTTATTAAAAGCCTGCCTGAAGAAGTGGGTCTTCAACTGTTGGAGGAAGGATAACAGGTAGAGAGCTGATCCAAGCTCCTGAGAGCGTGTTACCCACAACCTGAGAGCATCCATAGAGGAGGCGCTCTCTCACGTCCCCATCAGTTGTGCCTGCAATAGCAATGGGATCAAGAGGAATGCCTCCTCTGAAGATCTTAAGATCAAATCCTTCAGGTAGCCTGAGTATGCACACGTATCAATAAACACACATACTAAGAAAAATATTTCACACAAAATATAATAAATATTTCAGTGCAGGAAGGGAAAAACAACAACTGTCAAAGTTTCACAACGCAGTATGAAAGATGGACAGGTAGGTTTCATATAGATCAGTGATTCCCAACCCTGGTTCCCCAGATGTTATTGGGCTAAAACTCCCAGAAGCCTTCATCACTAACCGTGATGGCCAGGATTTCTGGGAGCTGTAGTCCAAGAACATCTGGGAACCCAAGGTTAGACACCATTGATATAGACTTTAAAGACCGTGGAGGAGAGGAAAGTATTTCCATACCATGTGAAAATACGGTGAATTCTAATGGATTCTTACCAAAATTGAAGTTCAATAAAATTCTCTCCCATCCCTAGTAACCATTGGATAGTGGGCAGCTGTCTCCACCTGTTACAGCATTACGTAGAGGACTAAAAACAGCATGTAATTTAGCCTGGGTGCGCTAGTCAAGGTGAACTTCTAAGTCTCAGAATTGAAAGCCAGTGAAGTTGCTGTGTTTTTGTGGTTTGGACTCCCTTCTTGTCCATGCGAAAAGCTGCTAAGTGTTAAAACCTCTGTAGCAAGCAATGCATCACCTCCCATTCTTAGAGGAAGGACAGGAAGGTGTGCCTTCTACCTTCCCTTTGTCCCTTCTCCGCTGCTGTTCGGATCACATCCAGTGACAAGGGCTCATATTTCTCCAATGCAGCACAAGCTTGGCCTCCCCCCCCCCTAAAGTAGCAGAATTTTAATCACTTAGATTCAGAGCCCTGATAGACTAAATCAATTTAATTTCTGTTGCTCAGGACTAGGAGGAGCAGGATGGGGGCACGGGAGAAGGTCAAGGCAACTTAGTGAGTAAACAGTTTGGTTTATAAATGTAATGAAGAGATTTCTCTTCTTCCCCCTCTCCCCCACCTCCACTCCAGGCTGTTGTCTTTCCTTCGCCATTCCTTCCTTTGGCTAACTTAAAAAATAAAATAAAAAAGCTTATGCAGACAAAACAAACAGGGCAATATCCCGAGGAAGGCTGATAGCAGGCGACATGGTTCTTTGCTGGAGGGGAAGGCTTATTAATCCAAGCACCAGGTCTGAAATGCTTGAGATGCCTTTTTGAAGCAAAGGTTCCTCTCCCACTGGGGGCCCTATTGAGTCCTTTGATTTGTTCCCAAGGAGAGCGAGAGCGTCTAGTCCCCTTCAGTAGGCGAGGGCTTTAAGGGAAAACTCTTGAAAGGTTTCCACGTTTTATAAATATCACTTGAAAGGTGCCTCCAAAAGAGTCCGGCCTGGCCAAACTCCCCATTATCTAATTGTTTACTGTTGGGCCGCACAAAGTAGACGTGATGAAAGGCGTTCAGATTGCATTTTTAATTTGCTTCCCTTTCTCTCAAGGCTGTGTTCTCATAAGGGTCTTGTGAGGAAGCTGTCACTTCTCTCTGGTGTACAGTCCGGTGTCTTTCGGGATTTGTCAGAATTGAGAAGCTCAGTTCGCTGCTTCTGGCTCTGAGTGACTGAGCAGCCCATTAAGACCTGTGTTAGCGTGGCATCCTGGACTTCCAAATGGATCCTTTTTCATTATTTTTCTCCTTTTTTGTTATTTGTTTCATTTATATCCCACCTTTCCCTCAGTGAGCTCAAGGTAGCATAAATGGGGCTCTCCTGTTTTATCCTATGAAGTGGCAGAAAGAGATGGTGAGAAGATTTGATGTAGAAGGCAATGGTTGCTGCTGAAGTGGAATAGAGAATTATTGGGCACTGGATTGATTCCGTCTTAAGCAAGCAGCTTGTGTGCCCTGCCGCCCTTTCCGAGTGGAGGGAGGCCTGGAACAGCCTCTCTAGTATTAGTTCCCGAGACACACTGGATCAGGGATGCCCTTGAACAAGTTTTATTAATTACGTCAACTGTCCAGAATCAGTAGACGGAGGGCTCAGAGATATCCTGATCCAAGTATCACTCCTCACCTCAGGCAGTGCTTTCTGGCACCCCTCCTCAGTCCGCCCATCCCCATTTGCTGGGACGGAGTTTCTTTCTCTAGCCCTAATCCATTTGTCACTCTTTGTTGGGGCCGAGTTCCTCTCGTGAGTCCCTGTTCCACAGCAGCCTTCAGGGAGGGCCGGGAGTTCCTGATGGAGGCCTCCTGCAGCACCCAAGTAAGCTGTGAGAAGTGTAGTTCTTGGTAGCAGCAAAGTCAGCATACGCACTGGGTGGGCGTGAGTCCAGATGGGCAAGTCTCCGTGGATCATCGTGGTTGGTGGTCCAAAGGTCCTGGTGAAGCAAAGATGGGCATGCCATCCCTGTGTCTGGGAACCAGCCTCACCTGCTCACCATTCCACTTGTCCAGGAGGACATTTGGCTGCATCTCCATCAGTGCACAGAACACGGGTGGCATCTCTTCTCACGCTTTTGCCTGTGAATCCTCTTCATCCTCATCCTCCTCTTATTGCCCTCCCTCCCTTCTCACTTGTGCCCTCCCCTTGCTCCAGGTGGCCTGGCACCGACTCCCACCCAGGTGCTCCTTCACCTGTCATGCATATTCCTCCTGGAGACAGGAGGGTGATGTCGCCAGCCCACCAGGGATGTAGGTAACGTCCCACACATACAGCTACAAATGAAGGAAGCTTCCCCTAGTATGTGGGGTGTCAGTGTCACATGGCTTTTGAACCTGCACAGCTTCTTAGGAGCTAGTAATAGCCAACAGAATTGGGAACAAATTTTACAGAACCTAATTCAGGCCTCAACTGCTGATTTCTTCTGCTGCTGCTGCTGTTGGAAATAATTAGGTTCTTTTGCACTTTTTCTTTGAACAATCAGCTGCAACAGTCCATAGTTTTTCCCCCCTCATTTTATAAACAGAATAGTTTAGCTTTCTGCATTTTGTGACTTCGGTGGTTTTATGCTTTTGATTTATTGTCCTTACAGTCTCACTGGTCACCCTCTTGAACCAAGAAATCCTTAGCATCCTATTATGAGCCCACATTTCAAACACTTCTGAGGTTTCCCATTGTCTGTGCGAAGGTCCCTGGTACCATATCATACCACAGAACTTCTGCACTAAATGTGCGTACAGTCAATACTCCCGTTTCTTAACATTGGAAAGTATGGGAAGGCAGACGTACAAATATCCACTCTTGCCCTCTAGATCCTTCAGCTCCAGCCCTTTCCTGTGGTGGCGTCGCCATCCATCTCCCCCCGGCAAGTCTGGGCAGACTGACACAGTGTTTCAGCTCCTAGATTGCTGTAATCGCCCTGATCTCATGAGCTTTTAGAAGCCTGCCTAATTCTGAAAGGCATATATAATAGAGGAGCGATGTGAATTAATAAAGCAAACTTGGCCAGCTTTACGGTAAATTTGGTAGCCTGCCATAACCATCAGCCCCATATGTGCAGTCGTAAATAACTACTATGGCTGAATTTCTTTCAAGTTGCCCATAATGATGATAATTACACATAATGAAAGGAAGATTACCCTTCTGCATAACCTTAGCCAGAAAGAAATATGTGGATCTTTTGCTGTTTGGATGCAGAGCATCGTTTGAGAGCTGATGCACTAGAGGAGTCCCTTTGATCTCAAGCTTGCAAAACAACACATCCCCTTCGTTGATGTGCATATGGCGTTGAGCAGGTTACTCCTTATGACAAGTGATTGTCAAGAAATATAGCCACTGTTGTATGTTGATGAAAGCGTTGGGTTTGATGCAGGTCATCTTTATACTTGTTAAAACATTACTGTGCACTGTTGTTGGTTGTATTCTTTTGGCTAGGAGTGTATCTGTGATTCTCAGATATTTCTGTGTGAACAAGGCAGAAGAGAGTTGTGATTATCTGTGAAACATTGCCTTAATTTTGTACAGCTCATCCTGTGGGTGGTGAGACTCTAGTAGGATGTGGTGAGACTACAAGGTGGCTTACCCCTGAAGCTTTCCGGCCTTGTTGCTATTCCTTGCTGTCTCTCCAGGAAAACCACACAAGGCTGAAATTTTGAAATGTCATGTGATGTTGGTATTTCTTAGTTAGTGAGACAAGGAACTAACTATTAGCCACTTCTGAGCACTGATCCTTGTGAACTATCAGTTTGGAAGTGTGGTTTTGTACAGTGTAATCCTCCCCACTTTTTTAAAGATGAAGTATATTTTCATGCTTACTGGAAACAAAGAAATGCAAGTACATGTATGAGCCCATTGATAAAGAGAAGGATAACAGTTTCTCTTCCTCTCAGCTTACTTTAAATCCAACACAAATAGAATAAGGCTAAACATGCGCTAGCATTTGTTGTGAGGAAGTGATTGTTCATGTGTTCTCAGGTAGAAATAAGACCAAAGACCCTCCAGTCTCTCACTCTGTTCACACAACGAGGAACAGTTTGTCTGTAAGACGCCCACCAACACAACAGAGAGTATGACCCACTCTATGAATGAGCAATCTCCAAAATGTCCTGTCCTTAACAGCTCCACTCAGCTTTTGTAAACTCAGGCCTGTGGCTTCCTTTAGGGAGTCAATCCATCTCATATTTGGTCTTCTTCTTTTCTTGATACCTTCTACCTTTCTCATCATTATTGTCTTTTCCAGAGAATCCTGCCTTGTTATGATGTGCCCAAAGTAAGACAACTCCAGTTTCATCATTTTTGCCTCCAGAGATAGTTCACGCTTGATTTGTTCTAGGATCCACTTGTTTGTCTTTCCGGCAGTCCAGGGTATCTACAAAGTCCTCCTCCAGCACTGTATTTTAAATGAATCATTTTTTTCCCTTTCAGCTTTATTTACTGTCTAGCTTTCACACCTATATATGGCAATTGGAAATATGATAGTGTGGATGATCTTGGCCTTCATCTCCAGTGACGCTTCCTTACACTTGATTGTCTTTTCTAGTTCCTTCATTTCTGTCCTTCCAAGTCTTAATCTTCTTCTGGTTTCTTGGCTGCAGTCTCTATTTGGATTGATGATTGAACAAAGCGTACAAAATCTCTAACCACTTTAATTTCTTCATTGTCAATGTCAAAGTTATGTATTTCCTCTGTAGTCATGATTTTGGTCTTCTTGATGAGCAACTGCAGTCCTGTTTTGACACTTTCGTCTTTCACTACGTCATTTCAAATCATTGCTACTTTCTGCAAGTAAAATGGAAGCATCTGCATATCTTAGGTTATTGACATTTCTTCTATCAATTTTCAGTTCTCCTTCATCTGAATCTAGTCTGGCTTTCCCTACGATATGTATTGTTCTGATGAACAGACAAGGGGATGAAATGTACCCTTGTCTGACACCTTTACCTATAGGAAACATTCTGTCTCTCCATATTCTGTATTAACAGTATCTTCTTGTCCACAATACCAGTTACGCATCAGGGCAATCAAGTGTTGAGGCACACACATTTCTTTCAGAACAACTCATAGTTTCCCATGATCCATACAGTCAAAGGCTTTGCTGTAATCTATAAAGCATAGACTGATCTTCTTCTCAAACTCTTTGGTGTGTTTCAGTAGGCAGCAGAATACTTGCAATGTGATCTCGAGTGCCTCTTTCTTTTTGAAGGACTCCTCTATGTAGGCATCCTTCAGTCTCGAGAGACTATGGTAACGTGCTCTGAATAGAGGTCTTGGAACAGCGTCTAGTGTGGCTGAGAAGGCCAATACGAGAGTGACCGTCCCTTCCACACTGAAGACAAATACAATCTGTCCCCTGTCCAGCTCCCTGATTTTGCTGGTTTCGGGACTTCCTCTTTGCCTCGGCCTGCTGAACAAGTGCCTCTGCAAATTGGGAGAGCCCATGCTGCACCGCCTGCCTCCAGGCTGAACGCTCAGAAGGACTCCTCAGCTACTGGCATATAGAAGTTCACTTATACTGAACACTATACTGTAGGCCATTTTAATATCTGTTCCTGAAGTTTGGAGATATCCCTTTGGACCTCTTGTTAACTATCATAAATTATTATGTATCATCATCATCAACAAACCCAGTCATCCCACAGTTCACTGATAACTTTTATTTATGAACAGATTAAGAAGAGCTAGTCCTAATATTGATCCTTGGGGGACCCTGCCATTTACATCTTTCTCAGAACCTGAAAGTAACACATTAGGAGCAATTACTGGAACATTTTATGGGAGGAGTAATTGGGTCACAATGAGAGCCTATTTGCAAAATAATGCAGTGACTGATAATGTCATTGAATTTTTAGTGTAACAAGTAATGTTCATAATTACTCATAAAACAGAGGCTTGGGGGTACTTTAGGATGCTTTTTGGCTGTTCTTCTGTTTATTAAGATGTGTTACTATTTAAGTGACAAATAGTACGTAGATCTTCCAAAAATGAAGACTTAAAAATAACACACGCAAGCTCTGATCTGCTTGAGGCTTCAGGAAAAGCCAGCCATTTGGATCCTTTATATAAGACCTATTTTGGAGTCTCAAGTAGATCTGGAGTAGATAGGACCCAGTGTTTGCCTCCAGGCTCAGATGGGACTGGAAATGGGCCTGAATTATAGTTTCTGTCCAGTGCAGTGTAGTAGGTATACTGTGGACGCTGCAACATACCTACAACATTCTTATTTGTGTTGCTAGTTTAGGAGTTTTCCTAGAGTCAGTGGTCCCCCAAACCTTTATGAAGTATATGGGGTTGCCCCTTTAACTCTGTCACCCAGCCAGTGGCCCTTGCCCCACTTAGTGTTTATATTTTGATATAAAATATCATATTTTAATGAGTGAAAAGTTCTAATTAGTGAAAACTCTGGCATCTTCTGTATAGCCTGCACAGACATGGGTGTTATTCTTTTGTTTGCTGACTACTAAGGATCCTTTAGTTAGTAAAACCATGCCTAAAATAAATAAATAAATAGAAGAGCTATATTTTGGAACAAACAAAGTAGTTTATTTGGAGTGAACAGGCAATGGGGAAAAGGAGAAGATAATTTAGGGAGGTATCTGAACTGAAGGGAAAAAACATCTTTAATTTTATATTAATCTATTTTATTCATACACACTTCACCTCAGGCCACTCTCCTACATCCAGCTGAAGATTAGCTGTCCCTACAGACTCTACACAACGGACTTTTAAACAAACTCCTCTTTTCTCACTACCAATCTTAATTCAGCCTCTCGCTTATGCATATTTGTGAGAATTTATGTGTCTGTTTCTGAATGTTGTTGAATATATATTATCAAAGAACAGCAACAACAGACAAACAAAAAACAAAAAACAATAGAGCTGCACGTACTGAATTAGCTTCTAAACAGTACCTCAGCAAAGGCCTGCACTTGTCCAGATCACTGTTTAAGGTAATTAGGGTAATGATTACTTCCACCCTGTTTTTCTATAATGGGTTCGGAACGGCGCCACCACCATCATGTTTGTTGGCGCTGTAGAACAGAAAGCTGAAGTGGCTGCTCCTCGTGCGGGTCAGCTGCGGAACAAACTGGACCGTTCACAAGGTTGGTACGGTGCCCCAGTGTTGTTTGTAATGAATGGCCAGGCCTTGGTTAGACATTCACATTTTGTACTCTCTGATGCCCGCGTGAAGGGTGCTGTGTTGCTGAGAATGGAGGCGCCACATTGATCTATAACAAGGATGTGTTACATGGGAAAAGTCAGTCTTGCACCCAAGATCAGAAGGCCAAGCTTGTGGGCTCTCCCTCTCTCCAGATTCACCATGGAGCAACACGGGCAGAAGAGAACTCCTGATTCCCATCCAGTAGAAATGTTGCATGCCTGGCTCCCCCCCCCCCCCCACAACCTCCACTTCTTATGGCGTGTGATGCTGAAATGCCCAGCAAGTGCGTGGGTGGCCTTCCTGCTCTGTTGCTGTCAGCTAGAACAAGGTGTAATATAAACACTTGTTTAATTGCCACATGTCTCTTCCAGGCGATTCTTCCAATTTAGAGACAGAAGGTAACATCAGAGACCTGGTTTGTTTTGCTTGCAATTAAACAACAGCAGAAAGGAGGTGAAAAGGCAGGGGAAAGCGAATGTTATGCAAAGCAGGCATGCAAGCAAATTAATGTATGCGGAAGTTTGTTTTTAATGAGAAGCTTCAGCTTGTCACTTGTTTTCTTGTCTGGCACTTATGCACTTGCTGCATTGGGAGAAGCTTTTGCTGAGAGATTGCCTTCCCAGATCAGCCCCCAAAGTGGTTCTGGCCCTACCTTCTGTCAGGGATCAGCCAGTTTCTTCCAGAAGCCTCACAAGGCAGGGCAATCCCACACTGGATTAGCTGCAGCAGCTCATTCTTCCAGATGGAATATCTCTGAGTATGGAGGCACTATATCTTGGCTTATGTGCCACTTTGGCCCCGTGTAACCACAGAGGAGAATGGAGTCGCAGGATATGCAGGTGGCAGTGTAGCCAGTGGTATCGTAGAGTCGGGGCCTGCAGTGCCAAACCACTACCACCTTTTCATAAGCTGTACTGCTGATGACATCTGCTACCCCAATCAATCTTCCCTTTTTCCTTGGAGCTTAGCTAAAATCCTAACTTTAACAGAGAAAAAAATATGTCCATGGCAGTAATGTATTGTTTTGAGCCATCACTGTTGTAATGCAGAATATCTTGAGGTTGCTTGGTCTTTAAAGGGTAGTTAAGACCCATTAATGATAGTCATGTGCCTTGACGTCAGTGGTGATCCTTTTCAGGGTTTTCCAGGTAGAGAACAGTTAGAAGTGGTTTCCCATTCCCTTCTTCTAGAGGCACCCTAGGATTGTGCAGCTTGCCCAAGGCCACACAGGCTGGCTCTCCTCACAGAAGGCACAGTAGGGAATTGAACTCCAAACCTCTGGCTCCGCAGCCAGATACCTAAATCACTGAGCTATCCAGCCAGCTTAAGATCCATTAGTTTTGCAAAATGCCATCTCTAGAACTAATTTATTGACTAGAACTGATGGCTAGAATTTATTGATTGATTGAGTCAGCACAATTACTGGCATTTCTGGACTCTTCTTGGAAATGTGATTATGTAGACCAGTGGTTCCCAACTTTGGGTAACCCAGGTGTTCTTGGACTGCAACTCCCAGAAATTCCGACCAGTACAGCTAGTGGTGAAGGCTTCTGGGAACTGCAGTCCAAGAATAGCTGGCTTGCCCAAGGTTGAGAACCGTTGATGTAGACTGTTGCAATAAGCACAAGTAGCTCAAAATTTAGTAGTAGTAACCAGTAATGGTTTAGTAGTAGTAACCAGTAATTTAGTAGTAGCAACCAGTAATGGTTGTCTGAAAGACAACCATTAGGGTATGCCAGTTTTGAGTACACTCCCCCAGATTCATTGCAAATTAAGCCAACATAACAAAACATCAAAAGTTGGGACCTGGGGAAAAAGAGATTTCTCCTTCTTCCTCCCCCCACCCCTAGTTCATGGAATTGAGTTTTGTCTGGTGCTTTGTTTTGTTTTTCCAGTTGAGAAGCATCTAAAAATGTAATTCAGCTACCTAATTCCTGTCCCATTCTGTTTGACATACAAACAAAGCCTTTGACCTTTGCCAGCTATGGGATACAGTTCTGGTCTGAAAAGGAAAAGGAGGGTTAGCAGGAAACAACACTAGTTCTTAGCTACAGGATTCTTATAATGCTTGTCTGGAATGGGACTGTTCAAGGAGAGGGGGACCCGCAAACTGCTAGTGACTTAGCAGAGTGGATGAAGCAGCCTTACTTCCTTTATTGCCCTCTGGTAAAGCCTGCTAAAAGGGATGTGTTCAGACGACCAGCAGGCAATGAACACTGGCGAGGGATCCATCTGTGGGCTTTTCCTTTCTGTTCTCTCCTGCTGTAGGTAGTCCAGTGCTCTTGTATTGCCTCATTGTGATTGGTGTGTTAGATGGTGAAAGTTTTATTGTTTGTGAAATGGCTGGAATTGGCAGCATCTCATAAATGTCTGCTGTGAGTTTGCTTTGGGGACCTCAGACTTTTCAAGGTCACCGGCTTTAGGAAACAGATGTTTCAGCCTTCTAGGAATATGGTGAGGGAAGCATGTGTTTAAGCCACTTTGAAACAAGAGGTGCCGAGACATTCCACCCAAAAGAGTGTGAGATGTCTTTGTTTGAGCAGATGAAGCAAAGAGAAAGGCAACTGCTTCTTTCTTTTTTTTTTTTCCTTTCTTTTAGTCTTTCTTAACCCATTATTGTCAACACAGGATGGGAATTGCAAGCTAGTGGTTTGGACAAGTTTCTTTCCTAGACTTGCTGGAAATGGTGAAGACTGGACAGCATGTGCTCCGAATTCCCTCATATAGTACACACTATCCTTGGTCGTCTCCTGTCTGAGTACTGCTCCTCCTTGGCTTCTTGGCAGATGAATTCAGCCCATTCAGAATGGTGTGAAAATTGGTACAGAGAGAGTGCTGTCCACAAACTGGTCCAAAATGGGAATGGGTGATTGGGGGGCGGGGAGTAGAAACTTCTTATGCAGAGTTTGCATTGAAGGAAAAAATGCTGAATTTTGTTTAATTGAGTGAAAGCTATACAGGGTTGTAGTTTGATATATATGGTCAAGCTACAGGTAAAGACAGTTGATGTTTCGAACTACCCTGTGTGAAAACTTAAGAAAAGTTTACAAATCCAGCTATGGATTTTATAATGAGTTTATTGGAAAAGACAGTATTTTGTTTTGAGGTGTGTGTTGTTGTTTTTAACGCCAAGCTTGGATATGCAGGATTGCGTGTTTTGTTTTAACAATAAAAAGTGTTTTGGAGTAGGTGAATTGTTTCTCTTTCCGGCAGAGGTTCATTTCCGGCCTACATGGCTGCCAGCCGGGGTGTTTAATTGAAAAGACTTGCCTTAATTAAACTACAAAAGCACTCCATTGGGAAGGTTTCCACTTGACATGAAACTAGACAGCTTTGTTTCATGCAACATATAGCGTGTGGGGAACTGATCACCTTTCTATACATGGTTTTCAGGAGGGATGTAATTTTTTATTATGGAGACAATAATGGAAGGGTGAGCTGTTGATTGCTGGGGTTTAGAAGTTGAGGCTGCTTTTCCAACCCGTTGATATATAAATGTGAGGGGGTGAAATGCCCTAATTTTCAGTTTTCTGAGTCTTCTGTCATTTCGCATCACAACCTTCATGCTCTCTGAACGCTTTAATTTTTGGAGGGGTGTTCAATCAGTTACTCTTTTAAGTGGGCTTAATTGTGTAAAGATTATAATGCATAAGAGAGCTGCCTATAATTAGAATGGGGGTGGTGCTATTAGACAGTGTTTTTAGTGGAGAAAATTATAGTCTTCATAAGCTGTTCGGAGAGTGGAGGCTGCATATATTAACACGCAACAAGTGTCATGTTATCCTAGTGTAGGATTGACTTATGTTTACTCTAGTTGATGCTTCTGGGTGTTGTTCTGTTACCCCTAGACGGGCTATGAGTGCCTCTTAAATTTGCAAGGAGAGTGCAGGAGTTTGCTAACATACAGTATAGGTTCTCAAAAAAAAGAAAGAAAGAAAGAAAGAAAGCCCTATCTGGGAACAGGGACCTTTCTTCCTGCCGTTTTTTTCTCTCTCACACATTTGAAACCCTTTAAAGTGTCCTATGTACCAATGGCACTGTACGAACCATCACCACTTTTTGTTTATTTTAGCCTTTTAGTTCCCCCGTATCTACCTGCAAAGTGTGAGGGGGTACTTTTTTGGACAACAACTCTCATGCTGTGTGAGGTATTCTGAGATTTTGCCATCTTCCCCATCCCAGGTCTGGCTGAGAGGTATATGTATGGTTGATATGGCTTTCCCCCAAACATATAGCGCAGGACCTATTCATAGAATAGAATACTGGTCAAGGGCAGAGTATTCTCTGCACAAGAAAGAGGCCACGGAATAAACACCAGCAGCCTGGATAGATGGACCAGTGATCTGGATCATTGGTTTTCTGGATTGTTATCTGCGATTTGTCGCAGTCCTTTGTTCATCTCTTTCAGATCAGGTAGAGGCTTTATCTTTTGGTTCATATTACTTTGCCAACAATGAAAAGGTGCAAAATAAATGAATACGTGAAGGAAGGAAGAGAGAGAAACCCACCCACCTGGTGTGCTTTTGCTGCCACTGCATCTCTGGGTAATTTATTAGGGACAATTAAAAGCTTTGAAAAAGTCACGGAAGATATAGGAAAAGAAAAGAAGATTGTGAGTGTGTTAGGATAGCTTGGCAAGGGGCCAGAAGCGACTTGCATTGTGCATTTCTCAATTCTTCTTTTCTTCCTCCACCCCCTCCCTTTCCTTGAAATAACATGACACTGGGGGAACATTGATTTCTGCTCTGAGTTGTTAATGAAAAATTCCTCGTTGGCTCCTAGTTTCTAAAACCCTTTGAGACCAGCTGCTGCATTTTAGAGGCTTCAGGAGTAAACATGCCAACCAATGTGATATATGACTTTGTGTGAACTTTCTAGGGACAAAAGCTTGCCTTTTTCATTGTTTGTAAAATGAAGAGTGCCTCTTAGCCAGGTAGGTTTATCCTTCATCCGGCCCATTCTGTGCTTTCTTGGTCAAATCTGGCTGATTGATCTTATGTAAGGGACTTCAGCAGCATGGGAGGAACGAAAACACACAGGTCTTGTTAAAGCTGGATGGGAAAACAAGCTTTCGTAGTGTGCCAAACGGGTTTATAAAACTCTAGACCGTGCAAGGAAGGGCAGCAGCATTTTAAAAAGCAGCTTAGCATTCCAAGTCCCACTTATTAAATATTTTCCCTACGTGTGAGATCACATACACCATCTTAATTAATCTGGAGAAAGTTTGCTCCATGCCTGCAGTTTCGAAACTAAATTAGACTTGCGGTTCTGCCCAATGATGAAGAAGTGGTAGTAGGGAAAAACACTGATGATAGATCACGTCCGATCATTAAAAGGTGTTAAGGGGATATCTGATCCACATTAAATGATCTCAAGTATCTGTTTTATTCATTTCTAGTGAGATTTGGGCTCCAGAGTCTTTCAATCACTCTTGGAAGTTGTGCCCTAAAGGGCTGTTTTAGTGGAAAACCTGATTGGAAAGAGAAGCTCAGGTTCTTTTTGCGTGAGTGCTTTTCTGCACTCACACCTCCTCACACCTTGCAAAGCAGATACAGAGGAACATGGTATACCAGCAAGTACCAGAAGCAGCTTCGTTGGAGGGAAAGGGATGTGGTGGTCGAAATATACTTTGCATCTGCACCACAGATATTCTCATCTGCTCTTCATTCACACATATTCCGTGGTTGAGGTGCTGGCATTTAAATGCTGTGAGAGTTGAGCTCTGGTACAAACAGAGCTGTGCGTTTTCATCTTGGAATTGATGTCGTCTTGATCCAGCGCCTTGTGTTTGCGTCAGCCTGACATCACCCTTAGGATTTTCCCTTCAAGCAGACCTCTTCAGGTGGGTCTGCTCTCCAGTCTAGGCATGGGTGGAATGCTGGCTGGCAGGCTCATGAAAAGAATGCTTCTTCTCTAGCTTTGCTGGCTATGGAAGAAAAAGAAGCAAATTCTACATGCCAGCTCCGTATTTCAATTCAATTTTGTGTCAAATATGTATAATATGCCCTGCTCAGATGTGAATTTGAGCTTCCCTTTCTGGATAGATGAGATTGCTGCTACCTCACATAGCTTGACCCAAAATATTAGGATAACATTGCCAGTGTCTTCCTATCCTTCGCCTTTCTCTATATGCAAATTGTACACAAATTGAAAATATGCAGATTAGTTCTAAGACCCTGATAGATTTCTAATGGGGTCCCTTGTTGTTGGGCAGGACGACCCTTCCTGCCTTGGTTTTAGAAACATAACTGAGTTCTGCAAATCCAAAAGACATACCAGTGCACATAATACATTTTTATTTTCTGCCCATCAGGCGTGCCAACGTGTGCAAATTCTCTCCTAAGGTGCAGGTGGCAGTTAATTCAAATTTCGAGCAAATGTTGCTTCTGCTGTGGAACGGCTGCTTGCCACCCCAGTTAGAGAAAGAACAATCACAACGGGCAGATTGCATTCCAGAAAAGCCTATTGAACTGATCTGGCTGGAATGCAGCTTATTTAAAATCCCTTCAGAAAAGTTTGATGGAGTTTCGAAGACCTTAGTTCAACATCCGGGCAAAAGACTGGCACTCTTTTTTTCTTTTCATGGTGAAGCTCTTATCTTTAAAACTGCATTTCAAAAATTAAAGTAATAAATAAGGATATTTTAAAAACAGTATTTATTTATTTATTTATTGTATTTTTACCCCGCCTATCTGGTCAGACGACCACTCTAGGCGGCTGAGTATAGACTGAGGTTGGAATAAGTCGGGAAGACAACTGCGTGAAGAACTTTTCAAGCATGTAACGTGTGATCCAAAGCAAATTTAATCTAGGTGGTGTGTGGCTGTAACAACTCAAGCAGTTATAGGTCTTTTGACTGTGGAGCAAGTTCTGTTTCCCCATGCCACTGCTCTTAAAAGGATACTCTTAATTCACTCCAGATTGAATGTGGATCATTCCCCCCACCCCTATCCTTATCTTCAGACTTCAAACAGGATATTTACATGTTGTTCTTCGAGGACTTGCATAGATGTCTGTGTCAGCATTTATGTGACACTTTTTCTTTTAAATTTTTCTTACATGGGGAGGGGTGCACTTAAAATATGGCCCCGGAGGAAGCCGGGGGGGGGGGGGGGCTGCTTTTTGTGCCTGATCCAAAGGCTAACCAGTCGTCACGGCATGCAGTCATGCTTTGAGAACATGCTTTCTGGTTTGCAGAAGTAGCCAGATGTGTACATCAGCAATATACACATCTGGCTACTTCTGCAAACCAGAAAATGCAGTTTTGCCTCAGCCTAATCCAGAGAGTCAGTTGTACATTGAGGATGAGGAACCTGTTTCAGATTGAGACCTGAATTCTGTTTTGGAGAGTTTATCTGAGAGGTACATTCTAGTCATGGATAAGACCAAAGGGTGAGATAAAAAATACTAGTGCATTTTCAGATGGAAGCTCTCAGTACCTAACAGGTAAGCCTTAGGAGAAGCATTTTGGTGTTTTGGAATGGGGAAAACTCCATACAAAAACTAGGAAGCCACCCAATGACAGTATCATGCGGAAGGGGGCCTGGCGTTGGGGAGAGTCCCAGAGGACTATTTTGAGATTATCTTGAGTCAGCAAAGGTCAGATTTAGCCTCTGTGTCAGCATTTATTTCATAGTGCATTATAAATGACAACTACTTCCCATCCGTGTTATACTCCATGCACAACTGCTCTCTGCTAAAGCCAGGCCCGGAACCATATGCTGTCCCTTTTTGCTCTCCTGCCATCACTTGTGGGCCTCGCAGAAACCACCATCCCTTGTCCTGAGGAATGGCCCTCTCACACAACCCAGATGTTCCCCTGAAGGTTTGCATTTCAAACCCCCAAAACCCACAAGGCATCCTCACCTTCTCTCCATGAAACCTGGCATCCGGCTCGCAACCCCCGTTCATGCCTTATCTGTGACTAGCAATTCGCCTTCCCAGTGGACATCCATGTGCCTCAAAGCTAGAAAGAGGACGGTCAGGGAATTCTGCTGAGTCAAGGTCTTGGCACATAGGACTTGCCCTGGCAGTTGCCAGACTTTCCTGGATGAGGAGGGGGGCAAAGGCCAGACAGGTTGGTTTTGCACAGATTTTGATGGGTTGCTGTAGGTTGGGGGGTGTTATTTGTAGAAATCTGCAAACAGGCAGCCCTGTTTTCCTCCCCCTGCTCTGGTCAGGTGCTCCCCTGGCATTTTTGTTATAAATTAAAAACATCTTTCCTACACAGCAGCATTAAAATACTTGTCATTCCAGCTCTGCTGTTGTCATGTCCCACAGCTGAGTTTCCATCCCCAGATTAAGCAAACAATGTGCGGGCCCTCCGGGAGCCATTAGCTTGGTATGGCTGCCATGGTGCCAGTGCCATGGGGCGGGGGGGGGGGGAAGAGTTCCTATTAACCCTTTATCTGCTGCTAGTTTTGCAAGGAGTGGGATAGCTGGAGATCATTGGGAGCTTGCCAGGAAATGTTGGAATCAAAGTGTATCACCTGTGTGTAGATTCCAGTTAACATCTATCTCATCTAGCTGGAGGCTGGTGCCGATTTAAAGGTTCCATGGGAAAGGGTTGAACCCACACCACTCCTGCTGTCCTTTTTGTGGTCTTGTGGTTCCAGAGCACTCTTGTGGGTGACAGACGTGGAAAATCTGGAAATCTGAGATGTGCTTTTATATTTACCGGATGGGCCATGTCAAGAATTGGCTAAAACTTCACAGTGCACTTGTGTGTTACTCGATAATGCTTTATTGCTGTCTCCAAACTAAAAAAAAAAAAAATAAAAATCTGCCAGTGCAAACCCGGCGGGGGGGGGGGGGCACGGAGAGGGGGAAGCAGTTGCGTAAGGAGAAATCCATGTGTCGAATGGGGTGAGAGTTCAGAAGGGTGCGTGTAAAATGCTACTTGTCATGTCACTTTGGAGCTTTTTCCTTGCAGTCAGTTGCACATGCTGTCGGTGCAGTTTTATTTTGAACAGCTGTTCCATCTTGCTGTAGTGTGTTTAGCAGTGTGTGTTTAAAATGAAATTCATGCAAATGGGGATGGCTGTTTTAAGGAATGAGCAAAGCGACGTTACAGCCTTTTTGCTAGTGTCCGATTCCCCTTCTCCTGATATTTTATGGGTGGATAAATTGTTATATTTTGAAAGTTTGTCTGAATGCCAAATATCTTGTTTGATTTATGTAACGCTCTCCTCCTAGAACTTGGACAGGAGGTAGCTTGTAGCAAGTTTAAAAAAACAGAAATAAATAAAAACATGACAAGGTATGGTATTAAAGCATGATTAAAAGCTGTTTTAAAAAAAGAACAACAGCTATCCGTTAAAAGCCTGTTTCACAGCAACCATTCAGTGGCTGAAAGTCCAGTAGAATAAAACTGTATTTTGCCATCAGTAGAAGGACATAATGGAGCGGCCAACCCTGCCTCATTTAGCAGGGAGTTCCACAGCAGGAGAGTCTCTGAGAAGGCCTTGTGTCTCATCCTCACTTAAACAAGATTCTGAGGATAGTGGGACTGAAAGTCCTCTTCAAAAGATCTGTACTAATAGGATAACTGATTTAATTATGTCTTAATCTTGGTCACGTCTTTTTAAAAATTGTGCTTATTTTTTAATTACATTGTAAGCTTCCTTGAGTCCTGGGTTTTAAAAGCAAGGTGGGATAGAAATGAAATAAATAGTCATGTAAATAAATAAATCTGAGAGCTTAGATGGGCTCATTTTGGAAGATATGGTTCTTGAGGTAGCCTGGACCACAATTAAGTAGGTCATAATCAGCACGTGGCTTTCATTGTGAAGAAAGACCTATTTTGTTAGCCTAGTTTGAATTAAGATTACTTATGTAATGTCCAAAATTCCAGATGAGGTTTGCAATGCTAAAAATTTTGGTTACTGTGTGTTGCAGAATACAGCATCCCAAGTCAGAGGGAGGCACCCCGGAAGTCACATTATTTATAGAACTATCCAGATGTTCACAGAGACCTGGAATATAGCTAATCTCGATACGCTTGCTGCAGTATCAGTGCAGTATGTTAATCCAGGAACATAGAATCATAGAATAATTGAGTTGGAAGGGGCCTACAAGGCCATTGAGTCCAACCCTCTCCTCAATGCACGAATACAAATCAAATGTGATCTGACAGATGGTTGACCCATTTTCTCTTGCATGCCTCCAGTGTTGGAGTGCTCATAGCCTCCCAAGGTCATTGGTTCCATTGTCATACTGCTTTAACAGTTAAGACATTTTTCCTGAAATTCAGCCTAAATCTGGCTTCCTATAACTTGACCCCATTATTACATGTCCTGCACTCTGGGATGATCAAGAATAGATCCTGCCCCTCCTCTGTATGTTGTTGTTGTTTAGTCGTTAAGTTGCGTCCGACTCTTCGTGACCCCATGGACCAGAGCACGCCAGGCCCTCCTGTCTTCCACTGCCTCCCGGAGTTGGGTCAAATTCATGTTGGTAGCTTCGATGACACTGTCCAACCATCTCGTCCTCTGTCGTCCCCTTCTCCTCTTGCCTTCACATTTTCCCAACATCAGGGTCTTTTCCAGGGAGTCCTCTTCTCATGAGATGGCCAAAGTATTGGAGCCTCAGCTTCAGGATCTGTCCTTCCAGTGACAGATGGATGACTACATCTCAAATATTTGAAAAGTGCTATCATATCTCCCCCTCAGTTTTCTTTTCTCCAGGCTATACATGCCCAGTTTTTTCAGTCTTTCCTTGTAGGGCTTGGTTTCCAGTCCCCTGATCATCCTTGTTGCCCTTCTCTAAACTTGTTCCAGTTCTTAAAGTGCAGTGTCCAGAACTGGACATAGTACTTGAGATGAGGCCTAACCAGTGCCGAATTGAGGGGGACTAGTACTTCATGGGATCTGGAAACTATACTTCTGTTAATGCAGCCTAAAATAGCATTTGCTTTTTTTGCAGACACATCACACTGTTGGCTCATACCCGGCTTTTGATCTACAATTCCAAGATCCTTCCCATTCATAGTATTACTGAACCAAATATCTCCCATCTTGTAACTGCATTTGGGTTTTTCTCCCCAAATGTAGGACTTTGCACTTATCCCTGCTGGATTTCATTCTGTTGTTTTCAGCCCAATGCTCAAACCTATCAATATATTTTTAAATTTTATTTCTGCCTTCCAGGATATTAGCAATTCCACCCAATTATGCGTCATCTGAAAATGTGATAAATATTCCCTGCACCGCCTCATCCAAATCGTTAATAGAAATGTTGAGGAGCACTGGGCCCAGGACTGAAACTTGTGGTACCCCACTGGTTACCTCCTCCCAGTGTGAGAAGGAACCATTGATACTATTCTGTAGCCAACTGTGTATCCACCTGACAGTTGTTCTATTCAGCCCACACCTAGTTAGTTTGCTAATCAGAATATCATGGGGCCCTTTGTCAAAAGGCTTTGATATGTTACGTCTACAATAGTCCCACTGTTTACCAGGGAGGTTACCTGATCAAAAAATGAGACAAGATTAGTCTGGAGGGATTTGTTCTTGACAAATCTATGTTAGCGTCTAGTTATTACTGCATTATTTTCAAGGTCCTTGCAGAGTGACTGCTTTATAATTTCCTCCAGAATTTTCTGTGGGATAGGTTGATAGTATCCATTTCAATGTATCTACTTTGCTGCTGCTAAACTCAACCGAGTCTAAGGTACTACCTAGATGGAAAATATTCTGGCAGTCTACTGTATGCTATTTTAAATTCCATGATGGAAGAAAGGTTGGATATGAATTAAATAAGTGTATGAAATCCTATGTATTCTCTCTAGTTGTGATTCCTTCTGAGTCTGATAAAGTCTTATCCTTTTTGTGTTCAACTTTAGCATGCAAATTAGGATCTCTGTGGCTAAACATTTGTAGTTAGTTAGCTGCCAGTGTAGTGTAGTGGATCAAATTGCAGACTAGATCTCAGGAGAACTGGATTCAAATATCTGCTTGGCCTTGGAAACTCAATGCAAGGTGGCACTGGTAAAACCACCACCTAAATATCTCACATGGGCTGAAAACCCTAATAGGGTTCCTGTAAGTAAGATGCAGCGCATAGCAATCAGTTCCCACCCTCCCACCCCGGACGATAAAAGGAATCTGCTTTCAGAGATAACATCAGGAATTGGACTGAGAGGAAGCATGAGATCATAGGAAGCTGCCTACAGAGAGTGGCCCATTGAGCTGGGTATTGCCAGTTTTGGCTGGCAGAAGCTTCTTTCAGGATTTCAGCAGAATTCTTTCTTCTCCCCCACCTGCAGATGCTGGGGATTGAGCCTGGGACCATTGACATTGAACATTTGTGCTCTACAACTGAACCGCAGCTCCTCCCTTGAAGATAACCAGCCTCCACATTAAGCTAATTATTATTGTCAGAAGGGTATTCTTAGGTATTCTTCAATTTCTTATGCTGCAGTCATAACTTGTTTACTTGGAGAAGTAAGCCCAGCTGATTTCAGTAGAGCTTACTCTCCCATGAAGTACACATCAGATTGGAGTTTTAAAGAAATTCACTTGGAATTAATATAGTGACTGTGGGGATCCCATGCATGCTTACTTGGGAGTGGTACGCCATATACTGTTTGAGTTGTGGAAGAACACACATGGAATCGAGCTCCGTGCAAAAAAGCAGGTACTCCCTGCCGTGAGGTCACTAAATTGACAATCTGTTTTCTTAGTTTCATTCTCTGCCTGTAATGTGGTAGCTTGTCTTCCAAGGATATTGTAATGATTATAGCAGGATAATCAACTAAACTGAAAACTCCAAGGGGTGTAAAATAACAGCTATTATTTACCTTATTTTCTCTCCTGCAAGCTCACCGAGTTAAAAACTAACTTTTGTTGGATCTTTGAATGTGAACCTGAATTGTGAAATTTAAACAAAGCATTGCCTATAAATAACAATTAGATACTGTCGTGTCAAATGAGACGAAGCCGCATTTCTTCCGAAAATCAGTAAGAAATGGCACAGGGAAGAGGGGAAGTGTTTTCTTTCAAGTCCTGTCTACATTGTTTTGTACCAGGGATGGTGAATGTGTGGCCATTTAGATGTGACTGGGGGAACAGCTCCTCTCACTGCTCAGTATTGGTTGGGCCAACTGAGGCCAATAGGAGTCACACTGCACCCACCTTGGAAGGCCCCCGTGTTCCCTATCCCGGTTTAATCTCATCTCTCTCCACCCTCTCTTTTCGTTTCTTCCTGATGGAGGCAACGTGACATTGCCAAGCCGAGATGGCAACAATAGCAGAAGCTCTAATGAAGGTGAAATCGGCCAGAGTTCTCCGCGCGTATTACTTGGGGCTGTCGCTCATTTGGCTTTCAAAATTGTTTGCTCATATGTAGCCCTCCGAGAGATTCTGTGTAATTAACTTCTGAACTTATTTTAAATAAACTGGGGGAAGGGTGAATACTGTCTTCAGATCTTGGTAGACAGGGAGTATTTCATCACTAATTTTTTTTGCTGATCACAAGGTCGTTTCTAACAGCTGCTCAGCTGTAATTAGCCAAGCCAGTATTTGTGGTTTGAACAATTGAAAAATTACAGGGGTCAGTGGCTCAGTGTCTTAAATTTTAATAAGTACATTAAAAAAAATGCTTACTGAAGAAAAATTAATCCTGCTAAAAAGGCTGGTGAGGGCGGGACAGTTGAGAAATCATTGTTCAGCCCCTCAGTGACCACAGTGCAGATGTGGTCTTGAAGACACTGGTGATCCTTGATACAGTTATGCTACTTTCATGGGGACAATTTCCAGACAACAAGAAGTCCTAGTGAATAGAGATTGCACCTTGTTTGTTCATGAAAACTGAGCGGTATCTCGGCTGCAGTCCCTACTTTGCTTGCTGGTTTGTCTGCAGACATTTCTGTAAATGTCTATCTGTGTAGAGATGGAGAAGGAGATATAGAGAGTGTGCTATTATGTGAGGCTTCATAAGAGAGTACAGTCCCTTTCAGGGCAACAAGAAAGCTTCGTTAGAACTTAAGGTAAATACATTGACATTAACATAACTCCCAAATATTTCTCTCTCCTCTTGCTCCTGTGGCTTTGGTGCTCAATTATGAAACTTGGTTTAGAGCTTTCAGCCTCTCTCTCTGTCTCTCTGTCTCTCTGTCTCTCTCTCTCTCTCTCTCAGCTTTCTTCACAAAAGCATTCAACCCTTTCATTTGCACAGGAGCAAATGTAAGAAGGTTTGGCCGCTCGTTCCTTTCACAGCCCTTGGATAAAAACCACAGTAGCTTAACCTGACAAAAGAAGCCCAAATTGCTCTCTGATGCACAGGCAGTATTGCCTTGAGGTGCAATTTTAAAGCAAGGAGCCAACAAAAAGGTGTGAGTGGCAGAGAAAAGACTTCATTTGCTATCTCTCTTCCTTTAGACTTCCATCTGGCCCCCATTTCCATAGCATCTGCACGCCTCTCTGGCAGCACTTAGTTCTTTCTCATTGCCCCATGAGAGTGGGCAGCTCCCTCCTTCCTTTTGTATGGAACAAGTGACCTAGTGAAGGTCGCAGAGAAATCTGACTTTATCCATGCATTGCTTTGTACCTCTAGATGGTAACAGCAAAACAAAATGGTTTTGTTTTATTCCATGGAGCGATCGGCCGATCAAGGAGCACCAGATGCAGATAATGTCCTGAAAAACATGCAAGATCTAGAGGTTGGAAATCACTTGATACATAAGATGTCTGGAAGTTAAGAAGGTGCCTTGTATCATCTCAGACCCGCAGTTAGTCTAGCCGAATATTGTCAACTCTAAGCTTCTGTCCAGGTTTTCTGGCAAGATTATTTGCTAGCCTTACTTGGAGATCCCTTGTCATTTGGAGGTGGTTTCCTTTGTGAGTACTCACCTGGCCTGACTCTGCTTGGCGTCTGAAATCAGATGAGATTGGGGATGTTCTGCCACTTGTAATTGACTTCTTTTTCCAATAACAAATTTATTCCTAAGGTACATTACGGCTGGAGCCATGCAGTGTAGTTGACAGACTAGGATTCATGAAACCTGGGTTCCCTACTTGACCATGGAAATTCACTAGGGTGGCACTTGTAAAACCACTCTTTAAATATTTAATGTACCTTGAAAACCCTAGTATGGTTACGATTCGTTGGGTGCAAATTGACAGCACATAACGTGCGACATTGCAATAATTACTTGACAGGAAATAACTATCCTTTTGCAATGTAAGTGTGATGTTTACAGTTACTCCTCCAGTTATAGGTTATGGTAGTTGTATACTGAATAATGCATGAGGCAGGAAGCATGGTTGAGATATCTGCTTACGCTGTGTCTCCAGCTGGTGCTTCATGTCCTGTTGTGAGTGTTGAGGTGACCCAACATGCCTTGCACTTGATCCCAGAATATAATGTCTGAAATGGCCGTGAAGTAGTTTAATGGGCGTTTCCATCAATATGGGATGAAATCTAGTATAATCCAGGTTGTTTCTAGATTTGAGTGGTACCTTACTGAAATGCCTTCTGACGGGCCTGGGGTGCCAGACATAGGCTTATCATGCCTGTAAATCTGTCATCATGCTCTTGAAATAGCATAGGTGTTAGAGCATTGTAGGGTATTTTAAAGTGATAGCTCAGAGGCCCCACTTTTTGGCAGCAGGATGTCCACAGTGGTAGGTGGCTCCATTGGTCCCCAAGAGCTGTCCAAGGATGTTGAAACTGAGTCTCGCCAGAATGTGGAAGTACCATGCTATACGTAAAACATTACATCTCACTCAGTATTCTGGAAGGATAATGAGGGGTGAGCAACTACATTACTTTCAAACTTGTGTAAAGTAAGTGTTGTGTTAGGCTTTAAGCATAGCAAATAATGTTCGTTCATCGTGATTGTTGGAAAGGGTCATATGGCAATTTTTGGCAATTTTCTGGTTGTGCTCCAAAGAAGCAATAAAAATAAATGTGTTAGTACTGCATCAGTAACATTTAAGTTCTATGTTGCAAACACGTGATATTACTTAGGTTACTTACAAGCAATGAATTGAATTTTAAAAAGTAACATGTGATGTAAACTTATGAAAAGGACTTACCTACCGGAGCAACTGAAGGATTTTCAGTGAGCGGGGAGGTGTTGACAGAAGCTGAATGAGATTGCCCTTTTTAAAATTGGCATGCCATATAGCCTTACGTCCCATTGCCTGTAGCTTTTTAAACCATGTCTGCAAACACATTTTCCAAACAGCACTTCAAAACGGAATTATGTTCCCCATCAAAGCTTGTTGGTGCCTCCCTTGGTTGCTCCAGAAACTTTTAGCTCTTACTCAATTATAGTCTATGTATAACAAATGAAATCTGATTTTATTGTTCTCGTGCTCATAACCCCTAGGCCGGATGAAGAGCCATCTGCGGCTCAGAAGCTTGCCGAACATCTTTAAACAGCTAGAGTTGGCCCAATAAAAAGGAAATCATCTTTGCTTAATTTGCATTTCCCAGATGCTTCATAAAAAGTCACAGGACAAATGAGGAGTTATCCACCCCTTGTTGTCCATTGTCAGCCTCTGCCAAACGGGCATTGCTTTTGGGTTGCTAGTCTTTTCCAGACTGGAAGGAGGCAGTGCGCAACGCTGGCATGTACTAATGGGAGTAGCAAGTAGTCCTTGGAATAGGGCATGCTGCTTCAGCCAACATGGCACCTGACTTTGCGCCTGTTGCGCCTGAATTTGTAGGGAGAACTGTCCTTTTCTTAAATAGTTAGCTCTCCTCCCCACAATACCTGGCTTACATCCCTTTCTAATGGACTCCTGTTACAAGTATAGCTGGACCTCTATAAAGATGTTTTTAGATAACATTTGCTCAGCTGCACATTGGCATCACATTGCCAGAGTCTATTAGGCAGAACATGTTTTTAGTGTTTTTGAATTGTAAGATTCATTCGCCAAATTGGCACCTCATTGTTTACAACTGAAATAAATGTCTGGAAATCAGGCCGCAGAGAGGGACTTGGGAGCAATGCTTGTAAGTGTCTGGAGTCTGTTTGCTCCCCTCTTTAGAAAGTGGCTGCTTATTTCAATCTGCGATCCATTTTTTTCCCTCCTAATTAAGGAACACAGTTCAGTTCAGAACAAATCCCATTCATTTCTGTGTTGTGACAAAAACAGTTTAAAGGGACGTATGGATGAGAGAGAGAGAGAGAGAGAAAGGCTCATAACTAGAATTCTCCCCCTCCCTGCTTTCTTATCCACTCCCCCCCCCCCCCGCCAAGTTTGAAAAGGCCAAAGCCTGAGAAATCCTGAAAAATTAATGGAGTCTCAGTAGGTTCTGCACATTTGCCAGTGACCTCTCCTCTCCCAAGCCCACCACGGGTCACAAATGAAAACTTTGAGGCACAATAGCTGCACAGTGGCTGTGCTTTTGTATGTAAATATGACCTAAAGCAATGTGGGGATCCGGTGGCCCATTGTTGCTGGAGGTGGTGTGATTTCAAAAGAGGCGCACTTGGGCTTTTCAGAGTGTGCCGCAGAGATACCGCAAATGTCACCAGCAGGCTTCTTCCCTTTGCCAGCTCCTTCTGCCATCTTTTGCCATCTTCCTCCATCACAAAAACACAATCAAAGCCTTTGCTAAATAATTTAGAAGTCGCCTCAAAGGGATTTGCAGGAGGGGGAGAGGGGGAAAAAGAAAAAGGGTCTCCTGCGTTTCAAAAGCACACAGCAGTCCATTGACCCGTCTTCCTTTCCCACTCACCCTTTGGCCTCCTCTTTAGTTTTCAGCTTTAAAATATTTTGCAAGTATCCTGCAGGGTTTTGAACTCATAATAGTCTGCATTTTCCTCTTATAGGAGAAGCAGGGGGCTTCCTTCCTTCCTTCCTTCCTTCCTTCCTTCCTTCCTTCCTTCCTTCCTTCCTTCCTTCCTTCCTTCCTTCCTTCCTTCCTTCCTTCCTTCCTTCCTTCCTTCCTTCCTTCCTTCCTTCCTTCCTTCTATTGTGTGTGTGTTTGTAGTGTTTGATGGTGGGTGGGTGGAATAAGAATTGTTTGAGACTTCACAGTGACTGAATTTGCATTTTTCTCACTGTATAATCACACCCTCAGCTTAGTTTTAGGAGAAGAATTCAGCAGAGCCGTAACTGGGGAAGAACAGCTGAGGCTTTGCTCCAGGACAGCAGAAAGTGGAGGACAGTGAAATTTAGACATGGCTCTACTGATTAATGTTAGGAAAATAAATTGCAGTACCTCCTGGCCTGTGTTAAGTCCCCCCTTTTTTTTAAAGCATAAAGTTTCCAGGGGTGGCGGTGGTTGAAACCACATTCCCTTTCTCTGTTTTCTTGGTGGGAGAGTGGACTTCATCCATGCACCAAAGTGAAGTAGATGGGAGACAGTGATGATAGTTCCAGGCGCTAGAATTTGTAGTTACAGCTTTGGGATTCAGTAGCAATTCGACAGAATTAGGTTCTTGTTTTCATTTCTGCAAGTCCACAGACTAACATTTGATTGTCCTTTCAGAAACCCTGAGATTTATGTCAGTATTAAAATGGTTTCCATGATGAGGTAGTCTAGTGTTAGTTGGGAACCACATACCTGGCATGGGTCTCCTGGGACGTGCGGGTCCTTTAGTCCAGTGGAATAATGGGAGTAGCTCCCCTTTATGTAATAGAAGAGGTTTTGACGTATTTTCAATCATCCCTTTCAAAAGGTAACCCCTTTGGAAGATAGAAACATTGAAGAAGGCAACAACATTCCATCAGTATGTGAAAGGCTCTTTTAACAACCCAAACGAGAAAGCTAATTATTTTTCCTAACTGCTTTACTCTTTCAAATCTTTTGCTGTAATGGAGATTTAGAATCCATCACTATTCAGCTATTATTTCTGTGTAAACAGAGTCATGCCCTATTGCGCCAAACAAACAGTCAATTTTTTCCATTACGTTTAGCTGCAGATAACAAAGGGTGCTGGGCAAATGAGCACAGTGTGGGCCGTACTGCTTCATTTTGTTCCTTTTCTCCTAAATTATCACAGGACGAAAAGGGTTAAGGTCTAGAAATTAGCTGAATTTTGTGGTAATGATCCGAGGCCTTACTGCATGTGCCTGGCTGTTGCCATGGTCTCTTAGCTTTAACTCCTGCCATTGACATGGCATCAGAAGTTAAGCTTTCATTTACACAGCTGTGCCAAGAACTGGTTTAACTGGGATCTTTACACAGTTAGGTGGGAACAGAACAATCCTTCCCAGCATATACTTCCGCTCTTCCTGTGTAAGCTTTTGTCATGTTTGCAAGCTCTCTTGCTGTAGCAAATCTTTGCCATTGGGGTTGCCTGCATATCTTTGGCTGGCTTTGCACATAACAGCAGATCAGATTAGGGTTTCTTGGCTGTTAGAGGTGTCTGAATCCATTCCTCCTGAAAAACAATGATTTGTTAACAAGCACAAAGAAAGACTCAGAAGCTGTAGTTTGTGGTTGCCTTACAAACTCTGGCACGTTTAAACTGTTGCCTATTTTTACATTTGCATTTCCCACCATAGCTTGCTCTTAACCTGTTTCCTCAGCCCTCAAGTGAGAATTGATATAAGGGTTAGAAGAAGAACCACCAAAATGGGGCAACGTGTGGTTGATGGTGAGATAATCTTTGGCTAAATTCCCATGGCATAGTGTATTATGTAAGCACAGTAACTGAAGTAGTCTTACCATATAAACATTTCATAAGTACAGGCTGAAAGGAGACAAGCGGGTGTATTACTGCTGTTGGGACTACAAAACCCATGAGCACTAGCTTTCCGCTATACTGTCTAAGGGCTTACAGGAACTGTGAACTTACTCAAGCATAATGACACATCGGAAGAGCATCGGAAGAGCCCTGTTGTAGCAGTCCAAGAGTCCAACATCGTGTTCCAAACAGAATCCCACAAGCAGGATTTTAAGGTGATGGCCATTGTCTCCCCCATTGATCGTCTCCAGCACCTAGTGTTCAAACACAGAGGTCTATTAACTTGACTTATTCTTAATTTCCTGTCTCTGCATCCTGTGGCAGCAAATTCTGTTAATAAGCATTATGTGGATCGTGTCTTTTGTCTGTGGTAAGTCTACCGCTGTTCAGCACTAAGCAAAGGAGATTAAACCTCTGGTTTTCATGATGGAAGCAAAATGGTACATACTCCATTTTGGATGCTGGAACTTAGTCCATTCAGCCTGTGCTCTGTGGATTATGGAACTTTCCTTTACATGCATGTTTGTCCTGGATTCCTACAGCCATCTTGCCATTTTTCCAACAAGAACCATCCTCCTCAGCGCTCATTCCCTCCCTGCATGTTCTTAGAAGCTAGACTCATACACAGCTCCTATCTGGCACTGTGCAGTGAGGTTGCTTGGCCTCTACTGTCGGATCTGCTTCGATTTGGATTCCTGCCTTGAGTAGAGGGTTGGACTTGATGGCCTTATAGGCCCTTTCCAACTTGATGATTCTACTTCTTAACCTCCCCTTGTGCACATTGCATTAATTAAAAGAGATTTGTATGAGGGACTCAAATCGATGGCAACCCAGAGTGGACCTTGAATATTTATTGGAGGGTCCTCTGTCATTTCATCAGTGCTCGTGTAGCATCATGCTCAGTGTGTCTTTTCCATTTTTGAGCAACAGCAGCACATGCTCTGGGATGGGAGAGTTTCCATCATCTGTCACTGCTGCAGTAAAAGGGGTGCCTGTTACTTGATTGTTGTGCGTCACCTGCAAATAGTTTACCGCACTGCAAGGAGGCCCTGCCCTGAGGTGGCTACAGCCTAGAAACAGGAGAGGGACAAGAGAAGAGGGGAAGGAAAAAATGGGCAATACTACTGTTCCATGTATTTGTGTTTAGTTACAAGAGGCTGGGTGGCAGTCCAAAGTCTTACCTGGAAAAAGTAGGGATGTGTAAACCTGAAACCTTTCTAGGCGTACATCTCCTTCCCTTTATCTTCTCTAGAGTATGCTATCTGAAAAGCTTAACTTTAATCTCTGAGCTGTGAACCTGGCTTTAAGTGCTGGTAGGTGTGCGTATGTTTTAAAACCCTTTTTATTGGGTAGCTAAAACTACTCAGCATTTTTAAAAGCAGCAAATACCATGCTGGCTGCGTAGCATATGGCTGTTAGGAAAAGAGGTTTCCTATTTATATATAGCTTGTTCCCAGCAGAGGCATTTATTTAAGAAACAAATGCTTCTGGTTAGCTTCTGTATGGATTCGGTCCAGCTCGAAACCACTGCCACGAGTAAAATTCATTTGACGGCAAAGGAAATAAAAACAAATGCTTCCTGACATCGGGCATTTCCTCCCAAGGGCCGCTGGGAGCTGTTTTCCTCCTTGTTCCTTTTTTCTTCTTCCCCCCTCCAACTTTTAAATAACGATTGCATTACTCTAAGTTCTCACTTGGCAGCCCAAGGCAGTATAAATATTGAAACAATTTAATTGTTGGACGATAAAGTGGAATTCTTCGCATAGACCCACATACGTAAAATATATCTGTTTCCGAAAGGTTATATAAAAGAATCCGCCTTAATGTTTGTGTCATGTAAAGGTCAGGAAATGAGTTTCATAAGTTTTGTGTTTCCACTTCTAAATAAGAATAGTATAAAATAGCTCAACTTTGACCCTTGCCTGTTCACGTGCATGCACACTTGCTAAATATATATATTTTCACTTAATGATACAGCTCTTTTTAAAAAATGACTTTTACTACCTCTGAAGGGACCTAGATATTTGGTGGCTTTCCAGGAAAGAGGGATTTCATTCCTCAGGAGATGAAATCAAGAACACCCATCTGCCTGATATATATATATATATATGATAAGAGCTGTATCATTAAGTGAGTTAGTTAATATTAACAGAGTTAAACATTTCAATTTGGAATTAAATCGGTATTTAAAATGGTTTTTCGAGTTCATAAGGCAGCCAATTTTTAATGTTGTTTGTTTTTATTGTAAGTGCTTAGACTCAGTGGTTGGAGGCAAGTTCTGAGAAGATGCATTCCCTACTGCTTCTTGCTTGTAAAGATGCTTCTTTTGATCAGGTCCTTGCTGTGATCCTTCTCTAAAATACAGTTTCCAACAACAACTGAACACTAACAGAGAGAGACATCACGCAGCATCATATGGCAAGGAGTTCCACATACGGTGTGTTACTATAGAAAAGGCCTTCTTGCATATTAGCACCAACCAGAACTCTGGTCTCAGATGATTGGAGGGTGCAATAAATTAGTAATAAATACTTAAATAACTAACCTTGCCTTGGAGAGAGCGGCTTTAAGTACTAAATAGCCCTGGCAGGTTGTCTCTGAGATGAGATAGACTTGTGTGTAGAGGCAATTGGTAAATAACATGGCCCTAGGCCATTTGGATTCTTAAAGATAGTAACCAGCATCTTGAATTGCACCTGGAAATGGACTATTAGCCTGTGAGCCTGATAGCAGAAAATAAGTCCCCAGATGCCTGGATTTAGATGTTTTCGTAACTGAAGCTTCTGGATAGTTACTTAGGGCAACCCCAGGAAGGGCATGTTGTAAGTATTACATCTGAGTGTAACTACCACATGAGATGAACGTCTGTAGCCAAGTCTGACAGCCCCAGAAATTAACAAAATTGAGTCATCAGCTGAAGTTGGCCAACAGCATTTCTGGCCACAGCTGCTGTCAGAGCATTCAAGAGGAAAGCCAGATTGAAGAGTCCTCTCCAACCTCACCTGTGATCTTTCATAGGGGAGTGCAACTCTGTCCAGGAAAGGTTGGTGCCCTATCCCTGGATTAGTAACCTGCCTGTTTATACTCATGCAGCTAGTCGCGAACCTCAGGCACTGCTTCAGAAGCTCCACTGTTCAGGCACGTAACAACCATTTTATGTACATGCTAAATAGAGAAGTAACTTATTTGGACTGCAAAATCTCCCAGTGGGAAATAAGCAATGTTTGAAAGCCCTGGTGCTAAGTAATTTTGGAAATCAAACCAAAACCTTCAAGTTTCCATTGACAAAGGGGTCTTCTAGCACCAAGTTTTGGCGTTTGCTGCCCAGGAAGAATTGGAAGGTATGATCTTGGTGTCCTCATCCAAACACAGTGATCCTGAAAGTTCAAGAGTACAATTCAGAGTTGACCAAGAAACCACTGAGAACATGTCTGCCTGCTCTCCTTTTGTCAGAAATACTTCTGCATGTGACCACATGTGTGAACTGACTACCATGATCAGAGTGGTTGCTGGGAAAGCAGAGCCTGAGACTGATTTCAGACGGTTGGAAAAATTTGTAGTGCTGGGGTTTAGAACAGCCGTGTATTGTTGTGCTGCAGCTTATACCGAGTTTATGATCTCTCTGTTGAAATCCTATCGCAGGTGCTAGATGTCCTCTCTTCATTATCATTATCATCATCATCATCATCATCATCATCATCATCATTGTTATTGTAGTTGCTAGACATGGTGGAGAGGGAATGGTGGTAGAGACATGGCAGAAGACACAATGTTCTTGAAAATACTGCTTACCTTTGGCAGGGCTCTTTTCCTTTCTTTCTGTGTTTGCTAATTTTGCTGTCATTTTGTTGTGAAAGGTAATCCAGGCATTCTCCTGGAGCAGCCTGTTTTTCACAGCCCTTTAGAATGTTCTACAGGAACACAGTGGAATTATTAAAAAAGAATAAAAGCGTCAGGTTGGGTGGGAGAATTGTATCTACAAGGTAGCAGCGCAGTGCTATCTGACACTTCATCTGTGTTTTGGTGATGCAGCCTGTCAGAGACACTTTACATTTGCCACATCTAAGAACCCCTGTGTGGAGGCACGGTTGTTTCTGTTGTCTTTCAAAGAGTTTGTATGTGTTTGTGTGCGCTTGTATGAGCTTCTTTCTCTCCCTTATTTAAACGTGTCTCAGGTTTGCTGTTGGGGCTCCCAATTACATAGTGCAAAGACAGAAGAAAAAGGAAAACGCTTATGACTCACGGCTAGTGAAAGCTACAGGCGTCGGGCGGCATGGTGGCAGCGGCGGTGGCTAAGAATCTTTTACCTCTAGTGACCGTTCCTTGGTATACAGTGTCCCAAAAGAGCTCCAGACAGTGTGGCTAGCGGTCAGGGATTCTTGGAGCCAAAGGCCAAAATGTTTGGGGAGATCCAAAGCTTGACCAAAGCTCACAAATACTTGGTGTTTCTACAGAGTACAGTACCCTGAAGAATAACGCGTCACTATTTTCCCTCTGTATGTTTGTGCCCATGTAACAACACCATGCTCCAGATGTCCACTCTTTGTAAAGTGTTCCCTTGGTGGATCTATTTATCAATTGGTATAAATTGTCCTTGCGCTTGGAAAATGGACGTCCTTATCTCTTTTAAGGTTTTTTTTTTAATCGTCGTTTAATCTCCAGAGGTTTCCAAGATGATATGAAAAGCCAAAGTACAAAAGTTAATTTTTAAAAAATAAAGTGATGTATATTAAAAGAAAAGCCGCACCAAAGGACAATAAAGCAGTGGGTAAAACAAGTAATTCTACCTCGGAGAGCAGTAGAAAACAGAGTAAGATGGCAATCACAGGAATAATATCCAACTTAATGTTTATTAAAACCCCAGAAAAAGCAAAAAAAAAAAGCTTGGCATCTAAAGCGCAGCAACAAAATGCTCCAGGTGGAGCGCTCTGCACTAGGGATATAAATTCTCATTTGGAAACTGTAATTCCCCCCCCCCCCCTTGTGTTGTGAGAGAGGGCAGGGTATTTTCTAACAGTATAGAGGAGAGTTTTCCCAGTCCTTTGCTTCACAAAAGGGAATGATGCTAGTTGTTCAATAGACTTCCCCCCCATGGCATTAACCTCAACAAGAAAACATGGGCTCCTTTTTCCATTCTTGTCTTAAGGTATCATCTTATAGCAAGCCTCAGCCAAATGAAATCAAATGTGGTTTGACCCCCCCCCCCCTTTTTTTTGCGTCCAGAATAGTTCAAAACGTACTTAACATGCATTAACAATATCATTACTCCAAACAACTTTCCGTGACAAATCAAATCCATTACAAAAACAAATTATTGAATCAAACTAATAAAATTACAGAACAGTCGGTTTCAGTAAAAGAAAAAAAAATGCAATCATGCTCAATTCTTAACAGCGGTACATTTTAATAGAATAAACAGCAGTTGTGTAACAACAGCATTAAATTCACAGTTCATTTATCCAAAAGATACTTTAGCATACCATTTGGCCTAAGACCTAATAGCTTTTCTTCCTCCTTAAAAGGAATCCATGAAGTCACAGGAAGCCTGCTAAGGTTGCTGTTGTTGTTTCAAGCACAGACAACTAATTTTCAATGGGAGCTATATTTAAAATTCAGCAAAGGCTGGCAAGCAACCTTTATGAGGTGAAGATGTGCATATTCACAAGAAGGCGGAACTGCAACATTCTTCTCATTGGCTAGTATAGTGAGGAATTCATGTGTGAGCATGCGCGCATGACAACTTTGGATTTTGCACCACAGCTATTTGCCTGCCCTCAGATCTTAACTCCAGAATTTTCAGTCACCATGTTTCCCCTTCCCCTCACAATTTTGCATGCCTTCTCTAGCATTTGCCATCACGCCAGATGGAGACCTTCTTGGGTGGGTCGGTGGGTGGGGACCAGTGAGGGAAGCACAGAAGGTCGGTGAATTAGTTTGGCACTTAGATATACAAGGCAAAGTGGAGGTGAAAAAAGTCAAACGTGACTTATTGAAGATAAAGAGGAGATGGGGAGCAGCTGGAAGTGGAAGATACAGTCAGGAATAGAAGCCAGGTCTCTTGACACCCATGCCAGACCAGGAAAGTTATTTTGGGCTTCAAACTGTGAAGTAAACACAGTCCCCTAAAGGGAAGGAAGCCTAACTCGAAGCAACTTTTGAATTCCTTCTGCAACTTTTTATTGTTTCTCTATTCCCTCGCTCCCTGCTGCGGCAGGTGTGGAAGCTGCCAATTGGTGATGGGACCAGGGCCCTCTGGTGCACCCTAGGGCCATGTGAAAAGAGCGTCTCACGTGTCCCATGGCAGGGAGGGGAAAAAACCCACAATTCCACCCCCCAAAAAAGTTAAACCAATGGCTGCGATTTCAGTGATATCGTTTGTGGCAGTGGCATCCTGTTGGTCATTCTGGGTGTCCACCAAAAATGTGTCCAAGCATGTATCCCCGCACCAGAAGCTCTGAGTTCTTACAGGTGCAGTTTGGCCGTCTCTGATCTAAAGAGCTGTTTGTGTGTGTGTTTTTAAGAGAGGTTGAATTATCCCTTAACCATGAATCGCACACACCATACATATTTTACCACCCACACCTTAATCTGGTTATTGGATTTGACATAAACTCTAGGAATACTTTGGGTGTCTACGTCCAAGACTTACCGAAAAAAAGCAACAAGCTAATCAAAGTTAGAGGCAGCAAGGAAAGAAGACTGAACACGAGGCAGATTGACCCAGTAAAGGAACCGTGGCCTCTATAGTTAACCAGATCCTAAGCACGGCTGCTAATGGCAGGACTGTTTGGAGCTCACTGGTTCATAGGTGTAGGGTTAACAGAAAATCAGAAATAACTTGATGGCTCTTAACAACAACAATAGCTTCATTTGCCTTGCAAGCTTGTTGCAAAACAAAGCTGCTGTTTTGAGTTGCTTTAGGAAAGGGTAGGATACAAACATTAAGCACTGGAAAAGTCTTTTAATATCATGACCTCCACTCCCCCCCCCCGCCCCAAACACACACACACACAGTAAAGTGACTCATCAGCAAATGTTTATTTTGACTCCTGACTGGGAATTATTGAATTTACGTCTTTAAACAACATTTTTTTTGGCCTTAAACTTCTCTCAAACTCCCCCCGCCTGCCTTTGCCTTCACCACTGATGTGTTGTCTTCTCCCAGACGCAACTGATTGTTAATGGATTCAAAGTCTGGCAGGCTGGTGGAAAAACGGACTGCGAACAAGACAGTCTGCTCTTGAGCAGTTGACACTGCTGATCAGGGATGAGTTTCCTTTTATTGTTGCTGTTGTCTTGTGTGTGTATCTGCTCTGAAAGTGGGCTTAATCAAACAGGCAAGTGGTTTAACTGGCACCCATTTTCTCTCTTCACCCAGCCCAATCTCCATCCATCTCTCCTTGCCCTTTTGCGGCATATAAATTAAATAAATAAATAAATAAATAAATTTATTTAGCAGTCTTGGTTGTAGGGTACTGTTTCTCTAAGCCAGCATCTTATTGTTCTCTGCTGGAAAAAAACAACACAAATGTTTCTGGGAAGCATTTAAAGATTTTTCATTGATGGGATTATGAAGGTTCTTCATTCCAACCAGCCAATATGTAGAGTTGATTTGTGTGCCTAGTTATCAGGAGATCAACCTGAGTTATAAAGTTGCTGGGTCGGGATATGGAGAATCCCACTTGGTGGGAGAGAGTGATGGGGAATGGGCATGTGCTTGGAAAGAGGATAAGGAACATTATTTGTTAAACTTTTATTAACCCATCTTATAGCAGCAGATCTCAAGGGGAGATATGAGATGGTGAAGAGTGGGGTAGAAATATATTAAATAAATTAATTAATTAACTTTAGCAATTGGAAAAGCAAGGGCAGCTGAAGTATGCTATTTGTATACCACCCCATAGTATTTAAAGTTCTCTCTGGGCAGCTTACAATTTAATTATACAGACTACACATTCTCCCCCCTCTCCCCCAGCAAGCTGGATACCCAGTTTACTGACCTCGGAAGGATGGAAGGCAGAGTCTACCTTGAGTCAGCTAACTGAGCCTGAGATCAGACTCAGGTCATGATCAAAGCCTTCACTGCAGTACTGCGGTTTAACCACCGTGACACCTTTATTACATTCCTCTTTTTTTAATTGCTAGCTTTCAACATATGCTAGTCTTCATCAGGCTGTGCACCAATTTATTGTGGAGGGTGCAGGGGGAAAAAATGAAAGCCCCAGATATCCATGTCACATTTGTTTCTTAAAAATTAGTTACAAAATTCAGGCTGCAAACACAAGTCTGGAGTGTAGGTTTCAGATTCCAACCCTGGAGTCCATTGGTTGGATTCTGTCTCCTCACCCGTAAGATGAAGGGCTGCCAAGAATTCAGCATGGCAACCCTTTCCTTGACCTCTCATCTCCTTTCGGAAGGGCCCTAGCAAATAAATAAAATCAAATAAATTTATTGTCACTGTAAGTATATACATAGTATACACATACAACGAAATTCACATAGCAGTCTATGGTCCAAGCCAGCAGGGTGCCTGTCACCCTCTAGTGTAGGTTGAAGCCTCAGTGAATACAGGCATTTTATGTGTGTGTGAGAAAAGCCAACCGTTTTTTATACTTCTGCAGAGGAATGCATGCTCTACCAACTGCGTCTATGCAATTAGGAACTCTGAAAAAGCCCGGTTCCTATTTGTGTGTGGGAAAATCTTTTGCCTCTGCAATTGCTTATGTCCTGTGTAGGATTTATGCAGACTTTCAAACTGTACATTCATAAGGTTGGATCTCCCACTGTGACCTCCTTGTCCCTATGTATTTATCAAGCACATGCTAATCTGTTGGCTGATGCAGCCGATGATAAAATCAGGCGTCAGCACAAATTTCTGTCGCTCTCGTTGCTATTAGCACTTCTTATTGTTTCAAGTATTTGGAGCATTCAGTTGACAAGCGTTGGCCTTCTGTGCATCATCTCTTCAGGCTGCATTCATCATCATTTCAGAAAGCAGCACAGACAGTATACGACAAACTGCAAAGACTCAGCTCAGCTCAGTTCTTGGAGTCTAACAAACTTTGGATTGGTGAAAGTAATACAGTCAGGTGCCGTTGCTGGGGTTGGAAACACTTTCTGTGCGGACTAACGGTTGAGGTTTCTGTGTGGTTGGTTGGCTGTAATTCTGGCAGTTAACACAAAACATAGCAGCTGCCAAGCAGCGCTGTGGATGCTTTAAAACACTCTTTCTGTGCAACCTCGGCACCCTCAGCTTTATATCAGAGTTGAAAACTTGCGTCTTTTGAGGGTGGGGGAGAGAGTGGACCTTTGTGGGCACAAAATAGGTACAAAAGGAAGGAGGGGAAAGCTGGAGTTGTTGGTTGCCAATAGCAGTTCATAGCTGTTAGTTTTGAACAGCGCCATAAAGCCTGTTTTTACGGTGATAACAATGGCTTTGACAAAGCACTTCCCTATGTGGCTCCTTGCTGATGCTGTTGGAGTCCCAGTGCTGTGATTTTATTTTTTTAAAAAATGTAAGAGAGAAGGAGATGGGGTGGCGGTTAGCTTGGAAGCTTGAACTTTGGCAAGAGGCTGAGAAACAAGTAGAATTAAAACAAATCTTTCATATGTTTCAGACTCAGACGCAAACCAGTGCTGCTGGGTTCAGCATACTGAAGACTGTGTCTTTATATATATGGAAACCACTGGGATGTGTGAGAGATGAATGCCCTTGAACTGGGGAGGAGCTGACTCTTGACTTAGTGTCAACCTGTCACTCCCAACCATCACTGCATGTGCTACCAATGGGACCGATGGCTTCCATAGAAATTGCTAAGAATTCACTCCCCCTCAGTCCAGGACCTCTTACAAATGTGATGTGCCATCTCCTACCTGCTTGTCCTAAATTGTCGATATGCAATCTTTTGGATGCTTGATAGCAAACATTCTTTGAAAACCATGTAGCGCCACGAGACCCTCTGTTTCTTAGCACTTTACAGTTCGTCCATATTCTTAGTGCTTTACAGTTACAATAGCAGTAAAATTTACACTTAGCACTATTATCACAATTTTCAATGACTAAAAGAATTATTTCTTTTCATTCCTTTGTGTTTGCTGTCAACAATGCAACGATAATTTTTAAAAGACCATTAAAACTGGGGGTGGTCGATCTCAGTTAGGCCTAGGGCAAATTTTCTATTTGGCTGGCAGCCCCACCCTTCAAAAAAGCTGCTGACAACCAGTGGTGTGATCTACTGCCAAAATACAGCAGCAGCTTCCCAAACATTGTGAACTGGGGTGTTTACTTACGGTTTTTGTTACTACATACTGCTTTCTCTAGAGTTAGGAACTGTGTAGGCATCAGAGAACTACAGAGCTGTGATTCTCAGATACCTAAATAGTCTCTACCTAAAGAGAAAGTAACAAAGATGCAGGAAGGAAGATGGAAGTAAACACTCAGATTGAAATGCTCTCATCTAATTAAAGCAAGTAAACTTAAAAAAAACCAAGTTTCAGAAGGAAAAAATAAGCAGTAAGCCATAATTCTTCATTTAATCAGTTCTTTTCCTTCCTGAACTTTTCTCCTTTATTTTATCTTATGTGACTGGTTGTAACTGTCTGCATTTTTCATTTCCTATTGCATGACCAAAGTGTTTTAGCTTTCTGCATTTTTTGAGTTTTATGATTTCTTGGTCTTTATTCATTTGCCATAATATTTCTTCACTGGTTACTCTTTTGATCCACGACACTCTTAGCATTCTACAATCAATTCACATTTCAAGTGCTTGGATCTTTTTAGTAGTAAGCGATATTAAAAGTCCGCAATTACGTGCCGTACAATAAAAACAAGGATATACAGCACTATAAAGTGAACATTATTGAGCCAATTTTAAGGTTGTTTCCCCACTTAATACATTATTCTTCTTAAGGAAACTTTCATCCTAAGGTTATGCTTCATTCAGATGTCAAATGTGGATTCGTGCTGGTGAAATAGCGCTCAGAAGCCACGTGCAGTAGAATAAAGTCACTTCCTTTGAAAACACTAAACTAAATTATTTTTTGGAGCATTGGTGGTTAGCATTGGTCATTATTCTCCTCCCATGAGGAACCGTAACCCCTGGGCATTGCTGAAACTAATCTTCAGCCTCCAATATATCGAATGAAGAATATCCGTTTGCTGAAGAGCATATGACAGAAGTAATCTAAGCCATTCCACCGAAATAAATAAGTTTGAAAAGAAATCTTTCAATGTATTGTCTTTATAAATATCTTTTAAATTGAGTGAGAAGGACGATGTGCAGGTTGATGGTATTTTGAGGTGGCTGTTGAAATGCATTTCACACTCTTAGTTATCACTGAATGTGAGTGATACGTTCAGTTGCCCTCGCCCGCCCCAACCAACGCCCCATAATTCATTTGCTATATGTTTCTTTGGTGCTTTCAAAGGGACCGTTGGTAGATCAGGAATGGTGCTATTTCTTCCACATGATGGTTTTAAATTTCGCTCAAGTTGTTCCTGATTGATTCGAGAGAGCAAACAGGCTGATTTAGGGGGCAGGATGATTACATCTGCGGAGGAGATAATAGACAGGGCACACATTAATTTGAAAATAAATGTGGAAAAACAGTGTCTTTTATAACATTAATTTCCCGTTGACCTTGTTCTTGGTACACAGCCATTTCTACACATTGACCTACACATGTGTTTTCCACCGAAGCCACCCAAGCTATTCACTCCATGCCTTGGAAACTTTGAGGTAGAGTGTAAGGAGTCAGGAGCAAGTCTTAGGAATTGCTGCTGCAAGCTGAAATCAGATTGCTTTTGGGATCAACTTAGAACTCTTTAGTTTCAAGTAACTAAATAGTTACTATTAAATTGCCAAAGCCAATGAAGTCATGTCTCAACAAGTTACATTCATACTGGAAATCAGTTATGCCTTTGTTCCGGAGAGGAGTGAATTAACTTCCAGGTAGTCAGTTATTTGCAACTAGTTACTTCTGATCTCTGTGCTTTCTATCCCATTTATGCCATTTTATCTTTCATTATCTGCATGAAGTTGTATATGAGCTTTTTTGAGCGCCTTTTTAGAGTGAAATGGTAATGTAAGCTGCAAAGATAAAAATAACTTATAACCTGTTCAGAAGTGAAATATACAGTATGTATATCGTGTAGAGGGAAGCAGAAAAGGAAATCATAGTGAGAAGTCACAAGTGGTGAATGTTCCAGCTGTGTCAATCTGTACACGATTAGGACACTCATAAGCTTACAGAGCTTTCCCCCCCCCCTCACAACCCCCGGGTGTTGACCTCTGTGAATGCTGCCTTCTGATATATACAAACGAGTTAATACAGGATATAAAGGATAATGGAATTATGAATTGCAAGATTTTGTGCAATCAATAAATGCATTAGCAGAAGAATCTTCTCTTCTGTTAATTTTGTGTTGCTATGGTATCTCAAAATGGAGGACTGTAGGTCATTCTGCCAGAACTGAGGGCTCGCACAAAATGTGCAGATCCTCATGGAAGACAGATAATGCGTTACGCACAACTTCAGCTGAATGATAAATTGCCTCTTTATCTGGTGTTGTCCAGGGAGATCCACTGCAGAGAATTGAGAGAGATGTTTCACACCACCAGCTAACATTTTTTTGGAAGTGGACCAAAAACCACAGAGTTTGGATTGGAAGCGCATTTAACTGTGTGCAGGGTCATGTTGGTATCTCATCACTAAAACTGGAAGAGGATGGCAATAGAGAGATTAGTCATCAGAAAGCTTAACTATTAGTGATAGAGTTTATGAATTGCTTATTTATTTCGGAACGTCTAGAATTAAACTTTTATAAGCATTGCTTTCAAGTTGTTTATTTGTGGGTTGCGGTACATGTTATTTATGGAAGTACCCATACTTAGTTGTGATAAGCTTCTATTTAGTTAAAATCTTACTCAAATAACATCTTTTTTAAAACAGCAGAAATAAGACAGTGGCTAAAATCTTCCGTAGTTATGCTGGCGTAGCACAGACTGTGTAACTTTTCAAGGCAAAATACCTCAAGTTAAGACATCATCGTAGACGTTATCAGTTGCATATTGTATTATATGGCCCAATGTCCAACTGATATTGGCTACAGTGATTTATTAACTTCTAACATTTTACCTCCAAAAGGTATACCATTTACATAGTTTCAAGTTGGTTTCTGTACTGTGACTTGCATAGAAATGTTTTAATAGTTGATCCAGAATTCATCAGAAGTCTGAAAGACAGACTGGATTGGCCCTCCTGTCTGTTAAGTCAAGGATGTGTGTTGGAGAAATTTCTAGAGAGGCAGTCATGTTAGTCTGCTACAGCAAAAACAACATGGAGTTTTGTGGGCTGCAGTCCTTTTCTTCAGGTAGCATAAAAAATGGGTCACAAAAACATGCACTAAATAAAATAATTTTCTTCAGATGGCATTGGAAGTAGGTTGTAATTCTCAAAACCACGTTCTAAACAAAACCTGTTCATCTTTAAGGTGCTTGGTTTGAAGCCACCTGGGGCCATTAGTAAATGTTTCAGCCAGTGTTTCCTAATTTAAAGAATTGGTGGAATTTTTCAATGGTTTTGGAAGCTATGGAGCAACTTGGTGTCATCTTGTAATGATTAGGATGCTGAACAGTCCAACATGTGAGCCTATGGCTGTAGGCCCTCCAGTGTGCTAACGTCTTCCTCGCTTGTCTTGGGAAAGAAACTCTGCAGTCATTTCCAGCAGTAGAGCAGGCAGTCTGTGGGCTGCCTCTTATCTTGAATCTTGAGCATGTTTGCTTTTAGTTTAAAGCAACTTTCTGATATTCATTAATGCACCCACAGGTTTGACAGTATGGAGGTAAATTTATAAACCGTCCCAAATCAAGGAGTTAAGCAAACGGAAGCCAAGAGCTCATTATGCTTCTGGTTGTTCGTCCAGGCCTTGCCCCACAATGGGCAGCTTCCTCAATTAGTCATTTTTAACTCTCTTAGCCCAAGTGGAATCCATGGAATTATTATTTCTTTGCTATAATGGAACCTGTGCAATAAGGGTGCTTGGGATTAGAGTCAGGAGTCTCAGTGCTGGCTTTATTCTGCTCATGTTTTTCACATTTGGGTTAGAAACAATTTCAGAGTATTCTACGAATAAGTGTTAAGACATCTGCTAACTATAATTTTGCATCTGCTGAGTTCCATGAAAGCTGCTCATAAAATGCTAACCTTGTGCAATTGAAAACAGTCAGGTTCACTGTGACTCTCGTACTTAAGATTTCTCAAGCGGGCTTCAGTTTCTCATCAGGTAGTTCACCCCCAATACATAGGGGCTTCTCAGCTTCTGCTGCTGAAAACTGCCTATGTATGCAAAGTGTTCTGATTATTGTTCTAATTGTCACTTTTTATAGTTATATAAAGTTTTTTGGATGCAACACCCTGTGCGTGTACTTACACTACAAAATCCCTGGCTTCTGCAGATGGACCTTGAACACACTCGTATACCCTGCCCTGAAATTCTGGAGAGCTGTTGCCAACATTGCTGGCATAGATAGTGTGAGTCAATATAAGGCAGGGATGGAAAATAAAGGGATTACAAGCCATATAGTGTCCCAAGCCCATTTTTGTGGGCCCCAAGCTACTCCCGAGAAGCCACATTGCCATGGCAAATTGCATGGCCAAATTTCAGGAAGAATTCTTTAACTTGCCTTGAGTGGGTTTGGGTAATTTGCTACCCACATGCTTGTCTCAAAAACCTTCCCATTTTCTCTTACTTTTTGCCTGACTGCAGTAGTAGGAAGCAGTGCATCCACTGAGAGTGGAATTTTGCTCTCAGGCCCACTGAAATTATACCACCCTGGTATAAACTTCCTATCTTTGTATGTTACATAGTGGTAATAGTGATTGTGTCTGATGTGAACTAGGCAAATGACTTCCAGTCTTTTCTTAGCCATGAAGCTCTGGCTGACCTTGAATAGGTCATAGTCTAAATCCTACATATAACCCCAGACTCCTTGGAAGATGGCAGAATACAAATGTAATGAATAAAAATATCAGCCTGGAAGGCTGAAATTGCTCGATTTTGCATTGTTGGCCCCTTTGTGCTCTTCTAAACAGCAGCTGCCCCAAATCTAGTGTTGGAATGTAATATTTAATTCAAAGGTTATTTTGTATTTGTGCTCCTCAGCATCTTTACTTTGGAAGTATTAGCATTATAGCAAACTAGGTCTCAATAATGCGCAATGCTCATGTTACTTTTCGATGTCATGAATTCACAGCAAGGTGACTTTCACCACACTGATTTTGTGTGTTGAGTGTTTTGTTTCTCAGCCGTCCCTGACATGTCTGAAAAACAAAAGTATTCATTGTTCTGACTTAACCAGGGGTGTTTTAAAAATGTTAAAAAGGAATCATTAAAATGTTTCTGTACTGTGAGGTTCAGTTTGTCACATTGACTCTTTCTTTTCTTCTGGAGAGCCTGGGAAGGAGGCTAAACCCTTGACAGTTCGGGTTACCTGTACCACTCTCTATGGGAACTGATGGCATGGTGCTTTTGCTCTCCCCCAGAATCCTCTGCAGGGTGTTGAACATTCTGGGGAACAAATGGTGCTTTCTCAGCAGATGGCATAAAGTGGAAAGTTATCTAAAAGCATGAAAAACACAGGTCTAGTGGCTGAAAGGGGATAGAATTGTGTGATTCATTGAGCCCTGTATAGCTCCTACACAGCCTGGAGCACCTCTGGGTTCCCCTCAAATAGAGAATTGTGATTCCAGAGACCTTGGGGGAATTATTTCCTGTTCAGTGGCTACTTCCTGCCCTCAGCACCTCAAAACAACCATCATAGCTGCTGACCACTTGGCTAAAACATGGCAACACTAAACCTAGCATGACTGAGCTATGAAACGCTGGAATACCATTTCCTTTGTGATTTGGTGGGGCGGTATGTGCTTTGTGTGCTGGAAGGTTCCAGGTTCAATCCCAGCCACATCCAGTCTAGGCAGAGCTGGAAAAGAGTCCTGGTGGAAGCTCAGAACTGCTGCCATCACTTGGTGTAGACCAGATGGAGGTAAGGCGGCACAGCTCCTAACCCCAGATATCTGGGACTACAGCTAACATTCCTGACATGCGTATGTTGTTAGGAACTGTAGTCCTAAATGACTAGGAGGTGCTAGGTTGTATACCCTTGTTATTGTTAGATAGACAAATGGTCTCAAAAATGCACCCTCTTGGTCCAAGTCCAAAAATTAAGCCTATGTTTAACATTTCTGGGTTTTTTGCCAGCATGAAGAAAATAAGTAATTGTAATTAATACTCCCTTTAACTCATTGCCAACAGATGTGGCCACAGTTAGAATTGGGTGTAGCTGCCGTAAAAAATGGCTCCTGGTTTTCCCGGTACAGGAAATATGTTTTTCTTTCTTTGCTTTATCCTGTTTAATTTTTTTAAAAAAACCCTTTGTCTAAACAAATTTGGTTGGATTTGCAAATGTGGAAGGTTAGTTCATGCCAATAAACAAAACCTGTTCCAAGTAAGGCATTTTCTTCTTTTATGATGATTCGATTTACTGCAGGAAGTATTTTGAAGATTCTCTGTAATTAGAATCTGGAGAGTTTAAGGAGCTGTTCCTGAAATTTCCTGACACTTGAACCCTGTGTGTTTGATCTTTACAACCCCTGTTCTTTCCTCCAAGTGTTGCTTGTAGCTCAAGAATGTCTGCAGATTTTCTATAAAACACAAGGAGGCCAGAAGCAAAATGTGAATGCAATTTTCTGTCTCTGTACGACTCTTCCTCGGCAGATTGTGGCAGTTGTGTCTGTCTGCTAAACCCAAATGAGCTAAACACTGCCAGGACTGGAGCCTCTACTTGCGATGTCCACATTCTCCTCGAAATAGGCTATTGTCACCTTTTGATAGATTCTCACTTCTCTCTAGGAGAGGGATGGGAACATGTGGCCTTCCGGTGGCTACTGGAATGGCACCATTCCTTTCCATTATCTGTGGTGCTGGCGGGAGTTTCAGTACAATGTCATCTCTCCTACTCATCAACAAAATTGCTACCTTTAGGGACTCTTTCCCTTTTTCACCAAGGAGTCTGCAAACCCCCAGCAGGTCTGTTGCCAAGGGCTGGCATGTCCAAGCACCTGCTGAGGCCCCCAGTCACACAGAAGTCTCATTGGCAAACCTAGAGATCCTCGAAAGACATAGGAAAAGGCCGGCTGGTTCAGAATTACACAAATGCAGTAGTTATTGAACTGCTAAAAAATCACACTGATTGCAAGCTTTCGTGAATAAAATCTCATTTCTTCAAGCTGCTCTCACCACCCCTTAGTGGAGAGTGTAGAAAAATTGCAGGTCAGAGTCTGAAAAATTTATGGCAGATGCCCATGCTGAGTCTCCTTGTATGAAGTGAGTTAAAATCAGCTGGGAGATGGGTTTCAAGCATCTGCTCTTGTAGTAGATTGGAATTTTCCACCCCAAACTCCAAAGGACTCGCAAATTACTCTGTGACGGACTCTCCCCACACCATCCCATTGTTTGCTCCTGAAACATGAAGATTCTTCTGGGCTGGGGGAAAAAACAATACAGAGACACAGCAACCTCTGTTAGAAAGTTGGGGTTTTAATTTAGTTTATTCACCAGGTAAAAGGAGCTAATTATACCTAAATTAGTCAAATAAATAGTTTTAAGTGGTGAGTCCTTGGTTGCTACCAATTATATGCCCTTCAGAAGAAAGAGGGGAGACATTTCCCTGCGCTCTTCAGGCAGGCAACCATGGACCAACCATTTGCCTCATCTTTTTCTTTCAGGTAATCTTTTAAAGTGGATGGGGAGATGGGAGAATGGTAAGCAGGGAATAGCTGGGGCTGTGCAGAGGTTTTCCTCCTCATTTCTTCTTTACTCCTGGAGCTGATGCTGATTTCAGCATGATGGAATTAATTGCGCTGTACAAACACAGGTTGTTTCTTCATCTGACTACTACGAAGAGCCCTCTGTGAGTCTGTCTTCGGAAAACCTGTTGGAAATCAGCTTGTGCAGAATAGGGCGATTCAACTATTTATCAAGGTAGGGTGCAGCCTGTATGAGTAGCCCCTTTGGTTTCAGGCTCTCCTTACAAAAGACCTTGAACATTCATTATTCCAGCTAATTGTTTTATCCTTACAACAGTCTAGTGAAGCAGGCTAAGTCAAGAGACAACTGATCCAAGTTACTCAATGGCATTTGAAGATAAGTAGGGATTTGAGCCCGTCCAGTCCATGTATGCCAATCTGACTATTAGAACACACTACCTTGAACAGTGCTGATAGGGAATATGAAAAGTTTGTTTCTCCTTCGTGTCCTCTGTGAATACACACTAATGGGTTAATCTGCGCCTGAGCAGAGCAGCCTCCGGAAACTTCCACAGCTTTAAGCACTTAGTGCTGGGACCTCCCCTACACCTGGCTATATAACTCCACCCCCAGCCCAGTGCTGCAGTTCTTTTTTTGACCGCCGCTGTAGCAGCAGCTTCGCTGTAGCAGCAGCTTCGTTTGGAACTTCGCATTGGAACTTCGCAAGTAGAAATGATTCTGTTCCTTTCTTTGACCTCCCTTTGTTCTTTCTTCTGTAACAAGTTGATTCTTTTGCCTGGGGATAAGGTATTAGCCGGCATTAGCTGTTCCTTGTAAAACTTTACAAAGCCTTTACAAAGCCGGCTTTGCAGCCCTCAGGGCTTTTCTCTTAAAGACATAAGGTCTCTTTTACTTTCTTTATAAAATTACCCCCAGGCTTAAGAGCAACAGTTTTCTGTCTGTTTGCAATTTCCTCTTCCTAGCAGGTTTGAAGAGGATGGCTTCTGAGCTTTGCCCCGCCTGTCAATGATTCTCCTGACTGAGGTACAGCCTCTCCGGAGTTTGGCATAGAACAGCCCTCTTGTTTCAAGGGGCTCGTTCTTACAGCTGTTTCGCAGTGAGCTGGGCTTCTGCACAGCCTAGGATTGCCCTTGGAAGAAGAAAGGGCCTCCGTAGCTCCTGCTCCCCACTCGTCAGTGGGGTACAGCCTCTTTGGAGGTTGGCGCAGGAACAGCCCTCTTGTTTCAAGGGGCTCGTTCATACAGCTGTTGACCCCGCAGCGAGTTAGGGCTCTGTCGCCCTGTCCCTTGGAGAAGAAAGGGCCTCCTGCAGCGCTGGTCACCTTCCCCGCATGTCAGTGATTCTCCTGACAGGGGAAGAGCCTCTCCGGAGTTTGGCATGGAACAGCCCTCTTGTTTCAAGGGGCTCGTTCTTACAGCTGTTTCGCAGTGAGCTGGGCTTCTGCGCGGCCTAGGATTGCCCTTGGAAGAAGAAAGGGCCTCCGTAGCTCCTGCTCCCCGCTTGTCAGTGGGGTACAGCCTCTTCGGAGGTTGGCGCGGAACAGCCCTCTTGTTTCAAGGGGCTCGTTCTTACAGCTGTTAACCTGCAGTGAGTTGGGCATCTGGAGCCCTGCCCTTGAAGAGGAAAGGGCCTCCTGCAGCGCCGGTCGCCTCCCCCACCTGTCAGTGATTTCTCCTGACATGGGGCAAAGCCTCTGCGTGTGATTGGCGCACGACAGCCCTCCTTCGTGGGCACGTTCATGCCGCTGCCGATTCCGGATAGAGCTGCACGCCGAGGCTGTAGATGTTCCGGCGACATGCGGTAAGCCTTGGGGGATGGTATGGGCCCCTTCAGCTCCCGCAGCTAGCCCTACGTGTCAGTGATATGCCTGACTGGGTTAACACCCTTGGGTGGTTTGGCATGAAACAGCCCTCATTTATCAAGGGGCTTGTTCACGCAGCTGCTATTTCCAAAATCAGTTAGGTGCCAAGGCAAGAGCTTTCTGGCAACATTAACAGCCCTAGCTTTGCCTCTGAAAAGGGGGGGGGCTGCAACTCCCACCGCTAGCCCTGCTAGTCGGTGATATCCCTGGCTGGGGTAGCACCTATTTGGTGGCTGATAATTTGGCACAAAACAGCCCTCTTTATCAATGGGCTGGTTTACGCAGTAGCCTGCGGCCCTGCCTCAGCTGCCGGGGCCAGTATAGGCTCATAGGTAAAGGACTCACAGGAGTCCACCCTAGAACCCTGCCGCTGGTGGGTAATTTTCCTCAGGTAGGTCCTCTCACGCTGACAAGTTGTGTAGGACCAGTCCCTTTATCCAGTATAGGAGCTATGAGCTCTCTGCCACCGCCACCATCCCGCTCCGCCTGGCATCGTTCTGAGCCACGGGCTATGGAGTGCTGAACGCCTCCACATACGCTTCACAGGTGTAGTGCTCCCTCGAACTCGGCTCCGGCAGCACAGTGTTCGCAAGTTCAACCGAACCTGCTGTTAACCCTTTCGGCTTCTCCGTTCTGGCAACTGTGTTGAGCCTGAGCTTGGTCGGGCTCGTGCTAGGGAAGTCTTCTCCCTTGTTCGTCAGAAGGGCTTACCTTATTCAGGATTGGGAGTCACAGGGGGAGGAAGATTTCCCAACCAATCTTCCTACACCCCTCTCAGTTGTCACAGAGGGTCACCCTCCTTTCCTATTAACAGATGAGGAGTTCTTTGGCCGCCATGTAGCCACTTACTCCTCTGCCATGGGGGCTTATCTTCACCACTTATGGAGTTTGGTGCTGCCCATTCTGCAGGTAGCTCCTGTGCACCTTTACAGTTCATGCCTCCCACGTCACTAGGAGGCACTGTTGCTGGTGCCTCACGAGCGCACTGCTGCTCGTTACGCCTTTAAGCCAGCATCTAAACAACTGACGGGTCGGGACCTGCCATTTGTTATTCTTGATAACCTGCTCAAGCTTTAGCCGGCGGCACAGTTATTTGCGGCGTAACAACCGCAAGAGCCTGACGATGGTCCTATCAGCCTAGGGCATCACAGGAACGTCTATGGCCTCAACCCCAAAGTTACCAGCCGCCGCCCCTAGACATGTGGGCAGGCAGTGCCCTGACCGGCAGGATTGCAGGCAGGACCGCAAGACTGAGCGGTCTCTTCTCTGTCGTTGACCAGTTAGTCCGTTTGACTCCTTGTCTTCCCAGCTATGCCACTGAATTCGATGTGCCCCTGTCACAGGCCGTGTTATGGCCGCCTCCACCCCTAATCCCACCCAAAAAAAAAAAAAAAAACCAAAAAAAACACACCAAGGATGGAGGCCTCTGGCCCGTCCTTGGGGTTGGAAGCCTGAATTCTTTTATTACTCTGCATATTTTCCATATGGCTTCCTTGGACTCTGTTATTCACTGGTTACGTCCAGGGGGTTGGTTTTTCGTAAGATGCTCCCTTTCATGCGGGCATCTGGTTAGACCGTCATCGCTTTCTCAGGGTTTCACTTGAGGGAATCACTGTTTACCCATGGTTGGATACCTGGCTTCCGGTCGCGGGGTCCAATTCACAGGCTGGTAAGCATACGTCCTTGGCACTGTCCCTTTCGTCAGCGTTAGGACTATAGGTCAACATAGTGAAGTTGACGTTACCACCTACACACTGTGTAAACTGTGTTAATGTGACTTTGGATGCTCTCTTGAAGCAGGCTTTTTCCTCTGCCATCAAGTCTGTGACAATGCATAATTTGTTATGCTCCCTTTTTATTCAGGCGCTTGGTTCCCTACCCTACAGGTCCAGCAACTCCTGGAGCTGATGACATCTACTGCAGATGTGGGACAGCTTGCTCGAACGAGGATGCGGTCCCTTTAAGCCTGGTTTCTCTCACTCTTTCAGATATCTTGCGACCGTCCATCCATGTTGCTCCAGGTGACTCCGGAACACGCTGCTCAACTGGATGGGTGGAAACCCCCTGCCCCCACACCCTACGGACAGGGGGACCCTCTGGTCTCTTGACCCAGTTGGTTCGGTCACTGTTGGATACCAGCCCGCCACACTGCGGGGGGCTTGTCCACGCCACCACGTGGCCCTTCGCTGCTGGTTCATGGTAGTAGCCAGCCTGCATATCATTGTGCTGGAGCTCCTGGCACTCACCAATGCCTTTTAGGCCTCTGAGTCCCTGCTCCGGGGTCGGGTGGTCCAGGTCGCATTAGGCAATGCCACTGCAGTTTATTATATAAACAAGCAGGGCGGCACTCACTCGTTACGCCTTCTTTTTCACACCATCTACCTTTCGAGATGGTGTTATGCTCGCCACATTTATCGAGTGGCTGTACATTTGGCAGGCGAGAACACTTCCATGGCACTCCATCTCGGCAGACCACAGTCCTGCTCTCACGAGCGGGCTCTCGACGATACCATCTTTCGTTGCCTCTGTCGCTGGTGGGGGACTCCAGGCATGGATGCTTTCGCATCTTGAATGGACAAGAAGTGTGCCATGTTCGGCTCCCGAGCCGGTGTCGGCCGCGCCTCCCTAGGGGATGCCTTCCTGACCTATTGGTCATGGGGCCTCCTTTACAGATTCAACCTTTTCCCCTTCTTCAAAGGCCTGTTCAAGTCCACCATGAGTGTGCGACCGTCATGCTTGGTCGCCTCGCTAGCCATGGTTCTCGATCCTGCTCCCGGGACCTGCAGAATACATCACACTGCACCTGGTCCCTCACCTACTGCCTCGGGACAGGGGTTGGAGGTTTCATCCGGACCTCGGGTTCCCCTACCTGTCGGCTTGGAGTCTTCCCCGACAGTAATGGACGTGCTCCATCATGCTTCCACACCTTTTACCACCTTGACCTACTCCTTTCATGGGTAGGCGTTCTGTCCCTTTGCATCACGACAACATTGGCCTACTAGGCCAATGTCTCTGGACGCACTCCTTCGGTTTCTCCTTCACTTGTTTGCCTGGGACTGGCCCGTTCTACCTGCACGCTATTTCTCCGTGGCCCGGAGAATATGCGCCCTGCCTATAGACCACTGACACCTCAGTGGTCTTTCCAATTAATTCTTTGGCAACCCTCCAGGCTGCCTTGCTCCTGGCACTATCCTTAGCTTGCAGGGCCGGCTACACTAAGAGCCGGTCCTCCTTTTCTGCAAAGCATCCTTACGGCCAGGCCTTACCTTCTTGCCTAAGGTATTTTCTGCCTTCCATTTCAACCAGCCAGCTGTCCTTCCTGGTCTCTTTCCCACACCATCTTCATTGCTTGAAACAGCTCTGCACGCTCTAGACGTGAAGCGTGCTCTGTCTCACAACGTCTGTCACCTTTGCTGGCTCTCCTTTGGAGTACCGGCTTCCTCTCAGACCACGTCTAGCTGGATGGTCCAGTCCATCCGCCTTCCTTATGATTTGGCAGAGACTCTTCTTCCAAAATCAGTGAGAGCTCACTCTACTGGAGCTGTGGCATCCTCAATGGCCTTTCTCTATCACGTGGACGTCGCAGATGTCTGCTGCGCTGCCACGTGTGCCACGCCGTCTCCCTTGATCTCGCCCTACCGCCTGGTAGTCCGGCCGAATGCTCAGGCTGCAGTAGGGCGAGCTGTCCTGGATCTGCACTTTCGTGACGTCCCTCCTCCTGGTTGGTCAGCTTGCCAGTCACCCATTAGTGTGTATTCACAGAGGACACGAAGGAGAAAAGAGGTTACCTACCTGTAACTCTGGTTCTTCGAGTAGTCCTCTGTGAATTCACACGTCCCGCCCTCCTCCCCGCTGTCCGTCACGTGTGCCATGGCATGTTGGGCAGCGGCGGTCGGTTCTTTAAGAACTGCAGCACTGGGCTGGGGGTGGAGTTATATAGCCAGGTGTAGGGGAGGTCCCAGCACTAAGTGCTTAAAGCTGTGGAAGTTTCCGGAGGCTGCTCTGCTCAGGCGCAGATTAACCCATTAGTGTGAATTCACAGAGGACTACTCGAAGAACCAGAGTTACAGGTAGGTAACCTCTTATTTTTTGTAAAAAAAAATATGTTCAGGAAAAAGGCTTTCACTTAGTCACAGGAGTAGCGTTCCTGAAAGGTAAAAATATCTGTGCTCTTTACTTGGACGTGACTGTGGTGAAATGCTTCTCAGCTGCTTTTCACAAGTCATTTAGAAGTAGCAAGTCCTTTTGTTCTGAGCGAATAATGTCTCTCGGAGATTGATCCATAAACAATGTGCGCCTCCATCACTGTCCCTCTAGTACAGTGTTTATGGGGCAATTTGTCGGAGTGACTGCCTCAATCTGATATGATTTTTTAATAGTATGAAACAGAGTTTACTTCCATGAGTTTAAATGGCATCAAGCTTGTGAAGGCAGAAACGGCCATTTCCTCACTGATAGTCACTCTGGTGGCTTTAAGAAGGCAGTCGGCCTTGCTATGGATCATTTTTATAAGAAGGAGCAGGAAGGCTTAGTCAAGCTGTCATTACTCCATCTGTAAAATACGGAGACCATCTTACATGACACATCAAAGTGAGCCTTTATTGTGATTAACTAGCATAAATCAGTAATGAGTAAATAATGTAAAATATTTATTTTCGTTAGCTGTTTGCTTAATGACATTAATTTGTTGGGATTGCCTTCCGGGCTTGGTAGTGAGAGGATGGGAAAGTGTGAGGGCAACATATCATCTAATCACTGGATGGATGACTTAGAGAGCATGGTGTGGAAGCAGCAATTCAGTTCACTGGTTCTAAAAAATAAAATGAAATAATTAATTATTTTTTAAAGTCAGTTTTGCATGAAGAAAACATAGGAAGGCACAGGAAGCTGCCTTCTGCAGAGTGACGGGCCTCTAGCTCAGTGTTGTCAGTTGTGACTGGTGGTTTGAAGTGAACAGTCACCTAACCTGAAGGGTGAAGTATGCAGGACTGAAGACAAGGTGAGATTTCCGGGTTCACTGGAATCCAGTGGTTGATTCATAATGGAAATAGACCCTACTAATGGCCTGGTATTTTTATTTTCCACAGAATGGAGTCAAGGAAATGTTGTTTCTTGTTACCACCTTTTTATCTTGAAATGTTTAAAGATAGCACTCTAAAATTAAATATGAAAGATTTCCACAGTATTAATCATTCCTGCTTAAGTGCACTCTTAGAAGGTGTTGACTTCTATTGCCAGAATCACAGCTGTGCTCAGCACCTCTCCCTCCCTGTTCTTAGTGCCTGCCTGGCCTTATATTTGGTATTCATTGGTCCTCACCTTTTAAATGCTAGCTTGAACTACCTTTTGTAAGATGGAGAGGATGATGAGGACCCACAGTCTCCATTTTGGGAATGTAATGTGTTTTTGTTTGAAGACCGTGGCCTCTGTCATTTTTGATCTCTTTTGAGGGGGGTTTTGTATGCAGAAGCACAAAACACAATTAAAATACAGTTATATATTCTCCTAGTTATTAAAGCTTGGATTAACATGACATCAAGTTTTGTCTGGGGACTTCTTTGCTTTTGGCTCTGGGAGCATTTCTGTGTGACAGTAATAGGCTCCAGTTAATATACTTGAATGATACTAGAATCTGCGTTCTAAGACAGAACAAAAGGGGTTTATTTGAAGCACGCATTACAAAGGTGGAATTATCACTGTGAACAATACACTGAGATCAGGGCTTAATTATGGTATCTTTGTGTTTCTTCAGTGTAATAAAGCAAAGTCAGGGGAGCCATTCTCTTCCACTACCTCCTGCCCCACCGATGGCAAGTGGACAGCTAGTCAATCATTAAAGATTGATGCTCAGGCTTACGACTCCAAGGTGCTCCTTGTGGTTTCCCAAGTTCCTTGCTGTGGGCTGCGGAGAAAAGCGGCCACTTGTGTGGCTCACACCAGCTCTGTATGTGCTGCCCAGTGCTGGCAAGAAAATGTTAAAAACAGCATCACTACAGAGTTTCAGTTTGAAGGAAGACCTAACAGAAGTACAGGCGCCTCGTTTTATATTGAAGCTGAGAGGGGTTACTGCTGCCATGTCACCCAGAAATGACAAGTGGTGGTAAAGTGTGGGTTCGAAGGGCTAGTGTAGCCCCCTCCCACCCATCTATACGTTGCCTTTCCATGCTCAGGGGTGCCGTCGGACATGGCAAGCTGGCTTCTATTTTGGTTTATTGCAGTGCCAGAGTGGTGCCGTGCCAGAGACAGGGCGGGAGATTTAAATGATGTTTGTATCCTGTGTAGTGTCATTTAAGGTGGTGATTCCACGTTTCAAGGTCTGATCATTTCTGGGCTGCATAATGGCTTTGAAGCACTGTCCCTGATCCTGCAGGCAGCAAAAGATTTCCTTGCAGGTACTGACGTTTGAATAGTTACTTTTTAAAAAGTAATTAGTTACAGTTACAATCCCAAGATCCTCCAGGGTAGTTGGATTTTTAAAGTAATGCCTATTTCTCAAAAGAAACAAAAAGAGTCACGTTCAGAGATTTTTTTAGAAAACGTCTGAATGGAACGAGCTGCTGCCTTGGTGTTCCAAGTGCTGTCTCCTTTGTCGTGGACTCAACACCCACTGCAGAGAAGAAGGCAGAAGCAGAAGGTGGCGCTTGAACCATGCAATAGGTGACACCTCTGTTGCTATAAAACTTAACTCAAGAAGTACAGTTGCACTGCAAAAGAAGTGAAGTTCTCTCTTAGCAAGCCCATAATCATAATGCAATGGAATTCTCCTTGCTTTACAAGAAAAAGGATTTTTTAAAGAAGTAACTAGGAGTAACTAACTCTTTGGAGCTAGTTGTTTCATTCTGTAAACCTGTGCGACCCTCCTGGTGTTTCAGCCTAGCTGAGGCTAGAGAGAGAAGTTTGTGTGGATGCAGATGAGAATGGACTGGTGGTGCCTCTCTTGTCCCATGTAGTCAGCCCTCCTGTCGGCTTCTGCCGACACGGTGTGGGTCTGCCTCTCAGCGGAGATAGGCCGGCAGTCATAACAATTGCTGACCCTGACTTTTGAAGGCCATTGCTGACGTAAATAGTCACAGGAAACTCAGGGTGTCAAATTTCAAATAGGAATAACTCCTTGTGGCCACTGCCCTTCCATTTGGGGCGGGTGGGGGTGGCATCTGAATACTTCTGTGTGACTCCAGTGCAACCAAAGCCAATTAAAAATTAGCTGAAGCGTGTTGCCTTGTGCATTTTCAAGCGAATGGCAAATTATCCGTCAAAACGAGGCACTCCTTCGTTGCTGACGTGTAAAAATTGAATTTTCCTGCCAATAAGTGGAGCTCTCCGATCTCTCTCTCTCTCTCTCTCTCTTAAAAAGCACATGGCACCTGCAGGAAAAACTATTTCACTCTTGCCCGGTCGTGATAACAGAAGCATGTCCAGTCACGACGGTAAGGTATAAAACTGGATTCTGAGTCATTTGGGGGCAGTGCTGACTCATGGCACATTTGCAAGCCATCTACTCTGTCTGCGAGTCTCTCTCCCCCCCCCCCCCAATGCTGGTGAGAGTGTGCCATCTTCCCAGAGAACTAAGAGGTGGCAGCAGCTGCTTGCGCGCTCACTCCCACCGTAGGGAGCTGCAACATTCCACTGAGTCCGAGCATTGGTCCATCTGGCTGAATATTGCCAGCTCTGACTGGCAGCAGCTGTCCAGCGTCGAAGGACCCTCTAAGATTTTCTGCAGCTGAAGTTTGGGCTATGTGTGCTATGGCACCTTGCGACATTCATTCATTCATTAGATTATCTTTCCGAGTGCTCGGTGTCCCCTTTCTTCAGAGATTACATTCCAGGTGTCACAGAGAGGGGGGGGGGGGTCACCACGAACCTTTTCTTGTAGTGCTCTTTACTATATGTATATTTGTAGGACTTGGGGGCCCTCATTTGGCTAAATGGGTGTGTGTGTGTGTGTGTGTGTGTGTGTGTAAAGAGCGGCTTCTGTTTTTCATGTTAGATTTCTGAAAAAGAAGTAATATATATAATCTAACACCCCCCATCCTCAAAATACATTCATTACAGTAAGCCCCCTTTATTTGGATGGAGTTTAAGGAAGCAGACTCAGGGTTGCTGCCTTGTTTTCATTTCCACTGTATGGTTTACTTGTGTGTGTAAAAAAAAAAAAATCCCTCTTGGTCAAGTCCCTGTCCCATTTCGGGGGCGCAGCAATGTGGATGCGTGGCATCCTTTTCAAAGAAAGGAATGTCCTCTCGCTCCTAGCTTCACCCCTGCTTCTCCTCCGTGGTTCAAGCACCGCTCGCTTCGTGTCTCTGTAGTAGCATCACATTCCCTCGTTCTCCAGTATTCCAAGATAGGAAGGATCCGTGTTTGTAATGTAACACTGGGGAGGGCTAATTATTTGAAGCTCGTGTGCTCTAGGCAGTGGCATGGTATCAGGTAGGTCATGCATGAAAAGCAGAACTTGGGAAAATGAGGATTCTAACTTGTTTCGTTCCCCTCCGCCATTTTGAAAGACATTACAACTGCTAGAGCCCACTGCTGTTGGATGATGGAGGTGTCGTCCGAAAAGCTGTGGTTTCCCCCCCCCCCCCAAATTTCAGGGACCGTCTGGGAAGGAGCGGCTGAAATCCGTACCATACTTGTTGCTATAGACTTGCACACTGCCTCTCAGAGGATTTGGTTTCTTCCAATTACTGTAGTTAAAACTTTTTTTTTTTCTGGTGCCCTTAGCTGTGCAAGTGGAGGAACTCTGGGGCTTTTCACAGTGACTTTCCATTAATGGTGCTTTGTGTTCTTGTCCCTCCCACCACCGAATTTTTTCTTTTCTTTTTGTTCTGTCACATGTTCTGCCTCCTATTCCTTCTGTCACACAATCCCAGACATCCTACCTGGGGCTTTTAAGCAGCGCCCCCCCCCCCCCCCCCTATTTGCTTTAATCCAGGAAGGCTGTTACTTTACCTCATTAGATCACAGTAATCCTATGAAAATGCGCTCCTGTGTCATAGTTATTTTTTTCAATGCCCATGTGTGATTGGGTTCATTTGAAAGTTGGGACAGTTCCTCAATTTTGGCGGGAAATAACGACTGAGTCTTTTTTGGAATGGAACTTCAATTTTATTAATTTTAGGTGTCTCCACTTTTACTTCAACCGGATCGAAAAAAGACAAATCAGGTAAATGTCCGTAACTAGACGAGGTTAATTCTTCTTGTAAATTCGGATAACTCACTGGGGGGGCTGGCCCAAATCGCTCTCGATCTGTAGGATTCCGCAGAGGGGCACTCCTCACCGCGCATATGGTGCCGCAGCAAGGGTGCCGAGCCCAGTCCCCTTCCTTCGGAGGCTTGTTGTGTGTCTGATCCGGCCGGATCACGTCCCTCCCACGTCCTTGTCCCCGCGGGAAAACAATCACCGTCCATTCTTGAGTCTCGAACGTATTTTCTCCTTCTCTTTTCACCTCTGGGTCCGGTAGAAAACCTCCAACCCTTAAGTTAGGGAAGTCCTTCAAAAGACTGCGTGTTCTCTCATACGTGGAATCTATTCCTCCTTTATCTTTCTCCCCCTTCTTTACCATTCCTTCACTCTCTAATCTACTGCCGAATCTTCTCTCCCCTTGATCGTTTATACCTTCTTCCCATACTGACACTTTTAGCTCCTCCTCCTTTCCTCTTTCTCCTTCCTCCACCAGACAGACTTCTATCCTTCCTTTTTCCTCCTCTGTCTCTTTCCTTTTCTCTATCAATATTTCTCTCTCCTCAGTCATCTCTTCCTCTCTGGTTCCCTTTTTCTCTTTACATGTCTCTATGGGTGAGGACGGCTCACTATCCTCCTTCTGTCCTTCACACCATGATTTGCATGTTTCGAGTGTGCCTTAACTTGTTTTGATAACTCCTATTAGGTAGCCTTGGTTTCGGGACCAGCTCAGGTGGAAAGAAAAATCATTTTAATATGCAAGGCATTCTGATGGGAGGAACAGGCGGGGGGGGGGGGGCTAGGAATGAAACGGGAAATATAACTAACCTCCTTTCATTTCCAGCGGTGGGAAACATAGATAAAATTCTCTCCGCTAATAAACAACACTCTAATTTTGCACCTGAGCCTTTCTGTGAAACTGGCCATAGCAATTGTTCATTTTTTTAAAAATATATATTATTTTTCTGCCAGAACTCTGTGCATTAAAAAAAAAAAGCCCTTCATGCATCAGGAACCAGCGTAATGTGATACTTGTCTTATCTTCACACTTACTCAGCAGGTATTTACAAAAGGGCAGTGGGAAAGTCTTTCAGCTCAATCCTGTTAACTCTGCACAGGATGTGTCCGGATCAGATATGCTTACCGACTTCTGTCCTACCTCAGGGCTTCACAGAACTCTCATAAAGCGTTTGCTTCCTCAGCCCGTGTATTTTTCCCGTTCGAAGAAACCTTAGTGACTTTGTACTGCTCTTTGTCTTTAGGGCTACAATGAAAAAAGCTGTGACAACATGATGGTTTATGAAACCATCTCCCTTTCTCACGGATGTTGTGCTCTCTCTCCAGTACACTTATCCTCTCCAATACGCAGCTTCCTCCAATACGCAGCTTGACATGAGCAGATCTGTTCTTTGCTGCTTGCTCAGCTGGCGTCCTTAGTTAGAGATGTAAATCTTTGTCTTGTTTCGTTCTGGAAGGTGAGAATGAAACATTTTGGAGTTTGTTTGGAAGAAAATTCACAAATGTGTGTTTTACTGAGAAACATTGTGTTTTGTGTAAATAAAACAGGGTTTGCACAAGGACGGTTGTCCCATGAGCTAAATGCAAGGTTTTTTTGAAAAATAAAACAAGAGTTTGTAGTGCAAAAATGTAACATTCTTCATGAACCTTCACTTTTAGGCAAGAATGAAAAACCTCCCAGCGATCAACAATATTTTCAAAGGGGAAATCTCAGTGTTTTCGGACACCCTTTTTTTGTTGCAAATAAAAGTCATGGTGAATATTTGTTACACCCTTAGTACTTTGCAGTCTGGCTTGGGAGTGGACATCGAGTGATGTAGATTGTGAGATCTTAATGGGTGGAGATGGGGAGCACTATTGTTTCCCTTCAGGAAAAATATGTAACAATTTTGGAATCATTATCTTCAGAAGTTTGGTTTTTCTAAGGTACAGTTTTGTGCAGAGTGTGCAAAAACGTGCAACATTTGTTTGATGCCTGAGTCTTGGAAAGCAAGATCTTCTGCTGGGGATGGAGAATTCTGTGCCAAGAATCCCAGAGCCAGGGCTGGCTCAAGAAATTCTGCTGCCCGAGGCAAAGGACAAGATGATCCTGCCTTCACATTCCTTTTACTGAAACGAATGGACCTTCCTCTGACACTTCAGTGAGATAATATGCATCACATTTGGGAAAGCAGGCTTACTTAGGGAGCCTGGAACAGGATATGTGATATATACAGTTCCTAACAAAGCAGAAACAAGCCAGGAGTTTAAAACAAAACAAAACAAAAAGCAGAGAAGACTGTGACTGCTGTTTCCTGCCCAGTGTCTTCTGCTGTCCATCACTTCACGATAGAACTAGTCCTGTACTGGAAGACTTTCATTGAAGTGACGGTTTCCTAACCCTAGGCTGGTTGAGTTGACCAGGGGAACGCCTCCGTGACTTGGTTGAACTGCATGTAGTTTTCATGGAACCAAGGTAGGAGAACTAACAATATTCAGGAGTAATATAATATCTACAGTTTCAGATGCAAAGCACTGTTTATTATCCAGCTGTGGAGCCAGAAATTGGGAGTTCGATTCCCCGACAGGGGCTGAACTCCATGATCCATAGGGTCCCTTTCCAGCTCTGCTCCTCTAAGATAAGACAGTAAGGTGCCACAAGGAGTTAAAACCAACATCTGCTGTTTTATTAGTGTAAGTGTTCAAAATTTTAAATAGTGCAACTTCCAACGACAGAACAAATATCCTTTAAAATCTCCAGTCTAAGATCAAAATCAGTGATGCTATCAACTGTAGCTCTGTAGCAGGCAAAGGAGCAGACACTCACAATATAACCCCAAGGTTTGCATTCAGATAAGGAGAATCTTGAAGAAGGAACCCCTTCAAAGCTTGGTATCAGGTTCCATCTTTTCCTGTTGGTGAGATTGTAAATTCAATATGCCAGGCATATTGATATCCAAAACTTCAATCTGTCTCATCCTCCCCCACCTTTTTTCTATGCATGTTTAATATATATTTGAGGTGTCATTTTAACCCTCTATTTGTTTTTGTTCACCTTTCACATCCCTCTAGTCATTTGAATGTGTTTGAGGGATTGGCATGTTCAGTTGAGTGCTCTTCTGCAGCTCTATTCTAACTACCTACTGCTTGCACCACCACTTATCCCACACTAACAGCTTTTCAGCAGTATGAAAGAGGCCTGAATATAAAGGAACACTTACTTGATGAAGGAGGTTCGTACTCTTATCTGACCCAGATTTTGTGTGTTTTGATGGGCCCAGTAGGGGAAGTCTTGCTGTTCTACTGCCAGAGACTTCAAGCAGCATATGTGTTTGCATCTCTCTAAATCTGTACAAGGGTTAATGAATCTCAACTTAGCTTGGGAACTAGCCAAAATTAATAGTTGCCCTAATTCTCCCTATATGCTGTGGTGGTGGTGGGAATGCTGAAAAGGAGAAATGGAATTCTGATGTCATTGGTATTAGCCAGTTTGCACTGTGCACAGCTAATTTGATTGCTTTCCCAAGAGTTTGATTTTGGATTGAAGATGGCAGATCTGAGCAAAAAGTGTTGAGAGCTTTTTCCATGGTGACCCTTTTGCTTCTGGACACTGGCACATAATATAAATTTCCCCTCAGAAATTCCAATTTACATGTACACTGTGATTCTCAGTATAGTGTAACAGATAGAGTGATGGACTAGGACTCTGGAGAACAGGGTTCGAATACCCTCTTGACCATGGAAACGCACTGGGAGAGTGAAGCTGGTAAAACCACTCCTTAAATATCTAATTTACCCTATTAGGTTCTCTGTAAGTTGATTGCGACTTGACAGCACAGAACACACATAAGTTATACCGTTTTCAGTGCTGCTTCAAGACATACATTCGGGCACAGAATTCACATCCCTGAGGATCATCATATCTTCTTGCTTTGCCACTTCTGTGTCAGTCCCTTGAGGAAATGACACATACATTTCTCTGCACTCGAAATTGCATAAATGCTCCATGTGTCCATCTCATTATTTCCATGCAGCCCTCATGTATATTGGTCTATGCGTAAAGGAGTGGGGAATCTGCCAGGTACCTTGCATTTTCAGCTTTCTCACTCAGACTTCTCATTAGAGGTGTGCAGATTTGAGCTGGCTGCCTGGAGATTTCTGGGAGATGTTAGTCCAGAAGTGCAGCTCTGTATACTTCTGCTTTTAGCACATATGCGCCTGACTCCTCCTTTGCCTTGCTGAGAGTAGTGAGAAGGAAGATTCCCCCCCCTTTTTTTAATTTTAAAGGTTGCCCTTGCTTTGTACACTTTTCTTGAGATGCCCCACCAGCACTGCACAAACAGCAAAGTTTTTGCGATACTTCCACCAACCAAGCCTGGAGTGTTTGTTCTGGGTGATGCCTCAACTCTCCTGTGATCCTTGTCTAGAGGGAAGCTGCCCAGAACTGTGTTGTGTTTTCCCTAGGATAACAGAGTAGAGCCGTTCCTTTGGATACGTACCAGTTGCCGTGTTGTAACTGGACAGAGAAGTGCCTTGAATGTCAGGGTGGACAAGGAGAGTCCCTCCACAGGTTGCTCAATTGTGACTCCCAGCATTCTTCACCGGTTGTGGCTATCCTGGCTGGTGCTGGTGGGAGGTACAGTTCAGCAGTATCTGGAGGGGCTCTCCTTTGCCCACCCTGGGAAAGTTTGTTCTGGACTACAACTCCCAGAGTTCTGCAGTGAGGCTGGGGGACTTTGTGACTTGTAACCTGAGCGCTTCAAAACTCTGCTTCCATCTTTCCATTAATTACCCAGTACACGTGAAATGAAATGAAAACGCCACACAGAGTAAATTCCTGTAGATCTCCTTCACTTGCAGAGTTCATTCTGTCAGAGGACCGGAACGTCTGTTTTGCTTTGGCGGGGTGTACGTGCAGATCTATTGAGCGATTGATGAGGAAGAACAGATGTGTGCTTTTTGAAAATGAAACTAAAATAAGAATTAGGACCTCTGACCATCTGCCTGGCTTAATATTATCCAGTTCTGTTCCTCACTTTTAGCCTATAGGCAGAGACTAGTTAGTGTAAGTTCTGAGTAATTAAACTGCACGACGTTGGCTGCAGCTGCGTATTTGTGCATGTGTGTTTGTGTGCATGCATGCATGTAACTTTTTTTTATCTTGCAAAGCTTTTATTCTGCAAAACTCCGTGCCTTCCTTTTTGATTCAGGGAGCGCATTCAGCCCTCATGGCACAGCAATTTGATAAAGGCCGAGCTGCAATTAATTATAAAAGCCTTACTGATTGAGACAGGCCACCCACCGGGCAGTAGGTTTAAGGCCTGGACCTGTGTTTCCCTCCCCGCTCAGTAACCTTTAAGATTAAGGAGTTACTTTCTCCGCTCCCTAAGAAAGGTAAGGGGGAGGGGAGAGAGTTTAATCTACATTTTTAGCATTGTTTGGAAAAGAAAATAGGTTGCAACTCTTGCGTCCTCACGCCGTTAATCTGCACACAAACCCCATGAAGGGAAAAAGAATTATTCCTGCTGACGATGGCTAATGTTCCATGAAAATAAAAACGCAAGCTGCTTTGCACCTGGTTTGTTAAAGTGCTGAAAGCGCAATGTTCCTTCCAGCATCTCGGTAGTGGTGTCATCAACGTGCTTGACCCAAGGAGCAGGCGGACGCTTTTCCCTCCCTCCAGCCCACAGCTATCTCTTACCCACAGCGGCTTGGCTGGGGCTGGAGCCGCTGTTTTGCTAAGCAATCCATGGAGCCTGGCTTCCCACGTTGTGGGGTGGGGGATGCTTGCAAATTCACGGGGGGGGGGCAGTTTAGTACAGGAAAGCCACACATCTCTCCGGGACACGTTCTCCCTTTTCCCTCCAGCCTTTTGTGTCTGGAATGAAGTTCAGAGGAATTTTTAATAAGCGAGAGAGCCTTCTTGGTGGCTGCACTAAAGGCTGTTCAATCTCTTTTGCAGGGAAGCTATGGTGGCTCCCTCCCTGTTTTCCTTCTACTGGCAAGAAAAAGCTTCTTTATTCAGGCAGGGAGATGGTCTGTGTGATGAGTGGTTGCTGGAAAAAGGACTTTTCAGGGAGGAGTGCTGTCGTTTTCTTTTACTGACACATTTACTATTGCTTTTAATTCAGTGTTTGCTTCAGCAGTTTCTTTGCTTGTATTTTAATATTATATGTTTTCATGCATTTGTGTCATCCTTTTAAATATTGTTTTTATCTGTCTTGAGCCCCAGATGAGGGGGGAAATGGGTAGGATATAAACCATCTGCCACTAGTGGATAGAATGGTGGAATAGGATTCAGGAGAGCTGGGTTCAAATCTCCACTTGGCCATGAGAACTCACTTGGGAGGAGAGAGTGGCAATCATAAAACCACTCCTTAAATATCTCACCTACCTTCAAAGCCGTCTTAGAGTCGTGGTAAGTTGGAAGCAGCTTGACTCAAATAACTACAATAACATAAATCAACTAACTAAATGATGCTCATCTGAAGTATCTCTGAGGCAGTAGCTTCAGTGGAAATTTGTGGGGAGCACAAAATGGTCCCTTCACCCTCTCCAAAACATACATTAAATTTGCTTCTTCTGTGATGGTTCACAGTAAGCAGCAGAAGCCAGCTTAAATCCTCCATCTCTGCCCAGAGGGTTGGGCGATTAGGGGATCTTCCTTGCTTTCTTATGTTGGTTGCACACACCAGACGATACCCATGCCCCTGTGTTTTTTGGCATCAGGTGGCTTTCTGTATTTCCCATGCTATGTTGTGAGCCAGGAAGATACGGGCACATTGCCTGGTAGCTCAAGGTACAGCTGGAGGGCTCTGCTTGCATTGAGTTTCTTCCCTTTCATCCCACAATTTATCTATTTATTTATTTATTTAAAATATTTCTATCCTGTCTTTCTCCTTAAAGATGTGATGTGAAAATGGAACTTTAATTTCAGTTCACTCTATATTTGAGCGGGCTAGGTTGTAAAGTACAAATACCACCCTCCTGTCAGTATAACAGGATGGATGAGAATTTGGTTTTGATCAGAATTTACCAAAATCCATAACATTGAAATGTGGGAGAAGCTGACATATATGCCCTTCCCTAAACATTTGCACTACCGAAAGCTGGTGTTGCTCAGTGGGTAAGTGAACCAGGTTGGGAGTCTGAATCCCCACGGGTGCCTCCCAGGAGTAGAGCCGGCCAAAAGCGACTGGGTTGTGTATGGCAAATGGGGTTAGGTGCCCTATCGCCTGTGGCACCTTGGACAAGCTGCACGGTTATCACAGAATGCTACCAGAAGGAGGAGCTGGGAAACCACTTCTAGGAACTTTATACCTAGAAACACTGGGAGGGTCACTATAACCTGGAACTGAATTGATGACACATAATTATTTTTTTAAGGCTGCTGCCCACTCACAGCGTGTCACTAGGAGCGGAATAGCAGACACGCCGAGGAAGCAACTGCTTTCTGCACCGGTAAATTGTTCCTTTATTATGCCTTGATGGAGCCTTAAAGACTACAGAGATCAAACTATATCCCTCTGCGCGGTGTAGATTAAGATCAGTCCTTTTACATTTTAGCTTTTCACAACACATTTTTGATCTGCACAGGCTTACTATAGTGAGTTTGAAAACACCCCAGTCCCCTGCTTCAGTTCTCAATTTAGGCCAACTGACATGATGGGTCTGAAAAATCTCTGTCATTTGAAATGAATAAGCCTGTTTCTAGCCCTCATGGTTACAGACGTAAACTTTGAAAGCAGGAATGAAAGAAACAGTTGGCTGTGTGTATGGTTTTTTAAAAAACTCACTTGCATTATCAGTAATATTTCCCCCCAAGGACCAACATAAGTTGTTTAAATTTGAAAGGAGCACTTTCTGACTTGTGCGAATATGGTTTATCTCTAAGAGTGCTAGATTAGACTTTTGTCCAAGGCATTTAGCCAGAAAATGGGGCCAGATTCAAAGCTGCCACTTACCTGAGGAGGAAAAATATCGGAAAATGAGGCCCTAAATGAGATACAGGGAGAGAGATGCCACTTTCCTGAGTCTAGTGGTGCTATCAGGGCAAAATGTCATGGCAGATGATGAAGGTACCCATCACCAGAATGAGTAAAAGGGACCCCCATGTGCAGCAAGTCTGGCCTTCTGCTTCTTGATGTAAATGACTGCATCACCATCTAATGACACATGCCATCCGGAAGACCATTCAGTCCAGAGTCTAACATTACCTACCTATACAAGTGTTTGGAGCTTACCTTTCCATGGAGTCCCGTGACGTTTCTTGCCAGTCTTTTCCCCATTGTGCTGTTCAGCAAGGCTGGGGAGTTGGAAAGGGCAAGAGTTGCTCATTCTATATTTCATTTGATTTGTAAATGGTAAATGCGCTGATCTGGGATGTAATGAAGCCAATAGCAAGGGCATTTGGTTTTCCTGCCAGAGCTGCTGGTGGAAGATTCATTGAGTTGATCCTGGTTTTTCTGTTTTGGAGCCGGAGTTGAAGCTCAGTTCCTACGCAGCGTGGGAACTTAGGAAGCTGCATTACACTGAGTCAGCCTATGACTCTGGAAATGACACTGCTGACATTTAAGGAGGAGGAAGATTACTCAAAGGTTTTCTCTCCCTCCCCCATCAAGTTTAAATTTATGAATTTTATGATTTTCAAATTGCAAATTCATAAAATAGAAAAGGGATAAAAAAAGGGAACAAATATAGGCTATCTGTGCGGGCGTTGGGTGTGCATTAATATTAGTCATGGGGTAGTCATGTGCATTCACATAAATTGACCATATAACCAAAAAGCTATCTAGTCAAAGGCTCTGTTTGTAAGATAGCTCACCTGTGTACAGACAAAGCAATCAGATGCTATTGAACAATATATTACACCAAGGGGTTCAAGTCTCTTTGCTACTTTGCTCCTGCTTCTGGCACTCAGGATTATAGAGGCAACCTGGAAAGTGGCAAGAAATAAGTATATTGGTTTTGTGGCCTTTTAGAAAACCTGTGTATCGTGATTCCTTAAAAAGAAAAAAGGATTAGTAACTAAGTGAAAAAAAGTTAATGTATTGCTTGGAGTCCTAATGGGCTACCCCTTGTGGCTGGATGGTGCTGCTTGTCTACAGCCAAGTAGTCAGGAACTGCTGTGAGTTTGCTCCCTCCCTCCTAGGAACCCATCATAGGGAGAAAATGATGGGGGTTCGAGTGAGGGGGGAGGACCTGGTAATTTGGACTCAGAGCCGACTGCGGAAATAGCCTTCTTCGTATAAACTCAGGTCCTGGATGGAACCTAAAGGAAACTTTAAAAAGCAGGTTCTTGGAAAGAACTACTCTTCAAGTCTCCTGTTTAGTAGAATAATTCAGCGACATTTTATTTACATAAAGCTTGTCACTTTTTGGCTGGGATTAGAGGGAAGTAATGCGTTGCGTGACATTCTGTCAGTTTTATGTTGTGAAGAAAGCCATATTGACACTGATGGCTGTTTAACATCCTCTCCAGATTCTGTTTCTGGAGAGAGCGCTCTGTTTCGGAAGTGGGCTGGCAGCCCTTCTGCCACGCAGCCGCTTGAGTTTTGGCGGTGAGAGAAAAGCACCTGCTCTGGGGAGAGGGAACAGAGTCTGTTGCCCCCAAACAGTAGGGCTTTCCGTGATGTATGGTAGGCACTGTAGGTTCTAAGCAGTCATCGTTTTCATTGCGTTTGGTGAGTGGGTGTGTACACACGCATACACATATATGCACACACTCCACTTATTGTTTGTTGAAATGGCATACCTTCTCAGAGAAATGGGCATACATACCTTCTCAGTGAAATAAAATATCCGGTTGTAAATTAAAATCTGTCTATTGCACTGGGCTGGGACTTGCAGTTGTGATTCTGTTAATTTCAAACGGAGTGTTGGGAAGATGTTTAATCACTGTTAACCTGACCGCATTACAGGATATCCCTGTTTAACATGAGTAGTTCTAAACGTTTAAGTTCATGTGCACTGCGGTGACTGCCCAGGAGAAATGTGAAATGAAGGGGGAAGGAACAGGCAAGGCAAGGTGTGCAAATGGTTGATGGGCAGGTGCGTGGGTGTGGCACCACCCTATAGGTGAATGTGTGTTACGTGTGCATGTGTATCTCAGTGACACAGCATGGCCGTTATGTACAAAAGGTTCTGTCCTTGATACCTTTTCCTTTCTTCCTACCATTGCAGTAATCTGTGGCACCCAGAGAGTTACCCAACATACAGGGTGCTCCCAAGGGAGGCTTCAGGAAGTGGGGGAGGGCAGCACTTTATCTGTTGGAAGCAGCAAAAGGGCACCATTGGATCCTGGCCACATTGAATAGCTCAGACATTTTGGAAAGGAGCTCCTTGTATGATGTTGAGGTTGAGTAGGGCTGTTTGAAAAACAGTACAGAGATCCCGGGCTAGTTATCCAGAACAGTGGTATAACATGGCTCTGACCGGTGCACCTTAACATCAAAACTCTTCCTCATCATGACGGAACTCATGTCCACCCTTCATGGACATCCCTCGTGGATATTGGCATCATTCAACACCAAGGCCAGATATACTTCTTTATTGGAGTCTTTGAGGTTGAGGATTGAGGCCTGCATGGGTTTTAATAACATGGTTTTAAATATTTTACTCGTTTGATTTTGTATTTTAAACTGTTTGATGTTAAATTGTTCAAACATCTTACGTTTTAAAATAGTTTTATACAGTGCTGGGTGGATGGTCGGTCGGTCATGGTTTCCTTCAGGTATCTGGTACGCCGGGTGCTCTGCTAGTTGAATCTGTGCCTTGTTCAGCAGGCTCCTCTTGTGTAATAGCCTAAGAGTGTGTGTAAGTTACGTAATAATAACTGCAGAATACAGATGGTTGTCTCACTCATTTTGCAAAAGCCTGGCAGTGTGCACAGGCCACCTCCCTGCCTCCCGAGTGCAGGAGCAGAGCTATCTGGCCAGACCTCGCAGCATTCCTCAGAAAAAGCACCACGCAAGAAAGTGAGTGGCAGCCGGCTCTGCAGGAGGAGAGTCTGAAGAAACACTGCCTACTGAGTTTAAGGCTCCAGTTAGCTTTGGTATCCTGAGTACATGGCCAAGAGACAGCACTCCTTCCTCGTCTGTGTCACAATCCCCTAGATACATTTTCCCCCCTGGCATTGCCAATCCATGTCCATCCTCTTGAAGAATGCACTGGCACACACAGTGGCTTTATATAATGCATTCCATCCTGCAGAATAGGAAATACGATCTTTATCAAAACAGGCAGACATTCCTTTTTTTTAAAGGAGCCTGAGTCGTCGTCTTTGTCTATATAGATCTGGGTGTTATTCACCAAGGAGGGACGGGCTGTGCTGGTGAAGTGATAGCTGATATGGCTCAGGCACTGTTGTCTTGGATCTGAATCCTCAAATCCTCTGCAATTCTAGCAGTGGCAGATTTTATCGATAGATACAGAGGCCAAAGTTTACAATTATATTCCATATCGTTACATTTCCAATGCATACCTTGACAGATTTACTTGGGCTTTCTTGTTTTATCAGGCAGTCCATTCTATAAAATTACATATTTGTTGGCCCAATGGTAATTTGGCTCTCAAACACAGTCATTGGCTCAGTAGCCAAAGCTGAATTCTAATTGCCTAAATAGAATGGCAGTATTTTAATACCATCAGAAAAGGGGGCTCTGCATAAGGCAGCATGGAGGAAATATAGTCCAACCCCAAAGTTGGCCGGGGTGGGTGGGGAGGTGAAGTGAAGTACATTGCACCTCCATGGAACCACTAATAGATTGAATCCATTGGCCTGAATCCAACTAGTCATCCCAGTTAGAGTAAACTGATTGAATGAGTGGGCTTTACATAAGTGTTGGCTTGCCATTCAGCAGCTGTTTCTACAGGTGAATCCTAGTAGGGGCTAGCAGTTGGGTTTAGACTCTTGCCCAACCAGATATCTTTAGGAAATCCATAGTTTAAATAAGTTTCCTGTTGTTACCTAGCAACTGCCCTATTGCTCTGATCACAAACGTTTCATTTAATAAGAGAAAGTGGGGAGGAGTCTTGCTGGAGTCCGTTGTTCTGTTGCCAGAGTGGCTAACCAGGTGTTTCTTGGAAGCCCTCTGGAGGACATGAGTGCAGAAGCACCCTCTTGCTTGGGTTCACTTCATCTCTTATTGAGAGGCATATTGCTCCGAATGCTGGAGATAATATGCAGTCATCAGGACTAGTAGCAGTTTATAACCTGATCTATGGATTTGTCTAATATCTTTTAATAAGAACAGGCATGGCATGTAACCATCAGGAGGCTACCACCACCACGAATATGTCTGATCTTGTTGTAAAGCCATTAAAGGCAATGAATGTCACCATATCTTGTGGCAGTTAAAAAATTGATTTGTGCCCAGTGTTCTCTCCAAACATTGTCCAGAGGGCTACAATTTTCAGAAGGCTAGCTGTGCTGTCAGCATAGCTCAGTGAGTTGGAGTGTCTGGACCGGAGTTTGATATTCCATTGTGTCTCCTGGGAGAACAGCCAGCTTATGTCGCCTTAGGCACGTTGTACAGTCCTAGAGCACCACCAGAAGGAGTCTTTCTGAAGAGTGTGTGGACTCTGAACACTTTCATACCTTCCCTGGTCCATGACAGCACCAGTTGCCTGATCCTTCCATTCCAGAAGCACCACTGGATTTCTTCCAGCGTAGGTCAGAATCAGCTTGATGGCTCATAATTATTATTAATATTGCTGTGCTGCTTTTTTGCAGCAAAAACAAGTCTCTCGTGACTGTTTAAAGACTGGCAAGGGGTTTCCAAAAAATATGCATAAGCTTTCATGGATGTCATCCCACTGTATCAGATATAGGTTTGGTTTCTTCTGCTTCAGAGGAGTCCATATGGAATAGTTTGCTGTTTTGACAATGCACAGAGTTTAATGCCTCTGCAGATAGAACTTACTTGGCTCACTGTGAGTGAGAATCAGACCTGAAGTCAACTCCTGTAAGCGTGTGAAAAGTTGGCTCAGTGCAAGTGCTTGGCAGTTATGTTTCAAGCTCTTGGTGCATGCCCAGGCTTAAGTTGCCATCAGGAGACATGCCCAGCAGCTTGTCATTGACCCAGCATCCTCCGACCCTGGCCCCATTAATAACAAGCAATTGGCAGCGCAAAACACACCCTATCCAGAAAAGCTGCTTCTGAAGGCCATGGCAGACAAGGTCAATAGCTTTTTGAAAACGTTTAGTGGACTGCCATTGGTTTATCTTTCTTACCAAAAGCAAAGGAAGAACTGCCCAAAGGGAGGTAATAAGAGGTGGCTGTGAGGTTAAGATACTTGTTGATTCCCAGTTCTAGTGTAAGCAGACTGCAAGGCCTGGTAGACAGGGTTTTATTTTTCCCCAACCGTTGTCAGTGATCTACAGTAGGCATTTGTCTTTGTTCATTTATACTGAGGAAAATAGTAAAATCTGCAAGAACGAGTTGCTGGTGCTTAGATTTTCAATAAGTATTTACAAGAATAGTACCTGCCAGGTCATGGGCAGCTAAGAGGGTCTTTCTTTCTGGCTTCGGAAAGCAAAATATTGAATGAATTGTGCAGTGTGTATAAATAATCCGAGGAATTAAGCCAACAGTGCCTAGTTCAGTTCGAGAGTGAGCACTTGGGAAAAAAAAATCATGTCGGTCTGCAGGCAAGGAGGGACACATCTCCAACACAGTACTGGCTTGTGTTGTTGAATATTGTTTTTAGTGAATCTTTTCCTGAGATCCTGCTCCTAAATACTCCAAGGTGAGAACAGAGCAATTGCAGTGTCCAGTTTTAATAAATCTATCTCTTCTAGCTTTTTAATAGGATGTGAGGGAAAAACTGAACTAGTGGTTGTCAAAACAAACATAATGTTAGCTCCCAGGGTACCCCCAGAAGAAGGGAATGATAAACTACTTCTGAGTATGTTCTACTTGGAAAACCCTGAAAAGTCAGAATTGACTGGATGGCACATAGTGATGATTATTAATTCCTGTGTGTAGAGGAAAATTTAGATATAGTTACTCTCAATGAAAATTCAATACAATTTATCAAGAACTACCCTCTATATTGTGGGACGTGGTGGCACTGCGGGTTAAACCGCAGAAGCCTCTGTGCTGCAAGGTCAGAAGACCAGCAGTCATAAGATCGAATCCACGCGACGGAGTGAGCTCCCGTCGCTTGTCCCAGCTCCCGCCAACCTAGCAGTTCGAAAGCATGTAAATGTGAGTAGATAAATAGGTACCACCACGGTGGGAAGGTAACGGTGCTCCGTGTCTAGTCACGCTGGCCACGTGACCACGGAAACTGTCTACGGACAAACGCTGGCTCTACGGCTTGGAGACGGGGATGAGCACCGCGCCCTAGAGTCGGACACGACTGGACTAAATGTCAAGGGGAACCTTTACCTTTACCTTACCCTCTATAAATGAGGAGACACGTCCCCTTCTTCTTAGAATGAGATTCATAAAAGGTGAACTGAATAAAAAACTGTTTGCAGCTTCTGCTTCCAGTAGATCTGTCCTTAGTAAGACTTAAATTTTCAAAATTCATCTCTTTTGATGATACACCTTGAAAGAAACGTTGGAGAAGATACGTGTTACACTTCAATTTCCTAAGTCCTCCAGCCAGCGTAGGAAATGGCCATACGAGCTGGAGGGGTTCTGGGAGCTGATGTACAGTTGAGTAACTTCTCCAAACTTTGCCCTTGGATCCTTTCAGTTGATTGCTATTGAGCCAATCAAAATGTTAGTGATGGGTTTCTTCCAATTAGAAGTAGTGGGAATGACTACCGTTTTTGTTTTGTGTTTCCTGATTTATTTATGTAGTCATTGTTTCAATATGGTGGGTCTGGTTGATTTCCCTGGTGAGCTAGACAACCGTGAGTTGAGCAAAGTCTGGTTGCTTCTCCAGCAAAGCTGCTCTGTCACACGTTTGGTAAACATACATTTGGTGTTGGGTTAGCCTCGGTGCCTAATCTTGAACCCCTTGCATGGTTCAGAGACTGCCAATATGACTACAGTGTTCAGCCAAGCCACCATTCTCCATCTGCTTCACACTACCAAAGAGCAGTGAAATCTGGCATCCTGACAGTTTAGCATTGAGTTTTAACCGCAGTGCCGGGGAGTTTTCTTTGTGTTGTGTTTTTCTTCTGGTGCCTTATTTCACGGCTGTCACTATCTGTTCTCTACGTATTCGAAAAGATTAACTTATTGACAGGCTCCCTGATTCAGTAGTAATAAGCTCGTTGATTCCTCTGAGCCCAAGATAGATCTGTACAATTATCACCTCAGTCAACATTCATTAATTGGGGGTCCAAGTGAGTGGAGGATGTTACGCTAAATGGCAGATGCTTCCTGGGCAAAGGCTCTGAGGAGCATGCGTGCCGTGGCTCGGTGGCATCCTTTGAAAGCTCGCTTTGCTTTGTTCTTCTGGCTTCCACTCCTAGACACTAGAAATGGTACTTATATAAGTGGGGCGGGGGGACATCTGGGTCATATATTTTAGAGTGTGGTCTGGTGTTGATTTTGTAATTTTTGAAACACTTTGCATTATGATTTTATTGTAAAGAGCTGTGGGAATATTCTGTTAACGGCAACTGCATTCCAGTCTCGTAATCTTTCACTAGGTTCGGGTTCATTGTGATGGCTGTATATCACCTTCCTCATTAGAGGCCATGGGCCTCTCTTTATGTCCATTGCTGGGGAATGGACTCTCATCTTGGGGGCAGACTTCCCAATGGCCAACGGGTGAGCCCAGCGCTGGATTTAATCTGTCCAACCTTGCATGGTTCTTTTTCAGTTCCTGCCTGTTCCAGCTACTCTTGCAAACCTGTCTCCCGGGGTAGAGCAAAATTCCTAGGAGGAAAAAAAACCGGTGTAGAAAGTTGTCTATAGTTTTAATTGTTTTACAGGAGAATCTTTTTAAGATGAAGGTTCATGGCTCTTTTCTCCCTCTGTCTCTGTTTTATATATACACTTAGCTTTCTCCCTCTCTGTTTAGAGAAACATCGGTGCAGGCCCAGACATGCAGAGACCACATGTCCAGGATTTTTCTCCCTAGAGTTACAGTATAAGGGAAATTGTGTGGGCAATATTCTCTCCAACCATTTAACTTATAAGAATTCTGACCAATGAATGCACAGACATGGGATAATGGGCACACACTGATAAAGCAGTTCTGCTCATATTTAATAAAGTGCTTTTCAACTGATTAGGTTACCTATTATAGGTTTCTGTTGTTTGCTCCACCGCCCAAATATTCAAGGCTATTCCCCACAACATTTCTCCATATTATGCGTGTAAAAATGGGGTTGCATGTAACCTCCAACATCTTTTTTTAAAGGACCATTAGTATCTGAATTGCTCAGTTTCTGATTTGGAGGAAGGTGTTGAAGCCCAGAGAATTAAGGGAGAGGTGTTCTTTCGGAAATCAGCCATCTGTTGAGGTAGTGAGCAAAAGGGAAGTCGTAATAGGAGGTTTTAAGAGCGGCAGTCGCAAGTCAAGGAGAGCGGAGATTGGTGTCAAATGCTGCTTCTGTATGACATCTGTCACAAGAAACTGTTGCTGCCTCTCCCCCCACCCACCACGCTGGCTGTCAGTAAGTGGTTGATGGCGCTCTTGTCTCTGTAGTTGCATAATTGCCCATCGCAGCTCTTTCTCTCTGTCCATTAACTAACTACCACCTTTCCCCCCAGTAACCATCCCTGCCGAACCTGCTCCCTGACAATTTCCCCGCCCCAGCTGTCTCCTCATATCGCTGGGCCGGGATCTGGGCATAAAGACCTAGTCATGCCTGTTTGCTCCAATTCAGTGAGTGAACCTAGAGAAGGATGAGCGCTGAAGTGCTCTGGCTTTGTGTTTTTGGCAGCCATTTGGAGGGTGACACTGGAGACCCATGGATGTGCAGCTTTTTAAAATACATGGTATACTACGGAGAATGATAGAGTAGAGTTCGAAAAGTTGACAGGGTTATCTCTGTCATTACTGGTTTGAAGGAAGCACATTTATCTGCCTTGAGGTTGGCGCCATATTAGAACTTGTGCGGGCAGCTGTTCAAGGAAAGCTGCCCCAGTAGATTTTACTGCCCAGGGCAGAGTCACAAAGTGGCCTCGTGCATGCGTGCAACCCCAGGTTGGTTGTTCATGGTACCCAAGCCCAGCCAAATTATTTGGGCACCTGACCAAAAATAAATCCTCTTCTCGCTTCGAGCAGATTAAAACTGTATTTATTTGGTATCGTTTGTAGACCGCCTTTCTCCTGATGAAGGGAGTCAAGATAGCTCACAAAGCTGAAACAACTGAAATAAATAAGTAATACATTAAAAACAATTAAACTAGAAGAATAATGAAAAACACAGTAAGTGGTTAATTGAAACTTTAAAAATAAATGTGTTTAGCTAAAAACCAGCATCCAGGGACTCAGTCATGGTTGTTAGCAAGTGGGTCTTCAACTGTTAGTGGAAGGATAAAAGGGAGGGCGCTAACCTAATCTCCCAGGGAAGAGCATTCCACAACCTAGGGGGAAAAATACAGCAATAACAAATGAAATAATCAGTAATTTCCTGCCTTTCAGTATACCTAGATTCTGCTGCTCTGCCTATTCAGTCCCGTGTTTGGAGCATTAAAGGAAGGTACCAGCTCCAACTTCAGATATTTGTCAAGTCTACATCTCCCCTTAGTTTCTCTGCTTGTAGAATGAAAGTAATGGTCTTCATGGAGGTCAGATGTAAGCGGAGGAGGAGTGGTACACCAGTATAGAATATGGGGGTGGGTAGGTTTATAGCACTATAAGAGAACGTGTGCTACCTCCCTGTTAGTGGTAAGTATGAAGCTGCCTTGTACCAGATGAGACCACTGGCCATCTAGATCAGTATCGTTTATTCTGACTGGCAGCATCTCTCCACACCTCACTCCCAAGAGATAGGAGGTAGGGCCAGCTATTGATTGGTTCATCCTCATCCTCATTCCTTTTGCATCCCCAGATCTGCTTCGGGTATCAGTGAGGCCCTCTAGGAGATCCACCATGGTGGGCGGTGGGAGGTGTGGGTTCTAGTTCCCAGGAGCCATGAAACTGACCGGGAAACCTGGGTCTAGTCATTTTCCCTTCTCTTGTTCTGACCTACCTCACAGAGTTGTGGTGATGGGGATAAAGCAGGGATCAAAGACCCTTTCATGTTGTCTTCAGCTCATTGGTAGAAAGGCAGGTTATGAATCTCACTAAGAAATAAATAAATACTGATGCTTACTAGGCTTTGTTAGCAGGTGGTAAGGAGGAGTCAACTAAATAAACAACAAAACAAGTTTTTAAATTTTAATCTAATTTAATTTTTAAAATGTTAACAACACAAAAAAATTAATAAAACAGAAGCCAAGTTGGTCCTAACTCAAGATTAGCAAGTGTTTTAGGAGCCAAGCAGAGAAATTGCCTACCCAACCACAGATGAAGGCATTGGTCTATAGCTAGCCTGTCTCTCATCTCATGCGAAGAACACACAGTTCATGTAATAGGTATAAAACATCTGTTTTTTTCCTTGAGCAGTGCTGAGCAAAGATACAGTGGGGAGGGAACATTAATTAAACAAAAACACATGATTTGCTCTCTCTTGGAAATAAAATAGTATTTATTTGATTGGAGAGAGAGAGAGAGGATTGAGTAATAGGACAAGAGAGCTATTTCTCTATTTGTTAGTGGGGTTAATTTTGCATCAAATACTGATCCCCCCCCCCCTTCAAACTGCTCAGAGTTTAAAACATTTAGTAATGCCCTCTTGTTTGATGCTCTTAATTAGTTTGGATTAATTGGTTCTTGTAAGCTGCCACACCGAGCCATGTGGGGAATAGAACCACTTTTTGTTGTACTTTGTCTCTTTAAAAAAATTAAGCACTTTGTATTACTAAATGTTATTACTTTGCTCAGCAACACCCCCCCCCTGCCAAAAGCGGTCACATGATGGATGCGCTAGGGAGGAGGCTGGAGAGCTTGTCCTCAGAGCATCTGGATCATCCCTGCAGAATGTCTGTGGTCGAGATAGACGTATCCCCTCTCTTTTTGCTATACAAAAAAATTAATCCAGCGCATGTTAGCAATTTGGTCTCTAGTTCCTCTGCCCCTTCGAAATCCAGCTTGTACTTCTGGGAGTTCTTGGTCCACATACTGCTGAAGCCTACCTTGTAGGATTTTGAACATAACCTTGCTAGCGTGCGAAATGAGTGCAATTGTACGGTAGTTGGAGCATTCTTTGGCATTGCCCTTCTTTGGGATTGGGATGTAGACTGATCTTTTCCAATCCTCTGGCCACTGCTGAGTTTTCCAAACTTGCTGGCATATTGAGTGTAGCACCTTAACAGCGTCATCTTTTAAGATTTTAAATAGTTCAACTGGAATGCCATCACCTCCACTGGCCTTGTTGTTAGCCATGCTTTCTAAGGCCCACTTGACTTCACTCTGCAGGATGTCTGGCTCAAGGTCAGCAACCACACTATCTGGGTTGTCCGGGACATCCAGATCTTTCTGGTATAATTCCTCTGTGTATTCTTTCCACCTCTTCTTGATGTCTTCTGCTTCTGTGAGGTCCCTACCATTTTTGTCCTTTATCATGTCCATCTTTGCACAAAATGTTCCTTTAATATCTCCAATTTTCTTGAACAGATCTCTGGTTTTCCCCTTTCTATTCTTTTCCTCTATATCTTTGCACTGTTCATTTAAGAATGCCCTCTTGTCTCTCCTTGCTATTCTTTGGAAGTCTGCATTCAATTTTCTATAACTTTCCCTATCTCCCTTGCATTTTGTTTCCCTTCTCTTCTCTGCTGTTTGTAAGGCCTCGTTGGACAGCCACTTTGCTTTCTTGCATTTCCTTTTCTTTGGGATGGTTTTCGTTGCTGCCTCCTGTACAATGTTACGAGCCTCCATCCATAGTTCTTCAGGCACTCTGTCCACCAAATCTAGTTCCTTAAATCTGTTCTTCACTTCCACTGTGTATTCATAAGGGATTTGGTATAGATTATACCTGACTAGCCCAGTGGTTTTTCCTACTTTCTTCAGTTTAAGCTTGAGTTTTGCTAGAAGAAGCTAATGATCAGAGCCACAATCAGCTCCAGGTCTTGTTTTTGCTGACTGTATAGAGCTTCTCCATCTTTGGCTGCAGAGAACATAAACAATCTGATTTCGGTATTGCCCATCTGGTGATGTCCATGTGTAGAGTCGCCTCTTGTGTTGTTGAAAAAGAGTGTTTGTGATGACCAGCTTGTTCTCTTGACAAAACTCTATTAGCCTTTGCCCTGCTTCGTTTTGAACTCTAAGGCCAAACTTAACTGTTGTTCCTTTTATCTCTTGACTCCCTACTTTAGCATTCCAGTCCCCTATAATGAGAAGAACATCTTTCTTTGGTGTCAGTTCTAGAAGGTGTTGTAAGTCTTCATAGAAAGCCATTGCCTTCACACTCTGCTTATGGGCTTCTCCGAAGCATTTGGTTGGCCCTTGTGGGATGCTGAATTCTATAGGCCTTTCGTCTGCTCTAGTAGAGCTCTCCTAATCATGTCTCTTTCATTTGGTTTTTGGTTTTAACGTTTGGTTGCTCTTGAGCATCCATGTTTGGGAGGCCCATTGAAAGAGAGTTCACCTATTCCATCTCCGTCTTTAGAGTCTGGCCCCCTTGGTTACACACTTCTCAGAATAAATCTAACCAAGGCAAACGTGATTAACTGTCGTCCTGCCGTTTGGAAACTGCTTCCAAATTTGGCTAGAGTTTCATTCGTGCTTTGAGGATGGGAGAGGTTGAGTAGGCAGGCAAACAAAAGACAAGAGATCAGTTTTGCTTAATATCTGATTTTCCTGCTAGGTACTTTGGCTTTCTCCCCCTTTGATGAAAAAACACAAGCAGTTGGTGTCTTGCTGGAAGAGAGACCCGTGAGAAAGGAACCCGCTCTATTTAACCTTTGCATATTCAAATACAGTTGTGCTTAGGTTTCAGTGCCATTAATAGGGCTGAATGAATGAATGTCTTTTTTCTCTCTCCTTCCCTACTCTTTACCTTGCAATGAGATTGTTTAAAAAGTTTCATTGTGGGTTCTCACTGCACCCATCTGCCCCACTTCTCCCTATCATCTTCTGTGTTTTATTTTGCAAAGGCGTTTATAGAATTTCTCTTTTCCATGCTGCATGTTATCTGTTCAGGAGGTCTTGAGCAGGGCCATTGTGTCACTCGGCTGTGGAGGAAAGAGCTATTCTTTTGTGACAATGGAGGCCCTACCCAAAATAAAATAAAATAAAAATAAAGTGAAGGGTGGGGCAAACTCAGAAAGGGTTGAGACAGAGATAAAATGTTGTGGCCTTAGAAGACAAAACAAAGCACACACAGATGCATGTGGGCACATACACACCCAGAGAGAGATAGCCAATTACTCCTGACTGAAAGGGCACCCTGGCTTTAAAACATCCAGGGGTATCTCCGGCTGTTGATGCAAACAAAAGCTGCATTCTGAAGAACTTCATCCCGGCACACACGAGTTTTCTGAACCTTAACAACATTTCAGCTTCATCTGTCTCTGTGTGCTGGCATGATTTGTTTTTCTTTTCAGTTTTTGCTTGGTTGCTTTGGAGTCTGTGATGGAATTCAGAAGCTGCACCACTATCCTTTTGGGTAAAGCAGCAGAATCAGAGGGTTGGAGCACTGGAGAGGGCCTGGCATCCTTGAGGATTTGAACTGTGCACCCTGTGATGGAAATCCCACAGGAGTCCACACCTGTCCTACCGTTTTGGATTTATGTACCAGCTAAGCAAGGTACATCTTTAGTTTTCAGATTATGAGATACTGATATACAAAGAAGGATCAAACATTTAGAATTATGAAACAAAGTGGAAGGGGTGCATTATGGGGTATCATAAACATCTTAAGGCCTCAGCATATTTTAATCTTCTGGTGTCTCACCTTTGTGTGTGTTCTGTGCCGTCAAGTCAGAACCAAATTATAGCAACCCTAATAGTGCTTTCAAGGTAAGTGAGATATTTAAAGAGTATTTTACCAGTTCCACTCCCCCAGCAAGTTTCCGTGATTTGGGTTGTACTTTAAAATCTGTAGTGTCTGTATGTTGAGTCATGTTGTGTTGGAGGCCTTGTCCCGTGTTTCACTCAGTTGAAAAACCATCTAACCTAAGAGCTGCTCATCTAGACTTCTGAAATTGGCTTTCTTTTCTTTATGTGTGCCTCAAAGTCCAGCAAATAGAGCTAGCTTGGTGGGGCTGTATAACCTGCTGCATCCCACTAGGAATTAACTGGGATAATTTGCAAATGAACAAATCTGTATTTCACTTACTACAAGTTTCAGGTTCTAAAAACCTAATTTAGAGCAGGTGGCGGGATCCTATGTTTTGTTTGTTGCAGTTGACAAACAATTGGAAGTGAACAACCACTCCAGGTCTACTACAAATCATTCACATACCTACCATCTGCTCACTTCGTGCCCTACTCCATTGTCAGCCTCCCTATAAAGGAGCTGTGATCAAGAAGCCCAAACTCTGGGGCTCAGGGTCATGTGCTTGTACCTCTGTCACCTTGACTATAACTCCTGTGGAAACAGTTCTGCGTCACAGTGTACAACGCCTCCCCCTTCAGACAAAGGATAGCTCCCTTATCTGCTGAGTCCCTTGCTGTTTGTTACCTTAGCTACACAAACTAGCTTACAGCATCTCCTGGAACAAAGGGTTTTTTTGTGGGGGTTTTTTGAGCTGCAGCCTTCTGGGATGCTAGGCGCTTGCTCAAAACTTTTTGCTATGATGACGAGTTGGCATCCAGTTTCCAAGCACACAGGTCGGTGTTAGCTCAACCCATGGCCTCTTCAGGCCTTCCGTCCTTGGGGAAAGAGAAGGCAATGATGCTAAAATCGAACGTCTTTTCGAATCCGTAGAGCCAGTGCGATGGCAGGCACAGATTGCAAAGCATTTTGACACACGGATTGAAGCACGTCAAAAAAAAAAAGATGCAGATACCATCTGCTGGAATGTCTTCAAGGTCCGCTGAAGTGGAATCAGAGCAGCTCATACTTTTTCAGACAAGGTGGCGCAGTAGTCTAAACCATTTTAGGCCACAAATTGGTGGGAGGACCACATTTTGTAGTATTTTCATCTTTGTTCAGAACGACATTCAAGGAGAACGATGGAAAGAGTGGGCTGGGTTACAGCTTTCGTATGTGCTACTTTTCTCCTTGCAGGAGGGTGTTCATGTAATTATGTGCAACATACCCATCTCTATGTAGGCCGTAGCTCTACAGTCCATTTTCCAAGGGCCACTGCATGTCACTTCAAAGCTGGTTAATAAGTAAGCAAAGTTTTTAGAAATCTACAAAGCTAAAGAAAACATGATATCTATTCTTTCTTTATCACCATCCAATTTTCTCTCTTTCTGGGTCTCTTTGAAGAAACATATGCTTTTTTATTAAGTCATATTTTGGTTAAGGCTGTTGAATTGTTTGCCTCACTTCCAGATACATTTGTTCAAACATTTCTAAAAGTAAAGCAACCGGCAGGATAGCTCACCTAGTTTGGCACCTGTTCACAGAGAGCCAGAGATTGGGAGTTGGATTGGCTGCTGTTTCTCCTGGGAGAAGAGTCAGCCTGTAGAGCCTTGGGCAAACTGCAGAGCACCGCTCCCCCCAGAAGAAGTGAAGTTTGACCCACTCCTGATTAGTCTGTATCTAGAAAACTGAGAAAATGGGTGCCATAAGTCAGAACTGACTTGATGACACATTATAATTATTAAAGGTAAAGCATGGCCAGGGACATTTCTAGGACACTCAAGAGAAACAGCTTGTGAATCTATTAGTGGTGGTGCTAGAGATGGGTGAGACATTCGGTTTGATTAATTTCTTTTAACAGCTGACCAAAATCTATGAATGTCTTCATTTTAAAGATCAAACTCGAGATGTATACTTTGTGATGTGGTGGAACAAATAGGGGGAGCATTGCCATACAATAAAAGTCACACTTTTGGCTTGGGGAAAGCATGTTGTATGAGCCTGTGTTTTTGTTTCTTCTGTATAGCATGGAATATTGCACTTTAACACAGACTAAATCATGCAAATAATGGAGAAACTTGAAAGTGCCCTCTCCCCCCCCCCCCCCCCGCCCCCCGCACTTGGATAGCTTTCATCAGTCAAGACCCATCTCTCGTCTGGAGAAGAAATTCTAGAATCAGTGCAAATATAATATCTCCTTTTCTCTCTCCCCTTCCAACTCCCGTGGCTTTTCAATGGACCTTTTGAATACCTCTGTGGCTGAGCAGTTTTCTGCGTTGGACACCCTGCAGGGACCTCTTTTAGTTCAGCAGATTTGCTCAAGGAAGGTCACAGCACTAAATTTTCATCCAGGTCTCTCTTCTCCGTAGGTGTGGATTCTAAACATCCTCCATATATTGGTTGTGGGTGATGATTGGCCTGAAGGGCTTCCATTTCAGGAGAGGCATTTTGCACAAAGAGATGTTTGATTAAGGCAATAGTCTAGTACATGAATTTTGCTAGGGCGTTGGGAGTTTTTGTTATTTTTCTCTCTCTTAATGTGTGTCCTTCCTTCCTTCCTTCGCTCGCTCGCTCGCTCGCTCTCTTGAGGTAGAGACTGTGAGTTGTCTCACCACCTTCTCCCAGCAGAAAGGAGTTTCTACTCAGAAGGCAAAGACAGATCCTTTTTGCCATCAGAGACCAACTTGAAAAGTTCAGCACCTCCTCCTAGCTAAGCTCTTTTGGTGTTTCCCTCACTCTTTGAGAGCCAGCATGGTCCAGTGGTTAGAATATTAGACTGTAGACCAGGAGATCCAAGTTCAAGTCCCCACTGATCTATGAAATTCTCTTGATGATCTTGGGACATTCTTGCTCCAATCTGCCACACTGGCTGGTGGTGTGAACCCGATGGGGAGGAGGAGAGCCATCTGCATGGCCACAAGCTCAGTAGAGAAGAGGTGGGATAGCAATGTAACCAATAACTAACAGGACAGCCTGCCCAAAGAAGGCATTCTGGTGGGAATGCTAGAATGAGCATCAGTTGACCACCTCCCCCTGGAAAAAAATGTTTCTCAATCCAAACTTCTTCCTCTGGGTTCTGCTGTTGGAGAGCTAGCTTCAGTCCCACTGAACATATCTGATTCAAGATGTTATGTGTCTTATAGATGCATCTGCCCTTTCTCTCTCCTGTGTGTCTTTTGATAATGCTTAGTAAGCCCCCCCCCCTTCTTTAGGAATGCAAGCATTTCTGTAGCTTTGTGAGTGTGTTCTGGGGTAGGTAAACTTCATCCAAATGTCGTGTGGTGTGCATATCCTTGGCAATGCTGGGTGGGATGTCCTGGCAGTTGTAGTTCTAAGAAAAAAAAGATATTTTCTTCTCTCTGGTGGCTTAACTAGTGGGTAGGGTGGCCATTTGAGCATGTCTAAAAAGAGAAGAAACACATTGCCAAGAGCGGGTGCAGATTTACTTAAAACATGCATAGGCAACTCTAAATATGTGGAGATGCAAGAATAATATTCCCTTCTAGTCAAGGAGATAAACTTCCCAGAATTCTGAAATGCAAATAATAAATAGTATTGTTTACACTACTGTTCAGTGTTTTGAGCACTGTTTTGGAGAGATCATCATCCATATATGTATTGAATTATTGTGTTTGGAATCCATTCTGATTTTAAGTGGCTCATGTCATGCAGGAAAAACAGTTTGATCACTTAATGCTGAGGCTTCTCAACTACTTTGTAATTTAGTTTTAGACAGGGTGGTATCATGATTAGAGTGTTGGACTGTGATGCGGGGGGACCTGCACTGAGCCATGGATCTCAGCGGATGTTCCTGGTCCAGCTATACTTTCTCATCCTGATATTTCTCAGTATTTTCAGCATAAAAGATACACTGGCAGCAAGGGTAGGGCAACTATGTTAATATCCAGTTTTAACATAGCTAGTCACCCTACCTTGCTGGCAACATAGCCTTTTGAAAGTGTTTTTAAAATGCTTTTATACGTTTTAAACTAATTTGGTAAGATGATTTTAACGTTTCCACATTTAACGATTTTTAATGTTTCTTAGGTGTTGTTTTAATTTCTTTTTTTTAAATTACCTGTGAGCAGCTAAGTCCTGTCGCCAGGAGAGAGGTGGCATAGAAGTGCAGTAGGTAGGTAGACAGACAGACGGACAGATGGGCTTTGAAGACCTATAAACCAGATTCTTCCTTATGTCTTTCAGGTAGAAGATGCCATGCTTATGTTTGACAAGACCACCAACAGACATAGAGGTAAGCAGGGGATGACGCCTGGCTGTTTATTTTATACTGGATGGGTGTTTTGTGGTTAATGGAGCAATGTGCTTAGCAAACAGTGGTTGACTTTCCTAGTCAAAGGAGGAGGTCAATGCTTGGACGTCAGAAGTCTGATGGTTATTCCCCTCAGATAGAGGAGGCACCAAACTAGTGAATCTTTTTGTGAATTATTCCATCACACAATCAGATCTGCCATCGTGACAGTATTTGGCAACTACTGTCCAAAGAGACTTTTGAAGTTGTAACTTTAAGTAAAGTGCATGTGATAGGTCTTGGGTTCTTTTATCAGTCACATTGGGATTTGGGCAAGCATGAACAATTATTTTGGTTATGTGACTGTCCTTGGATGTTGCCCACAGCTAAGTTTTTTTTTGATGTGCTTGCCTTCTCTACTTCCATCAGGTATCTCGCACATGGATCACCAGCAGAAATTAGATGTTACAATATAAGCTATAAATGCTGTGGCTCATGAACGTGTGTGGCTATTGCAACCCCATCCACACCCTTATGGATCCTGTAAAACCCTTTAATTGGATCCAAATTGTTTACACCAAAGACACCCCATATCTTACCCTATCTTCCCTGTAGCTGGGAGACTTTGCAGGTCTCTCTCTCCCCTCTTTGTTTTAGAGGCCCTTCAGAATTATTTTCCAATATGTGGCTGGGCCAGAGGGAGGTTAAGACAAAATATTCTTCGCATGGAGCTCACAGGTATGTTGGGTGTCTGTGTGGCTTTCCTGCTGTTTTATCTCACAGTGGGCAAAGTCCAACCTTGTGGATGTTGTTTGACTACAACTCCAAGCATTCCTCACTACTGTCTGTGCTGGCTAGGGTTAGTGAACACTGAGGACTAACATGATCTGGACAGTTTCATGTTGCCCACTTCTGATTTATCTGATTTTTTTTTCTGTTTCTCTCTGTGGGAGGCCAGTTTCACCGCACATTTGCATCCAGATTAGTTTGTCTTGACCATATATTGGCCAAATACAGTGGGATTTGCTCCAAAAATGGGTGATTTCGATGTATATTTTACTGTCTGCATGACGTGCAAGGCAGATTCAATTTCTTCAGGTCTATTCCCTTGAAACCGGCATTTTTTTTCTCCCTCTCCCTGTAGAGGGCTGCAACTTTTTCATGACAGGAGGGTTAGAGCATGTTTTTTCACCTACAGATGTTCCTGTAAAGATGGGGGGCGTTGTCTTTAGATGGTATTTGCATTGTGGTAAGCACGTAGGGCGGGATTTTCAGGACAGTGGCACCACGTCCCCACCTTCATTCCTCTTCTCCATTGTCCTTCATTGTTTTTATTTAAAAAATGTCCTACTTGAGAAGAAAATGGTGAATAAAAAAGAAACAAGCCGGGTGAAATGAAAGATGTTACTAGGGCATGTGTTTTTGGAATACTGCCTCTTTTTCCTGAAAAGGTTTCCCACCTCTCCTGTTCATAAAAGGATAGGAGGGCCAGGATCAGATGAAGGAAAGAAAGAAGGGGGTGCTATGGGCAGTATTGGGGCTCTCATTGCAAACAATACGAACAGTGAAATTGCGATTCGATCTGGAGCCTTTGTGGGTCCATGACTTTAAAAGTAACAGAGACTGCCAATCAAATTGCAGCAAAGCGGAATCCTACCTATTCATCTCTCCAGTGTAGCCACACCCTCTGTTATGCATGCCAGATGTAGTCCCAGCTTCTGGCTCTTTTTTTCTAACAGCCTGGCCAAAGAAGCTGGTTGATTTACGACAACTGGGAATCTTTGGGTCCCATGAATGGGATAATGAAGGATTTATGTCTCATCCAAGTGAGGAGTGTGAGATGGGAAGAATCCAGATGACTTCGGAGTGTAAAGACATCTTGAATGACTGGAGGCCATCAGGATATGCCTTTGTTTTGCTGTGGTTTACTGAAAGACAACTGGAGTAAATGCTTTGAGGTTCACATTTCGGGCAGTGAAGCTTGAACAGGAATGGACTTTAGAGGTTGTCTCAGGAAATGTGAGTTGGAGGTCCTAAGAATAAAAGCTGCCACTACACATCTGCCACTACACATCTGTATAATGTTACCTTATAAAAATAAAGGCATTTATTGAAACTTCCCATTGGCAAAATTATACCCATATTCTCTTTTCTACATTGACCACACCCCTGTGGCATTGACGTCCTCGGCTTCTGGGTGGAAGATTCTCATTCGCCTTCTCTCTCTCACACACACACACACACGCACACAGAGAGAGAGAGAGAAAGAGAGAGAGATTGCCAAAAAAAAGCTCTCAGGTTAACTGCAAGATGCTCAGGTTAATTGTGACAGATTCCCTTTCCAAAACCCAGCCTGCGCTTTGTGCGTGCTCATGGCTCAGTTGTTCTGGGTTTTTCCCACCCTTGGAATTTTCAGCATGAGAGCAGTTTGAAGAGATGGGGAGCACGCTTCAGAGAAGTCAGATCTGTGGAAATCTGTGTTTTGCATTTGCCATTCAGTCTTTTTGGCAGGAAGCAAATGCGCTTCCCCAGTGCGATTTGAGGAGTCTTTGAGGTGTTCCGTTGTGACCCTCATGAAGGATGGTGTCTGAGGCTTTCTCTCTTCTCTGGTGTCAAATTATCCGTGCTTGAACAGGTACGCCTTCCTCCATTCCCTCTTCCCACCTACGGCCATGTGCAGCATCTTTCTCACCCTTGAATCCGTGCAAGATTTGGGTTTTTGATTTCCCCCCTTGTCTAAACCTGAAAGCCTGACAGCTTGCAAAGACCTAATGAGAAGCTGTTCAACAGGGAAGCAGCCAAACAACCCTTGTGTGGTCTCCGTGTGCTGTTTCCTGCCGGCAGCGCAAAGGTGACAAGTTTTAGAATGAAAATAGCGAAGGCGCTTTGGTGTCAAATTCTAGGGCTTGATTTTTCTTGTTAAGGGAGTAGATTTTCCTTTCCAAAAAGATTAATTAATGCCCCTGAGGCAGGCTACAGTAACTTCTTGTTGGCATGTTTTCTCACCTGTAGCTTCTGCTGAAGTGCAAGCAGGGCTGGTTCCCACCTCTCTCTTTCTCCTTCTCCTTCTTGGCGGACCTGCAGGTTTTACCCTCTGGCAAGGGTCACTTAGGGTGCTGTGGATGAAACAGGCTTTTGCTGACTTGGGGCTGGACTTCTGGCAGCCAGACTCCCGGCAAACTTTGGAACTGTGGTCTTGCAGGAAAAAGTGCGGCAGGCTCTTTCGGGGGGGCTCACCCCAATTCCTTTCCATCTCTCCAGACCTGTCTTGATCGGTTGAAGAACTGGAGCTCAGTCTGTCCTGTTGACTGGCAGCACAGGCCAGCATCCACCAACTCCCCCCCCCTTTTCCACTCTTTCTTTTCTTTTTTCTTTTCTTTTCTATCTTCCTTCCTTCCTTTCTCCCTCCCTCCCTCCCTTTGAGCTGAGAAAACAGATATACAGCAAGCTGAACCTTCTTTCTCACTGCTAGACCATGAAGAGTTAGATGCCTAGGTGCACAGACAGAGTCCGAAAGCACTAAGAGCATTTGCCCTGATAAAATCAAGAGAACTCAACAAATCAGCTAGTTTTTATATCTGTTGGTAACACCTGATCGACTCTCTGCCCTCTCCTTACAAGCCAGAATTCTGGGCAGATGCCTAAGTGGAATAATCTCTTTCATTTTCCCCGTCCAACCAGCAGTCTAGGTTATCCATAAGACACTCCTCTTTAAAAACACACGTGCAACACATAAAGCAAAAAGAATTACTATCTTCAGTGGACACGCCTTGTGCATAGGCTCAGTGCGTACAACTGGAGGATTTCTCGAAATTCTCTGGCCATTCGCTGGAAGTCTGAAACTCTGTGTATGTGTGTGTGTGTGTTCTCAACCCAGGAAATGGAACTTTGGAATTAATCTTGACACATCCGTCAGTCGTCTCCCACTTGTACTAAATGAAGCTCATGTTTCCATGAGCCTTCTTGGTGGTTGCACTCAGGTTTTGGAAGGTCCTTATCAAAAGAAGCCTATCTAGGGCAGGTCTCTAACTGACTTTCTGCTAGCTGGCTGAAAAAATGCTTTGGGCCTATAAACCGAATTGTTGTTAGTTACAAAGGCCTTCACAGACCTCATCATATCATTCAAGTCACAAATTAGTCATTTCCGAAAGAAGAGATATATTAGCAGCTTGCATAAAAACTTGTCATAAATAAATCAACTTGCAAATATTTTAACCAGTTTTAACTAGTTGGTTTTATTGATTTTTGTTGACATTTTAACTGCCTTGATATTTCAGTATCTTATTGCGTTTTACTGTAATTTGTTTGCACTTGCATTGTGGCTGATAGCTACCCAGAGCAGCATTTGGCAGAGGAGTGGGATCACAATTTAACATATTAAAACCGAAAACAAAGTAAATATTTCTGGCTCCGCTAACAGCAACTAAATGGTCGGATTACAGACCGTGGACAGCATCCTGTGGGGTTTCTGTTGAGTGGACAGTCTCCCCCTGGGGTAATAGCAACATAGTAAGGGCCATAAAGTGTCATTGTTGCATAAGAGATGATCTGGATGAAAAGTCCCGTGTTATCCTTGTGCAGTGGCAGTGCTAATGCAGGTAGTGTATTCCCACATTACAGTGACAACTGGACCGTCCTCGAGGTGGAGCTCAGTAGGGTAATAACCCATGTTATGTGCTGTCAAGTCGCATCTAACTTACGATAACCCTCATGGGTTTTCAAGATATGTGGAATATTTAAGGCATGTTTTTTCCATTGCCACCCCCCCCCCCCCGTGAGTGTCCATAACTGAAAGGGGATTTGAACCCAGATCTCTTGTGTTCTAGTTCCTCATTTCTGTCCACTGTATCACACTGCGCCACGCCTTTTAAGAAACAAGGATAGTGTGGCACAGAGAATCAGGAGTGGAAATAACTGCAGAAATGGTTCCAGTGCTGGAACACCTTTCGTTCTGCTTGTTGCAAAGAGCCTGCTCTTTGGTTTTGCATCACTGTGCGGCTGATGGTCCATGGCTTACCACATGGCACAGGTGTTCCTTCTCTGCTCTGTTTGGGACTCGCCCACTGTGTCTGGGATCTCTTCACAATGAATGCTGGTGGCTTAGATACAGCTTACCTGTTCTGGGACTGATACGTCCACCAGTGGAGAGCAAACATGTATAAGTATTCCTAGAGAATCAGGTAACTGAGCTGTGTGGGCTTTGGCTGACCTGTGTTGTATATTACAGTCAGGCAAAATTGCTTCGAGTTGGCTTTGTTATAGCAGCACAGGTCAACCAGAGCCCACGCAGGTTAGTTACCTGACCTGGGGAGCATCAGTTTACACCAGGGCTCCCAGTGACCTGACCAGGCTGCAACTTGCATGTCATCTCTGCCTTGCTTTCTGGGGAGAAGGTATTTGGTAAATGGAGAGATTGCCCTATTCTGGGTATATTGTTTGGGATGGATATCTTGGAGTAAAGGAGGGCAGAGTCCCATCATGATATACTATGCTTGCATTGGCATAGAGGAAATAATGATCACTGACAAGCAGCAAATGTGTTGTCTGGATTGCAACACTTAAGTTTTGTATAATTAAATACAATTTTATTTAATAGACTACATACACCACCTATAGAAATCTAGTGTATTAGTTAGCCTGTTCTTCTCTCTGGCATGCTATATTTCTGTGTGCAGGGATGGTATTTATCTACCACAGAGCAACATTCTGTCTTGTAATTCAAAGTGGCATACGTCATATAGTAATATATTTGCTCTGCTCAGTGAGAAATGAGCCTAAGAGGGGCATTCTTTGAATAATGTATCTCTGAGTATAGCATACATTTAAAACACATGCCATGCAGAAATCTAATAGCTAATGCAGTCTTCTCCATGAGGTGCTAGATTTTGTGTGCAAGGATTTGCTTTACTTTATTACAGAAGAGTGTTCTATCATGTGGTACAGTCTAGTGACAGATTTATTCCAGCTCAGTGAGAATTTAGCCTAAACATCATGAATCTCTCTCTTCACAGAATGTGTACTTCACACATGTGTATGTGCATGTGAACATGCACACATACACACCTGTTACAATGGAACCCATTCAGTAGAAAGTGGGGTGGCTCTAGGTATGGGTTGTGGTTTCTGTCTGTAGTTGGAAACAGAGTCCCAGAGGGTTGCATCATCTATCCCTTAAGCTTTGAACTGTTTCAAGCTGTGTGTATTTTGTGTTCAGGGAAGGCATGGGCCCCTTGCCAGCTTCTGCTCTGATTGTCTTATAAGCCACAAATATGTCAGCTTCTTGGAGTAATGTGTAGTGAATTTGTTTAGGGAATCTGCCAGACAAAAGTTTAAAGCTTTGCAGTAAAAAATCAGGGCCTGCTATAAGCCTGGGAAAATCAGGGCCTGCTACAAGCCTGGGAAATTTTTGCCAAACCCTATTTCCTTGAATGCCAGATGGCTGGCCAGGGGTGAGTGGACATTATCGCATTTCCCACCTGCCTGGCAGAATCCAGTGATCCATATTCACAAACACAAGAGCCAGCGTAGTGTAGTAAACAGAGCACGGGATCAGGATTCAGGAGATCTAGGTTCATCTGCCTCCTCGGCCATGGAAACGGACGAGGGAGTAGATTGGAAGTAACTTCACAGCGCATAACAACAAATACTCACATCACCCTTGCAAACGATGCAGCAGAGTGCCAAGAGATTGTAGGAAGAGCCAGATAATTGTGAGATTTTGAGATTCACTTGAGATGGGACTTTTGAAATTTTTGGACTCCAGCTCTTAGGATTCTCTGAGAAATTCCCCCAGGCAGAATTCTGGGAGATGCAACCCAAAAACAGAAATTCACAGAGCAACTTCCCGTACATACACGTGGGCCTCCATTGCCACGCATCTCCTTTCCAAAAGAAGGAAACTGAAGTGGAGGGATAGTCTCGCGGTCTGTGAGGCTCTATGGAGGCTTTCTCCCAAAGAACTGCTTTCCCAGTGAAGTATTGGGAATCCCAGACATCACCAGGGCAGTTTCCTTCTTTTGGAAAGGAGATTTCTAGGAGAATTCTGCCCAGGAGGAATTTTTTTAGCGAATCCTGGGAGTTGATGTTCAACAAATCTGAAAGCCCCATCCTACTACTTGCCTTTAAATGCCTTGCATTTCTGATAGCAGTGTCCTGAATATGAGCTCCTGTTTCATGGTCTGTAAAACTGGCTTAACATTGGCCTCCCGTACAAAGGGGGGCTGTAGATTTAATGCCTAAGGTGAGAGATGAAACAGAACTTTCTCGTGAATCAGGAGAGCCAGCTAGAACAGGGAGAAAAAATGGAACAGAGAGAGACGGATATGCAGATGTTTGAAAGACAGTTGCAAAAAGAAGAAAAGGAGGCACAGATGTGACTGGGATGGCTGGCCTCCTTGAACAGAAAGACATGGCAGACAGGAACAAAGATTGAAGCGTGTGTCTTCCTCCTTGCTGTTGGCAGAGCAGGAGATCAAGAAGAACTAGACAGTGTAGGATACATATTTCCCAAAGCTTTTAAAAAAATAATTGTAATAATAGCAGATAATTGGTAGTGCAAATTACATCAAAGCATTTGTGGGTGTATTGCAATTGCTTCTCCGTGCGTTCATGGAGCGACTGGAATTTAAATACCTGTGTGTTCCTTCCACAAGGACATAACGAGATAAGGATTATTGAGGACATTGCAAATTAGGTGCAATACAAATGATAAAGTATTGTCATGCAGTGATCGCCACCAATTGTGTTGCAAATCTGATCACAAGAGAATTGGTAAGGTCAGGGGATGGGCACTTTTTTTGTCAGGAAAGAATTAAGGTTTTAGGATGGGTTTATAGTAGGGAAATCTGTACACCTGGGAAAGAGGTCTGAGCATTATGGTGACATGTCAGAAAACTAGAAGGAAGCGCGGGTTTGTTTTTTTTAAAGCTCAGCATGGTGAGGTGACAGTGGGCACTGAGCCCTTCCTCTGACTGTACTGCCCAGCCCACTGAGAACTTTTCTCTGGTTGTTTCTGACTAGGCAGGGGATACCTTGTCTGAACTTCAGCAGGAGAAGAACAGCTGTAGAGAAGTGGTGATGGTTTTGTTTGATTGCAAAAGGAATGATTTGGATCCTTCTCCTGTCTTTCTATGTTGTCGTTTAAATTCTTGTCCTTCCCATCCTGGACAGCAGGGAGCCCAAGTTATTTTGCTGTCTGAGGCAAAGGACAATATTCGATCTCCTGGATTAGGAGTCTGAAGGCCTGGGGGGTGCTTGCCTTCCTTCTCCTGCGTTTTCCTGTCCCCGCTTTATGTTTTGGCAGAAGGGATTTAAATCCACCCAGGAACGTCCCCCTTCTGCATTTCCTGGCTCAAGTCTGTTTCTGGAATGGCTCACAAGCTGAATCCTGAGATGCAGCCTCTTTGCCACGTCCCACCCCATCACGTCTTTCTCCTGAAAATGCACCTGCTACTGTTGTCGTACTACTCTGTGTTTAATTCTGAGAACAGACCACATCCTATGTGCACTTCAGAGAAAGGTGGACTACCTTGACGGTTTGGAAACCTGGTGTCATCAGGTGCAACAGCAGGCCCTCTGAGGGCAGAGTCTCTTGTGGAAACTACTTTCTCTCTATCTTATCTGGTATAGAATTGATGGGGCAGCTGATTTATCATCTGGATTTGGACTAGGGCTTGTCATCCGGGCGCATACTTTCGACTTCAGAGGGGGGACCTATAAGGCAAAGTAGCAAAAGCCTCCTTTCTTTGGAAAGCAAAGCAAAGTACACGTTTTTGAGGACTTCCGCTGGCTCCGATTAACAGGTCGTGTCTCGTTTCTACAATGGGTCTCAGCAGCCTCGCTCACAAGCACGTTTGGCCTCTTCGTGTGAGCTGCATGTGAAAGTTCCTATCAAACGAGGACGGCGATTCATTTGGCAGACACTGGGGGGGGGGGGCGGCGGATTCGTTGGGGCTGGAACTACCTTCTCTAAGGAGGAAGGCTAGCCGTGTCTCTGCAAAAGGTTGAAACACACTTCTCCCTCTGAGGAATTGAGCAGGCTGCTCGGAGTGTGCGACTTGCGAGCGCTTTGCTTTTGTGAGAGCGAGCCCCGGAGAGGTGGCCTTTTTGTTGAACCGTTGCCTGGGGAACCATTTGGGAGCCATTCCACCGTGCCCTATCAGCCGGGCCAGATACACCGGCCCTGTCAAGAGGCATGAAAAGCAACAATACCCCTCTGGGCGTTTGGCACGGACACAGTCCCTTTTGTCCACTTCTTGCAGGAAGATGTTTGCGTGCTAAATGTGGACCTATGACATCCTTTTGGGGGCAGGGTTCTCCGCTTCTCAGCAGAAACACTTTCTTGCATACTGTGCCTCCATGTTTGCTATTTTCTGCTTCTATTACCCCCTGCCTTCTTGCTCTTCTTTTCAACGTGTTTTTGATTACCAAAAAACATAGAAATGTGGAGTTGGAAGGGACCCCGAGGGCTATTTATTCTAATTTCCTGCCGTTGTACGAGATCTATACCTAAGGCACCCTGATACATGGCTGTTCAATTTCAATTTAAAAGCCTTTTAAAAAGATGCTTTTATTCATAGAGTGTGTCTGGAGTTTCTCGCGAAGGACAGGAAATCTGGCTGCCCCTATGCTTTGGATTCTGAAAGTGCACACTTGTCTTCAACCAGGGCTTTGGTAAACCGTTGCCTACTGTACCCTTCAGTGCTTTTTGTTACTCCTCTCATTCTGGAACTGAGACGTCTGTCCCTCCTTTCAGGCTGCTGGCTTTGGTGGGCTTCTCTCTGCCTTTTCATATCATTCTTCCTCCCGCGTGCTGGAGCTGGCTTTGGGCAACGGCTGTGAACAGGACAGCTCTGGGTGTGGCTGCCATCTCGCACTCCTACCACCAGACCTGTTTTCTCTCAACTTGCTTTGCACAGCCCCTTCAAAGGCAGGACTCGCTCTCTCTCAGGGTTGTAAACATGCTAGCTTGTCCAAGTATGTTTTTTACTCTCATGCTGTCTCTCTTTCTCTGCCCCATCTTAAGTATGGAAACCAATACGCTGTGGAGTACAGGCAGAGGTGACCTGGTGCTGTGTTGTGTTTTGAATGACAACTTATTCCCCACCTTGCCAGAATGCCTAATCGTAAAGGATCCTGGTTGCCTTTTCCTGGTGCAGTGGTTGAACTAGGTTTGGATGAGGGTTTGGGGGACCCAGATTCAAATCCTGTTCAACCATGCAGCTTATTCGGTGACCTTGGGTGTCCGTCACTCATGCTCACAGAAGCCTGCCTTACAGGAGATGGGGACACCATGCTACTACTCCAGGCAGGTTGGTAGTTTCCCCACAAAGTGTGACGAGGTGAAATTAAGTGTTTTAAAGTTGCTCTTTTTTCTAAGTCTCCTCCATACTGTCCCATGAGTCAGTGGATGCGATGGGCTTAAATGGCATCTGAAGAGAATTCTCTTGATTCTATCTAAAAAAGTTGATTGAGCCCCCTTTTCTAAAAAAAATTACCAGAATCAATCATGAAAGGATTAAGTAATTGGAGGGGGTGGGGAGTTTATTTTGTTATCCTTGCAGCCTCTAAGATAAAATCTTAAACTCAGCAGTAGTTATTGATCTTGCAAGCTGGAGAGGATCTCTCAAGATGATGTCCTTCTAACTTCATTAGGTAACAGAGCTCCAAAAGGCACACCGGCTTCCGGCTGAGCATGCCAAACAGGTGTGCCGACTGGTTCCCGAGGTTGGCAGGGTCAGGCTGTCCCCGAGGCCTAGATGCTGACAAAAGGCTCTCTTCTCCCTGAATAGCAGCAGTCCTCAGTTTTCTTGGAGCACCTAAGAAGAATTTAGAGAGCTTAAAGGGGTTGGGAGGGGTCTCGGTTCAAGTACCTGTCAGAGCTAAGGGTGAATAGATTTCTCCTGCGTCTGAGTTTCTGAAGGCACCACTTTCAGATAATCTTGAAAGCCCGCACATGAGATCATGCCTCTAGTACAAGAGCATTTTTTTCTTTCTTTCATGCTTTCCACAGCTTGTTCTGAAAAATCTCTGAGCAAAATTCCTCTCTTCTCCCTTTGTGAAGCATAGTACACATACACACAGTTCCCTAACCCATCGGACTGGATGATTGGTCAAAAAGATGAAAACACCTCATCCAATGCTGCTGTTTTGACTTGTCTATAGCCAGTGCAACTGTTATCACAGTTTTACATTTATGGAAATGTGTGAAAAGCAGTTCTAGAGTATGCAAGAAGAAGAAAATACTCTTACCGAAAGGAGACATTTTAATTGTATTTTCTTCAGGTAGCAGGGGCTTGGGTGGCATGGGAAGGCATGCCTGATTGAGTGTGGTTCTGGTATTTGATCAAGGGAGTGAAGAGACTGCAGAAGATGATAAAACTGAGAGACGAAAAGATAAAGGGAGATATCTGTGGCCCCATTGCAGCTCTGCTCTGTCTCTCCCCCAAGCATTGCAAGTGGCTGGGAACAGACTACCATCCATCGACTTAAAGCCGTCAAGTTTTAGGTAAACTAGAAAGCAAGCGTACCCAGAGAATCCCTGATGGTCCTGGCTTGTTTTGGGATGCCTCAGATTCCTTAAAAGGTTTTGTTGGGAACTTAAGTCAACAACAGAACCCCTGAGTGTTCTTCCCTCCCTGCCAGGTCCGTCCTCCCTCCCTCCCTCCGTTTGGATTCTGCTTTTAAAGAAAGATGGGGAATTTGGCTTCCAGCAAATCTTGATAAATAAAAGTAATTGTCTAGGTATGGCCACTTGGTGTAATCGCTCTGTTTATTGGAGGAGACAGGAATGATGTTGTTGGTGAGATATTGTCTCAGCTCCGGTTCAGGATAATGGTTTCTTTTTTTTCCTAAGGAGAAAAATAACCTTTCATTGTTCTGTCCCGATGCCAGGAATTCACTTCTGTAGCTGACCTCTGAAATTCTAATTGTCGTTTTTATCTTCCCCGTATAAAGATGATTAAGAATGGCTGCCATTGTTTGTTTATTGCTCTCTGGTTCAAGCAAAACAAAGTCATGCATGCTGTTTGAAAAAGAATGATCCTGAGGAAGCTTACCAAAAAGTAGATTTAGAAGAGGCAGTTTTGGGCCAAGTTCCTGCCTTCCTGGTCCCTGCTTCCAAAACAAAGGTTTTACACATACTTTCTCATGGCCCTTGATTCTTTTTTACTTTGTGGGGTGGGTGGTGTCACTTTTGCAGCCTCAGCTTTCCTCCAAGATGGCACTTGTATACACAGGATGCTAACCAGCAGATGACTGTAACTTACTGATGGCTATTCTGGAAGCTCTGTGACCAAGAGGGAATTAGAACTCTGACCTTGTACTGGTCTGTAGCTATTAGACCGTGCGGGGTCAGTGAGCATCAGTGGTAAATTGTGGGGGCTTCTGTTTGGAAGTACACAGGTAAGTTTGGAAAAGCAATGTGTAGCTTCTTGAAGGTGGGAGAAAAAGGAATGGTTTATCAGCAGGGAAAGGAAAGAGTAAGGATAACATTAGAACTGTATAGCAAAGTTACTTGCAAAACAAAAATTGCTTTGCAAAGCTCTTAAAAATAACAGTAGCTGTTCTTATTCCTTGTTTTTCTAGCTACTAAGTTAAATAATGCCAAAGGAGGAGAGTTAACATAAAGACATGTGTCTGTATAGAAGGATCATGAACGGAAAAGGGAGATTGACCTCCTCTCAGAACACATACCCAAAGAGTGTGTACTAGGAAACAGGACATTTGAAAAACAACTTTGTAAGATACAGATTTAGACTAAAAAGCAGGGAAGGGCTGGCTGTCCTTCTTCTTAAGCACTGGGTCCTGTGTGGTCCTTTTGTACTGCAAGATTGGACAGACCATAAATCCTACCTGGATTTGTAGAGCTTAGCTTTCGGTTATGCTGCATGACACATTTACATGCACTCTAAGCACTGAACGAAGATTAATGATAAAGTATTGATGTACTCAGGAACTTGTAATGTACGTAGTGCTTAATGACTTTAATCATAAATGCCCTCATCCAGTCGTTGTGTGTGTGTCTGTTCTTCCCTTGTGTTTGTGCGCGCGCACGCAGATAACACCAGGTGGCTTAAATGTAGTGTTGTGATATGTTGATCCATGTGGAACTGATCGGTTTCCAGATCAGAAATGGTGTCGTTGAAATGGGCACAAGACCTCCCTCCTATTTGTATGAATGGTGACTGCCCGTAGCATAGGCTGCAGACTGACATTGGTGATTTTCACTCCCATCTAATTCACCATTTAATTCATTTTCCATCAGGGTTGAGAAACTTGGTGCTTTTCATTAATGTTATTTAATTGAAAATTAAGGGAGGAAATTAACCAAGGATTCATTAAGTCCTTGAAGCCCTCAGTCTTATTTGAGTTTTCTTGATGTCACCTAGAGTAGCCATCAGTACTGCTTTGCCTTAAACCCTTTGCCTTGTCTTTATTTCCAACTAAGAGTCTCTTGGCACCTTCAAGGCTAATCGTGAGATAAGATTCCATAGACTACAGCCCTCCCCCCTCCCCACTGACCCAAGGCCAGCTTGTCCTCTAGACTTTCTATCATGATTCATTTCACTCAGGAAGGAAATGTTGTTCCCTGAGGTGCCTGATATCATTCTCAGACCCACTTCATGCAGTTGTTGCTCTTTGTCCTGTAAGTTGAACTTAGGAGCCCAGTGGTCAGTGCAGTCCAGCATCTGGCTTCCACAGTGGCCAGCCAGATATCTCTGAGAAAGCCCATAAGCAGGGCATAAAGACAGTGATGATCTCACATAGGAGTTGACTCACTGAATAAATTAATATGTGATAAGTATTGACTTACCAATGACTCTTTGGTTCACTGGGCCTGACATGCCACGGGTTTCATGCATTTGAGTGCTTCCTGCAAGCCATTCTGGATGGCTCACTCCCACTGTCCATAAACATATTGCACTTTATGGAGTAAAGGAAACATTTTAGTGTTTTCTTAGTTAGAAGCCCACTCTTGGCTTCCCAGCAGTTGTAATATACCCAGACCTCTCTCTTCCTCCACGCCAGGTTTGACCGAGTCAACCACCTCATAATGTAGGTCATCAAAGATTCTAAAAGACCTCAACGCAAACAGTTGGTTGGTACAAAGATTGGTTTCATGAAATTACATTCTGCTTAGGTCGCTTCTCTGTGTTTTCTGAGATCCCTGAAGAATCTTGCAGTTTGAACCTCCCAACGTCTAAACTGGACAATTAGTGAGCATCTCTAGTGAATCCATGTTGTTGACCTTTCTGTCCTGTACTTCATCACCTGATGTGCAAAATAATTTGCCATATTTTTGCATGCTTTTTTGCCGTACCTTATTGCTTCGTTTTAGATCAGTAATAAAAAGTTGCTACCTGAAAGTGGGAGAGAAGAGAAGCGAATTAAGAGAGAAATTTTATTTTATTTTTGGTGTGGAGAAGTGAGTGAGTGTGGCTGTAGCTGTGCAGCACCGGAGGCCCCTTCTTGTCATTTTGTAGTTTTGTTAAATGAAAAGTGCTGTCCAGAAATAATCTTAATGTAATCTCTTCCAAGTTTTGCCATTTTGAGGTCTGGCTATTGAGCTCTGAGGTGCTTGTTGGCCAAGATACAAACAAGCTACAACTCCCGTTAATTGGCAGATTTACTTTATGCTTAGAGTGTCCTGAGAAAATGTATGTAGAGTCCTGCATCCACGGATACATCTTACATATATATGAGAAATAGTTTGTGGTAGTCCCTGCATTTAAACTGGGGCATTTTCCTCCTCCTCCCTCTCTGTTAGGAATTAATTCACTGAGCATTATTGCTGTTTGTACAATCTCAGAACTGCAGAAGCAGAGATATTATCAGGTTGTATTTTCAAGTCATGTGGGATGGTTTCAAAACATTAATTGGTAGAAATCCAAGTGCGCACAGAGGGGGAAGAACAAAATGCAACATTTACATAGACAGATTTAATGCAGTGTATAGTATTAAAGATGCCAAATGTAATAAATCAGCAGGCAGCCTTGAGAAAACAGGCAGATCCCCTCCAGCACTGAAGGAAATGTTACATAAAATATTTTAACATACTGAACAATTTGTTCTACATTGTCATTTCTGAGTGTGGTTTTTAATGGGTTTGGTAAAAAGAGGACTGACGAGTATTTATATGCTGCAAAAAGATGTAGTGAATCTGCCACCGCCTCTTTCTAATCAGAGGAAGTGTTGAAGGAGAGAAGATGCTTTCGATCCACTTCCTTGACTGGAAAATGACAGGAGGCAGCCCGAAACTGGATAGTGTGGCCCCAGAAAAAGGGTGAAAGTCAAGGCCATGTGGAATCCATTGGAGATGCATCCATGCAGCAACACTCAGCATACTTATGGGCTGTTTACGACAGTAATTGCACCACTATCTGGACATCTTCCACGTCTACCTTGTACATTTCTATCTGTTCCCAGTAGAGACTGGTGCTTGTATTGTGGCCGTTCGTGCTCACACTGCCCCAAGAAGCAGTTTTCATGGAAGCAAATTTGTGTGTGGCAAACAAAAATGGGAAGACTTGGGGCTGAATCCAAGGGTTAATCCCTCCTGGAGCAGAGCCATTGAATGAATAGGCTCTGTTGATTCTGTGGCTCTGCTTTAGTTGGGACTGGCAGTTGGGTTTAGCTCACCCCACATGCTTTAAAGAGATGAGTTCTATTCCTGAAGGTGGCCCTCTGACTGGATGACCCACCTTCGAGATACTAGTCTTGAGAGACAACCAGAGATCCTCATGTTTCTAGTTAGTATTAGTGTGGTATTTCTCAAATTGAGATAGGTATATATAGCCTTTTCTGGCTCTGTTTGGTGTTCCAAAATATAAATTCAGGATACAGCAATTGTCAAACTGAAGGAAGACCAGTGCCTGCTCCAGTAGCTCAAGTCACTGAGCTGTGAAGGGGAAGCTTTGAAGGGTAAGGATTAAAAACGTACTTATTTCTGTTTCTTTAAAAAATGCCTTTTTACCAACCTTGATGGAAGTACGTAGGGGCCTACAGTTTTCAGTGCCATGATTCCACTGCCTTCTGAATGGAATACAAAAGAGCTTCAGTTTTCAAATAATACTTGTGCAAATTCCTTTTTGTGTTGACCTCTACCTGATCAGCCATCTCAACCCTTCTTTAAAAAGTAGCTCCAACCTGTTGTAATAGAGAGATGCTGTATGCCCAAGCATGAAGTCGGATTGCTGATGGGTCATGCCTCCCTTTTCTGTTTCTCCACCCATTAGCTTGGTAAGTCATTTAGATGAGTAGACTTGATCCCACCAGACATTTGGACATCCTGCCCCCTTTTGTGGCTCGACCCAATTTTTCCGTGTTTATCAAAACATGCCAGACTGAATGGCCTGACTCAAGTGGCAACTGAACCCCCAGGCTTCAGACAATTAAATTATTGCAGCATGGAAACAACAAATGTTCTGTGGCCATCTGTACTCTATGTATGATCGAACTAAAAGCAGGCTGTAGTCTTGCACTCCAAGAAGTGTAGCATCATCGCTTCAAACACAAAATCTAGTTGCTACTCTAGAACTTGGAAAGTCTGAGCTTTTTTTCTTATTAGTTCCCAGTTCTCATGGGGAAGACCTGAAATTATGTCTAGGACTGTGTCTGGATGAGGCATATAATAAAGGATCACCATGGGCTCATTCAGTTAAATTTGTGGCGAGTCTATACAACTTCACTGTTCATTTGTAATCCTCCTGTTTTCCCAGTGATGCTTCTGACTTCTTCATTGCTGCAGAAAGCATGACACTTACTCTTAGAGAAGAACAGAAGAGTAATTGGTTTCCATAGGTGTCGCTGCCTTTAACACTACTCTTTTATCCTTTTCAAGAGTTATGCTTTTACAGTGGACAGTGATAGGTTTGGCGAGCAGAACCTATCATAGCTCAATATACAGCCTTTCTGGTCTGTAACATTTTTATCAATCTCTTTTTCTTTCAGTTGCAGTTTCAAGTGGACCTAACATGTGTTGGGCTGAAGTAATTGCTGGTCCCAACTAGAGTAGACCCAGTAAGCAAATGTAATTTAAGAAAGCGTTGACTTCGTGTTCTGCTGTTCGATCAGTGGGTCTGCTCTAGCTGGGATTAACAGTGGGGCACAGGCCCATAATATCATTTCAACAGTATTTCACTCTTATTTTGACATGTTATATGGCAGGTGAATATAGCCAGAAAAATGTTTTAGCAATATTGGAAGGTATGTTTAAAAGATAAATAAACACTGATTATATGCTGATTAGTACCCCTCTATTCAGCATTGGTTAGGCCTTATCTTGAGTACTGTGTCCACTTTTGGACACCACACTTTACGAAGGACACAGACACACTGGAGCAAGTTCAGAGGAGGGCAACAAAGGTGATCAGGGGACTGGAAACCAAGCCCTTTGAGGAAAGACTGGAACAACTGGGCATGTGAATGACAAAGATAGCCATACAGAGGAGGGACAATCTGTTCTCATCATCCCAGAGTGTAGGATAATATATAACAATGAGCTCAAGTTACAGGAAACCAAATTTTGTCTGAATATGATGAAAAGCTTCCTAACTATTAGAGCAGTATGGCAATGGAACCAGTTACCTTGGGAGGCAGTTAGTATTCCAACGCTGGAGGCATTCAAGAGAAAGTTAGTCAGTTATCTGTTAGACAGACTTCGATTTTGATTCCTTTCACTGAACAGGGGGTTGGACTCAATGGCCTTATATTGGCCCCGTCCAACTCCATTATTCCATGATTCTGTAATTCTATAATAAAATGGCATAGAGAATGTGGGGAATGTGTGATAAACTATGATTGTTTCAACTGCCCAGAAAGTTACTTTCCATGTGAAAAAGATATCCCTTTTAAAGTCAGAGGCGTAGCCCTTGAAGCAGAAGGTGGAACATAGGAAGATGTAGGCAAAGAAAATGCACAGTGTATCCTGGCTTTTAGTTCATGGTAGAAAAGCAATGACTTATTAGTGCTAGGGGCCATCTATCTCAACTTTTTCTGGCGGGGGGAAAGGTTGATGAGGGTAGATTGGTAGGTTTGAATTCTTGCTCAACAAAATTCTCACAGGAAGACCTTGGACAATTAGTTGTGTCTCATCATCAGTTCCCAAGAAGGACTGTTATAACAACAAAGAAGATTATGATGGTAAAAGCAGTTCACAGATGGTTTGTGGCTTTAAAATTTTGAATTCCAATCTCGGCTGGCCTAGAATATGTTTACAAAATAACCTATAGACATTAAAAAAAAAATATCCAGGATAAATGCCATCTACTAAGATCCTACCCACAACGGGTAGTATCAAAGAATACTGAGCTCTCCTACTGGTAAAATACTGGAGTCCATCAAAAGTCCGAGGGGCATTCTTTCTCCCCACTCTGGCTCCCTGTGTGCCACCCATACCAGCTCTGGGGAGCTGAGTTTTTGGGAACCACAGAGAGCTTTGGGACGGGAAGGCAAAGCAGGGCTATCAGTGATGTTTGATTTAGGACAGCAACAGTGTTCTAGAATCTGCTGATAAAAAGATTCCTTGAAAAAAATGAGTCATTTTCCATGACTCTGGCTATTTTTGCTAAAAACCTATTTATGCTGTAAAATCCGCCCCGCCTGAATTTTGAAGGAAGCAGTAATAATCACTCATTCCTCTGCATCCCTGGTAAAGCATAATGAGTCATATTCAGACCCCTATTCGGACTCTTGCACTCAGTTGGTTTCTATTTGATACACGGGCTCAATTGGAGATAAGTTCTAAACGTTACATTTTCAGTGTAAGTCTCCTCATGCAAGTGGGGAGTCAGGGTGGCTCCTGCCATCTAAAGAAGGTCAGAGGTAAAAGGGGAAATGTCACTTAGAGTATGAAGGGTGACTGATTCATGTTGGCTACCAGTGTGGTCTAGTGCAGTGGTTCCCAACCTTGGGCCTCCAGATGTTCTTGGACTACAACTCCCAGAAGCCTTCACCACCACCTCTGCTGGCCAGGATTTCTGGGAGTTGAAGTCCAAGAACATCTGGAGGCCCAAGGTTGGGGACCACTAGTCTAGTGGATAGAGTGACCGACTAGGACTCAGGAAGTCTGGGTTCAAATCCCTGCTCAGTCATGGAAGCTCACTGGGGGAGTGGAACTGGCAAACCCACTCCTTAAATATCACACTTACCTTGAAAGCCCAATTAAGGTACGTAGCTAAAAGTCTGTTCTGACTTGACGACACATAACAACAAAAAAGTGGCAACATATGGCTGATGCTGGTCAAATCTTTCCAGAGTACAAACATTCATCTTAAGAATTTTATATGGATAAAGCAGGAAACGGTTGATAAGGAGCAATAGTCTCTGGCTACCATTAAAAACCTTATTATCAATGAGAATCTCTGTGATCTACTTTTTCCCAGGTATGCCATATTATGTATATATATTATGCACAGTGTTTCCATTTGAGGAACTAGGAATGGACTGAGAAACCTTCTCATAGTGATCTAGATCTGAAACCTGAAGTACGGATAACTGCAGAAGCTCTGTTGTTCCCTCTCATGTCACCAACTTTATATTTATCATAATCATATTATTGTGCTGTTTCCAATACTATTTCTCTCCTCTCTTCTAATTGGGTTGATTAATATGAACTGACATTAATTCTGCTGGTACAGTACTTAGATACGGATAAACTACAGTGAGAACATCTGGCTTTTTTTCTGAGGCTGGCAATTTTTTACTTCCCTTAAAGCATATTCTAAAAATGCAAGGTTTTGAAAACAAAAACAAGCAAAACGAAACAAATCTTAATGAAGAAAGTGTTGCAAGCATTGCTCCATTTCATGATTACCTCTTCCAAGTAAGGTAAATCAGTGTCAGGTACCTCTTTAAGCTAGAGTAGTTTCTTACATTCCGTCAAGTATAGATGTTTAATGCCAACACTCTTTACGCCCTTTCGTATATTATGTTTTACATTCTCCGCACAAAGAGTGTCATTATCTTCAAAATACTTATATATGTGTCCTTTTCTGTTTAATTTTTTCTTCCGAAATTCCTTGCACAGCCGTTGTTGTTCAGATACATGACGTCAGATTTAAATTAAATGGTTCAGAAAAGCCCAAAGATGCTCTTAAGGTTAAATAGCAACAAATCAGTGAAATCACCAGTAGTTCCCCCCCCACCCACCCTTTTTTTTTTTTTACAGATTTGCTGGCTGTGGCTGATGGATGTTGTAGTAAAAAAAAATCTGCTGCCACTGATTACATAATTATAGTTATTATAAAGCAGCCTTTGGAATAACTGGAGCAAAGTGGGGTCTCAATATGCCATAACCCATCCACTGCTGTTCAATTTAATTTCAAAGTGGGTGCTGCTTCTTTATGCATGTCTTGGGCATCAGCTTGGCCAGTTATTTATTTAAAAAAAGCAATCACCCCTTTTATATACTAGCAGGCTGAATTGCTGCAGAATAATCAAATGTGATTTGGAAATGCCTGGGTGAGGCATCCAGGCCCGATTTAAAACTGCTGGAGCTAACCTTTTGGATCTAACCTTTAAACAGCTTCTAACCGTAATTCCGCATGGTGTAATGCTTCGAGTGCAAGAGTGAAACTTGACTTTCCTGCCCTCTTGCAGGCTGGTCTCCTATGCAGAGTTGTTAAAGCAGTATAGTAGGAAAGAAAGCCTTGAGCCTATTGGATGAAAGGCCTGAATATATATATATGTAATGGGATAATAACAATTATACCAACCTCTGGCTCTGCAAAGCTCTATTTCAAGAGCTTCTGACAACTGTAGTGAGGTGGACAACCGCAGTGAACCGTTATGTTATGGACTCCCTCTCTCTCTCTCTCTCTCTCTCTCTCTCTCATTTTTTCCCCCTTCTCTGCCCCCTGTCCTTTCTCTTGGTTTTAAAAAACCCCCATTAAATACCACTCCCTCCTGAAGGTCACTAGAGTTGCTGAGCATTTTGAGGTGACTTGCTTGATGGGGTGAAAATTTGTGTTTGAACTACAGGTTCTTGTTTCTTTCTTTAGGCTTAGTGACAAATATCTTTATTCATTTTCCTCGTGAATTGGATTTTCTCACTATACTCCGTTTTGACTACTTAGATTTATTTACTTTATTTTACAAAAATAAACGGCAAAACCAGAATCCTGGCAAAACTTGCTAGGGGCAGAAGGAGTCACTGGAGAGACTCAGTTTTGACCGGTAGGCAGGATTGTCATTATTGAAAAATTTATATCTTAACTAGCATAATAGTAATACATATTTTCTTTAACTAGCATAATTGTCATACACATGTAATACAGATTTTCTTAAAAGTGTTATTTTAGTCTGTGGGGATTATTAAGCAGCAGAACAGGAGATGTAGGCTTCGTAAAAGGCAATGTATAATTCACTGGCCAAAATCCTGTTGGTTCGTGTAATAAATTATATTAGAGTAGGCTCATTGAATTAATGGGAATTTAGTGATTCAACTCATCTGTATGTTCCATTGATTCAAATGGGCCTACTCTAGCTGGTAAAGGTGAAGGTTCCCCTTGACATTTAGTCCAGTCGTGTCCGACTCTAGGGGACGGTGCTCATCCCCGTCTCCAAGCCGTAGAGCCAGCGTTTGTCCGTAGACCGTTTCCGTGGTCACGTGGCCAGCGTGACTAGACACGGAACGCCATTACCTTCCCACCGTGGTGGTACCTATTTATCTACTCGCATTTGCATGCTTTCAAACTGCTAGGTTGGCAGGAGCTGGGACAAGCGACGGGAGCTCACTCCGTCGCGTGGATTCGATCTTACGACTGCTGGTCTTCTGACCTTGCAGCACAGAGGCTTCTGTGGTTTAACCCGCAGTGCCACCACTCCAGCTGAGGCCCATTCAAATCAATGGAGTTCATGGAGGAGTTGACTCACCAAATCCCCATTGATTAATGGGACTTCTCTAGTGCACTTTACTAAGCTAAGCAACAGGATTTGGGTCATTGAGTGTATGGCACCCCTTTGTCTGTTGAAGTACAGCCTGGTATCACCATATCTGAAGCTGATTTTTCAGGTTTTCAGTCTTCACCTTGGAATGTGACTTCTGGCTCTGGTAGCATCAATATTTAGTCAGAAGGATTTCTGGACATTTTCATTTCTCCCCCACCCTCTAAATTGTGCATTGCCATGCGGCAGAATTTGACAGCCCACCTTTCTGTGATGGTCTAGCCTTCCAGTAGAGATTTTGCCCGAGCCTCATTTTGCATTTTGGCCACCGACCACATGGCTTTATTTCTCTTTGTATTGCTCATTAAGTGTACATAGAATGACAGGTTTAGGTCCTCATTACTTCTCTCTGCTGGCTCTTCCCTATCCTTCGGAGTTTGGCCTGTAGCACAGGAACCAAGTCCTTCTAAAATAGCAGTAGTGTTTTTATAAGGTTTGCAAGTAAAAAATGGGGATAAAAGGAGACAGACATGCAAAACTGGTTTGGCTGTAGTGGGTAAGTAGCAGCTGCATGGAGGTGATGAGAGCAGCTGTGAGTCTGGAATTAGTCATTCTATGAAGAAATGAAATTGATAAATAATAAAATAGCAGTATTAGCCACAGATGCTTTCCTCATCAGATGACTCTCGATTCTTCCAATAGTTTCAGGTAACAGTTTCAAGAAATCACCTACCTTCCAACATATAAGCACGTTGAAGGAGTTTGATATATGGAATGTAATACATACGCAACATCTAGTAATGGTCAATTTATACTTATATGCTTGGCAGTTCAAATAATTATTAATTATAATAAAGAAAACAGCAGTGTGATTGTGCATATGTGTCCAGCAAAGATGCAATACATCAGAAACTTCGTGTGGACATGAGAGGGTGCATCTCTGAGTTTGTTTTTTAATGAATCAATACATTTACTTATAGAATTAAAATCTGTCTGTAACTTGCAAGCTTGTGTTTAAGACACTAGCCATCTCTAGTCTGCCCTGGACACAAGATGGAAGCAGCCTTATGGAAGTCATTTCTTTCCTGGGTCTCGTCTAGACCATGCTACATATTGTACTGCTGTATGGTACCCACCTAACAGTTGAGACTCCTGCTCTTTTGTAGGTGGGAAAAGAGAGAGGAGAACCACAAGGTGGAGAGAAATTAAAACCAGTTGGAGGTTGGCTATGGGGAGTGGAGAAGAGCAGAGAGAAAGGGAAAAAGCACTAGGAATGGGTAGGTGGGGTTGCCTCTGCTCCTTCTCTCTCAAATGTTTATGCAAACATAAGCGTATAACCCTCCCTGCAGAATGATTGATTGATTGATTGATTGATTGATTGATTGATTGATTGATTGATTGATTGATTGATTGATTGATTGATTGGACAAAGAAAATATTCGCGGGCCAGCAGTTTTGACTCTACTCAGAGCATTAACTTGCCACTGTGTATTTGAAGTATAAGTGAGGGTTTGGTTTTTACTGCCCCCTCCCAGCCATATTGGTTTGCTTTGCTCCTCCTTTCCAGCCTGAGAGGATCATAAAGGGGTGTGGAGTGACCTCCAATGAAAATAATTAAGACGGCACACTCCCCCCTCTGCTCATGTTAATAGTTTGCCCCACTTTTCCTCAAGTTGAGGGAGAAGGGGAGCTGAGTCCCTCTTCAATTCAACAGGAGGGAGCATATCTGATGTTCCATTTCCTGGAAGAGTTTTCTCTAAGTTATTTATTTTGCCTTTTATTTTTTTCATGCTGAACTTTTTCAAAAGGAACGAAGTTAGGACTAAAAGGTTATAACCCCTCTTTTTCTAGCTGCATGTGAGTTCCGTTTGCTGTGCCCTAAGCATTTGGTGCTGTTCCATTCAGTTTGCAGGGAGCAGCCATCTTTTGAGAGGCTCACCTTGTGTAGTACGAGTATTATTACAGATGGCAGTCCGACTCGGAGACTTTGAAGGCACACAGGGGGGCAAGAGCTGAAGAGGCAGATGGATTTCCACTTGAAGCAGTTAGGGGCAAAAATATGTATGCTAAAGTTCTGGTGTGTTTAAAGGACTCTTGACATACATTGTGTTTGCCCTAGGTAGCCAAATATTGAACCAGATATCCAGATCAGCCAGATGGTTGGCTATGTAGTCACATAAATTAAGCAGACGTTCTGTGATATTATGCTAACAAGTTGAGGAAGGCACCCACCAGTGATGTGCCTACACTATGGAGGATAAACAGAAAGGCCTGTTTGGATCCCTAGCTGTTAAATGGAAAGAAGTTAGAAGCATTAATGGCTGATAGTGAAGGTGGCTGTGCATCATCTCCAGTCTCAAAGACAGGGTGCATCTGTGTACAAGTTCAAGGATTGTGCATGGTCTTTCTAGTAGTTCAGGTGACAGTCCCCTTGGAGATGAGTTTTCTAAGCCTATCTGTGGAAGCGCAACCCCCCCTCAGTAAACTTGCTTGGATTGAGTTGCCTGTCTTGTGTGCTGCAAGGCTCAGCCAGCTAGGGGTAAGAGCTGGACTACAAGGTTCAGCTGGGGGTGCAAACTATCTGATGTAACCCTCTTATGCATATCCTATCCTGACAAAAAGGAGATGAACTTGGTTCAGGCGTTGCCAATAACCTGGCAAAATAATGGCATTCTTTCCAAGGGCCTTTTGTCACCAGAAGGCTTGAGAACAGACCTTTATTCTCTTCTTTGGTTGGTGGCACTGGTTTAAACTCCTTCAACTCCAGTTTCTTTCTGCTTTGTTACAGTGCCAAATTTTTCCAGTGTTTAAAAAAGGCAATTTCTTCACCTCCGTGAGCTCAGCAGCCTCTTGACAAAAATATCCGAATTGCTTCTCTGCATAATCCAGATCTGCAACCATCTTTTACCGCCCCCTTTCTGGGCTCAGCTTTTGTTGTATGTTCCTCCTGTCTCATTTTTGATACCTGTTTTGATCTGTAAAATACTATGCACTTATCCCGTATTTCCCTCCATGACAGTTTAGTATGCTTTTAAAAATATATTTCACCTTAATTCTTTGCTAAGTGTATTATATGTATGTGCTATCTGATACCATTATAACCTCTTGGCTGTCTGCCAGAGGAGAAGTTCGTGGGTGGGGAAGGATTTTTGCAGGGGTGTGTGTGTGTGTGTGTGTGTGTGTGTGTGTGTGTGTGTGTGTGTGAGAGAGAGAGAGAGAGAGAGAGAGAGAGAGAGAGAGAGAAGAGAAGAGAAGAGAGAGAGAACAAGTGAGCTCATATTCAAGAACTGCTAATTTAATGAAATTGGGTGAAGAGATTTGAGTAACAGCAACTGATGTAACCTTGGTAGTACTGCCAGCAATTTGGATTTTAATTTTCTACCAGGTCTTCATTGTCAAAACTATGATAGAAGAGAGAAATTAGATGGAGTTGCACAGGAAATAGGGGCAAACTGAGATAATGCATCTTTCTTGGTTCACCAGATACATAGCTGAAGGAAATGAGATCATTGCCTCTTCCACATTTGCTGGTTTTTTGCTTTTTGTTCAAGTTCACTTGGAGCATCTTCTGTCTACACCTTCTGACCCAAAAGAGAATCAGACAGACTAAACTATCCATAGCATCCTCCATCTTCTCTTGTTAGTTTCCAAGTAGTTTGAGTGTATTCTTGAAAGTGAGCTGGAGATTGACAAAAGTCCTTTAAGAGTTAAAAACAGTTGGACATCTCCCATCATTCCTAGATATCATGGCCAGCAGGCAGGTTGCCCAGGAATGATAGAAGTGGTAGTCCAATGTTTTCAGAAGGTAATATGTTTGGGAACACTTCTCTAAGTGCTTTGCCACCCTGGCTCTCTTCATGGGAGGATGGGGTCGGCTTCTAGCCCATGGGTGGGAATTGTGCGACTCACAAGCCAAATTCAGCTCAAAGGCAATTTTTGTGGGTCTGGAAGATGCTTCAGAAGAACCAACAAAGGACTGCCCCAAAGCTGCTGCTGTTCTCACTGCACAAAGAGCACTTGAGAAGGTCCGAAACAGTGGTAAATGTGTCACAGATAAAAGCAGGGCCATACCTGCAGTGCCCTGGGCATCACACCCAGAATTATTGTCCATGTGGAATCCCCACCATCACTTTTTACCTTACTGAAGGCTTTTCTGTGTTAATTATGTTAAAATATTAGTTTATTGTGCAGTGCTTTGTTCTCTGCTGTTTCAAAGGCTGGTGGGGGATCTCTTTCTTCTTTAGGGTTAAAGATCTTTGTATGGGGGTAGGGTGGGGACAAAGCAACACAATTGCCCCATAATCATAATAATCTGTTCTGAAAATGAGCCTCCCCAGCATGTGAAGCAGCAGAATCTACAGTGTGCATGCTCATTTACTATGCACATTAATTAGTAGCCAGATTCTTCCACCTGCGTCCTCGCCGATTTTTAACTTCTAGAGGCCTTTGGGAGTGAGCTGAGTCCCAAAGAACCATAATAGCAGTGTCTCACGTTGGCAGTATTGTACGAGTCCCTCACCAAAACGGCAGAAATCGGGAACATGATTTCCAGGGACGAGAACCATAAAGGCTGTATGGGCAGCTGTGGTGGCAGCTGGAGCAGGAGGGCAAAAAACTTCCTTAAACTGGACTCACGCTATCTTTTCAGGTCAAAAAAGGGTGTTACTGCTTGCCTTCTGACTCCCTAGATTTTGAAGCAAACATTGTGTGAAACACGGACACAGTACATTGTTAGCAGCTAGTGAGTCTCTTGGAAAATGCCTTCTCCAAGGCTGTGGTTGGGTGTTAAAAGTTTTTTGGAGGAGAAATGGGAAGCCATCCGCTTTTCCTTCTGTGCCGTGACAAGAGAGTGTTCTTTAGAGCTCATTTCAAGTCGATGCTTCTGGTTCGGAGCAGGACAAAACCCTCTGCTGTCAAGTGGTTTAATAGCATTTGTGCCCCCTTACCATAAACCCACCTTGAGAAAGTGGGGAGAATAAATAATCTGCCATCAGAGAGAGAGACAGAGAGAATTTGCTGCTTTTTGGAACTGTCTTGTCTCTTTTGAGTTGGGCCGGGAGACAACTAGACAAGCTTCAATGAAAGCGAATAAAGTGACATTACTTTCCGAGCACAATCTTCTGTTTCCAGTCACTTTTCAACAGACATTCAATCAAAATGCTAATAGCCAAGGCAACAGGGGAGTGGGTTATTGTAATCCTAATTGATGGGCTGCAGGGATGGGTTTTGATAAGTGCTACTAAATAATATGTGTGTGTGTGTGTATATATATATACATACACATATACATGCACGCAGATACATAGTCACACAATTTATATACACATGCACACACAAAGTGGTTTGTTTTAATTACAGTGACACTAATTAAAAATCGAGCAATTTAAGGTTGGCTACCTGGATAAATGGGTTTTGGATTTTTGTTTAAGCCATTTTTTAAAAAGCCCAATGGAACAGCAGATACCATCAAATTCACCTTTAAAATAAAGCCATAGTAGGCGGTGGTGACTTTTTTCCTCCCTGTGCTGTGGCAGGGGCTACTTTGCATCAAAATTAAGGTTGTCAGATCTGAAGAAGCTGAATAGGAAATCCAATCATTTATTTATACAATGGCCTTTTCATAAAGCCTGTAGTAGAAGCTGCAAGGCAAGTCATGCTGTATTTAAATCTTCCACTTGGGTAATTAGGATCAATTATATTAGTGAAATTTTTAAGCTGCGGAGTGGGTGGAGGAAGCATTTAGGGAAAAGGTGTAATATTATTTGTTATTGTTTGCTTTTAGCTATATTTTTGGTGATCCCAAAATTGGGGTCTTCCTTCTTTCTTTTTCTTAATTTAATTTATTTGAGAAGTCCAATAAAGATTAAAAAAGAAAAGCAGCCGAAGATGAGATGGGAATTTAAATGTGAACCATATCATTTCCCTATAAGTTTAGAAATTTAAGGTGGGATGGCCAAGCCCTTCCTTTTGAAAAGTGTACAACCCTTCTGTGCTGTCTTGATGTTATTGTCTGTGGTCACCATTGTGTGAGCCCTGCTCCAGGAGCAAGTTAACCACAGTGTCTCTGCATAAGCCATTGCTCATCTCTTGCCTCCTTCTGGTCAATGTTTGCTGGGGATGAATCATTCTAAACTGGGTGGAGTTGAATGATCCAACCAGTCCCTAACGCAGACATTTAACAAAATTAACCGTCATGAAAGGAGGATCCCTGTTGCATCTCTGCATGCTTCTCTGCTCTGTCCTATATTTTAACCAATCAGGCTGTCGGTGGAGTGTGCCATTCATTCTACCTTGTTTTGCCTAGGGTGTAACGATCATACCTCCACTTTGGATACAGAGAGGTGTAATTGTTACCTGCCCCGACACTCGTCTTTTTGCATCTTTTCATCCACTTCCATTTCATTCAGAGCAGAAGCTCTCAGAGGAAGACAAGAGGTGGGCCCCTCAGGGCCAGCGATTCTTATTTGTACACTTCCTGTGCTTTACGTGTGAAGATCACATTTTTAATTAAAGTGGGGATTTATCTCTCAGGAATTGGAAAATGCTACATGTGTTGCTTTGATGGCTTACCAAAACAATGCAAGCAGCAGAAGGAGGAAGACCCTTTCATTGGGGGGGGGGGGCGCCCCGCGGTGGACAGGGGGACAGATCATCAATTGCAGTTAGAGAAGGGGAGTAGATTCAGGACATTACTGTTTGCTGCTGTTGTGACACTTGAGGGTAACCCTGTTGTTGAGCTGGTTATCATCTAGTCATTACAGTGGCCTCTTCTATATGACTTAGTTGAAATTGAATGGCGATGGAGTTCAAGGCATCCTAAATGCCAAAAAGAACCTACATTGTATATATCTGTCCCCACCCCATCCCCAGAAAATGGGGAGGGGGCTGAATGTCCAGACTGTCAGAACATTTCCTCCGACCCATTGACATTTGTTGCAGGCGTACAGATGAAATTGATGTGATAATTACGCAAGTCTGTGATAGGGTTTGCTTGTTTGTTTACATAATCTCAGAATGAGACAGATGAGCATAGGGCCAGGGAAACAAAACAGAGGGGGAACATCGGGGATTGCTTTGCTCCAGTCATACGATCGGAGGACTGTGTGTGCACACTTGCAGAGCGAAACTGAATTAACTGTTTATTTCTCTGTGTGAGGATGCTCTTCCTGCCCCTTGTTTTTGCATTTGCTTGATTGGAGCAGGGGAAGTGAGTAGCATTACAGGGCAATCCCAAAACAGATAGGGGAGTGGTATTCAGTGTTTATGGAGCTGGAGGGAGTGGACTTTGATTGATTGGTTGGTTAGTAGGTTGGTTGATTGAATTTATATGCTGCCCGTCAAGTGGCAAGCCACTACTCTAGGCGGTTTACAGAAGTCAAACACAAACTCACAACACAAACTCAAAATTATGCATAATAATGACAATAAGAAAACCAGACAAATTACTGTTAAAGTTATAATGAATTATGAGTAACTAATTAATTTTAAAACATTTAATTCCAAGCTGTGCAGCAGTACTCGCATGCACACAAAATATAATCGAAGGTCTTATATGAATCTCAAACTGATAAGTAAAACAACATGCAGACTGTCTCTGGCCACCTGATGCATACACATTTGAAAAAAGAATTCTGCATTCATTAAAAGTTTGGGCAACTAAGGGGCTTTGACCATCTCTTGTGGAAAGGGATGATGGAACAGGATGCCCTTGTCACAGAAGCAGAACATAGCCTGGGAAATATGTATATATGAATTTGCTTAGGGAGAACATAATATCAAGAGTGAATATTCCTTATCGGGAAAAAAATTAATGGAAAACTTGTGCGTACTTGCCTGCTTGTGCTTTTGAAGCCAATTTTTGCCTTGGTTGCATTGAGTTCCAAAGAGCCAAATTTAATTTTAAAAAAATCAAATAAAACACACTCTGATGCATAAATAAATGTGTATACTTTGTCTACAAATATTGGCTAGTTACCTATGAAAATTTACCATATGGGACCAAAGACCCGTTATGTCCATTGTCTAGAAAAATAATGGCCTTTGTGCTTAGATAATTTGTAATGGATTAATTGATCATAAAGTGAAAGGGGAGATCTTGCCTTTCGTTAACCCCAGGAAGGGGGCATGGGAGACTGATCTCTCCTGCCTTTCAATTTGTCAAGGCTTTTCTCTCAAAGATGTGACAGGGAAGAAAGGGTAATTAATAGGTTTGGAGTCATTTCCGACATGTTCAGTATTTCTGCCTTGCTTCCGAGTGATAATGCTCACCTGGCTCCGGGCCTCGAGGGAGCCTTCCATCTTATTAACTTGTCTAGGAGAAACCGTGGGTGGGGACAGCCTAGTCCACTGGGGGTGATGTGAAATAAAAGAGTTGCGGTACAATGCACTGTCAACAGCTAGCTAGCTGAGGTTGTTTTCTTTCTCAAAGCCCCTCTCTGTGTGCATACGTGTGCTGATCAATATTAAAATTAATCCTCTTAGAGTTAGCAAAATGTGCCCTCAGCTTGCTGTCCATCAAACAGGCTTTGTTCTCTCTGCCTTTGAATGTCGGGGGTAAATTTGGTAGAGCAGGAGTGGTAACCCTTGGGCCTTGGGGGCCAAAACTGGCCCTTCTGACATGCCATCTAGCATACTGGAGTTGTCTAGGTGATAATTAACTCCAGGTATTATTCCAAAGAGCAAAATAGTAGTTATTCTACTTCAAAAGGTTTTTTTTAAGTAACTCATTCATTCATTCATTCATTCATTCATTCATTCATTCATTCATTCATTCATTCATTCATTTATTTATTGGATTTCTATCCCGTCCATCTAGACCAAAGGTCTACTCTTTGGTCTAGATGGGTTTTTTTTGTTTCTCAAAAGAATGGTTTTTTTGTTTCTCTACTCCTTGGTTTTTTTTGTTTCTCAAAAGAAACTGAACTAGTTGCTTTTTAGTTTGTTTACCAAAATCTGAATTTTACCAACGGCTAACCTGAATGGAAAACAACACTCCCCTCCATTCTGCCGCCCACAGCAAAGCATCAGGCGGTACTCGAACCACATATGATATTCCTCTTCTATTTTTAGTGATGTCACAGATTCATAACTACAAAAATAACTAAAAATTTATCCCCCGTTTAATTTTCAGCTTTAATGTATTTTAGTTTATACCTTTGTTACAGGAAAAAGAATTACAGATTACAGATAATTTGTTTGTGACTAGTTACTTCCAAGATCTCCAGCTCTTGCACACCTGGTTAACATATACGTATTCCAACTTTGGCTAGTTTCGTAAGAAGAGTTTCTTGTATTTGCTGATGTTTCTGATCTTACAGTTACGACCTTTGCTCTCTCAACAGTACTGTACCCACCATTTTCGAGCGAGGAGGAGTGTGTATCCTTAGGATTAAAGCTCAGGTGCAATTTATGCTGCAATGCATTGCACGAGCTAGTGAAATGTATTTGTTAAAATGTCCAACCAAGATGAAGGAGACTAAAGTTCAGATTCCCACCCAGCCTTGTTGTAAGAGTTACAGCCTCTTTATGTAACTTGTGCAATGAGTCTGTTGTGGGTCAGGAAACCATGAATGCTGACCAGAGCTCCTTAAAGAAATCTAGGATGAAATGGCAATGAAGAAACTTTAGAAAGATGCAGTAGTAGAACATCTTTAAGGGTAGCCCTCCCCACATAAGCCAGTATGGTCCTCAGGAGCAAAACAGAAACCCAAAGTTGGAGACAGAAAGATGTTTGTGCTCTGAATTGTAACTGTGGCATATGATTGCAAGGGAAGGAGGAAGTGTGTCATACAAAGGAAGCGACCAGTAGATGGCACTCCGGCTTACACAGAACCACGCCGGGCTTTTGGTTCGTTCCAGCGCAGCAGTTTCATTGGCGTCACAAAAGGCCTTCCTGTGCAGGCACTGATTGACGTGAACTCTTGAGTGTGACTTTAGAAAGGCTAGAGTGAGGCTGACAAAAAGGCATTTTCTCTGTCTCTGGATCTGTCACACAACCCATTCAGGTGACAGTGAGACAGGTTTAGGCAGCTGGTAGGGAACCAGGCAGTGTTTGTTTGCTGGTTTTTAAGTAAAACTCCCACTTCCAGGAACGTCTTCCTAGAAGAGTTCGGGAAAGCTTCCTTGTTGTCCTTGGCAAAGTGTTGGAAGACTTTCCCTTTTGGCCAAGTCTTTGGGTAAGGGTTGAGTCTCCTGCAGTTGCCTTATTTAATGGTTGATACTATGAGGCTACTATGCTCTGCTGATATGTGTATTTATCCTTACTTTTTCTTTAAAAAAAGCACACATGAGCTCTGAAAAAAGAAGGGGGAAAAGTTTTTTTAAAGCTGCAAACAAGGAGGTGTGTGTGTGTGTTTTCTCTTTTTCTCTGTTATAAGTGGAAAGCCTGGCTTATGAGAATAACTGGCAACACATAGCAATGCTACCTTCTGCACAGAAACCGTTGCTTCCATTACTGGCAGATTTTAAGCTACAAGAGAAAATGGCAAAGGCCCTTACTTACATGATCTTATCTTTGAGAAAATTTAGGAATAGGGCTATAACTTGTAGCGTCTTTCATGGCCATGATCCTGTGTGTGATTGCCAAGACATCAGTCCCACTATTGCCAGTGGGATTACTTCCACCTAAGTGTAGATAGTTTAAGTATCTAATTAGGCAATAAAACTTGCCTTTCTTCTGTAGACTAAGTTAATTAATCTGCTCTTACACATTAAGTTCTGCTCCCTCCCCTTTCTGTCATGCGTCATAGTGCAACTCTGCACTGTTACTACCTTGCCTCTATTGAGTTATTTAAAAATATTGCAGGAGGAATTGGTGAGAGAACTAATTAAAACTTCACAATATTCAACAACAATTTAAAGTGATTTCTGGTGGAATGCTTCCCTTTCCCCTAGCTGCTCTTGCTCGCACATTCAAATGAGAAAATGGCTTGTATGGCCAAAAATAGTGGTTTGTTCCATTGATACGAAATAGGCCTCAAATTAAGTGGTGGATGTGTTGTAGGATTAAGTAATAGCTTGGGTTTTTCCGGTGCTGTCTTTAGTTCTAGGAAGTAAAAAAGAAAGAAGGAGAACTGAAGGGAAGAAGAGACTGGGGGTGTATTACAACCGTGAAATGATAATTTAGCGTCTGTGGGTTTAGTCTCCATCTCATGTGCCATCCTGAATTCTCCCAGCTAATTGCCTACTGATTAGCTGAGAACAGGCATTGCTAATGTCGGCCTTGAGCATCAAATTATCTATTACGAAGTCTAAGACTTGCGATGCATCACACGGTTGGGGGAAGAGGTTGGGGGAAGGGGAAACAGCGGAGAGAGAGAGACTGTCATTAGCCTTCTGTAGGTGGCACAGAACAAGACCACCAAGCAGGCCAGTTTAGGTGGGGGAGAGGCTGTAGAAAGCCAGGTGGTGGGACTTTGCTGGAGGTTAAATCGGATCTCGTCTCTTTTTTTGCCCTTTTTAAACAGATATGCCTTTGTTCTGTTCCTACCTTGCTGTCTGTTTTCCGCTGCTATCCTTTGCTGCTGAGCGCAGATGTGGAGGTTAATAGGAAGGACTGTCCCAACTGAGTAGTTTTCTGGAACGATGCTCCATTGGCCTATGTAAGTCGAGAGGAAACAGTGAGAAATGGAGAAATTTCATACTCCCCCCCCCCCCCACTGTTCATCCTTGCTTTGAGATGAAGGATGCCATGTTTTGTCCAGGAAGCAGCTGGTTGTGCTCTCTCTCTCTCTCTCTCTTTCTCTCTCTTATTTCTCTCCCTCCACCCCCACCTGTTCAGCTGCAGATCAGTGGCAAGAATAATAATGTCTTTGTCAAAGTGCAATTATTGGTCCTGCTCATTTCTTTAGGGATGGAGATGGGGGAGAGGCGAAATTATTCTACATTCGTATTAACCTGTGCAGCTTGGTGGTTGTCGCAACAGATTTAGACAGAGGGAGTTATTTCAGAGGTCCCACTTGTAAGTAGGGCGCGCAACGTACCTCATTTCACGCCTGTTCCAATACATTAGAAGCTGCAAATGAGATAGGTCATCTTGCCGCTGCTGGACTCTCCTTTCATTCTGGGTGAAGTAAGAGAGAATCTAGACGTTTCAGACTTAATGCTTGTTGAAGACTGCAAGAGGTGGCTTTTTATATAGGCAAAACGAATGTTTTGGAAAGGAAGAGGGCATGCTCTTAAGCACTGTTTGAACCATGCATATAAGAAATAATTAAAACTTCTACATAAGGGAGTACATCCCTCCACCACCTACATACACTTCAGAATTGAGAGATGGAATAGATGCCTACTAGCTCATCTGTTTAATGGGAAGGAATAAGTACCTTTTGTCTCGTTGTTCTCTGTTTCCTACCAACGTGAGCCCCAGTAAGCATGGTTATGGCTTCTCCTGTGGTCCTTTTTCCTGTCCTGTTCATATTGGTGTTTCTCACAGCATATCAAGACTGGCAATCCCAGTTCTGAATGTCACCTGAGGTGCCTTGAGGAAGCCAACGTTTCTTAGCGTCATAGAACCCCAAGGCTCATCAAGTCCAACTCTTTGGAGATGCAGAAATTTCAGTTTTCCTATAAAATATATAGATCTTAAACAGCCAGCCTACCCTGAGTTTATGGGAAATGACACAGTGCAGTGATTGAGCACACTTGTCGCCTTCAGAAGGCTCTTGGTTCAGTGCCCAGCATTTCTGGTTAAAAGGATAAGAGGCAATGGAACAGCTCCTGCTGCTGTTCAGAGAAGACAATACTGGACTGATTGGACCAATAAATGACTCAAGTTGTAAATCTCTTGGCTTCACATGCTTGAACTCCCAGGCTCAGTTTTCAGCATCTTTAGTTAAGTAGAACTTCAGCAGTAGAACAGATTGGAAGGAAGAGAGAGGCCCCTCTGCTGAAGATCCCAAAGAGCTGTTGCCACCCAGAAAAAGCAGCATTGCATTGGATCAACAACAGGGGTGGTACGTCCCATGTCCTCTTCTGCGGAGGCCAGCCTTCTGTCTGAAAGGCTACTAAGGGGCAGTCCCCTTTTCAAGGTGTCCAAAGAATGGGACTTGCAACCGCTTATATGGAAGTACCGTAAGAAAAAGGAAATAAATGCAGTAAAACCCCCCAAAAAAACCAACTGAAAAACATGATCAAGAAAGGAAAGTATAACTCCTACCTAGGAAATGCCCCCTTTGCAGTAGTCAGGGTCAGTTGACAGAGACCCATCTGAAGAAAAAGGCCTCAGTCTGCCCCTGGAAGTATGACAGGGAAGGAGCTAGGCCAGCTTCCCATGGGAGGGAGTTCCAGAATCTGGGACTGGCCTCGAAGAAAGCCAACTTGATTTGACTTTCTGACCATCCAGTGTAATCAGAGGCCTCTGAAGTCACCTTTTTAGCCCACTTCTTGGAGAATGGGTGCCAGAGGAAGGACGGACTGCTTTGGTGATTGCCAGCTGCGGATTTTCAGAGGTGGAGTAATGGGATTATAGAAACCTTTAAAGCACACCTTCCTCCTTTGCTCATAGCCTGCTTTTCAGTGGATCTCCATAGTAAACAACAACACGACACCGTGGAAATTTGCCACCATCCTAATTTGGAGTCAGCAGTTTTGTGGAAGGGGGAGAAATGGTGGAGATGGAGAAATCCTTTTCCCCCCACCCTAAAATAAGTAAGAGATGTTTCCTTTTTAAGGGGCAAAAATGAACACCCCTTTCCAACCCTTTTTGGAAAGAGCGTGTCAGAGAGGTGACTTCTCTCCCAGACTGTCATTTTGATTTGAAGCATGCCGAAAATATCTCTCCTTGTGATCTATTGAAAGTTGCCATTATTGACGGGTAGAAAGACGGCCTCCCCAACCCCTCCACCCCTTTCGGTATCGCTTGTGGGCAAAAGATAATTGTAACAAGTCCCATGTTTATCTCAGGAGAGCAGCATGGTCAAAGTAACACAGCGAGGCAGTCGCCTCAGGCTAGCCTTGATTGATGGCTTGAAAACTTTCTTTGCAAATGTGCTGGTACACAATTTCCACACCGGCCATCTTGAGGGAGAGGCATCTCGAGTTCATCGGGCCCTTAATGGGACTTTGACCAATTCCAGAGGGGTACGATTCCCTAGGTGGTACGCAGGCCTGCCCTTACAAATCTTTGCAGATCCACCGAGGCGCCAAATGTCCTTGTGCCTGTCGTTTCTGGGGGATAATTCTTCTGTTTGCTTGCCTGCCTGCCTGCCTGCCTGAAGGGAAAATTTGAGCATTATTGGCTCTTCTGATAGCAAACTCTGATGGCTGAATGACAAACCAGTTTTGAAGAAGACGGAGCAACCCTAGAAGCAGGCTGTGATTCCTCCATATTTGGGTGACATCTTGATATGAAGAAGTATAGAAGCTTAAAAATTAAAAGGAAAAGAATTTGATTTAAGAACATAGAATATTATGGGGTGTTTTTTTTAAAGCAATGTGTTGGCCATGTTGGTAACATGTTTACATCATCGTCCCTTTCATATGCAAAGACACATTTGAAAATAGAGAAACAGCCAACGATCTCCCCCAGCCGCCGCCACCACAGTCTTAGAAGTGATGAATAAATAGTACTAAGGGTACTGCTATTAATACCATCGTCACTCCCCAAACGTAATCATTATAGGTAATATCTTTATTTGTAACTCATTACTTGTGCTCTCAGAAGTGATATGACAAGCACCTGTAAACCATCATTTGCGGTGTCAGCAGGAGGAGTGGAGAAATGTGGGGTGGGGATATGTGCTGTGAGGTAAGGTCAACTCTTTCTTGGTGACCCTCCTGTGTTAATTTGTATTTGATTGTAATGAACCTGTACAGGTCGAAGGTTATGGTGGGAGTAGAAATATGTTTGGGGCTGATTTTGGCAGACTGGAGCTGATGTTTTCATCAGCCTACTAGGTAATTGCCTACATCTAAATGAGCTGTCTTGAGGCCTGGTATAAAAATTTATGGGTGCTTAACAGTTCTAACATATGTAAATAAAGATTGGAAACTAATTGGGATGGCAGGAAGGCGGAGCGGGAGGGGAGGGAAGAATGGCTTTCCAGTGAAGAAAGGCACGGACTCACAAATATCTGTCAGTGGATTTATTTGTGTAGAGATAGAATGCTGTTGGTTATTTACACCAGTGGAAGTACAGTGGTGTATAAATCCCAGCTGCAAATTGCCATTGGTTAACAAGTTGCTGCTTGCATTTTTCTCTACCCACCATGTCACACCACCTACATTGCACTTATGGCAGCGTAAACAACCCACAGGATTCTGGCCTCTGTGTGTATGTATACACTCCTGGGCGATTCATGATTTCATCAGTGCCAATAGTAGTCCTTCACTAATGCAGATCCCAAGTATTCCACCACATCTCATTGCCAGTAAGTAGTCATAATTGCTGGCTTTGAGGTGGAGTGATCTCCAAAGCATTTAAAAGTGATTTAAAATGCTTCCCTCACCTTTATGCCATCCTTAGTTTTGAGTCAAACGAAGAAATGTGGCCAAACCTTTTGGGCTGTTTGTTTGTTTTTAATTTTTGGCCATACAGCCCCAGCTTGAGCTCAGTTCAGAAAAAGTGAACTGGCACCAGTTATGTAGAATCTGGTATGGGTTTTATGCTCCATCCTCAAATGTGTGGAACCTGCAAACATTTATTTGGAGGTTTGCCTGGTTTGGATCCTGTTTTCACACATTTGTGTTTCTGTTACAGTTTTACAACATTGTGGGTATAGGAAATTATAAGGCACGCGGCTCAAGTTAGCTATATGGGCATTGCATGGGCATGACAGTAGCAGGGCTCACCCAGTGTGTTTGCCTGCCCACTCCATTCCATGTCGTAAGATTTTTGGGCTTGCGGCTGAACCTGACTAGCAATGAGAATGGGTCCTCCCACACACCCATGGGCAGCAGACCATTTTCGAGGGTGTGACGGACTGTGTGGCAGACACTTCTCAGTACTCCGAGGAAGGGAAATGGCCATATTGCAGAAAGAACCATTGGGGGGCTATTACTGCTGTCTCTCCAGCACCTCCAGGTACAGTAGCTGTCTCACCCTGAGCTGTGACAGGGCTGGCTCTGGACAAAAAGAATCAACAGTCTTGTTGCAATAACTTCATTCTGGATGCTTTTGCAGCCTGCCATTACAGAGAAACTCAGGTCTTTGGTTGCCCGTTCTGGAGTGAAAACTCTGCCGTACCAGTTCCCAGTGATGCTGCATGTCGGTGTGAGTTGATTAAAATTCAGGAAACCACCTAGGAAGGTCAGAGAAATTTCACTCGTGCATACATATTTAAAGAGTTTTGAGTTTCAGGTTGAGTTTTAAAGGACAATATTGCACCGTCACTTTCTTTGGGAAAGAAAAGCAGGAACAGTACTTGAAAAGAGCACTGTAGGGACAACCTCCTGTTTCTTGCAGAGGCCATCCAAATGCCTCCAGAAACCCAGAAGAAGGACATAAGGAAAGGATCGCCTCTTGTTTGTACCCCCTGTCTGGATTTAGAGATATACTTCCCCTGGACACAGAGGCACTATTTATCTACTGTGGCCAACAGCCACTGACGGATTCATCCTCCACTTTGTAGGTCTTCAATATATTAATAACTGAAGCCCTTTACAACTTGGCCAAACACTAGGAAGAATGTTTTGATCGTCTGCTGTTTGGCAGTCAAACAGATTTTCTCTAAAGATGTCGGCTTTTCCTTCAAGGGAGGCTTTTAAACACCTGCCCATGCTGACTGGAGGATTCATGGAATCTTATAAATAAAATAAAATATTCCAAGCTCTACAGTAGCTATGGATTTCCTGTATTGGCAAGGATTTGGACTAGATCAGTTGTTCTTTGCTAGTGATACCTACACCAGCAGTGGGCCAGAGAAGTAGTTTTAAGCGATATCCACGGATTTCATTATTTAGAATTCAGAGTCAAAATCCTCTTGTCCTCTTGCAAATGCCATTTCCTGCTGATTTTGTCTATCATTAGTTATCCATCTGTGAGTTTCTGACATGCCAGGAGTAACTTTGGGCTATTGGTGTTTCTCCCAACAACTTAAATCAGTGATAAGTATGTCTGCAAACAAATAAATTGGGTTCTCTTGAGAAGGAAGGCGGGGTATAAATATTTTAAATAAATAAACAAATGAGCAAATCCTGTTGGATTTATTTGGGACTGCGGTAGATTCATTTGAGGACCACCTGCCCCTCGGTATCTTATCCACTGCATCCCTACTATCCCTTTCTTGAGCTCAGCGTGGGAAACGGCGGACAAGAATAGCGAAGATCATCAGCTTTTCACAGAAAGAGCCTGCCTCATTTCACTTGGCATTTTAATAAAATTCCTGAAGTATGTCAGAATTAGCCGCCCTTTCTGGGACGCTTGGTGATTTATTTTGTTAAAGCGAGGCATTATTCATAATTATGCAGTTTTATGAGACACGTGCCGAACAGTATCCTTCCAGCACGAGGCTGTGGGAGAAGGAGCAATATTTAAATAGGAAGCCCCAGGGAAAGGGCATGCTTACATTTCACAGCAGAAGAGCCATGCCATTGTGGTCTCAGCCTATTGAACCACCACATAATTACCCCCATTCAGCACTTTGGCTTGCTACTCCTTATTAGCTGTCCATCACGTTCTGTTGGAGAAAGAACGGAGAATTTAAAATCACACAGATCGTTGGATGGCATTGAACGTCAGAGAGCTTCGAACTTTGTAACGCAGTTACAGGTGTAATGGATGGGTGCCTCGCTGGGCTGAATGAGGGTGGCTGCTTGCCTAATGCCCGAAAGAAAGGTACAGATTTACATAAAATTCCATATGCTAATTAATGTATGCAGATGCAGAATTATAAATGATTTTCGTAGTCTGAACAGCATTACAGAGCGTCTCACTAGAGGAGGAAAGACACTGACTAGATGGCCTTATGGTTCTCTTGACCTGAAATTGCACTTGGATGACCTAGTCCTTCAAATGGAGGTTTTCTTCCTCCTTCAAATGGAGGACTGTTTTCACAAAAATGGACATGTGGCCACTCTCAACTAAATATTGATGCCTGGATCACGATAAGAGGCTGATAGGAACTGTGTTCCAACAGCATCTGTAGGACTACCTGTTCCATGGCTTCGGCTTCAGTGCTGCACTTGCTGCTCCAATTTGTTTCCAAGTTCTTTCCCAGGAACCAGAGGAACAGGTGCCCTCTGCCCCTTTCCCTTACAGCAACACCAACACCAACTGGTGTTCGAGTTTAAAAAAGGCAAAAAGGGAGAAGGACGGGGGGCCCAGATTGCCTGTGACTGTCCTCTGTTTTAAGAGATGGGCCATAAATTCCAAATTGCTAGCTGAAGAGGAGCTTGAAACCAACATGCATGCTGCAGCTATTGCCATCTAAGAAGTGTACCTCGCCTGTACACCATCAGCCACGTGAATCTGTGACATTTAAAAACAGCGCATAAGTTTGGAACTGCCCACAAGAACTTGATGCACAGCTTTGAAGAAGATGAATTATCATTGAAAGCTCACTATTTTTATTTGGGTTTTTAAAATTCTTAATGGTCAATTAAAGGTATCACCTGTTCCTGCATTTGAACTGGATAGAAGTGAGCTATTAAAAACTAGAGCTAGGGAATGCACAGTGTTCCACTCTTCCTTCTAGAGTAGACCAATGGTTCTCAAACGTGGGTCCCCATATGTGCTTGGACTAAAACTCCCAGAAGCTTTCACCACTAGCCGTGCTGCCCAGGCCTTCTGGGAGTTGTAGTCCAAGACCATCTGGGGACCCAAGGTTGGCAACCACTGCCCTAGATCATTTGAAGCTGAAGCATTTTGGGATCAAAACTGATCCAATTTGATTAGTATCTCATTTTTCTCCCAGAATAGATACTGAAGGTGCCTTATGCTATAATTAAGAAGCAAGTAAAAATAAAAACACATTGGCTGAAGTCCTGTTTCATAGTTACTCAATAGATGTAACTTTTAGAAGTAAATTGCTCTTTGTATATTAAGACATCTTAAGTATGTTTAGAAATCTCCATAGATGTTATCTGTTTCACACCTGGTCATGGAACTCAGCCAGTACGTTACATCTTTTTCAGCCAGTAATGGCAATTAGCCTCTAGAAATTGCACCTTTTTCAGCCAGTGAGTTACAAATGTTAAAACATAGTTAAATGAGTTGTCATTTTAAAACATAATTAAGAATCATTTTAAAATCTTAATTAAAATAATAATAATTTAACATTGCAGGGTATCTATTAAAAATCCTGTCCCTTAGCAGGCAGACTGTTGGACCACAACCTGCCAGTACCCTTGACCCTTTAGGCTGGGGCTCATGGGGACTGTGGGCCGGGTATCTAGAGGGACCCAGGTTGGTGAAGGCCTTATTGAAAGGGGTAGTTGCTGCTCCAGCACTCATTATTTCAAGGTTCTTCAAGTGACCCCAAAGAAAAATAATCCATCTTCTCCCTCTTGATCTGCATCCATCAATCTGCCACCCTTTGGCACCAAATTTGGTCTGTTTCCTGCCCGCCGGAGCTGCTGCAGACTCTGTTAACCCTCCCTTGCCAAAACCAGAGATGATTAGGAATCCATTTCTGGTTTAATCTTAAAAAACAAAACAAAAAAAAAGATCAGCACCTTGGTTTAAATGAGAACTATTCTCTTCCTAGAATGCAAATATGCAAGATTCAATATTTTTTTTAAATTACTCTTTGTACAGATAGTGCTCCAGGCTCTCCAAAAACGTGTAGTGGGACTGATTGTCAAATCAAATCTGCACAAAGTAAAGTTTTGTGATCCTGGACCACATATTATACAGGAGAGCACCAGACAGGTCAGGGTGCTGTGACTTTGTGTCAGAGTGCTTACTTATAGTGCTGATATCCGATGCCCAGAAACAGGGAAACAAACATCTCATCAGTACTATGGGTTTTCTGAGTGACAAAAATGAATGGAAAACTTTTCGACTAAATCAGTGAAGAAGATTTTATTTGGCATGCCTGGTTTACTTAGTAAACAAAACTGAAAAGATATGCCCTGCTAATTTGACATGCTGTATAAAATTATTTTCCAGTTGCCCTAAGCAGATGAACTGAAATCTTTCATGTCTCCCATTAGGAAGAGTCGCTGGGGAGGGGACAGGAATATGGATGTCACCCACAGAACTGTACACTACAACACAAACCAGGGGGTAATTAGCTTCCAGAACAAAATCAAAACAAAAAATATTTTAGACTGGGTATTGGGGGTAAACAAAAATACATGCACTCCTCAGTAAGTTGCATAATTTCAGCTCACCCATTTCATTATGTTATTGATTAATTTTGCAATAAAATGCATATATAAAACTTTGAGGGGAGAATAGGAGTGGAAATATTTCTAATAAAGTATCAGTTGTGAAAAAATTGCCTCAATTTTGCCCTCAGTTTTGCTTCGGAGAGTATGCAAGCTGTCTCTGGTGTTACATTGGGAATGAGAAGGAGCATGTTTCCCTGAAGGTATTGATGGCAGTGTCTGGCACATTACCTTTAGAATAATTGGAAACTGCCTTATTCTGACTCAGAGGATTGGTCTACGTAGCCCAGCACTGTGGACTGGCAGGAGTTCTCCAGGTCTTCAGGCAGGATTGCTAGCCTTTTCTTGGATGGCTGGTTGATTGAACCTGCAGCCTTCTGTGTTAAAAGCATGAACACTGCCACTGGGCTATCGCCCTTCCCTAGACATCCAGCTAAAAAAATTTGGATCTCTTAACTGCATTTCAAGAATCGGCAGCATTAAATTTGTCTACACCTCTCGTTACCTTTTGCTGACCTTCTGGCTGTGGGGGTTGATTTAGACCGTCTTGAGTTTACGGTAGTCATCTTAGTGGAGGAATACTGCAGTTGATCAAAGGCTGAACAAATTGGTTAGCTCCCTGTTCTCCAAGGTTGTGGCAGGATGAACCTGCCACGTCTGTGCTCTTTGTATGAAACAGACAGCTGAAGCAGCAGGACGCATCTCCGGGCCTTGCAGCACAGCTTTGAGCTGGAAAAAGGTAATGGAATAGGGTTCATGTTGGGTCAGAGCAACGGCATGGTAGCCTGATTGGACATATAAGGTAAACATTCCCCAGTTTGGATCAATGCCATGTGGGCCTGCTTTGTTGCTAAACGTAGTTTCTTATCTGTGGCCAGAAAGGCAAAGGAGCAGCGATGAAACAGAAGAGGATTGAGTGCCAAAATAAGGCTTTCATTAGTGATAGGTCTACACTACGTCTAAACTAAAAGCTGTTGGAAAATGTGTTCAGAAAGAAAGATTATTGCAGCATCCACACCTACAATTGTAGAGTCTGATGGGAGGTCCAGAGTCATGCAGCACACACCCATGCTGGTGCAGGAAGCCCACAGCTAATATGGGGGTTGGAAAAGGGTTCCCCCTCCCTCCAGCAGTCCTTTTAGCCAAACACTCACATGCATGAAAAGGGCTTTGTCTGCTGTCAGAAGGGCAAGAGGATGGAGACCAGCTTAGCTTCCCTTGGGGTAGAGTTCGACAGCCCAGGACTAGCTGTTGAAAAGGCCACTGAAATGCTGTGGTGTTTATGCTTTCTAAGCAGGCACGTGGAAAGAAAATGCATGCTTGTTATGCAGAGTTGCCGGCTTTACCGGCTCCCATTGATGATCGCCGGCATTATGTCCAACAGCCATTTGCAAATGATGGAAAAAAGAAGCAGCATTGCTTGCTCCATGACTATTTCTGGTGCTGCTTTATCTGGATTAGCTATTGGTGCAACTGGGCAAGGGAGGAACCCAACACCGTGGAGGTAGTGGTCATAATATTTTATGATTTTAATACTGGTGGTCACAATAAGTTGGATTCAACTTGGGGGCACACAGTTATTATTTCAGTACTGAGAAGAGTAGTTTCATATTCTGACAAGGTAAACATTGGAATTCCATGGGGCAAATGCATTACCCTGCTACCCTCTGTACATCCAATCTCAACTGATTTTGAAAGTTAAACAGGATTAGGACTGATTAGTAATTGGATGGGAGGCCACCAGGGAACGCCATGGTAAGATGGAGAGCCATGCGAGTTCGACTTGACAGTACTTAGCCAGGTGGACCAGTGGCCTAACTCAGGACAAATTGGCTTCCTCGTCTCTGTGTTTTGCCATATTTTGAAAATGATGCCCATGTTTCTTGTGATGCCTTAAGTGGATTCGTGTAACCACTTCACAGATGATCTGGGTAACATCTACATACCTGCACGATGCACTGTCATTGTGGTGCAGCTTCTGCTGAAAGCTGAGGACTGAGAGAGAGTCTTCCTCAGAAAGTTCCCTCTTTATTCAATGCCATCGTGAAAGAGAAAGGGAGGCTCGCCCTGTTGGAAGCAAACCCTTGCTTTCCATGACACACAAAAAAAGGCCTTTGAAAATGATCACAGGGGCCTTTAGTTCCGTCTGCTTTTGATATAGACATAATGGGAGGGGGGGCGGAGGGGACAGGGTGCCGCCTTTGTTCAGAAGGATAAGCAGATGAGCATTGTTAGTTTTAAGCTGTGGAGATGGATTCTGTCTGCTACACAGACAGCAGGAATGTCTTCAGTTTGATTGTATTTACATACATTCCAGTTCCAAGCAGAATGTCACCCCAACACAGATGCCTGAGTTTTCTGTTTGCTACAGCAAATAGGTATCTTCTTTTCATGCGCTTGCTATGACAGCTGCTATGGAAAGCTGCTCCCCCCCCCCCTCCACCTTTTCTATTTCTCCTCCTCCCCCTGTTATGCAAACAGTTGCTCTTCTTTTAATACCTACCGGGCTTGCCTGAAATACATCCTTTATCAGTTAAACTCACCCAATATATTTTTCTTTCCTTCTGATGATCTGACATGGATTTGTAAATGAGCTGTTATGTAATTGACATGTCTCCCCACCCTATACTCCCCCTTTCCATATCTGAGTTCTTGAAGATATGTGTAAAACATAATTATCTCAACATAACTCCTCATTTGCTCGTGATCGTGGTAAACCTGAACCTGTTTGCTTTGATATGCATTTAAGTAACTGATTTTATCCTCCTCTCCTTGCCTGTGGCCTTGAACATTAAAGCACACACTTCAAATGTGATGCTCCATGAGAGATTCTCTCTTTGCTCCATAGCAGCTTTGTTTTTCTTTGGAAACACAGGTAGGAAACAATCCTTAGGACATTTGTGAAGTTTGTTGTAAACATTTGTGCGTGAGCATAAGAGAGAGATCGCTAAAGCTGTACTGTGCTTTTATGTACCAATTCCAAATGCCATATTCTCCTTAAGTTCTGTTATAATATGCCATCGAGTTGCATCCAACTTATGGTGACTGTAATTAACTTTTTTTAAGGTGTGTGAAATATTTGAGAAGTAACTTTAACATTCTCGCCCAATTAATATTCTCATTGGCATTCACATTTTTGCCTGGAGAAGCCACAGTTTCAGAGTACCAGTGCTATGAACTGTTATCTCATGTCAACATCGACCCAAACCCTATTGTGTAGCTCTGCCAGTGTAGTGAGAATCATGTCACCAGCAGTGGAGGCTTTAAAGAGTCACTGCTTTGATTTTGGGGACTCTTTAATTAGTGGCAATCTATCACAGCCAGTGATGCAATTTCTGCTATACCTGTGGAGCTACATAAGAGGACACTGGCCATGGAAAGCTGTCTTACAGTGAGTCAGGCCTAATCCAGTATTTGTCAGCTACCTGGCAGTCCATGGATTCTTTCCTGGCCCTATCCGTAGATCTGTGGTATTCTCTGATGGTTCAGGTACCATCCAGGCTGGACCCTGATTAGCTTCTCAAATCAGATGTGGTCAGTGCATCTAGACTGGAAGATACAATGGAACATGCATCTGTAGGGGGAGGAGGGGAAGCAACACACAGTAGCTGCATCCCGTGCAGTCTTTGCAACCAAATCACAGAAGCCAGATGGATTTGATGCAGTTGACACCTCCTGTGAATCTTGTCTGGGTCACAGGCTGGCCAGCAACCCCTTCTTCCCCATTTCTTTATTACTGATTTTGTGGAAACCAAGAAGCACCTGAATCTATCCAGTGAATAAATGACCCAGACCTTAGAAGGCCAAAGCAAAAACGCAATACAGTCAGCAACTCAAATCTCTTTTAATTGTTGTCCCAACTCTTTCCTCTCTTTTTATCTCCACGATGGAAGAATTACTGTCATCCCTTCTCCTCCCCCCCCTTTTTTTTTTTTAATATATAGAAGGTAACACTGAACTTTGGAAAATAAAAATTTTTAAAAAAGGAAAAAGAAAGTAAGGATTTTATTGCTGGCACTGACTGCCGGCTCCTGACTGCACCGTCTCAAATTTCCCCTTGAATCAGGATTAATGTGGTGTAGTGGACAGGTGCTGGACATCTGTGTGAGACAGAGTAGATCTTACCAAGTTATTTGCTCCAACCTGCGGAAGACCCATAATGAAGATGTGTTTTCAACCTGCCAGTGTCTAAACACAGGCAGCTATTCCCTTGTAGCTTCACAAAAGATTGATCATTCATCTTTCTGAAGCTCAGGAAAAAAAACTTTGACTGTACAGCGATTGTCTTTTTCCCAGGTTAATGTTAGGCGCCAGTTTATCTAAAGTATTGGGCAGTTGCTGTCTGCCCAGCAATAAAGTTACTGAGATTATGGGATGCTGCCTGAAGCAAAAAAAATAAAAGCCTGAAGGGAGAGAATTATTACAGAGCCAATGGAATTATTATAGCCCAAGGTCAAGTGTGTTGGGTTTTTGCTCTTCTCTTGACTGGAGTTGGTGCTTTTTCTTTTGAATTTGCTTTGTGGGACCACTGAGCATTCAGCTCCTGGCTGCTTCTCTATTCAGAGCAAGAGGCAAAACAGTAATTATAAAGAAAAACAGGACTGAAAGGAAACCATTCCAGGGTCTTCTGTTTGAAGCAACGTCCTGCAAAACAAAATACACTCTGTATCCCCATCTGTATCCAGCCATTTCTTGGAGTCTCCTATAATTAAAGAGATGTTTAACAATAGGTGAGAATTTTGAAAAAACGGGACAAGTATGTGTCCCATGCTGGATTTCTGAATGTGGGGGTGGGCCAAAGGCTGTGGGCTGAACCCTAAATGGTGCCTACATATATCTAGGGTTGGTTTCCTCTGGTTATATAGTAAATTCACTCTGATGGTCTGTTGGCCGCTTGAGCATCTTCTTTTTGACACCTTGTAGTTCTGGTTCATTTTGATCAAAAAAGGTGTCAAGAAATTTTTGTTTCTTAACTGACATTTCCAGTTCAGCTCAAGAAATATAATATGCATATGCCAGGAGAGTAGCCGGATGAGAATATTGCAGCCAAAATAACGGAGTGCCTTGTGGCTCCTTGGAGATAAATGAATTTTGATTTGGAATGAGTTTTTGTGGAATGCAGCCCACTGCGTAAGCTGCCTTTGCTGGCATATATTTATACATGTGCCAGTTGGAGAGAGAGATTAGGAAGAATAGAAAGACAAAAGTTACAAGCATGGATGATGATTTTAACTGTGATCATTTTATGAGTAGTTTTTGGTAGGTGACAAGGACATTCCAACATAGATAAGCAAATTGGTACACGCATGGTGATGAAAAGTCTTCATCTAAATCAGTGTTTCCAAACCTTCGGGTCCCCGGATGTTCTAGGACTAAAACTCCCAGAAGCCTCTACCACTAGCTGTGCTGCCCAGGATTTCTGGGAATTGTAGTCTGAGAACATCTGGGGACCCCAGCTGGGGAAGCACTGATCTAAACCAAGAGTAAGAAATAGCCTTTAACATCTAGATGAAACTCTCTCTTTGTTGAGAGACTTTCATCAGAGGGGCCAGAAGCTATAGAAGTAAACATGCTAGGTCATAACCCAGACATCTCAGCACAGATGACTTGATTGATAGAGGTAGTGAGATTAAAAGTCTGAAGAGGATCTGTGAAGATCCTCTTCAAACCACAGGAGGCAGAAATGAATGGGTTGATGGTGCCCCGGTTTTTTGTGTTTTTTTTTGCAGGGACCTCTCCATTATAAATATTTGAAATGTGTCTCCTAAGACTTAGCTGCTGGCAGAAGGACATTCATCTAAAATATACTGGTAAATTTGGCCCCTGCCTTTCGTTTGTGGATCTACCCTCGAATGCATCCCTCTGAAATTCATTGGATTGAAGTGTTTCCTTAGCCTTGGTCTAAAGGAACATGATGAGTGACATAGCCATAGGGTCCCTTCCAGCTCTGCAGTTCTGAGATGATGATGATGAGGAGGAGGATGATGATGATTTTATATTCTTTTTGAGCATAGACAGCTTCCCCCCCCCCCCGCCTGGAAAGTTCCTGGTTTAAAAAATAGAACCAGCTGCAGCCGGTGATCCTGCGAAGCGGCTATGCTTCTTATTCGCTTACCTGGCAAGAACCTAAAGGCAGAAATGCATTATTTGCTGCAGTTAACGCTTTGTAGAAGCGTAAAAATGTATTTAGACACTTGGGCTTCTTTTGATTCAGAGCAAAATGCTGGCCTTCCATTTCTTTCTTTGAGCCCCATCTGGACATGTTGGTGGTCACAAAACTGGTGGCCACCCTGTCAGAGCTTCTGAACAAAGGCAGCCGTTGATCTGACCAGGGAAGATGAAACCTCTGGGAACACAGTAAAACCACACACGTACATACATACATGGACTGGCTCATTCTTCAAACTGACTGTATGCCGCCGTTTCCCTGCTGCTTTCTTTTCTCTCACTGTCATTAAAAGGACACATGAATTTCTCCTTCAGTATCCTCCCTGATATTTCTCTCAATAACCAATCATTTAGAAGTCACCTTGAACACACTGAGCCTCAGCTGTTACAAAAACCTAAACCCACACACACACACACACACACACAAAGAGAGTTCGCAGACACGTCAGTGTTCTTATGCCATGTCTTATAGCTGTTGATTGCCTCACTGATGTCTGGTGATGAGAATTAAATAATTTCAGAGGCGAGAAAATGAGGCCGTGTTTGTTGTCTTCTTATTGCTTTGGCTTTGTGAAAGTTTGGGTCCACATTTGATCTAAAGTACCCTTTTCACCTCCTCTTCCCAGATACTAGACAACAGGAACAATAATCGGAATGGTTATTCCTTTGCTTTCTAAGATATGTTTTCATGATTCTCAGTCCCAGATGTGGAATTTATTGCTGCCCAAAAGATGCTGGGTTTAGAGTGTATTGAAGGGTGTGTGTTTTTTTCTAAGTAAGGACATGTCAGTGGGTTGTCCTCTAACATCCAGTGTGGCTCAGTGTGAAACTTGCCTGTCTCCAGTTCAAGAATGAGACAACGAGCACTTCATTTCTTCTTGAAGTTTGCTATAACTTATGCAGAATATCTCCCTGCAAAACTAATTCCTATTTCCTTGAACTTTCAATTTTTTCCGAATTGCAGCAGTGAAGGTCATTTCTATTTGAATCCATCCTCTCTTTGCAATTACGATCTCATAATGCTAAAGATTCCGATGCATATGGAGGCTATTTTAATCTCCACACGAAAGAGAGCCCCAGAAAACGCCTTGCTCAGGAAATATCAATGACTCTATCTTTCCTTTCCTCCCCGTGTCAGATTAAAAGATTTTTGTTATGCCTCTTAATTGTTCATTGGATTGTTGTTCATATGTTTGTAGTTCAAAATCCATGTATAACACTTATGCCCCTGCCAAATAACTACAAAGCATAAACAGTTTATTTGCATGCATGCACACACACCCAGATAGAGAGAGAGAGAGAGAGAGAGAGAACACTTCTCTCTGTCGAGGTTCTCTTCCATAGTGTTGACAGTCCTTTCCATACAGTATTGTATGTAATGAGCTTTAAAGGTCATTTTGACCTCCTGATCTAGAGGGTGAATTAGAGATGTTGTGTTTGGGAGAAAGTACCATTTTGACACCTTCATTGTTGAATTCATAGGATTCTGGGTGGCCAGGGGCACAGAGTTTATTTGTTTGTTTGGGGGAAAAATCCATTTATAACCAAAACCGTGCTATTCAAACCCGTTCAAATCAAAGGAGAAGTGTATATGGGTCAAAATAGCAGGAAAGCCTTACATAACTCATGTACTGGAGAACTTTTTCTACAAGCAGATTCCTTCATCAAGATGCAAACAAATGTAAAAGAGGGAGGTGTACTTGAGCTTTCATGTTGGCTAATTCATTTGGGCACCATGCCAGTCAGGGTGATTAAATATCCTGTGAAGTGCTGTGATACCTTGATAGTGTACATTCTTCGTTTGATTTTGTGATCAATTATATTGCACCTAATAAAATTCCAGATGAATGAACAAAGGCTGTCAATGGATTGAGCCAGGTAGAGAGTCTTTTATACACATCCAGGAGTTCTTGGGCTATAGAGTCCCTTCGTGGCTGGTAAGCTGGCGGTGGGCACGTGTCAGTTGGCAGGATGGAAACAGGATTCTCTCTGGCTGTCCCAGTTAGAGTTGCCAAGTGATCTAGAAGTGATTCCAGGAGAATTAAAAAAAAAAAACATTTCATGCTGGTTCATTTATTTAATTAAAGTGGCAATCATGTAAGCTGCTGGTAGTGGTTGGCTCTGCCAAGCCCCTCGCCCTCAATATTTTTTAAATTATATTTTGGCACAAAAATTAATATTTCTGATCCTGGAAGCTTCCTTGAGCTACAAGTCTCCTCTTGAGCAAGCTGGACCTTCCTCTTCTTCTGTTGTCTTAAACTCAAGGTGCATTTTTCTGAGCACCTTCAGGTCATTTGGGGAAAGGCTAGATCTTAGAGATTCATCCCATCATTACTCAGTTACGTTTGGCTTCCATGTACCATTAGATTCATTTTTCTTAAGAGTAACATTCTAAGCTTTGTATAAAATGGAGGGTGTTGATGGGCGACTACCTTCCTGTCCAGTTCAAAATGGTTTTGACCTGTCCTGCATGTAGGTTTTTAGCAACAAATATGTTCTCTTTCCGGTGGGATGGATTTGATTTAAATCAACTCGATTTCAATCATGATTTAAATCGTGCTTTATATCACTTGTCTGTAAGACTCAATTTAAATCATGATTTTAAATGTAAAGACTCATTCTTTAACATTCTTTAAATATTCTTTAATATTTGCAACCAGATGAAGATTTCATATTTAAAATAATAACCTCTCAGATTAGTAAAACAGCTATATCAGGACTGATTTTAGTTTAATAGGTTAATCACTCATATTTGGAGAACTACTTAAATTGTTTTATTTAACTAATAACATTATATAGCTTACATATTGCTTAAATACCAGTGTTTATTAACTGAAAATATCTTTAAAAAAAACAAACTTCAAGCTATGTGCACAAAGATCCCAAAGTTTGTAAGATGCTCAGAAGTATTCACTTTCATTTTTACTACTTGCCCCTCCTTCCTCACACTTAGAGCCTGATACAGATGTATTTCACTCGAAACAAACTTCAAAACTAGCATTTAAGGTAATGTGTTCATTGTTTGTACATAGATTTGCAGAACAACAATGGAATTCAGGTCTTTTCCTGAACTTTGTTTATTTTATACCATTTTTACTGTGAAAAAGTTCATGTTATCTCAGCTTGGAGAACTTGGATGAAGTTAATTAGTTTATCAGAAATTTAAATATTGCATGATTATGCAGCGTCAGGTTTATAACTAAGCTCTATTTCACGCTGAATAACCTTTGAACCATAATGTATCTTATATAGAAAACTGTCTTGAGACATATTTTTCCTTTAAAAGCATTTCATTAAAATAAATTTGATTAAACTAAAAAAAAAATCAAATTTAAACTTTTTTAAAAATCATAAATTTTAATCCCCCTTGCTTTCTGCTGTTTTATGAAACTTCCAGGAAAAGAAGAAGTATGTGTGATAATTCAATGATGTTCTTCTTGTTACAGTTATGGGCATCTGCAGAATTATTACGTACCTATTAACTAATTTATTATGTGCTGTCAAGTCAGTTCTGACTGATGGTGACCATTGCCAGTTCTCTGAAGTGGTTTTCCATTACCTTGTCCTGGGGCCACTCTGGGTCTGGGCAGCTTGCCCAAGGCTGCACAGGTTGGCTCTTCTTCTGGGAAACACAGTGAGGAATCAGACCTCTGACCGATGGCCCTGCCGTCAGCCATCCAGCCGGCGGACATACCTATCTAACTTTCAGTTTTCAATCAGGTATCTAGGAACAGAAAGACCATAATAGAAGAAGGAAGAGGAAAGAGGGCAGAAGGAAGGGACATTCAGATAATGTTTTTCTGTTTCATTTGAGCAAGAGGTCATAGTGTTCCAGTTGTTGGTGTTGGGTTATAGAATAATACAATAATAAAATATTAATAATTTTTAAAAAAACTAAAAGAGTGAAATTGGGGAAATAAAATAAACATACATTATACTTATTAACAGGACAGAGAGAATGGGGATGAGTCTTCTAATCTACTTGGTCTTAAGGAAGGCCTATACCATATTACATCTTAATGTTTGTGCATAACTGTCATAAGTGCTTATTTGATTTCCCTGTCTGTGTTTAGTAATATTGGATTGCATCTCTCTGCTTTTAATTTTATTACCTTTTTTTTTTTTTTTTTTTTTTGCTGAGCCTAACAGACTATGGTGGAATGGAGAATTCCCCGTTAACCTGACAGTGTATGTAAGGTGCATGGCTCAAACATCTCCCTCTGCAGTTTCTCCTCTTTTTACAACTTCAGGAGTTGTAGCCCCAAAATAGTAACATCGACATGATTGTCCATGCTTCATAAGTGCTTCCACTTTCAGCAAAAGCTTCACGAGAGTTGTATTCAAAATATGTGTCAGAGACTCAAAGTGTTGGTCTCAGTAGTGAAACAAACTACATTGGGATCTCCTTTGTGACGTGCAAGTCAAGATCTGAGTTACAATATATTTTTATTGCAGTATTCTGCTTGTTTTTATTTGGTTTTGTATTTTATAGTTTTTATTTTTATTGTTAAGTCTGCTTCAGTGAAGGAATTGTTTGAAAAAGCAATTAATAAAAATAATAATATTAACCAGAGGTTTTGTTAAATGGGATTCCTGTTTATTCACTGTTGCTTCGGCATTGTAGGGTGAATTTGGATATCAGATTTGCCAGATGAATGAGGAGCAGTGCAATTCAAATCACCCTGTTTGTTTTTTAACTGGATGCCACTGTAAATCCAGCTTTTCTTCTTTATGCTTTGGTCACATTGTTTCTGTGTTTTAATTAAAGGCGGTAGATACAATCTATTGGGATCTTGCCCTTCATATAACTCATAGGGACAAAAAAAAAGGAGCTTCTCTTAACTGATCTACAGTAGGAGGAAATCCCCAGGGATTTTGCTCTGCGGAATAATTTTCTCCTTCTCCAATTAGTATGTTTGACAAAGTGGATATTGGCTGCCATGTTCTGATAACCTTGATTCTGTTGAGACTCGTTAGGCGTCATTATTATGTGTATTATTTCTAATTCTAATTTTGTGCAAGTTGGTCCTGTAGGATCCTCATAATGGCTCTCTCAGGTGCTGTTTGGCTCACCCTCCCCACTGCCAGACCTGATTTTGGATTGAAGAACGGCTGTCAACAGGGGTCTCCTTTGGCAGGCTGCTCATGGCATTCCCATAGACAAAGAGCCAATTTCGAAATAAGTGGATGCCCCTGACAAGCTGTTGTCATTCTCTCCCCCTCCCCCCCCATTTTTGTTTCATTTTAAAATGTTCCTATCCACCAGTTGGAATATGGGCCGCCGAGTATCGCAGGGAATAATCTAATTAGTATGAAGTCAATTCACTTGCTTCTTTTGTGTCTTGTGATTAAATAAGTGGGAAAATGGCTTGAAAATTAGGCGCTAGAACGACCCAATTACATTTCTGTAGCTTTTTGTATTCAATTTCATAAACAATTTTGCTCTTCACTGGTTAATCAGTGAATGCCTTTTTCCCCCCCCCCAGTTTGAAAAGCACTTTTGAAATTATAATGCAATTAAATTGTGTGTAGATGTTCTGGCATAGTGCATTTGAAAGCTTTGGGTCTGGCAGGCCGCCATGTTGTACCTTGACAGTTGTGACTTCCCAAGCTTGGCAGCTTGCGCGCGTCGCTCACGGCATTGACCGTACAGCTGCTTTGACCGGTTGTCAGCCAGGAATGCCATTCTTGGCCCTCTGCTTTGTTGTTCCCCTTTTATTGCAACTGTGCATTTCCGTGACTGATTTTTGGTGACGAGCTAGCATGCCTTTCCTCTTGGATCAGACGTTGGTATGGCTTGTTTCCCATTAAGTAAGCCTTACAGGCAGGTCCTAAAATTAATCAACCAAACATTGTACAGGCCTTTCTGCATGTGTCTATTACTCTGCACATTATACTCAGTGAACCCACATTTACCATCAAGAGTAGACTCAACAGGATGTTACACTTCAGATTTATTAAGTGTACACCTACAAGTATTGCATGAAATGCCCTCAAGTACCGTGTCTGGCAAATTGCTTGCTTGGCTGGATTTTTCCCTCACCTGCATCCACTAACGAATAGCAAAATTGTATTAAGGAAAGAGCAGCTCCTTGTAAAACTGAAGAGTGGAAAAAGCAGGCCACTTCCGTGAGGTCAAGCACTTGAGCACCTAATTAAATAATGTAAACCACCAGAATCTGCATTTTCCGAGAAGATACACTCTGATACACCTTCATGCCCAAATGTAGACATCACCATTAATACCAACTCACCATTTGCTATGCTGGCAGCGGGAGTTGCAGTCCAAGAAAATGTGGAAGGCCATGAGTATCCCAGCCCTTAGGTAGAGATTAGCAAAGGTAGTGTGCTAGGTACCAGAGCAAGGAGGCTGGTATTCATCTTAAGTCAACAGCTGTACCGGAAGATATGCTTCAGTTTTCACTATGCTTTTGCTATATGCTGGAAACTGGGACAAATAATTACGAAATAAGTTAACATTTGCAACATGAATACTTTGGAGAGTGCCGTGGCTATAGTACATCATCTCTTTGAGGAGGAAGCATAATTGTCCTTACGATTTTGCAGTTCTTTCCTTTGGTGAGGTTTCCTATATGGGTCAATTGATCAGGTTATACCTGAATTTTGGTTACATTGCACTTGTTTGCCTGGCCTCTTAGCAGGCAGTGATGGGCTGAACGTTGAGCAGATACCCAGAGTCCTGTAGGACCACCCATAAAAAACTATACTGGTGTGGGGTTGGTGTTGACCTGGAATACCATGCATTTGCTGGGTCTGGTAACTGCTTGCCACAGTACTCTTTCTTTCTTTCTTTCTTTCTTACTTTACTGAAGCACCCTGTCCTTCTGTTTTAAAAAGCATTCTATACAGAAGCAGCAGTCAGCTGGACATGTGCATGGTAGAAGATCCCTATTTTGTGGGTCAGTGGTTAAACTGCAGTACTGCAGCCAAAATTCCACTTATGACCTGAATTCAATCCCAGATAGCCAGCTTGAGGTTCACTCAGTCTTCCAGCATTCCAAGGTCGGTAAACTGAGCACCCAGCTTCCTGGGGGTGGGGGCGGGCAACATGTAGCCTGCATAATTAATTTAAGTGCTTTAAGCACACTTTACTTTTTGCGTTTTATTTTTATTATTTTTGGCGGTAAATGATGCCTACTCCCAGTTGAATGTGTTTGGTGTTAGGACAGCAGAAGCCAACTGCTGTACCATGAAGCATGTACCCATAAATGAAATGTAAACTCAAAATGTGAATTTGCACTCTCTCCCTGCTCCCCCTTACTTTTCTTTCTTTCTTTTTCTTTTTTTCTTTTTCTGGGTATCATGGTTGACAGAGGGTAGTTACCTCGCCGCTTCAACCACAGTTCTGGTCAATAGGTTTATGTAATCTGTTTGTTTTCGGCAAAAACAAAATAAAGATAAAAAATAAAGGTAAAAAAATGTGGCACTTTAAGGACTAAGTGCAACATTTTAATGTAAGCTTTCGTACTGTATTTTAATGTGAACTTTTCATGGACAAGTCCACTTCCTCAGATGGTTTATTTTTGGAATTGCTCAGCTATGGAAGGTCGCCTGGTCACGAATGGTTCATTTTTTAGTTGCCTGGATATATTTTTGGACAGAGGATCGTTCAGACACATGAGCCTCCACTTGACTGGGTACAGCCTCAATACAGATTTGCCCCCTAAGCAAGAGCTTTGCTTAAGAGGACCTCAGGTGCAACCGTTTTTTCACAGGTTGCACGCATACAACTTGAATTCATGCCTTCTGGCCCAACAGAAACCCAAGAGAAGGGTCGCCGCAGAAGGTGTCCAACAGTCAAACACTTCCAGAGGAGGAAGTAAGCATGCAAAGCATATATTCTACTGCAACTGGAATTATCACTGAACAGGAAATGGCTTAAACCTATCAGGAACGAGGCATCAGTCACAAAAATGGGATGGTATTGGAAAATAATTGTTGTAGAACTTCTAATACACATAGGTCAGGATGCACTGGTTTACGTCGGTAAGATCCAGCTGTATCAGTCAGAATAACTGGTTCTGTCTTCAGCACAGCTGCCCCCACCATATGCTCACAAACCTGGATAGAAGACCCTTTGGTTTCCCTGCTGTTCTGGCATTCTGGGAAGTCCTCTAGAATGGTGCTGCCCAACCTTGGCTCCCCAGACTTGGACTGCAACTCCCAGAAGTGCTTGCCAGCCCAGCAAGTGGTGAAGGCCTCTGAGAGTCTCAGTCCAAGAACGCCCAAAGACCCAAAGTTGGTAGCTGCTGCTCTAGAACAAATTGATGGAGCCACAGACTCTGACGTCTTGCTTCTGCTGGCGTTAGAAACTGAAGTACCCCACTGGATGTGGAATTATATTATTAGATTTGGGCCTTCTATACCCAGCCTTCCTCCTGCAAAACTGCCAAGTCTGGAGTCCAGAATTACCTACGTATCCCATGGTTGGCTGGCTCAGAGTCCCAGATTGCTTGCTTTTGTTTGCTAGCTTGCTTTCACTAGCTCTTTAGCATCTCTTAGAGCCATGGAGAGATCAGACAAAATGTGCAGACAGATATTATTCTGCTCTTTTGTTTTATGAGATACAAACCTCGCCTCGTCTTGCTTTGGAGCCAGGGAGGGAATTTCCACTACAAGACAGAACACAGTGCTGGAACAATTCCGACGTTGCCATATAATTGCTGGGGAAACTATTGCTTTTCAAGCTTTTCTTCTTCTCACCCCTGTGTCTGAAGTGTGTCCATGGGAAACATTTTAGCATTCCTGAGACTGGACCGCAGAGTGTCATCTCAAGCAAAAGGTAGCAGCAAAGGCAGGATTTTATACTCTTTCTAACTCAGGTTTTATTTAATGTGATATTTTTCCCTGTTCTTCACAAATACTTTAAAATTCCCTTGTCAATGCAACCAGTTATCCCAGTTGTAAAAATGCATAATTTATGTATCACTTTTCTTTTAAAATTGAGGACTACGTAGTAGCATTAGAACATGGTAAGTGGCTCAAACCCTGTTGCATAACTCTGCATGCCCAACAGGAATGATGTCATCAGTAGCTAGCATCTGATTGAGGGCAAATCCCCACTGATTCAAGATGCGTGCTACTTGTATACAATAGAATGAAGTCATGTGCACTCTGAAACCATCGAAGGAAGCCTTTAATCAGTGGTAATTTGCCACTGCTGGTGACATCATCATTCTTGTTCACACAGAGCTGTGTGACAGGATTCCAGGGAGTGAAACGCATTATAATCATTAAAAAAAAACCCCATCCAACCAGAGAATACCAGAAGGGGGCACGTTTTTATTCATTCTGAAGTTGCATAATTAATTTTAAATGTTCATTAATGTATAGATCAAAGTAGGTACATGAACTCTCTCTCTCTCTCAATCTGAAACTCAGTGGAACAATTTGTTCCTGGTTTGTACCTGCTTATTTGTTGTGAAGAGGGGAACACCATTTTAACATTTCTTTGCTGCACCTGTCAGCTTGGCTCGACTTGACTGGACTGTTTCTTTATTGCATATATACAATCCCTTTACAACATGCCAAGTATATAAAAATGGTTGTACAGATCTGCCGGGTAGTCCAATAACACGCCAAAAACAGTGAAACGCTCCATTATGATTGCTACCTCTGTAGTCTAATAGCTCATTATTCACAATTTGTGATCAAACCTGAGCTGCACCCACTGTGAGTAATGCTACTTTTCCAGGTCACTGTCTTATTAGTACCTCTCTTTTTTGCAAGAAAATCAGTTTACGTTTTAATGTTCATCAGGCCATCTGGGCCTCCCACATGCCCCATATTTCCTCTTCAGCATCTTTGTAAAACAGGCAGTTATACAGATAATGGACAAGATCTTCCTCTTTCCCCAGCCCATAAGGGCATAATCTTGTGCTCCTTCGGATGAGATTCCAAATCTTATCACTCCCAGCACACCTGATTGGTGACTCAGCAATTCTTGTACCAGAGACACCCCAAGAAATGTTGCTTCCTACAGCAAAGGGAAATATCATTATGTCCTTCTGTGCTCAATATTACAGAATCCACATGAGCTGGCAATTCAATTTTATTCCATGGCAGGCAAAATGAAAATGTCTGCCAGGATAACAGAGCCAAAGGAGAATAGCTGGGGAGTCCATGAGTAGTAGCCAAGAATACTGCCATTGTTGCCCCCTAGTATCTGTTGCTTGAGGCAGTCATCTCACTCTTCCTTACGGTAGGGCCGGCTCTGGCTAGTACAGTTCATTCTGCATTGCCACAGCATCACTCTGTTGTCAAGATTTCACCCATGGCAACTGTAGTTTGAAAACTTTCCAGAGGCTGCAGGGTATCAAGGCCAAAAATGACAGTCAGTTAGCTGCAAATAGAAAGGTTTTGAGATCCACAGCAGCTTGACCTTCACAATTGCCTTGCCTCTTAGTTGACGCTGGACTGGAGTGTTCAGTCCAAGGTTTGCTTGTTTTCCCAAGGGTGGTGTGCTGGTGGGGAGGAAAGCTTATGGTTTTCAGAGGGAACAAGAGAAATATCCATCTCTATTGTCTTGAGTTGTTGAAGTCATTTTTTATTGGAATACTCAGCTTACAAAGCTGTTCAAAGAAGCCCTTGCAGTGATTAATTCTGTGATCATATAAGTTGTAGAGCAAGGACTATCTGGAAGAGAAAGAAAGAGGTGGCCCTCCTCCTTCATTCAAAAGGGCTTATAGGTGCTCTTTCTGGTGGAAAAACAAAAGAACGCTTACAATAACATTGCCTCTTCTCCGGCAATGTTATTTTCATGCATTTTAAATAAATTTTAAGGATTACATGAGGAAAGAGTGTCAGAAGTGTTCATATAAATAATTTTATAAAATTATTTTTAAAAAAAAAGCTTGGCCACCTCTTCAGGGTTCCTCCCAGCATTGTTTCTGAATGGCTAGTTCCGTTTGAATTTTATTTTCATTATGTGAGTAAGAGGTTGGGCAGTCAGTGTTTGAACTGAAACACAGATGTCTTAAGTGAGCCAGATATTCATATGTAATAAACATAGATATTTTTCATTTTCAATGGTGGCTTCAAGTCTGTTTAAAAAAAAACAACTGTGCAAATTGAGCACCTAATTCTTACATTGCCTTATTTATGTCTTTCAATCTTACATATTTTCAGATTGCTTTTCCAATATCTAGTCTAGTGGTTCCCAACCTTGGGTCCCCAGATTTCCCTGGACTAAAATTCCCTGAAGCCTTCACCATTTGCTGTGCTGGCCAGGATTTCTGGAAGTTGCAATCCAAGAACATCTGTCAACCCAAGATTGGGAGCCACTGATCTAGTCAATCGTACCTTGTGGACTGCCTTCATGGCAAAGTAGCTGTAGCCATCCTCCCCTATAGGAGTTGAGAGATCCCCACCCCCCACCCCGATTCTCCAAGCTTTGAAAAATCATATTCGTTTACATCTAGAACAGAAGTGTAAAGGTGCTATCATTAAATGTGAAGAAAGTGGTTCTCAAATAATGACTTGCTGGATAGCTTTTAACAAGTTAGCTAATAGAATTGGGTGTCCTTGGCTGGGGACTAACCTTCTCTAAGTGATCATTACTGGACTAATAAAGACCCCCTGAATAGGCCGTTACAACATAATTGAGTTGTAGAATCTTGTAGGGCAGGCATACGCCTAGAAACAAAGAACAGTTTCAACAAGCCACCATGTGTTGATCTCATGTCAGAGAAATGCTGTTACTTGTGGTCTCACCTTTAGTTCTTGGCTGCTTGTCAACTGGGTTTTGATGGAGATGGAAAGATGGTGTCAGAGAGGGTGGGAATACCATTCCTTTTTTTTTAAGCTTGTTACATTAGTGTTTCTCTTTAGCCTTTTTTCCCCCCCAAGTTAGCAGTTCCTCAAAGAAGAAGGTACGACAGACAGTGTGACTGTAATCTCGGAGCTGCCTTAGCTTTTAAAGATGGGCTGGCCCTCAGTGGAACCATTTTACATGCTCAGTGTATCCAAGAGGCCAAACTCTCTCACACATATGCACCAATATTTCATTATGTTCTGTGGGGCCACCTGATGGTGCTGCTTTGAAAACACGCTCTGTGTGAGAGCAGTCAGGGGGACATATTCAGTGCCTGCTCTTTAACTATAGAACTCATTTTCCTCCTCCTGCAGAATGAAGGCATCTTCCACAATTCTTGTGGGGTCTTCTCTGTTTATACATTTGTTGGGGGACGTCAATAGCAACGTGATTATATCTTGTGATGGCTGGATAGTTCAGTGGGTTAGGTATCTGGCCACAGAGCCAGAGGTTGGGAATTTGATTCTGCACTGTGCCTCCTGCGAGTAGAGCCAGCCTGGGTGGCCTTGGGCAAGCTGCACAGTCCCAAAGCAACCCCAGAAGAAGGGAATGGTGAACCACTTCTGCATATTCTCTATCTGTAAAACCCTGAAAAGGGTCGCCATGAATCAGAATTGACTTGACAGTACAGAATTGTCATTAATTATGTCTTACTCTGTTACAGTTATTTTTATAGCATTTATAGCATGTTTAAGATGTTCAAAATATTCTGCATCTGGAAAGTTCTGAAGAGCACTTTGCATAGCAATTAAACGGTCTAAAAACATGCTAAACTAGAGCTGTGATGACACAGTGGAGATGACAAAAGTAGTTAGAGCTGGTGAGGTGCATTTGAAATGTATTTATATGAAACATTTTCTAAAATGTCCTTTTTGGACAGGAAAGTGCTCATAAATAAAGTATGCAAGGATATAGAATCTTCGATTGTTAGAAATGGATCCTTTATAAAAATGAAAGTATGAATTGATCCTAGAGACAGTAATTAATATGGTGCAGATTGAATGTTTGTAGATCTTTATATTGGTGTTTTTTTTTAACTGATAGCAATGGAACTAAATTGCAGCTTTAATAATTAAGCCAGCATCATCTGTTGAGTCAGTTTGCATATACTTATTCTGGCTGATTATTTGTAGTTTCATTTGTGGTTATACGTCTGCTGAAGTACAATTTAAAGTGTTGTTAGTGGCACAGTTTTGCATGTACGGTTTCAAATCAGAAGTGAACCAATAGACAATCCCACTTCTCACCTTCTCGGTATCAGGGAAATTTGTGAAAACTCGTCACACTGAAATATGCTGAAATGCATTATATTGATTGCAGTCTCAGTTAAGTGGCACTGAGAAAAGGAGTTGACTGATAGACCGATAGATACTAAAAGTGAGTCTGTTAGGTACATGGCTGGTCTATTAACCTCACCGTTTGTTTCGGGCATAAAAGGAAAACTTAGCTCAACCTCTGGTCTAAGACAGAAGTTAGTTTTATAAGGTTTTTAAAACGATCCTTGTATTGTTTTGCAAGGTCTCTAAATGATCTTGTCATTCAAAGTATTTCTCCCTCTGCCTCTTATCCCCTTCACTCTGTTTCTTTGTCATACCAGTTTTGTAACCCTGTTTATGTGACCTCATCCCCCATAGCTATCAAAGTATTTATTTATTTATTTATTTTATTAGATTTATACCCCGCCCATCTAGACAGATAGTCTACTCTGGGCGGCATTACAAAATTTAAAAACAATAGAAACAATAGAAACAATTAACCCTAAGTAGTGGTTACAGTGCAAAAAGCACAGTTGTAACTTCTTTAACATAACTGTTTCATGTCTACCTTTTTTCAGCCTGGTTATCTGTACCTGGTTTCCTCTTAGGTACTGTGAACGGGCGCTCTACAACTTGCCTAAGCCATTACTAGCAATGCCACCTGTTTTTGCACCATTGGGGTAAAGACCTTTCCCCCCCACCAGCACTGGAACGCAATGTCCAAAGCTACCTCCTTCATTTTTCATACATTTATTATTTGCCACTTCCTTGATCAACTAATTCTCTTCAATACAGCTATCTATTTGAAGTCGTGTTGGGAATAAAAAGAACATTTCTGCTCTTTTGTCTGAGAGATGTTCTGGGTTATGACCTTGAGTTATGCTGAGCCATGAGCATTAGAAGCATGCCAGATCAAGCGTGGGCATTTCTGAATGAGTAGTGTGGTGCCTGCCCCCCCCCTTCTTTCCCTTAGATGATTCCCCTCCAAGTGTAACATAACCTAATGGGTTTAAAGTTGTTTTGAGCAAATCTCTGTAGCAAATGAAGAAGCTTAGAAGAAGCATGAAATGGCCTCAATTGTTCTAAGAGGGACACTTTAAAGCCACACGATAAAGTATAAATCATCCATCCTTTGGTTACAGAAAGTGCCAGTTCAGGATTGTTGTTATTTTTTCCCTGACTCTGAAAATAGCTTCACAGGTCTTTCCTTGCATCGCTGGTGAAGGAACAACATATTTTATTTGTCCCAAAACTTCACTTGGAGACGTTTTATGTGCCAAGATGGTATATGGATAGATAGCTTGGGACTCATTTTGAACAGACGTACCGGCTGGCTTAGCTACCCAGACTTTTTCTTTACTCAGGGAAAATAGTCTAATGGACTGAAGGGCCCCCTTGTAAAGTATTTAGCATTCCTCCCTTATCCTCTTGTGCCTTTAACAGAGACGTTTAACAGCTACGTGTCAGGCCAAAAGAAAAAAAAAGTTCCTTTGGATTTAGGCTTTCCCAGCATTGGAATGTGTTGTGTGGGAAAGCTTGACTTGTTTAATTTCTGCCTCACAAAGAGTTGCTAAAGGTAGAGGTGTGCTGAAAAAATGTGCTTGAAATGCCCCGTACATATTTCCAAAATTATGAGAGAGAGATGGGAAATCTCTCCTAGGCCAAAGGCTGAATTGAATTTCAGAGACGTCCAGGGGAGGGTGGCCTATGAGTAAAAGGATGGGACCAAAAATATCAGTATATTTTAGTTAAAGCTCTCATTGCTAGAAATCCCTTCTTTTCTTTCCTGGGAGCCCCATGGCTAGGCCTTGGGTCCCCTTACTTCTCCAGGAACCACGTAGCTGAGTATCTGCCTTCTGAGTTACTTATTCATTCAGCATGTTCTACACTTTCATTTTCAATCTTTTAACTGCATTTCTTAAGCCGCTTGCTTTTTACTGCTTACCTGTAACTTGATTTTCTTAATACTCCTTTTGAGGCCGTGTTTATTACTTAGTTCATTGACTTGACCTTTTCAGACCTCTAAACTGTCAACTGTATTGTATCATCTGCATATTGGATGTTGACAGCCTTTCATTTGTCAATGATGTTGTCACTGGAATCTGAAATCATGTCTTTAAAGATGCTTTTTAGGGTACAAATAGAAAAGCAGTGGCAAGAATATCCATACATATTATACAGTGGGACCCCCATATCCACTCAGAATTGGTTCCACGCCCCCCCGTGGATACTGAAAACCACAGATAATAGCAAACGAGAGAGAGAGAGAGAGAGAGAGAGAGAGAGGAGCATGGTAAAAGGGGAAAAAAATAGGAAAAATTATTTTCACATGCATTACCAGAACTGGTCACTAGAGAGTGATGGATACCATGATGGATATTCTTCGCTAACACATATTTGGTCTCTTGCTCCTTCCAGGGGCTGGTTCTAGTAATACATGTGATAATAGTTTTTCTGGATTTTTTTTCTTTTAATATTTTTAATATTTTCAGACTGTGGATAAGTGAATCAGCGGATACTGATCACATGGATAAGAGAGCCTTACTGTACTCCTCTTCATATCTCTATAATGTCTGTCATTTGATCTTCTCAGGGCCCCTCTGACTTCAAATTACATGTGTCCTTCCATCTAGGAGAGCCTGTTTATCCCCCAGTAGGGACGGAGGTTCCCCACTTGTGGTGTAATTGCATCAAATTAAGTGCAAGGCCACTCATGACTGGCGACCAAGGGGGGTGCATGAGTTTTCCATTGGCTTTTATTTATTTTATTTTATGTATTTAAAATGTTCTTACCCAGCTTCCTCCTTAAAAAGGACCCAAGGCGGTTTACATCATTAAAAGACAATATTAAAGCTAAAAACAGTAAGTATATAAATACTAGAAAGGGCTGTGGTGCCTCTCCTTGCAGAATTGAACCCATCAATAGCTATTTCATCTGGCTGCATCAGAAGAATTAAGTGATCAAGCCCACCCAGCCAGCCAGCGCTTGGCTTCCCTGAGGCCAATTTCTGTTTGTCTACTCTCTTCACAGGATTACCTCCCTCGGGGGGGCAATTTCTCATGGCTGAGACAGGGAGAGATCATCCATCAGTCTTCCTTAGACGTAGTACCATTTGCTTCATGTATTCCCAGAACTGTCTGCTGCAATTTCATTCGTACCTGTCTTATAACATAATGAAAGAGTTAGTGCCTAAATGTATTTGTTTTCCTCTTCTGTCCCCATTATCCTCCCCCTCATTTTCTATTGTGTCTCTTAGACTGTAAGACATTGTTTTGAGATGTACAGGTGTTTTGATAGTATTGGCAGAAAGACGGTATATGAACAAACGCTAGTCACCTCCCTCCCTCCTTTCCTCCCTTCCTTCCTTCCTATGCCTCTTTGCAAATATTCAGGCTAGATGAGGTTGATGCCAGGCATCTACTGGATAGGGTGGATGAAGGCTTAGGAAGGACATTGGATGCAGTAACCCAAGCTTCAGCAGCACACCTTCTCTCTCATCATTGGATAGTGGAGCTGGAAGGCAACTCAGGGATCATTTAGTCCAGCCTCCTGCTTTTAGATGAAATCCAGAAAACATCTCTGACAGACGGCCATCCAGCCTCTGCTTAAAAATCTGCAATGAAGAGGAACATACTACCTTCTGAAGCAATCTGTTCCAACAGATCTTACTGTCTTTTTTCCTTGCTTTCTGATCTACTTGCTCATTGTCTCAAGTTTGACAGAGCAGCCCTCCCTTCCTTGGCTAGGGAGCCTCTACACATGGTGTATCCATGCTTCTTTGGTAGCCTCTCCTCTGTATTACAGACTGAATTATTCCTCTTCTCTTCCTTGTGAATACAGTCTGTGCTTCCTGGTTTCCACATTTCAGATTGTGGTTCTTCAGTGGAATATTTAGGAGCCGTGCCTTGCAAGGTCACAAGCTTACACCAGAGTTTCTTCATAGAAGGCTGCATCTCCTGCAGTTGTCTCTTTCATCAAGGACATATTATGGGATAGGAAAAGTGGTGTCTTTGTGTGTTTAGTCATAGGTGCCTTTTGCTTTGCTCCAGTAAAGCTGTTCTTCTTAGAACGTCTGTATATTGCTGTTTTACCTTCAGTGCACCCATTTTGAACATCTTAATAGCTTAGCGTGCCGGTCAGGAGGTCACTCAGCCGGCACACCAATGAGATTACAGCATGGATTGGATGGTGCCCTACCCTTTGTTTTCAATATTAGGTTTCAGAAGCCAGGTTACAATAGCCGAAAGTCATTAGAAATGTGTTTGTGAGTATCCCTCTGATAAGCCCCTCTTGTCAGCTGAGACACATTTCCCATTTAGACTGAAAGTGAAGTGTCATCTACTTGCAATATTGTTAATCTGTTATTAAGCCACCAAAAAAAAGAAAAAAAAGAAAAAGGATCTTAGCCTGGGTGCTTCATTGCCTCTTTGCTTAGCCGTGAATAGAATTATGCATCACGAATAAAAACTGCTGTCAACATACATCGCTTTCAAAACACTGGAGCATATGGTATGTGATTATCTGTATTGTCAAATGCAATGAAGTGGATTTGGGTATAATAAAAAGTGTAATATTTTAGGAATTTGGTAATAAACTGTAGAGGAATTGACAGCAGAGATGGGAAAGTGGCATGGGCGTCCTCAGGGCAGTGTGTTGCCTGATCCGGCTCTGCTCTCCTGTTGTTCTCCCTGCTACACACCTTTATTATTGTTACCTTTCTTTAGCAGAAAAGAGAAAGGTGCAAAGTGGAAATCTGGAAGTCTTGTCCCGCCACTTGGAAAAAGAACTGTTCGTCCTTTTGTGTAGCTGCTGTGGATTGAGGCATCAACCACCCTTGTAGATGGAGCAAAAAATAAATTGACTGGTCACACAATATCAGAGGTGTGTGCGCCTCTAATTACAGAGATGGAGCTGAAATTTTGGTGTATGTGTGTGCATGTATAGGCTCGCACAAACATGTATGCATACACTCTAATTTGTGTGGTCCAGCATTAGGAATGTGTCAGTCCATTGGTGCAGTCTACTCATTTTGGCAGTTGTGTGTGTTGCAAACCAGACCTTGGGAGTTTATTTCTCATTTTTTTCTTATAAAGTGGCATGTTCCTCATGGTCTAGTATCATGGCCCAGATTTGCCTTCTTTGTGCAAAAGCACACAGACAAAAATGCATTCATACAGAAAGACCAACACCCTCCTTTGGTTCCGATCAGAGCATGGAAGTATCTAATTATAAATAAGTTTTATGGAATGGCAGGATCCCAAAAGATGTGGGTTCCAGACCCCTTCTAACTTCCCTGAAAAGTGAGCACTGATGCAGAAGTCAATGATTAGTGAACACTCTTGATTGATTAGTGTACATGTAAGTGAGGAACAAGCACATCCTCTGTTGATCAAATTGTCTTTAAATTAAAATACAGTTCAAAAGTTAATCCTCTTTCCCCACTGTCTTCATTAAGCTTGTCAGCAGGAACTTTTAGGTTCATTGCCTTTCCAGCAAGTTCCCAAATCAACAGTTTCGCCACCCCTAGAAGAAAAGACCTTTTTAGCAAACTGTGACTGCAATCGAAACATTGATTATAACAGGGAACTGATCTCATTTACCTGATGTGTAACTTGGGGTCCCCGTCCTCCCCATGTTTTATTTTTTATTTTTGCAAAATGCAGGAGAATAACTCCTCCAGAAATTTCCAGGGACATTATTCTCCTCTAAAACATTGTGTGCTCCCTACATTTTATTCAGCTACAACTCTTGGATAGGAGACCTACGCTATTGCCCTGTCCAATGAACCGCCAAGGTCAGAAATATAAATATCTCCCTGAGCACTGACACTGGGTCAACTTTTCCTACCTGTTTTCTCTCCCTAAGACAAAGGTCAGAAAAGGCTTCCTGTTGAGCCTGGAATACTGCTTTGACTAAATCACATGGGTTGGTTTCCAGTTGTTATCTTCTGCCTTGACTTTCCAACTTCGACCCCTCATTTACTCTCCAGAGGTGGTAAAATAAGATCTACTTGAATGCAAGTCCAGCTTAATTTTCGCAGCCCCAACTTCTTCATTCAGGAACTGCCCTACTAATGTAGAATGGGGCTTTGGTTATTTCAGTTCCCTATTCATCTTAGGAGGAATCACAGAGCAAAGATGATTGACCAAGTGCACGCAGACAGGAAAAAATTAAAGGGAACAGAGAACACCAAGAAAAAAAGATACAGGGATTTCAAAAGTTGCTTGCGCTTCAGCTGTCATCTTCCTGAGAGATGGTTCAATCTTCTAGAATCTAGATGATCTCTGAATATCTATGTTATTTCTGTTAATTAAGAATATGGTGAGGGCAGGATTTTCTGCTCTGCTGTGACATATTATTACTGCACCATTATCTACCCAGTCCTCTGGTTTGGGTTCGAAATGCCAATAGAATAAAAATTTAATGAAGATTTTGTTGGCATGAAAAATTCATCAAACAGAGTGCAGATGCATCTGCATTAACACAGCATGCAACATCAAGCAGGATTTTCTCTTCTGAACCATGAGCTGGAAGGTTATTATAAACAGAACCTTTTATTTTGATAGAATCGTCAAAAAAAACACACAGTCTTGGCTATTACAAAAAGCTTCTTAGTTTATATAGATTGTTCACATATTTCATTTTGCATTTTAAATTAGAAGCACCAGTATTCATCAGTGACTTTGGTGGAATCTTTGTGGAGTTTTTTTTCCCCTAAGGATGTGTGCCTTGTTTTCTGATAGCACATTAATAACTGTGGTTACAACTTAATAGAGTTTAGTTGTGATTGCATTTTTTAGTGAAGAGAAATAACAAAAATGTGGAGTGGGAATGCTCAGCTTGAAATGCCTAATCAAAGTTCAAAGCTGAATGTTTCAGCTCACAGTTAGTCTTATCTGAAGGCTTTTTCCTCCTTCCAACTGGTTGTTCCAATATGCTGGTCTACCTTGTGGCCCCATAATGTCAGATTCCATTGAGGTGTGAGTGGATCCCATCCCTTTTCTTCACCTTTTCTTCTAAGTCGTTTCTAGTAGCTAGTAAATCTAAACCTTTGGCCATCCTGTCATCACCACGTTTGAGAACTCATATACTCTTCAGTTGGGCTAGCCCTTTGTGTGGATTCTCTCAGCTACCCTAGATGATGTGTTACTTAACTAACAACCAAAATTTGAGCTTCTGGAGTTTCACAGATAACATTTCCTAGTTTTGTTGACACTGGCTTGTACTGTAGGTGTTGTCCCCACCTTCGTGGCATCAGTTCAGCTCAGGAGTGAATTGATCCTAGAGGCTTGAAGGCCACACCCATACATGTTCTTACACATCTGCAGGCCACACCCACTCCTGCGGAAAATCAAAGTCAGCAAAAGATCCTGTATGGTTCGCAAAGGTGGTTGAATTATTTGAAGCCAGAACAAGGTGCAAGAGGTGAACAATAGCATTTACTAGGTCACTCAGACATGGAAGCTTTTGGGGGAGTAATACTCTTGAGCTGGAGTGGGGCTGAGTTCTACAAGTCAGACCTTGGGCTTTGGCAGGATTCATGCAGTCCATTGGCCCACCCAGTTCCCACCACAGTCCATACATTCAAGCCAGGTCACACATGTCTTTATGTTCTGGGTGATCAAATCTCAAACTATAAAGACCAATCCAACCCATCTTCCTAGAGGTGTTACTTTTGTAGCAGACACTGCAGGATCATAACCTTTTAAGAGATCCTTGTTCATTTCCTTCTCCTGCTTGAGATCATTGTTCTCCTTATCAGCTGATCAGTTGTGGTCCTGCAAGTTGAACCCTGAAGGTCTTATCTCTGTGCTTCACTCAGTTTTTTCAAGGCCAGAGATTTTATCCTCAAAGGAACGCATGTGTGCTCTTAAAGCCATGGGCTGATTATTCCACTGAACATACACCAATAAATTCTACCCAGCAGGCAACCCCAAATAAGCATAAAACACTGGGTGGTGCCTGCACCCTGCCTGAATTCTTAGCTTCATAATTTATTTTTTACTTTCTAAGTGAAGTGCCATGTTACCATTTTAATTTTTGTAGCTTATTATAGTGGGGCTATAGGATATTTGTGCAGCAACCTAAGGAAACATTTAAAAAATTGCAGTTCGCAGAAACACTTATGGGATAGACACATTTATCGCCCTCCTGTTGTTCTTGTTGTTGTTACATGCCGTTATCGATGATCTATGGCCAAAATGTTCTGTCCTTAATAGGCCTGCTCAGTTCTTCTTAAACTCAAGACTTTGATTTCCTTTAAAGAGTTAATCCATTTTGTCTTTTGTCTTCCTCTTTTCCTTCTGCCTTTAACCATTCTCAACATGATTGTTCTTTCTAGAGAACCTTGCTTTGTCACGATGTGCCTACTAAAGTAGGACAGCCTCAGTTTCATCACTTTTGCCTCCAGAGACAGTTCAGGCTTGATCTGCTCTAGCATCGATTTGTTTGCCTTTTTTGGCAGTCCAGGCTATCCACAAATCTCTCCTCCAGCACCATATGGCCTTGTGATCAACCCTGTTGGCCCTGTCTGCAAAAGCATCTATTTATAGGGCTTTTAAAAGAAACAATAGATTAATATCTTAAGTTTTAGGGAAATCTGCCTGCATGATAAGCTTATTATCCATGGTCTGGACACCTGTATTTGAAATGTGTCAGAAATAACCATGTTAATGACGTGGAGGTTCATAACATGCTTTTATCAATAAGATGAAATGGAAATAAATGTTTATTTTAACTGCATAAACCACGTACAGTATATAACTATATAAAATATGTGGCCAAATGTATGTTTTAAATTATAACATGCCTAAGTATTTCTTAGAAAAGGAGAACTAGAGATGTAACCATAGTAAGAAGAGGCTTGTGAGTATTAGAGATGCAAACCTAGCTAGCAGGAGGGTTTTTGCTTAATTGAACTAGCTTCGTACTCTATGTATGCATCCCCTTCGCACCCAGCTGCACACACCCCTCCGCCCTCATACCTTTGAATGAGCACTCTTGTAAATGCCATCCAAGAGGAGAGGAAAGAATTCAGAAGGAAAAAAGAATCGGAGCAAAATCCAAAAAATATCGTTGCCCTTTTATCCAGCAGCGCGGGTGACCTCAGCTCTCCGCTTTCCCGCTGTGTTTGTATTGAAATGCTAGCACCTTTTTGCGAAGTTCTCACTCTGAGGCACTTGTCTGCCGATTTCAGTTTTGAGAGGTTGCCCTTGCGGCCCGTGCAACGCATTTGCACATCTTAGTGGCCGTCATACCTGTATCTGTGGAGCGCCATTGGCTCCATGTGTTTTTCATTCCTCCACCAGACCCACACCCTTGTGCGCTCACCAAAAAGTATCTGTGAACTAATCTTTTCCCTTGACAAGGGTCATTCACGGATTTGCTGCTCGCAAGCTTCTGATTTATACGAGTTTTGCATTTTCTGACTGTGGACACAGGTGTGGGTCCCCCCCCCCCGTCCCGTTTTGACTAGCAACAGCTAGGGACCAAAGTCTTATCCAGGCGTTAATAAGTGTGTGTACTCTACACATGAGGCAGGCATGGTAGCCCCTCCGCCGCTGGTTGTCGCCTTCCTCATGCGAAAGCAGCTGTCAGAAGAGGAGACCCTGCTGCATCCATAGACACTCTGCTTGCAAGCTGAAATAAGAAAAAAAATGGGGTTCTGGCTTGCGTGTTGAGTTTCTGCAGTTAGAGAAAAAGAATCCTTTTCAGGCAGTTCTTTTCATGTGAGGAAAGCAGCAACGCTGTGAGGTAGCTACCACACTTTCCTTATGGTGTGCGGAGCACACACACTTTATTAATACCCAAAGAGGGTTTCAGACTTCATCCATAGTGGGAATCTGTCCTTCAAAGATACCCATTCATATTCTAATACTTCACTTGGATTATCTACCATCTCTTAGGCCTCACGGTGACATACTTTTGGTGCCCCTTGGCAAAACACCACCCTACTCTCTCTTCCCCACTAATGCCTGCCCAGGGCCTCCTTTTGAAAAAAACAAAACTAAAATATTTTAACTTTTCCCTTGCCTGGGCACTATAACGTTGCATGCTTCTGGCTGTCGTCGAGCTCCCCTATCTGTCACATGCGACACCATGAGGAGGACGTTGCAGAGCATTGTGGTGGAAGAAACGGCCACAAAAAGGTGGACACCAGAAGATTTTGTGCATTTTTTTTCTTCTCTAAGAACTCAGTTTCTAAGGAACTGCAGGGAGAGCCAAGACGGCGGCTACAGCAAGCTGCTGAACACTTAGGGTTGAAATACAAAAATGGTAATAAAGAAACCAAGAATTGGATCTAGCACTGGCTTGAAAGATACCAGGTGCTGATGCTGCTCCGATGCCCATTCTCTAGATCCCATGGTGTTGCTAATTCATTGCGGACTCAGTGTTGCTAGTCCTTAAGATCTTGTTAAGCACAACATGTGACCTCATTGCTAAAACGAGCTCTTGGCGGGAGCTTCAGAAAATGCAAATCGCCTTGTGTGACAAAAGGATACGCCTTCCCCTGTCATCACTACTGCCCATGACCTCTTTCTGCAGTTCCAAGTTGGGTAATGAAGAAATATTACTCCCCTGTTGTTGAGTCTTTCGGATGATTTCTTGCCAGGTGATCTTTTCTGAGTCTATATTTACTTTGTCTCTCCCTTTGCCTGCACTTAAGTCAGTTGAGTTTACGCAGGAAAGAAATCCTCTCTTTCTGCCGCCCCATTATTCATGCACCTGCTTTCTTGTTTACACCGCTAGCTTTGGCAGCTGGCCGCTGTAAACTGTAATAAAATGCCTTTAAAAAATGAAGAAATGTGACTAGACAAGCTGGGCATAATAATATTAAAGCCAGCACCAATTAATTTTTTCCTCTCCTTGATAAACGAGCCCCCATTCCATCCATTAATAACAAGGGAAGCAACAAGAAAAGTTGACACTCTTTTAATTTATTTTCTCAACTTGCCTGGTCATATCCCTCCTTGTTGCGAAGCTTTCTGGTGCTGCTGGGAATCGCAAGTGGCTTCACACAGTCGATGCATAGATTGGTGTGAATCAATATGGCTCTGCTTTATTCACACATCCCCCATAATCAGGAGGGGAAATGTTACTTAGTAAGCTATCTAGCACCTGAGGCTGCCAAGCTGCCTTATAATATTTTTTTTTCTCCTAAAGTCTTACATGTTGCATTGATATTGGGGAGGAGAAATTGAAAGTTGTCGATGTGGTTAGGTATGTGCTACATAGACACCGAGAAAAATATGGATATAATGGTATTTGGTAAGAAGGCTGTAAGAGCATGTGGTTCTGAATTCCAAATAGTTTTTCAGGAGGAAGTTTTCTCAACCAGCTTAGGGAAGAGCTTGGAATGCAGTTCTGTTTCAGTAGTGGCCCGTTCCATGTTCCACCACGGCCGGCCAGCAACAGCAAGGCACAGAAAATGCAGGCAGGCAGAGATGACACGAGCCCTATTCATGCGTTAATAAGACAGTGTACATTTCCATGTGCAGTGAAGGGAATGCACTAGTCCCCTGCCTCTCTTGTTATCACTGCCGTCACATGATGGTGTCCGTCTGCACGCAAATCTTTCTGCATCCTGACTCAACTTGTAGAAGTCCCAAAGTTACAGCAGGACGCCTCTTCATCAGTTCCTTTCACAAGAGGAAAGTAGGGGAATAAGGAGTATAGCTAAAGTGCCCCCCTCATGGCATGTGGCACACAAACAATTTTAAAGTGCCTGAACAGAGCTTCAGAGTCACAACGTGGTTGTTTAATTTTTTATACAATCTCCTGTTCCTGATTTATTTGGTTCTTCCCACCTACCTGATCCAGATGGTGGCCGTGGGTTCTACTGGAAAAATTAGGTCCTAAAGAAGTGGTTCCCAACCTTGGGTCACCTAGGTGTTCTTGGACTGCAACTCCCAGAAACCCCAGCCAGCACAGCTGGTGGTGAAGGCTTCTGGGAATTGCAATCCAAGAACACCAGGGAGACCCAAGGTTAGGAACCACTGTCCTAGAAGCTTTCAATCTGCCCACTCTCACTTATCTCATCAAAAGGTTGGGAATTTGTACTCTGTATTTTCAGAGCTATTTGGGAGGCATCATAACATTACTTTCCTGTGAGGTTTTATATGTTCTTTTTTTGCATCCCAGTGGGATGATGGAGATGGAGGGTTTCTTGTTAAGACACAGTAATGAGAGAGGAGTGTAGAGCAGGACAAATACCAGTCTTGTGCTTTGGGTCTCATTAGGGATGAAAACCATCCTTCCAGAGCAGTTGTAGCATTGTGTAGAATGGGAAAAGGTACTGTGTTATTGGGAGGGCTGGATGCTGGTTAATTAGCTTGGCTGCCTGAGGATTGTGTTGGCTGTCTTGCATGCCAGTCTCAGTGGCCTCTTTACCTGCAGGATTAATTGATTCTCTTCTTTTTGCCACACACCTGTTGGGCTAGGCAGCACACCGTCCTAGCCTATATGTCAAAGATGAGATGCTACCATCTGTGTGGAGTCCTGTGTCAGCTGGCTTTTTTAAACACACACTCCCTTGCAATCTGTAGCCGTCGGAGAACCCCGTCAGCTGGGAGACACTGTTTCTAGGTCCCACTGAGTCATGAAACTGTATGAGCAACCTTGGGCCAGTCAGCTTGACCCAACCCTACAAAGTGGTTCTGAGGATACAGTGGGAAGGAAAAAGTGCATGTATACCATCTTGAGTTCATAAGATGACAGGTGCAAGTACAAATATTATACATACATAACAGCTAATAAATAAAGTTTCCTGCCCATATATTCTTAAGGTTATCAGGATAAGAAACTGATGTGTCCAAGGAGATGTAACGAGTTATTAAGGACTGTCCCCATCTCACAATCTTTTCTGGCTATATTGAATTGTCTGTTTGTTGATTGTTTGCTGATGCACAGACATCTTCTAACTTTAGACTAGTTTTGAGGAAAGGGATACCCACTCTATATCTAAACTTCAGATTCTAAGGTGTGAAGCAAAGGTTTGCACATGTGTGTTTTTATGTGCTTGCTAGAAGTAAACAGACAAATCTAGGATGAATTTGTTGGCATTATTATTTATTTTAGCCTTGGAACATTTTGCAATAAAAATGAAGGAGACTATTAAGATAACCCATGTGCAGATAAAAAATAATGTAAATAAAATAAAATTATATGCAGATGATATAAGCAGTTGCAATACTTTTTAAGTTTCTAAAGGAGATTGAGAACATTATTGCAATTTATGGGCCATTAGCTGAAAACAAATGAATAGAGATAAAACTGATATATTACACATGAATATTAATAATAATACAAAAAAAAAGATAAGAGGTGAGTTTAGCTAAAGCAGGAAATCCAAACTGATTAGGAGGCTTGGAATGAAAATAACAAACACGATAAAGACATTATTTAGGTATAATTATGGGTGTTTATGTGGTGGGTTTATTTCATTAATAGAACAATGAAAGAGATTACATTTATCGGTGATGGGAAGAATTATTGCATGTAAAAAATTGCATATCAAAAACATTCTTTACACTAAAATAATTAGCAAATTATCAAATGGCAACCATCCTTGTTAACATGTACTTGAAATTTGGAATTCAAACTTTCCTCATAGCATTGAAAAAAGCATGGAAGACTTTCGTTTCCAAATCTGAAATTGTATTGTGTGGCTGACATGTCTTAATTGGGTAACAGATTGATTAATTGGGTAACAGATTGATTAAGTTGCCCAAATTCTTTGGTCTCTCCTTGTGAAAAAGCTGCCCGATTGCATGATGGCAGGATAGGAAACCCAGATCAAAAACACGTCAGAGAAAGTTTCCTAACACTAAAATACAGTTCAAATGATTTAAGAGTCTTCGTAGCAGTAGTTAATTCTCCGCCCAAGGTAGGGGATGCAGCTATTCTGAACAAGGCACCATTTTCAGCATAGAGAAAAACAGAGATTTTCCATTAGCATGCCTGGCCTTCCCTCAGTTTTGCCACCTTCAAAGACATGTTTGGTGGGTAAAAGAAAGAGGGGATTATAAAATGGTTGCCCATTCCCAAGCTGTAGAACCAACCAACCAACCAACCAACCAACCAACCTACCAACCAACCAACCAACCAACCAACCAACCTACCTACCTACCTACCTACCTACCTACCTACCTACCTACCTACCTACCTACCTACCTACCTACCTACCTACCTACCTACCTACCTACTATGTGGTTTTTAAACTCACATATGAAAACAATCACAAATATAATAAATTGCACTGCTAAGAACAATGAAACGTTTTAATTATTAAAATATACTAAATAAAATCCTTTTGAAATAGTTTAAAATGTATTTTGAAAGGTTAAAAAGAGACAAGTCCCCCTCCTTAAAATCCCTTCCTGAGCAGCGATTAATACATTAAAAACCTGTCTGCAAACAATCGGTCTTTGCCTGCGGCCAGGAAGACGGCAGGAAGGGAGCCGGCCGGCCGGCCAGCCGGCCAGCCCTGGTCTCCAGTCGAAAAGAGTCCCACCATCTGGGAGCAGCCACTGAAAAGGCTCTCCTTTGTGACCAGAACAGGTGCGCCTCTTGGGATGGTAGGGCTGAAGACGCTTCAAGCCCATGGAGGACAGTCCCTCAGGTAGCCTGGCCCAAGCGGTGTAGGTCTCTTCTAAGTCAAAACCAGCACTTTGATTTGCACCCAAGTTACACCCAAATGAGGTCAGGCTCCCTCCGCCACTGCTTTTCCACAAGCAAGCTAAGACCTCCTTCTTCGGGAGAGTCTTTGGGAGCAGACCCGTTGCTGAGGAAGGAGCTTTTCACTGAATTGGTACTTAATTTTGATTTATTCCTGAGTTCTCGATTAAAACCAGAGTTGTTTTAAAATATGTTTTTTGTTGTCTGACGTTCGCATTTGAATTTGTTTATGCTTTTCGTTTTCGTTTGCTCGTTTGATTTTGTGGGATGGCTCGGGTGACATTTTTGGAGGAAAGGCAGGGGTATAAATCAAATAAATAAAAATAGTGAAGAATTAAGCAGCAGCCAACATGGCAGGGTTTATTCAGATCGGGCGCGGGGAGCAGCAGGCAGACCACGGCCTCACCTGTACCGCCTCTGGCAGCCACACGCCTTTCTTTTTTTCCTACCAGAAAAAAAAAATGTAGCAGAAAATATTTCGCCAGACTCCACCATCCAGACTCTTTTTGTGCCCTTCCTCTCAAACTGCTATGAATACTATAATTAATAGTACTGTAGTTTAAATGTTGCTATTTTTTTAAAAAAGCATTGAAAATATTAAAATTATGTTTTTTTAAAAATAGGAAATCCTATCTATGGCTTCTTTTCTGGCATGGATACTTTGTTGGCCCTTCAACCGTCCTTTGTATATTCCTGTATCCACAGAGGAAGGCAGAGCAATGCCATGTGTTTCAGTGGTCGCTACGCATGCTGACAAATCCTGCAATATTTCATAACTGTGGTATCAAAAGGCCATATTTGAACGCATTGAACACAGGACTCTCCAACAACAGAAGAAACAAGAAATACTGCTTGTTTTAAGGGAGGGCGGGGGGATCCCACCAAAGCTCAGCATAACGAAGCATAATTTTTCCAAGCAATTGGTGCGCGGCGCCACTAGCATGCCTTGTTAATTTTATTTATGGCTTCTACCAATTTCTGCAATTATTTTAATCTTGTATGGTTTTAGTCATTCACCCTGAACAGTGTATCTTTCATCGGTAGGCCTCTGAGCTCTATGTTTGACTACAGAGACTATTTTAACGTGGTTTGGGGCAGTCAACATGTACGTGAGTGTTCTGGGTAGGAGGAATACAGCTGGATTCTGGGAGAACGAGCATGTGCCTCAGTAGAAAGAGAATGCGCAGATAAATGCTTATAGAGAAAGCTAGATTTTCTCAATATCTGAAACGGGCATGTGCCTGTTAATAGCTCCAGTTTGCGTGTTGCTCTCATGACCGTGCTTCTCGTGAGAGATTTAGCACACCGTACAGAACGCCACAAAGCCTTTTCCTGGTTCTCTCTGGACTATGCAAGAGACCACAGCACCTCTTTCACATAGGGCAGGGCAGCTACACAGAAATATGGTACTAGGTGTGACTTCATCCATGAGAGAGCCATTCTCAATATTTTGTTTGGCCATGGCCATAAACACAATATGAAAGAACTTTAGGCTGAATCAGGATTGTGTAAATTGCATAACAAACCTTATAAGGTGGTATGTGAAGAATTGCTTCCAGTCTGTGGCCCTTCAAATGTGCCAGGCCCCCTAGTTAGTGGCCCAGACCAAATCAGGCAATAAAAAGAGGTTGATGCTTGCCCACTTCTACGATGACTGTAATTTGATGATGATGATGATGTAGCTTTACTTGCCAGACGTTTGGGAGGGGGATCCCATAAAATGAGCCAGTTAAAATTTATTCACCTTAGACCAAAGCCCTGAAATGCGGAGTGATGGTGATATTTCTCAGTGCAGTTGTGCATGTCTTTTTTCTGTATTGTTGGGTACACACAGGTGTGTAGCCTTAAGGAGCAAACCTGCTTCAGGTAGTGGGGCGGCGTGGTGTAGGCTGATTTGCATACATAACGGTCTGGAGCTGTTGGGGCTGTAAGACAGAAGCCTGGTCTCTGGCCCAAGAAAGCTTATTCTGTGAAAAAAAGAAAGGGTTAAACTTCTGAAAGCCACAAGAATGGCATGGGTTTTTTTTGGGACCCACAAAGCATTTCTGGATCAGAACACTATCTTTGAGCAAACAGAGGAATGGACTCTCCAATCCATGGGTCTAATCTGGCCTTGCCCAAGGCCACCCAGGCTGGCTGTACTCACAGGAGGCACAGGAGGGAATCGAACTCCCAACCTCTGGCTCCGGAGCCAGAGACCTAAACCCCTGAGCTCTCCAGACAGAAGAGTTGCATCTTTATTGAACACTAAAGATAGTAGAAGCACATCCTTTATCACATCTGAAGGCAGCAGGTGCACATGTGGAGCGCAGGGTAAGTGCTGTATACACCTTGCCTCACCTCCCGGTCCCAACAGCCTGCGGCAACAACCTCATTCATCTTAATGGTTAGGGTCCAATGGGGTTGAAAAGATGTGTTTGAATAAGTCCAGCCTCGTGTAAAAAGAAGGATCTGAGGTTGCCAGGCGCTTTGTGCGATAATAGGATCAATGGAGAATTCTTTGGGATCATAAAGCAATATAAACAGTGAAAATAGCTGGAATACATCAGGCCATTTCCTTGATGATTCACTGTGTTTCAGTGTCCCTCGGGGGCTATTGACTAGTCCGTGAATGGGCTTACTTTTTTTCACATACGTTGAGAATTATTTTTGCTCGAATTTACTTTTCTTGCTTAAGACAAAAAACTTCAAGACCACCCGTTTCTGGCGGTGTCTCCTTTAGTCAAGTCATTTGGCTTAAATCGCCAGGTTTTAGGGGTTCTTTCTGTCTGCCTCCTCCTTCATTATCCCCCCTCTTTCTTTTCTTTTCCCCCCTTTCCTTTTTCTCTCAGAAAGATTATTCAAATGTATATGCCGTTTTTTATTCGTTTGAATAAAGGGGGAGGGGGGAGCTACCCTGTTTGACTCTGTTAAAGGCTTATCTCTTAAATAGAGCTCGTTAGCTTCCAATAATAGCTTCATTCAGGAGGATGCAGTATAATTTCATTTTAAAAATGTGCGCTCCTTGACAACCAGATTCCTATTTATGTCACCGTTTTAAGCAGCCCCTTTTGTTTTCTGTTAATCTTTCTCATACACTTTCACTGAAGCGAAGGGTTTTTTTTGTTGCTGACTCTTTGTACCACTCATAAGTAACAATTGTCTGTTTAATCCAGAAAGGTTTCTAAGACTTGAGGTAATTTAAAAATGAGTGTGTATTCATTACCTCAACTAATGGGGCATGGAGAAAGAAATATGCATTTTTTTTGCGCACATGGTATTGGAAGGTTTTTTTAAGGACAGGATCTCCTCCTTCTTAAAAAACAACAACAATATGCATGCATCACGAGTTGTAAAGTTTCCTTCCTGATTAAATTGAGTGCTTAGAGGCTTTGTACTTTGAAAAGGCTGATTTGGTTGGTTGGAACATGGTCCATACTTTTTAAATACAAAGAGATGTGAGAGGCTGAGCTTTTCATGTACTTTTTTTCTTAAATCTGCATTTCTGTATAAATACTATTTGTAACTTGGTAGTTAGATAGTGCAGTCTACCTCAAAATTCTCCAGATATTATCCTCTGTTAAAACAGACATTTGGATTCTCACTATTAGACAGAGCGGATATACTACAGAAACATTCTGGGTGATAACATTTACTGATATCCTCCTTTTCAGGTAGGGCAATTGGTTAACCTTCATTGAAGTAAAGGATACCTCTTTCCATGTATTGATCTGCCCCTCCTACCAACGTTTTATTTGTTTCATATGAGGGTCACCATATCTTCCATTCAGAATCTCTTATTTCCTTGGGATACATGTGGCTTAGGAACTTGTGGCCTGTGGAAACAAGCCTCTTACAAGGCCAGCCCATACATTAGGCAAAGTAAGGTAAGGTGTCAGGGTCCTGGAGTAGGAAAGGGTAATATAGTATTTCCCTGTTGATTTATAACATATTCATATATGAATCTTCTAATCCTAAACCTTATTCCTAACTATATTAAGTAAACAATATTATAATGAGATGTAGAGAATGTAAATGTAAAGTGAGGGTTCAGAAAAGCACACAGAGAAAACTGCTGCAGTGCAGGCTTGCATTAGAGCATATCCTAACAGCAAATGATTGGGTGTGTGTGTGTGTTTTAAGCAGCTACTCCCACTCTTGAGTTGGAAAAACCTAATGTGAAAAAAAATACTTTCTGGTGTCTTTGCCTGCTTCTAGATTCCATTAGTGCAGACAGACATAATTTACAGGTTTTGCTCTCACTCCAGCCCCCCTCCCTTGGGAAACACATGGCAGTTGCAGTCAGGGGGCACCGAGTTCTCTACCCCTACTACCGTTGGTGCCAGAGTGTCTTTAAGTTTCATTTCTCAAGAAATCACTCCAGTATGCCTGGGAAATAGCATTCACTTCTTCCTTTTAGCAAGCAGAAAGACTGCTTTCTAATCAGTAGCAGTAAATGGGACTCCGAATATTTGGAATTTTTATTACAGATATTCGGAACTATCAAAATCAGGTCCAGATATATTCGGAACTATCCGAACATGGCATTATTCGGTGAATTCCAAATATTTCTGAATCTGAATGCGGACCTCTAAAAGCCCACCTATATTTTATGTAGTGCTTTGCCTTCCTGCCCTACTTAAGACACTGCTTCGTTTATAGTGCAGGAAAGCTTGTTTCTTGCCTGTGGGGGATGAAAGACTTTCTTTTCATTCACCTAATAGTTTGCCACAAATAGAAGCAGAAAGAGGCCCTTGTGTAGTCTTTTAAGACTGTTACGTTACATTTTGCTAATAGAAACAGATTGTTCAGTGCTATGGATGGGTAGCCAAGAGCAGCACATGTGCTGTGTGGCCTGCAATAAGTTTCATTTTAGGAGGAGATTTTCAAAGTCTCTGTTTTTGCAAGTGCTATCTTTTCAGAGAATCGGTTTGTTCTGTTTGCACTGTGCAGATCCAGAACGTTGATCAACATGCATTAGTCTCTACACTTTAAAGTAATGTGCAAAGAATAGAAGTGGGGGAAGTCTTTTTCTCCGGCTGTTTCTGTTTAACAGGGACAGTCCTGAGTCCTCTGTATCTGGAAAGCATTGTGCTTGCTTTTGACTGGTGAAGATGCCTCTTTACTTAAAGTTGTGGTGGTGTGAGTTGCCAGACTTGTCATTCTAGAGTTCAGCTCCCCGCCCAGGGAAGCTAAATCTCTTAGTTGAGGATGGATGCACCTTTTCTTGAATGTGTTCGCATGTCTGTGATTGCACATGAACGACGGCATTGCCTATTTCACAGACTGTTGCTTCTAGGACATATTGGAAAGGTTGGGCCTCCTTTTGCTTTCTCCCCCAGTATGTCTTTAACCCACGGAACTAGTGTGCCCTCTTGGCTTTTTAAATCAGTGGAGGATGGGGTATTTCCTAATAGGCAAACAGAACACAGAGCAGGCAAAATAAAGTTTCAGCAGCGTAAAATAGGGGAGGGGTGAGGTCTGCTGAGTGAGCTTTGGCATGGGAAGATAATTCTGTTCAAAGCATGTCTTTATGTTTTCCTGCAAAATACTAGAGGGGGTAAGCTCTGGTGAAACCTGGTTATTCGAAAGGAGGTTGTGGCACTTGCTGTTGTGGCTCAAATGACCACCAAAGCTTGGAGTGGTTACTTCTATGGACTATAAATCCCCAAATCCTGCAGCCAGCATGGTCTGTAACCATGTTGTGACCACAGTGACTGCAAAATTCTGAGAGCTGTAATTAGACATCACCATTCCCAGCTCTGTGGTCACCTAAACAACTGCTTCCCAACCTTGACTCTTCAGATCATGTTACTCTGCAGTTCTCATCATCTCTATCCAATAGCTATGCTGTTTCAGGATGATGTAAGATGCAGCCAGACATTGTTTGGCCATGGAATGTGGACAGCTCAGACCTAAACCATGGCAGCTAGATACCTAACTCACTGAGCCAGCAAAACCATGACTTAGGTGATGTTTTAGATCCCGGCTTGCTAATTAACTATGGTTTGTTTTCAATTGAAAGTGAAAGCTTTTCCTTTTTCTCTCTCTCTCTCTGCACGAAGTGGAGAAGACAGAAAGGAAGAAATCCAAAGACTGACCAGAGGTTCAATGTTGTGGATTGTTGTCTGCTAATACACATGTCTGGCACACAAAGGACTTGTGTAGCCAAATATTTTCGCTATGGGTCTTGGCTCTTTGAGGACCCCATAAATAAATATTCTAAGAGAAGATCAAGTTCAGTTTCTTCCTCCCACCCCCTTGTCAAATGAAACTGGGAGATGTTTTTGAAATGGCACCAATCTTTAAAAAACTGAAAATGAGTGTTCACAGCTGCCCCTCCCACCCGGCTTTTCTTGTTATCTCTAAATAGAGTGAGATCTATATCTGTCTTCAATCAGACAACTAGTTTCCCTGAAGAGGTGCTTTACCAGGTCTTTGGAAAAGGGGGGAAAAGGGGCCAGTGCAGTGGAGAAGTTGGGAAATTGTGAATGTGTGTATAGTGGGCTTTTCTGGCACTGTTAGGCATGATTACTGCTAATCTTCTATAAATGCCCTTTCACTTCTCATTACTGGTAGCTGAAGACTGGGGGCATGGGGAGGGGGCTTGGGAATCGAAACTGAAATCCTCCGCTGCATTATTTGCTAATGAGTTCCTAATGATGAAGATGTTTCTGGCAGTCAAGCAATTAATGACCTGCTGAAGTGGACTTTCTGAGGGCTGGATAAAAATTCAGGTCCCCCGTGGTATGCTGTTCTAATGACTTAACTCACGATTGTCCCCAGATTCCAGAAATGTCATAGCTAGTCAACTGGATCGCAGACGTCCAGCTGAACGCATGCAGGCATACATTTAAGCAATGCTTCAGTGGTGTGGGTGAGAGAACAGGCAGAGCAAACTGGTTGGTGAAGGATGGTGATGCCAGTTCTCTCCTGCCCATATGGAGCAAAACTTTATTGGAAAATTAATTCTGTGGATTGCAGTCTACTCAGTTGAATGAAATTTACTCTCTTGTAGCTGCACATTGTGGGGTAGTGGATAGAGTGATGGATTAGGACTCTGGAGATCAGGGTTCAAATCCCCACTTGGCCATGGGAACCCACTGGGGGAGTAGAACTGGTAAAATTATTCCTAAAATATCTCACTTACCTTGAAAGCCCTATTAGGGTTGCTGCAGGTCAGTTTTGACTTGATAGCACATAACTACTGTGTTTCCCCGAAAATAAGATAGGGTCTTATATTAATTTTTGCTCCAAAAACGCATTAGGGCTTATTTTCAGGGGATGTTTTAATTTTTTAATGTACAACCATCTACATTTATTCAAATACAATCGTGTCATCTTCTTCTGGTTGCTGCACAATGGTGGAGGGCGGGGTTTCACTTAACTGGGGCTTATTTTGGGGGTTAGGGCTTATATTACGAGCATCCTGAAAAATCATACTACGACTTATTTTCAGGTTAGGTCTTAGTTTTGGGGAAACAGGGTAACTAACTAGGTGTGCTGAGAATCCAGCTTTGCCATGCTTCTCACATCCTGGCCAAATCCTTCTGGTGCAAATCGTGAAAGCTTCACGTTTCACAAGTGGCGAGCTTAGGAGGAGGGGCACCCAGTTAACCAGTGCTCCTCACTCCTCGTTTGCTCGGGAGCAACACTTGGGGAAGGGGTTGCCCTCTTGTCTTTCCTGCCGGCCTTTGGGAAAGACACCTGATGAGAGGTGGTGGAATGTCAGACCAGATGGCTCTGTATGCCAAGTTTTTCAACCAATATCTCCCACCAACAAGTTCTGTCACCAACAAGTGGCACTGACTCTTTCAGGCCCCCTCCTGGCTATTTGAGAGCAATTAGCCACAGATCTTTCCTTGGCACTGGCTAGCTCCTGCAGCGTTCAGAGTGCTGTGGTTTACAAACTGCACAGGAACCGTTTGCCAGTGGTATAAACCCACGTAACTCCTGCAAACATCCTTCGTTGCAGATCCCACCCACAGTTTATCATGCCACATGCATCTGGGGTTTTACGTGTGTTGTGAAAATTACGTTGCGGCGTATTTGTATAGCCTGGATTTTATTTCCCGACCCCACGATTGCTGCTTGGAGTAAAGGCTTGTGGGTTTGTTTAAATTTCTGTCCTTTTTAGGGGCTGCCAGAGTCTTGCATGGCACTATTTTGGGAAAAGAGATATGTTCTATAGGTTCACTCAGAGAGCTGTCAGTTTATTTTAATTAGTTTCTATATCTATTCGTCTATTGAACGGGTGCCAGTCATTCCCCCCTCCTCCCCACACACACACAACAGTCCCGCTGAAGAGATATGTGTGGGAATCGTTAGGCTGCTCTTTAGCCTTCCGCCAAATTTTTTTTCAGCTCATTTTATGCCCGGGTTGGTGAAGACCTGACAGGGTAAATACAGAATATAGCTGACGGGCAGACAGCAGGCATCAAACGACCTTAAACTGGCCTGAATCAGAAGCTGCGTTTGATGTGGCCATGGCAGAAAAAGATGAGCGATGAGATGAGAGGCTTGCGACTTTCATAGTTCCTCCAAGGCTTCGGGATATCCTGATGATGTATTAGAGGAAGTAATTCAGGAAGAAAAGAGACAAATAACCACCTCTGGATCTTGGTTGATCCTGTGGGGTGGCGAGGCTGCAGCGAGCCAAAAGGACAGCTTGCAACCCGCAGAGATCCGCGGAGCGCTTATTGTACCAGCTTCTTACCAAGGAGAGCAAAGCCCTTCTCTTTTTACGCCTTATCAATAACGGCCAAGCCCCTGCTTCTTTCTTTTCTTATTTTCTTAAAGACAGATCTGCCAGCTGAGAGGGGCAGTGCATTTGCAAAAGCACAGATACGTTCACCTTCCTTTTGGTAGTGGGCAGCCAATGATTCGTGATGACCCTTTTCTGTATGGCTGGCACTTTTCCACCCAACCCTTGCTGCTTAATGAGACGTCTATACTGTAATAGGAAAAGTCCCGTCAAGTTTAATGGTACCCAAAGCTAGTAAGACTTTTCAGACAGGTGGGAAAGAAAAGGATTGGTCATGTATGACAGTGATTTGTGTCCTTTTTATTTCATGTTTGATCTCCCCACCCCACCCCTGGCCAGAAAAAGAGCCATCTTTTAAAATGTATGTGAAACTTATGGGGCTAGGGATGGGGGCAATACAGACCAAGCTCTTTGCTTTCTAGCAGCCCTTTTTAAATTTAATGAATGAATTTAGACCAGCCCTCAGCATTGCATGTGCACCCACACTGGTTTCTGAATGAAAGTTTGATGGGTAATGCAACCAAAGTGCTTTAAAGTCATTTATTTTGCCGTCTTCTCCGATAAAGGAGGCAAACTTTTTTTTTAAAAAAATCATTAATTCTGTCTCTCTCTTCCACCCCACCCCGTGTTTCTTTTTAAAACAGGATTCGGCTTTGTAACTTTTGAGAACGAAGATGTCGTGGAAAAAGTCTGTGAAATCCATTTTCATGAAATCAATAATAAAATGGTAAGTTTTCCCACTGGGCAGGCACATCAGGGATTTTCTTTCTAAAGGAAGATAGTTCTCTTTTTCACAGGCCTGGTGGGGTGCCTTCTTGGTTGTCCTTGAGGAAGCTGTTGTGACATTTATTCATGAATCAATGATGTTTCTCAACATTCAGAATCAGATTCTTTCACTTAACGATGTGTCCTGCAGAGTGCTGTATCTTACGCACCAAGTGTCCTTATACACCAAGAAGTGTCATCTCTGTATTTTTGGCCACAGTCTCTGAGACGTCAGGGTTGCATCCCTAAAAGAGCCTGGCCCTCCGAGGGATATTTGTGTGGGGTACGAGAGAACCTTCTCAGACAACAGAACTTGGGGCCAAGGGCCACTTGCTTGTCTGCTTTCCTTTTGTCCTTATGCTGGCAGGCAAGGACCTACCTAACCATGCAGGCTTTCTGTAGGACCATAGGACAGTAGAAGGGACACTAAAGCAAGGTCATCTAGTCTGACCCCTGCTGCTACAGAAAATCTACAGCACCCAGCCTTTGTTTGAACTAGGGAAGGTCACCTTGTTTTTTTAGAAATCCCATGGAAGTGTGTTAATTATATTTGTATCGTATCTTTCTGTCAGTGAGCTCCCCACTTTACTCTCACAAAGGTCTTGGAAGGTGAGTCAGGCTGAGAGGGAGTGATTGGCCCAAGATCATCCATGAGTTTTACGACTCTGTGGGAACAGCCGTGGGTTTCCTAAGCCCCAGTCCACTACCCTAACCACTATCCATGCTGGCTCTCTTGTAGAGATGGAGAGAAATGTGTTGCTCAGTTTACCTCAGAAACATCCCTTGATGCAGGCCAGAAAGCCAGTGTGGCATAGTGACTAGAGATTTCCTAGTCTTAATTCCGGAAGAGCTGAATTTGACTTCTCATTCAGGTGGAAGACTTACTGGATGACCTTGGTTCCTTTGCTATCTCCACGTCTAACCTACCTCACAGGGTTGGTGTCGTTTGCTGTAGGCATCTTGCAGAAACTGCAGATAAAAATTATGACAAAGTGTTCCTTCCAAGTCTGTACTCCTCTTTCTATCCTGGATCAGGAATAAAGCTTTTTGTTGACATCATCACATATTTTTGCTTTTGTTCTGGAAATGGGCTCCTCTTTCAGTAAAGCCATTGGCGTGGATTATGAGGGGAAACCAATGCAGAAAACTGCACCTGTATTTTAATCAATGCAGTAACTTTGACATTTTCAGCTAAATATTCTCCCCCACCTCCCCTTTTGTCACAACATCTCCTGCTTCTCAAAGTTGTATTCAGATAGGCTTTATATATTGGTCTGAGATGTGTTCACAGACTTTAAATTCAATAATGGGGCTTTTAGTCTGGATAAGATCAAAGAAATCTCCTTAGCATATGCTAGAGGCTGATTCAATATTTGACTTGCTAATTTTTCCCAGGGCTCTGAAATAATATCCCTCACATTGTTCCTTTCTTCACAATATGCCTCTGAAATGAAAATAACAGGGCCATTTTTTAATGCTCCATGTTGAGATGTCAAGGCTGGGCTCTAAAGGTGCGGCTGCAAAAAAACAGAGGTGATCCTGGCACATTTGATTCTATTAAGTTTCATGAGCGCAGTCGGAGCTCCTGTTCCTAGATGACTGACAGGGGTGTTCATTTGTATTTCTTTGCTGCAAAATGTAATCCCCCTGTAGCCTCCAGTAGTACTGAACAATGTGGGTAGACAGGCAGTGTTGTTGTTATTTCAGGTACCTTTGTTTCTCTTTCATTAAATATACAGGTTGCATAAGATGCCATTCTTTAAAAAGAAAATGATACCCAGTTTCTGCTGTAAGAACACCCAGACTCTTTAGTTGGCATATTTCTTAGTTACCAAAAAAAACACCACCCTATTCAAAATAGGGTCATTCACACCTAGGTTGTGAAGCAGGGGTATTTATGGTAGGCAGGATCCTTTTTGGTGAGCAAAGAGATGGAGTTAGAGCAAAATCTTGGAAAACAGGGACTGAAGGTGATGGCTAGAAGGGAGCTAAGTTCCCGAGGAGTCTGAAAACATGATAAAGGTACTGCCTATCCTTCCTCTTCCAGATCTTTAGCTGGGGCATTGCTTTCAGCTTGAGTAGAAACTTTCCCCAGAAATGAAGGTTTGTGGCCACCAGACAGACACTAACGATTTTAGCTTTTCCATTGGACCTGTCACTGCCTTTGCTCTTCAAAGCCAGGAGACAAAGGAGGAGAATTGAAGATCAAGTCAAGGCTCAGGATTACGTTAGAGCAGTGCTTCCCAACGGTGGGTTCCCAGATGTTCTCAAACTTAGCAGAACTTAAACCATTTCTCCATACCATCCTCAGCAAGTGATCTTGTCTGATTTTGGAAGCTAAGGAGGATCAGGCCTGGGTTGTACATGGATGGGAGACCCCAAGGGAATACAGGATGCCTGTGTGGAGTGGAGTGTATGATCCTTGGTTCAGTCCACAGCACACACTGTCTGAAAACTTGGACATGATAATGGACAGTACTTGGGCTAAATGGATCGAGGGCCTGGTTCAGTGTAAGGCAACTTCTTATACTTCCTAACTGAAAAGGAGGATTGGAAAAACTGATCAAACTTCATTTAAAAATCAGGAGTCCAGAAACCATCACTATCTGAGCAAGATAAATGCAGTTCAAAATAAATCGTCCTAGTGAGGTGGCTAAAAAAATCATCAAGGCAATACCTCCCCTGCCCATATCCCTGTCAGCCCAGGGGCAAAAGCGGCATCTGGCATCCACGTTGTGCTTTGTAAGGCCAAGAGCAGTGCTGTGTGTTGCCTTTACAATGAGCTCACCCGGCTTTGTTGTCCTGGTCCATGCGGGATGTTTGCCGTTCAGCTGTACACTCCTGTGGAGATCCCTAGGTGGCTGACCTTCAGGTTTATTCCCAGGAGGGCTGACAGAGCAAAGGCAGCTGTACCATTGTAGCTGAAATGTGTATTGTCTAGGTCTAAACCTAAAAGTAATTAATAGGTTGGGCAGCGTTTGGAAGTAATCAGTTACAAGTAAGGTAGCCACCAGTAATAAGTTACCTCTTTTGTTACTCCTATCAAGAGTGGGCCACAATTATGCTTTTAAAATGTTCTAACAAGTAGGGACTGCCTTTCTCTTTTGTGTGTAACAAAAAAAGGTGTGCTAGTCACTTTTTAGTTACATTTTGAACAGAATGTTTCAAGTTTTATGTAATTCTCTTTATCAGTCCTGAGGATTCTTCCTTCCAGAAAGTAACAAAAGAAAACAAGTTACAGTAGCCACAAGAATAGATAAATAAAAAATAAAACTTTACACCCATCCATTGATTACTTTCTCTTGGTTTAGCATTGAGTTACATTAAGTTACATTACTTTTTCACAAATGGAACTTTCCAACATCTGGCAGTATGGTTCCATTTCAGGATTTTCACTGTTCCTTTCACTCGGCTGGCCTAGACGCCACTCCCGGAGAGAGCCAGGTGATGGGATTTGAATCGCTGGCCTGGGCGCAGGGTGGAAGATGATGCCGCAGGAGATGCCGGCTTTTGTGCTGTGTGGCAGCAAATGCACGGGAAGCTACCTGTAGCCGGAGACACTTTAACTGATCTGTTCCTCGGGGTTGTGTGTGAATGTCACAGCTGCGGCTGGTTTCCTAACAAATGTGCATCCAACTGACTGCACAGTTGACATCTCGGGGCAGGCGTTGGGTTGCCATCTGCGGCTTGACCGCCTCTTCCTGCTTCACAGCCTCTTTCTGTCCTCCTCAGCTCAGCGTCCTCTTTTCCTCTATGGGTAGACCTTACTTTGGGTGCACTCAAGCAAGTTAGCATATGCAAACGAGCAGAAGCCAGGGAAATTACAGGTAACGGGGTTTCCTTGCTCTCTAGGAGGCGGCTTTCTGAGAAGGGAGGCAACCCACTTGCTGTCGTGAAGATTTACAATCAAAATTAGACCAAGGAATGTGCTCCTTTGGTTCTAGTCTAAGAACCCACGCCCCCTTCTCCTCCTCGATCTTTTTTTAAAATGTGGTTTTGAGATTCTTGCTGAAATCATCAGTTTCACACCTCCCAAGACGCATCTTCCATCAGGCAGTTGTGGATATGTGAGGTTTGCAGTAGATGCCGTGCAAAATGCAAACAGCTGCAAACGTGTAAACCAAAAAATATACACAAACACCCTTCAGTCAGTGAGGAAAATGTGTATCAAAAATGAGGACAGTTTCCCAGTTGTCTTGCAAACAAACCCCCTCAGAGCTAGACCTTTGCCTATAGTAGCTGATTCTGAAGCTCTCCAGAGTGGGAGCAGTGAATTTCCTGATCCTGCTTCTCTGCTGCCCGAGGCTACACCTCACTCAGCCTAGTTTAAAGTCTGGTCCTGTGGCTGCCGTATGGAAATGAGATTCTTGTTTGAAGAATTTCTCTTTTCCCTTCCTGCCTATGAAAGACTCAGTCAATATTGGACCACAAGAGGTCAACAAGTGTGATTCAGGCTTGGGAGTGACTCATTCTTTCACTGCCGTGTGACTGCTGATGAACTGCCCAGCCGATCAAGGAAGCCTCCCTCTGGCATGCAGATGGCAGACCGTAGCTGACTTAGAGATGGCACCCCCATCCGATGGGGTGTCACTGCCTGAAAAACACTGAGCGGAAGCAGCAGGGGCAGTTTGACATCTCTGCTCTTTTAAGACTTCCACGTAGATGTTTGTGATTCTGAAATTTCACTTTGTGTCCTCCAGATACATCAGATTCCCTGGAAGGTGCGAGGAGAGAAATTGGCGGGGAGGGGGGGGAGAAATGTACTTAACTACTGTGTTGGTGGACCTATTTCTATCATTCTTCTCACCGGGCGGCTAATTTTAGAGGCTCCGCACCAGTTCTGTTGCCATTTATAAAGCTAGAATGTCAAATGGCATATTAAACAAGAGCCGTGAAAAGTGGCCAGCAAATGCCACAGTTGAGGTATTATTTAATAAGCGAAAGCCATTATTTGTGGGGGAGCAAAACAGATCCTCGCCAGGCCTTAAGGAAAACACGGCCGCCACCCTAAAATAACCTTGCTGAGAAACCAGAGCTGTTTCAGAAATAGAAACAGCGTTTGTTCGTTGTGTGCGGGTGTCGTGAAATGGCTTTTCCCTGTGAAACCATTTAGTACAGCAATAGGAAGCAATCGATCAACCTACAGTGAATGTTTTCAAATTGGTGGAGTGCTCCATTCAAAGCAATGTGCCTGTGGGCCAGAACCTCCCACTCTGCAAGGTTGATGTTCTCCATTACTTTTTCCCATCCCCTATGTCACTACCTGTCCCAAAGCTTGGAAAAAGTTACTTTTCTGAACTACAGCCTTTAGAATCCTCCACTCATAATCGCAGGAAAAGGGGAGATTTCCACCTGAAATCTTCATGGTTTTCTTAGCAATTCCTTGGACAAACAAGCCAAAAGTTGTTTTTCAGCAAACCCAACGAATGCACAAACTGTATCTATTGCTGCATCATTCTCATTACTGTAATGTGGATTCTAACAGCATAGAATATTTTTGTGCAGATTGTAACCGAGATCCTTATAGCATTTCATGATGATCCCCAGTGTAAGAAGGATTCCCTCTGCATTTGTTAAGGAATATATAACCTTCTGTATCACATTTATTATTTATTTTACATTTATTTGGTGGTCTGGGCTCCTGGTATTTCAGAGATAAATCCCCATCTATAAAACATACTATATCCCTGTTAGTGTTGTTGCCCACTTAATGAAGTCTACAGCATGTGTTCAGTTAGTCAGTCAGTCAGTATCTGTCATTTGATTGACCAAAGCTGTGGAAATCTTTTCTTTGAAACATTCTGAAGAAACAAAGCGTACTTCCTTGGGTATATATATACCCAGGCGATGCATTCCCCTGTTTAGTACAAAGAAGCCTCTTCTAAAATGGCATTTACAGTTATCAATGTTTAGAATGAGCTTTCAGTAAAAAAATTAAGTATATTGTTTCTAAGTAAAGAATACTCTTCTGTTAATCAAGACATGTTTTAGTTAACATAAAAATTTTAATGACCAGATCTAAGCAATGAATCAGTGAAATACTGTACTCCACATTTATTTATAAAATCTGCTGCTCAAATAACTGTCTTTTATGTTGCCTCCAAAAGATGCTTGGGCTTGATCTCTAGCTGGCCTTCAGGGCAAATGAGTTCCAAAATTTAAGACTAGACATGTACCCAATGATTCAAAATTGAAGGGGAAAGGATGCAATGAATATAGAGATCATGTTAGGTGTGGAGCCGAGGTGGTCCTCCAGATATTGTTAGACTACAATTTCAGTCTGTCCTAACCAGTATGCCAAGGGTAGGGAAGTGATAGGACTTGCACCCATATAGCATCTGGAGGGCTACATACATTGTCCATCCCTGTTATAAGGCTATAGAAAAGAATAGGACGCCTTTCCAACCCTTTCTGTTGAGGAGAGCTTGCACAGGTGAAGTCATAAGAAGAGCCATGCTTGATTAGATGACCTGTTCATTCCTATGAAGATAGGAAACTGCCTTATAATGAGTCAGACCCTTGGTCCATCTCACCCAGTAGTGTTGACATTGACTGGCAGTACTGTCTCTCCTTGACGTCAAGCACAAATCTTCCCAGTCTCGCCATGGAGAACCTGAGGATTGAATGTGCAGCCTTCTTCATGCAACATGTGTTCACCAGCACTGTAGTTTTGCTCTAGAACTGTGGTTCCCAACCTTGGATCCCCAGATGTTCTTGGACTAATATTCCCAGAAGCCTTCCCCACGAGCGGAGGACAGGAAAGGTTGGGAATCACGGCTCTAGTGTATCAGAATTCTTTTTAAGGAGATATGTGCTTGTAGCTCCGATGGTCCATTACTGGGGCAGCCATGTGTTAAGTGATGGGTTCTAGGTTTCTGTCCCTTGGAGTCCCTGATAGCTGTAGTTTATGGCTTAGTTACTGAAACTTACCTGGGAGGAGCCACATTGTGCTGCAAATTGGTGGGACACAAAAATTAATGCAGAACACTCTTTTAAAATAAAAATAACTCTCTTCTTTCAGTTGACTTTAGACTTGGCTGCTGAGCCCTCAGCCAGTAACATTACGTTATGATGTGATTCTTCTCTCCCCCCCCCCCCCCCCCGGCATACTTAGAACAAATACATAAAATGCTGGGTACACTTGAGTTTTCAAATAAGCTTGGCAAAGGAATTTTGCACATAGAAAGGAGACCTCAAATATTGCCGAGAGAAGACATGAGAAAGCCAAAGTGAGACCCGGCTTGATGTGAACCGTACAGCCGTTATAAGCAGTCCGGGGACCAAGGTCCAACACAAAACAGATTTAGCCTTTTGAAAGGATTAATGCCCTGGTAGGAATGTGGACTGAATTTCCAGTTCTATTTTCTGTTCACACTTGATAGTCACCTTTACAGAAAATCCTTACCTGTCAGTTCTCACATCCATGCAGCGGAGATAAGAAAGTGCCAGCGGCATAGGCTAAATTAAATACAATACAGCTATGCTGAAAGAGTGTCTTGGCATCCTCAGGTCCTCCTCCAGTGTGAGCAAAAGACCCAGTCAGTGAAGAGTAGAGGGGCGAAGATGGAATGACCTTCTTCCCCTGACCCAACTCAACCTTGTACCTTCTTCATTCTCCACCCTAGTTCCTTTGTTCTTCAGTTGTATGATAGGGGCTAAGGAGGGCCATACAAGGAAAAAAGGAGAACCTAAACACAGGCTTGGCCTGTATTTGCAGAACTATTCTGGGGTATTACAGTGTCTCTCTGAGTACGGAGGGATGTCTCAGATCTACTGTTGCCTCCACTAAAGCAGTGACATGAATGTGATGTGGTTGGTAGAACCCGGTGACAAAAGAAGATGGAGAGTTAGGTGTCGCCAGGAAAGAAAAAGAAAAATTAATTGTGGAAGTTGGATTTTCAGCGCTGCTGCTTGGACAAGTCGCTTCCTGTCTCCACTAGATTAAAAGAACTGCTAATGATGTGCACCCATGCATTATTAAAGGGCTTTGGAATCTGGGTATGGGGAGGGTGTTTAATCATGTGGCATTCTTAAATGTGGTCCATCCAGGCTCAGACTTGCAGGGTGCTGAGAGCACTGGTAGGCTGCTGAGAGGACACTCTGCCTGTTGCGAGGTGCTGGTTTGTCAAATCAAAGATGCTTCAGTTTTAATCCTGCTTCTGGAGGATCTAAGTCTGTCTCAAAAGAAGGATTCATACCTTTACTGACTGAAGGATGCTTGGTCCTTTGGCAGGGAAGGAGATTGCCCACAGCATTTTTGCAGCTATTTAGAGATGCCTCTTCCCTGCTGCCGACCCCCCCCCCCCCGCTAGCCTCTTTTACTTTTAGAACAAATCCTACAGCCTCAGCTCACTAGCATTTCCCTTGTGTTGTTCTCTTATGCAATGAATGTAATACATTAAGCTTGTCTGTCAGATATCAGCAGTACCTCCTTTCTGTAGCTGCGGTAGCTAATTGTTTCACTTATTGTTCTAACAGCACTAATCCGAACTTCATTTTCCCTTTCATTGTCCATCTAGGCAGGATAGGTTGTTTGTAGATTAGTCTCGACCAGCGAAACAGAAGGGCCTGCAAGATGTAACTGATGGCCTTATGGCCGTGCAAGCAGTAGAGAGATGCGAAAGAATAACGCTCAGAAATGAATGGTTACATCTCTGCAGATTGCTTTGAGGGAAACAAATTTGGGATGGACGGCCAGTCACAGCACTCCCCCTTCTTAAACAAGAAAAAGAAAGGAGTTTTGGAAAAGTTCTGTTCCGGAAAGGATATGGGCAGCCTTGAACCGTGTAGGCCTGGCAGTGGCACACAGCGTTTGAGGGCAGCTCTCCAGGGCTCACTGCCCTGCTGCCCTCAGGTTCCAAAACTCAGGAAGGGTTGGGCTCTAGTGGCCAAAATCCAACGGGCAGGTGTCATTTTCTTTTTCACAACATATTGTGAATGCTGCCTGAGTCAAGGATGTTGCTAGTATTAAACAGCGAGAGATGTCATATTTTGAGACACATTTTCCCGATCAAGGAGAATGCCACCAAATAACTTACCGCAGAGATCACGGCTGGGGGGCGTTGTTGCTTCCCAGCCTCTTCTTTTCCCACTGTAGGAGACAAGATGCTGGTCTAGATCAAGGTGATGAACTCATTTAGGGTCCTTCACCAGGTCCCCACTCCACTGGCCCTGTGCAAGCTAGAGGACACCAGAAGATGTAGTTGCCCATCACTCTGCTCCTAATATCACAGCTTCTATGGATGCTGCAGCTAATTCAGTGTTGGGAAATCTGAGGGCTTTAATGCCCATTCCCCCCACCGCCGCCCCATCGCCCCCCATTACAGTTCAATTTCAGCACTACCAAAATTCAGCCATGGCTGGGAATTCGACCACCTCTCCCCCATTTTCAGTTCTGATTAGTTTTAGTTAACATTAGATGCTTGCTTTAACTCAGTTGTAGCAGTTTGCTGAAGAAATTTGCAGCAGTCTCCTGTAGTGCATTTAAAGTAGGGGTGTGCAACCCCAGCCCAGCCCAAGAAACAACCCTCTGTCCCATTACGCAGCCCCAAACCTTTTATTTTAGAAACTCAGACTCCTATGCCACTTCTAGAAGATGTGGAGGTAATTTCACCAACTTTCTGGCCTCTTTGGGAGCTGGGTTGTTTGCTTGTTTGTTTGTTTTGTCCTCTGGTGGAACTTTTCCCCCCAAGCCAGAAGGGATTTGCAAGATCCCCTGCTTTTAAAAAAGACCTCTCCTATAGCTTAAAAGAGTCCCAAGGGATGTGAGTTGGGGAAACCCGCAAAGTTATCCATCGTACCCTTTAGAGGACACAGAAGGCCTTTTGATTTTTGAGGGGGGAAAGGCTACGACTATTGGAAGGCATAGAAATATGTGCAGACATCCACCCGTCAAAAAATCAAGGTGAGGGCTTATGTGGCTCCTGGATCATTGACAGTGGTCCAGCTCTGATTTAAAGCAGGCAAAATGCCAGCTTTAAAAGGGTCCCCTTCCAGCTGTTGCTGAATGTCAGCAACCAACCATGAAAGGTTTGCTTGTAATGGTTTTTCCCCCCATGTTGCTGCTATAATTCAGTGGGGCAGTCTGAAATTCAGCTGTCACTCAACTACGGGAAGCTTTGGCATCATGGCTGAGATTTCCACCCCTGGTCTAGATAAACCCTTGGCCCTGGATGCAGCATGGCTGCTCTTCTGTCCACTCGTTCCCTTTCCGGTTGGGGCAGAGCATCCTCACTGACGTCTTTCCTTGGCAAAGCACAGCCCTCAGCGGCACTTTGAGTTTTTTCTTTCTCACTTGCCAAGAGTTCTGGCAGAGCCGCCTGTGAGAAACCAGTGTTTTGACAAGTTTGTTGGCAGAATGGAAGCTTTTATTGCTCAGTGAAATATTGCAAACTGAATAAATAAGATACGCTGTGAGGTTTTTGTAGCGAGGGGGGGGGAGAGAGTGGGTGGTTTTGTTTAAAATACTCCTATTTACAGTCAGTTAACCTTTACGTTACCTAATGAAAATTGTACAAACCTGAAATTTTCACTGACGGGTTGCCTAGGAACAAGCATTTGGTTGCCACAAGACAATGCAATATCCCGTTACTGATAGGGCTATTAGAAAGAGAGCCACTTAGCAGCATTATCCTCTGTTCCGGGTTTTGTCTTGTGAAATTACCTGTTTTGCACTTCCAAAGAACGCCCACCTTTCCGTCCTGTTAGACTTCACGCACATGTGGAGCCCAGAGCAAAACCACTCCCGGTAGATTAATAAAAATTAATAATCTCCAGCCTGTTGTTATCAATACCGTATCATACACACAGGACAAACTCAGATGCTGAGCTATATGGTGGCTCTGTCGCTAAAACCGGCTCCTGAGAAACCATCAGGAAGTATTGCCACGATCAGGGAAACCCCCATGCTTCCAGAAGTAAGTGGGGAAATGGAGTGGATTTAAGGAAGGAAGAAGGGCCTGCATTCAATGCCTCCTACCCAGTATTCTTTCACACATACAATATTTTTTTTAAATTATGTTTTGGCTCAGAATGGCCAATTACATTCTAATCCTGGTTGTGGGGGTAGGGAACCCCTGCAGGTGAAGGGGGATAGCTCCTGTTGGCAAACATAAAATAAAACAGTAAAACTTTTTTTAAAATGTGGGGATAAGTGGGCAGAGGGCTCAGAAAGTGGATGGAACCGAACCAGGCCCCAGATAGGGCAGATCTTGGGCCTCATCTCAGTGGACAAACCACACCCTTGTGAACGAAAAACAGCCTGATAAGGGATGTTTAATTGATGCAAAGCGCTGAGAGTCTGGGGAGGAGGAATTAGGAAAACACTGTCCTGGCTAGGGCGAAGGAAGTTTTAGTCCTGGAGGGCTGTCCTGTACCCACTCTATGCCGGTAAGAAGCAAAATAAGGTTCTTATGGTCTTAGTGCTCAGCTACTCTTGTTATTGGCTGCCGGTGACCTTCCTGGCTGGGAGATTCCAGCAGAGTTAGTCCAGAGCGGTAACTTCCCCAAAAAAGTCGACATGTTGCACGGTGCCATCAGTCCGTCCCAGCCAGGTAGATACACCATGATCTGCCTAAGCATAAACCAGGTGGCATTTCAAACTGCAAACACCTTTTAGTTCCTCTCATAGAAATTGGGTGACTACAGATCCCTCATCCAGGAATGCCCCCCGTTGAGGGCATGTGTATTCACCTTTGAGGTTCATGATCCTCCAAGTATGTTGACAGCAGGGGCCAGTTAAATATTTTAGCCGTTCTCTTTGTTTCTGGATTATATGTTAGTGAAATAGCTTCCCTTATGGAGACATGGCTTGGGAAGAGGATTATGAGAGATTCTTCTCCTGCAACGGGAATCCCAGTAAAATTCCCCTACCCAGTGGACATTCCTGTGTCCCACAGGAGAGGAACCAGGAGTACCTGCGCTACTGGGCCTAAGTGTTGGAAGGAGGATTTTCACTGGGACTGCAGGACACCTGGAAAGTTTGCCACACTGCTGCTCACAGTTTAAATCAGCAGTTCCCAACCTTGGTTCCCAAGGTATTCTTGGACTAAAACTCCCAGGAGCCTTCACCGCTCGCTGTGCTGGCCAAGATTTCTGGGAGTTGTAGTGCGAGAACATCTGGGGACCCCAGGTTGGGAACTACTTCTGTAAAACAAACTGATTCCATCTTTCACATACTGTCTATCTTGGTCCTGAATCAGTGGCAAAAATCAAGGGTTTTAAACAGGGAACCAGATCCAGGTATTGGTTTTTACTCCATCTCTGTTGTGGGTAAAATGGCAAAAGAGTGCTCCATATTTTCCACATCGATGCATGTGTAGTTGGTATCAGCAGAACCAGGACCAGGGCCTGTGAGCCCCTCTACTGCAAACTGCTCCCCAGGACCAGTTTATTTTCTCAATCACACCATAATACTTTCTGCTCCCAGCACCTCCTGTGAGTGATATTTGCAACTAAAAATAGCGGTCAATTCAACCTTTGCGACCTGCCATTTTCTCTTGGTTAGGGTTGATCTTGTGCATTCTGTAAAGGTTATAATAGCTGGTGACTTGTATTGGGACAAAAATGGTGTTAAGCTCCAAAAGGTAGCTTGCTTGTCGCACGAACATCCTTTTATTCACACATTTTACAGATGAGAATAACCCTTTATTTGCACATTTTGCAGGCATCTCCTCTGCAGGAATAACCATTCCAAACACAAAACCAACGTTTTGGTCATACTTGCTGGAACACAGTTATTATTTCTCACTCACCAAGTTGATTTGGTTTGGGTGTTTGACATTTGACTTACCAAAGTAGAAACTTTTCTAGACAATCAATCAAAAGAACACAGGAAGTAGTTCGACATTGCTGCGGGTTATAAGTACGGGGTAGTATTGTTGGTAAGGTATCCAGTGTGGTGTATGGATAGGGTGATGGACTAGATTCTGGAGACCAGGGTTCAACTCCCCATTTTGCTATGGAAACTCACTGGGGGAGCTGTAGGGTCACTAAAGGTCAATTTTGATTTGACAGCACATAACTAACTAATATTACTGGTGTCTCATTGCTGTGTTTATATGTCTTCACCAGCAAATGTATCCAGGTCTGCCCATATTAGAAACCCATAAGTTACACTCCCCTATCCCAGTGCACTCTCTTGCTGCTTCTCCTGCTATTCCAGTGCTCAAGCTAGTACTCAAGGAATAGAAATGCCACCTCTTTGGACTACGACTCCCATAATCACCCGGCCAGCATGACCAATTGGGATGTAACCCATCCAGTGATGTAAACTGAGAGATTAGTAGTATCCACACAAAAGCGTGTGTTTCTACTTCTAATTCCCATCATCCTACAGCCAGTGTGGCCAGCATCATCCTGGGAGACAGGAGGCGGGGAGGGAAATGCTTACCTAGACCCTAGACTTGAGTACACCTTTCCTAGTAGATTGCATTGGCAGGTTTCAGCAATGTGGCGTATCCACACCCATTCTCTCTGCTTCAGTCGGGTTTGTTCTGTACACCTTTTGAAGTCACATTACACATATTTACTCTTTGAAAATCACTTTTACGCTGCTGGCCTATTTTTAAAGTTCACATTTTACGGAAGAGTAGTGCTAAAAATAATCCCCTCCCTCCCCCACAATTTAACCAGATCAGTTCAGCATTTACATTTTACATGAATTCATTTGCATCTCATTTGTGCCTGTTTCTGCTTAATAGGTGGAATGTAAGAAAGCACAACCTAAGGAAGTGATGTTTCCGCCAGGGACGAGAGGAAGGGCTCGTGGATTACCGTACACCATGGATGCTTTTATGCTAGGGATGGGAATGTTGGGTAAGTGAGCAACAGTTGAACCATCAAGAACATGCCTGTGTTTTCTACACATATTCAAAGACTTTGAGGTTCATATGCCATGTGCACAGATGAGCAATTGGCAAGAATGTATATGTGCAAGGGTCTTTTTGTGTGCATTATAGGATGCAAAAGTTTAGACATTTCCTGGCTTGTGCAACGCACAGTGGTATTGACGATGGAGACGCAATCCTTTCTGTGTTAAAGGATGAACGTGTATATACGCACTCTTTGGAATATGAAAATTTGCATTTAAATGGATGTTTCCAATAGGCCATTCTGCTCGCATTCAGAGGAACAGAATTACGGTTTTAAAATGTTCTTTTTCTTTAAAAAAGAAGAATTGAGTCACACATTTTTAGAGGTATCTTTGACAGTTCAGCACAGATAATTAAAAAATCTTCCTGGCTTTAAATGGCCCACTCGATGGAGAAAACCCAGGGAGAAGCATAATAGTGTAGGTTGTTGGAATAATTAGAAGTTCTAAAGAAAGAGGACGGTATGTAAATTCTGGCCATTGTGTCCAGAAAGTACTAATTAAACACGATAAATGGTATTTAATGGTGAAATTCTATTTACATGGCAGGTCATCTTAGTTATAATTGCCTCTCATTTGTTTCTTCTTAGTTCCTCCAATATAACCTGACAACTGATTGGTTTGTGTTTTGGGGTGTGTGTGTGTGGGGGGGGGGTTAGAGCCAGAAGTGATAGGCAGATAAAATGGGAAGGAAGGAAGGAAGGAAGGAAGGAAGCCTCTCTCTGAACAGCCGCATTATTTACTACTAATATTTTTTCTTTTCCCCATAAAATGTTCCATCAGTTCTCCTCTCCTCTCTTTACGCCATATCACTCAGCTACTCCCTTGACTACTCCTGCTGATCTTCCGAAAGAGGTTTTGGCCAGTGTTGAGCCATTGCTTCAGCAACTACAATGAAATTACTGTGCTCTGATCTCCAAATGGCACTTCCTGATTAACGGTGGCCTTATTGTCTCGGTGTATGGTTTTCCTTCTGCAGATTATCACCATTTTCAAAGCAAAGTGTGCTGCTTATATATCGCCACATAGCACTTAAAAGCACTGTCTGGGGTGGTTTACAATTTTTAATTATGCAGGCTAAACATTCCCTCCTCTTATGAGGTGAATAAATTTTGCTGGTACTCAATTTAGTGACCTCATACGGATGGAAGGTTGAATCAATCTCAAGCTGGCCACCTGAGCTGGGGATCGAACTCAGGTCGTGAGTAGAGTCTTCACTGCAGTACTGCAGTTTAGCCACTCAATTTTCAGTTCTCTAAGCTTGCATTCCACTTAGTAATTAATTTGTTATTTTTTGTATATGCCTTTCCCTTGGTGATCTGAAGCCAGCAGTGCACGTTTCTCCTCCACGTTTTCTCCCAACAACAACTGTGGGAGGAAAAAGTGGTTGGCCCAATATGAGTTTCATATCTCAGAACCTGAACCTGGTCCCTGGTTCCAAACAGTGCTCCAGTATTTTGATCCTGCCTTCTAGGCATGATACATGTCAATGTTTTCTTAGCCTAGAAGGTTAAAAAGGTAATTGGTTACTATTCCAAATCCCAAACAATTGACTGGTTACTGTTATAGTTGTATTTTTTAAAAATGGCTCTTTCCTTTCTTGTTATTCAAAATTAATTAAGATAATTACCTTTCATTTGTTTTGGGGTGGGGATAAACCATCATAACAGTGCAAACCCGTGGCCTATGGAAGAAATCATACCCAAGGACCGAAGCAAAGTACACCTTGTTACCTGTAAAAACAGTTACAATGGTTACAGTCATATTGCGAAGGGGGTGAACTTGTTCCCTTCCAAATTGCAATTGTGATATCACTTTGTTGTGTCTTAGCTGTTGCAAAAAGGAACACGTGACTAATTATTTGTGATGAGTGACTTCCAGCTGTTGGATATCCCTGTCTCTCTGTTACAGAGGAAATCAGTTCTCGTGGCTCAGAAAACACCAGATTCTCCTTCCTAGGAAACAAGAATGGGCAACTGGGGTCCCCAGAGGTTATTGGCTGACAGGTTACAGCAGACCAAGCCAGGATGGCTAGTCAGGGGCCGGGGGCATCTGGATGGTCATCATTGCCTACCCGTGTAAAGCAAGATGTATAAAAACATACGAAAAGCCATGCTAGCTCAGACCAAAGGCTTACCTGCCCTGCCATTCTCTTCCTACCCTTGGCCTGTGGCAATATCACAAAGAGGACATAAGTTCAAAACCACTTTGCTTCTTGTCTCTCTTGCAACTGGCATTCAGGAGCACACTGCTTCTGATCTCAAACATGTAGCCATCGTTGCTGTTAGCTGTGGGTTACTCTATCCTCCCTTAATTTGTCTAAGCGGTCCAATTGGTGGCCATTACTACATCTTCTGGTAGCAGATTCCACAGTTCATCTAAGCACTCCTTTTCTTCACCCAGCTGTGCAGACAGGCATGATATCCTTTGCAAGAGCCCCATCCACCACCCAAGCTGGAGAACATTCGTTCTCATAGAGTTTTTCTGGATTATGCATACTGTGGGCAAAGTCATTCAAAGACATAGTCTACCGCTATTACTCAAAAGAAGGCTTTAACCCTAGGCATGTCTCATGACTCAGTGGTATTTGAATGATCTCTTGGATTATCTTAGACATTAAAATCAAGCTAATTATGGAAACTATGGACTGGTGTCTCCTTTGGCTGAAAGGAAGTGACATCTGTGAGCTTCGGCAAATCTTCTCGTGCCATGCAGGTGCCTGTTAGTGCCAGCGGAGTGCCCAGGTTCATTAAGAGATCCAAATTGGTTCTGTTCCACTGTTTTTTTCAGGGTGACTCCTAATGTGATCTTATTAGATTTTAAATCATCCTGACTTGCTCTGAATGAGTGATTGATTCATGATGAAGGCCAGATGCTTAATTATCTGCTCCAGCTCTCCCCCAGTCCCCTCCGCCCCTGTTTTGAGCTCTTGGTTACTGTTGTGGTGGCATCGTTATGAAACAGCCAAATTACAGCAGATATGTCCAAGCCTGCCTGGCCCATTTTGTGCAGTGCATCCCTAGTTGCCTCAAAGAAGTCAGCTTCAAGGTCGACGGCTGTCAGCGGATTCTCAGCATGCCATCAAAATCTTCCATTCCTAGCCCGTCAGCTGCACAGCAGTGAAATCCCACCCATGAGCAGAAGAAGGGTGTAATTAACTCATCAAGCAAAATTAGCATAGGGAGACTGATGTGGCCTGATATTTAGCCAGGATCCCAAAGACCTCTGTCGATTATGAGACAATGAAATGAAGGATTTATTAAAAAAAGAAAAAAAGAACCACGCACACAGAGAGACCCTTAAAAGCCATGTCTTCGGGCTTGGGACCACCATCTTGAGATGCTCATGAAGGTAACAGAAGCTCGCCCATGAAATGTGCACAAAGATCCTGAAGCTGAACGTAAAACTGCCATTCCCACATTGCCTGCCAAGAAGTGATGGGGGGTGACCCTTTCTTAGTGGGCACTGTTCTGGGATTCCTCCTGTAGGAACTGTGACATACAAGGCATTTGCTCGCCTGAAAAAAAGTGGAGGGATTTCTATTGAAAAGACTGGATGCACGCGGTGCAGCCCACATGGCCTCTGCAGAGAGTGTAAAGCACACGCTGCTTAAACATTTACTTTAAGGGAAGTTCTCCTTTGACTGGCCAGCTCAGTCTGAGAAGTTTATTATCTTTCTGTCTAGAATAATCCAGTCTTGGTGTTCATATAGTTACATATAACCCGTTTGACAAAAGATTCCCCACTATCAGGTATGAGTCTCTTGGCCGCTCTCCCTCCAAGATGGCTGACATCAAACAATAGGCTAATTATTTAAGAAGCTTGCTTGTGTTGATGCCTCTGTATATTTGATTTCTGAGGGCCATTTAATGGAAGTCATCCTGTGACAGCCTTAACAGGGACTTGCTCTGCTCTCTTCATGGTTTGGAGGTGATCCTCTGTTCTTGAAAAGTGTAACAGTTGAGTTTAAGCTCTGTTAAAACTTCAAATATGGCTATGGCGGGGGGTGGAGTATATGTCTGTCATCCAAGGATCAGCCTGGCTCATTATGAATAGACTCAGAAGGCACCACAAGGCCTGCCGCCAGGTAATGAATCGGTTGTAATCACTGTGCCTAGAGATTAATTGCAGTCAACATCAAGAGAGGGATTGCCTCCATTTATTAAGTCCCAGTTCTACAAAGTATCATGTGATTGTTGTAGGAACAGCACATGAAACGTTCTGGGGTGTGCTTGGAGCCAGTGGAGCCAGGTGTCACCCTTAGGTGTTCAAGGATCCCATTACCTGCAGGCATGGGGCAGACAGCCTGTAGTTGTGCTTTTGAGCTGTGCAGAATGGTTTGAGCCAGATGGGAACCACAAGGAGGCTGGTTTTATTCCCCGTTGTCTGAAATTCTCCCATCGCTGAAATGTCCACAAGGAGTTTCATGGAGCCTCTCCGGCACTGCAGAGGAGCTTCGCTACGACGAAAGAGAAGTTCTATTTGCTTCACCTCTAAAGAAGAGAAGACCTCCCACCCACAAAACACAGAGGACAGTTCTTTGAGCAATGAGCCCGTGTCCCATTATTCAGGCAACGCTTGGAGTGTGTGCCTTCCTATAGTCTAGAGGAAGAATCCTAAGCCTTCTCTTCTTCTCTGTTAGGCCCTGTGGCGCGTGGCAGCCATCGGATCATCTTAAGTGCAATGTCTGTGATGCTCAGAACTCAGCCGTTTCTTCCTCTCCTCTCCCAGGCTACAAAAACCTCAGCCAGTAAAATTTATATCTCTAGACCACTGAAATACTACCCAATATGAACGTTTAATTCCAGGAAATCTCTGACTGGCTTTTTAATATTGCCGCAGGAGCCAGACCATGGTTCTGCATTAGTGCCCGTGTTCAATCTAGATGGGTTGCAGCCATGCATAAAAGAGGCTCGTGCCCTTCAAACAAAGTCAGTAACTTCTAGAGGAGGTGTTCCTTGTGAGAAAGAGAGATATAAGGAAAAGAAAGCATGCGGGTAGTCCGAGACCTGCCATTTGAACCCATCTTAGAGAAGCGAAGCGAAGCTTTTGGTGCAATTTCCAGTTCAAGTTTGCTATTTTTCTTTTAAAGTGAGATAGATAGAAGATATACAAGTTCATTAGTTTGGTTGCAAACAGATCTCCATTTTGCTGCCGGACCTTCTCAGCCAGCCCTTTTCCCCAGCACAGTGATTTCTTAATCAGTCATCTCACAGTGAAGTTATGTTGGGACCCTTTTCTAGGAGTTTTAGCCCAGAAAAGTGCTTTAAAAAAAAAGAGTTCCTGCTTAAAAGTAGTGTTGTTGGACTCTGTGTCCCATCGTTCTTCACCAGTGGCTCTGCTGAAAAATGGGATTTCAGCCCAGAAGCCTGTGGCACACTACAGCTGCCCACTGCTGTTCTAAATGAAATCTCGGATTAAGAAAGATTTCCCATCATCTTTCGGACACAGAAAGTTGCCCTATACAAGGCTAGTCCAGGTTTATCTAGAAACTGTTGTTTACTGGGAGTAACAGAAGACCAGACCTGGAGCAGTGTTCCACATTCTTTCCTACGTGGTACTTTTAACTGAGGATGCTAGGACCTTGAGTCCTACAAAATCCATGCTCTGACACTAAGTTATAATTCCTCCATCCTGTGTCATGCTTGTGGCCTTCCTTCCTGGTGTTCCATTATAAATAAATAGAGCCAAAATGTGAAATAATGCTTCTGTATTTACGAGGCAGGGATGAGGAGCCTGTGTTTCTCCAGATTATGTTGGCTTATTTTAGACCATAATGCTGGGGAAGGTGGAAGGCAGCAGGAAAAGAGGAAGACCACATACAAGATGGACTGACTCCCAAAAGGAACCACCCACTTGAGTTTACAAGAGCAGGGCTGGAGATCCTGCATTCACTGGGTTGCCATGAGTCAGAGGCCACTTGGGGGCATACAACGACAACATTGCTGACCATTGGTTAAACTGCCCGGGGCTGATGGGAGTTGTATTCCAGCAATATTGGAAGGGACACAGTTTCCCTCCCCCTGTTCTAACAGGCAAGAGCCATGCATATGATGGATTGGACCCTCGCCGCTTGTCTTTTTATCAAGCGAAAGCACTGTGGTGGTGTTTACCGAGCAATTAAGGCTGCAGCCGTACACACCGACACGAGGACGTAATTCCCATTGAGGTTAATGGGACTTTCCCCCAAGTCAGGATTGTAAGTATTGTGGCTCCAGGAAACAGCGTCGCGGCAAATTGAAAGGTAAACTAACTCGGCTGTTAAGTTTCAAAGGGTCTGAACATGTCAGGCTTCCGATCCTTGATTTCAAAATCGATACAAGCAAATTATTCTTTCCTCGACCAAACGGGAGGCAGTGCTTGGCAGTTCAGCTGCATTTGTTATCTGGAAGGAGAAGGCGGGCGGAGGAAGGAGTCGGGTTTTCAGCTGCCAGATATTGAGCGCTCAAGTTCGCAGGCCTGCCCTTACGCAAAGCTTTGAGGTGAGCTCGGATGGGAGAAACGGGCTGGAAGGACCGTCTCAACCGGAGGTAGGCAGGAACTTGAAAGAATAATAAAAAAAAAAAACTTCACAGCACGGCCCGTTTCCTTTATGCTTGTTACACAGGCATACAAGAGAGGCATCAGGGGAGTTGGAGGAGACTTTTCTCACCGCACAAACTCCCTGTTACTGAGCTTGTTAAGGATGATTCTTCTCTTCCACGTTTGCACGTGAGCAATCCTGAGCTGTCGCCGGACCATGCAGAGCCCTGCAAGTTGCGCCACGCGTGCCCAGAAGTGTGGGGCTTTGATGAAGCTGCAAAGACGGTCGAGAGAAAAGGAAGAAGAAACCGTATGCTGGGAAGTCTCATCTAGAGAGAGAGAGAAAAAGACTCTGGCGAGCCAGTCAAGTGAGAGCGAGGAAGAAGAGAAAGGAAGCCATCTGTCCATAGTACAGGGCGGCAAAATATGACCCAGGAGCCCCATGCCTTTCCTTGGGTATTTCCTGCCTTTCAGCTGAACAAAAAAAAAAAGGGTGTTTTTTTTTTTTTTAATGTCATTTTCCTTTTCCTGGAAGTCTTCAGGAGCCATTTTGCTATGGGATGGGACACAGCGGACCCCACACCAGAGGAAAAGTAAAACAAATCTGGAAGTAGACTTCTGGAAGCCAGAAAGAGGGAGGATTGGGTTTGGGAACAGAAAATTAATTCCCTGCCACGGATTACACCCCCCCCCCCCCCCCAAAAGTCCCAGTGTTACAGCGAAGAGGCATATCAAGCCAGCCAAAGGAGAGCGGGCACTGGTGCCCTTAACAACCTGCCTCCCCACAAGGCGCGTAGTCTGTGCTACGGAGCCTTGTTACATCGTTCTGCACCCCCAACAAAGTCACATGAAGAAGGGGCCCGTGTGACCCAGGCGCAGACCCGGCCAGCTGGAAATGTCTGTGTGCCATCTGCTTATGCGAAGCCTTTACATCCCAGGGGACTCATTTCCACTGGGTCGTGGCAGCCCTCCTGTTGTAAAGCTGCTCTCTGGGGAGGTGAGCGGGCAGAGGGAATTCTCAGGAAGGAAGCCTCACCTTTTTGCACTCCCTTTCTGTGCTAAGCGGTCTCAAAGAGGGCCGCGCTCTTCCCAGAGCTTCCCTGGGGACTCCTGCTTTGTAGCTCCTCCCTCAGAGATGGCAAGGACCGGCACAGGGCCAACGGCACCTTTCAGGAGCCTCTGCAAGTTGTCCCGACAGGCTGGCTTGCTGGCATGAGTGGAAGGCATTAGGCTGTTTGCAGGAGCCCAACAGGGCACGTGGGCGGTTGTGGCCCCTGAGAGATACCTGAATGAGCAGATCTGTAATGCTCGGGGAGGGTCTGATGTGCCACACTGAGTCCTTTTATTCCTTGGGGGTCTAGATGACGACTGCAAGGTAACCGTCCTTCCCACAGAGTAGGAAGCCTCCAAGGGGCAGGACTTTGGCCTGAAGCTTAGCACTTTCCCACCCCCTGAAGACCTCACGCCAGCCATGTTGTTGGCAGCCGCACACCATCTCCCAGAGTTGTAGAACTGTCGGAAGAGGGTGTGATTCCCAGTGTGGGAACTAGGCTCCAGCTACCCGTATGGGCCTGTCTGGGCATTGGGTCTCAGCTCAGGGACCTCCGGTCTCTCTGCCCCTTCAGGCATCTGGCCTTCCAGTGGCCTTCCAATCTGTTGTCTTCCCTGCTTGCACCACAGGTTCTTCAGCCTCTTGAGTTTATGCTCAGGTCATTGCTGGTCTCCTGGACTGGAGCACTTTCGCAGGGGCTGGCATGAAAGCCAGGGTGGGGGGACTGCCATGTTGATGTTTTTCAATATGTAGGCAGCCTGAAAGACCTGCATTCACTGTATAATGGACACGCTCAGAATCCTTTCAAGTTAGTACTGCAAATATGTGAAATTTAACAGTGAAGTTGTGTTGAAACTCAAGCCTCAGTGGCAGAAATCAGTCAAGTCAGTCAACCAACCAACCAACCCAACCAACCAATGGTAGTAGTATGTAACATTTGAGTGAAATGTTGAAACACAAGCCAACAACAACAACAACAACAATAATGTATTTATGTATGTATTGATTCTGTCACATTTTGATCAAGCTGTTCAGTTGGGCTCAAGGCATCAGCAAAAACAAATCAAAACAAGTTAAAGACAAAATTAAAGCAAAGATATAACAATGATACCATTCAAATATGACAGCAGTGGAAATGGCTGAAGTCACCAAAATATCCAGTAGACTTCAAAACAGATTGTTTGGAACAATTTGACCAGCAGTGTCTTCGCCCCCTTCCTGAAAGGGGTGAAGAAACAGGTACTGGTGGCAGATCCGCGAGGAATATGTTCCACAGTCTGGGAGCAAGAGGAGAGGAAGTGCTCTCTAATTTGGTGGTCGTTGTGGCTCCAAAGGTGATGGCATTTGGAAGACATCCTCTCCTGAAGATCTTACTATGTGGACAGGTGCCTAATGGGATGGGACAGCCCCGAGACACCCAAGGTCTAAGCCATTTAGGGTTGAAACGAACGCCTTGCCATGGGTCTGGCACGCCATTGGCATCTCATGGAGATCTTTTAGTCTGAGGGCCTTGGGATTCTGATGCTGCTTACTCGTTAGCAGCAACATTTTTTCAGCAGATGCTCCTGGACCCTCTTGAAGGATAGTTTGTCCTCTAGAGCAGTGGTCCCCAACCTTGGGCCTCCAGTTGTTCTTGGACTTCAACTCCCAGAAATCCTGGCCAGCAGAGGTGGTGGTGAAGACTTCTGGGAGTTGTAGTCCAAGAACATCTGGAGGCCCAAGGTTGGGGACCACTGCTCTAGAGGTCAGTGCCAGGAGGTGCCCCTAGGAAACTTTGCCGTGCTTTCTCTCTGGACTCTTCAGCACCAGACTAACAAAGAGGGTGGTGATAGCATGGCTGTGTTCTGAGGATGGAGGAGGGCAAGAGCAGGAAAGAAGCTGTGTTGTGAAAAGCATGTTTGATTGTTGATTTAGGCCTGTTCTTTCATGGATAGGAAGTTCTGTCTTCAAGGGAGGTAATCGAGGCAGAGCCTTGATTTTTCAGTTTAGTGACAAGAGATAATTACTCCAAGATTGATCATTCACCAGAAGTACTGAAGCAAATAAATTGCTCAGTACCCATGGCAAGGCGAGGAGGGCGGCTAAATGGGAAATGGCGGATAGGCCGGCCGGCCCATAATTTGGCTTGATGAAGCATCCACATGGGCATGGTGTTAATGTGCTATTGATATTCAGCTAGCCAATTTCTCTCCGTGCAGATCAGGCTCTGACTCGTTAGAGCAGAGCTGGGCATCGCAGCGGCAAATGAAGAGGAAAATTGAAGTAATGTTGTATTATAAATTTATGATTTCATCTGCCTGACCTCAAGAAATGTTCTGTGATGGGATATATGGATGAGAACTGCTAGCCAGCCAGCTGTATATTTTGTCTTTGTTGTTGGAAGGAGTTAGGGTGGAGTGACACAGGTGTCCTTACTGTGTTCGCTGATCCCAGTTGATTGTCTTTAAACCTTTCTTTCTCTTGGAAATTGGAGGAAGTTTTGCAGCTTATGAGCTCTGGTCCAGGGTGGTTCTTCTTCCTTCCATTATCTCATCTTATAAAGGCTCATATCAAATAGGAGATGAAGTATTTCTTATCCCTTCCACATTATCTGTGGACGTGGTCTGTATGTTGCACAATGCCACATTTAAGGACCCAGCTAAGGCTGGGTTTAATGATTTGGGATCCTACAGCTTCCTCCAAAATGAGCAAGCCTAAAATTGCTCTGGATGACTGGAAAAACCTCTGGAGCAGGTATTGGCACCGTATAGAGGTGGCCCCGAATGCAACTATACACCTCTAGGTCGTAGCCTAGATGTTGATATGTCTCCCTGTGACCTCTTTGAAGCAGGAGCCAGGTATTTTTAGGGAGCTCATCAGCATCAGGGAATCTAAGTACTCGCCAGATTTCATTCCAAGGTGCCATAAAGTAATAATAATTGGAATAATTTTTTAAAAAAATCTAAACGCTACAGGCCATTGGCCTCTAATATAGTACAAAAGTTTCCTCAACAAAGCAAGGAGAAACAGCAAGAGCCATCACTTGAACCATGTGATATTTGCCCCTCTACCATTTAGAGAGGCTACACTGCTCTAACTAGAAAAGGAATTAAAACGGTTACAGTTACACCACAGAAAGAATGAAACTAGCCTGTGTTAAATTACAATAGTAATTAAACTTCACTGAGCCTTAATTATTTTTAAAAAGGTTAATTATAAGTCCTTGTCTATAGCAGGTACCTGTTATACTCTAGAACGTACAGAGCGTCACATCTGGTTTGGACAGTTTTCATACTTCTGCTTCTCCCCATGCTGTGATACATTCCCTCTCTCCTCCAGATGGAAGCATGCCGATCATAAATCCCAGTCATTTCTCAACACATCTTGAGAAACCTAAGCAGAGCGGATCGAAGACCCTGGGAGCCATAGCCTATGCATACTAAGGACCGTTTGCAACACTACATGGACATCTACACAGTCGCAGGAAAAGTCAAGATAGCACTGAATTAAAAGTGTACTGATAAGTGACCAGGAAAACGTACCCCAAATAAATCACTCTTCACACAGGATCCAATTCTAGAGACGAAAGCCATATTATATCCTACAACATTTCACAGCTCAAAGTAGGAATAAGCTTGTAACAAAACCAGGTCTACTGCCCACAGTATCCTGTGCATGATGACTTTACTTGTTGTTGTTGTTTAGTCGTTAAGTCGTGTCCGACTCTTCGTGACCCCATGGACCAGAGCACGCCAGGCCGTCCTGTCTTCCACTGCCTCCCGGAGTTTGATGACTTTACTTATTCCCTACATAATAATTGCCCTATGATGAATTTCCATCCACTCAGATTTAGCCTAAGCAGCCTATAAAACAACAAACTGAGCTATGTGGCGTCTAAATGTTCATGCATATACATCTTGCACACATGCATTAGAGACAAGGTGCACTTGCTTTAGAAATTACTCTCCTTTAACTCCTTGTTCTGATCAATTTCGGCTCTCTGGGTTGGATGTGGCCCCTTGAGTTTTTCAGTTCCAGAAGATTCTTGCATCTGGTCCTATTGTTTCTTTGCAATAGGTGTAAACTTTGAGAAGCAAAGTACAGAGAGCAAGCAACTGGAAGATTGCTTTAAAAAGAGACAGTCTGGTGCTTATGTGATGTAGAAATCCATGTAAGAAAGAAGCCAGCTTTTTAAATTATTATTAAAGTGTGATTTATGATGGTGCCGTGTTGCTTAATTTTTGCAAAACATCTCCTTGTTCTTTTCTCTTCCGCAATGCACTTTGTCCACTCTGGAGGCAAAGGGAATAATTTTGCGCAATAATTCATCCTTGCAAGACCACAGCATTTGCATCCTGACCCTGAAGCATATGTCATAGAATGTATTTCACATTCATATATTATGTTTGCATGGGGATTACTCACCGAAGGAGTCTAGTGCCTAGAAAACCAAGCACGTCAACTGTCCACCAACTGTTCCTGGAAGAGAGCTCATATGTTCGATCCCTTTGTTTTGGGAAGGACTGCATTGTTACCCAGACGCGGTCCAGCCGTTAATTGTTGGAAAAGAGTGCCTCAAATGTAGTGTGACAAACTCATTACCCCATTGACCCTGAAGCGAGCCCTGATTAAGGAATAAAATAGTATTTGATTCAAAATGGCACTTCACTGTGAATTTTTCAACTCTTCTGGGCGCTGCAGCCTCAGTCAGAAGCGTTCAGTCAATATTGTTGTTGGAAGGAAAACGGTTTGCAAAACTTACCACTCGACAATCCGATGAATTTCTGGCAGGATTACCTTGTGAAAATGCATGTTAAGGAGGCAAACGGAGCGTTTCCATGCATTTAAAACTACAGCGCCTTGTTTGGCCATCCCTGTTTCGTTTCGCACGCTCAAATCCATCCCTTCATAATTAGTAATCAAAATTCATCCAAGCGTTTAATGTTCCACCTCTAAATGATGATTAATAGCAAACAATATGGACATCTAAATCTCATCTGAAATGGAGGGGGCATGCTATGTTGGCAAAATAAATTGGGCATGTTGCACTGCACTGCAAAGGCTTTGTAAAAAATGTTTGCAACTGGAAAGATGAACCCTTGGCAAAAGAACAAATATTATTGTGTGCCGCAGTGTGCTCTGAGCTTGATCCAGATTAAGATCAAAAGAAAGGTTCCCCTGGATCTGGATTACATCCCTGAGAAAACACAGAAGGTGCTTACACATGAAACATTTGATGTTCATGGGGGGGCAGAGGTTGTCTATCTTAGTCTTTAAAAGAATGTCTGTGTTACGCTAAATGATAAATTTCCATGCTGAGTGCTTAAACATGGTGGAATCGCTAATGTGCCAGAAGAAATGGATTAAATCATAAAAGGTTGTTAGAAGGCCAGTGCCTTATATTCCTGAAAATATTTCCCATTGTGTCTCTGTGTGATCCAGTGATCTGCCCTCATTTCCTTCTAGCCAGTCTCTGCTGGGGGCAGATAGTTCTGTATCCGCTGTGGTGGAATGATCTGGTCAGCACACTGTACAGAATTTAAACAGAACCACCCAGTCTTAAAAAAGAGTGCCCAGTGTTATCTCTCTATGACCCACTGCTTTGGCATTACTTCCTGTTGTTAATATGCAAAAAAAGGAAGCTGCTGTGGTGCTTCCTGGGAGTTGTAGTCTCACTGCCCTCTTGTGCACCTCCTGAAGAATTGTAACAACCAGGAAGGTTTCCGGCACGGGCCAAAGCTGAGACATTCTGCTTGCAAACAGGTTGCTCTCCGCTTCCAAAACCAAATGTATTTTTTTTTTCATATGCTTTTCCAAGTGAACATTGAATAAAGTAAGAGCCAGTGTGGTGTTGTAGTTAGAATGTTGGGCCAGGACTCTGGAGACCTGAGTTCAAATCCCTACTCAGCCATGAAATTCACTAGGTAACCGTGGGCCAGTCACAATCTCTGCCTTGGTGTGAGGCTGAATGAGGAGGAAAGAGGAGAAAGCCCCCTGCCTTGTGCATACTGGAGGAAAGGTGGAATGGAACTGTAAAAAACTAATTAAGGATAGGATAAGAAGTTGTCTATATGGGAAATATGGGTTTTCAGTCTGCCAGGACAGCGAGAAAGAAAGGGAGGTCTTACAGAAGTGGCTCTGGTAGTTTTCCCCGTCAATTACTGAAGCTGTCTAAACTGTTTCCTACTTAAAAGCTCGAAGCCAATTCAGAGGGCTTGCGTTCATCCCAACGAAGGGACCCCAAGTCCCCGGCCTTTAGAACCAGAGCAGATAAACTGGCTCCCCGTGTTTCTCTTGAAATATTTAGCTACACCCTGAAAACCAGTGGCAGCAATGCCAGAACATACGGGGTGCATGTATTTGTTGAGTTGGTGCTGATGGTTCAGAGTCTGCCTCATGAAAACTGATTGTGGCCACTTTGCTGAATGTTAGTACCCGGTAAAATTAAAATATGTCGGCCTTCCCTTGATCTTGACTGCCTCTGAATCTTGGATGTGTTAACAGTTGTCCTTCACACTCTTGGGATGAAGCATTACTAGTACCTTAATCCCCAACTGTCAATAGTTCTGATGCAAAGTACATTTGTTGTAAGCTCTCCAAATGTCAGAGCAAACCTGTTCTATGTGTTTAGCCTTAGCGTTTGGCATTTACTCTTCTCTGTCGAGAAAAGGAGGCAGAGTCCTTGGAGTTACCGGAGTGCATTTTAATTACGAGGAGCAGGCCTCTGACACGGAGAGAAGGGTTGCAGGGTAGGAGCGAAGCGGAGGAGACAATACCACCTTCCAGACATTTGATTTTTCTTTTTCTTTCCGTGTCCGGAATCTAAATGGAAACATTGGTTGCCATTAAAAAAAGTTGTGGCAGTAGCTCCAGGCTTTGCAACATGAGCGGCATAATGCAGATCTACTTTGCTTGATTGTTGTGAGGCTCATTCAGTAAGTACAGTGGGTTCTCAACCTTGGGTCCCCAGATGTCAGTGGACTGAAACTCCCAGAAACTCCACCAACCACTGTGTTGGCCCGGATTTCTGGGAGTTGTAGTCTTAAGAACATCTGGGGACACAAGGTAGGGAAACACTGAGTCGGTACGTGTGAAGCACTCTAAATGCATTGAACTTATATGTAAACACTAAGCACTTACTTAGCATTAATTGTGTACAGCAAGAGTAAATCTTCTAACACTGTACAAAAGTGAATTTTCTTCATCAGTCTTTGGTGTAATTGTTTGCATGTGACATTAGGAGTCAGAATTTTAAATCTTGTTTTTTCTCCTTCCCCCCCAAACCCTTCTGTATTCAAGGTTACCCAAATTTTGTCGCAACCTATGGCAGAGGATACCCTGGATTTGCCCCCAGTTACAGTTACCAGTTCCCAGGTATGTGAAACTTTAATACATAAACTTGCAATGAAACAACTGCCAAACGGTGGGGTGGGGGGTTTGCAATTAAGACAAGTGGAGAGTAGACCCTACTGGGAACCGTTGAACTTCAGAGTAAGCATGTGTAGAATCTGAAGTTGGGGATTCAACTGAGCCAGGAATATTTCTAAAAGGAAGTGATGACAACTTGAGTTTTTAAAAGACCCGTAAGCAGCGCTCTTCTTTTTAGTCTTGTATTGAAAATGAAGTGCAGTGGAAAGGCAAGTGAAGTCTACTTACTTTGGGCGTTAATTGGTACTGGTTATTTGGGGGGGGGGGGAAACACAAGCAAACAGAATCACTGGCCCCTGTTTTGCACAGAACCTGCTCTGTCAACCTTTCGTTATCCTCTGAGGTTGAATCCATTTGTCATCTCCCGTGGAAGGCCCTCCACCCCTCTTTGTAGTGATGAGGTTTCGGCCTAATGCCTTCCCCTTGTTTGTTTCGTCTACCCTTTGCTTCCCTTCTTTGCACAGCTGTCAGCTCTGCTGCATTTAGCGATCTCCATTCGCTCCCGAGTTTAATGCTGCTAGTCGTCACTTTGAGAACTCCTGAGGTTTTGAAATGGTAGGCTAGCTGGCTTTTAAACATCCCCTCCTGCTGGTGATGAGCAACCCCTTCCATTTCATCTCTTGCCGCTATCAACAGGCAGTCACTGAAACCCAGTGCCCTGCATTTTGTTTTATGCCAGCAACACTTCAGGCTTAAACTGGAGATGCCAGAAAAGACTTCGGCACATAGTAGGCATGTCTGTGCTTTCCCCCTCTTCTTCTCCATGCCTGAAGGATTTCTGGGGGAGAGCTGTGAAGCCAATTTCTGACTGCTGTGCTTACTGCTTCCTTAATAGCAATGGCCCACCTGGAGACCACAGCCAGGAAACGGTTGCTCCGCGTGTTAAAACTCATTAATGCGTGTCACAAGCATGAGGTCATGTCACTTTGCCCCACATTCCATAATTGCGTACAATGGGAGAAGCCGCCTTCCTTGGGTTAATTAAGACATCCAGGTTCAGCCGGTTTCCTTTTTAAAGGAATAACAGTAGGGACAGACCCCTTATGGGAAAAATATTTTAGCTGTCCAGGAAAACAAGTGAAACCCGAACAGTGACCTAGGTCTGCCTTCCACAGCTTGATGCGTTGGTCTACAATGTCCATCATCACCAGTGAAAATCAGCTGTGTTGAATATTAAGATTTATAGTCTAGCAGTCTGGGTTTGGGGTTGGCCTTTGTAGGATGCAAAAAGAAAGACATGCTCTCCATTAGAAGCCAAATTCTGTAGAGGTGACATTAAGTTTCCATGGACATCTATGTGATTATTTGAGAAGGAAGGTCTGGCCCAATTATTCGAGTGTATTTGCAGTTTTCCCCATTGATCTGGTGCATTCGTTGCTGCAACATTTAAGAAACCTTGCACCACGGCTGCTTTCACTTGGAGGGTGAGCCACTTCGGAGAGTTTTAGATGGAAGTGGGACTGGTTGTCATTTCAGCTGTTGCTGGGAAAAGTGCGGTGAGAATCCTCTGGCCTAGATGGTAAGCAGATTGATATCCTCCTATGATGGTCATCAGGATCTTTCCCCCCAGGCAGAGAGCAGGAACAGTCAAGCTAGGACAGAGGCCACAAAAACTGATACGCTGATGCATTGTGGCACTTTAAAGACTAACTGCTGTATTTTAATGGGAGCTTTAGTGGACACGTCCACTTCCTCAGACAGAAGAGTGGGCAAATATTTATGCATTTATACATGGCCCCAAACTAGAAACTGTATTTGGGCACGTGTTGGCCTGCCAGTGACCTTTAAGCCCCTTGTTAATATTCAGTTCCTCTCCCAAGAAGCACTGTTCTGTAAACAATGATAGTGATTGGTGGCTAAATTAATCTCAGGCTATAGATAACGAGTGGGAACAGCATGGTATTGAGTATCTCTAATCACCAATAGGGCTTGTGAGGTGACACTGATTATTTAGAAAGGAAATATAGCTGGCAGTACAGCAGATACAACACAATACTTTACATTTGATTATGGCCTAAGAAACCTTGGCTAATATTGAGTCCTTTGAGATGGGTTTTAAACATATGTATATATGGGACTGAAGTAGTTGTAAATATTAATGCTCTCTGAATCCGAGGTGGCACAGCCACCTGAGGAGAAGGACAAGCCTGTGTGAGTGTGCATGTGTGTGTGTGTGCATGTGCACACTTTGTTTTACATACAGACGCTGACAATATTAGCATTGGAACGTTCCTTTTACACTAGTAAAGGGGGTGCATCCTCCACTACCCCTGAGCACAGCCTGCTTGGTTAGGGAGTGAAGAATAGGTCATTCTGTCTTCCGAGAGAAAGAGAAGGCTTGCTGCTGTTCCGCAGAGTAATTGTTTCAGTCTGCCTAATGTAGAGCCAGCCCTGCAATGAAGTGTTGGAAGTGATGCCATTTTTAGTTTAGATTTTCTAAACCTTTCAGTGCAATAGCAAAGGCAATATTGGTTTGTGTGTTGCTTAAGTTCTGTGCCTCAGAGCCACCTGTGTGGCCCCAGGCTGATCAGTTCCCCTTCCTAACCCATCTTTTCATGGAAATTAAGGACGAGAGAAAAGATTACCAGTGGGTATAGGGTAGGATAAACTACCTTAAAGACTCAAGTGCTAAGTCAGTTTCAAAATGAAACGTGCAATAATCAGCTTGTCTAGTTCATGTCATTGAGTTCCATCTCTGTTTTAACAAATGGTGTATTGCTTCATTTTGGTGATAGTAAGTGACTGTGATTCTCTGTCTTTCCTTTTCATTCTCTCTGACCCAGACAGACTTTCTTTAAGGCTTACATACTCTTATATCAGCAGATGCATTAAATATGTCACAACAGTTCTTGGCTAGGTACAGATTCCTCAGTTTGCGGTAATGAAACCCTAATATTTCTGCTCTAGCTATGGTGACTCTAAGCCTCAGCTGCTGAATATGGCCCAGTGGAGCATTCACTGTGAAATTGAAGCTCTCGCTGACGGGAGCTTGGTCTGTTAGCTGACCAAGGGCAGTTGGGAATCCGTATTTTGTGGCAATTAACACGTGTGATCCTTGACTTAGTTGGCACGTGCAGTTTAACACATTGGCACCCACAAATCAATAGACACCTGGCCAAGCAAATAACCAGGAATAGTAGCTTGGAGTTGAAAAGAGCCAAGCATAATTATGAGGAACACTGAGATCCCACCACCATCTGCTCCTTGGGAGAGGTTTATCGGACATTCATAGGGGCCTTCATAAGTCCTACCAAATAAAACAGTAAAAGATTCCAAGCAAACCCTCCAACTTTGTAAATATTCTATATTGCCATTTCCTCTAGCATTTGCCATCGGACTCCTGGTACCAGCTCCAGCCCATGCTGACCAGGCTGGGATGAGCACCCGTTGCCACCTCTATCCTTACATAGCGGTAGAATTTCTCAGACTTGAAATTAACTTTCTTCTGGAGGCCCCTACCCCTCAGTTTCTCTAGGTAGACCCACTCCTGTAGGCCAGGTATGGGGAAGTGGATGGCCCACCTCGGCCAAACCAGTGGGCTAGAACTTTTCACAGATCCCTTTCGGATGTCATCCAGCCTGATGATGCACAGAAAATGCCCCTACTCTCTCTGATGGGAGAGGGTCTCGTTTCCCTGGGCACGCTGGGCTTCATGGGGGCCCTTGGATGGCCTCCGGAGAGGATGAAATCACAGAAAACATACTAGGTGTGCCAGAGGAGGAGCGAAGAACAATGTGAGCATGATTTGGGGCTTCCTTTCCACAGATCAGGAAGCCTGCTGACCTCCATGCCTTGTTAAACCTTCCAGAGTTAAGACAGTGCCTTTTCGTTGTGGGTTTGATGTGTAAAATTGTGGGCCGCTTCCTTCGTTTCCTTCCCCTTCCAAAAAGTGAGAACAAAAAGCCTGTTTTATGAGCAGGTGTTAGGATGATGGGTAGTGAGCACAAGAACCTGCTGGCTCCATTCCAGTGAGGATTGGGTCTGCCCAGGAATTAAATTGGGGTCACTGAGAAAGAGTAATTGTGGGGATGCACCTTCTTATCTCTACCCCCCAAAGCTTGGGAATGATTAGAATGTGGCTTTCTTTAACCCTCATTACTATGTGTCAGAAGCGTTCATTATAGCACAGGCCTGGTGTCAGTTCCTATTACAGCACAGATGTGTCATGGAACCTAAATATAGTATGGTTCTGAAATCTGTGCTAAAATAAGATGGTAAAAGTCAGTTTACCCTGAGGAAATTATAGTCTCCCTTGCATTAAAATAATGGAATATTTTGCTTTTTACTTACCATTGCAAAAGACTCATTACTGCCATTGGTTTTTAATATCAGAAAGGGTTGACTCTAGCTGCTATGCTCTTTCCATTGAGGGCATTCACTTTTTATTTGTTTGCTCTCTAAGCAAATAAGATACCAGTTGACACAGCATGGAAATGTGATATTTACCGTTGTCAGGTGGAACAATGCCACAATCCACCTGTTCCATTATATATGTTTTCATTATTTGGGAGAGGGGACTTTATTCTGTTTTGTCTTCACCTGCAGCTGTTCTGTGTTTTAAAATGATATTTACTACTGTGGTATGTTTGCTAAACGCTTTGTGGATAAAATCTCGACCATCTGTACCAGCTCAGACTCCTCCAGGATTACAGAATCTCTACCTGTGGTTTCGCTGGCTTCCTCTTATTGTTTGAATGCTGGGTCATGAATGCTGGGTCATGACTCAGCAGTAAAGCACCCACTCTGCATGCAGAAGGTCCCACATTCAATCTCTAGCTTTTCCAGATAGGGCTTGGAAAGGATCCTGGCCGAAGCCCTGTAGAGCTGCTGCTGATGTACAAAACTAGATAAACAATGGTCTGGCTGAGTATAGATCCTGGAGCTGGAAAAATGCCCCCCAGAGTCTACCTATTCCATACAATAATGCTATAGGATTTCACAGTTTTATTCTGTCTCCCATTATACTCAAAATCTACCATTTAAGAAAAATCATATAATATTCTGCAATTAAGTGTCACCGAGTAAGCTGATGCCATTCAGCTGTACCTCCCCTTTTCCTCCAGTCCTAGCAAGGTGGTAGAAGTCTTGAGCAGACAGGTGTAGAGAAGAGGACTGGGTGACGCTCAGAGAATAATGCCCACATCTTGAGCCCACATCGGTCGCAACGAGGTACAGCAGTTGCTTTCTGGTCCGCCTGTTCCAGGTGGACGTGCACTTCTCCAGAGGCAAGTCAATCTATAGTTGACAGTAGGGATGGAAAGAAAAAAATCTGGTGACTCTCAGGGTCTTGCTGAAAGTAGCAGCTGCAAACCTCCCAAGGCTAACTGCAGGAGAGAGCGCCCCTTACCTCTGAAAGGGGTGTTTCCGTAAAGCGTGCCAACGTGTAGTGCGCATAAAATTATGTATGCATTTATAAATGCAAATCACTAGAAATCTGTGCAGTTGAAAAACCCGTACAAGCACCTATTTGCTGGTGGGACGGTAATGCTCTGGTTCTTCGTGGTGCTAGTGGTGGTGGTGTCACCCAGGGAGGTCTGTCCGTCCATGCCTGTCTTTCTCAATCTCTCTGCCTTTAAGAGGCATGCAAAACCAAGTCTTTTCCCTGCTCTTATTTCTCTTACCGAAAGCATAAGTGTTGCTTGTTCAGCTTTCCTTTATGGAATGTGTTGCCACGTTGAAGCCCTATTGATTTTTGTCCTGTTTTCCTGGTGTTTTTTTGTGTGTGCGTTGTCTGGTTTGTTTCTGCCCTGTAGCCAATTGCTCTTGTCATGTCGTGGGTTTGCCAAAGTTGTAAACTGCTTGAAGAACTTTTTAGTTTGTTTTCTTAGAAAGTGATGAGCATGGTTAAGTAATAATACTACCCACAGCGTCTTCAGTTGTGCAATACTTTGCGTGCCCATCAACAATCACAGGCATCTGGTGGAAAGGTGGAAGAATAATCTGTGTTTTGGTAATTAAGGCTGATGCCTAATTTGAGAGGAAACCCCATGGTGCTCAGCAGAGCCTAGTTCTGAGTAAACATAGAGGGTTGGACTGTCTTCCCAGCTTTTTTCACCAGGTTTCCTCTTCACTAACCCATCCATGTGCAAAAAATTCAGTATGAATTAAAGAAAGAACACTTTACCATTGCTTCCTATCACAATTTCCCATTTAAAAAAAAAAAATCTGAAAGTTATCTTTTCAGTTCAATCTATTAATTTCTGTTCTTATTTCACTTTGCAGACTATTTGCCGATTTCACAAGACATAATTTTTATCAACTAGTTCTTAAAGATGCATAACAAATTAATCGGGGTTTACTACTAATGAGAAAAAGAGAGAGAGAAAAAGCCTGGGTGGTCCATACATTAATATCAGTATCCACTGAGAAAAAAAACATGCTGCTCTTGCTTCTTTACCTGACTGGACTTTTTTTTATTATTATAAAGGAAACCTTCATATCCTTTCCTATTTTTTCATTTTTGCTTTCTTGGTTTTTTTTCTGTTCTGTGCTTTGTATGAGTTAATTTTTTTAAATACCCATGTCAACTGTAACTCACACTGGGATTGGGTTGTGGGGAAATGGCATAACAATTTCTCACAAACTTTTATTTGGCAAGAAATTCTAACCTCATTATAACCTGCATCATAGGGCAGCGTAGAAATCTGGAAAGATGACGCATGTAGGGCTTATTAATGTATAGCTGTCGCATCTAAGCACAACAGCAGGTCTTGTAACTGTTGGACAGAAGGGTTCTTAGACACACGAGGAGGGTGAATCTGAGTGTTTTAAGTACAAATGTCCAGTAATCATGATGATTAATATAATTTACTGGGAACTGCATCATGACCAGTCTTTCTCCTTAGAGCTTTCTCTTTGTTTGGATGGCTTTCCCAGGGGCCAGCATGTTGTTACCTGCTGTGTGCCATGATGAGAGCATAGGAGACTGCCTTAGAAAAGTAAACAGAAGCTCTGCTCCGAAAATTTAATTGTGCCCCTCTGAGAAGTGAGACCACCTTGTCAACGAAGTCATAGATGGTGCCCATCATAAGCCCAGGTGACCTGTTACGCTCGGCACAGGGCTGCTGGTGGAAGTGACACCCCTGTGGTGGGTTCTCGCCTATACGGCTTCAGCAGGGCTTACTTGTGTTGGATTGTCATCACAGCATGCATTTCCCTGTTCCTGTAACTTTTCAGGTGAGCCTGAACACGAGAGACACTGCTAGAGAGTGATATGGTACCCATTCTGAATTGCTTGGTGGAGGCCTCATTCCTCTGGTGGTTGGTCATTTCATGCCTGGGCTTGTCCCACTTTCAGACTCCATCGTCTCCCATGATCCAACGTTCTCCACCACATGAGATGCAGAAAGCAAGTATGAAGGGAGAAGGGCCCAGAACAGTTACTTTTAGGACACCAGCTTCCGGAATTCCCCCAGGGCATGCTGTTAAGGGGGATTCTGGGAACTGTAGTCTCAGAAAGTACCCTTTCTAATTTTGGGGGCTAGTTTAGCCTTGCCTTTTCCTTGTCATGATAGTTTTCAGTTTTCTGTAATTTATGGATGGGTTCTTCCTTCCAATCTGAACTGATAACACTCCAGAGTCTCTCCCCGAGTGACCAAGTCCCAAGGTTACTTTTTTGTAGCTTTTAGACTCCGGTGCCATATTGCTCTTTTGGCTTGCCCCTTGCAACTACTACATAGCACATCTTCTAGGAGAGCTGATTTTCCGACTGCGTAGCAAAACAAGGCACACTCTGGTATTCAAAAAGCAACAAGCAAAATAAGCCGTTCTTCTTATTCCCCAAGTTTGTGAGAAATTGGTTGCATGCTTAAAGTAGAATTGTAATGCATTTTAAAATATTTGTTTAATTCACTTGTTTATCATGTCAAAGTTGCTGCTGACAGAGCTGTGCTGTTTCATTTACTGTTGGTGCTTGATATCACAATTGTTCAGTTCAATTTATTTTATTTTTTTTAAATCTTTTTGCAGTCTATGTCTTTTAAAACTTGTATGGCTTTTTAAATTACTTTGTTTTTGGTTTTTTGCTATGATTTGCTTTGTATTGGCGATCGTGTCCTACAATGCATGACTTTGCGGGCATTTTAACTGTTGTATGATTTGTCTTTCCTCCTTTCGGTTTCATTTTGTAAGTAGATCATCTGTGCTTGTCTTTTCGTTTTGCTTTTCTCTTTTTGTTTTTGGAAGAAGAAAAAAAATCCCTGTAAGCAACCGAGTTAGACAAAATGATAATAAATTGTTACAATAGACGAGCTGTGTTTCTGCTCTCTTAGCTTGCTCTTTCAATCCACTCACTGCCAAATAACCAGTACCAATTACAAAGAGATGAATGAATACATAAACGAGAAGATACATTTTGGCCCTTTGCCGAAGGTTCTGCTGAAAAAAGGGGGTGTTTTTACGTCAAGATGTTTCAGTGTAAGTATAGAACAGTGTTTCCCAACCTGGGGGTCATGATCCCCCAAGGGGGGGTTGCAGAGTATTTTGGGGGGCTGCCATGGGCCACTTTATATGTGTTCTAGCCTTTGTTAAATACTTTCTTCCTTGATCTTTCGGAGCCAGATATTAAACTTAGTGTGTATGAGAAATGTATGAGAAACAGGCCCTTTGGGGGAGAAAGAAGCCTCTAATTTCTGAGAAGGGATGATTTTGCCCCATTAAAAATGTGTTTTTGTGCAAACTTGGCAGGAGGGGATTGCAGGTTACTTGGCTATTATAAAAGGGGGTCACGACTCAAAAAGTTGGGAATGACTGGTATAGAAGTAATAGATGGAGGAAAATTATTATTGAGACATGAACATCTTCATTGTGACAGTGCAGATAATGAGTTGCATGAAGACCACATGGCGCTGAATGTGCTTGCTTTTAAAGTTAACCAAAAATTAACTCCGAGGTATAAGACATATTTTAGAGAGTTGAGCTCTGATGGTTTTCAGTCTATTCAGCAAAGGTTCCTGAAAGGGTCCTGTTGTTGAGTTTGCTTGGTTTCCTTTCTTCCTTCCTTCTTTCTTTTAATGCAGTGCATTTAGAGAGGGCTTCCTATTGTCAAATATATAAAGCTTCTGTATCCGCTGCAGTTTGGCACCTCAACAAAGAGTATGCATTTCACGTTAATGAAATATAGGATTGCGGAGGCCTCTGTTCAGCCCGTCATACATTTTCTTTGTACCTTTTGCCATGGAAGGAGTGGTTCATATTTGTCCAGAGTTTCTAATCCTGAAGTCAGTGGGAATTTTATTAATCATTTCAAAGGGCTCGGGTCATTAAATAATTCAGGAGCTCATTTTCACTCTTCATAAAGTCTGCCCTGGAATGGCCCTGCCGGATCGCCTTCCTATAGAACAGCGTGCGTTTCCATGCGCACAAGTGTTTGGGTTGAGCATTACGGAAAGCAAGATAGCAGTCACACAACTTTGCCACATGGTTCTAATTCACCCGTTGTGTTCCCCCATTCGTTCCCCACATTCTGAGCAGAGAAAGGTGAGCATGGTGGATTTTTCAGCAATTTCTCAAACGTACCAAAAATCAGTGTTCCATTCAAATTCATTTCAACACTTCTGATATCCTTGGAAAGTTAACTATAATTTTTTTTCTGATCATCTCAGTAATAGATATAAAGCCTCTTCTAAATACTGGCATGATATAGTGATGTGTAAAAAAAAGGTTTAAGGTAGATTTTGCCCTGTCCTGAAAGCAGTCGTAGAAAATAGTAATGTTTATATTACTATTATTGATAATTTTGTAAAGTGGAGGGTGTGAGTAGGAGGCAGTTTGTAGGAAAGAAGGTGTTATTCCCTGCTGCTCTCCAACGGTTCAGACCTGACCTCCACCTCCAGATGAAGGTGGTTCCATCAGAGGTGTGGTCATCATCTCCTCTCAGAAAAAGATTTCTTTAAAAGGGAGCTTTAGAGATGGTGCTCAGAGAGAGGACATGCTTTTTAACTCAAGTAAGTCAAAACTTTGTTTTGACAAGTAGATCTTTTTTCTGAGTCAAGCACATTGGAGGAAAACGGTAACGGGAGCATGGAAGAATATATTTCCAAATGGGGAAAACATATATTTTTAGTAATGTCGTCTTTACGTTCCATGCCAGTAAAACAAAATCAGAGCACACCCACACATACACTGGGCAAATGCACCTACTTCATAAAAAATAAAAAAATCACATTGCAAAATTGCATACTTATTTCCTGAACAGATCACAATTTGAGTCTACTTCTTGTAACCTCACTTCTGTCTTTTTTTTTTTTTTTTGGTCATAAACTTTGGGAGAATCTTTTTGAAATAATAAAAACACATTTTTGGTTTAATAGCATTTGCAATGATCTGACACCGTGGCACGTGTTTCCATAAGCTTGCTAGGCTTTTGATGAGGTTGCAAATCTTACCTGTACATAAAATAAGAGAGGTATACAATGACATATACCGTGCAAATTGAGTATTCTCCATCTTCATACTGCTAAGACTTGAAATCATCCAGGGAAAGTGACAAGCATCAGGTTCAAGACGGACACAAGAAACCTCTCCCCCCCCCCCCCAAATAAGGTGTAATTAGCTTAAGAAGTTCATTCCCACAAGCTGTGGTGTCAGCCACCGCCTTTATATGACTTTGAAAAAGAAATTATGTATGTATGATGGGTCTCTCCATTTCAGTTTATAATCACAGCTGCATGGATTCTCCATGCTCAGAGTAGAGCTTAGAAAAGTGGCTTCTTTAGACGTCACGCTAGCCAAGAACCTCAAGGAGTTCTAAGATGAAGAAGTAGCATTTCCGTGCATCGCTTAAGAACCAATGTACCCCTGAATGTTACGTCCTCCGGACAAACGGCTCCTGCCTTTCGGTTGTGCTTGCCAGCTTTATGCCATGACCTGGCTGCCGCTCTGTTCCACTGGGATTCCATTTTTCCAGTGACCACATGGGTGCAGCCCAGTTTCCACCCTACAGAAGTGCCCAGCCTGAGTTAAAACCGAATGCCTGGATTGGCCATAGCTGAGCAGTTGTAAGGCACCCGTGGCAACAAATCATCCTGCATATGGCAAAGAGAGGGCGCAAGTGCAGTAGCTCTGCTGTGTTTGTTTTGTTGAAGCTAAGCTGTGCTGGCTAACCTCTCCTATTTTTAGGAAGTGACCCCAGTAACTCAGAGCTTGGAAGAGTTACTGTGCCCTTATCTTTCCAGCACTACACTCCCTTTGTTTACAAAAAAAGGTGCTAGCAACATTGGCATGGCATTCATCTCCCCCCCCCCCAACTTTTTAAAAAAGTACATATTAAATCAGGCTGAGTGCGTTTAATTATTATTTGTCAGACCCTTCCATTTCGATTTCCATCAGTGTGAAATGAAATGGCACAGGCTGGATGACACATGCACGCATCCACAGAGGTGTGCACAAACACAGAGACCCTAGGCCAGCCTTTCATCGATTCAGAAGCTTGGTTTGTTGCTGGCACTCGCATGGCAAACCGTAACATGTAGGGCATTTGGGCGAGGATTGCGTTCCACAGGCAGAGCAGAAAAGTCAGATTTATGACATCAGGCCTCGGGTTTCTGTTTAGGCAATACAAACCTGTAGAGAAGGATGGGATAATCTGTAATGTCTTTACTTACAACTGGCAAAGCTTCTGATAATAGTCTTCCACAATTCATGAGGCCTGGGAAGCTCACTGGGGAAGTGGAACTGGTAAAGCCACTCCTTAAATAGCTCACTGACCTTGAAAAGCCCATAAGGGTTGCTGTACGTCCATGCTGACTTGACGACGCATAATAACAAGAACTCACGGTATAAAAGATGTATAATTTAGTAAAAGTTTAGGTTGCACACTACTTTAAAAAGTGAGTTACAGCCAAATTGGTACCCTGGTTCCCTGAAAATAAGACCTAACCTGAAAATAAGCCCTAGTATGATTTTTCAGGATGCTCGTCATATAAGCCGTACCCCAAAATAAGCCCCAGTTAAGTGAAACCCCGCCCTCCACCATTGTGCAGCAACCAAAAGAAGATGACATGACTGTAAAATAAAACAATGTGTTTTTTGGAGCAAAAATTAATATAAGACCCTGTCTTATTTTTGGGGAAACACGGTAGTCATACCTACTGGTCAGAAAATATGAACTCTTTGTGGGGGTGCAGTCTAATGCCATCTTTTAATGAGGAGGAACTTCCCAAATGTTTGGCGAAATGCAACGGAAAGGAGGCTTGAAGGGGCAGGATCCAACATTTTCTGCAGAATGAATGTTTCTTCCAGCCAAGATTCAACTAAAAGCAACATTTACAGGAACGGCAAAAGCACTCATGAGTGATTTTTAAAAGGGTTGTGGGCAATCCTGAGTGATTTGTAACCCAACCCCCACTCCTTTAGTCATGATTAGTTTTCGATTGTTTCGAACCCCCAAGTCTCCATTTAAATGCTTGTTCAGTTTTCCCTAAATACCAGGCATTGATGGTCATTACAGTTTTACAAGGGTTTTCTGCTAGGTCTTTATAGCTGCCTGGCAGCTGGATAGGAAGCTTCCTGTAGCCATAAAGGCAGCACCATTAAATGCTCATAATATAAAGCGTTATCGTGAAATAAAAGGTGGCCATAAAACAACTCATTCTCCACGTTAAACCAGACAGATGTGTGGCAGACTTCAGCCTGCAATACATGACTCCTGTCTAGCATTGCCGGGTCAGCTGCACCCCCTTCCCTGAGATGTTCAGGCCAAAATCAGAGACAGGGAGGGGGGAGGAATGATGTCACGGGACAGATTTTCATGATATCACAGACGTGGGACAAAGCAGACATGGTAGCAACCTGCCTATCGGTCAGCTGATTGTGTAAACAGTCAGAAGGTGCTCCACTTCATGTCTTGATCTAAATGGCAAATGGTCCCAAGGCCATGCACCTGCCAGCTCTCGCCTCTGGCCCCTCCTTTTGCAGAAACACTGGACAAGCCCAGCCTACATAGTACAAATAACGTTGGCATTGGGAAATGGGTAGAGACACACATCCTCAATTTAAAGCCACCTTACTCTTAAAAATAAGAGTCCTTCTCCGGTATTAGTTATTTGGATGGTCATCCATCTGCCTCGAGACCCAGAGAAACATAACCAGTAGCCTGAAACCTGGCAACTCTAGTCCTGGCCCTTAATCTCCCTAGTTAACTGTGAATACCTTTTATTATTATTATTGTCAGCTGAATTCACCTCCATGGCATTCTTCAACCAAGAGCTGTTGCCAAAGGACAGTAGCTGTTGATGGCCACCGGAGCTCCATGTCTGCCTTCCTCTTCCCGGTCCTCCAGATAAAGTTGGGCCCATTTTTTGGGCCAACACCCGTAATCCTTCAGCCGTTATGCCGATGGGAGATTATGGAAATTGTAGTCCAGCACACCTGGAGGGTATCAAGGGAGGGAAGGTTTGCAGTAGCTGCACCATCTCCATGTAATGCTCTCTTTCCATCTTGGTCAGATCTTGAGGGCATCTTAAGGGTCATCAGCTCAAATCAGGAAGTGTTGTACAAGCAGCCCAACATAGTGATTTCTAAACAAACAAACAAAAATAACGATAGCCGAGTCACAAACCTTAGTATTTCCTGGCTTGAGCCGCTGTCACATTAGCCTCGTAATGCTTGTCTCAAATGTAAAGCAACCATCGTATGCCTTGAAAGTTCTTCAGTCTGGATTGTAAAACAGTCCAGTGAGGAATTTCTGAGTCTCTCTCCTGACTCCAAGCTCTGTTCCTAAGGCAGTTCAGCCCCTTCTCTTCCTTTATACTCCAGTCGTGGTGGGAAAGAAAGAGTTCTTCCTTCCCCTTCTGCCTCTCTGTCATGGCTGCAGGAACTGTCAACTAAGGTTGCTGGATGACCCTCCTTCTCCAGAGAGGCAAAGATATGTGTCTTGATCACAGGTCAGGTGGGAAATCACGCCTTAGACAGTCTTTAAGGGTTGTCTGGTGCAATCATCCTCACCCAGTGGGGCTTATTCCCCCGGGGATTGTATCAATATTTAATATGAAAAATATTCAATATTATATGATGTATTTATACAGCAAATGGGCAAAGCCAGTTATACCTGTTGATTTCTCGATACATCTTTATGCATCATCTTGTGATGTATAATAACCACAACAGCAGCAGTAAGTGTTGCTGTTGCTAATGTCTCATCAAGTTGATTCCCGACTTATGGGTGATGCTTGTTAGGGTTTCCTAGGTATAAAGCATTCAGAAGTGGTTTATCATTCCCTTCTTCTGGTGTCACTCTGGGATAGCAGAGCTTCTGCAAGGCTAGGCTAGGACGCACAGCGTGGAATTGAAACTCTTGACCCCATACTTCAGCTCACTGAGCTGTGCAACCAGCGTGACACACAGTAGTACACCTTAGGATATAAAAACAGAACGGTTGGTTCCCCTCACCCCAATGTTACAAGCGCTTTACTTTGTTTTGAGTTGGAATGTTCCAGATTTCAAACAAAAGTATTGGGGTGGCGGATTCGAAAGGGGCATTAGATTTTCTTGTACATCCAAAGGGGGACATAGATTGAAACAAGATTCAGAAACACTGGTCTAGTGTTACGAGTTGAGTAGAGCCTGAAGGAGAGAGAACAAAATGATGCAGAAAAGTTGTACAAAAGTGTGTGGACGTCAAAGTGCCCCGTCGTGAAGGCTTCCAGAGGCTTGGCCTGATCAAAATGGAATGTTGGTTCCATCCCTCAAATGACGTAGACAAGAGATGACTCTAATTATCTTCATACTCTTGATTATATTATGCATTTGATTGATTGATTTTTTTTACAAAAAAATAAGCTTAATTATTCCAAATGAAACCAGGGGCTCCTCAATCATTTTTTTTTTTGGGTTGCTTTTCCCAAAAAGGCCACAGATGCAGCTGCTAAGAGCTGTTACATGAACAATTACTTGCTGAAGCAAAGCAACATAAAAGTTAACATGTGTGGATATGCAAAGAAGACACAGAGGGGAATACCCCGTAGCAGGAGCCAGACCCAAACGATTCTGTTCAGGACGGCAAGCCAGAATCGCTTGTAATGAAGTGGATGAGAAGCACCCAGGTGCCAAACGTTCAAGAGTAGTCACACACGTTTGTTCCCCTTGGCGCAGTGGAAGTAGGTCAACATGTAGCAGAGGGGATACTGATAGCCCCATGCAAAGCGGCAAGTTGCTACCTTGGACTTCTGGCCACCGAGAAAGCTGGTCAATCTAAGAGCCAAGCTACACAGAAATTATAGAAAACCTTATTTTTCATGTAGGTTGTAGATGACGGACATTAATGGAATGAACTACACATCTGTATTACAGAGAGAGATAGAGAAGTTTATGGTCCTAGATCTGAGCAAGACTCCTTCACAGTTCTTACCTGTTGGGAGTTGCAACTACTGGCCACTCGTGGTTGCCAGGTCTCATGCTTTGGTCCTGAGACCATGTTTTAGGATTTGTTCTCCAGAACTTAGCCTTTGGACATCTAATCTCAGGGAATGGGGATTGGCAATCCTAGATTTTGAGGTTCATTCTCGTCATTTCAGGACATTCCATTTAGACCTGCCAAGGAACACTCTCCATCTTTTGAAACCTTACATGTTTTAGAGCTGCTGCTGCAAGTTGCACGCTGGCCCTTAAATTCATCACTAAGCCTTTACACTGTCTGTTACAAGACATGTGTGTCATGTTGTGTCCGCCCCACCCAGCGTTGCAAGGGTCTTTCTTTTGGTTCCAGGCTTTGGCCCTGAATTATCAGGGAATTGGGATATTGCTGACATGGCAGCCTTAACAAGAAGACACGAGGGGAACAGATCTTGCAAAATTCTCTCTTCCCTGAATGTTCAGTTTTAATTTTTAGAAGTTAAGTCTCTCCAGCCCTTGAGGTAGTGAGAGATTAAGGGGAAGCCTGCTGGGGCAGCCTATTTTTCTGGGGTTATTCACTGCAGAGAAAGTTCAATTAAATATTAGGCTATCTATAATACAGTATTTGCTTTCTGGCTGTTCTGCATGGATTCCCCAAGCCCGTAGGGTTTTTCCTTGCAACATTTATAGCCTCTGCCGCCTGAGCTCCATTATGCTTTCTATGGCCATAGTCTGCCTCCAAGGGAACAAGGGATGGATCCTGCCCCTGGAGCTTACATCACATGAGTTGTCCTGCCGTGAGAATCCTTCCTTAGGCGCGCTTTTGTTTGAAGGCCTTCATTCCCATCTGCACCTCTGCCTGGAATATCATAATCGGCTCTTTAATGCCAACCTCGTTAAGCGTGCCACCGCTGAGCCCCCAAAACGCACTAATTTCATGACCTGATGAAATATATTTTAATAAGCTTGATCTAAAGCTGTGTTTAAAGACAAAGGGAAACACTTAATGGGCTGTCCAAATAAAGCACTCTTGGCCAAAGGTTTTTTAAAAAATGTTAATAGGATTAATCCATCAGGAGTATGGCAGAAGTTTTTCATCATTTCCCAGGAGGGCGGCATGGGGACCTATTTTTGTTTAGCATTTTAACGCTGGGCTAAGCTCTTTCATTGGTGGGAGGGGGAAGTGGGTTAAATGTTGAGGTCATACATTTTTAAAGTTAGTTTGTAGCTTGCTGTACTGCCCAGTAATGCCTCTATCTGATTCTGTGGATTTTTAGTGCTTTCCGTGGGATCTTCAATCAAACCCAGTTACCCAGGCAAGTTGATTACACTTAAGTTTTAAAAACAGTTCCCCATCCTCAACCCTGTTCCACTTGATGTTTTGGAGTAGAATTCTGTCTTTCAAGATGCAAGCATGGTTACCACTCTTGTGCTTTTAGTCCTCTCTAGAAAACCTGCCTTGTCTTGTGCATACATTGTTGTTTCAATGAGGAGTAGAATAAGGACCCATAAGGTGGTAGGATGGTTGACAAAATGTCGTATTGACATCCCTTTTTGGTTGTGGCCCATGGGATTGCGGAGGAACCCAACTAGAACCTCCTGGTAGTGAACATCAGTGTGGGACGTCTCGCATGGGTGTCCTCGGTGGGTCAGTCACTCTCCTTTTCATCTAATTCTGAGAAGTCAATGGGAGGTCTAAACCTTGCCACACTTCAGTCAGGGACTGGAGGAAAGTGAACAGATGCTGTTCAACACAAGACACTGAGTTGACTGGATCTCTAGCCAATACCGGAGATCAATGGCCTCTGCCAAATGAGGTTGTCCTTTCCTGGGAAGACCCATGCATGCACTTCAATCTATGTTTGGTTCCTGCATTGTTCTTGGGTGCTCACATAGCAATGGTAACCAAGAATGCCTCTTTCAAGTTTCAGTTGCTGTGCTAGCAACATCTTTGACGGAAATGATCTAGAGTCAACGTAATTCATGCTTTAGGAGTGTCTATATTGGATTACTGCAATATTCTGTCTATGTGGGGATGCTTCTGGAGATGGCTCAGTGACCAATGCTTGTTCAGCTTTCTCCCGGGACATGTTTTCCAGATGTATTGGGCTAGACAATGGTAGTCCTATAGGGGTTCTGTTGGGTGTAAACCACTCATTCATACATACATACTTTTGCATTTCTGCACCATTTCTCTGAGCAAAATGTTCCCAGGTAGACCTGAGGAGGTCATGCATAATTTTGTACCCTGGTTGTGAAGTTGCTGGAGGTCCTTGTCCAACTTGTGCTTTCGTGGTCCTGATTTCCTGTCTATTTAATGGGGACCTGTCTGCGTAGGTCCGTTTGCCCCAACCTGGCACCCTCTGAGCATTGCTGAACGACAGTTGCTATCATCCCTGATGGTGGGTCATGCTGGCCGAAGCTGATGGCGAGTTGTAGTCCCAAACATCTGGAGGCGACCGATTTAGAGAAGGGCCTCAGTGGTTAAGGGTCTGTGCTTTCATTTTCCACCGCAGCCCACAGTGCTCGTGGTAACATCAGCAGCGCAGGTAGCTTCTACCGGGAAGTGTATACATCACTGATCCTGGACACGGTTATTAGCTTATAACTCTTGTGGTGGCAGTTTTAATACTGCATCCGGGGAAATTACAGCTGTTCTGGCACCGTGCAGATTACCGATTCGGGAGAGGGCGAAAGAAAACCAGCCGTAATACTTCATGTTCACCCGAGGATTATAAATCAATATACAAGTTTTTAAAAGTAAATTACTCATAATAATATTACCCCTCAGATGTTTCCTCCATTGCATCTGCTTCGTTCAAATGTCGCCTTTCAAACCCAGCCTGAGGAAAGGAATCGTGAAAAAGAAGCTCCGTTTGCAGTAACAGGCAGGAGTCTCTTGCCTGCTTTCTGGGCTTATCAAAGGGACGGGCAACTTTGTTTGAAGGAGGGTTATCAATATGTTCCTTCTCTCACACACACACCCTTTGTTTTCTTTCTCTCTGTTCACCCTACAGGCTGTTCTCAAATGCTTACCAGTTTCTAATGTGTTCTGCAATGGGCGGTTGGGGGATGTTAAAGGCTATTTAAAAGGACCCCGTAAATGAAAAACCAGTGCTCTGGGAAAACCCTGAAAAAGAATGCTCTCCTGTGTGAGTTCAAGTGGCACAGAAAAGTGTGCTGCTTATATACCGCCCCATAGCCCTTAAAGCACTCTCTGGGTAGTTTACAATTGAATTATGCAGGCTACACATTGCCTCCCCACCCCCACCCCACAGCAAGCTGGGTCCTCATTTTACCGAGCTCGGAAGGATGGAAGGCTGAGTGAACCTTGATACGCCTACATGGGGTTGATCCAAGGTTGTGAGCAGATTTTCGGCTGCAGTACTGCAGTTTAACCACTGCGCCACGAGGTGCACTGGACAAAAGACTTTTGCAGTGAGAGATTCCACTTTGCTTTTAAACCCATCCAGCGTCTTGTTCTGCGTTCCTTCTTGGGGCCCTGGCCTCTTCTTCTGTCATATTTAACACTTAAGAACAGCACGGCAAGGTCAGGGTTAATACCACACTGCTACAGTTTACAAAAGTTCCTCTCAAGGAACTATACTTCCCAGAATCACTCAGCCAGCAGTACAGTTCCTGCTTCAGTGTTGCATAACTTCTCTGGGCCATGCCTTTAACTGGATCTGAAGCATTAAAATTTTAACCAGTTTGTCTCCGATAAAACTGATACACAAGTGACTGATGATTGAAAGGAATAATCAGGAAGCCTAGCAACCATTTATTTGCAAATGGCTTATTTAACAAAGCAAATTAAACCACTTTAGTTACACTCACACTTGGGTAGAAGCTACAGCTCTGTGGTAGAGCTTTTTATTCATGCAAATTCTGTGTCAGTCCAGGTTGAGAGAAGATCTGAAAGGCCACATTACATTGATGTGTGGGTCCAAAGGCGAAAGAATGGATTCAGCAACACACATCTTAGCTTAACACTGTTCCTGCTAGCAGGTCAGCCTTAGGAGGCATTTTAACTATAAAGAAAGGTCTATAAAAGCTGGAAACCCACTAAATAATAATGCCATGGGGAAGGGGGCACAACACCCCTACATTTAAAGCTTTTTGTGATTCACCAGTGGAATTTAGCAGCGTATTTTGGGGCGAGGGTGCCCGAGGCTTCAAAAACAGCCACAGAGGCCTGTGACCATGTTTTGATTACCCCAGGCTGTATGGATCAATAGTTTATCTTGTCGATGTGTCATCATTACTATGATTGCAAGTGGCTAAGAATGCACAGTGTCCCTAACCATGGATCAGGCTCTTCAGAGTGATTTTAGATCAGAGATTTTCATCCCAGCTCAGAAGTTAATTAGCAAGATTAAAAACAAACAAACAAACAAAAAAACATTAGCCATTCTAACAACTGTTTGCCAGCCACATTCTCCTGTCTTCCTTCTCCCCTCCTCCTCTCTGTTGTTTGTGTGTTGGAGAAAATGCTTGCCCATAGAGACCCACTCACTAAATGGGCGACCTTAGGGCATCCTCATCAAACCCAGAGGCGTCTGCCTCTCCTGAGCATGGCTGCTCAAGTAGTTAAGGAGCCCTATTGATGCACAAAGCAGGGGGAAAATATTATCTGTGAAAAATTGAACTCTAAATGTGGGCTTTAGCTTTCGCTGACAAATAAAGGCGGCGTGAAATTGATCGGAATCCTGGGGGCTTTCTTGAGCAGTGCTGGAGCCCATTCAGAACGTTAATTGTAAAATATCCGCTAATTGGAATGCCTAAATCCACTTTAGTGCTTTTGAATAGCTCTAGCTTGTTTTTCTCTAGGCAATTAGAAGCACAAGGAATTTGTCTGGCAGGCATAGGAGGGTTTGGACTTTTAGGTAGTCCACTGGTGCCCTTCTTTAAATGCGAAGCTGCTATAGCCGAGGTTCTGGAAAGCGGTGGGTTTTGTCCAGGGTCCGTGTGCTCCATCCAGGTCCATTAGACGTCCTACCTGGAAAAGATGACTGTAGTCATCCTTGTCTCCCTTCGACTTGAGGTTATGTCCTGCATGTGCTGTACGGGCAGCTTCTCCCAAGGGCCTGCACCGGTGTGATCATTTCCATCTCACGCAAGAACCTCCAAATCCTGTGGTCCACAGCTTGGAGAAGATCCCAATGGCAGCTACACGATGTAACTAATCAGGTCATCTTGGTCATGGAGATGATTATATATGGGACTTTTAAAACACATAGGAATAAATAATAATATGTGCCGTCAAGTCAATTTTGACTTACGGCGACTCTTTTCAGGGTTTTCCAGGTGGAGAATACTCAGAAGTGGTTTGCCATTCCTTTCTTCTGCAGGTGCCCTGGGACCATGCAGCTTGCCCAAAGCTATACAGGCTGGCTGTCCTCCCAAGAGGCGCAGTGGGGAACTGAACTCCCCAACCTCTGGCTCTGCAGACAGAGACCAAAACCATGGAGCTATCTAGCCATCTAGATACATAGGAAGAACACAGGCTATAGAAATAATGCAGTTGAACATCTTGCCTGGCAAAACAGACCTCCTGAACCAGACATTGTCGTAATCTAATAATAGGATTACCAGTGCATAGAGCACTGTTACTGGTTTCCTGCCCAGTTATTTTGCAAATAGTCTTTGGAAATGATAACATAATCTGGAAGCCTGCATGAGATAGGGGTGTGGTGAGCCAAAAATGCTTAAGGCTCTCAGCCTTTTTGGACCGCTGTCTTCCTCCCATCCCTTACTCTATCTAGCTGATGGGCTAGAAACCCGCCCACGGACTATTTTCACTAGGTTAGAACCGGGCTGGGCAGCTGAGGCCTGCAATAGCCAGGCATCCACTCCCTGTTTTACAAAAACCCTTTTTTTGGCTCAGGAGCAAAACAGGGGAAGGAGGGGAGGCCGGCAAGAGTGGGTAGAACTCCTTCCCACCCCCAAATCAGCAAGGCAGGTCTGGAAAGACCCCACAGAAATGGCTCGGGGAGGGGGTCACACGGGGCTGAGGAGCCACCGTAAGCTCAGCAGAACTTGGCATCAGGCGGCACCGTGTGTCCAAAGTGTGGCATAACCCGCTTTCAGGTTTGCGGGGGAATTTTTCACACATCCTTCGAAAATGCACACTGAAATGGGAAAGAACGTCTGAGCGGTGAGTGGTGTGTTTGGAACGATTTGGGAAGAAGTTCCTAAGCAGCAGGCGATCCATCATCGGGCTCACGGAGGGGAAAGCAGCACGAATCCCGTTTCTTATTTCCTTGCGGTAGGCCTCGGCAATTGAAGTCCCTGAGCTGTGGGAGGCGGATGGCCCCTGGCAGGCTTTGAAACGCACCTTTTATCTCTGATACAACTTCTGAGGCTGCCCTGAGGGTGGCTTGGAGGGGCTTTTCCCACCCATGTGTAAAGGCAAAGAGCCGGACTTGGGCAGCTTTAGACTACGACTAGAGCTTAGAAACGGTGCAAAATCCCTCAGGTGGGGGATTTTCAGGGTTGTAGTCTGAAAAAACCTTAAGTGTTCAAAGCCCACTGTAGCCCTTTGAAGCATAATGCTGGAGCTGTATCTTTATTTCTCTTATTTAGGCCTTTCTGCTCTGTGCTGTATTATATGTTGTGCTTCTGTGTAAGAAACGGTAATGAGGCCCTGGTTGTTAAGCAGCATTTAATAAATGTGTCATCCAGATAGACTCCCATAAAAGTTAAACAATAAAGGCACTGCCAAACAACTTTCCATGCATCTCTCAGAGGTTGGAAAATGCTCTTTGATAGATCCGATGAGTATCATATTCTGGATTTCCCACAAAGTTTGGGTCGGAGGCCATGAAATTAAATAGAGCATTCTGCCATCTGTATTTGCTCAACACGATTTCGCCCACAAACATTGGTGTGCCTCTTTTTCATTGTTGATTTTTTTAAAAAAATGATGTTTAATTATAAATACACTAAGGAGTTGTGTCTATAACATGCACATTTTTGGGTAGGTAGCGCAGTAACCATGAAGTGAAATGTTTTCCTTCTAGTCAGGGGGTGCGATTCTGTTTGCCACCTTAACGGCGCGCAGAATCCAATCATGTTGATCAATCAGTTAAGTTCCAAGTCATTATATTGTGGAATGGCTGATGACAGCTTTCAACTAAGTAATTGAATCATGACAAGAAGGAAGCTCTGTGGAGAAATGGGACTGTTTTCCACCAACTGTGGGGATCACTTGTGCAGGACATGGGAGCAAAACACTCTGACAAAGGAGGTGCAGATTTGTGGGGGCGGGGCGAAGCATTGAGATCCATCACTGTCAGTTGGGGTACAATGGCCCCCATTGTGATGGGCCACCTCTCCTAGCTCCAACTGGTATGCCCAAATCCTCTTGCATAGTTACACTGGCATAATGCTAACAGTGTAACTTTTGTGGACGAATGGCCTCAAGTTACAAACTCGGCACAGTATCTATTCTGCCTTCATAACCAAAAGCAGTTCAGCTCCAAAAGTTATGCCATTATTGTTACACTGTGTTTGATTAGGTTTATAACCTACTTTGGGATTATTTTTACAAGTGAAAAACAAGCAATAAGTTTCCTAAATAAATAAATGCATTGATCCATCCAAAGTTAATCAAGAAAGATGTAGTTTGGATAGGCTATCTGCTTTGTTAATGATCGCTAGAATAAAATATTTCTTGTTTGAATTATGTGAAAAATTGATAATTTCTACTCTTAATTATGATTTTATGTAATGTTTATAGGTACTCTAAGAATATATAATTTACTGAGAGATTGTAACATAACTTCTTTTTTCCCCATTTGAAGGAGGTTTATCTATCTGGCAATCCTGACTCTTAATAAATTTGTCACTATTAAATAGTTTATGTTAAATTACATATGATATTTATTACATTGATATGCCTTGTTCCTAATTATGCTATGTGATCCACTTGGCTGTGTCTGACATGCAGTTAGCTGTAGCCAAGAAAGGCCCAAAGCTATGTTTTGTACAAAGTTACTCCGGGCTGCCCCAACCCAACCATAAACGTAACTCAGATTATCGTTGGGAGCAGCTTTACTGTTAGGTATGAAAATGTATAGAAAGCAGTGACCAAAAGTGAGTATAGGCTAAAATATGGTTATGCTGGCTGGGGATGACAGGGTTTGCCATCCTGATATAATGTGAAGGGCACTAGTTTGGGGAAGGCAGAGATAGACCGTGAACTTGACAAGGTGACCTTGGACAACATTGCTGCATCTCAGCTCACTTACCTCGTGGGATTTTGGGTAGGAGGCGATAGGAGAAGTCCCATGTGTGTGCCTCCCTGAGCTTCTGTGACACAGATCAAGACTTTGAAACAGTTTGTTCAGTCGGGTAAGTGTAGCTCAAGAGGATTCTCGGCTATCTTTTTAAGAAGTGTTATCTGTCCCATGAATGATGAAGTGGCTCAGGAGAAGTTTGGGCATTGATCTGTCGTCTTTGACTAGATACTGTGACCCATAATGCTGTCGTGACCTTTACCAGACTGCAGGGGAAACATCACCTTTTTTCTGGACTACAACTCCCAGAACCACCAGCTTTTTCTGGAAAAGCTGTCCAAACAGCAGCTTTTCCTGGCTCTGCCCATTGTATAATGTAGGCAGACTAATGATACCTTAATCAAAGCTGGTCAATAATCAAAGCTGCGTTGACTAGGACTAGGGAGTATGTTCTCAATGACTTTTAGCTCGTCATCATTGGAGTTTAGAGAATAATCCACCACAACAGCTCTCAATTCATGCCCTTCTGCACTAGTCTACGGCAGTGGATCCCAGCCTTGAGTAACCCAGGTGTTCTTGGACTGCAACTCCCAGAAACCTTGGGCAGCACAGCTGGTGGTGAAGGCTTCTGGGAGTTGCAGTCCAAGAACACCTGGGTGACCCAAGGTTGAGGACCACTGGTCTACAGGGATGACTGCACTTCCTCTTCCATTTTCTCTTTTAACCAGAGTGGCTGAAGACGTGTTGCCCCAATGCCATGCACAAGCATCACAAGAAGATGGGGTGGCTACCCGCGAGTGTCTTCGCCTCCCCCACTTTCTCCCTGGCCAAGGCAGCTGCAAGGGTTGGCGCACCAAAAGCAGCCTTTGCAAGCCACTGCCCTTTCTTCCTCTCCAACTCCCCCAGCCCAAGCAACCATTGAGTGCCACTGCTGAACAGCTTGCCACTTAACCTCTGCTTTGAGTAACAACAGGGTTATCTGTCTTATAAGCAAATTCAGGGAGTGGGTTTGGACAGCAGGGGAGGGGGGAGCTCTGCCGATCGATCGCTGGAAGTAGTTGTGCATTTATTTACTTGGAATCTTTTTCCCTCCAACAGCCCTATTACCATATTTAAATGCAAGTATGTTTCTCTTAATTGATATTTTACTGTAGTTTAGAGACACTTTAGCCTATCACTTCTGTTGTTCGGTTTTTCCTTGATAGCAGTACCTGTAGCTACGGTGATAGAACTAGAGTTAGTGGGCTTTTGTAGTTGGCTAAGCTCTTTGGATCTTTCTCTCTTTTCTTCTTTTCCTTCTGCGTTTCCTTCCTTCTCCTTTCTTGCCGGTGGCCGCTGTACAGTTGCTTTCATAATGATAAATTACAAGCAGCTTAATCACTGGCTATGAAGTGTGTCCTTTCCCTTGTCATCACGAGCAGAATTGGCAATCAGAATCAGAGACGGGCGAGCTCTCTGAAGCGCAAACATCAGAACAACTTGGGGTAATTACGCAGAGCTACGCGCAAAAGCTCAGGAAAACAATACACTCCCTGTTCCCCTCCACCACACCTCCCCTTGCCCAGACGGCACCTCGAGAAGCTCCTCTACCTCCTAATTTATTTTCTTAATGCTGAAGTTGAGAATGCAGATGTGAGAAGCTCTCGAGGTGACGACAGAAAGGTTGCATCCCCCACCCCCTTATTTTCCATTGCCCGATCATCCTAGATGACAGCATGTTGAAGCACGGGGGATTATGGGAGATGTCCTTCTCCAGAGGTTTGCTGACTCGATTGAAGTTACTCCATTAAACGGAGTTCTGGTGCTTCTCAAAGCGCTGCAGGGAAATGAAATGAGCGGCATGTTTCCCCAAGGAGAATTGCTCTCCCCACATTCCTCTGTAGCTCAAAATGCTGTTATAGGACACGTTGGGGGAGCACAGCGATGGAAAGAAGATGGGGACTTCTCTTCCCCAGCCTGCCTCATGCCTTCACGGCCGCTCCTGCCGTCCCTACAGTGTCGGTTTGTTACGAGAAGACATGCATCTGCCATCCACTACGGGCGGATGGCACAGGGCAGGCAGAAGCTGCTGTTAGTCCCTTGGCGCAGTCTGGTCTGTTTTCTGCAGCCCCAGCTGTTGCTATGTGCGGACCTCAGTTTCTGCACTGCCAGCATGGGCAGACACCGAATCTATGCGCTCACCGGGCCTCCCATCATTCTCCAGCATCTGCCTTGCCTCTCACAAGTTGAACTAGCCGTGGCAGAAGTAGCCGTTTTTGTTTGCTCACGTGCCTGCCTTGTCTCGGCATAAAGCAGAGGATGATCATAGAGGCAGCTCCTGGTTTGAGGGAGCCTTTGCTCTTGTATGTCAAGGAACCCCCACAGGTTTAACCATTTTGCGGGGGTAGCAAAATGTGACAAATCCTAAAGGGATGGATCCAGAGGCGCTGCCGTTTCAATTTGTCACGATTCCCCTCGGCATCGTCGCATTCCAGGGCATTCTTGTGAAACTGAAATGGTGTCTCGACCAACTCAGTGCCGTGCTGGAAATGTATTTTGTGTGAAGATCGGGGTCCCAGCAGTCTCCTGGTGTGCTGTGCCCTGAGCCTGGTGAGGGATTCGGTGTTTATAATCAAAGGGTGGTCCTGTTTGGGAGCAGCGAAGCCTGCTGCCTCGCCTTCCTTCCCTGCCACAGTCATGAGTTAAACCCAACCCAACCCAACCCCTTGCTGCTTCTGGAGCTTCCAGGATCAGAAGGAGTTTTTAAATTGTTGATGGGAGTCTCTGGCAGGGCCCAAAGAAGGCTATTGAAATGCCCCCCTTGGCACTCTCAGAGAACTTAAAACACATAAAGTCTCAGATGTCTTTCATTAAGGTCTTCATGTGATATAGTTTGAATACCATGTCATAGACATATTATTTCTCATTGCAAAAGAACATATTCCATACTCCATATTTTTTTTCCAATTTTTCCGGGGAAAAATCAAAGCAGGGCTTTGGGAAAAAAACCTGGATTTCCCCCCAGGGTTCTGGGTTTTTTTTCCCCCCAGGCCTTCCCATCTCTTCTTGGGAGGGGGGCCACAGGTGGCCCATCCTTGCACTTACTGATTTCTGATTTGACCCAGGAGTTTCCTTGTATGCTATCTTAAGCATATGCCATCTTGAGGGCAAATTTGGGCAGAAGTTGATTTTTTTTTTTTTTAGATAAAGTGAGTCAATTAGGATGAATGCCTGCTTTGAGCAGGAAGGAGGAGAACCCAATATTTCCTAGCCAGGATGACCCCAAGGTCCTCCTGCTGTTCTGGGAGTTGTCAAAAAAAAAAAAGTAACTTCTCCAAGCCCAGGGAAAGTGGAATCAAAAGTGACCTTGGTGCTTTGTCCCCTTATAATAGCAATGTAACAGCAGTCCAATGTAGTTGGCGGGCATTTGATCCCCTTGGCCTGTGTTAGGTGGATTGAAGGGGCCCGAGCAACCTGCCCTTCGACCTCCTAAGACCACCAGGAAGCCTTGGTGAGTTTAGGGCGAGTCCTGCTGCTCATTGCAAGGACAGGATGAGTCTTCTTCAGCATACTCGGATTCCAAGAATGCCCCCCCCCCGTGACTATCCCCTTAAAATCCAATTCCCGCAAGTCAAACACAACCCTTCTTACGGCCGCCTGCACCCTCAACGGTTGCACAGCCAAAGCCTGCTCCATTTTGCTGTGTCCGTCACATCACTCCTCTCACCCTTCTTGTTTTTCCCCCCACGGCCAGGTTTCCCGGCAGCAGCCTACGGACCAGTAGCAGCGGCAGCAGTGGCGGCAGCAAGAGGATCAGGTAGGGGGGGCCGTGGAAGAGGCAGCTACATGGCATACACACAGAACGCAGGGCCAGGTAAACGCTCTGTCGGTATTCTATGTGGCTGCAGCTGTCCATCACGTTCTCTGATTTTCCTCACGCTTCCTTGGGGGTGGGTGGGTGGGGGACTGAAAACCCAGCAAACAAAACCAAATACTACAAGCAGAGGCCACCAGTCTTGACATAGTGGGGAGGCTGCCAAGGCACGCAAGATTTTTCAACCAAGAGAACTGTAGGGTGGACTTTTTATTTGAAAGTCACCTGTGAAGAGCAATAGAAGTTTTCATTTCTCAGCAGTTTGCACTGGGCTAACAAGGCAATCGCTTTTCTCTCATTAAGGCCGCCCTCAGCAGCCAGGGAAGTGAGAGACATCTCCAGCGCTGCTCATTTGGAACGGCTGCACTGCTGCTGGCAGAGGTGTTTGCTAATCCAAAAGCCTTCATTGTGAAATGGGTGGATCTTGTTAAAATCTGCAAGGATTCCAAATCATGCATTCAGGAACTGGGCATACTGTGCCTAAATGTGATCTAGGGAGGGTATCATGGCCATGCAACATACGAAGCCACTGTTTAGTTATTTATGTGTCCAGCAACTGAAATACAGAATTGGGGTGGGGGGGAGGACTCTGTTTTCTAAAATCATGCCAGAATAGATTTGGTTAACATGGGTGAGTCAAGAAGATAAGGTGGGCAATATGACCTTGTCGTTCCTCCCACCATTGTGAGGCAGCAGGTGTAGCTAGCTTGAATGTCACTGCAATAATGTATTTTTTAAAAAATAGGGAAATAGTTTCTCCCGTTATTGTAACTTAGATGTTGTTACTCAATTTGGGCATCATACCAAACAGCACTTAGTGATGCACAACCACGGTTTGGCAGCGTAACATGCAAACCAGCAAAACCCTAGGTTCTAATTGGCAGACAAACCAGGATCAGAAATCATGGAGCGAAGTATGTTTGTGAAGTGTGGGTTGTGCTTATCACGGATGGTGTGATGTCTGCATTCACACATCTTAGCCATTCCTCCAGCCCTAGAGGTTTTGGCCAGCTGGAGAAGAACATGACCTGGTCAACTTAAAAAGTTGAGTGTGGGAGGGCAGAAGATGACAGCTGGCAGATGACAGCTGTCCGCCATGATCTGCTTGTAGGTTTGTAAGCTCAAGGCATGGCTTGGACTCTTAAATGTGGCTAGCACAAACCATGGTATTTGCATGGTGTCTGAATTACTGTTAAGGACCACTGTGGTTTCAGAGTGTAGCCTGGAACTTAAACCAATTCACATTATATCAGGAACAAACCAGAATGGCTCTTCCAAAGAGCGTAGCCTTATGCTGGCACCTTCAAATAATAAGAATAAGAAGGCCCTCTTTGAGCTTGGCTATTATCTCAGCATTTGTTGCCTGCTGCAAACTCTGGCTCAGGTTTTCATGAGAAATGTTAACTTTTTCTATGCGTGTCCCCCTATGAGAAGCTCCACTTCCTTCCACTCCCCCGTTCCCCAGGGCCCTTCCTGCTAGAGGAGGGAGCTCACTGGTTACCTTATCATAAGGTAATCAATTTATGGGAATATGAATTTGCACTTTGATATAACTGACAATCCAATCATGAGTGGGCTGTTAAGACTTAGCAGTGCCTCTTTTTTTGCTGGATTTGCTTGTTAGCAACTCTGAACCCTGAATGCAAAGCAAGGACAAAGGGCAGACTTGCTGCTTTCTCAGTGGGTTTTAATCGCTTCCCAATCTCTCTTTGCTTGCTCCTCTTTGTGTACTGTCTTGTGCGTTTATCCGGCCGTTTGTTCTTGCTAATACCAAGTGGGTCATTTGGAGGAGGGCGGGCGGGAGGAGGAACCATTGGAGATGGCATTTTGGGGACGGGCCAAATTCCCCAGCCAGATTGTGCACGTAGAGACATGTAGCAAAGAACTTGGCGGTCACAGTTTTACTCAGCTCTCTCATGATGACGTTTGTTCGTTGGTGTAGAACGTCTGCACTCATTCACTTAGGCCTGTTCACACCAACTCCCAATTTTTAAAAGGTCCCAAAGTGGAAAGGGCCATTGAGCATTAAAGCCTCCCCCCACCCCCACCCCACCCCACCAGACTGGGGGAGAAAGAATTAATTCTTTAGGGTCCAAAGTGAGATGTTTGGAGAACTCCGTTCCATGCAAACCGGCACTGCTTGCGGAGCTACAAAGGATCATCCGTAGCAGTTGAATGTGGCAGCCTGAAGGGAGTGGATTATGGGACTTGCTGGAATAGCTCGGGGGGGGGGGGGAATTACTTTTTGTTCCTTTCTTTTTTTTTCCTTCTTCTTTTCTGCCTTTAAAGATAAGCACTGATGTTATTTATTATTTGAGGAAGAATGGACAATTTTCCTATGTCCCTTCCCCAAGCTCTATCCAGTTTTGGATCCAGTTTTGTATATTTGGATCCAGTTTTGTTATAAATAGAGGTGATGAGTTTCCCCAAAGAAAAGCGAAGGGGAGGGTTCCCCCAGATTAACTTTGATCATGATGGTTGTCCCGTTTTAATCAGAGTGCTGTGGTGTCCCTTGGAACTGAGCTGAGCGTCAGCCAATTTCTCTGCTTGATATCATTTTGGTTTTTTACATAAATATATATATATATAAATATATACACACACATTTTGTTTAATTTTGAAATTTTATTTTATTTTTTTAACAAAAGAGGAAATTAACTTGTGATACAAAGCTAAATCTAACCCAAAATTAACACCAACATTTTATGGCAAGTTTAAAGAGCAGTACGGTTCCCTCTTTCTCTCTGCACACCCAGATCAACCCAGGCATACTGAAGGAGGAAATGTGCCTTGATACTGTACAGAAGTGGTTTCTGTTTGTAAAGGGGCTGTTCTAGCTTTGGGAAAGTGGTCCACGATAGAGTTTCCATGGCAAGGGAACTGGCATTGATAGTGAAGTGTTTTCAGGAGCAATACCATCTAGTCAACCTCATGTTAATGGGGCTCAGGCCTGATTCATGACCAGAAGTAGATGAAGAATGGAATTAGTCATCTTACTTTGGAGGTGGTTAGCCCAGTATTATTTGGGGCATACGCAAACATGTAACGTGGATGTGAGCACTAAATCTAAGCCGCCTCCATGTCATTAAGGGAATGGAGATTCTAATGGCTGGACGTCAAGAGACTGGTTGGTGCAAACAGACATTATTTCTCCTGTTGAAGAGATTATTATATGGAGAGAAAGCTCAGGGAAAGGGCAGCCCTACAAGCACAACCTGGTGGTGTTTTCATAGATCTCAGCTGGGTCAGAACCAGCTGGTTCCTACAAGTGTGAACCATCTGGCAGTGTGGAATTCGACCCTACACGTGTAATGGGAATCTGTTTCCACAGGCAAGTGGATCCAAGCCAATTTTAGTATCGAATGGATTGGTACAGAATGAAAATATTTTTAAAGTCGAAACATTAAAACAGGCCAAAATAAAATATAGACGCATCGCAATTCTGACATGACAGTTTCTTAAGATACAGCTGTGACTCTCAAGGGTGTCACCGTAAATTTTCTAAGGCATATGAGACGAGGTTTGCGGAGTCTCCCAGTGAGAGGGCAGTGTTTGAGAGAAGATCACAACTCAGCTTGGCTGCACATATGGAGAGATGATGGGTATTCCCCTTAGTAAATCACTCACCCCTGCCACCATTCTGAAGGAAGGAAGGAAGGAAGACAGTCAGTGCTTCAAAGAAAAATACTTACTGTAGCATAGCCTGAGCAGTCAGAAAGGCATCCGTTGCATTCTTCACAATGACTGTGTGAGGCACAGTGGGTTGAGAGCATATATCTAGTCCAGGGTGACCCAGTGAACTTTCTGGCCACGTAGGGATTTGAACACATCTTTGCTCCGACACAGTCTAATAATACTCTGTCCATCGTCCCACACTGTGTGAGTGGGAATTATTCTTTCATTTACCTAAGCTTAGCTAGGGTAAATGTCTTCCAGGCTTATTTTGGGAGTGACCAAGTGGGTTCCAGAATAATTTAGACATTATTTTCTCATTTCTTAGTAGCCTCTTGTATGATAAGAAACTCTCCTGCTAGTAGGAAAGTGATGTGAGTTAGTGGGTGAGTGGGAATCACTTGGCACCCATTTGCCCTCAATCAACAGGCTAATCACCCTTGAAACCACAACGGGAGATGTTCTAGCTGCAGCAAAGTGCAAGTGGGGTACTTTAGCCAATGCTGATTGAAATCACACGGTTGGGAGGAAATTATAATTCTCTGTATAAACCTGACTTTTACACCCACCTTGACAACATGTTACTTACCCTTGATGCTATTTTTAACAAATCAGGACCTGAGTCACATTCATATGAGGGTTAGCGTTTTGTAACAAGGACCTCTGAAACAACTTAACTATCAATACCACTTTATTTTCCAGATTGCCAAAGATGTACAGATCTGGTATATCTGTCAGCCTCCCCATTCAGTTTTATGAATGTGGCAGCTGTGTACACATGCCTGCTTTTGTGTTTCCAGAGGGGAGCTGTAAGTGCATTAGAGCCCTTTATTGAAAAGATACTGCCCAGTCAGTTACTAGGAAAAGTGTTAAAAGCATCTGTGTTTTGGTGACCCCTCCCCACCAGCATGCAGCCTAGTTCAGATGCTGGCCCACTATGACAGCCATTGAGTTGAATGCATGCTCTTTTCTTCCTCTGTTTGGGAGGGAACATGTAGGGAACATGGAGGCCCATGCAGACACCTGTATGCACATTGGACGGATGGATATGACATTTTTACATTGGGCCACGGTGTATACTGGTATCTGTTTGGAGCACATGGCCCACACTCTGCTAGAGGCACGGTACGGCCGTTTGTCCTGTCCATGAACAGTATGGTCACATCAGGTGGCTGGACCCAGACCTGTTGTCATCCTTGAAAGTGCCACTTACTGCTTGTTTCCTTTGAGGGAAGGAGAACTTGTAGAGTTACATTTGGAATCTTTTTTTTAAAAAAGCAAGGTCCCCAGAAATATTTGCTGAACACTTCTACGGTATGAACCTTGTAAACGTTTCCTTCCTCCTGGCCAGAAAACCAGAGGGCCAGAGATTCTGCCGACTGCCCATGGGGAGCCCCCCAAATTTTACTCACTTGGCCATCCATAAGTGTGTATGCCAAGAGCAAAGCAGCAAAGACTTAAAACAAAGGGTCTTCCCTACATCACCGGGGCCGCTTGATCAGCCCATGTCCCACGATCCCTTACTGTCCTTTATACTTGCCGGCTATAACAAAATCTCATAACATGAGCGACTGACCTTGATGGTGAGTGTGAGCAGTTATGTTCTTGTTGTTTTCTCTCTTGCTTGGTTGGGGCTGCTGTGAGAGAGGGTGTCTCTGAGGCATTCTTTCCGGCCTCTCTTACGCTAGGACGGGCACTTCTCTCAAACACTCTTCTGAGCACGCTCAGCAGGAAGGTTTGTCCACACCTATTAATCCTCTCTCTGTGTCCAGCTTCTTGTTAGTAGCAGCTGGTTGCATGTTTTTTTGCTTGTTCAGATGAAACGGTTCAAGAAACGACTCATATCCAACTCTTGAAAAATGTCTCTCTCTTTCTTTTATTATTATTATTTGTTTTCTTTTTATTTCAGTACACTTTTCTCTCTTTTGTTTTCTTTATTACTTTCCCTTACTTAATAAGACGAAACACTTGTCGTTCGTAAAACATCTCACATTTCCCCTTGCCTGTTCTTAGAGTGTTATGTATCTGTGGGACTGAACTAAATTGCATGCACTTGTAGTAGTTGTAACTGGTAGCAGTAGATGTAGTTGTAGAACATGCATTGTTGAGTTGATATTATAGGTTATTGTCAACATGGAATAGCATGGCAGTCAAAGTGTAGCCGTGGTTTGATGGGAAGAGTAAGGCAACCTGTGTAACACACCTCTAAGTACATGGATCCATAGTACAATGTCCATTAATTTTCCAAACCTGGGCCGATCAAAGTCAACATGAGATGTTGTCAAAGAAGTGGGAGGCCATGTTTTAATTGTAAATACACTTACTTGTGAGTAGTTTTCACTTAGGTCAGTGGGAGTTACTCATATGTACATGTCCTAAGGTTCAAGGCCAGGTTTAAATCAGGAAGCATATTAACTTTTCTAATATTCTGTGTTAAGAGCCCCAAATGCTTTTCAGAGGCTGCCCGCTGGAGAGACCTATGTTATGGCTGACTTGTCAGACTGTACGGGAGCAAAAGGGAATTGGTTTTAGATCCTCAAATGCAAATTTAACTGTAGCAGAAACGATATCCAGCACTACGTGCATTCATTTCGTTTTAGGATGAAGTCTATATTAGGTTTTCCTAGAGAAGTACCATTTTCACCACTGAGCCCGCCAACTTCCTCCCCTCTTCCATTTGTTTCTCTTTTCTGCACCCGATTTTCCGTACTCAGCTCCTCCAAATTGTTTTCCAAATGAGCAGTGGTGGGTAGGGTTGGCAGCTGGTAATTCTAAGTCTTGGATGCCACATTACGTTTGGTTTGTGGCGGCGGCTGTTTTGTCAGCGTGCGTCCTGCTGAGAGGAGCTGGTGTGCATCACCATTCTCCCTTCTATCCCCTTCAACATCTTGCCTGCCGACACATTGCTGGTTTTGAGTACATTCGGGTTGCTGAGCATGCCTGGCCTCAGATTATGACTTGGAACATTTTACTCAGCATATGCTACTGAAAGAAATAGCATACCTTAAAGATCGCTTCTCTGTGCAAGGAAGAATGAGTGTCTGCTTCTTCTTACAAATCACTGCAAAACACTGACCTCTTCCTTGTTTTCTGACCCAAATGACAGGATACATCCTGTCCCTTAACGGAAGGTGTGATGCCTGCATTAGTGATACATGAAGTTCTAAGCCTTAGGTACTAGAGGGATCAGCATATATAACTTGCCCCTCAAGTTGCCGTCTGCCACGAGAAACTAGGTGCAGTGTTCAATGCACAGAGCAGAGAAATTGGGCAGGAAGTGCATCTTAAAGTTAGCAAAGCAGAAAATTGCATAGCAACCCACACTGTAGCTTTAACTCTGGAACCTTCAAATATTTAGTCTTGCTGTTAAGCACCTTTGTTGTTGTTGTTGTTTAGTTGTTAAGTCATGTCCGACTCTTCGTGACCCCATGGACCAGAGCACGCCAGGCCCTCCTGTCTTCACTTGCTTCTAAATTGTAGTAATAAAATAAAATAAATATAAAATAAAAATAAAATAAAATGTGGGGGAGTTTGCAGCCACATGTTGAATCCATGGATTTTTCTCTACACTTAAGGGCACCTGCCTAGATGGAACCCTTGTGTATTTTAGGATTTTACAGATTATTGTTTCACTATCTAAAAAGTACATACAATTCAGTGCACAGGACTGTTTTTGCTGCAACAAATTAAGCTACCCCACTTGAAAATCTTTTGAAAGTCCGCTCTTTAGCCTTTTAAGGCGCAGGCTCCCTCCCCTTGAGATTAACATTTGGGGGGACCCTGCATTTGGGGGCTCGTTCCTTAATTTTTGTTCCATTGTATCTTTATGGGGAAAGTGCTACAAGGTATGACCCAGTTTAGGTCAGGCTACAGCCCAGTTGAGTCTTGTCTGACCAACTCAAGACCTGTGCTTTAAATCAATGGTTCCCAACCTGGGGTCTCCAGATGTTCTTGGACTAAAACTCCCAGAAATCCAGGCCAGCACAGCGGGTGCTGAAGGCTTCTGGGAGTTTTAGTCCCAAGAACACGATAACCCAAAGTTCGGAACCACTGCTTTAAACCAAGGCTCGGCACCTCCTCATAAGAAGGGCCATACTTGCACAGTGGCCACTGTTTATGCCACCGTCACTTCAGAGTTGTGAGCAGAAAAAAGAGGGTTTAGGTAAAGTGGACTATCTCTCTTCTTTGCTTCTTCCAGGGGGTGTCGTATGAGTACATGCACATGCAAACCTAGCAATGGGTTAGAAAGCCAATGCTCTTTTGATGCTTCATCTTCTCTTTTATAAGAGCATACATAGCTGCCGTATATGGAGGCAGACCAGTGCAGACACATGTTGTCACTAGGCAAATGTAAGACTTGCTTGAGGAGGTACCCAGAGAGAGAAGGAATTCCTGGTGATGTTGGTGTCCCTTGTTGTTGTTGTTGTTGTTGTATGGACTGTTACCATCCTAGAAGCAATATATTTGCATATCACTTAAAAAAAGGAAAAGAAAACATGGAGTCCCACATTGATCAATGATCATTTGAAAAAACTCCCATTAGAGCAGTTAGGAACATACAAACCTCTTCTGAGATGTCCAGCTGCACCACGTCCGTTTGTCTTCTTCAATCGGGGGCAGCCTTCTTTTCCTCCTTGAAGCGCTGACCTTTCCGCAGAGCACACACTGAGATTTTCCTCTAAATTTGTAATTGTCAAACATTGCCACGGTCAAGTTTTGACCCCCAGCTGTGGTCGTTTTAGCAGAATCTATTGTGGGTGAAATACATCAGCTTTTAATCACTTATTGTGTAATAGAAAATCCAGGGCACTTGATATATCCTCTCCAATGCAATTAGTGACCAGCTCAGGAGTGCAAGACTTAAGTACGATATAAGTTAATCTTTAATGAATGTAGTCACTAACTTCTAATGGTCTTCTCAATCAGTGGAATTGTTTTCAATGGGCAAAATTTCTTCCATGGAACTTGCTCTGACTTGCCAGGTGCCTCATTTCACTTCCCTTCCTCCGGAATGGCTCTGTGATCCAAACAGAATCATCTTGTGTTCAGCAAAAAGGGGACATAAAGGTTCTCTCACGCTGTGAATGCATTTTACTGTCCTCTCAGCAAGCCCTGGAATGGCCACTTCACCTAACTCAATTTTTTTCCTAATGGAGTGAAGTGTTTGCTTTCCCTTGCTCACAACTGTTCTCTGTTCTGATCATCAGAGCTGCTCAGGGTCATCCCTGGAGAATATTCAATTTCAGACTGGCATAGACAAGTCTCATAGCAGTGGTGATCTGGGCAATCCAGCCAGCCACACGTTGGATCTCGGCTGGCACCAAGAGATTTGGTTTAGATCCCTACCAGCCTCTTGGCCCAGGGATATCTGCAATAAAAATGTAGTAGGAATTAAATTTAAGTGGGTCAGGCCTTGTAGAATTGGGAGTTGACTTGGGAACTGTAGCTGGGTTGCTAAGTTGCCTTGAGCAGTTCAGAGAACAAGCTGGATATTAATGAAGGTAGATTAATAGGCCTGCCAGGTGGCAGGTTGCTATCTCTCAGCTTCAGTCTCTGTAGAGTGAAAATGGGGATGCTCTCCCTCATAGGGATACTCTAATGAATGAAATCTGGAAGTAGGCGAAATGGGATGGAGATTGGAAATTCTTGACGAATCCAGCAAGCTTTACATTTTAGTGACTCACATCTTCAAATTGAAGTATAGTGCAGCAAACTTGCCTCTGAGCTGCTTGGTAAGAATCAAGCAGTCACCCACCTGAATGTGACCAATTGCACATAATTATTCCTCTTTATTCATACTAGCCCGTGGATTTTAGAGCTTTTAATTCAAGGCGGGAGTGGATTGCACCCCATCATTTATCTCTCAGAGGTATCTTTTTCTTTATGATTCATACAGGCCATGATACCCTTCTCTTATCAACCTTCTCCTTTTTCCTTCCAGGAACTGTTGAGGACTTCTGTTACAAGTTTTAAAAGTATCCTCATACATAATAGCAATTTGATTAGGTTTTATTTATTTTACCCATAATGAAAAAGAGCATGAAATGCAGGGAAAATCAAGCTCAACATATAAGTAACGTCTCCTTGGAATAAGTCCCCCCCTCCCCGTGGTTATGTGGCAAAACTCCAAAATAAGCTGAACACTGGCAGTGAATCTGCCAACATCTATGTTGGTTTCTTTTATCATTCCCCATATTCCTATATTATTATCAGACCGATCAGCCCACTTCTTCTCATAATAGATTTGCAAAGGGCCCATAAAAAAATGGGTCCAGACTGTCTCCAGGGAAGGTGGCTTTGGTCACTGCTTGTCCACAATAATAGATGTTTTTCTTAGTTCTGATGCAACTCGTGTCAAGAGGCGTACTGTCTTTGAACCTGGAAGTCAGAAGGAACCATCTTGACCAGAAGCTGTTGATCTGTTCTTCATGATTAATCTTCTCTGTTGCTGTTTTTATTTATTTAAATGATGCATGTCATTTAAAGATGATGGCACACTCTTTGAGAGCCTCTTTTGTCTACAAATGTGGCTCCATGCCCTGTCATTACTTCATTTCAGATCGTATTTCTGTCCGGTTAGCATGACAGTGCTTGATGCTGATCACACTCCAAATCTTCACCGCGACATCGTATTAGAATCGCAGAATTCTAAAGTGGGAAGGGATCTCAAAGGCTATCTTGTCCCAACTCCCTGCTGATCCAGGGAATCTAGAGCTGAAGCATCCCTACCATGTGGCTGTCCAGTCGCTGTTCAAAAAGTCCACCATCTTCTGAGATGTTTAAAAAGTCCACCATCTTCTGAGACAGTTCTCCCTAACATTTAGTTGAAAACATTTTCATTTGTCTTCATACCAACTCTATAACAGGTCAGTCTTATCGCCTCTCTGATGTGCGTGCGCATAAAGGCACAGGAGGTTTCAGAACTTGCTTGTCCAAAAGGTTTTCTTTAGTAAGCCTTAGAACAACAGTGAAAACTGTTGTATTGAGACGTTTTTATAAAAGAATGCATTGAAACTCTTGTCCCATTTGACCATGTAAACCATTTTGGGACCTTTATGTTGAAAAGCAATATATAAAAATAAACTATAGTAAATCCTATTGAGCGAACCACCGCACATTTGAAGATGTGAATGGCCTCTTAACGTCAAGCTCTAACCGCCCCCATTGAGACTTAAACTTAAGGCAAAACAAAGTCCTGATTTCATTTTAATTTCTCTTTTTTTCAGTTGTTGCACAAAAGACCTCAATTTAAAATATAACCGGAGCAATAGCCCATTAATGTGTTACGGTGGGAGGCCAGTGCTTCAGTTGCCATAGCGATAGAGTTCGGCTCATTTGTTTTGTAGATGAATAATTACTACGCAATTAGAGTAGGCTAAAAATAAAAGATCCTTTTCTTCCCAGTCATTCATTAATATTAATAAAAGGCCTGTCCAGGCTGTGGTAAACAATTAATGCAAATCTGGTTGCCAGTAGTAAAAAGGTAGCAGAAGAAGCCGTACCGCTAAACCGTGAGTTGAGAAGTCAGAGGGGTTATTTCGTTCTTTACGATAACAAAGCAATACAATTTGGAAAGGATTCTTTATAACAGTGAGATGACATATAAGTTTGCTTTCAGTGGAACAATAATGGGAGACATGAATAGACAAGTATTTCAAATATATATTAGAATCAGCCTCCAGCAACTGCAAAGAACAAGCACAGAGTTGATCAGTGCAGAGTCTGTTGTGATTATACAAGTATGCACAGGTCATTGTGAGTTTACTATCTGTTAGAATGGTTGCAATGTAGGTGTCTTCCTAAGCGGGAATCCTCACTACAAATTTCAGAGAGAGATGCAGAATAGGAGGTGTTTGACTTTGGAGTAGGAGGAAAGGAAGACTGAGGATTTCAAGAAGCAGTTGAGGAAGCGTGCTGAGCTCCTGTTCAACTGTAGAGGAGTGGGGGTGCCGTTATCTTTTGGGGGAGGGGGGCATTCCCTTCCTTCTTCTGATCAATGATTATTTTATTCCAATGTACTTGTGGCTGGGAGGACATTGGTTAGCTGCGTCAGTCTGGTGTTGCTCAGAACTTACTAGTCTGGTGTTGCTCAGAACTTAACAGTTTGGAGCCTTTGGGGTTAAGATAAAAGCCTTTACATCAGGGCAAGAAGCAGGAGAGCTGACCATTGGAGTGAGGTCCTGACATGTAAGGGCGCTACAAGGGCGCTTGAAGAAGCCTGGAGGGTAGCCAGTGGGCTGAGGAAGAGAGGACACAAATAGAGATGGCAGAGGCTGGGTTTGAGGGACGTGGCAGAGGAAGGATGGGATTACTTGGAGGAGGAGGCCCAATAAGGGCTGAGCCAGATCAGGGAGCACAGTGTGCTATTTGGGCTGGGGGGGAGAATTCTAGGAAATGTGACAAGGCAGTGGGGTGAACAGGGGGGACGGAGCTTAGGGAGAAGAAAGGAGGGCTGGGGCAAAAGCTCTCCCAGGAGGGGCCCCAGGATTAAGGCCGTGGTAGAGTAGGGGGGAATCTATTACTGGGAATAAGGAAGTCCACCGAAGAAGATGCGGAAGAAGGGCTCTGGAGTCAGGAGCTACAAGGCTGTGTCTTGAATGTGGAGACTGACAGGGGAATAAGGCCAAGTTCTGACTTTCTGCTTTGCTTAGAATTTCTGTGGCGGGGACGGAGAGTCAGAGAGCAGGGGAGGAGGCCTTCCCATATATATTTCAACTAATGGGCCAATTATTCAACCACAAGCTTCTAGTTCATATATAGAGCACCTGCAATTGTGCCTGGCCTTTTAACGGAGTAACAGGCAAAAGGCAGCGGCCTGCCCTCCACAGGCTTCCCAGGAGCCCTCTCTACTTGATCATCGCGGCTCCTCTGTTCTCTCTGGCACTCTTGCGATTGCGACTTCACACTGGAGCAGAATGAACCTCATCTGTGTCAAAGGTTTTAAAACTTCATCATCATGAATCTTCGTAAGGCAAGAACAGAACATTCCAAGCCCCTCTTGGTACAGCAAGGAACAGATGAGTAAGTAGTGCCCACTCTGTCCTCAATACAGCAAGTCAGCCAGGTAAAAGAAGAGTGTGATCGTTAGACTACAGGAAGCCATTGCCATAGTTCCCACAGGTGGTATAGTTTAGTAGGTTGGAGCGCATGGCTGCAGATCCAGGAGTTCAGAGATCCTCACAGTGCCTTCCAAGAGAGGAGCCAGCCAAGATCATCCAAAGCCTATGTGGCTGATCAACGTACATGGCCCCTCTGTGGTCTTGGCCAAGATGCACGGTCCCAGAGTGCCTCTTGGAGGAAGAACTTACCCATCATTTTATACACAGAGAATACTAGGAGGGCTGCCATCTATCTGCAACAACTTGGTGGCTCATCATTATAGGTAGCATCCTACAGAAGTTTTCCAAACAGAAGAAAATCATCCAAAGTTTTGAAGACACCTGCAGTAATAATCCATCTTGCAAGGGTCCAGAGCACACCGGCAACCACAGTGGTTGTCAACCTTTGGCCCTCCAGATGGTTTGGGCTCCAGCTCTCAGAAATCCCCTCTAGCATGGCAAATGGTCAGAAATTTTAGGAACTGAATCCAAAACATCAGGAGAGCTTAAGGTTGCGAATCACTGGACATACCACATTACACTGCCTATTGACCCAGTGAAGACACTAATTGGAAAGAGCTCGCTTGCGCTTTTTCCAGCATCTGCCTACACCTTCCTCCAAAAATCTGCTTCACATTTTTTATCACCTTCATACACTGCTGCATGCCATCAGCTTATTTTATTTTATTTTCTGATAAACCTCTCGTCTTAAAGATTGTTTATGTGCTGCTTAGAATTTTCACTGGTTCATTCCAGATCAGGTAAAACATTCATCTGTTCGATAAATCTGTACTCTGGAAATTCTTTAGTCTCTTTTATTTATTGGAAAAGCTTCTTGGACTCCAGGTTCCGCTGAAGGCACGTCTAAGGGAAGAAAATGCAGAGGAATGAATTGTGAAGAGGGACAAGAGCAGTGAAACTACACTTTCAGTGGCTGAAGTTTAAACAAACTGTACAATTAAATGCTACATGATGTGGTCCAGCTAGGTGGTGCCCGAAGAATAGAGAGAGAATGTGAGACCTTGAAATACTGAACTTGTTATTCAAGGAGTCGAACATGGGTAGAAAGACTGAGAAGATTTTAAAAAAGGAAGAAAGGCAACAGGTCATTAAAAAAAAAAAAGAAAATACAAAAGAAAATACATAACAATAGAAAGAATACAAAAAAGACTCCTACTCTTATCTACTGTGCTGTTCCAGGTCCCACTAATATTAATATTAAGTTCAATTATCAATCCAAATGGAAACTGCAGCCAAGAATCAGAAGACGACTAAGGCTCGGAAGGGCAGGAACGAAGGAATTCTTTGCAGACACCCTGGACTGCCAAAAAGAGAAACAAGGGGGTCCTAGAGCAAATCAAGCCTGAACTGTCTCTGGAGGCAAAAAATGTTGAACCTGAAGATGCCCTCTTTGGGCACATCATGAGAAGGCAGAATTCTCTGGAAAAGACAATAATGCTGGGAAAGACAGAAGGCAGAAGGAAAAGAGGAAGACCAAATATGAAGCTGTGCCTCCTTGACAGGGGCTGGACCTGAAGATCCAGAGGTTCCCTTCCAGCTGTGCTATCCTATGATGATGATTATGGACTGACTCCCTAAAGGAAGCCACAGGCTTGAGTTTACAGGAGCTGAGCAGAGTAGTTGAGGACAAGACATTCTGGAGATGGCTCATTCCTAGGGTCACCATGAGTCAGACAGGACTTGATGGCACAGAACAACAGCAGAACGGCATCCAGAATGGCAACCTTCTCCCAGGAAGTTGTATGGCCAACCGGGCTGAAGCTCAGGTGGCTTTTCTGTCTTTACTCAGACTAGTTGGTTCCCCTTCCTCCTAATTTTGGGTGAGATGTCTAGGTACTAGAGTTTTTCTGAGGTTAGAGGCTGTTATCTGCTGCCCTCCAAAATTATTGAACAAAGGAGAAAAATACAGCGCAGCCTTTGTAAAGGTCGGCATTTGTTTGTTGTTGAGGGTCTAATTAGAAGCATAAGAGGGAGCGGACTGGCTTGCTTGCTTGGCTAATTAGTGACATACACGAAGCCCACTTTGAACTTCAAGGACACAGAGCTATTAGCACTTACATCAAAAATGGATTAAACTTCTGTGCTTTTATAATGATTAAAGATGAGCCCCTCAAGTGGAAACTCTTTTGTCAAAACGCTGCAAGAACCGGCTCCCTGATTGCGGTTTCTCTCAGCAAAGCTTTGCACAGCCTCCGCGTGAAGGCCCCAACCCCGCGCAAGAGTGACGCTGTTTAATTTGTGATATGGGAAATTTTGATTAGGCTATAAATATTGATCACGCACAAAACATCGCCGCTAAGATGAGGAATGTGTTTATTTGCCACCGCAAGCGATTGCAGGGCTCAGAAGAGACCATTTCAGTAGATTTTGTGGTGCTTTTTAAAAAATTGGTACATGTCAAGTATTTTCTTAATGTGTCCCCAATCACTTGTCAGCAGTCCTTTATCAATGCTCAAGTTCAAACTGAACTAAAACGTCTATTAAATATGCAGTTGTGGCTAAAGTAGTTACGGCCTTGGATGGCAGCTAATCCTGTCGTGTAACACCACAATCTGCCACCATTTTACTGTATTTAGAAAGTGGGACCATGATCCCCTGAATAGTTAACATTGCAAAGCAGTATTTTCCATTACACCATGGATGAGAATGCGTGGTCCTTCAAATGTTGGACCGGACTACAACTCCCATCAACACCTAGCTAGCACAGCTGTAGGTCAGGGATGATGGGAGTTGCAGACCCAACAACATCCCATCCTCCTCTTATACTTTCTCTACACAACAGCTCTTTGCCCTTAGCAGCACTCTGGGAAATCCCAAGTGTTACTACAAATTATCTTGAGAAATATCACTCTTGTATCCACTGGTCCAAACTCACAGATACATACAAGATAGGTCCTTCTCTGAGCAACCGTTTGTAGGCCAGTGTAGATGAAACTCAACAGCCTGTGGTGCAAACATTTTTAGCAATCTCCACAATCTCTTGTCGTGAAATTCATGCAAGACCTTTGATGCATGATCCTTCTTGCAGGGATCATTCACAAGCTGTTGGCCTTCCCTCACATGTCATTGGTTTGTACTCCATAGGATCCAAATTCTGCAGATGTTCCTCCACTGCTCTGACCTGTCTCATTGATGGTACTCTTACGCTACAAAGGCAGCTGCTCCCACACCCAGCTCCCCTGCCATTTCTGCTAGATCTGGCCATGGAGAATAATGAAACATTTGAGTTGCATTTGTTTCGTTGAGATTTGACCTGGCTTAATTCCACATTGTACAGGAGAGGAAGCAGAAGCCAGGATACTGCAGCTTCTTTTACACATGTCATGAGAATTCAGCTTTTCCAAAGGTATCTGAATGTCACTTGAGATGTATCGTAACCCAGCTCACACAACAGATCTCTGAGGTACCGTTATTCTCTTGTGATTCTGTTATTCACATTAGATACCTGAGGTGGATCAATACATTCCAAAACTTGTAGAGAAAGATTGTAATTTCAAAACTTTTCAACCTTTCCAAAATCCTTGTGCTACTCTTTTTGTGTGGAAGCACCAACTTTACTTTCTTCAGGAAATGTACACCAGCATCCCGATGTAACACAAAGAATTGAGGTCACATAAAGTTCCTGGCTGTAGTTCAGACAATTTCAGAAAGGCTAGGAAAGGACTGCCCCACTTTGCCCAAGTTAGCACTGTGTCAACAGAACACTTGGTTGTGCTTAGCTCTTATTATTTGCATTTTTTAAAAAAACACAAAGAAATGAGCTCCTTTGTTTCCAAAGAAGTGGTATTTTTAAGGAATATGTTCAAAAAATGGCACACAGAGTCTTAGACATACCTTTTGAAGGAAACTTTAATAATAATCATGTGCTCTCAAGTAAATTCTGACTTATGGACAACCCTTTCCAGGGTTTTCTAGGTAGAAAGTATTCAGAAGTGGCTTACCATTCCCTTCTTCTGGGGGCATCCTGACACTGTGCAGCTTGCCCAAGGCCACACAGGCTGGGCGCTTCTCCCTGGAGGTACCTTTACCAGATGGCAAAACTGGTGTAAGCAATGTTCATTGGGAAAGAGAAGATTCCAACTTGATGTCCCAGAATTATCATCAGTTTTTAACTTTATAAAGAAAGAAATCTCATCTACCGGCATTTTTTCTACATATTCTCTTCATCTTGCATTTATCTGATTCATATTTATGGTCAGAAACAATTGTGGCAATTAATAAATTCCATTTATCGTTGAGAAATTCCTTCCAACATATACTGCTGTAGTCACCGTAATGGCCAAATCCTCGTGTGTAGGTTATGCAAGTGACATACCATTTAGAGGCAAATGACCCGTGATGAAATCACCATTATCAGTTGCATGCTGAGTCATACAAATCAGTATACAACTGACAACATCTATGGTGATTTTTTTTTTAACTTAGGGAAATTGACATCTAAATGTTAGGCCACTTGTGCTATGCCAGAGGTAACAGGATTTGGGCCCATATAATACTAAAAATTATTGATGTCAATAGGTTAGCAACAGTTCACTAGAAGGTTTGGAAGCATCCCTTTACCTACAACAAACATGTCACCACCTGTTTATCACCCCACACAACTGGCTTTCGGCTATCTGCTGAAGAAAGGCTTTCATGCCTTATGATTGTAAACTGTTCCATTAGCATTTCGGTCATACAGGTTTCTCGCCTAAAGCCGTGTGAACAACACTCTAAAAATGCCAACAATAGACTCTGTGCCAGGCCTTTGGTTCAAGTGCTCCTAAGCCCAGCTGCAACTAAGTTGGCTCGGGTCTCTTAGTACCTGGGCTGGAGACTAATTAAGTACCCTGCATAAATCTCCCTGCAGAATGGTGATACAGCAATGAATGGATTCAGTGCAACAGAACACTTTTCCTGGATCAAGTCCAACATATACTGTGCATCTTTCTGTGGCCTGAAGCCTAACGCCTGACCTGTAAGCTGCTTCAGATATAAGAATTATGCCAATATCATGTCTTGAAAGCGAGCTTCTCAGTAAGTGAATTGTGGAAGCCTTTTGAGTTTATGACCACACCGCCAGAAAAGGCTGTTAAGAAAAGAGCCTTTTTCACTGGGTTATCAACAAGAAAAATCTTAGATAAGTTCGTGAAGGCTTACTTACTGTAGCTCTCAGTAACATCAGCCTACTGTACGATGATAACAAAAACTACATCACATTTGGAACTCCTCTGGAAATTGACAATATGAGGTTTACCAAGTGCATTATTCTTTGCAAGAACCCATGGATCCATCAGATAACTAGATGGCCCATCAGAAATGAGTCACTTGTTCACCAGGAGATCACAGCCAGCCGGCCCCTGCTTCAAAGAAATTCAACAAAAGACAAATGTATAAGCCTCTTTAAGTAATGGAAGAAACTGCAAGAAAAAAGCAGAAGCAGAAAATTGAAAGATAGTGAGTTCTAAAGACCATGTGTTTTTGAACTCAAAGGGCTGAAATGATGATGGCCGGTGGTAGTTAACTGAAGAAATAACCAGTTCTGGAAATAGAGGGTTGAGTCCCCTGCAGCCAGGCCACCCAGGTCGGTCATGTATTTCTGGGGCATGCTCTGGCATTCTTTTCACTTTGCAGTGACTTTTAAGAGCCCTGTGCCTGAACAGCCAGCCCTTTCCCCATCGGTGAAAGAAGCGACACTAGGATCCCCACCCCACCCCCACCCCAAAACAGGATCGGATCTGCACCTGTGAGCTTCCCTGGCTCTGCAGAGCTGCAGAAAAAGGGCAGCCAAGAAAGCCGAGCTTTGCCCGCCGTACTTTCTCTCTTCTTCAGTCTCATCTCAGGAGTTGCAAATAGCATTTTTCTGCAGGTGTAAATGAAATGCTACTTGTAGGCATCCTAGGCTTTCCCTCCACAGACAGAGAGAATATTCTCTTCAGGATGACATGCAAAACAATAGATGATAATGCAAATTTAATGTTATTTATTTGTTCCTTCTATTTATTTATTTATTTATTCATTCATTCATTTCACTCCTTCTCAAAGGAGCAGGTGACAGTACATGTATGAATTCCTTCATGTTGGTGCTCACAGTTTTTGGGGGATCCCTTGATCTCCTCTTTAAAAAAAATAATTTAGACAATACAGATGAGTATAATAGGGTCTCTGTGACAGATCCCCAGGTACTGAGAGTCCACTGGCCCAAACTTCCAATCTTCAGCCCCCACCCCCAATGGTTTCAGATCTATGTAGAGGACTGTGGGAGCTTTACAGTGGCACAGAGGTAGCTCATTGGTTCCCACTGATTCCCAGGCCCCGGAGGTTGCTGTTCGGTGGCACTGCTATCTCAGCTCAGACGTGCACATCCTTCCTCTGTCTAGCTGAGGGAAAGCAAAACATCTGGTGTTGTGCAGTCTTTGTCAGTCACTGAAAGCACAACTAAGGGTTTGTTGCTGCTTGTTGGCATCAGCGTTTCTTGCTTTCTATAGGTTTTTGTTGACCCCTTTCAACTGCACTGCTCTGAAGCACACTTTGGCATGATTCAGCTGGCTTTTACGTATCAGACTTTCAAAAAGCGCACGGCAGAGGAGCCAGGGGTGGTCTCTCAAGTGTAGAAGTTGGGGAAGGCAGTGAGTGCCGTTCCCTTTGCCCAGCGCTACATGTGCTGAGTGTCGGGAGCGCCTTGTTCAACAGTGTCTCCCTGATGTACGCATTATGGTGTGCAGCTTCCGTCTGCACTTTCATCTGTATCGGCAGCATTAAATATTATTATATCATTTACTCTCTCGAGCAGGAAGATGATGTTTGGCAGCTTGTTCTATGAATTTTTCATAAAGATAAAAAGCGGCCTAATCTTGTGAGCTTTAACTCTCAGTAGCGGTAATGGCTTTGATTTAAAGCATTTTGTCTTAATGATAGTTATATTGAAAATTTCCTGCTGCTTTCAAGCACACACGGTTATTATCATAAACACTGATGGTGCAAACGGCTGCCAAATTGCACGGGCCTGCCGTGGCAAGGGAGGTGGAGAACGAGAGTAAGAGGAGTGGGGTGCTGCATCAGTAGGTTGGCCTCAGTGAGACCTTTTGTTCTAGGTGCGCTTTCAGTCTTCAGGTTTTGCTTGGATCTCCAGCAGTGGCACATCAGGTCTGGCTTACATGCACATGGTTAGTCCTACAGTCCATGGCAAGATGAATCCCTTACAGCAGAAATGCAGACTTAGTCTCAGAGAAATGCTCTTAACCTTGGAGGGTTTGCACGTCCCGGAATAATTCCAAGTTAGAGTTGGAGTGTCTACTTGTTAAGTGTCCCCCGGAGGTCTTAGAAAGTAGGCCACCAGTGTGGACAGCTTCTCAGTAGAGACCAATTATTTACATCCATCTGGGCAGAAAGTCCCCAAGTAACTGTACTGTGCTGAAGAAAACAGCCTACCAGCATACCTGGGATCACTTCCCAACGGCATGCACAGTTGTGGGGAGAGACAGTCAAAGTCCAGGGCTTGTCAGTTCTGTTAAGGAACATGATGGCACCAAAGGGAATTTAGCTGGTTCGAAGGATGGCATGGGAGTGAATTCCGTAGGAGTTCAGTCTGCCTTGAACAGACTTGTGGGGAGATGCAATGCCTCTTCTTGCTTTATTAAGATGCATGTTGAGAACCGGGCAGAAGAGTGTCTCTGACACCATGTGTTGGGCTCCAGACTGGCACCTGGGCGACTCATTGTACACAGGCTTGGGAGTGAAGTGCCCAGTTGCCCGACCCTTTGCAGGTTACCGAGTCTGTTAGCTAATTCACAATACTGCACCCTTAGGAACAAGCACATAAACCAAGAAAAGAAAAGAAAAAGGTGATAGCAGGTGCTGTGGTGCCACAATCAAATGAGAAGATTGGGAGAAATGGTTAAAAAATATAGTCAGTAATGAAGATTACATATTCTTCTCATAAAAAAAGCAGCATATTTTGATTATACAGTTGATTTGATGTGCAATGTGGAAACAATCTTTTAAATGTCTCCTTTATCTTTTCTCACTTGGCAATTTCAGACCTACTCTTCATTTTAGTTGAAAAGGTGGCCATGAATGAGCTAGCCTTCCAGAGGCAGGAGCTTTCCTGTCCAGTGGGGCCTGGCAGGCTTTTCTCATAAAGGCGGCCGATCATCTTCCCACCTCCACTTCCAGTCTGATGGGCTTGAAGGACTAAACATGTCGCCTGTTAAACTCCACCATGATATATTTTTGCATCAACCTATTTGAGGTCTCCTGTTCTTTAATTAAGAAGTTTTTCACTCTGTTTGGAGATCAGAACAGACTTATTCTCTCGAATGCTAACGGCATGGGGACTGTGCCGCTGAGACCAAATCTGGCTCTCAGTTTTGCTCCAGTAACGGTGGAATGGCTCTATCTTGTTTGTGACATTTGCTTCTTACCGCGTTTCTTTTTGTTCCACTGGGTTATGAGTCCATCCGCTGTGAACAGGCTTCACAGCACCTCTCTCTGAGTTAAGTCCAGTTTCAGACCCAGCTAATGTAGGCCCTACTGGAATCCAGTTTGTGTTGATTAGCAGGTTCCACTCATTTAAGTGGCTCTCTCTCTAGTTGGGATGGAAATTGGATTTAGCCCCCCGCCCCCTTTTTAATGCATTTCATAGGGCTTGCCTAAAGTAGACCCTTTTCCTTGTTGAGCAGTTCTGAGTAGTGCATGCATCGCTCACCTAATTTGGGACTGTGTGAACTTGTATGTGGAAATATCATCCCATGGCAGTCTTTGTTCAGTGCAGTCCTAGTAAAAAGGGGGAGGGATAATCATGGATCCAGGACTTCAAGAGAATCCAGGTAAGAAAAAGTGAGGAAGGGAAATATATAGGGTTTCTTTGCTCATTAATGGGTTATGGGGACGTTCATGGCCGTTGTGAAGTTAACTCCAAACAGCTTGATTCGGCTTTTTTACACTGTGCATTATATTCCTTGTTATTTTAATCACTAGGGCACTGTATTTCATTGTTGTGTATTATTGTGCCTGATGAGAAAAATAACATCTAGTGAAATCAGGTGGTGAGTTAGCCTGTGTTTTTAAAAATATGAATCCAGACTTGATGCCTTTGCACCCACACGCTTGAGCCAAGGACCTGAGAGCATGTTATGATCAAAACTGTGGTCCGTTCTGTCCTCAAAAATTCTACTTTTTGCTCTTATGTTTTTGTTATTTATAACCTGAGTACAATTTTAATATTGAAAATAAGCACCAATCGAGTATCCACAATGATAGAGTCACTGTATCTCCAGGGATCCCTGATTATGGTTTCTATTCTCCGCCCGGTGACCAACGGGCTCCGTTATCGTACGCGGACTATGGTTCCATGGGGCCTCGGGTGGCTCAGATGCTTCGCAGCGAGCACCCTGCTTCAGCGAGTAACTCCCCCCTTCACCACCTTCCCAGCCCGGATCAATTTAAAAGCCCAGGTTTGTATAGAATTTCATTCCTTTGGGGAAGCAAAGAGAAGGAAAAAAAGTACAATAAGACCATTTATTTCATGACACATGGGGGAAAAGGCTGCATGCAGTGCCGCTTCGAGGATGGCTACCACAATTTGCTCCATCCTCTTATTCACTTTTAAAATTAATTTTACTGTAAATCTGATGGATGTTGTTTTGTTCTAGTGGCCAGCCCAGATCTGCTAAATTGTCAGTGGGAACCTAGCACTGTCTTGGTGTTGTGACATCAGAGGGTTACCTCACTAGACATGCAGGGGGGCAGTCCTCTTCTTTTGACATGGATCAACATTTATCTGTATTTTTAGAAGACTAAAGCTAAGTGCCCAAATAATTTGCCTTTATTTTTTTTCAGAATTCTTTCTTTTTTTAACTCCTGAGATTTGTTTGCAAAAAATGGCCTAACTTCGCCAGGAAGGTATTGATTCATATTGTTGTGGAGGTGTTTGATTTGAATCAGATGCATTTAGACATTTCTGTTAGTTGACCCAAATGTGTCTATAGATAGGTTCTTTTTTAATCCACCTTCAGAGCAACATCTTTAGTAAAAGCAACAATAGATGTCAAGCCAAAATGAGATAGGAAGAGAAGATGACCAGTATATTTCTTTGGACAGGTATCTCTTCTGTGAATGTTTGGTTTTATTTCCCTCAGCCTTTTGTTTTTAAAATATGGTTTCCCAAAGGATGATGTGACCCTGAAAGTTTCTCTACTGCACCAAGCTTGTCTATCAGATTCTGGTTTCAGTTATAACCAGTCTGTTGAATAGTGTCCAACCCAGGAACTCTGGTTTAGCCAACCAGGGTAAAACAGAAATCGTTGTTTGGCCTTGTTTTTGTTTGGACTAAATATGGTTTAAACTAAGCACACTTCTCAGGATGGGCCTAATGATAAATTGCAGTTAGCTGATAACAGGAATGGCTGCATCCCATCGCCTTCTTGTGAATGGCTGGAGAACAAGTGGAGAAGGGAGACTGCATAAAACCAAGACTCAGGAACGTAACAGTAAATTGTGACCTCATGTTATGTCAGAAATCTGTCAGCACCCTTTTTTGTTATGGGGGGATCTCCCACAGTTGCTTGTAGGCATGTAATGTTCTTTAAATGTACTGACATTTAAAATCTACTGCTAAGTACAGATTGCTCCCTCATAATATCAGGAAAAGATCCCTTACAGCTAGTTGGCCTTAAGACTTGTACATTGATCTGATTTTTGGGTGGATACACTCGTAAAATTGCTGGTGTGGTAGATTCCCTTTCTGAATCTACCACAACGCAATGCGCTGTATGTTAGAGCCAATGTCATAATGAATCATGACTTGAAATTTTTCCTGAGTTTGTCAGAGGTGAGTTTATTTTCCAGTCGTGACCTTTCTTGTCCAGCTCTGGATTAGCTGGAGTGCCAGTGTTGTGTTAACATCCAGTTCATAGGACAAAGTGCTGATCAGTTAGCCTGTGCCCTCCCTTGTTAGTTCTGCCAGCAGGATCAGAGGGTGGGCTTAGCATCTTTACTTGCTAGAAGAGGCGGCGGCAGAAAGCAAATCCTACAATTGGAACTCCTTGTCCTCGAGAAGAGAACAGGCCTCATTGCTCACTTCCGTCTGTTTATCTATAATCTTCTTCGGTTATGTCAGAGGCAATCCATTGGCGCTTCTGGAGTGGACGGATCAGCAGACAGGTCCTCTCAATGCCCCAGGGATGCCCAAATGGGTTCACAGTCCTCACATTCTCCCGCGGTGGCTCCTTCCATGTCACCCATCTATAATGATAAGCAATGATGCAAAATCGCCCACAAACGGGCTTTAGGGCTGTGTGAAAATCATAGCATGTTTGATGCACAACCCACTTGGGATAGTTTAACACCTGCAGGTAGGTTCCCTTGGACTAGGATCAAACCGCAGTAGCAAAAGCCATTCTGAGTGCTTAAGCTGGTGCTGAACCAGGTTTACAGCGTGACATTTCATTGGAAGAGAAGCTAAGGGGGCAGGAATTAATGCAGGTAATCTAGTACTCATGTGAAAGCTGGACAGCAAAGAAAGCTGACAGGAAAAGAAAAACCAATTCATTTGAAATATGGTGTCTGAGGAGAGAGCATGGATTGCTAAAAAGATAGCTAAGTGGGTGCTAGATCAAATCAAGCTTGAATTCTTATCAGAAGCTAAAATTACTGAACTGAGGTTCTTATACTTCCAACATATCATCAGAATAAAAAGACTTGCAAGAAAAGACAACGATGCTAGGGAGAGTGGAAGGCAGTAGGAGAAAAGGAAAACTGAATATGAGATGGAGTCAATCAAAAAAGGAAGCCATGGCTTTTAGTTTTCAAGCTCTGAGCCAGGTTGTTTAATGACAAGATCTTTCAAAGGCCATTCATTCACAGTGTTACTGTAAGAAAAAACTTGACCACACTTCGCAACAAAGTCTAGTATAGTGAAAGAGATTTTTATTATGTGATTTCCTAAATAACAATCATGTGCCGTCAAGTCAGTTCTGACTTATGTCGACCCTTTCCAGGATTTTCCAGGTAGAGAATTCTCGTAAGTGGTTGACCATTCTTCCGGGGAGGGGGGGGGGAGCCCTGGGACTGTGCAGCTTGCCCATGGTTGCACAGGCTGGCTCTATTCTTAGGAGGCACAGCAGGAAATCAAACTCCCAACCTCTGGCTCCACAACCAGGCACCTAAACCACTGAGCTATCCAGCCAGCAAGCAAGCAACCAGGGGGGGAAAGGAGCCTGAACATGTTTCCCTATCACTCCACAAATAAAAGGCCCAGAGATTTAATTTTTGAAATGAAAGTTGAGATGGCTTGGGCCCACATGTATGGGCCACCAAAGTTTGGAAATTTTACTTTTTTGTAGAATCACACTGAGAATCCCCCCCCCCCCCGCTGCTGGCTGTGCCTGGTCAGGGAGTGTTCATTCCAAAAAGCACTTTTCCCCCAAGTTATTAAATACCACTTCAACAGATTTCAAAAGCACTGCATGATAAGGCAGCAAGGAGTGAGCTCAGGTGGGTGAAAACGTGGGGATATCATCGAGGATGCCCAAGCTGTTGAACAGATCAAAGTTGATCTCTGGATCTCAGCCTCAAAGTTTCACAATGTAATTCTCTTGCGCCTTATTCTGAAAGTGTAAGTGGCTTCATTAGCTTCCACATACGCCTGAGACCTAATCATAGAAGTGTTCATACTCTACTAACTCGCCGATTTTTTAAAGTTCTCTTTTGTATTGCTTTACCCCAAAGATCCACTCTTAATAGCTGCAGAAATAATACTTAAAAGCTGTGGATAGGAATTTATAGGTAATAAAGAACTTTGTGGTGCAGAATAAGCGAGCTTTTAATGTATAGACTGAAATAATTATATCCCTAATGAGGTCTGGAAATTGTCCTCAGCTTGACTGTATTGCAGGAGACGGCAGTCTATCACACCTGCAGAGAATAAGAAATTGTTGAATTTGTGAAGACAGCAGATCCAGAAGGAAGGAAAGAAACCAGAACTGGGAAAATTTCAATTAGGAGCCATGTTCCTAATGGTTTCCCTTCTTCCCTGCCCTGGTTGAGGAAAATGGCATTTCTATTGCACAGAACTGCATAATGGCCAGCTGCATATACAACACCTTTAACATACTGCCCCCAGTAGAAATACTTGAGTCTGCCATGTACAGCTTTCTGGGTGCTGGTTTTTATTCCCCCTAGAACGGGAAGGGCTGGAATTTGGAGTAAATAAATGGATAAAATGGAACAGGGGAGGTTGTCTTATGCTCCTTGGAGGAAAGACGGTTTATAAAATAAAAATAGGTTTAAATCATTTCTTTGTATTTAAATGTAACACACGGAGACATTTCTGTTTTCCATCTTCTGTGGAAGTCAGGCGCCCTGGATTAAGTGCATGTTGTTGCAAGAGAAATCTGTTGCCATTACTCAGGGTTGCTTGCACAGATTATATTTTAGGTGTTGATGTAAGAAATTTGGAAGTGTAAATCCAACAAACACATACAACAAACTTTTACGCCTCTCAGAATTCAGTGTTTAGTCATGGCCCATCGCTGAATGTTCATTCATTCAGTGGCAGACTAGAATTTGCTTCTGCATAGTGTGGGAAATGGCCTGACCTGATTCCTGGAATCAGCCTTTCTTTATGGCAGCCCAAATATCCACCATGCCTTCCCATAATCTTCTTTTCTTCAAATTCAACATGAAGCTTGTTCCTTCGGTTTCTTTGCCTCTATCTTAAAAACTCCTCCGTTATTGCTTTACTCTTCTGTACCTTCTTTTTCCACCTCTTCCTTAACATACAGTATAACTCGACAGAACAGTCTGGTCACGCAGCCAGCACACGGCTGTTCTTCTTCACATTGCTTGGATGCATTGTTTACTAATGTCTCCCCTGATGGGTTTGCATTTTAGAGGATGTGCTTTTTTTAGTTCGCTTTTGAATAACATGGCAGCGCTGACTCACGCTCGTCTATTAAGCAGTCAGCGAAATCACGATCGCCATCCAAAGGGTGCAACTGCAAGCCCGTGCAATTATTTTTAGCCTCCTAAATGACTATGAACTTACTGGACCTCTGTGTGTAATCTGGGTTAATGAGCAGACGAAGTGGCTTCCTAAAAAGGGGACAGGGGAAAGCAGACTTTTGCTACTTTATTAGTTTCCCACTGGAGGCTCATTCGGGGGCTGCATACTAGCTTTGACAGAAAGGTTAGATCCACTGTCTAATAAAACCTGGAGATTACAGCTGCTTTTCCCATTGTGTTCCCCCCACCCATTGAAAGTCATCAACCTGCGTGACCCCAATTTAAAAAGAGCCAAAATAGTAATCCATCACTTTTGTTTGTGCATTTTCTCGTTTTTCCCCCCCTTGTTTCAAAAATATTGCAAACCCCTGTATTTCATAAAACTTCACGATGGCCAAATGGCACTGGCCTATGGGCCAGAGGCTTCTCGGGCAAAGACTGCGTTTTCATCTCAAAGGTTGTACGGGGAGGGTGTTTGGACTTGACGGGGGGGGGGGGGGCTGAAAATGAAGAGAAGAGGAGGACATGTCTCTACTGCCTGTAGAAAAACTCACGGTGTCTTTCTCTGGCCCACCCTAATCCCACAAAAAAATGAGGAGGAGGCCCCATCTTCTCCTTCAACCAAGACAGCACAATCGTTTTGACCAGCCATTTCCATCAGAGCCGCACAAGCACCATATTCAATGGTATTCTGAAAGACAGCGGTATATACACTGGGCCAACAGACCTTTCAGGAATATGGCCAAAGTGCTGGTTTTGTCAAAAGTGAGATGCAGGCAGCCATCCTTATTGCCTTCCAAGTTCCTATGGGTGCCGCAAGAAAGTATCTGAAGCCAGAAATGAGTACCTTGTGCTAATGCGAAGGCCTTTCAGCTGAGTGATGCTGCATCTTGGGAGAGAAATGTGGCAGATGGACCAGGGACTCTGTTTGCATCTCCTTGCTTGTTGGATCCGCGGCCGTTCACACTTGCCAGACTCAAGAGCTCTTCCGATGGATCTTGGCCCTATAACATATTTCGTCTTTGAGGCGTGTGCCATGAGGGGAATGCTTTAACACTCATGTCTTCATTTTTAAGGTTCTTTTTCTTTTTAAAGAAAAGCATCAGCTCTGCCTGGTTGTCCCTTTTGTTGTGATCAAATTTAAGCCAAAAAGTTTTGAGATAAAAATCTACATCCTCTAAGATCTACATTCTCTCTTGTGCCTCAAATTGATTTGGAGCTTTTAAATTGGGCGAAATCTCTTTCTTTCTTTTATCTCCCATCTTGCGGTCTTGTTTAAGAGATTTGCTTGCAAAATACATATCGGATGATGATTTCACATCCAAGTCTTGCTAAGGTCTTGAAAAGATAAGGGTCTTTTTGTGTGTTATTGTCAGCAACATATTCCAAGGCAAAGCTAGCTGACTGCAAGGTGTTTAGCCTCTGAGGCAGTTCTGAGAAGGCAGGACCATTTTTTTAAAAAATCATTGGGCGTTCTAGTGCAAAGTGGCGATGCTGTAACAACTTTTTCAGCACCGCCAAACCCTTCTGAAGTTTGTACACATCCCCCTTTTTCTTGTTACAAACAAAAAGGAGGTGAAACATCCTGCTGCTCCTCCAGTGGGGTATTCACAAGACACAATCACACTGGGCATGCTTTTTTCTCCCACATTATGCGTTTCTCGTGCAGTCACTTCTGCAGTCACAGCAAACTATCAAACTGAAGCTCAGAAAACAGGGAAGTCAGCCTTGACTTCTAACTTTCCACAGTGTAAATTCAGACTTTATAATGAATGTGCAGATATGGATCTCTCTCTCTCTCTCTCTCTGTTTTAACAGCTATGAAAGGAACTGTTCAGCATTTTTAGTGGCTTGTGAGGCTGCTTCCAGATGTGAATGCATGTAGGGACCTACTGCCAGGGGCAATTGCCCCTTTCCTCATCATACAGAAGTGACCCCCTTCAGAGAGCCTTCCTTTTTGATACAGAAGCACCCATTGTACCAAGATTGCTATACATGACAAACACCTTGCTTTCCTCTTGGCAAACTACCCCAGGTACATAGGTAATTACTGCAGAAATCTGTGATCCTGTCACGTACCAGCTGCAGTGCCAAAAGCAGTCAGGTTGCTTGGTCTTTTAAGAAAAAAGGGTGGGAGGGTCACTGCAGAGCCATTTGAAATAGGCATACGTGCTGGTACAGAGAACAGTGCCAGGGAAGATGGCAGCAACGCTGTGACTTAGACGTGGCAGACTGAAACAACAGGTTCCTTCTGAACTCCAGTGGTCCTTTGCGTATGTACACATCAGTGGAAGTTAAACTCTGTGCATTGGTAACATCATCACAAAGCCCTTTCTCCATCCAGTCTGTCTCTCTCTCTCTCTTTCTCTTTCTCTCTCACACACGCACACACGTTATATGGACTGGAGCATGTATGACTACATTGCTGTAGCTGCACAAACTACAAAATATTTAAGCTCAAAAATCATTGCTGGGGTAGTGGTGGAACAGATACATTATTAAGAAGCCCTACATATTCCTCACACTTTGCAAATGGTGCATTTTGCTGCTTCTGTTCCCCTTAGAGTGTTAGACTCTGGAAAGACCTTCCAAATTCCCATCAAGTGTGGGTGAATTCTTAGGCTCTTCGTAGTAATGCAGATGAAGCCAGTGTAATGGTCTCCCAGTGTATAATACTACACAGTGGGCAGTATATTAAGAGAAAGGCAATTATTATTACTAAAAGAAAACCTTGGCTCTACAGGAGGGTGTTCATCTTCTACTGGGGTAAACTAGTTTAACCAGCTGCCGTTGCCAGTAGAGGCTGGGTTGTCATCATAATCTTCTAAGCACACTGGGCTGGATCCAGACCTGTGAAGGCTTAGAGGAGCCCCATTCAAGCGAACAGGACTAGTTAGTCCTCACTTTGTATTCCACTGATTTCGGTGGGATTGCTACTATCATGACCATGTCCGGATGCAACCTTCTGTTTGCACGGGGAGCTGAGCAAATTTTGGCTAAGCGGTGCCTCCTCCCTTCCAAACAGTCAGATGCTCTACTGAAGGAAAGAGGCTCCATCAAGTCATTAATTGGTCAATTGTTGTATCACAGAGAAGTATCGTTAAAGCATAAACTTTATGAACAACAGACATAAATGTCTCCATTTGTGCCTTAATGGTAATTACAAAAACAAGTTGTAATTACTTTTTTTTTTTTAAGGATGTAATGAAAAGTCTATTTGGAAAGGCAGTCGTGTTAAGTAAGCAGCAGTCCCCACACACGTCAGTCTCCACTGATTTCACTCCCTCTTCACATCCTTGAGAAGGCAGCCCTTCCGTGATGTAGCATCGGAACAGGCGACAGAGGCCCCAAAAGGGGCCTCTAAAGCAAGGCGTGTGAGGCCCACAGGTTGTGTATGTAGTGCTTACCCTTGATCTATGCAGTCCTACTCTTGCCATCTTTTACAAAATCACAATTGAGGAAGGAACAGTTAGTGGTCGCACCCGGCCTCCTTTGCCAGCTCCAGCCCCACGACAAGACCTTCTCCCAGAAAGCCTGGGAGGAAATGAAGAGGTCACGTTTTGGCCATCAGAAGAGACCCCCTGCGTTCCTAACTTTGGGGCCGTTACCTCTGAGACTTCACAAGCCCCACTTTTGGTCCCCCCCCCACTCCCTACTAAGTCTTTCCTGCAAATGGTCAGCACTGCCTGTATCCACTTTACTGAGCTGGAAAAAGGAAAGTCTGCTCTAGTAAGTTAATAAAGAGCCTCCGAATATCTCAGCTGGATGTTTTTCTCCATGAGTGAGAACGCCAAATGCTAGCTTGACATTTAATCTTTAATATATATATTTTTAAAGTGCTTTGTTTCTCCAGGGCAGTCCACAGTTGAATTATTTTCTTGGGTCCTCTCCTTGTGTCCTTTCCTCCCATGCTGGTTCTCGTCAGCCACAGATAAGTGATATCACTGAGTACATTTGCCCCCCCCCCCATCAACACATCATGCTTCTTTCAAAGAGGCATTTGTTGGTATTCTGTCTGTAACAGGTTAATATTTAAAGTACCCAAAATGCAGGTAAGAAACGTCAGCAAGGAGACGGCCCTGAATGGTCACATTATTTTGTGTGCTGCCGATCGGATTGTCCTCGTATTTCGGCATTTTGGTTGGCCTTAATTTTAGTCCTTCCCAGAGCTGAGCTGCTTGACGTGTACTAATTATTCACATGTAACATCATTTCTGGTTGTGCTTGGTTTTTATTTTGACATGAGTGATGGCTAGAGGTGGAAATGTTTCCCAGGACCCCCAGTATGCGGCCCGTGGTGTTTCCGTGGCTTCATAATTTCTCAAAGTAGACAACCCGTTGCTTGACTTGGCGTGCAGTTGTGAGCCTTGTAAGATGCAGACAGAAAGCTAATGTAAAATGCCACAGGCACTTGCCTTGTGAACAGTATTCCTTCATCCAGCTGGGGGGGGGGGGGGACAGGAAGCAGGGTTCTTGACTGTACCTCCCGGCTACATACCATTTTGACCTCTGGGAAAGACGTGCAACTTTGCATCTTTACTGGGCTGAAAAAAATTCAAAGCTTTGAACGGCGGAGGCCCAGCTCCGCAGCCTCTCTTCTTGATTCTCCCTAGACAGACCAGTAGAAAATGTCCTTTGCTATTTCTTACCAAGGAAGGCTTGGCCCCGTGACTTCTCGGAATTTATTCTCCTGCCCGTGTGTTCTTTTAACCATTTTTCAAATAGTTCTGCCAATTATTTTACAAATCAAACATCTCGAGGCATTGCAAATAGCTGAGCGACTGCCACTTTTACTGGATAACACCCTGGCTGGATCAGAGATTTTGGAGTTTGTGTTAGAGTCTGAGTTACTTGAGAGCATCTCGTTCAATATAATTAAGCAACAGAATCTGAAAGGTCAAGAAGGATCAGCTGAAGAAACATCACAGCTTGTCTTAAGATGAAGGTGAAGGGAGGGGTGGCTGGGAAGTGCTAAAGCATAAAGTTGGCCATTTTCTGCCTCTTGGCAGGAAACCACTGCAGTTCGTTCTTCCTCTGTTGAGTCTGAGAACTTCATTTCTGTACCACAATCTTAAGAAAGAGCTTCCTAAGGATTTCCCACCACATGAACTGACTTCCTCATTGCTAGTTACATTTCTCACTCTCTCTCTCTGGAAATAATTAAATTCCATGGAATTACCGCTTAAATGATTATTCTGCTTGCAGCTATTCGTTTGTTCATGTATTCTGCTTAGTGCCCAAATAATACTTTCGGAGAAGGAGACAGGCTCTCATTTCTTTAAATTAAGAGAGGAAATGGGTTTTTAAAAAAAAGAAGACTAAGGACACTTATTTCTAAAACACTCAAATGTTCCATTGCATATCATTTGTTTGTTTGTTTGTTTTATTTAAATGAAACACGTCAAACCCCTAAATCTTCATGTATCTTGAGACCTAAACATGGGAGGTGGGGTGTCTTAGCTGTGGACAGTTATTTGTTCTTTTTTTATTATTTGAGACTTTTCAGTGGATCCTAAAAGAAAAGAAAAAAGGAGGGGGGTCTTAGCTGTCATTTGCTTTCTTTGCTATCGACATTTAATATCAATATTAACACAATGTGTAGTCTAAAACTAGTTCCTTTGTAGTTTGCATGGGATGTGAATGCTGTCTCGACGTGCCCAGATCTAGAAAACTCATTTTACTACTGCATGAGCATCAAATCAGATGTTGGAAAATACATATTCTTGTGATAATTTGGTGAAACTAAGCACCGACAGTCTCTGGTTGCAGCAGTGTGTTGAATGATTTTTTTTTCCTTCTCTCTTCATACATATTTCTATATATTTGGAGCTCCAAGCTTCTTAGTAGTATGGGCTGACTATTATTGAGTTATGGAGTACTTGCTCTCCTTTCGCATGGCCTTGGTAAAGTGTTAGAAGTTGGACCTAGGCTGTTTTTGTTTTTTTTCATTAAGTGTTTGGCTTTGTAATAACGGTGCATGCTCGGCGTCTGGCCTCATACCCAGCTTTATTCTCTGCACACCAGTCTTGAATAGCTACAGTGCTCAACCGAATTTTGGCGCACCCGCTTCCCCGGCAGGCTCCAACCCAGCCCGGCCTGGAGCGTTTCCAGGGGCAAACAGCCCGGGCCCTGTTGCAGACCTCTACGGTACAGCCAGTCAAGACTCCGGTGTTGGTAACTACATAAGTGCTGCCAGTCCCCAGCCTGGCTCCGGCTTTGGGCATGGAATCGCTGTAAGTAGCCCTCTTTCTTTGTAAGTAGCCCTGGTTTCTCCTCCCCCCTTTAGCCTTTCGGCTAATGAACGAGCACACAGATGGGTATGCTCTCTCTCCCCCCGGCCCCAACCTCAGCCCTTTGTGTGTGTGTTATCAGGTGATGTGCTTTTATAAAACCAACTCCATTTACTAATAGGCCTTTCAAAGCAGTGCTGTCCTGCCTATCGTGTGAATTAGAAGCTAAATTGAATCTATTTCGAGCCATTCTTCCTCTGCCCCCAGAATCCTCCGTGGAATCCCTATAACTGAAGCATCATGTTTCTGACAGGAACTGCTCACAGTTCCTCTTTGACATGCCAGCACAACGACCCCTCTTGCAACCCGATCCCGCAGTCAGATCTTTTGCCACAAGTGGCGGGACATGCACCGTGCTCCCTTTTTTCAGATAATAGCAGCTATTGAGAGGGGTCCATTGGCTAGAGGTTCTATTGTGTACTTATGTCTATAAAGGAGGAGGAAAAGATTTGCACTGATCCCTCAGGCTGCAAAGCACACAATATGTTGTTTTTCAGCTACACTCATAGGCTTCTCTTTTAAGTATAAAATCTGCAAGATCTCTCTACATTAACCTTGCCCAAGTGATAAACCTTATTTTAGTGTCTGGGCAAGCTGCTGAAAGATTATGCACAAATCGAGAAAGACAAAGCTCTACCTAAATTTTCTTCTGGGAGAAAAAAAACAATGAACAACAACCAAGAGAAGTCATGTTCTGACCCAATTTTCAGTCATCGAACAATTTGTGCAAGACAATGCCCATATCCCAAATAGGCAGCAGACAAAAGAGGGTAGCTCCAGCCCTATTCAAGCAGTAGCTTCACAGAAAGGCTCGCCATGCTTCAGGGAGAGTTTGTAGTCCCTCCCTTCTCCATCCTCACTTTCTGTTCATTAAAAGCAATGTTTCTGCGAAGGTGAGACTCCTACTTGTATGTAGACTCTCCATGCAAGCCAGTGGGTTCCTGCACTTTTCACATATAGAAAGCAGCGACCGAGAAAGGAGGGACTAAAATATCTTCTCAAAGCACGAGAAGTCTATCTGTTAAAGACAGCGCTCAAACAGAGCTTCAGATGGTTATATACAAAATACTCTTTCTCAGAAACAGATGCACACACACAGTCAAAAAGAGCTTCCAAGAGAACCCTCGTGGTTTCAAAATGGGAACCATGGAACAGCCTAGAATGCCACCGTGCTAGAAATTTAAACTGATATAAATTGCCTTGTCTGGCCCCTTAATAGCCATGGATGGATTCCCTTGACCTGATTAAAACAGTCCTCTTGTAGACTATTAGTACACAATAAATATTCTAGAAATACTCTAGCCATCCCAAGGCAAGGTATACATAAATACTCATGTCTTGAGCTCAAATTATAGTCTGTGTTTCGCAGCTGAAATGTGTTATATAGCTTGGGTTCAGGTGAATGGTTGTGCAAATCCGATCTACAGAAGGAGTGAATTTGTGACTGTTATACTGATCCTCTGCAAAAATGTTAGCAAGCTTTCAGCACAAATTTTCTCAAGCAAACAGAAGAAAGTCTAGTATTAATGTGGTGTGATTACTAATTTGGGAGCAGAAAATTACTAATTTGGAAGTGGAAATTTTACTTAACAAATTGCATGCAAAGTTTATCTCCTCCAATTCTGCTGTGTTCGAATTGTGTATGTTAGCATGAATGCCTGAGAGTATTTAGAGGCCAGTTTAACTAAATTATTTTTTGGTGAAATTCAAAAGAACCCATCTTTATTTGTGTCTCTCTCTACAGATACACACACACACACACATTAGCAATACCTACTTAAAAGGGCAGGGTTCTGTCAGGCAAGTTAATTTCCTGATGTGCTAGATTCTTGCACAATTCTGTTCCCTGCAGAATGTCATCTGAGTACCTTACAGGTCTCATTGACGCTATGTGGTGCAGTAAGATTAATTATTCTATTAAGACCTGTATCAATTTAAATTGCCATATTTAACCACTTGAAACACTTTCATTTCCTTTTTTTTTTAACCTATTGAGAAAGATTGGGTTGTTCTTCAAAACGTATACCCGGTTGACCTTTACTGCGATTTGTTTCTACTGCATAACACGGGACTTGGGACTGTGTTTTCTCTCCAATAATGGGGCCTTTTACGTCACTTTGGGTATACTTTCACAAAGCTGGCTCTTTAAGATCCATATCAAGTAACATTTCTGCAAGTTGTTACTGCCTTTAATATCTTTTTACTAACAACAGCTTTAGAAGTGCTATTCCCAATGTCATTTTTTGGACCTGGTCTTAGAAACTTGCTGATAGATGTGGTGAGCAGGATCATGTAAGCTGTGACATTCATGCTGACAACACATGTACTTGAGATTTTTTTATAATTAAATGTGAAAAATAAATAAAAATCACTGAATCTTCCCTTGTGTCCTACTGATGACATTAACAATTGTGCAATTTTAGGGGCCCTTGATTGCAACGGCTTTTACAAATGGATACCATTGAAACGTTACACAGGGTTGGTTGCCATCTCGCTCGGAGGTATTCCAGTCTATAGCATTTATATTTTCTTACAATGTCCATTCTCTCCTGCCACTTTCTGATCTGTTTGTCACACTCAAACCCCCCGCCATCTTCTTCTCCCTGTTTTTACTTATCTTTTGCCTCCCTAACCCCACCCCACCCCCAGCAGTTTCTGGGATGGAAAGCAGAAAGGGATCCTCAGCTAACTTTGTTTTTAAATCAAGTGCTCACATGGAGATAATTTTTATTAACTCCTTTTAGCTATTAAAACTTGAAGCAGAAAGAGCTACAGATTCTGAGTAAGAACTGGCCTACTCATTTTCAGTGCTTTGCTGCATGAAAACTCAAGTCTTATGCCAAGTTCTGTATCACAAATATTGTTCTTACTTACAGACCAGCTACCACAATTAAAAACAGAAATAAATCTTAATCAGTAAAAAAATTTCACTTGCTGAAATACCATCTGGATCTCTACTTGTTTCCTATCCTTTTAACTGACCTGATGATTCTCACCCCAGCATTGAGGTCATTTGCATATTTCCTATGATAAATATTTAGCCTAGGGAGTAGACTAGTTCATAGTGAACAATCCATGACCAGGTGAAGAAAACCCTATTACTAAATGTGGTAAATGCAATAAATGCTCCGTTTTGCTGCTAATTATGTGCCTGATCTGTTGCATGCATTCTAATTTCCAAATCAGTGCATGGAATGAAAGTCTTAATTGCGGAAATAAGGGAGAATTTGGCATGCTATTTTATGGGCGCTTTTATGAATGTCAGAGGTGTGAGGAGGGGGTGGGTGGGAACAAAGTAGTCATTTTTCAAAAAAAGACCAAAAAGGTTTCATGTTGTCGGAAGTCCCATCTGTTGCATCCTTAAAGAAATAATGACACACTCTTGGGTATCTGTCTCCCTTGTCAAGCCAGCATTGCATAAATATATTTATGAGCAACCTTCTGCAACATTTTCAAGATGACATCAGGAGGGTTCAGTTTACCCATAATATCCAGGGTATGGTCTCAGAGTACACAATGACAATCCTTGCGGTATCTGAAGGGGAGATAGCATGAGTACCCCCCCTTTTTTTTTAAACCTGCCTTGCATTCCATGTTGGAACAAAAGCAAGACATGCAGGTATTAATTAAATCAGTACATTCCATAGTCATCATCAGTGGAGTCAATGGGAGATTCTTCCATTGCATGAAGAGACTGAAGGATATTGCCACTAATTATCCGCTAGATTAATCAGAGCACAAAAGGCTTGGGTCTCAAATGTTCTGCCCCAAAGTGTGAGTGATAGTAAAGTCAACTCAGGGTAACCAGATTTTGATCTTGTTCACTTTCAGCACAAATCTTAGGTGCCTGCTAGAAAGAGAGTGCTTTTGTGCTAACAAGAGATGACCGGTGTTGACCAGATTAACATGCTGAGTTAATTCACTTCACGGTCACTAAAGTTTGGTCCATCACTGCAGGCACTAACAAGAAAAGCAGCAGTGAAAATGCTTAACATTGCTTAATACTAATGGGAAGCAGTCCTATAAAGACATTGTGCCTCCATTAATTATATTTTAGGCCATGTTTCCCTGACTGAACTCCATAGGAAACTTAGGCACATACCTTGCACCGACAGAGTACAGAAGCTGATAGGTCTTCCCCTTCTTAGCCTCATTGAGGACATTTGCCGTCATGGTAGTTGTTTCAACTACCAGATGAACATCCTTGGACAAATGGATAGTGCATCATGATGAATACTGAAACAGCCTTTTCTAATACATTTGGACCGCTGTATCCATAGGGGATCGGTTCCAAGTCCATCCCCCCCCCCCCCCCGTCCAAAACCTGCGGATGATAGCAAAACCTATATATAGCACGGTCTTTGCCTTCCCTCTAGTGGCCAGTTCTGTTAATTACACTGTGGAAATATGTATTTCTGGTTTCTTCTGTTTAATATTTTCAGACCGCTGATAATTGAAACCGTAGATACTGATCTTGCAGATACGGGGGTCCTACTGTATACTCCCAGCTGGAGCAAGTTTTGTCTCATTCAGTCCACATAATTAATAAGAATAAAACTTATAAAAGTTCCTAGCATTAACACATTAAAGCTAATCATGGACATTATGTCAGCTAGCTTGCCAAAAGATCTACAAAGTACGTTGATCCATGCAGTTATTCCCATATTACAACTGAAGCTGAAAGACAGTAGCCTGCCTACAGCTAGCTTAACCCTCCTGAGCGAGGCAAGAGTAAGACATGGCTTCCTGTCTCATAACTCTCCCTCTCTCCTGCATCTGTAAACCAAGGGTGGGCAACGAGGCACCCTCCAAATACTGTAATGTGGGACCTCACTTCCCATTGGTACAGCCTAAGGAGACGTATAATGGGAGCTGCAGTGGCAGTCCAGCAACATCTGGAAGGCTGTACATTGCCCACCCCTGTTGCAAAGGTGAGCAAGAGAGAGTCATGAAGTTCAGAAGGGTTGCGCTTATCCTCAAGGAAGAAACGCACCTGGTGAGGGAAATGAAACTTTAAGGAATAATCAGATCTTGTAAAGGTTACTTTTTGGGAGCACCGGCTGGGGGATTCTAAGCTCTCGTCCAAAAAATTAACCTTTCTAAGCTCTGAAAAAGATCAGTACTATAGCCAAGCTCCTATTATCATTGCAGTACAGCTGTTCAAATATCCTTACCAGCCCGTGGCATAACTGCATGCCATTCCGGCTCCCACCCACCCCAGCCCCGATTCACATCATGCCTTTTGTTTTTTCTCCAAACGGCATGCACCTGCAAGAACTAAATGGGGGAAAGTCTGCTCTTAAGCCCATCTTTATTGGCCTGGTTTTAAAACGGAATATGTCTAACAAAAACAGAGTGTTTCAGTTTGGGTAGAACCACAGGCTGGAAAGTTACTTTTTAAAGGTCATGTTTCTGTTATTCAGTTCAGTGCTTAGAAATAATTCACTGCCCTTACCTATTACACTATGTTAAAAGCAGCCTGTTACATGTTACATGTACTCATTGCTTTTTTTAAAAAGGGCTTCCTTAAGATTGGTCAGAGAATGGTATAAAACTTGCTAAATTCCACTCAAACTGCCTTAAAAAAAGATAATACTGAAACTACTAGAAAATGTTAGATGCTACGTGCGCACACACACACATACTAAGTGGCACTACGTGTTGCTACTGAAATCCAGTAGTAAATTGCAACTAGAGTTAGGCCCGTTAGGTCAAATCCTCTGTAAATTCCATTGATTACTCTAGCTGCGACTTTCTTATTTACTACTTACTTACTACTAGATGTCATCCCACATGTTATGTTATTTTTTAAATGTAACCTGGATGCAACAGTCATTTAAAAAAAAAACACCTAATTACAGGTGACTGCATTGCCTGTGACTCATTTCTTCCCAATATGGGGACACCCTAAAAACATCTCTCCATCCTTCCTTTAATCCACCATGGGACGCCTATTTTAAGAGTGTATTTCTATTGCACATTTACAGCAATGTGATCCCAATTTTAACAGCCCTGGCTCCATCCTACACATTGTGGGAGCTGTCGTTTTGGGAGGCACGAAGAATCCTCCGGGAGGGAGAAGTTCAGTCTGGGAGGGAGAATTCTTAAGCACGGCACCAAACTTCACACCCCAGGATTCCACTTCATCTCTACCACGTCCCCACAATGAGCGAACAAATAAAAGCTTTTATTACTCTGAACTCACTGGATAAGCTCTCAGAAGCTTCCTGGGGAGAAACTGTCCCAGATAAGATTTCTAGTCGTCAGAGGCGGAGAAGGAAGGGGCTCCCCATGTGCCTGAAAGCCATCCACCCGACTCTGAGAAGGAGGATAATGGGTGCAAGGACGGAGGCGGCAGGAAGTGTGTAATTTATATAAGCTGCAGAATCCCACTTTTCTCTAGGCAGAACTAGGGCTGCCATGGTGTCGTGTTTTTGATACTCTTAACACACTATGCAAACCCCTCCCCACACCTATAGGTAGGCAGTCTGTTGGCAAGCAAATGCATCCCAGGAAGGCCATGTCACATATATTCACCGCACCATAACTTCATAATAGCCATAGTCCTGTTAGAACTAAGACTGCATCTGTCCCTAAGGTTTAGAGTACAGCGATTACGGTGTGTGTGTTTTTTCCCTCTATCTTTCTCTCTCTTTTTTTACATCCTCTCTAGAGTATATCTGGATGTCCAGGCAAGACAGGGCGAAGTTTCTGAATGGTTCCGTGTTTAGGTGATACATCATCAGACTCTGAGCATTACATCATCGCCAATAACCCACACAAACTGGAGGTGGCACTCAGCGGATTTGGGTTGTCCAGAATCTCTTATCATCTCATGAACCTGCTGTACTATAGAACAACAGCTTTTACAAACAAACAAACAAACATGTATATATATAATCCATTTTGTTCATTTTATTATTTTCCTTGATGTTTTTTTCCCCTTTGAATTCTATTTTAATCACTTTTTGGGTAGTATTTTGACATAGGCTTATAGTCACGTAGATCTGCTAATTTGTGTATTTAGGAAAAGCCTAACCATAATATAGCTGTTTATATATTAAGAGTTTCTTTGCTTTTTAATCCCCCCAACCCCTTTTTCTTTTTATGTAATTTTGTCGCTTAAAAGAAGCTGAAATGGTAACATAGTTTTCAGTTGACTGGTACCAATTCTGAAACTGAAAAAAAAAACCATTCAGGTGGACTTTAGCACACACTGAATTTAGAAGTAGTGCAAGCAAGACAAGTGAGTGGAAATATTCTATTTTATGCTGGATGAGGAATAGAAGGCTGGCTCAGTAGCAGGATCTCTAGCAGTTCTTTTTATTAGTTAACCTAATTATATCTATTTTCGGCAATAAGGTAAGGACCGCAAAGTTTTTTGGGTCCTTTTTTTCTATAAGTGCATTTTCTGTTGTTAAAAATAGAGGTGATAAGGTTTTTGAAATTGTGAATTCTAAAAAAAGAAAAACTGTAAATACGATTCCATTAACTTACGTATAAACTATTAAGAAAAAATGCATAATATTTTTGTGATGGAGTCAGGCACAGCCAGTTTCTGTACTGAATGGAAGAAAAAGATAAAAGATCAGGGGCACCCAGACCATCAGGACTGTCTCTTCTGCAGTTTTCCGATACGTAAGGAAGATTTTGCCCGCGCCTGCGCAGGCAAACCTACTGACGGATGCACCCTTACCTTTTTAAACTTTGGAGATCAACTGCCAGAGCTGGCCCGTAGCAGTTAGATCAACACTGTTTTCGCTCGCTCAGTAGGTGTTAGACCTCACAACTGTACTAGCGTCATACCAGCATATTAACTAGACATCTGTGCACAGCTTTTAAAGTAACGGTCTAGTTACATTTTTAAGTTAGGAAAACTGCTTTTCCCACAATTGAAAAAAAAAATGCTAAAATTTGTAATATTTAAAAAGGTATTTAAAGTTTCAAGCACACTTTTTTTAAAACAAAAAAAAAAACCCATCACTTAGATCACCTGACTGTCCATCCATTTCAGCCACTGTACCCCCCAACCCCACCCCGACCCCGTCTCCTACAGCGTTCTGACCAAGCCAGAAATCATTTTGGAAGCTCCCAAGCTGTGGGGGGGGGGAGGTGGTAGTGGTGGGGGGGGGGACAGATAAAAGCTTGCATCTTTTCACATTGTATCCATTTTTTTTCCTATATTAACAGATTAGGAAAAGCAACTTTTTTTAAAAAAAAAGATTTTGTTCTGAATACCTCAGTGCTACAAGTTTATCACCCTAGACGCAAGAGAAGTTAATTTATTGTAGATGAAAACAGATTTGAAAAAAAAAATATGTATAAACATCATTGCACTGTGACTGGTAGGGAAAAACTGACAATTTCCGATTTGCACATGCTTAATGTTTGGCTGTTATATATATGGTCCTCTGCTGGGGAGGAGACTTATGAAGGATATTTTTTAATTTAATTTTTTTAATATGGGTCAAATAAGGCCAGCAACAGCAACTCGAAGTACAACACCTTAGGTGATACTACAAGCATAACTATAGTGTGGATATATTCTTTTTTTTAAACATTAATATTGACAAGTTTTATTAATATTTTTTTAAATTGTTACGTTTATAAATTTGGTACTCTAGGTACAGCCAGAATAAGACACTGAATGCGACATTTGTTAAGAGAAATAAACAGGCTGCTGCACTCCTATTTTTGTAAAATTTTACTAACAAGTAGGCTAATGTAGATGTTCAGTAGACAAGTTAGAGCAAGGCATTGCCGAACATTCACCGAGACACCATAATGCTTAACTGTAGGAGGGGGGGGGGGAATCCTCATTTTTTTCCTAGTTGTTTTTTTTTTAACTAAACAACAGCAACAAAATTATAGGTTGTTTCGTTAAGAGGGTGTTCTCTTTCTCTCTCTCTCTCTCTCTCTCTCTCTCGGATTGTACAAGGTTTCAGGTTTTTATTTTCTTATTTCAAAACAACCAGGTTTAAAAGCCAGAATGCTGGATGCTTTTTAAAAATCACTGAGACTTGATCAAGCAGTACACTAAAATAATGCTAATAAAAATAATAATGATCATGGTAATAAACAAATAAAAGAAATGAATCGCAAACCGAATTCCCTGAGAGTCGAGCGTGTTTTTATGAATAAACAAAAAGGTCAGGGGATCTGTTGTTTTTTTTAAAAAAATTACTCTTTGATCAATGTAGATGTCCTCAGAGTACGAGCTGTCAAGAACATCTTCTGTGGATGCTCCTTTTCAGTAATGGAGAGACACCCACCCACCCACCCCTGGAGGAGGGGCTCTGCAGAGCTCCCGGTAATTCCTCTCCCCCCCCCCCCGAGAGCTTTCCCAGGAGGTGGTCCTGGGAGTGTGCCTGTACTGTATACTACCATGTGTTCCTCATCATCATTCAGTCCCTCTCTCACCTCATAGAATATTCTTTGTTGAGCATTGTTATATGTTAATAATGTATAAAAATGACCTTATCTTGTAAGAGTGCTGTCCTAATGCTAGTGTAGTGACACGCCCGTCCCCACCCCTTCCTCTTTTCTTCTCTTTCTTCCTCTTCTAGTACATATTGGTAGCCGTATTGTAATTAAGGTTAAATACATAGATGTAGTTATTCAGATTTAGGACCAGTAAGGATAGAACTTTCTCTTATTTAAGACAAAAGAAAAAAAGAAAAAAAAAGAAATGCTAATAATTTTGAGCAGGTTTTGTGTGCGTGCGTGTGTGTGTGTGTTTTTAATTTAATTATTTGGTTCTTTTTTTCTTTCTTTCTGCTGATCTCATGTGGTTTCAACTAACCAAAGGTCTCATAATGTTAAAAGGAAAAAAAAAAATGCTGTCGATGCTCCTGCAGCATTTTGTAGCTCCCCCCCCCACCCTTTGAATTTTATAATGAGGGTGCGCCATACTACCTTAAATGCTAATGCTAGATATGCAAAACTGGATTTTTTTAATTTATTTTTTAAAATAATAATAATAAAAAAGAGGGCGGCATGGTATAATAAATGATTTTACTAAGAGAAAAAAAAATATTTTTTTAAAAAAAAGAATGCTCAGAAGAAAAAAATTGATAACCTGTGTGAATATGTTTTAGATGTTTCTATACTTTTTGAAAAGTCCCAGTGGCCCATCCATAGCACAACTCATGAGAAGCCTGGTTATGTCGTTGAAGTGGCTTCCTAGGCTAAGGTCCATTTTAGTTCCCTCACTCATCTAGAAGTCAGTTTTAAAAGATTGGTTTTGACAACTTTTATTATTTTAGGAAATTAATTTTCGACGCAGAAGGCTCAGCGACCCCTTTGTTTTAGTCAAGGAGAGGGAAGGCATTCCATCCCTGTTTTGTCCGACGTCTTCTCTTCCAAACAGGCAGATGTTGCCTTGCAGTCGGTACAAACCAAAACACCGCCGTGGAGCGGCGCAAACGGTGCTTGACCCCCAAGCACCCCTTTTATAGTGCAGGAGGACAACTCTGTGCACCTCCGCCCTGGCAACTGCTCTTGTTGTGCCTCTAGATAAGTTATGAAGTCCAAGCACCAGCGAACCCGGGGAGGGGGGGGAGAGAGTCTCCCTGTTTCCATCACATTAGCATGTGAGATGGATCAAAAGCGGTAGAGACCGACCTTCCCGTGAAATCCTGGCACAGACTTTTCTTCTTCACTTCTCTAGCTAAAGACTTTTGAACAAAAGGCCAGAATTTCACCCATTGGGTTACTGAGATTTAATTGCTCCTCCTAACCAAAGGGAGGGGGGGGATCCAATCCTTAGTGGCCATTGACTTGACTAAAATGAAGGGGCAACCTGTCCCTTTCTTTTTTATTTTCCCCCTATTCTGCATAATGTTCATGTTAATTTGAATTTGTAGCTTTGGACTTTAAGGTAGCATGGCTCTGTTGCTGTAATATTCCCCCCCCCCCCCTTGTACAGCAGTATATACACAAGCTAATGATTGTTACACATCTTGCTAGGCTAGTTGAATCATTGAGTAATTGTTGGTAAATAATAATGACCTGAAAGGTGTACAGAACTTTAATTTTCTTTTCTTCTCCACCCGGCTATTAAGCCTGTATGGCTCTTTTGGTCTTGTGTGTGAATGAGGGCTAGGGATTCCAGCCACCCAAACCATCCTGTTCCATTTGCCTATCAAATTCAATGCAACATACAACAAGACTAAAGCAATATAGTTTTAACTACACTTCTTTTCCTCAAAGGTCAGCCATGGTTATGTAATAATATATGTATTGCATATGAAATTGTTTACAAAGGAAACACTAACTACTTATTTTTTACTCTCGGGTGTATTTGTTTTGAAAGATTTTTGTTCTTGTTTTGAGGCTGTTTTCTTTTTCTGAAAAGTAAACTGGTTGGAAAAGCGAACTGAAGCTGGTCTAACTATGTTTCGAGTGACGGGGGGCCTTAGACACACTGGCAGATTCAAAAAAAATCTGCGTCTATACACTGTAGAGTTTCGTAAAGTGTGCAGAATCTAATTCCAATCCATTTCTCTCTGTGTGCAAGCACTACATGAGATTCTGCCAGCTAAGCAATACTTTAATACTGTAATAAAAAAAAAATTACCAAAAAATAAAAATAAAAAAATGGAGTTCAAAATCAAAGCTATTTGTTCACCAGTTACCAAACACTCAGAATGTATTGTCTCGACAGACTATTGTTTTAGACAAAACAAACAAGTCACCCATGCTATATAACCTGTGTTCTGTAGATATGCCAACCACCACGTGTGGGCTGTGAGTGTCATTTCTAGGGATAGCAAATAATCGCATTGTATATGTTGTACACGTTTTTGAATTCCATCAGTAATCCAATGGAAAGTCTTGGCATTTTCAGGTGGTTCTAAATGTACTTAATCAACAGTGACACAGTGGCCAGACCTAGCCCCTTCCTTTTATATTTTAGTATGAACTGATGCGAACTTTGGTAGTGACTTTTTATATACATATATAAATATATATATACATACATATATATATATACGTGTATCTATATATATCAAGCATCTTTCAGGTCTCTGTGTATGGCTTTCCGAAGCCCTGTTGTAAAATACTACATGGATGGGGGTCTCTCACATCACAGATGTGGAAAGTATAATTTTATATTTGTATTTTCAAATAAATAAGTTTGTGAAAGGTTTCCATCCTCTACTGTGGTCCAGAAAATCAATGTGTTTGTCTCAGAAAAAAAAACAATAAAAAAATCTGTTTTGAACCGTGTTGTGGGAAGAGTCATTTGCATCTATCTATCACCGGATGCCTAACTGTTCATGTCTCTTTTCTCCAGTTCCCTTGCTTGCATCCATCACCAAAAGGGGGCCATATGCTCTACTTAGTCAATCTCGTTTCTTAATTATTCTGTTACAGCCGACAAGGTGTTCTACGTTTTCCCACATCTGCTAGGGAGGAGACATAAACCTACCTGGCATGAAGGTTCGTTTTTGCATAACGAGATGTTCCATTCTAAAGACACCACGTCTACTGGGCATCAGCACTTGGAAAAGGCAAGTTCAGGAAGGATGTCCAGAGCTCCGAGCAGTCTGTTGGCGTCTTGTGGTTCAAAGAATTCACTGGCATTTTCCACTTGATGCTCTGTTTTTTAAAAAAATGAAACCAGGAACATCATAGCGTTAAATTATGCACCCTTGGCAGAGCCATAAAAAAATAGCCTGATAACCCGACTTGGCCGCTGGACCTTTGGCTAGGAAAAGGTATTCCATATTATGAGCACTGTTTACCTGCAACAAGAGTAAGCCAAGAAATGTTTCTGAACAGCAACTCTCATTAGTCCTAAATACCAGCGCCAGTAGTGATGGGGCAGGTATTACATATTCTACATGATTAAAGAAAAAAGAGATTATATCTGGAGTTTTATTTATTTGTTGATTTAAAATATTTTTGACCTGCCTTTCTCCTAAAAAAAAAAAGGACCCAAGGCAGCTAACTTAATTAAAGGCATACCTGTCAAGGCTAAAAACAGTAAAGTATTCAAATATTTTAAAAGAATTATATAAACATATTAAAAATGTTAAGTAAAAGCATTACTAAAACAGATTTAAAGACAACAAAAATTCCAACCATCCCGCTTTAAAACGCCTCTTAGACAGCCAGTCACCCACTTTTCGAATTCTGCCAGTTTTCTAGAGCAATTCTGAGTTTGTTTCATGTTACCAGTTAGATTTATACCTTGCCTTTCCTTCAAGGCACTCAAAGCGTCATACAAGTCCTGCCCTTACCCACATCCCTTGTTTAGGTTTACAGCAACCCTGTGAGATATTGCTTGGTCCAAGGTCACTGTAACCTTCAGGGCAAACCAGACTTTTCAATCAATCTCTTACCACTCTGGTACAGCACTCCAGACTGCTTTTTATGGCTCCTCTTCCTTACTGCTGCTCTTTACCCACTGCACCGGGACCCCCACATCAGTACAAGACAGGATGGACAAAAATTAGTGATTTCCAAACTGATTTAAATCACAATTTAAATAATCAAAAAATCAGATTCTTAAATGATGATTTAACTCAATTTGATTTAAATTAAATCCACTCTGGTACAAGACACTGCTCTTTCTCAGGCCTTTCACTTCTCATGGAGGTCAATACATGCCTAGCCTTAGAGTCTCTTGGGCTCTTTAGGATCCTCACAATTTAAGGCGAGCAAAGCGTATGGGGAGGCCCTGCAGCCATCCTCCGAGTTTTGAAACCAAGGGGATTCAAGAGAAGTGCCAATAGAACCAGTTTGGTTGCAGCTAGACAAGCAGGGGTGAAATTTGCTCAGTTCGCATCTTAATGTGAACTTATTCTACACATTCAAACCAATGTATAAATCAAAATGCCCATTATGCTTCCAAATTCACTCCTCCTAATTTTATGAGGTGGTTCTGTGGGGAATTAAAACAAGTACGAAGTTTCCTGTGCAGTTTTTAAAAACAAAGTTCTCAAAGTAAGATGGGAACAGGATGAACAGAACTGGGGAAATAAGAAACAGAAATCAGCAGATTTACCCTCCCGTAACGGTGATGTGTGCCACATCACTAGGGAATTAATTCTCAGCCTCCTCCCTCTCCCTGATTCTTCAGTCTAAAAAAGCTATCATTTTGGGAAAGAAAGAATACATGTACCTTGAGCTGCCTGAAGCACAAAAACTCTGAAAACCTATATTTCCACACCTGGGAGTGTGCCCCAGGGAACTCGCTGAGACTTCCTTCTGAATAGACAGGTATAACATTACACTGCAGGAGAACAGGGAAAAGGTCTACATTCTCTGAGTTTCAAACAGCAGAGACCCGTCTGCTGCAACATGGGTAGTTCTTGGCTAGAAATGCCTTAAAAGTGAGTTTGGAGGCCCTGACACTCATCTCTGTCTGTCTGCTGCAAAATTCATACAGCCAGAGCTATATACTGAAGATGAGTCCATGAATGCTTGGCTTATGCCCACCTAGCTTGTTCGGCCTGGCCGAACCCACAGGGAAGATACAAGAAGTTTGGGGCCAGGAGCAACAACCCCATTTTTACTGTTTGCCGAGAATGCAAGAAACTAGGAACAGCTTTCCCAAAAACCGACATATCTTATGCCCTTTGAAAGTTGAGGACGTTACTATCTCCCTGGTTTCAACAACAGAGACGTAAACACAACCTTACATTCCAGTCCAGTAAGAATCAGTGCAGCTCAGTGGGGCTTAACCTTGGCTGCCCTGTGGCCTTTCTTTTGAAGAAGCAATCCCCATGCATAATGCATAATTTTGCCCTAGAGTCACTTCTGCAATGTTGTGCAGAGGCTAAGTGCTGTACACTTTTCAAAAAGAACAACATCCCTACTGTGGCTCTATAGGAACTTGCGGCCATAATTACTGCAAATGACAAGGATAAGGGCAGGCCAAAGTTAACCTGTCAGGAAATATCTGTGGGGTGGTCATATGGTGACCCATAAGCGATACACAGGCAAGCAGATTACATATACCCAACATTAAACGCTGACATCCATCAGTGTTCCTGAGAAGCAATTCAGGCAAACCTTCGTGTCTGAGAAATCACACTTGCAAATGAGGCTTATATGACGTCTGCAGATCAGTTGCAAAACCAAGCAAGCTTGTTTGCAAACAGCGGGAAATATGAAAAACTCCTGCTGTGACAATCCAACATTTTCAGCACATAAGAAATCCCCTCTTCCTATGACGTACAGAGACATACTAGAGGCTTCACAAGTCTCTTCTCACACCAGTCTACTCCCAAGTTTTCTTTTTCAAAAACCTAATGAGGGAGAGGGAAAGTGATGCAAGTATTAGACAGCTGGGAGACAAGAGTCCCAAACCAAATATTTTTACCCCACCTTTCTCCTTAAAAGGACCCAAGGCGGCTTGACGACCATCTGTCAAGAGTAATTTGGGTGTAAGTTCCTGCATTAGAAAGGGGATAGACTAGATGGATCCTGGCTTCTTCTGGACTATATAATTCTAGGGTTCTATAGCCCTCGGTCAGCTAGCTCGATATCTCAGTGGGTTAGGAATCTGGCTGAGGAGCCAGAGGTTGGGAGTTCAGTTCTCCACAGTGCTTCCTGCGAGGAGAGCCAGCCTGTGCAGCCTTGGGCAAGCTGTACAGTCCCAGAGCTACCCCCAGAAGAAGGGAATGGTAAACCACATCTGAGTATTCTCTACCCAGAAAACTCTGAAAAGGGTCACCGTAAGTCAGAAGTGACTTGATGTCACATTACTGCTATTGCTATTGTTGTTATTATACTCTTCAATACACTGGCATTCTTACTGGAAACAGGGCATTCCAAACTCGAACAATGCCAGTTTGTTGTTGCTATTGTTTTTGTTTCTCCTGATGTGTGGGGATTATGGGCACCTCTGCCACAGAACGAGAAACCACAGAACTCAGGCTGCTGAACCAGAGGAGATGGCCTCAGAGCTTCTGCAGCTGAAGGTCAGTGCCCTGCTGGCAGTGGGATCACCTCGTCTCTGGAAAGCAGTCAAGCCATCAAAGCCTTAATGGGACTGATGATTAGTGAGGTACTGAGGGAAAAATTAGATTACAAAAACAAATGAAAATCATTTAGGAAAGGGGGCTGAGTTTGCCAATGGAAGGCCGTGGCTGTATCCAAGGCGGCCAGGCAACCGATTTGACTTCCATCCAGGAGGAGAAGGAGAGCGGATCTGGAATACATTAGTGTGGTGGGAGGCTGGGAATAGCAGCCACTTAACCCTGTCATTCAGCAAACATTAGTGAATTATGAGTGTGTTGCATCTTGGGTTATGCGTTTGCAGAATGCCCAGCGGCCTCCTATATCTCAGCTAAAAATATGTTCATTGAGCCTTTTGGTGTCAACAAATGGTTTCCCCCCCCCCCCTTTATTAACAGACTCAAAAAAAAAAAAAAAAAGAGGAAAGGAAAGCCATAATAATAATCAAAATAGGAACTCCATGCACCCCTCAGCTTTTCAGAAATCAAATCAGGAGCTAAAGCCAGGGTTATAAGGAACTGCCAAACTTTCTGGTCCCTGTTGGCTTACTACACTTGATAAAGAAAAGAGGGGTTCAAAAATGCTATTTACAACCTTTTCCTGATGCCATAAACAATGGATTTAAAATGCTCTCTGAACTGCATCTGGCTGCACACCCAGAGCTACAAAGCACATGGGCTAGGGTAAATTTATTTAAGGACTTGGGATAGAAAACTAAAGTTGTTTTTAGCTGACAAACATGGACTTGAGTTCTTTAATAACACAGCAAAAAGATCCAAATTATTCTGAGGACAGCCTGAATCAACTCTAGACTAGAGAGCAAGCCTGCAAGCTGTACAACATTTGAAGATGGCACCGCTCAAAGTTTATCCCCTGTACTATCTGATTTGTTCAATAAAAGACATACTATGTAGATCAGAGAGCTCATCTTCCCTGTTATTCGTGTGGATCTGTTTTACTAGAGTGAGGACAGTACAGAATTTGGTAACTGGCCCTCTGAAAAACTCAACTTTCTTTTCCAATGAAACTGGCGTGATACAGGCAAAGCTAAGCTCAACACACACGAGTGTCAACAGGGGACTGACATGCGTTCTCGTATCTCTTTAAATGAAGTCCGTGAGACTTTACTGTAAAGTCATTCTAAATTATTTTTGTTAGAATTCCCTGAGAAAGTGCCCAGCTTTAGCTGGATAGCGCCCAAGAGATAGACAATGTTTGGTGTTCTTTTCTTCAGAGAACTGAAGACACCACAGCAGAAGAACAATTTTTCACTCCATTTTGTGACTTCTCCTCCATTCTGTACAGAAGTTGACCGGCTCAGCAGATAAAGCTTCAACACCGGCCATAGGATGGAGGATAAGCTGTGTTTTCCAAGAGAGGGGAAACCTGTGAAACAGGTAGCGGAGCTGTCACTGATGAACCCCAACACTTGCTGTTGGCAACAGCATTCTCATGATACCTAACAGTAGGGCCGGGCCTGGAATCGGGACAATACAAGATAATACAGTATTTTTGAACTATAAAACTAATATTTTGGGAGTGTGCAACCCTTTCCAGAACTGTAATCTCCCAATCCATACATCCCACAGACCAGCAGGACCATCATCTTCTCTGGGTTGGTCCTGTTGTTCACACTTATTCAGCCCATTATTCAACACAACAACATTCAGAGCTATGAACTGTGACAATGCAGGTGGGAGTCAACAATGTATTAATAACACCTCGTACCTCTCAGACATTTAATGTGAATATCAATCCATGTAAAGGACAAGACAGAACCCTGCACAGTCAACACAGGACAAAGCCCATGGTCTCAAACAGCTCCTCACACACCCACATCACCACCTTCTGAATGTAGCCCAACAAAAAAGGAAAGGGCCACTGCTATATGCTGCTTGCAAAATCAGTCAGATGGTCCAGGAGATCACCATGATCTAATTGTCATTAAAAGCCTCCAAGAGTTCCTGGGGAGTTAATATCAACAAGAGGCCAACCGTTTGTTCATCAGGCCTATGTCCATCCTGACTGATCAAGGTTAGTGATCCAGCTTGGTGGTGGAGGTTGCACATTCAATCAGACCTGAGGTGAGTGGCTAAGTGGAAAAGATATTGAACATCTTAGATTTAGAAAATCATCCCAATTTAACTATGTCTTGGGGTCTTACATTCATACACACATCAAAATCTGTGTTACTGTTCCAGAAATTTAGAAACGAACAGGCACTGTGTTCTACCTTTTGGTTGGCTAGCAGCCATAATCTCTCCCCACAAAATGCTAGTTTCTTTCTGAAGGCATTCATTTCCCCAGCAGGCTTAGCAAAATATTTCAGGCCTTTCCATTCATTTTGACAGTGCTGCAGTCTAAGAGAGTTTATGCCAGGTAAAACTTGCTAGTCATTTCTTTCAATTGATGGCCAGAATGAAGCACAGGGTTAATAGATTAAGCAAACCCAACAGATGCTGAACAATTCACTGCTAATTAACGAAGCCCTGCTTAGATTTTTCAGGCACATGCATGTTGGTCGGTTGGGCCTGAAATTCCAAGTGGGTATTTCTTACTTGCTGTAAACTTTGCAGTTTGCCTTTTGCAGGTGTAACTTCACAACAGGATTCTGGACAATGTTTTCATTAATACACAGCACAGGTCTATTTTAAGTTAGCCTTTTAATGTATTTTAAGCAAGATGCTGCAAAACTTAACTTAGATTTTTTTTTAAAAATTGAACTTAAATTTTTGAAAAAGTGTTATTAGTCAGACGACTGAGACCTAGCTTAGGAGGCATTATTTCCCACAGGTCCCCCCTACCCCTGAGATCACCAACTTAAGACTTTAGACCTGCAGAGCTGGAAGGGACTCTATGGATCACTGAGTCTAGCCACTGTCCAGGAGGCCCGGTGGGGGAACTGAGCTCCCAACCGCTGGCTCCGCAGCCAGGGAGCTAAACCACTGAGCTATCCAGCAGTTCTCATGCTTCCTAAATGGAGAACAAAGGAATTATACTGCCTTTTGCTTTAAGTGTGTTAAATATTTCCTGCTACACTTGCTTATTAATCTGCAGCCCACACACAAACTCCTACTGAAAGCCCCCTCTGCTGTTGGAACGAAGATCTATCCCTTATCAAGCCCACTCGCGTAGGAGCGGAAACTGAAACCAGCATTTATTAATTATGAACTTAAGTGTCTCCTTTCATGGATATTTTCAAGGGCCTCCTTATTATTAAGAAGAATAATAAAACAGAGTGTGGTTATTAAAGCTCATTCGCTATACAGTGTATTGATTACAGGGAGGGGAAAGAAGGAAAAAGTTTAAAAAAAAACCAACACCAACATACATTACATTTGCCACTCCTGCCCGGCATTAATTTTAGAAACTGTAATTCAGACTGATTATTATCCTAAGGTTCTTTTGTTTTCTTTTATTTTTAAAAAGATAGATTTTTCAGTTCCGTTCCTCTCACCCCTCAAGAGAGATATTCATGAAGTAACATCCTTCCCTCCCGTACCCAACTAATAACTCTTACAAGCAGAGTAAACAAAAGGAATTTATTTTAAATAACCAGCTTTTAGTGTCACAGATTCCATTGGAGTAGCTCGGCATGTTGTTTATTCACACATTACTTACTTAATTAGAACCAAAACCAAATGTTTCCTCAAAATACATAAGCAACGTAGGAAGCTGCTGGCTTAATTGGATAAATTACTAGTCCACCAAGGATGGCATTGTTTCTTTTGATTGACAGCAACTCCATGGGTTCTTGATAGAAAAAGGTTTTTTTCCCCATCACCTGCTAGTTCCATATTCCCTTTTTTTAAATTGAAGATGCTGAGGAGGGTACCTGGGGCATCTAAAGGCAACGTAGGCGCGTAACTATTGAACTAGGATACCTAACATCCCCAGCTTCAGCCTGGAAAAGGAAAAATGACGGGGAGATGATAGTCATGCTGGTGTTGTAGCAGGAGTTGTTTGGTGTTGCTCCGGCAAGCAAGAAGAGGCAGGGAATCAGATCTGTCACACATTTTGGTTGGGAATGATTGGACCTGTAACTGAAGGCTGCTCTAAGATGCCAGAAAGAAAGCCACCGATTTCAGCTCACTGAAATCGTATTGAGATCACCCTCATTTAAAAAAACAAAACTGCAGCAAGGGGTCATCCCCAGAGGCCATGGCAAAGGGGCAAATCAGAGTTTGAGGCGAGCCGCCACCCAACCTTGGTCAAGAGTTCTTCAACTTCTACGACACCGGAACCTGTTTTCTATGATCGTCTCTCTTCCTCTCAGAGAACCAAAATTCCCGTGTGAAAAATGGAAACTCTTGGACGTCATTTCTGGGGCAGAATATTCTGTGACAAACTTGGAACTGGAGGAACTGGGAAAGGGGGTCTCCAAAAATGCCTGCCTTTCGTTGCTTTCTAGCAACAGCTGCTAGTCCAGATAGACCTCCTTTGAAAGGACATCACGAATTCACTTATGGATGTGTCCCCTACTTGTCATCAGCAATTATACAGCAGGTAGACCCAAGCTTCTCAACAAACAGGGAAGTCCAGAGGGTGGGATAAGAGGAAGGAGGCCTAGAATCAGACTCACATCATCAGAGAAATTTCCTGTGCACCAAAAGCCACCAAGGGTCTCTTCCCCAGGGCAGTCAATCATCAATCTCTGGACAACCCATAATCTACTTCTACTGGACAATGTATTCATTTATTCATTTATCCATGTACTACTTTTCTCCCAAGCTGTGACCTTGAGAAAGTAAACGTTTCTGGACTCCAGCTCTTTTGGCGATCTTGCGGTGAGCCCCAGATTTGGACAAAGCTGGGAAACGTTCTGGGACTATAATTTTTGGACCACCACCCCCCAACCCAGCAGCCACATATGGCTGAGGAATTCCAGGAGTTGCAGTCCAAAAGGAAAACTTCTCCAAGTTCTGGTTTATCTCCACAGCAGTTAGAGTTCCACACTCTTACGGTTGAGAAGTGGTGCATAAGTAAGTGGTTTAGGTAACTGGCTGCAGAGCCAGAGGTTGGGAGTTCGATTCCCCACTGTGCCTCCTGTGAATAGAACCTGCCTGTGTGGCCTTGGGCGAGCTGCAAAATCCTAGGGCCCCCCGGACGAAGGAAGTGGCAAGTCACTTCTGAATATTCTGTATCTGGAAAACCCTGAAAAAGGGTCACCATAAGTCAGAAATGACTTGACGGCACATGGTTATTATGATTAAATAATGAAAACAAGTGTTGTCTTTTCATCTCATGTTTGGCTGTGTAATGTCCCTGCAGTGGTTAATTCTGGATGGTATTCCAGACTCCACTCTGCCCCGTACAAAACGGCACCTGTTTGCCAACCCAAATCAAAGAGGGTGTTGTTAATTTTGCCTATGAAGCAATGTGTCTTTTGTGGCACCTGGCAAACTGGTGACTATGTGAAAGGGAAAACCATCTGCACAAGGCCGGAAGGAGACTCTCCTCTTGTGTTGATAGACACCGTGCTGTAAACACGTCCCTGCTTGTGCAGCAAAGCTGTTGGTGCCGGATCCTCACAGACTTTGTTTCCACTCTATTGTGGCAATAGTGCCATAAGGACGCTCTCTAACTCACTGGCTTCTGAACAGTGTTTTTTAAAAACCTAAAAATAAAACAACTTAAACACTATTGTCACACAGTTCTCCTTTTTTGATCCCGCGCAGTGGCTCCGTGTTGTGTCTCCAAGAACCTTTCCTCATGCATCAGTTCCATCAAACCATGTGCTTGGAACTGAGATGCACAAAAATGGGCAGATTCAGCATGGGCCTATAGTACCCTCATATAAAATGAACTCTGCCGAACTGATACTTTTTTTAAAAAAAGTAGATGCCCCACCAGTGGAGGCCAAAAAAAGAAAAAAAAAGGTTAGGAGAGGAACTCTAGACTAATTCAACCTTATATCCAACATGCCAGTATACTGCAACATTAAGTTACAGAGCAGTGACATACTAAGCTACGGGATGCCTAGAGTTTTGTCAGGGCAAACCAATCTTCCCCGTCACCGCCTACACAGGTTTGACATGGGTGAATAACAGGTTTTCAGCACAGATTTCTAGCACTTGTGCAACATTTGGAACTCTTTCAAATGCTTCCCATGCATTTTTTGGAAAGGAGCCATGGCTCAGTAAGGGAAAGCTTTTTTTGCTTTGCTGAAACCACCCGATTTGGTCCCGGGCACCCCGGTGCCAGAAGATCATGGATACAGAGCCAGAAGAAAGACTTTGCTCTGCCTAAGGGGGTTCAAAGCAGCTCAGGCTGCAGGAGTCTAAACAGAAGCTCTGCCTCCAAATATGTCACCTCGTGTGCACAGTCCCTCAGCAATCTTTACAACAACCTTGTGAGGTAGGGCAGAACTGCTATCCCATGCTTGCAGAGGATGGCTGGAGGCTGAAACTGAGCTGCAGCACGTCAAAGCTCTGGAGAAAGGCTGCCTGCCTTCCCCTTGTTCCCATCGACTCTTTGCTTACATGATGCATAACTCAACTTTGGTACAGCATCTGCTTTTCAGTAATGAGTGATCATGCCTACCCCTCCAACAATTATGCCCATTAATACTTTTCAACTGCCTATCCATGGAAGGAAGAAGAAAAAAATACCCAGTTTACTGGCAAGTCTAAGAATTTGGCTATTTCTTTTATAATAACACAGTGTTTGGAAAGGAGAGCCCAGCAGTGTGGGAGGTGGACAACTGGGCAAAGTCCAAAAGGTTTTGCGACTTGAGGAAGCCACCAGTCGCCCCCAATCCCCAGCAGTACACAGGGTATCTCAATGTGACAGATGTAAGGTGGTCTGACCTTCATTTCCTCCTTCCTAAAGAAGCCAGAAAACTATAGTTTAGGGCAAGGAACTGGACTGTAACAGGGATCTCTAAGCCCTTAAGCCAACCACTGTGTTCAAGGATTCTTTGGAAGCAGACATTGTCATTGATGGGAAAAGAACTTATTAGAACAAGGGTGGCCAGCTGCATCTATGGGTAGGATCTAAGTATCAGCAACAGATCATCAAAGATTTCTCCCTCTCTCTTGGCCAAAAAATAACAGCAACAACATAATTTCCTCTGCCCATATCTGGTAGCCATGCCCTCTTTCCCAAAGAAGCTTAAATTATACTGCTGAAATTAAAAAAAAGAGCTTGGGGTAAGTACAAATGTATTTTTTCATGAAGAATTATGTGTTCCACTCAGTTCTGCTGCTCAGCATAAAATTCACTGGGTTAAGAATTCTTTAATTCTAAGCAAGTTGGATAAAAATCAATGGTTTAAAAAAAAACTTAAATCGTGATTTAAATCACAATTTATATTTTAAAATGATTTTTTAAAATTTAAATTAAAAAAATCATTTTTAAACATTTAAATTGTGATTTACATTGTGATTTAAATCAAATCCACCCTGATTCTAAGGTTTGTTTGTTTCTTGCACCAGAGTCCACCTGGTGCATCTGAAGATTCTGTGGTGTTTTTTTTTAAAAAAAACCACATGTCAATAAAGTAGATCCCGTAAACCTGAAATCTGCTCTAAAAGCATTGTTACATTTCTGTAAAAGAGGATACAGATTAGGGTTGCAGAGTGGATATATGTCTCTGATCTGGATGTCCCCTATTCACTAATGTGAGAGGATTTCCACTACTTGCGCAGATACACTTAGAACACATTCAAAAGTACAAATTGCTATGTAATTTATTTTTTTCAAAAAACAAGAATCAAACAGAAGTACCAGCAGATACATATGGAGTCATAAACTTAACAAACCTCAAGACATCACTGGAAAAAGATCCGTTTTCTTCTGGTGTTGGAAATCTAACAAAGAAAAGGGAGTTCAACCTGCCAGAAGGGCATGTTCCACAATCCTGGTGCTACCACTGAAAAGGCCCTGTCTTACATCACCACATTGGAAGGGGCGCACATAACAGAGGATGGGCTCCTATGTTGTGCTGGTAGAGTCACATTGGCAAAGGTGGTCTGTGAGGTTCCCAGTCACTGGAAACCATTCCACAAGACGAAGCAGTGTATTAACCTTGGTCAAGCAGGAGGCACAGCACATTTGGGGTTTGTGGAATACAAATCCCATAGTTCTCCACTCTGGGAGTTCCCCTTGACAAACCCATACCAAGAGACACCTAAATGTGGCTCACCTGGGGGGAAAAAAGGCCTAGCTAGGAAGGCTTCATGGCCTAGCTCCACTTTAGCTTCCTGTGCAGAAAGGAAGCTGCCCCACTGCTACACAGGAAGCCACTGGCAGTTCCTAATCTGGTGCAGTATCTGCTAAGACAACACCAGCAAGAAAACAGCAGTGGGGAGATACTGCAGGAGGACACAGAGATGAAACAACCAAGAAGCAAATGTCATCTCAGAGAAGGATAATGGGAAAAGATCCTTGCAAGTAAAACATGTTTATGTATAAGGAGCAGGAGAGTGATCTGGACCTTTTCTTTTTTTTACGTCTGATGTTGTTACACCCTAGAGAACAGACGATTCAATGTGCACATCATTCTTTCTGCATTATATCCCTACTGGTCACTGGTGAGCAGAGCACTTGCATTTTCAAAAAGTAAAGCTGGAAACTGCTCAAAGTTATTGTCCAGCTAACTTCTCTATAACAAGCCGGGAACTCTCAGCTCCCTTCCAAATTTGTTTTCATTGCAAGCCAATCCCAGGGGCGAGAGGATCCTCCTAATTTACCCAAGTTAGTTGCCCCAGCCATTTCTGCCCTAAAATGCCTGGGGAAAACTGTTGGGATTCTCCAGCCCCCCGCCCCAGGTTGATCAGACAGACAGGCTAGTTATCCAGCTGCCCTTTGGTAGCTAAAGATCCGGCGCTTCCTGCCAGCCTACGCACCGCAGGCTAATTGACATGACATATTGACTGGCACTCTTCCGGGGAGAAAGCAGGAAGGACTGCACATACCATTCCAGCTCAGCAATAATTACTGATTAAAAACTAGTTAAAAGGCAATGAAGACTGAAACGTACATTAAACCAAACGACCCTCATCTATAGCAAAGCCACAGATAGATTGGCATGATTATGAAATCATCGCTTAAAATGTCTACAAACATTAATGGCTGTTTGAATTTCCCCAAGATTTATGGGGAGAGCCGTTAATTTCATCTGAGCCGCTGCTTTTTGCTTCCTGGGGCCGCCACCATCTTCTCCTCCGCGCAGAAGCCCTTGTTTCTATGCATGTCTTGAAATTCCCAGACTTGCAAAATACACTGGCTTCTATTTTTAAGCCCGCATAATTAAATCCTTTGCTTCATTGTTTTGTAAATGGAAAATGACACCAGTAGCAAAATTAATAACTTTAGAGATACACCAGGAAGCCTGTGTGCGCTCTTCTGCATTGCTGCTGCAGAGTTCTTGTAAGTAAAATGTTCATTAATGCTAAGGGTATAATAAGCTGCTCCCCTCCACCAAGCCCCAAGCTGCCTTCCTGCAACCTTCCCCATAATTTAGGAAGGGTTTTTTTTGGGGGGAGGGGGGTTCTTGTTTCGTTTTTGTACATACAGTATTGTGTTAATTTGGGGTCATTATCTCAGCAGTCACTTCGGGGCACCTCATTGCCTTGATTTCAGATAAGCACTCAATCTTTTCTCTTTCTCCAATTTAAAACACAGCAGCAAACAAAAAGCTAAAGAGCTCTCCTGTACCAGTGTGTGCAATCAAATTAGTCCAAATAAAACACACAAATAGTTAGGCCAGGCCAGCTGGAATAAAGATTCATCTGCCTCCATGCGGCTTCCACCTGGCAGGTATAGAACTCACTCCACCCCAAGAGTAATTTAAATGGATTGTTATGCTCTGTTGCTTTTAAATGGTTTTTTAGTATTGGTTTTATTTACCGGTTTTAATATAATACTTGTTTAATTCTTTTTAAATATTTGTACGCTTACTGTTTTTTTTTTTTTTTTTTTTTTTTTTTTTTTTTTTTTTTTTTTTTGCTTTTAAATATTGTCTTCTTAATGATATAAGCCGCCTTGGGTCCCTATAAGGAGAAAGGTGGGGTAAAAGTATTTTAAATAAATAAATAATTTCCTACCAAACCAGAGCAAGTTGATCAAAGGAGGACACGCAGACAGAACCAAACATGGGAGAGTGCCTTGTGTTTCTCCTGGGCATGGGAATTTTCAGATTTTTTTTTAAAGTATAAAAAAATCCATAATTCTCCATTCTGAGAGTTCCACCTGACAGACAAACACTTACCTATGGATTATCCGGCAGACAGGCCTAAGGTGGAAACTTCTTGCTAGCACGGCCACAAGGAGAAGGCAGAAAATGTCATTTTCCACATTCACCTAACTGCAGTCACTCATTTTGTCCAAATAACTGCACTTAGGGTTAACTATGGTTTATGGCAGGGGTGGGGCGCCTATTAATTAACTGCTATTCATCAACTACAAGGAACTCGTGTTCCCAGAATCCCCTGCCATCAGCCAGGCTGGCAAGGACTTATGGAGTCTAACACCATGCGAAGGGCCACGAGTGCCCTCTTTAAGGAAACAATTATCCACAGTTAATCAAACATTTAATCACAGTCTATTGTTGACTTGTCCCCTATATAATAATTAAACACGAATAACAGTTCATCCAGGTGCAGACACAACAAATAATCGCAGTTGAATATGCAAGCTAAATCTTCCAATTTCAAAATTAGAAAATGTGAAACTGTTATGTTGTTGTTTCAGAATTAAGACTTAACTCCCATATGATTACAGAAAATGGGGAAAAAATTAGCAGATTCTCTACAGGACAAAAACGATACTCCAGTCAAAAGCTTTATTCCCTTGTACGCTCTCCCCGCCCCGTGCAAAACATGTCATGGTGATTGATTTACTTGGGCTCTAAGAATAAGCCCTTCCTATTACTTCAAGTTTGCCCTCTTACTCTGGATAGAAGGTGAAGAGGAGATGAGCATTTCCCCCCCCCCCTTGCGTCCCCTCCCTCACCCATTACAGGCCTTCCCAAAGGTGATGCATTTGGGGAGAAAGAAGCAACGAGAAGAGGGATTTGCTCTAACGAGAAAACTATAGCAATTTCTGCTCTTCAGAAAATAATCCCTTGTTCATCCTTAACTCGAGGTTGCCACAATAAGAAAGAACACGCAACCTGTTTTAGACTTTAAAAATGAAAAACCATTTGATCGCCGGCCCAAAGAGGGCACTTCTGAAAACTCCCCGGCTGGAAGAGAAGAGAGAAATGCAACTCTTTTTCGCTCGATAATTTACAGACAAATAAGAAAGGATGCACCGTACAGTGTGTTATCAAATTGGATCAAATGAGATCCCCCTCTCCTTTTCTCTCTCTCTCTCTTTCTCTCAAAGTTAATGTGTTGGCGCCTGTTCTAACAGAGGCAGACTCACCCTAGGTTCCCATTTGGCTCTGTGTGCAAAGCTAATTAGGACATCTAGGTTGGCTCGGGCTAAGTGCTCAAACGGCTTTGGAGGTACTTAACCTGGCTAAGACATCCAATCAGGGGCGACACCTGGGGCCGGCGATTCAGCCCATCTCCCTGGCAAGCGATCGTCTTTCAGCCGCTAAAAAGAGATGAAATCCTGCCCCCCAAACTTACGGCTTGACAACAGCCACCCTTGCAGCCACGTGGACTGTTAACAAGGCCCACGGAGGTGGGACTGGTTGGGTGATTTGGTGAGCTTTTGCCTCCAGGTGGCCTGTGAACTTGCCAGAGACACTGAAGATCAGCCATGCCATATACTGAGATGGCTTCTTGATTTTTGAAAGCAATGGGGTGGTAGTGGTATTTGTCTCCTGTAATATCTTCTTGTGGGCAATAATTTTTTTGTTGTTAGAAGTTTTATCTAAAGACAATCTCTTAAATAGCTAATTCTAATGCAACACACACATGCAAACACACCTCAAAATACCTGGGGGCCATTATGTAGAAGTGTCTCGTTTTTAAAGTTGTTACTGGTATTCTCGGACTTCTCGTCCAATACGTTTGCAAAGACATACAGACAGCCAGAATAGGCAGACAGCTTAGATTGGGACATGGCTCCCCTAATATACGCTTTGGATCAAAGCAAAAGGATTTGATGTTTTAAAAGTAGAAGGGTCTCTACTTTTAGAGCAGAGTAGAGAAGGATGAAGAGGAAGAACTATGGATTGGGGCTGTGGGACTCTGGGCTGATTCACGTTTCCCCTTATCTGGATGGGAATACTTTGGGAAAGGTTGATCTTACCCATTTTCCCCCCTTTTCTAAAGACATCTAAGTCACTGGCCAAAAGCTACAAAGCCTCACAGCTCCAGTTGAGTGATAGCATCCTCTACTGACACCTGCAGGGCAGCCAAAAGCCCATGTGTGGAATATACGGGAAAATATATTACTGCCATGGTTTATAACAGGCCGCAGCCATGACCGGAGAGATTTATGGACTTCCTCTATTGAGACTGTAATCGTCAAAAGGTGATATCAAAATAACGAGGAGGCTGCTGATTTATGCTGACAAAAGAGCCAGTAAAATGTCAGCCTGGTAGACAGAACGGCCGTTGGAGGCCAACTGATACATACAGCACGGCTCCTACCAATTGGTGCCGTGAATTAATAGCCAGAATAATGTACAATTACAGACAGAAGCAACAGGAGTGCATAGCCTTCAAGCTTGTGGGAAGTACCTATTATTCGTTTGCTTGCCTGTTGTTGTTTTTTACTGGAGCCCCAGAAATCTACTAAATGAAGCTGGAAGCAAAGGGAGTACACTTCAAAATAAAATCTTCTGAGCCCAAGAATTGTTTTGAGTTTCAGAACTGAACAGACTGGATCACAGTTCTTCAAAACAACCAGTCAAGATTATCCCAGGCTTTCTTTGTTTCAGTGGTACCAAAGTTCAGCAGTATTCAGCATTCCCTGTTTTTCAGCTCTTTGGGGGGTGTTTGAACATTGATTTTTTTAAATTTCTGATCATTTTGGTTGGAGGATTGTAGGATATGTAGTTCAAAACACAACTGTTCCAAGCCCTGTCCTGCCTATGAATCACCTAAAACCTTTGGCTTTGCTTCTGCCTACCCTGGGGGAATGTTGTGGGAGGAAAATCTGGTATCTTCATGACCAACACTGATTTGTTTAAAATTTTTGTAGCATCCCCAAGGAATTCTGAGGGGAGCCACTAACCACACATTCAACATGTAAACATCAGCCATACAAAAAAACAACAATAATTCTGTTGCAATGCCAGTTCTGCCATTAGGCAGACTGAAGTAACCACCCTAGGCAGAGACTTTGGATCTGATGAAAGGGCAGCAAGGTGTTAACTATAGAATTTTTTTCTTTATTTTACTGTCAGCAACAGAAGAGATGCTGGTGGGATTTTCTCCTTCATGTACCCAAATAATGTGGCTTGCTTTGTGTACTGTGCACATTGACTTCAGAAGCTGGCGGTGATATTTACTGCTCCCCCCAGGCAGCAAAATATATTGAGTCAGCTCTGCTATGTTTAAGACCACAGGCCTGCCCGATACTTCTTGCTGCATGAGATACAAAAGTCCAATTAGACATTAAATAAAAATCAAGCTAATCATTACAAAAAAGCTCCCAACAATTAGCCAATTTTCCTACTATTACATTTCTTGATAAATATGTGCTTCAGCAATTGAACTTTGATATTAAGCCCATGTTTACTTTTCAGTTACCAATCACAAAACAAAGAATGTTAAATGTAAGACTCATAAGTAAGGATAATCACATGCTATGACAAAGAGACAGCTTTCGCTACATGAAGGAGCACGCTCTCAGCAAAAATGGGATAAACATACTTTTACATTTTACCTTTACAGTGGCTTTGATTAATGAACATTTTACAACCAGTTGTGTTTTCTCCAGCAAAGAATTCTCTAGACAGGATGCAGTACACCAGTCGAAACACCATTAACATTCCCTCTAGCATTTGTGCATAAGCGAGTTTGGTCAGCAGCGGAGTCTGGGAGTCCAATAAGATAGCTTGATGGACAATGGTTGGCCAATATAATCTACACTAAATAAAGTCCAAGCAGATAGAGAGAGAAAACTAAAACTGTACACAAGTAGATTATTCCAGATGGCAAAAGTACCAAGGAAGTCTATGCATCATTCATCATGTTAAATATATGTAACAAACACATATATACTATGTTGTATCTATGCCATTAAGGTTTTAGATGGCATTGGTCCTCATTTATAGCTGATGAACACCAAGAAAGAGCAATAAGTGACTGGCATCAGACCAATCACTTAATGCATGGCATGAGGCTATGAAGAAGAAACAACAATAAAGAGAGTGCATCTGAAAATACGTAGAGAGCTTTCCCCTCACTATTAAATAATACAGCCTTCTCACTCCATACACACCCTAAACTAAGCAAAGTGATATTCTATTTATTTCATTTTATCTATTTAAAATATGTTATTAAAGCTCACAACACTGAGCATAGAAATACGAATAAGGATCAAACAAATGCCATACTAAAAAATACAAGCAACACCAAAACACATTCAAAGCAGTAAGATACAACAATCAATTTAAAAACCCCACTCAAGTAGCCAGTTGTTCAAGGAAAGTCTGCCTGAAGAGAAAGGTCTTCGCCTGCTTGTGGAAAGACAGCAAAGAAGGGCCCAGCCTGGCCTCCTGTGGGAGGGAGTTCCAAAGCCTGGAGGCAGCGACAGACAAGGGCCTCTCCCGTGTACCCACCAAAGGCACCTGTGAAGATGGCAGGATGGAGAGATAGGCCTCTCTTAATCTTAATCTGCACTTAATCTTAGAACTGCTGAGCCAGAAGGACCCGACGGCTCATTGCGTCCAGCCCCTGTTAAGGAAGCTCAGTGGGAAATTGAACTCTCAACCTCTGGCTCCACAGCCAGACACCTAAACCGCTGAGCAGGCTCATAAAGAGAGAGGTGTTCCTTGAGACAGGTTGGGCCCAAGCCATTTAGGAAAGCTTTATGGGTTCGAATCAACACCTTGAAATGGATCAGCAGCTAGTGGAGCTGCTCTAACAGCGGGATTATGTGATCCCTGTAATCAGTCCCAGTCCGCAATCTGGCTGCTGCGTTTTGGACTTCGTGAAGTTTCTGGACACTTTCCATAGGCAGCCCCACATAGACAGCATTACAGTAATCCAGCCGGGATGTAACTGAGACCACCAAAGCACAATTTGGAAAGGCAGCGGTTGTATACTTTCACAGCTCAACAGATACTAACAGATAAGCTTCTTGCTTCAAAGAGCAACTGTTGAGTTAATAATTTTGTGACACAGAAATGTTCAGAACACCCATACAGCTGTCAGGACCAATAGTCAATGACAGCCTATAAATGCAACATCGACAGATCTTCTCTGTGCCGGGCCTGTATCGACCAGAGCACACAGGAAAGGGATCTCATTGGCTCTTTGGGGTTATCACATGACCGAGTCTATTAGTACAAGAGGGTCAAAGAAAAAGTAAGGTCAGCAATGTAGCACACAGACAGGCAACAACAAAGGCACGACCTTTCAATTGCGAAGCTCACTTACGACGCAGCCATGTCGCTTTCTTGCTGTCGGCGGTTAAAAACTCATCTTGCATATCCTCCTTCTTTGCTACGCTCTGTATCAATCAAAATAAAACTCCAGTGCAGCCAAGTTCGTTAAAAAAAAAGAGAGAGTGAAAAAAGACAAAAGATATTCCACTTAGTGCCTTCAAAACACATCACTCTTCACAATACATGGCCATTAGCAATCAGCCTGCCATTCTGGCCCGTTTCATAGAAAATCAAGAGGCAAAATAATTCAGTCAATACAAAAGGCACTGCTTCTCCAGGCCTGTTCTTCTGCGACAGGGTTGAAAATGTAAAAGCTTGAGAAATCAAAAAGAAGAAAAGGGAGAATTGATTTGATTCACGGCTTCGGCAGAAGCTGGATTTAACATTAGAATGTTTTGTTTTATTTTTTGCATGTCCTCTTGTTAAGTTTTTTCTTTTGTAATGGAAGTGTGAAGAGAAGAATGTTACAACAGAGATAAGAAGGGAAAGCACCTTAGATCTGACGGAAAGTTTGAAATGGAAAGGGACCTGAGCACTCCTGAAGTTCAGAACAGATAGATTCCTAAGCCCCTGACGTAAAAAGATGGGGCTGCCTGTATTAAGATCCTGATACGCAGGAGACGAGGCCAGAGAGCTCAGGAGGTGGTGCCTCATCGATCAAGATGTAGAGCTTGAGACAGAGTGCTGTGGTGCCAGGTGAGCTAAGAGATGGCGCTTGGCACAGACTGGGGTGCTTAGTGCCACGTGGTGTGTTAAACTTAATCCAGCAACATTCTTTCTCCAAACTACGGAGGAAGCTGTTGGTGGGAGACAATCATGATCTGAGTTGCCTTGGCCAATGAAGAGGCAACCACTGGTGGCTCAAGACATTTTGCTATAAGGGTGAATTGCATCTATCACCTCCCAAACTCCAGGTGCCCAATACTGAAAGCCAGCCAAGGGATTTTGGATCTGAGAAGCACTCTTTTCTCACCCCGAGAGGAAAGAGGGGATGCTGAGATTCCCAACTCAGGTCTGCCTGTCTTGGAAAGCAAGGTTCCTGTGGGCCTCGGTTGCAACATGTCATCCCCGGGAGTGGAGCATTTGCTCCTCCAATCTTTCAGTGGCCGCACAAAGAGACAACTGTGGAAAGCTTCCTTTGCAAGCTGACCCTTCTGGTTGGGAACTCAAAAGCTGTTCAGCCCCCCTGAAGAACATTAAGCAGGGCATTCACCATTTCACAACAGTGTTTAAATTAAACTTACAGGGAGTGGGGGAAAGCTCTTCTAAAGCCACCGCCAACATTCTTAATGAAGTCCGTCTCCTCTCTGCTGACGCAGCAGGGACATTCAAATCCACTGCTGTGGCAGCTGATTTGATGTGTTGACGAACCAGCCACACTGCTATAATAAGAACTGTTTATTGGGATAATAAGGTCACTGAGTTAAGTAGTTGGCATTCTAGTCACTCAGAGCTGTTTGTGCAGCGCTACTAATAATTAACGGCCCCTCCCTTATGTTATTTTGTTTTACTTCATTTTACTTTGCTTTATTATTTATTTTACAAGAAAGATCAATTTACCTAGATCGCCTTCCCCAAAATACTCCACCACCTCGAAGGAATTTATCAGAGTTGTCAAATGACATCCCACATTTATTAACCAATTCTGCTCTAGAACGGAGGCAAATGTATTTGACTAAACTAGCATGCCCTGTTACTTAAAGCAAAGCTACCATGGTCTCCCATCTTGGAATGTACTTTATTTAGTGGGGAAACAGATCCAGCCAAGGAGAGCAGCAAACACCCTGAGGCTCATAAGGCTGGGTTATAACACAGATTATTCCGATATTTTCCCACCCCTCAAAACTCCTTGGAAAAGTTGCCTGTCGCAGTATTTAAAGTGAGTACTGTACTTCATTGGCCTATGCTGACAAAATAATCTGCTGAGCTAATCATCTGTTCAATTGGTCATCACTGTTTCATTATTTTTGACTGCCTTTTTGAGAAAAAAATGTAGGATTGATAAAAGAATGATATAAAAATTGAAGAATTCCTATGAAGATGCCTTTAACAAAGGGCTATTAAAAGTAACTTTTCAAATAACTTGAAAAAAAAACATTTCAGTAATTACACCAGTAATGTAACTTTGTTCCTACTCATTACACTGAGTGATTTCATTATCTCCTTGCTGCCAAAAAGAAACAAGGGATACATTATAAAAAACTGATTTGTAAATTCTTATTCCCAAGCTCTGCTCAAAACTGACTTCACGCAAAGTCAGTTCAGAAGAAAGGTGACTGTGAAGGAAGACCCCGAGTCTGGCCTCACTGAGATCTTTCTACACTGTCAGGTATCTAGCAATGCGGTTTTAGAGATGAAATTAAATGCAATAATGTCTAAAATACTTCAAATATATTCTGGACAACTCTCAGAGATCATCACAGAGATAATCATTTGGAAATGTTTCTCTCTCTCTCTGGACTACTCCAGCCAACACGGCCAATAACTAAGATTGTAATATTAAGGCAGAAGATGACGGTGCATGCTAGCTAGCTATTTATTTGTTTGTTTGTCTCATTTATAGACCACCTTTCTCCCAATGAGGGGACTCATAGTGTGAAAAAAAAATTAAAACACAATAATTATGCATGAAAAACCATTAAACTATAATAATATTGATTACAAACATTTAAAAACAGATTTATTTAGTTTAACATTAGGTGAGTCTACAACAACTTCTATTGGTTCAAAACAACTAAGATCTGGTAACTGTCCAAATTGTGAGGACGATAACTCTGTCTGGAAATTGACAGGATTCATTGAGGGGCTGGCCCAAAATGTTCCCGATCGGTGGACTTCCTCAGCGGAGCACTCTGGACCGCGCATATTGTCCCACAACAAGGGTGTCTGGCCCAATCTCCCTCCGGTGGTGGGTGGTTGAAGGAAGGGTCTGGCCGAATCACCTTCCTCGAGTGACCTTGTCCCCGCGGAAAGACCACGACTGTCCATTCTAAAGCTTCTGCCGATGTCCCCTTTTCTTTAGACTTGTCCGGGTCAGGTAGCAACCCTCCTACCTTCAAATTAGGGAAGTCCTCCAACAACCCGCGCATTCTATCATATTCGTATTCTCTTTTCTCACCCCTCTTTTCCTCCCCTTCCTTCTTTTTCTCCCTCCTTGGTACACTGAACTGTCTCCTCCCACTTTGCTCCCCTATATCCTCCTCCCACACGGGCAAAATTAACTCCTCCTCTCCTTCTCTCTTCCACTAGACAGATTTCAATCTTCTCCTCTTTCCCCTTTGATTCCCTTCTTTTCCCTTCCTCCACATTCAACTCCTCCCTTTCCATTGTCTTCCCTACTTCTATATCTCTCTCTCGCTCAGACGTCTCTAGCTGAGGGGACGGCTCACTCTGTTCTTTCTCCTTTGGGTCTACCGCTCCTTCACATGGCCAAACACAACTCACAAAAGGACAAAGAGAGAAGTCACCATGGTGCTTTCTTCTACTGGATCCTTATTATTCACAGAGCCTTTTCTTCTCCCTACTTCATGATTCTCCCCCAACAACACCATCACCCCCACCTTTGCCAGAGGTCTATTATAAAAGGCCACTGGCATATGCCAGATGTGTCAAAGGTATTAGACAAGGTATTAAGGAGGTGTCAATGGTAGAATAGCAGGGATTACGGTAAAGTCTAAATAATGTATAAAATAAAACCCAAAAGGCGGTAAAGTCATTGATAAGAAAAGCTAAAGGGAAGGGGAAAATGGGAGAGCAATTATTTTTTTCATTTCAATTGTTCAGGCTCAAAAGCACTTTAAGACTTAAGTGGTATTCCCCCCCCCCCCTTTCCTCTTCTCTCCGACTTTTCTTTCAGTACATCATATTCCTTTGATAATCATGTTACGATTTCCGGCGTTCTTGCAGTTCAAAAAATAAATAAATAAATAAATAAAAAACAGCATGGCCACTTGGCACAAAATAATCCCCCTCTCTTCAGCACTGGCCCTGTTGCACACACACACCCTTCCTGACAATGCTTCTTACAGAGCCCAGCTTGGTGACTTACCGCTGGTGTTTTCACAGCTCGGAATTAATAGTGTGACACCCACTTTTGCTTAGGGACCACTGGAAGGAGAGAGAGAAGACATGGGGACTAATTATGGATTAAGCTGAGTTTCTTTCTAACCTTAGGACCTCTCTGGGGCAGGGGGGGGGGTTGACTGTTGGTTTTTGTTTTTTGTGTAGGTGGCTGCCTGTTTTGGCCTGCATGTAGGTATAAGAGAGTTGAGGGAGGGATGTACAACCAAAAACAAGATATACCTACCCATGGCCTTGTTTTAGTTCTACCCCTCGCCACCATAACTAGAAATGGCCATCCTGTCATTTCTAACTTTGACAAGATCATTGAAGCCAGTATCGGCAAAACTGATCACTACACCTGCCGAATTTGCCTCCTCTTACATTACAGCTTATATTTCATTACTTGCCTGCCATAATTACAGGAAGAGCCTCGTGGTGCAGTGGTTAAACTACAGTTTTGCAGCCAAAACTCTGCTCACGGTCAGTGTTTGATACCAATGGATCTGACAGCTGACTCAAGGCTGACTCACCCTTCCATCTTTCTGAGGTTGGTAAAATGAGTACGCAGCTCATGGGTGTGTGTGTTTGTGTTAATGTATAGCCTGTATAATAAAAAAAAACTGTATACCAGCCAGAGAGTGCTTTAAGCACTATGGGGTGGTAAATAAGCAGCACACTTTTCTTTTCTTTTCTTTTCTTTTTTGAGGCTGAAGGATAGAGGATGTTTACATTCTCTTTTTTAAAAAAATCTGCGTTTTTCATGATTTTTCATGTTTCTTGCTGCAACTGTTTTAAATGTATGCTGCTTGTTGCTGCAACGACTGCTGTCTTTCATTGCTGTAAAACCTTTTTGTGCAACGTTGCTATTATTTTATTCTATTATTCCCATAAGTCGCCTTCAATTATATGAGGAAAAGGCAAGGCAAAAGTAGTTTAAATAAATAAAATAGCATGTGAGGGGGAGACACCAGGGAAAATTCTCTTTGTAAAGCAGGATATATACCTCCAAAATAAAATAAAAATATATAAATAAGCTAACGTGTGTGTTTGGACATCTGGTATATCTACACTACACAATTACTGTAATTTGCAACCACTTTAATGGAATTTGTAGTCTAGTGAGGGGTTTGGATTTTTCTGCTAGAAAGCTCCCATGTATCCTGAACTACAGCAGAGAATTCTGTGTATGTCACAGAACTATAAATCCCAAGAATCCATCAGATGGAACCATGACAGTTAATGGGGTATCAAACAGCTATAACTGCACAGTGTAGAGACATTGCAGTACGACGGCAACACTATTCTAGCACTCAAAACGGCAATGTTTTGCCCCTGGGAAAATTTAATTCTTCCCAAAGCTAACAGTCACATCAGTCTTGCTTGACAATGATTAAGGATGATACTGATCTACCAGTCTTGCTTCAACCAAGAACATCAGAGTTAATCAAAAAGTCGAAAAGTTAATGCATATTCACAGCCTCTTTCATGAAGACAGAGGAGATCATCTGGTTCAGGGGTGTGGCTTGTGTAGATCACAGGGCAGAGCACTCCTGGAGCTTTTTTTGCCCACACTTTCCTAATGGTAGTCCCTGCCCTACGTACCTGACGGAAAATGGCAATTTCTGCTTCTAGGAGCTGCCATGATTTTGCTTTTAAACAGCCCCACAGAATTTGATTTGACTAAACCCCCTTCCTGGGGTTCTGCAATATGGGAAGTGGAATTCTGGCCCTCTCTCTTCCCAACATGTTATCCTTACAACAACCTTGTGAGGTAGGTGAGGCAACGAGAAGGGGTCCTGAGGTCACCTGCTAAGCACCATGGCTGACTGGGGATTTGAACCTGTGTGTCTCCAGTCCTACTCTACCAATCTCTCCCAAACTGCACCTTTTATCACAAAGGCTCCCAGAGCAACTTACCCTCCCCCAAAAAAGGGCCATATGACAGTTTCTATCATCAGAGGTGTTGTCTGGGGCTGGTGACAGCTGTATTGGAGGAGCAAAGACGATAGGAAAAGTTGCACTGACTTGAGAAGATTCAGGTCCTTTTATTTTCAAACTATGTCCCAGCTGGGAATTTTCAATCATTTGGAAGTGTAGGCTGTAGAAAGAGTGTGACATATGGGCTACCACGGGAAATAATCCCAAAACATGGCTCGTTGTGATGCTGCTGTTATTTTGTCCCAATAAAAAAAAGAAATAAAGTTAACCGCAACAGGAGCAAAAAAAACACACCACCTTTCAAAGATCAAACCACCAGCACCAAAACATTCACAACACTTAAATAGAACCAACCACCAGCAAAAACAACCAAGACTACCTGACACGCCAGTGTAACTCCCTTGGGAGCCTGCACCTCCATAAAAATCATTCTACAGATAAAGCAAATACGGCATGGTGAATTTTAAGAGGCTGTTGTTGTCGTTCCAAACAATTCCTGTGGGAATCCTAAAGGTACGTGTTGCAAGATCACCTCTGAAGTGTTTTGTATGTTCCGGGAAGGGAGGGTGGGAAGGAAGGAACTATTAATGCTCCCAAGTTATCTAGATGCTTCAAGAGCCCATCACGGCTCCATCTACAAGCCTCACATATTCCACCGAGACACTTGACCTTCAATTAAAGCAAAATACTGCTTATTTACAGCACCTTGCAGATACTGGCAGGGAAAGATTAACAAGTGAACCCCAATTATAAAAGCCAAGCACTCTGACGCAGAAGAGAGGGCACTGCAATCAGATAAGGAAATGGTTTCCCCCCCTCCCTTCCCCAAAAGCTTGCTCTCCTAATGTCTCAGGGAAATCAGACAACAGTCTCTTTGCATACATGAATAAAGCAGGGGAACCTACAGGTATTCTCTCTCGGCACAGAAACTTTGCTTTCCCTGAGAGCAGCAGCAAAACTTGCACAAGGAGTAACTCTGTTCCTTGAAGAACGTAGAGCAGGAGCTGCTAAGGGGGATGTCACATGAAAAAGTCCACTTTGTACTGAAGCACAAGCGGGCAGATTTCAAGCCTGTGGGATCCACTTTGTTTCTCTCACCTGGATCCATCAACCAGAGACAGGGGCAAAGCAGTAGCTTAGACGACTTTCATGCTAAGCATGAAGGAACAACACAGCCAGGCCTACTACTGGGCAACACGAAACATTTACGTCTGATGTCAATTACCGGGAAACAGTAGCAAGGTATGGTAGGATAGACATATGTAGTCTTCAGTGCACTTCCTGCTTTGTGGAACAATAGGATGGTGTCCCAAAGCCACCAGTGTGGAAGATCTATTCAGCAATCCATTACCATATTGTACACAAATTAAACTGGAGATGCTTTCTTTTTTCATTGTCCAAGGCAATAAAACGTCTCAGGTTGCCCCTGAAAGACAAAGTGTCTCTGTGAACGCATTTAGCGCAGGAATTTTTGATCAGTAAGTACCTGATTGAGGAGCCAGCGGTCCAGAGTTTAATCTCTGATTGTGTCTCCCAGGAGAAGAGCCAGCCTGTGTAGCCTTGGGCAAGCTGCACTGTCCTAGAGTGCCACCAGAGAAATAGGGACAGCTAAGCCACTTCTAAGTACTTTACACCTAGAATACTCTGGAAATAATAAAAAACAGAACCCAGCTTACAGGTCCATTCCACACTGAAAAAATCCATATGCAGTTCACTCCCCCAAGCATTTTCTTTCCAGTACACTAGTTTCAGGAATTCAGGAATAAACAGTAACCCTGACTAAACAGGGTTTTCTTCTGATGAACTGTTGCTTGACAAATGGGTTTTTAATCTTGGGCTGGGCAGGTCACTTAAAGGGGCTGGTGCAGTCTCCATCATGTCCCACGGAAACCCTCTCAAGCAATAGTACCATACCTTTAAGAGCTGTGATAAAGAAAACATAAGAACTTCTGAATGTCTAGAAAGCTCTCAATATCATTATCGTTAATTATAAGGAAGATACAATCTCATCCAAGAGGCATGAACTTCCTTACATCACAAGTCTGGACAGAAGTATTTCAGGATTTTTCACATCCTATTTTTATCTCCCATGCAAAGCTGGCTGAAATCTGTCACCACTTCTCTTGACCGATGACGGAGAATGTGGCCACCTCTAGATGCTGATGGACACTATGACCTAAGTAATATGGCTAATGGGAAGCAATGATGGAATTTGCAGTCTGATAACATCTAAAGCACGGATGGGCAACCAAGAGCCTACGGCTTGTGCGTGATCACAAAAACATCACCATTAAAATTCAGCAGCGAATCAGAACAAAAAATACTTTAAGGTGGTGGGATCTCTCTCTCAATATTTTATCAAAATTCAACCCACAAGTTGCTACTGTATTTCAGTTAAGGTGCCAGGGAATGTAGCAGTGGGCTTCAGGGAGGGATGGGGACCCTAAACCTCTCCAAGGTGCTTTACTCTGAATGGTGACACATCGTCCATTCCTAGAATATAATCTCAGCATGGACTGAAACACAGCAAACCCCAACTAAAGATGTGTTTCTTCTGGGGTGCAGTCCACACTGGGATTATATTATATTATAAACCCAACTAAAATGTTGTGTTTATATTATATTATAATCCCAATCCCATGTTGGGACTAGACTAGACTAGACTAGACTAGACTAGACTAGACTAGACTAGAATATACAGTGATCCCAACCTTGGTTTACCCAGGGGTTCTTGGACTGCAGTTCCCAGAAGCCTTCACCACCAGCTGTGCTGGCCTGGGTTTCTGGGAGTTGCAGTCCAAGAACACCTGGGTTATGCAAGGTTGAGAACCACTGCTATGTTATATTATAACCCAATTAAAGCTTATTCGACGCCTGCTGTAATTCCAACCAATGGGGCTCTTTCATCCAAGAAACACGGTATTTTGTCCCAAAGGAACAGAACACAGAGGCACATGCTATCCAGAACGATGCTACCATATCAGCATCTAGCAGAATGCATCAGTTATTCCTTTCCTTCCTCATTAGTCACTGCCACCCCCAAGCTTCCAGATTCAGCTCTTTGCCACCATAAATGCTGAGGCAGCAACATACCACGTAATCCTTCTTTGCCACTTGTGAAGTTTGGGGAGACTGCAAAACCATTCCAAAATATATAGTGGGTCACGCTGAGGAGTTGACATCCATCTTTGCCAGCCATCTGCTGCCTAAAGTCCACGACTGCTTTTGCTGACACTTCTCTCCCCTTCCCAGGCTTCACATTTCTCTCTCGCACTTTCCTTGCGCAACTTCCTCCCTGACATATACACACAGACACAACTCAGTTTCTACACTTTGGGTCTTGGCTATGCTCTAAAATCTCCTTGCCAAAGACCTGGGGGGGGGGGGAGGAATTAAGGCTTATTCAAGCAGGAAGAGGAAGAGCCCCCCACCCCACCCCAAATCTGCAGGATGGAATTGCAAATTATCTCTAGTACAGACTCTCAGACATTGGTACCATTCAGATCACACCAAAATATGTACATTGGTTAAGGCTGCATAATTAAGGAAGGTATAATTGCAGTTTACAATTGGGTGGGAAAACAGGACCAGAAACCATGGTTTGAATGAGTTTGCAAGCTACTATCTGAGATAAGATCTAAATTAAAGACCTATAATTAATGTCTGTATACACACATACCCAGTGTGGAGTCGTGGATACAGTGATGGTTTAGGACTCTGGAGATCAGGGTTCGAATCTCCACTTGGCCTAGGAAACTCATTGGGGGAGTGGAACTGGTAAAGCCACTCCTTAAACATCTCATTTACCTCGAAAGCCTTATTAGCCTTTCTATAAGTTAGTTCCAACCTGGCAAGACAAAACTAACTAATTAATGGTTCCTGGTTTTAGGGGCTGGGATTTCTGAGCCAGGAGGGAATGAAGAATATACTGTGAAAAATCAAGTATTCTGGGAAAAGCGCATACATTTTTCTCAACTATTTTTTTATTGCACTGTAACCTTGAACTGTCTCTGGCCAGATCAAGAGTCTCCCTTATTCCGGCCTGTCTTGTAGGCCTAAGGCTAATGGCAACAGATGATGGTTAATCCTTAGGGATCGCCCTCTTGTGATTAATATGTAATCATCGGACTAATGGAGGGAGGCTACTTCAGAAAACAAGCTTTTGACTGAATACTGCAAGGATGCCCCATATCACGGCAATAAAAGCAAGCAAAGAAGTGGGGGGGGGGGAAGGAAGAAAAAAAAGGAACAGCTAAGATAGAAAATATATTCACAATCAGGACAGATAATTTGCTTGCTTTCTGCTAACCCACAATAAGGCACAGTCTTGACCTACATGCTCCGTTTCTTTCCTTTGTTAAAGCCACCCTACACATACACACACACACCCATGCACACAACGCTTCCCCATCACCCGATACTATTTGCAAGGGGAAAAGCACAGCCGTGTTTGCTAGGATACATAACGTTGCGTCCTGCTGTTATTTCAATCTCATTACCGCATCAGCAGCAACACAAGTGAAATTAAAAAACATCTTCCGCTCGCTATACTTACTAACAACCTTCAATATCTTTAGTGTTCTCCCACCCACCCCCCACTTCTCTTAAAGCTATTAAAATATTTTGGAACAACAAGAGGCTGACCGTACAGAAGAGAAAAAAAAGGGAATAAGGTGGAGGGGGGGGATGATGCTGACAGCTACTTGCGAGATTTGTATGGAAATAAGCAAAGAAGAAGAAAAAACACACACTTTTTTCTCTCTCTCCTCACTTCTCCTTGGCTTAGAAATGACACTTGGAAACCACCTCGGATTTGGCAACCTGACGCATGACATTCATGAGAACAGATGTGACAGCGAAGAACGCGCCGGTGCTCTGATAGGAAAACGGACGTGTCGGCGCAGGTGTAAGGCTGGTCATTTGTTCGATGTCACTTTGGCATGTGTGCACCCCCATCACACTTGTCTGCCCCCACACACACATACCCGCTAGCAAACACAGTGGCCAGTTTGTGAGAAAAGGCGGCCTGGCGTGGGAAGGCAATTCGAAAGCTACCTTGACAGAGAAGCCTAGCAAAGCCAAAATAGTGTGGCATCTTGAAAACTAACAAATTTATTTCGGCGTGAGCACTTGTGGATTACAATCCACTTCCTTGAGATGTCTGGGAAACACAACATTTAGGCCATGGGTTTAATGTACACCCATGCGCATCTGGGCATGGCGACAAGGACCAAATCAAGAGTGATACAGGAGCAGATAAATGAACCTTTAAAGCAGAAAACAGCATTCTTAACACAAATAATGAACTTTGATAGGGTTGATGCTGTAAATATCTTGGTAATAGGAACAATGATTAAATAATGTAAACAGCCCAGCAGGAAAGCATCACTTATCTGAACTGGGGATTGCTATGTCTCCAACCATCTTGAAGACAGCTAATTCCATTTTAAGACTGGTAACTGTGCAAAAGTGTCAGACTAGAGCTGGCAATTCAAATCCTTAGTCAGCAAAAAGATCGCTGGATCTGAGAGAAAAAAGGGCAGTGGTGACGGTGGTACTTTGAACTACATGCCCCACACACAGGTTCCCAGGTGGAAAGATGGGGCTGGATTAAAAATACAATAAAACAATCACATGAAACGTGTAAGTAATTGGAATCTATATCAGCATCATCTGGATAATTTTGGGGGGGGCAATTAGATGCATCAGGGTATGTGAGAGCAGAGGTGGAGGAAAAGCAAAGCCAGAAAGAAAGAAGGAAAGAGGAAGAAGGAAAACACAAAAGGAAAGAAAACAGAGCACCTGCTGAAGGGGCACTTGAGGAATATCTAACGACTGCAAAGCTGGTTGCTTCTGTCACCCAACCAATAAATCATGCAAAAATGACTGAAGATGGACTGTCCAAGAAAGCAATTCCTTAGCTTATTCCAAATTAGATGTAATTTAAGGGTGGTAGTGGTGGGCCGGGGCACTGAATGCTGGGCTCTCCTGTGTCAGGCACCCATGAAGCTAAAGACAGAGCAGCACGCTTGCTTGTTCTGCTCTAGAGATCTGTGAGTGGTTTGAAAAGCATCTTTTCCAGAGTGGAACACAGAGGTAGTCACGTTGGCCAAGAAATAAAGTTCGAGATGGATACGCTACACTCTGAGAAGGTATGCATTGCTATGTCTTTTACACCACTATCTCTGATTCAAGGAGTTCAGCAGGACTCTTTGAGGCAACGCAAAGATCCACCGTCGCTCTGGGAGGCAAAGCAGAAGCAGAAAACACCCACCAGAGCTGCAAAACTCCTTTCAAATTGCTTTGGGTGAAAAAAACAACAATGATCGTCCTTTCTCTAGCCATAAACTCGGTGATTTTAGACGCACGTACACCTTGCTTTCATTTGCAGAGGACGGAAACTATATTTTGTCTATGGTTTAGTCCTCCTCACCCCCAAGCAAGCAAGAAGGCGGAGCGGGAGGGGAGGTTACAAAAAGGTCTCTATTTCCTTGAATGGGCTTAGTATCTACCTATATAGCCACAAAGACGCCAGATGCTCTCCTTCAGTACAGCAAGGTCACTGGAAAATCTCACCAAACAGCACATTTCTTCTGGGTTTTTTTCCCCGTTTTTTTTTAATGAATCAACCTCCTTATGTTTTTACCCAGCAGAAGTAAGCCATTGCCCAGGGCCAGATTGGCCTTGCCGTATTATAGGGATCAATAATATGGTGTGGAGGGGGGGGGGGGAGAAAACAGAGAGGCAGAAGGTTAGGGGAAAGGAAGCTATTCGGCTTGTTTCTGTTTACAACATTTCCTCACCGGCTGTCTCCGGAGCTGGACATTTAGCAACCCAGACAGAAGACATTACTGCTTAATTAGAAACGAGACGGCCAGGGGGTGCGTGCAGAGGTTGGCGGCCGGGCGCCGGGCGCGGGCGTCGCCATTTCGACTGCGTTGCCGAGGTAATTCGAGCTGTCACATTCAGCTGTCAGGAGTGGGTAATGGAGACAGCCTTGGGGAAAAGCTCCATGGGGGGAAGGCAATACCTCGGATTAAAGCAACCGACCACAGTAGATCAATGCCTCTCCCCACGAAATGCAGCTGCGAGTCCATCCATCTGAGCGAAAGTAACGCATCTTGGGAGAGTCGGCGGGGGGAGCAGAGCATTTCCACGGGCAACGGATATTATCCAAATTAGCCACTCAGCTATGAAGTGCTCAGACTTTTGCAAAAAAAGGTCTCCAGTAGTGACGGCAGGGTGGGTTCCCCCCTCCTCCTCCAGGGAGGGGGTTCTTTTTAATGGCTTGTGTGATTCTCATGAGGGTTTGCAAAAACAACACATCTGCTGGGGGGGGGGGGGGAACATGCAGCACTCCGGAGTCACACTTAACGAAATGCTTGCAGCGGCAACAGTGACGGGAGGTGACAGGGCTCCTCGTTACCCAGCGGCCTTCGGTCTTTGGTTCATTCAGGTTTTTAAGGCACGCTCTCCTGGAAAAACAACCAAGAGTCTCGTGGTGCCTTGAAGAGATGGATGCATTTTTTTGTTTCAGGTACAGTACAGCAGACCGACACACCTACCCCTCTGGAAAATACCCTTAAAAGCACACACACAAAAGGGCAACATGGAAGTATTAACACACCAAGATATTATGAATAAATGAAACTGTGCACATATATACATTTTGGACATACCCCCACACCCCCACACACACATTCAGGAAGAGATCCTATGCTCACAGTGCAATTCTTCCTATATCCACTCAGGGCAGTAAGTCCCTCTGAACCGTGTGGGGTATGCTCTCAGGTAGGTGAACAGCAGGATATGATGGAGGAGGGCAAACCCAGGTGGTAACTTTTATAAGAATTCCCCGCTTACAAAATGCTCTGGTCTCATCCTTCACCTTGCCATCAGCTCAACACTCAGAATGGAACAACAGAACAAAAAACAGAATCCAGCCCCTGAACCATGTAATATTCGTCCTCCATCACATGGAGAGGGTCACACCTTGTAGCTAGAATGCTTTTATATGCCATCAAATCAGAACCAACTTATAGTCATCCTAATAGGGCTTTCAAGGTACGTGAGCCTCTGTTCCCCACACCACCTTGGGTATCCTGTAACTAGAACAGCTACAATTAAAAGTTAGTTACACTGCAAAAGTAGTCATTATGCAATGTAGGCAGTTATTGATGCCTACTGCTACCTCTCTCTCGGGCCTTTGGGAGGAAGGGCACTGCCTTCTTTTTGCAGCTGAGCTAAGAGAGACATCCAGGGTCTGCATGACCTGCTCAGAGGCCAGGACCATCCTGGACAATTCAATTAAGTCAAAGGTGGGCAAAATCACACAATCCAGTATGGGCCCGAAAGCTCTCCAGATCTGCAAACACCCCAGTCACATCCTGATTCCATCTAGAGGTAGAAAAGAAACATATTTACATGACAAATCCTGCTCGAGGTGTGACCGATTCCGGCAGCTATGAAGGAATGAGATGTCAAAGATTCACATGTAGGTTCTGAACACCCATCACAAATCCAAGCAAGCCAATTTACAAATTTTGGGAGTGAAAGACCCTCATGCTGTATCATTCATAGTCTATTAGCCCATGAGGATACTTCTAACGATGGGCTATCTATAACACTTGTTTCTGCCCAGATGGAAAAAGACAATGAAATCTACATTCCCTCAGAAATGAAACTGATGTGTGAAGAAGCTGATTCTCAAAAGGTTGCAGACTGGAATTTAAACAAGAGACTTTGGTCTCAACATCTGTCCTAAGTTAATCTTGGGGAGTTCTGCTTCTTCCAAGCTCTGCCTTGCCCAGTCTGATTAAGACTCCTGCAGGAGTCAACAGTAAACCTTTGAGGCTTTAATGGTGTAATAAAGGTATTCCCCTCCGACTTTTAATTTTGCACAAGAACCATGAGGCTTTTTTGCAGCACACCAACATAAGTGATCCTTTAAATGTTCATTTCTAGTGTTAATGACATCGGTGACACTTTGAAATCTCATTAGCAATGTGTCACCCTTTTTTTCTCACCTCACTTGGTTCCCACCCCACTACCATGGACTCTCTGTATATAAACCTCTAACTATTGTGTTCCATTTGTCTTATGAAGTGGACTGTGATCCATGAAAGTTCAGACAGAAATGCATCAGTTAGTCTTTAAGGTGTCCTGGTACTTCTGCTTTTATTTCTTTTGTTTCTCTCATACACACTGAAACAGACTTACGCGACCACCTTGCAAACAGCTGCATCTCAAGATACAGGTGGCGACCATAATAACCTCAGAGCGGGTTGGACCTCTGCATGCAAGGCTGAGTTCAAAATCAAAAGGGAAATGACCAAAAATACCTTTCCACATGAACAGTAGTACTTACTGTTATGATGCAGGCCTCAATGAGAACACAATACCACAACTCTGCATGCTCCCAAAGGATAAACAACCTCAGATCAGGGAGACATTTCTATTTTAATTTTTAAAACAAGTTTTCAGCCCTCACAGGTTTCATCTTTTTTAAATCTCCTCCCCCCCAAAAAAAAACCATCCATTAACACTCCACAAATATTCACTATAATCTACTATTGTGCCTGGGAATCCATCTCCGATGTAAGGTGAGGAAGAAGAACCCAGAATAATCTTGGAGTGGGGGTTGGGGAGCTGTCAAATTACCCTCCTCACTCCCCCAAAGAGTAAACAGCATGCATGTAAGCCACCATTGTTTTTTCTTTGCTTTGCATTGCATCCACTCATGCAAATTTATCATCTTACATGGCAAGGACAAATTGCGCATGCAAATAATGCATCGGAAATATGAAGCAGGTGACAAGTGCAATTCTTAAATGGAAGGAATTTGTAAGTGGAACAAATGGAGGTTAATAGCTGCAGGTGCTACTCACCACAAGGTCATTTGGTTTGGTGCTGGCCCCAGAGCTAAGAAAAAAAGATGCACCTGATATTTGGTCTGTACACACCCTGGTTTTGTCACAAACACACATGCACGTGAGCAAGCACACACAAAGAAAAAGAGAGGAAGGAAAAGAGAGGGGGGGGTTTCTGATGCTTTCATTAGATTTCCTGCTATCTCACAAGGGGATCTGTAGGAAATCCGATTTTAAAGACCAAAAAACAGGGAAAGCACTTCATCGCACTGGGAGCAAATCGAAATCTAATCCTGGTTCTCTTTATATACAGTGGCGGCTGGAACATTTCTCTTTGCTTAACGGTTTAAGCGCTGCAGAATAAGCTCCCTGAGATTGCTGTATCTCATTCCCAAAAGTGTCCCGCAGGAGCCTAGGGGATGTTTAACAAGAAGAAATCACTCTTATATGTTGCTTAAATTGATAAAACATTCTGTCTTGGTTGAAACACACACGTCTCATTGCGCGCAACACACTCTCCACGTTCACAGTCGTCGGAGAGAAGCAAAACCCCCGAGCAAGAAAAGTACTAGAATCCCTCACTACAGTTTCGAATTCAACTCTCTTCCCTTTAAATTAGAAGGAATAAATCAGGGTGGGCAACGTACCGCCCTCCAGATGTTGCCGGACTGCAACTCCTGGAAGCTGTAGCCACCACATCTAATGGTGGAGCTGCAGACCAACAACACCTGGAGGGGGGCATATCTGAGAAACATTACTTGTTTTGTACAATCCACAAGGCAGGGCTCTTATTTTTAACACGCAGAGCCCCAAAGGGAACACTCTGGCACGGAGACTCTTCCACTAAGGTCTCACCTGGCCACATACACAGCACAAACATCCCTCAACTTTTTTTTCCAGCCTTAACGAGATGGTTGAAAACCATTCAAATATGTTGTCGAGCTAAACCAGGTTCTGTTTAAGGGAATAAATGAAGCCGTGGGTGGGGGGGGTGGGATTTCCCCCAAGGGCGTCTGAGTTTTAAATAAAACCTCTAATTGCCATTCCATATTCATGAAGCAGGGGCTCTGTCAAAATTACACCTGTCATGGGATGTCTCTGCTTTGTTTTCTTGTGGGGAAAGATTGCTGTTCTCCATTATAGGCAGGTTGTTGTTTCAGCCTTGCTTTCAATATATTTTGGGTAAAAAAATATAGATATAATTTATGGAAAGCTCCACTGTTGCCATACGTTGTGCTCCATCCCTGTGCAGGAAATGAGTAGCCTTTAATCTGTATAATTACAATAAAGAGGAAAGAATAGCTTAGCAGGGTAATTATATTTAAACAGGGGAAAATAAGATAATTTCCCCACCTGTAAGAAATGTAGCTACCGTGGGAAATTTGGGCCGATATTATTTTCAGTTTATTTAGAGAAACACTGCCACCACAAAATGTACAGATGCAACTTTTCCTTCAGAGTAGCCACAAAGTACAATTTGGCTCTGTGAGGGTTCAGGATCTGGCTCCTGTTTTTCTCCAAATAAATTAACAGACTTACGAGGTTTAGAAACGGGAGTTACATTTATTGCTGTGTTCAACAAGAAACCGATGTCTGCAAAGGCATTCCAACTTTTATCTCCTTCCAACAACGGGTCAGGAAGGGGTTTCCAAGTTTCTTCTTTAAAGGAGTTCCCCCCAACAGAGTTCCAAGGTCCGGGCCAGTCCATAGTCAAATCTGTATTCAATATCTGTCCGGGTTCTCCCTCCAGTAAGGGTACGGTGTCCTCGTCTCGGGGATCCACCCAGGTGGGTTCCCTGGAGGTCTGGAAGGTCTGCCATGGTCCCATGGATATCCCCTCATCTGGGTCTCTCTCACCCTCCATTCTATTCTTTCCCATCTTTCTCTTTCAACCCTTTCTTTCTCTTCTCTCAATTTCCTCCTCCACTCCTTTGCCTCTGTTTCACCCCAATAAGATGGTCTTGGGGTTACCTCCCTCCTTCTCCTATAGTCTGCTTCCTCTTTTGGTATACGGAGCTTCTCCCATTTTCCAGTCCATGGGTCCTGCATCCAGATCCACTCCCAACCTGGAGGCAACTCCCCTTCTCCCCTTTTTATATCGGCCATTCCCGCCTCTACCTCTACCTGGGACTTCCGTTCTTTTCCCGCCATTTCTCTCCCGGTTTCTTTAACCGCCAAGTTTTGTACTCCTTTCTCCACACTCTCTTGGTCTGTTTCCGGTAGCTCTACCTTTCGGGGAGGCGAAACTGGCAGGGTCTGCACCTCTTTTTCTATAGTGAGAGGACGGGACGGCACTCTAGCGAGAATGGCTTGGTTCTCGCCCTCGTTCTTACAGGCTCGTCCACGACAGCCCCCCCCCCGGGAGCCAGCAATCAGATCCTCTTATAATCAACATTTACCCAAATTAGTCAGCATGGTTGGACAGTGTCATCAAAGCTACCAACATGAATTTGACCCAACTCCGGGAGGCAGTGGAAGACGGGAGGGCCTGGCGTGCTCTGGTCCATGGGGTCACGAAGAGTCGGACACGACTTAACGACTAAACAACAAAAATAAATGGCCATTGTCACATTGGGGGTGAGGACAGCCTGGGTGAGGCAGAAACAGCCTCTGGACTTAACAAAGTTGCTCACCCCCTATTTTAACTGTGGATGCCAGGAACTGACCTCCGGGACCTCCTATATGTAAATCAAGTACATTATCACGAAGCTAATGCCCATTTCCATCCCAACAAAGTCATTCTGAAACTACAAATCCAACCCCCCCCCCAAAGTAGCTGACAAAATTATGTTACAAAAGCAGTTGCAGCTATAATTTCAAGGCCATCTGAAAGTAATTAGCTGCTGTTTATTTATTTATTTACAAGATTTTTTTAGCCGCGCCATTACCAGTGGTCTCTGAGCGGCGTACAACATTTGATGATGATGATGAACCTTTCAGTGACTTAAAGTAGCCGGTTGACAATAAACAGTGCTTAAATATGCAATTACTGCAGATTAGGTGGGAGAATGACATTTCCCACTGGTGGGTGCTTTAATTGTTACCATCAGAAGAGTTCTGTTGGGCACATTTCACTCTGAACGGAGACATTTTATCAATGCAGTAGACCCACCAACACCTTAGGCTCTGGACCTTTTCCCCTATAACATCCCCCCCGGCCCAAACTTTCCACATTACAGTTATTTTCAGAGGAGGAGGAGCAGCCTTCAGAAGTGGAAGCAATTTATGAGGGAGCTTTCGTTGACATTGTTGTTTTTTATTCCCCCAAAGTTTCAAACAAGAGCTTTGCCAGCACTACCTGGAGACACTAGGTACTGAACGCAGGATGCTCTGCTGATCACCCGTTCCCTACAAATTCAGCATCCAATGCCGGCATCACCTTTCAGCATCCTCCGGCAACCTCCACAGCACTCCAGCAGGGCTTGCTGTTCACTGAGGGAATCTGACATCTGTGACCAGGAGACACCCCCGAGTCTACATTTTCCAAGATGCCCTGCAGAACTGGCCGTAATGTCATTAGTAGGAGAAACTATTTAAAATTCCCTGTAATTCTCCGAGCAATGCTACACCAGGGATACTGGGGCGCTGTGGAAAATATGAAATGGCAATGAGAGATGCAATGTGGTGGGGGAGACACCCTGCTGTGGCCCCATCAAAGTAGAAGCTAGCCTTATCTCTATGTCCTCCCCTTTCCACTCAATTTCTTATGCTTGACCTTAAGAAAGGCACCTCTCATGCTTTGGAAAAGACAGCTCACTGTCCTTTCTTCCAATGCTTTCCACCAAAGCTATGCCCCACCTCCTCACTTGACACAGACTCTGCTCTGCCTGACAGTCAATTTAAAAACAAAAACAAAAGTTTTTTAAAAAATTAAAAAACCAGCAAGAGATCAAGCAGGCTAATCGTACGTGGCAGATAAATAATTAATCATCCATCTCTGTTTAATACCAGAACAAACAAACAACAGACAAACAACGGAAAAGTCAACACATTTAAGGAGCGCGCGCCCGCTGCGGAAGGCCCCACAGCCCTGCATATGATTTAAAATTTACAAAATGCCAGCTCGCTAAATAATCAAAACGCGTCGGCTGTGTCTCAGAAATTGCCACCTGCGGCTAATGCTCCAATTTTAAATGCATCCCCGAGTCAATCTTTGTAAATTCCACATTAAATATTGATCAGCCTGACAGGAGCCTTAATACGGTATGTTTAGCGTACACGCTTTACGTACAGAAAGCAGCCGTTTAAACCAGCAAAAGGTAGCTCACCTAAAATTGAAAATAAGAATGGCACACGGCGGGTGAGCCACTGATCGCCTGCGGCGAGCTAAAACTTCTTGGAGGGGACCAAAAAGGAAGCTTTATAAATTAAGATACTTTTATTTTTGAACAAATATGTCTGAAATACGCCTTGCGTATGAATGGTTTGCACAGGTGTGTAGACAAACAGCTTAGCACAGCTTTTCTACAGACTCTGCTCAACTACAGCAGCCATCCATTATCACTAAGTGAGACTTTTACACAAGAGATACAAGAAGAGCCTCCACGTGATACGAAGGTAATGGATAATAGTAGAAACTACGAGCTCCAAGCACTACTACAGTGCCCTGCAGGAAACTCTTAGCCCTGCTGACTGGAGGTCATAGCTATTTTTCTGCTCTGGCTTGCTTCTACGACTGAGGAAGCTGCCACAAAATGCCTTGGCCGTCTCTGCTCTTGTAAAAAGGAACTAGGCACTGCTCAAGGAAGAGTGGACAAGCCAACACAAGGACAGTGGCACTGAGAGAGATGCGTACAGGCGCTCCTACAGGAAACTGTACCAGCTGTCAAAACCAATATCCGCTTACAAACTCCTTGAGGCCTTCTTGTATATGAAGGCTCTGCTTAAAGCTCCTCTATGAGAACCAATTCTCAGAGGATGTATCAGAGGCTCAATGATCTGGGTTGTGGTTTCGATCTGGATGTCAGAAAGCATCGTTCAAAATCCATACTGGGCCATGAAATACACCCGATTCCAGTCAGTCCTTTGGCCAGTCCAGAATAACAAGCACAAAAACTTGTTAAAATAGTCATCAAAAATACCTGGGCTATGAGCGGCTATTTCACACATCTATTAAACAAAAGAACAAACCCACACAAATGATACACACAAAAGATCAACGTTATTTGATTTATTAAACAATAAAATTGAGTTCTGGACTATTGTTGCCAAGTATGTACAGCAAAGATAGGAACTCAACAGTCCCATCAACCCCACCCGACTGAGGCTGTGGTGCAAGACTGCAGTTTGGTAGCTTGAGGACGACCAAGTACCCATCCTTGATTTACTATCAGTCAAACCAAACATAAGGGACCCATCATGCACCTGGTGGTCCCAGTTCACAGATAAAACAGAGGAGTGGGGATTGTGCATTAAGAGTAATAGCACAGGGTATAAAGAATACTTGGCAGTCTATCTACCTTCATCCATATCTCACCTCCTTAATCTGTGCTTCAAGAGAGGTGGAACGGTTTGTAACCATATACCCAAGTCTTCTCTTGACTGAACATTTAGCCTCCCTTGTAGTTGTACCGTTGACCTCTTTGGCACTCCTCTCATTCCCAGACAATCTGCCCATTTCTCACACTTCATCACTACGGATGCTAGCCGCCTTTAAAAAGTCACGCTCTCCTCTGAATAAACAAACTAGAACCTCTGGGTAGCCATGAATAGGACTGCCCCATAAGAATTCAGGAAGGTATTTTCCCGGGCAACAGTATAAACATGAAGCGACCAACTGTGTGTGTTTGTGTTTAATGGAGGGCCCACACAAGGTTGTTGTAAAAGGGCTTTGCACATGTCCAGGTGCAGCTAAAAACCTTTAAAAAGGATCCCAGCGGCAGTCCAGCTGAAAGAGGCCACAGTCCTTAGCTGGATACTCTCAGATAAGGTCCAACGGTATATAATATTAATGCTAAAAACCATGACCTAAATAAGGCCACTTAAGGTGTTAAAAATTGCTCAGCTGCCTTTAAGCATACATGCAGACAGTAAAGAAGGAAAAGATGGTAAATCACAAAGACAGAAGCCAAGCAATTTTTTAATAGCCAATGCAACAAGGCTATCGGAATTGCATGCATTAGTTTTGCACGTTCTACAGAAATGTGCCAGAACTCGTATCAACAACACGTGGTGTCTCCCAGAGTTGCTGTTGAATGGGATATAATTCTCATGACCTTGCACCAAGGAGACTGGGGTGGGGAGGGCCGTTTTCCCATTTACCATGTAAGAATGAATCAAATCAGCATTTACATCCATATTTCATAAAACTTATGTCTTTAGCACTTATCCATTATTCCAATTAATTTGGGCAAAAACCCGGAACAGTGGAATATATGTTACACATTCAGCACAAACCCAAAGCGTAATTTCTCAGTAGTCTGAGTTTGCTCTGAGAATAACACTACATAAGATTGTAGCCATAGATTATAAAGGGAGGCATGTTTATTCAAAAGCAAGCCCCCTTTGCTTCAATGGAGCTTCGGTTTTCTCAGATAAAGAGAAGTAGAAAAAGCAAATTAAAATATATATATATATATTTTTTTATATTGCCATAGGTAAACAGACCAAACCGAGGGCTGGGAATGAGTTACAGCTTAACACATTTTGGAGGGTCCCAGTTTGGGAGAGACTGGACTAGAAACTTCCTTTAATAAAAAGAAAATTAATCTTCACAAAATTGGTGTTGAATATCCTTAAAATGTTGGCAGGGAGAGTTGGGACCAGCTCAGTAGCATCTCCTTCCTCCAAAGTAGTGCCCTTTCTTAGTTTTACTCTTTTCCAGGGTATTTAAACAAAAATAAATATTTGTATACTTAAATATTTGTATACTTAAATATTTATATTGCCTTTTTAACGATGTAAACCGCCTGGGTCCTTTTTAAATAATATTTTAAATAAACTTTTTAATTATTTTAAATAAATCAATAAATCTCCCCCCTCCCTGTCTGATTAAATTTTCATAAAGTTCTACTCAGAATGGATTTCTACATTTTTTTTCAATATTTAAATTGAATTTATTTTTAAAGTTTGTTGATCAGGATATACATATAATTAACAGCACATTCCCCCCTCATGTCCAGCCTTTCCATTCTGCCTGGCTTAAAAACTAAAAAAAAAGCTATTTTTGTTCAATTTAAAACTATAACAAAACACAATGGAAACAGATACTACTGACCCACGAGTAATATATCTTAAACAGAGGCAAATTCAAACGTAATAGGAACATACCTGAATATGTGACTCCTGAGGGAAGGCCAAATTTTGCTCCCACTCACAACTTTGAAGATAAATTTGCCTCATTCCCACAAAAAAAAAACAAAAAAAAACAGCTCCTGGCATGTGTATTATTGGTACCTCACCCAACTCTGGGGCCCCTCAAAATCTCCTACTACCACCAAAACCAAGTAAAACTCCATTTTACACACACTGCCAATGTAGGCCTCATGCCCCGTGGAAAGCTGGGAACTGTAGTTCTGTGACGATGGCTTCACTCTACCCCGGAGCACTCTTTGAACAGTCCCAGAACTACATTTCCCAGAAGCACTTGCAGTGGAGTGGGACGACCTTCCCCGTGGGCCTTATTTCTAATAAATTTGGACACCATTACAAATGTATTAAGAAATCAGTTATTAATCCCTTTTACATGCCCCTCAGTTTTCTCCAAGAGGCTCCCGATAGTGTGCATGGCTTGAGGGTTGCCTCAGGAGGAAAGGGCTACCTTTCTGCCTTTTTAATCATTGGGAGAAAATCACCAGGAAATTTCCAAACAGCTATGAACTGGGCAGTCATTCTGCAAATTTTCCCCTCCTTCTTTCACCTGAGACATCAACTGAGGCTACTTCACCCAAGCACAGCTTATTAGATTTACTCAAACCTAGTTTGATGCTCAAGCCACTACCCTCCACTACTCTCGATATGTATCCACCATTTATTTCAATTTATTCATCATTTATATAATAATACATCCCATGGGCTGCATCTGAGGAATTACATGAGGGTATAGTTCCCCCTGCCCCCTTTCCTGTGATCTCTACATATATCCTGGGTGCCAATTACTGTTCTTGATTTTCTGACCCCAGGGGCCAGCCCAATATATTTTGCCGCCTGAAGCTGGGCTGGAAATGGCACCCTACCCTTGGACCCGGTATTGAACGCCAGCCAAGTTCTCTGGGCACAGGGGCAGAAGGATCCCTCCCTGGCAGTAATAATGCCACTAGCGAGTCAAGAACCATTTGCTCGGGGAAGAAGGGCTGCTTGCTCCCAGAGGCCAAGGCCCCCTTGTGCCTAATGGTAGGGCCAGCCCCGAGTTCTCCCAAAGTGGCTTTCAGCCCAAGGATTCACCAGCTCAGAGCCAAAGCTGAAGGTCAGTGGGGTGAGCTTCCCTTGCACTGACATGCTTTTGTGAGATGAAATCAATATCCCTAAGAAGAACAACAGCATTCACGCTGACAAGGGTAAAAGGGGGAAAGGAATCCAAAAGGAGAATAGTTCTCTGACGAACGAAAGCAGCAGAGAGGAAAAAAACACCCTAATCAGTGTCATTGGATAAGAAGCAGGGAAGGGAATCACTATTCATTTCATCATTGCTGACACTTTCGTTATTTTTAATCTTTCTGTTTCTACGCTAATGGGAGCAGCGCGGAGGAGAAATGAGCCACACTGGGTTATTTTTATTTCGGCTCCGTATAAAACACTCCGTCTGGGAGGATTTTCCATGACATCAATGATTAGTAGAAAAAAGGGCGGAAGAAAGGGAAAAGGCAGGGAGGATATGATAATATATATATATACAGTATATGCATTTTCCTAACACAAAATACTTTAAAAAATATATATGTCGTGAAAGAAGTAGATGCAAACCAAGCTAGAAAAGGGGATGATGGTATAGAGGTACTGGAAAAGGTTGAATTGTAGGCTGTAATTCTATACACACTTACTTGAGAGTCAGTCCCACTGAATTTATTGGGATTTGCTTCTGAGTAAGTCTGCACAGAACAGCACTGTAAAATCTTTATGGGGTGATCGTCAAAAACCCCATCAAACTTGCAAAATTACTTTTTTGGACTCTCAGGAGCACAGCTAGCTCAGGTAAGAATGGGCAAGTGGCAATTAGAAATGACCATGAATTTTGTTCATAGGATGGGAGGTTGCTCTCCACATCAATATGTACTTGCCTGAACACTGATAATATTGTTCCTTTGAAGCTAGTCAATGATGTGTGTGTTTTTTCAAATTTTCCCAGATATATTTTCTATGCTGTCTGACTTAAAACACATTTTAATGTTAAAGCTCTACACTTGATTCTGATCTTTTTACAGCTGTTTTTATCTTCTCTGCTTTGACCTTTCAGTCATGGTTTTACGATGTTTGATTACAATTTTATTACCTACTTCACATCGCTCTGGGACTTTTCTATGGAAAAACAATCTAGATGTAATTTATCCACCCCTTCCAGGATGTTTATTTTGTTGAATTCCTATGTTATTGAAGTCTATAAATTCTTATTAAATTATGTTTCAACACCCCTCGCTGACACATTGTAAGCTACTTATACCTGAAAAGAGGTACCCACAGTCTTAAAATATTTCAATAATCTATGTATTCCATGTGATGCAGCGTATTTTTTCTGTGTCTTGAAATCTACTGGTTTAGCCAAAACAAAAACCAGTGTAGGCAAGTTAGCAGAAGTACGATACAAACCACAGACACAGTTATGATGCCAGTGTCTATGATTGTTCACAGTGATTTTGTCCCTCTTTTATCCACTATAAACAGGAAACGTTAAAGCTAAAGACCAAATATTAGGGACAACACATTGTGTTCTCCCATGAAGTACCAACTTTTTTGGACTTCTCAGTCAACCCATTTATGGACCATCTGCTCCAACCAAGCACTCTTCCTGAGGAACATCTTCTCCAGAATGGCGCATTTTTTGCTTGGCTCCTTCACTCTGGACAGCAGGAAGCTGCGGACTTTGCTCTGGGCAATGTCCTCTGTCCTCTTCTTCTCTCAGCCTTTTACCCCATGGCATGTCTTCCAGTTTCAAGTCCGGTTACTACTCCTACCAAGCAAACAAGAGCACTCTCCAAATGGAGCAAATCATCTCTGAATTCTTTCTGGAAGCTTATGATGTCTTTCTCCATGCCCTTCCGCTCACAATGCAGCTTTGCCAAACCCACCACGTGTTGGCTGCATGCCACAGAAGTCAATGTGGAGAGGAGACAGCTTGTCGCTTGAGCAGGGCCATTCAAGTCTAGAGACACTCAGAAGGAATGGAAACTGGTTTTTTTGGGAACTGCATTCCTGTCCTGTTCTCAACAAGCACAAGGTTCCCCCTGGTTTCCATCTCAGGATGCAAGGTGGAAGTCAACAGCGTACCATGGACAATAAGCACGAAGCTCTCCGGTGGCCAGAGTCACTGTGACTTCTTAAGAAATCACCTTTCTCTAGTAATGGTTGATAATAAAGGGACTAGAATTATGAGATTCTGACCTCATTAGGTAAGCCAATGATGCAGTTGTTCACATGACCAGAATTACATATGCCAGGCCTTGTAGAGGCAAAATGGAAGATTCTAAAGTGAAGACACTCATCATGATAGACCCGTAACTATGTCCCCAAAGAGAAACTATTCATGCAGGCAGCTACTGCTTATCCACACCAACCCAATAGTTCCAACAGTTTTCATACCACTAGCAAGACTTTTGTCAAGTTAACAGGACTTAAATTCAAGACCAAGCCATGTTAAAAGACTTCACCTAATAAAAGTACAAGTGGAATGGCTTTACTAGAACTAACAGCCAAATAAGCTTTTGAAAGCTGATGGTGACTAGCTATTATGCATTTATTTTAAAATACTTGTATACTTGTTGTTTTTACATGTCATCAAGTCACTCGTGGCAACCCCATGAATAAATGACCTCCAAAATGTTCTGTCCTCAACAGCCCTATTCAGTTCTTGGAAATTCAAGCCTGTGGTTCCTTGACAGAGCCAATCCATTTCATATTTGGCCTTCCTCTTTTCCTGCTGCCTTCAACCTTTCCCAGCATTATTGTCTTATTCACAGAATCTTGTCTTCTCATGATATGCCCAAAGTAGGAGAGCCTCAGTTTTGTCATTTTTGCTTCCAGAGATAGTTCAAGCTTGATTTGATCTAGGACCCACTTGTTCATCTTTCTGGCAATCCAGGGCCTCTGCAAAGCTCTCCTCCAGCACCATATTTCAAACAATTTTTTCCCCTGTCAGCTTTCTTCACTGTCCAGCTTCCAATCCCACACACAGCAATCAGTCATACAATAGATGATCTTGATCTTGGTCTCCAGTGCTAAATTCTTCCAATTGACTATCTTTTCTAATTCCTTCATTACTGCCCTTCCTAATCTTTGTCTTCTGATTTCTTGGCTGCTGTCTGCCTTTGGACTGTTGATTAAACAAAAGTATACAAAATACAAAAGTTCTTCCAATGAATCTTTAGACTTTAAGTTCTTTATACTGGTACAAACCTGATGGAGTGGTGTTTTAATCCACGAAAGCTTGTGTATTTATTGTATGATTATTATTTTTGGGGGTGTGGTCTATAAAGATCTTGCTTATTTTTGCATTTGTAAAATATTATTTAATATCTTTTAAAACCTGTATACTGCCCTTTCTTGAAACGGATAAGACAAGTATGCAAAAGCACAGCCAAAAATTTAAAAATGAGACCATGGAGGATGATGCAAACATAAGGGTGAGTGATACTTTTTATCAGACCACCAAAACCTCTCACACAGAAGCTAGCTTCTAAGACCTGCATGCAATCTGGCTACGAATTCTGGAACTCCTATGTCTTGACTGCAGCACCCCAAGCTCTGTAATGCTCAGCCTGATCAGCAGTCCTTCAAAATTCAAAAGATAGCCTCTGTTTGTGAGATTTAAGTAGTCTAAAATCTCACCCTTTTCTTTGGATTGTGTCCAAGGGCCACACGGATTTTTTTTCCCCTTCCCAGTTCATGGAGGATAAAAAGAGCTGTCAGCATTCCAAATATATCACACCAGCTTTGTGCTGGGCATTGCAGAAGAGCTGCTGCTTCGTGCTACTCCTTTTCATGATTTAATTGAAAATCCTGGTTTGTGCATAATGGGAGGAGGTCACCTTCTATGGGGGGAAAAGAACAAGAACAAGAAATCAGAAAAACCACCTTGACTGAGGAACCATCATATGTAATGTCGTTTTTCTTGGTGTTGTGATCCCGTTGGAGGTCAGCATGGCTTTGGATGTGGCATTTCTAAAAAAGATGCAGTGCTGTATTAAGACCATTTCCCAAGGTCCTTCAGCCCTGCTCTTTTCTATGCATTTCATCTTGAATAATCAGCTGTATTTTTTCTTTCTCGTTACGTGACCAATTACTGCATTATAGCTTTCTTCCTTTTCCATGTTTGGGATGCCTTGGACTCTGTTACTACTAGCTTCAGTACTGCTTCATTGTTCATCTTCTTGATCTAGGAAATTCTTAGCACTTGTGCAAGAAATTCAGTCCAAGTTCAAATTTTTGTTGCACATGATATTCTTCTCACTGATAGAGAGAAAAGAAAAAAGGAAAAGCTGAAGGCAGTAGGAAAACCTAACATGAGATGGATTCATGGCCTTTAGTTTGTAAGACTTATTGATGAGGATCTTTTGGAAGTAATTAACTCATAGGGTTGCATATGTCAGAACCAATTCAATGACATATAACACAGATTATCAAGAACTCGGTTTTCTGAGCATTCATTTCTGAACTGAGTTTGTTACTTAATGCCACTGACTTAATTTAGTTATTTTTGCAGATCATCTAATGATTAGCTAGTGATTTTATGTCATGTACTTATTAAATGTTGTTGATGACCTCTCCATTGACAATGGTACCACTATTTGGAATCATCATCTTCTTTACAGATTTCTTCAGGGTACATAGAGAAACAGAAGGAAGAGTGTATCTCCTTGACATACCCTTCTTCACATTTCTTCCCTATGTGTTTCGCCAGGTAATCTTCCAAATTTCACTGCAGATTACTGTTCTCTAGCCGGTACAAGTTGCCAGTTGCGCAGATATATCTCTTGAATCAAGACATTTGTTTACTAACCTCTCCATCAGCTTGATGTGTTAAACTTTATCAAAGGCTTTCTCGTAATCAATAAAGCAAGCATACATAATCCACATTCATGTCAAGGCATATCTCACCAAGTACCTGTATGCAAAATAGTGCTTCTCTGGTTCCAAATTCTTCCTCTGAATCCAACCTGTGTTATCACCTGCCCATTGTTCACACATCTTGTAGATTCTGCCATGTGTTATCTTTATGAAACTTTCAAGCAATCAGCTCATTAACCTCCTTATTCTGCAGTCACTACAATAGTTAGCATTATCTTTTTTGGGCAGTGGTCAATTTCAGCCAGCTATCAGGCTGGATAGCTCAGTGATTTAAGTGTCTGGTGTGGACCCATAGGTCAGGAGTTCAATTCCCCACTGTGCTTCCAAGGGAGAAGAGCCAGCCTGTGAAGCCCTGGGCAAGCTGCACAGTGCCAGGGCACCCCAGAAGAAGGGAATAGTAAACCATTTCTCTACCTCGAAAACCTTTAAAAGGGTCTCCGTAAGTCAGAACTGACTTGACGGCTCATGATTATTATATTGTTATTAGGAATTACTCTTGTTCTTTAGGTTTAATTGAAACGGTTCTTTAGGACTTCTGAGTTGGTGTCTTCTTTGATATATGCCCTTATTTAACTAAACTGTATTTATTCACTCAAATTATTTTGTAAAAACTGCCAAGTTTAAGCATCTAGAATACTGTCAGCACTGTGACAGCATGATGATCACAGTTCTTTAAAAAAAAATCTGGGCAACTAACCCCAACATGCCTGGGTGTTTGTCCGCTCGTAAATTTGGTTCACCCCTTATTTGCTAGGCAACGTCTTTGTCCTCAGAACACTCTGTATCACACTGTCCTCTTTAATTTTAAAAGTCCCAAGAGAAGCTGTGTGTGTGTGTGTGTGTGTGTGTGTCTTGTGCTGTTCTCCCAAGGAAGCTTTTTGGCAGCTTAATTCTTCTCACCACCACAGTTTTCACAAGACGGTAAGCCGAAATGCTCTGTCCCCCTAGTTTTTGTTTCATCCCATTACTCCTCCTAATACCCCTGTGTACTGTGCTAAGCAATTCTTCTGCCTTGTTGGTGGGAGAGATGTTCATAATGCTGCGTTTTGCTTCCGCCTGGAAGGATTTAATCCCCCACAGCTCCTTCCTCCATGTGAGTCAGTCCTTGGTATTTTTAAAAAGCGAAGCTGCAGAATACACAAGAACTTTCTGTCTGACAGACATACGCCGGCAACTTCTTGGTCGTGGGGGTGGGGGAGAATGGGCTGCGTAGTCGGCTCCCCCAGGGACTCTTTGGCAGTCAAGAGAGACAGAAACGCTTCTGGAAGGGACCTGTTAAATCTAAACCAGAGTTTCTTTCTTTCTCCTTCTCATTCCTCTCCCCCTTTCTTTGAAATTTGCTGTGTAGCATTTGGTGGCAAACGTGGCATGAAGCAGAATTAAGTTGCTCCATATCTGAATGAATGCAAACTGATTGTCATGCCAAATAAAAGAACCTGAGACCAAGTCAAGTGGACAGTGGAGCTTAGTATTGTAATCACCGGGCGTAGGCAGCTTCAGGGTTCCCGGCGGCCAATTTTCTACCCCCGGGACCCACTGGGCACTGCAGCGCCGCTGAAAATGTGAAAAAATACAAATTAAAAAAAAATCAGAAGTCCATGTGCAGCTTTATGGAGGAGTTAGAGGGTTTGTGAACCCATATCCATGGTTTTATTTCTTGAACAGTCTGTCCTGTAGGTTTCCAGGTGTGGGAATTTTTTGCCAGGTGTCTTGAACATGGGATTCCAATAATGATATCCAAGCCGTTGAGTTCCTCCACATCTAGATCTTTGTGGCACAGATGAGTATGTGATACAGGGTCTGTTCTGGTTGCCTAATCTGGGTGACTACCCTCAGGTGTGCTAGATACTACTTCCCACTGAACAAGATTCAACTGGGAGTCTGGTCATCTGATGTCCATGCAATCAAGGAAAGGGCACCATCTTGTCTTGGTCTTTGGTAGCAAAGGCCTGGCCCTGGAATAGGACAGCCTGAGACCTTGAATAATTGTTGGCACTAGACATAGGTAATGTAAGCTGATGGAGACTGATGGTTTCATGCAGTAAAAGCATCTCTGTCATGTGAACAGAGCTTTCTTCAAAGAACAGATAGAAAAAAAATTGTGATCCATTTTACTTCTAGTGTTTTGGAACCCAAAGTGCTACTAAACTCTTCCAAAGAAACTTTTACTTGGATGTTGGTGGGTTGTTTCATTTCCTTCCGATGAAGTGTATTAAAGTCCCTAAAATAGCATCCTGGTGACATCAGTGCTATAAAACAAAAATGTCCCCTCTCCATGGGTCAACGTATCCATTACACCGAGCAAATATGTTATTGTCCTGACCGTTTAATTCCATTTTGATTGATCCTTCTACACACTAAAGGGAAAGTGAAAACAGAGTTAATGTGACAGCCTTGCCAAAATGCAAGCAATAAAAAAAAAGCATGCTCAGTCACTGTCTTGGATGGGGGTTGTTTCCACTTTGTTGGAGGGGGTAGACTGAATCTAAGATAGTAGAGGCCCACTTTCAAATGTTTTGGCACTGTCCCTTTTCCTCAGTCCTGGGGAGTCTAGTAGATGCATACCTCTTAAGACGGTTGGCCTTGAACAAGAGCTTGCCAGAGAGAGAGAGACAAGGAAGCTGTTGATTCAACAACGGTTTGGTGCAAATTAAGACACTCCATAAGACGTGGACGTTCTCCCCATTATTAGCTCCGAGCTGAAGGCCAAACCAGAACAGCAATTACTTGGGGTTTCCCTCCTCCCAAGTAGTCCTCCTTAGAACATTTTGCAGGAAGCCCGGAAGTTTTTTTCCTAGCTTGCCGTCTGTCTGATCCCGTTACCTGTGGTTGGCAAGAAGGAACCAACCACTGAGTTTCTCCCAAGAGTCATGGCCTGTCTCTAGACCATTCGAGTCCAATAACTGTATGAAAGATTCCTTCAGTTGTATGTAACCTTGACATTGATTTTAAAAATTCTCCTTCTTTTCTGAGGAGACCATCAGACCTCCCATCTTCCCTTAGAGTCACCGATACGGCCACTAAGGGTTCCATTCCTGCCAACCCTCAGTGATGCACTTAGGTCTCTCACTGTACAGTAGGACCCCGGTATCTGCAGGAGACCAATTCCAAGCCCCCTCCCCTGTGAATGCTGAAAAACTAATGATACACATTGCATAGTCTCTGGCTCTATCCAGTGGCCAGTTCTGGTAAATATACCCTGGAAATACGTATAAATAGGCATTTCTGAGGGTTTCTATTTAGTATTTTCAGTCAGTGGATAAATGAATCAACAGATACTGATCCCGTGGATAGGGGAATCCTACTGTACTGCTTTCCAGCAAAGCAAGATGAAGTCCTAAGGAAGCCTGCAGAAGCAGGAGGATTGTTGCCCAGCAATCTGTCTTCATCACAAGGTGCTGAGCAAAAAGAGCCACCACAGTAGCAACTATAAGGCAGCATAAGAGCGAGGCCATCTCTAACCTGGCTGCACCGTTACATCCTAGAGGAACATCCAAGATCCAATCCAAAATATGCTTGCACATTCATTTCTTCCTCCTGGCTTCATGCCTTTTGATTCTGATTTTATTAGCTATCACACACTGGCCTGAAACTTTTATATGAGGAGCAGCCTAAGAATTGTTAACCCACACTTTCCAGGATGAGGAGTTCACTGCAATCTTATTCATTTATATTAAAAACAACAGTTTATCTTTCATTCCCCACCATTCTTTGTTAATTTTTCTTTCTTTCTTTTTGAGGACATGTACCTGAGAGTGGTTGTAAATACTTTAAATAAATGAACAACTTATTTTCTGCACTGATTATTATGCTGTAAAACATAGGAAACAGGCAACTAGTTAATTAGCGCACACATACACACACAGGGAGCTGACAGGAATACTCATGTATGCTACAAATCACCCAGATTAATTAAGGTTAGGATACTCATGTCTGAATTCTCTTATGATCGCTCAGAATAACTTTGCTCCCATTTTAACCCTCCCCTACACTTGCATGTTCCTTCTGTTAAGATCTGGTCCACAGAGAACAACACTCTTGAATTTTTTTTCCCTTTCATTTTTATTGTGGCTTTTGACCCAGCTGGTCTTCTCTACTCCTTAGCCCATTTAAGGACCATCTCCCCCAGCCAGATGCTTTTCTTGAAAACCGTATTGTCTCACACTGAGATTTTCCTCTAGTTCTTCTATTAACATTAGCTGCACTTGGAGGATTCGGCTTTCAACTTTGATCACCACCTTGGTCAAGGAATCAACAGTGCTCTTCCACTGGATCAAGCGCTCCATGATTTCCTTCTGCACCCATTCTGTGTCCTTCAGCAGAGCTTCCTCCTTTACATCCTTGCTAGGCCCTCGGTGCGGCTTCCCAGAATCCATGGCATGTTCGCTGCACACCACAGAAGTCGACAAGAAGAAGAGACAGGAAACGGATTGCTCAAGGCTGGTCAAGATTTTTCCACTGCTCCGGTAGAGGGTGGGTGAAGCTCAGCTGTAGGATTATGACCTCAGAGGTAGGTAAGCCAATGACGATATTGTTCAAGTGGCCTGGCCCAGCGGTTAAGGATGAAAATGGTGGTAAACAACAAACCAGGGATGGGGGAAATGTGGCCCTTCCATGTTGTAAAACTGCAACGACCAGTATTCCTCACCATGGGCTATTATAGTACCAAGTTCAAGTTTATTGTATTGGCTAAAAGCTGTCACAATTGTTTAAAATACAAATATGATCAAGTAAAATCATGATAAAATCACAGACATATAAAATAATAAGAGACCCTTCATATTTGGGAGTCTCCCGCACAATTGATCGTGATGGCTCTCAGGAAATTAGTGCGGATGTTTCTGGCCGCTTTTGCAAACAGCGCTGTTCTGTATGTAACATATGGGTCACAGTCCGAAAGTAACCTGACCACCTTTATCTGAGGGCTTTCCTCCTGTGTTGTTGTTTAGTTGTTAAGTCGTGTCCGACTCTTTGTGACCCCATGGACCAGAGCACGCCAGGCCCTCCTGTCTTCCACTGCCTCCCGGAGTTGAGTCAAATTCATGTTGGTCGCTTCGATGACCCTGTCCATCCATCTCGTCCTCTGTCGTCCCCTTCTCCTCTTGCCCTCACACTTTCCCAACATCAGGGTCTTTTCCAGGGAGTCTTCTCTTCTCATTTCCTCCTGTAGCCATGGGCTATGATAATTAGGATTGATGGGAGTTGCAGTCCAAAAACACCCAGAACACTACATGGGGTCGCCACAAATCGGAGGCAACTTGATGGCACAGAACCACTGTAAAGGGAACCAACTGATCCTCAGTTTTCAGCAGTGGATCTGTAGGAGAGAGAGCAATTAATTTAAGGCCAGTTGGTGCAGGTATGTGTTTGTTTTCAACCTCAGTTTTACCTGCTGCTCTTACATGACAGGTGTCAGAAGCACTGCAAAACCTGGAGTGTTCTCTCTCAGGAGATCCTATTCTATCTTCTGCCTCCTCATAGTCAAACGGGACATAAAGCAAGGGTCTATTTCTTCCGGATGAATTAAAGCAGAGAAGAAGAGTTTGATCTTGAGAACAGACCTGCCGTAGTATTCACATGGAAACCATTTACACTGGTTCAGCCAGCTGGAATTCCATCAAGAACTGGGGCAGAAGATGAAAAGAGAAATACAAGATGATAACCCATATTCTCTCTGTCTTCCTCCGTCCCGTTTCATCTTCAGCATACTCTGCGTCTGTGTGTGCGTGCAAAGTTTCTTAAGAAAACCGATGTGGAAGATTTCAATCCAACCCCATTTCCAGTAACATTTTCATTTCAGATTACAGCCCCACAGCTGAAGAGTGGACGACTTTATTAGGAGCAAATGGCACAGCAGTCGGCTGATGGAAAAAGCGTGCTTGCTGACAGTTATAGATATTCCTCCGTGAGCAATGGGAAAATATTGGGGGAAATGGAAAAGATTACATAAAGAAGGTAATACAGAGCAATTTCTGATAAAGAGTCAAAGAACCATATAATTCAACACCTATATAGACAAAGCTTCAAGGGAGATGTTAGAAAACGTAAGAACAGGAGGGCAAGATGGCCCTTAAGCAATGATTCCCCCCCCCCCCCCGTGATATAGATCGGCGGTTTGTGCCGGACAGCAATACTATCCACACTGGTGTCTCCCTAGGAACAACTGAGTGTGGGATCCCTAGGGTGTAGGGGTTAGACGGGGACTTTGGAGATCCAGGTTCAAGTCCCCACTGAAACATGAAACTCATTGAGTGACTTTAGAGCAAACCCTTTCCCCCATTCATCCTGACCTACTTTGCAAGAGTGTTGTGAAGATAAAATTGGGTATGAATGAAATGAATAGAGAAATAAATGATGCAACTTGAGACATCCCATCACCATAGACAACATGAGATTGATTGTAAGGACTTCCTCCTCTTCTTCTCCTCTTCCTCCTCAAGCTTGGAAGCTATCATGCCTGTTTTCCCCCCTTTGGATGTGGCAGCTCTAAACAACATTGTGTTGCATCCAACCAGGTTCCCATATTCCCTGACCGATAACCAGGTTCTTTTTCTTCCCCCGCTTCTTTCCCTGTTCATTCTACCTGTTCTTTTTTCCTTTTCCTTACATGATCAATGTATTCCAGTTTTCTGTGCTTTATGACTGCTTGGTCTTTATTCATTTGCTTTAGAACTCTCTGAAGCCAGGAAATTCTTAGTATCAATTAAAAATCAGTTTATTTTATGTGGGTGTTTATCTTATTTGTTTCTTACATGGTTGGGCTTCTTGTTTGATTTTATATTTGTAAACCCCTTAAGATTACTGTCCCACACCAAATCAGTGGTATATAAATGTATTAGATAGATAGATAGATAGATAGATAGATAGATAGATAGATAGATAGATAGATAGATAGATAGATAGATAGATAGATAGATAGATAGATAGATAGATAGATAGATAGATAGATAGATAGATAGATAGATAGATAGATAGATAGATAGATAGATAGATAGATAGATAGATAGATAGATAGATAGATAGATGAGAAGGAAGACAGATCCCACCTATACTGTGACAATTTGAAATACTACACATAAGGAAAACATGATGAGAAGAGAGGAGAGAGGAAAAAAGCAAATACAGGTATTAGTTCTTAATGTTCCTGTTCTTATAACAGTCGGCTGTGATAGAAACAATTCAGGTGCCTGATGGAATGGCTACTACTGGGTGAAAACAGGGAAAATATAAATAGAAAAGACATAGCCATCATCCCATTCCAACTGCTTTTTTGTTAACATTCCAAGTCCTGCGCTTGCATAATAGAAGTACGGACGTGGTGATGGATGTACCTGGCCCAAGCCCACAACAAAAGGAATTTGAACTAAAGCAGTGAATTTTCCCGATGCCATGGACATACAAAAAGATTTATCCAAACTCCAGGTTGGATCCATAACCAGTTAGACTCACAGAGCTACCATAGGAAGATGATTTAATTGGGGTCTGACCCAAAATACTTTAAGGCCAGGAGGAGGACAATTTAGGAGAGAGAAGGCCCTCTATGTTATTTCGGAGGATAAAGCAGAAAGCTCCCAAAGTACTTCTCTTCCTGCAATTAAAATACAATAATAGCATGCTAAATAAGTAACTTAAAAAATGATTCGTTTGAAATACGGTGCTGGAGAAGAGCTTTGCAATATCCTGGATTGCCAGAAGACAAACAAGTCGGTCCTAGAGCAAATCAAGCCTGAAGTCTCTCTGGAGGCAAAAATGTTGAAGCTGAGGCTTTGTGGGCACATCACGAGAAGACAGGATTCTCCGGAAAAAGACCATCATGCTGGGAAAGGTGGAAGGCAGCAGGAAAAGAGGAAGTCCAAATATGAGATGGACTGACTCCCTAAAGGAAGCCATGGGCTTAAGTTTGCGAGAGCTCAGCAGGGCAGTCGAGGACAGGACATTTTGGAGATCGCTCATTCATAGGGTCGCCATGCGTCAGAGGCAACTTGGGGGCATATAACAGCAACAAATAACTAGCCATCTATTGTCCTTTCCTGAAAATCCAAATATGCTGCAATGTGAGAATGGTGCAATGTTTTATTCTGCACTGTTGGTTTTACCTTAGTCTTACCTTCTGCCATCTTTAGTCATCATTTCACTGTACTGCTTTTGTATTTTATATTTGAATAGACTTTACACCATCCAGAGAACGCTCATTAGTTGGCAATTGAAAGGTGCCATCATTCCACCCTTAAAACAACCCTGCAAGATGCTCAGCATCGCTATTACCACCCTGCAGACAGAAGCATGGAGGCAGAGAAACAGCGACAAAAGTAAAATCTGAATGAATTATGTCCTGGTTAGCAACTCAAGTCTCCTCGCTTCCACGCTAACTTACGTCTCAGAAACCACTGCCAAAAGGAAGAAAAAAAGAAAGAAAACAAAATTCTCCTGACTTTTATTGTCTATCCATAATTGCCGCTTATTTTATATATCTGCACTTGCCGAGCCATTCCTCCGGATGTGACAGCGGGTCACACATTTTGCAATTTGTCTTGTCAAAAGTGGCAAATAACATCTTTTCGTAGGAGCCAAGGAGCAGCGTGTTATCTTGCCCAAATATTCCATTCCCCCCCCCATGCCTTTCCTTCTTGTTCCCCCTTCTTCCCCTCGAACAACTAATTTTGTGGAGCTTAAAAGAAGAAGAAATAGGAATAGACGAGGAAAAAAAATCTTTTATTCCTTCTGATTAATTAATGCCGAAATGGGGGAAGAACCAAGCAACAGAGCAGTAAAAAAAAAGAAGAAGAAGGAGAGGGGAAAAAACTGTGTAATCTCTGTGAGGACAATGTTCTGCGCCCCCTTGTGACTCTCCCCTCAATGTCATTTGTCATAATTTGACACTGATAAAGAGTTCCTCTAGAGCCACGTCTCCGTAAGGCGGTGAACGTATCCATTTTAAAGCTATTCGTATCATGCTTTTTGTGTGTTGGGGGTGGTGGTGGAAATCTCTCACTTTTCCTTTGTGCATTAATTTTCTTTCTGATTTTCAAACGGGTGCTTACCTTACGCCCTCCTCCCACCTTGCTACTTTTCTGGCGTGCCACAGATCCACCTTCTCTCTCTCTTGCCCAACTCTTGTTCCAAAGCACCGTGTGCGTTTCTTGGTGCTCATCACGGAACAGCATCTGAAAGGGAAGAAAGAATGACAGGACGGGGTCATTGACTTTTTCTTTGAGAACTGCAGCTTTTCACGTTCAAGATTGATGCCGTTCATCATCCAGAAATACACCCCTATTAATTAATACAAGGAAGTGTCCTTGAGGAGTCACAGTTGGAAGTTCTGGGTGCTCATCTTCTTAATGTTGTTTTAAGGTCCCTCTCAGTAACTAAGTTTTGGAGACCAACAGAATAGGGAAAATAAAAAAGCAAGAACCGCTTAAAAATACAGGCCTAGTACTTATTGATTTGACCAAACTCCGGGAGGCAGTGGAAGACAGGAGAGCCTGGCGTGCTTTGGTCCATGGGGTCACGAAGAGTCGGACACGACTTAACGTCTAAACAACAACAAGTACTTCTTGTCAAGGCTTGTTTTTATTTATTTGTTTAACATGGTTTTTGCACGGCCCCTCATTGACTCAGATTCCATGCCAACAGTGTACATAATAAAATACTCTGAACACAACGCAATAAAACACAAACACTAAACAGCCATCACAAAAAGCTACAAACTTCACTAGAAATTGCAGGTGCTGCAAAGTAAACAGAAAACCAGTTGGTGTAATGGTCTCTGTGTGTAAATCTGTGCCCTAATGTTCTGCAGCGCTCATGACTCACCCCTCAATGTCATTGGCCATGGGCCACAGAGAACCAGATCTGGCAACCGTTCTCAGCCTTTCTTTGAAAAGAAATGTCAACAGAAGAGCAAGGATGGGCGCTTCCAGTTTGGTTTTTTCAGGGCGAAGATTAAAAACCCCACGAAGGAAAAACCGTTGCTCCACCAGGCCTCCATGGGATTTTTAGTCATGGTGGGTGGACTTAAATAAGGAAGCTCTGGGGTGGCCTCACAAGAACCAGAACGTGGCATCAATCAACACGCCGGCACCTTGCCCAAGGCTACACAGGCTGGCTCTTCTCCCAGGCATCACAGTGAGAAATCAAACTCCCAACCAGGAGATATAAACACAACGAATAATAAACCATTCTTTAATAATAATTTTAGAAGGAGTTAGAGTGGGTTGGCACCAACCGTCGGATCGGAACAGCAGTGGTCGAAAGGACATTGGGATGACCAAAGAGAAAACAGAAAGGGACATGGTGGTACCAAAACTTTAGGTACCAAAGCTTGCAGGATGGTACCAAAACTTTAAGCTCAGCTCCGACTCATTCCACCATCCTCTCCTCTTTGTCAGCTGCATCCAGAAGCCGACTGCCTCCCAACGTAATGACGACAGTAGATAAGAGAAAGAGCCTTTTGTAAGCCTTTTCTGGCCCGGAGCGCCTGTACTGAGCAACATCATGTCGAACTACCTTGTAGCTCAGCCGGAGCCAATGGCCTCCTATCAGGTTGTCAAGAGTGAGTTATGGGGTCTTTGATAAAACAAACAAATGGCCATGCTTCTCGGGTGACTTGGAAGGGTAAGGGTTTCCCAGCTGGGAAGGTGTCCACTAAATCTGCTAGCAAATCACAGGCACAGCGTACAGGTCACACATTTTTGAGCAATCAGCACAGAGAGAAGATTAGAAGGCTTAGTCCTCTATTTTTCATTTTATTCCCACCCTTCCTTCAAGGAGCAAAAAAGGGATAATCTCATCCTTCCCCTAGTTTTGTTTGTAATTGTCACAACTGCCTAGGAAACAGGCACAGCTGATATGACCCAGTGCAATTTACAGCTGCCAAGAAGGGATTTGAACTCACAGCTCCACGGTTGTAGTTTAATGTTGTAACCATTGCGCAACATCGACTCTCATAAAATAATGACTGCATTTAACACAGGCTGTACTGAAATGTGATGAGATGTTGACAATCCCTCTGTGAGTCATATGCTACCACTGGACCACTGAAGCACCTGTCGTCTTCATCCTAGTCCCACCGGCCTGGAATTTGTGTGTATTGCGCATGGGATACAGGTAATTCTGTTCCTACCAAGAATCCTAATTCTATTGAGGCAGTATATGTTGCAATCAATGCTCTGTATTCGGAGCTGGGAGGTCTAGAGTTACTTCTCACTAAGCCAGTGGTTCCCAACCTTGGGTCCCCAGACATTCTTGGACTGCAGCTCCCAGAAGCCTTCACCACTAGCTGTGTGCGGGCCAGGATTTCTGGGAGTTGTGGTCCAAGAACATCTGGGGACTCCAGATTGTGAACCTCTGCACTAAGCTATAAAATTCACTAGAGGATCTTGGGACCACCACGTTCCCTCAGCCCAACCTCCCAGAAAAAACTACTGCTGCTAAAGGTGAAGTGGGAAGGAGGGGAGTTCTGTACTCTGCCTTGAGCTCACTGGAAGAAAAATGGGGTATAAAATGTCACTAATTACTTGATTGATTGGTTGGCCAATTGATTAAATTCCACTTGCCTTCAGTAGACTCAAGATATAGATTTATGGCTGCAAGTCCTGAATCCCTACAAAGCTAATAGGGGACATAATTTAAACTGGACCCCCACATGGGCCATTTTCAGGGATGAGAATCATGCCAATTGCAGGCCTTAGCCCTCCCACCCCCAGCAAACCTGATTTTGTCAGCCTCAAACCTTCTCCCCTATTTTATTTTTAAAAAGGAGCACGAAATCACACCTTTAGAAGCCTCTTTCTCAATCTAGGGCATGTCTCCTACACATGGTTTTAGCTTTATTCTTTTTCTAGGGTGGTTTTGAAAAAATTACGTGCCAGTTATTTCCAGTTTCACCCTTGTTGGCTCCAGATATGTTCCTGGAGCCCTGGATGTTCCTGCCTTTAAGTCTAGTATATGATGCCTGAATCTGGGAAAATCCAGGTTCCAAAACACATCAAATAATTTTAGGTAATTTTCTTGACTTCCCTCAGATGGTTGTTTTGAGGCTAAAAAGGATTCCATATATCTTCTTGTAGCCAAAGACTGGGAGCCTCTGTGTGTGTGCAACCCGTTCGATGCGGCGGATACAGCGATGGACGAAGACTCAGGAGACCCGGGTTCAAATTCCAGCTTGGCCACAGAGACTCACAGGTGGGCGGGACTAGTAAAACCATTCCGTGAATATCTCATTTACCCTGGAAGCCCTGTGAGGGTTGCTGGAAGTCAATTCTGACTTGTTGGCACATAACACACCCACTGTGTGTGTGTGCATGGGAATGCATGAAGGGTCGCATACATTTTCACTTGACGGGAAGGACAGGGTGCTAGTGGCATGAGACCAAAGCAAAAAGCAGGTAGCACCACATTTGTATCTCTTTCTTGTAGACAGCTCCTCCTCTGTCTCCTTCTTCCCTATCAATATGACCACTCTTGCCAATGGTTAGAACTTGCTTGGGGGGGGGTGTCTTGAACTTGGGCTCTCGAGGATCATTGCTTACCCACTTCTCTTGCACTCCCTCTAGACATTTGCTGTTTCCTTTTGGCCATGAACCCAGCAAAGAAGCAGAAGAACAAGCTATGGCAGCAAGAAATCTCTCGTTTTGACTTTTAAGCAGAGCAGCTCTATTCTACATATGGCTGAGAAGAGAGCAGGAGGCCGGGGCGAGGGGGAAATGATCTTTGGTTTGTTGTCATTGAGGTTCGTTTTGCTGTTGTTGCTTTCTGTTTGCAGGGGCAAGTAAATAAGAGCTTCTTTTTCTTTAAAGGACCTTCCAATGTTTAAAAAATGAAGCAGTTGAGGCGGATAAAGATACCAGTTAATTAGCACCACGTCATGATCGCGGCCTCCGATATTCCCCAGCCATATGGTCAAGTCGACAGACGTCCGCACAGCCAACAAAGACTTCATTACCAAACGCATCAAGTGGAAGCAGCCTCTGGTTATGTGCAAATCGGGAGTGAAACCTTGGATTTCAGAACATTCCCGAGGTCGCACGAGGGCGGAACATCTGTCGGGAGCTGGCGGCCGACCTTCAGAGAAATAAGCATCTCTCCTTGTCAATATCACCAGGAACAAGATTGCGGGAGTCCGAACCTCGATTGCACACCACCGGCGGCCGACTCTTCAGGCTGAGTTGCCGACTCGCAGGGGAACCCCAAGCATCTGTCTTTATCATGCTAGAAGGGTGGGCTGTGGTTGCCTGAAAGAGTATTTGCTCCTCTCATTCACAGAACTCTGAGCAGTTTTGCTCAGCGATTCAGAGCGAAACCTTCCACTGCAAGGTTTGGCTGTGTTTCCAACCCTGGTTCCAGATACCGTAGCAGTGACCGCGCGGAGCATCTGGGGATGGCATTAGAGGGCCATAAATAGATTTCTCTGAGTGACCGTGCTCATCTGCTGATAGCAGTAATCTGCAAGAGGGATGTCATGTTCTCGGTGAGCGGCTCGTGATACCACATAAATCCACAAGGACAATAACTAGGGGAGGGGAGGAGAGCCTGGAATTACATGGGCCTTAGGCTGGGGAATGCTGAAATTCATGCTGAAATTCTCAGCTAGGCCGGTAAACAGGGTGACTGCAATTTCGGCAAAGAGCTCTCTGGCTTACACAATGTAAACAAAGAAGCAGTTCTATCGATATGTCTAGCCGCAAGTCAAGGTGGAAAGCTGTGGATGACCCAGAAACAGAGGGTCGGGAATAAGAGAAGCAGGCGTGGAGCTTTTTGCATGGGGTAATGGTAGGAAATGAGGAAATCCAGGGTTGTTAGAAGTCTGTTTCTACTAGAAGACTAGCGCATGGAGCTCTGTGCTTCAAGGGTGTGATCTGGGTTCCAATAACACCTCACTGGAGTGTTCAGTCAGCTAATCCCAAGGTCCAGTCTCAGCTCGCCAGGCCTTATAAAGCCCCAACCTCTGTGTTTGCTCCTGACTTGTCCTTTGTGGCGAGGATACAGCCTGATTTCCACCTTCCATTCCCTAATCTTGATTCCATCCCCAGAACTTGACACCTCTTGGTTTTTTAGGTCTCTCTTTGGCCCACCTGGATCAACAAACAGTCCATTGGAGGGGCAGAACTGCACGGAGCCTGAAACTAACATGGCGGGTTTGGTCCAAATTCTCTCAGGATATGGGTGATGATGTGGTTTTGATTTAGTCCTTGATGTCCTTCCTAAGAGCAGAGGCCACTAGCAAGAAAACAGTTCCCTCCAGCCAAAGCCAGCACAACAAATGGTGAGGAATCTTGGAAGCTGCAATCCAATAAAAATCTACCCTTTGTCCACAAGTGGGCTGAATGGACACCTTGCAGAAGTGCTGATTTCCTGCATTAGCCGTGTTCTTGGCAAGCAATTCGTGATACCACATAAATCTGGATAAGAGGACCTTGGACATTCCTTCCCTCTCTGTGATGCGATGACCCTCTTAGAGGAGCTTCATTCACAATCCGCCTGCTTTAAAGAGAGAAGTGGAAGCCCCTTGTCACCCTGCCTAGTACAGACGGAAGGCCACCCTATGCTTGCAAAGATGAAGGGTTGCCAGAAAGAGCCGGCTACACCAGACCACGACGTCAATGCCTGGAGATCAGCAACAGTAGAAAAAAATCTCCTCTCCGTTGCTTCTGCTTGGCTTAGACACTCTCCCGCCTAACAAGCCCGCTGAAGTGACTCATTCCCAAATGTGAAGCTCCATTTGCAATTCAAAAGGGGGAGGGAATCACAGCAGGGGAGTACACAGGCTCTTGCATCAGAGGACCTGTGTCAGCATCTTCCGTGGTGACTGTTTGTAGATGATGGGGTGGGGGTGGGGAGTGCAAAAACCAAACCTTTTTGTGGGGGTGGGCACGGCAGTGAAAAGACCTTGAAAGTATTGCAAGCAAAGTGGAAAATTTCCTTTACTGGGTAAGGGCAAAAGGGGTTTTGGTCTCTTGCTTCACACAGTTAAACAGAACTCAACAACAGAGAAATGTTAGAACGCAATAGATAGGTATCTCCCAGTACTCAACAATGCCAAGCGATTTATTTCGGAAATTAAAAAAAAAACACCTGCCAATTATATTAAGTTGTACCACCAATCTATCTAGATCAGGGCTTCCATTCTGAGGAATCAGACTCAAGTCTTCGCCAACCAAGTCTGGAGATGTTGGGAATGGAACATGGGATCTTCTGTAGAATACGAAGCTTGTGCAGATCTTGCATGTGGCAACATCTCTCCAATGGTTTGTGTTGCTGAGTAGCAAGAGCACAAAGGGCAGTTTGAAGAGCCAGCCCTATTGTTGGGCAAAATGAGGCAGACATATCGGTGGCAGGTAATGAAGGCACCATCGGCGGTCACTCCTTTGGATCTTCCAACGGTTCTGCTCACTTGGGGGACAGAGCAGTCTATGTCATACAGCCTATCCTGAGCATCTTAATCTAGCTGGCTGCTCTTGGGTAAGATCCTCCAGAATCCCAGCTCATTGTCCATTCAATCACCAGTTCAGTTGGCTTCTGTATGCAGCATAGTGTTAGGGAACAATCTCCTCTTTTTGACCTCAGGGAGCAAAGATCTGCCACCTGTCAACTATTCTGATTACAAGTGTGATTTGAGACCAGACTCTAGCCCTGGCAATCGATTCTGAAGCTCCAGAAACGGGCATAGATGGTGTCACAAGTGCACAGGGACCATCAGAATCCCAGTTTGAAAGATGGACAAAAAATGGACAGAAGATGGGCAGCCAACAGGCTTAGAGAGTTTTTCTCTGGAGCAGAAAAAGCAGACAGAGTACAGCTGGCCACTTCTGGACCATCCAACAAGCCACCCAACCCTTTAGTATGGTTATACAGTGGTGTGTAAACTTTAATTAAATCTTTCTGGTGCTTCTTCTTATTTCTGCAGACCATTTTGAAATCACATTTATTCTTGGAACAAAGCAGCACGCAGCTATCAACATAAATCAAAGATCAGAAGTGCGTAAGGAATTTGGAGGGGGCATTCAGGAGATTTCTCAATGACATTACAGGCACTAGCCACTCAATGCTGTGCACGACTGGCTTTTATTGTGAACTTAGACAGTCAATGTGGCCAGAACTCTAAATGATAGAGGAACAGATTTGTTTGGACTAAAGATACATTTGGGATGGTTTCACTTCACTCTCACTAATGTACATGTTGCATTTGTTTTATCTTCTAATATTACAGTTACTTGTAGAGCAGCCCTGTTTCAGATGGCGGTAAAGAAACTTGGTAGTTTGCTGTTGACAATCGTCACGTAGAAAAACATCTTATTAGAAAAAAGGCCACTTCCACAAACACACACACACACACACCCAAGAGCATCACGTGTGACAAAGACTACATTTCAGTGAAAGGACTAGCTGAGAAGCTATTGATTTTTGTAGAAACTGGACTGCATGGCTTTAGTGAACGCTTGGCGTGCCATTTCCAACACACAAAGGGAGGGATGGACGCAAGTCTCAGTTGTCAGACAGGGAGAATTTAACCAGCTACTAACACCCGCCTCTTCCCAATGTTTCCTTGGAAAGAGGGAGGGGTCAAAGGTCAACATAAAATGTCATTAATCATTCTTCCCAGATGCTGAAGTGCTCATTGGACAGTTCTATTAATCAGAGGGCTATCAAACCCACAGCTTGCTTTGGGCCTCCATTGTCCCTCTCTGCCGCCTATCATAGAGGAGATAAGATTATCAGCGACAAGCCGGGGCGCCCATTGAGTAGCACGCAAGTGGAAGAATGGGATTTCAGAGGCTTTTTTTTTTTAAAAAATAAATTATTATTTTATTTATCCTCCCGCCTCAGAGGATGAGCTGCTTCTTGTCTTGTCAAGCCCGACAGGTTTTTCTTTCAGGAATCAGCTTTAAGAATCCAATTTGTCAAGCCAGACAATCATTTTAAGCATCCTTTGCCCCCCCCCCCCCGCCACCTACCCACACGCTCAAAAAACAAGCCCCAGTGCCTTTCTTTTAAACAAATAAAATACAATAAAAATCGGAGGGTTTTTTTTTTAAATGGGGGGGCTCAAAAGGGATTTGGAAACAGTCCGAATGGCCTACATCAATTAATCTTTGGAGAGCGGGGGACTTTTGTGTAGACGAAGTGTCAAAAGGCTCGTTATGGGGTTTAGGAGATGGTGAATATCAATGTTTCCCCCACTTTTTTTTTCCTTTTCTTTTCTTTTCTTTCTTTCTTTTTTTTTGTTCTATCGCCCTCCAATGGATAAAAAAACCGTGAAAGGATATTCACTCAGTAGATGTGTCACCAAGATAAACGAAGGCTAATAATGGGTGCCGATGACTTTGGGCAGGGATTTAACTTCCAGTGAAAAAAAGTCTGAGTTAAATTTCCTCACCGCACCGAAAGGGAGAAGAGAGGACGGCTCGAACAGATACTGGAGGCTCTTAAGCAGGCAGGTCACATTTTCATATTTCCTCTTCCGTTAACGCACAATTATTGGAAGCTTTTCGGAAGTCTGGGTGCAAACGAATCTTCCCACGTTTTCTCAGCCTCAACAACAAAGGGTCAACACACTGACACCCGTCCCCCCCATCAAAAAAGAAAATTATAGTCAACTGCTGCAAGATTGTTCATCCCCTGGTGCTTTTTCGCCAGCAGCACAATTCGCAAAAAACTGCATTTTGCACAAAATAATATTTTGCACAAAAACATTTATTTTACATTGAAATACAGATTTTGGACAATAAGGTTTTCTCAACAAAATAAAAGGGTGTGTGTGTGTTTATTTTACAAAATATATGGCTTCTTTAGTGTTTAATTTTGGTGGGATTCTCTTTGAAAAGCCTTAAAGCCATCAAAGGCCAAACATGATGGGCTCCATGAAGCAATAAAAAGTGGGGGGAAAGTTAACCACTAACATTCTGAGTTTTTTCCTCTTTGCATATATTTGAAAAGGGATTAGTAAACTCTGGGCATATTGATGTCTGAGTGCTTAACAAGAACCTCCATATTCCGAGACAGTCTATCACTGAGTAAGAGAGGGCTGTTGCCTGGCTTACACCCTACTTTTAGACTTCCTATAGGATCTATCCAGCTGGCCCCACAGTGGGGAAAAGATGCTAAACGAGATGAATCTCCAGGTGAGTCCAGGAGATGCCAATTCTCAACCTATCTTTCAGGAGCGTTTTCAAGATTTACTGAAATAACAGAAAACTCTAAAACTACAGGTGAATATAGCTTACACCTAATTGTAAGTTCTAACCAGAGTAGACCCACTGAATCAATGGTGACTTGGTCTACCAAGGCTTATATAAACTCCATTGATTCAACAGATCTGCTCAAGGATTTAGGCCATGGTTATTATCCTGGAGTGTTGGGAACATGCTACGTACATTGAGCTTTAAATCCCAGACAACATAGTTATTAAAGTGAACAAAATACCCTTGGGCTAATGACTTACTTGCAGGTCAACCTATCCTGTGGCGGAGGATTCAGATAAAGTCATGTATAGTACCTTAAGGGGAAGGGTGCAATTCAAATAAAATCCAGCAAGTAGCCTCAAAATTTAGCAATTAAGCTGCCTAACCAGGGAGACAGAAGAGTTGGAACAGGTAGCATAAACTAAGAGTATAGTGACTTCATTGGGCACTTGCTACCCTGTTTCCCCCGAAAATAAGACCTAACCTGAAAATAAGCCCTAGTATGATTTTTCAGGATGTTCGTCAAATAAGCCCTACCCCAAAAATAAGTCCTAGTTAAGTGAAACCCCGCCTCCACCACTGTGCAGCAACCAGAAGAAGATGACATGACTGTAAAATAAAAACATCTCCTGAAAACAAGCCCTAATGCGTTTTTTGGAGCAAAAATTAATATAAGACTCTATCTTATTTTCGGGGAAACACGGTAGTAAACCACTGGCTTCGAACTCTGTGTTGGAGTTTTTGCAACCTCGCATGCTACCTTTAGTAGGTTTGGCTGGGAGGGACCTTTCCGGGCTGGGGTGACTGTCAATCACTAACAGCATAAGCTGCCCAATTTGACACCCCAACATTTCCATCTTGCTATTTTGTTCAACTGCTCTGCCTAATGTCTCATCGGATGCCATGACAAACACACATCCCAGCATTCCTCCCCACTCAGAAAAGCACAGTGCATTTCCCTCCCTCCCACCTTCACACAACTCAACAACATCCCTCCTGCCAACGGCTCATGCTACAACCACTTAACCGGAATATCCTTGAGGTATCTTGTTAGCTCAGTTCCAGGAGGTGGAGAGAAGCGACCGAAGGAACACTGGCTTGAAGATTCCCAGACTACTTTATGAAACCTGACAATCCAACTATCTCTATTACATGGTTCTTTCTTTAGCGGCTGTATGCAAAGAATAGACAAGGGAGAGTGAAAAAGCGGCAAAACGGATTGCTCCAGGAAGAAGGTACGGCCGGAGAAAAATACAGGATGTGTGTAAGTGGGAAGGGTTGACTCCTGAGCTGATCCTAATAAATGACTGGACACATATAGCTACCCATGTCTTGACGTCATAGTCAATTCCTCTCCACACAGTTAAAAGAAGCTGATTGACTCCTATTTCACTTCTTCCCCTTCTAGTTATGAAGCTACCCCAGGGGAAGCTCAATCAAGGGATCCCAAAGGGACATGACCAAGCATTTCAGCAACCTAAATGAAATGTCATGGTCTTACCTTTCCTTGGGAGTTCCATTCCCCACTGTGCCTCCAGAGAGAAGAACCAGCCTGTGTGGCCTTGGGCAAGCTGCACGATCCCAGGGCACCCCCAAAAGAAGAGAATGATAAACAACTTCTGAATACTCTCCGAGTCCTGAAAAAGGTTGTCATATGACAGAATTGACTTGATGGCACATGATTATTACACTATTATTCACCATTACAAAGAAAATATGTAAGTCTAGGACATGGGGCGTTGATGCTAAACATTTTCTCTCTCTCTCTCTCTTCTAATTTCTGCTCATGTTCCTAAGAATGGCCAAACTTTACAGCAGTGTGGAGCTTTCCAAGACGCTCAGCACCTTGGATAGTGTCTTTAAAGTTCACACTGAAACCTGGAGTAGATCTACAGCCCCTGCAAAACTGATGTTGTAAGCCCCCACCAGAGAGCACAAGAGAGGATCGGGATGACGAAGCGTAATACCAGTAGTCAGGATGATCTCCTTCCACATTACATTTTTCTTGAATGACTGATACGTCTCTGTAAGAAGAGACATGTCTTCACTTCCAGCAGCCAATCTACCAGTAAAAGCTCCTCGTTTCTCTAATCATGTGCGGCTCTTATCATGCTGAAGTTTCTAGAAGGAAAAGCCGTTGCTAAAAAACGAATCGCGAGCAAAGGGTGTGTAAGGAGAGGGAAGATGTAAAGAATTCCTGATGGGATGTGACTGCCCCCCGAGTCCTGGGATTCGAAAAGGGAGAAACGGGAAGCGACCAGCGAGGCAACCGGACAATGAGAAAAGCATTTGTGATTTTTTACTGTGAAAACAGGCAGTTAAAGATCATTGGAACGGACAAGGCAATCTTCCAACAGGGTAAAGCCGTGATTGCCTGCAACGTGATGGAAGCAAGCAGAAAAACAAGGGGGCGCTTAATAGCATCCAATTTCTAATAACTAACTTAGACTCTCGGCTCGCTAGGGGCAAGGATTCCCCACCTTCTCCCCTGCAGGTTTTCTTCGGCTATTCTAGAAGCAGAAAATGTGACTTGATTTGAGCCGAATGAACTAGATTTTGAACAGGCAGCAGAAATGACTTCCCAATGCACAATTAATGGGGGATGGGGGTGGAATTTATCCCCTCCTCCCCAAGATGCAGTGCTGGGTGCCATGGAAAAGTTTGTGGAGAACAGAGCCATCAACCAACTAAGAGCTACAATTGAAGAGAGAGCCTCCATGGAAACAAGCAGTACATATCTAAATACTGCCTAGCTTCTCTGAGCAGGGGGTTCCACAGGCTGGGAGCAGTTGTCAACAACACGATTCCCAGAATGCTGCGTATTGCATCCATGTGGAGAGCCTGCCAGGCCAGGCAAGACACACCACTTCTCCCTGTGATGTGGCCTAGAAAAGAGCCAGTCCCTCCCATTCACTCTTTCTCTCTTCCAGTAGCCATGTCTGGCAAAAGAAGAGCAGCAGGAAGGAAGGTGGTCCCTTGGCATAACTGATCCCCTCACTGGGAGACACTTGAATAGTTTCCAGTCTGAAATTTGAATCAAGGCCAGGTGGAAACGGAAGTCCCAGGAATTCAGCTGCAGAAGCAAACACTACACACCAAACACCCAAGATACTGTAAGATCAAATCAAGCCTGAAGTATCTCAGGAGGCAACAATGCTGAAGCTGAGGCTGTCCTACTTTGGGCACATCCTAAGAAGACAGGATTCTCTGGAAAAGACAATAATCATGCTGGGGAAGGTGGAAGGCAGCAGGAAAAGAGGAAGACCAAATATGAGATGGACTGACTCACAGTCTTGAGATTACAAGAGCTCAGCAGAGCTGTGGAGGGTGGGACATTTTGGAGTGGTTCATTCATAGGATCGCCATGAGTCGGAGGTGACTTGACAGCACAACAACAACCGTAAGCTAGGAACACTACATTTGAGATACCGCTCAATAGTTAAGTAGTATTATTAACATGCCCTTGCATGATTCACTTTTTTGACTAAGCTGTCCCATCCTGTTTAAAGGATATGGAAATATTTATGGAAGCACTAGCTCTCTGTGATGATCAGATTCTAAGCAGACTGAAAAATCTGTTTATCAGATCTAAAAGTGGGATGTGTGGAAACAGAACGAGCCAGCTCCGAAAACTGCATTCAGATCTCTGATTAAAATCTCATCCGTCTCTTGCCCTGAGGGCCGCTTCACATATGAAGGAAATTAACAGGTGGATATATGGGCCCGCAATCTTCTCTAGAATCTGAGAGAGAAGTTACTTTCTTCTTTTTTCTTCTTTCCTAACTGTGATGTTGTGGCAAAAGAAGCCGGGGGCCACTGCAAACATAGATGCCTGATCGAAGGAGAGAGGTAATTTATATATGTATGTATATATATACATTTTCTGAACTTGTACACTATACTGCCAGATGAGTGCAAAGCACCACTCAGAGTGGTTAACAATCAAATCAATATAAGTAATATAAAATAATACAGCAAAACAAAAACCCATATGATAAAGTAAAACAAACCAAAAGACAACATAAAACAAATAAATCAACATCAAAACAGGGGTGGGGTGGGTGAACGCAATATGGCAGCCATTCATGAGATGATGCCCTGAAAAAGTTTGGTAAACAGCATCATCTTCAACAATCTCTTAAAGGTTGGGAGGGAGGGGGTCAGGCACAGCTCAACCAGAAGCCCATTCCAAAGGGCTGGTGCCACAACCGAGAAGGCCCAATTTCCAGTGGAAGTCTCAGTGCGGCAATCCAGAAGAGCATGGCCTGCAAGGATCTGGTGGTGCAGGTGGATGTTCTTGGAGAAAAAGTAACAGGATAAACATGGTTATCGGGTTTGTGACTGTACAATAAAGACTGATTGATAAAGATGGCCTTCACATGTTTAGAAACTAGTAACGCTGCCTTGCCCCACAAGAGATATTTTGACTAGCTACTTCAGCTAAAGCTCCACAGGGACTAAGACAGAAAGGGGTCTTTCCAATCACCAGAACTTTTCAGCTGGAGAGGCAAAAGCCCACACCTGAGACATTTTGCAGGCAAAGCATCAGGGAGCCAAGGTGAGCACACCTGGGATCTCCCCTATTTCTGAGAAATGGGAAAGCATCTATCTTTGGGTTAAAAATATGAAAACCTCTCAGCTGACAGGGCAAAGGATAAGGGCCTGGCTTAGGTGAGGAGGGCCAGAACTTGACAATGCCAGGTAAAAGGGATCCAAGGAGAGCCAGGTGAGATCACCAGGTGAGGATGATTCATTTCTTACAGAAAAAAAAAAGAGTGAGCAGGAATGAAATCAGCGGTAGAACCAATGCTCTGCAGGTATACAGAACTCAGCATGTTCATCTTGGAGAAGAGAAGGCTGAGAAGCCATATGATGGCCACCTTCAAGGTCATGAAGGACTGTCACATGGAAGATGGAGCACTAGAAAGGGCCAAACATTATGAAGGACTTCCTAACAGCTGGCTGGAGAGCTCAGTGGTTCAGGCTGTGGAGCCAGAGGTTGGGAGTTCAATTCCTCACTGTGCCTCCTGCAAGTAAAGCCAGTCTGTGTAGCCTTGGGCAAGCTGCAGAGTGTCAGGGTGCCCTAGAAGAACCACTTCTGAGGATCTTCTACCTGGAAAACCCTGAAAATGGTTGCCATAAATCAGAATTGACTTGACGGCACATGGGTATTATTATTTTCCTAACAGTGAGAGTCATTTGACAATGGAATGGATCATCTTAGAGAGTGATAGAGGCTCCTTCATTGGAGATATTTAAGTAGAGGTTGAATGGCCACCTATCAGGGATGCTTTAGCTATGGAGTACCTGCACTGGCAAGATACAGGACTCTGAGGACCCTTGGGGTCCGTTCCAGCTCTACAGTTCCATAATTCCATGGAAAGGTTCTCTTTCAGACACAGACGGGCACACAGTCCCGTTCGCTGATGAAGAGCACCATCTTCCTTCCATGGGGACTATGGTGGTGGGACTCAGCCCTCCCTGATGAGATATGTTCTCCAGTCAGCTGAGGGTACGAGGGAGATCATGAGGAAACAAAGATCTCCCCTGCTCTCTTCTACTCTTCCTGTCAGAGATAACTTCTCCCCACTGGTGGAAAGAGGCTCGAGGAGACGGAACGGGAGTCCGTACAGAAAGGTAGAAAGTGATGAAATGGAACTACACAAGAGGCAGGTTGACAGCCATGACGGACAGGAGGAGAGAGGACTCCGGTAGCTGGACAAACCTGGTACACAGCAGGGCTATAAACTACATTATAAGCAGTTTCCCACCTCTCTTTTCTGAAACTTTCAGCAATGTTTTTAACCGATATGAAGGGAGGAGGGGGGGGTTGGGTTGTTGGGTTGTTTTGTTTTTGTTTAACGAGCAAGAAGAGGCCCCATCTGATGGTTTGCAAACGTCGTCACAATTAGCACAGTGTGAAGCTCAAGCTGATCCAGGCAGCACCAGATGGCTCCCAGCAATCTAGTCCAACCTTGTTAATAGTTTCCTGATTGAATTTATACAAATGTAGGGTGTGTGAACACACATAACCACCCACCCACAGACACCCTTCCAGCACCAGACCAACAAGCTGACTCAATGTAAGACTTGCCTACTGCTCACCCCTCCCTCCTAGCAACCTGTATTCCGAGCCCTACTTTTCATGGCGGATTCTCAGAAGGTCATCCCAATTCTCTCTATGCTTCCTTGAAAAGCAGTCCTACTGTGAACGCAATTGTTAGTGTCCTTCCCCCCACCCAAAAAAAGATGTCTAATTAATTCTATGAGACTGAAACAGGATTTCACTTTATTCTGCCCCAACTGCAGACTGCCACCTAAACCACAGATTTTGGGAAAGGATTTCCAAAAGGATTTTAGGGCATGCCATGCCATTATCCTACTGTTAAGAGAAGGAAGGGAAGGGGAATACATGGGGAAGAGAACCTTAACACTGGAAGCATCCACGATTTTGGACCAAAATAACCCTTTTGACTCTCTGCAAATGGAACTCCCAAGATTTACTCCCAAAACATACGCTTGGGAGAGCAGCCCTAATATCTCCCAGGGCAGGGGGGTTCATCATCATTCCTCTTGTATATAGATAAGCCGGGGAAGAGGTGACACAGTGGGCGTGGAGCAATATCAGGAAAAGATGAAAATCTTTTCTTAATTATAATGGAAATTTCAGGGACTCTGTCATTCCACTTCACAGAAAGTCTCGCTTCTATTTCAATTCTTCATCCATTCTATTACCTTTATAATATTCTGTCTGGCTAGGTTGATGGATTGATAAAAGATCAGCTAGTGGGGGGGGGGGGGGGAAGCTGGGCTTGGAACCGCTTGCTACTGTGCCCAACTTCTCTATCTTTTTAAATATTTCAGTCACTGGGAGATCTTTATTTCCCATTCGATTTCCTGTAGTACACTAAATTTATCTTAGTCATTCCGTCAAGTTCTCCTCTTGCTGTTCTCCCCCCCCCCCCTTATCTCCTCTTCCCCCTGTACGGCCAAAAAACACCTACATTATCTCTGCTGTCGATAAACCCAACCGGTGGTAATCCACAGATTATTCTGATAGGATGGCATTCAAGGCGAAGGCAAAACTTCGAAGCGGAGGACTTGTCATGGTCTCTGAGCACACTGCCTAAGGCCCAGCACCATCTCGCTTCAAGGAGCAATGTATTTCTGCCTCCTACTGAATTCAAGCTGAGTTACGCCATTAGACTGTTTGGTCCAGTATAGCCTACATGGCTCCCGAGGTTGCTGTTGTTGGTCCTAAATCGTGACTGACCCCTAATTATTTTTTTATCTCAGAAATCATCATCACCATATTAGAACGGCAGAGCTGGAAGGGAACCCAATGGATCATCACGTCCAACCGCTGGCAAGGAGTGGGGAATCGAACTCTCCACCTCTGACTCCGCAGCTAGATATCTAAGCCACTGAGCTATCCAGCAGTTCTGAAACCATCTAAATTGGAGGTGGCTCAGAGACAACCCTAAAAGACCAAACAAGCTCAGAGGGAACTCAGAGCAGAACTTGAGTAAATTAAATTTTCAGACTAAAACTCCCAGAATCTTCCAGTCCCAGCATGGCTAATCTCAGATCTTCTGAAGTCTGATGGAGAAACAATGGGGAAAGCATCAGAAGATAGCGTCCATGTGTAGCAGATGCCCAGTAAAACAGTGTTTCCGTACCAGCAGTACAAGAATCACCATTGGGATGCAGAAGGCGTCTAGGTGGGACATTTGAGTTTTCACAACAATTAATATGAAATTGTTTTCTCTTAATCCTCACGTCATCCTGCAAGTGAACAAACAGATTTATCCTCCATTCTACCCAGGGGGTTATAATTTTCAAAATTTTGTTTGTGTATACTCCTCGCATATCACTGCAACACTATGCACATTTTTAGTGTCCTTAAAATGTACTATACATCATCAATATAAATAACTGGATGCCTGTAAATACATCAGTGCCATCCTCAAAAATAAATAAATAAATAAATAAAAAATTAAAACAAAAAAGCCCAACTTGCTTTGACAGACTGAGTGTCGGGAAGGAAAACGTGTAAGATTGAGAACCCCCTGCTGCAAAAACACACTCACCATTCAGCACGCTGGTACCTTGGCTTCATCTCTATATGGTTAAGGGGCTTTGCAAAAGGATTTGTGGGCAGGGTTATGTTGTGTATCATACTATTTATTTATTTAATGTATTTATTACATTTTTATACCGCCCCGGGGTGCACAAGCACTCTCTGGGCAGCTTCATATAGATACTAAAAAGCATCGGAGATACAATTGATCCCTGTGGGACCCCACAAACGAGAACTCAAGGGGAGGAGACAGTATTGATAATGTACACTATCCCCATTCCACTAAGGTCCCATGAGCCACATTCAGAGGCCAAGAAGAGCAAGGATCTAGGTAGGAGGTGGTAGCCTTACAAAGGCCTTGTCCATATTATCAGACCATAATAACTGAACTTCATCCCAGGTAACATGGCCAGATGGTGCTTTGGACATCACTCTGGCCTCCCCACATTAATGTGATGTGACAATAGCTCACCATAGGGACAAGAGACATGGAGAACACCTTCTGACCACCACTGTTTGTTAATCTCTATCCGTTGACCCACAAGGCAGACATTACAAGGAACAAATTCTAATATTGCTTTCATGCAGCAGCTGTTATGGGTACAACAGTCCTTCGAAACCAATAAACTGAGAGACACACAACCTTTCTCCTCTAAGACTGAGAGGCACTACGGAACTAGTTATGGTATTTCATTCCTCAACCCCGATTCTCCTTGAATTACAACATATTTACCACACATACAAGAATCTGTACTTCTTGTAAATAGTGTTACGGAAAAAAAACAGTCAAGGTTATGGTGGTAGAACACCCGGACACACAAATGCAAGCTGAAGCATTTTGGTTCTATTTTCCACAAGCCACTAAGGAAGGACACCTGCATCATGGTATATATTTCAACCTCTCCTTCAAAATTTGCAGTCCTGACACAATCTCAGCATGTTCCTTTGTCAGTCGCCTTCACACATTCTCCACTACAAAGACGTCTGCCACCTGGAGATTTTCTCACAAGTGGAGTCAAGCTAGTCCAGTGTTGTGAAGTTCTTTACACACACATGGACCCTCTGTGTTTACGGTCAGGTAGCTTGGCTACACTTCAACCTAGCATCTATATAAAACACAGCTTGCCTTCAGTTGACTCCAACCTCTTAGACTGTGCAGGGGCGATAAGACACCATCCATGAAAAGGGGAGATAACTTCTCATTTTGCATCAAATGAAAAAATTGAGAGAGATGACAAACGTGCAAATCTCTTCTCTGGGAGTTTCCGATCCAGGCTTTGCCCTTGAACATGGTTTCAGGAATGTCATGTGCAGCTAAGCTAAGTCTCTGGAACATATAGATCATATACTTTCTATCTCTGGTCTCTGTATTGGGTGCTATAAGGGAAGCAGAGGGGATTGGACCAGAGAATAACAACCACAACATAAGCTAACCCCTCAACTCACCCATAGAAGCAGAAGCTCTCAATTCTACTTTTGTGCAGAAAGATAACAGCAGATCTGCCTGTTTGTGAATGTTAAAGAGCGAGAGAAAGAGAGAGGTGGGAGGGGACAGGAAGTTCTACTACAGTGGTTCCCAACCTTGGGTCTCCAGATGTTCTTGGACTACAACTCCCAGAAACTCTGGCCAGCACAGCTAGTGGTGAAGGCTTCTGGGAATTTTAGAACACCTGGGGACCCAAGTTTGGGAACCACTGTTCTACCATATCCAGTAAAGTAGGGCAGCCATGCCAGTAGACCAGGATCAGACGGGGGTCTCAGGCAACAGATTCTACATGTTGCTGAAGAGCAGCAAATTGTTTCTCATTTATTCTGTTATTCCTGTGTTTTATTGTTACTGAGAGGTGCTTAATCACAGTAGGATGGTCATCTCGGGCTTTTGAAGGTTATGCCAATGGAATGCTACCTCCAGCAGGTTCTCCCAAGTTCATAAGGTTTCAGACATGACCACCACCCCGGATATAGAAGGTGAATCTGTCATTATAGGACCAACCTAAGCACAATCTCCTCCCCAGAAAGTTGACAACTGATGACGAAATTGGCCACAGCAGTTAGGAAAATGAGGGCAGCATGGAGCAGCTGCAGTCAGCCCTGGCAGAGGGGCTACGCCCACATTGGTTCTTCAAGGAAATATGTCAAAATAGTTTGCAGGTCTTTGCGTGCTGTGCCCTTTGACTTGAGCAGAAAGAGGGGGCATCATCTGTTGCTTCAAGCAGCAAAACCTCTATTCCTAGCCCTGCTCCAAAACCATACTCAACTAATACTCACCAGAAGTGCTTCCAGATGCTGCTTTATTGGTGCCATCACCTGCCTCGTTCATGAGATTTTACACCATCTCCAATTGGTACACACAATTTCCCCATTCGTTATACTTAAAACGTTCAGTATTGCCAACTCCTTTGGGTTGACAGTGAGCGTACAAAGAACCAACCCATGGTTCCGAGGAGGAAAATAAAAAGAGTTCAAGGTTGTTAGAAACTACTTTATATGACAATTCTGAAGCAACCGAAACACACAACGTGATGACTGAAATGTCACTAATGGAATTCAAGGCTACTATGGTGGTCAGAAAAATGGGCCGAGGCTACCTTTTGGCACAGCCCACGTCCCCCTATAATACAAACAACTCAAAATTTTCATAACATCTTCTTCCCCCAAGCTGTTGCCTGCTTTGCAACTTCGGAGGTGCACTCGGGCTCCAGACAGCCACCACTGGGGGGGGGGGGGGCATGATTTTGGGGGTCAGCAGTGAGGAGACATAGCTGTATCCTTTGATTGCCTCCACCTCTCCCTTTAGGGAACTACGCAGACTGAACAGAAGTCAGAGTAGCAGGGCCAGTCCCATCATTAGGTAGAGTGGGGCAGGCATTAGAAAGTGGTGGCATGGCATTGGAGAGAGGTGTGAGCCATGCTGCCACACTGTACCCGAAAGCTAGCCCGTCAGGTGTTGTGAAGGATGCTGTCCCACCTCCAAGGTTGTCCAGTAAACGTTTGTGCCCGGCAAGGGAGCAAGAAGGATCTTGCCCTTTTCTTCGAGGAACCAAACAACTCCCGCTGGCTTTGGACACTTGCCAAGGAGCAGATGGACTCTTTCAAGGGCAGGCTCATGGAGGTCACTCTGTCCAAATCCCTCCCAACAACACTGTGGGGACTCAGGATAGGAATAAAGCCTCCAGAGTGACATACAGACTTTCCTACATAGATGAGCCAGAACAGGCACTTTCATGATGATACTGACACACATTGTGTTATTTCACAATTCTGCAATTCTTCTGTCCTTACTTTTTCTCTGGTTTAAGTCTCATTCTCCACGACAGGAAATAATTCATTAAAAATGAATTCCCTATCTTTAACTTATAAAATAGGTTCAATGATAAATGTAAAATTAGTGGCCAGAAAATAATTTGTGATTTGTTGTCTAAGGTGGAGCAAGAAAGAGTAGCTACTCCCCCACCCAAAAAAAGATCAAAATGCACAATATTCAATGCCAGACAAATTAGATCCTGAAGCGCAAGTGTAATTATGTAAATCACAGGGTAAACTGCTGCTAAGTAACAAGTTTCCGCATGCATTCCTGGTCACGTGTCACATCATATGACTGGCACACAACTAGGAATGCAAGCAGCAATTTATTCATTAGAATCAAATTGCCGCTGCAATCTGTACAATCATACTCATGACAAGGTAAATCCTCATGAGGATGCTGGACAGTTATTTTATAGCTAAAAACATTGCCTTTTTAAAAAAATAAAAATTAAATTCTGTATTGATTTCATTTGTATGCATTTGGGGATGTCATTTGAAATAATTTTAATTGATTTAAATTTTAAAATTAACATTTTAAACATTAACAACCTGTAGGAAATTTATCTTAGAATAGTCTCTCCATGTCAAAGAATTCTTTTTCTTTAAAAACTTGACATTAAAACTTGACATCAGGACAAAAACATTCAGGCTGTACCTGGGAGGTTTGAGCTACAGCAGCAAAGTCAGCCCTCTGTGGCTTTCTGGACTGAGTTTGGAAGTTACATTTCGGGACTTCAATGCCCAGAATCCACTGTCCGTGCTAGCTGGGGGGGTTCTGGATTTTGTAGTCCAAAGAAGTAACTTTTTGAAGCTTCCTAAAGCACAGCCTCCTTCTCCTCCTCTTTCTCAAGGCCTGCCATGACACCCAACTTTCCTAGATTGGGCTGCGGTTTATGCATTTCTCCTTGAGTTTTCAAGCAGAGGTCAAGACTGGAAGGACATCTTCCCCGTCACTGGATTATAGAAATGTGAAATAAGTCTCTGTCGTGTCGGGTGGAAAAGAAATCTTAGCTGTCATTCCTAATATCATCATGATCCACAGCAGCCGGCTGGGGAGCAAGAAATTAATAACAATAGTATTTTTTTAAAAAAAGTACTGCGGCAGAATAAAGTTGTCTTGTTATTTCCATTTTCATATCAATGTTCCCCAAACACCAACCGTATTACCATTCCGCTCAAGAGAGCTTCAAGCCTTCTAAAAGTGTGATCGCAGCACCCTCTGCTGGGATAAATTCAGAAGTATCCGAGATGGTCAAAGGAGTCAGATGATTAAACACCAGCACAGGTTATTCATGGACATCCACCCCTGCCAACCTTTCGATTAAGGGCACAGGGGCCAAGTGTTGCAGAGGAACAAACTGGGGACGTTTTCGGCTTCCAAAGCTTGCTAGATTCCACGTCTGATCACCCCCACCAGAATGGGGCAACCGGGCAGTGTGATTAGGAGTTGCCGTCTAACTAAACATCTGGGGAGGCCGTAAGCTTCCCAACCTCTGCTTCAGTACGATGGCTAATAACAAGCAGTACAGCTTCTTCTTCTTCCTTCGAGTCGTCCCAAGACGTTTGCTGCCTAAGACGGAGCTGGACACGAGGACAACCACCCCAATCGAAACACACGGTAGCCAACGCCAGCTAAATGATTTTGCACGCTGAGAAAGACGTCCCGCAAGCACAAATTAAGCAAATAATAATTTATTTCTCTTTTCAAAACCAGCTGCCTCGTTCTGCCTAAGGGTAGGGCCAGCTGTGGAAAGGAAGCCTCCGTAGACACTTGGGCCGCACCAGCAGAAAAAAAGCTGGGTTTTCTGAGACACTGTCCGAAGTGGGTCCCACCATAAGGTACTGCAGGGGACAAGTGCAGAACAACACAGGAGAAAGGATAGCGTCATGGGTGGGCCCAGGAGCACTGATTGAGTTTGGGGAGGCTGGGGAGGCAGAAAGGAAGTACAGCACCTATCAGGATTTAAAGGAAAAGATGAGGCAGGGGGAAGCACTGTAGGCTGTGGACGGCTTCAGAATGAACAAGGGACTGGATTGGAGCACGGGAAGCTACCTTCCATGGACTCTGACTCTGGGCCCATCTAATCCTATAGTGCCAGCTCTGACTGGCAGCAGCTCTCTGCGGTGTCAGGCAGGATTCCTTCCCAACTCTGCCTGGAAATGGAAAAGAACCTGGGACCTTTCACATGCAAGCCGTGGACTCTACCATCCAGCTATCATAATTTTCCAAGGATTTTCCTGGGAGTCAACCTATTCTATCACACCAAAGAAGAATGGATCATTTAGGGAAGGCATGTATGAGACGGTCAGAAGGAGGACACTTGAACACTGCTGGGAGAGAACTCCTGGCTCCCTTCCACTCAACTCCCTGGCTTTTCCCAGTTGCACAGACTAGCTCAGGATATGGTTGTTCCAAAAAAATTGTTGTTGTTGTTGTTGTGTGCCGTCAAGTAACCTCCAATTCATGGTGACCCTACGAATGAGCGATCTCCAAAATGTCCTATCCTCAACTTCTCTACTCAGCTCTTGTAAACTCAAGCTTGTGACTTCCTTTAGGGAATTAGTCCATCCCGTATTTGGTCTTCCTCTTCTCCTGCTGCCTTCCACTTTTATTTATTTATTACATTTATAGCCCGCCCATCTAGTCATATAGACTACTTTTCCCAGCATTATTCTCTTTTCCAGAAGTATACAATTCCCCCCATTACTGCAGCATTGTCCAAAGGTAAGTCACATGTCCAACAAGCTTAATGAGAAATGCTGATGGCAACCTTAGTCAACACACAAGCACATACACACAAACACATGCACACAGAGAGAGAGAGAGAGAGAGAGAGAGAGAGAGAGAGAATTATCCCTGCTAACTGATGGCCCTTAGTTTCAAGCAAAAGGATTTCATTGTGAATACCTTTAAAATCACTCCTGCTCCACAGTAAGTGACCTTTCGTGTCTCTAAGAAAATCACAAGGATATTACATGCAAATTTCAGTTTTCATTAAGATGCCCATTATCTCCAAGCTGCCCTAATAATTGCTCTGAAGCCAGGAAAATGTTGTTGTTGTTGTCTTCCTTGAGATGTGTACCTTGAGTTCTGATCTTCCTTTCTTTTTCCCTGAGCTGTTTTTCAAGAGGGCTGTTTACATCCAATCTGTTTTCTTACAAGATGCCAACTCAAGTCACTTCAGCTCCTGATTTCTTTGCACTTTTGAACCAAGCAAATCAGCAGGTGAAATGAGCTGAAAAACAGGACCACACGCCCCTAAATCGAGGGTGCTGGCTTTCAGCTGGCATCTGGAATCATCAACAAAGACCATCTTAAGTGGAAAGAGCATTTGCTGGAATAAACGACGTACCTGGGAGAGAAAAAGATAGAATCTGCTACCATAGCCTCCACAGCCAGCTGAAAGCAGAAGAGACATGCTTATGAAGTCCAGCCCAAGCTTGGAAGTAACAAGTTACACGTATGTAGTTACCGGAACACAGCAAGTGGAAATTACATATCTTTGTTCCTATGTAAATGTAACATTTTCCAGTTACATTTAAAGAAAAACTTTAGAGGCATGCGGAGCTACATTCTTCAAGGTTTTTTTAATCTCATGTTCTTATCGTGAGTGTTTTCCCAAACAAAAAATAGCAGGAGAGAAGCATACAAGTGATGATCACAACAGCGATTATTTCGTCGTATGTAAGTGTACCAGAAGTGATTTTTTTAGGATGGGATTTCTGTGTTTTAAAGGCCTCCCTGTTCCCATAAGTCAGGGAGAAACCGGATGGCCAAATTCTGCAAGTGAATGCCCTCAAGCCAGCAGGCGTGGAGCACCCCCCTTGACTCCCTGCCATCCCATAAAACTGTTTCTCTGTTGAGTGGCAGGGAAAACACCCTGCGGCCGTGGGGGCCGTCGTTGTGAGGGTTCCCCGCGGACTCGGAAAGGGAGGGAGCGATGTGATGGAGGCAGCCCTCCCATGCACCAAATTACAGGGAATATGTCCCACAATGTGGACAGGGTGCTTTTCTTCTCCCTCAACAGAGAAATGGTGTGGAGACGACCGGAAGGTGATAAGAGCTGCTCTGGGCTGCCCTTTCTCCTGCCGGCATGAAGGTTGAGGGGTTCGGGCTGACTCAGGAGAGTGGATGTCCTTAAATACGAAACTCATGCCCTGAAGGATCTCACAGTTACCACGAGGGGCTGTCGTAGCCTACGTCCCATCTGGCGCTGTGGTGCAAATGACGTCTGCTCCTTCTGACGTTGCCTGCCCTCCACTGAAGTTCCTACCCTTCCTACTGGGGACATCCGTTGAGGGTGAAACTTCACCCATTAAGTTTTAAATGGGGGAAATATTCCAGTTCGTGTCATACTTCCTTCCTCACTCTGCTCTGCCACCTCGGTGTCAATTCTGCAGCCATAACCTCCCTTCAACACCCGTTCCTTCAATCCACACCCATTTTCTCCTAAGCCTCTTGTTCGGGCTTCAGTGAAATGTGCTGACCTAATTCTCTACCTGCAAGCACTATTTCATCCCTTGAGGATGACACGATTCAAAACCTCCGATCCAACGTGTGCCGACTGTGGCATTTCCCATCACAAAAAGTGCACGAGGCTCCGTTTCCCGAAAGCCCTAGATGACTAGAGGGTTGACTCACCCGAGACATGAGGTACAATAACAAGGGACGAGAGAAAGAGCCTTTGTCTAGTAATAGCCTCATTTACGGCAACATTGCCTCACGTCAACCTCGCTGAACTTTTAAGCTCCGGACGGCAGCCATCCTTACCCAAAGAAGGCCACCGAAAGGATGTTCTCTGCTCATTAGTTGATGGTTTTCCTTGGATACTAAGGGACCATCATTTCTTTTGCCTTTTTGTTTGTTTTAAAGGCTACTTCCAAATGAATCCAGTTACTCCCAACTCAAGGGATAATTACTTTGCTTAGTTTTTCAAGGAGAATCCAGCTGAAGTTACTGCTGGTCGGTGGCCATTTCCTGAATGCCTGAGCCCAGGCACAGGACCTGCTAGGCAACCGGAAAACTGATAGAGACGCTTTGGCCGCTCAACTCCGAAATCCTTGTAAATCAAGACTTCACTGGGGCTGGAGCTGAGATCTAAGGCTGAGGGTCGTGTGAGTTGGTGCGTGGTGAGGGGTGCAAGGGGCAACTCATTAACGAGCGCAATTTGCCCATGTAGTTCATGCCATTGCACTTACATTGGCGTAACTAACAGGAATCTGGCAAATACTTTCTAAAGGTTAAAACAGGTGCTAATTGTTCCTTCCTCACATCTCAGCTGGATTACTGTAACACTATGGAAAGTGTCAGGAAACTTCAACAGGTCCGAAACATAGCAGCCAGATTGCTCACTGGGGTTGGTATCCTCCTTTTACAGCAGCTCTGCTGGTTAATTATCCATTTCCAGGCTGAATTCCAAGTGCTGGTTCTCACCTATGAAGCTTTCCTAAATGGTTCGGGCCCAAGCTATCTCAAGGACCGCATTTTCCTTTATAAGCCCGCTTGAGCGTTAAGGATCATCATCAGGAGAGGCCTTTCTCTCGATCCCACCACTTTCACAGGTACATTTAGTGGGGCTACGGGAGAGGGCCTTCTCTCTGCTCCCAGACTCTGGAACTCCCTCCCACAAGAGAATCCACCATTACAACAACATTCTTTGACCGCAGTGAGTATGAATATGGCAAGATTACTGAGAGGTGTTCAAGGCTAACTAATGGACATTAATTCCTAAAGTTCACCAACTTGGTCTGTTGCCACGAAATAAGGATCTCGTTGCAAAACTTCAACGCTGGTAAGCTTTCTTGATCATAAGCATTCACAGGCCAAGGAACACTTCTGTGTCAGATGCACTGAAAATGCGTCAGATACACGTAGCCCACAAAAGCTCACACCCAATAAAGCATGTTGGTTTTTAAAGTGCCACAAGGTATGTTCTTTGCTTTCACTAAAGCGATCTGCCACCTGCAACATGGATCATTTTATTCCGCAGCATAGTCTGGCCAACCCAAGAGTGGTAACACCATGGGATGGAAAAAGGGAATTATGAAACAGCATATTCACGGTTGCTATGTATGTTCTGTGCACTGATAATAATAATGATGATGATGAACAACAACAACAACAAATGAAAGACTAATCTAGAGTTGGGGAGAAATGAAGACAACGGGCAATGCATTGCCCATAATCAAATTTTTTCCAGTTCAGCAACAATAGAATTGACCTGTCAAGACAAATTACAGAACAGGGGGAAAACTCTTTTCTGCGAGCCACCTGACCACCTGACTCCCTCCTCCGTTCCCCATGCGATCTCCTCCCCGCCCTCATCTCCTGCCCTGATGTGCAGAAACACACAGAAACACACACACTTTCTCTCCCGCCATGACCTGTCACTGCTTATTGTTCGGCGCTCTTTCCCCCAAAACGTTGACAGGGAGCAAGGTTTAGAAAGAGCAAAGCCATTTCAAAAGAGAGAACCTCCGTGGGAACGTCTCACAGATCAAAAACACACCAGAAATGAAGTGCCCAAGACCGAAAGGGAGCTACAACCACGGTCGTCCAGATCAGGGCAGCCTCTGACTGAGCTAAGTTTCTATAGACTCCAGCAACTCTGATTTACCAGGAGTCGTCCATGCCCTGATTTGGTTCCTATTTTTAGTTCCTTCCATTGATAGAAACAGATGCAAATGGCAGTCGTTTCCTGCAGGGCTAGAATCAGTACCTGGCATCCTTTAGCACACCAAAATGCTTTGGCAGGGTCCACTACTGATGCCGGCCTTAGCATCCCACATTTATTTTCCTTCGACCAGCTTCATGCTCTCAGCAGTGGCAAATAGCTTAGTCTAGCCCAGTGGCTCCCAACCTTTAGTCCTCCAGATGTTCTTGGACTACAACTCCCAGAAATCCTGGTCAGCACAGCAAGTGGTGAAGGCTTCTGGGAGTTTTAGCCCAAGAACATCTGGGGACCCAAGGTGGGGAACTCACTGGCTAGCTGCTAGGTATTGCCCCAGACATAGTGTGTCACGCTGCAGGATTCTGAGAAGTGATGCTCCTCTGCCATTTGACTCTGCTGCTCGTGACTGTTGCTTCTAACCCCTAATAGAAGGGGGATGCATTAGGGTGCATTTTCTGCAGGTCTCCTTTGTTTCACTTTTTTCAAAAAATTTAATGCAACACCTACTGCATTATAGGGATCTAGGACTACGAGACCCTTGGATTTCTGTGGCATTTCACCGTTATTTTGATTTTTAAGAAACAGCCAGAAAAATAATTCGGACCTACTAGATGATGGCTGTGGAACACATAAAAACTAGCCCATTACAAAGGCTCTACTGGATCAGAACTTGGGGGAGTTGATTTTTCAGATTACAGTTCCCAGCATCCCCTGGCCACATGGGCACTGGAGCTGCAGTCCAAAAAACCCAAAAAAAAAAAAAAGAAGTAATTTTCTCACAGAATGTGCACGGAGCTGGCTATCTTAACAGACTGTACTCTGTACTAAGTCAAGTTGTCCAAGCTCTTTGTGAAAGGCGCATCACAGTAATCTAGTCTAGAGGTGCAAGTAGACCTTTGGTCTAGATGGGCGGGGTAGAAATCCAATTAAATAAATAAATAAATAAATAAATAAATAAATAAATAAATAAATAAATAAGCTCACTGGGTAGCCCAGTGCATTAAGTGTTTGTCTGCGGAGCCACAGGTTGGGAGTTTGATTCCCCACTGTGCCTCCTGTGAGCCATGCCAGCCTGTGCAACCATGGGCAAGCTGCACGGTAGTCCCAGGGCACCCCCAGAAGAAGGGAAGGGTCAACCACTTCTGTGTACTCTCTACCTGGAAAACCCTGAAAAGGGTCGCCACATGTCAGAATTGACTCGGCAGCCCATGACAATAATAATAATAACAACCTTAGAACTGCAGAGCTGGAAGGGACCCTATGGATCATCATGAGTCTAGGTGCAATGGGTCTGTGAGTGACCAAAGTCAGGAAACTCACTAACTTTTCAAACCACACAGTGCAAGCTGGAACAAGAGTGGGTTTGGAGATTATGGCTAACAAAGGCAAGCAGCCACAGAAGCAGCTGCTCTTTGGAAAAGAAGCAGTCCTGCATGAAAAGGGACGGGATGAAGCTTCTCCTTCCCCCCCTCCCTCACGCACCCATCCGGCCCAGTGAAACAATTAAGCTTCTCGGCAGGGATGGCAGTGTGCAGATTTTCCAGCAGGAGGGCTGGTGTCTGAAGGAGAGGAATGAATTATACTGATTTGGTGCCCCTGCCTAGGTTGCAATTCAGAATCACATCACCCCGACGCGTGTCTGATGAATAAATCGTGGTCTTAAGCAATCTCCTCGGTTTAGAAAATAATCAAATTTGAGGTAATGAAAGAAAAGAAGGTGGAAGGCTAGGGGAATTTTTTTTCCCCCCCTCTCACCCCACCCTCCTCTCTCCCTCTAACACAAATAACGGCAGTCGGCTTTCTGGAGAGAAGACGGGTGAAAGATTTAAAATGTGGTTTTACACTAACGAGATCTTCGGAACTGCCTTTCTTGCCGTTCGGATTCTTAATAGGTCAAAGATATATAAAAAGGAAGGCACGGCACTGAAAGTTTTAGCCATGAGAAGGAAGACTGCAATGCAAATGGGGAGCGGAAGGAAAGGTTCCAGGGCATGAAGGTGGAGGCTTTCTCTGCACCTTTAGCAGGAAAATAAGGAAGACCAGCCGGCTCTAAGAAAACAGGTTCCTGAAAAATTGGCTCTGAAATATCTCAAGAGTTCTTGCCACGTTTTGAACCCCTAGAAGCTGAACATTAGCCTTATGTAGCCGAAGAAGCAAACCTCCATGTTCAGTTGTGAACGTGGCTTGACTCTTTGGCTTTCAGAAGCAAAACCTGGAAAGGATCCCCCGGTGTTTCTCCCTCAAAATACTCAAAGGAGAAAGAGAAGTTTCATGAAAGAAACCGAGGTACAAGGGGCTCATGTGCCCGTGAGTCATTTCTCACTTACGGTGACCCTAGTGAGGGTTCAAAGGTATGTGCGATATTTAAGAAATGGTTTTACCAGCATCCTCCTCCAGTCAGTTTCCTTGGCCAAGTGGGGAACTGAACCCAGATCTCTTGAGTTCTAGTCTGGCATTCTACCCACAACATAACACCGGTTCTTACTACAAGGTATGACCTTATCTGAATAGCTTGATGGGTTCTGAAAACTTCAAAACATAGGGAACCAGAGCAGGAAGATTCATCTTAAACTGAACGCTTTGAAACTAAAAGTTTAAGGTGGCATCCACATAAATAAAGATGGAGGGGCAAAATGGACTTGTTAATCAGTCATGTAAACTGGGAAGTGTTGCTACTGTATGTTTGACTATACTAAAAGGGGGGGGGGGAAACAGTCAATCTAGGTTCAGTAGAATTACTTCTCATTTGCACTGAATAACAACCGAGTTCTTCCTGCAAATGTAGAATCAGAGCCCATCAGAAAAATGGAAGCTCTTCTGAAGAGCGGAGAGATCAGCTTTAATTTCCTAGCAAGCCATTACAATCAGGGCTGAAAATCCCCCGTCTCTTCCAGGTTGCTCACAAGAAACATCTAGTCTGCTGAACACAGCCATCTTTGGCGGCCTCCCCCACCAATTCTTCCCCCGGGGAAAAGGTCAAGGGTAGAGGAAAACTCTTTGCATGGGGTGACTGCTCCCCAAATCTTCCTCAAACCCTGGTAGGTAATGTCCAATGACTTTAAGCATTCTGCACAAGCCGTTGTTCTTCTCTGGCATTTAATCTGAGTTTGACGCGACAGCAGAATCCACATTTGTGCGCTCATACATTCAGAAGAACAAATCATGGGTGATCTGTTTTTTCCCCCCTTGAATAACATATGGAAATAAAGGGCGATGAATTGTTCTCCTGGCATGCTCAGAGCTTTAAAAAGTTACTAGTTGCACTGACCATATGAAGGCCAAGAAACCCCCAAGTTACTGTTACGGTTGCACTTCCAAACAGTAACTCTTTACTTTCCTGTTTCTCAAAAGTAACTGATATGGTTCATTTTCAATTCCTTTCAGGTTTGGGGAAAGACATCTAGCTGCCACAAGCCACTGACCTCCAGTAGAAAATATACTCTCTGTGGGCCCACCTCACGGTCACCTCAAACTCTGCCACAGAGCCAAAGGCCACAGTATGAGCCCACCCTTGAACCATGTGATCTTCCTCCTCCACACCCTCATAATGACAATCAGTTACAGCCTCAGAAAGGGTGAAGTTATTCCTTACTATCCTGGCTTCTTTTTCACTCCACCTGCCTCAATCTTTCATGCATGGTCTGACACCCCATTTGCTGCACCGTGGTGGATCACAGCAAACATACTAGTTTTGCTGGGCTTCCACTACCTTTGATTGATTAATGTCAGCAATGATTGGGATTTGAAGAGACCAGGCCCAAACGAGAGAGCTTAGTTACTTTAACTATTTCCAGTTTGTTCCCCTGCGTCAGAAGTAAACTTAACTGAGCAGCCTCTGTTATAGGTATTTTTTATTTTAAAAAATGCCTTGCTTTCTCATTATTCAGTAGAATCTAAAACAGATAATGTTCTGCTGCTTCTTTTAAACTAAACTGAACCCTAAAAGCTGCTTTCATGTGGTACAAAACATTCAGTGCTATGGCCTAAATCCAAGTGCTAATCCCAGTTAAACTGATCCACTGAAGCAAAGAGACTTTGATTAAGCGCTGACTGATCATTCAGCAATTGAGTCAAGGGGTCTACCACAGACGGGACCGGGAACTAGATTTTAGGCTATGAAGGAAACTAGTTACAGTGAAAAATAACTAAGAAACGAGATAAAAGAGACGGAAGGCCTGCAAATGGATCGATCTCTTTTCTTATTTGGACCCCGGTTTGTCTCTAAATCACACTATTTCCTGTTTTTCTGACCCCGCCAGCTTGTGCCAACAGATCTTCGTTTTCACACATAAAAATCACTACTAAGGGAAATGAGAAGCGAACTTTATTTTTAAAATCCCACCAAAACCAAACATACCCTTACTTTTTTAAAAAAACAGCCTCTTTTGCGTCTGAGAAAGTGGAAGGAATCCAAGGCCAGAGGGACTGGGGGGCCTTTTTCTCGCACAGACAGCAGGTGCTCCATAAGATGTGGTTATGGCAACAAAATAAATGACGGATAATTGCTTTTGTGACAACTTGCCAATTAAATTAGACTCAGCAGAATAACATAATGACAATTTGTTATGCTCTGGTGGGCACTAACATACCAATCATAATTAAATGCTACGACTGAAATAGAAGGTAGCTCTACCCAGGAATATATAACCCCAATTCCCACCCTGTGAAACATTATAGGTTTGGGCCTGATATTTAATTTCGGGAGGATAATAGCATTAGCGCACAGCAGAATGGGCTGGCAGGATGCTCAGTGGCGGTGGCACGGAAGGGGGGGGGGAACGTGGCGAGCCAAGAGGCTCCCACAGATCATCTCCCAAATGATTGGGGCATGTTTGCTCCAGCACAGCATGTGCAGACGAAGGAATGGAGGAGAAACCACACAGGGGTTACTCTTGGTCCCTGCCGATGAGGACTGGTTTTCAAAAGAGATGGGCTTTTGAAAGACGAACTCTGGTGCTTAACATACAGCACAGCGTGGGTTGTGGGGAGAGGCTTACCAGCCTGGACACCGGCGCTGTGTTAAATACTCACAAGGCGCCAGCCTCCGTCAGGAAAGCCAACAATTTAAAACCATTAAATGCTTTGACGTTAACACCATTGAGTCAGACTTCTCTGATATGATCTTTTTACATTCGCCTTACAGAATTGGCCATGGACATTTGTTAATGCCATTAAGAAGCAGAGATGAGAGAAATATGTCAGCTTCTTTTTCTCCCCTATGAAAATCGCTTAAATTGCAAGTTCAAATATGAAGATGGCATGTCCGCTTGGGTATATTCTGAAGAAATGAACAGAAGCTCGCCTTCCTTTGCATCAGTCAGCGTGATCCCTAGCATGGAAAGGACCACGTCATATTGGTCCTGCTATGTAAGTCTTAAAGATGAGGAGCCTTTCAGAAAAAAAGAAGTGGCAACTCCGAATCAGCACCAACATGGCTGAACACAAAGGGATTCTTGAATATGAAGATGACAACATTTGCAAATTTCAGTAAATTCATCTTTTAAAAAAATAATAAAAAGACTGAACTGAATAAAAATAACTACCTACCCCCACTACAAGAGTGGCGTACCTTCTCAGCAGAAACACGAAACACACGGGCTCTTCCACCAAGCCAGAATCTGAAGCCAAGAACAAACATAAATGCTGAACAAACTGGAACCAGAAGTTTCTGTATGCGTTTAAGACACACAAGAGAAGCCAAGCGAGAGCCGCCAAGCCGCGTGAGACACCTTCGCTCTTAACGTGCGAACTGGATTGATAATTCGAAATCCAAAATCCAATCTTTCTTTTTTCCAGGCAATCAACAACATAGCTTCATTTTTGAATATATCTCCTATGTCAGAAAAAAGAATGCTTTTTTTTTAACGGTCTCTCCAATCTGATCCTTGTATAAGTGATTTGCATTACAAGGCATTTTCAAAAAATAAACAAACTGCCACCAATTTATTAAGGCACCATTTTAATCAGATTAATTTAACTTCTTATTCTGTTCTCTTTATTGCTCTTCTTACTGGCTGCTCTTGCTCTTTTCTTATTGTGAGAATCCTATGAGTTAAACCCACCAGCACAGCTCCATGGGTGTAAACCTCAGCAGTGATTTGTAGCAAGTTAAAACAATAACGAAGGATTTGCAACTGCTCCTCAGTTGTTGACTCGGCGCACATCCCTGTACAGACCTTTTTAAAGTAAAGTAACTAGCAGCTGAAATTTACACCAAGAGAGTTACACTTGTGTCATTTTTCAATGGGATTCCAGCCATTACATTTGAATACATTTTCATAAGGCTGAGGGAAAAATTTTGGAAGGCCCAAGGATGACCGTTGTAGACGGACAACCTCTCTATGTTACATATTTTCAAGAAGTACACAGATGTTGCGTATATTGACCTTTTTAAAAAGTAGATGTGTAAGTACTAACATTAAAAATAATTAACATTTTAAAAAAATCTACTGCTCAATTAAGTCCTTAAATTAAATATAAGATTCCTATCCTGCAAGCCTATAGATACTTTCCTGAGAGTAAGCCCCACCAAACTCAAAACGGCTTACTTCTGAGTAGATTACGTAGGACTTACTGTGAATTGACGGTACATTACTGTACTGATATACAAACACACAGTGTACTTAAAGGACTAAATATCACACATCCTAGAGGAGGAAAGTGTAAATTATTCCAATTAATCTCTATATCCCCTAATGACCTATTAGATCTTTTACTCCAGATAAATATCTGGCGGTGCTTAATGCTTTTGGAAACAAACACAGATAGGTATCTCCTACCAATAGATCAGAAGCGAGAAAACATTCCTTGTTTTAATTAGAGCCTCTTAAGCAAGACACCTCCCTCACCTCAGACCTTTTTCAACAGCAGCTCTATTGCAGAATCGAAACTGGTCTGCTTCATGGCTTTTAAAGTGTTATATTTCTATCCTGATTCCACACCCTCCTCCGTGGTAGTGTTGTGTATCGCACCCAGGACCAAAAGGTGTAAGCAACTCTTTCCCACATGTAAAGGAAACAGACTGTGTGAAATTCAGTAATTAAAAGTTCCTCTGGACCCAGAAAACCCACTCGCAGGACAGGAGTGGGTTGCTACGCCTCTGCATGAGTTCCTTCCACTCAGCCTCTGCTGAGGATGCTGGCAACTCTGCACCAAATGGGACAGAGTGGGACCTGCAAGAAAATGTCGCAGGTATTTTACTCTGTACAAGGTTCCAACCACCTTCCCAGATTTCGCACCTCCTTCCCCACACCTGGTTTCCTATACCTCCCAGCTTGCGACTGCTTTCCTGTCCTTCCAACGTCTACTTGGACAAGAGGCAGCCCGTCATTGCTCCAGACTCCTCTCTGTAGGCACACCTGAAAAGTGGGACTCGGGGTATCGGAAATCCGGGCAAGGTTTGAGAGAGTCAAGAGTCCGCTCCAAGAGGATGTTGTTTTAAAGTGCTCTGGGCTGCTGGGAGGGGGGGGGAAAGACTCTGACCTCTTGCCCCCAACTGTTAACTCAACCGCCTTGCAATGTGTTCTGATGAAGCTAGCCAGAAGTTCAAGGGGGAGCTCATGACCTCTGTCCCCTTTGGCTAGCTTTCAGGAAGAGATCAGCAATTTAGCTCACAAAGATCAACTGGGCGCTCTCTTAATGGGGTGTAGCATTGAAGAGAAAGAGAGGCAAAGCCCGACTCCACTCATTAAACAAGGCTCCCAAGTTCTAGGCAAAAATGCTTCCTCTTTCCACCCAAAGCAAGAGAGCCATGTTGCCTGCTGACCAAACGCCATGGGCATTAGACTGAGAATTTAAGTGAATTAAGATACAATCCGACACAAGAATGATATTTCACCTCCTTTGTCACAAGAGCAGGCCGACCTTTTTATAACATACGATGTACGTATTAGCTTCCCTTCTCATTACAGATCCCAAGAAGAGTCTGTTTTTACTTAAATGGCTTTTTTCCCCTCCAGTAAAGGTTCTCATTATCCAGTGTTGCCCCAGACTTACAATGGGAATTGTTACAAAGGCTGCTTCTCACAGAACTTTGTGCCTTGCGGGAGCCATGGAAAAACCCTGCATACACTCCTAACTAGACCTAGATTTATGTACCTCTCTGCAGATCATGGTATACTGCACACAAGTGCACACACACACACTGATTAAAAGTTACACAGGGCAGAAGTACGGTAACAAGAGAGACAGCCTTACTATTGCAGGAAGATAATACGGCGGCTCCAGGTGATGGCGATAAAGAAATCAGAACCATTTCCCTTCCTTAAGTCCTGCCAGAATAAAGAAGAATTTCCATTCAAACTGATGGCACCTGCACTAGGAAACTCAGTGCAGCTTTTACTCTTGTGTCACCTCCTAAAGATGCATTTTCTATGTCTCCGGACACGATATGTAAGCCATACATACAAAGTATTTTGCTGTACTGTGCTTTATTTTGATTCCAGAAAAAAAACACTGTATGGATGTTTGTTAAAAAAACACAAAATAAACTAGATGTATTAAATGAGAGACGCACTTTATGATTTGCGCACGACTGTTCTAAGATATACAAAAGAGCAGCCAAGCTGGATCGGAACAAAGGGCTCCCTCGCTGAGCATGCTCTGCCTGCAGTTCTAGAGGCACTGCAATCTTAGCGGGAAGCCCACAGCCCAAAGAGTGTCTGCCCTGGGAACATGCGCCAGAGAAGAGAGAGTAGGACTATCGTGGAAAACCCGACAGTGCCACCAAGTGGACAACGGCAGAACAATCGCCACCAGTTGCCAGCATTTCTGTCCTTCCCGCCGTGACATTTGCAAAATAATCAATATCTCATTATTGGCCATAATCACTAGCTGGTTCAGTTTTTGCAGAGACAAGCTGCCACGAGAAACACCACCTCCCTCCTCTCTCTTTCTCTTTCTTTCCTTTTCTGAACCTCCTTCTGCATTATGCAGAATGAAGCATCCGTAAGTCAGAATTGTTATTGGCGGGGAAGATTCTCTGCATTAAAAGAAAAACAAGACGCCCAAGGTTAGCATCTTATTCATTTAAGCTAAAGAGCGGATGTTGTTTTTAACTGTACAAAAGGCAGATGCAGACAAAATCTTAACTCTAAAGCCTTTGCTGAAGCTCACGACCTTTTGCTAACGGCTGGAAGGTAAACACTTGATAAATAAGTAAATAGGTCACCCTTGGGGGGGCAGCAGCTTACAACCTTTTAATTAAAATACTCCAGCTCCCATAAGGTCACAATGAATGACAGAGCCTTGACTACAAAGCACTCATCCAGGGGAGAGGGAGCATTAAATACTTTGTGTTTTTCCCCTTCTGGGCTCTCTGTTTCCTTCTTTAAGGTGAGACGGACGCTTGCCTATTAGATTGCATATTGAAAAGGTGAACCCGGAAAGCTTCTCCTCCCACTCCTTCTCCGGCTGGAAAATAACAGAGACCAAGTGGATCTGGTGTATGCTATTCTACGCATGTGTTCTTTGGGACGGAGGTCAGCCAAGATGCAACCGGGATTCCAAAAAAATATACATTTCTTACTCTGGTAGCTGTCTTAGAAATTAAAAGGAAGATCGTGGAGGGGGAGGCAGCCCACTCCCCCCCAACGCCCCCAATCTCTCCCACTACGAACGCATCAACAAACTTCCCCGGTCAACAGCCAAGCCTGACCCCTGCCAGCTCCTTTTGACTTGGCTTCCTCATTTAGGCACTGCAAAGCTTCCCAGTTAATTGGGCCACATTACCAGCAACAACAACACCCCTCCTGTCTCTCTTCCCCTTCTGGCAACAGGCCCGGTGGCTACAACTTTTCTCAAGATGGGGCAGGCACTGCATCAAGCCAAGGCGCAAAGATAAAAACCTGCAGCCAAGAAAGGTCTCGGATTCTTCCTCTCAAGACAACTGTTATTTTAGAACAATTTCTTTCTACCACCCCCACTCCAATCTCCAGTAGTTAAAGAAAATGAGGGAAGCAGGGACGATCCCCTTAAATGCCACCATCTGGGACCACATCCAACTGAAGATGACTCTGTGATTGCTTCAGAGCTGGGGGAAAATTATATTCAGGGACTACATATCCCAGGATCCTCCAAACAGCATGGGGGGATATTTGAACTGCACACTCATCCCAATGGGAAGGGAAAATACCCTAATTCTCTAAAACACAGCATCCTGGTGGGCCAGTGATTCTCAACCTTTGGCCCTTCAAAACTCTTACGAGCACCCATACTAACTGGGGGCTTCTGAGGTTGGAGTGCTGAGCTCCTGGATGGCCCAAGGTTGAGAAAAAGTGTATTAGATGCATTGCAAATGGAATCATGATGTCACAAGACTACACCATCCAGCAACCTTGATTTGGCCACAGGGAAGCCTGTATCGCGTCACATCTGAATGTCTGTGCATACCTGTCTTTACTATTAATTTCATTTCTCTTATTTTTAATATTATTGTCAGCCACCCTGGGAACCAGGCTCTACAATTCCTTGTTAAATTGGCACACCTGTTCTCCTGTTATTTTCTTCCATCTCATTCTTTTAGCTTCCGAGATCTCTGAGTGAGAAGAGAAATCTGGAAATATAACAGATCTGCAGAAACCTCCAGCTACTAACAAGATGGTCACGCTGACTGGGAGATTCTGTTTTCTCGCTGCTTTTTAAGACGACGGGCTTACAGATCTTGGCCTGTGATGTCTTCCCTTTTTTGTCTCTACATAAAGAGCTTTGTGTTTCCATTTAACTTCCACTTCTGTGATATCCAAAAACTTGTTCTTTTTCTGGGGTTTTTTAGTCAGCCATGCTGAAGTCCAACAACTTCATATTGGACGAGAGGAGAATTAGGTAAATGGGCCAATGTAGCTTTCTTCCAATTAGTTGACAAAAATGTAACGAATGTCTACAGCTCCCAGCTGGCTGAAAACCTTGTCCCAAAATGGAAAACGCCTGCTCTCGCTCTACCTTTCGGAAATGTGTCATCACTAGCAAACCTGCTGTGAACAGGAAGGTGAAAGCTGTGGGGCCATGAGAAAGCAGACAGTCTATGCTGTGTATGACAAGTGAGACGTGAGTCCTAATGCATTTAGTAGGCCTTATCCTCAGGTTAAAAAGTGCAGGATTCCAGCCCTAATTGAGGCCATTCTTGGCTCATAAGAAGTAACTGGGTTTGAATTAAAACTTGTATGGTTTTGAGACGCATAAAACACTTTTCTTTAGAAAATATCAGCAGTTATTTGGTTCAGTCCAACATCCTCCTGGTCAGACTCTTGGCATCCTTATGCTTTTATTTGTGTCTTCCATGATCCTGCACCATGGTTGGGAACGTGCCTCGCTCCAGCCCTTGTTGAATGGCAGCTTCCATCAAGTCTTGGCCTGTGGTGAGAGACAGTCCAACAGCATCTGCAGGGACACACTCTTCCGACATCTGCTCCATGTAGAGCTTTCAGGACAGACGTTGCATGAAATAATTTGGGTTTGTGTGAACTTTAAAAAACAGGACGGGGGGGCAGTCAAGTCAAACTCAGCAACAAGTTGAATCTACTGCTACCATGTGCAAGCTCCTGTCACTGGAATTACAAGCTACTTCAAGGCCTGCATCAAAGGGCCATTTCACTTCTCTCTCACCCGAGCTTAGCCCAAAATTACAACTCACCTAAGGGTCCCCTACTGAGCTTTAAGTCTGCCTGGCCAATGGGACTGGGTCTGCCTGGGGTACCGCTCTGCTCATATGAGATGCCCGGCTATGCCCCGCAAAGGAGGAAGAAAACCAAGCAAAGAGATGGATGCAAATAAAACTTCAGACTGACCTTGTTTGCCCATAATTCACAGGGAAGAATCCTGCACACGACTGCTCAGTGGGGAGTTACATATTTCATGGGATCGATCGACTCCTGGGTCATAAGTGTATCGGTTTGAAAACGCAGGGACCAGATTACGCCATCAAGCCATTCATGTCCTCCATTGCTGAAGGACGTTTTTAATGACCAAAGCCATCATTTTACATACACACTTCAGTCTGCAGGACTGCCTACCACCCACTGCCCCTCAAAGACACCCTCCAGTTCAAGGGATGCCCCAAGGCTGTGTGTTGCATACTGTAGAGCAATCCAACATTCATGACAGTCTGCAGGGGAATATAAGGTGGAGAGAGTGTTGCCAACCTTGAATTATGCAAGCGTCTCTCAGTCCGGAGTGTCACCGATCAGACATCGGGTGACATAGAGGCATTGCTGTAAAAATAAGGGATGAGAAACGCAAGGCCCTTAGGATGATGGTAAAGGGCCTTCCTTAGGCACGTCTTCTGCAGGCTCAGGTGCTTGTTCTTGAGGTTGACTTTGTACCTCTGATAAGATGTTGTGGATTTTCACGCTCAAGGCAGGGCGCTCTTGCTTGGCATCCTGGGAAGGTGGCGCCACCTGTAGGCCAAAGCAGAGAAGCAGCATGGAGGAGTTGAACCAAGGATGAGACACCTTCCACCACCAAGCACTACTAGCCCGTTACAAGTTTGCTATGGCGTTCAGAGCTACTCACAGAATTCTCTCCCTCTCTTCTCCACCTTCCTACATAGCCCAATTTGGCTCAATAAAGACATCAGTGTGACTGGCATAAATGTCACTAGCATTTTTTTCCCAGAATGAAATAGCAGACAAGTTGCCCCCTCCAGCACCATGGAAGGAAGGAAGTCTTAACGGCAGTCCTGACCCAAATCAGGGGCACTGCATCTCATCTTTGCACCAGGAGAAAAACTGTGCTTAAAAAAATGTTTCTTCAAACACAGTCAGCAGGCTGGAAACTTCCTAGTATCTGCTCGAGTCCTGACCCTGCTTACGGGGACGCAATGCTGCTGCTTACTTCAAAAAAGTCATTCACGCAATTGCTAATTGCCTATGTAGCATCTTGTATTGCTTGGTCCTCACTCCTTCTCTCGCCCGACATATCCTCTGTGCTGTAATGCAGATCCTTGGATACACCCCACAAACACACTGCAAAAGCAATCACAGTAACTTTCTAATTGTCTCCATTTCTCGAACAGTGCTGATTTCTGAGACTGCTCAAGGAACTACAAATGTTTGGATGTAACTATACCGAGGACCCTTTAGTGTCTGAAGAAAGAAACAAGTGGAGACAGAGAGGCATTCATCTAATATCATGTGGAGTGGGCGTCAAGCGAACTTTTGAATTAGTGGTTCAACTGAACACCCTGTTGCCAGGCAGATAAGTGGATGTGGTTAAGGTGATGTCATGAGAGAAACTTGTATAAGAACATAAGAAGAATCTTCAAAATGAATCAGACTCTTGGTTCTAGACAAGACTGTCAACACGGAGTAGCAGAACTGGCTCTTCAGATTTTCCAGAGAGCAACCCCGGGATTTGTTAGGAAGCTTGGGAGCTTCTTTCCTCCTTGTGGGAGCAACCTGAGAAGCTTTAAGGCAGAATACTTTCCCACTCCTAGCTGGAGAAATCTGGTGATCTCCCTTCCAAGTTCTAAACAGGTCTGGCCTGCCCAGCATCCCAAATCAAATGAGATTGATGTGTTCAGGATAGAAGGGCGATATCTGATGTGTGGATTTATATGTGCCCATCACCACTGAAAAGTGATGACCCACGATGCCAAGGCTGGATAGCTCTGTGGTTTAGGTCTCTGGCTGTGGAGCCAGAGGTTGGGAGTTTGATTCCCCCACGGTGCCTCCTGGGAGAAGAGCCAGCCTGTGTAGCCTTGGGCAAGCTGCACAGTCCCAAGGATGAGAATGAGAAACCACTTCTATGTATTCTCTACCTGGAAAACCCTGAAAAGGGTTGCCATAAGTCAGAACTGACTTGATGGCATGTGATGATGATGCCAAGGATTCAGCTGAGGTTTTGGAACTTGAATCCACAGGGGTTTTGAGAGCTATCCCATTACATGCAAGCAACAGCAAGTCAAACTTCCTCCACAAAAGAGGAATCAAGCTAAGCTGAAGACTGCGTATGCTGCGAGCACTTTAACTGGCATAAGCTCTTGCTCCAGAGGGACAGTGGTAGAGAATGAATTTCCCCCTTCATTGTTCCCTTTTATGCTAAGCACAGATACCATGCCTACAGGTTCAGGCCAGGGGATTAAGGAGGAGAGGAAGGGACAGAGAAAACTGACACACTCACTGCAGCCTGAAACAATCTTCATAGCATGGAAAATTTAAACACAGCATAATCCCGTTCACAGCTTATTCAAAGAAACAGGCCCTTCCGGTACGATTCACCAAGAAGCGTGTCTCGCTAATTTCAACGGGATCTTAATGCAAACAAGTATGCTTTGGATTACAGCCACACACTATTAAGAGTCAATTCCTCTTCGTCATTAGCCTCAAGTCACATCAGGGCTGCAGGGGAGGATTATAGGAAAAGTTTATTCTTCAATACATAGTGCAATTATTGACCTAAAGTAATACACTGGAAGATAATTAATGTCACTTTTAGGCAAAGCGCCAGCACTCGTATGAATGTGAAAACAGACCAGTGAAGCTGTGCTGAAAATCCTGTTTTACGTGGAGGCAAAACAAGTCTCCAGACAAGAGTTTGACCTGTGTTGCTACTGCTCTAGGACTTCAGAGCGCCTCCTGGTGAGAGACCTGTACAGTTCTACAGCGGTGGTTCCCAACTTTGGGTCCCCAGATCTTCTTGGACGACAGCTCCCAGAAATCCTGGCCAGCTAGTGGCAAAGGATTCTGAGAATCTTCACAGATTCTGGGAGTTTTAGTCCAAGAACATCTGGGGACCCAAGGTTGGTTGGGTACGGGTGCACTACAGCATCCGTCCAGAGGTGGGCTTCTTCTGTTACGCTCTTGCAGCGCTCAGCTGAACGGCACAATCTCTTCTCTTGTGTTTGCTTTACTGGACCTTTGTTTTAACCCCTCTATGATCTGTGTGATATATGATGTCTTGATTGCTGGAACTGTACTGAACAACCAAGACTAGCTCCTGCCTCCAAATAAGTGAATGTGATTCTGGGGCATCCAACCGCTCAGCACATCTTTCTCCTTTGAGAAAGGCTCCCAAGGTGAAACATTCCAGGCTCTACCTCAAGACCGACTTGCTCGCCCAGGTATGTTCTTGATTGTGAATTTAGTAAAATCCTAAAGACTTTCATGAGCTATTTGATCTTTTTTTTTAACCATTGCTTTCTTATATGGTTGCATGATTTCATTATTCTGCCACCATTTTCATAAAATTTCCTAGTTTTGTAAACATTTCAATATTGTAAATATTGATTTCTTTTTTTTTAAATGAAAAGGGGTATAGAAATGTCCTACAAATAATACTTACATGCGTTTTTAAGAGAACACCCTCTGCCAAGAGGGCCTTCCCTGTTTCCTCAAACAGTCTGTCCCCGTCCACTTCTCCTTTCTGTTCCAGCAGGTTGTATTTCTCAACAAACCTGAAATCCAAGAGGCTCACAGTCAATGGAGGCCAAGAGGGATCATAATCATTTCCATTCCATGAACGTGGGGATAGGATGGGGAGGGAAGTCAACACTCGTCCACTTACTTTTGACAGGCAGATTCAAAATTTAATTTGGAGAGTTGAAAGGCTTTTGGACCATTTCCATAAACTTGATAAAATTTCCTAATGAATAAGATAAAACATTTCAGTTTGAGACGGACATGAATAATCATTTGGTAGAGAGAACGACCAGTATTTCCTTAGAGTCACTATTTTAAAAAAAACAAACCCAAGGTCAGTTTCTGTTTTCTTCTTCGTCTTGCTTCAGGACGGGAAGGAGCTTCCCACGGCCTGCAAGCCCAATTCTAGGTCTCTGTTTAGACCAAGAACTCTCTGGAGAGCTCAGTGGTTTCGGTCTCTGGCAGCGGAGCCAGAGGTTGGGAGTTCGATTCCCCCACGGTGCCTCCTTGGGAGAAAAGCAAGCCTGTGCAGCCTTGGGCAAGCTTCACAGTCCCAGGGCGGCCCCAGAGAAAAGGAATGGGGAACCACTTCTGAGTACTCTCTACCTGGAAAACCCTATAAAAGGATCACCATAAGTCAGAATTGACTTGGTGGAACATTGTTGTTGTTGTTTCGATCAGGAGCAGAGAAAGTTTAATCCTCACCATCAGATACGCTGGCAGCTGTTAGGAGCTGTAGCCCAATCCAGCTGGCACAAGGATGGCACAATTTGACCCTCCTTGATCTAGAGCTGTACAATCTGCATGCCTCTGGCTTGGAAAGAGTACCCATCTTAATAAACAGCTGCATGAAAACCCAACAGACAAGACGAGCCTCTAAGAGGCTGACCTGTTCTGTACGAGGCCTTTAAACCACCTCCAAGCCTTCCGGCTTGGGTAGCAAAGCACATGCAGACAAGCACTAGGGATTTGCAAGAGATGGAATTTAACAGCATGCAGCCTCTAAATGAAACTTCATTTAGCATTCACAGCCACCAGCTACTGATTTCCCTTCTCCTCCATTCACTTGTCTAATCCCTTTCAAAGCCCTCACAGCTACTGGCCATTTCTATTTCTTTCACAGGCTGGATAGCTCAGGGGTTTAGGTACCCGGCTGAGGATCCAGAGGTTGGGAGTTCAATTCCCCACTGTGCCTTTTGGGAGTACAGCCAGCCTGTGTAGCTTTGGGCAAGCTGCATGGTAGTCCCAGATATGCCCCCAGAAGAAGGGAATGGTCAATCACTTGAATATGCTCTATTTAGAAAACCTGAAAAAGGTCACCATCAGTCAGAATTGACTTGATGGCACCTGATGATGATGATGATGATTACATGTGTTGTGTAAAGAAAGTCTTCCTTGGGGATGGATTTGAGACATGTTTGAGGCTTTTACCTCCACCAAGTGTAAGAAGAGGTCCCATAACATTACCAAAAATCCAAAACGATCACTTTGAAAGGTGTGGGGGGGCTGGTCTTTTTTTTTATTGTTTGTTTGTTTGTTTTGGATCCTCGTCTCCTCAAAATCTGAGGCTCTAACCTGTAGTCTACTCAGTTTCTGTGTAAATCCAGCACTGGGTATCTTTCTCACAGTCCGGAATCCACTGTACATCAAATTCACTATATAACTGTCAAGTTCTAACATGATGAGAGAGAAACAGCAAGAAGGGGAGGGGGGGAAGCATACGCTCTGATCTTATCCTCCGGGTACAGGATGAGGCGAATCGGGTCTTCTTCTTTGTCAGTCTCTGGATTAGGATCTTGATAAACGGGCTCCCTAAGTGGAGGGAAGGCTGCATAAACTTCATACCAGATTGGCTTCTTGGCTTCGGACATCACCCCTGAGCGCAGCAAACCCCTTGTCCTGAATGAAGATGACCAAAAAAAAAAGTGAGGAGGGACAAAGAACATTACCAGCAAAAAATGAAAATAGATTACTCTCTAAAAATTACATGAATGGAAATAGGATAAAGACAACAGCAGTTTACACAAAAAATAGAAACCTAACCCTGAACTTTTTTCCTCCATCTACAGAGAATTTACAGATGAAAAAAGAAAAGAGGGCAAAATTTTGGCTAAAAAAAAAAAACAGCGAATACTTACAAAGCAGCAATCTTCCTGTTTACCCGCTGTCAATAATCTTAATAATGATCTTAATAATCTTAGAGCTGCAGAGCTAGAAGGGACCCAATGGATCATGAAGTCCAGTCCCTTGTCAAGGAGGCACAGTATCTGAAGAGTTTTACCACTTCGTTGTCATATTCTAACTCATACGTCTGAAGAAGGGGTCCACGTTGCACAGAAGCTTACATTACAATATTGCAGGTAGTCTTTAAGATGCCACAACGTCTTTTTTTTTTTTTGCTTTTGTTTTGTGTTTCTTGTTGAAATACTTGCACAGACTAACCATCCATCCATAAGAGAGGGCAAATGGCCTGTATTATATTGTATAGGATACTAACACAACTCCAACGTTTCAATTTTTTTGTGGGGGGGGGGAAGAGTTTAAATACATTACCAAGCTCAAAGAAACAAACCGTCCCACGTCAAATGAAATATGTCGTCCCTCCACCTACGTACAATATTTGTGCAATAAAGCAGCCCCCTTTTAAGTTATGGCAGGGGAAGTTGGTTTTTGTTCTTTGCAAAGGGAGATGCGATTATTATTTTCTTGCTTCATTGGAAGCGGGGAAGCTGATCCAGAGATACCCTGCACTCAAGGGCAGACAGAAAGGGGTCAACAACCTTGGGCCGCCCAGATGTTCTTGGACTCCAACTCCCAGAAGCCTTCACCACCAGCTCTGCTGGCCAGGATTTCTGGGAGTTGTAGTCCAAGGGACACTGAGGTACAGACACGCGACTGGAGTGGCCCTTTAAATGCGATATTGGCTTAACTGGAGGCTGATGCTGTAGAACTCAGTTCTCACCAGTTGTGACTGGCAGGAGTAGAGCCTCCCCGTTTAGGAGCAGTGTATCCCACAGCATGTGGTTCAAAAAGGAGCAGCATTTTAGGGAACAGCGGCCGCCGCCGCCTCCATGTTCTGCTAGTTAGCCATGTGGGGCAATAAGAAGCTGGATTACACAGAACGTATGTTATTATATTCTTATTTTCCATACAATGTCTATCAAAATGTGGCTCCAAGTGTCTACTAAACATCCATCCCCCCCAACTCAACGACGGACACAAAACCCTCACCGGAAGAAGATGCTGCTCAGCTTTTCCAACCTGGTCCCCGCCATTGCGTCGCTCGTTGAAAACGAGGCCTAGGCCTCTCGTAGCAACCTGAAGCGCAGCCTAGCAACCTCCACCACCCGGAAGCGGAAAGGCTGCACCTCGCGAGAACGCGGGCGCGACGGAAAGTTCGCCGCTATACCCTCTAGTTGCAAGCCGACGCGGCAGAAGTATGGATTAAGGAGGCAGGCAAGAGCAGTCGATAAAAGAGCTGGCTATGGTTAGGAGTTTGTTCAGAAGCAAATGAAGAAATAATACATTCCCCCCCCCCCAAAAAAAAACCCCTTTTCAGTTCGGATTTGTAATCCCTTTGCAACATCAGAGCTCAAGCATGCAACACAGAAGTGATGAGGTTTCATGTTTATTCGGAAATAAACCCATTGGATGGAGTGGGGCTTGCTCCCATTTTTCTTTAAAGCATGTTTTAAAACCATTGCCTCGCCCAAAGGATGATGGGTGTGGTAGTCGATCTATAATTAAAGGGTGGGAAATAGTGTTTGGAACACTTTTGTTGTTGTTTAGTCGTTAAGTCGTGTCCGACTCTTCGTGACCCCATGGACCAGAGCACGCCAGGCCCTCCTGTCTTCCACTGCCTCCCGGAGTTGGGTCAAAGTCATGTTGGTCGCTTCGATGACACTGTCCATCCATCTCGTCCTCTGTCGTCCCCTTCTCCTCTTGCCTTCACTCTTTCCCGACATCAGGGTCTTTTCCAGGGAGTCTTCTCTTCTCATGAGATGGCCAAAGTACTGGAGCCTCAGCTTCAGGATCTGTCTTTCCATTTTGGAACACTTAACTTTTTGGAATTGTGATTTCTCTGCCACTATAGTCATGCTGGATGGGGCATTCTGGGAGCTGCAGTCCTCCAGGAAGTAACTTTTCTGACTCTAGCCATAGTGAGTCCCCCAGTACTGTTCAAAGAGAATATAACAAGGAAAAAGGAAGTAGGAGAGAAAGCAAACCCAGACACTGGTTCTCTCCTCCTTTCACTCCAACTTCCTTTTTCCTTGTTATATTAGAGCATTAGAACCAGTGGCCAAGGACAGGGACTAAAGGCAGCCGAGATGTCAGCAGAGTCAATAGAATAGCTCAGGTACCTGAATCTCCCTCAGCTGATAAGAGTGGCTGCCCTTAAGAGACCTTTTCACCTCTGTCTATGCTCGAAGTCTGTACCTCCTAGAATGGAAGAGTGTATCCTACAGAAGATGGGATCTGTACATGTCCGTTTTGCCTTTCCTTCCCTACCCTACAGCCGTAGCCCAACCTCAACCATCTAAATATGGATACAGGATTTATTATGTATACCCAGTGTGGTGTAGTGTGGTGGATAGAATGATGGACTCAGTAGGCCTGGGTTCAAATCCCCACTTAGGATGGAAACTCACTGGCGGAGTGTGAAATTCGTAAAACCACTCCTTCAATATCCCACTTACCTAGAAAACCCTATTAGGGTCACTGTGAGTCGATTCCGACTTGACGGCACATAACAATAATTATTACTTAATTTGGGATCACCCTTTCCTCCAAGGAGTTCCAACTCTGCAGTTCTGAGATGATTATTTCTGTTGTTGTTGTTGTTGTTCACATAGGATAACTAACAGGGTTGTTGCTGCTCTTAGATCTGTTAAGAGACCTATAAAGGGATCTGAAGGGCCACATCTCCCCATATGAGCCTATGTGGGAAACCAAAACCTTCAGGAAAAGCTTTTCTGTGTGTCCCACCAGGGCCTTTTCGGTGGCTACCCCCAGGCTGTGGAACTCCCTGCCAAGGGAGGCTAGGGCACCCCCTTTCTTTTATCCTTGTACCAGCAGTCAACTTTCTATTAAAGCTTTTAACAACAGCCTTGAATAGGCTGTTACTGTACTTTTTCCTTTCTTATGAAACAATGGATGTTTCAATGTGGTTTCTATTTTAAATGGGAGCTTACCCTGCATTTAGCCATATTTTTTAAAAAAAAATTGTAAGCTGCCTTGCCTCTCTGTATTGGGAGAAAGGCGGAATATAAATAACAAATAAAGAAGAATAGCCAAGGGTGTGAAAGAGAACCTCATATTCGGCAAGCCTTCGGCTTGATCTCATATAGCTCTTCTCTTCTTGTAGGTTTTCAAATCACCGCAAACACATTAGCTCATTGTCATGGTCAAACTAAGCTTGCAATGTAGGTCAATATCATTATCCCCATATTGTACAAGGGACTGAGGCTGAGAGGAAGGGACTTGCCTGAGGCCACCGAGAGAACTTGGGACAAAGGAAAGATGATGGCTCTAGACCCATTTCACCCAGGTTTGCCAAGTCTCAGGAGAAGTCCCGGGGGAATTGCTGTACTTTGCCAAGTGAGGAGGCAAATCTCAGAGCGAGCAGCACAAGACAAGGAAATGGCTTTAATTTACTTTATTTTACTTTTTTGCATGTGAGACAGCCTGTATAGCCATCTCAGCCCATTTTCGGTTGGTGTAGCAGCCTACTGGTTCAGCATGAAGGGGCTTTTGGTGTTTGAAATTACTCAATCATACTCAATGACTCAAGTACCTGTAACCACCCACCCCCAGTGGCAGACCTACATTTTGGGGCCCCTGAAGCTTGAACTGTTATAGGGGCCCCTTCACAACCAGCAACGAGGTCCACGTAACCACTGTTGTCTTCTTCAATGGGGTTGTTCCACGACAGATCGTCACAAATATTTAAAAAATGAGAACTAAAGTCACTTCTGGGGCCCCTCCACGATTAGGAGCCTTGAATCTTAAGCTTTATTCGTTTTATAGTAAATCCACTTCCGACCCTCCAGTTCTTTTCCCAGTTCCCTCCTGCTTGCTCCTGGGTTTTTGCAAGAGCACCGCTGGGCCCATTGTACCCTTTGGACAAAATCTGAAAGTAAAGCACCAGCAGCATGACTCATGAGACTGTTATTATTGCCCACACCCTAGAAACAATGGCCCAAAGTCTACGGGGGAAATGAAACCCCACCTTCGTCACCCTTGTCTCCCCTAACTCAATGACATCCCGAGAATCCACCCCTTTATTTTGGTCCTGAAATCTCAGCCCAGGAGCTGCTGCTGAAACAGCAGCCTTAATTACAACAGGCAGCCTGGCTTCTTTTGCTTTGGATTATCTCCCTCCTGCATGTCACATCCTGGATGACAAACGGAGAAAATATGAAGTGGTTCCGTTGGGGCTGACACCATCCTTCAGCTATTTATTCTTTCCGAAGCACAACGGGGAGAAAGAATGACGAAGCCGCATGCCTGTCGGCAACTGCTCACTCTTTCCGTCGGAAGGGAAGCACATCCAAGGGGGCGGGCAGGCCCTCATGCGTGCCTCGCAACTTAACACAATTTAAAGTCCTGAAGCTGAGACCAGATGGACCCCAATTGCATCCATATGGCTTCAGCACCTCAAAGCCTTGCTAAGGTTTCCTGTCGGCTTCGTTTCCCCGGGACAAACGTACATAGATGTGCTCTTTTATGCTCTCTTCAAGGCCCGCTTTGTGGCAGTTATCTGGTAATAGAAAAGATGTGATGGGTGTCAAGGAAAATTATTTCCTCTCCTGGTTTTCTTTCTTTTGCTGAGATGTGTCCTTGATGGTGATTAATAGTTGGAATGTGGTCAGGATAATAAAAGGTCTGGAAACCAAACCTGTTGAAGAACTGGCTAGGAATACTGGACAAGTTTAGTAATGGATCCAAATGATCAAGGAGGTGATTTTGACTAAATGTTAGGAACAGCTTCCTGATGGGAAGAGCTGTTCAACCGTGGAACAGGCTGCCTTGGGAGGGAGTGGATTCCCGTTCACTGATGATTTTTAAGTGGAGGTTGGATAACCAGCTGTCAAGATTGCTTATTTCCTTTTTGTGGGTCCTTTTCAAGGAGAAAAGGCGGGATAACAATATTTTAAACAAATAAATCTGCAAATAACTGGGTTTGATGACCCAAGGGACTGCTTCTCAGCATCACAATTCTGTGATTCTAGTACCGTGTTTCCCCGAAAATAAGACAGGGTCTTATATTAATTTTTGCTCCAAAAAAAGCAGTAGGGCTTATTTTCAGGGGGTGTTTTTTTTTTTCATGTACAACAATCTACGTTTATTCAAATACAGTCATGTCATCTTCTGGTTGCTGCACAGTGGTGGAGGGCAGGCTTTCACTTAAGTAGGGCTTATTTTTGGGGTAGGGCTTATATTACGAGCATCCTGAAAAATCATACTAGGGCTTATTTTCAGGTTAGGTCTTATTTTCAGGGAAACAGGATAAATTTGCTCCAATTAACCTATCTGGATACCAAATTCACAGCACCTGCTTGAGTTAAGATGGGGGGGGGGGAATCTAATTGCCGGAATGAGAACTTGGGGGAGGTTACTTGCTGGATATAAATCCCAAAGCTATTTTTCAAAGCTTTGGCTGGAATGTAGTCAGTAAAGGAAAGAGAAGATCGAATTCATGCTTGACGGGAAAAATACATATCTAAATGTGTGCTGCTTGCTCTTTTAGAGATCTTGATGCTACATTCATAATTATCATCGTTTGCCTTGGTGATTGCAGGCTTTCCTGTGCCCAGCCAACAAAAATATGTTACAGAAACATCATTAATTTGATGCTTTATACAGAATAAAATATGAATTTTTTTTGTTATGATGACATTAACACCAGTATCAGAGACGGTGTGAAAAAAGGGTGCTATTGTTCTTATGTTTTACAGTAGGACCCCGTATCTGCGGGAAATCAGTTCCCAGCCGCCCCGCCTGCAAATGCTGAAAAAAGCAATTATAGCAGATGCTATTCATAGCATGGTCTTTGTCACCCTCTTGTGACCAGTTCTGGTAATAATATCATGGAAATATATTTCTAGTGAATACTGTACTGTACATTAGCATGATCTCTGCCTAGTGGTCAGTTCTGTTAACTTAATTATTAGAAATACATATTTATGGGGTTTTTCTTTTAATTTTCATATTTTCAGGCCGTGAATAAGTGAATCCGTGGATACTGATCCCGCGGATAAAGTGGTCCCACTGTATTTTCCCTTGGATCCTTGGCCAAGGTAGGAACTGAATGCTGAACTTGATAGGCCCTCAAACTAATCCAGCGAGGCCATTTTTACCTTTTAACTTGCTGCTTCTCACAATGGAAGGTGGTGGCATGTTCACCCGAGGGCTCCTCTTCTTTTCCAACAGAACTAGTAACACCACTCCCTCCTTCAGGTCCTCCTTGCGTCCCAAAAGCCTGGTCCTTTAGGCTGGGAACTACTCTGCGGCAGGGTTTCGGTGCCACAACTGGAGACATATGGGAAGAATGTCCCAATTCTGCTAGTGCCAGGTGCCCATGTATACTGCTGGATCTTGGTGTCTGTTCTTACATTTTATACTCTTAAAATATTGCCCTTACGGAGTCCTAACAAAGATCTGTCTTCTGTCTATCTTGCTTGGTTTAGACTCTTCAGAGTTTATTTTTTAAAAAAACCCACAATGTTAAGGATCTTTACATAGCACAATGTTTACACCATTCCTCTTAGACTGGGCTGTATGAACCCATCCTTTCATTGTGACTGGCACTGTTGACGCAGGTCTCGCAGTGGCTTGGTGGCTCAGATCATGTATGCTGCACATTCTGGAAAGCTTCAGAAGCTACTCTTATGGGTGCATTTGGGTTTTGTGTGCTCGCCTGATTTTCCTTGCCGGTTCCTGGCACTTCCCACGTGTGCCCACCAGATGGCACAAGACGTAACACCTCAAAGCAGGGTTGACCCTTTTGATGCATGTGCTGAAACGCCTATAGCAAGGTTACTACAACAAGCCGGCTGTTCTGACGTACCTTCTATATTTTCCAGGAATCATCCGTTGTGAGAGGCATCCTAAGAATACTCATAGTCTGGCTTCAGAGATCCCTGTTCTAATTACAGACGAGCCAATGCAAACCCTACATTTTGCATTTAAAAGGGATGGATGACTCGCTCTTCAGTTCAATGTCTGGAAAGGAGGGGAGGTTTTCTTTGGCCGTCTCAACCTATTTTGACCGTTCTTTTGTGTGTGCGTGCAAGCCCTAGCATGCTTACTCCAGCACTGAATGGAGCTACCACCCTACTTAAGCGTGTCTCAGATTGCAGGCCGCCATTGTGAAAGGTAGGGCCAGTTGTACCCTTAAGCACCAAGCCAAGAAGCTGCCTCAGGTAGTGGAGGACAGAGGGAAGCTTCCTAGGTACTCCAGCTGTTTCCCTCTCTTGGAGGACAAAGCCATATTCACCACACATCTGGCCCCCAGCCCTCCTAAACTCGCCTGCTAGTTCGAGTGGAGGTTAGTGACTCAGGGCAAGCCTGCATATAGAATGAGGAGACATCATCTTGTTCTTTGCCTAAGGATGTAAAATGTTGGACTACAATGCAATGCACCAGAGCCTTGAACAGTTACTTAATTGGCCTAATCATAATAAATAAATAAATAAATAAATAATTCTGTGCCATGAAGTCAATTCTGACTTATAGCCATTCTTTTCAGTGTTTTCTGGGGAGAAAAGTGCTCAGAAATGGTTTACCTGTCCCTTCTCCCGGGGTGCTCTGGGGCCACTGTGCAGCTTGTCCACGGCTACACAGGGCTGGCTCTTCTCCTGGGATGCACAGTGGGGGAATCAAAACGCCAACCTCTGGCTCTGCCGCCAGAGACCTAACTCACTGAGCTCTCCAGCTGGCCTACAAATCCAAAAAAAGTAAGTCATGTTTGGCTAGGGGGTTTGGGAAATGTAGTCCTGTTTCCCCAGCTCCGATTATATCAACCCTGGCCACGCCCCTCCCCCTTGATTGAGCCCTACAGAAAACAGCATTGGGCAGCAAATGATAGTGAAAGGTGATGATGGAAGAAGATTAAAGCCTGCATCACAAACGGTTCATGGAAGTCACCGGGTTCAGTGTGACCAAAGGACTGGCTTGCAAGACTGCACATTGTACACAGGTGGCATAAGGCTCCTTGTATTCAGCAACACTCTGCTGCGGATCTATAAATCTCCCTTCGTCAAGGGAATTTCAAAACAGACTTCAGCATAAGCAAGTTCGATTATGTCTCTTTCGGACTCCGCCGAAGCCCAGGTTCTTCCTCACCCTACAGCTGTTAAACTGAATGTATCAAAGCTAGGAAGATCGTGTTAGTCCCAACAATTACTCCTGTGATCAATCATTACATTTATTTTCTAAACATTTTATCTTTGCATAAAAACATCACAGGCTATCAGATGTTCTGTGAGCTGTGGGCGTTAAAACGTACCGTTTTCCCTTCTCCATGTAAATCCCTCCAATATGACTTGACGTATCAAAAAATGTGGCTGCTAATTCATGTAACTTTCTGCCACAGTATATGGTTTAATTTATAGAGGGACGCATGCCAGAGACCAGAACACAACTGGTGCCAAATAACCTCTTATTTGTAATGAATTCCTTTCTACAGGAAGCAAAGTATAATTAAGTTACATTACAATTGTAACATCGTGACAGAGAATATTGCTCCTTTTGGGGTGTAACTGTAACAATGCTTTAGCTGCTTTTATCATTACAGTATGGACAAAACCTTACTTCTTCATTACTTTAAATCTGTTTTGTCCCAGAAGCTTGTAACATTCTGGTGTGATTTTTTAAAGTAACAACATATAACTATTCTAGTTGCTTTTGAATAATGAGAAAGGAAGGAGTCGGCTTTTGTTTTTAAAACAGCCTGCAATTATAACGGTAATGAACCACAATGTAACTAATTACTTTTAAAATGCAGCTTCTAAACTGTGCTACATACAAGACTTTGAGACAGTTAGCTGGCCCCCCCGGTGCTATTTTGCAGGGGGAAAGGTGGGTTAAAAAAAATTAATTAATTAAGCTGCAAGGCTAATCGACGTAGTGCTTGATGGATTTCAAGCAAGAATCAGTCAGAACACCCACCTGTTTCTTCCCCAAAATATCCAGGTTCAGTCTGTAGTCCAATACGCTTGTGAAGCGAGAAACCCAGTGCTATCATAGCGCGACAACACACAACCGTGGAGAATCACAAAGCAAAAGCATTAGGAGAGTACAACGTGACTTTATTATATGAATTACTATTAAACATCTTTAAGAAAAAAAATTAACGTATGGAAATTATTTCTAAAATAGCAACACTGACAAATGCCACAGGAGTCTCCCCACCCACCCAAGTGGTTTGTCTCCTTTTTAAAAAAAAACTGCTCCCCCATTATTTTTTAAAGAAAGCAATACAAATGTTACTAAGAATTGTATATTGTTCGGTAGGAGAAACACAGCTTGGATTCGGAGGCCATTTTGCCGAGAGTCAAAAACTGAAATTGGGAAGGGACATTTCTTCCTCCTCAGCCAACTTTAGGATATTTTCCCCGGGCACACTTGGTCTAAAAGTTTGAAGAGTTCAACCCAACGGTGAAATTTCAAAACAGTTGTTTCTGCCCGTTCTCATCTATTTTCTAAACTTTATCAGGATTCTTCTGCTGCTGCTGCTTTGTGTAAAGAATGGGTGGATTTTAGAGGATGCCATAATAAACCTAAATCAAGTCTTTGAGAGTTGCTGTTGTTTTGCTACATCAACACTGAGAAGTTTAAAAGAAGTCAGGGGTTTTGGCTGCTACTGGGAAAATCCCTGGTTTGAATACAGTTTTTCAGCATTGCCTGTGCTAGTTTAAGGGGGGAAAAGATTATCTTTTCCATAACACCCAACGAGTTAAACATAAACCATTATCCACCATTAAGGCAGTGACCATGCTGGCTGACGGATTCTGAGAGTCATAATTTTTTAAAAAAAGGTAATTTCCCCCAAGATCTGACAACACTCCAGTCCATTGACCTTTTCTGATGTTTTTGTTCAGTTCAGCTAGTTATGGTTATCCCACTTTTCCATTAATAAAAGTAATAACAATAATAAAAGTAAATGATGCATAAAGAGGCAGTGAGATGAAAGTAAAGCTCATGATGAACTAAGAGGACAGCTGCAAGAAGAACTGCAATGTGAAATCAACATCAGAAGGCATTAGGTGTAAAGTTCATAGGGAGAATATCATTCAAACAGCAGATTGTTAATTAAAAGCTGGCTTGAGTTTAGTAGCCAGGTATGGGTGGAGTTCAGAAAAGGAGCCATGCTGGCTTCGCGTAGTTCAGAAAAGCGGGTTTTCCCTATATCTGATGAATCTAAGACAGTGGTTCCCAACCTTGGGTCCCCAGATGTTCTTGGACTAAAACTCCTAGAAGCCTTCGCCACTAGCTGTGTTAGCCAGATTTCTGGGAGTCGTAGTTCCAGAAAACCTGAGGACCCAAGGATGGGAACCACTGATCTAAGGGAACCACCTGGTCTCTCTCTCTTCAGCTAAAAGGTTCAAAGTATACCTTCCCTTCCACCGCTCCAGTGCCACCCTCCAATCTGCCCACCTCTTTTCTCACCTGATGGAATATTCAAGACTGGGGCAAATAGGGGAGGAGAGGGGCAAATCCTGAAGCTCTGCCACTGAACAAATGGGTCCTAAATCAAGCCTGAACTATCTCTGGAGGCAAAAGTGTCGAAACTGAGACCGTCTTACTTTGGGCACATCATGGGAAGGCAGAATTCTCTGGAAAAGAGGAAGACCAAATATGAGATGGACTGACTCCTTAAAGGAAACCACAGGGTTGAGTTTGCAAGAGCTGAGCAAGTCAAGGACAGGACATTTTGGAGAGCACTCATTTACAGGGTCAACACAAGTCAGAGGTGACAGGATGGCACATAGCAACAACCATCTTTTCCAGCTGTACATCTGTTGGACCGCCAGGATAGGCCTCCATAAGATCCCATTCCCAGCCTAGGATTCACTGGGCAGGCATCCCAGAGGGACCCCCAGAGATTCCCTCCCATGGCTTGTGGCACACCAAGCAAGCGGAGCTAATGTCCCTGGATTTCCATGGGTGTCACAGCCAGTTGGTTAATCATTGTAAGGGGATGACTGGTGACTTGTTTTGAAAGCCATTACAAAAAGGAAACAAGAATGGAAAGTGAGAAACGAAGGGAAACAGTTGGGGCTGAAAGAACACGCCAAAGCGTAGGTCTAAAAGGCCAGGATGGGGTGCAGAGCATGACCTGAAGAAAGCGGATAGCCATCAGACATCCCTGGGCCAAATCTCTCAAGAAATACCAAACTCATCCCAAAGGGAGGAAAGGTGATGGTGGAGACATGGCTGTAAATCTTTGCAAGAACCTGTTTTTAGGTCATCATCTGGGACCCTGCCCTATTGCTTTCTAATGCACTCCCTCATGGCTGTCTTGTAAAACAGGGTGAGCAAAGTGCAGCTTCCCCTCGGTACTGCCAGATTACAGTTCCATCATTCCTCACCTTTGGCTGATGGGAATTACAGTCCATCGTCTAAGGGGCAGCCCAGGAAATATGGAAGGCAGGCAGTGGAAGAATCTAGCAATAGTAACCCTGGATTTCTTATGGGGTAGCTGCGGCACATACACACCATTTTTTCCTTACAAATTTCTTTTAAAAAAACCCAAAGGCTCTCTTCCACCCCCTAGTGGCCACATTTTCAATTACCTTTTTTTTCATTTTGGGGGAGGACTTCAAAATATGGTAAATTGCCCCTAAGCCCCCCCCCAGAAGCACAAGATAACTTGTTGACACCCATTCCAACTTAAAAAAAAAAAGATTTGAGAGCATGACAGTACCGGGGGTGGGGTGGGCAAGAGCCTCTGACTGCATTTAGGGCACTGGGAGGACTGCATGCCGCTCACCATCCACACGCCACAGGATGATCCAAAGGCCTAATACTTTTTAATTACTGCATGATCAACCCTAGTCATTGTCGCCTCAAAAGGCTGGGGGGGTGGGGGCTCCTTCCTCATTTCTCCCAGAGCAGGACGGCTCTCTGCCTTCCTTTAGACTTGAATGAAAACACAAATGCTTATGTTCTGGAAAAAAAAGACAGGTGTCTTCCATATGTGCTTTTCCCGTTTCTTTTCTCTCCCAGGCCTGGCTGGAGGAATTTGTAGCTGGCTTCTGTTTGTCTCTTTATTTAAAAAAAAAAGTTAATGCCAAGTCTGCAAAGTTAAGCCAGACTCGGAATGAACTTGGAACATTCCAAGAAGTGGATCTTATTCCAGAACTTGAGTTCCTTCCAAGCGTTCTGGATAAAGGAAGAAGAAACAGCCGGTGGCTTCCTGAGCTAGCAATGAAGGAGCAGGGAGCCACGGGGTACCACGTGAAGGTTTCTCTCGTTCCATGGCTGCCTGTTTCTAGTGGCACTCCTTCAGTTTTGCCCATAGCAACTGGCCAGCGCTTTTTCCTCAAACAAGGCGAGGAGAGAAGGCTGGCTGGCGTTCTCTGTCCTAAAGGATCCGTGAGTCTCTGCAGCTCTTATTCAAGGCTTCCTCCCCTCCCCTCTTTTCTCAAGGGAACTGTTCATGTCTGGCTGTCTCTCAATTTTAGAATCTTTTTTAAGCACTACGATTTCTCCTCCGCCTCCCAAGCAGCCTGAAAACTTGGAACCCGTACAGGACGAGGCGGCCGCATTGACGTCACTCTCGCCTTGAAGAGAACAGAGAACTTCACTCAGGGTTTTCCCCCCCATCCCAGCCTCTCCTCTGGCGTAAGCTGCTCTGGTCTCAATTTCAATCTCACTTTCTCTGTTTTAAAGCAGCAGGGACGACGACGATGCCAGCAGGACGCTGGTTTTTTTTTTTTTATGAATACAAAGAGATGCACCCCAAATCTTAAGATCTATGTAGTCAATGTCACTTCTTAAATATGAAGTATCCCTTTCAGATAAACCTTGGCAGCCCCAGATACGTAGAAGACCTGGCCTGGATATGTATACAACATCGGACAGTCGATTTATCTAGTTCCCGTACTGCTATGCCTCCTATCAAGAGGGATCTTTCTCAGCCTAGCCCACTTTACAAGGTTGCGGTGAGCAAAAAGCCGGAAAGGGGAGAGTCGCACAAACGGAGCTCCTTAGAAGAACGGTGTGGGTATAAATGTAGCCCAAAATATTAAATAAATAATAATACATATATGACGCAGAAGCCAGCTCAAAAGCATCCTGGGGCTAAAACCACCATGAAGCTTTAACTCATGTCAACATGCCTTTCAGAAAGCATGTTGATTAAAGCTCTTAAGATTCTTCGCGCTATGCTAGTCAGCAGTGAGAGCCAGTGTGGTGGAATGGATAGTCGGACTAAGACTCGAGGGATGTGGGTTCAAATCCTCAGTCAGCCGCAGAAACTCACAGAGGGGTGGCTGTGGTGAACCACTCCTTGAATGTCTCATATACCTCAAAACCCCGATTCGGGTTGCCATAACTCGGAAGTGACTTGACAACACATAACAACCGTTAACAGCAGTTCATAAACTTGTCAATCATACATTTGTTTAGAAACAATGAAACCATTCTGTTGTGCTTTGAATCTATGGCCTCAGGATTATTAACATTATTCTGTGACTCAAGATATATATTTAAAGCCGATTTATAGTGACCCAAGGCCACAGATTCTACTATCCCATCATGGTCTATTCTGACTGGTGGTCTCAGTCCAGGGGATCTTTCTAAATCTGGTAATTATCCTTTAAGAGATGCTGAGATTTGAACTCAAGACTCTGTCCATGCAAAGCCAGCGAGCTCTGGCCTCCCATATGTTCCCGCTTTTGTTTGCAGCATCCAGGACAAAACGGCCACCAGCAGGAAGCTAGGATGGCTGGAGGTACCCCACAGGCAGAGTGTAGGAAACTTTGGGGAGGGGAAGAACACTGCTCCCAGAACCCCCCCAGCCAGCATGGTCCTGGCCATGTTCCCTAGAGGATTCTGGGAGTTGTAGTCCAGAAAAAGTAATGTTTCCAACTTCTGCCTGTCCCCCAATCTGATTCAAAGGCGACACGATCCAAGCAACCACTGCCCCACAGGATTCTCAAGCAAAGATTCCTTCCCCACATGGTTTTGCTACACACCCATGAGGTTAATGCTTAACAATCCGGCGCGGTGTAGATCGGGCCAATTATAGCCTTCCTCATTATTTGTGGCACAGTGCCAACTCACCAGTGAATAAAAAGGATGTATGCAAAGCATTGTTACCTCAACAACATGTGGGACAAACCAGGGGGAGGGCGAGCGGCTCTAACGCCAATGTTGCAAAAGACTCTTGATTCACAAAAACACAGAAGCAACTATATGTGTGTGTGTGTGTGTGTGTGTGTGTGTGTGTGTGTGTGTGTTTGTGTGTGTGTTTGCCCTGGATGCTGGAAACAACTTTTAAATATATATCTATATATCTATATAACTTTAGAATGTAGAATATATCTGTTCACACCAATCCCATATACATATATATTTAGGATATATCTGTTCACACCTATCCCAGAGCCTTAAAAAGTTACTTTTTGAGACTTCTTGACATTACAGCCAGCACAGCCTGCTGTAGACCAAAAAAAGTTGTAGGAAGTTACAGAGTAGGACTGTGGTATCAGCCGGGAATGGATCCCAAGCCGAAAAATGCAGACATATTGAATGCTATACATTGCGTGGTCTCTGGCTCCCTCTTGTGGCCATTTCTGGGGGGGTTATTTCGTATTTTCAAACAGCGGATCAGTGAATCAGCAGATACTGATTCCGTGGATAGGGGAACCTACTGTAGTCCCCAAAAAGTAACTTGTCCAAAGTCTTGAGTTTGATCCTAGTTTTCAGCATTCTTTTTTCAGCCCTATGAGTAATGTACAGCTAGAAGAGAGATCACACTGAAGCAACGGTGTGACAAAGTGATTTCAAGTGGAGAGGACAATGAGCTATGGAGAGATTTTTAAAAATGAAAACAAAAATGCAAGAATCCATGAATTCATTGCGAAGTGTTTCTGGTGGTGAGAGGGATGCAGAAACACCTTTTTATGGAAATAAGCTTCTATTTTCCTGGTGATAGATATCTTGGGCTTCTCTATTGAGCAGCAAGTTACATAATAAGAATAAAAATGAAAATAGTAACAACAATTCAACCATACAACAAACCACAGAGGCCATTCTCTACCTGGACAAAGGTCACACGGACTCGTTCGTTGAAGAGATATTATTTAAAAATGCCAGACTAGAAATTCTTAAACAGTATTATCCTTTTTTTTCCTTTTGTACATCTGAACAGCACAGGGTATCAAAGGAGGAAAGGACCTCGATCCTGTTTGGAGCTTAAAATTCATTCTCCTGTAGCAAAGGTTGGCATAGAAAAAATAAAAAAAATCAGGCCAGCTATTCATTTAATCTCTTTTCCCCCTCCTTCAGATTCCTAGATTCCTCAGATGGGGAAGAACAGGGGGGGGGGGGGGAATTAACAAACGAAAATGGTTTTCAAACCCATTGTTTTCAAAATTGTTGTCAAAACCCAAATACGGTGTGCCCTGACATTATATAACGCTTGTACGTTGTTTCCGAAACATCCCACAGCACCAGGGCCAGAATGGAGCACCAGCTGAAGGACCATCTTTCTCTTCTCAGACACCTTTCGATTCTCACCTTATTTCCTTTTTGTTTTTTTGAACTGCCAAGTCAGGATCTGGAAGAAAAGAAAAGGGAAAAGGTTTTGAATGAGCTGAAGAAAAAAATAGAGAGAGACAGAGACAGAGAGAGAAAGAGAAGAGGCGGTAGGTTTTATGTGGAACATTTGATCATTCGAAGCAGAACACACTGCCAAACTTATTTATTTATTTCATTTTTATACCACGCTTCTGGATAAGGGCCACTTGGAGAGATTTACGCAACAGCATAATTAAAGTGGCTTTTGGTTCAAAAAACATTCTTGTGTCATCCCGCCCAAGTCACCTGCAAACACTCACAACGGAGCACAAGACAACAACTCAAGGCAGAACTACAAACCACGTGATTTTCCTCCACCACTCCTTAATGTGGTTTCCCTTAAAATTAGTTTTCTTAGGCAAATCATGCCGAACAAAACTTTCCTGTCTTTAAAGCACATAGCATCTTTGTTGTATCTCTGCATCAGGAACCCCCTGCATGTTTTGCTAACCTTTTGGGAATTTTTTTAAAATTACATGACAAAAGGGGTGACAGTTCCCTTCATTACGCTGACAATTGGAATGTAGCTGAGTTATGCCTTCAGAACCAGAAAGGAAAATAATTATGTGTAAACGGTAGTTTGCATGTAACTTCTCAGCTATATTCAATTCAAAAAAATTGTGGATATCACGGAATATTGTGTACCTATTTCAGAGGGCAAAGTGAGGTTTGTATATCCCTTTCAAATAATCCAGGGCACGGGATGTACATTTGCACTTATTTAATTCTAGCAGTGGAAAGAAATGTTTTTAAAGTTTCCTGGCTACAGAGTGAAATTATGCAAGATTTTGAGCATTTTTTAAAATTTCACTACTTTGTTTTCTTGGCAAAAATTAAAAACTTGGCCTTTTGCACAAGGTAAAATATAAGGTTTTTAATGCATAACACAAGGTTTAAAGGCTTTCTGGTTTGGTTTGGTTTTGTTAGAAAATGAGGGATTTTTAAAATTTTATTTTTTCCTAATACAAAAGAAACCACTCCCTTTACTTTAAAAAAAAAAAACCTTCCAGATCTCAATAGTTACAGGACAATTCTGCACTATCACACTGTCAACTGGGAATACATATAAATAACAGAGGATTATAATCAGATTAATGACGTTAAGGGGAACAGGTAAAAGGGGTAAATCTGCTACAGCACGAAAAGGCATGAGGGAATAAATGCAGCCATAATCTGGAAATTTCTTTCACACTGAATTTCAGGAAATTATATTTTTTCACAAACTCCAGGGCTCAGACTCACTCCTGCCACAAAAAAAGGACATTCAAGCAAAATGAGGGTCTTCGTGGTGGCAATGCCAGAACTGTAGAACATCTACCTGATAATTTTCTGGGTCTCCTTTTCAAAAGAGAGTAAAGATATTTTTACTCAAGCTGCCTTATAATTCATGATCTGCTATTTCAATAACTTCTTTTCCCTTCCTTTTTGGGAGAGCTTTAATACCAAAGCCCTTTTGAAGCATCACTATGGGTTTTGTTTGTTTCAACCTGACATATTAGTTCAACATTTGCTTCACTTGCTCTTACTTCTCTCTTAGGAATCCACTTTCTGGTTATTGGTCTGCCAGAAGTGTGAGTAAAAAGAAATAAAATGGACCAAAACATCATGCGGTGGAGCTGACAGTGGGGGTGGGGGACAGAAATCGCCTTTTTTGCATTTTAATTCTCAGAAACCTAGCCAGCTCAATGTTAAGCTAGCTAGGCCATTTCTTGGAAACATGGTCCAAAAAAAAAAAAAAAAAAAAAAAAACTTTTCCAAGCTCTGATGCATCAAGAGAAACACTCCCACATACATTCACTGAAAATATCTGGTTTATTCAATGAGATCCCAACCCTGAACCCAAGACAAAACCAAGTTGCGGTAAAAATCTTGACTGGGCACAGCCCTAACCTCATATTATCCTTCACTTCATTGTACTTCTTTTGATGCTTCTTCTTCTACTGGTAAGGGTCTTCTTCTTGCTTGGCTGTCCTCATCTGAAATGCAGAGACCGCCATGAAGATACCGAAGCATACTACAGAATTGTGGGAGATCTAAGCGAAGTGTTTTGGAAGAGGACAAGAGAGCCTTGAATTTAAATCCTGCCTGAAGGATGATGCTCATCAGTTGCCCTGCATGGAACAGGGCTTTCAACCCTAAAAGAGGCGCTCAGGAGAGCTGCAGTATAGCAACCTCTTAGGGACCGTATTTTGCCTGTTTTAAATCCATTTCGTTCTACAGATAGCTGGCATGCTTCAGTGAAGGCACTTCTAGTGATGCCATGTGTGCATGCGCTATGAGCCGGCCTGGGCATTAAGATCATCAGGGGACACCTTTCTCTCAGTCCCTTGACCTTCACAGGTCTGCTTGGTGGGGGCACCGGAGAGGGCCTTCTCGGTGGCGGCTCCCAGACTTTGGAACTCCCTCCCACTGGAGACCTGGCTGGCCCCATCTTTGCTCTCCTTCCACAAGCAGGCAAAGATCTTTCTCATCAGACAGGCTTTTCTTTAGTCCGGCAATTTTTTAAAAAATTGACTATTGTGCCGTTTGCTTTTCAACGTGTTTTTAAGTATTGATTTTATTTACTATTTTAAATAGAATACTTGTTTAATTCCTTTTTAAAATATTTGTATACTTACTGTTTTTAGCTTTTAAATATTGTCTTTTAATTGTTGTAAGCCACCTTGGGTCCTTTTGAGGAGAAAGGCAGGATAAAAATATTTTAAATAAATAAATAAACACATCCACACAAACACACACACGCACACAAACACACACTTGCAGCTGAGTTGCTCAGCCTCTCTGTTGGCCGGGAAGCAAGAAAGTGGTGTTAGCACAATGTTTTCCACCAAGAATGACTCTTTTTTTCCCCCTTCTGAGTGTTGCCTGGTTAACTGAGGACACACGTTTAGCAAACGAACAGAATGTATTTATTTATTTAAAACACTTTACCCCACCTTTCTCCGAAAAAAGGGACCCAAGGCGGCTTACATCATTAAAAACACAATTATTAAAAGCTAAAAACAGTAACTTATTCAAATGTTCAAGATGAATTAATATCATTATATTTAGCATTACTAAAAAAAACTAAGCAAGTTTTTTAACTGATTAACTGACCCACGTTTTCAGTGGCTCAGTGGGGCAATGCATGAGTGTTATTCCCAGAGCTCGGTGTCTCAGCTAAGCAGTTCGTTTCTCATGCGTAGAGCAGCTTATCTCTAAGGAACGTTGAATCTTCCTTACAAAGCGCTACTTTTTCTTTGGCACTTGCTCCCTTCTTACTTTTGGGGAGTTGGGGCCAACCCAAAAGATGTAGCTGTGTGGGGAAACGGACTTACCACAGGAATGTCCTTCAACATCATCAAGCAGATTAGCCGTTGAAGCTGCCGTCCCCATGCTGGGCTTACAGTTAAGGAGAGGGTGGGGGAAAACTGGCGGTGTAGGGAGAGCATAATCCAGACCAGGCCATACTTCATCTGAGCTCTAGAAGGCTGTTTTCAAAGACTCAGTCCTGGAAGATGAAGAGCTAACGTGTGCTTTAGACTGTGGCACCAGGTGATCTCAAAAGGGGAGCTGCTCTGAGTCCTCTGCGGGTTTTAGTCTGTACTTTTCAGGAGAAATCCAGGATGCTGAAGCCTTATTTCCCCAATAGCTTCAGCTCTCAAGAACTGCTGGTGATGGTTTAGGATCTAAATGTTCTCGGACCAGGAGGGCTGCCTGCACACCGAATAACCTTCCTGCACATTTAGAGCACCTTCAAAGGCCCAGCTTGCAGGCTGCTATCAGGATCCATCAGACGTCCAGCCCTGAAGACAGGGTCATTTCAGTGATGGCCTCTCCCGCAGGAAATAAATACAGCCCCACGCTGGGACTATAAACCGTTTTCTTTTCAATCTATGTTTTACTAAAAAGCATTACTCTCGATTTTTAAGGAGGATAGCCATGTTATCTTGCCTCACTGGAACAAGTAACCGTGACAAATAAATAAACACAGCAGAGGCGAGTTATTAAATAATCTAATAAATAAATAAACACAGTAATTGGTGGGTTGGATGACAGCAAGAGAGTTGTGAATTCAGACCCTGCCTAAAGAACGAAACCCACCCTTAGTTTGAAACTGGAATTCCCTCCCATAGAAAGCCAGGCTGATCCCCATATTTGGTCTCCTTCCGTAAGCACACGAAGAACGTCCGCCCAGAGTAGACACGTTCTAGATGGGCGGTACATAAATCTAATAATAAATAAATAAACTTTCTCTCCAGGCATACTTTCCTTTAAATGACTGGCTTGACCAAGATGATTTTTTTAACGGAGCATTTTCTTCTGTGTTCTACTTGTATTTTAAATATTGCTCTTATTAAGAGTTTTAATATGATATTTGTTTCATGCTTTTCAAAATATTGTATTCATTTATTATTTGGCTTTTAACTTTGTTCCTTTCAACACTGTAAGCCTCCCGGAGTCCTTTAGGAGAAAGGAGGCATAGAAATATTTTTAATTAATAAATAAGGAAGGAACCTACAAAAAAGTAAACAGAATGGCTCTCTTTTTAAAGGTAAACTGTGCTCAGGACTTTTCATCACACATTTGAAAGTCTTTTGGTTTTAATTTTAATACTACAGTAGAATGAATTTGGTTCTATTTTAGTATTTGTAAATCTATTGTATTTTAATATGCTGTCTCTTTTTTTTTCGCAACAGTTTGGAAAGCCACCTTGAGTTCCAATTCTGGGAGAAAGGCAGCAAATAAATAATAATAAAATAATAATAATTACATGCTTTCAAGTCGATTTTGACTTATGGAGACCCTTTCCAGGGTTTCCTAAGTAGAGAGAACTTGGAAGTGGCTCGCTATTCCCTTCTTCTGGGGTGCCCTGGGACTGTGCAGCTTGCCCAAGGCCACCCAAGCTGGCTCTTCTCTCAGGGCAACTAAACTCTCAACATCTGGCTCCACAGCCAGATACCTAAACCACTGAGCCTGCCAGCCAACCAGCCAGCAAATAAATGCAACAAATTAAAAAATTATAATAACCCTCCAGGTCATTAGCTTTGGAGACCAACCACAGGATGTTTCACACACACACACACACACACACACACACACACACACACAAAGAGGATTGTGTGTAAGGATACACCTGATGCTTCAACAGCTGTTTTCTTTTCGACTTCCTCATTTTGGTCTTATCTGAGAACGCCCTGGCAAGTTCAAAGAGCTTCTTGCGTGTCGCTGAAAGAGAAGAAATCAGGGGAGGGACGAATGTGAACATAATTTGAAGGAAAAACGTGCCAGCCTGACTCTGCAATATCTCTAAGGACTCTTACATGAAAGGCCAAATAGGATGACACCTGGAGAATGCCACTCACAACGTGTTCATTCATTCATCCATTCATTGGACTATGAGTAAGTCTTACTCAACTGTATCAGACAACTCTGTTATGGTTCAAAGTCTTGCCCCAAGATTCTTGAGATCTAGTTTCTATTCCTCGTTTGGATTTAAACTGACCCTGGGTCAGTCACCCGCAGTCTGACGCACCTCACAGGGTTGTTGTAAGGATGAAACAGGGAGGTAAAGAGCAATACATACAGCGCCTTGAGCAAACTGCAGGAAAAGGGGGATATTGATGTATCTCATAATTAAATACGCAACGAATAACATGCAAGTTCCCATTGCCAAAGAAATCTCAAAGTGACTTACAACCACCTCCGCTAACAAATAATCAATATACCCAAAAAGCCATCATCGGTCCTTTCATAGCCGAAATAACAAGATAATAATCAGGATGCGCTGTCAAGTTAATTCTGATTTATGGAGTTCCTCTCAAGGTCTTCCGGGTTCAATGAGCACAATAATTATATGACAGTCAATTCTCATTTTTTTCTAGGTAGAAAATACTCAGAAGCGGTTCTTTTTCGGTGTTTGCTCTGGGACTAGGTAGCTGGCCCAAAGCTACACAGGCTGGCTGTTCTCCCAGGAGGCACACAGTGGGGGGATCCCAAATCCAACCCCTATGTGTTCCAACTCAAGGTGGGATCAGATGGTGATTTATCTTGCTTTTTCTGTTGCCCATAGTACCATCTGGTTCACTCTATTTCCCAGTGACCAGATAACATACACATGATCACGAACCAGCCTGCCCCTGGCTCCATACCCAGTCCAGACTTTTTTGGTCCAGCTACCTTTTTTTTTTGAACTGGGCTAGAATGATCGGGACATGACTGAGTGGGCTCAGAGGGGTCACTTTAAAGATCAGTTTAAAGATCTCGCCCAGCGAAGCAACCCTTTCCAGCAGGATCCCGGATCCCTGTCAGAGCTCAACTTCATTGAGCCAACCAGCTCAGAATTATTTTCCAGGTCCTTACATGTCATCAACTTAGGCATGGCTCATGTTCTGACAAACGTCAAGGACTAGCAACCTGGTTTTAATTATACAGTACATAGGCGTTCTTCACTAGAGAATAAGATGAATGGAAAACAGCGTCTCTGGAAAACTCAAAATATTCTATATATCTCCCATGGCCAAATGTGCAGAGTCAGGCAGGAGAATCCAAATAGCCTGTCCTAGCCGTGGCATCGTTATTTCAGGATTCTGCACTGACAACAGTCTGTAAGAGAACTGTAAATATGGAAGACACTATATGATCCAAAAGAAACACAGTACCTGGAGATTTATGTACTGTCTAGACCAGTGATTCGCAGCCAAGGTCCCAGAAACCCTGGCCAGCACAGCGAGTGGTGATGGCTTCTGGGAGTTTCAGACCAAGAACATCTGGGGACCCAAGGTTGGGAACACATGGTGTAGACTAATTCCAAAGGAATTATCTGAGCTAATGTCACATGTAGATACATGCCAGTCAGATTCGGAGCAGAAACCTTTCATCAGATTCAAATCCTGCATCTCCCATGATATATAACTCACATTTTCCCATGTGTTTTAATTTGTCCCTGAATAAGGCATCTTCGGAGACAGCACCACTGGCCACGCCGGTTAGGGAGCGAGCGACATCATCTGGAAAAGGCAAAAACACACCTAGGGATCAATGAAAAGTGGAGAGAAAGTTTTCCCCGGGAATTCCTGGTTAAGAGGTGAGCCTGCTGGAAACACATCAGTGCAGCCGCAGATTCTCCACCTTGAAAGTTCGTCTCCTGGTCTCCCTTTGAGCACTAGAACTTGTGGGTTATCCACCAAAGCCGAACACTGTGAGATTCAGGACTGATAAAAGAAGTGTTTTTTTTTCTTTAATCTGTAGAATTTACTTCAGGCAAGACACCCATCCAGGTGGTCAGGGACTTACATCTCTACTCCTTGTGTATCATGACTTCAATTTAGATTGTAAACTAGTAGCACTGTTGTAAAACCTGTCTGGAAGCCTTCTGGTTAAAGGGTAGGATGTAATCATATGAGCTCTCTCCTAGTTCTGCTCCCTAGCAATTTGCATTCTGAGGTACACTGCCTCTTAACATGGAGGTTCTGCTTGGCTATGATAGCTAATACCACTGATAAACTCCTCCTCCTTCATGAACTTGTCTAATCTGGTTTTAAAGTCCTCTGAGTCACTAAACTACTGAACTATCTCTGGAGGCAAAAATGTTGAAACGGAAGCTGTCCTACTTTGGGCACATCAGGAGAAGACAGGATTCTCTGGAAAAGATAATAATGCTGGGAAAGGTTGAAGGCAGGAGGAAAAGAGGAAGGCCAAATATGAGATGGATTGACTCCCTAATGGAAACCACAGGGTTGAGCTTTAAAGAGCTGAGCAGGGCTGTTGAGGACAGGACATTATGGAGGTTGCTTATTCATGGGGTCACCATAAGTCAAGGGCGACTTGACAGCACATAACAACAAGCTACTAAGCATCATTACATCTGTTGACAAGCAGTTCCATATATTTTGGAACCATCTGTTGGATGAAGCACAGTGTTCTATCTTTCTGGAATACAGTGCCCATCAGTTTTCCAGGATGACCTTCAGGTTCTGGTAGTACAAGAGAGGGGGAAATCCACTAATTTGACCCACAACATGTGCTGCAGGTGGGACGTGGTGGCGCTGAGGGTTAAACTGCAGAAGCCTCTGTGCTGCAAGGTCAGAAGACCAGCCGTCATAAGATCGAATCCACGCGACGGATTGAGCTCCGGTCGCTTGTCCCAGCTCTTGCCAACCTAGCAGTTCGAAAGCATGTAAATGCGAGTAGATAAATAGGTACCACCACGGTGGGAAGGTAACGGCGCTCCGTGTCTAGTTGCGCTGGCCACGTGACCACGGAAACAGTCACAAGTGCATGGGGAAGGCCAGGATCCCCAATGGTACAACTACTCTGTACCTCCTCTTTTTTTTTTTTGTTTTTTTTTTTGGCTCAATACTCTCAAATTCTGGTGGTCGGACACCAAGAGAAAATTCTGGCTCAGATGGACTGGCCACCATAGGGGCCAAGGAAGCTTGATATAACAGGGGTTAGCAACGGAAGAGTTAGCATCAGACAGAAGTCATGTAATAAAACAGACCTGGTATTACAGAGGAGGCCCGGGCGTCACTACTGACAGCAGTGCTGTTCATTTTGGACTTCTTTGACTCGTACCTCAATCGATCTTGACGGGGAACAACAACAACAACAACAAAAGAATGTTTAGCAACATACACTTGAAAGGATCAAGCAAGATAGCAAAATATGACACTGTGCAACACTAACGAAACAACCCAATTAGAACACACGGACGTCAACATCCATATATTATACCAGAAGGAGAGAGCCTTCTTTCCTGTTAGGGTCCTTGACCCACAGAAAGGAAAGCTAACTGGGGCCCAGCATCCTTTCCACCCTTCCTGGCTCAGTGATTCCTCCCCAGGGTCAATCCAAATCTTCGTCACCAATTTGCACCAGATTTCCACCAAACAGCAACTTTCTTTCTTTCTTCTCCCCTCTCTCTGTCCAAACGTGACTCCCCACCTACCCCCCGCACCTGTGTGACCCATAGGTCGACATCTATGGGGTAGAGTGGCCACAGCCTGGTGGAAAAGGAACTGCTTAGCTGGCAGCATGTCCCCATTTCGATTCCAATGCGCTGAATAACAAGGATGGGTAAACATGCGCCCCAAAAACTGTTCTTGTTGTTGGCAGGCCTCCTGGATTCCCCACCATCATAATAATTTCCCCAGCCCCCAAAAGATGATGTATTACCACATCTGGAAACCTTGAAAAGCCGCACTTCACTTTTTAAATAGGCCACCATTTAAAACTACACTAGACCAGTTTTGTCAAAACCAGAATTGAACTTCCTAGTCAGTTCCAGTTTCATTCCTTTCAATCCTGCACATTTTTGGCTGTCTGTATGAAACCATGGAAGATTCCCGGAGCAGAAAATTGGACCCTGGACCCACTACAGTTAACCATCCCAGACCACACTGAGGCACCAAAGCTTGAGAGATCTAGGTTATAGTCACTGCTGAGCTCACGGAGGGAGGGAGGGAGGGAGGGAGGGAGGGAGGGAGGAAGGGAGGGAGGAAGGAAGGAAGGAAGGAAGGAAGGAAGGAAGGAAGGAAGGAAGGAAGGAAGGAAGGAAGGAAGGAAGGAAGGAAGGAAGGAAGGAAGGAAGGAAGGATCCCAGTGTCTTCAGCTGAAAGAATCATGAAAGGGCATAAAAGAGAAAGTGTTTTCTCTGCTGGAAAGTTACTGCCGATCAAACTAAACAGTACTGGAACATATTGCATAAATATCCTGATGTAGGAGAAGACAACCGCCCACGTTCTTCATCTGTGGTGCATTCTTGTTACACGGGTCCAAACAGATCCACCAAGCATCATGAGGAACGTTTCCAGCAGAACAAAGAACAATGAAGGTAAAAGGCAAGGGAAGCTTTGGACTACGGCCCGTTACCTCTCTCGAGGGCCAGGAGGAAGTCCCGGTTCCTCTGCAGCTCCTTCATAAACTCCTCGTTCTGCAGGAAGAGGGCAATGCGCTCGTCTTCCAGATACTGCTTCCACTTCCTCTCTTGGTCCAAGGACCCCTGGGCTCTCTGACTTTGCGGGCTTGGCGTTGTTTGATGGGAGCTTTGCAAACTCTAAGCAAAATAGGGGAAGAACTAGCTAATCACCAGGAACAATTTCACACATTATAAGACAGCAAAACCAGGGTCTTTACTGTATACACTTAACGAAAGCTGACAACTGAACACAATCTGTGTATTTTGCATCAGAGTCTGAAATAGTTACTTTCTGGACTACAGCTTCCCAAATCTAGTATGCTGGCTGGAGGGTTCTGGGAACTGTAGTCGAAGCTCTTCTGACAATGTTAAGCCACAACTCTAATCGGCCCCAACCAGTATAGCCACCAGGACAGAATCATAACAGCTATTTAGTTCAAGAGCATTGCCTGGGCCAAACATGGTCCACATCTGTGCAAACTCATAACCAGAGCAAATGAGCCAAGGGATCGAGTGTTGTCCTCCCCCCGGCCTCTTCTTTTAGCTCCTCCAATGTGGCTTCTGTTTCCATTAACCATTAACTGTGTTTTGGTCAGAACCCTAAGCCATGATTAATGTTAACTACAGTTTGTTTATATAACCCAGCTTCATAAACCACAGTTTGAAGCAAGCTTCATGAAAGCGTAGTTGACATGAAAGACGGTTTGGCTGGCTGGATGACATGACAACATCTGGTTAAACAAAAATAGAAGCCACCACTTCCAAACACCTCCGCAAGGTTCACCCAAACTTCTTTTCATCACTCTAAACTATGGTTTACGAAGATGTCCAAATGCAACCACAGTTTAATACAAAATATATCTACCACTCACCTGTATCTCGTCCATTTGTTGGGGTAAAATGCGAAGAAAGTCATCAGGAAGGTTGCCTAATAATGGTGGATTCCAATTCCTATACCGTTTTTGTGCCTGCAGGCCACTGGAATTTTGGATATCGATCCTGTATGATCAAAAAAAGGCAAATTAAGATAAAGTATAAGAATTGAGCTATCATATTCCCCCTTGCTTCTGTACTCTGCCTTATAGGGTACCCATATGTTCTGGTTAGGACTGAAAACCATACAAATGTTGCTACCCATATTCAAGTGGTGGACCATCAGGGTAGGACTTTGAGGTCAGACGTCCAGAGCCCCACCCAGTAGAATAAATAGGAAACCCTTAGTGAATTCTGGGAGTTGTAGTTCCTCTCTCTTCCCATGCTCTGGGAAAGAGCATTCCAGAGGTTTAGCAGTGAGTCCTGGAGATTGATAGAATTAGGGGTTATCCATTCGTAGGCATCCCAGGAGACTGCATGGAAAAGACCCCAAGGTTCAGTTTTTATCCTCTACCAAGGAAGTGTCTTTTTCTGAATCTTTGATTCAAACCCTCAATCATTCCCATGTATCTGAGGACACATCATTGATTTATTTTAGATCTTCTTATACCCACTTTTTAGCCCTGCAAGGCAATATCCTCTTGCTATTCCAGGTGAGGAACTCATACTGTAGATTTCAAATGGGCATTAGAATAAACTTCTCAGTGGTAAGAGCATTATTTTAAAAAGGAACCCGTGACCCAAAATGGTAGAAGCAATGGAAGCTGGAGATCAGGTTATCTCTAGCTTCCATTGGAAATCTCTCTGAAAATCAAGTGGATAGATCAAGGACCGAGGGCTTAAAGCCCTGGGGCTAAATTCAGCCCTGTTGGAGTTCAATGTCCCCAGATGACCACGCACCTTCTCCATGACACCATTTCTTGTGGTTTCCCCACTTATTAATATTTCCTCCCATTCTATGTTAAATGTTCCAATGTCAAAACGTTTCTCCTAAAGCTTAGTTACTGACTGCAAGACCTTTGATCTGAAATAGGCTGGTATTTTGATTGTTATTGTGTTTATTGTTTCATATTATTATCTGTGTTTTTTTTAGTTGTAAACCAACTGCCCAGAGTGGCCTTGCCTCGGCAGCCAGATGGGTGGTATAAAAGTCAAATAAATAAATAAAATATTTTTGGTCCCATTCATCCCTACATTTGCTTAAGGCAAATGTACACAACTGGAAAGCAAATCCCAATAATTTCTCTGAAACAGGACCCAGCCCTCAGGCCGAAGGACATCTTCCCCCTAGACAAGACGGCCTTTAAGGTCTTCTCCAAAACTCTGATTTTGCCAGCTCCAAGGAGGAGTGACTGCTTACCTGGGGGGTGGCGTTGGGGGAGCCTGTGGATACTGTCTGTCAAAGACATGCATATCGTAGGAAGGGGGAGAATAGACCGGAGGCGGCTCTTCGTCTGAACTATCTGGTTCCAGCGTCCGTTCCAAGATCTTAACCAAGCGACAGAGAGAAAGGGAGACATGGAATTAGGATCACTTTACACATTATAGAAATCTTACAAAGGCAGAAGGGCCAGTGACTCACAGCTGTGGCCTCCCAGCTTTTCCTAAAAAACGAGCTGGCTCTAGGAATGAAAAGGGGAATCAAGCAACAGGTGATGATGTAAATGAGGGTGGGCAAATCTTGTTGGATCATCCCCTGAATAGGAAGCGAAAGCTGAGAGATCAGGAGGTTGAGGGATGGGAGAAGTCAAGCAACAGATAGAGGCAAGGGATCAAAAGCAGGGTAGATTAAAAAAATCAATGATTTTTTAAAATCAATTTTAAGTCAAAAAATCAAATTTTAAATTTAAATCACCAAAACATCTGATTTTTTAAAATTTAAATCAAATCCAGCCTGAGAAAAGTAGCAAGCAGTGATGAATAGGAGAAAGAAAGGGACAGCAAGAAACGTAGGGAAGGGAAGCGATTATTTATTCAAATGTTCCTCAAATGGCACAGTTGATTCTACTTAATACTGTGTTGAACTTTGGGTTTCCTGAAGCCCTATGGCGTGGTATATAAGCAGCACACTTTGCTTCTTCTATGTAGGTTCTGCAAGGTAAAAAAAGAGTAGCTAGGGGATTGAAATGCCCCACTTCAGTGTGTGGGTGTCAGATCCACTTGACTCCCCTAGGAGTCCTACAGAAATTTAGAGACCTCCTAGGTTCACGGGACATTTGAGTTTGCTCCATATGTGGACTCAAGGTGCCACTGCAGGGACTTCCCATGGATACAAATCCAAAAACCCACACGGACAGCAAGCTCAAATATTTCTACAATTCCATAAGTCCTGAACAGAGGAGAGCAATTACTCCGGAGCTGCTCTGGTGGACGTGGTTCAACTAGCTCACGGAAATACAGGTGTCTTCATGAAGGCTGGGAAAGAGATAAGGAACTGGAGGGCTCAAAGAGGTGGACCAAATGCATTTGGGCCACATATCTGATAGTATTATAGCCAGCCCTGTTCCTAAGTCCTATGCATGGTTTTCCCGAGAACATGCTGTGACATCACAAGAGAGCAACTAATAGCTGGAAGGCTTCCAGGCAACAACCTGTTAGCTGGGGAGAAGGGGAAACCAGCAGGTCAGGAACCAAAGAAGTGGTGGAGAAGAAGGCAAAAGGAAAAGCATTAGGAGAGGATGAGAAATTGTGGGCTTTAGTGAAGATGAACAGTAAAGTTGTCGAAAGACCCGGGACCCAAAAGGGTATGCTTCATTCCAAATAATGTAGAATACTTCCATATACCAAGCAGGTCAGTATTTCTGAACTCAACTGGCAATAGCTCTCCTGGTTACCAGCGGGGAGCCTTCCCCATCACCTGATTCTCTTAACCGTCATGCACCAGGGAGACAAACTTGCATTGTGTGATTTGTGAGATATATTTTGGCCCCAATAAGAATGTCAAACCATTCGAGTGTAGAAAATGCTCCATTGTTCAAAGGAGGGTTTGTACGGGCAAAATTGAGTGCCTACCACCCGAACATCCAGAACCAGAGAAAACACAGTGGGATGAAAGAAAAATAAAACCTGATAAAATAAAGCATGCAGTTCTCTTGTTGATGTCAGTTAATATCAAAATATCTACAATGGAAGAAATTCCCGTGTATTTAAAATACAGTAGCAGGTTGAAAACCAGATCACATCCTTTCTGGTTCACTGTCCCATGGATCATGGAAACATGATGTGGGAGTTTATGTTTCAATATGCTAACATTCGGGAGGTGGGGTGGAAAACCCATTAATAGCAAAGATCAATAAAAATTTTGGATTTTGTCTGTCGAAAGTCTGTACTTCAGAAATGGCTGACATTTTGGGAAACTGTTTACACCTATGCAGGTGATAATAAGGTCTGCTTATATGAGCCTTGTGGTGCAGGGGTTAAACTGCAGTACTGCAGCCAAAACTCTGCTCACGACCCAGGTTCAATCCCAGGTAGCCGGGCCAAGGTTGACTCAGCCTTCCATCCTTCCGAGGTTGGTAAATTGAGTACCCAGCTTGCTGGAGGGGCAATGTGTAGCCTGTATAATTAAATTGTAAACCACCCAGAGAGTGCTTTAAGCCCTATGGCACGGTATATAAGCAGCACACTTTGCTTCTTCTATAGATTGTGCAAGGGGGAAAAAATAGTTGGGGGATTGAAATGTCCCATTTTAGTGTGTGAGTGTCAGATCCTGATATGGACACTCGACTCCCCGAGGAGTGCTACAGAAATTTATAGACCTCCTAGGTTCACGGGACATACCGAACCTGGAACTCACATTAAAAAAAAACCAATCAGCTTAACATACACAGCTCGCAAGTTGAATGCAGCCCAACAGCTGTCTGTCATGGCCTGCCAAGCATTTAACAACCCTCCCCACACACACACACCCCGCACACTTTGCGTTCTCCAATCTCAAGCGGCCCCGGATCAGGAGTGGGCTGTTTTCGTCTTGAAGACTCCTCGTTTCTTGCAGGCTTGGGAGGAACCGGGCAGCCGGCCAACAACCATGCCCTTAAGTCACCCAAGATGGGACGCCCGCTCACAACTCCTGCTAGAGCAAAAGGAAGCAGGGGGGCGGGGGGGAGGCCCCTACTGAAATCTTTGCAGCTCTGGTGCACACAGAACTGGTGCAGCGGTCATCTTGCCGGGATGTTTTCAGACCCATAAATAGCTCGCAAAACATAACACAAAACCGGTGGGCAGTTGTCCCTTCTCCTCAGCTTGATGCACAGCCTGTCCCTTTTCAGAACTGCTCTGAAAACCGCACAAGGGTGTTTATCGGTCTCCCCGCAGCTGTTCCTGTGCTTCCCTCGCCTAATGGGGAGGGGGGGGGGCTATCCAGCAAATCTCTTGACTTGTTTTTCCCGTTCCTTTCACCGTTTTCAGAATCAGCTTGGGTGTCTCAGGGCGAAAGATGCTCTTCAAGATCATGCTTTTGCGTTTCTCTTTCATCTCCCAAGAATGTCGAAAAGCTGCCGTTCTGAAAGCAGGCGTGGAAATCATCATTTTTTTAAAAAAAAAAACACCTACATGCTATTCTGACTCAGCATATGCAGGAATGAAGCTGCTGTAGGTCAAAAGTTTGGGAAAGTTTAACTTGATCTCTGTTGAAGGTATATAGCAAGAACCCGTCGTGACATCACAGCATGCACACCAATCACAACCAGTTCCGTTTCCTTTCCAAATTCAGTTTTCAACTGAGTGGGCTGGAATGCTTCTTCAGACATCCTTCTGTTGTATCAGTGGAAGTGGCAATGCCTATGGGACACACGGACACACACACCCCAGGCCATTTTTGGCAGTCCGACCCTCCTTTGACCCTGAAAATTTTGCCCCACTAAAAAGACAACTGCCACCTCTGGAAGCCTTCAGGGCTGGCGATTTTCCTTCCTTCTAAACAGAGGAGAAGGTTTCCTTTTAAAAGGAACACACACACACACAAATATATATTTTTTAAAAAATCAGAAGTGGACATCTGGTTGCTTAGGGTTTAATTTTCTGTCTTTTTTTGCTAAAGGGGGTAGGGAACCAGTGGGGCCCCAAATAGGTCCCCGGGGACAAGAAATGGGCCACCAGACCCTTCCACCTGGCCCATCTCTGCTTTGTAGGCATCCACCTCTCAGAAATGCATTTCACAGATCCTCGGTAGAAGGCACCATCATTAAAAGAAAGGTAGTTACAAATGAATAATAGAGAAAGTAAGCCTTATTACATCAGGACACAGAGGAACACAACTGCGCAGCGTCCGCTAGGAAGGAAATGGAGGTCTTGGAGCCAGACAGAATCTTCACACTTCATCACAGGCGCCCGTGTCCTTAAAACCCAGATCAGAGCCTTAAGAAGCTTCAAAGCACTTAATGAGCATTAATTAGTTAACCCAAACCCACTGACCTCTTTTTTTTCCTGAAAAACAGAACTCGGTCCTAACGAAGTCACAAGCAAGAATGCTAGTGGCAGATACTCTCGCTTGCCGTTTTGCACAACCGCATTTAAAAAATTCTCAAAGATCCAATCAGTTCTTTCCCAACCAAAGCCACCCAACGCTGGCATCACCTGAATCCTATACCATTCCCTGGCGGGCACCATAGGATCCAAACATCATGAGTCTTAAATCAGAACCTGCATGGCATGGGGGACACAGCCCTAGGCAAGGACTGGGAATATCCCCAGTTCGCATACTAACTGGGTGACCTTCATCAGCTTAGAACTGCACAACTGGAAGGGACCCTATGGATCATGAAGTCCAGCCCTTATCAACGAGGCTCAAGGGGGAATCGAACTCCCAAACTCTGGCTCTGCAGCCTGATGCCTGAATCACTGAGCTATCCAGCAGTTAATGCCCTAGATATGTTGGGCAACAAAACATGGTCAGAGTTGACTTAGGATGATCTGAGTAATGATCAAAGGGAGGGCACTAGGTATGGAAGCCTATTCCCTCCTTATTTTTCGCCAAACTCACCCAGCATTTTCTCCCTAATGGTTCATCAAGCATATGCATGGTCTTCCTCAGAAACTAATTCCAGACTTAGTCTGGGAAAGCTACTTATCCGGACTCTGGGAGATTCTGGAAGTAATTTTCAAGCAATTTTCCAACAGACGCATCAAGTTTTTTTGCTATTGCAGAAAGTAATGTAAGATTTCACACCCTGGGGCTTGGGCCAGTCACACAGTGTGCTAGTCTGGCCTACCTCACAGGGTTGCTGTCATGATGGTGGGGACAAAGTGGGCCGTACATTGCCTTGAGCTCACAGGAAAAGAATCAGAAATGGAAAAAATAAATACACGTATAAATAAATAATAAAAACACTGGCCTCCAGTTTATTTCCACACCTGTCCAAAATATTAGGTTTGATCTATAAAGACCTACCTAGGTTGAAGACGGGATAGCTTTCCTCTAAGGCAGAGCTTAGAATGCCAGATTTTCAACAATTAGTCATTATAATTGACAGTTAGAAATGGGGAATTAATTTGTTGTTGTTAATGTTGAAGGGGTGGAAGAAAGGAACTCACTATTGGACGTTTTCATATTTGTGTTTTTGGACTATAGTGCCATGCCTCCTGATGAATTCTGAGCGCTGTAGCACAAAAACGCAAACAAGCGTACCTCACTTCATTATATTATCCTTTATTGTTTCATTAGTTAAAGTGTTTGGTTTTTTAAAAAGACATGGAATTACAAAGAATATTGTCTGGATGGATCACTCAGTGGTTTAGGTCTCTGGCTGCGGAACCAGAGGTTGAGTGTTTGATTTCCCCCCCCCCCCCAATGCCTTCTGGGAGAAGAGCCAGCCTGGGTGGCTTTGGGCAAGCGGCACAGTAGTCCCAGGGAGCCACCAGAAGAACAGAATGGTAAAACCACTTCTGAGTATTCTCTACCTGGAGATCTCTGGAAAAGGGTTACCATAAGTCAGAACTGACTTGATGGTACATCATGATGATCATTATTTTTGTTACTGTCCACAAGTGGCAAACCTTATTACTGGCTCCTTCACAAGTAGTCTTTTTGTCGTTTTTAAGTTGCTTGTCCAAACCTGGCCCTTGGCAGACTTTGGAAGCACTGCCAAAGTATTCATACTGTGGTTGGAACTTATGATGTTCCTTCCTTCCTTCCTTCCTTCCTTCCCTCCCTCCCTTCAACTCCCACACACTTCTACCTACAGACATCTATATTTCACTCACCTGAAGCATGGCCTACCTTCAAGATTCCATGGCTGTTTCAGGCCTTGCTTCTGGTTGCCAATGTACAAAACAGGAAACTCCTGTGGTGCTTCCTCACAATTTTAGCTTCACCGCCCTTTAGGCTTTATAGAGAAACTACAATCCCCAGACTCTGAGACAGGCCCTGCTCCAGGTGAACAAAACAGAGGTGTCTGTATCTCCCAGAATTCTTCTTCGGGAATTCCTGGAGAATTCTGGAAGGCTTTAAAAAACCCCAACTAAATGGCATATCCCTAGTTTGGACTTCCATAACTGATCAAGGGATTATTAATGTAGCAACTAAAACCAAAGCTAATAAAGCTTATATATCTGTGTCAACAGCAGTACTTCAGCTGCCAAGATAAGGATTAGCGATATCTGATTTGGAGTGTGCAATCTCCCACCCATAATGTTCCACCCAGTGTTTGATGTTTTATCTCATTGTATCTTCTTCAAGACAGAATGTTCTGGAGTCGAACATACCCTGTCAGCATCAGAGGGAGTCGCCAACCAGGCCAAGCGTCCTAAGACCAATCCTAGATCAATACACTATATTCAAGTTTTTGACTCCTTAAGACTAGGGATGTGGAGCTGTCGTTGGATCACAGCCTCCTGCCACAGACCATGCCGATGGGAATTAGACTCAATGCCATCTTTATGGACTGCAGGTGTCTCACCCCTGACTCAGTTACATCTTAGACAGAAGTTATTCCCCGCATTTAAGGGTGAAGAACATATGGCCCTCCAGAGATAACTCCCATGATCTCTGTCCACTGCCCACTCTAACTGGGGTTGACAGGAACTGGAGTCTTTCAACATCTGGAGTTCCACAAACTTGTATCAGAGCAAAAGCAAAACACTATCCAGGCTTAGCGTTCCCCCCTGAGCATCCCCTTCCACTTCGTGGAACACTACCAAAAACTAGCTCCAAAGCTGCCATTCAGGGGGAGGTCCTGAACGGTTACTTTTGTTCTAGAATATTCCGAGGCCTCTGCGCATGCGCAGATTTAACCCATTAGTGTGCATTCACAGAGGCCACGAAGAAGAAGCAAAACACTATCCAGGCTTAGCGTTCCCCCCTGAGCATCCCCTTCCACTTCGTGGAACACTACCAAAAACTAGCTCCAAAGCTGCCATTCAATTTCATTTTCCAGGCTCAACCACTGAGTAGCAACCATTCTAATCTCCCACAATGCCATTGAGCCAGACTATACTTAGAGCCACTATGACCAATCAAAACTGGTAGATGCTCAAGAATGGCAGAGACTCAAAATGGGAGCGCTTTCTGGAGAAGCCAATGGGCAAGTCCATTGGGATGAGAAGGAGCCCACCAATGGGCACGACGCTCAGAGCTTCTTCAAGGCTGGAGCCAACCCTGCGACCACCACACAACATGGTCAAGTTTACCTCAGGAGGAATACTGTCATCTGAATCTGAGCTGTCATCACACCCGCTGCTGTCTAAATTCATCTGTAGCAACTGGTCAATGGTGGCGTCCACGGCACCATTGTTAGCCCTCAAAACACATTCAATTATGTCGTAATCCATGTTGGGGAACATAGTTTTGAAATCCTCCATTGCCTGGTTAAACTCCAGCCGCCGTACTTGCCTGGCAGGGCGACTATTGTTAAGTTCTTGGGTGGAAGAGCTATTCCTTGAGCTGCCATTACTGCTGCTCCGGCGGAACAGACTTGTCATTTTTGATAATTGTTTTTGGAAAATGTTTAAACTTTTTTCAAATCAGTTTTTGAGGTAGGACCAAAAAGTAATAATAAAAGAAACATATAAATCCCGAGCCAGGTGTAAGAAATTACGAGGCCTTCCGAGTTCGTCGTCAAGAAGCTATACAGCCATCTTCCAGCACCACTGATCGGTCCTTCTCCACAGAATGGCAGAACATTGGAGACGTCAAAGTAAGATGGGGCTCAGTAATCCTGAAGGATTTTGGCCCAGGCGAATCCACCACGGAGGACTGTCAGGGAAGGACTTCAGAAATATGACAGCGTTGAATGCCTCAGAAGCATGCTGACCTGCAAATATACAATAATAGTAATATTAATAATTAAAAATCAGGTACAAGCAACATAATTGCAAAAGCATATCATGAATTGTCACTTGGTTTTCAGCCTCATGAACTGTGGGTTGAAGAGGAACAAGTGGCACTAAAGTAATGGTTCCAAACTTGGGTCTCCAGATGTTCTTGGACTTCAACTTCCAGAAATCCTGGACAGCACAGCTACTGGTAAAGGCTTCTGGGAGTTTTAGTCCAAGATTATCTGGGCACTCAAAGTTGGGAACCACTGCAAAGAGTTGTCCAGTTTAGGGGTGCAAGAAAAAGCATCTACAGTACTACGTAGTACACAGCTTTCTTTTATTCAACTCAGGTAAAGGAGAGAATGAAGAAATAATGTATTTTGTTGCATACTGGTGTGCTCAAATGGCCTTATTACTGCTTTTGACAACTTAAAATAAATCAGTGGATACCAATGGTTTTAGACTAAGTGTTCTCAACAACAGCACAGTTCCAGGTTTCCTGGATGAAGCTCATTATTTGAACCTTTTCCAAATCTAGGTCAAGCCTGGCTTTGGGGGCAGAAACAGCTTTGGTAAATTAGATGGATGAGGAGGACCTAAATTGGAGAAGGTATGTTTTCCTAGACCTTCGGTGGCATTCAATCACGCTACAGCTCTACTATCATCATTGATGCATTGTTTTCACTCTTCACCTCCTGGACTTCATCATGGTTCTGTACCCCTAATGCCAAGCTTTGCACTATCTCTGACTCCTGATTGAGTTATTTTTGAAGTGAGAGAGATAGCTGGCAACCCTGTATAGAGACACTGAATTAAATGATTAGTCCCAACTGAAGGAGACAAGTAGAGTGAGCTTGTTAAGTCAACACTTACCTAAGTCCCACTGGTAAAGAAGGGAAAAACAAAAAACCAAAAAGCATCAAACATGTTGAAAAATTATGTCAATACTTACATCGTCAACACTTATATAAGTCCCATTGATTCAATGACCAACAAAGGAGAAGAGAAAAATAAACAGCTGGGGGTGGGGGGAAAGGTCAGGCATATTGAAAAATTATGGCCCATGGTTTTTTTTTTTAAACACCTGAGAGCTACCAGCAGGTGGGGGAGAAAGTAAAAGAGAGACATAGATTCTAAGATTAGCACTCCATCTTAAGGCAGCCAGTTTCCCTTAGAGAACAGGAAGGAAATACAATTTATTTCTGGTGCAAACTCCACTGATGAATGACATTGCACTAGGGGAAAAAATGCAGAGCTCATCACATGATCTAATTTCTATTAAGTGGCAAGTGGGAGATTTAAAAACTCAACCAGATAAGAAAGCCATATTTAAACTTACATTTAAAAAAAAAAAAGGTAAAAGGAAAAGAAATGCCATTAGAACCACTCAGATAAAACATTAGACAAGCAGATTTAACCCCGTTAGATAAAACAGTAAGTTCTATAACATATACTTGTCTTGTCTCTTACCACCTATATGTATTATCTTCTGTTCTGGTGCTACGTGATTAAGGCTGGCAATAAAATAGCATTTGTTCAACATGAGCAGCTATAATCAGAAATTTAATGGAATACATGGAGTGAAGGGATGTCGGGCAAAGAATCTCGGGTTGTGTGGTGGTATCTCCAGTAGGATTTTTGTACAGTTTTGATTTACATATTCTTCTCTTCTAGCAAAATGTTTGTGAAATGCACTTCTGTCTCTGTGAAGGACAACGAGTGTCGTAACGGAACAAGGGCTCACAAGGTCCACCTGACAAGTTTTTGTGATTACTATTAGGGAGAAGGTTGTCATCTCTCACCCTCCTTTGAGCTTAGGTGGGAATCCTGGGGAGAGGCGGCGAGATGGATTTTCTTTAATAACCATCTGCAGTTATAATGCTAAATAAAGAAATACAGACATTTTGGGAGGGCTTCATCTTGAAAGCACAGTTAAGTCCCACAAGCTTTACAAAAGACCTGCTCCTGATAGAGAAGACAACTGTTAATACTGATTTGCTGGCATGGATCGTCAGGGCCGCTGGCATCTTTGGGATTCTCCTTAGAGGTATGGCTATGGAGCTTGTCATGAGAGGTGTCTGACTTCAAACTCTACCCACTTCCATTGGTGATAAGACAACCCGGAACATGCACTTCTGCAGGATGATAGAGACAGTGGCTCAGGCAGCCAAAGCCAAGCACCCAGTTATCCAGGCCCGAGTGAACCAGTGGGAATCCACACTGTTCTTGGGTGCCGTTAATGTCACTGCCTAGAAGGAGGGGCCATAGTTTGTTCAGACAGTGATCAACCCATGACATAAGGGGCCAAACAGAATTTCAACACCGACGTCCCACTATTTTAGGAACCAAATTAAGAGAAAAATGGCCTGCAGTCTTATGAACCTCCTTAGACTTTATGACCGTCCAGAGACTCCCTTTGTTGCATCCTGAAACAAATAAATGCAAAGATAAAACCTCGCATCCAGGCCTCATCATCACTGAAACTCAGAAGCTCCTTTATACGGCGGCTTTCCTAATGTGCCCACCTTCAGTATTGTCTACTTGGGACTAGTAAAAGCTCTCCAGGTGGGTCTGAAACAGAGATCTTCCTCGCCTACCATGTGTTTTGTTTTGTTTTTAACTAGGAGATGCCAGGCATTGAATCTGGAACCTCCTGGGTGCCCCCAGAGTACAGGAAATGGGCTTTATTCATTCATTCATTCATTCATTCATTCATTCATTCATTCGAGCAGGAGACTGAACGTTTTTTTGACTGGGAACTGAACCTCAGGCCCTCTAGAGGAGAAGCAGATGGAAGCCCACTGAGCTGTGGTCTCTCTTGCCCAGCATCCCCGCTGTGAATTGAACCAACCCAGAGCTACAACACACCCAGAGGAAGGCACCCTGCTTATCAGGGAATGCAAACAAGTATTTGCAGCTTTAAGTTGGGATGGTGGGAAACTGACTTAAAACATGGGGAAAGGGTGTGTTTATCCACAATGATTTACTCATGCAGTTTGATGTTAAACATGGGGAACATGAAAAACAATCAGGGACACATTGGGGCTGTAGCTCACAGCAGCCACGTCCAGCATCCCCCACCTGCCACGGAGGCAGCTGCCTTCCTCCACCGAACAGTAAGGCCAGCTCCATGTCTAAGCCTTAGGAATTTCAAGAAAGAATGCCTCGTTTCCCCGTACCTTTGGTTGTTCCGTTTCAAGCACACAGATGTAACTGAGAAGATTCACTGAGCCACGTCACCACCTCATTCTCCGGCACTTCCACGAAAACCGCTTGTAACCAAGAGGAATGGAGATTTTTTTCATCATCTGTCCAGGTGGAGAAAATAACCATAGCAACCTGCAAAAGAAAGCATGTTTTAATGTTATGTCACTTCTTAAGCCGATTGAGTAATGTTTGCACATATTTGCTTCCATGTGCAAATTGGTCAAAAGCAAAACCAAATATGATGTTTAGGCAATATGTTTCTCTCAGTTTCCAGTAGAAATTGAAGGCTTTGGATTTTTAAATTTTTGGAAATCTATTCCAGGTTCACCAAAGGAAATGCATAAGGACCACCAGAATTAATTAATAAGTTCCTTTTAAGGGTTGTTACAAGACAGCAGCTACATGCTGAAGAACAGGGATAAATTTTATTAATAAGGCTTCTAGTCACAATTATCAGCTCCAGTAACATGCCATTTCAGCAATGAAAGCCAAGCCACAATTGCAGTGCAACTTAGTTATTACACCTTGGTTACTAGGGAAAGGAATTACAGTCGCTTGTTACTTATAACTAGTCACTCCTACATTCTGGTTTGATGTGGTATATGGCAGATTCTGTTCACTGTGGTTAAAAACAAAAACAGCTTTGTGTTGTTTATCAAAGATAACTAACTACCCTGCCGGCCAAATTATACTCTATTTTGCCTTGTGAAGGAACTGCAAGAAAAAGTCTATGCAAACATGACATTTCAACCCCGTAAACCTCCAGAGCTTTATTGCTGCAAACTAGGAAGAAGCCAACGAGCGTCAGTACCAGCCTCATTAGAAAGCAAGCAATGGGATGTTAATTTTGGTGGCAGATTGCATTCAATTAAGTGAACATCTCCCAGGTGTGGAGAAAATGGCTATTACAAGCTCACCAAGGAGCATGGCGCACCATTCAATGTACTTTTGACAGCAGCTACCCAATAAGAGCATTCCATAGAAGTCATCATATCGGCTCTGTTTTTATAGCGGCTGAAATACATCCTGGTTCAAAATGTATGTTGGTCAACTGGCTTATGACAGGTTGCATTTACGCTACATCAAACCGCTGGTCCATTTTGCCCTGGATTGTACACTAGAAATGTACCTCCAGGTGAAAATCCTTCTCTAGTTTTAAGTTTTAGTTTTTTTACCCTATTCATAAACTATATTTATATCTCACCTTTCCTGCAATGAGCACAAGGTGACATACATGATTCTCTTTCTTCCTGCTTCACCTTCTCAACAACTTGATCAACGAGGTTGATCAAGTGGAGACACAGTGACTAGCGCCAAGCCCACTTACAGAGTTTAATGGCTTAATAGGACCCTGAACCTCGATCTCCTAGTCCAACTCTCTAACAATTTCCTAACACCCATAACTGCTAATCATGGTTCCAATCTTGACCAGGATCCCACGCAGCTAACTGAACTGTAATGTTTCTTTAATGTGGAAATAACATCTTACTTTAGATGTAATGCCTCAAAAATGTTTTAATCAAATAATGCCAAATTGCCAACAAGACTCAAATGATTTCCCTTATGCAAGCATAAATTGCAACAGAGTTTTGGCCAACGTGTTTATGGGTTGAATGATTCGTTGACTCCATTAAGGAAGCTGCAGCTTTGAGTTAACAAGAGCTGAGCAGAACTGTTGAGAACATAAGTTAGAGGCAATTTGATGGCACATAACAACAAGAACCGTGTTGAATCCAGACTCAGACATACTTAGGGCTGACCCACTGAAATCAGTGCAATTTTAGTCATAACTAGCGTTAAGGGCCATTGATTTCAAGAAGTGTGCATTAGACATCACTAAATCTGGATCAGAGCTTGGAGACATTTTTTTTCTAGATTAAAACTCCCAGAATCATCCTCCAAATAGTGAATGGCTCTCCAGCTCAATTGGTTGTGTCCTATCCTGGTGACGCTGCAGCTTGAATTTATGAACAGCAGCATTTATTTGATTCTGCCCTTATTGCTAAGACAGAACATAATGGTCTTTTATAAGATGCTAGAATTCTGCAAACTCCAGTCTAGATTTAATGGTCAGAAACCTGTTGCCCATTTATAAATGTACTAGGGAAATTGCATAAATCTTGGTAGCCAAATGCAGCTCATTAAGTAGGTGCTGATCGCATTCAGGGGTATAACATGCACCTGCCCAAGAATACAACCAGCACCTCATTGATGACTGCCAATTTGCCAAGAAGATTTAAATGATCCCCCTTACCCGAGCATAAATTGCACCAGAATTTTCAACCTTGTGTTTCATGTAATAGGAGTTTGGCTCTCAGGTAACTGAAACCGGACTCTCAAAAGCTGCCAACATGGTCAGGTTTCACTAGATGGAGACTGGTCCATCAGCACAGCCGCATCTAAAAACCAGGCTACCCTCAGACACCCCACTTCTGCCTGTCTCCTTTCTTCCAGTGGGTGATGCTTTTGTGCGATTGGGAGTACGGATACCCAGTTTTGCCTCTTGCTCTGCCTCTCTGTCCTGCCGTGGGTAGCATGGTTTCCGCTCACACACCGGCTGCTGGGCCTTCTAACGCACCAGCTCCAACAGACATCAGTTGCCAAAAGCCCCATCCATAACTAGAGCATCTGCAGAAGGAACCCAAGACCTTGTGCAGAACTGCTAGATAAGCCTCAGTGGCTTAAGTGTTTGGCTGCGGAGCCAGAGGTTGGGAGTTCAATTCCCCCACTGTGCCCCCTTGAAAGGGGCTGGACTCGATGATCCGTAGGTTCCCCTCCAGTTCTGCAGTTCAAAGGTTATGCTGTTGTTGTTGTTATACAAGCGTTCTATCCCTGAGTTATGACTCCTTGGAACGTCTGCTTTTAACTGCACAGGTTAAATTGGAAGCTCTGCCCACCAGCCATAACCAGGCCCCTAATTCCCCATAGAGTTTGGATGAAGGAACTGCAGCCACCCAGATGCTCCAGAGAAGATGACAACACAGGGTGCCGGAGAGGTGGCCGCCTTCTGTTGCTTGTTCTCAGCATCTGGCATTTAAGAGGAGCCCTGCCTTCAATCACGGAGGTCAACCAGAGCCAAATTACAGCTGTAACACAGCTGCCAGTTTCCTGCAAGGTAAGGAATCGCCCCCTTTACCTCCTTCAATGCAGCAGTATGGTGGATCAGGTTGCTTAAACCAGTGGTCAGGGTGGAAGTTAAAATTTAAAACACACACACACATACACACACATTCAGAGAGAGAGAGAGAGAGAGAGAGAAACAAACTCGCCCACACACTGGAACAATCTCTGGCTGATGGCCGTCTTCCACAGATGGTCTTCGAAACCTGGCATGTCTATTGCCAGCCACCCTATCCCCCCACCCAACGCAAAACAGATCAAAAGCATATTGTCTCCCCTTCTGCAGTTAGTCCGTGAACGACTCCTACCAGGCCCTTCGACACATGCTTTTCCTTCACACGCACAGACACGCAACTGTTCATTCACAGCTTCTGGTGCTCCACCAAGCCCTGCCAAGTACACCTCCCACGGGTTCCGTTTGCAGCCGCCCGGATCCTTCCCAGCAAAGCAATGCTGGAGTTCCTCAAAAGCTTTCCAGAAGGCACCACCAAGGTGCCTTGCCAACCGCAAGCCCAAATCCTGGTATTGATTTATTTATTATTAAAGGGGTGTAGCCATCCGAGGGTTCAAGTGCTGGATGGAAGGAAGGGGTGTTCTGTGCTTCAGGCCAGCAGCTTGTACATCCAGACTTTTAAATCAGTAGCTATTGCCGTTATTTCTAAGAAATAATATAATCATCATGTGCCGTCAAGTCAATTCTGACTTACGGTGACACTTTTCAGGGTTTTCCAGGTAGAAAGTATTCAGAAGTGGTTGACCCTTCCCTTCTTCTTCCGGGGGTGCCCTGGGACTGTGCAGCTTGCCCAAGGCTACCCAGGCTGGCTCTCCTGGGATGCACGATGGGGAATCAAACTCCCAGTCTCTGTCTCCGCAGCCAGATACTTAAACCACTACGTTATCCCACCAGCTAGAATGAAGAAATACAAGAGATATAAAAAGAGGCTGTTTTTTTAAAATAAACGGCCACTATTATCAGCAACAAGCTAATTTTTACTACGTTCAACAAAAATAAAGCAAAAACAAAATTGTGTGGCATCTTTAAGACCAACACATCTCTTTCGATGTGAGATTTTGTGGACTATAATCTGCTATGTTTTGAAGCCTTGCGTTTATAGCTACTGTAATTGTTCTTCTGAAGTATATTTTTTATCAAAATGTGTGCATGCTCTCACCCTTCTAAATAGGTGCAGATATACAGTCCCTGTCATGATGCTTCTCTCCAAAACAGAGGAGAATGTTGTGTGTGTGTGCATGTGTGTGCGTAGTGGATACTATCAAAGCCAGTGCCCCTGATGCAAGAAGCAATCTCATCATTACAAAAGAGAGTCGTTTCAATTCTACAGCTGCTTTCCTCTTGGGACTGCAAAAGCTCTGTCAGATCATTAATTGAGTCTCACCAGGGGACTCACTAAAAGTGTCTTGATAACCCTTTTATGGGCAAGCGTTCCAGGGCAAAAGATATGTTGTTCCCAAGGTTAATGGAGGAAGGGCAGCCTAGTACTGTGTCTGGTTACGTTCTGCACACCTGCTCACGGATCAACATGCTCTGATCCCTATTTGCTGACACACACATACACAGTCATTTGCATTGCTCCTTTAAGTGAGGCCAAGACATTCAACTGATCTACCTCCATTTAGATTAAATTAAAGAGATGAGTATTTGGAATGGATTCTAAGTGGGAGGGGGAGGAGGGAGGGGGGGAAGGAAGGACGGAAGGAAGGACAGAAGGAAGGACGGACGGACAGAAGGAAGGCAGGACAGAAGGAAGGAAGGTCGGAAAGAAGGAAGGAAGGACGGACGGACAGAAGGAAGGCAGGACGGAAGGACGGAAGGAAGGAAGGACGCCCTCCCATTAGGTTGACATATATGGTTCTTTCCGCTACATCCTCACAAAAAAAAACCTATTAAACAGGTTTGTTGGCCTGATTAGGTGTGTTGGTTAGTTAATAATAATAAGAGATAATGTGCTGTCAAGTCAATTCTGACTTACGGCAACCGTTTCCAGGGTTTTCTAGGAGAGAATATTCAGAAGTGGTTGGCCATTCCCTTCTTCCAGGGGGGCACCCTGGGATCACTGTGCAGCTCGCCAAAGGACACAGAGGCTGGCTCTATTCACACCGTGGGGAAACAAACTCCCAACCTTTGATTCTGCAGCCAGATACCTAAACCACTTAAGTATCCAGCCAGTGTTGGTTAGACTGATACTAATCACGTTAGACTGGTACTGAAAATGCCTGTCTATTCAACTGTGCATTTCTGGACTAATGAGCTGATGGCTTTTTTCTCATCTATCTGAAATTCTAATTTGTTCTAAATAGCTTGAATCGTTTTAAAGTGTTTAATGTGTTTGAAATTGCTTAAATTGTTGAGTTGTTAGATTGTTCTACCATCTTTATACCGATTGTATCCCACTCTGAGATCTGTTGATATAAGGTAGGTTAGAAATACTTGAATTAATTAATTAATTAATGGATGGATGGATGAATGAATGAAAATTGACTCAAGATCACTCAATGGCTTTCAATGGTTGTTTAAAGACCGGAACCAGCCTCTCTTTGTTCCTAGTCTGACATATTTATAAATTTATTAGTCACCTTTATAACCTGCCTCTCTTCTGATCAGATCAAAGTGACATAACAGTGATCAAAGAGAAAAAACAGCAATATCGTCTTAGGAAATGCTCCTTTCCCACTGGTTGAGCATCAGTTTTACTAATTCATTTCCTTAACTCTCAAGTCATAATTTAAATATCCAGGAGTGGTGGCCACTGAGCTCCTTCAATGCTGTGAAACTCAGGATTTAAACATGAGCCACTGGGTCCCCTCGAGCTGCATGTTTTGTTTTGTTTTACTCTTCCCCCACCAAATGTCTGGAATATATGTGTGTGTGTGTATTTGGGATTCCCCTGCCCTCCCACCCTTTCTTCTCTGTGTCTAATGCATTAGTGTTCCATGATGGAATTGTATGACTTCGGCATATCTAACTTAAGCCTGTATTAATAGGAAAAGGGGGGGGGGTTAATTGAAAAGCAGTCATGCCTTGCATCCTTGGCATGCAAAAGGAATTTGGTCTCCTTAAAACCACATTCTTCAAATGGTTGAGGGAATTCAAACATGAAATAAGGTTTCTAGCAAGGGAAGGTAGCAAGAAGGTGGAAGTGATCATACACATTTTATACACATATGAGGGCTGCAACATTTAACCAGTTTGTCAAATTAATTGAACAAAAACTTTCTAGGCCATCAAGAAAATATGCATTGTATTATTATTTTAATACAAGTGAGTGAGTGAGTGAGTGAGATAGATAGATAGAGATTTGTCCCTTTGTACTGCTAATCACCATGTTTATGTCTATGTGCACACGTACGCACATACACAATGGTGTTTTGCAGTACAAAGGGACAAACCAATTTATTTAGTCCACTTTAGTTTCACCTTGTGTTCACTCCCAAATCCATTCAGCTTTTATTCTCCATCTGCATTTAAAAAAAACAATGCATGATAAGTTTTGTTACTTACGTATGCCTTTGGGCTTAAAATATGCTGTTTTGTATAGACGAGGTCTCTGAAAACGGAATAGCCCTGCCTTTCTTTCCAGGAAGTGTCAATCAGGCTGGTTCCCTCAAAAAATACCACCCAAATGCAACCCATAGCAGCAGGCACCATGTTAATAGAATAATTTCCCATTCCTCTTTCAAGGGAATTAAGCAGATTTAAGAGAGCTCAGAAATCTTGCGAGAGACCTCGCTGCTTATGGAGCCTCAGAAAGGCTGGGCAAGATTCCTCAAACATTTCCCCAAATCTGGAAGTAAAACAATGCTGGAATGTGGACTTGATAAGGATCAGAATTGTGGAGAACCGGAGCTCTGCTGGGGACAGGCCTATTACCTCTTACCTTGCTCAAGGGTGGTCACAGACCAACCAGTCACACCTTCACGTTCCTCGGTTACCTATTAATTTTTCCCTTTGCTTCTGGAATGTGCCACCGATCATAGTGTTTGCAAAGGTACTTGTGTTTGCAATTTCCCTAGAAAGATTTCTGAATCTAGAAACCGCCTAGGGTTTAGCTCAGAGACAGGCAACTTCGGCGAGTCTGGGGCCAATTTTTCAAACCTGTAAGTGGCCCAAGGACGCCACTCCCCAATTTGTCTGTGCGCGCACGTGTCTTTTTAACTAACTCGGCAGTTATATACCATAAAGGTTGCTACAACGGGTTTCTTTGTCTGCTGAAAGGAGGGGATAACTAAAACACCAGCAACCGATCCTATGGTACTTTTAAAGTAACAAATTTCATTCCATGGGCCGCTTGAACACTTTAAAAGTGTTTAAAAGGGCCACATGATTTAATTATTTTTTGCAACAGACTAACATGGCTATGGCCATGTATAATTAACAATCATGTTGTTTATGCTACTGTTTTTCTGTGCCAGTGGTTCCTACACCTTTTACATTACAGAGCTTCAATGGAAAAGATCTAAATATCAAAGAGAAGTCATTCCCTGGTGGGAAATGCCACATGGACTCACACAATGTTCAACATATGTCTACTACCCAACCAACCACTGTCTCTTTATTTTGGTACAGGTATAAATGTATTAAAAAATTGCCATGTAATCTCACTCTTAGGTCCCAAGGAAGTGGATTTGAGGCAGAAAAGCTCACATTAAAATATAACAGTCTTTAAGGTAACACAGTGTTTTTGTCTTTTTAATTTTTTCTTTTGTTTCTGCCTGATATTCTTTAAAATATATATACAGTACGATCCCCATATCTGCAGGGGATCAGTTCCAAGACCCCACCCGCACCCCCGTGGATGCTGAACCAGACGTTCCTCCACAGAGTGCAGAAGGATCCGGTACCTTTGAACATATCCAAATCTTGTTCTCTTTCCCACTCCAAGGCCTTCTTACCCTGCATGGCGGGGTTGCATGCTTGGAGGGGGGAGAGAGAGAGAGAAGGGAAGGCGAAGGGAAAATAAACTGCTATTGATTTGCCGGAGGCAAAGCAAAAAAGCAGAAAAGACTGTACGTGTTTCCATGGAAACCAACGGAGAGCGGTTTGAATGGGGAAGGGGGCCCTCTCCCACATGGGCACTGTAAATTATTTAAGCAGGACAGGCTTCTGTCCATTAAGGTCTGAGAGAAAGATTTAAAGCTAATCATTACACAGAGAGCTGCAACAGCTTAATTCAGGCTGTGGGCCAACTGGGAACCAGGATGAAAAAGGACCATTCTCCCCCTCTGATGGCTGAGAGCAGCTGTGTAAGCCATCTTGGGAGGCAGAAGGCATGGTGTAATTTTTTTTCCCCTTTTGTGGGTTTTGCATTATTGGCCCATGTACAACACACACATGCACTCCAAACAATAATACCTAACCATAGACTCCCTTTGTTGCTGCCCGTGGGAGCTGGTTGCTCCAGGCTTCAAAGCACACACCAAAAAATGGGGAAGACACTGGAATTAACATATAAAGCAATACCAAGAGACCAGCGAGATTCTCAGAGTGCCTGTATATTAAAAAAAAAAAAAGCCAAGGTATTTGAGAAAACATACAATTCCTTTTTTCAGTTTTATGTGCTCTGGAAACAGCTGGGAAGTCAACAAATGGATTAGAAGGCGATCCATCTACCCTGACAAAGGATCTATATGGTTTTCTGACACACCTTGGCCATTTTAGTAAATGCAAGCAATTTGAGAATTGTTTCCTTCACTTGGTAGTGTTTTGCCTTCAGGCTTCTGAAGAAAAGAAGGAGATGTTGAAAGAAAGAGCTGAGGGTGGCCACAGCCTTTTGGTGTCAGAGAGAATGATGATGACAATGATCCAAAATGATATTTCTCATCGTGGTAAGAGATATCAACTACATAAATAGCAATTTTGCTGCATTTCAACAGGACTCTCCAAGACGCTGCCTGGGGTGACATTTTGCCCTGGTGTTGTTTTTTTTGGGGGGTGACCCCCAAAGCAGTGATTCTCAGTCAGAACTAAATTCTCAGTTCAAGAATTCTTTAATTCTAAGTCAATTTTGTTGATCGTTTTTTGCATGGGGAGACCTTGAGGTTGTAGTAGACCAAATCAACTTGAAGTCTTCTGGTCCTTAAGGCAACACACATTACCATCTAAAGAATGCCAGGGGAGAGGGCATGAAATCCAGATGTAAAAATTACCTAATCACATTGCTGCCATTCACTGTCTCCTAATCAGAATACTGGAATATTAAAGGAATATCACCTTTAACAGACAGTAATTTTTAAAATCTGAATGCATAAACTGAAATACCAAGGTCACAACAATAAAGCCCATCTCTGCATAAAATGGGCTAGTCATACAGAAAAAAAAGAGGCAAGGATACAGAGAACTGAGTCATTTTAAGACGTTTCTTGTTTCCGTTTTCAGCATCATTCATTCAGCAGGCTATTCATTTTCCCCTACAAAGCTGCCTTTTAAGATTAAGTAGGTTTTAGAGTCAAGCTTCATGTCCAAATAAGCTCAGGGTCTTCCACGCCTCCCTCATCCATGGCCACCAATCACTAAAGCTGAGAGTATACTGTTTAAATTAATGTCAAAGCAAAGAAGCAACAATAAAGTGAGACCTTGTTTACATGAATGTAGGAATTCCGGCAGCCTTCTATAGATCTTCTGGAAAGTAGCACTATTAAAAGGAACCAGGTTGTATCACCTACTAGGGTTTCCAACTGCTTCAGTTTGATGGACGCAGGGGGTCTGTTTCCTTACTGAGCACCACCTCTTCTAGAGATAAATGCCCCCAAAATGTAGTTGGTTACTTAGACGGAGGAAGACAAAATCAGAGGATGTTGACTTCTACTAAGGCTTCTAGAATCCAAAATATCATGTGGTTGAGAAGTCCTTGTCTAGGGTGTAAGGCACTAAGCCTGAGCTATAAGCAGGCTGTCGAGAAGCTGGACCCATGCCAAAGGGTCAGAGTCTGGGGGGGCAAGCCAGGAGATGAAAACAAATAACACACTAGAAGTGGGTAATACTCCAGTGCTCATACAAAGCCCCAGTTCAAATAAGAAGCTATGGAGTATTCTGTCTGGTTTAGGAAATCTCAATGGCCCAAATCCTGTTGCTTCCTATAGTAAATGGCACTAGCAGAGGCCCATTGGATGAATGAAGATTTAGTGAGTCAGCTCCTACGTAAGTTCCACTGATTCAAACAGGCATCATGACAACTTATTGAGCTAAAGGAAGATACCGTTAGAGTAGGCCCTTTTGAATCACTAGAACTTTCAGAGGAGTTGACTCACTCAATCCCCACTGATTCAGTGGACCTGGGCTAGTGACATTTCCTATGCTAAGCCACAGGATTTGGGCCAGTGTCGGTATAAATAAGCAGCACTCTGTGTTTCAGTATTATTTGACCTAATCTCTCCGTGCATTTTCTTCCAGTGGACAAAAAGTCTAATTAGATAAAAACACAGGATATTCAGGACTAATAAGCCTCTGTTAGGAAACTGTATTGTACTCAGGGTGGGGGGAGAGATTGCTTCCAAAACATTCTGATGCCCAAGGCAGAGCACAAAATGATGACCTACATACCCACCCATAAATCAATATACATAATTCCTAAAGCCAGCCAGGTTATGTTGGCACAGAAGGCAAAAGATCCCTCAAGTAGCTTTTTCACTCACCCCAGAAATAAAAATTTAGCAAAGTTAACGTTTAATTTAATTTAAAACTAATCATTGGCTGCCTTTTCCATGGCACCCAAAATCTGCAGTCTGAGATGGCCATCTTACCCCTCATTCATGGTAGGGTTGGCTGATCAACAACCAACATGGCAGGGTGGAGTCTTCCCAAAACCTGACAATACGTCTGCCTGGAAGACGGTGAAAATCCACATCTTTCATAGTACAAGTAATCCCTGACCCCCAAAATGGACCCTGAATTTCAGAAAAGACGTTCACGTATTTATCCGTTTACTTAAAACATGTCCACTCCATTTTTTAAATGCATGGGAGGGGGAGGGAAAAAAACAACCAAGGCAGCTTAGAAAATCACCTCAAAATGTTATAATTGAACCATTATAACACAAGAGCAGAAAAATGGGGAGCAACAGTTAAAACAGTAGCTAAAGAGGGCAAGGATCATATGGAAGAAAATGGGGGGGTCAGAGGCATCCCAGTGAAAGATGGGGGAGGATGAGACCTAAAGCACAATCTTGTTTTCAAGGTGGCCCAAGAACCTCACTCAAGCCATCCGTAACACAAGCATAGTTAGAACACAGATGAAAAAATGTTTCGGTGCAGGATAACTCACTTGGAAGTCCTAATCTCAGGCAAAAGAACTTTCAGCTCATCATTCATAATTCCAAATTTAGGCCTCTTTCCTATGGTTCTCCCCAGGCGGGAGAATTATCAGAAAAGCCTGATACAAAAACCAAATAACATGCTTACAAATGATTAATTATGACCGGTAATCAGCCCAGGAGGATGACAATTAAGTCTCCTCCCTTAACTCTTGCCCTCTCCAGGCCTCATCAAACTCTCAATTAAGTCTAATTAGAGGGTGGTGGTTTGTCTTGATGTATTTATTTTTTTCGCAATGCCCTTTTGCTTAGGAAATTTACTCTGGGTTGACATAAGCAAAAAATAAAAATAATAAAATGATACAGCAATTACAAAAGAGCAAGTAAAATGAAGCTACATTAAAAAGACAGAAGACAGGCAATTATGAATGGAAATTATTCTAAAGGGAGTACGTACTGTTTACCACCTGCAAACACAACAGACTCTGATCTCCTGCTGACCTTAGAGATCCCCCCCGTTTTCATCCTGAGGTTCACCAAAAACCTCACACGGCTTTTGAAGAACATACACCTATCCAGGCTGCTAAGACTCCTTTTTTTCTTGTTGTTCCTCTCACACAGTGGCTCCCAACCTTGGGTGCCCAGATGTTCTTGGACTACAACTCCCAGAAATCCTGGCCAGCCCAGCGAGTGCTGAAGGCTTCTGAGAGTTGCAGTCTAAGAACACCTGGGGACCCAAATCTGGGAAGCACTGCCTCACCAGAAGCTACCATACGCCGTCTGCTTCTGGCTCATTAGTCCATCTTGAGCAGGGGTGGGCAAAATACAGCCTCAAGATCCTCCTGGACCACAATTCCCAACAGCTCTGATCAGCACAGCCAAGGGTGAAGAAGGCTGGGATTTGAAGTCCAACCACTTCTGGAAAGACACCCTTTGCCCGTCCCAGTTTAGACCACGTTGGCCTCCCTGACAAACTGCTTTCCAGAGCTTCAGATGTATATCGCCAAGCGAGAGCAAGGCCACCCATCCCCAACTCAGAGAGCCTCCCCAGGAGGATACCGTGGTCGACGGTATCAAAGGCGGCTGAGATATCAAGGAGGACGAGCAAGGACATTTTGCCCGTCGGCCTCCCTCAGTAGGTCATCCAGCAGGGCGACCAATGCCGTCTCCGTGCCATGGCGTGGCCTGAAGCCCGACTGAAACGGATCCAGGGCATCGGCATGAAGGAATCCCAAAGGATTTTGTGATGCGCAACTTCTGAGATAGCTTGTGATAACACGGCTATGCCCCAAAGCCCACACTGGTTTTGCTGGCATTGCCATATCCTTATTTCAAGATCTGCAAATTAAAAAAAGATATTATAAATATTGATCAGGCAATTACCTTCAATTAGCAATGTCTGGCAGCCACCCTTTAGGAATCTACTTGGAAGGATGCCCAATTCCCACTTGTGGGTTGATCTGTGTTCCGGGTGGAGTCTTGAAGGCCTTTTTGTTCCCACGGAACAAAACTCACAAAGTCGAAAGGGGAAGGGGCCTTTCAGGGTACAGGCAAAGTTAAATTCACATACCAAGAAGAAAGCCAAGTAATTCAGTGGGAATTGCTTTTGAGTAAACCTACTTCAGGTCATGCAGCAGAATCTTGCAAGGGGCATTAGGCCAATTGTGACCCATTGGACTACCATACTAGTTGGTGGAGTTGTAATCCACCAAGTTATTAAGGAACATTGGAACCTGTCTTATATCAACACAGACCCTTGGCTCACATAGCTCAGTGTTGTCAGGTCGAACGATGGGTCCATCCAGCCAAGTACTGTCATATTGTCCTTGCCTTGGTTCAGGTAAGAGACTTTCCTGATCCTACTTGGAGTTCTCTGATACTTTCTGGTGGTCTCCCATCCCAGCATTAACCAAGCCCAACCTTGCTTAATTTGTGAAATCGGATGAGATCACGTGTATTCAGTGACAGCTTTGATATATTTTTTGTATGAAAATGTATATCGCTCTGATACTTCTATATTTTGCCTGGATGTTTCTCTTCCCTTTGTATATCTGTACCCACTGCTCAACAATTGGGCATTTCTGGTGCCTTGCAGAGTCCTTTTCTGTTCCCCTTCAGGTTAATTTAAAAAGAAGAGTGTTTCTCCACCCTTTTATTCCCACATTACTGACTAACCAAATATAATAGCTCAGAATTCTGTAAGGACAAAAATAGGATATACGCAAACGAAGCCATTTCATAAAAAACCATTTGTAGATTATAATTTGCATTTTTAAATGCAAGATTAGAGTTTTCCAGAATTTCACATTTTCAGAATTTGGATGGTATTGGGGCTTTTGGCATATAGACAAACCATTTTACATCACCATCTCTATCATTCTGCAGTAATCATCCTTCCAAACACATAAGACTGGTGACTATTGCCTCTTTTTTTTTCTAAAAGGAAATTTAAGGTGACTGATGATACAAAACAAAAATAAATGCACAAAAAACAATATGCAACCTTTTCACGTTCTATAGAACTCCACCTGGTGAGGAGTTCTGTGTAGTTCAAAAGCCAGCACATCATACTCCTTTACTGAACAAAATCAAGTACATTTGGGGGAAAAAAACAGAGGAAGAAATATTACCTTGACTGCAGCGCATGCCATAAGGGAGGAAGAGGGAATCCCTGTATTTCTCAAAGAAAGAAGGATAGGTCATTGACTAAGCCATATGCAAATGAGAAGCCCAGGGGATTAAAAAGGGATGGAACCACACCAGCTGTCTGCAAAGGGACCATTAATTAAAGGGGCAGTACTGTTGCTTGTCTGAATTTAAAGCTCTGTAAGATGACAGAAGGGAAAAGCCAGAGACATGATCCCCATTTGCATGTTTGCTTTTAAACAAAACTAAACTAAACAATTTAAATTTAAAAATTAAAGGGGACAAGTTTACTGCTGGCTGATACCATGCAAATCCGTGGAACGCCAGCTGGTAGCTGCAGGGCAGAAAGGCAGCAATGAAGGTGGGGGGGGGAGAGATGATTTCAGAAAGATGCTGTCTGGCCAATCGTATCTTCGTGGCGAGCTCCCTGAGAGGAAGGGGAGCAGCACAGCAAGTACCAAGAAAGCCCTGGGCCATCGGGCAAGGACAGGGGGTGGTACAATGATACTACCATGTGGACACGAAGGGCTGTCCCACCAAAGCAGTTGGTTGACAAGGTTATTGCCGAGTAGCATTGCCCAGGCGTTCATCTCTGTTTCCCCAGGATTTTTGTTTTTAATTATACCAGCTGCTGCCATGAATTATCTACTCATCCTCCATAACAGCTGGTCGGGCGCGGCTTAGGAAGTAGTGGGTAGGAAGGACACCATCTGAGCTGATGTGTCCTTATACTCAGGACTGTGTATGAGTCTCATGGCAGGAGATCTGTTGCTGCAAACGGGGAATCTATATAGAAATCCTCCGTTTTTATCTTACTGGAGGAGGAGGAGGAGGCAGAGGAGAATGGAGCAGCTTCCCAGCCCTCAGGAAAGATTCCACTGTCCAAAAAGTAGGGCAAGAATGACAGGCACCGGAGTTTCAACCCTCCCAAATTAAAAAAGGTGAGCTAGGTCAGGCAGACAAGTGTTTCCACCCTCTGGGAATTGTCGCTCTTTGTTTACTTGCGCTTTATAAAAGCATGGCCAGTGGGAGGGGGAGGGAAGTAACTTTTCCAGAATCCGGTGGAGATATAGACCACATTTCAAATCCATGTCTTTTATCTGATGGAAATATCTCCTCTTTTCAGTAGTGACCTCTTTGGTAACTACATTCAATTGCATTTCTCCTTGTTATCTTCTCCACTCTTTCTTTGACACACATATACATACGGGTTCCCAACCCCAAATTTAAACTGGAGCTCCTTCCAACGGGAGATCTGATTTTCCCGGATTGTAAAACTTCCTGATAGGGAAGTTAGCTTGGTTTTTGCTACAATTCGATAGATAGATAGATAGATAGATAGATAGATAGATAGATAGATAGATAGATAGATAGATAGATAGATAGATAGATAGATAGATAGATAGATAGATAGATAGATAGATAGATAGATAGATAGGTGATATTTCCGAACTCCTGCGGCTGAAACATACTGGAGCTTAGTCCAGAAGAGTAACTTTTCCAAGCTCTGAATCTGTATATGAAACACCTGCATACAGAGGTGATCAATTATGATATAATAGTTATTTATAATACAAGGTAGGAGTAACAATGATAACAGAGACTCGATGTGGCACCGTTGCTAAAGAGTGCTAGACTAGGACCTTAAACAAAAACCACTTTTTTTCCACAAAAGCTCACTAAAGTGATCCTTGAAATGGTCTTAGCCTCTCTCCCTGTGTCTGACCTACCTGTTACTTATTGTGAGAGTAAATTGGAGAAGAGAGAACCATGTAAACCACCTTTGACATCTCTGGAGGAAATGAAATTAAAGGGCCGGCATGGGTGAGAAGGAGAAACATAAAGCAGAAGCAACTGAAACGTTCCTGGCTGTGACAAACTGGACCTGGAAAATGCAACAGGAAGGACTTCTAGCTAATTAGAAGACTCAAGGTTGAGAACATCAGAACTTCAGAAATCCTTGCACCTATGGAGGAGCAGCATTGTTTATATAGGAGAGGCTAAATCAACCTGCACATTAATAAGCAAGATCTTTTCAACTGAGACAAAGTCTGTTTTGCCCTCGGCTAAAGCCCAATGTGGTGAAGTGGGTAGATTCTGGAGAACCGAATTTGAATCCCTGCTCAGCCATGGAAACTGACTGGGGGAGTGGAACTCGTAAAACCACTCCTTAAATATCTCACTTACCTTGAACACCTCATTAGGGTTGCTGTAAGTCGGTCCCGCCTTGAGAGCACAAAACGCACAAGGCCCTTTGAGTGTGCATGCGCTCAGCTGCATGTTAGAACTTGCAGTGGGATAAATAAGACACTCCTCGCTCACAAGGAGTGAGCATTAATCCCACAGCACAGCAGAATGCAAGCCAGAGAAAGAAATGACTTCCACGGTGCAAAGCAGAGAATTACAACAACCTCCACTGAAAAAAATAGTATTTTGGGAAGCCCTGGGAAAAGGAGTTGAATGATACAGAAGTGACATCAACACAGATGCCAGATGACCCCCTTCTGGGGAGAATATTAAACTACTGAAGGTCTACTGAGGGTCTGCCACCAAAAAATACTTTCTGCCTTTCCATTCTGTCCCCAGACCTGACCCACCAAGCCACCAAAAGCTGGAGCACACAGAGAAAGGTCTTAAATAACGAACAGCTTAGACCAGTGGTTCTCAACCTTGAGTCCTCCAGATGTTCTTGGACTACAACTCCCAGAAATCCTGGCCAGCACAGCTCGTGGTGAAGGCTTCTGGGAGCTTTAGTCTAAGAACATCTGGGGACCCAAGGTTGGGAATCACTAGCTTAGACTATAGGGGAGAAGGTGGACAAAAGCACGTAGGGCTTTCAAGACAAAGCACATGGTAAAACGACCACTTCCATGACACCCATGTCATTTATAAGCTGGCAAGACTGTTCGAAACCAGGAACTTCAAAATACACACGAAAGGGCCTGTGGCTCTTCATGATCGTCCTATGAGAGCCAAATTCATATTGGTGATCTACTGATTTGTAGTTCCATCTTTTGGCTACTAGTTACATTTGGATGATGACAATCATCATCATGATGATTCTCCCATAACCACGACCACATGCTTGTAACCTGATTCTCTGTTGTTTCTGCAGTTCCCTAGAAGCCATTCAGCCTAGTTCTGTCTCTCCCGTAGGACCAGATCTTCTCAACAACTAGTGGCCGTCCGAGTGACAAGGTGACAGCCCTTATCTGGCAGTGTAACGGTCATATCAACCAATGCAAGAGACCTCAGCACCACCACCACGGCAAAATCCTTTTATGCGCGACCAAAATTAAAAGCCCCTCCCAAACTCCTTCCACAGGCACCAGTAATAAAGCACCCGCTCCCGTTACCTATGACAACACAACTGCACGCTGCTTGACTAATTAGATTTAAAATTAAAATCTTGGAAAACATTTTGAGATGTCGGAAGGGAGGATAATAACTCCCCCCCCCCCGCGCGCACAACCCCAAGCCAGGAAACTAATGACCAGCCTAGGATTTAGAAACAGAAAAGGAAGTCATTTGGTTGCGGTAAATGAAGGAACCCCTTTTAATTTATTTTGGATTTAGGATGTTAGCGCTCAGGCTTTTACAACATGGATCAGCCTGAATAGCCATGCATTAGAAATACTGCAAAGACCCAAGAGGAGCAGTTGTGGAAATATTCAGATGTGGCCTCAGCAAAATTACCATCTCCATTTGCTCGGCTTCATGAGTCCCAGCAGTGAGGCCATAAAATCTCTCAATTTCCTGTGCTGTCTAAATTTTGCCCTAATTTAATTTCTTTACTCAGTCTTGCCGGCTGTATCTTCCAAATCCAGTTTTGATGGCTTTGCAGTTGGAAACTATTTATTGGGGGGGGGTTAAATTTATACCAAGGCAATGTACATAGCATTCCACCTCCGCTCTTCTTCCTCCCAAAAAAACTTGTGAGATCGGTCAAGCTGATAGCGCAGCGGTTCTCAATGTTGGGTTCCCAGATGTTCTTGGACTACAACTCCCGGAAATCCTGGCCAGCACAGACTTCTGGGAGTCGTAGTCCAAGAGCATCTAGGGAGCTATGGTTGGGAACCACTGTGATAGAGAGTGACTGACTCAAGTTGGCCAGTGAGTTTCATGGCACCATGTGGACTAGAATTCATATCTCCCATGGCCAAAGCACCATGATAACACTGAGATAGATAACATACTATCTCCGAACTACCAACCAACATGCTGTTGGATGTCCGGAATTCTCTGGCCCAAAGATATTCCAATTCTATTATCACACACAGAGGTGTGCTGAAGTAAAGGCTTCCTAACTCACTCCCCCTTACAATTCATTGGCCATATCCAGAGTTTGGAGGAAATAATTGAAATAAGGACTCATGGCCAAACCAGAATGGACAGTAATTTACCACTGTAGCAGCCAGTGAAGGCTGCTGCAATGGTCAATTATTGTCAGATATTCCTAGGGACCTGCTATATTGACCCTACTGACCAAACCATTTTGCTGCCTGAGACAGAGCAGTATTCTGGCATTTCCTTAAATCAAAGTATATGTCATACAAAATCATCAGAATTATTTTTGCAATCGTTATCACCACATTATAAAACACATATCACATACAACAGTTCACTTGACCAGTAGATCTAGCCACTCAGCTCTTGCAAGACTCATCTTTCATCTCTTAATAGCCAACAGTGATGTTTAGCACCTGAATTTAGGTATTTTCCGTGGAGGAGTAACTGATGTCAGTTGGGATTAAAGAGTCCAGGGAAATCTCATGAGGCTAATAAAGCTTAAAAACTGGGTGGTAGGAGTTTTCTCACCCACACCCAGAACCATTCTGCAAATCTGTCTATTAGTTCATTTTGTTAGTAAAAACAGAAGCAAAGGAAAAAGAAAATCAAACTAAATAACTGTGGCATCTTTAATGCTACCAGATGAAGACTAACAGATTTCAGTCTAAACTTCAGTGATTTACAATCCATTTCTGCTGACTCCGTCTCCAGTTGTCTTAGAAGTAGCAAACTGTAATTCATGAAGGCTCAAGCAAAATGAATCACTAGTTTTAAAGGTGCCACAACATTTCAGTTTTTTTCTTTCTGCTTTTGACACAGCTACCTCTCTGAAAACATCCTGGGTCTCCTTAAAATTGCTTCTGAAAAACACACCTAAAACCTTCTGCCACTCTCAAAAGTGTGTGTGTATACTGTATAGTGTACTGTATACACAAAAGTGTATATATATCAACTTTGAAAGATGTTTCCAAATTTTACTCAGAAATAAGTTTCAGAGCAGGGAATATCTCAGGTCAAATTATATTGTGTTATAAACTATTCTTAGCAATATGAAATAACAAATTAGAAACAATTTCAAATGATTAAATGGACCGCTATAAATAACCAAAAGCCAAACATCTCACGACGCAGAAAAATAAAAATGGGTTTGTCTGTTTCGTCTGTTACAGTTATTGTGATAAATTTTTGTAAAGTAAAATTTGGACCCTATACTCTCTCAAAATACACTGTTTTTAAGATTATTGACTTCACCAGATGTTTATCCAAAGACGGGACTTGAAACCTTGATGAGAATCTCCTTCATTTCCCCACATATCTGAAATACTGTCGCTCAGTAAAACCCTATTTTAGAAATGTAGACATCTCGTGAAAAAAATATGCCAGATAACATCTGAGGATACACGTTTTAGGTTAGCCTTGAAGGTAAGGAGGGAATCTATCTATCTATCTATCTATCTATCTATCTATCTATCTATCTATCTATCTATCACTCCACTTTCTTGCAGAACTCAAGGCAGATTACATTATGCTTTTTTTTAAATGGGTTCAGCTAAATGCATACAAACTAAAACAAATCAACCTTTAATGAATGTAAACCCATTTAAAATCAGTTTAAACTATTGAAAACCAACAACAACAAAACAACACACACCATTAAAACATACTGATCAGGAGCCAAAAACCTATTTTAATAAAAATGTCTTTGCCTGCTAGCAAAAGCCAGCTGGCCTCCCTCAGAAGGCGGTTCCTTAGCTGGGAAGAGTCACTGAGAATGCTTTATCTTGTCCTCATCAAACAAGCCAGTGAAGATGGTGGGACAGAGAGGAAGGCCTCTCCTGTCAGCAATTACGGCCCTCATATGGCTCTTCTGAGGCTGCTGGCCTGCAGCATGCATCAACCCTACACAGTTCCACCAATTCTGAGTTAGAGGGGCATCTGCAACCTTGCAAAATGTGGAGGACCACATCTCCCCATCCCGGTTTGAAATGATTACGCTGGGACCGTGTGGTTTCCACGGGGGATTGGTTCCAAGTCCCCACCCCTACAGACTCGAGGAAATCATGGATGAGAGAAACCCTATATAGTCTCTGGTTCCCTTTAGTAGCCAATTCTGGTACTGTAATACATTTTGGAAACAGGTATTTCTTTGGAGGGGGTTATTTAATATTTCCAGGCAGCTGATAAGGGAAAGCGTGGGTACTGATCCTGTGGATACGGCGGTTCTCCTGTCGTTTCAATGGATACACTAGTAGGCAAGCTTTTGAACTCCACAACAGTTTACAAGAGCTGAGCAGGGTTGTTGAGGACAGGATATAGCTGAAATAACTGAGGTTTCCCATCTGGAATATGGAGATGATGCCCCCGACAGGGATGTTCTGAGGAAGATCAGTTCAGGGGTTTAGGGGTCTCTGACTGTGGAGCCAGAGGCTGGGAGTTCAATTCCCCACTTTGTCTCCTTGACAGAAGGGCTGGACTAGATGATCCATAGGATCCCTTCCAGCACTGCAGTTCTTAGCTAATTATGATTATGTAGGTGAAGGATTCCAAATATTCAAAAAGCACAAAACATGTTCATTGTTATGCATTTGAAGCAAACAAACAAACAAACAAGCTGGGTAAAATGAAACCAATTAGCAATGCATGTCGGGCAGATGGGAATTGGGAAACTACATTATTTGTGGCTGTGAGGAGAAATAAATAAAAATAAATTTAATCCCAACTACCATATTGTGGTTAAACAAATACAATTCAAATATGAGAACCAATAAACCGATGAGGCCCACCTCTCTCTCTCTCTCTCTGCCTTCAATCTAACACAGCTTGGGCTGAGAGATGGATTGGATGAGGGCCAACCCACGGAGACTCAGTATGTTTCTGGGCGGCTCTTCTGTTCAATCTCTTTGGGAGTGAGTTGCATTCTCTGTGAAGGATCTAGTTCCTGCTTAGGGTAGCGCTTAGATCCATCATTGCCACTGGAAGCACAGGTGACTTGGTGATGTTTTTTAGGCTAATAGACCAGTGAGGACCCTACCCAGACAAATATACTCTGGCAACTATCATTCATACTCTACAAACCTCCTGGTTCGTTCATTCATTTAAAAAAAACATTACTGCAATACATGACCTGTGGGGTTGCCTTTCAAAACATTTGGTTGTCCTCAAGGCAGGGCAACCAGATCATTTGCTGAGCCTGGCTAATATGACCATACTATGTCAGTACTCTAGTATCAGTACCAGTTGTGGGTCTATTCCCTGGCCGAGTCCAAAGTGCTGGGTTTATCTTTTAAGTCTCTAAATATTTGGGGGCCAAATTGCCGGTAAAGCACTTTGCTTTGTGGCTAAAATCCTGTTACTAAGCACAGCCAGTTGCAACTAGAGTAGGCCTATTGAATCAATGGAACTGATGGAGCCGTTGACGCGCCAAATCTCTGCTGATTCTGTGGCCTGACTCTAGTGGCAACATACTATGCTAAGCAACAGGATTTCCATCTATATTTATCTAAATGTTGTCTGAGGTTTTGCTCAGATGCCCTCTTCCATATCACTTCTCCAAGAGATAAGTTAATAATCATAATAATTGGGAGCCATCAAATCAATTCTGACATATGGTGACCCTTTCTAGGGTTGTCTAGTCCAGTGGCTCTTAACCTTGGGTTACCCAGGTGTTTTTGAACTGCAACTCCCAGAAACCCCAGCCAGCACAGCTGGTGGTGAAGGCTTCTGGGAGTTGCAGTCCAAAAACACCTGAGTAACCCAAGGTTAAGAACCACTGGACTAGTCAGAGAGTACTCAGAAGAGGTACCCCTTCTTCTGGGGTAACCCTGGGGACTGGGCAGTTTGCCCAAGGCTACACAGGCTGCCTCTATTCACAGGAGGCGCCAAGAGGAATCGAACTCCCAGCCTCTGGCTCTGCAGCCATAAAGCTGAACCACTGAACTATCCAGCCAGCTAACACATAAGAGAGGTGGCTATAAAACAGACGACTTTTGGGTGGTGACACAGTTTGTGAAATGACCCTCTTTTGGAGAGGATGCCCTAGCAGTTACAGTGTAGTATTGGCACAACATGAAAGATCTATAAAGCATTTTAAGAGCTATATCTAATGTTTTCAGTGACTGTTGCTGTTGGTTGTATTTTAGGTTCATTCTATTCTTTACTAGGTACTAGTCTTATCTCAGTTTTATTATCTGTTGACTTCAGTCACTGTCTTAATACATGTATTTTTATATCATTAAACGTACACCATCCAGAAAAAATAATTTAGGGTTATCAGGCAGCCTGAAAGTTCAATTAATAAACAAACACAGACATGGTAGCTGTGCGTTTCTTTGCGATACTCCTACATCCACCCAAGGAGGGACGGTGTTCCTCCTCCGAACCTATCCAGAGGCCTGCCTTCCCCCTTCCGTCCTCCCGAGTGAGAGATTATATAAACAAGGGGAAAAAATCCACAAGTAGAACTAAGAACATGTGGAAAGGGGGGCGACCTTTGGTCGAGCCGAAGAATCAACCCCCACATCGTGCCGCCATGACCGCTGGTTTCTCGTTCCTGCCTCGCCTCCAAAACCGGAGCTGCCTCGCCGGGCACTCACACACACCCACACACACACCCACACACCCCTTTTTCCCCCCCTTTAAAATGGGAACCGGAGCGACGCCGGGCGCCTTCCCAAACCACGCACCTCGGTGGCTTTGCAAGAAGGCTGGCGGCGAAGGGAGGAGGGCAGGCGGCCGTCTGGAAGGAAGGAAGGAAGGAAGGAAGGACATGCCCTCCCCGATCGCCCAAGAAGTGGGAGCCGAGCAGGAAAGCAGAAGCCAGAAAACCCTTCCCAAAAAAGAGAGAGAGAGAGAGAGAGAGAGACCCCCAGGAGGCCCTTGGAAGCCAAGGCGAGGTTTTCAAACAGGCCGCTCCGGAGGGGTGGGGGGGTGGGTGGGAAGATCAGCAGCTGGCCAAGCCCCCCCCCCGGGCATCCTTGGCAAAGGGGTGCGGGGTGGCAGGGCGCCCACCCGGGTCGGGAAGGCGCCGTCTGCCCTGGCCCCGGCCAGCCCCGAGCGCGGCCGGCGGAACCTTCCGCGCCTAGAGCGCTGGCCTTGGGAGGTTGGGAGCGCCGGGCGCGCACAAAGGGCCCCCATCGGAGGCGGCTCTCCCCCCCCCTTCCCCGGGGGCGCTCCAGCGTCCGGTCGAGGCGGGTGGCCCCGATCCCCCCCCCACCGAGAGTGCAAACCCCCCCCCTTCCCTCTCTCTCGGTGCCCGCTGCTTTCCTCTGCCGCCTTCGCCCCCCCCCCCCCACCTACCCGGATCTCCCAAGGCGCGTTCCTCCGGAGTTTCTGGAAAATGCAAAACCCCAACGCCTCTGGCTGGCTGGCTGGCTCGCCTCTCCCGAGGTCTTCTCGAGCGAAGGTCGGGAAGGGGAAGGGGCTGGCGCTGGAGGAGGAGGAGGAGGAGGAGGCGGCGATCCTTTAATAATGGGAAAATAAATAAAAATGGCAGTGCCGGCGGGCGGGCGGGCTTCCCTTGCGCCGATCCATGCCAAGCGCGCAAGGCAGGAGGAGAACGCCAGGCCAGGCAAGCTGGGCGTGTGTGCGAGCGCCTGTGTTTTCCTTTTTTTTTCCTGTCGATTCCCCCCCCCCCCTTCCTCCTCCTCCTCCTCCCCAGCTTCCAACCCCCGGTAGCCTAGCGGCCGGTGGGTTGAAATGCAGCTGGATCGGGCCCCCCCTCCCTCTCCGTCGGGCAGGCGGCCGTGCGCCACAAGTGGCAGGAAGGGAGGAGCAGGCGGGAGAGCCGCGGAAGGCGGGGAGGATGTGGGGGATCGAGGCCGGCGAAGGGCTTTTGAGCCTGCCCTCCTGCTCGCTCCCTGGGTGGGGCTGGGATCAAAATCGTGTTTGCCAAGCCATCAGGAAAGAGTTGGAAGGCCTCCTAAGGGACCCAACCAACTTTGCCATCCTTGGTGGAGCAGGTGTGTTTATACATTAAGGGCTTATTGCCAAACTCAGAGTAGACCAGCGGAAAAGAATAGGATTTCAAATCGGTGTTTGGCTCTGAGTGCTAAACCTGCGCCCAACCCAACTGAGATAGACACAGACTCTGCCCGGTCAGCAAGCAGACCCTTGGCGAAGGTTGACATGGTCCAAAAACTCTTAAGGAGAGCCTCGATCTTGTTTCTCTGTTGTGCCGCCCAAGTTCTTAACACTTAGCCGGTTAGGAGGCTGTGTGCCATGGGTGGTACAAGCTAAAATTCAAAGCACTGGTCTAAGAGGAAACTCTGCCTGCTGTCATGCTAACTGCGGGTTGCATTAGCCAAACACACCCAAAGGCATAAATGTTTTTAAATAAATGAACTAACCTAATTCTTGGGATGGCCCACTTAGCGCCAAGTTGTAGAGTCATTCCGAAGAGGCACCCCCATCAGCCTGTCTGCCATGGAAAAGGTCCCATTTCAATCCCTAGTAACTCTTGGAGATGCCAAGGTCGCAAGGTCGGACTGAGAGTGCGCCAACTTGATCTCGGACCTTGTACAGCTGCTACCAGCCAGAGAGATAATACATATCTATAAGGTTTATCGATCAGTGATAGGGTACGTGAAGGAAGGTCCAGGCAAGGAAGACGAGGAAGCAACCTTACTCTGGATCCTTGTTCCATCTAGCCCAATATGGCCAACACTGACTGGCAGCATCTCTTTAAGATTATGGATAGGATTCTTTCTTAGCTGTGCCTGGGGGCCTTCTGCATCCCAAGGATGCACTCAAACACCAAGCTATGGTATTTCTGCTAAAAAGAAAGTAAGGTTCTAATTCTTGCTTCTAAGTAACAGGTCAGTTTAAACAGGAGCAGAGGAAGCCCTGAGCTACCAGATCAAACCACTAGTCCACCTGTTTATGTACTGTCTACTCTGAGTGGGACATCTCGCCAGGATTTGCAGGCAAAAGTCTTTTCTCATTCCTGAACCTTGGACTTTCTATTTAAGAAGCATATGTTCTGCTACCAAGCTCTCACTCTTTCCCAACAATTGAGAATGGGTTTACTTACACAGATCATCTGGATATCTCATGTTGCCATCTCGTTCAGCTACACAGCAGCTCTCCAGGGTCACCCCGGTCCTACCTGGATATCGGAAGGACTGAAATTAGGAATTTCCACCCACAAGTCTGTAAACCCTACCAATTAATTATGGCCCTTGCCACAGTCTAATCCCTACTGTCTCCAGGTTAAAATTAATTAATTACATGTCTCAAGTCCATTGCAATTCATGGTGACTCTTTCCAGGATTTTCTAGGTATGGAATACTCAGAAATGGTTTACTGTTCTCTTCTGGGGGGTACCCTGGGACTATGCAGGTTTCCCAATGCCATACAGGCTGGCTCTTTCTGCAGGAAGCCATGTCCTTTAGATTAATTTATGTGCTGGGAATAGTCTCCAAGTCAAAAACTGTGAAGAACAGCTGCTGGTCAGAACAGTCCAAGCCTTTGACAAACTGGGATGCAATCATTGTTCCATATATAACATCTAAGTATCGGCCAGTTAGTCCGCTGTGTGTCCATCAACGCACTATTGTTCAACCTTAACCTCCCACTGATTGTTTTCTTTGTAAATGGTGGATCTAATCGTCTTTGAAAATGAAGGATGAACTATTATTGATGTAGATTAATGATCTGATACCTCAAGGGAGGGGCGCCAGATGGAAGAAGGCTGGAATAGATTATACTGAGCAGGAAGGACCATAATTAGACTCCATGTAAAGCAGATTTCTGCTAGATGAACGTTCATTTCCTCAAGCTTCAATGTTCTGCTGTTCCCTCATCCCCAAATCGCATAAGGTAGACAGTCAGAAACCTACTTTTGTTTCACCTGTGCTGGTATTTTAAGCATCCATTAACACACTTTGCGAGACAACATCCAAAAATAGCCATTTCTTCTTCCATAACTCTCTGACTGCTACTATGATTAACTAAAGGTGTTAAACTCTAGCTCTCAAAAAATTAGCACTATAGTTTTAACTGTTTAGGAAGAGAGCCATATCTAATTTATGTTGGTTTCATTTTCATATCTAGATGTGACCTGTTTTGGTGTCTGTAATAAAAGCCCCACTTGTTGGAAGGACACCAAATTGGAGAAGGCTTTTATATTACGTGGTGATTGGCTTTTCCATTCTGGATGTTGTATTTTTAACTCTGTGCTTAATATTGCATATTATATTTCCTCCTGTTTTTCCTGTTCCTTGAGGAGGCTTATTCCTGGGCAGGTGTACATTGAACTGAAATCTCAAGAGACTATCAGGGAGAATATCCTGGGACGAAACTCCAGAATTGGGGAAGGGACATTAAAAAAAAAAGGCCTATTTCAATATGGAGCTGCCCTCTACTTTGTAATTAATATGAGAATATATTAGCATAGCTAGCAATGTTTAGCAATTCTAGCCACACTAATTAGAGCAAGGGTGGGCAATGTGTCACCTTCCAAATGTTGTTAACCTGCAATTCCTAGCCACCCTAATCGGTGTGGTTGAACAAGAAGAATGAGTGAAGATGACAATACTGTATTTTCAGGGACAGAGTTATCCCTTACTTATATTGGATAGCAAATTCTATTTGAACAGTCATTCTTACTTCAGAGTAAACATGCAGAGAATCGTGCTGTTAAACTAACTAGACTGGCCAAACTAAGATCAAATAAGTCTGTTATAATGGAGTTGTAACATCTTTACCATTAAGAGAAATGTTAGTGATGGAAAAGAAAGAAAGAACAAGAAAAAAAGAGGGAACACTCAGTGGTCTGGAACCAAAACAGATAAATGTTAGTCATCGCTAGCATATGACTCTACTGAGAAATCCCCAAAAATGCTTCCTTTGGTTTTTAAATTTTTGACAAAAATATTTACACAGTGCAACAGATATGAGTCATGGGTTAAGCTTATTATCTGTTTTAATTACACTTAAATGGTTTTACTGATGCACTCATTGACCCTCCATGACTCTTTGGGAATCACACATATATTTTTCCTGTGACACATGGAATATTTAAAACCTTGCCTTCTTGAAATAATTTCTGTCTGACATTGTGCCCATTAGGTTTTCAAAGGAAAGCTGGACAACTCTTTTAGTACCAAAATTCCATTACATTCAAGAAGGGGAGAGAAAAAAATAGGATTTCTATTATGTCTTTATTTAATATTGATTGTATTATTCTTGTCATTGTTTATTAGCTGGCCTCGAAGCAGAATGGGCAAATGTTTGTCAAATCTTAGCCAACCAGTCTTAATTTATTTGAAAAACATGGATTATGAACAGGGCAGAAAACTTAACCTATAGCAATAAGCCTAAAATTCAGGATGGAATTATTAGCAAGGCCATCATTCAAAACAGACACTTTTCCAGATTCAGTGGCCTCCAGATGTGTTGGGACTCTTTAACTCCCATAATTTCACTGTGCAATAAGTGGCTGTGAGATTATGGGAATTGTAGTTGAATACATCTGGAGAACACCAGGTTGAGGAAGGCTGAAACAACGCTGAATTAGATGGACCATCATCTGACTCCCAAATAAGCAAAATCCATAGGACTTGGGGTTCAATTAGACAGACCTCAAACGTCACCATTCTGCCACTGATCTCCCCCAAGTCATCATACTAAGCAGGTACATTTAAAAGGACAACAGACCCAGTAGTCACACTGGTCACCTGGTCAAACTCTTCCTTGCTCAAGTGACATTTACTGTACTTGTTTTAATTAGAAAAAAGGATTTCTAATTCTGCATCTCTGCATATAAATGAACATTTTTAATTGTATCCAAATCACTTACCTCATCCATTCTCTCTTTTTTTGGTGATGCACGTTCTCTGTCTTGTGATACGTGAGTGTCCACCTTAGTCTTCTCCTAACTTCAGTCCTTCTCCTGACGTTATTTTTCCAGTGGATATTCACAGTTCATAAGTTCTTGAGCATGCCTCATTCTCAAGGGTCTGTTATTCTGCTACACATTAATCTTTTGTTCTTCCACATGTATTGAGGTTTACCTAAATTTTCGGCCACTTCTTATTTCTCAGTACCCTTATTTGGACACAGCTTCTGTTTGCATCCAACCACCTGTGTATCCTATTAGAGAGAATAGTAAGTTTGTATGATGGTATACTACACTCAAATCCTTACAATCTATTTATTTTTACTGCTGTTGTTGCAAGCTTCACTGTGCATATAGCCTAATCTGAACCCTCTGGGCTAAGTTCAAAGGGGGCTGGCATAGAAAAGATATTTTGTCATCATCATCTAATTCTTCTTCATCATCTTAGAACTGCAGAGCTGGAAGGGACCCTATGGATAATTTAGTCCAGCCCCTTTCAAGGTGGCCCAGCGGGGAATCGAACTCCCAACCTCTCAACCACTGAGCTATCCAGCAGGTTTCTACCTGAACATTTCACTAGGACACAGGTAAGTAAAAAATCACATGTGCAGGACTGATGGCTCCTCCTCAGCTTTGAAAAGCTCTTTCTGAGGGTATCTCTCAAGTTTGTGCATCTTTCAGATGAAGGAAAGATGCTCTAATTCAAACTGGCTTTTGGTGGCCAGGAAACAAAAGAGCAGAATTAACATCTTTTTAACCACCCTTTGCTCTTTAGAAAGGCCAGTTACAGATTGAATGTGATAAATCCATGGCAGAGTAGCAGGATCAGTGGCATTAAAAGAATGCAACCCCTGCTCAAGAATTGTCCTTGATTCTTTTTACTGAGCTGTTTTCTAAGCCTTGGGTTTAGACAACTGGATTTAGGAATCTGTTTTGGGCCCTTTAGACTCCTATTCCCAAAGCGGTGGTGGTGGTGGTGGTGGAATGTGAAGTAAAAGTGGTTTCAAAAAGGCTTGGTCCTCAGTAATTTGGCATTGAGATGAGCAGCCATACAGTATCTGCCCCCAACCTCACCCTTTTAGGGGGAAACAGTTCTGCACTCCCAAAAGAAAGGCAGGGTAAAATATTGTAAATAAATAAATATTTTTTTTCAGAAACCTGAGATGGCTTAATTTCATTCCTTCATCTGCTCTTAAAGGATCGGAATGGACTAAGCAAGGCTTCTTATTCAGGGTACACAGGAAGACGCTTCTTCCGTTTCTTCAATTATGGATTGAATTAATTTATTTGATTGATATACCGCCCACTTAAGTATATAAGCAAATCGCTACTCTGGGCAGTGGACAAGAGAAACGAAGAGACATAAATTGTTATAAAACATCAGTTATATAAGAATGGACTATAAGAAACTAATTAGAAACATCTTCGGGGAGATTTGTCAAAGAAAGGAGTGGGGGGGGGCAAACCCCAATACCTATTGTTTGATTTAATCTGCTTGTGAGTGAGGATACAGGCGAGATCTGTAGGGATTAATTTTGTAGCCACAATTCACTTGCTCCAATGGCAGCGATCTGGAAACGCTAATGGGGTCTTCCCACCCTCAGGCCTCCCCAGTCCTGTCAGGGCTTCAGCTCTCCACACAGAACAAATGGCTCCTTTCTCCTTCGGGGGACAAAAAGGCGGGAAAAGTGATCATCCTTTGCTTTGAAAAGGAAACATATTGGCCTTTGATGAGAGTGTTATGGGGCTTTGTTTCTGAGAGGGGAACAACAGGGCCACCAAGATTTTTTGTCACTAGCAATAAAAATGGGGGGGGGGCTCCTTTTCTGCACAGGACCCTCACCCTTTCCCGCAAAATTAAAAAGGATTGAATTCCTGCTGAGGGAGTTTCACACACACACACACACACACCCCACCGTCTTCTGTCTTTTCTCCCAGGGAAGAGGCCGGGCGGACCGGGACCTCCCCATAAGGATGCTTCTAAATGCCTTGTTTGGCCACTGGAACAAAACACTTCGGGGGGGGGGGCAAGCCCAAAAAGACAACCCTTCCTTCCTCCCACAAGGACTCTGGTAAAATGTCTCTAGTGCTTTTTTCCCGCCCTTTAAGAAGTTGTGTATGCAGAAAAGCATCCACCATCCCAAACGCTTGAGGTTCTTAAATGAAAGAGCAGTAATCCTAATTTCAGGGCATTAATGCCATTCCTAAATAATGCAATTAAGGGTGAGACTTTAGAGCAGCGATGGCGAACCTCGGGCACGTGTGCCACAGCTGGCACACACAGCCCTCTCTGTGGGCACGTGAGCCACAAGTCACCATCAAGAAATACTTTACCCGTCCTCTGATCCTGGATTTTGGCACGCCCCTCTGCTGGGGCAGTGGTCCAGCGGAGGGGTGCAATGGCGACCATGACCACTCTAGCCCAATGGGGGATTGGAGGACTGGTAAGGATTTCTTTATTAATACCGCCCATAGGAAAAAACCAAATGAACAAGCATTTAACCCTTGCAGTGCAGGAGCAGTTTCTTCTAAACGAAAACCTCAGTATTTGGGTTTTAATTGCAGTGTTGGCACTTTGAAATAAATAAGTTGATTTTGTATTTGGGCACTTGGGCTCAAAAAGGTTCACCATCGCTGCTTCAGAGGATCTAATAAAGTGTTGCCCACCCTTGTTTCTGGACATCACTTTTTATCCCCCCTCATGACTGTTTTTGTGTCCCACCCCGTATGGGAGCGACCTCTTGTCTCTCCTTCGGTGGGATCCTGCTCCCGGGTGTGTCTGACAAAGGGACGGAAGCCTCGAGGATTCAGAAGTTAACATTTGGGGTGAAGGGCCCAGCAGTGGGGGTGTCTGGGGCTCCCGGGACCTAGATTGGGTCAACGGGTCCAGATCCCAAGCCAGACCAGGCCCACTTTGCTCCACCACACTGCAGAAGGGTAAAACTTCCCCAAAGATTGTTCCAGAGGAGAAAGAAAATGGCTGGAAGGCTGAAACCAAGCCAAGCCTTTCAGGAAGCTGCTCCATAATGAAAAAGCAAAGGCTGATGGCAAATAATAATAAGGGATTCCATGGAATCACGACAATTAAATCAGCAACAAAATGCTACTACTGGGGTAGTACAGGTAGTTTGATTTCGGCCACAGGATGTAAATCCCCAATGGAATGGTAGGCCAACACTAAAATAGATTCCAACAATTCAATCGATCCCAATTGAACTCAGGCCTAAGGAGTTGTGGCACATCAAGAAAAAAAAAAGTAATAGGACACACAGGCTGTTTTCACATTAATCTGGAGGGCCTGCAAAAGTCTTTAAAAACCAATATATAAAAGATGCACTTTTGCAATAGATTGTAACTGTAATGACAGTCAATCCTCACCAATTCACATCTGCCATGATTTTTTGGGACTACACTTGTTGTAGTCTACGATGTTTCTGCACTATCCATGAAAGGGTAGTGGCCGGCTTGGTGAAGTGGAATGTTCTCCACGAAAGCTTGCAATTTGTTTGATTCTTTTAGTAGTTCAATAAAGAGATCACCCTACCCTTGCATCTGTGTAATCTTCACAAAAAAGCAGCATATACATGCAAACACTATAGGGTAATACACACAACTACAAGGTCTCTACATTTCTGTTTATTGAGACAAACTAATTAAAAGGCACAAACATGGGGCATATGTTTACATGACATTATAACAAACATATACATTAAAAGTGTAGGAATGTGTTCTTTTTGCTACACAGGAAGTTCCTAAGCTTTTATATATACAAAAGTTGTACAATTTGATGTCCTAAGGTACAAAAGATCATTTATAAAATTATTTTACACTAAGTTCTATTATTTTTCCCATTTTTTTTACTATGTAGTCCAAGCCCCTAGAACCATTTTCACATAATTTGGACATCCGTCTTCTGACCCAAGACGCCTGCCTCAAAAGTACGAAATATGCTGCTTTTATACGGACACAAAGGGTATAAACACAAAAACAGCAGACTCTGACCCTCTCAGGTTTGCCAGTATCCTATTACAAATTAAAATATCAACCGTTATGGCATTGTCACCCTTGTCCTGATCAAAAGCCACCCCACCTTTCCTTTCCAAGTTATTTCTTATTCCATCTTGGTTACAGGGTAAGTCTTTAAAAACAACAATTAAAAAAATGAGTGTGACATGATAGCCTAAAAAAAAAGTAACTGCTTCCCTAGATTTTCCATACTACTTTATGTACAGACAGGAGAAATAAAGAATGTGCAGCTTGGTGGTGATTTTTTTTTTTTAATGTGACCAAAGTGGGGAAGAACAGGGATTTCTGCTTCACCGGACAGGTCAGACAGTTACTGGGAAATCCCCATAAACCAAGAACTATGCATTAATACAATTAACTAAAAAGTACAAATGATTGGGGGGGGGGGGGGTTGTCCTGCAAATATTTACAAAGTTGAGATCTGCACAACACTTGATTAAGAAGGGGGGGAAAAGGTGTATTTAAAAAAACAAAACAAAACACAAAACAAATAGATGCACTCTTGGCTTGTCCTGAAGGGGCATCCTAACTAGTTAGTGGTTAGAATAAAAACTGTATACCATTTTATATAAGACAAAAGAAAATCTAGTGAACAAGACCTGCTCTCATTGTCACAATATCAGCAGGTTCCGATTGAAAGAATGGGGGGCAGGCACACATCCTACCCCCCCGGTACCTCCACAGTCTTCCAGCTTAAAGCAATTTTTTTTTCCCGTGCTTCAAAAGCCCACCGCTTGCTCTTCAGAAAAAAAGAGTCCAGACTGGGTTCTGATCAGAGACTGTGCTCCTGTAGCTTTCAAATCCTCTTCCACCAGCCGCTGCTGTTTCTTTTTCCAAACATTAAAACTGTTCTCCTTTTTTTTTTTAATACGTTGACTATGATGTTATATTCCCTTAGGGTAATATGTCTCGTAGTATTTACATCTCCAAATATCAGGTCACAATCCCCATTGTTATTTAGTAGTTAGAATGATAAAAGTTACTATATGCTTTGCATATCAGAGCTGGTATCACTTTTCCCATAGGGAATTTGGCCTGAAATCATCATATTCCCAAAAGGTAAAAATGCATAATTACTCAAAATGCATTTAAAAAATAAAAATAAAATAGGACCATGAAATGCATTTATTAAAATAAAAATAAAAAAACCCGAACACTACAATTCTACTTTTCTGAATCAGAGGGATACAGCTGGCAAATGAAAGTGATTCATCTCCACAATGTGATACAGAGCTGCGTTTTGAGTCTTCTAGTGTTTGAATTAAAACCATTCGTTTGCCTGCAATTCCCAGGGTATTTCATAATGCTGAATTTAATACATGTATGTTCGTGGGTCTCTAACCTGCTCCTTTTGACATCACTGCCAGCTAACAGGAAACTAAGTGACCCAGTGGAAAAAAAACGACAGCCAGCTAACTAACAGGGACACTTTGGATAGCTTTAAAAAAAAAAAATCTTTTTTTAAAAAAAGACTGGTGCATGATTCTTGCCCCAGCTGAAATTAGTCCTGGTTTCATTACTGTTGTTAACTAAAAACAAACAAAACGAAAACAACGAACCAAAAAAATATATATATAACTGCTGGTAAGGACCTGCTTTTCATTCCTTTTTTTTTCTTTTAATACTGCCATGAGGTTTTCTGTTTTGCTTTGTTTCTACCAAGGGGGAGAGGTTGGCAAGGCCTGGGGAAGGAAGGGCATGCTCTCCACAGGTCTCATTGCAATATTTAATGGGCCAGCTAACGTCATTGGCGTCGGGAGGTTCATGGGAGAAGTTATGGTGACTGGATGTGCTATGTTCACTGGAGCTGTTACTGAAGTTGGTAAATTGACAGGGGTGGTGAGCGTTAACGGAGAGGTCATAGACAACGGACTGGTGATAGTGACCGGATGGCCAAGGCTCATTGGACTGGAGATGTTAACTGCGCTGGAGACATTGACGGGACTTCTCATATTCATCGCAGCAGCCACTGTGACTGGGTTGGTGATTGTCCCCGATGCCACTGAGGAGGTGATATTGAAGGGAGTAGAGAGAGTCACCGGTGTAGTGGCTGAAGTAGAGGTCTGGCATAAGTTAGCAGCTTCTAAAAAAAAAAAAAAAAAAAAAAACAAGATAAAGAGAAACCAAAGTTGTTGCTGTTTTTCTTAAAAATACACAACAGAAGATTTCGAACCACTGCTAGGCCAGTTCGTAAATTAAATTTAAAGCTCAAACATGGAAGTGCCCTCTTGCACTCTTGTCTATCCAGCCCTCCTCACCTCTATGCATCCTGTCCCACTACAAGACATGGCCCCTTAGATCTCTAGGCCTTCTGCTACCAGTTTACTCATAAGCAACAAAAAAAGTTCTGACAACACCATGGCAGCTCAACTAATAGCTGCTGAGAGTCTGCAGACTGTCAAGTTAATAATTGGCCTATGTGTCTCTCAGATTTCCTAGTAAAGTGCTAAAACTACTGATTTTTATTTTTATTTTTTCAAGAACAGCTATAGTCTATGATTCAACATATCTCTCTCTACAGCAATAAGTACTCCCAACAGCATCTACTCAGACATTCAGTCATTAAATACTATAATTCTACAACCTATGGTAATTTAAATCATGCAATTCATCTGAATTTAAGACATTTCCTGGAAGGGTTTGTTTTTTTAGTATAAAAGGGGGATTTGTTCATAAAAACAGCACAGTATTAGCAGAAAATCCTCTCATGAGGAACATTATAAGTAGAGGAGAGTGTACATACCGAATGGTACGTACTCTATAGCCTTCTCAAAGTTGTACTGACATTCTGTGAAGGTTTTAAAAAGTCATTATTAGGGACCGATACACAAAGCTGGTTTCACTATTTACCTGCTTATTTCATTCTTAAGATTTAAATTTCACTACAATTGGTGGCATAATTGAGTAAAGGCACTACAACACCCCAGACAGTAAGATGCGTGCAACAGAATCCATTGGTTGGCACAGCTTCCACAGTGGCTCTGGAATCTGAAACAAGGGTTTGGCTTATCCCATACACCAACAGGATCCTGGGGCTACTCATGAGGGAGAGAGTCTGGAAAGGCTATATATCAGATGTAGACACCTCTAAGAAATCAGCACCACCTGCTGGCTAGCTATAGAATCTCTCTCGTGCTCACTGGTAGATTGAAAAAAAGGAAGAAGGGCTGCTGTCTCCCATTGAGTAAAATGATCAGCAGCTGCTGGAAACCTCAACCTACTCAAAATTCAGGCATGAAGCCAAGACATGAAGCCACTCATATGTCCCCTTCTAGCACATCTGACTATATAGCCAGACTCCCATTATCAGGCACAAATTCCACCAGATATTTACATGAAGCCTTAACTATGCAATACCATTATTACAGCTCATGTGGACAGGCTATGTCTGCACAAACAAAATGTGTACCTCACCCTGCACAACTAGAAAGGGCGGGCAATTCAGAGACAACTGCCCAGAGCAGCAAAGGCAAGAGGCAAATAGCACTATAGTCGCTACACACAAGCACTTCCCAGGGTCTTATTTTCAGTGCCAAGCTACTATACTACCGTTTTCAGTCCAGAGAATGCTACCTCTGTACCCTGGGAAGTGTGGAAATGTATGCTTTAAAGGAGGAAATGAAAAGAGCCGAGAGTCCAGATGTACGATACAAGCTATATAAACGTATCTGACCCTACCTTGCTTGACTGAAGTTGGCCTCAGAGTCTGTTGACTTTCTGCAATCAAAATTGGGAGGTGGAGGAAAGGGGTTGCAATTAAGCCATTCAATGACACATTTCTCTAGTTTTCCTCTATTAGCTTGTAAGAAATAAACAGGCTGAATCTGCACATGAGCATAAAACCGACAGGTCTATTTTTAACTTTTCAAACCAAAGTCAGCTCCTGCGTATTCCCAATAATGTGAACTATGGATCAAGTCAACCCCTGGGAGTCTAGCTAACTACTTCCTATTCCAACCAGCAACCAAGGCTTCAGGACAGTGTTCTTTCTAAACCAAGATCTTTCTAAACTGAAGATGCCAGGGACTGAATCGGCCATCTTCTGCTTGCACAGCACAGTAGGTTCCACTAACTCAACATGGTTTGATCTGTTACCTGCTGCACAGGAGAGCTGCCCATGCCATGTACCATGTTCCTTGGGATCCCTGACATGCATATGGTTCAGCACAATAACCAATGAGAAGCAGGTCTCAGCAATGAACCTGCAACATCCTGGCTTGCATTATCAGGGAAAAGGAGAGGTAGCTGATGCCCTGGAGCACCAAGCCATGCTGCTGGTTGCTGGACTTGATCCCTAACTGCAGGACAACCGGGCCAGAGAGACGAGAGACATGCAGGTTTCCTGGAACCAACATCTTGCCTTGTGTCCCAGGAAGCCAGAACAGGAATGGAAATTAGATGATTTGCTCTTTCTTCTTTGCCTACTTGTGTGTCTGCCTTTTTGGCAGCAAATCTCGCATCTCAATGGGGTGCAACTCCTACACCTTTCGTGTGATTCGGAATCTACTGAAGCTAAAGGCTGCATGTTCTAGTTTCTGCTCTCCCTATCCGTTTTCCTATTCTCTTCTCCTCAGGCTTTTCCACTTCAATTACTAGGCAAAATCTTTTCACTGGCTCTTCTTTTTGATGTCCCTTTATCTTGCATTTCAAGGAGGTGCACAGAGACTGTTTGTCTTGAATTACTGAGAAAACCCAACAGAGCCCTTTTGCACTAGCCTGAATTTAGACTTGCCTTGAAGAACAGCCAATGGTCTTTGATTATTGCCTCAAACAAGTGGCCACCTGTGGAATCGCAATACCCAGCTTCCACTTATGTGGCGGCTCTCCTTTTCTTCCTGTTATAAGAGCTCCTCAACTCATGAGGAATGCTTCAAAAGGACTCTGTTGACCTCCGTCTCTAAAACTCCCCCCTTATTTTTTTTTTTACACATTTCTCTTCCAATTGTGATAAACGAGCCTTCAGAGACCGAGGCACTTGCATCCACCACAAGCACCAGAAAAAGATAAGGGGACAAATGGCAACAAGGATAGCTGCCGGGTTTGGGCAAGTCTGACAAAATCACTGAGCGTCTGGGTTTGACTCACTGCACTTGGAGAAGGAAGGAAAATGTTAGCGCTTGAAGAAAACTCTGCATTAGAATATGCAGGTATCATGGGCTTAAACCTATTAGATGTGGAGTGGGGGAGACGAAGCTTTAAATTCACATTTAGCCATAGAACTAAGTGAATGACTTCAGGCTAGCTGCACTCCCAAATTCTGAAGTAAAAACATGCTGCTCTGGGTGGGGATTACAGATCTCTGGCTGCACTGTGTGTTGCAACAGACATCCCATGCGAGAATGAAAACCAGTGTCTGATGCAGGATTTAGCATCTAAAGAACCTTTACCTTTCATAAAGGGAACCTGGGGCAGAGAAACCAGAGTCTGTCTGAGGCTTCTTTCTACTGGTGGAAAATCAACTCGTATCATACCCTAATTCCACCTTTCTTCTCTCAAATTCAAAAGATTTCCATGCTAAAAGCATACTCATGTAAAGTCCACACGGTTAATTCAAACTTGCAGCATATGGATCTCCTTTGCATGGAATATACTTTATTTAAAGAATACAAACACTAAGAATTGGAGACCAACACAATATTATCTGCAGGATTCGCTCTTCAGTAATTTAAAAAACGAAGTAGAGTTGAGGAGAAATGGTGGAAAAACACTGAGGACTGAAACTGACACATCAAAATGGACCGCTAAACCAAAGTGATGGAGGCTGTTGTGTGCCTTCCAGTCTAATGGTGAAAGTGAAGCATTCTATTTGTCCCTCATTATTAACACAAAGAGAATGATGTTAATTCTGCATCTGCATATTAGATGCCTTCATAACAGTAACTGCAATAAGATAGTTACAACATTTCTTTACAGATCTCACCATAACCCAAAAGCTGGAAAGGGCAAGTATACCTTTGGCTCACACAAATTTGTAAAAAAACGTATTTTTATCCAGGAGAATAAATAGCAGCTATTAGAGACCAAATGTTGAGGGGGGGGGGAAGGTTGGACTCTTGTGATGAGTACTACACTATTAGCCAAAGGTAACCAACATGTATGTCCTTTACAAAAAATCATGTGCTGACTTATGGCAGCCCTTTTCAGGGTTTTCCAGGTAGAGAATACTCAGAAGGGGTTTTCCATTCCCTTCTTCTGGGGGTGTTTTGGGACTGTGCAGCTTGCCCAAGGCCACACAGGCTGGCTCTGCTCATAGGAGGAACAGTGGGGGATCGAACTTCCAACTTCGGGCTCTCCAGCCACATAACTTACTCACCGAGATACATATATGTCCTTTACCTCGAGCTAAATCTAAGTAAGTACCAAATGGAATTAAGCCAAGGATTTCAGTCTACAGAGCTAAAAGTCAACCTACCCAGTGAGGATCAGAGCATCTTTTGGTTTGTAAATATACACAAATACAAACAGCAATAATTAACAAGACATTAAGCCAAATTAGTACAAGCAGAAAACAGGAGACATGAACAGAAGGGAGGTGGGATACAGCTGGCAAGGTCAAGAAACTAAGAAGGTCAATTGCCTCTGAGCGATGTTAAAATAATTCTGGAGTAAATCTGAAACTATTTATTATACCAGTTTGACTTCCAAAGGTACTGAAAATTCTCCATCAGAGAATTCTTTCTGAATAACCCTAAAAACTGGTTATGTAATGATGCCCTTACTGTAAACAAAACAAAAAAAATGATTAAAAATAACTTAAAATTGAAAAACAAAGACCAAAATCTAATTGGGATTTTATGCAAATGTAAGAGGAATCGTGTAAAACACCAGTGAATTGTGGCTGACCATGTAGGAACATGATAGGGAGCACAACTGGTGGAAGGACTGGCCTAAACAGTTGTCCATGGCAACTTATGTTGACTCTTCTTGTGCACACATAAAATCCCAATGGGGTTTTGGACAAAGCAATCATTTGGTCCCCTCAAGAAAAAAGGAAATTAGGAGTGGAACAATATCTTTATTAGTCTCAGAAGGAATGTAATCAAGTATTTCCCACTGTTTTCTGCATGATGCTCAAACTGACATTGATAATTTGCTTTTTATTTAAGCTTATGCTAATTCATGAGGGCCTGAACTAAGTTCCAAGGGCAAGTCTGATTGGTAATGACAGTCAATGTGAGATGACCATGGGACAGCTGCCATCATACATGTATCTAGTATGAATTTTGCTCTATGCCAGGATATGTGTCACCTTTATACCAGCATTAACTGCAAAATTCCAAGGCCATGGATCTTTACCTTTCTTCCTTGCTTTGACAGCTTCTTCCCATAATCTCAGGGTCTCTACCTGCTTTCCAGGCCAGTTTGTGACATGTTGTTGAGGTTGTTGCTGCTGCTGCTGCTGCTGCTGCTGCTGTTGTTGCTGCTGCTGCTGCTTCTGATTGTTGCTTTCTTCATTCATGCATGCTTTCCAGCCAATTGTTTTTGAAAAAAAGGAGAAACACATATACATACAGAGGCAAATTAGACAATTTTCCCCATCAAAAGGAAGCACTCTGCCAAGTGAGAAAACCTGTTCATAGAGGCTCCTGAAAAAAAATACAGGTTGGTTTAAGGCAAAGTTGTCTTACCATTTTCTCAACTTATTCCTTCATGGCAATTTCTGTTAGTATTAAAACAGTGTTTGAAAGGAATACACAAAATACACTCTAATGGTGATAGATGAAAGAGATCAAATCCTCTTAGTTTTTCTTACTGCCCAGGTCATCCTTCCCTAAGCTGGACTGGACTTTTCATCATCACCAGCTAGCATGATAGATTGTCTGTAAGGACACACCAGGAATCTGTGTGAACTTTCACTGCTGGAAGAACAGTAGCTTGGAATCTTGCCTGACCCTGAGAATGAACTCTGAACTGCTGAGAAAGAACCGTCCTGCTCCATGCTGCCTGAAGTCAGTGCCAAAAGCAGTCCAGGTGGGCCCTTTGGCTAGGTAAGAAAATAAGGACAGCAGGAATAGTTCCCCACTGTGGTAATGCTGAACACCCAACGGCCCCAGCTCACAAGTTCAGATTCTTACAGGAGGATACACATGGACCATCCAGCTCTGGTCTCCCATCACCACTGGTTGTGGATGCCCGCTCTCCTGCCGTATTGCACAGAGCAGGGGTGGGCAGCAACGGTCCTCTCCACGTACCTTTGAACTGCAACTCCTCTATCAGCCCTAGTCAGCACATGCAACAGTGAGGGCAGGAAAGGAGGTGCCGGGCAACAGCGCTCCCTCAAGCCCTGCCATAGAGGGAGTTCAGATGGAGAGGAGAGAACCCTGGGGGCCCAAGGCATACTTGGCATTCCTATAGACCAGTGTGGTTTACCAAGCAAGGGTATATATACACTCAGGCTTCTCAGTAGCTAAGGAATAATCATCCTACCAAGAGGAGAAATGCCACAGGATCTTGGGTGTGCAAGGACACAAGTTCTTGCTGTATTAAAGTACGATTCACCGAGTCAAGCATTCTTTGCAATAATCCCAGGTGGTGTTTAACTGCTCAACAGAAATCAGTCAGTGGAGAGTCTGGTTTAAATTCTGACCTAGAAGGGCCAGTGTTTATATCAGTCTTACATCCATTTCCATGAGAAAGGAATCATATACACACCCATCCCCGCCCCACATGACTTGGGAGGTACAGAAAAAGACCAAAACTCACACAATGTTATTAAAAAACACAATCTTTCTTTCACCCACTGTTTGGACAGCTAAGCTAAATCTTAAAAACAGACAGACAGAGAGAGAGAGAGAGAGAGCCATTTAAGCCTAAATGTGAATCAAACTGAATTCAATTTATTATGGTCAAAGACTAGGACCAAAAAGACTGTGCTTTTGAAATGCCTGTAAAAAAAGAAGAAAGAGGTGGAGCTGTCACATTAAGTCTACAGCTGAAGAGCACTGAGGCAAATGTAACCTGCCATTCTTACTCATTACGAAGAGGACATATTTTAATTTAGGTTAATGTTAGAAAACGGTGTCTCCGTGTAGTTCCTTGGGCTCAGCTTCCCGCACTGAGACCACGAGTACTCCAATGACCATGGACCCCTTTACTCCATGAAGGAGGGGTTATTATCTGTCTTTGAACTCTTGAGAATGGGTGTAAAAACAAATACAGAAGATTTTCCCAGTGAAAGGGAGTCAGTCAAGCAGCCAGTCCAGGTACACAGCCCCTTCCAACAAGCTGTAGAAGACAGATTTACCGTAATGGCATGCACAACTCTTAAGATTTACTGTGGTGCAAGCTCAAGAGATTAAGCATGCACAGCTGACAGCCATCTACTCCACAGTGATCACAGCTATGGCTCAAAGAATGAAGGGAACCTACGTGTACTGACAGGCTGCACTGCAGTATAGATAACTTAGGGAGGGGTGGGCAGAGTTCACACCCATAATTTGCTGAGCTACAGGTGACTGGAAAATGGTACCTCTGCTATCACGGCTTGTATTTAGCATCATCCAATGAGAAACTGAGAGCCAAGTATTCAGAGAAAGGAAAGGTCACCAGTGCATCAAATGTTTACAGACTAACACAGGCTAAAATATATCCAGTTTAAATAACTGCTACTCACAAGCAGGGAGGTGTAGATTTTCTTGCTTGAAAAACCCAAATTCTGCAAATTAAGAAGAACAAAGATGAAACAACCTTGCGTAATTTACTCAACACACAATTAATTCCTATCAGAAAAGCTTGGAGAATTCTTTTGCACAAATAAGGGGAAGGGAATAGGTGACAGACAGGCAGGGGAAGAAGGGGCACAGAAGGCTCATTTTGCTGGGGCAATGCAGAAGATCTTATGTAGTAGATACAGGGTTGTTTTAGACACAGAGAAATGTGGTCCAAATCCCTGCTAAGCCACAAAACTTAGCAAGTAACTATTTCAGTCTAATCTAACCTCACTGAATGGTTGTTAAAGATAAAACAAAGAAATATATTTGGAACCAATTCATTTGAAGCCTCTGGCACAGATCAGGCACTACGTGGAAGGGTATTCAGAAACTTTTATCAAAAATATTCTTGTACCCTGTCTTGTTCCCCCAATATTTAAGCATATAAAGGAACATACTAGTGTTTACATTTTTATTCAAACTATAACCTGAATATTTTATGTGAGCTCCACAAATAAGCCTACAGAAAAAGCATTCACTTGCCACATCTGCAAGCCATACCTGATCTCCAAATGCACTAAGCTTGTACCATTTTAGACTGCAGGTGGGAGAATTCCATTTTTGGGTGCTCACTAATTTCAGACATAATCTGAATATATGATAACTCCTAGCACATCAGAGGGAAGGCTCTACTAGAGCTGGCTCCTTGTGCTAGATTTCTTCTTGCAGAGTTGTTGCTTTTAATATACAATACAGCATTCAAAAACGGCATCCCTCATCTGCAGACTGAAGTGTTATAGCCCATCCTACCAGCTCAGATCTCTACCATCTAATCTGGTAGCATATGTGAGCCCCATCTCCTCTATAAGAAGAATTTTCTGTTATAAAACTTCCGTCTGGTAGCCTAGGTGCAATCCTATTTGTCACAGCTGATTTATTAGGTAGCCATTTTCGAACCTATGCATATTCTGTCACTGTAATCCAGATCTACCCTCCAACTCATGATAAACATGTGCATCCATAAAGACTTCTCATATCACATGCCTAAAAGATGCTACAAAAAAGCTGAAAGGCATTTTGGAAGTGCTCTGAGCTCTCCTGAAAATCCCAGATTCAGTATAAGCGAAAGATAACTGGACGTTTTTGCAGCACCAAGTCAGATTTACCTTCAACGCCTTTAAAAAAAAAAAACCCGCAACACGATGAAGGCTTGTTTCTTAAACACTTGTTTAGTCATCAGCTCCAGCGTGCCAAGAACAGCAATTCAAAGCTAACTGAGATCAATGGGATGCTTTCTACCAACTTCAAAGGTCTTTGGACAAGGCCCTTCATCCTATGCTCACTCGGCTGGCAAGCTTTCAGATCTTTCGCTGTAAGCAAAAAAATCTGAAAGCCTTCGAATCAATAAAAACCTCACAGGTTTATTTTGTAAGTTTTTCCTCCACTGCGATTCCAGCCCTGTCTTGCTTGAGCTAAACTGTGTCTTCTAAATAACCACATCAGTTGTAACTTAATGATGGTTCCCCCCCACCAAAAAAAGTCTAAAAGTCTCAAAAAAGAAACGTATCCACCTACTTTTGTTGATGCCTTGTTTACAGGTATTACAGTTGATACTTTGGCTCTGCCCATGAGTCTTTAAGTGACTTGTAATATACGCTGCACTCAGAAGTTTACCACAGATATTGCATGACACTTTTCCTTCATGGCGCACCATATGTGTCCGCAGCCTGTCTTTGGTGGCAAAGGCAGCTGTACAGGTCTGTGCAGAAAGAAACACAACGCTTAAGATAGGCATCCTTACTCTGTAGCATACTCTGTGTTTTTATTATTAAAACAGAGCACGTATAAGTTTAATTTTAAAAGCAACATTTAGCTGTCAACGCAATTCCTTAAATCCCACAAAACAGCCCCATGGATAAAATTAATGGGATTCCACTGCAAACCCCTTTCAATCTGTGTAACCGAAACACAAGTTTCCCAACCTGAAAGAATACAGCGAAGACCTCCTGTCTATAGAAAATCAATACAAATGGGTGTTGTTCCCAGAGCGGTCACACTCCAATCAGAATACAGATCTAAACGGGGCTAACATGCAATTTTACAACTGGGAAGTATTATGATTTGCATCTAAGCTGCACCACTTCAGAAGATAAAGAGCATGTTTGTGATGGAATGATGACTTAATATTCCACTCAACAAAACTTCCACACCCTCCCAGTCTTTTGTTTGTAGGGTGCAAGTGGACTCCTCTCAATTCCATTCTGCCCAGAACGTTTTTGGACTAGAATGTTAATACTTTTGGAATTCTAGTCTAAAATGTAACCTTCCTGAGCTCTGTCACTTTACTCCCATATCTGCAGCCTGAAAGATCATTCAGGTGGGTGGTTTCACGCCTACACCGGGCTTAAGATGGTTAGCACTGCCTCATAATTCTTTCTGATCCCTCCCTGCCAGTACCCACCCATTTATAACTGAATAAATCATAATTTGCCTGTGAAAATGGAGCAGACAAATTTACACATTTTGAGGATTATGCAAATACTTTTCCAACCTGCTTTAAATTAATGTTAGCTGTAATCCAGAGAATAGCTCTCTCAGAAATACTCTATGGGGTTTACATTTCAAAGTATCTGGGAGTTTTAGAAATCTACACAAGAACCTGTTCCTTCTTGTGCTTTACTCACCCCACTCTAACACCGAATCATGCTGGTTCTTTTTCCTTATCTGCCTTTCATTTCAAATTTCCCTCCCCTATCGCTTTTTAAAAATACATCACACTTGCCATGCTTTTTAGAATACAATTAGCAAACCTAATAAGCAAACCAGTAGTTGTTTAAGATAACAGCAAACTGTTTAATGTGCAAGAGACTGAATTTAAGAGATCAGTGACTTGAATGGACTCTTTAATGGAGATTTAGTACTATCAACTGTGTGGAAGAAAAGGAGGGAGAGAGATTCTTTTATTATGAAAAAAAAAAGGCAAAAACCTTTGAATAAACAGTAAAAAATGTATGTACATATGTATGTATAAATGTATTTTCTGGAGCTGAATACAGACAGAAGTGGGGCAAAGTTTTGAAAGCTAAGAGAATCTCACATATCAAGCTGACATGGATTTATAAACACGAGGAACATGCACAGGTGGGGTACATCTTTTATGATAAAACTGCTCATGATTTCTGCCAAATTCAGCAGAACTTGGTTAAAGAAAAGTCAGACAAAAATTGAAAAAGAAAAAAGGATGAAGAGTCATTTCTTAGAATTCAATGTACTTTTTGGGCATAGTGAGTCACCTGGAACAAGCTCAGACACACATGGATAAAGCTGAACAGAAGAAGAGACTCAACTGTTCAAACTGTCCAAGATATTTTACTTGCCTTTAAGTTCACTCTCGTAAACACGTTGATAAGTTATTAGCCAATAGGGGAAAAAGAGAATCATTGAACTGCCAATGCTTTCAGAAGTGGTACACTGACAATTTGGGAGGAGAAAAAGAAAACACACCCCTGTTCAGTTTATTAAAGCTTGCCTGTTCCCAATCTTCACTACAAAGGTGATTCTTACGTGCAGCCATGTCTTTCTATTTTTGTCTTTACATTCTAGGTTTCTCCATTAGAAATGGGTTTTCAACTTTGGTTACAAAATTGATTTGACCAGTGCAAGAGCAGCCTGCATAATATGTTGGATTTATTCCATTGATGGGAGGTCTGGGGATAAACCCCCATGGCAGAAAAATATACTAGGTATAGTCTTAGGGGGCAAGGGAAAGAAGAGTCCATGCGTCGGATCTTCCTCACATGTTTGTGTCTTTAGTCTGTGTATCGGAATTATAGATAGCCTTTCAAACTGTGCACTGTTCTCACTCAGCGAGTAAATTCCCGCCATACCCAACAATACTGGAATGGCTCGTGAACAGTAACCATAGCAGCAAGGTTCCCTCTAAGGTGTGCATTAGAAATGGTGACTTTCGTATTCGTAAACAAATATGAATATCCCCAACCCAGGTGCACCTAATGCGGGTCCAGCCCCTCATGCGCTGCCAGCCTCCCACTCTTCTCACCAATTACAGAAGTAGTTTGGCTGTCTCCTGGCTCATCTGGCCACTCCAGGCAGGGGGCGGGAGGACAAGTCTCCCTGCATGGCTGCTGAGTGGCCAGAAGAATATCCCCATCTCTAGTGTGCATCTGCACGCACACAACTCTGCCCTCCTCCACGTAGGACTCCTCTTCGCCCGCACACCCACAGCGAATGTTTTCAGCCCCTTAAGTTCCTGGTTGCAACGGAAACCTGCACGGGGGGACAGCTGCATTGCGCATGCGAGGGGCAGAGCCCCACCCAACGGGGCTGAAAATTAGAGGGAACGTTGCATAAAGGTAAGACTCCTGCCTTCTGGTGATCAGTATAACAAACCTCTGTCCTCCTCCAGAAGTGGAAGGAGAAAAGAAACAACCTTGTTTGATTCCTTAAAACATTTTGGTGCAACAAAATGCATCCACAAGTTCAGCCTGAGAAAAGACCTATTAGCCGAATCTGTCTGTGGACCCCAGTTCAAGGAAATCCCTCTGTTCTGCTGTATGCTTTTCCACCTACCTACTATTTTTCAAGCCTTATGGTGTGTACTGAATCCTGGCCAACGCAGCCCCATGGAGATAAGGCTGAGGCCTGCTCAAAGGAAGTTGGAACCCTACTGGTGTAAGACTACAGAGGAGTTTCCAAGCATCCCAAACAAACAAACAAACAAAGGTGGGGGGAAGAGCTCAGTTTTGTCCTCAGGCTCCAATTCTTCCAATTCAAGAAGCCCCTAAAATTTCTGAATCCAAATTCTTGCACGAAGCACTTCGGCCAATAGCCCAGCAACTTAAGCTCTACTGACCACCAAAACTCTTACTTGGCATTTGAAGGGCCTCTCTGTGGAGTGGACGTGTTTGACATGACAGCTTAAGTGATCAGGTCTGTGAAAGAGAGAAGAGGGGGGACACCAGGAAACACATTGTTACACAAACACAACACTGATTGCCAGTGCAACCCCCATATCCTTCACAAGAAGGAACTCAAGAGGCTATTCCCAAGCAGGATAAATCCACAACTCCCAAACTAGAAGAAACCTCATTACACCCCTCAAAGCTGCCATTAAAGCCAGCTGCCAGCAAGTCCGGGTATATTCTACTTTTGAACTGGCACATGTTCTGTTCTCAAAACACATATGATATCTATTTTTATGCCTCTTTAATTGGCGTAATAAAGATATCACCATAATATGGATTATGGTATCCATTTATTTAGGACTGGAGTTCACCCAAATAGAACAGAGGTTCTCTGTTTTCTACAGCATTTCCCTGCCCTTCCCGCTATTCACAAATGGGGATGGATGGGTTGCTGAGTGTTCTATAAACATCCCCGCTCATGTTCCTTGTCTTCTGCAAGATCCAAAACAAGACATTTGGTTTAAATTCACAAGGATTTCTTATTCCCTAGCAAAATCTGGATTTAGCTTTAACCATACATCTAAATTAAAGTGCCATTAACCCTCTCCCCCTCCCTAACCCCTTCCCCTCCCACTCTCACTTTCCTCAAAGCCCTCCTCCCAACCCCAACCCCTCGCGATCACGGAATGAAAATCCAATACTTGAGCTCGCCTGGGATTTTCTACATGGTACCTCGAAAAGCCTTTTCCACAAACACCACAGGTGTAGGGTTTGGTGATGCCACCCTCATGAGACCTCACGTGATAGGTCATGCGGTCTTTCCTTTTGAAACGCTGGTTGCAAATTGGGCACTCGAAGGGTTTCTCATCCGAGTGGGACAGCTTGTGCCTGTTGAGGTGGTAGACATCACGGAAGGCCTTGCCGCACATCTCGCAGGCGTGGTTCTTTTTGACAGGCTTGCTGGGCTTCTTCACTGTCTGCGTCACTGGCATGGCTGTGGCACCAGCGCTGCTGCTTGGATTGGTAGCGGAGGAAGACGTAGTGACGGTGGACAGGATGCCGGCGATAGTTGAAACCAGCGATGTCCGACTGTTGTCACCCGCAATGGTGGAGATTAAGGGTACCATTGTGGCGGGAGCTTTCTTTGGCCGTGACACTAGTTTTATCCCGGTGTGGCAGGATTCATGGCGCCTCAAATGATAGCTGTCCCTAAAGGCCTTGCTGCAGTACGTACACACAAAGGAGGTTTTCGGTTTCTCCTTTTTAATCCCGACAATGGCATCTTTTAGTGTTTCTGCAGGGGGCTGAGGTTTCTGTGTTATTGGCAAGGGTAAAATTGGTTTCTGGTCAGGGGGTTCAACAGCAGAGCTCAGGAGAGGCAGCAAACTGTTCTGCGCTGCTTGCTGTTGGTGATGCGATGCTTCGTGGGCCTGAAAACCAAGACATTCACACTTTAGAATTCATCAATGTGCTAATTCAGGCTTTTTAAAGTGGGGATAACTCAATTTTGTTGAGGCCAGCAACAAGGACACAGCCTAAAAAAGCAGGAAAAAAAAGGTGGAAACTCTGGTGGGCGTGGTGGCCATCCCAACCCCAGCAGATGCAGCAAGCTGCCAATTTTGCCACCAAAAATACAGTAGTGGAAAAACTGGAATGTTTCCTTTGAAGCACTGCTTTGCCTTCAAAAACAGGGCACAACAGTCCTAGCACAATTGGCCTGCAAATAAAGATGTAAGTTTTCTTAACTATTCTGAATTGTAAAAATTCCCAGGGAAGATTTCCAATGCCCCCAAAGAGAGATTGATCTGACTTAGCATGATTGATTGACTTACATTTATGGAACAAAAATTTTAATGTCCCAACAGCCCCTATATATTTGAGCTAAAATACCTGATACACACACCAAACCACACACTTCATGTGTTTCACGTATTACTAGTCAAACAAATTCACAGCTTTACATGGGAATTACTTTTATTACAATAATTGCTTTAAGTTTTTTACAACCCATATTTCCCTTATTTTTTACATTTAAGGGGAGAGGTTTCTGAGGACTTCCTTTTTAAAATTTTAGCACACCCCGTTATACTGCTCTTGTCCAGCCATCTACTTTCAACAGAGTTTTAAGTCTGTTCCACTGAGGTTATCTGGGGCAGCTTAAGTTTCACTGACCTTTATTGAAATCTACCCTATTCAGTCAGATTTCAGATTGAGACTGAGTGGCATCCTTTCATTGCTGTTAATCTCAAAACAATTATTTTTTGGAATGGAAAAATGTCCACGGAAAAAAAAAAGCCCTGGAAATTTTCAAATAAAACATTAGATTTTGGACTTACTTCCCAACAGAAGACTGTTTGCTCTATATCATTTCTTACAAATTAATTCATGCTTCCATGTAGTACACAGGACCAGCATATACTATACTTACATCCACACACTTTAAAGTAAGTGTGAATCTATTTTTCTCCTGCTAAATTATATTATTATTATCTCAAACATTTATGTTTTTAAGTTTGCTTCAAGATAGTGAGAGAAAGTATGGAGGACCACGTAGAATAAATAGCTGAAAGAAAGAACTAGCAACTCTCTAAGGCATGCAGGTTTTACTAAAACCTTGCCTAGTTCTACTTGGTTTCTAAGTCAGTCAGAGCTTTTATTAGCACACACACACAAATCACATATACAAGATAACAAACTATTAATTAACAAGATCTACAAATTCGTTATGGGGTTTCTAAGTTTTCAGACATGGCCAACATAACTTGTTAACATGTCCAGCCAACCCATAAGCAGTCAGTCAGGAATCTGTGGCACACCTTTTATAGAATTCTCATCTAGGAGGTCCATAAGAATTCAACCTTTTCTATTTTTAGAAAGCATGCAAAAATAGTTGTTTACAAAAGCTTCTTTACATTACTAATGAACTAGCAACTTTACTACTAGATAACAGATGAAGATTGCAGTTTATGCATTCGTTTATGCAATAGTTTATACAACAGTTTTGGTTTATCGTATGACCTTTCAAAGGGACAAAGGCACAGAGGTTTGATGCAAAACTACAGTTTCTGTCTGTTTGTCCATCTAAATAAATAAATCTTGAACAGAGGGCCTGCAGAGTTAGCTGCAGTGACACCTATCTCTCTCCCATGCAGCGTTTCTCTACTCACCCTGCAATTCAGCAAATTTGAGACAAAGCTAGGAAGGTTGCGACTGTACTTTTGAATACATGAAACATCTTAACCTTCTGGATCTATTTGTGGCATATGTGTCAAAAGGCTTATGAATGTCAGAGTTTAACAGAGCACACACTTTGCATGCGGAAGGTTCCAGGTTTTTCCATTCCCTGTCATGTCCAGTTGCAAGGAGCTCAGGTTGTTGGTGATGGCAAAATATACTTGCCCAGCAGATTCACTAGAGCAGATACCAGTCAGAGGCAGGGCTACCAGGACAGATGGAATGTCTTGATTTTTTAGAAGGCTGCTTCCGTCCTTTTGTAACATATAGGTCTATAAGGTCTCATCATGTGTGTGAACCAATACACATCCCCTAAAAGCCTGCCCTGCTCACATGTTTACCAAAGAACAGCCTATCTGGAAGAAGATGGGTACAGACTGCTACTCAGAAAAAATAGCCACAACCTGCATGGGAAGATCAGCAAATACTTTTCAGGAGAGCTGGCCTGCTACCCATTAATTTTCAATTAAGGAATCTCCAAGAGGCTTCCCAACAAAACCCAATAGTTGCTCAGAACAGTTTGCAAACCATTACATCAACTGTTTTTTGTTAAGTTACAACATTCACAAAGCACCTCTGTGGTCAACCTGAGGCCAGTAGCATGTACCTTAGAGCAAAACCACTATGCTTCTGGTTTTCCTCTTCTTCTATGCTGAGAGCATTCAAGAACCATGGTGATGGATCTCAAAGTTTTATCATCTTACCCACAATAACTTCCCCAAGAGAAATATAAGCCTCTTGCTTTCTAAAACCAGGTGCTCACAGAGACCTATGTAACAAACTATACATTGCAGCAAACCTTTTTTGAATTCCCTGAGGGAAGAAATTCTTACAGCTAATAACTGGGTGTATGCCCTGATGTGCAACATAATGCATGATCCCTATCTTAATGACAACATACTTGGTTAACTACAAGTTACAACTATGATAACAAGTGCACAATCTACCCCACTAGATTATGGACACTGGAAGGAGGAAAGGAAATTGTTAACACCAAATCTCAACCAAAGGTACTCTAGAGCAGTGGTTCTCAAACTTGGGTCCCCAGATGTTCTTGGACTGCAACTCCCAGAAATCCTGGCCAGCATAGCAACTGGTGAAGGCTTCTGGGAACTGCAGCCCAAGAACATCTGGGGACCCCAGTTTGAGAACCACTGTCATAGAGCAGAGGTCATCAACCCCCGGTCTGTGGCCAAGTGCCGGCCTGAGCCGGACCAGGCAGCGGAGACAGACCTCCCGCCCCCCCTGCACGCACTCCCCTCCCCACAGCTGCTTTGCGCACGTGCCAGCACCGGCGTGAGCGCTCCCCCACCCCTTCACGCATGCGCCCGCGCGAAGGGGTGGGCATACGTGCGTGCTCTCCCGCCGCTTCGCGCATGCGCCCAAGAGCGCGCGAGCGCGGGGGGTGCCCCGCCTTCCTCAGAGGCTCAGCTGGTCTGCGGTCCCGAAAAGGTTGGGGACCGCTGCCCTAGAGGATCACTGACAATACCAGCCTGCAACCACTGCCAGTCAAAGAATAATGCAATACTAACCTGCGCTAAAGGGCAGCTTAAGCCTGGAATAAGGGTAGCCTATCCCAAATTTTGGAGAGAGGTACTCCCCCATCCCAATCAATGACTTGTCCTCCCACCCATGCTAGAATTAAACACAAGGAACACGTACTGTACTTGGAAATTCTGAAACATATGTGCAACTTAATGGTACTGTACAGCTTTTGTTTGTTTGACCTTAAAGACCTAACTAGCTATATAAGACTTTACACAGACACTAGAGAGGTCCCGACTTAACTAACGTGGTAGGTTGTACCCTGACTACCATGGTTGGCGGGAAGATTCTGGAAGCTGTGGTGTGCTAATCAAACCAAGTAAGGAGTGGAAACATGAATTTTGTGCTGATACTACTCTCTTTTTAGAATTGATGGATAGCTCAGTGTTTTAGGTATCTGGCTGTGGAATCAGATGCTGGGAGTTCGATTCCCCATTGTCTTCTTGGCAGAGGCTGGACTTGATCCATAGGGTCCCTTCCAGCTCTGCAGTTCTGAGATGATGATGATTCAAAACACCAGGCACAGTCAATCAAAATTATAGAAACATTGGTATTATATAACAGATACAAGTTTTAACCAAAAACATAAGTATCTGTTAAATACTGGCACAGTACGTATGCTGTTTTTAATATTGCTGGAATATTGTAGCTCTGATGGTGTTATTTCTGAGATCTGCAACTGCTTATAATACTATGCAAAATTTCTTGATATTGTTCCCAAAGCCCCAATGACTACGGGGCCACTGAAGTGTGTTTCATCTGCAAGCGAGATGTATCAATTGCCAGATCTCTGTATTTTGTTAGTTTTTCCTATTATTGTTGTTGTTATATCCCACCTTTCTCCTAAAAATGGACCCAAGACAACATATACAATATTAAAAGCTAAAAACAGTGAATTATTCAATTATTAAAGAATGAATAATATTATACTAAAAATGTCAGATAAAAGAATTAAGAAAAACAGATTTAGAAACAACAAAAATATAAACCCTCCCATTTACTGTCTCCTACACAGTCAGTCACTAAGGAAAAGCCTGCCTGAAGATGAAAGACAGTGAAGATGGAGCCAGCCTGACCTTCTGTGGCACAGAGTTCCAGTCTGGAAGTGGCAAGAGAGAAAGGCCTCCCCTGATAACTGTAACACCCAGGAAGGCTCATAAAGGGAGACACAATTTTTGAGATAAATGGATTCAAGTTGTTTAGGGCTTTGTAAGTTAAACCAGTACTTTGAATTGTGCCCAAAAATGGATCAGCAGCCAGTGGACCTCTGTAACTGGGGTATGTGGGGGGAGGGAGGTGATCTCTGTAATCAGTCCCAGTTAACAATCTGGCTGCAGTTTCTGAGCACTTTCCAATGGCAGCCCCATATAGAGCACATTACAGTAATCTAGCCAGGCTGTACTAAGAGATATGCCACCATGGCCAGACCTTTCCAGGAATGGATGCAGATGGTGCTCTAGTTTTAACTGTGCAAAGGCACTCCTGGCCACCACCAAAACCTGGGCATCAGATTAATCCAGGAGCACACCCACAGTAACTGCATAGATTCTGTTTTAACTGACCATGCTAGCTGGTGGTTTCTGGGAACTGTACTCCAAATAAAGTATATTTATGTTCTTTGAGTACTGGACCAAGTACTAAGGTGGTGGAAATAAAAAAACTATAGAGAAAACTATAGAGTTGGAGGAGGGAAGAGAGAAAGGGAAGGAGACAACATAGGGTTGGATTTCTAACTCTGGTCCAGGCTGAATGAGTACCAGGGTGGAAACAGACCAATGTGAAAGAAAATAAAGACTAAGGGAACAGAAGAAAGAGGGCACTCAGTGGTTTTAAGTTCAGGTGAAGCCAGATACCACAGCGAGTCCAGGCAGTGGGAGGCAGGTAAAATTAAGAACTTTGTCTCATCTTCAGCAGGCAACTCCCTCGGAAGGTGTGAGTGGAAGATCTGATGACCTAATTCAAAGAACTTGACTTCCAAGACCATAGTGAGCCTACGGTCCAGAGGTCACACACTGGTGCCATAAAGGAAACACACTGCAACAAGAAAACAAGTTGGGTTCAGGCATGTGGGGAATGACAGATGTGGTTCAACCAGATAACTAACTTTAATTGAGGGTGCTGCTAACAAGTAAAAGAACAAGATGAGACATCTTGATGGGTTTTGCAATTGGCATTGTTACGAGTACGAGATCAAGCTGAGAAAGTTGAAACCAGAGGGACAGTTTTTACAGAAGAGTTAAGAATTTTCCAGTGAATGCTGTCCTGAGACTAGTAAGGAGCACATGTTGAGTATGATCCTCTTGTTTAATATTATTTTCATGTATGCACATATGCACAAGCACATATATGAATACACACCAGGTCCTTGACACTGCCCTACAAAATCCTGAAACAAAGAAAATCTGAAGACATTATAGCTGTTCTTTCCTGTTGTAACATCCCACCATAAAGAAAAAAGGCATCCAATACACATGGGTACTATTTCGCAGCATGGCTTAAGAATGTCAGAGTATTTTTTTAAATGACCACACTATCACATGGTCTAGACTAGGAAGCAGGTAAGATTTAATAACTTCACTAAGGTTACTGTATGTGAAGTCTTTAAAAACCACACAGATCTGACCTGACCTTATAAGACATAACAAGGAATTCAAATAGCTGAAATACATGACTGAATATGCAAGATGCCCTAAAGGGCCACAGAGAAAGACAACTGGCCTCAGTATGTAGCAAGGAATCATTTGTCTGCAACCTCACTACTTGAGTTTATTCCCCATCTTTCCAACATTAGATGGAGATATGGTTTTTTAATTAATTTGGACTGCAAACCCCACAATTCTCCATTCTGGGAGCTCTGTCTGACAGATACCTTCCAGACATTTAAATGTGGTTTGCCTGGGAGAAAAGTCTAAACAAGAAGGCTTTGAAGCCTAGGCAGGCCTAGCTCTGCCTAACCTTCCTATTCCTGTCCTGGCTTGGAACTTTCTTTCTAAAGAAGAAACTCTAAAAATTCCATCCCTAGCATTAGATCCTAGAACTTTCCTCTCCATTTTGTGTTGTTGTTGTTTTTTTTAAATCAGTTGATTGCATTGGGCAAACCAAGTATCACAAGTTATAGCTGCACTAAGGTTGGTTTCCATATACATAGTTTAAGGGTTTGTCAGGGTTTTCTTACCTTTTTGACATGTTATATACTTCTTTGTTTCCTGTATTTGGGATAAAGCAGAATTAAACTGCAAGCACCCCTCCTTGTGACTGAATCAGAACCAAGTGTTACTGAGTGAAACTGACATTTGAAGGCATCCACCAAGACTTAATAAAATTCTTTTTTTAAAAAAAAGACACATTTGGGAAGAAGCACTCTTTTGTCTCTGCTGACAACCATCACATTCTTCTCTCAAAAGCCCATGTCCAAGGGCAGCAAGGGTGTAAGTGCAGCTTTTCCCAAATCTTTGCTACTAGAAATGGCTTTAGGGAGGTCTTGTCTGCTATTCTGAACAAACAAAACCAACAAAGATTCTGGAGAGCTGCATAGGCTGATGCAAATGGCTTGTACTAGCCAAATGGCTTGTACTAGCCTTCAAGAATACTGGGCTGTGACTTACTGTGGGCCACCACAGGTTGGTTTGAAAAGCCCCTTCTCAGTAGTTGTCTGAGGAAAATATTCCCCCTAAATCACCCTGACCCATAGAACTAGTTCTTGAGATCCCCCTTCTAGTCTACAACATGCAACTTTCTCATAAGCAGCAAACCATTGACAAGATCTTTTCAACTAGAAAGTCTGACTCAGGTAAACTAGCCCTCCTCTTACAAAAGAGGCCAAGAGCCTGACCACATGATTTAGCTCTCCACAATCCATTGCCAGTATCCCAAAAGGCTGAGAGTATAAATGTGCTGGATTCTTCAGCTTCCCTGACTGTTCACTCGCTTGCCACATTCTGTTTCATTTGCAGGTCAAGAATGATGTGATTTGGCGATGAGGCAGAATTTCAGCCAGTTTCAATATGGACAGAAGGCACTTCTTTCCTTGCTACGCAGTCCCTATTATTCCAGGTCAAAGAGACAAGCTTGGCGAACTCCATCTTGCTAACATTACAAAGGTGGCTTTAAAAAGGTGCAAGGCAATATTGGGTGGCCAAGATCAAAAATGATCATCAAGCTGTTTTTATAGATAAAAACTGAGAGGCTATCAAAGACAAAAAAGGAAGGTGAATGGGGCTGCTTTGTCCTTTAAGCAGAAAGGGCAATTTCCAAGAAATGACACAACCTTGCAGTTGTGGCCAGGTATATATTGGAACCACAAAATGCAGCATCCACACCAGAATCAAAGAACATGAGAGACACTGCAGACTAAAACAACCGGAAAAATCCGCAATAGCTGAACATGCCCTAAAACAAGCTGGACATGAAATTCTATTTCAAAATACTGAAGTACTGGACAACACCAGCAATCATTATGTTAGACTGCACAGGGAAGCCATTGAAATCCACAAACACCAGCAGAGTTTCAACAAAAAAGAAGAAAGTTTAAAACTCAACAAAGCCTGGCTCCCAGCACTGAAAAATACAGCCTGCAAAAGGTCAACGAACTCTACCCAGCTACAAGGACTGGTGATCACTGCACACAAAAGACCAGCTAACGACACCCATCAATCACAGTGACAGATAATCTCTCCCTCTTATCACAACAATACACCCACAACAAAAAACACGCTGATCACCACAATCACCCATCTCCTGAAAAGGACAAAAGCTGATCCCACAGCTATAAATACTCAACTATCCAAACAAACTGCACCAGAGCACAGACAGAGTTCTGACTCCTGTCCTCTGAAGATGCCGGCCGCAGAGACTGGCAAAACGTTAGGAAGAACAACCTTCAGAACACGGCCAAAGAGCCCGAAAAACCCACAACAACAAATGACACTTTGTTGACCCCCAATTCTGTACGTTGTTTTTGTCCAAAAAGATTCTAAACCCGTAAGCACTGGCTGTATGCCAAGTTCACATGGAAGATTTGGAAAATGATGGCATGAACATTTGACAAGGTTCTAATTTCCACCACAATTTCATCTAAAATAAAATTACACTACACACACAAACACACTGTATACATGTCTGCTTGCAAACACAAACACAGCATGCACACACAAATATATTCAATTATATAGATAAAAACTGACAGTACTTTCTAGGCAACAAAACTAATGCTGCCAAAAATACAATACTGAGAAGCAGGCATGTTTACAACACTCTCAGTGTTATTTCCCCCCCTTGTAATCTTTATTTAAATCCAGATATCTTGCTAATGTTGTAAGCAGTCAGGGTTACACAGTCATACCACAGTTACTTTCAGCTAGGTCTTTCACAAGTGTTTTATTTATTTATTTATTTCATTTATATCCCGCCTATCTGGTCAATTATGACCACTCTAATACAATACACACATAATTTAACTCTCCAAAATCCTGACCAGCAAGTAGTTTCACCAGAGGACCAATAAGATAATGTGGGATGGCCCACCACTGTTAGCCAAATCTTTCAAGACTAGCCCATAAGTGATTAGGACAGCTACATCTGCATCCATGTCACCCTTTGACCTCCTGGCAACCAAGATACCAGGAAAAATAATTTGGGGACAGATGTGCCTTGAGTCTACCCAGCAGCTGACCCTTAAACTACAATCCCACAATGTACAGTTTAAAAGAGAGCCCAAATCCTTTGGACAGGATTCAAGTAGCTACATTTTATGGGCCTCTATAAGCCCCCATAGAACCATTATTCTCTGCACAGTAATTATTAGGAGAAGGATTTCAATGACATTTCACATTTTCTCTGCAACCTACATTTGAGCCCATAAGCAAGTTCAAACATGTTTATGAGTAATCTGGCCTTTCTCACCAGATTACTCATAAGCATGTTCAAACCCACCCAATCAGCTCAAACATAGGTCGCAGAAAAAATATGACATGTCATAGAAATCTTCCCCCTAGTAATTATATACTTTATCTTAATAAAACAACCTTGGCATTACAATGTGGATTTGCATACTCCTAAAAGGTTCTGCACCAGGATACATATCCTTGAGACCCCAACAGCTCAACTTGTTGATTTGCTAAAATCAATACATCTGCACCTCCTGTTGCCTATACAACATCTTGTGATTCCTACTGATCCCATCTTTAACGTCTTCTAAAAAGACATAAAGACCTAAATGCTGACTAAAAGCATGAAGAATAAAACCACATCTAACTACCACTATGTCCTTTTTATTCAGCTTTCGAGTAGTGGTTTTATTTGGCCCAACATAAAAATACACAGCTCTGTGCTTCCTTTCCATCATTCCTACAGCAAAACATTTCTGTGACCTGGGTGGAAAGCTTGGCATGGTGAACTTCCAGAGCCAGAGGGAAAGAATTTTTTTGCACTGAAGACTTGATGTCAGAGCAGCTAATTAGCATCAATGAGTCATACCTTGCTTGTGCTATTTGATGGGTATCTTCCTTATTAACATGCAACCTGTAGTTTCTAGGCAGATACAAAAATTCCTTTGAGATGCAATCACCTTAAAAGACGTTTGTGCAAAGATAAAAAAGTTGTTCAAATTTAAAATTTGCACCTCATTTCAGTGTAACACACCTCAGCACGTGAACAAAATCAATACTATTTAAAAGGCAGCAGAAGGTCACCACCCACTAAACGTTTGTCCCGTTTGAAATCTTTATGATTTTCAAGGCAGACATGAAGGTGTCTCATAAGGCGTTCTAAAATTATTGCCTGTTCGCTTGAATATGTGGAGAAGGGAAGGAAGAACGATTCAAAGTTCTGTCCCCTTTGTTTCAGCTTTTTCATAGCAGAAGGACAAAACATGGACTATCACCACTCTACAGAGTCATTGTCTACTGAGAAGCACTTCAGAAAGTTCTCCAGTATGGCTGCTCCTCTTCTGTGTTTTCGAACAGAGCTCTCATCAGCCCCAACTAGGATGGGCCAACGGAAGGCTAGTCCAAAATATATGAAGGGACTCGGGTTCGAGGAGGAGCCATTAGAGATCCAACAACTAGTGCTGAAGCTGTGCTGATTTAGAAGAGCATCTGCACTTCAAATGCTCAGAGGCATATCATCAGTATGGAGGCACACGAAGCTGATGATCCCTTAAAGAACTCAACTGAAGCAGGCTGTTTTTAACCTAGCTACCGAGAATATCAACTGAGCTGCAAAATCAATGGACTGCACCCTAATTCAGACATATCAATTCCAATCTTTCTTTTAGATAGAGATATAGAAAGGCAGAGCAAGAAGCTGGGATGAGTAGGGGGAGACAAAAAAAAATACCCTGTAACCTACACACAATGGAGATGGGGCTTCAGTAAGTAGGTTATCATCTCAGAACATAGGGAGGGGGGACTGCAGAAGTAACACAGTTGGTTTTTTGCCTATGAGAAAAACATTTCATACCTAGCATGAAAAGTATACTAGCACACAGAGATCTAAGTCATGAGTGAAAAAACTTTTCACTTGTTATCCTAGGCTGAAACAGATTTTGTTTTTTAAGCGAGGTTCCAAAAACTGGGCACCTAAAGCAAGTGACTCATCTTTGTACTTGGAAGAATTTTTTTTCCTTTAGAAGACAGACACTGCAGTGCATTTGCCATAGATTTATTCCTTCGCTTCATGTTTTGAAACTGGAGTCATGCTTTGTATTTTAAAAAAGAACAGAAGACTCAACGGGCAAATGACGCAGGCTTGTAATTTGCAGAGAGGATTATTTTACATCCAGGAAAAAGGCGGAGGAGAAAAGACACTGCAATTAGAATACTTTTTCAAGCTAAAAAAGGAGAATGGTTTGTAATCTGGTTCTCACTTGGCCTGCAGATTTCAGGAGGAAACAGTCTGGCATGCTGCATTCCTCACAGAAGATTAATGCTTCCAAGTGACTCAAGTTGCAAGGCTATGGGGCATCATTTTTACTACATCCTACTCTACCATCTATAACAGCTCTTAAGAACTTTCCTTTTCTGAAGGGGCTAATTGGGACTGCTGTTTAGCCAAATATATGCTTCTTATTTTAAGAAGAGAAGAACCACTCTGGTTCATTTTTCTTGGGCACGAATGCTTTGAAATCAGGCTATCAGATCTGTGAAGAAGCCAAATATATTCTCTCTACCAACAACACACATGGTTTACCCCAACACTCTGTTAAGTTGAGCAATTCTGAGTAATAATTCCATTAACATGTTCCTCCCCAAAGCTACTCATTGTTTGATCTAACATCCAGGTAAGGATCCAGGTAAGGGGATTTCTTACCTGTATCTCAACAGAGGCTAGATCGGAAGATTAATACATTATCTGTCGTTGTTCAAGCCCATTTAATTTTCTAGCAAAAAATTAACTAAAATATGTTCTAGAAAGCAGTGCTGCACTTCTATCAAACAAGGAATGAGGGATACAGAAGGCCTTTATGTAAAAGTCAGGAAAATATAGTTAAGAGGAAGAAGAAAACAGTATCTGTATAACACTACTGCCTGGATTAAGTAACAGTTTTGGAAGAGTCAAGAGAATCTTATGAAACACGTGAACACGTATACAAAAAAGGGGGAAAGAATGAACTGTAGAGTAATAAATATGGAAATATAAGATGCAATAAAGAGATAGGAATAGATTATGAGAAACAAGTAAAACCAGACAGCAGTAATAATCAGAAGTGGAGTGAACAGAACACAACACTGTGGTTGGGGGGACCCTCTTAGGAGCAAGAAATTACAATGAAGAAGAATAAAGTTTAAAAACAGATTACAGAAAAATTGGAAAATAACACTATAAAAGGTGAAAGATATCATAAACAGTACCATAATTGTTGACAAAAAAGCAGTGGGGAAAATTCAAAAATATGAAAGACAACAGTAAGGGGGGTAAAGCAGAATTCAATATGCAAAGAGAACAGAGGATCAAAATTGGCAAGAAAGGGGGTACAAAATAAAAAATTAGTAAAACTGCTAAGAACATTGTTTAAAAAGAGATGACCATCCATGATAACATGGTTGTGGAGAGGCCAGTAAAAGTAGCAACCATGAAGCAAGAAGTTCAGAGAGGCCTATTACAGAACACTCCTCTGCAAAGTCGTGTGGCACCTTAAAAACTGAAGGGAAAACGATGCCAGTGATAGGAGTAAAGGGAGTCCACTGCAATATGAAAAAACCCAAGAAATTCAAACAAAACCAAAATGGAAGCAAGCAAAACCAACTTATGAGGGAAGGAAAAAGACATTAATTTTGCCGAGAGCCTCGAAGAAATAAGGGAGAGAGAAAAACACAGCGAAGTAATGGGAGAGAGCACGCTCAAAAGAACACAAGATGGAGAGGAGGACTGAAATGAGCAAACTGGACAGATTCTCATTTTGCAGTGTAGGAGTGAAAGAAAAATAACTTCAGATTCCCAGTTCAATGCAGGCAGGGGAGAAAAATGCAGACCGTGGAATAAAGAAGAAGGAGCTAGAGACAGAATTGCTTAGGAATAGATTAGTTTGAAAATCCTAAACAACTGCTGGAGGGGGGGGGGTGGAGAAAGAATGCAGCAGGAGCAAAACTGGAGGTGGTGGAAGAGTACACAGAAAATGGGGAAAGGAAAAAAAAAGATTAGTTAAGGGTCCTAGATAGCTTGGGAAGGGGAGAAAGGGAAATCAAGAATGTGGGAGCAGAAAAATGGAGGGGGGTGGAACATGCAGACTCTCTATGGAAGGGGAAGAGGAGTTAAAAAACCCAAAGAGCTGGAAGAGGATTTTGTAGAATGAAAGAAAACACTTTAAAAAAAAATATTTTTTTTTCAAGCAGGAGAGATCTTGGGAGGGAGAGAAAAATAAAACAGATGACTCAGTAAATGCAAATAATAAAGGACGGGGGGGGGGGAAAACAGAGAACACTTAGAAAACAAGAGTGGCGGGTCATCATTGCATCAGGATAAAGAGTGGGGGAGAAAAACCCTTGGCGAGTAAATCAGCTTATTTTCTGAAAAGAAAAGAAAAACCGATCCCTCCTCTTCCCCCTCCTTTAAAAAAAGGAGAAAAAAAGAAGGAGCTGCAGTTTGGCCTATGTGTCGAGCTGAAAAGCTTGGATGGTGGGTTTTTTTTGGGGGGGGGGGGGAGAGAGAGAAGCAAGGCTGAAAATGAATATTTGCAACGGGGAGTGTGGGGAGTAAAAAGAGAGAAAGAAAAGAGAAGGGAGGGGGAAAAAAAGAGAGAGAAAGAAAGAGCGCGCTATAGCCGGCCTCCCACAGCGATGGAAAGAGAGAGCGAGGGAGAAGGAGAGAGAGAGATTGAGAGCAGTTACTTTCTCCTCCTCTTCGCTCCCGTTATTCCTCCCCACCCCACCCCCGGGCAGGAGTATTAATACTGGGGGAAGAGGCGGGGGGGGGGCTATAAGGGGAAAAAAAAAAGAGAGAGATAAGGGCGCCCACTATTGCTGCTCCTGCCTGACAAGAGCAAGCCGGCCTTCTTAGTCCTCCTCCTTTTACGAACAGGGGAGGCCTAGAGCTAGATTGATGCGGGGGGGGGGGGGAGGGAGGGAGGGAGGAGGAGAAAGAGAGAGTTGGGTCTCCTGCGGGGGGGGGGGGGCCCGCAATGTCCAGGCCGGCGCGCGCTCAGGGGGCGGGGACGACCTCGGGTGGCTGTTATATTTTTTTTTGTGGGGGGGGGTTTTGATTTTTTTGGGGGGGGGGAGGGAAGGAGAGCGGGTGAGGGGGGGAAAAAAAGAAATTTAAATGTCAAAATCCAAGAAAAAAAAAAGGGGGGGGGGAGAGAGAATAATTCTTCCGTTTCTTTTCCTCACCTGAAAAAGGAACGCGGTCCAATTGGCCTCCATGGCTGAAGAAGCGGCGGCGGCGGGAGGGGGAGGGAGGCTGAGGGGCCCACCAGGGAGAGGAGGGGGGGCCGTGTGGAAAATAATATATATATATTATATATATATGTCCTTTTTCTTCTCCCCCCCCCCCTTCTTTATATGTGATATCTGGGCCGGGGGTGGTTCTCTGTGGAGAGGGGTCTCTCCTTCTTCTTCTTCTTCTTCCTCCTCCTCTCCCCCCTTCCCTCCCTCCCTCCCTCTCTCTCCTTCCTCCTCCTCCTCCTCCTCCTCCTTTTCCTCCTCAGGCCCGGCGGCCTGGTCTTGCGGCTGCGGCTCCCCTCACAGCGCTCGCTCGCCCGCCCGCTCTTCCTTCCTGCCTTTCCTCCCTCTCGCTCTCTCGCTCGCTCGCTCGCTCTCCTCGGCCGCCCGCTTGCTTCCCTCCCTCCCTCTCCCTCTCCCTCTCCCTCCCTCCTCCTCCCTCTCTCCCTCCTCCGGGCCCCCAGCTACATGGAGCCGACAACAAAGCACAAGCGGCGGCGGCGGCGGCGGCTGTTACTGCGGCGGCGGCGGAGGAGGAGGAGGAGGCGGAGGCGGCTCAACATGGCAGCGCCACCGCGGCCGCGCTTCCGCTAACCCCCCGAGCCGTACCATGGAGCGGAAAAAGGGGGAGCCTTCGCCGAGACGGCCGCCTGGAAATCCAAAGGGGAGGAAAAAAATGGCGCTTCCAACCCCTCCCTCCGTGGATTGGGCTGAACGTGGACTCAGGGCGTCCGCTCGTGGAGTCTGGAAGGGCCACGGGGGGAGGGGGGAGGGGAGAGAACAGGGGAGCCCCCCCGCGGAGGCCCGAGTTGGAACGGTCCGCTCTCCTCAGGCTGTGGAAAGGGAGGGGGGGAACCCGCTCGAGAATTTTTTTTATTTTTTTAGCTCTCAGAAGATGGAGGAGAGAGAAGGAGGGCGAGGGTGAAGGCCAGGGCTGGTCAACTCGGGCTCGCCTCCTTCACCTCAGCGGCCCCCCCCCCCCCACACTCTCTCTCTCTCTCTCTCTCTCTCTCTCTCTCTCTCCTGAGGACGGATTTGGCCTCTTAAAGGGGAGGGGGACATTCCTCTCAAAAGACGATGGGGAAGGAATTCCCTTTCTTTCCCCCCTCCACAGGAAAAACTCCACAAAAATGACCCAAAAAACAACTAAACAAAAAATCACCAGGTGTTCAGTAGAGAGAAAAAATCCCTTACAAAAGCAGGCCTACAATTTTTATTATTATTATTATTATTATTATTATTATTATTATTATTATTATTATTATTATTATTATTATTATTATTATTATTAATACTACTACTACTACTACTACTACTATTAACAAATTTTATCTGTTATATAATACCAGTCAATGTTTTTATAGTTTTGATTGCGCCTGGTGTTTCTGAATAATAATAATATAGAGTCAACAATAAATAATTGGAAAAACTAACAAAAGTACAGAGACCTGGCAATCGAAACATCTCGCTTGTGGATGAAACACACTTCAGTGGTCCCCGTAGTCATTGGGGCTTTGGGAACAATGTCAAGAAATTTCATACAGTATTATAAGCATTTGCAGATCCCAGAAATCACACTATCAGAGCTACAAAAAATCTCAATATTAAGAATATCACACATCCTGCACCGATATTTTAACAGATACTTCATTTTTAGTCAAAATATGTATCTGTTATACATATAATACCAGTCAATGTTTTTATAATTTTGATTGACTGTGCCTGGTGTTTTTTTAATAATAATAATAATAATAATAATAATCTGCCCCTGCTTCTGAAAATATAATATCCCTCTGGGTTTTTTGCAAGGCATTTGCTTGAGAGTAAGCCTCATTGAACTCTTATGGGACTTGCTGACCAAAATCCTGGTGCTTAGTGTCCTAAGCCCTTTGAATCAACTTCTCCCTAAGTTCCATTGATTTAAATAGGCCTACTCTAATGGCAAGTTACAGTGCTAAAGTTAGACATGCCCGGAATGGCATGCTAAAAATAATTTGTTTCACAACAGGATCTCCTTTCTTGAAAAATTTAGTTGGGATGTGCTAAAGAAATACAATCCCATATTCACTCAGGAGTAAGTCTTCATTTCTTGGAAATTCATTCCACAGTTTTTGCACCTTGGGCAACAATCCCTTTGCTCCAGACATCCTTATTATTATTATTATTAACTGGTTCCAAACTCATATAATTGCTATACCAGGTTGGGATCCAGTCTTAAATGAACACGGAAGTTAATCCAATTAACACTAGTGGCAAACGTCCACGAAATTGTGATGCAGGTTGGGATCCAGTTCTAAATGAATGTGGAACTAAAGCCAATTAACATTAATGGGACTTACTACTGAGCAAACATGGTTAGGGTTGCACAGTGGTGAGGTTGTTCCCTAAAGGTCCACAGTGGTCATTTATTAAAAAAGTGCATGTAATTGCCCATTTATTTGGCACTGTTGCTACCTTTTGAAACAATTCAAAATTTTAACATGTTTTATCAGCTCAACTATCAAGATTCCAGATTAAAACCAAGGAAGGTTCCTTCCTTTCTTCCTTCCTTCTGTGCTCTTACAATTTTTGCTTCCAACGTCAAATTTAATCACACGTACCTATATCCGTCCTCTGGCTATGTGTATAATTTATGGTATCACTTATACATGGTTACATCACAGTAATGCAATCTCTGTGGCTGCCAGTGCTTTGTTTAGTATACAGACAGGTAAAAACAGATCCCCTCCGGTGTTTGGGAATAATGGATACCTGGCAATCAAATCACATTTGCACACACTCACATTTCCCTCTTTAAACCTTCATAATGGTGATTTGGTCAATCAAAACCACATACCGCTTTGAAAGAGGAAGTTGTTTTTGACCACACAATTAAAGCCAACTTTGCCACCTCTTTGTAGCAGCCCAGAAATACAGGAAACATGGGCATGAACAGCGGGCTATAGCTATGTGGTTTATTTGTTTTATTTTAAATATTTTTATACTGCCCTTTTTCAAACAAATCCAAGGTGGTGCAGAACAAAATCAAGCACAGGAAAATAAAACTGAAAAATACACCCTCACTCAACACATTAAATACAACACAAGTAGCCATTTAAAAAGTCTCCACCCCACAGTATGGGCACATTAATTTAGCCAAAGGGGCTAAAATCCATTTGCATCCAAGTGCAATAAAACTCCTAGCATTACATTAATTCATTTTGATGTGGTAATAAAGTTGACAATATCATAGCAACAGAAGGTTGACATTTTGAACATCCTCAGGAATACCCTCTTAAGTATAGAAATTGGACCAACTGTGCAATCCCATGTTTACATATTCAAAAATCTGAAAGTTCAGTAGGACTTACTGTCGGTGAAGTGTGCTTTGAAAGGCTAAAAAATGAGGCTGATATAGATAGGTAAATAGACTTGTAAGAGTGACTGATAAACAGATCCCTCAAATTTATCCAGAAAATCCTTGACTGAAATGCTATCTAGTTCCCATTATCTCTGTATGTATATGTGTATACATACTGTGCATATACACACAAACACAAACACAGCGAGAGTAGTGTAGTGGATAGAAATGTTGGACTGGGATTCAAGATACCTGGATTCAAATCCTTGCTTTGCCATGGAAACTCACCGTGGGGTGGCACTGGTAAACTCTCCCCCGCCTTTAAATATCTGACATACCTCTACTAGGGTCACTACAAGTTGGAACATACTTAATGGCACATGACTACAGTGAAGCAGAAGTCAATAGAAACCCATCCCAGTGTGGAAGGAACTGTGGGTGCTGATTCAAGACTAGCTGTCTATTACACCTTCCCTTTGGTATCACAATATTACCACTATTTGGTAATAGCCTGTTTCTACGATGTGGAAGAACTCCCATTCTGGGCCTGGAAGCTGGTTTCCCAATCTGGTTGTAATCTACAACGAGAGACACAACCAGAGATTACAACCAGAGACAGGCAAAGGATCTCTACCACAGACAGGCACTTTCTCTACTAAAACTTTAAAGAGAAAGAAGGTAGCAAGTATTGGTTGTAAAGGTTGCATGCTCCACAAACTTTCCATTACCTATATACCATATCCCATTACTCTGTGCAGGGGGGACCAGGATTGGTTCATCCTATAGGGTGAAACAGGACAGCCTTGCAAAATGAATCCAGATTTACCAGCCTTAACCACAGTCACTGCAGTCTTCCCGAGAAAAACAAATAATCAAAAATTAGTCATTTGAGGATCAAAACAGAACCAGTTGTCTCTAGATCGCGTTTCCCCAAAGCTAGTTTACGAGCCTTGAAGCAGCAAATTAAGTCGGTCTCTAAACACAGTCTCTAAACAAGCCCCTCATGTTGGCACTGACAATGCCAAGGATCCAAGTCAGCTGTGAAAGCCGTACGGCCACTTAGGTAGAGTTGGCAGTTAGAGTCCACCAACACAAAAGCTTAGCCTCGGATACAGAATTCAAGGATGCTTGTTCTTCAAAGACAAGTTCCAACCCGTTAGGAGCGAGGGGGCAGATTATCAAGCCACTCAGTAGCATTCAACCAAGAACCATAACCAAAAACAGCAGCTGGTCAGTTTTGCCAGCAATAAATACTATACACAGCTGTTCCCACCTACCCCACAAGACTAGGCGCAAGACACTGTGCAAAGAGAGACAGAGACGGGGGGGGGGGGGGGAGAGAATAACCATGCAACACCTCAACATAAAAAATCCAGCAGGATCAAGCCATAAGCTCGTTTAGTCTAGGACAAGAATTAGCAAGCTATTTCTCGGAAGTTCACACACAAGGCATCCAGGCCATGTAACGGTAATTATGTGCCATCAAATAAACTCTCATTATGGCAACCGTTCTTGGGATCTCTGAGGGCCTAGAACTGGTTTACCAATCTCTCCTTCTCGTGATGCTCTGGAACCAGGCAGCTTGCCCAGGCATTCACAGTGGCAGGACCTGGAACCACATCGGCCACACCAGAATCAAAGCAGCGCTTCCCAACCTTAGGTCCCCAGATGTTCTTGGACTACAACTCCCAGAAATCCTGGCCAGCACAGCTGGTGGTGAAGCCTTCTGGGAGTTTAAAGGGATATCTAGATCTTCCTCCTTTTTCCTCAGTGCTGCTCCTCTATTGTTAACAGCAAAGTTTCACTCAGAAATTAAGCAGGGGATGCATTTGACATCGCTATTTATAGGACACCATGCTACATAAAAGCTTAGCTTTGTTATATTCCTGCAGGGCAATGGCTGTTAACACACAAGAAGATGAGGACAAGAAAATAAAAACAATTGGTAACCCTAAACAGATCTGTTTTGACTTTCCTCTGGGAGTTATTTATTCTCAGTAATACATTTTGAGCAATTAAAAAAAAAAACCCTACCTAAGGTCTGGTCCTACTATTAGGCAGAGTGTGGCAGGTGCCACAGGCAGGAGATAGACTGGATGCAAGGCTAGCACCAAGCACCCATTTGCAAGTTAACAGAATGTCTTTCATTAGCTCTTGTGTGTGTGTGCGCGCGCATCTCCAAGGGATGCATTTCAGCAGCATTTGTCAGAAGGATATCCTCAGAGTCAAACATCTCTATTTTCCAAGAGCAGATTTCATATAACTGCAGTGTACCAGCCTCACCTATGGAGGACAGGGATAAATATATATTTTTCTAAAGAGCCTAGACAAAAGTCCAGGGATTGTAAGGCTGCAGAGCCGAAAGGGAAACAAGCTGCCATATATTCTCCCTTGGCTGATTAGAAGGTGCCCCCCCCCCCTCTCCAACATCCCCACTGCATGGACACACAGATAGTTTTTTCCGTTTCCCCAGAAAAATAAGAAAAGTGGAATGGAAGATGCTGATGTAGCAGCTTTGACAAGGAGATGCCCCATTAAACGCTGTTCTCGTTGTCTGCAATCCACCAGGGATATATGACTTTCATTTAAGAGGGAGGGAGAGGGGAAAACTTGTCTGCAGCTATGATGATGCAGAGACACTGAAGGTTATACGATGCAGCTCAAACAAGGTGAAAGGGTGGATGGACTGCTACGGATCCGTTTTACTGCTTTCCCTATTTCATAGCTCAATCGATTCACCTTTTCACGTATGGTGGGTGTATGTTTTCGGCTGGTTCGATGGGCATGCTGCCACCTCTCCTTGACTTTTCATGCTTGCCTCGGCTAGTAATTAAAAACAAACCTCCAGGAAATGCAGGGAAAGAAAAGAGGCCAGCTGCAGAAATCTGTGACACTACCTGGATTAAATTCAAAAGCTGAGAGGCATTGAAGCTAACATAAGCAACCCTAGGCGGGAGGAGCAGGCCGCTTATTCTTTGCAGTCTTTTGAGCCGGATCTAAAAGCAAAAAAGTAAGAATGTGTCTGTGTTATCTTATGCAAAATAAAACAAGAAGGCACAGTATATGCATTGGAGGGAAAATATTTTGGATGGCTCTATTAGTCTTGTCCATTCATGGTCTTCTCAGTAACTCTCAAGAGAGGTACGAACTATTAAAGATTTCCATGCCTGTTGTATTTAGGAGCATTCGGGTACTTCTGCACCAAGCCTTTGTTTTATATCCTTGTACCCCAATATGATTTACAATGTAAACCTTTTGGCACATTTAAAAAATTTAAAACATCACGTCTGGCAACACTGAATACAGGAGAAATCTAGTCTTGTAAACACAGAGCAGAGCTGATGCATCTAAAATCCAGCACACTGAACCTAGGTTTTATGCCATTTATCGGGGATATGAAACACCAACAATTAAATGAAAAATTGGTCAATCTAGCTTCCTTTGAGAGAAGAATTCCACAATTGCCACCACAGAGACGTCTTAGCTCTCTCTTTCCACCATCCTGACATGTTTTGATGCTGGGCTATATAGAAGTACCTGTGAAGCACACAGATCTTCGGTGGATCTGAATGACAGGAATCTGTTGTTTTAGACACCCTAGCCCTAAATCTCTTTGAGGCATCATAACTAAGCAGCAGCACATTATATTCAGAACAGAATAACCTCACCTGGTCACTCGGCTTTCATGATGTTGCTTTCCTTCTACGTTCTCCCCTGGTTGTGGTCCTTCCATCTTTTTTTCCCCCCCAAGCTACAAACTACCTCCCTTCCACTGCCAGACCCTGGAGAGATGGCCAAAACTAATGGGAAGTGAACAGCAAATATATTCTCTTGGATGGAAATTTTTTGGGACCAGCAGAAAGAGCTGGATGCTAAAGGGAGTCTATCATGTGTCCCTCCTTTGAAGAGAATAATATATTATGGTGCACACAGATGACAGTATGGAACCCAGACCATCACCTTACTGTTACTCAGTTACAGGTGGATTCATAACATGACATTCATTTCTCATAAATGTAACTTCCTGTACTGCAGTATAGCTGGCTGGATAGCTCAGTGCGTTAGGAGTAGTTGGGAGTTCAATTCCTCACTGTGCCTCCTAGGAGAAGAGCCAGCCTGTGTAGCCTTGGGCAAGCTGCAGAGTTGCAGGATGCCCCCAGAAGAAAGGAATTGTAAGCCACTTCTGAGTACTTTCTACCTAGAAATCCCTGAAAAGGATCACCATGAGTCAGAATTGACTCAACAGCACATGATCATTATTATTATACTGTAGTATATAGCATCAACAGCTAAATTAACAAACACTGTTGATTTATGCAAAGGATGTACACATTAACATTTATATCATGCATTGATTGTATGAAATGACAATTCCTACCGTATTATTTTCTTTCTCGTTCCTCCTTTACTAGGGATACAAGCGTGGTTATTCTGACGCTGGATAAATCACCTGTAAATAACGATCTTGTACTGCAGCTAAACCATTCTTCCCACCCCGTTCCCTAGGCTAAATCCTATTCTCCTTCCTGCACCCCTTTTTCCATTTATTTTACCTGGAATTATCATCTGTAAGAATCTGGACATTTAATTCGTCACTATGGAGCCAAACAATCCTAACTTTCTAAATTTTATGTGCTTTGTCATTTTCCTGGTCTTCATTCTATGCATTATTCTTCTTGGCCCACAAAAATCTTGGTATCCCACAATAAATCCACACTTAAAATGCTTTCTGCTTTTTTAATACTAGCAGTATAATATGATACTATACCATGGGTTATCGATATATATAGAAATAATTTGCATTATTACAGTAAAATGTTGTGAGGATATTAGATGAATAAACAGTCTTGCATTTATGATTAATTGTTCATCATTCATAATGGAAAATCAGTACGCTCACCCAAGAGTTAGCGATCAAAGGCATGCTACTAGTCTGTTGGTTTTATGTTACAGAATACTTGGTCTATATATGAAGAACTGGTTCTGGACTTATGAATGCTTTATGCTTTATTTGCAATGCCTTTCTATTTAACCTAAACGTTTCAAGGGTGCCACCTTGTTTGTTTTACCATCCTTGCCTCTGCCTTTTAACAACAGCTTGACATGTAGAACTCAAGCCATGTAAGCTTTTTCTGCATCTTACCTCCATGAAAAATAGAGGTTACTTACCGTAACTCTGGTTCTTTGAGTGGTCATCTGTGAATTCACACTAATGGGTTTTATCTGCGCCTGCGCAGAGATTTCCGGAATCTTATAGAGCTTAACACTGTTCGCTAGGACCGCCCCCCTAGTACACATGGTCCGCCCATCCTGGCAAGTGCCTCAGTTCCCACAAAGTCCGCCGCTGTATAAAAATTTTGACGTGACGGACAGAGAGGAGGATGGGCGGGAAGTGTGAATTCACAGATGACCACTCGAAGAACCAGAGTTACGGTAATGGCTAAAGCCATTGCTTCCTGATGAAAGGCCAGGCCTCTTGGTTTATATTCATCCTGTGCTGATTGGAGTGAAGGGAGCGCCTTGTTCCATAAGAACCTGTGGTACGCTCCCATGGCTGCAAGGTAGTTTGCAGCGCGAAGAGTGAAAGAAACATTATTCAAATGCAGTCATGTCATCTTCTGGTTGCTGCACAATGGTGGAGGGCGGGGTTTCACTTAACTGGGGCTTATTTTTGGGGTAGGGCTTATATTACAAGCATCCTGAAAAATCATACTAGGGCTTATTTTCAGGTTAGGTCTTATTTTAGGGGAAACAGGGTAACACTTGAAACATGTCACGTAGGGTATGAAAACACTGGTCTGTGCAGTACAGATCATCTACCACCGATGCTTCCCAGGGTTTTTGGTTTCTTCAGTCCTACCGAGAAAGACTTGATTCTAAGCTGTTCTGCAGGTGAATCAGGTGCCTTCAGACCCTGTAGAAGTTCATCTTAGACTGCAAAGTTCACAAAAGATTTGCAAGAACAGCTTAGAAAATTGTCTTACAACTGTCATTGAACACCACACATGCATACACACATATGCTCAGTGTTGAAACTAAACTACATTCAGTCTTTTTCCTGAACTGCAGTTCTGGCAAAGGGTTTCACCAAAAGATCGAAGTTCCACACAAACCCATCAGGGCTGTGAGTTAATGGGCAGTCGGGAGGTGTGAGACTGTTTATAGGCAGTCAGAAAGAAGGTGAGGTGTTCCTATGATTTATGACTCAGCGCCCAGGGCTTCCCAGGCATCTGTTCCTGTTCTACTAAGATGAGTCAGCAGAAAACTCCACTTTCATAAGCCAAATTGCTAGCTTTTAAAGATGACGGAACAGCACTTTGCTACAAAACAGGTTGAGGCTTATTTTGGTTACATTTTGGCTTCGTCTTTGCCCGCCGGGCACGTCTGCAGTGTAGACTGATGGCCAACGTAGAAGAGACAGCATGCTGTCAACTGCACATGGGTATGTACGTATACCCCTAGATGGTGCACACATGCGTATATATATGTACACACACAGGAAGCGGGACGGCCTTTACTACCCGCGAAGGCCACTGTTTAAAAGCCACTCCCTTTTCCTAAGCCAGCTACACCTCATTAATTAATTTAACGGTGTCTCATACGGTTTTCCCCTTAAGCTTTGCTTTACCACTCACAAGTTTCTAGTTCTTAAGGTGGAAAAGAGGTGCTTGAAAGGACATGAATATGAAATCATCTCATGCCATGCTTTGGGTGGGAGGAGTCTTCAAGGTCTTTTTCAAGCTTTGGGACCTCATTGCCGCTCTGTAAGTGGAAGAAACAAGTGGATTAATACGTGTAATTATTCATGGCATCTGTAGCGCATCTTTCGTTCACAGCAGCTCAGTCTGGACTTCAGGGCAAAAGCCCAAGACTTTGCCGTTCGGGAAAGCGAATGTTTTGCAGGTAAATGACCACCCAGGGAGACCCGGTTATGGCAGCGGCAAGAAAACACCTAGCCTCAGCAAAGCACTGAGCATTCTTCTTGTTCATTTCTTTTTCCTTTTATAGACAGGGTTATTCTGCTGCACAGCAGGGAACGTGTGAAGCATCAGGTGTATCCAGGGGAACCGCAGCCTAATGAGAATCAAAAAGAGATGAATTCGGAAATGGTAGGTAAAAGATCCGGTATTTGCCATGCGAGCGCAGAGCAGTTTCCCAGATCCATATTAAGGTGGTTTCCTTCTTTCAGGCCAATCAAAAAAGTGCAAGCTTTCGAGAATATTTTATCTTCATTAGGCAAGTGACAAAAGCATGGTGTGGGGGGGGGGGGAGGTTGCGTCTAACAAAGGTATCCCCTAAGTGTGGATTTTGGAATGTCTTTTTTCCCCCCTCTACTACTGCTACTCTGCATTCACGTGTGCCTTTATAGATGCCACATTTAGCCTTCTAAAATGGGATTTACAGTGGAAGAGTTTATACCATCAGAGAGGGGGAGGGCGTCCAGCAAAATTGGTAAAGCTATTTCATTTGGACCAGTTAGACGTCCTTTTCCTAATCCCTTGTTCTAAATTACCTGTAGCCTTTGCAAGCTAACAACTGTCTTGGTGGCTCTCTGTTTTCTACTTGCTAAGCCTTTCTGTACAGGCAGACTTGGGTCAGCTCTGAGTTCATGGTGGAAGACCAAATACCCCTAATTGTCCAGCTCTCTGTAAGATTATGGGATACCGGGGTGAAATCTGACACCACTGCACCACCTGATGAGGCCCATTTTGTTGTCTGGAGCATCGTTCCGCTTTTGCATCCGAAAACATCCTGGGGGAAAAAGGAAAGGGGGGGGGGGGAAGGAAAAAGAAAAAAGACTTAAGCTCCAAAAGTTGCCCCTCCCTCCCTAAATCCTTGATGTAACTGCTGAAGGCATAGTTTTCTGGATAGCTGGCATTTTTTTGTGCCTTGTTTGCTCGCTTGGTGCAATAAAGCTATCACCTTGGTGTGGTTTTGATATTTGGCAATATTCTCTCCTCTTTCGCATTCCCGAATTCTCACCCAGGAGACAAACGGTAATGCTTTGAGCAAACATCACAACAGCCTGGAGTTTGGTTTTTCAAAGCAAATGGAGCAAAGAACTTGGAAGGGGCCAGATGCTCATAAACTCCACCAGAGTTCTAACGTTCTTATGCGCTGATCCAAATATAACACTTGGTGTATATACGGAGTTTGAGGTGCTTCAGATAAATTTCTTGTTGGAGGTTTTGCAAACCTCACATGCTGCCTCTAATAGATGTGACTGGGAGGGAGCTTTCTGGGCTGCAGTGATTGTCAATCTATCCAGAACTAACCAATTGCTCCTTTCCTGCCTCTGATTTCAAAGAGAGCCCCACCTCTCTGCTGAGAGCATTTCCCCCCTCTCCTGAATCTGGTGGAAGCAGTGAGTCTGTTGAGGCCTGTTGCTGCAGGCAACCATGTTTTGTCAGTCTGCTGTTTAATCTCTTCTATTGTAAGTAGTGAAACTTTTTTTATTATTTTCTACCACTCATGTCTCAGGATGAATTATTGACTCTCTTTTACCCTGCTAGAGGGATCAACTCAAGTCACATACTGAACTTAACAAGTTTAATGAATCTCAGGCAAATACTGTAACCACGACACTATCCTGCTTCTCTTCACTAGAAAGAATGGGCTCCCCACCCCCCACAATGCCAAGGAATAGTGACAAAAATTCAGAAATCAAGAGCAATATAAAGTGGACTAAAAAGGTAAAGGTTCCCCTTGACATTTAGTCCAGTCGTGTCCGACTCTAGGGGGGCGGTGCTCATCCCGTTTCCAAGCCATAGAGCCAGCGTTTGTCCGAAGACAGTTTCCGTGGTCACGCGGCCAGCGCGACTAGACACGGAACGCCGTTACCTTCCCACCGAGGTGGTACCTATTTATCTACTCACATTTTTACATGCTTTCGAACTGCTAGGTTGGCAGGAGCTGGGACAAGCGACGGGAGCTCACTCCTTCGCGTGGATTCGATCTTACGACTGCTGGTCTTCTGACCTTGCAGCACAGAGGCGTCTGCGGTTTAACCCGCAGAGCCACCACGTCCCTTGCATAAAGTGGACTACATTAAGGTAAATTGTCCTGCCCAAAAGTGACATGATCCCTAACCATGCACTAATCATGAGATGGTTTATATTTTGTTGTTTCTAATTCTTCTTCATCATCCTCATCCTCATAATGATGTGCTGTCAAGTCATTTTTGACTTATGGCAACTCTTTCCAGGTTTTTCTAGGTAGAGAGTAGTTAGACGTTGTTTCACCGTACCCTTCTTTTGCGGGTGCCTTGGGACTGTGCAGCTTGCCCAAGGCTACACAGGCTGGCCTGGGAAAAATTACTTTTGGGACTGTTGTGCCTGCAAATCCATTTTTAAAGACTTGTCTCTCATAAAGGCGTTACGGGGCTTTTTGAAGACATTTCGTGACTCACCAGAACCACTCTTTGGAAATGGCTTGTAAGTCAGATATGAAAGAAAGCAAATTAAGGTTTCCCGTGTATGTAAGAGCTCGCCCGACACCCATGGATACCTGAAGGAGAATGCTAACGTGTCCCTACTCCACTTTTGATTTGTGAAGCTGATCTGGACTAATCCCACTGAAACAAAGATTTTAGCCTATTTCAATGGAGCCTACATGCCATTTGATTCTGCCTTGTGGGACACACACACACACCCCTATGCACTGTGTGTGTGTGCGTCTCCATGGCTGTGTGCAACAAATTGCACATAAATGTGCCGTTCGGACACAGCAGTTGGGGAGAGATTTCTGCCGAAGGGCTCTCTCTGAGCAAAGAGGGAAGTGCAAAGAAATATTTCTGGCGGGAAGGAGGCCCCAAGAGTGGAAGAGGACAAAGGCGAGGATTCACAGGCACATCAAAGCCAAAGAAAGATTAGTGTGGATGGCTAGAATTCCACTGGAAACAAGAAACTCTTCATGCACTGCTGGTGGGACGCAGAAAGGCAGCAGCTGCCACACAATAGCAGGGACTGGCGCAGCCGTTTGCAGGCCGCAAACCAAACAGGGAGCCGTGAAAGACTCCCAGAGACAGTCTATAAAACAGCCTTTTTTCTGCCTCTGTCTCTCCCATTAGACACAGACCAAACCAGCCATGTTGGCCCAGCAGAACTGGCCCTTTTTAGCCGGGACAGGATCCCAGATTCAGTGTCAATGCCACCTGGCCGGCAACTGTTTTTTTTTTTTTTAACTCTGGCCCATAAATCCAAGCAATCGCTTTGAGTGGAGGGTTGTTTTTTTGTTTTAAAAAGCTGTTTATGAAAGCGTGTGCAGCTCAGGGGTAGGGGGATGGAAGAAGTTTGGGGCTTACATTTGATAAAAAACCTGGTCATCTTGGCACAGCAAAACTACACAGCAAGCATTCTGCCACCCCTTACGAGAGCTTAGCTCTGCAAGGAGATGAACACGCCAAGTATTTAACTTTTCACATGGGGGAAATAAGCAAATATAAAAATATAACTGTGCAAAAACAGTGTATTCTCCCTTTGTCATGGTAAGTGTATGGATGAGCGAGTGCGCATGCACACACGCACAGAGCATGGATGAACTGATTGATCAGAAAGATACAAACAACCCAGCCAAGGGCAGAACACAGTCATTCCCGATAGCCCATATTTAGAAAATGAAGCCCCTTAAATGCATGATGTGTCTGAATGCACTGTAAAAGCTTTTTCCCCCATGGTGCTATTTGCCAATTATTTTGCTTTAGTTTGCATTTGGTCATCAGCACTTAAGGGTGGGATGCTTTAGAAATCTGATTTCTCTAATATGTAACTCTGCCTGAAACATGTCTGGCCAACATCCATATCTCTAATTCACAGCCTAGAGGTTATGTACATTTCTGCACCACTAACACTACTTTTACAAGTGCGTGCAACAGGACAACAGTCAGTTGCAGTCTCCAGAGCTGCACATTTTAATCATCATCATAATGATGTGCCATTAAGTTAATTTTGACACATGGTCACCCTATTCAGGGCTTTCCAGGTAGAGAATACTCAGAAGTGGTTGAGCTTAGCTTATTATTATTGCCGTCTATGACCAGCAAAAGACATTGCACATAATACCGGTTAAATTTATAAGGCAGTCATAATACTAAAACAAAGGGGGAAAAGCGTTAAAGGAAAGCTATAGCTTTAAATCATTACCCATTAGATCTTTACGAATCTTGCATGCAGCTGCGAGAAATTTTCTACAATCTGAGGGTTAAAGCCTAAAAGTAGTTTGTGTGAGGTTTTGTTTTTATTCTCTGTTACGTTCCACAGGCTCTGGAGGCATTTAAAAATAGATATTTAAGATTTGGGAGGCACCAAATCAAGAGATCTTATTATTGTCAAAACACAGTAGATGATTACTTAGAGCAGGGCTAGGTCAGCAAAAGCACCAACAAAGCACAACTCTCGTGGCAGTGACTTTCGCTGTGTCTTGCACTGAAGATAAGGACCGGTGAAGCACTGGCCGGATGGCACAAAATTTCACAGTGTGGACGGACCCTTTGTTAGCTAAGACTAAGTCGGAGTCCAACCACATCTGGAAGCAATACAACAAGGGCAGGGTGAAACATTATTAGATGGACCACTAAAATAAAAAGCTAGCTTTCAACTTATATTTGTCTTCTTCAGGCTGTGCACCAATAAACTGTGGACAGTGCAGGGAAAAACCCCATAAAAGTCCCCAAAAACCATGGCAGATGTCTGTGCCAGGTCTGTTTCTTAGTTCCAAAATGCAGGCGGCAAGCACAAGTGTCGACGTCAAACGAAATTCCAGCCTTGTCGGTTGTTTGTTCGATTCTCTCTCCCAAGTCACCAAACAAAGGGCCGCGAGGTTTTCCTGCCCTTGCTATTGTATTGTGTAAGGACCCCGGGAGCCAAGCAAATCTTTGCTGCATTTAAATATTTCCCCCACTAGATGGCTCCAGCAGTCCTTAGCTTCCGAGAGATTTGAAATAAGGAAGGTCAGCTCGAGGTGGAATTCATAGGGTCACCCTGGGTCCGGGGCAACTTGATGGCACATTGCCACAAGGCATGGCTACCCAGATATTGTCCCCACCTCTCACATGCTTGGCTATGCTAGCTAAGGCCGATGGGAACTGTAGTCCAACAGCATCTGGGGGGTGCATGTTGCCGACCCCTGGAGTAGACAGATGGTTTGCAGTCTGTGGCCCTACCCTGCAGCTTCTGCCCTCTTCCTATTTAATAGGTTGTTGGTGAGGCAAAAGGAATGGAAGAATCAGTAGAGAAACACAGGAGGGTTACAAATGGAAAGTGGCAGCACCTAGTAAAATTCTATGAACCTAGCAAGGAGTTTGCACAATCCACACCTGACTGTCTCTTAAGAGGTCAACCAACCAAATTTGACCATTCTTCCCCCATCTGTACAGTAACAGTGGGAAATGGACAACTTAACACTTGAAGGTCATAAACACTGTAAATTTATGCCTGTTCCAATTACAGTTCTACAATCTTTTTATTAGTTGTGAATATTTATGAATTATGGGCACACCCCGCTTTTATTGAAACAACAATCATTGTGTGCCATCAAGTTAATGCTGACTTACAACAATTATTTTTTAGGGTTTTCCAGGGAGAGAGTACTCAGAAGTGTTTGACCATTCCCTTCTTCTGGGGCGGGGGGGGGGGGGGAAGACTGGGACTGTGCAGTTTGCCCAAGGCTCTGCAGGTTGGCTCTACTCGTGGGAGGCCCAGTGGGGAATCGAACTCCCAACCTCTGGCTCTGCAGGTAGATACTTCTATGGATAAGATTGTAATAAATCAAGGTGGTGTTTCTGATTGTATCCACCCACCAGCCTTATGATGAAGGCCAGATTAAGAGAGTGGCTAGGTCACTCCACAAGGATCATGGGCCAGTGGGTTCTTGAACCCAGATCGCTCACATTTTAGTGCAGCCCTACTCTGCATCAGAAAGTGAGATGGAGATGCTTATTGTGAAACCATCTGGCACAACCCTATCTGCCCCTCCCTTTTTTGTAAGCTTAAATGTAGGCCGAACTAAATGCCACTCATTTCTTTCAATGGGACTTCATCCAAGCTAGAAAAAAATTACCATAGCAATGGAAAAGAGGCAGAAAAGAGCAACCCAAATGATCAAAGCTTTTCAGAACCACAAGTATCTTAATGAGGAACTCTTCCAGCTTTGAAGGCTGTTTTTAAAGTTGTTTGTTTTAAAGCAAATAACAGGACACACAACAAAAGTTCATAACATTGAGGTGTGGAGGGGCTATACAATAGTCCTAGAACCTGGGGGGTCAACCACTGAAGCTGGGGCGATAAGAGCAGAAAACACCTATTTAAAGCAAGTGATTTGTGTGTTTTAAATTGTTGTTTAGTCGTTAAGTCATGTCCGACTCTTCGTGGTTTAAATAGCTTATAGCAATTTGTAGTCAAACTTTGGTGGTGGTGGGGGGGAATGTGCAGGCCATAAACAAGTCCACCCTTATTTCCCTGCAGCAAAATTCACTTCTGGACCTACCTTGGTGTATGCCAAATGTTTGCCCGACCCTGTCCTTCTCACTTGTCACTGTCTTGGAAATGTCTTATCAGTGGTTGAGCATTTCCCTGCTTGTGGAAGGTCTTGAGTTCAAGCCCTAGCATCTCCAATTTTAAAAAAATTAGGTAGCAGCTGTAGAGAAAAATTGCTTATTTGCTTGTTTATTGATTCCCTGGTTAAGATGTTTATAGACTATCCAACTGGCAATATTCTTAGAGCCATTTTACAAATAAAAGAATGAGGACGGTCAATACTACCACAAATGTTATAGTAAGACGTAACTCTAAACAAAATCAAGGTCGTAGAATCATAGCACAGTAAAGGCAGACAGGACACCAAAGGTCATCAAGTCTATTCCCCCAAAGTGCAGCAAACAGAATATTAAGAGACGTTAGAATATTAGAATGTTAAGGTATTACAATAAGCTGGCTGGATAGCTCAGAGGTTTGGGTCTCTGGCTGTGGAGCCAGAGGTTGGGAGTTCGATTCCCCACTGTGCCTCCTGCAAGTAGAGCCAGCCTGTTTGGCCTTGGGCAAGCTGCACAGTCTCAGGGCACCCCCAGAAGAGAATGGGAAATCACTACTGAGTATTCTCTACCTGGAAAATCATGGAAAGGGTCACCATAAGTCATTTTTAAAATACCAAATAAACCTAAGAAAGGTCCAGAGAATGACTTCCCCTAACCAGGATTGATGAAGGAACGATGGTGGCAGCACCTAGTAGGTAGGTAATAAGCAGGCTGGTTTAATAGGAACCTAAGAGAGACAGTAGATGATGGGCCTGTGTACACTGTCAAGACGTTAGTAATCCAGTCAGTTCCAGGCCCTTACCTTTTGACTCACACTCAAGATGCCAACCAGCAGCAGCTGCCACCAACATCAAGCTAGTCATGGAGTTCCTTGTATTTGAAACCGTTCCTGGCTCTTTCTTCCAGAAGCAAAGAGCGTGTTCATCCTTTGGTCATGTTTCCTCCTTGAAAACATCCCTGCAAGCAGAAAGCTAGCACATCAGGGAGAAGAGTTCCAAGTGAGCCTACGTCCGACTGGGCAAGCTCTGTATTGGCATGATGTTTTGGTTTCCAAAACGATAGGGCGCTCCTCATAAACGTGACTCTGGAATTAGTATTAACTTAACCAGTCCAATTCTGCCACCTCACTCTACACATGTAGGTAAAAGGCGCTTGGAGAACATCTGGAACTATGTGACTCAACATGTAGCTGACCACTCCATTGTGTATGAATTTCCAGCAGGGAGTTGCTTGGATAGCTCAGCGAGTTCAGAGAGGTTAAGAGGTAGATTTCCCACTACGTCTCCTGGGAGAAGAGCCAGCCTGTGTAGCCTCGGACAAGTTGCACAGTCCCAGAATGCCACCAGAAAAAGGGAATGGCAAACTGCTTCTGAGTACCTGAAACCAAGGGCCACTCTAAGTCAAAATCGACTTGATGGCATACAATTATTTTTTTTTGGGGGGGGGGGGAAGGAATCTGTTGCAGCAAAAAGCAAGTTTTTATCTTTATAGATCCTATTCGAGGTGTCAGCAGACTCAAATGTTGCATCTGTTCCAGTGTTCCCAGCCCCCATTAAAAAAAATGTATCAGAAGAATCTTATGTGTGCCTTTTTGAGCAGAACTTGGAAATACAGTAGGACTGCTACATTTGTGGAGGAAGCCTTCTCCCTGCAGATGCAGAAAAACACCAATTATAGTGAATGCTATTTTAATAGCAAATGCTATATATAGTATCTCTGGTTCCCTCTAGTAGCCAGTTCTAATAACTTCGTTAGAAAAATATACTGTATTTCTAGGATTTTTCTTTTAATATTTTCAGACCCCAGATAAGTGAATCAGCAGATACTGATCCCGTGGATAGGAGGGTCCTACTGTACCACTTTTTGGAGTACAACTCCCCTGGCAGGGGGATTCTGGGAATTATAGTGGAAAAAAGCGACACCTTCAAGACAATTTGTAGAAATCTGTAGCGATATAAAATACATTGAATATAAAGGGTAGAACCGAACTAAGTACTCTTATGTGAAAAAAAAAGCTACAGGCAGTAGACAGCTTTGTCCTCAATGATGAAAGACCCAAAATCCAGGAAAGATGAAACCTGTCAAGGCAGAGAAGCCGCCCTTCCACTCACCTATAGCCTTGGGCTTGGTTTGTCAGAGGAAGGGCTAAACGCTTCACAGGTGTTTTCCAACTTGGCGCTGGGAATGCAAGATAGAATTACATTCCACTTCTACCAAGTGGCACTTGCTCTCTGCAATTCAGTAGGCCATCGCTGCTGCAAAGTTGGGTTTGTCAATCTGATCTCACTATAACTTAAAAAGAAAGAAAAACAGTCTTCTTTGTGACAGAAGACTGTTCCTCCCCCCCACCCCCCCCGGCAAGTCCTCAAGATTCTGTAACTATTCTGTAACTATTCAAAATATAGTGTGGCACCCCTCAAGTTAAAACCAACCCTGCATTGCTAACCATCTGCTGCTTTCATGTTGGTCCCACAAGGTGTCTGAAGACCACTGTGGCCTCCAACGGCAGCCTCAGCATCCATGAAGGCAACCAAATCCCTGGGAAGAATGTTGGCACACTCCACTGACCATTTCCGGCATAAAAACATTTATTTAAAAACCATGTACTTCTAGGTTCTTACGACCTAGAACCCAGTAAAAAGATCTACAGATGTGGGGACAATGGAAATAAACCCCCCAAATGATGGATTTTCACAGTACAGTTTCTAAGATTTGCACAGTGTACACAACAGGACTTGGATACGGGGAATCTTAGGTTTAAACCCAACACCTGCCAGGGACCCCTTGTGCAACTCAGGAACGGGTGTGTTTGAGAGGCGGTGTGTGCCGAAATCTCCCATTTCTCTTCCGTGAGCTAAAAGAATGACGGGACCAGGGAAAGGGGAAATAGCGTCCTTGAATGGGTAGCATGTTGGCCTACATGCAGAAGGAACATCAGTGTGGCAGCCTTTGACTGTGTGGACCACAGCAAACTATGGGAAGTTCTTAAAGAAATGGGAGTGCCTGACCACCTTATCTATCTCCTGAGAAATCTATCTGTGGGACAGGAAGCAACAGTTAGAACTGGATATGGAACAACTGATTGGTTCAAAATTGGGAAAGGAGTACGACAAGGCTGTATATTGTCTCCCTGCTTATTTAACTTATATGCAGAATACATCATGCGAAAGGCTGGAGTGGAGGAATCCCAAACCGGAATTAAGAGTGCCGGAAGAAATATCAACAACCTCAGATATGCAGATGATACCACTCTGATGGCAGAAAGTGAGGAGGAATTAAAGAACCTCTTAATGAGGGTGAAAGAGGATATATATATATATATGATATATATATATATGTGTGTGTGTGTGATATATATATCACAGTGCCTTGTGGTGGGGACTGACACCTGTGTTGTGTGTGCGGTTGCCATGCTTGCCCTATGGGTCACTTCTAGACTGTGTACATCAGCCCTTGGAGTAAACAAAGAATTCCTCTTGTGTAATAAATGAAATGAAGCTTCAGTGAGTATTTTGAAGCTGGCTGTGTTTCCAAACCACCAAGGCAGAGTAAAAGACCAAGCCACCTCCAACCCCATCTTGTGTCCAGCAGGTAACCCACCCACCCACCCCCATTATAGTTCTTAAGAGCTGCAACTCCTGAATCCCTCCCCTCCCCTGCCCAAGGTGGATTTGGACTACTGAAAATGCCGACAGTGGTTACACTGAAGAAATCCTATGTTAAAGCGTCCTGGGCCATGATCCAGCAACAGGAATGGATCTCCTCCTCCACTTGTTCAGCCAAGGGTGTAAGAACAGCGGTGGCGCATGGATGTCCTTTGGACAGGCAAGGCTCAAGGAATCCTCTTTTGCTCCCAAGAGCAAAAACCATCCACCAGACGGTTTCCAGGTCTCTGTGCCTCTGTTAACAGAAATGATATTGAAACTAATTGCAGTTCATTTTTTTCATTTCCTGTTTTTTTTTCCTGCTTTATTTTCGAAGTTTTCTGAACAGCAACACAGAAGGAAAAGAAACAGCAAGCTAAACAGATTAACAATAAGCAATACACTTCGAACAGTCCGTATTCATTTAGAATTTGTGACATGACAACCAGAGACACAGAAATTGAATACATTTTTACAAGACTATTAGACGTTCCCTACTGCATTATCATCACGTCTGTCTCTCCTGAAGCTGCTCATCTCCTTCACAGACCCCCCCAAAAAATGTCACATCACCCATTGCTGATACAAACGTTAAACCTTTGCCAGATTTACAAATATATACTGCCAACTTTTATTACAAGATACTGCAACTGCATTTCTATTTAGCTTCATGTACTTCAAGGTTAAGCCCATTCATCCATCAGCCGGGATCCAAACAGCCATAAAATGTGCTATTTGGCCAACTTTTTGAAAGCCACCAGTCATAAAAAAATATGAACACTTTCAAAACAGCACAAAGGAAAGCCGAGAACTCTCCTGAAGAATCACAAGATGTTTACACGCAATGAACACAAACAACATTCACTTTGGTCAATTGAAGACTGAAGCATGCAAAGCACCCACAATCCCAGATGTTGGGAACTATGGATCCAACACAGGTTTTAGCATGGAAAACGAAGCAAAAAGAAGTAATTTCTGAGACTGAACCTTCAGCAGACAAAGCACTGCAGGAGGAGGAACGGGGGAACTGGAGAAGCAGAGGCAGCAGGGCAGTGAAGGAAGCAGATAAAATGACAAGATGTCACATCAAGGAGGCAACACCTGTTGGGCTACAGGTCCCATCAACTCTAGATAGCCAATGGCACGGGAGGCTGAGAGATGCAGTCCAACAGCTGGAGGGACAATAGGTTGCCCACTCTTGACATAAACATCATCAGAATTCAGAAAGACGCTTGAAGGTGTGGAGAAGCTGGTGTGGCACAATAAAGGGGAGGCAGCTTCCATCAACAGCTCCAAGAAGGATCTGCCCCTGGCCTTTCTCTCCGTCCCATTAGGTCATTTTCTTAAAACATGTGCTCTTCTGGGTCAGGGACTGTTCTGTGTGCCCCACGTAGATCTATAAAGGCAGCTTATATGAGGATGGGAGGTCGTTATCACAGCAATAGCACCACGAAGTTAAACACAGCTAACTTGCCTACTCCCACTTGGTCTCTTGGTAGCAGAAGGGATATTTGAGAGAGCCTTTTGGGCTTGGTGCCTCCATTTGTAGCAGCCGCATCGTATCAGCAAGCAGGAGGGGGGCAGGCAAAGTAGGTCTGAGTGGAACATCACCCATGAAAAGCAACACAAGGGGAATGAAAAGTATGAATAGGACCAACAGATTTGGAAAGTTTCAAGCAAAAGAACAGAATACCTTAGGAGTTCAGAAGTAACATTCCGAACAATTAACTTTGAAGTTTGCCTACAACAGAAATTTGCTTCCAATGTTCAAATGCAATTATTTTCAGACATATGAGCTGACTTAGCATTACCACTGTACTGAGTACTTTACATCTCTGCAAAGCAAACCTTATTTACTTTGCACCCTACAGTATCTATTAAATGTAGTTCTGCTGTCGTCTTAAAATAAAAGGACCATGCTGTTTCAGAAGCCCGCCTAGTTGAGCACTCCTTTTAACACAGTGGGCAGCCATTGACCTGGGAAGCCAACAAGCCTATATTCCTCCTGGCCTATGAAGTGCTTTTCCCCTTTCCTGAACTATAGGGAATTGAAGTCTGAAATCCTCCTATGTCTAACGTTCTTTAAAAGCAAGCAGTCATGTTTTAAATCTGCACACAGATGTGCCTGCATGTTCACAATACACCTCGTTTTTTCTACAAACATGCTTGAATTTAGGACAAAGGAGAATTATTTACCACACAGCTAGAAATTATGATCCCTTTTGTCCATTTTTTCCTTCAGTCTTACCTACCAACTGCTGAAGTGGAAATTTAAGGACACCTCTTTAGAGTATCTACTCACTGCTTGTGGCATATTATTTGGCTTGATCAGGAAACGAGAAGTCAAAAGTAAAACGCTGGGTCAGTAGAATGGGACGTTTAAAAGGTCTCTTTTTCAAGCACATCCTTGACAGAATTCTATAAGAATATTTTTGAAACAAATTTCTTCTTCCACAACAGGAAAGGCTTTGTTTCTAATCCCTGATCAGAAATTCTATGGAAGGGTTACTATGAAGGATAAAACTAATCATTTAAATCATTCTGTGTTTCTCTTGAAAAATAGCCTGGGTGAAATTTAAAACTGAATGCAATCCATCATTCTGACTCAATGGCCCTCTGAAACACACAGTGAGTAAAATGCAAAGGCGTATAAGTCAGCAAGAAATATCTGTTTTGTCAACTATTATAGCACAGCATTTTACATATTTTTTTCAGGCTTGATGCTGAAGATAAGGGATTAGCAAGTAACCTAACACTGCAACCCAACAGAGATGTAGTGCTGTTCACCATGGGAAAATCTGTTTGCTTGGCACACCAGAACGACCCTGCCTACTGTTTTCAGTATGTTCTTTAAATACACAAGCTAGGAGTTTAAAAAACAAGCAGATACAATGATGTGCATGGTGATAAGCAGTGCACTGGGGTAACATCTAAGGAATGCTTCTCTTAACAGTAAATAATGACAAGTAACTATGACTAAGAAGAAGTCATGGGAGTCTATTTCCCATCATACCCACGCATATAACAAAGGCATCAAGTTAGCTGCATCAATCTATTTTGCATGATGCAACCTGATCTCAGCAAAATTATTGGAGTCTATAATTTCCATTATTATGCACTCTGTCACTCTAGGGGGGTTTGATCTAGTGGGTGAAATCTTCAGAGGCCGACAACCCTTAGCCTTAAGCTACAGACCCAGCTGTTTACGATACAAAAGAAAATCACAGCATAATTACAGGCTTGACACTGCTTCTCTGACATGAATATTTAAGTGTTCCTTTACCACATCAAAACAACCCGTTACCTTGCTTGTGTTACATTTTTCTCTTACCAAATAAACAAAACTCTCACCCCATTAGAAAATGATTTTTGCTAAGGTTGTATAAATTTGCCAGGCAGAACTCATAAAAAAACCCCGTATTTTTAATTTGTATCTCTGAGGAAGCTCAGTGTGCCACAGTAACACTTGAAGGGGCTTTTATAAATGACATTTTTAGGCTAGCAACTCAAGAATTTGAGTTTCAAATTACATCCTTGAGTACCAGGGCCTTATTTCTGCAACTGTATTTTAACAGCCCTGGGAAAGATTCAAGGGAAGTCACTGATTCATGGCAGACTATAGACCTTGCTTCCAAGAATGAAGCGTTATCCTTTCGACAATAACGAACCCTCACCCCATCATGAAGGATCACTGGGCCATATGGGATTTTTGTGTTGCCCCAAGGTTACAAGATCTGCTTGCAAAGAGGAAACTGATTTAATATTGGCTCACCATATAAATGATAGGGAATATATAGCCCTCTAGAAATAACTGGGGCTTTGCTCCTAGCAACCTTTACTATTGGCTATAGCTAACTAGGAACAAAAGATGCAGCAGAAATTCTGGAGTGCCATGTTTCTCGCTCCAATAGGATGCTCTTATTCTGTCTTGGAGATTAAGAAGCTTCTGTGCCATTTCTGTTTTTCTTAAATTCTATTATCTTGAAGTCCTTTAAATCACAGTGCAGCCCGTTATCGGATGGGTATTCTGAGCCAATATTGCTGGCACCAGTCCCAGTTCTGCAAGTTCACATTTCTGCACTGGATTGCCAGAAGCATGTACAGTCAACATTCACTGCATATACCCACCCTCTTCCTTGCCCTTTCGAAACTACACTTCAAACTTATGTAAGCTTTAGGACCGCCAGGATGGAGTACAGTATCTTGGTGGTGAATACCTGCAAGATTGCCCTGTTCACCTCCCTCAACTTTGAGAAGTGTCAGTGTTACAGGATCAGCTGTATGGTCTATTGGAGAGGGTGAGAAGAATAGCCCCTGTCATGATTTGGTGTGAAGGAGGAATACTACTCTATTTGGGGGATTTAAGTGTGGCTTGGTCTGGCTGAGAAATGCCCACAGACAAGTAAGATCATTCCCCCCCTTCCTCCTCAGCAAAGAACACACCCTACACTGCAGTAACAATTCGGCCAGAACAGGTCTAGGAAACCAGAATACAAGGAGTTCCTGTAACTGTTGCTATCAAGTTTTACCAAGCCTCCTTTTATTGAGTTTACTTTTAATCAAGAGGCACAATATTTCTAGTTGTTAAAGGGCTCAAAGACAAATGTTAGCCTATAGACTCTATGGGAAATTTGTAGCTTTTTACACTCCAAGGACTGTTTATGTGAAACTACACCATCAGCTCTGACTAGCTGCGCTTCATACAGAACTTTGACACTCTTACCTTATTATCCAGACCTGCGCTCACTGAACGGTTGTGCAACATTGTTCTGCACCACACTAGAGTAGAATACTTTTGTGAACGTCAGATGCACTCCCATGAGAGATCCAGGATGTTCAGCTTCAACAGGAGCCACCCTCAGCGCTCCTCATGGTACACCAGACTGCTCCCATAAACCTGCTGCCACCAATCCAACACAAGTGAATGGGCCATGCAATCCCCATTTAAGCCCAACCAGTCTTACTTCAGTTCCCAGACCAAACAGCAGAAGAGCATGGAAGCTGAACTCACCATGGCACAAGACAGTGCAAAGAGGGCATCATTTAATACAACAGAACCACCATGCAATTTTTTATAAAATTTTATTTATGAAAAGAAAAAAGGCAATAGCCAATTGAAAACCTACTTAATCTTTAGACTCCAATTTCTTTTGTGTCTTTAAATTTAGATAAATGACTTATTGATTTAATGTTTTCAAACAAACCCCCCCTTTCCCCTTTAACATTTACCATCTACTCGTGCGGAATCCTTCCAAGGAGAATGCTCCAGCGTACCTCTCCAGGTCCTTGCTTTGCTCCTTTTACCAAAAAAAGGAAAACTCCATCGTGCATCTTAAGGGCTCCAATCGTCAAAAATAGGAAAAATCTTTGGAATAGCCAATTGAGTTGAATAAAAATCCACACGAGTGCGGTTTGGTTGGGGCAGGAATCCACTCCTATGTTCCTGGTAATCTGATCCCGCTCCATGAATCCTTGCAATTGATCCTCCCTATCCTATCCACATTATGATTTGAATCCAATGATCCAGCTCCAAGGATTGGGATCCAGTGAGCCCTCTCCAATCCAAACCTTTATAACCAGCAAAACCAAAAAAAAGGAGGCAAAAAGTTAGATACCGTAATGAAAAATAGGATTCTGGGAAATGATCAGTTATGTCTGCCATCCAATAATCATTAAGATGGTCATCGATAACTATCAATTCCCCGAGACAAGCTTTTGAATTGTGAAGCTCAAATTTTACCAATATTAATCATTGACGAACATTCTAATATTTACATAGGATAACTGATAATGCCAATATATCAATTCCTTTATATTGCATTACAGGTTTTGTGGTTGCAAAAAAGTGTTATACGTTGCAAAAATTTGCTGCTAAAGCTATTTGCCTACTACATGTCTAAACTAAAAGCTCATTGTTTTCAATCTGGAACGTAACAAAATTCACTGAATTATTAGCAAGTCAACTCCTGACTTATCCTGAAGGAGAAGCGGGTGGACTTCAGAAGGAACCCCCCAAAGGTGCTTTCCCCCACCCCCTCTTAAAATTGCTTTCATTCCATTACTTTTAAGATGAAACAGCAATGCTATATCAGTCACACAGAGGACATGCAGATTTTAGCAGTATTGAGATTATACGCACAGGTCTGAAACAACCTGTATTTTACAAGTATGTTAACAGGCAGCACCCGTAATCAACCAATACACTTCAGTCACTCAGTATACATTACCCCCATCCCCACCCCAGGACTGAAACAGTCACAAGGATGCTTCTAGGAACAATTGCTATCCCGGTGGTTAAAAGACTACAGCTAACTAAAGCACATCAGGAACAGGTGTGTGTGTGTTCAAGCTGGTATCTCTGTATAAGGTCAATACTGCCAATTTAATCTGTGACAATAGCACTTGGAGTCATACCATTGCCTCCATTATTGATCTGATCCTCCTCAATCCTCCTTTTGACAATCCTAAAATGATTGACATGTGCTCCACAATCCTTTAATCCAAAGCATTCTTAATCCATCTCTTCAGATATGTCTACAGAAAGACACATGAAAAGGCAAGATAAAATGTAAGCTTCCCTCGAAGAGACAAGTTAAACCCCAAACATTCCCAACATCCCCAGTTTGTAGAAACCATGGCTGAACAAAGACATTTTATACAGCAGTTATCACAGTTGGAAGAAAGTGTGAGCAGGAAACAAACTAACTAGAGAGAACCCTGTCTAGAACATTTTAAAATACACTATGAAATATGTGAGGGAATGTTGATGTTAAGCAAATATTCACTAGGGATATTATACAAGAATGCAATTCAACACTTTAGCCAATTTTGAATAAAACATCTGGATATTTTTTAAAAAAAAGAAAAGATTGTACTCAAGAAAGGAAAACTGCATACAACATGGTGGGGTTCTACAAAAAGGAGGACCATTAGAGATCATTTATGTACGGGAACGTGATCTGCTGTGACGGGGAGAGTAGCGTGGAGATCCTCTGCTTCTTCTCGGGGAATAACTGCGACTTCTGCTGTTGCTTCGGCTACGGCTTCTGCTACGACTACGGCTGCGAGAACGAGATCTTCCATAACTTGGACTTCTCGGGCCATCAACTTTAACACGGATGTAGGCAGTTTCTCCCTATCAAATAGACACAACTTTCGATTGAAAGGTCTAAGCTTTTTGAACTGCCTTTGCAGGCATGCTGAAAGACTGAAGAGGTTTTTATAAGAACCAAGAGGAGTTGCACCACATATTTCCTACACAGAATCTTAAAACATGAAATGACGGAACTGGCTTTCTGCATCTGTCTAGGCTTCAAGCAGAGAAATTGCACCTCCTTACCTTTAGTCCTACTGCATCCAACTGCAACCCTGTGCATCCAATTCTGGTCAAAACATTAAGAGGAAAAACCTACCTCATGAGATCTAAACTTAGTGTTATCCAGTTTTCGCACTGCGTAGGTCATATCTTCTTTCCGTACAAACTCCACGACACCAGTTCCATCTCGGAAAACATCAGCATAACATACATCACCTGCTTCACGCATGTGATCCTTTAAATCCTGCCAGCTTCCACTGGGAGGCAATCCTGAATAAGCAACAAGTTAAAAGTCATTTTAAAGTTCAATAAAATAGAGGGATGCTGTCCAGAACTTTTTATTTACTTCACTCACTACTACATGCATATGCAAGACATTATCAAAAATTTGCCTGCCTGCATTTACATTTATACTGTTTTCAAACAATTTGGGATTTTTCAGTAGCACAGACTTCAGGTGTTAATGCTACATCACAGAGCTCCATAGGTGCCACAGTGAGTCTCCAACTGGCTAGTGTTAACATGCTTTCATGTTCTTTCAACAATTCCTTTTTAAAAAGAAAAGCTAACAAGACCCACAAGCCCAGCCTGTAGTTTCATGCTGCACAGCACAGATGGAGATGCATGTCTACCAGCAGTTCAAGTAACACTTTCAAATGATAAAACTAAACAGAGGTGATTTGTCTCAAGCAAATAAACAACTTACCTGATACTATCACTCTATACTCCGAGCGCCTGGATGGGGGTCCATATCTGCCCCTTGGGGCTCCACCACCTCCACCACCACCGCCTCCCCTGCCAGTGCCCCGGCCACTTCGAGGAAATTCCACTCGTAGACGGTACCCATCGTAATCATATCCATCCCGTCCATACACTGCATCCTCTGCATCCCTGAAGGAATAGATTAAAAGCTAAACTTAGGAGGGACCAAAGGCTCATGAGAACTGGTTGCATCATAGTTTTCATTCCAGGCAGGATGATATTACCCATCATCTTACGCCTATGGAGACAAAAGAAGCATGAATCAGTCTTAATTGTACTACAAATGCCACCCACTCTGATGCTAAGGAAGAATAGGAACTCCAGGAGGCTCAACCTTCTAATGTTCCATCTTACAACCTATATTTCAACACAGGTGCAAAGGAAGAAGAGTGGAAATAGATGCATAAACATGGGCAAAGTCAGTGCTACATATTTACATTGGCTACTTTCAGAAGTATTTACTTATTACTTAAATCATGCTTGTTAACAGGAAAATATAAATAGTTTAAACATGGTAATAACATTAAGCTTTGTAGCCCTATGCACATGTAGAAGAGAGAATGTAAACTCAGCGCTGTTCCAGGTTCTTTGGCACAATGTGCCATGGAATATAAACTGTTATAACTTTAGACTGCAAGTTGGGGATCCAGTAAAATAAAAAGCTCCCTGGATTTAATAAAGCTCCCAGGGAATTTATTCGAAAATCTCTTTTAAGTCGACTAGCTTATTATACAGATAAAGCATTTCTTATGTGAGAGAGTATTAAGAGTGAAACTCAACTGGCTTCTTGAAGTGATTAATTCCAGAATACTTCCATCTTCCATTAAGACAGTCCACTCTCAGTGGTACTTCCTTATGAACAACTGTATACACAAGACTGTAGTCTAACATTGTTGTATGTTATTTGTATGGACAACTGGGGGCAGTGGGTTCTGTGATGGAGACTTTCTATGCCGATCTCAGAAAAAAAGAGGAATTAGAAAGTTGCCTGCCTTCCAGCACCTAGGCCATGAGGAAATGGCCCCTCAGGAATTTTCCTAATCCTTTCCCTTAATTTTCATTATCTCTTTTTCTCGCAGACATAAACAAAAAAGTATTCAGGCAGCATTTTAAACTGTCCATCAATCTGCGGTATTCTTCGAGATTCTAATCAATTTCTTAAAATGTGCTGATATAAATAATAGACTCTTTAAAAACTTTCAGAATAAGACACTCATAATTTAATGTTTTACATCACTGAGGGTGAAACAGCATATATGCTTATTTGCGAGTGAATTACAACTTACTGCCATGGATTTCAAGTGATGGACTGAAATCCACAGGCAGGTAACCGCTACAATACAGAGTTACAGGTTAGTACAGGGAAAATACAGATGTTGTTTTTGAGAGAAAACCAGGAGGATGACCAGAGACCAAAAACAGGACTCCAGTGCTGTTAGGAGGAGTGTGAAACCAGAACTTTCCACAGCCACATCTTTTCTTGAGCAATTCCACTTTCTATTCAATTAAACTACAAGGCCATGCCCGCCCTATTTAGACTTAAGCAGAAACATAATTGGTTCAAGTGAAAACACATTCCACTTTGCAAGCTATAGCCACACTTACTTTGTTTTGCAAAATATATTTCACAAACATCTAAGATGCCCAGTTAAGATTAACAATTGGTGTGACTACACTTGTCTAGAAATGAGAGGGGGCTCTCCCAAAAAAATTAACAAAAGAAAAACTGTAATTGGTATGGCTCTTCTACGCAGACAGCTACCACAGGATCAGCACAAAGTACAAACACTGAATGTACATGTACCAGTAAAATGTGAAGAGATGTACTCAGAAGAAAATATCCTTCTATGAAAATACATTTGTTGCTGCTATATGCTGTCAAGCCACTTCTAACTTATGATGGCCGGAGGAAAGGTTTCCAGGTATATGAGCTAGCGCAGCATCGTGGATAATGCCAGACTATGATTCAGGAGAGTTGAGTTCAAATTTCCACCTGGCTGTGGAGGCTCACCGGGGTGGGTGGGTGGCACTGGTAAAACCACTCCTTAAGTATCTCACTTACCTTGGAAATCCTACAGTCACCCTAAGTTGGAAGTGACCTGAAAGCACATAACACACACAGGCATATGATATGTTCAGGGAGTGGTTTACCTATTGCCACACATAGGCAAGTCCACCTCTGAGTGGGGCTCTGAAACCCACCCCCAACATCTCTTTAATCCTAGCCTTTCCACCACCTTCATAAAATCAACAGCCCCTTTCGATTTTTTTTTCAATTCTTTTCCTCTTCTGAAGCAACTGAAATGGGTAAAAATCTGTCAGGCCTGATCAAACCTTAACGTGGCCACCGTATACATGGCATTTAAAACTCGAACACGTATTTACAAATAGAAATGAGCGATACCCAGGAGCTTCTCTTTGCCGTTTTCTTGCGGTCTAACTCTCTATCTGGGGAGGCCGCATACCTGCTTCTTCCTTTACTTGTTGAGGATGCTCCCAACAACCCAGTGAGGTAGGCAAAGCGAGGGGCAACCGGTGAGGCCAAACCTCGCCTTCCTCAAACCCGGCACCGCTCCACGTGGTCCTGGACTACCCTTCCCTTCCGCCTCCACCAGAATGCCCCAATGCCCAGCGCGATGGGAGTTGTAGTCCAGCACGCCTGCAAGTTGGTTCAGGGGGAGAAAAACAGGCCTCCCTCCCTGACTCTCACCCCGCGGGCTGCCCCTGCTCTCCGTGCGGGCTTTCCCTCAGCCCCGGGCCCACCAGTTGACCCCCCTGAGGCCGGCCCCTGTCGTCGTCCTCCTCACCTGGGGTCTTCAAACTCGACGAAGGCGAAAGGCGGGCCCCCGCGGCGGTTCTTGAGGTCGATGTCCCGGATGGCGCCGTACTTGTAGAAGACGTCCTCGATGTCCTTGGTGCGGATGTCTGGAGGGAGGTTGCCCACGTAGATGCGGCAGTCGTTGTTCCCGGCCGGGCCGCGGATCACGCCGCCACCAGACATGGCGAGGTCGGCAATGGCTGCGGTTGGTTGGGCCGATTTAGTGAACGTGGGAAACAAGAGGGCGGGCCAAAAAGAAATAAAAATATTTTTAAAAAAAGACCCGAAAAGGGAAAGAAAGAAAAAGGGCTGGGAAAGCTAAGTTAAAACAATAAAAGTTAACCTCGTAGAGAGGTGGGGGGGGAAGGGCTGGGAAGTTAGCGCAGGGCGGTTAAAAAAAAGGCGGCGACGGCAACACCTCCTCCTCTACTCGTTTCGACTCTCACAGCCGCCACAAAATGGCGCCCGCCTCACGCGGCCCTTCCTGCCCTGCGCAAGGATCCTCCCGCGCGCACCGACGTCACACTCGAGGGCCGGGAGGAGGGGGACGAATACGCGCCAATTCTGACGCGTTCCTCCCCTGCCTAGAATACCCTCCATCCGCAGCCGAAGGGCGCATGCGTCCGTGGCCTGACTGAGGGACAGAGAAAAAATAGTTCCACCGTTTAAAAATAAAATGTTTCTTCGTGGTTTTGTCCCCCTTCCCTGTTTAAGAGATTAATATATTATACGTCGGCTCAGGCAGGTTAGGCGAAGGTTATATGAAAACGGGGGAGCGTGCTAGTCTAGTATCGGGTGTAAACGATACTTCCGTTAGAAGAGAAAACCGTTAAAAATCCAAAGGGGCGGGGAGGAAAAGATCCGGCAGAAGAGGAATGAAGTGAAAGGGCAGGAGCGGGTCTTTCCCCCATAATGCTTCACGCGTGAGAATGTCTTGGCGCCAAGACGAGGGCTCTTCCCACAATGCATAGCGAACAGAGCGTTTGGCCAATAGGCGTAAAGAGGGAGAGGGACAAAAAAAAGAGAGAACTTTACCTCGCTTTAGGCAGCTGAGGTAAAAAGGAAGCAAATGAAAAAACTATACCCTTAGGCGATGAATTAAAGGAGGAGTCACTTAAAAACAAAAAAAAAAACATTGAAACAGCTAAATTTTTGAAGTCTTCGCCTGAAATGTAACCCATTTAAGACCAGCCCACAGTTATCTCTTCATTCTTTCCTGTTGCGTGAAGGATTTTATTATCTTACTTTGTAAACAGAGTAAGTACAGAACAGCCCTCAGTCAAGACTTTTCTGAATCCTTAAAAACATACAAGTGACTAATCAACTACTAGAATTTTAGGAAAACATGTTGGTTTCTGCCTCCCTCGGTTGCTCTGGTAAAAAAATTATATTACTGTGTATTTACTACATTTTCATCCCACTTTCCAAAGTGGCTCGCAAGATGTATATATTTAAAAGGAGGACCGTTAATAACCTTTATATTTTTTTTAATGTTTCATCCATTCCTTAGTGCTGGTTCATTATACATCTTAACAAACATATCCTCCATCCGCAATAAAATTCCACCAAAGCTCTAGTCTAGACCATGGGGTGGGTGGGAAATAAAATGAGAACCACACTGAGGAAACCTCCGAAGAAGGGCAATCTAAAGATGCCTGAACAAAAAGTCACCATCTTATTTGTTGGTAGTAGTAGTAGTAGTAGTAATAATAATCATCATCATCATCTCTACAACAGAGTACATTCTGATAAAATAGTTTATTAACCAAATAGACAGTGGTTAAGAAACAATAAATCCACAGGAATGTTATATTCAGAGAGCAAATTTCTAGCCTCGTTACAACTGGGCATTATTTCTAGTATGATTAATGGAGTGGCTCACCAGTTGCTTTCTAGTTAAACATGCCATTGCACAGAATTTTGCCACCATAGCTGGGATTTCATTTGAAGAGCCATAGGGGAGAATAGACAGAAAAAACTTGTCAGATCTGCCCTGAATTTTTTTTAAATTAGGCAAACGTATAAGCGTTGGGGTGAACCTATTAAATAAACAAATAATAAAATATATTTGACAGTCTCAGTCATCGCTGACCTGGCAGGACAGAGGCCTTGTAAATACAGTATGGGATAAACATATTCTCTCTTCTGGTAGCACTGATGGTAATGCATTGAAAAATGCCAGGGTGAAAGCTCTGTGGTGTCTAGTAAGTTCTAGGGCATCAAGATAATTTGTTCGGGCAAATATTTTGCAGAGGTTCCAGGCTGTGGGACGATGCAAAACTCAGACCCGGTCCGCTTGGAGGACTGCATCCCAGATCTGCTGTTTGATGGTTTCTTTACCTTTCAAGAGCCCAGGCTGCGACAGAGTTGTAAGTGATGGTCTTTTTAAAAAGAATTCTGGTCCCAATCTGTTTAAGACCTTATCAGCAGTTAGAATTGTACCTGAAAGTGTTCTCAACAAGAGACAAGACATGCTCCATATTTAGGTAATAATCATGTTGCTGTGTTTTTTATATATTATTTCCAGACAGTCTTTACATCAGCCACACAAATTTTGGTGAGACATTCCAGAAATGTATCCAGCTATGGTGTGGCTCCCAAATGGTTTGGGGAAGGTCTAATAAGCCATAGCCATTTGGACGTTGTCCCCTTGCAGGTGTGTACTTCCAGCCACCCTAGTGCATGTGGATCTCAGAAGGTATTGTGAAGTTACAGTCCCATTCAGAACAGGCTGACTCCAAATTAATCACTCATAATTGACATATTGGCTTTACCCAGAGTTTGGAATTAACCCATTACAAATAATTATTTACTTGTAATTGCTTTCCTTTCTTTCTTGTCTTGCAATAAGTAAGGAATAAATAAATTACATTATGATTGTAACATACTGGGTTGCTTCCCATCTGCTGAGATTTCAGGGCCAAAACTTGAGATCAGAATGCAGGTCCCTGTGTAACAACCACAAAGTTGTTTGTGTATGAGAGCATGTGCAAGACAATTTCTCTACTACCTGCTGAACAAATATAAACACAATACACATAGGAATACTTTTGCTTTGAGACTGTTACTAGTTGAGAGTGGGAGACAAAGGCCATCCCAGAGATTAAAGTCTCCACGGACAATAAAGTATGTAAACTTTCTCCTCTTGCAGCATCAGTCATCCTGAGACTTGTCTCCCTATCTGAAGACTCAAGGAAGGATAGTGATTCCCTGAGATCTCAGGCATGTTAGTTTTTAAACTGCCATAATATGTTGTTACATTTCTGAGTTATTATGAGACAGATATGCATTAGTAGATGTAGTAGACCATGAACCAGAAGAATTGTAGGGTGAAATAACAGGTATTAATAGAGGAAAATGTAAAAAGACCATTCATGTAGCCAAGAAAAAAGAGTAAAAGTCTCAGTTCATGACTGATGAAAGTCTTAAAATTGTTGATATGAGATGAGAAGTAAAAGTAAGTGATGACAGAAATAGGGTCAGAATCATGAATGCAACTTTTCAGCAGCGTGCACATAAGGACAAAGAGAACTACTACAGTAACCATGGCAAAGAAACAGGAGAGAACTAGGATTCAGGAAATCAAAGATGGATTTCAACAAATATTAGGGATCCTGGAAGATCAACAGAGGAATATATTATGTGATCAGGATTTTAAAAATTATACAGAAGAGATGCAACAATGACAGATCCCTTAAAAAAATAATCCTTTGATGACAATCCTACAATTTTAGAAAGTGAAGGGAATACTGCTCTCAAAGTACATGGAAGAAATAAATCACCAGGAGTACAAGGGATCCCAGTAAAACTATTTAAGCTACAGACACTGAATCTACAAAGAGTATGCCAATAAATATGAAGAGCACAGCAATGGCCCGAAAGAAAAGGGATATTAAAGCTTGCAGGAACTATAGAGCCATTGCTTTAATTCCCCATGCAAGCCAAGGGGTGTTCAAGGCTATACTGTGTACCATCTTTTGGTCTGTTCCTGCACTCTATGATTATCCTTTGAGTTTGTCTTCTGACCTGCTCCTCTGTCCTTTTTCCCACCTTTCTCATTTGTTATTCTGTACTCTCTAATCTGCTTTCTCTTGCTCCATGCCCCCTCTTCTGACTGCTGCCTACTCCCCACCACCTCTGACACCCCGGAATTAGTATAGAAATGAGGCCACTAGCCAGCTTGTTACCCAGTACTTAAAACTCCTTGAAGCACTTCCAGTTCAGAATGGCGTTGAGCCATCTATGTTTTATGAATCCTGCAAATGAACAGTGCGGAAACGGGCTAATAAAGAGTATACGTACAGTTGCAGAGATATTAAAAATAAAAAGCTTTTAAAAAAATAAACAAGAATGCAACTCTTTTTAAAGGGTACTTGCCTTCAGTGACTCTGGGTTTTAAAGACACTTGGAAACTTGACATGGAATTGTATACAACAAAGGCACAGATGTACACCATCTTATGTACAATGGTAGACTATAATGGGGTCATAATTTTGCAGCCCCCTCACCCCACCCCTAGGTTTCCATGCTGCAAATGTTTCTTATGGTAATGAAGAGCACGAAACAATATGTTAAGGAGAAATCACAATGCAATAGAATTATAGGCACTGGATGTGCTAGTATTGAAATTTGGATGAAGTGTTTAGACACCAGGGGACAGCAGCAGATTGGCCTAGTTAGCAAGACATTTCAAAACAAAATGCAGTCAAAAACATACCTTAATGATGTGCTGAAACAAGGAGTTGCTGGAAGACACTGTGCTTTAATCATGCAAGAGGAAAATAAAAAGGAAACTAGCATGCTGACCGCTGGTGGTAATTAGGACTTTAGGGATGCCACCGATTTCATGCTGCAGAAATCCATTTAAATTATTTAACATATGTCATTCCATTTCTCTTTCCAAGTGTGTAATGCTATGACAGTACCATCCTATTCTTACATCCTAGCATACATATTTACATAAACAAAACCAGGTTTCGGTAACTTCCTATGGTTGTCGGAAAAGGGTACACAACATTAATGGAGGATGGGGGTAGGTGTAGCGCTTTCCTCAGCAGGAAAAACAAAAGCCTTGGGGAATTTAGGGGAAAAGACATTTTAAAAGAATTACATACAAGAGATTTGTAAAATTATAGACAGTGTGGAGAGAATGAATTTTTCCCCTCCCTATTTTGCACAGTATTAGAATGTGAGGCCATCCAGTTCAAACAGATTGGCAGTGGTATTGCAGAAGTAGAACTTTCAACTGAAAACCCAGGGCATTGCTAAGCTAAGTAGAATGAATGGAGGCAGGTTCCCCAATGGAGCAGGGCTGTCTGCCTACATTTTGGAGGAGATGAAGGAATGCATTGCACCTTCAAAAGCAGTGAAGTAAAAACACAAGTGGAAATGAAACCAACACAGGAAGAATCACAGCAAAACTAGGGAGCAGCAGGATATTTAAGAAACAACTTCCATTTAAACATAATTGCCTTCAGTTCCTGGTGAAGAAAGCCCAACTAGGGGGTCCAAGAGATTTCTGGGCTTCCCAGAGATATGCCATGATCAGAGAAAAAAATATGCATCTTGCATGTTTATCCAACAGCTATCTTTGGATGGCATAAAGAGAAGGGATTCAGAAGTAGGCAGAAGTGTCCAGGCCAGTTACACTCATACAGAAGTAGGAGGTCTTTAACATAGCTTGACCATTTAGAAATCTTTTCCCTTCCTGAATGATACAGTCTGGGAATAGAGAAGATTCTGCTGTTTCTCTTTAAATTTCCTTTCCAATAGCTGCAACCGAGTTGTTTCATGTCCTTTCCTTAGAAGGTCTCAAGATACATTTCTTTGTGCTGAATGCTGCTGAGCTGGTTTTCCCCTTGGTTCCAGGAACACTTTGCTCCCTCTTTGCCATTTCAGTTAATATTAATGATTTGCTTATTTTTCCTTGAACTACTTAGCCTTGGTTTGACCTTTTCTGTCTTCTCTAAGGTCTGATAAGGTAATAAAAGCCACCATGTGGACACTGTTTCAAACTGCACGAGACCTAGGCTGACAGAGTCTGTGTGTATCTACTGCTGTGGTGAATTTTTGTCAGCAAACATTCTTGGAATGCAAGAAGGAAAATCCAGAACATTCTACAATAATTTTCTAAAACATTACTTCTTCGTCTGTTCCCCCCCTCCTGTTTCCTGCCTGTCCTAATAGCTGTTTTGGTAGTGTTCTACACAATGCAGGCTATTGGAGGGCATATATCTAACATAATAACATCAGGGTTCCATGTGGCTGCATGTGACTGGCCATATGATGAAATAATGAAGTTAAATCAAAGCAAAGGTGTTGGTTCCCACAAGCTACATGGTTTAATATCTTTGTTCAGTTCTGTAGGCCCTTAAAGCATGGGTGGAGCTTAGGTCTTCTGGTATCTAATGAAGAAGACACACTGTTCAGCTACCACTTGCATCAATCCGCAGCACCATCAGATGAAATGGGCTGCACACAATAGAGGTTGGCAAGTCCAGAACTGTGGGAGTGGTGACTTTGCTCTGGGTTTTTGTGCCAACTAAAGGAACTATCCAAAGTCCTGAATCTATTTTGCCATAGTAATCAGCACTGTGGCTAGCTCAGACTAGACATGGGATATTCATATTCGTCTTCCAGGAGAGATTAATGCAGATATCAGCACCACAGGTGCCTGGGCCATTTGGACCCTCCTTCCTGAACCAGCCAGTCTACTTACCGCTTGCCACATCGCACACATGGCCATCATTGTTCACAATGTGCCAATCACAGAAGTAGCCCAGCCGACACTTCCCCACTTCCCTGCATAGCCAGCCACTCAGCAGCTAAGCGGGGAAACTCATCATCCCACACCCTCGCCACAGTGGTCAGCCATGCAGGGAAGCACCGGCTGAGCTACTTCCACAGTTGGTGCATCACGAATTACAATGGTCATGTGCACTGCACAGCAAGTGGTAAGTGGACTGGCTGGTTCTGAGCGGAGGGTTCAAATGGCCCAGGCTCCTGCGGTGCTGATATTCATATTCGTCTCCATGGGAGACAAATACGAACATCCCATGTCTAGCTCAGACTAAAAAAATCCAGAGTAGATTCATTGGCCCTGTGGAATTGGAGTTACCTGCCTCCACTGGCTTCTGGCTGCAAAAGTTGTCCATTGTCTGCCATCTTATGTATCAAACGGGTGATTTTATGGGGGGGGGGGTAGGGTTTGTTTGTTTTAATATGTTTTATATATTTTATATGGTTTTAATATGTTGTAAGCCGCCCAGAGTACTGGTATGTTCACTAAATGGGCGGGGTATAAATCTAAATAAATAAACAATATAAAATAAAAGTTGATGCCAAATCAATCTTGTTGAGCTTTAAAGTATCACTGGATTGTTTGCTGTTTTGACTGGCTTTGGCTACTATGCCTCCTGGTGAGTAGAGTGATCAGTAGGGTGATGGACACGTTGGCAACATACTACGTATGCTGCCAAGGTTCACAAAAACCTAGAGCCTTCCTCAGCCTTTTGATCCTGTTCTCTATGTCTATGACATGGATTTTGCACCTTATTCCTGAGCAATGCAAACATTCAACAGTAGAGGGCAGCAAAATTTGCAAATACTGTACTCAGCTGCTGATTATTCCAGCCTCCCACTAAGGAATCTTCCAAATCTCCTGCTTTGACTGCCAGAATAATAGAACAATAATTAATATTTGGAAAATACAGATTGGCTTGACTGGAAATAGGAGAAAAATTTCCCAATTTGCTTTGGACAGATGAGGCAATGAAAGAAACGGAGGAAAGGACCAAGGAAGCAATGCAAAGTGTTCAAAACTGGATGTTTGCATCATTTATACATTTGGTATTATGGGGGAGGATCATCTCTTTGGTTAAATATCAGAACTCCAGACTCAAGAATCAGAGCTGTGTTGCCTCTACCAATAAGAAAAAAGATACAGTACATGTTTTATTTTAGAACATAGATAATACTACTCCTGGAAATCTCAAGGAAAGTGAGTTATCCTATAAAGCAAGACACAGGGGGTTTCTTTAATGAGATGGATGTTCTTCTGGATGCTTTTAAAACCAAAAGCAACTTTTGCATTTGTGTCCCACAGTGAGTTGCAGAGGGTCTAATTGACCCTAGACACCTCAAAGTTTTTCACCACCTCTGAGCTACTTCTTGTATCAGAAGATGCTAGAAAGAAATTGTGGGCACTCCAAGCCAAACTATAAATGCTGCAGATTAGAATGTGTTTGTTCTGGAGAGTCATGTGATCCTGAAGAGCCAGTCATGTGCCACCACCCTCTATATAACTCTAGCATCTACCCCAGCCTTTCATTGTGAGCAGCTGGTTGAGGAGAGTATAACCTATCCCTGAGTGCTTCCATACATCATTGCTGGTTACTTAGGAAACTGCCTTGTATCAATCATATAAGAATATTGGCCAATCTAGACAAGAATTCTGAAATTCAGCTTTTTCCCCATGGTGAATCCTTTCAGATGTCTTGGACTGCTGCTGTCATCAGCCCCAGCTGGCATGGCCAACTGCCAAGGATGATTAAAGTTTCTCTGGTGAGACCTAGCTTGTGAGTGATTCTGATCTGACAACAGCTATATCCATTATCTCAATCAGAAAGAAACAAGTCCCCTTAATTAATTAACCAACTCTATTAATTCATTCATCAATTTAATTAATAGTGCACCATTCTTCCAGTGCTGGGATCTAACATAGCACATAGTATGATTGTTAAAAATTATAAAATCTGAAAGCAGGAGGAGATGCAGCTGATCAATGACAGAACTTAATTGTATTGATTAAGTAATGTGTTTTAGGACAGTCTTCCCTGGGATGTTCTACCATTTCCAGCCAGCAAATAGATTTTTGGGGTTTGTAATCATCATCATTATGTGCCGTCAAGTCAATTCTGACTTATGGCAACCCTTTTCAGGATTTTCCAGGTAGAGAGTACCTAGAAGTGGTTTACTTTTCCCTTCTTCTGGGGGTGCCCTGGGACAGTGCAGCTTGCCCATGATTGCACAGGCTGACTCTACTTGCAGGAGGCAAACTCCCAATCTGTGGCTCTGCAGCCAGATACTTACACCACTGAGCTATCCAGCCAGCTGTGGAGTTTGTGTATACCTGGAAACTACAGGGTTAGGAATGACAACAAACTCCCGGAATAATGCTTCTGAAGGATCCAGTAACAGAATATGCCACTTTGTGGGCAGCAGTGCCAGTCTTATTATTTCTAATTGTTAATGTTTAACATCTACGACCAAAGCAATGCTATGAAGGACCACACACAACTCAAGAAGGACCAGACAGCACTGAGGACCTTTATCAGCTTTTACCTATGAGATAATACATATGCATTAGTTTTTATTCACTGTTTTTTGGCTAATGTGCTAAATTGGATTTCTAGGTTTTTTTTTATATATATATGGCAAATGCCATGTTTTTTATTCTTCTGCTCCCAGGCAAATCAGAAACTGCATGCTTCAATAAAGAGCTATCAAGGATTCACTGGCATCCATTTGTATAAAACAATGGAGAGAAACTCAACTGCATGCCTTAAAGTGGAACCTGATTTAACCAGCTCACCTCACTGTGAGTTTGCAGCCTCCAACGTGGAACTTTAAAATAGCTACAACTCCTGAAACATCAACAGTCATGAGTCTCATTTTTAGACTTTTCCATGCCTGCATCCAGTTCTGCAGTGCCAAACCTGATGGAGTCCTGCAAAACTTCAAAGCTTTCCTGTTTATGATATTTCTGTGACCTATTAAAGACATTATTTACCCCTGTTGTCAAAGCAACGGACAGAAATGTCACAAGCACTGTTCAATAAACTTCATAATATCTGTTAGCCATAATAAAAGGCAGCTGATGTCCTCAGGAGATTGTCCACTTTATGCCAGTTTTGTAAGAGGATACCATTTGCCTGCTCTGGTCTGATCCAGATTCAGCTACAGCTACATATGCAGCATGTGCTTAAATTAGAAGCGCCTGCTCCATCTTCATCCTGGACTTAATGAGAATCAGATGATGGGTTAGAGAGAATGAAATCGGGTTAACTTTTGTAGGACATATAATGAACCAGCATTAGATGCTTGAGTGTAATGAGAAGTCATATGACATATTAAAAATACAAGATTTAAGCATTTTAAAAATATCTTTCAGTTGCTGGTGTGTGTGTGTGTGTGTTCTGATTACGTTCTCCTTCTTTCTCTTGACTTACTGCTTTAGTATTTTGTGCCTGTTGTGTTCTGGATGCTGTGACATAGCTTTTGAATTGAAAAAATAAACAATGGTGCAATTAAGTCAGAGATTTTAGTAATAATCATTACCTGTAGTCAAGTCAGTTTCAAATTATGGCAATTATTTTCAAGGTTTCCTAAGTGTAGGCTATTCAGAAGTAGTTTACCGTTCTCTTCTCCTGGGGGTGCTATGGGACCGTGTAGCTTACCCAAGACCACACAAGCTGGTTCTTCTTCTGTAAGGCACAATGGGATACCAAACACCTGGCCCCAAATGCTCCAACTCACTGAGCTATGTATGTTATCTGCCGTCACGTTGACTTATGCCAATCCTAGTAAGGTTTCTGAGGTATGTGAGATAGTTAAGGAGACATTTTACTAGTGCTATCCCCAATGAGTTTCTATGGGTGAGCAAATATTTGAATCCAGGTCTCCTGAGTCCTATTCTGATGCTACACTAGTTCTCACTAGCTATTGCTGAGGTACATAGAGTCAGAATGTTAGAACTTATTTGTCCAAGTCCTGTTTGTGCCGGCATAATGTAAAGTTTCTCTGGTGTAAATGTACTGGGCATTACACCTGGCAAACAAGGAATTCCACTCTTCAATCGTGCAATCGACCGCATGACTAACTGCGCAAAGTGCTGGCTGAAGTGCTTTGTGGCTAGTACTTCTGCCTTAGTGCCATTGCAACGATCATGGGTGCAACCTTGAGTTGCACATGTGTAGCAGCACAACAGGATTTTGGCCTTTGATTAGCAGATCTGTTACTCCCCACAGGCTTTTCTTAGTAAGAATGCATTTTATTAACTATATTTATTGTAAGGTGAGGGATTTGGGGAATGTTAAAAGGGCAGCTAAGACCGTTAGCTTCACCAAAGACCTCGCAGAGATGGAAAATGTTAGAACTGTTTTGTTGGTAAGGATCAACACAACAGCCTGCATTTTGGACTCTCCTTACTGCCATGAGGGTAAAAAAATCCAATTTGAGCACATTTCCAAATGGATATTTATTTATGAAAAGTCAATTCAGGATTAAACCACCATGATATGCCTTGTATTACAATGTGTAAAGCTCACAACAATATTTTGTTGTCAGGAAGACATGGTCTCCACCCTTGATTTCAAGACACAAAGAAGACTATAGCTAAGCTCAGAGAGAACAGGAGAGTTGGAGGGAAGACGCAGATGATGCCTTTGTCCCAGTCAACGAAAATGTCCCATCCTAGCTACGCTACACCACTGCCGTTGACTGGCAACAGTGGCAAGATGACAGCAGCTAGGGCCTATGGATAGCAATATGGGAAGAATTCCATCTTTGAATTTTATTTGTTTCTAGAGCTGCCCTAAGGCCAGAAAAGGTGCCTGTTCACTCACATCACTTCACTTTCAAAAGTCTTCTGTCAAACTCTTCCCTCCACCGTCACTACCCTGGAAAATGAAGAAGGGGAAACTGGTCTGTGTGCTTCATGTTTGACATGTAGAAAAGTCTCTTTGTCCTCTCTAGGGGGCACAGTCTGAGACCTTTCACACTCCCCATTTAAGAAAATTGGGCTACTTAGAGGGTGTGACTAGGCTTTTTCAATAAGAAAAAAATGTACAGTATCTTAAGAAAGATATTTGTTGTTATGGGGACATGGGAGCAAGTTCAGGGATGGGTGGGTGTCATTCCTGGACCTCCGGAAGTTCCCTGTCCTTGCTCTCTTTTGTAAAGGTCAGCCTGCTCTTTCTGGCCTGACTACGATGGCATTATTTTTAGTGAAAGCTCTGGGTGATGCAAACAACCAGCTCCCTGACAATAGGAGCAGCATATGGCATGCAGCTAGAGCACTGACTGAATAGTGCCTCTGTGTTTATGTGGGAAGAGGCGTTAAGGATCCCAGCCAACTTTTAATAAATAAATCAGTTTTGCTGAGGCAACTGCACGTGGTGTTTAAAAAACAACCTCCATATTGTAATGTCTGTGACAGCAAAAGATCAAGCAGAACCTAAGGAGAAGCTGACTTACTGAAGCTGCTTTTTGGTTAGTCTCCTTTTGGTTGCCAATGTTTTCAACACATGGTACATGTGCAAGTGGGTGTGAGCAGACCTGTGCGTACAAATTCATCATCTTAGATGATGGGATAAATTGTACATGCAAGGTCATCCATTGAAGTCATGGCATGAGAAACAGAGACAACAGAGTGGCTGTATTTGCAAGTTGAAAGGTATTGAAGAGAGGGTATGCAAAGATGTTCCCTGGCAGGTGCTAACAGTTGTGTTAGACCTGGCTTCTGTGTTATTTATTTATCTGCTTAATAATTATGTTTATATTGTCCCTTTTCTCCAACAAGTTCAAAGTGGCTTATACAACTCTCTTCCCCTCCTGCTTTAGTCCTTAAAACCCTGTGAGTTAGGCCAGCTCAGGGACTGCGACTGGCCTGCAGGCCGTCTAGCGTGTTTCACGTCTCAGGGACAACTGGAACCTGGGTCTCCCAAGACCTGGTCCACCACTGTAATCACTACACCACACTGTTGCACATGGTTAACTTGCAAACTTGGGGATAATTGAAGTTGTCATTGGAGACATCTGAAGGGCACTGGTGAGAGAAGGCTGGACTGACCTTTAAAGCCAGCAGAGCTTCAACGTGCTAATAGCAATCCCACGTTTTATGAGAGAGAGAGAGAGAGATGGGAGAAAATGCTTCATGAAAAAAGAGGGCATAGATCTGTGTAGAGTTTGTATATGCATACATATATATACATATATAATTACAGTTTTAGAAACTGGGAGCAGATGACCTGTGTGGTTGCTACTCAAGGGTCCTATTGAGCAGTTCACTGAAAGTTGGGAGCTTCAGGGATCACCTGATTTTGCTTTTAAAGCAGACCAGAGAGCCGTTCTGTAAAATAGGACATGTGGCACCTCATGTAGTTAGCAAATCTTGTGGATTCCTTCTACATTGTGTGCTGGAAGATGTTATTTTGTCTGTTCTGAACAAGCAGCCCATTAAGCAACTGGGCAATGGAATTGTGAGTAGGACAGGCAACATCAGGGAAGCGTTAGTTCTCCTGTCCCGTCTCTACATGCCCTGTTCCGCCTCTTTCGCTTTTATGTTCAAGCGGCTTGCCTGCACAGATGCACACCGTGGCCAAAATGCTGCTGCTAAATACACTCAGTGGCCAAAATCCTATTGCTTGATATAGTAAATTTCACCAGAGTAGGCCCATTGAATCAATGGGGATTTAATGAGTCCACTCCTCCATAAGTCTCATGGGTTCAAATAGGCCTGCTCTAACTGCAATTTAAAGGAAGTTGCAGTTAGAGTTGACTCATTTGAATCAATGGAACTACAGAGGAACTGACTCCCCCACCAAACTCCCATTGATGCAGTAGGCCAACTCTAGTATGATTTACAATGGCGAACAACAGGATTCTGGCCATTGTAAAAGAGGCTGCTTCATCTTTCCATACCTTCTTTTCCTTCTTAGAATGTTGCCCCAAACCCTCGCCTTGTTTTCTGCAGAACTGTGGCCCTGCTGCTTCATCTAGTTTAGATGATGTTAAAAAGTAAAAACATCCTCTATTTCCTTTTCGCTTATGAGACAATTCTGTGTGTTACTGAGCAGAGATGCTTCCAGATGATTTTTTTCCCCTTAGGCATTAGGCAAGCTGATTCAGCACATATAAAGCCCCAAACCACATGGGAACTGCCAGAGTCTCACACAAGTTGAAAGAATGAGGGTTGCGCAAAACATTTGTGATACATCACACCTTTTACTTGTGGAATTTTTTCCCTCCCACTTACTGAGGCAGTAAAACAGCTAGGGGCTGCTCTCTGGAGAAATATTTAGGCATGTGCATGCATGTGCCTGTGGAGAGCTTAGAAAACATACCTCTGTGGGCTACACCTCTGAGAACACCCCAGCCATCATGGTTCCTGGGGAAGCTTCTGGAAAGGGTATTCCAGGGGAAATAAAATCCAATTTCTGAGCGTTCTGGGGCATAAGCATATGGGATGTACTGAAGGCCATGGACCGGTGGACCTTTGATTTTCAAGATCAACTTGGTTTACTTATTAGAACCTTGGGATCCAGCAATCAGTGGCTGGTACAAAAGTCATACGCTGAAAAAAAATTGAGGCCAGAAATTTGGTCTAACAAAGGGGTGGTGAGTAATTTTATTCCTGTTATTGTTAAACAATCAGGAAGCCTTACTGATCTATCTACTGATCTAATTACCCAGACAGAAATCTAACAGTAGATTCAGACTGAACTTCTGCCTGCCAATAATCTATTGTAAAACTACCCATCAAGCAAAACCACAAACTACCTATAACAAAACAACTTCTGCGACCAGAGTATCAAAATTCTGTGGCAAGGGAGGGGAAAAACCGACTCCAGAGCAAACTGTCTCCATTTATTCTGCAGTGTTTACAACTATGAATATTGCCAGGGGCAGGCATTTAATTGCTGAAGTATTTAGTAGGCCACCTTTCATGTGTAATGCAGAATGTAACATTAAAATTATGTAATATATATGTAGCAGTGTAACTCTGAGGGCAGCTCAAATCAATAGCATCAAAGGTAGGGAAATGAAGAGAGTTGTGTGGCAATTTGAAGCACTTGAAATGTCTATTTGATCAGCTTTAGATATTTTGGTAGATATTGCCTTGTGTAGTTTCAAGTACCACTCTGTCGTCACAAGAGCTAGAAGTCTGTATTGTTTTGAAAATAAATCTGAAGGAAACAGACCAGCTTCTCAGGTAGAGGGTGAGACAACAGTATCTCCTCAAAGACAGATTTTCTTCCAAAGCTTCCTGTCTGTGCAATAAACTTGCAAATTAACTCCAAACCAAAGATCCTTTAACTGGCATCTTGTCTGCTTATGCTGAGATTTGCAGGATGTCCACATGCCTGAGGCTAGTTTCTGTTTTTAAAGGAAATCTGCCATTCTCAAGAAGCTGGAGTTTTGCTCCAAAAACACCATGTCTCACTTTCCGTTTGCCTGCTCTTTGGGGCAGCCTAAGGGATTTTGCTGCCTGGGGCAAAGGATGACAGACCCTTTACTTCTGCTCCATATGCACAAGACATCTGCCCCTAGGGCAGTTGAACCTTACCTCGACATGGGCAGTGGGGCAGTTTTTGCTGTCACACCTGAAACAGCAGTGCACTAGTTCAGGAGTCCAGGATGAGAACTACGGCTCACATAGTGCTGTCTTCCAGCAGAGGAAATAGCTAAGGGGTACGAGAACTGAGAGACTTGCCTGTCCTAGAAAGCCCTGCAGTGAGAGTAGGAAATGTTCTCAAAGGGAAAAAGCAGATAAATGTTTTGACAAAATACCAAATAACATTGTGATCAGAGTGCTTAGGCAGAGAAGTCACATCTGCAACAGACACCGTTGTTGTTGTTTTTCATTTTAGCAAGGAACAGCATCAAAATCATGTGGCCATGTATCTGCTTTTACAGATGACAATCCTCTATTCAAAGAACTATGAGAAGACAAACTTCTTTCTGACTATGCCTTCTGTTTGAAGTGTTGCAGACTTTCAAATTTTGGTTAAATTCCTCTAGTTGTGCAGCAGAAGTCTGATTTACCAAAAAAGAACCAGGAGGAGGGGAATTTGGGCCCTTAAAGCTACCCAGCCATAGTGAACGATTGCTGGGCAGCAGACTCAGCAGGTTGCTTAGTCACATTGTCTTCTTCACTTGGATGAGATGTCTTCTTGTTTAAGTTATGACAATAATCTTCAATTTTGTGCATATGAATTGCACATTTATATTGCAATTGGGTCATCTAAATTAACATATGCAATGTTATGCAAATCTGTGCTCTCATCTGTTCTTTTTCCTTTTTATTTTGTATGATATGTGTCCTCTTTTTTCCCCATGAGGTGAAAGTCCCGCCCTGTATCAGGCACCCAATTTTGCAGGGAAACCCCAGGCAATTTAGCCTGCTGCTATTCACCTTTTTGTTCACAGGATATGACAAATTCCATTTCTAAGCTTCCACATTGCTAGTGTGAACCATTATTACGAAACAAATACATACATGCATTTCTCCCCTTTCTTACTACAGTATTGATTTCATCCCCTGAAAGATGCATCCCGGTGGATGCAAAAGGCCTGCCAAATTGGAGACAGAACAAGGCAGCTCCATGACAGGCAAAGGAAAAGAAGAATCAGAAGGCTGCTGCAGATCTGTTGAGGGAGCGCAGAAAGAGATATGTGTCTGAATGGCCATATTCACATGTCTGTCACCAGTGCAATAGTTTCAGACTAAAGCAAAATAAGAAACATCTGACCTGGACTTGTTTATCATGGTTGTCTTTACAAACAAGACATGGGAGTGGATGCCAAAGTCTTGAAGATGTAACTGAGGAGCATTCCTGAAAAAAAAAAGTTTATTCCCACCCTCCATCAACCTCTCCTGTGAATTTTATTCCCACTCTTTCTTTGACATGCTGGAAGTCAGAGCCAAGATTACCATTAGGTCCACTGAGGCAATTGCCTCAGGCAGCAGGACACTCCCCTGTTGCCTTCCCAGGCTCCCGGCCAGCCCAACTTCACCACACATAAATGAAATGCACTTTCCCCCTCTTGATTTTTCCAGCAGCTCATGCCACTGCTGCCATAAGAGAAACAAGTAGAGACAACGACACCTCTGCCTTGATCTGTCTGGAGGGTAGGTGGGATTTAACATAAATATAAATAAAATTATGTGTACTCGCTTTGACAAACAAGAGGTTTCTTGAGAGTTTCTGGAGAGACATTTTCCCCACCCAAGCAAAGCTTTCAAGCGGATGTTTTATGATTCAGTACCAGGGTGCTAGCAGATTTATATCTTTGGGCAGAACAGGTTGACTTTTCTCAGGAATAAATCACCTTTATCTCTTTATCTTGCTGACATTACAGCATAAAACCTCCATTTGGCAAGATGCAAAGCAATGGAATCTCAATGAGGACTGTGGGTAGCTCTCCACCAACAGCCCCCAGAAAATAATGTATAATTGAGTAAAGCATTGGGACTGTCCTTTTTTTCTTTTTTCTTTGGAATGCATAGGACAACCCATCACATCCCTTCTGTCTCTTTAGTGCTCTTTATCACTGGCAAGGTTGTTTCTTTTTGGTTGGTGTATATAGATGGACAGAGTCATGTCCTTCACTTCCAGTCATTTTCAAGGGGCGCCGCTGTGATCATAAGCTGCAGCTTGATTGCAGAACATCTGCTTTGTATTTAGAGGGTCACAAATTCAATCCCAGGCACGTGCAGTTAAACATATTGGACAACAGATTCTCCCCAGAATAGGACTAACCCAAGAGATTTTGCTGCCTGAGGCAAATTACAAGATGGCAGCTCCCCCGCACATTTAGAGAGGCTATTTATGGATCACAAAGAAAGAAAGAAAGAAAGAAAGAAAGAAAGAAAGAAAGAAAGAAAGAAAGGAGGCATGCATTACCAATAAAAAATACTGTAATATTGGTTTGCATTAAAGTGTATATGCTGAATTTATACATACCAATGCAACATGAGAAATGGTTATCAGAATTTAACGGAATAACAGTGTGTCTCGCTTGTGTGAAAAAATGACTGAAATATCTGTGAAGTACACTGTCCAGATGCCAAGGGTGTGACAGACCATTTCAAGGTCCCTGAAATCCCTCCTTTTGGCTCTTTATGTGTAAATCAGGACTTGATGGGACACCCTTTAAACAGAGGATAGCTTTAAAAAAAAGAGTCCAGTCCTATAGACAGTGATTTGTCCTCCATGGAAGAAGACACGTGGCTGCTGTACTGTCTGACATAAAAGCCAGACCTTGGGAAAGTAACTTTTATGGATTACAACTCCAGGAATTTCCTATCCTGAACTGTACTTTGGGTGACTGCTTTGGAATCCCCTCAGCTTTGGAATGTTCGCTTCTTCCAAGACAGTGCAGCATCTTATGCATGGAATGGAGGGAGTGTCATCTTGTTTGTCATCCCAGGCAGCAAAATATCTTGCAATGACACTGAATAATACTGTGGAAATAGTTTGGAAAATGCTATATTTCAGCTGTGGGGAGTATGTAGCACAGGGATAAAGCTTATGCCCTTACATGTCAGAATTCTGAGTTTCAGCTACTGGCATCTCCACAGATAAAGGACTGTTGTGGGGTGGGGGTAGAACTAACTAGAGGAGTTTAGAGCCCTAGGCAGAAGGGCTTCACAATGCAATATTTTGTTGCAGTGGTCCTGTTTTTGATTCTATAAATATCTTATCATGTGCCGTCGCCACCCCTCCCCTTAGCTGCCCTAGTTGTGAAGGCCTATATTCCAGACCTGTCTGTGGGCTCAGAATTATAGCTATTCACTTCATCAATTGTCAGAAAACATGGGTTGTTGTGTCCTTATCCCCTTTCTAAGGAAATGTTTGCTCAGTGACAAATGAGAATTCTCTTTATCTATTCATGAGAGCGTGTATTGATTATAATGCAGCTCTTTCCTCACAGCATTCTCAGGGAGCGGCCTCATGCTGCACAAAAACCCAACCTTCCTAGCTGTCAGTGCTGGAGAATGTTTTTTTTTGCCTGTAGGTCTGTCTTGCTTTCCCACCTACCGCACCTGTTTTTCTACCTCTCGTGTTGAGAAATGCCTGGGCTGGCTTCTCCAAGATGTTCCCAAGTGATGCAACTTTCCTCTGCCTCTCTCAGGTAGTTCTGGAGATGGGAGAAGAAAGATTGTCGGCTTCCCTAAGGAACTACAGTCCTCGGTTTCTCTGGGAAATAAGAATGTGGAAAATTTCTTTCTTTTTTAAAAAAGGTTTACTTAACCAAATCGATGATGCAGGCGAGGAGTTGCTACTTTTGGTATAGTAAGGGGGTATATCAGAAATATAATAATAATCTTAGAACTGCAGAAGTGGAAGGGGCCCTATGGATCAGCAAGTCCAGCCACTCTCAGGGAGGCACAGTGGGGAATCGAACTCCCAATCTCTGGCTCCACAGTGCCTAAACCACTAAGCTATATGTTTGATTATTCCTGTCACGTGGACTTATAAAAAGCAGAGCTTGGGAAAGCTGCATATTTGAACTACAACTCCCAGGATTCCTTGCTGGCAGCATAATTTCACAAGTCATAAACCACGCAATTAACATTTCCGACCTGTGAGAAAGAGTCTCTTTGGTGCTATGCTTAGAGAAGCCTTCCCCAATTTGCTGTGTGTGGGAAGGTATTCTGAAAGTTGTAGTTTAAGAAAAGTACTTTTTACACCTTCTGAGGAAGAGTTCATTTGGCGCAGTACCAACTTGGTCCCATACCCATGCCTTGGAATACAACACTCATCACCCAGCCTGTCAGAAAGAGTGTCTTGTTGTGGGCTAGCTGGTTTAGAATATTAGTAACACCAAATAGCTTTATGTATTTATTTAAAAAAAAACAACAACTGGAGTTACAAATGTATTTATTTATCTATCAATACATCAAATAATCATTCGTCCAGCCTTTCTCCCTATACAGTTATGGCTTATAAAACATTTAAAAACAAGCAGCCAAAAAAAAAAATCTAATGTGAAAACACAATGAAATGTTTTACCATATTAAAACAACCCCTGAGTTAAAAAAACTTTAAAGCACATATTGGAAAAATTAAATAAAAAGGTCAGCGTTTCCCATTAAAAGCCACTTCTTCAACAACCAATAAGTTGCCCAAAACTTAAGCTGGATAAAAAGAGGCATAGAAATCTATTGTGTGTAGTGTATAATTAGATATTGTTATGTGCTGTCAAGTTGCCTCTGACTTATGGTGACCCTATGAATGAGTTGTCTCCAAAGTGTCCTGTCCCCAACTGCCCTGTTCAGATCTTGCAAACTCAATGCCTTTCCTTTAGGGAGTCAGTCCATCTCATATTTGGTGTTTATGATTTCCTGCTACCTTCAACCTTTCTCATCATTATTGTCTTTTCCAGAGAATCTTGTCTTCTCATGATGTGCCCAAAGTAGGACAGACTCAGTTTCATTTTTTTTTTACTCCAGAGGTAGTACGGGCTTGATTTGATCTAGGACCCACTTGTTCATCTTTCTGGCAGTTCAAGGCATCTGCAAACCTCTCCTCCAGCACCACATTTCAAATAAATCATTTTGTTTCTTGTCATCTTTCTTTACTGTCCAGCTTTCAAATGCATACATGGTGATTGGAAATGTGATAGTGTGGATGATAACTAAACATGCACTCATCCTAAACCTTTGCGGCTAGTATAAAAGAGATCTATACAGACTATATGCTGTATGTACCACTAATGCACTACTCGTCAAGTGGATCTTCTAAATTTGGAGGGATGGGTTTTGCTGCAAAATATGGCCAAAGTAATTTTTTCTCTTTGGCCCTTTTCCTTCAAACCATTCCACCTATTTGTTTATGAAGGATTCCATAGCCATAAATTGTAGCCAAATTTCTGCAGGACAACTCCTGCTGAGTTAATAAGGTTTCCTGTAATTGCTCTGTTGGCAGAGCTCCATCGTATAATTCATTCTTCTAACATGTCTGTCCAGTCCCCCCTACACACAGTTTAAGCTTCTTTTCATTTGAAGTGTCATCTTTTGGGGAACAGGGACTGACAGAGAAATCCTTAAAAAAATCTACTCAGAATAAGTCCCATTAAGTGCAATGAGGCATTGTCCTAGCTATGCTGGTGTAGGACTGCAGCTCAAAAGAGTGAAAGCAGGGGCACCATTGACTGCTATGCCGCAGGCAGCAAAAATTATTGGGCCAGCCCTGGTGAGAAATACCAAAAAGAGGGAGAGATACACACTAGTGATGCTTCAAACCCCTCCAGTGGAGTCTGGTGACTCTGATTTTGTGAGGTGCAGTAAATTCGTTCTAGATTTTATCCCTACCTCCCAAATAGGTTCAGTACCTTGGATACCACCTTTAAAAACTCTCATGAGTGCACAGCTCTTTCTTTCTGTCACGTCCTCTCTTCACTACCCATCACCAGGCTGGTCCAAGACCTTCTGCTGCCTGAGCCCTGGCAGCAAATATTGCTTCTGCTTTCCCTCATGTCAAGGAGCACCGAACCCAAAGCCTGCCAAGTTATTTTGGCAAACGAGGCAGAAAAATCCCTCAAGCACCATGCTGCACCTCTAGCAGTGAAGTGAAATATGACAACCAGACACTGATTGCCTTTCATGGTACTCAAAACCGATCACCCTACTCAGAGATGGGGAAAGTTGCTTGTCTGGAATATGACTGCCAGAGTCTGTCCAGTCAGCAGAACGAGAGGCTATGTTAGCAGGGGAATTGTGAGAATTTTAATCCAGAGAAGGAACGTTTTCCATTTCTGAGCCTCAGCACAACAGTGAGGTGTTGCAGAGTTTTGAATTTTTGGTTAAATTCCTCTAGTGAGCAGCAGAACTGCAGGGATCCACAGAGCAGAATAGCGTCAAGTTCTCTAGAGTAGACCACTCTTTTTCTCATTAACTGGCACTTACAGTCTCAATAACTAACTCTGAGACATTAGTAGGAGAAAGAATAAAAACAATTTTCTTTACTTACAGTTATGAACAAATCAAACAGCAAACAGACAAACATTACTGCTTTGAGCAATGGACTTCAACAGACTCACTGTTTTCAAAAGACTACCGAGAGGGAAGAAGATACTGAGCAGAGAAGTGGAGCTCTCTTTGAATTCTTAGTTAGTGTTGGATAGATTGATAATCACCCAGTCCAGAAAGGTTCCTTCCAGGCAGCATGCGAGGTTGCAGAAACTCCAACATAAGGCTAGCCTTGTTTCCTATGCATGCAAAGCAGAATAAGAAGTAAAAACAACCCAGAGTTCTGTGGCATCTTAAAGACGTTTTATTGGCATCAGCCTTGGTAGATTGCTCCCCACTTCTTGAGCTGCATCTTGGGTTAAAGATGTCTGATCTTTGCTACAACAGACTAACACAGCTGCCTTCTTAATAGAATAGGAACTGATTCCCAGAGGATCCATCCTTGCAGGGATTGCCTGACACCAAAGCTGGTCTGATTTCCTCCAGCATTACAATCGGTCCCTCATCTTTTAATATCTTGCTCTGCCTCTTCCACCTGGTGTCTCTGCTTATGTAGCAGTATGCCAGTTACTTTACTTTGCTGCCAGATCTGAACCTGCCCGCTTGAGTCCCCCGAGATGCATCAGAAATGGTTGCTTTTTTAAATGTATGGCTCTTGCGTAAAGGAGAACACCACAAGTCACTCTGGAATTTTAAAATTATATGTATATATATTTTTAAAAGGCATCACTCAATGCATCTGACCTGAATACATATTAATAAGGCCCAAGAGACATTTAATATTGTTATTTATTTATTTATCTACTTCATATGAGAAAGGGGAGGGGAAAGTGAAGTTGCAGGGGAACTACTTGGAATCCAGGAAGGAAACCTTGGAAAATAGATCTTGCTGGCTGCCCCAAAAGCTCATTAGGTTTCCATAATAGTTCTGAAATAACTTGCCTGTTGGGAAAAGTGTAACTGAGCTGGAAGCTGACAGTACAGCTACTTTAGCAACAGGGAATGATTTAGTCTGGGTCGCTTTGGAACAGTTTAGAACGGTGGGGCTTAATTAGATTGCTCCTTCTGTTCACATGGAAATTGCTCCTGGATCCCATATAGTTGTGATCTAGTCAGCCACAGGTTGGCGTTTGATTATTCCATTTGGTTGCAATGTGCCCCTCCCCTTCTTGCTCCCCACTTCCTGTCCTCTTTTTCAATAGCTGTATACTAACTGGGAAACAGACTGTTTCCATTTGCTTGCGGTAGGTCATTAATGCTAATTTTTTATGCACACAAAGGGGGGGAGGTATGGAATGCCATATTTAAGCCCTGTGTTGCTCCTTCCTTTTTTAAAATTAATTTTTTTAAGTGGCATAGCGCTGGATTGTTTCATTGCTGAAGAACCTTAAGTGACCCTTTGGCTTTCTTTGTTTCTGAAATACATTTCCATCTTAAAATAAATAAACATTACTGCCTATTGTTTTTTTTAAAAAACATAAATTTTTTTGTAACATGCCTTTTTTTCATTTAAAAATAGGATGGAGGATGCCATCTGCAGTTACAGATCATGTAGAAAGAACACTTCCTCAACCCCACACTGGAGTGAGCTAGGCGATAACACAGCAAGAAAACCATGTTTATTTGTACTGATCCTGATGCAAAAGGGTTTGATATTGAATGGATCATTAAGATCCATTAGCTTCAGAAAAATCTCACTCAGGGTAGAAATTAAAACTGCTAGAAAACTGCCAGTGGCCATGCTTACTCTGGGATTCTGGGAGCTGAAGTCCAAAGAAGCTTGTAGACTGCCACACACAGACTACTTCTGCTTCTTACTCTGAGGAAGCAAAGTACCGTACTAAGGGCTAGACCTTAAATCCTGCTGCACAGCTATGCAATTGGTGTAACATTTAGTAGTGAATTGTTGTAAATTAAGAAATCACTGTAGACATTATCTGATGCATATTGAGTCATGCAACTTAGCATGTAACAAAAAACGTTTACAGAAATTTATTAAATCACAGCAGTTCACCTCTAAAAGTTATGCCATTTGCTTGACTAAGCAACAGGATTTCAAATGCTGCCAGTGTTCATAGCTGTCACCTTGAAGGCAGGGCAAGGTGAAGACACCGCACTGTACCAGAACAGCCTTGGTAGCCAGATGGGCGGTATAACAGTTGAATAAATAAAATAAAATAAATAAATGAGTAGTTTTCAGGCTATTGGTCCATTCAGCCTCATATTGTCTGCTGTGACAGATGGCAATGGCTTTCAGAGTTTCAGGCATGCCCTCTTCTATTGCAGTTCCCCATGTGGCAGCATGCCCTTCGTCCTTGGACCTGTCTGGGTATGGTTGGCTCAGTCAAAGGGGTGGAAATATATTTTGTTAATGCTATGCCATGCTTCGAAGAACACTACAATCTCAAGTGCCCTCCCCTTGGCATCTGCTTTAAGCGATGTCTGTAGTTTGTTTCTATGGCATGGTACCAACCACCCCTCAACTGTTTACACTGGGCCATAACAAGCAGTCTCGGGAGAATAACAATAAGCTACTGCTGAATCCCCCTACATTTAAAGAATGCAAAACTCTTGCTGGCTAAGCATTAACTCATCTAGTGGGTGGCTGTTCTGTGCATGTTTGCTTCCATCTGAATCCCCATGATTTTTCTGGTAGGAACTCAAGTTGACATATACGGAGGTTCCTTTAACTTTTTTTGTATTCGTTAATCCCACATGTTTCTGCATTCCTTTTCATTTGAAAACCCAAGTAGAAAAAAGCGAATAAAATAATAGACCAATAAATAATAAGAAAAAAAGAATAGCGATCAAATAAAAACAAAACAATCTATTAAATGATTTATCAAAACTCATTGATACTGTAATAAGAAAACATGCAGTGTGTGAGGGGGTCTTATCCCTCCTGTCTGCAGTATACCTCCTAACCAGTAGGAGGGCACAAGGTGCATTTGGAACCCTTCCAAGGGATTGAGGCTGAAAACTGGATGGAATTGCATCTGCTTCTTGGTTTTGTTTCTGGGGATGATGTCCTCTGCCAGTACCAGCTGGGCCTAGTGGGGAAATGGCTGAATTAACTGATCGGTATTGGTGGGGGAAATTGTGTACATTTGGAGCCCGCCAAATTTCATGGAGAAGGTCCATCCCAAATCATGGGCACCACAACAAAGCATCAGGCAAAATTCACTCTTTTGCAGTCTGTAGGCCCTCCATTCTCTGCCAGAGAAGAGATTCTCTATGGTTTGAGGGCCACCTTGGCATCCCTCCTTCATGATAGAGAGCCACCGCAGTTTTTCCACTGCCCATCCTTTCCATTGCCTAACACTCAATCATAGATTTTGATGCTCTGGGGCAAAGCCCCAATTGCCCTTCCCTACTTATAGCCCTGGCCTTCATAGCTGCTGGGTCAGTCTGAGAGGTAGAGACCAATGTAATGTCACCCTGCATGGTGCACAGTGCAATTGGGGACTGCAAATCAGATTTTCCTGGTTTGAGGTTGACAATAGGACCACCACCTCTACAGCCTGCTGCCTCCGAGTTCCAGCAGGAACGGAGCACAAATGCACCCTTAAGGGAGCAATTTCTTCCAGTCTCAGTGCTATCCACTTAGTTCAGAATCTGCCTATTGTTTCCTGCTCCCTATTTCTGTCTGTCAGCTGCAGGCGGGGAGGGCATTGCTTGCAAGAGGGAAGCGCTTGGTGAAAAGGAGAGGTACCTTCTCAGACAAGGCTTTCTGCCAAGCCTTTCTGCAAGTTAACCAGCCCATGCATGCAAGAGCAGAAAGAATACTTTCCTTTTAATAGGTTGTCTGATTATCCGATGAATAGCAAATGCCTTAAGGGTTAAAAGCCTGTTCCATCAACTTGGAAGGACATCATCAAGAAGGACCAAAGCTTGGAAATGTTATTTTTTTGGACTTCAGCTCCCAGAATCCCCAGTCCTTGCCACTCACTGACAACTACATCTGTCTACATTACACAGTGATATCAGTTTTATAGCACTTGGAAGATACGCACAACTCTGTCCTACAGGATATTGGAATTTGTCGTTTGGTACGGTCCTTAGAATGTCCTGCTGGAGGACTCCCATGAACTCCTTGAACCAGAGCAAAGAATTCTTCTAAGTACTTAATTGGACTACATGTCCTCAGATTCCATCAGACAGAGCCACAACAGTTACAGTGATATCAAACTGTTATAATCCTGTAGTGCAGATACAGCAAGCAAGCAAATGATGGAGTTGAAGAGGGGGAAAGTGGCAGGTACTGCTAACAGTTTGACCACTTCTTCTTCTACTTTTTTAGGGCGACGGGGGATGGTGTTAGTTTCTGCACAATTTGATAAATTATTTTTAAAAACATAAATAGTTATGGTTGTCATTCCAATCATGGCCACCCCATCAGTTAACTAGTTACCATTTAAGGTCCAGTTTTGAAAAAGTAACTTATGATTCTTCAACTGCAACTTACAGAAACCTTCCCTTAGCCTAGCCACTGGCATGCTGGTATTCTGAGAGTTGAAACCCCCCCCCCAAAAGTAACTTTCCTATCTCTGGAAATAAACCTTGCTTGTTCCAGCTACCTTGTCTTGGCACTGCCAAAATTGACTTCCTGGTACCTCCCCCCTGCCCCGCTGCCAATCCCTCGCTGACCCTCTGCATCTCTGTTAGCTGATGGAAGCTTCTCAGCCTTGGCTGGCATGAACTGAATTTCAGAACCTGTTTAAGTTTTGGAACGGAGGTGTTGGTTTGGTGTTTCAGACGGAGCTAACTAACAGCACTGGGGGAACAAATGCATAAAAGATGGTCTCTTTTGCACCTTTGTGCTGTTGTGTGAATTAAACGGGCAATCACCAACAGAGGAGAGAATCCCCAGTTTGCCCACAAAGTATGATCGCAGAAGGACTAATGACTTTCCATACAATGATCATTCAAATGCCACCAGTTCTTAACTCTTCTCTCGCTCCATTTGCTCCACAGTAGCCATGGGCATGAGTGAGTAATATGCACCACTTTCCTTTGAAGGCAAGTCCTGCACTGTCTAACCTGTTCCTGGGAATGGAAGCATAAGCAAGATTACAATTAGCTGCAGCCTCCCTAAACTTTCTTAGAGTCAAGCTGGGCAATAAGCCTAGCACATAAGTGATACTCCTTCAGGTTGTGAAAGACATTTGTTTGTTGCAGCATGTGCTTTTAGGAGCCCTGTGGTGCAGTGGTTAAACTACAGCACTGTAATCAAGACTCAGCTCATGACCTGAGTTCAATCTCAATGGGCTCAGGAAGCTAGCTTGAGGTTGACTCTGCCTTCCATCCATCCAAGCTTGGTAAATTGAGTATCCAGCTTTGGGGGTCGGAGGGGGCAATGTGCAGCCTACATAATTAAATTATAAATTGCCGAGAGAGTGCTTTAAGCGCTATGGGGTGGTATATAAGCTGTACAATTTTGCTTTACTTTTTCTTCAGCTCTGTATCTTGCATTTAGTGAGCGTTCTTTTGATTGCTCATCAGAAGTAAATGCAGGCTTGCTTTGCAAATCTGATTACCAAGGCATCTTTGAGAAAATCGTACCAGTGGAGTAAAAATGTGTGAATCTCAACAAATGTATTCCCTTTTAATGCCTAAACTGATGCTCAGTGAACCAAAGGACAATAACATTCTTTGTTCAAGGGCAATCAGTGTAGAGCACATAGGGCAAGCCTCAGGGCAGCAGGTGCTTTCAATTTCAGAGCGGGGGAGACTCCATTCTGGGTGTTATTCTGTTAATTTAAGGGAGTTGTGCAAAATGTTGAGCCTAATGTGGAGGTTAGGGTTCAGGACATCAGTCAGCTCCTGCAAAATTCAGATTAAAATCTAGACCAGATTGACTGACCCTGTGAAATCAGAATCACTAGCTGAACCTCATCCTTGGAAAATATGATTTAGGTGATTTTTGTCTTTGTAACCGCTCCTTTCAATTGCAAATTGGGCTTCTAAGTGCTGACAGGGATGTAACTAAGTGAAGACCAGAAAACAGAGAATGAAAATGGAGGAACTGTGTGACACCTATCTTGCATTTTGTTGTTGTTTAGTCGTTAAGTTGTGTCCGACTCTTCGTGACCCCATGGACCAGAGCACGCCAGGCCCTCCTGTCTTCCACTGCCTCCCAGACTTGGGTCAAATTCATGTTGGTAGCTTCGATGACACTGTCCAACCATCTCGTCCTCTGTCATCCCCTTCTCCTCCTGCCTTCACACTTTCCCAACATCAGGGTCTTTTCCAGGGAGTCTTCTCTTCTCATGAGATGGCCAAAGTATTGGAGCCTCAGCGTCAGGATCTGTCCTTCCAGTGAGCACTCAGAGTTGATTTCCTTCAGAATGGATAGGTTTGTTCTCCTTGCTGGAGAGTCTCCTCCAGCACCACAATTCAAAAGCATCAATTCTTCGGCGGTCAGCCTTCTTTATGGTCCAGCTCTCACTTCCATACATCGCTACTGGAAAAGCCATAGCTTTGACTATGTGGACCTTTGTGGGCAAGGTGATGTCTCTGCTTTTTAAGATGCATGCACTTTGCATGCACTAACGCAGATGCAAAGAGAGTGCGAAGAAGATCTATTTGCATGAATGGAATATTTAAGTATGTTGCAAGGCTTTGCTCTCTGTAAGGGATGCCAGCATTCTGAGTGCCTGAGGGCTTAATATGAGACTAGTAGGTTTCATCTTGAGTATGCATGTTACATACAGAAGCTCTCAGGATTGATCCCAGTGTGGAAAAGCAGCAGGAGATGGGAAAACTCTACCCAAAAGCTGATGCCAGCCTGGGAGTATAACATTAACCTAGATGGAGCAGTGGTCTAGCCTGGTATAAGGCAGGTTCATACATTCATAATTCAAACCAGTTGAATTAATAAATCCAAGCTTCTAAGTATCTATGAATCTGCAATGGGCATTTGTACATTTAAGCTTCTAAATAACTAGTCCTTTTGAATCTGCAATGAACATACATGGACATCATGCTACATAATAAGAACTTAGTGCCTTTTGACATATAGGTTTCCACCCGTCTGTATACCTTTTAAAAAAATGTTTTCATATCAGACCTGAGGGGGGACTGCTATGACTAGGGTCTGGAGGAGGTAAAAAAACAATTGCAACCTAGCTTGCTAAAAAGACAGTTACTCAAAGCCAAAGTGTGTGATGTTTTAGCTTTGTCAGCCTCCTTTTTCCCCCTGCTCCAGGCAGTTATGACACAGCTCCTAACTCTTTCTAGGGGTTCTGTTTTCTGCTCAAAGCCTCTGTCTCTCTTTGATTGAATGTTTTGGTGGAGCTGTTTGGAATGATGATGAGAATACTCCCTGACCTCTTCATTGCAGGCCCTCAGCCGCTTGGTGATTTGAAAGTTTATTTCTCCTGCTGTTGTGGTGGCACCTTGACCCAGTGCATCACCTGCTTTTAGCTTTGGTCAGGGCTGAGATATTTTACAGATGGTGTATCAATTACGACTCTTGACTCCAGACTCCTTGCTTGAAACCATGGAGAGGTCTTTTGGGATCTGGAGAGCTGCATACCTCTCTGAGTTGAAATCTTCAGTGTGTTTGCAAAAAGGCAGGCAGAAGAGAGGAGAGGAAAAGTGTATGCTTTTTTTTTTTGCAGGACCCCAATATTTTCACTCCTGTCTGAGTGATTTTAGAATGAATGAAGGGGGCTGAGGTGAACATTCACAATTCTGTACATCATGGATAGGGACAGTATGGCTTTCCAGAGACTGTTGATCAACAGTATCCACCTTCCTGAGCCAATATAATCAGTGATGAAGGATGATAGGAACTGCAGTACACAAGTATCTGAGTCGAGCCCACAGTCTCCACACCAGGTTTGTGGTTTTACTTTGTGTTTATATCTCTAGATGGGCCACTGCTAGCAGTCTGAAGTGAGCCAGGGATCGTAAAGACGCTGAGGACACAAACAAACCAACTAAGCTACAAATTAGGGCCTCGTCTTATGTTCTTTTTATATGCTGTCAAGCCACCCCCAAATTATGGCAACCCTAGTCTGGTTTTTAAGAGATGAGATTTCAAGGAGTGGCTTACCATTGCTACTCCGTGTGAGTTTCCACAGCCAAGGGAGAATTTGAACCCAGTTCTTGAGTACTAGTCTGACGCTCTTTCCCCTATACGTATCACACCAGCCACCCTCAGATTATCAGGGATTTCTAAATAAACATGAACGGATACAGTACCAAACTCCAAGTTTTACCAGTGGGCTATCATTTCACTTTTAATTACTCCTTGTGTTACACATTAATAGATTGCTATCATCCTTATCCTCACCCGCACACATGCAAATAATTTGTCTCGCTGCACATGACTGGCCCAATGCCCTTATAGACTGGCCTGAAAAATACAGGGAAATACTTCCTGCTTCCCTCTTGTGTCTGATTCTGATATTGCACTTTGGAAATATTTAGAAAAAAATATGAAACAAAATTATTTGTTTATTCATTTACTATTTAGGATTGTCAAGCAAAGAGTCTAAACCCCCAAAAAATGCTTCTTAAAGTTAGTCTAAAAGTACCTTAAAATGTCCTTCAAAACAATTATTTGAAAGTTACAAGGTCTTGCTCATTATTCCTAAGTAGTTCAAGTGTTACTTAGTACACATAAGAAGTAACTTTGTGGCTTTATGACTATTTGTTGTCCAAACAGATAACTCCTTCACTTATTAGTTACTTGTGAGCTCTGGGTTGCTTAGAATAATACACTTGGAGGAGTAATAATGTAGAACCTGTTAAATGTGACATATTTTATGGTCTCAACATATCAGAATCCAGTCCAAGGTTCTAGACTGGCCCTTGCTGATGCCTAGGCATTGCTGTGTTACTGTACAGAACCACATGGATGTAGGCAAACCAGAGCCTGCAGGTCAAAGTTCCAGGACTTGCTAATTTTCAGGGATTACACAATCATCTGCCACCCCCCTCTGTAATCCTCACAATAGCTGGGGTAGACGCTGATTCACCCCGGAACAATATACTGTTGCAAACTCTCTGTACTGTAATGCAAAGTACTGGAGGGTGGGTTGGTCTGGAATCAAGAGCCACTAGCTTTACAAAAAAACTGTTCCTCATGTGTTCATATGGATCAATTCAGATGTGTGCATTTTAGACTCTCTTTAATGGGGCCAGGCTGGGTATGGTGATTGCCGTGAGGAGAGCCTGCACTTCCAAATTTCCCACTATGCCACTGCAGAGCAGTTAAAGACCTGTCTGCAGCGCTAATCACAATCAGCAGGGTTGCAGACAGTCCTTGAAAAAAAGATGGCTTTTATGCTCCCTTTGGAAAGTGGATCAGCTTTTTTGTTCTTTTTCCTTTCTTCTTTTTCCTTTCTGGTGCTTTCAGCTGCTATACTCTCAGGAACTGAAGAGCCTGCAAAGTTAGTTCCTGTAACACACTCCTATTTTATTTGAGCTCTTAAGAAGTCCAGAAGCTCGCTCTCTCTCTCTCTCTCTCTCTGTATGTGTGAGATCAGGAGAGAAATTATGCATTTATTTACAGAAATTGATTCATTCCTTCAGAGTAAAAGGTTTCTGGATGAGCTGAAACTGTGTTGTACCCTGCTGGCTGTTATTGCTGCATTTAATTCATGGGGGTTAAAACGACAGCACCTTAAGAGTCATTTCTTTTGTAATTGAATGGATTAGTGTGCAGGGCATGAGTCTGCAACCACACAGAGCACCTGCAGATGTAGGTACTGGAGACTGAATACAACAGCCTGAGAAGTTCTGTGTTTGTTTTGCTGGTTTATTTATATCCAGAATGTGGAACCTGGGGCCCTCCAGACATGGTCGGATAACAATTTCCATCATCTGTGACCACCAGCCATTTTTGCTGGGATGGATGGGGATTGTGCAAGATAGTCAGAAGCAGTCACATACAAGAGAGCCTGTGAAGCCACCAAGCTAAACTTGCCTGTTGAAATCCATAGGGCTTAGAATGGTTCCTCATGCATCAGAAAAAAATACAAATTATAATGCATATTTGCACAAAATTGCATATGCTGATGTATAGGTACAGAAACAAAATTAGGAAAGATTTGTATTGAACCTCCTTAGGATTCTTTATCTGTCAGTTAACTTTCAAATATAAAATGTCTTGAAAAAGAGGACTGTTCCCTTGTAGCCTTTCAAACAAAACTGTCTTCTATAAAAGTGGATAGATCACCAAGCTAATAGGGCAAGCATGGGCAACAGATAGAGCAGGATCTATGGATGGATCTCTCTCTGAATTGGCAAGAGAAAAGCAAGAATAACATAACTCCAATATACCTGGGAAATGCCCATTGTAGATTTGATGCCAAAATCTATTGAGCTATCAGGCAGTCCATACACATTTTGCTGTCTGCTTGCCCCCAGCAGTGGCCAGATTATTGTGGCACCTCTTTGTAGAGATGGCAGTAAAAATAAAACCCATAATAGCAAACTGAATAACTGTGATTTGCTACCCCTCCATAATATCTAATATCTGTTGTCTGAGGTGGCCAGACCTCATGGAGGCACCAGTCCTGTATTCCTGCAATAAGTTATGGGCCTTTTATTAATCTACCTTTCTGTCTTTTTGGCTGGACCCTGCACAGATTTGATATTCCTGATTCCTGCCGTAACTTGCATAGTCTCTCCAGCCTCTGTGACTTTATTGCACACTTATGTATTTAATTCACATGCCTTTGATAAGGAAATAAAAGCCTATATGCAAATGTTGGGGTGGGTGAGTTAGCTCAGTGTGGTTAATGACCCTGCCATTATGGACACCGGTAATCCAACGGAAGAATTTCTTCTTTAAAAATCATATTCAAAAAGATACGGCATTGAATTCCCTGACGCCAATACAACTGTAAACACAGCCAGTGCTGTCCCAGATTCCAGCTGGTTATAGAAATGCTGTGTTTCCTCAGACTTTTAACTCCAAATTACTGGTGGAAATGTTTAATTTCTTACCAGGACCCGACATGCTATCCAGTAGCTCTTTTCTGTATCTCTCCAATAGCACAAAAATTGAGGCATGTGAAGACTCTTAAGTTGGATGTTGATAAAGCTTGCCGAATTAGATAAATCCAAAGTGGAGATATATATTTCATCTTAAAGTTTATGTGTGCAAGGGGGGTAGAAGCCTCAGATCCTTGAACACTCTCATAGATGCAAAAGCCGGAAAGAGAGAAGCTAATGGTTGGAGGTGCATTCAACATAAAGTTGATTTAATTTACAAAACCCTTAGCTTCAACCCAGAGTTCTTGGAGGTGCCTCTGAAATGGATTAGCTGAGTTTTACCACGTAAACAGATAAGGGGTTTAGGAAGAAGTGCAAACTCCTACCGCCATTTACAATCAGCTTTAAACAGTTATATGATTATCTTCAAGAGATTTGGGAGTATTTTTCTTTTTCTTCCTTTTTCTTATTTCATTTATTTGTTTATTTTGTTTCTTATTCTTTTGAGTCTAGAAAGAAGTAAGCACTAACAAATTAGGGCAGGGTGGGGAGAACAGGCGCAGTCTAGTAGGTAGAGTTCTGGCATAGGAATCAGAAGATCTAGCTTCAGATTCTCACTCAGCCATGGAAAGTCACTGGGTGTTTGTGTGGAGCTGGTAAAACCATCTGTTGAACATTTCTCATACCTTAAAAACCCTGCTAGGATCACTGTCATTCAGCAGTAACCTAATGACATGTAACAACAGGGAGATGTATATCCATACAGATGTTATTGGGCTACAACTCCCATCAGCCCTTAGCTGTGCTGGTTTAGGAATAGATTATCAGAACTGCAATCTAGCAACATCTAGAGGACTGCATGTTCCCCCATACCTGAATCTGGGTTGTGCAACCAGCTTTGAGTAAGAGAGGAAAGATTTATCTTTACCTCACCTTCTTATATGCTGTTTCGGGTTCCATTGCTGTTCATGCCTGGTTCCATCCTTGCTGACTCTCACTGCTTTCTTGAATCTTGTGTGAAACATAGACCAGTATACGGTGCCCATTGATGAAGGATGATGTTACAGATAATCTGTCTATAGAAGAGGGAATTCCTTCAATGTGGAAAGCAATCTGAGTGTACAGTTTCTTCACCTCTCTTAATTTGCAAATTAGCTATCCGTGTGCACAGAAATGCATGTGTGTGAGAGATTGTTCTTCCAAACTTAAGTCCAGGCTCCTTTGAAGTCTGATTTCTCAAAGGCAAAAGTCTGTCTGAATTACGTCTCTCCAATACCTATAATGCTTTTAGCAGTTATTATAGCTATGTTTAACTTCTGTTTCTGCTTCTAGTGAATAGCTAAATCAGTTTAAAAAAAACACCACAAAGAGTCTGTGTGGCAACTTAAAACTGAACAAGATTTTGGTGGGTGGCGTAAGCTTCCATGGCCTTCATCCTCCCACTTCATCTGATGTAACAGTACATTGCCATGTATTACAGTTCTGCTTATGATTCCTATTCTGTTGAATATTCTGCATCCTGGCGGATCTGGCCCTCCAGAAATACACCACGCTGAGAATTAATGCTGGCAGTGAATTAAGTTAAAGGAAAGCACGGGACTGCCCTTCCAGAGAGGCCAATTAAACTGATGGAAAATCTGGACACAGGGACTTTGGCTGGCACTGGCTCACTCCTGATCTGTGACTGACACAGGACTTCCGCACTGCTCTCTTAATCTGTGATGGCATTTCAAACAGAGGAGCCAAAAAAGTGACTTTTCTCTGTAGGATGTTCAGCAAAGGTGGTGAGCTCCCTGTTTGATAAAGGCAGGAAGGAAGTAAACTCGATATTTTTGAAGGAAAAAATTATCCTGTACAGGGAATAGAACAGATTAATGTTGGAGTTCAGATACACCGTTTTCCATGGACTGGCACTTTGCTACTCTGGAAGGATGGAGGATTCTCAAACAATTTTTGCTTCTTTATGTTCAGAGCACTGGGTTCGTTGGCCATCAGCTTCTGTGCAGATTAATAATAATGAATGAGTGGACTGTTTTAATTACCTATATGCAAACATATGAGGAATTTCTCCTGCTTCTCATATTATAAATGGAAATGGCATGGTAAATGTATCTTTGCGTTGTGGTTATTATAGATTTGTTTGTCTGCTACAATCGCAGGTCAAAGAGGTTTTGCAGGTTTTTAAATATGCTTCAAAAACCTGCGTAGGAGATGACAGAGAAATAACTACTCAGGAGAAGCCCAAGACATTTTGCTGCCTGAGGCAAAGGACAAGCAGGCACCCGTTCCATCCCATGCACGACTGTAATCTGAAACAGACTTCAGTGTTTGCTGTAGGATACACTCCTCCATCAAACCAGAGACAATTATTTTAGAAGTTTTGGAAGAGGTGAAGTTAAAGGTTGTCCCTGATGCAGGGAGACATCTCAAGAGTTTAGAAGGAAGAGCTAAGAAGTTGCAAATACTGACCTCCTCCTGAGGGATTGCCCAAGGTGCCCAGTGGTAGGACCAGCTCTACAGCTTCTCACTGAAGCATCTTCAAGCCTACAATTGACTAGCCGTTGGATTCTCCTGGATAGGGATAAACGGGTTTCCTATTCCATGTGGTCTCAACATGTAAATAAGTAACTTTTACTCTCTTTTTTTGCTATTTCATCCATTTCCAGTTCTGCAATGAAGAAGACGAGGAACTACCACGCAAAAAGTTGCAAATACTGTGTGTACACTCAGATTTGTTGTAATTCATACATTTAAAAAAGCTACAACGCCTCCACATACATAACAGTAGAGGAAGAATCCAAGTTCAAGTTTCCTCTTTTTGACATTTATTTTATTGAAGCTCTTTCTTTTCAAATTAAGAATTAGGTGTATTTTGAGAGAGCAAACGGAAAGCCAGATTACCCAGAGGTTTAACAAGAGCAAAAAGCCTCACATAACTTACTCTTCTTCTGCAGTCTTCTATCCGCATTTGTGTACAGTGTAACAAATAGCATTTCCTAGTTACTTCTCAGGACATTTTAAGATGCATTTTGGGTAGATTTTTTAAACGTGTGTGCCACTTTCTCACCAATCCTAAATTAAACATATACACCCAAAGTAGCAACAAGGAAAGGTAACTGTGGGAATTAATGTTGTGAATAACAAAAACAAATGTTTTACAACAGGAAAAATAACAAATTACTTTTGTGGGCATTGCAAAGATCTAAATAACAAACTACAGGGACACTCTGAATGAGTGCTAGGCATTAAGTAACACCACTTATTTTCCCACAAGGCCTCTGTCTATCGGGCATTTTTGGAACCTAACTAGGACTATTGCCCTAACACACTGCGATCCACATGTTAATTTCTCGTGGTGCTCCAGAATGAAGTCAGACTGAAGGTATTGTGGGAAATGAAAATGGCAGACCACGATGCCCTAGTGGGTGGGCAGCCATTTTGATTTCCCACAGTGCCCCACAATTAAGCTCCACTTGGAGGAAATTAAAGTGCTATCACCTGGCAGTCAGCACTGATTTGGACCACTGGCGTGTGTGTGTGAAAAACAACAAATAGTGGTGGCAGGGAAAAGGAGTCATCAGTAGAGATTTCAGCCAAGATGCTGGAGCCTTGGCAGCTGCCCCAGAACACTGGGTCTGCCGGTGTTCCTGTGTGTGCATCATGAAGCCAAAATGCATTCTGATGCCCACAAAAATGCCACACCCCAGAAAAATGAATTTCTAGAAACTCTTGGGAGGGAGCTGATCTCTGCAGAATAACAATTTTAGCATCTGATAGTATTAACAACATTTTAATGAGGCGTACTGCTAAAAGCAAGTACGTAGCAGGACAAAAAAACTGGGAGATTAGGAGGAGTGGTCAGCTACTAAAGCACTGGGGTTGCTTTCGTTATTGCAGAGTGTTGCATCCATGCACAGGAATCCTGCCATGGCCAATGAAAAACTGCTGTGAGAACAGAATTTCATGACAAGCTGAATACAGATTAACATCTATATGTGGGGGTGGCCTGGCAGAAGTCTGAAAAACTGCCTGGTTTTTACTGGTCTAGCCTGAGCTAGAACAAGAGGTGTCTTATTTGTGGCTTTGTACGCTGCATTTTAGTTTAATGCGGACATGGGCGGTCAGTCAGTGTTCTCCAGGTCTTTCTGGGCTATACCTCCCAAAAACTACAACTCCCAGTCAGTGTAGTCCATTGATATGAGAGTCTGGGAGTTCCAGAACCATCTGGAGAGCCACAAGGCTCCCCCTACATGATTTATGGGTCACTAGTTGCACAGGCCAGTTTGAGCCAGTTCAGGTGAAAGAATGGGGTGGCCTATTGCTGGAACAGGTTGGAGACATAGCACCTTTCTGTTCCAGAGTTTTCAATTTCTGGTGAAAATTCCTTTTTGCTATGTAGCAGAAATACAGAGACTTATCAAGGAGAATATATACAAGTTCCCCAGACAGTCCACCCCTTTCTCATTAACAGACACTTAATGTCTTGATAACTCATTCTGAAACATTTGTAGGGAAAAGAATAAAAAAGCCTTTCAGTACTTATAGTTGTTAACAGATCAACAACAAACAAAACAACTGCCTTCCAAAGAGAGGGAAATAAACACTCAGCAGAGAGGGGGGCTCTCTGTGAATTCAGAGGTGGGAAGAATCAACTGGTTAATGCTAGACAGAGTGACAGTCACTCCAGCACACACAAAGAGTCCTTCTCCGTTGCTATAACCAAAGGCAGCATGCGATGTTGTAAAAACTCCAACACTTTCAACAAAGGGAGGCAACTTATAGTGTCACCGGACTGCAACTCCCAGCATTCCCTGTCATTGACTGTGATGGCTAGGGCTGATGGGACTTGGAAATCCAACATCCTCTTGAGGGCTGCCCCTTGACCATCCCTACTAGAGGATTGCAGAATTCTGAACTACAGTTCCCAGAATTCCATGGGTCACACAGTCGGTAGCCATGCTGCCTAAAGAATTCTGCGAGCTGTAGTCCAAAACTAAAATCTGCACTCTTCTCATGCCTGCCTTGGACGTAATTTTTAGAAAACAGCAGTGCATGGGATGAAACAGGGCTTAGTGTGAGTGGGGTGCTATTTGGACTACAATTCCTAATTGGACTGCAATTTTGCAGTCCATGTGGGTTAGTTGCCCGGGGAGGCAGGCCATGTGGGCTAGTAAATTCTAGAATCTCTCTCTCTCTCTCTCTGTCTCTCTAACATATATATAACTTTTCCTGAGTTCTCTTATGCATGTGTAACTTGTCAAGTATAGATTGTTTATTGTGGCTGAAAATTCTGCTGAGTTGCCTCCCAAATCAAAGCTGCTACACAGAAAACTAAAAGAATAAATTCCATTTAAATGTCCATCCTAGCTTTGTCTCAGCTTGTTGCATGTGCCAGAGTGAGGAGTTGTCGAAGCCTAGGTTTCACATCTTGAGTTTCATACCATCTTCCGTTTCCCCCCTCCATCAAGTAAACAATATGAATTAGGTTACGAGTGTAGCCATTTTCAGCTTTCTCTGTGTTGAGGAAGTATTCTGACACCCTTGTTGAGTAAGTGAATCAGCGATGTTCAGCTGTTGGTTTAAATATATTTATAGGGATGCGTAGTACGTATGTTTAATGTCAATTTTCTTTCTTACTGTGTTTGATGCCCCTTAGAGCTTCCTAATCAATGCTTTTTAAGTAGCACAACAGATCATACCGTCTAGGTCCCTGGTCATTATATGATCCAGTTCCTCTTTGAATCATATGGTCTAGCGCCTCTTGGATCTCAAAAGACAGAGATGATACAGTTGAGCCAAGCCTTCTCAATTAGCTTCTGGTACTGCAAGATTTTCATGGCCCAGAGAATGCAGCAGGCCAATGATTATCCGCCTTTGGGTCTCCAGATTTTGGATGGAGTACAATTCCCGTGGCAATTGGTCATGATGTCTGGGACTTCTGCGAGTTGATGTTCAACAGGGTCAATGGTTAAGAACCAATGTGTTATGCCTCCCCTTTTCTTGTGGTTACTGGAATACTCTGTCATGGGAGAAGCAGCACTATGCTAAATTTCTCTTTTGCTACACCCTTAGGCTCAGAAGTGGCATGTGCATAATACCACTTTCTCCCCAAAGTTCACATTTAATTCTGACCTATTTGAATTTTAAACCAGATTCCTTTGAGGCTCTGGGAAAGCCACCTCTTCTCTCTGGTGGGCTATTCCCAAGTTGGGGAAAACCTTCCTTTTTAGCAAAGCATCTGGGCTGTGAAGTGCCCTGCATTGTCAATTATGGGTTTTTAACCACCCATGGTTTTAAACTTAGGTTCATAGTTGCCTTCCTTATTTCCTTTTGTTACTGGAATGTTTTAGGGCTAAAAGCTCATTTTAAGTTGTTAGTCCACTCTTTTCTCTTGATGTTCGCTGCCTGGAGGGCTCAGGAGGAAAGGGAGGAAATAAATAAATATGTACATAGTATGGCTAATTATCTCCAAGGCTGGCCCCATCATCAGACAGTGTGAGGCAGACATTTCAGGTAGCAGATTTTTGGAAGCCAGGAAATAGTAGCAGATTGTTACTAATTTATCTTATCATGGTGGTCTTTTTATTTTGCCATTATTGTCTTTTAATTAGGGATATATGTTTATAAGATGTTTTAACTCATGCATCAAAATAATGGGATGAGATGCTGGTGCAGGAGGTACCCTTAAGGAATCTCCTATTCTTTCTCTGCTTTTTTATCTCTCCAGCTTGCTTATTGCACCAGGGAGAGAAACCAATGTCAAGCCATTACCAAATGTAAAATACTGCAATAATTATGTGTCTATCTGCTGTTATTTTCCATAGCCCAGGTTCCTTCCCAACTAACCCCTGCCACTTTTAGAGAAAAAGCTTTTTAGAGAAAAAGCTTTCTCTAAAGGTAAAGTCAGGGTTATTCTTAATTCATGGTCATATGTGTAATGCCACAATTATGTTTCTGTTGTTTTTATCTCTAGCCTGGGGTTCCTTTACCCACTAACCATTGTTGCTTTTTACAGAACAAAGCTTCAAAGAACTGAATATCAAACAGAGGTCTTAAATCATTGCTAGGTGTGAAATACCACAATGCCTCACACAATTTAGAACTTGTGTTTACTATCCAACCACTGTCTCTTTATCTTGAGGCCATGTATAAATGTTTCCCATGTTGTCTCTCTGTTAGGTCTGAGGAAGTGGACTTGATCCAGGAAAGCTCACATTAAAATGTAGCAGTTCGCCTTTCAGGTGCCACAACCTCTTTGTCTTTGTCTTTTTTGCTTTTGTTTTGTGTCTCATCTGATACGCCTGCACAGAGTCACACAGCTACCACTTTGAAAATGACAAGCTGTCAATAGATCTCCCTCCCTATCTATCTATTTCAACTTTAAAAATAAATGTTCATTAATATTGCATATCCTAATATTTTGCCTGAGGAAGAGAGAGCACGCCTATTTGTAACACAAGCCCTACCAATGCAGACTTTTTAAAGTCCCAGCTTCAAAATAGAAATAAGTAAACACACAACAACTCCAGTTCTTAATGCACCTTGCATCACCACATGTTCAGAGCAAATTATTTGCTACCACTGTTGGCTATTCAAGGAAACTAGCCATACAGTATTACCCATGGCCTACTCAGAAGTAAGTCCCACTGAGTACCATTGGGCTTGTTTCTGAGGAAGCAGGGATAGGCTTGCAGCCTGCGGTTACCTAACCCAAAGGATCAACTAACAGAAGACGCCAACCGTTCTATTTAATTTTCTGTAATTTCCCCCCCCCCTCCTTTCCACTTTTCTTCTGAGCAGCCATGAACCTGAAAGGCAGCCATGCAACAGGTGAAGCCCTCCCAGATCTGGAGAGATGTAGGGATGGGTGGGCCTGAAAACACCACCTGTTGCAGTTCTGGCTGTTGATGCCAGCTATTCATGGAGCATGTAGATATTCCCCCCCCCCAAAAAAAAGGAGGGGAGGAGGCAGAGTGGATTAAATACCAATGCCTAATAGTAGCACCAAAGAAAAAGAAAAATTAAAAAAAAAAAGATTAAAAGGAAATTACATCATTTTTCAAAATTTCTCGGCTTGTTTATTCGCACCCTGTTCTAAAAATAAAAAAGCAAGCAAGCTTTTTTTTTTAAAACATTTGCCTTTTTTTTTTCTCTCTCCAGTGCAGCCCCACCCCTCTTTCCCCCTTAAAAAAAAAAAGAAAAAAAGAAGAGAGGAAAAAAAAAAGAAAAAAGAAATGGGTTCTGCAATTTCCTCGTGGCATTATGGGATGAAACAAAATGTAGGCCGAGAAGAGCGAGAGGAGAACGCTCGGCGGCGGTGGGCCGAGGCGCTGCGGCAGCCAATGGGGGCGCGGCGTGGCGCGGCTACCGCAAGGGGCGGGGCGCCTATTTCAGCCCCAAGGTGGGGAGCCCGGCCAGCCAGGCAGCCGAGGCTTGCTCGGGGAAAGCGAGCGGCAGGAGGAGGAGGAGGAGGGGTTGCCTCGGGGATCGGCGCCGGGGAAGCCAGCCCAGCCAGGGAGACGCGATCGCGGGGGGTGCTTGCTTGCTTGCTTGCTTTCCTCGGCAAGCCTTCTCGCCCACCCACCACCACCACCTTTGCGCCCAGGCAGGAGGAGGCCGGCAAAGCGGGGCGGACTGGAGAGAGAGGACTCGCGCCCCCATTGCGTCTTAGTTTCGAGGAAGTTTTTTTTTTCTTGTGGGGGGGGGTCCCAGAAAGACCCAGCACCCCTCGTTTATTTTTATTTTTGCTCCTCTCTCCCGTTTTCACTTCTTGAAGGCTTCGCCCAACACTGTGACGGTAAGGGGGGGGGCGTGCGCGCGCGGGGTTGGGTGCGCGTGGCGTTGCAAAAAAAAAAAAAAAAAACACACCCCAAAAACTGGGGGGGGGATCGGATGCTTTTGGGGGGTTATGGAAGGGATCCAGTTGAGCGGATGGGGGGGGGGAAAGAGGTGGAAATAGAGACAATACGCGAGGTTGTGGCCCTGGGAAGCGTGGGGATGGGGGCCCATTTCCTTGCTCTTTTGCCTTTCATCGTTTTGGTTTTTTTTTTGCATCCACGCCCATTACCCTTTGCGCCGTGCGATGGCGCGCCTGTCTCCTCGGAAGCAAGTCCCCTTGAGTTCCGCCGGCCTGCTTTGGACGCTTGGGGGATGCAGGGTGGCGGCCGCAAGCGTGGGTTGGGTTGCACCCTAGAGATCCGGCACCCTCTAAAACCAGCCCATCCTTCCTTTTGCGCTCAAGTGGGCCGAAGGAAGCGGAGCGCCACCTTCTCCGGCGAAGTCCAGCTGCCCCCCTCCCCCCCTCTGCTTTTGTGTGTGTCTTGCTGGAGGCGGGAGGGGTCCGTGACTAGCCAGCCCTCTCTCCCTTGGCTCCGGTGATCACCTCTGCAGTCATACAAATCGAAGCTCTTGGCTTCAAATGTTCCCGTCTGGGCTGCTGGCGCTACTTCTGCCTGCCCTCTTTTTCCTTCTGTATCGATAGAAACCTTAGAGGCATCATCCTTTTATTCTCCACCCCGCTCCCCATCTGCCTGATGCAAGGTCAAGCTTGAAATTTCCAGATTAGAGACTCTTGGTGGGGTGCTGGAGGATAACAAAGCCTTTTAGTTTCCAAAAACTGGGAGGAAGAAATGTTCCTCTTTTTTTGTGTGTGTGCCCCCCCCCCAATCTCTCACTTCTATAAAGATTAGTCCCAGAGGTTCCTTCAAGGTGTTGGAAGAGAGGGTGGAGTAAAATTGACCCCCCCCCCCAACCCTTTTGCCTCTTGGTGTTGCACCAAGGATGGTTTGGGGTCCTGCTTCCTTTCACCTTGTCCCTCCTTCCTTGAATCCTCTGTGTATCCCATTGCTCTGCTGATCATGGATGTTGGGGGTGGGTGGGGGTGGTATATGGATCTTTCTAGAGTAGGTACTGGGAAAGGGGGAGGGTTGGCCATTCTAAGGCCCTCTCCCCCCCCCCTCAAAGAGATGGTTGCCTCCCTTGAAGGCCTGCAGGTGGAGCTCCTCTTGGACAGGATCCAGGAATGTGCATGGGAGGGGTACTTGTGTGCGTGGCTTCCCTAAAATATTTCTGCCATCCTTTCCTCCCAAGTAAGTTGAAGGGGATGCCTCCTCTCAGCCAGGTTGAAACAGCCCTCAGGAAAAATGCAGAGGCAGCCACAGTTGATGTAAACCCAAAGTTGTGATGGATGACACAGCAGGGGCTGGAAGGGGGCCAAGTGATTTGGAGATCTTCCCACCTTCCCTTGTTTCTCACCCCTTCCCCCACCTCTGGTAACACCTTGCCTGGCAAAAGAGTCTGGGGAGTTCCAAAAGCTTGCACCCTATTGTGGTGTTGTTGTTTTTTGGGGGGGGGGGCAGGGGACTGACAAAGTAATTCCCCTTAAATGGCTTTTGAGGGCAGTGAAACATCCTAGCCAAAAGCAAGAAGGGAAAGCATCTTTCGCCTATGAACAGTGGGGGTTTTCTCCCCTTTGGTAGAACAGGTTGGGAAGGTATAATTTTAGGCTTCCTACCTTCTGAGAAAATTCCTGTGGCACACACACGCACACGTTCCCTTTTGGCTACACTGACCTTCAGGGACAAGCTAAGTCATGCCCAGAGGTTGGAAAAGTTACTGGTTTTTTACTTCAGTTTCCATGAGCCAGCATAGACCTAGGTGTCGGCTTCTCGGAGGTGTGGTCCAGATCAGTAACTTTCCCCAAATTTAGTCACGCTGCTGTGTCCTGGTAGAGTTTAGAATCCCCTTCCTCTCCATAGCTGGCCTGCTAAATACTGCAGAAGCCGGGTCCCCCCCCCCCCCCCTTTTCCAGCCACCTTTAGCGTTTCAGCTCATGCTTATTAAAATTCTTGGTACAGTTACTGCAGAACAGCAAAGAAGAGACCCAAGTATGGGGGGGAAAAAACACCAATGATTGAATCCTCTTCAGAGGATTATGATTTTATATCTATTGAAGTATTAGTAAGTTTCTTTCTCTATCTGCCAGGGTCCCCGAAGCTGTGTACAGGAAAATCACAATACTCAAAATATTAACAAACCATCTTTAAAAGTTCCATACTGTGGATCCTTCCTGAAGTAGCCTTTGCAAAAGTCCTAAAAAACATCAGTTGATCCATTGTGATGCAGACATACCTCTGACCGTGCCCCCTTTACTGGAACACTTGACAGCCTTCATATGTATCAATTCTTATTCTTATTATTTTGTTATTCCAAAATAAACTGTGCGTCAAAAGTCCTGTCTTTGGGAGGAAGATGGAACGAAAATCCTAATGTTGCTGCTATTTTTAATGGTCCAGATGCCTGATTGTATCATATAATTTTGGCAACCTGTTGGAAAGACAATAAGGTGTGAAGCCAGGAGGAGGTGGAAGGGAAATGGATAGTTCAGGTGCAACTGCAGGGAGGAAAAAAGCTACATCTCCCTCTCTGGAGCGATGAGGCCATCAGCTGAGCTTTCTTTGGTCGTCTCTGAAGTTTATGCTATAATGGATCAGAAGGGCTGATTCTCTTCCAGCAGCTATTGCATGCCGCAACACAGCATGAAAGCAGTGTATGCCTGTAAGAGGTTATTTCCTGGCATACAGTCATTTATGTTCTAAAGTGGTAAGGGTAGAAGCTTCATGAAGTCACAGGAGATGTTTAAATCCCCATGCTCCATATGATTTATAGTTGATCACTGGGCTGGAATTAACAGGTTCCATACTGGAGTACAGAAAGCTGCTGAAAAGTTAGGTTGTGGGCGTAGGATGGAGTGGGAAAAACTGCCCCTCCCTGTGTTTTTTTGGAGGGGAACTACAACACCCACAATCCCTTGCCATTAGTCATGGTGACTAGGCCTTCAGGGAGTTGAGTCCAGATCATCAGGCGCACCCAAGTTTCCTTGTTCTGTTCCAGGTCATCTGCTGGGTTTTGAGTTCAGCAGTGCCTGTATTACAGCAACAGGGTACCTCAAATCCAGCTTTGTTTTATTTTGAAGAGGAGGGTGTAGCTGAAGGGCAAAAAGTGTGCTTTGCAAACAGAAGGCACCAGGTTCAATTCCCAGCATCTCCCATGGTGTGGCTCTGCATAAAGCAGTTTCCCAAATTCAGTAAAATGCAAGCAGTTGCTGTTTTGAGGTGGAAAATAGTGAACATGGGGGTCTTATCAAAATAGGGTTAAATGTGCCCTTGGCATTTCACTGGGAAATAAAATGCCTTCAATTTATTTAGTTCTGCCCTAGTTTCTGTTGGCTACTTGTTTAGTCCTAGGTGGCCTATTAAAGAAGACAACAAAACCAAATAAGAATATGGTAGGATATTGGGGAAGGGATTCTTCTATAGTGTTTCTAACTTGAGAGGTGGTGGTGGGGTCTTTTGGGCCACTGCAGCGCATTGAAAGTAGACCTCATTTGGGCCCATCTGTGAAATGGGAACACTGAACGGTTTAAAAAATGGAGGCCAAAGTGCCAGTGGTTTCCAAGGGCTTTATTGTAACAGGTTTAATGGAGGAAGCAAATGTGGAAATCCTCTTGGTATCAGTTTCCGGGAATGTAGCAGCCTATGCTATAAATGCAATAATGTTAATATTTTAAATAAATTATACAGAGGATTTGGGGGTGGGGATCAGTCTTGATATCAAGAAAAAAGAAGGAGGAAGGATTGACAATTGTAACCTTGGCCCTCGCTATTATGTAACGGGTGGTTCCCTCCTCTCTTTTTTCCATGGCAAGCTTTTATGCCTGCAACAAAGCTGTTCCTTCAGTCCCTCTCTGGGACGAGGCCAAGAGATGGGAATGGCTTACTGCATCCAATTTATTTTACAGGAAACCTCTGACTTTTAATCATGCCAAGTCTTGGCTTAGCTGTACGTAAATCCAGACCTTCAGAAATAAAAGGTAGATAATACCTTTCTTGGGCTACCAAGTATCAAAAATAGCCACGGTTTGGGAGCTGCCTGTTTTTCACATTTAGCGGTCCGATAGTGGTATTATTTTTTCTCTCTTTGGGTTTTGCTCAAGGAACATTATCATTATCATTGTCCATTCTTTTTTGCCTACCTACTTGTTTTCCTGGTGTTGGTGATGTCCCAACCATCTTTTGGCTAGCGATATAGGAAGGAGACTACCATTGCAAACCTTTGGAAGATCTTAGCGAGTGTTGTGTTTTCTGGACTGGTAGCGAACTGCTCTTCACTGCCTCTGGATGCTGTCTTTTGGTTTTCATCAGTTACCTGAGAGTTGGCATTCGAAGCATCAGAATTGGAACTCACAACTCTCTGAATGTAAAACAGTGTTTTGCTGTTGGATGACTGTCGCTCGTCACCAAAGCTAATTGAATGGTTGCAGCACACCGAAGGGGGGTTGAGTCTCCCTGAAAAGATGGGGTCTAAAGTTTTGTCCCAGCAACGCAGATTGATACAGCAGAGGGAAGGGTGATAGTGTCTGGCTGCAGAGCCGTGGGCTGGGAGTTCAAAGCTCTGTTGTGCCTCTTGGAGGTGGATTGGCAACTGAGGTCACCCAAACTGGGTATGTAGTGCGAATTATGCCCGTGGAGGCCTCTGAGGACCACAGTTTGAATTGTGAGCACTAGGTTTCTTTTTCAGGGTACTTTTGGGGGATGGGGTGATTGGCCTTCTAGTGTGTGAGGAAGGTAAAAAATGGCTCCCAGATGCTTATAGTTTTCCTGCTCCTCTTCTAGAGAGACTTGTGGCTCTGTTTTTCTTTCTCTTTGCAAAAGGCCAGGATAATTACTGTCCTGGACATGACAGAAACATCATGTAGAATTCCTTGGGATATTCATTAGTTCTGTAGGGCAGCCGGGCTGCGTGTTCTGGAGATAATGGGAGTTGTAGCCCCGTGTATCGGGTGGAGCAAGGCCAGTGAGTAAGAGTGCATGGGATTAGGTGGAGGATCTTAGCCAAGGGAGTGTAAATTCCTCCAGGGTGGGAAAACCTTGGTGGGTGGGGGGAATATTCCAAATAAACTTTGCAACTTTATTCTTAACTTGTATGTTGTTTATGTGTGGAAAGCATATTCCATGCTGCAGATGCAAAATTTATTTCATGTTAGGTATGGATTCCCTAAAGAATTCTGAATGCTGCAGCCTTGTAGGTCTTGTAGGTGGTGCAAACAAATCTCTGAACTCTTTGAGTTGCAAACTGATATTTGATCTTTTTAGCACCATGTTGAAATGTTGACTGGTCCATAATGATTAGAAGCATTTCCATGTGAGCCTTTGCGATGCCCATTTGATGTACTAACAGCGAATTGCATTAATGCCCAACAGCCGGCAGGGCTTGTGTAAAACATGTGGACTAGGAACTTTTATCAACAAGGGTAGCTGAATTGTCATGGCTTTTGCTCCAGAAAGATCCTGGCATTGTAGCTGTGTGACTGTGATGAAGTTACTGTTGGGACGGTCTCTTAGGCCCCTCACAAATGGTTCCAAAAGCCACCAGTTGGGATGTGGTTAAGCTGACTCAAAAAGTGGTTTTGAACCTTTTGAAAATTGAAGTGCCCAGATTAGTATGTCCTGCCTTCTCCATAAACCAAACTCTGCTGATTATATACCACCCCATAGTGCTTAAAGCACTCTCTGGGCGATTTATAATTTAATTATGCAGGCTGCACATTTAATAACTAGATATGTGGATCAGGCTCTTTGCATGCCTGCGCTGGTGGTTTTTAAGGCAACTGAGTAGGAAGACTCTGTCTCCATGAATGTGTGTGGGTAAACGGTTATGCAGGGCCCGTTAAGCTACTATTTATGAAGAAAGACGTCCACGGCCAAGTTATTTCAGTGGGTGGTGATTGTGCAAGGAAGTGTGGGCATGGAAAACCTTTAGAATTACAGCTTCTGGCAATTGTTTCTAAAGCCCTACAACCAAACGGTAACCTCAAGTTTATCTACCCAAGTAGGGGGTGGGCAGGCAAAGTGGAATTTCCAAATATTGCATGACTACATCTCCTATTAGCCATAATCAGTGGTGAGCAATGCTGGCAGTTGTAGTCCAGCAAAATCTGGAGGGCCACATTTTACCCACCCAGTGTGCATTTAGCAAGCATGATGTCCCTCAGAAGCCCACGTAGCTAGCTTTGCCAGGTTCTTAACGTGGGACTCCCAGCCTCCTTTCCCACCACCATGATGATCAAGCTCAGTGTAAATGTTTTGCAGGCAACAATCTTGGTTTCATTTATGAGGCAGTGGGGGATTTGAATGACGTGTTAAAAAAATTGGGAGGTTTGTGTGTACGCTGCACTTGCTTCACCTCTGATCCAGAGCAAGGGTTCTAGATTAGAAGCTGGCAGAATGTGACCCTTGCTTCCAGGCTATATGTGGCTGCAAATCCTTGGCCCTTGGGAAATCCACCCCCTGCATTCTTCTGGCCAAAAAAAAAAAAATTTGAAGTGAAAAAAAATGCCATTTGCCTCTCACTGAGGGTTCTTGGAACAGTGTCTTTGCTTTAAAGAAAAATAAGAGATCACTCTGAACCTCCAAGAAGTCTTCAGAAGCAGAATTCTAGGAAAGAGAAGTGGCAAGTGACCTTGTTTTAGATACTTCATGAGAGTGGAAGTGTTCCTGGAAGACCAGTCTGTGCGGTAGTCGGCTTTTGTTCTGTCCCTTGACCTCCGTCTTGTTTTTTTTCCAGGTCCATCATGTCTGACAGGAAGGCTGTGATCAAGAATGCGGACATGTCTGAGGACATGCAGCAGGATGCGGTTGACTGTGCCACGCAGGCCATGGAAAAGTACAACATAGAGAAGGACATAGCGGCGTACATTAAAAAGGTATTGGGAACAGCATTATAAGGAGAATCCTGCTTGATCAGACCAAAGAAGGTGGTGTCATCTGCTGTCACATTATCTCATAACCCACCGTCTGATATTTCTGGGACGTCCTGGAGCCAGGGGTGTAAATCCTGATCCTTGGACCAAATGTAGGGACAGATTCATGCATGTGTTACAAGGTGTTTTATAATAATCAGGTGCCGTCAAGTGAATTCTGACTTATGGTGAACCTTTTCAGGATTCTCTGGGTAGAGAATACTCAGGTGTGCTTTACCATGTTTCATAAGATCTCAGGTTATATTGTTCCTTAAATAAAAAAAAAAATATATATATATATTTAAATTTCAGGATTTACATATATGCATTTTGGGAGTAGTAGTAGCCTCCTAAGCATACCTGAGGACTGTCAGCCAATCTCACTTTGTCTTAATTTTGCTCTTCTTGGCTATTGCCAACCCCCCAAAATAAGGTTAAAAACTAAGAACAAGGAAACTTGTGTCCGAAGGAGTGTGGTTCTCTTGTAATATTTTCCCATCTGTCCCACTGTTCCTTTGGCCGGAAAAAAAAAGCCACCACTGCCATCAAACTGGGGTCTGAAACCTGAAATGAGTTCTGGTTATTTCTGGGTCTGGACACTTACGGAAGGAGTGGGCCCACAAGGACATCTGGAAATAGGCCTTTGGACTTCTCCATCCTGTTTGAAGGAAGAGCGGCATGTACAGGGCCGCCCTTCTATGGGGTCCAGCTCACCAAATCCCTCAGCCTTTGATCAGGATAGTGGCAGGTTGTATGAATTGTGGTCTAGAAAAGTTAACCTAGTAGATCTCAGTGCTTGTGTCGGTCTTTAAATATAGGTGGCAGGTGGATGGTCATGTGCTGTTCCTCTTTGGTTACTAGATTTTGGAGAGCTGAAATTACCCAATCAAGATGATAAACTATAGGGTTAGAGATAAAGGAGCACAGAATGTCACTGAATTTCAGCTTTATCAATGTCCCATGTGCAGAGGCAGGATGGCACATACCAGACTGGAAAAGGCCATGTTTTGGTGCTTTGCTTGTGTATTCTGCAAAGATGAAAGTTCATAAATGGAAGTTGGACTCGGCTGGTATAAGCTCGGCCAACCTATTTTTATAGCATGCTGTAACATAACTGGGTAGTCTCTGAAATGGGGAAACCCTTTCTCTTCTGCCTCATTTCCCCTGTATTAGCGTCCTGGACTGTAATCTCCATAGGGTAGGGTCCGTTTGTTGTGGCACTCTGTAAAGTGGAATTGGTAGTGTGTGGCCCTTCAGACATTTCTGGACTCCCACTCCCATCATTGTTGCCCATAGCCAGTGGTGATGCATGATGGGAGTTGTAGCCTGTTTGCCTGCCTTTCCAGTAAAAGTCCTCTGCCTCTGTTTCTTAGACACTGCTAAGACTCATTCAAGTTACAGCAATCTAAATAAGATTTCTGATGTGTGTGAGATGCTTGAGGAATGGTCTTACACATGCTACCCCGAGGGAGTTTCCATGGCCAAGCAGGGGTTCAAACCCAGGTCTCTGAATTGTAGTCTAGGATAGGATGACTTTATTACGGTCAAGGACCAGCAAGGAATTGTAGTCTGTTCTTCTATCCCAGTGCTTCCAAACTGAGTCCCCAAATATTCTTGGACTACAACTCCCAGAAATCCTGGCCAGCACAGCTAGAGGCGAAGGCTTCTGGGAGTTTTAGTCCGAGAACATCTGGGGACCCAAGGTTGGGAACCATTGCTCTATCTGCTACATCACACTGGGATTTCTCCACCCTCTGTGGAGGAGCATACAGTATATGACGGATTCTTTTCTCTTTTCCCCCTTGGCTTTCCCCCTGTCCTTCAGGAATTTGACAAGAAGTACAACCCCACTTGGCACTGCATCGTGGGCAGAAATTTCGGCAGCTACGTAACGCACGAGACGAAGCACTTCATTTACTTCTATCTGGGCCAGGTGGCGATTCTCCTCTTCAAGTCGGGCTAGGAGGCAGGTGAAGTTGACCGCGGGGGACACGGCGAGCGAGGAACATGGACTGTAATGCACTGAAGGCAGGGAGCTTCGGCTTCCTTTACTACGGCTGTGCCACTGCATGGACTGTATACTATATTTAATGTGTATATGTTGCAGTTAAACACCACCTAAAATTCTGTTTGTAATTTTTTTTGTTTGTTCATTTTGGTTGCCTGGGAGAAGAAAGGCAGCAGATTTTCCTTCCCTCCTTTTTTCTTTTTTTCTTCTTTTTTCTTTTTGGTTCTGTTTTTGGGTTCCTGCTTTTTTAAAAAAAGAAAGTTCTGTTTTTCTTTTGCACTAGGAGAACTGTAAAATGCTTCAACAATGGCCTTTAAGTGGGAAGAGGAAATGATCGAATAAATAAAAAGAGAACCTTTAATTCCATGAAAGATATCTTTTGGTTTTAACTTTCCTGGAAAAAAAAAATATCGCAAAACAAAACTGACAGAGATAAAAATTGAGGTGGGGTCCTAGGGGGAGGGGGATGGAATTTGACCAAATGAGGTTCCCGAAGATGTAATATTCTTTATATTCCTCCCTCACCTTTAATATTATCTGTATGGTTATCATTTTCAGGAAAATGTGGTGTTTTGAGGCAGCCTTCTGAGTTGTCTCAGCTCAGTTGCTCCTTCCACTTAGTCCTGTATTTGCATCCAGCACAAATTGAGAAGTCCAAAACTGGTTATTTAGTTGTAAAATAAAATTACAATATCTGTCTATGCCATATGTTTCCAAAACGGGACCGTCTAGGTCCTACCTATGTCCTCGAGCCTCACCAAAGCCCCTTGAGTGATTATTTTAAAGAGAAGCTGCCTCATCCTTGCTTTAATGGTTTGAGAGCATTGCCTGGCCCAAGAGCCCAGGCCTTGATGACTAGGCCTCTTTCCACATCACCTTTTCAAGTTGACGTTGCCTTATCGTGGCTCGCTTCTTATCACTGTTATATGGGCAAGGTTGTGTCCAAAATCGGTGGCTTGGTGTTAACTCTGTTGTTGTTTTCAGTCTGTCTGTCTTGACTCGGAAACGGCCATCTCTCATGGCTGACGTCTTTCCCTTCCTCTGCCAGTTCTTAGGTGAGAATCAGCAGAAGCAAATACGGAGCAAGCGTGTTCCCAAAACTCGGAAGATTGTCCCTCTTCAGCTTCCTTAGCATTTAGTTACAGATTTTAGTTTGAACCTGAACAGTGTTAGATGGCTTTCATTGTTCAGCAAGGTCACCCTTAAAGGCGCAGGGATGGCTTTAGCAAAACCCTGGTTGCTTTATGCAATTACATATACAAGTTAAATTTGGGAGAAGAGGTGGAGTCTCCCCATCTCTGTGGGGAGGGGGGAATGGGTCTGGGATATTGTATCAGCCAATTCATACTGACTTTGGTTTTGGATCATAAGGACGTAGGTGTGTGGTTGTATATTTCAGAGCTGGTGGGGAAGGGTGCTTGGTCATTTTCTCGTTGGTTTTTTCTTTCCTGTTTCTTTTTGGCTGTGGAATAATGAAGATGCCCCATTTCCCTTTGTTTTCTGAAAAGCAAACAAAACAGGTTCTTGTGTCTGTGCGAAATCCAAAGTATGCCTACAACTTTGTACAAAATCTCAGTAGAACCATCTTGTGAAAACAGAAACCAAAACACTGAAGTTGGTGTCGTTGTTGTAATTCCATGTTGACTGAGATTTGAGGGGGGGAGGAAGTGGCGAGGTGCCTTGGGGTCCAACTGGGGTGCTCCAGTGGTCAAGTTCATACTGAACTCTGCCCTTCATGCGCAAAAAAGGTGAATGTCTGTTTTTCTTTTTCTCCTTCCTTTCCCCCCATGCATGAGTCTACCTGTGTGAACATGCTCGCACTTCATGGAGTGTGAAAACATACGTTCCCTTCCTAGCTGCAGTTGCTCAGAACAAGAAAAAAAAAGCCCTTTTTATTTTTCAATGACATTAAAAAAAAAGAATTGACACATTTAAGAATGATGTCTGGTTTGGTTCTTTGTGTGGGGTGGGGAAAGGAGCAGCACATGGCGAATTTCAAGAGTTCTGGGCTACGCTTTTCCACCTGGATCCATTTTTCAGGTTCGGAAGGAGGATGGAAATGGGGTGTGGCTGGTCTAAATAAGAGTTGCACTGTGGGTCACATCTGGAATTGCTTCAGTAGTCAGTGATTTCTTTGAACTCTGCCAGCAGAATGCCTTTAATTGGTGAAACTCCTGGGTTACATGTATGAATGGAGAGGTTATGCTCTCGCCCTGAGCTGTAGACTCTCCAGATTCTTTCATGAGGTTGTAGGAAATGTACAGGGTAAGCAGTTGGTCCATTTAGTGTTCTGGTGGTCTGGAACCTCAGAGCTTGAGGTTTTCTCCTACAACTTCCAGAATCTCTTGGCTGTAGCTGTACTTCCTGGGGCTTTTGAGGCCTGAAGTCCAACAAAAGACTTGGAGGGCCACAGGTCATATGACTCTTAGTCAGCCTTACCCACTGATGAGGGATCATGGGAGCTGTAGTTCAGGACCTAGGGAGGCCCTCTAGGTATTATTGGACCTTCAAGTCCTTCCACCCTGGTCAAGGATGGTTGGAGCGACAACCTGCATCCATATTGACGAGCAATGACCTTTCCAGCCCAGCCTTGAGATGGCAGGGGTGCCCTTCTGCGTGGCAAGCACATTCTCTGCATTAGAGGGTAAACGTGTTTTTGGACTACAACCCCCAAAATTCCTGGGGAATTCCAGGAGTTATAGTTCAAAAACACCAACCTGCACACATATACCAGTGAACTATGGTTTCCTTTTGTCCAGAGAGGACTTGCCAGGGATGGGGAACTTGTCCCATTAATTCTTTACCATTTGCAACATTTGCTAGGGCTGATGGGACTTGTGGTCCTCACAACACTTGGGGGTCCGTAAAATCCTCCTCGGATTTTGCTGAACAGCAGAGCTTCTCCAGGATTGGAACACGAGATCTTCAGTTTCAAAGAATCCACTCTGCCCATTTCCCAAAGAAGATAAGAGAAATGCCTGCTTCATGAAGACCTTCGTGCCTTGCCTGTCTTGGTTTGGAACACTGCATTCACCAGTACAAAACTGAGCAAATCCGACAGAGTTGTTGTACAATGACATAAGTTGTGGTAGTGAATTGTTAGCAAGCTAGCAACGGCATTGCACGTATCCCAACTGCACACCAATTGCACGAGTTTTGTGCATAACTAGAGATACAAGTGACAAGTTCTTCACTAGTAATATGCCATTGCATTTATGGTGGCAGTATAGGTAGCCAATACGATTCTGGCTACAAACTCCCTCTGATTAAGAAATCCCATTAAAAACGTTCAGGTACAAAAGAGAAAGGAAAAATAACAAGAACAGTGGCAGCCGTTGCTGTCAAAACTGGCAGAACTGCAACATACGAAGGTGCCACGCTGGTTCCATTTTTTTGCAAGGCATTGTAGCAGCTGGGCAGTCCTGAAACTGAAAGCATGTAGCCCAAAGCTTTGTTCTTGCTGAAATATATATTCTGCTTAAAAAGGCAAATCGCTTTGGAGAGCCCCTCAGACACATCAGAATAACAAAAACAAGAGGTCATAATGTGTGCAAAAACAACGAGCTGTCCGTAAATGGAGGTTATGAAAGCACTCCAGGAAAGCAAAAGAATTTAAAAGGCTCCTGATGCAAGGGTTATGTAAAGACGCTGTACTGAAAGGAGCCAGACCACGCGCATGTTTTAGCACTCATTTGTGATTTCCACCAAAACAAGTTATGGTGATCCACCTGATTCCGGCCATTGTGTTTTCAGAGCAGAGGTGGGCAACCTGCGGTGGGTGGGTGGGCAGCTATACGGCCTCCATCTTTCCTACAAATTATACAGTTCAGATTTCTGGAAGAAAAAGTGAATCAGAAAAAAAGAAAGAAAAGGACATGTCAGTCACAAGGAGAGAAGCAAAAAGGGCCCCGCCTTCTTTGGGGATTGACTCCACCCTCTTCTGGCTCAAGCCCCACCCACTGCTGGCGTGGGGGCCCCTGACGGATCACCCACAAAGGATGTGGCCCTCAACAGCTCTAACACTGATTCCAAACGGGCACCTCAGCTTTTTTTGATGGGCATATTTAAAGAGTATAGGAAGATTACTTCCGGTTTGGGGGAAAAGGCACAAAAATTGGGAAACATCACTTTTTTCCCACCAGAGCAGCCTGCGTCTCACTTAGGAGGAGAACTGGTGGATTCCAGGAATGGCCATTCTCTTGAACCATTTTTCCCCATCGTGGGTTCCAATGGGTCTTAAAACGGGCCACATGTTTTCACCTCCCATGTGTTGTCCAGCCAAAATGTTAATGATGTGCGCCTCTTGTCTTATGATCAGCCAACGTACGTGTATAAATAAATTGCAGAAACGCCTACAGTCTTTACTGATCTTTTAAGGAAACAGTTTTGGGCAGCTTTTCAATCTCCTCACCCCTGGAAGCCCATAACAAGGGGGAACTCCACCGTGAGAGACATGATGACATGGTAGTAAGAGTCTTAGGCTGGGATCTGGAAGATTGCAGTTTAAACTATTGCTGAGCTGTGACATTTGCAGGCTGAAGCTTAATCTAGGCAAGGCAGAGGTGCTCCGCGTCAGTCAGAAAGAAAATCAGAGTACAGAGTTTCGGCATCTGCTGGATGGGATTACACTCGCCCCCAAAACACAGGGTTACAGCATGGGTCTATTCCTGCCTTCTTCCGGAGCCTGTATGCCCAGGTTTTGGGGGTGGCCGGGAGTGCACTTGTGCAGTTAAAACTCATGCATCAGCAGCGCCTGTTACTAGAACTGCAGTGAAACATGTCTTAGTAAAATCCTGTCTGGATAGCTGTAACACACTGTTTTTTTTAAAAGAACAGTTATGAACTTTTTATCTACCAGTTTCTAATTTGATATCTGTTTAATTCTTTTCCAATACTGTAATAACTTATTGGCTTTAAAAAAAACCCACTTTGTATATTGTTTGTTTTAATATTGCAAGTTGCCTTGGGACTTCTTGAGGAGAAAATATTTAAAATATTATCTTCCTCCTCCTGAGCTGGTCATATTCTCTCAGCTGCTGAATCTACCTTGCAAGCTTCTTGAGATGTCAAAAGTCAGGGGAAGGAGCCACAGATTCAGTGAGTAATTTTAAAAGCACCATCATCTCCTCCTGAACAGCATCCTTTAACCTGTCAGCGCTCTGGGATCCATTTAGAAAGGCGCAGGTTTCCCACCCAGTTTTAATTCCCCTTGTTTAGTGAAGCTTATGCAGGATTCTTAGTACAGGGTCTAGGGTTACCCCAGCAAATCCCTTTTTGCCTTGGGGCTCGCACAACTGTGTGTGTGCTGAGAATCTATCCCATCGGTCAGGTTGCTTTAGCATAATGCGAGCATCTGGCAAAGCTCTCGGCTTCTCCCTCCCTCCCGTAAGTAGCACATTGATGCAAGGGGTGGGCAACTGTGATATGAGGTGGCCGCCTCGTTCTGTGACTCTGCATCTTCTCCCCACACAACCAAATTGAGGGGAAGCCCGCCCACCCCTCCACCTTCGGAGAGCTACATCTTTTGCTGTCGGCTAAGCAACAGCAGGGCAACCAGCCCCTGACAAAATTGTCTGGCATCCAGTGATTTAGATTCAGAATCCTTAAACAGGGAGAACTGGTCGATGCTCAAATAATGGGGGGAACAGTTCGGATGGTTTTCCTTTTAGAATGTCACCCCCCTTTCCTTTCCTCTCCTTTCCTCTCTCTCTCTCTCTCTCTCCCCTTTTCTCTCTGATGCCTAGTCAGAATCCAGCTTGAATTCCTATTTCAAAATAACTGTAATTATCTCTAATTGCCATGATTATTTCAGATTTTTAGTATGCGCGGGAAGTGCAAAAATGGTGAGTGCTCTTTATCCAGTCGGGGTGCCGGAGATTTGCAGCTAAATGGCTTAGTTGGGGTGTGTGTGTGCATGTGTGTGTGTGTGCAAGAGAGCGCTGGAAGCAGAAGGAGAGAGAGAGAGAGAAGGAGGGGAGAATACAGCTATAGTATCTCTATGTAGCTGGATAGTGTCTGTATTAGAAAAGGTGAATTTGGTCTCCTTTTTCTGAGCAAGGGAGAAAAATTGGAGCATTTATTTTCCTTCTAGAACAGCTTTACCCAGCATGTTGCTTCCTAGAGCGGTTTGAACTATAGTAGCCATATTCCCCAGACTACGCAGCCCATGCGCTGGCTCATCGTGTTGTCTGGAGGCTGCTGAAGGGCGCCTTCAGAAGCCTTGTTGTCTTGAAACCAGATGTGGACCAATAATTACACCAAAGAGAAAATGGTCTTCTGTAAAGTAATTCCTAGTTAAAGCTTCTTGCCAAGTCCACCCAGGGGTTTACTCTCTGGTAGTCTTTTCTCTTGTATTGTGCTGCTCCCTTGACTCAGTGGAGGCTGGGGAATCTGGTTTTACAGGGGCAGTAGATCCACCCCAGATTTTAGTTTGATCTTACAAGAGCAATCATTGGTGTTGACTATTATGCCCAGAATAGGTTCAGCACTCTGGAGAGCTCCAAGACCCAGGGCACATTATAACTGTCTCTTGTTCCTAGATCAGTGGTTCCCAACCCTGAGTCCCCAGATGTTCTTGGACTACAACTCCCAAAAGCCAGTGGTGAAGGCCTCTGTGAGCTTTAGTCCAAGAAATCTGGGGACCCAAGGTTAGGAACCACTGATCTAGATGGAGTATATCTTTTCCCCTCTCTGGTTCTTGGCTTGCTTGGCCAAGAAACAAGAGGGCTGAGGATTTTCTGATTGTAGAAAGATGGCTGTCCCTTGAAGGCTTCCCACTTGGTAAGAGGGGGTGGAGCCTGGAGGACGTAGTCCTGGGCCTAGGAGTACAAAAGGTCTCAGTTCAACTCCAGTCTGTTTCATCAAGGGTTTGCTGACTGGGAGGTATCCTTTGGAGCTTGATCTTCAGAGTCCCTTGATGCCCCTTCAGTTCTTGTGAGTTGTCTGAAGGCAACTTCTTCAGGGATGGACCTGAGATCGAATCCTGTGCAGCCCTGCAGCTTTCACATCTCAAGGGCTGATGACGAACTCCTTTTGGGGGCTGTCTGAAGGTTCTCAACCTGAGTTGGGGGCCACTCAGACCCTTCCTTGTGTTAGAATCTGGATTCTTTAAATTTAAATTTGAGCTTGTTAGTTAGTTACATTTGGGTACCACCCTTTCCCCAGTGGAATATTTTCTTCTTCACTTTATCTTAATGACAACAGCCCTGTGAGGGAGATCAGACTGAGAGTGTGTGATTGGCTCCAGGGCTAGCCAGTGAGATTCATGGCTGGAGTGCAGACTTGAACCTGGACCTCTGTAGTGTCCTAATCTGAAGTTAATTTTCCAAAATTCTGCTGGAATGTTATGGTGTTTTATGCGCTGGACTGTTTTGTTGCCTGAAATAAAAGCCTAGATGGTGCCTAATTCTATCCAGTCCATGTACAAAACCCAAGCAGTCTAACTATTACATTCTTATTTTGTGATATGAAAATATCCTGCACGGCGGTAAAAGGCATCAGACTTATTCATGGGGTCCTGAGCTGGCCTTGTAGCACTGGCGGGTCTCCTGTCTGTGGGCTGGCTAACCCACTCCAGGTTTTGGAGTGAACTTTCCAGGGGCTGAACCTAGTTTGGGGATAGGGATGCAGTTCAGGACCCTGGATAGCTCCTGTAAAGTTCGGACTGAATGTTTGAGCCCCAGTGATATGGGAGTCACCAGCCTGCAGTGTGGCCCACCCGGCTTTGTCTCCTTTTTAACCTCCTAGCGCCGGATGCTTGAGGCTGCTCCAGTTTGCCCAATGACTGGACTGGCCCTGTAAATGCTTAGAAAGAACTCCCTTCTCAGCTCGGATGACCAGATTCCACCCCAGTGACCCTGGACACCACCGCCAGCGTTCATTAAGGTGATTGTTGTTATAACGACCTGCCCTGAATCTTCCCTCCCCTCCCCCTCCCAAGATGCTCCTTTTGGAATAATAGCAACGACACAAGTCTGGTGAGGCCTGGGCGGTGTTCTTAAAATGAATGAAAATTTCATAGAGCGACTGGGGAGGAGGGGAGCGAGAGACCTATTTTATCTCCCCTGGCAGCTGCCTCGCGCCGGCTCGCTCACATTTTCCTTTGAACTGTCTGATTTCTAATGACATATTTGTCCTTTGAAGTCCGGAATGAACTCAGAGGCATTTGCGTGAAAAGGGAGGAATGCTTAGCCTGCAATTCCAAAATCTAGGGTAGCTTAAAAAAAAAATATATCATTATGAACCACCCTTTCGAAGGGGCAGATGACACTTCATTTGGTGCAGACGCCGGTGGGCAGTGAGCATACCAGAGCCAGTCGGGGAAATCAGAAGGACAGGTCAGGCTGAGAGCTGAACTGATTTGCATGATCTCGGCAACAACTAAAACTGAAAATATTAAAATTATTTTTGCCCCAACATCTTCAGATTTAGTCTCTCAGTGATGTGTGTGTGTGTGTGTGTGTGTGTGTTTCTCTCCATGTTCTCTTGCAATAAGCCCACGCAAGGCTTCATGATTAGACCTCAAGAGATTTCTTGAGGAGTAACACAAAAAAGCAGACTGGAGCTTTGAGTTAAAACACCAAGGAGAACATCACTGAACAGAAAGCTGTTTAAAATATATATATATGTGTTGGAATATAGAAATAAGTCATCTGTAGTGGCAGGAACGTAAGAAGCTGCCTTCTCTTGAATCAGGTCATTGATCTATTTAGCTCTGGACTGTCTATAAATCTATAAATCTAATAAATAAATAAATAAAATATAGTGAAGGTTAGGTAGGCAAAGCCAGTCCTGCCAGATCTTGTGTGGACTACAGTTCCCAGTATCCCTTATTTTTGGCAATGCAAGCTCGGGCTGATGGGAGTTGTAGTACAGCAACCTCTGCAGGGGCACACTTTGCTCATCCCTGGTCTATACTAACTGGCTCTTCACTTTATCAGGATGAATTCCTATCCTGTCATAGCCGGAAATGTTGGGGCAAACCCTGACAACTTTTGCACACGAATTAGGTGTTCTGCTGTTGCCGATCCAGGAAATTCAAAGATGATCAATACCAATGATTTTTTAAAAAAAATCAAATTGATTTAAATCACAATTAAAAAAAAGATTATTTTATTTAAATCATCTAAAAAAATGAGTTTTAACATTTAAATCATAATTTAAATCAATTTGATTTAAATCAAATCCCCCCCCCCCCCCCGAGGCAAAATAAGGTGGTTGCCTTTTCCAAAGATAGGTGGCAGACAGTTTTCGAATGATGTGGTTTGTGTGACTGACAGGGACTTTTCTGAGCTGGGGTGATTATCTATCCAGCACTAACTAATCATTCCCTTTGAATTCAAAGAGAGACTTGTCTTTATGCTGAGTTTTCCTTCCATCTCTTTCCTGGGTTGGTGGCAGTTGTGTATTTGCTATTGATCTGCTTGTTTGCTAAGTACCTGTGCAGTAAAGAAAGCAGCATACACAAATCTGTAACTTCAAGTAGCTGTAAGTAAAAGATTTTTTATTATTATTTCTGCCACAAATGTCTCAGAGTGAGTGACTGAGACTTTAAGTGCCAGTTGATGAGAAAGGGACGGACTCTGTGGAACTTGGAGCTATTCTCCTCTGTGGATCTCTGTGCTTCTGCTACATTGCAAAAGGAATTTTCCCAGAAATTCAAAACTCTGTAACAATTCCCACCCTTGTGATAGAAGCAAAACAAAGGCGGCCCCTTTGGGGACATTTAAATTCAAATTACCATGACAGAACGTTATGGAGAAGGCGCTCATATGCTATTCTCACCAACCTGTCCTTAGGACCTGCATTCTATTCTGCCAAATAGATGCCAGACCTGGAGTGATCTTTGGGCAAGGAAGGTAAAATGTGTGCTTGGAGAGCTTCGGTTCAAAGAAATGTTAATAATGCAAAGTCAAGCTTGGGTCTCTCACTCTCTCTTTTTGCCTCGGGGAAGCTGCTCAACACAAAGGCAGCTCAGCTTGTGAAGGCACACCTTGAGGTTTCATTGCACGACAAACAATTATCTAAAAGGTAATTGCTCAATTAAAATGCATGGCTGCCACACAAGCAAAAAGACGGTGGATTCATCGGTGGATTCATCGCACTGAGTCACAGCTGGGAAGGCGTGTGAAAGGACTTGTTGAATGAACATTCCCTTCTCTCTTAATTTGCTCATTCATAAGGAGCGTGCCCCATCACAAATATGTGGGGGTGGGGGTGGAAGAACCAGGACTGGTCCCATCATTAGAAAGAGTGAGCCAAGTGCCTCAGGCAGCAGATTTGGGGAAAGAAGTGGTGGAAAATCCCCGCTGCTGGAATGACTTTACTGGTAGCAGTGATTTTTGGTAATGAAAGACTTCCTCCCCCCTGTCCCCTGGCTCCCCGATAACGAAAGAAATTACATGAGAGCTCTGGGAGCCTTCGGATAGAAGTAGGAAATGTTTAACGTCTGAAAAAACCCTCTCCTGATGACATCATTACACATGGGTATAAGTTATAGAACAGGATTTTAGCTAGAATTTGTCCATGGACAAGGGTAGTCAGGAATGGGAGAATTCAACTGTAGGACACTAATCGGCACCTTTGTTAAAGGTTCCTATGATGGGAGAAAAGCAATGGAGCAAAATGATCTCCTATATGTTACCGAGCAGTAGCTACTACCATTGTTAAAACACTGGGTATTCCCATAAACTATGGAAGGCTATCCAGTGCTTTTCTTACCTTGCAACAAGAAAGATTATGGGTTAGTGGCACCTTCCAGATGATATATCAGGAACACAATGGAAAATCTGAGAACCCAAAACAGACTCTCCCAGCCCTTGATGGGAATTGTAGTCCACGCATATAAAGGGATCGCTGGAAGGGGAAGGTCATCTTATACAAAGTTCAGAGGAAGAGTGCCATGGAGTCTTCTGTATTAGGTTAAGATATTTAGGTGTATGGGGTACAAAATCCAGATAGTTCCCTCTTTTACCCTACTAAGTTACTGGATTGTAAGAGCAGAAGAAGGACCCTGTAGAATTGGGGCCAAATCCCAAAACAGTCTACTTCACCATTTTGTTCCTTGATGCTGCCAGATGCTGTCAGTCAAACACAGAAGCAGGGACTGAAGGTTGATATCTTGACCTTGTTATTTCCCCCACCCAGCAACTGGTGGTCAGTGGTAAACTGCTCCTGAATATGGAGGTTCTATTTAGACAAGGTGAGGAGGTGGACCCAAAAGTTTAGGGGCTGAGTGCTAAGGGCTACACGGTGAAATTGTGGCAGCTGCACCCACTTAGGCTACATTACTACAGGACCAGTGCTTAGGAAAGCTGTCAGGGAATGCTGGGTGTTGTAGTCAAAAAGAAATATCAAAATATCAAAGCGCTAAACAGCTGTGGGTTGAATCCCCTCCTCCATCATTCTGCGGCCCTTAACAAAACCCATTTCTGCCCCTTGAGCTGGCTATTATCTCTTAAGAGGGCCTGCCACCCATGTTTCCTAATTGATGCCACTTCATTTATATTCATTCATTCACTTGTTAATTTCTATGCCGCCTTCCCCCCCCCAAGAGGGGGACCCTTATTGCCTTCCTTTTCCTTGCATCACTAAAAGCTGTCCAAAATGTTCCTCACAGTTAATATGTACTTTTCAGTAGGAGAAGCTACCCATCCCAGTTAGGAAGCCGATCTAAAACCAAACATGTGATACTGGCAATTTTTAAGCACCTTCATTTGCATAATATCTCATGTGCATTTAATCGCCTGGAAATGTGTAACATAAGCGGCCATTTTTTGGGGGGGGGGGAAATGCTCTCAACATGAATTTTAGATTACTGTCCCCATTTAATACACAGTACAGCTGTTCGGCCTTAAATCATTATCTGATACATTAGATTTTTTTTAATGGCATCACCCCCTAAATTGTCTCCCCTAAATTGTCTCCCCAGGCATTAAACATTCGGGCTAATGCTAGCACAAGCGAAATGCCATGTCTGTCAAATGGATTTGCAACTATTTATTTGCTTAACAGCTGCAATTTGCCTTCACAATACAGTATTACAGATTTATTTATTTATTTATTCTGCATAATTTGAACACTCTTGTTACCTCCGGATGTTAAGCTACAGCTGTTACAGGCTATAAATACAGCGGCCACAATCCCGCCAAAGGGAAGCACTTTTTCAGGACCCTTGGATTTCAATAAAAGAGTTAAGTGCGTTCGTCTTTAAATCTCTCCCGGAAAAAGAGAGCTTAAAAAGTGCTTATTTTAGCTGAATCTGTCTTTTCAAACATGGTAATAGACATGCAGTTCAGTCCAGCATGGAGATTAGTTGAACCCAAAAATAGAAGATTGGAATGAATCTCAGAACAAGTTATCCAGTCAAACCAGAGCTTGGAAGGCTTACGTCTTTGGACTACTGTTCCCAAAATCCCCCAACCAGCATGGCTAACAGCGCGCACACTCTGCGGGCAATTTACAACACATTAAAACACATAGAAAATGAACACATACCCAACAATTAAAACCAGTAGTTGGCTATGTGGCTTCTGACGTCAGAGTCTCATCTTCCAGCACTATCTCTGGTTTTGTTGTGGACTGTCTCATCGTAGGGTAAGAAATATCCAGAAGTGGGTTGCCGTTGTTCTCTTCTGCACCTTACTGTGTAGAGTAATCTTGAGTGTCACTGCTGCTGTCTATGAAAGATCCTCCACCAGTCTCCCTGTCTACCTCCCTGTGCCACTGCACAGTCACCATCAATTATCTTCTGATGATGTGACCATTAATCAAGAAAAGAGGGGATACATCTTAGTCCGGTGTCTCCTTTCAGCATTCTCTCTTGGGTGACTCTGCTAGGAGTTCAGTTTTTCCATGGAGTCTAGCCTTCTGATGACATTGCACTTGGCTTCCAGAACACCACCACCATCATCATCATCATCTTGCAATGCAGAGCTGGAAAGGATCCTCAATGCCCTTCCAAGTTAAGACTTCAGAGTAGACTTCGGTCTAGATGGGTATACATTGAATGAATAAATGAATGAATGAATGAATGAATAAATAAATAAATAAAGGCATGCATCTGAAAGGCAGCTTTATAAACATACATCTGAGCTAATTTAAAAATTATATAAAATTTAAAAAGTAAAAAAAACACCTGGTCTCATTCACTCATAGAAGTTTGCATATAGCAGTTGCCTTAGGTAACTAAAAGTTTACAAATAATAAAGACAAAAATTTCAATTTCTAAAGAACTGTGAATCAGACAAATATTTTTTAAAAATTTTTGGTTTGAAGCCTAAAAGTGATAGTTTTAAAGGTAGCACAAGACTCTGCTCATCCTGTATTAGGTGTTTTAGTACTTCCTGAACCCCAAGACGTATACGATCTTTGCCTCGCGGAGATTTCTGTGGAACTCGAAGGCTCGCCTTATTTGTAATCTCTTAGTTAGTGAACCCATAAAGGGTTAATCCGGCCTTTTGCTTCCCTGCACTACTCAGTCGCGCCTCCAGGCGGTGCACTCCAGGGAAGGCCAGAGTCCGCCAATAGGAATCATCATGACATCGGCAAGTACCAACCGCAAGGCCGCGTTTTCACCACAGAGATGCCACGCCTAGAGCTTCCTCCGCAGAGACTGGCCGCTGTCAACCTCTCCCCGGAAGTTCCGGTTCCTTGGGGAACCGCGCGGCCCTCGTTACTATAGCGACCGGTCCCGGGGACTGGGAAGATGGCGGCCGAGGGCGAGGCGGCGAGGCGAGAAGCGGCGCTGGCCGTGGAGGCGGCGGAGGCGACGGGGCCTTCCTTGCAGCGCTGTTTGGCCCGGTTCAGGGCGCTGAGGCTCGGGCCAGACGCCAGCCAAGCCCCGGGAGGCGAGTGCGGGCGTCGCACCGAGCTTCACTTGCTTTTCGACCAGCTCATTTCCGAGAGCAGCGGCCCGGCGGGGCTGGCGCTGGGGGAGCCCCGGCCGGAGGTGAGGGCCTGGGGGCGAAAGAGGGGTCGGTGAGGGCCTGGCGGGGGGGGGGAAGCATCTGCTTGGTGAGTCTTGTGAGGGTGGAAAGCGAAGCCAAGCGACACGGGGAAGGGTTCCTTTCTTGGGCGTCCCAGGCCGCCGACTCCCATCATCCCCAGTCTTTGTGGGAATGATGGGGGTGGTAGGTCGAGGAAGGCTGGGGCTAGGGTTTTGGGTGAGGAGGAGCATGGAGAAGGTCTGGGTTCAAATCTCCACTGGGCTGTGAAGCTCGCAAGGTGGCGTTAGGGGCACTCAACCTCCCTGGCTGGATTGTTGTTAGGGTTTGATTATTATGATGATGATTATTATTATTAATCCTGGTGCTGGTGGTGGTAATAATAATATGAATGTGTGGGAGACGTACGTTGATTCATATGGGAAGAGGTTGGAAAAAAATTGTTTTGTATCTCTTGGCTGTCCTCCTGCTGTGGATTTTCTGGAGGGAACATAAAATCTGTTAAGGAATGTGAACAGGAAAAAATGGGCACAGAACAGCTGGAGGAAAGATCGGGACTAGAGAGAAAGGCATAGGACATCGCTCAGCATCTTTTGGGAGATGCCTGATTCTTGTGGCTTTAATGGCTGAATACCATTTGGACTTTTCCACATCACCCCAGAGGAGCATTGTGCTGGAGGATTGTTGAATAATTACAACAGCATAGAGTTTTTCAGACCATTATTATTAATGATGACAGTGATATTGATTGCACTTATTTACTGTCCATCTGATGGCAAGCCACTACTCTGGGTGGTTTGCAACAATTAACACCCCACCCATCATATGCACATGAACAAATAAAGTAACAATAACCCAACTCCTAGGTGACAGCAGCAAAATAAAATTCAAACATAATGACTCTGTTGTAATGGCCTGAAGTTCTTAAAGGTCTTCTTGAAGAGCACAGTTTTAACCTGCTTCCTGAAAGACAGGAGGGAGGGCACCTGGCATACACCCACAGGCAACGCATTCCACAGCATTGTGGCCACCACTGAAAAGGCCGGCAATATATTGCAAGTGACAAGCATGAAGGTGTAAGAAAGTGAAAGAGATAAGGAGAGTTGGAATGTGAGAAGGTATGGTAAGGTAATGTTGTAGGAAGCTTTAAATGAGCTAAAGTGCTTTGGGGCCATAGCCAAGGGCAAGTGACACAGAGCCCAAAGGATCACTTAAGGAGGGTTACCTATTAGCATCTTTCATTTTTCTTATGGTATTTCCTGCCAGGGTATTAAGGGATAGCTAATGAGTATCCCCCTTTTTTATCTGTTCTCCTTTACTGAATAGGATGTTTGTGAACTACTTGTTGAAGCTTGTAAACTAGTTCAGCTTAATCAAGAACACCTTGTCAACAAAGTTTGCCAGCTGATTCATCAAATGCTGAACAGATTCCAGGTAAGAAAAGTAGATTATTTTGTTCTTTTCTGATCCAGCATATTGACTAAGCCTGATCTAGGCAACCTAGGTTTCTGAGCTTCCATGCCTGTGAAATGCATGTAGTATAAAATATATGTCAGTGTGCTGTATCCGTTTGGTTGTGGCACCATTAGTGTGTGGATGTACAGCTGACAGAGGAGCAAGTATGAACAAGGAGATGGCACTGGTGTTGTCATTGCTTGCCCAGTAAAATCCTGCCCCCTTTTCACCAATAGCAAGACGGTGCCGACATCTTTCCCCCTTCAATCCTTTTTTTCCTTCCGTCATTGCAGGTTACAGTTGACGAGGACAGTCTGAGCTACCTCCTGCCGTATTTTATCTCTGCTCTGAAGCAATGCAGTGCTTGGACCCATGTGGAAATTTTGCAGGCTCTGGCAGCTTCTGTCTATAACAATGGACCCAAGTGCCAAAAGGTGGGCTCAAGTTTCTTTCCAGATGTCTGCTTAGAGGTATTTTCCTGCTCCAGTGGAGAATTTTAGAGGAGCTGAAAGATCTAATTTGCATATTAATTCATTATTTTTTCAGTAGAAGATGCTACAGTGTTTTGTTTTCTAACTGGAAAATGGGTTTAATTAATTTTTTTTTAACTGGAGAAAGTCCTGTCAGGTGCTCTAGCAGTTTTTAAAAAAATGACAATTAAAAACTAAAGAGGGCTGCTGGGACATTAGAAATGTCCCCTTTCCAACTCTGCAGTTCTAAGATCATGAGGTCCACCACAAAGGTAAGTAAAAGCAAAACAGAAGAATTGTGGCAACCTTAAGCCTAGAAAACCTATCTCGGTATTGGCTTCTGTGGATTTACAATCCCTTTCAGGCACACCTATGGTTTCCCTAGTAAATGTTGCTATGAAAGATAAGGTGAATGAGTTCCCTTTTACTTCTGCCCACTGTGTTTGTAATGCCTTATTAATGCCTGTTTGTTCATTCATTTTTGCTTACTATATCAGTGAACAACTGAGGCCCTCCAGATGTTGGGCTGCAGCTCCCTTCACCCCTAGCCGGCATAGTCAGTGGTGAGAGGTATGGGAGTTGTTGTACCTCCCAAACCTCTGGAGGGCCACACCAGTGCACTGTTGGCTCACACAAACAGCTAGGGTTTGTATTGACGTGTGTTTTGTCTCCATACTTATAGTATCTTCCAGATTTGATAGGGAAACATGGACTTCTGGTGCAACTCAGCAGCCCAGCTCAAACCGATACGGAGCTCAAAAGGGCTGCAGTCCACAGCATGGCGAACCTGTGCCTAAGGTATGCCTCCAGCAAATGAGGGGTGATTGGACCTTATTAATTAATTAATTAATTAGGTCCATTCATGGGAAGGAGCAGGCATCTGTTCACCACAAAGCATTAGCAATAAGATGTGAGCCTATAAGCAAGCGTTCTTTGCCTGGGCATCCAGTGCAAAGCATTTTTACTTGGAGGCGAAGCAGCATGCGTTAAACTGGAACCAAGTACCTGTCTTTAGAATTGCAACTCAGGATCAGGTGTTAATGTTACTAGCCCAGCTCCCCATTAATTACAGAAGGTTTATTGGTCAATGTAGCACTTCATTAAGTTGCTAAATTGCTTAAACTGAAATAGGCAAACTCTGGAAAAAATTGTAGACGAAATAGAAATCAAGCAGTCTCACGCTCTTGCAAGGGTGTCTGAAATATGACCAGCCACATACTGACTGTGAAATGATTCACCCCAAGGACTTCTTGTGGAAGGTGAAAACTGATTATGCAGTTACCGCTCTGCGTGTGTTTTCCCCCAAAAACTTTCTCATTTTTTTCCTTATTTGTTTGTTTCAGTGTAGCAAACCAGAGCCAAAGAAGCCTCAGAAGAAATGAGCCGGTTGTTAACTTGCAGCTCTTCCAGTGAAAGCTGCCTGGTGTCTGTTAATTAGCTCCACCATTAGTTGTCTGAGTGTTTAAAAGCAGTGGCCTTGATGATTGATATGTTCCTTTCATGAACATAAGAGCCGCACTGGTTCACACCAGAGGCCTGTTGAGTCCGTTATTCTGTTCACTCAGCGACCTGTCGGGAGGACATGATTGCACCTGCACCCTCCATTTTGCATTTGCCAGCCCTAAATAGGCAGAAGCCAGAATCTTCCTGGTGGTTTGTGCAGGGGTAAGTGCAGTGGCATACATCACTGGGCTGCTTGTGCTCTTTATTCTTCCGTCTGGCACACAGTGAGGGATACGAGTGGCGATTCTTTAACTAGTGCCAGTTTGTTGCTGCTGTGGATGCCGTTGCACTCGCACCAGGGCCGATAACCAGTTGGATTCAGGCCAAAGGCATGCTTTTTTTTTAACCCAAATGGTAGCTATCAGTGGGTCTCCTCTCCCCCCCCCCCCCCCCATTAATGAACATCCCATATTGGTTCCTGTGGCATTTGCTCTTTGTTTTCATTGCATCTTTATGATGTCCCAAGATCTATGTATGATCTTTTTGCTTTGAAGATGTGTTTGCTGCCGATATCTGCCACATATTAGCTACTTGCTGATGGATAAATTATTTTTCTGCATCTAATTTTTTTCTTGGCTTGAGTTTCCTTTTTTTTTTTTTTTTTTTTTTTGTCTGTTTAGCATACCTGGACAACCGTACCTAGACGAACCTTACAGAGAGCTGTGCTTCCAAGCTTTTCTCCGAGTATTGCAGTCTTCAAAAGGATCTGAAGTGGAGGACATCACCTTTTGCATGGTGGGTGTAGACTTCGGTCTAGATGGGTGGGGTATAAATCTTATAAATAAATAAATAAATAAATAAATAAATAGGTGTAAGTTCGGCTCTTTGGGGAGCGAGAGCTCAATTGGGCTGCGCGGCAAACTCTGAGAACGTGACCGTGGAAGAGATGCGGTGTGGGTGACCGTGATGTTTGCTATTACTGGCAGTGTGAGTTAACTTCACGTGTGTGTTAGAAGGGTCTCTCTGCAGTGTGTTAAGGAAGGACAACATATGAGGTGAAGCAGTGTCTTCAAATGGTGGTTAAGCGTTTGATGAATGAGACTACAGTAGAATCCCATTATCTACGAGATCAGTATCCCCCTGATTCAGTTATCCACAATCTGAAAATATTAAAGGAAAAAATTCCCAATTCTAACAATGAAGTTCCCAGAACCGGCCACTAGACCCACAGGACTGATCGGACCACCTTTTCCCAAGGTCATCTACCCTCTCCACCAGATCCTCCCAAGCAATGTTCCTCCGGGTGCCCACTCTGAAGGAGGCCAGGAAATCAACTACGAGGAGCCAGGCCTTCTTCACTATGACACCAACACTCTGGAATCAGCTCCTAGGGGAGCTGCGCTTGGCTTCCTCATTCCTAACACTCAGAAGGCTTCTGAAGACATTGCTTTACAGAGAAGCCTTCCATTACAACTCTGCTTGATGTTTGGAATCGCTCCTCTTCTCCCATCTGATTTCATCTGTTCGTTGGTTGGATGCAGTTTCTTTGTTGCTGTGTTTTATTACTTGCTGTAAATGGTCCAGAATAGTGCTTTGCATTAATGGGGTGGTATATGGATCTAATAAATAAATAATGCGGCAGAAACCTTTCAGGTTCTGTTCCTTTGGAAAATCTTGGTAGGCTAACAATGATTGCCTGGGTGCATAGCCATTATATCACATGCTATGATGTTGTGGTGTCATTAGATGCCAAGCTGTTGGAGATAGTGGCTAATGTGTTGGTTTGTTTCCCCCTCCCCTTCAGTTGTTACAGAGTGCCTTGAAAGGAATCCAGTCCCTTCTAAATGGTGGGAAGATGAAGCTTGCCCAGCCCGATCAGCTTGGTTCCCTTCTTGCTGTGTTAAAGGTGATTCTTAAACTATTTCAGTGGAAGTCCTTGTTCCTCGTTGTGACGTCACATTAAAAAGGAGAGGCTCTCCGGCCGTCGGGTTAAACTGCAGGAGGAGGACTACAGTGGGGCATTCCTGGAAACAAAGTTTATGAAGCCGATGTGTTTCAGTAAATCACAAATGACTATTAATCACAGTGTGAAGATGAGATGAGGTCTCTGTTTTAGCTAAAAGGGAAAGGAAACCTGCCTTGAGGGTGGGGAGCATTCAAGCCCTAAAGGAAGGGAGGTTTGTTTCTCTGTGGCAGTAAACCATGATTTACCGTGACAGCTGAGCACAGTTTCCCCTGTGGGCAGGGGAGATTACAGTTTGTAAAAATAAAACCTAACACACCACTTGTTGTCAATGCAGACGAATTCAGCTCTGAATCGTGCTTGTTTGTCCTTGCCCTGAAGCAGCATGTGGGCTTATGGGGTGTAAAATGTTGGGCCGCTTCATTGAGGCCTCAGCTGAGTTCGACCTGTAGGTTTGCGATTGCCATGCCTTCTTAAAAATAATAATAATAATAATAATAATAATAATCTTGCTTGGAATTTTAGATCCGCAAACCTAATAGAGGTTCAGAAGTGCAATGGGGTGGGTGGGAGCTGGATGAATCCAGGAATGTTTAGCAAGAAGGTCAGGGGAGGGGCGGCACTGGGATTTGATGATGTCTAGAAGTTGCCTTGTAGAAAAAAAAGAGAGCAGCAGTGTTTTTGGGGCCACTAAAGTTGACTGTGTCACAAAAAAAAAGCAGAGGCTAGCGATCACTTTGCTGCTATCAAGATACATAATTATGGTGTGTGTTGCTGCTTTCAGAAATACATGTTTCATGGGCTTCCTGGACTGAACATAGACATGCCGGCCATCTTATACCCAGCAGTTCTTCCCCAGTATGACAGCAGGTCTCCAGTCCAGCAGGAGAAGTCAGAACTGACCACCATGAAGCCAACTGGGGTAATCTTTTGGATGCACTTCCACATTCATGTATATGCTACCTTAGGGGTTGACCCAAGCTCTATACTTGGTATAAACTGGGATCATTTTTCTGAAATCTTGATTTTCTGGATCATGCTGCTTGTGGAAATGTTGTTGCCCAAGCTGTGGTCTCCAGGAGGGAAGCCCACCTGCTGCTTATGCAACACAGCACTTCTGTGAATGATGCAGCAATTCACGCCATGCTAAGATGTTGGGACTCCTTGCTCAGCAGGATGCTGGCTGAAGGGTTCTGGCAAAGGCAGACTGATGATACTAACCTTGATCTGCCTTGCAGGGGTGTCAGGATGACAGAACAGGAGCCTTCTGTACATTCAATGCTCAGATAAAGTTTGATGGCATGTATGTCAACGTGGCTACATTTTTTGTACACATAGTATTTTAATGAAACACTCTTGTAAACAGGCATATCAGCAATGCCCCAAAGTTAAGGAATCGGCGTCGACACACGCTATTTCAGAATTTAAAAGGTCTGCAGCAGAGGGTTGCTGTTTAAGGAAAACAGATTGCCTTCTTTATACCATAATACTTACCATAAGAATTCCCCTGTCTCTGTGTAATCGTCCTTTAAACAGAGCAGGAGGAAAAAGCCCAAGGCCAAGCAGAAGAAGGGGAAACTGGAAGAAGAAGAAGAAGAGGGAGCCCAAGGAGGTGGAACAGAGAAAACAAAGTTCTGTGCAGATGTGGAACAGTATCCTGGTCCAGATGCTTTGAATCGGGTTTCTGGTGGCACCCCTGCATTCCACACGAAGGACCCTTTGCCTTTGCGCGCTCTTGGCTGGAAACGATTCAGCAGCAGCGACTCGGAGTATTCGGACGCTGACGGCGGAATACAGAGCAAAACAAGGTTTGCGATAAAAAAGGCACCCCCCTGAAAAAAAACCCAAACCACCTATTTGTAGACACGGCACTGAGGTGCATGCATTTTGAGTCTTCATGGTTGTGGCCAATAATGCCAGGAGTCAAGAGTCCAGTGACCATTTCATGGCTGTAATTTTTCCCCTTCCTGATTTACACCAAGATGGCCGCATGATCATTGAAAGCTATAAAACCCTGTGTGTCTGTGGGGGTCCTAAATCGGTGTCTTTTATTGTGCCAGGTCTTTCCAGGCAAAAGTTCGCCAGGGGGCTTTAACCTGCTTCCTTTCCGCCGTGAAGTCGATAGAAAAGAAAATCCTGTTTGGCTACTGGTCGGCATTTGTTCCTGATGCGCCCGGTATAGGAAGCCCACAGTCCGTGTCCTTGATAACGATTGCTTTGAAAGATCCGTCTCCAAAGGTATGGGCTCCCTGGCCTGAGGGAGACTGGTGATTCTTTAACCTGGGGAGGGGGGGGGGTCCCTTGTGGCCCTCCAGGAGTTGCTGAGTTGCAACTCCTGTTGTCGCACCTGGGTGGCGTAAGCAGTGCAAAGAGGGAATGGTCGTCGTATCCTGTCTGAGAGAACCTAGAACTCAGAAGTGACACATTGCTAGTAACATGTGATGTCAAACTACTTGGCTAACACTGCCACCAGCAGTGCTGCTTTTAAAGGGTAATGTAGTTGATGGCAACAACCATTTAAATATATTTTAATTTCACAAGTAGAGATGGGCACACACTGCCGGTTCGTTTCTCAGCCAAACGGGTGTTTGGTAGTTCCCAGCCCTGCCTCCTCTGGCGGGCGTCCACACGGAGGCAGCACCCTGGCGTCCCTGCGCTGCCTCCTCCAGGCACTGCCTTTGCGTGGGTGGCTGCTGGAGGAGGCGGGGCTGGGAACCACCGAACATCTCTGTTCAGCCGAGAAACGAACTGCCAAACCAGCAGTTCGTTCCCATCTCTAATTGCCAGTCATATTTAGTTTTGGGGACTCTATTTCTCTGTGTGTGTGTGTGTGTGTGTGTGAGTGAGAGAGAGAGAGAGAGAGAAGTGATTCATTCTAATTTGCTACTGACAAGTGGTATGAGAACAACTTACTCTATCAGCAGTAAGTAACTAAAACAAGCCACTCCTTTTAAAGTAATAGGGGTGGAAAAGCGATGACCTAGCTCGGCCTTATGTCCTCTGATGGGCAGCAGTTCTCCAGAAGATTTTCTTGTCGCCTGCCACCCAGTGCTTTTCCTTGGATGTGCCAAGGGTCCGACTCAGGGGCTCCTGCATGCACGGTGTGTGCTCTTCAGTGACCTCTCTTTCTCTGTTGCAGACACGGGCCGTTGCCCTCCAGGTTCTCTCATCCATCTTGGAAGGCTCCAAGCAGTTCCTTTCCATTGCCGAAGACGCAGATGATCACAAGAGAGCATTCACACCGTTCTCCGCCACCATTGCTTCCAGCATCCAGGAGCTTCATCGCTGTCTGCTGTTGGCCCTGGTAGCTGAATCCTCTTCCCAGACCCTCACTCAGGTCATCAAGGTAAGCCCTTGCTTTGAAAAACTGCCTCGGTATTGTCAGTTCTACTGGTTTTCCTGTAAGCAAATATGTCACACACAGAGAGAAAGAACATCTATAGTAGTTCTCCAGGCAGAGTCTCTTAATCCTTACAACATCCCTCTGAAAGTAGGTGAGGATGTCTTTTCCGGTATAGCTTTCAAGACGGTTCCCTTTATCCTTTTGACTTTTGATAGCACATTGTTCCTTTAGGGAACAAGCATGGCCTGCAGAGTTCTTCCTTCCCCTCCATTTCCCTTTTCAACACCTTGTTGATGTCGTTTGGGTTGAGAAAGTGGGAGAGTGGCCGAATATCACCCAGCGAGCTTCCTGTCTGGCGGTGGATGCAAGGTTTCCACCCCTAGTCTCCCCTCCTCAATCCTGGCCTGACACCGACCACTCAATTGTACTTGTACTCTTTTTTAAAAATTGAAAATAGAGTAGGCAATCATGCGCTACCCTGAGGCCCTTGTTAAGAAGAACTGGGTCTGAATTTTTTTAAAAAATATATAGAAAGTCTACTGGCAACTTTGTGAGGTCAGTATCGGCACCTGTTCTCCTAAGGTCAGAGGGTGTCGTGCAAAGGTAGGGGAAGAGCATGAAAAATTTGGAAAGATCAAGGGAAAAATATCACTTAGCAGACGGGGAGAAATAATTTGGGAAGGAAGAAAGAGGTGCGGAATAAGATTTCAGAAAGCAGAAGAAGGTTGTTTGTAGGCAGCGGAATATTTTATGATGGGGACAAAGTTCTAATTCCCATAGTGCTTAGACACCTGGTTATCTCTCCCAGGAAACTATAAGAGATTCAGCTGTAGTCATTTTTGTGAGGATGATGGTGCAGATTGCATTCACTTGCTGTCAGGCGGCCTATGCTAGAATTAAAAGGATTGTCTCTGAGGTGCGCAGAGTTGAACATACTATCCGTTTATGCAAAGACTTTTGAGAACGAAGGAATCGTTTGAAAAGGGTTTCTTTTCATTCATTGTCTTATGGTGGGATTTCCCGCCAGGGCAGTCTTGCAGATACTGCAATGGTAGGTGAGAAGATGTACGCCCTGCCTGTGGCTTTGCTCCCAGGGACTAAGCAGCTTCTGCTCTTGTTTCCTGCCCCTTGACACAGAGCCTTGCTAACCTGGTCTTGAATGCGCCATACAGCCGCCTGAAGCCGGGACTGCTGACCAGAGTCTGGAACCAGATAAAGCCATACATTCGACACAAAGGTATGCAGGGTTTGAGGGATCTGGGTTAGCAGCCGCTGCAGCAGCTCTGCCGTGAGCTTTCTCTCTGCCAAAACGTTGTTCTGCAACAGTCCGCCTAAGCGTGTTAACATGGCTGCCCAGGAAAGGGCCGCCTGTCACAGGCTGTGGACAATGCGAGAGGGGCACCGTTCCTCACCCAAGTATGGCCTGGCGCTTCCCTGCCAAGAATCCCTTGCCCCATTGCCGACATCGGTTTCTTTGTTGTTTGAAACAAACTGGCCTTGGTCTTGCTGTGGCGGCGCCATCACGGGCCCTTCTCCTTGTATCTCCTCCTAGATGTTAACGTTCGGGTGTCGAGCCTCACCCTGCTAGGGGCCATCGTTTCAGCGCAGGCTCCCTTGCCGGAGGTCCGCCTCCTCTTGCAGCCGCCCGCCTCCTCTTCAGGCCTCGGCAGCAGCGGATCTGGCACGCCGCCCTGCCCCAGCGTCCCTGAGTGGCGTAGAGAGGCCGCCGGGGCTTCCCATGCCGCGGAGAGTGTGCCTGCAGAGTCTTGCTGGCTCCACTGCCTCTGCATCTCTCTGGTTGTGCTGCCCCGAGAAGACGGCTGCTCAGACAGCGATGCCGGCTGTCCAACGACCGTGAGCTCCTACGAACCGTCCCCAGTTCGGCTGGAGGCGTTGCAGGTGTGTCCCCAAAACTTGGGTTCGCAGGGCCCAGAATATAGGCATTGTAGGGCTGCTGTCCCCAGGGCTCCTCACAGTTGTCTGTGCTGCCTCGGACTGAGGGGACTTGCAGTCCAGCTGGTGACAGAGGCATGGGAGAGGGCCTTCTCTGCGGCTGCTCTCATAGACGGTGGAACTCCCTCCCACTGGAAACCAGCTGGGCCCCATCTTGGCTGTCATTCCGCAAGCAGGCCAAGACCTTTCCCTTCAGGCAGGCTCACCTTTAAATGACTGGTTGACAAAGAGGGTTGTGTTGTTTCACCTGGGCTTTTAATATTGCTCTTATTTAAGAGTTTTAATATAGTATCTGTTTAATGCTTTTTAATATTGTAATAATTTATTGCGGAGCTTTTGACTGTGTTTCTTCTTTTCATACTGTAAGCCATCTTGGATCCTTTAGGAGAAAGGCAGCATATATATGTTTTAAACCAACCAAACTCTTGGAAGTTATTTTGGCTTAAATATCTGGTAGGCTTCTAATGTAAAAGCCAGCAGGATAACCACGTTAATCTTCCATCAAAAAAGCAAGGGGGTCTCCTAAGCTTCCATGGACTGGAGCCCATGTCTTCAGGTGCCTAAATTATTCTCTTCGCTTGCATGCATGGAAGGCATGACAGTGCTAGTTAAGGATGATGGGAATTGTTGTTGTACATATAGAGAGAGCACCAGGTTGGCTCAGAGCTATTGGAAGGCAAAAGGACTGAGTAGACAAATGGTTTCTTTGCAGGACAGTGGCGTTATGTTCACATTTTCTGTTCTCTTCTTCCCATGGCTGCTTCCTTGCTTCTTTATCTGCCACAGGTCTTAGTGCTCCTCGTCAAGGGCTATTTCTCAGTCTCTCAGAGCTATTTACTCGAGCTTGGCCAGGTGGCCTGTAAATGCATGGAGGAAACGGACCCCTCTATCCAGCTTCACGGAGCAAAAGTAAGAACTTGTACCTTCTTTTTGCCCTCAAACGAAAGCCAAGATCTTGTTTGCTTAGACGGTCGATCGTGGAAGAGCCATTGCACAAGGGTTTCCTCCCTCCAGCAGGTTCTCCTCTCCATGACCGGCTGCATCCGAGTAGCAAAGTTAAGCATGTGACAAGTGGTGTGAAGAACAGGTTGTAGAAGTGGAGGAGTGATATACAGTTGCCCTGGAGGGCGCAGAGTTTCAAAAGGATTCCAGTGGTTTTTTTTAAACCTTCTAGAGAAACTGTTCATTCGAAACTGTGCACTTACTTTGTTATACTGATCTGTCTTCTAGCAGTCAATGCTTTTACTATTGGTTTTTTTAACAGTACTGAATTTTACTTGGGAGAATCATTTTAGGGGATCTGCTTTTTTTTTTAAAGGTGTTGATACGTGTACAAAAAAAGAATATACAAAATTTCCCACATGTGTAACTGCAAAAACCATCAGAATTCCACGTGCTCACTGATTTTGATACAAAGACAATTGTGTTTTGACTGTCTTTATTTATGTTTTTCTCCCCAAGTAGGAAAAAGGGGGACACATTTAATGCAAGCATTCTGTGCAGACCTCTGTTGTCTTGTTTCGCAAATCTGAAATGTGATTCCTGCTACTGTTTTTTATTTCGGCAGCTTCTGGACGAGCTCGGGGTGGGTATAATTCAGCAACACAAGCCCGATCTGGCTGTTGCTCCCGACCAACGGGTGCCTCTTGACCTGGTATGTGTACATCTATCTCTTAAGAACGTGTTTTCCAAGTTCTGCCCTTTTCTGTTTTTGCTTTTGCCACCAGCACCTTACCAGTAATAATAACTTTTGCCCTTGTAATCTAAAAGTCATGACACAAAAGGAAAAGGAGTTGGGAGGAATAAGGAAAAAAGTGAGCGCCAGCTTGGTTTGAGTGATGAAGTTCTAGCAGAATGGAAAATGCTTCAAGGTGGAGATGAGCCCAGTGTTGCTAGTCTCATGGCTCAACCTCTGGAGCGCTCCTGCTTTCCTTCTGTTGCTTTACTGCCCCAGAGTTTTGGAAGGGTGACTGCCGGGTGGCCGTTGATGGAGAGAGCAAACCGGGAGAGCCATCTTTTCAGCCCATCTGATTGCCACCCTGTTTCCTTGGATTCCTTCTGCTGCCACTGAATCTACTGCTGTTTATTTTATTTATTTATTTAATTTCTGTACCGCCCATCTGGCAACCCAGGCCATTCTGGGTGGTTTACAGAGTACAATCAAACAATATATAAAGACAGAACAAAATATAAAGACTAAACAACAATTTTGTTGGCAGATGTGCTTCAGAACAGTGGCTAGAACTTCAACAAGGCTTTTGTTCACCCTGTAGGTTGTAACGTTCTGGACCCGGATGCTGAACGGACCATTACCAGCCGCACTCCAGAACTCTCAGCATCCCACACTTCAAACCAGCACGTGCAACGCTCTCTCTTCGATCTTACCGGACGCATTCAGCAGCCTTCCAGTGAGTACGTTGCTGGGTTTCGTAGCTGGGACTTCTTACTGAGAACGAGAAGTCAGTGCGAGTCAGTTGCTTTTTTTTTTCTTTTTCATATTCCAAGACAATGCTTCTTAGCTTAGACAGCAGAGAAAGAGAGCCAGGTGGGACTGCAAGACCCTTGGCAATATGGTGCCCCCTGCAGCCAGCAAAGAAGTTGAGCTGGGGAAGGTGGCGGGGAGCCAGTACCTTCTGCAACCCAGTGCCGTCCAGATTTGTGGGATTTCAGCTCCCACAGTTCTCTAGCCAACCCAGAATGGTGTACGTCCTTGGAGAATGATGCAGAATAACAACTGTGCATCATAAAGAAATATTGATAGAATGTGCCTTTTATGCGGTCTGCTTTTCATTGAGATTTTGAGTGGGTCAGCAGAGGAGTCCCCTTGATCGTGATGTGTCCCAGTGTTCTAGATGAGCCTCAGTCCCTGATTCTGCCTGTCATATCCCATGGGACTGCAGGGGTCTAAACGCTACAGTCTCCAGCCAAGGCTGCAGAGTTCCACATTGCTCCTGTTTCCCTCTTCTGTTGTGACTTTCTTTTATTCCCACTCCTGGCTATTTGTTCACAATATATTTCATAGGGATCTATGCCTCTTAGCAAAAGGCATTTTCTCCGAGCAGGGTTCTGGAATGGAGCGAACAGTGCCAGCTCCTGTCGGTGTGAGGCGGACTCACTCTGACGGCGTCTGAGCTCCCTTGGCAGTGCCTTCTCTTCTGCGAGTCCCCACCTTTCCTGGGATTTTAAATGCCTCGCCTCTGCTGAAGCTGCTTAACAAAACGAATCAGTTGCCTGACATTTGTCTCCTGTTTCTGATGGCAGGAGGACAAGCAGATCCTCTGCATTACCATCCTCCTGGGGCTCAACCACAGCGAGAACCCCCTGGTGAAAGCGGCAGCCGCCCGGGCGCTGGGGGTTTATGTGGTCTTCCCATGTCTTCGACAGGTGAGCGATGGATTTAATGGTTCTTCGTCCTTTTCCTTTTGCTCTGGGCTGGTCTTTTCCTTTTCCACCTTTCTTTGGGTTATGAGATGGGACCAGTCATGTCCTTTCAGTCCATACCTAGGTGGGCAAAGTGAGTGGAAGAATCCAGGGAGCTGCTTTATACTGAGGTTGGCCATCGGTCCATCTACCCTAGATCAGACTGGCAAAAGATCCTTGGGGTTTCAGGCAGGATTGTTTCCTAGTCCCACCTGCAGCTCTGCGTATTCCCTGGTGGTCTGTCATCCAGGAGCTAACCAGGCCTGATCCTGCTTTCCTTCTGAAATCCGAGGAGATCAGATGTGTGTAAAGGGCGGTATTGCAGTGACTCTTCCTCTGTGGTTCATTTGCTTTCTTTGGACGATTTATGCACATTAATAGAGCCAGCAAACTGGAAGCTGACTCGCGTACAAGTTTGTTTATCCGAAGGGTTCATGTACATTTTCTTTCTACTTGCCCTGAGATGGTGTCATGCAGCTGACAAACCACTTTCTGAGTCATATTATAAATCTATAATCTTCAAATGGACCGACTTCAACTTCCACTTGCAGAATAGCACTTTTGAATAGATGTTCTCCAGCATGGCTCTTGGACAATTACCCCTCTTTTCCGATGGGTGGGACAAGGAACTTTTTAAACGTTCCCCGTGTATTGCAACAGGGACCACTGATTTGGCCGCCCTGTGGATATTATTAAAACCAGCTGGAAAGCAAGTATTTTTGTTCAAACACATGAAGTTTGCAAGCGAGCCCTATTATTTCATGAGCAAAAAAGGTTTTTCATAACAGCACAGCCAAGCTAAACAGCTTAGCAACCAAACAGCATAGGGGAGTTATTTAGAAGAAAAATCAGTACCGGAAAGAAAAAAGGAGAAGACAGGAGTGTTGCACTGACTCACAAGGTCACCGGGGAGTGCAGAGCAGCAATTAATTTAATGATAGGGTGTGATTAGTGCAAGTGTAAGATTAGCAGGTTGAAGTAATTGCCGTTGATTCTAAATAGCTAGAACGTCAATTAAATGAAAATGTACTCGGAGGCCCTCGTGGCATCCGGAGACCAGTGAAGCTTGGGCAACTTGTACAGTTTGGCGGTAATTAAGGATCAGTCAAGGCAGCATTGAGCGCAGCGTCGCACAGTACTCATTTTGCACGAGGGAAGGCTGAACTTTTGAAAAGTCTGAATGGCTTCAAGCGAGGAATTGTGTGAGCTCGTAGCAGATACGGCTACGCCAAGGTTGCCGAACAGAACCTCCATGACCTAGAGCAATGTACGCTTCCGTTCTGGGGGTATCCCCACAGATGTCATCATTGTAAGGAAGGTCGAGGCCTGCAACCAAAGGCATGGTTGGTTATCTCAAACAAAAATGTGAATTTCTCTCCTGCCACTCCTGGCTGTCCCTTCCCCTTTTCCTTCCTGGTCCATACTTCTTCCTTGCAGATCTTTCTCGCCTTCCCTGGGTCAGGTCATCTCCTGTTCCACTCTCTTTTCTTAAATCATAAATCATTACAAGGTGTGAAATGCTGTCAGTCACCACTCTCTTAGAGCCTTCCATGAAGTTCTTTATTCTACGTCAGAAGAAGTGAGCGATGTTCCATGAAAGCTTGCATTAAAAAATGTCCGTCTTTAAAATGCCACAAGGTCTCTTTTTTACTTTTTTGGGGGGGGTTTGTTTCTTGTTGAAATGCTTGCACAGACTAACGTGGCTACAACTCACAAAACCTCTCTTTTCCTGTTTTTCTTTGTCTCTTGCTCAGTCAGTCCCATATCCTTCTGTCTGGCCTGTTCTTCTCCTGAATAACCATGCAAGCAGCTTAAGAACATTGGAAGCTCCCTTATACTGAGTCAGGCCTGTGGTCCACCTAAAGCTGTGTTATTGACATCAGCTGACAACAAGGGATCTCCACGCATCCAGTCAGAATTTTTTCTCTCTCTGGGGATGCTGGGATCTTCTGCATGCAAGTGATGTCCTTTGCCACTGAGCTATGGATAAGCTTGGCCAGGATAAGAGTTGCCCAGCTGACCACAGCCAGCAGACCTTAGGTGCCACCCGGCTGTGGTAGCCAGATACCCCTCTGTGACAGCTGAGCTTGTAGCTGTTGTGAAATAAAGTAGGACCACCGTATCTATGGGAACAGTACCTGTGGTTTTACTTATCCACTGCCTGAAAATTACAGTAAATGTAAAACCCAGAAATATGTTTCCAAGCGGTATTACTAGACCTGGCCACTAGAGGGAACCAGAGACCAGGAACACAGAGTTCGCTGTATCTGCGGTTTCTGACATCTGCAGGGGAGGGGCAGCTTGGAACCGGTCCTCCAAGCCTACTGTGGCCCTACTGGGTGCCAAAGGATTGCAATAGGAAGTCACTTGATTGGCAGGCTTTCTGGGAGCAGAGGTTGGAACAAAAATGACAGAACAGTAACCATTGGTATTTCTCCTTAGGATGTGATGTTTGTTGCGGACACAGCTAACGCGATCCTGCATTCTCTCAGCGACTGCTCTCCGAATGTCCGTGCCAAAGCCGCGTGGTCCCTGGGCAACCTGACAGACACCCTGATCATCAACATGTGGGTAGCCGACCCCTTGATTCTGGCAGCCTCAAGAGCTTTAGAAATCTCCGTCGTTTGGATCAGAGTTTCCAGAATCCTTCAGTCAGCATGGTCAGGGGCCGTGTGGGCTGGTGGGTTTTGGGACTTGTAGTCCAAAGAAGGAGTTTTCCCGAGCTCTGGGCAGTCTGCCCTAAAAGGATGGTGGCCTTTTTTTTTAAAATAAATAAATAAAAATACTGTATTTATTTTGACACTTCTTTTCAGTGTAAGTTCTCAGAGCGTAGGTTGTAACTTAGCCATAAGATAATAAAAGATAATATCACTTCCCAAAGCAACATGATCAGTAAAGTAATATATATCTCTGAACTAAATGGCATAGAGTGGGACAGCTGGGGGGCCACCACAGAAAAGCCCTGCTCTCCTAACCTCCAGCAGCTGGACTGGGAAAAGCACCTCTCTCTCATCTTAAATGCACAGGGAAGGTTCATAGGCTGTTGCCTTAGTAAGGAGTAAACCTCTGTCCGCTGCTTGGAGGAAGAAAAGGCATAGGCTTCGACACTATGTTGACATCTTCTGCATTTCTGCGTGTGAATACTCTTCAATAAAGGATTTGCTTTGGGGAGCTGCAATTTAGCTTTCTGGCTATCCCGTTCAGCTTTTATGAAAGAAAACCACACAGAAGTGTATTGAAGGGAACACATGAAATGGGAGAAGCTGCCTCCCTGGTTCAGGTGTTCATTTCTGTGAGTGGAGGAGAAGGAGGAGGGGAAAGTACCCTAAGAACTTAAAGTCCTTTTCTTGATCTCTCCATGAACACAGTTCCAGTGGGAAGGGAGATAGTTCTGACTATCCATTCTTTCAATCAAGTTCCACCTTTCAAAAATCCAGGGTGCTTCTGGAAATAATGGAGTTTTGTGGGCCTAACCAATAACTCCCTTATCATCCATTTTGAAAACAGCCAGGGATTGTGAATTAGACCATGTTTTAAGGACTGACGGGGGCAGATTATTGAACTGGAAGGCGAGTCTCTTTCCCAATTGGGACATCTCAGCCCCAATAGAAAAACCGGAATTAGCTATAGATCTTGGAGACTTCATCCCATTCATGTCTGGGAGCTCCCGAAGGTGAGCAGCTAGAATTTCCCAGAGTTAAGTGATCCGTGCTGTGCTGTGGGATCTCTCTCCTCCTGCCCCCAAATCCCTTGCATGTAGAAACCTAGCACTTAAGGATGACTTTTTTTTCTCTCAACATCCTAGCTTGCCGTCTGCAGAGCAGTTTTTACTCTAGAAAAGAATTACATGGGTTTCCCACAATCTAAAATAGCTGGTCCCAAAACAACCGCATACTTCCTTTAACTTTGAAATGGGTTTCCAGGTTGTTAAATAGGTTCTCGTAGTGTTCATACATTTCCTGCTACTGGGTCTAATTCTGATTTGTTTCCCCTCGTGTTGCAGGGAGCTAATGGGGCAGAGCTTCCAGGACGAGTTTTCAGATCTGCTGCTGCTGAAAATGTTACGCTCAGCAACAGATGCATCGAAGGACAAAGATAAGGCATGTACCCCATCATTTCGGGCCGGGGGCGATTCTGTAGGCACTAGTCCTGTTCTTGAGTTTGGACACCCTTGAAGCAAATAATAATCATGTCCAGTCAGTTCTGACTTAGGGCAACCACCTTTATTGGTGATGAAAACTCAGAATTGCTTTACCCTTCCCTCCTTCTGGGGCCTTCCTGGGGCTATGTTGCTTGCCCAAGGCTACACAAGCTGGCTCTTTCTCCCAGGAAGCACAGCGGGGGAATCAAACTCCCAACCTCTGGCTCCACAGCCAGAGACCAAAACCATGGAACTACCCAGCCAGCTTGAAGTAAAGCAATGGTGAAAATTACACAGCCAGTATGGGTGGTATATTGTAGAAGTGCTTAAGTGTCCATGAGGGTGAACTGCTTCGGGTCCCTTGTTGGGAGAAATGCGGCATCATCATCATCATCATAAAATCAAAAAAGGCACGGGCATGTCAGTCAACGACTGGCATTTTCTCTGGCAGGAGGCACAAGATGTTCACTTGGAACTGAAGCTGGAGGGATCGTTCTGTCCCTATTCTGGGCACAGCCTTAGCGAGCATGCCTTGTGTACTTTGACCCAGAGAGGTTTCCTGGGTGCCAGCCTGATTTCTTGCACACATCCTGTAGCCATTCTTTCTTACAAGGCCTGGTTCTGTGTTTTCCCCGCCTGACTCCATGCCCCAAGAGTTTTACGGCCTTTCTTGTTACGGTTTCCTTGCTCCTCCAAGATTCTAATGAGAGCATATGTGGCCTCATGGCCTGTTAAAAGCGAACGCTTACTATGACGATGCTGGATAGGCGATATCTTTATCAGACCACTAAAAAAAATAATCATAAAATCTGCTCACTTTTGTGTCATGCTCTGATGTCTTAGAGTCCAGAAGCTCTAAGACAGTGGATTTTTCCAGGCACACATTGATTTATTTTTACTTTTATTTTTTTACTCAGTTTGGTCCTCTAGTTTGAATATGTAAGTTGGTGCTTTCTGGATGTTTGGAATCACAGCCCCAGCCAGCTGTGGGCTGGCTGGGGCTGTGAGCGATTGAGGAAACGCCCAGAGGTGAACAGGATTATGGGGGTTGAACTTCAAAACATTGGGAGTTCTTTAAAAGCCTATGATATGGGTAGCGGTACAGAAGGAAGCAGGTACTCAAACGTCAAAAATCTGTCCTCTTGTTCCCTCCTGCTTGAAGACCTTAAGATGTAGTTACTGACTCCACTTTAAGAAATGGGGAACCTGTGCAGTTTTCCAAATGTGATACTACACATGCAGTACATCATTCATTCATTCATTCATTTGATTTCTGTCCTGCCTTTCTCCCAGTAGAAGGATTCCAGGTGGCTAATACATGGACCCATCATAGAGTCAATCGCGGGCAGGGGTAGAAGCATTTTATTTTTATTCACAACAAAGCCTTTTAAATCTCCTTTCCAGGTGAAAAGCAATGCCGTCCGGGCCCTGGGAAACCTCCTTCATTTCCTCCAGTCGTCCCACATCACTAACCCAAAGTTCAACCAGCCCATTGAGGACGCTATCCTGGCCCTGACGTCTGCAGTGCAGAGTGAGGCCACCATGAAAGTGCGCTGGAATGCTTGCTACGCCCTCGGGAATGTCTTCAAAAACCCTGCCTTGCCATTGGGTGAGTGAAAACGACCGCATGCTGCTTTTGACTTCCATGTTGGAGGCGCTGCCGTATAATAGGGGTGCATCCTCAAGGGTGGCTCTGTGTGCAGATTTCCCTCCCATTGTTACATGGTGCTGAGTTGGTGTATATTTGGCGCCCCTTAGTGGCAGGATGGAGTAAGGATCCCAGAACAGTCCTTTTGGATCCGAATTAGGGCCTTTCTTAACCCCTTTCCCATAGTTGCCGCCCAGGCATCTCCAGAAACGTCACCCGCGAGGCACAGAAGTCTGGAGGAACCCATCTCGCTTGCCTGTTTTTGTTGGCTCACCGCCAGTGAACTGGCAGGTTCGATTTAGTTGTTGCGGTTAATGGACCTCCCGTAAGGCTTGGAGGTGGTCACAGATGAATGGATTGCCCGTGCAGGGTCTCCGGTCTAGTCTCTGCATCTCCGGATTGAACAGAGGGAAACTCTGGGGAGTCCCTGCTAGCCAAAATAAGTGATACAGCGCTAGGTGGATGGATCAGTTGCCTGAACATACGAGGCGGCTTCCAGGGTTCTGCTACAGCACAGGCGGGAGTTGGGGCCCTCTTGGGGACCCCACATAGCCCGCCAAGCTCCTTAGATAAGTCTCTCGATCCTTCCCTACTGCAACGTTTTGACCTTCAGATAGATAGAAGACTCCATGAGGGTTGCAATGTGAACACTATCCCCCTTCCTCCTCAGCCCCTTTTTTTGGGACCTGAAGCAACTGCTTTTCCAAACTGCAAGTGACCAGTTAAAAAAAAAAAAAGATGGGCTGCTCTGTAGAGGAGGCCTTAAGGATGCTAGAAAGTGATTGGGTACAGCCCCTGAACCCTCTGCAGTTGCCCGGCATCCTATTACAGCTATCCTGTCATCTGTTTGCAGGCAACAGGGTGCTCATGCTCTTCCAAATGCTGAATTATCATTTCTAGATTGGATTTGTGGCCAACGTTTGTTTTCTTGGTTCAAATGTTTTAGGAGAAGTCCCCTGGACCGCCCGAGGCTACAGCGCCCTCATCTCCGTGGTCCAGTCCTGCAAAAATTTCAAAGTCCGCATCAAGTCGGCCGCAGCCCTCTCCGTTCCGGCGAAAAGGAAACATTACGGGACGCCCCGGCAGTTCTCCGAGATCTGGAATGCCCTGGTGGTGGCTTTGCAGCGGAGCGAGGAGGCCGAGGACTTTCTGGAGTTCAAGTACAGCGCCAGCCTCCGGACGCAGCTCTGTCGCGCTCTCCTGCATCTGCTGAGCCTGGCCGAGGAGGCGGACCTGCCTGCCATCGGGAGGTCGGTGGCCGAGCACGGAGAACTCGTTGCCTCCTATCTGTTGCAATACATGAGGTCAGGAGGAGAGGAAGAGGAGGCGGGACCAGGCGAGCCCTTTCCCGAACGAGGCAGAGTCCTGGAAGGAGCCATAGAGCACATTCGAGCGATTGAGGAAACGCCCAGAGGTTGCCCGGCGAAAAAGGGGGCCGCTGCTTATCTCGAGGACATCTTGAAAACTCACCACGGTTCCATGGGGCTCACAGAAGGTTGAGGAATGTGGTGGAAGCGTTGCGGGTGCCTTAGAACTCCTGTTTTACACTAGATCACGTGAAAGGACCTGCCCTAGGGAGCGCTGACACACAAGGCACAAGGAAGATTTGGGCAGGAACGAAAACACTATAATTGCCCCCCCCCCTCTCTCTCCCCCCTGTACTGTGGAGGTAGCGGTGTATTTCTGCAAATGACTTGGGGCATGGAAATGAAAGCAGCTCCACGGTTTTAACTCCCAAGTTGTCCACTGTATGTTTGCAAAGCTTAAGCTACGGTTTAGGTTCAAGCTGTGAGTTGACACAAACCTTTTTCAGCGACTGGTACCTGAAGGCGAACCCAAATAGCCCAGTTTTAGTTTTTCTCCCTCCCTTCGAGGTAGCATCACAACAGTGTCTGCAGTACTAATCCGTGCTTGAGGAGACACGGGATAGCATCGGTCTTGCCTCTCCCCCCCCCCCCCCCCGGTGCCTTATTTGTTGCTGGACAGTATCTGAATTTGGGTGCTTTCTGTGAATCAAAAGGAACCGGCCGAGATTCGGCAATGCACAAGCCTGCATCTCACCTGAGCCCCGTTCGCAGTCTCTAGTCCTAGAGAAGAGTCTTGTTATTCCATCGGACTGGCCTGACGTTAATCTAAGAACAGGATAGGGCTCCATTCTGGAGCACGCCCAGTTCATGCCGTGTTGGACCTCCGGGTTTAAGTCCAGACGACTAACTGATCAGTGTAGTATTTGAGTGGGGCAGTCTGTCAGGTCGCTTTCTTGTGTAACTTTGAAGCAAGAGCAGGCCACACGCAGACGGTAGGATGGCGCTTGGTCCCCTCGCCCCTCCGCTTTGGCAGGATCCAGACCCTGTCATCTGCCTAAGGTTTGTGCTTGTTTAAAAAGAATGACTCCCCTGGAAGCCTCCAGGAGCAGCACTTCTCTGAAACAAAGGCAAGACTCCTAAAAAGCGGTTTTTATTTTTATAAAAATGTCCTTAATTTTAAGAACAACACATTTTTAGTGGCTCCTGGTGAACGATGGGGAGAGAGTGGCTCTTAGACCCACTGATGTTGCCCTCCCTGGCTTTAAAAGATTATGCACTAAATCCTTATTCCCGCCTAGAATATACCTACTGAATCAGCCGGACTTGCAAAAATGTTGAATTATTAAATCTCGGGTTTGCTCTAGTGAAGGCTAACACATTTTATTTGGCATAAGCTTTTGTGGACTGGCTGGATAGCTCAATACTCTAGTTCTCTGGCTGCAGAGCTGGAGGTTGGGAGTTTGATTCCAACACTGGGCCTCCTGAGAGAAGAGCCAGCCTGGGTGGCCTTGGGCAAGCGGCACGGTAGTCCCAGGGCACCCCCAGAAGAAAGGAAGGGCCAGCCCCTTCTGCCTATTCTTTTCCTGGAGAACCCCGGAAAGGGTTGCCGTGAGTCAGAATTGTCTTGATGGCACATGATGATGATGAGAGATCAAGTTTTGCCTTGGAGTATTCTTCCTATCGTCTTAAACAGAAAATGAAAGCATTTTTTAATCTCAGCGGGCTCTTATTGTTCCGCTGGGCTGTGGGTTTGAGTGGCTGCTGCTTTTTTAACCACTGAGGTCATTTGTGGTTATGTTAAATTGCTGTTCATTTGGTTGCCGTTCTGCTCTTAAGAGTCTAAGGTGGAACTACTGAATCATCATCAACATTTCTCATGTACTTCTTACCATAAATGTCCTTCAAGGAACTGTATATAGAGAAACCTGCCAAAAATCACACTGTGTAAAACAACAACAACAACCCTTCCCTGCAGTTCGATTCCTTTCACATGCACTGCAAATTGTGGGCCTTCTGTCCTCTGTTTGCCAGTTCCGAGTGAGGGCAGGGAAAGAATTGTAGTACTTGTGAGAAGCGGGTAAGATGATTACAGTTTGAGATTGCAGTGTTGAAGTGTGAAAGACATTCCACGAAAACAAAACCTTCACCACCTCCTTCCTGAACTTGTTCCCAAGCTTTGCTTGAGATCACTAAGGACTAGCAACTCTGTGTTTCAACATGTCCCACACTCCAGTGATCACCAAGGCTTTCTGCAGCTTTAGCTGGTGGAAAGTGGGAACTTCAGGGGGCCTTTGGTTGTGTAGACATTCTCCGCCCCGCCCCCCCCGCCCCCCCCCCCCCGGATTGGCTTTTACTAAGCTCGCCCTTCTTTATAACTCCTCTGGTGAATGGTTTCAAGGTGAGGGCCCTTAGCTTATCAGCTGGAGGGGTGATTTTTTTTTTTTATGATTGAAGGAGTGACAGGGGACATCCAAACAAAGTGTGGCTTCCTTTAAAGGGAAGCACATGAGCTTTCAGCCTCTTGTGTTTTTTTCAGTGACTTCCAAACTTCCTGTCTTTGCAGGCGCGAGGAATGCATTTCTACGGCTCTCTGTCTGCTGAGGAGCGTATACATTGTAAAGAGATTTGAGGTACTCCCAAGGCACACAGTCTTAGTGCTACCCTGCGGGAAATAATTATGCACCTTATTCTGGTATTTAAAGGACTATATCCTTGCTTGCTGCTCTCAAGACAGGCGTTCTGTCATGGCAACCATGTCTAAATTTGTCTGCCGGGGGAGATCCTCGCTGTGCAAAATTGCTTCTCATGTGACTCCCCACCCACAAGGCGTGATGTGTCAGCAAATTTTACCTTTCATGGTGAAAACAGCCTGTTGCTGCTGCTGTGAATACACTTGCACTGCATCCCTGATAGTGATGATGGGGACTCTTTTGCCATCCAGAATCCAGAAGCGCCAGCCAGCATGGCCAGGGATCAGGGCTTTTGGGTGCTGTAGTCCAAAGCACGGAGGGCCAAAGGTTACCCACTGTCGGCAGCTTTCACCTTTCAGATGTTGCTGAACGGCAACCCCCGTCAGCCCTGCTAGCGATAACCAGTGATGAAGGGCTGTACAGACTGCAGGCCAGCAAGATCTGGAGGGCTGCAGTCACTTGGTTTTGGCCTTTAAAGCAGGAAATGGTTGCATATAGTATTCTGGTAACCCTGTCAGTCTTTGGAAGCTTAGTGTGAGTTCCTCATAAGAAGAACCCTGCGGGATCAGAGTCAAGCCTCTTTCATCCTGGCATCCCATCCCCCTCCGTGGCCAGTCAGAGGCTTCTGGCACACCCCAGAAATCGGGGTGCTGAAGCAGTAGCTTTTTGCATCCCTGTGTCTCGCAGCAAACTCTGAACCTGGGGCTAGCACATGGCCATCCAGGCTGGTTGCCCACGTGGTAGACATTTCCAAGAATTTGCTATTGGAAGCTGATTCTGGTAAGCTTCGCTGACTTCAGGCGAGCTTGCTTTCCTCTCCTCTCCCGGTTATGACACAATCGCAAGGGTGCCGTTAGTTCTCACTGAGCTGGGAAAAGCCCATTGCTGGGTTGGGCCCACCCTTGCAGGCTTGTGGGTGAGTATCGTCTCATGGAATGAGGACCCTACGCTAGTTTCGGTTCAGGCTCAGCCACATTTGCACAGGCACTTGATCGAATGCGTGGCTGGGGCAGTGTATGCACACACAAAATCTCCCTGCATCTAGAAAACTAAATGTCCGTGACAAGTACTTTAGCAGAACCTCTTTCCCTGATATGCTTGTTTTCCATATCAGTATGTGTTTGTGTAGGGCTAGTATTCTGTCATCGGGGACTCCACCTACAGTGATTCAGACCAGATGGACATTTGGCAGTTCTCACAATGCTGAAAAAGTTTATGGAGCTCTCTGCATCTGAACCTGGATTGCGGGAAGAACACAGGTGCCTTCTGGGTCCAGGCAGACACCTGCGGGAGAGGTACTTCGCACATACAAAGTCAAGTTTAAAGTGAATAGTTTAAACACCTGAATATATAAAATAAGGCTGCACTTCTAGAAAGGCTTCTTTGAAAGTTTTAACACCATCCAAACTGATAGGGGCTGGCTGGATAGCTCAGTGAGTTAGGTATCTGGCTGCGGAACCAAAGGTTGGGAGTTCGATTCCCCACTGTGCCTCCTGCGAGGAGAGCCAGCCTGTGTGGCCTTGAGGAAGCTGCACAGTCCCAGGGATACCCCCAGAAGAAGGGAATGGGAAACCACTCCTCCACCTGGAAAATCCTGGAAAGGGTCGCCATAAGTCAAAATTGACAGCACATGATAATAAACAGATAGGAGAAAAACATGAAGTATTAATGTCTCTGTTAATATGATACTGCTGGGTAGCTCAGTGGGTTGGGTATCTGGCTGCAGAGCCAGAGTTTGAAAGTTTGATTTCCCACTGTGCCTCCTTGGCAGGGATTGGACTCGATGATCCAGAGGGTCCCTTCCAGCCCTGCAGTTCTAAGACGATAATGATGATGACAGTAAGGATGACGAAACTGTTTTGTGTCACCAGTGGCTGCCCTAGGAAAGTTCTGTCATTAACTGGCCGGTTCAGGTCTGGTGAACTGAAGACTGTGGCTTCCTTTACTGAGTCAACCTATCTCGTGTTAGAGATTCCTCTTTCCCTGATGCCTTTAGTGCTTCTCAGCGTCATCACTCTTTCTCATAAGAACATGATGTGCCCAAAGTATGATAGCCTCAGTTTAGGCATTTTAGCTTTTAGTGAGAATTCAGGGGTGATTTAATTGAGAATCCATTATTATTATTATTGGCAGTCTGTGGTCTTTGTAAATCTCTTGTCCAACTTCACATGTTGAAATCAGTTCCCCCCCCCCCCAAACCCTCCCCACATTCAGGTGAATACAAAATAGAAAGTCTTAAATTTCTCTTTCAGAAATGTGTTGCTTTGAGGCCAAGCTCGCTCTGCTAGAGGTGATTTTGTCTTTAGATGCCTCTCTCCTAATATATTTTTCTGGTTTGAACCAGGTGGTTGTCAGAATATGCTGCAAAGGACAGTGGCAGGTTCAGGTTCTCTCCCCCACCCCACCCCGAAAGGAAAGAGATCTGAAAACAGGTTGGAAAAAAAAATCAAATTTTACTGCTTGCCCTGCTCTGAGGAAGGGCCGTTTCTACTCCTCCCCATCCCCTTTCAAGCCTCAAGCAATCAGAAGTCCAAAGCTCAAGTTTCAGCTTCAAATTATACAATCCACTTTTACAGCCTGACCTACGTAGGTCAACACATTCTTTTCCTGCCTTGCAAGGAACACAATGCTTGGCTGAGCTGCCTTTCCTGGTTGCATCGCGTGCTCTAGCTTTCCCCAGCTGGGTGCCCTTCAGATGTCCTGGACTACAGCACCCATCATCCCTGAACAGCATAGGGTAGAAAGTTGACGTATTCCAAAAACCATAGCTAGTATTTTAAGGCAACCTTTTCGGTTTGCTAAATTGCGTGCTGTTAACAGAGTTGGGTGGATCCTCCAGTGTATTAAGAACCCAAACCCTGTAAATGTGTTGCCCAACTTTGCTTTAAGTCATAGGTTAACCACCTGCTCATAGGACAGGGTGGAATTTATAGAAGAAAACGGAAAGGTGTATATGTAGTTGAATGAGCCCCCCCAAAAAATTATAGAAACAAAACCCTTCCTACACAGCATGTGATGAAGGCAACAGCCTTCTCTGGCATGCCGTGTTTTTAATCCAAATTAATTGGAGAGCTGTATACTGGGTGGGTAGGTTTTTTTAAACTTCGTGACGTGCTGGATGTCTCTAGGCTGCCTCTGAAAAGTATTCAGAAACTTCAGCAGGTCCAAAACACGGCGGCCAGATTGCTATCTGGGACCGGACACAGAGATCACGACACCCCCCCCCCCCCCCCCGTTACAGCAGCTCCACTGGCTGCCAATCCATTTCCGGGTTGAATTCAAAGTGCTGGTTCTAACCTCTAAAGCCCTAAATGGCTTGGGTCCAATCTGTCTCGAGGACCGTGTCTCCCTTTAGGAGCCAACTCAAGTGTCAAGATCATCAGGGGAGGCCTTTCCCTTGGTCTTGCCACCTTCACAGGTGTAATTGGTAGGGAGAAGGCTTTCTCGGTGGCTGCTCCCAGACGGTGGAACTCCCTCCCAATGGAGGCCAGGCTGGCCCCATTCGTTGCTGTCTTTCCGCAAGCAAGCGAAGACCTTTCTCTCCAGGCAAGCTCTCCCTGAGTGACTGGCTGCCTGAGTGGGGGTTTTAAATGGGATGGTTGCGCCTTACTGCTTTCAATGTGTTTTAGATGTTGCTTTTGTCTACTCCCTTTTGGTGTGGTATTGATTTGGTCCTTTTTAGTATCTCTATACTTACTGTTTTTAGCTTTAAATATTGTCTCTTGGAACACACACGCACGCCGCACAGCCCGAAGTGGAATAATCTAAGACCTGCCTTGACTGACTGACCTGACCCAGAGTATAGGCATCACCTGCTGATTAGGGAGGTATTTGTGTGTGTGTGTGTGTTCTCCTGAATTGTCGTCAATCAAGCCTCGGATGGCGATGAGATGACCCCAGTATGGCTGGCTTTAGGGAAAGAGAGCAATAAAAGGATCACAGGCGATCTGGGCTGGCATCCATTCATTCCCCCGTTCTTCCATCCCCACCCGTCCCAAATTCTAAGGATGATAACGATGCATCCGGGAAGTACTGTGATTGACCTTTTGATGGATTAAAAAAAAATCCGAATTTAAAGAAGGTTGGGCTTCAAATTTGCAGAGCTTACAAACACACACAAGAGTTAATCTTGGCTCAAGCACACTCAGGTAGACAGACGGGTGGCTTCCTCCTCCTTTTTCTTCTTCACGGCAGACTCGTCACTTGGTGGCCACACAGAGAACTTTTGGTATGAGGCCAAAGTCTTGAGCTCCCCAGGGGTCAAACTAGGAATCTGCTGAGCTAAGCACCTGGAAAGTTCTCCTTTTCTTTCATCCTTGTCCATCTGCTATAATTGTTTTCTCCGCATGCTTGCCCAAGGGTAGGTGACAAGGGCTGCAATGATCAGGAGACTTGGGCCCGAGTCCAGCTGGAGATTTCAACTAATGTAGACCCACTGAAGCAATAGGATTTACATAAGTGTTGACTCGGCAGTGCTATCTGCCAACAAGTCACTTCCAACGTAGGGCGATCACATGAATTAGCAACCTCTAAAAGGTCCTGTTTTCACCAGCCCTGCTCAGCTCTTGCAATCTCATGGCTTCCTTTATTGAGTCAATCCATCTCTTGGTCTTCCTCTTTTCCTGGTGCCTTCCAACTTTTTCCTGGACTTTTGTCTTTTCCAGTGAGTTTTCTCATAATGTACCCAAAGTACCATGTTGTTGTTTTGTTGTTTAGTCGTTAAGTCGTGTCCGACTCTTCGTGACCCCATGGACCAGAGCACGCCAGGCCCTCCTGTCTTCCACTGCCTCCCGGAGTTGGGTCAAATTCATGTTGGTAGTTTCGATGACACTGTCCAACCATCTCGTCCTCTGTTGTCCCCTTCTCCTCTTGCCTTCACACTTTCCCAACATCAGGGTCTTTTCCAGGGAGTCTTCTCTTCTCATGAGATGGCCAAAGTATTGGAGCCTCAGCGTCAGGATCTGTCCTTCCAGTGAGCACTGGAAAGTACCATAGCTTCCGTTTAAAAGCCTTAGTTTTCTCCAAGCAGAATTGTGAATATTCTCTATAACCAAGGGAGAGCTGCTCACTGCTCTGCCTTGGTCTGCCTGAACTCATGGCCAAACTCCTATTGGATCTCACTGCGCATGGAAAGGAATCACATCAGTGGCTTTAAGGTTGGCTAGTTCTTTGTCACGCTCCTGAGCATTTGATCTGTTGTGGAACCGGGCCATAGGCCCATGACATACAATTGGCAAAATAGTGAACCTCGGTTATGCAACCATCCTTCCTTGCATGTGAAACCCAGAAGACTTCTGGCACATGTCTCGTTCGCCACCTGCAAAGTAGAGGAAAAAGAAAAGGAACAGAAGCCACACATCCTGGAGCAAAACTGAGTACTGCAAATGCTTTAGGGGGTGGCCATTTACTTTGCAATTAGCAACAGATTAGTCACAGAGGAATTTGAATCAAAACTCAGTGACTGACTACACAGCGTGAAGCTCAATGCAGGAAAGCCCCTTGTGGAATCACGTATTTTTAGTGGTAGGCCTTGTGGTTTTTTGAGAGAGCAGTTCAGCTGCAGGTGTGGTTTCACCATAGTCCAATCAGATTGACATCGCTTTTGCCCACCTTCTGCCCAGTGTGAACGCCTGATCCTAAGGCAGAGGGAGACATGTGGAGGTATCAGATCCCCTCAGTGCCTGCTGTCCGTGAATTACTGTTTGTGTCTTTCAGCTTCAAGGCGGTGCTGAAGCACTATGACTAGGTGACTTTTAAAAAGGAAGTGGAAATTGCCAAGGAGCACCTTCGGCGGAGCGAACACAGCTCTCTCTGCTCTTCCCCTGCCAATTCCTGCAAATTGTTTAAAGTCTGGATGGCTACAGCAGTTTCATTACGGAAACCCAATTTGAAAACAAATATGGCTCATAGCAGATCCAAGTGTATTTCTCCATTGTGTAGTTGCGCTCTTAGACAGAAACCATTGTGCTTCCACCATAACCATCTCCACGAAACTGGAAAAGAGGCCACCAGCAGGAGACACGCAGCAAGCCACAAGCAACAAAGGCCTTTCTTGTATGCCCCTCATCATTAAGATGGCGGTACCCACAAAATATAGAAGAGCACCTTGTATGTGAGTGTGACTTACGTCTACAGTATGCGCAGAGTTATTGTTCACAAATTCTGTGGATTGTCTAGTATATAGATCTTTCCACTGTCCAGTTCCTGTCATTTTCATCATTAAAATATTCTCTTAAAAAGTATTTCATTCAAAGAAAAGAAAACATTTTACCAGATTTTTTCCCCCCGTTCCCCAAAGATTCCAGCATTTCCACTAGAAAAATTAAAAAAGATCATTCTGGATGTGAAAAAAGCCCTTGTTTTTCCTCTGATGTTTCCCTCGGATCCCCCCACCCTGCCCTGTACCTTGTTCTCATGTTAGCTAAGGCTGATAGGAATGGCAGACTACAATATCTGGAGTGGGGCAAGTTGTGGGAGGGAAAAGCTGCCCTGGGTCACGGCAATGTTCCCCAAACAGAGTGACCTGGGAACAATTAGCTCCAGATGCTTACTCAGGGTCACGTAATCCAGATTACTTAAGCCTCGGCATACAGCTGGCTGCTTTTTGTTGACACAGACAGGAAGATGGAACAGTTGTAAATTGACTTTTATCGTATCTCCAGCTGCAGTTGTGTGTTTTCTTGTATTCGTCTTGTTTTTGGGTGATAGCAATGTGAAAAAGAAGGTAGTGCCACAGTGAAGTTGTAGGATCACGGCGGTGCAGAATTCTACATCTCTTCTGCAAAATTATTTGTCTCAGCTTTAAGCCAAGATTTCGAAAAGTTTTGATAGCCTTAAGGACACGTGGTTTTGTTCTGGGCAGATTGAAATTGGGAGGCGTGCTTTGTGTTTTGGACTCTAGAATAAGATATTTGTTTCAGGTGTCTATCCACCCTCTGTAGGGTTCGTTGAGGGTGTGATCCGACAGCATTTTATCGCGCTTCTTGGACCACTTTGGGATCAGTCTGGTTTGCTCCATTTCCCAGCAACCACGTGATGTACTGGCAGTCATGAGTCATCCCGACCATCATCCATGTCTTCCCGCACCTTTCTGATTCCCTAGCAGGGATTACTGTTTTGTTTTGTTTTTTAAGCCCAGGCAGGATTGCTCCATTTTAGTTCAGCTTCTGGCTTGTGTGGTCACTCTTGTTGATCCAGAGTGGCACTGGTAGGTGTTTCCCCCAACAATTCAGCGCTGTGTCACTTGGGTGGCAAGCCAATTATGTGAAATGTCACTTACCAATTAATAGGGGAAAATATCCAGCTGTCTCCTGCTCCACACAGAGGTGAGGGTGTCAGGAAGAGGATGCAGGGGCATGAAGGCTGAGAGGGAGGAACGGGCTAAATAGGGTGGCTTAGAGTGTGGTGTGGCGCCCTATCCCCAAACCACGTGATCCTTGTGCACACAGACACGAGGACTGCACTTTCAAGCAATTCCATCTTGCCTGGGGTAACTTCACTCTTTAGCCGTGCCTTGACTCGTGAAAAGAGAAGACCAGTCTCCCTGAAAGGAGACAGGGGAGGTTGCCAGTTGGGTGGCATCTTGGCACCATGTATGTGAGACTGGATTATTTCCAGATCACCCCCTGATGCAAAAGCTGTACAGTAATTCACTTTCTCGTTGCAAAGTGGTTTGCTAGACAGAGCTGAAACCAGATCCAGGGAATCATCCTCTGGCAGACTTCTTTTTTGGATACAAAACTTCCTCCACAATGTATTCTTTCTTGATTGCATTTATATCCTGCCTACCCCCTTCTTGCATTATCCTCCCAACAGCCCTGCTATGTTGGCCTGGGTCAGACTATGTGAGTGTCCAGTGAGTTTCATGGCTCAGTCGCGACTTGAACCTGGATTCCTGCAAGTCACACCTCAATATTCTAATGCTTGTGCCACCCTAGGAACCGTGATTTAGTGTGCATTGTTGAAGAAACTTAAGATGATATCATAAGGCTAACCCTCCAGCTGGCATCTGAAATACTACATTCCCTTCTTACTGTGACAGCTTGTTTCTTTGGACAACCTAAATCTTTTCGTAGCTCCCGGCTCTTTCAAAACACAAAAGGCTGTTCTTTTTGGTTTTGTTTTGTTCATGTGATGGCGCTTCAAACGTCCCTTGGCACTCAAACATTGCAGTATTTGGTTTTCTGTTTTTATTTGGGATGTTGACCACCTCTTATCATCTCTCTTTCCTGGTTCAGAGATAACCCAAACAAACTTTTTAAAAAAAGCAACAACCCAGAAGATAGGCTGGGTCTCTTATTGTATATTTCCACAATACATGTTGATCTTTCATCCCAGACAAAGCGGCCTCCCTGGTCGCCTTCTTCTCCTTACAAAAAAATCTGGTGGTTAAGTCTCCAGACCACATGAAACTACTGTATATTGGGATTCAAATTCTGGTGTTTCCAAATTTTTTCCAATGCTCGTCATGTCTTCTCGGACATAAGTACTTCCTATGAACTCTTAGATGACTGAGCGACGAATCCAAATTTTTTCCAATGCTCGTCATGTCTTCTCGGACATAAGTACTTCCTATGAACTCTTAGATGACTGAGCGACGAATCCCAATTACGGCTGCTGGGTCTCTGGCATCATCTGAATTATGGGGGAATTGGGTTTTTTTGTGGAGTGTTTCCAGGTTGAGAGACACATTTCAGTGGGAGGAAGAGAAACTGGTTTGATTGAATCTTACTTTATTCTCATGGGGTCCCCAGATGTTCTTGGACTACAATTCCCAGAAATCCTGGCAGCACTGAGAGTGGTGAAGGCTTCTGGGAGTTTTAGTCCAAGAACATCTGGGGACCCCAGGTTGGGAACCACTGCTCTGATGCATAAGGATAGAGATACAGATAAACACACAGAAGATTCCTGATGATTTTTAAGATTGACACAAGATGTCACAAGGAGGTGATATGAGTCTTAACAGCGAAGAGTCCTGTGGTACCATTAAATTAAATTAAATAAGCTTTCGTTGGCTCCAACCGCCATTTCTTCACATGCATCTGAGCAAGGCGGCTGTAATCCACGGAAACTGATGCCAAATAATAATTATTTTTTTAAGCTGCCACTGGCCTCTGTTGTTTCTACTACCAGCTTGGGACATAAAGAGATTTTAACAGAGAGATTTTAATGCCTCTGCTGTATCTTGGGTGAATCCAACCCAAATGCTGCCTCAGTGCCCCGTAAGGCTCCCAGCTGAAGACTTTTTGGTGCTAGGCTGTTAAGATCAGAGGAGAAGGGGAGGCCTTCCAGATCACAGCTTGGAAAAGTTACTTTTTGGACAAGTCCCAGAATTTGGGGAGGTTTAGATCCTCTGCAATATGAACTTTTCCCAAATCTGTTTCTGGTGTCGTGTACCCATACAGAGGCCGTGGTAAGGGTTAATTGTATTGTAGTAATAAATGAATGAGCTCATGAAAAATAATTGTGGTTTTACACACACACACACACACTCACTCGCTGAGTCTGGGCTTCAAGCCCAAATCTGACCGACCTCTTGAGAGTACATCAAACACCAGCCGTTTCCCATGTAAGCAGCTTATGGGTGTCACCCTGTCTGCTTTTGAAGTTGTGCCAGCTCCGACTGTGGCATTTTATCAGGGAGACGCTGGCTGGCTTGGGCTACCACCCTGCTTTGGTTGTCTTGGCGGTCGGGCAGTGGGGGGTAAGTGGTTTTAGACAGAGAGATGGAGTGTTTAACCTGTATTATCTAATCCGGAATTCCAATTTAGATAAGGGCAAAGGACGAGCTCATTGGTATTACAAATCAACAGAGTTGTCCCTGCAGTGATTCCCAGTTGTTTTAAAGACTGGCTTACTCGGGATGTCACGAGGAAGGTGGTTGAATCGTAAACTGGGCTGTCCCAAACCATTTTCCTGCCCGAGGAAAAGCAGAAAATTGCACCGCCACCATCCAAGTCCAAGCCAGTCAAGTTAACTTGGCAATAAGAGGTGGAAAATCAAGGAAAAGCAAAACAAAGCAAAGTGTGCTGCTTAATACCACCCCATAGTGCTTAAAGCACTCTTGGGGCAGTTTACAATTTAATTATGCGGGTTACATATTGCCCCCCCTACCCTTGCCAGCAAGCTGAGTACTCACTTTACGGACCTTGGAAGGATGGAAGGTTGAGTTAGCCCTGGGCTGGCTACTTGAGCCTTTCGGGATTGAACTGAGGGCGTGAGCAGAGTCTTGACTGCAGTACTGCAGTTTAACCACTGTGCCTCACGGCTCCTCTCTCCTTCCCTGGAATGAAAAATATAACAATCATAAAGAAATGCACAAATGCTTTACTGTCCTTTCGTGACATGCAAAATCTGCCTGAGGCTTCCTTCTGTCGAATCTGTACAAGTATAAACTTAAGAGTGACAGGGAGGGAAATGCCTTAGACACACTCCCGGCTGTACGAGTGTTGTCCTTCACCATGTGTTAGGGATGCAAGAGCTGCACCCTGCATTGCACATGCTGCATTGAACAGGGAGTTGGTCTGGATGACCTCAAGGTATCTGCTTGCTGATTCCTTGATTCTGCAACCCTAGTTTACATTACTACCTACAGAATCTAAGAAGAGCCATGCTGAGGTGCATAAAAATTCTTCTAGTCCCTCCCGGTGGGCCTTATGGGAGTTGTGTCTGATCACCTAATCTTCTCCTCTTTCCCATAGTGGCTCCACCCATGTGCTTCTGTCGGATGGTGCATAAATGCCACACCCCCTGTAAGGTAGCTTTCTTTGCAGCAGCTGGGTTCCAAAGATATTGTGCCTCTACACCTGGAGGTTCAATTTATCTGACTTGGTGAATAGCAATTAAGTGACCTATCTTTATTAATACATTTGCCTTAACCCCCCTTTAAATATAGGAACAGATGTGCCCTTAAATGCATGGTTTATCCTGAATATATGCAGTTTTGTTTATTTCGCCTTTTACAATAGCAGCAACAAGATGGGGGAAGAGTCGGGAATGCAATTAAAGGGGGAGGGATGGCTTTTTCAATCCTGTATTGTGGTCTCATTGAGGAGTGAACCCCCTAATACTAAACAATGATGATGATGATAGCTGCAAACCCATTCTCTTGAGTGTCACTGGCTATCCTCAGTAGCAAAATATTACCCCAAACAAGTGGAAGGTTTGGAGGAAGTTTGTGAAAGTAGGCGTATTTCAGCCCCCAGGCATCCCAATTAAGAGTTAAGCGTAATTAAGGCCAAGGAATTCTGACTTTTGGGGACACTGGGTGGAAAATCTGGGGTGAGATTGGTTTCAAAATTGAATATCCTAGAAAAAAAGAATGACTGGAATCCTCAAAATTTTGTTGCAGGTCCCTGTAGCCTTCTAATTGCCAGCACAATTATGAATAATTTCCACTAGATCAAAATGCTGGGGAAGGGAATCCCTTATGACTCAATTTAACCACTAGATGGCACCATGTCTCAACATCTGCCTCCAAATGGGTTTCATTTCTTAAATCGAATCAGGAGCATCTTGGGGGTCAAAATTCGACATTTGGGGATCTGTCCGTCACAGCCCCTTTGTGTAGAGCCACTGACGGTTGCCCACCGCCCAGCCTCGGCAACAACATTTCAGTTTATAACAAGTGCAAAAGATTTCCAGGAGAAACAGAACCCTAAGAGCCTTGAAGAATACTGTATTTTATTTGCACACTCCTTCAGATTTATTTTATTTATTGGATTTATACCCCACACCATAAAAAACTGGGAAAAACTAACAAAATATAGAGACCTGGCAATCGAAACATCTCGCTTGTGGATAAAACACACTTCAATGGTCCCTGTAGTCATTGGGGCTTTGGGAACAGTGTCAAGAAATTTCACACAGTATTATAAGCAGTTGCAGATCTCAGAAATAACACCATCAGAGTTACAAAAAAAAATGCAATATTAGGAACAGCATACATACTGCGCCGATATTTAACAGATATGTAGGTTTTTTTTGTTAAAACTTGTACAGTATCTGTTACATAATACCAGTCAATATTTTTATAATATTTTTATAATATTGACTAGCCGTGCCTGTTATTTTATAACAACAACAACAACAGCATGTTATCAATTCAATACAATATGGTGACCTTTTTTAGAGTATTCAGAAGTGGTTTCCCATTCCCTTCTTCCGGGGGTGCCCTGGGACTGTGCAGCTTGACCAAGGCCACCCAGGCTGGCTCTTCTCACAAAAAGGCACAGGGGGGAAATCGAACTCCCAACCCCTAGCTCTGCAGCCAGGTACCTAAACCACTGAGCTATCCGTGCTTTACTTGCACTGATATGTAAAGCACACCAACAAAGCAAGGAAATCTACTAAGGGTGCCACTGTTTTCATCGGGCTTCATTGTGACCCGTTGACCGAATTTTGGAAGTTACTCTTTAAAAGTAACTAGTTACCCTTAAAGTTTCAATACTATCCCAATCAGTTAGTTGCAATTTGAGTTACCTTTTTGAAAAAGTAACATTTTGTCTTCCTGCCTATACAAAATAAGTAAAATAGTTACATTTAGTTAAATATTAAACTTTCTGCATGCAGTGCTTACAGTGTCTTATCGTTCCTTAAAATAACTTTCATCCACGTTGTTGTCGTTCCAAAACTTACAACAGAGTATGAGGCGGTGGCCCAAGCCAGCACTTTGAAGCGTGTGACATTCCTCCTCCGCCACCGTTTTGTGATATCGCACCTCCCACACCCCCATAACTGTTCCATCCACTGCAGATGTAAAAAGTAACTAAACGTTACCAGTTACAGCTAAAGTGCAAGTTACAGTTGCGCTGCGAAAGAAATGAAGCTAAATTCTTGTTTACTGTCAAGCTAGTTACACTGTCATCGTTGGGAAGAAGGAACGAATTATGAAAGTAAACTCGTCATTAGTAATTAGTCATGAGTCCCGTCCGAGCTCATAGACTCAACACTAGGCTCGTACAGCGGAAGGGCGTTTTTCTCATGGACCCATGGATTCCCATCCCCCTTGCTTTCCCTCCTGACCTTCTTAGCCAAGTCATCTTATTTTCTCTTGTATCCGATTCCTGAGTCGGCTTGATTTACGGCGTGTCCAAGGGGGCAGTTATGAGTGAATGGGTTTCTCTGGGAGGACTCCAGACTCCCTTCTCCTACTGATGGTGGTTCAAAATTTTCTCTTTTCGAGCTCCCAAGGATCAGAACAGCCCCCCGGTTTTGGCCGGGGAGCTGTTGAGTAGCACCGCCTGTGGGGAGAGGTGGTGGTGGTGCGAAGGGGATGGGGAAAGTAAGGTTTTTCAGTAAGGACGTTGATATTTTATCTGCGGATCCGTAGATGTGTTACTTCGCAGGCAAAAGATGGTGACTTGAGTAAAGCCATTGGCTGAAATCCTGTTGCATGGTTAGGTGGAAGGCGTAGCTTTCAGGGGCGAATTGACGTAAGTTAAGAAATCTCTGTAGGCATCATTTGTTGCACGCCAAGTCGTGCAAAATTCAAATCATTGTGAATTTTTCTAATAATATTCTCTTTTTCAACCGGTCTCTGCCTTCACATCTGCCTCAGAGTCCTTAAGCGAGCTCTGGACGAGGCCGTCTCATTATCAAGGTCTTCATTAGGCTGATTAACCTGTCTAGATGAATGAGGCGGGGCTCTATGCTGACCTGTCTAAGCCAGAAGCCAGCACAAAGTGACCCTTAAGATGTTGCTGGACTCCAAGTCCCATCATTCTTAGCCAGCACAGCCAATAATGAGACTTGCTGGGATTTGCAAAATATTTTGAGCTGTTGTTGTTATGTGCTGTCAAGTATCCCCTGACTTATGCTGATCCCATAAATGAGGGATCTTCAGAATGGCCTCTCCTCAGCCCCCCCTGCTCAGCTCTTGTAAACTCAAGCTTGTGGCTTCCTTTAGGGAGTTAGTCCATCTCATTTTGGCCTTCCTCTTTTCCTGCTTCCTTCAACCTTTCCCAAAATTATTGTAATTTCCAGATAATCCTGTCTTCTCATGATGTGCCCAAAGTAGGGCAACCTCAATTTCATAATTTTTGCTTCCAGATAAAGTTCAGGCTTGATTTTATCTAAGATAAGACCCACTTGTTCGTCTTTGAGGTAATCCAGGGTATATTATATGCAAAGCTCTCCTCCAGCACCACATTTCAAATGAATCTTTTTTTTTTCCTGTCAGAATTTAAATTTTTCAGCTGGACTTGCCTCCATGGCCATATCCTTTTCTGCCAAAACTCTAAAGTGATTAGTACACTTTTAATTTATCTACTTATTTCTCACACCTACGAAATGGCTTTTCAAAGCAAATTTCCTCTGGGTTAAGTACAAAAGGAAGAGCAGAACTGTTAAAAAAAAACACGAGGCAGCCCTAAGTCACAAAGGGAGATTGGAATGCTTAAGCTTGGCATTTTATAACATTATCTCCTCTGCTATTTTCTTTTTTTCCTTTTTCAGATTTTACAGCATTCAAAATTCAAAGGCAGCTAATTAAAACGTAAAATCATGTCCTCCCTGATCAAAAGCCGGCCAGACTGAAGAGGTCGTAAGTCCCTGTCTGAACGTTGACAGGGTGGGAGATAAATATATCTTTTGGGAGAGGGAGTTTCATAAATAAGGAACTCCCTTATTTAACTTGTCGGTGTGTACTCTTTGAGAAAATCCTTTGCAGTTAGATGTGCCTCCATGCCTTGCGGAGTTAAGTTTGTCTCTGTTTATTTGCAAATTCTTTGTAGAATTGGTCTCTATCCTATAGAGAGTAGCCGTTCTGATTGTGGAATTGTAATTTTATTAATTTTTTTAAGTAACTTGTCAAGCTCTGCTATGCCTGTAAAATTAAATAGTGCTGATAGTGGCCAGAAGAATAGAGGTTCCTGTATGTTGTTGTTGTTAGTTGAGGTCAAGTTGCCCCCAACTTATGCTGACCCTATGAATGAGCAATCTCCAAAATGTCCTGTTCTTGACTGTGTTGCTCAGCTCTTGCAAACTCGACCCTGTGGGTTCCTTGAGGGAGTCATTTCATCTCACATTTGGGCTTCCTCTTTTCCTGTTGCCTTCCACATTTCCCAGCATTGTTTTTTTTCCCCCAGAGAATTCTGCCTTCTCATGATGTGCCCAAAGTAGAACAGCCTCAGTTTCAACATTTTTAGCTTCCAGACGAAGTTCAGGCTTGATTCGATCTAGGACCCACTTGTTTCTCTTTCTGGCACTTCAAGGTATCCGCAAAGCTCTTATCCAGCACCACATTTCAAACAAATCAATTTTTTCCCCGCCAACTTTTTTTACTGTCCAACTTTCACACCCATACATGGTGATAAGCAATACAAGAGCGTGGATAATATTGGCCTTGGTTTCTAATGACACATCCTTACACTTGATGATCTTTTCTAGTTCCTTCTTTGCTGCTCTTCTGAGTCTTAGCCTTCTGTTTTCTTGGCTGCACTCTCTCTTTGGATTGGTGATTGAACCCTCGATAGCTGATCTTAATGTTCAGGCAGCTTTGTAAAGGTATAGAGTAGTTCTTCAAAGTAACTTGGTCCAAAAACGTTTTGTTAGTTTTCAAATATCTCCAGCGTAGGGTTCCCATATCGGCATCCTGTTAAAGACAAATCTTGAGACCTAGGAAAATGCCCTTCTGATGTCACAGAGGGCAGATCAAACTTCAGAACCTTGCATTTTAAGAGAACTTATTGTAATGCTCATTACTTTTCAATAATTATCTTGCAATTACAGTTATTGCTGTTTTGGTTGTATGAGTAATTCATTGCATTGCACATTTATTAGCACTTATCATTGATGTCACCAACAGGGATATAAAGAAACATTCCCTGGTTCCCTCTCTCTAATGGGCACTTCTGATATCGCACTTTGGAAATATTTGTAAAAAATACGAAACCAAAGTGGAGAAAAAAGCCAATCGCTTATCACTTATGAGTGGCATAACATTTGAAGAATTCTTTCAAAATGCCTCAGAAAATGTTCTTAAAAGTACATTTTGAAAGTAAAACTTCCTACTCCTTACACTTAGGTAACTTAGGTGTTATACCTAAGTAACTTAGGTGTTACTTGTGTCACCTGAAAAGTGACTTCACAACTGTTACCTTGTTTGTTAATCAAAAATGAACTAATTATAGGTAAATATGTTGTAGTTAGTTGTTTATGGGCTCTGAGGAAACTGTTCAGAAACAGTTGGGGAACGTAGCATGTGTAGACAATGGAGAGAGAAAGCCAGTCAAGTAGTGCTACCAGGAGTCTGACTTCCGGAGTCTCTTAAGGAGACAGGTTGAAGGGTATATAGACAAACAGCAGAACACAAGTGTGTTGCACAGAATCAAGGAGGTAATGTTTTCTAAACCAAGTTTGGGACAAAAGTAAAGGTGGATCTCCTGATCGATCTTGGGGTGACTTGAAGAATGTCAGGATGGACCCCAGAACAAGAGCAGAGTTGCCAAGTTGGCAGCATCCAAGTTTCTGAAGCCAAGCCTAGCTGAAGGACCGCATCTCTCTTTATGAGCCCGCTTGAGCGTTAAGATGATCAGGAGAGGCCTTCCTCTCGGTCCCACGAACTTCACAGAGGCCTTTGGTGGGGACACAGGGAGAGGGCCTTCTTCGTGGCTGCTCCCAGACGGTGGAACTCCCTCCCACGGGAGACCCGCCAAGCCCCATCTTTGCCGTCCTTCTGCAAGCAGGCAAAAACCTTTATTTTCAGGCAAGCTTTCCCTCAATGACCGGCTGCCTGAATGGAGTTTTTGAATGGATGATTGTGCTTTACTGCTCTAAATGTATTTCTGGTATTGCTTTGGGTTACCCTTTTTTCAGGATGGCCTATGTTTGATCCTCATAAGTCGTCGTACAGTCACCGTGGTTAGCCTTAAATATCTTTGGATGATGTCAGCCGCCTGGGGTCCTTTTCAGGAGAAAGGCGGGGTAAAAATATTTTAAACTCAAGCAAGCATCCAAGCAAGCCAGCCAGCCAGCTGAAGACTTAGAACAAGGGGGGGATGGGGGGGAGACACCAACCTGGAGTCTCAGAGCCGGAGCCCAAGAGGTGGCTCCCAAAGGCCAGGGGCAACTGGAGCGGCCTTCCCGCTTGGCCGTGAGAGGCAGCGGGAATTGCCGCAATGCAACAGAGGGCCGAACTATTCGCTCTGGCAAAATCCAGTCCCAGGCCAGTGCTACCTGTTCAGGTGTGTGTGTGTGTGTGTGTGTGAGGTATGACCATGTCCTGCGTGACTCAGATGGCACCTTGCACAGGGAAAGCGAGGAGGGCGGCGTGAAGAGACAACGGCCCCTTTGACTTTCCTCCACGTGGGCAGCGAGCCCAGCTTTGCAAAGCCTGGCCTTTTGCCCGAGGGCCGCCGAGGCCTGGCTGGCCGGCCGGCCGGACCGGAGCCTTCCCTCCCTTTCCTGAAAAAACGTGTGAAATGGACACTTTCCCCCCCCCCCCTTCGTCTTTTCTGGAGCCTTTATATTCTCTCTCCCTCCCTCCCTCCCTCTCCCCCCCCCCCGCCCCGCTTTCAAATCCCCCCTCAAGCGGAACTGTTCTCAGAGAAACATTCCACTTCACAAGGGCTAACGACTTTCCTCTGTGCCCTTGCATTAATGAGGCCCGGGCCTAGCCCCCCTCGGAGGGAAGCCATGCAGGTAATTGCCTGCATTTTTAATTCGAGAGGGTTATGATAGGAGAATCAAAGTCACACACGGGCCCCGTTGTTGCCGAGGCCGGCTCTGTCACGGGCCATTGGTGTGGCCCGTTTTCTTTGATTCCCCCCCCCTCCTTGGGTTGTTAAAAATATTTATTTGCTGCTCTCCCCTGCCACATCCTTCTCATTCCACACATGCGTGTGTGCAGGTGCGCCTGAGTCTATATCTATTTTTAATTTTTAAAATCTGCCGTCTCCTAGAGACCCTTGCTGGGTTTTTTGAAAACCCAGGCTTCGGCCTACGAACAGCCAGCTGTTTCTGTGGGGTCGGAATTGGTGGCCGGAGAGACACCTGGGCTTTCCACGGGGGTTCTGGGAGAGTGCCTTTGCTCGGGCGCTCCCCCCCACCAGGTTGCGCCCTCCCTGCCGAAAAGGGGGGGGGGATGCTTCCAGGAGGGACACATGTTCGGAGATTGGGGGGGGGGGAGGTGGGGGTTCGTTTTCACGAGGCCTGCCCCACCCCCCCCACCCCTGGCGGGAGACCCAAAAGGCTCCTTGGGAAAGAGGCAAAAATCAAATTAGAAACCTGAAGAACCAATTCTGCTTTTAAGAAGGGTCAGTAGCTGGAGCAAAGGGCCGTGACTTGGGGTCTTGTGGGAAAGGAGGCAGAAAGTATACCAAAAAGATGGGTTTGTGGGTTTTGTTGGCGTGCACTTTGGTGTAGAGTGCAATATAAATAGAGGTGGTGGTTGTTATTGTTAGTATTAGTATTAGTATTACCACCACCACCACCACTACTTCTACTACTACTACTTCTACTACTAGTACTACTACTACTACTGGTGGTGGTGGTGTAGAGGGGTATTCTTCTCTCACACACACACTCCAAGGTGCCCTAGAGAGTTAATTTAATTCTCTCTCTCCGGGCCCCCTTTCTGCCGGCGTCAATGAAATGTACTATTCCTGCTATAAAGAACAGGGCATAAATTGTTCTCATCCTCACAGGAATCTGAATTATATTTAGAAAATATAATTAATTGATTAGACTTTCCGGAATCCCGGAGCCACTACCTTTGAAACCAGAAATGAGTAGCTCCTCAGAAGAGTTGACTCATAAGTAGGCATGCTGTGTGGTTTGTTGCATGCCGTCAAACTGCTTCTGAGTTATGGTGAGACTAACGGAGTATGTGAGACATTTAGGAATGGTTTTACCGATGTCGCCACCCCTCTGTCAGTTTCCATGGCCCAGATGGAATTTGAACTCAGGTCTCCTGGGTCCTAGCCTGGCACTCTACCCACTACTACACCATACTGGCTCTCTAGATAATGTTATCCTTTGTGTGAACAAAGGCAGAACTTAGATTTAACCACACTCTGTGTTTTTAGGATGGTGGCCGTGTGTCCTGCTTCACAGAAGACAGCCATGAAAGATTGTGCTGTTCAAATCCAGTTTAAAGATGAAACGCCAGAATTAAGGAAGACCAGATGCCATTAAATTGCCCACCAGCACTAAAAACCTGGACAGCTGAATGAGTGTGCACACAAGTCACTAAGACCAAGTTTCCTCTGCTATGGTGAGATTTATTTTATTTCTATTTAAGTTACAGTTTTTTTTTCTCTTTTACTTTGTACCTATATATGTAAGTCAGTATATTCAAATTTTATGCAAGTATGTGCCCCCTTTTCTCATTATCTGTTGATTGGTGGGGGATGATGTACATCCTCTTTTGTATCACTGCGTGAATAGTGTTTGACATTTTCAACTTGTCTTAAATTTGAACCAAGTTCAAAAAAACTTGAAAGTCTCGTTGGCTTCCTGATTCCCACCACTGTTGAACTAGGATATTTGGTTTTGTCGTGAAGTCTGGCTGGAGAAACAGAAGGTGTCTTTCTACATCAGGAGTCTTAATCAGATTGGTATCTTTCGTTCAGTGTTTTGAGGGTAGAATTTATAGGTTAGATGGAGAGCTAATAATTGACCGATCCAAGATTACTCAATAAGATTCACGTCCGTTTTTGGACAAATACTCTTGGAAATATTTATTCTCAGACTACAAGCCCCATAATCCTCCCTCTGTCATGATCAATTACTATTCTAGCTGGGGGACGCTGGGCACTGTGGTCTAAGAAGTTAATTTTCCAAGTTAAATGACATTCAGATGTTGTTGGGCATTAGCTCCTGTCATCCCAAGCCAAGGACGTCCAATAGTGAAGGATGATGGAGGTTTTGATCCAGTGACACCTGGAGGGCCCACATGTTTTCCATCCCTGTATGACACAATCCTGGGTTTCTGTCTAAGCCTGTAGTCAGGCTTGGTCGTTTCTAAACAAGGTCGCTCTCCATTTGGATTCTGGATCAGATCCGTGACTTAGAGTGAGCTCATAAAGTCACTTCAACTTAAAAAAAAAAAAAATAGGTAACAGGCATTTAGGATACCTTTAGACTTCTTCACTCCCCGTTTGCAAGGGATTAAAGATCTTACAGTTTGTATTCTTTCAGATTGTGACATCTTACTTCGCTTAAAAAAAAAAAGGTGCCATAGACTTTTTCCAGTAATACCTGCTGTTTCTCAACCTGGTCCTTTGGGGATGGAGGGTCACTGCATCTTGTTTCTGCTGCCCACGGCTGTGTGCTCGGTGTGTGGGTGTGTGGGTGTGTCATTTTCAATCTCTGTGAAAGGGATGGGCCTTTCCTGGTGTGTAGGGGGGGCATGTCCTCCATAAATAGGCTGACCATGTAGCAGTGATGCTTCAACAGCATTCCCTGCCTACAACACTCTTTTATGTGAACCATGGCTTCCAGACCCTGCGGTTCTGAGTGGGATGATCATAATCATGATGGCAATGGCATGTGTTTATCTTAACTCATCCCCTATTTGAAACATTGCCCACTCTAAGCCTGGTTTAAAGATAAAGGCCTTCGTCTATTTGGGAGTCCCGAACAGAGAGACCCGTTGAATCAGTAAGATTCATAGAAACATTAGCTCACCATTCGTCAGTTGACTCACTGGGTCTGCTTGACTGGTTAGCAGTTGGGTTTTGACCATCACTCATGGGTGGTCTGAACAGCGTTTAGATCAGGCCTGAGCCATCTGAGATTTTCACACTACTGGCTGGTTACAGTGCTCATTGCTACAGAAGCCTGTACCACTTGTGTAATAATAATTGTGTGCTGTCGAGTTGATTCTGACTTAAAGGTGACCCTTTTCAGGGTTTTCTAGGTAGGCAAAGAGTGCTCAGAAGTGGTGGCCCATTCCCTTCCTCTGGGAGCGTCCGTAGGACTGGGCAGCTTGCCTAAGGCTACACAGGCTGGCTCTTCTGGGATGAACAGGGGAAATTGAGCTCCCAACCTCTGGCTCCACAGCCAGATATCTAAGCCATTGAGCTATCCAACCAGCTTATGCAATGCGAAACAAAGAGAATTAATGACCATTTTCTATCACAGTTCAGTGATGGGCAGCCTTAGCTCTTTCATTCTCTAAGAAGCCGTTTCCCAAGCTTTCCTGGGGGTCTACGTACATGGCTACAACAGTTAGTAGATAGCCCGTGTGGTGTAGTGGATAGAGCGATGGACTAAGACTCAGGAGATATGGGTTCAAATCCTGACTGGCCATGGAAACTCACTTGGGTGTGGTCATGCCAAACACACTTGCCAGGTATCTCATATCCCTTGAAAACACTATTAGGGTTACCACAAATTGCATGCAACTTGGAGGCATGTAACAAATGTCACTACTAGTAGTCATTAATGCATTTCTGCTTTTAAAAAAGTGTCTTTATGTTTTCCTGCATGAAGCAAATGGGTGCCAGTAAGGACAGAGTTTAGAAAAGTAGTTTTTTTGTGTACATTTTTTTGTTGTTGCTGACAGTTCTCGGAAGGAGAAATTTTAGGAATTGTAGTTCCCCCCCCCCCCCAAAAAAAGGTAACTTTTCCAAGCTGTGAGAAGGGGGATAATCACATTTGGAATCTCTGTGGGGACTGCCCCCAAGCCTTTCCTTCTTAACTGGAAGACCCGTCTACAGCTCACCTGCGGTTGCATCTTTTAGCGCTCTGAGCATTTTTTAATTTATTTAAAACATTTAACTGTGGAAGCCAACCTGATCACCATGTTTCAAAACACTTGCTTTAAAAACAAGAGAGAGAAAGAGGCCGATTTGGAGGACAAGATGAGAATTTTTTTAGAAATCAGAGCCTGACCCCCCAAGGAAAGACAGAAACTTTCCTTTTCAACAGCTTTACCCTTTCCTTCGATTTCTTCTTAAATATTAACAGGAAGGCCATCGGATGGGTGCTCAGCAGAGCAGAAGGACATGTTCAAAGGGCAGGTGTCTCGTACGAGGTTCTCCGATGGCTTCAGAAAGAGACGGGGGTTGATTTTTGGGCCATGCTGTGAAAGGGAACTTCCCTGCCCCCTCACTCTTCCCCCCTCCTCCTCACTTTGAGGCCCTGCTGTCTTGTGCCATTAGAAAGTACTCCCAAAGAAATAAAATGCGTGTAAGCATCATTCGTTTATCACAAGGGACATCTGGAGCCTTTGGTTGAGGGAAGTGACTGGTCCAGGCGGCAAATCCTGGAGTTGAGACTCCTCTAGCTCTTCTTTCTGAGCTCTGGAGCTCGGCAAACTTACTCCTTCACACTCTAGGTCCCACAATTGCCTAGCTGTCCTGGTCACTTGCCATGCTTTTCGGAGGATTATGGGAGTTGTAGTCTCCCCCCCCCCCCAAGTAATGTGTGAGCTCTGCCTTAAACTAGCCTATTGCTCTCAAAATGGTGGAGAAATCTCTTCCAGAGTTCAAGAATCAGTTGCTCAGTCCATTTGTCTCCTGGATTGGAATAAGATATTTCTCCTAATTTTTTTCCCCTTTCTCTGTTATGTTGTTAGACTTACGTAATTAATACGTTAATTCTGTATTAATCACTGGCTGTAATTGTGCTGTTTCTTAGCATTCTTCTATAGCATTAATTTCTTTTTTGGCAAAGCTCTGATTGGCTAGTGCCCATGACATCCTCATCATACCAGCAACATGCCACATTGATCAGAGTACAGATTGGAGATGCAACAGATGAGAAGCACGTTATAGTCATAATTTCTGATACTAAGTAAAATCTTGGAAGTTAGCTGTGTGTCCTATTGATCTAATGACTGGATATAAATTACCATCAGACTCGGTCAAAATTCTTCTGAATGATTTGAAAGACCTAATAAGTTTTTTTTAAAAGCCTCAGAATTATTAATCTATCAACCACAGCTAAAAATCTATATAGCCCAATACTGGAAAAAAGGATGCACCTGCTATTATCTAACTGGTTTGCCAGAAAATTTAAATTATGAAATTTACTTATGGTGTGTGATCTAGAGAGAATTTCTTGTTGGAAACAGGAGAAGTCACATTAAAACGGGGAAGCCTTTCTCAGTTTTTGGAACAATATCACAGGAGTGTTTTCTTATTCATTTAAAACTTCCTGTTTTAACGTGTGTGTGTGTGTAAAAAACTGATTTCTATACCAATTCTTATTTTTAACGTATTGAGATCTCCTTTATGAAATTTTTAAAAAAAGTCTAGGCAAGTGGAAGGTTGATCATGCAGGTGATTTTCCCACTTGCTGCCTTCCAAAAGAGGGGGAGAGAGAACTTCAAAGTGGCTGCTATTTACCATTGGTCAAAGAAAATCTAGTATTTGTTTGCAAAGTGCTAGGAAGACATCAATTATCAAGGCAGCGGCAAAAAAAAGCAATTTTTCCCCCCTGGCCTTGCCTCCATTACCTGGCTCACAATTCCAGAGTGGCCCCTCCTCTCGCAGATCTCGGCGTAGGTCGTAGGAGATGAAACCGATCTTTGGTGGGAGTTTCAAAGCTGACGAAAAGGATTTATTATTTCCCACAGTGCCATAATTAATTACACCAGAGTTTGCCCTCAGAAGGGATGGAGAGAGGTCAGCAAAAGAAAGGGTCCCCAAGGGTTATGTCTAGACTGGCACTGCCCAGAGGCACTGGGTTGCAGCTCCCATCACACACACTGCCACGCCCATCACAAACTGGGGATGATAAGACTCGGAGTCTGTCGCATCTGGCAGGGGCCAGGGTGGGGCAGTCTGGTCTTGTAATGGTATATTTAACCATGATAGTTGCATAAAATGCTTCAGTTCAAGCCTAATACTGCAGCAAATGGGCACACGTCTGTTTTGATATTTAGGAGCTCATCATGAGAACACTGACGTGGGACATATCGCTCATAGCCATGGCCCCAAGATAGACAGATGGGTAGATACGAGATGGTGACATGTCTTGCTTTCCTATTATTTATGCTCAAAGGAGGTGACATTTGTATTGACTTAAAAACTCCATCATAAAACACAGGCATCCCAAATAAAATTGTGAGTATTTTCTGATTCATCTTTGTAAGTCACTCTGGAATCCTTTTTTTTAAGGAGATAAAAATAAAGCTTTCGGCCAGGGTGGGCAACCTGTAGTCTTTTCAGTATTGGCCGAATGCGACCCCCATCAGCATTAGCTGGCAAACAAACAAACATTATGGCTTGGTGATAGATCTGGGCTTTGTAACTCAGAATACAGACTCTCATACCTGGAAATCAAATGTTGCATCAATTTTGCCATCCACCTTTCAGTCAGTTATGTTTGTATGATTTTCAATACATACCTGTCTTTATTTTATGCAGTCAGTCTTCCCTCTCTCTTTTCCCTCAAGCAATGATAACTGTTTTTCTAAGTTCTAAAACTCATTATCTAAGTTCTGAGATTAGCTGGCTGGATAGCTCAGTGGTTTAGGCATCTGGCAGCAGAGCCAGAGGTTAGGAATTCGAGTCTCCACTGTGCCTGCCGGGGGAAGAGCCAGCCTGTGAAGCCTTGGGCAAGCTGCACAGCCCCAGGGCACCTATGGAAGAAGGGAATGGGAAACCACTTCTGAATACGCTCTCTCTCTCTGTGAAACCCTTAAAAAGGTCACCATATTGAATTGAATTGATAACATGTTGTTGTTATAAAATCCCAGGCACGGCTAGTCAAAATTATAAAAACATTGACTGGTATTATATAACAGATACAAGTTTTAACAAAAAACCTACGTATCTGTTAAATATTGGTGCAGTATGTATGCTGTTCCTAATATTGCAGTTTTTTGTAACTCTTATGGTGTTATTTCTGAGATCTGCAACTGCTTATAATACTGCGTGAAATTTATTGATATTGTTCCCAAAGCTCCGATGACTACGGGGACCACTGAAGTGTGTTTTATCCACAAGTGAGATGTTTCAATTGCCAGGTCTTTATATTTTGTTAGTTTTTCCAATTTTTTATCTTCAACTCTGGCATCTCCTGGAATTGCAGTGTCAATGATCCAGACATTTATTTCTATCACTATGTCCAGTGTGTTATGTTCAAGGTGTTTATCAGTTTGGATCTGAAAATCCCACAGGATCTTGACGTTGTCATTTTCTGACACCTTTTCTACCTGATGTTCCTATGGGTTTTTGGAGGCCGGCAAGTTATATTTTTTGCATAATGAGCAGTGCACTAATTTTGCCACTCTGTCACGTCTAATTTTGTAATCTGTGCAATCTTTGGACATTCATTGGTGAGGTGCGACAGAGTTTCATCTTATTCCTGGTAGAGTCAACATTTGCTGTTAAGCACTAATTCCTTGGATCTTAGCTTTCATCATATTGGTTTGGAGTGGTGTGGTTGTTGTTCTTGTTGTTGTTAAAACTCATGAGAAGAGGAAGGCAGGTGGTTTCCTCGTGGTCATTTGCTGTCAGTTGCATCAGTTACAATGATTGGCTTTTGCTGCCATAAGTAGATTAGCTGAGTGCAGAAGATGTCCGCTTTGTACTATAACACCCAGAATTCCCCAGCAAACAGCCATATAGGCTTGGAGATTCTGGGAGAACTGTTCTAAGGTTGACATTGAATAAGACGAGAACACTTCCCAAGTGGGTGAACCATTCTAAAACTTTCGTAGTGGTGTTTAGCCCTTGGTTTTATCCATTAGACCTCGTGAACTCCCCAGCCCACCCTTTCCCATCCAGGTTATATGCAGATCTGGTTGTTTTTCTTGTGCCCGAGAAAAGTACAGTCTGTGGGAGGCTTAAGGAGGCGCTGGGACCCTTTGATCACCTAAGGATGTGTTCTACACCTGCAACTTGAAAGGCGCCCGTGGAAAAGCGTATGCTAGCTTTCTGGAAAAAATAGGTTGCGATTCTTCCCACAGCCTTAGGCATGATGGGTATGATTACTGCTGAAATATTCATAAGCAGTAGCATTGACATTAAAGAGCAGATGTACTCAGAGCAGCCCATGCATTTTGAGATCATAGCTGAGATTGTCTGTAAAATCCAGGATAGCTCGTGCTGGAGTCTTTATTTTGACTTATCCTTTTTAAAATGTATGGTTGTGTTTCTAAAATGCCTTACTGCTGAATGTTGGTAGGCTGCAATTAAAAAAACAACAACATCCTACAAAAAGCATTTAAAGCTACTGTTCTGTATACATACGTCTTCTGTTACACTACAAACCAATTCACAAGTTGGGCTAAATTTGCTCTAATGACTAGATTGTCTGTTTTGATGGACCCGGCCTGAGCATTTTATTGGTCTACAGTTTAACTCGCTCCCTCGGAGTTCAGTGTGTGTTCGCATGGCAATTTTGATGGATTGATTTACCAGATTTCGAAACTGACTGTCAAAATAATTCCCTAGTCCCCATCCACCCAAAGCAGCTCAGAACAGCAGGAACAAACTTACTAAAACACAGAATTCAACATAAGAGCACTAACAAATAAACATGGACATTTAAAACGTTCAAGAATAACACATTTCACCATCCAGCTGATCAAAAGGTAAAAACTTTGTTCCTTAAGAGTAAAAATTATCCTTAGCCAAGACAGACCAAAGTAATTTTATCTATCTATCTATCTATCTATCTATCTATCTATCTATCTATCTATCTATCTATCTATCTATCTATCTATCTATCTATCTATCTATCTATCTATCTATCTATCTATCTATCCAATTTTCCACTTCAAATTAGTCTGCCTTCAGCACAATAACTCAGTCATATGCTAACTTCAAATATTAGATCTGACACTGTGCACATCTTTTGGACTGTGAGAGTGTGTGTGCATGTGCTTTTTTAATTATGTGCTGTCAAGTCCGTTCCAACTTAACAGTGATCCTATGAATCAGGGATCTCCAAAATGCCCTGTCTTCAACAGCCCTGCTTAGCTCTTGCAAACTCAAGCCCATGGCTTCCTTTAGGGAATCAGTCCATCTCATATTTGGTCTGCCTCTTTTCCTGCTGCTTTTCACCTTTCCCAGCATTTTTGTCTTTTCCAGAGAATCCGCCCTTCTCTTGATGTGCCCAAAGCAGGACAACCTCAGTTTCATCATTTTTGTCTCCAAAGATATTTCAGGCTTGATTTGATCTAGGACCCACTTATTTGTCTCTCTGGCAGTCCAGGGTATCCACAAATGTGTATACCCTGTTGCGCTTAGCTCTGGTACTTCAGAATGTACCAGAGTATGTACTTCAACCGCCCAGAGTAGACACGTTCTAGATGGACGGTATATAAATCTAATGAATGAATGAATGAATGAATGAATGAATGTGCCCCAGTATGCCATAGTATAAACTAAAAATAGGAATGTTGCTCCTTTTCATGAGAAAAAGCTTACAATCTGATCCAGCAGAGCTTGGGAAGTTATTTTTAAAGTTACCTTGAAAAATTACAGCCGTAGTTGGAAGGTCCCTGCAAATGGGTTAGTTTCTCTTATAGCTATCATTTCAAAAAAAAGCATCAGCCAGTATCCTGGTGAGGATTTCCATGTGCATCATGAAGATGATGTAAACAGTCATGCTGTTTGGCTGGTTGTGCACCCAGTTACATAGATCATTCTGTAGCCAAATTGCACCACCGACCATCCTTAGCAGGATACTGGCCGTTTGCTTTTTGCTTTTCCGTTTCTCAAGATTGGGCCAAAATAGCTCCCTCCTGCCTCTCTTTATGGAAAACAAACGACCCGTTCCCTTTCTGCCCACCAGACACAGCCCTTCTGCACCGACAGCAATCCAGATGGTCAACAATAGAAGGTGAGCTTCCCTCCCGGCAACACAGTACAAAATAAATGAATGAATGAAAAAAATAAGTAAATAAATATATACATAAATAAATAAATGGCAAGCTTTTTCTCTTTTCTGTCGGCTCCTTTCTTCAAAAACCACAGCTTCCCCGTCAGCCAAAGGCCGGGGGATCAAATGTAGGTCATATTTAGTAAAGGTGGAGATGAAACATAGGTAGAGGTGCTTGCCTGCATTACACCGCGGTATGTGTGAGTGCGTCTAGGCTGGGGGGGGGGGAAGATCAGCAACACGAGGTATAGTCCAAGGAATAAGCATCCAGCAGATGTTTTAATGGACCTGTTTGCAAGAAACACCTCTCACCCACAGACCAAGAGGTCGGAGGGCTGTTTGGTTGGAAGCATTGAAGCATTAAGAGAAATTGTAAAATATAAAGTTTATTTTTTTCCTCTCTCTTTTTTTAAGGAGAAAAAGTTCTCATTAAGAACTCTGTCCCAGCTCAGTGTAGACTTTTGGATTGTTCTTTTGAATTCAGAATGAGTTGAGTTCTCAACCCACCGTATGTCTAACACTTGTACCTTTTTAAAGGAACTTTTCCACTAGGCTTTTTCCTTCTGGAAAAGGGGAAATCTGGGCTTCCTTCTGTGCAAAGCACCATGGGATGGGGTGGGGAAGGACCTGGCCACAATGCACTAAGTGCACGGCTTAATTTACGAAGTTCACTTTCCTGTGTAAAATGGAGTGAGAAAACCACTGGATTAAGTCCATTGGCTTGAATCTCAGTAGTGAATTGCCACTAGTTAAGAAGTTAGTGTTTGCATTTGGTGTCACGCACCAGTCGCATGACTTGGCATGTGGCAACAACCTATGTGAACACCAACGTCTTAACTAGCAGCAGTTTGCCAGTGAATTTTACACTAATAGACTTAATTGTGATTCTTCATTACAATAACGAATTCTTCATTTGGATTCTGGCCACTACAATCAAATGATTTAGCAGCAGCATCTGATCAAAGACTTTGCATGGATGTAGGAGCTCCCACTGGCAGGCTCAAAAAAAAAAAAGGCATTTTAGTAGGCTGCTTAAAAGGAAGAGAAGGCATTTAATGGGTCTCCTCCTCAGAAAGCTGATGTCACAGTTTTGGTGCCACCACTGAAATGGCTCTGCTCTTGAATGCCTACCTTTGACTTGTAAGATACTGGACCAGGCAGGTCTGTGCTGGGTTAGACCACAGCGGAAGTAGCTGGAGATAGTTCAGTGGTTTAAAGCCAGAGGCTGGGAGTTCGATTCCCCACTGTGCCTCCTTGTCAGGGGCTGGACTGGATGATCTATAGCGTCCCTTCCAGCTCTACAATTCTAAGATTATTATGATTATTGTAACCAGAATCCCCCATAGGATGCACAGAAGCAGGATGAGAAAGCAATAACTCTTTCCTCTGGCCAGTCCAGAGCAACCAGTATTCAGGGACATGCTAGACTGTGGTTTATAGACAGTTATGACTTGATTGTGCCGTTAATAGCCTTAACATGAAGAGATATTCAGGAGATGCAGAGCCTGGAAAAAGCAATCCTTCATTCTCCCGCCATGCTCAGTAGCCAGAATCTGACAAATTTTAGAGGGAGTCTGAAAAAGTAACTTTTGCATGCTGTGCAGCATGGCCTCTGAAGGTTATTGCTCATGGTTTATGTGACATAAAAATGGAGCAAAACCGACTTTTAAAAGCAAAGCTTATGGCCCATCAGTCTTTAAGACTAGGAACTGGATGGAAAATTGGAAACCATCTAAGAGTTGTTGTTTTTTTTAAAGATAAATAAGATCTTCTATTCATCAAACTGAAGATTGCAGCCAAGCCTCCCCTCAGTTATGTCCTGTAGAAAATTTTGTTGTCTTCTGTGGTTTTCCACAGTGGTTTTCCTAGATGAGGTCATCAAGGCAGGAAGACGTAAGCACCAAAAAGTTCATTTGGCAGAACTTACCTAAACTTAATGGTGAGATTTCAACACTGCTTTTTCTCCTTTGGATGTCTCATGTTTTTATAATTGAGTTTTTAAACCAGAGAAGTAGCACCATGGAGTAGAAATACTAATATCAATATTATAATACTAACAAGCCTGGCCACGGGGGCTGATTGTTGGATAGCTCAGTGGCTTAGGCATGGAGCCAGAGGTTGGGAGTTCGATTCCCCCCTTGTGCCTCGTTGACAGGAGCTGTATGCGATGATCCATAGGGTCTCTTCCAGCTGTGCAGTTCTGGACATTCATTATTAGTGAATTTTGGGAGCTATAATCCCCCCTCAAAAAAAGTAGAATTCCTAAGTTCTGATCATTTGTAACTTGCACACGTAATGTCACTTGCTCATGCCTTATTGCACCAAGGAATTAATTGCAAATAAGATGCCGTTTCTAACGAGTCTCACCTGACACAGTAGCCTCCATGGCCTTTCTCTCCACCACTCACCACCTTCCAACCCAACCAGGCCTCTCAAGGTCAAAACCTCTGAGAAGCATTCTTTGAGAATCCAGAGCACCCGAATGGCCGTGATCTTCGGCCGAGAAGGATTAATGAAGTGTGTAAGACAGTGATGGGAAAAAAACACCCCATCGACCCACCTGGCGATCCCCTCTTGACATCCTGGCTGGACTAAGAGGGGAGGGAGGAGGCTTGGCTGGGAAGCAGAGAGGAGAGTCATGAGGAAACAAGGTCTACCCAGTTAACCTGGTGTTACCAAAAGGGTAGAGAGTGGCCAAGGTCCGAGTTACCCACTGTGAAAGAACATAATTCTCATCAAACGCTGTGGAATTTGTTCAAAGGCCAACAAACTGAGAAGGTCTTCCCCTTGCGCTTTTCCCCCCTCTACCCATGGCTGACTTTTTTTTTGCAAGCCAGGAGAAAGAAAGAAAAATCTCGCCTGCTCCACCAGCTAATCCTTAAGATAGGTGATTTGCTGAACTGCCCTGCGTACATTTTTGGATGGGGTTTCTTCCTATAGTTTAGGTCAGGGAGTGGCAGGCTTCAGACCCATCAAGACCCATCTCTGGCCCCCAACGTGGACCAGCTGCAAAATGGCAGCTGGAGGGTGGAGCCAAGCACAAAATGGCTACTTGGTGGTGGAGTCACGCTTACTTTCTGTGCCCAAGGTGCCCTAAAAAGTGTGCTGCTTATAGAGACAGAGAGAGACTGCTTTTTTCGAAGTCGTGACCATGTTGGTCTGTGCAAACATTTTAACCAGAAACACAAAACAAAAGCAAAACAAGACACGGTGACACCTTAAAGACTAACTGCCATATTTTAATGTAAGCTTTTGTGGAACTTGTCCATTTCTTCAGACATAAGGGTCAGAATACAGAGGCTCAGGGGTAACGTCTTTCATTCTCTTCATTACCACATGTTGTTTCTGCTATAGTTGCCTTTAATCCTTGTTGCTGTTTCCAGAACCAAACTTCACAAGAATTGAATACCCAACGGGGGTCTTAAATCATTACTAGGTGCGAAATGCAACCAAACACCACGCTTCCTTTATCCTAGAGCCTTTCATGAATGGTTACCTTGCTGAGCAATTTCAAAGCCACCAGAAATCTACCAGTAGACCTAAAGCTACAACTTTTCGCCCACACCTGGTGTATTCAGGCAGGCAGTAACTCTTCCAGTCCGGCAGAATCCCTCCTCCACAGTCACCCAACCTACTACTTCATCATGTTAACTGGAAATGCTCCCTTTAAGGAGCGGAAGACAGACTCCTTGCATTTTGGCTGGTAACTGTCTTTTGGAAGGAGGCTTGATCCTTCATGCTGACCAGCCAGCAGCTAAGAGTCTTAGATTTATCTGCTCCCCACTGCCCCTGTAAACACCCCCAACCCCCTCCCTATGAACTGCTGGTCCTTGGTTGAAAACATTAGTATTTGCTGACTGTGGTCTGGTGTCCCCAGCGGCCTCTTTTCCTGCCCATCTCTTCAAGGAGAGACAAGGCCAATCTTCACCTCTGTCTATCTTGATTTCAAAGGCTTTCTTTTTTATGTCCCAGCTTTGATTTGATAATTGGGTGGAGAAACAGCACACTTCTGAAATCCCCATTGTTTGGATTATCGCCTTACCTTCTCTTGATCCCTCTGCCCCACTCCGAAAGAGCGTCTATCCCCTTAGCCAGAACTGGTGACTTTCAAATCTCTTCCAAGCCACTTCGACAATTCCTCCCCTGCTCTTCACCCCTCTTATATCGCCCTGGAAGACTGTTTTTGACACAATAGCCTTTTTAAAAAAGTGAAATGTAGAAGATTTTCTCCATTCATTCATTCATTCATTCATTCAATTTGACTTCATGCCCCTGTGGTTATAACCTTTTGTTTTCCAGCTTAGGGCATTGGGGGACGGGGTTGCTAAATAAAAGCAATTAGGTTGCTCACTTTAATTGGCATTCAGAGATATACTGCTTCTGAACATAACAGGTTCCATGTGACATTTAAAATCTTATAATCTTAGAACTGCAGAGCTGGAAAGGACCTTATGGATCATCGAGTCCAGTCCCTGTCAAGGAGACACAGCTGGGGATCAAACTCCCGAGCTCTGGCTCCATGGCCGGATGCCTAAACCACTGAGCTCTCCAGCAGTTATAACTTGTTAAATTTAATTCAGGATATCTGTGAAGATTCTCAGTCATCCAGGTGAGGTTATCTGGAAGTTGAGTTGTGGCAACTGGACTTTGTTCTTATTAGGTTGAAACGTTTTGCTACTCGTCCAAGTAGCTTCTTCAGTCCTTAATTAATTAATTAATTCAGTAATTCAGTAATTCATTCAGTCAGTAATTCATTCATTATTGAATGAACTGTTATCACATTCCATTAGTAAATAAAAGCTAGCATAGTGTAGTGCTTAGAATTTCAGATTAGGTCTCAGATGACTTGGGTTCAAGTCCTGCTCACTCATGGGAACTTGTGTGTGTGTGTGTGTGATATTGTTAAAACCATTGTTATGGGGCCTACATAAGACGGATGCAGCTTGACAGCACATTATAGAAACATATAATTAAATAATAATATTGTGCCATAATAATAATAATCGTAGAAATGCAGACCTTGAAGGAACCACACGGATCATTGAGTCTAGCCCCTATCAGGGAGGCACAGTGGGAAATCAATCAAGATACAACCTGATAATTTAAGTGACATAAGAGGGGGGGTGGGGAACCAGAAAAAAAAAACTTGTACCCTGCCCCGAGGACCTTACAATCTAGACGAAAGAAACAAGGAGGAGCAGTGACGGGTGCCCTTCTTTTCTCCCTGGGAGATGGTGCAAGCTATGCCCCAGACAGAGCAAGGGAGTGGGCGATGGGGGAGGGAGGGTACCATCAAGGCAGGACTTTGGGGCAGTCATCCAGGGATGTACTCAGGACCTACCAGCAGGTAGTAGCCAACCGGAAGAGGTGATGAGCTCCCCCTGAAAGCTCCTAGTCAAAGATAACAAGTAAAGCAATTGTAAAGCCAAGCTGGTTTCTACGGGGACTGGTTTTGCACACTTCTTTGGGTGGCCTTTCGGGAGGCAACCCTGCTGATCCGGGTTGGAAGGAAGAAGGTGGGTTATTAAAGGACTCTCGAGCAGAGCTTCCTCTCTCTCTCTTTTTGGACTACAATTCCCAGAACCCACCCGTCGGTGGGGAAAACAAGCCCGGTACTCTGGGATCTGCTGTGCATCTGCACTGCTTTTTCCCCCCCTTCACGGACTTTCTATGGTAAGAAAACAAAGGTCGAAAGGGGAGAAAAACACGGGAGAGTTTAAGGTGAAAGAGGAACCCTGCTAGATCCCGCGTAACAACTCCGTGCAGGAGGCAGCTCAGCGGTGTGAGCCACACCTCGCCCAGAACCGCCCATCATCCTAACTGCCCTGCCCTGTGTACAGGGGTTGAGCTCGAGCAGAGAGAGCATACAGACGACACACGTGTCGCCTTCCTGATCAGATCAGGAAAATGTGACTTTTTCTCCCGGCTGCAGGTTTCCACGCACGCTTCCCTCCTGGACTGCTTCCCCCCCCCCCCCCCAAAAAAAAAAGAACCTTTTCTCGGGTCGTGCTGCAGTCGCGCCGGCATTGTTTCCAAACAATCGGTTTTGAACTTGCTTTCAACTTCGGGCTCCCTCCCTCCCTCCTCCTCCTCCTCCTCCTCCTCGAAGGAATCGTGGCCCTTTTAGGCACTTCCTGGTTTGGGGCCATATTAAAGTGCTCCCTCCTCCTCTTCTCCCCCCCTCCTTCCCTTCAAACACACCTCTGAAGGCAAAACTGGGAAGTGTTTAAACAAAGCGGCCGGGGGTGTTCTTTGCTGGAAAAATGGCCTTGGAAGCAGCCATACCCCTCAGTAACCTGACGTTTTAGTTCAGGCAGGTAAACAGACTTGAAGCGAACAGAAACTCGGTTGTGTTTGTCGTGGCTTTTAAACTCTCTCCCGTAATGGGAGGCCCGGGGGAGGATCCCACTCATATATATATATATATTAGGGAATGTATATCCCCTAACAACGCTCTTTAATTCTTCTCTTTTGAGAATATGCTCAAACGAAGACGGGATCTTTTCTCCAGAATTAAAGCCATTCTATTTTTATTTTTAAAATACAATCAGCAAAGCATCTTGTAGTGCCCGAGAGATTGCCTGGACTTCCACCGGACGGCAAGCCTCACCTTTTCAGAGGCATCGTGTAACATTTTTCTTACCTGAAATTTCAGATTGTATTTGATCGTTCTTCAGATCCCTTTGTGTGCACGCGCATGCAGGCACGCACGCACGTCTTACACGGCTCCTCACTCAGTGAACCATGTTGGATGCTGTTATGATCTGGGGGGAAATGAAGTAAGCCTATTGTGTAATTTTAAAAAAAATGCCAGTGCAACTGAATGCACAGTTCATTCAAAAGTAAATAACAGTATGTTGAATTTACTTTTCAATAAACATGGTAAGGTTGAATTCTAAAATCTGCAAGGATTGGTATACAGTTCACTAAAAACTTTAATGATTTGGTTGGAGGAGGCGGGGTTGGAATCCTTATTTACTTTGTCCTCCACAGCCTGACACAGCTGACTGCATTCTATAAGAGGTACTTCCCTCTTCTAAAATAGGACCTGCATTTTCATAAATGGGTTAAAGAACAAGTGGCGTTTTAGAAGAAACATATGACCAGTTGTATCAGGGATGCCTTTGAATTAAAATGGGGGCTAGTTAATTAATTCATCTCACTATTTAACCCATTAAAGGTTGTCCTTCTTGTCGCAATATTTGATTTTTCATCGCCCTGCACAGGGTGATGAAAATTGCCTTTCCCAGCAACGTATGAGAAACAAACGACCCATTTAGATACGTGTGTTCTCCAGGTCCATAGATTAATTAATCATAACTAATTGTAAATAAGAAGAGTATAAGGAGCGCTTGTCGCATCTTTTGGACACACTGAAAGGGTAACCAAAAAGAGAAAAGGCAATAACGAACTTTGAAACTTAAGGCATGATCCATGTTAGGTTAAGCCGTTTTAAGGCTGCAGTCACAGGGGTGTTTACCTGGGAGGAAGTCTTATTGAGTGCAGTGGGAATTCTGATGAAAAGTTTACCACTCCCTTGTGAAAGCCCTTCCTCTGGATGTCTACTCAGGAGTAGGACCCAGTGAACCGTGTGAGAATTCTAAGTAAAACTGCATAACTTCAGGCAACTAAATGAGCTGGATCGTGCTCTTAAACATTGCTTTAAACAAAAGTCCAGATTAAAAATTGCTCAATTTATGTTTATACAGTTCACATGGAAATTGAGTTCAAGTCTTGGTTGCAAAATGGGAAAAGTCTGAGGCGGCACATTTGATGATCAGTTTGATGTTTTGTTTGTGTGTGTATCAATGAGAACATTTTTATTTCAGTGTACAATGTGTATAGAAGGAAAGGTACCACACTTCATACCTTTTTCTAAAGTAGAAAGTAGTTTTAGAAGGGAAAAAAGGCATTTTAACTAAGTAAACAGTAAGAGCAGACAGCTTACGTGTACTACAACTTCTGATTTTAAGATTGTAACTTAAATCCATGATGTAAACAAAAACAGCACCTTGCTAAATAGGATTGTGTATTTTGACGATATGAGCCTGGCTCAATTAAATGATAAATACTTCACTGGATCATTCCGCTCATACTAGATATTATTGCCATCGTGGACATTTTAGGGTTGGGGGAGAATCCAGATATCAAATAAAAGGGCTTTACCCATTTTAAGTGATATGGGCTTGTGTTTTGGTGGCGTTCTCAAATTAGTTTTTTTAAAAAATTAGAACGGAGGAATTAGCTTGTAAAAAGGAATAGGAAAAAAATACTAATCAAAAAGCAGACTCAAAAAATAATTAGAGTTCTTTGTGATGGATTTTCTCCTCTCAGGAAACTTGGGCCCAAATGAAATAATAAAAAAAAAAAACCAAGGAGTTTTCACTCTAAAGTGAAATCGACCGGCTCTCAGGCTTTAGATGGACCCTTTCAAGGAAATGGATCCACCTATTAAAAAGTGCCCGGTTTTTAATCTCCCCATCCCCACCCCGCTTTCTCACGGCAGGAAGCGAGGGTCGATCTGGCGAGAATCGACTTCAATCTGATATTTAGAAGGAAAGAAAGAAACCTTTGTAGATGGGGGTGTGTGGAGGGAATCCTTATCGGCTTCGCATCCCTGCCCCTTGATGTCCAGATTCACACACACACAAACACACTACGCCGATGTCTAAAACCGAGAGACTCTCAGTCGCCGGGGGGCTTCTCGCCACAAACCAGAGCTTCCTAATCCGAAAGCGCGCTCTCGCTGTCTCAACAGGTTCAAAGTACAACAGGGAGCAAAAAGATGAAGCGCGCGGGGAGGGGGGGGGGGAGAGAGAATCTGGCGATCCCTAGCCCCCCCCCCTCCTCCCGGGGTACGATTCCTTCCGAGACCAGGCGGGGAGAGAGAGAGAGAGAACCCACACGTCTTGCCCCCTCCCCTCCTGCCCCCCCGGCCCCCCTTGCCCCGTCATTTGCATGGGGCAAGAATGCCCCCGCCGGCCCACTTCATTTGCATATCTTATATTGCCTAATGGAGACGATCAAATGGGAGCAGAGGCCCGCCGAGGCATCCTCCTCCAGGGAGATTCGCCCAGGCTCTCCCGGGAGACTAGAACAGGTGTCAGGCGGAAACTTTTGTGGGGTTTGCAGTGCGGAGAAGGTGGATTTTGGGGAGGCGGGCTGGGGGCCCCCCGCGTGTGCCTTTCTTTCCCCTGCCCTCTCCTTTCCCCCTCGGTCCTTCCCCCCCACCCACCCCCCCACCTGGATTAAAATGGTGTCCAAACTGAGCGCTTTGCAACACGAACTTCTCGACGCGCTCCTCACCTCCGGAGTCAGCAAAGAGGTCTTGATCCAAGCCCTGGAAGAACTGATGCCCAGCCCCGCCAACCCCAGCAGCACCAGCGTGGCCAGCGGCGGCTATGGGGTCAAACTGGAAAACTTGCAACTGTCGCCCCAGCACCAGCGGCGGCGAGGCGGAGAGCAAGCCGGTCTTCCACACGCTCACCAACGGGCACAGCAAGGGCAAGCTGTCCGGGGACGAAGGCTCGGACGACGGGGACGACTTTGACACCCCCGCAGATCCTGCGGGAGCTGCAGGCCCTCAACACCGAGGAGGCGGTGGAGCAAAGGGCCGAAGTGGAGCGGATGATCAGGTAAGAGGAGGCGAGAAGGGAAACGGGGGGTGGGGGGGGTGGGAAGTGCTGGGGCGAAGCTGCCCTTTCGGCGCAGGGCCCGCGGGCGCGGAAAGCTCAGATCAAAGGGGTGGAACGTTCGGGTGGAAGCCTCGGATCAAAGGGGATAGAGCGTTAGCGTGGAAGGTTCGGGTAGGGAAGATGGAACGTTCGGATCAAAGCGATGGAATGCTCAGGTGGGAACGTTCCAAACCCGACCGAACGTTGCAAGCCTTGGCTTCCGCCTTCTCCTCCCGGCCTTTTTATGCTTGCAGTTTACCGAAAACGTTGTAACGACCTTATATTATTATCCAGAATCCAGTCTCTTAAAAAGTTAGTTTCAAGCCTGTCTCTTTCCCGACGTTCCCCCTACACCCAGCACTTCTCGTCTTCTCACAGGCGACGGCCGTCAATCGATTCTGTCTGTCTGCATTCGTTTACACACACTTTTGTGGCCTCCCTGCGTTAGACTCCCCTTATTTGTACTAAAATAAAAACAAAACCAATCAATCTGTCCCTCGGTCACACACCCACACAATCGACTTTTCCATTTAAAAAAATAATAATAAGGGATTATAACTCAGGAAAGTTCACCGTAACATCAATCTGTTCCTCTGAAAGGTGGCCCCAAACTTTTGATTCAGAATTTTGTGTGTGTGTGTCTCGCTGTACCTGCTGATAACGCTGTTACCTGCCTCAAAACAAAAGATTTGAAGTGGACTCTCGTCCTCCTCCCCCCCCCTCGTTATTCACATGTATGGAGTTGATTAAAACAGTCTCCCCAATGAATAGGATTCTTTCACTCTGCTTATCTCGATTCCAAGGATCTTTCCTAGGAATTATGTCGGATTTTCTGGAAAGGAACACCCAGCGCTGTATTATCTGCATTTATTCCCTATGTTGAATGGAACTTACTGGTGGCAAGCGTGCTTTCAGGACTGCCATCCCAGTGAAGGGGGAAAAAGCTGCCTTTCCCCCCAATTTCCTAATACATTCCTGGCTTCTAACAGCTTATGAGTTGTAAACATTGCCAGGATAAACGAAACACGACTGCAATTTTCTTATTTATTTGCAGGATTTCAAGGGTTGCCCTTGACGCAAGACGTCTGTGTGTAACACCTTGATTTTAAAAAAATACACTATATCTCATGATTGTTAGGGGTTCAGTGCCATCCATCTTACCTAAGAGTAAGCCCCACTGAGCACAACGAAACGTACTTCTAAACAGACCCTGTGAAGGATTTAAAAGAAACCCAAGAACATAGATCTTCTGGACTGTTTCTTATTTGCTTAGAATCCGACTTACCAACACATCGCATTTCCAGTTATTATTTTCTCCTGCCCTTTCTTGTTCAAATGCGTATCAAAAACCGGCCCAGTGGACAAAGAAAAAGAAGTGAGCGTCCAGACAGAAGAAGTATTATTTAATCCCGGGGTTGGGTGGGTAGATGAGTTTGAATAACAAGGGGGACGTTTTTAATTCAGCGCTGATTGTTTAAAGGGTGGCGTTTTATACAGGGCTCAACAGAAGTACGCCCTGAGTTCCATTTGTCGTATAGAAAGTGTGTATAGAATAGCAATCCCAAAGCATAATATCTACAATAGAATGTTATATACGCACAGGGAAAGAGAGTACATGGCACTTCCAAGGTATGTGTATATTGTGTGGAAGATCAAATAAACATCGAATATAACCCGTCGGTGGAGTGACCCATACCTCTCTGTTCCTAACAAAAACTCGAAAATTTAGTAATTTGATCGGAAATTGACATCTCCCCGCGCACCCTCCCTTCAAACATAACCCCTATGAATAAAGGTGTATATCCTCGGCATGTTCTGACGTTACTCAGGTCGCGTGTGTAGATCACAGTTCCCATATTTTCTGATTTCAGGAGATCCAAAATAAATAAACCTTCGACATATTCAACAATGTATAATATTCTGTTAGGTTCTCTGTATGTTTTCCCCCACCCCAGCTAGACAACTCCCATATATCACCATGCAGATAAAAAGCCATCCTAATAAAAAGAATAATAATTGAGGCTCATTGTCGTCTTAGAAAAGGCATTAGTTTGCAGAAAATTGACTCTAATAATAATTAACTCCGAGTAAAATCCTTTCACTGCTTACTGAGATATTTTCCCTCTTTCCCTCAAAAAACTTTTTGGGGCTTTCAACCTGGCCTATTCTCTCTTCCCTCCCCAACCCCCTGCTCTGAAATATTCTTTTATTAAGCTAAGGGTATTTACTTAAATGTAATGCTCTCCACCCGCAAAATCCACTTTGAGAAGTTGGTTACTTATTTATCCCTCGTAGTTTACAGGGCAGTGGTGGTGTGTGTGTGGTTTTTTTTTTCCCTTTAGCAAAATATCAACTAAATAAACTCTGCTATTTATTAACTTACTACGCCTCAATTTAAAGAGGAGCTGGGAATTTATTCCTGGTTTAGCTTGGTTTCGCAGGGCAGCGGGAGAAGAGCGGCCGCTCAAAATGGCTCGCCGTCTAAAGGTACCCCTGAGCACATTTATATTATTTGTAGGATTAATTCTGCTGAAGAATGGTGTCTGGATAGAAATTAAGAAGGATAGCCGAGTCTAAATAGGGCTTTTTTAAATGGCCCTCTCCTTTTAAACCAGACTCTTAATTGAAGAATTGTGATTTTGTAACAGAAATGATTGAATTGAACGCATTTGGTGGGGGGGGGGGGGGGAGAGAGAAACTCCGGTTCTTGATGAATTCAAATAGGGTTTACCCCAGCGTGGGTGGGGAACTGTTTAGGATCGCGACCTGAGTTCTTAGGGCACTCTCGCCGCCCGATCCTACGCCATCTCCTCGGAAGCCCAAACCCGACGGATTAATTCGGACGTTCCGCCAAGGAAAGGCAGAAATGTTCGCCCAGCCGAAAGTTCGAGGAACCTTCCTTCCGGGACCAACGTCGGATTGTGGGACCAAGCGAGACGCCATCCTCTGCCCTCTTTACTTTGGGGGGGTCGAGAGGCAGAATGGAGGCTGCGCCTCTTTGGGGGGGGGGATTAAAGGTTTTGGAGGGCGCTTTATTCCTGCGAACGGGTTGATTTCCTTGTTGCCCAGCCCTAAATCGGGGATCGGACCCATTGACTTCTATGGGATTTCAAGAAGGCCGATTCTATCCGTCTCTCTTCACCTGCGCCTCAACTGCTAAATAATGAAACTAAGGAATGCCACCATAAACACTTAATAGCCTTGCGATTTGTTCATCGTAAGAGACAACTTTTTTTTTCCTTATTCTTATTTGAATTATTGTAAGCGAAAGTTACTCCAGAAGGTTGTAGTTCAAGGTGTATGTGGGGGGCGAGCGGGCCTCCTTCTTTTAGGGTGTGTACGTTTTAAGGTGTGTTTCCTCCAAACAGAAAGAAAGGTTTTGCATGAAGTTAGTGAGGATTGGTAGACTCACCTTTCTTTTAAAGTCTCAGTGATTTTAATCACGTAGGGATCCAAGTAATAGCTGCCCGGGGAGGGAGGAGGCTGAATAATAATAATAATATAATAATAATAATAATAATAATAATAATAATAATAATAATAATAATAATAAAATAATTTGTGATATTCCATCTGGGTTAAACCAGGACAGACTCATCACTTTGAACAGAGTGGCTCTGAACCTGGAGTGTAAACCCTTTCAAACTCCCCACCGCAGGGTAATTTTTCCAGTTCTGATAGTAGACACCCAAAGTCATCTGCCAACTCTCCTCCTCCCCACCTCTTGTCAATTTACACTATTTGGTTAAACCGGAATATGGAGGAATTAACAGGAGGGTCTCACAACCTCCTTTTATGTATGCTATTTAGGCTTCATTGAGTTCAATGGGTCTACCTTTCAGGAAACTGGAGGGTACGGGACTGCAGGTTTTGGAAACGGGACCAAGGGTGGGACCCCGAGGCACGCTTCCTTGGTAGGGAAGCCGCCTGTGGATTCAGAGCGGCTTACTTGTGAGTAAAGGCACATAACATCATCACCGTGGGTGCTGGAGAGAGTGGAATCAGTCAATGTATGTTGACAGACACTGAACTGCGAGCAAGTCCCACTGAAAGCAGTGGGACTTACTTCTGAGTAGGCCTATATAGGCTTGTGTCCATAACAGGGTTGCTTTTACAGCCACTTTGGCCCTTTCTAATGTAGTCACAGCCCATCAGTTCTAACAACTTTTAGGGCACCTGGAAGTCTGGACCCACACCAAACCAGTGTACAGCACAATCCTATACTAGCCCATTGAATCCCAGGAGATTTGATCCTAGTCCTGTGTTTGTGCTGTACAAGGTATAGGACTGCAGTTGCTACCATCCCAAAACAGGGAGGCAGACGAGACCTGCGTGTGCGTTATGAGTCACAACCCAAATAGGCTTTCAAGGTGTGTGAGAGATGTCAGGTATATTTTTAACAGGGCCATCCCTGCCAGTGAGTTTCCAAGAGGGGATTCGAACCCAGGTCACCTGAATCCTCATCCATCACTCTACCCACCACACTGGCTCTCTGAGGGGACTTCCCGGCTTCCAGTTCTGTGAGCTGACTATCCTAATAAAAACCCAACTTCTGGCTTAACGTTGTCCAAGTAAGGCCACTGGCAAAGGCAGTCCTTTCTCTCTCCCTCCTTGGAAGTAAGCCCCATTGAGTTCAATGTGATCTACCCTCTGTCGAATGTGCATAGGATTGTAGAGGAGGAGAACAGAATGAGGTGCTCCTGACTTGTCCCTGATTTTAGCACCATCGCAGCTTCATGCAGGCATGTGCACTTTTGAGCATGCATACACTTATCCAGTGGTTCTGTTTCAGAGCTGAACATTTCTAAAAAGGTTCCTCAGGGTTAAGCGATCATTTTTTAAAATTGATGCTTGGCCTTGAAACGTTCTAGATCTATCTCATCTTGATAGATCCTCTCTTTTTTTATCTCCGTGTTTTAAATTGCCTTCTTCACCTATGGCCTTTTCTCATTTTTAGGTGTAACCCACACCCTCTCAGCAATTACGCGGTTGCATTTAATGATAAGGAAAAAAAATGTGTCCAAAAAAAGAGACAAAGGTAATGTGCCTCTGAACCTACACAGAGTGTGTGGGCATTAAAACTAAAAACCGCCTCTCCTTTCAAATGTATTTCTGTGTTTATAAAAGCAAGAAAATCTTTGCACATAGGCTAACAGAAAAATACAACCCAGAAGAAAAAAATAGTGGGGAGGAAAGGGGGGGGGGGAGCCACCCTGATTGAAACAGAAAAAAAAGGGGGGGGGGGAATGAAGAGGTCAACATTTAAAAGAACACAGTTAAAATAGCCAATCTGTTATTAAAAAATCATTAAAAGCAAAGTGGAGCCAGAATGTTTTCACTGCCCAGCTGCACACTGTTGGCAATGAGATTCCCGTCCTTTCCTCTGGGGGACAGAAGGACATAGTTTTGTATATTTATTTTGTATTTCCCAATGTGATCATTACATGCAATACTCTATCTTTGGAAATGTTTGATCAAAAAACCAAAGCTGGCCCATGTGTTTAAATTTATTATAGAACCGGGTGGCTAGTATGTTTAAGTAGAACCTCCATGTTTAGACACACTATACCTCCGAAACCCATGCCCGGCAAAAGAGAAAGAGAATGTTGGGCGCTAATGCGATAATAAGCCAGTGCTTATTGTTTAAGTAAATCTCTCTCTTTGCCTATCTGACCCCCCAACCTGATCGCATAGAAGATACCACACCATATAAACTTCCAGCACGTGGGACTTTTGGCTGTGCTTAATTTATTTCTATAAATCATCAACCGAATGAAACACGAGGGCTAGCAATTAAGGGAGAAAGAAAGAGAAAGAATAAGAAAAGGGGGAGTATTCACTGGCAGAGTTGTAAATCAAATCCAGTTTGTGTGTTGGTGTGAACTTGGTGAGTCGTGCGTTGTACAGTGAGGAAGGAAAACCTCAGCAGAGATGCGGTCTCCTCTTTCTGCGCATAGCCTGAAATGAACAAAGAGAAGCAGAGTAGAAATTGTGAGCAGCCTGCTGGGAGGTTTCTCAAATATTTTGTTGGCCTGGCACCACTCAGATAAACTTTTCCCAAGGCGAGGGAGGTCTTATTGACACCGGATGCAACCTTATTCCTGGTGGGTAGTAAAAACAGGATGACCCATAACAGGGTTATGGATTTCATCCTGTGACTTAGCCAGGGTGAGCTCAAGATATTTTGTTGTCAGGCTGGCTGCGGGATTTTGGATGTCATTTAATAATAATAATAATAATAATAATAATAATAATAATAATAATAATAATAATAATAATAATAATAGTGCTAACAGCAAATGTCGATTCTGCCAAGAAAAAGATGAAACTGTGTCACACCTCATCTGCAAATGTCCAAAGATTGCACAAAGAGATTACAAAGCTAGACATGATAGAGTGGCAAAGTTAGTCCACTGGTCATTATGCAAAAAGTATAACTTGCCAGCCTACAAAAACCCATGGGAACATCAGATAGAGAAGGTGTCAGAAAATGAGGAAGTCAAGATCTTGTGAGATTTCCGGATCCAAACGGATAGACACTTTGAACATAATACACCAGAATAGAATGAAAAAATGTCTGGATCATTGACATTGCAATTCCAGGACATGTCAGAGTTGAAGATAAAGAATTGGAATAACTAACAAAATATAAAGACCTGGCAATCGAAACATCTTGCTTGTGGATAAAACACACTTCAGTGGTCCCTGTAGTCATCAGGGCTTTGGGAACAATATCAAGAAATTTCACACAGTATTATAAACAGTTGCAGATCTCAGAAATAACACGATCAGAGCCGCAAAACCCAGCAATATTAGGAATAGTATACATACTGCGCCGATATTTAACAGATAGTTAGGTTTTTGGTTAAAACTTGTATCAGTTATATAATGAATGCTATTCAATGTTTTTATAATTTTGATTGACTGTGTCTGGTCTTTTTGAATACTAATAATCATATTTTAAAATTTGCTCCCCAAGCTTGAATGTGAAGTTAGGCAGGTTGTGTATGAGTTGAAAAGTGTGACAACTAGTGAAGTCATGAATGAAGTGATCTTGGAAACGTGCCTACTTGAGGACGGCATAGAACAGACCTCCAACACAAAGGGGGCCCATCCACACTCATTGGGGACAATGGCGTAGTGATCAGTTTTCGATTGCTAATGAAAGCCCGTTTAGCCACTGCCTTTGGGGGAATCCACACCCACATCCCCAAGAGGTTTTGTCTTATCTACCGCTCCTTACCTAGCTTCTTGCTTGCTTTTATCTGAGTTATCTTCAAGGAGACTCTTGCTGTGATTTAAAAAAAAATACATGTTGAGATTTCATACAGGCATTGCTATGTTTCAAAGTCATGTTTCCAGGTTTTGGATGCTAACCTGTACGAAGGTGCTTAGGAATAAACTTTGGGTTGCATAGGTTCTAGTTGGGTCCTAAATCTAACTGTGACGCCGCACCAGAGCAGACCCAGCGAATCAGTGGGATTTACTTAAGTATTGACTTAACATCCAGAGATGTAGTCAGTGGGACTGCTCTGCCAGCAATTGGATTTAAGACCCTGGTTTTTGAGAAGAGGTTTTCAGCTAGCTGAAGTAAACCTTCCAGTTTAGAAGCACAAGCGTGGAAAGAAACGTATCCATGAAAGAAGAATTTTACCCAAAGAAAGGAAAAACATTGCTGGTCTCTGTCATTGTCTGAGGTGTGCTTTGTTCAGAGCTGGCCCTGGTGATTTTGCTTTCTGGAGCAAGCTAAAAAATGGTGCCCATTCATTCATCAAGATGCATGGCAAGGAACGCCGGTTGAAATCAGACCAACACATGAAGAAGAAAACCCATCGGTGTTTCTATCCATCCCTGGCAGTAGAAGTAGAACAATTCTTTTTAAAAGTAAAGAAATAATTATTTAGTAATCTTTCATGGTATTGGGTATTTTCTGCTTGAGACAGCTCCGTCGTCCTGCATAGTAGCAGAGTGGACCAATCTCTGATGAACAATAGTAAAACATGAAAGCCTCATTACTTCATCCAGATGCTGGTACTCCATCAAGGACGGTGGCCCAGTGGTCGCTATAAAAATAATCCTGGACCTTCGACCTTACATGACCCCCCCCACACACACACTATACCATAGGTTATGAAACCACAGTCACAACCTACGTACCTCAAAAGATACATCTGAAGTGTTCATGATGACAGATGTCCACAGAGAACTTGCAGTGTGGCTTTTGAGAACATGTCCCTGCGTGTCTTCTGTGGATCATAGCTCAACATCTGGGACCCTAGATGATGCAAAACGTGATGTTGCCTGATCATAGACACCACTTCATGCAGGTCAGGGCTGTGTTCTCTGTAGGAAACACAAGTCACAAGGGTGTGGGGAGAATTCTACCTCCTTTCTCGACATGTGATTATTCTGCTGTTGGCAGCTGGATGCAGGTTGCATGCCTTTGATTCTCTGGAAAAGCATTGCATTGGAAAAGGTGGGAAATTCTACCTGGGGAATTATAGATGCTGTGATCAATTTGACAGAGGTGAACCTCATCACTTGATGTTGCAGTCTTCACTTGGTGATGGTAATGCGTCCACAAAGGTTTGAAGGTAACCTGTTATGAACAGATTATTTGCAATTAATTTATTTTTGCAGTAACTACGTCATAACTAAGTTACATTATGATTGTAATGCAATGAGAAATAAATACTTATTTAGCTGTAACGGAGCTGTAATTTTTAAAGTTACTTCTGACTTTAAACTTTACTTATAGGGTGTGGTTTTGACCACAGGCCAGAGATCTGTAGCATAGTTGTTTTTTTTTAAAGTAGTTTACTATAGCTATTCTATTCATTCTGGAATAACAAAATATGGAAAAGTTTTGGTTATTTTTGGACTATACCAGGTAGCATTATTAGCCTCTGCTGGGGGAATTCTGGAGTTGTTTCTTTTCCATACCCTTGTAACAAGTTTCTTTTAACATAACTATAACGGTAGCTAATTATTTCTATGATACTTGAAACAGTATCTAGTTATACTTTTTAGGAAACATCACATGTTTGGGTGTTGATCCGGACCCAGTAGGCAGCAGCAGGGCAGAGAAATCTTATATAGACATGTAAATACCAACACAAGTTCCACAATCCTCATAAATAATTTATTTGTTTGTTTATTTATTTGACTTTTATACCTCCCATTTGGCTGCAAGGTCGCTCTCTGTTGTTTAAAACGTAGTAAAACAATAACACTAAAAAAATCAAACATAATGGTTATACAAAAATCAAAATCAAAATTACAATGTACAATCACAAATAACCAAAACAACATCAACATAAATACCATTAATTTAACAGGCAAGATGGCGGAGCAAGAATAAACGCTGGGACTCCTACCGCGTTATCATGATGTAATCTCTGGAAAAGCCTGTCTGAAAAGCCGTGTCTTGGAGGATCGTTTGAAGGTTCCCAGTGAAGGAGCTGGGTGGATTTTGGGTGGGAGTTTGTTCCAGACGTGGGGGGCGACTGCCAGGAAGACCTGGGTTCTAGTCTTCTCTTTCCAGGCCTCACTTGGGGTCAAAGATCTCAACTGCCCTGCGTGGGAGGATCAAGTAGATCAGACAGATCTCATCAGGAGGAGGCATTCTGTCAAGTACTGAGGTCCCCAACTGTTTGGGGTCAAGGTCATCACCTTGAAGCTAGCACGGAAACAGACAGGTATAAAGAACAGACATGGAGAGGATATTGCTCTACCTGGACCTTCCTTCATGTATATTAAAGACGCACCCACCCCTTTCTCCACCCTTTAGCATGGTTACAGGTAGGTAACCTCTCTTTATCTAAAAAAGAAGAGACCTATCAGAAAACGTTAAGGCGTTCTACAAATCTTTGCTTCTAGACTGCCTTAGGGGCAGTAAAAATTGCAGAAGTTTGAAGCGGATTCTCCTTTCCCAAAATCATCTTAAGTTCCTCCCTTCCCATTTTTCTTCTTCCTGAACATTTTACAGAAAAAGGGAAGAAAGAACAGCTGGGAGTCTGAGTTCAAGTTCTGAAATTTTATCATTTTTAGATGGGTAGCCTTTCTCCCCAACTTGTTTTTCTTCTTTATTTTGGGAACCTGAATGTACTCTTAAATTATTTACAGGCCTTATGAAACTCTTCTTTTTTACTACATTGCCCATGTGCCCCAGCCAGCCTGGCCACTCCATGTTTCTAGAAGGTTTCGGGAATCACTTTATTTCGTCATTCATCAAATGTGTGAATATGGGGGCACCATTTGAGCCCAGGAGCTCAAAGAGCAGGGAACAAGTAAATCCAAAAGCAAATTGATTATCAAGAAACTACCGTACTTTTTTGGAGGGGGTGTTGTGGCTTATGTTGTGTTTCCTTCTTTCCTGCGACGAATTTCAGGCAATGTATGTGGTTCTCTCTTTCTCTTCTTGGTCCTCACAACAATGACCTTGTGAGGTTGATCACACTGAGAGAGAATCACTGGCAGAGGATACCACTCATTTTCATGGCTCAGTGGGTCCTAGACTCTGATATTCCAAGATGTGCTGCAACACTTTATCTTATCGGTTTCCCGATTTTTTCGGCTTCATGCCTTCTCTTTTTCATTTTGGATAATTTCTCCTGGCTTCACTCCTTTATCATCATCCACCACCGTCCCGTCCCCCTTTAGCAAAGACTTCTATCCATCATAGAACAAATGCATAAACTTGGTGAAAATATTTTGGAATTCAATGGAACCATTAGTAGCTTTTCATGCTGCCCAAAAAACCCCAATAACCATGTAATTTACCTTTAGAAATAGCAGAGACTTTCATGTAAAGAGGGTTGCAGCTGCAGTTTCTCAGTCTCACACATCCTCTTGACATTTGTCATGCCTGCCCCACTCACAACCCTTCACCACAGTTTAGGAACCAGTGCTTAACCAGTACACCACGCTACCTGCAGTATTAAACTGGAAGCAGAGTAGTAAATTTTAAAAGGAGTTATTGTGGCTACTTTGCTCTCTCTGTCTGTGTGTGTGTGTGTGTGTGCATGCGCGCACCCCCCCTTGTAATATCAAAAGATACACAACTGAAGAATGATGACACAAATCTGAAATATTTGTGTTTGTGGTGGGTCCTTGTTCTTTTGCCGAGTCCTTTCCATCTGTCACCGTGGTTTCTTAGTCACTGGTTGGCTTACCTGTCGTTCTGCCTTCTGCCCAGGGAAAGCAGGTGATTTTCCACAGCAGAGTCATGTGGGCAGACTGGTCATGAACTGGCTGGGGCCGGAGGTGCTTCCAACCAGCCAGCGGCTAGCATGGCTAGACCTGAAAGCTGATTCTTTGGCCTGGGCGCAGGATCGGAATAGAACGTCTATTCTTATGACTGACTGAATGTTGTGTTCTCATGGCTCATAAACCAGAGGGTTGTTGTTGTTTTTAAAGCCCAGTCTTTGATGCATGGTTTTCAAAACAAAATTGATTTGAAGGCAATCTCAAGAGGTCGCTTTCTGTTCCTTTGGGAACAAGCTGCTAACATCTAATCCGTGCCATGGCATGGCAGAATCGGAAAGGACTCAGGTGCCCACCTTGTCAGCACGGCTGCCTGCGGTTCTTGCAGTTGGACATATTTCCTTGAAGAGGAAGTGTCTCACAAGTTGTTTGTGTCGGGGTGTGTGTGTCAGGTCAGCCTTTACTTATTTTACTTATTTTCCCTGTGATCAGGAACTCTGCTTTATCACCAAGCCAGAGACTATCCTCAAAGGTATTGCATCTCTGCATGAGTCACTGTTCTGAGCCAGCCTCTTTATTGCTCTGGATTCATAGGCAAAGCAGTGACTCATGGAGACTAACAGAGTTGGGGGGGTGGGGTCCACAGAAGGTGGACATTACCTCAAATACTTTGAAGATCTCTGATTTAGTTCCTTCTCTGTTTCCCTCTGGTGCAGATCTCAGTGGTTGAAGAGTGTCATCATGTGAATTTCGTAGGCGCTGTGGCCAGTTTACCCCTTGATGACCAATCTTTAGGTGATAAGCCCCTCAGTATGGTAGTCCCCATTTTGTCTTTTTTGCTTCTAGAGAGAGTTCAGGCTTGATTTGATCGAGACCCCACTTATTTGTCATTCCGGTGGTCCATAGTACCTAAAAAGCTCTCCTTCAGCACCACATGTCAAATTAATTGAGTTTTTCCCCTCTTAACTTCCTTCATTGTCCATCTTCCACATTCATACAGAATAACTGGGAATATAATAGTGTGGATGATCTTGGCCTTGATCTCCAGTGACACCCTTACACTTAATGATCTTTCCTTCATTCTGCCCTTCCAGGTCTTGGTCTTTTTATTTCAGATAGAAAAAAAACTTCTGTAAGATGGGTGAGGGGGTGCTGACCGTGCTGTCTTGTGTCAACCCCTACAGTAGGGGTTTCTAAGTCCCAGGAATAAAGTCTAACGTCTCAGGAATTGCTCTGCTTTCCTAGCCAGGGTGAACGTGGCTGAAGGAAGAGAAAGCTTGCCCATTTCCAGTTGGCACCAGAGCCCACTGGCTCAGGGAAAAGGGTATTTGTGTTAAAGCCCTTCCCAAAATTTGCTTGCCCTGCCTCTGTGACATCATAAGGTCCCACCCTCTGCCATCAGAGTGATTGGCATTCAGGTTTTGACGCTGAAATCTCAGGGGAGGAGGTGATGCTAAGCTGGCGAACGCAGGCAAAAGGGAGTATCCACTGACACCAAAAAGACACTGCTTCCCAAGCTGGGGGTGAATTTGATCACATTGTCAAAAAAAGCAAAAAAAAAAAAAAAAAAGAGAGAGAGAGAGAGAGAGGAAAGAAAGGGCTAAATCCTTTTATCTATCAAAAAAAGAAAAAAACCTATGTGGTTCTTGCACACAGTCCTTGTATTAATAATAATCTGGTGACCTTTTTCAAGGTTTTGGAGGTAGAGAGTACTCCGAAGTGGTTTGCCATTCCCTTCTTCCAGGGGTGCCCTGGGATCACTGTGCAGCTTGCCCAAGGCCACCCAGGCTGACCCTGAAAAGGAGCACCATAAATCAGAATCAATGTGATGGTATATGATTATTATTATAATACATTCGAAGAACAACATTTTTAACTTGCATTGAGTTTGTTTGTTTGTTCGTTCGTTTGTTTATTCGTTCTAAATGTTCTGGACTGGACTGTCCATAATCCCCACCACCGGCTACACTGACTGGGGCTAATGGGAGTTGTAGTCCAGATTATCCAGAGGGTGCTCCCTTAAGAAAAGGCTGCCATTTGGGTTTACTCCACATGAAATTTAGGGAGGTCTTGCATGCATGGTAGGGAACCTTACTTACTATTTAGCTTTTAAATACTGTTTTAGTGATGTACGCCACCTTGGGTCCTTTTGGGGAGAAAGGCGGCATAGAAACAAACAAACAAACAAAACCACAAAGACCCTGCCACTGCTCCCCTTTGTTAGACCCATATGTGCAAACAAAGATCAAGCCTCAGGCCCCGAGAAAGCTCCCCCCCCCACCTGCTCCTCCAAAACTCTCCCTGTTTGCTTCCCGAGGAGCCGTTGTGCTATCAGGAGGAGCTGGAGCAGGAGTTAGAAAACACACCGCGCTATTAGTTATGTACACGGCGCATTTTCTGGACAAAAGGAAATTCTGTTAGTAATTGTTAGGCACCGCTCAGCAGAGGCGCATGCACATGGCTATGCTGCAGGCCACAGGTCTCCTTTTACATAAAGCAGTCCATTTTGCTTAAAACGTCCTTTATTTGAAGTGCTGCCCAGCCCAGATCTAACTAAAGGATAAGAACCATAAGGAAGGGGCACCCAGGACTTTAAAGTGGCCCACCAGTCACAGTCAGCTGCGCTAAGATACCCGATTCATCAGGGACATAGACCACCAAGTTCCAGTCTGTCCGCTTGGGTGAGATCTACACAATTCTGCACAAATCCTGTCCATCCTTTCTAATTTTGCATCTATGGCTCTCAAGGAGCAAAAGGAGTTTTACACAGACCTGTGTCCTCCCGGGCCACCCGTTTTTTTTGGTAGTAAATGAGCGGTCACCCTAAGGAATCACACTCAGAAAGTAGAGAAGGATGTCATGGAAAATCTGGACGATTTCCCGTAGATTCGTAAAGCGGGTATAAGATTAGAAACTCCATCTGCAGAAGTTCCTGAATTCATCTCATATTATGTTTTTATCATGGCAGTTTTTGCCCCCTCTGATTTTGTTCGTTTAATGTCCTGTTTGAAGAATTTTGTAAAATTCGAAAGGTAGCATTCAGTGAGTGATTTATCAGATTCGGTTTTTAAAAAAATACTACAATACAGCCGTTATTTGAAACATTTGGTCTGTTTTTGGGCCACAGAGCCACCTTTCTGTTTATGTGTACAGAGAGACATAGATTAGATAGGTTGTTCTCTGCCGGTGAGATGGGGGAGTTTTATAATCCGGTAGAATAAATTCTTGGCATACTTCTTAGGAGAATGTTGTTGCGTTTTATTTACCCACTTTTTATGCGGTGAAGATGGCCGAGGAGTTGCTGAAGGGTGGGAGGGGAAGGCAGGTAAACCCGGTGTTGAAACTTTTCCAAAACTGCGAAGGCAAGCCATCTGGGGGTTAGGTAATTTCCACTCAGCGGCCGACATATCTCGGGGGACGGATCTGTTTTCGTGCTCCCACTCATGTGGCCGTTGTGCAGTTTCTGTGACTCAGCAAACATCTGACTTTGATCTCGGAGTTCTGGGTACACAAGGAAGACAACAATCACAAACCATTGGGTTTTTTGGGGGGGAAAAAACCCAACAACACGCACCACCCCGACGTGTGTCCAGGCTGAGGGAGTTGGTGACCTTTGTTCATAGGTGATATCCTTCACTCTGCCCTTATCCCAAAGCAAACAGAGTTGTGCCCAGATTTCCAAAACGTAGCTGTTGTTGCTCTTCGGCAACCAAAGCAACACAGAATCTAACAGTATCTTAAATGACAAATGTCTGTGTGTATGTGCGTGTATCTAGCTGCGGGGAGGGCTTAGCCCTAGCAAGAAGAATTATGGGTGTTTTCATATGAAGTAACTGATATGGGGTACGCATTTCTGAGAATTTTCTTTCTGGAAAACAGAAAACAATGTGATTTGCTTTTAACAGTGTAGCTCAGAGCGACCGATCTTCACGTCGTTTGAAATGGCAGCCTCTTTGGAGTGCTGCTTGAGATTTGGGTTTGAAATCTGAAAGCTAAAACCACAGTTTAGGATGGCAGAATTGAAAGACCATGTTGGCCACTTGGGACCCTCTCCCTCTTGTGGTGTTCCGAAATTATTATGCTATATCCTCATGACCTGGTGTTGAAATTTAACTCATGCATGGCCAGATTGTGGGAGGATCTTAAGGGACATGTAGTCGGGGTCTGAAATATGCTAATCTTAGCCTATACCTGCATTAGTCCATCATGAACCAGTCTGGTTGAGTCACGAGGGAAATGGCAAGCAATTAGCTCTCTGGTTTAAGTCTCTGGCTACGGAGCCAGAGTTTGGTTCGATTCCCCCCCTTTTTGACGGGGGCTGAACTCAATGATCCACCAGGTCCCTCCCAGCTCTGCAGTTCTAAGATTAAGATTATAAGATTATAACTTGCTTCCAAATTTATATTTGTGCCTACTGGGAGAGGGGAAAAGGTGTAATTTATCCTAGTAAATCTGCCTAGGCATTCAAGCCAAGCAGGAAGGGGCTACCTCCCCCAAAATTTCAGGGTAGGAAATACTGTATAACCCTACACCAATCAGGGCTGTCATAGTATCTGTCAGGAACTTCCACTGGTTGGAAGTTAATTATTATTATTTAATTATTTCTTTCCTTTAGCGAAGATCCTTGGCGGGCTGCAAAGATGATAAAAGGTTACATGCAGCAACACAACATCCCCCAGAGGGAGGTGGTTGACGTCACTGGATTGAACCAATCCCACCTGTCCCAGCACCTCAACAAGGGGACGCCCATGAAAACACAGAAGCGGGCGGCTCTCTATACGTGGTACGTCCGGAAGCAAAGAGAGATTCTCAGGCGTAAGTACCATGATTTTGAACACTGTGGTATGCTTTTAATTGGGCAGGGTGTGTGTTTCAGTGGGCTGTCTGTTGCTATATGTATGTTCACCACTTATCCATCCAAAGAGTTGATTTGAGCTTCCTTGGTTCCTTTCAAGGAGAAAGGCAGGGTAAAAACATTTTAAACAAACAAATAAATGTGTGCAACTTTTGTGGCTGGTTTTTGATCTTGCCCAATCTGAACCCAAACAAAATGATTTTTGAGCAAGACTGTTGGGGGAACCTTTGGTGGGCCAGATGTTAGGGACTTCAAGCCCCATAATTCCCTTATCAATGCCCACATTGGCTGGGGCTTCTGAACGATGATGTCCCCAAAATGCTGGAAGGCCAAAGCTTCCTCATTTGGGATGCTGGAGAGGGAGCTTTTAGGGAGGATCCATAGGCGCTCAATGGCACAGTTCATACTTGGTACAAAGACGGTGCCAGGTTCAAATCTGGACATCATCAGATAGGGCAGGGAGAGCTTAATACCTGGAAAGCTATAGCCAGTGGGACTTGACAATACTGGCTAACTGGAAACATGTCCCGCCTCAGTTTCTCATGTTCCTCTATAGTCGGGAGAGTAAGGCAGCAGGTTTTTCTGTCTTGGAATTGGTTAGTGCTACATGTTCACAGTACAAGTAGGAGCAGAGGTTCTTATTGGATGTTCTGTCTTATGGGCCCAAATAACTTGGCCAGTTATATGTTCCCTGTGCCTTGACTTCAGTTGTCAATAGTGTGTGGGCGTGTAATGTCATTTTCTGCTTTGCCTCAGCAAACCAAGGTTGAGAACCACTGATCTAGACCCATCTTGTCCATGTGCTTTTCCTGGGTATTTCTAATTTTCTTTTCAGTGCTGTGTCACTCAGCAGAAGTTCTACCTTCTGGCCTGTTAATCAGAGAACTAAATTCAACCATCTTCCTCTGGGAAACTGAATTTCTGTTGTTTTAACCCCCTTCCTCCTCCTCCTCCTCTTCTCTTTCTCCTTCCCCTTCTCGCATTAGACAAACAAAAAAGAATTAAGCTTCCCCCCCCCCACTGGAAAAACCCATCCCTTCTCCTCTTGTCTCCTGAGATCTGAGTGAAATTAAATAGGCTATTGTGTCCCACGCAGCCACGTCTCCTTGTGGGAACAATGTCATTAGGACGGAATGATCCAATTAGTCCGTTGCAGTCTGGCACATCCAAAGATAATCTTGTTGATCCCCCACCCACCCGCCCAAGCCAGAGAAGCGAGCTATCACGAGGTGTTTCTCGCATAATTATCACTGTTTTGATAAATGAATCAAGAGAGAGTCAGGGCTTCTTGATTATAGCACGTAGATGTCCCAGTCATGGCCAACTGCCTCCTTTTCCCCCCCTTTCTTATCTTGACTGTCGGGATTTAAAGAGATGCATAAAAAGCAGACGTTGAAATTTCAAGGTGTTCATGGTTAGTCCCCGTTTAGGGAAAGCTTCCTACCTGGAATTCCTTACTCCTTGATCAGTCCAGGTTGGGACAACCGCGTAGGCAGGAAGCTCACATCAAAGCCTGACGGATCGGCCACTTTCAGAACTGGGAACTTCTATTTGAGAATATTAGGACCTCCTTATCCACAGGATCAGTATCCACTGATTCACCTATCCACACTCTGAAAATATTAAAGCAAAACAAAAAAATACAGAAAAAAACTATTTTCACATGTATCACCAGAACCAGCCACTGGAGGGAGCCAGAGTCCATGCTATGAATACTTGTTAGTGAAGAATACGTAGCGTGGTCTCTGGCTCTCTTTAGTGGCCAGTTCTGGTAATGCATGTGAAAATAGTTTTTTTCTGTGTGTTTTTTCCTTTCACCATGTGTGTGTGTCTTGTTTGCTATTATCCATGGTTTTCAGTATCCACGGGGAGTTTGGAACCAACCCCCGTGGATATGGTGGGATCCTACTGTAATTTTTTTAAAAGAAAAATATTTTGGGACACAGGAATTGGTGCAATACTCCAGGTTCTGGAAATAAGACTATGTGACTCCCAAACCTCTGGAACTTGCCCACCCCCCAATCTGACACATCACCGAGGCTTGTTTTAACTGATTACTTCTTCAGCTGATTACAATAGACAGATTGTATTGACCAGATCTCTGCATCCATTACTTATTCCCATTATCGTGTTTATTTTATTGCTGTTAGCTGTCCTGAAAGTTTTGTACTGAAGGGTGGTATATAAATTTCACAAGTAAAATCGGTGAATACATAATAAGCAGGAAGCTTGCTTGAACCTGCTCTATGAGGGCTTCAACTAGGGTAGAATTTCATTAGGCTATGACCTTTGAAAATAAATCATAACTAAACCATTTCCAGTGGGAAAGTAGTGGTTGGAGGGCTGGGGTGCTAAACTCTTCCTTCACCCACAACTTTCTCTCGGAAATATTACATTCCACCTGCTTTCCTCACAGCTAGCCGCCAAGCTTGGGCAGACGCAAAAGTGAGAGGGGCTCCTGTACCTTTAATAGTGGCATAGCAGGTTTATCTTGTCATGCAGCTATTCAAGGTGCACAAGCCCCTGCCCACATTATGTCTGGCTGCCCTGGGCTGGGAATAAAATAGATCGAGTGAGAGGATAGAAATGGATGGGCAGAGGAAGGGTTCAGCACTCCTCTTCTGATGCCTCAAAACGTTCAATGTATTTCTTTGATAGCATGAGGTTCAAAAAAGGCGGAGTGTAAAACACATGTTGGTTGTAAGGAATCGCAGGTATTTTGACCAAATCACACCTCCCAAAGGGTTACCATTTATTCCAGCCCTTCCCAACCTTGAGTCCCCAGATGACCTTGGACTACAATTCCCAGAAATCCTGGCCAGCACAGCTGGTGGTGAAGGCTTCTGGGAGTTGTAGTCCAAAAACACCTGGGGATCCAAGGTTGGGAACCATTGTTCTATCCCCTTTAGCTGATAATTCAAGAAGTGGGTGCTCTACCGACTGAAACGCATGCAACTTGAACGTTGAACCTAGCTGGCTGCCTGGTTCTGATCCTCACGTTGGGCCAGGCCAACCCAGAGCCAGGATTGCAGCCCCCTCCCCCAAACGGAGCACAAAGACGTGAGAGTCGAGTTAGCTAAGGGGTCTTCAGAAAGTCAAAATGAATCTATGCATGAAGGCTGTCCTTTTTGAGTGGCCGGGGGCTACAGGCCCGATCAAAATCTGCTCCTTTCTCTTTTCAGAATTCAACCAGACAGTCCAGGGTTCTGGAAATATGACAGACAAAAGCAGTCAAGATCAGCTGCTGTTTCTCTTTCCAGAATTCAACCAGCAAAGCCAGGGCGTGAGCCCCATCGACGACCCCTGCGCCGAGACCCCCAGCAAGAAGATGAGGCGCAACCGCTTCAAGTGGGGGCCGGCCTCGCAGCAGATTCTCTACCAGGCCTACGACCGGCAAAAGAACCCCAGTAAAGAAGAAAGGGAAGCCCTGGTTGAAGAGTGCAACAGGTAAACCAACAGGCAAAGGAAGGATAATAATAATAATAAAAATTTCGTGCTAAAAACTTGGGAAGGGAACGAGGAGTCTTCTGGCCTCACCTCTAATTAACTGGAAGCTGGTTGGCAAGCTGCACTTCTGTTGTTGGTAAGCCATCCCCTCCATTGTGTGAACCCTCGCTTGGCACGTTCTGTGTCAAAGGGAAAAGAACCTGCTATTCTCCATACATTGCATAAGTCAACAACGAAGGGAAAGCCACTCGGCTGCCCTACCACCAAGCCGGAGGTGCAGCCCACCGCTTTCCAGGGCTGTCTCAAGACCCTTATTATTTATTTTGATTTATTTTGTTAATTTTCACAGACTTGTATACAGCCCAGTTAGTGCTGGGCACTTCTCCGGGCGTTTTACATCAAAAACAGTTGGTACAAATGCAGGAATAGGGTGAGATTAAACCACTTAAAGAATGGTACAGATTGCAAGCTTTCGTGAGTAAAGTCTCACTTCTTCAGGCTGGACACCATCCCTTCTGCAGATAGTGCCGAAAAATTGCAGGTCAGAGTCTCAACAGTTCATGGCAGATGCCCGTGCTGAATCTGCTTGTATGATCTGAGAATAAATATAGTGTAATAAATATAATGAATCATCGAAGAAAAACAAAATAATAAAACAAGAAGTAACAATACGACTATGTGAAATCCAAGCAGACCGAAACAATGGCAAGGTAGTCTGGCGAAAATCTAAACAAACCTTTAACCGAGGATGTCCGTAAAGGCTTCTTCAAACAGCCTAGTTTTTAGCATCGTCTTCATGAGGGAGTCACCGATGGTCATCCTAGCAGCAAAGTAAATAAGTAATGACTTGCTGCCCTTTAACGTTGCTGGACCTCTGCTTCCTGAGGTGGTTGCTTCACTCTGCCTCACAGCAGAGCCGGCTCCATCTCTTGCAGCCTGCGCCGTGTGGAGTTCTGCCAGCCATTAAAGACTTCTGAGCTTTTTGGTAGGGCTATGTTTGTAAGCTTGGTGGCTCCCAAGCGTTACGGACATCGAGCCGTGAAGTATCAGCCAGCGATACTGCAATAAAGCGAACGATGCCAACATGTCCCCTTTGTTTTATTTCTCTAGGGCTGAATGCCTCCAGCGAGGCGTGTCGCCTTCCAAAGCGCACGGCTTGGGTTCGAATTTAGTCACCGAGGTCCGCGTCTACAACTGGTTTGCGAACCGGAGGAAAGAGGAGGCTTTTCGCCAGAAGCTGGCCATGGATGCTTACAGCACGGGCCAGCCTCACACCATGAACCTCTTGCTGTCCCACGGTTCACCTCACCACGCGCAGGCCAGCTCTTCCCCGCCAAGCAAAATGGGAGGTAAGCCAAACGGGGAGTTTGCGGCCTGATGTAGGACAGAAAAGGAATGAGGTTTGGACGAAACGTCGACACTGCTCTTTAATGGCACATTCGCAAACCTAAGGAGTTTGCCAAGGAATCTTATTTCTCTGTGGTTCCGTTTTGACTTAATTCTCCTGGCACTCAGCATCTGAGTTAATTATTAGAGCGAGCCTCCGTATATTTATACCTATGGATATTGCTGCATTCATAGGCATCACTGTGTGTGCAAGGAAAGAGGCTTGCCCCCATCAGAATCCCCGTTTTATGTATTGTTTTAATGTTCTCCAACAGGCTAATTATGTCATAGTGGTGCGTGTACTATATGCACAAATTATGTTCACGTGCCATTATGCAGCTTTGACTCCATTCCCCCCCACCATTTTTGAAAATACTTCTGAGTGCTTTCTGATAGTGGTACTTGTTTTGCTTTTCGTAGGTTTTTGCACTTCTCTTTGTGCTGCATAGCGTTATTTTCTGCAACAACCTTTGGCTGATGTGTACTTTAAAAAAGTACATCTAAGCCTGACTGAAGACAGTCTGTGAGAAATCCAGATAATCATGATATTTCTAAAGCAAACCAGAATTCATTGTGTATTTTTGTTGTTGTTGTGTGCCGTGAAGCTGCCTCCGACTTATGGAGCCGCCTCCAAAATGTCTATTCACCTTGTATTTGGTCTTCCTTTTTTCTTGCTGTCATTTCCTAGCGATTATTGTCTTTTATTGCAAGTGTCGGCTTCTTGCGATTGTGTATTTACAAAATGCAATGCAATGGAGACAGGATGAAATCTTGACTTTTTGGCATTAGTTTCTATGATGTGCTGAAAAACGTATTTTCTGTTTTTGTTTTTTCTCACCTTACGACACTTTGGACAGGAATTGTCCCATAAAGCACACCGGTATGATTCGGAGAACGAAACGTAAGCGAAAAGCGTGACATTTTAGGGCCTCTGGAGAGAAGTGTGTTGTTCTCCAGAATCGCTTGGGCAAAAATGAATCTATTAGCCTTGAAGGTGCCACTGGTCTCTTCCCCTCTTCCCCCACTTTTTTTGGGGGGGGAAGATGGGGTTGGTGAAATTTAAATGGGAGACCTTGGAAAGCGAAAAGGCGAGGAGAGAGTGCTGCTTAATCTGGGGGGTGGGGAGAAACTATCTGGACTGGGCGGTGTGGGGCAAGGAGCATTGTTAGAGAAAACAATCCCCATTGTTCTCCTACCTGCAATCTACACACCAAAGTCAGGGAGCTGAAGAGGCAAACAACTGAAAGGGGCTCTCTGACAAGGCCTGGGGGTCACCTCGGGGTCAGTGTGGGGTCACTAGCCCTTTTCTTTGGGGACTTGCTGTTGGTTCTTTAAACCCTGCTTCATCCTCTTTCTTTCCCACCCTATTTTTTTAGAAGGAGGGGAGGAAGGGACCCACTTATGCAGTCCCACCCCGTCTTGGGAGGAAAGGTTGTGGAAAGAGCCAGCTGCCTGGAAATTAGTTCTCGTTTTCCAGTGAAAGCTCCTGTTTTGTTACCCACCCAAACAGCGACTTCCAGTGCAGATCGGGACTGCCAAATCTACCTTTGCAAGTCAACTCACTTCTACGTGGGAAGCCCTTGATGCTTAATCCAGGGGCCTATTTTTATATTTAAGAGGGTCAACTGAGTTATTTATTTATTATTTACATGTGTATCCCACCCAACATCTGGAAAGGCTCGCAGAGCAACCTGAATGTCTATATCTCTGTACAAGGACATTCCCTGATCTCAAGCTTAAAATGTAAAATGATAAAGCATGAAAGGAAAAAGGCATGGGGAGGGCAAAGGAAAACAGCAAACCCAAGCACCGTTTCCTTGTGGTAGGAGGCTGCTGGGAGAGGCAGACAGCACTGGAACTCAGTTCTCAGGGAGAATGATGGTGGTTCTGCTTTCTTTCTGTTCTACTTGCATAACTTGGGTGGATGGCTGCTGAATGACAATCAGATGTCAAACAGACAGAACACCTATCCCATAAAAATCCAGTCCTGGTTTGCAGGCTTTCATACCCAAATATCAAGATACAAGGACTTGGTTTAAGACAGTATCCCTTGATCCCTCGTTCAAGATCTTCAGCTTCTGAAGACTCTGGGATGGGAGACTGAACCGGAAAGGAGGAGATATGCTATCTTTGCAGATTGCACTCCTGGCTAATTTGGAAAAGGCATCTTCAAAAACAGATCGGCAGCCGAATGTATTGTCCCTGTTAAATAGGAACACCTCACTCTACTGATAGATCTCTGGGTGATTTGTGCTCTTAGAAAAACTTTCAATTTAAGTAAAGCCAAAAAGGTACCTTCTGAATTGGGCTGCTGAAATAAAAGAAAGCTTGTGGGTAAAACCAGGACTGGATTTTTGCAGGATGGGAGTTCTGGTACCAAAGCAAATTCCTAGCTTGAAGATATGGCGAGAGGCCCATTTGCTCAATCATTCTCCACAACTCCATGGCATCCACCATTCCAGAGCCGCTGTTTTTCATACAGACTCCGTTGATGGATTTTGAGGAGCTCTATTAAATTCTCGGAGTGGATCCTGTAATCCTGGAGCCTGCAAGAAATAAAAACATAAGAACTGCTTTTAAATTTTGGCGTTCCCCTACCCCACTGACCACAGGGTGACCCTTGGAGTGGAATGCCCCATACAATACTGGTGACAGAGTGGGGAGCCCCCCAATTCTGTCAGGAGCTGATTGCTTACAAGATGCGCTGCGAGCACTTTGTCAGCAAAATCAGCTGTTTTCTGTGTTTTCCCCGGGCCTATCTTTACAATAATACACCAGCGTGAAGTCCTGGGGTTGTCATGCCATTGTTCGGCAGCCCTCCCTCCCGGTTATGCATGCTTAATTGACAATTAAAGTTGGGCCTTTGAACCATCCTGGGTGCCTTTGATGTCTTCTCTTCATTCCCCCCCTCCGTCCAGTGCCTATCGGAGATACCCTATGGCATCCTTTTGTTTCGATCTATTAGGGGCCACTAGGATGGTTTTAACGAGTGTCCCGTTTTATTCAGAGAGGATGGGGAGGTCCTTAAGACCAGGACTTCTCCTCTACCTTCCCTGTCCTCTTTTTGACATTATAGTGCTGGATTTTGGATCAGTGGGACTCAGGGCCCATCACTACAGGCCTGGGTCGGATTGCAGGGCTCAAATCTTGGTCAAGGAGAGAGAGAGAGAAAGAGGGGGGGGGAAACCTCTCTCAAAGGGTTCACCTTGGAAGAGGTTGACCAGCTCTTTAGGAAGATGGGAAGTGGTCTTCTACTGAGCTAAAAAGTTAGTCTATTACTGAGCTTCCAGTCTTGTCTCCATAACTGGTGTGTGGTCTGCAGTTAATTTATGGAATTTACTATGATTCGATCTCTAGAGCTGGGAGGGGCAGGGAATCACTGGGTGGACTACAACTCCCACAATCCCCAGTGGCCATGCAGCCTGAGAGATGTAGTCCAAAAAGTTATTCTTCCGAGCTTTGGGTATTGTGACGTTCAACAAATTGAATTGTTTTGGGATTTTTTAAAAAAGGTATTAGACAAACCGTGGTGAAGTATATCAGTGGGTGCTAGGCAGGAAAGCTATAGAGCGTGTGTAATATCAGGAGGAGCGATGGTTGCGAAGACCGACAATAGGGGAAGGTGCTGGTTGCCTTCCGATCTTGCTCGTGGGCTTTTCGGGGGCAGATCGTGTGGGGGTGTCTCAGAAGGTGGTCTGCGTACAAACGGATTGGGTTGGGTTAGCGCTGGCGTTGAGTCTGTTTTTTTCCAACTCCAAAATACCCATTAAAAGGCAGGTTTTAGAATCCAGTGTGCACAAGGCTGTGCACTGAACTAAGGGTAGATTTCTCTTCGGGGAATGTGGAACAGATCTGCAGCCATTCTGTATCTCCACAGCCCCTGTTCCTCCTGCGACAAGGTCTCACACCGGTTGCAATACTGTGTGTGCAACCAGTTGTGAAAAAGACAACTGGCCATACAAGGGAGAGAACCTTGGGTAATTGCCCCTGTGCTCATGGATTCTGGCAAAAGGTCCTTGTCGCAAGTCATGTGACTTTTTGTGCCTTTGTTTTTATTTTTAATTACCTACCTAACTAATTAATTAATTCTGTTTTTAAAAAAAAAAAAAAACCACATCGGTGCAGAAATGGGATGGAGCAGACCTCATGGATGACCCGAAGAGAAACGGACAGGGATCGGATATTGGCCGAGCCATCTTAGATCCATGTGAAACGTGATGGTGGACCGGAATGCGTCCACGTCCTGGCCCAGAAGACCTTTTCCTTCTCTCCTTTTGTGCTTTTGCTCACAAACGCGGCCCAGAATCTTCTGGTTTTCATGTCAGGCACACGCAGAAGGGAGGGAGGGAGCCGACCAGGTGGAGGTGCACAGTGTCTGAAATGTGGAAAGTCTGAAATGATGGCCGTAAACCCTCTCTGTGGGAGGCTTCACCTCCCAGCTTTAATGCACCCACCTGCAGAATGCAAGCAGGAGGGGTGTGTGTGTGTGTGTGTTTGGGAGGAGAGAGACGATGAAGAGGGAGCTCCCCATGCCAGCTGTATGTGCTGACCTCCATGATGGCTCCGCATGCTGAGATTTGAACTGTCCTTGCACTGTTTTTGTATGGCTGTCTGGAGCCCTAAATTCTTTAATGGCCTAATAGCGTGCCTGGGGGGGGGGGGGGCTTTGCCCAGCCCCTTTGCTTCCCCCCCCCCCACTGCCCCAAAGAGATGGCTGCATCCTTTTTTTTACATTCACTGTAATGGCAGGAATAGGAGCACATGGGCATTTAGGGTCAAAGATGAAAGATTACTCTGTCTTATTTAAGTATTTAACATAAGGTTAGAATTTCCTCTGGACATTCTGAACAGGGCAGGGAAAGCCAAGTTAAGATCTATGTCAGAAACATGGAAAAAGTCATTTTGGGGAGGGTTAGAAGCTTCCAGAATCTGCTAATAAATATGGGCACAGCAGCACTTGCTTAAATGGAAAACTAGCAAATCTATCGGGCTTAGCAGTGAACTGAATAAAACTTAGTTTGATTGATTGAAGATTTAACGGATGGTTATGCAGCTGTCAAGAGTTGGACACCTTGTACCTACCCAGTCTGAATAGAGCCATGCCACTGGGGTCCCTAGACACATCATGGCACGCCCCACAGAATCCCCAAGGTAGAGATCTCCACACCCCAGGCAGAGGAGCTGTCTAACAGGAGAGGAAAGGGAGCAGCATTAACACTGTCCCCGAGGTTATTGCCCTCCTGGCTTCAGAATGTATTGATTGACAGCAAAGCTATGTCCTGATAAGGGAAGTCTGCCCCCTAGTGACCGCAGGTGGTACCACAAGCGTCAAGTACATAGGCACATAGATTAATTGACTACTTTCAAAATATCAGTAGAATTATAATTGTACAGATGAGGAACTGAGGATCCAGAAACAGAGCCTCACCTGATGCAGGTCTGAATGTCTAGCTACCTAAGAGACAATGAATGACTAGGAACGGCTGTGTTGGTTAAGCAGGGTCCCGACAGCTGTTCTGCCACAGTCACGATCAGGAGTCTGGCTAATGCTGACTGTTACTGCTATTGTTATTTCCAACTTATATACCACTTAGGGCTGCTGATGCTGCGTCTCTGCTGTTAGCAAAGAGCCAAAGAAGGTTCACGAATGCTTTTTGCTTCCTCAGTTGGATCTACAGAAGTGGGAGAGCTGGTCCTGACTCAGTCAAGGATGTGTCTCTGTTTTTGGTGGCGGTGAGGAGTTCCTCCCTACCCTGTGAAGATGAGATGACATGTTGAGACAATAACGGCACAACTAGGGTCACCCATATGGCTTTTAGGTCCTCAAAACAATAAGACAGGGCAGTTTCATCTGTGAAAGGAATCAGAGGGAGCGGCAGTGACCCAGGGGCCTTAACAGAGGGAGTCCAGGGGAGATGATAGTCTTTGTTGACAGTCATCATCCTCTTAGAACGGCAGAGCTGGAAGGGACCCTATGGCTCACCAAGTCCAGGTCCTGTCCAGGAAGCACGGTGGGGATTCGAACTCCCAACCTCTGGCGACTACCTAACTCACTGAGCTGTCCAGCAGTTCAGCGGGCACCTTGGCATCGATCTCTCTTTCTGCACACCAAGCAGGGGGAAACCCATCAAAGTAAACCAAACCAGAGTCATCTTGCCCTGGTTGATCCCCAGAGAGGATCCAAGAGGCAGGACAGGTGCCTGATTTTTTGATACCTCCTTGTCTGTTCGTGCCTTACATTTTCAGAGTTTTCAAAGAGAGTCCTTTAGATTTTGTTGTTTTGCCTGATTGTTTGTTTATTTGTTTTGCACTTGAGTAGGATGCATGTGTGTGTGTGTCTGCCTGTGTCTGAACGTTGGCAGCCAGATTGCAGCGGTGCTGAAAACAGCAAGGGAATGCCGGGTGCAAATACCCAAAAGGAAACGCAGGCCCATCCGAGCTTTTATTTTACGCTTTCTTGCTCATTATTGTGTTGTATCAGACCAACATGCTGTTAAGGAACCTCTTCTGGTTTTATTGGGGATAATTAGAGCTTTATGGCACCATCCGAATGGGCGGGGGAGGGGCCGTCCCAATAAACGGGTTTATAATGGACATAAACCATTCAGCTTTGCCGCAGAAGGAGATTTAACACTTTCGGGCACTTTTTTGAGTGGCAATCTGTCATCTCAGGCCTCTCGGTCTAACCTGTCCTTCCTTGGAGAAGGAAATGGATAAGGCAAGGGACCTTTGGCTGATCTAGAAGGGTAATTTTTGTAAAAAAAAAAAAAAAAAAAAAGGAGAATATTCATTTATTTAATGAATCTGCTTCCCCCTCCCAGAACTGAAATGCGAGATGTCTTAATGCTGTAACACTAAAATAAAGTTAAACCAATTATGAAAATATAATTGAATTAAAAGCAGTTGAAAAGTATATCAGCTGAAAAGTACAGAATTTCTCTGTTAAAACCCCCTACTTCAGCAACCTGCCATTTTAGTGCCTTTACATAAATCCAGGTTCTCCCCTGCAAGGAAAGGCAGAAACTTTTGGGATTTGTTATTTAGGGGAAAGGGAAGGCAAATCAGGAGAGCCGTGCTCCTGGGTATTCTTCTTCCGTAGCCAAAAATAAATTATTTTGAGTTTCAATAAGTCATGGTGATCAAAACTTAGAAAATTATGCATGGTTTGAATCAGCTTGGAAACTTGACCACAGTGGTCATGATAACTAGAAGATTCTAGGCGATCTAGTGCCAGCAAGTAACTTTTCCAAGTGCAAGAATAGAGAAATTTATTTATTTATTTGCCTCTTACGGCGTCCTTGAACTCAAGGTTACGCAGTGAAGTTGGTGGCTGTAAGTTCAAGACAAACAAAAGAAAGTAGCTTATTACAGGATGGGCCTTGCTCTTCCACTGCTGCTCTGGCTTTCTCTCGAGGGGTTGTGAAGAAGTGTGGGACATACTGGGCTTTGTGTCTGCACCTCATTTTGAAAAGCTTCTTTTTCTGAAATCTGCTTATCACTAGGACATCTTTTTAAAAAAGAGCAAGGGGGGCCCACCTGGCTTCTCGGGGGGGCATCTTCCAAAGCCTGGGAGCAGCCACTGACAAGTCCCTCTCTCATGTCCTCACCAGATGAGCTTAAGAAGGGCCTCCCCAGAGGATCTTAAAAGCCAAATGGGCTCATATATTCACTTCTGAAATGTGGCAAGCCAGCCCCACTTCCTTTGAGGGCCCTTCTGGCTCATTCTGTAAAGTGGGGCTCTGGGCTTTTACAAACTGGAGAAGTCAGGAGTTAGATTTGAGAAAGTTCTGCTGAAGGCCTTCTAAGTTTGTGGCTGGGACAAAATTTGAGGCCAAGACTTCCTGGCTTACGGGCAGCCACCGTGACACTGTATCGCTGTGGCGCTATTTCCTTGTGTGACTCTTCCTTAGTCTACTTGAAACTCAGCGTGAGGCAGAATCTACTTGTGGAAGTTATCATGCGAGCCCACCTGGTTGGGAGGAGGCATTTTTCTCTACACAGGTTGAAACTGGAAGCAGAGTTTAAAAAAAAACACACCACACAGGAGCTCATAAAGACGTTTCATGGGGTTCTGCAACCTGGTGTCGAGAACAATAGCCCAGGTCCCATAAACAGACTTTTATATTCCGTCTAGTAAAGCCTTCTTTATGAAGCTCAACAGTCACGCAGGCCAGAGGGCATTCATGGACAGCCTTTCTCTCAGCCTGAGCTGCCGAGAGCTAATGAGAGCCGTGGCCGAGGGAGAATCAAATCTCTTTACACCGGGACTGCCTCAAGCTGTGGCAGGGGAAGGGGTAGATAAAAGGGCTGTGGTTTTCAATGACCAACTGGCCCAGTTTTCCATAAACCACAGACAATATCCTTCCTGCTATATATTTACCCCAAGACAACAGCAAGAGGATTGGAGATTCTCAGATTTTTTTGAAACATACCATGCAATAATTGTAAAACGGATTCCGGAATCAATATGGTGCTTTTGCTCCAGAATAATGTCCCGTCCCTCCCTGACGTGGCATGTAAAATATGCAATTACATGTAAAACATGCATGGCAATAAAACTGCATGCAATTGCATGTAGAACACACGTGGCTATAAAACCCAGTGCAATTGCATGTAAAACACACATGGCAACAGAACTTTATGCAACTGCACGTAAAACACACGTGGCAATAAAACTTAAGGCACAATCCATCTGTATTGCCTTTCAAAACATACTGGCTTGTCCAGTGACAAACCTCAGCACCAGCTTAAAAAACAGAAGATCCTCCACTGGAACCTAGAAGACACAACCAAAGACGTACAGAAACGGCGAGAGACTGAAAGACAAGTATTCTAGTACGCTTGACTTTATGTAATTGGAATATACGTTTGCGAAAATTTTATTTATTGTTTATTTATTTAACTTATATGCCGGATGGTGCTGTATTTTCTCTTTCTTAAAGGATGGCATTTGGCCGACGTTGCTTACCATTAACTCTCACTTCGAAAGTTGCAGCGTCGGTGTGAATTGTGTGCGGCATCGGAAAGTGAAGGAATGGGTTTTATTTATATTTCTTGCGGAGGAAAAACAATTCCTCGGCCCTCGGAGCTCCACTCCCTTTGTTCGTACTATCTTCCCACCCATTGTTCAAACAATGTTTTTAGATTTTCTGATCTGTCCCAATGGCTCCGGCACCCTTTGCATGAGGTTAGGAATACAGCCCAAGAATGCGGGTGACAGCGCTTCAGGTTGAGCAATGTTTACCCTGTTCATGTCCGGGACGTCCACTTTGTGCTGGCAAAGGGCCATTTGTCAAAGGACATTCTTCCGCTATCAGGGGAAAAGTGAGAGAGCCACAGATGTCTCTCCAGGAGAAGGTATCCTGGCTCTTTGGAGCTGGCGATGTCGGGTCTCTATGGGTGCTGCTGTGCACTGAAGAAGACCCCCCTCCTTTATCCGCCTTTTTGGTTGCTCTTTCCTGCTGTCAAGTCGCCTCCGACTTACGGCATCCCGATGTTCCTGTCTCCAAAATGCCCTGTCCTCAACAGCCCTTCTCAGCTCTTGCAAACTCAATGTTGTGGTTTCCTTTAGGGAGTGAATCCATCTCGTATGGGGGTCTTCCTCTTTTCCTGCTGCCTTCCACCTTTCCCAGCATGATTGTCTTTTCCAGGGAATCCTGCCTGCTCATGAGGTGCCCGGTTTTGTCCTTTTTGCCTCCAGAGAGAGTTAAGGTTTGATTTGCTCTAGCACCCAGTTTTACATCTTTCAGGCCAGAGCTGTTCTCCAGCACCGTATTTCAAACAAATCTTTTTTTTTTCCTGTCCGCTTTCTTTATTGACCCGCTTTCATAACCATACGTAGAGATTGGGAACAAAATCATGATGGTGATCTTGGGCTTGGTCTCTGGTGTGATGTGTCGCTGGACATCTATCAGACTCTCTCCCTCCCTCCTCTTTTTCCTTCTACATCTACCTGGCCGCTTGGTTGCAGTGCAGCCAATGGCTCGCCTGGGTAGGCAATCAGTAGCCATTGGCATGCTTTCTAAAGCTCTCAGCAAGTGAGAGAGGCTAAGGTGGCATTTGAGCATTTGAGTCTCACCTGGAGGACATGTTTTGGGAAAGGACCATAGCTTAGAGGCAAAAGCTCATTATTGGTGTGCAGCAGGTTCTGGTTTCGAGCCCCATCTTCTCAGCTGAAAGGCTGAGGTGATGAGAAAGGGCCAGGGTCCATCAGAGTAGTCAATAAATACCCAGATGAGACAGTCCGATGTAGCTGAGCAGACACCGTTGGATCCTGTGTCCTTGTCCCTCTGGGAGAACTTGCACCCAAGACACAAAACCATCCGCGTTTGCCCATTGTTTATTTCCCCACTCTGGAATTTGGAGGCGTCCTTTGTCAGAACAAACCCGTCTTCCCTCAACCCACGGCAGGTTTTATGCACTCTTACTCTATTTTTGTACCTTAACGTTGAATTGAGAAGGGGAGTCAGTGGTCTCTTGACCACCCTGGTGGACCACACCGTGCAGACAGGAGGTTGTGGACAGACTGAGGCTTGCTCTTAGGTAGATGCAGAGAAAGTTCCCTTCAGAGAGGTTGGAAAACATTCATACTTCTTGTACAATCTTGGTTGTTGATGCCCAGGTGGTCCCATTTCAATGGCTTTTTCCCCCCAGCTTCTGGCTGTGATCCCGAGGGGTTCCTAACGAATTCTGAGCCACCAGGTGGATATAAAATGAGTCCTCTGTTCATAATATCCGATCCACTTGGTGGCGTTTCCTGCATGGCATTCCATGTAGCTTGCAGTTGACCCTGGAGGTTCTGACAGTTTATTTTTGCTAATTTAAATAGCTCTACAATCAATCACTTCACACATTCCCTGGGAACCTACTTAACAGGATGCGGCCCCTGTTTTTCTCACAATTGCTGGTGTCTACTGAACATATATTGAGAGCCAGTCTGGTATGGTGGCCGGGGTCAAGGACTCACGAGGCTTGGGTTCAAATTCCTCCTAAGAAACGGAAACTCACTGGATGTGTGTGGCTGCAGTCAACCACTCCTTGGGCATTGACCTATCACAAAAACACAACTACATAGAAGCGCTTAAGGGCAGAAGTGACTTGGAGGCACGTAACAACTGAACAGGTGTGCCTAGCGTGGGGCACATCTGCATTTGCAGCCCTCAGCTTTGGGTGGCAGGATCTTCATTTTGCTTTATTTGTACTCTGTAATGAAAAGGTGACTAAACCTGCACAATAGCAAACTGAATTCTGTTGGCACATATGCACTATTCAGATTAAATACCCTTGCATTGAGCTACCGATTTATATATTTTGCTCTTGCTCAGTGTGAGCTTCCATGAGCTGCTTCAATACCATATTTTTGTCCTTCTTATTTCTGCTCCAGAACTACTCATAACATTTTATGTAAGGACCTGGTTAAAGTCTTCCTTAACCAGAGTTCATGCAGTAAACGGGGAGATGTCCCAAAACAACACACGACACACAGATTTGTCTTAAGGATGCTATGAGGTCAAATGAGGGCAACTGACAATGAAGTTGATGGTTCATGGATTGGTCATGCAGGGGATCCCAGACAATCAGGGAGCACTTAAGGCTACATAATTATTTTGTAACTTTTTGTTTATTTTAAGAGCATTTATTGTGCCTTTTAATTGAAATGAAAATAACAAGAAAGTAAAAACCTAACAACCGACTAAAGCAATAATAATGATATATTTTTAAAAAACTTTAAAAATTCATAATGATAACGTAATGATGTAAAGATACAGTCCACTCCATCTTAAATGGCAGCAACCTCCAGAAAATAATGAAAAAGTAAGTCCAGTTAGCTGAAAATGAGAGCCAGAGAGATAAATGTTGGGGTAGCAGAAGAGCCATAAATGCATTAAAATAAATACGCAAAATTGGTAGGTAATTTCTCAAGACGTGTATTAAAATCAGGCAAAAAGAAGGCATTTTTTCTACATTATATTTAGATATTTCTTTATCTGGCTCATTTATCCTCTTCTCCCAAAACTGGGACTCAAGGTAGATCGTGAAAAGTTTAACTTAAAAGGCACAGATAAAAACAGAAGATGTTATTAATATTTAAACATTTTTCAATTAAATACAATATTGACACACAACTAAATTAAAAGTCATTTAAAAGAGCATCAGTTACCTAAAGGGGGGTGGGGGGTGGAAACACTGAAAAGGATAGCCAAAAAATAATAATCTGTGAGCAGTTCTGATACAGCCAGGACCTCAAACAGCAGTCTTTGGAATGCCAGTGGCTGACTATTTTTAAAACACAAAACCTGATATTATTTGGTTCTAATGTTTTCCTAGCTGTTGAAAGCTACAGGCTTGGGTTTCGAAGATCAGTGCAAACCACAGCCTTAAAAAAACCACGTAACCGCTTCATTTCAACGTGTGGAATATCAACTTTCTTTGAGGCTAGGTCTGGGTGTTTGTCTGGCTAATGTCTCTTTTGAGACTCACTGGCTCGTGCTGTTTGCTCACGGCCCCGCTATGAGGAGCTCCTTCCTCGCTCATTGTGAAAGACGTGTACCGATTTAAAAAAAACCACACACAACACAAAACATTTCAGCACATGGCTTTGTCTTGCAAAGTTCAGAGAGGACTGGCTGGTGAGCCACAGTAACCTTTGTCAAGGATAAAGATGATGAAAATCAGCTTTATTTTCCCATTTTACAGACTGGAATGAGTGTGGTTTGTCTAAGACCAACTCTTATCTTCATATCACAATTTGGATTTGCATTTTTGAATATTTTTGGTTAATTTATTTGTTTATTATCTATCAGTTTAAAGCATTTATATACCCCCCCCCTTTTTCTTCCAGAGGATCCAACAGCTTACCATGTTAAAAACAAACAATATAAAAACTGGAAGTTGTCGTTATCATTGTTATGTGCCGTCAAGTCGCTTCCGACTCGTGGCGATCCTAGGAATGAGCGCTCTCCGAAATGTCCTGTCCTCAAATGCCCTGCTCGGCTCTTGTAGCCTCAAGCCTGTGGCTTCCTTTAGAGAGAGTCAGTCAATCCATCTCGTATTTGGTCTTCCTCTTTTCCTGCTGCCTTCCACCTTTCGCAGTAAAACTGGAAGGGGAGGGGGGGGAATCAAACCAGCTACAAAACAAGGGAAAAGCAGCCCAACTCTTTGGTAGCCGGTCATTGAGAAAAAACTTAATAAATAAGTCTTCTCATCCATTCAAACATCATTTAGTCTCTTTAGAGGCCACTCTCAGCAGGACGTATCATCTGGTTCTCTGTATTCCTGTTTGGGAAAAGCATTCTGCACAGGCTCACGCTTATCTTCAAGTCCATTTTCGTCCTTCAAATACAAAACACTACATTTCCCTTAACAGAAAAGCCCTTTGCACATGCAGAATTATCGCCCAGTCTTTCTTTGAGGTTCGGTGGACATTAGCCATCCTCCCACCCTTGTTTCTGCACAGTAGCCAGGGGAGATATGTTCGAGAGATGATGGACTGGTCCAAGGGCATACCAGGGTCCTTTGTGACTGAATGGGGATTCGAACCCAGATCTCCTTGGTTCTAGTCTGGTGCTGTCATCTTTAGGCAAAACTGGGTCTGCTTTTATTAAGAGAACATCTAAAAAGAGTCCTATGTGACACACACAAAAATGGATGACGGCGATCAGCTTACACAATGATGTTCCAGAGAGACTGATCATTAGGGGTCATTAGCCGTGATAGATAAATGAAACCTCCCTATTCAGGGAAAGTATATCTGATATATGTGATTGGCGTTGGTGCACGGATGGAAGAAAGGAAACAAAGACCTTGGCCTTTGAAACGGCTGACCGGCCATTGTTGGAAACTGGATGCTGGGCTAAATAGGCTTTTCATTGGATTCAACAAGGGCATTGCTGACCATGGTCTCTAATGTAATTCAGGTGAGGATGGTGATGCTTTCGTACCCAAAACACCATCATCCACTCACAGGAGAGAAAGTATCAGTGAGGTTGGGAGAGTCCCAAAGTTTTCAGTGGTATTTTTTAAAAATGACTTCAACCCTTGAGGGAGGGGAGGGAACTCCCAAAGCAGCCAAGTGGACACAGAGCAGAGAGATAATAGTGACTGACCGGGATGAAAAGGGTCAGGGAGGAGGAACGGAATGGAGTTCTATGCAGGAGGGCCTGGCTGGCTGACTAGATGGCAGAACATTGCCTTCTGCAACATGCTGTCGTTAAGCTGTTGTTGGAGTTTTTACAACCTTGCACACTGCCTGGAGAAGGTGTGGTTGGGAGGGAAGTTTGTGGGCTGAGGGGACTGACAACCTGTCCAGCCCCAACTGATCCTTCCTGCCTGTCTGTGAATTCAAAGAGAACCCCACCTCTCTACGAAGCTTTCCTTTCCTTGCTTGAGTCCGTTGAGGTCTGTTGCTGAGAGCAGTCACGTTTTGTCAGTTTGTTGTTTGATCTGTTTAATTGTAAGCAATGAAAACTTTTATTTCTTATTACAATATCTCAGAGTGAATCATTGAGACTGTAAGTGCCAGCTGAATGAGAAAAAGAGTGGACTACTCTGGGGGGACGGACTGGAAGCTATTCTGTTCTGTGAGTCCCTGCACTTCTGCTGCACAGCTAGAGGAATTTAACAAAAAATTCAAAACTCTGCAACAACTGTTTGGGTATGAAGTATTTGAACAAGGACTGGGAAGATGAAGGTTCAAGGCTCTGCTCAGCCATGACAGTCACTGGTTGACCTTCTCACTATCTCTCAGCCTATCTTACTTGGAAGGGGTGGGGGGTTGTGATGATTAAAAGGGTGGAGGACCATGTCTGCTGCCTTGAATGCCTTCAAGAAAGAGTGGGATACATGGGCCATACATGGATGTGATGCCCGCTCTTGCTACCAAATAGCAGTTTGGTGGAAATGACAGCAGCTCGTTTATTTAGTATGTTTATATTCTGCCTTTCTTCCACGGAGCCTACACAACCCTCCTCCAGACTTTTATCCCCACCACAGCCCTGAAGGGTAGGTCAGGATGAGAGAGGATGAGCGACGAGCCCAAGATCACCCAGTTAGTTTCATAGCTAAGCCAAGATTTGAACCCGAGTCTCCCAGTGCTCCCAAACCAGTGCTCTGACCACCGGGTCTCATGCATTAAAAAAATTCTAAAATCATTAACCCTCTTGTGATCGTTGTTGTTATTGTTTTCTCCCCAGGAGTCCGCTATAGCCAAACAGGGAGCAACGAAGTCCCTTCTTCCTCCACTATTAGCCATCACGGCAACAACTCCATGGTGACTACTAGCCAGGCGGTCCTCCAGCAAGTCTCTCCGGCCAGTTTGGACCCCAGCCACAGCCTGCTCTCACCGGATGGTAAAATGGTGAGTCCACCTGTCCTGCCGTCACTCAGGTGCCGATAAGATAAGGCAGGCAAAACAAACATGACGTCTTTTTTTCTGTTATTTTTCTCTCTCTCAATGCTCCCTCTTTCTTTTTCTGCCCAAGATCTGCATTAAACAATGAAGCATTTGTTAGGGCAGGAGAGAAAAACCCCAAGTGTAAATGCCGGCGCTCTGACCCTACCTTTCCCTGGCGGCGGCCGAACCAGCAGGTAGTAGTGTAGGCTTTCAGACACGCCAATAAATGTGACACAGGGGCATTCTCAGTGTATTGATTGAACACCTCCGAAATGGGACCGACAGGGTGGATTGCTGTTTGCTCTTTGCAGGCCAATAACATTCCGACTGTTTTTTTTTTTTAAAAATTCCCTCCCTAATTCACCCTGGGCTTCACAATGTTTTATGTTTCTTTCAGCAAGATTTCTGGATTCCTTATTAGTTGAAAAAAAAAATCTACGTTCAAAACTACATGACTTGGTATCTTTGCCTACATACAAGTGTTCCTCCCTCCTAGAGTAGACCTACTGAATCAACAGGACTTACATAACTTACTGAATCAGTCCCATTTACAACAAGTCAGAATCTCAAAAGACCATTTTCAGAAAGTAAAGAATTACTTGCTTCTGACCTTCTCTTTTTTGGAAGTAACTCACTAATATTACTCATTCCTTGTTAGAAAAGTAGAGTGTGAATGATTTATTACCTTTTAGTTTATTTTGTTATTGTCCAATTTCTTATTAGTTGTTGTTTAGTCGTTAAGTCATGTCCGACTCTTCGTGACCCCATGGACCAGAGCACGCCAGGCCCTCCTGTCTTCCACTGCCTCCCGGAGTTGGGTCAAATTCACGTTGGTCGCTTCGATGACACTGTCCAACCATCTCGTCCTCTGTCGTCCCCTTCTCCTCTTGCCTTCACACTTTCCCAACATCAGGGTCTTTTCCAGGGAGTCTTCTCTTCTCATGAGATGGCCAAAGTATTGGAGCCTCAGCTTCAGGATCTGTCCTTCCAGTGAGCACTCAGGGTTGATTTCCTTCAGAACGGATAGGTTTGTTCTCTTTGCAGTCCAGGGGACTCTCAAGAGTCGCCTCCAGCACCACAATTCAAAAGCATCAATTCTTCGGCGGTCAGCCTTCTTTATGGTCCAGCTCTCACTTCCATACATCGCTACTGGAAAAACCATAGCTTTGACTATGCGGACCTTTGTCGGCAAGGTGATGTCTCTGCTTTTTAAGATGCTGTCTAGGTTTCTCATCGCTTTCCTCCCAAGAAGCAGGCGTCTTTTAATTTTGTGGCTGCTGTCACCATCTGCAGTGATCATGGAGCCCAAGAAAGTAAAATCTGTCACTGCCTCCATATCTTCCCCTTCTATTTGCCAGGAGATGATGGGACCAGTGGCCATGATCTTAGTTTTTTTGATGTTGAGCTTCAGACCATTTTTGGCGTTCTCTTTCACCCTCATTAAGAGGTTCTTTAATTCCTCCTCACTTTCTGCCATCAGAGTGGTATCATCTGCATATCTGAGGTTGTTGATATTTCTTTCGGCAATCTTAATTCCGGTTTGGGATTCATCCAGTCCAGCCTTTCGCATGATGTATTCTGCATATAAGTTAAATAAGCAGGGGGACAATATACAGCCTTGTCGTACTCCTTTCCCAATTTTGAACCAATCAGTTGTTCCATAGCCAGTTCTAACTGTTGCTTCCTGTCCCACATATAGATTTCTCAGGAGGTAGATAAGGTGATCAGGCACTCCCATTTCTTTAAGAACTTGCCATAGATTGTTGTGGTTCTTATTAGTTACACCCATGCATAATGCAATTGGTGTGATCCCAGTAGTGTTACACTGACATAAAAATGCAATAGGGTTTTGCCTAACATTATTTTAAAATATGTTTAAGAAACCAAAAATGGATCCAAATCTCCCCATGTGACCCCCCTAAGCAACATTTGGGGGGTAAGACATAAATATGACATGTTATACTAAACATATTTCACAGTGTTATCAGTCACAGGGTACAATTTTATTTGCAACATGTTATTTCTCTGCTGTAGTACATATTATGTTGGTATAATATGATCTTTACGTAGTTTACTTTAATGTTTAGAGCAAATACAACAAACACGGTGTTTGTTGTGTGCACTTATTTCAAGAAGGAGAGACATATCTTTAATGAGGAGGGAAGTGCTTGCAAGAAAAGAAAAGCCAGAATCCTATTGGAGATAGACAAAAGTACAGTTACAAAAATTGTGGTGGCAAAATGATACTAATTGCCACACTGGGACTCTCGTTCCTTTTGTGTACCAAGTTGTGTGACTGGCACTCGAAGAGGAATACAAATGTGTGAATTAACAGCAACTCACCACCATAATTTATGCAATTACATTGATGGAGGCTCGTGACGCAGTGCTGCAGTTAAGACTCTGCTCACAACCTGAGTTCCATTGTGATGGGTTCAGGTACGCGGCGCAAGGTTGACTCAGTGGGGTCAGCTTCTTTCTCGGTCAGGAGACTTACCTTCCCTGTCCTTCCTTATTAATTCATATTTCTTTTCCTTGTCCTTATCGCTTTGCTCAGATGTGTTGGTACGTCCGCTCCGGCATTTTATAAATGGCTTGTTGTCATGAGTGCTGAGCCGAGCTGACCTGCCTTTAAGGAATGTCTCCTCTTTTGGTCTGAGGATAAAAGGAAAGGCTTTATGTGCAGGAGAAAGTTTTTATTCTTCCTGTGATCTGCATAAGGCCGGAAGTATTAATAATTTCTTTACGTGAGTAGCTTTCAGGACTGGCCCAAAAAGTTTTCTTGCCTGAGGTGGAACAGCCAGGTCAAGGTGCGCCATACCTATCGCCAGCTGAGCTGTTGTGACTCAGGAGTCAAAAATACTCCGAACACCCTTTCTCAGGCAGCAAAAACATAGTAATAACAAATTAAATAAGTAATGATTAATGGAATGACTAACCGTTTGCCAGTCTTTTGTGACACTCTACTGTCTGAGCTAGCTGCTTCACTCTGCCGAACGATAGGGCCGGTGGTAGATTTTCTTGTGTGTTCTAGTGGAGACGATGGCTCCTGAGAAACTCGTCGGACATTGCTTGGGGAGGAAATGTTCAGGCGGCTCCAGGGCTCTTGACACAGAGCCTGCCCGTTGCCACTAGGCCTGAGAAGATCCCTCACCATGGACAGACGTCTCCGAAAGACAACTTGACCTATGTTACTGCTTTCTCTCTCAATGTGTGTCTAAAGGAGCGTATTGCCTGCGCTCTTGGTGTGACCCAGAAGCTGGCCCATTTCCTGAGTGAATTCAATATGCATGTCAGGACAAAGAGCAGTGCCGCAATGCAGGGCTGGCCCCACCGTTGGGCGGAGTGAGGCAGCCACCTTCGGCTTCAGAGGTGGAGCTTCGCGATAGAGCAGCAAATCCTTCGTTCTTTAATTTGATGCGGCTGGAACGTTCAGCAATGGGGCTGCCAGAGAAGGGGAGAGCCCCTTGATGGATTTCCGCTCTCCTGGGTGCCCAATAAGTCAGCTGGCAATGCCATGTACCTTTCAGTGGGGCCGGAGGCCTTTGCCGTTTCACCTCCGAAGGTCTTGAGACGATCATGCTTGCCCCCGAAAGCAGGCGTTGGTGATAACAGCTTGAAAGCGGTCTGGTCTGGGGTCTTCCCCTCTTGACCCCTTTGTTACTCAGTTCTGGGTACAGTTCTTCCCACTGCCAGGCTTCAGAGGCAGAAGAGTGAGAATATTCCAGAAATGCCTCTTGTGGGGTTATTTTTCTTGGCCTGGCTTGACTGATTCATGTCACACTGAGTGATTTTTATGGCCTCTCGCTTTGCCTTGGCATGGATGCATAGCTCTTTTCTGAGACAGCCTGGCTTTCCATCCAGAAAGCCATTTTCTGACCACCTCACAGTCATGACCATGCGGCGCTTAAGAAAACAGATTCTCAGGGAACTATTTTCCCACCACCGCCAAAGGCACCTTTTTGAAAGGGCCTTCTTTTGCCAGGAAAAGCATCTGTAGAAAATTTCGAGGAAGTTAAAAGGATTTTGAGATAAGGTTAGCCAAATCGCTCAGGGGGTGGAAGGAAATAAAAGCCTTCGAAAGTGCTAGCTGGGGTTTCACCTAACACCAAATCTGAGGCAAATTTAGAAAGACTTGTTCAAACCACATGATTTAATGCCAACCAGAGTAGACCCACTGAATCAGTGGAATTTACTCAAGTGTTGGCTAACCATGTTCTTACTGATTTAATGGGTCTTTTCTAGGTGTGGCGAACAGTTTGATTCACAATATTCTGTCTCCAAAAAGTGAGGGAAGCTAAATGTGTTTTTGACAAAGGCAGAGTGTTGCCCAACTTTGTGTGCAATCCTACTATATGTATATTAAAATATATATTTACCTTGCCTTTATTTTCATGGGACTCCTGATTTCCAGGGAGACAATACCCTGCAAAATGTTTGCAGCATTAAAATCTGGCATTAACCAAGCCCACGGCCACACATATAGTTCGTTTCTTCCTACAAATGTGGGCAAGTGGAGCCGTCTAGACCAACAAACAGAAAGAACACGGGCATTGCAAGCGAAACGCAAGATCAGTCGTGAATTCTACTGACAAATTATCTATTCTTCCTTTTCTTGGCAGATTACGGTTTCGGGAGGTGGGCTCCCCCCAGTCAGCACTCTCACTAATATCCACAGCTTCTCTCATCATAATGCACAGCAATCGCAGAACCTCATCATGACACCATTGTCGGGAGTCATGGCTATCACGCAAAGTAAGTGCTCTCCTCTTACACTTTCCATTCATTCTTCTGCCATCTCTCTCTCTCTCTCTCTCTCTCTGTTCCTTCCTTCCTTCCTTCCTTCCTTCCTTCCTTCTCTCACACAGTAAGTATGCAATAGCTGAAGAGAACAAGCTGTGGTGGCCAGGATTTCTGGGAGTTCTAGTCCAAGAACATCTGGGGAATCCAAGGCCTAAGGGATTGGAGCAATGACTTCTTAGGAAAAAAATAGGCTTTCAGCTGGAATTGGAGGGATGTAAGAAAAGTGCCAAGTTCAGGAACTGGCCCAACATTCCCACCTTCTCTACCCTGCGGTCAACTAGACAAGGCCAATGCCGGGCTGAAGGGGGGCAGAGGGGCAAAGGGCAGTCCTTGGAAAGGAAGCTGCAGTTTCCTAATGTTCTCCCACTGAAAGCTTCAGAGGCAGTATCGAAAGGAGATCACCCTTTCTTCCTTTTTTTTTAAAGAAAGGGAACTTTCTCCCACATCAGGGCCCAGAGGTTTTCCAAATGAAAGCTACAACCTTTATCTCGGTGCCCTAGTTTGGGCAAGGGTGGAGGGATATCAATAAAAGAAATTATAAGGGTGACAGGTGAAGACCTTTTTAATCCTATAAAGGAAGGTGGGGGTCCTCAGCCTTTCAGATGTGCTGCCTCCCAAAGTCACTTGCCATTGACCAGCTTGTCTAGGCCTTCCAGGAGTTGAAGTCCAGATCCAGAACATCTGGGTGGCTGCAGTTCTCCCACCTCTGCTCTGAAGTTCTTTGCTGTGGTTTAGGCTTGTTATTCTTTTTTATTATTATTATTTAATTTCCTGTTATTTGTTGTCAATTGAGTTCCCAGAAACTGTGCATTGCCCAAATTGGGGGGGGGGAGGGGAGGGGGGACCCCGACTCACATATCTGGGAAACAAACAAACAAACAAACAAATAATAATAAATTGCAAGCGTTGGAAAATTAGCCTTCTGTTTGAAAAGTCTTTCCAAGCCCTATGAGGAAAGATTGAAAACACTGGGCATATTTAACCTTGAGAAAAGAAAACTGAGGGGAGATAGGACAGGACTTTTCAAAGACTTGAAAGGTAGTCATGCAGAGGAGGAGCAGGGGTTTGTTCTGGATCACCCCAGAACGCAGGACACACAACAATGGGCTCAAGCTACAGGAAGCCAGATTTCGGCTGAACATCTTGAAAAACTTATTAACTGTTAGAGCAGTACGACAATGGAACCAGTGACCTTGGGGAGGGTGGGCGCTCCAACTCTGGAGCCATTCAAGAGGAAATTGGACAACCATCTGTCAAATCTGCCTTGATTTGGATTCTTGCCTTGAGCCAGGGGGTTGGACTCAATGACCTTAGAGGCCCCCTCCCAACTCCATGATTCTAGGATTCCGAGACCAGTAGCAACCAAGCTGTTTTGCTTTGTGATGAAAACTAGCTTCCATTCGCATGGGGAGTCATACAGGTGCCGTCAACCTTAGAAGGGACCCCCAAAGGCTCTAAAGTCTTACCCCCAGAATCCCTGGAAGGTATGTCCCTAATTGGTCCCTTCTTATCTTCCTCCCTTAAACAGGCTTAAACAGCTCCCAAGCACAGACCGTCCCCGTCATCAACAGCGTGGCCAGCAGTCTGGCCGCCCTCCAGCCCGTCCAGTTCTCCCAGCAGCTGCACAGCCCCCACCAGCAGCCTCTCATGCAGCCGTCCCCCAACCCGATGGCGCAGCAACCCTTCATGGCAACAGTGACCCAGCTGCAGAATTCACACAGTAAGGATCTTGTCAGGTATTTGCAGAGGGGCAGAGGCTAACTCAGGTGGGGTGTGTGCTTGTGTCGCTGGGAAGAGCAGATACTGCAAACGTCTGAAGCATCCCGTATAGCTCTTTCTCTCTTCGTTGTCGGGTTTTTGATTTCTCAGGATACAGTCTAAAAATCACTGCTGTGTCACAGGATAAGACTCTGGACGTGCTGGTAGGGGTGTGAAAAACGGGTGGCAGGTTCCAAGCTAGCCTGTGGAACAGAAGGCATCCTTTCATCTCCTATCAGGCAAAAACAAAAGAGAAATAAAAAATAAAGAAGAGCAAAACGCTGTGGCACCGTAAAGACTGACCACTATATTTTAATGTGACTTCCATCCACAAAGCTCACGTTAAAATGTAGTGGTTAGTCTTTAAGGAGCCACAACATTTTTGTCTTCTATTTTATTTTTCTTTTGTTTTTGCCTGATACGCCAGCACAGACTAGCACAGCTACGTCTTCTAAAACTTCCCTGTTCTAAAGCACGAAAGCCGTAGCAGGAGACAAGCTGAAACCACCTGCTGTTCGTAAAACTCCCTGAGTGCTATATACTTTTTTGATACCAAGATTAATGTTTCTGGCACCTAGAACGTCTCGTGGCTCGCGTTTGGAGGTCGTGCCTCAACTTGTATTTTGTGGGGGCCTTTTTATGTAGCTTACGTCACTGCCAACAACTTGAAATAGGAGAGGGAGGCAAAAATTGGGCATCCCAGCTGGACCCACCGTGTCTCCGACACGCTGTATATTGCAGAAGAAAGATTGATGTTAAAGGGCCACTCTTTTGCACATATAAATGGTAGGCATGATGGGTCCGAATGAAGTGGAGTGTGTAGCTGGGGATACGGGAGTTAGAGTCCTCTACAATTCATGCTAGAATCCTGAAGTGAGAGACGATCCTTGTGCTTATTCCATAGGGAGACAAACAAGAAGTGCAGCTGCTACTACATGAAAACTAGGTTTACTGTGGCCTTTATTGTGGGACGTGGTGGCGCTGTGGGTTAAACCGCAGAAGCCTCTGTGCTGCAAGGTCAGAAGACCAGCCGTCGTAAGATCGAATCCACGCGACGGAGGGAGCTCCCGTCGCTTGTCCCAGCTCCTGCCAACCTAGCAGTTCGAAAGCATGTAAAAATGCGAGTAGATAAATAGGTACCACCACAGTGGGAAGGTTATGGCGTTCCGTGTCTAGTCGCGCTGGCCACGTGACCACGGAAACTGTCTACGGACAAACGCTGGCTCTACAGCTTGGAGACGGGGATGAGCACCATCCCCTAGAGTCGGACACGACTCGACTAAATATCAAGGGGAACCTTTACCTTATGTGTAAATCCCGCTGAATTGGGCTTAAGGTTGTGTGGGTTTTATTCAGTGGCCATACAGGCGAGATGGGTTTTGAAGAAGAAGGAGGAGGAGGAGGAGAGAGAGAACGTGTTCACCGGGTATTTTTAAGAAGTATCGCCTACATATTTCTCAGCAGTCCTTGACCATCAGTTAATCCCACCCATGGCTGGGTGCGCTTGTTTCCTTTCCTCCAAAAGGTTCTAGAAACGACTATCTAGCTTCAAGAGGCATGAAGAGAAATTTCTTGTGAGGGAGTAATTTTTGGTTGTGTTCCAAGATGGCGGCTCCTTTCCTCCTCGCATCACAGGCGAATATGACTGTTGTTATTGTTGTTTCCCTCCACAGTGTATGCGCACAAGCAAGAACCTCCTCAGTATTCCCACACATCCCGGTTTCCTTCAGCCATGGTGGTCACGGATACCAGCAGCATCAGTTCATTAACCAATATGTCTTCCAGTAAACAGGTAAATGATGAATTCTATACTGTTTGCAGAAATGGATGCAGTAAACTAAGCCATGGGTTCAAAATATACCTTTCTCTAAGCTGGCGTTCTACCAGTTTACCCAGACAGGTGACTCTGAACTCCTGAATTAATGTAGGTCAAACTAGAAGTTAACAGGAGTGTGTATTCCTTGTGATTAGCCCTTAATATGCTTTCTCTTCCACAAGGAGGTTGCCTCATTGATACATATTTCTGCAATCACATTTGCAAATTAGGCCTGTGTTTACTTTCGAGTGACCAATCACAAACTGAGCATGCTAAATGCAAGATGCACAGGTGAGGAAATGCTATGATAAACAGACATTTTTCACCAGTTGAGGGAGCACTTCTTCTGGAAATGTGCTCAGCATATCATCAGATTTGATTGTGAGAATTCTGGTGTCCATTTCGGAAGGCGCAGGAGACAAAATCTGGGAATTGCCTAATTTGGCCAGGGCCTCATGGGACCTAGTAAAGCCAGCAGATTATGCTCGGTGGGTCAGGAGAGGAGCTTTACTCTCAGAGGCTGAACAAGCTTCATACCAAATAGTCCATTATCTATGCCAGTAATCTAGATCGTTCATAGGATGGGAAGTACTGAAGAGTTGAGTTAAAGGCTTCACAGGAAAGCCTAGATCTTGGGGGATCAGTGAAATTTGTCTCACATTGACAATTGTTAGGTTCCTTTAGAAAGGAAGCCAGTCTGTAAGTAAATGTTCTAAAAGTTAAATGAGGACAAAGCGCCGCCAGACTTAACGGAAATTTATAGTTCAATCTGTACAAAGAAAACATCATAATAACTCCCAGAACACTTATTTTAAAACAATATATGTCAACGAAGGCTTCCTTTCCTTTCTTGCTAAAACCTACCATGGTGCTGTTGGTGATGAAAAAATCGTTCCGGAGCAGACAAAAGGACCTTTTTGCTTCCTCTCTCAGCCCTCCCCATTTTCCAAAGGTAGCTTTGCAGACTGTGGGAACTCTGCGGCCTCTTATTGATTGGTAGATAGTTAGGAGAGAAAGCCTTGAACTTCTACAGAGATAAGCATTTGTGGTTTGTTTGACTTCCCCCTTTCCCCCTCCCCAGCACCCTCTCGCCTTAGAGTGCGCCAGAAAAGGAATAGTTATGGGCCAGGTTCAAGAATGTCTGGAACGAGAGAGGCTATATTTTCAGACAGGAGGAACATTTCCTGGAATGGGCTCAGAGGGCTGTGGAGTTTGTGGGGAGACGCCGGCGGGCAGCTTTCTAGGACGGGCATTCTCCCCAAAGCTGCCGTCAGTGCCCTCTCTGATCATCCTGGGGACACCCAGTAATACCTGGAGAGAATCTGTTCATCGAGTAACTCCTCCGGGTAGCCAAGAGGAGTCTAGTTTGGCTCCGATGGGTGGAGCCCGAGGGCAGGGCTTGCATATTTAATTTAGGGCCTCCTTAGCTTGCTTTCCACCTGTAATTCCAGCATTGTTACAGAAAGGCAGGATGTGACCTACACTTCAGCCTGCTTGGTGTCCCGAGATGTGATGGAGGATATTGCCCCAGTGGCAGTACTAGACTCGCATCCAACTGTCATTCCAGTTAGCTTCTGTCTACGGAGTGAAAGAGAAGGCAGAAACCATTTTGTTCTTGGGCTGGCCCTCTTCAATCACCATTTGCATTTATTGGTTTCTTTGTTTATTCATTTATTTAGAGTATTTACGTACTGCCCAACTTTGTGCAAAACACTGCTCTGGGCAGTTTACAGTGAAGAAAATAACCCATCAACCCAAAATTAAAGCAACACGAACACTCACAAAATAAAGCAAACAAAAACCCAAATGATGGCGGAGTCAAGGACCACAAATACAAGTTAACTGAAAAGAGGTTGTCCTTAAACGCTTCTTGGAAGGGTTTGGCCTTTAACATCCTCTTCAAAGTTGGGAGAGAGGGACCTGATGCAACTCTAACGGGAGCTCAGGTGTGGAACTCTTCAGTCTGCCTGGGCTTAGGAAAGTTACCTTTTTTTAACCTACAACCGCTAGAATCTTCCACTTTGCCCTTCGGAATACCGTATTCCAAAAATAACTTTTCCAAGGACTGATTTTCATCCTTCTGCATAACTTGGTTGCCCGGGCAGGTGAGCACCACTGGTGGTGGAGTTCCTGGCCCTGAGCACGAGGGACCTAACAGGGAAAGACTCCTTTCCCTGGATCTGAGTGGAGAAATGTCCCCCTCCAGCTCCACCACGGATGCCGGGTTCCCACCCTTTGTAGCAGGCAAGGGGGAAACCGCTGGCCCACCAACCTCCATCAGTCAAGCGATCAAGTGTGTCCCGAAAAAGACCCATTTCCTTCAAAAAGTTCTATCGATTCATCTGCCACCCGCTGAACCCTAACGTGGCCCTTGATGGATGGCTCCCATCCTGCCCTCCAGTTGACTTTGATGCTTGCTTGTTGAAACAGGCCCGCCTCGATTCAGGAAGCATTCTCTTAATCAAACCTCAGGCAAGACGTTGCTTGCGTGGTCTTTCTGGGGGGGTCGAGGAGGGCTTGAGCATCCCGGAAGGGGGGGGAACCCACCGTCTGGTTTTTTTGGTAGGGATCATCACCAGGAGGCAGCAACTTGCCCATGGTTCCTTGCCGCTGCTTCTGTCTTTTTTCTTCCCATCGTAACATCTGATGCAGCGAATAACATGAAAAAGTTGAGCGATGTCTTGGAATCAGTAGTTGTAGAGGCCTTGGTCTCGAAGCATCCTCTCTCTGTTCTGTTCACAGCAGCAAAGGGGGCCATCCGATGGCTGGAAAGGCGTGCATCCGGTGGCATTGGACAGGATCGCTTTGCAGGGAGCAGTCTCCCCTTAAAGTGACCCTTCTGCCTGCCAGGGAATCGCTCCAGCCTGGGCCCCCCAAGGAAGTAGCCCTACCAGCTGGACCAAAAAGACCTTACTAAGGCTGGGCTCTTCCATCATTTTGCATCAGGCGGTAGGAACTGCTAATCAATTACAGTCCAAAGCTATCCAGAAATGCCTTGAGAATTTCCCAGACAGGTTTCCCTCCCTGTTTCCATTTTATAGCATCCTCTCCTAAGTGGGATCATACTTCTTTTCTCTCCCAGTGCTGCTGCTTCCCCCCCCCCCCCCCGTAGTGCTTCGTGTATGACTTCTAACCTCTGCATCTTTCTCTCTTTCTTTACCGTTTTCCCTAGTGTCCATTACAAGCTTGGTGATGCTCCTCAACTCACTTCCTTTGCCTTGACCAACCGGAAATATTTTTTTTCCACCTCATTCTGCCAGTGACTAACTATGGAGTCTCCGGGGCAGAAGCTGCCCTAGCCGACAGCGTGTTCGGCATTGTGTGAAAGAAAGAGAGAGAGAGGGCCGGAAGTTTCAAAGACAACACCTTTTGGTGACCTGTCCTGATGGGAGCAAAGAAAGGTGTCTGCACGATCCCGGTCTCTAAAGACAGGGCTTTGCCCCACAGTATTTTGCAAGACTGTAGGACTTCAAAAGTATTTTCCTTCCTAAGGGCATTGATTTCTGAAAGAACAAAAAAAAAAAAAAGGCGACCGAACTACGAAGGAGCTTGGAAAGCGTACGAAACAGAAGATCAATCATATTTATAAAGTTACATTTGTCTACCAAAATGGACTGGAAGGAGAGCAAGAGAGAGAGAGAGAATTGGAACTGTTACTTCAGGTTGCAAAAAAAACCAAAACCCAGCCACCTGACCTCTCCAACGGAGCCAACGGAACTGTGAATAGAGAAACTCCTTTTTTTTTTTGGCTCCTGACCTTCTGTTCTCCTGGCCTCTCGGCAGAGATTTATATTAAAGAAAATGAATGTTGTCAAATGGATGTATAGAAAATTAAGTGCAATGTTTCACCTCTGTATATAACATCAGGAGATCTCTTATTATTTCTCTTTTATTGTTTTTGTAAGGACATCATTTCGTTTGCCATGTGCCTTTTTTTTTTTAAATGAATTCGAATGGGGAGTTGGGGGGACACAGCCATGAGCAATGATTTAGCAGCATTTCGTGTGCTGTGTTTGGAACAAGGAAGGCGTTAGTGCCTTTTGCACATGTACGGGCCAGCTGGCATCAAAAGTCAAGACAGTGCTGGAATGACTAAGTCTGGGCTGTATCCGTGCCTTATAAAACCAGTTAAATGATGGGATTTAGTGCTACAAGATGTACTGATGGCTAGCCAACCCAGGATAGCTTTGGGAGGGGATTCGTTCAGTTTTGGGGCCAGAATCCTGCAAGAATGGTAGAGCGTAAAAGACTAATCATGCAAATGACTTTACCTGTTAAGCTGGCTGTTCCTCCCCCCCCCCCTTCTCCACTTGGGAACATAATACATGAAGGAGGCCAATTCTGACTGATGGTGACCCTTTTCTGTTTTCCAAGTAAAGAAGACTCAGGAGTGTCCTGGGACTGTGCAGCTGGCCCAAGGCCACCCAGGCTGGCTTTACTTGCAGGAGGCACACTGGGGGAATCGGACTCCCAACCTCTGGCTCCATAGCCAAATACCTAAACCACTGAGCTATCCTGCCAGCTGCTTACTTGTCAGGATAGCTAATATAGCACCACTGCCAGTATCACAGGCAACATAATTTCTACGTATTGGTTTCTGGGGGAAAGAGAGACACAAGGTGCAGTGGCGCTCACGTGAACAGAACATTGGGCTACCTACGTCGGCCTTGGGTCCGATCCAGAGGCCAATCCATGTTATCATCTACCAGTATTCCCTGCTCCACCCTTCTTAGTTTGAGCCCAGTTTGGCTCCCCTGTAGCCCTCTAGGAACAGTTAAGAAGGCTGCCTCTGACAAAATGGTGTGTATATGTTTGGAGGGGGGTCTGCTTCACAGTCATCTGAGCACTTCCTAGAAGTGGATTAAATCATTTATTTATTTAAGGCCTTTCAAGCGCTGCTCTCGAACCAGAGTGGCTTGCTGATGAATAAAACCATGCTGGGCCCTGTGCTGAGGCTGAAGGTCTGAAAAGGAAAAACAAAATGTTCACCCATTCCTAGATTAGATTTAGGAACAGGGACTCTGCCTGGGTCCCTCAGCAGCCTTTATGGCAGAGTACAATTGAAAGCCACAGGGAAAGAGGAAGACCCAATATGAAATGGATAAGCTTAATAAAAGAAGCCACAGCTTTAAGTTTGCAGGGATGCTCATGGCAGGACATTTTTGAGGGCATTCATGGGTTGGAGGCAACTTGATGGCACATAACAATTAAAGAACTGAACGAAGGTCTTTCCAAACTTGATCGGGCACGGCTAGTGTAAGCCCCCGCGGTGTCTCTTCTGGGTGGCAGCCATGCATTGCTTTGCTCCAACAGAAACAAAAGCACGCTGGCTGGTTCACGTCTACAGGTCAAGCTGGTATTAAGCAGAGGATCGCAGTGCGGTTAAAAACGATGACGATTGTAGGAGTTGTGGCCACAGGGAATTAAGAGAGGAAGGGGCTCAGACCTTTTTCTGCACACGGGGGCGTCTCTCCGGCCTCCCTGAAGGCGTTCTGGTCCCAGTCAGTGCTTCTAAAAGGTACACTTGTTTCGAATTGTGGATGGCCAGAAAATCTCCCTGTGGGAATCTGGGAGCTGTATGCGAAAAGTAAACACAGCCTTCCATCCTTCTGAGGTTGGTAAACTGAGGACCCAGCTTGCTGGGGGCAGGCGGGGGGGGGCAGTGTGTAGCCTGCATAATTCAATTGTTAGCTGCCTAGAGTGCTTTAAGTGCTATGGGTCAATATATAAGCAGCACACTTTGCTTTTTTCTTTTTCTAAACTTTAATAAGTGAGGTGCATCTGCAAATTCTAACCCGCCTCTTTTAGATGACCTGAAGAAGTGGATTAAAACCTACAAAACATTCACGTTAATATGTTGTTGTCATGTGCCACCAAGCCACCCCTGACCTCTGGTGCCCCATGAATGAGTGACCTCCAAAATGACCTGTCCTCAACAGCCCGGCTCAGCTCTTGCAAACTCAAGCCTGTGGCTTCCTTTAAGGAGTTAACCCATCTCGTATTGGGTCTTCTTTTCCTGCTGCCTTCAACCATTCCCAGCCTTCTTGTCTTTTCCAGAGAATCTGGCCTTCTCCTGATGTGGCCAAAGTAGGACGGCCTCGGTTTCAACATTTTTGCCTTCAGGCTCAGCCTTGATTTGAGCCGTGCGTATTAAGAACCATCACTGACTGTGATCAAATCCATGCAGGCCAATTTATCATTTTGTACAATCTTGCAGGTGAATTCATCATTTTGTACAACCTGCATACAACTTGCCCAGAAATCACCCATCCAATTGTGGAACGAGCTACCAATATGTTTTTAATAATAATAATAAAAAGATATTCACAATTAGCCTAATGAGGTATTGAGTCTAACCAATGGGGCGGGAGACACCAGAGGCTTCTCACCCAAATAAAGCTTGGAAAAGTTACTTTGTGGAGGGATATGAACACCCAGTGGCCATGTTGACTGGAGGGGGTTCTGGGAGAGGCAATTCTGTAGTCTTCAAAATGATTTTTTTCTATGCTCAGCACTAGGACACTATCGAATCCCGAGCTGGCCTTGCATGTATGAACTTTTAACTTCACACCAGGTCAGATCCTATGCGCCTTTACTCCGAAGTCAAGACAGCTGTTTCCGGTGGCAGCAACATTCAAGTAAGGTGTGTATCAGAGTGCTGTCGTGATCCCATGAAGATACCATAGGTGGCTTAAGACCCAAACAAAGGAGGGGGGGCAGGCATCCCCAAATGGCAATGGGAGGTGCCCCACTTCCTTAGACCACAGGCCACATGTCAAGTTGGCATAGGCACTGGTTAACAAACCGGGCACACAAAGTATTGTGTGCAGGCCAGCTCATGAGGGAGAGTAACCTGTACATGCACTGAATTTCACAAGAGGAGACTGGTCCACCTTTCCTTATCGTATAAGAATGCTTACTTACATGCAAGAACTTACTGCGGAGGCAGATCTCACACCAAATGTCCTCCGCCCACATTAGGGCTTGACTAGACTATGTAGGAGGGAAAAGAACCATGGTGGGGTGGACGCCTATGGAGCACTGGGGGAAAAAATGACAAAAAGGATGTAAATTTGCAATCCTAGTTTTTATGTTAAGATGCATAGTTAAAAATTACGGCCATCATTTCAATAGAAATAAAACACACTGGTGGGAAGAACTGGGAAAGATTGTGATTGGGTCACGTTTCTGCCTGCAGCCCAGGGGCTGAACATGGACGCACAATTTCAAGATTTCCTCCTCTAATTTCTTACAGATTTTTATCTTGCTAATGGACTTTAACTGGGAAACCTTAACCTAGGGCAGTGTGTGAGAAATGTCCTTTTCTGTATTACACCTTCCAGAACCTGCACCCCCCCCCCCCCCAGCAGTCTTGGCTGTAGAATTCTGGGAGATGGAGTCTGCAAAAAAAGTTACTTTTCCGAAGTTCTGAATTTCTGGTTAAAATTATTTTCTTCTTTTTCCCCCTTTTTTTTGCTACACAGCAGAAGTACAGAGACTCACAGAGAATAGTGTCATGTTCCCCAGATAGTCCACCCTTTTCTCATTAACTGGCACTTAAGGTCTCCATGACTCGATCTGAGATGTGTAAGAGAAAGGATAAAAAATGTTTCATTACTTACGGTTGTGAACAGATTAGCTGCAAAACAAACAAAACTTAATTATTCCAACCGACTCAAGAGGGGGAAAGAAACACTCAGCAAGGGGGTGGGGCTGTCTTCGAATTCAGAGGTGGGAAGGAATGATTGGTTAGTGCTGGATGAATTGGCAGTCATCCCAGCCTATAAAGGTCCCACCGAGCCACACATACCATAGACAGCATGCGAGGTTGTAAAAACTCAAATGCAAAGAAGGCAGAGGATGGGGAACTGTCCAAGACAGGTGTCATGGGAAAGGGATTGGGACCCTCTGTGAGAAGCCCAGAATGCTGGATTCCATTCTAAGGCGTGTGGTTCCCCTCCTCTGAAATAGAGGATGGCTTTAAACAGAGAACCGTCCTATAGGGCCACCCCAGGTGAGAGAATTTTTGGAATAAAGGACCCAAGCCAAGTGTCCTAATTTGTTGGAGCCTTGGCAGTGGTCCATCAACCCTACTATGCCAGAGTGTTACGCCTGCATATATGATAACGTTTTGACTTGTCACACTTTTAGCCTCGGTTTCTTGCCAGGAATGCAAAACAAGAGAGCATTCTCCTCACCCATCTTTTTCTTTTATTATGCAAGCTACATGATAAAAGGCCATTTCGTGATCCACAGAGATTTATAAGGCAAGTACATTATTTTACAATTTTTTTGTAAAAGTTTTTTTTTACAGAATATAATTTAACCCCACGTTGCAAAGCAGCTCAGAGGAAATGCTAGAATGACTTTTGCCACAGAGTAATTGAAGTTTGCCACAGAGTTTGAAGTGGTGGTTTTCAAGCTAAACCGCTATCCTTTAACATTGGGAATTATTGACTTAATCATCACAACAGTGATGGTTAAAGCGTTGGGCTTTTAACTCATAAGGAGACAAGAAATTCCTGGAGTGATAATGGGCCAGTTATTGCCTCTGAGACTGGCTTACCTCGCTGGGTTGTTGTGACAACTACCAGTGGAGCAAAGGAGAAAAAAAATGTGTGTGAGGGGGTTCAGGCGCACACCCCTAGCTGGCTTGCCCCCAGCACGCAAGTATTAAGCAGCCAGGGGGATGGTAAGTTTTCTCAGGATCAGGCCCCTGCAGCAAAAGGACAGAAAGTTCCCTGATGAGAGGCAGCTGGAGGAGGAGGAGGCAGGGTCAGGGAGAAGAAAACAGCAGGACTGGGATAGTACAAGTTGTGTATCTTGAAAGAAGAGGAGGTAAGTGAGGAGAACGCTGGAAGCTGCTCAGCCTCGCCTGGTTGGCTTGCTTGCAACCGGAATCGGACGCCAGAGACTCCAGCCACGTGTTTGGACAAGGCTGCGTTGGCCAGCCGGACATGGCCAGAGCCCTGGACAGGCAAGGGAGGGAGGGCAGACTTGAGAGACCAGCTGCACAGCCGGCCTCCTTTGGCTCAGCTCGACAAGCCTTCCCTAAAAGGGGTGTTTCCTGGACCGAGGCTCTCCTCTCCTTCCTGCTTTCCAGACTCTGGGAAGGTCCAGTGAAATTAGTGGGGTCCCCAAGTTGGCCAGTGGCTCCAAAGGGTTTAGAGGCTATAATTCAGCCCTGTGAGGCTGGGGGGGGGGGGAGGCAGGGGGGAAGTGCCAGCAGAAGGCACACGGTGTATGCTGCAGTCTTTAATGATTTGAAAGAAATGCAGGATGCAAATGGAATCAATACAAAAATAAAAACATCCAACTATCTACCACAATAAAAGAGGACAATTAAATGATCAGGTCAGAAAAGTTAGGCTTTTTGACTAAAGCATAGCCAGTAGTGGATTGTGGGATCTGTAGTCCCAACAAAGTCATATTTCTAAGCTGTTCCTATGAGTTCTGGCTTGCGACGTTCAGTGGAGCTCCCTCCGGGATCCGCCAGTGATCAGCCGGACCGCTGCTCATGGCCTTGGCGTCATGAGGCCCATTTGGTTATTAGCTTCTCCGACAGTCCTTTGAACCTGCACTGTGTAGCGAGGTGGACTAATTCCTGCAAGGGCTGTCATCCATTTGCCTTGATGGGAGGATGATCAGGAAGGAAGTAAACAATGACATCAGCAGGGACTTGCACCAGGGCAGACCTTAGAGCGAGGGTGGGAAAACAGGTGACCTCACTTTCACCCCCCAAACCCACCCAGAAGAAAGTGAGGCCCAACCCACACCTGTTCAGACAGGAAAATCCCCTTTGCCAACAGTTCTAGTGTTTGCTCTTCAAGAGCACTGGTGAGATCGGCTGGGTCACCGGGAGGTGACGGATTCCCCTGGCACCGTTGGCATTAGGGCTTTTGATAGCAGAGCGTCCTGGGCTGGCGCTCCCACACATTGGGGGTCGTGACCGACGAGTAGGGCCTGGATGGCTTATCTTCCTGACCCTCTCCCTTCTTTCCAGCCCCAAATAAAATACAACTGTGTGCATCAATAGCGGATTCCCAAACCAAGTCCTGAGAGTTTTGTAGCCCAAATGGGGGAAACTGAAAAACAAGACAGAGGTGCCCGTGGGCTTAGAGATTAGATATTATTAGGAATATGCAATGGGGTTTCCATTTAGGTTTTGCTCTGAGCAAATCGTGGGTTTGGCTGATGGAACAGGTCAATGACCCATGCCCAAGGTTTGCAGAAATGGAAGATGGCATCTTTAGGAGAAGGGGGGAAATATCTAAAAATTAAAGAGGAGCTGCACTTAAATAAAGTAGCCCCGTAAAGACTCGGCATGCCTGCCTGGCCACTAAATAAGAGTCTATTTCCGTGGGTCTACGTGAAGGGGGGGGGAAGGGTATGAATATAAAGGAATGTCCTCAAGAGTCAGAGGTTGGAGATGGTCCTTTTTTGGAACTACAATGCCCAGAATTCCCCACAATAGAATGGTGGGAGGATTTCTAGCATCTGTAGCCAAAAACATTCCATTTTGTTTTTTTTAAAGCAGCAGGACCCTTCTCCTGGGTCTTATGTCTTTGGCCCCAAACCTAGGTCAAAAGGGAAAAGACATTGTGGCTTTCGGAGAGCAAATCCCTGTGATCCTTTTAAATCCACCCAAGAGATTAGTTTAGCCTGATCCTTCAGTTTTCCAAAAGGAACCGAGATGCAAAGGGATTGCCAAGCTGATTGCTTTCGGAAACCTGATTGCATGTTTGTATACATTCTCGATGGTTGAGTATCTCGTGGGGGAGTTAATGTCTGCAAAGATCAGAACAGAAGGGATCCACCGTTGCTTTCACGTGGCTGAGAGGTGGCACTCTGTACTGGCTCATTCTTCCAGGACCCACCAAGGGGAAAAAAAAAATACACAGTTTTGCTCACTGGGTTTCTACCACCATCTTCATGATTGACGCTGTCCACAAACGCAAGCCAGTGGGTGGTTCTAGCTACCAAAGCCAGCTCTAGAAGCCTCCCTGTCCATGAGGAGCAGGTCTTTTGTCCAGCTTAGGAGTCTTAACTGCCAGTCCAAAACCAAGCCACCGCAGAATGCTCTGTATGGCACCCGATATCACTCACATCAGCATATTGTTAGCGACAGATCCATTTCCGGTGAGGATTGTAGCAAAACTCAGAGGGAAGATGGCTAGTAGTGGTGAGCTATGATATAATGGTCCTTCCTAAAGGATAATTCTTGGCATTTCCACCCCTGCAGATGTCATCTCTACTGGCCCAATGTCTCTGTCGTTCACCTCCAGGGACTGATGTCTGAGCTCCTGTCACCTTGGAGAACAGATTTTTCTAGACCTGGATTTCCGTTCAGTCTTAATTAGTGAATCTCCCAGAGAGGGTTGTGAGCGACTATTGTACTCCTGACCTTTCTGTGCAACTTAACAAGCCCTCTGCCTCCCCATCTCCATCCAGTTCCTCTCCTGTTCCATTTCCCTCTTTTTCCAAGCAGGCTTAAAAGCTTCTGCATCAGTACACAGGTAACCAAAGGTGTGCTTTTCTGGGTAAACCTCATAAACTTCTCCTGGCCAATCTTCTCTATTAGCTTGACCAAAGAGGAACAAAGAAAGAAAGAAAGAGCCAGATTTTTGTCACAGATTAGCTGGATGGGACCATCTTTCTACCTTAATGGGAGACCTTTAAAAAAACAAAAACAAATGGAAAAGAAATGTCATTGATTTGTAGCTGGTTTAATTGCTTGACATCTTGATGCTAATGAAGGTTGGCATCTCTCTGCTTGTCTTTAGAGATGGGGAAAAGACCTTTTGACTGGCACGCGTCAATTAGTCAAATATAAGACCTTAGAAGTTCTTAACAGCAGAAAAGGCTAACTAATTACATGGAAGTGGGGGGATGGAGTACCTGTCCTGGCATACCTGGGGAAAAAGATGCAAGAGGGGGGCATTAAAGAGTAAATCATATTTTCCCATTTGTTAGAATAATGTTGCAGTGAGATCTAGCTGTGTGATAAGAACTCTGGCTTTCCATTCAGAGGGCCCTGGTTTGATTCTCAGGATCTCTTTTCAAAAAGGCTCAGGTAGCAGGTGGGTGGGGTGGGGAGAGCCTGTGTTTTCTTGCCAGTAAATGGATGCATTTCTAGTTAATCTTACTGACTTTCAGCAAACCGGTCACGCGGAATCCACAATCTCTTGGTTTCTAAATGGATATGAAAAGTAAATTTAGAGATTAATATACAATAGAATAACAATATATGTCTGGTAGTCTCAGTGTCAGATTCGGGTGGGGAGTTGTTGTTACGTGCTGTCAGGTTGCCTCCAATTTATGACAACCCTATGAATAAGAGCTCTCCCCAATATCCTGTCCTCAACTGCCCTGCTCAGCTCTTGCAAACTCAACCTGGTGGCTTCCTTTAGGGATTCAGTTCATCTCATATTTTATCTTCCTCTTTTCCTGCTGCTTTCCACTTTTGCCCACATTATGGTCTTTTCCAGAGAATCTTGCCTTCTCATGATGTGCCCAAAGTAGGACAGCCTCCGCTTCAACATTTTTGTCTGAGGGGGGAGAGCCTGGGACGATTTCTTGTCTTGGCCAGAATCCCCTGGCTAATGTGGCCATGCTAGGGGACTATGGGAGCGGTAGTTTAAAAATAATAAAGCATCCACATTCTGGACTAGATGGCCAAGAAAATCCCTTCCAACTCCTAGGGCTGTAGAACAGCTGACTTTGTACAGTTAAAATTTTGCTTACAACGTCAGTCGGGGGGGTGCTATTTAGGGCAGGAAGGGGGGGCATTTCCAATCTTGTCAAGGAAGGGAAAAAGGAGGGACAGTTCACTCTGAAATTGTTTTGTGTTTTATGTATGCTTCCAAACTAGACACTGCTGGAGACAGGATACAGAGCAAGAAGGATGGTCTGGTTTCCCTTGTTTTAATTCATGCCTCCATTGAAAATCCTGCTGTGCTTCCTTCCTGCCACCATCAGCACTGATTCAGCAGTTTCTTTTTCGAGGTTCAAGAAAGCTTTGCCCTGTTCGGTGCAGGGCTCTCCCTTTTAAATGACTAAGCACTCCCATTGTCTTTAGGAACCCAACCTTTCACGGCATGGCTCAGAATGAGAAGAAAGATTCCCTGGTCTCATCAATGATGGGTTGCACATTCAACACACAGATGAGCGTAGACTGCAAATGCTTTGGGGCAGGGACCTCTCTCCTGGTACTCTGTATATGTATGTGAGCATTATACTGTGCTTTTGCTGGCCTGTTTTAATCTCTCTCCTCTGATTTTATTTGATTTACTAATTTAAGAAATGAATTACCCTTTTTTCAAAGTATTATGTTGTCTCCAGCTGGTGTAGAACAAGTAATAAAATAAAGCGAGGGCATGTAACCATCTTTAGAACAACACGAACAATACAATGGGGATGAGCAGAAGACAATTAGATCGAGCAGTTTCTGTTGCTCTCTAGACTGCTGTTGTTACTGCTGTTACTGGCTATTTCTAGCTACTGTTGTTGATGTTCTTGGTAACAATAGTTTTCTTGTTTTGAAATGCTCCAAGTAAGAAATTCCTAAGTAAGGCTGCAGTTCTGCATACACGTACTTGGCAGAAAAACCCATTCAGCTGCATGGATCTTAATTGTGAGTGGACATGTATGTGTGAGAGAGAGCTGGGCCCTAACATTAGGCAGAGTGGGGATGCATACCTTTTAATACAATGTAAATCTGCACCCTAGGATCTGGTCCCAGTAGAATGCCATTCAGCAGCTGGGAAGGAGAACATAGTTATCCCACATATGATAGCTGGTGCTCCGTGTTATGTGCTCCAGGACTATTTTGTGCCCCCTAATCATTAGGCTTTCCTACTCATGCCAAAAACAGTTTTCTTAGCCACCCCCCACATCCTCATTGAAAGTTTCAAAAGTTGGACGATTGCTCTCGGAGCATCTCAGAGCTGCGATTTGTCTCTTTCATGGGTTTCAGCCCTCTCCTGCAGTGCTTAGCACCCCAAAAACGTATTTCTCAACATGAAAGTAAAGTTCTGAAAAATCCTACCTCCTTATATTTTAATTTTTTTCCTTTTTTTTTTTTTTGCATTTTTGGCAGTGTCTGGGGCATAAAGTTGCCTTCCTCTCCAGGCTCACTGAAGTTACCTATCTTGGCTATATACGCTGATAGAAATTCCACAAAAATATATGTGGATCCCTTTATACTGTGCGTCTCTCCGCCAGGCCCAATATCCGAGCACATCTTTCATAAATTTGATTATCAGATTTTTTTTTCTTTGCAGGAACAGCAGCCACCTTGTCAGCCTTCGCACATGTCAGGCTTGGCTCTGTGGGATGTGCTGAGGTCGTGAATTCTGTTAACTCCTCGCTCTCGCTTCTTCTCCTCAAGGCTCAGATTGACCCCTGCAAGAATCTAGCTTCTAGTGGGCCAGGCTGTCTTTACGGCGCAATAAAGCAGGGTAATTTGTCTTCTTCAGAACTCTTCTGGCTCTGCCTTATTCCCTCCTTTTATAATGAATGGACATTCGCCTTAAAGCTGGAATCCAGAGAAGAGAGAGGCAAGATTGAAAAGAGGGAGTGATGGAGAGGGTGGGATCAAAGCCCTTCCTCCCCCCAACTCTAGTGAAAACGTCAGATGGGGGGGTGGAAAAAAAGAACAGCCAGCTTCCCCCCCCCTTTTTTTTTTTTGGCTGGTGGATGGTGGGGCCGATTATGGGCCCCTTGGGAAGGAAGGGGAGCCAGAGGTCAAGATGCTGAAGACGGGTTAGCAACACGGGGAACAGCCGGCCACAACAAAGGGACACCAAGTGGAAACAGGCAGATGAATGAGGGCGCATGTTTCTTTGCCAGAAAGAGAATAGAGGGGACATCAATACACACTGTGAGCTGAGGGCGGGGGTCTGTAAATAGATTTGGGGGGGGGGGACACAGCAGGGGTCAGAGGTCACAGGGGCAATGATGCAGATGAACTAACAGACTGGTAAGAATTGAGTAGGGTACTGGGGGAGGGAAGGGGGAGGCGAGCCAAGCGAAGCTTTGACAGATTACCATCTCTTCCCCCCCCCCATCCCAACGTGCGCCCCATTCAGCAAACTGATCCTGTAGTTCATTATGAAATATATTATGGATTTCAGAAGCAGGCCAAAAGGAAGCATGTTTTTTAAAGCCACAGTGATTTCAAGGGGAGGAATTTAAAAGCACTTCAGCTCAGAAGTCTCCCAGAGGTCTCTGTCACACACTTGAGTGAACCTAACAAGAAGCCTCATTGGGCTCAGTTTCAGGTTCAGATCCTGCTCTATCAGTTTCAGTGACCAGACAGCGGATTTCATTGATTAAATCAGTGCCGCTATGACAGCTGTACCAAGGTCTCTGTCTTTAGGAACATAACCTCACCCAGATTTTTTTTTGTAACATTTAATCAACATGCAATGGTAAAGCCACAGCTTATGGGTCATTGCTCCCTTTTCAAACTGAAATAAGAGATAATCAAATGACTTTTCACCTGCCCAAGGAGGGTGTTGTCATTGATTTTTGGCAGAAGTGACCTTAACCAGCCTTGTGGGACTTGAGCTTTTAATGCACCACGGCAAGGATTTAGAAACCGGGCTGACGCATATCCCTTACGGCCAGTGATGGTCAGATCAAAGATCTGAAAAAGCCCCAACAGGTTCTTCTTTTCCTGTTGGAAATGCTGATTGTATGGAGAGAATGGACCTATCCTTCCCCTTTGTCAATTGCAGGACGGCTCACATCAACTTTGCACCATATGGACGCAAGATGGTGTACGTGCAGCTCACTCAGACTGGCAGGAAAGGTCGAGTGCGGCTGAGATTTACCGTCAAGAATCTAGCCCAACAGGTTTAGCCAGTAAAAAAAAAAAACGATTCCCTGTTTGTGTGTGCATGTGTGGGTAGGTGTGTGCATTTCCAAATTGCCTCCATGTTCCCTTTGTTGGCATGGCTGTCCAAACTGCTCAGCCATACCTAATGGCGCACTGGGCCATAAAAGTGTTCAGCGTCTTTATAGTCCCAAATCAGCCTTCGTGGTCTATTGTATGTTCTCGGCTTTGGAGTTCATCCTGCTGGGTGAGTCGCTGGCCTCATTTTTCAGAAGAACCAAAGAACTGGACGGGATTTATTCCTTTCCTCATCTCCGCTCACCGTATCACTGTGCCTTGTTTACATGACCTTGCATACAATCGCCTTGAATGAGCCAACTTGTTTCCTATTCATCACCTCTACACTTGCCAAGTCTTTTATAGGCTCAAGCTGCTTCTGTTTACTATTTCCACATCCTATTTTTGGGTCTCTCTCTCGCCCCCACTCATAAAAATAATTGAGATGAGAAAAAGTGGCCATTTCACTTTTTTTCTGCAGTCAAAGGCTTAAAACTTAAAGTTCTTCCTGGCCCACGGATGAAGAAATTTGTAGATGCTGATAAATTTAAAAAATTAGCAAACAAAATTATCCTCCATTTGTATATTCAGTAGGTCCAAGTATTCTCAGCAGAGACAAGACTCTGTTTGATCTACCTGCCCTACAGATCAGCCATTCTCAACCTTTTTTTTTTTTTTTTGCCATAAACACAATATGGAAGAAATACAGGCCGAATCAGGATTGTCCAAGTTGCATGTGAACCTTATAAGGTGGTGTGTGAAGAATTGTTTCCAGACCATGACTTTCTTCAAATGTGCCAGGGCCCCCCTCCCCAGTTGAGAATGGCTTCAATAGCTGTTAAACTTATAAGGAGACTCTCTGTGAAAAAAAAGGGGCCAACCCTCCTTCAGCAGCACTAAGACATTCAACTGCAAAATAAAACAAAATTCAAGGCCTAACTATTTAGGTTAAACAATAAAGTTAACCATGTCATTGAAAGCAGAAATCCTTTAAGAGGAAAAAGACTGTTTATTCTCATGCAAGCTCACTCCAATCAGCATTTGGTAATTAACCAGTTTCTGTTTTATGAATGGTCCCTGGAAAATGAGCATGGCTTTGCTTTTCCATGTCTGGTTTCTCAGACACAGAATTCTGAAATATGTGCATGTTCAGAGCAATAATGTTGTAGAAAGGTGATTCTAACCAAGTAGATTTGCTAATTGTGGACAAATCACTTTGAGAGCCCTTATGGTTCTCTCTCTCTTTCTGCTTGACTTTGGACTGCACATTTCTTTCCAAGGCTAATTCGACATCTGAAGCAGGAGAGGAAAATGTTTGTCAAACTGTTCAGTAAATAAAATTGCCGCTTGTTGATCCGGGGATGTGATGGACTGGAACCTTGGTAGCTCCAGGCACTGTAGACCCATAAATAACTCAATTCTCTATGTGTGCTTCGTCAGAAGTACATCCCATTGTATTCAATGGGGTTTAATCTGCAGACTGACAACAGAATTCTATGCTGAGAACTAAGTTTCACTGTATTCACTGTGGCTTACTTATAGGTAAGTGTCTTAGACCGCAATCTTAAACACACTTACCAGGGGAGTCAACTCCATTGAAGGCCAGAGGGAATTACTTCTAAGTCAACATGCCTCCCTTTGTACTGAGTGGCTGAAGTGCTAATCAGATTTACTAGGAAGAAACCCTCATTGAAATGAAGGGAACTTGTTTTTGAATAAACAAACATCAGACTACAATGTTGGTCTTGAAGGTTCCACAATGTCTGTCTCTCTCTGTGTGTGTGTGTGTCTCACAAATTAACACAGCTAAGCAGGTTTTTGGTATGATCCTGCCTAAAAAGGGCAGGATCATACCAAAAACCTAGCTAATCTGGTGTTCTTATCCCCAGAATGGCCAACTCTATAAGCCCGTGGAAAATCCGCAAGCACACACAAATATACTTACTCCCTCCTACTTATATGGTCAGCAAATTGTATTAGGAAGAATATTGCTTCAGACGGCAGAATCAGATAAGACGGCAGCTTCACAGTTGAGGCCTGACAAAATGTTATTACTCCAGATATGTATTGTTCACAGCTTCTGTGTTTGTGCGATTAACATGGAAATAAATCCTGCCAACCAGTCATCAAACAACAGCAAGCTAATTTTTCATATTGAGAAGCTGTAAAACAACACTGGAGGGTAATGAGACTTCCTCTACTTCTTAAGACACCTTTGCTTTCAATTGTGAAGCTAGCATCCCATGTGCTAGAGGTGATACTTCTAGCATGACTAGTAGCAACTGTAGTTGGCCATGTCCTTCGTGGAGTTTTCTACTTCTTTGCAACTTATGATAGTAAATCCCACAGATTCCGGTACTTTAGAATCTGGAAAAGTTGCTTTCGTAAGCTTTGTGCTCAGTAGGCTAGTCCTTCCTTTTATTTACCGTCCTTTTCCCACTAGCATTCAAGGTGATCCCTGGGGTTTAGTATGATATAAGAAGAAGGAAAAGTCTACATTCTGGAAGATTCACCTGTCAGAAGATAGAGAACTGAGCTGCTGTTACAGGTGTAGGAGCAAGGCCAGGAAAACAGTGGCAATGGTTACAGCCTGTCAGCCTCTATTAAATATAATTTAAACAGGGGTTGATTGCTTTGATGGGAAGAGTTAAGGGCATTATCTGTCCCCATTATGTTGACTGCATTTAATAACAAGTCATCTGATGAAAAATAGCATAGTGTCTTTCCTCCCCTGCTGTCTGCTTCCTTCTGATTAATGGCCCACTTTCACTGCCAACCTTTTGACTTCTTTGTGTGGGAAAAACGGGGTGGGGGAGAGGAGGCTGATACGGAAACCCTTCGTGGGAGGGCAGAACCACTCAAAATCAGCTCGACTTGGAAATTCTCTCTCTTCTATAGCAATGAGGGCCAATCCCTCTTTTTTAAAAAAATCTTTCTACAGTAAACAAAGGCAGATCACAAGAGAGGAGCTCCAAATGGATTCCGCAAGGGTCATTAATAGGAGTTCCTTGGCTTGGTCTTCATTGAGACAGCAGTGACTAATGGGTGTTGTGAAGTCCAAGAGAGAATGTGGGCACCATTTGTGTAACAAAGATCTATAAATCATCCCAGAAACTTCTGGAAGATCCATCATTCACTCAATAAAACCCATTCAGCGAATCCTGGTGCAACCTTTCACCATCAGCTGGATGATTCTCCCTGATCATTTATTTCATGGCATTTATATCCCACCTGGTCAAGGACCCAAGGTAGCTTTTAATAATGAAGAAAAGGTTCACCGAGGTATAAATTCTAATATTTAAAAATAAAAATGCAATTAAACGCCCAATTTTGTTTAAAGACTATTAACTGGAACAACTTACACATATTAAAAATAAAATACACACACATAAAGAAGGAGTTTTTATGAAGATAATGAAAAACTGGCATTAAAACTGGCTATTCTCTGCAGGATGTTCAGTTATTTACAAATGTACTTGGGGGAAAAAGGTCTTTGTCAGCCAACAGAAGGACAGCAGAGGGTGATGGTGGTGTTCTAGCTTCTGGTGGAAGGAGGTTCCACAGCCTGGGGGCAGCCACTAAAAAGGCCCTCTCTTGACTCCTCAGCAGATGTACCTGAGCTGTGAAGCAGTGAGATCGTGAAAAACCTCGGGAGGTCATATGGGGAGATGCCAGCCTTCAGATAATCCTCACCCCCAACTCTTTTGCATAATATTTACAAAAAAGTTTGTGTTTAGGGGGCAAAGTATAGTAATAGAGACAGAGGCTTTTTAGTGGTGGCTTCATAGGTATGGAACTAGGACCTAAGTGAGCCCCAATGAGCACAGAAATTACAAAATTGGAAAACTCCTCTTACTGGGAACATTGTGCTTTTTGTTTGGATTATAGCAGAGGAGAAAAGGGTGCTTTAGAAAAGGTGCTGATTTTTATTTCCTTCCCCCTTTCCCTCTCTTTATTAATTATTAAAAACAATAAAAAATTAATTTATATTTTAATACATAATTATTTCTAGTTCAGCCCGAAACAGAAGTACTAGCCTCTTATAAGCTGTTTTGAGTTGCCATTGCAATACCTTGCAGGTATTAATTCCTTCATTTAATTCTGTGTTTTGATTAACTCTTAACAGGCTGCTTAATATGTGATTCTGGCCAGATGATAATTTGATTCCGTGGCACAATCTTTCTGTTACATCCTCCCTTATTCCCCTCAATCCCTTTGTAACGATGTGTGGAGACAGACGGACGTTGGTACTCTTAGGCGGCGGCTGATTTTGACACCCGAGCACATCCACTCAAAAAACAAAACAAAACTTAACAACAGATTTGGGGGGTATGTTTTCCAAAAAAAACATTCTGCAACTTTTCTGTTATGCTAACACAAACCAATCCGGCATAAGATGATTGTGAGACATATCATAAGATCAGCTTTCTACATAGGAAAATGAAGTTTTGGTGTTTTTCCCCCCCCAAAATTAAAATGTGCTGATTGACAGAGTTAAATGATGGACAGCAGGACTGGTGCTCTGTATTAAAATACACTGTGATGTGTTGGGCCATCTGAAAGCACAAAGTCTCTTGCATGCGCGGAGTGCCCCCAAGTGGGGGTCAAAGGAACAAGAGGCAGGAATGAGGCCGCTTTGGTGTTTCAAAGGGCAGTCGCACTCTCCTTACTGGAAGCATCCTACATGCCATCCTAAATGTTGTTATGTGCCATCATGTCACTTCCGACTCATGGCAACCCTATGCATGAGAGATCTCCACAAGGTCCTGTCTTCAGCAGCCCTGCTCAGTTCTTGCAAACTCAAGCCTGTGGCTTCCTTAATGGAGTCAGTCCATCTCGTATTTGGCCTTTATTTTTTCCTGCCGCCTTCAACTTTTCCCACCATGACTGTCTTTTTCAGATAATCCGGCCTTCTCTTTATGTGCCCAAAGTAGGACAGCCTCAGCTTCAGCATTTTCTTGCCTCCAAGAGAGAGTTCAGGCTTGATTTGATCCGGGATCCACTTGTCTTTCTGGCAGTCCAGCGTACCCTCAAAGCTCTCCTCCAGCACTACATTTCGAACAAATAATCCCCCCTGCCCGCCCCCCCGGCCGGGACAGTTTCCTTAACTGTCCAGCTTTCGCACCTATACATGGTGATCAGGAATAGGTGCAAGAGGGTGGATGACCTTGGTCCTGGACACATCCTTACACTTGATATTATTTTCTCCGCCCTTCTTTGCTCAGGAAGTTAGTGGGAAGTGCTTAAAGTTATAGTGGAAAGGAATACGCTTTTTTTTCTCACAGGGCTGGAGGAACATTGCCCACTGGGTTGGTGCCATTGGGACCAAATGCTGGAAGTATTGTTTTATTTCGGGGAGAAAAATCAATTTTTGGGGGGGAAAATCACAAAAAAAACCCTCAGGTCTGAGGAAGTGGACTGAGAAAGCTCACATGAAAATATAACAGTCTTGAAAGAGCCACAACGTTTTTGCTCTCTTATTTTTCATGTTTCTTTTGTTTTGGTCTGATCTAATTTTTTAAAAACTCATTTTGCCCCTTTCTTTTTCCCTCTTGTTCTTCACTCAAGTGTTACTCCCCCCCTCAGCACTACAGAAAAAGGCGGGAAAAGAAAGACTACGATTCCCAGAATGCACCAGAACCAACCGCCGGCAGAAGGGCGGGGGGTGGGTGGGGAAAAAGGAGAGAGCCGTTTCCCGTCATGCCCTGGGCGCGGGCTTCTTTGCCGGACTCCATTTCCCGGCGTGCTTTGGGAGAAGAGCGCGCGGTGGTGAAGTCACGTGTACAAACTGGCCTGCCTAGTCCGCCTTCTCTTGCTGGCGGGACAGGCATGGAAGGGCAGGTGCTCCGGCATCGGGCTCTCTACAAGGCCGCCTCGGCGCCCCCTTGGAGGGACACCTTCCGGCAGGTGGGGACGGGGAGAAGGCGAGGGAGCGGTCAAAGCTTGGGAAAGTGCCTTCCGGGGACTACCAAGCCCCTCATCCTGTGCCCAAGGTAGCCAGCCTGGGGCATGCTGGGAGCTGAAGTCCATAACAGGAACTTCTCCAAGGCGTAGAAGGTGCTCCCGGTGACCAGAGTTTGGAAGAGTTACCCTTTGGGACGGCAGCTGCCAGAAATCTCCAACCCAAAGCCTGGGGATTCTGGGAGTTGTAGTCCAAGAGATGAGCTCCCCCCCAAGCTCTCCTAGGAAGAGGCCCTGGGACTGAAATGACACAAATTTCTTTAGAATATAATTAATCGAGTCATAAATAGCTGAGCTCAGAGGTTACTCCCATTGAGTCCAACAGGGGAACATGCTAATTTCTCTCTGACTCGATTAATTGTATTTTAAAGAAATGTGTGTAATTAATGTGGACCTTCCTTCGTGCCAGGTGTTTTGGAACAAAAATGTGCTGCTGGTCTGAACTTTTTTCCCCGCAGAAAATTTGAATGCTGCAAAGATAGGCCTACTCTTCGGTCATTGCTGCTTAAAAGATTTACAAGCATTCCAGCTGAAGAAATGATTTTACAAAAGAGATTTCAATTTTCTCCGCTTAAGAGAGGGTTCAAGATAGTTCAGGGTTCTTAATAATTTTGGGTGGGTGGAGAAATGTGAAATTGTTATTCTCTCAATCTTGTTAAGTAGCTATCAGACAGCCAAAACAAGCCTTGTTTTTCTATTAACATACAAAGAGGTTATTTTCAGGGCAGGGGGAATGGCCCTTTTTAAAAAAAGCTTGCAGCTTATATACTGCCCCATAGCATTGAAAGCACTCTCTAGGCGGTTTGCAATTTTTTAATTGTGTAGGCTACACTTTGCCCCCGCCAGCAAACTGGGTATTCAATTTACCAACCTCTGAAGGATGTAAGTCAATCTCTAGCAGTGAGCAGAGTCTTGGCTGCAGTACTGCAGTTTAATTGCTACACCATGCGGCTTGTGCCCACTGGAGGCTTTAGGCCCTTTTTAACTGTTCTTTGGTGTATGTGGGATGGTCTGGGTCGGCTGTATGTGGCTTGCAAGCCACCCTATTTAATGCCATGTGTTTCGACCCCCAGTTTAGTTACTCTGAAATAAAAAGTTGGGGATTTCCCCCCCCCTTCCTCATTCTGTGCTCCATAGCGCTGCGTCAAGAGGCTGAAAAGCAGCCGAGCCAGGCTGCTGGAAAGATACCGCCGGCTGGGAGAAAATGTCGTTTGGGAAGGAAGCGATGCCTCTTTGGTGCAGGAGGTGATGGAGGTGGAATGGCAAGCCCTGCAGTCAGCGGATGTTCGGCTGCCGTCCCTCGGAAAGCAAGATGCTTTGCCTCAGGTTCGTGTGATCAGAAGCCGTGCATGCAGGTCTTCCAGATGGGAGGCTGTCAATCAAGGGTGTGAATGGTATCTCGTTTTGGATCCACGGTGGGATGGGGTTGCCCTTCGCGGCTGGCAGCAAAGGATGCTGGGATCCCAGAAGGCCACGGCCGGTGTGCTGCGTCTGAGAAGGCTTGGCTTCTGTCCAAGACCAGCAACGGACATGCCCAAGGCAGGCCTCGATCCGTGGAGGGATCTCTCCCACCTCTCTGGTCAGGGAAAAGACAAGGTTTTGAGGGTTGTGTCGGGAAGTGCTCTGACTTCAGATCCTCTTAGACCTTGGGTTCCCCAGGCGTTCTTGGACTACAACTCCCAGAAATCCCGGCCAGCACAGCTCGTGGTGAAGGCTTCTGGGAGTTGTAGTCCAAGAACGCCTGGGGACCCAAAATTGGGAACCGCTGTCTTAGACATTTGCATTGCTCTCAGTGGGAGGTGAGTTGTATCTCAAAAGGTAACTTTCTAAGCGAGTGGTTCCCAACTTTGGGTCACCAGGTGTTGTTAGACTACGACTCCCAGAAATCCTGGCCAGCACAGGCACAGTTAGTGGCGAAGGCTTCTGGGAGTTTTAGTTGAAGAATCTCCGGGAACCCAAGGTTCAGAAACACTGCTCTAGACATTTGTCTATTGCATTTTCCATGAGATGCCAAGGACTGAATCAGTATACGTTCTACTGCTGGTCTTTGACATGCCCCCTCTTTGTTGCTGCTGTTGTTTGGTTGCCTTAAGATGAAGAAAACTCAGTTTCTGCCATTCTTTTTAGGTTCTAGAAGATGCCGAACAGGCAGTCTGGGAAGAAATCCAGCAAGAGCTGATAATGCAAGGTAGGTGGCTTCCTTTGACTTTGTGGCTTGTGGATTTTGCTCTCTTCTCACTGACGGCGAGTGACCCTGGCCACCTTTCTTGCAGACCAGCTGGCCCTAGAAGAATACGAACGAAGCCTGCAGTTTGACGAGGAGTGCCTCAAGGCGATGCTCGACGGCTTAGACGCAGAATGCCAGGTTATCTGCCCCGTTTGTAGGAGGTGAGGCGGCCAGCTCAAGGGGAGCCTTTTGCCAGTCGTCGTTGTCGTAGCTGGGACGCCACCCGGGTGTCCCAAAGTAAAGCAAAATCACCCTGCTGAAAGCAAAGATGCGTAGCAGAAAGGAAAGTCCTTGACTGAGCTAGTTCTCTACTTGCAAGGGTGTTGGCCTCTTTGTCCAAAGACAAAGGAGCATTAAACGCTGGTGCCTTCCCATACCTGCAGTCCCAAGTGATATTGCAAGTGATGCTGTGTGCATGAACATGGAGTGAATCTCTTGCTCCTTCTAGCAGTCCAGTAAAATTTTGATTCTTGGATTCTGTAGAATATATAAACTGGCCTTGAGTGTTATGATTTATATTCTGTGGTAGCCACTTCTCCCAGTTCACGGCAAGATGCTTTCTGGGTGCCGTTTGCCTCTTGCTGTCTGTCTCTCCTGCCTTCAACCCACTCAGTTTGGCTTCTATTGTGTTTATTACATATCTCACCCTAATGACCTGGGAATGGTACCTGTCGCTTTCTTCCCAGCCACTTTATCCTGTGGAGGGAGGTCGAGCTGAGAGATTGTGACTGGCTCAAGGCCATCCCATGGGTTTCCGGGCTGAGGGAAGCAGATTTTGAACCCCAGACTTCCAAGTTCTAGTCCAGCACTCTAGACACTGCAACACGCAACACATTTGAGGTCAGATCTGCTTTGTCTTCATGGATGCAACACTGTTTTCTAGGTACAATCTCACCGTGAGAAGCTGCTCGGTGGTGTGTCTGTGTGGAGTGTGCATCGCAACTCAGGTAAGCAGATGCGCAGAACGTTCTGATTTCAAGACGCTGCGGTGTGTGAATGGACGGGCCGGTTCCAGGAGCCGGACCTGCATTAGGTGCAGCTGTGACGGGGGGGATATTTGTATCCGTTTATGAATACGAATATCCCCATCTCTAATCATAATTCCTAGCTAACCTGCACCACAGAATGTAACTTGTGCTTTTCTACACCCAAGACTGCTTTCACGTTCAGCGTTATGCGGGAGGCATTGGTTGATCCTTGCTTTGGGTGATGTAAAACATAATGATCAGCAAATGTGCACATGACATGAATGAATAACCGGATGTGCAGCAACACCATGGAAGTGCCGTTCTTTCTTCCTCAAGGGTATGACAGAGGAGAAGCTGCGGGCGCTGCTGGAAGACAGCGTAACGGATCACAGCCACCACTGTTGGTTCCATCCTGACTTTGCCGTAACTGGTGGAGCAGAAGGACAACCGTCTAACCTCCTGATGAGCTGCCAGGTGAGTGTCTGAGATAAGTGTGTAGGTGTGCTCCAAATGAAGAAAAATGATATGTTCGGTTCCTTCTTCTTGTAAAAAGCAAATATGGTTCTGATTATTTCCTGAATTCAGGGTAGGGATATCAGTGGACTGCATTGCTTGTGTAGTTCAAATCAGTACCAGATAAAGATATAAGCAATGTAGTCCATTGATATTTCCAAGTACAGTAGGACCCTCATAACTTCAGGATCAATATCTGTGATTTCATTTATCTGCGGTCTGAAAATATTAAAAACAACAACCAAAAACACAAATGTGTTTTGGTGGTGTAATTACCAGACATGGCCACCAGAGGGAGCAAAAGACCATGTTATGCATAAGGTTCCTTCCAGGATGATTACATTTTATTACTATTATTTTATCATTTTATGCCTTTTGTGCTTGTTTGTATGTACTTGCCTGAGATGCCAAATACTATTTTGTGATGGGTTTAATCTATGTTCTTGCATATAGCTTGATTGGCTACAAAGCAATAAAGTATTCATATTCGTATTCATATAGGGTTCACTGTTATCCATAGGTTTTCAGTATCTGCTGGGGGAGTTTGGAACTGATCCGCTGTGGATATGGGGGCGGTCCGACGGTATACAAAGCCACAATAATGCAAACTGGCAGAACTGCAGAGCTGTGGTACAAAAACACAAATCCACACACTTCTACTTCGTTATGTTCTTCCTTCCCAATGTTCCACTACAGTAACATCCCCACCCCAATTAGTCACTATGTTGAATATTTGTCCGGTTTTTAAAAACTGATACGTAAGCAGTGTATCAGTATAAAACATTTAACTTTGTTTTGTTCCTAGGTCTGTGATACCTGGACTGTCATTTTGTAGCCTTGCCAGCTCTATTCTCCCATCTGTGAAAGTCAATGCAACTATGAGAATTTCTTATCCTCTTCAGAGAAGTATCTTGTGAACAAACACATGTGTGCGTGTCATATACACTGTGTATATAACTGTAAAAAGCATCCTTTGTTTATATATATTTTTTTATTTCAGCAGCTCCATGCTGTTTTGTGTATACTATCCAGCCGAATAAAATTCCCTTTTAAGTTAAGAGGTTGGATTCTGGAGCAAATTGGATTCTTCTCTTATGTTCCGTCCTGCTCTGAAGTTGGTAGATCTTTGATATCTTATTGTGCCTTCTCTGATTTTGCACGTCTTTGTTCTGTCCTACTTGTTTCTTTAAAGCAGTGCTTCCCAACCTTGTGTAACCCAGGGGTTCTTGGACTACAACTCCCAGAAACCTCAGCCAGCACAGCTGGTGGTGAAGGCTTCTGGGACCTGCAGTCCAAGAACCCCTGGGTTAACCAAGGTTGGGAACCACTGCTTTAAAGCAACCGCATCAGTTACAGCATTCAACTAGGTTTTGGAAGTGGCAACAAGCAAGGTATAAAAAGAAGAAACAAATCAGCTTGAGATGGCAAGATAGATTAGGGTTCACCCGTTGATTTGATTTATATCCCACCTGCCTCCCTGTACTGAGAATACTGACAGCTAGGGTGACTGACACCAAACGTAAAGCAGGTACTTTCAAAATATTCCAAAAAATGTATGAGTGCAAACAGACAAATAAACAGAAATGATGAAGCTCAGGGTGTTGTTCTTTGGGCAAAGTGAGAGAAGACAAGACTTAGGGGAAAAGACAGCACTAGGAAAAGTTGAAGGCAGCAGGAAGAGAGGAAGACCAGATGTGGGATGGATTGACACCATGAAGGCAACCGTAGCCTTGAGTTTGCAAGAGCTGAGCTGTTAATGAGAGGATATTTAGAAGGTCATTTATTCATAGGGTTGCCGTACGTCAGAGGTGACAACATAACAATAAACATGCAAAAGCTTCACATGTTTAAACACAATGAAGGTAACTATAATACTGAAACACTAATTGCATTAAAAGCACTGAATTGCCTCAAAAGCGATTCCCAACCTTGGGTCACCCCCCCCATGTTCTTGGACTGCAATTCCCAGAAGCCTTTGCCACTCGCTGAGCTGCCCAGCGGTTTCTGGGAGCTGCAGTCCAAGAACCCCCGGGGTTAGCCAAGGTGGGGAACCCCTGGAGACCTTTAACCCGCCTGTGAAGTTTGGGGCTTCTGCTACACCCAGCGTGTCTTGGTATAGTTTGAGCTCCCGCGTGTTCACACCCGATTCAATCTACTTTGTATGTACAACTGGGACAGATCCCGTAACAGGACTGGGGTGGATTACTAGGAATCTAAAGAGTAAATAGCAAGCCAACCTAGCTGGGAAAGCAAAAAGAGGCCATGCAGAGTTTTCTCAACCGTCCGTCCGTCCAGCCGTGTTGTATCCCAGGACACTTCGTTCTGCAGGCGTGCAAGTGTGTGTGGACTACCGCTCCCGAAATGCAGCTTGGGGGATTCTGGGAACTGTAGTCCAAAGGCAAATCTCCGCACCTTCCTTCCATTCCCCCTTTTTGTCATCCCACTTCGCGTGTTCCGTCCTCTCTAGGTTCATAGGGGCAACATTTCTCTTTGACATTTCATGGTATAGGGTCAGCAGACGTCTATTTAGGGCTGCCAGGTTAGAAAGCGGTCCCGTTTAGCCTAAAGGCAGGAGGAACTGGCATTTTAGAGTTCCCAGTCCCTGCAGCTGTCAAATGGAACCCGGAAGTGTCATGTGGGTGTAGCCTCTTCGCCTCCTTCTCCCTATCTCTGACTTTTTTTTTTTAAAGGCGGGAGTCCTCCCGGCCGGAGAGCGACTCTCTAGCCAGCCCCCCCGGCAACTCTTTGATCCCGCTCTTCCGGTGCCTCCCTTCCCGGTCCTCCCGGTTGCTAGGCGATGCGAGAGAACTTCCTCATGGGCCGCGCGGGGCATGACGGGAAGGGGGAAGAGGCGCAAGGAAGCATGGATGCCCACGAGCTGTTTCGGAAGCTCGGCGCCGGCGCCAAGTTTGACGTGAAGCGTTTCCGGGGGGATGCGGAGCGTTTCAAGGTGAAGAAGGGGGGGGGGGGGAGAAGCGGCAGACCGAGGGCGAGAGGGCCTAGTGGTTAGCGAAAGAGGCTCCAGGGCTCAAAAGGCCTTAAATATCCCCCCCCCCCCCGCCTCGCCTTCTTTATAGATGAGGAGAACTAACTGGGCGAAAGGGTGCAGGCCCAGGGTTTGCTTGGTTGCGGCTTCCATCAGCTTTAGCCCCCCCGTAGGATGATGTAGGATGATGGGCATTGCAGCCCCCGCGACCTTGTGAGGTCAACAAATTCCCCCTCTTTGGTGTAAAAGCAAAGCGAAGTGTGCTGCTTATAAATTGTAAACTGCCCCATCGTGTTTGAAACTCTCTGAATGGTTTACTTGGAAGAACAGAAGGCTGAGTTGAGATCGAACCTGCTCTCCGAGCCTGTTGAGATCCAGTCTGTGAGCAGAGTCTTGACTGCAGTTCTGCAGTTTAACCACTGCACCCGTAGAGGATGCGTGGGGAACTCAAGTTTCCTTCATCTCTTTGTGACGCACAAAACACCTACATTCATAGACTTTATTTTTTTATTTTAATGAGGCACAATGAGATAAATTTTAAAAAAAACAGACTTGTTTTTGCAGCAACTCTGTGAGGAAAATGCGGTGGAATGATTGTGATTGAATCAAGGTGGTCTTGCCAGGGGTGTGGTTGTTGTGTTTCCTGGTCCTTATCCCCTCTGGCAAAACAACAGCTCTGATTAAAATGCAAGTGAATACTGTATTAATTGGCACACTGAACTGAAAAAAAGGTTGTGTGACTCTTTTAATTGCAGGTGATCAGAACTAAGGACAAAGAAGTTGACGCATCAGAAATTCTGGGAGATCTTGACTTTTTTGCTAACAAAAAGGCAACCGGTCCTGATAATGTTAAAGGGGGAAATAAGCCTGTTGCAGACCATGCGGCCATGCAAGAGCAGTCTGAATCTTACCCTGAGGATGAAATAGTGAAATCCACACCAGGGAAGAAGACAGGAACTGCCAAGAGGAGAAGAGATATACAAAGCACTGAAGGCAGGAAAAAAAAGAAAAAGACTCAAGGTTAGTTATTGGGGCAGAGGACGGGAGTTAGTTTTAACCATATGTTCATTTCAGTTCTCCTTAAAGCATTGAACCAGGAATTGTTGAGTGGATTTCAGCTCCCCAGTGCTAGGCTGTTCGAACTAATTTGTCTAATTCTTGTAAGGCATTGTACATGGTAGCTGCCCTTCAAGACATTTCACAGGCTTCAATCAGTGCAGAGAGCTTCATGGAGCCACATTACACTGATTCTGAAATGATACTGTTGTCTCTCTGTTTGCATCTAAGCCAAATATAAAGTCTTGGTAGTTCTTCTACTATCCTAATTGCTCTTGGATGCAAGTACCCAAAGAAACACCTCTTTTTCTACCCATCTTCTCTTACATTACAATCTTTGGATAAGCTCTGTTTTGAATATTTATTATTTATTTATTTATTAGATTTTTATCCCGCCCTTCTAGACTATGTCTACTCAGGGCGGCTCACAATAAAATTATTCATAAAACAATTAAAACCATGAATTAAATCGACAATGTTAGTATTGATCAAGATGGAAAATAGAACAAAAGACTAAGTAAAAATAAGGGTCAAGTATTGACAGGAGGGAAGGCCTGCCTAAAGAGCCAAGTCTTTAATTGGCTCTTAAAAACACCCAGCAAGGGTGCCAGGCAGATCTCTGATACTGTCGGTAAGAGAAATACACAGTAAATATGCAAAGGATAAAAGCCTTTTTTTCCAGTCGTGTTCTGCTGACTCTGGAGTGTCCTCTCTAAGGAGGTTTGATGGCTGCTGACATTTCCGTTTGTTCAGTACTTGGTTAAAACTGTCCAGGCATGTATTTATTTTATTAGACTTATATACCGCCCATCTAGAACGTGTCTACTCTGGGCGGTTTACACAAAAAATAAACTATAAAAATATAAATGTACTAAAAATACGACCCAAATTAACAACAGAATCGAAGATGGAAAAGAGAAAAGGAAAAGAAAAATAGGCTGTAAAATGTAAAATTTCTGTTGCTCTTAGTATTGTTTTACTATCTGCCTCCTAAGTTCATCTTTGTACAATTGCAATTTTATAGCTTTGTTTTACAGCATTTAACTTCTTGTGTATTGTTCTCTGCTTAAGAGGCTAGTTTGGGAGGAAGAGTGTATTAGAAATTGACCTGTAAATAAAAATGTCCAGAACTGCAGACAATCAAGTCCATAGGAAGTCTTTCACATAGAATGAATGAGAAATTGCTTTCTTACTCCTAGTTTAGTGAGATATGTTCTTATGACTTTCAGAGATGGCTCCCATGACTCTTGGTAATGAACATGATGGCATATTGTGGATGTCCTCTTCGGAAGCGAAGCTTAACCTTCCAAAAAAGAAAGTGGAGAAGGAGCCTGCGGTGGAGAAGTTGAAACGAGCTCAGCAAGAAAAGGTGAAGTATCTCTTTTTGGTGTTTTGCCTGGAAGGATTCTGGTGCCTCTAGAAATGAATAGTGAGTAAAAATGGGCATGGTCTGTTTTAGAAAAAGAAAACACTTATTAGCCAGCTTAGTCTTCTGAGGTTTGTTGTACGTGGATTATCATTCTGAAAAAAAAATGGGAAGTTCCTGGGCTTTTTTAAAAGATTTGATATTGCTGATAAAATGAGCAAGACCAGAGTTTAGAATTCTACCCCTTCCCCAAATTCAGCCACATTTGCCCCCCCCAGTAACCCAGTAAGATGTTCACCATGATCTTGAACTGTTACTTGTTACATTGCTAATACACTGCTTTTAAATATTTTTTTTTAAAAAATGATTGCTTTTAAATAAAGTGTACTTTAAAAAATGGAGAGGGGAGAGGCTACATTCCCAACAAAATAATATTTTAGAATTAGCAAGTAAACAGTAATCGTGATGCTAAATAAATAACAGGATCACCAGTCAGTGCTTTATTTGCAAAAATGATGTTGGGCTGTCTTTGTTATTGGAGAACTAATTCACTACTGACTGTATCGTTCCTTCTGACATGTAGCTTCCAAGCTCTGGTTAAAAGCAGTCGACAAGATTAGGATCCTAAGAAACCTTTCTTCTCAATAAGTTGTAGTATAAATGTTCTTGTTGTGCTGTTCAGGGGAAGAGTCAAGGTTTCATAGTTTTATATCTAGAGAGAGGACAAGAGAGAACTATGTGATTACCTGAGAAGTCTTTCATTGCATGCAGACAATATTTAACTCAACATAAGACCGTCTAAAACACAACTGAGGTATGCATTTTTTACTGTACCAAGTTGCACTAAGTTTCTAAGGTGTGCTTAATTGTATTTGATAATTTTGTGGTATCTTTTCGGAGCAGGAGAGCTACAGTTTAAAAACCTCATGTGATGAATCTGGTAGCCAAAGTAAATGGAGATAACATTTTTTTTTCATTCTTAAGTAGCCTCCTATTTTAAAATAGCATGCACGTTTTGGGGTTTTCCAGATAAATCATTTCAGAAATATGCACAAGATTTACATTCAAGGAACAGATCTCCCCGAACCTATTGCTACATTTGAGCAACTCCAGGAAGAATACAAAATCCACACCAAAAATCATGCAGAACATCGAAGCTGCTGGATTCCACACTCCTACGCCAATTCAGATGCAAGCGATTCCTGTCATGCTTCATGTATGTCTTATTTTTTCTCTCTTGGGATAAAAAAGTTAAGTGAGGTGTCTTTAAGCTGTTTGTGTTGAATTACAAATGAAAGGCTTTCCTCATTCCCTTCTGTATGGTGGGTAAGGTTCTGGATGTAGAACCTTGAAGAAGATAAGAAGAAGCCCTTATGGATTAGACCAAAGGCTTACTTAATTGAATATCTGTTCCCACTGGGATTAACCAGATGTCTATGGGAAGCCCACAAGTGGGATGTATTGTAGGTCCACCGTATCCATGGGATCAGTACCTGGGATTTCACTGATCTGCTGCTTGAAAATATTAAATAAAAATACCCAGAAATATGCTTTTCCAAGGTGTGTTACCAGAACTGGCCACTAGAGGGAACCAGAGACTACAGTATTCTCTCTCTCTCTCTGTGCGCACCTCTGTTACTGGAAGTAGTCTATAATCATCATGACATATAGCACCGTGTCTGATGCACACAGAACAACTTCGGAGCATGCACAGCTTTCATGCCTTAGTTGGTTGTGATGCTCCATGTGGGGTATGTTACAAATAAACAGTGATGGGAGATGAAGGCGTGGTCAGTCTCATGTTTCTGCCCACATTTTGTGCTGTTTGTTTCAAGTGGGCATGCAGTTAATTTGTTCCCTTGAAATGTTGTGCCAAATGCGAATTGTCTTCTCTCTTTCTCTCTACCTCCCCTTACCCTCCTCCCCACCCCCAGGGTCGTGAGCTTCTGGCTTGTGCTCCCACTGGCTCGGGAAAGACATTGGCATTTAGCATTCCTATTTTAACACAGCTGAAACAGCCCGTGAACAAAGGGTTCAGAGCTCTTATCATCTCCCCCACGCGGAGCTAGCGAGTCAGGTATGTTAATTTCAATATTATTTGAATTTGCGGTCAAGGCATCTACCAACCTATGAGTGCACTACTGATGGGTTGGTAAAGCTGAGCAGGACAAGAGACAAGGGGAAACTGTTCTTAGCTTCCAAAGAAAGCCAAAGGAATGAATGCGATATACCCCACTGTGGGGCAGAAGAACCCCTTGGTTGAGTCCCCACTGGACTCCAGTGGTGTTTGCAGGTGTCTTCTGAGAAGCGCCAACTTAGCCTGCCACTCTCACTGTTGGAAGTGGGAGCAGCACACAGGAGAAGTCCTTGGTCCCCTGGAAGAGCAGAGACTATTATGGGTAGTTGACCCCTCAATTGGGGAAAATTCGGAGAGATCCAAGCCTCTGGTGACCCCAGTTCCTTTAAAGGCTGGAGACACCCCCCCTCAACAACAACAGCAACAAAAGAATCATTACCTTGCAGGTGACATTTGTGTTTAAATACAGGTCTGTGCTGTATAATCTGTTTTAGACACACAGAGAGCTGGTGAAGTTGTCGGAGGGCACCGGCTTCAGAGTAAACATGATCCACAAAGCTGCTGAGGCTGGCAAAGAAGTTCGGACCAAAATCGGCCCAGAAATTTGGTAATGTGCATTTAATGTGGGATTTCACCGTCGGCTTGCCCCCCTTGGCTACTTTCAAATGAGTGTGTCTTTTCTTTATAGATGTTCTGGTGACGACTCCAAACAGACTTATCTATCTCCTAAAACAAGACCCTCCTGCAGTAGATTTGACCAGGTAAAGAGCAAACGCTCCTGTTGAAGTACAGACTGATGTTGTTGCAACCATTTTCTGCAAATAAGGAGCCCGAATGGAGTCAGTCTGAGTTTTACCTGAGTGCTGTTACAGGGAAAGCCCTGTCATGTGTAGTCACTAACCTTGTGCTTCCAGGGAAAGTGTTGGGTATGTGTGTGATACACAATAGAGGGCCAGATTATAATCTTTCTGACCACATAGCTTGAACTGGACATTATCCATCAACCGAACCTGTCCTGGAGCATGGTTGTGATGAAACATGAAAAGATAACTTTATCATCCTGAGCGGTTTGGAGAAAACTTGAGATCTAAACGTGATCTAAAGCCCCAAATCCTTCTCCTTAAGTGTGGCCATCTTGGACAGTGGGACCTCCTGGTCTTGCCATATTTGGAAGACTCAAGTAGCGTTGTCCGTCTCCAAACCACTCATTGCAGCGTTATACTCTGCTTTAGGGTTGAGTGCTGGTGGTTGATGAATCGGACAAGTTATTTGAAGACGGGAAGACTGGATTCCGAGACCAGTTGGCCACCATCTTCCTCGCGTGCACCTCCCACCTCGTCAAGAGAGCCATGTTCAGCGCAACGTTTGCACATGATGTAGAGCAGTGGTGTAAACTGAACCTCGACAACGTCGTCTCTGTCTCTATTGGCGCAAGGTGAGCCACGAGCAAAGGTTGCGTCTTGCTCAAAGAGCGTTCTGGCAGGTGGAAAACCTGACAAATGTATGTCAGTGCAAGCCTTCGTTAGATCAAATCTCTTTGCTGGTACTTATTATTCTTTTTAATCTCACCATCACTTACAGCTATGACACATTGGGAACGGTTGGTTTGGTTTCCCTGCTCTGCAAAGTTCTGGAGCTTTTTACCTCGTGGCTGACGTGAGAGAGAGAGGTCCCTCGTCCACTTGCCTTTTTCTGTAGAAACTAATTCCTCCTGCTTGGTTTGTGTTCACCATTTGCAGTTTCTCTTCCAGGCATTTGTACCACTGAAGAGACAAGCATTTTTTCTAGCCCATATGTTGAAGAAGCTGCTTGCCTCTTCAGCTCATCGTGGAAATTTCTCAAGGTCACCTGGCTGATGGTCATTTTGTTGTTGATTTCATTGCTTTTTTTTTTTTTTTTTTTGGAAATATTCGGAAAGGGTAGTGCAGAGTTCTGCTTATGCATTTCTGCTTTAGGATTGCTTAACATAACCTTGCTTTCTCACCAATGATACCTTCAGACATATGGCTTCGAGCAATAAATGGCATTTTGCATCTAATCTAGCTTTCCGTCCTTACTCATCTTTTTTTGTGGGTGTGAAGGAGGAGGGGGTGAGGGGAAAAAAAGAAGGATTATGAAAAAATACCCTGTGTTCTGGATCCCCTGCAAGCGTTCTTTGAATGAAAAAAGGAATGTAATTTACATAAACAGGAAGTGTCTCTCCCAGGGGGTAGACTTTGATAATACTCTTGGCAGTAGTTAAGACTGATGCTTGCACCCGATTTTTGATTTCAGAAACGCTGCAGCTGAGACGGTGACCAAGAGCTCTTATTTGTTGGATCAGAAACCGGAAAACTACTAGCCATGAGAGATCTGGTGAAGAAGGTAGCTACTCTGTGGGGCTCTCTTCTTTATCATTACTCTGGGAGTCCTGTGTGCTTTATAAGACAATCTGACACAGCAAAATGAGATGGTAGGAAGGAAGGTCATTTTGAGGTTGCTGTTCTTATTGAACTTGCTGCATTGCTGCATAGGAATAATTTTGTCACCTGCTTTGAATTTATTTATAAATAGACGGTGGCAGAAATATTTTTAAAGCGAGTAAACGCTACTCAGATGTACTAGAAGTAAGATTCCACTGAAACGGGTTAGACTTAGCAGTAAATGTCGCTGTCCAGCCCGCGCCGCATATGTTCATCCTTCTTATCCCGACTTTCTTTGTTCCTCCCTCCCTGTCTCCTCCTTGCAGGGTTTCACACCTCCTGTCTTGGTTTTCGTACAGTCCATTGAACGGGCCAAAGAGCTATTTCACGAGCTCATTTACGAAGGCATCAATGTGGACGTCATCCATGCAGACAGAACCCAGCAGCAGGTAGGGAAGAGAGACAGCAGAGCCCAGAAAGGAGCTTTACAAGGCACCGCCTTGCCCAGGTGGCTTTCCTTCCTCTCTGGGCATCGGCCTCGCTTTGCTGACGGAGCCCTTCCAGGTTAGCACTTGGTGATCGTCTGTCACTACAGACAGCACTTAGCGAGAGGGACCAGTGGGTCTGAAATGGTGGGATGGCCAGGCCGATGAAGGCACCAAGTTTGAGGGGTGACCTTGTTCCCATGGCGGTGTTCCTTTTCCTAATGGAGGCATGAGTTCAAATAACAATTCCTGGTGGCCTGGAGAAGAGGGAGCTGTCGTAAGCTGTCGTGGCAGAGCACACGTTTTGCATGTAGAAGGGTGCCAGCTTCAATGTTTGGCAACACCATCGAGGGCTAGGAATGACTCCAGTCTGACCTGCAGAGCTGCTCCCGTAGGCAGGATTCAGTCAGTCACCTGACATTCAAAAGTATGTTGCCCTTGAAGGCAGGGGATCCCCTTTTGCTATTAAGCCCATTAGTTACCAGGAGAGTTGCCTTCCGCATCTTTGTCTTTTCCTGCCCTAACCTCAAGCCAGCGATGACTGCCACTTCCTGCGATTCCACAGCCAGTCTTCTGTTCAAGATTCCTGCTTGCACAACTACAGTTGAACAAGCTGTAGTGCTGTTCAATGACGTGTCTGATGCACAATCTCTTGTGCAACAGACACCTCACCAAACTGTGTTCCCACATGTGCAACATTAGTTGTCTCTATAGAAACATAATAACGTGCTGTCAAGTCAATTCTGGCTTATGGCAACCCTTTTCAGGGTTTCCTAGGTAAAGAATACTCGGAAATTGTTTCCCATTCCCTTCTGGGGGAGCACCCTGGGACTGTGCAGCTTGCCCAAGGCCACACAGGCTGCCTCTACTTGCAGGAAGCCCAGTGGGGAATCAAACGCCCAGCCTTTGGCTCCGTAGCCAGAGACCTAAGCCAATGAGCTATCTAGCCAGCTAAAATTAAGGTAAATTCAGATCTGAGGTGGGAGCCAGGAGCGAACTTGCACCTGGGTATCCCTGCGTCCCAGGGCCTTCCAAATCATCATGCATGCTTGGAGTGAGAAAAGCTGAAGTGTCATCATGGCTTTAGTGAGAAAGAGATACTTATTTTCTTCTTCTTCTTCTAGAGAGACAACGTAGTCCACAATTTCAGAGCAGGGAAGATTTGGGTCCTCATCTGCACTGCTTTGCTGGCAAGAGGGATTGACTTCAAAGGGGTGAATATGGTTATCAATTTTGACTTCCCAAGCAGTGCCGTGGAATACATCCACCGGATAGGTGAGTTTGGGCTGCGTGTTCCAACCTGTTGTTTTGTTATTTTGTCCCATGACTCTGGTGAATGTGATGGTGAAGGTCAGGCCTGGCACAGATGAAGCTTTGTGGTTGATATCTTGCTGGCATGGCTAGCGGTTAAAGCTGTCAGCACCTCAACAGTCCTAGTTTTATGTGTAAAATCCATTTTAACAGAGATGCATAGGATCTATGGTCATCTGGTAGGTTTTCAGAGCCACTGGTGGCCCCATGCGTGCCATGCATCCACAGGAGCGCAGGCTGTGGCATTTGGTACAGACTTTAGTTTTCATTCAAAATGGAGAAACGAAGCAAAAATTACTGGCAAGAACGGCTTCAAGCTTAAATATTTTTGGCCCCGTTGAACACTGGAGTGCAACTCCTAAGAACGTTTCTAAAACTAAACTTGTCTCAGCCTGGGTATAGATCTTGCTAACGATTTAATCACAGCAAACAATGACTTCCCATTTATACTGACACTTTTAAGTTATGCAAGACTTTACTGTTTTATTACGGGAATATCTTTACTGTTTGTTGGTGCGTAAATCCTTTTTTGTTGGCCATAATCCTGTTGGTCGTCTACGTCTGCTGAAGTTAAATTGTGTAACTCACTGTAGAGCATTGTTGCTAATTAGGGAGGCACTAATTAGGGAGGCATTACTAGGCACACATCAATTGTAGTGTTGGGTGTGCATGTTCTAACATGACTGGTACCTCATTAGTTAGCTGCTGCCTGCTGTGGTGAGGGGCGCAGTTTAACGTACACACATGTAACTCATGAAGAGGATTCTGGCCATTGTTTATAACAGACTGGTGGATGGTGAAGAGTATATGTGTTTTTTGACTATCCTTCTCCATAACAGGTCGCACAGGGAGAGCAGGTCACACAGGAAAAGCAGTTACTTTCTTCACAGAAGACGACAAGCCATTACTGCGAAGGTATTTTATTTCTTTATTTTATTTATCTCATCTGCTGCTCAGCAACTCTTGTAACCATGTTGGCCTTTGGTCAGCAACTGGATTTTTAAGCAAGGCCCAAAGACCCCGTCATATCGTTTTTTGCTGCTCTCTACCTTGTTCTCCCTTCACGGTTGGTGCACTGGAGTGGATGGCATTTTAAGAATGAAAATACTCGGTGAAGAGATTTGCTTCTCTTCCTGTCCACCTGCCGGAGAATGGGGGCCGTAAAGAGCCGTTGGCTCATGCCTTGATTTGGGCGCCAGTGGTTGGGAGTATAGTAGAAAGTGCGTGTGAAGGAGGCATGCGTGGGGTTAGGGCATGCCTGAGAAGAGACGGTGTGGTGAGTCCCCCCCTTCTCAGCTGTTTGTCCTTAATCTAGGTCTTTGCAAGAGCATGGATGGGTGACAGAGCTGTGCTTGAGAGAGCATCCTTTTGACCCTCTGCTTCTGTCTTTCTAAAGGCAGCTGAGAAGCGTTGGCTCTCACTTCTCCTCCTCCTCTTCATCTCCTTCTCCTCCATCCCTTGTTTTCTTTCCTTACAGTATAGCCAGCGTTATTGAACGAGCGGGCTGTCCCGTGCCAGACTACATCAAACATTTCCGCAAGCTGCAAAGGTGAGAGGCGGTTTGACCCAGACAGGTTTGGGGGGGGGTTTGGAAGGGGGGCCAGCAGGGCTTCGCTCCTCTTACTGCTCGTGTGATCTAGGCTTAGAGGGGAACCGGAGAGTGCAGAGTTTTGCTCTTCAAACTAGTTTCGCTGTGCCTGTTTGGAAACGCATGCCCAAACCATGCTTTGCCATTTCAGGGACCACAACACACTGTAATTAGTAGCAAACAGGAAAGAGAAGAAAAGAGCGAAGGGAGTGAGTGTGTGTGGCCCGCTTCCAGTTATCTGTGCTTTGGACTTGCGTTATGGTAGCCAAACCCTTTTTTAAAGGTGGTTTTTGCTTTCTATCCCCTTGAAACGAGCTTATCTCTCTGCCCCTTCCTGTGTTGTTTGCAGCAAACAAAAGAAGAAGCTGATCAAGAAGCCGCTGGAAAGGGAACACATCGTTACGTCTCCTCAGTACTTAAAGAGAATAGCCAAGAGGAAAAAGTAAGAGGAAAATTCTGCATCCGGGGCACCTAGGGAAAAAGCTGCGTTTTTATCTGATTCCATACGACAGGGCTGGGGGGGGGGGGGGAGCATCTATGACCCCTCTTGATTGACGTAAGAAGCTGCCTCTTCTGAGTCAGACTTTTGATCCATCTAGCTCAGAATCATTTTAAAAAAATACGATCTGACTTATGTCTCTGAGTTTTCAGGCAGAAGACTTCCCAGCCCTGCCATGAGACCTTCTGCAGATAAAACTCTTCTCAGTACTTGTATAAGTACTTGTATAAGTGAGAACATGTAATCAAAATATTTTGCACTTCCCATTCTGGGAAACTGGGCTTTTTGGGTAGATGAGGCTTCAGAAAAAGAGCTTGCCTTCCTCCTCGCTAATCTCTAAATCTATTTTGGAGGCTGCAGAGATGGCTATTACAACGGGATAGCCTGGTTCCACCCTCGGGTCCCCAGATGTTCTTGGACTACAACTCCCAGAAATTCTGGTCAGCACGGCTAGTGGTGAAGGCTTCTGGGAGTTGTAGTCCAAGAACATCTGGGGACCCAAAGTTGGGAACCACTGACCTAGAGGAAATGATTTGCTTTTGCTTTTGAAGGCAGGACCCTAAGGGAAGACAAGGCAATAGTCATGGGTGCTTGTGTCCCTCAGGGTATTTCCAAGCCCCTTCTTTGAATGTTCAGCTGTACTTTAAAAAACAAAAAAACAAAATTCCCCCATCAATCTCTAGATAGGACTCGTGGCTCAACGGAATAAAAAAAATAGAGGAAGCCTGTACAGTTTGTATGTGTCAATAGCTTGCAGACATTTTGAGAAGTTGCCTTACTGAATTCTATTACTGGTTCATCGTAACACAGCACTGTGTATTTTGCCTGTCAGTGGCTGTTTAAAAGGCATCAATTCCCTGCTCAGCTCCTGCTGGATATATCAGAAATTGAATCAGGATCTTCCTGCATGCCAACCTTTAGAACTCCAGTGTTTATAGCTATTGGATAGAGATTCTGGGAATTGAAGTTCAAAATAGTAGACAGATAAGTGGCTGAAAACCAGTTTCCTGAAGAGTCTACTGTGCTGGAAGAATTAGTAGCTAGGGATTGGCTTTTAAAGTTCAGAAGAGTTGGAGACGTGAAATGTTTTCTAACCTGGTACTTGCTCTTTTTTATTTTTAATAGGCTAACTGCCAAGAAAAAAGTGAGGAAGGATGCAAAAAACAGCAATTCTAAAGCACAGGTTGTTCCAGAAAATTGATTCTCCTACCTTGAATGCACAGTCAACATGGACAAGGTTTCTGCTGTATTTGCAGGACTGGGGGATCTGAGCCACATAAGCTGCTAATGGACAAACGAAGCCTCTCTTGTCTCTTTTGACTGCAGTTTTAACTGTGACCACAGCAATCCTTAACCAGACCTGGTTTGCAATGGTTGTGTGGGAAGGAGACCGTCTCCTAAGTGTGACGTTTTGCTAGGCTCATGTTCCGAAAGAGGACGAGTGTCATAACTTGAAGCATCTTGTTTTCCTTCCCTGATTTTAAAAGTGATTCTTTCTGAACCAAGCATACAGTACAGAAATGGTGGGCCACTAATATTAGCAAAGGACGCCTGAATCCTGGATTGTACTGTGTTGTTGATGCTTCCATGGTAGTCTTCTGGCAAGATTTCTGTGGTGGCTCACCACAGGATCAGGTCCTTGGCATCAGGGCACAGTGTTTAGCACACAGGAATGAGACACAGCATTTGCAGGTTTGATACTGTTGATTATAATGCAAGGGGGTGAATTTAAAATCAACAGTAGAATTTTTGTGGAGGGGGGAGTAGCCGAGAGGGTGTGGTGCCCAGAGCTGAGCCCATTGTCCATTCAATGATCATGTGGTTTATAAAGATTCATGTTTTTCTTATGCAAGCATTGGATCATTTTGGCTTGGGATCTTGAAGTCTGTACTCTTCCCAATAAACTGAAATCAAATGGTTTCATCACGGGCTTCGCACATGTTTTCAAATATTGGTTGATAGTTCTGTGTTGGAAATTTTTGAAAGGGACTGTTTGGTGTAACCAGTGTCCTCTTGTCTTCAGCAGAAAGTAATCCACTGCATCTTTATTTATTTACAAACCTTAGTAAACAGCTCACATCTCAAGGTTTCACCATGATGTACAATAATACGCCCCCACCAAAAAAACCACGCTGCTTTTACTTTGTGCACAAAAAAGCTGTTTGCACTGTGTAACTTGCAAAAAGTAGGTTATGTTTTGAACATCTCTGAAAGATATTTCATTGCTATTTGGGAAGGACCCATATTTTATGGTACGCTGCAAACGTACGAGAATATCTATTTTTAGATCATCTCCGTATGCATATGCAGGATTCCGCATTTGGATCATTGTGGAGTGACTGCCCCAAAGTTACCAGCGATTGTTCAATGAGGACTAGAATCTGGAACGCCAAAGCACCAGTTCCACATTCTAACCCATGCTCTTTCTATGTGGCGGTAGATACTCTATCAATATGCTTATCCATCAGCCATAAAGAGCATACTGTAAAAAATTATAAATGCATAAAGGAAACATACTTTTCACTAGATTTAGACAGACTTATATAGGACTAGAGAGGGCCACAGGTCTAGAGAGGGACATAAAGATAACCAGAGATATTACCTTTTGGGGCGGGGGGTCACAAATCTCTGAATCTGTGTCTTCTGCCAACTGCAATTGTAAAAAGTAACTTCCCCCATCTCTGTAGGTAGCTATACAGATGAATACAACTAGACAAAACTTTCTGTATTTTCTAAATACTAAAAAAAAATTGGTTTATTGTAAAAATTACGTTAGCCCACTTCATTAGATGCACTATATAGGTGCATCAAAAGTTATTAATTTCTATATTCAAACGCATGATAGGAGAAAGGTGAACATGCAATGCCTCTTAGGATTGGGAGCGCCTCCCTTTTCCCTTTGAAAACATGTCTGAAGATGTGGACTTGCCTACAAAAGCTCACATTAAAAGATAGCAGTTAGTCTTTAAGGTGCCACAATGTTGTTGGCTTTGTTATTTATTTATTTTAATTTTTGTTTTTCTCTATATGCAAAACTTGCCTCTTTAGGGAGCCAGCGTCAGTGGAGAGGTCTTTTAAAATCTATAATTTATAAAATAATGTTTGAAAAATGTTACAGTTTTAAATCTTAATTGTTTTAATACATCATTGGTTTTAATTTTTTTTAATGTACAAAGCCTCCATTAGGTGGGGAAAAGACAGGACAGGAAACCAAATCAATAAATCGGGGACAATGGTCCTCAAAACAACAACAACAATACAAATGCAGGAATGGGCAATCCCGTTATTGGACCATTGAGAAAAATAAAACAAAAAGCGAGCTTTCCATGATCATTCCTCTTCCTCAGGCTGTGCAGGGAGTCTTCCTGGGTAGCTCCAAAATTACGGTCTATGTGATAAATAAATAAATACAAATAAATATCTTCTACTTTTAAATCTTAATAAAACAAAGTCCATTAAGATGGAAAAGGATAAGATATTTCTACCGGCTGTTGATTGTAAATGTGTTGTATGCCGCCTTAGGTCCGCGCTACGGGAGGAAGGTTGGGCAAAAAAATAAAAATAAATAAATCAGTCACTGCATTAGTCTTTTCGCCTAATCATCCCAAAAAACCAATTCGCGCCCCATTTCATAGTGGGAACTTTTGGCCTTCTTCCCCCCCCCCCACTTTCAGGCGTTTTGTTTTGGACTTCAACTCCCAGAAGCCCCAGCCAGCATGGGTAATGGCCAGGGAGGACGGGACTCGTAGTCTTCCCAAAAATGCCCCTCACTCCCCTTTTGTTATGGGGGGGTCACTTCCCCCTTCTGTCTACCCGCCCCCAGGGGGGGGCCCTCGCCTCTCCCCTCAAGGGAGGCCGGGCGAGGCGGAGGCGGCGGCCCTGCCCCCGGAAGTCGCGGCGGCCTTGCTGACGGCAGGAGCCGGGGCGGAGGAGGAGGAGGAGGACGGCCCCACCGCCGCCGCCGCCGCCGAAGGAGGCGGGCACCCAAGATGGCGCTGCGGCCGGGCCATGGAGCGGCGGGGCTCCCCTCAGCCGCCGCCCCTCCGACCGCCGCCCCCTCCGCCTCCGCCGCGGGGCCTCCTCCTCCTCCTCCCGGGGGGTCCGGGGGCTCGACACGGAGCCCCGGACCGGCCAGGTAAGAAGAAGGCCGAGGGAGAAGAGAGAGGGAGGGAGGGAAGGAAGAGAGGCTGGCAGGTCGGTCAGGTAGGCCGGTCGGTGGGTCGCGTGGGGGTGGGGTGGGGGGGGCAGGGTGAGAGGCGCCTCCCCTCCCCCCCCCCCCCGAAATCCTGAGGGGATTTTTGTGAGGGGATATGAGGGCTTCGTGGTCTCAGGGCGTGTGGCGTTGGGAGTGAAATAATGATTTCTTTTTAATTTTATTTATTTATTTCGTGTCCCGCTCCCACGAGTGTCGAAAGCAACCCCTCTGGGCGGGTTACAGCGCCTGTCCAGAGAGAAAACAGAAATTAAAAACAGAAACGTGAAAAGCCAGCCAGCCACAGGAACCCTAAAATAACAGATGACTTCCTGGTTTTCGAGATGGGCCGTCGTTAATATTATTATTATTTTAGGTTTTTTTTTTAAAAAAATCCCTGTTATTTAATTTAAGTCAGCTTAATTTGAAGCACTTGGTTGTATTCTGTCTATATTTTATTGCGTTGTGAACCGCCCAGAGTGACCACTGGTCTCATGGGTGGTAGAATAACTGAATGAAATTATTATTATTATTACTACTAAAAAAACACCAGACACAGTCAATCAAAATTATAAAAACATCGACTGGTATTATATAACAGATACAAGTTTTAACCAAAATTATTAATTATCGTCGTTATCATTATCACGTTTGCCATCTCATAAGTTCCCCCCCCCCAAAATAAGTTTTTTTTTTCTTAACAGGTAAGGTATTTGGTGTTGTTTTTTTTAAATTAAGGACACACACCCAGTGTATGTTTATTTTCTTTATTTAATATTTATTTAAAGCCTTTACAGTCCACCCTCTATCACAAGAGCTCAGGGCAGGTGCCAGAGCTGTCTGAAATGATCTGAAAACATAAGGGGTTTAAAACAAATTAAAATTTATTAAAAAGTTTAAAGCAAAAAAAATTAAAAGATTGAAACCATTGCAAAACCTGCACAAATCATAATCCTCAACACACAAGGGGTGTAATTTTTGTGTGTGTGATATTATGTTTTAAAAATTGCATTTATTTTGATGCTATAAAAGGGTCACCATAAATCAGAATTGATTTGACGGCACACAGTTATTTTATTATTATATGTAAATACCCATCAAGAGAGGAATAAGAGATAAAACCTTTTCCAGTTTGGTGACCTGCTTAGAATAAGTCATTTATTTTTTTCTTGTCAAGTGCACACAATGTACTTACATCTGTTTTATTACTACATATAAACACACATGCAGAGAGGAAAAATATGTACACGTTTTTTCAGTTTGTGGGAATCCATTAAAACTATCACTTTACTTGATGGGCCCATGTAAAGACTTAACAAGAGAGAAACAATAGATGGGACAATTTTTAATTTGGTTGTTCGCTGATAGGTAAATATTTCCTCACTTCTCTGAGGGAGAGAGAGAAAATAACCTCTTGGACCACTTTTTGTACAGCGGTCAAAGGTTACCTCATCCTTTAAGTTTTTGAAATGGATTTTAATTCTTGTTTTATTTTAATTTGTTTCTTTAAGACTGCATGTGTTCGGACTTTTTTTAGGGTGTTATGTAAATATGGGTGTTCTAGAAAGGACTTGCATTGTCTTTCCTTTTTTCTGTTTATATTTTTAAATTGATTTTTAGGAATCTGTCACACAACAATAGACTGTGATCAACTTATTTATTTTGTAGGCCATGTACCTTGGGAGCACTTGGGCTGTGGGTGCCTTACCTGCACTTCTCTCTTCATAACACCTGTCTCCTTACAATGACCCTGTCAGGTGGATTAGGCTGAGAAGTAATTTTGGGCTAGGCGCACTCAGTGAAATTCTTCAGGACATATTCAGTATAGTTTCATGTGAATTAGCCACCGTTTTAGACACTTCTTTGTCCTTTCAGTAATAATGGTAAAAATAGTGATGTTGCTTTCTTGCATTTGGAAAAGAAGTGAGGATATTAGCTCAGTGGAACCCTTAGTGAGTAAATTGTGATTAATATTGACTAATTATTTTGGGTATGGGGTGTTGTTCTTGTGTAGGGCTTGTGATATTGTTCAAAAGTAGTTTGCCGTTCAGGTTCCAAACTCTCTTTCAAGGATTTAATTAGGAAATTAAAATATTGACTTAAATTACTCCACCTGTTGCTCATTTTTGTGATGGAAGATGCTTTCTACAGCATCTAGTATTTTTTGGAAAGTATTGGTGGAAATCCTGTTGCTTAACATAGTGAGTTGCAACTAGAGTAGACTTATTGAATCAATGGAACCTGCATTCATTGGAATGTCTTGTTATAGGGGTTAAAATCCTGTTGCTTAGTGTAATAAGTCACAGCTAGAGTAGACCTATTGACTCAGTGAGCATTTGGTGAACCTACTCTTCTTTAAGTTCCATTGATTCAGTGGGCCTACTGCAGTGCTACACTGCAGCCTTGTGGTACAGTGGTTAAACTGTAGTGCTGCAGCCAGAACTCTGCTCACAACCCGGGTTCAATCCCAGGTAGCTGACTCGAGGTTCACTGAGCCTTTTATCTTTCTGAGGTTGGTGCCTTGAGTTCCCAGCTGGCTGGGGAGGCAGTGTGTAGCCTGCATTATTAACTTGTAAACCATCCAGAGAGTGCTTTAAGGAGCACACTTTGCTTTTTACACTAAGCAACAGGATTTCAGCCATTTATATGCAACTTTTCAGGCAGTACTGGCTCCCAACCTCCACAGTGTAAAACAGCTGTTTCACCTCTTGTCTCTCTGCATCAGTATTTTGGAGTACAACTGCCATTGCACTCAGCATGGTTTTCTTCTCCACTCTTCCTAGCACAGACATGTTAGATGTTCAGAAGCCGACTGACTTCAGTGGGCTTAAGCCATCTATGTGCATTCTAGATTGTAACTGTTGTGGCAAATGTGAGGAACTTTTGCTTTCCCACATGTTTTTCATCTTCCAGCTCCCAACATTTATGGCCATCGCTGGATGGAACTGATGCAAATTGAAGTCTGGATTTCTCACTCTTGCATTATGTGTATCCCCCTGAAAAATTCACTGGGTTGTTTGTTATTGAGCTAGAGTGCTTTAAAAGAAGCACCAGAAGAGACTTATCTAGGAGTAAGAAGAACTTGTTATGATACTAGGCATAGAATAATTGAATAATGGAATATCTATTAAGAGTCATAGAGCCTACACAATAATGCTGTACATTGACATCAGAGAAAATGTTGGTTTTGAGTCATCTTTTTTTGCTTTAACTTATCTTTTATTAGTGACAGTGGTCTACTTTACTGTTGCTTATAAATAAATTACTGTCTTTCTAGAAAGCTTATGCATGTTTAATGATTTGGCCTTAATTTCTTTGTCTCATGAAATGGTAGCTAGCTTTGTTTCATCATGCTGTTCAGCTTTGGATCAAGTTGTGTGTATACTGTCCCTATCCCTCCTTAAGCAAATGGGTAAGGGAATAACATGTGAGTTGAGCTCTGATGCACATCTGATTTCCACATGTGACATGCAGTTTTGAAATTAGATTTAACTTTGCAAGTGGGTTGCATTACTTTAAGATTTCTTCCAAAAGTTCTCTTTCTTTTAAAAATCTATTCATTGGCTTCAAGAGTGGGAGAAGCCATGTGGCAGTTCAGAGAACCCATATGCTATTATTAGCTTTGCTACCCTTCCATATAAATGTGATTCACAGTACTACAATATTATATCATACAAGCCACCATGCTGTGCGGTGGTAGCTTTGTCAGTGATTCAGCAGCACTAGAGCGTTCTTGGTGGCATATTCTCAGAGTGGTTTTACACACTCATAGACAGGTTACTTCTGAAAAATATTGCCAAGGAACAGTGGTAGAAGAAGATAAGACACTTCCGTGCCCTATTTATGGGCCTGGGGGGCAGCTGGAGTGGATGGGGCTTAGGTCTGAACCAGGACGGCTCTACTCGCCATTATACTTTTTAGCTGTGACGTGGTTGACAAGTGAATGTGCTGTAATAAGTTGATGTGCCTTTATTAAATAAATCTCTTAGCCTGTTTTGTTTTGAGCAGTCAATCAAGTAAAACAGGCAATTTTGGAAGAGGTAGCTGTGTTAGTCTGTGCAAACATTTTCAAGTAAAATCCAAAGAAACAAAACAAGACAAAAACGTGTGGCACCTTGAAGACCAACTATTATATTTTAATGTGAGCTTTCATGGACAGGTCCACTTTGTCAGGCATATGGAAAAGCTCACATGAAAGTATTGTTAGTCTTTAAGGTGCTACTTTTTTTTTTCTTGTTTTGTTTGTTTGGATTTTTCCTGATGCAGTAAAACAGGCGGTACATCTTGATATTTTATTCATTTACTACCTGTAAAAAGTAATAAGAATATCTGTTTCACATATAATAAAATCATAGTGTGATGTTTGTTTATTTCTACCTCTCTTGAGGTCTGGCCTAATAATTTCTGACTGACAGCTAATATGCTGGAGTTGTTTGCAAGGAAAACAGTTGAAAATTGTTTTGAAAGAGGTTGCCATGTTGATCTGTTTCAGAATGTATGACAAAAACAAAACTAAAGTTAAAAGGGGAGTAGGGGAGTATTGTGATACTTTGAAGACTGGAGAAGTGGACTGTAATCCAGAAAAGCTCACACTGAAACAGAGTTGTTGAAACAGATTTTGTTCATCTCTGTGTAAAGGAAGCAGGATCTTGCTTCAGACCTGGGGTTTTCTCTCCTTTCCAGACAGCTTTCATGAAATATGTGGCCTGTTTCTTCATCTGCTGGCGAAAAGTTTTTGAAAGAATATGAGCTTTTTAAAAAAATGTGTTGTTAGTGTGATACAGCCCCATTAGTCCTTATTTTATGGAATTAAAGACTTGGAATACTACAAATAAGTCTACTGTTCTAGTTCAGATGTTTAATACCTTTGCACTGACTTTTATGGCTCACAACCAGGCCTTGAAAATATCTCTTCTCTGGACTACAGCTTCCTAGCTGGACTTTGCAGTCCAAACAAGTAAAATTTCCAAGCTGTGTAACAACCAATTTCTTCAGGTGGTTTATGTGGAAACAATGGTTTGAATGTAAAAGGACAAATCTGTAGGATACCTGATTTCAAAGACACTGTTACGCTACCTGTTGGGTCTTAGCTTTCTGAAAGAAGCTCCCCAGTAGAGGCAACACGTAGCCAGAGAATCTGCTGTTGCACTGCTCAAATGGCCAACTCATGTTTTCCACACTTTCTCTTTTGTTTCAGCTTCATGTTTCCTGGTCTCGGCCATCAGGGTACGTAAAAACTATGAAGAGAGTCTTAACATTAAAGTTCAGAAAAAATTAGGAAAAGATGATGTGGTCCTTAAAATTGCACAAATGCAAGAGCAGGTGATACCTTTATTAGACCACTAAAAAATCAAACAAACAGTGAGCTTTCAGGGGTCAAGTCCACTTCCTCAGGCCATGCACCAATATTTTATGGATATCCACAAAAATATATATATTTGCATGATTCACACAATATTGGTGCATGGCTTGAGGAATATATATATATATTTGCATGATTCACACAATATTGGTGCATGGCTTGAGGAAACGGACCCCCGGAAGCTCACTGTTTGTTCGATTTTTTTTAGTGGCCTAATAAAGGTATTACTTGCTTTTGCATTTGTAACATTAAAGTGATGTTGGTGGAGAAATCTTAAGTTAGATGCACTGGAGTGAAACATGCGTATAAAACTTGGAACTGCAAGAATTACTTTCTGGTTTCTTTAAAAAAATGCCACTCTGTGCAAACAGGTGTTTCAGCTAAAAGTGTAGGGTGCTGAGATTTTTGACAGAATTGTCTGAGCGCCTTATTGGCCTGCACTTAATCTCTAAAGACTGGAGCACCCAGAGTTATTCAGAGAGAAATCAGAAATCCTGATAATATGTAAATGTAAAAGAATAAGGACAGTTTAATTAGAGGTCCTTTCTCCATTTTGGTAAGAGCTGCCATTAGCCATGATGGTCTGATTTAAAACCTGGTTTGATAAAAGACTTGTTCAGCTTTAACCATGGTTTACTGATGAAGCTGTTATTTATGGCTGAGGCTGACAGGATGTAGATATTTGCCAGGGAGGAGAGAGACTCTGAGAAGGAGGTGGGAGGGGGAAATGTCTGGTAACAGCATGTAGTATCCATGGGTTGCTGATGCTTGGCCCAGAGCATGTGAATTCACTTGCCTTTTCAGTTTGCTGCAGTGCTCTGCAATGGCTATACATTGATGGGAGGTGTATAACTTTAGGATAAAACTGCATCGAAGAAGAATCTTAAGCCATCTTTGTATTGTGTTGGTATAGGTATGATTCCCATGCAACAGCAAGGCTTCCCAGTGGTGTCCGTTATGCAGCCCAATTTGCAAGGGATTATGGGAATGAACTATGGCACTCCGTTACCTCCTGGAACAATGACCATGCAGGTTTGGGACTGAAATTTGTGTTACATCACCGTGAAACTGTTTGGCTTGTTCTGTTTCGGGAACAGTGACATTAACTTATTGTTCAAATGGGGGTGGGGGGCAAAAAACCCAAGCAAGAGATGTTACAGGTCTACTAGCCTAGGATTCTGGCACCGATCATTTTGAATATTCTTATTTTTTTCTCTATTTTCATCAAAGCTTTTTGGGGAAATCATCCTTTGAAGCTTTCCAAAATAAATATCATATTGATGCAACAGCTATGTCACCAGCAGCCTACCTATGGCATTCCCCAGTATCCCAGGTGTAAGGGAATAAGCCTGTAATGCTATTGGAGAGGATGAATAGAAGGTCCTTGTGCCGGAGGCTGTAATGCAGTCCTCCCAAATCAGCATATTCCAGGTATGTTGAATTTACAAGCCCCATCATCCCTGGCTAGCATTACTGCCAGCATGATGTCTTATAGTCTAACCCGTCTGCAGAGTGTTGGATTGGTGAAAGCTAAGCTTAGAATATGACTAACACTACAGTGTTGAAATCAACAGAGAGAAACTGAGTGACCTGCAATTTTTAAAATCTTGCTCTTGGTCCGTGTTTTTCACGTTGTGTAGTTTTATTAAAAGTCTACCCCACAGGAGCTGTTGATTTCAACGTGAGGGGTTTCTGCTGATTGTATAGTTTTTCATGCCTCTTTTATGTTTTTCTTCAACATGAAACCACTTTGATTCTCATTTTACCGCAGGGTGGCATGCCTCTGGGTCACATGCAGACCGCTGGAATGCCGTACATGGGGCAGGCTCCCTTCCTTGGAATGCGCCCAGCAGCTCCTCCCTACACCCCTGACATGCAGAAGCAATTTGCTGAAGAGCAGCAGTAAGTGATGCTTAGAGGAAGAAAGATTCCTCCCTCAAAAATAGCATTTTTTGAAAACTACAAGTGAACGTGGAGTGGACATGGCCCCCAGGCTTCTCACCCTGTTGAATAGGGTAAAACGTCCAAATTTTGGCCACAGAGGAGGGCCTTTCGAGCAAATCTTAGTGTGTGGGCAGATTATATACAAGCAGAAACGATCTCTTCAAGTATTGAGGTAGCACTTGAGGTGCTGAGTGCAAAAAGGATCACCTCTTCGAAAGCTTGCTTTTGGTGATGTGAGTACACCCTCCTCCAGGGAGAAACATTGCACAGTTGCAGGGCCGATTGAGCTACAGCATTTCTCCCTGGTGGGGTGATTTTTCATTTGCAGAAGAATGAGGTGGTAAAGTGACTATAGAATGTAGGTTGTCCGGTTGAGTCTTCAAATACTCTTCATCTCTACCCCATCAAGTGCTCCTTACATATATAGACTTATATATAGACTTGATTTCAAAACCCAACCTGTTTTTAAGATTTTGGTCATTTAAAACTTCAAATTTAGGTGCTTCCGCTTCTGCATGTAAGGAAAAGAGATTTTCTAAAGCTTCTCTTCCTGATTACTGTGGTCTGTTGCTTTCTCCAAACTTAGCAAAGAGTTGGTTGTCGAAACCATAGTTTAACAAGCTGGGGTGACCCACCAGGAAGCTGAAGTCAGAACAGAGGCAGAGCATAAGGTGTTTTCATTTGTCTGTGTGCACAACCTTCCTACCGCTGTAGAAAGGAGGGAGCAGCAATTCCTGCCTCTCAGCAGATGGCCAGGTTGGTTCTGATGCCGTGGAGTCTTGTTTGGATGTCTGTAATTGATTGGTGGTTCCAGCCACAAGTTTAAATTTAAGAAGAGAAAGTTGATTTAATATACACTGCTGGAGATATTCCAGTAAGCTCAGGTTTATGGTGCAAGAAGCTGTTGTTAAACGTGGAGTGGATGTAAATCTTTCACTGTGAATTCTTGCCTAAACCTTGGTTAATCTCCCAAGCAATACACGAGGATCACAGTTTGAGTTTCTGAACTTAAGCTGTAACCCTGAAGGGATGTATAAAGAGACATCACCAAAAGCTGCTTGTCTCTCTGCAGGGAAAGAGACGGTGACAATTTCTTAATCCTAGCTTGCTTGTTGCATCCATAATGCTTAAACAGGGTTACCAACTATGTTTTGTACAGGTCACTTAAGATTCTGATTTCATTCCTGGTTTGTGGTCAGTCTGTGAACGTGGTTTTGCTTTCCAAGTCCACTTAGTTATGGAAACCAGGGAATTACGCAGTTGTTCAGGAAAAAGATTGAATACTATTTTTAATCAGCACAATAATTATCCCGTTGTAGGAAACGATTTGAACACCAGCAAAAATTTTTGGAAGAGGAAAGGAAAAGGCGCCAGTTTGAAGAGCAGAAGCAAAAGCTACGGCTTTTAAGCAGCGTGAAACCAAAGGTACATTTTGAATGGTGTGTTCAGGATAACATGTTTGAATTTTAGCTGATTATCTTCTGCCAGGCTGGAAGACAAAAACAACTAACTTAAAACTTTCACAAAATCATAGTATAAACTCTTGTCAGCAAACAAAGCATCAACAAAAACAGTGTAATAGGATGTGTGGTGTGATGGCTTCAGCTGAAAAGAGGAGGCTCAAAAGGTGCCGGGCTCTTTTTGACCATGCTAGGTTTTCCATAAAAGCTGCAAATTCTGCTATAGATTAGCTCTCTCATAGCAAATCACGTCTATTTCAGATGGGTGAGAAAAGCAGAGATGATGCACTGGAAGCCATCAAAGGGAACTTGGATGGGTTTTCCAGAGATGCTAAACTCCACCCCACCCCTACATCACATCCAAAAACTGCAGGTAATGTATTTTCATCAGGGAGCTGGAAATGCAAACCTCTAACAGATTTAGCTTCAGAGTATTGAAACATTTTAGCGGTGTATCGAATCAGACATACTTGTTTTCTTCACTTGAGCACCAGCAAAACCCTTAGTTTTATTTAGCTGATACAATGAAATTGCAGTCCAGCCAACGTTAAGCATTTATAGGTAGATTTCATAGATTTCAGCCAGAGAGATTTAACCATTTAACTCTTTTTAATCACGACTGAATTATGGCTATAGTGGGCTGTAATCAAAAGCAGAAGGCTACAAAGTGTTTGAGAAGAGGCAGTAATTTAAAAGTATTTTAGGAGATTAAAAACAACAATTTAGGAAATTGTAGGTTGTGATTGCAAATTTTCACCTTTCCTGGGCATTGCATGATAACTGTATTTTATGTTTCTGTTGTTGTTGTTTTTAAAGTTAATTTTATTCTGAAGAGTTGAGGTGCTGTTGGCTAAAATGGTGGGCTGTCCCAGTGGTTTGCAGTTTGAATAAAATGCAAACCAAATAAAATGTGTGTATACAAACAATAAAATGGAGCCAGCAAAGTTCAAAATGAGATAAACAATCCATTTAGTTTAAAAATGGGGTTAAAATTTAGCAGTTGAGAATGTTATTCTCTCTCCTGAGGATTTTTTAAAATACAGCAGACTTCCTAAAGGATCAAAAGAGTGGTCCTGCATAGGTACTACATTCCCTTGTGAATGTGCCACTACCGTGGAGACCCCAGCAGATAGCTTCCCTGCTCTATAGAATGAAAGTATCGTATACAAAACCTCCCTGGATGATCTAGGATGGGAGACATTTTTAAAAAAAGGTAATACCTGAAGTTTTCATCCTTTGCTTAAGATGTTAAGCAACATCCAGTTGCTTAAGCAACTGCCTTCTTGGTTTTGAACTTGACAGCCGCTTGCCTTGTCCATAGTGCAAGTGTAAGCATCAGACTAGGCTAAACTATATACTTTTCCTTGCTCTCCGCTTCCCATGTGCGGATGTTCCTTCATAAGATTAAGGTCTCAGATTCTGGGCAGGTTTCCTCCTCTCCCCGCCCCCGCCTCAGTCCAGAGGCTTTTCCATCAACCTCCCGTCTGGCAGATCAGGGCCAGAAATAACAAGGGAACTAGAAAAATAGCAGCTTAGGAAACAGCTGCCCAACAGGATAAATCAGATTGCTTTAAAGGCATCAGTCCATTTAGCCTCTTCTAGAAATTGCCATTTCTTGCTCTTTCCTTTTTTCTTTATCCTTTCTTTTTAAAATTTGAAGCAAGTGTCCTGTTTGCATCCATTGACTTTCATTTTGTCTGTTTGTATGTGTGTGGTGTGTGTGTGTCTGTGTCTTCATTCCATTTTTCAGATCATCCCACGCCATCCCATTCTACTGTGTCTGTCTCCCATACCCCTGCTTTTCTCGACGACGACGAGTTTAGTGACTTTATACAGGGTCCTGTTGAAATCCCGTCATTTGTGCCTCCAACCTCTTCCCAGCCTTTTCCATCTTGCCATCCTTCTTCCCAGACTGGGCAGCGGCTTTCAGAGAAGGCTGTGGCCCAGACACTCCCTTCCGTCCAGATTCCTGTGTCCTCCATCCTCCATGGTGCCATGGGGCAGGTTCCTTGTTTCTCTGCTTCTCCAGCTTCACAAAACACTCAGAAAACAGGTAACATGCCATATCTTTGCTGGGGGAATGAAACACATCAGGACCATGGGAGAGCACTGATTTCATGCTTAATTCCATCTGATCCTGGGGGTGGCCTGCTTATTGTCTTCCAGGTGCCGTAGGACTACAACTGCAGGGATCCTTCACCATTGACTCAGCTAGCTAGGACTGAGGGAACTGGTTGTCTTAACAGTATCACATCTGATCTAGTAACTGCAGCGAGGAAAGGGATTTTAAATTAGAGTTGCAAGATTTAGGCTGTAATCTTGAACATAACGGAGCAAGCGTTACACACGTGGAACATCATGTCCAAGTAAACACGCAGACGGTTATTCTGCTAGTTGGTTAAAAGGTTGACAGGTCACGTAGAGCCAGGATGGGGAACCTTTGGCCTACCAGGCGATTTAATCTTCAGCTTCCAGAAGCACCAGCCAGCTGTAAGGTGGAATGGGATATATATTCCAAAACATGTGATGAGCCAAGGGTTCTCTACTCCTGCTTTGGGCCATTACTTTTTAAGGTACATAAGTACTTGCAAATCCATGCGTGACAGAGGACTTCCCAGGCATGCCTCTTGCTCGTGGACAGGAATGCCTCTTCTGAGAGGTCTATTACTGTGACAGCAGACTTAGGTGGGAAGTGCCAACAGAAATGAAGCCAAAATGGGGTAATTGAGAAACAGAAGGTTTCATGATATGTGGCAGAACTACAAGTACCAAGGTACAACGCATATTTGATAAAGAAAAAATAATCTGGAAAGTTATTCTAAAAATAAAACCTTCATCTTTTTGTAAATATTATGCCAGTGAGAGTGAGTCTGTATGTAGAAAACCATGATTTGAATCTAGTCTTAAATCTAGTCTAGTGATTTAAATTGATTTGATTTAAATCAGATCCACCATGATAAGAGGCAAGAAATAGCCAGAAGAGGATTGTGTATGCTTAGTAATCCCAGAGACCTGCTTCTTATATCACGTTAATCCAGAATTGTTTGGCATGTTGTATGTTCTGGCTGACAGCTTCCTTTGCAGTTGGGGTCAGTTAACCAAACTGCAGCCCTTAATCTGTGATTCAATTCTATTGGTATTGAAATGGGTGAGTAGCCAGAACTCTGCCTTGTTTCTCCCATTCCATGCCAGAGAGAGAACCCATGGGCTGAATCCTTGGGGGAAGAGACCAGCCAGAATGCCAGCTCTTGCTGTGCTTGAACTTTAGGCAAGAAACCATTTTTCCTTTGCTTTGGTGAACGACTCTCAGTGGCATTGGAAGCAGGTTTCAGCCAACATGCGCCAGCATGCTTGCTGGTACCCTGTTAAGTCAGAATTCTGGAAAATACCAGGTTACCATGACTGGTGAATATGCCCAGAATGTTAATTGCAAGGAAAAAAGCGAGAGAGGCCACCCAACATCGTGTGTGTTCCTCTTTCTGCACCTCAGCATTTCCTTTTTGCTTGCGGAATCTTGTAAGGGGGTGGCGTTTCAAATGAAGTAGCTAACCAAGTTGAAACGATTCCTCCTTTTATTTATCCAGGCCCTTCCTTGGAAGAGAAGCCCCTGCCAGCTGGTGGGTTGAGTGAATTTGGGCAGACTTGGGTCAAAGCTAAAACTCCGGGAGCTCAGCTCAGTGCTGCAGCCTCGGCTGTACACTGCACTGATCCCGGGTTAGCAGCCAGTCCCTGGAAGTCTGGAGGGGTGCTCCCAAGCAGCACCCCCAGTCCAGAGGCAAACAAGGCTTCAGAACAAAACTTGTCAGTTGAAGAGCGTGGTGAGCAGATCCGTGTCTTTGGCAAAGCATACGCTGCAATACCGCTTCAGCGTGCTAACCTCTTGATGTGGATGCTGGATGATTTTGCTCTGAATCCCTGCTTGAATAACAGTGTTTGTTCTCTTAACCTGCACATAACATCGGCAAGATCTCATTCTGATTTTAGAATTCTTTTCTTCCTCCCCTTTAACCCCAACACAGTTAAAACCTAACACTGTTTTTGAATAAGATTCAGACCTGGCTTGCTTTCATTAAAATGTTGTTTCGATCGAGCATGCCTTTCTTGTGATTTTTTTTTTGTCTCGGCCGTCATTAACTCTGTGGGGTGGAGATGGATGTTTAATTCCCAGAGGACACCACCACCGCCTTGATGGAAAGTGATGTGTATAGATTAGAAATAGGCAAAAGAAAGTCCCTTGCCACATAATGCATAATTAACTGTTAGAATTCATTACTGCAGCGTGTGGTTACTGGATGCTCTTAGCTGGTATTTACAGTAGTGCATTAGAAGCCATCTCCTTCTTTTGATCTGCTAAAGTGATGGTTCGTCTTTAATACAGTTCAGCTTAAAATACTTAATGAGCAGCTTTCCAAGGATTTGGGATACTGTGCTTGTGTTTCACCTTCTTTAGCTTACCTGCCCAGCAAAGATTTCCGTTTGAATGATTTTCATTCAAATGGTTGCATTTGTTTCCAGAAAGCTGTTGGATTTTAGTAAAAAGCTTACCTGAATTAATGACGCTGCTTAAGTCATTCTCATGGTGTGACTACAGAAGGCAACACACTATATTGACAAAGTGGTTGTCATGAAGTACGTGAAGGGTCTGAGGACCGGGAGAGTGTTAGATTAGTATTCCAGAAAAAATACTCCTTTTAGTAGTCAGTTTTTCTAAGGTAGAAGTGTTAGAACATCTGAGGGAGGCCATAGAACTTACCATCCTTGTTTTTTTAATGAATGGGATGACTGGCTTGGTTGTACTGCATTTATTTTACCAATTGTCCAACCATCGTAGAAGCTCTTCCTGAGAGCAAACGGCAGAGAGAGGTAGCAGAATTACTGTGATGTGGTGGACCAGAGTGGGAACCTCTGATCCGTATGGGGAAAGCGAGTCTCTGCCCTTATGTTAATGGTGTTTTTCCTTTTAAACCAAAAGCATGTCTCTTTTACCGAACTATTTGTGGAAAGCTAATTTCTTCCTTGAATAACATAATTTGCTCTGTCAGAAGACAACAAAAATGTTTCAGATGAATTTTTAGCAGCCGATGTTTCCTAAATGCCAGTCTTTCTTTCTGTGCATTTATCTTAGGTGTTGGAGTATTTCCTTCACAGGATCCTATCCAGCCGTTGATGCCCCCCTGGATTTACAATGATAATTTAGTTCCAGGTAATAATAATAATAAAGATTGTGACATAACTATCTGCCATTGACATTATTGATATTAGAAACGTTGGAAGCTTATCTCTGTTTCTGAGTACATTATGATTATAGCAACTTTTGTTTCTTAAGACGCTTTGGTTTTTAAAATGCTTTGGAGACCTGGCAAGCAGAGGGGAGGCACCGTATGAAATATCGATACGATGATACTGAATTTTAAACCCAGTCCAGGTGTTGAGAGTTTTTTCTTTTAACAAGAACGATAAAAACAGAAGCGCCCTCTTCAAAAGCATAATTTATCCGACAGGTGTGTTTCCCTGTCTAATTCCATACATGTTTTGGTTGCTCTGTCTTCACAATGGAAGCAGCTGCCTCTGGAACAGTGTGGGTTTGGTGGTGTCCAAGATCAAAGAGTCTGTTTGCCTGATGCAAATTTATATGATGACATGTTGCCATCTGAGACAAGAAGCCACAGGCATGAACAACCAGCTCTTTCCTCCTTTTCAGATTTGTACAAGAAAATTTTAGAAACCACTATGACCCCTACTGGGATAGACACCGGCAAACTGTATCCCATCCTGATGTCTTCTGGACTGCCCAGGGAGACTCTCGGACAAATATGGGCCTTAGCGAATCGCACGACTCCTGGGAAGCTGACAAAAGAAGAGTTGTATACTGTTCTGGCAATGATAGCTTTAACTCAGGTAGGATTGAGTACAAATTGTGGTGGAAAGGTCTGCTGTAGCTTAGGGCTGTTTGTGTCTGAAACCATAATCCAGGGCTACTGTTAGGCCACGTTTGACAGCTGCTTCCGGCAGCTGGTTTTGGTGTCCCAGAAGGGCAGAAAATTGTTAATTATTTACAGTACAGTCCTGTAGCCATCCAATTTTAAATAAGTCTCGTTTAATTTATTCAAATGCATGGCTTTTCATGTGCTGCTATTCTTAACTAACTGCAGATAAAGGATTGGGAACAGTCTGTAGGATTGTGCTCAAATCCTTTTGTTTCCTGTTGTGTCATCCGTGTTGCTTTTCTCTTTCCCCATATACAGAGAGGAGTTCCGGCCATGAGCCCTGATGGTTTAAATCAGTTTTCTTCTGCCCCAATCCCAACGTTAAGTGGGCTTCCCTTGGCCATCTCTGCCCCAGTGAGCCAACAGCCTATGATGCCACCTGGGCCACCAGTTTCCATGCCTCTTAGTATGGGGCCACCAGTCGTGGGGCTCAGCATGGCTGCACCAGTGGGCGGAACGGCAGCGCAGGCTAGTTCCGGCACCTTCATGCCCTCTTACCCTGCAAACCAGGTTAGTGTTGTTTGAGTTGCATAATAAGCTGGCAGCAATATTGAAGTGTGTCCATTTTTTAAGCTGAGGTTGACCCTGCTGTTAGGACAGAAGGAAGCATCTGCCTCAAGCAACATGTTTTGAATGCTGTGAAAGGGAAGCAGTGGTTAGTTCGGTTTACTTTGTTATTGTATTTTTAGTACCAAAGGTGGTGGGGGAGGGAAGGTGCTTCTGCATCATTTCTGCCTCATGTACTAAAATAGGTTGGCTGGTTTTTAGACATTGGGCATCTTGACTTGAGTTGAGGGGGATCCCTATTTTCTGATCCACCTGAAGGAGCAAAGCCCTGGGGCCGCCCCTGCTGTTAACTATAGGTTGAACAGTAGAGTTCACGTGAATATGTCCAGTTACAGAGCCAGCTTATCCTGCAGCAGCTGGTTATAGTAGGGGATATAAGCCTTGGGAATGGGAAGAGTTGCCTCAAGAAATGTATTCTTGTATCAAACGCCTTAGGTACTGACATGAGCCTCTGAGGCTCAGCTCTTGAGTCTCCCCCATGGCCAGAGTAAGGACTCTTTTTGTTACAGCCCAGCATCTCTGAAATTCCCTCTCCAGATCACTTGGAAAGAGAAGCCTTCTGCCATGTGAGGGGTACCATTTTCCTTAGTTCCTCGTCTAGGCACTTTCCTTTAAAATAAAAGTAGTTTGTAACTCAGTGGAATTCCCTGCGCCTATATTCCAGGTTTCTTGATCCATTTCATGTCAGCTGCCAAAAGTTCTAAGAGAAACATACTAAAGCAGCAGCATTTTGCATGTATTGTGCAGTTACCAAAGAAGGAACGGACAAAGCATGGCCTTTCGGATATTTCTGGATTCCTACTCCCATTAACCCTAGCCTGGGGGGGGGGGGGAAGGATTGCCACACTTCTTTACACACATCTGGAGGGCTGCCCTTTGCCGACTCCTGAATTGAAGGTGGCATTCTTCTAATCAGTACATGGGGGCATGGGGACTTCAAATACGTTGGGAGAGAAACTCTGATGTGCTCAGGCACAAAAGAGCCCTGAGATTCCCTTTGTCCAATTTAAATTGAGCTCCAAACAGTTTTCATTTGTCCCAGCTTCTCTCAGAAAAGCAGTCTCTCCCCAGCTCAACAATTGACACTAGCATTCTCTCTCTCTCTCTCTCTCTCTCTCTCACACACACACACACACACACACACACACACACACACACACACACACATACAGAGAGAGAGACACACACATAAAGAGAGAGAGCAAAATGACACACAATATGCAATTTAGTATGTAACACTTCTTCACACACATTTTTTTTAACTCTTTCTATTTAGCACAGGTGGAAATGTTTTTCTTTACCAAAGCTTTGAAAGAAATCTTTTGTAACACATTTGTCTCGTAATTCAATGAGTAAATGCTGTTGGCCCTGATGGGTATTGTTTGTGTATTTTTACTGTTGTAAGCATCTCTGGGAGCTTTGTCTGAAGCGCAGCCAATAAAAAACGCACAAAATGTATGAACAAGAGAGTTGCAGTATGACAGCGAATAATAACAAAATGGTTTTGTTTCATCTAGGCAGCCAAACCAGATGATGATGATTTTCAAGATTTCCAAGATGCTTCTAAATCAGGTGGCCTTGACGATACCTTTACGGATTTCCAAGCAGAGGCGCCTGGATCAAACAAAATGATTCCTGCCCACAGCAGGAGCAGGTAGTGAATTTTAATTTTTACATTATTTAATTATTCTCAGTCCCTAATTGCCCAGGAACAGCATAAGAGAAAGTTAGGATTAGACCCATACTGTGTAATATAGCGATGCTCTCAAGGGATGGGTGTAAACTTAGTCATGACGAACTTTAGTCCCATTAGATAATATAATATTAATGTTTTACTCCTTGGCAAGAATCCTATTGATGTTCACATAAGGTTGGCATAACTTGACGCAGCTCCTTGCAACAGTGTCAGGGCGTGTCTTGGTTGTGTCCTTGGTCACGCACCTGACTACACAACAAAGATGCTCTCCAGCACCTTGTCAATTGGCCACAATTTTTTTTTGTGTCTTTTGTTCTGCCAGGTGAGGCAAACCTGATAGGAACAGAAGTAGCATTGCAGCCCTTATATTATGGGTAGCACTGGGTTTCCCCCCCCCCCCCTTTTGTTCAATCATTCTAATAATTGTGTGAGCTTCTCATGGCTCAGGAGAGAAGGAAATTTGATTGCCTCATTCAGGGATCAGTGGTGACTATGATTTCTATGTCTAATATAAAGACCTTTGTTGCCCTTTGTGGGATGTGGGTGTCTTTTTAAGAGAACAGAATGGTTGATGCAGGTTTTCTGTTTAACTGTTTAGTGTCAAAACCTTCCATTCCATGGCTCTTAGAAAGTTCCTAAAACATCTAAACAACCTAAAGTTAATCTATGAATGTGTACTGCTTTAAACTCTTAATTCTTAACTACCTATTGGTGTAACTTTACGCTGTGCAACTAGGATGATGTCATCAGCCTTCAACGGTAATATTTCATGGAATTGGATCGAAAGCTTCCTGCCTCCTTTTTTTTTCCCAGGCTACCTAGGGCTCTCTTTTGCCCTGGGGAAAACTTTGGGGGTTTCAGGACAGGGGTTGTTGGTGGTGGTGGTGGTGGTGAGCTTTTAATACCCCAAAACAACTGCTGGATCCATAGCACCAGTCCTGATGCCAGCTCCTAAGGAGAAGATGGGCCTGTTTCATCCTCAGCCCATTTCCTTTGCTCTGGGACAGAGTTAGGTACTTGTGTATCTATATCTGCTTCTTTCTGCCTTGCTGAATGTGTTGAAGTTGCTGTAGGCTTGGGCGCTACTAGCCTATTTTATGTGGGTTTCAAAAATTGGTGCAGAGAAGGCTAGTTTTTCTGGGAGAGAGTATGGAAGGGGCGAGAGATCTGATTGCACCATTAACCAGAGGGATTCCTTTCTATTTGGCACCTATTCTACTTGCAGGTGTGCTTTTAAAGGGAGATTTAAGTGGTCTCCCGTTCAGGATCTGCTCTGGCCTGCACATGCTTAGTTCCGGCAGTGCATTTGTTTCTTTGTTTGTTCATTCATTCATTCCTTTGAAGAATTTATATCCTGTTCTTTAGGCAGGCTGCTTACAAGAAACACAGTGTTACAGTTCCTGCCCTCAGGCTTATAATCTGAATTTAAAACATAACACACAAGGAATAAGAGCTTGCAAGGGAAGAGGAAGAAAAGAGTTCACTGTGACAGTGACCAGGTGGATGTTGATGCTGAGGATCATCAGATTGGCCATGAGTATTCATGGGTTTGTACAGGAATACAATAAGTTGTTCAATTTAAAAAAAGAATTAAACATCATATTAAAAATATTAGATAAGAGCTTTACTGGAGCAGATTTTAAAGCAACAAAAGTTCGAACAGTCCCATTTTTATGTTCACAACTCTGATCCCTTGTTCTTCAGGAAGTACTGAGGCATAAATGGCAGTATTATAGGCCCGTGTATATGCGTTGTGTATGTGTGACTCTTTTTCCTTCTGTTGTATGTCTGGATGAACTTTTATTGCATATTCCATCATGAGTAGGTGTATGTTCTTGCGTCATCAGGAACTGGCTTTGTGCCACATAACGGTGTGCTCTATTTTTAACCCAGGAGAATTTCTCCTCTAATGACTAAGAATGGCTGTAAATTTCTCAGGAGAAACAGAGAGACTGCTTTGATGAGCCCTCTTCTCTCATTTCATTTAGCGCTTCTTCGATGCTGATCCCACTGTCAGGCACACACATGCCACCCACTGTGGACAAGTACGCTGTCTTTAAAGGGATTTCCTCTGACAAGTCCGCTGAAGGCCCACCTTCCCGTGGAGGTAAAAATGCACCTGTCAAACACATGAATGCTATGCCGTTCAGTTTTATTGGGTAGACTGGATGCAAGAATTAACAGAATCACTTCCAGTTGATAAGTGTGATGTGTTATTCACTGGGAAATTCTCTCCCTGAAGACCTGTTGAACTGGAGTTACATGTAAATGTTGACTTGTTCTTGCACAGCCCCTGAGTTTTCTTGTGGGAGGAGGGAACCCAGTGGATTTTGGTCTAAGGGCCCACTCCATATGTCTTTGCCTTCCATCCCACCACATTCATATTCCCTGTACTAAAGTCTAGTACTTGAGAGTGCTATATATCTGCCTTTGCCTCGTTGCAGGATAATTAGATCTTAAAATTAAGCTCAAATTGATAGGTCCTTGATAGTGAGATATATAAGGCATATTATTTCTGGTTCAGGAAGCCTTTAAATGTTCGCTAGTAGCTACTCTAAAATGTCTAGTCTACATAATACTGTCAATTTAAACCATGTATAGTTTTCTTTGTGATTACAGCCTAACTGTATTGTAACCAAATTTCATTTTTTAAAAAAAATTATATGCACAGTAGATACTGGAGACAAATACAGTGCATTCCGAGAGCTGGAACAACCATCTGAGAGTAAACCTGGAGGTAAGTACATCAAATTTGGTGTCATCAGTATTTTTCCTGCATTGCCTCCATAATTGTCTGGTGGGTGGTATGTTTGTTGTAATTTTTTGGAAATGAGCTCTATAGGATTGGTGAAATCCTGTTAGCATTGGTCCTAGTGAGCACATTAGTATTTCATTGGCAAGCTTTACATTAAAACAGGCTTACCTTACCCAGCATATTAGTTGTCCTGAATTGCAATGGCTCTGATCAGTTTAAAGAGCACCCTGTCAAGTCATAGCTGATAATAGTGGAATAGAGACTGACAAATAATAAGATCTTTTGTAAGCTAACCTTGCCTGGTTAGTGGTTAAATCCATGTAGTAACATTAGCACTTTGATGATGTAATGCCTCCTACATTTTAGGGATAGAATCAAGAGACTTTTGATCCATCACATGATGAGGACATAGACTTTTTAAGGGAGGGAGTGAAAATTAAGGGAATGGCAGTCATTAACATTTTTTTGAAAGTATCCTTTATTGAAAGTATCCACATTTGAAGTGTTGCTGCCATGCTGCTCAGTATAAAAAGGTGCAAGGAACCGTTCCGCTGTGGTGAGGGCAAACAAACTTAAACCTGTCCATGCAGCAAAAGGTTTGATCCAATTTATTGTTAAAGAATGAGAAGTTGGTCACATATATTGCCATTTTACCCCTTTTAACCCTTTCACCAGCTTTCATTTCTAATGGAAAAGCTTGCAATCCATCAGTAAGTTGACTTTTGATGTGTCATTCATCAGTTCAGATCAATATCAGTTTCACAAAAAAGAAAAGAAAAAAGAAAAGAAAACTGAAGCATGGGATCTCATTCCCATATGGCACTAATAATATTTAATGTGTGTTGAGTGGGTTATTTTCGTTTGGTTCATTTTGGCTTGCAGACGTGTTCACTTTACAATCACATTTGTGAAACTGACTTGACTGGTGGGTTTTGTGTGTGTAGGGCGGTGATGGTAATCTGAAACATGGAATAATGCATGTGTGTGAACTGGGCATGTGAAGATCCAGGTATCTATAAAATAGGAAAACGTAAAGACTGTTTTGTGTTAACAATGAATAACGTATTTCAACAGTAGCTTATGTGTAAATATGTCAGGCTGGTGAATGGGTTAATCAAAATAAGACTATGCTTAAACACCCCTTTTTAGACTGAAAAATACACATTGATGGTTGTTATTAAAATAACCTGCTAAACTTCTATACTTCAATTGCTTAAAAGCCTGAGAGGGAAATGATTATGCTGCACAATTAATTTACTGTCTTCTTTCTTGCTTACATTTATGTCTCACCTTCCCTCCTTTGAACTCAAGACAATGTACGTGGAGCCCCTCTTCTCCACCTTATCTTCCAAACAACAACTCTCTGAGGTCCATCAATCTAAAAACATGTCACCAGCCCAAGGTCACCTAGTGAGCTTCACTGAATGATCCCTAGGCAGTTAACAAAATATAATAATTTTTTAAACACTACTAAAACATGGCAAATTACTTCAACAGCAAAAAAAAAGGCAGATGATTACTAAAGTAGCTGTTTATGAAGCACCAGTTGGCTTCATAAACCAATCTTTAAATTCCTCACTGAAGAAACCGTTTTTGACCTGGTGCCTCGAGATTATGTCAGAATCAGTCATAGGTCCATGAGGAATCTTCCATAATGCCGCCATATTAGAGAAGGCCATCTCCCCTTTTTTCCACATAATGTGCTGTATGTATCTTAAGAAGAACCTCTCCTGGAGATTATAAGGTATGGGTAGGCTGACACAGGAAATGATGCACCTTCAGATTTTGGGACCCTGATTCCTCAGGGCTTGGAAGGTTAGCACCAGCGCTGTGGGTTGAGCTTGTGGGAGAAGTCCTAGACACATGTGCTCAAGTTACTGAGAGTGATAGGTTTATATTGAAATACTTTTATCCCAGGAAATGCCCCATCAGAGTATTTTACAGCCCTAGTGGAAATAATATGAAACATGACATCAGATTAACAGTGAACAAATCAGATAAGGAGTGGAAATTTAGAACAATAGAGTTACTGGAAAAACAAAAGTAGGCAGTTGAAATTAAGAATTAAATGCTTGGATTGGTTATAAAAGGTAAAAAAGGGATGCTGGGTATATTTGCCTGATAGTCCAGAGTCAGAGTACCACTAAAGGTAAGGCTACCTATATCATAATGACTCAGCTGACCTGTGAAGGGAGATGTATCCAGGTAAGAGGCCTTGTGATTACAACAGAAGATTTTTGTAGGAAGTGGAAATTCTGGAATTCGTCTCCCTTTCCCAACATAAGACAAATTAGGACAGCATTATCAAAAATTATAGTGCCATTAAGATTACCTGCAATCCCACCACCCCCAGATCCTTCTGCACACAAGGAAGATCATTTATTGATTTACATAGTTTATGAAAATTAAGAAATTTGCATAAATTCTCAAGCTTTATCATTATGGTTTGTGATTCTAGATGAACTATTTTTCTGATTAAGGTTCATTGCAATTTTGTTGACAACAAGCACAAATATGCTTAAGGTACATGAAGAATCATCCTAGTCACAAGGGTAAGGGCAAAGTGAGCGTTTTCTAATGTTGCTCCATATTAAACAAATATTTTCTGTACTTATCTGTTATTTACATTGAAATGCAGAAATAGAGATCAGATGTGTAATGGACCTGTTTTGATGTAAATGTCCTTAAATCTACATGATAAAACTATAAACATGAATTATTCCTCCATGTGCAAAGTAGCACAATCCTGTAGGAATGAAAGTGTATGTATAAATTGGGATGTACTGTTAATCTGATTAAATATAAACCCTCTTTTAGGTACATGTTTAAACCTTTCCCTGTGGAATTGAGTGCAATACTGAACTGCTTAACTTCGGTAGGATTGTTCCCTCTGTCTTTGGTTTTGGTTTTAAATTAAGAGATTGTTTGCTTCAAATCTTTGGGAGGAAGTGAGACGGAAAGCCATTTATAGCATTTCTATGATTTAACCTGTTCATTGTCCTGTTTGAGCGAATGGCACAGCTGTCATTTCAGAAATATTCCTCACATTTCTTCCTTTTCTCTGAATTCAGGAGACAGCTTTGCAGAATTCAAGTCCGCAGGAGCAGATGATGGCTTCACAGATTTCAAAACGGCCGACAGCATCTCACCGCTAGACCCATCAACAAAGGATAAACTTTTTCCTCCCCCTTCTTTACCTACACAGTTGAAGCCACAGCCACAAGCAAAGCCTCCTCTGAATCTGGCCGACTTGGATCTGTTTTCCTCAGCCTCTGCCGGAGAGAACAGACCCCTTGGTTTTCCATCTGTTTACAGTTCCCCCAAACCAGCATCTTTCCCTGCGCCACTGGCCCCAACGTCTGCTGCGACCGCTGCTCTGCCAGGACCCATCAATAGCTCCGTTCTGGCTGATGACTTTGCTGATTTCAACCTATTTGGGGGATTGTCGAATTGTACCTCGACTACCACTCAGGATGAGTTTGCAGACTTTATGGCTTTCAATAACAGTGCCAGCTCTTCTGAGCATCAGCCAGAGGACAAATGCAACCCACCCAAACCAGATGGCAGCCCTCTTCCTCCAGCTGGCTCTTCAGCCGGCGCTGTGAAGAGTGGACAGAGTCCTGCCACCACTTCCACCAAATACGACATCTTCAAACAGCTGTCTCTGGATGGCCCCAGCTTAGGCTTTGATGAACTGAAAGACCACACCCCTTCGTCTGTGAAGAGCGAGGATGACTTTGCCGACTTCCACTCGAACAAGTTCTCGTCTAGTTCTGAAAAATCCCTGGTGGACAAACTGGCCGCCTTCAAGCACGCCAAAGAGGACTCGGCCTCCGTCAAATCCTTGGACCTCCCGTCCATCGGAGGCAGCAGCGTGGGCAAGGAAGACTCTGAAGACGCCCTTTCCGTCCAGTTTGACATGAAACTGGCGGATGTGGGAGGAGACCTTAAGCATGTCATGTCTGATAGCTCTTTGGATTTGCCAACCGTTAGTGGCCAACATCCTCCGGCAGCAGGTGAGGAACTAGTTAGATTGCTCTGGTGACCAAGGCAGTAGAAATAACCCAGAAGTGCTGTTCTTTGAGCTGAATGGCAGTATTTTGTGCTGGTCTTCTCTAGAGAGCAAAGGCTCCTGAATCTGTATTCTAAGCTAGCTGCTAATTCTCTTAACCAAGCAGTGTTAATGCATTTTTGTTGTTGTCTGGTTGTAAGTTTTAGATCGGATTGCTCTGCGGCGAGCCCTACACCCCACGGTATTACTGCTGTCCTCTTAGCAACCCCTTTCTTGATGAAGCACTCTTCTAGTGTTGAGGGTAATGCTGAGGATTCACGAGATGGACCGCTACTCAGGAAAGGTTGGCCCTAGCCCTCTTGGTTTTCGCAAGCTGCTTTGCAAGTTAGCTTGGGCCTCATCCATCCCTAAATATCGGAGGAATCACAGAGTTTGAAAGAATGGTGCATGTTTCTTACAGGATTAATATACTTCCCTACAGTGTCTGGGGCAGACATACCCCTCTCAGCAGTGAGGTGTCCCTCCACAGCCCCTTCTTGAGGTAATTCTTTCTTTCTCCCTTGACCGCAGTTAAGCAGTACCTCCGCACCAGTTGTTAACTTCGGTCAGATTGGTCAGAATTTCATTTTAATTTGACTTTGAAATCCACTTTAAGTAGTAGTTTCAACTCATGGCGAGATGCACTCCCATTAAATTGCATTGAAATGTTTCTTAACTGTGATGAAGGGCTGAAGGAGTATACACTCATTAGGTTGGCACCTTTTTAAAAAAATGTGCAATTAAAGAAAGAACCAGCATTAATATCTCTACCATCTGTGTGTTAGAAAGCAGCCTTGTGCAATCTTTGCACCAAAATAATTTTTGTATACTATTATAGGTGTATATACACATTATACTTGCACAGAATCAAACATAATGCCCAGTCCCATCCCCCTGATCAAGTGTTTCCACACATTTTGGAAGGAAGGACGATGTTCTAATTAGCAACACTTCTTGAGAGCTCAGGCCCTAACTCTGATTAGGCCTACACCTAAGGAGACTCATTTGGCTGGGGTTTCTTTGCTTACATTCCATTTTTGGAGCATGAAAATAGACATCAATGAGATTATTCTGTGCTTACAGAAACATGACCATCTTTGTACCAGTCCATGACTGTGTACAGAGGTGGCCCCGTTTCTGTAAGCACAGAATGATCTCATGATGTATATTTTCACCCTGGCAACACAGACCACAACGTAGGTTCATGGTGGTGCATACTGGTGTTGAAATAAAAATGCAGCCCTTGTGCATTTTCAGTGTGAAAATGCTGGCCCTTAAGATGTGAGAAGGCAATATTAGAGTCAACTTGTATGGCAGATATGGATCCATCCACCTGAACTACTGGGGAGACCTTAAAACACTGCAGTATGTTCAGTACAAGAAGGACATTATGTGTCATAGGCTTCTTCCACTTGCCCTAGATGGTGATTGGGTGAGAAGGGCCTCTTTGATTGGACCTTGTTCACATGGCTTTTGCTTTGATTGGAAATGTGCAATCAGAGGTGGTGGAAAGACGATTGTGTGTTTGCAAGCTTTCCCAGCTGAAATGAAAGCCAGGGGGCACTTGTGTTATTTTTTTGATAGGATTTCTCCCTCTTAAACACATTGTTTGTAAAATTTAATGTCAAAACATGTGACCTGGTCATCTCTAATGTGCTAGGAATTTGTTAAACTTCCTGAGCGCCCTTTGTTGTTGTTTCTTTGCCTTATTAACAATATCTATACATAATAGAGGGGGAAATACTGGGTTTTATTGACATTTTGTGGCCTATAAAAATGGATAAAGTACCTGTTCAAAAATAAGAAAAAAAGATGTCCAGTTAGTATTTGTGATGGGAAAAGCTATTGCTGCAAAGTCCAGTTTTTTTCCACATGGATGGTTGACCACCCATTTTGGGCAGTGAAAATAAATTCAGTATTGTAGCCTTATATTCTGTTTTTAAGAAGGAAAGGAGGAAAATCTGTAGGTGGCTTTTGATATGGAGAATTCCTCTAACAGGGTGCAAAATATCAGGAATAATTCTTCTTTATGAAGAACTAAACATTTTTTGTATGTTGAAATGCTTGCATCTGGTTTGGTGGGTGGACTCGTTGTTTGGCACCTACCATGTGTGGTGTTGAAAAGTGTTGTTTTGTTTTTGTTTACTTTGGGTTTTTTCAAAAGCACTTTTCCTACTATTTTTCTAATCTTTGTCGTTAGTAGATTGAGCTTTACTGTAGCTTGTTTTCCAGAGATGAGATTGAAGTCCATAGCAATTTAATGATTGAGAATTGCATTGAGCGGTGCCTTCTGGGTCCTAAGGTTGGTTACACGAATCATGTTTTTCATTGCTAAATGCTTTTAAGTGTGGTCATCAGGAAGGTCTCCCCACTTTTTCCCGAAAGAGAAAGGAAATCCACCTCTGTGTTCTAGTGCCAAGTCAAAGGGCTGGCTCAGTCCTAATGCCACCCATTTCCTTACCTTTTGGGAACGGATCAGAAGTGAATGATTGCTCCTCTCTCCCAGGCAACTTCCCCCATTGGTGTCCATGGTTCATAACAGTGCCAAAGTTTAGCAACGGTTAATGGCAACCAAAGTGCGCCCCGAACCGGCATTTCAAACCATGGCTAGCTGTGACCTATAAGAAGCTTCATTTTGTTTTGTTTCTGCCCTAATGACTCTGATTAAGGCCTCAGAGGAGCAGGGGAGCAGAAATACACCCATGAGAGAGGAGAAGGCAAGTGTTCTGCAGACTCTGAAACAGAGTTAAGGGACAAGGAATTTTTGGCAACCAAGGTGCTCCGTGAACTCCTTCTGGCCCCCAAACTCCTTCTCATCTAAAGTTTCCTTGGCCTTGCTCTGAAATCTTATTTGTTAAATCCACTTCTTTTCTGCTCTGGTGTTTTTCTCTGTGTGTATATATTTATATACAGATTATCTATATATGTGTTTTCAGGCATTTCAAGCTTTGAATTGGTAATGTTCAAGTATCTGTCTCCCTTTCTTTGAACTTGACTTAATAGATACTCTACCTCTCCCTTTTGCTTCCTTTTGAACTGTAAAGTGGATTATCAGAAAAGGGACAGTATCCCTTTTTATGTTCCTTGAGAAACAGATGGTTGGCTGTTGGGGCTTCTTATGTCTTCAAAGCTCCACAAGTGATGTTTTGAATTTTTTTAAAAAAGCATAAGCAGGTAGGACTTAAATTTATTGCAGTGATTTCTAGTTTTCTCAGAACAAAGAAAAGGAACTTTTAACTCCTTCCTCAGTGAGCCCGAATAAGAGGAGGTGACATGTCTTTGGTGGGAGTGGAAGGATGTTAAAATTGGTCAACTTTTCAGCCAAATTGTCTTGATCTCTTTGGACAGGGATAAGATAGAGACTGAGATTTCTTTTCCATGCTCTTTCTGGGGGATACTGTCTCTTTAAACTTTGATTTATACATCTTTGTGTGGAAGCCAGCCCTTACTGATAAAATGGTTTTGTTTTTTTGAAAAGGAACCTCTGACAAACTTTTAACCATCTACGCGCTTGCTGCATGTTGATTTTAGTAGATCCTCCTTATTGCTGCTTTTCTGCCCCATGTCCACCCTTCCCTTGGTGCGCCTATTGGTTTGGATGGTTTGGCCTGGGTGGGGACCTCCCCTGTCTCCACTTCCATGATTAGTCCTCATTGACCATTTTTAAACACTGCAGCAAGGGCGCAGCCTGGCTCATGATTAAATTGTTAGGATAGACCCCGATGGTAGAATGTACAAGCTGATACAACTTTTTTCTTTGGAACATTCTTAGCAAACAGCATTGGGGAGAAAGACATTCCTCTATTTTTCTCTTCCCCCCCCCTTTTTTTGCTGTCTGTTTTTCCTCCTCTCTGATACTTTTTATTTATTTCCCGTGTGAATGTGCCTTTTCGAAATCTGCTTTGATATCTCTCTTCTGCGATGACTGCATGCTTTGATTCTAATGACTCCCTTTGAGCTCCTGTATATCCATTCTCTTTTGTGATCTGTAAGTCCTGCTGTGTTTAAATAAATATTTATCTTGGCATATTTTGAAAATCTGAGCATGTGTGATTTTTCTCTATTCTTTTCGAAATGCATCTTTCATCAAACAGAAGGAAAAAATTAAAGTTTAAAGCAATCGTATCCCCTTCTACTTGAAAAGTCTCTCTTTTTCTCTCTGCTCTGTTGTGTTGGGTGGTGGTTGTGTTTGCGGTTGCTCCTTCGATGAGTCAAGGTCCAACCAAGCGGTCAAACAATTAAACTCAGAACTCAATTTGTGACTAAGGTACAAATTGCTTAGGTTTGAACAGCAAGGTTGGAGTCAGAAGCTTTTATAGGACCAGCTCATAGATCAGCCAATACGGTGTCCTCCCAAACTCCTCCCGCAAACTGTATTGAGAATTGGAAGCCAGGACATCTGGTATGCACTAGGTTGGGAAAAGCTAGACTATGGGGCCTTGGATCAGCTGATGTCTGCTGAGCTAATACTGCAGTAGTTCTTTCAGACCAGCTGCAGTGGGAGTGCCATAAAGTAGCACGTAACCACGGTTACCTGTTGAAGGATACCCCAGTAGCACAAAAAACAAGGCTCGTCTGCCTGCTGCTAAAATCCCATATTTAAGATGCTTCTGTTTTCCTCACAGTGGCAATGCACCTGGCGAGTTTCAGGCCCAGAGGGCCTGGGGAGTTCAGTCTGTGAGCCTCAGGAGTGCCAGAGCTTGCAGTTCAGTAATGTTTTACCGAGAAGGTCTGTTTGAAAAAAAACTTGTTCTCAGCCACCTCTCTAACCACACGGATTCCTACAAGCTTAGCTTTTAGTGATTTGCACCGTACAAATCATAGTAGTTGCGTAAACATGACTTCACAAATGGCACCTTTCTGTTGCTGTTGGACCTGAAACCCTACAGTGGATCTGCATGTCCCAGGAACATTTACACACAGCCCTAAACCAGACCAGTAGCATCTTCTGGGCTTCTAGCGTGTTCCATTGCAAGATGGGCCAACTAGCTTGGGTAGTTAATGGCCACAAAGCTCTGAGGGTCTTGGATCAACCTGTGTTCGTGGCCTGGCTAGATAAAAACCATCTTAACCAGCAGTGCCAAGAGCTGAACCTGAGACGTCCTTCACACAGAGTTTGCATCGAGGCATTGCTCTTTGGTTGCGTATATTTTGCCCTTCCCAAGGTGTGTCTCAATTGCAGTTGGTGAACACAGCGCGCTCACGTTGCTGTGTGTCATTGCTCGCCACTTAAAGAAAATAGCATTGGAAATTTTCTGCAATACTCCTTGTTTTTCAGTCTTTATTCTTCCATGTGATAATCATGTCAGGGGTGTGGGTAAAAGGTAGGGTATATCTGGCAACCTTTTGCATTGAATCCGATTGGTTGGCTATGGCTGTTACTTCTCCTGTATTCAGGCTTCCTCTTTAATTCTATTAGCACAGGATGTACTTGATGTAAGTTTAGTTTTTGTACATAGATAGAGGCTGGATTGTAGGCTCCAATACACTGCTTTATGTCTTGAACAGTGTGTGTGAGTGTATGTGTATGCAGTAAATTCAAAAGCCAAAAAGGTACATGGAACATATTGGCTTCCAGATGTTGCTGGATTGCAGCTCCCATCAACAGTTATGCTGGTTAGAGTTCATGGGAGGTGCTACCCAACATCTGGAAGGCTGCTTATTTCTCAGTGGATGGTGCCATGGAATAATAGGGTGGTGCCACTGGGTCCTGTGGTGAAACATTTCATCATGTCCTCAGTTTCTGGCAAGAGTGCTCCCTTTCAGTGTTCCAGCCTTACAAGATAACTGCAAGGCATATAGTGCAAACTATGTGGAGGTCAAGCAAGTTGTCCCACCTCTCCTCCTTTCTGCTTTGTAGTTCAGTAGCTAGTCATCAGTGACTACTAAGCATGCGTAGTCTTTGTGGATGTTTTTTGAGGGGATAGGTTGTTAGATTAGATTGCAAATGGGAGAGCAAAAGACCCATTTTATTTGTGGAAGCCTCACGATTCTTCTGCACCTGCTTCTCAAGCATTCCCATTTTGGCTCCATGCCTATAGGCACTCAGCACCCAGCTTCATTATTACAGAGAGCAATTAGAACAGAATGTAGATTCCCCAAAAGTGTTCCTCCATAGCACAGAGCTGTCACTTATTTCCAGACACTTCCATGGGTTCTTTTTTGGAAGAAAGGTGGGATAAAAATATTTTAAATAAATTAACAGTGAGGTGTTGCTTAATTTCCATTAGTCAAAGTCCATGTCCACTGAAATGAAGTCTTGTCAGGTGTTAAGGCACTGTTGGACACTTGCTGTTTTCCTTATGCGTTTGCCTTCATCTTGTTCTCGTTTGAAGCTGTCGACAAGTCATTTCAACAGTTCCCACATGTTTTAACAGGAAGCTTGCTGTGTTAGCGACAGGTCTGTGACTTCTTGAGTGAAATCCCAGTAGTCACAAATGCCCACTGTGATACCATTGATTCTGTTGACCATTATTGGAAAGAGCTCTGCACTGGGGATGTGAATAATACACCTTGTTCCCATTCATTAAGGTTGTCTCAACATAATGAGATACATCACTAAGAGGTTTCCAGGCCCCACAAAATTCCTCGCCTCCAGAGCAAAGGTGAAAGAGAGTGCTTCTTTTCTTCTTTGTGGTCTCTCTTTTGTATCACTAGTTTTGCAGTTCTTGGCCTATAAAAAGGAATCCTCCAACAGTGTGGGTAAGGGTGAATTTCTTTGCCTGGCTGGCAGTGGAAATCTGTGGATGTTTTCTTCCTCGCAGTCCAGAACAGGTCTTCATAGTACATATCTAGCTTACCATTAGCCCACAGTCTCTCTACAATAGTCTGTGTAAATCAACCATTCTATCCTTGCCATTTAAGAAGCAAAGCGCACATGCTGCAGGCCTTGAAGTGTGGAATGACTGCTTAAGACACAAACAACCCATTTCATGCTTCTGATCCTTTAAAGTCTGCACAGCAAAGCAGCAGCGATTGCAATGTTGAGTCATTTATGCAGATAGCACAAATTACCTAGGTTTCAAAAGATACACAATTGAACAAGATATGCAATTTGGATTAATTTGTTAAGTCACTATCACAAGGATTTTTCTTACCTCTGGCAGGACAGGGAATTTTTTTTTGCAGTTTCTTGTCCTCACTTGTGAAGATGAGAGAAGCAATGCTTTTCAGAAGTATTTATTTGGGAAAGGATGGGGAGACCTGTGGCCACCATGTGTATTTAACAGGTGTACCTGTGTCTAGACTCAAAGACAGCATGGTGCAGTGGAGGGAGGAAGAGGTTGGAGGGAAAATGGATAGCAGTGCAGTGATATAAGTAGCTAAAAATTACACTTCAGAGAATTGTGGTAAGATTATCCCATGTGCATTTACACAAATTATGAAAGAGGTTACAAAAGCAGCAATTATAGAAGGTTACTTACAATTTGTTCTGCAGTCTCTATATTGTTGTCTCCTGGTCTTCCCCAAGATTTAGTGATGAATATCTGTTGTTCTGCTACAAGATGCGGTGGTAGCCCTTGGGTCCCACTGGCTATAAGTGGCTGTTAGTCATAATGACTCTTTGCTACTACCAGTCTCCGAGGCAGTCTGCTTTCCAGTACCGGTGGCTACAGAAATTCAGCAGGAGGGCGCTGTGACCTCATGCCCTTCTTTTAGGATTCTTGTGGAAGATTCAAGATGGCCATTGTGAGAACCAAAGGTGGACCCAGAGAGGCTTGATTGAGCATCATGGCCCTTCTGTTTTTATAGTCCTGCTGGGCCAAAATGATGATGAAAACAAATGGCTGCTATTTGCTTTTGTTTGAACTCCTCACTCCAGTATGTAACGGGTGTTTCATGATTAATGTATCCTCCTTCTTCCTTTTCTTCTTCTTCCTCTTCCTCTTCTTCTGTTTCTTCATCTTCCTCCTCCTCCTTCCTTTTCTTCTTCTTCCTCCTCTTTTCTTCCTCTTCTTCCTCTTCTCCTCCTCCTTCCTCTTCTCCTTCCTCTTCTTCCTTTTCTTCTTCCTCCTCTTCTTCTTCCTCTTCCTCCTCCTCTTCTTCTGTTTTTAACCTGCACTGGGGAAGCAGTATAGCCTACCAGAAATCAAATCACAGCATTGCCTTCCTCTCCCTATTGGTTGTTTTTAGATAAAGTAAACTGTTTTGTGACTGCTTGAGCCACATAACCATCAGGTGAGTGTTGATGGTTTCCGTAATGTGTTTGGGGGAGACAAGGGGTTGAGATTCAAATTGGTCCTTTTCCAAGGCAGGGGCAATTGCTTTCAACAGAAATTCCCCATTAGAGCTATTTGTACTCAAAGATCTGGAGTGAAATTTAATTTCTTGATGGGTTGACACCAGGATGCCATTCCATCATGGTTCCTGTTTTGAATCAGAGGCATCAGAATTATAATGATGGCCTTCTATAGGAGATGCTAATCCTCTTTGATGAATCAAGAAAATCTTACCAAAACCTCAACCTATTAATGTTTCTACATTTTAAGCATCTGTTTATTCATCAGTCCACATTTACTAAAATAGTTGTGTCACCCTGACACCGCCTCAAAGGACAGTGTATATGAAAGCCCACTGGAAAGCATTTGTCTTTGTTTCTTGTAAAAGACATCAGACAAGTTTCTTTCGGAAGGCTGTTCCATACAGCGAATACCTTGTTCCTGGGGGTCATTTGCTGTCTTTCAGGTGGTGGAGGGAGGCCACACAGGAACTGAGGATTGACCCACATGTTTAGGAAGAAGGCAGTTCTTGGGATATTTTTTTTTCTAGAATAGCACCATCTTCATTCAATATCACTTGGGACCTCTTACCTGGAAATAGTGGCTGCCGCTGGTCCTAACTGTCTGGATTTTCTTCCCCTTTTTAGATCTTGATGACGTAAAGTGTCCACCGTTTGGAAGTTACAGCAGTAGCTCTGCTCTGAGCAGCTTTCCAAGCTACGACTGGCCTGACAAAGAAGACACTTATCAGAGCAAGAAGTCTACCTCCTTCCCTCCTCCACCAGGACATGGGTCCTCCTTGGCTACCTCTGTTCTCCAGAAGAAAGAGACCTTTTTCGGCAGCTCGGAAAACATCACCATGACGACAGTTTCCAAAGTAACAACTTTTGCGGGCGAGGATGCTTTTCAGGACATGAAGTTCTCACCCTTTGCAAACTTCAGAGATTCTTCTGACCTTCAGTCTATAGACCAAAGTGACGAAGATGTTGAAGAGTTTGGGAAATTTGCAAGACCTTTAGGGGAAATGCGTGAGAGCCCAGTCCCAGGCACAGCCCAAGAGGCCAGCTCTTCCAGGGTCTCCTTGGAAGCCACCAGAGAAAGCCCGAATGATTTTGGCGAGTTTCAGAGTGAAAAGCCAAAAATTAGTAAATTTGACTTCTTACTGGCGACGACCCAAGGCAAAATGAAGTCCAGTGAAGAAATGATCAAGAGTGAGCTTGCAACCTTTGACCTCTGTGTTCAAGGTGAGCGTTCATGTCATTGGTCCTTTTTAAGGAGAAAGGCGGGATAAAAATATTTTAGATAAATAGGTAAATGGATGGGCTGTGCTCTTTTTTCTTCAGACCCAGGTGGGAGAATGAGACTTTGTTTCTGGGTTCTCAATGAACGACTCACCCCAGACGGCCTTTGGTAACAAGTAGGGCTGTCACCATAGCCCATTCATGACTGGAGGGTATGGGTTGGGGGCACCAGCCTGAAATGGCAGATTGGGATGATGAGCTGCCAGTGCCTGTCAACCAAATAAAAACATCAAGTCAAAAAGCGGTGTGATGTTTAGTTAGGACCGAGGTGTTCAGTCGATTTTTGGTTAGGTGAATTTCTTGAAAGCAAACTTGCTCTTTTTATCTTTCTCGTGTTTTGTAGCAACAGTTGTTTCCTCTGAGTATAACATGCAGCAGCAGCAGCATTTCTTGAATAAATAGCAGATTATTAAAAAAAAATAGAACAAAGTCTGGCCTGAAAGTCCGGTTGGTAAAGAAAGTAAAACAGTCCAAGGTAGATACGACAGATTAAGTCAACAAAATGGAGCCATTAGAGCATCTGAATAGGGCCGTTCGTGTGTCGCCATTTTAGCTCCTCCCCCTTTGAAACTTAGCACAGATCTTTTAAAAATTATGTGTCACAGTGTCTGTCTCAAATAACCAACATTTCAGTTGTGCGTCTGTCCCACATAACCGGACAGAAGAGTTTGATTAAAGATTAATACAGGCCTAATCTTAAAAGGTGTATCTCTGATGTTTTGAGATGGTGGTTACAGCGCACGCACACATGATCTGAAACAAAAAGGTACCTTTTTTTTTTTTGCTTCAGAACAATTGGTTTTACCTTATAAAAGTATAATTAATTGTTTCACTTGAGTCTGCCAGTTAAATAAAATTCTGGTTGGTTGATTTTTATATGGGAAACCCCAGGCTGAATGGATTTATTCATTCACTAGTCAGCTAAATCCATGCCGATTTGCGTATAAGGGAAGAAAATCCTAAATATGGTGAGCATATTTTCCTGATTACTTTGTTCATTAGAGGGCACATGCTTTGCCTTTCTTCAACTTTTGAATGCAGTTTACAAGTTAAAAGTTTTAATAAAACAAATTAAAACAAAGCCATGAAAACACCCTTGTATGAAAGAGCGGTCTACAAAGAGTCATCAGAAATGAAAGCAGACATCAAGTCGCATTAAAAACAAGGCACAAATGATGGTTTCAAAAACAGGGATTTTTTTTTAATGGCAGAATGACGAAGTGAAATGAAGGTAGTTGTTAGGTGACAGTGGAGAGCATTCCACTATGGAGGGCCACCCCCAAGAAGATCCTTCACCCCCCCCCCCATGACATTCCCATGTTTTGTATTTCTTCTGTCACTCAAAAATATTTAGAGTGTTCACACCACTTCAACTTTAACCCATGGGCTTTTTTTCCAGGATCCCACAAAAGGAGCTTGAGCTTGGGGGACAAAGAAATAAGTCGCTCCTCACCTTTGCCACCGCTGGAGCAGCCATTTCGAGATCGCTCAAATACCCTAAGCGAGAAGCCCGCCCTGCCAGTCATCAGAGACAAATATAAAGATCTTACCGGGGAAGTAGAGGTAGGGAGAGCTCTGATGAAGAAGGTGTTATGTAGCCAGGAAGTCTGTCTTGATGGCTGAAGGGTTAGCGGGTTAAGCTGGTGCCTTCTGGCACCTTTTTACAGTCAAGGTGTACCGAATGGCCCCATAGAATCTTCCGTGCATAGTATTGCTTCAGGCAGCAGATGTGGCCCATTCCATGAAGACAAAAAGCAAAACTCCATTCATACCAAAAATTGGAATTACCGGGGAGAGGGGGGCATCGCCTGTCTACAGTGTCTTTGAGTGGAAGGGGCCGCCTTAAAAAAAACAACCAAAAACAGTCTCCCTTCTTCGGTTTAAAGTAGAAAGCCTCCAGAAGGGACTGTGACCATTTAATTTGCTGAACGGGTTAGCTCAGCCATGCTGTGTTGGCATTCAAAGGGTTGTCGTGTGAATCTTCTGGAGATCTGCCATCCAGACGGACACAGGCTGACTTTTGCCTGGATTCTTCTTCTCTTTACTCTTCGCTCAAAACCGGCATGGGTGGGAGAGTGAAGTCTGTAGGTTTTGCTTCTTCCCACGGTTAAGTGAAAGCCCTTGGCAAGCTTCCATTTATCTTTGGCTGCTGGAAAAAGCAGCAGCCAACTCTTATCTCTTGGAGCCCTGCCACATTCTCTGTTGTTTTCTTTTGCGTCTAGGAAAGCGAGAGGTATGCCTATGAGTGGCAACGGTGCTTGGAATGTGCTCTCCAAGTAAGTACGTTCCCCCCCCTTTCCCCCCCCCCCCCCCGAGTCGCTTCTTCCTCCTTGTTTTAATCAGTTGCTTGTTTGGCACAGTCATTTGAAACACTGAGCATCCAAAGGCGGAGGATGACATGATGTTTTGTGGGGCAGGAGGACTGGTCAAGAGGATCCCTTCCTTGTTCATCTGCTCTGGCAAGCACTGAAAAATACCCTCTGTGGCTTTTTTCAGAGTATTTCAGTTTGATCCAGGGGGAAGTGTCTGATTCGTGAATGCCTGCGATGCCACCAGCACCAATAAAGCCCCCACTGTTTGCGGGAGCTAAAGAAAGAAAGAAAGGACATATCACAAAACACACACACGTGTGCTGCTTTAAACCAAGAGTGGGGAAATTTAGGATATTTGTGGGCCAGTTTTCTGCCCCCAGGACGCTCCAAGGGCTGTACTTTCTGCCCAAAACCTCAAAAACCAAACCTTAGGTCTCTACTTCTGGTTTTGAAAAATGAGTACGTTGGTGTGTTAAGTCATGGGGGCGGGGGGGGGGGGAAGGAGGGTGACCTATTTAAAAGGTGAGTCACTTTTCCTGTAATTCCCTTCTTATTTTGCTGGAAAAAGAGAGGGCTAGAGGCCACTTTGCCCAACCCAGATTTAAGCAGTTTTTTTTTTTAAAAAGCCTGACCATCGAGGGAAAGAGTAAGATTTGACAAGGGGATCAGCATTTAAATTTTGACCTGTGCACCAGCAAGTTGCAACAGGTGGACAACCAGCAATGTTACTTAAAAAGCTGGTCTGTCCTTCATCCCAAGAAACAGAGGTGTGTAGTTTGCATTTTGTTAGCTGGTGCAGCCCAAAAGCACAAACCTGCACAGCTCTCGTAAGAAGTAAGCTTAGTGGATTTTTTTCATACACAGTGGACATGAGAAGCTATTTATACTTAGTTGGATCAGTTGACTGTTGCAACAATCTTCTGCTTTGCCAGGCTACATTTTCCTAGTATTTTGGGCAGAGAGTAGCCTTGCTATCAAATTACACGCTTAACCAAACTTTATTGGAATTTATTCATGATGTGCAGCCTGGAAAAAGTCACTGTCAGAAGCATACCTGTGCTGGCTATCGCTTCCTAACTTTACCTGCCTTGCTCTTCAGCTGATCCTTAGAAATCAAATTCTTGTAGAGCATCTTAAGTGCTGTATAAAGATAAACAGTGAGGCACAACCCAACTCTGCGGAGAAAAACAAAGCAGAGAAAAAGGAGGTTTGGAAGGCATTATTTCTTGGGGCAACCAGGAAGGACTTTTAAAAATTGGGTGATTTCCAAATTTAATTCTCGCAAAAGGTTGGGAATTTTCTTTCTAGACAGGAACGTCTCTATATGTCTTTAAAAGTTGTGAAATCTCTCTTTTTGGATCCTGGGTCCTTTGTCATATTCTAAGTCATGCTGTGTTGGTGGGTTCTTGTTGGTTCTTGGCTGGTTTAAGTCAATTTTACAACCAGCCTGAGCGCCAAAAATATGAAAAGACACATATTTCCATATATGAATGCTGGAGACCCAGTTAAAAGGACTGAATATCAATCAAGGGTTCTTCTTAAGTCATTACCAACTATGAAATGCTACATTGATTTACACATTGGTTCACTGCTTGTGTCAACTGTGCTATTGTTACCTTGTAGACTGAAAACTGATATTATTCACTGCCTGATAGTTGATTCCTTTACTAACGAACCATTGCCACTTTGTCTCTTATCTGTATCTCTACCTGGTCATTGGGCCATGTATAAATATGACAGTAATATAGTCTCACTCTGAGGAAGTGGACTTGATCCACTGAAGCTTACATTAAAATATATCAGTTAAGTCTTTAAGGTACCACAGTGTTTTTGTTTCTTATTTTGTTTATTTTGTTTTGGGTTTTTTGTCTGATGTCCTTCCATTCTGTAACTCATAATCTGCCTCTTTTGCCAGATCATCAAGAAGGCAAATGACACCCTGAATGGAATCAGCAGTTCATCTGTATGCACAGAAGTAATCCAGTCTGCGCAAGGCATGGAATATTTGTTAGGTATGATTTATTTTATTGCATCTCATTAGCATGAGGAAACAATTGGAATTGAAAATACTTTGGGGTGTGTGCCTAGTTTTAAATACAAATTTCTATGAAAAAAGTAAGTAAAGAAGCAGTTCCCCGCTCTTCAAAACCACTTCGTTTTTCTCCTTTTGCCCACCTTCAAAATATCATGTGGTTGGGTAGGATACATGCAATAAGAATTGAGTGCTTTTAAAAATGTTGAGTGCCTGGTGAAGGAAATTTTGAGCCTCCACTAGATCCAAGTTGGCATTCTGATAAGAAAGGGTGCGGTTTTTTGAAAGACCTAAAATGTTCACATTTTTGTTAATTGAAAACATTCCACTGGAATTGGTCAGCCATGTAACTCTTCCAGAACTGGATCCATGAACAGATTCCAGACGGAATCAAGATCTAGGTTACAGCTGGTGAGAAAAACTCCAATCCTGTTGTTGAGGCACACAGAGTCACAAAACAGAGTCCTACACCAGTGGGACGTTATGCTTCATGATTACAAATAGGATACCTGACTTAGAATCACTCCCATTACTCTGAACTCTTCTCTGAACTCTTTCACAGGAGTCGTTGAGGTCTATCGAGTCACAAAACGGGTTGAGCTGGGCATCAAAGCCACTGCAGTCTGTAGCGAGAAGCTACAGGGCCTGCTGAAGGACATTGATAAAGTGTGGAACAACCTGATCAGCTTCATGTCACTGGCAGCATTAACGGTAAGTCAGCCTGGAGATCTGCCATGGTGGGAATTGGTCTGCCTAAGAATGTGAAACAAGCCAGGGGTGGGAGAGTATCGCCACAGTCTGCGACAGATGCTAGCAAGGGAGTTGCAGTCCAAGGATCTCTGGGGACCAAAGTTTGGGAACCACTGCTCTACTGGAGCACTGCTAAGCAGAGGATAAATGGAAGCCTGAACTCTTCCAAGACGTTTCCTTGTGTTTCTGTGAAAATGTGCTGTAGTGTTTTTGTTTTCCTTCTTTGTCTTGCAGCCGGATGAAAACTCGTTGGATTTCTCCTCTTGCATGCTTCGCCCTGGAATTAAAAATGCACAAGACCTGGCCTGTGGCATCTGCCTCTTAAATGTAAATTCTAGAAGCAAAGTAAGTACAGGGGTGGTTCTGGTCTTCTCTTCCTTTTTACTTGCTGTCATTTTCTTTCTTTTATTTTTTACTTTATTTATTTTGCTTTTTACTGGCTGTCATTTTCTTCTTTTGTTTTTTACTTTTTTTAATTTACGCTACTAGTTTTAAGTCCTCCAAAAACTGCCCTGAAGCAAGGGTTTTACCCCCCACCAAGCTAAATAACAGGCATGTTAGCATGGTTAGCGCTCTGCCATCTGCCTGATTTGTGGAATGCTTTCTTACCAGCGGCTTACCTGCCTGGGTAGAGGCGCCTGTTGTGATCCCAGAAGAGCTGCAGGAACGGGGTGCATTGAGACATGAGTCCTTAAGACCTGTGAGGCTCCAGCGGGAAGGGGCTCATTTCTTCTCCCAGAATAAAGATGTGCAAATGCATGGTTTAGAAAATTCCCTGAAGCTGGCTTAGAATTGATATTTATCACGAGAAGGTGGAAGGAAGGACGTAGACAGGGCAGCCTTCCAAGCATGATGGTTGGCCCTGTAAAGGAGACCAGCTAAGGCCCACCCAGTGGAGCAAAGGGTCCTTAAGCAGAAAAGCAGTGGCTGCCAGTCAGCTCCTGATTTTTGACAAGTATATTGACCTTTGTTGGTTTCAACGTTGTTTTCAGAAAGAAGAGAAGCCTGCGGATGATCCTCCTAGAGAAGTACGGACCCATAAAACGTGATCTTTTTTAGTGTGTGCCCAAATTGGGAACCGTTGCTTTCATTCTCCTTTGTTCCCAATCCGTACTTGTTCCACTGCCTTCTTCTCTGTCTAACCTCTTGATTGTAATCTACTTAAACTTAAACTGGCACAGATGTAACCTCTCCAACCCACACCGCCTTTGTCTTGCTGGCATGCCTTCTGCTTGTGACTCCTTTTGCTCCGTGCTGGTGCATCTCGTAGTGCTGAGGTCAAGTTAATGTTGTCATCATCGTCTCTGTGTACCAGTTCTTGTATGTCCGTTATGTGAGGGGTTGTGGCGTTTATCCATCTTGTGTGTGTGTTAAGGTGTAAAGACCCCTTTTGATTCTGGTGAAAATGGAGGTTGGAATGGAAGCATGCTCTCTTTAAGAAAAAACCCAGTTTTTTGTTTTGTTTTATGACCATTGTTCCGTCAGAAGAGGATTACTTAAACCTTCCTCCCATTGGTTTCATCTGATTTCTGAAGCTAAACGGGGTTGGGCCTGGATAGTCCTCAGATGGCAGACCACTAGGGAACTTTAATAATAATAATAATGTGCCGTCAAGTCAGTTCTGACTTACGGCAACTTTTTTCTTGGTTTTCCAGGCAGAGAATACTCAGAAAGGGTTTTCCATTCCCTTCTTCTGGGGGTGCCCCGGGACTGTGCAGCCTGCCCAAGGCCACCTTGGCTCTTCTCACAAAAAGGCACAGTAGGGAATCAAACTCCCAACCTATGACCCCACAGCCAGAGACTGAGCGATCCAGCCAGGCAAAAGGAACTTTAAGTAGGGCTAAAAAGAATTCGTATAGAAAGCCTGAAGAGCCACTGCTAGTTAGAGCTGGCAACACTGGCCAAATAGATCAGTGGTCTGAATCAGTAAGCATCAACTTCCTGTGTTTGTTTTTTGTCTATGACTATTGTCTCTTGATATTTCCACATAAGAGCATGGGAGAAATACTATGCTGGGATATTCAGTCTTTTGCAACATCTTAGCCGTGGTAAAGGAGACTTCGTGTGTGTGATTGGGAAGCTGGAGAGATTTAAATCTCTTCCCACCAGTTTGATGTCAAATGTATTCGAACCCTTCTGGTTTTACCCAGATTTTACCCCAATTCGCGCCATTACCTTCTCAAAGTATGTAGAGACATGGCCGAAACCCTATGCTGTGAAGGGAGTGTTGGAATCAGGCAGTTCAGACGTGACGCTCCGATGCTGAACTTGAAATGTGTTTTAATAATAATAATGGACAGACTTCTGAAAGCAGTTGGGAAGGAGACCGCCACAAAAGGTGTGGGGGCCATATGGTTGGCTTGCCCGTCATTCAAGCCCTCAACGTAGGTGACTGTGTGAACCTAAGCAGATAAAGTGGTGCAGAGCAGAAAATCAGATGGCTGCCCTCCGCCAGATACGTGTTTGCACAAGGCAGAGGAAACTGAGGTGGGGAGATTCCTGAAATCGACGTGTGTTATCCTTCCCCCCCCTACTTAAAAAGTAGCTTCTAGAAAGCTGATTAATCACTGCCATGTTTTTCATTCCCTTCTCCCTAGGCTTTTAATTCTGAAACGGACAATTTCAAACTTGCCTACGGAGGGCACCAGTACCATGCGAGCTGCGCCAACTTCTGGATCAATTGTGTGGAGCCCAAACCCCCGGGTCTCATTCTGCCTGACCTTCTTTAAGCAGACTTCTGTTGACTTTGTTCTCAGCCTTTGTAGGGCAACCATACACTGGAAAACGGGATGGGGGTGGTGGCTGGGGGGGGGGGGGGCTCGGGTTGCCTGTCTGGCATCTAAATGTGAACACTATTCTGAGCTAGCAGTTAAGAGTATTTATAAAATGTTCGTTTCAGGCTAACTGTTCTCATGCAAAGGGCAAAAGCCAGTTTTTTGTTTTTTTTTAAAAATCTGCAAATCTTTTGGGAAGGCCTTGGCAAGGGTTTGGAAACGTCTGCTGATTTTTGAACACTTGCACCGAGGTGGAAACTGCCTTCCTTGAATGGAAATTGACAAATACTTGTTTCGTTTGGCAAATTGGGCTGTCTTTTAAGGAAGAAGGATCTAAATATTCCCCTCTACTGACCCGCCTCCTAAGGTAACGTCTGCTTCAAATGGCAGTCATCCTCAGCAGAGTGAGTAAGCTATCTGGTTTAGGGTGATTTTTTTTTAACAAGGAGTCTAAAACTATTTATTGGTTATGAAACCAATTATTTATCCAGCAAGCTTTTAAAAACAGTTTAATCGTTGTGATTTCCCCTTTTCTTTCCCCCCTCTGCCTCCCAACAAGAAACTCTCGGTATTGTGGCATATCTGGGGATGCCACCTTGAATTTGCTGGTCAAATTTCTCAGCCCTCTTGCAAGATGACAGTGAAAGTCATGAAAAGACCACTGGCAGCTTAAAACTGGTGAATGGTTTATGAGGCTGCAGGCCGATGTGCAGAAACATAAGCCCTGAGTTTTAATAACGGTCCAGGCAGCAGTACGGCATTCGAAAACAAAAAATCATTTCTAAATAGTGAGGGGAGGGGACTTGTTGTGTTAAAGCTGTGTGTCCTGTGGCTTTCCGCATGTTGTTACACGCCAGTGACTGTCATTCCCATGGACCGTGATTAGAGATGCTGGGAGCTGCCATCAGCAGCTGGAGGACCACAGGTTGCCCACCTCCTGCACATTGTCTGTTGGTTGAGCGGTTGCTTCTCGCACGCATGCTGTTTGGACGCCGTTTGTAGGTTAAACTGCTTTCCTATCGGAACAAGTCTTTTGTGCTGTGTCTTAGAGAGGGCAATGAGCAAAGCTACAGAGCTGCAGGAAAGCAAAACAGGCTGTTCCTACCCCCCCGCCCCCTTTTTAAATGGACTCAGGGTTTTTCAGTGAAGGAAGAGGCCTAATTGTAGCATGAAGCAATGAGTAAGCTCACCTTTTCAGAAACTGGCCTGCCTCTTAATGCCTTTTTTTTTCTTGCTTTGACTCCAGCAGGTCCAAGAGCTCACTCTGCCCATTCTTTTCCCCAGAAACCTTGCCTCCCTCTTTAGCTGGAATCATAACACTGTTGTCCCTCTAAAACCTGTGTTTGGTGACAAGACCTGGTGCTGTTCCATCTCCAACATGTTGCACTTGGGAATTGACTGCCATCACCATTGTTTTAGCCTCGACGGTGACGCTTCAAACTTCTTTATAGGGACAATGTTTTAAATGGGTCACCTTGGACTCCTGGGAATTTATCTTCCCTGTGTGGACCAGATCCATTGCAGATTGGACCACGAAGATCAGATTTATTATGTGGCAGGACTTCTTTTAATAGTTTCTTAGAATTTTCCTGCAGTTCCCCAGATTCTTTTAGTGGTCAGGGAAGGAATTACCATCAGACTTCTCTCTGCTATAACAATATCAAAAGCAGAGCAGGAAATTGGGATGGGGAACACTGCATGTCATATCATCCTATCTTTTGAGAGTCTTGTACATCTTTCCTCACAAGACCCACTACTGTGAGATTCACGGGTGCAAGAATAATTATTTTAATTTTAAGGAGATGCAAGGAACACGTTTTCTGTGCAAAGTGTGTCATGTAAATTCACTTCTACATGGATGGGTGTTGGTTATGCTGAACCAAACCATATTTAGGGCCTAATGGGGGTGGGGTGGGGTACTACGGACGTCTGGGCTGCATTTAGTCCACTGCTTGGTGGGCCTGGCATCTTGTCGTGGCTGTACCACACCCCCAAAGTAATGCAAGAACTTGCTCCCAAGTAGTTAGTAATAACCAAGGCAGTCTTGAATGAGTCAAAAGACCGTGATCTCACCTGTAGCATCAACACCTGCAGGAACAACAGTTGTGAGGCACTTCATATCTTTTGAACCAGGCACAGCAGGAAAGAGGATGCTTCAGTGCAATCCTGTGGATATGTATGTCAAAGAAGCGCGATCACACGGATATAGGACCACTGTGTAGAGGCCCTGGAACAATCGTGGCATTGAACACCTCACAGCGTTGCTCTTTTGGGAAAAGCTGAACCGCCACTCCATCCCAGACCATCAGATATTAAATCACAATATGCTTTTTGGGATTCCTGCATTGGTAGGTGCCACAGGCCAAATTGGAGTCTGCTTGAGTGCATTTGCTGAATGAGACCAACTTGGACATAAGAGGGAAAGGCAGAGTGGTTTTTAGCTAGCCGTTCCTGTAAGAATGTGGTGAATTTAATGAAACGGCAGAGCAGGAGTCATCAAAAGGTCGAAGAGGCATCAGCTCAGGATGCTATGAAGAAGCTATTCAAAGGAACACCTTATGTTTCGGCAGCCGTGTTTTCCTCTTGGTTGTGGCAGCCATACCTTTTAGCCTTGATGGAGAAGAAGTAAGAACGAAGGAGGAGAACCAAAAAGCTCAGATCTAATGACAGTGGACTTCTTCAGCTGGGAACTCATGAAAGCCTCGGACAAACAGGAGAAGGGGGCAGTTTGTCAGTCGATTTCCATTATTAACAGCACTTTGTTGTCTGAAGAAAAGCCGTGGGTGGGGAGGGCAGGATAAAAGATCTTTCCATGTGTTTTTCTCCCATGAATAATGGTACGATTTGTGTGCTGTTTGTTTTTACCTTTGTTGAGAGCCGTGGACCAAGGGACGCTCGTTTAGCTAATGTGTACCCAATTCACTCAGAAGACTTGAGCATTGCCTTCATCTCTTCCCTCCCCTGTTATTTGGTTAGCCCACACACCTTGGTGTCCCTGGAAACGGTATCCAAGGTTACAATATTTTCCCCATACTTGATTATGTAAGGCTCTGCTTTTCTTTTCCTTGCATTTAGTGCAGGGATGGTTTTTCCAAGATGGGATTCTTTTTATACCTTTCGACCTTTTGAAAGTACACCTTCCCTTCTTGAGTGAAACAACATCCCCACTGATAATGTGGGGTTTTGTGTTTTTTTGCTTGTTTGTTTTGCGTTTGTTTTGTTTTTAACTGCACAGATGTTGAGCACGAAATGTATACTGTTTGTCTTCTGTTATTTTTAAAATATGCTTCAACCTTGTGTTCCTCTGGATTCCTAAGCAGTGCTGGTGTTTTCCGTTTCCTGGACTTGATGATGGGTCCAGTCACACTGGGTTTTTTAATGAGTGTTGCAAATGGGCTGGAGTGAAACTTATGTTTGGTGTTGTAGCATAATGGAGGTGAGGGAACCACTGCTTTATATAAGCAGTGGTTCCCAACCTTGGGCAACCCAGTTCCTGGACTGCAACTCCCAGAAAACCCATCTGCATGGCTGCTCTTGAAGGCTTCTGAGGCCATGTTTGATCTCTGAATTGGTCTGGCCATGGGGAAGTGCATCAGTCACTTGGGTCTGCAATCTGGGGTGGGCAGTGTAACCTCCAGGGTCTCAAACACATTGTGCTGGCTGTGAACCCAAGCAGAACCCTTCTCAAATGCTTGTGGCCCCTGCCATGTTGGAGACCAAGTGCGTTTAGCTATCTTCTGGCTTGTGATGATCAGCCAACAATAACTTGCAGTGTTGTGAATCCTCTGCCTCTTGTTATTTGTGTGTTGCTTCTTCAATACATTCTTTCCTAACCTAATGCTTGAGTGGATGGACAGTAAGGGGCCCTGGTGTTGAAGTTGCTGGAACCTTTAGTGAAGCCATCACAGAGCCTGCTCAGGTAAACATTACATTCTGTCAGCATTAATGCAACATGTAACTTGCAGTTCCATCTTGTTCTTTTGGTTGGCTGTGGAAGGGGCCCATATTCTCTTGGTGTTCCACAAAGTCTGGGCATTTGTTTTCATTTCAGGATTTGAAGTGGTGGTAACTTGTTTGAGAGAGGAGGGGTGAGTTGGTTCTTCCATGGCAAACTGTGCTGTAAATATGATATTGCAATAGGATAGGAGAAATGAAAAGCTTCTCTCACGTGCTTCTAGCTGGCAATTAATGAGTCGCTGCTGTGACTCTTGGGAGCCCATGAGCACCTCTGGCTTGTTACACGCTCAGGAATCTCAGCAGTGCTCTTGAACTGCCTCTTAGAAGCGAGTGAAAGTTACACCTTTTGCCTTCTGCCTGCGTAACAACAGTTTTTCAACCATTCTTTTAAATCTCCTGCTTGTTAATGAGTGAGAGAGCAAAAAATATCCCTCCTGTAAAGAAAAAGAAAAAGAGACTAAAGCTGCTATTGTATCATAAGCTTTATTCTTACAGATGCTAAGCTTTCTGTTCTTTTATTTATTTTTTCAAATGGTTAAAAAAAAAGTGACCTGGCTTTGAAAGGGCTGAGTTATAATGACTGGGCTCTTCTTTTTAATATGTGTTTTATCCATGGCTCTCACAGCTGCCTCTGAATGTACTTGGGCTTGGTCTGATGGTGATTTAATATCTTGTTTTATTTTGTGCTGTGGTGTTCTTGGTGTTTTAGAAAGCTGAAAGGAACGGGATGCTTCTTTGAAAATCTTATTTCCTTTACTGGTTGTAGTGTACAAACTCCTTATTGATCCCCATGATCTCCCTGATCCTCAATAAAAGTGGTCTTTTCCCCCTGCTTGACTGAAATGTCAATACAATTAGTTCTTTAAGTTTAATGAAACCTTAAATTAATATTTCACTAATCTACATCTAATCCCCTGAAGGAGAGAACTTGAGTCCCTTTAAAAAATACAGATCAAGTAAGTGCTAGTAGCGCAAAAGCCCTTTTTTTTGCATGATTAATGATTTCTGTAGAATTCATTGGCATTGTGAAGGTCTTTTTAAAAAAAGGGTCCAGACAAATTGATGGAGGATTGGTTTATCAACAGTATTGGCTGTGACAGCTCAATGGAGCCTCCACGTGCTGAGGTAGTGTACCTCTTGAATACTAGCTAGTGGAGTCAAGCCGCTGGGAAGGTCTGTTCCTTTCACATCCTTCTGTGCACATTACTTAGAAACTGGCTGTTTTTGGATGTGGCATGCTAGACAAGGTTGATCTCTTAGTATGATCTGGGTTTTTTCCCCTGGTTTTTTTTGGGGGGGTATGTGTGGCTTTTCTGGTTTTCTTATTTTTAAAGCTGAATAATATGCAGTCTCTCATGTTTCATGGGAGCAACCAACCTCTTATATTTGACATATATAGGGAGATAGATAAATGTACATGTAGCTGTTTAGTCTACATACGTTGCAAAATTGCTTTTGTGGTCCAGATGTTTCTTTTTTTAAAAAAAAATAACCCAGTATTTTGCATATTCAAAAATGGTGACTGAAACAGTGGAAATCCTGGAAAGAGGGGCAGTTTGAAATCATGTTGTCTGAAAGAAGGACCAATGTTTGCCATTGTTGTTGTTTAGTCGTTAAGTCGTGTCTGACTCTTCGTGACCCCATGGACCAGAGCACGCCAGGCCCTCCTGTCTTCCACTGCCTCCCGGATGTTTGCCATATGTCTACTCAAATGTTAACAATCTTCAGTCCACCTCTCATGGCCCTCCAAGGTGAGGTGAATGGTGACATAGAAGATGGTCTTCTTGGTTGTGGCACCTCTTACTTATAATGGATTTTCTGAAAAACCTTTTGTGGCACAAAGGGCGTGGTTTTTTGTTTTTTGTTTTGGTCTTTAGCAATAAAAGAAGTGAAATGCTGATGCTCGACAGAGCACGGTGAAGAGCTGGTGAGGAATTAAAAACAGGACATCTTAATTGTCTAAATTACTTCATTTGCGGCAAATTGCCTAGTTAACATTCCTCCCCTAGCCCGTTGACTGAAAACCAAGAGCTAGCTGGAAGTTATTAATTTTCTCAATCAGAAGCATAGCTTCTTCTTTTCCTCCAGTAAGCATCTGACCTTCTGTGTCTCTTAAAGAGTACCCACTCATTTGGAATCTGTTCGCTCCAGAAGTCCATGGTCAGGTTCATCCCTGCTTGCTTTGACGTCATACACTTTTTAATGCCTCCAGCGAACTGATGTTCTAGTATCTCCCTAGGAATGCAAGTACATCGGGTGTCCAGTTGGTTCACTCCAGCCACCCAGGATAAAAGGGCAATGCGAATGATTCCACACTTTCCATCTTGAGTAATGTCAGATCGTGGTGTCACACACAGGCACTCTGTAATAACCTATCCAGTGAACGTAGAATGTGGGAGTTCTTTGGTTACCTTGATAATTGTTTGGATCCCAAGCTGGCCCAGCGGTTGCCAGTTGGAGGCAATGCTTCCCTTACTGAGACAAAGGGGCATATTTGGGAAACATGGCCCTTCAGAGGTCAGCCCAGCAGGAAGTCGACAAAACAGGGATGGAAAAACCTCTCTGGATAAATCTCTGTAGCATTTTGAAAGAAGGTCCTAATCACATGGTACTTCCCTGAGTTTGGATATTGACTAAGAATTTATTGAAAAAGATTACCAGTGCTGGTCAAACAAGACTGAATTGGCTCAAAAACCTTCACAGGTTTAGCTTCCAAGTAAAAACTTTAATAAAACAATACAAGGTCCAGCTTTTGACAAGGAAAACACATCCTGTCATCTTCAAGACTACGAACGGCATGCTAATTACATTGCGGACTGTGATATATACTCAGTGTGATTACAACACAAAACATTCCACATGTACTAAATGTTTAATCAACTTTCTGGTGTTCTGATGAGATCTATTATACGAAGCCATGAGTCACTAATTCTTTGCCCTTCCTTCCGGTTAACCACATTATTTCTCGCACGTATCTCTAAATCTCTTAATTTATTCTTTAAACCTGCCATTAATGAGGAAACTCCCCTTTGGAAAAAAGGACAAGTTCTTCATCCAGAGAGATGGTGCACATGCTCAGGGGTTCCTTAGCTCCGAGGAGCTGAGGAACACCATACGTCGGCTTATGTTCATTTCACAGGAATCGCTTGCGCTCCAGATTCTGCTAAAGGGGCAGCAGTAGGTTGCAGGTTTATGGGCTGCACATTCTCCTTTGTCATGAAAGGCCATCTGAGTTCTCAAAGGCCCTCCTTTGCATGCTTTCCCTCCTGTTTCCACTTTTAGCCAAGATGCTGGTCTGAATTCATCAGGACTGTTCCCGCTATGTGACTGTGTCCCCGTGATGATGGCTCAGGCAGCCCTGGTTCCTCATTCTTCCTGAAGTTTGTGAAAGGGCTCAGTCAGGATACCATCCCTAATCACACTTCAGGATGCATAGCTCAAGCACCCAAACCTTCACATGCGGAGCCACAAAAAATTAGATAATTTTACCGAAGTCTGCTTTTTGCTGATCCAGAAACCTCTGACAGCCTTGCATGTCTCTTATATGCAGTCAGGTTGACTGGAGCCACTTATAACATCAGTCCTTCGTTCCTCCCACTTGATGTCTTCCTTGGACTTAAAGCTGATGGCTTGTCTGCCTCTTCGCTATGGATTTGTTTTATCCTAGGACTATCTTAACCTAGGAGTATTGCCGTTTCCCCCACGTGCCCGTAGCAATGTGCAGGCCGTTGTGTTTTTTTAATGGTATTCAAGTCTCTACCTTGTAACCATTCACTACCATGGGTATGCACTTCTCGTAAAGTGCCTTTTTGTTAGCAATCATCTCTGCTAGATATCCCGGTGAGTCATGTCCAGTCCAGGGAGACCCATCCATCCATATCTTTTCCTAAATATAAAGTACTATGCTGTCGTGACCATGCTTTCTTATTGAAGGTAGTTTCTGTCTTCCCTTCAAATCAAGTCTTGTTTTCCAGGCTCTCTTTCTGGAGCCTTCTTTGTTGATTGAGAAAGCACTAAATCTTCTTGATGTCTATTAGGCATTTTCTTTTATGAATCCAGAATACGACAGCTTCAAAGGCACATCAGTTGTCTTATTATGAAGGCTCTCAGTGAGGGTCTGGATGTCTCCCCTCAACCTCTTTCAAAATGGTTTGGGGGAGCCATTCAGTTGACTTGGGTTAACAGTAACATTTCCAGTCCCTGATTCAGTGAAATCTCCTCCACTCAAACAGTATTAGTGTCAGTAGCTTTGTTAAGCCAGACATGGTTTAACCTGGTGGTCGCTCCCGACCCTCATCCGTCATTAGCATCTAGATATACAGACTAAGCAGAGGCGTGCTTTGGAAGGGAGTTTTATCTCCTGTGTTGCTCTGAAGCACTACCCCTATCCAGTAAAGGAGCTGTTGCTCATTCATCCATGCCGAGAAACTACAGCACAGATAGACTGGTTTCTTACCTGGAATGGTGATTGTCCGAGTGTGTCCTTGCTCAACCCTTTCCTTTTCATTGCTTACAAACTGGTCAGTTCCCCCAGTTTCAAGGTTAATGCAGCAGGTCCATGCAACAGAGGAAGAAGCATTATTGATAGGTGCCTACTAGACTTAGGCACCTAGGCAGGCAGAGTTCATACCAAAATGCACAGCGTGGAGGCTTCCTGAATGGTGCTATGTGAGGCACATCACCCCTACGTGTCACTGGCCAGGAGAATACTTGAAGAATTACAGTTACAGGCAAGTGACCTATCTCCACATCTCTGATGTTTGGTTTTTAATTTTTATTTTTTTAAAAAAAATTTTTTTTAACTATAACATAAACATAAAATACACAAACCAAAATACAATTTAACTGTGTTCCCCACCACCATAGACGTCCCCTCTTGCAATGATCTTCTTCCTCCATCTATATTCTTCTTCTTTTATTGTCCTCTTCTCCAGAACTGCATTGATTCTTGATTTGGAGCTTTCCCTTTTCCTCTTGTTAACACATATTCCAAAAATCTGCCCCATATTTCATAAAAATTATTCTTTTTCAACTCTCCTTTCTTATCCGCCGTCCAGAGTGGTCAATTGATCAGATGGGCGGGATATAAATACAATAAATAAATAAATAAATCCTTTAAATTACAATTTAGTTTATCTGAATTTATTTATTTATTACGGTCAGGTGACCAGCTCATAAAACATATTTATGGTTAAAATATATAAAATGCAGTTTATCATTTATAGCTATATTCCATATTTCATTGTACCATTCATCCATTCGAAATTCAGATTTTGATTTCCATTGCCTAGCTATTATTAGTCTAGCTGCTGTTAATAAATTGGTAATCAATTCTTTAGTCATCTTATCATATTCCACATTCTCAAATATTGATAACAGAGCAATCTCAGGATTAAATTCTATATCTTTTTCACATATGTCATTTAGTTCTTTAAAGATTAGTTTCCAAAATCTCTGTACTTTTTCACATTCCCACCACATATGAAAGTATATACCAATTTCCTTCTCACATTTCCAACAGACATTCCGAGAAACTACAGCAAAGATAGACTGGTTTCTTACCTGGAATGGTGATTGTCCGAGTGTGTCCTTGTTCAACCCTTTCCTTCTCATTGCTTACAAACTGGTCAGTTCCCCCAGTTTCAAGGTTAATGCAGCAGGTCCATGCAACGGAGGAAGAAGCATTATTGATAGGTGCCTACTAGACTTAGGCACCTAGGCAGGCAGAGTTCATACCAAAATGCACAGCGTGGAGGCTTCCTGAATGGTGCTGTGTGAGGCACATCACCCCTACGTGTCACTGGCCAGGAGAATACTTGAAGAATTACAGTTACAGGCAAGTGACCTTTCTCCACATCTCTGATGTTTGGTTTTTATTTTTATTTTTTTTTGCCAACTCTCTGCTGGTTAACAAGAAATTAAAACCACAGACTCTCTCTTTCCCCTTGCTAAACTCTATTTAGGTCACATATTTTCGGCTGCCTGAAGCGTCTGGCTTCATGAAGTGATATTGTTGAAACAGGCTTGAAGGTTTGCTTTGTTAGATGCTTTGTGCAACACACACACACACACACACACACACACACACACACACACACACACACACACACAGATGGCGACACCTCTGTTCAGTCCATTTTATTTTTTACACTTTTATACCGCCCATCTGACCTGAGGTCACTCTGGGTGGTTTGCAGTAGAGAACAATAAACATAAACCAGTAACCGTAATGCACCAAGATGATAAAATAAACAAAATAAAAAACCAAAAATACAAGTACAATAAATTAAATTAAATCAGTAAAATAAAAATTCAAAATTACAATCATTAAAAACAGGCGGTAGCTATGGATGTTAAATATGTATATTCAGCACCTACTAAGATGGAACGGTTTGAAAAGCCTGCCTAAATAAGAATGTTTTCAAAGATCTTTACCAGAGGAGGGGCCAGACGAATTTCCGATGGCAGTTTGTTTCATAATTGAGGAGCAGCCACAGAGGAGCCCGGTTTCTTGTTCTTTCCTTCCGGGCCTCTCTGGGGGTTGGCAACCTCAGCCATCCTGCCGGGGATTTGTGGATAGGGCGGGGAGCTCCACTTGGAAGGAGACATTCAGACTTTCAGAGTTGGCTGGCTTCAACCTCAAGGAAAACATGCAGGTTCCTCTCTCACACGTAAATGCCCACCACAACGCCATATGGGATCTGTTCCGTTTTAATATTGTTCTTCCAAAAGTATTCCCAGTCAAAGATGAAGTATCGTCTTGTGAAAACACTGCCTTTTGTTGCCAGCTTTTTGATTTCAGCAACACGCTATCATCCTTTTTTAAGCAACTCAACCTCCTTCTGTATTTCTCCAGGGTTTTCCTTTACTATTGCAATAAATCTGGGTTCTTCAATTGAACTTGCACCGATTTACGTTGCAGGTCCCATACAGAAAGGCCCTAGTGCTGTAGACCTGACTTCCAGGGTGGAATTGCACGCACATGCCTTCTCTCATGGCCCTGGTTGGGTTCCAGCCATGCTTCTCCCACGGCTCCTTCTGCAGAATGTCAAGGTTTGCCATTTCTGGCAGCAGACGTTTTAAAAGCGGAGAGAGATTCCATACTGAGCACAACGAAGCTAATTTCCAGATCAGCTAGCCCTTAGAGGTGAGACTGTGATTCGCTTGGCTCCCACTGCAGGTGCTCTGTTTTGTTAAACCCCTTTAAGTCAGAGGTCCCCAACCCCTGGTCCATGGCCCGGTGCCGGTCCACGGCCTGAGCCAGACCGGGCTGCGGAGACAGACCTCCTGCCCACCCCCCGCACGCACTCACCCCTGCAGAGCTGATTTGCGCATGCACGCGCGCTCCAGCGTGCCTATGCGAGCACCACACTCAAGCGCGCATGTGCACGAGCACGCCCGCACAAGCGCCGCGCTGCCGTTCGCGCATGCGCACGAGCATGGGGGGTGCCCCGCCTTCCCCAGCCAGTCCGCGGGGTGAAAAAGGTTGGGGACCCCTGCTTTAAGTAAATAACATTAAATAGTGATTTTCTGAGCTTATCTCTCTGGAATAAGGTACCCTCGACTTCAGAACTGCAATTAACTGCCTTAACTGGAGGATTTATACTCTTGGTGTTTGTTCATCACCCTATCTGGATGCAATTAAAATAGAGGAAGTGTAACGATTTAAAAAAAAAACTGTTTAAGGCTGTTATGTTCATGGAGTTGGCAGCGTTAGGAGCTGACATTTTCTTCTCCAGCTCTCACGGCTTTAGGGATCCACTTCTTTTCCCAGCAGAGCAGAACTTAGAAAGCAGTGACAGATGTCAGAGTAAAGCTGAGAGAAAACTCCAGGACCATATTTTTAAAAGGAGACACCTTTCTCTCTCTTTCATCGAAATGTGTAAAGTGCCCTTTGCTGAGTTGAGAAAGAAGAAAGTCTTATGAGCTCCTGTCCTCACCTGCATAACCGAAGAAGGGAGGGGAAGACAAGGGATCGTTTTGATATAGCTAAGCCACATTTCTTAGTGTAGATGGAAAAAAAGCGAATTTCTGCACACAGCAGTAGAAGAGCCCTGATACACGAGGTACTTAGGGTCCTTCTGATTTGGTATAATTTGAATCATCTTTTCTGCTCTTGTTGACTGTATTCAAATAAGCCAGGAAGGTGCAAGATTCTTCTTTCCCTCCTGTGTGCCATGAGGTTCTCCCCAGAGAGCTCCCGTTCATGGTCTGTGAGCTGTTGACAGAAGCCCTCTTTGGGATGTTCCACTGGGAGTCTGGATTTCATTGAGAAATGTAAGCCTCAAAGAAGCTGAGATTCTTTCCTGAACCGTGTGTTCTTCTTTGTGGCCTCTATGTACGCGCACAAATGGGTGCTCTGAGCATACATAGAGGGCCACTCAAACAAGTGAAGTTACAGGTGGGTATCTTGTCAATCTCTGGAGCATTGAAGGAAGATAATGTTATTTTCTGCGAATGTTATTGTCAGAGCTTTCTAATGATCTTCCGAATAAGGAACCAATCCACATTTCTTTCCCTTATACATTATGCCATGTGCTGTTTCCACTAGTTCTACCATGTTCCTGCTGTAGTGCTCCTGTTCCAGCTGGATGAAACCCAGAATCCCAGACTTGGGTTCAAAACTGGATAGTGTAATTTCACAAGCTGTATGCTTTGTCCACGCTGTAGGTCCTGGCAGATCCGTTCATTCCAGGATTGCAGTCCATTAGAACCGTTCTGTTCTGGTGCCACCCACTTTCGATCTTTTCTGCCACGCCATTGAAGTACCACGTATGTATTTATTATTTAAATTATTTCTATGCCAGCTTTCTCCCCATAGGGGACCCAAGGTGGCTTACAACAGATTTAAAAACATCACAACAAACATATAAACAATTAAACATACATTGAGATTAAAAACCAAGTTTAAAAACAATTCAAAAACATTTAAAAACCTGTAAATTGAAAATCACTCTTTGGCGTTGAACCCATCCCTTGCTAATCTAGCGTGGCCTTCTTTGAATAGTGTTCCCACTAAAGCCCTCATAAAGAGGAAATTACACATTCAAGATACAAAGGATCTGTATTAACAGGACCAGCTGATACTTCTGTGCCTCATTTCTCAAAATGGAGAAGGCAAGCTCAGCATAAAAGCCAATATTATTCTCCCAGTTGCCTTGGCTCAGAGGATTGGCGCCTGACTGTAAGGCATTTTAAAGGGCATTTAGCCGTCCTAGGCAGGTAGACAATGTTTGCCTCTTACAAGAATCATAGGTTTTTGTGCTTATATTTGTAGTTTCCATAGGCAAAGGGCCAGGACACAATGCTCTGTCCTCAGCCATCGGACCTCCTGTTCCTGTTTCTCCCCTTCCCATCCCGACCAGGATATTGTGCAAAGTCCCAGAGAACATAAGGGAACAGTTCTAATCATAGGATATTAACTCTGTTAGCTTTGGTTCTGACAGATTCAGCAACAAACCATCTAGGAACGATAGTTTCTCCTGCAACTGCCAGATTTCCTCTCAGGGGGGGCCCTCTACAACATCACACCCATTTTGGCTGGTTATACTACTTAGCTGTATAGAGGCTGAGTAGGAACCTTTCCATGCCCTGGGTTATTCTAACCCTCCTATGGCAGGTCATGTTTCTGTGCTTTCATCCTTTTGTCAGACAGGTTTTGAAGTGGGTTGAAAATGGCACGCTCTGAAAAGTCTTCTCTTCTTTTCAGCCAGGGTCTACCAGTCCTGGGCTCACACATCCTGCTGAAACATTCCCCAGAGACACTTTGTTCTTCCCTCTTTTCAGTTCTCCACAGGTTTCTAAGGAGGGAGTTCCGTTTACTGCTCAAGGCACCTCTTCAAATGATTCCTTTCTTAAATGTCTCCTTCTTCGTAATCATGAAATCATGAAGTGGGAAGGGGCCTTTAAAGCAATCGAGTCCAACCCCCTGCTCAGCGCAGGAATACAAATCTAAGGCTGCCAAGTGGTTGTCCAAATTTCTCTTTGAGTGCCTCCAGTGTTGGAGCACTCACCACCTCCCGAGGTAATTGGTTCCAGCTTCCTACTGCTCTAACAGTTAGGAGGTTTTCCTGATATTCAGCGGAAATCTGGCTTCCTGTTACTAGAGCCCATTGTGATGATAATTTTGCCCAGAAAGGTGGCAGAGTTAGTGTCTCTTTCCATCAGGAAATCTCTGTGTGTGTGTGTCTTGGGCATAAGTGATGCTTTGTCTAGATCCTCCTTTGGTTCTTTTGAAAGTTAATCCTCTTATTTGTGTTGCTAGCCACATGCCGGCCTTGTTCTTTTCCTTTTTCTTTATTTTACTTCAAATCCCAGAATTCTGTCAAGCCTACACCTAAATTGTACTCCTCTGGAAAAAAGGCCCAGCTTGGAAGGCTTCATGGCCTAGCTTCCTGTTAGAAAGGGAAGTCATCCTAGTGCTGAGAACTTGACTTAGGCTAACTTCAAAGGGTTAGGTGTAACTCAGCAGTTCACTGTTACCCTTTAGCGTGAAATGTGCAAGGTTACTGGATGGAGCAATCTCCCTTAAAGCCACTGTTCCGTCTATCAGGGAAGGGCTCCAACTTAGCCCCCAGAAGAAGTAGCCCTGCCAGTGGACCAAAAAGGTCCAGCTTGGGCACAGATTAGGGTTGGGCTGGAGCACTGTTGCCCGTACATCATGTGATCATTGTGAAATAGCTCATCCCGGACTGCACCACACGTGGTCCAAAATGGGACATATCTGTCCATGTGCCAGTTCCTTTCAGAGAGGTGACTGATCCAGGATGTTATTTTTATATATATTTGATTTGTATATTCTCTTTCTTAAACTCTATGCCATGATCTATCATAGATGAAAAAACTGGAAGGGGGACAGGAGAAGGATTTTTATATAAGCTTTGTTATGTGGTGTTCCTCTCCATCAGTCAAAAACAGGTGTTTTAGTAAGTAACCCGTGTTCTGTTTCACAGTGCTGCAGCCTTAGGTGGGTGAACTTCAGAAACCACTATTTGCTTGATTGTTTTACTTAAGATATCTTCGCTTTATTTTACCTCGAATTTCCTGCCTAAACACTTCCCGAAGTGGTATATATTCATGATTAGATACGGAAGCATTTACAAAGGAGTTGGGACAGTCCAAGGCATTTTGCCACCTGAGAGAGAGCAAGATCCCTCCCACCTTTGCCTAAATAAAGGGCAAATTATTTTGGCACCTAAGAATGAGATTCCACCCATGTGCCTTCTGTTCCCATCGGGGGGCTAGAAAGCCGTTCCTCTTGGCAGTGCATTTTCAGAGTTTTTGGAAGGCCATGTGGCCATGACTTCCCTGTTCAAGCATTGATGCTCCATTGAAAACACGGCCAAGTGAGTGCAGGCATACACATCCCCCCCTTTCCTCTGCCACACCGGGGGGGGGGGGAGCCAGCAGAATCCCCTCTACTTCCTCCCTGACCCCACTGTAGCAACAGGGCCCGATCAGCTATCCCAAGGATGGCATGTAGTGATGGTAGGCTTGCCTGGTGGAAGGATGTGGGGGACGATGTCTTGAAGGCAATACTGGGCCAGGTGAACTGGTGGTCTAATTCTACCTACAGCTGGCTTGATCCATTTAAGCTGCGAAGGGACATGATAAGAAACTCCCAAAGTAAAACCGATTAAAAATATGGAACAACATGGAAAGGCAGTGTCTGCCCACATTCTGGCTTCACTGCAGTTGAAATGAGGCCAAACTCTTTTACACTGTTATTATTGTTATAACTTTTTCCCCCCTCTCTCTTTCTCCCTGAAGGGATTTATTTTCCTATTTCGGATATCTGTGGTTGAATGTTTGATGCGTATAATTGCGAGAGGCGAGTGAATCTGGGGTACCCATGGAGTCAGATACTACCGAAAAGTAACTCAAGCGTTAGTCTCAGTCAGTACTTCAGAAACAGTCCCATGTTATTGAGGCTCTCTTTTCTTGAACCTACCTGACAGGGTTGTTGTGAGAATAAATGGTTTGGGAAGAGGACCTTGTGACCTGTCTGGAGTTCTTTAGATGTATTACCTCCGAAACGGTCATATATTACTGGAGTTTCCAACATGTTATTTCTACTTTTAAAAAAACTTTTAAAAACCAACCCCCAAGTGACTGCCCAGAAACCTATAACTTTTTAGATCAAATGGATTTTTTTTAAAGATTTGTGGTGCCCCCCCCCCCTTGAATTGTCCCTTAAAGAAATATGCTACAGAATATGCTGTTTTCAGTGTGTTGTTTCTAAGCTCTGCATTCTGTCCACGCAGCGGGTGGGCCACGCCTCACTTTTGTCTCTTAATCCATTGTTCTCTACTGGTGTGTTAAAACTACAGACCAGAAACAGTGATTGTAGCCATAGCATTAGACCTTGTGGTCATAGCATTGAATAGAACTCGTCTGATCTGAAATTTCCACCTAGCCTGAAAGCTCTCTGGAAGCGATTGCCCCTCTTTCTTGAACCTACCTCACAGGGTTGTTGTGAGGATTCATGGGCTGGGGAGGGTGCGCCCTGTCTTGAGGCAAAAAACTTAAGATGTAAATGTACTGCATAAATAAAACTCAGTTGTCTGTATTCAAAAGACTTCTCTGTCATTTCTGATCACTAATCTTTTCTTCTAAGTGGTCTTGCAGTTTCACAGAGCCCTGTTTGAAACCATTGTTCCAAAAGGTGGCTGAAAATGATAAGAGCCAGTAGGGTGAAGTGTGTAATGTGATAGACAATGACTTGTGGGATCTGGGTTCAAAACCGACTCGGCCATAAATTTTGTTATCTTGAGCTCCTCGTACAGCCCTCCCTCATTCTTTCATTCAGCCTAACTGATCTCAGAGTCATTGTGTTGTGAGTGAAGGTTGTTTATTGTATGCTACCTTGAGTTAACCTGGACAACTGTGTAAAGTTGTGGAAATAAGTGTTACGATTAATCCCTCTGTACCCTTTAGCATCTCTTGTTCCAAGTTTAGATTACTTTCCAAAGAACCATCATTTCCGTCGTTACCAACTGCTGGATACGATGCTGCTTCATCCACTGAGCATTGTGTTAATTTACTCCGCAACCGTTTGGTCTCCCCCTGTTTAAAAGCCAAAGATAAGTTTCTTGTTTGGTGTGAAACCATGGTGAGAAAATACAATGGGTTAAGAAAGCGAAGGATACCTGGGCAGCTCCGCATCCTAAGGATCGGTAAGAATTTGGCTTCCGTTCATTTTTTAAAAAGCAGGGAGAGCTAAACCCTGGAGAAAGCCAGCCCTGGTGACTCACGCCAGTCATTCGAGACAACGGCAAAATATGCAGACAGAACTTCACCAGGGAAACAGACAATGCTGTTGTGTGTTCTGGGTGCAGGAGATTGGATCTGAACGCCAAGTCTTCCAAAATCATAGTATTTGCAGAGGCCGTGTGATTTAGGTGCACAATGTACGCAAAGTAATGAAGAAATTTAGAAGCAAGCTAAATTATTTTGCTTCTGCCTTCTCTGTTTACACAGTTTAAAAGGCATGTCATGTGTGCCTATTTATTTAAATGTCAGCATGTCAAAGCTGCCTTCTTTACCCCTGGAGGTTGGCAGATATGGGCTCTCTGGCATTCCTCAGGGTCAGAGCAAAGGTAAAAGCCGTCTGTTTTGATCTGTTGCAAAAGCTTAAGCCAAATAAGAAGGTTGGGGCTGACCGTGGAGTCTATTCTTGACATGTTCAACCCAAAGCAGTCTTGGCCACATCTGGTGACAGCTTGATTGTAGCCATGTGCCAGATCCAGTCCCCAACATCAATGGGTGAAAACTCTATTGTTTGAAGAGGCCTTTGGAACTCTATGAGATCCTCGTGGTTTCAGGAAGTGGTTATTGTTTTGATTTACTGTCCAGGTTTCTTTTTCATTTGATATTCGGGGTTTAATGTTCTTTTGGATCTCACTATTTCTGCCTTATGACTAGGGATGGGTAGCTGAGGTTTGGTTTTAAATGTTGTTAGCCGGCCAGAGTAATGCCTTGGTACTAGATGGGCAAAGTGTAAATGTAATGAATAAAATAAATAAAATCTAGTAGGGTCCTCTTATAAAAAATCCTGTGTATTCCACTAGATCTTATCCAGAGCTTAAAATACAAAGAAGCTTTAAGCTCGGCCTTTGCAATGACAAAGTTAGCTTTGTGGCTGCTGCAGACAATCACGTAATTAGAGGGAGGAGGTCGTAAGCCAGAACAGCAATTTTCACCACTCCAGAGATCACTGAAATGAAACTCCTGGGAGCCCTAGCCAGTAATAGTCAGCCATGAAGGATGATGGGTATTCTTGTTCCATAACATTTGGAGCACTTTAAGTTCCTTTACCCTATTGTAGGCTGTCTAGTCAAGTGTTAAAGCAAAGATGTGAGTTACTTTGGGGCTCAGTAATCCATTGAAGCTACATATTATTTCTTTTTTTTAAATAACACGTTAAGGTTATTTGCTAATAATCTATTACATATTACAAAACAGACAATTAAAAACACAAAATATGTCCATAGAAATCTCTCAGAGACCCTCCTCCTGCAAAGTAATGTGTTACAGCACTAAGAAACATTTTTCATCAGTCAAAACAGTAATCTTCTGCCACTGTAGTGCTGAAAACAATGGCTTTAGTAAGGGGGGAAAAAGGCAAGGAGTAAATAATAATAACAATATTTTTAATGAGTTACTTCCACCCTCTGGATTTAGTCCAACCCCACTCAGTGCAGGAAGTCCCAAACTATAAAATTCTCAATAGATGTTGCTCCAGCCTGTGTGTGTGCTGTACACCAGATTGAGACAAGTCACAGATTCCAACCCAAATTGGCCCTGTTTGTATGAGGTCTGGATCAAAGTGGACTGAATAGATTTGATTCCAGAATGGAGCAAAGCAAACTTATAAATCAATCTGGATCCCCAGAGTACAAGTGAAAGTTGATGGGGGTACAAATTGCTTCCGCCTCCTAGGGCTGACTTTCCCATTTCAGGTCTATCATGGTGTCTCCAGATTTCACGGACATCAGTGCAAAATCAAAAAAAGGTGTATCTGTTTGGCTTTCCAGTCCAGTGACTTCAGAAACTTAAACACCAGTTTGGATCTAAGGAAGTACCAAATAGGGCCCAGTTTGCTCCGGAATGAATCAGGATACATTTGGAAGCCCTTCATTTGGCCTACAAACAGAATTGAGGCACCCAGGAACTGCAAACCCTCTCCTTAAAGACTTCTATTAGGGGAAAGCCTACACCCTGCGCACATTGCTTCCATTCGTGGAATGCTTTCATCCTCAAGATGTTTATCCTGTTACTATTTTTTTTACCAAATCCTAACCTCCTCTAATTTACTCAAGCTCGTTTGGTCTAATCCAGTTCTCTGGGCCAGCAGAGAATACATCTCCTGTGTCACCACCATCCTTGCTCTTACAATAATGCTTTATGGACTACCTTCAAAGGCATATGGCTAATGCAAATAACTCATCTTTCTTTCTCAGTTTCCCTTCTACGGGGCTGAGCTATGGCAGGAGACACGCTTCTCCACCTGCTTCCATTAGACAATAAACCTGTGCTATGTTCTCCAAACTTCAGAATATTAGAATCTAAAAACAAGCATTTGCGTGTTCACAGGGAAGTTTACTGTGGTAAACTATTCGGTCTTAGTCCTCTCATAAGGTATTTGCTGTCATGGCCCTTGAGCCCTCTTCAGGCCTGGGTCAGGGAAGCTGAAATGTGAGTAGCCTTGCAAATACAAGTTACTGATCCATGGTGCTTCTGCCAGCTATCTCATAAATGGATGATGGCTTAAAAAGAGCACACTCTTACGACAAATCAAAATTCAGAAGCATGTGTCACTTCTGATACTCGACAAAGTTTATTGCTTGAATTCAGAGCAGCCTCTTCCCTGATTTCTCAGTGTTCCTTAGCAGCACATTTTTATAGCAGTGTGTTGTCGTCTCCCCCCCCCCCCCATATTAAACCAATGTTTTCAAGTGTGCAAAAGTGCGTTGGGGGTGATAAACCTGTTTGAGACCAGATTAACTGAAAGACCAGCTCCTACCACATCAGTCTAGTGAGACCTTAATATCTTCCCTTTTGCTCCCACCACCATCCAGAGTTGCATGTTATCGGGAAGGGCCTTCTTAGTCATAGCACCTTCGAACAGGAGAGTCTTCTCTGAAAAAGCTCAACTGTTACCTGTTCTGAACTCTTTTTGACATCAATTGAAGGGAAAACGTTGTTTCAGTCTTTTGCCCAGGTACTCCAGCACACTGGAGCGTTGACCGCAATGATTGCTCCGCCTGATGGTACAGCCCTTGTCTTTCTGGTTGTACTGTGGAATTATGTGGTTTTTATACTTTTAATTTCACTTGGCCCATTATGCAGAAGGATGCTCAGAAATGCTGTTACCAAAATACCCTGATTTAGAACAACAACTGGTGCTGAACAGTGTGAGACCAACACCTGCAAAGGAGGAAAGGGACACAGCATCTTAATTGTCTAAATTATTTTATTTGTGGCAGATTGTCTAGTTAGCAACCACCCCACCCCACCCCAAACAACTGAAAATCCAAAGTGAACTGTAAATTATCCCAAAGTGGATGAAATCTCTCTCTGGATAATTTTAAAGAATATTTTAAAATAAGCTTCTAATCACATATTACTTCTCTGCATTTGGACATCAACTACTAAATTGTGTTTTCAAAATCCAACATGAAACAATAAACTCTTCTCTGGGAAATGGTTAGTCCATCTCTCTTGAGATTTTTTTTTTAATTTTTATTTTTTTATTTTGTTGCCAACAAGCTGCTGGTTAACAAAGAAGAAACAAAAACCACAAAAGAAAAAGCTGCTGCATTGCCAAACAATATTTGAGTCACACGTTTTCCGCCATCATTAAGTGCCTGGCTTCATGAAGTGATATCACCGAAAAAGGGTGTGGGTTTGTTTTGCAGACACCAGACATGTTCACAAAGGAAACCTTGCTGCAACGTTAATTCCACAGGATGTAGGATTAAGGCCCCCCCAGATTTGGGGGTTGCTGGTTTAGTGCTTTGAAATCAATGCATTGCTGTCTCAGAAGGAATTAAAGTTGTCCATTAGAAGAGATGGTAGCACTCTCAGTTCGGAGATAGCTTTTGGATCAGCTTTGACCCTTCTGTTCTTGTCGGCCATCTTCAAATCCCCCAGTAAGGCACAAAGGTTCTCCTCTCCCTCAAATAAACGTCTGGCATCATGCCATAGGCAGTCTGTACCATTTTGACGGTGTTCCTCCCAAAAAGCTCCCGTTCGTATTGGATGAGCTGACGCCAGAAACCAACATTGGGGTGGATGACCGGGCGTCTCGATTTCACCCAGTTGTAAGCTTCGTAGAGGGTGACGTTCTGATATTTCATCAGGTAGGCGATGCAGAGGGTGGCCGATCGGCTCACGCCAGCGGCGCAGTGTACCAGCGTGACACCGTGCTTCCGCGCCACGCTTTGGATCTTGTCAGCCACGCTGTCAAAATAAAGCGAGATGGGGGCATTGGGCATGTCAGCCACAGGCACTTTGTAGTACTCAAACTCGGGGTAGTTGAGATTGGGGAGCTCAATCGTGGCATTGATGATGCACGTGATCCCACGGGCTAAGAGCAGCTGCCGGTTGGAGGCGACGCTTCCCTTACTCAGGTACAGGAAGGGGGTAATTTGGGCAATGCCGCCCATCGTCCCGTCTGAATACAAGCGAGGAGTCATTAGAGTTCGTGGCAAAGAATAGTGTCTTCGGGCAGTCATAGGGAGATCCTGGGTGCTCCTAAGATGTCATACTAGGCGTGCAAGCCTAGATTAATATTCAGCAGAGCAGTCTGCTTTGTCACTTTGCCTGCAAAATACAAAAGAAACAGCAGTTGGAAAACATGTTTGTACACTAAAGAAAGCCATCAGAGCATCTCCTGGAAGTGAAAGCACCAATGCATGCTAAAAGTTCAATTTACTCACAGTTCTGAACAGATCAAAATAAACAGCATTATGTATAAAAATAATGCCTGGTTACATGAACAGAGCTCAACTGACTAGCTTCATGACTGACTTCCTCCGTGGCTAGCAGACAGACTTCTGGCAGGAAAAAAAAGGGGAGGGAAAGAACTCTTGAGTAGAGAGGCGGGTCTTGTCAAAATTCTGAGGCAGAGAGGGAACGATTGGTTGCTGCAGGATTAATTGACAGCTGCCCCAGCCCAGAGAGGTCCCCCTCAGCCAAAACCTCTGAAAGGCGGCCTAGGCAGGTTGCTAAATCCCAACACAACCTCCCTCACGGCTGTCATGTTGTTCCGAGGCAAGGAAGCGTTTATAAGGACAGCCCGACTCACTTTATTTTTCGCCTGTCTGAGGCGAAGCACCAAAGTACACGGCGCACACACAGGTGCATACAGCAGCCAAAGCCAGCCAAGTTACTTTCACACCTGAGGCCTAACCAGAAACCTGTCCTGGCATTGAGGGTACCACGAAAAGGGGCTGCCATTTTCCCACAAGGCCTCCGACCACAAGCACCAGGCATTTGGGGAAGGGGGAAGTAAAATGGCTGCTCATGGAGTCATTGGCTATGAAATGACCAAAAATTGACTGCCCTTCCTTCAGACGCCCAGTATCTTCCTCCTGAGGTAACCACCTCACCTCTTTAGAGGCCAGGCCAGCCACACAAGGGAAATATTTGTTTTGTTTTGTTTATAGGCGTCTTTCCTCCCAAAGAGCCACTGGCTCTCTGGAATGTGTCGTAGAGATAATTCCCGGTCTTGGGGGGGGGGGGGACAGAGAGGACAAAAGTTGAGGTGGTGGTGGGTTGTACTACATTTCCCAGAATCCCCAGTTGGTGAGCTTGGCTCATGGATGGACCATGCTGTAATCCAAAGAGAGAGAGAGAGAGAGAAAAGAAAAAATAAACAGATGGACTGCTCCTGGCCATGTAGGCTTTCTCTCTCTGGACTAAGTGGCTAGCTGGATTCAGGAGTAGTTATTTCCCCACAAGGTCTCTGACCAAACTGTAGGACATTTGGGGGGGGGGGGGGTTTGTGAGAATTCAAAAGGTCACTTCTAAAGGAATTATTTATTTATTTAGCTGGGCATGTTTGCCAATGTCACTGTTGGTCTCTCTGAGATTGCTGGGAACCCCCCCCCCCCAAAAAATGAAATTAACCGGTCAAAGCTGCGGCAAAAGCAAAGGTGTTCTGTGCTGGAGGTTTTCCTTTGGATGAGTCTTGACTTCGTAACGACTTAAGTCAAAAAATCATCATCCTCCACGTCTGGCTAAGCCAAAAAAACCCACCCACCCCTCTGAGAATGCGACCCGATCAATGCCTGTCTCCATGTTCTCCTGAACGAAACATCACCGTTAGCAGGCAGACATTCAGTTTTTTAAAGCTTTTCCCTAGGTTTCTCAGTAAATTGATTGTGAAGGGGCTAAAGTGCCCTTTTTCAGCTCTTCTCTAGCAAGTTGCCTCATTTTATGCCTTCCGTGGCTGAGCCACATAAACCAAATGCAGTCTCAGTCCAGGCCACTGTGCAAAATAAGCCTTTTATTATTATTGTTGTGCTAAAATAATTTTTATTATTATCATTCCACTTCTTCCCTATTCTATCAATATTGCTGCTTCTACTGCTGTTTTATTATTATTGTTGTTTTATAGCTAAAATTGCATGCTGATTGTTGTTTCCTGTGCTGAGAAGAAGTCTGCCTTGGGACCTGAAAAACCCAGCCTAATTATATATATTTTAAAAAGGTAATAAAAACTATGTAATTGGGTCGTATTATGGCAACAATTCTGAAAGCCAGAGCAATGTCAGTCAGTTAAGACGTCCTGAGTTCAGATTCCCTCTGGTCTATGAGGCTAGGGAGGGCATCCTTAGCCTAATTAATGTTCCTCAGCCTGACCTACTTCGCAAGGCTGTTGTGAAGATTAAATGGGGGATGCAAGCCACCTTTAAGAAAAGGTGGGATAGAAAGGTAATTAAATAAAATATAAAATAAAACAACGGAACTGGTGCAGATGGGTGGTAAAACTAATACATCATGGCTGTTCCCATTTTACATATGGAGGCTGAGAGAAAGTGAAAAGAAAATGGCAATTTAGCAGTCTGTAAGATGGCAGATCACGTTGTGGAAGTATATGATAACAGTCTTCCTGAGATTAAATCTTTCTTTCTGTCTTTCTGTCTGTGAGGGAAAGGATTTTATTTTTTGCAAGTTAAATTCAGTTGGTTAGGGGCTGCCCTAGCTTTTCCCCCTCACATATTTATGTACATTTTTTTAAAGGGTAGATCATTCAAATAGGTAATACTGCATCATGTCTCTCTGTGGCTTGTGTAATTTGGCTTTCAAACCAACCACTGTTGTCACAGTGTCTGCTCGGTTGTCTTATGAGAGAATCAGTGTCTCAGAAGTGGAGTCAGCTCTTTAGGGGTTTGGCTGCACACTTTCCGTTCATAATTGTCTTGTCTTTACATTCTACATAGTATTTATTCATAGTTTTTGTGGGCATTTTAAACATTTTAAGCTGCTCTGAAGGCCCTCAGGACCAGGAGCACAGTAAAAAAAATGCCTAGAAATAAACAGATCATAATTATAATAGTTCTGGCAAGTTCTTGTAGACTTGTGATTTTGCATCCAGACAAACTGCAAATTATGGGTTTCCTCAGTTATAAATGACCCCCACTTGGTCTAAAATTCTGACTAAGCAGACTAAATGGTTTGGCCCCAGATCAAGTTGGCCTGGACATCTCCTTCTGTGCTGCAGTGAAGGTGAGGGAAGTCAAAGCCAGAAACTTGTGTTAAGCACTTTTATTTTTATCATCAAATGTGAGGCTTGTCTTTATTTATTCACAGCTCGGCCTTTCCAGCGGGAAGCCAGCTCTGTTAAGACCTGCTTTGATATTTTCCTGCCCTTTTGAAGTTTGTTTGCTCATGAGTGGCTTTGCGAGGGTGCTTATAACCAAGGCCCAAACTGCGTTATTAATAATTTTTTGTCGACCCACAAGGCAGTGGCACACAAGGTGAAGGCAAACTTTTGCAATTTGTAATAGCGAGTTTGACGTGCAACCACATTCTGCATGCCAGATGGTTCTTCTTCAGGATGCCAGTCCTCCATTGGAAGGGCTGTCCATTCTGAGACTGGTTTAAAGACAAAAGAACCATATGGAGGGATATCAGGTGCCTTGACATTATCCATCCAAAGTTCGTAATACCTGGGTAGGAGATTTGCCTGGCACACAGGTCATCAGGGGACCATCTTTCCAACTCAAGTGAGATGCATTGCAATTCTGTTTAAATTACGGAACTCCTTCCTAATTTTACACAGGTGCAATCAATCAGCATAAAGAATGTTATGGAAATTATGCCTCTCTCGTCCTCCTTTTGTAGGATTCATGGAGTGGTCACGCTATTCCAGGCATCTCGAGGTCCTGTCTCCCAACAGGGCAGCTTCCCTCGCCTTTTGTAGCCTCGCTCAGCTAGCCTACCTTGCAGAGTTGTTGTGAAAAGGACAAGAGGCATATCACTTTTGAGTTCCTTGGAGAAGAGACAAGTTATAATCTTCTAGTAAACACAACAATGGAAATCATTCTTTCCAAAACTTCACCAAAGCCATGTTGAGCTGGAGACCTAGTGAGACGTCCCAGCACTTTTTCTTAACTGCTACTACAACTTAGGGGGCTACCTTCACTCCTGGTAGCCCCCCCAAGTCATGAAAAATTGTCTTGTGAAAATTAGCCTCTTGTCCTTAAAAAGGACATTCTGATTTTCCCCTATCATTTCATAAAAACATTTATATATTTTTACACCTTACTGACTGTAAAGGTATTTTGGGTATTTGAAAAACAGCCACATACACATCTTTCAAATCAAGGACACAGCGCTTCTCTTAAACCAACACAGAGCAGCTTTCCTCTTCATGCTTGACCACACATTTTCCCTTGCATCTCTGCAAAACATCTTGGTACGGTTTGATGTTCAATCCTGAATTGCTAGGGGGCGGGGTGATATTGCAGAATTGTTTTCAACTGATTTGTGAGGCTTCATTCTCCCATACCTCAGCTGAGATAACAAGGCTGGTCTGGGCAGTGGCTCACATGAGAGGTTGCCCACATGCTGAAGTGGTTCAGCCAAAACATGCAGCAGCCCCCCCTAAATGGATGTTCATGAGAACTAGCTGTGCTAGACCAAAATACGTTCCGAGAATCAAAGGCCAGCAGGAATATTAGTTTTAGTTAATCCCAAAGACTTGTGAGAGGGGGAAGGGATGGCTGAGCATCTTGCTTCATCCTATAATAATCCATAATAAGATGGGGGGAAACCTCTGTAGCACAGGACAAGCTATCAGCCCGAGGAGCCCATCAGTAGAACAGCTCATAGCAGCTCCCAGCAACAATGCTGTTCTCCCCCAGTATCCAGTGAGTTCACTCAGCTCCAGTATTATTCCACTTGGTTCCTGGCAGCGGTTATATAAATATGCCACAAGGCTCTGGAATGACCCTACCTCAGGGGACACTGTGCTTTATACGCTGTCAAGAATCATCTAACTGGTGGTGACCCTTATGGGTATTTTTAGGTGTGTGAAATATTGAAGGAGTGAGTTTACCATTACCACCACCACCCCAGTGAGTTTCCATGGGAAAACAAGGATTTGAACCCAGGTCTTCTGAGTCCTAGTCCATCACAACTCTGGCTTTTTGGTACGTATTACTGTATAGAAACTCTGGAGCAAAAGGAAGGGTGTGGGCTGTGCAGCATCCATTTGGAAGCCTCTTAATCCGCTTTGATGTAGCATTTTTGATCTGGGCCCAACCTGCTCCCTAAGGTAGCCACCTCACCCTGCCTAATGCTCCAGGGTTGTGAAATAAATAAACAGCAGGTCTGTGTGTGCCAGGGGGAAAAAAATGGAGCAGAAACACGTTCGCGCTACATGATAACTGGCTAGACAGATTAGTGGTCTTGTTCTGCACACAGCAGGCCTGATCTATTCAAGGCATGGAATGAAATCATAACAAGCTCCTGGAGTAAGAGTCAATTAAAAGTATAAAACAATGCAGCACACCTTCCTGCCTGCCTTCTCCCGATATCATCACCCCCCTGCTGCTAAATACCAATTTAAGTCACAAGATCGGATAAAGCTTGTCCTCCTCCTCCATCTTGTTTAGTCCTCATAATTATTTTATGAATCCTTTTCCCTCATTATTATTTTTACAGCAGTCTTTTTTTTTAACTTTCTACCTTTAAAAAGGAAGCCTTAAAAAAATTTTTTTTCCCCATTAAGTTTGCCTGCCATGACCTGGTTGAGAACCACTTTTCTACTATATGTGTCTCTTGTGGGGGAATTTAGAGGGATAATCTGGTGTAGTGGTTAAAATTATAGATGATAAAACGGCAAGACCTGGGCAGTGGTGTGATAAAAACCTGGAAAGCAACATTTTTTGCCCCACTTTGACAAAGCTTTGGGCGGCCGTCAGGATGCAGCACCAGTATCACGGGAGCAAGAAAAGCTGAACGAATTGTCAGTGTGAATGAACCCTAAACAAACTTAACCGCCCTATGACAGGTTATCTCAACAGAACCCAATATAACCCAGCAACTGTGTAGGCTTCAGATAGTTTAAGTCCACACACCGCTCCAGACTTTTGTATCTATTTATTTTCCCTCTTGCTCTGGAAAAACCCCGTCTCTCACTTCTGTCTACGCCGGTAAAGGGCAAACCAGCTTGAGGGCAAGGTCAGCGGACGTATAGAGCTTCTTGTGTAATTTTCAGCCTTGCAAATCAAAGATGCTCCTCCTTAGTATTTGTAATACTGTCTCTGCTCTCATACAAACAAATTATATGGTCTAAAGGGGAGTGGAGCATTCAGACTTCTAAGACATTAAGCATTCAGAGGCGTAAGTCAGTTCCACACCTGAAGGGACTTGTGTTGTTCATCAAGAGGAACAGCTTGATCACAGAGTGTTTCATCCTTCTGTTTCTACAGGCAGTACCTCCTGCTTGGAAGATTGTGAACAGTGAACGGGAATTCATTCAGATATACAACTGAGTACCTCTCATAAGCACGGGTAATTTTGCTTTTTCCCATCGTTATTCTAAGGGACCTAATCATCTCTGATGCATAGAAATGTTTTCTACCTCAGTGCAGGTCAACAGGGAAATGTTGAGATCAGATCAATACATTATAGAGAGAGAAAGCAATCTCCTCTGTGTTGGTTTCTGTGGTCTCACACAAGCTCTATATTTAATTTTACTGTATTTGTTACATTACTTGCTCAGCAGCCCATAGGATAGTCCTTCCTATAACTTAGGGAGCAGCAATGTAGGTCTCTGGCCCAAGATCTGCTCCGGGCCGAGCAGTACCATATGAAACAAGGCCCTTTCCGCCAGCAAAGCAGTAAGGTGGGCCAGTGCCAGCCGATTTATGTTTACAGAGTATTTTACACATGGCTGCAGATCATGGTACAGTGGGCAAAGAAAAGAAAAGCCAAGGTTCCCCCCCCCCCCCCCCCCCGTGTTTCTGCTTGGCCGGTGCTCTTCTGCTAGTCTCTAGCTAACGCTCTGCAGGCTTCATAAACTCATCCGGCCAGTCGCTCAGCAGAACTAACAGCAAATGAATTCCAATTTCCCTTCTGAATAGACGCTCTCGGCCTTAAAAATTATTGCGGTGGCAGAGGGAAGACTTTTGTCTAAACAAAGCCAGAAGCCTCCAAAGGGAACGGAGCGAGAGGATGGAAAATATTATTACAGACCTAGTGCGGGTGATGGGGAAAATATGAGGGGGCTGCCTCACATGCAGACCCTGTACCTGGGGTGACCCCCCCTGCCTTGAAGCACTTAGCTTTAATTATTCCAAAGAAGCTCCTGCTGTCAGTGATTTTTCCGACAGGAAAAACAACAAGCAGCAGACATATTAAGTGAACATTTTCTCTAACCCCAGCTCCAGAAACATGTTTGTTTCTACACTCGAGGTAGTGTGCCGAGCTCCTCTCCTCTTTTTATCCTCACAACAACCACCCTGTGAGGTAGGTCAAACTGGGAGAGGATGGCTAGCCTAGCGTTCCTTGTGGAGTTTCAGTGGAGACTGGATCTTGGATCTCTCAACACTGTAACAGCATGCCACACTGCTTCTTGGTGTTTGTTCACAAACATATTTTTAATGAATTTCAGATCTGGTCTTCAGATGTGAAATTCTCACTGCTATCTTTTAAATTCTAATTGCTATCTTTTCACTGCTATCTTTGTTGTTTCTGATATCCCCCCCCCCCCAAGCGTTTGGTACATGTTTTCGTTGTATTTGTAAATTGCACAGCTTGGCAATTGGGATTGCAGTTTGTGTCAGAGAAAAGGCCTCCCCCCCCCCCCCCCCGGTTGGCACCATTTCATTTCAGAGAGCAGGGGCCACGCAGAGAAAGGGCTCCGGGGAATGCAAAGAATACCTTACTGCCTATGTATTTCTCTAAGGCTCTCAAACAGTGACTGAATTTGTTGTTTTAATAAGATCATAATAGCTCGGTGGTTTAGGGATCGGGCTTCAGAGCCAGAGGCTGGGAGTTCAAATCCCCACTGTGCCTCCCGGACAGGGGCTGGACTTGATGACCTATAGGCTCCCTTTCACTTCTGCAGTTCTAAGGTTAGGTCAGGATGATGGTTGCGTGTCCTGCTTTGGAGAGGATGGTTCACTATTGGAAGAGCTGCTAGAAGGAAGTCTTTTTGGGCAGGTGCGGGAAAGGAAGGTGTCTTCTCTTTGAAGGGCTGTCCCATCAATTTAAATTTAATTTAAAATCAATCAATTAATTAAATGGTTTAATTTAATTTAATTTAATTTAAAAAAAAGAAGGAGAGAGAGTAAAGAACTTGGAGTTGTCCACCCACAGTTAGCAGAACCTGGGAAGCAAAATAAACAGGCACAGAGATCAAAAGCCATTCATCAATAGGTGGAAACATGGCCAAGACTGAATCCCAAGGAACAAAAAAGAAATAATAATAATAATAATAATAATAATAATAATAATAATAATAATAATAATAATAATAATAATAATAATAATAATAATAAACAAACAAAAAAATTGGCATGCAGTCCTTTTGTAAATGTATTGGGAATAAGCCTGTTGAAACAAATAATATTTATATATTTATATTTATATCTGGCGATACATATTGTTTTTCTGTGTTGATTAGAGTCATAGTTTCCATAGCTGTATCCAAACATTTCAATTTGCAGATGCAAACTTTTAGGTGAATCTGCAACTTAGTGACACAGTATTTCTGCAACCAGGGCTGTATGACTTCTGAGTACACCCAGCCCTTGGAGCTTCTACCGCAAAACTTTGGATGTTTTGCTAACAATCAGCCTGGTGTGGTTGTGAATTGGGGTCAAGCCTCTAGGTCAAAAGGGCCGTACTTCCTGTTAGGCGTGAAGCCTGCTCCCTCTTCATTTCCCACATTAAACAACTGGCTTGGGCTCAGATTAAAAGTTCCTGTTCACCTAGATGCACTATTAATTCACATCCTTCTCTCTAATCACTGTACAGGTTACAAAAGGGTCCCCATTACACTCAATCATTCCTTTAAGTTTGAAGTCTGTCACAGAGGAGAAATAAAAATGTCCCCTAAGTTAAAGGGGCCAAATCTAGTCACAAAATGCCTCTTCTTGTTGAGTATGGTTTGGTTATGCAACAAGGCAATATTTGCACTTGGGAAATTGAAGCCTACCTTTTGTATCATATGGTAAGATTATATTGCTAGCACATTGTTAGAAGTCTGCGTAATCAGACTTGGAAAGGACGCCTGTGTTTACCTTCCAAGATCGGTTCTAGAACAAAGCAAGCTGACTTATAAGATACTGGAGGTGGGAAAGCTTGTGCTACAACAATTAATAGGGTTCTCTGCACATATATGTTTGTATTATATGGTTTAAGCCTAATTCACTTGCCCGTTGAGGCCAAGAAGAGGAGGAGGAGGAGGACTTGAGAAAGGCAGGAAGAAAATAGCAAGCATTTGAGAGATCATTGCAAGATGGTGGATTTATATATTTAATATTTTTAATATGACGCAGGAGATAGAGATGTCAGAACATAACCCTGCTTCCAACCCCCTTTGCAAACCCAGGGGTAACAGACTTGTAGCCCTCCTTTACAAACTCTGAATCTCCTCCTATTCCTCACACTTGCTGGTAAGAGCTGGTGGGAGTTGGAATCCAGGAATTTATGGAGGGCCAGCACTTCTTCAGTCTAGCGTTAAACCCTGATGTCATTGCCAAAGCTTGGAAAAGTTACTTTACTGGACGACAATCCCCAGATCTGGGAGTTTTGCCCTAAAAGTCACATTTCCAAACTCTGTCAATTGCTGCAGAGTTGAAGCATGCAAAGGAAATAAGGGGCGGGGGGGGGGGGGGAGATGCAGTTCTGAGATTTGGCTGTTTCAAATCACTCACCGTTTTTTCGCAGGCTGTTTTCCTCCACACTGCCTACCCTCCTCCCTTCAGCATGTGCCTCAGGCTTGGTTTATGTTGTCTGGGTGCCCAGTTTGATGCGATAAGAGCTAAAGAGCAGGGTGTGTGCAGATTTTTGCTTCCAAGGGGGAAATGTTTCAGCTTGGGAAGATGGGAAGCACATGGCAAAGCAACGTCCAAGTGCCACCCTTGGGAAACTGCAGTGGCTCTTGTGTATACATCAGTGAATGTGTACACACATGCTTTCATTCTTGGGCATGTACACATGGACAACTAAGAGAAGTGGCCTAGGTTGAGATTATGGTAAAATAACATTGAAAAAGGAGTCAACTGAATTAGGTTACTAGTCCTCCTGGATTTTTCCAACTGTCTTTAACGATAACCTCTATTGATGATGCTGACTGGATAGCTCAGTGTGAATTAGACATCTGGCTGCGGAGCCAGAGCTTGGGAGTTTGATTTCCTACTGTGCCTTCAGTGAGCAGAGCCATCCTGTGTGGCCTTGGGCAAGCTGCACAGTCCCAGGGAGCCCCCAGAAGAAGAGAATGGTAAGCTTCTTCTGAGTACTTTCTACCTAGAAAACGCTGAAAAGCGTTGCCATCAGTCAGGATTGACTTGAAGGCACATCAGTCTGTTGATGAGGGCCAGCAATGTCCTTGGGACATGCAATTCAAAGGATGTCTGGACTGGATTGAATTGGATTGGATCACGTCCTGGTCTCTCTCCCTGTCTCATTCTTGGGGCAACCTGTTTTCTCAATCATTTAGACTGCAGTCCTGTGGACCCATGGGGGTGGAATAGGGCGGAGGGTACCCCAGGAACCGTAGAATCTTTTCCTCCAAATGGTAGAGAAGTATGCCCTAAGAGAGAGAGAGACCTGCCCTCATAAGACTCCATGAACTCAGAAGATGGAAAATGCATTCCATCTTAGATGTACCAAGAGATGCTGCAGGACCTTAAGTCCTCCTCTGTATTCAACACCAGTGATTTAATAGAGTCAGGAGTCAAAGGAAATGCTTTGGAACAATATATTAAATTAAATGCTAGAACAGTTATTTTTCCATTAAACAGGAGGAATGGCTCTAACCCTTTAAACACAACATTTTAAAAGTCACATTGAAATGCCGTCTCTTCTCTAAATACCAGTTTGTCCTCCTGTTAATGCAAAATTGATTATTTCAATGTTAATATGCTAAATCAAGCATGTTATATCTAATCTCCACTCAGGGTCAGAGCATCCAGACTTATTGATTCATGGGGGCCATGACATCATCAGCCATTTGGCCCACTTTTCCCCTCAGAGTTGGGATGTATTGCTTACAGTACCAGAGAGTTGGGGGGTATTTGTCCATCAGCAATACACTGCTGTGAGTTATCCCAGTTGTAATGCAAAAACCTGAACTTCGTCTGAACTTGAACGAAAGGGCCTATAACTGCTCAATAGTTAGTTCTGGCCTTGAAGAACTGAGTTCCTTCCTTTATTTTTCCCCAACTTAACCTTCTTCCTTTCAACGGCTCTTTTTTTGAGGTGGGGACTAAGATTTAAGCGGGATGGTATCCCCCTTCTGCCCCCATAGGAATCTCTTTGGCTTTTTAATTCTGTGAATGGCTTTGGGAGATGATCTCAAAGACAGGAGAAAAATACAGGAAATCAATTAATATATGTCTGTGTTGTAGAAAATGTCTGTCCCTCCCCTCTGAGCATAAAGTGCACATAATTAGGAGTATTAATCCCAGACATGCATCTTCTCTTAAGAGGATTCCATGATCAGCGGTATTATGATCTTCTGCTCCTGTTCATGCATATTGATGCCTGGCAGTTTTTATTTTAAATTATAACCAAGTATTTGATTGCTCAGCATAGTATTTTTATATTGCTCGCTGCCCAGAGTTTCTAAGGGGTAAGGCAGAAGATACATGTTTTCCCAATAAATAAGGTTTGTTTATTTATAAAATGTTTCTCTTCCCTCATTTGGACTCAGTTTTCTCCACTGTAAAGTGCTAGCATTACCTGCTTCTAGAGGATTGATATGAAAGTAAGTCATTTTAAAAATGGATTTAAATTATTAGAACGTAGGCCGTAAACATAATAATAATCTAAGATTATTATTATTATTTAACATACAAAGGTTTGTTGAGATATAGCCAATACCTCCCTCCTTCTTATTTCTCTCCCCATTTTTTAGAGGATACTTAAAAAAAACACAACTAAAGTTTTACAAACAGCCCCCCCCCTTTATCCAAACACATTCTGCATTTTTTTTTAAAGATTATGCATGAAGGATAGTGTACGCTGAACTCCGCATTGTCCCCTGGCTTTTTAAAAACCCACAAACCCCAACCTGCCTTGACAATGTTTCTTTAAATGACCGATGCCTAAGGAAAGGCGCACAGTCCCATCTGAAACCATTTAAACCCCCTAATTAATTAACAGCCGCTCGTTTCGGTGGCCCAGCCTTTTACTGTATGGATGTCAAAGGGAGAGCAACAGCGTGGAGCGCAGCGGCGAGGAAAGCCACCTGACCTGGAAAGGTACTGAACCGGGCGACTTTATTTTTCTTTCTTTTTCTCTTTCTCCTCTTCGCTGGCGAGAAGCAGCCCGCCTAGAGACGGGCTCGGCTTTAAATCCCGCCTCGCCTCTCCCTCGGTTTGCCCTCGTCCCAAAAGCAGATCCATGCCAAACCCACCTGTTTGTGTGGGGCGCCCTCCTCTCATAGACGACCGCAAGCGGCTGCCCCAAATCGCCCAGTGGGGCTGGCTTGGAGACCTCCTCGCCCCCTGCCCCAAACATCTGGGAGGGTTGTGGGGGGGGGGCGGTCGGTCGGATAGGCCGGCTCCCCTTTCCCACAAAGGGTCCTGAGATCGAATCGAGCCCTTTCCAAGCCCAGCAAGCCCCCCCACCCCCGCCCCGGGTCTCCCCCTTCCCTTCTGGACCCCCAACACAAGAGCCAGGCAACATTTCCACCCCCTAGAAATGTTCTTAAGAGGAGAATAAACAGCCGACGACAAACCTTGGCCGCGGGGGATCCTGCCCCACATTGCAGCGGCTTTAGCCACAGGAAGGGGAGAAGCAGCAGCAGCATTCATCATCATCCATCATCATTACCCCCAAATCCTTAAGCCTGCCCCTCCTTTCCCATTTCTCTCGCTCTCCTTGGAGCCGCGGCTCTCGATTCCACTCCGCATCCCTCGTGGGAACCTCCGGCGCGCACCCTCGGGCGCCCAGCCGCCGCTTCCACCCTCGACCGGTCTTTTTAATTTCCTTTTGATTTAATAATAATAATAAAAAAAACCCACAACCCAATATTTCTTTTTTCATCCCCCGGCTCTGACACAGGGAGCACGTTCCCATCTCTTTAAATCCGAAGCGTTTTAAGTTAGGGAGACTTTTTTCTTACCTTGTCTCTTTTTCTTTTTTGGGCGGATGGAGAGGAAGATGCTGCCCTGGCCTCCGAGGTGCTGCTCTCTCGCCTCTTTCCCGGAGAGCTGGGTGGCCAGCTCGTCCCGCACCGGGGCTTATGAATGGGAGCCAAGGAGGGAAGGGCTTGGCTTCTTACTGAGCACTGGGGAATGTGGCTTGCGGGGGGGGGGGGGGGAGAGAGGCGGGCCATGGACAGCTGATCTCCCGGCTCCTCCTTTCCCAGGGTTACTAAGAGACAGGCGAAGGCAGGCCTCGGCAGCCCATAATGAGGAGGATGAGTCAAAGCTGCTCCCGTGGCCTGTCTTTCTCTCCCTCTCTCTCCCCCCCCCCCCAATTTATTTTTAAATCCACCAGCACGTGAAATGGGGAAGGCATGGCCAGGGCTTGGAAATCGCTTTCTCCCCCACTAATCCCACCCTAACTCCAAATTCTGCACAGCCTTTGCTCGGGTTTAAACGCCTGATCCTTCCCCCCCCCCCCCAAAGCATCTTTTGATGTAAAGGTGCTCCTCGTTGAAACCCTGCAGGAGGATGCCCCTGAGCGCGGGCAGAGTGCCCAGCGTAGGGCCCAAGCCTCCACTCCACCAGAAGCGAGGGGGTGGGGAGAAAGGAGAAAGAGTCACGACATGTTTTGTTAATATTAATATCTCTTTTTCTTGTTCTCTTTTTCTTTTTTTTGTAGGGTTTTGTTTTGTTTTTAATTTTGCCTTATTGTTGTGTGTATTGTGTTACGCGGGCTCTGTGGGGTTTTTAAGGTCGCTTTTTTTGACTCCTAGAATCCTTCAGCAGCTGGGGGATTCGGGTAGATTTTTGTCAAAAGACGTAACTTGCGCAAGCCCTCGTTTTGACAGCCCATCTTCACTGCATGCATGTGGTCATGCTTAAAAGGGCCTTCACTCGCCCTCCTCTTGGCCATGGGGCCAAGTCGGGCCCCCATGGAGTGAGGGACAGAGGCAGATGGAGGTGGGTGAGGTGCCATGGCTTGGGACATGCTAGGCGTGCCTTTGGTGCTTAAAACAGCTTGCTTCCAGCTCTTACTTGTAAAATTTGGCATTTATTCATAGTGTGCTTTTGAGCAGGTGAAGAATGGAACAAAACAGAAGTGTAGGAAAAGTTTCATCCACAGGAATGTTTGAGATTGTGTGAGCTGTTGCCAGTAGGGGCTGAGGAAATAGTAATTGCACCTCGTGAGGTCAGGGCTGAGGTGACTCTTGAACTCAAGACTTCCTGCTTCCCTGCTTAGCTTCCTAGCCGCTACCTTGCCTTCTAGCGATCCTGTGCAATCTACTTGAATCACTACCTAAATATGAGCCAATTTTGCAATGGCTGCCTCGGAGCAGCCGGTTTTATATGATATTCCCAACCGTTGGCATTTGGGCTTGTGAGCCAGCCAGCCAGCCAGCTGGCCATTATGCCCCTCCATGGGGACAGTTTCCTTTGGAAGAGCTATAATTGGCTTGCGACGCATTTGTGTTACTCATGTCTCCACATGTGCAGGAATGCAGCTGGCATCTCCAAATTGCACGCTTCCTCTTTCTCCCATCTCCCTGGTTACCGAAACAGTTTACTTTTCCTTGTTTCCCATTGGCTGGAAGGCGAGCGGGGCTCAAAGCATCCGCCATGTGAAGTAAAAGCACAGGGCCTGAGATGTCGTCCGACTGAGACAGCGGCCGTGTGAGACTGTTTAGGCTGCTGCTGAAGGTCTCACACTCTGTCTGTCTGTCTACCTACTTAACCGTTTTTGAAATTCCCCTTATAGAACAGGGAATGAAAAATACGACCGAGGGACTGTGTGGTATAGTTGTTACAGTACTGGGTTGGGGAGATCTTGGTTCTGATCCCCCACTGAGCCAAGAAACTCACCCATTACATTCTCTCCTGACCTGACCTACCTTATGAGGTTGTTTTGAAGATGAAATGGACAGCAAGAGAGTTGTGTATCTGGTATTCAGGGTGTGACAGGCAGGATATAGGTTGTGTCTAACAGTGTAATCTCCTGCCAACCTAGCAGTTCGAAAGCATGTAAAAATGCGAGTAGATAAATAGGTACCACCTCGGTGGGAAGGTAACGGCATTCCGTGTCTAGTCGCACTGGCCATGTGACCACGGAAACTGTCTTCGGACAAACGCTGGCTCTACGGCTTGGAAACAGGGATGAGCACTGCGCCCTAGAGTCGGACACGACTGGACTAAATGTCAAGGGGAACCTTTACCTTTACCTTAACAGTGTAATACTTTGTGGCAAGTCCCACTTGTCAATGACATAGGATGCTGATGATAATTTCTGGTGTTGAAAACACTTTACTTAAACGATCTTGAAGCCTTTTATAAAATGTGGCAAAGTTGACTGTAATTATTTGCAGATTGAGAATATGAGAGAGAGAGAGAGAGAGAGAGAGTCATTATTAAAGTTGGGAGGGGACGTGAGGGGAGGAATGGAAGGCATTGTCCTAGAAAAAGCAAAGCAAAGTGTGCTGCTTCTATAACACACCATAAGGCTTAAAGCACTCTCTGGGCAGTTTACCATTTAATTAAGCAGGTTACACATTCCACCACCCCCAAACAAACTGGGTACTCAATTTACTGACCTCAGAAGGATGGAAGGCTGAGTCAATCTTGAGCCAGCTACCTGGGATTGAACCTGGGTCATGAGCAGAGTCTTGGCTGCAGTACTGCAGTTTTACCACTGTGCCACAAGACTTGGCATGGTCGGCTGGACCCTTGAACAAGAGGGCAGCATGTCACCCTGCAAGCGGCCGTCTAGTGAACTGAGGTGGTGCTTTAACCAGGGGCTTCTTGGCTGAGAGCTCAATGATTAGCTGGGCATCTGTGAAAACTTTGTGACTCTTGCGCCATCTATACAAGGTACACTTGCTAACAGTTATAAAGCCAGCCCTGCCTGGTGATCAAAGGAAGGACTACGGCCATGGTTTGGAAATCGGAGAGGACTAGCTCGACGGGTTATCATGCACTTGGGTGATCCGTTGGCTCCAGACCTATGACGCCAGCCTTATGTTGTGCCATGTGCAGAATGCTGCCAGACCAGTTTGGCAGTAAGCTGAAACAGCAGCATCAGCTATCCCATTAATTTGGGCTGCCTGGTGATCCCCCACCAACTCTGCTTACCTGTTCCAAAATGTCAGTGCTTATGATTGGAACTGCTGAGAACTCATGAAGGCAGGCTACCTTAAGCAGTGGGAAGGTGAGCCTGGACATGGACCCACATGGCAGCAAGTGGCTTGCACTGAAATTTTAAGTGCTGAGGGAATTATTCAGGATGCTTAAAGTCTAGGCCCGTTGGCTGATCTGCCTCTTGCATGGACCTGGGGTGGAGCATGCACCCCACCCCGGAGGAGCCACACCATCTGAATAGAATCCATGGGTGTTCTCAGAATTCGGTGTGTTCTGCCCCCTCGCCCCACTATACACATGCAGGCGTCCCCCCACCCTGTGGTGGCACATTCCTCAGTTTGTACACAGCGGCCTTCTGCAGTAACAGCTGCTCTGCCTTCATCCACCAAAAGAGATACATGAGCCTTCTGGGATAAGAGGTGAGGGCGCATTTTGCAGGCAGAGAGCTACCACACTCGAATATGTCGTACGTTCCATTTTCTACTCCTGCCGTATTATTTAACTTTGATTTTTAACTCTCTTGATTTATGATACAGCACAAAGATGCTGAGGTCGCTACAGAGAGCCAATGCAAATTGCCACTGGCTGAACTTGTAGGGATGCATTTTGCAACTTACATGAGGCAGAGATACCTACTTCTTTTTAGGCCATTAAGGAGCCTTTAATGACTATCCTACCTATCTATTGGCAACTAACCTCATCACAATTTGGCTGTGGGCTAGCAACTAGGTAGCATGCCTGTTCTAAGGATCTTTCCTTGCTGGACTGCAGAATTTCCCCATTCGTGACATGTCTCTGCAAGATGCAACAGCTTCACAGTGATCTGGTTTCTTTTCGTGGCGGAAGCCAATGGGGCCAGCGGTGATGCTGACTTTTCCTTCCTTTTCTTTTGCCCTGTAATTTTGCAAAGACTTGAGAACTGCAGGGTACTGGGTGGCAGCTCAGACACTGAAAAAAATAACCACTGTGGCCTCTTCCATGAGCAAATACAGTATTGTCTCTAGAGACCAGAGAGAAAAGCAACACAGCAGATTGTTCTGGGTTTCTAGGCTGAGGATAAGCAGGCACAATGTTGTGTTGTCACATACACATTCTTTTCATCCACTCCACCTCCTGCCTTGTTCAAGCCTTGCCTTTCTAGTGTTTTGTCTTCCTGGCTTTTGTGGGAAGGAAGCTTTATTCTCGCCTCAACCCTCACTCTTGCGCGTTGCATGAACAGACCGATCTTTGGCTTCCTACACAGGCGTTGGTTTAACAGTGGCAGAATCTTGCTTAAAACATCTTTTGGTGTTGAACTCGAGCACAGCTGTTCTGACTTTCTGCTTCCTTTCTGGTGACTTAATTTTTGGCTTGTGAGTTGGAAGGGGTGATTCTCTTGCTGTTGGGCACATAGCAGTGAAACCAGAGGGGTGGCTAACTAGCTGGCCCCCAAGAGACTAGTGCCCTCTTGACTTCTTCCAAAATGAAATGGTGCATGGTATGGTTTGCTTTGTTGCTGCCCTGGAGCTCTGAAACGCAGCAGGGGGCAGATCCTTCAGAGGGGTGTGTGTGTGTGTGGCATCTTTTTAATTCTTCCTAAGATGGCCTCAGCTTTTTCCAGTTGTTCTGGCAGCTGACTGTCTCATCTCAGCCTCTGCATTCCTGAATGATGCAATGTGCCTCAGGCAAAGGGCAGGAGTGTCACTGCAGGAGCAGTTTGTCGAGAACTAGGGTTTAATACAAATATGATCATGATGACAATACCTTATGTGTGTGGATGTGCCATTGCTAAGAAATGAATGAGATCGCTGAACCATTTATTTGAACCCATGTCTCCTGGGACTCAAGCCAGCACTGAAAAAAAAAATGGATTTGCACTGAGCTTCATAAGAATGGAAAGGAATGGTTTAGAGATGCTGAATTGCCGCAGGAGGTGATAAGCAATAGCATAAAAGGATCAGTGCTTGGACCGACTGCCTAGAGTCAGTCCAAGATGTTTGACTGCCTGAGGCAAAGGGAGAGAAATAATTTCTCTCTCCCCGTTTTGTGTTCAGAGGAAAACTGGACTAGCAGATTATTTTTCATGCTGTGTTTTGTTTGGCTACACTTCTATCCTGTTTTTCATTCAGTGAGCTTAGGGCGGCATATATGGCTCTCCTACTCACAATAACCCTCTGAGGGAGACCAGGCTTGGAAAGGTATGACTGGCCCAGGATCACTCAGTTCAGGTCAAGTAGGGATTTGAACCACTGGGGCACAGGGACAAGATGCCCAGAAGCAGGTCATAAACAGAATTGTGTTTGATTGGCATTGAAATGCCAGTAAATGTAAGCACCAAATGAATACATTTAAAAGATTGGGCACTGCCTGGTGAAATGTATTTGACGGCAACCCACTCGACCTCCAAAGTGATGGTCTCGGGCTTGGATTTCACTCCCATTGCATGGCTATTAACGGCACAGGAGTTCTGTTTAGAAAGGACTGACAACTTGGTATCAGTAGCAGCGTCTTACAGCCATAATTATAATATTTGTGGAAAATGATGACTAATGTGCAAAAAACCACAGCAAGATAACTCAGTAAGGTGTACAGCCATGAAATATACCTTTGTCTGACTTTCCCAGTAGATTCTGAGCTAATTTCCCCCACCCTTCCCAAAAAGGCAAGTCTTGTCATTCACTCCTTGAGTACTTCGGCACTTTTGTTAATTATGGTGTTCTGGCTTTAGGTTCAGAGAAGGGTCTTCCTGTATCTTATCATAAATGGATGGTTTCATAGGCAGAGTGTTTATGGTGCACTGTTGTGTTTTGTGTGGATTCTCTAAAAAATTAAAAACATATTTTAGTAGCAGCAGGCAGTTGTGCTAAATGGATTGGTAAAGAACGAGTGCTTTTGAGGAAGCAAAGCACATAACTGTTGATGGTAGACTGTATTTCTGTCTCGACTGTTGCCATACACAACAGGGCTATGTTTAGTTGTGTGTAAAATTAAGTTTGTAGGTCTCATGGTTAAGAATATCAACGTTGCATCACAGGCTCATACCAAGGCCCACCATTCAGAGTCCGCAGGGGCTACGGTAGCGATGGTTATGCCTGTTTGTTTTCAGAATCTGGTACTCAAAATACACTGCTAGAAGGAAAAAACACACATAGAAGACATACTGTGGTATTCAAGGGGTAGTATTCCTCACCCATCACTTGTAATGTCTCACAAATGCTCTGGCTCTTTGTGTATTTATAATTCAGCATCCTTGCCTGCTTCTATCTATATCCTGAACTCTGAACCTGATACTCCCTTTTCCTCTCTTGCAAAATATGGCCTACCCAATTGAGCTGCTTCCTATCAAACAGGCACCTTTGCATACGTATCCTCACACGTTTGTAATTTTGCAACGAAAAATCTAAATCCCTGATGTGGAATTTAGATACTTGGAAAACCGAGTAACTCTATTATGCGCCAAACATCTTTCTAAATTGATATTTTTCTCTCCCCCCCCCCTTCCAACTTTCAAAGGGTATAATTTTAGTCCAGTGAAACTGGAACGTGTGATGCAGTTTTTAGCTCCGCCAGCACGTGCTGAGGCTCTTGAAATACATAGGTTTTAGTGCAGATGCACGCAAGCTGCCAGGGGGCATAGGTGGAGTGTTTTCTGCTGGTTCTCCCACATGAAGCTGAGCATGAAGTGAGTCTCAAGTGCTGCAGTTCTGTGCAGACGCCATTGGTAGCAAGGGAGCAAAAATCCTTCACAGATCCTTCTCTTCTGGCACAAGAGGTCCACGAAGCAAATGCCCACATGTATTTTTAATAACAGATGATGGGGTCCCACAACTTTTTCCAAAAAGTTCATAGCAGCCTTGTGCCAACAGGATATTACACAGCAAAGTTCTGTCAAATTTGTTTTCTTTTTTTAAACGTGTGAACCGTCACACTTTTTCAGGACAACCAATTTCAAAAGAAAGGCAGTCTTTGATTTGAAAGCAGCGCCAAAGAAGTCCCCAAAGTTTCTGTCAGGCTTTGGTGATGTATCCTTCTCGGATAAGGAAGTCGTAGATCTTCCTGGTTTTGTTGACATCGATCTTGATAAGGGCTCGAGCCTGGGCAAGTCTCAGGCCTCCTTGTTTGTGACATTCATTGACTAAGGCCGCTTTGTACTCCAGGTAGGCTCCAGGAACTAAGCGAACCACCTGACAGAGCTGGGAGAGAAGACAGCAGGCACTTTACACATCCCCATCATATATTCTCTCCTCCACATCCTATATTTTCAGGGCTGCTTTGACTCACTAGCCCATCAGATTCTATTTCAGATTGCAAAATCCTGCACAAATTAAAGCAAAGCATGCTGCTTAAATACCGTCCCATAATATTTAAAAGCACTCTTTGGGCGGTTCACAATTTAATTATCCAGATGACACATTGTGGTCCCCCACCCACCCTCAGTATACTGGGTACTCAATTTGCCAACCTCGGATGAAAGACTGAATCAATGTTGAGCTGGCTACCTGAACCCATTGGGATCAAACTGAGGTCATGAGCAGAGTCTTGACTGCAGTATGCCACGAGACTCCTTCCAAATTAAAAATCCAATGAATTTAGCTACCGGAAGTGTTAAATAACATGCAGATCAGCCCTAGCTCCAGGAGTGGAAGTTTACAGCAACCCTATAGACTGCCGCATGCTGAAGAGGTCTTTCAGCATAATTTACCTTTATGCAAATATAAAGAAGTTACAAGGCAGGGCCCCTTCCCCATGCTTCCTCGCTATCTGATGACGAAGGATAGGTTTAGTGTCTCTGGCCACAGAGAGAGAAGCAACCCCCTGGCTTCCAAGCTTCTGACTACATTCTGGTGTACTGGAAAGGTTGCAGAATGGTTTACTTTTTAACAAGGCTCGGAAATACAACTAAATCAGGGGGTCTAACTCTGACCTATGTTGTGCAGTGGAGAGATGCCAGTAAAGACAGCTGTCCCTTAACCCCCCAACTCCCTGAGCTCAAATCCAGAGCAAGGTTGGCTTCTTTTTAATCTTTTCACAACGGTGGTACTTGGCTTCGTCCAGGAATACAGAGCAGGAACAATGGGCTGCGGCGTAAGGCTACACAGCCAGGAGTTCTTACATGCTGGAAGTTTATTACAAAGCAGCCCCCAGGCTTCTGCTGGAGACTGAAATAAGAGCCTGCAAAAAAGGTCTCTGGTTCCATTTAGAGAGGCAGCAATGGCACCAGCTGGTCCTAAAGACGGGCTCTTCTTTGAAGTTCCCAGTTCTGTAATGGCCCCTTGGAGACACCAGCGGCTTATTTCTTCCCCTCTTTGAAAAAGGAATGTTCTGGCAGAACTCGCAGCAGGAGCAAAACAACAGCCGCAGAGAACAGAACTCCTTTCAGCTTCACAAAAGGCATGGATGTTTACCTGTAACACTAGAAGCTGCCAAAAATGCCAATTTAGTAGGCAGCTGCTGACCTGTCTTGTAAAGCTGTGAGATCTAAAGGAAAAGGCTGCCCCCAGTTACTCAACTGGAAGAAGCCGAGGAAGGCACCCCCAAAGCCAGTTACACTGAAATCCTGTACATTTACTCAGAAAAGTTAAGTCACTTTGAATTCAGTGGGCCTTACTCCCATGTGACTACCGGACTTTATAGTCTTAGTGGATCAAATGGCCCCAGGAAAAGACTCATGAAGCTTTTAGAAACACTGAGAAGCTGAGTCTTTCTCCCTCTGTTCCCCACGTACCTCTTTCTCTTTCTCATTCAGTTTTTCAGTCCCAGGGAGACCAGTGAGGTTCAACGGAGGGGCGCTTCTCCGACCTGTAGTGGGAAAATAAAAGCAACACGTCAGCAATGGTTACACGGCATTGGATGCTCTGAGCACCAGCTCTGGCTGCTCTTCCAGCAAAGGCGGTGATACTTGAAATGGAAGGACGGTACACAGGACGTTGGAAATGGTACAGAGGGCATCATGAACGGTCCCCAACGTTTGTGTGATGCTTCTGTGACTACCAGAGGTACCAGGTTGCTACGCTAAGAGGACAGAAAGTGTCAGCCTCTGAACATAACCAGTGGAGGTCCACGGAAGACTGTTGCACACATGTGGGGAAAACCCAAGCCCACTCTTTGTCAAAAGGCCCCTGCTATCAATCGGTTCAGATCTCTGCCAAAAGGAGTCCTTCCTTTGTTTGGAAGGAAGAGAAAGAAAAGAGGGAACGAGCAGAAAGAGAGAGAACAAAGGCCAAACTATACACATGCCACTTAGAAAGTGACAAAATATTATCCCTCCTGAGACACATTCCACCAGAACTCCACGTCGGTAAACTGATTTGCAAATTAATCCCCTGTTTATCTCCCAATGACCAGTGACCAAACAAAAGCAAGTTAACGAGTGGAAACCGTGAGCTAGAAAATTGTCCTTTACTTCTTATGAGAGATCCACTGCTAATGGTAAAGATGGACTCTAAAACAGTCTGACCCTTCAGGGGGGAGGGGGCTGGTCTTGCCTACCATTAGTTATTTCTCTCCCCACAACCAGTGTGTGACCCTGACAGATTACCCCAGGAGACGGTCACCCACGACACGACAAAGATGTTCCCCACCTCCAGCTGGAAGTTGTACTGGCCAGGCAATACATTTGAGCTCACATTATAAACCAAGTTATTCAACATATTTTCAAATATATGTTGAGACATGTATTGGTGTGAAGAAGCATAAATGTGTACATGTGAGCAAATAATGCTTTTAATATTCTGGGGAAGATACAAAACCAATTTGATCCTCTACTCGTGCAGGATTCTTGGCATTTTCAAGGGCAAAGGATTTTGAAGTGCGGGGGCACACCTTGGCTTGAACACCTGGGAGTGTGCAGCCAGCCAGAATAGACAATACTGGGATAGACAGACAGACATGCATCAGTTTAATATCTGGAAGGAGTCATGGCAAATAGAAGGTGAAATGTTTCGCTACTCATCCAAGTTGCTTCTTCAGTCTCTTCTTGGATGAGTAGCAAAATGTTTCAACCTAATAAGAACGAAGTCCAGTTGCCATGACTCAACTTCCAGATAACCTCACCTGGATGACTGAGAATCTTCACAGATATATTGCTACACTTTTTGGATCAGTTTAATAGGTTCAATGTGCATTTTGTTTTGTTGTCTTCTTTTTTGAGTTCTCATAATAAACATTGGTTTGGCAGGTATTAAAGGGGTGGGGAAAGCTACAATTGTAAAGTGGTGTTGGGGGGCTCCCACATTTATGGCTGAAGTTCTGCAACACTGTCCCTGGGTTAGTATGACAGACAAAAGGGATCTCAGTGCATATGGAAGAGAAGCTTAGGGGGGTGAAAATTTGATACCTAACTATTTTTAGTCTGCTGGAGATATATGCATTTCCTTATTATCCGCTCCCTCTTTAAAGCTTAGCAGGATAAAATTACAAATCTACACGCTTAGTCAGTAGCTAAGCCCTAACTGAGATCAATGGAATGCAATCATATTTACCAGGAAGGAAGTATCTTTAGAGTAGAATGCTATGTAATTCCTGGCAAATGTATGTATGTTTGCTTATCTATCTATCTACCAAACAACCAAAACCACAAATATAAAAAATATCAAATATACGAACTGCACAGCTAAACACTCAAGATGGCAGCAACGGACAAGTTACAAACTACAAAATATAATAAAAGATAATATGAAGTAACGAACAGTTATAAAGGGAGGACATCCTGAGACGCCTCCCTGAAAACCAGTGTTTTTATGTGCTTTCTGAATATTAGGAGGGAAGGGGCCTGATGGCAGTGCTCCACAGGCAGAGCACTGCAAAAGGAGGTGGCCACCCCAGAGAAGGCCCAGCTCCAAGTCAAAGACTTCCTGGAGTGGTTGCCCACAGCATCAAAGCCTGAGAAGTACGACTGTAGCCGAACACTAGGAAATCCACAGTATGTATTTGAACCCAGTGCTCCCAGCTAAGAATTCCGAATGTGCTGGCTTCTTTTTTGCCCTCATTATGGACCAACTGAGGCGACTGATGTCAATTAGCCATGGCCATCATGCTTAGGTCACCTTTTCCACTGAGGATCCAGGTACCAAATGAGACACGCGTCACATGCCGCTACATTACTCACACTGAAGCTCATTCAGGCTCTGAGATGTAGTCACTGGAGGTATGCAGCTGAGTAATGCAGAAAGAGCCCTATGAGACAAATGAGCTGGCAAGACAGAAATGTCATTGTGCTTCTTGTTGTTATTGTTGTCATGGTTTTAAACAGCACCCTGGTTTAGCTGCTTCCCTTTCACTTTAATTTTGAGGGGCTCACAAGCAGCACTCAAAAATGAAGAGCTTAAGACCTGTCTTGTGCCATCTTTACTGATTATATTATAGAACCAGGGGACATCCACTCAGGGGAACCCCTTGCCACAGGATGTGGTGATGGCACTTGGCTTAGATGCCTTTAAAAGGGGAATGGACAGATTCCTGGGGGAAAAGTCCATCACAAGTTACAAGCCATGATGGGGATGTATAATCTCCAGGCTTCGAAGGAAGGTACCTCAAAACGCCAGATGCAGGGGAAGGGGTATCGGGAGACAGGTCTCTAGTTGTCTTGTGTGCTCCCAGAGGCATCTGGTGGGGCCACTGTGAGATCCAGGAAGCTGGACTCGATGGGCCCTTGGCCTGATCCAGCAGATCTCTTCTTTTCTTCTTATTATACTGAGACTGTACTGGTTTCACAAAGGTAACCAAAAAGCCTCTGAACATTATTTTATGTTTTATGGGTACATATGGGGCATTTTATAAGTATCTGCAAAGTGACAAGGTAGACATGTAATGGTATGTATGGCAGAGACAGAGAATGGTATACATATTAGAGAAACAGGCTACAGATCCCAGCCTAGCCTGCCACATACCAGGAAGTGTGTGTGTCTGTGTTTGCATGGTATGTGTTAATTGTTGTGGCTTGATAGGACACCACACTGTGTTTCTCTGGAGACTGTTCATTTTTTAATGGCCCTGCTTCGGGATCTGGATCAAAAGCCTTGAGAAGAAAATGCAGATGGGAGGAAACAGTAATTGTTCCAAAGAATGATTCAGTGTAGGCCACCGAGTCTTTTCGACAAATATTGGGGCAGGTGGCCAGTGAACGCGTTGACTGTGAATGAGCGCGGCTGTTTCCACATTTCTAAGAGTATTTATATGGGTGGAGAGTAAGCATGAAGCCAATCACTGTGGCTGATTTTTGGTGAAAAGACAGCAACACACATTTACCTGAATTTGATGAAAGGGATATTGTAGGACTCAGGCCGGAATCGCTGAAAATGAAATGAGAAATAATATATGTAGCAGATTAGACTCACTGGACACAAGAGAGGATCACACGGAGCATTTCCCCACCTTCTCATAATTTTTGTTAGCTCTTCAAACAAAACCAAAGAAGAGCCTAACAGTCTTATTTGAAACAAGTTTCTGTGGACTGTGTAGCCCATTTTGTACCTTGCAAAACCAGACCAAACCCAATGGAATGTGTGAGCCATTCAGGTGTCACAAAACACTCTGTTGTCTTTTTCTCCCCAGCTGCCCCCCTCGGAAATCTCCCCAAACGAAAGAGCTCGTTCTGGGTTTCTGAAGCAGCTGCTTCATGTTGGAGTTACTCCGGTCCCACCGCAAAACATCAGCAAGCCAGACCCTAATCTTGCTGCGGACATACATATCTGCTTGTCGACTGAGCCACTGCTGGCAGGCGTTACTGTCCTGGATGTACTGGAGGACTTCGGAAAGCATGGTACGCTTCAGACGCTCCTCTTCACGCGTCGTCTTGAGGCGGTCGTACGTCCGTGCACCTGCGCCAACCAAATGCAGGTTAGTACTCGGGGCAGAAGCAGGATGGCTCAAGGGGATGGATTGAGAGTCAGCGATTCTTTTTTCCCCAAAACAAGAAGCTGTAGCATTAATGACCAGAAATGTATTACTGTAGCCCTTTGAAGAAAGGTGTTAATGAGATCCTGAGTCAGCCAGTGCTTCTGTGCATTCAAAACTGGTCACTGCTACAGAATTTAGCAACATCATCTGAGGCATACCTGAAAGGCCAAGAATTCTGATTTGCCACCACCCCACTGAACTAAGATGAACATATTTCAGTGAGACACGGCCTCTCTAACATGACTGTGCACCAGCACCACAGCCCACCCTTGGCTAAGTTATCCACCGTGTACTTACTGCAGAAGCTGGTGATTCCCGCTATCCTGTACTCTTGCAGCCTCTTGATTTCCTTTCGCAGCTCAAACTCCACTGTTTTCCCATTTGCATGGGATGGGGAGAAAAAAGCCATTTGGGTTTAGCGTATTCTTTTCTTAACAGCCTGCCTTCGAGCAAAAAATAATGCAGGTTTAATTTCATTAAATGGGCTGTTTGGGTTTATCCATGGAGGGCCTTGTAGGGGGAAACTCAGGCAGCCGAGCCCCAATTCAGCACAGTACACTCCATGCTGGAAAATCCCTCGGAGGAGCTGCAAACGTGAAAGGGTGGTGCACACCCTTTTAAAAGGGCTTAATGGTTCGGAACGAAGCCTTGCAAAGTCACCACTGAAGTTCCTCCAAGGGCATCAACATACTAAGCTGGCTTTGGGCAAGCTGCTCTCGCTCAGCCTGACCTCCTCCCAAACTGTAAAACACACGAGTTAATAATACCTTAGCGGAATAGTAGAACGATGAAATGATTCCTCTTGGATCTTGAACCTTTATGGTACTAATTTGCAACTACAGGCCACCGGGCACTGGAAAGCAACTGCTTTGTGTTTGGAAGGTGCTCAGTTCAGTCTCTGCTATCTCTGATTCACCTGAGAAGCTAAGAGGTGATAGGGAAACCCCACCCCCAAGGGACCCCCCAAAAAACTGGCTGGAAGTTGCTGCGGTGGTAAGACAGTTTCCTACTGCAACAGATCAATTTTCCTATAAGCTGTGTTGAAGGCTTGGTAAACTGAAAGATGGGGTTGTAATTTCTTTTTGTTAAAAAAACCTCCCAAATATATAGATCTGTCTCTGAAGCACTAACAAGGTCAAAGCACTGTGTAATTGCTAATATTTTTCACATTAAAAAAAAAGAGCAGTGTAAGCCTTTTACATAATAAAAGACACAGAGGGAGCTTGTGAGAATTTCCTTTTTTTCCCCTTTCCTGGATTACAGTTCCCAGATCCCCCAATCAGCAACCCCCTGTGGCTTGTAGCCTTGCTGGCTGGGGATTCTGGAAGATGTAGTCCCAAAAATGTAACTTTTCAAAACTCTGCTCAAAGCATGTGGCAGGTGTGTCTGTACGTTCGGAGGTATGAAGAACAACACACTTGCCACATGAAAGAGAGCCTGAACTAATTAAAAAACCTCCCCGATGCAAATAATTAGGGAAGGTAAAGAAAATCAGATCCAAAGGTCTGTAGAAGCTGCCACTCCCAAGGCTGTGAATCCAGCCGGCGTGGAACATGGGAAAACAGCACTGATGTTGTTGATGCGGGCTGGGGAATTTCACTCAAGAGGAATAAGAGGAAATGTTGCGGAATGACAACTTAAACGACAGTTGTTGGAATGTGGTTAGGTCAATTAAAGATGGCTAATTATGCAAAGCACACTGGTGAGTAGATGATGGGAGAATGAGGCAGCCTCTGAGGCAAAGCCACTTCCACAGGCGGAAGCGGTGAAGTCGGCAACGTGTGACTCAGTGCTGAATGACCATTCCGTAAAAATCGAGGATGGTCACGAAATGGATGCTTTGTCACTAGTCTTCTCTGGGCACAGGTTTTCTAATCCTAAAATTACGGTTTGGGTGGCTGCAAAACTCCTATAGGTTAGGAATGTGTGGACACTTCAATTCTGCAGGTATTTCCGCCTCATTAGAGGGGGGGGGGGGAAGACATCACAGGTCTTGGATGCAAGAGCAATTATGAAACTGTCATGAGACTAGGTTTCTCCAACTTATTTCATATGTTTGTTAGTTTGAAGCATTGCTCCTCCATTTTAAAGGCCAGAAAGCTTGCATTAACTGTGTTTATATCAAGTTCTTCATTCAAGGGACTAATTAGCAAATGTGCTTGACTTTGGTCTGTCTTTTGTAATCTACATCGCTCGGTTTATTCCATTCCATCTTGTACAAGGTACCATTTCTGATAATAAAAAGTTACAGATATTTACTAAATTCCCAGCAAGGCTAACCTGGACAAGTGAAAAAAGAAAAAGAAAAAGAAAAAAGAGTAATTCTTTGGAGCTGAGATAAGGAGGCTTGTGAATTCCCCAAATGACATCTCCCTACGTCTGTTCAATATACACGAGGACTCTTTGACCTAAGGGAGCCTTTTCTGCCAACTCCACTTCCTTCTCTAACCTCTCGTCCTAAAAGAAAAACATGGTGACCTCATTGTTTTGGGTGTTGTTTTTTAAATACAGGTTTTAGACTAAAAACCCAAAAGCCTTCAACAGCCTTTGTGTCCAAGGAGAAAACCCTGGAAAGCATGTATGCATTCTATATGTATGTACATCTACATATGCATTTCTGCTCCAAACAAAGCATGGACTCTCTATTAATTTTTGTACCCCCCATTGATTTTTTTTTTAATTAAACCAATGAAAACTGGCAGTGCAATCCATTTCTGAAAATCAGAGGTGCTGCTTCAAGGACACTTCCCCCCCCCCCCCCGCTAACTTCAGTGCTATTTCAACTTATTAACTAATTACTATTTGGGAACCAGTTTTGTTTTTGCTTAAAATCGCTGTTCTGGGCCTCCACTGTATTTTAATTGGACCGGGAAGTCATTAATCTATTTATTGACTTCCTGGAACATGACTTCCACATTGACTCAGCTGTTTGTTATTTCTGATGGCTTGTCTCGGTTGCAAACCTGTGAGTCTTGGGTGCCTGAACAGCCCCCAACCATTGAGATATGTAAAAGAAAAGGATAAACAGTCCAGTCAATGCAGAAGTCGTTTACTGGGAAGTAAATACAGTGATTAATGACTTCCTTATCCAATTAAGTCAGAAAGGCAGAGCAATGTTAAGGAAAATCAAAAACAGCAAGCAACCACTAATTAGCAAATAAATTAAAATTAAAAACAACAACCCCACACTAAATCTAACTGGAAAAAGTATCCCTGAAGCCATGCCATTGATTTCTGATGGTGTTTTTTTTTTTGGGGGGGGGAGGTGGGTGCGAGTGGGATTACCAGCCAAAATAAAAGTGGAGTCTTTGGTGCTTCCAGATCGCCCACCCCAACTTAAAACTATGTATTTCATGAGAGTACCTAACACAGCATGTATTAAAAGTTTTAAAGCAAAACACTTCGGCTTTAACCTCTGAAGAAGCTCGAAGCAGAAACATTTTGCTTTAGAACTTCTAATACATCTGTTAGACAAATACAGTGCCCTGTGCCTCTCGCCCAGCCATCCAGTACTTAACAGCCTGGCACAGCTCCAAAGCTTTGTCTTCTCCTTCACTAATAGATGGTGACTTGATAAATAGGTCTCACTATTTTCCGATAAACAAGTCTCCAACTCTCTCAGTCCAGACATCTGGTAGAGGGGATAATGGGCTGGATGCCTTTGTACAGCTTCCATTGAGACAGAAACCTCCCCCAAGTATAAGTGCAAACACGAGAAACAGAGGACAAAGTGTGCCTACGTGCATGGCTTTCTATGAATTTATCATGCTCCGTGGGTCCCAGGATTCTTGCAAAGCTCCTCATGGTCTCATACAGATCTTGAACCTCTTTTGGGTACCTCCTTTCCAGAACTGTAAGAAAGACGTGGACATGGGCAAAATACATGCTTAGCTGGATATAGAGTACAGAGGGAAGAAGACACTGATCAGAGCTTGGAAAAATGTCCCGGAATCGCACGGCCAGCCTAGTCAGCTTAGACAACCCCATCCAGCATTTTTTTTTTTTTAAAGGGAAGCTTTTCAAAGCTCTCGTGGGAACAGACCAGACAGGAGACTTAGTCATATTTAATCTCGGGCAGAGACAGGCTACAGATACTGCCAAAGGAGTGTTGCATTTTGCCAGTGATCATCAGCCCCAAATCCCTTCTCTCTTGCAGTCCCATAATTCTGTTACCCATGACCAGTATCTACCTTTTTAAAAAATTAACTCATTGGCCGCTCTTATGTGGGGCTCCTAGAAGGGGCAGACCAACTTCTGCGTCGATTCTGGCTTCAGAAGTGCTGCTGTTTCAAAAATACTTAGATCATAAGCATTTAATCTACCAGCTCTTTTGTTCTGTCCCCCAAAGACAATTTCACAGGTAATAAAGGAGTCATCACTTGTTTCAGATGGATTTTTACCTTGACAGTCTGGCAGTTAAGACAAATTACTGAGGTACTCACTCTGAAACTTTCTGAGATTAATGAGTCCATGGTCTCTTATAATTCTGGAATCAGAAAGGCACAGTCTAAATTAGGAGCACATCTACCTATAAAGAACTATATTGCAGCAAAAAAGCTATGTACGGAAACTGCAGGGTGTCCTCCACATAAATTTTCTAGGAAAGGCTGAGCAAACATCTGTGAGGGCTAGTCAGACACAGATTAGCTTGCCGGGCTGGACCAATACGTATTCATGCCCTTCTAACATGTGACTAGATTTTTGAGGTGGCAACATAGACTCCAGCCCTTGAAGTCAGGAATAGAAAATGAAGTTTGAACATTCTCAACCTGGTAAAAAAAAATTCAAGCACAAAACTCCCAGTAAAGAATTAGCCATGTCAGGGAGAGAGACGTTATCCTTTACCCTTTTCCTGTTGTTCTGGTTGTCTGCCCAAAGGGAATTTTCCTGTGCCAAAATGGGATCGCCACCTCACTTGGCCTCAAACAAGATTCCAAAGAAGTGCCCAGACCAATCAAGTTTGGGCACGACACAGCCTTACGAGCTTTCTTATTTGGTCTGGTAACACGGCAATATGATTTTACCCAAAGTTTGGTACTCTGAAACTTACTGTCAGTCCCACTTAGTAATCATCAAACTTTCTGGGGCCCTGCCCTGCCTGTAGTTCTCACACACTCATCTCCCCAGCCTAGACACCTCCTTTCCTCTGCCTCCTCTCGTCCCACGCCCCGTGCTCTGCTTCTCTTTGTCTCCTGTGCCCCAGTTACAGTGGTCGTCTTTAACCCACCCACTCCCAACCTGCATACCTTGCAGCACATTCAGTTACTGAGCTAAACGTTATGCCTGCCTCCTCATTATTTATTTGCCAGATTTATACACTGCCTTTTTATGACTATATAGAAGGCGATTCATCTGTTAAAACAATGTTTTACAATCTTACAGAAATTGAGCCAAAAGGGACAGTGAGAGAACAGGAAAGCCATCTCATTCATTCTTGTTGTCTCTGCCTTTATCCTGGGCTTTAACTGGAAAGAAGGGGAAGCAAGATCGAAGCTTTCCTGTAAATCAACTAGCAGGGATCTGGGAGAGGCAGAAAATTCAGGGTGGGTTAACCACCTTTAATGACACATCCCAGCCTGAAAGACATATTTGAAAAACACTGGGGCATTCTATGGTTGTTGTGGGTTTTCCGGGCTGTTTGGTCGTGTTCTTAAGGTTTTTCTTCCTAACGTTTTACCAGTCTCTGTGGCCGGCATCTTCAGAGGACAGGAGTCAGAACTCTGTCTGTGCTCTGTGGTCCCACAGAAATGGATCAGATCCATTCGCAAGCAACACAGCCTCTCTCCTTTCACATCTACGTCCATCTTTACAACTGCATGCTTCATTTGGGAAAAGTTAGAAAATGAGCAGGCCACTTACTTTTTCCTTCGCTGCCTCTCCTTCAGTCTAGAGTGATAAATATCTACAACTGCAATCTTTAAAGCTGTGGAAGTTGGAGCAGGGAGAGAAACATAAAGGAATAAAATCCTTCATAAAGCCATTAGCCCTTCTCCCAAATCCCCACCCCCACCCCATGTTTCCTTGACACGACAAAAAAGGGTAAAAAACCCCGCAGGAAAGTGGAAGTCTGGCCAAGACAAGGTCAAATGAATGGTGCTTAGATTCCCCCCCCCTTAGAGACCAACACAGTTCTCTTTGATTTGTATCTTTTAAACGTCTCCTTTTTAGCTACTCTGATAATATGTCATGATTGTACTGGTTCAGACTGAAGCTGATGTGTATGAACAGACGAAGTCTTGCCTAGAGAGCCTTTATCTAGTCCTGCCTTTTACTCTTGCCGTGGCCAACAAGATGCCCCGCTGGGAAGCCCACAGGCAGGACACGAGGGCATCCTTCTGCTTGAGTACCCCTTGAGAGGCACGGTACCCGTGTTTATGGAGGTCATACGCAGCCAACAGGACTAGTAATGGTGGCCAGCCACTGACACAGGCTTCATGAATAGCCTTATGATCCTCCATAGTGCAGTGTATAATTAACCAGTAGCTAAGTAGCTACAAGGGAGGAAGGGAGAGAGGAAGATTGAGTGAGAAGAGATGTGCTGTCAGGGATGGTTGTGGCTCTGATATGTTTTTTAAAAAAATCAAAATGTGTACCCTTGCAACATGAGACTGTGCTGATGTAGTTCCCAAGATGAAAACTGGACATGTGCAACAAGCCTAAAGCTACCATGCAGTTGTTTTTTTAAAAGAAACACCCAGCTTAGGATGTATTGTTCAATAATAGCTAGGAAAGGGGAAAAAATGTTTCAGACGTCCACTCCCAAGGTTATTACGTTTTTCTAACCTTTCAAGACATGAAACTCACCATGCAAGAGGTCTGAGTCATCCTCCACAAAATCTATATCTCTTAAATCCCATTCAGCGTAATTGTCAAACTCCTGCGGAAAGCAGACAGAAGAAAAGGGTAGAAAGTCTCCAGTTCATATTCAAGAACCATTGTGCAACATAAAAACACAGAAGATGGGAGAAACAGCAGGGAGCTTAGCAACAAGTTTTTTAATTCCCAGAATTGTTCAGGTAGCCTCTGGCCTCAACCACCCAGGACAACTCCAGGGCTGAAACGAACCCGACCTATTGTGTTGTACGTTTCTTTTATGTCGGGAACCTCCCGCAGGTTGAAAAGGCCTCTAAGCTTCCAGGGAGTGGAAACCCTTCCGGGTGATGTTTTCCCTGATCCATTAAAGGTATTTCAAAAGCGGACCCAATGATAGGACTGCAAACTCCCACACTGTTGTTTTTCCCCAACGGTGATATGAAGGAAAGGTCTGTCTTAGCCACATAAGCCAGTATCATGTGCCAGCTGAAACAAAAGGTACTTTTATGCCTTTCAGACACACAACTCTCTTTTGTTTTCAGCTGCCTGATCGAGGGGGCAAAGTTAGAAGAACGGTGCCCTTTTTCTGCTTTAAAATAGTTACTTCGCCCCTGCTTTGACGATTCTTTTAATGTGCTGTAATGTTTTTAAACTACCTTTAGGGGTCAGTAGAGTGCTGTTTCCACAGTTAACCAATGTACAGTACTGTATATGTAAAATGAGATAGCTAAGATGCTGGCCTGATCCACTTCTCAGAGCACATTATTTCAGTGTTATCCAAGCGATGCTTCTAAAATGTTTCCCAGCACAATGAAAGGTCTGGTGATTACAGAAAAAGTCTTGGATGGTTTGGGGTGAGATTATTTGCAAGCTGTCTGCATGTGTCTGCCTACCCATTAGGATCTTCTGAGGCCTTGTTCTGTGTCCTTTTGCCTTTGAAAGATACAGCCGGCTGGAAAGCTGGCAGGGCCTTCTCGGTAGCAGCACAAAGGCTGTGGCATGCTTAGCCTTTTAGCTTTAAGTGAAGGTTTTGTTTTTCACCAAGCATGCTTCAGGTTCTGCCCCCCCCCCTTTTTTTTTGGGCTGTAGATAGTTTTAGTGTTGCTTCATTTCCCCTCTCGGTTTGTATTTGTAAGGTTTGATTTCATTGTGTTTTAATTGTGCTGTAATCTCTTTTCTCAACTTCATAGCTGAAAAGTGGGGTCTCTACTTCTACAGAAATACACGGTACAGGTCCACAGTGATGCAATAAAACCCTGACTACTAGAATAAACTCTTGCATGAAAACCAGCTGTCTTCTTTAAGGCAGTAGCACAGAGGTTCTACCCACTTCTCCAGCTGGTTCCAAGCACTTTTAAAAAAAAATTATGTGTTTGTCCAAATGTGTACAATGGAAAACAACCAAACCATAAACAATTCTAACTTATAAGCCTAAAATTCCCTCACAACCTCTCAAACACCATGACATGACGTATTCCTCTCATCTGGCACTGAGCGTACCACCAGTATTCCAGTTTATTCCTTTATTTAGAAGATTTATGTAACTGTCCTTCAGCGCAGCTTCCAGGTCATCTCACAAAACCAGAGGCAAAATCCACTTCTCATGTATGTGTGTGTATGGATGAGTTTGTAAACAATCCAGAAACGTCAGCTGGTTTGACACAGGGCTCCAATATAATCTACTAGGTCTGGGATCGTGTAAACCGTATCTGTGTCTTATTACCTGCACTGCTTCCTAATCAGTTTTTCTCAGATATGTTGAAGGAAGAGCAATATAAATTAAGTAACAACAAGATATACATAATTTAACCAACAGCAATCCATCATATTTGTTTCCAGTAGGGAAAGCAAGAGTGACCCCAGAGATTCATACCTCAATGAAGTCTGCCCTTGCCGGCATATAACCAGCCATATCCCTGGAGAGCAAGGAATCAAAGGTAGGCCGTGGGGGATCTTCAGTAGCTGGAAAAAAACAATAACCCACAACATCACATGTTTTGGACGTTTTTCTCTTTTGTTGAGTTTGGGCAAGTGGAAGTGGTCTATCTCGGTTAAAAAAACACCACCACCACTCTTGTTCTTTCTATTCTGGTTTTATGTTGTGAGGCTATCTCTGAACAGAACAGCAGGTTACGAATCAGTTCAGTTTACTGTTCTTGGTTTACTTAGCATTTGGAACAGAATAAGAAAAAAAAACATTCAATAGCGCAATTCTGTAGATGTCTTTGAAAGTAAGTTTCACAGAGCTCAAAGGATTTCCTCCCCAGGTATGTGAGCAGGTGGCGGCAGCCTAAACTTAAGTACTTTAAGTTTTCTCACAAGTGTGTGTATGGGGCCATCTGCACTCAAATCCTAATACTATGACAAGTAACAGGGAAGACAGGAACCACTCTTCCATCCACGAACCTTATAAGGTGGTGTGTGGAGAATTGTTTCCAGGCTGTGGCTTCCTTTGAATGGGCCCATAAGGTCCCCGTTGAGAACGGCTGGTCTAAATACAATACTTGTTTAGTTCTTTTTAAATATGGGTATACTTAACCCTTTTTAGCATTTAAATATTGTCTTTTAATTGTTGTAAGCCGCCTTGGGTCCTTTTAAGGAGAAAGGTAGGGTAATAATAATAATAATAATAATAAAAAAAACAACCAAAGTCACAGGTGTCCACAGGGAGCAAGAGGGGCACTTGCCCCTCATATCTGGAATCCTGCGTTTATGACATTTATAGAAGATTTCAATGCACACAGGTTACCCGCTGGCTGAAATCCAGTAGTAATTTGAAGCTAGAGTAGGCCCAATGAAGAAGATGGTGACTCACCAAAGCCCCATGGGTTTTAAAAAGCCTACTCTACTTGTGACTTCCTGTGGGAGTTCAGCCATGTGATGTAGTGGTGTGTGTTATATCATGGTGCAGCTTTGCTCCATCCCTCCTGTGAAAATCCCTGCAAATACTTTTCCTGCAGATGTTGCACAGCAACGTCCATCGTGCTTGTTTTTAAAATGGCAAGTCTTGGCCTGGTGCTTTTAATGCCTTTCTGTGAGATGTTTGTTTTTATTTTTTCTTGCGAGTACTATCTAGTTTTTAAAAGAGGAGGTATGAGACATAAATAATCAAAGGCAGGACTGAGCAATGCGCGGCCCACCCTGCTTCTTCCGTTTCCTGTTCCACCCTTTCTCCAAGTGTCTTCCCTAAGCACCAAATTGGCTGCTGCGGGGGCAAGCAAGAAACACCATGTTTTTCCTTTAAAACAAGGCATGTGCTTTCAGTGCACCTTGCTTACAAGTGGGAGCGATGTGCCCAGAGGCATGATTCTGCTTTTCAACAGGTACAGGTCTCGGGGGGGAAAATGTTTGCGTTTGTTCTTGTATGATGCTAATGCTGCTGTGGTAGCACATTTAGCTGAAATCATGATGGTTCAGCTACAGTTGAGGCTGTTGTACTGTGGACATATCACAAGAAGAAAAGACTCCGCTTGATGGCATATAGCGACAACAGCAGTAGGGATGGTGGATCTTGACGCATGTGTGTGCTCAAACACATCACTCTGAAGACCCATTTCTAGAAATAAAGCACAATAACAGAAAACTGCCTCTTTCTCTGGAATTTTTACTTACGGTAAAATGGAATGGCTGAGTCAGTGTGCTGGTTCTCTTCTGCAAGTTTCAGATTTAATAATGAGGATGCAAAGAGTGGGTTGTTGATGAAGTGCTTCATGTAATGTTTTTCACACTCTTCTTTTGTCTTTGTGCTCATCTGATTGGCGACATCCTGCCTGTAAGAAGGACAGGAATCCTGGTGAACTAATTATAAAAGAACGACTACGCCATCATCTGCGTACGCAATGAAGCTGGGCAGATCACAAAAGAATTTCCAGTGGTTAATAAGTCATAGCTTCTCACCAGTTTCCAAAGCCGCAATCCATCACGGCTTCTAGAAGGGCCATTTCTTCCTGAGCTGTCCAAGTAGGATCAAGAACAGGGAAATTGGAGGTCTGCAGAGGAAGGAAAGCATTGAAAGTAATTAATTTTGACTGGAATCTCAGGTGTGCTTAAGTTTTATTGACTCTCATGGAATGGCAATTGCCTCTGTACAGGCCTGCCATGGTTCTCCACTGATCTAGCCCCCAACTATCAAGATGGCAACACTATTTTGAAGCACACAAGAAAAAATAATATAAGTCTCCCGATTTCCTACATATCCAACTCTAGACAGCAACTTAGCCTAATGATCCCAATGTCCATAACCAGATTCAGCCCAAATCTTGTCCTTTTATTGCTTTTGATTCAAGGAGTCTTCAGCTGAAGGAGGTCTAGTTTTGGAACAAGAATACCGTCAACCCCCTTATTTCTCAGAACTAAGAAAAAATCACCATGACCACAGTAGGTATTAGAAATGTCTTCACCAGTTTCAACCACCTTCTCATGCTAGTCATGTATAGTTATGTTTCACAGATGAGACATCCTTTATTTCATGATACTCTTGATGTTTTGTTTTGTTTTTTTGTATCCTATGAGGGAGAGAGGGAACCTATCTGTATCCTCCGGAATTCGTGCATCATCTATTCAGGATAATGTATATTTTGGAGTAAAGTAATGCATCCCCAGCAGGAAAGGGCAGAAGGTGATTCAGAATCTATTGGTAGATTTTTGGCTTACTTGGGAGTAGAACAGTAGTGGTCTCCAACTCCCCGTGGTTTAACCACCAGAACACCTACTGGTTAAACAAGAACAAAACAAGAGTGGCTTTCTTTAATTCTGGTCTTAGTCTCTGGCTCTAGGTGGTAAGATCTTGGCCGACCAACCATCCATGTAACTCTAGGTAGAGGGTTCTTGGGGTTCTAGTTAAAAACAAACCCTGCTCACCCATATTCTACGCCTTGTGACTTTTTAAAGGATTCGTTGACCTAGGTAGCAGGTATAAGTCCTAAACCGACACGTGTTTGCTTTTAAACAAGGTGGGAGCTTCAGCCCTCTAGGTCTGTGGTTCACGACCTTGAATCCCCAGATCATCATCTTGGACTAAAACTCCCAGAAGCCTTCACCACTCGCTGGGCTGGCCAGGATTTTGGGGAGCGGTCGCCCAAGAACATTTGCTTAATGACATCCATTATTGTTCTACAAATAAAACCTAGTAAATCTCCTAGAGACGAACAATGACGAAGAAGGACAATCAGCACTGTGTGTTTACCATTATTTCGTAGGTGTGATTGCTCTGGTGTTTCTTGTACTCAAATCCTCTTGTGAAGCACTGAAAAACAAGGACTTTCTCCGTTAATTTTCTCCTTCCCTTCTGCAGAGAGGCTCGAGGAATCAGGTAAGGAAAAAGGAAACACTGCGGTCTATACCCCCCCCCCATACCCCCCTTTTCCAGAAATGCCCTTTCATCCCAAACAGAGCCTGTTTCACGACTGGCTTTCAGCTGAAACTTTTCCAGCAGGCAGCTTCCTTTTACTTATGTTGGTTAAAAAAGCTGTTAAGTGGGGGAGTATTCAGGGCAGGGAATACACACACGGGGGGGGGGGGGTACCCACTTCCACAGAGCTCATTCTTAGTGGGGCTCCCCACCCTGGAGTCTTACCAGAGTCAATTATAAAGTGAAAAACAGCAAGAGCTGCAGCTGTAGCAGGACCCACCTGTCCTGGCTATTTGGGCCTTTGGCTTTCCCCGGCCCTGGAGCACAGCATAGATTGGGTCATTTGATTCCCATTGGGGTGACCTTCCCCTTGGTAAAGGCAGTTTACCTGTAAGCACAGCAAAAATGGAGGCGGGCCACATTCTGCACATTTTATGTACGGCTCTGCAAGGTAAGAGGAACATCCTCGGCAGGGCGGCTTGTCAAAAGGGTCATCTGTGAAGCCAAAGAAGGTGCTGGTTTATAGTTCAGACCTTGGGAGAGGGGGCGTGGTGGCAAAGTATCTCTGCATTTCCCACCGGAGGATCCCTGGCAGCTGAGGGAGGACAATCCCCCTTTTCTAGATTGACTGGAAACATTTGTCCTGGTTAAGCCCTAGTGTCGGCCTTGTGCCCAGCTACTCCTCCAAAATAATGATGGAATGGCCTTCTGCATGCAATCGGGTGGACAATGCCTGCATTCAATACACACCCGTGGCCCCAAATAACAGAGGGAGGAGATTCACGGGTCGTGGACTGGGCAGGCTTTGGGTCATGAGGACTCTAAGACGGAAGCAGAACTTGATCTATAATATTCCTGGTTACTGAAAAGGCAAACTAACTCCGATCTACATAACTAGGTTTTATTTATTTCCTTGATTTCATTGGTATCCTACCTTCTCTCATAACTAGGACCCAAGGCAACTTACTATATTGTGTATTTCTTATTTATTTATTTATTTCTATTCATAGATATCCCACCCTTTCTCCCAATTCAGAGACCCCAAATGGCTTACAAAACAGCAGGGTGGGTAACCGATAGATACATAAAGTAAAATATCAACAATTGCTATGAAACGTATAAAATATTAAAAGGCCATTACATTGAAATCACTCTAAAAACAAATTAAAAAACAGAAAAAAGTGGGTGGGTGGGTGGGTTTGAGGTTCTGTTGCTTTCCCCTTTGAGCAGGGGTAGGCTACTTGTGGACTTCCAGATGTTACTGCCTGGCAACTCCTATCAGTCCCAGACAACAGCAACAGACTATGGGAGTCCAGCAACATCTGGAAAGGGACATGGTCCACACTTCTGACCTCCAGGTTATGACATGGGGGAGACAATGCAAGAGCTATATTCTTGCTTAGAAAGAGTCATCTCTGAGTTCTATAACGTACTGCTGAATGATGCTAGGTGATCCATGTTGCTTCCTGGGTTGCCCTTAAAAAGGCAGTGGTTTCTTCCAGAATGGGGACTTTCAGAGTTTGTCCAGACCCTGTAGGGGGGGGGAAGAAAAGGATGGAGTTATTGAGGTACCAGTTTAAAAACTCGTTGAATTAAGAGAGGCCCTGGGGTCGTCCCACTAACAAACAGAAGAGCTTGCGCTGGAGAGAAAGACTTGTGTAGGCAGAACTGAAGTCCTTGTTTGCAAAGTAAGAGAATAAAACAAAATACTCGATATTTTAAAGGCTGATGCTTTGCTTAAAGGGAGGGGCACATACTTTAATATGGAGAAATTTCCTAGGAATGAAATTGGGCATCTCCGGGTTAATTGCTGTGATAAGTGAAATCATGTATGCTGCAGTAGCAAATTGCAGATAATATAACAAAATACCAGGCATGTGCCAGGTCTAATGGCAGACTGCATGACTGGCACACAACCTGGCTCCTACAAAAATCTGGGGCACAGTATTTGTTTGATGACGAGAGTGGTATCAGAGTCTACTTTGGCCCTCTTTCTAGAGCAGAGGTGGAAGGAGAAATGAGAAATTATAAGTTTAATTTGCCTTTGGTCTGTTCAGCAGGACAATGAGAATGATAAAAGTTTCAGGGGTTGCAAAAGGATTCAGTCTGCATGATTCGAAAAAGCTTCCATTTTTTGTATTTCTATGGTCTAAGAATGGTTATTACCTACTCTTGTTTTGGAACATATAAGCTTCCCCCCCCCTTTGCGTTTAGGAAAAGTAACTGTTCGAATGACAACTCCCAGCAAAGTGGTAACCCTAAATAAAAGTAACTGTGCCCAGATATTTAGCATGGGAATGGAGATTCAGGTTCAAGTCCCCAACAGGCCATCAAAACCACAGTGTGACCCTGAGATAGTCATTCTTCCCCAGCACTAATGGGAGAGTATATACAATTAATTAATCAATAAACAAATAGCCTTCCTTTGGATGTTCTTGTGAGAAGGCAGGAAGGAAAAAAGACCTCCAGAACAATGACAAAGATCCAAGGAGTAAATATTTGGAGAGATAGAAGAGGTAGCTGTGTTAAGTCTGTGAGCGCATCATAGGTAAAAGCAAAATAAAAGTAAAAATAATAACAAATAACAAATTTAGAAAAGACAAAAACGGGGTGGCCCCTTAAAGACTAACTTTTATATTTTTTTAATGTGAGCTTTCGTGAACAAAAAGCTCACATTAAACCATACAAAAGTTAGTCTTTAAGGTGCCACCCCGTTTTTGTCTTTTCTAAATGTTGTTACTTTTATTTTGTTTTTACTTCTAAGGAGTAAATCGTGCTTCTGTATAACCCTGTTCCCACGTTGCCCCTTACATTCTGCTTTTTTTTTTTTAAATGCAACTGCATGCGGGTGCTCTTGACAAAGTGGACTCACCCCGTAATAAATGTATTTTTAAAATATCCAACCATCCCCTTCCCTCACCCCCACCCCCTCCCCCCGCACACCTTCCCAGGGCGCGACGTCACAGCCTCGCGAGCCCGTGCCCTCCTCCCTCCCTCCCTCCCTCCCTCCCGGAGCTACGGAGGCGCGCGCCATTCCCCCTCGTGCATCCGCCCACGCGCCCCGCCGGGACCCCTGAACGCATGCGCACACCCGCTCCGTCCGGACGCGACCGAGCCTCCCTTCCCCCTCCCCCCCTCGGCACTGATTTCCCTCCGGGTCCTCCCCCTCCCCCTCCGCGCGCTCGCTCGCTCGCTCTCCTTGCTTCCGCTCATCACGCGAGGCCCCGCCCCCTCTCCCTTAACCCCCCCCCCTCGTCCAGGTCCTCCTTTACCTGTCCCGTAAAGCGAAGGCGTTTCGCTCAGTTTGCGGGTGTTTCCTCCTCCTCCTCCTCCTGCCGGTTTAATGAAGTCTGTTCCTCCGAAACAAGAGGCAACCCCTCCCTCCTCTTCTCTCTCTCTCTCTCTCTCCTCTCCCCCCCACTTTACTGCCTTCCGCCGGGCGCGCCCCCGCTCTGAAGCGTGCTCGGTCCCGCGACATGCCGGGGTGGGGGGGGGAGGGAAGGGGCGAGGGTTGGAGGCGGCGCTCTCTCTCTCTCTCTCTGGGGCGGGGTTTCGAGAGCGCTTGGATTTTTTTTTCATTCTTGGGTGGAAAGTCGGTCTCTGAGGTGATGGGGCGCCTCTTTTGGGAGCCTTTGGCCTCCTGGGGCTTTGAAGACTCTGTAACCCACCATTGAGCAGATTAAAAAGAGGAGGGCGGGGGGTTCGTGGCGGCCAGACGAGGGGGGGCGAGCTCCTGAAAGGGGCCCAGGCCCCTCGGTTTTGAGGGGGCCCCCACCCAAATTGGGGAGGGGGTGGCAAAAGGAAGCGGCGTCTGAAGCAGCAGAGGGGGAGAGAAAGGGGGAGAGGAGAAGAAGCTATTAAACCCATAATTTCCCACCAGCCTTTCAATAATGAACTTGGCTCTCCCGTGTTGTTTTACTGTGAACCGTGGGTTTTATTGTGTTGTCATTCCAGTTTGTGTAGTGTTATTTTTGTCCTTTTCTTTCATTTTGGTAGTTGACGCAGTCACTTCTTTTTACTGTTTTCATCTATACACTGTCCCAGACCTTTTTTGGTTGGAGGACTAATCCCATAATATAATAAATAAGTAAATGGGAGGGGGGAAATGCTCTTTCTGGTGGAGAGGAAGCTCAAAGGTACATAAGCAACATTTAAACAGCTCGAAAGTTATATTTTTTAAACTGTATTTGCTTTGGAATCCTTTTAATATATCTCACAACAACTAGAGATGTAGCTGTTTGCTTCTGAAGGAATATCCCACTTTATCTGCAACGCCAGTTGGCTAGTTGCTCCATAAAAGACATCCCTGCTTGCTGTCTGAAGTGGTACAATCAAGGAACCCTCCCACATCATTTTTATCTACATCTAGATATCGGCCCTTAGGACAGTCTGGTTGAGAACCACCTTGTCTTGTCAATCCTGTTGTTTACATCAGTGAACAGAACTAAATACATTCACATGCAATATACTATTTTAAGGAGCTTAAGGATCGGACTGAAACAATGTATTGTAATAATCTTTTCTTTGCCCCAGCCCTGTTCGGCAAGACCTTAGCAACAATAAGATTTTCAGAACGGAGACTCTGGAGAAGAGGTTCATGATGGGGAAAAGACAGCAGCACCGGGGTAGAGTATATGTTTGCTGTGCAAAATGTCTCAGGTTTGATGCTTGGGGTCTCCAGGGAAATGCAGAGCAAGACTCTTGCCTCAAACCTTGGAGAGCTGCTGTCAGTCAGAGTACACCATACTGAGCTAGAATGATCATCTGCCTCAGTATAAGACAGTGTCTACTGTTCTTACAATTTTGTATGCCACCACCTCTTTACTACTCGCTACAGTTTTCAGCCTACTTTTTGGTATGATCTATCCTTTTGTTTTGTTTATTCTTCAACCTAATTAACACATGTTCTCCTCCTCTTTCCCATGTCTTCTCCTCCTCCTGTTCCAACCAAAGATTTGATATGTTTAATTATATGAGGCAATCATATTTCCTGACACCAGTCAGATGGCATTTATTAGGAGAACGGAGGGCTTTGGCACAGCCAAAGCATTAGAATAATGGAGTTGGAAGGGGCTCATAAGGCCAATGAGCCCAACCCCCTGTTCAGTGCAGGAATCTAAAGCAAAGTATATCTGACAAATGGTACCCCACACGTTACCTTCTGCCCGTTTGAGAAGGAGCCATTGATAAGCACCCTAGGATTCTATAACAACAATGTATCCACCTGACAGTTGTTCTATCCAGCCCACACCTACCTAGTTAGCTCATGAATTAGAATATAGGGCACTATGTTGAAGACAAGATATATTACGTTGACATCATTTCCACTGTCTACCAGGGATGTTACTAGATCAAAAAATGATATAAATTTAGTCTGGCAGGATTTGTTCTTAATAATCTGTTGGCTTCTGGTTATTACTGCATCGTTTTCAAGGTGCTTGCACAGTGACTGCTTTATAATCTACTCCAGAATTTCCCCCCGGATTCATGTCAGGCTGACCAGTCTGTACAGTAGTTCCCTGGTTCCTCCTTTCTGAAGACAGGGACAACATTAGCCCTCCTCCGATCATCCAGCATTTCACCCATCCTCCATTATTATAAATAATAGACAGTTCTGAAAGTTCTTTGGCCAGTTCCTTCAATACTCTGAGATGCAGTGCATCTGGCCCTGGAGGGTTGAACTTGTTCAAAGTAATGTGTTCCTTGACTATTTGTTTATCAATCTCAGACTGCACTCCTGTCCCTTCCACTCCTACTTCACATTTGCCTGGAAAGAGACTGTCTTTTAGGAAAAGACCAAACTAAAGGGAGAATTGAGCACTCCTGCCTTTCCTTTATTGCCCGTTATCATTCTTCCACCCCCATTGAGTAGCTGAGCCGCTATTTCTTTTGCTGCACATGTCCCTGAAGAGTGCTTTTTTGTTGCTTTTAGCATCTCTTGGTGAGTTAACCCGACGTATCCTCTGATCTTTTGCGCTATGTTAGAAAAGACTAGCCTTTGCTATCCTAGTGTTCAGGCAATCTGAACAAGCAGGGTGTGGTCCTGTCAATCTTCTTGATCCCTATAACTTGAACTTTTGCAATGGGATAATTAGGAATAATTGCACCTTTTAAACCTAGCCCAGTTTTTAAAAGCTCATGCCATGCTATAGTAGACCTTCAACTACATATCCACCATGATTTAAACCACTTTCTCTCTTTATTTTCCAGCTAAACCAATTTGTGAACCACAATCTTCTACAAGGGTTACGAGTAAGTACTTTTCTTTTTGCAGTTAATCCAATAAATAACTTTTCAAATTTTCTGGAATTCTGTTAGTTCCCCACATCTGATCCATTTTGCTAGTTTAATCAAGTTTGTTAACTTTGACTTGATTTAACTTTATTATTACAACCATAGGTTAGCCGTGTAACATACACAAGACTGAGGTGCAATAACAAAGCATACAATATTTATAATCAAAACAAAGCAGACTGAAATTCAGATTACAGTTGAGTTCTTAATCTAGTTACTGTAGTGATTTAGCTATCTGTTTCTTCTTTGTTGTCTCTGTGATTCACACTAATGGGTTGTTCTGCACCTGTGCAGACATCCTCAGAATCTTCCAGAACCTAGAAAAAGTTATTTTTGTTGCTTTTAGCATCTCACATTATGTTATGTTGTTTGTTATGTATGCTACGTTGTTATGAATAACTTTTGTATATAGTTTTAATTCTTGGTTTTTGGTTGTGTTTTTTTGCTTTGTGTTGTAATTTTTAAATAACATTTTTAAAAAAAGACACAACTCTTACGATAATTTAAAAAGGACAGATTTGGTGCCATGAGTTTTCAGGGCGCCTATTTTGCCCACCACATTTTTTCTTGTGTTTGGTTTGGATTACACTCAACAAACGTAACTACCCCTGTGGGGAAGAATAACCCAAAGATCTCAGGTCCCTTTCTGTGGAAAGAGACATATCACAACTGGGACAGCCCATGTTTTAAATGTGTAAGTTGTCCGGTTGCTTCAGAGGCTTCTGGATAGCCTGACCGGGGCATACTGCTGCTGTTGAAGTTGTTCGCCTCGGTGAGCCTTTTGCAAGACGGACGGGGACCCGACCCAGCGTTGGCTTGAGCAGGCCTGTGGAAGTCCAACCTGCCCGATCCTCTTATTTATGCTTCTGTCTCGTGCAGCCATGCCCCCTTCTGAGTGATCTCACGCTCAGCCGTTTCCTTCCTGTAGTAGAAACACGCCTCTAAGCCAAGATGACAGAATTTAGCTGTTCAGCGGGTAAAACCTTTCCTAACCCCGGCTTTCCTTCCCTCTTTGGGTGTTATTGGTTGTTTGGTTACAAACAGAAAGGGATTAAAATCTACAAGTCTACAGGAAGTCCCGCGGCACCCCCTGGGCGATGCCCGGCTTTTTGTTTGAACTGGCCCTGCTTCAGCCGGTCTCCTGCCCACCGCGTGCTTTTCGGTGGGGTGACAGATTCCGGATGCAACCCGCCCCTGGCCAATGATCGAACACCCTTGGCCTTTGAGCCTGCCCGTGTCGGTGCATTGCCCTCGCATCGCAGAGTTCTCCCCGCACCCGCTGGCTCCATGGGTTCGAATCCCCCCTTCCCGCCTGGTCCTTTCCCCTTGGGCAGCCGGAGAAGCGGCGCGCGCCCACCACGCCGGCCGAAGGACAATTTGCTACGCGTCTGGCTCCTCCCCTTGCATCCCGGCAACCAATCGGAGCGTGGCTTGAGCCGCTCAGGCCACCTCCATGGGCTCATTGGCCCCTCCTCCTCAGACGTCTCCGATTGGCGACGGCCCACACCTTGGTGTGAGCGCCGGCGACCAATGAGGAGGGAGCGCCGGGCTGCAAAGGAGAGACGGAGACTGGAAGTGGGAATGGAAGGAGGGGGGGAGAGGGAGAGAGAGGTCAAAGGTGATTGATCGATAGTAACCTGTTCCATCACACCACTCCGGTGGGTGATGTTGCATGCAGAGCGGCGGCAGGAGGAGGAGGAGGGAAGGGAAGAAAAAGAAAGGAAGAAGGAGGAGGGAAGGCGAAGGAGGAGATCCTTTCTCCCTTGGGTGCATTTTGCTCTGTAAAGAGGAGGAAGGATTCCTAGGCAGAGTGGCAGGAAGGAGGAGCTGTATGTAGGCTGGTGTGTTACACACAGGCTCTCACGCTGAATGGGCGAGCGATTGCCAGCCCTCCCTTCCACAGCAGCAGCAACAGGAGCATCTCCAGCCTGCTGCGCCAGGCCCGGAGGATACAGGCGTCTCCAGCCCTTCTCAGCAGCCAGCACCTTGAGGTGAGTAACACGTGGGGCAAGATCTTCGGGAAGGCCGGTACGAGGCTTTGACGATGACCTTCCAGGGTTTGGACTGGAAATTGTAGAGTATTAGAGCCGAAGAGCAAGGGGTGTGGAGCGCCAGCGGTCCCTGTTTCTCGTTTCCTCCACCTCTCCCATTTGTATCCATCCCTTCTGTTTCTCATCCTGCTCCAGGTTGCATGGCCTAGGGAGCTTTAAGACATAAGACAATGGCTCAGTAGGTTGCATGTTTATTTCTCTACAGCGATGTGTTTCTCTATGTGGTCTCGAGATCTGAGAGTGTTTCCACTTAAATGAGAGAGGTGGGTGGAATACTCTATTCAACAATATTTAGGCTGCCTCTTGTTTTCATCAGGGCTACTTTGTACATATGGAGCCCAACATTCATGTGGCAGTATGGGGCCTAAGTGAGCATTAGGGGTGTAAGTAGCTAAGTGAGAATTAGGGATGTAAAGATCCCTGATGAAGAGTTGTGTATGTTGCTTACTTCCCACCCTATCAGAAGTGACTAGTATGAAAAGGACAGTGTGATGGTAATAATATATTTATAAGCCATACACTTTCCCAAGAACAATAGGTACCTATCTTTTGGGCATGCAGCAGGGAAGGAGATGGTACATTGTCCCTCAGTATAAATTTTTTAAAAGAAAAGTAACTTGGTGGTCAGACTTACACTAACTCAGAATGTCACCATACTGGATAATTTCCAGCAGTTCCAGTGTTCCATTCTTGGCCCAGGTAATGGAGCATGTGGTGATGTTTCATCATGACCAGCGGGGATTTTTTTTAAGCTGAGATGAAGTAGTGAGATCAGGGGTGAATGAATGTGTTTTAGACCTCAATTTTAGCAGTTTCTCAGCATTAGATATGGGAGTTGCAAGTCAAAAACTTCTGGAGGATTAACTGTTGCCTCATCTAGACCCACCTTGAAGTGTCTTTAGAGATTGTTATGGGATGGAAAGTGCTTCAGTGAATTTGATGGAAGATGTATCAACAAGGGGAGTGTGTTCCCGCTGGTGCTTCTTCACCTTCAAAAGAATATTGATGATATTGTCCTGGGTATATTTTTAAATTGCTTCTCTGGATTTGGACTATGTTAGGGTAGCTCTGGGCCTTCCAAAGAGGCAAACATAGAATATTGTGCTAGTGGAGTCATGTTGTCCCATAGGGGTCCTCAATGTTTCCGCTTGTTGTGCCCCTCTCTCCATGTTTCACACATAAATAAAAATGCTTGGAGTAGTCACTGGGAGTTTGGAGGTTCAGTTTCACCAGTATGCTGTTGATGCTAAATGTTCTTTCCTCTCTTACTAAATCCAAGGAAACTGTTCTGGTTTTGAATGAGCATTTGATGGCCTGAAAGAAGGCAAACAAATGGAATCTTAATCTCGACAAGGCAGGTGCACCTGGTCAGTTGAAATTGGGCAATATGATCAAGTGATATAAATTGAACTTGTGTTACATGGAATCATGCTCCCTTTGAACACTTAGATTCACACTGCAGAGCAAGTATATTCTCAGGTTCAGTCTGAACTTTATGTCCAGCTTTTGAGATGACCAAGCATACCTTTGCACAGTTCAGCGTAGTGCACCAGGTGTACCTGTTCCTGGAGATATCACAGTGGCACATGGCTTAGTTGCATCTTATTTGGACTACCAGAATGCACCCAGTTATTTGGAGCGTACCTTTGAAAAGTGTTCAGAAACGTCTGTTGGTCCAAAACGTTATGGCCAGACTGTTGACTGGAACCAGTTTTAGGGAACATGGAACTTCATTATTGCAAAGGCTTTGCAGGGGGTTTTTTATTTAAAGGGAGCATTTCCCCCCTGTGTTTTACTTGTGTTCTTATGAATTTTAATATGATATTTGTTTAATGCTTTTTAAAGATTACAATCATTTATTATTTGGGTTTTAACTTTGTAAGCTGCTTTTTAATACTGTAAACCACTTTGGATCCTTTAGGAGAAAGGCAGCAAATAACTAAATAAATATATATTTTTTTGCTACTGGACTGTTGTGGGGAACAGCTGGAAGTGCTGATTATGCTTCTAAAGCCCTATATGATTTGGGGTCAGGTATCATCATTGTTCAACAGTTGCATCACACTTTTCTTCCTATGAACTCAAGGTGGCAAATAGTGGTCTCCTCATTACAGCCTTGTGAAGTAGGTTCAGAGACTGTGAGTAGCCCAAGATTGCTCTCTCAGTTTCGTGAGTGAGTGTGGGGTTGAATCTAAGCCTCCCTTGCCCTCTATTCATTATACAGTTCCACACTTCGTTTGGTTTTCTTCCACACATGGTAGCCCAAATGTTAAGGTCTTTCTTTGGCTTATCCCCACTGCCATCAGAGGCACATTTAGCTGGGGCACAAAAGAGCCCCATCTTGGTTGTTGCTCCCAGACTCTGGAAATCTCTTCCACGGGAGAACGAGGCTGGCCTCTGTATTGCTGCCCTTCTCCTGAAGGGCAAAGACATAACAAGAAATCAGATAGGCCTCTGCCATCTAAGGAGGAGAGGGCTTTGATTGTTGCGTGTTGTTATTTCTGTTATCCCTGCTTTTCATTATTTTTTATTTTTTTATACTGTATTTGTTTTATCACAATCAGCTCCCTTATGTGCTGAGTGTTCGGCAGAAAGGTGAGCTGTGATTTTGGCAAGTATGTCGTGGCTCCCACCCTTATTCTTTTCCTTGAATGCTGTTTTGGTTGTATAGGGGTGGGCTGGTTTGGAAGCATGAGCCTATGCCCAGCTCAGGATTTGCTCTTGCAAGGTGCTTCTAGGAGAGGCTTTTACTATGCACATATCCTGCCTCATTCCTGCAACTTCGTAGGGGATCCAAATCAGAGATAGGAACCCCCCCCCCCCCCGCTATGCTTGTTGTGGGATTTGGAGAGTTGTAGTAAAAGCAGAAAAACAAAAACAAAATGCCTAAAAAAAAAAAGAAGGCACATGTATCCTTGATCCCTACATTGTTCTTTTACAGTAGTAACCCTGCTGTTTTTCACCACCACTTCTGTGTTTTATCTTTCTATGCTGAGTAGGAAAAAATGGCATATTTGCTAATTGCTTTCTGAATGGTAATGCATGGAATGTGGATGTGCCCCCCTCCCTTCTTTCCTGCTCCACGTTTGGAAGCAACTGGTTACAAATAAAGTAACTACCTGTAACCAGTTCCTTTCTGTGTAGTGAGTCATACAGCTAGAAATTACAAAGTCAGTGTTTAAGTGTAAGAAGTAACACTTATTTGCTTTCAAAATATATTTTCAAAAAGCATTATAAAACGTTTTTAGAACTGTTTGGACAGGGTTGTCTCAGGTTTTATGCCAGTCTCTTATCAGTCCTAAGTGGCAAGGACCTGCTTCAATTTTTTTTGTGATACCTGCATAGTAGTTCTGTTGCTGCAAGCCACATTAAGTTCAAGCTGCAACCTAGCAATGGGTCCCAATCCACCAATTCAAGATCAGCCTGAGACAAAGGACAAGGTGGTAGTGATTCTCCTCAGTTCCTTGTAACGAAGCAGCCTGGATTGGCCACTGAGTGTTATTTGAATACTGACATTTCAAAAAGGTCCTTTGCTGTCTGTTTGTTGACTCCTAACAGGAAACAGCAGAGGAATAAAACTGAGACAGACCCCAGGGGGTGAGCAACCAGGGATAGCTAACAGGAGTTTGATGGGAGGTAAGGATAGTAAAGAAGGTACTGGTAGTAAGGAAAGGATCTACAGTACTGGAAGAGAGGAAACCAAGGCAGAGAACAGACTTTTCAAGCATCCTTAAAAGCAGACAAGACAAAGGAAAGGGCAGTCATAAATAAGCAGAAGAAAGTAAAAAGGTAACCCCAGGTAATGGAGGGAAGAGACGCTTTTGCGGTGGTGACGTGCAAAATGTGCGCAATGTTTGTCTTGTTGCCTGAGAATAACACACTGTACACATGCAGCATGTACTAACTTGTAGCACTGTTGGAAGAAAAAGTGAAAGAACTGGAGCAACGAGTGGCAGCGCTTAACGTGGTAAAAGGAGATGAAGAATACCTAGACAGAACTCCTGAGCAGCAGCCACCAAGGGAAGCACTGGAGGTGGAAGAAGAGCAAGGCAAATCAGAAGAGGAGAATGCCGAGGAGAGAACAAATATAGGGGAGGAAGCACCATGGAAAAGCGTCAGTTAGGAGCAAAAGAAGGCATTATTCATGAGTGGAGCCACAAAACCGCTTTCAGATTCTGGAAGAGAAATCAGGCAGACAGGATGTAGAGGAAGATGCACAGGAGACCTCACAGGAAGACACGAGAGAGACTGAAGCTCAGCCAAGCAGAGTCACTGAACCCATACCATAACATTATGGAGATACTGCTCTTGGGGTTAGGAAGCATCTGCAATGTGTCTTTGTACGTGGAGACCCAGTGGCTGTCCCCGGTTCTCTTCATACCTGAGCCCATCAACTGCCATGTAAGCCCCCTTTTTGCCTACCCCTATCCATCATAATGATATTTTGTTAATTGATCTTAATGATGGGAGACAATTCCTGTATGTTACTAGCCAGCTTACCTAAATGTGGATCCTTCTGTAGTCACACAGCACCGTTCACACACATGCAGGTACCAAAAGGAGGTCTCAGCGGGCTTGAAAGAACCTCGGGTTTGCAGAAGTCCTCCCAAAATCAGTCCAGTGAAGACTTAGTCTACACAGTGGGCATGGAAAGCAGACTGGCCATATTGGTTGAAATATGGGGTGGGAATGGAACGGGGGCACGGCTGGCTGGCTGGCTAGAATCTTGAATAGGGCACTTCATGCAAAACATGTTTAAAGAAATTCCTCTTCTGGCTTCTGACTATAGCGTGTTAAAGCTGCTAACCACAGAAGTGACGTGAAAGAGCTGCAGGGAATTACCGAATTTGTTTAAACTCGGCATAGAAATGGCACAAGGCCATGCTTCTGCATTTTGTGTGTTTAGTGGTATCTCCCACCACCTGTATGCTTTTATATGTAGCTGCAGATATAGCTATATATAATAGCTATATATTAGAGATATACTCATAGATACAGTTTTTGTGCATGTATATGTATGTTTAAATAGGCTGAAATAACACTTTATAATGAATAAGCCCTGTTGAACAGGGTGGGGACTTACTTGTGAGTAAACATACTGAGGCTTGTGCTGATAATCCGCCTGCTGTGGAGAACACTGTGCAGCTGAAGTGGGCTCTTAGGCCTTGAAAGCTTATGCTGCAATACGTCTCTTTGAACGAGAACAGCAGAGAGACCCATGGCACCCTTAAAAACTTGAACATGGCTACCTCTCTGGGTTACTTGTTGCTCTAATGGAAGAATGTTCTCCTGAGACTTTAGAAACCACCTAACTGGTTGCAAAAGGGAAGTGGGGGAAATGCTTTAGGGGCAGAGCCCCTGTTTTGCCTCCAGAAGGTCTGAATTCTCAATCCTTCGCGTTTATCCAGGGTCTCGGGTATCCGTGCTGCAAATGAATTCCCCCTACAAGTTTCTGCTGCTTGCTGGAATAAGCAGAGGCAGGTTTCAAAGTGTGGTTTGTCTTCCTGTCAGGCAGCCCAATGGATTGATCTGAATGAGTTTTATTGGGGAAAAGTAGTACCGTATTTCCCCAAAAATAAGACAGGGTCTTATGTTAATTTTTGCTCCAAAAAACGCATTAGGGCTTATTTTCAGGGGATGTTTTATTTTTTTTCATGTACAACAATCTACGTTTATTCAAACACAGTCATGTCATCGTCTTCTGGTTGCTGCACCATGGTGGAGGGCGGGGTTTCACTTAACTGGGGCTAATTTTTGGGGTAGGGCTTATATTACAAGCATCCTGAAAAATCATACTAGGGCTTATTTTCAGGTTGGGTCTTATTTTCGGGGAAACCGGGTAGCTGAAGGGCAGGGTGTCTGCTCTGCATTGGGTCAGGCTTGCTTAACTGTCCGGTCCTGCCTTCCTAGGGAGGGTGCTGCTTCTTCTAGGGGATGATAGGGAAAATAGATGTTTGTGTACAAGGATTTTTTCTTTGCTTATGTGCAACACTCTTTGTGCAGTGGTGGACAAACAGACTTCAGACTTGCGAGATCTCTTTTATCATGTGACGTTGGCCTTACCATTGGGCAACCTGAGACCCATCACCTCAGATGGCAAATTCCAGGAGGCAGCAATAAAAGTCCCTTGATGGTTTTTCCAGGGCCACCCAGAGGTGGTATTAACATTCATCTGGGAGTCCACTCAGTTTTTGTATGTCCCTTGCCTCAGGTGGCAAAATATCTTTGACTAACGCAAGTTTCTGAGCTCTTTTGCCAATAGGCTCAACTACAAAATATTATTGGATGACAAGGCCAGAGGCCCTGATGATTGGCTGTGCTGGCTGTAGTTTTGGGGAACCATAGATAAAGAACATGTGGGGTCTGGATTTTGATTTAATGGACTTCTAAATTTGACCAGGGCTTTAACTATATAGCAACTTCAGCTACTGAACTGTCTTGAGTTATTGCTGCATTGATTTCCTTAAGAGAAGGAAACAACCTTGTTAATCAGAAAGACATAATTAATTTTTAGAATATACATGTATAGATGTCTACTCTAAAGACATTTATCTTTGTCTTTAGAGAGAGGTAATCTCTCTCAAGGAGACAGGGATGCCTCTTTTAGAACGGTGCTTGCTAGTTTTAATAATTCTTTTATCTGTCAAACTGAATGAGTTTTACGTACATATATAAAAGATACTATTTAGTCAACTGAAATGACATTCTAAATTTACTTTTTGAATTTTACTCGTTATTACTTGGCCATGTAACACTGCTGGAATTCTGAGAATTAGAATTGTACGACCCATCATGAGTTTACTTGGAATTCATCAGGCTTCTTTATGGGGAACTTAATGGACAGAGAGCCCGTGCGTTGTAATATTGGATCTGGACTGTGGAAAGTTGTGTTTGAATACTGATGCACTCCTTGCTTCACCTACATTGCAGCGTGATTGGGAGGAAAGTATATCTGCTCTGTTTATCTTTTTCCCTTTGTAGAAGGCTTCGTATAAAAAGCAAAATCCCTATGCCAACCCACTCTTGATTGCCCTTAGTAGAGGCACAATAAGCCACACATAAATTTATTCTTTTGATTTCCCTCCCTTTAATCTTTACAGGTTCTGTTCTCCTTTTCCATCGCTTCCCTTGCTTTTTGTTGTAACTTCTTGCAGTTCATTTGTTATGTCTTCCTTTTATACATAATAGTGTGAATGGACAAGCCCTTTGGCGGAGGGTCAGGTGCCACAAAATTAGCCAGTTCACTCCCTCTGTGGGTGAAGGGTGTGCCCTAAGCTGCTGCCCAGAGCTTTCTGCCACACATTGGCACTTCTGAGACATTGGTATGTTTGAAAACCTTTGCTGTAGTTCAGCAAATGGGTGGCATCTCGTATGCAGGGTTTCTGGATGGGTCCCATGACTTCAGCTACTCCCAGTTCCTGCTAGGAATCCACAAAATGACATCAGTGCCTTGCTATTGCAGTTGTGGGTGGTTGACCTAGGGGGAAAAAAAGAGAGAAAACAATGGCCTGAAGTCTCTGAGAGTAGACCCCATAAGTGGGGGGAAGTGGCCTTTACAGGAGACCCAGCAGCTGCTCAACAAGAACAGGTACTGCTACCAGCCTTGACCTACATGGCAACATGGGGCCTGTATAGCAGCCTCGTGTGATTTCAAGATAGGTGACTAGCCATGAGCATTAAATTGCTGAAATGGGTGAGGAGGAAGGTTGGGGGTCATGTGAGGTGCAGGTTGGGTAACCGATGGCTCTTTTAAAGCCAAACAAATGAGAGCTTTTGCAATGGAGGTGTGTAAGAATTATGTACAGTGTGAAGACATGCATTGGCACTCACGCTTCTCTCTGCCTCATAATATTTGTATCCACTGAGTTGGATGATGGGAGATTCAAGACAGGTAAAAGGAAGGATTTCCTCATATAAGACACAGTTGAGCTGTGGAATTCACTGGCACAAGGTATGCCAACTTCCGAGGACTATGTAAGTTGATTCAACAGGGATATAGGAGATAAGATAATCAATGGCCACAGGTAACGATAGCCATGTGTTGCCTTCAGTATCAGACACTTTGGCTGAAATTCTGTTCCAGCCCGTTTTGTGGCATAAGGTTGATGATGTCATCAGCCAGAGTAATTTTTTTTTAAATTAAACATTTCTTTTTTCTCTTCCTTGGCCACCACAATCGTTGTGTCTCTGAACCACCCCCCTTCCATCTGGTTTCTTGTTGTGCCATGTTAAAGAGGGCTTTGGTCTCATCCAGAATGACTCTTTGAGATACACCCTCTCTCTACAGCAGCGCTCTGCTCCCAAAGGCTAGCGAACGAGGACAGTCTTCTGAGTTATTCTAGCATAATTTTTTCATGTCCTTAAGATGCAACGTGTGGCACAGTGTGACGTAACCTGCATTGCCCTGTGCAACCCTATGTTGCGCAGGTGAGATAAACAGGTTGGGCATGTGCTTTAATGTTTGAGTCAGCCATAAAAACAAGTCAGTAGGCCGAGACGTTTGTCATGGCTTCTGATCTTTTGTCCTGAATACAGCTGCCGTTGTGTCAGGTTTGGGGAACAACAGATCGGCTTCCAGATTTCATGTGCTTAGGGATAATCCTGAAAGGTTCCCATCCAGGCTGAGGGCAGAGACTTACATAGCATCCAGGGCATGGCATTTCCTCCCCCCCCCCATTCTTTTTAGCCCCTTGTTTTCAAAGTGTAGTTTGAGGTGCAGTTGATGGGAATGAGCGACCGAGGTGGGTGGTGGGGAGGGACACCGAGAGTCTCTTTTTTTTTTCACATTGGGATGTCAGGGAGCAGAATTCAAGCTTACGGGACATACATTCTCTTTCATTGGCACTTTGAAAACTACTAGGTGCAAATTAGTATAACCATTCTAATGAGTGAACATTCTCACACACAAAAATCAGTGGATGAACAAAGCTTGGATTTGCTGGTTGGATAGCTCAGTGAGATGCGTAACTTGTCTGTGGAGCCAGAAGTCAGTAATTTGTTTCTCCACTGTGCCTCCTACAAAAAAGAGCCAGATTGTATGGCTTTGGGCAAGCTACACAGTCCCAGAGTATACACCCAGAAGAAGAGAACAATACACCACTTCTGAGTCTTATATATTCCTAGAAAAACCTGAAGAGAGCTGCTGTAATTTGGAATTAACTTGACAGCCCATAATCATTCAGAACTTGGGTGTAGCTAGTTATGAATAATGAGTTACTTATAATTAATTCCTTTTTTCTGCAGTAAGAAAGATGCAACAAAGTGACGTTACAATGTTAATGCAATAAGGCTTATCCCTTTTGTTACGGTAACTATGCTTTATCCACTGTAATTATTTTCATAGGTGTAAAATGTCTATGGATTAGTCATGTTTAGCTATAGTTGCTTAACTCTGTTTTGTAATACCTGCCAGCAATTTGTAGCAGATATTTTGAAAAAGTATTCAAAAGTTACTTTTGAATAATGAGAGCAAATTATTATTTTATATATAAAAAAGGGACTATCCTAGTAACTTCCTCTTCAGTGGAAGACCTTGTTTTCTATATTATGGGCACCAAAATGCTCATGTTCCTAAACAAGCAGCCCATAATAAACAAAATCCTGCATAAGACAAAATAACTGCATTAATCTGCATAATACACGGGGAGATTCTCTACTTACATTAATATTCTAATTGTTATATTTATGTGTCAGGTTTGGGGAACAACAGATTGGCTTTCTCTTGCTATTATTTTACCTAGCATTTCTTGCACACTGGAACGCATATCTTAGCACCATGAAGGCTAGATACTTGCTTTAATTTTTTAAGGAGCCAGGATTCCTAAGCAGCTGAGTTTTTTTTGCTTAGACCTGCAATCTGTAATCACGCAATGTCACAGAATACATATACATCTTTGCTCATCTGGAATGTGTGTGTGGTTTTTTTAATACAGTGGACCGACAACTGTATTCTTCTGTTTCTACATAGATGTAGCAGTTGTGCTTTTCATCCAGATGTTCCAAATCTTTGTAGGGCACCTTATGCCTTGAAAATATTAGGACAGGGGAAGACCTGCTGCTGTAGTTACTTCTTGGGAAAGACCTGGATGTCTTGCTGGGTGAAGCTACGAGAACATAGACGCGCTCTCTCTCTCTCTCTCTCTCTCTCTCTCTCTGTATGTGTGTTGCAGTGTCTCACACTAGGTGGTGCAAGGCTGGAATCTGAGTAGGACAAAGCTATGCTGGCACAGCCATGCATATGGCACATGTTGATACTTGCCATAGCTTTTATTTCATCAGTGCGTTGCATTTTTTATGGTTAGGAGAAAAGGATGTACTCCGACTCAGTCCGAGCTTGGGAAAGTTACTTCGAGAACCACAGTTCCCAGAACTCTCGCACTGTAAACACTGTCATCTGGCTGTTGCAGTAAAAACCAAACCAAACCAAAACATTTCCAGACTCTGAGTTGGGTAAGTAAGGCCTGGAGCTTTGACACAATGTAGACTAGACCTGGATTTGAATTTGGCTGGACCATTGAAACCAGCTGTGGAGTAGCACTGGTGCAACTACTCCTTAAATATCTCACATATCTTGAAATCCCCCTTCTAAGGTGCTGTATGTCAGATGTGACTTGATGGCAATAACATACCCCGGCTGCCTTCTGAAGCTACTTCCCAACTTCTAGGCTGCCTGTTTTAATTGATTTGGCTTACGGGAGGTCTTTTTTGGGGTCTGTTAATTGCTCTAGCCAAGAATCATCTCGTTTGAGTAGCTGCAGCTCTCCAGGATTACTAACTTGTATTTTTCCCTTCATCTGCTACCTTACCTTTTTAATATGGAGTTGCCAAGAATTGAACCAGCCAACTTCTTCATGGAAAATTTGGGGACTACCCTTGATCTATAGCCCATCCTCTAAAGAGTGCATAAGAACATGTCTTGAACCAAGTCAGTTTTGTCCATTTGGCCAAATGGACAAAAGTAACCACTCAAATAATTTGAGTGGTCATAGTTCTTGAACTCCCAGGCCAGAAGTCTTTGACATCAGTTGTTCAAGTTTCTTTTAAACTGGAGGGCTAAGGTTTAAACTTTTTTTTTCTGAATACAGAGCAGATGCTCAGTCCCTGAGCTGCAGGTTGCTCATTAGCAACCTTTTTGGTCTTGAGCCTAATTTTTAAGCTTTCATTTCCTTTGAGAAGGCTTATTCGTATTGTGCATTCAGGTTCTTCCAGACTGACTTCCATCTGTATCTAATACTAGCCTTTTCTTTTTCAGTTCATTCTGGCAGTGGATAACAGCTCAGATAACACGGATAGCAAGAGGTCAGCTCCTGTTAATACTTCTTATTGAATGATAAAACTTTAATTATAAGCATTGATGTGTAAAAACTGTGTGTACTTAGTGGCTTTGAAAAACAAACATGAAATTCTATACTAGACAAACCACTTTCTCAAGGAAAGTGGAGGTTCTGCAGCAGTTATAAATTATGCCACTCTGCATGCTTATTTCCCTCCCCCCCATAATTGCTGCTGCATTTCTTACTATATTGCATAATTTATTCTGGGATGTGCACACAGTAGTGTTGAACCAGACATGGGCTGGAAGCTCCTCGCGCTGCACTGAGTCTGTTAATTTTGCTGAGATGGAGGCTAAGGGCTTTTAAGCTCTTCTCTGTCCTTCCACTATAATAGAAACTTGGATTGACACCTCTCTAAATTCACCCAAGCTGCCCACTTCAATTGGGATCATGAATGTGCCGTGTGTTATATGGGTAGAGTATGGGACTGAAACTCAGAAAACCCAGGGTTCTCGTTGTCGCTGGGTCGTGAAGCTCATTTGAAGTGACCTGAACCAGGCATATCTCTGCCAGTCCTGCTTTGTAGCCTGTGAGGTTGAAATGGGGAGGAAAAAGAAACCCCTGTGTGCAGCCCTGTGGTCTTGGGAGGAGATGTAGGATATAAGCATCTTATTGCATGTCCACCTTAAGAGAGAAGAGGTCAAGGAGGCCTTCCTGTGGTTTCCTGGAGTATTTCATAAGAAGGAGTGGGCTGTAAATAGGCTTCTGCTGTTCACATCTTTTGCCTATCTCTGCCTTAAATTTAGATAAATCCTATGTCTTCTGCACTTGCTGAGTGTGAGCCTGTATGCATGTGAAACAACACTATGCGTAGGTGGGAACAGTAGGCTTTTCGGGATGGCATGGTTTGTAGAAAGTAGAATGAACGAATGAATGAATGAATGTGCAAAATAAAAAAATAGCAAAAAACACCCCTTGGCTTTGAAGGACATGGTTGGCTGGGGTACATTATGGGTTTGACAAGGAAGGCTCCCCCACCCAGTGTACTACCAAGTGGTCTTTGAAGAATATACGTGGCAAATTGTTGGCCATTCTTAATTAAAATGTGTTGATTGTAGTTTTAGGAATGGTCAACAATCAGCCCTTCAGACCTTGGTTTAAGGCTTTATTGGTTTCTGTTGGCTGGTGTTTGTTTGTTTTATTTATGTTCCACCTTTCTCCCAATAAGGGGACCCAAGGTGGCTCACAATATTAAAAGGAATAGAATTAAAAACATATTAAGTTAAAGATTTAAAAGCAATTAAACTACATTTTAATTAAAATACAGTTGAGTAATTAAAAGCAAATAGACATTAAAAACTGTTTCCCCGAACATAAGACAGGGTCTTATATTAATTTTTGCTCCAAAAAACGCATTAGGGCTCATTTTCAGGGGATGTTTTATTGTTTTCATGTACAACAATCTACATTTATTCAAATACAGTCATGTCATCATCTTCTGGTTGCTGCACAATGCTGCACAATGGTGGAGGGCGAGGTTTCACTTAACTAGGGCTTATTTTTGGGATAGGGCTTATATTACGAGCATCCTGAAAAATCATACTAGGGCTTATTTTCAGGTTAGGTCTTATTTTCAGGGAAACAGGGTAACTCTAAGAAGGCATTCAGAGATTCAGTTAGGATTCTTAAAACCTGCTTAAAGGGATGGATCTTCAGCTATTGGAGGAAGGAGAAAAGGGAGGGGGCCAGCCTGTTTTCCCCGAGGGAGAGCCTTCCATAACCTGGGAGCTGCCACAGAGAAGGCCCTCTCCCGTGTCCTCGTCAGCCGTGCCTGCGCTGGCCATGGGACCGAGAGGAGGGCCTCCTCTGATGATCTTAAACGCTGAGAAATTTCATATGGGGTGATACCGTCTTTCAGAGGTTCCGTTGCGTATGGCAAAGGCTCAGAGATTGTTCTTGTTTTCTAACCACCCCAGCGGTGCAGACCTACGTCAGAGACACAATGGGAGAGCCGTCTCAGGAGGACCAAGCCTTGGAGTTCAACGCACACTCTCGCTTCATCGTTGGCTCTGTATCGGAGGATAACTCTGAGGACGAGACAAGCTCCTTGGTGAAAATCGACCTGCTTGAGGATAAAGAACAGTCGTTGTCTCCGGTGTCTGTCAGCTCGGACTCTCTTTCCGACCTGGTTCCCTCCAGCATCCAAGAAGGCCTGGCAGTTCACATGAGGTACATTAAAAAAAAAAAATCCTACCTCCCATGTTTGAAGTGAGATCTTTACAGTCTTTACCTACATTTTTGCTGCTAACCTTAAGGATTTTGCAAAACCAATTTAATGTTGATCAGCAGGAGGTATAATACCAGAAAGAATGATAGTGCGATGCTTCCCATTCTCAAATGTCTTGGTAGCTCTTTCAGAGCAAAGTTCCCTAGCTGGGCCACTTGGCATCTAGATATGGAGAAAGTCAAGTATCTCCTCCCAGGAAGATGTGATAGTTCAGGGTTTCTGAATGGAACTGGGAGCCATGTATTCTTGATTTAGTTATTTGTAGTACTTTTATCCAGCTGTATAGCTGCAAAGACTCTTGTAGTGGCTTTCATCTCAAAGTGAGACACAGTGTTCCCACTTGCCTCTAGACTTTAAAAAGACATGACACAAAAGGAAAAGAGGATGGTTTGGGAGAAAGAAAACAGCTCAGACACAAGTTCTTAACATAGTAAAGTAGTTTAGCTGGTGGACATTTGGCTGACATTTGGGAAGAAGGGAAGCCAAGGAGAGTGAGCTTGTTTTATTACTTAGTTTTAAACGAATGTAGGAATATGGAGTTTGACTTGGCTTCTGAACATCAGTGTAGAGATCAGACTTTAACACTCAGACATAAGCGTTTGCATTGGGCAGAAGTAACTCCAAATATTAAAGTTACTAGCCTGTTAAAATCTACTGTGGGTGAGGAATTGAAATTTTCAATTTGATCAGTTACTGAAACGGCTACTGTTTTACATCGTTATCTCCCACACTGAGTATATTAGTCACTCCTAGGTGCGGCTGGCATTAAATGACACCTGGGGATCCTTAGGCAACAGAAAAATGGTGGATCCTCATTTCTGAGAAAGCAAAGGCCACTTCTAGCTCAGCTTTGTGTCCTGTCTTGGGCAGAAAACATACGTTCTTTGGTAGGCAGAGAGTAGACATAAGGTGAAACCTAGGACTCTTTATATTAAGAAAGTCAGATTAATTTAGATAGTACTCTAGAAGAAAATCCAAGCTGTGAAGGAATGAAAATGCAAATTCATTCCCAATCTGGTGGAAAAACATCTTCCTCTGGGAGGAATTTTCTGTCTTCTAGGTGGTTTGTATATCAGTTCTTGTAATCATTGGCCAATGTTGGCTGGGACTTGGACGTACAAGCCCTGGATTGCTAAAAACAGTATTCTCTGGAATACACAAAGAGCCAAATGTACCACCTTTTGTCCATGAGAAGAGATTGCAGAATCCATTTGAAAGAGAGTCCCTGAAAATATATTGATTTTATGACAGTGCAGGTATTTCTTTCCCCTATGTAAAGACATGCATTTTTTGGAATTAAAGTTGGACTTTTCTCTGCATAGAGATTACCTTGTTGTTAATACTGATTGCTGTTCTATAAATCTGGTCATAACATCTTGATCATCTCATTGCTTCTTCCTGAAGAACTGACATAGACAAACAATGCTTGAACATGGAAATTTCAGGCTGGATAAGATAAACTTAGAGCTATGTTGATAAGATCAATGTTGGGTTATGCCTTTTGAGAAAATAACTCAAAATTTACTAACTGGATGTCTTTTTTAAAGACCCCATATTTTTAGATTGTACATTTCACACAATCTTTTACTCATTAATGCGTTAAGTAAAAACTTTACATCAGACGCTTGACCCCAGATAATACAGTGCCATGTTCTTTGTTACCCAAATAGCTCTTTGAAAAGGATCTAATGTAGCGTTCTTTTTTTTGGATACCATCCAGGTAATCATGCCAATTGATTTGGGATGCCAGTTACCCAGAATTCATTATGAACTTGTTTATGTCTGTATGTGCTTTCCTTTTTTACTACTATTGTTGCTTTTTGCTTGTTTATATTTTTAAATTCACAGTTATTTAGTGTCAACCGTTATCAACTCTTAATTGCATTTCATTTGAAATTTCATGAGACATCTTAACTTCTTTTAAGAGATGTGAGTTAGTAATTTGATGGTCTAGGATAGCTCGGTGGTTTAAGTCTCTGACTGCAAAGCCAGAGGTTGGGAGTTCGATTCCCCGCTGTGCCTCCTTGACAGGGGCTGGACTGGATGATCCATAGGGTCCCTTCTTCAGTTCTCAGTAGCATTTCCAATAATTTTATTATATTCAGTGACAGAGTACCTTCCTGGACGTGTTACGATAAAAGGCCTTTCCTGGACAGGTGAGGGCCTGACATGTGTTTGTTGCTCCATCTTCACATTTAGGGCATTTGGATGCTAACCAGACACATCTTAAGTACTATGTCCTGTTCCTTAAGGTGGATGTAGACAAATGGGAAGTAGGACTACGTGTTTAAGGCAGACAAACAAACTGCAACTGATTCACAGGAAGGCAATACAGAGGTAATGGGACATGGAAAAGTAGTCCTTTCAGGAGAAGTTGAAGGAACTGAGGACATTTAGCCTGGAGAAGAGAAGATTGAGGGGGATACTCTTCATGTGATAGAGGACCTGTTTTCATACAGAAGAGGAGATACCCTTCTTCTTTGTCTCCCAAAGGCAGGACTAGATTTAATAATCTAATGGTGAATTAATGGATCAGATTATATGACCTTTGGCATTTCCTGTAAATGCAAGATGTACACCTCCATGCTCTTTGAAAAGGATCTAATGTAGATTTCTTTGTTGCAGGAAAGTAGATTTTGATTGAATGCCTGCTTAATTTTAAGAGCATCTTGACAATGCAACCAATTTTCCAGAACATGGATAGGCAACTTCTAGCCCTCCAGATGCTGGACACAAACTCTTGTCAGCCTTTACCGTTTGTTGTGCTGACTAGGGTTGGTGGGAGTTGAGGTTCAACAACATCTTTAAGGCTACATGTTTGCCCATCCATGACCCTGAGCAGTGGTTCCTAACCTTGGGTAACCCAAATGTTTTTGGACTTTAATTCCCAGAAGCCTTCACCACTAGCTGTGCTGGCCAGGCTTTCTGGGAACTGCAGTCCAAGAACACCTGGGTTACCCAAGGTTGGGAACCACCAGTCTAGAGCGTGGTGAGTTCTCACTCGCGGGATGTTTTCAGGTCAATATTGGGCAGCTGTGCATTGGGAATACTCATGCTGTGGTATTCCTGCATTGAGTCATTGGTTGACTGGTCTTCAAGCCTCTCTCTGTTGTCTGATTCTGCTCTCCAGTTTCTAGTGGTTGATTATCTTTACTAGCTTTATCATTTTGCTGAATTCTGATCTAATTTTAAGGACTTGTTTGAACTTGCTGTGTTAATTTGATTGTGCCACAAATGTTTTTCCCAACATTATGATACATTTGCTAGGCAAGAAACAAAAACAAACCTTGGAAAATTTGGGTTTTTTTTTTAAACCTGGTATGACTTCCAGAATCCCCCAGCTATATTGGTCATGCTGACTTGAAGGTTCTGGAAGTTTAGTCAAACAAAGAGAGTAGCTTTTCAAAGTTCCGGGCAAAACAAAAAGTTTTAAAATAAAATGAACCCATTGGTGGGGTTATTCAGGGCCCAGTATTGCCTGATAGAGAACTGGCAGTACCAAGATGGGGGGTGTCACAATATCTAAAACATCTGATCTGGCATTCATCAAAAGGCATGGCTGTGCATGTGATAGACCATTGCAGGCAAGACAAATGGAACCTTGGACATACCTTTCCCAATATGCTTATTTTTGTATTGTTCCCAAAGATAACTTGACTGTTGAAGGCCGTTTCTTCACATGGGCCAATCTTTCCCTCCTTCTCTCCCCCCATGTGTCATATTCTATCTTGCGTTTTTTTTTTCCAGGTGAAATTAACATTGAAAATTCTATTTACTCAGAAAAATGCATCTTGCTGAAGTCTTTCTACGTGTGTTGCCAAAGGCTGAGTTGACATAAGGAGAGGTGTTGTAACGTCAGACGAGCTAGACAAGCTGACATGCCCTCTTGGAACTTTCCATAGCTTGGCAGAGCCAGCTCTCTGCCAGCACTTCCCGGTATCAAAATGTTACTGATTTTTAGAACAACCATTCAAAGAAATGCACTGTTCTACATTTCAAATATTTTTGCATCTCAAAATACATGCATCCCAACTGTGGAATGGGGTGATATCTGGTTAAATCAAGACCGCAATTCAGAGTTGTGTCCTCGTTGTGTTGCAGTGCTATCCTCTGTATGTTTATTCAGAAGCAAGTGTCACTGGGAAGAATCCTTTTGGAAACCACAGTTGTAGACTGTAGTGTCTCCGCAGGTATAGCACTCCCTGTGATCTCAAAGCAAAAACCTTTAAAAATAGAAAAACGAGTGAGTAACAAAATGCAAAAGTAGAACATTTCAGCTTTTACCTTTAGTTGCTCTGAATATTTACCTTTCTAATAAACTGCTGAAATGGACTCCGGGTGCTTGGAGAGTCAACATCATACTTGGAAGATATTTATGGCGCAAATTTGTCTTTCTCTTGCTCCTCTCTCTCTCTCTCTCTTTCTTTCTTTCTCTTTCATTCATATTATAGTGGTCTTCAATGGATGTTGTTACTCCATCAAAGTCTCCCAAAGTTAAGACATTAGGGGCAGTGCTTGTTACTTGCAACTTTCCAAGGCCTGCCCAGCTGTGTATTAACATCACTTGATGGTTGGATTTGCACCACTTCTTAGGAAACATCTGAACAAGTACCTGTGCAACAACCTGATTGAAATCAGTGGGTTAAGCTGTCTTTCCCTCCTGCTTCTCATTTTAAATCCGGATTTAAATCAGTGACAGGCAGCATCTGGGGACTGGGAACGCTATATCGCCTTCTGAATGCACCAGGGATTGTGCCACATCCTGTGCCATCAACAAATCTGTAGTAGTGACAGGAAACGACTGCCATTTTCCCTTTAAAACAAGATCCATGCTCCCCACGCATCTTCTTTACAAGCAGAACCATGCTTCCAGGTGCATTGAAAATGAAGCACAGGGAGGCAGTGTAGCTTGTTTTGAAGGGGGAAAAAACCATTATCTCCCAACACCCTCAGTACTGTGATGTCAAATATGCTAGGGATTACAAAAACAGCTGGAGGTATGTGTTGCCCACCATTGACTTAGATAATTGATTTTAAATGGGTTTGGCTATCAACTCACCCTGTCACTTTGCACTGTAATCCTGGTTTATCTCAACTTTCACTTCTTCCTGCTTCTAACTCAAAGGACTGAGGAATCTCTGCTTTCCCAGGCAAATTATGTCCCGGGGAAAAGTTACTTAAGAGTTTTGAGACTCCAGCTTTGAATGTAGTCAGTGAACGGTTGAATGGTTGGAGGAATTGTAGTCTGGAAAATAATGCTCTTAGGCTCTGTAAAGAACTGGAGTTTTAGTCTTGTTCATGCTTGGCCAGAGGTGGTGCTGCAGGCCACGGAGAAACCCGGACTTGATCTTTGCTTTTTGGCAGACTGCTGTGGATTTTGCAGCTCATTCTGGGCAAACGTTCAGAATTGCTGAGGCCTGTGCCCTTTTCCCCCCGGGCAGTTTCCTGAGCAGGGCTCGTATCAGGCATCTTGCGCATGGAAGTGCAGCCCGAACCATGTGACAGCCCAGTGGGTATCACTCTGGCTATTCACATTGAACCACACACAAACCTGCAGATAAGGACACACCACTTGACCTCTGTTGTCACGTTTTGTAGACCGTGGGGAGGGAAGATTACCTAATACCCAATCTGAGTTGCCAAATGCCACTTTTCGTGCGGTAACAAGAAGAGCCTTCTTGGATTTGACCAAAGGGTCCCTCTCTTTGGTTGTCATGTTTCTTTCAATGGCCACCTTCTGGAAGACAACAAGGAGGACGCAAGAAAAACAGCTCTATCCCATGGTTAATCTCTAGCGCCTACTATTTCATGGTAGGCTGTCTCTGAATGTAGTGGTTCTGTTTGGTTTAGGTGCTGATTTTCTTGTAAAACTGAGACTCTGTGTCAACTCCCAACAAAATTAACCCAAAGAGGCACAGGTAAGGTAGTGTTACTTCTTTGGATGCAGTCCAACTCACGTACAGGTGAAAAGGTAGAGGTAAAAATGAACAAAAAGAAATCAAACAGCTTCAAAACACAGTAGAATGAAAAGCAATTTTAAAGCATATATTAGAAAAATACAGTACTCATCTATTAAAAACCCATCTAATTCTACTGAGATGGTCAGGCCAGTGTCTCCTGTTTCACCACTGGTTCTTTGCCCTCTGATTCTGTATCCAGGTCAGTTAGGAACTCTGGAATCATGACAAAAATTGGTGACACTGTGTGCAAAAAAGGGATGACATGTGCCTTCCCCCCCCCCCCCCCCCCCGGTCTCTTGCCCTATTTCATTGGGTGTCCTTGTGTTCTAATATTAGGAAAGAGAAGGGAGAGACTGCCGTTTCTCAATATCATGCATAATCTTATGTAAACCTCTACCGAGTTCTGATTTAGACACTTCTTTCTCAATGAAATAGCTGCCATTATCATAGCCTTCTTAGAGAAGGTCTTCTAGCTCTCTAGTCCATTTGGTTGCCTTTCCTTGCGTCTTCTACAGTACTCCAAGTGTGTCAATGGAAATAAATAGATATAGATGTAGATATCTCTCCCAAGTAACCAGAGTGGTGTAGTGAATAGAGGAATGGACTAGACCTCAGAAGACTTGGGTTCATATCCCTGCTCAGCCATGGAGGCTCATCAGATGTGTGTGTGTGTGTAACTGGTAAAACCACTCTTTAAATACCTCACTTACCTTGAAAACCCTATTTGAGTTGCTATAAGTCAGTTCTGGCTTGACAGCACATAACAGCAAAGAGAGATCCCACCGTTTAACCAAAAAGGTGCTCAAGGTCGTGCTTTTCCCAGTTGTTGGAATATTATTATTTACAAATAAAAAAAATCTCTTCTCCAAGGGTATTGTATGTGGTTCGCCTAATAATGTACTATCTTCACAAGAATGGTCTGAGGTAGATTCATCTAAGAGAGGTATTTAATTTGCAAAGTTTAGCAATAGATTTTACCTTCTTTGGTTAACCCCAAACCAGAAATGAATGGGATTCCCCTCTCTAAACTGCTGCCCAGCAGGATAATCTACACTGTAGCTGATGACTCCATCAGATGTTTCAAGCGAACGGGTCTTCTATAAAAACGGTCATGTCATTAACGGCATTGGGCAGGCTGTGAACCGTGAGACTGAGGCAGGTTCTTGGCTGCAATGTGTGTCAAGTAGAGTCTCCTTGCTTGGTAAGAGAACCGTAAAGAATAAGAGCTGCAGAAGGAAGGCTTTTCCCCCTGTTTTGACCCTTCTATACAAAAATGCTCCTTTGGCTGTACTTGGAAAGGGTGTCAACTTAGCATTTTCTTAACAGCTGGCCTTTGAGCTATTTCTCAGCATGTTGAGGGGCAAATTTAGTATTATTGCTGGAAAACAGTACAGTGCTCTGTCTTCCTCTTTCCCCATGGAGTTTATTGTGGCTGAACTGAGTGGACTGAATTGCATCAGCTGTAATAGTTGCAAATCATACCATGTATTTCTTTTTAACTCTTTATTATTTATTAGTTACATTTGTCTGAAGCAAATAAGCTCAAGGTTCATTAAATAGTTTTCCTTCTCCCCGTTTCATCCTTAAAAACAGTCTTGTCAAAGAGAGATTGGTTCAAGATCACTCTGTGAATATCATGGTTCAGTGAGGATTAGCACCTTGACCTCCCAAGCCCCAGTCAAACACTCTCCTATGCTATTCTGGCTCATAATAATTACCAAGCTTACAAAATAAAGATAATTTCTAGTTTAGCAGTTGGTTGGTTGGTTTCTTTTTCTTTTCTTTTCTTTTTCTTTTTTCTTTAGAACAACCTGAGTTTAGTTTTTGGCATATCTAGTTTGAAAAAAGGATCATGTAGCAGTGATAGGAAGGACTCTTTTCTGCCTGAGATGTTGAAGAGTTGCTGTAAATCAGAGGGTGAAATCCTGTGGCTTAGTATATTAAGTCACACTAGAGTAGACCTGTTGAATCGGTGGGTATTTGGTGAGTCATCTCTAAGTTCCCTTGATTCAAAAGAGCTGTTATCCTTCTCTGCCAGAGGTGGGTCAACATATTGAAGCATGTTAGTAATTTGTATGTACATAGCTTAATCCAGAAAAGGCAGAAGCATTGCTGGCCACTTACAGTGGCAGTCTGGAATTAGACATCCCGTTTGGTTGAGCTGAGGTTCAGCGCTTCCCCTGAAAAAGGCGGTTCTGCTGTAGCTCTCTGTTCGTGTTCCTGAATGGCCAAGGGCTGAAGGCAACCAGAACTTCCTATCAGATGGCTGTTCCCTGAGGTGAAGGAAGGGAGAACCACTATCCGTTCCCTTGAGAAGGCTATGCTTCTCCCCATTTTAATGGCTATGATAGGTGGGGATTATGGGAGTTGTAGTCCAGCTCATAGGGAGAACCCCAGCCCGGGCAAGACTTGTCGAGAGCAGCGGTGGAGAAGAGGGTGGTCCCTCCCAGATGTTGTGCTGTAGTACAGTGGCCATCATTCTTAACCACTAGGCATACTGGCTAGGGCTGACGAGAGCTGTAGTCTAATGTCTGGGAGGCCATGTGTTTCTCTCATTTGATCCCGGGGCTCTTCATTCATTTGTTCATGACGTTTATGTACAACCTAGTGTGCAAAGACCTGTGAGGCACATTAGAATAATAATAATCCCAACAGTCAACAAAATAACAGCCCAAGCAATGAGACAGCTGATTCAGGTTTTCAAGTGTTCACATGTTAAAATGTTAAATAGGCAGCGGTAACATTGATAATCAAACTAGCAAGTTCAATATTAAGTACCTGTATCTAAATGTATACAATGAAAGTGGGTGTCTGTGAGGAGGACATGATACAGATGTGGATGATGATAATAATAATAATAATAATAATAATAATCTTAGAACTGCAGAGCTGGAAAGGGACCCTATGGATCATCGAGTCCAGCCCCTATCAAGGAGGCACCGTGGGGGAATCGAACTCCCAACCTCTGGCTATGCCTGAACCACTGAGCTATCCAGCAGTAAGGCGCTTTGTCTTGAAGCTGCCTCTTGTGCCATTGGTGGATGGCAGCACCCAAAGAGCCTCTGAGGATGATCTTAACATATGGGCAGGAACATACTCTTCTAACTGAGGCTCTGATTCATAGTTTATTAGAGGTGGATTCACAGCACATTGGGTGGCTTTGGGCATATTTCTCTCTGTCCTGTTTACTACACAGGAGTTTTGTGGGTATACATTGGTTTTGCTTCCTTTGTGGAGGCAAGTTTCTAGTCCTTAGGGCTACGCTGATAGGCTTGAAAGTACATGGGCAATGCTTGCCAAAACGAGAGCCTGGAAAACCAACCCCACAGTTTCCCACAGATAGTTTTATTCCGCAAGTTGTACTCCAAAAGAGTACAACTTGCGGAATAAACTATTCTGAGTTCTGATAAAAGCTTTTGCTGGTGCACTGGAGTAAGATTTATAATAGGAGATAACAACATTAAGGGATTTCATTCTTCCCTCTGGCTTGCAGAATCAATTCTGCAATCTAGCTTTGTACAATATAACTTGTTTATGCCGTTGAATTCATCCGTGGCTTTTTGTATGCGTTTGATGCATCAGATCTCTTGTTTTATTGTAAAAACCGGAATTTTTGCTTCTGGGATGCAAATGTATCCCTAGTGCAAGGCCGCCCCCCCCCGCCCCCCATCGGCACACGGATCTTTTAAAGAAAGGAAGATTTTATTTAAAAAAACAAACAGGATTTGCGCCTGAAGTGTTTTCCAGCCCATGAAAATTCCCACTACCTACCTGAAAGACCATTCATTTTTCAAGGTGTGGGATGATTCTCTTGCTGCTTTATTTCTGCATGGTGCTAGTTTGTGGGAGGGCTCTGGCTGATGATGACAGTGGATTCTCTGTCTTGAAATCTCTCCGTGTCCATGCTGTGGCGTCTTGGAAGCTCCGAGGGAAGCGTGCCTGTCTCTTCCTCCCTTAAGCCTAATTATGTAACTTGTAGATCTTTTTCTCTCTGCTTCTCCAGCCCTCGCCTCCACCCCCCCATCGGCCGGCCGTGTTTTCCTTTCTCCCCCCCATTTCAGGACTTGCACCCATCTCTTTATTTTTCTCCTGCGCTCCCCCCACCCCCATAACTGCTGAAAATACACGATGCACACTGCAAGGGGAGAGTGTGGGTGAGGTGTGGGGTGGGGAGAAATAAATGCCAGGAGGACAAAGGTTAAAATGCAAAGCGGTCGATAAAATGCAGCTTTTTTGGGAGAAACTTGAGCTTCAAGCTGCAGCAGAGGAGGGAGAGAAAGCTCCGGTTGTCACTCAGTGCGGGATCTCGAGCAGAGAACCCCTCATTAATCCTGAGCCAGCATGGATGAAGCTGCGAAAGAAAGCCAGGAGATGATCTATTACATGCTGCAAAGGTAGGAGATCAGCGGTGAAAGGCGGGTTGCGGTTTATCTGATTTTTGAAGGGAATGGTAGAGCTTGAAGAGTCTGAACACGGATTTTGCTAGTTTTTGAAATTGGTGGTTTGACTGTACAGTATGTTTATTTTTCCTTCTTTTGTAGTAAGGCGGGGGTGGGGGGGGAAGGTGATGACATTTTTGGACCACAGATGCAGGGACTCGGTGTCACATCCAGAAACTGCTTGGACAGCAATTTTTAGAAAGCAAGAGAGGGAGAAGGAGTCGGATTGGTTTAAGGTTTTTGTGGGACTTTTTGTTCAGCAGCGTTTGAGAAACTGGTTCAGCAGTTTTTGCCCTGCAGGGCGGGAGAAGCGCATTCCATGTTTTGAAAGGAAGGATAGGCTGGCTGCTCTTAGCTGGTGTTTTCATGTCGTTTAATTTGTAACACGTGTGACTTAAAAAGTAGGCTGTGGTTGAAACCCCTGAGTCCATGGGCTGGCATGCCTCTTTGTAAGCAGTGGGACTTAGGACCAACAAACAAACATGCTTTGTATTGTCATAGTGGGAGAAAAATAGGATTTAAAATAAACTAATAAAGAAATTACAGAACGAAGGAGGCCAGTGGTTCCCCAACTTTGGGTCCCCAGACGTTCTTGGACTGAAACTCCCAGAAGCCTTCGCCACTCGCTGTGCTGGCCAGGATTTCTGGGAGTTGTAGTCCAAGAACAATCTGTTTGGTACACAGTTTGTGGACGTCCTGGTACGTGGTGTAATAAGCTGTCGAAAACGTTATCAGCTCTGTCGGAACATTCTGACATGCTCTCCAGGATCCAACAAGTCTACCCTCTGTAATAAGTTATCCTAAATCTGGATGTTTTTCGACCGCACTTAGGACAGACGAGTGACGACAGGATGGAATTGGGGACCAGGTTGCAAGCCCTCACTGGAGGTCTCTTTCTTTAAAGTACAAGATTATAACTCTAGGCTGTCTCAGGGCACAGGTCGACATGCTCCAAGGGGCTGGGAGCCACTTTGAAAATGCAGTTTTTTCCTAACCCCCCCCCCCCCCCCCAATAAGAAGCGGCCAGCAAGTCCTCCTACCTGCCCCCCCAAAGCCCTGTAAAGGAGGAAGACTGTCATTTCTGGGTACCTCCCTGTTCCCATTAAGGGTAGCAACTCTCCTTTTCTGCTTGCAAAAATAATTGTCAGCGGAAGGACTAGGAAAATCTTTGAAATGCCATTGGAAAGCTGTGCCCAGCGTTGGCCGTTTGAGTCCACTCCTCACCCCCTCTTAATCAGAACAGGAGCCTCAGCCGTAGGCCATAGATCCAGCGGCGAGGGGGTGAGGGGACCTGCAGGAGCCCCACATGGGGAACGGCTCTAGGCTCCCCACCACGGCTGTACGGATTTGGGCAAAAGCCTGCTTTCTCCTTGAAGCTTTGTCTGATGGCATATCTCTAGGCCTTGAGTTCCGACGTGGAACCTCGCACTGAGTTGCTATACAGACGGGCATCGGGTGGCAAAGGCTGGCCTCTGCTTTCCACATTCCGGGTGAAGGGATACGTGGACAATGGCCCTTTGCTGGGTGAGGATATTTCTCCATCAGGCCCAGTATGGTCTAATTGGCCTGGCTGGTCTGTCCAGTTTCTCAAGCCGACGTCTTTCCTGTCACCTGATCTTTGCAACCAGAGAGTCCGGAGATTGAACTTGGATGTTCTGCAAGCAAAGGAGTAGCTTTGCCACTGATTCCTCCCTCCCTCCCTCCGCCCCCCCCCCCGGGGTGTGTCCTGCGACTCCACTGAACTTGGTTGGCTTCTCTAGAATATTGAAAGCCACCTTACACTACTTTACCCTGCCAGATAGTATTTTTGTCTCTACCCTAACCCTCTGCCTTGACTTGAAAAAGCTCTGCAGGGTGTGAAGTAAAAAAAGAGGGTGGGTGGGTTTCTCCCTCACCTACCCTCTGATCCTTTCTAGCTGGAGACGGCCAGCACTGAGCCTAGGACCTTTGGGATGTGAACCCCATGGCTTGGCTGAGCTGAGCTTCTTCTGAAGCTGCTACTCAGTGGTGAGGCAGAAGATCCTTTAGCCCAGTGGATGATGATGATGCTTTGCTTGGTTGCTTCACATACCCTTTGCGAGTCAGGCCTGGTGGTGAAAATTAGTTTCATGGATTCCCTTATCACTGGCGGGCCTGCTTGAAGCTGAACTCTGGACCAGGCAGCATTAAACTCCAAGGCTTTTGCAAGCTGATCTAAGACTAGTTCGCCCGAATTCCAGGGAAGCAGTAAATCTCCGCCTTGACCTTTTAGTTCAAATAACAAATGGGGAATGTAGTTGGAGCAATGTGCCTTTTTTGTGATACAGCAATGGGGTTCCTTCTTAATTTTATCATTACGGGTTATGGCAGTTCTTAGTTTAATAATTACAGGTTATTCTTAGATAGGTTTTATAGCATAGGCCAGCCTCTTGTAGGATTCCAATTTTTTAAAATGTAACTAAAGTCGACTCTCGCTATATATACTCTTTAGTATACCGTAGCAAGAAAGTAAAGAATTATATTTTTGAAATGCAACCATAATAGTAACTGATTAATTTTTGGCTATTTGAACCATAACTAGTTCCTTTTTAAAAGGAGCTGTTCATCCTCTGATCTAGGAATAATGGCTTAAGAATTTTAAAAGAGGCCTGTGAAAGAATGAGGAGCAATATGCAGTGCTTTGATCACACAAGGTCTTGATCCCACACCCTACCTTCTGTATTAGAGCACCGATCATTTGTGGGTTTTTTCAGCCTTTCCTCATATAAGTAAAAAAGGTAAAGGTAAAGCTTCCCCTTGACATTTAGTCCAGTCGTGTCCGACTCTAGGGGGCGGTGCTCATCCCCGTTTCCAAGCCATAGAGCCAGCGTTTGTCCGAAGACAATTTCCGTGGTCACGTGGCCAACGTGACTAGACACGGAACGCCGTTACCTTCTCACTGTGGTGGTACCTATTTATTTACTCGCATTTTTTTAAGCATGCTTTTGAACTGCTAGGTTGGCAGGAGCTGGGACAAGCGACAGGAGCTCACTCCGATGCGTGGATTCGAACTGCTGATCTTTCGACCTTGCAGCCCAGAGGCTTCTGCGGTTTAACCCGCAGCGCCACCACGTCCCTTAGCTTCATATAGGCCACTGCCCAAGGTGTCTAGCGGCTCTTACAGTGAACTCTTTGTTTTGTTTTTCCTTCCAGACCAAGCATGTCCGGTCTCCACCTCATGAAGCAAGGCCGAGATAGGAAGAAAGTGGACGTGCAGAGGGATTTCACCGTGGCATCCCCGGCAGAGTTCGTCACTCGTTTTGGAGGGAACAAAGTTATAGAGAAGGCAAGCTTTAATTTCTCTTGCTTTGAAATGATGATGATGCTGTCACAGGGAGCCCATGCAATTTCCCCCATAGCCCAGCCAATCAGTGGGGCTTTGCAACAGGAGAAAGTTGTTATTTAGCATCCAAGATTGTTACATTCCCAGTGGAGATTACTGGAACGTCCATGATTGCTCACACTGGAACAAATCAGTATTTAAGAAGCAATAATACTTTTGTTTTCGTTTCTATTTTTGTTCAACGTGCTTCATTCATTCTGCAGGCAGGGAAGGATTCACTTTCCCCATTCTGTTGGGCTGATCTGTTTGGCTCAAGGGTAGGGGGCAACCCCCAGTCTCTCGAGCTGTCACAGGATGCGGCCCTTGCGACCAAAAGGTTTCCGGGGCCTTCAGTTATGAGCTACTTCTGATTTTCCCTTGGGAGACTAAATGTATGGCATTACATTATTTTATATATGGATGACAGGAGAGAGATTCACATAGTTGGAATTATACACTTCTGGAGGCATGTATGAGACACAAAGGAGAAACAGTCAGTGTTGGACCCCACACGTTTGGCAGATCAAATACTAGTGTCTCCGGCGAAAAAAGACCTCCGGCAGCAGGAGAGCTGCATCTCTGATTTAAGAGCAGAGTATGGAAACTTCCTTCCAGGACTGCCCCCCCCTCCATTTTTTTCCTTTTGCTTGAGGCAAAGGGTAAGATAGTGCTCCCTCTCCATTACAGCCACAGATGTTGGCTGGGTTGGCATCTGAACGCTTCTCTTTAGCATTTCTTCTGCACCTCCAGTCCAGAGAGCCTTAAGCAGAGAGCGTTCTGGCTGCGTCCATGTGGCTGAGTGTGCTGGATGCTGGTGACCAGCTTGGATACACTGAGCTGGTGGTGTCCATATTTGAAGCGCCTTCTCCTCTTTGCCCTGTCTCATCAAGGTCCTCATTGCCAATAATGGGATTGCGGCTGTGAAGTGCATGCGCTCCATCCGGCGGTGGTCCTACGAGATGTTTCGGAATGAGCGAGCCATCCGTTTTGTTGTCATGGTGACACCTGAAGACTTAAAAGCCAATGCTGGTGAGTCCTAAGAAACCGCCACGCCTGGCCTTTCTGTGTGGTGTTTTTTTGTGGCTATCAGAGGTCCGACAAAAGCAGCCAGAAAACACTAAATGAATTATAATTAGCACTGAAGCTTTTAACTCTAGGACATACCTTGATGTCAAGTAGCATTTAGTCACTTTATTAACCATTCTGTGAAGTAGGACATCATTATTCTTACACAATAATATTAATATTAATATTAATATTAATATTAATATTAATATTAATAATAATAATAATAATAATAATAATAATAATAATAATAATAATAATAATAATAATAATAATAATTGTATGCCATCAAGTTGATTCTAACTCATGGTGACCCTTTCCAGGGTTTTCTAGGTGGCGAGTGCTCAGAAGTGGTTTCCCACTCCCTTCTTCTCGGGAGCTCTAGGAGTGTGCAGCTTGCCCAAGGCTCCCCAGGCTGGCTCTTTTGCTAGGAGGCTCAGTTTTTTCTTTATATCTAGACAGAGGACGAGAATACAAAAAAAAAAATGAGATGAAATAGGAAAGTAAATTTCCATTGCCTTGACACCACCATCTCAAAATTTATTTGTTTGCTTTTTGTCCCACCTTTCTCTCCCCCAGTGGGGACCACAGGCAGCAAACAAAAAACATAGAATGAACAACAATTGAAACAAGTAACACACACACACACCTATCTCAGTTATCTTCTGGTTCCCTAAAGGCCTCTCTAAAGAGGTAGGTCTTCACCTGCCCATGGCAGGAAAGGAAGGAAGGAAGAAGCTATTCAGATTTCCTCAAAAGAATACCCTCCTATGTCTGATGTTGTTGGCCGTTGGCTGCAAGGCCATTGAAATTGACAAAAGCAAACCAATAAACCCACAATCCCGTGTGTTCCTGAATCATTCTGGTTTCTGAGTTCAGTGTTTGTTTGATCTAAACACGGGAGAGTATTTACTTGGCTTGCATGCTGAAAGCTAGTGTCACAAGTAGAAGGCTAGGTTAAAGCCTTTGAGCAGACGAGAAGCTTAGCATATTAGAGATAATAGGGTGAATGGGGATATTTTCATGTCTCTGATAACGCGTTTATTCACCAGTCGACTGTTGCATCTGTGCTGGTTAAGTTTTCAATCAGGGCTGACAATTTCTCACCGAGAGGCCATAAAACAGCTATCCAGTCTTTCTGTAATTCCAGCTGTAATTCCTGGAGCAGGGCTTGTATGGATTCTCCTGATTCTGATTCTGTTCTGTTACTGTTCTTCCCACACCTCCTCCTGCCCCTTAGCATCTTTAGCATTTTCTTGTGCCATGTTTTTATCAGTGTTGTTGCCTGTTCTTTTGAATGCTTTCTGTGAGTTTTTTAGTCCGAAATAATCTTTCAAATCTCTTTCTAGCTGCACTTCAGCCACCCGTTTAATTCCTTTCTGTGTTGTTGCTGGTTTGTTGGCTTTTCACTTTTTTGCTCTCTTAAATTTTGAAATGATTCATGGGCCTTACAGAATAATTCATTTGATGCTACTGTCTTGTTTGACAGCGAGTTGTGCCCCCCCAATTTGGTTTTTTAAAAGGCTGATATTCAACTTTGAAACCGACATAATCCAATCACATAGTTTCCATCTTTAATGTTGTCATTCTGGAAGCGCTGTACCATGTATTGATTTCATTTGGTTTTTCACAGGCTGGAAAACAATAAGCTGTATTTTTTCATTGAGTGTGTGATAGCACAGGTTTAAGGAAGATCTTACAATGTAAGCCATTTTTCAGCCCTGGAGGAAGCTCACTTTCTCATTGCTAGGCCTGGTTTGTGTTTGCTTTTCCATTCTTGGTTTCAACCTGGATTCTTTCCATTTTATGTGTGCTTTAGGGAAGGGTTTGTGTTCTTGAGAGGAACTCGACTGAAGTACCTTTGGTAAAATGATGAGTTGGAACAGACTGAAAGGCCTTTCCCATCCCCATTGAAAACAAAGACTCTTGTGCCACCTGAAAGATTGACAAGTTGTGTTACTTCTCGTGTTCTCACCGTAGCAATAATAAGAGCCAGTCTGCACATTAAAATTAATTGCATGTCAAATAGCTTTTCTCTGCTTCTCCGGAAGCCAAAGGCTTTTTCCAAACCTGTATAGGAAGGCTGGAGATTTTCAAAGTGCTTGCTTATAGCAGTGCTTGTCTGTTGACTTCAAGTATGGGTGATGTCACTCGTCTTTCTTACTCCTCCCTACTTCTAGGGAACATTGGTTGTGCAATTTTTAAAAAAAAGTCCTGTGAGGGGTGAGCCACCATCTTTTTTTTCAGAAGGATTGCTAACAGAATCAACCTTTTGCACTGTATACCAACCAGTCCAGGGACTTGACATGTGATGGATAGGAGGTATAATTCAGCTTTCAGGTCGACCAGCATGGACTCTCTTTTCCTGGTGATGGGTTGCTGTCACCCTGGTCTGAGTGTGTTTCTCAAAGTAGAAGAAGAACCAGCATCAGAGTTCACAGTTGCCTCTGCTGTTTTTTTTGGTTTTTTGTTTTTAAATCTGTTCTGGATGTCTTTAACTCTTCTGTGCTGCCTGTGGGATCTGATTCCTTCCTGTTTCATGTCTGCAGAGTACATTAAAATGGCTGATCATTACGTCCCAGTGCCTGGAGGACCAAATAATAACAACTATGCAAATGTGGAACTGATTCTAGATATTGCGAAAAGGATTCCTGTTCAGGTGAGGAAGATGTCGGTCTGGAGTGTGGAGAACAAATGATAAAGCACTTGCCTGCATGTGGTATCCTCCAGTGGTAGTTATGCCTATGTTCAGTTATTAGCTGAACTTCTATGATGTCTCACAGAAAGGGAAAAATCTTTGAGCACTATTAGTTAAGTTGAAGTGGAGCACATCCTGAAATCTTACCAGGGCATGGATAAAAATCTGGAGAAGGATGGAGGAGAGGGAATCATCAGGAGCCTAATTCTATATAAAACACAAGTCTCTGATGCAGTACCATCTGTGTACATGAAGGGGGTACTTACACACTGGGAGGAACCCCAAGGTTTATAATCATCATCATCGTATATTGTGAAGTCCATTCTGACTTATGGCAATCCTTTTCAGGGTTTTCTAGGTATAGAATACTCAGATGTGGTTTCCCATTCCCTTCTTCCGGGGGTGCCCTGGGACTGTGCAGTTTGCCCAAGACTACCCAGGCTGGCTCTTCTCCCAAAAGGCACATTGAGGAATTGAACTCCCAACCTCTGGCTCTGCAGCCAGATACCTAAACCACTGAGCTATCCGGTACAAAAACACCTCAGAGGAAAAGTTCCCTGTATAGGGAGTTCCCGGAAGACCCCAATGCATGCCCAAAGGTTATGCTCAGTGGGCACGAAATGCTGACTGAGAGTAGGGAGAGGAAGAAAAGGAAAACGGGCATGGGAGTTATGTGTCCTAAAAGTTTATAGGGTTGGCTGGACGGCTGAGTGGTTGACTAGAATCTTGAACAGGAGCATTCAGTGCTGTAACATTTTATTTTCAAGCTTGTTCTGTGGTCTCTTGAGGCAATATTTTTATTAATGTATTGGATAATATTAATTGAGTTTACGATGCAGTCCTGTGCATTTCCCTTTTCAAATTAAGTGGCTTGGTCTCAGTTCATTTGGTGCAGCATTATAGCTTTAACCATACTCACTCTACCAAATGGGAAGGAGAGAGAGAACTGATTTGAAACATTAACGAACTGCTGGTTCGGTGGTTTATGTCAATTTGTCCATCACTCCAACAGGTGTTCTGCGGTTCTGAGCCTCGCCTCCTCCAGCAGGCGCCCACTCAGAGGCAGTGCCCTGGCTTCCCTGCCCCGCCTCCACCGGGCGCTGCCTCTGATTGGGTGCCTGCTGGAGGAGGCAGGGCTGGGAACCGCCAAACACGTGTTCGACTGAAGGACGAACTGGCATGAACCGCCAGATTGGAGGGTTGTGCCCATCTCTATAACTTATCAATACAATATCTGGATAATATGTCACAAAACTCTGTCTGATCACGGGATTGCTGTGTGAGGGAACCTGCATTCTGGTGGAAGGAAATTTATTTAGATGATATTGTTGTACTCCATATTTTATTCAGAAAGGTTGTCAGAGCAGCTTACAGGTATTATCAAGGAGACAGTCCTTACGTGCAGGGTATGGAGGCTGTAGGAATGACAGAAGTTTATTGCCTGTTCCTTGTTTTGTCTTAGGGTGGGTTTTTTGTTTCTTTGTTTGCAAGAATATACCTACAGAAATGTAACTTGATTTTATCCCTCCCTCCAGGCAGTGTGGGCTGGTTGGGGTCATGCCTCCGAGAATCCCAAGCTACCAGAACTCCTCCACAAAAACGGGATTGCCTTCATGGGTAAGGAAGCCGAGTGCTTTTCAGGGAAAGGACGTCTTGTGGAAACCCCTGACCTCTAGAACAGTGGCCAACCAAAAGGAGAACATTTGGACAACAGCACCCCTTCTGCTCATATTTTTGAACAAATGGCCTTTGATTCTGGAGATCCTATGCAGCTATCAGGCTTAGCTGCTCTTCCTAGCTTATCCTCTTATGAATGTGTCTTGTTTCCTTTTAAAACCATCCAGATTAGCAGCCACCACTGACTCCTGTGGCAGTGAATTCCACCATTTCGTTGTCTACTGTGTAAAAGGGTGCTTCGTTGGATCTGACGAGAAGCTCCCCCCCACTCAGCCTCATTTGATGACCCAATTGCCCCTATTATGAGTATGGAAGAAAAACTCCTCTTTATAGCTGTGGGTGGCCTTGATCTCATAGCCAAGGGTCCGTACCCGATCACGAGGGATGAGCACCCCGCCTTCCAGGCCACGGGGCCACCCGTGTTATGCCAGGGCAAACAAGAGACCCATCTGGTCTGATACTTCTGTCCACCTCAAGGGTCAGCAGGAGAACTCATTGCCCCTTGCTTCACTCAGCACTTCTGGGAATTGGGAGGGTCTGGCCTCCAGACATGCCGGGCCTGGCCACTTAAGGAAGGCATAAACAAATTGAGAGAAGGGTTGAGATAAGGACAACAGAAGTGGTGGTGGGCGGGCGAAACAGAGGAGGTGAGAAAAGTGCTCTTAAAATTGGGTGGTGGTTGGTTTCGTGTGAACTATCCTTAAGCAGTAGAGGGGCAGGCAGCCGACTGACTCTTCTCAATGAATTGCCCGATTGGAGGGCCCTTCTTCCCATTTTGGAATGCCAGATGTTCCTGAATCCTTAGCCACTGTGAGTCAGCTTAGAAGGCGGTGGGTGTAGGGATCACTAGGAAGTGGGGATCAAATATAGTTGTAAAGAAAAAGAGGCAGGAACAAGAATGTTTTCCCCGGCTGCTTTGAGGACTCTGGAAAACTAACTCCCTGCTCAGGAACGTTTGGCTGGCCCCCTCTCTGTTGCTTGACAGATTTTTTTGCTTGCAAGATTTTTTCTATCTTGATTTCCAAATGGAGAGTCCTATCTGTTGTTTTTGCAGCAAACTGTCTTGGGTCGGCTCTGGATTCATGGCAAAACAAGTTGTCTGTTTTGGAAAGCTGAACGTTGGCTTGGTTGTTGAATCTTTTGCTCTGTTTCACTCATGGACCCCTTTTTTTTCCCCATCTCCTCTTTTGCAGGGCCGCCAAGCCAAGCCATGTGGGCGCTGGGAGATAAAATTGCCTCATCAATTGTAGCGCAAACAGCAGGCATCCCCACGCTTCCTTGGAGTGGCAGCGGTAAGATCCCTGCAAGGCGTCTATCTCCAGATCACCACCTTTTGCAGCTGTATCTTAAGCTAAGAAATCCTGAGAGGAAGCGTTATGTAGTGGTTATAGACCTAAGCTATGATTTAGGAAGTCCCCGTATAAAATCTTTCCTTAGCCTCATGCTCCTAATATGACCTTAGGCAGTCTTCCGTCAGTCTCCCCTCCCCTCTTTGCCACAGGCAACAGTCATCCTGATTGTCTGACCATCATTAGTAAGGATTATTGAGAAGATATGCGAAGCATTTTGAACATTCAGAAAACGCTCTTATCACTGACTCTTAATGTGATAGACCAGTGTGTCTGCAGTTGGAACTCTGCAAGGTAGAGCCGGCTGCTGCCAGAGGTTCCTTGGTCCAGATTACTCAGTGAGAGGCTGCCGCCGTGTCTATTTTTCATAACACTTACGTTCTCCATGCCCAAGAAATGAGACACACAGTCTTACAGAGAAGGATAGAAATGTTTTAAACTCCGCACCAGCTAGGTGAGCATGGCTGTCATGTCGGTGAAGCCAGTCCACAAACTAGGTATAAGAGAGCGCGTCAGTCCAGTTTTGATCTCTATGAATTTATGAAAGAATCAAGCCTGTGATGCCATGCTTGTTGGAAGCCTCTAGTCCTGGGAGGTCCTAACTTTGCTTTGCCCTGCTTGTAGCTAAAGTGCCTCTAGTAGAGGGGTGGAGAACTAAAGTGGATCGTGGTGGGGAGATTGTCCTCATTGCAAGCTTTCTTACAGCAAGAGAATGGCCCAGTTCACTGGGCTTTGCTACATGTATATTTCCCCCATTGGGGAAGCCTGGGTATGGTCAGTATCCCCTTCCAAGCCGAGCATGCAGGAGCGCTCCTGCTCCCAGTCTTTGGCTGTGTGGCTTTGCTTCCCTTCATTGGGATAAAGACCCCAGATGGATAAAACTCTGCAAAGTGTAGCAGGATCTGGTGGGCATGTTGTTCCCTCTCTTCCTTCCCCACATGGAGAAAGAGGAGAGGGTGCAAATTGCTCTTACTCAGGAACAGTTTTCTCCCCCCAGAAGGTGCTGGCTGAGACCCAGAGGCTGAGTCTCCTTGTCTCTCATCCAGTATCAGAGCAAGGGAACCCCTGCGGTGGTCTCTAAGTTCTGACTGGAGGCGGAGGGGATCCCTGCTTTCTCTGCAGGGAAATGGGGTGTGGGAGCAAGGTTTGATTTTGGTGGGAAGCCCCTGGCAAGCTGGACTTCAGCCATTGGCAAGGTGACTTTATGCCTACGGGTCGGAAGTTCCTTTTTTCCTGTCCTGATGGTGCTTCTTGCGCCAGGAACCGCCTCTGTCTCTTGGAGGGAGTTTGAGCTGCAAGCTTCCGTCCTTGCCCTCGAACAGCGTGGGTGACAAAGCTCAAATCCCAGGGATGAAATTCCTGCACTAAGCCATTTCTCTAGGTTGTTGTGAGTCACTGGAGGATGCAAGAGCACCTGATGATTTTAAACAGTTGACTTTATTGTCCTTCCTCTACCCAAAGAGGGAAAAAGAGGAAAGCCTTTGCAAGTCACTGGGTCCCAGTGGAGTCTAAACGAGCAGGACTTGATGATGTTACTTAGTTTGGGTTGGAAGTCCTAGAATTCTGGCAGAGAAGTCATTTGGCCAAACGTGGCTGCGAGTGGAAGCCTTCAGGGAAAAGGAGGAAGGCCCAAGGAGAAATCCCTGGCTAAAGCGGCAACTTGCACCCTACGCTTTGTCCAGCCCGAACAAGGTCATCAGGACTGCAGAGTGCGGCTGAAAAAGAAGCCGCCTGCCACCCCACTGTGCTTCCTAGCAAAAGAGCCAGCCTGGGTAGCCTTGGGCAAGCGGCACAGTCCCAGGGCACCCCCGGAAGAAGAAGGGAAGGGTCAACCACTTTTGAGTGCTTTCGACCTAGAAAAGCCTGAAAAGGATAGTCGTAAGTCAGAACTGACCTGACAGCACACGATTATTGTTATTATTGCTGCTTTCTGGAATGTGGCACAGTTGTCGGTTACGTTTGGTCAGTGTAAAAAGGTACGTTTGGGCATATAAATGGGCTGGGGAATTTTGTAAACAATTGGCTTTCGCATTTCACTTTTGAAATGTTTATTCCTAGGGAAGGGCACGAGGAGCTGTGTGCTCGTGTGTGTGTGTGTGTGTGTGTGTGTGTGTGTGTGTATGAGAGAGGGGTCTGTATATGGTTTTGTAGCAACGTGCATCTTGTTGTGGTTTTCAGGCCTCCAGGTGGATTGGCAGGAGAGTGACTTCCAAAAGCGTACCTTGAACGTCCCCCAGGAATTGTACGAGAAGGGTTGCGTCAAGGATGTGGACGATGGGCTGCGGGTAGGCGTCCCAATCGGGCTTAACATTCCCCTGTCAAGTGCGCCATTGCCCTGAGCCCAGTCACTTCTGCTTGGCTCCTTCTCCTACCCTTGGATGGTATAGCGAATTTTCTGAGGTCCAGGTTTGGTGACTCTGCCTCTCTTCTTGTTTTCAGGCAGCCGAAGAAGTGGGCTACCCTGTCATGATCAAGGCCTCTGAAGGAGGGGGAGGAAAAGGAATCAGGAAAGTAAACAATGCCGAGGACTTCCCCAACCTCTTTAGACAGGTACGTTTCCTTTGCTGCTTCTTTCCATGGTTTGAAGACGTGGCCCCTCGGATTCTCTGTGCTTCAAGCAGGATGCTTTCCTGCCGCCACCCACTAAATAGTGTTTAGTGTAAATTTCCTACCTGTTTAGAATGGTTCCTTTCACTGTTGGACTTGTTCAGTTCAGTGTATTTTTCTTATTCTAATTGCAAGAATTGCCGAGGCAGGGCTCGGGCTGAGGGGTGGGCTTTGTTGGAATGGTTCTTTCCCCAGGGATCCTTCTCGAGGATCCTGCCAAGGATCCACCAGCCACTAGAGACCCTCTGGGCTTTCTCTTCCTCTTTGCAACTTAGCTTCTTGTTTGCTTGCTTCTCTCTCTCTCGCCCAGACAATGATGGGGGTGAGGAGAAGGAGCAATTGTTGGTGCTCTCTGTTCGCTTTTTGGCTTCTGCCCACCAGTCTGTGGAGATGCCCTCACTCAGAGAGGGGTGCTCTTCAGGGCGTCTTGCCCAAGGACATTCAGAGCCTAGAGAGGAGAATGCTACTCGTTCCCATTAAAATGAGAAGCCATCTAAGATCACTGAAGACCTTGGGCTCCTCCTCCTCTGCACTAAGAGAAACGTCCTTGTTTTTTAACCCGGCGGCATGTGTGTTTGGTTCTCAGGTCCAAGCTGAAGTGCCAGGATCCCCCATCTTTGTGATGCGCCTGGCCAAACAGTCCCGCCACTTGGAAGTCCAGATCCTCGCCGACCAGTATGGCAATGCCATCTCCCTCTTTGGCCGTGACTGTTCAGTGCAGCGCCGGCACCAGAAGATCATAGAGGAAGCCCCGGCCTCCATTGCCACGTTAGTGGTCTTCGAACAGATGGAACAGGTGGGTGGGGAGTCTGTGTTTTGTGGGCTCCTGGCTGACTGGGCAATGAGAACGACCTTCTGCCCCTCGTTTAAGTGACAAAACAAGTCAGTCAGGCTTCTCCCAGGAGCAGTGGATAGTTGATACTCTCACGGATCAACAGAAAGCGAAGGGAAGTCCTCTCTGCTTGCTGACAGAGCACTTGCTTTGCATTCGTAAATCTGAATCCAGTTGCTAGTCCCAACTTAGAGGGTACCTATTAAAGCGGTGAGATGTCTGTGAGAGTTGACTCACGGTTTGGAAGTGATTCAGTGAGTTCACCCCAGGCGCAACTGCTATTTATATCTGGGGCTAGCCGTTAGATTTAGCCCATCAAGTCTTAAATTTGGTTCCTCTTTCAAAGGATGAGTTGAAGGTCTACTTTGAGATCTATTCTGGGACCTCAGAGAGTTGCTTCTTCTCACAGTAGACAATTCTGGGCAAGATTTTTGCTTTGTGCTGCCGAAGGTTCCTGTCAGTCTGTTCCAGGCTGCCTTGATTTACTCTGCAGGAGCCCGGCCAGCGCTAACTTGTCCTTGTGGCTGACACACACACACAAAAAACCCCCAGTTAATTGCTTGCAATATGCAGATTGTGGGAGAACTGCAAGACCTCCGTGCTTGATGAATGGGTTTATCATGGTGTCCACTACAGACATGGTGAGAAATGGGGATTCCTACCAGTATGCCCCAGAGACAAGGTGGTTCAGCGGGTGAAAAGTCCTGGAGACAGGGTGGTACATACATTCATCTCCCACATTGGAAACTTTCCGTCTGAATGCCACAGAAAGGAACCTGAGCCCAGAAGAGAGGCAATTATAGGAGTTTGCATCAATGAACTTTTTCACAAAGTTATATACAAAGAAAAAAGAAAGAGAAAGAGGGTGTATGTGTGAAATGGTGATATAATAAGAATGGCATGAACCAGAAAATGCAACCTGTTACTTGGTAAATAGGGGCGGTTGAGTAAATATGAAGTACAACTGATCTGGAGTCTTGGGGCCACCACTGAAAAGGCCCCGTCTTTTCTGCCTGTCCTCCCTGGTAGACACAACAGAAAGCAGAGCTTTTGTCACGGGGGTCTTAACAGGGCATGGCTGGGCACGTGTGGCTTTTACTGTATGTAATCATGATGTCTCAAAAGTTCTTAAAATTTACCATTTAAAATTTTTGTTCCTCTCTCTTTAAGTGTGCAGTAAAGCTTGCCAAGATGGTGGGCTACGTGAGTGCTGGGACGGTGGAGTATCTTTACAGCCAGGATGGCAGCTTCTACTTCCTGGAGTTGAACCCACGGCTGCAGGTGGAGCATCCTTGCACGGAGATGGTGGCTGATGTCAACCTGCCTTCAGCTCAGCTCCAGGTGAACGGGGACCACGGTGGGAGGGAAGATCCAGGACGTTACCCAGCCTGGGGGCTCTTGGTTAAATTCTGCCACATGTAACTGGTTCTATTCCAGTCTTGGGTGGAAGGGGGAGAGGGTGAAGGAGGGATCCGATCTCGGTGTTGTAAGAAGTGAATCATGATCCTGGTTGCACCTGGGATCAGATCAATTTGCAGATAAGAAGAAGGAAGTTGAGATACTGGTCTTTGCAAACATGCACACTGGAGTTTGTTGTGGTGTCGCTTGAGGCCACTCCTAGCTGCTTCTGAAACGTGGGGTAAATTCGTGGGGTAAAGTCAGTGGGTAAATTCTTGACGATGTGCATGTCTTTTACAAGGCAGCTTTCCACTGGAGAGGCGACAGGGCTGAAGGTTCATAATGTCTTTATTTAAAAATTAATAATTCTGTTCAAGAAATAAACCTATTAGACTCTGCTGGTTAAAAATATATTTTATTTCTTTTCCTGTTTGCTGCTGTCGTGTTGTTTGTTTATATCCTGCCTTTGTAAGAAAGTATGCAAGGTGGCTCAAATAAAACCAGTGGCCTTATTCCAACTGGTAAATGCATTAAATCAAAGGGGATCACTATCCAGCAGTTGTTTCAGTGAATCCACTGTAGTTAGGATTACCACTTGGAAGGAAGAGAGAGAGAGACTAAAATTCCCAGAAGCCTTCCCCACTAGCTATGCTGGCCAGGATTTCTGGGAGCTGTAGTCCCAGAACACCTGAGGACCCAAGGATGGGAAGTTAGCAACCTCATGATTTCCTTCTTTCTACAAAGGCCTTTCCATTTAGGCAAGCCTTCGATAACTGAGGGGAGAGGCTTTTTAGCATGTGATCCACTTTTCTGTTGTTAATTCTGATATTTTTAGCTGATATGTTTTTATATGGTTTCTAATTCTGTTGTGCTAGCGTTTAATCATGGTTTAATACATATAAATGCATTGTTTAAAAACTGTACCTATGTTTTTGTTAATAGTAAGTAATAAGCTTCCTTAGGTCCCAGTTTGTGGGGGAAGAGTTATAAATCAAACCAATCAGTAAATGTTGTGAGGTGTTTTTTTTTATGGAATTCAGCTCATGTGCTGTCTCTTTTTATGCCTGCCGGGAAACAGACCCAGGTCTCTGGAGCTTGGCATGACCAGGTTACATTTCTCTCTGTTTTTAGATCGCCATGGGAATTCCCCTGCACAGGATCAAGGATATCCGAGTTATGTATGGGGTGTCTCCGTGGGGAGATGGACCTATTGATTTTGAGAATTCGGCTCATGTCCCTTGTCCACGGGGGCATGTGATTGCTGCCCGCATAACGAGCGAGAATCCTGACGAGGTAAGCCCCCCCCCCGTGGTTCTAATGGTTATTTTTTAAAAGGAATAATAAGAAGCATGGAGCTTTAAAGACTTACATTTATTATAGCATGAGCTTGTATGGGCTATAGTTCCTTTGCTGGATCTGTGGTGTGTTATCCAAATTTTCAGTTATAAGCCTACAGTACACAGGGTTGCGCACGAGATTATAGATATAGCGATAAAAGAAGGGAGGTCAAATCGACCGTTAAATTGTAATACGATCCTGTGAGGGGGGGGAAATATAAATCCAGTATTTTGAAGAGGGTGCGGAGCTGTGCAACAGGATTTTAGGAGAAAGATTTCCACAATCTGAAGAGAAACAAGAGTATGATTCCAGCCATGAGATGAAGTGCAGAAATGGGGGGAAATGTGAGAATGAACTTTAAAAAAAAAAAGACTTGTCAGAACATTGGGTCCTAATGTATCACTTCTTGAAAAACCTTCCTTTTTGTACTGCAGGGATTCAAACCCAGCTCTGGAACTGTGCAGGAACTGAATTTTCGCAGCAATAAGAATGTCTGGGGCTATTTCAGTGTTGCTGCTGCTGGGGGTCTTCACGAGTTTGCCGACTCTCAGTTTGGTCACTGTTTCTCATGGGGAGAAAACCGCGAGGAAGCCATCTCGTAAGTAGGAAGACAGTACGGTAACAAGATAAAATATTCCAGCGTAAGCTGTGTCAGCAGACGCACGGCAGAAACTATCTGCACTGGATAGTTTAGGAGATTTAACCCTTGTAGGTTTCACCATGTGGACAAAATGAAAGGGGTGGAAAAAACAAAGGACAAATTATTATGGCACCTTTTAAAGATGGATACATTTGTTTCCGTGTGAGCGTTTGTGGATCAAAATCCATTTCCTTGAACACATTTGCTCCCTCATTTCTCTGAGGAAGTGGATTTTGATCCATGAACGCACATGTGGAAACAAATCTGTTGGGTTTTAAGGTACCGCAACAATTTGCCCTTTCTTTCTCCTTCCCCCACGGCCGCCTTTTCTACTTTTTTTTCCTTTTAATTTTGTTGACAAACTTTACACAAACATCAAAGAGATTCTGGCCACCAGCTCTTTTACCCTGGCCTTGGAAGAAGGACAGGGTCCTCTGTTGCTCTTCTTCGTCCACCAGATATAATGAACCTGCACAGAGTTCATTTTGCCACCCGCTGTGAGCAGGTTGGTGCTTAAGTACAAGGCTGCGTTGTAGCGTTTGCCCGGGGACAGAAACTGGGCAGGCTGGGGGCAGTCCATAGGAGAGGCTCAGGAATAAGCGTCATATTCTAGCGATCCTCGCCCATTTATTTCCAAGCCTGCTTTTTCTCCCTCTGCTTCAGAAACATGGTTGTTGCATTGAAAGAGCTGTCCATCCGAGGAGACTTCCGGACAACTGTTGAGTATTTGATTAAGCTGCTAGAGACCGAGAGCTTTCAGCATAACCGTATTGATACCGGCTGGCTGGACCGGCTTATTGCAGAAAAAGTGCAGGTGTGTTCAAATTCCTTCCTTCCTTGGTTTGCTTTTTCCTGATCTTTCCCAAAAGTCTTTAAAATCTTTGATTTGAATCCATCTTTTGCACGAAGGGATGAGAAACACCCCGTTCTACTTTCAGTTCCACTTTTGAACCTTCTGTGTTGTAAATGCACCTCAGAGGTTTTATGCTGATGGCAGCGAATCCTCTGGCGGCAGTGGGTGGCTGTTGTCTGAGCTCTCGGACCCAAAGAAGGCTGAGCTGCCTAGATATAGAGGGCTATTAAAAGCAAGAATATGGGAAAGGAGGAAGCAGGGGGTCTTAGAAGAAGGAAAGGGTGAGGAGACTACAAAAAGGATAGTTGTGGATGGAGGAATAAGGTTGAAAGGGGGGGAAAAGGGAGAAAGGGAGAAGATTAGGAAGAGAAACCTAAGAAGAAATGCAATGCTCAAATACAAGGTGATTGGAATGAAGAGGGTACCATACAGGCAGGAAATTGCCAGCATTAGGAATGCTTCGCCTTTAGCCAGTCCGTGGCTCACCTGGTGGTGCTTCAGTTGCAATTTCTGCAGACTTCAATCATCAATGGACTTAGATCCTCAACTCGGAAAGTCTGAAAGGACTGCTGTATTCCTTCTCCCCAATGCAACCCTGCTTCCAACCTATCACGCCGTGCATTCTCATTGCCTTTTTGTAATGGGCTTTTAATTGCTTCCAGCTTAGCCCAAGGGACAAGGTATGAATCACGAATCACCAGAGCTGCTCAAATATCAATTTCTTCTTTCTTTCTTCCTTTCCACGTTTCCTTCTGCTCCTCTCCTTCTAGGCAGAGAGACCGGACACCATGCTGGGAGTGGTGTGCGGGGCCCTCCATGTGGCAGATGTGAGCTTTCGGAACAGCGTCTCCAACTTCCTGCACTCCTTGGAGAGGTAAAACTAAGTCTTAAAAAAATGTCCCAGACCTCAAACCTGAAACAAAACATCCACCCTCATTGGGGGGGAAAAAATCAATCAGGAAACAGTCTGTTGACCCCAAAGCACAGAGATCTCTACTGATCCTTCCTCCATGTGGTACCCAGAGCAGATTAGATGACATAGGACAGGATGGGCAGGATGAAGTGGGAGATCTGAAATGATCCTCAGCCTTTCTGTGTTGATCGTGTGTGAATGAATGACTGGCTTCTGCACTTAGTGTGAGACCTTAAAGATGTACTGGTATGAACTATCATAGAGGAGAGTCTTGTAGACTGATAGCTTTGAACCTTCCTTTGTGTGTTAAAAGTCTCAGCACACACAGACTTACCGATTTTGTTTTGAAACCTTTGGAATTGTCGATGGTTTTGCTCTCAGAGTTAAATTGGGAGCTTATTCTTGAGCCTTGATCTCCCTGAACCTTCTTCTTTCAGGGGCCAAGTCTTACCTGCTCATACCCTGCTGAACACCGTGGATGTTGAATTAATCTACGAAGGCAACAAGTACGTCCTAAAGGTACTGTGTCTTGCAGCGGCCGGAAGGAAAGGGGCAAACAGTAAAGAATGGGAACAGAGGCCCATAAATTGCAAAGAGTGTATCCTGTAACCGTTCCAGGTAAATCTTAAGGCAATCAGAAGGATGATGGATGTAAATGGTGGTTACATCCATACCACACTACAAATACTTGCCCACGTAAGTAGGCACTAAGCAAGATGTACAGTCAGGACACCCAAAGGCCACCACATCTTGGAGATAGCCATCTGCTTAGTGCCTCCCTGTGCTGCAGAGTTCAGTGTGACCATTTTGTCTGGAGCACCACCCAGAAGGGAGGCGCCAACAGTGTTGTTAATTGATGCCTATAAAGGACAAATGATCATTGCTTTGATTCATGCTTAAATCAGAAATACAAAGCAAGGGGTATGTCTACACATAAAGTTAGGGGATAGCAATTTCTAACGCATATCATCATCAGATGTTCTGGAATACGATAAGATGAAGGCATGGCGGTTAAATGTATCAGATTGCTATAATGTGTATAGCACAGATGGACTCTCCGATCCATGGAGGTCCCTTAGTCTCTCTCCTCCATTGCCAACGTCTCCTGCCCTTATAGGTGACCCGGCAGTCTCCCAACTCTTACGTTGTCATCATGAATGGCGCCTGTGTGGAAGTTGATGTTCACCGGTTGAGCGACGGAGGGCTCCTTCTGTCCTACGACGGGAGCAGTTACACCACCTACATGAAAGAAGAAGTGGACAGGTATCTTTTGCGGCTCCGAGTGCTACGTGAAATGGTCCCACCTGTGTGCGTTTGGCTAAAAACAAAACAAAATTCTGTGCCGAGGAGAGCAGGTTCTTGCAGGCTGAACAAACGAAGGCAAACAAAATAAACTTTTCCGGATGCCTAGACTAAGGACCTGGGTGTCTCTAGGTGTTTTGGACTACAATTCCCACAATCCCCTTCCGCTGGCCTTGCTACCTTGGATTTTGGGAACTCCTTCCCCTGTGTCCCTTTTTTACGGAATAATAATAACGTCGTGCTGTCAGATCAATTCCTACTTACGGTGACCCTTTTCAGGGTTGTCCAGATAGAGAAGACTCAGAAGTGGGTGACCCTTCCCTTCTTCTGGGGGTGCCCTGGGACCACTGTGTAGTTTGAAATTCCACCTCTTTCAAATTTTCAGAGCTCCATGCATTATAAATCCTTGCCAGTAAATAATGAAATAGGCCAGCGAGCTAACCCCCATGTTGGTTTTGACTGCGCGTTTGCCATCTGCTGTTCTGCACAAGAATGATAGACTCGTTGTGGAGGAACGCTGTTGGCCATGACTCCAGGCTCCCTGAAACCCTGCCTCTTAACTCATTGTGATCATCCCCGCAGTCACCAGCAACGACTGAAACGTCTGCAGGCCTTCTGCTTGATCCTTCTGGCTTGCCACCTCATTGTGATTTCCCTCTTAGGTACCGCATCACCATTGGCAACAAAACCTGTGTGTTTGAGAAGGAAAATGACCCGTCGATTTTGCGCTCGCCCTCAGCTGGCAAGCTGATCCAGTATGTGGTGGAAGATGGAGGGCATGTCTTTTCAGGCCAGTGTTTTGCTGAAATAGAGGTAAAATCACTTCCCCATGAGAGAGATGGGTCTTCCTCAAAAGAACCTGTGTGAGTGAGAACTCACCTTATATTTGAAAATCTGCTTCCCAAACAGTCTTTTCTGTAGCTGAGCCATCGATCCGTTTGTTTGTTTTTAAACTGAATTTGTTGAAAAATTGACCCTTGGAGAGGAGACTAAGATATATATTTTTGCCCTTACTTAAAAAACCCATGGTCTCAAAAGAGCCATTGCCCTTTTGTATGAGGATTTTACTCAGAGGCATCCTTGGGGGGGAACATGTTGACCTAAATCCTGTTTTTCTTCTCAATTTAGTCAACGGAAGGTAAGTCGACATTTGTGTAAGGCCCATTGGGTACATAGGTCTACTCTTGTTTTGGCTATCAAGTGGATGTAGCCAGAGAAAGAGAGAGATTTACACTGCCATCCCAACTCCATGACATGCTAGCTGTCATGGGCAGAAGCCTGTTACACTGCAAGAAAAGGTCCTTGGGCTGGAAGATCGCCCTGGTGCAGGTTGATCTGAAGTTCAATTTTGATATATTAAACCAAAATACATTTTACTTACAGGTATATTTTCAGCTATCTATAAGTAAAAGTAAAATTTTGATTTACTTTGCAAAGCTAGAAGATTAACTATTTCCAACTTTCTCTCTCTCTCTCTTTCTCTCTCACACGTTGGCATTTCATTGTGAGAGAGTGAATATTGGTCACCCTTCTAGAAGAAAGTAATTCTCAGGGGAGCCATGAGGTTCTTAGGCGCAAAATTTGAATTTGGTCCCAGAAAAAAAAAAGAACAACAACAGATAGCAGGCCTAGTTGTGGATTAATTTTGAGACTTTTGGTTTTGTTCCCATTTACATATCCTGGATCACGTCTCACCTACAGGTGATGAAAATGGTGATGACGCTCACCGCAGTGGAATCGGGCTGCATCCATTATGTGAAGCGCCCTGGGGCAGCGCTGGATCCTGGCTGTGTGATTGCAAAGCTCCAACTGGACGACCCAAGCAGAGTTCAGCAGGTGAACTTCTAAGGAAAACAGTTGCCAGAAGAGAGAGCCATCCATTTTGGAAATGCTACACTCTGGTCTTAAAGGATCTTATGGGGGGGGGGGGGCATTCTTTCAAAGGCAGTCTTTTCCCTTACTTCAGCATGTGATATTCCAGCCTTGCTGCCTGTCATGGTGCTTTGCTTGTTCTGCTGAGTGGGGCCCCTGAGTGGGCCCCCTGGGGCCCCCCCCAAGTCCTGCTGTGATGGCACAACAGATGCCACAGACAGGAAACCGGGAGTTGTGTCCGAACTGAGGCTTGGAGCAAAAGGACAAAGCAGGTGGGCACGCCAGAGGTGGCAGGACCTGCGTGGGCCAGGTGAAATTCTACCCCAGAAGGAAGTGTTTTAAGGCATTCCTTGAATGACATGGTCCAGTGGCCAACCTGGGTAGGCAGAGCCCATCCACTGCCAGAGAACACTGTCCAAAGAGATGTTCCAAGTATCACTTTGGGTGGCCACGTGCTACACAGAGCTGTGGGTCCCCGGCTCTGCTCCCAGTGGCTCCAGAGGACAAGGAGCTTCTGGAGAAAATGGGATTCTATTTTTTTGTAAATTCTGTTTTTCATGCCTTGAGGAAGACACAGTGCTTCCCTGCAAGGCCAGAGGCTGTGGTGGCCCGGGAGCAAAACTCCCACAATGGGAGCTGGAAAGAAGCTAATACGTAATTCCAAGTGCCATACAGGGGGATTTTTATTTCCCTCCTTATTCTCCTAGTATCTCAGTCCACGTGCTGATATTGCCGCATGCTACCATTAGCCACAGAAAGTGCTTCATTTTGTACAATTTACCATAGATAACAATTGGTACTTTACTATAGAAAGGCTACTGGCAGGAATTTGTCATAGGATCAGGGGAGAATAGCTGTTGATCATGTAGGGGGATGGATGGAGCAAGACAAAGGTTTGGTGAAAGCTTTGCTTTACAGCCAAAGACACCTGTGTGTGGGGGGGTTTCCCCATAGGAAAAGTGTTAAACAGGGCTTCCGTGCAGCTTGAGAAGGTAATTTATAGCTGGTACTCTTGACAGCTCATTGCCCTGGTCCATGCAGAATGGTAAGCCAAGTGATAGTTTGTAACATTCCGTCTTCTTATGCCCTGATCCATCTCTGCAAACAAACCATTATTTGTTAGCTAGGTGCAAACTATGGTTTGAAGCCATACTTTGTTCTTGTCTTAAAAACTCTGGCTAGTTGTTATGCATGAACCCAGAATCATGACTTATCCCTGACTCAAACAGGAGTTGAGCAAAGGACCGGGACAGAACCAGACTAGAAATGGGAAAACAGACTTTCTTTTGTTTGGTGAAGCAGCAAAACTAGGCTGGGCTAAACCAGGACCACAATAAACCATGTTGTAGCGTGACGGGTAAAAACAGCCATTATGGAAATGGCTGGACATGTCTGACTCACTCTAAAGGACTTGTCTGAACCAAGGGCATGGCTGAGCGGGGCTAGGAATCAATTTTGATGGTATTTAAGATGTTCATCTTGGTTTTGCTCCAACCTCCCCGGACTTAACTGTGTCTCTGTGTGCCTCTCAAGGCTGAACTCCACACGGGGGCCTTGCCGCAGTTCCAGAGCACGGCCCTGAGAGGTGAGAAGCTCCACCGCGTCTTCCATTATGTCCTTGACAACCTGGTGAATGTGATGAATGGATATTGCCTTCCTGAACCGTTCTTTAACAGCAAGGTAGCGCTCTTTCTGCTTTTCTCTCCTGTTTTGATCAGCCTATTTATTTATTTTGAAATATTTTTACCCTGCCTTTCTCCTTACAAAAGGACCCAAAGCAGCTGACTTCATTGAAAGACAATATTTAAAGCTAAAAACCATGATAATTTTATACAATAAGGATAAAAGGCAGCTTACCTAAATTAAAACACAACAGAAGCTAAAACCAATATGTATACAAATATTTAAAAAGGAACACACAAAGGCCACTCTTAGAAATGGTAAATACAAGTAGTACCGAAAACACAGCGAATCCATTTGAAAACCCCACTCAGGTAGCCAGTTGCTCAGGTCTTGGCCTGCTTGTGGAAGGAGAGCCAAGAGGGGGCCAGTCTGGCCTCCAGTGGGAGGGAGTTCCAGAGTCTCTGGGAGCAGCCACAGAGAAGGCCCTCTCCTTTATGTCCCCACCAAAGGCACCTGTGAAGGTGGCGGGACCGAGAGAAGGGCCTCCCCTGATGATCTTAACATCCGGGCAGGCTCACCAAGGGAGACACAGTCTTTGAGATCGCTTGGGGCCCCAGTAGCCCAAGCCTATACGGTCGTGGCTCTATAGTTTTGGGCTGCGATATCCACCTGTCCTCAGCAATCCTGGCAATTAAATTCTTCTCCTGTGGAGTGGCCGCCATGTACCATCTGCCTCCTGCCCCCCACCGTTTTTGTGCCCCGGTCCTCAAATTGTTTTTGGATTCTCCCCCCCCCCCAGAAAGCCTCTTTATGTCTTCTAGGAGACATGGGGGGGCAATCCTCTAGTATTTTGAGGAGACCCCAGCACCCCTGGGGGCTCCCATACCTCTTATTTTAAATTCCTTAAAAAACCCAACAACAACCCTGGCCACTAGAGGGGGCTTTTTCATTTAAGAAAATCAATTTTTCAGTTCAAGCCATTTTCCAGACAGGGAAAGACCCCATTGCTGCATCTTTTAAAATATACAACCCACCTTAAAAAAAAAAATGGGGAAAGAAGGTAGTTCCTTCCTTTAGCCCCACCCTCCTTGGGAGCATGGCACTCAGGCTGCCAGCAAATAGGAAAAATGCTGCTCCCTTCCAGGGAGATCATCAAGTCTTGTCCTGTTGGAGTCAACGTTTAAATTTGCGGTGTAAGCCTGGTCTTAGGAATTCAAACGCCGCCTTCCCTGCAGTTTTTAGGAAGCAAAATAAAACGCCTACTTCCCTTTCTTGGTTAACCCAGGTGAAGGACTGGGTTGAACGGCTGATGAAGACCCTGCGAGACCCCTCCTTACCCCTGCTGGAACTCCAGGACATCATGACCAGTGTTTCAGGGAGGATCCCCCCCAACGTGGAAAAATCCATCAAAAAGGAGATGGCCCAGTATGCCAGCAACATCACTTCCGTCCTCTGCCAGTTTCCCAGCCAGCAGGTGTGGAACGTCTTCCCATGGGACAGTTATGGCAATTAGGCAGGCTGAAGGTCCTTAAATGGAAACTGATTTGCCTCACAACAGAGCAGCGTTTCCCAACCTTGGGTCCCCAAGGGTATTCTTGGACTAGAACTCCCAGAAGCCTCCCCAGGCCAGGATTCCTGGGAGTTGTAGTCCCAAGAATATCTGGGGACCCAAGCTTGGGGACCGCTGCAAATAGAGCATCTTTCTTCAACTGGGGGCTCTCCAGATGTTCTAGACTTCAGTTCTCATCTGCTCCTATTATCGTCCCTGTTAGCTGGTACTAGAAAGAAACACGCGCGTGTTGGAAACGTGATTCCTGTGGGAAAGAGCTGAAGAACCTTTCATCAGCAGAGTGGGAAGAAGGGGTAGGAGAAGGGACGCCTGTTTCCTGGATGTTGACCCAGTGACATCCAGGGTGTGGCCATGATCTCCCAAAACTGGGGTGTGGGATGTGGTGCCAAATTGTGAATTCTTACATTCTTAAGAATGAAGCAAAGACTCAAAATAGATTTTGCCCTCGCTTTAAAAAAAAAGGGATAACTTGACACGACAAGAACACCCCCCCCCCCCGTTGAAAAAAAGGGCAACTGCTGAAAGGGTTTTCACTCTTATACAAGAGAGAAAAAAATCTACTACTATTTGTCAGCAGCAGTATTTGGGGCCGGGGGGGGGGGGGAACACACCAAGTTTTTGGTGGGAATTTTTTTCATTCATTTTGCATTAAAAACTTTGTATTTTTCCCAAAATAGAAAGCTTTGTGTGTAAAAATATCAGCTTTTTTGTGTGTACAAAATCAGACTTTTTGGTTCAAACCCTTTTTCTTGCTTTTCCCTTCCCCTCCTTGAAGATTGCTAACATCCTGGACAGTCATGCAGCCACCTTGAACCGCAAATCAGAGCGTGAGGTCTTCTTTATGAACACACAGAGTATTGTGCAGCTAGTACAGAGGTGAGTCTAGTCTTGGAAATGCAGTGTGTTGTGTCGGTGGGAGGATGAAGTAAAGGATGAAATGGGCAAAACCAGGTCAGAAGCCTAGCATTTTGTTTTAGGATTTGTCCCTTATTAAGTCACCATGCAAACGAAATCCAAATGTTTGCTGTAGATTCCCGTATTTATTTTTAACATCCTTCTGTTCATCGTGAAATGATCCTGGAATGGGTGACTCTGTGTGTGTGTGTGTGTGCGCGTGCGTGCGTGCGTGCGTGCACATGTGCTGTGCCATCAAGTCAGAACCAGCTTACAGTGACCCTAACAGGGCTTTCAAGGTAAGTGAGGTATTTGTGAAGTGGTTTTACCCGTTCCACTCTCCCAGTCAGTTTCCATGGCTCAGCTGGTATTCGAACCTTGTTCTTCAGAGTCCACTACATCACAGTGGGAATCCGGGATAGAGTATACGTCAGTAGAAAAACAGATGAAAATTTGTGAATCAATTAATGTCAGAAGTACCAGAGAGAGAACACTTCCAGAATTTGGAAAGTTACTTTCTAAACAGATGCATAGAATGGCATGCTGAAACTGTCTATCATTGAGCAATGGAAAGATGGTGCTCTGGGCATCATCCTAGCACTGCTCAGTTAGAGATGACTTCAACCTATCACGAGTGTCTTCCATCTTAGAAGTAACTTTCCACACTTTACCTCGAATGGTTATGCTCCAATACGTAGATCCAGCAGTCGGATCAGCGGTCTGTTGGAAAAGAGTTATTTTCACCTGGTGACAAAATTGGACAAAGTTGGGTGCCAGTGTATCCTCTAGAACAAGGGGTTCCCAACCTTGGGTCCCCAGACATTCTTGGACTGTAATTCCCAGAAGCCTTCACCACCAGCTGTGCTGGCCAGGATTTCTGGGAGTTGCAGGCCAAGAATGTCTGGGGACCCAAAGTTGGGAACCCCTTGCTCTAGAGACGTGAAATTCCACACCAAGGGTGCCACCACAGAGAAGACCCTTATTGTAAGGGCTCGCGGTCTGCATGTCATTACATGATGGTAAGAAGAAACAGTGGATCTCAACACACAGGTGGGATGGACAACTGTTGGAGCCCAAGAAATCAGTCTTGCCTTTAGAGCGGTCGTTCTGATCGATGCGGGTGCAAGAAAACGGTGTTGATGTCGGTAGGGTTGAGGTGGCTGGGTGGGTGAGGAATCTAAAAAATGAAGAACTTGGCTGTACGCATTACAGCAGAAGCGTCTGACCCCTAGCAGCTTCTCTCATCTCACTTGCGGTGTTCCTGCAGGTACCGGAGCGGCATCCGAGGGCACACGAAAGCCGTGGTGATGGATTTGCTTCGACAGTACTTGAAAGTGGAAACTCAGTTCCAACACGGTGGGTCCCGCACGACATCAGGGCGTGAATTTCAGGCTAGGAAGCGGACAGATCTTGGTGGAGAAGTGTGAGAAATCAGTGCAGCTTGATTGTTGCCTTCTTGCGTGGGCTGAGGCGCTTGCAGTATTAAATTGAACCGCCGATGGCAGCTTTTATGCCAATGCATGAATTGAACACACTCTTTTGCCCTTTGCGAAGTTTATTGAAAGTTTGCATCTCAAGTGGGATGGCTTATCTCTCTCTCAACGCTGGTCTCCACCAGCGTTCGTCAGACACATGGGGAACACAGGGAATTTGAATGCAGTAGCAAGTGTGCTTTAAACAAGGTAGAATTGGTAAAGCGTCCACAAACCGCGGCGTCAAGTCTTTGATGATTTGGCAGCAATGCCTCGGGGAGAGTTCTTCTCTCTTCCTCTACCTGAGTTCAATTTAGACTAGAATCTGAGATTTTGTACACACAAAGCCAGGCGTGGTCTCTCCCTAAATGCCTTTATGTTTCGGGATGTTAAAACTAAAAAATAAGCCGTGCAGTTAATGTGCAGTGGGCGAAGGGCATCGTCCCTGTGTTCGCAAAAGTATTGTTTGTTTGTTAAAGATTGGGCAAAAACCATTTGTGGAAAATCCTTGTTTCGCCCCCCCCCATCTGTATTTTCAGGTGCCGCTGTTGACCACTAGATGGCAGTAATATGCCACACAGCTTAAAATTCTCAATTTGTAGAAAATATTGTCTCTTTCTCCTCTACCTTGTGATACCTTCCCTTTTTTTCCTTTTTTTATTTTTTTATTTTTTTGGAGAATTGGGAGATTAATTTCCACTCCATTTCAGAGCAACAGATGACCTTGTAATGGAAAACCTTGCCTGGCGTCTGGCACTCTTAAGGAGCTGTGATGGCTCAGGTGCCAGGTTAAGGTGGTAGATAAGGTAGTTCTCTCTCTCTCTCTTTTTTTTTTTAAAACTCTCAAGGCACATTTTCCATAGGTGTTTGTGTGCCGGTAAACCTCTGGTAGTTGCCAAGCCCTCCAGACCATTGCCATTGCTCAAAATCGGAGGTGGGCAACTTCAGTTGGCCTGAGGAACCCATCTTCTGCCTTGCCAAAAATAAAAAATAAAAAAATAGAGGGAGTGGGAGACCCCTTTTCCTCCCTGTGATCAGTGTTGGAGGGGAAGCATCATAAGCTAGACTGTTCCAAGTGTTCCTTAAAAGTGTTGGGAGCCTAGCAAATGGTCCTGATGATGTGGGCAGGGCTGTCCCACGGAATCCAGTGGAAGTATAAATGGACAAATAAGTGGTCTGACGTGGCATAAGGAGGCTTCAAATAAGAAAACCTCTCTGATTAGGGCTCAACATGGACCTTCTGGTTTGTTTTCTGCCTCCAGGTCACTACGATAAGTGTGTCTTTGCCCTTCGAGAAGAAAACAAAAGCGACATGAACACAGTCCTCAACTACATCTTCTCCCATGCCCAAGTGACCAAGAAGAACCTTCTCGTGACGATGCTTATTGTAAGTCGTGCTCTTGGAGGCACTTGATAGGTTTCCTCTTTTTAAAAATGTATTCAGACATTCTCGGTTGAACCCATCTGGCATTCACAAGATTCGAGGCGAGATTCCTGAATTTTGCCTTCGTAGGTGTATAAATAGTAGGCTACCTTGCATCAGCTTCTCAGGGGCTGTCAATGCTCAGTCGGAGTCAGGGCCGGCCCGACCATTTTGTAAAGTGAGATCGGCCACCCCAGGCATCTGCATGACCAATGGCGCCATTGAAGTGCATAGTCTTCGTTGGTTGGGCCATAATGCCTGGCATAGTCCTTCTTCGTGGCCTCTGTGAATCACACCCAGGGTGTGATTCACAGAGGTCCACTCGAAGAACTACAATTACAGGTGCGTAACCTGTCATTCTGCAGGTGTAACATTACCCCCAAACAAACAGGATTTCAGCCTTTAGGTCCGAAGGCTGCACAAGGTTTCATACTGTGACACAAATAGACAATCCAGTTGTCTACAAATCTGACTGTCTTCTCAAATTTGTTTAATCAGTTTGACCACATACAGTCTATCCCAGATTCAGATGACAGGCTTAAACCCACTGCAGAGGAAAGACGCCTGCAACGTTTATATATAGCATATGCAGATTTTTCGTGGTCCTAGCCAATTTTTTACTGGGATATGGAGCGTAACGACTTCGAATTCTGATTGCTGTTCTTTGCTTGTACTTGACTTATTTGCTCTTGAGGGGCTTTATTGCCCTTGCTGTCTGTATGAGTCAAGATGGTGGTACAGTCCTTCTGTTCCAAACTTGGCCCTCCTCCCACATGTTGTTGGGACCTGCCAGATGCCTCAACCAGCATCACCCATGGTAGGCAATCCTGGTGTTGCTGGTCCAACAGCACCTTCATCCCCAAAGCTTGGAAATCGCTGGTTTAGGTAATTGGTTTTCAAGGGATGAATTGAGATCCATTACTACAGCTTTGCCCACCTGGAGCACTCGTTTCTTCCGGACTTTTAACTACCATCAGCTCCAGAAGGAAGAGTGATTGGTCAGGAATTTTGGACGTTATTGTCCAAAAAAAATTCTGTCCCAAATCCGATTGTCCTGTGTAACTGTAGGAGGACAGCTGTGCAAGCAGTGTGATTTGTTTCCTGGGCTGTTGTGTGCTTGGCCTTCCCCGATCACACAAGTGATTGTTCAGGCACACGACGGGAAGCCAGGGGAATGGAAAAGTGTTGCCTTTACAAGCTTTGTAAATGCAGTAGGAATTTGGGCTTGGAGGCCACCCCACTGGAGCAGGCTAGGCTCTTGATTTTCAGCCTGAGCTCAATAGAGTCGCAGCAGCCACACCCCCACCATGCAAACATATGGTTAAGAAGCGGCAGCAGAAACACTTAAGCTGTCTTGGGTCTGAAAAGGTTGAAGACGACGGGTCTTGATTGTGTGACTTGATCTGTGGGGCACAGTAGGGTGGGATGTTCTGAGTTTTCGCTGGTTTGTCTTTGACCGAAGGGTTGTAATAAATACACCACTTTCCAGTGGTGTATTTCTCAGAAGTGTTAAGAACTGTGCTTTGGGAGAATCTGGGAGAGATAATATCTGTGTGTATGTATATATGCATGTATTTGTGTGTGTGGTGGGCATTCTTTCTCTCTTTCCCCCTTACAGAGAGAGAGAGGGAGAGAGATTCTCCTTACCAAATTCACGTTCCTGCAGTCCATTACTCCAAGATAAATGCAGGATGAGTCCAAATGACAAGAGTGGAAAATATAACATAATTTGCTCTGTTTTAAAAAAATGCCATGTGGTATCCACACAAAAGCCTCTGAGCAGTATGTTGTAGAAATTGTTAAATCTCTAATAACGCCCCAACTTGAAGTTTTGGCATGGGTCTCTTTGTTATAACAGTCTTATAGCGATCGCTGATTCTTTTCTTCGCTCTTCAAAGTAGTTTAAAAAAATGGTGATGCACCTAACTTTCTCCCCTTCTTCTCCAGGGGCATTTCTTTGACTTATTTAAAACAAGAATTCAGACATTTGACTTACTTAAAATAACTCATGAGCAAAGAAAAATGCCTTTTTGTGGGGTGCACGGGAGAGTTAGCATCTGGATTGGCAGCATCCATCATTGTCTGTGTTGGGTTTGGGAGGTGCTAATTAATGGAGTTGGGCTTCCCAAGCTGCTGGCCCTCCTCTTTTCCTTCTCTCCTTGCTAAAGACATTGTGGATGCCTGTCAAAACCAAAAGTTAGAAACGAAACCTCGTCCTTTTTCTCTTCTCTCCAAGAAAAGCTGACAAAGAGTGGCTAACTCAGTGCGTGTGGCTACCCAAACCACTATCAGCTCCCTTAAATACTGATTTGTCTGGTATAAGGACCTTGCATTTTCTCCCTCTCCCCCATTCCTCCTCCTGCCTTTCCTTCCTTTCTTTTTTTTGCGGTGTGATTGTAAGTAACGCTTGCCTTAAGAATCTCATTATTTGAACACGGAGCCATATTTCCTCTGAGAATTCTGGAGTAGCTTTGAGCTGGGGCTGTTCATTTCTCAAGTAATCATGCCGGCATGATGGAGAGAGAAAATGGCAGCTGTTCGCAGCTCAGGCCTTCAATTTTCTTCAGAGTCCAGTCACTCAAGTGTGTAATTACATGGGGGTGCCGGAGAGGCGTCAGGCCTTGTCAAAAGAACCCGACGGAGGCTTTGCCGGCCGCCTTTGCCAGTCAGGGGCAGCCCGGAGCCGATGGAACGCCGCCCCCACCCCCCACCCTGCGCAGCTTTGTTTTTCTGTTGTGGTTCGGTGATTTCTTCTCCGTTCCCCACCCTCTTCTTGCAGGAGGTCCTCTGTGTGTAGTTGGAGTGCCTTTAAAAGCGAGAGGGGATGCAGTTGCTCATTCCATGAACGGCGGACGGGCCAGGTCCACAGAGAGTGTGCTGTAGCCAAGTCCTGGACTAGGACTCGGAAGACTTGGGTTCAAATCCCAAATCCCCATTCAACCGTGAAGCTGGTTGGGTGGCTTGTGGCTGGTCCACACTCAGCTTGACTCACCTCACGGGGCAGTGGTGGGTTTAAAATGAGGAGGAGTGGCATCTCTATAACACATTGAGTTTGATGGAGAAAAGGCGTCATTGAATGAAACAAGCCAGCCAGCCAGTAGGAGTCCCACTGTATCCGTGGGACGGTCCATCAGTGATTAAGTGTCAATTGAAACATAATGTGGGCCTATTGCCCCATTCCCTACCTTTAATTTGTTCTCTTCAGTATTTCTTGCTTTGTTTGTTTAGATGTTCATAGCTGGCTGGATAGCTCAGTGGTGTAAGTATCTGGCGGCGGAGCCAGAGGTTGGGAGTTCAGTTCCCCACTGGGCATCCCGGAAAAACCAGCCTTCAGTTTGTAGTTTAAGAACAGCCAAAGACCGACACATTCCCCACCTTCTTGTACTCTGATTTTAGAAACTTGCCCCATTTTTTGGTTTGGTCTCAGGCTAAATATTTGAAAATCTGCCTTTTTCTTGTGGATTTCTCCCTCCCCCCCCCCCCCCCCCAGGACCAGCTGTGTGGCCGGGATCCGACCTTGACGGATGAGCTCATTAATATTCTGACGGAACTGACCCAGCTCAGTAAGACCACGAATGCCAAGGTGGCGTTGCGAGCCCGACAGGTAAAGAAACATACTTTCTACATAGCGAATACTGAAATTTCTCTTGATGTCACAGTCAGATTGCTGTAATGCTCCCGTTTTCTTCAATCTCTCTCTGCATGAATGATAACATGCCCGTTCTTGCACCTTCTCGTTTAAATCATCAAGGATAGGACATATCCATTTCCTTCCGTGATGTGGGATTCATTCAGCTAGTTTGGCGCCTAGAAGTCCATAGCAAGACTAAGTGTGTGCAACAGTCTCAGGGGAGCTAACTGGGAACCGAGAGCTGTCCAACAAGGCAGTAGTCAAGACCAAAGAGTAAGGCAGGGCGTGAGGACAAACCAGGAGACGAGGCCAAAAGAGCAAGCCTCTAGGGTTTAAGACTGAAGGCAAGGTCGGGGAACAATCCAGAATGGCCGATCGATCAAGGATACAGGCACATAAAACAGCTCAGGAATCCTTGTTCTTTCTATTCAGTTGGAATAGAAGCTCTCTTTACTCCTTCCTGTCTACGAGTAGGGGGAGAAATGTGTTTCATTTGGTTTTGGCTGGAACTTGCTTAGTCTGTACATCCCTGAACTGATCAGAGATCCAAGCTTAGATTGGAAGGGCTGTGTCCCAAGTTTGAGACCTGATTTGCACACCAAAAGCTTTGCATGAAAACTGGGCGCATTAAATAAATGCATACATACCTACTTCAGCTAGTGGGAGACAAAAAAGGCGTACCTTTCAGGAAAGGCACATAAATTGTACATGCAATGTCTACTGATTTCCTGGTGAGGGAGGGAAAAGGATGATAGCCTCTCTCAGTCCAGACCTGAGTCACCACAAGCTTTGAGGTGGGAAATGAAGAGGCATAATGAGCTTGAGTTTTTGCTGTTCGAACGACCCTATTTTTGCCCTGGCCGATTCAGCGGATGGTACGTGCGGGCAGAATCGGTCCCCGGTGTGAGTATCCTTTGTGGAGAAGCCGCCGTCTGCAGTTGAGTGGTTCGCCATGTGGGGGAGCTGTCTACAAATTGTGGCTCCTCCAGACAGTCTAGGACTGAACTTCTCTTTAATTGTCTTCAATACTGTAGCCCCAACAGAATTAGCTGGCAGCAGTTCCTCCTCCTTCCACCTTTTATTCGTAGCCTTTCAAAAGTGTTTGCTACATTTTTATTCTCCCAATTATTTTTTGTAAACAAATCTTAAAAGTCAGAAAACACCATCTGTATTGTAGCAACAAGCCCCTTTCCTGCCTTTGGGTTTACCCTTTATTTTTTACTTTCATCCTCGGCGGACAAGACTTGTAGAGTGGCATTAAAAAAAGCCCCAATTCAGTCAATAAAAGCAATTAATAAAATCAGTAATAATTGATAAAACAATCAAACCAGAGCAGTTCACGATGCGACAGAGAGCTCTACGACATCCCGTATTGGAAAGGTTTATAAAATAAACACCGCAGTAGAAGCCCTGGGCGTATAACCAAGTGTGTTTTTTTTGCCAAAAGAGGATTACAGAATTTCAAGGAGGATAAGGTTTTCATTGGCTCCTGGTCATAACGAGCCTGTGCCAGCTCCAGGAAGAGAAGCCGTAAAGTTCTGGATGCCATCAACTGCAGAAAGTTGTGGAGAAGTTACTAAGTTTCTAGGATCCTAGAGCTGAAGACAAGACATTGTGATGTTGGGGCAACGACTCCCTTATGGCGTCATGCGTCATGAAGTCATCAACTCTTAGAAAGCCCCGAAGCCATTGGAGCTGAAGAAGTCAAGGATGTCTCCGCAGTCGAAGGGGGGAGCCAGATGTATTGTTAATTTGGGGGTGTCTTACCCCTCCCTGATATTTCCAGCAGAAAAATTGGATGTTTGGGGAAGCGCTGAGAAGGAAAGTTCTTCTTTTTGTATTTGAGGAGTGAAATCTTTTTTAGAATGGCATGTTAAAATAAGTGTCGCTACAGCTAGTTGTGCTGTTGCAAAACCCTTCGACCCCGGCACCCACAGACCTTGAGAAGAGACTCCCAACCCCTGAGAATTGGGGAGAAGTCTTAAGGTCAAGGGATGTGGTGGCGCTGCGGGTTAAACCGCAGAAGCCTCTGTGCTGTAAGATCTTCTGCAGCTGTAAGATCGAATCCACGCGACGGAGTGAGCGCCCGTCGCTTGTCCCAGCTCCTGCCCACCTAGCGGTTCGAAAGCATGCAAATGCGAGTAGATAAATAGGGACCACCTCGGTGGGAAGGTAACAGCGTTCCGTGTCTAAGTCGCACTGGCCATGTGACCATGGAAGATTGTCTTCGGACAAACACTGGCTCTATGGCTTGGAAACGGGGATGAGCACCGCCCCCTAGAGTCGAACACGACTGGACAAATTGTCAAGGGGAACCTTTACCTTTACCTTAAGGTCTACCACTCCTGCTGTAGTAGAGGCAGGCTGGAAGCCCTGGTATGTGTGTGTGTGTGTTTGTGGATCAGCAGTCACAATGGCGTTAGCTCACACTGCCTCCCCAGGCTTCCCTCTTTTTTCTGACCTTAGGGTACAGTCCTTCACCTGAGCAGACAGCATGGAGAAGCGGCATTTTCATCGTAACAGTATATTATAATAAGCTCCTCCTTTGAAATGCAAGCATTTTGGGGTGGCTTGGTCTTGAAAGGCCAGTTAAGCCTTCAATTTTTGCCCTGTTGATGGAAATAAAAGCAGCTCATTCTGGTCTATATGTATGGATCTCAAGGTATTTTGGTCCCTTCTGGGGGATTTGGCTATGGAGACTTTCATGATGAGCGGCTACCCTCTAGACCTCATGACCCCACCATTGCCCTTCTTGCCAGCGCTTTGTTTTCACCCTATCACCCCTTCTGGATCAGCCAGTGCAATGGTCCAGGGCAGTGTATCAACCAAACTCTTTGATGGGATGCCTATGCTTTCAATAAAGGGGGGAAAAAAGGCAACTGGATTGCAGTGCTCTTGCTTCTTGAGTTTTTTGCAAATATAGCAAATCTCTGTGCCTTCCCTTATTTCTCCAGGACGATGTTCTGTTGGCCCCGAATTGACCGGCACCTAAATGGCTGTGTTCAACTGGAGTAGGTGAACGGCCAGTCAAGATCCCCTCGGGCCCAGAGTCCTTGCGGTTTAGCCAGATGTATCGCCCAGCATTCAGTGGGGCAAATGAAACACAGTGTATAAAGGGGAGGCAGTGATGTGTCTTAGTGGCTTCCCAAGGCCTGATGGAAATTATTCTTTTTTTTCCCCTCCCTTCGACCTGGAATAAAACCTTCATTTGTGTCCTTTCACTCTTCCCTCCTCCCCTCCCAAGGTTATCCATCTTGGATTCCAATTTAAATACTAGATGCCTACCTGGAGAGCGGTTCTCCTTCAGCCCATTTCTGCTGCTCCCGGCTTGCCTGTATAATTAAAATAGTGGGTGGGTGGGACAGGAGAGACTGAAAAGGATCTAATTGTCTCACAATAATGCTACGCTCCTGGAACCTTGTCTTTCCCCCCACCGTTTTGCTTCCTTCCTCCGCGTGTTCCCAATTTCCATTCTTCGGGTCTCCTTGCAAGGAGACTGGCTGTTTTTGCAGTGGAGGCGGGGTAGGGGGTTAGGCCTCTCTGCCTTTTTAAAAATTTCCGTGCGTGAGCGTCGGAAATGAATCCCCGTTTGAAGCTGCGCCGTGACCTTTTCTTGTTTCCCCCCGAATTGCTCCGTGTGCCCTTGAACTATTCAGAGTTGCTCAACCTCTCAGCAGCACGCTGGGGACACCAGCCCCGCTCCTGCGGATGTCTTTATCCTGCTGCTGTTGGCCTGGTGGCTGTAGCGTTCGGCTCCTGCCCTCCTCCTGGCTAGCTTCAGGCTTTCTCTCTCTCTCTCTCTCTCTCTCTTTTTTGCAGTTGTTGAGGGTTCAGGCATATCTTTCGCCATTGGCAAATCAAGCACTGGTGTGTCTCTGACTTAGAAGCCATTCCTCCTGAAAATGGCCAACCCCCCCCCCCCCAAACCATCTGGAATTGGCATTCAGCTGAGGTTGTGATTCTCCGTGCTTGTTTACCTAGGAGTAAGCTCCGCAGAAAGTAGCATTAAAAAAAGAAATACTTGTTCAAAAGTCTCCCTGCTTCTACACCTACGTTATTTCTCTAACGTATCATTTGCTTCCTTCTGTCTGAACAGGCAGAATTACTATTCCATTGCACACCACACACACCTCCTTTATTATTATCATTCAGATTTTAAACCACGGCTCCAGTCTTCAGAGGGGTGAATAAAATATCAAAGCCGTCCATAGAAAACAAGAAAGTGGGAACGTAAATGGAAGGAATCAGGCCTTCCCTCCACAGTCCCGTATGGCCCGTCAGCTATGAAAGCAAAGAGACACAAAAGCTTTTGGCCTGAAGGAGAAATTTTTGCTACTCTCTCAAAACCGCAGGAGGAAAGAGGATGTCGAAGTTTCCTTAGATTAAAATTTCCAAAGTTTTTTTTTCCAGTCACAGTATTTGTTTGCCACCCTGTAACGTAAAGGAAATGGTGAATAATGCTAATGCTAATGGCAGTGGTAGTAACAGGAATAATAATAGTACTGGCAATAATTTAAAGGGTTTGCTCATCTTTTTTCTGCCCATAAGGGCTTTCCGAGGTGATTTACGATAAAGTAATTAAAAAGGAAGTCAAAGACACTTACAGAAATTTAGTACCTCTAAAAGAGATACAGAACTTTTGCAAACAGTTCTAGAATATCCTCTAAAAGCCAGTTTTAAAAAGCTGATCCTAGACATGAAGACATGAATCCAAGACTTCATATAGTCTTGGATTAAAATTTAGGAGACCTGGGTTCAAATCCCTGCTCAGCTGTGAAATGCACTGAAGGATGGTAATGGTAAAACACTCTTTGAACGTTTCACATACCTTGAAAACCCTGTTAGGGTCACCCTAAATTGAATGGGACTTGACGGGACCTGGCCTCCCACGGAGGTAAAAAGTGCTGTGGCACAGTGAGGTGGAAGTGCCCGTTGGTAGCTCAGCAGATGTGGCGCCATCCTAAATTTCCATGGGAGTGAGTTCTAGAATTGAAAGAGAGCACTAACCAGTTTAGGACAGTGGCGAGACATTTGGGGGGGCTCCTGATGCTCTTGAATCACAGCTCCCTTCCACTCCCACCCTTGGCTGTGTTGACAAAGGCTGGTGGAAGCGGCAGTTCACCAAGACTGGGAGGATCACAAGTTGCCCACCACTCTTCCTGGAGCCTAGCGGGGTTTTCAGAATAAGAGCCTTTTAAAAAGCGACTTCTACAAGGCCTGCCTTTACACGCTGCTATCTTTACTCGAGTGGTGAGCCATTCAGTGTGTCCACTAAGACATCGGGCAGAACGTGCCCTTATTTGTCTGTCTAACAGAGAGGGCCTTCTCCGTTAGTGCTCCCAGACTGTGGAACTCCCTCCCACTGGAGGCCAACTGGCCCCCTCTTTGCTGTCCTTCCGCAAGCAGGCCAAGACCTTTCCCTTCAGGCAAGCTTTCCCTCTGTGGTTGGCTACCTGAGTGTGATTTTTAGATGGATTGTCAGGCATGACTGCTTTGACTGGTATATTAGCACTACTTGCTTTTCCCCCCATTTCTCAGAGTGGTATTTGCTTGTTCCTTTTTAATATTTGTCTGCTCATTGTTTTTTGAGTTTAATGCTGTTTTTTAATGATATAAGCTGCCTTTTTATACTCCTTGTCTTTGGCTTTAAATATTATCTTTCAATGATGTAAGCTGCCTTGGGTCCTTTTGAAGGAGAAAGGCGGGGTAAAAATATTTAAAATAAAATAGGTGAATCCATATCTCGCCCAGTTTTGTCTCCTCGGAGAGGCAGTGGTTCTCCACAGCCCTGGGCAGAGAGACGTCCTTCCCATCACCTAGCCCTTTTCTTCGGCTGGAGACGCCACACTCCAGGCCAGGGGCTTGTTGCTTGAAAGGGCATTTGGCCGGCCGCAGAGCCGTGATCTCTCTCCGTGGCTTGGCCCGTTCTTTAGACCAGTGAGAGAGCAAAGGCCGGAAGTGACCAAAGCTGTATACATTCTGTACATCCGAGTTCGGCAGAAAGGCAAGGAGGTGCTCCAGCCTGTTCAGCTACAGGTTGCTGTGTTGTTGTAATAGTGCTTGATGCTGCTCTCCTACGTCGCAAATGATTACCAAAGTCCCTGCTGTTTTTTGACAGTGAATGGGTTAGTGGTGGGGAACCCAATGGCATATCCTGTTGCACTTTTTCCAACCCCCGTGGAAGTTCCCACTCCTGCTGTACGTTCTTTCTAGGAGGAAATTTCACTGAAAAGAAAATGGGACCTCTTAGGTACGCATGGAGAAAGATTGCACTGCCCATCCTTAAAATGTACAATCAGGATAAACAAATTAAAAAACAAGGATATAAGGATAAGAGAGAAAAGGATTCTGCTTTGTTTCGTGAGGAAGGTGATGTAGGGGTGCCTAGGAGCTGTTATGCTGTACAGAGTTGAATCCCGAAAGCGTTTGTATTTAGATGGAATTAGGTGTTGCTACATATAGCAGGACTTCCTTCTAATAAATCTAGATCATGCCGTCTGGTTTTAGCTTTGTTTGGCGAGCCGTCTTTGTAAGCCTGCAGAGTCCCTCTAGTTTTCATTAAATGTTTTGGGAGCACCCTTGCTGTAGAAAATCGCTCTCTTTTTTAGCACCGGATTGAAAGTGGTTGTATTTCCCCCCCTCCCTCCTTTTTACTTGCTGGGAAGGTTGGCTCTGATGACAAGCCTTTCAGCCAGCGTTCCCAGTTTCCAATTAACAGCCCTTCCTGTCTGCAGAGTTATTTCTAGTGCAGACCTGTAGTGTCTGATGGAACATGTTTAGATCAGTCTTCTTTTGTTTTTCTTGTTGGCAGTTGTGGGTGGCACTCAGTAAATCATATATTGTGCAAATGCTGCCATGGTTTTTGTGGCATGATCCTGGTGCTTCTAGAGGACTAGACTTCCCAGGTTAATGTCTGGGAAGAAAAGGTGGAGGAGCCCACATGTCAGCCTCTGCTGATGGAGCTTTTCTCACACAAGCAGTGCGGGGTTTTACATATAGAGACTCTTCTTACCTTCCATTTTAAAGAAAAGTAAAAGAAGCAGTATTCTAGTCCTCAAGGGCTTCATAAATGAACTTGGGAAAACAGACGCATTCTTCTTCCCCTAATTCTGCTCTCCAGAAATTGACTTACTTTGAAAAATCCATTTGACCAATGTGAAAACTGAAGTGCAGAGAGCTTCCCTGCTTTAAAATTATCCAGCAGGACAGCCACTGAGCAGAGCCTAGAACCAAGGTTTCCAGGGCAGCGCTCTTGCTCTTAGGGCAGCCGTCCAATGTTTTACCGTGTACCTTTTCTATTGTTTGGTCTGCTTAGGTCCTCATAGCTTCCCACTTGCCCTCCTACGAGCTGCGTCACAACCAGGTGGAGTCGATCTTCCTTTCGGCCATCGACATGTACGGGCATCAGTTCTGTATTGAAAATCTGCAGGTATGGATGATCTTTCTTACTTTAGGGGGAAAAAAGTAACTGTATTTAGAATACATAAAAGGAAGGCTCTTCTCCAAGAAATTGTCATCTCTCTCTCCTGTGTTTCCACAAGGAACAAACAAGGCCTTTCCTTCCATCTCCACTGCCCCATGCGATGGTTTCAACCCTCCCCTCTCTTTCAGCCCCTGCCTGAGAAAGCGGGAGTCACATAAATGAGCAGAGGCCCATTACATGTTGCAGTTGGTGCTTGGGGGAAGGAAGCACAGCATACATGTGAGAAGTCTGGATAGGCCCTCAGCTGCTGAAAGTCTCTTGAGGAGCAGCTCCCTGGCCTAGCTGGGCTCTGTCCATGGTCCTGAATAGCCCTGTTTTGCTGCTGCTTCTTCTTCTAACTAGCCCTAAGGGGCACAGGCTGATCCCTGGTGCCTGATCTCATTCAGCTGAACCTGCTTAACTTGCCCGGGTGTGCCACAGCCCATCCAGAACGTCTGTGGCTGTTCAAGACATCTGCCACCCTTCCCAGGGTTCCAGCATTCAGAACAGTTTGTTGAGATGGACACAAAACTCCTACATGTTGCGGGACAACCTGGAGTCGATGCTTTTCAGCCTCGGTGGTAGACCTCACATCACTTCCCCAGCTAGCTTCCACTGAAAGTCTTCTTGCAGGCGATTTAGCCCTTTTGAGCTTTGCATGCAGGACTAATGTGGTGGTTTCACTTATGTCAGGATATCGGCAGGGGGTAGGTAGATTTTGCCCCTACTTGCCAGCCCAGGAAGGTACCTGGTCGTAGACATTAGCACTTCGTTGATGGCATTATTAAACTGAAGCTATCCAGTTTTGAGCCGCTGGAATTTAAGTCCTAGCTGGCCAGCTTTCTGGCACCAGTGATATGCCCATAAAGAAAACAACATACCATTTCCCACTCGCCATAGTTCCGTGTCCAATTTGAAGAAAGTTCCAAAATTCTGACCTAGGTAGAGAGGTCATGGGCAGGCCTCTTTGGTATCAGGTAAGCCATGTTCTGAAGGGTCCCTGTCCAGCTGATGTCAGAGATGGGGACCAACCACCTGATCCAGTAGAATCCGTGTTGAAAGAAAGGCAAGTCCAAAACAGAGTAGCAAAGTAGCAACAGACAAAGCCTTCCTTGTTGACTTTTTAAAAAAATGACTGTGCCTTGATGATGATTGGACTGATGCAGTTTACACCTGGCACAAACACAGACTTGCTCAGTGACCTGACTGGAGGAAGCCAAGGCCAGAACCAAGGATCATACAGAGACACACTGAGGCAGCTTCTCTGAAGCTGAGTATTTGAACTCATGGGCAGCCTTCGATGTTTGACTGGTCCTGGCCTGCAGTTTGGGAATTACTGCTCTATGGATAACTTACGTAATTATTTGCATTAGTTGTCTTAAAACTAGGATAGCAAACAAGAGGCTGTAATTCTATGGTTTTGAAATGCCACTTCTCTTGTCCCCTTTTCCCAACCTGTAGAAACTCATTCTTTCGGAGACGTCCATCTTTGATGTGCTACCAAATTTTTTCTATCACAGTAACCAAGTGGTCAGGATGGCAGCTCTAGAGGTAAGTTGTTGTTTTTTTGTTTAAGATCCAGCTGTTTTATTTTTTCTTTTATGGTGTTGGATTTCCCCCTGAAAACCAGATGGTGGTTGCATTAAGCCATCGTTTTTTGTCACTGTGGAAAGCATTATGCCTTTACTTCATTATGCCTTTAGTTTAATCTAACCAGATCTTGGGAAAGTTGCTGTTTCTTGGATTCTAAAAATATCTTAGCTAGCATAGCCACTGGGTAGTTACAGCCATTCTTGAATAGTCTAACCCAGAGAGCTGGTATGAGCATCAAGCTGAAAAAAATGCCATTTTAGACTGCATTAATAGAAGTATAATCTTCAAATCACATTGAAGTACAACTTGCCCTCTATTTGGCACAGGTTAGGCCTCATCTTGACTTCTAAGTCCAGTTCTGGATACTTTAAGAAGGATGCCGACAAACTAGAAGAGGTTCGGAGGAAGACAACTAGGATGATCAGGGGAGTGGAAACCAAGCCCTGTGAGGAAAGACTGAAAGAACTGGGCATATTTAGCCCTGAGAAAAGAAGACTAAGGGGAGATATGATAGCATTCTTCCAATAGTTGAAAGATTGCCGTACAGAGGAGGGGCAGTATGTGTTCTCAAGCACCCCAGAGTGCACGATACATAATAATGGGCTCAGGTTACAGGAAGGCAGATTTTGGTTGAATACCATTAAAAGCTTCCTAACTGTTAGAGCAGTACAACAATGGAAACAATGACCTTGGGGGTTAGTGAGTGCTCCAATGGTGGAGGCATTCAAGAGAAAATTATAAAACCATTTGTCAGATATACTTGATTTGGATTCCTGCGTTGAGTAGGGGATTGGACTTGATGGCCGTATAGGTTCCTTCCAACTCCATTATTCTATGACTCTGTGATTCTGTGAGCTGGTAGAATTCTGGATTGTGCTTTTTCAGACTGCCAAACCCGACATGAAGCTAATTTTTCAGAATGTGCCTTTCCCCCCTCTAAAACCTCCCTGTAAATGAAGATCATGTGAAAACCATTCTCCATGAGGGCAAGAGAGAGATCATTCCAAGCAGGTTAAGTTTCACATTTTCTGTCCATGTGAGGCACCTGTAGTTAGGATGACGCCTCTTCTTTTTTTTTTAAATCCCAGGTGTATGTTCGAAGAGCATATATCGCTTATGAGCTGAACAGCGTCCAGCACCGTCAATTGAAGGACAACACTTGTGTGGTGGAGTTCCAGTTCATGTTGCCCACTTCACATCCAAACAGGTTAGGCCTGAATGAAGGTTTCTCTGGGGCTTTTTGGAGGGAGAAATTTGGAGGCTGAGGGCTGGAAAGTGGAATGACCTGGGGAGCTGGAGGTCAGAGGCAAGGGTTTTATATTGTCTGTTCTGTTGCATTGTGGGAAATCTTGGCCAACGGTGTTGGGCATTTGTTACTTCAAGAGATGAAGCCGGTTGAGGCCGGTTGGATGTGCACCTTTTCTATCAATGTGCACCTTTTCCCAACTGCTCAGTCCGTTCATGTGCCACACAGATTCAACCATCTTTCTCCAAAGCCACTGCAAAAAGAGTCCCCTTCTTCTCTGACCCTGTAGGTTTGTGATAGCAAGCAACCCGTCCTTCCTTCCTCCCTTCCTTCCTCCCTTCCTTCCTCCCTCCCTCCCCTTCCTCCCTCCCTTCCTCCCATCCCACCCCATCAATCTAAACATTTTAAAACATGTGACATCTCCTCCGTCTGAAGTGGAACGGTCCCTTCCGGCACCACACAGCTTTGTCACGCCGTTCTGATAGATATGCAGACCGAGCTAGATCATCTTGTGGTCTGTGGTGGTTGGGGATACACTTTGGAGGCACTGGTCCACAACAGTTCCCATAGCTGAGAACCAAGAAGAGCCACAACATTCAGGCTGTTGTGTTGAATCACATCAGTCAACCAGTCGGAGACATTTTCTCCTCTATCAAGAGCAGATATTTTGTAAAGCTATTGGGGCATGGTTATTTAATACTAGGCCATCTTTGTGTATCACAACTGGGGTATTTATTTATTTGTTATATTTTGCCTCTTCTCCAAGAGACTCCATTTGCCATACAGGATTCTCTCCCCCACAGCAATCCTGCGAGGTTGGCCAGCAGCCGCCATATGTTGTTGCTGGGAAAAGCCCATTCACCTTGCAGCTACTGCAAAGACTAATTGGGCAGCCACAGCCTCCTTACCTCTCTCTCTCTCCGAGCCATAATTTTGGATTTACCTCCTTTCTGTTTGGACTCATGCTTTGAACAGCAACATCAGGTTGGAGGGGAACACAGAGGGCCAAACCCCTCCTAATGGCGCACATAAAGGTTACCTTTTAGAACTGCCCCAATCTTTAGGGGGATAGGAGCCTCTTATCTTTAGCCAGAAAGGAAAGCACTCATGTCAGCTACTAGAAGACTGGAAAGTAATACCATGGCGAGAATCTGAATTCTTTGAGATTGGTTGAGATAACCAAGATGGAGAACTCAACTGCCATGTCTCCCTGTGGCCACTGGGTGCCAGTGTTGATCCATAACGGGTCCTAAAAACCGGGAGAGGGCAACCCACCAGTTCTGTTTGGAAGAATGCTATTTTCTTCCTCCTTTGTCTCCCAAGTATCCTTTGCCTTCTATTTCATCCTCCTCCTCGTTTTTATGTCTGGCGGGATTGGCCAATGAGGCCTGGTCTCGGTTCATTGAGAATCCATCAGTACATCTCATGAAACCCGTTCCCCCTCCTCCTCTGCTCCGCAGAATCTGGTTTTGAGCCTTCCAAACCCAGCTGCACAAAGCGCTCTCTGCAATGATATAAATGGCCCATTGAATTTGGTCTCATCTGTTCTCTCCAGCTCGACAATATTTGCAAATAATTGCATGCTATTTGGGAGATCTGTTTTGTTCCGTTTTAAAAATAATAATAATAATCTTGGATTCCCGCCTCAACAATCTTAACAATATGCGCTCCATCGTCTCCCATCTCTTTTCAGTTCTGCCCATATCTTCTCTTTTTCTCATTTAATTGGTGTATTTTTGAGAGTCCCTTTTAAAATTGCGCTCCATACGTATTTTGGGGCAAAGCACGATCAGAGAATCACCACCTCATGGCCATATTTCTGACTTGTCATCTGCCGCTCTTGTTGAACCAGGGCAGTGGTCAAGAGGTTGCTGAAGGTGAGAGTCATTTATGGCAGGCGCGGCAAGCACCAAAAAGTAGGCCTGTTCTAGAAGCATTTGTCCAGGAATCCGTCTTCTCTAGAAACATTATTTGGTCTCATGCGGTTTGGAAAGTATTGCTGTAGACGCTGACATTGCAGTTGGCACTGTGTGTTCTCCAGTGTTTTTTGAAACATTAACAATTCTTTGCTAACACATGCCGAATTCATACAGATCCAAACCGCCTGGTAGGGTTTCTCTTTTGCTTGCCTAATTTTTGTTTTCGCAAGCCTCTAGAACGGAAATGGAAACCTGAGGCTTGAACTGCTGGTAGCCTCAAGCTTCAGCGGCATCTTTTCACATCCTTCTTGTGTATCTTTGCCATCTTACAGACCAACTACTTGCTTTTGAAATAACAATAATGGAACGAAGCCCAGGATTTTCAAGAAGTCTGATTCTGTGGCCACAGGCCTGTCCTGTACATTCTTGAAGTCTCCTGGAATGGTAGAATATACAGACACTTGCTTCCGGTTTTCTTCTTTTCTCCAGAGTTGGCTTGGACCCCGGCCTGCTCTTTCTTGAGCTTTGGTTTCGAGATGTTTCAAGAATGACCCACTGAAGATAGTAAAGGAAAGAGAGAGCAGGAACTCCCACCTTCTAGAGCTTAACGGTAGCTGCAGTGCGCAATTTAGAGAGCTGGTTTTAAACTTCCAGGGCTTCGATGAGAACACAAAGTTTCGTCTTACATTGATTTGGACCGTCAGCCCCATTTAGCTCTGTATTGCCCACACTGGCTGTCTACGATTTTTCAGAGTTTCAGACATAGTCTTTCCCCACCCTTTGGGGTGGGGATGTTATGCTTTTAACCTGGGACCTGCTTCATTCAAAGCAGGGTGCCCTTCCACTGAGAAATGGCCTTCTGGGATAACTTTGGAGCAAAAGAAGTGGCAGTAGACGGGAAATGAAGAATAAGAATTAGAGAAACCCCCCCATGCCTTGAGGTTTTGGGAAAGGTTCTGCAGCAGAGCCCTGATCTAGGCTTTTCAAGATATTACACCCTAGCCTGTATTGTGTCTTAAAATATGTGAAAGGGAATGTTTTTGGACACGGAAACCAGTCAGAGTTGAGCAAAATTCACCCCTGGCTAGCCTTATTGGGATAAAGCTCACAGCCTAGAGTCAGCTTTAAAGGTCAGGGGTACATACACCACTTTAAATTCTGTGCCCAGGCAAATGGAATTCTGCAAGCTGCATAAATTTTCCAGCGAGTTCTTCATGCACTTTCTTTGCTATAATTTTATTCTGTCGCACTTGTCATCTTACTTCAATTGGTCTCTGGAGAGAGAGCGAGAGAGAGCAGGAACTTGTTCCAAGGGAAACTGGAGGGCAGGGGGTGTTAGCCACTTGTGAGGATCACATGTTTTTAAAGTATAGCTTCACAGATATGAGGCTAAAAACATGGATCTGTTCTTTTAAAAAATGAATGAATGAAAGAGAGAAACTGAAATCTGCCATGAATTTTTGGGACTCTGATCTACTTTTTTTTTTTTTTTTTTGCAATATCCCTGAAGGGGTGGTGCCCTGCCTGAGGACATGAGATTTTACCCACAAAAGCTTTCAATTTATTTGTATTTTTTAGTGGTTCAATGAAGGATCACCTTACTCTTGCACTGGTCCAATCCTGAACCACATGGCCTTTTCCTAAAAGCTTTATGAAATTCTTAAGCTGAATTCTCTTGTCACTCCATGGGGACCTGCTCGTAAGATTCAAATGGCTGGTAAAATAGTTATATCTCAGCAGACTGAAGTTGTTTGCAAAACAGCCTTTCCTCCATCTATCACTTGGCTCTTGATGTGAAAGCATCAAGTGGCTGATGGCTTTGAGTGGCATTAAAACCTGGAGGGGTGAGCAGAGAGTCTTTCGGGAACATACCATTAGGGTGCTTGAGGTTCCTGTTCTTTGCTACCGAGGGGTGAAGTGGGGGAGCCTGTTGGCAGGCAGAGGGGCACCTTGCTTCCTGGACACCCGTCCATCCCAGTGATGGGTTTTTTTTTTTGCAGCAGGCTTGATGTTAATTAAGCAGCAGGTAGCAGTCATTTTTTGGGACATTTTTTGGGTTAAACAGCAGAAGCCTCTGTGCTGCGAGGTCAGAAGACCAGCCGTCGTAAGATCGAATCCACGCGACGGAGTGAGCTCCCGTCGCTTGTCCCAGCTCCCGCCAACCTAGCCGTTCGAAAGCATGTAAATGCGAGTAGATAAATAGGTACCACCTCGGTGGGAAGGTCACGGCGTTCCGTGTCTAGTCGCGCTGGCCACGTGACCACGGAAACTGTCTATGGACAAACGCTGCCTCTACGGCTTGGAAACGGGGATGAGCACCGCGCCCTAGAGTCGGACACAACTGGACTAAATGTCAAGGGGAACCTTTACCTTTACCTAGCAGTCGTTTGCCCAACTGCTCCCTTGGCTCACCTGTTTGAGAAAGGGCAGCATCTTCCGGCAGAGCAAAGACGGGGGCAGTCAGCGAAATGGAGCCTGGATAATGTTATGTAAATTGGACGACAGCCGTGCCGGATTCGAGTGGGGATGGAATTCGAAACAAATATTTTTCCAAGCAGGTGTGGCAGGCCTTTGTGTGTTCCAGATACCTTGGGCAAGAAACCAGGCAGTTTCGGGAGGTTGTGTGAAAGAGAAATCTAGAGTCCCCGTCTTTCAGTTCTCAGCTACTCAAACCTTGGGTAGACTGGCATCGGTCTTGTTTAGCATCTACAGGCTAGCTGGCCTTGAGATGTCCTTCTGCCCCCAGGGTCCATGGGTTGTTGCTCAGTGGAACGGTTGTGTTGGATGCTTCCTTCTTATTGGCTTTAAAATTTTATTTTCTATTATCTATATTTGATGCCACCTGTGGGCGCTGTCTCTGGTACTTTGAGCAGTTGGCACCCATTAACAAACCTTTTCATGTGAAACCCTTCTCTGGCTCAAGTGAAGCTCCTATGTGCGTGCAATGATTTTGACATATGATGAGCACATCCTGGTTTGGGTTGATTATTGTTATTATTAATATTATTATTATTCATGCATCTTTGTAAGTTATTCATAAGGATATTTTTTCCCTTGCCTTTCTGATGACTCTGCCACCCTTGAGGCAGCTAATTAAAATAACATAACTGTCAACTCCTTTACGATGAGTTTCTAACTTCTAATGTTGATGGTGTCTCATTGGGGGTGTGGAGGAGGGACTTCTTAGTGACCTTGATGCCCTGGTTGACTCAGACAGAGAGAAGGTATTCTTTATCTCTCTAGGGCTTTGAATATTCAAACTATCCCCTGGATTTGGTTACAGACCTAATGTAGGTTACAAATTCTGTTTGTGATATTGGTTTCAGTTTGCGTTGTCTGTGTTTCATAGTTCTGTGTTGTCCAGATTTCCTTGTTTATCTCAACTTCCAGAGAGGTAGCTATGTTAGTCTTTCAAACATGGCTACCATTTGTTTATTGGGTTGCTTCATTGATTAGTTTTATATCCGGTTTTGCTGCCAATGAGCTCCCGATGGTATACATGGCTGTCTTCTTCATTTCCCCTTTCTTCTTATAACAGTCCTGGTGGCAGGGGGTGGGTCGGATGAAGAGGGAATGTCAGCTCCACAGTAATCTAGTATGTTTTATGGCTCACTGGGGGCTAGAATCAGGATCTCCCCAAGTCCTAATCCAACTCTGGGTCCCATCTACCCTGAAATATTTTTTTTACTTGAGGCAGGAGATATCCCCTGCCTCCATCCCATCTGCACTACAGTGTAGGTTTTGAGATCCTCTTGGTTTCAATGATAAATGGCCACATGGCAAGGTTAGGCCTTGGGAGGCTGCTTTTTGAGGAACAGGATTCTAAAGTCCCTTTGAATGAATGAAGCCAGGCTTATGGCCCCTTTTTCCTTACAGTCTTGACAACATAAGCTTATACCCATCTTATAAGAAAGTTTCTTTTGAGGGTAGAGTTGATGGAAGGGAATCTACTTTGCCTCCACTCCCGGGATCTCCAGGTAGACCTGGGAACGAATCCATCTGTAAGCCCTGTCAGCGGCTGCCGGAGAGACTGGAGAGTATTGGGCCAGATAGACCAATAGTCTGGTTCATTATAGGGCAGTTGAGTTTCCTGTGGTCCTAAGTAAGACCCCAGAATTGCTCCCAGGTAAGTTAGTATGGCATAGCATCTAGCTTTACCTCTTCAGCTCTCCAACAATTTTCTGTAGGTGCAATTCAGAAAGATCTTCTTTAGATGTGTGGCCAGGGAGGTGTTCAGTCCTCTATGTCCCCTTCCTTCTGAAACAGCGGGTTCAGTTGGAAACAAGCTCAGTTGTGCTCTGGCTGAATGCCTGAGCATTTGCCAGTCAAGACCGTTATGGTAATATCCAACTGGACTGTTCTCCCCCATCACAGATGTTTGCTTATGTTCCCTGTTTGTTGCTGTTGTTGTTTTTGCCAAACTCTGTGTCAAGAGGAGATAGTATGGGGCCCTCTAGATATCGCCAGGTTCCAGTATCAGAAGCAACATCTTTCCCAATACCTTGTACAGGGAATCAGGAGTCGGACTGTGCTGTCCTGTCTTACTTTTGGCCTTCTCATAGGCAACCAGTTGGCTGCTGTGGCAATGCGGTGCTGTGCTCCCTAGCCTTGGTCTGATGCCGCACAGTTTTTCCTACATCCTTAACAGCAATCTTGCCCTGGGTAGTGTGTGCAGTCCAGCCAAACCTGAGCACATGTTGAGTCCCACTGATTTGGGTAAGAGGAGTATAGGCTACAGTCTTATACCCACTGAGTTGAGTAAAGGTCCAGTAAAGCAGAGGGGCAAAGATGAGTAGGGTTGTGTGGTTGAGCACAAAATGCAGCTCTTCTGTTCCATCCAACAGTTTTCACCTAGAGCCCAAATGCATTGCTACTAGTGTCCAGGAATGGAGTAAATGTTTTTATTGTTTTAGCTTCTTTCCTTTTAAAATGCTAAAATGGTGAACTGCAATCCTATACATGTCTACGCAGAAGTAACTCCCTTTAAATTCAGGGGATCTCACTGCCAGGTGAATACGTAGAGGATTGCAACCCTAATAAATAGGCATGTGACAGTTTGCAGCCATCTTGCCTTTTAAAGCTGTGGTTTCCAACCATGGGTCCCCAAATGTTCTTGAACTGCAACTTCCAGAAGCCTTTCCAGCACAGCTAGTGGTTAAGGCTTCTTGGAGTTCTAGTCCGAGAACATCTGGGAGCCCAGGGTTGGGAACCACAGTCTTATGGGATTTTCTGCATTGTCTGTGTGTTCATGAAGTGCTTCATGTAAAATGATTGAGTTCATTCCTCTTCTATTGTGTAGTCCTGATTCAAATGACATTACTTGGCTGAAGCTCCATTGTAATTGGTGGCTCGTTAATTATCTGCAATGAGTGTTGCTCTCTTGATGGGACTGAAGTATTTCATTATATTACAACAAATCATGAAAAATTTGCTTGATTAAAAAAATTATAACTTATTTTGGACTATACTGGAGGATGAGTTTTATGATTTAAGGTACTCCACATGTTCTTGAGGGAAAGGTACCTGTTTGAATCTTATTTTATGGCACCAAATTTGCAAGACATTTTTTTTTAATCCCACTGGCTTTGCCTCAGAACTGTGAGCTTCTATAAATGTAATCTTGTGGCTTCTTTCTTATTCACTGGCTTGAACAACGATTCTGATTTTTAATTCATGATTTATTCATTTTAATGATGGCTTTCACTAACCAATCCGTAACTAACTGTGGTTGTTTAATTACAGAGGGAACATACCCACGCTCAACAGGTACAGTAATTATCCTCCTTTTTGGGTCTGAGAAAAAAATGTAGTTAGTTGTTAGAAGGATGTGTAGCTTTAACAAATCAGAGTTTTAACAAGGTAACCTTTTAATTCCCTGTTTTGAATCTCTGTTCTCACTCAGAACTATAATGACTCTTCCTTCTCATTTTGTTCAGTGTGTGTGCGATTTTTTCCTGTCATATATTTCCCGGTAATCTTTTTTTTTTCTCCTTTGCTTCCCCCTTTCCCCTTTTGTACATTTGCATACTACAAAAACTAACACCACACGCTCACAAGCTTAGCTTTCCTGCTTTGTGAAGCTGTTCCGAGCCTTCCTAGCAAAAGAGGAAGAAGAAGAACAAAAATGGTTGCTTGTTATTTCTGCTTTCTGTCGTCTCCTCCTGTCGCGAGAAGGCCCGTCGGCCGGCCTTGGTCCAATCAGAATTTATAGCACAATGGACATCTTATTCCCAGCCGTTTTTACAAGAGACACTGAAACTCTTCCTTCAAGCTTCCTAGGCAATCACCTGTATTATGCATGCCTGAATATCAATTTTTCCAGCTCAGGAGGTTTGAACCGCGGAGCCCGAGTCCCTTCCTCTCCTCAACCTTAGATTCTACTCCGAGCAGAGACTGGGAGTAGATCCTTGACATTGCATGCTCCTTCCTCTTCGGGGAGAAGTGAATGACTAAATTGAGAAGGTCCATCTTTGTTCAGACCTGCCTGGCGAGAGAGAAGCTGCCAGCAGCTTTTCTGTCTTGCACACAAGCCATGTCTCACTTCTTCCCAGCCCCCATTAAACACACACACACAAACACACACACACAGATACACACCTTCAGGGATGTGACTCTGCTGCAAAACAGTATGGAAAGTAGGAAAATTCCGGGGTAAAATCTTAACTCCGTGTCTCTCTGTATCTCGTTCTTTCTGGAGCTGTAGAGGGAAAGAGATAAAGAGATTTGTTGCACCATGAGCAGAATGTATAGAACAAGTGACAGAAATTCCTAGGGAAGGAGAGTCTCTTCTGGAAATCAGACCAGCAGCTCTGGGGTCCATCCAGTTCAACCTCAGATTCTTGTTCTTGTTTCAGACCTTACACTTTTTGCAGTAGGATGATACAGATACAGGAAGGCACAGAAAAAGCAGCCTGTTTAATACTAAGTTTAGTCATATTGGCAAATTTTAGTCATATTGGCAAATTTTGGCAGGCACCTGTTCCATTGGTGGGCAAGGCAAGCATTCAAAACGTCACTTGTGAAAACAACTGCGGAGGGTGTAAGATGTTGATGATCTAGTGCAGTTCTAGTTTCTAGAATCGCTTTAGATCGTCTGTTGTTCTTTCCTTTCTCCAGTTGATGGTCTGTTTTGTTCCATTTGGATATTGAATGCCATGCTGAAAATATTCTTCCCCACCTCCGATTTTTCATTGATTACAAGAAATGTCAGCAAATCGTCATGGCTCTCCTTGTGGAAGGACGATTGATACAGATGGATTCAGAGAATTATATTTATACAGTTATTTGCTACAAAAAATATACAAGCTACCACCTGAAAGAGAAAATGTTTTCTTGGCTTTTCCCCCCTGAAGTTGTAGTTAAAAAAAAAAAGAATTGAAAATTTGCAAATATAACTAGGGAAAAAAATGGGAGGTGAAGAATATTAGCAGTTTTGGAAAGTGGTAGTTAAAATGGTCTCAGTGGATCAAATTATATTATTCCAGTTTGCTTTTCACTTTGGTGAAGCTTTGGTGAAGCCCTGAACCTCTTCCAACTGTAGGTAGGGAGGCTGCCATGAGGTAGCGACTCTCTGTGCAAAACCATCAACATCCTCCCTGCAGCTAGCAAGCTAGCATGTTAGGAAAATAGCCAGATAGCATGTTCTTCCTGACATGTTAGATTTCTATATTCAGTGACACATGACCATTGTTCTGCCTCTATCTGTCAACCCACCAGTTTTCCTCTACTTACCAAGGTGCCTACTGAGTATTGCTGCAAAGGTGGCAATCAGTTCTAATATAAAACTTGCTTCTGAGCATGCCAATACATTCTTCATTTTGTTTGAGGAGCGGGATTTGCACATGCGCATGTACAGTGCATGCTTATTCCCCAAGGGTAGCAGAGCTCCAGGTAGATCGGTCCTTGGCCCTTTGATATGTCCAATAAGTCTGTAGGGAAATGAGCAATGGTTATGCAATTAGCCTGGCTTGTTTCCCTGTTCTTGGTACAGGAAGGTCCTGGTAGACGAGCGTGGGGCGCTTTCTTCCAGTATTGCCTCCTGCCTCCGGTGACACAGCATGTCTCCCCTGTTCCAGGAGGCCAGCCGTGTTAGGCAGTATGTTGCAGATTAAAGATGGATCCAGGGGATCCCTGTAACTTTTCCCAAGGTGGGCACAAGAAACTTGGTCCGTCTAGACCAAGAGGCACTCCGACTGGCAGCCAGCAAAGCACTAAGCCAACACACACAGAGGGAGAGAGTGCGCACAAGGATGTGGGAGAGAGACAAAGACTTAGAAGATGAAAGAGGTAGCTGACCAAACCACAGTGTTTGACATAGATTGTTCAGCCCTGAAGAAAGATGTGTTTATACACAGTGGTTCCCAACCTTGGGTCCCCAGATGTTCCTGGGCTACAACTCCCAGAAATCCTGGCCAGCACAGCGAGTGGTGAAGGCTTCTGGGAGTTGCAGTCGAAGAACATCTGGGGGCCCAAGGTTGGGAACCCCTGTTTTATAGGAACATAGAAAGCTCCTACCAGCTCTCTGGCTGGCTATGGATTTAGAAGAGGGGTGCTTTAGTCCTGGGGGTGCTGTTGAGCTGCAGCCTTAGCCAGTAGAGGCCATGCTGAGGAACGTGGGGCAAGGCTTACCTGGCCGGCTGCCTCACCACATCCTAAAAAGTGGGCAGCTAATGCATTTTGCTTCCTTTCAAACAGGGTTGTGCAATATGCAGATCCAGTGCTGCCTGGTCCTCACCTAAGCCCTTTCCTGCCCGCTGCCAAAATGCTTTCCCCCAGCAAAACAGAGAAAGGGTTCTCTCTGCAAGCCTTAAGGAGTAGCCATGCCCTCTTAAAACAGTGCATACCACCAAAACAGACAAAAAACAAACAAACCCAAAACTTTTTTCAAAAGTCTGTGCTGTTTCCAGAGGATCCAGAGTGGGTAACTTTGCCAGATGTGGGGGGCAGTGTCTTGCCCCCCCCAACCTGGCAAAGTTACCCACTCCTGCTTTAAAGGAAAGTTTAAAAAACTGGCCCCTTCTTACATTTAGAAGTAATAAGCAAAGCTTGCCTGCTGCCCTCAGGATCGCCGTGTTAAGATTGCTAATGGGATTTAAAAACATTAAATAACATGCTTGGCCATTTGTACTAGAAAAACAAAGAAATGTAGTAAATGGCACTGGCCAGAAGGTTTTTGGAGTCATTTCATAAATTGTGGTAGTGACTTGCCACTGACAAAGAAGATGCTACGTGCATTTCTGGTTGCACGTCAGTTGCATGCCTTAATGCGTATGACGGGGAACATGAGTGGCAACACATTAATGAATTCTATTTCACCACTTTGATTTACACAATTACACTTACAGTGGTGTAAATCCCCTGTAGGATCCTGGCCGGTGTTACTTTTATGAGTTACTTCTGAGCTCTGAAGGATGATGACTTGGAGGTCATAATTTTCACCTCTCCCCTCTTTATTTAATGCATCCGTTTTTGTGCCACCTTTTCCCAACCTTGGCTCCTTCATTGAATTAGGACTTTCCGTCTCCCCCAATTATCGGCTAACTGGGAATGATGAGAGCTTTATAGTTCAAAATGGACAAATATCTTTTGCTGCCTCTGGTGATGTTTCTTGGGGTTTCAGGCTGAGGTCTCGTCTACCTCTTGCTACCTGCGTTGCTGAGAGTCGAACCGGGAACCTTCTCCCTGCAAAGACGGGGCTCTGCCATGGGACTCTGTGGCTGTTGCTGTTGTAAAGGGCATCCTCCTCTCCTTAGACCACAAGCCATGCTTTCAGGCTAGAAGGCACGGTTGCACGCTCTACCTCTCCTCTCCTCTCTGTTTCATGCTTCTCTTTTGTTGCTGCCCTTTTGATCAAAAATTGGGTTTTTTCCCCTCCGGTGAGACCATCATTGCCAGCCCACGGTGATGGAAATGACCTCTGGAACCCAAACTGGATCAAGACAGCTTCTTTTTCTGCCTTAGCCTCTTCAGTGATGATAGATCATGATGTTCCCTGTTAATGCACCATTGGGAGCATTTTTCCTATGGCTCCTAACAGCTTTGGTGCATGTTTAGGTGTTTGTGTAAGAGAGAGAGAAAAAAAATATTAGTGTTGTCCCAAAGGGCGAACTTGGAGGGTTAAAGACTAACACATTATAAGTGTTCATGAACCACCACCCACTACTCAAGATGCATCTGAGGAAGTGGGTTGCAGTCCATGAAATAACAAAACTCGTTAGTCTGGAATGTGCCACAAGATTCTTGGTTGGTTTTGCTTCCCCTGTGCAGCAAGTCTCCCATCACAGCCCATGTTACGCAAATCCCTTCCCTCCTTGACTGGTTGCATTGCTTTGGCCCATGTTGCAGAGACCTGGCGTAGGTTGCACGAGATACTAGAAGCTGGAGGGAGAGCGTAGATACCTCCATATTTACCGGCCACTTTTGACATGTTCTCTCCTTGTATTTCAATGCATCATTTTTATTTGGGCTGCCTGATTTCAGCAGTAGCAAGCACTTCTAGAAGCAAACCACACAATAGAATCAAATGTCCATTTTATTCACTACATGCCACTGTAGAGTTGACTTCCAGTCCAAACAAAAAAACATTTTGAAGAGCTCCCCACTGTCCAAAAAAACCAACAAACCTACAAGGGGGGAAAGCAAACGGGTCCGTTTATAAAACATTGTCACTGTGGTTTCTCAACGTTTTTCATCCCGTGTAATTTGTGTTTATTAGTGTGCATGCTTATGTTTGTAACCTTTGCTCACAAGAGACATACTAAATCTTGGAAGTCTAAAAATATTTTTGTTGGTGTTCTTTATTTTAAAAATAACCTGCAAATCCTAAAAACCTTTGTCCACCATCCTCATCTATATGTTACAGCAGATCGTAGCACATGTAGAGGACAGAAATTATTCAGGGGTCAACTTGGTAATTTTTTTTTTACTAATTTGGGAGGGGAAAAGCTACTTGAAACTGGTGGTATGGGGGTGAGTGGGAAATTTCCCTGGGCTGCCTTTTGGCAGCCGTCCCACAAATAGTTAAGGCTCCCGTATACTTAAGAGTCAGTGGTCCTGATCCAGCTAGAGACAGATAAGGTACTGATTAAGAGATGCAGTTGCCAATCATGAGTTCTTATTAAGATAATACAGCCCTGCCATCAATGAAAGAAATGGCTACAGGCAAGCTTTTCTCACGTTTTTTTTTCCTCTCTCAGCCTCTGCTGGTCCCATCTGGAGTACAGAAATAGTAATGTTTGCATGGCTTACATACAGAATTGTTGTGCAAGCACGATGAAATGGCAGTGCACGGAAGGTACTTGAATGCACTGTTTAAGTGTATGGTTGCTTTTCACTGCTAAAGTGACTCATGATAAAGCTCTTTAGAAAGTGGAGAATCTGAGGCCTGCCTGAGTTATTTTGCAGCCTAAAGGGGGTGCAGGGAATAGCGTTCTCTATCCACCCATCAAGATATGCTCAGTATACCCAAACCCAGCCAATTTATCTTAGCACTTAAGGCAGAAAATTCTCCCCATCCTTCGGAGTAAAAAAACACAGTAATCACCAATTAATAATTCACCACCCTTTTACAATACCCCAAATCAGCAACTGATTTACTCTACCTAGTGGCAGGGCCGGCCCCGTATGATCTTAGACTAGCTGTGATTAATTTTGTTCTGCTTAGTTTCAGCAAAACATGGGTCAGGATTTCCTTTACCTGGGGTGAGGCCATTGGAAAGCAAAGGAACCTCACCTATAAGCAGGATTGCACTCTTAACCCCTAGATTTAGATCTGTCAAGAGCTGAGGTTCTAGAACTAAAACCAAATCCCAACCATTCTAAGTAGATATACGAAGGAATACTGAACTTTTGGGGGAAATGAAAAAAAGTATTGCAATGGTTTTCATGGATAAGTGAATATTTATGCCCACTTATTTATATTTAACACAAACTTATCCCCACCAAAAAGTCAGGTCTGCTTTTACCTTCAGAATCCAAACACTGAGCTTTGAAATCTCTATTTATTTAACTAATTAAAGTCCCTGAAGGAGCTGTACAGAAAGATTTCTAAAACAAAATCCTCTGTTGGCAGAGGCTTGCGATCAACCGTGTAAAATTCCTGATTTGGCATAAAAGAAAAGAAAAAGAAAACCCAGCGTGGAAAATTTGGAGATCTTAACTGGATGAAAAATAACAATCGACCAGTTTTTCCAAAGCCTGTGGGCCCCGATATTCTTGGAAAAGCAGTAGCTGGCACAGCCAGCAATCATGGCATCTGGAAGTTTTAAAATGGGAACATCTGGGGTACAAATTTAGGAATGACTTCAGCGGACCCTTGTGTGAATTGCGTTGTGTCAAGTGGAAACTGCACAAAAATGGGATTTACAAAGGATTGGTTGAGCTAAAGGCTTTGCCTTGCATGTCTAGATTAGGAATGGACAAGGTCTGGCCATCAAATGTTATTGGACTGCATCTTCCATCATCTGCACTGTGGGCTCTGCAGGTGAAGGTTACTGGTCATTCTAGGCCAGAAACAAGAGAAGGGTGGAAGTTGCCCACCCCTTAACATTTAATGCTAGGGGCCAAGCTTACGGTCCTCCAGTGTTTTGGACTGTGATTCCCAGAAGCACCTAACTAGCATAGCCAATGGTGGGGAAGATGGGAGTTGCAGGCCGATACCTCAAGGACTACTCTTTTCCCCCTCTGAATTTCAGAAAAAAGCCTTAGATGAAGTTCTGTGGACTTACTGGAACTCATTTGAACAACCAGAGCCAAGTGGACTGCAGCATATCTGAGGCCTCTGTTATATTTCCTCTGATGGTGGTGGAAATTAGCTCGTGCTGTCTCCCAATACAAATCCAGTGCTTTCTGTTCCTTCCTGCACACACTTCTACAATTAGCTGCTTCTTGTGGGCGAATGTTAGTGTTTGTTGGCTCGGGGCCTCTACTGTCTTTATCTGCCCCCCTACACTGGATAAACTAAATATGTAGCAGTGTGCCAGTTTTATAGAGGTAGCTTAAATTATACCTGCAAGCCATTTGTAATAGAAATGCACGTGGACAAATGCGACATACTAAGAGACTATCTTCAGGCTGATTCTGTGTTAACAAGGAGCAAGATGGTGATTGGCCCTGCATTTCTGTACTTTTTCTCTCTCCTTTTTTTTTGGCACTTTGTGTTCTTAAGAGGCAGTAAACTGACAACACGTCACTCCGGTTAAAAGGAACACCTCTGGCTTCTTGTTTTCCATTAAAAATGGTTCTGCAAAATGGAAGAGTCATTCCAATTATAAGAAATGTGTTTTGACTCCTTGTTTGGTTCGCCCCTGCACCACAGTGGCCATGAAATGTCCTTTTCTACACATTTCCTCTCCTACAGGAGCTGTTTTAACCCCTAGTTAGCACAATGCTCAGCAATCTCAATGTGGCTTAATTCCAGTTTTACTGGAGGTAATTGAACACTACTTAAGTGGGTTGAAATGCATGGTTATGTTCCCATCCCAGAGGGAGCTGTTGCTTTACTCTGAGTTCCATTAGGAAATACTCAGATTAATCAAATACCATCTTGTTTCCAGTCTCTTCCTTATACAAACCCTATTTCATGTGTGTTAATGAACCCCAAGTGCACACAGTTAACCTGGGATAACTATGTGTTAAATTCAGCCATGTGAACTCATGAGGCAAGAGAAAAAAATGAGTGAACGAACAGGTACTTGAAAGGCTACGATCCTGAGCAATGATGGAAAACAGTGGGACACATTGGCCAAAATCGTGTTGCTTAGCATAGTGAATTGCGCAAGATTACGCCCATCGAATCAATGGGGTTCTGATGAGTCAACTTCTCTGTAACTTCCATGGATTCAAATGGGCCTACTTTAACTATGATTTACTTCAGCCTAGTAAGTTCAGTTAGAGTAGTCCCATTTGAATCAGTGCAACTTACGGAGGAAGTGACTCACCAAATCCCTTTTGGTTCAATGGGTCTCTTCTAAGGTGATTTACTACACTAAGCAAAAGGATTTTGGCCATCGAAAAGTCACCAAGTACAAGATTGTGCTGTAACAGCAAAGATCAGGTTTATGCTTAGAAAATTTAACCCTTTTTTGTTTGTTTGTCTGAAGTTGATGATTAGTCTGAGTTCATGTGTTCCTGCAGGTATGGCATAAGTTTCGCTTCCTTTTCCTATTTAATTTAGGAATTTAAAAGGCCAGTCTCTTAAGGGGCTTGAAATGTGTGGCCCTGTCCCCTTCACTATGGTCCTTGGCCTGTGCTTCTCTCCTAATACACACTGTTTTTTGACACGGCTGTTTAGAATGTCCTTCTCGTCGAATCTCAACCATTATGGGATGGTCCACGTAGCCAGTGTGAGTGACGTTCTCCTGGACAACTCATTCACCCCACCGTGCCAGCGCATGGGTGGAATGGTGTCTTTCCGGACCTTTGAAGATTTTGTTCGGTAAGCAGGGGAAGCAGTGTGTATGTGTGCGTGTGCGTACACACAATTGTATAGGAAGCCGATAGTATATACCCTGTTAACATCTCTGTAATTGGTCTCTTCTCAAGAGTTGCTGCTTTGCTTGATTCAAGGGTTCGAGCGGTCGCTGTCTCGCGCTCCACTGCATAGTCGAAAACGCAGGACCGCCGCAGTTCATCCATTAATGTAACTGTTCTTTGATCTGCCGGGGTCCTGGAAAAGAATGTACATCACCAAGCAGACTTGACTGGGGAACATGGGAGTTGTAGTTGACATACCTGAAGCCCACCAGTTGGAGAAAGGCTGCCTCCAACCACTTAAATTAATCCAGGAGTCGAGGGGATTGACGTATGACTCTCCCCAAATAGTGGTGTGTGTCCCCGTCCCCCCCGGTAATCTCCCGTCGGCACGGGCGTTGGTCACTCTTGAGCCCTTTCCCCCTCCTGTGCTGGACCACAGAACTAACCAGGAACTGTTGTGGGGGGGGGGGGAATAGACGACACTCTACTTGTAGGCCACCGGGAGATGCTCCCCCACATCTCCTCATTTGAGTATCCGTGGGTCTGTTGCAGGATGTGGGTCTTGCTGGAGGATTTGCCCAGGGAGAGAGGTTATTAAACATGGGGTCGGGGCGTGCCTTGCCTGGCTCTCGAGGGAGACCCTCCTCCTTCCGGGATGGGCATCAGCGGCTAGACTTCCCCTCTTGTTTTCTCTTTCAGTCTCTTTGACGAGGTAATGGGGTGCTTTTGCGACTCTCCTCCTCAGAGCCCCACCTTCCCAGAAGCAGGCCACCCATCCCTCTATGATGAAGATAAGGTACAGATATACATATGGAGTCTACCCTTGGATGGTAGCAACACCTTACCAGCACAAAACCTCAAGGGAGGCGTATTTCACATTAAAGGGGTGGTGGTGGTGGATACAGCCTGCTTCCTGGAATCACGTTATGTCCTTAGCTCCCTGTGTCTCAGCCTTTTCTCCTCCTCCACATAATCGCTGGTGCAGTGAGCAGTTATGAAGTTTGGGGGCTCACCCAGACAGTTCTCCTAGCTGTGGCTCCAAGACCAGTTCAAAAGTTCAGGCTGCTGTGTTGATTCATGCCAATAAGCGAATTTTAAAATATCTGCTGGGAGCCGGTCTTTTGCAGAGGTAATGGGTCTTAATGGCGCTTTTAAGACCAAACCACTCCAAAGTACTGTGTCTAGAACTGGCAGTCACTTAGGGCTAGTAGAAAAATCCTTTCAGGTCCTATGAAGACTTCAGCTGTGCTCAGAAGGGAACAGAGAAGCCTGAGCGGAAGTGGAGTGATAGCTGACATAATTATTCATGCTAATAGTTTGTCCTGATGCTTTAACCCTGCATACACACCTCCAGCTCCACTCCAGTGGTGAGGCGCAGGAAGAGACGGTCCAGATTTGAAGCAACATCTTCTCTTTTCCTTAAAGGGAAGAGGCAGAGAGGTGGACCCCCCAAATAGCTCAAGCGTGGAACCCCGGGTTCACATTTAGAAGAATCCGATTTCAATCCCTGGCTTTGAATTTCAGATCCAGATAGGAAGTAATGGTAGAGAGTTCTCGGAGAGTAGAAATACGGAGCCTAGAAGTAAAGCTTGTAGAATCGGACCAGTTTTGAAGTTGCCTTGAATTATTGAAAAAGTGAAAATTACTTTTATTTAGAGACCCAGATGAATTTGGGAATGCTGGTCAATGATGGTCTTATTTCATTCTAGAATTAACCCTTTACTGGGATAATGTCAGATGCGACAAACCATAGGCTTCTGTTCGTTGTCCAGGAGGTCTATAAATCTCTGTAAAACTGGGGGAATCAAGCATCTTCTTCAGGATCTGATAGGAATATCACACCTTCCTAGTCTAATCTGATTTGGCTAGCAGTGGCTGTTTTGAGCAGCAGGAGACCCTTCTTTGCAAGTAAAAAAAAAAAAATTAAACCCTTCAGCTACCTTATCCTAGATTTAAGATTAGCACCAGAAAAATCCCGTTCCCAGCTCCAAACAAGGGCAGCAGGAGTGAGCCCCGTCATGACTGCAGCTCTCCCTTTTATTCTTGAACCCTCCTGAAATAGTAACGGCAGTGAATTGCTATTCTGAGGGCTCTTGGCAAAGAACAGAATGAATTACAATTTCAAATTAATCTCCCAAGCTCAGATTCCGTCTCCCTGCATTTATAAGACAATTGATCTGTTTCTGTGTTATTTTCCATTGGCTTATTTTGAACGGCAGAGTGCCCGTGATGAACCTATTCACATCCTGAATGTTGCCATCAAGACAGATTGTGATATCGACGACGAAGGCCTGGCTGCCATGTTCAGAGAGTTTACACAGAGCAGGGTGAGTGCAGTGCAACTCCTTTGGTGTTTGTCTCTATACGGTGGGGTAGGAAACTCAGGGCCTCCAATGGCTGAAAATCTGGTATGTGACTTGGGGGAAGGGTAATTAAGCTACTAGCAGGGCAGAGTTTTAATTCATTAAAAAGCTTCCTGCTTCTGTATCACAGCTTTTCCAACTCCCCTTCATTGGGTGGAAGCAGGGGGAGCTGCGGGACGAGGGGAAAAAGTCTTTCATTATCAATAAATCACTGCTGCGAGATTATTTTACCATCAAAGGTACACTTTCAGTAAGGAAAGATTTCCTCCTGCTGTCCCATAGCTTCCACACCATAGAAGGGATTACATGGGAGTCAGAAAAACTGCAGTCCAGAAGTTTCTTCTTCGTGGTCTCTGTGAATGCACATGAATGGGTTAAACTGCGCCTGCGCAGGACTCTTCGGAATATTCTTAAATAACTGACCAATAGAACGTTTCCCCGTGGTGCGCATGCCCCGCTCGCCCGTGGTACCTCAGTTCCTTTTTGCCACCGCTGCAATCGGACTCCTTCGCAATGCCTAGAGCTGTTTTCAATTCGTTTAAATTTTCTGGTTTTGATCTCGGCCTGTTTTCTTGACTACGGTTTTTCTTATCTGGAGTATTTCGAGGCTGCTAATCCTCTCCTACTGAAGGGTGAATATCCTCATGGCTGTCCAGATGTTGGAAGCAGCCATTGTAGGCAATGATATAAGAATTAACTTTTTAAAAAAATTACCCCCCTCCCAATTTCCCAAAACACCTTCATCCCATTTTTTTTAAAAAAAAACTCTTTTTATAAACAAAGTACTGAATAATATGTAGTAATTTCATTTCCATGAACGTGCTTGAAGTGTGTGTGTATCTTTGTGTGTGTGTGTGTGTATATATATATATATATATATATGAAGTGCATATAATAAGAGGAAGGGAAGTGTTGCGTATTAAGCTATCAAATAGCTTCATCCAAATTGTCCAAATAATTTTCGAGTCTCAGCATGTTATAAAGACAGTCCCCCCCACCACTCTTTTTTTTTTTTGGTGATAGAAATTAGGATCGTATGCTTGTAAATGACTTGTAGAGGAGACAGACATCGCAAATGGGGTTCCTCCAGGTGCTGGTACCTAATAGTGCTATAATAGCTGTTGAGTCGCTGGGAGGTCCACATTATTACAATGTAATCAGAATCCCGTTGCTATATACTTATTGTCTGACACTTGTGGAATTTTAAAAGCAATAACAGTTGGGGGGGAAAAAACAGCAGCATTATTATTAAAGTTATTTTCTTCCTTTTTCCTGTGACTGTCGGCTGCTCGTTCTTGAAGAGCTTTAACCTTAGTAAAACATTGCGGTAAAACTGTGCCAGGAGAGGGAGGGGTTGCGTTCCTGATGTTGTGGCATGGAAGGTTATCTCTTTCCCCCTCCCTTTCTACTTAACACCTTTTTCATTTCTAATTTTGAGATAGGAAGGGTATTTCTAGTTGGGGGGGGGGGAGAAGCCATTGTTCACAAAGGCAGGAGATAGTGGAAAATACATTGGTCCTGTGAAGACAAAATCATCTGTGGCTTTAGAAACTGAAACTTAGAAACAGACTTAGAACTGCAGAGCTGGAAGGGACCCTCTGGATCATCAAGTCCAGCCCCTGTCAAGGAGGCCCCGTGGGGGAATCGAACTCCCAACCTCTGGCTACATAGCCAGAGACTTCAACCCCTGAGCTCTTCAGCAGTTCTCATCCACACTCTTCTTCGAAATGCGTTTTTTGTTCACCATCAGGGTTTATGTGTGGAGAGCAACGCTTCCAACTCCTAAATTAAAGATAGGCAAACATTATGCTTACAGGGTTTTATTTCTTGTTCTTTAATTTAAACCTTGACATCATTCCCTGGAGCCAGGTGCAAACTTGTGGTGCAAGTATGCCAAGCATTGCTAAACTGAGATGCCGTCCCTCTTCACAACAGTCTCCGTAACAGTGAGCCAAAGGAAATCCCAGAAGTGTAAGGCATTGGATTAGGATTAGCAATTGGATTTAGCCGGTTAAAAAAAAAAAATCTCGCCTGGATCTGCTGTTCCTAAATTTTCTGTACTATCACACCTGTTTTATTTTTATTGCGTATAAATCACTGGTAGATGTTATTGGAAGTACAAATTAGAAAATGAGTTGAAGTTGAACTTTTGGTCGTAAGTTTCCTGTCTGCCAAATATATAATTTTATATACTTTCTCATGTTTCCCTCCCCATCTTTTTTCTCTCCAGAAATCCATACTCATTGACCATGGCATCCGACGGCTGACTTTTCTTGTGGCACAAAAGGTAACTTCATTCCCCCGTCTTCCCCTGTAGGAGTGACAGGTGTGGTGGTTTTGATTACATAGCGAACCTTGCATATTTTTAATGGGGGGGTTGGAAGCATGCTTACAATTTTTTGTTTGTTTCATTTGTTCGTTTGCAGCTGTGTAATGGAAAACACAATAAGTGTTTTGAGAAAATTAATTGAAAATGAAAGATGATGCCAATATTGAACTACATGTAATTTTTGCCTTGATTTGTTTTTTAATTTTAGTTACTAATTGCTAGCTTTTTTCTGCTTCTCCCCCTTCCCTTATCCTCCGTGTTGCCCTGCTCTGCGTCTCCCTCTCTCTGCTCCCTGTCCCCCCCCCCCCCAATGCCTTATAAGGATTTCAGGAAACAAGTCAACTGTGAGGTGGACCAAAGATTTCATGTAAGTTGAAGGTGTGGGGTGGGGTCCGATATAATATGCAGTTTATGAGACTAGACAATGCCATCTTCTGTACTCTGTATGGAAAGGCTAAACAATTGCATGCGTGCGTATGTGTTTTATGAAAGCCTGTCTGAGATGTTTTGTGATTCATCCTCAGCAGATATTCTTAGACTACAACTCTTAAGAGTTGTAGTCTAAGATATTCAGAAAGGATCAGACTGCAGAAGATGTCCCTGTGTGTAACTCTTCAAGTCTGTGCAGGTGTCTGGGCTACAACTCCACGGTCTGCATTTCAGTCCAGTGGTCTTTGGAACTGTACCCCAACATTGTCTGAAGGGCACCATCAGAAGAATACAGCTAGATCAGAATCTGTATTTCTAGTCGCAAAGTCGTTACCTATTCGCCTTTGCTGGGATGGGCAAAGCGTGGCCCATCGGCCACATGTGGTTCTTGAGCGTTTTTTGTGGCCTCTTAAGGTTTGCCAAGAGCCACACATAGAACAGAAAGCAGACTCATCGTGCATTGTTGATGTGCTGTATTTGTTCTTAGAGTAATTGTGATCTTCGGCTGTTGGAGACCTTCCCTTTAAGGGTCTTGGGGTAGGGCCTCTTAAGGTCCTCTGTACCCCAAAAGAAAAACCAGGCAAAATGGAAAGCATGCACAGATTGGGCTGCCAATGCTCCTGAGGGCATGGGTGCAACTGCACCCTACCTCTTGTAAGCCCCAGGAAGCAATCCCTGGAGGCAAGCGGCCTCTGAGGTGGGAGGTTCTCTCTTGCCATTCTCGCTGGGCATCTGTGGATTGGGGAAGGCTGATTGAGTCACGGTCTATGAACCCACCAGGGGGGTGGCCCTTCAGACAGCGCTTGCAGGCCTTGGCCCCAAGATAGAAGTTGCCTCGCGTGCAGAATTTTCTCTCTCTCGATCCACCAGCATCTGGAAGTTCAGACCATAAGTGGTAGAGAAGGCTTTCTTGAGAGGAGCAGACAACGCTAGGCTAGAAGGACATCTGAGCAGGGTTGGTATAAGGCAGTTCCCCTTATTTGCTTTAAAGGACTATATCGTAACATTAAATCACATTCTTCTCCATGCCCAACATGTCGGATTCACTCTCCGGTTGAAAAGATCTCAAGAGGCCCTTTATGTGGATGGGTGCGTGTGGGGCTCTTACGTGATCTTTAGAAGAGCAGCTCAATGGAGGAGCCTATGGCAAGAGGGCCTGGGATATGCCTACTGTGCTCAGTTTCTTCCGCCATACATCTATGAAGTTAAAAAAAATCTTTTCTTTGTTAATGCCTAAATTAGAACAGACCATGCCACTACAACGTCACGCAAGCTTTCTTACCCTGCTTTCAACAGCTTTCTCTCCATCCCTTTCCATTTCCCCAACTCCAGAAATAGATGGTACTTGAGAATGCTTTTGTTACGAAGCGCTAGGCCCATGAGTAGGATTTTGTAGATGTAGAAGAGAGATTGGTATCCCGTGTGGTGTAGTGGGTAGAATAATGGACTACGAATCAGGGGACCCGGGCTTGATTCCCCAGCTCTGCCATGCAGACCTTCTGGGGAATAGTGGAACTGGCAAAACCACTCCTTAAATACCTCACTTACCTTACCATCAGGGCCCCTGTAAATCAATGCACACAACAACAGCAAAAGAGAGATTAGGGTGTACATTTTAAGAAGCGCAAATGATCTTTTCTGGGTGCCTGTGTGTGTCTACACACACCTGGCCCTCCCTTGACAGCCTGCCAGAGGCTCAGGGTTCTTGGCACGATGTTGGAGAATGGACGGCTTTGCCCAGGTTTTATTGATGGAAGCAAATCTAAAATCATGTCCAGATACTGATCAATCAATGGCTTTAAGACAGGACGCTGGGAAAGTGTAGAGAGCTTAGGAAAGAACCCGGAGGCTTTAAAAAAGAAGGAATCGGGGTGGTTTGTGAGAATAAAAATGGATAACTCGACGATCAGGAGGGGTATTTTTTTCTTTTTTTAGAGCTTGTGAGTAAATCCAGATACTTTTGACATAAGGTTATTTGGGAGTCTTAGCTGAATTCACAGACAGTGGTTTTAAAGCACAGCAGAGGAAAAGCAGAACAGTAACTAGAGGGGAACTAGTGAATTAAAGACAACCTGTTGTTCTACCTTCATGGAGAGCTTCTTCATCATTTGGTCCACCTCGCTCAATATCTTCTGCCCTGATTTTTAGCAGCTCTCCAAGGGGTTAGGCACAGACCTTTTCCAGGACTAGCTGGAGATGCTGGTTACCAGTTTCTGGACTTTTTTGTGCACTGCATGGGCTCGGCCACTGATTTGTGAACAGTAAAGCTGAAATAAGATCCTCCTTCTCAAGGTTTTAAGTCAAGAGCTGTTTTAAAGAGGTACGTAGGAAAAGGCCTTCTCTCGAGTGCTTTTGGTCTGCCTGGCCCAGTTTCGTCCATTCTGATGTAACTGGCCTCCCAGTCTTTCTTGCAGAGGGCTTTTCCTAGCCTTACCGGGAGAGGCCGGGAATTGAACTTGGCACAGCATCTGTGCAGCCCTTCTGCAACCTCCTCCTGCTATTTGGTTTACAGTTAATTTGCTCTTAAAGCTTAATGTATAGATGTTTAAGATTAGTTTTGCTGGTGGTCAGAACAATTTTGAAAGGAGGTGAGTTCTGCTCCTGATTTGACTTTCTAAGCCAAAGAGGAGGGGATGTTTTTAAGTTGTACAAAACGGAGAAAAACCTTACTTCGGTGATACATCTGTTTGCAGATCCTGTTTTTAACTCTTGAAGACGCCTGATGTTAAATCTTCATTTGAGCCTGACTTTCTCACTGCCCCCAATATTAGGGTCATGTTTTCCTCTCTGGTGTTATGTGGGGTTTTGGAGCCACCTTAGCACCTCAAACCACGAGCGTTTCAGGTTGGGCAACTGTTGCACTGTGGTTCAGATACCTTGCAAGTGTCTCAGAAATACATGGCAACTGTGATGATAACTCAGGCCAGGTTTTCTCCTTTCCATCGTTGGGTGTAGGGTCGTGGTCCCTCAGCAATTGCCGTAGCGGCGAGAGGCACTCATCACCAGCAAGCAGAGAGAGCAAAATAAATGGTCTCTTGTCAAGAAACTCTCTGTGGCTGTTAATGCCTGGAAATCTAGCATGCCCCCTTGGCTACTCCAGGCTGGGAGTGGAGCTTGGAAGCGTAACTTTTTTGGCCACGCTGGCTGGGGGATTCTGGATGTTGTACTCCAGAAAAAAGTAAAAACCCTGCGTTCTAGAGGGAGAACCGGAATTGAACCTCTCAGTAGCTTGCGTGGATGGGCTTGTTTTCTTGATAGTGGTCCGTGCTTAGCCGTTAACTTCCAGAAAGTGTCTTGGGTCAAAAGATTTCGGAGACTTGCTCTCTGCACTCCGTTACTGGATCGTCTGCCAGTGTAACTCAGGGGGCCTTGGCCTGGGTTTGTTTTGTGTTTTAATTACAGTCTATATAATTAGTTCCCAGCATGTTGAGGTAATAGAGAGTTGCTCCAGCAAGCTTCCAATTTCCTCATCTCATTAGGTTTTTAACGCGATTATTAGTATAATAACTGGCTATGATGGTTTTCTCGTGTAGCTTTTTGCATTCTCCAATTTGCAGGGTGTCTTGATTGGCTAATTTAGGCGAATTATTCTGATTGTCTTGATGATGGTTGGTTGATTAGAACACAGCAGGGGCATAATTCCTCCATCTAGGAAAGCGGAATTCTTTTTTGGAGTTTTGGTACCAAAGCTCTGAGGATTTTTGCTCGTATTATGTGCATGTCCGTGTGCGCATTTAATTACAATTATTTTCCCGAAATGTTAGATGGAAGGTCTCACTTGACAACAAACAAAAAAGCAATCATGTTAGTGATGGTATGTACATGAGTGAGGGTAGGAAAAATTGGTAGTATACAGAGACCAAGATAAGAGAGAGAAGCAAGGAAAGCTAATGAAAAAACAGACAAGATTTCTGACAGTTGTTTATTTCTTTTCTGTTCACTAGACTTTTAGATCTAAGCAAGTAAGAGTCTTCCTATACTGCTGACTTTATAATCCTTGTTGCTTAGGAATGGCTTCCCTCAAGGAATTCTGGGAAGCGTAGTTGGGTACAGTGCCCAGAAAATGTTCTCTTAAGAGGTTGCTTAGCGATTCTTGCTCTTCTCGCTGTCCACAGAACTAGGATTTGTAGGGCTGACTGTTAAACCTCCTGAAGTCTGTAGTGCAGAAGGAGCCAGACATACACAAAAATTTCTAACCACTTAGTCTTCTAGCTTCTCCAGAAAGAATCACACAGATCCTGGACCACTGCTCTTGAAAAAAGAAATTCAAACAAGAAAAACGAACAAAACGGCCAGAAACGGAAAGAATTTTCCTTCCGAAAGGGGCACTCGGCCCCTTATTTTAGAGGGTTGTGAAAAACCAGAAGTAAATTTCTGTTTAATTTACTTCTTCATGGTCTCTGTGAATCAGAGATGTGGGTTGTTTCTGTGACTGTGTGAAATTCCTTGGAACATTACGGAGCCTAAAGAAACTCATTAGATTGATTCCCTGTAGTACACGTGCTCCCACACTCAATGGTCAGCCCTCAGTTCCCTTTCAGCTGCTACTGGGGAAACATCCAAAAATAAAATAACAGTTTAAAACACTTGAGAAACTGAAATGAATAGTGGTGTTCTTGGTGGACACTTGAAAGCCAGAGGGCTGTCTTTGTATTTTGGTGGCCTAAGTTTAGAACAGCCTCCGTCCTATTTTATTGATGAGGCATTTGAGATAGTGATGCATTCAGATGCTAACTTTACTGTTTCTCTTTCCGAACAGAGGGAATTCCCCAAATTTTTCACATTCCGTGCAAGGGATAAGGTAAGTCCCAGCCTTTTTGTGATTTCCATCTTCAGGTTCTGAATGCATGCATGAACGAAAGGCAGAAGCAAGAAACCTATTGGTTATCCCAACTAGAGCAGTTCTGGTGAATCAGTGGGACTAACCTAAAAGTTGACTCGGCATTGAACAGTTGATTCCATGGATCTACTCTAGCTGGGACTAGTAAGAGGACTTAAGACAGTGAGACCTGTCCTGTTCTCTAAAGATCTCTATTTGGTCCATGTCTGCAATGTGTCATCTAAAAATCTGTGAGTTTTGCAATGGTTTATTTGATAAACATTGCACACAGATTTTGGGTCAATATTGTTCACTGTTGTGACTGCCGACACTATGGCCCTGCCTGACTATTGAGATTCTTTATACAGACACTTCTTTGAGTTGCACCAATTCCTGAAGTCTATTTGATGAGTATGTGACATGGAGCCTTCTCAGTGGCTAGTCAGAGCTTGGAAGAGTTAATGGCCTTGCTGGCAAGGGCCTCCTGAGAGTTATTGTCTAGAAAAGATAACTTTTCCAATTCTGCTGTATCCAAGTGTTGGAATTTCCTTCCCATTCTTTACCTCTTCTGATGTGTCCTTTTTTCACCAAGAAAAGACCCTTCTGTCTTCCTTGGTCCCCTACCTGTTGTAATTCCTATGTTTATTCAATTTATCCTAAACAATAAGGAGAAGAAAATCAATATTTTTTCTTTGTTTGTTCTCAGTTATGTCAAATGTATAAAAAGAGCTTTGTGGTGCAGTGGTTAAACTGCAGTACTGCAGTCAAGCTTCTGCTCATGACCCTGAGTTTGATCCTGATGAGTTCAGGTAGCCGGCTCAAGGTTGACTCAGCCTTCCATCCTTCTGAAGTGCTCCTTGCATAATTACATTGTAAACCCTACAGAGAGTAACACTAAGCACTATGGGGCAGTATATAAGTCAAAACAACAACAATATGATGCACGGTTGGCTTTCTCTCCAGTTTGAAGAAGACCGAATCTACCGCCACTTGGAACCGGCCTTGGCTTTCCAGCTGGAGCTCAACCGTATGCGCAACTTTGACCTTACCGCCATTCCATGTGCCAATCACAAAATGCATCTCTACTTGGGTGCCGCCAAAGTCGAGGCAGGCGCGGAGGTTACTGACTACCGGTTCTTTGTTCGGGCCATCATCCGGCATTCAGACTTGGTGACTAAGGTGGGCTTTGTTGATTTACCATCAAAATGCACGGCCTTACGATGCATGCTTTTAACGTGCACTTTGATTTTTGTGTGTGAATGATTGGCTCAAATCCAGTTGCTCGTCTCCACTCGAGGAGATTGGCTGCGTCAGCGGAGCTTAGACGAGGGTTGACCTACCAAATTCTAATTGATTCAGTCGGTCCTGTCTAGCTGGGACGAGATTTTAGGCCACTGTCGCAGTCTCGCTGCTCATTGGGCTCTGTAGAGGGTGCCTCCCAAAGAACTATGACTCCCATGAAGCACAGGATCGAAGGCTAGAGAAGAAAAACAAAAACAAAGAGTGCGCCCCTCCCTGTGGCTCCTTCAGGTTGCTGCGGGCCTGGGGCCTGAGTAAAACTTCCTCTCCACCTAGACATTTCTGTGTTGTGTGAGGAAGATGGACTTGACCCTTCTGACCTGTGTCCCACAGATGGGATGTTGGACTGTGCCCTGTTTTAATTTAATTCTGCTAGCCAAATCCGGCTCAGATTTTTCTGTTTTTGAGAGCCGCCTGCTTCGTGTGAGCTAGAGTGCCATCTTCTAAACTGATCAGTGGGTAAACCAATGTCTTTGCCATGACAGGGTTTCACGTTCGTTTTGCCGATGGCATTTACGTCTTACCTTCCCGCCAAGAGTCTGTAGGTCGAACACAAAGTCTCCCTCCTCATTTTTGTCCTCGCACTGTGAGGTGGGCCAGGCTGAGGAGACAGGGGCTGTGGCCCAAGGCCACCCATTGAACTTCATGACCAACTGGGAATATGAACCTGGGTCTACCCAATCTCGGTCTGATGCTGTGATTACTACATCACGCTGCTAGCAGCATCTCTCAGAAGGACTGGCTTTTCCCCGTGATATGGTGTCTTCTCTAACTGGTGGCCTCGGCCATGAGCCACCTGGTGGCCACCAGTTGAGAGGGATGTCAACAAGCAACAGATTGATGCTCTTCCTTGCAGGAGGCGTCCTTTGAGTATCTGCAGAATGAGGGGGAGCGTTTGCTTCTGGAAGCCATGGATGAACTGGAAGTGGCATTCAACAACACAAACGTGCGCACCGACTGCAACCACATATTCCTCAACTTTGTCCCCACGGTTATCATGGACCCATCGAAGGTAGGTTAGTAGCTCATATATAGGAGGGCTGTGCGTCTTGCTTTTGAAGCTCTGCGGTGAGATAACAGCAGCAGCAGCAACCTGTATATGTTAATGGGAAGAGGAATTCCAGATGTGGAGGAGTTCTGAACATCTGTGCAGAACTTAATTTGAATTGGAGCCACTTGGCGTATAGTCTGCATTATTATTATTTTTCCTGTTACTACTGGTCAGGAAAAAGGGGAAGCAGTCATTTTTGGGAGAGGCTTGTGAGTCGGTATCGGAGAGTTCTTGTTCTGTATACAAAAGGATCTTAGGGAGAGCTTTGCTAACAGTGATTCTCCGCCTCCTTCGCCTCGCCCCCGACTGCAACGGTACACTCCATTTTGCCACAAATTTCTGATGCACATGGAGATCAGGCCACACACTTCATTTTGGGTGCGACTCGGTCAGAACTCCACAAGTTTGAAATGTTTGTAGAAATTCATAGAATCGTAAAGCTGCTGCCTGGCCTGCTAAACTGGCTATTTAGAATGCCTGTCTGAGATAGGAAGGTCAGAGCTAGAGAAACACCAGCAGGTGTTCTGAGCCAATCCTGTTTCTGTACATCCAGCTGATGTGTGGAAGATGTTTGCTAGAGGTAGGAAATTCTGAAAAACACTTCAGTTCAGGCAACGATCACAGTCGGGAGTGCTAAAGCTCAGGGTTGACTCCCTGCCCCAAGGACACCATAGGCCTTCTTCCTGCTGATCCCACAACCCCAGTGTTTGGAAAAGCTACTGTTCGAACTATCATGGCCAGAATCCTACGGCTGGACTGGTAGCTGCTATTCTGGGAGTTATGGTTCAAAAAGAGCGAACCCTTCTGAGCTCTGCACAAACTCGAGGGTGCCCGCTTGACCGCCTTACTGTACATCTACAAAATGTCCCAAGTTTGGTAACATTGGTGATTTCAGGCTGTAAACCCTTTGCCTTTAGTGGTTTCACTTCTCGGGTGTGTCTTGCTCGAACACCAACTTCACGACAGTGTGGAAAGAGTGCCCCAGAGGGGCCTTGGGAAAAGAGGTAGTTTGCGAGAGAACATTAAGACCTGCCTTCTGATTGCCTTGCTTTTAATATGCACTATTTACCAAACAGCAGTATATTAGAAAGTTTAATAAAACAGCGGAGGAACAGGCCTCCAAGCGGTAATTGCCTTGTTGATTTAAGGCGTCATAGCGGCAGTGGAATAGAGGACGTAAATGCTCTTTTTTAAAAGTGTTTGTAGTGGATTTTGCCATTACTGTTGTGGCTTCCTGGTTTCTTGGAATATTAAAATATTTGTGAAGGGGGGAAGGGACTTGGCACGGTGCCGCCTCTCCCACCCTGTACAGGACAATCTCGGCTGCAGCTTCTCCCACAAGGGTCCCTGGGGAAGGGACCGGTGCCGGCCAAAAGTGCCGGGAGCATCTCTTCCTTCCATATTTCTTCTTAAAAATATGAAGGGACAACATCTAAACACAGCAGGTGTCCCTAATGCAAGGAAAACTGAAAGCAGAAACTTCCCATTCCACCTGGAGAACAAAACCAATAAGAAGTTAAAATCTCCCTTGAACTTTGCTCTGTGTTATTGCTGTTGTAACTGTTCATTTGACTCTGCCCATGCCCTCACATTTTTGTGTGTGTGTGTGTGTGTGATGCAGATTGAGGAGTCGGTTCGCAGTATGGTGATGCGCTATGGCAGCCGCTTGTGGAAGCTCCGTGTCCTCCAGGCAGAGCTGAAGATCAACATTCGGTTGACGCCAACCGGCAAAGCTATCCCCATCCGACTCTTCCTGACCAATGAGTCTGGTTATTACCTGGACATCAGCCTGTACAAGGAGGTGACAGACTCCAGAACAGGCCAGGTACAGCTGTTTCACACCGTTGAGGAATTATACAGGGTGAAAGGTCTTCCTGGATTATTTCCCTTGCTTTAAGCATGATTCAGATCCTAATCTTGACTTCAGTGAGTGAAAGAGCAAAGGTTTCTTCAAATGGCCCTCCTACCACCGCTTTGGGACACTGTTTCTGGAAACGCACGTTCCTAAACTTGTGTTTGCTGAGATTCATCAAGTGTAAAATAGCTGGAAAGAATTGATGAAGATGAGCACAAACTCTTTCTCTGGAAATTAGTTCCCTGTAAAGCCATTTCTTTCCCCAGAGGCTTTGCCTTGGCTCTCGGTGAAGATCCATCAGGTTAAAATGAAGTTCTTTTGTGGGGTGCAAAGGTCCAGCCATGGAGGGTCAAAAGGATGTCAGCTGTTGTTTTCTTCCAGAAGACCTTTCCATGCAAGGCAAAGCCCTTTCTGTTCAGGTGGGCCTTTGACAAATAGAAGAAAAGGGATGTTTTAGGGGGAGTGGAAGGCATGTTATGCTCATTCATTGATTTGCTCTTAAAGCTACTCGTAGGTTTGATTTAACAGAATTGTATTCTAATATTATATGTTATTGTGCCTTCTTTGTGTGTATACTTAAAAATCTTGTTACGGCCTTCCTGAACCCAGTTTTGCAGGGAAGATGGGATATAAATAAATAGGCTATGCAGCTTGTAACAGCTCTGGAAGGAGGCTGGCAAGACCTTGGGCAGATTAATACAGTTTTAGGCTTAAGTGTATCTCTTCTCATAAACTGTAAAGTTGTTCAGGGGTTGTGAATAGACGGCATCATAGTTATTATTGAATCTGAGTGTGTGTCTTGGTGCATCAGTTTGTGAAGCAGTGTCAAGGTTAGTGGCCACCAGCTTGCATTCTGAAGAACAGAATTCCCGAGAAGAGAGAAGGTGGCTGCTAGGAACACCATTTTAGTGGATTTTATCTGATGATCCGTTGTCAAGCTAACTTAAATCATGGGTGTGCATTTTATTTTCTAGATTATGTTCCAGGCTTATGGTGATAAGCAAGGGCCACTACATGGAATGTTAATCAACACTCCGTATGTGACAAAGGACTTGCTGCAGTCCAAGAGATTCCAGGCACAGTCATTGGGAACAACATATGTCTATGACATTCCTGAAATGTTTCGACAGGTAAGAACAGTGTGCTGGATTGTCTCATGATGATTTCATGTTCAGAGAGAAGAGCTTGCTCACTGTCCCTCTTAGATCACTGCAGATTTCATAGGACCTTATGTGAAGCTTGAGGAATGGAGATTTTCTCTTATGAGAAGTAACTTCAGTGGCCATCAGCCTCATATGGTCTCCCCTCCTTTCTTTTGCACCTGTCAAAAAGAGAAGTTTTAGATTTTAACCTAACCATCATCCCCTAGGACAGTCAAACTCTGGGAACCATGCTTTGTTTAAACTATTGTGCGAACAAGCCAGGATGTAAAATTGTGGCTTGATCCTGGTTTGTTTGCACTAATCATTGGTGAAACAAACCAGGATCAAGCCACAAGTGCAGACTTCACATAGAACTGTTCCTAAATTATAATCAACAGGAACAACTTCCAAAAGCAAAATCAGAGGAGAGAAGCATGCAAGTGGAAGGCCTCTTGAAGCTTGCCCTGGTAACAGATCAGAGTTTTCTTTTGGCTCTGAAGCTAGCTGCAAAGAGGGTGGTGGTGATGAGCGTTGTTATGATTATATATATTAATAAAAGCTTCTTATTTTTCTCTTCCAAATTTGTCTAGTCTTTGATTAAATTGTGGGAGTACATGAAAGAATTTGCAGTTCTGCCTTCGCCTCCCCTTCCTTCTGACTTACTGACATATACAGAACTGGTCCTGGATGACCAAGGCCAACTGGTGCATATGAACAGACTTCCTGGAGGAAATGAGGTAAGTAGTGGTCATGGTTATAATGATGATTGTGATCATTTATTACATTTTTATTCCAGTAAAGAAAACTCTCAAGGTGGATAACAAGTACCACGACAATGCTCTCTTTATTAGTGAGTTCTGCGTTATATTTTAATGTCAAACTTTGTGTTTGAGTGGACATTTCCTACAACGGCTGCTGTCTTCTTGTTGTTCCTCTCTTCCTGGAAGTGGGGCATCGTCTTGAAATTGAATGCATTGGCTCTAAACCAGTGGTTCCCAACCTTGAGTCACCCAGGTGTCTTTGGACTGCAACTCCCAGAAACCTCAGCCAGCACAGCTGGTGGTGAAGGCCTCTGGGAATTGCAGTCCAAGAACCCCTGGGTGACCCAAAGTTGGGAACCACTGATCTAAACAGCGATCCTGTATTGCATTCAAATCAGTCTCTCGGGTTCTTCAGCCAATGGTTTCTTCTCTTTCCTGTCCTTCTTTGCCTCTTTGCTTTATCCTGAAAGATCAGTTGTCCTAATCTATACTTTTTCTTTCTCATTAAATGACTGAATTCTTCTGTTTTCATACGTTTTAAATGTTTTATGATTTCTTGGTCTGTACTCATTTGCCACGGCCTTCCTTCACTGCTTGCTCGCCTCTGCTTTTTTTTTGCATTACAAACACAGGAAACTGCCTTCTGCTGAGTCAGAACCTCAGTCCATCTGGCCCAGTATCGCCAGCGCTAACTGGCAGCAATAGTTCTCCTGGGTTTCAGGCGGAAACTCTGTGTGGAGATGCCTGGGCTCAAACCTGGGGCCTTCTGTTTGTAAAATTTGCCATCTCTCACTGACCCACGACGCTCGTGGGCTTTATTTGTATTTTAATGTTGCTTGTGGCATAAGCATCTTGGAGAATTTTGAATGAGAAAGAGGCTTAGAATGGAGAGCGCAGGAACAGTGGTGGGGAGGGAAAAAACAGAATTGGTGGTCCATCGCCCAAGGGCCGTTTTAGATGTTCAGTCACATGGAGGTTAGGTTTGTAAGTCATGAACTAAGAACACCCTGTCCCTAGTTCCGAACCTTAACTTTCTCACAAAGTCACTGTTGTGCTGCCATGGACGGGTCAGGATTGCTGAAGCCTGAAAGAGGGAGAAAATAACTATGGGTTTCTCCATTGTGGTTTTTTTTAGCTGTGAGTACTGTGGTTTCCAAAAGGGCACCGTCTACACTCGGGAAGGCTATAAACATCAGGTTGCGGAGAAACCCATGATATGCAGAAGAACAATCAATCAGTAAATACATACCATTAAATGAAAAATAAATTAAAACTGTGTAGTGTGGGAATCCCTCCCCAAAACCCAGCAGAGATAAAGACATCCTTAATGTCCTCAGAATAGTAAGTGACCTGTGGGTGGGGTGGAGGAATAGCACCGAGGGGCTGGAATCCTAAGCAGAAGCTCCTCTGTGTTGCATATATTTTATTGCAGTATCCTTCTGTACCGATCTTATTTGCCAACTTGAGATTGTGGAGATGAAATACATGTGAAGTGCCTTAGACACTGGAAATACATGGTGTCGATGTTGTGATAGTGGCTGATTGGTGGATTGGATTTAAAGAATTTCTAAGCCATCCTTCAGTTAAAACCTTTATGTACAGTTTAGGATGGCTGGATAGCTTGATTAAAGAAAAAAACCGTAAAAAAATTAAAAATATTAGCAGCAGAGCCCGAGGTCAGGAGTTCGATTCCCCCACTGTGCCTCCTGACAGAATAGCCAGCCTGAGTAGCCTTGGGCAAGCGGCACAGTCCATGGACGTCCATAGAAGAAGGGCATGGCCAACCACTTTTGAACACTTTATATTAGGAATCCTTGGAAAGGGTTGCCATAAGTCAGAATTGACTTGACAGCATGTAATTATGTTAATGTGCAATTAAAGATGGGAGAAGGGCTGTCTTGGTTGCTCGCAGAAGAGCCCAAGTTCAACCTCTGGCATTTCCAGGCAAGGGTAGGAAAAAGCCCAACGTTCACAACCATGGAAAAGCCCCCCCGCAGAGCAGCATAGTAGACGATGCTTTGTAAGGCATCTCTTTCGACATTCCAAAGATAAGAAATAGAAACCCTCCTGAGCACAAAAACATGGAAAAACTGAAAAGAGCATTAGAAATGTATTGGAATGCCTAGGTGAGTGAAACCAATGTGCATCTGGTAATACGAGAGCCCTTCCAGGAAGGGTTGATTTCCAAATATATGGAGCTTTCTCGTTCTGCCACCTCACTTTGGTTATTGCCTGCCTGTTTTCCGATGGAAGGGGTAGCCTTGGAGGGAGCTCATGAGAACAAACGCAACACCCGTGGTTTTAATGTTGTTTTTTTTTTAATACAAAGTGGATGGGGGAATCCTGAACACTCAGTCAACCTAGGAAACTCCTTAAAGAAATACTGATTACTGATAAGAGCCATGTTTTGTCCCGGAAGCAACACAGGATTTAAGTCCCCTTACTGCCTGGAAGAGAAGGAAGATTTTAAGAGGCAAACACAACCTTTCCTAGGTGGAAACCTTTTAAATTTTTGATATTTTCTCTTTGCAAGCAAGACGAAGCCACAGCACAGCGCAGCGGTCTCTCCACGGGGTCTTTGTCTGGCTACATTCCCCCCACCCCGGCTCCACTCCTCCTCGGTTCTCATTCTCCATTTGGAGTGGTTGGAGACCAGGAGAGTAGCAAAGTTCCCGAGGGAGGGAGCTGTGTTCGGGCTGAAATTACTAGCACAGAGCTGCCTGGGCATGAACATGTAGTGTTTACTCTGCCAGTATGAATACAAATAGTCTTATTATGTGGGACCCTGTACCCGAAGACCAACCACTCACGTTGGCTGGCTGGCTCTCGCTCTGTCGCCAACACACACTTCTTTTAACCCCTGAAAGACTTCTGCGTGCCTTGGACAGAAACGTGTGTGTGTGTTTTCCTGTTCCTAAACTTTAGAGAATGAAGGCTATCTCGTTTGCACTTCTGTCCGTAATGAAGCTAACTCATTCTCCAAGTCTGTCAGAGTGACACACCAGCCGCACACGATGCATGGGCAGGCTTGAGGAGGGCTCCCAGTTTGCAAGACTAGAACAAATTGAAATAAACCTGGGGTCTCCACAGGTGGCAGAAGTTCACCAAAAGCCTCCTCACGGCCATCTATCTTTCTCTCCACCCTCCCATACTTGGCCAAGCTGCTGGGGGATTCTGGAAGTTATACGACAGAGAATAACTTTTTTTTCTGACAAAGCCCAGCTTTAGACACTCGGAAACGACCCAAGTGAGATATGCTTGTTCTGCAGGCTTCTTGAATTACAAAAATACACTTCCAGGTAATGATGGTCAGTGTTATTGAAACTTGATTTGAATTTACATTCTATCTAGTCTGAGAATACATCTCAGCAGTTTAATTTTTGAGTTCTGAGCAATCGTGGGGGAAACTTTTCTCCTGAGGGCTGCCCTTCCTGTTTTAGGGAAGCCATCAGCTGAGCCATTTCCTGGTGGTCTTGGTTACTATTGGTCTGGTTTTATTTTTGTGAGGTCTTCATATCCAGTTGTGTTACCAAAGCCTTGGGAAACAAGGGTGAGAAGGGCTCCTCGTGTGAGGATAAGTTGTGTTCTCCAGGAGTGAGCGGCTAATCTAAAGATGAAATTGGAGCGGTCAGGAGTCTGAAGGAGAAATGAAACCCGGTGGGTGACGGGCTGTTTGTAGATTTCAGTGTTTTGCACACCATTTGAAGCAGTTGTGTCCCCATATCTTGACAATTTTTCTCTCATATATTTGTTTATATGAAAGATTTGGTTGCTACCTTTCTGTCCTATGACTTGTTAAGTGAGGGTGAAGAAAAAAAACACGTTAAAATCACAATGAAGTAGCATATTTGGACAACTGGGAAGAAAAACGTAGAAACTTTGTTGGTTAATTAACCATGGTTTGTTGTGTTGTCTGGGCCAGAACATGGTGGTTAGCCGTGCTTAGTTCCAAATAGCATTTCAGACTGTTGTTTTGTATGTTAGCATGTGCTGTGGTTAAAATTAACTGTAGTTCTGGACCTGAACATCATGGCTGATTAACTGAAGCAGGAACACCTAAACTTCATTGTTGGATTTTGTATGGAGCCAACTGTTTCTGGCGCTCACAGGAAAACAAGAAGTGAGGGAGACAGCTGAGCCGCCTTCTGGAGAGCATTTGACAGTCACGTTGCCACAGCCGAAAAGGTCCCGTCTCTAGGGCCTATCTGTTACACTTTCAATGACTACAAAAACAGTCTTCTAGTTAACGTGCTCTGCACTAAACTGCCCTTGTGACCATAATATTTCAGCGGTAGTCCAGAGGTCACAATCCTGTTTTTCACTAGGTGGATGATGCAAGACCTTTCTGGTTTAATTCAGGAGCTTTAGCTTTTGCTTGTAATTCAGTGCCGTCCTTGAGCAGTGGAATATTGGAATGAAATTTGGTACACATGTTCAGAACAGTCCTACATATCAAGTTAAAGTTTCAGCTTGTTGTCAGTGCAGTTTTCAGGTGTATCAATGGAAGATGAAAATGGGGCGGGGGGGAAATGTGCTCTCGAAGGAAAGTTGAGATATAAAATCATAGAATAATGGAGTTGGCAGAGGTCTTATAAGACCATCAAGTTGAGCCCCCTGCTGAATGCAGGAATCCTAATCATAGCATATCTGACAGAGGGCTGTCTAATTTTCTCTTGAATGCCTCCAGCGTTGGAGCACTCACCCCATCCCAAGGTTGTTGGTTCCATCGTTGTACTGCTCAAACAGCTGGGAAGTTTGCACATTAGTGTGAAAGATGTCACATCTGGCTGTATCTGCACTCTTTGTAAAATGTGTCATCTCCCTTGAAGATACTGGAGTAAGAATTGGTGTCAAATGTTCAGGACAACAGTTCTACATTTCATGTTCAAATACCATGGCCGTCCTTGCATCGCAGCAAAGATCAGATCATCGTGAAATATCTCTCCTGAGTGCAGAGATATCACAGTGAAGCTTCGATTGTTCTTTTGTGCCATTCTCTCTTTGAATTTGAGAAGCCAATCTCAATGTCTGTTTTGGAAGCTGGGACGTAAGAATTGTCCCTGCTGAATCAGACCATAGGTCTAATAGCCCAGTGTCATATTTCTCTTAATAACCAGTGAAATGCATCTCAAAAAAAAATCACAAGCAGGGCATCTATGACACATACACACACAAAACCCAAAACAAAGCAAAACAAAAACTCTCTTTGGAAATTATAACAAAATGTTGCGGTCTGGGGTAGGCCTGTTCAGAATGCCAGCCAGCCAGGTCCTTTCCCCACCGTATGTAATAGATGGTGAAAAAGTCCTTAGGAAAAAATGAAGCTTGTCGTAGTTAAATCTGTAGTGACTTGACTCTGAAGATTTGAAACTCTTCATGCCTTGAGCCTGAATGGAGAAATCTCTATTTCACTTTCTTGCGCATTCAGAATTTTTAACCCTCTTGAATAAAGAGGTGTGTGAATTTTGGTAATTAAAAAAAAAATGAAATAAAATTCTCTTGCATGTCTAACTGTGACTTGCTCAAGGAAAACAGCCTTTTGCTGTTTGGGTGTGTATTTGTTTTGACTGTGAACTCTCCCCCTCTTGTTGCTTGCGAGAGGAAGGTAGTCTGTCTCCCCCTTTTTGGCAGGAACTGCCCTACAGCCCTGGAGCAGAGCCACCCAGAAGGTCCTTGTTTTTCCCCCATTGAAGGACTTCTTCCTTGTCTTTTTGATTGGCACTGTTGGCAGCATGCCCTCGCTCCAGCCAGCCCTTCAAAATCACCCGTGTCTCGGTTGTCTTCCCCCCCTTTCGACGCTAGATGTCACACTCCTTCTTTTACACCAGCGGCAGGTTTAGAATAGGGACAGAAATCCTCTAAAAAAATTGAACTTTTTCTCAAAAACACTCTCCTTGCTGGTAGACATTGGCATTCAAGTGTCTTTGCTGGACAGAAGCGGCTGAAGGGTTATTAGGAAAAGGGTGCCCTGTGCAGACAGGTTTATACCTTTGGGTTTCTTTTGAGGGCATAGTGTAAGATTGCCCTCTTTTTAAATCTCAGCAGGCTGGCAGATTGACCACCTCAGGGATCGACTGACCCGCTTCCTTGTAAAGACTGAGGGCATTCAGGAGTGTTTCAGCATAATGTAATTATTAATGGGAAATGAAACAAAACACAGAGCAGCCCAAGGCTGCGCGCATGAGCCGGTTTCACCCTTCCCATGGCAAATGTTGCACTTCAGGGAAAATGGCAAATAGCACCCCGAGAAGTCTCGGGGGGGGGGGGGAGAGCACAATTTTACCATTCAGAGACTATCCTTCTGGGTCTCTTTCAGGCCCCAAATGGTGTGTTAAAAGAACCATTTTGGGGGGAAAAGAGACCATTTTCTGACTTGAAACAAGTTGCAGGGTTGGGAGCAAGCTAAGTCTTAAATGATACCCAGGGTGGCATAGCGGGCCGAGTGATGGAATAGGATTCAGGAGGCCTGGGTTCAAATCCCCACTTAGCCATAGAAGCTCACTGGGAGTGTAGAACCGGTAAAAACCACTCCTTAAATACGTCACTCACAACCTTATCAGAGCCGCTGTTAAGTCAGTTCCTACTCGACGACACAGAATAGCAACCCATGAGTGGCAGATCACACAGACCCTAGAGACTTTGGGTTGCGCTGTTTACCAGTTTTTTTCGAGAAGGATTTCATGCCCACCCCACCCCCTGGGCAGAATGAGGGAGGCAGACCTCTGAGGTCTAAGAGAAGTGGAAATGATCCCCGGAACATCAGAGATGGCCACCTCCTGGAATACATTGTCGACTTCCCCCACCCCCCATTAAAATGTGCTTGATCAGAGTTCTTGCCACTGAAACCTGTCCTTATTTTCAAGATTATTATCAATGGCAAAAAGGCTTAAGTAGATCATGTAATTCCCCCGAGCACCCCACCTCCAGGTTTGCTGGCTTTCTTTCCCAGCTGACACTCACCAGAGTTCCTGGAGACCCCGGGAGGCGCTGGGTCTTTGTTGCAGTATTCTTGGGTTGCGTAGCTTTGTTGCGCTTCTGGAAACCTTTGGGTCCTACCAGTCGTACTGTTTGCCTCTCTCCTGCTTCTGAGTAGCCCAGTTTGGGCTTGGGTTTTGCTGGCGCAGACAGAATGTGTTTGCTCCTGGAAGGAGTTGCCGAGCTCGCTTCCAGAAGATCTGCTGATTTGCATCTCCAGATAATAGCCACATACGCCTATTCTTAATACGACTAACCATTCCATTGATTGGATATCTGCATAGACCACCATCTTTTGCAACAGATAGTTAAATGGCTTTAAAAGGGGGATTCAACAAATGCAAAACTGGGGATACATTTATCTGTGGCTGCTGGCCATGTCACTTGTGTGCTACCTCCAAGTTTCAAGGGGCAGGCTCTGAGTACATCCCTCTGGGGAACAACAGCAGGAGCGAGCTTTGCCTTCAACTCCTGCTTTTGAGCTTCCAGAGGGGCCTACGGTTTATCATTGCAGGGCAGGCCCCCTCCTCTCTCGCATGGACACCTTGGTCAAGCCCCACTCTTGTTCCATGGGTTTCTTTCAGGTTATTCACAACCTTTTGGGAAGCTCCCCTAAAACCTCCGGGACTTCTTGCACCCCGTGGAATCCCACGGACATACACACACCAAGTTCTTAAAGTTGTCATTATTCTGCGTTGCCTACGGATGATGGGAGTTGTTTTCCATCAAGCTCTGAGAGGCTGGACTAGATAGATCTCTGATTCCACCAGTGTGCCGTTTTAGGAGCATCCTGGCGTCAATGCAGGTTGTAAGAATACATTAAAATATAAGCCCATATCTGTATCCAGATGTATAGTGCATTTAACTGTAACACTTCCCTGGCCATTTGAGCCAAGAGGGTAATAGCTCCCTGTAGACAACTTCCGTGCCTTTTCCTTGGTACTAAAGGAACTTCGAGCCCCCGTCCAAAGGTAATTTGCTCAGAACGAACTTCCGTTGGTTCCGATCGTGAATAGCGTTGCAGCTTTCCCTGTTCCAAGTGCCTTTAAGCTGTGGCCTTCGATGTATATATAGAGAGAGCGGGAACATGTGTGAGAAATTATATACACACCACCGTACAGCCTGCGCATTATGTACCTTACTCTTTCTTTTTCCGCACATGCAATTCTGCACTCCTGTTGTTACCGAGGGAGCAAATGACATCCCAGCCCAGAACCCTAATCACAGTTTGGAACATGAGAAATAATGATTGCTTCTGATCGGAGGTGGTGAATAATTCATCGGTTTGATTTCCGCCCCCCCCTCCCCCTGCCTCCCCCAATCTTGGTCAGTGATACCTTTCCGACCAAATGCGTTTCTACAGGAGAATAATGGTTCCACTTCTTATGGAAATTCTGTGGCACACATCATTTCGCCAACACAGAAAAACACTTAAATTAGACTCTTAGCATCTTCCGGAGGCATCTCGCTCCCCCAGCTCTCCCGGCTACTTCCACACACACTTCCCTTCCCCTCCTCTTTTCCATTCTTCCTTTCTTGCTGTGGTGGCGACACCGGGGCAATGCAGGGATCCTTGCGGGAAACGCTACCTCGCCTCACTGCTCTGTCACTCGTGTCTTCACCTCTCTCTCTTGTAACATGCAGGCACCGTTCCTCAATCTGAAACTCTCAATAGGTTTGGGGTGACATTATTCATAATCCCCAACCATTAGCTCCGTGGGGTGATTTTGATGGAGGCTGTAGTTGAAACCTCTTAAGGGCCCCAGACTGAGGGCAGCAGATCTTGGAGTGTTTCCTGCCTGACGTGATGTTGTCATTGAGTTTCCCTGGTAGGGATATGAAAACCTGCCTGCTTCGTTACTGATGTCTTACTCAGAATCCTACTGGATTCTGTTTCTCACCTTGTCCCTGTTTTCTATCAGCTTGTGAGACTTCCCTTTTTTGTTCTTTTTTTTTTGCACTAAAATTGATGACTGGTTTGGTGAACATTTTTTCTAAGACACACGTCTAACACATTGGCTTTCTATTGGCTTAAAGCATCTTTGTTCTCTCAGTCTCTCTGTCTCTCTCTCACACTCTTGTTTACTGTAATGCCAGCTGGTAGGCTGCAGCTTCACCAGAGATGCTACTGTGAGGCCATAGAATCATAGAATAGTGACGTTGGAAGAGACCTACAAGGCCATCAAGTTCAACCCCTGCTCGATGCAGGAATACAAGTCAAAGGATGCTATGCGTGTGTTACACTCACAGGTTTACTCAGAATCAAGCCCTATTCAGTTAGGTGCAGCTTCCTCCCTCTTACGTGTGAGGAGGATTAGATTTTCAGGTCCTTTAATTGGCACTGTCAAGTTAAACTCAGATGTGACTGTTGCTTTTCTTGCTGCTTCTTTGTTTTTCACCACCTTCCTCCCCCACCCCTTCGCCACCATCCTATTTTGCTTTTGGCTTCTTCTGCTCCTTCATCTTCTGAAAAGATTCTTCCAATAACATTACAGTATAGTAAGCCGCCTTAAGTCCTTTTGGGGAGAAAGGTGGGGTAGAACTATTTTAAATAAATAAATAAAATAAATAAATATATCAGGATGAAATGACTTCAGCTGGACTTTTAAAATGATAAAGAGAATATGGTGGCACAATAAATGCAACTTGAAATTAGCCTGCATGATGATTTCTCTTGGTACTAGATCGGCATGGTGGCCTGGCGAATGACCCTCAAAACCCCTGAGTATCCCGACGGGCGGGACATCATCGTAATTAGCAATGACATCACGTACCGGATTGGGTCCTTTGGGCCCCAAGAAGACCTTCTTTTCCTTCGAGCATCAGAGCTGGCTCGGCAGCAAGGCATCCCCCGTATTTACGTGGCTGCCAACAGCGGCGCTAGGATCGGTTTGGCCGAGGAGATCCGCCACATGTTCCACGTGGCGTGGGAAGACCCGGCTGACCCTTACAAAGTAAGGCCATGTGGAGATAGAGCACGATACCAGAACTGCATAATAATGCAGCCAATCTTGTGGAGCTCCCATTTTGGGGATGAAAAGAAGATTAAACTCTCTCTCTCTCTGACACACATGCACAAGCGTAATTTGTGAGTTCTGTCCCAGCACAGCGGAGCTGTGGACACGAGGACCTAGAGTGTAATCAAAAGTATGGCAGAGATAAGAGGTGAATCACAGCCATCCATTCAGAACAGTTTGCTCAGACCTCCCCTTCCTGAGCTTTCATCCGCCACACATTTTTCTCTGCAACCGTGAAAGCTAGTGACAATTTTTAAAAAAAAGTTATATATAAAAAAGGGAAAAAATTACTAATGTGTCGTCATGTCTCTGCATGTTCCAGTGGTAAACACTGTGGCTACCACAAAGGCCAGAAATTCAGATGCTTCGCAGTGCCCAGCTTGGGTGTTCCCCAGAATTTTAACAAATATTTGTAAATTTCCAAAAATCACCGTTATATCTTCAAGTCCGTAAATTACAGGCTGTAACTTTTTATCCCTTAGAGATGAAATACATTGTTCCGAACATCATGTTTTTAATTTGCAAAATGTCACATTCTTTGGGGAGTGCGGTAACGTTGGTTGGAATGAAAACAAATTAACTTCTCTGATGATGTTTTTTCCTGCTCTCCCCCCCCCCCCCCAATCTCCCCGTCCCCTAGGGATTCAAGTATTTGTACCTAACTCCTCAGGATTATAAGAAAGTCAGTGCCTTGAACTCGGTACATTGTGAGCATGTGGAAGACGAAGGAGAATCTAGGTAGGTGTATTTAAAGCCTGGGATCAAAAACAAAACACAGTCGTTACTTTACATCTGTGGTTCTTTATAACATGTTTTAGCATAGGTTTTGTCTTCTGACAATATCAAGGCCCAGTTTTGTTTTTTACAATATACTGTGGAGAGGATCATCATTCATTCTTGCACTTCTACACAAGGAATGTCTGAAAGAACGCCCCCCCCCATGTGGCAGGAGGCAAGTCGGACACCCCCTCTCTCACATCTTCTTGGTCCCCCCTCCCGGAAGTCCTGGTTCACAGGACCCCCCCTGATAGCCAGGCATTCAGGAAGCGGCCTGCTTTGGGTTAGCAAGAGCCGAGCAAGCCTGTTAATGATAAGACAATTTGGAAGTCATCGATTCATAGGGTTGCAATGGATCAGGGATGACTTGACAGCGGAGAACAAAAGCAATGATTGTCGGAACCTATTAGACAGACGGATGGGAGTTAGATATTTTGACGGGATGAAATATAATAGGCTAAAGTCACGACTGAGCTAAAGCCGATCAATGCTGGCATCCTAAAATGAAACATATTTTGCCCTAGCACCCATGACCGATGAGAAGACATGCTGGGGGTGATGCCTTCCTTTCCGTGTCGTAGTTCAGCCTTCTGGTTCCAAGATAAATCCCTCATCGTTGCATGCGGTGCTACTATAAAATTTGTTGCAACCTTCGGGACTCACCACTGTGGAGCTTGGAACGATACTTCTAAAAACCCTTTTATCATGGAACTCCTTATATAGTTGGGGGGAAAAGCAATTCATTACTGTTAATAATTGAAGATCTTTCTCTTTAAAAATCTACTTGTTTCATTACTTGCTATTTTGCTCCCTACTTTTTTTATTACTGTCAGATTCTTCCCCCCCCCCTTTTTGTTGCTGTTGTTGTTGTTGTTAGGACTGATTGTGGGATGACATAAAACTTGGAACAATTCTGTTCAAAATGTCTCTAAGAATGTGCTTTAAAAGTAACTTTGAGAAGTAGAATTTTAACAGGAAAGAAAGAGAATTGCGCACTTCACCAAAAAAAACCCTTGTCGTCACTTGCTGTGTTAGCTGCCAACATGTGGCCTCCTTGCATTATAATTACCTCTCCCGAAAAAGTACCTTATTGCAAGAAACTTTGTTAAAGCTCCACATACTGAGGTTGTGTCACTTTGGGGCTGTTGGTGGTCGGCGTCCTCCACGAAGCACTTCTCCACAAACCATAAACTGTAAATGTGATTTTTCTTTCTCTTTCCCCTCCTTTCTCCTCAACCTACCAGGTATAAAATTACAGATATTATTGGGAAAGAAGAAGGCCTTGGGACTGAGAACCTACGAGGGTCTGGCATGATAGCAGGAGAGTCATCTCTGGCCTATGAAGGGATCATCACCATCAACCTGGTAATTTGCAGTTATGTGTGTTTGTGTGTGGTGGTGGGAGCTAGAAATATTCAATATATCAACTATTTGGGAAGGCTTCCAGGAAGCTGAGGCTTTCTGATTGCCTCTAGGATTCCAGGACGTCAGCTGCTGTGATCAGGGGTCCTTTAGGGTTGGGTTAGCTCTGCTCACTCCCTGAAAGAGCTCTCTGTTTTCTCCATTCCCTCTTCATGCCTCCAACATCCTTTGCAATGCGGGGCGATCCTATCCGTCCCCAGGGTGTCCACTGCAAAGTTGTCCCAACCCTCAGAGCTAACTGATTGGAAGAGTGACTCAGGCAGAGTAGCAACAGGCAGCTCCTTTTTCTGAGAGCGGACGAATCGGCAGCTTGTCTGCACCGAGGTTATTTGAGTGATCCAGCCGTACCCAATGCAACAGGATTGCCGGCTCTCAAAGGATGACAAGTGGAAGGAGGGGGAGCAGGGACCCATCCTGAAACACAGTGTGATCATTCTCCTCTGTGTGGGGTGGGGGGAGAAGACTAATAGTAAAATGGCTTCTTCACCTGGTGACACACAGTGGCTTCTCCTGTGATGTCCTTCTTTACCATGGTGCAGTATTTTGGAAAATACTGTGCTGTTCTCCATCAAGCGGTGCTCGTTCTTTAGTGTATTCCTGATTCTGAAACCCTTTTAGAGACGAATCAGACACAACATTAATGGCATGAACGCACTGGCACAAATAGAAGCTTCCGCCAGGGCTATCAAGAGGTATATCAAGAGCTTGGAAATAACGTGGATGTTAAAATGGTAATTTTTTCATCAAGTGGAGGATGTGCCAATAGGGGTGGTAGAAAACCAGGGGGTGGGTTGGGCGATCTTATTGGGCTTGGAGGCTAAATGCATATCTCAGGACACCAACCAGTCCCAGAAATGGCTGGGGGAAACCCCTATTTTGAAAACAAGCACGCAAACAGGAAGTGCCCTGTTTGGTTTCTGTCAGTGTGGAGTAGCAGTTTTGGGGAACCGCTCATCCTTGGGGCTGAAACCTCATGCTCCAGGAGTAGAAACAGACCCTTTTGGGGCCCCCAAAAATCATTTTAAATTGGCAGGTGTTTAGCCTTTCCCTGGGGCTTAAAAAAAATGCCCATGGGGGGGGGGAACCCACATAAAGAATAATATTTTGAAAATAACATTTGAAACATTCTAACATGACTTTCAAAGCATAATATGTAAAAGTCTAGGTTCATTTGCTTCTAACTACTTTAATATCGACGTGTTAAGTCCAACGCATGCTTTCCAAGTCTTGGGTTAGACACTGTCCTGTTATTCCTAATTGCTTCTTAGGTGTCGGACCTGCACACACACACACACTCACCCCCCTACCCCGCAAACTGCTTTTTTCTGTTTTAGTTGTTGCTTTGATATACATTCACACACCCAGGAATCCAAACCCTTGTGAGTAGAAAAGTTGTGGGTTGGTGTGTGCAGTTACCAACACGTGCACCTTTCTGCTTGAAGGTGACCTGTCGAGCTATCGGAATTGGGGCTTACCTTGTCCGGCTGGGACAGAGGACAATCCAAGTGGAAAATTCCCATATCATCTTGACCGGAGCAGGAGCCCTGAATAAGGTAAGTCTTGACTTTTGGTTCAGGAATCTGGAGGTGGTTTCTCTCCTCCCTTAAGGGGGGCATGTTGAGGTCCTTTGGATGGCTGTCCATCTTTTGTTCGGTCTGGAAAGGATGTGGTTTGGATTTGGTCCCAATGGAGAAAATCTCTTCCTCTGCAGGTAAGGTTCCTTTGCCTGGATAGGTTGATAAAGGCAACTTGGTCGAAACTGGGTTGGATACTAGCATGGATGATGAATATGGGTTTTTGGTATGTCAGTGGCCACCTTACTTTGAAGGAGCTCAGCCCTCCTGCTATCTAAGACCCTATCCATTACAAAGGTACTTCTCCATCTCTCTTTGCTTATGGTCGGTCTGTGAGAATCTCTTTTCATTTCAGTGTTTCTCTCCAAATCCTACCTGCATTCACATCCTGTCCTCATTTTGGATCATTTTATGTGACATGTTTTGACATTGTGGGGCCACACAAGGCCTGGAGATTATCAGAAATTGTCCAGATGTCCACTGATCTTCTTCTTCTTTTTAAACACTTATAGGTTAATTTAGATTTGGGAGAACCCTCAGTTCAAAAAATCCTACTGCTGGATGCTAGCAGAAGCAAAATAAATAAATATCAATTTTTTTGCCCCCCCCCCCAAATGATAGATTTTTTCCCCTGCATCAGAAGGGTGATGGAGGTCTCCATGAGGGTCTTCAAAATGGCCTTGGAGGGGACATACCTTGCTCTCTTCAGACGTAAGCCCTGTTTCTTTGTAAAATGTTGCCCAGGGAGGTGTGCTCTGCCGACTTTCAACTTTTCAAAAGCAGCAATCCAATATGCTCTTCTTTAAATTAACCTCTGGAATGGATCTGCTGATGGTGGTGTATGATCTTTATTCTAGGTTTAAGCCAATGCTGGATTTTTAAAGTGGCAGTTTTGATTGTTGTTTGGCTGCCACACTTTTATTTTTCTTCGTATAATGATTGCGTCGCTGTAGGAGATGGCAGAATATCATAAATACTGGAAGTATTTTAGAATAACAGCACACACTTTAAGGACCGTAGAACCTAGAGGCAGATGTGTTGACATATAAACAAAGTCCAACATCTAAACTCTGTGTCAGGGTGATACTTACGGTCAGGACAGCTACAAAATAAAAAGGCAACACAAAATGAACCACAACTTTTTGTTTTTTAAGTTGGCCAAATACAAAATTTGGATTTTGAACTTTAAAAACTGTGTATCGTTCCTTGCCTCTCACTTGAGCACCTTTTCACAATGGTGGCCTGCTTCCATTACTGCTTTGAGACCTGATAATGTGCACCATTTGCCCAAGGAACTATAAAGGGACTTAAGAAGGTGTTTTTTTAAATATATTTTTTTAATTTTACAAGGGACTTAAGAAGTTTTAAAAAATATTTAAATGAAAAATACAGCTTTAAAAAATACAATAAATTGCACTGTTTAAAAAGCAATTAACAGTCATATTAAAACTAATGGAAAAAATGCTAAACACTTTAAAAGCTCATTAGAGAGATAAGGCCCTTTATATAGAATGGCTGTTCATAGGTCATAACGAGCTTTTTCTGTTGCGTCCAGGAACAAACTAGTAGCCAGTCAAGATTTTGTAGCAGAAAGTAAGTGTTTTATCTTTGATCACATTCTAAAAGCTGTGAAAAAACAAACACCACACACATGTTTTCATCAAGTCCGCAACTCCTGTCATTCCTCATCCTGATGGCCATGTAGAGGTGTGAAAGCTGGACAATGAAGAAAACAGAAAGGAAACAAATGGATCCGTTTGAAATGTGGTGCTGGAGGGGAGCTTCGCGGAAACCCTGGATTGCCAGAAAGACAAACACGTGGTCCTTGATGAAATCAAGCCTGAACTATCTGTAGAGGCAAAAATGTTGAAACTGAGGCTTGTCCTACTTTGGGCACCTCGTGAGAAGACAGGATTCCCTGGAAAAGACAACAATGCTGGGAAAGGTAGAAGGCAGCAGGAACGGAGGAAAACTAAATATGAGATGGAGTGACTCCCTAATGGAATCCACAGGCTTGAGTTTGCAAGAGATCAGCTGGGCTTTTGATGAGGGGACCTTCTAGAGATTACTCATTCATAGGGTCACCATAAATCAACGGCGACTGGACAGCACATCACGGCAGCAAGTTCTTGAAAATCCTCCAACCCTTGTTTTTCCAGAACAACATCCCTTCTCCAAACAAGGAACAGTGGCGGTGGCAGTGGTGGTGAAGGTGGGGGTGACGGGGAGCCAGCTTATTTGGGGCCCGGTGTGCTAGGCACCTAAATGGATTGTTCCCTGGGGACAAAATTGCCCCAACCCCACACCCGTCCCACTTTAGGCTTTAAACAGGGTTGGGAGGAAGAGCCAAAGGCCAAAGCTCTTAAATCAACCCACCACCCAGGCAGCAGCTGTTGGAGATTTATGCTTGAGAGCCTGCTTCCTGTGCGCAGAAGAGAGAAACAATTTGCCCTTGAATTACGGACAGCAAAGGGGGGGGGGGGGGAGAGAGAGAGGAAGAGAGAGAGAGCAGGTGGCAGAGACGGGCAGTGGGGGAGAGAGATTTCACTTTGATTTCCTTTCTTGGGGCCGCCACCTAATCCTGGAGATTTGCAGCAAAGCAGGAGGCTTCAGGTCTTGCAAACGCCGCCATTACCACGGGGGGGGGGGTAACCGCCCGGCGGTGTGTCGGCCTGTTCCCGCAGAGCTCTCGAGAACCGGAGAAGGGCCGTATTGGACCAGGCCAGAGTCCTCTCGAACACAGCACGGCCAAAAGGAAACAGGGCAAGAGGGCAACAGCATCCATCTGCTCAGGTTCCCCCCAGCACCTGGTCTACAGAGACACAAGGTTCATGACATCTCCTTTCTGCTTTTCATCCGGTATGTCTGTGGGGTAGGTCAGGCCGAGGGAGAGGGCCTGGCCCCAGGTCACCCGGCGACTTCCATGGCTGAACCCCAGGTTTCTGAAGCCCCCGTCTGACTCTGTTAAGCACTACACTTCAGCGGCTTTTCGTTTCTCCTGCTGGAGGTGCTGTACAGCTGTCATGACCATTCACGGTCTCAGAACAAGCAGACGCATCACAGTTGCTTATCTTGGGAATGGCCAGAGAGCCGTTCTTGGTGTCAGACCACCTACGTGTGTATTGTACAACACACATACACACTGTATAGCAAGAGTGGTTGAAGCTCAAGGGGAAATCCTGCTCCCCTGGGGTTCCCGGGCTGGCCTTGTCTCCGTCACTGTTTTATCACTGGCGGCTGTCTTGCTAACCCTTGTGTGTGTGGGTTTTCCTTCATTCTAAAAGGCTAAACACCTCTGCTAAGGCTTCATAATCGGCAGTCAGAGTTTAACACGGTTTGATTTCACCCTTTTGCCCTGCTCACCCACGGCGTGGGGCTCCCAAGGAAATGTCTGAGATTGATGCTAACCCTTCGGCTGAAAGAGGTTCTCTACCTTGTTTTCCAAGGAGACGTGCCCGGGTCTTGCCATCTGTGCCATCCCAGCCGGTCAATGGGAGGAGACGCCTCCCTTGACACTCTGGATGCTGGCAATGGTCAAGAGTCAGCTGTACAAGGCCTGGGGACCCAATGCCCAGCTCAGTCAATGGCAGTATCCCACGTTCAATTGTGCCTGTGTGATCGGAGGGATGTAGTAGCCCAAGGTCTCAATTTAATCCCTGGTGTCTCTGGCTCAAGTATCCAGATGGTGAGAAAGACCGTTGGCCAACTAGAATAAAGACTTTTGGATTAGACAGGGCCAACCCTACCATTAGGCAGAGGGGAGAAACCCTTCCAGTATCAAATCTCCAGAACAGTGGAGGCACATTGTGAACGCGCTCTCTCTCTGCCTGTTCTCCTCTGTCTCAGGACAGAGTGGTAAGTGCCGTGAAACCTAATAACATCTGCTTCGGTTCTGCTGGTTTACTTAGAAGAACCTGACTGAATTTTGGGGGCTTTAGCCAAGAAGTCCTCGCTGGAGTTTTCAGTTACTCATGGGTGGGGAATGAAGGCTCCCATCGGCCATTATGTCCCAGTAAGGATGAAAGAGGAAATGGGTAAGATTGGCTAAACTCTATGGGATTGGCATGGGATTAAGGGACTGGCCATTTCTTGAAAGAGACCCTGTACAGATGTTGCCTTATGGGCAGAGAGACTACTTCTCCCCTAATCCCTTGCACTTCCCACAGAGCATATCCACTCCTCTCCATTCGTCTGCCTCTTTCATAGGAACAGAACAGCTGATGGAGCTTTAATTCTCCCACCTGTAATTGAAAACCCACGTAAGAACTTTAATTACTTGGCCAAAGTCACCAGAATTCTGATTGGGGAAATTCCTAGTGAATTATTGGGGTCTGGAGTCTAATAAATACTGAAGTCCCATGCTTACTCGATAGTTCGGTGAGTTTGGTGCCTGGCTACGGAGCCAGCGTGTCGGGGTTTGGAGTTTGATTCCCTCCTGTGCCTCCTGGAGGAAAGGCCAGCCTGTGTAATTCTGAGCAGGCTGCACACTCTCAGAAGAAGGAAAGGGCAAACCACTTCTATACCTTCTATGCTTTATACCTAAAAAAACCTAGGAAAGCTTGTCATAAGTCAAAATTGACTTGACAGCATATGATTGCTATTGCTAAGCTGGAATTGCTCTGGCAGTATAAATATGGTTTATATTTACAGGATAAAATATTTCCTCTTTTGTATGTACAGGGTAAAATACTTCATATACCGAGCCCCGCGGTGAAGTGCTTAAATTGCAGTATTGCAGTCAAGCCTCTGCTCACAACCTGAGTTTGATCCCGACGGGCTCAGTTAGCCCTCTCAAGGCTGACACAGACTTCCCTCCCTCTAAAGTCGGTAAAATGAGTACCCAGCTCGCTGGATGGCAAAGTGTTCCTTGCTTAATTATGTTGTAAACCACCCAGAGAGTGCTCTAAGCACTATGGGGGCCGTATATAAGTTGAAACAACAACAGCAACGACATGGTTGAGCCAGGGGTGGTACCTGGATGCTCTGGTGTTGCATCTTTTGACCCCTCTCTCCCCACTCCCAGCCTTTGCGTTCAGTGCTGCGCATCGCCAGGCCATGCAGATGAGCCTAGCGGCTTCTCTTCCTTGCCCTGTGAGCCTTTCCGCATCTTTCATGCTCTCCCTCTCTCCTGTGGGTGCACGGCGCCAGGCCCACGGACCCTCCTCCTTCTCCCCCTCCCCTTTTTCTTTCCCTGCCCCCCCACTCCTGAAAATTGAAATAATGATAATGCACATCTCTCTCCCAACTGCATCAAAGTATCAGCACATCAAAAGCCAGGAGGCATGAAATGCAAATGGTACAGTGATGGCCAGATGGATGGCGCATGATCGCCTGATGCCCAATGAATTTTAAAAGATGATGGTGTACACGTTGGAGAAAGGGGGGGGGGAGACTTTGAAATAAACACGTTATCCTGGCAATATCCTGGTGTGTGTGTGTGTGTGTGTGTGTGTGTGTGTGTGTTCTTGCTGCTCACTCCTGACAATATTTTTTCACACTTCACTGAGCATCTACTCTATCCTCTCTCTCCCTCCTTCCTTCCTTCCATCTCTCTCTCTCTCTCTTCTCTGCCTACCTCTCTCGCACACGTCTCGGGTCGCGTCACTGCAGCTCTGGTGGATATAATAAGATATAAACCACGAGGTTGTTATTTGCATAGAAATAGCATGGAGCCCCCAGGCAGAATTGTGTGTGCGTACGGGGGGGGCGCAGAATAGGAGAAGCGGGGAGAAGGACACAGAGATCATTTGTCTAAAATTTTAATGGAAACTTTTGCTGATGCAGAGGATTTTTAGATTGTTGCTTAAATCAACTTTCTGTCCAAATTCTTCTGACAGCGCTCCCCCCCCCCCGCTGCGAGTCTCCCCCACAAACACACTCATGCACTTTGCTGTTTTGAAAAGATCCAGTGACGTACCGTTGGGCTGTTGGCATTCAGAAACATGTAGATTCGAGTTTGTTCACTTTTTATTCAAAACGAGCTGCGCAGTATTTATCTGTATAGATGTGTGTTACAGTTCATGCACACATCTGTAGAGAGAGTCATGCATGTACCACTGTTTATGGATAACACGTGTGTCTGAGCACACATGGACATACATAGGCTCAAATCTGCTTGTGCCTGTATATAAATAAATAGACAGGACTTGTTACTAGTTGAGTGCTGTGCTTTTCTTTGTAATATGCTTTTATTGTTCTTTTACATTTAATTCAGTTTGAATGGTTCGTCTTGTTCGATTAGCGGTTTGTTGTTCTTGTTGCATGCTGTCAAGTTGCCTCTAACTTACGGAGACACTATGAATGATTTTCAAAATGTCTTGTCCTCAACAGCCTTGTGAACTGAAGGCTGTGATTCTTTTAGAGAGTCATTCCGTCTCATATTTGGTCTTCCTCTTTTCCTGCTGCCTTCCACCTTTCCCAGCGTTATTGTCTTTTCCGGAGAATATTGTCATCTCATCGTGTGCCCAAAGTAGGACAGCCTCAGTTTCTTCATTTTTGCCTTGATTTGATTTGATCTAGGACCCCCTTGTTCGTCTTTGTGACAGTCCAGGGGAATCTGCAAAGCTCTCCTCCAGCACCATATTTCAAACAAATCATTTCCCCCCCCTCTCAGCTTTCTCTATTGTCCAGCTTTGACATCCATACATAGTGATTTGGAATACAACAGTGTGGATGGTCTTGGGTCTTGGTCTCCAGTGCCACATCCTTACGCTTGATGATCTTTTCCAATTCCTTCATTGCTGTTAATTGTACATTGCCACTCTTTTCACTCCTCATCCTTTACTATTGTCTGTAACGTCCAGAATATTAAAAAAAAAAGTTTTGGTATGATTTTCATTTTACACAATGCAGCTTGCCCAAACCAGGATAGCTTTATCTTCCTATATTCTTTAAAAAAAAATTCACTTCTAATATTATGAGTTTTTTTTTTCATAATTCTTCTTTTTTAAAAATTTTTTGTAAGCTATATCCCTAAGTATTTTATACTGTTTGTTATCTTAATATCATTTTTTTTCCTTTTGCACTCTTAGAAATGTATATTTCAATGCAAATTTTAGACTGCTAAAAACATAGGCGACTGTTGAAGCAGGAGAGAATCGTCTTGCAGGTGAACACATGTAAAAGTGCGATGGCCTGGAATTGTGTGCTTGTGTGTTTGTTCACACACATAGACATGATCCATACATTTCTCAATGCTTTTAATTTGGACTCCAAGTGAACTCCAGTGCAGTTCAGCTTCACTCAGTGAACTTGCCTCTGTGACTGTTTCTGATTCTTTAAAGAACCAGCTGGTTTGTTCATTTCCACTTTTATCCAGTTCAGGCTTTCAGGACAGGGTTCATCATTGATATTATCAAATACTGAAGAAAACCAATTTAATCTGCACCCCCATGTACAGTTCATATATTGCCCTGTTCCCCCCCTCCATCAGTGTCCCAAGCTGCCTTATAAAACCAGGAGAAGAAAAATGAAGTGCGCTTCACCTAGCAGGAGGAGGGAGGAAGGCAATGATAATATTCAGACTGCCACAGTAACTGTTAGAAGTGAATTGAATTACCCAATGAGTTAGTTTTGGGCAACGGGAGGTAAATCAATGTAAAATTTAAACTTAAACTATGCAGACGCTGAGAGAAAGTTAGTGGCATTTTAAACGGGGTGCCCGTCTTGCAGTCTTCACTGGCTGTCCATCCCACTCTGCCGACTGCTGGAGATGCCACCTTCATCTTTTTCCTCGAACTGGACACGATCAGCTCCCAGTTGCTCCAGGACTTACAGGGAGGGGGGTGCACCATAAGCAGTCGAGACCACCATCGCTGGCCCCTCAAATATATTAACATCAGGAAGGCCTGGGGGTGCTACTTCCTCCTCCTTTTAACTTCTAGAAGCAGAAAGGCACTTTTCAGAATTCTTGCCAACATTTCTCCGCCATGGTTTGGTGTCTGCCTCCCACTCCCGCTGTTCCCGTGCCCTACAATGATGTGACATTAGGCAGAGGGCCCTGTGGAAGGAGCAGCATCCCCAGATGTTCTTGGACAACAACTCCCAGAAGCCTTCACTTGCTGTGCTGGCCAGGATTTCTGGGAGTTGTAGTCCAAGAACATCTGGAGATCCAAGGTTGGAAACCCCAAGGATTCTTTAAGAGGAGTCTTCATTAACCTAGCTGCCTTTTCTCCCCTCAATAGAGTCAAATATTCCTGGGTGCTGTTTATGGTCACAGGCAACTGCTTAGTGTTCCAGATGTTGCGTGGCTGCATCTCACCAGCACTCACTTTTGAGCTATGCTGCTGAGAGGGCTGCCGTCTGGCAACATCTGGAGGGCCACCCACTGTACCCCTGGCTACATGAGGTGGAGAGGGAGAAACACGGGTAAGTCCGTGTGAATCAGGTGAGGTGGGGACCAACCTTAGATCCAAGCAATGTGGCGATTGTAGTCCAATTTTAAAACTTTGTAAAAAATGAGTATGTGACTTGTTACTTTTCTGAAGGGCTTTGCCCCTGTTGGTTACAGCACCAGAAGACAGACGTAGGACGGTATTTTACGGACCACTGCTGCATGTTCCCCTTCAAAGATTCCTATATTTGGGTCCTTAGGCTTCTTGCGAGGGGCCCCCGAGAGCCTCTTCCTTCAAAGCTGTGGTTCTTCTTCTCTCTCTCTTTTTTGCCAAGCCCATATCTAGTGGGGTTCCGGATCTGCCACAGATGCCTCTTGTCATGGCAAATGAGATCAAAGTAATAATGTGGGAGCCATTGTAGGAGAGTTGGAAGAGCGAGTGCCATCCCCACCATTCAAAGGAGCATTATAATTATTAATGCATGATATGAATCTTTCTGGAGTGGCACAGCATGACTATTAGGAGGGATACGGACGGGTACGGTGCCTTTGAGAATGCTAATGGGAAAGGAAGGGGGCAACGGAATGTCAAAAGGAAAGCGGCACTCCGCCGGCATCGAAACATTCTCTCTGGGCACGGGAGCTTTTTGCCAAGGTTATCCTGTTCTTTTGTTTCTAGAGTCACAATGGGCAAAGCCTGTGGCTCTGGAGGCTGTTTTTGCAGCCTCTCCTCCCCATCACACTCCACCATCCTTTAAAATATATATATATATTTTATCCAGGAAAAAAGGTCAATTGCCATTACTGGAAGGCTTCAGGAGCAAGGGTTCACCTTTTAAATAGGTTGCAGGATCCCTCCACCATGTTTAACATCCTCAAATAACCCTTTTTTTGAAGACCAGACATGGATGCATTTTTTGGGGGGGTCCACGTGGCCCTCAGACCCGCCAAAGACCCCTACTTTCTGTTTCAGGGAGAGGATGAGATGGGATCCCCAGTTCAAAGCTGGGGAAATGGTCTGGGTGGACCTCAGAGAAGCAAACCGATGGCTGAACTGGGATGAGACCGGGTCCAGGCTTGGTGTTACGCTGAATGGCATCCGGGGTCAACAGCTCTGTGGCTGGTTGGGGAAATGTTTCACGGAGGTGGACATGCATAGTGAAGGTCCTACCGTTCAGGATTTCATCCAGGAAGACCGGTCTCTGGGCCTCTTGTGATGCTCTACCACCTTTTGCAGAGAAGGCGAGAGGGGTTGTTCGTGGGGAGAACAGAGGGAAGTGTTTCGAGAAGAAGCAGCCAATAGGTCACAGAGAGGGTGGTAGAGACCCAGCTGAAAGTGACGGTGTGTGCATCCAGAGCAAGAAATGAGGGATTGAAACAATATAAACATGGGAATTGTTGACTGGAAAAGCCAAGGATACACTGAGCCAGAGTGTGGAAATGTTCCTTTTTTCAACGGTAACTCTTAGAAATGCTGGCCAGGGGATTTGGGGAACTGTAGTTCAAGCATTTCCAAACTCTGATGTTACCTCCTTTGTTTAGAACATTGAATGCCAAGTGGAGGAATGCTGATCCCCCCTCCGCCCCCCGTATGTCCCACACTGTTCCGTCTCTCGTCGTACTGTCTCTGTTGCCGTCTTACGGGCTTGAGGGAAGCTTTTATTCTCCAATGGCGCTCCTTCCTCTCTGTAGGGGAAGACTGTTCTCCTGGAGCACTGCCACGGAGATGGTGGCTGACACCATCTTGAGAATGCGTCAGGGTCCAGCAATAGAAGGGACAAAATCCCTCCTTCCTCTGTTGGTGAAGGAGAAGGGCTTTAGCCTTCTCTTCCAGTTTTAATACGCAGTATTGACCCAGAAGGGACACTTTGACATCCCTCTTTTTACATCTCCGAAAGAGACCCAAGGTTTTGAATGGGGGGAACCCTGGCAACCGGAGGTCTGGGGCCTTGTTTCCTGTGCCGCGTTGTGACGCCTGGGTGGAAGACGGGGGTCTCTTCTGTACCGCGGTCAGGCACCACCACCATGATCCGAGAGCGGTTGCAAAGCAACTCCATTAAGGGTAGTCCTATCATGCAGAGAGGGACTGGTAGCCCTTGCGAAGTCTCAGATTTTGTTCTGGCTTTTCGTTCCCAGCAAACGTTCCCTGGAGGGGGGAGACCAACCTGCCTGCAGAGGGTCCGCATTGGTTTTGCCTGCCAGAGGTTCCCAGGCACCTTGGCCGTTGGCAGCGTTGGCCGGGAAGGATAAGCGATGTAGTACATACAGCATAAGTGAAGTGTACCAGGTTAGGGAAAGCTAGTTCGCAGGAAGACCTTTGACAAACTGTCCGTTCTCTGTCCGTGATCTCTTTGTCGGGTCTAATTGATAGGGCCGTTGTGAGGTTTTATTTCCCCCCCTCCTCCCCAGCTGGCAGTGCTCTATCGAGTTGATCTATAACTCTGTATGGGTATTTGTGGGTGGGGAGAGTCTCTCTCTCTCTTCATTGGAGAATGAATTTCTGTTTTACCTCTTAAGACTTATTTGTTCATAATTACTAATTTTGGTCATCAGATCTTGTTTTTCAAAATAGCTGTAAGATTCTTTGACCACCTTTAAACAGAAAATCAGGGTATGGATTAGTTAATATTGTGCTAATTAATGCTATTGTGAGAGGTTGTTTAGAAATGTGACAGTTGCTTTTAAATGCATTTTTAGTATCAATTTTATTTACCGTTTGAAATATATTTGTTTAATTCTTTTTAAAGTATTTGTATACTTCCTTTTTTTTTTAAGCTTTTGAATATTGTCTTTTAAGGATATAAGCCGCCTTGGTTCCTTTTTGCGGAGAAAGGTGGAGTATAAACAAACAAACGAGCGAGCGAGCGAATGAATGAATGAATAAATAAATAAAATTGCTATGTTTAAGGGGAAAAATTAGAAATATGAATATTTATTATCCGTAATCTTTATTATTATTATTATTATTATTAATATATTGGGTATTTAAAATAGTAGAATGACTTTGGGAAATATTTCTGTTGTTCTTAATAACCAAAGTGCTAAAAAGGAGTAGCAAAGGGGGAAAGGGCCGTGGGTGCTGCTCGGAGGGAGACAGCCAAGTCGTTGCTCTGGTACAAGTGGAGAACCACGTGAAGCAGGTGGGCCTGAACAAGAGCTGCTCACGGGTCCGTCGGTTGGAGGGGCTGATTTCTTTTGCATTTGCAGTCTGTGGGCGTCTCCAGTCACTGGCAAGGTTTTCACAGCACCTCCTCCCTCCCTCCTCCCGCCTCTCCCTCCCCACAATCACTCACTAGAGGGAAAAAGAGAGTTTGCGAACGGCGCTTCAAATATATCACGCAATAGCGTACCATGAATTTCTGGTGAACCACAGCGGCGAAGCAGTTTTATTTATTTCCGTGACTTTAAATCAATACAAAGTAGCCCTCTCCGATCAGAGAGCTTCGGAGACAGAGCGGAGGACGAGGGGAAAAAATGAGCCCATTGTAGTCTTAAAACTTTGGGGGAAGGAGATGACAGCTATATAATTCCGTTTACTGGGCGCCTGGGGTTTTAATGTGGGGGTGACGGGGAGATCTTTGTGCATTTAGCGCTCCACACCTTCTAAAAAAAAAGATCGGCAGAGCTGATAGCAGAGGTAGAGCAGTGGCTTTAATAATCTCCATGCATTAGGCTGAGCCGATACATTCCCAAGTCAGAAAGCCCCCCCCCCCAACCGAATACTCGTAAATTACAAAGTGCAGAAATAGCTTGTGTCCATTCCTTGATTATAAAATGGCAACGATGCCGTCTTTTTGGGTGGAAGGGTGGGATTGACCACAGTGGTGAGCATGTATTTATTTATTTATTTATATTGGTGGTAGGCTATCCTGCATCTAGAGACAAGTTGCCTCTCGGCCCTAAGCCACTGGTTCAGGGTCTGAGACGAAATGGGTTGTCACACTGTTGAGGAGGTTTGGGCGCTCCCCGAATCAATGCAGACATAAGCGGAATATCACCCCGTTGGTTCCACAGAGTTGTCTTTCATTTGAGAAGAGACAACTTTTCAGAAATGAAATGAGGATTCATCCAACGGGAAGTTGAAAGGAGAAAACCGAAAAGTTTGAACGTCTCTTAAGGACGCTTGTGGGAATTGTATATTTTCTACAGATTAGAAAAGGCTCATTTTATTCAAGCATTTTAGATTAGGCATCCTTCAGTCTCAAGAGACGATGGTAACGTGCCCTGTATGGAGGACTTGGAACAGCGTCTAGTGTGGCTGAGAAGGCCAATTCGAGAGTGACAATCCCTTCCACGCTGAAGACAAATACCATCTATCCCCTGTCCAGCTCCCTGATTTTGCTGGTTTCGGGACTGCCTCTTTGCCTCGGCCTGCTGGACAAGTGTCTCTTCAAAATGGGAGAGGCCATGATGCACCGCCTGCCTCCAGGCTGAACGCTCAGAGGTCAAGGTTTCCCATCTGTTGAGGTACTCCACCTTCCTTCCAGCAAAGACAAAATATTTCATACAGCTCGGTGGTGATGATCTCTTTACAGCACTTCAGCAGGGATGTTATCCTTCCCAGGTGCCTTGCCGGAGGTGAGGGAATCCAAGGCAACTTTTATTTCTGCTAAAGTTGGTTCGCTGTCCAACTCTTCCAAGACAGGCAGGCACTCGATATTATTTAGTGCCTCTTCGGTTACTACATTCTCTCTGGAATATAGCTCAGAGTAGTGCTGCACCCAGCATTCCATGTGCTGTGCTCGGTCCTGGATTATCACGCCTGTAGCAGACTTCAAGGGAATAGATTTCTTCTGTATTGGACCTAAAGCCTGCTTGATGCTGTCATACATTCCCTTGATGTAACCTGTGTCCGCTGCTATCTGTATCTGAGAGCAGAGCTGAAGCCAATAATTCTTGGAACATCTCCTGGTAGCCTGTTGGACTTTGCTACGAGCAAGTCGAAGAGCCTGCAAGTTGTACTCACTAGGACAGGCTTTGTATGCTGCTAGAGCTCTCCTCTTATCCTCGATGGCTGACATCAACTCCTCTGAATGGGCTTCAAACCAGTCTGCCATCTTTTTGGTCTTCTTGCCAAATGTGGACAAGGCGGTGTTATAAACAGCGTTCTTGAAATGTTCCCATCGTTCAGGTGCATTTGCATCAGCCGGGCCTGGAAGGGTTTCCTCAAGCGCTTGGGCAAATTCCTCCACTTTTCTTTGATTGCGAGTCTTGCTGATGTCAATACGTGGTCTTCCTTCCTTTTTCGTGTGATACAATCTCTTTGCTCGCAGTTTTACTCTACTACACACCAGGGAGTGATCAGTATCGTAATCAGCACTCTGGTAACTGCGTGTGATCGTAATAGGTAAAGGTAAAGGTTCCCCTTGACATTTAGTCCAGTTGTGTCTGACTCTAGGGCGCGGTGCTCATCCCTGTCTCCAAGCCGTAGAGCCAGCGTTTGTCCGAAGACAGTTTCCGTGGTCACGTGGCCAGTGCGACTAGACACGGAACGCCGTTACCTTCCCACCGTGGTGGTACCTATTTATCTACTTGCATTTGCATGCTTTTGAACTGCTAGGTTGGCAGGAGCTGGGACAAGCGACGGGAGCTCACTCCGTCGCGTGGATTTGATCTTACGACTGCTGGTCTTCTGACCTTGCAGCACAGAGGCTTCTGTGGTTTAACCCACAGCGCCACCACGTCCCACATGATCGTAATACTAGGATTTAATTCAAGCATTTACTGCAGTGAGTTTTTAAACGTGTGTGTGTGTGTGTGTGTTAAAAATCACTGCAGTAAATGCTTGAATAAAATGAACCTTTTCTAATCTGTAAAATATAAACAAGTCCAAAAGGATGCCAGCGTGGTTAATGAGCAGAATCTAGGAAGCTTTACAAGGCAAGAAAGCTTCCTTTAAAAGAGTAGAAGTCCTGCCTGAGTGAGAAAAATATAAAGAAACATTAAATTGGGTAAAACAATGTTAAGTTCACACGCCAGGATAAGAAAATATTGCAGTTTTGCAATGTTTAAGACATCAAAATGAACCAGAAAAATATCTGGAGATACAGTAGGAAAACAAAACTAAAAAGGGACTATTACATAGCAAAAAGTATAACAACCACTGAAAACGAAGCGATTGCAGAAACGTTTTACTAATTTTTTTGTACAAGTTTTGGAGAGATGCCAAATCTGAACTGCTTTTTGGCAGTGTGGAGATGCATCCGAAGCATTAAGTCAAATCAAAGTAACAAGAGTGAAACCTATAGAGTGGATCGCCAAATTGTAAAAAAAGGCACAGCACAAGATTGTTCTGAAGGTAACTGGATTGTTTGTTTGTTTATTTGTTTTGCAAAGGGGTTAGAACATGAGTGGTTGTGTCAAGGAAGCTGCAGGTCATTTAGCCCGACTTTTGCCCTTACTGAAACTGGTGATCAAAGTTTGAATGTTCGAATGTACTAGAAGAACAGGTTTAGCCCAACTGAAATCAGCACGGCTTGGGCAAGCTGAGGTACTTCATCCAGACTGCTGGGATTCCTTCAGAATGTTAGCACACTTGAGGCCTATGGGTTGTGATCTGGCTTGTTTCCAATGGAGGTGAATTCATCACAGTTAATTAAGTTAATTGAGATTAATTAATCACAGTTCTTGAGTACACTTGACTATCACAATCTAAGAACACAGGTCTTCATAGGAACCTCTACCTTCTCCCTCTCACTGTCTCCTGTTTCTCTTGTGAGAGCAAAGCCAAATTCTTAACAGGCTTCTGACGAGAAGGGCATTGACTGCAGAAAACAAGGCATTGTGGGCAGAGTGCTCTGGGAGGTCAACAGAGTTACTTAGATCATCATCATCTTAGCACTGCAGAGCTGGAAGGGACCCTATGGATCATCGAGTCCAGCTCTTGTCAAGGAGGCACCATGGGGAATGATCTTGGGCTCCACAGCCAGATAAACCCTCACACTATCACAGCCTGAGGTGAGTCTCTCACCCTGTCTAATGGTTGGGCCAGGCCAGCTAGTAGTGACAATGTAGAGATGGGTACAAACCTCCAGTTTGGCAGTCCGTGCTGGTCCATCTATCATCCAAATAGGTGTTTGGCGCTTCAAAACTGTGCCTCCTCTGACAGGTGCCCTTCAGAGGCAGCGCCTGGAGGAGGCAGGGCTTTGAAGCACGAAACGCTTCTTCGGCCGATAAATGAACTGGCACGAACCGCCGAACCAGCAGTTTGTGCCCATCTCTAGAGGCTCTGCAAGCTCTCTGCTGTTTACTGCTGAAGGCAGGAAGCACTGGATGGTGGGCGAGCAACCTGTGCCCCTCCAGAAAGGGTTTCGCCTAAGCCACCATAGCCAGTGAGTTAGATGAGCATTTGGAGGGCCAACTGGGTGCTTACCCCAAGCTTGATCCAGACTCCAATAGTACTTTGATCCTGTTCGGCTGTTCTTATCCCTGTTGTAAAGAAGCACACCCTTCCAGAAGTGCAGTTGTTCCCTTGTTTCTAGGCACAAGTGGCTTTTTTAAACAGCCAGGAACTGCCTTTATTATCCAGGTGCCATTATCCCACTATCTAATAACTTTTAATGGGCAGGGCAGAAGTGCTGATCAATGAAGCTGAAATCTGTTTGAAGCTGTTTTGAGGCTCAGCTGTAGAAAATTGGACTGGATCTTTAACTCTTTCTTTCTGTTGACATCGATTTCTCATTTAAGGGGATTTGCGTGTGTGTGTGTGTGTGGTTTTTCCCCCCTTTCTTTCTTTCTTTCTTTTGAGGTAGGGAGCAGGCAAGTACATTGAACTGGACAAAGGTGGGGACAGGAGCCAGAAAAGGAGCTAGTGTGTGCCTATGACCTGGGTGAACCTAGCAGCCAGATGGAGCACTGGGGCAAAAACTGCCTCTTTGTGCCACTTACCTGGGAAGGCAACACTTGAGTATGCGTTGTTAAGCCTTTAGCAGACCATAGGACTTTTGAGTAGAGCTGGCCCTACCATTAGACACAGCGAGGTAGCTACCTTAGGCAGAAAAAAAAATAAGAAAACACAGGCACACAGGTTCTTAACCTTATAATATTCTGAAGTGGGTGCTGAAGGAGAATTAGGGGAGAGGAAAAGCCCTCTGGAGCTGGCTTCTCAGGACTGCTGATAGTCACTAGGATTTCCTTCCTTGTTCCTCAGCCTGGAGGAATAGGGACTGTCCTTGCATACCTCAAGGTGTGGGGTTCAGAGGTTGAAACCTCTGCTTTTTGTTTTATCCCTGCCCCAGGTTCAGCAGAGGTCCATTCGGTGCCCCATTGTCTCTTAGTCTAAAACTCTAGTCTTCCCATCATAGGGCTATGAAGAGAAAGTATGAAAAATAGTTTAGGATGTTCAAAGCAGAGGCTAGTAATATGTTGCAATTAGCATTGAACTGAAAAGTAATCCATCAACGTTAATCATTGTAATGAAAATTACCAATTGATTGATTACATTAATTACTAAATCAAACTGTTAATCATTAAATTAAAAATAAATGGAATTACTAACAATGGTCAAATTGTGAAACATGAAACTTCAGGGAAACGGTTAACGTTGTCATCGTTTAATGATTCCAACAACAGTTTTTAAAATCATTCTTAAGAAGCTTAACAAATTGGGGGTAACAAGTTAATTTTTAGTGGATTGTTTCTGAGCTCTGGTTCAGAGTAACATACCAATGCAAATTAGGTTGTCGTTGGTAGACTTCTGCCTCTGCTCCAGTATGAAGTCCAATCGTTGGCCAAGATTCTCCTACAAAGCTTTTTGAATGGTGTTACATGATCATGTAGGATGATGGTGATGCAGGACAGAGTGGCACTCAAATTATGGAATTTACTCTCTACGGAAGAAAAACATTTGATCACACTTTTTAGCTGCTGATCCTTAGCTGCCAGGCCAAGATGGTCTTTCTGCTAGAAGAATTTTGGGATGTTCTCATTATATATATATATATATTTTAAATGAAAGATTTGTGTAATTAATTAAAATCATTAACCAGCTATAGATACAGAGCCTTTCCTTTTAAAGAGCCCTAGTCACTTGCAGAAAAGGTTAAAACAACACACATTCTCTATCTCTCTTTCTCTTACACATATAAACACCTAATTTATATCTCTTACCTAGTGGCACCGGGGGGGGGGGGGGACGGACAGTATGGAATAGGGGGAAAACAGGGTCCAGTTGGAGAAAGAGAAATAGAGAAAACAGAGCTAAATCTACCACCGCCCACCAACAAATCCCAGGGCTGCTGGATGCAAACCGGAGCGGCTGCCACCACCACTTATCTGGAGACAGTGTGGACGGCTCAGGTTTACTGCCCCTGACAAGCAATGAAAGTGGTCTAATATATACCATCTACTCTTGCCCTCTAAATCCTGTTTTGGAGATAAAGATAAATAGGCAGCTCCTTTCTCTCTCTTCTCTGCCCCCAAGCACATCATTTTGCTGTGAGCGAAAGCAGGGCCCATTTTTGCAAGCGTCAGTGTAAATGAAATGGCTGCCTGACGCCGAGCCGGGTGCCGTATTTACTCATCGCTGGGTTTTGACAGCAAGAGGCAGCGTGGATGCAAGCAGCCTCTGAGAGCCAGCTGGTGGATACTGGCTCACCTGATTTAGCTGGGAGATGCCCGATAGGAGGTTCACACATGCACAGGCAGAGAGCTGTCAGGGGCCTTTCAGGTTAACTCCCCTCTCCTTTCTGTCGGGAAATGCAGGGGGATTGGCAAGACCGGATGTGGCCCTACAAGGCCCACGGATAGTGTGCAAGGGGTTCCTGGGCTTTTGGGGGGCCACCACCCACCCTCGCCCCCCAAGAGGCCTGGGGAACGCCACTGACAGGAGACAAAGGCACCATCATCATCATCATTTGCATTTCGGTGGTCCAAGCTCTCCCTGCGAGAGGGGCCGAACGAGTCCATGAGGGAAAAGGGCGTAAGGGCATTTAAGCGAGTGGCATCTCTTGGTGTGTGTTTTGTGTTGAGGGGCAGGGGTCCGTGTGTTGTTTTCTTTTTGTTTGGGTTCGGGCGTTGTGGGTTTTTTCTTCTTCTTCTTCCCCCCTGCAAGATCTAAATGAAACAGGTACATAATGTCCTCTCTGCCTGTTGAAAAGACTCAAGCCATAAAAATAACAAATGGCGTGTATTTGCTCGAATGTCAAAGTTATGAGTTTATTTTGTAATGATGTGCTCCTGCCTTCATGAGGTAAACTGGCCGTGGCAGAGGTGTTATTAGTAATATGGACCCAGCGGAGCAGAAAGCCGAGTGACCGAGAGATCAGTGTATCAGTCAGCGAGAGGGCAAATAGGAAGAGACAGCGGGGGAATGAGAACCGAGCCGTGCGGCGTTTGGGCTGAGATTAGAAGAAGGGGAGCCGCGCGCAAGAGAATTGAGAGGCCGGTGGTCAGAGGCTCATTCTTATGAACTCCTTCGGAAGAAACACCAGGGGTTTTTGTACCTGTTCGCCTGGCGTGAAATTTCCTCCCCTCTTTTTTCTTCTTTGCCGGGGCAAGGTCATGGGGAGCCTTGTTTATTTCAAAACCTCTTTGCTTTGCAAGCGTATTTCTGTAGAGCGTCTGTTCTTTCTGCGGGCCATGGTGTGGATTCTGCAATTCTGCAACGGGGCTTTGCAAGACGCAGAATTTGCCACCCCAACAGCATTTTGGCTTGTGTTGGATTCACTCTGGTTTTGTTTGTTTGTTTGTTTTGCCAGTTTAGCCCCGAGGGGAGGTAAAGTGGGACTTGAATGTGTGCCAGACCATGTGGCCTGCATAAACCTTTTGCTTCTTCCCCATGACTAAAAAAATAATAATAATGTTAAATAAGTGAAGACATGGAAATGTAGACATAAAAACCAAGTTTCTAGGTGCCGGTAAAGATAGACTTGGAAATCTTCAACAAAGAGAAAGATAGATCAAAACTTGGCATCACAACAACTCAGATTCTGTACTCATTTAATTTTTCTGACCTTTTGTACATCATTTATGTCTGTGTGTGTTTGCTCTGGATCATTCCCCCTCATGTGCTTTTTCCAATTCTGAATTCAGGGCCCAGAGATGGATAATTAATGGCAAATGTTTGAGAACATTAGCAAAGAAGGGTTGCTTTTGTGAAGAATGGCTAATTCCTGAAAGGCTACCTTTTATTTAGGGACTGCCTGCTTCCGTATGAAACTCACTCCTTTGTTCATGGAAGCAATCCTTTACGGAGAATCTGTACGTGGTGTAGTGGGTTCAAGTGTTGGATGAGAACTGGTGAAGCCCAAATCCTAATCCCTCTATTGAGTCGTGCAGCTTTTCTTGGGCAAGTAACATATAAGCTGCCTCACAGGGTTGTTGTGAAGTTGAAATGATGGTAAGATGGAGATCATGACACACAATGTCTTTAAACTCTTTGGAGGAAAGATGAGGGTTAACCATAGAAGACCATAAAGTTAATAATAATCATCCGAGGTTATGCTTTGAATTCCCCACCCCCCACCCCCAGAAGTGTCCACAGGTTAGGCAGGGGGTGACCAGAAGTGGAGTCTGTCTTGACAACGGTGCCCCTCCTGAGACAGGTTTGAATCCCAACCTTTCTCGTACTTTGTCAGCATAAGACCCAACTTCAACTTATTTAGGAGAGCAGAGGCGGGGTATGGGGAGAGGGAATTTGCTGTTGGGAAAATATACTCCTAAAACATTTAAAATAACTAAATACCGTTAGGTGCTTATAAAGAGTGAGCTGAAATCAGCTTTATCTGTAAAGAGGTATTGTTTTCCTTTCATTCCCTCTACCCACAGGTGCTCGGGAGAGAGGTGTACACCTCTAATAACCAGCTGGGTGGGATCCAGATCATGCACAACAACGGGGTCACCCACAGCACCGTGTGCGATGACTTTGAAGGTGTCTACACCGTCCTCTTGTGGCTGTCCTACATGCCAAAGGTACTCCCCCCCCCCCCCCCCGCTTTGTGCTTCTGATGTCCAGCATAAGGTTTGGCAATCTGAACCTCTGATCTTGGGGGGGGGGGGGGGGAGGAGAGGGGCATGTTTAAATAATGTGTGTTGCTTCAGTGTGACATTGGGGGGGGCGGCACGGGTGCTGCCTTACTCAGCTGGGAAAGGGGTGTGGATGTGCACCCAAACGGCCTCCCCCAGCCGCACCACTGACAATCCTCTGGGATGGGGGCTGCCCCTTTTATGATCATGTACAGTTCTTTTCTTTGTTTCCTTGAGAATGGGGTGAGGCCACCCTGCTGTATTTGGGGGGTTCTTCTGCTCTACTGCCCCCAGATCGTACCCCCTTTGACCGGTGGTGCCGTTTGTGATTTTAAACTCACAACTTTGTGGTCTTTTTTGTGGGTGGGGCTTCTTTAAAGTGTGGCAAGGCAGCCCTCCTTTGTTTCCCTGCCTTCATTCTGTTCAGCAGGACCTCAGATCTCTGCCCCCTGACGGGGCAACTACCCCCTAATGTGGAGACGCTGTTATCACTTTGTGGCCGAGGGACTGAAGAAAGAATTGAGCTTTGTGAATTTTTACAAGTGGCTGGATGGCCACGGAGGCACAACAGAATATGACAGGAAGAAAAGCCAAGATCTGAGAAGCTAGTGGTTAAGCATTTACTTTTTAGGCGTTGTACTGAACCAGTGACTTGAAATGCAAAGGTGGCACTGAAATATCTGTCTACCACTGCAAACAGATATGAAGTTATATTGCTTTTAACTGGCAGGGCTGCCCCTAAGGAACACTGGGAACTGTAGTCTGTGATTTGGACTCTTTCTCTGTAAGCCGTCTCTGTGCTTGAGACCCTGTATATTTGACAGGAATTGCAGCTCAATGGTAACACTTGGGCGACAGCAGGCCCCATGTCCCATCCTTTCCCCAGTTTTTAAAAAATCATTTTTTAATTAAAGAGGATGTGCCCTGAGACCATCAGGAACTTCTGCTTGTCAGATTAGACAAAAGGAGATTAGAAGAATGAAGAGTCTGCATAGCACTGGTTCCCAATCTTGAGTCCCCAGAGGTTCTTGGACTACAACTCCCAGAAGCCTTCACTACTAGCTGTGCTGGTCAGGATTTCTGGGAGTTGTAGTCCAAGAACGCTAGGGGGTGACCCAAGGTTGGGAACCACTAAAGCCTCTTTCTCTGGGTCCTTGTTTTCTAGCCTAGGAGTTATCGGCGTTTGGCCTTCCAGGTAATTTTGGACTTCAGTTCCTAAGTTACTGGCTGTGCTGGCTGGGGAATTCTGGAATGTCCCCTCCAAACATCTGGAAGGCCGGATGTTGAGAGCCTTTGTGCGAGGGTTTGAAGAGCCACAGGGTAGCCATATTCCTCGTTTGCTTCCCCGCTGTGCTTTCCAGAGCATTTCCAGCCCAGTTCCAGTGCTCACTGTGAAGGACCCGATAGAGAGGATGATTGACTACGTTCCCACCAAGACACCCTACGACCCTCGCTGGATGTTAGCTGGACGGCCACACCCAAGTACGTATCTTTCGAACCCCAGGAAAGAGCTTGGGATATAATGGAAGGGGGCATGTTTGTTGTGCACGAGAAGAGGTGACAATAACAAAACCGTCTTTAGGTTTCTTTGTACTGCCAACAGATTCCAGTCTTGGCTGTTCTACGTGGCTTCTAGTCTCCTTACCTAGTTTTCTGCTTAATGTTTTTGAAAAAAGGAGCTAGGGTTTTGCAAAGGGCTGCTTTCAGGATCCCCTTTTTTCTTCTTCTTCCATCCGAGATACGTTGTCCTTGTTTAGTCCACTTGTAAAGGAGCCAAGCTTTTGCAAGAGCAATTGCTTTCCATCTAGAAATTGGGGTGGCATTGCAGAGCTTCTTTTAACTAGGTGTTCTGGGGCAGCATCCTTATATAGAAGTTGTATTTGCTGCCACTCTTGAGGGTCGCCCTGTAATCTGTGCACCGATCCGACCCACGGCCCCAGACCCCATGCCCCTCGTCTGTTTCTGGAGCCCACATTTGCCACCACCAAGATCTTTCCTCTCCCTTCTGGAAGTGAAGAAAATGCTCCACCCTGTAGACTGCCCGGGCCCAGCGACACGGCAGGAGACTCGGATCTCCTTCTGCACCATAAAGAAATGCATACGTTGAAGTAGCAACTGCAGCAGTCGTAGCTTTTTGGTGGCACCTGCTACAGTTTGGAAGTGGCAGGGGGACTTCTGACGTAGCCCCCTGCCCTAAAGAAGTTACCCCCTTCTGTTACGCTCAAATAGAGAATAAACTTTTCAAGGGCTTATCCTTCTCTGGCCTAAAGGACAGCAGCCAGACACAAAAGGGAAGTTGCCAGCAAGATTTGGGGGAGCCCTAAGATTTGCGGAAGTAGAAATAGTCTTGGCAGGAAAATAATAATGATACTTAAAATAAAAAAAAGACTAATGAAGGTTTTGCATGCTCCATGGCCTTGGGATGTCTTGTGGAGGGGAGGACCTGATAAATTATGGTTAGGGGTGAAACACAGTGTCTTGAAGAAGGGCGTGGGTGGTTGGAGCTCCACACTGCAAGATTTTGTTCTAGGTCTCTTGCCTGTAGCAATAACTGACAGCGCCAACAAATAATTACGTGATGAGATATAAAAGAAATAATTCACATTCCAGCGACTAGGTGTACGCTTGATAAGTATATTATTGGCTTAATCCTTCCAACAACTCTGTATGATCGTCTTCTTCTCATTCCTCTCCTATCAGCCACTGGATTTTGACTTTGAATCCTGCAGTTGTAAGCAAACCAGTCTCCCTTAGGTTCTTCCAAACTAGTCCTGGTCCTTCAGCCAAGGAATTCTTCTCCTTCCTGCATTTCTTTTTCCATTTCTTTCCCTTTGAAATATCAGCTGTAAAAATCTGTACTTTTTCATTCCTTGTTACCTAACTACAGCATCCTAGTTTTCTGCATTTTATTATTACATTAGATTATTTCCTTTTTTTTTGCCTTAGTACTCCTTTGTTGATCACCCTCTTGATCCAAAAGATTTTGCAGCATCCTGCAATAAATCCACATTTCAAATGCTTCCAACTTTTTAAGAGCATCCTGTGCTAAAATCTACAACTCCAAGCCATACAGTTGAATGGAGAATACAGGTGACACCAAACAAAGAGCATTCTCAATGCCAGTTTTAAGTTTTTCCTGCATATTACAATTGTCATCTTATGGGATGTATTGTCCCCATGTTGAATGTAGGAAATGGAAAAGAGAACAGCTCTCCCAAGGAAACGTGGTGTTCACGGTAGTGGGCAGAACTTGAACCTGGGACTTCATGAGTAGTATTGCCTTTCAGTTATGCCTGATTGACCTATGGCTCAAGTGAGACTGTGGTGGTGGGGGGAGTGGAGTAAGCACAGACTTTCAGGTGACTTTTGGGGGGTGACGTTCCTTGCTTCTGGCTCCCCTCCCCATCCTCTCGGGGGCCATTCATCTGGCTTGTCTCGATCTGGTATGTTCCAAATTGAGTGACTTTGGTTTCTAATTTAGTGGAAGCGTTAAGGGGGAAAGCAGATGATTCTCCACGATAAGTTAAAGGAGAGATCTCCTAGGTGAAAAGTTAAAGCCGTTTATTAGGAAAGATAGCGCTGCGATATTCTTCAAACTGACGCTCTACGCAAGGCCCGGAATCGAAACGATCAGCTCTGGACTTGGTGATGAGGAGATAATTTTGAAATGGATAGTCACATTTTACAGCAGGGGGCCACAGAAGCCGGGAACATTAGAACATAGTAATTTCAAGTTTGGGCTTGATAAAACACTTTCCATCCCATCGGAGTCAGCAAAGGTTGCCGTGCTTAGATCTCCACTTTTAATTGCTTTTGCAACTTGGCTTTGGAGAGGCAGGAGGGCAGGTTCAGAATCTGTAGCGCTGCAAAAGCGGCTGAGCACAAAAAGGTGGGTTTTTGCCAGGGGTGGTGGAGGACGCCAGCCCAAAAGCTCTGCAGACAGTCTGTGCGGTGCGTAACCCTGTAAAAAGCACCGTTCTCCTTGCTAAGGGCAACGGTAGGTTTTCCAGTAGCGTTGTAAGACTGATTCCCGCTAAGAGATCACACCTCATCTACAACATCATAATTCCCCTTGTTTCTTCCTTTGTGTCCAACTGCAGCCATCCTCTGTTACTGCCAAGGCCTTGGAGTTATCTGGTCCATATCACGATTCTTCGTAGCTCATTTGGGATGTTCATCTAAGCTAACCTGGGTCTCCTTTGCTTGGCAGTGATTAGCCAGCATCTAGGGCAGGTGGGGTGATGGTGGCGGAAGGCATGCTGTTCTGCAGAATTAGGAAAGTTACTTTTAAAAATAGTTAGTTACCATTATAGTTCCTAGCCCCTTAATTAGCTGCTGTTAACTTTAAAAAATGATGATTTTATACTGCCCATCTGGTGGTATAAAAGGCCACTCTGGGCCGTTTACAAAAGACAACCAAAACCTCATAAGACATAACTTACCGCATAAGAAAAGCATCCAAATAGTTCAATTCTTTCTTGATTCTTGCCTTCTTGTCACTCATATGAGATTCTTGCCTATACAGAATCTCCTTTTTAAACCACTTTTGAAAAATCTGAATACTGCAAGCCTGTGATAGGAAACACGGCATCCTTCCACCCTCCTTTTCTCCTCGAAACCCAAACTAAAAGCACAGGAGGGCGCTTGAATCATTTCGTATTCCTTGACAACGGGATGACAGAGTGAGGCCCCATGTCCATAACTGGAAAAGTCACTCAAAACTGCCCTGTTTTGATTGCAAAAGGAGTAACCCTATTCCTCATTAAGTTTTAACTGTCATGAAATATAGTTGTACTTTTGTTATTGGAAGAGTTTTATGACAAATAACAAACCTTCAAGCTTTGTTCTTCTCCATGGTCCTGAGTAGGCTTAGCTGCCTTCCTGAGTGGCATTCAAAGCAGCGCTTGATATCGGTGTGTGTGTGTGTGTTACTGACTAATTCGTTTTTAGCATTATTTTTACGTCACTCTTAAGCTTAAAAAAAAAAGCTCTCAGCGTGGTATATAAATATCAATGATAAGTCTAAAATATATACTAACACAAAAGGAAAGAAAGAAGGGAGGGAGGAGAAGAAAAGCAGCCCAGGCTTATTTACTAGTTCTTAGTCTAGCCTTTCTTTCTTTTTTATTTTAAAGTTTCCTGCAAGACCCAGAATGATGATGGATCAGGGCATTGTGGGAACTTCAAAGAACAACGACAACCAAATAATGTGTTGGGAACCTATTGTGGGCATTAGGACGCTGGCTGTCTTGGCATTAAACTGGGCCCTGCCCGCCTTGGGCTTTTGCATCTCCCCTGATCCACAGCCCGAGATGCCAGGGACCAAAACCAGGTTCTTCTGTGCACAAAGCACTTGTTCTGCGATTAAGACGTCAGCCCATCGTTGCAAATTCTCTAGACCTCTTTGTTGCCAAAAGTCGGCACGCGATGGTGGCAGTGGTAGAGAAACCCCAGTAAGCTACTTTTCAAAAAATGCTTTAGTGATCTTTTGATAAACATTTGCAACGTCTCAAAACGAACAAGAGAGAGAGAAAAACCCTTCTCTGTTGAGTTATCTATTTAAAGGCAGGCAGATTGCTTCTGTTCTCCATGTCCTGTCGCTTAACAATAAACGGTGCCTTAGTGCTGATAAATGGCCCTCTTTATGCAGGCGCGCAAATTAAAGAGACAGTCATGGCCGAGGTTGGCAGGCAGTTCTGTAGTCATAACACGGGCCTCCTCCTGCAATTTGACTGAAGCTGAGCCTCCTCTCTGATTGCAGTGGATGTGCCGGTCCTCCGTCTCTAGGTAGTGGTGAGGTTAACGACGCTCTGTAGAGGTTGCAGCTACGACAGAGTCCCTTTCCTCTGTCAAGAGCACGCCTGAGCATGTACCGAGCCCAGGGAATTTCAGCTGACCGGCTCCGATCCTGCTTTGGTTGCTCTCTTTGAGGATACATGAGTCGGGCTGAATCCTTTGCCTAGTGTTGTCTCTCTCCTGTTTGACATTTTGCAAAACCCTTTAGGCTTGCTCACAGTGTGACAGGCTAGCAATCACGTCAGAAAAGAAAAACAGAATGAGGAGGGAAGAGGAAAGCAGCTCCTTCCACCAGCAGATGGGTGGGGCTAATGTTGTCTCCTCCCACTTGCCATTATGGGTGTGGCCAAGCAGTTGATCCTTGGTCCCTGGGCGAGTGGAGAGGCCAGAGTGCCTGTTCCTTCACTTCTATAGTCTAAGAGTAATGGATTTGCACCCCTCCATTCAAGACCTCTAGGGAGACCGTAAGAGACTGTACATTTCTCCTGACATTCCCCTTTCCTTCTTTGTAGCTCAGAAGGGCCAGTGGCTAAGCGGTTTCTTTGACCACGGCTCCTTTCTGGAGATCATGCAGCCCTGGGCTCAGACAGTCGTCGTTGGCAGAGCCAGGTAAGTCCTTCTAATGATATGAGGATAACGATCTAGGAAATATTTAGCATTTGTGGGGCGCATTGTGAGTATTCTACAGTGTTCAGAATGCTGAAGCCATGGTGCTTTCTTATCACTCATATTTACGGTAGGCCAGCCTCATCTTTCCCCATATTATAGATCCGGTTCAGTTTTCCCTCTAGCCATGTGATGGGTTGGTGGTAGAGAGGAGATTAAAACCAGTGTCTAACTCTGAATTCATAGACAGTACTGTGTAGTCAATACAAGTAGGCAGTATTGTCAATACATAATTGCGTTTCTGCATCTTCTTTTTTAAAGTAGAGGTTTCATTGTGTCCCCTCAGATCTGTTCTCATGGGGACTGTGCATAATACAACAGCTTTAATCGCAGCCTGTGGGGAGTGATACGTAGGGGAATGTGGAGCTGAATCTGGTGATTTTTGGCCCTTTTCTGACCTTCTGGGACTGGCGCAGAGCAAGGCATATGCCTGCCTAATTACCTGGCAAGAAAATAAAGCAGTTTTCCCGTATAGAGAGAGGCCCTGCATACAGGGCGGAATTCCACAGGGTGGCTCGAAGGAAAGGCTTCCCTGAAACCAGCCAGACAGGAAAAGCTCTCTATGTATTTTAGGATTTTTACTTCTTCTCTTGTCTCCCTGATCCACCTTTTCTATGGAATTAAATCCTTATTCAGTGACGTTACCCTAAAAAAAGGGGTCAAGGTGGATCCGAGGAAGCATGCTACTCCTGTCCCCAGCCCTGGAGAGAATTCAAGGCCGCTGCTCCTGGGCCCCTGACCCCAATATTCCTTTGGTCCTGCAGAGGAGAGAGAAGGGAGGGTTTGAGAACCAGCTTCCTTAAAGAAAAGAAAAATGCTGGGGATGGATTTATTCTTGTTTTGCTTTTAGTCCACCAACAGGACAGATTGAGTCAACCACCCTGGCTCTGCAGAAAAAGAAATTCTGCTTGTGTGTGTGTCTGTATATGCACACACACACACACACACACACACACACACACACTCTTTCTCTCTTCTGGGATTGCGACTCTTAAGTGCCGCAAAAAGTCATCTTTTTGTATGTATGCTTGGAATATATGTGCCGTTGGCTGTAAATTGTGTGTGCGTTGTTGTTTTTTACTATGCCTTGGCACTTTGTCGGGGGGGGGGGTACAATAAAACAAGATGTAGCATCTTCACAGACCGTCCCTGACAAAAATGTATCTACAAACAGAAAATTTATACAAACAGAAAACAGAACTTGCTGGTTGAGTCGGCTCCTTCCCCCTCCCTCCCTTCCACTACTTCGAAGTCCAATAAATAACTATAATACATGGGATAAAGATGGTCTTTCTTTCTTTCTTTCTTTTTTGTATCAGCTCACATGAACTCTAACGCAGAAGATATAAGTTGCCACTTTAAGATGGAGACGGGGTTATACCTTCCCCAGCTGAGTCCTTAGTTATTGGGAGCAGCAGTATTTACAAAGCCCATGGTGCACATTAATGAGGTTGCTGGCTATCCCTGCGGGTTGCGGTGTTGTGCTTTCGAAAGCTCAGAGAGAAGTGTGGTGTTGTTGTCTTTTAAGATGCTTCCTCCTCCTCCTCCTCCTTTTAAAGAAGCTATTGCCTACATTTGTCAGTAGCGATGAATGATTTCTGTTATATATAAAGCCATTATTTTGAGTAAAAGGGCGTGTGGCGGAGGAAATCAGATATGTAGTGCCTGCGAGGGCACCGTAGAGACAAGCTTCCACTCTCTGCGCGACTCGTTGTAGACAAAAGGCCTCCTTGGACGGATATCAAACTTCCTGCCTTAGAGAGGGCGGGCAGGGATCCAGGGCAAAGGGCCTGCTTCGCCAGCCCCAGGCCGCGGGTGCCGTGCCTAGTATCTGCGGTCGGGCAAAAGGAAGAGCGGCTGCCGGTCAGAGCAAACAACATGAGGCTGGATGAACAAGATAAAATACGTTTTTGTTTCTTTCTGTATTTTAATTCATTTAATTAATGCAATTTAGTTAATCTCCCATTGCTGTCCAGGAGATTCTTGCACCCCTGTAACACTTCCACGCTGCCGTCCTTGTCTGCACAGGAACCTTGCACGTGCTTCTGACCCTGGCTCTTCTTTTCCTTGCAGAGTATTCTGGGGTGCATCCCTCCCTGTATTGAGGGAGGTGGTGCGCTGGACTCATGTGGAATGTGGGGACTGGGCCCGTTTTGTCCCAGGTACTGGCCACCAACCAAGTGGCTGAAACCACAGCCCACCAGAAACCACCCTCTCTCTCTATGAAAAGAACAGGCAAAAGGCCTAAGCCATTAAAAAACAAACAAGGGAGAACCCAAAGCCTCTGAAATGGGCTGCCCGTCCAGAGAGGGTTCATGGGGGAAGCAGGCAGCCTTTGGGGCACACTCACCCTTTGCCCCTCTAGCAGGGGCGGGGAACAGGTGGCCCTCCAGCTGCTGTTGGGATGCCACTCCCATCCTCCATCACCATAAATGGTGTTGGCCTAGGGCGATGGGAGTTGCAGTCCAAGCCACACATGGACTGGCACGTGCTCCCTGCCCCTGCCCAAAAGCCGGGCAAAGGCCAGGGCCAGCCTGCGGAGCGGCGCCCGGAAGTCTCATCGGAGGCCCTGAAAGTGCTCTCTTCGCTGTTCTCAGGCTTGGCGGGATCCCGGTGGGCGTGGTTGCCGTTGAAACCAGGACCGTGGAGCTGAGCATTCCCGCCGACCCTGCGAACCTGGACTCGGAGGCCAAGGTAGGGTTGGCTCCTTAAAGAGATGGCGGCCGGGGGTCAAGGTTGAAAAGGGCCGGCGGGCCGACCGATTCTGGTCCCTTGGCCTCCAATCCGGGAGTCAGTGGCATGCTTGCCTGTGACTGTTTTCTGGAAATCCCCTCTTTCCCCCTTCTCCCCCATCGACAGATCATCCAGCAGGCTGGCCAGGTCTGGTTCCCCGACTCTGCCTTCAAGACAGCTCAAGCGATCAAAGATTTCAATCGGGAAGGACTCCCTCTGATGGTCTTTGCCAACTGGAGAGGGTTCTCTGGAGGAATGAAAGGTGAATACGTGTGTTGTTGTTGTTGTTGTTGTTCATGGGGAGGTGGTCAGCCAAAGTGAAATGAGGTGCTATGATGGTCGACAGAAGGCAGGTGACTTCAGCAGCACAGGCCAGGCTGAAAATAAAGGACAAACCAAGACGTTGCCATTGTGCAGCTCAGGTAACAAGACGGCAGGACTTCATTTAGTGGTAGCGTGGAGGCCATCCCCGTGTATTCCCCTGCATATTAGCAAGGCTCCGGTCCCCCATGGCTCCTGAGCGCCCCCTGTCGCTTTAAGATTGCTTTGCATGGGACAGAGGGTGGGAGCCGTGAATCCTGCAGACCTTTGGATTCTGCTGCGCATCCTGTGTAGCGTTTACTCTCTGCCTAACATCTCCATATGCGTGCATGCATTGTCTGATTTTGATCCTTAGAACAAAGAGGGCAAATTAAGCCCTAGCTGTTGCTCGAAACCGTCACCCTCCATAGGGACTGGTAACTAAAAGAGTTTACAGAAAGGACCTAGCAAATATTCTTTGGGAGGGAATGGCAAGGCGAAGAGAAGACCAAGGGGAGACACGATAGCCGTCTTCCAAGATCTGAAGGGTTGCCACAGGGAAGAGGGCATCGGTTTATTCTCCATGGCACCTGAGGGTAGGACAAGAACCACCAACGGGTGGAAACTCGTCAGAGGGAGATCCAACCTGGAAATGAGGAATTTCCTGACGGTGAGAACCATGGAGCCGTGGAACGGCTTGCTTCCCGATGTGGTGGGTGCCCCGTGGCTGGAGGTTTTCAAGAAAAGATTGGACAGCCATCTGTCCGGGATGGTCTGAGGTCCCCTGCCTTGGGCAGGGGGTTGGACTAGAAGACCTCCGAGGTCCCTTCCAACCTTACGACGATTCTATTCTATGAAATCCCCCCACTTTCCCTTGGAAAAACGGGCTTGCCTTAATCACAAGTTGATGTAAACTTGGCTGTTCTCCAGCGTCGGCAGGTCTTGGGACTCAGACAAGCAGGGGAGAGAGAGCCACCGCTTGTCAATCTTCCCCCCCTCCTCCGAGAGATGTTTGCAATTTTGGCTAGGCAGCTGAGTTGGGGGGGGGGGTGAGGATTAAGGGGGAGTGAAAATAAACAATTATGCCACCCCTCAGTGTGCCTAAGAACACACAAATACACGCATATGTACACATGCACTGCCGAGAAGCGGCTGCGCTGTGGGTAAAATGAGTCCAAAATTGTGTGTAATGAGTAGGAAAAGATTAGAGATAGCACTTGCTATGTTGAGAATTGACATTAGTGGAGGAGGGGGGAAAACTCTTTACACGGCGGTCTAGGGGGTCTAATTTGAGCTGATGCGTGTCTCTGTGTGTGTGTCTGTAGGCACTGCCTTGTGTACATATATTTATATACATTTCCCCCCCCCCTCCTAGATCCATATAATAAATAAAGGCGTATCGAGAGAGGAGAAGGCTGCCTTCCTCCAGACGAGTTCTATCTAGCTGCAAGGCTATTCAACATAATGCAAAAATTAAATTATTATTTCTTTCTTTCCTTTTTTTTTTAAAGAATGCTTTGAATATTTAGATGGAGGGAAGCAGTTTATTTAGACGAACTGCCAGTGACCCACAACAGCGAGACATCAAGCGTGAAATTTACTCGAAATTAGCACCGGGGTCTCGGGCTCAGCATGAATAAGGTTGATAGGATGCAAATCCCAAAGATATTAAACCGCCTCGCTGGTAGCGCTATGGGGTTGCTCTCGGTTGGTTTTTCATGTTATACTTATTATTTTTCCCCCCCACCCCCTGGGACAGGTTATAAATAACAATAAAAAAAGAAAAAAGAAACCAGGAACGGTTACCAGAGAGTTTAACCAGAATAAAGAGACCTTTAAAAACAAGAAGAGCACTGATTACCTGCACGTCTATATCACAGTAGAGCTTGAACGTAATGGATTTAGGAAGGTCTTTATGAGAATATGACGGATGTATTGCTTAGTTTTGTATTTCGGGGCTCTGGCGAAACAGCCAAAGTTGACTTCAGCTTTGAAAACTGCTTCAGACTTACGGACGCTGTAAAAGAGAGAGAAGACAGTTCCAGAGTTGGGGAAAGATTCCCCCAAAATGCTTGCCTTTTTTTTTTTTTAAGTTTGCCCAGGGCTGCTCTTTAGAATTTCATATTCTTGCACTGGTACGTCGCCTCCCCTCAGTTTCTGTGTCGCTTCCCATATTTAATGATGTCTCGAAGTGATGTACGTCAACAAGATCGAAAGATCCTTAAAAGCACGGGGAAATGTCAACATGAAAATACGGAGCAGTAAGTGACCAGTCAAGGTGGTCCTCCGCCTGAAGTCGCCGTTCTCGCATATGGCCACAGAGTCCGCAGGGAAATGGCCCCCGGGTTAATCCCAAACCCGTCACTTGGATTAAACTTTCACAGAGTTCATCTGTGAAAGCACTCCTGAACGGAGCTTGGAAAAGTTTGGTGTGCTCGTTTGGTTGAATGGATGGATGGACTACGACTCTCAGAATCCCCCAGACAGCAGATTCTTGGAAGATACTGTATGTGATGAGCAAAAGGAAGAAAGCGGCAGCATCTCCCGGCCAGGAGATTTGGGGAGTTGTAGCGCAAAACGGCGCCTTTTCAAAGCGCTGATCCTGAGCCAGCGCTGCAGAAGAAATGCTTTGCCGGGGCCTCCTAATTCAGCAAATGAGCTGGCCCTCCTGTTAGACAAAGCGAGGCAGCTGCATCACGCGCTTGGCGGAAGGGGGGAAAAGGCGACGAGCCGATTAGTTCCCCCCACTGAGCTCCCCTGCCCCTTTCTGGTATGTTGGAGGGTGCCCTCTCCTCACCCCAGTTGAAGAAAGATGTAGCCCAGTAGGATACGTGGAATCGGAGGGGGCTCCCGTTGGCCTTTGCTTCAGGCGGCAAAGGAGGGATGGCCTGGATTGTGGTGGAACAGCTTGCTCAGGTGTGTGTGTGCGTGTGTGTGGTTCACTGGGCCTCAAGAGGCTTGCAAGGTGGAAGTGAGCATCTCCCCCCCCCCCCCACTAATCTGGGGACAAGGCAGCTCTGGAACGAGAACCGCCCTGGCATCAGAGGGGAGAGAAGGATGGTAGCTAATCTGAGGCTTGGTTTCTCCCCATCAGATCTCTTCTGCCGCATAATTTTTCTTAAAAATCTCTGCCTCTGTGCCAGGGAGTGTGTGCCGCCTTCCTTCTTCGGCTCATCATGTATCTTCCAAGTAAAATATACGCTTGTGGCAGGAGTGAAAAACGCCATGCTAATTACGCAATTATTTTATTATGTAGTACTACTAAAAAATGTCTACTAAAGAATTAATTTGGTTAAAATAATTTGAATCGAGCAATTATTTTGTTAACACTGGAATTAACCGAAAGGGGCTTCAAGTGGTTTATTGCTAGCACTACATAATAAAGTGATTGTTTAATTAGCAATAAATTTGTCATTCCCTTTGTATATATAAAAATAAGGATCTTTTCCTTCACCTAGAGATGACATTTAAAAGAGTTTATCCTCTTTGCTGCCAACATTTTGGATGCCGTATTTATTTCCACCTGAGCACAGGTCAAAAATCACAAGGGAGCAATTCTTGAAAACCATTCAAGAGTTATCTGAAATTTTGAAGTGTCTTTGAAAATCACTTTTTAAAATTTATTGTCATTGAGTATAATAAAGAAGGTTAGATTAATTGCTATTAATGGCTTTCAAGATGCAGTGTTGTTCAGTGGTTAAGAGTGTTCGGCTGGGAGCCGATGGATCCGAGCCATGAACCTGGGCCCAGTCACACTGTCTCAGCCTGATCTACCTCACAGGGTTGTTGTGGGATTATAGTGGAGAGGAACCATGGAGGAAAAGCAGCGTCTAAATGTAACTAATCCTAGGAATAAGCACTTGGTATAATGTGGCTATCTGGTGGTTTCTGTAGTTAGCTGGTTGTATCCCATTGAACAGGTGGGAGCAGACGAACATCTTAACAGCACGATCATGTTGGGCCCAGGCAGACCCGGCTGGGGAAACTGTTCTGTAGACGAGGGGCCAGAACTGAAAAGGCCCCACCTCTCCCTTATGGCCGCCTTCTGAGCCATGCTGGTCGGAGGGAGATAGATTTTGAGAACAGAGTATGGAATGTCTCAGTTGCTGATTGCAGGATGCGTGCAGGTTCATGGCAGAAATATTGACATCCCCAAACTTTATAAAGCTTTATAACAGTGGTGCCCCCCCCCCCAATGCCGAATGCATTTCTTTTTTTCTTTTTGCTGGCCCATCCTTCCTGGATTCCCCTCGAAGCCTCTAGGAGCAGTAGTTCACCTTTGGAATGAGATACAGGGTCCGTCCTGTACCTCCAGATCCTGCCTTTTCACTTCCATCCACTGCAGGTTTCTTGTCTTCCTTTCTTGGGTGGTCTTGTGTGGTGCCTGAAAGTCACCGGGTCGGGACGTTGGTGCCAAGAATGGCTAAAGTTGCCCACCCCATTGGTTAAACTCTGTGCTTTGAATTGGGCCTGGAAACGTATGGACAGCCATTGTAATGAGCTAGAAAGCATGCTATGGAAGCTGTTGATAGCCCTCACCGCCTCTGTGAATGTATCCTGTCTTTTTTGTAAACAGGAAGCATCCGGCCCTCCCTGTCTTGTAAGACTGTGGTTTCTGCATCTTTTCACTGTGCAGATTTCTCCTTTCTTGGACTGACTCTTGTGGGGTGATTCTGTCAGAATTTTTATCCCTGGTTCCTTTTCCCCACAGACATGTACGATCAGGTGCTGAAGTTTGGGGCCTACATTGTGGATGGCTTACGGGAATACAGGCAGCCTGTCCTTGTTTACATCCCACCCCAAGCGGAGCTGAGAGGAGGCTCTTGGGTTGTGATTGACCCCACGATCAACCCTCGACACATGGAGATGTACGCTGATCGGGAAAGCAGGTATTCAACTGCCTCATCCTCTTAATGTATAAGAATCTCGCGGCACAGGGGTTAAACTGCAGTACTGCTGTGAAGATTCTGCTCATGGCCGGAGTTTGATTTCGGGCTCAGGTAGCCGGCTTACCTTCTGAGGTTGGTAAAATGAGTACCCAGCTTGCAGGAACAGGAAGGCAATGTGTAGCCTGCATAATTAAATTGTAAACCGCCCAGAGAGAGCTTTAAGCACTATGGGATGGTATATAAGCATCACACTTGAATAAATACAGTGAAGAGCAGTTGTAGATCCTGGCAAAAGTTCAGTAAGAAAGGAAACAAGAAAGTGTCAGATTTAAAGAGGAGGTGTGAAGGATGGCAAAGCAAGTCATCTCAGTCACATACGTCACTCCACGAAGAGGCCTGCGACTGGGGAGTGAGATGTAATATCTGACTATTGTTAATGTGACTATTAAAAGGGCACCAAATGCTGGAAAACCGGTCATGTCTGAGTAGACCTCTTAAGTTCCAAATTCTGTGAGACAACTTTCCCATGAGAGTAAGGCTCCACAGGAAGACAGACATTTCTATGTTTATAAGCAATCTGTTAACTTTGCCAGTTATGGTGAGTTGGTGGGGCAGGCGGCCCAGGGGATGAGGAGAAACACCGAGTGCCCCGAATAGTTTGTCGGTATGTCAGAAGGCCACGGATGGATAACCCACGACACGTAGGGTTGGTGGGAAAAGCCATCTCACATTTGCAGGGAGAGGGAAGTCCTCATCAACGTTACAAAAACCCTGCCTCCTGCTTATACTGCACATACAACGTTTGCGTTCCAGCAGTGGTACGCTTCTTGCTGGTTGAGATCCACCCATCTAGAACATGGGCCTCAAAGCTCAAAGGGCAACCTCCAAGTTCTACAATGACGAGAGCGGTGGGGAGGACCCACTCTCGTCTTTCTCCATAGCATTTCTCCTAATGCCGAATGTTACAGAGCCCAAGTGAGGCCTGCAATCGGACGTTGCAGTGGAGAGCTTACAGGCCATCGGTGTGCCGTGGTCCAGCCAGTCAGCCCTGCCTTCTTTCATGAAACTCCCTTCCGTGTTCCCTTTCACGACTTCCTGACCGCTGATGAAACACCTACTTTTTTTCTGCTTCCCTTGTTTTAGAGGGGGAGTTCTGGAGCCGGAAGGAACCGTGGAAATCAAGTTCCGGAAGAAAGACTTGGTCAAAACGATGAGGCGCTTGGATCCCATCTATGTGCGTCTGGCGGAGCGACTGGGTAAGGTGGCCGGGGTGTGAAATAAACTGAACCGGGTGATGCGAACGCACTAGAGCTGCCTTCCATTCACTGGTTTATTGTAGTTTGGTGAAGGGCAGGTTTATTTAGTAACTCTGCAGCGGCCTAAATGCAATCATTACTTGTTAGAGAAGATCCACTGAATCGATGGGATCTTGGTAAGTCAACATTTCACGTAAGCGGCATTAATTCAATGAGTCTACTCTGGGTGGGGCCCTCAATTATCCAGGCAAGTAACAACCAAGCGTTTGTACTGGATACCTTGTCTAAAGTGGCCCACTTAGGCCCAAGCACAGAAAAGAGCTGGGGCAGTGTATGAAAGGCAAGATTTGTTTGTTCCCTGCATATTAACAAGGGAAGGTGGCAAGTAAACAAAAGCACAGCCGTATCTGTGTGCATGTTTGTGCATATATGTAAGACACAGCATCCCAGCAATGAGGGATGAATTAAGAACGTTTTGAGCAGTCAGCCAGGAAGCAGGTTTTTCACATTTGAACAGTACTTTGAAATCATGGCTTTGCTACTGTGACGTTGGTATGACTTCACTATGTTGCACCACCTGGTAGGATGCTGCCCGATGTCCCCACCCCTGTAGCATCCTTTCAAAAAAGAAAGAAAGAAAGAAAGAAAAAGAAAAAAGTGACTTGACCTTCAGAGTTTGGCTGCCTGCTTGAGTCTGCGGTTCTTGAAAGAACTGCTTTTGCCGCATTAAGACAGTCATCATCCACCGAGGAGAATGCTGCTTTGGTCAGGCAGATTCCCTCTGGGAAAACTCACCGTTGGGGCAGGAGTTACTTTGCCCCCCCCCCCCCCCGGAGCTGAGGGGATTTGACAGAGCTCGGAAGTTAACAAGGACAAAGCATGAGTCACCTGTAATGGATGTCTTTTCACAATAACTAAGGCATAGCAATTGCATTATGATTGTAACTTAATGTGGGAGAACTTTGTTTTCTTTTGCAGAGCACCTGTAAGTGGTTTTAGTTACACTGCATGTCTGGCGTCCCTTGTTAGGTTTTGTTTGTTTTCTACCAAGGGTCAGTGGCTTGCAGAATTTCAAGCTGTGTTTCTAAAGTAACTGAAATAGTCTAAGTTCCTTTTGCATAATAAGGAAGCAAAGAGTTCATTGTTTTAGAAGTTGAACTATTACCATAATCAGTTGCTGGCAGGCCTTGTTAACTAATTACTGTGTGTGTGTTTGTGTGAATAAGCACTCCAACCCACTCTGTACCCACATAAGTGGCATACACACTGGAACCAATGCACCTTGCAGCTTTCAGGAGACCTTCTGCCCTGCTCCATTCCTGGATCTGTGTCTTATCTGTGTATTTCCAGATCGCCATTTAAAAAATTTACATTGGAAGGTAATGTAACCAGCTGTGCCTGGGAGTGGGGTACACAGCACCCTAGTTCTGTGGCCTACCATTCAAAGCCTGTAAAACAATTATCCTTCCACAGTCACACACGCTCAGTCCTGATAGTGTAACAACAGTTCAGTAAACTGAGCTGAGAGAACAAAGAAAAAGAGGACTGTTCCAAAATGAGAAAAGGCTACCTAAACAGTAGTCTTAAGTCTTTCTGCAAAATGGCTGGCTGGAAGGGGATAAGTATATATACCACATGGTGACTTCCGTCTGAGCGCTCAGCGGTTGGAGTCTCCAGAGATGATCTCAGACTCTGTGTGGGGGTGGGAGGGTGGTCTCAGCTGTCACTGGCCTCCTTTGGCACCAACCGTTCAACCTTTCTTCTACGTTCAACGTTTCCTTTTCACAAAGCAAAATTCTGACCCCCCTTTTAACTCTTAAGTACGTCAAGGAACAAACAAAAGCTCCACTGCGCTGCTTCTCCGTTCCGAGATGTACAAATCCACTCCTGATTTGTACAGAACACCTGCATTTTGCACATGTGCCTGGAGATGCCTGAAAACCATGGCAGTGGGAGTTGCACTGCCACTAGACATGGCTTCAGAACTTGGGTCTCCAAAATCCCTCCTATCTCAGTAAATCCCCTGGCAGACCTACCAGGTCTTAATACCACTCTAGACTCAGCTGGGGCTGCGGAGAGATGCCATTTTAATGCCCCACAGGACGTTGAGTGACGGAGCATCAGTGGCAGTGTATGAAATTCACACGGTGGTTCCCAGCCCGCCTTCTCTTCTTTTCTCTTTTATGAGGAGCCCTAGGCTGGCATCTGCAGTAGACTCTGGCAGCTGCCCAAGGACATCCTCTGATGATGCCAGGCCTTCATGGAGGCTATAAATCTACTACGACATCATTTGCAGCTAAGTAACTCCAGACATCGACCGGTGTCACAACAGACGGCCTCTCCCTGTTTGCCGATGCCGTTCCAAGCGGGACGTGCTATCGAACCCTTTCGGTGACAAAGAGGCTGGCATCCCTTCCCAGAGAGCCGTGGGTCCTTCCATCCCATGGCTCTTGTGGGCTGGAAGAGGGGTGGGGGGGAAACGGATGGTAATCACGTTATTCCCTTCTGTGCGACTCGTACGGTTGAGATCCTCAGATATGCTGAACTTGCACCCGTTTTTTGTTTTTGTTTTTTATTCAGCTGCTATTGAAAGGGACCGGCCCTAACTCACCCCCTCCCTCCTTCGGTCTCAGTTTGTGCAAAACCTTCCTACAGCATTATTCATGTGGCGGATGAAAAAGCGCCCTTTCCTATCAGGAAAAATTGTGCTTCAGATTTCAAGCCCTTGAAAGGGGGGGGGGGGGAGGAGTGGTCTGTAGGAGTGCGTTAATTTCTGCTAACTCCAGCCTTCCCAGAAACTGGCTAATGAGTCCCGTGCAAACCCCATCACCTTAATTAAAACGATGGTGACACCAGAGGCAAACCCCTTCATGGCCATCCATGCACACACAGAGAGAGTGCATTAACAGCTTTGGTGGCTCATAAGTGTCTTGCTTAGATGGCTGGTAATTGCTCTCCATGTCGGGCGGTCGGCAGCGGTGGTGGTGGTCCCCCTCCCCCACTAATGCTGTGCAATACCAGGAAGAGTCGAGATTGTAGGACACAGCGTATTGCATAATTTCTCTCCCTCTGTCTCTCTCTCTCCCTCTCTCTCTTTTTGCTGGTTTTTCTTTCTGGCCAATTTAAAATTTGTCAAAGCTGGTCGTCTTCTGGATCACTGCCCTTTGATATTTTGCGCACTCCATTTGCCACAAACAAGCCGCAGGGCCGCGGTTCATGCTGACTCCAGCAGAAGGACGAGAGAGTTCCATTTATCTTACACCGCCGGCTGCATACTTGCTCATTAGCCGGGGGTTCACTGCCTCTCTTAACCCCTCAATAGCTGCCATCATTTCCACCGAACGGCTGTTTTGTGGCAAGAGGGGCCACCATGCCTGTGTGCCGCTCGTGCGGGGCAGAGGGTGAGGGGACCCGTGTGGGTGGGGTAGGGGACTCCTCCGAGGGCAATGCTGTGTTTTCGTTCAGACCTTCCTGCTCCTCCATTGGGTTTTTCCACTGGCACCAGGCGGGGGCAGGAAGGAAAGATATTGAATAATGTGACACGGATCTGCTAATTATCAATTTTCAAGTGCCCTAACTGAAATCTTTATTCGTTTCGTGTTTATTAAAATGTCACTCAGTGTTACAACATGTTGAGTCTCCGCATAAGCAGGAGAGTGGCACAGCAGGGCGGATGAGGGGCCCGGTGTCTTGGCTTTAGGTCGGTGAAACTTTCTGGAATCTGCCAGCTAGGCTGTGAAGAAAACACAGGAGCTTTCTAGCTCCTTGCTCTGAGGATAATTGTGATTTGCAGGAATTGTTCACCAGACACGTGGGGAGACTGATATAATTAGACAGAGTATTTGAAATAAAAGTGTTTGTATGTATTTATATTTGAAATGGAATGTCATCCAGCACATAGCCTGGTATGTTTTTAGTTTTGTACTGGCCAGTGGAACTCCTTCCTACATGATGTTGTCATGTTGTCTAATTTCTGTGAGTCAGGTGAATTCATGGAGGGTTATATCTGGCGGGATGTGTTAGTAATGATTTTTATGGCCTTGTGACCCAGTGGTTAAACTCCAGTACTGCAGCCAAAACTGCTCAGGACCCAGGTTCAGTCCCAGGTAGCTGGCTCCAGGTTCACTCAGCCTTCCATCCTTCCGAGGTCAGTAAATTGAGCATCCAGCTCACCAGGGGTGGGAGTGGGGCAATGTGTAGGCTGCATAATTCAATGGTAAACGGCCCAGAGAGTGCTTGAAGGGCTATAGGGTAGTCAGCGTGCACTTCCTTTGCTAGTCGCATTGCCAAAGTTTCAGCAGCAGTGGGGAAAGCTGGGGAGGAGGCACGTGGGTCACATCTTGCCCACCCTGTACATTAGGCGATGGCAGACTCTGCGGCAAATGCTGGGAAGGAGGAGAAAGAGAGGACCCCTCTCTCCTTGAGCTTGTCAGGTCGTCATCAGCCGTGTGGCTCACTGTAGCCAGCCACACAGACCGTGACTCCCAGGGCACAGTGTATGCATTCAGTGCCTTGGCCTCTCCATGTCCCTGGTAGAAAGAGCAGACCCATCATACCAGAAACGTCAGTATCCTATTGCCCTAGAGCAGTGGTTCCCCACCATGGTTCTCCAAATGTTCTTGGACTACAACTCCTAGAAATCTTGGCTGGCACAGCTCATGGCGAAGGCTTCCGGGAGTTGTAGTCCGAGAGCATCTGGGGACCCAAGGTTGGGAACCACTGGCCTAGAAGTTGGGGATCACCAACCAGGCATCATCTTCCACACCAAACTTCTGAGCTGTTCTGTTTTGTCAAGAAGGGCCTTCAGCTGACTGGGACAGCATCTGCTTGGCATGCAACAGGTACCAGGACCAGTGCCCAGCGGTCTCCTAAAGAGCAGAAGGTGGCAGGAAAAGACCTTTTGGGACATGAGATCCTCGCGACAAGCCACAAACGTGGTTTCCAGCCCTTCTCTCCAGTCTCTGCCAGAAGCCGCCGAGCAGTGCGGATGGCCGTTGGCCGCCTTGGCACCTTTTAAGTCCAAAGGATTGGCCTTTGATTCCATCCATGACTTCAGGGCCGTTCATAGCCTTTAAGGCTGTGACGCTGACGCTGCTCTTTTGTCTTAGAAATGGTGAGAGTTAATCCACCAAAACACCATGGAGCTGGAAGTGTTTTTTAAGTGGCATTGAGCCTTTGGATGTGATCTGTGATGCCTCAACAAAAACAGAATCCCCCTCAGTAATGGTGGTGCTCAGATGTCTCACACACACATACAAAAACCCCAGAGTTGACAGGGACTTGGGAATTTCATTCTTGCTTTCAGTTAGTTACGGCATCTCATATTGTCCAAATGGTGAAGTATTGTGGTTAGCATCAATTACAGTTAGTTTCAACAAGTCACTCTGAAATGATGGTTTAACCAAGACTAGGTTTAAATAAGCCAGCTTCAAAGTTAACCACAGTTTGTGATCTGAAGCAACTTTTAAAGCAGTGTTCTAGTCCTCGTGGATTGCAGAGAAACACATGGCTTGCACCTAGGGGGATGTTAGGATGCACCTAGGCATCGAGTTGGGAGTTCGAATCCCCCGTGTGCCTCCCTGACAGAGGCTGGACTACAGTTCTAAGATGATGATGATTGTAACCCACACTGCAATGGGAAGGGGAGGTGTGGCTGGCCTCCTACTCTGTGAGCCTCTCTCTCCTTTTCAATGAAACTTTCAGGCTTCCTTTTTCCCGGGGTTCCCACTCCTCGCCTTCCGCTTTGGAGGGATCTAAAGGAGGCCGTTGGTACCAAAGGACCTGGTGGGCAAGGTCGTTCATTCATAAACATTTTCTCCTTTGACCGGTCGGTGCCCAAGGCACCTTCTCCATAACATCACCCCTCTTCGTTCCTCTCCTTAATTTACAATACTGACCACTGTATAGGACCCTCTGAATGGAGCTAAAGGGTTTGAGAGGAGTCGTTCTCTCGGCAGTGCTTGTTTTGAGACGTGCCTTAACCAGAACCCACGTATTCTTTAAAATGTGGTAAGGCCAGATCACGGTGGGCAGATGATAGAGCAGCGTCTACTGGGAGATCTTTGGGTGGTTCGTGGTAGGTCAGCAAGAATGTTTCCCTCCTAATTATAAAACAACGGAACATTCCCTGGGACATTCTGGATTCCACCTTCTCTCTTATTAAAAGATGAAATTTTCAAGGGTTTCTTCTAGTTGGTTACTGTCGTTACAACACCGTGAGAGGTTTAGGTGAAATGAATGTTGGCAGTGCCATGGAAGAATCTCTGCCAGTTTCTGTTTTCACAATAAGTGATGAGTTCATCTGAAAATGACACAGCCACATGTGTCAATCTTTTTCTCCAACCAACTGAGTTTTCTTGTTTGTGTTACATGGAAACACATTTTCCTACTATTCCTTCTGCTTATCAAATGGAAGGGAAAGGAAAACTACAAGCACGTTTGAGGCCCCATCACAAAGTCAGCCCAGACTCTTCTGACTTCTGAGACTTCACCCATCCTTCCTCACACACATTGTGAGGACCAGAACCTTGTTAAAATTATGAAAATGTATGAATTGCTCTCTGTGCTTATACAGTGCAAAGTGGGCACCTTGGTTTCCAGAATGTAGAAACGCCCCTCGGGTCCCGGGGATGAAGCTACCTCTCGCCCCTCATGGTCTCATTTTGCCAAGCGTTTGAATGGAGACCCCTCTCTCGTGACTAGGATTTTTAAAAAAAAAATCTATGGAGGCTGCAAATATTTAGCAGTGTTTAATGTGTCATAAAACCAGATTTCTGTGAAATATTTTAAATGGATAAAGAGAAGAGCTTGCTTCCCTTCTGCTAAGCAAAAACCCTCTCCATCATCAAGGGTTAGGCTGGAAGATCTGGCTGGAAAAGAAAAGAAACCTGTTCCCTGATATTTAATTGTATAGAGGGGCTTTATGGAATTGATTTGAGAGCTTAGCCTTTTACAATACCCAGTGAATAAGAAACGTTCCTGACAATCAATCAATGATAGGATAATCACTCTTTATCTCCCCCTCCTTTCTTCATTGTTACCTTCTTCCTTTCCAGAGAACAGGGTTCAGAAGCCAAAAATCTTTATAGACGCCGCTTTTAAATTAAGCAGAAAATAGACATTGACATATTTGTTAATCTCACCTGGATCATTACCGGGGCCAGCTCGGTTTGCCTCGACAACACGAGGGCAGCAGACAGGCTAGAATACATAAGTGTTTGCTTCCTTAACAACCGCTGGTGCCCCACCAAACTAGCTTCCCCCCCCCTCTTTTCCTCCTCTTCTTTCTCTCTCTCTCTCTCTCTTTTAATTTAAGAAAGCTGTCCAGTTCTGTATTCGGCAATAGTTGTAACAGTAGCCACACATACACACACCTGATTCCTCAGGTAGCGAAGCCGTCGGGGTGCACTTTGTTTGTTTGAAAAATATGGGGGAATGTCCAGGTTACTGCATCAACACGGGAGTCTTGCAATGTAAAGCGTCTGCGTTCCTCTCATTGTGAACCAGAGCCTTCCGTGTAAGGTTAGCAGTAAATAGCTGTTTCAGACTACTGTGGGCCTCTATACTTTTTTCTGACTTGACCTTTCTCATTCTTTCGTATACTTCTAAAAATTCCAAATAAAGGGTGCCACCATAGAGAAGGCCTTGTCTCTAGTCGCTGCTTTTGCCACCCTTGCTGGTAAAATTGGGTGTTTTTGAAGAAACTCTAAAGAGTTTGTGGCTGGAGCTTGGTGAAATGCAGTTGAAGGCAGAAATTTCCTACAGATGAATACGGCAACAAAATTGGTTTGCAAAATTGTGTGAGATTTCCCTGATGTTCCTTAAGCCGTGTGTGTTTTTTTTAATTTAAAGTGTCAGGAGCAATGTGGAAAGGGGAAAGGCTTTCCTAAAGTTTGGTGAGACCTCAAGGCCTTTGGCTGTTTTAGAAGGAAGACATTGGGAATAAGTCTTTTTGAGTCATTCTGGCTGAAGATCTTATGCATATTATGAAATAAGTCGACGGAATATGATCCCAACATAATATGCTTTGGGAACAGTATATGGACTAGGTTTTATAGTTATAACCTAATATTTATGTCTATGATGTTCTACACCAGAGCACATTCCATAAGGAGATCTGCAACAAGCGCCTTCCATCAGACCGAAATCTGTCTGGTGCAGAGGCAGGACAAGTATTTGCACAGACTGTGTTTTCTGTCTGCGTTGTCTCTGAACTCCAGCGGCTGCCACCTTTGAGGGCGATCCGTAACTTTTAAATTTATGCTTTTCATATACCTTTCTTTAGGCTTGTTTCAATATTAGATACATAAACTTTGTGCTGCTGTTCACCCCATTCCTGTGGACTACTGGGGAGGAAGAAACCAGGTGATGAATGCTGCTCAGGGCTAAGCAAGACCTGGCCTTTTACAGCTGGACCTTCCCTGGCTTCTCTTTTTTAACCGCTGGGCGGGGGGCTTTAATTCTTGCAAGACCAGTCGGGCCCCCACCCCGCCCAAACCCACGCCCAATTTCTGTGTTTGCTCTCTCAGCAGTGAGCGGTCCCCGTGGTGCTGGCCCGTGCATTCACTTCCTACTCTCAAGTTTACAGGAGCCTTTTTAGAAAACATTTTTTATTGTTATGGTAAAATGTACAAATGTACCTTAAAAAGCTATCCAGGCAAGGATGAAACCACTGAACTATCTTAAGAAATGGGACTTTCTGATGAGCACAGCAAGAGGACAGGAGGGGCATGCAGGATGGAAAGAATGGATTTATTTATAATTTATATGCCACCAATTCCAGATGAAGCTCTCACCCAATTAAAGAGAAGAGTATTACCCTCTTTTACATGCATCACGTAACCCATTTTCTTTCCCTTGCTGTCTTTTCCAGCTGGCAGGACGAGAGCAAAATTTGAGTAAAATCCAGGACACATAATTTGGAGAGGTGTTGGGTGTGGTTGCTTTTGGCCTTCCCTGGGGGCCCAGACGGACTTTCTGTCCCTGTGATTTTGCTCTGCCCAACACGGAATTGTCTTTGCCTAGTAGCTTGGTCTGTTTCTGAAATTTTCTTTGACTTGCTTGCTGCACCTAGTATCATTTCTATAATTCAAAGGATGGGTTTTGAAGGTGGAGGTTCAAGAGAGAGACCAAGACACAGTGAAGGGACATAACGGGAGCCTGTGTAAAGACAAGGAGTGGGTTGAGAGCAGAGGAAGAGCGCTTTTCCCCTTTCCTAGTCCCACTGGCAAGACATTCGAGGCAAACAAAAAGAAGCACTTTTCCAAAAACCACAAAGTCTATCGGTCTCCTTACTATGAAATGTGGACATGGACGCTAGGTTTAAGTGATTTTTTTTTTAATGACTTGCGTTCATGGAAGATGCATCTGTTAAAGAAAGAGAGGTGGGCCATAATAATCAAGTGGAACCTCAGAGCTCCTGCGTAGCAAGAAGTCCCCTCTCTCCATGTCCTGTGCTCTGTTTGTGGTCTCGCAGAAATACACAGTCGGGCTTGGTTCCAAACAGGGCACTGGGATAAGGCAAACCTTGGCATCATCCGGAGAGGGAGGCCTGATGTTTCTAAAGGGTATCATTGGGCAACAACGAAGATATTCTTGGGGAAAAAAGTGGAAATCATCGGTTCTTCCTCGCGCCACATCCCCACTGCCTCTGAAAGGCCAATTCATTTTAAACTCTGTGGATTCATAGTAGAGGGCTCCGCACAAACCATTCCTTCTGTGGATTCATGTATAGTGCCTAAAAATACAGCAGGGGGAAGGACCCGCCTCAGATTCTGTACGTAGAGAGTGTCAGGCTGAGTTACTCCACTTGTGTCAGGAGGATACTACGCTGGGCAAAGAGGGATCTGCGTGTGTGTAACGACATGATTATCTGATTACGTGTTTGTGGGGGGGGGGGATTGAGGTGCTTTTTGAGGCCCTGGGATTACTCATGCCTATGTGACTACACTTGAGTAAATGGTGGTTTTTAAGCTGGGAGTGCCATCCCTGAGTGGTTTTTGCTCCCCGCTCTGTAGCGCTTTGCTTCTACGTCTTCCTTCCTCTCTTGTCTCCCGGGGTCTCTGACAGGCATCTTTCCTCTTGATTTCAGGCACCCCAGAGCTAAGCCCGGCTGAGCGGAAGGAACTGGAGACCAAGCTGAAGGAACGGGAGGAATTCCTAATACCCATTTACCACCAGGTAGCCGTGCAGTTTGCTGACTTGCACGACACGCCCGGCCGGATGCAAGAGAAGGGTGTCATTACGGTAAGTATTATGCATCCGTTTCTTACCGCTGCTGTCAAAAGCGCCAGCGTGTGTGGACATGCATGGAATTCTAGCTGAGGAGGTCCTCACAGACCAAAATTTTGAAGGGGCGTGGATGGAGGGCCTCGGCTGGCCTGGATTATTCTGACAACATGGCATGAATATTAATGTGTTCCTTTTTTAAAAAAACTGTACAGCCAGCCTTGGAAATAGCCTTGCTCCTTAAGTTTTGAACACAGACGACCTGCAGCACTTCTGAAAGCTGACAATCGCTGAGGTCTAGATCTGGCAGGGGAGTAAATCGCTTACATGCGAATTGCACACACAGACGTAGAAAACTCCCTTGGTATCAGTTTAGACCGTTATGGCGTCTAGCTCTGCGTTATCTACACACCACCCCTACCTGCCCAGAGGTGGAATACAACTCCCTTGTATCTCTATGCTGGCAGAGGATGACAGGGGTTGTAGTTGAGCACATCTGGAGGGCATCCAGTTGACCTAATCTAACTGGCAGTGGGTCCCCAGAGATGTAGACAGGATCATTTCCAGGAAATGCCAAAAACAGAACCTGGACCTTTTTTTTTCTGAGCTATTAGTGTAATTGCAAACATTTCCTTTACTGTTGTCTGCTCACTGCTACTTCTGGCCGAAGGCCTGGTTGGCTGGCCTCCCAGCGGACAGTGCAGGGTGCAGCCACTGGACAAGGGCCCTCAAACTGCTTTATCTATTTGATAGATAGATAGATTAATATATCACCTCTTTAGTGCGATCACTATTCTGGGTGGTTTAGATTGCTTTAAAATGTATCTTGTTACATCTCTATGTATTTCACTGCTTAACCTCTGTAGATCATACAGTGACATTTTACTAGACTTGCAAGCTCTGTTTGTTCTACGTTTAGGCTGCAAGGCTCTGCACACTTGCATAGAGGAAAAGGGCTTTGGATGCACCAGAATCACTTTCAAGAGAACACGGTTGTTTAACTGTTCATTCTTTTGGGAAACACATTTCTTACTGGTCAGTAGTTTTGGGCCCAAGCTTAGGTGTGTTTAGTTCAGATCGATTGACATCAGCGGCACTTTCAACTGTGTGTCCAAATTCAAGCCGTTGTGAACAAAGTGATGAACATCAGAGCATTCTTGCTTGTACGATCTTGCAGTGGCTCCTCTTCCCCCTGCCTCCCCTTCCATGTGATGTGTTTGTAACTGGGATAATGGCCTTGTTCAGTGAAGGGAACCTGTTTGGAGCCGAGGGAATCTTCCCGATCTTCCCAGTCTCTCTTAAGTTACACTCCGAGTGACAGTTTCTACTTGCTGTTCACAGATGTCAGAGCCCTGACCATGCCATGTGGTTCTATAATCTCTGATATGACATTTAGCGAGGAACCCACCCCTTCCTCAGACTTGGTCCTGATCCATGTTTCAGAAGTTAAGGAGAGAGGGAAAGTGTGTGTGAGGCAGAAGCCGCGCCAAGGCTTCACATGAGTTGCAAAATACCCAGGGCAGAAGAGAGTTGGACAGAGTTCCTTCTCTCAAGACGCACACGAAGCCTTCCGTGAGCCCATGAAGAAGATAAACTAGAGATGCAGCCACATGAGGTTGGCTTCCGGCCCCGGCCAGCACCTTCATGACCCTTTGTAAGGATGCTTGCCTCCCATTCCCTGAGGCCTCAGGAACGAGCAGACCAACTGCTTCCCAATAAATGACTTAACACAACAGATCTATAGGAATCGGGTTCCGAGTCTCTGCCTTCTTTGCTTGGGTGAGTGACCATCTGATCTCACTGGGATGGGACAACCCACCACTTGGTAATTTTCCTCTGTGAAGAAGCATTTCCAGGAATTCAGATTTAGTTGTTTATGTAGAAAATTCACACCCTGCCTTTTCTTGCTGACAGCAGGCCCCCAAAACGAGTTGAAAGAGAAATTGATGAAGTGAAAACAATACATAGAAAATGTAAATCTTTTCACTATATGATTGAGGTCTAGAAAAGCAGACGAGGGTTTCAATAATTTCACGTTGGGAGTTAATACTTGAGCACACGTGTAGTCAGTAATGCTGTATATAATCCTCCACTCTTGGCCCCTTCACCTACACTAGAGCTTCACCAACAGGCACTTTTAGGATTACCTTGCTTGCTTTCAAGCAAGCCGCCTCCTTCTTTTACTGGGTGGGGCTGCAAGGACTTCCTCCCCGCCTACAATTTAAATTAAACGGTGTGTACGTCTCTGTCTGGTGACGCGTGCAGGACATCCTGGAATGGAAGACATCCCGCACTTTTTTCTACTGGAGGCTCCGCCGCCTTCTCCTTGAGGACTTGGTGAAGAAGAAGATCCACGACGCCAACCCGGAACTCACAGATGGCCAGATCCAGGCAATGCTGAGACGCTGGTTTGTGGAAGTGGAAGGCACAGTTAAGGTACTTCTTTCAAAATTTATGCTCGCCCTGTTCACAAACTTGGAAATGTCTCAGGTTTTCTACTCTGCATGGCTATAAAACGAGATAAAGTGTGATGGAATTTTAGAAGCCGAGGTTTGGAGGGGAGCTGTATCGCATTTTTAGTAGTTTGGCGTGCAATGAATATCTTTTTCTGGAGCTTTGCCCCATCCCCACTCCTGTGGCGAGCAGCAGGCAAATATAGGCAGATTGGGTCGGGATATATGAGTGGCATATTCCATGCAATTCACAGAATTCTGCCGCCCACGATAAAGATGCAGACTTGCTGTTCTTCTTTGTAGGAGAGAGCCCAGCGGCCCAGAAGTATCTCGATGATTGGTGTGCTCTACCTTCTTTCATTCAGCTTTAAATAGCATTTGAAGATTTTGTTTTATTGTAGTTTTGGGAAAGGTGGATTGCCATGCAGACGCTTACTAAGTTACAGAAAAATTCATTCCCTGAAGAGAGTGGAGCAGTGGCTGTGAACCAGCATCTGTAACAAGTCATTTAAAAAAAAATAGCAATTAAACACAACACAATGAGCCCAGAACGTTATGGATAGGGCAGGTATTAAATTCCCCTATAAGATAGTCCCCCCAAATGTGCATTAGTTAATTAGCACAATTGGGTCTGCATTTCGACTGCTACACACATGGGTGTCTAGACTGTTCTGCATGTAACAGGACAACAGACTCAGGTTCATTGCCTCCAATCTGCAATCTATACTGTATGTTTCCAGAAAACATTTTTCTCACATTTCTAAAGTGTGCTCACTTCAACCAACCAACCAAAATATACCTTTGAAGTGGAAGGTGGTGTACAAACCAGCCCCATGGCTGCCAGGCGGCTTAGCTGTCTGGCAGTGGTACAGTGGGGTTGTGCTATGGGGACAAAACGATGGCAGACTGCGAAGCAGCTCTGGGCTGTACTGGTTCAAACGGCAGCCGATGGGCTTCCCCTTGGGGTGGCTTCTCGGTACAAAGACAGTTCCTTCCAAACTAGGTTTGGTAGCCAGGCCCCCTCAATCCCGATTTTGTTCAGTGAGCAGGCTCTACATTTCTTGCATTCCTGCTTATTGGCTAGGACATCCCTCCTGCATTTTCCTAAAAGGGCTGAATTTGGGGGGCAGGGAGCCCCCGTCCTGGTTTTTACGAACCCTACTGCTGTAATCATTTCCACATCTTGCAACACCACTTAGGACAGGAACTAGTTCTTTGGTGACTTTTCTTTAAGTGAGCATGTATGCCCAGGACACTTTGGCCGCTAGCATCTTCTTTTCCAGCGTGGATTATATATTTTGCAATGGGCAATCTCTGTAGTAGGACACCCTTTCCCATCTTTTCTGTTTTGTGACTTAAAGAACAAACAAAATGCAGAGACGACGTCAAATCTGGAGCTCCGAAAGGGGAAGAGAGACAGAGTAGGAATGCGTTTGGGGGAGATTTTTTTCCCCCTCTGGAGGGCTCTGAGCTTTCCAAGGTAGTGTCTGAGCATCTTTTTTTTTTCCTAAGCCAGGCATCTAGTTAGCTAATACATTACACCAATCAAGAAGAGTTATCTTAAGCCACAATTAATCTGCTCCCTGGCATATGTTGATAGGAAAGCATCATGCTGTTTCTTAATTAAAGGCAAACGGATTAAAAATGATTAATAAGAGTATTAAATATTCGCCTAAACTAAAAGCTGTGGCATTCTTGGGCAAATCCTAGCCTTACTCCGGTCTGCAAGGTGCTTGGGCGCTTGCCGTTTGGATGGGAGGAAGCAGCACGATGGGACAGAGGGTTGACTGCCAGAGCGCTTGCCAAGACCTTCCTTTGCACGAGGGCAAAGGCACTGCGGTTGCAAGGGGGGGGCAGAGCACCAGGAAGCCCACGGCCATTTTAAAAGAGTAATCATTACAAGCAAGGGTGCTGTTGCAATTATTCTTGTTCTCCTGATGCAAGCTTTTAATAGATCTCTTCTGGGGATTCCTGAATGAAAGCCTTCGCCTCAAATGGTGATGCTGACTCTTGACTAAGCAGTGGGGCCGTGGTCGAGGGATGCGCCAAGGGGTAGGGGGGTGCCCCTTTCTCGACTGACTGAAGCAACCATCCTCTGGTTTCGTTTCAAAGTAATCTGACAGACAGTCTCGCCTTTTGAGGCGACGCTTGCTGAGGGCTTCCCTTCTGTCCAGCGGAAACCCCACACACTGAGCCTGCCTTCGCTGGTGGTCTGGAAGTTCTCTGCACGTCGACACCCAGGCCAACAAGCCATTTAAATCTCACTCTTCCACAGTGCTGGTGGGAGACAAACTGGGTTTAGGAGCACATATGGAGGCAATATGAGGCCAGTGGTACACAAAGCCAGACCAGATGTGGGTGGCATTACAAGAGGTTGGGTTGATGGTTCTGGTGTTTCGGTTGAGCCACTTCTTGGTCTTTTGCTGTGTGAGCAGAAGCCACTTTTACCAGAAGGACAGCAGGATAGGCAGTGGATGCATTTTCCTGAAAACAGTTGTTTTGAGTGACGATTTCTATGCCTGGAGGTTTTAATAAGTGGTGGGTTGTTTTTTGTTTGTTTTCTTACTTGTTACAGCTCATATGGAGTAAAGTCATGAGGTTTTTTTTTTCAATTTCATACATGTTATGGCTGGCTTAGCATTCTAATCAGTGTGGTTTTCACTCAGACTGGACAAAAGAACTCTTTATACTGTATTTTAACTGCATTCGTAAATTTCTTCAGCATTCACAATATGAACCGTAGTGTTATAAAGGTGGTTCAGTTTTACGCTTGGCAACAACAACAAAAATACTTCTATGGTTTATTTCTAGTCTGCGTTTGTCAATTTAGCACTGTATTTCTAAATGATTGCATGCACATGAGACATTAAGTCTGACCTTTTAGGTGAACCTTAACCTTTTATAATTGTTCCTCAGCAATAAAAACTGACAACCCCTGGCGTTGTTGACCATGCTATATTCTTAATGAGAAATCCCCGGTATTTTCTTTTTAACAGTTATGCATAAGCTTTTCTTCCATAGAAGGTTTATAGTAAGCAGAGATCTCATGTTTTTCAAGAATATAAAATAGCTGAGCCAAACTGGGAGAGAGGGTGTATTACGGCAACGTGAGCAACATTCGTGAAAAGTTGACTGCCAATTACAGCCATTTTTAAAAGTGAGCTAAAAACAGGTGAGAATAAAAAAATGTAAGCCTAAGATTTCAGCCGGCTTTCCCACTTCACACACCATTTCTCTCCCTAAGACCATCCCAAGTGAGGGTAATGTGAGCCAAGAAACACTGTCCTTTTTCTGAACTAGCTTTGTCTATCTTCCATGATAGCATTACATAGCGGAATCAATTGAGAAACTGAGATCAGAATGACACTTCTGTTCAACGCTGCAGAGAAGTGTGTGAAAAACTAAATGGCAACACTGCATTGAGTAAAACACTCCAAAACTTTTTTTGAGGGCCACTGTGATATTCTTCTCTCCATGACCCCCATATGTACGAACAACCATTTCAGAAAGACAGTGACTGTTACTGTAGAGTAAGTACAACTTACAGCAGGATGTAGACTGCACTCTGTGTACACCCACACACCCTAGTGCTCTTTGGAGTCCTGAGAAATGCCATTTTTCTTAACAGACCTCTCTGTTCATTGATTTTAGCTGTATGTTAAAGAGTGACAGTCACAGAGTGGTAGGAAAATCATGTGGGATAATGTTCACTGCTTATCGGTGTTTTGGTCTAGACCGCCCAGCGTATCGTGTGCATGTAGTTCTAAATATATGCCCAAGCCAGGTGTTATTTCTTGCCTTCCCATCCTCACTTTGTGTGACTTTCATAGCCGACGCTACCCCTCACCCCCTTGCGTGTCATTCTGCACCTGAGGACGAAGCCAATTTATGTGTGTGCTTCCCTCGCTCTCCCATTTTGCGTTCATCTGAGCCGCCAGGCCAAAGGTTCACCCTTCAAGGAGTGTGGCAGCTGTTTCCAACCCTTAAGCCACCGAGATACTTCATCTATGAATTTTTGACATGACCGCCTATTAAATCATGATGCGGAATTCATTGTCATTCCGACTTTGACTTCATTAGTGATATAACGGAGAAGGATAGTGCACCTTTAAATGATGAGCTTTTATGTTTAATTACCCAAATAAAATGACATAAATATGAATGAGCGCTAATGGTGGTACTTGGTTTTTTCCGGAAACCATTAACGATTCTTAAATGATTTGTAAAGAAAATGAGAGGCAAGGAGAAGCAGCGAGAAGGCTATTAGGCTTCTAACACACTCCTGAATGATTATATAGTCAACTACCTAGCAAATACAGAGCTAAATGATCTCTCTCCCCCCCTACCCCCCACCCTGTTTTTCAAAAGAAAGATTCACTGCTGGAGTTTTCCCAATGGCTGAAGGCACTTTGACCTCCCTTGTAATGCACATCCCGTCTAAAATGGGGGTTAGGTTTTGTCACTGTTGGCAAGCAGAGGAGCGAGAACTCTGTGGATTTTTTTAGTATCTCAATTTGTAATTTTTACTATTTGTAGCACAAAACCGGTAAGGTGTAGTAACGTACACAAATCTGTATTTTGAAGAGTGCTACAACCGCTTTTCAATTGTTGTTTGAGGCATGACGTTTGAACAGTGTGACTGAGCAGCGCTCTTGAGAGTGGCCGTACACTGCTGATGCAGCTTCGCCCTTGCGAACGCACTGGCTGGGCCAAGGTGCTGATGATTTTCAGAAGAGGAGAGTCTTCTCTTGGCCTGGGGGGAGGGGGGGAAGGTTGCCTCGTGCCAAGTCAGCCTGCTGGCCTGTCTAGTTCAGTCCTGGGTTACAGGAGTGCAGTTCGATGAATTTCAGACTCTGGGCTCAAGAGAGAAGAAGAGACTGCTTCAAAAGGTGGCACACAACCAGCCCTTCTCCTTCTCAGACATGGGCATGTATTCCAAAGCCCTTCTCTGTCCGTCCCACACATGGGTGGCCCCGCTGGGGTTTCAGCCCTACCCTGGAAATGCTGGCGATGACATCTAAGGTGGGTGGGTTGTTTGTTTGGTTTTTGGGGGTATGCGATGCACATATTTGGCCCTTTGTTGCACAGTTGTATGGTTTAGAGAACTTGGGCCACCAGTCTTTATGCTTCTCATCTTTCTTGCTTTAATAGATGAGGGGGAACAAGGAAAACATAAGTCTCTACAGGGTGGTAGCAGGCAGCTTAGCATCTACGTACTCTTCTTCTCCTTGGCAGGCATATTTGTGGGATAACAACAAGGACCTGGTGGAATGGCTAGAGAAACAGCTGACGGAGGAAGAAGGTGCCCGCTCGGTGGTTGATGAGAACATCAAATACATCTCTCGGGACTACATACTGAAGCAGATCAGGAGGTGAGGCAGCTTTGGAAAGCTTCTATTGCAGGCTTTTTTCCAGACTCCATGTGAAGTCTCTGCTCTCAACTGTTCCATGTTTTGGGTTTTGGGTTTGATTTGAATCCAGCCGTGTTTCTTTTACTTGCCATCTCTTCAGAAAGGAAAACGCTGTAAAAGGTTTGATTTGTCCCAGGGGCTGAACCTGGCTGGGCATTTCTCTTGGCAGAGTCACTGCTCTGCTCCCGAGCACAAGCTCAGCTGCTGAGCCACACCAGCAGAAGCACCGTTTACAGATTTGTCTTTTGCCATCAGCACGACAACCAAACGTGTGACCTGCATCCTCTCTCTCCTCCTCCTCCTCCTTCCCCTAGCTTGGTCCAGGCTAATCCTGAGGTGGCCATGGATTCCATCGTCCACATGACCCAGCACATATCGCCGACCCAGAGAGCTGAGATTGTGCGCATCCTCTCCACAATGGACTCTCCGGCTTCGACGTAGGTGGGCATCCCGGCAGATGTGGGAAAAAGGGCGACAGGGTGCCGCTCTTGCCTTCCTGACGTGGCCCAGAGAAAGAAGGGGAAATGCTGGAAACAAGACTTCTTGAATTTCTTGTACTTCCCTCCCTGCAAAGCTTCACTTGAAGGTGACGAGAGCAGCTTTCTGGGCCCAAAGGGCATCAGGAATACAGGCTCCCCACAAAATAACTTACAGATGTCAAATAATTATGCCTATTTATTTAACAAAGTGCGATTGGACCAACGTTTGAACTAACTGCTGTGTGTACAGCCCTTGCAGAGAGATAATGAAGGGTACTTAAGGACCCTGAGGTCTTAGCATACACACACACACACACCGTCCTTTGTCCTGAATTTATTTTTACATGATACTATCTCACTCTCCCCATACCTGTGTCCAGCATCTGCCCACAACATTGGTCTTTGTGATGGAAGCCCAGGCTGAAGAGAGCACACAGGTCTTCTGCAAATTCTACCGGGCTTAACGCCCCGTCCTCTTTTCTGCCTCCCCGCTGCTGGCCATTTTCAGTTCAACAGCAAAATCTGAATGCACTTCTCTTTCCTATTTGTCAAATAGCTGAATAGCCTTGTGGATGAAATATATTTGTCGCAAGAGGTGGGAGAAGAAAGACAAAAGATTATTTTGCAGCTGAGGTGGCTGGGGCATTGTTTGAATGGGGCCATTTCATTATTCCTGTACCGAGGGACGGGCTTTGAGGTGTTTCCTTCCCTTAGTCACAGCCAGGCACACAAGAAAACCATTGTAAAAATCTCGCTAGCGTCAGAAGAGGTAGACAAGAGGTGCTTGGAAGAAGCTCGACAACCTCCTAGCTGATGTACAAAGGGGTAGTGATTTCTTTTTCTCATACAAATTATTCGCAGAGAACAGCAGGCCCCTCTCCACTGGAACATTCCTTAATGAAAGCAGCATTCCATGGCTGTTAGGACAGGGTCAAAGCGGAGGAAGAGTTGAGGGTCGGTTGGTGCTCTTGCATATGGCCAAGAGTTGCAAAAGGGCCCTACCTAGCCTTAGGGCTTTAGTTAAGGAAGCTTAAAGGGAGACTTGTTGCCTGTTAAAGAAACCACAGTTCTCTCTCCTGAAGACATGCTGGAACAGGGGTGAGGAAAGAGTGCCCCTCCTACGTTTTGCCAGACAACAAGTCCCATCAACTGCAGCCAGTGGGGAAGAACTCTAGGAGTTGTCTCGTCCAAGAGCATCTCGAGAGATGCCTGTGGCCAACTCACAGCATGGCTTGTCAGAGGAAGGCGAGGTGGAGGCTTAGGTCAAGCTGAAGCTATTCAGGAGCAAATCCTACTGAAAGCAACAGTGCAAACTATTATAATCACTAACTCAAGTTTCATTGCTTTCGCTTCACATTTTGGGGTGTACCCTTAAACCTAACATTGACGTGCTAGTCCTGCGTTCAGGCCTGTTGTGGTTAACTCAAGAAGAGTTATGCCTGACTGAAGTGCCCTATTCTATGGCCACTGAGGGCTAAAGAACGGCCCTTGAAAAGAGGTACACATTAGGTGATGTACTGTCATTCAGAGAACAAATATTCCAAAACAGGTTGCTAAAAAGAAGGTTGGTCAGTCTGGTCACCCCAAGGAAGGAGCCGGCTCCTTGAAAAAGACTTTTCAGTTCCTCCCCCGCACCTCTTTGTGAGACTTTTTTTAATATTGGGACTTCAGAACAGAGCCAAGTAGAGTCACTGATGGCAATGGCTCAGCAAACTCATCAGTCCAGTTTTGCAGCCCCACAAGAAGGTTTGCATTGGTGGATGCCCCTTTCCCACTGGGCAAAACCCAGTCTTGGGATCTACCTCTACTGATGTGCCAAAAAGGAGTTCCTCACCCTACAACTTCAAACATCTGGTGACCCTGTTATAGCAAGACGGTGACCATATACAGGATCTCTCTGGATGCTGCCCCACATTGCTTTCAAAAAGAATCGGGGTGAAAATCATGTGAATATCAGGCATGGGCTGAAGCCTGATCGGATAAAGGACAAGAGTATAAATGTGTCAAATCCTGCTGCTAGTCACACCAGATTGATGAGGGAGGGGATGGTTTTTTAGCCCCCCCCCCATTACAGAACATTTAAAGATGTTAACTCCCAGTATGGTTTTAGCAGAAGCTGACAGTGGTGGAGGAAAACCCAGTTGAACCAACAAAGTGACGGATGAATTGGTTGGTGTGCATCTTGGGACAACTTGTGGTGCTGAAGTTACTTCATTTACCTCAAGTTTCTTTTAATAAAAACAAAAACAAAAATCAAGTCAAGTCTGTTTTTCCTTGGCAGGGCTTCTGCGCTTCTCAAAACTTGAGTCCGGTCCACTCAACACTGAACATCTAAGCGCCCCAAACTTTTTTTTAAAAAATCTGTAGTACCTGGGTGGGGAACAGACCAGCCGACAAGGAATGCGTAAGGCACCAACAAATGCCACTTTGGGTCCCTTGTTGGGAGAAATGCGGTATATCAATAAAACTAATAACAACAACAACAAATGGCAGATGAGAAGGTGAAGCCACCTGAACTACCAGTTGGAAATCCTGGCTGAATGATGCCCTAAAGTGTGTGTGTGAAATCCTAACCTAAAGAAATGTAATGCCTCAGGGATTACACTTGCATCAGTTGCAGGCTGGAGAGCCAGGGTGCGGCTGGTTGAGGCAGGGCAAGACGGTGCCTAAATGCAATTCTGCCCCCTCACCTTGCTGACGAGGCCCAACAGCCCCCTGGAAAGTATGCAAATAGGGCTTTATTTATTTTTTTTAAGGCAGCCGGAGGGCTAAGGTTGCAGGCAGGCGCCTAGACGGCCAAAACGTTACTTACCTCGGGTTTTTGGAGCTGGGCTTTACAAGCAGAGCCTACGTGCCATAAAAAGGCCAGCCACTTGCCCAGTAGCTGGTTCTGCTGATGCTCTGGATTCAGGAAAAGCAACCTACCTCTTAATATTCAGGGAAAGTGGGTGGGGGGGTGGATGAGTGGGTGGGTAGCAAGCACAATTGCGTCCATTAAAACTGTTTTACAAATGGTTGCACACCCGCATGGCCATTTCCCCCACCGTTACTCAACTGAATTTAATTGCAGGTGTAGCTAATGGAACCGCTTTCCCCCTACTAGGTAAGTTGCCTGCATAAATGAGTGTTTACTCCCAAATAGGTTCTTTCGTGTGTGTTTTTTAAAAAACACGTTTTCGCCTAATTTGCACTGAAACGGCACAACAACAGTTGATGATACGTCCCTCACCATTGTTCTGTGCTCTCAGTGAACCGAGATTACATTTGGGGAGGGGTGTGCGTGCGCGTGTGTGTAAAGTACATGAATCATTTTAACAAACATAATAAAATTTAAGAGCAGAAAGGACGGGAGCACCCCTACTGAACTGTGGAAATGCATATTTAAACACTTTAGCCTAAAATATCTGCATATTAAAAATGCCCGGAAGGGTACCCCTAAAGCTACAAAGCTTTCAAAGGCTGGGAGATCAAAGTGCTATCATCTTTTAATTTAAACCTTTTGTTGCTTCAACGGTCTTAAGAGAGATGAAGAGAGATCAAAATAAAAACTGAAACAAAAAACGGCAGCTTTGTAGCTGCATTCTCTCCCCCCCCCCCTAGTTTTTCCCCCTTCTCTCCCTTCTTGCTTGAGTCCCTTCTCTCAATTTAGGCCGAGAAATAGGTCAGCTCTATTACCGATCAGCCTTCCCACAAATATTTAAAACAAATTGAATTGCACACCCAATACCCATCACAATTACACCAGGCACAATAACTAAATTAGCAATTCAACAAAATAATTGGAAATGCGATTCTCTCTATTCCACGGCTTCCCTCAGGGCTTTTGCCGATCTGGGGGGGGGGGGGGGGGAATCCGCTTTACTAATTCAGAAGCTAATTAGAGCCACACTTGTAAATGAAGTTGTTTGTCTGAAAGCTGAAATTCTGTGCTATTTTATTATTATTTTTTAGTCGGGTGGGGGTCATTTCTGCTACATTCACCTTGCATTCTCACCCACTCACTTCGGTTTTAAGGGCAATAGTTTCTTTTGTGTGTGTGTGTGTGTGTTTTAAAGCTAATTAATAACAGTATTACAAACAGCTAAAGAATTTAAATTTTGTTAAGAAATTTGGACTAGCTGTTAATTTGATGACATTAAGAAAAATATTTGTAGTAAGCCTGCTCTCTTGTTGCTCTTTTTGAATATATATCGCTTAAATCTTTGCACACTAAGATTGCTCAAGGCAGAAGGCGGCCAACAGCAATAAAGGAGTCTCAAGTTTGTCCTGGAAACATCCCAGCAGACCAACTACAATAAGTGTGTGGGCAAAACTTAGCTGTACAATGTCCACAACAACAGTACAAGCCCTCCAGAGTTTATGATGAGGTCGTGCTGGGTTTGTATGGCAGCTGCCTCAGCATCCGTGGAAGACAGAAAGTAGTCTCGGAGGTTAGACTCCTGTGCCCACCTAACCCAGAATTATCTCTCTGGCCCAAAACCCCTGAGGAGTTGCTAGTCAGACAGATGGCTTTTCCATCACCTGTTTCCCAATCTTTTCAACGAAAAGGTGCCGTTGGACCACAATTGCCCTCATCCCTTGAGCTGAGGAAGCTGCAGTCCAACGATGTTGCTTTGATCCAACCAAGGGCCTACAGGGGTAGTGGTGGCCCAAAGTGGCAAAGGGGTTCTCTTCTCCCATATGATGAATCCACCTTCTATGGGCACCTCCACCCAAGGTTCTGTATTTGAAGGAAGTTAAGCAGGGAGGCCCTCCCAGCTGCTGAATGTGGATTTATTTATTTCCCCTGAAAGATCTGCCTGGAAGAGAATATGGATTATCTCCAGGGCTCCCAACTCAACCTCAGGCTTTTGATGGCAAGTAACGTAGACCTAATTCCATATTCTTTTGCACGATGTTCTGTATCACTTGGGATTTAAGCTACATTGTTTCAAACTTGTATAAATATTTTTGGTTATCATTTAAAAGGAGGCATAATCTGCCTTGAAAGCCAATCACAGTGGAAAGAGGAACAAGACCAGATTCTTGTCTGAGAGACAGAAGAGATGCAGAGCTTTTCCATTAACATGCAAGGAAAAGCCTTTGAAATAATGGCAGAGCACGCAAAATGTTACCTGCTCACATTTGGGTTGCTCTTCATTTTCTTTCCTTCTCTCATCCACAAAGTGCACAAGAGAGAAAATACCCCAAATGGGTATTCTAGCTGGCTTCCCTCGTCATTCCGAAGAGCCACGGTGAGACTTGCTACCTCACTGCTAATGTCAGCCACTGCCAAACAACTTGAAGGCCCTTTGGTGGGAGGCAACGGGGCCTAACTGGGGAACTGCATAAGCCAGGCTTCCTCCCATCTGTTCTGGAAACACACGGATTGGATATTATTTCTGGCTCCCTTCTTGCATCAGGGAATAAGAGAGTCTGACCTGACTTAGGCAGGTGAGTGGATAAAACTGTTTCTCTTTGCATCAGAAGCCTCTCTTTTTTGGGGGGTCCTTGGCGTTTTGTGCCACCCAGGTAAGTGGGGCATCGAAAGCCTGCTTAAACACTGATAAGTAAAACATTCAAGAGTACCCTTGCTAAGGCTTTGAATTTCATTCTCTCTCCCCACTGCTTATCTCTTCAAACAATATGAAACCAGCGTTATCAACCTTTTCGTGTTTTCACAGTACCCTTTTAACATCCATTCAGGCCTGCTAAGAAACCCGCGAGCAGCAGGAGGCAGCTTCAGAAAGGGCGCGGGAGTCAAAAAAGAGAAAAGGGAATTTTAAGAAAACACACACATATGCCTCAAACAGATGCTAATCCTGTGCCAAGAACCCATGTCAACCCCACCACTGCTCCACGCTTAGCAACCAGAAGCCAGTCTGTATAATATACAAGACTTCTGAGTGTGTTCAAAGCATGCATGTCACAATCATCGTAATAAGAGCTCTGTAAGGGTAAGCCAGTATTGAAATGCCTGAATGACAGACCAGGAGGCTGTTGACTGAAGTGGGGCGGGGTGTCCCAGGAGTCTCTTCAGCCGACTGTGAGTCCCCTGGACCCAGAGTGGGCTGCGGTGGCCCCCAGAATGAAGCCAGAACTGATGAGCATCTCGGATCTGGTAGTGTATAACTCGGGAGGGGAGGGGAGAAAAGCCACTTTGATGGGATACCCACTGCTTCTGGAGTTTGCAATTGTAACACCACCATACCAGGGGTGGGGACACACCCTGCGGGCGATGAGATTCCCACATGGGCCTAAGGATAGCTACCACAGGCTTACTGCTGAGACAAGGTGAATCCATCCACTCCCACCTTGGGTAAGTTCTTGATTTTGGATCTTCCTTATAAGCACCACTGCCCATACACGCCATAAGTCTAGCTGATAATGCAGAACGCAATCCTGAGGGATTTTTCAGCTTCCCAAAAAGAAACAGAGACAGATCCCAAAGCTGGTCACGTTCAGACCACTGTTTCTGTTCACACATGACCATGCCTGGCTACAGATTCTCTACCAACATAAGACTCCAAGGCACATCTTACCTTTTGCACCGTTCTCAGCAACAACAGGCAGTGGGGGGTGGTTCTGCCCTAAAACAGAGCAATGGAATTGGGAACCCAAAACACAATCCACAGAAGATTTATCATAGCCTGCCAGGAACTCAGCCACTCTCCCTAGTTCTGCCATTCCTTCGAGACATGCACCAAAAACTACGAATGCCATCAAACAGACAGACTTTGCCCAAGTGGGGGGTAATGTAAAGGTCCTTCCTAGGCATCCACACAGCATCAAGGTAGGTGGCCACACAGTCAGGGGGCCACCACCAAGTAGCGAAGCAGTTTCTGCTACAGACACCACCCTATCACCAACAGCGTGGGCACCCTAAAAACATCATTTTAAGCAGATATGCTTTGGGACTGAAATGGAGAATTTCTGTCTTCTGCCACCGAGATGTGGGTCCTCTATTACTTTAACACTAGGTGGTGGGTTTGCTTATTGAACTATACATTATCTCATACAGTCTTTTAATATCTCAGAGAGGCACCTGAACTAAGATTGTGATAATATGCAAATGTCTCAAATTTAATTGATTCAGTAAATCAATTCACTAGTTAAAAGGAAGGCAATTAATCAACTAAAAATTCTTTAATTGGTTGACAGCTCTACTTCATTATCTACTGTGTACACACTGTGGTTTCTTTTTTTTTAATATAGTATATTTATTATTATTACTATTTAATTTGTAATATCAATTAGCCTTCAAAAACATGGCGGGAAAATCAATTATAAACATTCTGAGAAATTCTAAGCCCGTATTCATGGCAGGACCGTAATAAGAACTATATCAAAGGCCAAATTCAGAAGCCATGGGATTTCTGTCTGGTACTCACAGGTTGCATCTATTAAGAGATTGCCACGGGGGTCTAGAACAGTTGTCAGAAATGTGTGGCCTCCCAGATGTTGTTGAATTACTGTAGTCACCATGGTTAAGGGTAAAATACATTGGGAACTGCAGTTCAATTAACATCTGGAGAGCCACATTTCCCCTGGAGTAAGGCCTGCTTCAAAAAAACCCATCAAGCCATCATTCTAGATGCATCCCCTCAACTCTGTTCTGCTTAGCATGGACAACATTTATTCATTTGTAGAAGTGGTCCTCCAAGGGCCGTAGGTCATCATCCCACAGAAGTTATTAGGGACCATCTTTGGGGGGGGGGGGGGGTGGCAGGACCAAAGGTGAACGAATGGGATTCTTTAAAATGCCAGCATATTTTAGTTGAGAGGTTTAGCTTAAAGTATGCCAGCATATTTTACCTTAGGTGAGACATTTCTATCGGTTAGAACAGGAGAATTGGTGGTGGTGGTATCTAACGAAGGTCTAATAGGGGTGGAGGTGTCATCCTTTGAGGAAGTGGAGAGGAACAGACTAAGGCTCCAGAAAGGTCAGATTCAGCCCCAGGGCCTGAGATTCCCAACCCCTGAGACCAAGCTAGTTGTCAGCATCCTGGGTCCCACAGTGGCCAATTCAATTCCTCCAGGAGGCCCAGAAGAAGCACAAAAGGCCAAAACCTGACTCAACTATTGATTCCCAGCATCCACAGGACTGCTGCTTTCCTCAGACAACAACCCTCTCGTGTTCAACCTTCAAGATTCAACAGTTCAGTGTGAAGCTGAAGCATCCTTTTCCACCCAGCAACAGAGAAATTTTGAGACTCTCCCCACTCTCCCCAAAGAGCTAGATTGCAACCTTATTTCACCCCATCTCAGTTCAAATTGTTGAAACAGTGCATTGTCAAAAACAATGACATGATCCTTTCAAAACACAACACAACAAAAGAACCCTTGCAGAATGAAAGGGTAGGTCACCAAGATGTGTGTGTATGTGTGTCCTGGAATGGCGCACCAGAAGGGGGTCAACTGTGACGTTTTAAAAAGAAGTGACCCTTACTCTGACCCACCAGAAAGCCGTGGACAGGGAGACTTGTGAAGGTGGGAGAGAGAGGAGGAAGAAAAGGGGAGGGGAAAAAAAATCAATGCGCTCTCTAAGATCTACGACTCTAGCTTTGCTGCAAATGCACATAAAGATTTATTCATCCAGGCTACATACATTTTCCAAGACAAAAGTCAATACTCACCTTGACACAGATACTTTCTACACCCCGGAGGGGGTGGGGTGGGGGACCTTCGATTTTCTGCTGGGGATAACAGTCCTCATGCCACCGCTCAGAGAGTCCACACAGACAGCATTCAAATTGTTATTACTTTTCCAAACCACAGCTTTGAGGCATACGCATCATCATCATTAACCACCACCACCACCACCACCTGAGTTAACATCTTTGCCTACAGATATTGCAAGATCACACTGAGCCAAACTAACTGAGACACTAGAGGACACAATTCAGTTTTGTGCTAACATTGCCTTCCTTTACATTAGGAAAAAAAGGCAAAAAATCAACGAAGGTAATTTAGTGAACTTTCTAGTCCTTATGCTTATAAAAATCCTTATGGCGGTCTCGGAAGAAATCTTATAGGACTCAGCCAGATTTCAAGGGATCAGCCATTAGGGTCGCTACACATCCAGCATGAAGGAAACATTCAAGTACCTGCTTAATCTGAGTAACGAACTGAGTAAAAAGGAATCAGAGTAGCCTTAAAGTGGAACAGAAAGGAGCACCTGGTTATATTTAAAAGCAGGACACACACAGAGAGAATCTACTTGTTCATGTCCTTCTCAGTCCCAGAAGCTCAAGACACATTTGCAATGTTAATAAATATTGCTAAATAAAACACGTAACATTATAAAATCTTAAAATATGACCCCATTTCAAATCTTGTCCCACTTTCAAAAGGCACTTACTGCTTGATGAAATCTGTTTGGACCCTGAACTCAGAGGGCTTACCCCGGCCTCTCAAAACAGCGCATAAGAAGGGGTAAGGATCAGCCGCCACCTCTTTTTCCCTCTGGATCTTTGTAGGTTTCTCACAGTAAAGAAAATGCTACTTTCATTCAAGATTTTTTTAAAAAGGTGATACAACATGTAAATTGTACATCAGAAGGAATGGTTTAATTAATTAGCCAGGCAGTTTATTGAAAGGTCTTTAATTGGTTAGCAGCTCCCTTCGCTCTTCTCAAGCTTGGGTGAAGGTTAGGATCACAAGAGGTAAACAACTCCCTCTTTTAACCTCAGAAGTGAATGATATCCGTGGTACCAGACTACACCGAGAAGGAAAATTGACACATGGATTTCTAAGGTTCCTACGGATTCAAATACAGGGGTGGAACAGAGGAGGAAAAGCAGAAAGGGCTGAAAATCAGACTTTAACTCTCTTCGCCTTCTTGATGGGACCATTGAACATGAGCTGTTCTACGGCTGTGCTTATTAGGTCTGGCCCATCTTCCTTCCAATACTGGGGGGTTTAAGGCAGCTCACAACAAGATTAAAGACCAGCACAGACAAAAATATAAAATGTTACAATGAGAAGGGAGATCCAGAACCTGGAAGCAGCCACAGGGAAGGCTCCCTCTTGATAAGAGATACCAGCAGGCTGGGTCTCATTTAGAGAACTTCAAAGCTGAGCCGAGATTTGAACATAGTCCTCTCAGGGCTACTCTGACCACGACACCACAACCCAGCTCACTGTAGGGACCTGAATTCGACTGGTACTCACCCCTAGAACAGCCCTGGTGAATTAACAGGATTTACGTAAGTGTTAGCTCAGCAGTTCATTCAATGGGTATGATTCTAGCCGGGAGCACCAACTGGGTTTGGGCCACGGTCTCAAAGAGTGACCAAATGTTCATGTTTCGCTCTACAGCGCTTTCCGTACTAGCTAACGCTTTGTCCATCAAGTAATGCCAATGGTTTGCACTGTAAACTTAGCACATGTGCGTAAGTCCAACCCCTTCGCAGTATATTCCTTTAGTAACTATTGGCAACACAACTTTCGTTTTAAACATGTTTCTTTTCATACATACACATTTTGACCATCAGAAAGACACACAACATCCCCTCATGACATTTAAGCCCATTCAGACATTTATGGAGGTTACTCATGAAACCATTTTATTCCTTTTTAAGGAGAGATGAGGAAGCTAAAATAATCAATATGAATGTTGTATTACTAGATACATATGACATATTATTTATGCAAGATAATCTCCATTGGAGATTGATCACAGCAGGCTAATAAATCCACTTTATGAGGATTTAATTTCCAGCTTTTTGACCTTCTGAATAAAAACAAGTGAATCATCTTTCCCTTGGCTAGATTTATACCAGGGCTCACCTCTGCAAGGAAACATCCCCCTATGGGGAGAGGGATAGAAGAGGCCTCCGTGAATCCCCATCAGCAAAAATAATTAAATCTCTTTTAAGATCTACAACTGAACGGGGGGAAAACTCTTAAGAATCTATAGGTTGCAAAATTAAGTACATATATATATATATGTACTTAATGGTTCCAAGGCTATCTAAAACAAGAAGCCACAACCTTCTTTATACCTATGCCCATATATACCATTGCTCAGAGGATGGACTACAAGTCTTCTAAAAAATACAGTAATTTGAAACTTGAAATTGTTTTAACATATACAACCATTTCTTGTTATGATTTCTTCATTCTATCTTCAAAACATAAGAAAGGCAGAGCCAGAGAAGATATATGCGTATCTTTTCCTCATATGTTCCAAGGTTACAAACACCCAAGTTGTATGCAAGACACCATAAACACTTCTGTCATATCACAATATCCATGTAAGTATGGTAGAAATGTACCGACATTCATTGTTTAATTCTAGCAACGTCTCCTTGTTTCACTACATTGCTTAATTCTGACATTATATGGCATCCGAAGACAAAGCTGAGGCACTTTGCCGGGTGAACTTGAAGTGTTCTTTCTGGACAGTAAGGCAAGTAATGATTTCCTTCACTCTGGATTAGGCCCAGCGACAGACAGCATTGGATTCTGAAAAAGTGCGCTGCCTACATGCTGCCCCATAGCGCTGAAAGCACACTCTGGGCAGTTTACAATATACAGTTTAATTATGCAGGCTACACGTTGCCCCCCTCACCCCCCGCAAGTTGGGTACTCAGTTTACTGACCTCAAAAGGACGGACGGCTAAGTCAGCTTCAAGCCGGCTAGAAGGATCTAGGAGGTCACCAACTTTCTGGGCTAGTTTGTTTGTTTATTTCTTACATTTGTATACCACTAGCTTAGTGCAAAGCCTCTAAGCGGTTTACAACACCACAATGCAACAAAACTCAAACAACCAACATAAACATCTCAAATAAACAAGCAATAAATACAAACTCAAGAAGAGGGAGACACACACTCGGTGTGTATTAACAACAGCACAAGGAGGCAGGCTTTGGCAAAGCTGATGCCAAACAGTATCCAACAGGCAATCAATGCAAGCCACAAACAGCGACACTGTGAAGGTAAGGGCAAAGAGCCTCTGAGGCCATCTTGTGCTTGGGCTGATGCTGAGGGCAGAAAAAACCAACACACTCTTGTTTCCCCAGTCATCAAAGTGTGTGTGTGTGTGTGTGCCCAGTGCATATGTTATTGTATCACAAGTTCCAGAAGTACCAAAGCTAGCTGAATCAATCAGAAGAGGGGTTGGAATGGTGAGGAAAGGCTCAGGGAATGGTGGCCAAATATGGTCGAACACCCCACACCCACCCACTGCTCGGACACCTGTATCCAGATTCCAGGACGCACAATACCAAGCCATTAAGGATGGTCTCCTCCTTCCAGGGGTGTCTGTTTGCCAAAGAGGGACCGATAAAGCTCCGTCCTGGTGGGAGAAAGGAGAGAAGAGAGAAAGGTTTCATTGATTTCAACTCAGAAGAGTACGTGGCTCCCAAAAGCTCGAGGAGGTAACAAAAGAATGAAAATGAGGTGAACAGAACAGAGACCACAAACAGATCAGGAAAGGGAGAACGTTTCCTTAGAACAGCTCCCCGCTTTTCTGACTTAAGCTCATCAGGTCCCAAAGGTCAGCTCCTACAATCGGCCGGAGGTTTCCAGAAGATACTGAAGTGTGAAATTTGACAAGAGCGCCGTGGCCGGATTTCAATGTCAAGCCGAGAGAGACCAGCCCCTCAAAAACACCTTTTTGTGTGCGTCTCTGCTGACTAAAATTGATGCAGAGATCAAATCATTAGGAGAGCTTCAAAAGCCACTCTTCAATGGCTGAACTTTGCTCCCCTTTAAGGGACTGAGGTTTCATTTGGCACAAGCTTTCACACACTGCATCCCACTTGCTTCACAAAGCCTTCAGGTCATCTGGAGAGAGTAACTAAGATGATCAGGGCCGTGCAAGCACCTCAAATAAATATTTTACATTTTGTTTTTGACCCACCTGAGAACCACTAAAGAACTTGCAAAAGTCACATGTTATTGTATTAACTATAGCTGATGTCATGGATCAATTAAAATTAGACAAGGGTAAGAACACAAACAGGAGTAACCAGCAGTGAGCACAGAATTATTAACTCAGTGGATCCAGGACATGTTGGAATTACAGCCACAGCCACACCTTGTCTAAAGACTAACAAGAGCAAGGGAATGATAAACCTCCTAGCAAGATCTGATGCTCTAGAACGACCGTTCCCAACCTTGGGTCCCCAGATGTTCTTGAACTACAACTCACAGAAACCTTCATGACTAGTTCTGCTTGGCAAGATTTCTGAGAGTTGTAGGCCAACAACACCTGGGGACCCAAGGTTGGGAACCACTGCTCTAGAACCACTGAGAAAGCTCTCTTCTGGGAACACCATCCATTGCGTCTCTGATGGAGAGAAGAACCATCCCGCAGATGACCAATTGTGGGTGGAGGTTCACATTAAAGGGAGCAGTGGCTGAGGGAATAAGTGTACTCCTGACAGAGGACAGACCTGGAGCCGGGGCAAACTCTTGAGTGTTGATGTGACACTCTCCGGTGGGAGCACAACTCCTAAACCAGACGTCCTCAACTCAGTGCCCTCCGAACACGTTAGAAGCTCCACTTCAGCACATCTGGAGATCAGCAGGTTGGGGAAGGCTGGCCTACAGCGCCTCCCAGGGCAGGCTCCACCTAAACAATGGTGTCGTGCTCTAGCACTAACGGGAGAGAGTTAACCACTGGGGGAGGCCATGGAAAGAAATTTAACTTTTCAAGGTCAGTTTAGAAGAGGCAAGCCTCATCACCACTCACTGCTTCAGACGAAGAAAAAAAAAAAGGAGGCTGTGAGATAATTAAAATGCATTCAACAATCTTTATTAATAAACACCAAGGGCTGGGGAGGCCTTGCATCTCGCTACCCTCTTGCGGCTCAGAAATATGTAAATACTGCACCAGGGCCAGACTCCAGCTCCCCAGGGAATGAGGTTTTTCTTCTTTCTATAAGTTTGCCCTTTCCAGACAAGCCTTTTCAAGGAAAAGAACAAGATTGAATATTTTAATTGGATGTATGAGACCATGGCACTGTACAGAGGACTCAACCAGGCAGGCTTGGGAGGGACTATAATTTAGTTTTCATATAGGTTGTTCTTTTCCCCCTGAGGGTAACGCAGTGCTTGGAAGGGGCTGGGTGTGAAAAAAACACAATAATAAGGGACTCACAGCACTGATGTAGAAATGATGTGTTTGTGTGTGTGATGTATATGTATACACACACAAACACAACTGACTGACAAAGTTCACTTATTTGAAATCTGCTAAGGCAAGATGCAAGCAAAGCAAAATATGTATTTTAAAATCTAGGAGACCCTTTACCACAATCCAGTGCTGACAAAACTCTCAGGAATCCACTTGTAAAGCTTCTAGTCCTCATGCACAGCAGTTAAATAAGATTGCCTAAGTGCTCGATTAATATACTTTATCATGTGACAGGAACAACCAAACGTTTGAATCGCTCACAGACAGCAGTCTTGCTCCTGAGCCAAACTGTGTATAACACAGGTGATGATGATCCATGATGTGTTTTCTATTTTCAACACAAGCATGTAAGTAAGGAGGAACTCTGAACTGGATGAGAGCGACGGTGTGGCTGTAACCTTCAGGCTACGCCATGAAGAGGCACGAGGCGGTATCGGTCGAGACTCGTGCCATCACGGTCTCCTGCTATGGCCCTGCTCACCTACGTATGCCAGCAAGGGCTCCTTGTTCAACTGTAACCACAACGCAACTCCCAGGTACAGAGTGAACGGCCTTCTTAATTCCCACCTACCTGAGCGGGGCTCTTCAATAGATTCTTGGACCTTGTTGTGCCTTTGAATTTGTTTTGAGGTTGCTTCTGTTTACCATCTTTTACTGGGGAATTTGTTTAATCCTTTTTAGTATGTGCGTACTTAATTGTTTTAGCTTTAAATGTGGTCTTTGAATGATGTAAGCACCTTGGGCCCTTTTTCAGGAGAAAGGCAGGGTAGAAGTGTTTTAAATAAATAAATAAATTCTGCCTACAGCTGGATTTATATAAACAGCCAAGAATGGAGGGGCATTATTTGGCACCCAGGTGGGCAGAGCTAACACAATTATTCATGTTCACTTACTCCAGTAGGCCCCCCCCAAATCTCAAAAGGCTTGGGAGTTTTTTTTAAATGGGGAGGGTCCTTCTCACCCTTAAACAGCAACAATGAGTATCCTTCTGATAGGGGTAAACCTAACCTGCCTTAGTCCCTCGGCCTTAATTTTTTCTTCCGAACCTGGCCTTCTTACAGGTTTCTGGCTTACATCATGCTGCTTGTGTAGGATGCACGGTTTTATTTCCGATCCTCTGTATGGTGAAACTCAACCGGCTCTCAAGCCTCTCTGCGTCTGGATCTCCAAGCGGCTTGATGCTTCGTGACAAGAAGTTTTATAAATTAAAACCAAAAGGAAAACAAACAAGGACTGTCTCTTGTGGCACAACAGGAAGTGTGATGGATTCAGCAATGAAAGCTTTGATTCATGACCCTGCTCAGCCAGGAAGACGGATGGGAAAAGGGGAACCGTCTTCAGCAGCAATGGGACAGACCAAACGGAGCCCATTCCCAAGGCTGCTTTTGTGGCCCTCCACGACTCTCCAGGCAAAAACTAAAATGGGTGGGGGGAAAAGTAATGGATTCAGGCTCAGGAGCCCCGGGTTCAATACCCTGGCTCTGGCATGGAAACTCACTGAGAGGGAGGTGGGACTGGTAGACCCTATTAAGTTCTGAGGGCACCGAGCGACAACAGGTTCACCATACGGTCTCTTCCTGAGATCGCTGTGGTATTGTTTTTGCTTAAATTTCAAAAGAAGAGAGGAAGAAAAGAATCCCACGAGTTAAGACATGGCAGCAGTGTGGCTGCCGTAAAGACTGAATTTTGGATCTCATCCGTGGCACCGCACCAACAGAGAGAGCTGGTCCAGGGTTGCTTTATTTGAGGAGTGTTTGCCAACACATTGCTCTGGCCAGGTGGCCACCTGAAGACATTTGAGGCCTAAATAGAATCTCAGCCCTAGATAGACGAGGCCCATTGAAATGAATGGGACTTGTCAGCTATGAATGCCATAGTTTCATAAACAGAAAGTGTTGTGGGTCTGGACAGAATAGACGGCCACAGCCCTGAAAATAAGGCCAGTTCATTTCAATGGGTCTGCTCTATTCAGGGGTAAAAACTAGAGGTAACCAGCTTCTTGCGTCAATCCCAGATAAAAAGATAACTCCTCACTTCCCCTTCCTCAAACCCACGTTTTCTTGATTTTCCATTTCCCTTTCTCCACTCAGGCACATGTAAGGAGCATTCCCATCCTTTTTTCCAGCAGCTAGCTTTTTAATTCCGTAGCATCCCCAGCCGCCAACTCCTTAAGGCCAAGCCCAGAGCACACAGCCCAGAACCGCTTAGGGTCTTTCTTCCTGCCTCCTGACTTCTTAACCACGCTTCGGCCATGCCTATTATGAATCATACCAAGGAACGAGAAAGGAAGTCATCTCCACTCCCACCGCTGCTGCCGGTCTGGGCCAACTGGACAGTATGCCCGACAGGCACCTCTTGACGCCGAGGGCGTACAAATTAGCCGAGCGCCAAGGAGTAACCTATACAGCAAGTAATTAATAGCACTGACTCCCAAGGTAAGAGCGCGCAGAAGGCGTAGGGTCGAAACAGGGGTCTCCCCTGAATTAAAGTTTAACTTACCCTTTATTGCAACCTACAAAAGCAAGTAATGAGCAGTAACATTTTTATTTCTGTTAAACTGTCATTTTAGGCAGAGCTGGAGATAATTACCTATTTCCACCGCAGTAAGGTTTTATCACCCTTAGTGAGGCATTTTCTAATTTAATATTTTTACTATATTATCATAAAACCTTGTTTCAGAGGGGAGGGGGTGGGGAGAGGGAAAGTTATCACGAGCCATTGGCCGTAAAACATGCGAATACCTTGGTTTAATTATTTATACCTTCCTGGGGGGAAAAAAAAGCAGGGGGAGGAGAGGCGCAGGTGCCAAGGCAAGCTCAAGGCATTCAGGTAGACCTGGTGGGCCCATCATCATCTCCTCTGCAGAGGGAAAAGAAGGCCTTGACACAAGGTTGTAGGCAAAAGAGGGGAGGTGGACACTGACCAGGGGAATGTGTAAAAAATAAAAATAAGTATAGATGGAGTATAAATGTAACAAATGAAATAGAACCAGAAGCAAATTAAAATCCCTGCCACAGCAACTTCTCTCCCTTCAAATGCTTCTCAAAAATGAAAATGAAAAACAGGACCCATCTTTCTGTCTCATCTGAAAGAGATCACATGTGACACCTGTAACTGCTGGTGGGAAAGCTACGTTATGTACCTCTGGTAGTCAGAGACCGGACCTCTAGATGAATGGGCGACACGGGAGAACCTTGTGTAAAATTTATCACGCCGCTTTGGGGTTCAAATGCTCAACTCGAAGCTCTGTTGACAGCAGAAGCACAAAAAAAAGAGATTACAGATTTCCGATATTGTGTTTGCTCCCTTGCAGCTTTACATGTTTTTTTTAACAGCCATTTTAATTGCTGCTTTTGTTTCATAGTGTGGCGTCTCATTTGTTCGCCGTTTTTGATACCTCTTGAAAAGTTGCGCGATAAGGCAGGGTGTGAATTGCATTAAAAATGCTGCATGCAACAAGCGGAATGCAAAACCCTCTTCCTTCTCCGGTGATTATGAATGCTGGGTCAAGGTGAGCTTTTTCCTGCTGTTTTACACTGTATATTTCATAGCGATTTTTAACTTTTATCATTTGCCCTGCTGTTATTGCAAGCCTAAAATTTAACAGCCGCCAAACAGGGAAGCAGGTGTGCAGACTTTGTGGAAATGCTATGCATTTCATTTCACTTTGTTTCTGTTTCGTGAAAAGAGGATCCAAGGTGGAAACCATCCTTCACCACCAAGGAATGGTTTTGGCTCTTCCTGAAGTGGACCTGTTTTGGGCATGATCCACCATTTTCCACTCCCTCTGCAAAGGAATATATGTAACAGTCTGGTTAAGTATGCATGTATCACAATTATGAAGCAGCCCTTGTGGGAGGGGTGACCCTATAGCACTAATGGCGTAATTCAGGTTTCTAGGAGTCTAAGCTTCTTAAGGAGTCACCATGAAAGAACCTGGCCATGCCTGGTACCTCTCACAAGGTATTCAGAACCATTTCAAGGGGCAACAGAAGAAGGAACTTCATTGTGTTTATGAGTAGAAGCACCACAAATTAGGCAGAAGATGAAAAAAATTACAGATGAACTGTGCAAGTCAGTGCTATTTCCCTTTGCCTGGCTATTCCACACCATAGAATCCAGGCTTTTTCAGGTGCTAGTATGGCTGGAAGAGGCCAGGAGCCTCAGGGTTAATTTTTGGGCCCTAGGATGCACCAAGGCTACCCCACCACTGCAAATACTATAAAAAAATATGATTTGTTGGGCAAATCCTCTGCTCCCACAGTAGCAGAAAATTATTTTTCAGGAGGTATTACAGGCATCTAGTTCCTAGCACTGTAGAAATGGGTTTTGGAGAGACCAAGGCACTTCTTTGTCCACGCCCCATGGCCCCAAATAGTGGAGCAGCAGAAATTCCACAGTACTGAAATGCTGAGCTGCTCTGATACCAAAGAAAAGTGTAAAAAGGTAGCCCAATGCACACAGGATCTCTGAGCTACTGGCCTTTCCACTTTTTTCCTTGCAAGCGTAATTCTTCTCTGTGGCTTTAAAAATAGGAAAAAGTGAACACTAGGTGGCATTCTCACCTTCAGTTAACTACTGAGGCCGCAGAAAAGGGGGAGAAGACACAAAACAACACACACACACACCAGCAAATGTGGGCAAAGCTCTGGCCATAATTTAAGCAGCAACTGACAGACCCCCGCCAGGAGCAGCAAACTCTTGATGTAAAGATCTCTAGGGATTCCTCCTTCCTCTTTCCAAAAGGGAAGTCCTCTGCACATGAGATGTGAAAAGGTGTTTCAGCCCAGCCCCTTCACTTTAAATTAAAAAACAAACCCGAGCGACCTCCAATGGCACTCCTCCAACTGAGAGGAAGAGCAAGATTTAGAAGGATTTCTCCAAGAAAGCAGGGAGGAGAGTAATAATGGCTTTAAAAAAAAATTTGGGCAACTGATGCTGGACAGAAGAGACGGTGGACGCAACTGGGGAAACGGAGGACAGGGGGCCCTCTCTGCTACATCTTCCTGTCTCCTGCCCCTTTATCCCAAATCTGTTCGGCCCCAGGTGCCATCTGCTCCCGGCAGCCACAGCCACAATCCTGTCTGTTATTCTGCTTTTGGATTCCAGTTAGAAAATCATACTTCGTGGGGAACTCTGTGGAGAGGAAAAGCTACTTAGGGCTACAAGGCAATGGGAGTAATTAGCAATCGACTGGAACAATAGTGTCAACGACTGTGCCATGGAAACGCGCAGAAAATGCCATCTAGGGCTAGAATGGAGACAGGTGACTTCCAGAGAGGTCCACGGGCTGTATCTACACATAACGTGGATCTTCGAGGACTGCACCTGCTAAGAGGTGCAACTAACCGTTGCAGGCAAGCAATAAAATAAAATAAAAATGTTGGGTGTCAAGGTGCTGAATGACCAAGCATAGCCTGTGGGATCTACTAGACTTACTGAGATTTTATTATTTTTTTAAGAAGTAAGTCGTGCACATCCAGTTATGTAAGGGACTGTTGTCTTAAGCAAATCCACTGGACTAGCCAGCTGCCAGAGACGTTCCAAATCCAGTTCTACAGCAATTTAGGAGGAGCAGCAGTGCTGACCAATAAGATTCTGAGAAAAGAAAGAAAAGTTTCATCGGGTATGGACTGATCCTTCAGCACTCCTTCGACATGGAACTTGCTTATGGACAGAATTTAGTGCTGAGTGCAGAATTTAAACACCCCCCCCCAAAAAAAATCTTAAAAAAGAAAAATAGAAAAAGTTTTGGTCTTTATGGCTAGGATAAGTCAATAGTGAGCAACAAAGGAGATTTCCAGGGAGCCATATGAGCGATAACATTTCTAATAGTTACGCTGACAGGTTTCCATATAGACGTTTAAGATTTTGGAGACGGCAACTGACTTCAAAGGTCTAACTGCCATTTGGTAAACAGAGTGGCAAATAAAATGAAAAAGCCAAGGTTATTAGTCACAGGGCAAAGTTTAGATGAGTAATTGTCGTTCTTTGCTTTCAGTCCCAACCAGGAGACTAAAAGTAAATTGCAGATGATGTTGCAGAATTCTGTTTGTTTATTTATTTATTTTGGGTGCAAAATTTTGACTTTTTAATCTTAGCATCAAGCTCTGTCAGTGACACGGAGCCACCTGGATATTTTTCCTCTGCAAAACCTATTGGGAATTTGGGTAAATTAATCAATGCAAGAGAGAGAGAGAGAGAGAGTAGAGAAAACAAAGGGGTAGCTCGCCAACTTTCTGTAATATTCCACATGCCTGGGCTGATTTCCCCTCTTTCACAGCTTGACTGTTTTGTAACAGATTCTCTGCAAGAAGTGACAAATAGTCTTGCCGGGGAAAGACGAGAAATCACCCTGCCAGTCTTAAGAGGTTGGGTTTTATTTTATTTTTTATTTTAAAAATGGGGAAAGGGCATTTCCATAACGGAAGAGTTCCACCCAAGGTATGGCAAAGGCTTGTTTCTATTTGCAGCTCGGTCTTCTTCTGCGGGTTCAGGACACGCTCACAGGGTGGGGTGGAGAAAAGGGAACAGCTTCAGGATAAAGTCCACGGAGGTTAGTCTTGGAAGGATCAAGAAAGGCATGACTCAACGGTAGACGCCAGAAGGGTAGGACTCAGGATCCCAGAATCTTGACTTCTTGCTGGTAGATGGTGCACACACAGCCACACACCACCAGCACCATAGCTCTTTTGAGAAAGTTTTGGAAGGCCACTGCTGTTAGGGAAGGCCAGGCACACAAAAGCCAAGAGGGTTAGAAGCTCACCACGTTTTGAAGCCAAATGATACATGGAGCAGTCTAAAATGCAGAACCCACCCCACAGAGACACAAATTGCCTAAATACACCACTATTCTAGAACCCTGAAGGAAAAGATAGGGTGCAATGGAACATGTAAATAACTGACACAAAGCCCTGTATTGCTAATTGTGCACAACTGTTAAGTCACACCTGAGAAGGTTGACAACCACTAGCTTAGAACAATGGTTCTTAACTTTCTATATCAAGCAAACCACCAATCACACTATAAAAAAAATGATTTATTTCTGTGTGAGCTTCTGTGGAACAGAATCTGCTTCCTTGGACGCTTCCACAGTCTTGTATCTAAAGAAGAAGGCTGTGATCCACAAAAGTTCACACTGAAATACAAACATTGGTTATTTTATTATTTATTTATTTATTTATTATAGATTTTAAGGTGCCCCAAATCTTATTTTTATTTTTGCTACATGTGCTGAAACAGACTAAAACAGCTACCTTGCAGGAAATTTTAATAATGCTATTATTAGTGGTAATTGTTCTGAAAATTCTGCACCCCACCTTCTGTGTCCCACCAGAGTTACATGATCCCCCACCCCCTGCTGCAAGTGGAGAATCACTTGTTTAGAAGACAAACGAGTGGAATCCAATTCCAGGCAAACTGCTCAGAAAAAGAAGCAAAGTCCAAAAATAGTCAGGCAAGATCAGCTGGCAACAAGACAGGTCGTGAAACCCAGTCCATAAGAACCAGATCTTGCATAAAATGGCTCCCAATGCATTGAACGTCCTGAAGTGACTTGATGTCTAATGCAGGTTACTTTAATATTTTGCAGAGGTAGACAACCAGGAACCCTACAATTTATTTCAAAGTCTTCCTGCAAGCAATCTGAGATCTACTTGATCTCCCACAGCAAACCAAGATGGCCAGGCTGCAAGAGTCCAGGGCCCATTTTTATAGCTTGCAAGAGCCTCAGAGTGGGGTCACCTGAAAGGTCCCTCCTTCTTTTGAAAATCTCACCTTCGTTTAAATAAAAAAATGAATTATCTGTTAAAGTTTGAGGTGCTTTAGAGCAGTCATTCTCACTTTTTTTGGCCACGGTCATAAACACAATATGAAAGAAATATAGGCCAAATCAGGATTGTATAAGACGCATAATGAACCTTATATGGTGGTGCGTAAAGAATTGTTTCCAGTCTATGGCCCCTTTCAAATATGCCAGGGGCCCCCAGGCACCATATGACCCCTCTTCAGAAGGGCTGCTTTAGAGGACTACTGTAAACCCGGGAAGCATTAGTCCCTCATTAAGGGGGAAAGAATTTCTGACTGAGGTTATGTTAAAAAAATATGGTCCTGGGTCCTACATACTGCATGAATCCCAACTCTAATCATAGGGTGAAGCCTACTTTGCAAGGTGGTTGTGAGGCCAACGATGGGAGATGCATTTTATACTGTTCAAATTAATAGTGCTAGTCTGAAATACTTTTAAAGCTAAGATAGCTCCTTCGTGTTGCCAGAGAGAGCGTGATTGGCAGCTTCAAACCCAAATTCCTCCACTAATCCAGACGCTTGGTGTTTTTAATACCAGATGTACGAAATACTGAAAGTAAAGAGTAGGCTTGTGTGAAGATTCCCCCCGCCCTGCCAACTCTTGTGTCACAGAAACTATTAATCCTTTAATGCCTGGATTTCATAGATCGCACCTCCTGTTGCTCACAGCAGGACAGGTTGTGACTGACACAGCAGAAGAGTAAGCTTTACAAACCTGGGCAGACTGATCCAAGGGGATGAGTTATCCGTGTTCAGTCTCGGCAGTCTGCTCCCTTGCAGCACCACTGAGAAGAGGTAGTGCAATTAAACTGGGGAGGCACCCGACTGAGTACTTTGGCTTTGCACCTCTTTTGGTCTACCAAGCTTTCAGCGGCAAGCCCTTCCATGCATAAAGTGCCTGCAGCGGATCCAAAATGGCGGCAGCCATACCACAGTAGTCTCACGAACTCAATTTTTTTAAAAGCATGATCATGACCGGAAAGGCACCTCACTCTCCTGCTACTATATTCTCTTCAGTAGTTCAGCAATAGTCTTGGCACTATTTTACTTCCATACCAGCCTGAACATATCCAATTGCATCTGATTTCAAAAGCTAAGGAGGGTCAGGCCTGTCAACCAAGGAGTATCCGAGATTTTCAGCCAGAGCTTGAAAAGCATCTTGACTCAAACTGCGCAGAGCTGCTGTTGTTCACTAAAGCTGACGACAGAAGACGAGGGGTCTGAACAGTAAAAAGCAGCTTCCTCAGTTTGTATCTAATGACCAACAAACACACATAAAGGATCACATCCTGTTGGACTCAGGGAAGGGCTCCCCACCATTTGAGGGCGTCTGTGTTTTATTTCCTTACATCATGATAAACCTACAGTCTAATTATCTTAATTAGTTTTTAATTTTACATATGTTTCATATACAGGCATAATTTTAAATTTTGCAACACCCTGATATGAATTAAAAGAAAGAAAGAAAGATGATAAACCTTGGAGCAAACTTTTAAATTGACGTAACAAGCATTGTTTTCTATTTACTTTTGGAAGTTATTTTTAAAGGGAATTTTAAAGGGCATGGTCAGGAAGGCTGGCTGGCAGGAATTTTGTGACATCCCCCTTATGAATCCTACTTTAAATAATAGGTAATTGAGGGGGGGGGGTGAGGAACAACCAGTGCAACAAATCACTTCGACAGGATAAGGAGGAGCAACAAAATCTTATATTTCGAACACTGACAAAAGTAATAGAGAGGCTTTATTTTAAATATATATATATATATATACACAATATTATCACCTTTTTAAGGCACAGACACACAATGATCTGAGAACAGGATATTTAGACAGGATTGCCTTCTTGCTCATGAGGTTGCCCTTCTACTAGGATGGTCATTAAAAAGTCCCTTCCATGTACCCCAGAAATCTGCCTCATTTAGACACTAACTAGTTCTTTAAAAAAAAAAAAAGTAATGATGATGTACAAGTGTACATATGGGGTTACTCACAAGAGTGCAAGTCTACCAGCTTCTGCAGCAACAGGCAAATTGTAAACCATGCCAAGCCAAGTTAATGCAAAGCTGTAATCCTTTTTAACTGAAGATGAAAATCAGTGCCATGAGTTATGTTTGCCCCATCATCTGATAAGGAACAGGAGGGAGCCTCTAATAAAAGAAGGAACAAGAATCCTTAACAATGCGATTAAAAGGGAGCGGTCATTAAAAACACACACCATGCTCTTGTTCCAACAGATTAAATCAATGTCCCACAATTTTGTCCAAGTCCTGAGTTGCCTCTTAAGTGTATGTCTCACTGGGGGGGAAATAGCATTCACCAAAACACCATTAAAGAATTCTTGAGAAATGTTCACGTCTCTCTCCTTGCAGAATTAGAGTTGGGGGAGACCCAATCACAAAACATTACACTCTGTATTCATTCATTTGCTATTTGCATTTTTTCTTTTTTGCATTTATGTAACACCTGACAGTAAAATCCGTCCCCTTACCCTGCAGAAATATGCCATTTTAAACAGATGCTTGATAACTTCCAGGATATCTGTACAACACAATTCCAATGCCATGCAGAAAATAGCACCACATGTCGAAATCAACATTTCCTGTTTTATTTAAAAGCTTTGTTCCTAGCTTGGATACAAGCACAAGCAATAAAGGGATACGTGTGATGCCCTTGCTGAGTCTCAGAAGATAGCTCACATGGTTAAATAAGATTTTCAATACTGGCACAAAGTGACTCCATGCCTCTCTTGATTTTTCCCCTTAACTTAGAAAACCGTAATAAGTTCTCCAAAGTTAGGCAAGCTATGCAGAACCATTCCACACAGATAGTGTCTTCTAGAATCTCTTCTGGCCAATGATCATGGAATTATGGTCTAGAGATTCAGAGAGGAAACCTGGTTTTGGACATCTGCCTAAAAGCTTTCTACCGAGGACCAACTCAACCTCCAGAGATGTTTTCCTAGACATGCTACTGTCTGCCGAGTCATATATTGCTGTGTATCCCGACACTTCCCAACAGCCTCTGCACCTTCAATACTTCACTCCCCTCTCCCTACTCTTCCCCTCACCCTGCCAATTAATTTGTTTTATAGGCTGTAAGCACAATACTGTTTTCCCTGATTTTTCACACTGTAAACATGCAACACCTCCCGCTGTATGAGATTTTATTTGTTTTGGGGTCAAGCCTCCAAAATGACTGAGCAAAAAGCTCGGCGCACGATCACACCGCTGTGAAATGCATATTTGCATTTTCCATCTAGTAATTCACACTGGCAAACAATGAGATGACTTTTGACCGCCCCCAAAGAAAGCAGCGTTACGATTACCATTCTCTTTATGTGTATATGGACGACGTATGTGTCAAATTACACATAAACAATAGAACAAAGGGAAGAGGTAGGAAATTGGCCAGAATTTTAGACTGGACACTGCATTCTTTCCTTGCTGACTTCACAAAACAAGCAATAAAAGTCACCAACTCTTTGCTAACTGCAGGAGAAAAGAGTGGAATCTGGAGCATAACTACTGTTCGTCAGTACCTTAGTGTTTTATTAAAAAAATAAAATAAACATATGCAGATTAAAACTCCATACACCCAGATATTTAGCTGTGTCTGTTGCAGCAAACAGAATTCAAGTTGTCATTAACGGACTGTCTTCAGATCACCATGAGATTTGAGTCATAGTTCAAAACTGGCTTAATATTCCTACAAAGAGCTTGTGGAACACGAAACCATACTTAATGCAAGATTTCTGGATTTGTTTGCCATTTCGCTTAAGACAGAGAAGCAAACATGCCACGTGATGGCCAAATGGCTTCCTCATTGTTGCAATGTCATCCTTACACTGTTTATTATATTAAGCACAACATGTGAGCATCCAGAATCACCCAAAGCATCTCGATGCGTCTGAAAGGCTCATAAGAGCCTTGCAATTTGACCTCCATGGAATGGAGTCAATTTGGATAATGGATGGAATGGAGCAGAGTCCGTACCAGACTCTGTCCTGCTACATTAGCTAAGACTTGAGATACCTCTTCGTTCTTTCCAAATTAAACACTTCCAGAGACGGGCTCTGATAATTTTGTAGTTGGGGAGACAGGAACCAGAAACAGAAAGTCTTGGGGCGACTAAGAAAATCATGGGAAATATGGACTAGCTTGCAAGATGTGCCCTCCAGCTTGGAAATCCCTCCATATTTTTGCATGCCTTTTTGTGCCCCATCCCAGGAATTAAACTGGATTTGCTTGCATTTTTTTTTAACATCTGCATTTTTGGCCATTCACGCTTTGTCAAAACACACTGACGGTTTCATACACATTTTGCTTCACCAAAGCAAACTACACCCTTCAGAAATATATGGATTTCTGAAGCAATATGGCCTTTGTCCCTTTGCTAGTCCTGGGAAATGCAAAGTGGATATTTTCATAGAGAAAGGAGAACCCAACGCATTTTGTAATCTATCCTTCATCGTGGCTATGTGGCTTTTGCAAGCTTAAAACATCCCAGATTTGTTCTTCTTGAAGGTTCAATGAAACCCTTGGAGAGTTCTTCGCTGGTGCACATGGAATGAATGCAAATTCAAAGCAAATGGGCTGCAGTCCATAAAAGCTTATGTCAAATAAAACTTTTTAGTCTTTAAGGTGCCACGAGACTTCTTTTGGGGAATGTTTGCTTTGTGGAAGCAAAGCACAGCATATCTGCAGCATCTGAGTTGCAGACATCAAGGAGACAGCTTAGGCTGCACGGTGCAGAAACACGGTGTGTGACTGCAGGAGTTGGCCAGCGGGAGGTGGGGGAGAAAGACAAGAACGAAGCACACGCAGCTGGCTCAGCCCAGACAGAGAGGGTCTGCGCTGCTAGTGACAAATGGCCAACTGATACAAAGAACCTGAGATGATGACAGGCTGAAGAACAGGTCAATATCAAACTGTCACAAAGCGCTTCGAGAAGCGTAATTAACTGCTTACTAACCTGGCATCATCATTCATTGTGCAGTGGTCAATGGGTGCCATGAAGCTCACCAGCTTACTGTGAACATGATACCTGAGAAAGGAGACAAGACAGACAGTCAGACCCATTAAGTAACTATTTAGATAGAGAGCAGCAAAAGAAAGGACACTTTATGTCACTGGAAGCATTCTAATCCAACCCATAGATGGATTTTGTGGTCCAGTATCTCTGGAATTCAATACCATTAGAGCTTTGGAACTGTGAAGGGGAACCGATAGCAAAAATCTCCTTGGCCCTCTTCTACTGCCTGGGGAATTCTAGGAGTTGGTGGTTCAAAAAAGTAACTTTCTGAAGCTTTCGGAACATCCAATATGTTTTGCATCCTGAAGTGGAGAAGCAAACACCAACCCCATCCACTGGGCCACATTCAAAGCTAGGCCCATCAGCAGAAAAACCTTACAACCTCTCCCTTTCTTCCTGAGATTAAAACACAACAATTAATTAAATTAGGAACAACCAGATGCACTTTCACAAAACTCACAAACCTGGGTGGCTGATGCAGCACCAGCCTCATTCCTACCAAACGGTAGGGCTGGCTCTGAACAGTATTATATGGGAGGAAGTTGTCCTTCAAGTATCCTGATTCTAGACTGATTTTGATAGAGAAGAATCAGGATATAAGTCTTTAAGGAGATCTCTCCTCCTTCACACTAGGCTTATTTTCTGTAAATCTGAACATGTTAAACTCAAGTATACCTTGCACATCATCATTTCTTCATCTGCTGTTTTAAAGATCCTCCAAATCCTTAAGCCTTCTGCTACCATGGTCAGATTTCTCTTTGTATAAGTGCCAGGCAGGGAGATGTTCTCTCTTTTCTCTTCACCCTTTCATTCCAACATGTGGATTTAGATCTTAAAGCTTTGAATCTCCACTTTTGTAAATGCCAGTATTAAGGGGCACCACCTTATACTGGTGTTTGCATAAAGTTTACGTAACTTGCAGCAGCTAATTGCCAAGCTGTCATTTATGTTGTGTGCCTGATCACACACTCAACAGTGCAACTGAGCTGCTCCTGTGAACCTCATCAATTAGGCCCAGCAAGTCACGCAAACCTTACTCAAAGACCAATAGGATTCTAACCAATATAGATGTCTGATTATAAACGTTCCACTCTTTTCTCCATCTGGCGGATCTGGCTTTCTAAGGCTTTGAGTCTGCAACTTTTGTATATAAATACACAATTTATAACGTTGATACATAAGGTACTAGGTTCTTAAGCACTTATAGCATGCCAAATGTCTTTGGAAATATCTGAAGCAATCATTTTCTTATGGTTGCCTATTTGCATTTGCTTCAATTAATAGCTCTTCTTGATGAAGAGAACCAGAATCTTCTGAACCAAGTTGAATTCTGTTGAATCAGCACAGACACCTTGAGAAACGTGTGTTTCTCCAGTTTTTCTGCTTTGGAAAGAAACTGCCAACAGCCATGTTTTGTGTGAACTCTGAAAACTAAAAGCCACCCACTCCATGGTCTTTTGGGGTCAAAAAAGAGAGAAAAATAAATCCCCAGCCTAGCTCACAAGATTCTTGTCACGGGGCCCTGACGGAGTCATGAATACATCCCGGCGGTGTTCAACGTTGACAGGAAGGAATATTGATAGTCAATAATTACAGGCTTTTAGGCCCAACAAAGCAGCTCTTCCCTCTTTTCATATATTATCTTATGACATCTATCTTAAAAATTGCTATGCCAAGCCTGACCCAGCCCGACTTTGCTGACTTTCCATCAAATGCCATCTCAGCTTAAGATTTATTGTCTTGCTCACACAGACAAAAAAGGATGGTTAATGTTGTATATCTCTTCCCCCAACCCACTCTTCCCTTAACTCACACGGGAAAGGAAAACCGTTCTTCCACCTTCTCTGCAGCTAGAAGAAAATATCTACTTCTGTGTTTTGATTCTGGTCCTCCAGATGACCATTCCTCCCTTCCCATGCCACCACTGGCTGGTGGGTTCCCAGATTCTGTTCTGGTGTTGGGCCCCGTTCTATTTGGTTGAAATGCTTCTCATCATTCAACCCCACACTTCTGCCCTTGGCAAGAACTTCTCTTTACCCTTCGGGCAAAGGGCCACCCAGCTTTCAATAGTCTGTTCATGTTAACTCTAGTCATACATCCCTGCCATTGGCTATTTATTTGTTTCCAACCTTGGTATTAAATGAAGGTATTGACTTTTAAACCCGTCAAGGCAGGGGGAACAACCCGTGGCCCCAGCACTACATGCGAGCTATGGCCACTACTCGTTCAATCCCCAAAGAGATCTCCACAGGGATCTCATGAGCTTTATCCCATGGCCAAGCTGATGAACTGCCCTGTGGGATACTCGGGGAGAGACCTGCAAGCCCTTGGCTTGTAAGCCAATCTCAACATTTCCCACCACCCATAAAGGTTGAGCAAATCTCTTCCTGCTTGCGGGAAGATAGAAGGGGCTCTTTTCTCCCCTGCCGCACTGCCCAGCTATCCCTAGATTTCAGAGGGTGGGGAGGGAGTTTTAAATCTCTCCACCTCTCTTTGCTGAGATGCCTTTGTGCACATGGGTTCACAGGCTTGAGACAGCTGAGCATCCCTGCCTAGACCTGTTCAGGACCACCTACACTAGGGAGGAGGCGTGTGCAGGCCTCCACCCCATCACCCCTCATAATCGCTAGCTACAGCAATGAGAGTGACCATCCAACAACATCTGGAGGATCAGAGACCTACCCTTCTGGTGCTACAATCGGGAGCAGCAACTCTGCTCTCCAGCTCACCGAAACCTCACAATTTAGCCCAAAACAGTCATGCAAAATTAAAGCAATACAGAATAACAATAATTTTAAAAATCAGAAGTAGGAGAAGCATGTCCCTTTCTTCATATGAAAATAAGACAACCCAAACTGCATTAATAGCACAAACAGAACAGGAAGGACACAGGCCCCAAGAGAGGGAAGGCAGCAACTGATCAACTTTAGAGAGTAAGACAGCCAACCCAGTATCTTCTGTGCCGTCAAGCCGGAACTAGCTTATAGCGACTTTTCAAGGTAAGTGAGATATAGATGATTGGTTTTATCAGTTCCACTTCCCCAGGGCATTTCTATGCCTGAGCGGGGACTTGAAACCTGGTCCCCAGAATCCTAGTCGGTCACTCTATCCACTATACCACATTGGGTATTTAGCCCAATATACCCACCTGATTTTTCTTCCTTTGCTGGCCTTTGTGTCTACCTTCTTCCGGATTTTGCTCCGCAACTTCTGAATAGCCAGCCATTGCCTGGGGAATCAGAAAAAAATGGAGAAGCAAGGTTGAATGGGAAGGGGTTTCCTTGAAAGAGGGGGGAAATCCTGCTCCTGCCTCCTTGACTGAAATGCTTTGCCAGCAAAGTCTGTGCCTTTGCTGCTCTGATCTTTTGACCGTACATTTCACTGTAATTCCAAAAGAAAGAATAAAAGACTCCACAGGAGTAAAACAAAACTCCAGATCCACAGAAGGGCAATGCTTTTATTCGGATCCATTGCAAATGCATGAAAGAAGCCAGCTTCTGAGCTCTCTAGAACTAGATGAGGACAAACTGGGAAGCATAAAAGTCCACACATTCAAATCATAGAAAGCAGCAGGTAAACGTATGGCTTTAAATCATGGAGATGAGCAGCCAACTTCAATGCCAAGCTGAAAAGTGGAGTCTGAGGAATCAGAGAGTCGTGTACATGGTGAGAAGCCTAGATCTCATTCTCTAACTGCAGCATGGTCTGAGATCAGTTTTCCCAGAGCCATCCTAATTCCTCCAAGTCTCAGCATGCAATAAGGGGCTGTAGTCTACCATCCAGCTGGCCCGTGAGATGGATGGGTGCCTGGAAAAAGCTAGCATCTCCCACACTAACTTAACTAGGGTCCAGAGGAAGGCCAGTTCCATATTTTAAAAACTGAATGGCCTGTAAGAATGACTCCCAGCCCAGAAAGAGGGAGAGAAGGAAAGCTGGGCCACCATCAGGCTTCCTGAGAAGTCTGTTACAGAAGGCTTTGCTTCTTCCCAAATTCATAACATCAAGAATTTACATTAGGTTTTCCTTGGTCATCCCTGCCATTTTCCTTCTGTGTGGGATCTTTTGGGGGAGCGGGCGGTTGTAAGCCTCAGGGCAAGGGCTTTTTAAAACGGATATGTAGATGGTTCTGATAACCCTTTTAACTTGAGAGAAGTAATAAATACTATAATTAACTAAATAATTAAAATATGGCACATTTAAAGAATGTACCGAAAGCTCATCTCCTACATTCCCAGAATACAGTGCAATTACTAGGCAAAATATATATTTTTTTCTACTCCAGTTAAGTCCATACACATTGATTCTCTCTCTCTCACACACCACATTTCCAAATCCTTTAAAACAAACATTTAAGAACAGCCATTGGCTATAACTGGGAAGCACGCATTAAAAAAGAAACCAAAAAGAAGAGCGCAGTGAGAGAGAGAGAGAGACCAAAAACCAAATAAAAAGGAAAGTCAGAAGTGCTAAAAACAGAACTTACTGCTGAAAAGCCATTTGATGTGTTAAGGAAAGCTCAGGCGTGTTGGCGAAATCGTTTCCAGCCTCGTTAAAATATCGCCTAGGTTTTTAGTGCACCGTGCCAAGTTTATTTGGTGGTATGTCTAGAATATTATGGAAGCTTCTCTGCTATAATTTAATACGATGCAGCCCCCCAAAAAACCCTGCACTTAAGCAGTGATTACACTGCACATTTATCTGACTTTACAATAAAATAGATTACGGTAATTAAGATTATATTAAGATTGTGGTAATTGGATTTTGAGATTTCCCCCCCGATGCTGGGCTCTGCAACAAGTAAATCAGGTAAAGGCAGTGCCATTTTCTAGTTTAAAAATAAAAAATGTTTGTAACTCGAAGCACAGTTCATCTTTCTCTCCCTTTCTCCTGCTCCACAGCCTCCTATTCTTTCCAGAACAACTTTGGCAAAAATGCATTGCAAAATAAAACATATTCTTAAGCGTTCCCCTCACCCTTCCTTCTGCTATTCCAGCTGGTAGAACCCCAAGTCAATACCAGAAAAATTGAGGTTGAACTGGTTTCTCCATTGTGGCTAAAAGATATGATTTGTTCAAACCACAAATTGTGATGTTCAGGAGGTATGTAAAAGTTGTTTTAGGACACAGGTGACTCCCTGTGGCCTTCCAAATGTTGTTGGGACTACAAGGCCCATCAGCCATCACCACTGGCTATGTTAGCCCAGGGTGATGGAAACTGTAGGTGAACGAATATCTGGATAGCCACTCATGGTTGAAAAGGCTGCAGGGTTCATGGATCAAAATTACCGACGGGAAGGGCCACACACTTCTATGCACCTTGGGAAAGTAGCTTTTTTGGACTACGACTCCCGGAACCCACCAGCCAGAATTACCAGTCAGTTAAAACAAATGACACTAAACACAATCTCGGCACTTGGCTCACCTGCCCATGGCCACTTGGTCATTTGGGTCCAAGGAGCTGGTCTTACGTTCGATAAGCTCCCGCAGCAGCTGGAAAAAAGAGAAGAAGCCATAGTCGGGAGGAAAACCCACATGCACACAAAAGAGCGCATCAAGGTAATGTCTGTCAGATTTTAACTTGCAATCATGGTTCAGACTACCTCTTCTGGCTTCATAACCATGGTTTACAAAGCTGGGAAAGAACATTCTAGCCTCTCTTCCTTTGCCAGCATTTAACTCCTTGCTTATATCAAGGCCAAAGTTCTCCATTAATGCAGGGAATTCAGGTTTAATGCCATCTAACTAGACAGAGACGATCTTGCAACCTGTGGGAAAGAACACCTGAAACCAAGGCACAGACTTGTTATCTAGCCTGCTTATGATACTTTAATTTGTCGAATTGTATTTTACAATTACGACTTTTGCCGGTTTTTATAACCTCTTCTTGCATCTGTTTTTCTGTGAGTCACCTTGGGTTCTAGAGCGAGGGAAAACATGGTCACTTTTTTCCCCCCTAGTGTTCGTATTCTATTGTAAACTGCCTTTAGCTTTGGAAAAGACGCACAGTGTCACCCAGGGACACTTTAGGAAGAGGTTGTCTTTAGGGTTAAAGAATGGATGGGAAATAAGGAAGTTGACACGTGCCTCAACGCACAACACCGAACGCCATTAGGAAGACTTATTGTTCCACCGTTCATTTCAGACAAACCAATGAGTGCGGCAACATTCTCTTCATCATTTTATGATTAGTTCAATCCACCCCATCTATATCAGCTGGAGATATTTAAAATGCCAAGGGCAGGGGTGGGGGGCTCACAATGAGAAAGGCAAGTACAAGGCACATTCACAGGACCTGGTGAACAAGAGGAGTTGGTGTGCCATTCCACAAAGGGGCTGGGGTGTGTGTGAAGGAGACTTGTGGTTTTGATCGAATACAGAGGCTTGGGGGGAGGGGGATAACTTTTTTGAACTACAACTACCAGATCATACCAGCCATCAACATACTATAGAGAGGAAACTGATTCTAGAAGTTACAATCCAAAGTCCCGGCCAGATCAGACAGCACCTCTTTCCAGATCCACGCCCCTCCATACACGATGTGAATTTGGCATACAGGTACAATCTCTACCGCTACCCAGTGAAACAACGCTCTCACAAAATCCAGTGAGCATGGACCCAAATCGCACTGCTGGCATCTCATACATATTACAGTACATGATTTATAGTTCTCTCTGTGCAGGAACCAACGACTTGAGGGGTGCCTCTGAATTTTCGTATACACACTTTTAGAAACATTGGTGTGGTTTCTGGCAGGATGCTCTGGATATGTCAACAGAGAAACTACCTCACATACATAAGTTGGAGGTATGTTTCTTCCATTCCAGTTTGCCATCTGTATCACATAAATGATTATCAATAAAGCAACCAAGAGCCTGTGGCACCTTAAGGACTAACATAATTATTGGAAAATCGGTTTGACGAAGCAGGTTCTATACAGACCACAAAATCTCATATTAAACTGGGAAAGTCTTTAAGGAGCTACAACACTCTCTGCTGTTGTGGCTGCACAGGAACAATACTGTTTAATCACATAAATATTAAGTCACTCTGCCCAAAACACTGCAAATTCTCTCTGTAGAACTTTGCTATATTCACAAAAGGAAATTAACGCTCTTCTCCAATTTTTTCCCCTTGGATCTAGCCACACACACACACCAATGAGAACAATTAAGAAGCCACTGTTTTGTTCACACAGGGGAGTAAGCCCGGGAGAGAGAAAAAGAGAAGCAACACAGAAAACTCTCTCTCTCTTTGCCCTGCTCATCTGATTGATTCCCCAACACCTTCCCGGCACACACTCTATCAGTTTATCTCTCCCACTTCATCACCGTCATTCCTCGCAGCTAAATACAAGATTCCAAACCCAGCCTTACGCAGACCAGACACAGTAAACCCATGTAAGAGCAACACTGCTCTGTACAGAGCTGCCCTTGAGGGCTTGGCTGGGTGTTCAGTTCCCGGTCAACCTCGCTGGCACTGGACGCCAGCAGCATCTGAAGGAGCTATTTTAGGCAAACCTGTTCCTATTTTATACCATGGGGGTGGGGGTGGGGTTGATGTTTCTTCTCTTCCAAAAAAATAAAAAAATCTGCAGCCATCATAGCGAAAGATTTTTTTCCTGCAAAGGGATTGCTAGGTATGCTCAGGAATACGAAATACGTCTATGGGAAAGAGTAAGCCAACTCTGGACCAAATCAGAAAAGTTGACTTTTCAATCCTATTTTTAATACTGGCCAATATCTGACTGAGCTTTCACTAATCAGAAAACCTCGCCAGTGCAATAAGACATGACTGCGCCTTGCTGCTTGTGCAGGTGTACAAGAGAGCAGGCATTCCTTGCTTGTGCAAAAACATTGATGCAGGCAGCGCAATGCCAGGATACCAAGATGGTGGGACATTGCACCCAGGGGAGGCTCAGCAGGACACCGGCCATGATTATCAGTTAGCTTTTAATCTCACCTTTCCTGAAGGACGCTCAGGGTAATGGAACATGGCTATCCTCTTTCTCACAACAACCCTTCAAGGTAGGTCAGACTGAGAGAGTGTGACTCATCCCATGGCTCGATGGGGACTGGACCCCAGATCTCCAGAGTCCAACATTATAATGACTACATCATACTATACACATTTTTCTCCTAGGAATAATCCCAATGACTATAATTCAGGTTCCTTCTGAAGGTGTGTGTACAGAACTGCGCGGTAACTCCTAAAACCTTTGTGACACTGCACACTACTGAAGTTTCTTTTTATATAACTTTATCTGTTCCGTTTCTCATTTGGAGATACTGCTGTGAAAAAGGCACAGGCCACTGACTCCCATCAGTATAATGACCAATACTGTACTGGCTGCGTACAAAATGCTGGTGGGACCAGTTCTGGTCACTGCATCTCATAAAGGACATTGTGGAGCAAGGCAAGGTGCAGAAAAAGGACACTCAGAATGGTAAGGGGTTGGAACTATCCTACGGAGAAATGTACATGCTTTTTAGATTAAGGGGGAGAAGTGGTATCTATGTGATTTATAGAGAGAGAATAGATAGGGAGAAGCGTTCTTCACTCATGTGTAACATTTGGTGAGGAAACATCTGATATTGTTATGTGTTGTCAAGTTGCTTCCAGCTTATCATGACCATAATAAGGTTTTCAAGGAATGCGAGATGTTCAGTAAGTGGTTTACCATTACCACCGAGTTTCCGTGGCTGAGATTTAATTTAAATCACATGGATTTAAATCACAATTTAAAACTGGATTTTTTTTTTTACTATTTAAATGTAAAAAAAAGTAATCATTTTTAAAATTTAAATGGCGATATAAACTGCGATTTAAATCAACTTGATTTTTTAAGAAAAATCATTGATTTTTATCCATCCTGAAAGTCAGGTTGGCTCTGCCTTGCCTTTTTAAGACTTGATTTAGTTTTTTCTGCTCTCTCATTCACGGTATTGCAGCCTCTTTGGCATCATGTTCCAGAATTACATTGAGGGCTTGGGATACAGAATGAAGGATACACTAATTTACTGAAGAAAGTACTGTTCTCTCAATTCCTCTCCCCTCCCCCCCAACATAGGGCCTTAAAAAAAAAAGTGGATGAAAAAACTATCCCCCTGCCCATTCCTGAAGTTGTAATATTTCATTACGCTCAGCAATCCCAACTAGAATTTATTAGCCAAAACAGAGAAACTCTAGTCAGACCCCCACGTATTCCATTAAGAATGACAGATGGTTCTTCTAGTGTCTAATTATTAAGTAGGAAGCACAAGTAAATCAGACTATCAGCACGAAGCCCCGATGTGTGAAGACTGAGACAGAGTAGAGGAACTTCAGGAAACTGCTGTAACTGAACAACTGGGCAGAAAAAAAACGAGCACCAAAGAGTTCTCTCCCTGACCCCTAAGCAGGATCAAAATGCCACCAAATGACTTTCACCAAGGCTGTTTCCTTGTTGGTAAATTCACTTCTGGGTTTGAAATGCTGGCAATTAAGGCGTTAAACTATGCAGGGGGATCTGTAATCTATGGAAAAAGTGAATGACAGCTCCTGGAGACTTCTAGGAGCAGCAATAAACTTTTGGGAGAAGGAGTTGGAAGGGTTTCATGTGCCCCCAAGCCTACACTAAGCCCACCCCTGGAGCCCATGTATCAACCGTCTAAAACTACAGTACTCTCCTCGTACTCTTAATTTCAGCTCTGGAGTGAATACAGAACTACCAGCTGCTGAAAAAAAAGCATACATGGATGAGATCTACTTCCACCTCCATAGAGACTCACTGTAACCTACTCCCAATACAAGAGCCTTGACCCCTCCCGCATTAATTACAAAACTTAAATGACAAAAAGGTGCCATTTTCATAGTAACCCATTAAGGAAAGCCCCTTAAACCAAGGTTTAAAACATGCTATTAACCATCTACTCAGCCATTCCGGAGACACGTGCCTGTGATAAGAGTATTGTATTGCCATTAACCTATAGGATGGCTGGAGGCATCTCCTGTTTCTGCAAAAATTTCTAAACACATCTAATGAGAGCCACAAGATCAACTGTCCATATTAATCGCTCACTAGTTTAATTAAGGTAAACCAGCCTGTCAGAAAGAAAGAGGAAAAAGGGGAGGGGGACGCAAAGCCTCTTCCTCTCCATTTTTCACCATTATTGACTTGTAATAGTTCACCAGGTTTTGTAATTACTCTTCAATGTGGCATTATCAGGAAACCTCGTGTGTGTATACGTAATAACAGGAAACACTTGGATTGTTATACCAAAAACTCACTACATTCCTTCAAACTAGGAATAGGCAGAAATTCAGTAAAACTGAGGAGAAAAAAATATTGCTTTAATAAACCAGATTTAGCATTCTTTTTTTTTTAACCAAGGGAGGTTCAGATACTGTTAGTGCAGGGTGGTGGTTAGAGTGTTGGAGTACGGGATGGAAGACCTGGGTTTAAATCCACACAACCTCCGTCATGAAGCTCAACAGGTAACCTTTGACCAGTGACACAAACTTCCTCCACAAGGTTGCTGGGAGATGAAAGCGAAGAGGAGGGGAGCCATGGACCTTGCCTTGAGCTCACTGCAGGAAAGGCAAATGGAAATCTAACAAACAATCAAATAAGTTTATAAAACAGGGCTCAGCAGAAGACAGTTCGGGATCTCCCAGTACAACGGATTTGCAGCAGGCTTACAAGAGTTCAATTCCCAAAAGTAGGAGTAGAAGCTGGAGGAGGAAATCGCTGGAAAGCAGATTTGTGCCTGCCAACGGTACAAGACACCAAGAGTGGGAAAGACTGTGTCCCAAGAGGAGGTAGGTCACAACGTTGAGCTAAATGGACGTTGAGCTAAATGGACCAATGATCTGATAAAACTGATAAAGCACCTTGTTGTGTTTCTAGCATCATTCTTCCCTCACAGCAACATTTGAGCTCAATTTTGTATCAGCCTTCTGAATTTTAACAGGGGAAGCCATGTAGCTGAGGTAGATCAATGGTAGGTCACCCGTTACCTCCAGATAGGGCCGGGGAAAACTCCTACCTGAAATCCGGTACAGAGGCTGCCAGTCAAGTGTCAACAATATCAAGCCAGACAGGCCAATGTTCTGATAAAGTAACTTGAGCTCTTTCCAAGCTCGTTTGGTACTGGGGAACTTGCCAAAAGCCCTAAGGATCAGTAAGCACAGCTGATGCTGGTCCACGCAGGCAACAGTGAAGGATATGGACGGGTGCTCTGATTCTGTATAAGGCAACTCTGTTTATCTTGGGTCACCATTCACACAGGCCTAAGCACAATAACGGCAAAGGAATGTATGAACTCCCGATTTCTGTTTCAAAGCTTTCTGCCACTGCCTTCTTTTTCAAATTGTTATTCATTTTCCGGAATAAAAAATGGTACTTTATTCTACATAGATCAGGATCAAGAATGGGAGGACTGCAGTAAAGATGGGCAATCAGGCTACTTGCAGTCTACATTAGGTATGGACTCTTTTGGGTTTTTTGTGTTGTCTGTTTTTGTTTGGTTTGATTTTGGACTCCAGCAATGGCTAGGCCCTCCTGGGCACAGAGGAAGCCTTGCTGCCCATTAGTTCTTTGGGAGGTGCATTATAAAGGGCGACTCCCAAAGAACTACAACTCAGGAAGCACCTTAGCAGCTTGCTTTTTTCACATTAACAATGGGAAGCCAAGGCCAGAGGAACCATTGCAGCCTCACGTTAAGCTGTTTTCTGGATGAATAAAATGTAGGGGTCTGCATGTGTGTGTTTTTGTGGGCTGGGGAAAAAAAGAGAGAGGATATTCCTAATCTAAACCACTTTCTCGCATATGTGTGTTCATTCTATCCCATTTCATCCTCAATCTGACACTTTTAAATCTGAAAAACTGCCCTTGTCTAGACAGCCACTGCCTGTCAGTGTTGACAACACAGGAAGAGATGGTTCAGGGACCTGACAAAGTATAATGTGGCTTTTGTATTCCGGTTTGAGCAGCAGGGCTGAAACAAAGCACGCCCGACAAGGATGGAAGATGCTTCCCGATACAACTGCGCTGGGGTTGTCCCATTACACATCACATAACACCAGGAATGGGATGGAGCCGGCACCTTATTTCAAATACTGCCTACCACTCTTCCCCACTCCACCCCAGAGCAGCGTCTCTGCTCCAGTTTACTCCGGTAACAAATAAAAGGTATCCTCTCTATGAAGCCAGTTGAATTGCGAAGTGACAGAAAACATACAGCCGCATTTCCCTCCTCGCCATCTTATCAACGAATAAGACTTCACAGTTCCAATCTCGCTGCCAAATCCCGCTCAACGGAAGAAAATTAACCAGGTCAGTGGAACAGGTACTTGGCGGCATCTGTCAAGAGGTCTATGGCATCTTCTCAATTACTTGGACACAATGAAGTGGTAATCTTTACAGATCATCTCTCCCAAGAAGCATAGTGTGGATGGCGGGAAGGGGGGGGGGGGGAGAAGAGAGAAGGCCATGAAGGGGAGGGAGGCGGCAGGAAGCAAAAAGACAACAGGCAACAATACTTGTGCCTCTTGGGGAATGCTTGTATGTCCACATGGGATGTACGAGGTTGCAAATAAACTCTCTTAGCCTGCTGCTAAATCTGAGCAAGGACTGAAGTGACCAAACTTTCAAGGACTGTTGGCACCTAGAATCTAGCTCCTGCCTTCCTCCGATCAGTGGGTAAACATAAGCCATCAAAACAGCCGGCATTCAGGACCCAGGCTTTCTCAAAGGCAATTTTTAAACACAAGATGTCAGACACTATTTGCACATTTACTGGAGAAAATACGCCAGTTCTTGCTGTTCTCCAGACTGGTCACCCCAATCCAAAACAATACTGCAGACACAAAGGAAATAACCAAGCACACCACTACCCACGGAAGCCTCATTTGCTTAGACTCAGTCTGCTTCTCTTCCTTACCAAGACCTCTATTAGTTTAAGTTTTAATTTAGATTAACCCTGGCACCCCAATTACCTGGGGAGAGGATGACTAAAGATGAGACACACTCCATTCGGTCTGAAGATGGAAAGCACCAAATTGAAAGAAATGAAGGAAAAAACCCTCGCTTGCTGCTTGCGATTGCAACCCTCGGTTCCCACCTCATCCTTCCACTTGACATCCCGTCCTAACCCACTCGCCCGGGTCAACTGCTTGGTTTCAGCAGCACATGTTGATGTGTAGGTTGCCTTGATGGGAGCTCAAGCTTCATTCTTATCAAATTCTAGCAGTCACTCGCACAGACTCTTCAACTGCTGCAACAGATTACGGAAGTCTCCCCAGTCTGAAAAAATAGATGCTGCAGCAATCCACCAAGACTCCCCTGCTAGCTGGAGATTCAGATCCCACTCAACCCCAGAGGAGACAAGCCAGGTTGGTATGTCTATTCTACTGCCTAGTTGCTGAATGCAGGAAGCTGCAACCAAAATATGGTGCTCTGATAAACATAATACATGCAAGCCAAGTGCTCAGCCCGTCGGATTTTTTTAAAACTCAGAAAGTATGTTAGCATTATGTAATATAGACTGCATTCACATGTCATGCTTAGCCCTGGTGCACGGTCTGTTGAGTTCTAGCTTGTTGTAACATGCAAAAGTACATCCGCCAGCAAACCATAGTTTATTGACCAGCTACAAACCATAGTCTGAACCAAGGTTTATTCTTGGCTTATGAACTCTGGCTGATCATGATGTCTGAAATTGAAAACGTGGCTTATGCCTGCGTCCTTTCCCTGCTGTCTGTCCTGAAACAGGGCTTGACAGAAGGAAGGGGAGACAAACCACCATGTTCAGATGCCTTAAAATTAACATGTTCAGATGCCTTAAAATTTCAGCACTTCACAAGGCAACATGATCTCACCTGATGATAGAAGTCGTCATCGTCAAAGATCTCCTTGTCTAGGTCCTTAAGGTGGGCGTTTGACATACCCGAGGGAACGGCCTCCTAGGAAGTCAAGAAAAAGAGACAACATATTTGTGAGAACTCTTTGGGCTAGACCCCAGCTTACATACACTATCGGTGGCCTCTAGAGGCAGCTCTTATTTACTATTCTGCCATTCATAGCCTGCTTGGCTTCTGCTTTGCCGACTGCACGATAGTTCAATGCAGTAAGTTGAGATTTCTTTTTCATCTTGGTCCCCTTCTTCTCGTGACCTCTCCAAGCAAGTCTGTTATACCCTGCCGAAAATCCAAATAATTTCCCTGCTGCCAAACACCACCACCCCTATCTCCAGTTGATGAAATTCCTTACCGTCTCCCCTGGCAAAGCTTCCGGAAGCAGCTCAGGAGCTGGTTGCAGCTTCCCCAGCACCCTGTACGCTGACCGCTTGGTATGCGTCCGCCGGAGTAATCTTTCTTTGTCCATCAGAATATGATCAATCTGAGTCAAGATTGAACGCTCAAAGGCACCGAAACCCTGCAAGAACATTAAGCACTGTCAGATAACACGGGAAAATCTGCTGCTCACGGCACTCACATCCCCCTTCTATCTTTTTGTGTCACTGGATAAAGCAGAAAGCGTTCCCTACACGAGAGGCTTTACTTGGGGATTTCAGCTGGATTTCTGCACAGCATAGGTTTTATTTATATTATATTGTACATAAATACTGTCCCCAAGGCAGGCAGAGAGAAGAAAGCTTCTCTTAATAGACTTGTTTTGCAGCACAACTACCAGATACATAAACAACCAGACCTTGTGAACAACTGGGATTAAGACCTCAACCATGGCTAGTCCAACCCCCTTTTTGCAAGCTTGGGGACACAGGGTGGGTTGAGGGGCCAAAATTAGATGTTCAGTCCCAACTAGAGTAGACCCACTGAATCAATGGAACTTAAATGTTACCAAAGTCTCATTGATTCAATGGCTCTATTCTAGCTGGGCTAGCCATTTATTTTAACCCATGCATAGAAAGAGTTGTAACGGCAGGGAAACACACTACAAAGCACTCTGTTAGGATGATAGTTTTGTACAACTTCACTGGTTACTGTGGAATCTTTGTAGCAGCAGCAGCAGCAGCAACACCAGAAGAACAGAGGCCAGTTTCTCAAGATTGCGTTTTGCGCTGCACTGTTAAAACACGCAAACTTCTAAACTGTGTCCACTGCAGAGGGTGCAAACGTGAGCGTGCTTGTCCTATTCTGGCGTCACATTTTCCCCTTGCTTGTAAATTCTGAGAGTAGAGTAAAAAAAAAACTATGCTGAGCTCTAAACCACTATGACAGGAAATCCTAGTCTTCTACGTCTCTCTCTCTCTCTCTCTCCAGACCACCGTGGAGTCTGTGACTACCCAGGTACCGCTAGACTGCAACTCCCATGATTCATCACCAGGACTAACTTTTCTTCCTTTTTTAAAAAAGGGATCATTTAGAAGGCAAACATCAAGATCAACACAACCTTTACAGAGCACAAACATGGCGCACATGCCCTGTGGACTGTGGGAGTGAAGCCAGTGGCCCTGCCAATGAAAACTCCCCACTGTCTTTCACAGAAGTATACTTTCTGCATATACTAAGTTTCCCATGGTGCAATCATGCACACACCCACACATACACCAACTATGTGCATTTGCATTGAAGCCAAAGAATCATGACTTAACATGTGGACGGCCCAAAGGTGTACCACACAGCTACATCATAGGCCCCCAGCCAAAAAATAACATATTCTAGTTACTTTCTAAAAGAATTTATTCAGGGCATTTGGGCAGCAATTTTTCAAGACTTATGCCATTCTCTTATCAATATTAAGTTTTTAACAAGAAATTGTTGTAAGCCGCCCAGAGACCTTTGGGTAGAGTGGGCGGCATATAAGTTAAATAAATAAATAAATAAATAAATAAAATAAATGCCTGAAAGCCAGGCATTTATGGCATGGACACCAGTCCCGCTAAATTTAGATAAGCCACCCTTACCTTGCCCAGCTTGCCAGAAGCCAGCTTGGTCTTGTCATGCCACTTCTGTAATGTGCTGTTCCTGTAGGCACGGAAGTCTGCAAACCGCTTGGCGGCAAACTCTGGGTAGTCTTCCATTTCCAACTTCCTTTTGGGTGGCTTTCGCCTCGCCCTCTTCCTTGACTCGCCCTCTCCTTCATCTTCTCCGCCACTTTCACTAGGGATCTCTTCATCGCTAAGATAAAAAGCAGACAACTCTCAGGGCCCGAAAGGGTGGAATATCCAGGAAAAGGCTTCACATGATACCATGATGGCTGCCAATCTGAATAGCTTTAGGAGACAACTGGATATATTTTGGGAGTGTGAGGCCATCAAGGGCTACTAGTCAGATTTTGCCTCCATAATGTATTACTTTTTCAACACTATAACAAGTGAAAACAGGGATTACTTTTCGAACAGTGTAATGAGCAATGGGAACAAACTGCGTTGATTTTGTATTATTTATTCATAATAGAGGACAGGACAGGGAAAAAAATCACTGCCTATGATAGGTCCTAGATCAAATCAAGCCTGAACTATCTCTTGGGGGGGGGGACATGCTGAAACAAAGGCTGTTCCAATTTGGGCACATCATGAGAAGACAGAATTCTTTGGAAAAGACAATGATGCAGGTGGAAGGCAGCAGGAAAAGGTGGAAGGCAGCATATGGGATAGATTGACTCCCTAAAGGAAGCCACAGGCTTGAGTTTGCAAGAGTTGAGCAGGGCTGTTGAAGAGAAGGTCATTTTCGAGATCTCTCATTCATGGGGTCACCATGACTTGGCAACTTGATGGCACATAACAACAAATGATGGGCAGGGCCAATGGGAGTTGTAGTACAGCAACATATGGATGTCTACATGTTCCCCAACTTGATCTAGATCTAGAATCTCAAAAGCAGGTTGCAAAGATGTCTGTTTGCCCTTATACCCACAGACTGTAGTGTCTCATGATAATTTCCAGGGGTAGTCGTGTGCTTGTTGGAGGGGAAAAACCTTGTGGCACCTCTATTTGTTGAGACTTTAAGGCATCCTAGGATATGTGGCATCTAGTGGGCATAAGATCTCTGAACAGGAAGGTTCTACTTAGTCATCCTGATTGACAGAACACTGGCAGAACTTCTCCATGAGTTCTTCCAACTTTCCTTTTAAAACCATCTACCCCGATGGCTTCTCCGACACTTCTGCCTGCAAATTCCTTATGTTACTTATGTGCTGGGTGAAAAACCATTTTCCTTCTGACTCTTTTGGATGGTACTGTCAATTTATTTGAGTAGTTACATTTAGTGTTATGGGAGCAGGAAATTTTTTTTTTATCCACATCCCACTTAATTTTATAAAACCTTCAATATATTCATCTAAAAAATCTCTCTAAATTAGCCTGCCCTGTACTGATTCCGTCCAGATGTTTTGAACTGCGTCATCCTTAACCAACATGACCAATGGCCGAGGATCATGGGAGTTGCAGTCCAAAGTCTCATTACAGCACCAAGTTGCCTAACTCAGTTTAGTTCTTGTCAGGAAAAGCGCCTCAATCCAAGATGAAGAACTGACACCCATCACTGGTTCTTCAACATGTGGTTGATTTGCATTACCTCTCCTTTTTCACCTGTTCTCCATCTACCAGATGCCTTGTGCCAGAGTACTGGTGCAACAGCTCATCCTGAAGGTCTACCAAGGTCCTCACCAAAGCCTTCAGTGCTTTGTAATCTGAAGGAGAAAAATGAAAAACAGGTTGCGCAGCATAAGAAAGTGCTACCTGAGGGAAGGAGTAGAGGACATCAAGAATGTAGCCAATGCTTACACTAAAGTCTTACCTAGAAGCAGGAACAGTGTGTGTGTGTGTGTGTGTGTGCGCGCGCGCGCAAACGGGCTTACGCAGCGACTACGAGAGGAGTACAAAAGGAACAATCGCATCGTCCTGCCTGACGAGTGGGGGGTGGAGAGAAGGGAACAAACAGGAGGTGAAGTGGGGGAATTATTTTCACCATCAAGCACATTACATATTTATTCCTGAATGGTGAAAAGCACTGCAGGATATATTACTGTACTGTGAAGAAGTTGAGGTGAGCACTATGGTTGCTGTTGCTGACACTCGACCTGTGCAAAAAGATGGCAGCGTATGTATTGCATTAGGCTCCGAGAGCTCATCTCGGGGGGGAAACCAAAACAGAGCTGCTTACATTTTGCAGATGATGTAGCTGGAATCAGCCCATAAAGTGGCTGGTTTCTTGGACTTAAAAATAAAATTTACTATTTCAAATATGCATAGCCCCGTTTTAAAAAAAAAATTCCAAAGCAGTGCATACCAGAAGTCAATCAAAACTGAACTGATCATAGTTAAAACACAAGAGAGCAACAGAAGAAAATGGAAGAGCAGCACAAGTAGTTTAAGCAACCTTCAGGCTATAATAATTAAAAGCAGAAGATGACACGGGAAAAGCAACAGACAAGTCACAGCCTAGATGACAGGGTGAGCAAACTTGAGAAGTTCAGACCTTGGAAGGCTGCAAGTATCCCCTCAGCTCCCAGTTTCTTATCAGACACAGAGAGAAGATCTTAACCCTCAGGGAAAAAGGAACACAGGTAGTTCTGCCTTACTACACTGAGTCAGACTATCGGTCAATTTAACCCAGTAGAGTCAACTCTGGCTGGCAGCAATAGCTGTGCAGGATTTCTTGCTGGATTTTTGCCCAGCCCTATGTGGGAACCCCTGATATTTCCTGATCATCTCCCACTTCTGCAATGGGGGTTGGGCTCTTGTGAAAGACATTCTGGAAAACTACTATCCGGGAGGGTCCATTCTGCTGGTCGTCACCTCCCTCATCGTTGAAAGCAAGTGAAGCCAGAGATAGGCTTCTTCATTCATTCATTCATTCATTCATTCATTCATTCATTCATTCATTCATTCATTCATTAGATTTCTATCCGCCCATCTAGACCAAAGGTCTGCTCTTGTGAATGCCATCTTTGAAAAGAGATGCAGCATTACTATAATTGGGAATTCTGCAATTAAGAACTCTTGGCCCAAAATTCTGCAACTTCAGTAGTTTCCATTTCATAGTAAGGAGAAGAAGGGTCTATTCAGTGGTGGCACCGCAGTTCCAGAACGTGCTTCCAATAGGACTCTTGTCAATTCCCCCCCCCCAATAGGCTCATTTGCCAAAGAATGAAAGCATCTTTTTCAGTAGGCTTTTAATTTCTAATTATTTTATCACTGATTCAGATTTAACCTCAAAAGGTTTTTTTCCCCACTGCTGCTTGATGCTACAGTACAACTTGTGTGCACCACCTGTGTACTTTTTGCTGTATTTGTATGGATATTTTGTTGTAAGCCACTCAAGGGTGTGACTTTAGAAAAGTAGGATGTAATTAATATTAATCAGTCAATACCTATGCAACAAGGATGCATGCAGTTTAATCTTGCTGCTTAATAGCTCTCTTTGTGCTGAACTTGGACATTTTCCAGGTTTGTAGGGACATGGATTAAGATTTTTGCTGACTCTCTAGTACAACTGTTCACACTCAAGTCTCCTTCACATTTAGGCCCCTAAATCCCAGAATTCATTTAAAAACACAGGTTGGGGTTCAGTAATCCCAGCTACAACTAACATCAAACTAGCCCTCACAATTTCTCACAGATGGCTACAAAACAAGATTAGATAAATCCATGGAGTATAAGGCTAACAATGGCTAGTTGTCCTAATGACTTCACACAAGTTTCAGGAATAGGAGGCAGCACACTTTTAAATGCGACCTGCTGCTTCCTGTCTTCCCAGACCATTCTGCTGGTCAGTGTGGGAGACAAAATACCAAACCAGGTAGGGTTTTAGTTTAATTGAGCAGGGCTGGAATTAACAAGGATGCCTTAGGCTCGTTAACATACTATAGGGGTGGGCAGTGCAGGAAGACTGTGGGCCAGATTTTCACCCTAGTACTTCCCCACCTGCCCGAATCAGACCCACAAATGGACAAAACTTGGATGGGGGCTGAGCCACAACCAGCTGTGATCGGACATCCACTTCCGGCTTTGATACCCCCTTCCCCTGCAATAACCTTCCCTCTTCTGCTGGGGGAAAGCACTGTTTGAAGGCCTTGCCTGGCCCACCTCCACCTGAACTGGAAATAGCAAGGTCTGAAGCTGGGGCCCTATACATTGAGCTACAGCCCCTTCCCTATGGAGAATGAGAACTATAAATGTCTATTGAGAAAACATGCAGGTTTTCTCTTCTGTTTCTTAACTCCTTTGCAGAATGCATTTCCAGCTCCCTCAGCTCTAAGTGCTGGGTGCTATTACCCAGGATTATAATAGACTTAACGACTAAACAAAATCTCGTTACATTTGGAGATAACAATAATGCAGCAAAGATAAACGTAAAGTAATAAGCACGAAATAAGTTATTTTTGTTTAATGAGTCATGTTTTCTAGTTACTTTCAAAATTTACTTTTTAATGACATTTTAAGCTATTTTTGGAGGCATTCCAAGAGGGATATTTCAAGTTCCTATATCATTCTGATACAAACCCTCATGTTTATTTGTGGTGGTTTTTTTTTTAAGTAACAGAATGTAACAAAACAAAAAAAAGCAAGAGGAGAACAAGAAATAATAAACTGTGTTTGGCAGAATGCTGAAACACTTACAGAATCAGGGCCAACCCTCAGGGGGGCTCATGAGACAAAGTACTCTACTAAGATCATTTGTGTTAGATTTGGCATTAATGGGGTTTTAATTTTTTTTTAAATTAAAAAGATGCAACATGATTAAAAGTGGGGAAGGGTAAAGATAAACTTCAGTACTTTATAAGGAAGACACTGAACCGACGCCAAAGGAGAACGAGACTGACGTTCAAAGAAGCCGAAGAGCTCTCTTACACATGTCAAGGCGCTGGGAAGAGGGGCTGATGGAGGCTGCTGGCTGCAGAGCCACCATTCACATTGTTTTGCACTGAAGCACAGAGTGAGGAACCTCTATCCATCTTGCGTATCACTTGAATGTTGCCTTTTATTATCGTCTTCTTTTTTTAAGTCAGTTACTTATGCTGCCAGGACTGGTCATACATGTCTGTGTGCAGATGAATACCTACACACTTTGCGGTTAAGTCACAACTTTAATTTATCTTGTCCACGTCTGTGCCAGTGTTTGTGAGTTTCTGAATCTCCACAAAAAAACAAACCAACCAACAAACCACACATTCCTACAAATATGGAAATACACGCAGTTATCATTTGGGGTGACGGGTCACACAGTACTATCGGAATGATTTTAAGCAAAATTAGAACTGCCGGAGAGCTCAGTGGTTGAGGTCTCTGGCTGTGGAGCCAGAGGCTGGGAGTTCGATTCCCCCCCTGTGCCTCCTTGACTGGGGCTGGACTTGATGATCCATAGGGTCCCTTCCAGCTCTGCAGTTCTAAGATGATGATGATGAGCTAATTGATAGCTCAGAGGGCCAAAAGAAAAAAGAACAAAAGACGGGGAGGGAGATAGGGACAGGGAGAGGCAGTAGACATTCTGAATGACATCATGGCACTAGCAAGAAAAATGAAACTGATGAAGAGAAGGAGAAAGACAGATCTTAGTATCTTAAAGCTTTGGAACTCTCTACTGACAGGCCCTCTCTGTGTGTTATTCTTTTGCCAGAAATGAGCTGCTTTAATTCTGGTGGATTTTTGGCAACTGACCGGCTGCTGACAAAGGGACTTGTACTCAGACTTGTACTGCTTTGTACTTGGATCTTCTAAAGTTAAAATTTAAAAATAAATTTCGTTATAGCTCCAAACTGGAGTTTGTTGGAGTGCAGTGACTCTTTATTCCTCCTGTTTCTCAAAAGTAACTAAAACAATTAGAGTTTGTCTTTAAAAGCACAGAATGCTACAACCTACTGGCCATGGTAAATACGATCTTGGGAAAGGAACTACTTACAAGTAACTCATTATTTGTAACTCGTTACTTCCAAGATCCGGCTGTACTTTTTGTAATGATATGTTTTAGATTGCATTTAACTGTTTTAAACCATGCTTTAATTTTTTTAAAATAAAATTGATATTTTTAATGTTTAACCCTTTACAGTGGACCCTCGACTTACGCACGGCTCCACTTACGGACTTTTCGAGTTACGGACTTCTCCAGCCGCAAAATGTCACTTCAACTTCCGGCCAGAGAATCGACATAAGAACAGAAATAGGCAGGGGGAAAAGGCGGGAAATTCAACTTTCTAACTATAGGTGGCGCCTAGGTCTGTCGGCCATTACTGTATATAGGGTGTGTCGCAGTTGAGAGAGCTCCTGCTTTCCAAGTGCACTTAAAATTGTAAAGGACAGATGAGAACCTTCGAACCCGAAGGCGCGGGTCTACTCGCAAGTAAGCGCCGCCAAAGGCGCGGGTCTACTCGCGAGTAAGCACGGCTTTGCAAGCGCGGGAGGCTTCAGACTGGTAAGGTGCTGCTGTTTTTTCTTTTTAAAAAGTTGTTCTGGGTGGGTTTTGGAGGGTAGATTTGGGCAGGGGGGTATGTTTCTGTGTTGTTTTGTTTTTTGGTGATTTTTTTTTTTGCAGTCCCAGCGTGGGACTTGCTCCACTGTTGCTGTTATTTTAATTTTTTTGGAGGGGGGTATTTTTTCCTTCTGCCGGAACGGATTAATAGGTTTTCAATGCATTCCTATGGGAAATGGACCCTCGACCTACAGACTTTTCGACCTGCGGCCACTGTTCCAATATGGATTAATTCCGTAAGTCGAGGGTCCACTGTATTTAGTATTCCTGTGAGCGACTGTGCACTCAAATCTCAGGGAGAAGAGTGGGATATAAATCCAATAAAATTACAGAAATCATGATGTATTTAGGTGATTCTGGATTATGTAAGGGATATAGCCTAATCTCCCATTATATATATATATTTCATTACCCAATGCTAATGAATTGGGACTTTTCCCCTTTCTTCCTCCCATGGCCGCACTCTATGGTGCCACAAATGTGCTCCTGAGTCTGTCCAACACTCTGCAGCTGGTTTTCAGGGTGCAGGATCAATCCACAATGCTGAGATTCCCTCACTGGATCTTGGACACGACCCACATCCCAAGTTTTAAAACTGGCTTTCTCCACACTCACCTACCTTGCCTTTATGTGATTAATGCTGCACCAGATGCTGACCAGTATAAATTCAGGCACGCTTTAACACTAGAAGAGAAGGTCACAAGTTGAACTAGAGGTAAAACAAGCTTCTTGAAGGACCATGAACACGTTGCAACGTGTAGAATGGGCATACAAATTTGCTCCTGTTCCTGCCTTCCTTTTGCGTCATACCTTCTCCACGGCAAGAGTCTCTTTAATTGAGAAGTTAGGAAAGCCACTTCAAATAAATAAATTTTACACTCCAACACTAGCAGGACCAAGAAAAACACAAGAGACACAATGGTGGAAGTCACCAGGAGTAAGTTGAGGCCTCAACCCATAGTGACTCTGAAAGTGAATCTGTTGTGTTTCTCACACAACCAAAAACCTGTCATTCATCCCCACGGAGGAAAAATGAAGTGCCGTATTTAGGAACACCACTGTCATGGCGCCAAAAGGCTCTCCTCCCACGTGGACCCCGGAGGACTTGGCCTCTAAAGAAAGAGAAGCCACAAAAGGATCCGATATATGTGAGCTATTGCACCCTTAGGACAAACCCTCCTTCCCTATACCGACAATGGTCAGTAAACAGTAAGCATTAACTGGGTTTATCCAACCTGGATGAGAGGAGAAGGAGAGGAACTGCCTTTCTCAGTTATGACAGAGAAGCCCGATGTATACTTTAAAGAGATTACCTTGCCATTTAAGAGACTGTATTGCATCAAGTAGAATATCAATATCACAATAAATAAATCGTAAGCGGATGGTATTCTTCGATATTTCCCTTTCTCCTCAGAAGTTGCTCAGGAAAACCCCTGCATCTGTTACATCTCACTGCCTGATCTGGACACTTGAGATTAAGAGACACCGTCACCGACAGCTCCAGGAGGAGAGTTAAACTGCAGGTCAAAGACAAAGCTCAATACCTTGGCCCAAGAACAATACTTTTCATTCAAATCCACAAGCCAGACCATCGCCCCCTCCCACAACACGGCCTGCCTTTCTCTTACCAACGCTGCCCCCCCTTCTAGTCATCCCCAGCAATTAATCCCCCAAGAAACACGTTTGATTAAATCTTTTCAAGCAAATCCTTTGCTTTGCTTTTGTTAGTTCACTTCTTGTCAACATCTATTAAAATATGCCTTTAATTCTCCCACAATCTTAAAAAACACCGATTCCACTGTCTTCAACTTTAATCAACTGTATGGCCGGCATTTTTCATTTCATAATAATGCACTGCTTGGAATTCAAGAGGCAGACTCAACATCAATCATTCCGCAAGAATTTTTCTACTGCAATAAATATGCAAATGAGCAAAAGGCAGTCAGTCGTATTTCAGGCCCGACTTGCTAGTGTTTTAAAAAAAGACACAAATTTATTAATTGCCGTTGGCCAGCGGAATCCTATTACTTTGGGCATTGATTACAAAGCTGTGTGAGTGATTATCGTGCAACTCGCGGGCTATCCAGGCATGAGGAAAAATTATTAAAGCAAGGGAGAGATTATCAACTCAGAATAACAATAAGCTTTAACATTTTAAGGCCTCTAACTTTGGCAACAAAGAATTACGCCACTGTTCTGGCACATCACCACCACCGAAGTTGGGTGGTGGCTTTGGTGGCTTTTTCTAGAACAGGCAGCATCCTCCGGCTGCTCATCTTTCTCGCAGCATCTATCCAGGGTTGGAATGCCAAGAGATGAGTCCAAACCACTGATGGTCTACTTACTGTTCTAAAATAGTAACACAAGTCATAGCCATGACGTGCCAAACAGAAAAAATGGAGCCAAGACAGAACTCCTAGATTTCCTTGAAGATATTGCATGGACCCCAAGAAGAAATACAGGTAAAGCTCAAGGTGGCTACATAAAAGGTCCCACGTTCAGCCTCCGGCATTTGCACCTAGAGCTGGAAAAGAACTCCAAGTGAAACATGGAAAGCTTCCACCAGCCAGAGTTGACAATACTGGGCAAGACGGACCAATGGCCTGACTCACTCTAAGGCAACTTCCTGTATCCTACAACACAGGTTTTCCAGGTAGAGAATAATTGGAAGTGGTTTGCCATTCCCTTCTTCTGGGGGCATCCTGAGACTGTACAGCTTGGCCAAGGCTACACAGGCTGGCTCTACTCCCAGGAGGCACAGTGGGGAATCGAATTCCCAACCTCTGGTTCTGCAGTCACATTCCTAAACCCCTGAGATATCCAGACAGTTATTTCAAATATACACGTATTACATTATTAGGTGCCATCAAGTCATCTGCAACTCATGGTGACCCTATGAATGAACAATCTCCAAAATGTCCTACCCTCAGCCACTCTGCTCATCTTTTACAGACTCAAGCCTGTGGGCTCTGGTAAGGAGTAAGTCCACCTCATATTTGGTCTTCCTCCTTTCCTGATGCCTTCCATCTTTCCCAGCATTATTGTCTTTTCCAGAGAATCTTGCCTTCTCATGATGTGGCCAGAGTAGGAGAGTGTCAGTTCAGGCTCGATTTATCTAGGACCCACTTGTTCATCTTCCTGGCAGTCCAGGGTATCCCCCAAGCTCTCTTCCAGCTCCACATTTCAAACAAATCAATTTTTCTCTTCAGCTTTCTTTCTTCACACCCATACATAGTGATCAGAAAAATAAGAGGGTGGGTGATATTCACCTCAGTCTTCAGTGACACATCCTTACACTTGATGATCTTTTCGAGTTTCTTCATTGCTCCCAGAACTACTTCTGATTTCTTGGCTGCAATCTCCATTTGGATTGATGACTGAACCAAGGTATATAAAATCTCTAACTATTTCAATTTCTTCATCATGACTACAGAAGAACTACACAACACAAGGAAGAAATTGCAATAGTCTTCTTAACATTCAGCTGCAATCCTGCTTTGGGACTTTCCCCTTTCATTTCTCCCAATCATAGATTCAAGTCATTGTTGCTATCTGCCAGTAAGATGGTGTCATCTGCATATCTTAAATTACTGATGTTTCTTCCACCAGTTTTCACTCCTCCTTACATTACACGTATACATTACATGTATATTTAAATATGCACACCATCCAAGCAGATATATTATTTTGGCCATCTTTGTCCTTGACCAGAACTCACTGCAAGCTTCAGAAATATACAGATGTCAGGGGTAAGATGCCCTTTATCCAACTGTGTGCCACTTCCAATAAACTTCTTTACTACAGTTATTTCATTCATAGCAATACCTGTTCACACTGCAACTGGGGAAAGACTTCCCCGCTTGAAGGAATGAGGCAGTAAGGAACAGAAGAGCCACTACTCTCTGGGTAAGGACCAATGGGCGTGAGGCTGATCTATAGCTTTGAAAAGCTATTTTCCCGGCATCAGGCACCTTCTCATGCCCTTGTATAAACAGCACATGTGGAGGTGGAGCATAACTATGCTGGAATTCAGTGCTCTGTGCACAATGTACCCATCTAAGAATCTTTGAGTTTCATTCAAAGAAGAAATCAAGCTCTAGTCACTTTGCATACAAAGAGGAGAATGGGTTTCTAGATTTAGTGCACAGAAAAATAAGCTTGGAAGTATATGGGCTGAAACCAGATAAAATAAAAAAGGAAGTGCGGGTTGAGCAGGATTTTTAGGGAGTTTAATGTGACTCCTTCCTAATGTGTGAGTGAGGGAGCAAACAAAACAAAAATATAAGAGACATGCACAAATAATACAGCTTGCAACACTAAGTGCCAGGATGGATTAAAACTGATGATTTTTAAAAAATCAAATTGATTTAAAACATGATCTAAATTTTAAAAGTCCCCCCCAAAATTTTTTTGGATGATTTAAATCAAATCCACCCTGCTTAGTGCTATCCTTCTATCAACAGGCAAAGGCTTTTTTTTATTAACGGCATTTTTTTCTGCAAAGATCAGCTGGACCTTCTCACCACTTCAGTGCTGTACTTTTCTTGTGTGTTACATGCCATCAGGTCGCTTGTAACATATGTGATCTTACCACTGCTATCCCGCAGTGAGTTTCCAAGATGAACAGGGATTTGAACCCAGATCTTTTGAGCCCCTCTCAGATATGCTATCCACTACACATTTTTTTTAGTGATGGGTTCTTAAGTTGTGTTGAATTGTTTTAAACTGGGTTTTTAATTTAATTCGTCTTTAACCAGTGAGCTTCCTCTGTACTTTAATTATATTTTTGTTTGTCTGTTTTTGTTTCATACGACTCTCAACTACCTTCACAAGGACTCCAAGGCGGAAATTTAAAAAAACTCTAAGAAATAAATATGAAAAACTCAACCTTTCTGACAACCCACTTCTAATATCCATATCCCCCCCCCCCCCCGCCACCCAGAGTCCTCAAAGGCCTGGCCAGACAGACTGTAGAAAGGGCTATTTTATCCCATTCAGATATAAAAAAGGTTTGTTTTCTGGATTATAATCCCCAGAATCCTATCTCTGAACCTGGTGAAAGCCAGGAGTCACATAACTTTTTTTTAAAAAATTCCTTTTTCACCCAGTCCTGCTGAGACAAACAAAGTAAATAGAAAAGAAAAAGAAAAAGACTCTCAAAGTCTCTGGCTTTTCCTATTCCCCATTGCTTAGTGCTCTGCCCTGCAATGGCTCGCTCTCTTCAGAGCTCCAAACCCCCTACTCTCACTCATTACAAGATTAAATGATTTATATATTGTTTAAATAACTAGGATTCCCAGCTGTTTCTCCAACAGCATGAAGTACAGGCTTCCAGCTCCAGCCCTGATTGAAACAGTACCCACTGTAGATTAGCTATAAATAAAAATAGAAAGCTTGGAACTGTAAACGGAGGGAGGGTGAGCAAACGAGCACCAGTAATTAAGCACTGTCAGGTCTTGGAAGTTACCAGATTTCAATTTAAAAGTAAAAATTAGAAAATACTAAATGTGGGCAGACAAATAAGCAGGTTCTAGATTACATCAAGTTTGACTTCTTCCGACACACAAAAGTATCTAAATCAAGGCTATCATTGTACCAACGTATCATGAGAACACAAGATTCACTAGAAAAGATAGGGTGAGGAAAATGAAACGCAGTTATGAAAACAGGCAGACTTCGCATGAAATGGCCTGTCTCAAAAAACAAAGCCCTGAACTTTGGTTTGTAAGAGCTCAACGGATCTGTTAGTGACAGGACTTTTTGGGCATCATTAATTTGGAAGTTATTTGATAGCACATCAGCATCACCACTCCAAGGCAAAAAAATCCCAGCATCATAAGAAGTTGCATTATGCCAACTCAAATTTATCTGCTTCTAAGCCAGTACAGTCTCCTCTGAAACAGAAAAGCTGCCCAGGATCTCAGAGAGGGTATTTCCGTTTTTTCTGAAGAGAGATGTCTTGGGCTGAAGAAAAGTCTTGGTTTATCAAAACCCAAGTGCTGGCTTGCTTTGACTACCAAGTAGCTGTACAACATCTCCTACAGAAATCCGGCTAATGGACTCTTTAAGCCAACCAGATCTCCGTAGCCCAGGAAGCTATGGCATGGAGCAGAGCTGTTTCTCCAACTCTGATGTTCCAGGTCTTTCTCCTGAGTAGATGTGCTTAAAATTGAGCTGTGCCTTGCAGGCTTACTGGAACCATTGTATCTGGGTGCACCCCCACACCTTTGGCCCTATTCATTGCTGAAATGCGGGGCTCTTTCCCAAATTGGGCTTCATTCAAATGGAATCATTTTTAAGTGATGCTTGTGGTCTACTGAAATAGGGAAGGTTAGAAACATTTTAATCAATAAATAAGGCCAATACAGAACTGCAGTATCATGAAAGGTTGAAAGCACTGCTATTGCAAACTTCTACTTGGTCACTATGAAAAAGCTAGAGGTGGATAGAAAAGGGGGGGGGAGTAGTGGCACTGAGAGACTGAGGCCATACTCAGATGCTAGCTATTCTGAGGCAGCAGCAATACAATGCTACTAGCCCCAAATCAGGTTTGCTTGGTTGAGTCAAAAGCAAAGCACCTTACAGTGCTTAAAGCACTCTCTGGGCAGTTTACAATTTAATTATGCAGGCTACACATTGCTCCCAACATCCAGAGTGAGCTGGGTACATCTCAGAAGGTTGACACGCTGGGTCAACCTCGAGCCAGCTACCTGAGCCCATTGGGATAGAACTCAGGTTGTGAGCAGAGTCTTGACTGCAGTGTTGCAGTTTAACCACAGTGCCACAAGTCCGGCATCCTTCTGCTACAGACATGCTCTTACTATGAATCAATAAATTTGTCAAGGGCCTTTCTTTGCTGACAGTCCTGACTGTTTTCAATCCCAAAACATCTTTATTCACACACGGTTGACTCCCAAGATCCTTAGCAGAGGCCTTCTTTCTTATCTTGCTTTCTTGTAAAACCAGATCCAGCCTTCTTAGTGGTGGCAACTGCCTTCCAGCCAGAGAGGAGGAGTTTACTTTCAAACTACCTACGATAACACTGTAGCTCATGCAGACCTTCCTCACAGGTGACAATGACTGCTTTGCCTCCATATTCTATTTTCGTATCAGATTTTGCATTGTTATATTTATCAGGTTTTAAATTGTTTATAAATGGGTTTGTGTTGTTTAAATACTATATAAGAGCAACACTTTAATATATAAACCACATAAAGGTTTAATTATACCAAGTGATAATGCAGGTACTTCAATTAAATTTTTTTTAAAATCAAAGCTATTGCATATTCTTGTTTTTTGACTCATGCTCTCGCCCTTTTTGAAAGTACAGCACCACCACCACCACCTGGCAAAAAGCTACACCGAGCTAGAATGGCAAATCTTAGGTACGGTTACTTGACGCTAGTCACAAAGGTGGCTCTTCTGTAACTGTTTTGCTAGTTCTTTTGCATGCCTTACGTTCTGCAGAAGAACTGAAGATGTAAGAATTGAAGCACATGTAACCAAATTTTATTTTTATGTTTATGTTTTGCTGCCAACATTCTCACCAGGGCAAATTTTGCTCCCTACCATGGATATGCCCTAGGCACAGGGATGTGAAGGCATCTCCTGGTTTTCTCTTCTTTTTCCCCGAAGGTACATTCAACGGAAAACACATATTCTTATATTTCTTGGCTTGGATGTCTATATCTATTTACCTGTGTACTTGTTTAATTATGGCATTTGTTTATCACCTTCCCATCCAGCAGGGCACCCAACGTGATTTACAGTACATTAACATTATTCAAAATAGATTCAAAACATTTTAAAGCCAGATTAAAAACATTCTACAAAAGAAGATCCAACGACAATCTAAAAATCATTTAAGGGGGGGGGGGGGACAATCTAAAGACCAAAGGCCCTTCAGAATAGCACAGTTTTTCCAAGAACCAGCTGCAAGGAAAATTCCCAAGCTGATGCAGCTTATGGGCCTGGATTTCCCACCAAAACTTCTGGCTAATATTCTTAACTTTCTCTTCAAAAATCTGTAGGGGGTGTTCTCTGTCTGTGGAGGAGAGGGAAGAGAGAGAGTATAAACACAGTCCTATGGAAATTCAGTAAGGTTAAAAAAAAAAAAAGAACACAGGAAAGATCAATGCCAGGCGTGCAATTGACATGAACACCCAACAGAGAAGCACATACCCCAGTGCTCCTTTTCTACATAAAGAATAGAGGGATCCTGGGGGAACCTACCAGGGGGTGGAATTTTTAATTAATGGGTCTCTTTAATGTGCAAATCAAGTTCAGACTGCTAGTTCTGACTGGCATTGGTTATGGAAACCGGTGGGGGGGGGGGAGCACTCTATTGAACATGGAAGATCCTAAAACAGAGGCACCCTCCCTCATCTGCTTAAGAGATGAGATGAAGGCAGAGTAGCAAGAGGGAACAGAAATATAAATGGTGGAGCAAGGGAGACAAATAGGTGGGGGAAGGAAGCTACTTCAGGTAGTTGCATCCAAGACTGAAAGCAAGACTGCTGTAAAATATGTTCAAAAAAATAAAAAAAATGCATTATATTTCATAGCAGCTGCTAAGATATAAAAAGGGGAGTCCACCTGGTCTATTTTTGCACGGAGACTTCAGGATGGAGAAACCATTGTTTTGCACATACTTGCACACCCATATTTAGTACCACAGCACTCTCTGATTTGGGGCTGGCAGTAATCCACAAGCCGCAGGTCCTTCCACACTATATAGCCCATAGGAGAAGTTTAAGAAAGGTAGGAAAGAAGATACTTTATGCCCCAGAAGAGGAGACCCTACCTTTTAGGACCAAAGGATGCTGCTAATACATTGCCACAGGCCATTGTTTCAAATCATATTGTTTTATATGAGGAATACATTTAGCTGCCTGGCTTCTACAGAATAAAATTACCTGTCCTTCTGGTTCTGGTTAACTTTGGCCCGGAAGCAGTTCCACAGGGTTTCTTCCCAAAACCCAAGTAGAAATCCCAAGTGGGATCTCACAATGATCCTTCCAGGTTCAGCTTCCAAAACCAGACAAGACCAATATGTTTAGGGTATGACAGCGGAACACGAAACTCAAGAAGCTCTTAACAAGTTTTTGTCCTACCACCATCAGAGCATATTTAGAGAGAGTTTTCTTGGTGGCTGCTTTCTGGATTGCTTTTCCGAGGGAGGCTAAGCTGTCTTCCCATTGGTAAATAAAGAGCCTTTAAAGTGTTTTGGTAAGGACTTTAAGTTCTTCACACACTGGTACCAGCCTGATGAAGTGATGTTTTTATCCACAAATGCTCATGTACTGTATGATGATTTTTTAGTGATAGAGTTTGGAAAATTATTGTACAAACCAATTGCAATTATGTTCCCAAGCTCTACTTTCAGAAACTAGCTACTGTTATAGTTGTAATTTTTACAATGTAACTGTTTTCCCATATCTCAAAAGTAACGGAAAGTTTTAGTCAGTTTTTTAAAAGAAATACACAGTATCTGAACGGCGCAAGTCAGAGGAAAGTAATACAAACATATTTTCTCCCTTCCACCTCATGACTGCCTAACATTCACAACAGAGTATAAGACAGCACTTGAATCATCTGATATTCCCTCTCCACCATTCAGTGAGGTCATATACCCCAACTATGAAAGCAACTAAGAAGTTAGTTACACAGTAAGAGAGTAAAGCTATCTCTATTAAGTAACAACTGCAATGTAAGTTTATATTTGTAATTTGTTACTAACAAATTTGTTGTGAAAGTTAGATCCCAGTTAATGAAAAAAATGGGGGGGGGGAAATGCAAGGAACTATTCATAGCTGTGCTCTGCTGTGAGGTAGACAAGACTTGGAAAAAATGAGCAGCCCACGGTCACCCTTTGAGTCTCATAAGTCAGTGTGGATCCAAACTGAAGCCAGTATGATATCAGCAGAAGCATGTTGGACTGGGACTTGAGGGATACAGGTTCCGATCTCTACTAAGCCATGAGACTCATGGGGTCATCTTGGGCCAGTCAATATCTCACAGGCCTACCTCACAGGATTGCTGTACAGAGAAAATAGGGGAAATGAAAGCTATGTTTACTGCCTTGAGTTTACTGGAGGAAAATCAGGACATAATGTAAACAAACCAACATTTGTTCTCTCCTTTCTTAGCAGAACCACTTGACTGCCAGCTCATACCAACAACCAATTCCCATCCTCTTCAGCTAGCCAGTCATCAAACAAGTTATTTATACGGCGGGGGGGGGGGGGAGTTTATGGCTATAATTTTATATAGGATGATTTCTGTGGATTTCTGTGCTTTTATACCGATGGCTCTTTAAGCCTGCATTTTGCTTTTAAGAGAGAAGTGATAGTATGTGACCTGGGCACTCTTGGTATTCTCAACATCTCAAATGCCCAAACAGAGCAACACTGCCCCTTTAAAAACAAACAAACATCATCCTATATAAAATTATAGCCATAAACTTTTCCCCCTGCAGTGCAGCCTAATTAATTCTTGTTCCATACACAAAGGGAAATGCTGGGTGACAAATGGGTACGAAGCTTGAAAGCTGCCACGTCGGCAAAACATTTTCTACTTCAATTTATAAGCAATTTTGCAGTAAATCATCCACCAGGATCCGAGATCCACCGGCAGCCGAAAACAGCCAGACCATGCTGTGGCATGCCAGCCAAGATATGAAAGAAGCAACGTTCAGGGGAATGGATGCAGCCCCCGCCCCGCCCCGCCACTTCCCATAAACCTTTATAGCTCTACCTAAATGCTACCTAACAGACGTTCTTCTTCCATAGCAAAGCTTGTGTGGCATTCAGGCTGACAGAATCACTGAACTACAGAGTTGGAAGGGGTTCAACTCCTGGTCCATGCAAGAAAGCAATAGCTAATGCATCTCTGACAGATGGCCATCCAACCTCTGTTTGGAAACATCTAACGAAGAAGACCACTACCTTCTCAGGAGCTGTTGAGCAGCTCTTACCAATGTTTAGTATGACTCTCCTTTCTTACAATTCTTATTGATTGGTTCAGGACCCGCTCTCCGAAGCAGCGGGATACAAGCTTGCTCCATTTCCACGCAACAGCCAATCAGATATTTGAAGAAAGCTACCACATCACCTCTCAATCTTGTCTTCTCCAAACTAAACAGACCCACCTCCCTCAACCCTTCCGCGTAAGGCTCCATCCCCTTTATTGCCCCAGGCAGCTCTCCTCTGGATGTGCTGCGGCTTCTCAGTATCCCTCTTAAAAGGTACTGCCCAGAACTGGACATAGTTCTGCAGGTGAGGTCTTATTAAAGCAGAACAGACTGGTACTATTACTTCCTTGATCAGGGCACAACATTGCTGTTGATTCTACCTAGAACTGCATTGCCATTTTCACTGCTCCAGGGCAAGAAAGAAGATACAGCGTCACCGTGGGGAGGAAACAGGCAAGACATGTGGTACATCTGTTGCTCTACTTCCCTCATGTAGTCTCAGCAAATAGGAGGACCGACTTCACACATGTGTGGCTTTTATAGTCATATTTAGGCCTTAAGAACTAGACAGGTAAGGAAGTGGGAGACAGTTCTCCCCTCCTCCCTGTCACATTTTCATTGCTCTCCTCATATGGAGAGAGAGATTTAGAGGCTCTCCATATGACTCAGCCTGCTGGATCGTGTGGAGAGCTTCTCACGCATACAGAGCGGCCTTCTCCTGCAGAAAATTATTCTCCAGCTAAAGAGCTTGACAGAAAAGCTTCCCCAGCTCATGTGTTTTATCTATAAGGGCTGAAGGGGGTTGTCTGTTATTAGAACCTCAAAGTTGGCTAATCAGAGGCAGATGTGACATGAAGGACAGTTGAGTTACCACAGTCCTCATGAGACACCCTAATTATCAGAACGGGCAAAATGTAGCCTAACGCATACCCCATGATCCCCCCTTGAGTGGGGGGATGAGGACTTGGTATCCTTCCTTTTTTTGCAAAACAACTTCTTTTCCTGATCCCAGAGGCCAGTGTGTTTTTGCATGGAGGAAAATCACAGGCTCCCCCCACACCCTGGAGCCTGGAAACAACAACAAAATCAGAACCACTGTGATCCCCTTCAGCTTTGGTCATATGGGGCTGCTTTTGAGTGCAAAACTGCACAAATCTAGACCAACTCCATGAAAGTTGCTAATCCTAGCTGTAGATACTTACATAACAAATCACCACTAAAGAGGAAAGAATTCGAAGTATTTTCCCTATAAAGCCCTTCACAAAGAGCAGCTCCTCCTACACTACCCAAGCCCTAAAATTATGAGAGGTCACCAACCAGCCTGTGAAGATCCTCACATGGTTACGCATGGCAGGTACCTAACTCAAGGTCAGGCCTTTGCAACTGTAGCCTTCAGTCATAAAATGCATTCTTCAGAGAGATCTGCATCACACCTAAATCATTATCTTTTCAGCACCAGTCCGAGACCTTTCTATTATGTCAGGCCTTTTTGCTATTGTATACTTCTACTGACATGTGTACATAAGTAGTAGGACTTACATAAAGTAGCTTTATTCCTGATCCACTTACTACCGTGCCAGTTTCATCCTTTGTTTCTTTTAAATAATTGCTCCTTTTAACTGATTGTCTTATTGTGCTACTCTTGTTTCGATTTACACAGATTTCAATTACATGTTTTTATTGTATATCACACTGAGAACTGTTAGAGGGCACAAAAAAAACCCCTTAGAAATTAGTACAACGAACATGTTAGGATTAAACTTGTAGGACAAGAACCACCTCAGTTGCCTAGAACCAGCACAATTTCAGCACCAGGAATAACACAATTAATCCAATGAAGAGTTCCTTTTAACTGACTTTTCAATTTCACTGTCTGATGCTGCCAAACTGAAGTAGATCTGTGACAGAGCTATGCCAAAATGCCTGGCTTTTTAAAAAATGTTAACTTTAGTTTTTCTTCTAAAGGAATTTTCGTTAGATATAAAACTACACCCCTTTTCAGAATCTGTACATTAAGCTCTTTTGAAGAGACCCTTGTCCAGCAGACCGAGGCAAAGAGGCAGTCACGGAAGCAGCAAAATCAGGGAGCTGGACAGGGGACAGATTGTATTTGTCTTCAGTGTGGAAGGGATTGTCACTCTCGAATTGGCCTTCTCAGCCACACTAGACGCTGTTCCAAGTCCTCCATACAGAGCACGTTACCATAGTCTTTCGAGACTGAAGGATGCCTAATACGATACATTAAGCTCTATGTTCGTAGTTGTGTTTTGCTTACGGGAAATATCAAAATGTCAACCATTGTTTCTGTTAAAGGTCTTTAATGATATTGTGGTTTTCCGCGCCTGTAATGAAACATGCCGCTCACTGCAGTTTGTAATGCATCTCATTAAATACGTTAATGGCACACGTTTTACTAAAAGGTCAGGCTTACTATTGGTGGGACTTCGCCTTTTAAACTTTTTTTTAAAAAGAGGCCTGGTTTAAAGCTACAGCTAACTGTGAAGCCTAAAGCACTTCTCTGGATGTAGATCTGCAAATGCAACGAGAAACCATTTCACATTGTTTCACCGGTGAATTAGCATCACAATCTGTCCCAAAACACTTTTTAGGAGGTCCTATAAACATGATCATCACATCTGGAAAGAGAGGAACTAGCTACCCAGTTGCCTTACTATTCGGAGGCTTGACAGCAGTGGAATCTTCTCTAAGGGGACAGGTTCTAAGGAACTAAGGAGCTGTTTAACTCTGAAAAGTGTGTTATGAAACAATGCTCTCAACCGTTCATATCTTGTGTCCAACTAAGAACTGTCGGATCACAACATGATAGAAACAGAACACTCAATTTTGGGGAGAAAAGGAATTCTACGTATATATATATATAGAGAGAGAGAGAGAGAGAGAGATTCAGTGATTGTATTTACCATTTATGTTAAGTTTTGAGGACAAGAAAAACTGAGCTGCATTGTTCAGAGCACACACACACATCCATTAGTAGTATCAAACTATAAATGCTGGCAGAAAGCAGGTGTTATACAAATTTACCCTGCCAGAGGACTGTTCTGAGGAACTGAAACCTTGCTCCATGCTCTGTACTATAGTTTTATGGTTCTATGAAGCTCCACGACACACACACACTCTCTCTCTCAATCCAGCATTTCCTTAACGTAGCAATTCTCTTTAATTCAGACCCCTGTATATGTCAGAAGCAATAACCTCATAGCTGTTCTAAATCTCAAACCCAAATCCCTCAATGGCTGCAGTGTAAAGTTATATATACCTGCAGAAGTTCGCAGGCAGTTGTGCCAAGACAGTCCATGTTGTGTGCTGGATTATACAACGATGGTGCCACCAGCTGCACATCACCAACCATGGAACTGCCTGCTTTGGCCCTGGCAAAACGTTTGCAGCAGCATGGGCAACGCCAACTTAAGTTCAGAATAAACACACAAAGACCGGATATGTAAGAGGCTGACAGAGACGGGCTTACTGTTCTTGAGTGCATCAGCAAACTCCTGCCCTCCTCTTTTCTTAAACTCCAGGAAAGTATCTGGCTGAGGAAGCTGGTTGGCCGTCAGGAGGACCTTCTGCAGTTTAATCCTCCCTTCCAGGAGCTGATCCCACAGGGCTTTGGAAAAAGAGAAAATGAACATTTTCTTGTGTACAGTTACTCGTTCTTCTACACCTGTGGTCTGTCAAAAGCAGAGTGGCCCAAATCCTACTGGATATTTACGCCCATGCAAACAAACAAACAAACAAACAAATCCATCCATCCATCCATCCATCCCTGCAGCTAACTGAGAAGATGCCAGGCACATGCTGAGTGTTCTGTTAGGTGTGTGAACAGGTACGTGTGATGAATATGCACATGGCATCTCAGCAATTAGCGATGGCAACATCCATAATTCCAACAGGATTTTGGTAGATGTTTCCAACATTTGGAAGACCACAAGTCCCCCACTTAACGGATTCAAGAAAATCACAAGCACACACAGGGCTGGTGTGTCTATGGTCTGCCTCTGAATCCTACATGTTGAGGGGCACCACACCACCAAACACAGAGGTTTTACCTGATCAAAAACCATTCACAAAATCATTATTCTTGCTGGATATCTGACATTTGTTACCTGTAGATGTCAAGGGCAGATCCTTACCATCTGTAAGAAACTCTTTACAGGTACAGCAGATGCTCTACTGCTTAGGCGCCAGTCCTTCCCATTTAAAATAACCACTCTTGTTTTAAAACTGGACCCGATTCTCCAAGCAGAAAAATTAGAAAAATGTTCACCAGGACCTCAAAAGAAAAGACACCACCTACACTCACCTATCTGGTTTTTCACAGCTTTTCCTTTTTCCACTTCTTCAGCCACTTTTTCTTTGGAGAAGGTCAGCAGTGTCCCATCATCTTTGCTCTCATTCACATCCATCATTCTGTCCCCTGGCTCCTGGGTATTTTCTTCCGAGTCTGTTTCACCTTCGCTGCCTTCTTCTGTGTGCAAACTTTCATCCTCGTCCTCTTCATCTTCATCCGTGCTCCCTATTTCATCCATTTCATCCATCTGCTCGGCAAATTTCTCAAAATCATCAATTGCCTGGAAAGTGAATGCTGGTGTCTTCTGCTTCTCTGATGGTTCTCTTGCTCCCTCCAGGCTACGATCAAGGCCAGTTGCCTTATCTTCCTCTTCTTCTTCTTCTTCTTCTCCCTCCTCCTCCTCCTCAATTTCTGGATTCTCATCATCCAGGCTCTCCTCTAGAGGTTCACTGTCAAGGTCTTCTTCATCAGTCATCTCTTCACCTGAACTTTCTTCACCTATAAATTAAGAAGAAACAACAGTTAACATTGGTCCAGGATAATCTGTAACGGTAACCACCAGGAACCCAGCAAGAGCACTTAATAAGGTAAATAAATGAGAGCTGGTGTGATAGTGGGACTTCTTCTCTCTTTCTTATTGCTGTTTATTTATCAGAGTTTTCATTTGTTCTTAGTCAAGGCTCTGGAACTATTTTATTCATTTATTTCATTTCTATACCACCCAATTAGTGCCGAGCACAATTCTGGGCCATTCATAACAAAATAAAATTTAAAAAACACCACAAGAACAATAAAAATCAATGAATAAAGACACAAACAAATTAAGTGACATCAAACCACAAACAGTGCAAAACATACATATTAAAAGCGGCAGGGGACAAGGGAAAGAAAAATTCAACTTAAGTTTCCATTAAAAACCTCTCTGAAGAGAAGCAGCTCCAACAGGCTACCTAACCTCACAAAGTTGATTTAAGGGTAAGGGAACTGCCCCATAATGCTTTAAGAAAGGACAGGTACAATTTGTTATAAATAAATGCACAATTGCTATAGCATTATTCACAGCTATTCCAAAGTTCATATTCTAGCTGTAGGCAGACTTCATGCTTATGGGCCTACTTAAATGTTTTAAATATTAAATATATAAAATGTTTTATTGCACAATATTGAAGTTAGAATGTCTAATATGGGTTGTTTTTTATATTATTTGAAATGTATGTTGATATAATGTAGGAGTTGTTGTCTATTGTCATACTCTGTTGTGAACAGCCCAGAGTGGCCCTTGGCCAGATGGGTGGAATGAATGAACAAACAAACAAACAAACAAACACAAAGAAACAAACACACTTTTAAAAAAATTAAAACCCCTCAATGCCACTTTTTAGAATCTGAGTGTCCACACATGAATCATGTACTAATTGCAAATTCAATTAGAACCATCCGGAAACAAGAAAGAGGCATAAGCACGCTTGAGGAAACCCTAGGGTTTGGCGACAGGTAGATGATCCTCAGGAAAAAAAGGGGGGGCATACTTTCTACAACAGCCAATTAAGTACTAAGCAGCTCAGTGGGCACAGAAGGCTGACTGCCCACTGAGGAGGAAGAAGGGAATGGTGGGTTCTGGCTCCCTGGCACACCAAACAGGAGCAATCAACAAGGCAAGTTGTAGATTCTTCCAGTGAAGCCTACACTGGAGTGTCAGCAAAGAAGTATTAAATTTAGGGGGCAGACAATTCTTTTGTTGCCGGGGTGAACACTGAGGGTTCAGCAAAACGCAACCAGAAGCTCCTGGACTTCAGCTCCTGATCCGTCCTAGGCAGCTGTACTGAGAGACACAGTTCAACATCTAGATAGCTATGCTTTGCTCATCTCTGTCCTGAATCCTGATCTACCTTCTGCCCACTCTTCTCTGTTGGTTCAGCCTCTCTCCGAAAAGCCATGGAACCTTCTCGCCCATCACTAGAGCATGGATACAGCTAGTGAGCCATTCAGGTTGTTATCATCTGTTAGTTCTTGGCTGGAAGTGGTTGATGCTTAAAACACAATTATGAGCAGCTAGACTTCTGCTCCTTAAGAAATTATTTCTCATAACATCTCCCATACAACAGTGTACAAAATAGCAGCTTCAAAAATTAGAGATTGGGGAGTCCTTTCCAGATTGAAACCTCAAACTCACACTTTGCCACTGCGGCAAAGGCTGAACTGATTATCAGACTCATTGATTAGCTGACAGCCTTTCCCATTAAATAATGAGATAATGGGTGAGCATTACAAGGTGATCAAGCTCCCTTGCACACATCTCTATAAAGACAGGGAGCTGGGAGCAAGAGGAAGGCGAAGAGATGTATAAAAGCAGGACACAGTTCTTCATAGAGCTATCAGTGCAAAAAAAAATAATGGGTTGCCAATTTTAGTTGCACAGATGCAATGGGGACCTGATAACAGGACCTCTTGAGACAGGAAAAAATTATGTCAACATTTTGAGACAAGAAGAGTAGCTTAGGTAGCTTTAGTAGCACCTACTAAAAACAATGCAGTAAAACAGTGGAGACAAAGTATGGCCTGTGGGCCAAAATGCAACCCCCAAACCTGTTTTTGCAGCCTTGGAACCCATCCCCTGATGCTGCCGGTTTTTATTTAAATATTGAGCAGGCTTTTTATATTTCTATGTGAAGGTTTTGTGATAAAATGGCACCCAGAACCCCCATTTTTTAAATATAAACTCAGAAACTGTCACTCAGATTTGATTTTTCTTTACTTCTGGATATTTTCCAGAAAAATGCAGCCCCTGGTGAGTCTTGGAAAGCTGAGGGGGGAAAATACAAAAATTCACATTTGCTGGAAGGAATGGCTTGGTTAGAAATATTCCAGGGAAGGCAAATCTACATAGGTTTTTCAGGTTTAAGAATTCAATATTGTTATTATCAATGCATAGACCACATGGCTCAGGAACCAAATAGAACAAAATCTATACAGTTCAACACAGCCCCCAGCTCTGTTGCTCATACAAGTGACTGTCAGCATGGCACATGCTTTTTGCCATAGACGAACAGGATAAATGTCTTTCCAGCGTAATGCAATCACATCATACAGGAATAGGCAATGATACTCCTTTAAACTACAGGTCCCACAACCCCCAGTTAACACGGCCAACAATCTTCCCTTTGACTGACTAGAAACATCTCTGCCTTCTCTGCATTAAACTTCGATTTGATCCCCTTCATCTAGTCCATTACTAATACCAGACACTACTTTAGAACCAAACAATCTCCTTTGACTGAGACAGAAAGGAAAGAGAGAGCTGGGTGTCATTAGCCTAAGGGTGGCGCTGAACCCCAAAACTCCAGATGACTTCTTCCAATGGTTTCATATATGTGTTAAATAGCACTAGGGACAGGACTGAATCCTGAGGGACAACACAAGCCAAAGGCCACGGTAAAGACAAGTCCCTCAACACTGCATTCTGAGATCACCTTCCCAGGAAGAACTGAAGCCACTGCAGAACTATGCCTTCAAACAACATTCCAGAGAGGTGACCCAGACGGATACCACAGTCAATGGTATTGAAAACCACAGAACTACCAAGGGCACGTGTATATCTTGTCCACTGCTTGGTGGAGATCACACTTTAAGGAGTCCAAAGCCATTTCTTTGCCGTAACCGAACCTTATGCCAGACTGAAATGGATCTAGAAAACCCACCTCATGCAGGATCTACTGAAGCTGAGAAGCCGCTACACACTCCAGTACTTTGCCCCAAAAATGGAATATCAGAGACTTGCTATCAATTATCACATTCACTGGGGTCCAGGGAGGGTTTCTTGAGTACGGGTCTTACCACCACCGCTTTTACACAGGCTGAAACCGTGCCTTGCTGTAGTGAGGCGTTTACCCATTCCCTCCGTCACCTTGCCAAGTCCCAGCTGCTTTTATGAGCCAAGAAGGGAAAAGATTCAGTGTCACACACACGCTGACAGGCAATGAGTCTCCAGGGTTTCAGCTGGAATTATTTTACCTGAGAGTTTTTTCATTCAAGCACTATTCAGACAAGATGAAGTATGCCGGTACCCGAGTCAGCTTGACAAAATCAAGGAAACGGCACAGGAAACAGGGACTGAGCAGGAGCCTACCTGATAGCTGAGCCTCTCCCCACATTTCTTCTTCCAAAGCTTTGCGAGATGTGGTCTTCCCATGGTATCGCTTATCAGCCTCCAGGAGATTCACAGAGGCGCCTTTCCGTATATGTCCCACGGAAACGATACCATCTTCAAGGTCTCCTTCGTCAAACTTCTCAATAACTTTGGCTGCAGTGGCTGTACAGGGAAAAGGAGAGGATCAGTTTCTTGGGGGAAATTGCTCTCCCTCTTTCCAAGACCCCTGAAATTTCCATCCTTTGCCAAACACATCCTGTCTCATGTTAGTTCCTATTCTTCCAACAAAGCCTCATTTTTTTTTACTCCCTACATTCACTTTTATGCAAAGGGATTCATAGGCCACCCTAACTATACCTTCGGGCCTCCTCTTACCCAAGCCTTCCCTTACTAACTTTGGCTTGTATGCCAGCTTTTCTCCTTCCTAAAGAAGGATGATTTTTGTCATAGGGACCTATGCCTTAATTACCTCCAGGTAATTAAAGCCCCACAAAGGCTGTAATGCAGTCTTTGTGGGGCTGCCCTTAAAGTGTTCAGAACCAGTGCACCTATTCATTACTGACCTACTTTCTTGAGTACCAATATTTTCATTTGATAGTTGGAAAGACAGAAAGCATGGTCCAAGTCCAACCAGGACTAGCAGAATTGAGCAACTAGGAGCACAAGAACTATTTTCGTGAGACATCATCAATCCCATTCCAGGGGTCCAGAGCAAGCAGAACTCAAATTCACACCTCAATCTTTGTTTCAAATCATTTCTAAACAACCACTGAGCTACAGCCCATACTCCCCTAAACAGAAACTGCAGTGAAACCAGGTAAACAAGGATAGCTTCCAACTCGGATTTAAACCCTGTTGCCTAAGTAATGTTAGCATTAATCTTCATGGAAATGCAATGCTCCACTGTTACGTTTCTATAAAAGACTTGCAGATTACTAATTTTTTTATTACAACTTCCAGAATTTCCGAAGCAGCTTTACTACCTGAAGAATTCTGTGAGTTGTAGTCCAACATTCCCACCCATCTTGCACATCTCCAGTTTCTGTTGGGTTTTGTATTCACGACAAGCACAGGGACGAGGAGGAAATGGGGCAAATTGGCTACTATAGGAAGGGGGCAGAGGCTTGTACCTAGCTAGTCCCAGATCAGACTCACTCTCTCTGAATCTTATCCACTCTATTAATACTGAAACAGCATCTCTACGAAATGGTAAAAGTACGAAGTTGAGGCTACCATTGTTTGGGCACATCAGGAGAAGGCAAGACTCATGAGGGAAAAAAACACGGGGGGGGAGGGGGAAAGAAACCAGTAGGAAAAGAGGAAAACTGGCCATGAGAATAATAAACTCAATAAAGGAAGCCAAGGCATTTATTTAGTCTGCAACACCAAAGCAGGGCTGTTAATTCATTTGTTTGTTTGTTTTATTTCACCCCTTAAAGGGACTCAGGGTGGCTCACAGTATTAAAAGTAACAGAATTAAAACCACAAGTTATACATTAGAAAAAGAATTAAGCCATAAAATTGATTAAAGTACATTAAATGATTAAAAGTATGTGGGTTGCCCTAAGTCAGCAGCCACTTGGCAGCACATAAAAACCTCTCAATGGCAATTTTGAGAAGGGTATCTGAGACTTAAGTTGCATTCAGTACTTCTAGGATAAACTACAAGTTAAGGATGAGGAAAGAGAGTAATTCTACTGGAGGAATCTACGGTTATGAGGAGAATGTGGAGCTCCACGTAAAAAGAAACAGGAAAATGAGAATTAAAAGTTGGGGGGGGGGTGTTTAACTAGCCCAGGTTGGTTCCTACACCTCTGGGATGCCCCCCAGATGGGCTTGCGTGCGAAAGCCCCCTCGTTCCCCTCATTAACTGGCTTTCAGGGGCATTTTCCTCCTAGACACGTGTCTACCCACTCTCCCACCAGCCCCCCATGTGTATACATCCCCACGCGCCTAGTCGTTAAAAACAACACCCGTGTCAGGCCCCACCCAACCCTGTTCCTCAATTTTTCTCCTCACTCTCTTTTCCATACGCCGGCCCCGCCCCGCCCGACACGTGTCCAGAGAACGAGAGTAAGAGAGCGCGCGCCTCCTGGGCGAGAAACCCACGTGGGGCCCCATCCCCACGAGCAGCTGATTTATTCCTCGCCTTTTACATTTTTTAATTAATGATAATTTGGGGGGGGGGGCCCTCACCGTCCTCCGGGTCGTCCTCCGGGTCTTGCTGGACGCGGGGCAGCGGGTTGAGGAGTCGCTCCAGTTCCTCAGCTAAGGGCGCCGCCATTTTGTCTCCTTCCCTCGCCCGCCCAGAAGGAGGAGGGGGAGGGGAGGAGGGGGAGGGGGAGGAGCTAACGGCCCGCTTAAAAGGGGCGGGGCCTCCTCTGAGGGAGGAGACTGGTGTGAGGGGGGAAACGGTGCCGTTGGCTTGGAAAAGTTACTTTTTATTTTAAAAACTCCTCTCCTCTTTTTTTTTAAACTACGCTTATGGGGACGAAGAAAAACAACAACACCCCAAATTGCGCTCCTCAAAAGCTCATGCCAGCTCATGCTTACCCGACTTTTAAAACTTACTTATTTTTATTATTTTATTTAAAATATTTTTTACCCCTTCCTTTCTTCTTCAGAAAGACCCAAGGCGGCTTACAGCATTCAAAGATAATGCTTAAAGGTTGCACAAGGCTCTCTTGGATATTAGAGAAATAGCTCCCTCCCTTTTTTTCTCTCTCTCTCTTTCAGCTTTTTGGAAAAGTTACTCTCTCTCTTTTTTTTTTTTTTAAATATGCCTGGAAAAGGAAAAAAAAAGTCACTTCTCAAATTTGTTAGTTTGTTTAATTTTTTAAAACCTCCCCATTAGTGCAAAGCACTCTTTCTGGGTGGTTAACAATCCATGAAACCAGCTTAAGTAAAACAGCAAGCACAACTGTAACAAATAAATAAATAAATAAAACAAGTCAAATCAGCTGAAACGAAAGCTTATGCCAACTCCCAATTTTTAGGCCTGACCCTTTGGTCTGGCCCTGTGCACCAGCAAGGCGGATGAGAAACAAGCCATATGTTTGCAAGAATGATGAGGAGAAGGACAATGGCCATGGGATCCATTGATAGCAATGGATTAAAATGCGGGGCAATACATTTTGTTGGATCACTAAAAATGTACAAATAAAATAAGTGTTCCAGAACTCCTCATGAAGCAAATGCAAAATAATATACGTAATCATGTGCCGCCAAGTCGATTCTGACTCATGATGACCCTTTCCAGGGTTTTCCAGGTAGAAGGAATATTTAGAAGTGGTTGACCAATTTCTTCTTCTATGGGTGTCCTGGGACTGTGCCGCTTGCCCAAGGCTACCCAGGTTGGCTTTTCTCCCAGGAGGCACAGTGGGGAATTGAACTCCCAACCTCTGGCTCCACAACCAGATATGTATTTCACTGGGCTAAGATGGTTTAGAAAGCAGGAAAAACCACTGGGCTAGTCAGGTATAATCTAAACCAAATCCCTTATGAATACACAGTGGAAGTGAAGAACAGATTTAAGGAACTAGATTTGGTGGACAGAGTGCCTGAAGAACTATGGATAGAGGCTCGTAACATTGTACAGGAGGCAGCAACAAAAACCATCCCAAAGAAAAGGAAATGCAAGAAAGCAAAGTGGCTGTCCAACGAGGCCTTACAAATAGCAGAGAAGAGAAGGGAAACAAAATGCAAGGGAGATAGGGAAAGTTACAGAAAATTGAATGCAGACTTCCAAAGAATAGCAAGGAGAGACAAGAGGGCCTTCTTAAACGAACAGTGCAAAGAAATAGAGGAAAATAATAGAAAGGGAAAAACCAGAGATCTGTTCAAGAAAATTGGAGCTATTAAAGGAACCTTTTGTGCAAAGATGGACATGATAAAGGACAAAAATGGTAGGGACCTCACAGAAGCAGAATACATCAAGATGTGGTGGCAAGAAAACACAGAGGAATTATACCAGAAAGATCTGGATGTCCCGGACAACCCAGATAGTGTGGTTGGTGACCTTGAGCCAGACATCCTGGAGAGGGAAGTCAAGTGGGCCTTAGAAAGCATGGCTAACAACAAGGCCAGTGGAGTCACAAAGAGTCGGACATGACTTAACGACTAAACAACAAAATGATTTTTCAGGATGCTCATAATATAAGCCCTACCCCAAAAATAAGCCCCAGTTAAGTGAAACCCCGCCCTCCACCCTTGTGCAGCAACCAGAAGAAGATGACATGACTGTATTTGAATAAATGTAGATTGTTGTACATGAAAAAAATATAACATCCCCTGAAAATAAGCCCTAATGCATTTTTTGGAGCAAACATTAATATAAGACCCTGTCTTATTTTAGGGGAAACATGGTAATATATGTTACAGCCTAAACAGGGAATCCCAGGAAACTATTAAGTCTGGAATTAAAAAACCACCCAACTGCACCACTAGCAGAAAGGTGAAATTTCTAGAAAATGCAAAGCTATGCAGGAAAAAAGTCCAGATTTTATTTTATTTTTCTGGAGAAAAACAAAACAAAACAAATGCAAAAGAAAATGAGAATATATGCAACACTTAACCTGAACTCTTCTTACTGTTTTAGCAATATAAGATGGCTTGTTCATAGCTTATGTTAGCAGACAAAACTGCACTGTTTGGCTGTGAAATTTAAAAATATGAGAAGTTGTGTGTAAGTGAATTTGGGAATAACTCCTGTAACCTGTATCTTAGTTTTTGCAGTCACAGAAGGGGTAAAATGAAGGCAGAAATGACATGTTTTTAAATAAGCAAAATAAAATATATTATCGGGATAGAAACTATCTTGCTTCTCCTATAACTGTCTTTATCAGACTAACACAAAGGTGACTAAGGAAGCCAATGACCAAGGACGATTTCAGCATCCACTAGGTTCAAAAATGCCACTTGAATATAAGTGTTGAAAAAGTCTATCATATGCACAGAAATTATCGTTCCTTGATTCCATAGGCTGTCATACTAGAAAGGTGTTGGCATTTTGAGTGACTAAAACCTTATCTTAAGCATTTCACTCGTTCCAAAAGAGGAAATATGTTATCCAGGGTTTTTTTTCTATATTCTCTGACATTTACTCGTCGTATTTATGAGCAATCTTTCCTTAAGTGAGTTGAAGGTTGTGTGCGTGGCTGTCGTCTCCAAACAGCCAGGAGAGCCTCTAAATACAGAAGGGCTGGCTCACCACATTTTTTGCAGGAATTTTAAAATTTCTTTGTTGACATACTCATGCCTTTAAATTAAAAGGTTAAAATTACTTAAGTGCACCATTGATGGGTTATGCCCCCTGAGCAAGACATGAGGGCAGAGGAACTCCCAGAAGCAGGCAGGAGAAGATCCAAACTGAAGAAGGTGAAATAATGCATATTACCAAGTGCATAGATGTCCTCTTGCGAACCCCTTAAATCTGGATTACTTAGTTACACCAGCGGCCAACCATATTTATGGGTACTATATAAACGAGAGGCCAATATTCATAATAGGTTAAAAAAAAAGTAGGTAAAGTCCCATATGGTAAGAAAACCACCATGCCAGTTTTCCTGTAAAGGAGATTTAAACTAAAGGTATTAAAGCAGTTTATATTGTTCTAATAATGGATAAAAATGCCTGCATTTAGAATCGTTTGAACGAGCTTGCACTTCCCAGTGGCTTTATGTTCGTTTCTTAGTCATTCTTTCTGTTTTTCTTCAGTTGCCTGTTTTGCTTGCTTGTGTAGCATGTGGACAAATCAAGAGGCAGAGAGTTCCAGAGATCAGAAGCAACCACAAATAAATAACACCTTGTGGCAAGTCCTCACTGTTTGAAGTTGCAGCAAACAAGCTTAGTCAGGCATCACAGACCAATATAAATTGGTTTGAAGAGCAAGCCTTATAGATCTTTGTGAGATTTCATTTGAAGAAGTGTAGCAATACTTTGACTGACTAGAAATTTCCAGGACTTTGGGGACAAAGATCTAACAGTTGAACATTTGTAAGCTCATTATTTTGTGAAGGGTCATGAGGAGGAGACAACTATTATTAATAATACAAGAACAGCAATAGGCCATAAGGGAGTCTGTTGCAATGTGACTCATGACAATTGTAACACTATGGCCCAAATCCTGTTGCTTATAGTGAATCGCACTAGGGCAGCCCCATAGAATCAATGGGGATTTAATGAGTCAATTCCTCTGTAAGATAATGGATTCAAATGGACTTGCCTTAACTGCAACTTACTTTAGCATAGTAAACTGCAGGTAGAGTAGGCCTATTTGAATCTACAGAACTTGTGGAGGAGAGGACTCCCTAAATCCCCATTGATTTAATGGGCCTACTTTAGTGTGATTTACTATGCTAAGCAGCAGGATTTGGGCCTATACTTACTTTCCTGGGAGTATATTCAACTGCAGTGGTTCCCAACTGAGGATCCCCAGAGGCTCTTGGACTACAACTCCCAAGCCTTCACTACTAGCTGTGCTGGCCAGGATTTCTGGGAGTTGTAGTCCAAGAACCTCTGAGGACTGACGGTTGGGAACCACTGCTCTGTTGGATGTAACGGTGCCTACTTCTGATCATATATGCCTAAAAATATGCATTGTTACCACCGTTAGATAGAAAGGGCGGTATTGTCTGGTCTGTGTGTATCTTGCGGGCTCAGAACAAAGTAGTGGGAATGAAACACCTGGAAAATTGGCTTTTTTCTTCTTTTCCAAAAAGCAGTCTTTTAGACCCTGAAAAATGGCAAAATGTTAGCAATAACTACTGGGTCTCAGAAACAGGGGAGAGGTACATATCTAGTGGCTCTGTAGTTCCTGAAATAACTGTTTGAACAGAACAGCACGTATGGTCCATGTTTACCCAAGTGTTCTTTATGAGTTCAGTGCAGTTTGCTTCCTCCTCAGGGTAAAGAGAATTGCAGTCCGCCAGGTGGGAAAAGAGAGCAACAAACATATGCAGAACACACAGAGAATTCCGTAGCAGATACGGGTACTTACGGAAGCATTCACCCTTGCTGGAAAGCAATGCCGATATATTGATCCCCTGTAAAAATTGCATTTCTAACTTCCCAGAGTGCAAGAGTAATGCTTTTCTTCCCATTATAGGAAAGCAGTAAATATAATGGGAAAGCATACTTTGGTGTGCATATTTCAAAAGAATAGCCCTGTTGGTGTCAGCAACCTCACCTCCAAAGCAGAGAGCCTTTTGTCACTTTCAAGACTTGGTTTGCAAACAAATGTCCCTTGACATGGCGGTAAAGCGCCACTGAACACAGTGGGACTCGCTCAGATGCTGTCGGGTTTGCCACGATGTCCCATCATCCCAGCAGATCCTTTTTGCCGGGCAGCAACAGGATTTGGAGCAAGCTTTGAAACCTAGCACCATGGAACAAATTATAAAAATATAGCATCGGGGTTTGAGGTGTGATACAGAGGTTGTGTGGCTCTGAGTTGTAGAACAGCACAATGCTCAGCTAGGAAACTTGCGTTGTGCACAGCATTCCAACCCAAAGGAGTGTCTCCGAGTAAAAGTGCAGACACACAATACCGAATATGCAAGGCAGGAAAAAAAATCCGCGGATAGAAGACGATTCAAAGGCTTGCCCATGACTTTTTGCTGCCTGAGGCAGAACGGCAAACAGCACTCGTTCCCCCGTCATCCAAGGCAAGAGGTACACACTATTCAAAACCAGAGCCACATTATTCTGCACAGAGACAGAAATAGCACAGAACTACTTCTTCTAGCAATCTCCTACCTCTTCTTCCTTCCTGGCGGTAAAAAGATCATAATACCAATGGAAACAGCTTAAGGATTTGCTGGCCTTTCACGATGCCCCATGATGCATTACTCAGATTTATTTTTAAAAATATTTATATCCCACCCGTTATCGAAGGATAAAACCAGTCCCAGACAGATGACATATGTAGGACGGAACCCATAATACTGATGGAGGCAATGAAACATCTCAACTTGCCAAAGCTAATTTTGCACTCTTGCATATTAAGACTATAACATGTGACATGAGGGAAAGAAAGGACTCTTTGGAAACCTATACCCTCATGTGGAAGATCATGCTAAGATATGCTAAGAAACAAGCAGGGGGCTACGTCTGCCTGACGTTATTGTCAATCCGCTGTAAACCTGAAGGAGTCAAGTCAGTCTGGTGGGAGATGAAACAGTGACCATCCTGAGATGAAACCGTGACAGCAAAAGTTTCATGATGTTTTGGGGTAGGATCAGCATCCTTCTAATAGGTGCGTAACAGGATCTGACCCAAGGCATTTCGTTGCCTGCAATAAAGCCAAGCTGCCTCCATCCAATTCCATGTGCAGAAGCCTACCAGCTTCCCAGACCAAAGTATCTCAGAATAGGTGAGGGGGCACAGGGCAGGCCGTGCAGGGCTTTATCCTTGAACCATTGCTTTGCCAACTGCTTCGGTCTCTCTGGGCATCAGATTGCTCTCTAGTCAACACTGAGTAACACTGTGGTATAGAAAAAGTTGTTTGGAGCACATTCAAGGGACATGTGAAGACACAATCAGACATTCTTCAAGATGTTGCTGACATCATCCAGCTTCCCCTCAAGGTACCGCCTCAAATCCTTAAGACGTACGGCTGGCCCGTGACATTTTGCTGCCTGAGGTGGAGAACCCATGGGTGCAACCTTCCCCGTATGCAAACCAAGGTAGACAGTGACACTTCAACTCCGCCAAGTTATTTTGGGCAGAAAATCCCACATCAATCGCCCCCTGCCTCTTGGGAGCCAAAAAATACAATGATAATGACAGAAATAATGAAGTCTTTGCCTTCCTTTCATGACATCCAGAGTCTGTTACCTGAGGTAGACACCTCCCTCTGGCTCACGGTCCTGTGGAAGAGGAGACTCCAGGCACACTTAAATTTTTAATTTGATATGAAATCTAGCCACAACCCAACGTGGCCTCGGCACATCCCCTTCTACACCATGTTTCTAACCTTAGAGCTTCCCTTTATGTCACCCGAGGAGAAACCTCCATATTAACACTGAATTTGGTGGTGGGTTAGTCGTGTTGAACATCCTCAAATGGCTTTTTGCTTCTGCCAAAATTCTGAAAGGATGGGGGGAATTATGAGGAAAAAATCATCAGGGAAAAATTCACATACTAAGTTTTACTTTGAGCAATATTACTGGGAAAACTGTAATTAAATTTCTTGTTCTCTTCTGATTTATACCCCACACCGTGCAATAGTATGCCGTAAACCATTTAAAGCACCGAATGAAACACATTTATCTAAACATCAGATTTTCTAATTTTATTAAAAATTCACAAATTTTTAAATCCAACTCCCCCCTCTCCCCTTTCATACAGTGAATGGTCTAATATGCACTGGAGGTCACACAAGCTTAGGTTTATTTGAACAATAAAAGACATATGAGAAATTTAATATATAAAGAAAAAAAAGTAGCAGCTGCTGACTGCATATTTGACCATAAAATTTAAATATTTTGGACTTTGTTTTTCTTTTAAAGACACAAAAATAAAACCTGTGTGGGTCTATATAAGTCATATTAACAATTCCATTAATGTTGAACAGGACTAAACATTAGCAAAGATGTTAATTTCCCCCCTTAACCCTTGTAACACTTTATTTAAAACTTTTTTTTTCCCGGGCTGTGGGTGCCACACACCCCAAAGAGTATTTTGTGCTATAGAATTGTTTTATTTGGCAACTATCTGATTTTATAGTTTTTTATTCTTTGCCTGCTGTAAACACCACCTTTACAAACTAGCACAGTGAAACACAAGCCCTGTAATGTCTTATAACATCTACAGAAAAGAAGAAGAAGAAGAAAATAAAAAATGAACTATTTTGGTTGATTGCTCAAAACACTTTGCTTTTGAACAAGAGGTTCTAAAACAGGATTTTTTATTTTTTATATAGTAAAACCTTGCGCTCCTGAATTTAACATTCGACGTAAACAGTTGACTGTTTTTTTCCTAGTTCCATAAAGTCTTTCTATATTTTTTTTCAGCGTTTATCTTTTCTGAAGGTAGAATACTTTGTTGTTCATTTCTTTCAAGTCATTTTTTTTTAACTTAGAAGTCTAGCAGAAGACTTCTGGGTTTTGAGGAATTATTGGTGTGTGTTGCTCCGAGAAGGTAGAAGAGTTGATGCTGAGGGCTTATATTTAAATATTCGCTATTTTGGCCAACAAAAAAAACACACAACAAAACCAACCCCCAAATAACAGCAAAATAAACTACATTTCATTTGCCTTGCCTGACACTTCTGAGGCTTAAAAAGTCTGTCGTTGTGGATCGTGTTCAATTTTTTTTGAAGGCAACATTTTAAAAATCAGTAAAATCATATTTTTTAAAAATTCCTTGAAGCTTTTTTTATTGTTGTTGTTGACCTTGCCTTTTTTAAAAAAATTCAATGTTAATTTCTTTTCCTATCTGAGAAAAGTATCTTGATTCCTAGAGTTATCATCTAGTGAACACATGTACCCAGTATATGCCATTCCATAAATATATGGCAGTATCAAAACACATCCACTTCATCAATGTCTTTTTCACTCAATACAAAAAAAGTTTTCTTTTGCTTTGTGTGTGTGTGTGTGTGTGTGTGTGTGTGTGTGTGTGTGTGTGTGTGTCCTGTTGATTCTATATTAAGAAGATTGTCCCCCAGTCTATAGCAAAATTTCCCTGGGCTTTGATCTGAAATTAATGATTCAGTTAATTCCCAAGCTTAACAAAAAGAAAAACTGGGAGGGGGGATGCAACCCCCTCCCCAAAACACAACAATATATATTGTCTTAGGGCAGGAAAAAATGTTGTGTTTGTTTGAACTCATTTCTGTACACCTCAGTAATAAGCAGGATGGATGGCGATCTGCCAACTTAGGTCCAAGCCCAGGTCTGAAGTTTAAAGCTACCATACAGCGGCCTCATTCATTTCAGGCGGGTGTGACAAGTGGTTGCCATAATTAGCACCGCCGTTGACCGATATCGAGGAAAACGGAGGGCTCGGGCCAAATACTTCTGCGGACATGGAGTGCAAGGAGCCGGGGAGGTTGGGTTCTGGGCTAGGCGAATCTCCTGGTGGATGAGAGAGTATATCTGTGAAACGCTGGGCTTCGCTGGAAGGGTGATGTCCAGGTAAAGGATGCTCCATGCCACCAAGAGGTGTTCCTGGTGGCCCCGAGGAGGGCACAAAGGGGAGATCGACGGGTGTCTGAGCTTGAGAGGAAGGAGGTCCCTGCGGGAAGAAGTCATAGTTGCTCCCAGGTCCATAGTATTCGCTCTGATAATCTGTCGGACGAAACAGAGAACAACCAGTTACGGACTAGCAACACGAGGAAAGGGGCAACCGGCTATGCTTGCGGTTTGGAAGTAATGAGCTAGAAGTAATGAGCTACAAGTAATGAGCTATAAGATGACAAAATCACATTCCAAAAGTAATGTAATGAGTAGGACCAGAGTTTGCTTTTTTTGGTATAATAAGTAACCGTTTCTAGTTACTTGCAAACGTTCCTTCAAAGGCATTTAATTTTAGAGGCATTTGGGCAGTGTTTAATTTTGAAAGCATTTGGGTTTTTCAAGTGTGATGGTATTCTCTTACCAATCTTAAGGATGTCCACCCCACACAAAGGTAATGGAAGGTAAAGAAGCCATACAGCAAGTAACACAACGGCTGAAATCCCATTGCGTAGTGTAGTGAGTCACACTAGACCAGACTGATTGAATCAATGGGGATTTGTGAGTCAATCCCTCCATAAGTTGCATTGGTTCAAATGGGCAACTAGCCGCAACTAGTAAAAGTAACTTTCCACCTGCAATAAGAAGTTATTTTTTTTTAAAAAGTAAAATGTCCAGCAGACTTTGTCAATAAAGAATGATAGCAGAGAGCTATTGCTAGAAGGTTGAGAATTATTATGAGGGTGGCCTCTCAGGGCAGTGCTGAAGTAGACATTGCTTTCTTTACACAAATGTAAAATGGAAGCGGCAGCAACCAGGATGAACATCAGCACCCAGGTCAAAACTGGCATGCTGGGGCCTAGAATCACAGTGTCAACAAGAGGAGCAACTTCAATTTTTATAGGGTATTTTCGGCATTTTAAAGGTAGTTTTACAGGAATTCAGGTTTATACTAGTCCCTTATCCTTCCCCAGTGGGTGTGTGGGTGGGATTTCTCCCTAAAGCAATGACAAGTAAAAGAAAAGAACACAGTGGGTCAAGTAACAGGTTAGTTTTTTAAAGAAACCCTACTCTGTGTAATGACACCTGATCCTTTTTTTTTAAACATTGCAAAAAGTGAGAACACCGAGTTGCTTTTGTAATACTTAATGGATTAATTTGAGTGAGTAACTTTTGAAAAGGAACTTTCTAACAGTGCGGTCCAGAGCAAAGGACAAGCTGGCTGTAGTGGGCTTGGAAAGGGCAGAATCCTCTTGTGCTAGTGGAATGGCCCTAGTGGCTGAATTCAGAGATCTGCCAGCAGAAGAATCTGCCAGCTGGCTGAGAACAGCTGGCAGGAGACTGGAAAAAAAGGGAAGAGAAAGGGGGAGGGACAGAGTTAAGTCAGATCCAAACCCTTCACAATCCACAGTCACAGCCACTATACCAGTGCAAAGTTAATCTGAATAAGGCCTAAGCAACGTCCGACATCCTTAGACCCGGAAAGAGTTTGGAATCAACACAGCTTCTGCTACTTTAGTGTCACCTCAGCTGGCCTGAGCCACTTTGGCTAGTTACAATCGCACCAAAAGCCCTGAAAATAACAAATCCAACTATGCCAACACTTTCTTTGTTTTACCTGCAGCAAGGATGGAAACTAGGCAGCCCTCTCAATGCCACTGGACTGCAGCCTTGGCCAGCATAACCAGTGGTGAGGGTTGGGAGCAACTGTACCCTAACCATTTCTGAAGGGACAGACGCCCCTGAAAAATTCAGCAAAATTGATTATGCGGAAGATGATGCTGTACAGAATATAAAATACAGTGGAAAGGTGGAGATTACCGCCAGAGTAATGCAGTGATTAGAATGTTCTTCTAGGACTTGGAAAACATGGGTGCAAATACCCGGCTGGCTCTTTGTTCCAGGAGGGTCAGTGGGGGAACTGAACTCCCAACCTCTGGCTCCTCAGCCAGATTCCTAAACCACTGAGCTCTCCAGACAGTGATAGAGGTAGAACAGGGCCACGTTATCACAATGGAAATGGGTTTCCAGCTACCAGTATTCTTTTAATCAGTGTGTGGCAAGACAGTAAGATAAACTGATGTGGATTTTGATAAAGAGCAGCCAGGAGAGCAGCATAAGACGGGGAGTCTCTTAAAGAAATTAAAACTCAACCAGCAATCAGGCTATTGACACTTTATTCTTTTTAAAAAACCACACACACGCTTTAATGTCGACATTGAAAACGTGTTTTAATGGGAGCATTAAATGTGTTAGATATATCTGCATTTATGATCATAGCTGTCCGGCAGTTATTCCCTGCCCTCTCTTGCTCCTTTCACCACATTTCTGGCTATGGGCCAGACGGCTTACATGTGTTGTTTTCAGATACTATTTCACACACACACACACACACACACACACACACACAGAGAGAGAGAGAGAGAGAGAGAGAGAGAGAGGGGGGGGGGGGAGAGAGACAGAGAGAGAGAGAGACACCACACTCACACAATATTTATTGTTTTTAAATTTGTAAACCGCCCAGAGTAGACCTTTGGTCTAGATTGGGCGGGATAGAAATCCAATAAATAAATAAATAAATAAATAAATAATCATTTTTCAATCTCCCACACAAATATTTACCTTTTACTCTTTTATATTTTTCAGCGCATAACAAAATAGTAGAATTTCTAGGATGCTTTGTTTTTGCAGGGTGTTTTTTCTTTTTTAAAGTTTTATTTGATTTATAGTCTGCCTTTCTCCCATGCCTGGGACTCACAGCCGCTCACAAAAAGATTAAAAGATATTCCCCCTGTCTATCATCTTAAAACAAAAGCTTATTGAAATGAATTAAAAGGCAAGGTTGTCAAAAGTGCTTCGCCCGTCCATTAAAAGCCCCTCCCTTGGCAAGCAGTTGCCCAAAGCCCACCTGAACAGATCAAATTTTAGCCAATTTTCCTGCTCTGTCCTTTTCCTGCTTTAAATGTCTTTCAGCAGGTGGATGGTCAACAGGTGCAGCTTCCCCCCCCCCCCCCACACACACAAAGAAACAGTGATGGCAAAAGGCATGCATGTGAACTGTCTTCCTATGAGACAGTGATAGAGGATAAAGAATGGAGGGGTGTGGGTGTGCATGCGTGCATTAGGATGAGAAGCTAACCAAGGGGGCAAATGTATAAGAAAAAAAATCCCAAATACTCAAGACAGGTGCAACTGGAGACAAGACACCTGACACATTCTAAACCACAGTGGCCTTCACTGTGCTACTGGGAACACAAACCTTACTGGGAAGTGAATCCTGGGATTGTCTCTCATGCAGGCATGCCCACGGTTTCAGCCTTTGGCTGTTGGTGTTTCAAACGAGCTACGTATTGGTGTGCAGGCCTACATGTGTCCCTCTATCTGTCTAGCCCGGGCAGGGGCCACTTGTGCCTCACCGCTCATATGGTTGGAAGGCACCTACAATCAGCCATAACCTGGACAACCCATGGGAAAGGAACATACCTAGAGGGCCATAGGTTGCCCACCCCCTGCTCTAGAGGAAGCAGGCTGTAACCTGGATCTAAGATATGGTTTTCACTACCCTGAAACTCACATGCAGTCCCTATAATGGGAAAATGTAACCACCCCCCTACCCAAGGTCCTCTCGGGAAGTACTAGAAACAAAGCAAACTGAGCTGGGTTTTGCTCCCATCCCAGCAACCGGGTATCAGACGGCAGCTAGGGGTGTATGCCTCAGCTAAAATGATAATAATGGGAAATAACACAGGATCTCCCCTTTTTCTCATGCTGCGGTGAGAATAGCCAAAGGCTAGAGCTGGAACAGCGTCCTCTCGCTGACCAAGGTTGCAAGGCTAAGCAGAGAGACCTGGGAACGAGTCGCCCGGGCCCTAGCAGGCCTGAGCTTGGGGGTGGCGCTGGGCGGTCTCCTTCAGAGGCCTGGTCTCGCCAGTGGGTTGGGGGCTTGATATTAAACGGTGGAAGGACTTTCCAGATGGCACATACTCAGGTCACTGCCCTCCTCTGGGTAACCTCTCAGGACACCCGAGGCCAGGAGCGTCCGAGCCAAGCTCTTGGGCTCAGCTGAGCCGCGCGGGTGCAATGCCGGGGCGCGCGTCTCCGATGTCTGGCGAGGAAGACCACCCCGCGCCCCGACCCTCCTCCTCCACCCCTCCCGGGCGCCGCCGCTTACCCACCTCCGTAGAAGGAGAAGGGCCCGTTGGGGATCAGCTCCCCGGGCTCCAGACGATCCACCAGCGGCCTCATGCGGCGGGGGCTGCGGAAGAAGGCGTGCCGGCGGGCCCCGAGCGCGCTCAGCTGCTTCATGCGCCTTTCCTTGGAGCGCCGGTTCTGGAACCAAACCTGCCGCCGAGAAGGAGAAAGAGGGGCCGAAGTGAAAGAAAGGCAGAGCGGGAGACGGCGGGGAGAGCGGGAGGGCGGGATCGGGGCCGCCGGGGAGCCGCAGGGAAAGGCAGGCCCGGCGGGCAGGGGTGGTGGTGGCCTTTTTTGGAGAGCTTTGGCGCACCCGACGGCCAAGCATCGGGGATGGGTGGCCGTCGGGCAAACCGCGGCCTCGGCCGCCAGCGCGATCGAGTGGATGGAGGGAAGGGCGAGGACTCCCGAGTCCTGGGTTCGAATCCCCGCGGGGCGGCGGAGCCCCACTGGCAGGGGTGGCACTGCTCAAACCACTCCTCAAATCTCTCGCCTACCTTGAAAGCTATATGAGGACTGCCATAGATCGGAAGCGAGCCGATGGCACGGAACAACCACCGGCTCCTTCTCAAGGTAGCACCCGGGGCGCCCTGCTCTCCTCCTACTTTAGAGGGTTTCTCTGCCTAGTGGTCGGGACGGCAGGCGGGGAGAGGAAAGGGAGAGAGACGGAGAAAACACCAGGCGCCTCTCAGTCCCAAACTCCGGACACCCCGGAGCATCCATGCGTGGGCTCCGCGGATTTTGCGCGTCAGCTGCGCACAGCGAGCAGATGCTCCCCCGACCCAGCCTCGCATTAATACAAGCGCACGGAAAGAGGCTCAGATATGCTCGCCTTCTCACTGGCCGCACACACGTATCTCTTGGCGGATACACACGCGCGTGCACGGATCTGGGTTTGAAAGACCACGCAGGCATTTAGGACAGGGAAGAGAGAGAAGCCGGAGAGCGGCAGTGACTGGCGAGGTTGTGGGGCTGAGACAGAAGGGAATGGATTTGAACGTAATTTGGATTTAAACGCATGTGTGGAACAGGGTTCCCACGTCACACACCCCAAACTCGTGTATGCACGCTGATTCCAGAGTGCAACCACTACCATTCAAAATGCACAATACAATCCGAGACGCAGACACAGGAAAGCAGAAAGAGGCGGAAAGTTATTTCACAGCACAACCCTACCTATTTCTGTTCGGGAGTAACTGAAATCCGGTTGAGTTCACTGGGAATTACTTTCAAGAAAGCGTGTACTAGACTGCTGCACTAGACGTATTAATTTATTATTACGATGCTAAGTTACATCACTTAGCCCACAAGTAATAACCAAACAAACTGAAGTCCTCTTAGTCACTTATTTACTTATATTCATCCATTCACTCATTTATTTCGCAACTGACTGCATCTTGAACGCAGCGCTGTTTAGTTATCCGGCCCCTTCAACGCATGTTATATATTATTTACAATTCACACGTTTCACGTTTCAGATAAAGAAGCAGCAAGAGAGTTTTGAGCTCCCTCGGTAAACATTGCTTCTCTACTCTACTAGTGCATCAGAAGAATCTCGCTGGTAGAGCGGATGGCATGGCGCCAGAATTTGGCTTTTAATGCCCCCCCCCCCATACCCAACACACAGACATACAACGCACCACACTTCTGGCAAGCGGTTGTTACCCATCAGCCAGATAAAATCTAGCCCCGCTCCTGCCCTGAGCTGCTAGATTTCTGCATGCAGGGAATTGTTCCTTGTAGAAAATATAACTTTCTCCCCCCCCCCTTCAATCTGTAACCTCTGTGGACCAGGAGTTAAAAATATGAGAAAGCCCCTGGAAAGGTGTGCAACGTTTGAGCGTCTAATTCCTTAGTATCTCTCGAGGTCTCACTCGTCATATGGATTTAAACCCCAAATACATCAATGGATGCCCGCGAATTTTGTACTACATTTCTTAGTACAAGGTCTGTGAATACACGGCCATGGGCTAGAGAATTTTATAGTCAAGGATTAGGGGGGAAACTGGAAAAACCATCAGCGTGGAAGAGAAGTTAGGGAGTCCCTAGTGAGCCTCTCAGAGAGTGAAGACATTTGCTGTCATCATTTCGATTGTTTCTTGTTATATCGCACCCTTCCTCCAGAGCAGTGCCCTACTTAGGAATCCCCCGCCCCCCTATCATCACAACAACCCTGCAAAGTAGGTGGTGGTTCTTATCCTTATGGGCCACCAAGCCACCTATGATTTATGGCAAGTTGGCCACCCCACTAATGAGTGGCTTCCCAAACGTCCTGTCATTAACAGCTCTGATCAGCTGCTGCGAACGCAGCACACCAGGTTCAGCTAAGAGATGTCATCATCTCTTAGGTGGGGAAGGGATTTGAACCCACGTCTCCCCGTCAAAGTGCGTCACTCTAAGCGCTACACTGCCCCCTAGTGTATACTCCAGACACGCGAATGCACGCTGAGGTTGGTGGACAAACACATACACGGCGCAGGCCACTGGAAAAGGCGCTTGTGCAAGTTTATAGGCACCCCACCCACACAAACACACACACTCTATGCGACCTCCTATCTGCACAGGTGCCATCATTTCATACAAGGCGGAGAAAATGTGCACACGGAAAATACACGTGAGTCACTCGTCTCCAGGGTTCTTGATCCGGAAGGGAAAATCGTGCCTGTGATATGCTGAGCTCCTGCGTAAATCAGGCCCAGGATGTAAACCTGGGAGTCAGTCGAATGGAGCACAACGGGGCTTTCCTTGGAGTAAATCCAGGCGTAGGCTGGCACCGTGGGGTCAGGCCCGTCTCCAGCCCTCCAATGAACGCCGCGAGGGGCGTTTATACGCACCGCGTAGGGATGTCTTTTCAGTGCCAGACCCTAGGAAGTCGGCATCGGGGAGACCCTGCCTCACGCACGCCTCACAACGAGCCCGCCAAGGGAGTTGGCTGGCCAAGATCCGTCCTGGGACCACCGCAACCACGTGGCATCCTCTCGTTCTCCGCTTCGCCATCCAGTTATTGATGGGTTTTCCGCTCAAATTGCATTTCTCTGCTTCTCTCGTCTATGAGCACACCCACACCTTACTACTCCTGCTGCTACTACACACACACACACACACACACACACACACACACAAACTTCGGCTACAAGTATGGATTTATTGATGGCCTTTCCACTCAAATTAGATCTTTCCCTGTTCCAACACACAGACCCCCTCCCAAATACACACACATACACACACGCACCCCTGGCACAAATATGGACCTCCGGTGGAAACGTTCGTCTCCCGTTTTCCCTCCCGGATATGCAACGCCACGGTCGGTCTGAGCCCCCAGACAAAACTCACCCGACGCGTCTAGAGGGGGAAAAAACCGTCCTTATCCCCCCGAATCAGTCAGACACACGCTTCTCATCCCCCCCACCCCGGCACAAAAAGAATTCAATATTAAGGGAGCCTCGAGCCCTTGTTTCTGATTTGGACGCTGATCCGGAAAGCTGGCGAGGATTACCCGAGGGAATTCGATTTACAGCTGCAATCCGAGGCCTCTGTTTACTCAGAAGTCAGCTCTACTGAGTTCAGTGGGACTTCCAAGGAGCCGGCTCCGTAGCCCCGCGACCTCCGAGTCCATAACGAAGAGGGGATTCCCCCCCCCCCCCGGTTGTGTGTCAAACACAGAGGTACACACAGAGGCTAAAAGGGTCTTGCCGCCCTGGCTCACTGCTAGGACATATTGACCCCGATCCCCGGTGACACCCGCTTACTCAATCCCTTTTACTCAGAAGCTCAACTAATTTTAAACAGGTCCGTGGCCGGTCGCCTAGGAAAAGCCCCCTCGCACAAGGGTTCTGACTTCCGAACCAGGTTTCTTACAGCCGTGATCACCGCTGGAGTTTGGAGAAACCAAATGTGTTCCCAAGAATATCTCCGTGACCGATTCCAGAAACAGAGACTAAAAAGGGCAGTCTGCATTGGAATTATAAGCATTATTAATTGATTTTATGCCCCGTCTTCCTCCTAATACAGGAACCCAAGGCGGCTTGCCAAAGGGCTGTAGGCTGACCGAGACAGGATTCAGCCACCGGATCTGCCTCTGTCTGTAGGTGCCTGTGATGCGCGCTCAAATCCTTCCCGACTGAGGGCCACCCTAGTTGGGTTTTCGAGGTACATGAGATATTTAGGGGGAAGCTTTACTAGTGCCATCCCTCTTTCCATGGCCCAAGGGGTATGTGAACTCTTGAGTCCCCATCCTCTATTCACTGCTCTACACTGGCTGCGTCCATAAGGTACATGAATTACCGCTCTCCAAAACTTTCTCTGTCTGAGGAAATCGGCCCGTTATTTCTGCCTTTATACGCACAAAGCTGCTTTTATGTGATAAGGTGTATATACATTGCGTGTCTATACGTATACGGGCCCCACTGAGGTCAATGCCACTTAGCAGGTCTTGGTTTCGGAGGGCGCATCGTCTATTTTACGTACAAGTTGCCTTTCTAGGCACCTGTTTCCTAAGCTTTCCTTCCTTCCTTCCTTCCTTCCTTCCTTCCTTCCTTCCTTCCTTCCTTCCTTCCTTGCAGGAGGCGCCTCCCCACCCCCTTTCCAGCCGATCTTTTCCGAATGGCCCAGATCCACCTCACTAGATGGAAGAAGACCGCCAGTGACGGGCGGTATGCCTGGCGAGGCGGACTGGCGTTCATCCCGCACGGAACCTGACCGGGCTAACGTCTCCCTCTTTTCAGATTTTTTTAACATCCTCGGAAATTCACGCGCACGCCCCCCTTCCTTTACCTCCCCTTCGGATGCTGCTTGGTTCCAAAGCGCAACACGCTCAAAGCTTCCCTTGTAAACAAGAAAAACCGCTCAATCGCCGGCAAACCCTGGTACGAACCGCTCTGTCTGCTGAATTCTCTCAGTACTGGGCGGGGGCTGGGGGGGGGAGGCTACCGGCGGACTCTGCCTCCTTTCCTGGGAACAAATGCCACAGAAAAACAACGCCACGTAAATTCCATCTGTTGGGGAACAAACCCTAAGCATTAACTTCAAGGATAAAGAATTGCGATCGGGCGTCAAACCAGTTGGAAACCCGGGTCCTTAAATTCATAGGCGTCGGGAAGGGAGGGGCGCGCGACAAGAAGTTGGATCTATATATTTCAAAATACGTAGGATCGGGGCCCTAGCCTCTCTGGGCTAGGTGCCTGTTTCTTATTGATCGTCCTCTCAAGTATAACGATGATTCTCGACATGGCTGAGATCCACCAGATTCTTAGCTACTCTTTCCAAAATTCTCTCTGGGCCCTCTTTCTGTTTTATGCGCACTTACTCCCAGGTAAGCCCGACTAGGCTTCCGCCGACGCAGCTCGGTGGAGAACCACGCGCCTGCAATTAGCTGAGAATGAGATTCATAACCGCCCGATCTCGATCTGGCACCGCTAGAATAGATAATGTTCCTTCCCCCCCCCCCCCTTTTTTTTTGGCCGAAATCCCGAGAGCAGGTTAATTAAAACTGCGGGATTCAGCGAGCGCACACACACAGACACACAAGCCCCGACGTGAAAGGACTGAAATGTCTCCTGTCCTTTCAGACCCACGTCTGACAGGTTTCCAAATGTACTTCTTAAGTGGCCATTGACGCTTCAATCGCGTTGGAAGGACAGGCGAAAGCGGCCGCTGGCGAGAATGCGAATTTTCCCCCGATTCCTCTTCCGCCTTCTGATGCGCAAAAGCACCGCGGGACTCGCCCCCCCCTTCACCCTGTATATTTCTACTCAAAAGTAAGCCTCCCGGAGTTCATACCTGCGCTCCTCAGAGCAGGCAGGATGACCGCCACGAGAGGATGTGGAGGTTAAGCACACATGAAAATAAACATATATGACGATCTAGCGGATTCCAACTGGCTTTACTCTCCTGGAATATCTTCCCGTCTGCCTTCAGCAGAGCTAAACTTCCGCACAAGGCAGAGAGACCGTGTGGTGCAGTGGGCAGAGTGTGGGAGGAGACCTGGGTTCAAATTTCTGCTTGGCCATGGGAACTCACTGGTGTGTGTGTGGCAATGATAAAATCTCTTCCCGAGGAAACACTCTTAGGAGCACAGAAAGTCGGAAGCGGCACGTCTCTCTCTCTCTCTCTCTCTCTCTCTCTCTCTCTCTCTCTCACACACACACACACACACACACACACACACACACACACACACACACAAAGCCGGATGCGCTCCCAGTGCGCCACCGCTGAGCGATTTCTAACCAGCCCCCCCATCACAAAGCCGTTCCTTCTCCATGTGTCCACGGAGGGTGAGATTATTCCCACGTGAACTCACTCCTCGGACCCTCAACAGCCAAAGGGCGTGACCCCTCTTTTGCCAGACAAGCCGTTCCCACCGCCAGCATCCCAGAATAGTTTCCACATATTTACCCTGCTATCTATTTGGTCAGAATTAAAAATCTAAAACCCAAACCCACCAACTTTTGCGAAGTTTAGTATTGGGAGAGGGGATTTAACCACATGCCTGCCCTCCCCTCTGGTTTAGGATCGCACCGCTGCATGGGGAGGGGAGGGCGGGAGTGGGGAGATATTTGGGCAGCCCGATTCTCTCTGTATCCCGTCTTGGTTCCGGGTGGTTTTACTTCCAAGTAACCCAGCAAAGGGACGGTGGGAATGTTTGTATACGGATCCGGACTCAGTATTTCATATGCGCAAAAGGATCACGAAAAGGAAAGTGTAAACAATACTGCTACAATTGAGGAGTTATTTTTTACGCCAGATGTACAGGCACTTCAACACGGAAATGAAATGCGTATTTTTTTAAGAACCACAGTGTTAGTTTGGAAAGGACGTGGGATTCCAGTGGAGGAATAAGACACGATGGTAGTTAAAGCTATGTATATATGTGCCAGCCTATAGATACACTGCATTGTTGTTTTGCTGGGAGTGGGGGGGAAACCCTCGTGGTGTAGCAATTTCACACACCTACGCACGCACACAATGGCACACAATGGCAGATCTCTCTCTCGGGCATGCATCTACGGATTAAAGGACTGACACATTCCCCCCCCCCCCCCCATGACGAGTAAATAGCAGCAAAATGTCATCGTGTTAATAATGATAGTAAACAGCAGCAACAGCGCCAGAAGCGCCCACCTAGACGCGCGTTCACACCGACAGTGGAAGGAGGCGGATTGAACCCCGCGGATCCTCCTTGATCCGGTTTGAAAGCCGAGGCCTCGTTCCGGATTAATGGGCCCGGGCCAAAGGCAGGCCAGGTCGTGAAGGGATTAAGAGATTCAAGGTGAGAGCGAGGAAGAACAAAGCCGCCGCTCTCCCTTCCCTCCCTTCCCCAATCACCACCGGGATCCACAAGCCCGTTAAGCCGGAAACGCGCCAAAGAGAACCCGGCCTTGAAAATGGAGCGGAATCGGAAACCGAGGGAAGGGCGATGTAAGGTACAAAATGCCCCCTCGGCCCATTGTTCTCGGTTTTATACATCGTCTTTTGGTGGCGTTAACCGCCGTTGTATATTTATTGTTTTCGACTTTAGATATCGTCTTTCATTGTGGTGAGCCGCCTTGGGTACTTTTTCAAGGCGAAAGGCGGGGTAAAAGTATTTTGAATGAATGAAGGAAGGAAGGAATGAATGAATGGAGGGCGCTGTCTGTCTATTTATTTATCCGGGAGGATCCGAAAGTGGGATGGGGGCCACATAGAGGGATTAAATCATTCCATTAAATCCGGCGCACTGCGAACCCGAGAAGCAAATTTCTGTGGCTGAAGTAGCACGACCGCTTTTCTCCCCCCACCGGGCGCTCTTTCGTGATGTTAGGGCTGGCTCGAACACGATCTGCTTGAAGACTCTGGCCTTTTCCCGGATGGATCGCAAACGCATCCTCCTCCCCTCCCTCCGGTTAAATAAAGAAGGTTCTTCTCCAAAGCCACAGGACTTCGAAAAGCCCCGCTTTTTCCCTCACACACCGATGCTCCCGATCCTAAAGCACCGTCCGCGGGCAATCAAGTCGCCGGGTCAAGGGTTTTTGCAGGCATTCACATGGCAACCCCGGGCTCCTTGGATCCGGCAGAAATAATAAACTCGCCTTGCAGGACTTCCAGCCCCCCCCCCCCGGGCCCCCCTGGCGCTGCACGGTTGACATGAACCGTGAAATAAAGGCCAACATCACAGAGCGCAGAGTTGCTTTCGGGACCGAAGGCCGCCCGGCGCTCCGCTTCTGCCCCCCCCCCCCGCGCAGGTTTTTCAGGGGCACAGAGTTATTTATTTATCTATTTATTTATTTATTAAAAATCCTTTTGCATCAAAAGGAACGCACATCCAAAGTAATCCTCTCATCCATCCATCCATCCATCCATCCATCCATCCATCCATCCATCCATCCATCCATCCATCCATCTATCTATCTATCTATCTATCTATCTATCTATCTATCTATCTATCTATCTATCTATCTATCTATCTATCTATCTATCTATCTATCTAATATATGTATTTTTTTACCCCGCCTTTCTCCTTACAAAAATAAAGGGCCCAAGGCGGTTTACAACGGTAAAGACAGTAGGTAAAGCTTACAGCAGGGAGAAGACAATGCGGAAAGGATCGAACAGGTACCACCCTTAAAAAACAACAACAACACGGCCAACAAAGGCAACACCAAAGCATGCAAAGTGGCGAAGCACAACCTTCTGGGACAGCCTTATTAGAGCTCATATCTCCCCCCCCCCCCCGTTTCTTCCAGGGAATTGAAAGACAGGGCCTGGGGGCCACCCCACCCTTTATTTTATTCTCACCACAAGCAGGAAGGCAGGTTAGGAGAAACGGGTGGTTTGGGGGACTCCCCCCCCCCCGTGGACCTCCTGTAGAGGCAGCCAGGTGAGGGCAGTCTGGCCTAGGGGTTGGAAATGAGGAGCTATTGCTAACCCCTACACCACACTGCCCTCACCTGGCTGTCTACGCAGTGTGCCTCTGGGGTTTTTAATTTTTTAATCTACTTTGGTTTCCCCACTCCTGGAACGGGGAGCTTGCGTGAAGCAGCAGGGCAGTGAATTTTGGGCAGGATCCAGGATCTCAGAGATGCAAGGCTGTACGAAGTCATGTGAGAGCATCCCCATAGAACTGGACGGGATTTCCCCTCATGGGTGATTTTTTTGCCCGTTTGGAGTAGACCCTGCAGGGCTCAGAGGGACTGGCTCGCGAGTAAGCGAGCCTAGGGGCTGAAGACACACCGTTTGTTTTCCTGCCGCTGAAATCAATCCGACGCTTTACATACATTACAACCACGATCCAGCATTTTAAAAACCTCATTGATTTCAGCGCCGGACAAGGTAAGCGTGGACTTTTTGCCTCTGAAATCAACAACAGGCAGAGATGCCTTTATCAGACCCAGTTCTTTGATGGCCACAATGAATTCAGGGTCCTATTGTGACTTAAGAAAAAAAAAAGATATAGCAATTTTAATGGCCTTTAAAAATAACAGACCACAATCTTGCCTCACTTCGGTCTTTCCAGAGAATTGATCGAAAGGCAGAAGAGAGTTTAAAGGAAAGAAGGCTGCTGACCATGCTGGACCCACTTATGGGGTGGGGGAGCAAGACCCCTTGAATGGAAGGGGGCTGACTTCTGCCCAGGTTAGGTCTAAGGATTGCACGGTAACTCCGAGGCCTGAGCCCATGGAATCAGATACTGAGGGCCAAGTTATCACTTGTGCAAATATATTTGGTGCTCTACTCTAGTTGGGGGCTACCCACTGGATCTTGGGTAAATACAGCCCCGTGTAAGCAACACGTCTGTGTTTATTTATTATATGGTATGCAATAGGTTCCATCTACTCCCTGATTTACTTTCCCAACCTCTTTTTCTCTCAGGACGCATACCTCCCTTCGCCCCCCCCCCTTTGTTTCCTACAGCTCTAGCGGTCTCTTAAATCTAGAGACAAAGCATACTCTTCTCCAGCTACCCCATCACTGCCCTGCGTCTGCCAGGTCTGAGGCACACATGGATGCAGAAGCAGAAGAGGCTGGTCGCAGTGAGTGGGAAGGATTTATCCGTGGGCAGCTTTAAGGAGGACCTGATGTGCCTTCAGACTATCCTACTACTGACAACCAGGAGGGCAACGGAGTTGCAAACCCTCCTTCACTTTGGCAGAAGCACATGGGGCACACACAACACACAGCCTACACTTAATTTGTAAACTCCACTGTCTTTAAAATGGGATTTACTCCTGAATAACTGAGAAGATTATGACCACAATCCCTTACAGTCATGAGGCTGAATCCAGGAAGACGTGATTGAAAACCGGTACATCCAAGATGTATATGTGAGCCGGCCCTATCATTAGGGACTGAATTGACTTAACACACTCAGGATTCTATTCTGTTCTGTTTGGGATCTAAATAGGTTCTTTCACACACACACACAAACCAATTGTCCAAATCCACATCTCACCCATGCTTGTTACCTCATCCATGGTGCCCCAGGGTTAAGACTAGTCGAGGTGTGGCCTATTTTTTAGCCTATCAAGTAAACATTTCAAGGAAATGAATGGGGAAGGTTGAGTAAACAGAAACTGGGTCAAAAGAGAATGCCAACTTAGTGTAAACCAAGGAGTGGGTGGCTTTTTTTTTCTCACCTGGGAACTGGGGAAGTGATAAAGCTCTCACTAGGAATGAAGGTGGGAAAAGGGACGAGGAAGAATCTAAAAATATTTAGTAAGAACAACAGAAGAGTCCCATGGCAACTTAAAACCTGGTAAATCTTATATATCATATAAACATAGGTATATTAATTGTTTACTACTACTACTACTACTACTACTACTACTACTAATAATAATAATAATAATAATGTGCCATTGACAATTGACTTATGGTGACTCTTTCCAGGGTTTTCAAGGTCAAGAATACACAGAAGTGGTTAACATTCTCTCCTGGGGGTGCCCTGGGACTGTGCAGCTTGCCCAAGGCTACGCAGGCTGGCCCTTCTCCTGGGAGATACAGTGGGGAATCGAACTCCCAACCTCTGCCTATCCAGCCATACATAATTACATGTGTATCCTCTGCTTTTCTCTCTCACTTTCCTTTCTCTTTCAGCTACCCCAAGGATCGCTTCCATACACAGCTCGATCTACAAGCTTTAGTACTATACGATCAAATTTATATAATACAAAGGATTCATATAATAAAAGTATTATGTCACAGATTTCTCTTTCTGCACAGAAAAACACTACCCTTCCTCCCTCCCCCCCCCTATAAAAGGAATCACCTCTCCATCTGGATATATATTTTTTCTTTTGCACATAGCTCCACATATCAAAAAGGGCTAGTCTCATAGCTATACTCTTTGTTTTTCTGGAGGAAGATTATTTGCGATACTTGATTAAATTGGGAGCCCGGGTGCAGCTAGAATGTTTGACAATCCCTGTAGATTCACACTCGGATCCGTTCCGTCTCAACCATATGTTTATAGGCTAATTATTATCTCTTGACCTAGATGATGAAAATTGTGAGACTAAAATAGGAGGAGACCTTTTGGAAAAGGTGTGGGGATAAACAACTCACAGAATTAAACAATGCAATACAGTCCATGGCCAGATGGGGCTTCGGTAAACGGAAGCAATCCCAGAACAATTAAAAATCATTCCGATGTAAAACAAGAAGAAAACAGCAACAATTCCCCTGTGATGAAATTTTTAAAAAGAGCCAGGATCCATACGCTGCTTGTGACTGGAACAGCAGGTACCCCCTTCTGAGATTCTAGGAACCGAGAGCCGTTTCCTGTTCACCTTCCCTGCTTGGTCCTCAAATAGGATTCCTTGTCAAAGCCCTCCTGAAAAAGCAGTTCCTTGCCAGCCTTTGGCAAGTCAAAGGGAATCAGTCTTGCTGCAGCACAGGGGCAACCACCAAAAAGGCCCCGTTCTTTGTCACTTCCCCTCTGACCACACTGCAGCAGGACCCAAAGTGCTTGGGGTAGAGCTTTCCCAGATGCTTATGGACTGACGCTGGCAGAGACACATCCTTCTAATACGGGTCTAGTGGGCAGAAGGGAAGCAGGATCTACTGGCAGAGATCTAGGCGATTCACAGTTGATCTACAAAGGGTTTGAACTTCCAATTATTTAACGGCAATAACAAATAGGTTCTCATAGACGCTGAGCTGGGGTGCTGAAATGAATAGCTTTTGGGGAGAAACTACGATGGATTTTGCTGTGAAAAAGCTGGTACTTCATGAGCTGACCGTGTGCTCAAAGGTACTCTGGTGCTTGATTCCAGACCTTGGAACATTAGCCACTCCAACTTTTTTGGACTATAACTCGCAGAATATTTTGGCACTTTATAGTACAAACAGTAATTTCCCCAAACTCCACGTAATTCTTGGTTTGTATTTGCTCCCCTATGTCACTGTTGGCTCTGATGGCTGGACGTCAAGGCTCTTGTAAGATGATGATGATGATGGAGTAAATCTGAAATCCTGAGCCCTGCTTGATCTTGAAATACTGCAATCATTCAAACTGCAGATTAGATCTGGCTTGATTATAACCTTAAACAAACTGTCTCCTCTCCATCTCACTTTCCTGATTTATACGTAGAAATAACAAGGCATTTATTTGGGTCTCTCCCAGTCATAACTGGAGAGACAGCTCTTTAGTTTTATCATCTGATTATGGATCAGACCTGCGCTTGCTCCTTCCTTCCTTCCTTCCTTCCTTCCTTCCTTCCTTCCTTCCTTCCTTCCTTCCTTCCTTCCTTCCTTGTTACACACTGATGGTGTAGAAAAGCTAAATTTTTAAGACTACAATTCCAAGGATTCTTCCAGCTAGCATTATTGCTGCCTGTCTCGGGTGGGGAAATCTGGGGTCTATCATTCAAAAAACAACTTTTCCAGCCTTTGAGGTCTCGGGAAGATTATTGAGATAATGTCCATGAAGTACAGTACTCAAAAAGTATAAGTAGACATAAAAACTGCAGCACAAAATGCTTAGAGATTCTGAACACAGTGGGTTTTGCAAATTCCTATATTGACAGGCCATGTTGCCATTGCTTTTGAACTGGTGAAAAAGATTATCGTCTCTGGAGTTTGAATGCCTGCCCCCATTGCCTCCTGTTGTCTTTCTTTTTAGAGAGTTCTTCTCTTTGGAACTGGTTTCCTATCCATGTTTATTAAATATCAGTTATTCCAGCACACTTCTCCAATATTTGCACATGCATACATGTGCATGCGTCTGCACACAGACACAGGTGACTCTGGCTGTTTTATATCATTAATCAACTCATCCAACACATGGCAGTTTTATTCCAAATTCACTCCAAACAAACACAAGAGGTGAGCTTTTACTCTTTGGTTCCCCAAGAAAAATCCAAAAATCTTTGCTTATCTAAGGCTGAGCCCATTAAACACAACAAGGCTTCCTTCCCCCAGACCTGATGAACTGAGATTGGACTAGCAATGATGATGTAACTATGTAGAGGACTGTGCTGCAAATTTGTTTCTAGATGTTAGCACTATCAGTTAATGTTCCATTTCAACTCTTCCATCTTGCTGTGGTGCATTATGCACACTTCCATTGTAGGGAGTGGAACAGCAAGCTGGATTAAGTTGTAGTGTTTACTGGGGGTGGAAGATAAGGTACAAAAAGGATACATCGGTGTACTCATGTGTTGTGTGTGTAGAGGTTGATCTGTAGCCTATCTTTACTTGGTTGGGGGGGGCTATAGCTTCAACCATAACTTTTTGCTTTAAATTAGATTCTTCCCTTCTTGAGAATAACTAGTTTGTGAAAGGGATTATCAATGATACAACGTGGGCACAATCTAAACATCCTATGCCTCGTCTCATACCGTTTGGGTTCAGTCAAAAGCTTTTAAACTTTACTTCTGTTTGCATGAGTTGAATACAGCGTGCACATATTGAGGTGTTGCTCAAGTTTTTTCATGAACATGAGTTGTTTCATTTCCTGATGCTTCTCTTTGGAATGGGCATCTGGACCCACAATAATTAATTGCATAATTCATGGTAACACCAGTAGTGTCCCATACATGAAATGAGTCATACGTGATTCACTTACACTCATCATATAAACAGATGAATGACTTACCCCCTCAGTTCCTGTCTCTCAGACTAATCTCTCTCATAGGGCTGTAGTGATGATAAAACAGGGTAAAGGGAGACCCATGGGCATCACTTGAAGCTCACTTGGACAAATGGTGGGATGTATTAAATCATCGTTTGTTGCCCTACAGCTTGCAAATTTCATGCCAACAAGTCACGTACCTTCCCTTTCAAGCTCTGAATTAGATTATCCCTCCTCCTTCCACAGGGCTAGACGGGCACTCTCTGGGCAGCGGTGCAGCCCACAATATTGTGCTGCCTGAGGGGGACAATATTCCGTCTCCTTACTGCTCAGCAAAGTCATGAGACATGGCACTCTAAGCCAGCCATGGCACATGAAGCAGAGAAATTCCACAAGCCATTCTCCTCATTCTTCACAACAGGAGCACAACCATCAAGTAAATAATAAACTAAGAGTTTGCGACTGCCTGTATAAGCAGGTTCACATGAGTCTAAAGTGCTGCCTGGGTAAACTACCCACTACAAACCACCCACCCACAACTCCCCATCCTACCTTCCATGCATATCTCTTGCCTTACATCTATTTTAAGCCAAAACGTTCCTCCAGGAAGACGACCTAGCAGCTTCCCTCAGCTTGGTGCCTTCCTCATCCCATCACCCATCCTATCACACTCTGCCTCCACAGCCTTTGGCCATGTGGATTGGGGAAGATGGGAGTTGTAATTCAGTCTCCCCAGGGGTAGAATGAGGTTGGGAGATGCTTCTTAGAGATCTAGACTCTTCAACAGAGGAACTCAGTCTCCTTTGCAGAACAGTTCAGAGAAAAGGCCAGAACAGCTGGTTTGTTGCTGTGGCGCTTTATCGCAAGCCACAATCAGAATGTATGTTAATCGGAAACAGGGCACCAGGAAATGGTGTTATTCTGGGATGGAATCAATTTATCCATTCCATCCACAGTGCGTTCCATTCATTCAATGCCGATTTTGCATTTGAGTAATGGACACGCGAGGTGCCAATCGTGAAACCAGCTTGTGTATTGCTTTTTCCACTGCACGGTAGGCGTGTTATTTATTTAGTACGCTTCTATTTTGTTCCTCTTGTAGGGAGCTCAGAGTAGCTGGCAACAGGGCTCCACTGACTGAGCATCTGAGGGACTGATCAGCTCCACAAGGCTTTAACCGTACTACCTAGTGGCACAGGGGTGTGTTTTGAAGTGCGGGCATTTATCATGAGTCGCTTTAAGGTTAGGCCTCCATGGAAAGCTCCAAATAAGAGCTACCCTGTCAATCGGTATCAATAAACAAGTTCCAGTAGTGGTCATCTCCTGCAGGAGTGGGTCTTTTGTAAACTTAATAGGCTTAAAAGTCAACTTGAGTAGGAACCCAGTTCTTACAACACTCCGGAGGGACAGCCGGGAAGCACCCTGCTTTTTTGGGGGGAAAAAAACCTCTTGAAGTGGGATGGGACATGGGCCTTCAGACCGAGCTTGTGCAAAAGTCCAACCTGGACCTTCAATCTGAATTCTAATTTCACATCATCAGTGCACACATACGTGACAACTGCAGCCAGCTGTGTTTTTCTGCAGGAAAAACATTTAAAAAAAATATCTTACGACCCCTTCAAGCCTAACATATTTCATGTGGCATGAGCATTCATGGGTGCAATTAATGAATTAATGAAGTGGACTGCAGTCCATGAAAGCATGCACCAAGTAAACCTTGTTAGACACAACTTAACAAACACTGTGTCTTATTACCACAAGTAGTGTTTGTTTTTAATGACACATGCATACTGTAACATATAACATACACTCTCTCTGCACATAGAAGCACACTAATACATGAAATTATTTTTCTTTCCCATCCACTAGAAGGAACTCCATAGGAGATATGATATCTAAACTGAAGTAGTTTCTTGGTTTTATTATAATTTCTAAAGAAACTGGAGTGTATAATCATCTTTATGTTATAAGTCTGTTAAATGCATTGTAATAATTTATTATTATTATAACACCAGTCTTCTCATTCTCAAGAGAAGACTGATGGAAGGTACAAGATGGAAGATACAAATCATGACATCAGTCTTCTCTTGACAATGAGAAGACTGATGTTATGATTTGTACCTCTCTTCTTGAATAAAAAAGCAGAGAGACTCACATATCAAAACTAAGAGCAGGGATTTTAAAAGACTCCACTCTAATAGGGATGAGCCAGGATGAGCCTTTTGGCAGGACTGGGAAACAGTTCCCCATGAACCTTCCAGCGTCTACACCTGATGCCATCAAAATATCATGGTGAAGACTACTTCTATGTTGAAACAAGGTAAGTGAGAGAGAGACGCTTTGAACCTGGGGTGTTCTGCAGGAAAAATTGTGCATGACCACCAAGCAAGGGTCCTTCTGTTCCCCATCCTTCCCATATACATGGGGCTGAGGAACATGGGCATGGTATTTATAATCCAAAAATATGTAATCTTCTCCAGGACTTGGATCTACTTAGAACATGATACATGGATCCAACTCAGTTGCCTTCCCAACATGACATTCTTCAGATGCTCAGGGATTATGGGATCTGTATTCCCATACATCTAGAAAACAGTGTATTGAGGAGGGCTAGACATGATGTAAATGGCCTTGTTCACATACATGCAACTATATTCATATTTAGGACCTCATCTTTCCATATGATCAATTTACACCCCATGAAACAGCAGTATTCATGTTTCATCCAAACCAACTGAGCTGTACACCCATAGTGATACAGGTCTTATGTATCCCCAACATATACTAGTTCCATCGCTAAGGTGAAACTCATCATTAGGACCTTGAAAATCACAAAACAACAATGCCAAACCCAATAACCACCTTGCATTTGATGCCACAATCCCATAAAAATATTATCTGTATTAGCATAGCATAAGAATTAGATGATATAACTGTGAGATACCAAGGAGAGCAATAATAACTATGCTGCAGTCTTTCAAGAAGGGTGCAAAAAGAAATAACATTATCCTATCTGGTGGTGGTGGTGCGAATCAGACAATCATGCTGAAATTTGACTAGCTATTGAAAGAAGTTGATACCATCATAGCAGAAAAGGGCTAAGAAATGCCAGGCATGTGATGCTTGTGGATAAAATAACTTACATTTGGACCTTTGTCTCCTACAAAGCGATTTCTTGATATTCAGATTCCTTCCCCTCCCCTCTAGAATCCTGTAAGAGGTATCAAACTGATGGATGGCACAAGATATTGAGCAACATCCTGGGTTTAAGAGCCCTTTTTGTTGGGTGGCATGTTTTTAAGGGCTGTGGACATTATGTTTTTACATGGGTATAAAATCAAAAAAGAATTATATGTTCTGTGGAGGAAAAAGGAATGGAAAAGAAGCAAAAGCAATATTTTTGTTTTGAAGGATCAGAAAAACACCCCCTGTTCTAGCATGCTCTTCCCAGTAGTCTGAGCCTTGCTCTGGTCTATGCTAACTTTTCTGTCTATAACATTCACTCCTGAGATCCTCTTGTATGGATCCATTTTCCTTCCCTTTCTGCCTCTTAGGCCTTGGCCGCTTCTTAGTACAGCCCCATGGGGCCCCCTGCGTCTCTCCTCCAGCCGTCCCTGTCGATGCAGTCTGCAGGCATCTTGAATTACAAGCCCCATCATCCCCACTGAGGGTTCTCTTGGGGTGCTGGGGCTCAGTTATAGTCCAGTGCTTTTATCAGAGACACTTTTGGCAAATACGTGGCTGTGGAGCTCTCTGTGCCATTAACCGATGGTGTGTCTGTTGCTATACTATTTACAAGGTGCTTTTAAATTGCATTTAATATGGTGGTTGTTTTAATTTTAATACACTGTTTAACAGGGCTTTAATGTTACAACTTGCTGCCTTTTAGGCTGTATCTGCTTTTTAATTATGCAGTGCGCTGCTTTGGATCCAAGGATAGAGACCAAGGCAGGGTAGCAATGAAACAAAATCAGACAGATAAAAAGAAAAGCCATGTGGACATAGCTTGTGCAGAAAGCCCCACGTTGGCTTGTCACGAAGGGTGACTGAAACCATAAGAAGTCGTAGTAGGAGATTTTGCACAAGAAACAACTAACACCTCAAATCCATGCTACTTGACGGATTCTTGAAGTTGTAGTCCAAAGAAGTTACATTTCTATCCCACACGGACTAAGCTGAGCATGAGAGGGAGTGTTAAGCTGCACAAGTACTGTGTTTGTTATTGAGAACTGAATTATAATGACCCTAATAGGGTTTTCGAGGCAGGGGAAATATTTAAGGAGACGTTTTACAAGTTCCACCCACCAGTGGGTTTCCACAGCAGAGCTAGGGAATCAAACCCAGGTCTTCTGAGTCCGAGTCCATTATTTTATCCACTATACCACATTGGGTACCTGAGTACTGTGGTAAAGGGAGAAGAAGAAAAAATACCAACATGATGAAAAAACAAACAAAAATGAGAGTATGGAAAGGAGAGAGCGAGCGAACGAGAGAGAGAGAGAGACACACAGAGAGCACACTTGGGAAGATGCAATTAATGAGTTTCTAGCCTGGGTAAAGTTGGGTACATTGGCTAGTAACAAATAAATTTGCTCACATTTATGTCTCTCCTCTCCTCTTCTGTTTGAGTTTCCTATGGTCAAAATGTAAATTACAAGCTCCTTGATGATTGAGAAGATTTGGTTTTGTTTGCTTATGAAAGCTCACAACATTTCATGTACATTGACGGCACTGCACAACCAGCCAACCAACCAGCCAACCAGCCAAGCAAGCAAGCAAGCAAGCAAGCAAGCAAGCAAGCAAGCAAGCAACCAACCAACCAACCAACCAACCAACCAACCAACCAACTACTGCTCAAACACTTCTCCCATCATTTCCTACTATTGTCCAAGCGTAAATGAGAACTGGAGTCCAGGGATATCTGGGGAGCCACAGGTTCTCCAGCCCTGTGTGACATGCTCCCCCAAAGTCTTTGAGATATCTGACCCTGTTGCAGCCCCAGACATTCTGTTCCCCCCATTTCCCCAACACCCTGGTTTCCTTAAAGGTTTCTCACCCAGCCTATTGGATGTTAGTACCTGGATGACTCGCATGTTCAGGCCAGTCTCCTGTGCCAGTTGCTCGCGGATATGCCTTGTGGGCTTGGGGGTAGCAGCAAAGGCAGCTTTGAGGGTCTCCAGTTGCTTGGCCTTGATGGTCGTTCGGGGCCCCCTTCGTTTGGCACCAAGGTTTTGGTCATCGTTCTCGTTGCTGCCCACTTCCTTGTCTGAGACGTTGGCGCTCTCTGAGTCCTTGGCATCGTCCGGGCAGGGGTCTTGGGAATCTGGGGACAAGCTGGGGTCGCTCCCGGTAGTGACTAGAATGGAGAACAACACATTCATATTTCAAAGGATCTAGAGATTCATTGTGGTCCAATATGGATGAGTCTATAATTTAGGGAAGGGAGAAGTCCATTGTAGCAAGGGTGATCCAGAATCCCATGGCCATTGTGACTTTTGACTTGGGTGACCAGAGGAACCATTTGTTGCTCCACCTCAGGCAGCAAAATGTCTTAGGCCATCCCGGTGGTTGTACCAATTGGGTTGTCCAATAGAAGTAACCATACCAATCTCTGAACCTTGCAACCTGATGAATACCCCATGAGATAAAAAGCATGTAAAACATTCCTGACAAAGCAAATATTTTTTGCCTCGTCTTGATTGCTTTGAGCTCCCTCACCTCACCCTGCACAGGGACCCTGCCCTCTATTAATTCATTTGGTCTCCCTTTAAAGTCATCAGAACCAGTGGCCAAAATGATGTCTTTTGTCAGTGAGAGCCATGTCTTTATCTACAATAAATAATAATCGTATGCAGTCAGTTCTGACTTATGGTGACCCTTTCCAGGGTTTTCTACGTGGAGAAGTGGTTTCCCATTCTCTTCTTCTGGGGGTGCCCTGGGACTGTGCAGCTTGCCCAAGGCCACCTAGGCTGGCTCTACTTGCAGGAGGTCCAATGGAGACCCACATTCTCTGGTTCTACAAACAGATACCTCAACCACTGAGCTATCCAGCCAGCTGTTATTTTTATCTACATGTTGTGTAAAGCAGTTCCTTCCATTTTTCTGTGCTGAATTTCCTGACAATCGGTTCTATTAGAGATTTCAAACTGTAGTATTATGGGAGAAGGTAAGAATTTTTTCTCTGCTTAATTTCTCTTTCCTCCCTCATGCATGATTTTATAAACCTCTGTTTGATTCTCTTACATAGCTGGTAGGGCAAGAATTTCATGTTTCATAAGAATTTACCAATATTCATACATCTGCATGCTTGAGATGCAAAGAACTTGAGATTTAAAAAAATTTGAAAGAAGGGGAAAACTAACATTGATAGATCTCTTAATCAAAGCATAAGGCCAAATTAGCATCAGCTCTTTCTATATCTCTGTCTCTCTCCAAGATGCTCCTCAGTATCATCCATTTGGTAGACAGATGCAACATGATTTTCTTCCTGCTTGAAACAACTGCAGCTATTGAGTGAAAATTTTTGCTTCCACTAGATTTTTGAAGCATTTAGCAACATTTTGCAAATGCCATTCTGAGATTTTTAAAAATTCTAATACAGGAGAAAGTGAAACGGATAGATTTTCCCCACCTTCCTTTAGCATGTCTTACAATTTCATCTACTTGCATGGCATACTGTCCTTTAGATCATTTATTTATATACAGCACCTTGTTTCTGCTCATTTGTTAAGGATCCAGACCGACATAATGTTCACAAACGCTTCCCTAACAACCACATCAAGTTTTTTTTAATTGCAGTGTGCTAAGAAGGAAGTATTAAACCTTCTCTCCCTTCAGAAAATAGCCTGGCTGCTATTGTTGTGGGAATGGAGTAGTCACAGTCATTCATTGTGAAGCACTTGACCGCCATGAATAGCAATCATACCCCCCCCCCCGAAAAACGCTGGAGACTTCGGCAATGCAAAAATTCTCTCTGTGGCCTGTGACCCAGGTCATCCCTTAGGCTTGATGTAAAGTGATAAAGCATGCATGTGTGAATCAGTTCTGTACGTTGCCCCTTTGATCAAAAGCACAATTATTTTGGAGCCTATTCGGCTGATTTCCAGACAATGCCTGCTATAATGATTAGACTGTTCTGCAGCTTGACCGAACACAACCTTAGACATCCTAAACTTCTATTCCAAGTACCAAGCTTCAGCAGCTTCAGTGGAATTTAGGATTGTGCTCCGCATTGATACAGATCCAGTGGTGTCAACTCTGGCTGCAATCCTAAACATGCAGAGGAACCACTGCAAACCCAGTGGGGCTTACTTCTAAGGAGCATGTAAGACGGCATTAGCTGGGTTGTAAATTCAGCTTTAAATTCGTAGTTCTCCATGTGCACAATCACCCACTCTTTGCTCAAAATGACTTATTGTGGAATCATTTGTGCGCTAAATGCTCAAACACAAACTGATGCTGGGAACTCTGTCCTTCTGTTTCAACACAAAACTGAACCAGGGAACATTGCCAGTAACTCAAGGACTAGTGGATAGATAAATACTATAACTATTATTCCACACAGATTTACTATTGCGCCTACTCTGTACTACAGATTCCTGGGTCCTTTAAGTCACTCTAGCTACAACACAACACCCTCTTTGTTGCTATGTGCCAAGAAGTCCTTGCTGACTTATGGTGACTCTATGAATTAATGGCATCCAAAATATCCTATTACTGACATTTCGGGTTTTGCAAAACCAGGGCTGTGGCTTCCTTTTTGGGTCAATCCAACTCATGTTACATGTTCCTTTATATTGTCTAAAGACATTCAAAAAGCCAAGGAGCTCAAGCCAGTAGGTTCACTCCTGTTAGAGCAGACCCATTCAATTAATAGGATATTGACTTCAGCAAGTGATTCAGTGGACCTAATCAAAGTGGGAACAGTAACTGGATTTGAGTGAAAATGTTTTTTGAAAAAAAACCCAACCAAAAATATTTAACTACACTTTCTCAACACTCTTCTGATGATTTTTTGAACTAAAAAGTGTTGATCTATTTCTATATATATATGGGAAAAAGTAAGGTGGAAATGATATAGTCTATATGACTAGATGGGCGGGCTATAAATGTAATAAATAAATACATACATACATACATACATAAATAAATAAATAAATAAATAAATAAATAAATAAATGAATGAATGAATGAATGAATGAATGAATGAATGAATGAATGAATGAATAAATAAATAAATAAATATTTGGGGTTTAAAAGTAAGAAGTGAAGCACTTCCAAAAAACAGCATTCCTATCCGGATTGAGTGAGATCCAACATCAATGAGCACAATAGGAGCTTATTCTCAGTAAACACCAAGGTGTGGCATTGGATGCAAATCATGTTGATTGTAATGAGCAAGATTTAGCCTGCAATCCTATGCAAACCTAAGCGAGAGGAAGTCAAAGGTTTTACTCCTGAGTTGCGGAGTTACCGAGGGTTGCGGTGTTATGGTAAGAACATAAGCAGAGCCTTTGCTAAATTAGACTGAAGGCCTTTTGGCCCAGCGATCCATTTCTAAAGTGGTCTCCTTGATCTCTCAACGGTGAGTCCATAAACAGGGCAGGAATGAAAGAGAGCAGTGGTTCTCAACCTGGGATATCCTTGGACTGCAACTCCCAGAAGCCTCCACCATGAGCTACGCTGGCCAGGATTTCTGGGAGTTGTAGTCTAAGAGCATCTGGGGGACCCATGGTTGGGAACCACTGCAACAGAGCTATTTTCCTTGAGTTCCCCACCAGCTAGTATCTAAAGACATGCTGCTTCTGGTCCTGGAGGAAGCCACCATGCCTAGTAGCCATTAAGAGTATGATCCGTCATGAACTGGTCTAATACCATTTTAAAGATCCTCAAGCTATCGGCAACACAATCCTATTGTCACCAGTGCTGAGCGTGAACTGAGTCCGGTAGGAGTTTACTCCTAGGTCACTGCCTCTGAGGAAGTAAGACTGCACTCCGTGAAAGCTGACATCAAGTGTTACTTTTTTAAGTCTTTAAGCCCCCAAGAAAAGTATTTGTTGTTCCTGCTGCAACACCCCCCTTCCTTCCTTCCTTTTTTACTTAAAAGGGGGGAAATTGCGCTAACGACTTTCTCCCGGCGGAGTGAAAATTGCTGCCCTGCCACCCTCCCCCCACAACCCACCACCCAACAAGCCTCCACGCTTGACATGGGTGCTGTGACACCCAGGTGTGAAGCTGACACAGACAGCCCCATGCCAAGTCTGCCTGGCCAAACATTTCCAGGGACTGTGATTTCTTTCACCCCACATCCCCTCCCTTCTCCACACCAACACAAAGTCTGCCATAAAGTAGGTGTCTGTCTGTGTCTCTCAAGGCGTGCCCCTCTGATCTTCTCCGGCATTGAAAAATGGAAATCCAATTTTCTTCCAGTTCCTTTTTCCACCGAAGCTAAAAAGGAAAGGAGCCATACACACCTCTCGGGTGCTCCTCCCCACTCTTGGCAACAAAGTGTGGTTCCCCCAACTGTGCATACACACTCGCCGCGGCCTTTAACACAACCTCCCCCAACAGCAAATCAAAAGGAATGGACAGCCACCCTTAATCTCGGGTTGTAAGCAGCCGCAGGCCTATCACCCTCAAATATTTGCCTGCTGATTCTGTAACTTTTGTTTGGCTGCTGTTGATACTTTGATCCCCAGCCCCAAGGGAACAGAACCATCTCTCAGCCCCTGTCTTCCCAAATAACAAAACAGTCATCTTCTGGTTTCTTTAGCTAGGATGATTTGAATGATGAGGAAAGCAGGGGGCGGGGAAGACTACTTGAAGGAACTGGAATAAAAGAAAAGTAAGGCTTTTTCGGGGGAGCCTGATCTATGCACGACAACACAACATGTCTGTTTCCGTACATGAAAATACAAAATTTAAAAAGGATTCAGAGAGTGTGCCCCTTCGCCATCAAGCAGACACCCATCTATCGGGTTAGAGCAGACCAGACTTCCAAAAATTCCCTCTTGTTTTGGAATTAACTTTGCAGGATCCTATGGCCATCCATCCTGAGAGTTTCTGGGAGTTGTAATAAAAAAAAAAGTTAACTCTCCAGACTTAGTCATACTTAGGAGAGACACAGCAACATGCGTAGGACCCCAGTTAACTACCATGACTCATTTGTCTCCTTGATTTGAAAGGATCTTCTCTAATCATAACCAAGTTGAGGTCCAACATCATTATCTCCATCATTATTACAGTAAAGAATGAAAAAACAATGAGGGAGAGGAATGGGAAGGCAGATTTTCAGGCTGATCCTGTGCGTAAGGTTCCAGACTCAACTGCACTTATTTTCCAAGTAGGTGAGCATAAGATTGTACTTTAGTTATAGGTACATTTGTCTGGGGAATAATAAAACAAACATATAGCATACAGTCTGGAATCCCAAGCTAGCCTCCTTTGAAAGTAAGCTTGACTAGGACTTATTTTTAAAATCTTTTTGTTGTTCTTGTTTTAGTGTTAAGGATCATATTTTAATCCTTGAATTGGCCTGACCCCCAAAACGACCGTGTTTGGGAGTTGTAGGTCCAACAACATCGGCCCTGCATCCTTCCAAAAGGGTGACTTTTTGAGCGGCCTGCTGTAAGCAAACGTGATGGTCGGCAACTGAGTTTGCACACTACGATCAAGTGAAACAATAAAAATATTTACAAACAAACAAGCCAACTGTTCAGATCTACAATCCAGCATCTCGTGAAAATGCACACTTCAAGAAAATCTGAGCTCTTGAATTTATTCAGAATACCAGAACTTAACAGCAACCGTACTTACCTCCCCCCCTCTCTCAAAGCACCACGAGTTATTCCAAACATCCTTCGTTTCAGTAGCATACTTTAGGGGATGTGGAAAACTCAGTTTGGTACTCTGGTTAAACCATGAGGAGTGGGAAATCATACTCAATTGACTACAAATTATTCAGACACTGAACCATCGATCCAGATTATACTTTCCAACTATTGCTGTTCTAAACTAGCAGACAGTTTTGGGAAAACTGCTTTAGGAACTCCTACATCTCCCTGTTGGTTGGTATAAGATATTTGGAGATCACCAGACATTGTAACTCTGCGATTATTTGCAAAGAAATTCAACCCCCTGAAAAAAAAGAAAGAAAAAAGAAACTCCTGCTAGAGCTAACAGAAAGTTCCCTTCTCTGATGGTGGTTCTTATTATTCCACTGGGCAGCCGACGGGCGAAGCGCCTCACCTGAGTGCAAACTGTTCTCTTTGGCAGTGTTGCTGTTGCTCAGGTAATCCTCTTTGCAGACGAACTTGTTCTCGTCAATAATATAAAGTTCCTCCCCGGTGGAGAGCTGTTTGTTGCACATCATGCAGGTGAAACAGTTCAAGTGAAAGACTTTGCTTCTGGCTCTTCTGACCAAGTCGCTAGGAGAGATGCCTTGCGCGCAGCCGGCGCACTTGGTACCGAAACACCTGGAGGAAGGGGGAGAGCAAGAACAGTCCAGTCAGGCCAGAGGTGAACATGACCTGGAGGGGGGGGAGGTTAGAAAGAGAGCGGAACTAGGACCGGGCAACACACTGCACGGGAAACAAACAAGATGCCGTCTTCTCTAATTTGGTGTTCTCCAGAGATGCTGGACCACGACTCCCATTATCCTCAGACAGCACGATGGGAGTTGTGTTCCAATAAATCTGGAGGGCAGCTGGTTGGTATTCAAGACAGACAGCTGTTTTGGAAATAAGTCACATTTATTTGTATCAGTTACTCAAAGCAGAGAGTGCGTTGCCTTATGGGGTGGCATATAAATTGAAATAAAATAAAACAAAGCATCCCAACCCTCCTGTTGACCTTTTGGATACTCAGGATGATGTGCAGATACAGTTAAAACAGTACGTGCCCCAAAACAAGCTGTCAACATGCAAACAAACAAATGGACAAAAGCAGTCAGAATGGATGCCTGTTCATATATTTGAGTCCCAAACTGATCAAGGCTTTAAAGGGACACACCAGCACCGAAGCTCAGCTTGAGAAACTAGTCCAAGGGGCCATGTTTTCTGCTAAGTGGGTATAGGTTTCTACCCTCAAGCTCCTGGGCAGGCGTGCTCAGGATTGCTCTCGTCCATAACCACAAATCTTGTGGCCCCTTAAAGAGCTGGCAGGTTTATTGCAGTGGAGAGCCAACCTCTGAAACAAAGGGCTTCTGCTCTGATCTTGACACAGAGCTAAGAAACATTACCTTCTTTCTCAGAATCCTCCAGCCAGCATGAGAGAAGAGTCTCTTCCGTCCCAATGTCACCTCACCACAAACCTAGTTTAGTTGGCGGGACTCAAACTCAAGTATGGTGGAAGACCCTCCCTGACCATGCACAGAGCGCTAACCTCCTGAAACAGAAGCTGCTCCTAAATATGGGGCAGAGCTTCCTCCCAGGCTACACCAAGGACAAGAGTGCACATGGTTGAGACAAGCTCAGGAGAATCAGGCCTTCGTAGGTCGTATGGAGCTTAGCTTTGAAGGACTGAAAGAATTCATAGGACTGGTTTCACCCGTGCCAGATTTCTTCACCACTCTTGGTGACTGGCATGTGGAATGTTAAAAGGAGACAAGAGTGTATTTGATATGAAAACTCTATAGTGTTGGATCCACCTTTGCCCATTCATATTCAGACGTCATCCCCTGATTGGTTGGCTGTCCTCTGGTGAAGATGTAAGCCTGCATCTGGCTGCGGAAATGCCAGAGCACCCCTACAGCCAGGTGCTTTATATGCAGCCCTTTTTTTGGGTTGGGGGGGAATACAAAGAATATCCTATACATTTATTTATGACAAACTCAGTTATCCCAAGACCTGCCTCTGTCGCCAAACTATGACCCGTACTCAAAAGGAAGGTGGCAGTAGGCAGAGGAAAACCATGAGGTTTGCAAAAAAGAAAAAAATTTAAAACTTGGATAAAATAATCAGGTGCCCTCAAGTCCATTCTGACTTACAACAAGCCTTTCCAGGGTTTTCTAGGTAGAGAGTACTCAGAATTGGTTTCCCATCCCCTTCTTCTGCGGGTGCCCTGAGACCACTGTGCAGTTTGCCCAAGACTACCCAGGCTGGCTCTTCTCCCAAGAGGCACATTGGGGAATTGAACTCCCAACCTCTGGCTCCACAGCCAGTTACCTAAACCACTGACCTATCTAGCCAGCTTGAAGGAACACCAAAAACAGCCAAGTATGAACCACCACTGTGAAGCATGCTCAGTGAGCATGGAACGCTTACCAAATAATGTCTGTACATTGTGAATGGGACCAAAGGTCCAGGAAAAGGGGTGTGTAGATTTGTGGTTTTTTTTTTTTAATCTTAGAGGTTCTGCTCCAAAACCACAAATCTGAACAATTTTAGATTGCATAAGGGTGTGTGTGTCATAGGCCAGATTAGACCAGAACCATGGTAATCTATATTATTAACAACAACATTGGCAGCATGCATGGTACAGTGGATCCTGGCCAGTTTTTAGACTTTGGATCCTCTCTTTGGGATGGATGGAGCCCTCCCAATATGTATGTATGTATGTATGTATGTATGTATGTATGGATGGATGGATGGATGGATGGATGGATGGATGGATGGATGGATGGATGGATGGAAGGAAGGAAGGAAGGAAGGAAGGAAGGAAGGAAGGAAGGAAGGAAGGAAGGAAGGAGAAATTATTGGAAAAAGCAGATGAGAATCCATCTGTGGTTTCGAAAAATATTTGGGGTTTTTGTTTTTGTTTTTTTAGTATTAGAAAATACAGCGAGGTCCTATGACCAGTTCGACAGGTGACCAGCTGCTATTAGAGATCTCAGAGTTAGGCACATCATCTTTGTTTGGGTGTGGAAAATAATTTTTAACCGGCAGGGCGGTAACACCTGATGGGGATGAAAGGGGGGCACATGCAGCCCCAGGCCACCCTTTGCCCACCTTTTCATTAGACTGTTTGCCTAGAACTGGGGAGGCCAAGGTTCAAGGGTTCACTCCTTTGGCCACTATATTCTTTAGCTTCACCATCACTGTGAAGGGGAAAAAAGTGTGGAATGTTGAGCTTCTTAAAGGAACATGGGACATAAGGGGTACAATAATGTAATACCAGAGCTTGGAAGTAACTCATTACACATCACCAATTTATTTAATTTCCTTTGTCATAGCTAAGGTATAACTAAGTTACATTACAAAGAAATGGATCTTCCATGCCAGCAGGGAAGCCTAAAGATGTGCGCTGGATGAGACCTTAGCTTGACTAGACAGGTGGGAGACTAAGGAGTCTTTGATCATTGGAAAGATATTAAAAACTCTGTCTTTTTGACTGTGACAGCTTGTGTGTGCGCACCCCCTCTGCCCTGGTAATAAGCAACTTATGCTGTTGAGTATCTTGCCACCCTAGCTTGACATTAGGGCAGGTCTCATACCCCAAGTTTATAGATTTCATAAGTCAATAGATATTTCATGTTTTGTGGGGGAAAGCTATGGAGCTTTCCTGAAAAGCAGGGCCAACCTGACCATTGGGCAGTGGGGAGTGGCTGCCTCAGACACCAGATGGGGGATGTCATGAAGGGGAACCACATTGTTAATGATTTAATTACTTTTTATTGGATTTTGACAGCCAAGGGCAGGGAGGAGTGCTTGTGGGTTTTTCTGCTTCCTGTTCCAAAATAACTTGGCTGGTTTTGGGTACTACGCCTGTTGACTTGGGTAGGTGCCACTTGCTCTTCCCGCCTCCGGTGGCCAAATGTCTAGGGCCGGCTCTGCTGAAGCAGGCTTTGGGAGATACGGGTCGCACCACCTTCTTCTGGCTCAGAACCAATTGCTTCCTCTCATCCCGTCCTCATTCCCCTGGTTAGTAGGTGCCAACTCCCTGCCCACCTTGCCCTGGGTCAAAATCAGTGGAAAATGACCCATGAAGCATTTGATGGAATGGAACAGACAGAAAGCACTGACACCCGTGGAGACACACAGCTCAGATTAAGGTGAAGAAGAAACAGGAGCAGATTCAGATAAAGGAAATCAACAACTTTGCTGTTCACACATGTTTCTTCCTTATTTCCTTATACTTATCATACTACACTGATAGATAGGATTTTGACAACAAAAGCAACAGCAGCAGCAGCAACAATAACAACACAACAACCATGACAATATATTTTTTCTATACCAACTTCCATTGCATCTAACACCTAACAGTGATCTCCATGTTGGGGTTGAGTGTAAAGGCAGACATCCTGGCCACAAGGATCTCCATCAGTGGTTCCCAACCTTGGGTCCCCAAATGTACTTGGATTAAAACTCCCAGAAGCCTTCACTGCTAGCTGTGCTGGCCAGGATTTCCGGGAACTGTAGTCGAAGAACATCTGGAGACCCAAGGTTGGGAACCGCTGATGATTCTCTCTGCCACATTTTCTTTTCTTCTTTTTGAATCATTAGTCTGTTGAAGAGCTCTAGAGAATTCATAAACCTATGTAATTCTGTTGGATGTTATCTGATCCTTATGAAAGTTTTGCTCATCTGCGAATTCTCTTTTTCATTTTGTTGTCATGGACCAATACGCCTACCTCCTTTTTTTTATATCAGTAACAAATCTCTCACAGATTAACTTGTCCATCTGTTTCGATGCTTGTAGGACTCAGACAGTGGGGGCAATTAGCATTTATACTATACCAGGTGCACAAGTAGAAGAGGCAGTGTGGTATCGTGGAAAGAATGTCAGACTAGGACTCAGTTGATTGGGGTTCAAACCCCCACTTGGCCCTGGAATCTCATGGGTTGGTGATGGCAGCAATGGAAATCCACTTCTTGAACACCTTGCACACCCCAAAACCTATTAGCGTCACCATAACAACAACTCCATAGGTTACATATTTGTTTCCAGGAACAGATTAAAGCACCTGTACTAAGTTTTGAAACTCTAAATGATTTGGGACCAGCTTACCCAAAATGTTGTCTTACCCTATATGAAGTTGTCCCAGGGCTTTGAGATCAGCCTAGGGGTCTGGCTCATGGGCCCATAGTTAAAGCTCATTATGTTAATAGGGACAAGTAAAAGACTTTTTAAATTGATGGCTCTCTACTTGGATTCCCCCTTGGAAGACAGATCTGTCCCCTCTATTCTACCAGTTTTTGAATGGGAACTGAAAACTTCCTTATTTCAATATTCTTTCCAAAAAAACCCTCCAAAACCTGGCACTCTATGTTCGCTGCTGCTCTTTTATGTCATACTATTTTAAAGTTTTCAGTGTTATTGCCTTTATTAAAGTTTGTGACTTTAATGATGTCTGGCTCATTTCTTTATAGCCATTCATTCAAAATGTTGCTATACCACCTCTTGCAGGGGAATTTTTTTAAAAAATACTATCTCTTGCAGCAATCCCCTCATGGTGGTTTAGAAGACAGAAAGGGAAAAGAAGTAAGAAGCAATCAAACTGAAGGTGCAACGGAAAGCAACAGATCTGTAGAATAAAGATGGTTACCCATTATATAGAGATATAATATGAAGATGAATGTCCATGAATTTAAAAGCACCTCGGACCACCCAGGCTTTTAATCCTGTTGAAAAACAGCCAGGGAAAGGAGACATGCATACATCCTCCTACCTACAGGATATTCGACAAGGATTTTCCTTGATATGCTTACACAGACTAACATGGCTACCTCTTCCAAAACCACAAGAAATGGAAGCTGTCGCCAGAAACAATCTTTTTCTTATGCCTGCCGTCCTAACAGCCTTTTCAAGAAGGCAAATAAACTAGGCTTCTGTGGCTAATCTTTGACCCAACGTAGGTGCATATAGGTGCAGGTGGTCCTTAGCATCTCAAAGCCACTGGGGATTTTTAAACATAATCATTGTTAAATTGGTCTGGAATGGCACTGGCCAACTGGTGTAGCTGGTATGGAATCAGTATTTTATATTCAAAGGCTTCATCCTTTCAAGCCACCGCACAACCACATTTGGTAACTTCATCATCACCATCTTAGAACTACAGAACTGGAAGGGATCCTATGGATCCCTGAGTCCAGGCCCTGTCAAGGAGGCCCAGTGGGGAATCGAACTCCCATCCTCTGGCTCCACAGCCAGATGCCTAAACCACTGAGCTATCACACAAACACACAGACTAACAAACTTCAGATTTCTACAAAGCCTCACTAGCTTCTTCTCTTTTCTTCTGCTTATTGATGAATGAAAAGTATTTCCTAGAGCTTTTCCTCCCCTTTAGGGCTTCCAAAGATGCACTTAAGAAAAAAAATTATTTAAAAACAGATTAGAAAAAATTTAAAAACTGATTTAAAAAACACCTAGTTTTAAAAATCCAAAGGCCATACAGAGTATTACAGCTTGGGTCGCTCAGCTAGAATGGATTCCCTAGCCTGGCTCCTCTTTGGGGATGAAGCCCCAAAACTGAGTTGCTACAACTCAGTTGGCTAAGAAAAAGATCAGAAAAAGATTGTTGGTTCTCCAGTCCAGCCTCTCTTGATTCTTTTGGTTTCAGGCGCATCTGCTGTTGTTTGGGGAAATCAGTTCCATGGAAATAAGAGTGATGGACAGGCAAGGATTAGCAAGGAACATGTTCCCCATAGCTCTGGCTACAGCTGAGGTATAGATGGTGTGAAATAATCTTCGGAGATTCTCAGACAGGCGACCACTGTCCCTTGTTTGCCACCCCAGCTCACGGCAAGCCACTGTTAAGGAGAATGGGGCAGCTGTTATACCATCGGTTGGGCTTTGTGGTGTCAAATGAGCCACCAGCAAGACAGTCAAGTCCCTGCTGCCAGGCGTGTACACAACCTCCACCTCTGGATTTAGGTTTAGAGAATTGTACATCCTGCTGGTTTAAATCTGGGCTCTGTGGATTTGGGGATGTCTGACTTCCAGGAAACGTTTGGACTCTGGTTCTCCTCTTAAAAAAAACATTAAACATTGCCTGCCTCACAAGGTTACAATAAAAACACTGCATGACATATCCCTTTGATTCTGCATAAATCCCCAAACAGTGCAACCATGTGCATATTTACTCAAAAGTAAGCCTTCCTGTATTTTAGAGGACTTATTCCCAGGTAAGAGTGTATAGTAGCGTAACCTTATTTACATTTTGCTTTGCTGTCTTAATGCTCTCGCTCTCTCAAGCGAGGATCTGCTTTATCTGGAAAATCAGAAAGTGCAGGAGAATAGTGGGTTGTGGGAACATACTTGACGAGGTTGCCTTAATGATTTTAGTGTGTTGTTGATGCTATTATTTAGGGGCAGCTCTGAGACCAAGCAATGGGCAACTTTGCCCCCAAATTCCAGACTGGGATGGTTCCAGTCACAAGTTGCCTGTAATTTTTGCAGCGTGCTATCAGCATCACCATCATCTTAATATATTGCAACATAATAATATTGGCTCTTCAGATGAAACTACAAAGAGCATGGAAAAAAATAAAATTGCATGTGCTTGATGCTTTGCTTGAGAGCAGCCGAACAAAAGTGAAGGTTGAAACGCGATCTATGGGGTTTTAATATTTCTGCTCAGATGGATGGACTCACACAAAGAGAGAATATTCTATCAAACCTTTCTATACTCTGGAATGCTTTTGTCATCCACACTTCTGTCTACTTTTCTGTAAGGTGATGGGGAAGGAAGGAAGGAAGGAAAGAAGGAAAGAAGGAAAGAAGGGGAAGTACAGGTGAGTTTGAATTTGTTAGCAGTTCCATAACTTTCTCCAGAGGTCTTCCTGCAGCCACCGCTGGTTTTTTGTCCAGATCTCTTGTTTCCCTTCCACAGTTATCATGAATAAACCTATTGGATTCCTTTCCTTTCCCCCCCTTTTCTTCACAAATTAACATGCAGTGAAAAAGTGTGCGTGTGTATGCTGTGGGCCCGGTGTCATTCACCGGGGAAGAGGACAAGAGAAGTTTTGTAGGCAGAAGAAGGAGGCCAGGCGCAAGAGCGCAGGAAGAGTCTTATCTCAGGAGGCTGTGAGCCTGGAGGGCACGTTGATCAAGGTGGCCTCAGCAAAGCATGAAAACAGAATCAGGGAGATGCTGCTTTCTTGGTGCCTCTCTGTGTTCAAATGAATGAACGGCTGGATGAATGGATGAATCAATAGCCACCTGGCTGGTCAGCCAAGCCTAGACTGAGAGGGAAGGACCAGGCTGTGTTAACCCGCCTGCAGCCCAAGCCTCCCGGGGGATTCGCGGCCGCTTCCAGTGTATCTATGATTTGGAGGTTCCAGATCCACCCCTGCCATCTCCACTGAAACGGATCTTCCCAGGATACGACCCTGGGAAATTAAGGATAGGGGACTTCGAGAGAGATAAGGCCGGCAGTGTTACCGAGCAAAGCAGGATTCAGACCTTGCTCGTGGTGTGTGTGTGTGTGTGTGTGTGTGTGTGTGTGTGTGTGTGTGTGTGTGTCACAAATCCTCAGCTCCCCAGTGGACGGTGATGAGGGGTGACCTTGTCTGGTAGAGTTCCCAGCTCACCCTCAAAAGAAACAAAGCGAAGCAGAAGCGCAAACAAAAAGCGAGCGAGCAGCACTTGGCGAGTCACCGGGATTGGAGAACCTTTTGTCCCCAGGATTTCGCCAGATCTAACCACCCTTTCTCGATCACTCTAGAAAGCCACCCGTTCACTAGGTCTCTGCCCGATGAGGTCTCTTCGAACCAAGCCGCCTGCCGGCCTGTGAAGCTTCTTTGTTTTGATGCTCGGGGGTCAATTCTAAAGCACGTTGACTTGGAAGACCAAGTCCGCCTGATGCCCAACCGGAGGGCGCTTACTTCTGTGTAAAACCGGCTTAGACCACGACTGTGAAAGCACTGTGAAAGCCGATGGTAAATCGCTGCCACCTCTTTAGAAAACTGGAAAGCAAGAGAAAAAGAAATCCGGCTCGTTCTTTTTTAAAAAAGTTATTTTATATAAAGTCGCAAATGCGCTCTGAAATTTCCCCCTTTCCCTTGGGGTCTCCAAATGAAAGACTCCTTTAAGAGGGAACCCGATGCAGGGTCTTCCGGTTCCAAACTCTCCTTGAACCGAGCAGGGCTTGCTTCTGAGTAGACACGCCGAGGGTGGCCGGAATATCTAAGGGACGCGATCCCAGCAAAGGCCATGAGCACCTGTTTTTTTTACAATAACGCAAGGGACAAACTCTCCCTCCCAACACCCTGGGGCACACCAATCCATGCCTGTGAGTGTTTACTCTGAAGTAAACCCTTTTACATAAAAGAGTACTTTACTTGCCGGTAGTTGGGAATCTCGCTCTATAAGGGCTAAAATCCGACCGGATCGTGTCCCTCCTCTATCTATTCCGATCCAGAAGCATCCATGTATATGGGAGAAAGGTCTACCATCGCCGCTCACTTCCTCGTCTTCACGTGTTTACGAAAAAGGACCTTAACCGTTACTTGGAATCAGTTCCGCTCTTCAATAGGGCTTATATTCAAGTAAATAGGAAGGCCGATCTCCATTTTCCACGACCGAGTCTTTACCTATGTGTAGGCACGGTACATACTCTACTTCTTTGTACATGCCTCTGTGGCTGTGCGTGCTGGCATGGGTTGGATCCTGATGTTCGGTAGTCACGCTTGAAGGAGAGTCCCTGAAATTAATGGAAATGTACTCAGCCCTGACTAACGTCTCCTGCTTGATTTTGGATCCGCTACAGTGTGCGGTTGTGTGTCTCATCCACACAGAAATTAGAGGATCACACACACACACACACACACACATATTCTCCGTTTCGTTTCTGGACAGAGGTCGGTCGGTCACGATCCACCCCAAATTAAGAACTTTTTCCGCCCCGTGGCCTTGAATGACAAAATTAGGAGACACGCGTCAAGTTCCGCCTCACTCTATTATCTTACCCGCCTACCGACATAATTCTCACGATCGCACAAATGCGCGTCCGCCTGTGTCAAGCTGGGGTTGAGAGAAAGAGGGATGAACCCCCGATGTGTTTTCTTCCGAGGGAGAAGGAGAGGAAAGCTCTTCCCCAAACGGTTCCAGTCCAGAACCGATGTGCAGCCCACGCCTTTCCGAGTTGACTCCGGAGAAGCCCACCTTCGACCCGACGCTCGCCCGGTGGCTTTGAGGATGAGAGCTTTACCCTGGCTTCAACCTCGGGGTCGGCGGGTCAGTCGGGCTAATTTTAGGCCATGGGACCCCGTGGACTGGCGAGGGCCAGGCCCTTGAGATGGCCATGGGGTATAATTTCACTTATTTAATTCCTCTGTTAAGACTCGGCCTTCGGGCTCTGCTTGGTAGGCGGCAGAGAGGCGCTTAACTAATGTTTTGTTTCCTTCTTTCTCCCTTAAAAAATTGGGTTCCCTTTTCCCTTTTCTTTTGCCAGTGGACTAAAGCGCTCCCATCAAATGTCAGGTATAATTTATTAGCCCACGGAACAGAGCGTGTTTTTTTTTAAAAATAAGGATAGAGAAAAAGGAAGGAGAGGCTGTCAGTGATGGGCAGACTCCTGCTTGAGACCACTCGGGGAGGGAAGCCGGAGCTGTGCCTCGGAGATCCACCCGCAAAGGGTGTTGAACAAGGAGGACTAGAAACTTGGGGTGGGAGAAGGAGACCAGGCCGGAGCACAGAAAGGCACCGGAGTTCTCAGGCGGGTCTTGGAGAGACCCAGCCCCCGCGCCTGGCTAGTCTCGGAGCCAAACCCCCCCCCCCCGGGATTTGCTCTAAATTAGGGCGCTGGGGACCAAGGGTACACGAACCCACCTCGGGGCAGGGAGAAAGTGTTTTTTTTGGGGGGGGGGAATATTGAGAGGAAAGCCAGTTAACTTTCCCTGGGTTTATTTTTGGGCGGGGCGGGTTGTTCCTGGGGAGAGACTGACACCCGACGGGGCAAACAAAGGCGCACTTTTAAATATTGGGACTGTCTTTTTCCTTCCGCTTTTATCCGTCCCTTTCTGTCCGCGAGTCTGCCTCGTCCCCAAGACCGCGTTCCTTTTTCATCTTTCTGTCCTTCTATTTTAATTTCTCCCACCCGATGTCCTTTTTCGTCAGCTGTAGACTGGACTTTGGCTTCGCCCTCCTCCTGCCTATTCGCTCCCTCAAACTGCAAATCTCAAAAGCCCGGTCCAGGATCATCAGGGACTAAGAGGGTTGCAGTCTCTCTTATTTGTTTATATATCTACACATACCCAGACCTCTCTGGAACGTTTCCAGAGCGTTCTGGACAACTTAAAATAACGCGCCTCCCCCCCCCCCCCTTTTGTCGGAATGCGATTCTTCATTTTGGCCATAGAAGCGCCTCTCTAAGACACGTGTCAGCTCTTAAGATGCCGCTGGGTATCTTTCCTTATTCTTTGCCCCTCCGTGTCCTTACACTCTGAAAAGCAATGCCCTAGCCAACCGACTTGCAAGTAAATCCTGATATTCGATGAGGCTTACTCCAAGGAAAAGTGTGTGCAGCCGCCCAGAGTGGCCTGGCTGCCAAAGGGTGCGGGATATAAATCTAATAAATAAATAAATAAATACATCACAATTACCGCCTGAATATCCTCCCCTCCGCCTCTCCTGGGCCGACCCAAGTAATTTTGCCGACTGAAGTGCAAAGGAAACCCCTCTTCGCCAAGTCGTGATAGGTACAGGATCCCAAACCAACCAAGTTATTTCCGCGCTTTCACTCCCTTCACGGCTAAAATATATGATACCAAAAAAAGAAGAAGCTAATAACCGAGAGCTAGCCTAGTGTAAGTGGATAAAGCTAGGACACAGGAGACCCGAGTTCAAATCCTCGCTGGGCTACAGAAACTCACTGGGAGATATCCCGCATTTCTAGAACATCCTACCAGGGGCGCCGTAAGTCGGAATCTACTTGATGGCCCATCCCATCCCACCACCACAACTGGCATTTGCTCCCAGTGATGATCGCCTCTCCCTGCTTCCTGCACGGCCTGCCTCCCTTTGCCCGATGGTAGGGCCGGTATGTCTTCCAGGTCCCTTTCCTTTCCTTGGGGCCGCCTCGACGCGTTCATCCCTTCGGATCCGAAGGGAAGGCCGGCCGATTGCTCTCTCTTTACCAATTTAAACCAGGTGGGCCGACGGCTCCCCACCCCCCCCCCGAAACTTGGAAGCCCCTTCTTTCCCCTCTGCCACTTTTGGCCGCTTAGATTAATTACCTTTGCCTTCTCCCAACCCTCCCCCCTCCCCCCCAGCTGTTTATGGCTTGGAGCCGCGTTTCAGACCAAAAGGTTTTTTGCTGGGGCCCCAGAAAAGCGACAACAGAACTTCAAGGGAGTCGTGTGTGTGTGTGTGTCGCGTTGAGGTGAGAAGTGGCAGAGAGCGGAGAACACGCTTTACTTGGTTTTTTTTTTTCCGCGTGTCGTTGCTTGTGTGTATGCACACAGACGCCCGCAGATCGCTTCCTCCGGCGAAAACACATTTCCGCATTTAAATCTAGCTAAGACAACACCTTCCCCACTCCACCCCCTGCGTCCCGGACACTCCTGTCACGCACCCGCTGTTGGGATCCTTCCCACACTCCGGCCCTCGCCGTTTCTGCTCCGAAAGTTTGATATGAAAGAGCCACGCGCGATTCCATCTCCAGCGTCAAAATCGGCAGGCAGAAATAACCCACCAGGCGTGGGAGCCTCAAGCAACCCTCAGCCGACGTCACTTCAATTTGGGGTGTCTTAGTGAGCCCTACACTCTCCACTCTTCTGAAAGAAAGATTCTTGACCAGACAAAGGCTTAAAGCCACGATGCAATTTAAAAGTCAGCCATTGTAAAATAAGAATTAAAATAGAACAAAATAGAATACAACGTAGGATCTTACTAGAAGCGGTAATTTTCCTTACGCTTCGTAGTACTTGCTCCTTACTTAACCAGGATTAAGCCCCATTAAACTTAGTAGCCAGCCGCCTACTACGAGGCAGCTTCAGAGTAGACGCGTTGACTCAGTGGCATTTACGTAAGTGTTGACTTACCCTTTAGCAGTTGACTCAACGGGTCTACTCTTAGCTGGGACCGGGATACTGGCCGGGGCGACTCTCTTCTGAGTAGACACGGATGGGATCACCACCTTCGTTTCAGGAATTTCTCTAGGAGAAATGTGTAGCTTTAACCCTAAACTTATTTACTTAGATGTCCGGCTGAATTAAATAGGGTTTCCTCTCCAGCGAGGGTGTCTGGCACTGCAGCAACAGAAATTACCCTCTTTAGATTTTTTCCCCTCTTAATTTCAGAGTCTTTTCGTTTGAAGAAACCTTTTCCAAAATTTATATTTAAAACAACATCACACAAATTAAGTTGCTTCTAATGGTAGTAGATGCGCAGTTGGTGTGTATACAGAGGGGGACATGCCTCGTTCCGTTTAACAGTTTACTGTTTTCTCAGCATAAAATTGTGTTTTATTATATTGCATTTCGAATATTTGTTTCACAGCATTCTTACACCCGCCTTGTCTTGAGCCATTATTGTTCGAAAAACACACGTCTTTTCTTGCTCTATTTTTTCTTCTTCTTTTTAAATGTTATTTTAACTTTTAACCACGCTCACGTTTGTTTGTTTGCTTTAATTATCGGCCGCCCTATAACTGACCTCATCGTATTTATCCTTGAATTACAATGAAATAACGTTCTTGAAAGCATTCTCTCTTCAGAATAAATAACTGGCATCCTACATGGTGAGGCATCGCGCCTCTGTTCCACTCGGAGCAGAAGAGGGTTAAGAAGGCAATCCTATGCGGTTCTACTTGTGAGTAAGCTCCACTGACGCTAGTGGTGCTTGTTTCCGAGTAAACATGACTGGGGAGGACATTTCCCCATTTTTATGCTTGTAGGCTGCTTCAGTTCTGGGTCTACTTAGGCAAAAGGAGTTGAAGGGAACGATACTTAACTACTGCATAGGATTGCTATGTGGAAGTCTGATAGGGTTGGCGTTTTAAAAGGATTATTACATGTGTAAACGGGAAAAAGTAGTATTTCTGTGTATAAAGAGGAAGCCTGGCCATTTCCAGGTCGCTTTTTATTTTATTTTAAAACCTTTCTTTGGTCATAATCTACGGACTTTTAATGTTGGGGCAGTATCCATCGTTATATGGATAAAAACCAAGGCAACGAACGGTACATGCCTGTCCTTATGAAATACGACCGCAAACCTATTAAAACATAATTTCTGCAAGGCTTACTTGCAAGTAAGCCCCAACGGACTTGACTTTCCACAGGAAAGAAGTTGCTATCTTAGACCTTCTTATCTGAGAGTAACAGCCACTGATTTCCACAGAACTTACTCCTTAGTAGATACCTTTAGCATTTCAGTGTTAGCGGCCTTTTTGATGATGCTGGTGGGGATTAACAGCTGAAACCATATACATCTATCTGCATGTAAATTTATCTATATTTTGATATATCAGTTTTGAAAATTCGTTTGAGTTTTAAAGAGTTGAGGTCAGCGTTCTGCCCATCACTTCGGGCAAAGGTAGAATTATTAAGCCACCCCCTGTAATTTCCGTAAATTAGCAAGGACACATCCTCGGCCTCCTGGTTCTTTGTTTTACAAGGTGAAGGAACGAGACTTCAAAGTAGGAGAAGGGAATGATTTAAAGTGGTGACTGGGTCAGAGAAATTGGGTCAGATTAAAAACGTCCACAAAGATCTATCCCCGGACAAACTTTGGACTTTAGAAAGTTTATTTTGCCTGGAGCGAACGAACGAACGAATGGTGATTTCTCTCTCTTTCTCTTTTTTTTTTAGGTCGCGTCCCTTTCTCCTCTTTAGAGCCAGGCCTCTCCTGGGCACTGATTGACAGGTGACAAAATAATAACTCCTCCCTCCCGATCGACAGGATAACAAAGGCCCACTGGAGACACCGACTGCTTATTCCGCCGCCCCCCCCCTACGATCTCTGTCCTTACTTCCTTGTTTGTTTGTAAGTTGGTTTGTTTGGGAAACAAAAGCAAAAACCCTCAAGATAACGGAACTCGACGCCATCCTCTCCCAGCGGATGGATCCACCATCGTCCTCTTTCTCCTTCCTTCTCGATTCTAGGACACAAGGCTGCTGAGATAGCCGGAGACCCCTCTGCCCATCATTGGGGAAACCGTAACCCCACATCCCACACACCCGTGTCAACCTGTGTCGAGGGGCGGCCTGATGGGGCTGACTCGCTGGTGAAAGAAACCCACTTTATCCATGCTCAGAAGCACTGTGGTGGGATCCGGAATCTCTGGAAGCCGTGCCTTAAAAAGCCGGCTTATGGGGAGGGAGGGGAGCCTTGGGGTGTGAACAGAAGCTTTTCCCATTGACCCCTTTCCCATACCGCCACAAAATTTAGTCACAGAGCGGGGGAGCGATTCCTAGGGGAGGCTGCCAGGGCTGATGGAGGATTGGGGGAGACCTTGTGGGATCAGCAAACAAACAAACAAACGAAAGTTTAGGACTTCGTAACTTGCCGGCGATGCTCAGGCGAAAGCACGAACAATAAATGTTAATAATAATAACAGTAATCATAATCGTTATGCTCAATACACAATAGTCATGATCACAATGGCGACAATTCTGAACAGAGAGCCGTGTGGAAGCAGTGTGCTCGGTGAGGTTTACTTCCCAAAGGAAACAGGTAAACAGAAATCCTGGGAGCGAGCGGGTAAGCCGGGATCTTGTGCATAGGATCTTCGGAAGGAAGAGGCAGGCTGCGATCCCCGCGCGCCCCTTCCTAGGAAGGGCAGCGCAAGCGGGAGCCCTAAGGGGCGCTTACCGAGGAGTAAAAACCCTATATAGAACATAGCAGGACTCAGCTTCGGAGCAAAGGGACCTGGATCGCGCTCAGGGTGTATGTAGTGTGTGTGTGTGTGTGTGTGTGTGAGAGAGAGAATCTAACGACCAGCATAAGGAACAAGTTAGGTAAGTAACTTCTCCACTTACCGAAAGAAGTCGTTCTTACAGTACAGCTTCCCTTCTCTGGAGAAACACTTCTCGGTCAGGTTGCATTTACATTCACAGCACTGAACGCATTTAACGTGCCACGCTCGGTCCAAAACGTTCAACAAAAACCGGTCCAGGATGGGTCGCTTGCAGCCAGCACAGTGAACCATGGTCTTTGGCTCGGCTTTGGGTCCGTGGCTGTTTGGGACGGGGCGGGACGGGGCGGGAGGCTGACAGAAGGCGGCGACTGGCTTTCCCAGAGATCACAGCAGGAAAGGAGAGAGAGAGAGAGAGAGAGAGAGAGAAGAAGAAGAAGAAGAACGGGGAGGGGAGGGGAAATGAAAACCAACACACTAACACACACACATGCACGGGATGAAGGTGGAGAAAAGAGCACCCCCGTCTGCTTGCGGGGGGGAAAAAAAAGCCTTCCGGTTGGAACAAACTAGCTGAAAAAGTTGGAGTCTTCTTGAGAAGGTCCTGGAAAGATGGCCAAACTCAGACGTCCAAATTCTTCTTTTTGATTCTTCCGAAAGGTGTAAAATAAAAACCGACAACTCCCCCAGGGTCCAGAGCAGGCCAACGTGACGATACAGGAGCCAAAGCCAAACTACTGCGATGAAGGGTTTCAGTGCCCTGTATTCTTCGGCCTTGCGGATGATGCCAAGAGAGAGAGAAAGAGACAGGCAGAGAGACGGCTTTTCCAAGACACTGGGTTCTCCTTATAATTTAGTTGAAAGCAATAAATGCAACCCTAGTGAGGAGCTGTCAAATGTCCTGAAAGACGTGGGAGCCTAAAAAAAACAGCCGGGCGAGGAATCCTCTCGGGTTTGAGGTAGAACAGTCGGAGGTCAAAGTGCAGTTAAAAATAAAAAAATTAAAAATTATTCCCCTCCCTGCGTCTGAAATCAATGACACTAAATCAAAGGTTCGCAGTGTGTGTCTGTGTGTCCAGACAGAAGAAGTATTTGGGCGGGCAAGAGTGCCTTCTGGTTTCAAACCGCAGAATGAGGGGCTGAGTTGGGGGAAGATGGTGTGAGGAGCAAACAGCGGGAGATGCCTGTTATATAAATAGAAAGGTCTTCATATCAGAAATCAGTGGGTAGAGGTGGGGGGAGAAAGCCACCTCTCTCTCTCTTTCTCTCTCTCTCTCCCCTCTCCAGTCTCTTCGTGTGAGGTGGTCACCAAGAAGAAGAGGAAGAATAAAAAGTCTTATCCTAAGAGATGCCGAATCCGAAGCTGTTCCGTGCCCTCTCCCCCCTCGTATATTTTGTTTAAAAAGATCCTCTCCAGCCGGCGGGTGGAGGGGAGAGGAAAGATCAAGAACAACAAAAAAGAGAGGAGAAGTTACCTACCCCTACTGGAGCATGAGTCCCAGAGTCAAAAACTCCCTCGCCTGGTCCATTTGGACGTGTGGGGAGCTGCCTGGCTTTGTTTAGTCTTCCTGGGTTGGTAATGACATCAAGTTGAGAAGGGTTGGGGGGGTGGGGGAGGGAGAAGAGAAGGAGGAGGAGAGGAACCCTATTCCCCCCCCTTTTCCCCCCTTTTCCTGTGAAAGCTTTAAGTTCGGTTCTTCCTTGTTGCCTTGCTGAGGCTCTTCGAGGCGAAGCGACGCGGCTTGGGAGACAGGATCTGGCCCCTTGGCCCAACCATAGAGTCCTGGGTGTCTGTTGTTATTCTGGAAACGGCAACCCCCTCCTCTCTTTCTCTCTTCCCTCCTTCCTTCCTTCCTTCCTTCCTTTCTCTCTCTCTCTCTCGCCTTCTCGATGCCTCCCTCTCTCTCTCTCTGCCTCGTTCCCAAGCTTCTGCCGGCCTCTCTATAGACTGCATGTTCGCAGCTGTCTACACTCCAAAGCCTTATGCAGTGACCTCCGACGTCACAGCCCCCGCCAGCCAATCAGCGCCCCCGCTTCCCCCCCCTCCATCCCTGTCTTGCAACACATCAGAGCATCCTTCTCTAAGCCCGGGATGGTACAGCGAGAGCTTTTTATAGGGGGAAAATAAGAGGAAGCGACCCATTTGCGGTACGTTTTTGGCAGACTTCCCCCCCAACATACACCCTCCATTTGTATTATTAGCAGGATTTGGAGGGTCCGACGAGGAATGTGTTGTTTTGATGTGCCTGCCTCTTTAATTCCTCCCCCCCCCCAAGTTTATTTGGTGGAGATGGGACTGTGGGGCAACTTTAAAGGGAGTTAAGCTGAGGAAAGGAGGTGTCAAAACTGACACCCCTCCGAAAGGGATCAAAACCGGTAGGTTATTATTATTATTTTTTCCCCCGAGGAAGATTAAAACAATTCATTTCACTTACTTAGCTCCTCGGTTAATGTATTGCATTTCTTTATCTATGGGTTTTTTTTTTGGGTTTGTTTGTTTTTTTGAAGGGGCAGAGGGAGAAAGGAAGAAATAAACTGTTCTGTTTGCTGGTGAGTTTATGTGCTTTCCGCCCCCTTTTTGCAATATATACGTATAGATAAGCAAACCGTTTTAAGTAAAAGTGACAAGGATTTCTAAGAAGGATGAGAGTTATTGTTAGATTTAAAGCAGATGGGGTGAGGGCGGTAACAGAGACAACCCGTTTCGTGGGATAGGTAGACTGTGTCTAAGAAATATTCCGGAAAAGTTGTGTGTTTTTTTTTTGGGGGGGGAGGTGGGATCTACCCTGGTCTGGGGTGTAACATGAATGTTTGTTTATAAAGAAATTAGAATGGAGCCTCAGCGCAAAGGTCTCTCTCTCTCTCTCTCTGTGATATCGTTGTGACATGTACGTCCTGATGATTAAAATGTTGATCCTGAATATGTTTGCCTGGAAAGAAGCGCCCCCGCTGCTGTCTGGAGCGGATGAGGGAGGCTCGCCGAGCGCTCACTGGGCAAGTGGTGATACTGCAGGCGACCGGACTCGGAATGCCCTCTTCTTCCCCACTTACCCGAGACTGGGCCTGGTTGGACTCTATAGGACTTACTTTTAAGCAGACATAGGACTGCGCCATAAACTGATTGATATGCCAGTCAGAAGGTTTATTAGGCCAGGAGAGCAAAATCTCTTTGTTTTTATTTGATTTTAAGGACTTTATGGTTGAATCCGTCTTTATCACGTTTTATGTTCCTAAGCCGCCTTGAGCGCTACCTAGTATTGGAAAGGTGACGCGCGAAGGGAATGGGGAAAAAAAAGAGGAAAGTTTGAACGGAGAACTTTTCAGGAGAGGTGGGTGGTACAGATCCGGTGGTCTTCCAGGTTTCTACATCTGACAAATTTTTAAACACCTGCTCCAGTTTGTTTAATGGCGTGTGTGTGTGTGTTGTATATGCCTTGTTGAAAAAAAAATCATATGATATGGAGGGAGGACCTGCAATGGAAGGGGAGTTCTAGGAATATAAACTCTTGAACTCAATTAGGCTTGGAGAGGTTGTAATCTTGTCTCAGCTACATCTCCTTACCTGGGAGTAACTGAACACGGTAGGACGCCATAGGGCTGGTTGGTAAATAGATTTGTGGGTCAGATTTACGGTATATACAAATACACAGACCATACATACACAAGCATGCGCTTCCCTTTTTTCCTCCTCCTTGGTTCGTTCTATTTACTTCAGATCAGAATCTGTGTGTACAGGGTTTTACAGATCGCTTCATCCAGACAGCACTTGTTGTTGGGGGGGGGGGGGGTTACCCCTTTTATCAGCTCCCACCTCCTCACCAAAGAGTAGCTTTTAAGAGAATCCCAAATTCCTTTATCCAATAGAAGCTTAGAAACTTTCCTGTCTCTTGGACAAACTTCTCACTGGAAACCCAATGATTTTCAGTCCAGAGACTCAGGCTTGAGAAAAACATCCGTTTTTTTAAAAAAAGAAGTCTAGCTTTAATTACCACCTCTAGTTCTTCTTTGGCTCAAACAACATCAAGATGAACGCAGCTTAAGTATTTTGCATGTACCCGAGATTTTAACCCTCTTCTCCTCTTCCATTTGATCCTTAGAATTATTATTATTATAACAAAATATTATTATGTAAAGATATAGTATGTAACAATAAGACGTACAACTAATTAATTAATTAATTTGTAATTTCTCCCACCTTCATTGACAATGAAAACAATAACTAAACAACACAATAGAACGCCATTAAAAACTAATGAGGATGATGGTAGTGCTGTATGGTGTTTATTTCAGGTTTCTTTTTATGGGGTGGATGACTTTAAATATTTTCTTCTGCTTTATACCTCTTGTTTTAAACTGGTATCTAAACGTATTTTGGGAAATCAAGATATCTCGAAAACGGTCAGTGAACAAAAGTTTAAGTATATTAAATAGACTGCTTGATTTCTAATTATATTTTGATGGGTTGTGAACGGTCCAGAGAGTGTTTGTGCTAATTAGGTAGTATAGAAGTTGAAATAATAAGTAAACTATAAATATATTAGTGTCCAAGTGCTCGCCCTGAGTGTAAATCGCTCTGAGCTGGGGGGTATATTTTAAATTCTGTCAAAAGGAATGGCTTATGTTTCTCTGTCAAGTTGTTTACGATCTAGTCGCCAGTTTTCCTATCAAAACAAATGAACAAACAGGCCAAACCTCTGCTTGAGTGTCTCTCCTACAATGTTAGAGCAGAAGAAGCGGGTGTTTTGTTTGTTTTTAAAGTAGGAATGGTCGAAAGAAAGTTAAAACGAGATGTTTCTATGGGTTCAAATTGATTCACGAAGTTTACATGAAAACTAGCTTGGTTCTTCGGCTTGCTTCCCCTCTTCCATTTCCCACACTTTTTAGAAGCCCGGGAACACCCCGAGAGTTTGTAGAATCGTTCAGGCTTAGCCCAAAATTCACTAAAAGGGATTAATTCTCTCCTACAGTCTTTGAGGGACAAGGCGGACCTTTCCCAACCCGCTCTAGCGAGATTCACAAGCCCGCAGCGAAGTCTTACAGATTCAAATTCTAAACTCATATTCAGGGAGTAAGACATGCAGATTTCTCAGGAGAAGACGTTTATTTCCAAACCTGGAATCTGAAATAACAAATAACCGCCCGAACCTGCAAACCAATCAAGACGATTTTGCTTTTTCATGGAATGGTGTTAGTTGCCAGCATTTCCATTCAAATCCATAGAATTTGCTTGCAAAAACATATTTTTAGGGAGAGGCAGGCGATGAGAAGGGGTTTGGATGCCCACGAATTTAGCCCCGGCCGAGGGAGGTGGTGCGAGATCGAGGTACTAAGGCCATGATCCCCAGCAGATCAACAGCCCCAATCTGTGCGTGTTTACTCAGGAGGATCCCCACCCTGCATAGGCTAGGTTATAAAGCTATGGCTTTACGAGGAGAGTCGCTTTCACGGAATTGAGTACGGCCTCCTTCCGGGTAAACACGGCTAAGAGGCTTAATTTATACGAAGTCTTCCAACAGGGAGGGGGCAGAAAGGACTTTGCATTGACAAATTCCGACGTAACTTTTGTGTATTGCGTGTTTCTGGCTTAGGCTACCGCTTGTCTGTTTGCTGACTCGTGGCTTCCCTCTCTTTAGGCAGTAAAATTTGGAAGAAATAAGGAGAGGAAGACAGTGCTCGTATTAAGGGGGGAGGCGGGGGAGTAGCAGCGGGCTCTGAATTATTTCTAAAGCCCCCGCCCATGGACCCCTCCAAAGTCAGGGACCCCAAATCTCCCCGTAGAGGCTTCTCAAACCAGTTAGTAAGGAGGGCTCTCAAAAGAGGAGCTTTAATTTAAACAACGGGTAAGGGAAAGAAAATGGGGGCGGGAAGGAAGGAAGGAAGGAAGGAAGGAAGGAAGGAAGGAAGGAAGGAAGGAAGGAAGGAATGGCATAAAAGGAGAAAAAACTCAGCAGGTAAACAAGCAAGACCGAGGAAAGAAAAAGGAGAGAGATAAAGAATGGGGAAAAGGGAAAGAGAGACGAAAGGAAGAGAAGAGAGAAGGAAAAAGGAAACCAGAAGAAAAACGAAGCCATTAAAATAGCAAGATGGAGAAAAAGGCGAGGGGAAGGGAGGAAGAAGGGAGATCCCGGACTGCCCGGCCTTTCCCATGCATTCCGCTCTCCCCTTGCGCCGCGGAGCCCCCCACTCCCCCGCCCGCCCTGCTCCGTTCCTCCCTCCTCCACCCGGCGAGGACGCGAGAGAGGAGGCTCTCCTTTTCTTCCTCCTCCTCCTCCTCCTCTTCCTCCTGCTGCTGCTGCTGCTGTCCAACCGCTCGGGCTGCAGACGGCTTCCAGCCCTCGCTCCGGGCCCTTCCCGGCGACAGCTGCCCCGGCGGTGCCCAGGGAGTCGTTCGCCTTTGACTCCGGGCCCCCAAGGGACCAGGGCTGACCGGGGGTGGGGGGGGGGTGGGGGAGGATCAGGGCGCGGGGGATGAGCCTCGGAGGCCCATCGACGCTCGGCCAGGGAGCAGCGGGGAGGCGGCGGGGAAGCGGAAGAGGGCGACCGACCCCCGGCTGCGGGTCGTGGCGCTGATCCCGAGCTCTCCCTGGCCGGCCGGTCGAAGGCGGGCTCCCAGGACCGAGCAGCCTTGGGCAAGGGCGATGCCCGCTCTGTCCGCCGCTCCTTGGCTCCCCTTCCCTCTCTCCGTCAAGACCGCTGAAAGAGCCATTGGCTGAACGGCAGCAACCCGGGAGGAAGGCTTGAGGGCCCCCGAACTTCCTCCTCTGCTCAATCCGCGCTTTTTCCCGGCAAGAGCGCCAGCAGATGCAGAGCGCAGCAGATCCAGGCATGCTTCTCCAGAAGGAGGGCTCGCTTTCTAATAACACACTCGGTGTATTGTTGTTGTTTGTGGTCGTCAAGTGGCCTCCGACTTTTGGCCACCCTGTGGTGAATGGGCGATCTCCGAAACGTCCTCTCCTCAACAGCCCTGCTCGGTTCTTGCAAACTCAAGCCTGCGGCTTCCTTTAGGGAGTCAGTCCATCTCGTATTTAGTCTTCCTCTTTTCCTGCTGTCTTCGACCATTCCCAGCATTATTGTCTTTTCCCGAGAATCTTGCCTTCTCATGGTGTGCCCAAAATAGGACAGCCTCAATTTCAACATTTTTGCCTCCAGAGATAGTTCAGGCTTGATATGATCCTGGACCCCCTTGTTCCTCTTTCTGGCAGTCCAGGGTATCTGCAAAGCACTCCTCCAGCACCACATTTCAAGTGAACTGTTTTTCCCCTTCCGTCAGCTTTCTTAACTGTCCAGCTTTCACGTCCATACAAGGTGATTGAAAATATACTTTCTTAGGAGTAATTCCGCTGAATTTAATAGGGCTTGCTTCTAAGGAAGCAGATATGGGAGTGCACTGCTAGTCAATTAAGTGTGGCAGGCTTAATTTAACAGGCAAAGTGATTTTCTACTTACACCTCCCCACCTAATACAGCTGACCTTGTTGCAGTTCTGGTGTATTTCCATAGTATGTGTGTGTAAATTAAACAGAACTGACTTCTGAGAAAACAATTTAAGATGATCATACAGGATTTACTGTTAGCCAGTTTTATTCAACTTGAACATTCCAACCCCATAATTTCCACCACAACACCCATAATCCTCAATCAGCATGGCCACTGAGATTATGGGAGTTGCAGTGCTAAACCACTGGAGCATCATGTCAGGGAAGTCACCAGTAAATTAGTAAGTAAGTAAGTAAGTAAGTAAGTAAGTAAGTAAGTAAGTAAGTAAGTAAGTAAGTAAGGAAGGAAGGAAGGAAGGAAGGAAGGAAGGAAGGAAGGAAGGAAGGAAGGAAGGAAGGAAGGAAGGAAAGGAAGGAAAGGAAGGAAGGAAGGAAGGAAGGAAGGAAGGAGCTGATGATGGAAGGAAGGAAGGAAGGAAGGAAGGAAGGAAGGAAGGAAGGAAGGAAGGAAGGAAGGAAGGAAGGAAGGAAGGAAGGAGCTGATGATGGAAGGAAGGAAGGAAGGAGCTGATGATGGAAGGAAGGAAGGAAGGAAGGAAGGAAGGAAAGGAAGGAAGGGAAGGAAGGAAGGAAGGAAGGAAGGAAGGAAGGAAGGAAGGAAGGAAGGAAGGAAGGAAGGAAGGAAGGAAGGAAGGAAGGAAGGAAGGAAGGAAGGAAGGAAGGAAGGAAGGAAGGAAGGGTAATGTGACACAAAGTATGATTAGCTAAGGAAAGCTTGCACAGACATGAACTGTTCTCTTGTTTCTGATATTTGTCATAATCATTATTGGTAGACATAAACACAGATCCTTAGTCTGCTACATTCTTGAAGAGTTACCAGTTCATTGATCAATCAGAAGATAAAGCAAAAGAAGTTAATTCACTCTGTGACAGAGTATTTATTTTATTTATCTACTGCCTTTCAGAGTGGCCCACATGCCGTCTTCCTTCCTTCCCCAACTTTGTATATTCACAGCAGTCCCGTCAAGTCAGTGAGGCTAAGAAAGAGTGGTTGTTCCAAGGGCACCACGTAAGCTTCCTGGCAGACCGTGAAGATCGGCCATCTTACTTCAAGCCACTACACAGCATTGCCTTACCTAGCCCAGTGTGGTCTGGCATTAACACCCTCAGGCAAAGGTCTTTGCCATAATCTCTCCCATTGACTCTGTTTTGAATGGGGGTGGGGGAAACATGCACGCAGGCATGCAATACTCATTAAGGATAAAGAAGGAGCCCTTACAGGCCAGGCCTGTTCCCTCTTGAACAGCTTTCAACAGCAGGTTTCAGGAGAGCCTCGGGAGTTTGATCTGGATTTAGGTTTTGAAAATTGCCAGTGTAATGCCATCAGGATATATGAGAGTCTGTAGGAAAGAGATCTATATATTCCTTCCTTTATTTCCAATATGCAGCCTATGAATGTTGTCATTTTTGCAATGAAACTAGTAATACGTGTGTACACACACACACACACACACACACACACACACACACACACACACACACACACACACACACACGAAGATGGTATCAGAAAGCTTTAGAAACTAAAGCTTTGCAGAAGTATAAAGTGTCTTGAGGGAATTTTCTCCCCACATCTTACTTGTATGCAATAATTATGGACGTCTCTCTGGTACTGGGATGCTTATAGTGTAAAACTAACAGAGGGCAGTTAGTTGTCTCTGGTAAGCTACCTTAACAAGAGTTATCTTATAAATAGTGGGGTATAAATAAAAGAATAGGTAAAATAAGACAGAGGATTATATGGATTATGTATGGCTTGGGACCTAGATATTTGAAGGTGCGCTTCTCCCTGGATAAATCTGCCCAGTCACAAAGATCTGCTGGATCGACCCTTCTTCGTGTCCCACCGCGGAGAACGGTTCTTTATCTTAAGACCCAGGGGAGGGCTTTCTCAGCTGTGGCATCCTGAATGCACGAGGTTTGTTTGGCTCTGACATTAACATTATTTTGGTGCCAAGTCAAAATATGCTTATTTTTTGGAGCCTCGGGGAGTTGAGGATTGTGGCCTATACAGGTTTTAATGCAATGGTTTCAGTATTTTAATTTTGTGCTTTAAAATTGCTTAATTTCAAATGGTTTTAAACATCTTCTGTTTCTAAATTGTTTCATACGGCTCTGTAACCCACCGTGAGACATAGAGCAGGCTATAAATTTTATAAATACATCTCTGAAGGCTGTATTTGGGTTTGTGGTTAAGGATTTAGGGATTAAGCCAAAGGCTTTCTGGCCAAGAGTGAATAATTCTGGAGGATGTGCCTCCATTCCTTTCCCCCATCTCCTGGGTTCCATTTCCCCTTCTAAGCAGGAAAAGGCATTGCTCTAGATTTAAAACTGAAGAAGCAGCATTTACAAATTTTGTCAGCAAGGCTGATGTAATAATAATAATATGATGTCAAGTCAAATCTGACTTATGGTAAATGTTTTTACGATTTTCTAGGTAGACAATACTCAGAAGTGGTTGGCCCTTCCCTTCTTCTGGGGGTAGCCTGGGATTGTGCAGCTTTCCCAAGGTCACCCAGGCTGGCTCTTCTCCCGGGAGGCCCAGTGGGGAATCGAACTCTGCAGCCAGAGACTTAAAACAATGAACTATCCAGCCACAGATTGATGTGGATGATGTATTTATACAGCAAAGTTAGTGTGCATGGTCCTTTGTGGAATACAAGAGGCCAGGTCTCTGCCTCCAAGGAGCTTACAATCAAAAATCCAAAGCACAAGGAGGAGAGGGAAATGGAGACACACCTGAATGGAGGAAGATTCTTTGAGACGTTTTGTGTCACTTCTTTCTTTCTTTCTTACTTTGATACATGAATTGCTAGTGCCTTGGAAATGATACCTTGCAGTAGTTTATTTGATGGGTACACCTCAATGCCCCTTCACGGATTGCTGCCTTGTCGTGGCGAAGGGGCTTGAGTAATTCAGAGAAGCGATGGGCTATGCAGTGCAGGGATACCCAAGACAGATAGGTCATAGTGGAGAGTTCTGACTAAACGCGATCCACCTGGAGCAGGAACTGGCAAGCCACTCCAGTATCTTTGCCAAGAAAACTCCATGGACAGAAACAAAAGGCTAAAAGATATGACACTGGAAGATGAGCCCCTCAGGTCGGAAGGCGTCCAACATGCTACTGAGGAAGAGCGGAGGACAAGGACAAGTAGCTCCAGAGCTAATGAAGTGGTTGGACCAAAGCCGAAAGGACACTCAGTTGCGGACGTGCCTGGAAGCGAAAGGAAAGTCCGATGCTGCAAAGAAAAATACTGCATAGGAACCTGGAATGTAAGATCTATGAACCTTGGTAAGCTGGATGTGGTCAAACAGGAGATGGCAAGAATAAACATTGACATCCTGGGCATCAGTAAACTAAAATGGATGGAAATGGGCAAATTCAATTCAGATGATTATCATATCTACTATTGTGGGCAAGAATCCCGTAGAAGAAATGGAGTAGCCCTCATAGTCAACAAAAGAGTGGGAAAAGCTGTACTGGGATACAATCTCAAAAATGATAGAATGATTTCAATACGAATCCAAGGCAGACCTTTCAACATCACAGTAATTCAAGTTTATGCACCAACCACCGATGCTGAAGAGGCTGAAATTGACCAATTCTATGAAGACTTACAACGCCTTCTAGAACTGACACCAAAGAAAGATGTTCTTCTCATTATAGGGGATAGCAAGGAGAGACAAGAGGGCCTTCTTAAATGAACAGTGCAAAGATATAGAGGAAAATAATAGAAATGGAAAAACCAGAGATCTGTTCAAGAAAATTGGAGATATTAAAGGAACATTTTGTGCAAAGATGGACATGATAAAGGACAAAAATGGTAGGGACCTCACAGAAGCAGAAGACATCAAGAAGAGGTGGCAAGAATACACAGAGGAATTATGCCAGAAAGATCTGGATGTCCCGGACAACCCAGATAGTGTGGTTGCTGACCTTGAGCCAGACATCTTGGAGAGTGAAGTCAAGTGGGCCTTAGAAAGCATGGCTAACAACAAGGTCAGTGGAGGTGATGGCATTCCAGTTGAACTATTTAAAATCTTAAAAGATGATGCTGTTAAGGTGCTACACTCAATATGCCAGCAAGTTTGGAAAACTCAGCAGTGGCCAGAGGATTGGAAAAGATCAGTCTACATCCCAATCCCAAAGAAGGGCAGTGCCAAAGAATGCTCCAACTACCATACAATTGCACTCATTTCACATGCTAGCAAGGTTATGCTCAAAATCCTACAAGGTAGGCTTCAGCAGTATGTGGACCGAGAACTCCCAGAAGTAAAAGCTGGATTTCGAAGGGGCAGATGAACTAGAGACCAAATTGCTAACATGTGCTGGATTATGGAGAAAGCCAGAGAGTTCCAGAAAAACATCTACTTCTGCTTCATTGACTACGCAAAAGCCTTTGACTGTGTGGACCACAGCAAACTATGGCAAGTTCGTAAAGAAATGGGAGTGCCTGACCACCTTATCTATCTCCTGAGAAATCTATATGTGGGACAGGAAGCAACAGTTAGAACTGGATATGGAACAACTGATTGGTTCAAAATTGGGAAAGAAGTACAACAAGACTGTATATTGTCTCCCTGCTTATTTAACTTATATGCAGAATACATCATGCGAAAGGCAGGACTGGATGAATCCCAAACTGGAATTAAGATTGCCGGAAGAAATATCAACAACCTCAGATATGCAGATGATACCACTCTGATGGCAGAAAGTGAGGAGGAATTCAAGAACCTCTTAATGAGGGTGAAAGAGGAGAGCGCAAAAAATGGTCTGAAGCTCAACATCAAAAAAAACTAAGATCATGGCCACTGGTCCCATCACTTCCTGGCAAATAGAAGGGGAAGCTATGGAGGCAGTGACAGATTTTACTTTCTTGGGCTCCATGATCACTGCAGATTGTGACAGAAGCCAAGAAATTAAAAGATCCCTGCTTCTTGGGAGGAAAGCGATGACAAACCTAGACAGCATCTTAAAAAGCAGAGACATCACCTTGCCGACAAAGGCCCGCATAGTCAAAGCTATGGTTTTTCCAGTAGCGATGTATGGAAGTGAGAACTGGACCATAAAGAAGGCTGACCGCCGAAGAATTGATGCTTTTGAACTGTGGTGCTGGAGGAGACTCTTGAGAGTCCCCTGGACTGCAAAGAGAACAAACCTATCCATTTTGAAGGAAATCAACCCTGAGTGTTCACTGGAAGGACAGATCCTGAAGCTGAGGCTCCAATACTTTGGCCATCTCATGAGAAGAGAAGACTCCCTGGAAAAGACCCTGATGCTGGGAAAGAGTGAAGGCAAGAGGAGAAGGGGACGACAGAGGACAAGATGGTTGGACAGTGTCATCGAAGCTACCAACATAAATTTGATGAAACTCCGGGCCTGGTGTGCTCTGGTTCATGGGGTCACGAAGAGTCGGACACGACTTAACGACTAAACAACAACAACACCTCAATGAGTTCAACTTACAGTATCATCCAGGCATGTCTGTATTATGTTGGTGTGTTACATGCTGTCAAGTCAGAACTGGTTTATAAATATATAAATAACATGAATATATAAATTATAGGATATAAACCCTAACAGGGTTTCAAGGTAAGTGAGATACTTAAGAAGTGGTCTTTCCAATGCCGTCCCCAACGTGAGTTTCCATGGCTGAGTGGGGATTTGAACTCAGGTCTCCTGAGTCTTAGTCCATCTTTCTATCCACTACAGCTCACTGGGTATGTCTACTCAGAACTAAATCTCACTGAACTGAATCGGGCATATTTACAGTTACAGGAATGTCGTCTTTATGTTCAAAGGGGCACTACCAAAAGCAGTGAAGACTGAATCCCCATATTTAGAGGATTCCTCCAAGTGGGTTTAGGTCTCTGGCTGCAGAGCCAGTGGTTGGGGGTTTGATTCCCCCACTGTACCCCCACTGGGCAAACTGTACAGTCCCAGAGCAGCCCGCAAAAGAGGGGAAGGGCCAACCACTTCTGAGTATTCTTTACCTGGAAAACCCTGAAAAGGATGGCCATAAGTCAGAAATGACATGACAGCACCTGATTATTATGATTCCCAGTGTGGAGTAGTGGATAAAGTGATGGACTAGGACTCCAGAGAACAGGGTTTCAAATCCCCACTTGGCAATGGAAAACCATTGTGAGAATGGAACTGGTAAAACCACTCCTTAAATATCTCACTTACCTTGAAAGCCCTATTAGGGTTGTTATAAGTTGGTTCCACCTTGATGGCACAGACCACACACACACACACAAACATTTATAACTATTCTGGAGTTCTCTCCATCACTGTTCCTCATTTTCCTCTTCTCCCCCCCTTCTATTTCTTTATTTTCCCCCATCCTCTTTTATCCTTCTCTTTTTAAATCCTTCTCTACTCTTAAAAAGAAGGAATGGTTTTAGGAGTGAGGTTTAAAGACCTCAAGATTATCATCTTTAGATGCATGTACCACAGCTTGATTTAAAATTATATGCACCCATTTGTTTTATATCTTCATCTACTCTGCCTTTCAAACATTGGGTTCCCAAAGTGGAACATGCACAACGATAACACACAATCGAAGAAAACACAAACAATGTAGATGCCTCTTTGACCTTCTTTACCTCCAGTTTCCCTCACCTTAGGTAGGGAATAGCTTTTGGTTAGCTTCTCTATAAGGTTAGCTTCATCAGATCAAGCCAAAGACTCCAGTATTTAGTCTATTGTCCTGTTGCCAACAGAGGACAACCAGCTAGCAACATCATTTTGGAAATCTATAAATTGGGCATGAGGGCATTTACTTTCCCTTCCATATTTAACCAGTCTCGCTGTGTTGGCCATTTTAGCAAATGATGATGTTATTTCTTTTGGTGTAAGGTTGATTTTGAGCATACCCTTCCATTGCAACATATTCAGACTTACCCAGGAGTGAAATGATTTCAGTTCTGATGACAAAAGTATCTTTTCTTCTTTTAATGTGACATTTATTCATTGTATGGCCTGCTTTAAAAAGTTTTTGATTTGTTTGTTTCTAAAAGGAACACTGTCATTCTTTGCTTTCCTCTTTTGCATTTTTTAAAAAAGTTGGTGGTTGCTCATTCTCTTTGTGCACTGGGATGAAGCTTGTTTGGGTTACAGGATATAAAGAGAGGGCTAAGGGATATTAGATCTGCAATTGCTTAAAAAGTTGCACAAAAGGATATGATTAACCAATGCCCCCCTCCCTTTTTAAACATACCTCTTTCTTAATGATTTTAGGAACCTGGAAGAGCAGCGGTCTGGAAAGCATAGCACTTCCCTCATAAAACCGCTAAAGCAAACCTGCCTTTTGATCAGATGAGTTTTGAAGGGTTACATTGATTTATTGTCAGGATTTCCTGCCAAAGACTCCTTTAGTTTGGTCATTCATTTGGGAAGGAGGTGAAGAAAGCTCAGTGAATAGAAGAAAGTCGTTTCCTGGTTTTATACAGCCTGCTTCCTGTGCAAGGTGTATGTGTGGGGTCACGAATATGGTAAGGGTTTCATCATGGGAACTGTGGTGTGTGTGGGAGAGAGCGTGTAGGCAAGGGGCGGGGGATTTTTTTAAAAGTTCACTTTTATTGAAGTGGTTTGTTTGTGGTCTGTACTTCATTAATCATACTCCTGTAACAACAACAGGTGGCTAGATAGCTCAGTGGTTTAGATCTCTGGCTGCGGTGTCAGAAGGTTGGGAGTTCAATTCCCCCACTGTGCCTCCTGTGAAAAGAGCCAGCCTGTGTGACCTTGGGCAAGCTGCACAGTCCCAGGGCACCCCCTGGAAGGAGGGAATGGGAAACAAATTCTTAGTACTGTCAACCTGGAAAACCTGGGAAGGTTTGCCATAAATCAGAACTGACTTGATGGCACCCAATTATTATTATTTTAACAACAGCAGCAGTATGATTGATTATTTATTATTGCCTTCCTTCCTTTATTTCCTTCATGAATTTTCTGCCAAGTAAAATTTTTATTGTATTCTCGAAGGCTTTCATGGCCGGGATCCGATGGTTGTTGTGGGTTTTTCGGGCTGTTTGGCCGTGTTCTGGAGGTTATTTCTTCCTAACGTTTCGCCAGTCTCTGTGGCTGACATCTTCAGAGGACGGGAGTTAGAACTCTGTCTGTGTTCTAACTCCCGTGCTATAGAGGGCTTTGCAGCCCCTTGGCTGTGATTCAGGCAACGATTATCATTAGATTCTGGTCCCCAGAATGCCTGGTTGTTGTTATTACATGTAAACATTCCTCTTAACCAGTAGAACAAGAATATTTACTCATTCATTTAAAATATTTTTACCCTGCCTTTCTCCTAAAAAAGAATAAAACAGAATGTGTTTAGACTGGCACAATGATTTACGATCTAATGGATGTGATGTGTGAGAACATAACAATGAGGAAGGAAGGGGAAAAAAAATTGAAACATTCTAATGCCAGATCTTACATAACGGTTATGTAAGAAGCAGATGGAAAGCCCACTGCAGGATTCAGGTCTGGAGAATCCAAATGACAGTTGGTCCCAATCACAGCCAGGATAAATTTAAATACTTGCCTTTATCTGTTTTTTTTTTCATTTATCTATCATATAGATTTAACAAATCTGTGAGAGCAAAAAAAGGTGTGTGAGAAAGAGAAAGGTGTGCAATTTATGTGGTATAAAGCTGTTGTTTCCCTTCACCCCAGATAAACAAACAACAAATTTTTTGTGAGAATAAAGCAAAGTTTTTGTGTGTGTGTGTGACTGAGAGAGAGAGAGAGACAGAGAGAGAATCTAGACAGATTGCTTTATATATGTATTAAAACATTCTGTTGCATATCCTGAATAGGTGTGTAATTTTACTGACTAAAATCTGTGAAAGCTGTTGAGGTTTTTACAACCTTGCAGCTGCCTGTTGTTTGTTTGACTGGGAGTGAGTGAGTGAGTCTCAGAGTGAGTTATTGAGACGTTAAGTGCCAGTTAATGAGAATGGGGTGGACTATCTGGGGAACCTGTAGTTATTCTCCTCTGTGGTTCTCTGTATTTCTATTATGTAGCAAAAGGAATTTAACCAAAAATTCAAAACTGCAACAAAAGCTAAGTGTATGTACTAGAGGCACAGCCAGAGAACTCAGGTTCCCTGAGATGCAGTTCCAAAAACTAAGTTTTCTAGGCTTTGACTAAGCTGCATAGCAATTAGATTTCCATGGTTGTAACTGGCTGTGTCTTCTAGTGTATCTTCAGTTACAAATAGCAACTTATTTGAAATTCTTTTTGCCGATTAAATTGTAGTTGTTACCTAATGAGGGATATGTTCACTACCTCTGCAGGGTAATTCTAACGTGACAGTAGCTTTTCTTATTAGGAGGATGTGGCCTCGCTAAATGGTGGAGGAGGAATATCACAGGGTTTAAGTGTCAGCTCTAACTGTGCCACATGCTCTTGGGGGGGTGGGAAGAAGGCGAATGTGTTTATATTTAGGTTTTTTTTTAAAAAACAACAACAACTAGAAGGGACTTCTAGCTATTTTGAGGGAAAACACTGAGTTATTTTTAAAATGCCGTCATAAGAGTACTTTTTGGGCCTTTGTAACTATAAATGTAATGAATTACCTTTGAAAATAACTTCTCAAGGTGTGAACATGCATGTGTGTACCGGCCATCTCTGCACCACACCTCAACATTAAGCATTAGAGAGGCAGTGTCACTCATCAGATGTGGACTGAGAGGAAAGCAAAAATCTACATTTCGAACGCACGGGATGCAAGTCCCAGATGAAACAGTGTCACTTCTGTGGTCACAGGAATGCTTGTTCTTTCCCAGCGCCTGCATTTAGATCTTCCATGAGAAGTCTACCAACTTCACAGGTTGCTGGCAGGATCTTTTAAGTTCTCTTTCCCCATCCTCATCCTGTTTTCTCACCTCCTTCTACCAAGTTCTAAACCAGCTGCTCTGAGTTCATGTCATTTAAATGTTCTCCTTTACCAGGCTAGGATGTGGTCCAGACAAAAAAGTCTGGCACATTTTTGTATCTCCATTTCAAAGATGCCAGGTGGAGTGAACTGGAGGGGAGATGAACTACCTTGATCCCTCAACACCCACCTTCTCAGTCTAGATTATATCCCCCCCCCCCGCTTCTAAAGTGAAAGACTGTTAGAAAACATTCTTCCATGTGTGTTACTTTTCTTCTCAACACAACTGAGTTTTGCTACACTCAGGACTGGGTATCTCCAGGGTTGAGCCGTGCAGAGAAATCCCACTGAGAATACCAGGGACAGAAAATGAATCAGAGTATAATAATGATTGTTTGAAAAGTTTCTCTCCTATCGCCTATATGGAAAAATTACTTTCAACTTTGTCTTTGTCAAGGTTATTTAGTCACTTTGAGTTCCCATTTGAAGAAAAAAAGATATACTTTAAAAAAACAGTTTAGGGTGAGCTAGCCAAGTGGGAGTCAGAAGACCAAATGCTTTAGGTTAAAAAGTTATTTTTCTGCCATCCTCTTTTCCTACCTTGTGTTTAAGAGCCAACACAAGAGGAAAACAGCAGCTCCGAGACAGATTCCAATGCTATTGAATTCCAGTGCCCATCAGCCCAGTCTGTTTGGACTAGGGAGAGAGATGACAGAAGCAGTAGTTCATTAACAGCTATGGGAAAACAGTCCCCCCCCCCTTTCTTTGGCATCGGGTTAATTTGAAAACAGGAGGCCTGGGTGTTACTGCCATGGGCACAACCCATTATGCTTCAGTCCCCCAAGTCTGTAAAATGGACATAATAATGAGAGAAAGATAGGACAGGATTACCTGAAAATTAGAAGCTATAAAAGAAGAGTCACCATCTTTTCTTTTATGAACAAAAAGTCTGTGCCTTTAATGTTGCTCCACGGGCAACGTATCTGTCTATCTACATATCTGAGGATTAAGCTTTGTCTTGTATAGAAATTTTCTGATGGGGAAGGTTTAGCATCTGATTTTCTGCCTCTGATCCTGCTGTTTAAAGCATACAAATGATGCTTTTAAAATATGCCTATTGTACATCACGGGGGGTGGGAGTCAAAGATTAGCAAATTCGTCCATGAGCATTGCTTTCTCCAGCATGCACTAGAGCAAGAAAATGGGAGTCACCTGTCGTTCCAACTGTAAAAATATCTCATTCTTCTTGTCTCTTAGTAGATCTGGTTTCCTTGCTTCTCACAACAGGCTTGTAAAGCAGGTCATTCAATGCCTTGCCCCACATGCCACACTTATGGTGTAGAAAGAGGAGTTTGGAGGACCACCTCCTCTGATCTAGAAACCATACCCATTACTCCAAGAAGTAGATGTGGTTCCTGCACAAAGCTAGGGGGATGTCTCACCCCAAAACTTCACCTGGATTCTTCTCTCCCCCCTCCAGCCCCTCCAGTTAAGAGTCACCTAAGCCTACAAGTGTGTGTATGCAGTGGCTAGCGACAGCCTTTTCCAAGTTAGGTCTCTAGATGTTGCTTGACCGTACTTCTACCATTTCCAGTCAGCACACCCAGCGGCCAGAGATATTAATGGGATTTGTCATGCATTTCATGCCACCCTTGCTTCCGAATATGGTTCTCCCACTGTTCGTGATCTTCTTGATGTATATCCTCCGTGATTGCTTCCTGTCACTTCTAATTCTCTTTGAAGGGTCAGCTTGTTAGAAAGGCTATTGATCATATTTTAATTCCACTCCTTTCCGCAGAGAAGTTCAAGAGTAGGGCCTCCCCCGTTTCAGCCTCCCAATAACTCTGCGAGGGAGGTCAGGTTGAATGGGACAGATGCAAAGGCGGCGGTAGATACGTCACATAAACAAAGCAAGCAAGCAAGCAAGCAAGATGACCAGATGACTTTCACACCTAAGCAGAGGCTTTACACACAAATCCCCAGTCTCCACAAACTACCCTGTGTGAGAGGCACTTTTAGAGAGACCTGCAACAAAATGTTGCAGCATGGAGTCCCCTTATGAATGGTGCCACCAGCTGGCTAGCCAGGCCCTCTTCCAGGATACTCTGTTCCATTTCTCCTCCTCCTGGTCATTCATATCTCCCTCTCCGTTACCAGCCATCAGCATCCCAATGCCACCAAGCACATTGATTCTGGAATGTTTTGTGAGATCCCCCTTCCCACACAAAGATATTTTTGTGCTTGTGGAAATCCTGGAGTTTTCTCCCCAACGCTGTTGATATCTCCCCTTTATGTATGGTTGGTGCCATTTTATCTATTGGAGCATCCAGATTCAGAAAATGAGCTTGCTATTTATATTTATATATAACTCCCAGTGTGATGCAGTGGATAAAGCGACGGACTAGGACTCTGGAGACCAGGGTTCAAATCCCCGCTTAGCCATGGAAACTGACTGGGGGAGTAGAGCTGGTAAAACCACTCCTTAAATACCTAATTTACCTTGAAAGCCCTATTAGGGTCGCTATAAGTCAATCCCAACTTGACGGCACAGAACACACACACATTTATAGAAGGATTTTTGTTATGGAATGGGTAATTATGGAAGTATAGAAAATGTATGTACCAAAGGTAATGTACTACTATAGCCGTATTCAGAGGAATCCAGTAATATATTGTTACAGACCTATCATGGTTCAAAATGCCCCTCAGCAATGGCTTTGTGTGAGTTGCAAGGAGTGCATTGCACAGTATCTTAATAGTCATGCACGTGCCTTTACACACATGTCCGTGTGTAATGATTCAATGGATCATTATTCCACATTCAGTTTTAACTTCTACAGCAGAGATGGGGAACCTACCTTACAAACCTATTGTAAGAAGCAAGGAAACAAAGAGAGAAAAAGGATGAAACCTGTTTACCATTGGAAAGACAGGTGAATAGCATGCCCTGGGGTGGATGGGAATACCTTCAGGCATGCTCCTTCCCAAAGTTCACTCTGTATAGGAAAGTGTTTCTGGCTAGATGAATGTGAAGGCAGGGCACCAGCCCTACCAATAGGTGAGGCCATCAGCTTAGGTACCAGATGCTAGGAGGTAGCAGCAAGATGTTCACCAATACAGGCTGTGATACCAGCCTGCTTGCTGCCTTCATGTTCAACAGGGGACATTCTGCTCTTGTCAGTATTGCATCACGCTTCTACTCTAAGCCCAGTTGATTTTTGTGCACAGAACTGGAAGGCTGCAGGCTCCATCTTGTGCTCTCCTTCAGGCAGCTAAATATCATAGAATCCGAGAATAATGGAGTTGGAAGAGGCTTAGAAGGCCATTGAGTTCAACCCCCTGCTCAATGTTTTGGGCCAGCTCTGACTGTAGCTTGTGTGTGGTTGCACGAGAAAGATGGGGCCAAAAGGGGCCAAAGGGAGGAAACTTAGCGAGAGAATCAGCTGCACTTGGGATTCTTGAAAGGGACACTGATGATCTGTGGCTTGAAACCAGACAAACCTAACCAATTCCCCTGTTCTCCAAGTGCCACTGGAGTAAGCTAACAAGTTGACAAAGCCTTGCATCTCATGCTGCTCCTTTTTTAAAATATTCACCAATACTTTAATATTTTCAGACAGCAAATAGCACAGGCAAACACATTTGGGATGTTAGAGGGAACTCCAAACCCCTCAATTATTCATATTATTTGCCCAACTGCTTGTAATCTGAACAGCAGATTCAAAATTAATAGGGTGTGTATTCAATATATATTTACGTTACGTCCTTCCTTCCTTCCTTCCTTCCTTCCTTCCTTCCTTCCTTCCTTCCTTCCTTCCTTCCTTCCTTCCTTCCTTCCTTCCTTCCTTCCTTCCTTCCTTCCTTCCTTCCTTCCTTCCTCCCTCCCTCCCTCTCTCTCTCTCTCTCTCTCTCTCTTGGTTTAGGTGTAGAACATATGAGAGCCCTTCTGACTCCAGATGAATTCATCTGGAACAATTGCAGCGCCCTTGGTTTGTACATTTAAGCACCCATTTGGCGGCGGCGGGGGGTGGGTGGGAAGGATAGGACAGGGCTTGGGAAAAGGTTCAATTAAAAAGGTGACTAAAAAGGAGATGAGGTTGAAGTGACTTTGCTACAAGGAAAGGCTAAAGTATTGGAGGCTTTTAAATTCAGATGAAAAGACTAAAAATGAAACTAATTATGATGTGCAGATGTGGGGGTATATACCTGTTGGCTGTATGTGTATGTTTTTAGGGGAAATTGGCTTTGAAGAAGACTGATTTTCAGTGGGGAAGTGGATAGCAGGGGTGCTTAATCCTCTCCCAGCCACTGCTTTCCTACAACTCCTTTCTCCTCCTAGCGCTCTCTTCATGGGGCTAGGTCTAGAATTATCTTTATTAACTTGCAATAGAGGTGTGGATGGGTGGCAAGAAAATAGTTCAGGAGGGGAATGTTGTGGCAGGGGAAAAACAACAGTGAAGGGAGGATTATGAACCCTCAACTGCTCCTTCAGTGAAAAAGAGATCCCCGTCCAAAGTAGCATGCATTTGTGTGAAAGTGCAGTTTGGCCTCATTGGGACTTGACCAGAGATAGGGTGGAGAAGGACAGAAAGGATCAAAACTATTTGAGGAAAATAATAAGGTCATAGGCTAGGCTGATGGTCAGATTCCAGAAGAGCTGGACAGGATTTGTGGCCTCTGCAGCTATGCAGGGAGAAGAACATGGGTGCTAGGGTTTTAGAAGGAGTGGTGCATCCCCATTGGTCAGTGAGGTCAGCTGACAGTGTTTGGATGAAACACCCTGAACCCACAGAACCTATTCTTCCTGCTTTGCTGACTCTACCTGGGGGCTGACGGCACAGAAAGTAAGACCCAGAGGTTGGCTGCTAGGAGACTTTGGTCTGAATCTCTGCTAAGCAAGGGTGGAAAGCCTCAGGCGCTTCAGGGACTGCATTGCCCTTCCCTGGAGCCCACGGGGTGGGGTGGGGGGGCTGAGCCCTGCCTCTGCTGCTGCTGAAACTGAGCAGTTTTGAAAAATATGGTGTAGCAAATGACGATTTACAGAAAAGTTATTGCCTCGCAAATTCCCTTCCAGCCATGAAGCCCAGTGACTAACTATGGACCAATCATTCCTTCTCATGCCAGCCCCCACCAGGTTGTGGTGTGGATCAGCCAGGCTAACTCCCAGGGCTGGCTCTGTGATGGAGGGTCACTGGGCAATGCGACCTTTGTCTCATACTGAGCTTCGAAAAAAACTACTTTTTATGGATGATGACTCCCATTCTCCAGCCAGTGACTTTGATGGGTAGGGGATTCTGGGAATTGTAGTCTAAAAGGCAGTCTTTCTGAGCTCTGCTTGGTTGTGCTTCTCTTACATTGGTTCCCCCCAACCCACCCAGCAGATCACTAATGCCATGAAAGGGCACTGTTTCCCCCACACTAAGCAAGGTGCATTGTATTTCTATTTGAAACATCGTCAACATTTCTAAATCTGTACGTATCTTTATAAGTTAGAATATTTATTTATTTATTTATTGGACGTATACACCATCTTTTCCCCGAGTGGCTGCCACTGAAGGAGGCCAAGAGTGGTAAAAATCAAATAAAGCAAAATTATTTCCAAACTTGAATCACAGAACTAACTTAGAAAATTAAGTTAACTTTAAAAACCTCAATAAAATATAGTCCTTACACTCTTAAAAGCCCCATATATTGTCTGTTGATTGGTATTTCTATAGTCCTTTGTATTTATCCTTTCTTTGTATGCTTTGCTGTAAATTACCCAGAGAGTACATAGCACTATGGGGTGGCATAGAAGCTGAGTAGGGGTAGAAGTATGGGTAGAAGTTGAAATAATAAATAAACAAACATGCAAATGTTGGGCAAATCCCCCCTTTTGTCCTCTTGGTTGGCGATCCACCCTAATTTAGACATTGATAAATTGTCAACTGGTAGCAAAAAAAGTTCATCTGAGCAATAAAGGTAAAAATACAGAATGTACATAGAAGAGTGAGAACGGAAGAAAACAACTACTACAATCTGGAAGGAAAAACATTCTCTCTTTCATAACCTCTAAAAGTACACTGGGTTGAATCTAGTTGTTACTTCCAATAAAAGCAATTTTGTTGTTGTTGTTGTTTAGTCGTTAAGTCGTGTCCGACTCTTCGTGACCCCATGGACCAGAGCACGCCAGGCCCTCCTGTCTTCCACTGCCTCCCGGAGTTTGGTCAAATTCATGTTGGTCGCTTCAATGACACTGTCCATCCATCTCATCCTCCGTCGTCCCCTTCTCCTCTTGCCTTCACACTTTCCCAACATCAGGGTCTTTTCCAGGGAGTCTTCTCTTCTCATGAGATGGCCAAAGTACTGGAGCCTCAGCTTCAGGATCAGCAACAGGAATAAATGCTGATTGGTAAGTGAACCTTTATGCGAATCCCATAGATTCAACGAGTCTACTCTAGCTTGGAAGTAGCAATAGAGCTTAGGCCATTGATGTTCATAGTGGTTTCAACTTGATGAAACTTGTTTATTTAATTTTTAATATTTGTATACTTATTGTTTTTAGCTTCTAAATATAGATCTTTTAATGATGTAAGCCACCTTGGTTCCTTTTAAGGAAAAAGGCTGGGTAAAAATATTTTAAATAAATTTATATAAATTTATGGGGTTGATGTGATGGTTTCGATTAGATCATGCACGCGGTGTGCTTTGGATGCACTGGTGCCCTCATGTTAAGCATTACTATACACAAAAATATGGGTGGATGCTACAAGCGCCTTAAGGTGTAAGCGTGGAAGAACTGTATTTGCTTATGTGCGTGAAAAGTTTAAAGGCAAACAAAAGTGCAGGAAGGACAGAAGAATCAAAGGGGAAAAAAGTGGGTGGAGAAGAGGAATTGACAATCAGGGGGGAAAAAAGGGTGAAGCAAAACCTAGAGAATCTGTGTCATCCATCTTCATTGTCTTCATATGTGGAAGAGCAGCCCTGGCATAAGGAAAAGCCACTATCAAAGTCTCGGCTTTATTTTATATCCTATAGATCAGGAGGGAGGCAAAGCTTTATTTTCGCCCAGAGACTGATATTTTATTTCTCTCTTACGGTTTTATGTGTGAGAGATGTCAAAAAGCTAAAATAGATTGCTAATGCATAAGCAAGAGGGAGCCGGTTTGGCATGCTCCGTGTCATGAGGTCTCTCGGGGAGAACAGGTTGGGGATTTAAGGCTGAAGGGAGACTCTGGGGGATTTTCTGCTAAAACATCTCTCTTCATAAATTCAACAGCATGGCCGGCTCAATAGGGAGATGGGAGTTTGTGAGGGGGAAAAGGCTGGGAAACGAGGCCTAAACGCTACTGCTGTTGCCACCGCCACCACCACACACAAAGGGATCAATTACTCGCCTTTCAATCTACATAACATCACTCCCCCCACACCCGCCTGCCCTGTGTTTCTGACATTTTACTCAGGGACTGGCGCACTGATGTGTGTTTTGCACCAGAAGCTTAATGCCTGGTTAAGTGTGGACTGCATGGCTGAAACAACAAGCAGTGCAAAAACATGCCATTCCTCTGCACTTTTGCAAAATACAGACAATTTCTTGTTTTTACAGTCATGAGTGCGGGTTATGATGGTCACCCCATGCATACCTGGAACTTCTTCTCTGACTGGTTCTCTTCAAAACTGGGATGTGTGTGTGTGTGTGCGTGTGCAGAGCAGTAAATCTCTATCTCTTTACATCTGTACAAACACATACACCCTGTTGGCCCAAGGAATTTTGCTGCCTGAGCTGAAGCAACTAATACTGCCTCCCCACCCCCACTCCCACCCCAATCAAGGTGCATTAGTACGGAAAGCCAGGCAGATTGGTCTCCCACCAGAGGAAGAAAATTCCTCAAGTATCTCTCACCATCTCTAACACACACACAAAAGCAGTAATAAGAAATTAAACCATCAACCGTATGCTGACCTTTCATTATAGCCATAATTTACTGTCTGATGGCTATCCCTCAAGGGTGAATGGTAGGGATAGCCATGTGTAGGTTTTTCAAAGAAATAGAGGTCAATGGTGTAGTAGTACAATTGGAACTACTCATCATGTGCAGTCCTTATAGCCCTCCCTCCTCCAGCCTCCAATAAGTGGAGTCCAAAAATTCAGGCAGCTGGACCAGTCCCTATCAAGAAGTGAGGAACATGTCTTTTGTGAAGCTAACGGTTCTTAACTGCCAATTCAAGACCAAAGCCCTCTCAATTGCCAGCTTGCAACAACATTTCTTTTCCCATTATTTTGAGGGTTGCAGGTAAGCTCAAAGGAAACAGAAAAGCCTAAGAGGGATGGCCGATGGCGTCATCATTCCTGCTATGTCTCTAGTCCCGGTACTTTGACTCTTTGAGTCCTGGTTCCAGTACCTCACTGGAGAGAGTTACATTCAAAGTTAAGAGCACACACACAAAAAGACATAGCATTGTTAAAATCTAGAGCTCTTCCACATCTAGGCAATATGGCATGCCTCTTTTCCTTCCGATTACAGCTTTTTTGGTGCAGGCTTTTGGAATAACCCTTAAAATCCTCATCCCCAAACCAAAGAAGGTTAAAAGACGGAACCCTCATCCAGATTTTAAGTGTAAAAGCATGTTGGGTTGTCATCCAGGTGGCATATTAGGGTGCATGGTTAAGCCTTACCCCCACGTCCCCTCTCACCTGGAAGCAAGGCAGACCTCTGGAAGGTCAGAGTAGACAACACTGATCTCTGCACATTCACAGACTTCTGTACATCCACCACAGTGGTGTGCAGAGGCACCTGTACGTAAACATGTTTACAGGTTTTTATTATTATTATTATCAGGACCCTCCCTTCCTCAAGGAAAATGCTATAAGTGAGTTCAGCTGAACATACTTCCTGGTTCCTCTGTATACCTTCAAAGGGAATACAGAAAGATCTGTCTAACTTCTGGAAGGGATATTGTGGGGCTCACCAGAGTCCCCACATCATCACATCTTCAATAGCCCTTAGGCTTAATCCCTAAATAGAAGTACAGTCAATTTGGGTCCCATGTCAAAGATCAGCCTTTCTGTGTGTGATACAGAAAACAGCCACTAGGGCCGGGCTCTTGTATTCTGAGCCAGGCTGGGGCCCCATGCAGCTATCGGGGAACCTTGGCAGAACATCAGGACCCTGGACAGCTCCCCTATGGACGACTGTCTGCAGCTGTTCAGAACAGTGAGTAAATTGTTGCTTCACCAAATGTCTGGAAATCAGTGTGGGCTTCCGTTGAGCTGTGTAGCAAAATGAATGGAGCCACTTTCCTATTAGGAGAGGAGGTGGTGTCGGCAATGTTTGGTTTTGAAAAATATAAGTAAACACAGTAACAGGAGCCACGAAAGAACTATATAAAATTGTGTGTAGTGCGGACAAAGTAGAAGGTGAGACATTATTTTTCTGAGCCTACAATATTAGAACCTGGGTCATGTAATGAACCTGAATAGTGGGAGATTTCGAACATTGTAAAGAAGGAGTACTTTACCCACTGCATGGTCAATCTATGGAATTTGCTATGACAAGATTTCTTTATTATTTAAATTCATAACCAGCTTATTCACCATAAGGTTTCAGGGCAAGGTATAACGATGCAGCGAAGGCTGCCAACTTAGAGAGGTTTAAAAGGGCATAAGGAACAGAGATAAGGCTGCTACCTGAAAGATGTGCATATTATTTCCAAGATCAGAAGCGAAGTGACTCTGAATATCAGTTGCTGAGGAACATAAGTGGGTTGATGTGTGTGTATGCACGTGCACATGTGCGTGTGTGTGTGTGTGCATGCATGTCATGCTTGTGGGCTTCCCCACTTGTGCATTTGCTTGGCAAGTGGAGGAGCTGAATGCTGGACTCCTCTTACATTTTAGGAAATGGAAATGTCAATATTGAAGAAGGTAACATAGGGAATTGCTTTATATTTTGCTCTTATGTGCCACTAAGTTAATTCTGACATATGCTGACTTTAATAGGGAATTTGAGGTATATGTGATGTTCAGGGACTGACTGGTTTACCATTGCCATCACCTCCATGAGTTTCCATGCCTGAGCGCGATTTGAATCTAGGTCTTCTGAGTCCTTATCAATCCAGGATTGTCTACTCTGGCTGTCCATGCTCTCCTAGACATAACTTATCCCATAAGCTGCTCCTTGGTCCCTGGTGAGGAATATTCTAGTTTTAAAATATTTTAAAATGTGCTTTTAAATTATTTTGTAGTTTTAATATAATTTTAAAAAATATTGTAATTGATTGTATTTCAGCTATTTTAATATGTGGCTTTCAAGTATTCTGTGAGCTACTTCAGATCCCTTTGTTGGGAGAACAATGTAGGTACGTAGAAACAAACAAACAAATGAATTCCACTTGCTGCCTGAGATTGAATCTGGAACCATTAGCAATACTGTCTTCCTGTTAGAGGCTTCTTCATGAGTCCTTGGTGAGACTTGTAGAGTACAGAAAACACACACAAAAAGAATCCCACAAAATGAAACAACAACTTGAATTTTGCTTTAAAATAGACCCTCAGCCAGTATACGTTTTAGCCCAAAATTAGACTGTACAGGTGGCCTCAAATAATAACCAGGGCGCCCAGTTTCGAACCAGCTGCTGTTTTCTGAACAGCGTTCAAGGGCAGTCCCAAGAGGTGCGCACGGCATTCGGTTTCCGCTGTTGTCCTGTCAGCTCATGAGAAATTCCTAAAGAACTGTTCCGGCTCATGTATCTCTTGGAAGTCTGGGAGGAGGGAGAACTCCTAGCGGTAGATTTGCAGGAACCTTTTGGAGAGTTAAAAATATGTCTCCCCGAGCTGCAACAATTTCCATACAATTTTAACCTCAGGGATTTACTTAGCACATTAAGTTGAAGGCTCGGAGGCCCAAAGCTATCACTTATTCCACTTCTCTCTCCCCACCCTCCCCAACCTACCACCACATATTTTATCATTCGACTTCCTGGTTTTAAATTCATGTTATGGCAAATAATAGATGGTAATGCGTTCCCCCCATCCTCATATTAATGGCTTTTTTTCTGACAGAACTTCTGCAAGTGAGAATGATTTAGAGGTTCCCTCTGAGCCTTTCTCTTCCCTTCCAGCAGCAGGCAAGAGAGTGAAATCCAGGAGACAAAAAAATGGAAAGAAAATAATGTGGGATAAACCAGAGTCTCTCCCAATTCTTAAAACACAAATTCAGATGGTTGGTGGTTAAGAGCAGCCGACTGACCAGAAACATTGAAACCTGGTCTGCCCCTCGGGCTCTAATTTCATTTCAACCTGTGACATGGAAGGGCAACGGTGGCTCTCCGTATCTCTTTGGACTTCAGTTCCCATCTGCTCCAGCCAGCATCGTCCATGGTGAAGGATGATGGGAAACACAGTCCAACAGAATCAACAGGCCAAACGTTTTTTTCCATCCCTGGTTATCAGATAATTCTGAGTGACTATGATCATTTTGCCCATGATAAGGTTCAAATAAGGCCTGGCATTATGGAGAGAATTATACTCCCTACCTTGCAGGGTTGCTGTCAAGGCCAGGAATGGGTCTTGGGTCCTCAGAGGTTCATGGACTAAAACTCCCAGAAGCCTTCACCCCTCGCTGTGCTGGCCAGGATTTCGTGGGGGGGGGTTGTTGTTGTAGGCCAAGAACATCTGGGGACCCAAGGTTGGGAACTACTGACCTAAGATGTTTTGCTACCTGAAGGGGAAAAAACAAGGCGGTGCCTCTCCTATTTCATGCAAAAAGATCAACTGGATTAGCAGTGGCCTCTTCCTTCAGCTCTGGTCATGAGATGGCCCTCTTCCACCATAATTGAATGCTGCAGGCTAGTTTAGACATACAGGCCAGGCGATGTGGCACATGCTGTCTCCTTCAACACTTGGTTGCCACCTCACAGCACCTGTCATTTTAGGTAGATGCCTCCCTTTGCCTAATGGCAGGGCTTGGCCATGTACAGGAAGTGCTTTTAAATATTGCAGAGTGGTATAAATGCGGAGCATTGCTGAGTGAGGCTCACCCTGCAATCCTGTTCATACAAGAACCCTTTTGCTCAATGGAGTTACTCCAAAGAGAGTGGGTAGAGGATCACAGCCCCAATTTCCTCCTGCTCACAGGGAAAAGCATTTCATAAAGGTGTGGTTAACAATTTGCATGTACCGAGACAACAGGCGGTGTTTTCTTCCCAGCTAGTTCACTGTGAATCTTAACATTTGCCGTTCTCTGTGTCTTCCAGAGCTTCCTACGGAATCTGGGCAAATTTTGCAGAGAGGAGAAATCAACAGGACGGATTTAGCAGCTGCCAGCTTAACCAGCAACGTACAGTTCCCAGTGACTGGAGAGCCAAAGAATGATGGAGTTAAAGCAGGGAAGAGGAACTTTGACCCATGTTTCTAACTTGGCTTGCAAAGGTTTCTCATCCAGTTTGCAAAGCTTCTTCTGCTCTTCTCTCTGATCCAGGAACAGAGATTGGAGCTAAAAGTTTATATATACAGTATGTGGCCCTGGAACGTTTTGCATGGAGCAGGAGCTTTGATTTGCAGGCTGGCGAGATTAGCCACTAAAGTGTGGTCCACTGCTAAATTGTACACTTGGCTCACTGACACAACCTACGCTGAGACTGCTAACAAACTGCCTTCTTCATAAGACAAAGCCACTCTGCTGGATCTGAAAGGAGAAGTTATCAGCAATGGTAGAGGACTCTTCCTAGGTAATCCTCAAGTCCCTGAGAATGACCAAACTGATATCACAAGTCTGGCACAATAACTGAATCAGCCATGCTGAGCAACTATGAGACGTGAGATTTCTGTAAACTACAACTGAAGTTAAAGTTTACATGGAAAAGATTTCACCATCTGTCCAATTTTGATATGCACAATTTCATATTCTTAAAAAAACACAAACCACTCAGATTTGAGTGCTTCAGAGTATAAAGAGATAGTAAAGAATGGGGTGCAGGGGAGACTTCAGGAAAAGAGAGCATGACCTCCCTTCTCTGCTTTATATTCTTTGGTGTCACTTAATTTATTTTGATTACTGTTAGCATCGGGTATGGCTTTTCATAAGTTTTCAGCTCTCCAATACTAATGCTACTGCATGACATCTATCAAATAGTGTCATAGCCATTGCACATCAGCTTTGAAACATGAGGCCCCACTGTCTCTTTGGTATCACATCCTCTCTTGTACTAACACTGCTGCTTGGCATTGAACTCATCCTACATGCCATTGCATGAGAACTATTAGAAAGAATCACGCATTAAACACTACAGCATGCTAAATAGACCTCTGTGTTGTTGTTGTTTTAAGTACAGGTAGTTTTACTGTTTGGCTAAAGGGCATTTAAAAAAAGTACAACCCAAAGTTGTAAATTATCATTGTGCGACTGACAATTAGTCCTCAAGAATCATCCAAAACATTTAAAATCAATAAATATTTAAAGACAACTCACCATATCCTTCTTCTGTGTAAGATGTCCTAGTCTTCCTGATGTGAGTGCAAAAATAGCTCATTTCTAGTAACCATCCCCTCCTTGCTCACGAGAAGACACTTGACGGGTGAAATGAACTTTTCTTGCTTCCTTGTGCGGAACACTGTCAAATATGAAACAGGTTTGCGTGTCAGTGATCAAACACTGGCAGATATAAATGACCTGATATCGAAGACGAGGCTAAATATTGAAGTCAAAAGGAGTCTGGGGAAAAAAAAATGAATGCCATTTTATATGCACAACACAAGCCTGTGGAGTAGATTGAGAGAGAGCAAATTTCCAGAAAGGAATCCAATGTGCTTTCGCCCAGCACAGGCTAGTAAACCCTGGACTACCTTAGTTTTGCATTATGAATGAATGAATGAATGAATGAATGAATGAATGAATGAAGTTTGTTCCCATTGCACCCTTGGCTATCCTGCTAGACAAGTTGATCATCCTAGTACTTCTACCCACTTGTAGCCATTTATCTCTTTGTCCAGTCGGACAGCAACAGGAGATGGAAGCCATGCCAGTCAGTTTATTAACTGGTTTCCTTACAGTATTCCTCCTGTGTGGCAACTGTGGTTGGACCTTGGGCCCAGAACCCTGCAACCAGAACTCACCTGCCATTCAAAATGTATTACCTTGAGCAAGAGTGGAAAGTTCTTTTCAGCCAGACGGCCAAATTCAGTTTCAGAGATGATCTTGGAGTAGGGAACATCCAGCCACGGTGGGCAGGGTGCAAAGCAAAAGGGTAGGACCTAAAATACCAGTGTAGTTTAGCATAAACAATGACTGCCAGTAACTAAGCTTTTGAAGAAGCATGTTAACCTTTTAGAATTGGGAAGGGGGAACCCCGAGGCAAATGATGGTGTCATGGGGCCACACTGGGGCCATAAAAGGATGGTAAATTTGGCCTTTGGGCTTGAGGTACTTTATGCCACCCCCTAGAGAATGGCAAGTGAGAGAAAATAGTGGGAAACAGGGCTTAGCAGACACTTTGGCTGGCATGGGCATGCTGAGATCCATGGTGGCTGATGCAAATTGTCCCAGATTTCTTTCTTCTTACTGTTTTTAACAATTATATTCACAGTTGGGTTGGCTGGCCAAGCATGGATATACTTAACACATCCCCATCACATATTAGTGTTATTTGAAAAATTATTTCACACAAAGTAGTGTTTCTTCCCCCAGGTAGTTCTGTTTAGCATCAGTGCAAGTTCCACTTTATCCCTGTAGGTATGATGGTGCTATAAGTAAGCTTAAAATGCAAAACTGTATATGCCTAGAGTATTTCTTTCTTTTAAAGTGGGAATTGGCCAACAGTCACTCTGACATGTTAGGATTTTAGATGCAGTTGGAAAACATGTGATGACAGTGGGGTGGAAGGACGAGGAAAAGAGATAAGGTAGTTATGAGTAGTAGTATGTTATGTACTTGGCAACTAATGTAAAGACCATCTGAATGGGGCCCATGTAGCAGGAGAATAAGAAGACACTGTTTACACGTCACTTGGAGCAGAGCTCACTTAAGAGAGAAATGCCATCTAATCTGCTCATTATTCCAGCATAAACTCGTCTCACTCTGTATTTTGCAAATCAAAATGCTTTTGTTTTCTGATCTATCATTAGGAGGTATACGCAGGCTTCATTTACAAGTCTGGTGTGGTCCTTTGAACGTATTACATGCTGAGGGGAAGGAAACAGTTTTCATAGTTGGAAAGGGATATTCCCCTTACTTGAACCTTAAGTAGCAAGCATGGCTGTCTAGACCTGCCGTGCAAGACTGTTAAGGTCAAGCTCTGAAATCATATTGCTGCACTGATATCAGATATATATGAAATTCCAAGACTCAGCTGTGGGAAATAAGCATAGCAGCACAAAAAGAGTGCCTCTGAGGATATGCAAAGTTGTGGTGGCTTTGCTACGAAGGCCCCTTCCCATCCAGCCTCAAGGAACATGGCTCCTGGGTCAGAGGACAAGGTTTCTAAGGAGGTGAGCATCTCCTGCTCGCCTCTTAGTAGAAATTAAACACTGGGGCCACCCACTGTTCGATCGACTTTACCATCACGAACGCTAATCCCATTCATCCTTATGACAACAGAGAGCCTTAAGCATCGCTAACACTGCCACGACCACGCCGGCATTCCGATATCTCTGGCCCTGCGCGCTACGGGCGCATAATGCCGGCTGGCTGTTCTAGCCCTCGGCACACGGCTTTACATAATACAAATCAATAGCATGTTAATTCAAAAATAAATCTTTTATGTACACCTGCTGGAGAGATTACGCCTCTATCTGGAGATAGGGACACGTGGTTCGTGTCGATTCTTTTGCACCATCGCCTCTCCGCTCCTGTCTGGTCGCCCCGTCCAAGCAATCAGAGGAAAGCCCATTATCTAGAAAATTGTTTTGATCTTTAAGGCTCAGGATGTGTGCTATGGAAAGATGGTGTTGTATAGTAGTTTTGTGCGTCTGTATACATTTCCAAATTAACATTCTTTTGGATAGAGATGGCAGACCCGCTGTATATATATATGTGTGTGTGTGTGTGTGTGTGTGTGTGTATAGACACTGATGAATTTAAAGGTGGCTCTGAAGAGAGTCTACCTCCCAGTGTCTGATGGGAGAGATTTGCAGGTTTTTTAAAACCAAAGGTGGGACAAAAGTACATTCGGTTCTACTGGTAGATCTTTGGGTGATCTGTGCTATGTCAAGATGGACTCCAAAACCATACCAAGGTTGCCAGGCCAGGAGCATCTCATTTCCTGTGGTTTTCGGGCCAAAGCCTGGAGAATGAATCACAAAAAGTTGAACATCACGCCCAAATCCTGAGACCAGACAACTCTATGGGATATGCATGTGTGTGTTTTGAAGAAGGCACTCTGAACCATCACATGAATTACAATCCTTTGAATGTTTAGCAATCCAGATGCCATTTTAAGTCCATTAAGGATCTAGCTACCAAGTACAGAATTCCACCAGTGTGGAAGGAAAACTATTAGCACGAAAGTCATGGACCCCCAAATCAGGGCTGCTACGTGAGACAAAGGACAAAATGCTTTCCCCCAATCTGTTTGTCCATGTGCAGAGTCAAACTGGACTGGATTTGAACCATACCTCAACACTGGCAATAGGACAGTATTCCGCAGCTTTAGTTGAGGGGGAATACATGACATACAGACTATATGTAGTACACACAGGGTGGGCTGGGAGGTTAAGGAGGAGTGTGGTTGGAAAGCTGCCACTGCCACTTCCTGCCATTTGCTGCCTGAGCCGGCCCTGACTCTAAAAGGCAAACTGCATGGGGACAAAGCCATGTATTTGACAAAGTCATTCTTTGCATATTAGGAGTTTCCAGGTTCAGTTCCTGGAACAACCAACCAGAGAAGACAATACTAGGCTAGAACAGAGCTTGGAAACCGAGCTGTGGTTATGCTGGTGGGAGGGGAATCTGGGAGTTTTAGTCCAAAATAGTAATATTTCTAACTTCTAGGCTAAAAGGACAAACAGCTTCACCTGACTGAAGGCTGTTTCTGATACTCCTAAAGCATCTCGAATCAGGCAGAATGGAACTGTTTTGTGGATGGTCAAACTTTGCCTGAAACCAAACAGAAGAAAGCTAGAGGGAAAAACTATAGTTACTTAGTTAATTCATTTCATAACCATAGCTCTCAGAGTAGCTTACCAATAAAAGTGTAATAAAATGATGCAGAACAATCAAGGAACTAAACATTCAACCCAGAGGTAGACTCCTCCAACAGCCCCACAGCTAAGAAGCCTGGATTTAATTCTCTGTGATTATTTTCACAGGAGGCAAAAAGGAGAATAGAAATTGCAAATCCCTCTGGGGACAGAATTCCGAAGAGGAGGTGCCACCACAGAAAAAGTCCCTGACTCCATTCATCATCTATATTTCTGACAGCAAGAGGTCATTGCAGTGGGATGTAAAAGATGGACACTCCCCAAGGGGAGATCCTAACAAAGTCAGTGGGGCAGTGAGTCTGCTCTGGGTTTTGCTCTGAACCGAAGCGGAGCTGTCCAAGATACTGAAGCTAGTCCCAAAATAGATTCAACACCTTTAGCAACTTGTTTACAGTTCAGACTAAAACCTGAAGTGGATTGATGCCATCCTGACATTGGAGCCAGCAACCTCCACCATGCAGAGTGGTTGTTGCAGGCAGCAGTTATTTGCAAGGTGTTGAATGATAGATGTGAACTGGATGGTTTGCCCGTTCACCCTCCCCAAAAAACCAGCTTTTTTACTTCAGGCATAGTAGGGGATATTTTTCTATTGTCAGTGTCGACATGTCAACCCAGTCGGTTTCTCTGCATGGAATGAGAAAGGGAGCCATCTTGTTCTGCGCTTCATGAAGCAAAAATGTCTTGGACTGGTCCTGATACCACCCCCCCAGGAGACCTGCAAACATATATTTATTTTATTACAGCATGTTTGTATGACAAAACTGACAGACGGATGTGAGTGATCACTAGGCATCAGTGTACACACACAGACACACACACACACACACACTTTGTCTAATTGTTGAAACAGATCGGCTAAATCGGATTTCCTAAACATGTGAAGGAGGGGGAACACTTTCCTGTCCTGTCATTCTGCCTCCTAGTGTGGTGGGAAAGCATCAGAGCGACAAACACCAAGATGGCTTCCTAATTGTCAACCAGGGACGTAATGCATGGAAGATATAGTGTGATGAAAACACAAATAAAATTCATCGAATTGTTAGCCTAGCTTCAAAGCACTCAGCTGGAGTTCTTTGCTCTTCCCCCCTCCCCCACCGCACCCTTTTTTCCAAATCTGCAAAATATAATTAACTCAGTGTGAGCTTAAAAAAAAAAAAATCCTCACTTAGTCCAAACCTCCTGCACTGATAATATTGCAGTAATGCTAAGGTTCCTTTCCCATAAATGTTAAGCAGACCTCTGTAAAACTAATTGGAATTTACTGCACACGTGAATAGCTGCATATAAATGAGTTTGTGCCATGCAGGTTTAAGAATGAGCTAGTGGGGTTCTCCCCCCCAACCCACAAACCCAGAAGGATCAAAAGTGTGCCATACCTATCTTGCTTAGAATCAAAGGTCAATTTTGTACATTCCCCCCCTCTCCTGGCAGGCAATTCTGCTTTATCATACCAATATAAGGCAGCCTTTGAAATGTAGGACATCTCTGCCTTTATTCTCTGCAATTTGTGTACTTGTGTGTGCGTATGTGTGTGTGCAGCACAGAAAAGACTGTTTCATTTCTTACCATTAGCGAAGGAAACCTTTGAGCAAATGGTTCAAGACGGACAAAAGAAGCTGTTTCACAAAAGTGTGTTATGTTTTTGCCCCCCTATATACTTTGGAAAATAGATATATATTTGTATGTGTGTGTGTGTGTTCATACCAGTATGACATATAAAAGCAAGAACTCAAAAGATACAACAATTTCTAAGACTCAGGGCGATTGTTACAGTGCAGTAATCAGCATGTCTACTCACATGTAAGCTTTGCTGAGTCCAGTAGGATATACTGCCAGATAAGTAGTTTACAGTGTCTGTTATTTCAGCATAATGGTTAAAGTTTAATTTACATCCACGTTTCCATTTATAACTATAGGGCAGCTCGACCATCAGCCGAATCCATCCAATCCAGTGGGGTATAGTAGCAAGTTTTGAAGGGCACATACTATAATCATCATGTCAGTTCCACTGGCCAAGCTATATCAAAACTGCAAGAGATGTGTTAATGCAATGGTTCTCAACTTTTGGCCTCCAGGAGTTTTTGGACTACAGTTCCCAGAAGCCCCCAGCAAGGATGGCCAGTGTTCTGGAATTCTGGGAATTAAAGTCCAAACCATCTTGAGGGCCAAAGTGTTGAAGTGCCAACAAACTAGTGATATCAGTTTCCCTCTCTCCACCAGAAGAGGGCTTTTGTAGTGCTACTGGATCTTAATGACCAATTCAAGAGCAAACCAGAACAAAATACTTTTGTTAATCATAGGGACAGCTCCCAAGAATATATTGTTACTTGGAAATCTTTGGCTTGGTTTTCTGATGATCATCCCATGATCTGACTTAATATTGGCAATATTTATATTTCAGTTTCATGGAACCACACTGATAACTTTTTGAGGATTATGGTTCTTCATTTTTCCTTTATTAAGTCCCACATTGCCTCAGAAAGACACTGGGGCGCTGTGAGAAGTTAAAATGCTGATTCTAAGGTACTTAGCAGGCAGGGCTGGCCCCAGACATTTTTCTGCCTGAGGCTACACAGCATTAACACCCTCCCACACATATCCATAAGCAAGGTGCATAATATTCTACACCAGTGATATTATTCCAGAAGGTAAAAAAAGGTAAAGAAAGGCAGAACATCTCACAAGCACCTCTCCCCCTTCCTGGCAGCAAAAAATGCAGTAATAATAATAAAATAAGTAGATAAGTCCCTTGGAAATCTTAAATGAGGGATAGCCAGTGTGGTGTGTAGTGGATAGCGTGACGGACTACGGTTTGGGAGGCCTGGCCTCGAATCCCTGCTCCTCCTTGGGGAAGAGAAACTGGTAAAAATACTCCTTAAATATCTCACTTATCTTGAAAAGCCTGTTAGGATTGCTGTAAATCGATCCCAACTGAATGGCAAATAACAACAAGAAACTTTTAATGACACCCAAAATCTGCTTCCTGGGGTGGCTGATTCCTTCTGTCCAGGACCAGACTAACGGGATAGACAGTTGCTCTTACTGAGTAATTTAGGGCTTACTTTTCAGAGAAAGGTGGCATATAACATAAGTAAGTAAGTAAGTAAGTAAGTAAGTAAGTAAATAAATAAATAAATAATCTGCCTCAGAGAGTCTCCTTAAATTAGTTCTGATCATAACTTAGCATAATAAAAAAGTCACTATAAAAACAGCAATTGTTTGTATGGAATTTATGTTCACTTATTCATGGGCCTGACTCCTGGAATTAGAAAAGTTATTTTTTAAAAAAGTAATTAGTTACAGTTACTATTCCGAAGATCGAAAAGTTAGTTATTTGCCCTTAGCACTCAGAAATGTTAATTCTTGGATTACAGCCCCCATAACCTCTAGTTCACATGCACAGTGTGTTTGGTGTCTACAGTCCAGAAAAGCAACATTTCCAAGCTTTAGTTACTATGGTAGTTACTATAGTTTGAACAAAAGAACTGTTCTGTTTCTCAAAAGGAATTAAAATAGTTTATTATAAATTAAAATAATTAAAATAGTTATAGAATTTACTTGATTTATTTGGACCCCAGAATGCTACCAGCCACTGACCTGAGGTATAAAACTCCTCTATTTTTCCTAGAGAGTATTTGAAACAGGAAGAGTGTGATATTTCTCCTTTACCTGCAAATACAAAAAACAAAAGTTACAATACCCCACAGAAGGAGGGTCATCATCCCTCACTAAATTACAATAGTAGTTAGGAAGAACTCTCTCTTCAGGCAGGCTTTCTCTTATTTATTTATTTAAAATATTTTATTTGAAATACTTTAAATGAATTAAAATAATAAATATTTTAAATAAATAATAAAATAAAATAAATATTTTAAATAAATTTGTACACACTAAATGTTTGTTTAATTCCTTTAAAATATTTATACACTTCTTGTTTTTTAGCTTTTCCATATCGTCTTTTTAATGCTGTAGGCAAGCTGCCTTGGTTCCCTTTTGAGGAGAAAGGTGGGCTAAACATATTTTAAAGCGATCGATAAAAACAGTTTCTTTGTGAAAAAGCATTCATGACAAGTAACCAGTTCCTTGCAACTAGTTACTTCCTCAGGAACTAAAGTAGTGACAAGGAGTGACTTTTGTGAGGAAAACGGAAACCCGATTAAAATATTCTGAATAAAATACTGCAATAAATAAATAAATAAATAAATAATAAAAAAAAATTCACTCATCGACAGACGCAGAGGCCCACCGACTGGGCACTTTGGCCAAATCCAAAGTAAATTTTGTGCCATGATTTTATGAAGTCAAATTTTATGATCAAAATATTTTATGACCAAAATATTTTGACAGAAATATTTGACAGAAATATTGACAGAAATAGAGTAGACTATTTGTCTAGATGGGCGGGGCATAAATCTAATAAAATAAATAAAATAATAAATAATAAATAAATAAAATAAATAAATGATCAAAATATTTCTGTCAAAAGGTGGTCAGGCTCTCCTCCACCCCTCTCAGGAGAAGCACCAAGCTATATTATGTACATAATATTGTACATTTATTTATTTATTTATTGAATGCATTTATTTCTCGCCCTCTGGCTGAGGCAAAAATGACCGGCCATGTTTTTCTGAGTTTATGCTTCTGTTGGACCAGTGTCTGACTTCTCTCTTTGCTTCTTCTTCTTCTTCTTCTTCTTCTTCTTTTTTTGAGTTTTTTTTTAAAAAACAAACAAACAAAAACAGGAACTTGTTGCCTTTTAGTCAGGCAGTCCTAGGTCTGAAGGACTTTTTTTTCTTTTCTTTTCTGGGAAAAATTAGCTTGTGAGGCAGGCCATATAAATCTGCCCCAAGATACAAGGCGGCTTTGGTTGTTCCTTTACCTCAGGAGGGACCCAGTTGGGCTCCTCAAAAGACTTCAAATTATTTATTTTATTCACATTTTTAAACCCCTCCCCCCTCCGGGCGAGTCGGCTCTCCTTGGCCTTCGCTGGTCAAAAACTGTGCCCACAGACTAACTGTTCCTGAGGTAAATGTTCATATTTACTCCAGACGCGGTGGTGGAAAGTCTTTCCTCTGGGGCTAAAATGTGCTTCTCGTCCTGTCCCCCTTTGGGTGACAAATTCCACCTGAAGACATTACGAGAACTATTTCTGTTTTCACCCACTTTTCTTTTCTTTTTGAGGGAGCCAAAATAACAAACGCTGTTTGTTTTGGAGGGCCATTTCCCCAAACAAACCTTCAGCTCAGGGCTGTAAAGTGATTACAAAAGGCAAGCTCACCCAAGAAGAGGCTCCAGCTTAATTTTTTTTTCCTTCCCTCTCAAATATTTGAGAAATTCAAAATACAAGAGACAAATATGGGGCCTGTGACAGCTCTCCTCCCCAAACTCAAGGGGTCAGGACTAGCCTAAGACATTTTGCTGTCGGAGACCCAGCAACAACTTTATTTATTTATTTATTTATTTATTTATTTGGTCCTTGATACCGCCTGTTCAAGTGAGGAGCCGTTGTCGTCCGCGGACGACAACGTTAAGCTCCCGGCTACCATTCCAAGGAGGAAACAACAACAGGAAACTCGAATAAAAACAACGGAAATACTAAAAATAATGCCGCCCGCCCTATCACCAAAGAGGGATCGCATTCATATCCCAAACTGGCAAAGTTATTTTGGCACCGGAGGCTGAAAGCCCCCGGCAGTAAATAACTGCCAACAATAATAGGAAAAATCGCTTTGCTGCTCTTTCACGGCATCCGAAATCTGCAGGCTGAGGCGGCTGCTTTAACCTCAGTCAAATAGTAGGGCCGGCTCTGCATATATGTTGATTAAAAGCATTTATACTTGGCTTTCTCTCGCCCCCACAAGCCCCCAAAGTGATATGAAATAAATTATTGATACCTAAATGAAACAGAAAATGAAAGAAACAGACTAAAAGCAGTTTCAAAAGCAAAAAAGGTCCTGGAGAAATAAATAGGGTTTCTTTTGGAGCCATATTTCCATGCTATAGTCATGCCCGAGGCTGGTATCTCCCATAGAAGTTGATTCCCTTCATGGCTGGACCCCATGAATGCATAAAGGAAAAACCAGAACTTGGAAATGTTTCCTTTTGAACGACAACTCTCAGCATCCCCGGACATGCCAGCAAATGCTTCTTCGAGAAGCCATCAGCATTGCTTGTGTGCTCAACTATGCTTCAATGTGTAAGCCTGGGAGGTAACCTGGCCTCATTCAGGGACGGAGCACACCATTCCTAGGATGAGAAGCTCACAACCTTTTCCGTGGGGGTGACAAGAAGAATATATTCTTCCCTGCCATCTGGATGCTGGTTCTTCTTCAGAGGAGGATCTGTTCAGTGGGATCATGAAAGGTAAGTTCTCACACCAAGGATGTGGCGGTTGTATTGTGAATTGCAACGAATAGGGTAGTTAGACTAGATGACCTCTGAGGACCCTCCTGACTCCATGATTGCATGATCACCCTCTTGTGGCGTCTGCTCCAAGCAAACGTCTAAGCCGTGAAGCTTCAAATTTCCATCTCTTTCCACCCAAACTCATCCCTCCTGTTGCCTAATGGCAGGGACATAGGACCCTGAGAAAGCACCTTATACTGAGTCAGACCATCTAATCCAGTATTGACAGCTCTGACTGGCAGCAGCTGCCCAGGTCAGTGGTGGATGGGGAACACAATGGAATTTCAGAATGCAGGGATTTCTCTGTGGTGGCAACCAATATGTGAAATGGTATTCCCATGGAAAGCAGGCAGGGTCACAGAATTAGTTTTTTCCAATGTGAAAATTTTATCTAGCAGTTTTCCTGATTGTAAACATTACCAACTATCCCTAGCTTTTAAATTATTTGTTTTTAAGGGATTTTAAAAGCTCGTGTTTATTATTCATATAATCTATTAGTTTTACTAGGAACAAAGGAAGATGCCTGATATTGGTTCAGACCCCAATATTGTCAACTCTGACTGGCAGCAACAGCTCATTAAGATTCCTCTTGGAGATTGAACCCAGGACCTTCTGGGTTCAATCCTGGGGATTGAACCCAGGACCTTCTGCATGCAAATCATGAACCCTCCCACTGAGCTAGGGTCCCTTCCCAGTACACCACTTCCTGGTGATCTCCCACCCAAGTACAACCAGGCCTTACCTTGCTTAGCTTCTAAAATAAGCCCAGATTGAGGAGGTTCAAAGCAGAGCAGAGAGCAGGTATATAAACCTGTCCCTAATTGGCAGTCCCTCTCTACTTATCCACAAAATGCAAAGGTCTGACTGTTCCATGCAGATGATGGCGGCAGTAATGGTAGTGATTGCTAGCGTCAGGAGCAGGAGACAGGTGTGCTGTGGCTTTGGTAAGGAGGATGTGTGACTGCCACAGTCCTAGTTGGGAACTGATAAACGGTACCTTCTCCTTTGCCTAGAAGCAAGCTGCTCTGCACGCCAAGTGTGAAACGAAGCCCAGATGGAACAGTCTTTAATTGTACATGTGTTTTAACTAGGCATAATCAGTACTAATCTAATTCAAAATAAGTGGATGTGGGTGGGGAGGAGAAACGGGCTATGGGTGTATGTATAGTGCTTGAAGAAGTGGAAGTGTATATCTGCTTTTTTTGGATGGCCCAGAAGTATCTGTTTCAAGCTTTGATGGGTGAATGTGTGTGTATTTATGCACTCACACAAGTGCACACACCAGAACTGGAGGACTTGGGACTCAAGAGCCAGCCAACATGACAGCCTATAAACAAGGGCTAGCAGGAGTGCGGAATCGTGAACCCTTGTTAGTCAGGCACAATCTTTGGAGTGTAAGAAGAAGAAGACTAGGGGAGATCTGAATTCGAATCCAAGCTTGGCTGTGAAGCTCATTGGTCAACTGTAAGAACATGCATTCTGTCAGCTTAACAGGAGTGGTCAACTAGTGGCTCCCCAGATGTTATAAAGCTCAGCTCCCATCAGTTCTAGCCAACAGGCATCCAATATTGAGGAAGTCTGGGAATGACAGCCCAACAATATCCAGATTCCTTTCCTCCCCCCCCCCCCCCCAGGTTAGGGAAATATTTGAAACTACCAAGGAAGACTTGTCTTCCAAAGGGACAGCTGAGATACAAAACAGTACAAAAAGTTGATTAACAACTTTGTTCCTGTCAGAAGCAATTAATAATTATTTTGGATAGTTTTCACTCCAATAATGGGAACCATCAAGAGTATTTGGGGCAATGAGCATCAAGACTTCCATGGTACATGCTGAGGGACCTAGAGTACACTTACATGGGTATGAAGTTGCTTATTCTTTTCCGCACTTGCAAAGAACTGGATTGTGCAAAACCCTCATTTTTTTAAGGCTCACTCTGCTTCTGCCAACTTGTGTCTGTAGCCTAGTAAGTTACTTCCAAATAACCCAGTTCTCCGTACGGCTGGAGGCTAGGATTCTTGAAGTCCCATCCATTTTTTAAAATGTGGCTATTCGTATTTTCCGCATTATAGTCATGGCACCTTCTGCTGTTCCTTCAAGACTCACAGATGTTCTGAAAAAAACTTTTCCTTGATTACGATCTAGGAGGTGTGCCAGTGTGATTCACAACTGGAGTGATGCCCTTCCTTTGTGCAGGCATGGTGGCTGTGAGGATATAGCATTGTGGCGCTGTGAGCATACAAGGACACACAAATGGTATTTTTTCAGCCTAATATTGTCAACAGTCGGACATCCAATGGCCTCCAGATGTTTAAAAAACTGCAACTCATGTCCGTCCTAGCCAGTGCAGCTAATGGTGGGAGATGCTGCGAGCCAACCTCTAGCAAACAACTGGAAGGTTACAAGTCCTCCTCCTGTTGTTCTTCTGGAAGATAGACTTTCAAGCCACAAAACTGTAACAAATGCCTGAATTTAAACTTAGCCATTCAGTCTAGGTACAAACCTGCACCATTCTGCAAGATGCAGGCAGCTGGCCACCAGTGTTTGCACCTAGACTCCTTTGCCTCCCTGCTTCTCTCCCCCAGCAGTTCCTCCGCCTCTTCAGATCTTCTCCACTTAGCTCAATCTGCTTCATGTCTTTAATAGCGACTTCAGTCTAGTGTTGCACTCGCTGTTCCATGCTTAAGTCCTCCAGAGTGAAGTTTAATCGATAACGGTGCCACTGACAACATCAGTGACAATGGGAAACCCTTAACGAAAGTAACGCTTTTCGCCTCAGGTGGTCCAGCGGAAGAGCTTTGGTGTGAAGCAAGGAGGCAGGAAGGCCTTCGGGCCTACTCACCCAGAGAATTGGTGGGAGCAGGAAGGTATCGGTTAAAAAAGAGAAATGAGAAATATACGGCAGAAATGCAGCTGTTCCTCAGCTGCAGGAAATGATTACCTAGTAAGGCAACAGCAATAATGAAAGGACTAGAGGTGTAAGTCTTACTGCTAGAAAAAAATTATCCCGTGACACCTTAAAGGCTAACATCTTTATGAGGGTACTAGAAGCAAGACTGGCGGGTTTCCACTCCACGTGGCTAAACCCCATGCCTTAGTATAATCTTTTGTGTAACCATTTCCAAAGAGATAGCTGGGTTGATTAAATTCAAATCGAGACTGCAGCCAAGAAATCAGGAGAAGGTTGAGACTCGGAAGGGCAGCAAGGAAGGAATTAGAAGAGATCATAATGTATAAGGACATGTCACTGGAGACCAAGGCCAAGATCATCCACACCATTGTATTCCTGATTACTATGTATGGGAGTGACAGCTGGACAGTGAAGAGAGCGGACAGGAAAAAAAATGATTTGTTTAAAATATGGTGCTGGAGAAGAGCTCAACAGATACCCTGGAATGCCAGAAAGACGAAGAAGTAGGTCCTAGAGCAAATTGAGTCTGAACTTTCTCTGGAGTCAAAAACGATGAAACTTAGACTGGCTGCCACTTTGCCACCCATGTCTTCGTTGTCTCGAGAGTCTCATAGGGCTGGAAATGTGTCTCAGGCAGCTGAAAATGTCACACGGAAAACATTGTTTGTGCTGCTACTTCATTCTCAGCCACACGGCTGGCACCAAGGAAGGCGTGACTCCAGTTGTCCAGGCTTGTTTTGTGGTGTTTGCCAACCAGACAGTACCTCCAGGAGACAGATCTTCTTGGCCAGTTTCAAATGTTGCACAAGCTCCTTTGAGATATCTCAGGTGTTATGGGGAGAGGGCAACTTTTGTCCCTCCAGATTTTTTTGGACTGGAGCTCCCAGCATCTCTCACCACTGGACACATGCTGGCTCTGGATGATGGGGGTTGTAGTCCAGTAACATCTGCAGGGCTGCACACTTTGCCCACCCCCTGCCTTGGTTTTCCATAGATAAGCTGTTATAGATTAGCTCAAGTGAACATTTGCAATGAATGGTCACAATGAATAAATTCTGTGGTTTAATGAATTAGACTTTTGAGGTTTTCATGGCAAGGGCAGGTGAGGAATCAACACCTGTGTTCTAACCGCGTGAAGACCCTTGTAGTGGCAACAATGAAGCCTGCTGGCATTGTGGGAAATTAAAAAAATCAGTGTATTGCCACCTTGTGCTGATTGCAGGAGGTTTCTGACTGGTTACACAATAGCATCTTGAAGGGTTTTTGTGCAGACGACAGCATGCATTCATCTCTCTTGCATTATAAGGCAGGACTAGATCCAGTAGAAGGAAATTTTCTGGGCAGCAGATTTTGGAAAAATAGGAGGACCGGAGTGGGAGCCATTTTTGTGCAGCCATTTTTTGTGCAGCCATTTTTGTGAGGCACCCATCACAATATTTTGGAAGTGGGGAGGAGAATCATACCAGCAGAAGCCGATGGGGTGGTAGGGGTGCTCCTTTCAAACAGGGCACAGCCATTCTTGCATCTTGTTATCCCCCCCCCCAATTTATTGAGAGGCTGGAAGGAATCTTCTAGGCCCTTCTGAGTTCACCAGAAGAGGTTGATGTGGCGCGTCAAGTCCAGTGTTTGGTGCAAAATGCCCCCCCTCGAAGACCTGTTGAGGTTGCCTGCCCCTGCATTAAAGGAGAAGCATCTTAAGGTTAAGAGATTTGTCAGTGGAATAGCCTGCCTCAGGTGTTGGTGCTTGGCTGTACTTTGTCAGAAGCATTGATTTTCCGCAATGCCATCTGCCAAGGCCACTGTAGCTGCACTACATAACCTGTATGGAACAGGAGTCAGACTAGGTGAAAATGTGGGCAACAGCTGCAGCAGTTCCTGCCACTCGTGATACGTTTGTATCCTGCAAACATAGGTCCCACTTTCATAATTCCATGATTTAATATTACTGTACATTCCTGGAAAGAGCACATTGCTAGGTACATTCAGGGCCACCCACGTTTTTTTATCTGTGCAAAGCGCCCCCCCCCCTTTTTTTTTTTGGAGATACACTAGGTTAAAGTATTTGGTGAGCTTCTAGGCTTTATTGCTGAGTCCCTTGGGAGTTTTCCTGTGCAAAACAGCTTCATGCTTTTAAAAAAGGCTTTCTCCTCCCAAACCAGATTTTAATTTTTTTATCGATTTTTACCTGGTTTTGAGGGCTCTGTATGGTGATTGGCAGCTCGCAGGAATGAGAGATTTGCCCTTAGACTTGCAGAATTGGCCCATACCAGGGACTCTGAAGCAAACTGGACTACTAGCCGAATTTTATTTCTACACCAGTGCTGGGATATGGTCTTCAATATATCTGAGGGCAGCAGGTTAAATTAGGAGCTGGAAGTCAGGCAAAGAGGAATAGCTCAGGTTGGCTGCTGGGCAGGATTCCACTGGTTTTCCCTAGTAGATGTCTCTGAAGGCAATTGCTTCACTTTACCTCATGGTAGGGCTGCTTCTATGATCACTCAGCAAATATGAGCATGACTGTATTTTCAGGATTAGTTATCCAAATTAGTTATGGCTTCATCCATGTTGCTGGACCAACAGAGCAAAGAAATTGGAGGGGAATGAAAGCCAAATACATTGTACAAGCCTAGAATCAGAGAAAGCTAGAAAAGGAATACTTCTATTCCAGGTTTTCTCCACCACCATCCCAACTAAACATTGTACTCCAGGCTCCGTTTTTGGTTAAACCTCCCCAGAATTATCTATTGCTGTGTTTCAATATTTATGACATTGATTTCACTTTAAATGCTTTGTAAATCATCGCTCAAAAAATAATGGGGTTCCAGCCGAGAGTCATATACCATAATCAACTAGGAGAAGAATATGGGATGGTAATTTAAGGAATACATATATATATATATAGTCAGCATGTGAAGCTCTCGTTTAAATTAAGAGAAGAGACGTGATTCCAATAGTAAGAGGGTTAGCAAGGCTAGTTTCTTCTTTTAAATCTCAGCAAATTTGTTGAGCTTCCAAATGGAACTGAGAAGGTGTTAAGGTGGAATGTTGATCGTGTTAGATCTTATTTATTTGTTCCAGGCTGTCCTAGAGGCTCAAAGTGGCTTAGCATATGTTAATTAAAAAGAACAAACAAATGAAAATTGCTACCAGTTCAAATACACATCCACCACTGTTTAATCCCCCAATGCAATCTTTACAAACCAAATTCCCTTGTCCAAGCTAAAGTCCCTAACATTTGGTTTGAAGGGAGGAGGGAAGTGATTTCCAAGTGTACAGAACAGGAGAGGCCTGAGAGATTCGGAGGTGGAACTAGTATGGATTCTGGCTGTTGCGATAAAAAGCCAGCGTGGCATGGTGGTTAAACTATTGGCGTGGGATTTGGAAGATGCAAGTTCACGTCCTCACAGAGCCATGAAGATTAAGAGCTCATGGCAATCATTCTGTCAAACTGGTCTACCTCACAGGGTTGTTGTGAGAAGGACCACACACTGACATGAGCTCATTGGAGGAAAGGCTACAGAGGAAAAGCAGAGGGGTAGTGTATTGTGATAAGGTGTGCAGAAGGCAAACCCCTGTACCTTTCTGGGAGAGGGACATGGATTTAATAACTTGTCCAGCCAGCTTTGTCGATGGCTCATGAACCAAGCAGAGGGAACACTTGCCCCACAATTTGTGGATGAAGAGCCCTGACACTCAAGCTATTAAAAAGTATGGAGACAGGAACCCTCTTGTCCTTTGCAGAGCTTGGAAAGTTACTTTAAAAATTATTGGTTATAATTACTGTTAAAGGACTCCCCGATGTAGTTAATTAGTATTAGAGTTACAATAATATTCACACAGGCCAAAATCCTTTTTGTTGATTTATGCCTGCATAAGGAAAATCATGTAAGTCTTGGCAGCAAATTACTGCTCATTAATAAGATGCCAGTTGTGGGTTTTTTTGGGGTGTCTACCTGATTACCCAATTGGATGCATGTCCTGGTACAAAGTATATTGTACTGGCTTGCTATTGAATAAACAGTTAAGATCCATTAGCTTTACAAAAGACCTATTCCTGGTAGACATTAACTCTCTTAGCTCTGATTTGTTGATGTGGATCAACCCAGCTGCCCGCATGTGTGGACTCTCTGATGGGAACTGTTGACATGCCCGTGCTTCAAAATGTACTGCTAAAGCACTGCCTGGGTGACTTAGAACGAACAAATGGGAGGAGGGTGGCTATGGCTGTTCCCGGGCCAATGCATGCCATTCTGGGACACTTGCTCCACTCTGCCTAACGATAGGGCCAGTCTTGCTTGATGGGTTGATATGGGAGAACTGCTGTGCAGCGAAATTTAGGCTAGAAGACTTGCTTCTTATTCTCTTCCAGTTTTGTAATCCTATAGAACAGAATCAGCTAATTACGCTATTACAAGTTCCCTCAAAGTTCCTCTTTATCTCTCCTTTCTTTTCCCCTAGCTTGGCGCCTTTTTGGATTGTTCAAGGAAAACACACACACACTCTCACACACACATACATACACACACAGCCTGGTCTATGTGTTGTTTGTTTTGGGTTCAATGGCATCTCATTTACACGTGTTAATTGCAACTAATTGGCACTAATTGGATGAACAGGAAACCCTCTGGGAGCACTCATACCTTTAATTTGTAGTAAATATCATTAATTAACATATGCTAATTAGAGCCAATTAACATTGATTAAGGGTTGCCAGCTCCTTGGAAAGTACAACTATCCATGCTGTATTTAAGTCAGCACACACACAAAAAGAAAATGTCTGCTGTAAGGATAAGAGGAAGAAGGGGATCTGAATACAAGGCGAGAATGGTAGCGATCGGTGGCTTTAACATGATTTCTGGACGCACATTTTGTGAGCTTTAAGCAGGCTGGTGCTGTAGCTCGTATGCATGGCATCAACAGGCATGAGATCTGTTTTGGGGATGATTTCTAAAAAGCAAACTACTAATCAGGAATCCCCAGTTATTCTCAGCCCGCAGTTCACAAGGTACACACAGACAAACTTCTTCCCTGCCTCAACTTCTCAGTTGCAATGTGGGAGCAACAGTAATGCCCTGCTTCACAGGGTGGTGGTAAAGACTGCAACAGTATAGTGTAATGTGAAGGGCTCTGGTGTAATAATGTTGAGAATTATTTTGTGGTTGCAAAATCTGAATCGTTATTGGAATAGCTAGCTGGTGATTTGAGCTGAATTGCATCTAGAAAGGAGATAGAGGAAAAGGACACTCTACCTCCCCTCCTTAGATCTATAGGTCAAACCCTACTTGACTGGCCCTGGCTGCTACACAAAGCCCACATTCCTAGTGCGTGCCTGTGCAGTATTGTGTCACCCTGGCCTTGGAGACCAATATTACAGACAAAAAAAGGGCATGGAATATTGTAAAACCTACAAGTGTCTGTTTCTGTTTAGTCCCAAAAGATTATTCTGATACTCTCATTCAATAGGGTTTAAGAGAACAATACCAGTAAAACAAAGAAGACCAGATCCAACTAGTTTAAATTAGAGGAAGGTAGATTTTGGTTAAACATTAGGAGAAACTTCCTAATGGTAAGAAATGTTTGACAATGATCTAATCAGGTTCTCCATTACTACAGGTTGTTTTCTTTCAGCCTGATGTATCTCTCAGGTTTGTTGGAAAAAAAGCAGGATATGTCAAGGTTATCCTGATCTTAGAGGCAGAACGAGTGGCCTTCTACTGAGCTTGTGAATACTGGATAGAAATTATAAGTCGGGAGATGGATCAAGAGACAAAAAGAAATCTTAACTGTTTATAATGTAGGAAGGAAAAAGCTAAACTTTTACTACAGAAGTTCCTAGATCTGTCTTTCATGGGTAGAGGCGTGACTCACTGTGTAGCTATGGTGGAGGAGCAAGAAGAAACAGAAAGTAATCTCAGATAGGAGGAAGGTAGCCTAAGAGTAGCAATCTAAACATAGTTCTAGAAAAGACAAAAGGAAAAATACTCAGCCTCTCTAAATCCCCGTTGCCCCCTTCCTTTACTAACTTGGGTCACTTGTTGTATTTGCTGCTGCCCTATTCCAACAGGATAGAAGTATTGGAAAAATAAAATTCATATATAATTTCCAAGACAGTACTGTGGGTAGAGACAGGCAGAAAAATATAATTCCCCTGCAACTGATTCTCCTCTGGAAACATATTTTGCTTCACCCTGCCTACTTGCGTTAACTTAGCAAATCCACTTGCTGAGGTAATGTGTGGTTGATCTTTCATTAGAGACGAGCAAAAAAGAGAGATTAGGCTCTGAGCAAACAATATTTTTATATGTTAAGCAATAAATATTTTTATATGCCAAGACCGTTGCTAAAGCTGGGCTCCCCCTTTGTTACGTAGGCTAACCAAGCATCACAAGGAACCGATAATAACCTCTTGCTAGCACCACCTTCTTAAATTGGCCCTCTGCCGCTCTGTCTGTTCACAGATCATCAACACTTCTGGATCACAGCACCTGGTTCTAGAATCACCTGACTGGAGCTTGGTGGGGGCTGGGGATGGAGAGTACGCTTAAAGATAAAAGCTACGGGTGCAACAATGCCAGGTTTATACTTAGGCTTTATATCCCTTTTTATAAGACTAAATATCCATATTGTGTGCTGGAGAAAACAATGTTTGTGGACCAAAGTAATGACCTGATTTACTTCTCTTTCTGTACCACATCTCACCTCTGTCATTGCTTTTGAGATTTCCACAGACATCTCTGTGCTTTAAGCAGATTTTTGCTGCTATCAAAAGGACTAGCAAGTTGGCATAAAGCAAAACAAACTGAGACTCTCAAGAGGCAATTTAAAAAAATATTTCCAGCGGTTGCCACCTTTCGTCCTTTCCAACCGAAAACCTAAAAGCAGAACCTGTATGTAGCCTTGATCTTTCTACAGAGGCTTTCAATACTTCCCTGGACTCCAAAATATACAGCTGATTGGATTTTGTGTGTTTTTGCTTTTTAAAAATGACAGTGTTGCTCCTGTCTTTGCTACAACGCTTGCTGCTTTGCAGCCGAGGTAGCCCAAGAAATTCATCTGTCTCTCCTACTCCACATACAGAATGGAACCGGAATGGCATTTTCATCTTCCATCAATTATGAGGTGCCAGAGCATCCTCCAGCATATCTGAAGGCAGCAAGCAAGCTTTGGGGGTACAGGAAACCCTGGCTAGCACCCAGCTCTCTCCTCCAAACACTTCCATGCTCTTTCTTAGCAGTTGCTGCTTGAGGCACCCACCTCACTCTGTCTAACGGCAGGGCCACAATTGTACACAGAGTATGAAAGGAAACATTCCACACTTCCCTGACACCTTTTCAGTCTAAAACTGGAAACAGAAATAAAAACATCAGGAGGAACCAGATTGTTTATTAAAAGTTGGGGCATCCAATTCCACAGCATGCCTGATTTACTAACAACCTCCTGTTCCACCTGGCTTTAAATCAGAGTTTGTTGTATGTAGAAAGCATTGTCAATAATGTTTACAGTGATTTAATGGCCAGAATGATTTTAATTTATTTTCATTAGTCCAAATCTTCTTAACCAATTAATTGAATCCAATACAAGAAGCGTTGTTGTTGGCAGTATTAACATGCCACCTGGCTTTTACGGTTTGTTCTTGCCAATGATGCTGCCCTTTTTGGACCCGGATAGACAACTGCCAGCAATATATTCTGGACTGGCTGAACTTGCATCATCACCATCTTAGAATTGCTGAGCTGGAAGGGACCCTCTGGATCATCAAGTCCAGCCCCTGTCAAGGGGGCACAGTGGGGAGTTGAACTCCTGGCCTCTGGCTCCGCAGCAAGAAAGCCTAAACCAGTGAGCTATCCAGCAGTTCTTACTGAAAACATACCTTTTTTTCACCCTCGCATAGAATGTGTTACATCTAGAAGGATTGTACCCACAATTAAACATGCCAGTGTTTGGATGTGTGTGTTGGCTGTAAGAATGGAAAGAACAGTCAGTATCTACTGTAGAGAAGCACTTTAGTTGCGCCTAAACATTTGGACAAATCTGGTGGTTATTTGGATTTTCTGCCTTCCACCCTGTGTCACATCAGGAAATGCTTTCCACAGAATACCTTTGCAAAATATTTTACTATGTGGCATAGTATTATTGTCATTGTTATAATGATAATAATACTAACAATGCTGGCACTTAACAATCTAACCAGTGAAGTTTATTCTTAAAATGGAAACAGAAATAAAAACATTAGGATCAGGCTGGTTGTTTATTAAAAGTTAGGGCACACAAATCCATAGTACGCATGATTTACTAAAAAAAAAAAAAAAAACCTTTCCACCTGGCTTTAGTTAGTTGTATGTAGAAAGCATTGTCAATAATGTTTACATTGACTTAATGGCTAGAATAATTAACAAGTTATTTTCCTTCTCTAAGTCAATGATATCATAATGTAACCGGATCTGATTGGTTACCAAGTGAGATGCAATCAGTTGTCTTAAGTGATCCCTGATAGTGATTACACACATCCAGAGGTGAGAAAAGTTAATTGTTTGGAAAACAAATGACCAGAAAAACTGTGACATACAAACCCTATACTGTTTGAAGTATTCTGGAGTTTGTAGCCCAATAAAGTCACTTTCCCCCTTTGTTGCCCATGTCATAAATCCCCGGAGAAGAAAGGAAGCCATGACTAAGAGACCAATAATGCAGAAAAGCATCAAGGTGGCAAAAAAATGTGTTTTCTTCTGTGGAAGAGGAATATTTCTAAAAGGATTTCTGAATTTCCAATTTGGGAGATAGAAACAATAGTAGGAAGACACAACTGATGGAAGAAAGTAAATATACAGGGGAGAAGGGGGAACTCTACCATGAAAGTATTTTCAAACTAAAAACCAAAATAAAATTTAGTACAGCCAATTTTTTTTATTCCCCCACCAGAAACTCCTCTCTAGTGTGCTCTGCTTTTATTCCTGAAAGAAATTGACCACTGTTTGATATTTCCACCCCTGGTTTCTGACATTTCAAGCATGCCCTGGCCCCCGTGCACTAGTGCCTCTTGCAGGTAATTATTGCGTAAAATTAAGCCAGTCTTGTACATGAAGCCAGCAAATTAGCTAAGGATTGAAGGTCAAAGAGATCTCATTTATAGAGTCTCTAAGAAAATGTTAAGAGCAAGTGTGTGTCAGGCAGACCAGGATGGTGGATTATGTGGGGTCATGACAATGGGGACTGAAGTGTCATTGAGGGTGATGCAACCACTCTGCCAGGCCCATCAGCACAATTGGGGATTTATCTCTTTCTAGTCTTATCAGAGCCACTGTGAAATCAAAGGGAGCAGAGGTTTTTTTTAAAAAAACGAGTCGCTCCAAAAAGACAAAAATAAAACACTTTTCAGACCTTTTTGCTTTTTCTTTTGTTTTAAAGAAAAGAATTGCAATAGCAGGATTTAAAAAGATACTTTGAGCCCTTTTATGCCCGGAGGAACAATTTCCAATGAAGGGTGGTTGACAAAAGAGTGAAAGGGTGAACCCTAGTTAGTGGGTGATTTAGGTTTGAACAGGGGAGAAATAAAACATTTGATTCAAATCTACAGAGGCTGGTGGCTCTGAGTGTGTGTGTGTTAATGTCTCCCGGGTTTTCATCTGAACTTTCCAACATGCCAAGATCTAGTTTGGGGATAGGGTTCAGCACCCTGGATAGCTACTGTCAAGTTCAGAGTAAAACCTGGAGTGCTCAGCCTCCAACTGGTTTAGAGCTCTGATCAGCTGTCAAACTTCCAGTGCAACTGTGCGCTAGTTACTGTCTTACCGGCTACTTCATATTGGAAGGCAATGCAACAACCAGGGTTGTGAGGTCAGCTACATCCTGTTCCTTGAACTTTAGAGGGGGGGCAAAGCTTGGAAACCTCCAAGCAAGTCCTTCAGATGTTAGGGTGGTGGCGGCGGACACTTGTGATGCCACGGGAGGGCAGAGCTCACAGGAGGTTTTAAACTTGAGGCCCAGAAGACAGACCCTCCAAACCAGAATCTCAAGGTCTACCTCTGAGACCGAGCAACCTGTGCAGCAATATAGGTAACAAGTAACTTGAACTGGGGAGAGTGATAGTCAGATAGGTATGCAGGTGTACTCAAGTACCTTTGGTCTCTCTTGTCTTTTCTAATTGTTGATGTAACAGACGGCTATACTCAGGCTTATTTCTTTCTCCTTCTTGGAAGTTAGTGTAGATTTTCTTCTCCTTTCTTAGACAGAGGTGGCTCTTGAAGTCTCCTCCTTGTTGGCTCTCAACTTATTATGCCCACAGATAGAAGTCAGCATTAGGAGCTTCTGTAGATAAATGTTTAGGGTTCTGTCTCCCGCATTGTCTCTGAATGTAGTTCCCATAGCAATAAACCTAGGTTTTCTATTGTTACCCTATTGTGAGTTTCCTTAACAGTGATTCCTGTTTAACAGACTCAAACCCAGTACTAGCCAGTGGCACTTGCTTAACATAAATACCAAATAATACCTTGAACTTCACACGATTGATGTGAAGAGAAAATGGGTGTGGACACTGGGAGATGACATGTGCTACCCTGAGCTACGTGGAGGAATATCAGAATAAGACATATGATATACGTCAAGAGTATATTATGCCTTTTTTCTGCTGGAGGCAGTTGTGATCATTGTGGCCTGCCTTCATTGATCTTGATCTTAGGAACAGCCTTATAACAGTGAGACTATTTGTGCTGCTGATCCAGCATTGTCTGCTCAGACTTGCAGCAGTTCTCTGACAGAGGGCTTTCCTATCTTTGCATTCCTATGTTGCTTAAGGTAAAGGTAAAGGTTCCCCTTGACATTTAGTCTAGTCGTGTCTGACTCTAGGGGGCGGTGCTCATCCCCGTTTCCAAGCCGTAGAGCCAGTGTTTGTCCGAAGACAGTTTCCGTGGTCACGTGGCCAGCGCAACTAGATATGGAACACCGTTACCTTCCCACCGTGGTGGTACCTATTTATCTACTCGCATTTACATGCTTTCAAACTGCTAGGTTGGTAAGAGCTGGGACAAGCGACGGGAGCTCACTCCGTCGTGTGGATTTGATCTTACGACTGCTGGTCTTCCGACCTTGCAGCACAGAGGTTTCTGCGGTTTAACCCGCAGCGCCACCACATCCCTCCTATGTTGCTTACCCACAAGCTAATTGATCTCTCTAACTGATAGAATTTGCTGTCCTTTTAATAGAATTTGGTACCATCTGCATGTAAAATAGGTGTTGTACCACTTACCAATGGCAGAAATTATAAGAGTTTTTTTTTTTTACTACAGTGCCCAGAATCTCCCAACTGGCATTGGCCATGGGAGAGACTGGACTACAACTCCCAGAATCTTTGGGGGTATTTTGGGAGTTCAGTTATACTGTTATTTCTGGCTGTTGGTTTTACAGTATTGGTTATAAACTGCGTTGTGTTAAACACAAAGTGGTACAACCATGATTTAATTAATATACGTATATATTTTAAATATACAGATTAATTTTCTGTTGATGTGACTTAATAATCATATGCCTTCTTGGAAAGGAATGTATTAACTTTATAAAAAACAACAAAAAATCAACATTTTCTTCCAGGGATCACTTGCAAAGTTCTAATTGTCTATATCCCAGCCTGCATGGGTTTTACAAAGCAACACCAGGCCTCCATGTGTCTAAAACAGCACCCCCTCAAGCACTGAATAGATGAGAACAGAATCATGATTGTAACAGTGCTATTTTCGTATCAAGGGGTGTTAAACGTGCCCAGCTCTCTGAACTTCACTGCATATTACTGAAGGCCAAGAGCTGCTATCTGTTGCATTGATTTACACCCTAGCAGCCTGGCCTCCATTAATTTTAAAAGCTATGATGGCATTTGGTTGAAAGCCAATGTGCTGTAGTAGTTAGTGTTAAATTGAGTCTGGAGGTCTACTCGGGCATTAGGAATACATGTATACTCACCACAGGTGGAGGTGACGTTTCAGGCCCCACTGCCTCCCTTTCTGGTTTCAGCACCTTCCTATCTATAGATCTGGAGCAGTCCTCTGCTGTCCGTAGCCACTTGCCACACGTGTTGGGATTAGGGCTGGAACTAGGATAAAGCAACTAGGGTATTGCCCCAAGCTATCAAAATTTAGGGACCACTGGAATCTAGAGGCAAATCTACTGATGAGGAATAGAAATGCTTCCTGGGAGACAGTGCCGATTGATTGCCCTGGATGCCAAAATAGCTAGTTAACGGCTGTGGTTGACACCATGATTTCCCAGGGACCTGACTCATGTGGGAAGGGATAATGGAACTCTCCCTCTTCATACTCACTGTCCTCTGTGTATGGGAGGGTGATGGGAGCAGAAACAAAAAGCCCTTTCTTCTACCATGAGGAATATGCATTGAATCATGGCAGTTGAACTGATTTTTGGGAGATGCAGGTTTTAGTTATGGCCATCAAACTCACTGGGTAACTTTAGGTCAATCATTCAATCACTCTTTCAGCCTGACCTTATCTATTAAGGGTAAAATGGGGGGAAGGGAGGGAGGGAAGAGCCATGGAAGCTACCCTTGAGTACATCAGAGGAAAAGTGGGATCCAAATGTCGCTATTAAGTAAGCAGGACATGAAAACATCAGTTCCGTCCCACTGTTGCCCCAGCTCCACCAAATGATATTGGAGGCATACCTTAGATATAAATATAACTAATAATAAATGAATAAATAAGATATCCAGGGCTGGCCCTGTCATCAAGCAGAGTGAGGCCGCCACCTCAAGCAGCAGGTGTGGCATATCCTGGAAGGGAAGCAAACTGGTAGATGCTTTAGTATTGTTTTATTTTTACTACCAGGGATTGGGAAAGGAGCTTAAGAGATTTTCTGCCTCATGTCTGAAATACATTGCCTGGGTACGATGCACCTTAATTTGAGTGGGAGGGGAACAATTTGCTGCTCTACTTCAGGCTACTGTTTATACCGTATCTCAGGAATAAAACGTCTTGTCTGAGTCCCAAAGATATTTTATAAATGTCTGGCAACATTCATCTCCCTGTTTAAAAACTGCCTCGGCAGTGTGTGAAACCATGGATTGGGCACAACATGGTGCATTCATGCACATATGTGCATGCTCCTTGAGAGAGACAAGATGCACCTGTCATTCCACAACCAGAGATTTAACTTCTGAAGACCCTGAAAGTCCATTGAGTGATGAGATGCACAAAAAAAGAGAGGCACTCTTACACGTTATTCTCCAGAGGCACTCTTACATGTTATTCTCTGGCCTCCCTATTGAAAAATCATAACAGGGACAATGAACGGAACATAATCAAGGCCGTCACCAGAAGGCAAACAAGCAGAACAAGAAGTAATTACCCCAATAAATAAATAAATAAATAAATAAATAAATAAATAAATAAATAAATAAATAACCAAGTCGCAACCAAGACTGGCCATATTGTTAAGCAAAGTGCAATGGCTATCTTAGGCAGCAAATTAGCTATCATGAAACAGTAACCAGTTCTCAGTTATTTAATTGATGGCTGTCTGTTCTCTCTCTGTCTTTTTTTTAACCATCAAGGATGAGATGAGGTGGGGGTGGGATTTCCTGCCCCAGATGCCCAAATAATTTCCCTGGCTTTGGGTAGCGTCTGCCTTGGCCTGGGCGGTGGTAAGGAGCGTTGCCATTTGGTGTTCTCCCTCAGGCAGCGGAATCTCTTGGGCCAACCCTGTTACCATGGGTCCCTGTTCAGTAGGGACAGTTAGGGGGGAATGAAGTGACCCAGATGTACTTTTAAAAGAGCCTAGGCATTATTTTTCTGGCTGATGTTTACTCGACAGCAGGAGGAAGAAACAAAGACCGAAAGTTGGCACAGAGGCCTAGAACTTCTGAGGAGCACCTCCCTTCCTTGCGCCCAAGCGCCAGAGCGAGAAAAAAAAGAGATGGCGGAAAAGAGAAGGAGAGCGAGTCAGTTGTATCCTGAGCTCATAACCTCTATTTCCTCCTTGAAACCTGGGTCATAGCGGTACTTAGCTAAATTATATAACTGCAAACAAAGTGTGACAGCTTTATTTGTAATTATACTGCATTTAAAGGGAACAAGATGAGCTTAATGAGTTAATAAAGTGGCTGTCTGTCAAAGCCCCGCTGCTTTGCATAGAAAGATCTCCCTGGTCCCTCCAGAGGCAGACAGGCCCGGGGCTTCATGAATATGCATCTCCGGGCCTGTCAAGGAGGGTGAAGGCGGCTCGCCATAGCAACCGGCCTGCAGGTAGCAGGGCTTTTTGAGGCCAGCTGCCCCCAGAGAGGTCCCAGGCGGCTTGTACGAAGTGAAGACTTGCGCGAGGCGCTCGTTTTGTCTTCGGCACACTTGACAAAACAAAGACAACTCACTCCTTTGGTTTCCTGCCACATTTTTTATTCATAAACAAGCTGTTGCCTGTACTGACATGATAAAGCTGAGAGTGTGAGGAGGCTGGCAAACATTTGAATGCAAATCCTCATCTGGTACAAATCCATACTATTATACGCCAGCTATTCTTCCTCGCCGTCAACCTTACCCCCCCTTCACACACACACACACACACACACACACACACACACACACACACACACACACACACACACACACACACACACACACACACACACTTGCACAGATACAAACATGTAGGCACATTTGTTGTTTTGGTGTCATGCTAAGTTAGGCCTCAAAATCCACCCACAAAAACGGACATCTAACATGTATGTATGTTAATATGGTTGCAGACATGGGTGTTTTTTTCCCTGGGAGAAAAGCTCATTGAAAGACAGAAAAAATCTGGATTTTCTTCCTGAGTAAGTGTGTATAGGACTACAGAGTACATGGAGGTCTAAAACAAGAGACTGGCTCAGGGAAACCTTGTGGCCAGGATCCTACTCGGTGGTTCTGCTCATGCAATGGTCAGTTTGCAAGAAGGGTTTGACATTTTAGGGGCTTAGGTAAAGACATAGGTGGTGCCTCCCTGCAAGAGTCGAATCCTTTTTGGTTTGAATGGATTACTCTCTATCATCTACACTTGCACAATGGCGACTGAGTGGAACTAGGATGACATAACATTATGCTCTGCTATTAGTCATAAGATTCTGGCCTTGGGCTTTTGTCTTGCTTAGTAACATGGCTTTACTGAGGAAAACAGAAGCCAAAGCATTTAACAAAACAACTTTGGTTTGGTTCTTATATGATTTGCTTTATGATTTATAGTTGTTCCTGTCTCTTATAATTTACAGTGATCTCCTAAGCATGCCTACTCAGAAGGAGGTCTTATTGAGTTCGATGGGACATCTTTAGAGGTAAGTGCATATAAGGTTGCAGACTTAATGCTTGACAATATTCCTATAGAATTCATAATCGGCCATGCTTTATATATTTATTTTGATATTTCTGTTGGCACATCTGCTGTACAAAGGTGTTTGAAGTTATAGCTGTGTTAGTCTTTGCAAACATTCATGTTGATGTACAACAGTGGTAGCTAGCTGGTGATTCCAATTTCAGGGGTGCCTTTATTCTGCACTGAACAAGAGCTATCCAAGGTGCTGAATCTGTTTCACAGCTAGAGTTGGCATGTTGGACAGCTCCTATAAATTGCAGACTAACATCTGGCATGGATTCACAGCACCCCTGAAACTGGAGTCACCGATAGGGATGTATCATTTCTTTTTTTGGGGGGGGGGGACTACAGACTCCAGAGTTTTCCATTCCAGGAATCCCACCTGCCAGAAACACACCTAAATTACGTTCACTTGGAGAAAGGCTGGGATGGAAGGGTTTATTGTTAGGTACAGGCACTATGTTGTGTCTTTGTAGTTCTGCTGTGGGCTTTCTAAGAAATTTTGTGTTTCCGTGTCAGGCAAGAGGGAGATCTTGGAGCTACATGCAGTCTTGGTCTCTGTCCACGTGCTAGTCCTAACCAGAGTAGACCCATTAATTCAACAGCAGAATAATGAGTCAACATATATGTAAACTTTACTGATGCATTGTGTCTACCCCAGTTGGGGTACCATCTGGATTCAGGAGCTTATGTTTTTATAGTTGGGAGTCCATCATTTTTCCTCTATCCCAGCAATTAATCAACTTTGCATTCTTCATCTTGGGACTTAGTTTACTGGCAGACTCTGTGGTTTGAACACATAGCAAAAAATTTTTGAACTTCCATGCTTCTTCCTGCCCCTGTATTATTTTAAAACCACCACTGAGGATACAAAACTTGGAAGAAGTCAAAAGCTTGTACATTATTGTGGCATTACACTGGCTCATAAGAAAGCTGACCCTTCTCAGTGGATTTCAGACTCATAATGCGAATAACCCACAAATGCTTCTGATAGGTTGCCACTTCAGCATGGGTGGCAATTCCCCCCCCACCCCCCACCCCCACTGTCTTCTCTCATTGTGCCTTCTTGGAAAGAGGTGAAGCGTTCTGGCAGCCCTGATCCAATCAATGCCGGACCCTCTTGTTGTGGACAGGAGTCAAGCCTTAATCCTAATCTATATTGACCGCTCACTTCTACGTCTGCCAATTTGCATCAGGGCCTTGTCTTAAGCAATGATGCGGACCTGTTCTGTGCTCTCACATGAATCTATAATCAGCAGGTGGGGGAGGAGGAGGGGAAAAAAATCTCCTGGCTTTCTGGTTAGGTCCGTCCTGATGAAAGACAGACTGATCTACCAGAGAGGTGCCGGGATGCGTCTGTCTTAATATTTACCCACTTTCATCTCTAATCTGCTTAGCCTCTGGAACTGCCTGTTGCGCTTGCAGCTGGTGGGATGTGTGTCAGGTGTGTAGTGAACACCCATTAGTAATGTATGGATTGCTTGTGTTTTGGGACGCCCTCCCATGAGGATCAGAACAGTTCTCAAAGGCAGAATAGGCCCCTCTGTTCCTTTTTGGGGGTGACGGCAGAAAAATGTGCGTCCAGACAAGTTTCCATCAGTCCTTGGTCCGAAAACACATTTCATTCCAAGAATGTTATCTGGAGGAGAATTAATTGTGGGTGGATGGATCTGGAAGTGGCAAGAAGCAGAGATGGGTGTTGGCAATGGCAAGGAGGTAAAGTGATGGGCAAAAGGATCAGTGTGGCATTCAGAGTAGAAAGTTATAGAACTTGGAAGGTTTTCAACTGGGATTTTGCATTCTGCTTCTGGCAACATAACCCCACCCCCACCCCGCCTGCAAATTGTTCCTGCTTCAGGGATCAAAATGTCTTGGGCTGCCTAATTACAAAATGGAACCTTGACAAGATGTTGGGAATAACAGCATTTGTCTGCTATTTTTCTCTCTGGTCTGTCCGTCTGTCCACATATACACAGTGCAGATTTGTGTTTGTGTTTTTGGGCTACAACTCCCAAAATTCCCCAGGCAGCATAGTCAAGGGCCAAGCTGTTGGAGAATTCTGGGATTATAGTACAAAACCCACAAGTCTGCACAGGTCTATTTATGGCCTAAATACAGTTGCTAATTGCAACTAAAGTTAGACCAGTATGGTTCCAGCTTCCTGGTATGTTCCCATTCTGAATTTACAAAGCTGATGATAATACAGAAAACTCTAAATGTCTTGATACTAACAGAGACCATGATACTTGAAGGACCTCCTTTCCCTATACTTGCAGAATATCGGGGTCTGATGGGAAGGCCCTTCCCTGTGTCCCATCAGTGGGAGCTGGGTACAATGTGACATAATGGAGGTGTATGTGTGGTAATAACCTGCTTGTGGAATTCTCTCTCCTTGATATTGGCACCAACAGTGACCTTATTTCAGTACGAAGCCAAGACTGGGCTGTTCAACCAAGGCTGTTGGGACTCAGGCACCATAACATGACTGGGTTACCCATCTCTGTTTTAGTGTGTACATCATATTCTATTCTAAACTGTTTTCAACTACTTTAAGTAACATTATCTGCTCTAAATTGTGATTCCAAACTGTTTAGTAGTGTTTGCTTATACCCTGCTTTAACTATAAACTGGGGGTGTAAATACCTTAGTAAATATATACAAAAGAGGTCTATGGAATCAATAGCTGAATCATAATGTTGTTATGTCCCGTCCAATGTCTTCTGACATGATTACTCTTATAGGATTTTCAAGGTATGTGAAATGTTTTTGGTTTAATCATTGCTATCCTGCCCACTCACCCCCAGTGAGTTTTCATTGCCTAGTGGGGATCTGTATCCAGGTCTCCTGGGATCTAGTCTGTCCACTACACCTCACTGGCTGGCAGTGATCGTATACACCTTTTCATAATGGAATGGAATGGAAAATCAGCACATATGTAAATCCCATTGATTCAGTGGGTCTGTTCTAAGGGGGACTGGCAATGGGATCTAAGCTGTCTCTATTTGCAAGTCGCTAGATCTCATGACTGCAGGGATATCCTGCAAAGGATTTTCAAAAGCATTGTTTGGCTTAAGACTTGCAAGGCTGCATCTCCAGTAGGTCCCTTGTGTGTGTTGCCTTCTGCTGTCACTGGTTTCAGATTAGCTTTGGATGGCGAGCGTTTAGGTGGCAATTTACAGCTGCACCTGACCCCAGTTCTTTTCTGCTTCCAAAAAGGCTACGAGCTAGACCACACTGCCTGGACCGTGACTGCTGCCCATAAACATGATTTATAACGGCCCTTTAGGGAGAGACACTACCTCTCTCGGCATCAAGTTATTTTACCAGATGGACTGTCTGTAACTCTTGCGATAAGCCTGGACAGTGACTTAGCTGATCACAAAACACTGCCTCGTATCTCCTTCTGATTCCTTCCCTCCCATGCTCCTGTGGGTTTCTTACAACTGTCTGGCTAGATGCTGCCTCTTCCTGCTTGTCAAAAGGTGACCCTATTTTTAAAGAGAGAGTGTTGAACTGTTTTTCCCCCCCTTATAGGCCTTACATGCCTGTTTTCACAGCATGGCTGAAGACAAAGAGAAATATGGGGTTTGGTACAGGACAATGTTTGGCCGCACAAGAACATTTGGTTTTCTTTTTCCGAACCTTTGCAACATTTCTAGTCCTCATCAAGCATAACAAACATCTTGGAAGCTTGTAATGAGTCAAAAAATGATTCCGGCTGCAGTATTGCAGCAAAGGGTCACTCTTGGTTATGCCTGCCCTTTCATTCCTTCCTTCCTTGTTTCTCCAATGCCATGAAGACACATTAAGATAGTTCAATCTGCCTCAGCAGATACCTGTGCAACCTCTGTTAAAAAACTCCCATGGTAGACAATCCACTGTATTCCTAGGGAGTCCTTTCTACTGTCAAAAATAGGTGGATCGGGAAGGACTTCTGCATGTTTAGTCCCAATCTCCTTTCCCACAATTTGAATCCATTGGTTCTTTTCCCGCTCTCTGGAACCGCAGAAACTTGCTCTATTTGCCGCACGAAAGCCATTCAGATATTTGAAGAAGGCTACCATAATTCCTGGCAGTGCTTTCTTCTCCAGGTTAAAAATAACCCTTACTTGTTCCTCATGGGTCTTCATTTTCAGACCTTTCACTGTATCAGGAACCCCGTCTCTGGATGTGTTTCATATTCCTGATATCTGCCTTAATGTATCGGATGCAGAACTGGACACGGGACTTAAAGTAACATCTGACCAAATCAGAACAGAGTAGAACCTTAACTTGTCTTGATCTGAACTCTATACTTTGGTTAATGCAGCCTAAAGTTGCATAGTGGCCTAGGGTGTGAGTTGGCAGAAAGTAGGTGATCATCTGCTGATAGGTGTCTATTGATCTGCTTAATGCAGCTATGAGTACATGTGGAGGGCCAGGGTTGCACCCACCCTTTCCCCCCCCCCCTCTTGTAGGCCATACCCATCCTTTCTAAGGACACCAGAAGTGATTATAAGTTGATTTCCAGTTTTCCAAACACGGCCTTTGGATCTAAAAGAGGCAGAGAAAGGTTCCTAATAACTTCTAGTGAGAGATTTCTGGGAGAACTGCTCTCATTTAAAAAAAAATTGTTTTTGGCTGATTTTTCTTCAATTCAGATGATCCAAAGGTTCACGGGGGTCACACAAAAGACCCTGTGGGCTATAGACCACACACTTCCCACTTTTGTTTTAACAGGAGAACTTTTTAAAAGTGGATGTTTCCACCCAAATTAGGTGGCTGTAATGAAGAAAACTCAAAATAAAAAGGGCTTGTCCAGATGGAACATTTCTTTCTCTCTAGTTGGTGCTACTTAGTGCCACTTAGTGGGATTTCTGCCCACACTAGACCATTTCTCTTTTAAAAAATAAATAAATGTTTCTTTTAAAAAATGGATAAAAATATATTTTAAAAGCTTGAATAAACCTTTTATAATCCTTCAAAAATCTTTAAAATAATCTTGTCCATTGGATTTAGTAGATCAGTACTAAACTGAAAGGTTCTGATGATAGCACGTATGCTGTGCTAAGCAACTTTGGAAAGAAGCAGCCTTTAAAAATCTGTGTTTTAAAAAACTGCAAGGAAACCTTAGAAATGATCTGTTGGATATTTGTGTGGGATTTTAATATAACCTTGTTTGTTTGCTTGTTTCTTGAAGTGGAATAGCGCTGTATTGAAAGTGCTTGGCCAGAAAAGCTCTTCCTCTCTAAATTCTGCCACTGGTTCAAAGTGAAATAAATGAAGAAAATAACCCAGCCTTCTGGAGGTGGTTAAGAAAAGCATGGAGAAGTGGTCTAAAGCTCACACCTGTATCATCAATGCACATAAAGTGCAACAAATTTTCTGCCTGGATGAGCCCTAAGTGGACTTTTCCGTGAAACAACTGTAGACTTAGTTTAATTCTGGTGCTAAAACCAAATTCTGGGGCCAGGATGTGCCCAGCAATACACTGTTCTTTAAATCTAAGTATATGTCTTTCTCACCTGACTCCAGGTGAGGAACACGGGAATCCTGAAAAACACATTAATCGATTGGAAGGGCCTAAAATCCAGGCACTGAAGTCTCTTTGTCCAGGGAATGGTTTGTTAGCTTTGATTTGGCAATCAATATGTAAACAAACAAACAAACAAACATATATCAAATGTTTAAATTCCGTTCCTTCCACCCCGGGTCACCCAACTTTCAGCTGCAGCCGTCTTTTCCTGATGGCGCAGAGAGAAGGCCTGTTCATCGGCCAACCGTAGAAAATCCCAATTTCTCACATAAAAACATTAGCGCGTGGGCTTAAAATATTAACATTTGGATAGCGTTGTCCTCAGAGGCTTGGAGGAACTGGAGTTCGGCATCAGCAGTTTAGACACAGATATGGATTTAAAAAAATATATTCCGGGGGAGGGAGGAGATTGTAAATGGAGTGGCTTTTCAGGCTATGTAATGCAAAGGGGAAGGACATTTTCAAAATGGATTTGTCAGAGTGTGGGGTAGTAAGAAAAGGGAACACAGAGCAGGGTTCTGCATTATTCAGGTGTCTTTTCTATTCAATAAGCTCAATGAAAGGATGAGAATCACCCAAGAGTTTGGGGGGTCTTCTCAACTAATACCCTTGCGATTTCCCTGTGTTCTTTTTCAGATCATAAAGATCTCTTTACATTAAAAGGAAAGCAAACTGCCTGTGGAAGGCTGGAGCTTAGGATAGAGTCATTAAAGGCGAGAAACATCCCGTCTCGCATTTAAGCTGCCCTAAACGTATTCTCTCCCTCCTCCAGATCACACAGAATGCACACATTCTTCTCAATCCAGAAGAATCACCATCTACACATGAATTTCTGGTCAGGGGTAGATAAGCTGGTGTCTTCCACATGGCTTCCCTACCGAAGAGCTGTTCCAACAAGCATTTGAATATAGCATTTAGACAGAAATTCCCTACCCAACAGGCTGATGGACATTTGGCCTCTGGAAGGTAGGCATTAGTTTCTCCTTATTTGTGTTCACTCTGCAGCGCCAGCCATGGCAAAGGCTTGCTTTGGGGTGGTTCTGCCATTGGGCAGAGTGAGGCAGTGGTCTCAGGGAGCAGATGCAAGGTGTGGGAGAAGAGAATTTTGTGGCCATGCAGGGTCAGCCCTACAATGAGGCAGAGGAAGGCAGCTGTATCTGGCAACATATGTGGAGTGTCATGAAAAGGCAAAAAACGTTAGTGATTTCCATTATTATGTCCTTTATTAAAGTTATTCCTCCCAAGTCCCTGCATCTTCCTTCTCACTTCCATACAGCCTAAATTCGTAATGTTCTCTGATATGGTTAAGGAACTTCCCCCATTTGCAGTGCTAAAATGATATTATACTACCTGTCCAGCTGGTTTCTATACCTGAATGTGGGTTTGGGTGAGGGGGAAGACCATCATCTTGTCTTTTGTCTCAGGCAGCATCATGTCTTGGGCCCGCCCTTGTCTTTTCCTATTTATTTCATTTATTTTTGGATGGCAACTACCATCATGTATGACCACAGTTGCAAAATGGTGGGCATTATAGGCTAAAAGATCTTGAAGGCATTGGGTTGGAGAAGACAAATCTAATGGATGGACATCAGTTTTTGAGCTTAAACAGGCGAGCGGTTGCATTGCAAAGCAGCCCAGTGGAAGTTTTTAGAAAGAACCAACTCTGGAAAAGGGGTTACTCTCAGAAACAAAGGCAACCTCCCTCCCCTATCTCCAATCCCACAACCCTCGCTCTAAATATATATAAATTCCCCTCCATCCCAACCCTGGGACGAAATTATTATTCCACCCATCGCCTTCTCAAGGAAAATAGAAGCAGTAGATTGAGGCCTGTTTTCATATTTGATGGGGGACTAGATAAATGGCAGTCAGGTTGCGCTGATAAGACCCCTGCTCTCGGCCTAACCTCTTTCTCAGAAAGCCGCTTACTATGCATAGAGCAGAGCTATCTGTTCAGCTGCACCTTGACACAAATATATCTGCACCTAAGATGAACCAATTCCCCCAGAAATTACAGTACAGGGGATTGCATCGGGAGGGAGGGGGAGAATAAGGACAGGGAAGAATGCAAGAATTGTCTATTAAAAAAAGAAAAAAGAATAAAAAAACCATACCTATTCCACCCTCTTGGCCAAGTATCCTCTCGGGTAAACATGCTTCCAACCCCCTACCTCTCTAGTTTTCCTCCCGCTTCCGTTTGCAGAAGTTGCTGTTTCCATGAGGCATCTCCTTCTTTTTATTGTTTGAATGCTCTGCTCTCGCTTGTGTCCCAAAGAGCTTGGACGTGACACACGACAAATAATGAGGCTACTTGTAAAACGCGGCCAACGACTGACCCTGCTCGCAACGCGTTAGAAATAGTGGTGTTGCTCACAGCACATTACAAATAATTATGTCACTTGCAATGGAGGGCTAATGGGAGGGAACAGGGTCATTTCTGAAAAGTGACTTAAAGGGTGTGGCGAGACCATGAGAAAAGAATCATGTCTGATCACCGTGGAAAAAGGGCCCCTTTGCTGAGGCTGCAAACTGAAGAAAACATCTGCTCCCAACCACTAGGTAATACTATTCATTTGGCTTCACCTCGTGGGTAGACCAAATTTTATTCTCAGTTCTCTGGTGGGGATTTGTCACCTTTCTGTGTAACCTCTTCCCATGGACCTATAGAAACCCCAAGTTTCAAAAGAAGGCAGCAGGGGAAGGGAAAACACTGAATACCTGACAGCCCTTTGTCTTTAATGAGCTGGGGAGAGAATCCTTGTTGTTCTATGTCTTTGTGTCGTGAACAATATTTATTTAGTACTTCTAAAATGTAGCTTTTCATTGGTTGTTTTCTGAGATTTTAGTCCATTTTAATACTTGTCAGCATATTTTTAAAAATTATAATTTTAAAAGGATTGGAAAGTAGTAAGTCAGTAACCTATTTGGTGTTGCCGAGTTTTGAACTTCAGGTAAAATCCCTTTGCTGTACAGTAGAAGTACAGAGATTCACAGAGGAGAATAGCTACAAGCTCTCCAGAGTCCACCCCTTTTTCATTAACTGGCACTTAAGGTCTCAATAACTCACTTTTGAGACATTTGTAGGAGAAATAATAAAAAAACATTACTTCCAGTCGCTTGAAATTACAGATTTGTGCACATTGCTTTCTGCCTCATAGGGCCAGGGCAGTTCTCTCAGTGTACCAGTCAGAGATGGGTAAAGAAAATGGAGTGGTCACTTAGGACAGACTAGGAGAAGTAAACTTCCCCTTCACCTAATGGCCTACATCAAATAATGCACCAAGGGCCTTTAAAATTTCAGCTTTTGATAAGATAAATGAGGTATTTAAGGAGTGGGTTTACCAGTGCCATCTCCCCACGGGTTTCCACCGCCAATGAGGGATCCGAACCCCAGCCCCCCAAGTCCTAGTCTGTCACTCGATTCATTACGCTACACCGGGTTCATCTGTGGCTGTTTGTTTTTCCCAGTTATCAGACAACAATGTACCAAGCATACGTAGAAAGGAGCTCTATAAATGAGTTTGCCACATTTCCAAGACTTCATCCTAATATTCCCCTTGCTGGCGACACAAGTCTTTATCATCGTTAAGAGATGGGAGCGAACGATTAGTGTGCATGAGGCATTGCCCCAAGTCAGAAGGTGTGTGCGTGTGTGCGCGTGTGTGTGGCGTGTGTGCGTGTGGGGAGAGTTCTTTACAATGAGAGGCCCCTTGGGAGATGGGACATGACGCCTCATGATGATGATAGATGTACAGGCTGAGGAGACACCCCACCCCTCTCTAGAAAATTAAAAGCCTATTTGATATGGTACTAACAACACATCACATTAAAATCTCCCCTCCATCCATCAGTCCAGCCATTCTCTCCTTCCCTCTTAAAAAGACAATAAAAATCTACTTAAAGGGAATAAAGACAAGACACCATAACATTCCATCTTCAAGTTTTCTACTTTGTTTGGAAGTTTATTCTCCATATGTAAGAACATTTTAAGCTCAATGGATTAGAATAGAATTGGGAAGAATTCATTTTTGCGGGGTTAATCTATTTATTTATTTGATTTCTGTCCTGCTTTTTCACAGAAATAGGATGCAAGGTAACGCATAACAAAATTAAAACATTGTTGCAGATAGATTGATAGATCGATCGATCGATCGATCGATTGATCAATAGATAGATTTTTTTTAAAAAAGTGAGGTACAGATAAAACCCACAAAAAAGGCAGCATCTTAACGTGTACACATGTATGTGCTTTAACAGTCTTCCAAACCGTGAATTGGATTAATTCTTTTAAAATCTCAGTTAATCTGAATTTCCATTCCATGCCTACAATCCACTCCAGTGAAGATGCACAGGAAGAAATGCTATATTCTTTGGTATATATATACCAACCATTGCCTTTTCATAGCATCCCAGAGCCACATCATGATAAAGCCCAGTGAAGGCTGTTGACTTTGATTTTGTGGGGTTATGAAAGCTTGCTTGGCATGTTGTAGCATTTGCCACCAGAGGCAGCTGCTTCACCCTGCCTAATAGTAGAGTCTCCTCTGTTGGGTATAAGAGTTGAGTCGACTCGAGTTCAGAGTCCCTCTAACACAGAAATCTACTTCTGCTTACCTGGACTTTTCTTCATTCAACAGGAGGTTACTGATGGGGTCTGTATGATGGGAGAAAGTCGTTTTGTTGTTCTTAGAATTAAGTAAGTGGCAGTGAGAAATCCTTGCCCATCCACTGTAAACCATCCAGAGCTAAGCCAGAAGATCCAGATCTATCTTCTGCCCACCACAGGAGCAGACAAATCTAAAGAAGGTCCACAATAACAGTTGTATTAGCTATATAGTTAACAACAGAGGTGTACAGATTTGTGTTGTTCGACCACAGCTCTCTAAATTCCCTGGGCAGCATAGCCAGGAAACAATCTGTACATCTCTGGTTAACAGATTAGTCATTGCCATGCTGGCAGGGGTTGATGGAATTTGTAGTCCATAGCTACTGTCAAGGCTACAATGCAGTGGGCTACTTCAGTATCGGGTGCCAGTAAAATCAGGGCTTCCCCCCTCCCATTGCAGCTCTCTCTGGGGCCTAGCCCTCCAGAACAGATATTTAGGTACACGGAGGTGGGATTACAGAAAGAAGCAGGAAGTGGGGGGATCTGTGGGATCCAGTAAAAGTATATCATTAGATCCTAGTTCAACTCGTCATATGCCACCCTGGATTCTGTTTGGATGAACGGCAGGCTATTTCCATTAAAAGTGTGTGTGTGGGGGGCCCCAGTCAAGTTAAATGCATTTCTTCGTTCTTCTCCAGCTCCTGTTCACCTTTGCAGGGGTAATTCTGTCTATAAACCTGGGCAGCAATACGCTTCCTTCCCCCGACAAATTCTTGGCTAGTAGTTTGACGTTTTTTGGCAGCATGGACTTCACTGCTGAGTACCACATGCCCAAACTGCCTTGCTTGAGGGGGCTGGGCAGAAGATCTGCCAGGAAGGCTGTTTCCAAACCATCCTGTGTGTGTGTGCAAAGCCAACAATATGGGAGCAAAAATAGAAAAGGCATAGATGCAAAACAACAAAAGAATTGTATATGTCTGAGCATAAGACATCATTGTAAATTGAGGGGAGTTAGCAAAGATCCGAGGTTTGGTCTTTGTAGAAATTCCTTTTCAGTATATCTCTGATCTCCCGAGATTGCAAAGTCACTTCAATTTAAAAAAAAAAAGGTTTGGGAACAATCAGGAAAGGAATGTAAACATAAGGAAAGGTGAAGAGAAATGCCAATCCAGGAAAGGAAGGCCAGCTGCCTGTACATAGACTGCCAGTTTGCAATTAGTGCTTTTTCAATAATTTCGATCACCGTTTTTACAAATCCCAGTCCTGTTGTTTCATCTTGAAAATAATCCTGGAGGAGATTCATGTAGAACTTTAAAACTAGTTTCAGAGGAATGTTTCAAACCTGCTTTGAAAAAAAAAGTTTTCTTTAAATTAAAAATGTTTTTAATAATTTGAATATATGCAACGTATATGGCTTCAGGAGCTCCGATGGGTAGAAAAATTATAATTCAGTGCTTGAAGCAAACAACAAAAACAAGCAAACAAACAGGGTTTCCCCCCACTCTCCTCCCCCCTGTAACCACTAAATGGGCATCTGTTATGCAGGAGAACAGATGCCTGATTGCCTCCAACGGTGGCAGTAGGACTCTAAAGGTTGCCAGACATTCAGGAACCACCCTTGTGCTCTTTACCAGCCCACCAGTGGATTTCCTCTTCAGAAAGGCAAGCGGGTGGAGGGCTGAGAGGGAATTTTGCTCTTCTTGAATGTATTTAGAAGTACTGGAGAAGGCAGGTGGGAAGCAGCTCTGTCTTCCCTCCCAACACATCTCGTCCCATGACCCAGGTCCACTCGTGGGTTACTGTCAGCAGACTTAGAGGCTGAGTAGCTGAAAAGCCAGGTAAGACACCAGTAGCACAGGGTGGAGATGGCAGAGGGAAAAGTAAAGTAGTGTATGCTCAGAGGCCCCCTTGGCCTGTTCCGTAATTCTTGGAAAGTTCCTTTTAGGAAGGAGAATGGGCATAAAAGTCATCTTTAAGTGAGCAGTGATAGCAGGCTCAGAGTTGGGAAATGTCACTCTTTTTGAATTATGACTGCCAGAATCCCCAGCCAACAAGAACCACCCAGGCCCCTATTCTGGCCGAGGAGTCTGGGAGTTGTAGTCCAAAAAGGGAGACTGCCAAACTCTGGGCAGAGTGTGCTGCAGAATCCAGGCTATCATCCTACAATTGCTCAAGTATTATACTTATTTGTTTGCTTGCTTGTTTCATATCTAGCCCGCCTTCCTCCTTGTGAGGGGACCCAAGGTGGTTCACGACGATTGAAACAAGCCACCCTTAAAGCACAATAAGTTACAAGTTCAAAACACAATGAAACATGCATTAATAATTGAAAAGCAATTAATTAGTTGTATAGAAATAGTTAAAAGCCTTTAAAAACTTTTTCAAGCCACATTTCAAAGAGCAAAGACCCAGCATCTATGAGGGAATCAATCTTATTTCATTAAAAGCCTGCCTATACAGAAAGTTCTTTAACTGTCAGCAGAAGGATAAAAGGGAGGGGGCCAACTTGGCTTTCCAAAGGAGAGTATTCTGCAACGTGGGAGCAGCCACAGAGGAGACCCTCTCTCATGTCCCCATCAAATGAACATAAAAGGACCTCCTCTGAAGATCTTAAGGGCCAGGAAGGGTCATACGGCGAATATCGCTCCCTATATTGCATGTTGCATATTACATGTTGTTCTATTCACTCATTCTTAAAAGTAACTTTCTATAGTCTTGTGGGTGCAGGAGGGAAAATAAATAAGTTTTTCTTGAGTTCCCCCAAGACCAGGAATGGGCTTATTTTAAGCTTCAGGTTCAACCTTTCACTGCCTTCACATGAATTCAACTAAATAAATATTCAGCTGATAGAAATCCAGCTCTTGCATCACTAAAGCATCAGTGAGGGAAAAGCATGCCTGGGGACCATTTTTACTTGAACATATATTGCTTTGTGTGCTCTTGGACCAAACCTCTACAAGCAAAATATGAACAGGGTTCTGCTAGATCACAAGCAGGACAAATATTTGTGTGTATGTGTGTGTGTGTACACGAGCACATACACATGCATGCACACAGAAAAGCCAGCTGAGGAGAAGGCATTTGCGGAAATCCAAGTGAGAAATGCAAGCCATACAGCAGGGCTCTTTCTTACTCAAAAACGGTTCCCTTAAATGTGGGTTTAAAGGACTTTCTCATCACTCCTTTCTCTCTCTCCCCACATGGTGGAATGGTGTGCCCCCCCACCATCCATGGCTCTCTCCCACCTGCTCACCCACTTTTTCTCTCCAATGGCTAAGAGCTGACAAAAGCAGGGGCATTTTCATGTCAAGTGATGCCTGTGTGTGTGTGTCGGTGGACCAGCTGAGGAGCTAGACGGGTGCCAGTTTCAACAGATAGCCCAGTGACAATTGGAAATAGGATGGGAAAGGGACTCTCAGTACCACCACCCCCATCTACCCATGCGAGGGAGACCAAAATTGGCATATGGTGCTTCCTTACACCAAAGGATTCCCATTCAAAAAACCTCTAAGGGGTTGGTTTCTGACTCCCTTGACTCTTTCTGGCTCTCTGCACCAGCTTGTTTCTCCATGAGGTCCTGGAGCAAAGGTGGGGAGGTGTTTTGGAGGGTAAAGAAGGGGCGTGATGTTTCCCCTTTCACTCCATCTGTACAGAAACCAAATGGAGCCTATGAAAATCTTCCCTCACTCCATCCCTCCCCTTTCCCTCTCGTCTCCATGTTCCTTAAAAACAAAACAAAACAAAACAAAAATGGCCTGTGAATTAGCCAATTGTGTCTCTGGAAGGGAGGAAGGCGGGGGAGGTGTGTATCTTCATTTGTGATCAATTTCATGGCGGTTGCATCCCAAATTGGGTCTGTGACACCCTCCGCAAGGAGCCCTCCCTCCCTGGGAGGCAGTCTGTCACTTGCCGGGCTTCCCTTTCTCTCTCTCTCTCTCTCTCTCTGTCTCTCTCTCTGTGTCTCTGAATCTGGGAGACAGACACACACATAGGTACACAGACAACGTATCTGCCCGCCTGTCTTGTCTTTCTGCCTATCTGGAAAAAAACGACGTACATTTAACAAGAACAGAAGTCCCTGCAACAAGATGTGATGACCACCAGCCTGAATGGTTTTATAAAGGACTAAGTTTGAGAGAAAGAGATAAAGAGAAGAAGCTGAAGGGTTTAGAGGAGCCAGACTTGCAGGATCAAACCCTGGGGCCTTCTCTTTAGCAAGGAGTCTATCGCTCTCAGGCTACCCTGTTTCCTCTGAGCTTAGCAGCCATCCTTAGAATAGGAGAAAAACAGATTTTCTCATGCAAATAAAGTGAAATTTACAAGGGGGCTTCTAAGCATGTCTGAATGTCTGGCCCCAGGGGTCACCTGTCCCGGAGCACCTTGTTGTCTGAGTTCTCCGGGTCAAAGCCCATGACTTGGAAAATGAACCCCATAATTTGTGACCATACTGGCAAGGGGATTTGGGGAGCTGTAATCCATGGAAGGAATTTTTTGAAGCTCTGAATATAATCTCTCAGCTTTTAGCAAGATGAAGCTGAGAAAAGGAAAGCAATTTCTTAGTCATAGCTTTCTCCACCGGCTGGACTTTTCTGCTGCCTCTTGAATTTTCCTGCCAATGCCTCGGCAACGACATCCCATCGAAAGAAAGGGAAGGAAGAAAAAGTTGGCCCTGGTAGCATCCCCACCGGTGCGCTCGCCCGCCTCTTCTTTTCGAAGAGCCCCCCTGCAGCTGTTGTGACAGTTGGAGACTCAGCAACCCTTCTGGGATGCCGTCTGTCGGGGCTCATGGTCTATATTGTTTGGGATACCAGCCTCGGCTCCACCTCCTTTAAACGCAACGCCCGGTACGTGCACCCTGCCTATTCTTCTGCCACGCAGGCCATAGCAAAAGCCATTTTCTCCTTTCCCCCCTTACATTCAGAATTAATTAAAAGCAATGCAGAAGTCAAGTCACACAGCCATGCAACTGTGAACAAGTATCTCTTGGCTGACAGAATCTGGCTGTGGGGTAGCCCATTTAAAAAGCATGTTTGCCATGGAGATATCATCATCCAGGATTTCTCTCTCTCTCTCTCTCTCTTTCTTTTTCCAGCCTCCTCTTTCCTTCATTTCATTTCTTGGTTTTCCTTTCCACATTTTCTCTTTTGCTTCCTTTTCATCCAAAATCTCTCTCTTTCTCTCACTTAACCTTTTTTCTTTCCACCTCCATGTGCCTTCAGTTTGCTGATCTCCCTTTCTGTACTTTCTCTCTGGTGTTCTCTTTCCTTTCTCTCTCTCTCTCTCCTCCCCCCCCCCCCCAGTTTTCTCTAGTTTCTCCCTACTTTTCTACTTTGTACTATGTCTTTCTCTCCACCCCTCTCCCTGTACAATACATGGCTTCACACCTTGAGAAAATATGGTTGTGTTCAAGGAGTGTGACTTTGAATTCAATGTGCAAAGAGTTGCTTTTGGTTCAGAGCTTGGGAAAGTTAGTTTTGGGGACTGCAATAGCTCTTAGCCAGCATAGTTATGGCTGACTTTCAAGGACAGGGGACTCAAGTGGCGGGACTTCCTGTCGAGTCGGACTTAAGTTGCAGACTCAGACTCAACTCTTCCCCCCCCCCCCCAATGCCTTGGACTCGACTTGCAACTCAGAACCCACCCACCCCTCCCTTTTTTGCTGGGGAAAAAAGCTTGTTTTTAATAGGGACTCTGACTTGGGGCTCGGGATTTGGTATCAAAGACTTAGACTCGGGACTTGGACCTAAAGACTTGCCAACATCCCTGCTGACTTGTATTCCAAAAAAGTTACATTTTCCAATCTCTGCTTGTTAGTATGACAACTCCTAGACCCCCCTCTAGATTCTGGGACTTGGTGTTCAAATCAATAGCTTTTCCGAGCCCTAACCTTATTTCTTTCCCCTGTTTCTCTTTTTCTCCTCCTCCTTTTTGATCCTTCTCCTTCTGTTTCTCCCTTCACCTCTTGCCTTCCCTGTCATCTAGGCCTGGAATAGTCCATGAATAAATTGAGATCTGAAAAAATCTGTTTCCAGCTCGGCAAGCTAATCCTTCTTGGAAGTCCTCAGCCCCGATTCCCTTCAGTTGTTCATCAGTCCACACACTGAGCGCCACCACCGGCCCTTTAATGTCAGAGGCAGATGGGCATCTCACAAAAGGACCCTCACCTCTCCAAGCTGGTCCTCCCCCATGCCTGATTAAACCCTAATACAGAAGTTAGAATTGATACAGTGGAACTGCGGGGATTCAATTAGTCCATCAGGCATGAAGAAAACAGCACAAAAGAGATGCGGTAGTTAGAAAGTCATTTTCTTTTGATCATTATAGCATCTCACACGTGGAAGCAGAAAATTACAGCCTCATGTGTCTTAGCTTAATATCCTCTGGGGCCAGATTTGTCGTAACGTTGAAGTTAGCTGTCAGAATCAAAAAAATCACGCAGAGCTGATGAATTTGCAGCTCTGATAAGAACTAGCACAGGATCCAGGAAAATTCCTGCCAGGGAAATGTTTTCAGCTGCTCTTCAACCTTCATCTGTTTTCTTTCTCCTTTCTTTTTGCTCTGTTTTCTCCTCCTCTTGGCTTTAATCTCTTCTCCTTTTCCTATAGTGTGATGATGACTCCAGGCAGGTGCCAGACTTAAGAGAGTAGCCGGCTAAGTTTGTGTGATTTCTACTGATGCACAGCTTGTTCTTTCTTTTGAAGGCACTGTGGCAACAGTGGCACTCTGGTGGCCTAAATGACTATGTGTCAAGTAACAACAAGCACTGCATGGATGTTTGTTTAATTTTAATTCCCTCTGATGCTGCTCCAGTGACTGAGAGCAGGTACTCTGTTCCCATGTGCTGAAAACTGCACAGAGATGACAATATATGCAACAAAAGAGACCTATTTCTTTGACCTGGAAACTTCGGGCAGGGATTGCCCAACATATTTTGCTGCCTGAAACAACGGACACAAGGGCAGTCTTTGTACAAGAGTAGATTGGACTAGCGGATGACTCTTTCTTCAACAGTGATGAGGGGTCAGGAATTGTATGTGAAGGCGGGGAGATAGCCTGGGGGAAGGTTAAAGCAGACTATATAATATACTACCATCTTCTTTACTATGGACTTCAGCACATTACCTAATGGTAGGGCTGGTCCTAACTTTGGCAAACGTCTTGAGTGCTTCTGTTTTGATTTTTTTTTAAATCCAGTAGTGTTTCCAAACCTTATGATCCTTTAGCAGGAAAAAAAAGGGAGAAATTGATCAGCAGGGTCCAGAATACATTAAAACAAGCAGCACCAATGTTGGGTCATTTTCCAAGTGCTGATTTGGCTTGCGTCACCAAGAGTTGGATGGACCAGCTGGGAGGTGACTTATGTTGCCTTGATAATAATTTGTCAACAAATGTGCAAATTGCATAAGCATTACTGGGTCAAAAAAGCAAGTACAAACAAGTAGGCTGTTGCAAAGTTTTGAATTTCTGGTAAAATTCTCTTTTCTACACAGTAGAAGTACAGAGATCCACAGAGGAAATAGCTACAAATTTCCCCAAGTCCATTGCTTTCTCATTAACTGGCACTCACAGTCTCACTCATTCTGAGACATTTGTAGATGAAAGAATAAAAAAAAGTTTCTTTATTTACAATTGCTTGAAACTATAGAATTGTGTATACTCCTTTCTTTACTACTCACATACTAGCAACCAACAGAACAGATCAACATCAACACACAGCTGCCACCAGCTGATGAAGGAGAGGGATAGAATACAGGGCTCTCTTTGAATTTCAAAACCTGGAAGGAATGATTGGTTAATGGTGGATAGACAGACAATCACCTGAGCTCATAAAAGACCCTCCCAGTCATTCAAACTACGGACAGCACATGAGGTTGTAAATAAAACTCCCAACAGAGGCCAGGCTGTTCCCCAAAGCAAGAACCTTTTCTTAGATAAAAAAAATCTAAACCAATCCTACAACTTGAGGTGAGGCATGAGAAACTTATAACTAAGAATGGATGGTATCCCACTGAAAAAGTGTGTGTGTGTGAGAGAGTGCGTGCGTGTCCCTTCCTGCAAGATCCGTGAGCCAGCCATGCACATGAGTATCCAGAGCTTGCAAAAGGTATTATTTCAGACCATAACTTGCAGGATTCCTCACCTAACATGCAAAGGTGGCTCGTAACAAGAGCAGGAGAGCAAACCCCTGACAGATTTCAAGGTAAGGTGCCCTACTCCTGCTCAGTCTACAAGCAATTGCTTCCAGTAAGGCTAAGAAATGTCTTTTTTCCAACTTGAGATGATGTAATGAAAACTCCCCAACCTGGATAGAGTAGAATCAGCCTGTGTGGCCTTGAAGAAGCTGCACAGTCCCAGAGTGCCCCCAGAAGAAGGGAACGGGGAACCACTTCTGTGCATTCTCTACCTAGAAAACCCAGAAAGGGGTTGCCATAAGTCAGAATTGACTTGACAGTACTCTACTGTTGTTGAAAAATACCAAGAGCAGTCAATCAAAACTGTAAAAACATTGACTGGCATTGTGTAACAGATACAAGTTTTAACAAAAATAAGTATCTGTTAAATATCAGCGCAGTACGTATGCTGTTCCTAATAGTGCCATTTTTTGTAGCTCCGATGGTGTTATTTCTAAGGTCTGCAACTGCTAATAACTGTTTATTATGAATATTTGTGATTATTATTGAATTTGGTTAACACTGATGAAGGAGAATATTGTGTCCAAGTGCTAACCAAAATTTGCAAATCTTCTGTGTATTTGAGTCAGAAAGAACATGAAGTTTAAAAAAACTGGATATAAGAAAAGTCTGAGAGATTTTCCCATCTATTAAGAAGCAGCCCGGCTCTGTTCATATTATGGTATGCCGAACCCATAGATTAGCAGGCACACATGCCTGGAACCAAAGCTTGGAAGAGTTACCCTTCTGATTGATTGCTTCCAGAGCCCTCTCATCAGAGTAGCCAGCGGCTAAGCTGGTGGGTGGATCCTGGGAATTGTAGTCCAAAAAAAGTGACTTTTTAACACTGAGCCTGGATCTGTGCTAGGAAATGGTTGCTGACATAGACCAAACCAAATGTCTGTTTGAAGCTGAGGAGGAAACCAGGTTACTTTCTTTTATGGCCATTTAGCAAAGGAGGAGGTTTGGAAACTCAGTTTGTCCACCTTGAGGAATCTCTTCTTTACTTCTTATTCTCCTATCTCTGTCTGGCCTCCCAGATATGCTAATCAGTGTGTAAGTATATCCTTTCAAATAATTATCATACATTATACTCTGCTCATCTCTGTATAATTTCCTCATCTGCATAATCGTATTTGACTTCCTTATGAATGTAAAAACCATCTTACCTTGGGCCAGTTAATCTTCATTGATTGAATATCAAATTCATTTGAATATGTTAGCCAAAGCTCTCCCATTCCACCCCAAAGAGCTGTTCAAGGGGGGCGGGTGGGGGCGGGGAGGAGAGCAGAAGAGAACGAGTGAAAGATTTATAACAAGAGATACAGCAGCTATAGTGCATTGTGGATTTTGTCTCTATGTTTTTACACTGCTTACTTTGCACATGAGGTTTGGGGGGAAGGCCATTTCACATCTCCTGAGATTAGCAGTTGGAAATATGCCTTTCTCTGTATAGCAAAGAGAGAGAAAAAGGTATACAAAACTATGCATACAGTTGAAAACAACACTAAAAATGCATATATTAAAAAATGCACAGAAACATGCTTTAGCAAGTAAGAAAACAGAAGACAAAACACTGTGCACATGATAGAGAAATATGTGCAAAGACACACAGGAGTTTCCAAAACCTGACAGAAATTGAGAAAGAGGACAAGAATGCCAGTGGGGTTGTGAGAAACAGAACATTAATTAAGACCACGTAAGCATGATGTGATGTGCTCGAAAATATTGTGTTCATGTTTACTCCAAGGCATGTGAACGTAGGTCAGCTGTTGGTTTCCTTCAGATGCTTTAGATGGCAACTCCCATTGTTAGAACATTAATAAAGCCATGTGCCAGTGAAACCTTGGAGAAGGCACATTTGCCCTTATCTTAAGAAACTCCATTTTGTGATTGTTTGAGAAGGTTTCTCCGTCTGTGTTTTGGTGGCTGATGGAAACAGACTTCTCTGGAGAGCCTGCATATTGTTTTCTCCTTTACCCTTTCTTCTTCTTCTTCTCTTCTTTCCCATTCTTCCTTCTAATTTTTAAACATGCTGCATTTTAGACTGGAAGCTCTGTGGGTCAGAGAAAGAGAATCACAGTACTGAATGTTAGAGTTGGAAGGGACCCCTTGGGCCACCCAGTCCAATCCCTTGGAAATGCAAGGATCCACAACTTAAATATCCTTGACTGATGGCCATCTATCCTCTGTTTAAAAACCTGCTACAAAGAAGTGTCCACCACCAACTCATATGACACACTCCATTGTCAAGCAGCTTTTAGCATCATTGAATTCTTTGTTTTGTTGGCATATTCTTTCTTGTAACTTGAATCTGTTGGTTCAGGATGCACCCTTCGAAGCTTCACAAAACAAGCTTCGCCATCTGCCATGTGGGAGCCCTTCAGATATTTGAAGATGTCTGTCAAATCATTTCTTAGTCTTCTCTTTGAATGAATACAACTCCTTCACCTGTTCTCCACAGGGCTTGGTCTCCACACCCTTGACCATCTTGGTTGTCCTCCTGTGGTTTAGTTATAATTTTAAACATGGTAAGTGGTATATACCTTGAAGAGCTCTCATTTATTCAATGTGGGAAGTTCCTCCATCAATGCAGATCCTGAATGTTTCACAATATCATTGCATTCATAGTTGCTGGGGCCAGTTCATTACCTGGTGGCTCTTCGGCTCATTACCTGGTGGTTGTTTCTCTGTTGATGACTCTCTTTGTACTTGGGTTGGTCCATGGACAGCAGAAACACTCCACCATGGCCACCATATTTGAAGACTTACCAGCTTATTAAAATCTGCCAAAGCATACTGTATACTTCGTTAGCATGGCCATTTGGGATCCTGGGTCACTTCTGTGACACAATAAGGGGCCAAATAGGACTTTGTGAAGGAAACAGTAATCATATTTATTTAATAAGGACAGATTGTCCTCTTTGCTTTTCAGTTCCTCTCATTTAAAATTTGGGGAAGTTTAAAGTATCTTTGATTAAATTAAATACGTTGATTATTTAAAAACTTAAATGGGGAGGAGAAATAAAAACAACCATCTGTACTGGATGTATTTCAAGACACTTTCCTTCTCTTTCCGCACCTACTCTAGGGCGTTAAAGTCCCTTAAAAATCTTGATTGTAAACACCCATTTTAAAGGGAGGAACTTTGTGCTCAGGAGGAGAAAAATATCACATTTAGGGAGACCTGTCCAAGGAGGAGGGGAAGGGCCAGATAAATAAATTAACATATTTGGAGAAAGGATTCCTTTTGGTAACAAAGCATTTCCAGCAAAAGTTGTCTTTAAAACAAAAACATTTCACGTTTATTTGCAATGTCCATGCTGATGAAAGCAGACGTGGATTTTAGATATTTATAATCCCACTTCTCCCCAGAGGGACACTTTATACCTTACCAACTAAGTGATTTCTGAGACGGAAGTCTCCTTTGGCTTGTTTAAAAATGGCAAGTGATAAGACCCCTGAACCCCTCAAGTATTAGGGTTGCCAGGCCTCCACCTTGGACGCGCACTCTCAGGGTGTTTGTTTTCTTTTCAGATTTTCTAGCGGCATGAGCAAAAAAATCAGGGTGAGGGACTAGAAGCAGAAGATCACTAAGGAATGGGGAAATATGTCAATTTGGCATTCTCCTGCATTTGATCTTTTTTAAAATCAAGTTCTGTCTGTCCCAACATCTCAGATTTGCATAAGTTCTTTCAAAACAGAGCTGAAATGGAGAGCTTGTAAAAAAACAAAACATTTCTGGCTTATGTGCCAAAATAACTTGACTCATTTTTGATACTACACACTTGGTGAGTTGGGTATGAATTGTATTTGCTGTTTTGCCTCAGACTGCAGAATGTCTTGGGGTGGCTCTTATCATCACTGCCCTTTTGGTTTGTCTCTCTTGTTGCACCCTCTCTTTCCACTTCTTGAAAGCTGGGACAGAGCAGGCAAAGAAAGAGGGACAACTGGACGTGGTAGTGCTTTTGGCTCTCAGCAATGGGGCCTTGGCAAAGTAAAGTGTGATAAGCTCCACATTCTAAAATTGCCTCCTTGTTTGCAACAGTCCATGTGGGTTCCCTTGCACCCATTTTTATCAATTACCATCAGGACTTTGCTCAAGAATCTACCCCTTTGTGATCTGGCAAGAGCAGGGCCTTCTCTGCTAGGGCCCCAGGAGCTATGGATGGATCTTCTGTGGGATGCTCATTTGTCTCCCACTCTCAGCTCTTTTCGGAAACCAGTAAAGGCATCATTTTCTGCCAGCTATTTGGAAACCAGTTGAAATTCTTGCACAGTTGCTTGCCACCACCCTCAATGACTCATTTCTGTTAATTTTTTTTAAAGGCCTGACATGGTTTTAATTATATGCACTGCATCCTTTTGTATTATCTTGCACTCTGCCTTGCAAACACATGTCGAAAGGCAGTTTACAAATAATGTTAAATTAATATTAATATCTCTTAAAGCATCCCTTGTCTCCCATTGCATCTGCCCACTTTGCACCAGGCCCTGCTAATCTTAAAACAGCCTCGTCTCCAGGAAAGCCTAACTCTGAAGCCTCCCTGCCATCAGTTAGCAGACAAGCCTGTCCCGGCTCGATAGGAATCTGCTAATCATCACAGCACCGCATCAAGCCTGCTTGCCAGAGATACGGACTTAACATATTTAAATCTGCAGCTCTTACTTCTTTAATATGGGCAGCGAGTTATGCTAAACAAACAAAGAACCTGAGCTCCCAGATGGGAAAATGGGGGTGGGGGGGGCAGGCGAATAGGGAAGAGATTTGTGGCGCCACAGACAATGGTGGCGTTTAGAATTCCACATTTCTATATATATATAGAGAGAATATATATATATTTGGTTTGGGCTGAAATACATAGCCTCACATGTCCCTCTGCCTGCATACAATTGGTTCTTCACGCCTTTATGTTCTCAGCACTTGTACAAGAGCTTGCTGCTTGCAGTTTGTAACACACCACTACTTGTATCTCATTTCGCTCTGAGCCAACCTTCACAATTTGCTATTTCATAGTGATTTATATTCTGGTGTTTGTAGGGGGGGTATCCAGAGATGGTTTAGGAGACCCTTAGGGTCACATCGACAAGTCTGGGGGACATCTGCAGCTCCCAGGTGGCTCTTTGCCCACCTCTGTCCTGGATCATTCACTCGATGGCTGAACTGCTTTTACAACCAAGAACTCTCTCTAGATACAGCTGTAGCAGGTACTTAGCTTGTGCATAAATCAGGCCCTAGTCTCCCTGATGCCCTCTTTTAATTGCTCATCAGCTAGCTGTACAGGTGGCATACTGGGCAGTCCATTTGGGAGCTCCACAGAAAGGGAACTTAGACCAACAAGGAACCAAGATCCATGTTCTGCTGATCTTCTGAGCTTTGAGGAATAGCTTTCAGTGGGAATGCAATGACATTCCCATTGAAAGCAAAAGGATGGCAATGACAAACATGAGGGCGGGCTGATTTCCTTCCTCTTCCCTCCCCTCCCCTGGGATGCTGCAGGGACACAGATTTCCATGGGTGGCTTGCCCCCTAGGTGACCTTTGAACCCCAGGCTCTCCAGTTTTATGGGTCTGAAGCCAGGATGGGTTCCGTAACACGCCTCTGGCGAGTGCCAAGGAGGAGGGGAGGGAGCTGAAAAATTAGACTGAATCAAAGCAGAAAATGAGTTTTCATTTATCTTGTGATGATGCACGAGGTAACATGAAGACAAATAGCTGGTTCTGAGTCTTCCTTTATCACTGTCAGTGCAATTAATAGGCTACGGCCTTCGTTACCACGTTGGCACTAAGGAGACACCGCCTCTCTCCTCCACTACACTGGAGGGGACATTAAGGAGAGAAGGAAAATAGGGCCCAGTGGGTCCCTCCCAGGTCCTGCTTCATGGCTGAGATATGGGCTAAGTTGTTTCTTTGGGGCCTGCATGGAAGTTATTTGCAACTCTGCTGGACAAGCAGAACAGTGGTGTTTCCAAACCTAGTTTCATCCCTCACCGTAATATTCTAGCTCTGTTTCCCTTTTGAATAAAGGGCTGTGCAGATCAACGGAGCTGCTAAGTCTGATCAACCTGAGTTCACCATTGCCACTGTCTTTGAGAAACACTCCAACCACCTCCTTCTTTTGTTACAGTCAACCAAGGAGATCGAACAGGGAAGGAACTCAACATCTGCCCCATCCTTCCCCCTCTAGAAAATCTCATTTGAATCCAGATGCTGCTAGCGACCTCCGTGTCATTGGGGATAAATGGGTGGCGTAAGGGGACACAGTGGCCAATTCCAGCTATGACATTTGTCTTCATGAGCAAGGAGAGGGGAGGAGGAGGAATAATTTGGGGGGATGGGATGGTGCCACTCTTGAATTATCCCCCTCCGTGCTCCTTTCAGTCTCTCTCCACCCATGAGTGGAGCTAATTGTCATAAAAATAATTTGCATGTCAACGACATGACTGAGCCAGAGGCCCCGAGGTGCTTTTCAAATGGCCATGGGTGAAGCCAGCAGAGATGGGCGGCCAATTTCTTGATCAAGGAACCATTTTTCTTGAGAGGGCCGTTCTGATACCCTCAAAGAGATAAGGTCATTGTGTCTGCACCCCAGATACTCTGGTGCCATTAAAGTGTGTAGAAACAGACACAGGCTCATGGAACATGTGGTGTTAAACACACACACTTTGGTTCTGCACATTCATTTTTAGACTATACAGGATCTGGATCTGGAAAAAGGGATCATTACAAAGTCCACAGCATGGTGTTTTAAACTGTTTTGATTTTTTTTATCGAGGACTTAATACTTCATTTGTTTTTAATAACGATTTTGGAGGTTTTATCGCTTAATTTGTTTCTGGTGATGTTTTAGTGTCCTCGAGTGCTATTCTTAGCAGAAAAGCTGGGTACAAATAAAGAAATGAATTTGTTTTTTTGTTTTTTAAAGAAACCATTTCTTCCCATATCATCATCCCAGTGAAAACAGCTCTTTGTTCATGAAGCTACTGTTTCTGTTAGGAGAAAAACCATAGCTGTCAAGTTGACTACCACCCTTGCAAAAACAAAAACAGAAACAAAAACGTAAGGGATAACAATTGTCATCTATCTATCTATCTATCTATCTATCTATCTATCTATCTATCTATCTATCTATCTATCTATCTAATTCTCCCTCTTTCACCATGTTCCTGACCATGATGCCCTGCAGTTGTTAGTGCACGCGCACGCGCGTGCGCACACACACACACACACACACACACAAAGGAATAATTACACTAGGTGATACTTCACTGAAAAAAACAGATCAACTGGATGGTAAAGATGAGGAGTCATAAGGGGAAAAATAAGTGGCAACCTTAATTCAGCACGGTTTAATAAAACAGGGCCGCAATCCAGACTTCTAAAAGTTGAACACTCAAAGCCATCTGCCTGAACAGAGAAGGTTTTGCTTTTGTGCACACCACACCTCTCTCTCTCTCTCTCTCTTTTTTTTTAAGGACAAATACTTTCCTGGGTGTGAAAAGAATATTGTGAATGTTGATGAATCAGAGAAGAAAAATAAGCTGAAATAAAATAACCAGAGGGGTAGCTGTGTTAGTCTGCTGTAGTAAAACCAACAACCTTAAAGATAAGCAGGTTTTATTCAGCATAAGCTCTTGCCGTGCACTTTCTTAGTATACGTCTTCAGATGCATCTGATGAAAAAAGCTACAGTCCAGGGAAGCTGATGCCAAAGGAGATGGGTTAATCTTTACCGGCACTGCAAGGTTCTGAAATCCAACGTCTCACCCATCTCTACGCTAGGCACTTTGCCGCTCGGAGAGACCCTCCAAGAGAAGGTAGGAAATCTTCCCCGCTTTCCTTAGAGACTCAGGGATGGCAAGGCGTGGTTCCCAATGACCACCATCGATTATGGCTCTTGCCAGAAGGACCTTAACCGTACCGCCAAGGACAAGGCCATAAAGAGATGGAACACCTGCACCCCTCCTTCGCTTCCGAGGACCAGACCCCAGGTGTGCGATACGGAGCAGTTAAATTTCATCATTACCCTTTTCTTTGATGGTATTTTTTATCGTTCTTTTTTTACTATGGGCACTAAAGGTGCCGGATGTGTCCCAAGACCTAAGAGGCCATCGCTCGTCAACCTGACAGCTTGGGTGATATATATTATATATACATATTTTTCCCCTCCTCGTTCTCTCTCTCTTTCTCTCCCCTCAAGAAATGACAAAGTCTTCACTTAATATTTCTGATAACTGTGTTCGGCGTGGAATCATCTATCTCCATGCATGGGTTTTGTTAGGGGCTGGGAGACAGGAACAGCTCAGCGTTTAAGAATGAAAAATTAAGTGCCCTTTGAAAGCGCAGTGGGCTAACTATTAACGGCCTCGGCCATTCATGGCCGACGCTTTATCGGGGGTGTGCGTGCCCCCTTCGGGAGGTAGACGGAGGCCCTGATGTATTTGCTAGCCTGGAGCATTTGGCTGCAACCGTTTTGCTCCAGATTGAAGGAGGTCGAAGGTGACCACCTCTCCCCTGTGGGAGGGTGACAGCCCTTGAATTAACACAAGCAAATGAGCATTTAAATGTATGCAAATTTAGAAAAGCTAGGCATAAGAGCAAGCAAGAATCGTTCCGTTGGTTGCCTTGGCATTTTCACGGAGCTTGGAGAAAGGCCTTGTGTTTTGGACACACATGCCCTGTTGGCTCAGGGATTCCAAGAATTAGGAAACTTTTCAAAAGAGTTTGCTGTATTAGTCTGTTTTGGCTGGTATAACCAAACCGAACCAAAATAAAATAAAGTAAAGCAAACACCGCAGCCTTCCATTTGCCTACACAGGCACACAAACAAAAATCTTGTGACACCTTTTAGGACTGAAAGATTCATATCTGTTTGAGGTTTTAAGGATTACAACCGACTTCTTGGGCACATGGGTATTCTGTACAATGTTCAGGCCACAAATCTATTATATACCCAATGTACCTAATTGTGAAGGTTGGCTCAGAGCGAAATGAGATACAGGAAATTACAATTATTTTATCAACACTGGTAAGGAATGATGAGAAAGGTTGAAGGCAGCAGGAAAAGAGGAAGACCAAATATGAGATGCGTTGACTTCCTAAAGGAATCATAGGCTTGAGTTTGCAAGAGCTGAGCACAACTGTTGAGGACAGAACACTTTGGTAATTGCTCAGTCATAGGGTTGCCAAACGTTGGAGGTGACTTGATGGCACATAACAGCAAATGTTTATTAACACTGGTCAATACTGATAATGGCTGGATAGCTCAGTGGGATGGAGTACAGCTAGAGGTCCGGAGTTCAGTTCCCCTCTGTACCTTCAGGGTGAAGAGCCAACCTGTGTAGCCTTGGGTAAATTGCACAGTCCTAGAGTGAAGAAAGGAATGGTAAACCACTTCTGAGTATTTTATACCTTGCAAACCATGGCAAATGTTACCATAAGTCAGAATAGTGCATACTTATTATTATTATTGATGAACTTTCAAAGTGTCAATAGCACAGATATCGTGGCAATAGGTAAATTAATTAGCCAATGCTAAATATCTGTGGGATAAAATATAACAGTTAGGCATTTGTATTTGAAGCATCAAAGCAGTGAGTTCTGCTCTCAGGAAAATTAATTGGGCTGAAGCTGGGGTTGTTTTGGAGCCCCCCCCCCCTCTCCATTTTTGGGGACTATATACAAGTATTCTTTGAAAATTAGGTTTTTAATGGATGCGGTGTACTAAGAAGCCCTTCTTCTCAAACTCCTGCTTACGGACTATATCCTAGATCAGCTATCTGCACATTCAGCTCAAATCCCGTGCTTTGCATTTTAGCTCTGCACTGATGGTTCAAACATGAAATATAGACTTATATCCGGTTGTACTAGGCCAAAGTATTTGACCTACACTTCCTTAGTGATTTCAAAGAGCAGAATGAAAAGGGCACTAGAATATCATTACAGTATTTTGTGCATGTGATAGGCCATCAAGTGGGAACCGACTTATAGCTACCCTAACAGGGCTTTCAAGATAAGTGAGATATTTAAAGAGTGGTTTTACCAGTTCTACTCTCCCAGTAAGTTCCCATGGCCATGCAGGGATTTGAAACCAGGTCCCTTGAGTCCTAGTCTATCACTCTATCCCTTACACCACACTGGGGATGAAGACCTGAAAGGCTTAGGACCCAGCTATTTCAGTTTGCCATATCCATTCCGGAGCCATTTGAAGTTTAAGATCAGCCATGGTTGCTCTGCCTACGGTGGACAAGTGTAGTTCAGCTCATAAGGCTACCACACCTGGTAAGGCGTTCTTCTGTAACCACAGTTATGGATCTCTTTCCCACTCAATATCCATAGGTTTGCATGCCAAACGCTGCTTCTATTTGGACAACTTTTCGTGAAATAAGCAAGCATTCAAATGGTCATTGACTGGTGTTTGTTTGTATTGCTTTTATTGTGGTGTTAGCAAACACAAGTAATCTCTCTCTCCCTCCCTCTCTCTCTCTCTCTCTCTCTCTGTGTTTACATATTCACAGTTTTAGATGTCTGTAATTTGTTATTGTAGTTTTGCAGCCTTTAGAGACTTGTCCTTTGTGGTGGTGAATGGTATAGCTCTGTGGAGTGGAGGGTCTAAACTACTGAGTCGGGGTTATAGTTGCGGTTATAGTTAAGGAACTTGAATCTCCACTATGTCTCTTGGGAGAGGGGCTAGCTGAGATCTCGAGGATTGTGCGTGGCTGAAGGTTTTACATGCTGTGCAACCCTTATGGCCTTAGGGAAGCTGCACTGTAATTCCAGAGCAATTTCAGAAGTGGGGAACTGGTAAATAACTTCTGACTATTTTATTTCTAAAAAAAAAATTGGGAAACGTTGCCATCACTCAGAATTCAGTTGACGGCATATAATTATTAATTGCTTTGTGATAATAGTGTTTAGGTACTTGTAATTTGCGATTTTCATTTGTGCTTTTAGGTGGTTGACCTGCTCTTGACTTTCAGGAGTGTGTCTCTGTGTATAGATTATTATTGGGGGATGTTTTGGAAAGGAAACTACAAGAGTTTTGCAACATCTTTGCAACTGTCTACTTATAATTGTCTTTGTAATTGTCTATTGAAGAGATATGGCAGGCATAGACGCAGCTGTACAGGCCAGCCTTTCTTATTACAGAAATGAATGCACAGGCCAGGTTGACTTAGACCTGGATTAAAAATCAACATTGTGCTCCAAACAGGCAAAATAGTTCTGCACGAAGAAAGTCGGCTTCAATTTTCAGTCCAGCAAAGCTACTCAAATATAATGACCGTGTGAGACACAATTTCAAATCTTTGATTTGATGTTGTAGAGTTTTTTTTGGTTTTTTTTTAAAACCTTGAAGTTTCCATACTCTTTATCCCAAAGAGCAAGGGAAACCCTTTCGTTCTTCCCCAGATGGCGAGGCTTTGTCTAACTGGCAGGAGAGAGCACATGATAATTTAATTAACTCTTACCAATTTATTTTTTTTGGTCTGATCCAACAAGAAAGCTTTGCATTCTCCCTGCCCCCTCTGCCCCCTTTCCTACGATTCCCTTCTCGCATTGTTGTTTTTGGCAGGCTTCCTTGTAAAAACGGGCGAAAGAAGCCTAAATTGATTAACTTGCCTCCAAACAACCACCTAAGCTACTCAACCCAAGAGATTCCTCCCCATCTCGCTCTCTCCCCTCTCCCCCCTGCCAACCTCCTGCTGTGGCCTACACACGGTCCTTTACTGGAGGAACTCTTTGGGCATGGAATGTGGTGAGCCAGGCAATAGCTTGATCAGGCTGGAAGAATGTGTGCGCCCAAAATAGACTTTTCTTTTTTAAAAAAAACACACACACACACACATCACTGCTGCTATATTGGCATGTCATGGTGCAGATATATTCCTGCCTTGCTTTCCACCCCCTCAAGCTCCCCTTCTTTTGGTTAATGGGAAGAGGAAGCTTTGCTCAGACTAGGAGGTTCAAAAAAATCCCCACACATTTATCCAAGGTGGGGTTCTAGATGAGGCAAATGCCATCCAGTCAGTCCTGAATCACCGGGGTGCACTAAGCTACCCATCTTCCTTGCATTTTGTTATTCATTGATTTATTATTTGCATTTGTCTGCCATCTTTTTGTCCTAAGCATTCAAGGCTAGAACTCGGAAATGTAGCCATGCTGGCTAGTGGATTTTGGGAGGTGTAGTCCATCAAAGTACTTGTCGTCTGAAATAGTAACTTTTTTCCTCCTCTTCCTCCACCGCCACTAACACCGCCATTAGTGCTGCTGCTGCTGCGACACTTTATCTTCACAACAACTCTGTCAGGTAGATCAGAGTGAGAGACAATGAGTGGTTCAAGGTCATCCAGTGAGGGCTAGAATCTACATTGCTTTAATTTCCTTTTTCAGTTTTGCTTTCCAGACAGCTGTGGGAAGGGATCTTGGGCCAAAAACCAGTTGCAGGAAATCATACCATGGAAGAGTTGTTCATGCAATGTCAGCTGTCATTGGCATGTCTGGTTGGATGTCCAATGGTACAACCAGAATGCAGTAAAAGTCATGTAGCAAATAGTCGTGAAGTTAGTGTAATGCGTAATGTTTCCCTAGTTATTTTTCAAAGTTATTTTTCAATAAATATTCAAAAGCACTTTTAGAGGCATTTCTCCAAAGCATTTTCAGGCTTTATGTCATTCTTTTATCAGTCCTAAGTGATGAGGGCGGTATTGTTGGGTTTGCTTTTTGTGTTCTGCAAATGTTCGGTGGGTGCAACATCAGAATTGGCCACTAGAGAGAATGGGAGAGCATTATGTGTTATTTCTCCTAGTGTGCATGAAGGAAGCAAAGCAGTATTAATGCATGGTGCACTATCCTACTTGCATGACTGGAAGACTGATAAATAATGGTAACCTGGCTTCTGGGAAGCCATAAGTAATGCAACATGTTCATTTTTTTAAAAAAATAACATTGCAAGCTCCCTGTTTAGAACTTTCTGGGACCTGATCATCCCTGTTTATTTTATTAACAGCATTTAATATCCTACCTTTGCTCCAAGGAGTTCAGGACAGCATGCATGGCTCTTGCATGTCTACCGTATCCTCACAACAACTCAGTTGTAGTTAGGTCAGACAGAGAGAAAGACCGACTGACCCAAGATTACAAAAAGAGTTTCAAAGCTCAGTGAGGACTATGATCAGGATCTCTCCTGTCCTGCACCCTAACCCCTACTTTGCATTATTGTCCTTTGTGGAGTGTGTGTGTGTGTGCTTACCATGAAACAGAGTAAGGCAATCCCCCCAGGTAGCAAAGGTGGAGAGCAGCAATGGCTGGTCTCTGGCTGTTTCTCTTGTGCTACCCCTTCCTTCTCCTCGGTTGAAAGAGAAAAAAATGTGCCTGCAATATAGCCTCTCTTGTTTCCTTTAAAATGGTCTCCTATCATCAAGTGTGATGGAGGTCAAGGATGTAACCAGCCTAATCAGCTATTTTCTGTGAAAGTGGAGGGAGACGCCATCTATTTATTCACCCAGGCAGCAAAATGTCTTGGGATGGCTCTGCTCTGGGCCCTCATTTCAAATCTCCGATGGTGTCCTTGGACGGCTCTCCGTGTCCTCAGATTCTTTCTGACTGCCACTGGAGCAGGGTGGGTTTTTCACCCCCTCCTGTTCTTCTACCTAGAAAATCCACGCGCCCCCCCTCCCGCCACAACTTGGCATTTTGACACTGAAGACTTTGATTAACGAGAAGCGGTTTCCAGCCCACTATGAGTCCCGGCTAGATTTGGTACTTATTAATTACAACTAGCTCTATCAGCACATTTAAGATGGGTTTGCGGGTGGGGTGGGGGAGAGAGATGAGGAAAGGAAGAGTAAAGGAGAGAACATTTTTCTATTTTCCTTTTACTCTCCCCCCGACCCCCATTTTCCTTCTCCTACCTTCTATTCTTTTCTCCCCCGGTCCTGATAAATGAGGCTTCAGCAGGGACTGGGTGCAACTCTGACCTGGGCCGAAAAAAGTCCATCTAGGTGGCCACTGGGGAGAAAACAGCTGTTCAGCCATGTGCTCCTTAAACCACATTGTTCTTGTTCTTCTCATTCTTTGAATGGTTTGAATGATATTTCCCAGCATGCTTTGCTTCCCCCCAAAAAATCTCTCTCAATTTCCTGTTTTGTGTGTGTAAAACTAGAATTAAAAATAATCTAGCCAAAATCCTATCTGTTTTTCGCGTGCGTGCAATGGCTCATAGCATGACAATTGTCTTTGTACCTCACTTGCACAAGGGAGCATCCATTCCCCTCTTGGGCATGCATAAGCCCTGTCGTTTATAGTTGAGTGATATGTACGGAACTCCAAGCAGGAGATCACCAGAGCAGTCATGGAGGGCTCTGTTCCCCCCAAAATTAAGCTCTTTAACTTCCGATAGTACTTTGGCCAACCTCTAGGACAAAAGAGATGCCCAAACTATGGTTTCATGAGCCTCAGTCTATACCAAATCAAGACCCAATGGCCAGAATCCTATTGGTGATTTGCCTGTGTATATGTGAAGTAGATTCATGAGTGGCAAATTGCCACTTATTCACAAGGTGATGATTACGTTTCTAGCCACCTTGCCATGAGACGGGCACCTAGTAAGGAAAACCACTGGCATCTCATTAATTTTCAGCCATGTGCCTCTGTAATGTACCAATTATGTGTAAATAACCAAGAGGATTCTGGCCCATGTAGTATAATGGTTAGACTTACCCGGCCATGCAGCTGAGTGATTTATTTGGTGGGCAGTGTGGCTTAGTGGATTTAGTGCCACCCTGACTTTTGATAACAGGTACTAATCCTCAGTGAGCCATAAAACTCATCAATCGCTGTTTTTAGTCTAATCTACTTTACAGGGCTGTTGTGAGGGTAATGTGAATGGGCACTCTGTACACAGCTTTGAACTACGTGGTGGAGTGGCAGTATAAATATGGTTGTTATATCCCAACTGAATAACAGTATGCTACTGTTTTATTGTTTTATGTAGGTAATAACATTTATTTATTTATAGATTCATAGATTTCTAAACCATGCCGTTAGGGCAAAGCATGTAATTAAAACATGTAATTATTATTATTGTTATCATGGCCGTATACTATTATTATTACCATCTGTTGTAACATTTAGTTCCATTGGTGTCTGTTATGAACAAAACCACTTAATTGTTCTTTGCTCCTGTTCCTTAGCTGAAGAGTCTTCCAGAGCTGCTCATTCAGGTAGATAGTATGGCAGTCCTTATCTGCAATCGAAAAGAATACAACACAAAAGGAAAAAGGGGTGGGAGGGAGAAGGGGAAAAAAATCCAGTTCTGGACCATCAAATAATTCCATGATATGGGTGGTGAATTTCATTTTTTCGCTATCGCCGTCAAAGGATGAAAACAATAATATAGATGTGTTTTAAAAATTGAAAGCAAAGTTAGGAATGAAGGCTAATGTAATGCTTCCCTAATGTGTGGTCCCTGATAGCCTAAATCTAATTGCTAGTTCTAACCAGAGCAACACCATTAAATCAATTGCTGAGGGATAAATCAACACTTAATGTAAATCTCTTTGCTTCGAGGGGTCTACTTTAGTTGATACTAGCATGGATTCAGGCCAGTGAAACCACAACAATTCAGAACAGTGTGTTGTGCAATCAGTGCTGATGCGCTTTGTATTTCAGTGGCTGTGGAGGAACCAACAACTTGACTGTTTCTCTTTTCCCTTCAAGCAAACCATTAAACTTGTTAGATTCTACTTAGATACTCATTTGCTTCCCCCCCATCTCTGTCCCCCTCCCTCTCTGAAGCAGCACTATGTTGGGAATGATGTTTATGAGATATAAATCAAAACGGTGCTCAAGTCAAAAGGTTGATGCCGTCTAAAACATATTCTATGTATCATTGGTAATATGATTTCCTAGGTGCCATCCATCAAGCACCAATCCCGTCAACGGCTTTTGTTGCCTTCAGATAATTAATTACCTGTAGTAAAAACAACAACGCAGGAATAAAATAATAATAATGCTAATAAGTAATCATCTAAAGACCCGTACACGGGTCTTTTGTTGTTCTGAGGAAAACACACACACACACAGCAGAAATGCTAATGCTCTTTCTAAGACAGAAAGTAAAAGATGGAGTTGAAACAGCAGGATAATTTGCTGTGCTTTTCTGAGTGGTCGTTCTTTAAGCCTTGATCAGTTTTTGATCAGGCTTGGGCAGAGCAAGGGGCCGAAATGATGACACCTGGCTGCCAGACTGGGATTTGCCAAGGATTGCTTTGGAGTCTGTGAAATTTGCTGAGCAAGGGAGAGACTGACACTGTCTGGAACCTGGAATGTATCATATAACGAGGTTAGAGAATCCCTAGGCTTGAGACCAACCCTGGCCTTCCTGGGAGCTGAATCCAGCCCTTTGGGCTTCCCTATAGGGCCACACCGCCAAAAGCCAAAAGAAGGCTGACCGCCAAAGAATTGATGCTTTTGAATTGTGGTGCTGGAGGAGACTCTTGAGAGTCCCCTGGACTGCAAAGAGATCAAACCTATCCATTTTGAAGGAAATCAACCCTGAGTGTTCACTGGAAGGACAGATCCTGAAGCTGAGGCTCCAATACTTTGGCCATCTCATGAGAAGAGAAGACTCCCTGGAAAAGACCCTGATGTTGGGAAAGTGTGAAGGCAAGAGGAGAAGGGGACGACAGAGGATGAGATGGTTGGACAGTGTCATCGAAGCGACCAACATGAATTTGACCCAACTTCGGGAGGCAGTGGAAGACAGGAGGGCCTGGCGTGCTCTGGTCCATGGGGTCACAAAGAGTCGGACACGACTAAACGACTAAACAACAATAGGGCCACACAACATCTCCATCATAACATTGTCTTTCTTTCCATTCTAGATGCTTGAAATGCATCTCGTGAAACTTAGGGCCTGTCCACACTGTGAAATTTGGTGCGATCCTGCTAGTCATTAAAAGGTCCTTATCTTCAGTGTGATCCATTTTCATCTAATTACCCGTCTGGGAAGGCTGAACAAAGAGCTATTTTGCATGTCAATGAATCATGCCAAAAAGAATGCACGCCCTGGCCCTGTGCCAGAAAGATACAGGCCAGCTCTGAAAGGAGAAGGATCGATAATTTTAAGTAGAAGCACAAGTGGACAAGGTCTTTTTTTCCATGTTGAACAGTGCTATCATGGAACCATAGATTATAACTATATCCCACTGTGGACAGGCTCTTATATAAGCAGCACACTTTGTTTTCGCTTTGCTTTTAGTCATTGTCAGTAAGAATTTTAAGCTAACATATGCTGGGGATTTTCGTCCCACCCTTTTTCCTTTGGCCCCACCCGCCACCAAACTGTGCCACACTCAATAATTTCTATAAAATTGAATTCAGCCCTCAAGCTGAAATGTATGGAAGGCTCTCATCCACATGGTAGAGTTGTCTTTGGTCGTTCTGGCATCGTTTTGGCTTGTTATGAGGTGGGTTATTTTTTTGTTTTTGTTTTGGTAGATTTTACGAGATCACTCTAGTATTTGCCTCCACACAGGTGAAGGGTATTTGTTGCTGAAGTAACTGGGATGTGTTGGGTCATCCTGGCAGTGCTTGTCCATAATTATCCAGAATTGTCCCCGATGGCTCACAGTCAACACAGATTGCCTTCTCCTTTTGCCTGTTTCTCCGTGCCTGCTTCAATCTTTCCTCCTTTCTCTCCTTGTTGTACAAGTCCACAAGGCGCAGACAGGAGGAGACTGACCAGTGGAAAAAACTCCCTTCAGGTGAGGAAGGGGCATCAAATGACACATGGATCAGCGGAGGACTGTGCAATTCTGTGCAATCCATCTCAACAGATCATGCACTGGAGCAAAGCAGAGCAAAGCAGAACAAAAATACACCACCACTGCCAAAAAAACAAAACAGAAAAACACTCCCAGGAAAACAAACGAATGAGAAAGCCTTGACTTTTGGTCCTGCCTTGACTCTCTTGATACTACATTGTGAGGACACTGAGATACAGTACTGGTATCATGGGAGCAATGAAAGCTGAACAAATGCTTTGTGAGAAAAGGCTCAGAGGGAACCAGTCAGGGAATGAGTCAGGAGGATCCCTTCCACCCTGGCTGCTCTAAGGTGATCTGCTTATGGACTAATCTACACACAGTGCAGGTCCAAGCCTGTCCGTTGCCTTTTTGTAAAGTTTACCACAATACAATGCACAGGGAATTCTGGGGACAAAAACAGCAGCTTCCTGGAACAGAGTTTAAGCTCAACTACAGGAAGAACATTGTGAAAGGAAAGACAAATGTTCCTGAATAAATATGTCCCCAATGGCATAGAAGAAGCTGACGGCATATACCAAGATCCAGGTCTATAGAGCCTATGTCCTGAGTACACTCCTGTACTGCAGTGAGTCCTGGACCCTTTGTGCATGGCAGGAGAGGAAGTTGAACACGTTCCATATGTGTTGTCTCTGACGCATTTTTGGTATCACCTGGCAGGACAAAGTTCCAAATAGAGTAGTCCTAGAACGAGCTGGAATTTTTAGCATGTATACATTACTGAAACAGCGACGTCTATGTTGGCTCGGGCATGTCGTGAGAATGGCTGACGGTCGGATTCCAAAAGATCTCCTGTATGGAGAATTAGTGCAAGGAAAGCGCCCCAGAGGGAGACCACAGCTGCGATACAAGGATATCTGCAAGTGGGATCTGAAGGCCTTAGGAATGGACCTCAACAGATGGGAAACGTTGACCTCTGAGCGTTCAGCCTGGAGGCAGGCAGTGCAGCATGGCTTCTCCCAATTTGAAGAGACCCTTGTTCAGCAGGCCGAGGCGAAGAGGCAGTCCCGAAACCAGCCAAATCAGGAGCTGGACAGGGGACAGATTGTATTTGTCTTCAGTGTGGAAGGGATTGTCACTCTCGAATTGGCCTTCTCAGCCACACTAGACGTTGTTCCAAGACCTCTACTCAGACCACGTTACCATAGTCTCTTGAGACTGAAGGATGCCTACATGTCCCCAACGAATAAATTAGGAGGCATTTTTAACAAAGTTGAAGGATCTGGAGAAGCAGAATGAAATGAAAATGGAGTGATTTCCCCATCTTTAGGCCACAGGGACACCAACCTGGCCACATTGAACGACTACCAAAGGGACTGTTACTGCAGTGCTTTCTCTCCTCTTCCTTCATTCCATTTTCTTCTTGTATCATGTTGATTAGATTGTGACACTGTGGACCAGGGCTGTCTTTTCCATTCACTCTCTGTGTTGTGGTTTGAAGTTTGGGTCCAAATCCCTGCAGTCTCCTGAAGCTCTTTGTTGTGGGCTCTGTTTCTGATACCTGCTGAAAGCTATCTGAGAACATCTTAATATTCAGCTAGCATTCGGTCGGATGTGTAGGAAAAGTCATTTCCACCTGGGCCTGAGTCCTGGTACTTCTTGGTTCGAGAAACAAACAGCAGGTCCTGTTTGCCTTCTCCTCTCGGCTCCACCTCCTGATTATGATACGCACACAGTAGAGCCAGGCAGCGTCTCATAACTCACCGCCTTTATGATGAAGGCGAACAATTGCACAGGAGACAGGCATTCCCTTCTACATCAGCCCCAGAGGCAATGCCACGGCGCACCCCTCCTGCCATCCGCTAGTTAACCGGCCAATTTCCCTCCGCCTCTTTCCCCACCACTCCTATTTTTCCCCAAGTGAGTCGGAAGGAAATTTATGGCAGCGGGCGGCTGCTAAGAGCAAACTCTAATAAAGTGCTGTTTTGTTGCAATTTGCTTAATTGGCCACCGAAGGGAAGAGAAGCTGAGCGTCATGTCGCCCCAAAGCCTGGCCCTTCATGCTTCTGGCCACATCTGCAGATGTTCACGGCAGGGAAACTGTCGCATCGTCAATGTTTATGTGCAAAGTCTGTCGAAAATCGTGCCCCCCCATCCCGCCTTTGCCGATCACCATTGTCTCTCCCTGCATGGTGGTGGATTGGATTCAATTTAATGCATATATGCCTTTCCAGTTTCTAAGACTGTCTAAAATGGGGAGATAGGGGTCCAACAACCACATTCCTAACCAAGGGAAGAGATGACCCAGAAAACCAAACAGCACGGAAGTTACCTAGATAAACAATTGGTTGGATCAAGTCTTTGGCCCATGCAACTTGTTTAGAGAAGACAGAAACCTGGCTCCTCTCTTCTCACTGGTAAGCTCCTCTACCTGAAAACATTTATCAGAGGGCAATGCAGAATGGGGTGAGTGCCAATTCAGGTAAGGGAGGAAAGTGCCCCAAAACTGAATCATAGAATCATTGAGTTGGAAGGGCTCTACAAGGCCACTGAGTCCAACCTCCTGCTCAAGGCAGGAATCCAAGTCAAAGCAAATCTGACAAACGGTTGTCTAATTTTCTCTTGAATGCCTCCAGTGTTGGAACACTCACCACCTCCTGAGGCCATTGGTTCCGTTGCCGCACTGCTCTAACAGTTAATACGGTTTTCCGTCTTTCAGCCTAAATCTGGCTTCCTGTAGCTTGAGCCCACTGTTACATTTCCTGTACTCTGTGATGATTGAGAACAGATCCTGCCCCTCCCCTGTATGGCTACCTTTCAAGTATTTGAAAAGTGGTATCCTATCTCCCCTCGCATGCCCAGTTCTCTCAGTCTTTCCTCAAGACTGGCAGTTGTCTTCCACTAGCCAATGTGTTCTGCCCACAGGAGGCATGGTCTGGATGCCACCTGATGTGTTCTATAGCGTCTTGAGTGGTAGGAAGTTCTAGGGTAGCTTCTAGCAGGTGACTCGCCCAAGACAGAGAAGAGCACCATGGGAATTTGAAGCCAAAACTCTCCTCTGTAATAGGCAGGGGATGCAACTTTCCAGCTCCTTTGTATCTTTTTGCTGTAACGTGAATGATATGGACAGTTTGTGGACCAAGTGGACTCCAAATTTCCAGGGGTGTGTGTATCCTGTCTGCTCCAGTCATTAGGTGCTTATGGTGCATGAATGCTAGTGGCTGAAATCCTGCACAACGGGAGTGACCTCAGCAGCAGCAACATACAGTATTGCCATTGAGCAATGGCTTCCCTTTGTGATTTCAGGATGCACATGGTTCGTACACAATGCAACAAAGTCGCATGGCCCCGAAATCACATAAGGGAGGCTTTAATCAGTGGCCGCCTGCTACTGATAATGATGTCACTCCCATTGCCCAAGTGGTCTGAGCCCACCAGGACTTCTGCTATTGGGTTGTATTATTAAAAGGTGACTGTCTAGATGGATTTCTATCTTTGTAGCTTAAAGCTACTTGCCAATGAGCGCTGGTCAGGGATGTTGGCAAGTCTTTGGGTCCAAGTCCCAAGTCTGAGTCTTTGGTACCAAGTCTCAAGTCTCTCAAGCCCCAAGTCTGAATCCCTATTAAAAACAAGCTTTTCCCCCCAGAAAAAAGGGAGCGGGTGGGTGGGTTCCGAGTTGTGGGTTGAATCTGAGTCATTGAAAAAACAAACAAACCCAGGTCGAGTCTGAGTCAAGTCACCAGTCGAATTAAGTCCAACTTGACAGCAAGTCCCGCATCTCGAGTCCCCATCCCTGGCTCTGGTTGTCTTGGCTGGCTGTTGGCTACTAATTGCTGTACATATTCCACACACTGATGTGTAGGGCAAACTTCACCCTTAATCCCAGGAGTTGCCAAGCCCTGGACAACAGAAACCTTTCTACATTATGCATAGATTTCTATGTAACAGAAAAGATGTGTAGCTTTTGCATGCTATGCTATTTGTTTCTTCCTAAAATATGTGTATATTTCCCCCTTGAGGAAATTATTAGTGTCCAAACACGTGCTTGGGATACTGGAACTGTTTGCGCAGATGTGTTTTGTCATTTCCATACACTTATGGGTGCTACTTACTTACTGCTAATTTATTGTTATTATCTTGAATGTCATTTCAGTCCAGGCACTGCTGCTTATATTAAAGCAAATTGCATTGTTCTAGATACAGTTTTTATCTCCTTAACTTCCTTTGTTTTGCTACCTGTTTTCATCAGGGTCATTTATTAGCTTATACATTCACTCTTCACCTCATCAATATAATATAATAAATATAATATAATATAATATAATATAATATAATTGCATACTTCCTTTGTAGATTTTTATTATTATAAAGATGTATAATTACAGAAAATGCTATAGCTCATTCAAAATAGACTATAGAAGGAAACAGCATAAGGATGCACACATTTTGAAAATGACGTCACGGGCTTTGGCCAGTGGGTGCTGTTTTTTCTGGCTTGATCCAGTGAAGCTGAATCTCCAATAAATGTGACAACCGACCTTTCTCCAATCCTGTCCCAGCTAGTGCTGGAGAGGAAAATGTATGTGAATTGATATCAGCTTGGCTTTTCTTCTTCGGAAATATCTTCATCTAGCGAGGTGTCATGATTTATGTGCAAGCCGCACCATTTCTCTGTGTGGAAAAGAACATTCTGAGCTTCCTACCAGAGCAACACCGAGTCTCCAGTCCTTGAAAGGCTCTGTGGGTCTTCTCTCTCTCCCCACACCTGCTCCCGCCTCACACACTTGGGAACAATGTTTGCTCCTGGATTCAGAAAGATGTATTTTTCAGAGGCTTGTGTGACAAGTTCAGAGATTTAAGGCCAAAGGAAGGAGCTACTTTTCCCCGGCATCTTCTCCATCCTGGCGACATTTCTTCATACACAGCTGTCTCCTGTGTTCTCTGATGGTCCTGTTAATAAAAACAAAATTTAAGAAAGTTATTTAAGAGATTGGGAAGACTATAAACTCCCCTCCCAGCACCTATATTTATAGGCTTCAGGGAGGTGGGGAAACACATCCATAGCAAGTGTATCTACACTCTGTGCTCTTTGCTGGAACATCTAATACTGTGTAACGATGTCAGTGAAAAAGGACTTTTCAGGCCCAAAGATCTCCTAAACAGTGATTTGTACACATGGAGAATATTATGGCTCTCCCAGGATGTTCCTTGATACTCATTAAGTTTCCTCTTTGCAGCATATTTCAAAGATTTTAGGCGCGGGAGCGATAAGACTCATTTAAACTGAATTACAGCCCCAGCTGTACGGCGCTCAGAAGCTATCATACGTGGGCGAGAATTGTGGGGAGAAAGACAGGACGGGCGCACCAACGGCAGAGTGGATGCCTTATGGCTGTGAGAACGGAGAGCTGTGATAGGGTGGCAGATCCAGCGGCGGCACCCCATGCTTGGAGATTCTGAGACTCGAACCTACGACCAGGAGGCATGGGGTGTCAGACAGGAGGGTCTTGTGATGCCACAGTGAGACAGGGCAGACAAGAATGAGAGAAAAGAAAGTATGATGTGCTTATAACCGCCTTCACACTGAGCCAATCGCCTGGGTATGCAGGCTTTCAAGCCAACACCCCTCTCCCAACTGTTTATCCTGAAATTTGAAAACCCTATGAAGATCACCATAAATTGGAGGTGATTAGTTGGCTCATAACAACAACAACCAACAACAACAACAACAACAATGTTGCATACAAAAGTAGGGCTAACCATGCTGGTATGAAAGAGACATTCCAAAATCCAAACGAGGGTGATACCTTTAGCAGACCCACCCCAAAGGCACAAAAATTTGTGTGGGCCTTTGAGATGAATTTCTTTTCACCAGGCAATATTTTAAAAAGAGAGAGCAAGGGAGCTGGGGGAGAGGGGATTATATAGGCTGGTAAGCCCTTTGTCTAAAGATACCTCAATATCATTCCAACTTTTCCTTCCTGGTCCCTTCTCATAATCCATTGTTTCCTTCATCTATGCCTGCAGGTTAAACTGGAGGATTTACTTGTGTTTTTCAGCTAGGGTTGTTACCCGCCACCCGAAAGCTCCTAGCTGACTTCCCTTCCTAAAATTCTACTCAGATGATTGAAAAAACTGAGTTTTCCCCATTTACATTGGAAGTGATTCCTGCCTCTAAAAAATGTGAAGAGACAACTCTTTCTTCCAGGTTTGTTTTGTTTTTAATAAAGACAAAAACAGGGGGAAGCACACTCACACTCAAAAGGCTCTCAGACCTGTGGCAAACTGCAATTAATGACCCCGAACACATTTCTCCTGGAATGAAAAATTCAGCGAGTCCTCAGACGACATATGGCCGGAGCGAAGGAAATTATTCACCAGCCCATACATATCCAGAATGTCACCACCAAACCTGTTTATCTGGAAAACAAACGGTTGCCCCTCAGCCTTGGCATTTCTCTGCTCCTGTGCTATCAAAATGATCTTCCTTTTTATCCTCCCCCCGCCCCGAACCCCTGAAAGGCAGAAGGAATCTCCTTAGGAAGGGACCTCCAAGAAAATGAAAATATTTGCAAGAGAGTTCAGCTCCTGTAGGTCTCAGAATCCAAACGATGGGCCTGTCCACACTGTGAAATTTGGTGCAATCCAGCCGATGCACCCAATTTCACAGCGTGGACGGGCCCTCAGTTCTTGGTGTTCATTTCAAGCATGTTTGTTTCTGTTTAAATATAACTATGAAGCACAACTTTCTTTTAGTGGTTTGTTTTTAAATAGCTTTTTAGATTATTTCCCCCCCCCCTATTGATTTGTTTTTACATAATCATTGTTATTCTAAGTGATACCTGTTTTATCCAATATATTATCAACCATCTCAAATCTCGTGTTTCGGAGGAAAAGCAGTGTATAAAATCTAACAAAGTACAGAAGAACTCTTCCCTCCTCTCTCTTTTATTGCTGCTGCTGCAACGGAATAAAATTTACAAATATAGTAAAAGACAGTAAGAGTCAGAGTCCTTGGGATTGATTTACAAAAGCAAGGGTGCCTTTCAAAATATTTATCTTGTCTTGTCCCAGATGGATTGACTATAAGCCTATGGAAATCTTCAAGGAATCACACAGCTGCTAATCAGCCCTAAGCTATTCCGGGCTGGGTTTACTATGTAAGCTGTGTCTCGCTGTTTACACACAAGGAGCGATGACTCAAGAAATCCCATTGGGACTTTATTCTTCTTTTAGCTGCTTATTCTTAGCAGAAAAGGAGACGATCTGGTAGGCCACAGGCTTAAAAAGAGCCACAATGCCCTCTGGGTGGTAATACACATATTTAGATGCAGGTAGTGAAGCACTGAGAACCAGTGGGGTGCAGTGGGTATTGTGATGGACTAGGACTTAGGGGGCCTGGGTTCAAAATCCTCCTCAGCCAGGGAAACTCTCTGGGGGTGGCACTACAAAAACCACTCAAATATCTCACACACCTTGAAAAATCCATTAGTGTCACCACAGGTCAGATTCAGCTTCACAGCAGAGAATAACAAATTAGCCATTATTTGTGTGTGTATATATACATATGTGTGTCCACATGATCAGGTTTCACAAAGTAATTACTTACAATTATGCAGTAGTTCCAATTCAAAAAGTAACGAATTATCTTTCTAGTTACAACCCATTTCTCAAAAGCTGCTAGCTTTTGAGTTAAAAACGAGTTGAAAAGCTAGGCTGAAAAACCAAAACACTACAAAGCAAGACAGTTGATGTAGTACCTGTTAGCGGTGTGTCTCTGTGTCAGTTTCCCCTGGTTCCCCTTCTTTCACGAATCATTTAACCACAAAAATATTTTAATCCTAACTTTCCAGGCAATAGGATACAGGCAGTCATATTGGTTGCTATGAATATAACCTGTGAATTATATGCTGTATGAAACTGAACAAAATTACAAAACTGCCCTGAAAAAGCCACAGCACAGGTCATGGACATCCACAATTTCATTACACACCAATAAAATGGCTCTTGCTTGGTGCCTAATTGATAATGAATGTTACTACTGTGGGAGGGGGTACATTCTGGGGAGGGCAGTTATTGGAAGTAACTAGTTATAGGCAACATAACTAGTTACTATTTATTTTCTGAGCAATGAGTAATATAACTAGTAGTTCAAAATTTACTTTTTAGTCATTATGAGTAACACCAATGTTACTTAGGTGTAATGAAAGTCACTTTTAAAAGGCATTTAAAAGCCTTCTAAGAGGCATTTTGACAGATCTTTTTTTCAGAGTTTATGCCAATCTCCTATCATTTCTAACTGACAAAAGAAGTATGATTTGATTTTATCTTTCATATTTATTTTTTACAAAGCATTTGGTCACTGGAGGGAACCAGAGAGTACTTCCCTGATTTCTCTGGCTGGCTGGTAATAATAACAATGTCTGAAATCCCATAGGAAGTCACAACTAGAGTAGGCCTGTTGAATCAATGGGGATTTGGCGAGTCAGCTCCTCCAGACATTGAGCTGATTCTGTGAGCCTACTCTAGTTGTGACTTTCTACTGGATTTCAGCCAATGTACTTAGTATGTAAAGCCATGAATTACTTGTTGGGAGAGCAACAATGGGACAGTAGTAATGATGCTAATGGCAACCAGGCCATTGAAAAGTAACAGGTCAAGAAATAAATTCTTTTAAAACGTAATGTTTCAAGCTCTAATAAATATGGAGTACAAATAAAGGTGAGTACCTTTTATACCAATTATCTGAGTTGAACAGTGGTAATTTCCCTGATGGTGACTCATGGTTATGGAGACTGACTTTTGGATAGCATATTCTCCCCCCCCCCCCCCTTGACCAATCTCTGAGCAGGCATCAAGATTTATCTATTTCAGCTTTCTTTGTCTTAAAAGATATGGTTGTCCTATTGGTTTTAGCTGGTGGTTAAATGATTTCAAAGCTTAGTCAGTTCTAAGAAGCTTACTTCTTTCTGAGTATGCCCGCTAGCGGAACTGGGACAAGAAAATACAAGAGCTGAGCCAGTATTTCTCACAAGACATTTTCCCCTACCCGAAAGAAATTTTCTTATTTTCTTTCATGCTGTAAAGAATGTCAATAGGTACCTTTTTTTCCTGCTGTTCCCTCCCCAGCAACCTAAAAGGACATTGGAAAACTTAATTTGTCCCCTGTTCCAATCTGAGCAAGGCTCATGTGTGCGAAAATAAGGCGTTCTCTGCAAGAAGTGGGGAACGTTAGGCCTGGGAGCTGAATCTGGACCTTCTGGAATTCATCAGAGGGCCATACTCCCTTTTCGATGGCACCATTGTTTGGTGGTTGGCCAAAACCCTGTTGTGTAGTTATGCCTGTGGAAGGGCAAACGGCCTCTAATTAGTGAGTCACCACTTCAGTCTCTCATTGCAGGCCAATTGAGTGGCTTGTGGTGTGATCAAAAATGCAAGAGATGACTTGTTAATTAGCAGTTATTTGGTGCTGTGAGTTACATTATGTCACCCTTGTACTGATGTTACTATACAACAGGATTGTGGCTTATATACTATTATTTTCCTCATTCTGAAAACTTGAAATGCAGTTTCTGAGGCTTAGTTACTTGGAATAAAAGCTTTACACTACAAAAGACTAGTATTTTTGGCTCCGCCTATTTTGCCTGTGGAAGCCCCTGAGAACTCTTATGAAATGGAATTTTTCTCCATCATCATTCCGTTACCCTTGCCAAAGAAAATGGCAGCCTTTTTTTTTCATTAGCAACTTCCTGTTTGGAAGCAAGGAAAGTATGATCATAAACTGATGGCAAACATGCAAAACAACAAGGATGTGTGAATGGTTCAAAGAAGGAGAAGTACACTTCTCTTTGTCCATCAAAGATCAGAGAACTGAGGGAGGGAGAGAGAGAGAGAGAGAAAGAAAGAAAGAACGTGTCCTTTAGTCAGCCTGAAAAGAGCGGAAGCCATTTACTGTGTGGCTGATAGAGAAGCTGCAATGGCTTTCCTTGAAGGAAACCATGTGTGTGTGTGTGTGTGTGTGTGTGGAGGGGAGAAGAAACCTGAGTGTTGACATATGAAGATAATGAATGTTGACATATGAAGATACAGCCAAACCAAAAGCTACATCCTATTTAGCTTTTAATTTGGATGTTCATAGAGTGGCTTCCCAAACCTTTCCCGCTTTCATCAGTGCATTTAAAATGGATCTGACTGACAGGAAATGACCTGATGTGGAACCGCATTACTTATGAACTTGACTTGAATACCATCTCTTCCCCTTAAACAGATGCATTAAGGGGATTCAACAAAGCATTCCTGGCTGGAAAATAGTTCTTGCCAATCTTCAGAAAAGAAAAAAAAACACCCTCATTTCTGCTTATATATGTGGAGAAAGACATAATGGCGGTTAAGCTCAGCACAAATGGGGGCAGGCTGAACACCCAAATGGGGTGCAAGTGCTCTTATGCTGGTTTTTTTCTTCAGTGCATAATAAATATTCTGGAAAGCATGGGAATGGCACTAGGCAAAAATAAAACACAGTCCCCCAACCAACACCCCTTGGCTCTATTCTTCTTCTTCTTATTTGCTGTTAACTAATTTCCACTCCTTCTGAATTCTGTTTTAACTAGGAAAATTTCTAACACATATTCTTGAGGACTAGCAACTTAGTCTTACCCTTAGTCTGATGACTAGCATATAACCTAGTGGTAAAGCACATGCTTTGCACATGCTCTGCGTGCGGAAGGTATTATCTGTGTTTTCAGCTCGGGCTACAGAAGGATCCTGTTTGAAACCCTGCAGAGCCATTACTGCTAGTCAGATTTGACAATACAGTGCTAGATGATCCCATGGTCTGACTACTGTTCAGGATTCAGCGGTGAAATCCATCTTGATTTCTTTGGGTCAGACTGCTGTTAAAAGCATGGGAGACAGATGAACAGAAAAGGATGGCAAACCAACAATGGCAAACCATGGCTTGGAACTTGGCTTTGCGTCCTCACAGCTCTCCATCAGGCCTCACTGCTCGACCACTTCCTTGGGTCTTTGCAATGGAACTGCACGGCCTTTTCTTAACGGAACCTGATTCTTCCACACAGATTGCAAGAGGTAGTTGCTTCTGCAGAGCTATTAAATGCAATTACCAGGTAATTGGCCTGCATGTACAAGCAAAGAGCAATTTTAGCCCTTGTGCCAAATGGTCTTGAAAGGGGGATGTGGATGTCTAAGCATTGAAAAGACATGTGCAGTGCTAAAGGGGAGCCGAGATTCAACTCAGGGGCATTCCATGTTCTTAACATGGAGGTCAACACCTGAGGAAGCTGGTTTGCTTCAGCTGATCTGTTCTAGACTTTGCCTATAACCTTTTGACATTTTTGTTCATTGAGAAACTGCAGGTTGATCCCCAGACAGTCGAAATGTATGTGAATGTTCTGTGATGTGCATCACAACTCATCACAGCCTAAGGAAAGAGAGAATCTGCCAGCCAGAAGAAGACAGTTTATTAGTGCTGATTCCTCTTGGTCACTTTTAAAAACATTCCAAGTCAGTGGAGGTTGTTTGACTGCATTTTCCATGTACAAGTGGGTCTACTCCATGCTTTAGTCTGGGCTGTACAAAACCTATCCAAGTTCTGCATCTATTTAGGGGATAGGATTCAGCACCTTGGACAGGTCCTGTACAGTTCAGACTAAAACCCAGGATGGATTCACCGCTGCTCCCAAAATCGGAGTCATCAGCCTCCACCTGGTTCTTACACCCCCTGCCCTTACACACCAATTAAGAAAATTACTGTATTTAATTTATTCATTTATTTACTTCTCAGTCAGCCAGACAGTCGAAGTTTATTGTTGTTATATGACATTCAGAACATAACAAACAGAACCCCCAAAGCATAAAGTAAGAAGAGGGGGAAAACAAATGTGCTATGCATTCAATTTAGCTAGCGCTGCTAACCTACTCGAGCAATCATACACATGGCAATGCAGATTATTTTTCTCCCAAGCAATCTGATCATGAAAATAAGGACAAAAAAAAAAGTAGTGGCATAGTAGACAGAAAGAAGAAGAAAGAAGAGGGGCCAGAAAGACAGAGGATATGTATGAGAAAAAAGAGTGGGAGAGGGTGAAAGAGAAAGAGGAGAGGGTGGCAGAAATATGAGGAAAGGCGTGGTCGACTGAAAGAAAGAGAAGCAGGGAGAAGGAGGTAGTGAGTAGAAGAGGGCACATGACCCGGTTTTGCCTCTGGGATTCCCTTCCACAGACTTTGGCCCCACCCAATGCTGGTGGGTAGCCCTCAAGGGAAAAAAGATCCCGTTACTTATCCCCGTCACACCATACTGGAATTCTTTGAAAGAAAGAGGAGTTTGTGCTGTATTTTACAGACTGTCTCCTCATGTCCCTTGTGGGGGCTACCTGTATTGTTAGGCCTGCCCCTGGCATAGATAATCACTTTTCCCCTTCAGATTGGGCTTGGGCCACAATGTCATAAAATGGCCTTATCATCAGTCCTGGCTCAGTCTGGGTGTGTGTGTGTGTGTTATTTTTAAAATTGATACTTGGCTCCTAGGACTGTGAGAGAAGTCTATCTCTGATCTCTCAGGTAATGGCATGCCCTCTATGTAGAGTGAAATAGAGTTTAAACGAATGCTCCACGAAGCCCCTGACAAGCCGTTTAACAAGATGTCCAACATCCCATTTCCTCAGTGCTTCGTCTCTCCTTAATCCTTTTATGTTGAAACGCATGCAGGAGTAAGCACGTGTGAAATTGAGGCCTCTCTAATACACACACACACACACACACACACACACACACAGAGAGAGAGAAAGAGAGAGAGAGCGCGCACAAGGATGGCACCACAAAATAGAGTGGCTCTCAGCTTTGTTCCGTCAAAAGGCACAGAGAAGGATGTTGGCTGTAATGAAAGAATCTTTTCTGCAAGGCCAAGGGACTCAGGCATTTTGACAGCAAAGTCTTTTAACAAAGAGAGAGATCAAGGATGCTGAAAAATTGGTAGCGAGGAAAGGTTAGTATCCCACCCTGTTGGAGACTGGAATGGAACAAGGTTTTGTGATTTGAGGGAGAAGGTGGGGGACCAAAAGATGGACCTGGAGGGAATCAAGTGGGTCAAAGACAACACTAAAATGGGATGAGGTGAGCCTTGTATGGGGTTAAGAGCAGAATTATAGGTGATAGGTTGGGAAAGTGTGGTCCTCCAGGTGTCATGGAACTGAAATTCCCATGATCCTTCGCCATTGGCTGCGCTTGCTAGGGCTGATGGGATCTGGAGCCCAAACTGTTGGGTGGGTTCTGCCAGTGCAACAGAAATGACATCCTCATTGGCTACAGATTACCACTGATTGAAAACTTCCTTTTTAAAATTTTGGGGTGTACTCCACTTTGTCTCATTGCCTGTGAGCCATGTGCATTCCCAAAATTGAAAAAAAAAAGGAAGTCTCTAATCAGCAGCCATCTGCTGCTGACATCATACCCGCTGTGCAATTGGAGCTGTGCAACAGATTTTTGGTCCATTGAAGATAATGCATTGTTTCCAAGCTCTGGGTGGAAGACACTACCCCAGTATTGATGAAAGATTCAAATGCCATCACAGTAGACTTTTGTATATGGAATTGTGTGTGCGTGTGGAGGGGGGCAAAAAACATCTTGTTCTTTGCCTCAAGCAGCAATGTTTCTTGAGTTGTTCTGGGAACTACATTGGCAGCCCGGCTACCAATTTTCATCTTCCACCTGTGGATCTGGCCAGGTTTTGGAGCCCTGTGAGGGGGAAATGGGGGCAGCTTGCAGAGAATTAAAAGTGTAACCAAATTAAGATTGTTTTTCCTTTACCATACCAAATGGTGGAAGATTTTTCTAAGAGAATTGTACAAAATGAAGTTTTTTCCCTCAAGAGAAAGAAACGTGTCATTTTTTTTTGCAGAAAAATGTATTAAGAGATTTCAATTTTGCTCTCGCATTGCAGTCATGCAAAAGCAATGTTAATTCTACCATATTTGTAACTGTCTGCTGGTTGTTTTGATGACCAACCCATGATGTGATGCATTAAATCCAAGGCCCCCTTTATATTCCAGCAGAGGAAAAAAAATTATCCAATATAGAGAAAAACATCAGTGTGATTAAAATTTTGGTGTTCTCATCAAACCTTGTAAATGAAATTGTCCTTCCCAGCATAGACTTATGAAGGCCAGACCACTATAAAGATAGAACCTTTAAAACCAGCTGAAAGAGGGAATATAAAATCCTAATAACAAATTCCAGCATCCCAGTAATGATGAAGAAAACAAATAGTAGGTTTATATGAAATAATGTAAGCCTTAAAGAAGTGTGTGCGTTTGTATATTTGAGGGCTCCCAAGATTGCATCTAGTTACAAGTCCTGTCAGGGTTCAAGCAAGCATTTTGAAATGGATCTCCTGGCTGGTTTCGAGATTTCAAGTGGATCTGGCTAAATAATTGTCTCCCAAACTAGGTTTTCTATTTTGAATGAAGTAAGTGTGTGTGTTTATGCATGACTATAAAATGCAACACCATCCGTCTCTATAAATTGGTTTTGTTTCTGCGATTTCTTAAGGATAATTCTGTTTTCTTTACCTTTTTGTAACAAGAAGAAAGCATTTGTGCTTATTTTTAATTTATTTTTTATTATTTTTATTGAGATTTTAATTTTAAATTGCTAGATGATCTTGTTGTTATTAGAAGGGGGTTGGAGAATGGTAAAAGAGAGATGAGCAGGTGTGAGCTACTTTCAGAAATTTCTTTTAAGGACATTTTGAAAACATTTTGGACAGACAGGATTCCCCCCCCCCCCCCCCCCGTATTACCTGCCATTAATCTGTTACATTGTTATAGGCATTTTCAAAGTGCAATATCAGAATCCACCATTAGAGGGCATCAAAGAATATTTCTATGCATTTCCTGATGCGCTAATGGCAAATTGCGAGTGACACATACAATGCAACAACTTACTTTTATGGAAAGAGCAATGACAATAATAATGGGATTATCACAAAGTAATGAGTAACGTAATCAGTAGTCTTTTGAAAAAATAGCATTCTGAGTTCTGCATATAGTAAATCCCCATTTGTGGATTACTTTTCCACAATCATGGACTCCTTGCATTTCCTTCTCTTCTGTTCCATGCCCATATCCGTCTATGTGTATGCATTTTCTGTAAACTGGATGAAATCCCTCCCATTTTTGATGCATTTGTGCAGGAAGGAAATCTGTGCATTTGTATGATTATTTTTGAGCTCCTTCTCATAGCCTGCATATATTTCCTCCATTGACTAAAACATGTTTGGGTTGTTCTTTTGTGCACATTTAAAGTGTGTGCGTTTTTCTATTTTTGCCAATTCGTGGTCTGAACCTGCTGGTGTATACATACCAGAGTTGTGTAACTTACTGCACTTATTGCAGCTAACTGACAGATTGCTGGGATACAAGTTGCACTAAGGTGTGTCCTCGGACCTCAGCAATTAAATGTGACAAGGTACACAAACCTTATGTGAAGACCAACAGGACTCCAGCTGAGAGTTTTTACTAGAAATATCTGCAGCCGTTGGGTAAAGTATGGATTGTGGAAACTTAGTCCAGATGATTTGCAGCCTGAGCTTGGGGAAAGTCTTCATGAGAAGTCCACCAAAGTGGACTCCTCTCACATCTCAAGAGGATGCTGCCCTATCCCCTGTTGAGGTACAATTCGACGAGATTCAACCATGGATGGTGCTATCTTATTTTTTTGCTTTACACACAGTTGAGACAACCAACTCAGACAGTTGATTATGGAAGACAATGGTTAGTTATTTGATGTCATGTTGAAGAATTCTTCTTGATAGAGGTGGGTGGTGAGTGGGTGGTGTTTGCAGAAAATTTTTCTTCAGGTACCAAAGAAATCTTGGTTGGTCTTGGGTTCCCTTATACCTGGATGTTTGGGAGTGGATGGCTCGTTTTGCTTCTCTGCCTCAGGCTGCCAGATACTTTGAGCTAGCTCCATCAGGTAGGTTTATATGGTCTAAGCTGGTTCTTTAGAAATTTGGACAAAGAGAACATAAGGGACTCTCATGGACAACAAAAGAAAAACTGGCACTCCAAAAACTCTTTAAAAAAATCTTTGTATTCAACTTTGTGATAGCCATAGGAACTTTCAGATGAGTCCACCATTCCACACTTGAGTGAGAACCTTCTGAAGTCCCTGGAAATGTGCAAATCTTTTGATCTTCTTTAAGGGAAAATGAAATTAGGATCAGATGTAGTCATTCTCCACTCCCCATGTCGTTTCTCTCCAGTTACAACCTCGTAGATCATTCCCATGCAGGACACCTCAATGATCAGCTTCCTGTGGTTGACAAGGAAGTTAAGGTCTTTTGAAGGTGAGAACGGACAATTAAGATAATGTATGTCAGGGATCTCCCCAACCCATATTAATGAGTCCCTTGTTTCCAAGAAGTGTGTCAATGAAGTAAGCCGGATTTTGGAGCATGGGTGAGCCTGAGAGGCAAGAGAGGACAAACAAACAAACAAGCAAACAAAAACAATTCCAAATTCTTTCTCTTTTGTAAAGAGTGGACCCAGTGGGCTCCTTAATCTTCCTCAGTTTTGAAAGGACAAACAACAGCAGCCAGAGAAAGTGATGCTTGGAAGAGGCTTGTTTAGATAGAGGAGAATGAATGAAACTTCCGGCGATGTTGTTTCTTTGTGTGAATTTGTCATTGGAAACATGCTCCTTATCAGCAGTTTTGGGGGTGGGGGTGGTCGGAGCCATTTCCTTGAAATCTTTCCTCTGTCTGTCTATGTTCTGAGCCCTTATTCTCTCAATCACTCGCCCCCCTTATTGGTTTCCAGTTGCAGTCACTCGGTTGTTTTCCATTTCCATTCTAGCAACAGGCTTGGGCATCCAAGTCAAATCTACTCTGGCACCACTCAGGGTAAGGTGGGTGAGGGCCAGGGGATCCCTACCCCCTCCAGATATTGCTGGACTCTACTTCATGTTGGCTGGAGGGGATTCTGGAAATTGGAGTCCAAATTAAATTTTTTAGGTGGTCAATTCAGGCTTATTGGAACTTCCCTTTGTCGTCAAATATTCGCCCATTTCAAAGCAACGGAGAGCTTGTGAGCTGGCGTGCATGTGCAGGGGAAAGTGGTTCGGCAAAACCCCGCCATGCACATTGTGTTCCAAGATTGATTTTGCACTTGTAAAAATGATCTATAGCCTGCCCCGTTCCCAATGCACACCATCTTTCCCAGGTTGTGCCATCAAAAGAGAAAAGAGGGGAAACGGATCTTTTAAAGATACATCCATCCATCTCCTGTTATTTACATCCTAATATTTGAGCACAACGATTTAGCAGTGGTGGGATTTCAAGGGGGAGAATGTAAATCAGGCGTCCACCATTTCCCCCAGCCAGCAAACCCCTGGAGAGGTTGGGGGTATTTGGGGTTTGGGGTTTTGTTTTTTGCCCCCAAATTACAATAGAAAATGCCAGGGATTTCTTTTTTTAAAATAAATCAACCTTTGTATCTTGTATGTGTAAAAGCCATCAGATCCTGGCTCTAAAGAAACCAAGCGGGAGTGACAGGCTGAATTGGAGCGATGAAGGACAGGTGAGAAGGGAGTATTTGACCGAAGAATCAGCCCTAAACAGCTATTTGTATTAATGCCAAGGAGACCTGATGTTCCTCTTTTTGATATATGCTGCTGTGGGATGTAGTTTTATCCCCACCAGTGAGAATAAAAATGTACACTTCATGATGGGAAAGGCATCACGTGAGTGAGATAAAATGCAGGGAGCGTAATGCATGTGGCTGCAGTGAAGTCTCCACAGACTTTGCTCAAGATCTGGAGATGACAACAGGAAAACACTTATTCAAGTTAAGACACTTCTCGAACAGTCTTTATTTTTTATTTTTTTGCACCTTCTCCTTCTATAACAACAACAAAAGATGATTTGTTTTTGGGGAAAAAAGAACGATATGGATTTTTCAGTCTCTGACTTGCTAGGACAATAGGACTGTCGATGACAAAACAATGCTTCCATCTCAACCTTCTTTCTGGAGTCTGTGAATATGTGGGTACTGAAAGAAAGCTCAGAAGGAGGTTAAAACTACATATTCCAATCAATCAATCAATCAATCAATCAACTTTGGTCAAAACAGGAAATAAATCAAATTTTAAATAAACCCATCAAATCGCCAAGGCAGGTTTGAAATCTTTTACTAAGCTTTCTTTGTCTTGGGCCACCTAGGAGCTGAATTTGGAGGTGGTTCAAATATTTCAAGGGCCTGGGTCTTGTCTGGAGTAGGTTCAGCAGGTATGGCCCTGCTGAGGCTCCCAAAGTTTCAAAGGACTCTGCCGTTCACACATCCCTTGCTTTATAGCTAGTTTTCGGATGGAAAAAAAGAAAGTTTGTTAGTTTTATAGCCGAACATTAGAACTCAGGTTTTGCGTTAAGAGAGGGAAGAGGAAGTCAATGCGATGTGTACATTTCAACCTGGGAAATATGATCTCTTTATAAGACCAACTCCTGCCCCCAGCCTTTCTAATGTTACAGTGCTAGGCTGCCTACTGAGGACTACTGTATATGTAAAGAAACCAGAATTTATTTTGGCTCTTTATTCCTTTCTCCCACTCCTGACCCCAAGCCGGCACAATGTTTCATCACAAAAGAGACACTCTTATCAACAGCGAATAATTCACCCTAAGAGAGAAATAAAAGGCTTCCGTTCTTTCCTTCCTTAGATTCGCCGTTCCTACTTTTTCTTTGCTTGCACAGAAGGTTAGATTTTGAAAGTTCATAAATTCTACTGGCAGCTAATTGCTGGTTAAAAGAGCTCAGGAGACCGAACCTGGCTCCCGTCTGAAAACCCGGGGGCTGAATACAGGTCTTGGGACGAAGAAGACAGGTTATGTATACTGGGGAAGTTCATACAGTTTTTAGAATCTCTCAGCCTATCCAGACATGTTTCATGCAGGCTGGAGGAACCTTGCCCTTGTAGCCCATAAAAGTAACTTTCCTGAGTTTTGTATGGATTTCAGCACCCTTGAAATTCTGCCACCCTGGGGCAAAGCACCGGTTGCCTTGCCCAAGTTACAACTGTGGCTCTTCTTCCCCAGGAAAGGCACCATAGTCTGAATCCAATTAATAATTCAAAATAGAGTAGACTCATTGAATCAGTAGGATTTACATAAGTGTTGAATCACCATTCAGCCCTGGATTAAATGGGTCTACTATATGTATTTTTATTTCCTTTATTTGCATCCTACTTTCTTCCAATAAAGGAGTACACTCTCTGTGTATGTGTGTATAGTCATAACAAATTAGGATTAAACCAAAAGATAGTTAAAAACAGCTTTAGTTTAAAAAGTTGAAACAAATTTAAAATGTCTGAGTAGTTTTATAAATAAACCTGATAAAAATATGCAGCATTCCCTTTTAAAAAATCAGTCTCACAAGGTTTAGAAGTAAAAAGCCAATTTAAAAAGGAATTTTTTCACCTGTTGATGGAGGAACTATAAGGAGGGGCCAACCTAGCCTTGTGAAGCAGGGAATCCCAAAGACTGTAATTGGGGCTATTTGCTGGATTTGGGCCCATAATATAGAGGAGCTCATAATTCACTCCTGTCTCTACAATATACACTTTCAAGCAGTGGAACCATGCCTATAATTATGGCTTGTCACCTCCGACATCACACCCAACCACGTATATCACAAACTGTGGTTTGCCTAGCTCCTTCAGTCCATGGTTTGCCCAGCATTCTCAAACCATGGTCTGTCCACTCTCATATCGCACCAGATCATGGTTAAGCTTCCTTTGCTGTGCTGCGCTTTGGGATAATATCACAATTGATCCAGCAAGCACAAGAGGAAGTGTTAGCTCTCCGTGTTCGCTAAGAGCGGTTTCCCCATGAAATCTGCCTCTGGTACTCAAAACATACAAAGCGGCGGGAGAACCTGTTTGGGTGCATCGGGGAGCAGTAGAAACAGTTAGATCTTCATAGAGTCATAAAGAAGTAAACAGTAGACCACTATGAAGATCTATTGGGCCCTACAGTGCTATTGTCTTCAAAAGGAATTAAAAACAAATTGCTTTGGGCCAGCACATAATTTAGAGACTCTCGGCAATTTTATGACTTGCTAATGTTCCTAATTACATGCCCGTGAAAGGCTTAATTAATTGGGGGGATGTAGCAAAAGAGACAGAGAGAATATGTGCGTGAGAGCAAGAGAAGGCAAGACAGTGCTGCCTTGTGTTTGTTATCATGGTTCCACGGCATTGATTTTACTGCCTACAGAGAATTTAGAGGCCCTCTATTTGTACAAAGGAAAAGCCAGGCTTTCCCTCTCTTTCCTCCCTCCCTCTCTCAGAAAAAAAGGCACATTAAGATCAACCCCTTGCTGCTATCTAATATACTTGCCTCTACTTAACTGCAAGTGCAGGGAATCATTTTTTTTTTTTTTGTAAATGTTGGTGCTGTTAATTGTGCCGGGCAAGAAAATAGGTTCAGCTTGGCTGGTTATGGAAAATTTTTCAAATCTTTTCTTCTCTTTCCTCTGCCCTCCCCCCAAACCTGCCCATTTTCCGCAGAGGCCAAGTGACCACCCTAATGGGAAACCCCTCAAGCAACTCTTGCTATTGCAGTAATGTAAAAACATCTAAGGCTGAGAAATTTAGGGGAGTGAAAATAGAGTTATAAAGAACACTAACTATTTTCTTCATTCATCAAAGAATGCCGAAATCTTGCAAGATTCCTGGCCTACAAGTGACAGAGAGATAAGAATCCTTCCCACCACGCCCTGATCAGGGTCTCCATAATTTATGCAGGCTGCCTCTGTGCAAAATTAAAATCCTTCCCCTTTGAAAAGCTGAGTGCACACATAAAACAAGCACAGTATGATAGGCTGATTGTTAGAAAAGATGCATACAACCCATCCAGGGCTTCCATGCCTTAAGGGTTCATGCAACAAGGCAGCAGCTACTATTGTTTTGTGCAACTGGAGTTACTTGCATTAAAGCATTAATTGCATTGGTGTTATTTGCACATATTTCCTTAATTCACAATGCATTCTGAGTTCTCACTCTCTTCTCCTGCCACAAGAACCACAAAATGCCGTTCCTTCTTGCAGCAGAAGAAAATCATCTTGCAGTTCTTTGTCATTACACATGAGGATAAGACAAATGAGGATTTTATACTTCTAGCAAATAGCCCCACTGACACAAGGAAGTGGCATCCAGGTCTGGGCCCAGGGAAGGAGAAAGAAAGTTTCTAGCTGGTGGTGATGTGGTGGACATGTCTAGCATCTGGCATACCTGCAGAGGTGGCTGGGAACTTCTGGAACTTCCACATATGCAGCAAACCTGGGCTTCTTGACGATTAGTTAGGGATAATCTACATCCCTCAAGCCGAGCTCTGCCCTTCCTGTCCCCTTTGAAAGACTGTCCACTGCTGATCTTCCAACATGGCTTTCACTCGTTACAGATCAAATATCAGACAAGGACTTTTCTTGTCCCTTCCCCTGCTATGTTTCCCCCCCCCCAGGCCATGTCTCCGCTAGAAGCTACCTTATATCATGTTAGGACAGTTGTCTGTCCAGCCCAGGGCTACCCCTTTTTAGCAGATCTTTGGGACCTCCAGTGGGCAGACTTCTTTTCATATCACTTACAATCAGATCCTTTTAACTGGAGATGGCAGGGACTGAACCTGCGACCTTCAGCATGCAAGGCAGATGTTCTGTCACTAAACCACGGTCTTCCTCCCTAGTGCTTAACCTGCAGCAGAAATGTTCACTTCACTGTTCAGCAAGTGAATGCAGTATTTGGATTTGGGGCTAGAATTAGAACCTTCCTAGGGATATTCTTTGTGTGAACTGAGGGGACAAGAATCTTTTCAGGGGACCATGCAGGAAACTGGTTGCTCCATAAGAAGGAGATGAAACAAAGCCACTGGAAAATGCATTTTAAATCAGAAAAAGAAAGCCTCAAAGCATCCTGAAAAGAGAGGGGAAGGCGGAAGAGGAACATTATCCAGCGTTATCAAACTCTCCGTGTTACAAATGTATTGCAGCATGTCACATCAGAGGCAGAAAGAATAGCTGTTTGAAGGGGTGATTCCCTTTCCATGCTCCAATACAGTTAATTTGATCTTTTGGCGTTCATATATATATTTATATATACTCAAAGGACTGATGGACCAGAGATTAGAAGTGTTATTTCTCTCACTTCATTGTACTGGTGGCAAATCACTTCCTAGCATCAACGGCTCCACAAGGATGTCTCCAGCTTACAGGGAATACACATTGCAACATTCTTGGCAGGAGTTAGAGAAAAGATGCTCAGTTTTTGCAACACACACATACACAATGACAACGAGAGGAAGAGGTTATCCTTCACTGTGGGCTCCCACTGACAACCAAAGCCATGGCATGCTAGCTGTTGGTTCACGGTGACCTCCAAAGCAGGGGAGGAGAACGGCCGGTCTCCTAAACATTATGGGAAATATGCAAATGAGCCAAATCCTGGTGTGAAAGACCTCTGTGAAGTACAGAACCTGGAGCCAGTCCTCAGCCCCAATCTACTTCCCTGTAGTTAATTATCTGGCCCCCAACATTTGATGGACAGGAAAGATCAACATTATGATTTGTACAGAAGTAAACAAGGACGTTGAAGACCAAGGGAGAAGACCTTTTGAAGGCCTGTTTACTCAGCAAAATTCATTGAAGGAAAGATGTAAGACGAGCCCAAGAGCTTGAAATCATCCCAGAATCTCTTAGCTGGCTGGCTGGAGGATCCAGGGAGCTATAGTGTGGGGGGAAATATTTCGGAGCTTAGGAAGAGCCCTGTTGGACGATACTGGACCTTAGAAAAATTACTTTCCAGTCACTTGAGAACACCAGTGTCCACGTGCAGCAAAACCCTGGCTTATGGGACAAGACACATTCAATTCCCATCCACCTTGTTCTGGACTCAACACTACAAGGCAGTGTCTCCACCATGGAGCAAGATCACCTCTGCCTTGTACTGCTAAAGCTAACTTTAAAAGCTGTAATTGCAGTGTAAAAGTGGGGAAGCAATGGCTACACCTTGATAATTGGAAAAAGACACCAATGTTAGGCACTAAATATACATGAGGTAACTAGTTGCATGTGGCAAGCAGGTGGTTATTTCCAACAAGCAATGAGTTTTTTACAACCAGTTCTTTTCAGGCATTTCTAAGAGGAGCTGGCTTCATCTCTTGTGTTACCCTTTAACATTTGGCATAACCTCTCATGATCTATTGTTTCCTTCATATGATGCATCAGCTGTCTTCGCAGTCCAGCACCATGTAGTTATTCTTTAAGAGAAAGGAAGAGATAAGAAAAGCAACTTACTATACAGAATTTCCTACTAGAAAGAAACAGAGAAAAAAAGAGAAAGAATCTAAACTATCTAAATTTCTGTACAGCTCTACTAACAACATCAAGATCATCCTGAAAACAGCCAACAATATTGTGAATTTATCCATCCACAAATGGAGTCAGCTAGAAGAATTTGTTCATTCTTGGGGCCTATCCTTCTGTCAAGAGTATAGACAAGTTCCTTGTTGATTTCCCCTGTGTTTCTGCATGTTCTGGTCTCCTGATTCTCAGGTTTGAGGTGGAAGGAACCCCAGCCCTATATGGATTGTGACCTTTTGCTGAATTCATACATTCGGGCAATGAACATAAGAAGAGGCAAGATGGAAATTCCCCGCTGTTCAAAAAACAAGATGCCTTTCCTCCCCCACATCTCTCCCACAAGGGGGATCTACTTGACTGAAACACATTTGGCTACAGTTGAGAAGATTGATTGGGTTGGGTTTTCCCTTTGTCCAGTTGCATACACTGCAAGAGCTAAAAGTCCATTGGGGTTTAGAAGTTTTAGATCTTGGAAAAAAGCTGAACTTTGGCCTCTGTGAAGAGAATCATCTGAGAGTCCCAGGAAGGGTGTTTGCTTTGGGGATGAACATGATACCCCTGGTTTTCTGTCTGGACACTTTGGAGGCATTATGGATTAGGTCAATTTGAGTAAGGAGAGATTATCACCAGTTCAGGGGGTCTTGGAGGTGGGTTGGTGGGTAGGGGGTGAAGGGGTTGATGCCTTTGGAAAAGTTTATTGATGGAGCTACGTATTAGAAACAAGAAGCAGGCTACCTCAAAGTTTTCCACAAGTAATTCCTACAGTATCACCCAAGATGCAGGGATTTTTCAAGGTAATCTACATGTTCTCTTTACTGGTGAAGCATTTGGTGGGTCTGAAATGCTGAAAAGGGTACATTTACCAGGACAAAGCTCTGTCTGGACAAGTCCATAGTCCAACATTGCAGCCCCATTTGTTCTCCCACTGTACCCTATCGTCCATGATTAGACTGCTGTTCTTATAGAGGCTGTATAATATATGATAATATGCAGAGAATTATGTGTCATCAAGTTGATTTTGACTTATGGTAACCCTTTCCAGAGTTTTCTAGGTATAGAGTACAGGCGTACCTATGCCTCAGTTTATGTAATTTTCGGTTCACGAACCGAAATCCGTAAGAAATAATGCCTCGGTTTACGTTTTTTATGGGGTGTGTGTGTTTCGTTGTACGAAAAGGACGTATCGTGCCTGGAGGTTTCTAGCGCTACCCCCTTTGCTACGGCAATCCGCATTCCGGTTTACATAATTTCCGCATTACGTAACGTCTCGGATGACAGATTAATTTCGTAAACCGAGGTACTACAGTACTATACTCGGAGGTACCAATTCTTTCTTCTGGGTATACTCTGGGACTATGCAGCTTGCCCAAGACTACGCAGGCTGGCTCTTCTCCCAGGAGGCACAGTTGGGAATCAAACCCCTGACCTCTGATTCCACACCCAAATCACTGAGCATTACAGCCAGCAGAAGCTATATAAACAAGTTTATTTTCAAAATTTCCCTGTTTGGGAGTAAGACACAGAGTTGGGTTCTCCCTAATTCCTTGGCCTCACTTACAAGCTGTTAAATTAAGAAACAGGAATTTAACTCTTCTGAGGAGTAGAAAAACACATTTTGGGGGGAGAAAAACTTACCTCAGCTGACGTCTCTTCAACAGTTGGGGTTCAACCAGCTTTTTCTCCTCCTGAAACCTTCTTCTGAGGGGCATACTGGTCTGTCACTTCATTTCCATTTTTTAAGGCAGTTACATTTCTCCCTGGAAAACTCCTTAAAAAGAGGACACTGGGAGTGAGGGTGTTGTTATTGGTGACAATAAGAGGACCCCTAGTAACTTCCCAATTTCCTTGGGCTTCCTTTCCCAGATGGATAAGGGACCATGAAAGTCCATCTCCCCCACACACCCGCCATCATGGGTACTGCTTTGTGAGCAGAGACAATATCTGCACTTTGACCATCTTTGACAACATTAAGCCCACCTTTTTTGGGTAGATGCTGACAAAACCTGTCTCTTTTGTGGGTGGCTGCCAATCCCCCTCTTTCTTTGCACATGCTCTGCACATGTTTAGAACCAATTTCTCGAAATCGGGTGAACGATTAAAATGAGAAAAGACTTCCTTCACCTTGCATTTAGTCTAGAATGCATTTTCTTTCAAAAAGAAAAAGAAAGAAAAAAAATACTTTGTGGCATTCATGGGGGGGGGGGGGAAGCAGCCAGCTTGCGATCGTAAAAGTAGGCATCCTGCCAATCATTTATGGAGAGAGGCAAGGACTTTCTGTGTTTGGATGCCCATATGAATTGGTTCTTGTCCACGTCAGCACATCTGCCTTGAAAGCAAAGGTGCCCCGGTGCAGTCTACTCACCGTCAAACTTGTGCCTGTCAGCACTCTTAGGTGTGTGTGTGTGTGAATGCCAGGGATGGGCCATGTCATTGCTACGAACCTGCTTCAAAGACCTCAGTGCACATAGTTTCCTCGTCTCTCTGAAACCTCTTATGCTACAAAGGCTCCCTCTCAATTAGCTGTCAGATTTCCCAGCGTCCCTCCATTCCCTCTAGGTCCACAGCTTGGATCCAACTTTGCTTCTATGTCTCAGTTTCTAGCAGCGTGCACCCGCCAGTGTGCTTATTTATTTAGAAGTGCTGTGATTTCTCTTTTGATGGAGCCTCAAGGCAATGGAAGAATAGAAGCGCCGCTGGGATTTGTGTTCCAAAAAAGTAACTTTCCTAAGCACCGAGGCGTCACTCTGATGCTGACTGATTTATATTTACTTGTTTAAAAGATTTTAGACTTGCAAAATTAGACATCCGGGGGAAATGTACAAGTATCTTGGTGTTTTTGCACTGCAGCTCCCATCAGCTTTAGTCATCATTGTCAATGGTAAAGGTTGATGAGAGTTGCTCTCAAATGTCATCAACACATTCCCCATCCTGGATTTAAACCCTGTGTAAGTTTCAGACATAAAAGTGGCCATTTACACACCGCACAAAAAGGAGGATCCTAGGGATGTGTGTAAGACCCCTAACTGCCTCTGTGCCAAAATAATGGGGGATACAAATTGGGACCAACTCACTTTGTGCCCTTTTGCTGGCATTCCAACCCGATTCACATCCAACCCCATGACAGTATATGTGAGTTAAGAACCCATTTCTGAGAATGGAGGAAACACAAATGGCAAAGCCAGGTCATGGATGGACTGGTATAGGTAGGACAGAAGGGCACCAGTCTGCAGGGATGGATGCTCTGTTTTATTTTTCGACTTTATTCCATCTCCCAGGAGAAAGTCCTAATAAAGAACTGCTGGACAGCTCAGTGGCTTAGGACATCTGGCTGTGGAGCTAGAGGTTGGGAGTTCGATTCCCCACGGTGCCTCCTTGACAGGGGCTGGATGATTCATAGGGTCCCTTCCAGCTCTGCAGTTCCAAGATGATGATGATTTATCAGATTTTTAAGGCAGCCACCAAGAAGGACAGGAGGGGGTTACAATGGGCACAGTCCTCTTTGGTGCCTTCTAAAAAGGGCAAGGCGAAGAAACTGTTCTTCTACACTTTCCTTCCTTTCTCTCTCCTCCTGCCCCCTTCAGTCCCCTGGATCTCAAATTAGCAGTGTTTTTGGCCACAAGACTTTGAAGAATCGAGCATATTCTGTTTGTCTTTGCTAATTTTTCCTTCTTTTTCTCCATGAAGAACCCAATTTAAGCCAGTGATGAATGCAGCCTATGAATTGCAAGCATATTAACTTTTGGGGGGGATTTTATCAGAATTTTTATATGAGAACGATAGCTGGTAAAACATCACATCAGAAGTAAGGGAGAGAATGGAAGAGAGAAGCTTCCCAAAATATCTTAGGAAGGCCAGTCGAATAGTAATAATTAAAAAAAAAAAGAAGAGGCGAGAAATACGAAAGGGAAAAAATCCCCATCATCATCATCTCCCCAACAGAAATCAAAATTAAAGTGTTATTAGAAAATTTCATTAGGACGGAACAGATTGCTAATGAAATTACATTCTAGCTTTCTACATATCCCCCCCGTATTAAGTGGATTTGATCAGCTGATGTTCATACAATTAATTTTGCCTGATTGCTGGGGAATTACCTTATCGACAAGCACATTTTTGCATTTCTTTTGGAAGGCCTTTTTCTTCTCTCTGTGTTTGCATTTTTTTAAAAATATATAACTTATGGCATGATGTGTTCAAAGTCCCATTTGGGTTCAACTAGAAGTATGTCAGCAGAGCTTGGAACATTAATTTCCGAAAGTAAAGAATTGTACGTATATTCCCAAAGCACTCCAAGAGTTGCTAGTTAACTAGTATATAATTTCACAGTTTTAAATAGTTCTTTTTACATTTCCATTATTTCGAAGTAACTATGATAGTTACTTTTCTATTTTTTGGGCTTTGTGTGTGTGGAGTTTGAATGCTATAACCCACTAATCCAAATCCTCCCAATCACCTGAAAATAACACACAAAAAATTAATTATTGTAATCAGTGAACAAATGCTGGCTGGACAGCCCCAGTGAGTTAAGTATTTGGCAGTGGAGCCAGAGGTTGGGAGTTCGATTCCCCCACTGTGCGCCTCCAGGGAGAAGAGCCAGCCTGTGTTGTCTTGGGCAAACTGCACAGTCCCAGGGTGCCCCTAGTGGAAGGGAAGGGTAAAGCACCTCTGAGTACTTTGTACCTAGAAAACCTTGAAAAGGGTTGTCATAAGTCAAAATTGACTGGATGACACAGGGTTATTAGCTGGCTGGATAGCTCAGTGGTTTAGGTATCAAGCTGAAGAACCGGAGTTTGAGAGTTTGATTCCCCACTGTGCCTTCTGTGAATGGAGCCAGCCTTGGTAGTCTTGGGCAAGCTGTACAGTCCTAGGGTGTCCCTGGAAGAAGGGAATGGTAAGCCATTTCTGAGTATTTTCTACCTGGAAAATCTTGAAAAGCGTCACCATAAGTCAGAATTGACTTGAGGGCATGTAACTATTATTATTAATGACTTAAAGTGATGATTAGAAAATTACTCATTCCAGCAAAACATCAACATTGTTACAGGTCATTATGTCTCATGCTATGCATTGCAGGCCCTTATTACAAAGCGAATAATCTGTTAGAATTAACATTGTTTCTAACGTGTTACTTCCCGGATCTGCTTAGCATGGCTGACTGAAGAAGGTGAGTCCATTTAAATAGATTTTTGAATCACTAGAATGTCCATATAGTTGCGGAATGCATTTAACAAAGTGGGCGGAAGAACTGAAGGTCATACATGGAATGATTTAATATCCTTGTTTTGATGGCAACCTTGGAAGTTTATCACCCAGGTTGGAACAGCTGTCTTTGTAGTCAAAAGGTGTTCTCCTTGTACCGAAGCTGAGCTTTTTACCTCGAGTGCCTGATCTGCAGAGGCAATGAAGGCCTTCGGTTTACAAACTAATGTACAGATGACAGCCGGGGGCCATTGTGGAGATGCTCCCGGCTTTATGAAGATGCTCCTTCTTGACTACTGAAGTGGCGCCTCGCGCCGGTCTTTCCATTTGCAGCCATCTGATATGTTTTGGTGATTTATTCATGGCCAGTGTAGTGAAAAATTGGAAAAGTCTAGAAGGCCAGCTGTGGTATCAAGATCCCCGTGTGAGATGGAGGCCTACAGCTCAGCGGCTGGAGAGACTGTCACTGACATGGGGTACAGTTTACTCCAGTGAGTACGAAGCAGCATCTTTCTATTAAGTGGAGATGAACTCTGAAGAAAGAGGCTGCCTTTGCACTTTGTAGGCACTGCTCAATCACCCGGTAAAACTTGACCAACCGAACAACAAAACCCAGCTCCCTATGGAAAACACCAGGGTTAGATTTATGTCACAATTCTGTATGTGCAAAGAAAGTTTTTTGTTGCGTGGTGCTCTCTAGGTGTCTTAAGTTCTATGAAAAGAGAAGTTTCTAGTCCTTATGGATTCAAGGCTATACTGGAGTGAAAAGCCACCGTTCCTGACAAAAAAACCTATGGCTCAGGAGCAGAGGACCCCATTTTGTATGTTGCCGTTGCTGGCATCTCCAGCTGAAAAGATCGGGTGGCAGTGGGTGGGAAGGATCATTCTCTACCTGCTTCCAGAGAGCCAATATCACCTAGTGTAGCAAATTCTGTGCTAAATGTACAAAAGGACGATCCCAAAGAATCTCATCTTTCTGCCATCTTTCTGTGTTTCCTAGTAAAATGTCAGAAAAGTTGGGAAAGTGGCTAAAAGATTTGGCAGCAAAGTGGGGGGTGGGGTGTCTATCTTGTCTTTCATTGTTGCTGTTGTCGTATAGTGTTAAGGTGACTTATGGTGACCCTGTGAGTTAATGACCTCCCAAAAGTCCCATCGTTCACATCAGGACTTACAAACAAAAGGCCATGGCTTCCTTTGCTAAGTCAATCTATTTCATGTTGAGTCTTCCTCTTTCCCTACTGTTTTCTACTTTAGGCTTATTGTCTTTTCCAGTGACTCCTGTCTTCTTATATAGGTTCAAAGTATGGAAGTCTTGACTTAGCTATTTTAGCTTCTAGCAAGAGTTCTTTAGACTTGCTTTGATCTAGAACCCACTCATTTGTCTTTCAGGCGACCCATGGTACCTCTAAACTTTCTCCCAACAGTTTTGCTTTATGACTTTTTCCCCCAGTGCACAAAACATCTCATTAAAGTGGTAGTTTTCAGAGTCGTAACTGTGAAGTGTTTATATTTCCCTGGAAAATAAGTCTTTTGTACACATTTTCCCCGAAGAGAGACATTTTTCATTCCTTTAGCGAAGAGCAGTGTTGCAACACAGGTAGAAGTTCACAGTCCGAAGGGTAATAACTGAGCTGCCGTTTGCATATTGGTCTGGGAGTTGTGGATGGGATTGGATCTCATTAAGATGGGGATGGGGCAAAACGCCCGCGTTTCATAGCTGCACTGCTTGCACATCCTTTGATTTTGAAGGAATCCCACTGATCTCAGGGGGACTCACATTTGACGAATCCCCCCAGCAGATATTGGGGATTGTGTTCCAATTTTGTTTTAGCATTTCCAATTCCTGGCATGCCAGCTAAGCCATGTTAGGATCTAGAGAGGTTTTGCTGAAGCTCCTGCAGAACAGTAGCTTGGTAGAATCTCTGGTCTTGACCTCCGACCCTGCTAAAAAAGCAGTCAAGTCCACCCAGCCAATCAATTATTTTTTATGACTTTTCTGCAGCCAATCACCTGTTGATTTATCCACCATTCTGACACCATATTGACCTAGCTAACTATTTTGACCTGAGGTCATAGGTTTGCCTCCACTAGGAATGGAGAGTGGTGGGTGGACGCTCTCAGTTTTTCAATGCAGAATTCCCTCGCTACCCATGTCGTGTTCTCTTCTAGCATTGATTAAAGTCTTTGACATGGGAAAAATCTGTCTTTTTTTGTTTTTCCCATCACTGAGATTTTATAAGCAAACCTCAAATTCTATTCATTCTAAAAATAACATTTGTTACACATTATGACCAACTCTTCAAAAACAAATTAAAATTAAGCTGTCCCTCATAGGCATCAGCTGAACTGTACAGGTTTGGCTATGCCCAGCATGGAGAGAACTGTGTTGTATTATCTGCCATCCATCCGAGTGTTCAGGATGGAATATCTCTAATAAAAATGCGGAGTAAGTGACCAATATAGATGCCTCCTTAGAAAGCCTTTGTGGGGAGCAACTTAACAACACATAGCAGTAACATTAGGATGGATAGTGTGTGTGACTGGAGAAAGACGTCTGTTATGTGGGCTTTGGGTGGCTAGGTCATACAATTAAAGTGCTGCATAGCCCCCTTCCCCAGTCGTAGTTATTGGTGTTTTCCCCAGTTCACAGGAATGTTCTTTGAAAAATGGGGATCTCGAAGACATCTGTGGAGCTGTGGCTGGAATGTCCCATAAAGGGACACAAGGCTGGTCAGACCTGATCTGTATGCCCTGTACTGAGTCGTTCTGGGGATGCTTCCACACACCTCTGGTTGGTGACAGATAATAATGCCACTGTTCCTGCTAACCCCAAAGTCACAGAGCTGCAAGTCGTACTAACCTTGTCTCCATTCCACCTCTGCACAGTGGAGGTCATCGGTGGTGGTGTAGTCAAGCGTCTCACTCTGAACACAAAGATCTTTTCTGGTTTCAGAAGCGAAACAGGGCCAGAACTGGTTGGGATGTGGAAGAGAGACCACCAGCAAACAACAGAAGTTTCCTAGGGAGGTCTCGGAAAGCACTCGGCCGGAAATGCTGGAGAGCCTTGTGTGACTGCCCGTCAGAGTTGACAATAGTAGGCTGGATGGGCCAAGGGTCTGAATCCGTTGAAAGGGAGGCTTCCTAGGTCTCTGATAGTACTGCTGTGTATGGAACTATTTTAAAGAAAAGAAGAAATGGGGACATTACTAGGCATTTGTTTCAGTAACTATGCAGCAGAATAACCCAACTTCCTGTTCAGTGGCAGAAATGTCTCAGGATCTTGCTTCAGAAAGTAGAAACAGAGACAAGATGAAGACCTGCATACTCCTTACATGTTTTCCCCTCCTTTTCTGTCTTCCTGAGATAGATGGGGATTCATCCATGGGGAAAAGAAAAGGAATGAGTGTATGTAGGTCGGGTGGGATGGGAGGTGGGGAGGAACAGGCCCGGTGTGTGTGTGTAGATCAGGTGGGCAGTGTTGATGGCGAAGGAAGCAAAAACATTAAATGCAACATTACAGCAACATTTAACGCTTTTTCATAATTACACTTCCAATTCCATATTAAGCCTCCTCCCTCATTACCACCCTGCCGTCGGCACATGCCGGCTCTGGACCAGCGGGATGCTGTGTTTGGTGCCGACTGATTGCCGTTCTTCTTTTCTCATTACCAACAGTTCACGTGTGGGCTTATTAACTGCTCTCTCTCTCTTTCTCCCCGTCCTTCTTGCACAAGCCATTCCCTGCATGCCTTGTGAGGGAGAAGAGGGTGACTCCAAATTAAGACCAGAGCATGGAAAAGCTATTTTGAGGGACTACGGTTCCCAGAATGGCTTTGGCATTCCAGATATTGCAGTCTAAAAAAGTAAGAAGCTAGAGATCTGATGCTGCCTGGGAAATTGTGGAAGTTGGAGTCCAGGAAAATAATATTTCCAGGCTCTAGTTAAAACATGTTTGCCTCATTTAACTTGCAAATGGCTGCTTAACATTTGCTTCTCCCCTTGATGGTCCTCACTTAGTCAGTGCCATGAGAAGGATGAAGGAGTAAAGGATTGGAAAGAATTTTCTTTCGGTTCATTTTGGAAAAGGATTTACCCTAACCATTGGATGTCTCCATGTTTTGGAACAGAAAGAACTTGAGTAGAACTGCAGAATCACTGAATTGTAGAGTTCTACATGCACTGGATTATGGAGAAAGCCAGAGAGTTCCAGAAAAACATCTACTTCTGCTTCATTGACTACACAAAAGCCTTTGACTGTGTGGACCACAGCAAACTATGGCAAGTTCTTAAAGAAATGGGAGTGCCTGACCACCGTATCTATCTCCTGAGAAATCTCTATGTGGGACAGGAAGCAACAGTTAGAACTGGATATGGAACAACTGATTGGTTCAAAATTGGGAAAGGAGTACGACAAGGCTGTATATTGTCTCCCTGCTTATTTAACTTATATGCAGAATACATCATGCGAAAGGCTGGACTGGAGGAATCCCAAACCGGAATTAAGATTGCCGGAAGAAATATCAACAACCTCAGATATGCAGATGATACCACTCTGATGGCAGAAAGTGAGGAGGAATTAAAGAACCTCTTAATGAGGGTGAAAGAGGAGAGCGCCAAAAATGGCCTGAAGCTCAACATCAAAAAAACTAAGATCATGGCCACTGGCCCCATCACCTCCTGGCAAATAGAAGGGGAAGATATGGAGGCAGTGACAGATTTTACTTTCTTGGGCTCCATGATCACTGCAGATGGTGACAGCAGCCATGAAATTAAAAGACGCCTGCTTCTTGGGAGGAAAGCGATGACAAACCTAGACAGCATCTTAAAAAGCAGAGACATCACCTTGCCGACAAAGGTCCGCATAGTCAAAGCTATGGTTTTTCCAGTAGTGATGTATGGAAGTGAGAGCTGGACCATCAAGAAGGCTGACCGCCGAAGAATTGATGCTTTTGAATTGTGGTGCTGGACGAGACTTGAGAGTCCCCTGGACTGCAAGGAGATCAAACTTACCCATTCTGAAGGAAATCAACCCTGAGTGCTCACTGGAAGGACAGATCCTGAAGCTGAGGCTCCAATACTTTGGCCATCTCATGAGAAGAGAAAACTCCCTGGAAAAGACCCTGATGCTGGGAAAGAGTGAAAGCAAGAGGAGAAGGGGACAACATAGGATGAGATGGTTGGACAGTGTCATTGAAGCTACCAGCATGAATTTGACCAAACTCCGGGAGGCAGTGGAAGACAGGAGGGCCTGGCGTGCTCTGGTCCATGGGGTCACGAAGAGTCGGACACGACTTAACGACTAAACAACAATAACAGGAGAAAAGAGGCCAAATGAGGTTCAATCCCAGCCAGGATGAGAAAGATGGAAGAGATCCTGCTATCTCGGTTCTCCCTTTAAGCCAACTGAATGGAATGTCCACAGCAGGAGTGAGAATCTGTACCCTACCATCGGTTTGATGCCCAATACCTAGAAGCTCCAGCCAGAAAGGCCAATAAGGGCTTATGGGAACTACAATGTTTAGATGACCATAGATTCTGCATTGCATGACTGTAAGATGCATTGTAGGCAGGGAATTTTTTAATTTCTTGGATTACAAATCCATTAATTTTCCATTCTTGGAATTCTACCTGACAGGCACCTTAAAGACACCTAAATGTGGCTCACCTGGGTGAAAGGCCTAAACAGGAAGGCTTTGAGGTTGAGTTAGGCCTAGCTTCCTGTTCAAAAAGAAGGCTCCCAGCTAGCACTGGGGCAGGAAGAGGAATATTGTGCTAGCTCAGCCCAATGAAAAAATATACCTATATCACCATTGGAGGCAACAGTGGATCTCAGATATGGACAGACTTCCCTGTAAGCAAGCAACTTGCCATTAATCTGTCCTTTTTGTGCAATTGGGAAGAGAATCTAAATGTGAACAGATAACATGGAGGCAAGCTCATATCACCCTGGTTTAGGAGAATGCATGTGATTTCTTTTGGAAGTTTATCTGAAGTTGGGTGTTTGATGATGGACCTGTGTTAGTTTCATGGAAGGCTGAGGAACATGGAAATGAGACCTTAGGAAAGTTACTTTTTGACTACAGCTCCCAGAATTCCCCAGCCCAGCAAGACTACAGTTGCTGCAGGCTTCTAGATGTTGTGATCCAAAAAAGTGACTTTTTCCAAACTCCGGGCAGAAGATATTTCAAAGGAGGAAAGTTCTCACTATGGTGGCTGCAATCTTATATCCTCTAACTTGGGAGTGCCTCTAATTGAACCCAAATAAAACTGTGTCTGAGTAGACCTTGTCTAAGTTTTCACTGCCCTGTGTTTTTCTTGTAAGGTCGAAACCCTCCTCTCTCTCCCCCCCAGCCCCCACCATGTTGGGGGATGTCTGCGTGTTTCAGTGAAGGACATTTTGAAGGTTGAATGCTTTCTTGAAAACAAACCTTCCAAGACTTTTGGAAGCTATTCATCATTGCCTCTGGCAGGCAGCTCCTGTATTTCAATGTGAAGAAAAGCCACTGGTGTGTATCCTTTAACCAGGAAGGAGTACTCCCTCCCATGACACAAGCTGCAGCATTACTCTGTGTGTGTGTGTGTGTGTAAAATCCATTTTTTCCACAATTCAGAGCCCAGCTGCTTATACGACTCGTATTGGGTCAGACTGTATATTCATCTGGTCCAGTATGGTTAATGCTAGCTGGACATGGATCTACATACCTTCTTTGACCATGTTGACTGGGAGGAGTCTAGGAGCTGGTCCAACCCCCCCCCCCCCCCCCCCATATTTCCAAGCTCTGCTCTCTCTCTCTCTCTCTCTCTCTGAGTGAAAGCAAGACTGATAGTGGCTGATGCCAAGAGAGAGATGCTGACAATGGCTGGTGAACTAATGATGAAGAAGGCACAATGTTTTCCGATCATCCTCAGGCAGCAGGAAGATTTGGGTCAGCCCTGCCCTTCTGGAACAGCGATACTCCGGACTAGAACTTAGTCAAAGTGTTGTTGCTTTTTTGTTGTTGTTAACAGCACCTTTTGTATTTGTTGCCAATGATTTTGAGTTTGCATTTGGAAAACAAAATGAGTTTTTTTAAAAAAATGTTATCTTTCATCTGATTTTGGAGATCAATTTTATGAATTCTAAAAGGACCATAAACAACTTTTTTAATGGATTTACCCAAAGCTTGAGGGGAAAAAAATGTGAAAACTTCCACAATCTTAGCCATGGTGGACAGGAAATTTTAAGGTTTTGAATCGGGGTGGAGAGAAGTACTTTTCTCTAAAGCACTGGATTTATCCTCCCCAACTATTGGAACCTATCATTCTTCTGGGCCTGTTGAGTTGATGGGTTTGATGGCTGTTTGCAAGGGTGGGAACAGAGTGAGCTCCTTAAGACCCCACAACCTTATGGGTTCCGAAACAAACACTCCTAGGTAAGCAGCCTCTACTGCATGATTGTGGCCCTTTGCTGTATGTCTATCTTCTGTCGCCGTCACTTGAAAATCCTTCAAATCTGCACTGTTTCATTTAAGGAGAAAGGTTCTAACTTTCTCTTCCTGTGTATTATATTGATCACCCTTCTCAGTCTTGTGCAAGCACTGTTCACAGCAACATTTCAGGAAACCAGAGGGGCTTTTAAGGAAGAATTTTTCAAGAAATAAAAATAGAAATAAATGTTACAACCTACATAAAGTGGCAGGCTCACAAACCCCGCACAAGTGGGGAAGGAAAAAAGGGGGAGGGCAATGAAAAATTATTTGTCAAGCTCCATGCCCTGCAGATACTTGTACTGGACAACAATTACAGCCCCTTAATTAACTGGAATTTCGGTTCTCCCCTCGACCGTGGCATGTCCGGCGCTAAAGTTATGCCACCGGTGATGTCTGGAACTGGTTAATGAATATAAATCAAATGGTTTATAGTTAGCGAACATGTAATAGGGTTGCAGTGAACAGAATTCCAATGTAAAATGCCTGAGGTTAGGAACATGCCATCCGTAATACACACGCATGCGTGCAACTCCCTCCTTGTTCTTTTCTGCCAACGAAAGAACACACACCCGAAGTCTACAGTCTTTAGGAGATGGCCATATGCAAGGTGGATGATGTTCCTGTGGAGAACTGGAGAAGAATCATTTGCTGAGTTGGCCAACCCAACCATGGCTGAGTGAACCCCTCTAAAGCACATGATTGACTTCCCCCTGGTGCAGGTTCCCAGGTCATTAAACCCTGTCTTATGGGTTTGGTCATGTGGTAGCTTCATGTGCCGCTTGGTAGCATGCCCTGAAGGGAGTAAGGAGGTCTGAAGGTGACTTATGGAGGTATAAGCCATGTTGGCAGGGGCAGCTAGCAAAATCCAGAACTTGGAATGAGCAAAGTCCAAGCTAAGACCAGCTTGACTGTAGAGATGATAGGTTCAGGCTGGTAGCTGCCACATGTTTGACTTCGAGGACCAGCCACACAGAGGTGAAGAGACTTGGGTTGGAGAACCCTCTAGTCCTTATCCAGGCTCTACATTCCTAGGACTTTATAGATCAGAACTGTTGCTTTGATTTGTGCCTGAAAGCCAACGAATGATTACTGAATATTGGCATGTTACGTCACCTCCGGTCTATGCCTGCTTGGCAAGCCTAAAGATGTGCTTGGGATGGCATCAAACGTAATGGAAAATCAAAACTTATAGGAAAAGAAGATATACAGTAAGTCATATGATTGCTCTACTGTTGGCTGAACTCTATCTAAGAAGCTGATGCAGAATTTCTATGTCCCTTAGAGAAAGGGTCTGCACTAATGGAAGAGGAGGTTTGAAGCCGCTTGAGATAACATATATGTCCTACTCCTACAGTGGTCCTGTGATGAATTTTAGAATTTAGTCCTTATGGTTGTGCCTTCCTCAAAAGAGTCCAAAAATATAGGCACTTCTGATGTTTCTTATCAATAAACCAATCTGAGCAGTTGTTCTCTTGGTCTTTTGTCAATCTAATGGTTCCCATTGTCCCTTCAAGACTCAGCCATCCCCCCCCCACCCACCCACCCACCATGTTTTGTGTCACAACAAGGCTCACTCACAGTATATGGTGGCAGGGATAATCTGTCTTCCACCCAATGGAGGCTCATGACTTTATTTTCACGAGGGCAGTGAGTCCACACTGGGGCTCAGTCTGAATGTAGAGGGAGCTATCCAAAGGGCTGAACCCATTCTGGGTTGGTGAGGTCTAGCACCTTGCATGGTCCTGTAAAGTTTGGACTAAAACGGTGTGTCATCAGAGTCTCCAGATTCCATTGCTTCTACTCTTTTCCCAACTAGGGCTGCAACAAAGCAAACAGGAAACAGGGAATCTGGAGAAGAGGTAGCATAGAATGTCATAGTGTGGTCCTTAACACCAGCTCACATAACCAAAAATACATCCTGTCCTTGTTGGAGAGAATGTGGCAGCCCAGGTTCCTTCCCTCGTATGTGCTGGTTGTGCCCTAAAGCAGCTTACTACTGCTGCTGCTACTACTACTACTACTACTAATGTGCCATCTAGTCAGTTCTGACTTATGGTGACCCTTTTTAGGGTTTTCCAGGCAGAGAATACTCAAAAGTGGTTGACAATTCCCTTCTTCCGGGGGTGCACTGGGACTACCGTGCAGCTTGCCCAAGGCCACCCAGGCTGGCTCTTCTCCTAGGAGATACTGTGGGGAATCAAACTCCCAACCTAAGCCACTGAGCTACCCAGCCATGGGCCCAAACCCCTAAGAAAATTGGAAATGTTACTAACCAGACATTCCAACTAGTTTAATCATGGAAGCGGATGAATCTTTTTGGGGGCCACAATGCTAACCTTCTTCATAAAGAGTCTATATTATTTCTGCATAGGGTAACGAGATAGGATGTAGCTAAAGAGTGGGAAGATTTTATGGATCTATCCCTAATTACTTCATAAGTCTGGGAATCCACTCTTCTAGAGTGATTGACCTAAAAGGTTATACAAGCAAGAAACAACATAAATTACAACAACTTTGATGCTTTCTGGTCTCCTTTTACAGTACTGTGTATGTTCAAACACAACAGAATAACTTAACCCGTTAAATATACATGGTTTGATTTAAAATTAGTTAATTAACAATGAGAAGAAGTAGTAGTGATGAAGTCATTGTCCTCATTAATCACAAAGTTTCTCTTCCTTTGGTGAGGATCCAGAGCAACAAACACATTTCTGGCAGTTTTAATTCTAACAGGAGCAGGTCTTTTGTAAAGCTAAGGGGTCTTCTTGTTCAGGACCAAGTCACCCACAACATATTTACGGTTGTCGTAGAGAGGACGGTTACAACTATACATAATTGCTTGGAAAATCCAGACACTACTATGAGGATTACAGCTGAGTGGAGAAAGAAAAGGGAAGATGGGATGATGGCAGGCAGTGTCAGCTTCTAGGCTAGTTAAAACCGCCCAGGGCTGCAAACTCCATGGCCCTGCTGCACTCTTCCTTCTTCAAGACTGGATTGAGGGATCGAGGGAGGTTATTCCAGGTAATCATCACAACAACGCTATGAGCTAGGGAAGCTGAGAGAGCATGTATGGCTGTTTCAAGGTCATCAAGTAAGCTTCGCACAGCCAAATCCCACCCCCCCACAAGAGAGGGGTGCCTATATTCAGTGACAAAAAAGCTTTCCTTCAAACTCTCCTTCTCTTCCAAATATCATGCCTTTGCGTCAAGTATTCCCAGAGAGCACTTAGTAATTAGCCCAGTTTATAAATTTCTTTCCTTCTTTTTGGGGGCCTTTTAAATTGGAACAGAAGATGTTAATGGCAGCCACCCACTTGCTGGTGTGATCTTATTTTTAATACAGCAAAGGGATGGGGAAATGCACCATCGGCTGAGACTGTTTACCATCCGTGGATGTCCACTGGGGGGGGGGGGGGAACGCTATTCTGTTAGAAATCCCAAACTTGTCTATTATTTTAAACGTACCCAGACAGAGGCAATGTTTAGGACTGACGTGTGCTATGCATGTAAATTATCTTCACCTACCAAGATGTGGCTCTGCCCCAGAAAAATTCCTGTGGCTACAATTTTTGGGGACAATCCTGCCATTTTCAGGACACCTTTCTAGTGTCCGGATAGCTCAGTGGGTTAGGTCCCTGTTTGCAAAGGCAGAGGTTGGGAGCTCGATTCCCCGCTGTGCCTCTTGGGAGAGGAGCCAGCCTGGGTGGCCTTGGGCAAGCTGCACAGTCCCAGGGCTCCCTCCAGAGGAAGGGAGTGGTAATACACTTCTGAGTACTCTACCTGGAAAACCCTGAAGAGGCTTGCCATAAGTCAGAATTAAGTTGACGGCACATGTCTATTATTATGTCTGGTCTCAAGGTGGATTATGGTCGGTAAGACTGAACAGTGGCAAAAGTAGGTGCCTCCCGCTGTTAGTGGCTGTGAGAAAGAGGGAATCATGGCCTATGGATGGTGCCAGCAGTCAGCAGCTGGGCATCTGCTGGGCTCCACTATTGAGAAGAGTAGACGGTGTTTCTTCTCCTCTTTGCCACCATGGTCCATTACTTGTCATTGCTGCCCCACAAGAACCTACGAAGAGACCTGTTCAGTCACAGCAAAGACCGAATGATAACATTGTCTTCTATGAATATGCCGAATCCCCGAATATAAAGCTATTCGGTGGGGAGCCCTTGAGGTATCTTAACTCGTGATCCCGTCACTTCTCACTCCCAGATCCTAATAAATGAAAACACTATTTGGGGTATCATTTGGTAGCGGAGATCTGAGGTTATTCCTGTGCTTATAATGTCTTGGTTTGACCTAGTTTTTCCTCTCAGAGAGGTGGGGAGAGATTTCATTTTAGAGGTCCAGCGGAGACGTCTAGAATGTGGAGCATGGTAACCTTTGCCCTTTCATGCCGAACAGTGGGCAAAATCAAAGAGGGGGAAAAGAACCCCCACAAGACTTGAACAAAACCTTTTGGAAAGGAGCAAAAAAGTGGGGAGGTGGTGGGGAGGCAGTTATGATTTTCCTGAGGCTGGAGTTAGAAAACCAGGACTGTTCTCAGTTAAAATGCACAGAGCAGAAACAGGAGCTGTCGAAAATGAGAGAGAGAGAATGAGAGAGAGAGAGACCCAGTCCTAAAAGTTTATATCCAAAGTTTTCCATCGCCAGAGATTGACATGGGTCTGAGGGTTGGGGTCCAGCCCATCACTTGCTGGGAATAAAAATACAAGTTCCTCGGAATAAATTAGGTTCTTTGCAACGTAGTAATAGAAATCACAACGGGTGTAGCGTCTAAACTGTGAGCAAGGGGAAAGGTAAGTGGAATCCAACAGGATTTCTAATACTGACAGGAGGAAGGAAAAGAATCATGTTTTTTATCAACTTGGGGTGTTTGACTGAGCCCCCTCCTTACATGTTGATTCCTTCACAACCATTTGCAAGTTTTCTTTTATTCTCTCTCTCTCCCCAACACACACTTATGCTTACATTGCCATTGCAGAAAATCCAAAAAGGCAAACTTTTAAAATCTCTCCTTTCACTTCATACCTTCTACCAGTTTGGCAAAATATGGAGGCTCCAATCCAGCCTTTGTTGTCTACTTTACTCTCTCCTGAACAAATCACAAGGAACACTATCAGACTAAATGCATATCTTGAAGAAGGGCAATGCAGAGAAGCAACCGAAGGCATTAGGTTTGATTACAAAGCAAAGGTGAGGAATCTCTTTCAGTCCAAAGACCACTCAGAGGTCTCTTTCTAGTGGCAGGTGGTTCCAAAGGTAAATGGGTGGGACCAGCACATTGGAGTTTGAAAGTCCTAGTGCCAGTAACTAAACCTTAAGGGAAAGCAAAAGAGAAATAAAAAGTAGGAGGGGAAAAAACAAACATGTGGTAGCACCTTTAGTAAAGACTAATCTTTATAATTTTTTAGTGTAAACCTTAAGGGATTCACAACTTTTGGAATAGGGGGAAAATGACAAAAGCTGTTATCATGTTGAAGAGTAAAGCTGCTTTCTTGGCTGGGGGGCTGAATTTGCCATGGAGGAAGATAGATTACCCCCTCTTGTCTTTTCTAGATCTACAGGTAGATTTGTATTAAGTTTATGTTGACATTTCTTGTTTTTTGATGCACCTTGAAAACATGCTGATTTTTGCAAGCCTTCCTGCTGCAGTTCAGCTTATCACATATTTTATGGAAAATGTAGATGTTGTAGATTGATTTTATGTCATGGTTTCTATGCAGTATTTTTTTTACAATGGTAGTATACTGCTTTGAATTCCTTCAAGGTAAGCAGTGTGTAAATAAATAAATAAATAGCCCACCAAAGTGTCAACCCCAGATTAATATTAACCAGAAAACCTGGACATGCCTTGGTGGCAACTCTCAAGGCAGAAGGGGAATATATATGAGAAGATAAAGATTCTGGTACAAGAGAGAAATCAAAAATAGTGTTGGTCTTAGGACTTTGGTGAAGGACAGCAGAGAAATCATGAGTCTTTAGCTTAAAGACAAGTTACAGGAGAGTTAAGCAATTCTAGGGGAGAAAAGACAGAAGGTTTTATTTTATTGGCATTGGGGGGTCATTTCTGATTTAATTATGTTTAAGAAAAAATTAATGTGAGGCTCTTCTCTAGCACGCACCAGCTATCCATAGAAATTGAAACAGCCAAATTGGTGGTTAAGCTAATCGGCTGCAAGTGATTACAGCAGCTAAGCCTGGGCGGCAGGCCATCATCTTTCTGGTCTTCTCAAGGACCTGACTGAAGCATAGTTCATTCAGCTGATGCCAGCCACATGCTTAGGATTGGCCTTCCCCTTCCCCTGCATAACAATTAGCTACTTTTTGCTGTTATCTGTGAGATTCCTTGTAGTGGTGGAAACAATTTTGCACAGATTACGCACAGTACAATCCCCCCCCCCCCCACAAAACTAGTATAGCCGCTGGGCTTTTGAGAATAAGAAGCATGGGGTAGATTTTTGTTTCTTTTCTTACAGTGATCCAGTTCTTCTGCACTTGTCTTTATGTGTGTTTTACTTTTAGAAAGAAAACAACACTAGTTTTGTGCAGATTGCCACAGAGACTCTTTGTGCAAACTGCAGAAACCTTAATGGTGGTGGGGAAGCGTTGGCACTGGAAATGAAGAATCTTGTAGAGCTTCAACGCTTCTCGCTGAGGTGTCTCATCACGTTCTTTCATTCTCATAACCAGTTTGGTAGGCCAGTCCTGCTAAAGCAGAAAGTGATCCTGAGCTGGATAGGAAGTGAGTCGTTCTATTAATCTGAGGATGAATCATCATGATATGAGCTGAGAAGTAGACTTCTGTTCCTAAAGGACCATACTGGTTCAAGATGACAGCCGGAGAAGCTGGCCCTCAGTCAGGAGGTTCCCCATCTTTGGCCTTAAGAGGTTCATTCAGCACTCATCTAGTGACCAGGAAGTTGCCCTGGTAAGGAGGTCAAGCCATGGAAGCCAGTGGCTCTGAAGACAGTAAGAGTTTTATTCTGAACTTTAATTCTGTGGAACGTTAGTTTACAGCTTTCATTCTGAACCTATCCAAATTGCCAAATCTATTTTGGAGGTGGTGGGATTTGGCACCTTTTATGTCCCCCCCCGTAAAGTTCAGACTAAAACCCGAAACGGAGTCACTGCTCCGTCGGCGCGGCTTCACACAACCTCCATTAGAGGGAAGGCATGCTGTGTTCTGTGACCCTTTCCTGGGACTGAGCCCTGGCCATAAGCCAGACCCTTCTAAGTCCCTTGTTCCTCTGCAATTAAAAAACAAACACACACACACACACACCTATGGAAAAGTAATCCAAAGGAATTCTAGGTTTGGCTCAAGGCAGTACTGCATTCTGAGCACTATGCATTTTAAGAACACACAACGGCAGTGAAGATTGCAACGAGGTTGGGTTTTCCTACACATTCTCCCCTGCCTGGGTGACACAGGGAAGAAATGAACAGCTGACCTGCTTTTTGAATTTAGAGTGTTCATTAATAGGATATTATGCCATATGCTTAGCGCTCCGTCTTCTCCCCACCTTCCTCTCCCGTGCAGCCGCCAATTTGAGAGACTTTCTAATTAGTAATGGCATAATGAGAATATTCAGAGGCTAATGTGGTGGGTGGGGATGTGAAATAGATCACTTGGCCTGAACTGAAAATATTTCTGTACAGAATCCCAGGGATATAATGATACCGCCAATTTTAAAAAGAGTGTGTGTGCAGAGGGGTGAGTGTGTGTGTGTGGGGGGGGCAGCCACAGTCTTTGATAAATGAAGGACTTCTTTCTTTCCTTTCAAGAAGGTTGTGTTAACCTCAGGAGTCACATTGGCCACGTAGGTTAGGAAGAAAGTGTGTGGATGTGTGGGTTTTCATTTTTAGTTTCTTAAAAATAAAAATCAGAGAGATATTTTAGGCAGAATGAATCTCCAGGTCATGAGCTTCTACAAGGAAATAATGCAACACACACACACACTCTCTCTCAAAACAAAAACACCTGATTTAATGGAATGTACCATTATTACTAGAAGCTGCTTATGTTGTGTTATGTGCCAAAAGAGTACTAGAGATGCACCCATGTCATCATGCCAGGCCATCAAAGAGAGTCCAAAAATGCAGGGCAGCTGTGCTGACCTATATTGATACGTGTATGTATGCATATATGTGCATCAGACCATTAAACAGTTACTTTTTTAGACTACATTCTCCCCAGCAAGCCTGGCTATTGTATTCAGAAAGATAGTTGTCTAAAAAAAGTAACTTTTTGAATATCTGATGTGTTTATATTAGAAGAAGGACAGCTCATAGCAGCTTCGGTTGTTTGCTGGGATGATTTACTGCTTTCTTTAAAGATTGCAGTCATGCTCACAAGGAACAAAAAAGCCAGATGGTAATGGAGAGTGATATGATAGCTCCCACTAATGAAGGCATCCTGGTGCTTTGACCCTGTGAGCCCACACTCCACTACACCACTGCTTTTGTAATTCACTGCTCATCAGTTGTATCCACAGTGAATATTAGAATTCCTTTCAAAAACAAATTGACTCCAGATCTTCCCCACCAAACTGGTACCTTCTAGATTTTTGAGACTACAATCCCCATTGTCCCTGACTGCTGAGTATTGTAGTCCAACATAGCTGAACAGCAACAAATTGGGGTAAGCTGCCATAGATGGAATGGTACCCAGCGGGAGAGGTGGGATTCTTTCATTCCTGTAGCTTTGAGGGAGGAATATTCTTCAAACCGCAAATGAGGGAGGAAAAGGTTAAATCTCTCCTCTCCCTGTGCTGTCATCTTGATCATCATGATTCAAAAGCAGAGGAGTCACCACAAATAAGGCCCTGTCTGTGATGGCCAGCACATAAAGTGAGTTGGAATCACATCAAGTCCATTTGAACCACTGGAACATACAGACAAGTTGACTCACCAAATCCCCATTGATTCAATGGACCTACTGTAGTGGGCAGCAGGATTTTGGCCAATACTTCCAAGCCCTTACTTGTCTCACCTTCAAGTAATTTAACGCAGGAGAGAAGTAATCTGGTAGCCTCCAGATTTTTCTACTACAACTGTAGCACTATAAGTGCAGCACTGGCCTTGCCATTGGGCAGAGTGAAGCAGCCACTGGAGGTGACAGGGGCCGGCAAACCAAGGAAACGTGTTGGAAAGACACCCCCTAAGCTAGTCTCAGGTGTAGCAAAGCTGTGCCTTCTCACTATTGAAATAAGATTCAACTCAGTCTTGTTGGCTTTCCTACGTGGACTGCAGGAAGGATACCCAGCCGTCTTGAGTCTGTCCTGTGTAAGTTCATCGTTACAAGTGCAGGGTATGGTGGAAAGGGAGGGGAAAAGCTCTGGAAAGTAGAAGCAGCCATAACTAAAAGCCAGATTATATTAAACAAAGGAAATAGGGGCATAAAAAGATTAATGTTTGGCATTTATACAGCTTCTGTAAATCTCAGGGACTTTAGCAACAGGGAAATATTAGTGAGAAAAAATTCAGTCTTTCATGGTGAGGAAGAAGATTAGATATGTTAAAAATGAGGTGTGTATCTCTGTGAGTAATGATGAGAGGTCTTCAGCCAGGTTGTTGAGTTCAAGGTTTTTCCTTCTTATGCCCACTGCGGTGATAGAGTGCCACCAACATGGACGTCCAAAGGGGAATATTGCAGCCACCAGATCAGAAGGGTCAGGCGACAAAAGGGGCTGATTGGCTTCCCTGCTGGGTGCTGTGACATAGGAAGCGTGGGGCCTTGGGTGGTTCCAGGAGCCAGTTTTCCCTTAAGATCCTACTGTAGGCCCCATGACCACCAAATATGGTGGCAAACAGCACCTGTTTTAAAGGGGAATCCCCAGTTTGCCACTAAAAGGTTGCTGCTAAATAAGTGGGCTAGGGCCCACAAAAATAGTATTTTGGCTGCATTTAGCTCATGGGACACATGTTGCCAACCCCTGCTAAATTCTAGCTCAGCTTCTCAGTTTGAGGAAGTTGTTCAAGCATAAACTGAGCTTTTGCACTGGCCATTTCTTTCTTCCTGTTTGTCTCAGCTGATGACTTCAACACTTAACCCTTCAGGCTCCTGGCTTTGACACCCAGGGCAAATATTTGCAGCTGAACAAAAATGCCCGCTTTCTGATGTTCACAGTGTACTTAGAGTTATGGGAACACTTCAGTTCTGAAACGTAGCTTGCTCACCTTTTACTTTGGTCGCCTATGGAGCCCTTGTGATGTTTTCCTCTTTCATCTGAAATGTACCAACGTTATGGAATTCTCTCCATGGGGATCTGCAACTGAGTGTTGCAGTGCTCTTTTTTCAGAATGTGCCATTTTGTACCACCATTTCACCCAGTTTTCCTCTCTTTCCAGCAGACTCGGTGGTCCCACAGGTGGCCATGTCTGTGCTGAACCATGTGTGTACCATGTATGCATACCTGAAATTCTGCATCACATGTCTTGCACCTGAGGAAATGAGTTAGAGACCATGAAAGCTCATGTTATAATTCATTTGTTAGCTTCGAACCTACCAGTTTTTTTGTCAGGAGCTGTGACTGGGGCTTTGACTTGGGGTGCTGAAATTTGGAGGATGCAAAAATGTACTGCTAGAAAGTCATGGACCAGCCCCTTCAAACTGGCTGCTGGAAAGATTTAAACATCCCATCTTGAGCATGTATACCATCTCCAGCCTCTTCTTCCCAAGCAAAAGGAGGCACAAAACAGGTACAGTATCTTATATGGCCATCATGTACTCAGGCTCAGATTTTATTCCCCATTCCTCCATCTTCTCCCAGTGTATGCCAGTGACACATGATCCAAGTGCAACCAATAGGGGCCCAACATCCCAGGTACCGTCATTGCTAGCTAACCTATGTCCTTCGTTGCTTTTTCTACAACAGACTAACACAGCTACCCCTTTGGAAATCCTTCTGTCTGAAGTGTAACTCATTTTCCAAAGTGACAGCCACAGTAAAAAGGCTGGCGGTGGGGGTGGTGATGGGGGAATGAAACATTGTGATTGATCAAATAAACCATAATGAATGTTCCTCTTGACTGGACCAATTAACATTCCAAGAGATAATTTTGCTAACTAACGATTAACCCATTTAAATGGAAAAGCTGGGCATTTCTCTCTTGTGGGTTGATGTTAGGTTATCATTTTTCATTTTTAAATTTTATTTAAAAAAAGAAAGAAAAGGGTACCATGGTTGGAATGGGCAAATCTGAAAGACAATAAGAATTATGGTATTTATTTTAGTGTGGACATGATCTGTAAGATCACAGATGTCTTTGATCATTGTCAAATATTTTACCATTGACACCTGTTTTTCTGTATTTAAAATGGAACCTGCATGTGTTGTAGAGGGTCCTGGGAATTTATCAGTCATGTGATTTCCTCCCCAGTGGAAAAGACAGTTAGAGCCATGTGTCATATTATGCCCCTATTGGTCTTGGTTTCTCCCAGTTAGTTGGCAGATGTGCAGGGATTCATGTCCACGTTGAAGAGCTGCAGCTCTGGAAACAACTTTAAATCTTTGAAACAGTGGCTAGAAATCCATTTCCTCACTAGAGCCTGAACCCAACTTTTTTGGAGGCCATGGAATGTATTTGGTCAAAAGGTAGGGCAGGCCTGCTCTTTAGAGGTGGTTATTTCACTTTCACAGAAGTGGTGGCTCTGCTGTGGATTTTGGTCAGAACTTTAAGGAACCTTAAGGACCTTTGGAGGGGGGATAGATCCAGCACCTTGGCGAGCTCCTATAGGTTTCAGACTAAAACACCTAGTGGATTCATTGCCCTCCCCTCGAAATCGGATTTACCCGCCTTCAATGGATTAGTGATAGATCAGCATTAAGTTTTGGCTTGCTTTTGACTTAAAGAAAATGACCATATTTGCAACTATCTTCATTTTGGAGGTTGGGGAAAAAGTGAGGTTTTTTTTTCCTTTTAAGTATCCAAATCTAGAAGAAATTGAAACAAACAGATTCACCTATTCAGGTAGACAGATCTTTGAGCACCTAAGCCTGGAATCTCTGTATGTTCAACCATATGTGTGAGGATGAATTAAAATTCCCAGCGACTCCTCACCTTTAACATCTACATGGAGGACAGGTACAACATAGAATAACCCTACCTACAGAATTTGACGGGTGCCCATGGGAGGTTGCATTTCATTTCCGTTCGAAACAGTGGAGTTGTTATTGTCTACAACTCCTAGAATCTCCAACTGGCATGGCCAGGAAGATTCTTGGATCTGGAAGATTCTTGGACTTGTTATCCAAAAAAGTAGGTTTATGGGCTGTCATGTCACCTGTCCTTCATATTAATTTTCCCTGGACCTAGATACAGGAAGATGGGCATGTTGGTGCTATCCAGAAAATTCCAGAACAATTCCAGCTATTCTAGGACATTTCTTCTCAACCCCATTCCATTTGATCTCCTCTGTTAGAAAATTACTTCAGGATGATGATGATATTTATGAGAAGTCCAGCTGAGCTGACCACCCCTCCGCCAGAATTATGTAAACTATGCTCAAAATATTAAATATTCATCATGCCCATATTAAAATCCAACCTCATCTTTTAGGGAAATAATTAAATGAGATTTGATTTTGCCTTTAAGAGTTCAGGGACTATGTGAGGATTGCACAAGCACCTCATTAATATTAAGGTACTGTAGAGTAGAGTTGGAACGTGGTTAGACCTGGCCACCACTTTGAAGACTGAATCATGCATGCATCTCCATTTCCGCCCCCCCCCTTCTCACCATCCCCTCTGGCCACATGAAAATATATATATGTACCTCCACTAGGAATGTAAAGAGTTCTGTGTTTTGTTGACCTATCAGAAATAAGAATATAAAAAGTCATGCACTGATGGAAGTTGGAAGATGAGAGAGTGGTAAACACTGTGAAGTTGAGAAAGAGGGACTGGGCTAAAGCCATCCAGTGAGTTTCATGGCTCAATGGGTCTGGAGCCTTGATCTTCCCAGTTCTAGCCTTTCACTCTAATCAGTACCCCACAGTGGCCGAAATCCTGTTGCAATAGAGTAGGCACACTAAATCACTGGGGATTTGGTGAGCCAACTCCACTGTAAGTTCCATGGATTCAAATGGGCCTACTCTAACTGTGACTTACTTTAGCTTAGTAAGCCAGAATTACAGTCCGCCCATTTGAATCTATAGAACTCACTGAGGAGTTGACTCGCGAAATCCCCATTGATCTTATGGGCCTACTTTAGTGCAGTTTGCTACACTAAGCAACGGGATTTGGGCCAATGACTCTCATATAAATGCACAGATGGCCACCAATACATATTAATGTATAATAATCCTACATAAGCCTTGCAATGGGATATGAACAAAGGATGGGAGTGCAGGTTGGATTCAGAGAAATACCATGAGATCATAATTTTCCACCTCGCCTCCAAGCACCTCAGCGCCTTCCATAAGTCGAATGGGCCGCAGTCTCTCCCAAGCCAAACTTGCTGCCGTGTTCTCTTCATTTTTACAATGTAATTTGACGAAGTTGCTTCAGCTGCCCTGGCGCTTGTTCATTTTGAGGGTTTTGCAAGGGGTGGGGGGCAGGGAGAAACGTTTCTTTGGCTGAATGCGGAGTGAAATAAATTTCAAAACCTCTTCAGCAAATGACACGGCACATAAATATTCAGTAAATTAGCAGCACACTTTTATAGATTTATCAGTCATGGCTGGCACAAAATGACAGGCAGTGCTGTAGCTGAAATATTAATGCTGACAAATTAATGATTTCTGAGTAAATGATGTCATTTTTGCGCCATTTCATTAAAATTTACTCACTTTCAATATCAGCTTCATTCCTACGCGTTCACAAAAAAAAAGTAAAGTAAAATAAAAAAAATAAAACAATGTGCATTCTTTCCCCACTTTCTTTTTCACCTTCTTTTGGCTGCTTCAAACTGATCTTTTAACATTTCTCGCCATGTCGTCTTCCTGTTACCAAGAAATGAAGGAAAGAAACACCATCGTTTGTGATATCATTCAGCACAGCGGAGCGAGGTGCGTTCTCTGAAATCTGGGTTCCATCGTGAAACCAGGCTCTTCAACTGAACCCCTTTCAGACCATCATGTGTGCAGAACAATCCAATGTAGATTAAAGCCTGTGTGAATCAGGCAGGGGCGCATTGGTCTATATCTGGTCCGTCACAAGTGGTGGTTCTTAAGTCTGTTCCATCTAGGTCTTTTGCAAATCAAAAAACACAGAGTTTAAGGCTATGAATTGCTCACAGTGTGTTTGTGACTTGATGCATAGTCTTTCTGTGTTTGTTCATTTGCAATTTAGAACAGGCACATAGCTTTTTATATAGTTTACTTTTCAGAAACACCCCTTAGATCTCACACATGGACTGATCCCAGGGTGAGAGGTACAAGGAGTTTCCACTACTGAGATGGTAGGATCCAACCAAATTCTGTTCCATCCCTATTGGAGCTTAGACATTTTACTTTTTTTAAATTACAGCTTCCAAAACCTCTACCCACCATGGCTTATGGGTTCAGTAGTCATTTTTCCTACCCCTAGCTTTTTTGGGGGATGTTGGTGATTGAACTTGAATCTGATATCTCCTCTATAGGTAAAGTATGTGCTCTAACTATATAACCAGAGTGTTAAAAAGGTTGCTTTTTGGGACTACAAATCCCAGAATTCCCCAGGCCTTTCAGTGTTTCAGCCCTTGTAACAGGGTCAGTAAGGAGTGGAATTAAGAAAGCACATGATTCTGAATGGTTTTTAAATCATTTTATATGTTTTAAATTGCTTCAGGTTGTTCTAAATGCAAACTTTTAAATTGCTTCTTGCTTGTATTCTTCTAGAAGATCTTGCAACATAAGGTGGGATATATGAATATTTTAATAAATAAATGCACCACATGACCAAACAAATAATAATAAATAAATAATAAAATTTGGCTTTCCTCCCACATTTCCCTGGTCTGACACCTATATTTGAATTTGTAGAAGGGGGAGGGAAACATGTCCATGTGTGTGCATGCACGCATGCACACGCGTGCGCGCGCGCACACACGTTGTGAGTGGCCTTCTCTGTCAATCTGTAGCAAAGAAACTCTTATGGCTTGTACCCTATTATTGCCTGTCCTGTAATTTAAACCCATACTGGACACTTCGCCATGGACTCTGTTTGTGATAAAGAGATCAGTCTGGGAGCCTGTTCACTGCGTGATGGCAGCAGGGTGCGGGGGAGAGTGGTAGGGGCCCTGCCAAAGATATTATCAAATACAGCAACTGGTAAGAGGAAAAAAGCAATAAAAAAGTGAGGGCAAACAAGGAAGAAGAAAGAAGAGGGGGAAAGGGAGAGAGAGACAGAAAAGAAAGATGGAGGGACAGAAATAGAAGGTCAAGTTGAGGAGAGAGAAAGATAGTGGTGCAGTGGAGATAATGCTCTCAGGGTCAAAGTCCCAGGAGATTTTGCGTAGCAGGATCTACCATATCACCCACCCACACACCCCAGACTCATTTTTGTTCCTTCTGAGCTGAGAAGTTCTCACAATAGCTGGGGGAGAAATGGATTGTTATATGGAGTGTTATATTGCTGCAGGTTTATCTCTATTGTAATAAAAAAATATCTGAGGGTGGTTTGATCTTAAACAAGCAATTCAGAGCCATTAGCTCTATAAAAGACCCATACCTTGTTTGTTGTTCTGGACCTGCCCAGCTGCCTCCATTTTTGAAGCTGAAGGAGAAACAAGTATATTCTCAACTGTTATTTTGTCCGGGGTGCTATTGCCTTCCCTTCTGCCATTGTTCCACAACAAGGTGACATCCGGGGCACTGTGAGGCAATATAAAATGGCGGCTGGACTGTCAACACAGGAGCTACAGTTGTCGTCTGTGAGGGGAGCAAAAAATGAAGTTTCAAAAGAAGGCTGAAGCTGCACCTTTGATTCTAATGGAAGCCCCTGCCCTCTCGCCACCCGGTCTGTTGGGGAATTTAACTTCAGTGGAATATTTGTCAGTCTTCTGATCTCTCCACCAGAAAATGAGGTGTTGAATTTCAAGAGGCCGCTTGTGTTCAGCTTGAGATCTAAGATTTTGGGGACGGTTTAATTAGGTTGTGTTTGAAACAACATCATATAGTATAAACAGGAGGGAAGCTAAGAAAAGTTGCTGTGTTGTACTGTAACTCTGAGAAACTTCCCAAAGGGGAGTTATAGTCTCCAAAAGTAACATTCCCAAATTCACAAATTCTCCAGAGCTGTAGGAGACATGGTTTCATGGCCATCCAAATCTTAAATGCTAAAGCCACTCTCTTGTCTGCCACTGGAAATGCAAAAGCAGCTGCAATGCGGTGATGAGGCCTGGTCCCTGTCTGCTCACACAACAGAGTGTACAGGCAGCCGTGGGCCAGACGGATAACTGGACTTCACCACATCCCTGCAACCAGCACACAAACACACTTGTGTGTGTGTTTGTGTGTGTGTGTTCTGTGCCATCAAGTTAGAACCAATTTATAGCGATCCTAATAGAGCTTTTAAGGTAAGTGAGATATTTAAGGAGGGGTTTTATCAGTTCTACCGCCCCAGTGATTTCCCATGGCCAAGTGGGGATTCGAACCCTGTTCTCCAGAGTCCTAGTCTGTCACTCTGTCCACTACACCACATTGGGAAATCATAATACACTTTTGTGTGTTGTAAATTAAACAGAACACCACTGTACTAGCACACACATTTTCCTACTACTGATCCTTGTGTAGCTACAAAGTTTGGACATATAACTTTGTAACTTGGAAGCTGAACTTTGTTACATCCCATGACTCTCTTCCAAACGACACTCGTTACAGCTAATGGTTTTGCTTGTGAATTATGATGGCTAAACGTTCCACCGTGTCTAACTCTGTGTCTAACAGAATTCAAGCTCAACCTTACCAGTACCTCGGAGGTTTCTGCAAAACTTCTTCGCCCAGCAAATGAAAGCCGGGCCATTAACAGCCCCCTAAACTTACTTCCTCTCTTTAACAACACCCTCGCTTTCAAGGCGCTTGGCCTTTTCTCCCACGCTAACTTCGCTGCCATCTGCGATACATGGTGGATTGAGGCTCCGGCAAATTACCCCATCAGAAGGCAACTTGGCTTGTCCGTCATTCTGGGCTGGATTGGCACCCGGCATGACAGGAGAGTGACAGAGATGGGCTGGCGTGTATTTTTTAAGAGGAGAGAAAGGGGGAGATTGAGAGAGAGAGAGAGATGGAGTGTGTACATGTAAGAGAGAGAGCAGGAGTGAGAATGTTCTACCCAGAATTCCCTGGGCTAAGCTATATCAGTCAATCTTAAGGCTAATTCGTGTCAGTGCTTGTTCCCTATCTCTTTGAGTCTCCAGCGGAAGGTTGATAAAATTGAAGTGGAAATGAAGTTGGAGGCACCAGAGGATACAGGCAACAATAGTCCGGCGAAATGGATTTGTAGGTCTGATACACTCTTTGGAGCGGCAGCCTCTTTTGTGACCTTGACAACGTCCTTGGGAAAAGGGCTGGAGGTGGGGAGACAGAAAAGAGAGAGAATGAAAGAGAGAGAGGAGGAGGGAGCCAGCGAGCGGGCGTTTGTATTTATAAAGAGATGTTTAAGTAAAACAGTCAGTTGGCTACGCTGGGCGCTGAACACGAGAACCTGCAAGTCTGACTTAACTTGTGTGCCTGGTGGTTTATGATGGAGACATCTAATTAGAAACCAGACCATCTCCTCCACAAAGGGGTAGCCCATTGGCAATGTAAAACAATGGGTGCCTTGCAAAAACCCACAGATGTGATTTATGGTCCTTTCCCAAGACCTGTAGACGAAATCCTGTGTCTCACAGTCATCGACAACAAACTAGGGTAGAACTCAGGAATCCCAGACCTTGGAACCAAATAGGGCCCTCATGGAGTCCCAGTTGACTTTTGGGTTTTCCCAAGATGGCCATGGCATTCTTCATGACAGCAACTTGGGTGGCTTCTTGGCTATGGTGTGGGTTTCAGCTCCATTCAAAACAGTTGTGATGTGCTTTTGTTCTTGGCAATAAGTGTATTAAATGCAAGCGTCTGGTTTTTATGCTCCACCATCTTTTGTCCTTTGGACCCACCGACCACTGGAATGTAGATCCCAAGAACTTCTCTGCAACTGTCTATGGCCCTTGGGCTGATAGAGGTTCCCCTGTATTTGCCCTAAGAGTCACCGGGGACTAATCTTGAGGTTTGGTGAAGGTTCCTTCTCCCCTTTTTAAATCATAAGGAATGTTCTTCTGGGTTTGCACCCATGATTTCCCAACTATGTCTTGCAAGGGCTGGTTTGGTTGCTGTGTTGGACATGGTGGGGAAACCCAATTGCCATACAGTGTGGGCAGAAGGTAGATCACAATCTACTGGTCGATCTTTGGTGATTTGTAATAGATCAAGGAATCAGGCTTTCTTGATGGTGGCCCCCATTCTCTGGAACAGGTTACCAGCAGAGATACAGCAGGCTCCTTCTCTCATATGTTCAGGAAACTGTTAAAACAGAACTATTCAAAGCTGCCTTTAACAACAGAGTCTTCCAGATACTAATATTAATATTTTATTTTTGTTGTTTTCACTTTTAAAAAATTACCACATTTTCTATATAGCCATGTGGAGTCTTTATGATCTGTAAGTTTTAACTTGTAAACCACACAGAATAGTGTGTACGCTAATGGGGCGGTATATAAACCAAATAAATACATACATAAAATAAATTGATCACCAACTGTTTCTGATTCCAAGTTATTTAAGAATAATAGAAGCAAAATAGCTCCCATCCCTAATTTCTGCCATGCCAGCATGAAGAAGCTAGATATGAAAGTTTACCTACTTTTTAATAGTTCAGTGGTTCAATAAAGACCAAAAGCACTTACCACCCTTGCTTTTGGATTCGACAACAGAGAAAACATTTCTCCATGAGAGCGAAAACCTTTTGGCTCACTCTTTACGTGGCTGGATAGCTCGGTGGTTTAGGTCTCTGGCTGCGGAGCCAAAGGTTGGGAGTGCGTCACCTGAAAGTAGAGCCAACCTGTGTAGCCTTGGGCAAGCTGCACAGTCCCAGGGCACCCCTGGAAGAAAGGAATGGGAAACCACTTTGGAGTATTCTCTATCTGAAAAACCTTGAAAAGGGTCGCCAGAAGGCAGAATTGACTTGATGGCACATGATTATTGTTATTATTATTATTGCCATTGGTGTTTCATGTTCATCCAGTTCCAGAGTTTGCAAAAGTTATTTATTTTGGACACCATCTTCCAGGATGCCACAACTGGCACAGCTAAAGCACTCAGGCTATCGTCATCCAGAAAACAATATTTTCCTAATGTTGCTCAATCCAGGGGAACCTTAGGTGACACTCAGGAGGAACGGCAGGGGGGGCAGGTGCAGAATGAGGATTTCGATAATACTGGAGATTCCTCTGTTTGAGATAAAGAGAAAGATGGCGTGGTACTTCTCTTACTTGTGCATTTCCAAAAATCGTTCAATGGTCTCACAATTTGACTGATTTCCTCCCTCCCTCCTTCCCTCCCTCCCCTGTCTCAGTTTTTACAGTGAGTTGGACTTAGCTAATAAGAACCAGCTGTTTTTTTCCACTCTGATAGCTGTGAGAAACTGATGACAACCTGTTTGACCCTTAACCTCTGAACTTGACCCCCTTCTAATACCTTCAGCTGCTGGTTGTTATGGGTGGCTGGCAAAGGGGCTTTGTCTCTCTCTCTCTCTCTCTTTTTGTTCCCTGTTTTGGAGTCCAGACAGATAAATGATTTCTATTTGTCCTTTGGCGCAACGGAAGAGCTGATCGATACCGTCCACGAATGATGTCAAGGATTTGTCGCTACAGCTTATGAATGACAAAACACTGCCCTCCCCACCACCACCACCCCTGCCAAAAAGAACTCCACCTTTTGGGGGCAAAAGATTGAAAGCTGGAAGAGTTTATTGATTTCTGCTTTCTTAAATAGCGGCTTGGGCCACAATAGAGGAAAGAAAAGAAAAGCTTTGTGTGGTAAAATACAGCAAAAAGCTTCCTTGAGCGCCAACGATTAGATCAGCTATTGCATTTAAGTACTGCACGAGCCTCCATCGTGGCCAGTTGGCCGCTCAATTTTGCCCAGCTGCAATTTCCCTCCATTTTTCCTTCCTGCAGAAGCATTTCAGTGGTGGAAAAGTAGGCACACCCCCTTTTTCCTCCCCTGCACAAAATGCTTTCACTTTGCCGTCCATTCGGTCACAGGTCAATGGCAGGCGAGGATGGATTCTGCAAGGTCAAACCACACTGTGTGGTACAAGGGAAGGTTGGCAGGTGGAAAGCACTTCAGAGGCAGAGAGCTGGTCTAATGGACAGCCGGAGAATGTCTCCTCTCCAGTGGAGCCTGATGACTTTGATTTCGGAGGGGGTGATGAATCCACTCCAGGTTTTATGCTGAACTTCAACCAAGAATGGAACCCTATCTTCAAAAAAGGTTCAGCACTTTGGAGAGCTCATGGAATCTTAAAAGGATATTCTGGAGCAGATTAACAGTGCCTGTGAAATAGAAGTTACCTGCCTCCATAGCCCCAATTCTTGTTAAAAGCCTGTAGGGCAATGGTGGGGAATCTCAGTGCAAAGGCCAAGTTTGATTTCAGATAATTTTTTGTGGTGACATACTTTGGATGGATGAGGTCAGACTTAATGAGGGTGGAGGCAAAATAGCAGCATAGTTTAGCCAAGGAGAGGCGTTTCAAACTTCTGGATTGGGAGAAAAATCCATGATGGTGTTATATGCAAAGAAGGTATATGTAAAGAGAATATGACCACTTGGGAAAGAATTGGATTAGGGTCCCAGGAAACCTGGATCTTCAAGGACTTGAGGTCCCCTACTCATGCTGAACCTCTGGTTTCAAAGATAATGGTCCTTTGGGTGAATATAGGATGGCAAGGCTAGTGAAAAATTTGCAGGGTACATGTATGGACAGAAGCTTTGCAAATCACAGGGGTACTGTTGCACAGAATCGAGAGCTGAGCAAAAACATCCTTAATGTCACCACCCATTTTCAGAATAAACCCATTTAAAATGATGGTGATGTCCACTCTTCCTGATGCAGCCAGGCTCTGTTGATACAGATACATTCTGTCCTACATAGACAGGAATCATTGCTTCCTCCTCCTTTCTTCATCAGAAGGACAACAACCTAAATTCAATCAGAGTGAGGGCAAAAGCCAAATCTGATTGAGATCAAAAGCCAAATCTGAGTGAGGGCAGGAAATTTGTCCTGTACTAATGCCAGCACCTTCAAAGAGAAAAGGAAGTTTAGAAATGAATTGATATCCATCATCAGCACAAAGGACAGGGACCTGCCTCTGCAAGAATTGTACAGTATGATATTGATGGCAATGAAAAATGTGATCAGTATAGCTCTACAGAATGTTCCCCTTCTCCATTAGACTTAAGGTATCTGATATTTTTCCAGGTAGGGACAACCCCTCTGAACAAATATATTTAAAAAGAAATCTTCCCCCAATTAAAGGATACCCTCATCAGCACCTAATTATATCTCTGTTTCTTATTTTATTTTGTTTTATTTGTTTTGCTGCAGTATTTTAGAAATCATTACTACCACAATTCAGTTTCCCTTCAAAGATTAATGAATATTTTAAGGTAACGTCTTTTCCTCTAGATGGTTCGTTGCACCCAGGACAGTTTTGAGCTGAAGAGGGAAAGCTCCTTTACACCCAACCTTCATGACACTTCCCCCCACCTTCCTATTTAACTCATTTCCTGCTTGGCACAATCAAAAAAGAAAGAGTCTGCTCACAGACTTGAAGGGCAATGCCTTGAGGAAACCCCCAGGTTTCCCACAACTTCCACCTTAGATCTCCAGCTTGTTTGAAGTTGGTTGAAGTCTCCAGTCAACCTTGCAAGTTGTCCAGGTCAAGGATCGCGTTATAAATGTTCCACGCCTCCCGAAGAATAAGTGGATTCTTCTAGCTTCAAAGGACGCTGCTCAGTGACCTGAAGAGGCAAGGAGTCTTTGGGAAGAAATGGTGCTAGACTAAGTGAGGAGAAACATGGGAGAGATGCTGGACACAGTTATACTGCAGCATCTAAGAAGCAAAGAATCACAGCTTGCAAGCAATGGTCCTGTTGCTTAGCATAAAAAATAGCACCAGAGTAGGCCTACTGAATCAGTGGAGATTGAGTGAGTCAGTTCCTCTGAAAGTTCCATTGAAATAGGCTACTCAATTTTTGATTTTCTTGAGCATAGTAAATGGCACTTAGCGTAGATTCATTTGAATCAATGGACCTTTCAGAGGTGTTGACACACCCCATTGCTTCAATAGTGTGCAGTGTGATTTACTAGACTAAGCAACAGGACTTTGGCCATTGAGTTACAAGTTATACAATTAACCATAACTAGTTCCTTTAAAGGGTAATCAAGGTGCAAACATTACATTTTAGAAGTAACATAAGAAGTAGGAACAAAGTTACTTATAATAACTAATCTTTCAGTTACTTTCAAAGGTTACTTTTAAAAAGTTAGATTTAAAAGAGAATTTTTGATCCAATTTTTCTTGGATCAAAAAAAGGGCAGGTTGCATTGTAACAAATGAAGTTATGTCCTTAGGGTACTGTTTTGTCTCATTACCTTTCATACACTGATAAAATGCTGAGTTTAATTCTTCGTCCCAACTAGTGTAGACCCACTGAATTAATGGCACTTATTTAGGTGTTGGCTTGACATGTCCTATTCATTTAGCAGTTCTGCTTCAGCAGAACTAACAATTGGGTCTAGATCTTAATGTCTGCCAGGGATAGGTGTTTTGCAAAGTTAATGGGTCTTAATTTCCCATTCAAGATCAAGCCACTCTCCCCATGCATTCTGTGGACCTGCTGTCTTTGGGACTAACAACTGGATTCCGTCTAAAGTGTTTTGTCAGAATTTCTCATTGTGGGATATAACAGGATATTATAACATCACACAACTACAACTTCAACTGGCAGCAACACTACCTTTTTTTTTTGGTACTGGTTTGTTAATTGATTTGTGTTGCCTTTTGATACAGCTTAATATCTAGAGCTGTCTATATGGCTCCAAAATAAAATTTTAAACTTGGGGGGACTGTGGCCTTTGACATCTTTCTTGGCCTAAAAGAAAAAAGGAATCACATGACGAGGGAAGAGGCAACATGTTCCCCACTGGTTAAAGCACTTGTGGACTTTTTAGGTGAAAAGAGATGGTTAAGTCTGGCAACCCTGTGCCCCATTGATGGTCAAGCTTGACAATTAGAAGAAAGGCACCCTCAAGTAGTTAAAGACCTGTTTGTCATATGATGCAATTTTCCTCATCTCTGTATCTTGCATTTAGCAGTGCTTTCTTTTGTGACTGGTCACTAGAAGAGAAACAGTCTCACTTTGCAAATCCTTCTTCACACAATGCAGAATTTAATTAATAGAAATCATGTCCATAAATTATGGTACACCCTACAAGATATATGACTTGGATGGAAGACAGGCCTTCATATGGGACCTCCAGAGTTCAGGAGAAACAGAATACCAGTTTCTGTGCTGTATCAGTTACCTTCCAGACACATTTAGTATTAACTTCCTGGTGACATCAGATTAACTACTATGGGAACAGGAAGTTGGACTGGATTGGCCTTTGGTCTGATCTATCAAGAGTCCTCTTCAGTAGCAACAATAGGGATTCTAGGGTCACGGCTCTAACTAGTGCCAAAATTTAAGTTATTAATATTTCTTGAAACATAGGCCTAAATCTAAACGTCAGTTCTTGCTAGAGTTGATCTGTTGAATCAATGGCACTTTGTTAAGTCAACATTTAGTTAAGTCCCATTGATGCAATGTTGGGTCTATTCTGCCTGGATTAACAATTACATTTCAGCCTAAGTATTTGTATTCTAGTAGACCCACAGAGGACACATATTTCTCTGCCTTGTGACACCATCCAGCAACATTTTGGTGGTTCAGCCTGGGAAATGTCCACCCCCTCTCCGACAAGTGTTGGGTGGCAGGAGCAAAAGTCAATTAATATGAGGCTTTTTCACCACCTGTTTGAATTGCCATGTTATGTGGGAAGGCGTATCAATTAACCGCTGTGCTTATCCCAATCATATTTCCCATCTGACCAAACAGTCTCCCTCTTTCAAGCTTTAATCCGGCCACTGGAGCCAAGATTGCTGATTTCATTTCATTCACTCCCAAAGCTTTGTTAAAGATGACCTTCTCTCTCTCTCTCTCTCTCTCTCTCTCTCTCTCTCTCTCTCTCTCTCTCTCTGTCACCCACCAGGGAGAGAAAGCATTTGTATTTACCCACCATCAGAGAGAAGGAGACATGTGTTATGGGGTAAACCAGCAAAGGGCCAAACAAGAGTTTGAAAGAATTACTTTTTTGGACTATAAACTCCCAGAATTCCCCAAGACAGCACAGCCAATTTCTGGGAATTGTGGTTCAAAGTGGATTCTGTGAATTAAGGATTAAAATAGAAATGTTTCCAACCTCTGAAGAAAAGAAGACTTGACGTGGGACAGCTGAGTTTGACTATTTTGGTATGTTCTCTAAAGCTTATAAGTGGTTGTGGTGGCTAAATGGAAACAATGGGATTAAGGTTTTTAACTTTGCCGCCAATGTTTTCCCAACCACCTTGCAGATAGGAGTCAATAAAATTAGGAAGAGATGCAGGGTTGAGCACTACCACCATGTTGGAAGATGTTGAAGAGAAGGCCAGGAGGTCACTGCCTTGTCTTTGGCCTCTATGTGTGATGAGACGTTAGAACTCAGTTACCTTCCTCATTCTGGGCTGTATTCACTGACTCTGGACTGGACTCATCCATCCAAATAAGGAGACCAGGAACCGGTTACTTTTCAGCTACCCTTGCTTAGGAGGACCTTAAGGTCATCTGGTTGGGCTCGAACCCTTTTTGTGCCCCAATATTCTTTCTGGTTGAGGTTGGCTTCTCCTGACTCCTGGCTCCATTCCTTGACTCCTCTTTTCCAGCTCCTGGCTCAGACCCCTCCGTGGTGCTGAAGCTGTAACCACATGTCATATCTGAGATTTTTCCAGGTAGGGACAACCCCTCTGAACAAATATATTTAAAAAGAAATCTTCCCCCAATTAAAGGAATTAAAGGATACCCTCATCAGTACCTAATTATATCTCTGTTTCTTAACGTGTCTTGTGACATTCCTATGGATAGTCCATAAAATGGTATGCCATAATCAAATAAGTATTTTAAAAGACCCAGCCATTTCTCTGGTGTAGGAGAGACCATATGTGTGCTAAGTGTGTCCCACTGTGAACCGACAACCTTAAAAGGACTTCTCTTTGTCTGGATCCTGCCCTCTGTCTAAATATATTTCCTTTGAGAATCTCATGCCATTTGATTCTCTTGTGCCAGCCAACATGGAGATAGCCATAAGAGCAATGGCCAGGGTGGGGAGGGAAGGAGAAGGGGGGGGGGAGGTGAAGCACAGAAAGTGTGGGGAGGAGAGAGGGGTTGAAGGGAGAGAGAAGAGATCTGATTTCTAAGCACTTTTGAAACCTAAGCCCTGCTGTTTATAAACTCCCATAAATATTAATTGATATTTAATAAGGCAGGCAAACACAAGGGAAGGTATTGTTTTCCCGGGCTCCTACGCAGCAATCTCGGTGAGGTGTAGAAGAGTTTATGTAACTTTCCTGTGGGGTTAAGAACAGGTCAAGCAAAGCTGCCTTTGCTGGTCAGTGACCCAAGAACCTTTTCTTTCTTTAGAAAGAAAAACAAACCAAAAACCAAAATCCTCAGAAGGATAGGGAGGGCGAACTCTTGGGAGCTTCAATACCTGGAGTCTGCCGAGTGAAACTGTTTTTGCTGGGTTGCGGCGGGCATAACACTCAATATGCTTAAAGGCAAAGGAGACGGATATCTACGTTGGGTGCCAGGTGGGGGCAGAGAATGGCTGTTTGTGGGTTTTCTTTACGCAAACTCAAATAGGTGCACAAATCAAATGGCTCTATTCCAACAGGAAGGCACATATTTAGGTAGGAATGCCATGTGTTTGAAGAGGGATGCCAGGTCATCAGCTTTGCAGTCCCCCGAGAAACCGAGGCCCAAGGTGCAGGTGATGTTGGTTGACCGGTTGGTGGGGGCACACATCCGATTGCAATCAGTGCAAATTGGTGTGTGTGTGAGACCAACAGACAATACTGAGACCCAGAGAATAATTTCGAGGCCAATGTGTGAATTTCAGGAGCAGCAACAACTTTGGAGTGGCAAGGTCATAAAAAAGGCATGGGCATTTCTGAGCATGTCTAAATGGCAAATCCTGAAGGCATAAGAATGATCCTCAACATTTAGAACACCAAGGAGGAGTGTGGCATTTCGTTTTGTGTATGTGTGCATTTGGACTCCGAATCCCAGAATTCTCCAGCAGTTCCCCCAGCAGAATTCTGGGAGTTGCAGTTTATAAACACATACTTTCAGACACCTTCATTTCAATCACCTGAAAGGCTTTTGTTTCCTGGTACAGTCTTCCTGGGGGGGGGGGGGGGGAAGCTGGCCCAATGCTTCCTGGAGGTGGTAGCCATGTTTCTGCTCCGTAGCGGGTGCCTCCTGAAGAATCAGGATGCAGCTTGTTTAAATCATGGTTTGCTGTTGCTTCTAAATCAAAAATGGAGGTTTTTCTCTGGTTCATTTCCACAGCTTGGACCTTCCTGAAACACTAGCTGTGAGGAGAGGCAGAAGAGAAACGGACTAGATATAGGAAAGACCATTCATGCCTTAAGTAACAAACCATTGGTAACTTAAACCATGGCTTAGTGTAATGTGTGGATGAAGCCAATGTCTGCTAATAACATCATTATGATGTATATGGCCCTCTCTCTGTTTCAGATCAGTGTATTTGTCTTCAGTGGCTCTCCAGTAATTATATGGATAAAAACCATTTTGTAGCTTTGCTACATCCTGTAAGAAATGAGAAACACTTTCCTGATATAATTGCAATCAGTCATCACTTGTACAGAGAGGTAACCCGAACATACTCTGTAATATGATAGTGACTTGCTCCAGTTTGGCTAGCAAAGGCGTAAGTTCCTGTTTTGGACCACAGCCCCCAGAAGTCCACAGCCGGCGTGGCTGCTCAGACCCCAATTAGATGCCTGGCAACATCCTCCCACTTTTCTGTCTATAACCATTTCTATGCTCTGATCTCTTCATGTCTGTCAAAGATGTTTTCTTTTGTTTTCTTAGCACATAAGGGGTGGGGGGAAAGGGGTGGGTGGGGGAATTCCAGGGAGGAAATACAGTCCGGCAATCCAGCCAAAGACACAATCCTGAATTATCTGGGGTTGCTATCAAAGGAACCATCTGAAGTGGATTAGGTGAGAGTGTCAGGTTTAAGGCAACGCGCACAACCCATGCGCCGGGCTCCGCCGAAAGGTTGCAATCTGAGAATTTAAGAGAAAAGTGGGCTTAGGGGTGGATTATTTTCTGAGCTTCTGAAAATAAACTTTTCCCAGTATGTTGGGAAGCGATCGTTCATTAGAGCAAGTGCACCGAGATTATTGCAAACAGATGAATGTCTGACACTGAAAGAGAACAGCTCAAAAGCCAAGAACTGGGAAAACTAACCTCTTTTCTGATGCATTAGTTGTATTCTGTCTTTCAAATCCCTTGTCTCAGATGTGTGATTCTAGATAGAGACACACAACCTTCCCCCCCCCCCCAATTCCCACATATCCTCCTGGGTGTTTCTCTGTTCTCAGTGTTTATAAGCTTTATGCAAAGTTTTTAAATGTTATATTTTAAACTAAAAGCATAGAACCTAGCATTGGTCGATCTGTTCAAAATTATCTATGCCCAATCCATGTCAGTTTCCAACCCGAGGTGGACACCACAAGGTTTCACAGCCTGATCAGAAATGCACCGACTGACTTGGGGTATCTAAAGCCTTCCAAATTATTTGGGGAGCAGAAGCTAGAAAAATCCCCCTTCCACCTCTTCTCGGCAGTTGTTAGTTTGGAAGCAGAGGTTGATGTCACAACAGTCCCCATCACTATCCCCTGGCAAGGAGAATCCAAAAATACAGGCAACTGAATTGAGGCATATCAGCAAATGAGTTCTAGGCCTTTAGGTTTCCAGTAGAAGCAGGTTGTTTTGTAAGGCTAATGGCTCTTGACTGCCCTTTCAAGACCAAACTACTTTCAAATAGTTTACATTACAACAGGGATAGCTTGCAACAATATCTTGTTCCTGGGAAAATCCATTTCTTCTTCAGCTATTGTTAAAATGGCAGCTTAGAGGAAAGCCTGGGATCACAGGTACATGTCATCATCTCCGATAATCAGGAAGCTCCCCAGCTTCAACCCTGTGACTCCTGGCTCTACTGCACCACTGATTATAAATCTGTACTTTCCCATTTTCAGCACAGGTTCTGATACTCTTATTACTTGCATACACATGAAAAAAGATCACATTTGTTTTCACGCCCTTTGCACATATGTACTTTGTATACAATACCCCTTCATGTATACATTTTGAATGTGAATTTCCCCCCTAATTCAAAAGGAGGAGGAAGCTTTTGATTTATACCCTACCTCTCCTCAAAAGGGCTGTTGTAACCTTTCCTAACACCTCTAAATTTTGATGAGGCAAAGGGGCCACAAAATCAGGAGCAGTGCAAAAATAATTTATTTTCTCTTTGCTTGGTAACTCTGCAAAGTGTATCCTATGAAAAATCTCTGCCCTCCTTTCCTCAATCCATAATACCCATGTTGGCTACATATGCCTAACCTGTGAGCTTTTTTCTCCCACTTTGTTTTTTTATCTTTCGATTCACCTTTGGAGGAACTTGCATCTGTTTAGCTGTTCTTTATTTATTACTTAATTGGCGGAGGATCCCAGAAGTGCGAGGCAAGCTTGTTTAGAAGGAAGCTCAGGTGCCAGCCACTGAGGTGAATTAACATGCAAACTAGTTTCCCTTTGCAAAGAATCGTTGACAAAAGATGTGCTGTATTTGCTCATGTGACTTAATCCGGTTAAACATACATTTTAAAACACAACAAACACATGTAAAGGGATGTAATAGGGAGGAAGGGGGCGAGGGATAGACCTACACAGTGAATATCAATGAAAGCCTGCGTTGAATGCAGAGATTTATTTCAGAATGGACTGCTGTGCAGGGATGCATCACACTTCTACTCTGGCAGCACCATCTACAGGTCCCAACACCGCCGCCCACAACATTAGGGGCTCGCCTACCTTTTCATCTGCCAATGTGATTTAAGCCACTCTTTGCCAGCAGTGCCTTCTGTATTCTGCTTTGGGCAAATGGGACTACCTCTATTTCAGTGTGAGCTTTCATGGACAAGTCCAGTTCCTCAGACATAAGAGTGGGACTACACAAGGAATGGCAACACACGAAAGGTAGTTTCAGAATGCTTTGCCTTCCCGGGACATCACATAAATGATCTGAAAGTGACTATTGTAGAAAAAATAAATTATGAAGGGTGATTGGAGAGGGAGCCAGATGAGTGATTGGAAAGGTCGCCAGAAGCCAGTCCCTGACTTCTGGCGACCTTTTTCTGGGTGTTCCAGGTAAAGAGTACTCAGAAGTGGTTTCCCATTTCCTTCTTCCTGGGATGCTCTGGGACTGGGCAGCTTGCCCAAGGCTGGCTCTACTCATAGGAGACACAGTGGGGAATCAAACTCCCAACCTCTGGCTCCGCAGTCAGAGACCTAAACCACTGAACTATACAGCCAGCTTCAGGATTCTTAGCTCAGTATATACAGTAGATTGATAAACTTTTTTGGTTTGGTTTGTTTTCTATCTTATACATAGACAAAGTTATTGATTCTGGTTCCAGACTTAGAAGTTGATTCTTAAAAATGCACACCACTTCCTGGCTCAATATTTTTGCATCTCAAAGATTATTTTAAATTTAATGTGCTATTCTTACATTAAGTTAGCTACTCTCTCCATGCGAGGATGTTTATTTGATCCAGATTCACAAAGCTTATTAGTGGTGCTTATTAGTGGTATTAATAAAGCTCTTTGACATTTCATTTTCTTTGCCTGTATCCATCAATCTGAGGCTGTATATTTCACTCTGTCTCTGAGGAAGCTGATTGTAATCTATGAAGGCTCACACTGAAAATAAATCTGCTATTCTTTATAGTGCTGCAATATTTTTATTTTTGTTTTTATTTTTTATTTTTAAAAGGTGTCAACCCTCTTTCAGTAGTAACATGGTTGATTACCTACAGATTCAAAACCCATTTGGGAAGAACTGAGCACAAAACTGACTCAGCCTGGTGGACGAATCTGTCACTTTCTGTTTCTCCCTCATTTAAAGTCCCCTCCCAAATTTCTGTTATCCCATCCCTGCTGTTATATTGCAAGGATGAAGACATCTTTTTATTGGGAAGGCCTGCAAGAACTATCAACCTTCTAGTCAATTGGATTATATCTCTTCTTCTTCTTCTTGTAAAGCATTAGTAGTTAGTGATGGGACTTTCATGTTTTAATTTTTTTTAAAAAAAAAGATGCTATTTTTCATTTTTGTGTGCTTTCACTGATTTCTGAAAGAGAGCCTCTAAAACACAAATGATTCATATTAATGAAAGCGGGGAGTGCAAAGTTTCATGTGTTTCCTTCTTTTGGGTAATCTTTCTTTTACCTTTTTACCTTTCTTTCACCCTTTGTATATCAAATGGCCTAGTAAATTTTTCATCCAATAGAGTTGCTACTGCAAAGACATTGTGATGCGACCGATAAGAGCTATCAAGAATCAGTCAGAACATTTAGAGGGGGAAGGAATTTTGAATCGGTAGAAGGGCCTGGAAACCAGTGAAGAGTGCTTTTTATTTTTGTTTTGTGTTTCACAGGCTTTTGCTGCCTGCCTTTCCTTGTTTAACTTTTTTTCTTGACTTTTTGAGACACTTATCTCTTGCTTCCCCCAATTTCTTTGAATTAGTTTTGAAGCTTCTAGGCAGTTTGTGTGTGCAAACATACCTCCTGGGGATTATTTTTTGGATTCTTTTGCCCCCTATTTTTTTTAATGCATTGCTCAAATTCAGCCCTCTGACATGATTTCTGTAGCTCCCAGTGGCTAATTACCTTCTCTCAGCCCTAATATGTCATCCCAGTCCTTCTTAGCTTTCCTTGTATGGTTGTTCTTTGAAACACCCTCACATATAGCACGCACACTCACATACCATGAGATCATACATTTAATGCAATGTGGTAATTTGACTGAAAGAAAAACTTAGGTAGATCTTAGTAAGTTTCAGAAAAAAACCAAACATTCCCAACACATTGAGAGCAGATCATAGAAAGTTAATTTTTAAAAGAAATTATAACTCCTCGCTAACTATTTGCCAGCTTCTAACGCATTATGTTCCTCATGTTGTTGCTTGCTATTTCAGTTACTTCCCCTCTTGTTTTCAACCAGAAAAAGAAAGGAAATGGCTTAAAATGTGAAATAAATCCCTTCAATTTGTCCTCCGAATTAGTGAGAAAACATAAGGAATAAATGTTACTCATTTAACAAAAAATAATTATGTCCTAGTTAGAACAGAATGTAATTTCTTGCAGGTACCACTGTTCTTTCTAACACGTTCCTTCCAACCTCTGGTAGAAATATTTGTGATGTTCTAAAGCTTTCATTTTAAGAGCCTGAAACAGTGTGTGATTAATTGTAAGCCCCTAACACAAACGTATTTTGAGCCTGGTGAGAGACTATTTCCCCCATGTATTTAATGAAGACCTACCAAAGGATGCTTTTCAGTTGATGGGCTCCCACTTTGACCTTGAATAACAAAGGTCTAAAGTCTTCCTCTTAAACCCTAGCATAAGAAAATGTTTGACATGTGACCTGTCCCTTGATTTACAGTACAAGAAGGAGGCCAGTAGGTTAGACGCACTGAGGGAGTGAAATCCGTGAGGATAATTTTGCTTCCATTGACATGCTTGGTTAATTCCTTCTGTCCTTTCAAAGGTGTCCTCAAAACCCACCTTTGCCACACTCACATTACATTGTAGGCAACTTTTGGGGAGTGGGCCACCTTTGAAGGGCAGGGACCCTTGTTGGTTCATTTCCCCTCTCCATTCCACCAGGAGCTATGCCACTCTCTTGCCACCCCACAATCCTACCTTTGCTGCCAGGGTTTCTATCAGAATTCCCACTGCTGCTGTAACCGTAGACATGGTTCCGTTGGCCAACAACGTGTGTGGAAATGCACATCTTGTTTCCCAGCAAGAATTACTCATCTGGGAGCCCACCAGGTGTGTGACTCTTTTGGGAAACAAGAAGCAGTGGGGAGCCCCTTGTTTTCCAACGGAACATCATCCTGCTGGGTGCGAGGGCAAGACCTCTGTTGGATTTACAAAAAACACTGGCCTTGTGGTGATGGGGTACGACGTCAATGGGACACGCCTTGCCCACCCCACATATTAGCTGAGGGGAGGGGCAGACCTGGGTCACTGAGCATCACCGTTGGGAAGCTGTCCATTCTCCGTCGCCCTGGGCCTTCGACGAAGGAACGTGTACATGGAACAGGGCATAATACTGCTAATACTAGTACTGTACTAATTCTAGCACCAGGAGTAATACAAGCAGCAGGAATAACAGTAGAAGTAGTAGGTTCTTGTATTTTTATTGTATATTACTGTTTGTTGTATTTTTAACACAATGCTATAAAGACTATTTAGGTTAAAAAGCAAACACTTATTGCTGCATCTTATTTGAAATGTATTTTCTATTATTTTGATGTGCTGTTCTCACCTATGGCAGCATCTGGGGGAAAAGAAGGAGCCATAGATATACCATTCACTGCTTGGGGGCCATCTGAACCCACCCACCTAAAATAACTTTATTACGATTAATAATAGCTGTAACAATAATGTCCACAATAATAGAAATATTAATAAATTGTATATTATTGTCTTTTACTTACTGTATTTTAGTACTGTTTTGAGGACTTCTTGGGCCAAAATACTCCATCCTTAGCATCATCATCATCATTACCACTAATCTACCTCTCTTTTCTTGTTGTTATTTTGCTATCTTACTTTTTACTGAAATTTAGTATGCTGTTCATAGCTTTGGGGATTATTTGGGCCACGAAGTAATCTGTAATAGGATCATAGAATAATGACAATAATGGTGGCAATAATAATAATAATAACAACAACAACAACAGTTGGATAGCTCAGTGGTTTAGACAGAGGTTGGGAGTTCGATTCCCCCAGGGTGCCTCCTCGAGAGGGGCTGGATTCAATGTTCCATAGGATCCCTTCCAGCTGTGCAGTTCTAAGATGATGATGAGGAAAACAACAAAAACAGCAGTGCAAAAGGCTCCTCTGTCCCACTGGGTGGTTTGGGGGACTGTGCCTCAAGAGGGGTGGCTCTGAACGCAAAGCTTTTCTTATCCTCTTCCCTGCCAAGCTCTTACTGAGCAAACCAAGCACAGCGGCCGGTGAAGAGGCCCCAACTGTCGTCAGAGATGCTCTCCCAACCTCTGGCCTCTGGTCCTTCCATCACAAGAGATCTATAATATTTAAAATCTAAAAAACAAAAGGGAAAAGGCAGGATGGTCAGGGTGGGAGGGAGAAAGAAAAGGGTGAGAGCAAAAGAAAAAAGAAAAAAAAGGGAGAAGGGGGATGGGCCAGAATTCATCTTGTGAAGTGGCACCTCCCGTTAATTAATGACTTAAAAATCAATGACAAAAGGACAGGTAGCAAATGACACCTCGAAAGAGAGAGAGGCTGCATGTCTTCAAGAACAGGGAGAAAAAGAAGGAGGAGGAGACGGAAGAAAAATTGTTATATGTCTAGGAATTCACTCAGAAACTTCATTGGGAGCCCATTTGTAGCGAAAATATTTCCTGAAAAGCAGACTTGCATTTCTTTCTCTAGAAAAGGTGTAAGGGGACCCCTTTTTCAGCCTGAGGGCCAAGCTCCAAGTTGGCAATGGTCCCAGGTCCTGAATTTCAGTAGTGGGCAGGGCTAAAGGTATAGGGTGAGGTGAAAGCAAAGCGATGAGAAAAGAGATAGTGCCGGAAGATGAGGCTCCCAGGTTAGAAAGCACTTAATCCACTACTGGGGAAGAATGAAGGACAAGTATGAATAGTTATGTTGCTGACGATGCAATAAGAACCCTACTCCGCCAGGCTTTGCTTCTCCACTGCAGTGATCCAGCAGGCATTTCAGGAGAAAGTGGGACAGGAGTGGGATCACATGGTCTGCTCTGGTTTTGGCTGCTCCTCTCTTGAAACTGTTTGTTATCTAGGAAACCATGATATGAGGGCTAATATCTGCAATAAATCTGGTAATTACAGAAACCACTCAACAATAATAATATGTGCCCGAGTTTTTTGGGTTGTTTTGCCCTCCTGTCCCCTATTTCTTTTGTGTTGCGTCTTTTTTACATAATAAGTCAAAATTCAGTGACTGCTTTTTTTAATACATAAAATGCTCAGTATTGGTTTTTTCCCCTCCCAATCTATATCTACTTGGTGGTAAGTCCCATTGCAGGTGCTTTCTGACATACAACACACAGCTCCAGTCTATGTGCATCTACTCAAGAGAAAGCTTCCAACTGGAGAAAGTTATCCCTTATTAAGATGCTATCACAATGCATTCAGTCATATCTTCTTCACTGAAAGGAATCAATTACAAATAACTAGATCTTTGAAGGAAGAGGCAAGTTAAATGCAAGCAACACCTTAACTGAAGGAATGAATCGCAAGTAACTAATTATTTGTAAACAGTTACTACAAAGTTCTGCTTTGTACACACACACACACATGCACACGGGTCTGCATGGATTATTCATCCATTTTATATGATATTCAAATTGGTTGGGTTTTATTTTTACGCCCCAAAGTGGGAAATGTTTATAGAAGCTGAAGGGAGGGAAATGCTTTTGTGTGAGGAGAACCTCTCCTTCATCGCCTTGCGGGTCTCCTGTATTTATCCAACATGACAGTTTCTGATTATGCCAGGTCCTCCTCGGCAATGCGGCGAACAAAGGCCGACCCACTGGAGGCGGACGGCATTGGGTTGCATTGAGCTGACAGGATCAGGCAGCCCTCGCTTTGCCCACCTGCCGAGCGACGCGCTGCCCGGCCTGGTCGGAAGCTTAGTCCGTCCACTCTTCACGGTGCCTCTCTCTCCCTCTCTCAACCCCAGGCTACGGATTAACCGAGGTTGGGTACAATAGCCACATATGTTCCTGTGTCCAGTGCTGTCTATTCAGATGTGTGTTACTTAGCCTAATAAGGATTAGGAATAATGAATTGGAAGGAGTTAACAATGTAAGAAGGCAATAGGAAAAGCAGGGAGAGAGAGAGAGAGAAAGAGAGAGAAAAGAGAGGTCTAAGTAGTGGTAATTCCATTTCATGTCGCTTTGGTGTCGCCTCGCTTTCAGGAAAAGAGGTGTAATCCTCTTTGGAATCAAAGGGGGTACAAAAGTATGAATTTAAATTTGACATTTACAGGTCCTGACAAGATTACATAGTCCGGAAAGGTTGGGGTGGGTGTGCGGGTGTGCTGGGCTTTATTACCAGGCCATCTCCCCTTCCATTACAAGGCGTTCCCCAGTCCCTTGCCGCCATAAAGTGTGTTCCCACCGGGACCCCCTTCCCCACGTCACAGGGAGGATCGCTTTGCTGCCTTTCCAGGCAGGCTGCCACAATACATTTTGCAGCCTGACGCAAAGAATAAGATGGCAGCCTCCTCCCAGTTCCCTATCCAGGAGCCAACTGGCAGGTGAGTCTGACTTCAGCCCTGTACGCCCTCCCTGAAGACAGTGGGACGTACTAAGAGAGTTAAGATAGGCTGGGTGTGGAGGTCTTAGAAGAAACCCTTCGGAGACCCTACTGTCGCTCCCCACCATTCGCCGCCTGAGACAGGTGCTTTGCTCTGCTTAAGGGTAGGGCCGGCGCTGCCTTCTGTCATGATCTACAAATCTTTGACACTTCCAAACAAGGTTTCCAGAACTTGGAATCAATGGTCAGAGCGGTAGGATCCTGCGTGCTCTTACTGCATCTTAGACCAGGATCCTGTTCCGTTTTCCACACACACGTAACTGCAAAGGTGGAAGCGGCTATGGTGATGGAGTAAGTTCTAGCCATTTTCTCCTCGTGTGTCTGGCCTTACATTTTAGAACAGAAGAACAAAAACGTCAGCATCCATGGTCCAGTCATCAGAGGATCGTACTGCATTCTCTGCCTGTGAATGTGTATTTTATAGACAGATGTTTTTTTGTCTAGTTTGCTTTTATTTTGTTTCGTTTTGCATGTACCATCCACTATTAGCATGCTCATCCCGTGGGTCTGGTCTGTTTTTCTGTTTCTCTCTGTCAAGGCTGGCCAATGTTGGAACATCTTGTCCCACACACCTCTACCCACTACAAACCAGTCCCCTTGAGAAAAATGGAAGATACTGAAAGATAATTTCTACTTTAAAAAACCTGCCCCCCCCAACCCCACAAAACAAGGTATGGGAGCATGCCTTGTTTAAAGAAGACCTGTCCTCTCTGGAGGTTTGCCCAGGGACCACATATGGCCCCCAGACCATCTACTTTGCACTCCTGTTATAGCTTGTTGAGTCTGTTTTATGGGATGGGAAGGCTAGGAAATCTTCCCACATGATGCTTAAAGTGTTTTTATGCATCCATACAGTGTCAACTTGGAAGTATCTTGGATTGTACAATGGATTTAAAAGCTGTTAATTTAACTTTTTGTGTGTGGGTCTGAGAGTGGATAGTACATTCAAATATATTTAAATAGCCACCTGCCCCAAATTTGCACCTTTTTAAAATCTGTTTGATATTTCCTTGTAACCTATAAAGAGAGGCACCCAGAGGGAGAATAAAAACCCCTTTAGTTTTTAATTAGTGGCTCAGGAAAAGCAAAATTTCCCCTCTTTTGTGCTGTAATTATTACACTTCTCTACTAGCAGCAACACAGCTTTGCTTCTGACCTCTTCCTTGCTCCCTCAGGACCCTGGGTGTCACTGGGAAACATGGTGCAACTTCTTAATTAATTGGACTAATTAGCTTCCTAGATAACTGGACAGCTGGACTGGTATCGCCTTCTGTGATCTCATGACAAAGAAGAGAATAAAAGACTTCTTTGTTTGCCCGAGTGTCAACAAAAGTCTCTGAAGTGTCCATGACCCAACTCCCATTAACCCATCGCCCGCCCCCCCCCCAAACATGCCAATAAAGATGGAGATACTTTGCTCCGTTGGGCTCACAAAATACCACTCCGGGGGGGGGGAAATTATATACTAGGGATATAAATTCTTAGTTGTCTTCTCCTGACACACAAAGATGGGCAACTGAATTTCCTCCCCTTCTCTCTTGCCAGAGGGTGAGATGTTTTTCTTAGCATGGGTTCTTACATCAATGAGAATGAATTTTGCCATGAATTACGTAATTTGTGCAAATTGCACAAAACTGCAGTAGTTGTTGCCTTGTTGCACAGACTTTAAAATACAGGATTCGATGGACACATTGTTTCTGTGTGTGAGTGTGTGTGTGATGTTGTTTGTGTGTGTGTGTGTTCCAACAACCTACCAGTCCCTCTGTGTTGCTGTGTTCCGGTGTTTCAAAGGGACAGGGCGCCAGTTTTGTGCAGATTGCCTCAGAGATTTTGTATAAATGGCAGAAACCTGGATGGTGGTGGTGGGAAGGCATTATTTTCTCTTTCTCAGAGCCTGGACATGCTGCTCTTATAGTCTGCAACCCCCAACATGTCCCAGACATGTTAGGGATACATAGGCTATCCCAGGATTGAGGATTCTGGGAGTTGTAGTCCAAAAAGTACAGTTTCTGGGGCCACCCAGAAAGGCTTCAAAAATATCCCTGGGGGAGCGTGTGTTGCTGACCCCTGGAAAAGTAGAACTCGTTTCAAAGCAGGAGGTAGAGACAGGTTAGGAAAGCTATCTTAAAGCCAGATACTCAAACATTCAAATATCCAGGATATTTTTAAACAGAAATAAGCATTTGATATATTTTGAAAGTGTGAACTAAGTTGCAGTGAATTAGAAGTGGAAACCCGACAAAATATTGATACACTTCCTATGGCCTTGTATGGGGCTCCCCCACTACCATCCCCACCTCCACCTTTTTTTTTTTTAAATTAAGCAATTCAGACACAGACCACATTAGATCCTGGAAAACAGATACCGGGCACCTTTGTGTTGTAGAGCAGAAGAAGTGGTGTCACTCATGCTAGATAATGGGCTGTTTAAATTCGTTGCCGAATAAATTACAGTTTTCGCATAATAGCTTTCTATCCAATTGCTTCTGCACTTGAGACGAAGGTTTGAAAAACAGTCCATGGAAGGGGCAGTCTTTTCCCTCTCTGAAACCTAGCAAAAGCTTGGAATACATCGTCGTCTTTTCCTTTAGACTAGTGGTCTCCAACCGTGGGTCTCCATATATTCTTGGACTACAACTCCCAGAAATCCTGGCCAGCACAGCTAGCAGTGAAGGCTTCTAGGAGTCTTAGTCTAAGGACATCTGGGGACCTCTGTAAGGTCTTGGGGGCAGGAGGCTATATTTAACTTCTTGTCACCTGCGGAGCACTGTGTACAATATCATTAAACAGTATGTACAAAGAGAAACATCACAGAGGTATATCAAATTATGGAACACAGCAACTAAGCTGGCTCAGTGTTCCTGGGATGTTTAGTTACCAAAAGTAGCTTTCCCAAACTCTGTTCTATGGGATGCATCCTCTGAGATTGGGATGGGATGAGGGGCAAATTGTTATCCAGAATCCATCAGTGGGACATTATAGCCCCTGCCTCCATATCACCCCCCAGCCAAACTCTCTTTTCCTATTTTTGGAGCTGTTTCACTTGCCCAGGCAGTAACATTGGAAGGGAAAACCATTGAACTCAACATGTCTTTGCCAGTAAAAAGATCAGTCAATGTTTTCTCCTTCTTGCTGAGATTTCAGTTCCCATTCAGTGTGTGGATTTGTTGTCACTTCTTCCTTCCATAATATTAGCAAGGTCAACAGGAGTAATCTGGAAAGGAACCCTACAAACTGAAAGTTTGCTAACATCTTAAAGTGTTGCTTTTTCTTGGATATGTACATGAAAATTTGTCTCTTGGTGGCTTTACATCAAGTAATGACTGACATGTGCAAAGGGGCTGCCAAAGCATTGGATATTATTTCAAGCACAGCATTTTTTGGAGGGGTGCAAATTTGAAGTTCAAATTGAAGTGTCTTAATGTGCATCAGCACCACCCCTTGCAAGCAACGCATCATACACGACCAAAGGATAAAACGGTCACATCAAAAGTCAGAAAAAAGTTGCATCCGGTCCAAGTTATTTCAAGATGCAAAATACAACTACGTAAGAGTAAGGCACCACAAATTTGTAAAAGTGTCAAGATATGGGGCACAGTATTAGACTGGTTTCAAAAATAGATGTGCAGAAATGAAGAACATCATCACTGCTTCAAAGCTGGGAGCCACCAACATTTCAATCTTGGTTCAAAGATGTCAGGAGACCGCCTGATAAGTCCATCATTGTGGAAAACTCATCCCCTAACTCATCAGCTCACCCCCATAGCTATTCCTTTGTCTTAGGGAGAAAAGAACCAATTCAATAACAATTCAATAACAAAAGAAGGCTCTTTTCACAATGATTGCCTCCAACTTGCTCAAAACCGAGTATGTTTAACCTTTTGCTCGTCTTCTACATCCTGCTATCTTCTAGGGATCATGACGGTCACAGTTGTTGAAGTGACAACTGCAATCAAGTCACAATCAATTTACAAGACATGGGAGAGGCATAAACCCATTTTTGCTGGTCCCAAACCCACAGGAAAGAGAGAGGCCTGCCAAAGCCAGTAGGGGAATTGGGCTACCTTTTTCTCCCTCCTCAAAAATGTTTGCAGCGAAAATCCATTCCTTTTCCCTGGTAAACTAAGATGAGATCTTCTGAAAACCATGGAGTATACAAGCCTTATCCCAATACTGTCAGCTCTGACTGGCAGCCTCCAGAAGTCCAGGAAGCTGCCTTTCACAGTTGACACTGCCCAATATAACAGCTTCATTCTGCAAAAATCCAGAGTTAGCACCATTGACTACCAACGATCTCATCTGATTTTGGAAGGATCAAGTCTGGAAGGGTCAAGTAAGGTCAAGTCTGGTCAGTCTTTGGATGGACTCTAGAAAGCCAGGACAAGCTGGGATCGGAGGAGAGAAATCCTGCTTGAAAACACTGGGCTAGGTGAACCAATGAACTCACTCAGTCTTCTGTCACTGGTCATTGCTGTCTTGCTTTTCTGAACCATCCTTCTGTGAGGGTGTAATCTGTGGGAGAAGCATGGAGCGGAAGAAGAGAAATTAAGTAATTGGGCCTGCTGTCGGTGCCTCAACAAATCATTGTACCTGGGCACCTCTAGGGATGCAAAAATTCAGGGCTGGCACCATCAACTACCAGTGCTATGACTAGACCAGACCACTGCTGATATCTTTCTTATAACTCCCTTACTTTTTTCATCTTGGCCCAGTATTCACGACAGCACCAGACAGATGGGTCTAGCCCTAATTTCCCCCCTAATCTCCCTTTCCAAACTGGGAATTATGAAGTAAAGAAAGGACAGCTTAGTCATTTGACTGGCAAAACTTGGAACAGGTAAGCCAACCAGGGAGCACTGTTAGAAAAAGTGCCCTATTAGGGAACACTTGGTTTAAGCCTATTGGGCCCAATTTAAGGCAGAACAAAACAGCCAAAGAGACTGTAGATCTTACCTTTGTTTAATCCCCCCTTTCCCCCACCCCACCCCAGCCTTCTTAGTGCAGTCAGAAATCCACGGTGCCACCTTCAATTCTTTGAAAGGAAGAAAAGGAGGCGGGCAGTGGTCGAGCTGCTCACTAGGAAGCCAAGAGCTGTCAGATGTGTTGATTAGCTGGCAGCAAGAAGAAATGGAGAGAAGCTTGGCTTTTTGGAGTTCCTGCGTCTAGGGTGTGTGTAAGTGTGGAAAAGGCAGTCAAAGTCAGTGACTTTGGAAAGCCCCAGAGAAAAAATTCTGATTGTCTATTTCTCTGGGTCAGGTCCTCTTTCTTCCCACTGCTTTGCCTTCTCTGAGTTCACACTGTGGGTTTCAACAGGCTTGTGGAAATGCAAGGCCAAGAGACCGTTTGTTTACTGCCTACTCCAGGTCACTCGGAGGATGCCCCAAAGGCAATCAAATTCCTGCCACCTCCTTATCTTTATGTTTCTTCGAACTGTCACTGGAAACTAGATTGACATTGCCTTCCTTCCACGTTTATGACTAAGCCAAAACTGTTTGCTGTTGTTTTTCTTCTTTTACTTTTTTGGAGGATGAAGAGTGTGTGGGAAGAGAAGAATGTTTGTCAATACTTTAAAGTGCCTCACCTTTTTGGTAACAATATGCTTTCTTTCAGCATTCTGTGCGAATACATTTCCTGGTGGATTTAAATGGCCTTTCCTATAGTAATGTTGATCTGACTGGTTGCATAGCAATCCATTCATTTATTTAATGATTCATTCATCCATTCATCTAAGTTTTGCTCTCATCTTTCTGCCAGCAAATAGCAAAAAATCACTCAGGGTGGCTAATGGTAGTTATATAATGTCACCCTTTTCTCCATATGCTCCCTGATAGTTTGGAATTGCATATGTATGTATGTATGTGCTCCCTGACAGGATAGGCACACCCGTGCCATTGTCTTTTTCATGTGCTTCCTGATAGGATGAAATTTGCCATGTCATCCTCTTTTCCATGTGCTCCTTGATGGGATTACCCATATAATCTGACCAGGCAAAAGTACCCTGAGTAATGTCCAAATGCTTTGTAGTAGTTGTGAGCAAAATCAAAGAATGAAAGATCAAAATTCAAATTAGAAAGCATATTGAAAACAAACATTTTTGGGGGGATAGAACCTATTTACAATGTCAAGAGTCATGTGAATTCAAATATTCAGAATAATTTGCAGAGAAATATGGAAAGGTGGTGGTATACACATATGAGCAAAACACATGAAAAAGAGGCACTGATGGGGAAAAGAGCGGTACAGCTCAGACGAGTGGCAAATCTACAGCTGAAACCAGATAACAGTTGAAGAGTAGCGGTAAACAGCCTAATGGCAAGATAATTTCCCCAGTTTCAGCAAATTTCAAGAATGTGGGGTTGTGAGTTCAAAATTGACCCTTTTATGACGCAGGTGCAAGTATTCTTCAACATGGGAGTTGTTTACATGTGGTAGTATCGCTCTGAATGGTATGACAGGTATCAGAAATATGAAATCTCATCAGCTGCCAAGTTGTCAAGGCCTGCCAGTAGTAAACAGGGCTGAACATTTGCATGTTGTCTGTCAAGTTCTTTCAGATGCTAAATACCTTTGAACAGCAACAGGTGAAAGATTTATATGATGTGAAGAGCCACTGTAGAATTTTAATTCTCAAGTACTACCAGATTCAGAAGACCACTGCATGTCAACTCAACCATTGCATGTTAATAGACACAAGCAAATATTGAAAACTTTGGACGTCTGCTATGGATACAAAAAGGATTTGAACATTAAGGAAGGATATGATGTTCAATGTGTGAGAGGACAGGAGTGAATATAGTTTCATTCCTACCTTTGAATCAATGAGAATGATGATTTCTGACCATGTGTCAGGGTCAAGCCCAGGGCCAGCCTTATCATTGGGCAGAATGAAGCAGTCAACTGGGGAAGCAGATGCTTGGAGATGGCAGAAAGGTGATGGAGGAGAGAACTATGTGTCATGTGGACTCCTTCAAGTGAGTCAGCTTGGTGGAAGACTTTCCTCTCTGAAAGAAAGGATCTGTTGCCCATTCAGTTAGCTTTCACAGATGGAATGAGAGTGGGACGGATTCCAGTCTTCAGGCAGTTCAAGACAATTGCCCGTCTTGGTCCACTCACCTCAGGGTAGTATTGTCCAGTGGATGTGAATTTGACCATGACTCTGATGTACCTTTTAGTCTGAACCTTACAGGAGCCATTGAAGGTGGCTTTTTCAATGGCTCCTCTGAAGTTGTCAGGTCAGCACCATCCCATGTCCTGAAATTCATGCCTGGTGGCACTTCCTACCCCTCAGTTGTTTGGATCAGGGCCTTCAGTGTGGTGGCACCCATTATTTATTTATTTATTTATTATGTGGGATACCCTTACTTCACCAATTCAACAAGCACTAACAAGTAGAAACAGACTTCATCACAGAGTTATTAAAATACGATAAAACCAAGGAAGACCTTCGGCCATACCTCCTTGAGTGAGAATTAAGCCCTCTTTGTTACAACAGACCAATTTCTGTCTCACTCAACAGTAGACCAGAGATCATTTCTGGATCATTCAACAGTTGACCAGGCTTGGTAGGCAAAAATGTTACGTTCTATCTGAAATCAACAAGATACTAGATGGTATGTTGAATCAATGTTCATGGGGGTAGTGAATCCAGCCCAAACAGGTTCTCTGTCCCTGTCAACCTACGGTCAACAGCTCCCCTTGGTCGGATGTATTTCTGTACTCACTATAATGTTTTGTTATTGTGTGCTGCTTTGAAATTTTTGGACCCAAATGATTAATAGAGATTCATCAATCCATCAGTCCTGTCCAGGAGAGATGCCGCTACTTAAATTCCGTTTCTCTGCTCCTAACCCTCCTTCCACCCCATTTCCCATCCACTGTCATAATCTATATTGTTAACGGCAATAGCTGCCCCTTCATTGTGACAGAAAAGGAGCCCAATCCTGAACTGTGGAGGTGGGGGGAGGGAGGGGAAGCCCTGATGTGATGGAGGATTTACAGTCTTGGAAGGCAAACAGTGGCGGGTGTAATTAGGGGGGAAATTTGTCAGGTTCTTGACTCTAGGAGAGAATGAGCGGGTTGGAATAGCAATCTCCCCAGTGTTTACCCAACACGGGCGCACACAAGATGGAAAGCACATTGCCGACCACAGACAGATTAATATTTGATGCCAGAAAGAGAAATGCACGCTGTTCATGTTTATTTAGGATATTGTGAAATACAGTGAAATTTGCAATTTTATTGGATTCGGGGGGTTGCCATGTGTGTGTGTGTGTGTGTGTGTGTGTGTGTGTGTGTGTACTGTGCATCTTAAGCCTAAGCTACTGTATGGGTTAGAAAAGATGCACTGGATGCAAAATATAAAAAGAAATCATAGACAGACAGACAGACAGACAGACAGGAAAGAAATGTGACAGGAAGTTTTCATATAGTTTCATACTTAGTGCTGTGTCACTGGCTCAGTAGACAGATATTTAAGCTATTTTCCCTCTTGTTTCCCCCACCAAGTATGTTTCTAAAGGTTTAAATGCTTTAAAATTAATTATGCTTTTAAATTTAAATTGATTTTTGTTAAACTTTATTATTGTTGTTGTTGCTGCTGATGATGATGATTGAATGTTTAATTCTTTTTTAACCTGACATTTATTGTGCTTTTAGTTTCACCTGTTTTAACATTGTAAGCCGCTTTGGGTCCCCTCACTGAGAGAAAGGAAGCCTACAAATGATAGAAACAAACAGATCCAAGGCCACAGTCCTAAACATACTTTCTGGGTTCAAAGTTTTAATTAGTAGAATTCTAATCATAGAACACTAAGGTGACCTTATGGACTTGGCCTTTGCTAGTCTATAGAATCTCACTGGCCAAAATGATGGGTGTGCAGCTCCCAGAAATTGAACTTGGTCCTAAACCCTTGACTTTTGAAGTGTTCTTCTTCAGAGCCAGGGTGCCTTGGATAATACTTGTTCAGGAGTGGGCACAAGCTTTTTCTGAAATCCCCACCCGGAAAGAAATCCCCTCTTTCTCAGGAGAAGTGATTCCACTCCTGCCTGCCATCTCATATTTAAAAATGCTGTCCAAGGTGCTGAACCTACTTTTAGGTCAAAACTCAGCAATTGTAAACTTTGGACTAAAAACCAGAGTAGATTTGGCAAAATCAGAGCCATGAGCACCTACTGCAAACCTTTCTCCCTTGCATGCTTGTTTTCTATGCAGAGGGATTTGTGCAGCCCCTGTCAAGGAGGCAGAGTGAGGACTTGAACTCCCACCCCCTGACTCTGCAGCCAGATGCCTTGACCATTGAGGTATTCAGCAGTTTTGTAAGAGTGCATCAAAAAATGTGGGCTTCAGTTCATGGAAGCTTATGAGAAATACACTTTTCTCGCAGTAGAGAATGCATAAGGTTTTTTCCCCTACTACTATAGGTCCCATAATTCTTCAGCCAGAAAGGCTGATTCTTCTTCTTCTTTCTTCTTCTGAGACAAGAACTGTCATCACAAAGTTCAAAGAAAGACAGGAACCAAAGGATAACTGGGAACCAACATTATATGAGTTCGCCAAGTGTAAATGAGATTAGCTGAGGGCTCTTCCAGACAGATCATTTGTCCTCATTAAAGTAGGGGGTACCATACTGATATTGTTAGTGCTTTTCCTGCTGTTCATACAATTCTCCTTGGTCTTCTTTAGTACAGTGACTTTTTCCCCTGTTGCCCCTCCTGAAAGCATGATTCATTTTACTACCATTTTGTCCTGTGGGAGGAGTTCAGTGCTTTGGTGCTTTGCTTTCGAAGTTTCATGTCTGCAGTAAGAGCTTCCTAGTCAGAAGCTTTCAACTGGCATTAAAAAGCAAAGCAAAGCTTCAGTAGAGAAGCTCCAGCAGGGAAGTAGATTCCTTGGATTTTTCTTAAAGATCTCTTAAAGAGAAGCATCTCTCTTAAAAAGAAAATGAGTGGGTTTTAAAAAAATTTGGATACAAACCTCAACATACCATGAGCTTCTTTAGCACCATGCAGCCAAATAAATAAATAAATAAAAATTATTTAAAAAAGAGTGAGAGAGGATGACGAAGAGGAAGATCAAATACTGCTTGTGGACGAGCTCTGGTTTTCAAATGCAAACTCAGCAAAAATTCTCCCATGTTCCTGCAGGGTCTTTTGACTCTCTTTCTAACTCTCTCAACAGGAAGGGGGGGGTCTTTTGTGGGTCATCCGCTTCTGAATCTTTCACCTTTTCCCATCCAACGATACATTACCATATCAATATCTGTGCTGAAAGAGGACAAAATCTTCCTTGAGTTGCCTCCGTTGAGGTAGACTTCTCCATGAACTTGATGTGGCTAACATTAGTATGAAGATGGTGGCATTTCATCTCTCTCTCTATGAGTGAGAGGCGCGGGCTTACCCGTAAGTGCTATTTTATTTCTGGGCGAGAGTATAAAGTGTTTTTCCCTTCATAATTTTTGATGTAAAGGCTAAATTGGGCCTGAGAAGAGGGACAATGCAACTTTAAAGCTCATTAGTATTCCGCCACCGTCAGCCGACCAACAGCGGTTATGTATTTTTGCAAGTATGCATCTAATTTATTGTGGAGAACACAATTTACATGGGTAGTCGGAGCCTGTTTTATGTCCTCACAAATAGATGTCTCAGCTCAAGCATATAATGGCTGAAGCAGCAGGCGCAAATACGTCCTAAATCTTCTAAATGTGCTTTACAAAAATGTAACTGAGGAATATAAAACAGATCAATTCTTGCGTGTTATATATTGGTTTTTGATTTACAAATCTAATCTGGGGAAATTTCTTTAGAAATGGGTGTGTGTGTGTGAGGAGGGGGGTCATTTCCCCCCCTTCTCATTACTTTTTTTTTTGAGGGGGGGCAAGGGCAAGGATGCCCAAGACCACCTTTTGACAGGGTTGATTCTGAGCGGAAATTGTGGCTCCGTCTTCTAGGAATCAAAAGGGAAACATTTCGGAACTTTATTGATAGAAAGGAAAGGAAGTGACCAAAAGCAGGATACATGAGAGAAGAACTTTCCCTAACACAGTTGTTTTGGACTACAAGCCCCATCAGCCCCAGCCACCATGGTTAAGGGTGACAAATAACTAAAGCGTGAAAAATATGGACAGCACCACCACAGGGGGAGATTGTGAAGCAACATTTAAAAATAATTAATGTTATCAGACACAACAAAATGTGTTCCTTCTTTCCTAGAACTCCAGATCATCCTCAAAGAATTGTTGTTGTGAGGAGTTAAATTCTCCCTTAAAAGCAAGTGCTCTTAAAGCAACTAGAACTAGAAGGCATCACTTGAACTCAGAGCTTGGAAGTGTGAGGTTTCCGAATGCCACAGCCGGCATAGCCAGTGAAACAAACAATTTTGGCCAGGGTTTTTGCTGTGTCTTTTCTTCTACTTGTGGACGATCTGTCACATGACCAGTTGTGTTACTAGGTTGTGCAGTCAGTTGCACAACTAGTGCCTAAATAAGTGTGCAGCAGAGAGCCTATGAAATAACAGCCACCACTAGTTTGATTGCTGTTCTATGCTCTGCAGTTCCAGCAGGATAACTCATCTTCAGTGTTAATCCTACTTTACTTTATCTATCTATCTATCTATCTATCTATCTATCTATCTATCTATCTATCTATCTATCTATCTATCTATCTATCTATCTATCTATCTATCTATCTATCTATCTATCTATCTATCTATCTATCTATCTATCTATCTATCTATCTATCTATCTATCTATCTATCCAATTTATATCTCCCCCCACCACACCAACTCAAACTGTTATTGTATCCCTAAAAACTAGTTAAGCACAATAACCACTAAAATCTTCACCAAAGGTGAGCAACTGTAGAGAAGCCATAGCATCCTGAACAGATGGCCATCCAGATTTTGCTGAACTGGTTGGAGAGGAGGACAGTCCATTACCTCCTAAGGTATATTGCTGGGAGCTTTTCAGACGACTGGGAGCTTTTGTCCAGTGTTTAGCCAAAATCTGTCCCCAGGTGGTTCTAACCTGACCTCTGGAGCCGTGATGAAAAATTCATCTCCTGCCTGTCTCGTGAACTTTAGATCAAGGTTGAGCAAAATGTGGTCTGTCTGTCTAGCTGTCTTTCTGTCTGTCTTGCTGTCTGTCTATCTGTTTATTTGCTTATTTATTTGTTTCATTTGTGTCTCAGCTTTCCAGTTAAAAATAGCACTTAAGACTACTATCAGTAAAAGGAAATTAAGCAAGGAAGCCATGAAAATTTTCACCCAGGAACAACTGAAGAGAGAAACCACTCAGTGCCATAATCCACAGACAGCAAAGCAGTTTATTAGAATACCAGTTTGAGTACACGTGTCTTCATACCCTAGAAACAGAAAAGAGGGAAATGAAAAATTAAAGCATGCTACATGCAAAATATGTAGGTGAGGAAAATCACAGACTGTGACAAAGAGATGCCTTTTAACTGTTGAGGGAGTATCTCTGCAAAAACCATGGTTATATAATGGCAACCAGATTTCTCTACTCTAGCGTACACAAACCCAAGTTAACATTCCTCATATGACTTTGTTTCCAGACCAGTCCACATCCTAGCTGCTCCCTTTGAACACCTTCCAGTTTGTGAATATCTTTTGGAAAATGTGGTGCCCAGAACTGGACACAGCAGTCCAGCTGGAACCTGGCCCTGAGGCCAAAGAGAACCGAAGGCATTTCTTGATTAGAATAGAAATTGGAAAAATCACTTACCTGGATGACGACTCCCAGAATTAAAACACTGTCTGGAAAAGTAAGTCTTCTGTTCTCCCTGTCGGTTTCTCCTCCAGTCAGCACAATCCAACCATGGTTTGAAGGGTTAATGCCAACTGCAAGTCAAATTTTCATTTTTTGGAATAAAAAAAGGGAGGGGAGGGGAAAAAAAGCAAACTTATTCCCAATGCACACACACACTCCCCCCCCCCCCCTTTAAAACAAACTGGCTTCTAAAAAGAATTAGTTCTAGTCTGTGAATTCCCCCTTTGGTGCTTAATAATAATTAGGCCTGTCAACCAATGGAGACGTTTTCTCCTGATCATTCTTCTGCATGTCAACTGATGGATAGATTTAAGTTTGCATGTTCTCACCACTCCAGATTAGACACTTTTTGGAGAGAGATCCAGTTCAATACACAAAAGCCAGTATACTTTGAGATCAGTGAGAGAGAGTACAGTGCAGTAGTGGACTTGGTGATCCACAGGGTCCTTTCCAGCTCTGCAGTTCTAAGATGATGATGGTAATGATGTCTGTTGGGCTGGACATCTGGATTCAAATCCTCACTGAGCCATAATATTCACCAGGCGACCTGAATATCAATAAAATGCCATGAATGGGTCTGTCTTTCTCTCAGCTTTACCCACCAAAAAGGATTGTTATGTTAAGGATAGAGTACAGAATAGAAGAGGTACGGAAGCTGCCTTGAGCCTTTTTGAAAATAGAAATATAAGCAACAAATTGATATTCTGCTTTGATGTCTATCTATTGATAGATATGGTGTTATTAGGCCTATCCGGGGATTAAAAAAAAAGATTTCCACCAGCATTATCTCTTGTGCACCCCCCAAAACATATTTCAAGACAAAGTGCTCCAGAAATTCGCACTTTTTTCAAGGGTTCTAGTACGTTTTGGAAAAATGATATAAGAGTAGACTTTACAAACATTTAAAAACAGTACCAACTAAAAATGCATACAGTTAGAAAATATGCTTAAATACACTGTCGTTTGTAGGAGAAATGTATACAAAAATCAAGAAACATGTAATATGCACTTTCTGAAATTTGGATACAGAAAATGCACAGGAATTCCCATGCAGGAAGGGAAAAAGACCCAATTGCGTGGGTCAACTAGAGTAGACCCACTGAATTAATAGGATTTAGGTAAACGTGCTACACTAAGCAACAGGATTTCATCCAATAACTACTCGAGTTGGGACTATAGATTCGGTTTAAGACAAAGTCTTGCAAACGGAGCAAAGGATGGCAATGAAAGAGGGCAACCAAATTAAGAAGGAGAGTGTCTCACACCTTTGACTTCACCTTTGACAGAGAGGTACCAATCAGGAATGGATTCTGTATAGAGCAGGAGGGGGTGCATCATCACAACTTTTCATAAGTACACATTCCCAACTCTGATTAGGAGCCACTTATGGCACCGACACTTATCCTGACATGTGAGTGTGTGTGTGCATGGGCATGCATAAAAGATAATGCCCTTCTACTTCCTACTAAGTGTGCTTGAGCTTCTAAGCTTCCTTTGAACCCCTGCTACAATGCATTCCAGATCCTTTAGCTATTGGATGGGTTTCCAAAGGAACTGAATGAGTATCATCATCATCACCACCTTAGACCTGAAGAGTTGGAAGAGACCCTTTGGACATCGAGTCCAGTCCTTCTCAAGGAAGCCCAGTGGGGAATCGAAATCCCAACCTCTGGCTCCGGAGTCAGACACCTAAACCACTGAGCTATCCAGCCAGCTCAGAAGGGGTTTCTCATTCCCTTCTTCTGGGGATGTCCTGGGACTGTGCAGCTTGTCCAAGGCCACCCAAGCTGGCTCTTCTCCCAGAAACCTAACCCACTGAGCTATCCAGCAGTTCCTCAAACAGTTGAAGATGTGAAGAATCTGCATATGGAAACTGGAACCTGAGATCCAGCTATCGGAGGACAATCACAAAGAGAAGCGCTCTTTCTTTTCTGCATTCTGGGCTTGTTTTAGCGCTGGCCACGGATCGCAGCCACTGTGTTCATTACAGTTACAAATGTGTGCTCTTGATAATTATCCGAAATGTGGGGGAAGGGCAGGGTGGAGAAATCCACATCTCATCTCTCTCTCTCTTCGCTCCCCCCCTCGCTAATTAATTAATAGTTTAAATGTCATCATGATGGGGAGTTCTCATCAGCAATGAAAGCTGCGGGGGCTGTTTGCGACCTAGCCTCCTCCTGTTTTAAGTGCCGGCACCCTGGGGTTCAAATTAATTCTGAAAATATTGGGGAGGGGGTGAATGAAAGTCAGTTATTCTGTCCTCTGGAATATATATCTGTGGAGAGATGAGTGCCCTTCCAATGCACTCACTATCCCCTCACCCACAAAAGCCAGAGGAGCATGGGGAGAACTCCCCTCCTTGATGCCCAATTATAGTTAGCGACCAAAAGATTATATGAACACAAAAATATTTTAAATTGATCACAGATTCGTTGAAAGGCAGTGAAAGCAGGTGACTCCATTTTGCTGGGGTCATGAATCTGCTCCGGGTTTTGAGCCAAACTTTAAAGGAGCTATCCATATTGCCAGACTTATTTGGGGGGCAGGGTTCAGCACCATTGACAGCTGCTTTAAAAATCTGTACTAAATCCCAGGACAGATTCACTGCTTCCATGCAACCCAACCCCTTCAGCCTCCACTGCTTGAAGATGGTGAGTGGGTAACTCTGTCACGGAAGGCAGGACTGTGATGGTTTTGATAATTCTCACTGAATTTATTCGCTCTGTACCTGCTGAGACTTGTTGTGAAACAAAGCCCACTTTATCTCAGCAGTCTGAACATTTATGATTTCTGCATGCACTTTGGAGTTATAAAATGTACCACAAACCAGGGGTATATTCTTTTTATAAAAATGCAGAGGACTAAAAAATACACTTAAAATAAAAATAGGCACAAGTACAATTTAATCAATGGGAAAATATGTAGAAAATGAATACGTTTGGTGCATTAATAGATTTGTGCAGGTCAGAACATGTGGACCAAAAACGCCCATGGATTTCCACCTGAGGGGAAAATAAAGTCTTCACCTGTCTTTCATTGAGTTACGTCCTTTCTAGGGATGTACCATTCATATATTTTGGATCCCAACCTGCAGAATTCTCCAGGAATTCCTCAGGTAAAGCTCTGTCCGCAGATCCACACTACAGGCACCTTTGGACGCCTATATTTTGCTCACCTGGAGCAGGGCCTGCCTTGGAGGCTCCATGCCTGACTTGGCGATGTACTTCCTGTCACTAATGTATGAAAATGACAAGTGCTACAGTGCTTTCTGGGCATCACAGTTCTTTGGGAGGCGCCCTCTAGAGGACTGCAAGACTACGGCTCCCAGAAAGCACTGCAGTACTTTACATTTTTGTACATTTATGCAACCCCCCCCCCTCTTTTTATAGGCTCAGATGTATTTATTTTTATATACTCATTCATACGAACATGCTTTTACTAAATCTTCTCTATAGCTGGCTGGATAGCTCAGTGTATAGGAATACCTGGCTGAGAATTCATTGACTGGGCCTCCTGAGAGAAGAGCCAGCCTGGGTGGCCTTGGGCAAGCTGCACAGTCGTCCCAGGGCACCCCCAGAAGAAGAGAATGGGAAACCCCTTCTGAGTCTTCTCTGCCCAGGAATCCTTGGAAAGGGTCCCCATAAGTCAGAATTGACTCGATGAAAGAAAATAGCAGCTGCTCGTGGAATGGACATTGGAGGAAAATTGATTAGTGTCGCCTGTTCAGAACCCCCCAAATGCCTCCCAAACCTTTGTCTTCTACCAAAGTGGGTTGCCCATGATTAATTACCCTGTTTCCCTGAAAATAAGACCTAACCTGAAAATAAGCCCTAGTATGATTTTTCAGGGTGCTCGTAATATAAGCCCTACCCCAAAAATAAGCCCCAGTTAAGTGAAACCCTGCCCTCTACCATTGTGCAGTAACCAGAAGAAGATGACACGACTGTATTTGAATAAATGTAGATTGTTGTACATGGAAAAATAAAATAAAACATTCCCTGAAAATAAGCCCTAATGCATTTTTTGGAGCAAAAATTAATATAAGACCCTGTCTTATTTTTGGGGAAACACGGTACTGTAATCTTTCTTTACAATATTTTCAAAATTGCACTTTTGTGTACAATGTTTTCCAACTGTACACATTCATAGCCCCTCACATTTAAAAATATATATTCATGGTATGGTATCCACCAATATCTAGTGTCATGCAGTGGATAGAGTGATGGCCAGGACTCAAGAGGCCTGGGTTCTAAAATCGCCACTCAGCCATGGAAGCTCAAGGGGACATGTGTGGAACTGGTAAAACCAATCCTTTAATATCTCACTTACCTTGAAAGCCTTATTAGGGTCACCGTAAGTTGGTTCCGACTTGACGGCACATAACAAATGATATGTAACACATTTCTCAAAATGCCCAAATGTCTCACAAATGTGAGGATTTTTGAGGGAAGGTGTGCTGATTCTCATAAGGAATCTGGTGATATACATAACCAATATTTTTGGCATGAATTTAAAGCCCGGTGAAACATTGTTTTATCCCTAATATTTGGTGACTAAATCATATTGCTTAGGGTGCGGAGAGATGGCTACTTCCCCCAGTCCCCCAACCAGCTTTAGAGCAGAGCTAGTCTCTCCAAGTCTTAAAAGAAACCCTGAATAATCTTTTTTCCACACACACACACACATATTTGTATAAATTAATTCTTCTGTTGATGAAGCTAGGATTATAGAAAGGGAGGGAGAATTCACTTCACACACTTACCTGGGAGTAAGTCCCATTCAACACCAGGAGGCTTACTCCCAAGTAGACATGTCTGAGGTTGCATGGCTCCCCACTCCTTTTAATATTTCAGGTTTCCCCCCATCTTTTCATTAAAAAGAAAGAAAGAAAGGTTAGCAAAAGAGGAATCCAATCCATGTCATTGTCTTTCCTTATTGTCTGCATTAACCTTCCCCATGGTTACTTGTTCTCTGTAATATTACACTTGTCTTACTGCCACACATGAATACTCGAGCCAATTTTGTCATGCAAATGAATTCAGTCGGATTGTAAATTGCGTGAAGGAGCACCGGTTTATCAAGAAACCTTCTGCATGCATGCCATAGCCAGCTGGTTTCTCCTGTTCACACTAAGGGCACCATGTTTTTCTTCTTCCCCCTGCCCTAGACATATGAACACCAGTCGTTTGAAAGTTGTTGTTTTTTTAATGACCACAGCAACCAGTGTTCTTAATTGTTTACATAGGTAATATGTTTAGAGGGAAGAAGAACATCAAAATAATCCGTGCAATATGAAGAAAACCAAATTAGGAACACTTGTTGCTGAATATCTATTTATCTATGTGTGTGTACATGTATACATATATATACATACATATGTGTATATGTATACACATACACAAACATTCATACACGCATGTACCAGTATTTCTTATTATCTTAAGAATCTTGCATAGATTTGCTGTTTAGACAGTCATTATCTCGTTCTCCTTTTCCCTCTACAAAGCTGACTGAGAAAAATAAAGAGCGGTTGTGTAGGATCTCAGAGCTGGTAACCAGGATGGTTATGGTAGCAGGAAATATGACTCATAGAATTATAGGATAATGGAGTTGGAAGGGGCCCATAAGGCCACTGAGTCCAATTCCTTGCTCAGTGCAGGAATCCCAACATATATTTACTGTGATCTTAAATTAAAGCTTTATAACATCTCAGACAAAGAGCAAAGGAAATCATATGGAGACAGCTGCTTTCCTATTTTGGGAAGGGAAAACAATAGCAAGACATATGGTAGTTGCTAGTGGTGTGATAGATAATTTTAGAAGGGAGACACAGTGGCTTGAATCCACCTGGCAGTCCCTACTAGTCCACTGAATCAATGGGATTTGTGGGCTCAGCATTCTGCAATGGATACGATGGGGTCGCCTGTACTTGAGCCTACTTATTGGTTTTAGGCCAGCAGACTTGTAGCGGAAGGCTCTCTAAAGATCAACCTCTCAAAAAATTGGTTGGCTTTTGCTGTTGGAGATACTTTCCAATGTAACATATTGAGAGCAAAAAGAAAAAAGGCCTTATGTTTGTTTTCTGGGAATCATGATGCAGATAAGTAGAAAGGATAATGAACTGGTTTTCAGTAGATGGGCCCCATTCAAGTAGACCAGCTTATCGGGGCTAGGAAACAAGAGGGAAAAGAAAGGGAAGGGTACATGAAATCCTAATGCTGACCCTAATCACAACCCTAACTGTACCCTTGAGGACTAGGTTGTGCATAAGTCCCCCAATTTGGTCTTCGTTTTGGACTGATGTACGTACATGAGACTTGGAGAAGTCATAGAATCTAATGAGAGGAAGGAGACCTGACAGATTTCAGAGAAGCTAACTTCAAAGGTTTGGGCACTTTAAAGGTGTTTTTCTTTTTCAAAAGAGGAAAGGAAAGGGCTGGATTGTGCTCTATCCAGTTCAATTGCAAACTTGAGCTGGGATCACAATCTATCCTTTCCACTTCCATCCAGATTGTTTACAAATCGGTCTGAATCGGGTCGATCAGTTAAGCCATTTGGGACTTGTTCAAATCCAGGACACAGTGCTATTGAATACCATGGGATTCTCTCTGAGATCAGAAAATGTGCCACCGTACACTCAGTGCTTTCTCCCTCTCTCTCTGTTCTGATTCATGCAAGTTAAACAGAGCCTAGAAATAAATTAATAGCCAAGGGTAAGCTTGGTGTGATGTGCTCCAAACATCTTGCCCATTTGTTTATAACGGCACACCAGCATTTCCTGATACATTCCAACTACAGCATTATTAATGTATTTGCTTCTAATGTAATTTCCTTTGGTGTCTGATTGTTTATCACACACCAGTCTGAAATCTTTAATATGGAGATTATACACATTCTATAAATTAAACTATAATCATGTAACAAGATATGCATTATTGTACATATCTGACATAGCTTCGAGACCTTGAAACTCCACTTGAAATTTGGCACAGATATTAATAGTACTCTGGAGCTGTACTCCTTGGGAGTATTTTGTTTTTAGAACAGATTAATTAATTTTACTTTAGTTAGTTTTTATCTTTGGGTCTTAGTATTTATGCATTTGCGGGTGATGGGTGGGTTGTTGTTGTTTTTGTTGTTAGCCACACTCGTCACTAGATGGGTGGGAAAGAAATGTAAATAATAAAGAAATGAAATAAAATAAAATACCGTATTTTTCCGTGTATAAAACGACACTTTTTCCTTAAATAATTTGAGAAAAAAATGAGGGTTGTTTTATACACGGAAGGCAGCTCTTTACTGCTGCCTTTTGCGAAGGCACAGGGCTTAGCAAAAAGGAAGGGGAGGCGTTTCTCTCTTCCTTTTTGCTAAGCTCCGTGCATTCTCAAAAGGCAAGGAAAAGCGGCAGTCACTTTGACAGCGGCTTTCCTTGCCTTTTGCCAAGGCACGGGGCTTAGCAAAAAGGGAGCCCTTTGATCCCTGATTTTTCTAATTTGGGGTTAGAAAAGGAGAGGGTCATCTTATACATTGTGCCGTCTTATAAACGGAAAAATACGGTAATCTTTCTGTAGCCTGCAGTACCATCTTCAGTCACTAAGTGGCAGACTTTATTAACCTTCCCTGAACATAAAGCTACAGGCTGATCTGGGACTCCCATTTCTTCAGAGGGTCTTTTACAGTATTGTAAAAGATAGAGTTGTGGGGAGGATTCATCCCTTGGACCAGAGACTGGAAAAGTTAATTTAAAAAACTTCCCTATTACATCATTCACCATATCAATGTGCTTTAGTGGACAAAATGTCAGAATAAGGCTCAGGAGACCTGGATTCAAATTTCCACGCAGCCGTGGGCACAAACTGGGAGGTGACCATGGGAAACAACTCCTTGAACATCTCATATACCTAAAAAATCCTATTAGGTCATCATAAGTCGGAAGCCGCTTGAGGGTGCATAACAACCAATGCACATCTCTTCCATACCATTAGAGCCCCACCAGTGGTCCAGATAACAGTGGTGGGATACAGACATTATCTAGCATGATGCAAGACTTCCATTACTAAGAATTCACTTTTACTCAGTCCCTGCTCTTTGCAAGCATGACTGACGTCTTCCACTGGTCCTGCGTGCCACTGAGTTGTCTGGCATGCTAGTAATAACTTCAGACACTTTTAATCCTGCATTCGCCCTGTCTACTGACTACTACTGTAAATGATAAATACAATAACAGAAAGCCTGGAACTACGAAAGTGTCCATCTTGGGGAAAGTAGGCTTTTTTATCGTGATGGGCCTCCTGTTCTTTGATTGGTGGGATGGATCATACAAAAGGTGGAGAACTCTTGCTCCATATGACCCTAAATGGACCTGTGCCTCTGGACAGGCTGAGGAGGCCTCCACCAAAGAGTAAATGGAGGGTTCAGTCTCCAGATCCCAAACCAGCAGGTTGAACAGCATCAGCTTGGCCAAACATCCTTCCCAAAACATCAAATGCCATCTCTACAAAAACACCCAACAAGCTTAGAAAAGGTGACAACTTGGACACGGAGGCTCTTCTGATGGACCCATTTAGAGAAGAAGACGAGTGTTGTGGTGGTGATGGCTTTCTGGTGCCCAACCTGGACGAAAGTGCAGAACACTGAAGGCAAAGTGGAAAAGTATGCGTCAGCTTTTATTTCCTCCCAGAAAACGGCTTTATCTCTTGCTCCCTCCCACGCCGACCCATCTCGTTGTGCCATCATTACCTTTCCATTTCTCCCTTTCCTTGCCCAATCTCTACTACTTCCCCCCCCCCCCATACACAAAAACATTCGGAATAAGGAGGTTTGGGCGCCTCTTCTCTCTCTCCCCCCCCCCCCAGTCCATTTTTAAGTGTAACAAAAAGATTAAATTGTTTACGAGCGACAAGCTCCGTCTGCCTGGATGAGCTGAGAGAGACAAAGCCCGGCATTCCAATTCTCCAGCGCCCTTCGCCTAGTTGTTCCCAGCGCAGCCACTAATTCTTTTATCTGGCCTCAACACTCAACGCATTATGCGCCTTCATATAAAAAAAGAGAGAGAGAAGAAGAAGACGAAGAAGAAGAAGCAGCCTTCTGACTGAAGCAGGCAAAATTACTGTTCTCTCCGCTGTACCTCCGATAACAATCTCTTGAATACTGATGAGTCTGTACCCCCTCCTTTGTACCCCCTAACTCTTTGGCGGCGCAAAGCGACCAACACAGGTTGGTCTTTAACCCTTTATCTTTAGCAAGCAGAAAGACAGAAGAAACATCTTACTCAGTCGGAGGGGAAAAAAAGGGGGGGGGGGACCCGGGGAGAAAAAAATAGCATAGAGAAGAATTACTGTTATCTTCTAAGCAGAAGAGGAACAGCGGCGATAAGGAAAGCCCGAAGAATTAAAAAGAACGCAACATCCCGACTGTAAATTCACACGCATAGCCGGCTTCTATTTGTCTGTCACCAGGGCCCATAATTTTCTGAGGTTGTTTTGATAGACTTATTGTGAAGACTGCATAGGAAAGTCATCAGCATTTGTTGCCTGTGAGCGTTATTGTCGGGGCGAGCCGCATGGTTATAGACTGGAGGGAGATAATGGTTGGAGTATAAAAGAGATAAAGTCCGAACCTCTTCTCATTAAGGACTATCAGCACCTCTGCAGGCTCCACAGTATTGAATGACTGGTGAGGATGGCCTGGGCATAAATTAAAGTGGGTGGCGGTGGCGATGGTGGTGGAAGAAACCAACCCCTAAAAGGCAGCATCGTTATTCCAGAGAGGGGGATGTTATAATGACCTGCCACCGGCTCAAGACCTATTTACTCCCAAGACGGTCAATAAATACTAAGAGAAGCTACTTTGGGGTGACCAGCTCTAGCACCCTAGCGATCCGTCTGTGAGACATACATCTGTCGGCAAGCGTACTTGGGCGTCGAGGTGGGTCTGGTTGCCATCTTTTTGTTCCTGGCAAAATTAGCTTGCCTGAAAGATGTGCTTGGTTTTGTATTCCGCCCCCTCCCCAGTTGGACCCGATTGCAAATATTTATCAAGTTGACAGTCATTGCTTACTGTGAACAGAACACCCTCACCGCTGCGGCCAAAGGTACAGTGTTTTGTGGAAACCAGCAAACATTTCTGAGTGTGGAGGAGCGTTGCCTAAGCCTTTGGGGTGCCACCAGTCTCTGCCTGGAGTACAATTGAAAGCAAATCAGGCATTTGCTGCTTAAACCAAGAGTTGGTTAACTGGAGGCCCTCTAGATATTATTGGATGATAACTTTCATCAGCCCTAGGCAGCAGAGCCAAGAGGAGGGATGATGGGAACAGCAGTCAATTAACACCTGGCAGGATAAGTGATGTCTTTCTCCTGGAACAGAAGCAATAGTTCAAGGCTGGGGAAATGGTGGCCAACCAGAGAGTTGCTGGATTCTGGTGCCCATCAGCTTCATACAAGCTGGCCAAGGGAGAGGGATTATGGGTCCTGTAGTTTATCACGCTCTGGAGGACCATAGGTGCCCCGGTTCTCCTCAGCCATCATGATTGCACCCAGAAGATAGATGGAATATTGAGGCTCCTGCTTTGCTGGAAGCCATCTTTGGAGTTAACATGCAGGTTAACCCTAACACTCCGGGTCATCTCCTGCTCCCTGCCTGTCCTGTCCTGTCCCTACACCAGGTCTCTACCCCTAGACTGGATGGATTTGAGCAGCTCATAATATTTCCCACAGTGCCCTGTTGTGTCAATAGGGGATTGTATTTGAGAAAAAGTAAAGGTGTACAGCGCTGAATACAGTGAGATTTTTGCTACTGGGGGATGCATGGCCAGCTTCAGCACATTGACACACAGGAAGGGAGTTTGTCTGAGGGCCTTCTCAGATGTAGAACCAGAGTTCATCTCAGTGGTGAGATTTGAACTATTATTTATTAATTAGTTGCATTTATTTCCCACTTTTCCTCTAAAGCCAGCATGCCCTATCCTGTGAGTTGGGTCAGAAAAATTAGTTGACTGTCACAAAATGAGTTTCGTGGTTCAGTAAGAACCTGAACCAAACTAACCCAGGCTGGATGACAGGTAGCTAAATGACCTTTATTTACAAACGCCAGAGTCCCTATCATTGAATGTGGTCGTGTGCCAGTAAGGCACACCACATGCTTTTGTTGTTGTTTAAAACAAGATACACGGTATTGCATGCTTCTTTTTAGAACAGAATTGTGGTCCCAGAACTTGTTGGGAAGAGAAGGCCTTCTCCGAAATGAGACATGTTGTCCTTAGAAAGTAAAACAAAAGGTGCCTTCTTAATTGAGGCATTCTCCTGCCTGTGTCCCCTTGTGGAATGCGGTTAAGAAGGGCACAGGGCTACAACTGGTCTGCAGATCCATCAAAGGTTGCCCGCCTTTTCTCTAACCGCTGAACCGTACCAGCCCCAAACCAGGGACTCTTCTCTCCTGAGGCTGGCCTCTTCCTCGCAACACCCCGCCATCTCTTGGATGCAACACCAGCCTGGAAATCAGCCCAGGAGGACCGGAACAGACGCCGCTTCCTCGAGATTTCGGAAACAAAGGTCATCGTGAAGATGTAGTGTCAGATCGACACATTTCTATGGAGCTGGGTTGTTCTGAAATGAGAGATAGCCATTATAGCCTGCCCTTAGGGAGGAGAGCATGTTGTTATCAGGGAAACCACCTGGTTTGTGTTTTGTCATGGTTTCCCCTCAGAGACTCTCCAACACCCTGAAAACACTTGAGGGAGGGCAGCTCGGTGGCCATTTTGCGTGCCTTCCACAATGAAGGGCCCCAGACAAAGGACAGGGCCTCTTTGCCTCCGTTCTCGATCTCCACCGGCTCGGCCGAAGCAGCAAACCGTCTCCTCTCAACGCATTTAGCGAATGACCTTATGGATTTCGGAGATGACTCTGACATCTCCACCAGGAAGGCTTGCGCATCAGCTTAAACTTTTATTTTCCTGAAAGGCCAAAAAAAGAATTACTTATCTCGCCTCCCCAGTCTTCGCAGGCCCTGTCGCTCTTGACAAAACCTGGGCCCTCTATGTCACTCAAGGGCATCATCCTTTCCAGCTTCCATCTTCTCATTTCTTCCCTTCCCATCGCCTCCGTGGAGTGCTTGGGAACTTTTAAAAAGGGGGTTGTGTGGCATCAAACAACTTCAACACCTGGAGAAACCACCCTAAAGCAAAAAAAATTAAATTAAATTAAATTTAAAAAAGGGGGGGTGTCACTGGGTAGGGCAGAGAGAAAGCAAACAGGTTGTCACAATTTTTCTCATCTTTGTCCAAAAATTAAAAATAACACATCAAGAGAACTGGGCCAAAAAAGTGGGTGGGGGCAACGGCCATGTGACTTTTTTTATTCCTACATGAGAGTGCAAAGACCATCATCCCCCCCCCCCCCTTTACAGAAGGTGGAGGCTTTTTTCTTCAGGAAACCCTTGTATTTTGTGCAAAACCCAAAAGGCTCTGCACGAAATACAAGGTTTTCCGCACCAATTGCACACAGACGCAAACCTCAAGGAATTTTACACACACACCTACACAGGGCCTGTCCACTACATCCTGGAATTTGATGCGATCCAGATGGTGATTAAATGGTCCTTATATCAAGGACCATTGGTCCTTATACCAAGGAACATTGGCATATACCAAGATCCAGGTTAAACAGTGCAATCTGTTTAACTCAAGGACCCGTCCAGGAAGGCTGAGCTTTGCATCTCAATGAATCGTCTCCAAAAGATTGCATGCCCTAACCCTATACCAGAAAGGTATGGGTCAGCTCTTAAAGGGGAAGGATGGATCTCCCCTTTAAGCAGAAACACAAGAGGTTGAGGTCTTTTTTTTCTGCCCCAAACAGTGCTATCAGAGAACCATATACCATAACTGTATGCCAGCGTGGACAGGCTCTCTCTCTCACACAAATCAATATTCTTCTTGCCGGATGAGATGGTGAGAACTTTTGTGCATGTTCAAAAAGTGAAATGCAAAGAAAAAAAGCACATTAAAAAAAAGCTCTCCCAGCTACTACACCCTATCCTCAACATGAATTGGGCAGCTTGGATTACACCTTTGAAGTTTGGACTAATAGCCGGAGCGGATTCTCTGTCTCCATGCTGTCAGGGGCCTCTGGCTTCAGCGCTGGCCATTTCCTTCTAGGTTTGCCCGTGAATCCTGCCCCTTTTGTAATGAAAAGGGAAATAAGTTAATCATGCTAATATGCTTCGGATTAAGGGACAAGCAGCCCTCCCACATTTTAGCGTCAAAGGCTGCGCTCCTGGAAGAATTTGCTGTAGGAGAGAGGACAGAAGCTATGATAACGGTTAATTTTAGGTGCCCTCTGCTCCATCCGTTCCATCTTCGTTCATTGCGTTCGGTGCCACTGCAGCTAATGAGTAACTTGGTATTCATGCACGTCCTTCCATGTTACTTATGCCTCTGATCTCTCCTAATGGAAAAGCTGATTGCCATCAGGAAGTTATGTGGAAATATTTTTTAAAAAGATGAGGAGGGATGTCAGGGGAAGAGGGAGATGGAGCAAAATAAGATCCGATCCGTGGAGGAATTTCACGGTTGCAAATGATAGCGCCCAAATACTGAGGGTCAAATAAATTTGGAATGTTAACAGGGTCCATGTTGAAGTACCTTTTTCATTTATGGATTTACTGACTTTTGAATGAGTTTCAATCTGAGCAAAAGTGGACTGTAATTCTGCCTTAATATTTTTTTTTTAAATCTTTGCTTAATGTTCCTACGTACATGCTGTTCTGGAGTGGGCTTTGCCTGATATGGAAACCCATGACCAAGCATCCCTCCGCAAAACTCAGTACCTGTATAGAATATAGTCAAGCACAAACTCTGACACCAGTACTGAGTTCAAGTCTGTCAGTCGAGAAAACCCCGGACAGCGATCTCCAGCTGAGCTTGGAAAAATTACTTTAGGTTCTTAAGCCTGAGGTTTCAAGGAACCAGAGCTTTAAAAGAATATTTTAATTAGAATTGGGATACTCAGTGTAGTAACGGATAGAGTGATGGACTAGGACTTAGGCAGCCTGGGTTCGAATTACATGCTCAGCTGTGGAAACTCACTGGGTGTGTGGAATTGGTAAAACTACTCCTTAAATGTCTCACTTACCTTGAAAGCTCTGTTAGGGTCACTGCAGTAGGACTGTCGTATCAACAGGATCAATACCTGTGGTTTCATTTGTCCGCTGCCTGAAAATATGGAATAAAAAACCCCAGAAAAATGTGTTTCCAAGGTGTATTACCAAAATGGACCACTAGAGGGAATCAGAGACTATGTTATATAGAGAGAGTTTCTATGCCCACACTTTTTTAGCATCTACAAGGGGAGGGCTTGGAACCAATCCCCCACAAATACCGCGGTCCTAAGTGTATAAATCAGTTCTGACAGCACATAACAGAACATAATTAGAACTGGTATTCTTCAAAGTACTTGGCTACTGCTAACTAACTAAGCAAGCACAGCATAGGAGAGCCTTTTTTTTTCTTTTTTCTTTTTTAAAGAGAAGGTTGTCCCCCGACCGGCACATCTCATGCTAGGCATGCATTTGTTGCTTCCAGATGTTATGAATATCCGTGGGATATTCTAACTCCAGGTGTTCTGGTGCAGAAGTGCCATGTTTCAGGGTCTTTCTGCTCCTAGCCTTTTGTCTCTTGGCGATTCTACTCCTATGGCTGTAGAAGCGGGCAATGTTCCATGAAGTCTTACATTAAATATAGCAGTTAGTCTTTAAAGTGCCACAATGTCGTCTTCTTTCTTCCTTTTGTTGTTGTTGTTGCTGCTGCTGCTGCTGCTCTTGTTTTTTGTTTCTTGTTGGAATCCTTAAATTGGAGTCTTCAAATTTACAATCTCCTTTGCAGAACTTCACTTTCACTATAGATCCTGCAGCTTCAACAACTAGTCAGGATCATTTAGGAACTTTTCTGTTCTCCAACCATACCCCTGCCCCCCTGCCCAATGAAGAGTCCCTGAAGACTTGAAAGCTTACCTTTTATATGATATTTTAAAGGTCCTCAGCTCCTGAAAAGTTTGGATGAACATCCGGAGCAATTCACCAGCCTTCCTTGGATCCGAATCACTAGCTTTCTCTGCAGAATTGGAAGACAGAGGAGGAACCGTGGCCCGGGATCCTGTAAAAGTTGCTTTCAAGACCCTCCTTTTGCCAGAGTCCTTTTGCGGGATGGCCTTGAGCCCAGATGTCTCCTTGTTCCAGGCTAGGCAGAGGAGCATTAGGATACCTCCAGCAGATCATCACAGCTCATCCATGAAAACAGCTGGAGCAAAATTAGTTCTGGTTTCCACGCTGAAAGACGGCCTGCCTTGAAAGCCATCTAAGCCTTTGCCGAATCTGCATGTATGCTATATGTATTTGAGGTGGCTTTGCCATTTAAATCCACCTTGATTGCAAAGATCAACCTGGATGAGTCTCAGCAGGGGTTATTCCAGCTACAGGTTACCTCTTTTCCTTCCTCGCCTACTGCCTTCTTTTGCTTTAATTTAGTGGAAGGATGGTTCGGAGTGAAAATGTTTCTCCCCGTTTTCTCCTTGCCAAGTGATTGCTAGGTGAGCACAGATGACAAGGCTTGGAAATGTTACTTTTTTCTCCTGTAGGTTCTTGAATCCCCCAACCACCAAATCTTCCCAAGCACCAGGTGACATTGCAAGGGTCCAAGGTCACAGAATGGCAAGCCAAGGTCCTTCGTTATGATCCATTTGGGATAGCACCACCTTACTTGTAGTGCTGGAGCAGCCGGGCAAAGGTAGAGGTGAACAGTGAAGCCCAATACAAGAACTTTGCTTTTTTCATAGTGGAGGTTGGTGATTCCTCTTTTGTAGGGTGATGAATTCACTTTGGGTTTTAATCCAAACTTTGAAGGAGCCATCCAAGTTTATGAATCTTTTGGAATACTTTGGGAACAGCTCCTGCAAAGCTGGGGCAAAAACCTGGAGTGGATTCACCATCTCTGTGAAATCGGAGTCACCACCTTCCACTGCTTTGCCCCCATCCTTATTAGTCTACCATGTTATCAAAGTAACCAGAATGAAGAGGGTGGATTGTGGCTATAGTGGAATGCAAGAGGGGAAATAAAGACATATGGCTGCACCAGTGTTGAACCATGGACGCTGAGAATCACTATCATGGACAGTCATATCCACAAGAGGAGACATTGACTGTCACCTGATGGGCTTCCGTTGGGGGAAGTCCAGCAGTGGAGGTATTTTAAAACATCAAATGAGGGGGAGTGGATGCTCATGCTTTGGAGTATGGCCTGAACTGTGGGCTATCCGGTACTGCAGATAATAGGTGGACCTCTAGATAGGCTGTTCCCATTGGACGCACCTTGAGAAATCAGGTCTTATCACAGCCAAGAGTTATGTGTGTGTGAGGTTGAGGAAAGGTGATTATTGTATGGGCTTTGAGTGGAGAAGTCACACAACTCAGGCCCTGTATACTGCACCCCAGATCATAGCCATTTGTATCTTCCCCCATGCCCATTCATGGGATGTTTGTTTTAAACCAGAAATGCAAAGATCATGTCATGTCTCTTATGCCTTTTCCTAGGGTACACAGTAGGTTGGGGGCTTCTGTACATTTCTAATACGTCCTGACCTATAAGGAAACCCTGCTTTGTTAGAAGATTCCTCCCCATTTACATGCAGTGAGTGAAGTAACTGGACTAAAGCCAGTTACTGGCTGGAACTATTCTTTTCTGACTATAAGAGTTTATGGGTTTTAGGACTATAGGGTTTCACGATTATGATGTTTCTCTGCCTTAAGAGTACACTCCCCATACTTTTGGTGAATGTTGACCCATTTTGATCATATATGGTGTTGTTGACACCCCTCTCGCGGTTTCTTTTTCCTCCTACCAGAATTGGTCACATGGATGATCCCAAACAATCAGGGATTCTGCTGTAAATGAAAAGGCATCATAGCTGATTGACCATAGCACTGTAATGATGACCACTAAGTACAAGGGAAAGCAAAAAAGCAATGGAAATGTATGACACTATGCTTTTCTTTGCCAAGAATTCTTCTGTTTGTGAATTTATTTCCATTCATATTGAGATTATTTTTAATCTCATTTTGACTCTACCCTTGTTTTGATCTTGATACTTCTCCCACTCCATTTTCTCTCCTCCTTTCCTTTCTACTCCTGCTTTGGTAACCATCCAGAGAACATTTATTATTTTAGCGCAAATGCGTATTTCATTCATATTTCAATATTCCATTTCCATACAGCTGCTCTTAATAAATAAATAAAATTTTTATAACATGCGTACTTGGACCTATGGTTTGTTTGCAGGACACGACTGGGTGCTCCACCTTGTTCTGTGATATGTACTGAGCCATGAACTTAAAGGGAATATAAAATAGATTATGTGTTTTTTTTTAAAAAAATAAAATAACAGTACCTGTAGAAAAATGTGGCCGAGCAAGGTGAGGGATAGGTGAAGAGAAGCATCCAGCACCACCGCCAGGGGCTGCCCCTTACAACATTCACCAGGAGAGGGAGACAAAGATGAGAAAGTGAGAAGCAGGAAGGAAGGTGGATCTTGCAGTGCCATTCTCCATCTGAACATGATTGCCACCCAGCTGCACACTCTGGCTGCTTTTTGGCCGGCTATATGAATAATAAAGATCCCCAGGGGCAAATTGACAAAAAATCTGCCTTTGCAAACAAACAAACAAACAAACAAACACCTTTATATGGAAAGCACCATATAACCTACCAAGGGCTTGTTTGTACGAAAAAGAGGTGCCAACAAGACACAAACCCTGGTATATTTATATTAAAAGGACATGACACCATAGATATGTCTGATACACAAAAGTCCATGCAACAAACCAGCATTTGGCCCGGTTTCCCTGATTTGCACAGTTTCGCTTAATTTGTGCAAAACTACACCCTTCTCAAACTCTTGTTGGGAGGATTTCCACAGACTACGTCTCCCCTTTCCAAGAAGAGGGGCATAGTTTTGTGGTTCCTTGTCCTCACCTGGAAGGAGGAGACGGTCAAGGATTTAATCCCCTCGTTTCTGATCCGCCAGGGCCCTTTTTCAAGTCTACTTCTGATCGGTGTCTTGGTTCTCTTCACTCTTTCCTCTTGGCCCCTGTCGCTCTCCAGACCTCTAGCTGGTGAGGATGAAGAATGCGTGCTCTGGGAAAAGCACCCAAAGGCCCAACATGGATGTTGGAATCTGACTTGGCCCATTAACCCCTTGAAAGGAAGACAGCAGCCTTTGCAAGGGGTTGGGGGGGGGCGATCGGAGGAGGTTACAGACGATGTGAAATAATATAGTTGCTAACTGTCCAAGGCCGTCGTCCTCGACAGGTCTATCCGACTTTTGAAAAAAAAGCAAACGATGGAGGCAGTCAAGGGAAAGGGGGAAATTACAGGCTGCACAAAAGCAGGGAAAGGAAAAAAAAAAAGGAAAAAAAAAGGGGGAGCGCGCCATAAAAGAAAGTGGGCAACTATTATGGACCAAAACGACAACTCATTACAAAACAGCCAAATAAGAGAGAAATACAGCTTTGCCCGTAATGGCAGTTTACAAGGGAACATTGTATTGCAACATAACGGTGGCGCTATAATTTGCTCTAACAACTCCAATTATGCCTTTTATTGATTTGGCAACACATTTAATAGGAGTAGCCACACCTCTTGTGTTACAAATCATTAAAGGTGTTGAACAGTGTAATTTTAAAATTGTCCTCCCCCTACACATGTCAGGATGACAGTGTAATTTCCCCTCCGATTTCTCCCATGTAAACACACCACGGTCGTAGCAATTTCCCTTTACAAAGCCAAGATTGTAGCAGGCCGGGCTGTTTATTTTATTTATTTATTTGGGATGTGTATGTGCGTTGCATGTGTGTGTGAGTGTGTGTTTGTGTAGCAAGATCCATTTAATATTTCTTAACCCCCCATTTGTTCTCCTAATTGCTAGGACCTTTTCTTCTTATTTTAAAGGAAAAGGGGGGGGGGGAATCTGGAGGGGGGAGAGAAAACCAGCTTGCTGTTTAGCCATCTCCGACAACCACGTTAATTGTGTCTCCAATATGCTGATTGTTGCCAGGCTTTTAAAAAAGAAAACCAGCCACCTTTGGGGTTTAATTTGGAGCGGGCTTGGCTTCTCCAAAATGAGAATTTTGGAACTGGGGTAAGGCTTGAGCTTCCTTTTTCTCATCAGCCAGGCATGTGTTTGGGTCCTCTCTTCAGTCTGATGAATACAGAAGGAAGGTTTTGTACCCTGAGCACCAGAGTACGTGCTCAGTTGTGTTCTCTTCTGTTCCTGTGTGCATGCAGGAATACACACACACAGAGATGGTGGTGCGGAAGAGTTTAGAGGCTAAGTGGCTCTTCAGACGGGCTCATGGTAAGGACGCCTGCTTGTCTCCCCTCTTTGCTTTTGAGGACAGAAAAAGAGTTAGGGATCTTTTTATTAAGGGATGCAACTGAAACCATGAGCCAGAGAGGGCCAGCGGTGGTGTGGATGGGGAGGTGTTGTTCTGAAAAAAAAAGCAGAAAGCCAACAGGCCAGAAGAACAGGATTTTGCTGGTTGCCATGATCGTCAGGTCTACCCAAGGCCCTTGGGGACCTCTGTGTGTTTGTGCGTGTGTGAAAGCGTAAAAGTCCAAATTGGGGTCTGGATACAGAGCCCAAACAACCCCATTTCGGTGCCCAGGTCAAATGTCCCAAGGTACAGGCATGATTCACTGCCCCTCAAAGTAGGGGGAGAATGTGGGATCCCCCAAAAGGAGAAGGAAGTGTATACATTCAAAACGGGGAGGGAGGGGGGGAGGGAGGGAGGGAGAGAATGGGGCCAGGAGGGGTTGTCATTGTCTTCCTATCACTCACCCATAGATTCACCACTAGATTTTGGTGCCCTCTACATTTTGGACCTGGGGCAAAGCCCTGCACCTGTAATGTTGGAGCCCCAGGGAAGTCTACATGAGCCCTAAACAGAGTGAACAAAATTGCATGTGCAATTTTCTACCTGCCTGTTGCTGAAAAACCGTTTCCCTGGTTTTCAACTGCTGCTGTAGCTGGTTTGTCAGGTTTTAACTAGATTTTGCGCTTCATTGACCTGTTTGTCCTCAGGTCCATTTATACTGTATATCCATCTGTCCCAGACGTCGCTCTCCTATTCATGCCTGCCCAGTTTCTGTGACCTCACAAGAGTCCGCCTGCTAAACAAAGGCTTTGACCCAGAATCTCTGCGCTGCTGAAGGATGCTACTGCCTGGTAAACCTGTGAGTGCCATTATTAGGTACGTGCCGTGCCTCCCCGTCTGGCCCATACAGTGGCACACAGATCACTTACTGGTCCATCCTGTGCTCTTGCCGGAGACACTCACACCTTATCTTTGTTGACAGTCATGCCCGTATGCGTATGTTTCCAGAGCTCCATGAAAAAGAAAGGAAAAAAATGATTTGGGGTAGGGAGTTACATACTACCAGCAGATTTATTTCCCCAGCTCCACCCCAGATAACACACACACACACAAACACATACACTCAGGACTCACAAGATAGTTATTATAAGGGGTAGGGTTTTCAGATTTCTTGCACTGTTGTTGTCACGTGCTGTCAAGCTGCTTTGGACTTATGGCAACCCTATGAAGGAGTGTTCTCCCAAATGTCCTGTCCACAGCAGTCCTATTTAGCTTTTGTAAACTCAGGCCTTTGGCTTCCTTGATTATGTCAATCCATCTTGCATTTGATCTTCTTCTTTTCCTGCTGCCTCCCACCTTCCCCTCCCAGCGTTACTGTCTTTTCCAGAGAACCTTGCCTCCTCATGATGTGCCCAAAGCCTCCATTTCAATGTTTTTGTCTCCAGATGCAACATCTGGAGACAGATGTACAGGCTTGATTTGCTCTAGGGCCCACTTGCTGGTCTTTCTGGCACTTCAGGATATCGGCAAAGTTCTCCTTGCATCATATTTCAAATGAATCAGTTTTCTTCCTGTCAGCTTTCTTCACTGTCCCGGTTTCACACCTGTACATAGTCATTGAGAATACAGGAGTGTGAATGATCTTGGCCTTGGCCTCCAGTGACACATCCTTACACTTGATTATCTTTTCTGATTCCTTCATTGCTTCCCTTTTGAGTCTCAGTCTTCTAATTTCTTGGCTGCCGTCTCCACTTGGGCTGATGACTGAACCAAGGTATACAAAACCTGTAATGATTTATTGTCAACGTAAAAGGTCTGTAGTTCTTCTGTAGTCCTGATGTTTGTCTTTCTCGATGTTCAAATGCAGTCTTGCTTTGGCTCTTCCTTCTGTCGCTTTCATCAGAAGTCATTTCAAGTTATTGCTGCTTTCTGTCAGTAGCATGGTGTTATCTGCATATCTTAAATTACTTATGCTTCTTCCACCAATGTTCACTCCTTTATTTGAACCTAGTCCAGCTTTCCATATGAGCTGTTCTGGTTACAGATCGAACAGACAGTGAGATAAAATACACCCATGTCTGACACCTTTGCCTATCGGGCAGCTGAGGGAAACCATTCTGTCTCATATTCTGTCCTAATGGTAGCTTCTGGTCCACGATACAAGTTGAGCATCAGGATAATCAAGTGCTGAAGCACACCCATTTCTTTCAAAGCTGTTCATAACTTTTCATGATCCACACAGTCCGAGACTTCATTGTAGTCTATAAGGCATAGACTAATATTCTGAAATATTGTGGGTATTTACAATATGATCTCCAAAAGTCTCTTCCTATTTGGAATCCAGCTTGAACATCAGGCATTTCTCATTCCATATAAAGTAAAAGCCTTTGTCGCAACACCTTGAGCATCTCTTTGTTTCTATGGGAAGCTAGATCAATGGTCCTATAGTTCCTGCACACCTTGACATCTCTCCTTTCTTGGGGATTGATCTTCATATTGAACATTTCCAGTCTGTGGGCCATTGCTTGGTTTTCCATATTTGTTGGTATATTCTTTGTAGTATTTTGACAAATCCAGTCTCTGTGGCTTGAAATTGTTCTATTACTATTGGATCTCATCTACTGCTGGTGATTTATTTCATCCCATTGCTTTCAGAACAGCTTTCACATCACTTTCTAGAACTGCAGCTTCTTCATCATAGGATTCCTTTTCAAAAGAATTTGTCATCCCTTTATCCCTGTATAGGTCTTCAGTATACTGTTTTCACCTCTTCTTTCTTTCTTTATTTATTTAAATTCCAAGAGTGCCAGACAGGAAGGCTCCATGCAGGGTGCTGCTCCACCTCATGGGTGACCAGAGACTACTTGCTCTGCCTCATTGTTGCCGTTTTACCACACCGATAGCCTTTTTCCGGTTCGTATCTAGACGTTTGTCAAAGACGTCCCTAGTCATTATGCTGGTCATATTGCTTCCAAAATAAAAAAATATTGATTCAAAAGACAGAGGAGGGAAAAGAGCCAGGATAGATGGCCAGTTTCCAGAACATGAGAGAGATGAAGGAAGAATATTCTCATGCTCCTTTGGCCCAGGGAGAAGAAGGGGCCTTCCCAAACCGAAGAAAGAGGGGCCCTCCTTGCCCTGCCTGTTTCTCATGACAGCTCCCTGGCTCCGGAGGCTGTCAGTGGAGCCACCGTAGTTTCACACTCCTCCAGCAGGGCCTTGTTAATTGCTCAGCAGCCGGCTTCCCGCTGGACCCGGCACGCTGAGGCCAAGGTTTCTAAGCTGTGGCTGCCTGCATTTTCAACACTCTCAAAGTGAACATTACCAGACACACCTTGGCAAAAGGACACCAAGAAAAGCCGCCAGCGACATCCAAAACGGAGCCCTCTGGAGTTGGACGGACAACATGTATCAAGCCCCATCCAGAACCATAAGATCATACGGTTGCTGATTATGGGAACTGTAGTCAAAAACATCTGGGACGTTTTCTGTTGGGGAGGACTGATGCCAGCAGTGGAACATGCTAATGTCGAGGTGTTTAATCTCTCTCGTTGTTACCGTTTTTCTAAGTGATTGGATCGCTTTGATTAAACACATGTCGAAGCCCTTTTTCATACATTCCTTTTCTGGCCATAATAATCACCTGACCGGGGAGTCTGCTAGACCTGCGTTGAAATAACGAGTTACAAATAATATAGATACCAGCAACTAGTTGCCATGGGGAATAATGAGGGTAAAAAAGTTACATGTTTCAAGCAACCATGAATAAGACTAAAGGAACTTTACTGGTTACATGAGTAATGTCCTTGAGTTACGTTTAAATGTTATTTTTAAGGGAATATTAAGGCAGTTTTAGAGTCATTTGGAAGCAAAATGTTCAAGTATTATGCCATTCACTTATCAATTAGTGTGTGTGTGTGTGTGTGTGTGTGTGTGTGTGTGGTTGTGTTTTTAAAAACTAGAATATCCCCACTAAGGAAAAACTGGAAGATAAAATTTGAATGAATGAATGTAGCAAAAGTAGAAAAGAAGTAATGTAGCAAGATACTTGTTCAACATTGCAGTGAACAATGGGTTACTTTTTAAACACTTTAACTAGAAAAAGGAGCAAATTACTTTTACAAAGTAGCTTTCTTAATTAAGGATGGAAAGAATATTTGCAAAATTCATATTCAAGACACTTTGACGGGGAATTGGATTATCTTACAGATTCCTCACCTACAACTGTCAGTGGAATAAAAACCTCTTTTCCCCATCAAGCCCAGGAAAGGCCATCAAATGGAGGAAGCCTTCAAAATGAGGTTGCCTTCTAGTAGCCCAAGTGGGGGACTCTTCTCCCTAAAATAGGACTCGTAGCTTCCCTGCAGGTGTAGTGGCCATTATCATTAGCTTTGTTGCATTTATGCAAGTAATTGTACATTGTGCATTATGAGTGCCTTGTGGTGTTATTACCAACAGGACAGAAAAATTCAGGAAAATAGTCTATGGTTCCCTCTAGTGCCCAAATCTGATATTGCACCTTGGAAATGTTTATAGAAAGGCTAAAAATAAAATAAAATAAAAACGCCCTGCCATGTAAGATTGGAAAGAGACTGGTATGATCCCTCTAAATGCCTTTAAAAGCCCAATAAAATTAATTTGTTAAAGTAACTTGGTGTTACTTGTTGCACTGATGTGTCTTAAGTGTTACTTGCTATATGTAAAATGTAACTTTACAACTACTGTTTATATTGTTTGTTAACCAAAAGTAACTAGTTTGTTATAACTAAGTTACTTGCAGCTCGTTTCCTCTCAGCTACGCAAAAGAGGAGGAGAAATAGAACTAATGAGTGGAAACAGCAAGGAATCTGGTGGCAGTGAAACCAGATGTAACCAGAACTTATTTTTTTCTCAAAAATAGGAGACCTTTGGCTAACACAAAGCGAAAAGGGGGATTGACTGGTTTTAGAGGGGAACTATGTCCCCCAAGGCTTCTGGATGTTCTGTTTTCCTTCTGTTCATGAGTGAATTTGTAAATGTTGGTAACAAAAAAAAAATTCATGTTCTTTCCATGAAATGCATAAAGATATTTTCAAAATTTGGAAAGCTTAAAAAGAAAGAAAGAAAGAAAGAAAGAAAGAAAGAAAGAAAGAAAGAAAGAAAGAAAGAAAGAAAGAAAGAAAGAAAGAAATCTTCACCCTCCCCCAGTCTGAGGTCAAGGCAATGGCGAGGAAGGTGAGGTTGATCCTGTGAATGGCAAACTTGGGAATGAAACAAACAGAGAAATTGAGAATGCAGACCAGATCTGCTCAGCTTTGGCAACCAGATGAGGAAAGTCAGAAGCAGAGAGAATCCCAGGGTTATGGATTCATCATTTGGAGATCACAATTATGTTTCCTCATCCATCCTAGCAGGGATATGTCTCAATCGCATCACCCTTTCTCTCTTCAGCTTGATAAGTATGGCAACATGACCCACCTTTTCTGTCTTTTCTTTCTTTTTTTTAAAAAAGCGCTGGAACCCCAACCAGCCCAGCCCTGGCTCTTTCGACGGATCATGGGAAATGGCTCGCCACCCTGCGCTCTCCTCTTTCAGCAGGTGTTTGGCGATCCCAGCCTTTCTCCGTTTTCAGGCCAACGCGGACGTCGCTCTGAATTATTTTCAATGAGCACTTCTCTATCTCATGTCAGCTCCCAGTTCGAACCCATCACCTAGTGGCGCGGCTGTTGACGTGCCGTACATGCTGATGAGGCCTTCCCCCATCCCTTCCCCAGCTTTCCTATTAACCTTTCCTTTTACCAGCATTCCCCCTCCTCTCCCCTCCGCTCCACTCACCCTCCTTGTTTTGTCCTGCCGCGCTGGCTTTGCAAGGCAGGATAAAAACAGCTGCCCAACGCCAAATCTAAAGGAACATTTACATTTCCTTCCTCAAACCAAAGCCTGAGTTCAAGACACCCAGGTCTTCCTTCTCCAAGCCCATCACCACCTGAACCTCCTCCTGGATCAGGTTTCTAAATTTATCCTCCTGTTTCTTATTTCATTTTTTTACTTCCTACAAGCCTAAGTCACCTATTAACCCCTTTCGGATCCAAGCATTCTGGCGAAAGACAATCAGGTGTGGGTTGTTGTTGTTTTTTCCAGGCTTTGTGCCTTAGCAGAGTTTGGTGTCCTTAAAACTCTTGATTTAAACAGGCTGAGGCATACTTAAGTCAGTGCTGAATCAAACTGCAAGGGAGGTGAAAATAGGGGACCCAACAACATGCAAAATGCTCTGGGCTGCTGTTGTGTGAATTCATGATCCCTGTATGTAGGATAAACCACTTCTGATGGACCAACAATTTAAACACATCCATGTCCACTCCAGGAAGCATCTCTTACTGAATCGAGCCAATGACAGGGTGCCTCATTAGTGTCTGCTCACAGCTGCCACTCCAGGTTGCGCATCCATGTCAATTTGCTCCGTTTCGCTAAAAATCACATAACAATCAGCCAGGGGAACGGATGGCACAGCAACGCACAAAAGCAGAAAAGGTAAGCAAGTAAATAAGCAAATAAATGAATAAATAAATGCGTACCTCTGCAGTAAAATGGGTCCCTGATTCAAAAGCTTCGAACCAAGGAAATCTTCCTTCTGAGTTTTTCCATCAACTGGGCAGCTGGATCAGCAGAGTGAAGCCGCTGCCTCAGGCAGCAGAGGTTCAGGGGTGGGTAGTGGACAAAGTAGTGCTTGGCCAACCCTGTGCTGGTCTAAATATGTTTGCTAGTTCTGGACTACAACTCCTAGAATTCTCCATTCACCATGGAGTTAAGGTGGAATCATCATCATCTTAGGACTGCAGAGCTGGAAGGGATCCTATGGATCATGGAGTCCAGCCCCTCCTAAGGAGGCACAGTCAGGAATCGAACTCCCAACCTCTGGCTCTGCAACCAGAGACCTAGCAATCCAGCAGTTCAAGAATGCAATGTTTTGGTATTTGTTCACAAAAAACAAGAGAATGGGCAAAAAAGGCCTGACGTTGGAAAAGCAACTGTCTATGATGGGAGATAGGATTCAAAAACATCACTTTTTAAGCTCTGTATAGGGCTTACATTAGTGCTGAGTCCAAATCCTGCTCCTCTGTTTCATGGCCCCATTTCCAGGCCATGAACTGAGAAATGACTGTTTCATGATACAGTGGTGGAAGACATGGGTGGTGACTCCAATTTTGTGGGTGTGGCAAATTGCCACCAGGTTTTAGTTTCAACTTTGAAAGAACTGCCCCAGGTGCTGAAACTATTTGAGAGCTAGGAGTCTACATCTTGGATAGCTCCCATAAAGTTCAGGGTAAAACCCAGAGCAAGTTACCTGAGAAACTGAAGTCTCCTAATCAAGACATTACAGCACACTTGGGAAAGACATAAATGGTAGGCAGAGCAGGGGAGAAAAGGTGGGGCTCATGAGTTTTGTTACCCAAGTCTTTGAGATCTCAGCCAGGTATCCATGCTTAGATTGTGTGAGTATTCACCTATATCTGATGATGTTCATCCCATCGTCCTTCTGTTGCAATGCTGTTTTCCCAATGGGGCGATTGTAGCTATTACCCAATCAGTGATTTCCAGGTGAAGAAGATGCCACTCCCAAAGGTATCTCTGAGGTTGCTTCACTAGAAATTGCTACACTTTTCTGCAAATGGACGCCAGCAAACAAAACTCTGGGGAAAATAACACCTTCATTTAAATTGCATTTGCTTTCACTTGCCCTCAATGTTGTCATTACATAGCCAAGTCTGGTAGGCAAATGACTATAATCCTGAGTACAACTGAGAGTACAGATAATTTGGATAAAGAAACTAACTTTGCTGTTTGATACTGCTTTCAAAAAGTGCTGAAAAATCTTCAAGAAGAGGAGGCATTTCAATTGCTGTTTCTTTCACTAGCCCTCACTAGCCCTTCAAGGCTGACTTGATGAGCCCATGCTTGGTAGCAACTTTGAAGGCAACTGAGAGCAAGGATAATGTAAACGAAGAGGCAAAGTTTGCTCTTATCATCATTGTGGCAGGGTGTGTTGAAAAATCACTTTAAAGGGGAGTTGTTTTTCAATCAACCCTGAAAAATGGCCAGAAATTATGATATTTTTTTTTTTGTTCCTCCACACACACTTTTCACACCTCTTCACAATTTTATTTCTTGTTTAGTGGTCAGTTGAGCACCCCAAGAACTGAGCTCCAAAATTGTTCCGGACCTCCTGTTGCTGAGATGGGACTTTTTCATGAAAAAAAAATACTCAGAGCTGCCTGGATGAGCTTCCAGAGGGAATGAATAGAGAGGGGAACAACCTGAATTTACAACCCTTTGGCTGAAAACCATGCTCAAATCCCATAAATCTATGGGGAGTTAATCATGCCTGCATCTTCAGCTCAGTTTTATGAGGTCAGAGCCATCGGTCTGGACCACTTCCCACAACCAAGACCTGGTCAGCGACTGAATGCTGTGAAGTGAGAAGTCATACCTTTCAGTATTTTGCAGCAATGAAGAGCTGACAGGAAAATTCACAGCTCTGGGATCTGGCTGGCCAGAACTTCCACTTGTGGTTCTGGGCTTCTGTCTCAGATGCAGTAGATATGAGAGGGATACATCTCTAAACACCTGATCTGTAGACCAACACCAATAACCATGATGTCCAATCTAAGTTAGGAATCTCTTTCAAACTAAAGATTGTATTCAGTTCTCAAGGACTAAAAGCGAAAAGATGGGACCCAAACTACCAACAGATTAAATGGAACTTTTTTCTGGCCACCAATATGATTTATTACTTGATAATCATTTTTTTAAATTGTGAATTCAAATAGATATAACTTTTAAGGCACACAGAAATACCTAAAGGCCTAAAGTCGATAGTTCCAGCTAGAACAGGCTTATTTAATCAGTAGGATTTACGTTAGTGCTGATGTCCCTTCACCAACTGATTCAGTGACTGAAATCCTTTTCATATAAATGACACTACATGTTTTGGACATTAAGCATTTCCAATTTCTGTCCCAAAGCTCCAGAGGCTTCCATGTAATCTCTTCCATCATCAGGAAGCTGTAGGAGCTGTGGGATGGGTGGAGGAAACTTTTAATTCCAGAAAATGACCACCACTGGCATGGCTTTACCTGCAGCTGTGAACTTCAGTAAATAAATTAAATTAAATTCAGTAATTAAAGACCAGCAATGACAAACCTAGGCAGCATCTTAAAAAGCAGAGACATCACCTTGTCAACAAAGGTCCACATAGTCAAAGCTATGGTTTTTCCAGTAGCGATGTATGGAAGTGAGAGCTAGACCATAAAGAAGGCTGACCACCGAAGAATTGATGCTTTTGAATTGTGGTGCTGGAGGAGACTCTTGAGAGTCCCCTGGACTGCAAAGAGAACAAAACTATCAATTCTGAAGGAAATCAACCCTGAGTGCTCACTGGAAGGACAGATCCTGAAGCTGAGGCTCCAATACTTTGGCCATCTCATGAGAAGAGAAGACTCCCTGGAAAAGACCCTGATGTTGGGAAAGTGTGAAGGCAAGAGGAGAAGGGGACGACATGGTTGGACAGTGTCATTGAAGCTACCAACATGAATTTGACCAGTGGAAGACAGGAGGGCCTGGCGTGCTCTGGTCCATGGGGTCACGAAGAGTCGGACACGACTTAACGACTAAACAACAACAACAACAAATTAAAGACTTCTCCCTCCCATCCTGGGACGCCCATGGTTTCCCAATGATGAAACTGATTATATGGGAGCCTTGGGAGCCTCAGGACAGGAGTGAGAAATGTTTGATTTCTGAAAAAGCGTGTGTAGCTAAATGCGATCATGATGGGGGTAAATTCTAGTTTGGATCTTCTATATTCTTGCAACATGAGTTTGAAACCACAGTTCCTAAAGTAGGTCTGAACGAAATGAAATGAAGGACTAGTGATGGAGAAACACTCAGCAGCAGACAACAAAATGGCATTCACTTCACACTCATGTATAATTATTTCAGATCTGGATTGTCAACTTATCTCACTGGAGCTAGCAGTGAAAAAAAAACATTTAGATTCACTAAGTCTCTGTGGGAGATGTTATTTTGCTTACAACCATTGCTGGAAATGACACTTTGTTTGCACCTTTTTTGGGAGAAAAAAATAGATACAAATGAAGATTTCCATCCTAACTGATGTGATTAATAGCCCCTGGTGGATTCTTCCTCTAACTAGTCCTAATTAGGGATTTTCCATGTAACTCACAAAACTTTTTTTAAAAAAATAAAAAGTGCATACACACATTTACACCTACACCCATCACAACATCTTGTGACCGCAAATACCATTATTCGTTCCACATGTTCCAAAAAACAAGAGAAACACAGTGCGCTTGTTCCAAGGCAATATTTTAACCAGAAACCTCTGGCTTGTTGTTGCTAATTGCTATCAGTTTGAATTTTCTTTCAGAAGAAATTATGAAATGTTGAAATATATATTTTTATCCATGATAGAGGTGGGAACATGAATGAGGGAGAAATTAAATCTCAAAAGACTGGTTCATTCAGCCCCAGGACTTTGACTGCTTAACACTTAAAACTCTGGGTTTGAAGAACACCTATCTGTTCAACCACATTCAGGCTGAATTAGAGTTGCCACCTTTGTAAAAATTCCTCAGAGATGTTTGTCATCAGCAACCAGTGGAGGCTGATGGCTCTGATTAAACAGGGTGGGAAATCTGCTCTGTCCCCAGAAGAGGTTCAGCACCTTGGATAGCTCCTCTAAAGTTCGAGCTAAAACCCGGAGTGAACGTACCACCTCTTTGAAAGGCTCCTGCTGTCATCTTGTGGAACCACTTACCTCGGGAGTTGGTGAGTGCTCCAACACTGGAGGCATTCAAGAAAAACTTAGATAATCTCCTGGCAGATATGCTTTGATTGCATTCCTGCATTGAGCAGGGGGTTGGACTTGATGGCCTTGTAGGCCCCTTCCAACTTCACTTTTCTATGATTTCTATGATCTAGCTATACAGCAGGCAGAATCAATGTGTTCCTTTCTTTGTGGGGATGTACATAGCTGATTTTCAACAGAATGAAAATGGGGGGGGGGGAATCATCCCAGTTCTTTTTTGAGGAACTTATCCAAATGCACACTTTTATTATTACTGTATTGTGGTGGAAAGAACTTGAGATCTTAATAGCAGTCAAATACAAGAGAAGGCGAAACTGATGTATTTTCACATCCCTAGTCCATAGCCTTAATTTAATGCCGTGCAAACTGCTACTTGCTTCTTTCACTTCTGTCTGCCTTTCCTGACTGTGAGATGCACATATGAACCTACTGAATCCCAAAATAAGGCAGGGGCAGAGGATGTGGCAAGAGAAATACATTTCCAGGACAGATTGCGTTGTATGCTTTGGATCTATGCTTTCAGATTCCCCCTTGGATTTTTTTGGGGGGGGGGGCTGAATTTGGCCTCGTTCTATTCCAATCTCTCAGATCTCAGCCAGAAACAAGTATTTGTTCTACTTAAGCCGTGACGCTCCTTGGCTACGACAGGCTGTGCAGCTCTTATCTCGTGCGAATGCAAATGTGCGCCTTAGATGGAAAAACGAATGTGGTCCCATCCTGTCATGAGTTGATGGCCATTAAGAATTTGACCATGGCTATTATCATTATTATTTTAATTTGTAGATGGGAAGAGGGGGGAAGAAAGGGGGAAATCTAAGAGGTTTGCTGTTTCTTCCTTCCGATGGACTTAGATCCGATCCCTTCTCAGGGGTTCACCCAAATCTGAGAAGATGCTCCCAAAATGAAACAGAAGGAGAAAATACAATTAGGTGGGAATGGGAGAAGACCTAGAATCAGAGTAAAGAGCGTCTTTCAGAAATGTGATGGATATTTGCAAAATTTCATGTTCTTGGTGATTTTTCTGAGTCAAGACAGCCTGCTGAGACTTCCCACTGCATCGGTGAGATTTCTCGGCTTCTCCCCCCCCCCCAAAAAAAACATGACCCCAATGTCATTTTCCCTCCCCCTCTCCATTTTCCATCCATTGTTTTGGAAAGATTCATTATGGGCAAGAAATGTAGCAATCTTCCACACCTTGGGTATGTCTTCTGGCCTTTCCCAGTGAATCCTGTGCAGGAAACATGCCATCCTATGCAGGAATTGTCATAATCCTGCACAGTTTGACATTTCTACCAAGTACAATGGCCACAAGGTTTCCACACACAGAGAAATCTAACCATGTAGAGAAAAGGCTGCTTTTCTTGTTTTTGTTTTCCCCAAGAACAAGAAGCTGGAAGATCCATGTCTCTTATTTTACAGCTGGTGGGATGGAGCATCATCTTGCTAGATGGTGGAGGAGGATCATGGGTTCAAGTTCAGCCTCACATTGCTGGATCCTTCTCTGCCATAACTGTCTGTGATGACAATAAGATGGATAGGAGAAGAATGTGTTTGGCTTACATCATTTCAGTATTTTAAAGTAACTAAAAAACCACTATTTAGTTTCTATGTAAGAAACAGGAGAGTAAAGAGTTACTATTTAAACTGTAACTTTAAAAGTAGCTGTTTATTTCAGCTAATGTTCATCCTAGCTTGCCGTTAGAATGGTAAACTATTATTTTTAAAAGTAACTTCCCAAGCTCCAGAATATTTCTAAATACTGACTGAAAGAAATTATTTTATTTTACCTACTGTTTATTACACACCTTTGTTGAAGTTCAGTCCTCAACCATTTCCCCTCTCATGGAAAACATGGATGGGAAGGAAGGAAGGAAGGAAGGAAGGAAGGAAGGGAGGGAGGGAGGGAGGGAGGGAAGGAAGGAAGGAAGGAAGGAAGGAAGGAAGGAAGGAAGGAAGGAAGGAAGGAAGGAAGGAAGGAAGGAAGGAAGGAAGGAAGGAAGGAAGGAAGGAAGGAAGGAAGGAAGGAAGGAATTCTCCTCAAGGCAAGACAACAGGAGTTCGGGGTCAGTCTCAGAGGTAATAATAATAATCTTCGAAGAGCAGAGTCGGAAGGCACCCTGTGGATCACTGAATCCTGACCCTGTCAAGGAGGCACTGTGGGAAATTGAACACCTAAACCACTGAGCTATCTAGCAGCTCATTTTGTGCATTTTCAAGGACAGGTTTTGTCCAAAATGTGCCACAGTGGAGAACAGAAGCTTAACAAAGCATTGTTTGGGCCCTTGGAACTATAACTGTAACTAGCTGCTTTTGAAAAGTACCTTTCCAAGTTCTGAGTCTGCGGGACTAATTCTCCATTTGCAACTGCTCCTTGAGAAAATCCTGCTTCTTGCTCCCCCCCCCTCCAGCCTTGCCCCCCACTTCTGTTACAGTGACAGCTGAAAGATCTACCCCCTTTGCCACCTTAAGGTGCCTCTTCTCTCCCCCTTTACATAGCCATTAAACTGCCACCCAGCGGGTACAGGAGGGAGGCAAGGGGGAGAGTCCCATTATCTCTTATCTTCTGAACACTTTTCTTCTTATTCCCTTCTCCCTCCCTCCCTCCTTCTCTTCCTTCCTTCCTTCCCTCCCCCCCCCCCCACCCCACTGCTACTACCCTTTACCAGCTTGGCTGCCGCCTATGAAAAATCAGCAAATAAAAAGTTACATTAACCCCAACCTGACCTCTCCAATATAATACACTGTAGGCTGATGGGGCCGGCTTTGGAGGGCCGCACACAAGCTGTCATTCTCCACCAAGCCAAGTACAGCCCAGGGAGCATTTACTACATAATTAATATATTAAATGCATGAAAAATAGTTACAGAGATCACCGCCCCCTCTCCCCCTCCGCCCGTTCTCATCCTTCCTGGGGCCACCCCCTCCTCCTTCTTTTTGTGCCACGTGAAAAGGGAGGGGGAACCAGATTGAGCAGGAGGGGGAGAGAAAGAGAAGTGGAGGAAAGATTTGGGGTATGGGGGGGTTAGGAAGATAGATACAGACTGTGTACCATCAATATAGGAGTATCTCCTCAACGGCCGTCATAAAAACTGTTCATAATTTTATAGCTTCATTCGGGTTGGAGGGCTATAAAGGAAAGCCATATTTTTCACACTCAGGATGGTCATAAAAAAAAAAGAAGAAGAAGAAGAAGAGGGAGGAGGAAGGGATTTGTGGGGGGGGGGGTGTGAGAGAAAAGTTGATGTTTAGGAAAATGGAAAAAGATCCCCCCAAATCCTAAACTGAAGGACGGAAGGGAAGGCGATAAGAAGGGTGGGGGGTTTGTCCTCTTTGACTCACTGGGCTATGATTCCTGATGAGCCCACCAGAATAATTATTAATTGAGGAGTCTTTATCACACTGCTTCTTTTTTTTCCTGCTGACTTCATATTTGCCTTTTTACAAGGATGATGGAAAGCCAGGTTGGCAAATTCTTTGTCCTCTAATCTCGTCCTTCACCTTTCAAAGGGCCAGCATCTTTAAATTCCCTCTCTCTTGTTCTCTCCCTCTCTCTCTCTGTTCCCACCTTCTGAAGACAAAATTCATGAGCTGGAGAGGAGATTAACAAATAAATTACAAGGAGAGTCAACGGGTTGTGCTAAAACAATAATAATAATCGTAAAATTGGGCTCTTCACCTTCGTAGGTGTCAGCTCTTGGCTGTGGACAGCCTAGGTGGAAGAACCAGATTTATTTCATTTTTTTTCCAGTGCCAAAGTAAAAACATCAAATGGGTTTTCCTGAATAGAGAAAGCTAGCAGGTCAGTAGAGGAAGGATTGCAGACTTGGTTTCTCCCTGATATGTTTGTTAGCTTTCTATGTGCAAGGTTTCTTTGTGCAGAAACATGTGAAAGAAATTGTGGAGGTCTTAATGTGTAGAGAAAAAAGGAGAACTCACTTGGTCCTGAGAGAAGGAATCTCATAGGGCTTGAAATTTACTGTGAATTTGACCTGTCACGTCGAGACAGCCTAAATCCACAAGAACTATGAATGCACCAGGTATTGTTCTCATTGTGAGCTGGAAGTTGCTTTGAGTCCCTGTTCTGAGAAAAAAATAAGATATAGGTCACATAGATAGATAGATAGATAGATAGATAGATAGATAGATAGATAGATAGATAGATAGATAGATAGATAGATAGATAGATAGATAGATAGATAGATAGATAGATAGATAGATAGATAGATAGATAGATAGATAGATAGATAGATAGATAGATAGATAGATAGAAAGAATTTTTCCCCACAGCTCACATGCAATGAGACTAATTACATATGAGTTGGACAAGTCATGGTACAGAAGTAGGAACTAAAGGGTTACTAAAAAACTCCACCTGTCAGGGATGTCATTTCCATTACACAGGAGTAATGTATGCAACAGGATTTTGACCATACAGTAGCAAATTTTCAGAGGGATGAGTTATTCGTAATGAGGATTCCTCACATATCAGCCATTAAGTCTCCATGGTGCTGACTCCATGGCTGGACTGCAACAGTACATTCAAATCTACTTTGAAAGCCAGGAGGCTGTCTGAAATCTTATCTCTTTGCTCATTGTATCAATCCTTCAACACGAGGAGAGGCAACTGCTCTCTTAGCCTCGTTTTTATGGAACAGATCTCTCCAGAGGGCATGAAATAAACATTTGGGGCACCCTCCTGTGACCTGATCTATCGGTTCAAGTATTGATCCAAACAAGACCAGGAGATTAATTTTTCTTTAAAGGCCTGAAAATGGCCATTGCAAACCGGTAAAAAGAGAGAAAGAAAGAAATGATTACATGGTCAAGAGAGAGAGAGAGAGAGAATGACAGAAAATTAACACAACAATACTATATATTTGATAGCAGAGGGTCATGTATGGATCCTTCCCCCCCCCCCCTTTATTTCCAAAGTTCACGCAGTAGGTTTCAAATAAGAGAGATTTCACCCCACCATTGTATTCTGGTTAGCTTATAGTTTTGCCCAACTGAAATCTGGTAAGGTCACACACAAATTGGGACCTCATATCTGTATTAAAAAGCAGCTGTTGTGCAATTTTAAGTAGATTTGCACTGGGATGGAAACCTACTACCAATAACAAGAAAACATGGGGGCTGCTGTCCTTGGTCCTGAAATGTTACGTACTCTTTGGAGGCCAAGCAGTATGTATGCAGAATAATAAATGTTGAAAAAATATGCCAGCCTCCCAGGACTCCGCTAAAATTCACATTCTTAAAGCATCCTTTCTTAAGCAACAGAACTTCAGTGGGCGATTCTGAAGAGTTATCAGAAGGAGTTCAGTATTTGAACGTTTGGCCTGAATCAAGACAATGAATTTTTAACCCTGCCCCAATCCAATAGCTTGCTAATGCCAGGACAAGAAGCATAGGATCAGAAAATGTTGTCATCTCCTTTTGAATCTGATCCTTGGTTTCTCAAGCCCCGTATTGCCAGCTCTGACCAGCAGTAGCTCTCCAGCAAATCATGCAAGATTCTTCCACATCCTTTGCTTGGAGAACGCTGATAGCCCCTGGTGATCTCCCAAACAAAACCTAACCAGCGTTGACCTTTTCTAGCTGAGGAAGTCATGTGACATTGAGTGGGTCCAGCATGCCTGATGATGGTAATATCATCAACAGTTTTCTTAAACGGTCATTGAAATTATTTTTAACACATGTTTAAGCCTGAACCTCACTGAACAAATGGGTTTCTCTCTGATTTGCCTTCATACTCCTAGCTTTCTCTGTACATTTTACTGTCCATGTTGAGTGCAGTCACAATACCTCCAAATATTGTCTATCCTGGTAGAGTTTTCAAAACAAGTGAGATGTTCAGAGAGTGCATTACTTTTGCCACCATGCCCCACGAGTTCCCAGAGCCAAGTGGAGATTTGAACCCAGATCTCCTGAGTCCTCAGCTGGCACCCTATCCACTGTACCACACTGGCTTCTGGACATGTGTGTGTATATACCTCAAATGCATTATCCTCAAGTGTACATGGTACACATACTTGGGAACGATGCTTCATGCATCTGATAAAGTGAGCCATTGTCAGCTCATGACATAATAAAATGGGTAGTGCTCAGGATGCCCCAGAATCCTTCATTATATTTTCATCTGGAGTTTTTAAAATTCCAATGCAGAACACCAATTGGTTCCTCTTGTCCTAAAGAACTTATCATGCAATCCAAACCTAGACATGATGCTTGGGGGACAGCTCTCCTCTACTTCATGACTGATCCATGTCCATGATGGAGATCTGCCACCACAGTCCTCCGACATGACATCAGTTGAGTGTCTCTTGATGCCATTGTGTTTTGGAACAAAGCAGGACAATTTCCAATAGAAAAGTCAGTGCTTTAGGTTGGGAGGGAGAGGTTCAAGCTATAATGTCAGGGGTAACAAAAAAAGCGAGCAGGGAGCCATGCAGGTTTCATGTGGTATGTTTACTGATCTTGATTTAGCGTAGTCTAAGCAGACTATTTTTCTCTCAAGTTCTGTCCCCCTCTCAAGCAAAAATGAGGTTTGGGGAAAGGGGAAGATTTCATGACACATTATAGAAAATTGGGGGAAGCGAAGAGAAAAAAAACAGCACTAGCTTTTTCTACTTCTGTATGAAAACTCTGCCTGTTGGCTAAGCATAGCTTGGTGTAAAGCCAGGGTGAATTCAATGAGACACATTTATGAACAAACCTGACTTGGGCAGCATTTTTCAGAGCACCGTTAGATTGGCTGGCAATCTGGCAGATGCCTCCATTCCCTCCTTCCATTATATCTTTGTCATAGACAAAGGGAAGGGACCCTAAGAGTCATCTAGTCCATCTCCTGCCAGTGCAGGTAATTCACAGCTAAGGCATACTAGCAGACAGTCAACTAGCCTGTTTTAAAACCTCCAAGGAAGGTGAACCCACCACCTCCCAGGGTAATCCATTTTATCACTAAATTGCTCTTTTCATCGGGAAATTCTTCCTAATGTTTAGTCACAATTTCCTTCCTTATAACTGGGATTAATTGGTTTGAGTGCTATCCTTTGGAGCAGCAAGTCTGCTCCATCTTCCACATGATAGTCCTTCAACCATCTGAAGATGGCTATCATATCTCTGAACTCCAGCTATCTCTATTTCTTCTTTACAGATGGTGGCTTTTGGACCCTTTCTTGTCCTAATCAGCCTCCTCTGGAAACAATCCAGTTTGTTGATATACTTCGTAAACTGTAGATGGTCGCAATGATGCTATGCCATGAGTCATCAAGAATAAGTGAGAATTTTCTTTCAGAATTTATTAAAATCCACACGTCTTCACATGCAAAATGGAAAGAACCCAATTTTCTTTAAAATATAGGAGAAAAACATTGAATGTGGGAGAAACCAGAGATAATGGAATCTTTAAAGAGTTTAAGTTTTGAATCCTTCTGTATTTACCATGTTACTGATGACAAGGTTTCCTCCCTGTTTCGTATTTTCTTTAAAACAGCAACAACAAACAAACATCACTTTCTTTCCATCCCAGCTATGAAATTTTTTAAAAATTGGGTGGAATTCTTGTCAACAGCAAACCGAAACCCAATTCTCTCCATCCCAAGACTTGATCCAATAGTGTGTGCATGTGTGTATTTTGGTTGTTGTTGTTGTTTATATTTTGAAACCATTTTCACGGCCTGCCTTTGCCCCAAAGCTGAGGTAAATAAGCGGCAGAAAGCGGGGAGGGTGTGCACGTGGAAAACCCGGACGCGCTTGATGCTCTTTTTAACTCCGCTTTGCTTTATAATTATATTGCAGTGCCTGATATTTCCATGGTATATTAACCCAGGTCAGGTGACTCCCCTTTTCACCATCAACGCCTCTCCGTTCCCCATAAGACGACACCCCCCCCCCTTTAGACCATGACATTATTAATAGTCCCATTCATTAAGTATTACTCCTGTAGAATGAGTAGCATAATATTGGCCTGGAGATAGGAAGAGGCAGAAGGAATAAGTCAAATTAATTTTCCGCAGCAAACGCCCCGATTCTGTAAATGACATTCTATACTGTTAGCATTTTAAATGTGACACAGAAATGGCAGGAGATACAATTTGGAAGCAAAATACTCGACTACACGGCACAGGGTATAATAGGTTGCATAAAAATCCAATAACATAACTTACACGGAGGGAAGGAAGAACCAACCCCACACAGAGGGCAAGTGTGTGTGTGTGTTTAATTTAATCCCCACCCCACCCCCACTGCTTTCTGTGCTTTTTCACTTAAAAGCAGAAGCATCGACAGTAAGGTAAAAAGCCCAGACTTCAAATAACTCATCCCCCGCTCCCTTGCTGGGGCTGATCCTCACTCTCCACCATCACCTGCTTGAACTTAGGTACAAAAATGTACATCAGTTTTGGGGCTACGTACAGGACTTTGGCCATCTCATGAGAAGAGAAGACTCCCTGGAAAAGACCCTGACGTTGGGAAAGTGTGAAGGCAAGAGGAGAAGGGGACGACAGAGGACGAGATGGTTGGACAGTGTCATCGAAGCGCCCAACATGAATTTGACCAAACTCTGGGAGGCAGTGGAAGACAGGAGGGCCTGGCGTGCTCTGGTCCATGGGGTCACGAAGAGTCGGACACGACTTAATGACTAAACAACAACAACAGGACTGGGATGATGCCTACGCCAAATGCACCCAATTTGGACTGATTTAAATGAAATCCAGATTGAAGTGGAAGGGCCTGATTTGGTTCCAAGGAGAGGCAGAGTGGATTTTCAGGAGAATTCAGATTTTGGGCCACGAAAGGGATTCACAGGACAAAATGGCTTCAGTCTGTCGAGAGTTTGAGAAGGAAAAAAGCAAACACTACAGGTGCCCAAGACATAAGCCCTGGCTGGAATCTAGCATGGTTACTTTCTTCATTATCCTATGTCCACACTTCATGTACATCAGTACAAGCAACCAAAAATGTTGTTTCTGTTTGGGTTTTCCAGTACATATTAGCTTTACATAAGTTATATAAAAATCCATTTGGTTCTGGGGCACAGATTCAAATCCAATGGAGCACGAATGGCTTCAGATGGAATCGGGGTACACCCCAAAGCCACAAGTTGGCCTCCAAGCTCAATAAGGGAAATCTGCCCAATCTTGGGCCGGGGGACCCATCCACCTGTCTCATCTAGTACTGTCTGTACTTTTCAGCAGCTGTCTATGGTTCCAGGCAGAGTTTTCCCTTTGCTCCTACCCAACTATGTTGGAGACCAAACTCAGGGGACTTCCTGTGTGTGAAGCAGAGCTTCTCTTGCTGAGGGGTAGCACTTCAGCTCAGAATAAAGTAAGGTTCCAGTCTTCATCATTCTAAAGAAAAGACTAATATACTGGTGCCTGCCTTATGTTGCTCTTGCTATGTGCTGTCAAGTCAGAACCGGCTTATAGTGACCCTAATAGAGCTTTCCAGGTAAGTGAGATATTTAAGAAGTGGTTTTACCATTTCCACTCCCCCAGTGAGCTTCGATGGCTGAGCAGGGATTTGAACCCTGGTCTCCAGAGTCCTAGTCCGTCGCTCTGTCCACTACACTACACTTGGTGCCTTAAGTTAGATCAGATTAGTTTGCAGCTTGGGAAGACTTCTGCAGTGATGAACCCTTGATGTGCTTTCTTTAATGGTTCAATTCCACTGAATTGATTCCTAATTCAGAATATAGGTAGAGGGGGAACCTCAGTCCTGTTTTTAGCTCTTTTTCTCTGAATGCTACAGATCCATTTCTGTCCCATCTTTGTTTCATATCAGCTTGCAGGACCTTGTCTCTTCTCCCTGTGTGGGAAAATAATACACTTTCTCCAGTCCCTAGCATGTCCTGGTAGGGCTAGGTTATACTCCTGCCTGCAACCCTGGAGAGTGTCTGGTAGTCAGATTTTAAAACATGCCCATTTTTCTCTGAAACACCCATAAGCAAATGTGTAACTTCTTGGGGAGAGTTGCATTCTCCACATCCCCCTCCACAGAGAATCTTGGGAGATGGGAAAACAGGACTTCAATTGAAATACCTGATGTAATGATTTCCCCCACCCCACCCTATTCCCACATCCAACATCAGTCCATATGATCCCTCTTCCCACCCCCAGATCAAAGAAACATGCTAAGCCACGTTATACAGCGTTGGACCCTTAAGGAGCCTGGTGACTTCGATTACATAAGAGGTAGTGGATCCATTCTGGGTTTTATTCTGAACTTGACCGGAGCTACCAAAGGTCTGAACACCAGGCCCAAAACGACTTATCTTCCAAGTTCACATGGGATCAAGGGTTATTCCTGGTGGTTTGGTGGGCCTGCCAATGGTGTTTTCCCTTGGATCTGTTGTCATAGGAAAAAGAGCCAAATGGGGTGGAGGCAATTACCGTTGTATCACCCACGAAATGGAATGAGTAACAACCTTTCCCCCCAAACGGCGTCAACACACACACACAGCAGCGCTGTAGCGCTCTTCCCCCTTTTCTTTCCAATTTAGTATTGTTTAATATGCATTTAATCAACCCATTCAATATTATAGAGTCTATGTTGCATGACATTCTCCCTGTGTCACCGAAGAAGCATTCATAGGCCATTAGGCTAAAGTAATATGTATGAAGGAGCCGCTTCTCCCCAGGGTGTAGTAACTACTTCAGCTCCCCAGTCGTCCCCATTAAATCATTAAACCTCATGACTATGGCTTCTGAACTCTACCCTGATCTTTAAAAAGCAGAACATTAAAGGGTAACTGTCACCCTTCAGTGCTCAAACCTTGGCGTTTTATATATTCAAAGCATTATGGCTTTTGTCAGTCTATACATCATAAGTGGGCAGAGAAGACGGGTCGCACAAACAAGGGAAGGCTTGTAACCCGTGTCCCTTCTTTTATAGAGGAGGTGAAAAAATGGTGCAGGCTGGTCGTTCGTGGCTTCTACCCATAAAATAAGATTTTCAGACAACTCATTGTACGGACAGCGGTCTGATCTCTCCACTAAGAACACCCTTTGTCTCTGGGATTTTGGTCAGGGTTGCTTTCAGGACTGGGTGAGAATTCTGTCTGTTTGCTTAAAAAAAAAAAAATTAAAACCAAAAATGGGCACCTTTCCTATACATTTGATGGAAGGAAACTAAGATATCAAACATTCAGGAATGGTCCATGTCAAAGAGCCCCTATCAAACATCCTAATCTTTCCCACCCATTCCCTAAAAGGGAATGCAATGTTTAGAGACGAGAGAAATCTGGGTGGAGAGTCGAGTTCCAATCCCCCCCAATAGTCCTGGAAGTAACGTGGATTTGAGTTTGCCTTGAAATCCATGAAGATTCACAAATTCTTTAACCATTTCTATCTTCCTGAGCTAATGCCTTGGGAGCCCTTGCTGCTCCAGCTTTTTTTTTATTAGACCATGTTATAGTCCTGCCATTTTCAGTACAGCCCTGATTTCCATTGTTTTTACTTTATTATTTTATTAGTTACATGTACACCCCACCTGTCTCCCAGGACTCTCTCCTCCATGAGACAAGCTCTCCAGGACGCTGAAAACTTATTTTATTTTCTACCACCCTTTCAAATGTGTGGTTTGTAACTCGGAAAGACCCTTCAGTGGATGAGCCAACCTATTTTTCAACCCCTTAAAGAAGGATTTGCCTTCTTTAATAATTTGGATCCAGTTGTGTTCTCCTCTCTTTCTGCATGTTATTCACAGCACTTCTACAAGGTAGACCCTCTACCCAAGGCCTTCCAGTGAGATTTACAGTTCAGTGGGAACTCCAGTCTGGTTCTTCCAGTTCTCCAGCTCAGCACTATTAAGCACGACATCACATGGCCATCTATTAAGACAGGAACCAAGGAAAATCAGTCCTCATTTTGCCCAAGGGTTATCTAGTCCAGTTTTCTGCTCCCACAGTGGGAAACTAGATCTTCTACTAGGAAGCAAACAAGCAAGCTAGCAAGCTAGGAAGCAAACAAGCAAGCAAGTCTTCTGATCTCCATTTCTTCAGGAATGGAGATCAGAAGACATACTTCCTTTATTACTGGGGGCAGGAGGGGCGGGCGAGAACATTTAAGCATCATAACTCATTGCCATTGAAAATCTCACCCTCCATGGATTTTTTAAAAACTTCTTTTAAAGTCAGCTATCACCCCTATGTCTTGTGGTAGGGAGTTCCACTGTTTAATCCTGCTATTTAAATACTGATGAGATATGCAGCCCAAACACGTGGAACACTAGGCCACCCAGAGTAGCCTTGGTAGCCAGATGGATGGTATAGAAGTTGAATGAATGAATGAATGAATGAATGAATGAATGAATGAATGAATGAATGAATGAATGAATGAATGAATACTTTGTCCATCCCAAATTAAATCTAGGTCTGCCTGGGAATTTTGAGTTGAACCTGAAAATAACAAAAACTGGAGGTTCTGGGTGGAAATCCCAAACTGTCAGTCTAGCAATACCAGCATCCATAAGATTCTTGCGGGAAGAGAAAGACAGCATTTGCTTAAAACCACCCAAGAAAAGATAACGCCTTTTGCCAAAATATCAAAACTTTCCCTCTGCCTGAGGTAACTTCAGAGCCCTCCGCATGAACCAACTCTTGTGCAAGAAGTGCAGACGCCGGGAGAGAAGGAAAGAGAAAGAAATCCTTATTCTGTAAATCTGCTACAATATCATTTCACCTTTAAGGGCATATGCTAATGCTGGGCTTGTGGCCACCAGCCGACGAGCATCCTATAATTACAATTTGAACTGTTCCATGGGCTGCTCGAGTCGATAGTGGATCAGTGATTAAAACGGAAATCACAGGGTAAGTACTTCTTTGACACCGGGCAGCACACGGCCGTCATCAGAAAGACTCCTCTCTCTGAAGCCTGATGAAGTAGAGTCACGGTGGCAATTCAAGTACGAGGGACCTGGCTGGGGTGGTGAGGTGTACTCGAGAACTGCCACTCTGGAGCAGGGGGGAAAAACAGAACAGATGGAGGATCTTGAGAAGGACACTCAGCCTGAACAACTGGGGTCCCCCTTCCTGTACCAGAAGATTTTTAAAAATTCTCTTACCTATATCCTAATTTCACTTTTGGACGTTGTTCTATCACATTAAACACAGTGGTCTCTGCATTCTGCAATGACTGAAGGGTATTCTTGCATTTATCAAAGAGACTAGTCAGCTAGCAGTTGAGATCAAGAAAGAGGAGTCCAGGATGCCAGGGACTGAGACTTTAACCTCTAGGTAATACTTCTCATTTTGGATACTATTGAATGTTCTAGTTTAAGCTGTATTCAGGTGTAGAGTCTGCCTAGTGCAGCGCTTGATCTCTGCCTATCTACTTCAAAGGGGATAGAGGGAAGCTTCAATTCACAGCCAGACTTTCACAGCAAGAGAGGGTTCAAGCGTTCCTTACCTCTTTGTTCTCAGATAGCACAGTGGCTGCTTCTGATTGCAGTGAAACACTAGCAGCATTGCACCCGAGAGAGCCAAATCGGTTTGGTTTTAAGGACCATATCTCTCCAAATCACCCTCCCCAGGCTTTAAGATCTTCAGTGGAGGCCTTTCTCTCAGTTTCACCTCCCTTACAGTCCCTCTACCTGTAGAAATGTGGGGTGGAAATAAACTGAAATGAAATAATGGCTTTAAGATCAAGTTGTCTTTTGACTTGGGGTCTTTTTCATCTTTCTCCAACACTGCCATTGTTGCTCATAGAATCATAGAATCATTGAGCTGGAAGGGGCCTCTAGGACCATCAAGTCCAAACCCTCTGCTCAATGCAGGAATCCACGTCAAAGCAGATCCGGAAGAAACCAAATTTGGCGGCGGACGATCTTGGCAATTATAGGCCCGTCGCCAATGTTTCTTTCCTTAGTAAAGTGGTAGAGAGGGTGGTGGCTGACCAGCTTCAGGCCCTTCTGGATGAAACCAACGCCCCGGATCCGTTTCAGTCTGGCTTCAGGCCGCGACACCTCCCAAGGTCATTGGTTGCATTGTCATACTGCTCTAACAGTTAGGAAGTTTTTCCTGACATTCAGCCTAAATCTGGTTTCCTGTAGCTTGAGACCATTATGACATGTCTTGCACTCTGGGATGACCAAGAACAGATCCTGCTCCTATCCTATCCTATCTCCCTTCAGTCTTCTTTTCTCAAGGCTAAACATGCCCAGTTCTTCCAGTCTTTTCTCCTAGGGCTTGCTCTTCTTGCTCTTGTTGTTGTTCTTGTTGTTTTGTGTTGCTTCCTTGTTCTAGCATCACTTTGCAAGGGGGATTTAGTGAAGTGGTGCTACAAACTTTCATGTGACCTTGTGCCCCACTCCATTCCGTTTGGATGGCCGACAAAGTTTTCATCCGAAGGTGAGTTTGGGGCTTTGCTCAGTCAGGAGTCATCTTATCTGTCTCTGCCCAAAGCTTTTGGGGGCCTTTTTCTCACCCAAAAAGCAGAGAAGCTTTTGATCCCATCAGAGAAAGCCCTTGATTGATATCTTTTCTCAGAGTCTCACCTTTGCCAAGGTGTGGGGCCTAGAGGGGAAAGATGGGGCCCAAAGAGACCAGGAAGGTCTTCTAGGCTTGAGCTCTCCAACCCAGCAGTTTCTTTTAATTACCATGGGTGTGATTTTCTTCTTCTTTTTGAACTGGGGTGGTGGTCGACCAGGGCAAGGGAAAGTGTTGCATGGAGAGGAGAACCTGCGAGAGCGAGCAAAGGAACGCTTTAGCTCTAGGCGTGAAACAGGAGCATGAAGAGCAAGGGAGAGAGAGATTGAGAGCTTGTCACCATGGTCATCGGAGGCGAAGAATAAGTCGTAAATGATCTGAGGGCAAAGGGCGCATATAGAATGATAGCGTCGTTCCCAGCAGCCTTGGGGGGAAGACCTTGACTGCTCCCCCTCCACTTGAGTTGGATTAACCCTTCTCTGCTCAAAAAGGACGGAGCTTTCTCCCAGTTAAGCTGGAACACTGTCTGGAATAAGTAAATGGCACCGAGTGTTGGCATTTTTCTTGATTTCTTGCAAAAAATACATTGGCCCAGCATTCTTAGATTTCCTCCACCCACCCCCCTTGCCTGTGCAGCTACCTTCAGGAATATATATATATACAAAACAAAAAATAGCACCATCTGGATCTTGGTGCACTTAAAGATCAAGTTTGTTCACGATGAATTGAATAAGGGCCTTTATATATATATATATTATTGTGTTAACAATGTGACTTATGGTGTCCATAATAGGATTCTGCCAGATGTTTAAGGAATGGTTCACTGTAGCCACCACCCTCCAGTGCGTTTCCACCATGAAGCCGAGATTTGAACCTGGACCTCCTGAGTCTGTCACTCTATCTACTACACTACACTAGCAGCCTCCTTAATCTTGAAAATACAAAAATAAATAAATATGAAAATCAAAACAAAACAATAAATGGTGTTAACACTGAAAAACCTTCCAACATAAATTCGTAAAAAGTTCTTTTAAATTCACTTTTGGAAGAAGGTGGAAAATATTAATCTTTATACCAAAAAAGTAACTCTGTAACTACTTGTTCTTATTTCTTTTTAAAAATATGTAAGCCGCTTTGACCACTATCTTTTAGTGGCAAAATAGGATATAAATTTAATAAATAAATAAATACTTCTTGTGATCCTCCTTAAACGTAACTTAGTTACACTCTCATTACACCCAATATGTAATTCATTGCAGTTAACTCAATTATTTGTAACTAGCTGATTCCAGGCTTTGACCTGGAATTAGAATTTGAGGACCAGTTTGGTCTCCTGAGTTTCCAGATTTGCAAAGCGGGAGATCTGGCATAACTCCCCGGTACTTCCCCAAAATGTAGCGAAGCTGGTGCTGTGGTCCTCATTCTTCATTCCAGGGGTCCCCTTGTACTTCTAACCTTGAGATGTCGTGCTGATTTTTATGCCGCAAGCCATGAAGCTGGTGACAGTTAAGGTTTCATATGATGACATTCCTAAGTCCCTTTAAAAAAAAAAGATTTCTGTATAAGTGAATCAAGTTTGTTGAGCAACCCGGGCCAACCTTCCTGATAAGAAAGCAGGGTGCCACTAATTAAAACAGCAATTATCCAATCGTCTGGGCAATAAGATACATTGATTCTTTGCTCGAGATCTGTTTCCTCTTCTCTCACCCTCGCCCACCTCCAGTTCTTACATCCTCTCCTTCTATCATGATCTATTTTTCACCTTAGGTGGAAGGGTGCTGGGGCAGGAGGAGAGGAAAAAAAACCCAATTAGCCAGGTTTTGTTTTTTATAATTAGCTTCCTTAAAAATAATTCATCAGAGGTGTTAATAACCCCATTTAAAAATCTATTAAAGCTTTTTGGAAAAAGTTGGGCCGACCGTTCCACGCTAAGTTGATGGTTCCCTTCAGAGATACGGTAGGGCTTCCTTTTAATTTTTTCCCCCTTTTTTTCTTCTTTTAAATTTGCAGCACGCTAATTAAAAACAGTAGGACTGCGAGTCTGGAATAATATGCCAGCAAGGTTATCATCGGCAAGGCGAAAGGAACTGCTGGTTCTCACCCCTGCTTGCCTCTCGGATACATTTGAGCCCTTAAGAGGGAGTTAGCAGGGTCCATTAAAGGACAGGTTGTTTGGGGGGGGGCATCATGGGGCCCCTGGCATTTTCCAACTCCTGAGCCGCATCCAGAATGGAAACAGTGGGAAGGAATAATTGGGAAAGTCTTGTTACAATGGTCTCTTCTGTGGGGCCAGATTGCAGGAGGGCGTTGTGACCTATATCCAGCAGGCTGCTTATAATTATGCCACGTACAAGTCCTCCCTGCGGTCGTGAAGAATTCCATTTTTAAATTTTGCTCGGGGCCTAGCCAGCATTGCTTGGTATTCTGAATTACATTTTTTTTCCTCCTAGCAATGCTAAGGATTGGTTTGTGGTAGTTCCTAGTGTTGACTTCCCCACTCCTTGCCTTCACCCTCAGTTGGCCCTCACTTGCTATCTGTGGGACGTTACCATATTGCCCAACCGGTTTGAGTATAATCTGGCAGGATAGCTCAGTGAGTTAGGCCTCTGGCTGCGGAGCCACAGGTAGGGAGTTCGATTCCCCCACTGGGTCTCCTGAAAGTACAGCCAGCCTATGTAGCCTTGGGCAAGCTGCACAGTCCCAGGATGCCCCCAGAAGAGAGGAAAAGTGCACCACTTCTGACTACTCACTACATAGAAAACCCTGAAAAGGGTCACCATAAGTCAGAATTAACTTGATGGCTTGTTGTTGTTGTTTAGTCCTAGGGTGTCATCCCATTGATTGAGTGACTCCTAATAGGTTGAGATGTGCTTTGTGACTTATCTGGAAAGAAATCTGGAAAGCTGGAGGAAATTAAGAAAAGAAAGTATTTTTACTAGAAGTGTTCATAGTGTTTTGTTTTATTTTGGACCACAGTAGTTCTCTAATTTTCATAATCATAAGTAGTTTGCAAAAGCGGAGGGACCTATAACAATAACTAGGAGCTTTTAAGGACCTAGAAACTATAGGTAGCTTTTACTTTGTAAAAGTAATTTTCCGATTTCCAAACCCAAGCTGTGGAATCAAGAGAAGGCAGTAGCTGGGTTATGAAACATGGCACTGTTCCCATGCTGGCAGAGATCAATGGAAGTGTCTCGGTTCCTCCCAAGCCACAGTCTTCCAAAACAGAGTCTCTGATGGCAAACAGGACAATTGTGTTCCTGATCACTGGCCAAACATGCCGATTACGCTTTCTGTCTGTGACAGCAGCTTCAGGTGTGATGCTTCAAAGCGAACAAGGCCACCCCGTTGTCCTGGAAAGAAGGAACACAGATCATGCCACATTTGGCAACATTTCGCATTCAACATTTCACTTGGCTCGTAAAGCCAATGTTCTCTAGTCCAGCAGTTCCCAGACAATGCCCCCAGAATTGTTGGACTACAATTCCCAGAATCCTTGAATACTGGCTATGCTTGTTGGAGCTTCTAGGAAAGGAAGTCCAGTAACATCTTAGTAGCCATATTTGTAAATTTTTGTTGCAGAGTTTTGAATGTTTGGTTAAATCCCTTTAGCTGTGCAGCAGAAGTACAGTGATTCACAGAGCAGAACAGCTTCAAGTTATCCAGAGTAGTCCACCCCTTTTCTCATTGACCAGCACTTACAGTCTTACAATAACTCACTCCAAGGCATTAGTAGTAGAAAAAATAAAAAACATTTTCTTTACTCACAGTTGTGAACAGATCAAACAGCAGACTGACAGACATGATTGCTTTTAGTAACAGACTTCAACAGACTACAAAGAGAGAAAGAGAGCACTTAGCAGAGAGGTGGGGCTTTCTTTGAACTCAGAGGCAGGAGGGAACTATTGGTCAGTGCTGGTTAGATTGACAGTCAGTCCAGCCCAGAGATATCCCTCTGAGCCACACCTGCTAGAGGCAGTATGTAAAGTTGCAACAAGTCCAACAAATTTCACAGGGACTACACAAACCCATGTGTGTTTATCACTTTCCTCTTTCTTGGTTCCTCTTGCTTCTTTCCTTCCAACCCAGTCTTCTTGCTTCCTCACGGATTGGCCTTCCTGCTTGTGGTTCCCACCTCATGAACTTTGGGTGGATGTCCCAACATGACTCTGAGCTATCAACGCATTCGTATTTACCCGATTCCCTGTCAGTGCCGTAACAGACAGCATAACTTCAAAAGTCACTTCTTAGAAGTAACTCATTCCCATTACTGTCCCCCTATTTAAAAAGTAACTTGTTATCATTATTCATTACAGTGGTGGGAAAGTGACCACTTTCTTGTTACTTTTCATTACTTTCAAAACATATCTCTGATAATAAGAGAAGAGTATAGCACTTGAAAAAAAATCCATTAAAATAACTGAAGTGCCCTTTAAAAGAACTTTTAAAAGTAACTAGAAAAGTCTGCTCACTATGCCACAGACCTTTCATGTAGCTTTTGAAAGGTAACTGGGTTACACCCTCCTTACCCCGAAAAGTAGTTACAGGAAACGTAATTCAGTGGCCAAAAGCCTATTGCATAGTTATGTCGGTGTAACACTAAAGGCATAACTTTAGCAGGCAAATGGCCACAAGTCCTAAAGCTGGCATAGATACTATTTGTTGAGGATAGAATGAAGCAGCATCCAGTTTAGTGTCTAGTCTACGTTTTATTAAGATGGAGGGGAAATAAAATTCACTAGACCCCACAGCAAGAAATAAATAAAAGAGTTTTTAAAACCGGTAAAGCTTTTTTCTCCATACGTGACTGACGCCTTCTCATCTTGTGACACTAGAACACAGCAAGCACAACAGGGCAGGACTAAAAAAAAACATCACAACACGGACAAACCATTGTAACACGTTCGCCTTTCCTTAGTTCATGCCAACACAACAAAAGTTAAGAAAGCATTTCTGCTGTGCCTTTCCAGAAAGCTGCAAATAGGACTCGCCTAAATACGCATATTGCATACACAGGGTGAATCAGGCCACTTAGAGTCCCTTCACCGGGCAAAAGGGGGCATAAAAATGCAATAAATAAGTAAGTAAATAAATAAATAAATAGGTTTTCCACTCTGCTTGTGGGAAAACACATCTGCAGTGGCTTGTACGTATCCTTCCTTGAGTTACAAACCATTACAAATGCAGTCTGTAGCTTTTGGGATGGGTTTTTTCCCCCCTGTCTATCTCTCCACCCACCCTTCTCAAGACCATTTGTTAAACTTCCTGCTCTATGTATATTCTCATTAGATAAACATACACACCCGATGATGTTGTTTATTGCCTGCTCGGCTCCCGTCATAACCCAGGGAAGACAAGATGAATTTGACAGCTAATGTAAAAATTACAGCAGGCAATACATCTTAGATTTGGGGGAATGCCAAGATGAGGGTTAATCAATAAAACCCTAACTCGGGTATTGTATGAAATGGCAGTTCATCCATTATTAGGGCTTGGGATAAAAGACGGCTTACTGGCTTGATATATTGGCCCTTTCACCTCGGGGGCTGGTGTTGAAATCCAGTTCAATCCAAAGTGACTAAAGATCATTCTTGCTAGAGAGAGAGAGGGAGAGGGAGAGAGAGAGAGAGCTTACATGCAGGATACAGTTGCTAGGAACTGATGTCAAATACACAGTCTGATCGGGCTGGAAATGACCAACCAAGACTGAAGAGTTCACTCAAAACTCAAAGCCTTGCTACTCAGAAAAATACTGCCCTTATTTTGCTGAATTTTACCTGCATTCATGTCAGGTAAGATGATCATGAACTGCGGCAGTATGGCTGGTGCCAGATATTGTCTGTGCCACACACACACACACACACACAAAATGGAGAGCCCAGCAGTGTGGTAATTAATAATAATGCATCATTCAGTTCATTCTGACTTGCAGTGTCCCTTTTCAGGTTGTTTTCTAGGTTGAAAGTACTCAGAAGAGGTTTCGCAGTCCTTTTTCTGGTGCCCCTTATGGGCCTCACAAGCGGCAGGGCATGGATCCCTAAGGCCTCACAGGTGGCAGGGCATGTGTAAACCACCCACACTCCAAGTGATCCTGTTTGGCCTCTCTACTAGGAGGCACGAGGGGGGTTTGAACACCCAGCTTCTTGCTCTACACCACTGAGCTAGCCAGCCATTAGATGTATAACAATGGGCTCTTGGAAAATCAGAAAGAAAGTGAGCAACCCTCACTCCTGCCGATAAAGCTACTCCGGAAGCCCAAGGCAAGGGGTCAAGATGTTGCTGCTTTCCCCACAAACCTGACCAGTCACTGGAAAAGCTCCTCCTCCAAAAGACACATTGCAGTTTTCTCCTAGCTTTCTGGACCTGCCCTACCATCAGACAGGAGGCTCCTGGCTCAGGTGGCCGGGCATAAGGAAGGGCCAATTACGCCACGCTTTCTAGAAGTGACCTGGTTTTACAGATTCTCTCCCCTCCCTTTCCAGTTTCTGTGCCTCACCTTGCCAGGGCAACACCCCCATCACCCTTTCTTCCTAGTGAGTTCATCTGTGTGGCATCTCTTTACTGCTGCCACCATCGGCCCACTTCTCTCCCACCTTGTATTTTAGGAGGGGCCAAAGAGCAGCTCACAGACCATATACAGACGTCATACGGAGAGTTCAATGATACCCAAAGCCAGAAGGTCCAAGCCAACAAAGAATTGGGGCTGAGGGGTACAAGGGGCTAATGAAACCATGAGGAGATGTCAGCTCTTGTGAGTGGAACCTTCTAGGGACTAATGTCCAGAATTTAGAAAAGTTAGTTTTTTTGACTACAGCTCCAGGAACTCCTCCTTAATGGCCTTGGAGGCTAGAACATTCTGGGCGTTCTTTTCCAAAGAATTAACTTTCCTAGGCTTTGCTGTGTTTAAATAAATGGTGTTGCTTGGTGTCCTTGCTGGATAATGAGGACAAACTATTATGAAATCCTGATTTCCTCTGATAAGAATTATTTTTTAAAAAAAATCATGCATAAATGAAGTGTGTCAGAGAAAGAGCAAAATGTGCTTATTGTCCAAGGCACTAACATTCCTGTGCCCTGCTTGTTCAAGCCTTTCCTGTCAGTTGCTCTAATAGAACATTTTCATACCTAGGCAGTGTAGTATAGTAGCTATCTCAAGGACCGTGTCTCCCTTTATGAGCCCGCCTGGGTGCTAAGATCATCAGGGGAGGCCTTTCTCTCAGTCCCACCACCTTCTTGAGTGTGTTTGGTGGGGATACAGGACAGGGCCTTCTCCATGGCTGCTCCTAGTCTTTGGAACTCCCTCCCACTGGAAACCAGCTGGGCCCCATCTTGGCTGTCCTTCCGCAAGCAGGCAAAGACCTTTCTCTTCAGGCAGGCTTTCCCTACATGACTGTCTCTCTGAGAGAGGTTTTTAAATGGATGGTTGTGCCTTGTTGTTTTCAATGTATTTTTGGTGTTGATTTTGCTTACCATTTTAGTATTGGTAAGCATTTGACTGATTCTTTTTACTATCTGTATACTTAACTGTTTTTATCTTTTAAACATTGTCTTTTACTGATATAAGCTGCCTTGGGTCCTTCTTAAGGAGAAAGGCAGCATAAACATGTTTTAAATAAAGAAATAAGTTACTATTTTGGACCACAGCTGATCATACTAGTTGAGGATTTGGAGAGTTGTAGTCTCCTTCCCTTCCCCCCAGAAGAAAACATTCCCAAGCTGTAGTGATGGCAGGAATGCTTGAAAAGGGCTCTTATTTGCATGCAAGCATATTCACTGATAGATTCGTAGAGCAACCAATTACTCTGCCTGCTTGTTCACTAGCTCTGTGAGCTAGGAAGTAGGAAAATGGATTTAAATCAATTATTTAAATCATCTCTCTCTCTCTCTCTCTCTCTCTCTCTTTCTCTCTTTCCTGGTGATTTGACTCAATGATTTTAAGCTCTTTGATTTTAAATCAATCTGTCGGGCCGCCAGACTCCCTTCCAGCTCCTGTGCTCCTCACCAGAAAACTGCCCAATATGGATGCTATTTTGTTCTCAACTAGCCGACAAATTTATTAAGTGTGGTAAACCTGAAAGAATACAAGGCGACGATCAAAGAACTAATGATTATATGGGGCAGTATCTCTTGAAAGAATCGGCAAGGCCTGCTAGCTTAGAATGGAAAAAATAAGAGTAAAATCAAAATTTCAGTGCCTCGGGAGCAGACAAGGGGTTAATAACTTGAAAAGAAAAGTCCAGCTTATGCAAATAACTTCTTACTTACTCTACAAACTTTGCGTTTACAGGCTAAAACTGTGATCCTAAGTCTGCTTATTCAGGGCTAGGTCCCATTAAAATCCATGGCCTTTATGCCCATATAAATGTGGCAAAGACCAGGGGCTATACATAAAACGTATAGGTTGTCTACTTTTGAGAGGGCATGCTAGACATTTTGTTTTATTATTTCCTCCCCTTATCACACAGGGTAAAAATTGAATTTGGAATTCGATATTAAATAATTTTGTAGATACTTAGAAGAATCAAGGCAACAGATTAATCAGTGGAGGTTTTTAGAGCTGTTTTCCTGACTGCACTCTTTTTTCGCTGATGGCTTTTAAGCAGGAAAATGAAAAAGGACTTTACTGCCACGCTTAAAAAAGAGGATATGAGAGAGAGACCCCGTACAAATTGAGCAAAGGAGAATTTTTTTAAAAAATGAATACATCAAGAGAAAGAGTTTTGATTGATCTGCCTTGAAGTGCTAGGTTTAAGTTAGCGGTGTTTCTTCAGCATAAGAGTCAGCCAAGATCCGGATAAATCCAGCAGAAAATGGGTGACCAACATGATCTCGAAGCATTACTGTAATTGTAATTCCAGGTTTCGTGCCTTCCATTCACTACTAAGGAGATCCCAAAATTTTTATAACCATTCCTGTCTTTTCCCACACATAGCATTCCCTTAAGATCATGCCTGCCAAACGGTTTGCAAATACATACAGAGATTCTTGTCCTTGATTTCTTTAAATGTTGTTTTGTTTTTTAAATTAAAAAAACATGGAGGCACCAACTGCTTTTACATTTCTTGGCATAATTTGTTTATTGTCTTAAGTACTTTGGCACTCTTGTTCTGAAAATGACAGCACAGAGGCTGGGCTCATCAACTAATTTGCAATCTTTCAAAAGGATCAGTGTAGCAGATTTTGGGGAAGGTGAGTGCGAAAATATCTGGGCTGAGGGAATGAGTCACATCCTCACCCTTCTTTCTTTAAAGCTACTTCCTAGAAATGGCACACAGCACAGAGCTTTACCCAATCAGAAAAGATGCTGATTTTCAGAATGAGAAATATACGCTCTAGAGCAGTGGTTCCCAACCTGGGGTCCCCAGATGTTCTTGGACTCAAACTCCCAGAAGCCTTCACCGCTAGCTGTGCTGGGTAGGATTTCTGGGAGTTGTAGTCCAAGACCATCTGGGAGCTCAAAGTTGGGAACCACAGCTCTAGAGAATTTTGAAGCTTGAAAACTCACTTGAAGTAGTGAAGTGGGTTACCACTGGAAGTACTGAGGTATCACAGTCTCCTGCTTGCCCTACCGGGAAGCACAGAAGTCAGAGATCCTTTCCTAAAACATGACCAGGGATTAGAAGATGAAGCTGCCAGTAACTAAAGCCTCCTGACCCCTTTCTATCTCCAGCATCTGGTGTGTTCACAGAAATGAAATCAAAAGGACATTGTTTTGTGGTGGGTTTTTTAGCTGATTGCCCTGTTTTCCAAAGTTTGAAACCCACAGAAGCTACAGCTAGAGAGCTGAAGATCTGGTTTGACGTCAAATGCTCCAGGCCTGCTAAAGGGCAGCCTGATTTGATTCAGGATATTTCCGAACAGGCAAGCCAATGTACATCCTATGGTGTTGTGAATTTTACCCGTTTTGGAAAAGTTCCTGGTTTTAACTACCCCAGCCACTGTTGTTCCATTGATGGAAGGGCAACTCAGGCGGTGGTAATAAAAAAAATGCCATTTCCAAATTTGGTTATCTCAGGCTGTCCTGTCCCCACCCTCGACCCCAATTTTACCTGCTTTTGAAGCAACTTGAAACTTCCTAGAGAATGATGTGGGAAATATGATGCCATTGGCAAAAACCTTTGGGAAAACTTCTCAAAACGTCTCCACACACCCGGACGATCTCACACGGCTCTTGTTCTTTTAAATGGACTCAAGGACATCTCCGTTTGGAGATGCAGTTTCCCCCAAATCAATGCCCCATGACTGCCAAGAGCTTGCCAACCTTGGAATGGAAAAGCATCCTATTTTCCGCCCATCATCTTAGACGCCGTCCAATTGCTAAACTCCAGCAGCAGCCTGCGAGCTTGGCAGCTGGCACGCCATTCTAACTCAGGCTGAGTGGCTTTAGCGCCGTGTTGTCGAAAGGATAAACGTGTTTTCGTCCATGTCCTCCTAGGCCCATCTCCAAAGCTTCCCCATCCACGGGTTAACCAGATGAGCCTTTAATGCTCAAAGGATCCCCAAACAGCTTAACCTTCACCCATCTGTGTTAAAAAAAAACGGAGTGGGAGATGCGACTCAGACTCCTAATGCTGCTTTGAACAGCATTCGCTATTATTACCTCCAAAAATCCGTTAAAATTTCACACAATTTCCTTCACAGCAGTGTATATAATAATGCTAGCAGCCAATATGTTTCTATAATTGGTTCTGGAGCCGAGAAGAGTCCAAAGCAATTAATCCGGCCCCCTTCCTTGTTTGCACCCGTAGAAAGCTTGACAGGGTGGTGCGTAATTGGAATCCAGTGCTCTTTCTCCACCCCCCAACTTTAAATTAATATTTTCCTGTTCTGATTTAATTTCGCCGGGTAACAGTGACATAAAGACATGGCGTGTCAAGCGCTAAGTAATCTTCCGCAGCCTTGCTTAGGCGGAAACTTTCTATTCATCAGTAATATAGTGACCTGTATATCAATCCAATCCCAGCATACAATATTTCCGTCAAACAGGCACATGCATTTAACTTGGTATATAATCAAGCCCCAGATGAACAGGGAGGAGGAGGAGGAGAAAGCGGCTCAAATTCTCAGTGATGGACATTGGGATCCAGTGAATTACAGGCCTCCGACTAACATTCACCCATCGTAATTTTCAGGCTCAGAATAGTGATTTCAGGGACTATAAATATTCCATGAACAAGACTGGTGTGAATATTCACTTTCCCCTCCTCCCCATTCTGGTTGGGGCCATTGTTTCTTTTAGTTGCTTCTCACTTCCGTACTGCTGCAGGTTTGGTCTTGAATGGGCAATTATGAGTCGTTACCTTTACAAAAGACCTGCCACTTTATTGTTGATATGTTTTGATCTCGCAGCATGCCCACTCAAGACCAAACCGTCATCAGGTCTTTGTATTACAGCAGGAACAGCTTGCAACAATTGACTGTTGGTAGGAGAATCCATTTCTCTCTCAGCTTTTGAGATGGTTGACGCTAAAATCAACAGGAACAAGGAAGGGAACAATCTTAGATTTAATATGTTAGCATTGTGATCAGTGCTTTTGTGTTCGGAAACGTCAAGCCAAACTGATGTATTATTTTATTTATTTAAAATGTTTTTAACATGCCTTTCTCCTTAAAAGGTACCCAGTGTGGCTTATAACAACTGAAAGGCAGTATTTAGGTTAGCAACAATGGGTGTACAATACTAAAAGGATCAATGAACACAATACCAAAAAACATAAGCAACATCAAATCACTTTCAATGCAATAAAGTACAACCATCCATTAAAAAAAACCCACTCAGGCAGCCAGTCACTGAGAAAAAGCCTGCCTGAAGAGAAAGGTCTTTGCTTGCTTGCGGAAGGACAGCAGAGATGGGGCCCGGCTGGCCTCCAGTGGGAGGGAGTTCCAGAGTCTGGGGGCAGCCACAGAGAAGGCCCTGCCCTGTGTCCCCACCAAGCTCACTCAAGAAGGTGGTGGGACTGAGAGAAAGACCACTCCTGACGTGATCCTGGATGAGTAAGCTCACAAAGGGAGATGTGGTCCTTAGGATTGCTTGAGTCCAAGTCGTTTAGGGCTTTTATGGTTTAGAACCAGCACTTTGAATTCTTCCCAGAAATGGATTGGCAGCCAATGGAGCTGCTGTAACAGGGAGGTGGTGTGATCTCTGTGTCTAGCCCCAGTGAGCAATCTGGCTGCTGCCTTTTGGACCTGCTAAACAGTCATCTTTCGAAAGCCATGTTACTTTCAAAACATTGCTTTTAAAAGCTTAGGCACATCCCGCCCATTTAATGTGAAAGTCGCATTTTTAATATGAACACATTACGTCTAGTGTCTTATTTTCAAGCTCTAGATTTCCCACTGCCCTGCTTCTACTCAGGTTCTGCGTGGGTTTTGTTTTGGTTTATTCTCATTCTTTCTGGGTTGTACGTTTGCATCTTTTCTGCTCCACAAAAATATACTAAATCAGTGGAATGTAGTTTTGATTCACCAACGTCTACCTTTGTGTTTATCTATTTGTCTATCTCTCCTGGACAATAACTCCTTCCCCAGCAAAAAAAATATGAACTGTTGTGCTAATATATGGAAAAGAGGGGCCATGAGCATGTACTAGCAAAAATATATGTAAATAAACATAAGAGGGGCAGAAGAGGCAGCCGGGAGGAGAGAAAAAAACATGCTTGCCTCGGCCATTAAATCAAATCACTGTAAAAATAATGGCTAAACTCTGCCTCTTACTTGTAGCACTCAATTTATGTAGTCAATATGGCAGTGAATGAATGAGCAGAGGTACTAAGCACACAAATCTAAATTCAATATACATATCTTAGAAACAAAACAAAAACAAGACGAAAATTCCCTTAACATGCTCAGGCTGACGAGGCATATAAAACGGGCGTCACGACAGCAGCCAAGGAGGGGCGGAAGGAGGAATGGGGAAAAGAGGAAAGAAATAAATTAGCATCATTTAAGGTGACGGTTCCCTTGTTTCCAACTATGTAAATATAGCTAGACTGTAGCCACAAATCCGTGCCTGCCAAGGATTACAGGGGGTGTTTGGAAAGGGGGAAAGGGGGGATTTTTTTAAAAAAAGCAAAAACACCTGCTGGATTTTCTTTACCCTGCCGAGGGGGGGAAATAGGTTCTATATGTGGTCAACCTTCAGGGCAGGGCTGGGTCATTTCCATGGGTCCGCTCTGCCCCTTCCAAACTCACTAGCGTTGCATGTCTTATCACTGGTACACGGCAGAATTTGCAACCAACCGGCTAGAATTCAGCAGCAGGCAAAAAAGGCCATGTTTTTCCTTTAAACAAGGTGCGTGGGGAGCTTGTGCCTTGTTCTTTTTAAACAAACAAACAAACAAACTACATCATGTTTCTCGGATCCTGCCAGTTTGCAAATCAGGTGTCCCTCCCCATTTGCCTTCTGAGTTCTCCCTCAGGGCAAATTGTAAGGGTTTTTTGCCCTCACCGCGCCATGCAAATTCGGTGGCACTGTGATATACATGGCAGTGGTGGCAACAACTACAAAAAAATAATAATCAGGGATTCGTGGCACTTGTGGACTGCCAGTGGCCCGCCCCCACTTTAATTATAATGGACATGACCCATAGCCAAAGGGCTCTAGAGCAGCTTTCTAGAATGCAGTGGCTGAAATCCTGTTGCGTGGCTACGCAAAAGGTATAACCTTGGGAAGCAAACTGCCCCATGTTAAGGCATCTCCATAGACATTCCCTGTTGCAGGCTGAGTTGAGGAAGTTGATGTGCAACTGGGCAAGTCTACAGCGATTGCTTGATTTGAGCCAATTTGCCTCCAAAGGTTACTCCTTTTGCATAGCAGTGCTACAGGATTTCAGCCTGGACCAGACAAAAAAATCTGCTCCTCTCTACTTAAAGGGTGGGCAGCCTTTTTCTGGCCCTGCAGCAGACTTCCAATTTGAGAAGGATCTTGGGGGCGGGTTGCATACCAGTAGTGGGCAGAGCTAAGGACACAAACCAGAACCAAAGAGAGAACAGGCGGGGTTCAAACAAACTGGTTGCAACAACTTCCTGGTCTACAAAGTTTAAGTCTATGCATGCCATTTGACTGGAGATAATAATATATAAAACTTGTGGGCCTGAGGTCGCCAACCCTTGAGCTATATAGGCCCAAAGTACCCTGTCTTTCATCCAGTGTTCTCTGCCCAAGGAGAGCCAACAGGGTTGTTCCTTCACTGTTTTAGCACCATCAGCATCCAGAGCAGTTTTTAAAAATACGTACATTTATATGCAGCCTTTCTCCTAGAGGGTCCAACGCAGCTTATTAAAAGAAACAAAGTGAAATACCAAATATTTTGGTAATAATAAATTATTATGTAATAAAGTATTCCAATATTTAAAAAGCATTAAACAAACATCATATTAAAACTCATAATAAGGGCAAGATTAAAAACACAAGTAAAACACAGAGTAGCATGCTCGTGGAAGGACAGTAAAGATGGGGCCAGCCTGGCCTCCAGTGGGAGGGAGTTCCACAGTCTGGGAGCAGCCACCAAGAAGGCCCTCTCTTATGTGTCTCCACCAAGCGCACCTGTGAAGGTGGTGGGGCCGAGAGGAAGGCCTCCCTTGATGGTCTTAATACCTGAGTAGGCTCATAAAAGGAGATACAATCTTTTAGATAGCTTGGACCCAGTTTTCAAAACTTCACTGGAATGATGGGACTGTTTGTGCCATGCAACCAAGACAGGAGTGCCTAGAACATCAGGACAAAGGTGTGATTCATGCAGCCCAGTTTTTCCACAAAGGGGATCACAGGATCATTTGGAAGGAGCAGCCTCATCCAAGCCTCTGCTGCCTGAAGCAGTTGCCTCATTCTGCCTCTTGGTAGGGCCGGCCTTGCTTGATACATGTGTACTTTAAAAGTTTTCGGAAACCATGGATCTAAGCAACCAGCAGGGGCATTTAGCACAATCCCACAGTGGCTTAATGATTAAAAAAAAAACAACAACTCTGCTGGTAGAACTAGTCTTTAAAAATAGCTTCTACACTCCAGCCTTCCAGTCTTACACAGACATGAACCTCTACACACACACACACACCACATACTTCGATTCTGATGTACAGTTTGAAACAAATCAATAGCAGTATAATAATACTCAGCACGCTGTGTAATTTTTATATCATTAGTTTTCATTTTCTGCTCCCTATGCATCAAAAAACTTACAACGGCCTCGTAAAGTTTATTTAGTATTCCATGAATTCCTAATCAGTTTCATTTCATAATGATTCAGAGCGGCCGTTGCTGGGGCTCCGGTGTCAAAAAATCGATAAAACCAACACAGTTTTTCCTGATGGCGGCTGCAAAAGGATCTATTGTGGTGGAATTATGATTTATGTCTCGGGCTGGCACAAGGCAGCAGCAAACAACAGCATGGCCCCCAAAAGCTAAGATGTAGGCCGATAATGATTTATATGCATGGCCTCTCTCACAGTCTCTCTCTTTCTGACACACACATACACACTTCTCTTTTCAGCCCTTCCTTCCCGACATATCACAAGGGATGGAAAGAATGTGCACTAAATATGATACAGGCAATCGTATGGGGAATTTTAAAAACCCGTATGATTCCTCCCCTCCAGCCAAGAGTGGAACTCCTCTCTTTAGTCTTGAGTCCCTTTTTCTTCTGAGAAGCCATGCACAAGGCAAGCATAGGGCTGCCTGATGGTTCAAAAGGCATGAACAAACCCATCCCATGCTTCAAACATTAATTTAAAAAAAAAAAAAGCTTAAACTTGGTTTGCCTGTCTCGCAAGATCCCCAAAATGGTAGGAACCAGAAAGAGGATTTTTTTTTGTTTTGTTTTTGGTGGATACTGGAAAAGTGAAAGGTAGCAGAAAAAGAGGAATATCTCACATGGGGTAGATTGATTCACTAGAAGAAGCCACAGCCTTGAGTTTGCATGACCTGAGCATCACTCGCTAATGATAGGATCTGTTGGAGAGACATAGGAACATCATACCTTGGAAGCAACTTAACGGCACATTAACAGTAAGCTATTGAAATCTGAACTCAAATAGCATCTGAACTTAAATGATATCTAAACTGGCCATGCTGCTTGGAGAATTTGCACCTTGTCCTCCAAATAAGTTACCAAGGGGATGCTGCGTGTCGTAGGTCTGTTGTCAAGAAGTAAGAACTAGGAACAGAAAATTTTGCACAGATCATACTTATTGCCATATTAAACCACCCAATAAGTTAACACCACAACTAGCGATGCTGGCTAGGAGATGAATGAGCACTCTCCAAAATGTCCTGTCCTCAACAGCCCTGCTCAGCTATTGTAAACTCAAGCTTGTGATTTCCTTTAATCCATCAATCCATCTCGCATTTAGTCTTTCTCTTTTCCTGCTGCCTTCAACTTTTCCCAGCATTATTGTCTTTTCCTGAGAATCCTGCCTTTTCCTGATGTGTGTGCTCAAAGTAGGACAGCCTCAGTTTCAACATTTTTGCCTCCAGAGATAGTTCAGGCTTGATTTGCTCTAGGACCCCCTTGTTTGTCTTTCTGGCAGCCCACGTTTTGTGCAGTGGTGGTGCAGTGACATTTTGAACTAATGCTACTGATTTCTCGACTTTAACAAACATAGCGGGTTGTATCAAGAGCCCCGTTCGCTTGCTTGTTTTGTTTGTCTTGAAAGGTCTCTGAAACTATGTTAGAAACAGAACTTTGTACAGTACTGCTGATTTCCTAGCTTCAGCTATTGCATTGGCTGCATCTCAAAATCTACACCTCCAGACCTCCATGTACTTTTTTGTTCTGAAAGATCTTCAGAACAGTGAGACCTAGTTGGTTAGTTATGTGCCTTCAAGTTGGAACCAACTTCTAGCGACCCTAATAGGGCTGAGGCCCATTATAAACAAACTTTTAACAGGACCTCATGGTCAGCATTTGCCAGCCTATCCTGTTTTAGGAATGAGTACTGGGTTTTTAAGATTTACCAGTTCTTAAATAAAACAGCACTTCCTCTTAATTTGGGCCTTTCACACAATTTTGTGCAAATTCCCCCCAGAAATGTAGCACAAATTTTCTGAATGTGGAATTTAACTTCTAAATTTACAAACCAAATGTTTTGAGCTTGTGGGCACCCCTTGATTGTCTGGGTCTTGGGGGACATCCTAAATATGAATAGATTTTCCTTTAAAGTAAAGACCTGATTTCCAACCATTGCTGGCAGAAAGATACACTGAAATGTATGGGGAACGCAGAGAGCTGTTTTAGCCATCTAGGAGTGACATCTAGTGCTCTCTCGCTCGCTCGCTCGCTCTGTGTGTGTGTGTGTGTGTGTGTGTCCATGCAGATAGGACCCCTTCCACAAAGGCAGAAGGGGGGAAATGTCTGTATTCAAAATTACAGAATAATTACACAACGTGGAGGATGTTTTACCATCAGCAGGCTTAGAGGAAGCACAAATGCACAAAGGGGAAAAATTAGGTGGAGGAAGGAATTTGAAAATAAAGGATGAATCACCCCCCAAAAAATGAGGACTGAGCAAGCTGGTTTGGTGTGTAAAATGGAAGGATGAGATATGGAGTGCCTGGAAGACCCCAGGACTGGAAAACAGGATAGGATCGTGCTATGCAGGAAAAAAAATGTTGTTGCAGGTCGCACTTGTAATTTCTAATTCCTGAAAAGAACCATTACTGATCCGCTCAAGAAACTCAAAAGAGGAAAAGATTTGGCATGATAACAGAAACAGAAATAAAAGAATTTTAGACCAGAGTTTTTTTGGGGGGAAAGCTACTTTTTTGGGGGGGGACCGGGAAGATCCCCAAAGTCACCTTTGTGTGACTACACGGCCATTGTAGTCACACAAAGCAAATTTTATGCGCTTGGTTTAGACGCTTCATGGCAATTTGCGTCTTTGTCCCTTGGTGGGTTGTGGCTAAAACTCAGGTGGGAAGCGGCCACATTTCGGGCACGTAGGTGCAGAACAACAACCTCCCCGCCCCTTCCCGGAGCATATCAGAAGTTTGTCTTTCAAGGCCTAAGAAACTCACCGAGTTCCTCAGACTGTGCCAAGGGTTAAAATTCTGCCCCAACAGAGCAATAAAGATAAATTACTCATAAAAATAGCAGAATAGGAGCCGGCTGTTCATGGCAGGAATGGAGAAGGGGGTGTGGGGGTGTGGATAGAGTCCGTATCTTAAAGTGCAGCCAGTTGTAAAAGCTGAAAAGAAAGAAGGGGGGTGTAGAATTTCCAAGCACACATTATCTAAGTGAGCGTCCATATTTTACCGTGACACCGGCTTTGAGACTCATTTCCTTGGGTTAAGTAGCGCTGGGTGAAGTATCTCCCGCACTCCTTCTGCCTATTCATCTGGAGCGGGATTGCGGGCATTTAACCTGGAGCACTTGCTGATGTATGACCAAATCAGAGGGAAAAGGCCGGGCTGGTTAACCCTCTCTCTCTATAGCTGCACTTAATGAATGTCACACGCAACCACGATAGAAATGATGGAACATCCATCCTGGTGAACAACCACCGGCACCCCGTCTGGCAATGATATGGAGAAATATGCGGGAAATATTGCGGAGAAACATACTACCTCATTACGGTTCCTCCTATCCTGTCTTTAAATGTCAACCCTTTTGCCAGGTTCATCTTCTCCATAATGATAAGACCACCATCTCTCTCACTGCTCCTTTCCCCTTCAAATAACATCAATATCAAAATACTCAAATCATTTCCTTCCTTCCTTGCTTCCTCATATTTGCCTTAGTACAATCTTGACTTCCTCAGTTGTAGAGCAGTAATTTCTTCAAAAATTGATTTGGATTTTAGAAAAATCACCTTTTAATCAAATGCATCAAAGAAAGCAGAACTTGAAAACCATCTTACGATCAGGCAGACCCTTGGTCTGTCTAAGCACATCTCGCCAACACTGGAGACGTTGGCCAGGGCTTCAGGTTGGGCTCTTTTTTTGCCTAGCCCTAACTGGAGATGCTTTGGTATTCTCTGATGGTCACCCATTCTAACCAGATCTGGCCCTGCTTAACTGTGGTCTCTTCAGGACCTTGGAGAACTCCTAGGAAAGGTAACAGTAGTGTTATCCTCACCTCGGGTGCCATATTCAGTCTAAATCAGATAATCCATGGCTTACCTGGCAGTCAAAAGGTGCAGCATCAATAACAATTCCCAGCAGATACCTTTGCTCTTTCAGTGTCCAGGGCTGGACTGAGGCCTTTTATATTGCTGGATCAGGGCTCCTCCCTCTAAGCTCCGCCCTTCCTTCTTAAGTACCAAGACTTAAAGGGACAACTCTCTGGCTTGAATCCGAGCACTTTTCCCCCTCCAAAATGCCCAGTGTACCTCACAGGATCAAAGCATGGCTTGTTGCTTCACACAACACATCTCAAGTGGTGAAGAAAAAAGGTCTACTTTTGTTGCGCCTGTTGCGTTATTTTCCGTCGATCTCCAATCAGTCTGACAGCGGGATCTCACTGAATCTTTTCCCCCATCCCAAGTCATTCCACTGCTTTGGAAAGACATCTCTTTCTCCCTCTGCCTCAATTATGTTCCCTTGCCTGGATTATTCCCCTTTCCTTTCTGTGCCACAAACATTGGGTGTATGAGAATTTCCCCCTATTTTTGCACATTGAACCTTGCCTTAACAATGTTTCTAACCCTATTTGTGGGCAGAGCGATCGGGGATGGGCCCCGTTTCACCTCATATTTCCCAGCAGGAGACTCTGTCTAACAGTTTTGCATAGGGTTTTGGTCCTGCTATCTCTTCTTTCTGTTTTCCTTAGCGCTTCTCCATTTGCTGCTCTGCCAAGGGGCATTGACTGTGTGACCAGCCTGGCCACCATTTTGAATCTTTCACAGTGGCCACCATTTTGCATCTTCTTCCATGGACTCTATATTGACACTTTACAAGACCAGCAGCTGCCACACACAAGAATTCAAAGAGAGTTTCGGGTACTGTGGGTACGAAAAAGAAGCATCTCAGAAATGATGCTGTATTAACAAAAGTCATCTGGGGGAAAAACAACAATTCTTAATGAACAAAGTATTGGCTGAACTCCAGTGGCAAGTCCTGTCTCTAGTTCACCACCCATAAAATAAGGAGATGGTTGCACATCGCCCTCCCTGTTCATCTGTGCAATGACGTACGCTGCCATTGATACTGTCTGTACAAAAGCGAAATAAAAATAGGCAGCTTTTTGAACAGATCTGGACTTAAATGCTTTGGCCAAAATCCAGCTGAGAAAGAAATGCATACAGAAAAGCAAGCCTGCCCTGGTTTTTCCCCACTAAGGAGTGGTTCTTCACCTAGTGGCGACTGGAAACGGGAACGGGATTCTGGCCTTAGAAAATACAAAACCAGAATGGCTGGTTGTACTGGCCTTCAGAAACGGCATGATATTGAAATCAAAAACCGCTGGATGTTGAAGAGTTCCGTGAATGTTTGGCAAAGGTTCTGTCTGGCATCAAAATCCACCAAGGAGGATCTGCAGGCATTAAGGAGGGCCAGATTTTGGAGTGCGGGAGGCAAACGTCATGTCAGAACTCACCTGCCCCATCAGCACAGGAAAGGAATTTTATTTTAATTTTCTGAAAAGCAACATCACGCCTAGGTGATGCAAATGAAGAGAAAGTCACCGTGTAAACAATTTCTATTTTCCTTGCAACAGACTCAGACCTCCTCCCCTCGGGCCACTGACGTGAGGAACTGTGGAAATAAATTACAAGATTGTCACATTTGTCTATGCTTTCCTCTTTAATAAGCATCACCGGGGGGGGGGGGGGGGGAGAGAGAAATCCAAGCGTCTCGTAAATGATTGTTGCGACTCTTTGTGGCTTTTTATTATTATTATTATTATTATTGTATTTTCTTTTTTAAAATATCGCAGAAATAATTACTAATCAAAGCGAGGCTGGTTGGAAACCCTCGAAGACCGTTGTGCCCTAGACAGTCCATGCGAGCCAAAGGAGGCCGGGCACCTCATTTCCACCTCACAGAGAGACTTCATCTGACAAAAAAAAAGAAAAGAAAAGAAAAAGGGAAAAGAGATTAGCTGGTGGTCAAAAAAGGAAAAGGGAAGGAAATAAAAAAAAAGAAAGGAAGAAAAATCAAAGTCACACTGCCCTGGAGAGCGCCGGAACAGTGACATGTCCCAGCATGCCGAGAGAACAGGCACGCAAGCAAGTGAAAATTTGGTCTCTGCCAGGTGACGAAAGTCAACGCTTTCGCTTCTTTTTCATCTCTGCCTCCTTCCTTTTTTTTTTTTTCAAAGTTATTTTAGCCCACATATCGGCTTTGTCTTTCTTTCTTTTTTTGGGGACCTTTTCTTTTTCCTGTCACTCTGTTCTCAGACCTAATCTGGAACACAGTAGGGTCTTCTCGTTTATTAACCTCTGTTGTTTCCATCCATTTGGTTAGTCAAAATGAGGACGACGAGTCCTCCTAGCTTCCCCACAGCCACCGAAAAAGCACCAACCCACACATACCCCACAAACTTTCTGGCTTTGGGGGAACTTATCCACAGCGATACCCCTCTGCCCCTGCTGCGGAACCATTACCATTTGGAAGGATTCTGCCATGGGTTCAACATGGCTTTGTTTTGGTGCATTATTTGAAATCAGCATAATGTGGTTTCAGCTTAGATATCAGGGTGTCAGCAGTGAGGAACTGCAGCTTTCCAGATGTTTGAGGGGGTTGTTACGTTCCACACTCCTTCCTCTTTGGCTCGGCTGCTGAGGCCTGATGTAAGATGGAGGCCAGAAACCTCTGGTTCACCACCAAGGGATGTTGGGAAGTCTTTGGGCCTGAGTCCCAAGTTCAAGTCTTTGGTACTGAGTCCTGAGTTCCAAACCCCAACTCCGAGTCCCTATTAAAAACCAGTTTTTCCCCGTAGAAAAAGGGAGGGGTGGGTGGGTTCCGAATCATGAATCATTGAGAAAAAAAGCCCCTGAGTCGAGTCCAAGTCGATTCACCACTGCGAATTAAGTCTGACTTGACAGTGAGTCCCGCAACTCCCCATCCCTGACAGCCACCACTTCTGTCCCACTCAGGTTAGACCATCAGGTGACAAAATTTTAGGGGCGGCACTCACACACACACTCTCTCTCATTGTTTTCTTTTGGGGGGGGGGGTTGTCCACAAAGCAAACAAATCCAATTCACACTTCCTGGACTAACATGGAAACCAGCTTCTTTTCAGATCACGTGGCTCTCCAAACGACGCAGCGTGCTTCCTCGCCGAAAAGCACACCCCTGAAGATGCATGTATAGGAAAAAAAGGCTGCCTGCATAAGGGAAAGGGATGTACAAAAGTACGTCAGCATATTGAAAACATAAATGCAAATTTAAAGGAGGTCGCTTCCACATAGTCCTGATTTTCCCAGCTTGCATCTCGCACGGCTTCTGGACTTTATCACTTCAGGAGTTTAGCGATCTGCAAAACCAGTCTGAACTTTGCAGGGGAAGAACAAATTAAACCAAGCATAAGGGAAGCTTGCTTTTGGTTTTCAGAAACTTGGCGCGGCTTCATTCCTTTCCCCTCAGCCGCCCACCCAATATCAGGGGAGACCCTCTCAACCTTTTGCTTCTTCTGCGGGAGTGAACCGTTCTTGGAGGATGGGTTTCTTTTGATGGCCTGCTGGGGACATCTGTACCGGCAGACCCTAATCAAAGCTCGCCCATTGGGCTGCACCAATGGCGTGCAAGGATTCTGACGAGAATACAACCGTCCCGTTGGGATAACTGCCTGCCTGTAGGGATGGGAAGAGGTTGTCCAGATAGATGGTGAATCTGAGTGACAGTTTAATCCAGGTTTGGTGGTGTGTGTGTGTAAGAGTGTGTGTTCTCAAATAATACCATCTTTTCTTTTCTTTATTTAAAGGATAAGGTTGATCATTTCCCCCAAGCAATAAATACTGTATGGACAAACTTATCTATTTTGCCTTCTCTCACACAAAAAACGAACAAACAAACTCAAGTCTTTCCCATCAAATCTATGAACTAATTTGCAACTCTGACAGAGATCAGACAATATTTTTAAGGTGCACACTGGCCAAAGTCAACACCTCCATTTTTAGAGGTTCTGAGAATGTATATCCCAGAATATATATATTTTAATCCAAAAAGAACATGTCTTTTTCAGACACTGCTCTGCAGCTACCTGAATCTCAAAACCCACCATTCTGGATCTCAACATTTTCCAACCAAGTTTATCCGAAATGTCCTTTCTGGGAAATGTATTTGTGTCCAGGGCTGAATGATGACATGCTAAGGCTCTAAGCTATGGAAAGAGGCCTGGTGGAGCTACCCAAAAAAGAGTTTACTATAGCTTATTTAGCTTATGTGTCTATCTCACAGTGCTTGCTTTCCGAAAATGTTATCTTCTTATTTTTCCTTGCATAATATGCAGTTCTGGGAGGGAAAATAAGCAGTATTTTGTGTTCCCATTTAGGTTGTCATCTAAACCTTTGGGAATGCTATTTCTGGCCTCCCTAACATGTATCGAGAGTGTGAGTTAGAATTTGCAGTAGATAAAAGATATAGATAAAGATATAAACGTAGAGATACAAAATGGTCATAACTCTACAGCAAAGGCTATGTTTTTAATGGAGAATCCTCCAGAAAGGGGAAGTTCCATAATTGTGCTTGAATTTCTCTCACTCTACATGTCCTTCCACCCAAAAATGGAAAACTAACCCATTATTACTTATTTTATTTTTATTAAAAAATATTTTTACCCCAACCTTTCTCCTTAAAGTGGGGAGCCAAGGCAGCGTACACCATTAAAGACAACACTTGAAGTTAAAAACAGTAAATATACAGTAAATATACGAAAAAGAAAGAAACAAATACCATGCTAAAAGACAATAAATAAAAGCAACACCAAAAACACATTCAAAGCAGTAATAACCATCCATTTATAAACCCCATTCAGGCAGACAGTCGTTAAGGGAAAGCTTGTCTTTACGGTTGCAGCTCAGTCATAGAGTACATGCATTATATAAGAAAGATCCGTGATTCAACACCCAACCTTGAATTTCCTGTATTGTATATATTTATCCATAGGTGCTTCAGTAAGTACCCCTAGGTCTAGCTAAGCATGACTGCACCTCCATTGTAAGCAGAAGCTCTGAGTTGAGCAAGGCTTGGCTGCCTTCACTCTACATTCTTGTTCACTCATCGGGAGCCCACTGAATTTTCCGCCTGACTCTCCATGATAGCCCACGTGCTTTTCCAGCAGAAGGCTCCAGAAACCTGTGTGTGAATAAAGCAGCTTGGATTCCCTTGTTCTACATTCCTATTCACCTATAGACAGTCCACTAAGCTTCTGTAGACGGCACACACTTGTTGTGCAGAAGTCTCAGGAAAGAAAGGAAATGATATTGCACGGATTCCTTCGTCCTACATTCCTGTTCACACATAAGTGGTCTACTAGGGAGAACCATCTGTCAGATCTGTTTTGATTTGGATTCCTACATTGAGCAGGGGTTTGGATTCAATGGCCTTGTAAGCCCCTTCCAACTCTATGATTCTAAGCTTCTCCAGCCTCAGCCTCTGATACCTTATTTTAAGATATCCCCCTTTTTACTTGTATCACAGTTGGGCTACCTCTAGCAAGGTAAGGAAGAGGTCAAAAGCTTCCTTGTTGTCCAGGGAGGACCTCTGTAGAAGAAACTCCATCTCTCCCTCCATCCATGGAGGGTGAAGGCCCGTATTGACCTCTGAGATGCTCTCCAGAGAATCACAGGACTATGGACTAAGTCATCCCCTTTAGGTAAAAAATATCCCTGTTTTTCTTCGAGAGAGAGGTGCAGACAGAGTGACCCAGAGAGAAAATCAGGCTTGCTTTTGCCTACAGAACTAATTCTCGGTCGGACAATGAGAGAAATGCAAGCGAGGAAGCAATAAAAGGCAGGAGAGGGGGAATTATTTTCGACACCATTCATATGGAAATGAAGCTTCACCTCCCAACTCCCCACCACCCACCTGGAGCCCCAGCAGCACAAATCTTTATAGATCTTCAGATCAATAGCACATCATAGTGACAAAATGGGGTGAATGGGGGGGAGGGAGAGAGAAGGCACAAAACTGAGGAGTGTAAATTTTAACTAAATTAGTTCTTTCAGGGCTCCCTTCTCTCTTTCTCTTCCTCTCTTCTTCTCCTCCTTCCCCACCTTCTTTCTGGGGAGGGAAAAAGTGGAGCAAGGGAATGAGAGGAAGAGGAAGGGATTCAGAAGGCTTCCTCCAGTAGACCATCCCCCCCCCCCAAGGTCATGCTCTGCCACCCCTCTGATCCCCCATCCAAACACAACATCCCAGTTTGATTTTTCCTTCCCCCTCACTGGTATAATATCTTGAGAGGGGAAGAGAGGGAGCAAAGGATGAAACACACACACACGCCTCCATATTTATCTCTTAACAATCCAGCAAATTGCTAACCATCCTGGCAGGAAGAAAAGCTTAAATCGGCGCTTGGTTGGCGCGCCACTGGAATCCCGTTCCGCATAAGACAATAGGTGTCCTCGGAGGTTAAAAAGGAGCATCGGGTCCAACGCGGTAAAGTAAGGGGTCTGGCTGCGGACGAGTGTTTCCGTTGCCCCATGAGGCGACGGAAAGCCATTTTCTTGTCTCCCAACCGCACCGCCTGAAGGCACAAGGCCTACAATTTTGAAGATAATCTCTTACCCTCCCGCCTCCCTTCCTAATCTCCCCCTAACTTGCTACCCTAGATCTTGTTCCCTCTGCCCTCCAAGCTGCCACTCTTTTCCCTGTTTCTTTTCCTTTCCTTTCCCTTGGGACCCAGACCCAAAGATCTGCGAAAACACCCATGCCAAATAGGGAATACTATCCATGGGCTAAATCTTAACATTTGCTACTTCCTAAATATTTAAAAGTCCTTTGTTATCAGAGACCCCAAGACACAGCAGGGGAAACGTGGCCCAGAGACACCTGAGTTGTAGAGATTAAAAAATAAAAATAAAAAACTATTTTGGTCCAATATTGAAAAAGGCCTCCAGGTACTTGTCTCTTTTCCCAACCATAACACTTCAATTAATTTAGTTCCAGTACATTTTCGCATTATCCTGCACATTAAAATAAACTAACAAAAATCCTCAAAGCATGTATTTCAAAATGTTCTGGGTTACCTTCAAAGTTCCCAAGACTGTCATATCAACAATGAGAGGACAACAGATTGCAAGCAAATAGCCAACTTCTTATTCATTGAAATACGAAATATGAGGAGCAAAGCATTACATACTGGATTCACTCAAAATCCAGTTTTCTCAAGCATTAAGAATGCCTGAGAAGGAATTATGACTGTGATTTCTCTGTAGAAACTTTCTAACCTGACAGGAGAGCATCAAACTAGAAGATATGCTTAGTATGTTTTTAAAAGAGGTGCTCCTTTAGGTGGTGAAAGGCATCTGTTTGTCACAGCACCTTATTTTCCTCACCATTAGTATGTTTTGCTTTGTGATTGGTCACTGGAAGATAAACGTGGGTTTAATTTGCAAATCTGATTACTGAGGCCACATTTCTGAAGGAATCCCACAATTTGAGAAAACAGATTAATCTCGGGGAAAATACGCATTTCCCCTTAACATCCGGCTTAACCCTCAGCCTTCCAATAGAGAGGGAAAGTAAGGAATCTCCCATGGCCCAGCTACTCAATATATAGTTGCTGCTGCTAATGACTTAATCCATTGTCCGTCGTCTGCTCTTCTAATTAACATCTGCCCTGTAAGAGTTGGCCAGGATAAAAGTCATATGAGAGATAAGATCTTTCCTGTTCCTCTTCAAGCCTTATTTGCTTCCATCCCGCCCACCCCCTCCTGTCAATTAAAGCTGCCAACCAATTTAGCCACCGAGGTTGTATCAGATTAACAAAATAGGAGCTGTGCAGTTAAGTAGGATGACTTATTATGATGCTACACCAAAGGACGGACGGTGAAGAGGAGAGGGGTGGAGGGGAGCAGGTGTGTGTGTGTGGAATGGATTTTCAAGTGTATAAACATAAAACGGAACAGGGCCAGAGTTATCGTTTGCATAGAAAACGCTGTAATTGCATAATAATTCTGTTGACATTCGCCAGTCCTCATTTTCTTCTTTCCTCAATACACCTTCTGTCGGAAATGATTTTTGCAGGACACGATGGGGGAGCTGAAAATATAGGGTCTTCTAGCTCATTGGCGTCCCGGCTGGCCTTTTGCTCCCTTCTTTTTACAAGCTAGAGTTTTGCCACCTACCACGCCGTTCCGAGGAGAGAGTGCTTTTGGGTGAGGCCCTTTGGGTACGTTTTGTAAGCCTGAAGACTGGACAAATTGTTCCCCAGAAGGATCCAGGCTTCCGATTTGATTTCATGCCAATTCCAGAAGATTCAGCAGGTTGGAAAATATGTAATTCTCCAGATATTATTTGTTTTTTTTTTATTTCCCCTCGGCTTCTAACAGTAGCCAATCAAATACCTACAGGAGCCTAAAACCAACCCAAGAATTTTAAAAATCCTTCACCGCCGTTTGTCCTTGAACCTGATCATTATAGAAACATACTGGGACCTGCAACAAACTGTGGTAGCATGAAGTGCTTCGATCCTTCCGTTCCTTCCCCCCCCCCCCCCCCCATCTGACCTCCTTTTGCCCCTCTGAACAGCCAGTTAGCCTTCTGTGCCCACTGAGTGTGCTCGGTCCTTATTGTCAGCTTTGATTTTTTGCCCTTCCTATTTTTCTGTCTGGGATTTTTGGGGGTAAGTGGGATGTGCGTATGTTTGCCTAACATCACCTTCATTGGACATTTTCACTGATGTCTATGGGCCGCTCTCCCTTCCACCTCTAGAGATAGTTTAGAATAGATGCGGAACTATAGACGTGAGCTATCCAGACAACCCAAAATTGCTCTTTCTGTCCCTGTTTATGTGTTCCTCCCTCCCTCCTTGCTGTCCATCTACTCCATTCTAGTCCCCTTAGCACCTGATTGTTCGGAGTGCCTGCTTTTCTACCTTCTACACTGTACAGTTATAGCAGTTTGATACTACTTTACTGGCCGTGGCTCTAGCCTAGGATCTGCAGTTCAGCAAAGTATTTAGAATTCTCTGTTAAGAGAGCTTTCAGTCACCTTATTAAACTTCTGCAGAAAATTATGAGTACTATACCAGAGTACAAACTACAAGGTTTAGATCTTTGACCAAGACGCCAGAGGTTGGGAGTTCGATTCCCCGCTGTGCCTCCTTGACTGGGGCTGGACTTGATGATCCATAGGGTCCCTTCCAGCTCTGCAGTTCTAAGATGATGACGATGATGATAATTCCAGTCTCCAGCTTGATGACATCACTCTGAATCGTTACCAGCCCTGCAAGGAATAAAATACCAAATACTCTTCATGGTTTAAACCAATTCTCATTAGTTTTGGGATTTCGGCTAGTGCGTGGAAAGTGCTAGTGGTGAGCAAGACTGTTGGTGTGTGTGTGTGATAGAATCTTAGATGTGGGGGTTAGAGGAAATTGAAGAGTACTTGTAGAAATGAGTGAGGTTTCACCTAGCGCGTGAGAGGTAGTTGCATTTCTGTAATGAGAAGGGGGAGAGCCTGCAATGAGGAATTAATGAGATCACAACGAACAAAGACGAATAAGTGAACAGGCAGGGGGACGCGGAGGTTTCGAAACATCCCTGCTGACCACAGAAATAATAGAGTGAAAGAGAAATAGACTAGATCCCTGTGGTAAAAACTATTAGAGGCGGCGAATTATAAAACTATTAAGCAGAATGTAACTCCCAATTAAAAGATGATTTAACACTGGAATCTGATGGATGAATTTTGATTAAATGGAGGAACTATTAGGAGCCCCTGGGAAATGGACTTCTCACGCCACTTCGGAAAGTTAAAAGGCAGTTTGATATAAAAATTTATAAATTAAGGTTAATTACTTTAAATAACATGGCTGGAGGCAATAAAATGGAATTTGTCGTATTCTCTGGAGTTTAGGGAAGGGGTTGGGGGTGGGACATTGATATTCCCCCCCCCCACCCTTAGTGGGGGTAAAAATATCGAATGTGTCTCTTCACGTACAGGTCGTGAAGGACAATGGCAAAGAAGAGTAGGTAAACTGGGGTATAAAGGAATTCTCCTTCTATCAGATCAAATTGTTTGCCCAACCAGATCAGAAATAGGCAACTTGTGGCTTTGAAATGGAACGTGGGTGGACTACAACTCCCAGCAGCCATGGACAACACAGCTAATTGTGAGGGATCCTGGGAGTTGCAGTCCACCAACATCCACAGGAGTTGCCGAACCTATTTTAAAGTTCAAACTAAAACCCAAAGCAGATTCAACATACTGGAAAGCTGAAGTCATTCAGGCCCGCCCCCCCCCCCCCCGAGCTGAGGACTTTTCTGCATGCAACGCAGGTGGATGATGACTGAGTTAGAGTCCCATCTGTCAATTAAGGCTAACAAATGTTCCCTCTGAGATGTGTCAGGTTGGTCTGAAGGGGGGTGGATTGAAAACACTCCATGAATAGGGGCATGCACACACGGGCTTAGATAATTTGACATCACAAGGCCGTAGCGTAAATCTCTTGGCCCGACATACCAACTTTCCATGTCCAGGAATTTTTATTTTATTAATTTTTTTAATGCGGCTTTCCACCTGTCCTTCAATGTAATACCTCTTTGCCATCATAGTGACAATTTCACAGGATGATTTCGCCCAGTCAAGGCTGGCAACATTGACTCTGCAGGGGCAACGCTTCCGCCTTAGGTTTTAGTCAAAATGTACATGAGCTGTCCAGGGTGCTGAACGTTAGTCCCCCAAAGAGATCCAGCACCCTGGATCGCTCCTTAAGCATTTGAATTAAAACCCCAAATGGATGATCTCCATACACTTAACCTTGGAGCTACCAGTCTCCCGTGGGCTGGCCCTCCTGTTAGGCGTAGTGAGGCAGCTGCCTCGGGCAGCCTATGGTGAGACATGCAGGAGGTGGCCTCAGCAAGGTGTTTGAGAGTCGAGCTGGATGGGGCACACACTCTGCAATGCCTAGTTTGTAGCGCTTATGTGGGGTGGCGGGCACTGATCTATTCATATTTTTTCTGAAATAAGATTCTGTTGTCACTCTGGCCCACTTTTGTGCATGCAGGGCTTGGGAAGTTACTCTAAAAATAGAATGAGTTGCCTTCATAGTTTTAAGTGTCCCTCAACAGCACTATCTTCCCCCTGCCCTCATCCAAGCAACACTTTGCTTTCCTAGTTCTCAGAAAGAGCTAACAGAGTTACTATTAGTTACTTTTATTTTTTTTAAAAAACCCTACTGGAATATTTTTCATTTAGTGGCCTGAAGTTCAGCAGGAGTCAGCCTTCAATCCAAGGGATATTCACTCTCCACCATTACATGAGACCACTTTCCATAAAGGTTTCTGAAAAATGCTTTTTAGGAAGAAAAAAAATTAAGAAAATAAATGGTGGTGGTGAAGGATGAAAGGAGATGGTGTTGAGCCTGTTGTCTTTAAAGTAGAATTTGCTGTAATAAAGGAAATGAACTGCCTTCACGCCACCTTTGGAGAAACGTGGAAAATCTTCCTTCCATGGATTTTTTATTAAAAAAAAATTCACCAAAATTCACAAGTTCCTTCTTGTTTGGAATGGAGACCAATTCAGCCAGTTAGAAAATCAATATGAGAAAAAAACAGGGTTGCCTTTTTTTTTCCTGGAAAGCTCCTGATCTTTAATACTTACATGGCAAATGGCTATGACACGGTCTTATCAAGACTTGGGATAAGTCTGTGCGTGAATTCGGCCATTGTAGATGGAGAAGAGGTTAATTTCCATCTTTTATGAACTTATCCATTTGAAAGAATTTAAAAACTTGTCTTTTATTTAGGAGGAAAATTACTGTAGGTTAAAAAAAAAGGAGAATGTGAATCTGGAAGGTTTTCTTCATCCTTCACCCCATGTTTTCTACGGCTCTTACAGATTGTTAAAATGGCTTAAATTTTGTGAAGAATGAAAGGTTTCACGAAAGTGCCCCAGCCACAGTGCTGCTTGAAATTCTTGGTCCTTTCCATCATCATTTTCTGTGCTGAGTGATGTAGCATTAAATTTGGATCTGCTGATACTCATCACAAGAGTCCTCCTGGCCAAGTGCCCAAGGAGACTCCAAAAACTGGCAGTTGTATCATTCCATATCTACAAATGAGGAGCAGGCCTTTTGTAAAGGTAACAGCTCTTAATTGCCCACTCAGGACTGTTTCACCCTCAAATACTTTGCATTAAAACAGGGATACGCTTGCAACCATTATATTGTTCCTGGGGAAAAATCTGTCTCAACTGCTGTGCAGCTAAACTCGGAGCAAGCACCAAAGCCCAAGGGGAGTGTCAGAGGGCGATGCAGCCCCTCCTGCCCAGAAAGTCATGGGGCTTAGACCCCGAGAGGCCTGACTGTACTACACCATGGTCTGTATCTTCTCAAACTGTGTGACAGCCTTTTCCAGAGGCTGTGACTTGAGAAAGACGAGAGATCTGTCCGTGGTCTTCTCACTGTGGCCGCAGTGCGGATTTACCCTTCCAGCGTGGCTGCTCTGTCCTTCCTTTGTCTCTATCGTCTCTCCCATTCCTTCCTAGAGCATAAATGAGCCCCATCTTTCCTTTTTTCTGGCTCATTGCTGGGAAGCAATCCTTCCCAGCCTTCCACATTTTCTCCACCCGAGGTGTCACGGTGACGAATCTCCAACCTTGACTCTTAGAGATGCCCTAATTATGGGACATCTTTTTGGCTCGGTGCCTTTATCCCTCTCCACGCTGGCCCCATGACCTCAGCGCTTCCTCCGCTGCGCTGGTGTTAACAAGGTTGTCCGTTCCTCTCCCTGATTTGTAACTCAGAATTACCATATCTGGCTTTCCCGGGCTGACAAGCGTCACTTGAAATAGACCTTTTAAAGTTAATACGATGGCCGTTTGAACGTGCGGTATTACTTTCCAGTGATGTTAAATGAGCTATTTGAGTGACTCCAAAGATCTCGGGTACAGGCCCTCCCCAGGAACAAAAAGAAAATAATTTTAACTCCCCCTTTAATTTATGGATTGATCAGTTCCCGAGAAAGACAGGCCTAAAATTGCTTACTTCTCTTTGAAAGAATAGCTCTGGCCATGTGTAGGGGGTTAAAATGTTATCTTTCAGAGACATCCCAAAAATGCTTTGCTGATTTGTTTGAACTGCCCTTGTTTGGGACATAGTGATGTCATCACATGAGCCTGACTGATGGGTGACATCAAATCATGACATCATCCCTCCCACTACATGGTCCGCAATGGGTTGGCATTACCACATTCCTGGACTAATCCAGGAAGAAGGACAGGAGTCAGAAATCTAGCCGCCTAGAGTGGTCGCAAGACCAGATAGGCGGGGTATAAATGAAATAAATAAATAAATAAAATAAATTATAGCATCAAATTTAAAAATTATTTATTTTAGGGAAAACAAGGACAGCAAATAGGATCAGGAGAAGGGAGGTATATTAACTGCCCAGGCTCTTAGGAAACAGTCTGAAAAATTGGAGACTTTCCCCCCCCAAATTAAAAATAATAATAACGTCAAGTCAGTTTTGACTTCTGGTGATTCTTTTTTGGGGTTTTCCAGGTAGAGAATATACAGAAAGTGTTTACCATTCTCTTCTACCGGCATCTTGGGACTGTGCAGCTTGCCCAAGGCTATACAGGTTGGCTCTACTTGCAGGAGGCAAAGCGGAAAATCGAACTCCCAACTTCTGGCTCCACAGCCAGAAAACTAAAACACTGAGCTATCCAGGGAACTGAGAAATTAAAATAGAGAGCATTTGATATTCCAGAGCTAGTGTGGTGGTGTAATGGGTAGACTAATGGGCTAAGTCTCAAAGAGACCTGGGTTCAAATCTCTGCCTGGCCATGGAAACCTTTGCAGAGGTAGCATTGATAAAACCACTCTTTGAATATCCAAAATACCTTGAAACCCCTATTAGGGTCACTGTAAGCCAGACGTAAACACATTTGTCACAATCCTGACATTTCTGTAAATAAATGAAGAAAAAAATAGATGTAGTAATGACTCGAGAAGTAGCATGGTGAAATATAAAATTCAGTCTGGACTGCAGGAATTAGAAATTGGGTGAAAAAAATGCGTTCCGCCACTCCTCAAAATTATACCTATCTGAAACAGCCTTTACTGCCAGCATGTCTTTTCCGCATGATTTCAAGCCACTAGTCCTCATTGCTTTGGTGTCCTGATTTGCAGAAGATCAAGTGGGCTCTTCATTAAATTGTCATCCACCATGTTGGTTCTGTATTAAAAAGAGGAAAAAAAGCTATGTTGGATGTGTTAATAATCCAAACAAAACAACAGTCCTTCACCATGAACTTCAAAATCAATGTTCGTTAGGAGGGGAGTTGAGCGTGTGCGTGCAGATAGCCAAATTTAAAGCTGAAGAAAAATGGAGAACACACAACTGCGTGAAAGGTGTCCCTCAGGGTCCCTACATCAGACTTGGAAATGATGTTCCACATTGATTCATCAAACACGCCGAAAAGATGCTATGGCACTTGAGATGAGTGTTGAATTGGAGACAAGATTCCCACACAAAGTGTCTCTCTGTGTGTGTGTCTCTCTCTCTCTCTCTCTCTCTCTCTGTAGTAGACAGTGATCACAAGAACACAGCAGAAACACATTTCCAGTGGAGAAACTACTCAGATTTATTTCCTTGTTTAATTTTCCAGGATTCCTTTCTAGAGGCCAGGGATGTCTCAAATCTGGCTCAAGACATTGAGGGAGGGAGCAAAATGGCAGCACACACCCCCAGCCACCCAAGATGTGATGCGTTCTCCTCAAAGCCACAATGTCACAAGAACCTCAACAGCTCTCTCCTATCCCCAGCAGTAAAAATACCACAGCAAAGTAAAGAATGGCCTGTTAATGATACTTAAGACTTGCTGCTTAATGTACAGTGCTAAGGTTATGGAATGTTAAGGGTCCTCAATGAGGACTAGAGTCTTACCCATTGGATTTTAAGAAACTGGAGAGCCGATGTAGTATGGCTGATGCAGAGGTGGTCACAAAGAGATGTAGGATTTCTGGGCAGCTTACCTACAGTCAATAAAAGAAAACAGTCACAAACATACAATCTAAAACAAGTTCAACTTTCTGTATTTTAGGTCCCAGCGATCACTCAGGAAAAAACATGGGTTCCACATGATAAAAACAGAACGGCTTGGCTTTTCTCAAAGAGCCCATAAATATGTTTCTGTGTATTCCGCAATTACATTTATCATTTAGTGTCATTTTTAAGGATATGCAATAGCATTGTATTGCAGGAAATGAAAACAAACATAAATTAATTCCAAGAGTATTTGGAAATTTTAATAACACTGTTGCACATAAATTTCACTGCTATGGGATTACTAATTCTTAGTAATGTTTATATAAATCTTCTATTCCGTCTCATAATCATGTGCCTTCAAGTCAGTTCTGACTTGTAGTAATCCATTCCAGGGTTTTCTAGGTAGAGAGTTCTCAGAAGTGGTTCACCCTTCCCTTCTTCTAGAGCAGTGGTTCTCAAACTTCTGTCCCCAGATGTTCTTGGACTTCAACTCCCAGAAATCCTGGCCGGCAGAGGTGGTGGTGAAGGCTTCTGGGAGTTGTAGTCCAAGAATATCTGGAGGCCCAAGGTTGGGGACCACTGCCCTACAGGACGGTGCAGCTTGCCCAAAGCTCCACAGGCTGGCTCTTCTGGGATGCACAATAGGGAATTGAACTCCCAACCTCTGCCTCTGCAGCCAGATATCTAGCTCACCAGCTGCATAGCTCAGTGGTTTTGGTATCCGGCTGTGGAGCCAGAAGTTGTGTACTGGCTTTGGATACCCAAGTGCACTATTGACCACGGCCAGTCAACCTCCACTTCATTCCAAAGGGTGTCAGAAAGACCAGGATCCCATTACCTCAAACCTGCTCATGCAACAGGCAGGACCACATAAAGGGTCTGATATATTCCTGCACCTCCATTTTGTGAGCAGAATTTGTGCCGTATGGCCAATGGTTCCTGCTTGTGTGGGGCTGTGTGGGTGTGATCTTGCTCCACCGTGTTGGCCAGACGATGTGCTCCCTCAAGTTTTAGCAAGATCTTGGCCAAGGTTTTGATAATTTCACATTCCTCTCCTTACTGGTCTCCTCTTTTCTCAGCCACAAAGCAGCACTATAGTGAGAGACAATGTGGTGTCGTGGTTGGAGTGTTGAGCTTGAGCCTGGGAGACCTGGGTTCAAATCACATCCTCTCAGCCTGACCCACCTCAGAGGGCTGTTGTGAGATGAATGTAGGAAAGAAGAGAGCAACGCCGGCCACTGTCAGCTCCCTGGGGGAGAGGCAAGGCATAAGTATAACAAATAATTAAATATAGAAACAGCTGATACCAGCAAATAATATTCGTTGATGTAAACAGCACCGGTACGTAAAACAGCGAGATGCAAACAGCTTTAGACTAGAACAGAGGAGAAAATTGTGTTTCAGATTCAGAAATCTCTTCCTGAGTGAGCGAAATTAAACAGAGGGATAAATTGAGGAGGGGGACACAGCAAGCCAGCCTGTTTCAAATTCAGCACACACACAAAAAAAGGCCATCCGACAACCCTCAAGACCTCTCCAGTTTTCATTTCCAAAGAAATGCAAGGAGATCCAGCCACTGAAGACGGCAAGGGATGGCAGGGTGTTGAGCCGAAGCGGCGCGTGTGTAGGGAAGGGGGGTGGGTTGGAATGGGAAGCAGGCCCGGCCATTCAGTTACATGATCTAAATTCTAATCAAACATCATTTAAAGCATGTTTTATTTCTGCCTCTGGAGAGATAGTTCCTCCAGAGCCCTCGCCATGGCAACCGGTGTCTCATTTCAGGAGTGTCATGGCATATTATCATCCTCGCAGCTCAACCGCGCCCGCCTTGACAAGTCCTCTCTGCCCCTCGCGACGAGCCAGCGTTCCCAGCTTATGCTGTTTATTTTCGGTGTCAGGCGGCCCGGCGGGCAGATTGAAAGGGAACCCTCCTCAGGGCCCCCAACCCCGCCTGACAGCCAGACTCATGCCCAGAGATAGACATGCATGCAGACATGCACACATGTTTGGCGATAAGAGATCATTTAAGCAAAGATTGGCCTCCCCAGGCCTGGGAGCTAGGCAGGATGGCGAGGGTCGGGAGCCACGCTCCTCCTCTGGTAAGGATGCCCATGCGCAGAGCGGCATCAAAAGCAAGGGAAGGTCTCCAGCCGCAAATGGAGACGGGTGGCATCTTGGCCGAGAAAAGGAGAGAAAGGGATTGCATGAAAGGAGGGTGAGGGGCAAAGAGGAAGGAGGGAGAAAGAGAAGAGAGAAAAGGGGATCAGGATGATAGAAAGAGAGCAGGAAAACATGAAAACAAAAGAGGTAACAAAAAGAGAAAGAGAGACGGAAAGGAAGGAAGGAAGGAAGGAAGGAAGGAAGGAAGGAAGGAAAGGAAGGAAGGAAGGAAGGAAGGAAGGAGCTGATGATGGATAGAAGGCAGGCAGGCAGGCAGGCAGGCAGGAAGGAAGGTCTTCTGATGCCCTTTTCAGCACACCCTGGATTAATTCAGAACATCCTGCTAAGTTATTCATGCAGAAACAATGCGAAATATGGTAAACAAAAATAAAAATCCCATTATGCTTCACTGTGAGGAGAGGTACGGACTTGTCATCGCAAGTGGCAGCCTGTCCTGACATCTCTCCTCTTCCCCGCCCCCGTCACAACGCCCGGTAAACATATCTAGTAATCTCAAACACACAATCCAATGTCACCACAATTTTCCCTACCTCACAAGCAGCGAGCAATAGGGCAATGGAGGGTAAGGGGCCCTGGGATGCCGGAATGTCACATTACTCCGTTTGCATTATGGGAACATTCTATGGAAGAGGAAAAAGAGAGCTGTATGCTGGCTGGATAGCTCAGTGGTTTAGGTATCTGGCTGCAGAGCCAGAGCTCAATTCCCTGCAGTGCCTCCTGGGAGAAGAGCCAGCCTGGGTAGCCTTGGGCAAGCTGCACAGTCCCACAGCGCCCCCAGTGGAAGGGAAGGGTAAACCACTTCTGTGTATTCTCTACCTGGAAAACCTTGAAAATGGTTGCCATAAGTCAGAATGGATTAGATGGCACACGGTTATATTATTACTAGAAACACTTGTAAATCTTCTGGCTATTAAAACTACAATTCCCAGGATTCCATAGACTTGTAGAACTGAAAGTGGAATCAAACTACAGTACTATAACTGCGTAGGGTGGAGAAGCTCAAAATCGAGGGTGTCTTTGTTATTATGGACATGGTTTATGAAAATAGCTCCATCTGCAGCTTTGTGGGCAACGAGGTATAGAAAAAGGCCTCCACCCTCGAAGACACCGCAGTCAAGTCAATCAGAAATGTGACAGGTTGGAGAGAAAAAAGATGACAGGAGGAGGTGATGAAATGGAATTACGTGTATCATCTCCGTAACCATTAGGGTAGGAGATGGTTTAATGAGTTACAAATAACATAGTTTATCTGTTAAAGGGGTGCTTTTAAAAAAATAAGGAGGGTATGAAATGAAAACATATTTTAAAGGATGGGAAGAAGCAAGAACAAAGGTACTTGATGGGGACAACCAGCCATGTTCTGTAGCTACTTTTAAATATTATTTTCCTAGGGAATTTCTAATTTCTAAGGAGAATCCCACAGAGAAGCTCCTTCGGAAGGAACTGCAGGAATTTTCTTAAAAAATAAATGACAGCTCCCAAACCAACCAAAGGCAGAGCACAGTCCTGTTGGTGCTGACGTTCACCTGCCAAGAGAGACTCCCCCTGAGGAAGGAAGTTCAGCCCATTCTCCTGGAATATCCAGGTTCAATCCTGAACCTCGTTTGGTCCTCAAAGGAGGAAAGTGCAAGAGAGCATGAGAGCCGGGGGAGGCAGTAGAGCCCCATATTGTCTGCTCTGACAGGCAGCAGCTCTCCAAAGCTGGGGGGGAGAAGGATGGCTTTGTCTCGTCCTTTCTGTTTGAGGATGCTGGGAATCAAACTGGGCCATTCTAAATAGAAAACACTAGCTCCACCACCGAACTACAGCTCTTCGCTTGTGTGTGTTCCCATTACCTACTTGACGTTAAGTAGAAGGCTCTGCCTTCTTCTCTCCACCCTATATTTGCATGTCTAAAAATGGTACCTGTCTCCCAAGACAAAAGAGCCCCTAGTGGTCCCTGGACAAATTGAGGCTCCTGCCGAGAGAAGATGCTCTTTTTATGGGGGGAAACCCATCTCTGATGATTCATTTGACGGAAACCGATGCTGATATTCTCACAATCGATGGAGTCCATTTAATATTTTAGCAATTTCCCGGTAATTGTGCCGCCGGAAAAGATGAGATGTATGACTTGGAGGTGCTTCTCACCAGCCAGCGTTCACTCGAGGGTGCAGCCATGCATCAACAGGGGAAGAGCAGTGTTCTAGGGATACTGGAAGAGGGAAGCATCCATGCTAGAAATGACCAGAAGGGCCGGGGTCAAAGTCTGGCAACCTCACCCAGCCAATAGAGAGCAGGAGGACCGGGACTTGACCATGGGCACACTGAGAAGGGTGCAGCATTTTCTGCTAGGAAGGCACAGACTTCTCTCTTGGTATTTGCTTCTGGAAGAGCTTGAACCCACTCCGTGATATTCCTCCTGCAGGCCACACCACTGTAACTAGAAAAGCAACTGAAAGTTACTGTAACACCAGGAAAGTAGTGGAGCTCTCCTTCCTTAAGTTGCAGGTAGAATGCAGTGTAGTTTTATCTTTGTTGTTGGGGGAAATGAATTAAGTAGACATACTGATCGTGTGCAACTAGTTACTTCCAAGTTCTGGCCCAATGAAACATTCAGTCCAGGTGCTCAGCCTTCCTATGAGAGTCCCAAATCAGCTTGAATGGGATTACAGCCTAAGAGTAGAATATTATACGTGTCAGTCATCATGTATGGGTGTGAAAGCTGGGCAGTTGAAAGGTGTGACAGGGGGAAAAATCGATCTATTGGAGATGTGGTGCTGGAGGAGAGCTTTGTGGATACCTTGGACTGCCAAAAAGATGGACAAGTGGGTCCTGGAGCAAAGCAAGCCTGAACTATCTCTGGAGACAAAAATGCTGAAACTGAGGCTGTCCTACTTTGGGCACATCATGAGAAGACTTGATTGTCTGGAAAAGACAATAATGCTGGCAAAGGCGGAAGGCAGGAGGAAAAGAGAAAGACTAAATACAAGATGGATTGATTCCCGGATGGAAGCTTAAGGCTTGGGTTTGCAAGAGCGGCTGAGGACAGGACATTTTGGAGATCACTCATTCATGGGGTCAGCATAAGTCGAGGGTGACTTGATGGCCCATAACAACAACAGTTCAGAAGTAAGACCTACTGATTTGAGTGACACCGATTCCCAGGACAGTGAACGCAGGATGGCAGAATTACCATAGAGACCTATGGAAGGGAACCCCACTGAATACAATGGGCTTTCCTGCTAGGATCGAAGCTTGATGGGGTTTTCAGAACTTAACCTGGTTTGACTTCATTGGACTTTTTTACTGGGCAGAATGATAAAGAGTAAAGCGGACCGCTGTCAACCTCGTCCGACGGGCCCGTTTCTCCCTCCGCTGGGAAAGAAAGAATAAACAGCTTCCTAATGGAGACGTCTGGCTGTGTAGGCCATGCAAACAAGCTCTCCTTTCCCTTTTATCATCTCACATAGGCAATGAGCATCATCATTCCCTTTGGTGCTTTAAAACAAAAGGTATATAAAACCAGTAATGGCATAACAGCCAGCCATCCTCCTCTGAAATGTCTGGTATAAAACAGACAACTCCGTAGCACTGCTCTCCTCTCCCGAGACATGCATCCTTGAAGTTAAGTAGGTCGTTTGAAGAGTGGCACTGGATCAGGCCAGGATCTCGATACAGAGGAGGATGTTTCTGTTGTATATGAGATGAGCCTAATGCCGCCCTTTACGTTAGGCAGAGGGAGCCAGGGGCCTCTCTCAGCTGTTCCTCCAGAGCTAGAGCCTGCCAGGAGGAACATGAAAAAATCTCTCCAGTGCCTTGAGGTTTGTCCACATACCTCCGCAAGCCCCTTTTTGGGGGTATGTTTTCTTTATTTTGTGCAAAATGTGGCAGCACAAAACTAGTGCCTTTTTCCTAAGCATGCACACTCACACACAACAAAGAAGAAAGCACAAAAAGTTTGAGGGATCAAAAAGACACAAACAACCCATCCCGCCCTGCTACATTCGCCAGTTTCTTCACAAAAACTACACTTACCACATTTTTCTCACAGTGCAGCTGTTATAAAAAAATATGCAAAACCCCATCTTGTAAATGTGCAAAATCTCTCTGCGATGGCACCCACATGCACATAAACACATGCTGCCACAAAAAAATCATGATCTATTGTCCCAGAGATGTTAGAGAGAGAGAGAGAGATGTTTTGTTTTGTTTGGTATCTAACATACAGGAACAAATCAAGCCAGGATTTAAATCCCTGTTGGCCTTTAGTCTAAGCAGAAGGTTGTGTCTCACTCTGAGCCTTTGGGATGAGCCTGTCGGGAACCCCACAGCTACACCTGATGCCATTGGGTGTGGTGGAAGAACCTACCCAACAGCCAATACCAAGATAAGACTCAACCACTCATCTAGATGGATTCTGCAGATGAAATGGAGGAGACCATTAGCATGTCCTTTGTCTCAGGCAGCAAAACACTCTGAACCAGATGCAGCCTGGACTCTGGAGTGCTCCTCAGCAGCTGCAGGCACACCTGGAAAAAAAATGGGCCATTTGTAAAGCACGCCCGACATTTTCAAATGCACCTTTCCAATGCACACCAAATGCTGCTTAAACATGGTTCAGGTCATGGCAACAGCAAGCGCCTTTTAAAGCAAGATGTACACATACAGTCATCCTGGAGGGAAGGCAGGAAATGGACATTAAAGGAAAGAAGAAGGATATTTCAAATAATAACAATAATCTTAGAACTGCGAAGCTGGAAGGGACCCTATGGATCATCACGTCCAGCCCCTGTTCCCAGCACGGAAAGGACTGCTGTGTCTTCCTGTCCCATATTTGACAAAGATGAGGAGGGGGTGAAGTGGCAATTTAAATTTAGAACTAACCTGGTTCACACCCAAATTTTTGAGACTTAAGTATGGAAAACCATGAGCCTGTATGGATGGCTCTGTCAATCTTGATTTTGTTGGTTGGTCTGTTTTACTCTTAGAATTCTTTCCACTCAGTATGTGAAGAAACTCGCAGATTTTGGAAGAGTCGGATCAGAAGCAAACGGAAGTGACATTATCACCCATCTGTAGAGTAGGATGGTGTAACATCGGCGCTAGAAACCCAAGGAAAATGCAGATTTTTTTTTCTCAGCAGCTCATGTCAACCTTGCAAGACGTTCCCTGTAAGATATGCCAGGCAGAATAGGATGACACTAATGTGTTCGAAGCGAGCCATGCACTGTTTTAAGGAAAACAGCATCGCACCAAATAACTGAGATTAATAACAAGCTGAATCCTTCTTGGTAGAAGTGGCAAAGGAGGCCCTGACACTTCCCGATAGCGTTGAATTGGGCCAAACCACGAGGAACGACTCAAGATGAGCGGCTGTTGGCATGACTGTCGCTATTTTTACCATTAAAAAAAAAAGGTGAGACGGAATCAATTTCCACTCGGCTGGTTGAGCAATGGAGAATCACAGGCAGGACAGAAAAGAAGGAATCTGAGCAGTTCACAGAAAACCTTTTCCTTTTGATTGGGATTCAACAGAGCCACCCTTGTGGGTCCAGAGAAATATTTGAAATATTTTGCCTCCTATGCAGAAACCTCCATTAATTGTACAAATGGATCACTCACATAAATATCACTGGTGGGCTAACTAGCTCCTTTCCCTTTTGAAAAGAAGCCAAGCTGAATGGGAACCTGAATAGTGTGGGTAGTGCTTGGGAAAGGTCCCCTCCCCTATAACTCCCAGATTCCACCGTGGCCATTCCCTTTGCTGGCTAGGGGATTGGGGGAGTGTCGTAGTCCAAACAGGGGAACCTCCCAAGCTCTGGGTTTGGAACCATGTTCTCTGAAGGGCCACTGTCAGTCTCCCTGCTTTGAGATCAGCTTCAGAGGTCCTGCCTCTTGAGTGCCCTGGAGAGATCACTTAGGTTGACTGAAATGCATGTGGCCACACAGACAAGATGGTGGCAGAAATGGGCAGCCTCCGGTGGCCATGGGTGGCATCGCCAAGTTTTTGCTACACTGATTGGAATGAAGTCCGTGGCTGCATGGAGCAAGCATGTGGGTTCCAATCCACCAAATTCTCCTGGTGTCCTAAAGTGGACCTCTGGGGCTTCTCCAGAGGTCCATATCCCCACCCACTTGGTGTTTCCCCAGATGTTACATAGTTTCCACTATTCTAAAAAGTTGAAATGCCTCTACCAAGGCTTGATCAATGGCACCAAGAGCCTTAAGTGAAACTAGGCCAGTTATTTTCGACGCCATCCATTTACTCTTGGACTGGAAGTCAGCCTCTGAGAATTTTTCTGAAACGGATGTTGAGCCTTGAGCTGAATCCCTCACCCTTCATACACAGCAAGGGGGTCATGGCTCACAGGCAGAGCACCTGCTTTACATGCAAAGGGCGTGGCTTCCATCCTTGGCATCTCCTCTTCTGAAAGAACACAGAGAAACCAATGGGAAAGCCCCTGGAAGGTGTAATTCCCAACCGATCTGCTCTGGTTGATCTACAGAAGTTTCTAGGAAAGAGATGGTAGTGCACAGTGGAAGAAGTAGATCCGTAGTTCCCAACCTTGGGTCCCCAGATGTTAATGCACTACAGCTCCCACGATTCCTGGTCACTAACCTCAGATTTCTGGGAGTTGAACTCTACCAAGACTGGGAAGCCTAAGGTAACAGGGCAATCACAGAAGTAAACCAGATTGCCCTACAAGTACAAACAGCCTGACCCAGCTTGAGGAATGGATCGCCCAACTGGATATACCGCCGTTTTGTGCTACGATGTGAACATCAGCCGAATCAGTGCTTCCTCTAGACTCTTTTATTAATTGGGCAGGTTGTTTATCTATCTCATTAATGAGGTATGCAGCAGCCTCTAGTGGCAGACAGAAGAAAACTGTGGTTTTATGCCAGAAATGAAATTTTTGAGACTGACCCTCCACATACATACTCACCTCCCCCAGCCATGTAGACAGACCTACGACCAAAATTTTAGCCTGTCTAGTGAGCTACATCCCAGAGTTTCCAGAGGTTGAATATTTTAAAGCTGCAAACCCAAAGGAAGTTACTAGGGGGGAAAAAACCTAACGGGACACAGTGGTAGGTCCCTCTGAGTAAGCAGGCAGAGCCTTTATATGGGAAACATGTGATTTGAAAGGAGGTCTGTTTTAAAATCTAGTCCAGAGCAAAGCAGGATGAGAAGACAAAACATTACACTTTCTAAATGACTATAGTTCTCTTTGTTTTTCCTATAGACATAGACTAAAGAATGACTTTTTAGAGGTATACATTCTCCTAATTGCATTTGCTTTCTTCAATTAGCCAGTTCAGATCTTGGACAAAATCTGTGTGGTTTTTTTCCTGTCCCAGCAGCCTTGCTCTGTGAAGAGCGAGGGCTGTAGAGGTGTTTTCGTACAAGGAACAGGCAGGCAGAGAAGGGGCTGGCAGAGAGCGAGAGCGAGAGAAATCTGGTGGCAGAAATAGAGGGAAGCAGAACTGAAGGACAGAGAGGGAGGAAATTTGTTATGGAGGCAGAGAAAGAGAGATTGAGAGGTGGGGATGAAAGAGAAAAAGGAGCTGGCTGAAAGAGGAAATAAAAAGGAGTGACAGCAAAGCAGAGAAAAAGGTGGTGGCAGAAAGAGAGAGTGTGCAACAACTGAGAGAGAGAGAGAGAGGAGGAAGGAGGGAACCGGCAAAAAGAGAAGAAAAGAGGAAGGTGGTAACAAAAAGTTTGTGGGGGGGGGCAGACAGAAGAGGATGGAAAGAGTGAAGGAGAAAAGTTCGGAGAGAGAAAAGCCAAAACGGTGAGAGAGAAATGGGAGACAGAACAAGAGAGAGAAAGAGAAAGGAGGAAACAAAAAAAGGGGGGGAGTGATAGAGAGAAACAGGGGTGTGAAAAAGACAGGGAGGGAAAAGGGGTGGCAGAAAGAAACAAATGGAAGAGCAGGTAAAAGAAAGAGGGAGAAGATGGCAGAAAGCGAGAAAGAATGAGTAGCAGACAGAGGAGAAGGAATGAGCTGAAACAGGGAGAAAGTGTGTGTGGGGGGGGTGTCAGAGGAGTCAAGAAGAAAAGAAGAGGCCCGGAAAAGCTTTTGAAGTTAACCCCACTCATTAACTGGATGCCTCCCTGAAAATGCAGAAAAGCTTCCCCACACTGTGTATTTTTCCATTCCTCGTTGTTGGCCATGTCAAGAGAGACAAGAAAGGCCTCAACTAGAACTCAGGCCTTCTCGGTAGTGGCCCCTGCATTTTGGAATGGCCTCCCCTTAGAGATCTGGCAGGCTTCCTTCTCCAGAATTTTAAAAAAGAGCTGAAAACCATAGTTTTTAAGGAAGCCTATAAAGATATCTTCCCCCTCAGTTAGTTTACTCTTTGACTCTGTGCCACTGGAGGGCTGTCACCATCATTCTGTGTTATCCTGTTTATTCATTTAGATTGTTTAATGGTTTGTGGACTATTTTAATGTTTTGGATGGAATGGAAGGGACCAGGGGTGTTAGGGTTTACATGCTATTGTAACAACTGCCCAGAGTAGTGGGCTTCCACTAAGTCGGGCAATATACAAATGCCATAAATAAATAAATAAAATAGGCCAAAAATACTTCACCACAAATCATGGCTAAGTAAAGGTGATGGACATTAACAGCAGGGGGAGTTTGCTGTTAATTAAAGAGTTCCTCCTTTGACCCTGGAGCTCACCCAACTCGTGTGCAATGAGTCTGATTGCAGGTGAGACAGGTGAGCCTTGGAATCAAATGAGGACTTATTAGGCATAGTTTACAGAACTGCGTTATGGCCAGTTTGTGCACATTACCGTTTGCATAAATGGCAAATATTAGACAGGGGAAAAATTAACATTCCATGTCTTGTTCTCACCTGGAGGGAAGGAATATCATTTCTTGAAAATTCTCTTCTCCTTATTTTGCCAAGTTGAGACAACCTAGGTCAACAAGGAAGGAGAGAGAGAGACAGACAGACATTCTGTCTTTCTCATGACCACTATCTAAAGTTGATCCCATTCTTTCCTTGCTTGCAATTTTTTTTTCTTCCCTTTTTCATGGGATAGCTTTATTCTTTCATGTAAATTATACCTTTTGGCCAGCTCCAGTCATTTTTATTTCAGCAATCTCCTTGCGGTTTTCTTCCGTCTTGACTTTTTCGTCTTCCTTTCTTGGCATGGTCCTTCATCTATGCATCGTTCCCTCTCACCCCTCTCTTAATTAAAAACCATAACTTTTAATTATTTTCTTGCTATAAGGATGATTCACAAGACCCCCATGTCTTCCAAGCCACTGAAGTATTTTTATTCCTCTAAAATAAAAAATTAAAAAAACCCTCTTTTCTGGCCCTTTCTTTACCCTTGACCTTTGGCTATGAGATTTTTCCATAGGCTTCCACTTTTCGTTTTTAAGGAGACAATTAATTTTGTTTTGTTTCTAGCTCCAAAGACAATAGATTAAACAGTTTTCTGACAGCAATCGTTCTTTCAGTGAATTGTAGAGCGAGTCTGTGAGTCCATTCCATGTCCTTTGGAAGTCAAGTTTCAAGACCTCATGTTCACAGATCCACTCCAGCCCCTCCCTAGGGCTTCTGGCTTCTTCACCTAATCTGACTGGATGCATTCACTGCAAACCGTAAGATCACTGGGCCTGCCCTACCTCACAGGGCTGATGTGAAAATTAAATGAAGAGGAAGAAAGCCTTGAGCTTTACTGGAAGAAAGCCACTGTATAAATTTAATTTTAATTCAGCCGATTCGCAGGCTGTACAGCTTGGCAAAATTGACTTTCTAGACACATTTTTGTATCTCCGCGGACAGGCCGAGCAGAGATGGGTGGCATTTCTGAGGCTAAACCCCTCCGTGCTACCCTAGGTTTTTGTTGCTAGCCACCAAGTGTTTAATTCATTGTCGAACAACATTCCATCACGCAATGCCACCATTACAGTAGCGATGCAAAAGACTGAGTTTGGCTCTAAGATCCAGTGTGGTGTAAGAGTGTTGGATGAAGACCAGGGAGCCCTGGGTTCAAATCCATGCTCAGGCAAGTTTTCTTTCAGTCCACCTGGAGTGGATTTCCTGCCTCACGGAACTGGACTCTTCAGCCTCCACCTGGACTCTATTGGAAGCTGAACCACTTCACTTTATGCCAGTGCTGGGACACGGTCCTTTTAATCATAGCTGCAGTGGCCATTTTGTTACCCTGCCGGCCACTGTTCTGATGATGTGCCCCTTCATACTTAGCTAGCTTGGTCCTTTGACAGCAGATGCTTCATCCGCCACCAGGATGATATTCAAAGCTGACCAGCCATCATCAGACACCCAGTCCTGTTGTTTCACTTTGTCTCATGGTAGTGCCAGCCTTCATCCTTCCGAACACATCATTCAGATCATCACAACTCCCGTGGGAAATTTGAAAGACTGTTGTATGCCTTTTTCTAACCACTCCCTTCTCTTTTCCTCTCTAGTTTGTCTTTCAAAAGGCTGTGCGGACACAGTTCTTCTGATATCATCTTAGCTTTGCCTATTTAAAGGTGCTGACCCCACCCATGAAAAAGCACATTTCAAAAAGGCATGGTCAAGCAAAGTCAAGAGTGGGTGCCAGCTACTCTGAAAGTGAAACCCATTTAACTGTCATGCGTAGTTCTCTACGATCTCTCCCTCCACTGTTATTAATGGGTGTCCCTTGTTATCCTCCCATAGATTTTCTCTGATCGGGTGTATTAGAACCCCGTTTCTGATGCTCAGCAGGATGTGGGAACCCATTAAAAAAGGGAAAGGCGCTTGTGAAAATGATCATTTTTTTAAAGAGCAGATAAAATATCATTTTGTGGAAATGGATTTGCTGGCACTCTTAGCCAAAACTGAGCACCTATTAAATTACAGAAGCTATTATTCCTGTTCTTACATATATATTTTTTTCCCCCTGAAATGTTTCAGCAAAGACAGATTTTATTATTTTAAGTGGAGTTTAAAACTCACTTTTCTTCTTGATGATAAACCTCAGCAAAAGCCAGTGCTTGGGAACTGGGTCTTGTTATAAATGCAGAACCGTAAGAGTCTACGAAAATGGAGTGGATGGAGAGTCAGACACAGCTGGAACCTGGGTTCAAATTTGGCTTAGACATGCTCATTTAGGCCTAGACTGGACAGGACCATCAGCACATCATTAGATGTGGAGCTGCCTTAAGACAAAGAAAAAGACATCTGTTTATTCTAGCACGAGCTTGCTTTATTTCACAGGTTGCAATTTTAACTTGCCTTTATTTTGTGACTGGTCAGCAGATAGTAAACATGGGTTTCATTTACAAGTCTCATTAACTTGAAACAGAAAGGACAGGTGCTTTGCATCTCAAAACATGGAAATATTGCTTTTCCACACTACAGATTCCAGAATTTTCCAGACAGGCATGTCCACAACCATTCTGGCTGGGCTATTCTGGGAACTGTCACCTACACAAGAAACTTTTCCAAGTTGTGGTCTAATTTTGGTGAAAATACCTGGTCATCTGATGGGAGAGAGAGGGAGAATGGCTGATCCCCACTTCCCAGCTCCCTGGACTTTCAGCATTAAAAATCTGCACATCACCTGCCTTGGGAAATAAAAGGTTAATTAAAAGGCACCTAATTCTCCATACACTGTGCTGATGGCCAAGATTCCTGCCAACCAGGGAAAGGTTTAAAAAAAAAAAAAAAAAACCCACACACACAATAACCCCCCCCCCTCCTGTTGTAGGTAGAATAGGAGGAGCAGGAGGGGGGTGCCCAGTTGAAATGGTGGAAATTTACAACCGGTTGGCTGGAAAGTCACAGTTCAGCCGTTCTCCTAGAGCAAGTGCTCATGGGAACAGGCCTGTCCCCTTTCAAAGCCAGAAGATTGATGAAGCCTTCGCTCCGGCCAACTGTAAATATACAACCAGCCTTGTCAGATCAGGTCTGGAACATCACCCGACGGACAGGGCTGCCATCCGAGGGGAGGCAAGGATGTCGTGTGTGTCCCTAGATGCAGGGACACACACAAAACCACAATGAGTCCAACTGTACATTACAGATCACCCGTCATTAAAGTGGAAATCACATCGGTTCTAAAAACACATGTGATTAAAGCAATACGTTGTGGCCAAGAGATTAGGTTTGCAAAGAAAGGCTTCTGTCATGAACAGTTGCGAAACAGAGGATGCTAATCGTCAAATTATGGGAAAGGAGGAAAATGACCTGATGTGACAATCACACACATTCAGTTCTTAGGGAATTCCCCCTCTTTTAGTGCCAGGTTGTCTATAGCAGTGGTCCCCAACCTTGGACCCCCAGATGTTCTTGGACTTCAACTCCCAGAAATCCTGGCCAGCAGAGGTGGTGGTGAAGGCTTCTGGGAGTTGTAGTCCAAGAACATCTGGAGGCCCAAGGTTGGGGACCACTGGTCTATAGTCTGCAGTTGCAGGCACTCTCCATGGTACTGAATCCAATCCCCAATCTAAGTGCCTTGCCTTGGAGAGCGCCTGTAAAAAGTTGAGACTAAAACGTGGAGTGGATTTATTGCCCCCACAAAATTGGACTCACCGGCTGACACCTTGAATGTCTGGTGGTCAACCATCAGTGGAGATCAAAGGCAGGAAGGAGTGTAGCTGCTGACTCTAGATTTGGAGAGGTGTCAGGAAACAGTAATTCTAGACCCCTGGTCAGCAGTGACAGTTCATTTCAGGCTGAGAGAGAGAATGGCTGGCCCAAACTCATAGAATTTGAGAAATGTACAAGGGAATACAATCTGCATTATCCAAGCCTCAGTCATTGGAAGGGAGAAATTAATTAAGGGTTCTTTCAGACACAGCATTTATACCTCCCTGTTCTGTTTTTCTGTCATTTGGTGATAGGAGATCATGACATTTACAGGGAGCCACATCCTGACTGTTAACGGTATAGCGCTAAACTACTTTTCTGCTTCAGTGCTGTACTTGCACTGTATTCACACTTACCATTGTCTAGCAAACATCCACAGCTGTTCATTGTTGTTTATGTGTGTTTCTCTGGGCAGTGTCGGCTGCTGCTTCCTTATGCACATCAGGCATTAGTGTTAAAATGCTTGAGAAGCACCAAAATGCTAAACTCTGCCCTTCCAGTACAAAGAGGAACTAAAAACAAACTCAGCGTGTCAGGGGGGTAGAAAAGGTGCGGGAAGCCAAGGAGAAAACACATTCCAAAGTGCAATAAGAAGAATGTCGTTTGGAAGTCAAGGAAAATTCCAAATTAAATTGCTGGAACAAACGCTCAATTTCTTGCAGAAGGCAATGGCGGAGGGCGGAGGGCCAAGCTTCCCTCTTCCAATTTTGTCTTGCATCTTTCAGGTCTTCCGGTATCTCAGACCAGGATTACAGCAACATTATCGAGAGAATCACGTGTCTCGTTGCAGCCAACGGGATTAGCAAGCAAAGGAAGCTGATGCATGTGAAGGAAATTAGTTCCAGGAAGAACCCCCGTGCCCCAAACTGTGCCAACTGCATCATAGCAACTGTCCAGAACCGGAGGCTCATATAAAACCCTGTGGCATACTGTGCAAGAAAAGCACAAACAAGGTCATCCAGACTAGGATGGATGCCAGCTCGCATTCCAGTATGTGTGATCTCTTTTGAGAGCCAAGTGGGGTGAAGCAGTAGGAATGCTACACAGCAGCTTGGGAGATCGAAGGTTCAAGTCCGCATTGAGCTGTGAACCTCACTGTATGACTCTGGGAGAGTCAATCTCTCTCACTTTCTCTTTGCCCCAATCTACCTCACAGGGTCATTGTGCAGAGGAAGGCAGAAGAGAAGAGCTATGTACTATGCCTTAGCTCAGTTGAGCCAAGGCATAGTACATATGACATATTTCCTATCATTTATATCCTATCTTTCCTCAACCGAGCTAAGGCATAGTACATATGACATATTTCCTATCATTTATATCCTATCTTTCCTCAACCGAGCTAAGGCGCACATATATATATATGCGCCTTAGCTCGGTTGAGGAAGCATATAAATGATAGGAAATATGTCATATGTACTATGCCTTGTACTATGCCTATATATATATATATATATATATATATATATATATATATATATAGTAGATATGAGAAAAAGAAGACAAAACAAAGTAGTTTGAGCTCAACTGAATTCTCAGCAAAAATCTGTTTAAAAAAATTGCCAGATGATGCTGTAACTTTTGAAATTAAAAGTAGAGTTGAAGAAATCAGCTGATCAATAGATTCTTGACCTCTCCCCTTTTCTCTTAACTCTTCAAATTCAGAAATTAAGGCAGCCAGGGAATACCCACCTTTCCACCAAAGATAGCAGGAAATGGATCTAAGGCTTATGTTTCCCCTTTCTGCCACCTGCCCTCCTAACGGGCCTTTAATTGAGATGTAACAGAGACGTTATTGTATATTAAATAAATACTAATTGATTATTTTAAATATATGTGCCAGGACTTTTAACAGCTAAGCGATGAACCTCTTGCCATTAATGGGGCTGTTAAACGTCAATTATTATGGTTTTATAATCAATTGATAGTTAAGAGGGCTTAATTTTCTCTGCTGAGGTTCAACGGGTCAGCATTTGTATGTTAGCCAATACAAACTGCAGGGATGAGGTGACCAGAGAGGGGACAGGAATTTTTAAAAGCTAGTTCATAATTTCACAAGAGCTCATGTGCCAGCACTGCTACGACGACAGGTTTCGAGGCGTGAATTTACATATTGTCTGTGAACAGAAAAACACCACACCCAGAGAAATCGGCTAGGTCAGCTAATCTTCTCCCTGAGAGGCTAGTTTTCTGCATTCGGGCAGTTTTGGTTCATGGGAGAGGGTTTCAAAAAAAGGCAACCCCTCCATGCTCAGCTAGTACAATCCAGGAAAAACTCTGTCCATGCAGTTTCATAATGAGCCTATCTATACACACGGTACTGGAAATTAAGTGGGATTCCTGGATCAACTGGGAGAGAGGATATTTTTGAGGCATGAAGACAGAATAAGCCTATCCAGTCCAGGTCTCAGTCTTCTACCCCGAATCTAGTCTAGGGGACTACATGTAGGGTACTTTGGTATGACTGCGAGGAGTCTGTGATCTGTGTACAGACTATGGCTGTTCCCTGGTCTCTTTCCTTCTGGTGACACAGAGCTAACTGTCACAATCTCTTTCAGCACGAAAGAAAACATGGATGCAAAAATACTGTGGTCTCTTTGAGACTACAGGATTTATTTCAGGCTCAACTTCCCATGTGAACTTATGTGGATTACAAGTCAGACACAGTCACTGCTAGCCAGTATCTGGTTCCATGCACAGTCATGGAAGGATGATTGTGTAAGTGTTCCCCACACTCCCTTTTGCACGCCCACAGCCTCTCACTGGTTGTGAGCTGGCTTGTGCGACCAGCTGTGTGTTCGGCCCCACAAAAGGGGTTCTGCCAGAGTGGAGGGAAGCTGACACAATTTCCCTGGAAGCTTCAAACAGGGTTTGTGAAAGCATCTTAGTGCAGAAAAGGGAGAAACCGTTTGCCCTCCCCTTCGCTTTTCTGCCTTACTTCCCCCTAAAAGGAGGTGGAGGAGGAAGAAGAGGAGGAAGGCAAAGAGGAAAAGGAGGAGGGGAAAAAACAGGGTAGAATTTGGTGGTGATTATCTCGGAAAGCCAAGAAGCCACCAGCTAACCTTCTTACAATGAAATATGAGAATTTACCTTCATGGTTCAATGCTTGCTATTCAGCTGTCTACCGGGGGTCTAAATCAATGGTTCTGCAATCTGCACCCTCCAGTCAAGGATTTCTTTTCCAACCCCGGCAGGGACGACCTTAGGTTCATCCTCTAAACAAAGCGCTTGGCATTTAATTTCATTAACCTAAGATCTCCCATAAAAATGGCAAGGGGGCACCCTCGTACCGTTCCGAGGGCCTCTGTGAGCATCTGTGGATCTATGTCCCAAATCCCATGCATATCAATAAGGACATGTGGGCTTCGAAGAGGCTCCGGCCCATTTATCATGCATTTTCAAACAGGAAGATTCTGTCATTACAAGGTGCCTGGGCTGTTCTTTGTCTCCTTTGAAGAAATACGATCATTAGTACATTTGTCTTACATCTTAAACGAAGAGGGAATAAAGCCGCCTCCCAGAATGAAGATGACACACCTCTTGTCCCCTGGAAGTACAAATATATCTTTAAAATCAGAGATCAAGCCATGAACACTGTTTTGCTTATGTTCTCTCAGGAGCCATTATGACCACCAAGGTCCCAGAGGACAAAGCAAAAGCAAAATCCACAGGCAACTTCTGAGGCTTATGTAAAAAATTGTATCAAACTGTGCAAGCTTTCAGGTTGTACAGCACCCTTCCTCACCTAGCAGGATGAGGAATTCTGGAGAACTTGGAAACTTGCATAGGTTAATGGAATCTTTTTTTCCTAGTCTTCATAGATGTATTTCCTGCCTGTTGGGAATGGCTTTTGTTATGCATACTAAAGCTAAATAAATACAATCCGTGTCAAAATAACCATGATGATGGACAGCAAGCAGAGTAGCCCACCTTCTCCTGAAAGACTTGACTGCTGCCAGCAAGCCAAGATGGGAGGAGTCTGCATTTCCACCGGAGACAAAGCCTCCATGCACATGTGCGCGCACAGAGATAAACGTCCCAAGGAGGAAGAGGATGAAAAGGTATCTCTCAATGTGGAACCAAGCACTAGTATGACATCAGCAGCCTCTCAGCCAATCCACTGCCTTTGTTCTTCTCCTTATTTGCATGTTTGCAGCCCATTCCTCTCCATTTCTGGGATTTCAACCTGGAAAGGTGGTATGTGAATGTACTGTATATATAAAATAAAAGAAATACAAAAATTAAGGGATGTTGCTTTACCAAGAATAATGCCACACAAAATAAGGACCGGATTTAGCTATCTCTGCTAAATCATAAAAAGAGAAAGGATAATCAATCAATCAACTGTCAGTAAACGGCTTGTGTTCACTCGACTTATAACTGACTTATAAAGACCCTAAAAGGGTTTCCAAGGTGAGATACTTAAGGAGTGGCTTTACCAATTCCGCTCCACCAGTGAGTTTCCACAGCTGAGCAGGTATTCAAACCCTGTTCTCCAGAGTCTTAATCCATCACTCTATCCACTACACCACACAGGGTATATTAACTAGAAAGGAACAAAGCATTCACCTCATGCTTTGGAAATTAGCTGACTGGCAACAGAAGATTGAATCATCACCAAAAGTGAAGCAAATATAGCTGGACTTGGAAGAAAATGTTGCATTATATTCTCATTCACTGGCCTTCTTCAGGGTCCCCAGTAGCCAGTCATGCCCTCCTCTGTGATACGATTTGAGCCCTCCTCAGCTTCCAGATGGGTTTGTCAGGTTAAATAAACTAACGCCTGAACCTCCCCTATAGAACTTTACAGGCCTGCAGGGAAAAATCAGAAGCCTAGCATATGGTTTCTAATGAATACGTATTTAAAAATATATCCAAAACCTACTACAATTATATAAGAATATGAAAACGTAATGGACTAAATAAAAATATCAGTAGCTATTTGAAGCAAAACTTAAAATTCTCTAACAAAAATTCATAGGGTGCTGAAAATTTGAATAATAAATTGTAGCTCAAAGTGTTACAAAACTCTTAAGAATGAAAGAATAAAAAGTATTACAAAGACTTATTCAAATTGTAAAGGTTTAACTTTCAATTATGTTGTATTGATGAAAAATATCTTAAGCTTATATAAGTTTAAAAAAACTATTGTAAGGCATAAGCTGTTATGAAATCACATCAGCATACCAAAAAAAATATCTCTCTAATGATGTTTTCCTGACATCCTTTGCTCCTTGCCTTGACTATTTTTCCTGGCAATTATTTCTACCCTTATTAATAATAATCATGTGCCATCAAATCAATTCTGACTTATGGCAACCCCTTTCAGGGTGTTGCAGGTAGAGAATACTCAGATGTTGCTTGCCATTCCCCTCTTCCGGGGGTGCCCTGGGACTGTGCAGCTTGCCCAAGACCACTCAGGCTGGCTCTTCTCCCAAGAGGCACATGGGGGGAATCGAACTCCCAACCTCTGGTTCCACAGAGGTTGAGAGTAAGATTCCTCACTGTGCACTGCCATAGAACATGTTGGTTGTGTCTACTTAGTAAAGCCAATCCTCAGCAGCATAGATACTGGCTATTGCTCATGCTGGCGATGTGAGCTGCAGCCAAACCCACTGGGAGGACATTGTGTTGGAGAACATTTCTCTGGGCTGCTTAGGAGACTATCTGTCTATCTATCTGAATTTATAAAGCACTCCCTTTCAGAGATCAAAAATTCAGAGGAGTGAACAGTAAACGAAAACAAACAGTAGAAGGCTGTCAGGGTAAAAACAAGTGGAGTAATAAAACTGTGACTGGAATTTATCGGTCAGCTTGGCTGGAAAGAAAAGACCCAAAAGAAGGGAGTAGAAATACTCAGATTGTCCTTCCACATCTCTCTCTCTCTCACACACACACACAAAGAGGACATGCATCACCAAAAGGAGACGATGCACCAATCTGCGTAAAACTGCATGTGCTTATTTATAGGTATTGATGCAACTCTGAAAATGACTTCATTTGCTTAAACAGCACACACTACAGCGCACCTCACCTGAACGGCCAATGTGCCCTGCGTGCCAGCTGAGTTGGCTACCCAGGGGCAGTTAACCAGGGATGGACAACTTCCGAGGTCCTGCTCCAGCTCTCCCTCCCAGAAAGGGGAAGAGTTCCTGTTAATAATCTTAGAACGGTAGAACTGGAAGGGGATCCATAGATTGGGGTCGGGTGGGGCCAGGACCACCCATCTCACTCTCTCTCTCTGCCCTTCTTCTGAATGCCATCTTCTCCTCTTTCTAACATCCCTTTCTCTCTCTTTTCTTGTCTCTTTCTGTCTCTCTCACACGCATTCGTTTTCTCTCTCCCTCCCCTTTTTCCTCTCTCTGTTTTTCATCCTTTCCGTCTTCTGGACCTTATCTTTTCTCTCTTTTCCTCCCCACCAAGCAGGCTGCCAGGACCAGGCCAGGCACTCTGTCTCCAAGGACTTTTGAAATTGCCCCGAGAGGCACACAAAACTGGGCCGTGTGAGGCCCAAAGGCTGCCAGTTGCCCACCCCTACTGCAAAGAAATCCACGGCTGGAGAAGATTTGGCAGATAATCACTCATGTAAACATCTCTTTCCAGGGGGCCTCCTTCAAACCTGGCTTCCCCCCCCCCCCCCTTGGCCTTTTCGGGCCCCACCCGCTGCCACCGGGTTCTCCCACAATCCATATGCACCGGTGACATTGAGACATCCTTAGAGAGAGCTCACCAGGGGCGAGTTTTCCCTGGCTGGTATTTCTTGATGAGCTCAACCTTGTCTCCTTCCAGCTTCCTGCCATTCAAAGCAAACAAACCAAAAAGAGCAGAGGGAGGGCTTTGGGGCGACTCTAGGGCTGAGGATGGCACTGAACATTGCTCGGTGGAAGCAATTACCCCAGGGACCGGGGAACAGGTCACCTAAATGAAATGTGGCAGAGTTGAGGAAGGGATGGTGCTTGGAAAGGAAAGACAGCAGGCGGGCGGGGGGACCAGAAAATGTCTTCATCGCTTTTCGGGCTTCAAATTGGAAAAACAGGGATCAATAAAGCAGAACTTCATTTAATGGTGTGAGAAACTATCCAGAACAGAGACGGGCAGGAATCGCTTATTACAAAACAAACAAGACAATTAGAAACCAGCGAGGGAGGGAAAAAGGCAGAGGTGGTGATGGTGGAGGTTGGAAGGCAGGGCCGTCAAAGCCCCCAGCGAAGGCTGCTCTTCTTCCTCCGTGGTGGAACAGAGACTGGGGAGTCCCTCTGGGGAATCACTTGGCAGACCCACAGAAGTGTGGGGCACAGAAAAAGCAAAGAGAACCATTTTCTGAGGGGAAAAAAATCAAATCCACTGGCTGTCCAAGGAAAGAAAAGAAGAGAAAAATCTGAATTCCAGATTAGACCCAGAGTTCATAGGATGCCAAGTCCTGTTGTGGGTTGATGACACCATCACGGTCACAACATCATCCTTGCATAAGAGCTTGAGGTTCTGCTGCCATTTCCCCAGATACTTTCTCCACCCCCTGCCTTGGTACACCCAATTTCTGAGGAAATGGGGATGGCTCTCAAGAATGCAATACCATGTGTGTTTACATTAAAAGAATGCAGGGTTGACCATAAAGGACTATATGTTTGCATTAAAGGAACTGCCAAAGTTCAAGCTATCCTAGGCAGCCCCTCCCCAGGAGCAAGGGCCCCAGGACCCCATCCACCACACAGGGCATCAAGTCCAAAGACACTCACTACATAGCTGACCGTGACCGACGCAGAGGTGGGAGCACCGGGCTGGGAGCCAGAACAAGGCACGGAGATGCAGAAGCAAGCAGGGACCAAGACAGGGGCAGAAACACAGGAGTTCAGACACAGAGGGCGGAGGCCAAAGCAGGCAGGCATAACGCAACCAAAGACCTTTGTGACTGAGGCAAGTTTGGGGAGAGAGAACCACTCCTTAAATAGGTCTTCCCTCCAGCTTTCCAGGTGAGCCTCATGAGTGGCCCAGCAGCTGCAACCCAGGCCAGGGCCTGAGCCTGCAAATACCAGGCCCTTCCTGGGTCAGGCTGGCCCTGATCCTGCAGCCGCCAGGGCGGTGTGGGCCAGATCCTGACAGGAGCTATTGCATTTATATTCCTCCGTATCTGCCTTCTTGCTCCTCACTAAATCATCACAACCACCCTGTGAGGTAGGGTCAATGTGACTGGTTGAAGGTCAGCCAGTGAGCTCCATGACCGGGGGGTGGTGGTGGTGGTCTGAAAACAGATTTCTTGAATCCCAAACCAATGTTGTAGCCCAGTGGTTCCCAACCTTGGGTAAACCAGATGTTCCTGGACTGCAACTCCCAGACACCCCAGCCAGCACAGCTAGTGGTGAAGGCTTCTGGGAAATGTGGTCCCAAAACACTACACCCCATAGCTCTAATTTGCCCCTGTATTGCACACCACTTCTGAGTATTCTCTACCTGGAAAACCCTGAAAAGGGTTGCCATAAGTCAGAATTGATTTGATGGCACATGATTGTTATTATTAATATTATTGCAGCCAAGCAGTATAGCTTTCATGGAAATATTCTGGGTCATGAATGGGGAGGGTGCACTGGCTGGAAGAATGGAAGAAATATGGAGCCGCTCCATTCCAAACGAGGCCCGTCTGTAATATATTAAACAAATTAATGGTAGTAACCCAGAGGGAGTGAGGAAACTGTCCGTCTTCACTCCAGCCCTTTCTGAAACTATAGCAGAGGGCAGGAAACAGGTGGTCAGCGGCTGATATTTGCAGACAGGACGTGGTGATGGCTTTAGGATAAATAAAATAGACACCATTCACACATCCAAATGCACACACAGAGAGAGAATTCCACTTAAGATAAGATAAGATAAGATGATAAGATAAGATAATAATCCCACTTAATACAATTGGATTTGAATTATTTTGATTCCGTTGTCATTTGAATCAGACAGGTTTCTTGGTTGTTACGCTGTCACGCACACATCCACACACCCATTCTGAAAACCTTGGGAACTTGGAAAGTTTGGGGATTCCTGCACATTGAACAGAAACAACGGAAACCTTATGTGACCAGACACCTCATCAAGGAGCCATAGCCTCTTCTGCCATTTCCCTTCTGGGCTTCACCATCTCCAAAGGATGCTGGCCTTCTATGTTTTCCTTGTACATATTAGAGACAAGGAGCAACATTTGTACATTCTTAAATCATCGTTGTTGCCGTGCTTGAATAATCATCATCTTAGAACCGCAAAGCTGGGAGGGACAATGTGGCCTAACAGGTCCAGCCCCTGAAAGGAGGCATATTGGGGAACTCAACCTCCATCCTCTGGCTCTGCAGCCAGAGACCTAAGATTTCTACAAAGATATTCTAAAAATTTTAACCTACTACAGAAATTATCCCAAATGCACAGACTTTGCTTGGCTGTTATTATTATTTCCAACTTAATAAGACATTTTAATGCCTTTTTTCACTCCAGCTGTTGGTCCCAACTAGTGTTATGCCCATGGAGTATTGGTAAGTCAACACGTGTGTAAATTCCACTGACCTCAATGGTCTAATATATATACAGTACGTACGGGCAGAAGAGGGATTAAGGCCTTCTAGGGCATTGCTAGGAAGTAGATCCAAAGCAACTCCAAAAGGATTTCTGACTCCCAGTCAGTAAAGGCTAATGATTCTGATTTCCTGGGACAGTCCATCTGCTCTGGGTTTTCGTCCGAATATTAAAGGGGCTAATGACAGTTCCTGCAAATTTCAGACAGTGAATTCACTATCCTCTCAATGTCAGCCACTGCTGCTCCTAGTTGTTTAGCAACCACCAATATTCTGGACACACAACACCAAAAAGTTACACTGCCGACACTGTCAAACTTTGTAAATTCTTATAAAACACAGAACAGTATTCTTGCACATCCATAACTGGGATAAAACTAGGAATGGACCTTCAGGTGGAAGAGTTACAAGTTTATTTCAGTTCTGGTACTTCAAACCAATGTCTAGGCTCAATACACTTTGATTCATAATATTGCTGTTTTCGGAGGAAGATATTTTGGAAGGATCTCAGTAAAAACCCAAAGAAATCCTGTAAGACAGAAGGCTATCTTTCCCTGGGCAGGAACAAATGATGAAACTTTTATTTTATTTTACCTTATTTTATTGTATTTTAGCATATTTTATGTCGTAGACCCACGTTGTCTTCCTGGGGATTAAAAACACAGAGTTGAGAGGGAATTTATCTAGTAATTTTGATATCTGTGAAATAGGCAGTGATCACAATCCGAGCTTAATTTTGATGCTGTGCTGTACTTCATAACACGACAGAGTCTTAAAAATGTAATGAAAAGGCTTGATAGATTACAGAACTAATCCATTTAGTGCTCCAATAAATAACGAGAGAAACAGACCCTAGGCTTCCAAAGATGGGGAAAAGAAGCTGGCAATATGAACGTATTTTCTGGAATTATTCAGGACTGAGAAATCCAAAAAATGACTGGGAAGGGTTCAGGAAAGAAATGTAGCCAATGGGTTAACTGAATAAGAGGGAAGGTTCTGTTTAAATCCAAAGACTTGGGTTTCATTGTTTGTCCAACTCCACTCTCCACAGATCTGCTGTTTGGGGCCAAAACTGGCTACTTCCTCATGCTGAGAGGAAATCTGAATGTCTGGGCGAGACTTCTCATGGTGGAGGAGTTGGACTACAACTCCCACCATCCCAAACAGCTATGTTTCAGGAGGGTGATGGGGTCTGTAGTCCACCACACAAACAGTTTCTTACAGGTAGTCCTTTTTTAGCAACTCAAATCCACTGGCACTCCAGAGATGCAACTCGGGCAGACCTTGGTGCCGGAGCAATCCGACTTGCAAACAAAGCCCTTGTTTATCTCCCACCAACCAATCACAAAAGAAAGCCAGCTAATTGGCAAACTACTGGAGGTGCGAAAATTTCCTGCCATAGCAAGCAGCTTGAAAGGAATTCCCTCTTCTATGGAGAGCTGTCTGTAATCTAAACTTTGGCTTTAACAGAAAGAGGTGCAAATGAAGATGCTGTGTTCATTCGAACTTCTCCAGGGTCCTAAATGTATAATTTCAACAATGGTATAAAGCCAGAACTTCTAGATCTCAACAGAGTTCAAAAAGGACTTCAATTCCAGTTTAAAGCTAGAGTTATATATTAGTTCTGTGCAGAGCCTGGAATGTAACTTTTTTGGGGACTGTAATCCTGTGCAATCACAAACACACTTAATTCAGTGCAAGAAAATGCCTATTCCACGGCACACTTATTGTTTGATGTGTAAATATGGGAATAATTTCAGTTAGATGAAAAGAAATGGATGAAACCCGGCCTAGGCTAGAGACCTAAATCTTTGCTTCCTTTGTTCTCACGTGGAAAATTAGAAACATCAATTTTTTTCCCCTTGTGTTGCAAATTGGTGAGACTTTTTAATAAGTCTTAATGCTAGTTTTTGTACCAGAAAGAACTTCTGAATTTTGAGCAAATTGCCCAGTCGCCTTGTATCCTTGCTGTGCAAACTTTCAAAAAGTATAAGTACTGGATGAGTGCATCATCTTGATCCATCAGCTGCTCCTTCCGTGTGGTGTGGCTTTGCACCATGAAGGGGGGAAAGGCACCCGTTTTGCAAAGAGACATTTTGCACAAACGGGGAGGTACTTGAAGGAAAGGGAAAAAAGTGCTTCCTGTCTCATTCTCGGCCAGCAAGCAAGAATTCCCGTGGGGGTGGAAGGATTCTCTACAGGCCACCTCTCTGTGCTGAAACAGCCTGTCTCAAAAATTAGTGACATTGCTTTGCTACCTTAGCACAGATTGGAAAAGTAGATATGGAAAGTAAAAAAAAAAATGTATGACTTTATCAGAGGACAAAGAGGATTCCGTTTTAAATGACCATTTGAGTTGTAAGATGGTCCACCTCTAAACAGACTTGGCACAAGACCCGGGTGTCGCTCAAGGAGTTAAATGCATTCCACCGCTGACAATTAATGCGAAGCTCATTCCTATAGCTCTCTTACCAGAGGGAGCACAACAGGGCAATTAACCCACTAATACACTAGGCTATTACGTTGCTATGTCTCTTATTTTAGCCCGAGGTGATTTGAAACGCATTGGATTAAAGGATATTACAGGAGATAGCATGAAAAATAGTTTAACGTAATGAGTCGTCCCGTGATGTCTGCTATTAAAGATGATTTGCGGTCAAAAACTACAACATGCCGGAGTTCAGCCATTAAGAAACAGGGGTGGAAGGGGGAGGGGGGAGCTTAACTCTTTCCTGGCTCCTATCAGCTAAGGAGATTGAAGAGGGATCTCACACACACACACCCCAACACATGAAAATGCAGGGACATAAAAAACTGTCTTATACTGGGTCAGAATCAGAAACCCCCCCCCCAATAGGGTCCAGTATTGTCAACTCTGACAGGCAGCAGCAGCTCCAGAGAATTTTGGGCCCTGGTATTTTCAGGTGGTCCCTCTTCCAAGGACCAACCAGGGCTGACCCTGCTTAGCTTATGGAATTAGACCAGATTGTGTATGCTCAGAGCAGTAAGATCTTTCTTTGAGTTTTATCTGGACTCTGGCTTGTTTGGGAATGCTGCCGCCTGGTCTGGAAGGCCTTCTTCTTCTGAGGGTTCCCCAAAGTGACCTGGGGGTGAGTGAATTGCGCTCTGCAGATGCTCAAGAGCCACGGTTCCTGTTCTTTGATGCATTCGGGGAATTTGCTGCCGACGACTTGTGTATCTGGCCTGCTATTGCTGGCTCTACTGGCAGCAGCTCTCCAGCAACAGAAGGAAACTTTCCCGTCACCTGCCACCTGATCCTTTGGACTGCTATTCTGCATGAAAAGCAGGTGCTCCTCCACTGAACGCCACTAGTTCACCTGTAAAAAAACCTTCCTGGTATCAGCCTTATATTCCAAGCAGCAACAATCTCTTTTTGCTAATGCAATGTTAAATTTACCGAGCAAGAGTGTCTCCACATGATCTCCCACCAGCTGAGGCATCGCTAATTCTTCCTAAGTGACCCTGTGTTTGTATTCCAGCTTAAGGATGTAAGGAGTTCTTAAAGGGATCCTGCAGGAGATCGAGAAGATTGGTTCATTTTCCTAGCCAGGGCTGCAAGGGGTAAACGCTGAGGCCTAGGAACTCTTCATGACCATCCCTCTAACCATGCCCCCAAGGAGATTCCAACAATGCCATCAACTTTGCTGACTTGAATCAACAAGCCACGCCCAGCATTTTTCTTCACCATTGAAAGCGGGTCTTTTGTAAAGCTAATGGGTCTTAATGGCCTTTTCAAGACCAAGCCACCTGAAAAGGCTAACAGGGAGAGCTTATGATATATTCTTGATATATCGAGGTGGGACAAAATAAAGGAGGAGGGAGGGTGAGGAACGGAGTGTACTGGAAGAGGGCAGGAGAGGAGAGTACTTCAGGAAGGGCACTTGAGATGGCGCCATGGTTGGACTGGGGTGTGGAAAAAGGAGCCTCCAGTCCCCACCTAGCCATGGGCGACCTGGAGGCCAGTCACCTCTTTCATCCTGACCTACCCTGCAAGGTTGGCATGAGGACAAAGTGAAGAGGAGGTGAGGTGTTAACTCATTTGAGGAAAAGTACATATCAATGCAACAGATAATGTACCAATGTAACAAGTCAAACGAGCAAGGCATCCTTTAAAAAACTTAGGTATACAATGGCCCCAAGAAATCCCATCTTCCCTGTACGGAAATATCCACACAGTGGGGAAATATGCAGGACCTGATGGCCTTATAGGCCCCTTCCGACTCTATGATTCTATGATCTCCACAATGAAAGGATCAACCCTGAAGCCGTGGGCAAATGAGGCAAAGTGCATTTACTATGCGAAGATATATATTTATATCATTTAGGAAGGCTCCATCTTCTCCCAGCCACGTAATCGGCACACACCCTGGCATTAATAAACAAATATTCAACAGGAATGGATGTTAACTGAATTCAATTAGCCGGCGACTCATGGCCCATTATCTTCCTGACTGTATCCTCAGCTTCAGCTCAAGAAACCTCTCTGGATAAGCAACGGATGCTACAGGGACTCACTGTGAGCTTCTCTTGCGTGGATGTGAGGATTGTTTGTTTTTCTGGGCGATAGCATCCAGAATCTCACAACCAGCAGGGCTAAGCACGTACACACCATTTTTTTTTTCCTGGAACAGAAAGGCAGTGGAAGATCTTAGTATCAAACACCTTCTCTAAATGAACAAGGTAATCACCAGCGATGTAGGTGGTCAGTGCGACAAGGAAGGGAAACCATATGCCACCAAAAATGGACAGGCGGGGGTTCGCTAGCTACCGGTGGAATTTGGGGCAGAAGAAGCTCCTCCCGGTCCATCTCCGAGAGCAGAGAAGGGGTGGGGGAACAAGATCCCCCATCTAATCAAAGAACTTGTCACTGTCGCTTTAATGGCAACAGATGCCAGTAACAATAACCAGGGTCCGGCGCCTTTGAAATTCATTATGAACAAGTAACATTCATTGCCATCTCTCTGCCCATTCTAATGAGCTTTCCTTTTTGATGTCACTCGAGGTCCGGGCGGATCCCCAAGCGGCAAGAGGGGCTGTCATCTCTGATTTTCCTCCAAGGGGACGAGTGATTTCGGAAGAGGAGAAAAGATGACCGGCCCTTTCTGACCTTTTCGTCTTCAATTTTGCTCCTCTCCTCTCCTTCGGAAAGGAAAAGAAAGGGGGGGGGGGGAGAGAGAAACGCCACTGGCAAATCAAACTACCCGGTACTGACAAACTCATCACTGTATCACACTGTTACATATACAATAGCCGTGTCACTTAGCATCAGCCAGGAAGAGGTCCTGATGGAATTACAGTCCCATCATGGGCTTAATCGGTCACCAGATTGAACTATTTCCCATGCACCCAGAGTTACGGAGGGCTATGTTCCTTCACGGTGTTACTGAAAGCCGCTGCAGCTCCTGCAGATCTTGGAAAAGTTACTTATTTGGATGACAGTCTGCTGAATCCTCTGGCCGATATGGCCACTGGGAAATGCAGCCCGTAAAGACCTCCTTAACTTTCCTAGGCTCTAGATCCATTGAGTCAGGCGTATCATTTTGAGTGGGAAAGTGGGATTTATGCATCGTAAATGAACTGAAGTGTACAAAATGAGAGCAACATGAAAGAATATAGGAGACATCCAGCAAAGAAGATGTTTCATTCGTCTGATATGAGGGACAGTGATTCTGATGGCCAGATCCTTGCTCTATTCTAGCTACAATCACAGAGTCTCCTTTTTCTATCCGTGAGGCAGACATGCTTTTGGTACTCTGATCACCATCAGTGAGAAAGTTGACAGAGGATTAGCATCATCACCTCCCTGGCTCAGCCAAAATCATCTGGGACTCCGTGGCAGACTCCACAGAGGCCACCATGACCTTGCGCAAGGTTTGAGCTTCAGTTTTCATGGGAGCTCTCCAAGGTCCTGAACCATTAAAAACATTAAAAACAGGAAAACAGGGCTTTTAAAAAAGCTTGTTTGGAGCCTTTTTGAAGCATGGGAAGGTGTCAAAAGAGCCATTCAATGGAGAGCCGTATCTCCTGGACGCTACTGGTGTCTCATTCTCTGTGCTGGATTGAACATTTTGGGGAATGTCCATCCAGAGAAGGCCCTACAGGGGGGAACAGTTCCCATCCCCGACAGAGATTTTTGAAACATTTTTTTTTAAAAAAATACTGACGACCTTAATTTTTTAACACAGAGAGAGCAAACAGAGGGAGCTCCATCTTCAGCTCGTTCAGGGAGAAGAAGAGGGAGAGAAAACAGGAAAAGGAATAATATTTTTGGGAAGAGAGAGAAAAACGTTTAGAATTTCCATCATCCATGCCAGAATCTGAAGGACACAAGGGGTGAAATTCAAATAAACAAGCCCAGGAGAAGAGTCCAGGCGGAAGGGGCCCCGGCTGCCGATTATCATTTGAAATGAGTCTGCCGTCCTGTTCTCCTCTCGTCCACCCTGGTGATGAAAATGAGATTTTCTGATGTGCAAGCCGGGATAGATTTACCTTTGCACGGTTCACCCAGCCACCCTCCCAATCAGCAGAGAGGGGTCATGCCACCAAAAAGGGGGAGGCGAGTTCAAGAGAGAGAGAAAAGATGTCATCTCTCAGCTTCATCAAACCGACACCAATTTCGGCAAAGGAGGCCCTTTGCATTTCAAAGAGAACACGGCACTCTCGCCACGCGTGGCAGCCCTGTTCCTGATCTCTATTGCTGTGTGGTACGTGGCAAAGATTTATGCCACCACAAGGGGATCTGAGCTTTCTTTGTTCGTTGTCAAAGAATCTCCTTAAAGATTCTCGTCTACTCACGCGTCTTCTGCTTCTTATTTTGTTTAGTTTAGGTTATTGCTTCTCTCTCTCTCTCTCTCAATCTCTCTCTCTAAATTCATGCTTGCCCTGGATTCTCACAGGGTATGAGAGGAATAGAGGTGAGAGAATTTTGTATGTGTGTTGCACACACGCACGCATGCAAACACATATACACCCACTCCCATGAATAAACTAATAGCCTTCCACTCCTGTGTGGCTGGCTCATTAAAAAAAAAACTCCATTTAAATGCAAATTTGAGTTTTAGCTGGGGACTTCCCCCAAAAGCATCTCTGAACACGGGAAGGGAAATAAGACTGAGATCTCTAAAATGGCTGACGGTGGTGGAATATCTCTGCCTTTGAACTGGTCTGTTTTGTAGCCATAATGGGCTTGCGGTACATCCGTCTTCTAGGCCCCCATGTTTGTTTGCCAGCCTCGTCCATAAAATGGGGAGAGGTTTAATTTTTACCTGGAGGGGAGCATGCCAGAGAAAGGATGGGAACCTTCTTCCTCTCCAGCAAGCGTGCTTCAACTTTTTAGATTTCATCTTTCCACAACCAACAGTTCTTTCTGTTTATGTTTTTTTTTTTTTTTTTTACTATTATTATTATTTGCACCTTCAAGTGCTGACTGTTGCAAGTGAAGGCGGGTTATCAAGGCTTCAAGGCAGAAGAGGAAAAAAAAGAAGAGAAGCAGAGAGTGCTGGCATGGAAGAACACCGCGGCAATACAGATGGCTGTCATAATGTTATTTTAAGACACCGATATCTTCAAAAAATAACATTTATTTTGGAAAATTGAACTTGGGTCTCAGCGGCACTTGCAGTTCAGGGCTTTGCCACAAGGGGCAGCAGTCTGCAAATCCTAGCACTTCCTGAGAGGCTGTTATCCCCCCAGTCCTAACACTTCCTGCCAACTCTCAGGCACTCCCATGGAAGCCACTGCTCTCCATCAATGTAAATGAGATGGATGGCATAGATGAAGGGAGTGCAATTCTGCACAGGGGAGAAAGCTCGTTTCTCATTGGCTGACATATCTAGGTTTGCCAAAGTCAGGAAGTCACCACAATAACCAGGTTACGCTCCGCAGAGAAAGCTACTCGGAGCGGTTTCTCTCTTTTTCTGCACTCTTCAATATTGGCTATTCCCAACGGAGTTGCTGCAGGGAGTCGCAATCTGTCCCTGTTTACAGAGAGCACATTTCTTCCCATGGGGTTGCTGGAGGTATTTCAAGGGTCGTGGGGGAAAATCGTTTTCCACTTCAGGACAAAATTCGAAATCACAGAGGCTTTCGGAGTCCGTGTTCCAGTGGTGGGCAGTTCCAAAGGCGAAACGGTGGAACCCCAAATCCCAGTGTGTTTTAGTTCAGAAATTACCTTGCTGTGTATAGCAAAGCCTTCAGTGTGACATCTTGACCTTTTCGAAGAGGTGGAAAACTATACAAAAAGGTGGGGAAAGCACCCCAAAGAAAGGCATGGGGCCAATTGAGAAATGCCAGAGGGCCAGATTCAACCTGAAAGAGGGCCAGATTCAGTGTCCTAGGTATTGCCTTTCTTTTCCTCTTGGAAAGAGTAGACTTCGGTCTAGATGGGCGGGGTATAAATTTAATAAATAAATAAATAAAATAAATCTTTCCTCTCCGCAGACACAGAAACCCACACTCAACATCAGAGCAGGTCCATTATTAGCAACAGATAGGTGCCATTCCCCATCCCCTTAGATCTCCCAACAGGCCAAGCAAAGAATATTACTATTACTGAAAAAGGGGTGGGGGTGGGATTCATTTCTCTCTCTCTCCCCCCCTCCCCAAACTCCCCAAAACCAGTGAATAAGCAATGTATGGCAAGAGCGAAATGAACTTTAATGTAAATGGCCAACCTGGGGGAAATAGCTTTCCCTGCAGCTCAGGCTGTGACTTGTTAAGTATTTTTTGCTTAAGTGCAAAATCTTTGCCGTATGGGTCATTAAGTTTCTGCACCGCAATGATAATCATTGGGAAAAGGAGCTCAGGGAAAGACATCGGAGACAAGGGGAGGGAGAGAGAACCAAGGCCCTATCTCCCTATCTTACATGATCCTGGAGTCCATCCAAAATAACCACACATTAATTCCCATTTTGAGCGCTGTCTTTCTCTCTGCTGCCTATCATGAAGACGGTACGAATCTCGTTCATTCGTGCCGTTCGATTCCCACTCACCGCTGCCCATTGCCTCTAGTTTTCCCTAGGGAAGACCCTCGGTCACACACTGAGCTCTAAGAGGCCACTTCCATGCCATCAGAAAAGGGGACAATGGAGAACAGGGATTTGCATACACTTGGCAGGGCTGATTTATATGTGCAGCTGGTAAAAGGGGTTTCCGCTTTTGTTCTGCAATTTGAACAGGATCACGGTCCACCTCACTCAACTGGGGAAGCCAGCAGGCAGGTTTCCTCTGTGTCCATTGTCAAGATCCTGGATCACCTTCTTCATCTTTTACCTTTCAATTGGGCTTCAGGCAGACAGCTCTTCAGGTGGAGAACGTGACTCATTTGGCATCCATCAAACACTGTGAGAAGGAAGACAGTTTTTCAGACAGAGAACTGCCCCGTTGAAAAGAGGATCAGGCAATGTCTGTGGGCTTAGGGACCAGATCTTTAACTCCAGGCCCTGCTATGGGCAGGACTGGGACCAGAAATGGCCAGAAACAGCCGGTTGAAGCAGAAAAACCAAACAGGAGCTGGTAGAACGGGCAGTTTCAATTTCTGTTATGGGTTGGCAAGGAGGAAACAACATCTGGAGACTTCAATAAATAGAAATGGGTATTTTGGCCTTTCTCCCCACTCCATTTTTAATGGGGGTTCTGGAGCAGCCATCTGGGGCACAATCATGGACTATACTGATTCTTCTAGTCCCATCATCATCCCTGACCAGACTTGTTGAATCATTGGGACTTACTTTACTATGGATGGAATAAGCCCCATTCATACCGTGGGTATAGGATGCATTCAAACCCAGATTTCATGCCACCTGACCTCTGAGCAGTGTAAACAATGCTACACAGAGGCACCCCCATGTGTGTGGACGCCTCCTCTCCTGCCCTCCATTTCAGCCACCGTTCTTCGTCACAACCTTGTTAAACCAGTGGCAAACAATTAATCAAAACAGGCAGGTCACACCCCTGAATAAACATATATATGTATTTAGAGACGAAGATGACAATCTAGTTCCAAAAGTGGGGGATTGCCACATGAAAACACAAGGGGTAGGAACCCCACATTTTCCTTCTTGAATGAATTATTTTATCTTCAGCTTCAGAAGGAACGGGCAGGTGCCAAACCTAATACACCCGAACACACGCATAGGTCTGTGTGTCCGTGTACAAATTTGACATCAAACACCCTGCCTTTCAGGAACAAACATGGTTAGGACAAAAGGCGCTTTTGTTTCGTTTTAAGCGCATATCGCTGAACAATCAGGGTTGGAAAACTAAAGCTTGCAAAACATGTGTGTGCTTAAAAGATGCTTTGTTAAAGGTTTGGCCAGATCCGTTCATCACCCATGCACCGCCAATAAAAACTGATGGCCTGCATTTAATTTCTACCAGGTGCATTAAATTCCCATAACATGAACAGGGCTCTGTTAAGTCTACCATAGCCTCTCCCTCTCTCTCGCTCTTTCCTCCTCTCTCTTTTTCCCCTTCTTTGTACAGGGATTACATTTCCAGCCTTATGACAAGAACGGTTGGTTCAGACAGAGTGGGCAAGACGACAACAGCCGTTGAGCCCGTCCTCCAATCCCTCACAGGGGCCGGTGCGACTGAAGGCGCATCGCTCATGGGGAGCTGGTGGGAGGAGGAGGAGGAGGAGTCCAAGCTGGAAGCTACCCAGGAAAGAGACGCACAGGCAGGATGCTGAATGAGCCAGGTTCAGCTGACTCTCCTCGCCTGCCAAAGGTTTCCCTGCAGCAGGAACCCTGACCAAATAAAAGACCTATGCCAATCCAAGTCTGACAGCTCAGGTGGGCAGCTCTGTGTGTAAAGGAATGAGTTCAGAGGTCATTTCGGATTGACGATGCCATTCTCATTTGAGTTCTCTTTTATATGTAATCTGACAGAGCAGGGAGGGGAACACCCAGTCTCCCCAGAAGCAGAAAACTAGTACACAAGGAAAGAAATAACGAGAACCTTTCTGTTTCATGTGTTAGTTTGCTATGTTAAAAATAATAACCATGTGCCATCAAGTCCACTCTGACAACTCTTTTCAGGGTTTGCCAGGGAAAGAATACTCTGTTTACCATTCCCTTCTTCTTGAGGTGCCCTGGGACTACTGTGCAGCTTGCCCAAGGCCACACAGGCTGGCTCTTCTCCCTGAAGGCCCAGTGGGGGAATCGAACTCCCAACCTCTGGCTCCACAGCCAAATACCTAAACCACTGGTTCCCCCACTGGGCCTCTGAGAGAACAGCCAGCCTGGGTAGCCTTGGACAAGCTGCACAGTCCCAAGGATGCACCAGAAGAAGGGAATGGTCAACCAACCTTGGAAAGGGTCTCCAGAATTGACATGATGGCATGTGATTATTATATAAAACATTACTTTTAATATACATGCACCATAACCTCACTGAGGTCTGAGTCTGCTCAGTGCTGGCTGGATGATAAAATAGGAATACTTTCTGGAGTTCAGTGGTCAAATTCAAGGTCCCACCTGCTTAGTTTGGAGTGAATAACCTAAGAAGATCAAAATTGGGTAAATAACCAATACAACAGGCTTAACATAGTGTGCAGTTTGATCTCTAGCTGAATATTTTACTCCTCATTTCTCTGAAGATATAAAATTCCTTTTCTGCCTTTTGCTTAAGTAACACATTTTCCCCAATGGTGAATGCCTATTTGCATGCATTTTTCAAAGCACCATCTATTTGTCCCTGAACATTTCTCTGAAGAGACCCCCCAAAAAAGGTGTTTCCTCCCAGACTACAACTCTCTGTTTGTACACACACACACATATTATCTCTGACACTTAGTTCCTCAAAGTTGCACTGGCCCACCTCCCTTAGGCTCACTCGGGCCAACCCTGCAGGGCAGCCGCTGTGGCCCAGCATGCACTTGCAGCTCTCCAGGCCTGCATTCGGTTTCAAGGTCCGAGCGCTGTGCTCCCAGGGTCTGCAAGAGGAGAGGCAAACCTTTAGGCCGTTGCTGGTGGAGGAGAAGGAGGAGGTTGTGGTTTATCTGTGTGACATGGATTTAAGGTCCATGCATGGCCCTCCACCTGTTCCCGGGGGCAGCAGGTGTTTCTATGCACCCATGTTGGTGTAACCTCGGTGCCTCCAGAAGACCGGAGCTAAGGGTGAAGACTGGGGAGAGACCTGGTAGGTGGGTCAACTTGGAGCAAGGCAGGGAGTGGAGTGTCTTATTCTAAGCTGTTCTGCCCTCTCTCTACCCATGCCTGAGCCCAGAAGAGGCTATTGACTCCTAGGACATAGGGGTGCGTGAATCCATTCTGGGTTTCATCCCGTATCTTTCAAGGAGGTTTCTCTGATGCTGAACTTATCCATGAGAAGGGAGTCTGTTTCAGCACCTTGGATAGTTCCTGTAAACACAAAATGATGTGGAAGGGATTAACAACGGGGGTCCTGGCCAAGGAAGTTTCCAGAATGCTTAGTGTTGCCTCTTTTGACCAGGAAGTCTCTGATCAGGCCGGTCTTCACAGCTTGCAGTGCAAGCCCCAAAGAATCACAGGCAGAGGTATGAATTTTGAGGGATTAAGGCCAGTTGGGTCTCAAAATAACTCTTCAGGACTGGCGGAATCCCAGAATATGGGATCCTCTCAAAAGCAGGAAGTGGAATAAAGAAAAAAAGTAGAATGGGAAAGTATATTCAATCTCTTAGGTAGAGAAGGAAATTAAAATGATACTCCATGAGGAAGTCGGTAATCCATCACCATGGGCTGCAAAATCATGTCAAGCACCTCCAAAGATCAGGCGGCTGGCAAGCTTGAGAGAACCCCAAGGTTTGAAAATATTTAAAAGTGGGGAGACAGCGAAAGAGGGGAGAAGATTCAAGCATGGAGGGCCAAATCTGCTGGGGGTCACAGAAGACTATCTGTGTCTGTGAGGGATGGAAGAGGGCCTGGGAGGAAGTATGTTTTCCCCGGCTGAATCTGGGTGTGCCGAATTGCTGATAAAGACCCAGGACAAACTGCAACCCCTTTCATTTAAATGGATGCACACCGACAGACATATAAAATGGCAGGTGGGTCATTTCATTTCATTTCGCAAAGGTTTCTCAAATTTGGCGCCTTTTAAAAAATATCTCCCTTCTCCCCCCCCCCCATCCCTCCCAGCCCGAAATTACAAAGCAGGCCCTATAAAGCAACCCATCTCTCTTCCTCCGGTGCTTCGGAGCCCCCATCTCTCTTGAACAAGGGCTGAGGGGCCAGACTCTGATGAATTTGCAATGCTCGCTTGGGATCTCGTAAGTAATTGTGTCTGAAATAGCCATTGTGTGGCAGAGATGCTCCTCTTTAGAAGCAAATCAGATCATTTGAATGTATTCCCCAGAGAGAGAGAGAGGTGGGGGCAGAGAAAGCGAGCGAGCAAGAGAAGGCGCAGGGAGATTAGTCATTGTTTAGCAAAGTTTCCAAGAAATTCTATTCTAGACTCTGCTTTGTGGAAATGTGTTCAAATTGCTTTTTCGGGGGGAATTTACAAGCAAAACCCATCCTACGGTCCTCTCTCCCTCCCCCCCCCCCTCTGGTTGCATTCATGTGCATCTCACTCATGAAAGGACCCCCCCCCCCCCGAATCTCCACTGCTTCTGTTTATTTACGATCCCGTGCAGATAACACTGTAGGAATCTGGTGCCCTGGCTTCATTATAAGCTCCTGGGCTCCGAGGCCGCAATGCATTTATAATTTTTATTGTTATATCTTTTAATTTTATTTTGCTTTCCTTGCTGCGCCGGAGGTGGGAAGGAAAAAAGGAAGATAGAGGCCTGTATTTATGGCAAGCACAAACGATCTACCCTTGGCAAATTGCATGTATCAGTTAATTCAATCTGTACCAGTTTTATTCAAACTGGGCTTCCCACCCACCTACCCAGCTTCCCTCCTGGCTTTCACTCTGCAACCCACCCACCCCCAAAGTACATCTGATCTCGCTCTTTGCTTGGTGGAGGGAGATCTGTTTCTACTGGGTGTGTGTTATTATTTGAAAGGTAAGAATATCTAACACTCTGTATATCCTAAATATCTGGTTCTTTTACAGATGCACATACATATATATAGTTAGATATTCTTACCTTTCAAATAATAACACATACCCAATAGAAAAGCTAGTGTGTGTGCATTGAAAAGCGCACACACACATACCCGTTGCCACAGAATCACGCCTTTGCTCGCCACTTACTTATGCCTGTACGCCTCCAGTGGTTGCTGGCGCTGATTGACGTTTACAAATTACCCAGCAGAAACTGTTCAATCTTTGACCCGTGTGTTTCTATTCAGCAATGAGTAAGATTTGCAAGCATTTTGTCATATAATTACAGCAAATCCCTTGAAAATTTCCACAACAACGCCTAGATGAACGGTAATTTGGTCTGGCAGCTGCTGATGCCTTTACAATAAGCCGAGATGCAAAACAGTCGGGGTGCGTGTGTGTGCGCGCGTGTGTGTGTATGTGTCTGTTTCTCTCTCTTTTGGAACACAGAAAAAAGCAAAAAGGAAAGGGCAGAAAATATACATGACATTTTGCATTCATACAATGTGTAAAATAAGCCGACATGCAAGATTTATATGCATGCATGGGTTCTCTTGGACAAGCTGATTTGATTGTATCAATGGTCTCTCTAGTTCTCCTCTCCCCCTCCCTCCTCATTCCTGTCCCCCGTAGCAGGTCAACCTTCTTCTTCTTTTTATTATGCCCTGGTAATATGCATAGATCACTCCTGTTGTTCTCCGTGAAATTTATTCCACCTTTCAGCATGCTCTTGATGGGGCTTATTGCATTACCAGTTGAGTGAGGAGGTTTGATACTACGAAGATCCAGGGCAACCTCTAGTAATGCTTTAAATGTCACGCCAAGAACCAGCTGACATGACGATCTTGTTGTGCACAGGATGCTCACCTATGTTTCTGTCATCGCTGCCATAGGCCTGGTTCATGCTAAAATATTCTCCAGCCAAAAGACACGTGAAATTGTAAAAAAATAAATAGCAATAAGGGAAAGCCAAGTCTTGAGCAAACAGAGTTGGCCGGATAGCTCAGTGGTTGAGGCAGCTGGCTGGGGAGCCAGATGTTGGGAGGCCAATTCCCCATTGTGCTTGCCAGAAGAGCTAACCTGTGAAGCCCTGGGCAAACAGCACAATCCCAGGATTCTCCCAGAAGAAGGGAATGGTCAATCACTTCTGTGTATTCTCTAGGTCGCCATAAATTGACTTGATGGCACGCAGTTACTGTTCTTGGTTAACAGTGGTGGGGATGAATGGAAATTTTTGCTTCAGTATATTTTTCTAAAATAAGAATTTAGCAAACTTTGTGAAAGTGTTCATATTCAATATGGGAAGACCTTGAGATTAAAAGAATGAGAATGCAGGGAACCTGAAATTTACTGTCCCACCCACTCCAGAGCCATGGTATTACGTGCTCAACTCCTAGAAGTGTTGAGTTCTAATTGCTCTATTTTCAAACAGGTTAGCATTGAATTCGTTACCATGACCTGATCTTCTCTATACTGGAAGTGCTTGGCCTAAATCAATTTTTTTGGGAATGGAAAGGTTTTGTAATTCAGCACTCTTTGGAAAAATTGGTCCAAAGTTATGAGTTGCTTGTGGCCAAGGGCTTTATTCAAGACAACTTATACATCTATAGAAAGGTCACTATCCATAACATTACCTCTGTCGAGTACACCAGCTTTAGTTAGGATAGTTTTATTCATTATTATATTCATGCTAATCACCAGCCATCATTAAAGTGTCTGGTGATTAGCATGAATATACTGTACACTCGCTAGCTGGTCGACTGCAGAGGAAGTCAAGGCAGATCAAGCTGCCATGGCGGCGGCTGCTGTTTTATTCTGGTTGAACATTTAACAGTGATCGCTTGTACAGCAGGACCCCCGTATCTGCAAGGATCGGTTTCCGAGGTTTGCCACAGCCCTATTTACAACAAACAAGGGAGTGGGACCTGTGGCCTTGGTCCCACTTCCTCATATGTTGTACCTAGGGTTCACCACTATCTGTGATTTCAGGCATTCGCCATCGATTATGGAACGGATCCCCTGAGGATATGGGGGTCCCACCGTATAGCAAAAACCCACCCCGTGTAGCTTTCCTGGCATGGGAGAAACCAAGAGAGCAAAATTACACCTGCTGACTCCATATCCTTGAAGATGGTGGTTCTCTTCCTCCCTCCACATGTGGTTGCAAGTCATCCTCAACCTGATGACCAAAAATAAATAAACAAATCAACGATTCATACCTTTCTTTACTTCAAGGGTGACTGCAAGGCAGCAGATATCAGTATTCTCAGATACATTTTTAAAATTTATTATTATTATTCCTGAAAAAACCCACTCTGAGGATCCGGTTGGAAAGACGTGTTGGCCATGCCACAGACATGGGGCAATAGCCCCTGATACTGGTAATAGCACAGTATTGAGACACTGTTTTCCCCACACCAGCTTAGTCTCAATGAACCCCAAAACCTACAGAAGAGTGTGTGTGTGTGTGTGTGTGCGCGCGCGCTCACACACACACATGTGAATGTATTTTTCCAGAGCTTACCAATGGCGGTTTTCAGGGGCAGCAATGACACTACAATATTCAAACTGGACTCCTCTGAAAACATTAGCTCCTGTCATCAACCTTATTCCGTAAAACGGCTTCTCTCTGTTGTCATTAGCTCCACCCAGAACGGAGGTTAATGAATCTGAGGCGGGAAAGAGGGGGAAGGAAATGATGAAGTATCATAAAGACACAAGCATCATAAAAGGTACAATGAAACCGAGGGAAGCTATTGAGTTATAAATACAACCAATACATGCTACATCACTCAAATGGCAGAAAGCAGCCATAAAATAAGTCATTTTAAGCCTTCTTTCCACAAGTGACTAAAGTCTCTTAATTCTCAAGGCACGCTTTTCTTTACAGCATCCAATCCTCTTGTCTCGGCCAAGAGTTTTATAACATATAACTTCTTAAGGCAGGTACACACACGACACACACACATGTAGAAATATATATCACCACATATTCCTACTGCACACACACCCTACGGAGATTTGTATTAATTCCACACACACCCCAATTTCTGGTGTTTTAAGGAGTCATATAATCTGGCTGGAAAATAAGGGATATACTATTACCAGTGTTGGTGACCATTGGCGTATATCTGTGACGTTGCCAACACATCTCCCCAACTGGATTCTCAGAGTGGGGTCTGTGTTTTTTTAGCAACAATTATTTAGATTTTTATATAGAAAATTTCTCTGTTTGAAAACACCCTCTATTTGAGGGGTGAGCCACTTATGGCTCTCCAGATGATGTCGGCAAGTCCCGAATCCAGATAGTTCAGTGGTTTAGGTATCTGGCTGCATAGCCAGAGGTTGAGATTTAGATCCCCCACTGTTCCTCCTGCAGGTACTGCCAGCCTGTGTAGCCTTGGGCAAGATCCATATTCCCAGGGTGCCCTTAGAAGAAGGGAATGGGAAACCACTTCTGAATGATGATGATGATGATTAAAGTAGCTTAGGACTGGGCATAAATGTCCCTTCCCCATTATCATCTTCTTTGCAGCCGAGGCCAACTGCCATGGGCGGTCTCACACCTCCAACCCCCACCCCCAAAAAAGCCCATGTATGCCTTAGTCCACTTAGCTACAGTTCAAGAAACAATGATCTCTTGACCATTGTTGTCTTGATTTTCATCATTGTCTTGATTTCCCTCTCTTCCTTGAACTGTAGCTGAGAGCTTTTGACTGGACTAAACCAAACATGCGTGCAGGGGAGCTGTTTCCAGATGTTCTTGGGCTGCAGCTCCCATCAGTCACAGCCAAAGAGAGCGGGCAGCAAAGAGAGATGGGACTTGCAGTCCATCGACATCTAATAGTAATCATGTGTTGTGATAAAGGCGAAAATTTGCGAACCTTGATAAATTCGTAGCAAAAGCAATGAAAAATTAAAAGCTCGCTCGTTCCCTAATCTGAATGGTGGTCTGGTCCAGTGAGAAAGCTTTAAGAAATTAAACAGTAGGTTGGATGCCTCAGTGTAAAATAAAATTTAATACCCTAGAATTTATGGCTAAACCATCCTAATTATGACCCCCTCATCTCCAGCCCTTGTCAATCAGGATCCACCCTGGCCCCACCAGGCTCCACCCCTTCCAAAACGGGCTCCACTCCTAATCTGCCAGTTTTCCATCCCTACTGTAGCAACTTCCACCTTCTGATCTTCCAGGGTCCCCCCTTTCGTTTAAAGCATTTTGCGAACCTTTTATTCCAACAAGCTTTCACGTGCTGCTTTATATGAAGATCCAGCTTTTATTTGCTGCCTCCTCCTTTACTCAATGGATAATGTGATGTTTTTATTGCATCTAGGATGCGATTTTAAATTGTTGCCAACTGCCCGGTCTTGAGTATGTTGGAAATTTTACAACTCCGCATGCTGCTTGCAGTTTGAGTAACTAGGAGGGACCTTTCTGGGCTGGGGCAACTCTCAATCTATTCAGCACTAACCAATCATACCCTACCACCTCTGGATTCGAAGACAGCCCCACCTCTCTTCTGAGATTTCCTTTCTTTTTCCTTCTGTTGGAAGCAGTGTGTTTGAAGTCTCTTTGTTAGTTTGCTGTTGATCGGTTCACAACTGTAAGTAAAGAATATTTTTTTCCTACAAATGTCTCAGAGTGAGTTTTTAAGATCTTAAGTGCCAGTCAATGAGAAAGGGGTGGACTCTGGGGAGCTTGAAGCTATTCTCCTCATTGAGTCTCTGGACTTCTCCTGTGTAACAAAAGGAATTTTAACAGAAATTCAAAGCTCTGCAACAGGGCATGCATACTGGAAGAATGCCCTAGAAATCATACTATAAAAATGGATATAAATAAATATGGTAGCAGGCCCCACTCTTAGCAGTCTCCACCTCTTGATCGGCCAGGCTGGTTGCCCCTGCTAATCCCCACCTACTTTGCTCCTACATAGTCTCCGGTTTCTTGGGGGTAAGGGCAGGCAAGGTCTGGGAACTATCTATGTCTTCCTTTGGGTATCTATGCCCCTTCCAAAATTTTCACCCTGCCCAAAACACAGTGGAGAGAGACCCGGGGAAGATGAACTTTTCTGAACATAGCCTTTGGGTCTCGTGCTTCTAGGAACTGGCAGCCTTCCCAAGGACAAAGCCATGTCCCGCTGCCCACATTTCTGTGCAATTCCATAGAAAAATTGCCTGGTGATTTTTGTCGAGCGAATGACTTAGTATCTAAGGGGGTGAAAAGCAGCTGGAAACTTTCTGAGTGTGAGTCCAGAGAAATGGGCCGGGGGGGGGGGGGAGGAGGATGGGAAAATACAGGTTTTGTTTGCTTGCTTGTTTCTCGTGGAAGGACAGAACACCTATGATGGATAGCTCACCATGATTGTTTAGAGGAGAGATGACTAGAGAGAATGAAGGGCAAGCCGGCGGCATCTTGACAGTGAAACACGACACACACACCCCAAAGCCGGAGGCTCCAACAGGCATTAGAAAATATGAGGGCTTCCGAAAGCTGATCAGACAGGAAACAAACGCTCACAAAATTATTAGTGATGCTGAAGGAGGAGGAAGTGATTCGTGCTATGATCCGATGCATGCTTACTTAAAAGTAAATGGCTCCCATTTTCTTCTGAAGGTTGTTTTTTTTTAATATACAAAAGATGGGGTTGTTCCTACATCAGCCTTAATTCTAGAGCTAGATCCCAACTTGAGTAGACCATGGAATCTACTGGCATGTAATAACTCAGTGTTTATGTAGATCCTATGGATTCGGTGGATCTACTCAAGTTGGGACTCTAGTTGGATGTAGGCCGTTGTCAGTGTGTTGAGGGGAAAACTGTAAAGGGAGTGACCGTTCTAGGTGATGGGAGTAAACGAAGGCCACAGGAAAGGGCTGGCCACGGGCCATTAAACTTTCTCCTCCACCACCACCATTTTTTGAATTCTTTTGATTTATTTTGGCCCGGTTCCAGGAAAATAAACCATGCCACCTTATTCCAGGGGCACTCCAGAGGAAAAAAAGTCCCATATCATTAGCTAAAGTGAGGTGGCTGCCTCAGACAGCAAAGGGTGGCATATACACCCTACGCTACAGCAGGAAAAGTTCTCAAGAGGACTTACCCATCGAGTTTGTTAAAATGTTTTGGAAAAAGCTGCAAACGTATACCATAAGAGAAGGGTTTATCCCGGCTATTTTTATTATTATCTAAAAGGGGGAAAAACGGCAAAGAACTCATTGTTCTCTGTATTTTGTATAAGATACTTCCTACCTCTGGACTCAACCTTGTCGCTCTGATGTCTGGCCATTTTTTGCTTTCATGGTGCCCCTGCTACCTCGTGGTAGGGCCGGCCCTGACTGCACCATTTCAGCTGATGGCACAAAAGGGAATTGTTCGGGAAGATTTTTTTTTAAAAAAAGCAAGGCTCTGAGCTTCACATTGCCTCTCACCCATCTCCTTGCAGTGGCTGACAGGAGGTAAGAAATGCCGAACGTAATCTGAAATTCATCACCCTAAATGGCTGCCGTTCTCGAGTGGGCAGTAATCAGGCCTTGTGTGTCTGTAATTGGTTGCTACAATCCATCTCTCCTCTCCGGCTGTAAACATTCCGCGGCATTAGACAACAGCCGAGTTAATTTCAATACCGCCTCTTGCTATCAAATGAAATTGGCAGGGTAAATCGGGAACGGCAGCTTATTTGATACTTACCTCTGCCTTGTTCAGCTTAAATACGGAGTAAAACGCAAAGGGCCATTAGGGTCAGTGAGAAATTATAGAGCCCAAGCGTCCGACGGCAAGTGAAAACGATATTAAAAGGTGAGAAGAAAAGGGTGGGGGGTGGGGGTGGACAGATACACAAAGGGAAGAGAGAAACAAGACCAAGCATGTACACTTTTTCAAAACTGGATTTATTTAACGCTGTAGACAACCATTCTCTGGGCAGCCTGCATAAGGGGCAAAAAGGGACTGGTGGCGAAAAGAAATTATGTGCCACCAAACATTTAAAGGGTAAGGAAATTAAATCAAGAAGATATTTATCCCATCACCTGCTCAGTTAAAAAATAAACTGGCATCGGCTGGCATTGAACCTGTGGCCTTCTGCTGCTGAACAGATGCTTTCCTGTGCTTCAGTTACCGACTGTTTGGGAAATAATAATAACCATGTGCCACCATGTCAATTCTGACTTATTTTCAGGGTTTTCCAGGTAGAGAAGACACAGAAGTGGTTGACCCTCCTCTTCTTCCGGAGGTGCCGCTTGCCCAAGGCCACTCAGGTTGGGTCTACTGTAGGAGGCCCAGTGGGGAATTGAACTCCCAACCTCTGGCTCCACAGCTGGATATCTAAACCTCTAAGCTATCTGGTCAGTCCTATTTGGGAAATGTTTGGTTAGCAATTCTTCAGAAGCCCAGGATGCTCATTCTTAGTTATATGGCTCTGTCGATGTCCAGGGCATTTGATAGAATCATGAAAGCAAATGATATCCGATCCACCAGTCCCCATCTTTACCTCACACCTCTTTGCATGCTTAGCAACCAACCCAGGAGCTCACTCAATTTAGACTGGATGGTGGAACACCAGGAAAGAAGACGAACAGAAGCGCAACAAGAAATCCATGTTAAGAAATACACTCTATCTGCTTCAGGCTTTGTTTCACTTGGAGTAAAGTCTTGGATTAAAATAAGGAATCTGTTTTTTCTTCTGGACTGAATCAAGGCACTCGTCATGAACTCACATTTAAAGCCCACTCCAAGTATTAACTAGCTTTACGACAGGCTAGTTAATATGTTTGTGTTAACATTATTATTTTACACATATTTAAGCTTTGATGTTAGATTGCCCCAGTCTGTAGCTTCTGTATTCTGTTCCGTTCTAAACTGACTGCTTCCAGCTCCCCACAAACATGTATACACAACACACACATACACACACAGAGAGAGAATCTTCCAGTTTAATCATGCTGATGCATTTGACAATGCTAAAGAAGTGTGTTCATCAAGAAAGAGTAGCAATACTCTTTGTTGTTGTTTTGCTATCACAGAAATTTTAACTAGCTACCACTTATCATCATTTTCATCATCATCATGCTGAGCCAGAAGTTGGGAGTTCGATTCCCCACGGTGTCTCCTGTGAGTAGAGCCAGCCTGTGTAACCTTGGGCAAACTGTACATTTCCAGGATGCCCCCAGAAGAAGGAGGCATGCTTTCTCTACCTAGTAAGTCAGAACTGACTTGATGGCACATTATTATTAATAATATTCTGTCACACTATAGTGTGATTAAGAAAAAGAACTCAAGAATTAGTATGTCAAGTATGAGGTGGCTTTTATCTCAGTCCAAATAAATTATGTGTGACTTACTAGACACATACCTTCGGCTTTTAAAAAATAACGATCCACCTGGAACTAAACAAAGATTCGCATCATCTGATATCTTATTTCCAGCAGGAGGTATCAAAGGAGCTGTCTTCACCCTTGCACCCATTTCCCTGCTGTGACACCACAAGACTGATTTCTTAGGACGTCACCTATATGACAGTGAAACCAATTACGTAGGAGATGGTGAGTGCTCCAACGTTGGAGGCATTCAAGAGAAAATTGGACAACCGCCTGTCAGATCTGCTTTGATTTGGATTCCTGCCTTGAGCAGGGGGGGTTGGACTGGATGGCCTCCGAGGCCCCTTCCCACTCAATTATTCTGTGATTCGATGAAAAGGCTTCCAGTTCAAAGTATGGTATTTGACTGTCTTATTACTCCATTCCCCACTTTCTTCTCTGGTGTGAATAGGAACCAGCTCTGGGCCTGTTGAGGAAGAGCTGAGATAAGAAATGAACCCCCTCCTTAATTCTTAAGGGCAAGAAGCTTAATTCACTACCCATTGATTCTGAGCTCCTCCTAGTGGCCAGTCACCATTTTGTTAAAAAATTCCCAAAACCTCTAAGCTTCTATGGTCATCGTTAATGTCCAAGGATTTTGCTTGGTTTAATTTGTTTATGAGGATTTATCAAAATCCGCATTTTTCCACATCCAGAATGGAAAAAAACCTTTGGATTTTAAACATTCAGATGGGAAGGAAACAGACAAATTTGCTTCTCTACATTTTTGAGTGCTTACCTTCCTGAAAAATCAGGATCAAAGCTGAGATCTGAGGAGGGTTGTGTGTCCTTGTGACATCACAGAAGGAATCATGTTCAGCATTGTTTTACAGTGATGAGCAGGCAGATCTTTGGGTCTCGGACATATGTCTTCCCTAATTCTTCCTGGAGAAGTCTGGGTGTTGAAGCTCTAACCATTATGCAGTGTCTCCTCTCCATGCCAAGTTGGCTGCTCCCACTCCTCATTAAGTTCAAAAAGCTAAACATTGGTGCTAGGAATTAAAACCCGAAAGCTGCTCTGATTTGTCTACGTGGAGTTACTGAAATTAAGACTGTTTAATTTCCATTTAAACAAGTGATTGTAAGCATGGTAGCTGAACTTTACCGTTGCCCTTACCGGTGAGTCAGCCTCAGGGAACACTGTGGGACTTCCTTCTGAGTAGACATGGTTGGGAAGTCTGATAGGATGAAAGCAAAGATCAAGCATGGAGATCCAAGGGCCACCTTTCTCTTCCTTACTACACCCGCCCAATGAAGGATAACCGCTCCGTCAAATTAATATTTTCGTTACTTTAAACACTAATAAAATCTCGCTCGGCAAAGCAATTGCCGAGTCCCCTAAATGTCGTTCCTACGGGTGCTTCATGCAATACTTTCAAATGACTTTTAATTTTTTTTCCCCATCATGAGAAATATAATGAATCATGACCATGAACAGAAATGTTTGTGATGTCAGGCTGAGCCTACATTAAAGCAGTGAATAATGGAATAGAAGAACAGGGAGGGAGGGGAGGGAGAAAATGGGAGGGGGGGGAGAAAAGGTGCTCAGAATTGCCTGCCGAGAAGGCAAAAGGCAAATTTGAAATGTTTTTCCCTCCTGCCTTCCAAAGTGATTAAACCCAGAGAAGTAAACAGTCCACTAATGAAATAAAACAATTATTTCTGGAGCTCCCACTGTGCCCCACTTCGAAAGGCCCTTAACGTGTTCCTGCCTTTGAGAAATTGGACAGATAGATGGATTTTATTTATTTAGGTTTGTGTTTTAAGAAACAAAAAAGGTGGCTACCATGCAGGGTGAGGGGGAGCCCCCACACATACACCAGAAAGAACCCACAGGTATTTCTGCAAATACTTGCCACAAATGCGTTTTATACCTCAAGTGGCATAAGGAACAACCCTCGTGGATGTTACTCTCTCTACCTCTTCAGAACAACTGAAATGACTCTATTCTATGATGCAGAGCGTCATAATTTTCTGCAGAATGAAGAAGCAGTGAAGAAAGGAAAACCAGCCGATTGCCTTGTTTATGCTCATTCTTCAATCATTTTTGCTGGACAGAACGGCCTTGTCCCCCACCATGCCGTCATTCGCTAGTTCAAAATAAAAGCAGTCCCTTCTGTTTCACCATGTGATCGGTTTGGGTGGATTGGGTTATTTTTTTCCTTTTAATCCTTGAAATCTATCAACAAACCCAGCCATACCACCAAAGAGTCTTCTCCAACTGAAAGATCTTATTAAAAGAAGAAGGTTCTCATAGAAAAGCAACAGAGGGACAAAATCTACTAGACTGTTTCACCTCTGGCTTTATTACTTTGTTCTGTGCTGCAGAACCTTGCAAATTATATGCCTGTTCTATTTTATTATTATTATTTTAAGTTCCTAGTCCTCATGGCAGTACTGAAAGCTGCGGGCGGTTTGTCTACAAAATCGCAGAATGTAAAAGCAGTAGAAATTCTGGGCTCTCTGAAAACCACAAGATCGTTTTGTATGACTCTCTTTTTCCCCTTCCACCCTGCTGCAGTGCCTTGGAAATAATCTTTTAAAAATCCACAGGTTTGCAAAAGCTAATGTTATGAAGCACCATACGTTAACACTTGTGCAAAAAAGAAGAGGGGAAAAGGACACTGATGAATACGGAATTTGCATTGTTTCTTTTCCTGAATTCCGTGTGACAAATATTGGGGGGATATTGGTAGAATAGCAGAGTTCACATCCCTTCCTTGTAAATGAAGAGTTAGCCACTAGAGGCCCCAGGGCTAAATCTGGCCCTCAAGCCAAGACTATATTTTGCAGGCATGTGACGCCGCCATCGTGCTAAAGTCAAGCCAGTCTGTTCCTACAGCACTGGGATTTCCTGACAGATTCAAAATTTCACCTCCAGCTAAAACCCACCAAAAGCCAGATGTTCCCTTAGCATAGCCAAGGAATTTAAAAGGAAGCAATGTGAGTTTTACGCACACACCCAAGTCCACAGAGCAGCCTGCCCATAATTAGTGTTGTTTGTACACACTTAAAGGGGAAACATGATTCCCTCTTGATCCTTCCTTCAACCCTATTAAGGATGGGGAACCTCATTCAGCCCAAGGGTAGAATGCAATTTTAGAAATGTTCCATGGGGGTGCCCTTTCAGGATACAATAGACATGGAAGCAAAAAACGCCAGCATAGTTTAGCTTAAAGTTTTTAATTAAGCCTTAAGAAAGACATTTGCCCCTTTTAGAATAGAGTGGGTGGAAGTGCCATACAACAGATAGGAAACCACCAAACAATGATATCATGGGGAAGGGGTGTAGCCGTCATGTCAACCCCACTAGGCCAGATTCATCCCCAGGGCTTAAGGTTGCCTACCCTTGATCTATTCTGAGAGGACATCACAGAATGTGGGAGAAGCTTCTTGGGACCTCATCTTGTCTAACATTTTCTTCTCAAAAGAGCCAACCAGGTTAGGACGAGGTGCCGAAGCGCCTCCGGTTCCCTTTCTCCAACATCAGGTATACTGGGTGGAGGAGTTGGTGGTGGTAGTCAAAACTCCAGTGTAATTCTTCAAAGGAAGCATGGGACTTCTGAAGAGGGCTTAGGGTGACATGGGTTTTCCACATAATACTGTGGATTTCCTGAAGGCATCTGGTTGGCCATTATGGGAGCAGAAACTAGACTTTGGGACTTATCCAAAAGAGGCATGCTTACATTCTCATGAACATGGATTTGGAGCTGTGCCTCAAAGCAAGTAATACCAACATTAAAAAATTAATAAATTCAAAACCCAATCCATGCCATTTAAAAACTGCAACAAAGGGCTATGTGACTGAAACCGTGTCTGTTGGAAAGAGCAGGAAGCGTCTCAAAGCACCTTGAAGACTCACAAGGTTGATTTGGCATTGGGTTTATCTGGAGTGCTGGCCACTTCTTCAGAAGTGGGCTACAGATCTCAAAAGCTTGTGCCAAACAAAGCTTGTTAGTCCGTGGCTATTTTCATCCTACCGTCACATCAGAGCAAAATGAATCTTCACATATATAACTTGCTGAATTCTCAGGTTGTGGATGCAAACCTTTTAGTTTGGAGGGAGGGAGGGAGGAAAGAAATTTTACCTCAAAATTCAAGTATTTCACCCTTTTCAGTAGGCATCAAATATGCTTTCTTGTGACCTGCAAACCTATCAAAAATAAATAAATAAAAGTGCACATCAAATATGGACAGATAATCAAATACAGATATCCATGGATAGAGTGAACATTTAAATGCTGAAACAACTTTGAGAAATATTCAACTACTGTACTAGTTTTAAGCCACCTTGTGTCCTGTTAAGAATGAATGAATGAATGAATAAATAAATAAATAAATAAAGTCCCCTTTTCCCCACTTCCTCTGTCTCCTGGGATACCGAGCAGAATATTCCCTTCTTAACTCACCTCTTGTCTTGTGGAAAACAAACCCTGGTCTTGTTTCCCTCATAAGGATACATACATATATATATTTCTTTTTTTCCCCTAATATAAGAGCACCATCTAGTGCCCAGGATTAAAGAGCATCATTCCATGACAGAGAGGCTTCCAACCTCCTCGTCCAGAAGCCGGCCTGCTAATGTGACAGCGAAGTTGTGGGGAGGAAGGGGCTGGAAGAGGAATTAAAACATATTAAAGGTGTTAATAAGTGACTTATTTAAACGGGGTATTGCATATTGAACATTAATCACCATGCCGTTAAAAGTGTAATTAAGGAGTCACTCTGCCTTCAGGGGAAGGTGCGCCCGGGAGCCGAGAGAAAATGGCCCCTTTATTAATACAAATTATTTTATTTGGCTAAAGCTAATAATTCTAAGTGAGGTCAACGGGACGTCTTGCGCATGGGAAGCGGCCCCCATGCCCGACCGACGTTTCCATGGCGATGGGACTAAGTTCGGTCTACACACACACACACACACACACACACACACACACACACCACAGTAATGGCTTCACTCATCTACCCAGAGGTTGGGTTGTTTCTGAGGGGAAGCAGAGCATTATTGCTAGCAGGAATATATATATATTTTCAAGGTTTTGGGGTTTTCCTCCATCTTTTATTTTCTTTTTCCTTTCCCCCTTTTCTTTTGGGAAGGAAGAGCATCCGAGTCGGAGAGGCGCCTTCCCGCAAAGGGAATCACACATTTTTAAAACGACACGTTGCCCGTAACATAAATCTGCGTCCCTGTTCAGACACACTCCTTTCTCTTAATCCAGATTTGTGGTCGAGTTTCTTTTTAAAAAGAGTGGGGGAGGTGGTTTTTCAAAAGGACAAAGTCAAAAAGGCAGAACGTGTTCATCGCTGCTCAACTGGGCCGGCCCAAGCGTGAGGCAGAATGAGGCGCCCGCCTCGGACAGCAGAGGCTGAGGGAACGGTCGTGAAATGTGGGCAGAGATGATGTGTCTGCCCCAAAACTTGCTCATAGCTTCCTAATCTCACTGGTTTCCCACATACACACCCAGGAATGGCAGAGGATGCTCTCCTATGTTTGCTGATTTACTGTAGATGAACATTTATTTCTTCATTTTATGCTGCCTTTCATCTGGTGAGCTACAGGCAACGTTAGTGGCTCTCTTCTGCTCCACCGTTGTGTATCCTCACAACCACCCAGGTTGGGCTGAGAGGTTGTGACTGGATCACCAAGGTCAGCCTGTGAGGTTTACGGCCAAGCGAGGATTTGAACCCAGGTCTCCAGAATCCTAGACCAATGCTCCAACCACTACACCACCCTGTTCCAATGGTTCTCCAATTGCCAGTGTCACTTTCAGCAGCCAGTCCATTGGGCTTTTATAGAGGGAATGGAAGGAAAAACTCGTCTCTGGGCACAAAATACACCAGGCCAGTCCTGCTTTTTTAATGTCGATCTTTTGTAAGCCATCTCAGAAAACTCCCCAGTATAATAGGGGCCATACCACATTGTCCAGAATCTATCCACAGGTGCATCATGACCAAACCAGCCCAAAATGTTAGAGCGAGTCGCCCTTTTATCGAGACGATGAGCTACGACTACATATATATACCTCTTTGGGGTTGGTCCCAAACTTCATTTGGAAAGTTGGTTGTTAATTAGGACTTCTGGATCCACACCTCATTTAAATATCTGTGTGTCCTGTCTCTAGGAACACTGCAGATTTTTCAGGCAATGCCTTATACACAGGCATAGTTTGTCCACTTTTTAGGGAGAAAAAGAGAAAAAGAGGGAGGGAGAGAGAAGTCCATGGTGGTTAAAAGAAAAGTTTAAAACATTCTAAAAGTGTATTGTAAAAGTTTCAAGGCACCCTGTCCAAAAAAAAAAAAAGGGGGGGGGGAGGCAAGCGATGCAAGTTTTCTTGTAGAAGTGAAAAAAAACCAACATTTTTTTCCCTATCAGCGGTCACATTCACAAAAATGGGACGGTGGAGGAACATTTTCTTTCTCTGCATTACAATCTTTTGTTTGGTGCAAAACACAGGCTTACATGCAAAATACAGAGTTTTGCAGGGAAAAACCACTTCTGGGACTTTTTTCATTTAAAAAAGTACAAAATGGGGGAAACGTGAGACTCTTCTGGTTTCGCCCAGCAGGCAAGAAATGTCTGAAATTCGTCATTCTCGCCCACCAGAATAAAATAAGCCAAGATTGATGTCCCCATTGCGAATTCTATGGAAATGTACAAAAAAACAGCCATAATCATGCACACCTTTTGTGCAAAATAGACAAAAAGAAAACCCAAAGGTCTCACAATGAAGATAATTCTTTTTCATTATTATTCTAGACCTGTTTCTGTACAAGGATGAAACAAGAGAGGATCTACACAGACCCGGTTCCCAAAATCTGTCCACCTACCAGCTGCAGGTAATGTGGGACTGGAAAGTTCACCTTTTCACTTTCAAAAGAAAAAAAGGAAACGATACACCAGTTGCTGAACATGTACATTTTACAAGCTCCAACCAATTCCTTTCTGAATCCCGTTGTGATTTATCTACATCCCCTTGTGATGTCATTCGTTTATGTACAGCATTACCCAGAATACGGCATTAACATTTTACTATTAGTCTTACCTTTCAACACAAAAAGATAAAGGCATAAATCTCGAGACACGATGGATGTGTCAGCTGAGTTGATCTAGTGTTACAAGTTGGGTTACGTGTGTGTGTGTGTGTTTGTGTGCGCGCATGTGTGTCTGGCATGCTCCCACACCTTGAACAATGGGGGAAACGCTCAGATCATTTTTCTCCCTGCTGTGAGCTCAGAATTGTCTCATCAAGCCGAAGAGTCTAATTTCAGTTGACGATTGGCTTGACTAAGTAAACACAACCCACATGCTCCACAGCAGTGTGCTGAGAAGAGAAGAGAGGGGGACAATTTTAACACTAGCGGATAGCTCAGAGGTCGGGAGTTCGATTCCCCACTGGAAGAAGAGCCAGCCTGTGTAGCCTTGGGCGAGCTGCAGCCACTTTGCAAACCACTCCAATGTATTCTGTGCCTGGAAAACCCTGGAAAGGGTCGCCATAAGCCAGAATCGACTTGAAAGCATGCAATTATTAATTAATTAAACACTGTCAGCTAGGGGAAGGGAAACTTCAGCCCCCCAGTTTTGGACTAAAACTCCCAGAATACCTGACCACTGACAATGCTGAGGGTGTTGATGGGTGCTCTGGGCCAAAAAACCTAGGACTGTGTTCTGCTGGGAAGTGGGTGCCTTTGCTTGTGGGATTTTAGAAGGCCATTCTAAAATCCATTTGTAACTGGAGCACGAATTGAATCAGGTAGGACAGAAATCCCTTCAACCAACTAACCTTTCTTTCAAAAAGCAAATTTTTAAGGCATTGTTCGTCCTTTGTTTTCAAAGAAGACCATTTCCCTCTGATTCACCATTTAAGAGAAAAAAAGAAGTGAGCAGTTAAGATTGAGTTAATGAATGCACATATGACTTAACTTGACCAATAGGAGCCCGGAAGATATAAAAGCATTTGGAGCCACTTAGCTGATCCTGGATTTGTTGGGCTAGTGAGATGTTATATCCTTGCTTTCTCGTTTCTGTCTCCATTTGTGCATCCTTGACTCTTTTTATTTCAAATTCATTAGCCCCTTGTTTGACCCTTTTTCAGCACACATTTTGGTTGTCTTCGGTGAATTGAATTATTATTGTCCCTGAATTATTTGGGATTTTGGTTTGTTTGTTTTCATTCCTGTTGTTACTTTATGTCAAGTTACCTGTGACTTATGGTGACTCCTTGGAAGAGTGACCTCCACAGTCTCCTGCCCTCAACTGCCCTGCTCAGCATGATCTCATGGCTTCCTTTAGGGAGTTGATCCATCTCATATCTGGTCTTACTTTTTCCCTTGGAGACCATTGCCTGTCATGATGACAATGAAGTTTTTCACACACGTACTACACCAATCTCTGAAGTGAGCAGTTTGAGACGTGGCAGACTTACTCCAATCTTTAAGGTCCGTTGTATAGGGTCATGTTATATCTGGGCAAAAACCAAGGATGGGGACTCAAGTCACAAGAACTTGCTGTCAAGTCACACCGGGTACTCGACTCGGGGTGTTTTTTTCCCAATGGCTCGGACGTGACTCACAACTCGGAACCCACCCACCCACTCCCTTTTTTTCTGGGCCGAAAAAGCTCATTTTTAATAGAGATTTGGACTTGGGGTTTGGAACGCAGGACTTGGTACCAAAGATTCGGACTCGGGACTTCGACCCCAAGACTTGCCAATCTCCCTGGCAAAAACCAAAGCATTGTCACTATTTTGGTTTTCCCGTGCAAGTCAACAAGGTGCTCACAAACTGAATCAGAACCGGGGCACAAACTGAATCCGATGGAGCACTTTCAGAGGGCAGCGGGTGACCCTTCAAAGCCCCAGACTGGCATCCAGAATGGAACAAGGGACCCCTGCACCACCCTGGCTGCCCGTCAGAGCTGGCTCATTATGAAGCTCCTTCTTACACCCCTCCTTTCTCCACCTTGAGTTTCGTTGCTTGGGTTGCTATTAGCAGGGTGGACTTTCTGAGCTGAAAGGATGTTTTATCCCAGACGGCTCAGTCGGTAAACAGATAAATAGAACAACATTCTGCACAAGGCCATAAAACAAGCCTTTAAAATGCTGGCACACATTTTTTTTTGGTGAGTCTGCACATGTTTCAAGAGAGATTCCCATTCCACCCAGGTGGACAGCCATGCAAATAGTATATATTCACAAGTTACAACCCATTTCCCCTAACTTATTAACACATAGTCAGGATTAATCAAGCAAAGAAGCACTGAAGCAGGCCCGCTAATTAGTCGCTGATGATAACTATATTTGTCATCCCTCCACAATTAGTCCCCTGTACATTTCTGGAGTTTTAATTGCACCTTGTTCTTCATTTAGATGTCACCTTCCCCCGCCCCCCGTTTGCCTCTCCTCCTAATTCTTCCACAAATTTGACAAAAATTTGACATTAAATATAGATTATCTTTAGATTTTCATAATTAACACAACGGAACCAGCCTTTGGTCGAAATGCTTCCCCTTTGGACGATAAATCTCAGTGTTCCCACCGAGCGGTAGGCTTATTAAACGAGCTGCAAAGAAGTATTTCAGGTCTCGAAAAAGGCCGCAGTGCATGGAAATCTTTGCTAAATCCACGACTCTAAGATACCGTGGTTGCCCAGGGGTTGGGTGGCTTCCCAGTGAACTAGACAAATACATGTGGTGGGAAGCCGTTGAGTTGATTCATTCTCATTAGATGATTCATTCTCATTAGTTAAGGCCAGGATGGGCAACCACCAGAATTCTGGGGGTCACCAAACCACATACCAGGATCTGGGAGGGCTGCATCCAATCCCACACCTCCAAAAGATTCTTACAAAAATGCCAATGAGATTTATAGCATTTCTATCCCGCTCTGTACCTAGCATGGCTCTCAGAGCAGCTTATATTTCAATGAAGGAAGGCAAAGCAAGCTGCCTCTTAGACTTACTAAAAAGGCATGACACAAAAGGAAAACATGATCAGGAGGGTAAAGGAAAATAAGAAAGCTTAGATCTTAATACTATGAGCTTCTTCAGCTTGAAAGAATGGTCTCTGAGTAGAGGTAGACCCTGATGGAGAGAGTTTCTCAGGAGAGCTGATGATGGCCTGGCTTTTCATCTCTCTCTTCACAGTATACCACCACTGCAGTTATGTTTTTATGGAGCAGACCTCTTCCTATCATAACTGGAGGAGTTATCTTTGTTACACTTAGACTGAATGATGGCCAAGCACTCTGCACGGAGCAGCCTTTGAAGAAATTTCACTGGCCCAGGATGCAGTGGCAAGAGTTTTGCTTTGTTACGTGCCGTCAAGTGACCTCCGACTTATGGTGACCCTATGAGTGAGCGATCTCCATAAGGTCCTGTTCACAACAGCCCTGCTCCGCTCCTGCAAACTGAAGCCTGTGGCTTCCTTTCGGCCATCAATCCATCTCATATTTGGTCTTCCTCTTTTCCTGCTGCCTTCAACTTTTCCCAGCATTATTGTCTTGAGTTTGCATAAGTGGAGCAGGGCTGTTGAGGACAGCACATTTTGGAGATTGCTCATTCAAGAGTCACTATAAGTCGGGAGATGACCTGACGGCACATAACAATAACAACAAAATATAAGGAAGGAAGAATATTTAGAAATTAAATACATTTGTAAAAGGTTTGATTGCATTGGGTAATCAAGGCCTGGCCACAGAAGAGCCTCCCCTCCAGATGCTTTGACACCGAAAACATCTGGAAGCTGGCACTGCCCAGATGTTCTGGATGCAAACCCCATCATTCCCAGCTCCCTGGAATCAGTGGGAGTTGTAGTCCAAAAAATCTGGAAAGCACTGGACCAGGGAATGATGATCGATTCAGTATCACCCAAACACTAACTTGACGAGTCTGCTGAAGGTGTGATGCCAATATTCAAGTCGGAAACACCGGCAAAAATAAATTTCACACCTCCTTACAGGTTGTGCTTCACGGAGAAACCCGAACATTTCTGTGCTGTGATTATCTAGAGTTACAAAGAGAGAAATGACATACAGAAAGAGCAGAAGCAAACCTGCCTGTTTCTCAGCAGCTCTGCATTCCATTTTATCATTTCTGGACATCTTTGCAACTCTGAGGGAGAGAGATTTTCTCATTGTCGTCGTATGAGGTACGGAGGCCACGTCCCTGTCATCAAAAAAGAGGATCTGCATTCCTAAGAGAGATGCCACGGATTGGTATCAAACACACAAAATGTGTAAAATGCTCATTTATGTGTATTTGATACCCTTTAGAGACATAATCGCTGTAACTTAAACAGAGTAAAATATATCTCACCACACTGTGAAAGGCTACCACTTCTGACTTGATTTGGTTCCCACTCTCACTACTGCGTGTCTTGGGTATGTAAACCTGTGATATTATATTATTTTATATTATATTATAAACCTTAAATATTATATCTGAGAAAGTGGACAGTAATCCGTGAATGCTCACACCCAATTAAATCTGTTAGCCTTAAAGATTCCACAATACTACATTTTGTGTTGTTATACAGGGTGAAACAGACCCACACACCTACCCCTTCTGAAAGCAGGCTACCTGTACAACTGCTGGTTAGCCGGCTGTCCAGATGTTTTGATAGCTTTCATATAAAAAATAAAGGGAAGCAAAATTCCCACTCATCCTTAACACACTGACGTACAACTTGCTTCGAGATCTGAATTCAAAGCCTTCCCAAAAACATGGTTTCCAAACTGGATTTGGAAACCATGCCGCTGTTGTTTGTCCAATCTGCCATGTCTTCTACTATATCCTGTCTAAAAGGGAGCGTCCGCGTTGTATTAGAAATACAGATTTCTGTACTGCTGGTTCAGAGAGACCGTTGTCAACAGCAAGCCCTCACTCCATCTGGTCCAATTCACCTCCGACTGGGCCCAGATTAGAAAATACTCAATATATTGACAGAGAGAAGCCAGTCGGTGAAACGTGATGCCCAGTGACCCATTCTTTGGTCTGCCCTGACAGCGTTAACCCTATCAATGCTGCACAAAAGTTTTCTGGACATCCCACATCCAGTAGAGAAGCCAAAGAAATATCTTTTCGCGTCACATGGTCCAAACCAGAGCCACCTTGACCTAGCAGGGTTTGAGCAAAGGCACTGTTTTTGGATGAGACCTTCCAGAATTTCTTCTTGCTTTTTCAGATGGCAATTTCCAAAAGCTTCCAGCTCTCCCCTACATGTCATGTTGGCTTGGTAGGATGTGTTTCTTTTTTCTTAATCAGTATCAGAGCGTTGCACCATTTAAAATGAAATATAGGTAACGTTAAACACCAGTTAAACACCTTAAAATCATTAGACTGTTTTTGACCAGAAGTGGGCTACTTCAATAGCGCTATCTTGGCCATTTGTTCGATCTTCTTTTGTACTCGTGGTGGGGACATAAATTGCATGCACATGAGTGCTGCCTTGATTGAATTTCTCTACAGTCCCAGAAAAATTGTTCTGTATCCAAGTAGCCTCATTTTACTTGATCATACCTTGATCTTCCTACTTCTCTTCAAAGTCTATTAAGCGATGTCCAGATGGTTCAGCTAGCATATTGTCCTGGTGGGAGACACTCTTCAGCATTCGTCCCTCTGGCAAGCTGTGTTGTTTTTGCTCTTCATAAATTTAGCCTAATCTTTTAGGGTTTAATACTTAGAGCTTGAGCTGCCCTAGGATTGCATCTAAACCATTTGCAAGGTCGTATCTGTTAGCTCCTATGAATATTCAATATTACCTTTTGAAGGATGTAGAAGGAGATCTTACTGATGGAGCAGATGCTTCTTGCAGGCAGCCTCTACCATCTCCAACTGAGAAACATCACTTTAATGATGAGAAACATTTCTTTCTGGTGGACAGAAATCTGGTCAGTTCAAACAAAACTTAGTTAGATGGACAAACTGCCTGAACAGCCCCATAGTTTGATAAAAATAAGCTCTTGGAAAGCTCAGCACACCACAGCATGGAAAGTTACTTTTATAAAGTAATAGACGACACTTAGAGATCCAAGGTTTCCCAGAAGTTAGTTGTTACCCTTATAGTTTTAAAAAGTAACTCATGATTCCCCATCTCTCAAAAGCAAATAACATTTATACTTTCAATCATTTTTTTTTTAAATCTGAATTCTTCAACCCCTTGGCCTGTGGTACAAATCTGATGTCCCTCCTACCATTAAAATCTCAGTGCCCTCAAATATGCAGGAGACACAGAACAGATCAGCACCTGAGCTATGAGATGTTTTTGCTCCATCATTTAGTAAGGCGACACTTTCATACCTATCACAGCAACTAAAACGTTATCACTGCCTGAAAAAAGAGACATGTAAAAGTTGAGGATTAGATGCATAATACATAATACATCAAGAGGCTTAAACAGAGATGAGGGCTTCTTAATATACAATGGCTATCATCCAGTTGCTTAGCCCCAACTAAAGCAGACCCACTGATTCAATGGCATTCATATAAGTCTTGAATTAATTTTCAATAGTTAATTCAACAGGTCTATTCTCTGTTTGAAACAAAGATAGTGGAAGAAAATTATTCATGAATGACTTTCTCTACAATCCAACACACAGCTAAAAAGTTTTTTTCCAGCAAAATTTTAGCATCAGCACAACAAACCTTTTCCTGATAGAAAAAGTGGTAACTTTAGCACTTCAGAAACAAAAGCGCAACCATAGTTACAGCAGTCAACAGACAATTTGCATCAGCTAATTACTTTATCTGTTTATGTAATCAACACTTTGAAAGTTCATTACCTGTGTTAATAATGCTGTTCTCACATTCTGTATCACATTTAATTTGGTGTTTATCTCGTAGCCAAGTACATGATACATATAAATGAGTAGCATATATATTGTTCTCCATGTGATTGAGAAAGTGGATTATAATCCACAAAATAAATCTGTTAGTCTTCAAGGTTTGAAAATATGTGGGGTTTTGATTTTCATAATTTTGATTTTCGAAGGAGCGACACTCTTCCGATGTAACTAATTACTTTTAAATAGTTACCTCCAAGCTCTGAGTGATTAGGTGCCAGTGTAGTTCCCAGGTTCAAACCTTGGTGTTCCAAGGTAAAAGGAAAAGATTACCTGTCGTGCAAAAGATGCTTATTTTCCTGATACCTTCCACAGCTGCTGCCAGTCAGAACATGCGCTGTGTTGGACTAGATGCGCAAACTGTGACATGATACAAATGCAGTGTCCTAAGATCCCCTGGTAAGAAATGAAAACATACTTTTCTAGTCACTGACGGCAGCCAGTCTCAGAGTATGGAAAAGTTGTGCGGCATACCTAGGGGATTCTGGATGTTGTTGTCCAAAAAAAAAAGGAAAATTTCCCAAGCTCTGAAGGCCCACAAAAATATATTTCAATCTCTAGTGCGATTTGACCCTCGTGCAAAATTTGGATTGGCTCCGTCAAGCTCACGGTGGCACTTTCTCCACGGAAGCAGCAGTGACGTTATTCATTCTGATGGCGAAAAACTTGCCTGGGGCATTGAGTCACACGACGGTGACACAAGCTTCAAGTTAAGATCGTTTTGAATGTTCACTGGCTTTGAATGATCCTATTGGGTTTTCATTCGCGTATAACTTTTTTTATTATTTTAGGTTTAACTTGTTACGTTTTTAATACTATTCTTTTTTAATATCGCAAGCCACTTTGGGTCCCTTTCTCAGGAGAAAGGCGACCCATTTAAATAAATAAATAAATAAATAAATAAATAAATAAATAAATAAAAAACTGGCATTTGACTGGCCTGGGAATCTCTCTCCCCAAGAGCACTTATTATCCATTAAATCCATGCCCCTTCTCAGTTTCTATGCCATACGAGAACTTTGCTGCTTCTCCAGAAGTAGGCAAGACAAGACCCCCAAGCCATAATATTCACTGCCGTTGAAGGGATGGGTGGGTGGGTGGGCAACAAGAAGGATGAAAAAAGAGGGAAGACAATGAAAAAGCGGGGGGGGGGGGGAATGGGGTGAGGGGAATGACCATCTTAAAGTCCATATATGTGTTAAAAGCAGATTTGGAAGGGGATCAACGGCATGTAGTTAGATTTTGATCTCTCTCTTGCTCTCCCTCCCACCTTCTCTTTCTTTTTGTGAGGGTGGGGTGTGTGTGTTTATAAATAGAATTTCCCCCTGAAAGGAACAAGGGAGATTAAATGGCAGGAGAACCCAGGTGCCATTTCCTGAGATGAGAGGCAGTAAACCATGACAGCTCCATCACGGCCGGTCAGGAGATGAGCTCAAGATGGGAAGAGAGAGAGAGAGAGGAAAAAAAGATGAAAAAAAACGGTGATAAAGAAAGAAGCCATCGAGGAGAGGAAAAACTGAGAGGAGAGACCATCGTTTAGCTCTGAGAACAAATGAAAGAGGTTCTTACAGCTCATATATTGTTCTTACCCACGCAGCAGAAGGTTCCCTGTGTAGCTACACCACGATATACATTTTGCAGCCTTAAAAAGTGAGGGTAAAACATGATGAAACAATTACTGCCACCTTTAGAAGCCGTGCTTCTAGAAGTGACAACTCTGATGGGCCTTGCATAAAACTCTTCTAAGCTCTGAAATTTTGCAGATTGATCACAGACAAGAGGAAAACACTGGGTTTTTCAGGTCTGATTGTTTATACCCAGAGATCTTAAGGAATTGCAAGAGAAAAAATGTGATAGTTTAGCCGTGAATGTCTTTTTAATCAAGGATCTCTCAAAGGACATACGAGGACTGCAGTATCCATGGGTGATCGGTTCTAAAATCACCACCTCCAATACTGAAAAACGTGGAAATAACAAACACTATACATCGCATGGTCTCTGGCTCCTTCTAGTGGCAAGTTCTGGTAAATACACTGTGGAAAAATGTATAAATATGTATTTCTGGGTTTTTTTATTTAATATTTTCAGGCAGTGGATAAGTGAATCTGTGGATAGTGATCCCATGGATACAGGGGTCCTACTGCATACTGGCCTCAAGCAAGGATCAGTTGACAAAGCAATGAATATCCACTATGCAACCATTTAGATGCTGCTGGAAGTCTTCTCCTCCAACCAAATGCCTTTAAGGCAACTGAGGGAGAAGATTGCCAACATGAACATTTCACACACACACACCCAGCTATACTAAATCAAAGATTCTGCAGCCATATGAGTCATGAGAAGTTCTCACATATGCAGAAATCCCACATTAGCAATGCTTATCACAGTACTTGATTTTTCTTCAGCAGTGTATCTTACATTTTGCGTGCTTCGTTTCCTAGTTGTTCGCTGGAAGTTAAACAAAGGCTCAGTTTGCCTGTCTGGTTGCTGAAACATATATATATTCATTCATTTAATTTAATTACATTTAAAATGTTTACCCCGCCCATCTGGTAGCCAGGCCACAATACAAAAGACATAGACACAGAATAAGATTCAATAACAGACATCAGATTAAAATATCAAACAGGAAAAAGCCAGTCCTATACTAACTGTATATAAAAAGCAGATGATACAAAATATGATGGGGAAAACAGAGGCAATTAACCCCCAAATAATGGGATATCAATAATTAAAGGAGACAAAATTAAGACTTTGGAAGGCCTGGGCAGACATGCGTGTCTTCACTTGTTTTCTAAATCTGAGGAGGGAAGAGACCTGTCGCATGTCTACCAGGAGGGAGTTGCACAACGAAGTGGCCACCACCAAGAAGGCCCGGTTCTGGATTGTTGATTTCCGGGTCTCCCTTGGGGGGCCACCCATAACATCCTGGACTCAGAGGTGGAACAGGAGAATATACAGTATATATATTCCTCGGTTGGTTTAGGAAGCATCAAGAACTGATCCGAAGGACAAAGTTCAATCCACCGAGCTTAGAACGTTTCTTAGTCACCATTTTTGAAACCAGGTTTCCAGCGACAATAGTGATAATGCGGGAGTTCCTCCTTTCAATGGAAGAGAGGTCCTAAATGTTTTTAAATCAACTTTTGCGGTTCTCTTTCTGCAGAGTGGAGGCCCGGGATCAAAATGTAAGGCTGAATGTTCCGCCCTCGTATCCATGCGCTCCTGCGATGTTATTATTTGATAAAATACCTTTTGATGGCCTTCACCAGAAATCTGCCACTCTTCCGTTCCGTTGTTACAAGAAATGCCCGAAAAGCGGCATTTCAGGGCCTTCCTAAAGATCATTCGACAGGAGATGTTTGGCATCATTCAGCCAACGATCTATCTCGCCGTAGATGCACATTATAACCAGGGGTGGAGGGAGAGATGAATCCCGCCCTGTGCCGCCGACGCTCCGGCTTTCTGCCGACAAATACAGTCACAGCCCCATCTTCGGAGATAAACCGTCCTTTATGTAAATGTTTGTTTAACTCCATTTGCCAGAGGAAATTTTAAAAAAAGGCCGGGGGGGGGGGGGGGGGAGTTGGATCCAAAGGCATTAAATGATAAAAGGGCATTATTTTCATGTGCATAAGCAGGTTTTGTACCACTGTCACCAATATACATTTGGGGAACCATGGGATATGGGGGAAGAGAAAATGGGAAATTATGCATGCCAAGATAATTTCACGCCAATGGAAAGTTCTTGTCGGGAGCCATTTAAAAAATAACACCTACAAGGTTCTCTTTTGTGCTAGGTTGAGGATGTGAAGCAGAGGCATACAGAGAGAGAGAGAGAGAGAGAGAGAGAGAGAGAGAGAGATATATATATATATACTATATATGTATATGTATATGTACCGTGTTTCCCTGAAAATAAGACAGGGTCTTATATTAATTTTTGCTCCAAAAACGCATTAGGGCTTATTTTCAGGGGATGTTTTAATTTTTTTCATGGACAACAATCTACATTTATTCAAATACAGTAATGTCATCGAGTCCAGCCCTTGTCAAGGAGGCACCGTGGGGAATCGAACTCCCAACCTCTGGCTCCACAGCCGGGTACCTCAACCACATCTCATATCCTTACAACGATCCTGCAAGGTCAATCAGGTTAAATGTGTGATGGCCCAAAGTCTGTTTCTTGTCCAAGCAGGATTTGAATCCAGTTTTCTCAAATCCAAGACGAAAACTCTAACCACTAAACCACATGCTAAGTAAGCCACAGTTTACAGTCTCAGAATATGGGAAACCCCAAGAGAGAGAGAGAGATAGAACTGCATGTTCTCTTTTGAAAGGAGTTCATTGTGTAAATAATTTCTTGTAAATAATTACTTTCAAGCACTGGAAGGAGACACCACCGAATTCACCAGGATAAAGATCAGCCAATTCAATTTTGGATTCTCCTCCAACCTTCTTGATTTAAGTTCAAGAAGGTGAAGCTCTTTTCCGAAGTTCAAGATGAGAGGCCACGCCAAGCTCTTCTCACTTTTTTCTTTAAAAACCCAACCAAACCAAACGTTCTACCCTTTAACCTTGAAAAATTAAGCTAAAGTGTTTTTTTCTGTACACATGACTTGCTAAAATAAATTGCTTCCTTCATAATGAACACCCTCTGTTTCTCTTCTGCTCCGGGCAACGCTGGATCAGCGGACACCTCCCTTCTCTAATGAGCAGTTATCGAACATGCTAACGACAATCAGCCCTAATTAAATACTCAGATGCGGAGAGGGAGACCGCATTCCTCCAAAATGCAAAAAGAGAAACAAATAAATTAATTAATAAATAAAAAGAGCGGCCCTTGTCTTCTGTTTTCAATAATTAGTTAACAATATTCCCCGGGCAGCTTTTGGGAATTGAAGGGAGATTTATTCCCATCTGTTTTGACACTCACCCACCCACCCACCAAAAAGAAAAAAGAAAAGGGGGGGAGGAATAGAAACCCCACTTTTAAAAACCCTATAACCTCCATCTCACAACTTCATCCAGTCTCCAAAGACAAATTGCAATTGTTTCATTTAAAAACGAGGAAGCATTTTAAGAGAAGAACCCGCTCTGGGTCCAACTTGGATGGAGCACAAAGATCATCTAAAACAAGTGAAGGTGTCTCAGGATCCAAGCCGGCCATGTTCTTTTTTGTCCATAATCCCACCCTCCCCACTTTTTCTTGTCAATAAAAATATGGTAGTAATGAATGAAATCAGTAGACGTTTGCTGCCTAAGACAACTGCCACACTCTGCCCGATGTTAGAGCTGGCCTTGGTGGGTTGAATTGCTTGTTTTCTCGGTGTTTTCAGGTGAGGAAGTTAGCATCAGATGCTGTTCCTCCTTTGAACCCATCCAAAATGGAAGTTACATCAGGAGAGAGGCTGTCTAGTGACTTTTATTTTCTCATGGGGGGCACTTTTGCTCGTCTCAGTGGCTCCCCGTTGGGATCCTCCATCGTCTGTCCCTTTCCCGCACACGCCCCATGTCAGCAACACTATGCCGCCATCTTGCATTGCGGAGGGGAAACACGGGGCACAAGATGGTTGGCCCAAGAAGCAGCCACCCTTGCAGGCAGCCAAGATGGAGAAGACCACCCTTCCCTTTCCCCTGGTCCATGATCTAGAGGTGACCCATGACTTTTTGCCACCTGAGACAAAGACTAGGGTGGCACTCTGAACTAAGCTGGCCACTGTATGCTATTTCAGCACCGGCATCCTTAGCCACCCATGAGCTGGTTTAGGAGGTGTGGAAGAAGAGGCCATGAGGTTATTCCCCAGGGGGTTACCTGGGAGTGCCAATGCTGGCACCTGACATTTGTCACCTGAAGTGGGTGGCCCATGCTGCCCAAGAGTAGGACCGGCCCTCTAACACAGTTTCGTTACCTAGCATTGTTTAAAGGGAGTTCTGGGAGAGGGGAAAACAGTAGATACCTAGGTCTCTCAGATTTCTAGAGGGTAGCCGTGGTAGTCTATCGTAGGGGGAAACCCAACAATTAAAGAGTCTGGTAACATCTTAAAGACCAGCATATCTAATCTGGCAGGTGCGTTTGCAAACTATCTCCTACTGTACTTGATAAAGTGGGGTGCAATCCACTAGATCTTACATCAAATGAATCCTGCAGGTGTTTAAAGGATCACCAGAGGCTTCATCTTGTTTCAGGGTCTCTTTCCCCATCCAAAAGAAGAAGAGAAAAAGAGGAATCAGGACTGAGAACAGAGAGCAGATTATTTTTATTTTTTTGTCAGGAGAACAGAGAGCAACCCAGGAAGGGGAACACATTTGGATGATGTTACGGGTCTACCTCGCAGGGTTGTTCGAAAGGCATTTGCCGAACTGGGAAACTTTTTATAGAAAAATGAAAATCAGAAGGGGTTCTCTGGTTTCTTCAGATGACTGCTTTGGGGAACGAGAAGACGAAGGGGTAAATAAGTCTGGTAATGATTTCTGAGATGGCTTTTCCCCCCCCTCCCCCTGGCGCACCACAAAACCCCTGGGTCTGCATGCGAGTCTCCCCAGCCCCTCTCTCCCCTCCCGCCCATCCACTAGCTCAATTCCCTATCCAGCAGCCGTCTGCTCCCATAATAGGATCCTGATAGCCAATTCAAGCTGTCAATAGTCAGCCGAGTCACCAGGGAGGGAAAGCGAATTCTAGCTCCGAGCATTCCTGCCCGGAGGATCAATAAGGCAGCTGTGGTTGCTATTGATGACTCCTCGGTGTGTGTGTGTGTGTGTGTTTGAGTTGTGTTTTCTGCACTGAGAGCCTGACCAGCGGGGTGGCTTCGTGGCCAGCCCCAACTTGTTGACTGAGCTGACATACACTCCACACCCTGAAAAACCCAAATAAACGTGTTTTTCCTCCCTGCTGTTCAGCTTCTCAGAGACTAGAGATAAATCTGTTCCTTTTCAAGGGCCTGCTACTTTCACAGGTGGGCTCTTAAATCCATGCCGTCCACAAGAACCAGTCATATTTCTTTTAAAAATATGCACACGGACACATACGAAACAAAAATGGCACTTCTGAAGGTGTTTTCTGTCCAAAATACACATTTCTACAAAGGGAAGTCTACCTTCTTCCGGGTTAGTCCATTCCACTTGCCATCACAAAGTTTGTCCTACAGTTTAGCCAGAATCAACTTCCTTGTAGTTTGGATCCATCCATTCAAGTCCTTTGGACCAACAGCCCAACCGTGGCTTGTGTCGTCTTCCATCCAAAGGCCCTTCATATATTTAAAAGATCATCTCTCAAGTCTTTCCTTCTTTAAACACACTCATGGTTTCTTCAACCGCTCCTCACAAAGCTTGGTTTCCAGGCGCTTCACCATCTTCATTGCTCTCTTGGAAATTTATTTGTTTGTTTCCATTTCTTCCTTTCTACGCTGGACAGGCCGCCATTTTAAAGCAGGACTTCCTAAGCAAAGGCCTACCATTGGAAAGGCTCTCCAGTCCAAGTCTGGTTTAGAGTCAAAGAATCAAAGAACAGAGATCAGGATCCCTGAAGCCACCCTTTGGCAGTGAACAGCCTGTAGACACCAACAGACTCTTTATAGCTCACCCCGTCACCGTCTTCCCTCCTTGCGTGATTCACGAGGATTCTATTTAAATTATAAGCACCACTCCTAATCTGTAGATATGACTGAGTGCATGCAACTCTAGGCACACCGGAAGAGCAAGCACAAATGGTGGCTTCGCAGCCTTCCAGCAGCAAATGTTTAGCTTGGTGAGTTAGGTCTCTGGCGGCAGAGTCAGAGTTTGGGAGTTCGATTCCCCATTGTGGATCCTTTGAGTAAAGCCAACCTGGGTAGCCTTGGGCAAGCTGCACAGTCCCGGGGCATCCCCAGGAGAAGGGAATGGTCACCTTATTCAACAGTGCAGCAAACCAGCCGTGCTACTCAGAGGAGGGCATTCCCTCTCAGTCTACCAACTGGGGCCCAGAACATCATCCCCCCCCCCCCACAAACGCTATGCTGATGGCACCACTGCATGAACAGAGACCTCCATATATTGCCTCAGAGCTTCTTCTTGCTTTAAAATGGCTGGAGGAAGCTGAATGGCCGTTCATCTTTCAACATGGAAGCTGAATGTAATGTTCATGAAATTATTTCATGGCTAGTAGTGGTCTTAGGTCTGCAGGATTTAGCTTTAGAGCTATCTATCCGGTGGGTTTGGAAATAAATATATGCCTTTACAGTCCAACATGATTCATCCTAAATGCCTGTCTCATTCACAGACACACCGGTTGTTCAGTAAACAATCTCATTTCTAAGGGAAGCACCAGCTGGTCAAGAGTGCTCCCAGAAATTGAATATTATAATGATTTTTTGGACAGGAGGGGGGAAATGATTTACATAATAATCTTTTTGAGAGTCCGGCAGCAAAAATTCCAAGTAAGAAAATGCTTCCTTCTCTTTCTTTTCTTTTTTCAGAGAGAGGGAGATCTTTTTACACACACACACACACACGTTCAAGTACTTCGGTTCTAAACAAACTCTCCTCTAGTTCAGATCCTGAAATGAAATTGAAAATATCTGCTAGCTAGGCAGAGCTCCAAACTCATGCATGATAAGGAATTCCTCTCTGTCTATAACCATCAGACTAGGGATATGATGATACCTCCCACACACAGCCCAAAAAACTCAACCAAAGCTGGGAGAGTTTGGCCAAAAGACCCCGGTGGAAACCCTGGAGCGCCATGTTGGATCTGTTGCATTCAAGTTTGTTCTAGTCCAGTTTATAGGTTAACATTGCAAGGCAATACACCTTCATGGGGAAATAAATGCCGGGGCGTTCAGCCGGGTTACGCATTCATTCTTCTAACTACCTGATTTGTGCTTTAGATGTTGTAAAGAAGGGCCGTAACTTAGAGTGGAACAGTGGGGCCAAATTTAGAAGGCACAAAAGTCTAGAGGTGAATATCATCATCTTTGTCGTCATCATCATCACCATTATCATGATATGCCATCAAGTCAACTTTGACTTATGGTGATCCTTTTCAAGATTTCCCAGGTAGAGGGAATACTCAGAAGTGGTTGGCCATTCCCTTCTTCCAGGGGCATCCTGGTACCGTGCAGCTTGCCCAAGGCTACACAGGCTGGCTCTATTTGCAAGGGGGGAATCCAGCTCCCAACCAGATAATTAAACCACCTGAGCTATCCAGCCAGTTAATAACCACGTACCCTCAAGTCCATTCTGACGGCGACCCTTTCCAGGGTCTTCTAGGTAGAGAGTTCTAAGGGGTGTTTGTCATTCCTTTCTTCTGGGAGCGTCCTGGGGCTCTGCAGCTTGACCAAGGCTACACAGGGTGGCTCTTCTCCTGGGAGGCATTGCCTTCTGCCTCGGATAGAGTGGCCTCAGGCCATATACCTGTCGGGAGAGGCAGGTTCGCAGCCTTCCAGCGGCAAAAATTTGCACCCTCGAATTTTCATCGTCCCGAGACAAAGCCCCGAATCTCCCCCTCTGAGTTACAGCTCGGATTTCTATGCACTGCGTTAAGAACACTGCCATAAAAGTGAGAGGACACCCGCGGAAACATAAAGGCAAACTCGTAGGACAGTTAAATAAAGTGAAATATCACCGGGAAAATAAACCAGAACCATATTAAAACAATTCTGCTCGCAGAAGTACAACCTGGCAATGGGTTTTCAATGTCGGTGTGGATATTCATCAAAGTCCCATCCTTTCCTTCCTTCTTCATTTCAGAACTTTCCATTTTTTAAAAAAGAAAACCAACAACATTAGATGTGGAAGCCGAGCAGCCGTTTAGAAACAGTGTTTGTATAAAAATGTATATTAGCCGGCAATGCTAATGGAGAGAAAATGCGCCATGATAATGGCGGCTCAAATAAGCACCTCTTATTCAAGGGAGGCATTAATGAGGTTAGGTAAAAAGCTGTGAATACACTGACAGAAATGATCGCCTAATTTATTCTGGTGGCTAAAACAAGCCCTAGCACATCTTATTTGATCTCCGTTAGATTTTAACCCTCATTGCTCTGCGGAAGGTCTTCCCTCCTCTTGAGCAGAAAATGGGCAGGTTTGAACACGGGTAGCCCCGTTGGTGAATTAGTTAAAAAGTAGGGAGTTACTTGTAATTTATTCCTTCTATTGGCCATAAGTACGGTATAACTTAGTTACACTACCATTGTAATTTAGTAAGAGGGTAAGGGGCCTTGAAACTGTAATGGTAACTAATCTGCAGAAATGAGATTACAGTAGGACCCCCTTATCCACCGGATCAGTATCCACTGATTCACTTATCCACAGTCATGAAAATATTGAAAATATTAAAAGAAAATAATCTGGAAAAAGCTATTTTTACTGTATATGGTGATTATTTATATCATACAATTGGACACGACAGACATCACGTGACTCTTGTAAAGTCACATTAGAAGAGACCAGTCGGATCATTCTAATTTAGCACCCAGCATCCCAGAATCGTTTCTAGGAAAGCTGATATACAGCATATGGAAACTGGTGGACATTTCCCCTGCCCGCTACCACTAGAGTTCAGAGGTGGACTGTATCTGACCATGGAGGCTCAAAAACAAAAACCCAAAATAGAAGCGGTAAATTTTTAAAAGTCTAATTTTTAATGCATTTCCAATCCACATGTGTGACTTCCATACCCTCGGGACCCATTTATCTTTGTCTTTAATTTTGCTTTAAAAACTGTTTTATTTCAGAATTCCTCCCAGAGCCAAGCAAGCCCTGACATATTTCATATTTTAAAAAAACAAATGCCCCTCTTTCGAAAAATCGTAGTATTTCTTTGTCACATCAGTATCTAGCGTGATGGTTTGGTGTTGTTTTTTTTAAGGAGAGATTTCCAGTTCATTAACACATCACTTAATTTGGGAGGGGGGGCCTTTAAAGGGAGGGGGTGACTTTTAAAGCTCGCCATATGTCGCTCCCAAGCATGTTTTAATTTTTCCCTTTCCAGTTCACAGTTGGCACCTCGATTCCTTGGCAATTAGGTTCCACTTAGCAGTGGTGACCTCTCAGCTTCGAATCTGTCATCACTACAGCTGGTTCGGAGTTTAACAACACTTTTAAATTATGAAAACAATCCCCCCCCCCAAAAAAAAAATGTTCGCCGCATTAACAGCAGGGCATGGGGCACCTTCCATCAAGAGTGTGTGTGTTTATATTTCCACTCCTTAATGGGACGTGCGCACCTTATTTTCCAAATTAAAGCAAGAGGGACCCACAAATCGGGGGGCGGGGGGGGGGGGACTGGCTCGGAAATAAGTGCCAACATATTTTTTTTAACACGTTGTAGCATATTTGTAAACATCGTTAATCATGGATTAGCAGATGGTAATGTTAATTGCACCTGTGAAAGTAACAAGACCTCAAGGTTGATTACATTTACAAACGCCGATTATCACTCTGGCGTGGCTTGAGAATTCCACGTTACCCAAAGGTACTGTTTATTCTGTATGAAGAGTCTGAGAAGGGAGAAGAAAACAATAACAACAAGAACAATCATCATCATCATCATCTGCAGATCTCTGAAATAACACCACCAGAGCTGCAAAAAAATGGCAATTTTAGTAACAACGCACACATTACACGGATACTTAGGTTTTCGGTGAAAAGTTGTATCTGTTATAGAATCCCAGTCAATGTTTTTATGATTTTTGTTTGTGTTTGACTGTGTTTTATATTTTCAAATATTTAAATTATTATTAGGGAGAGGATTTCTATGACGTGTCATATTTTTTCTGCAACCTATGTTTGAGCTGATTGGGTGGGCTTTGAACATGCTTAGGAGTAATCTGGTGAGAAAGGCCAGATCAGTCATACACATGTTTAAACTTGCTGATGGGTTCAAATGTAGGTTGCAGAGAAAATGTGAAATGTCATAGAAATCATCCCCCTAATTTGTTGTTGTTTTTGTTGCTGCTGCTGCTGTTGTTTTCAACAGTTGAAAAGCTGCCACCCCATGTATGAGAGGATGTTAGGATGTCAAGAGAGCTGGGATACAAAAAATTACATGGCGGGCCACAAAAACCTGATGGAACCTTCAGTTCTAAAATCAGAAATTAAATAATCAAAGAGGAACTGCTGGATAGCTCAGGGGTTGAGGTCTCGGGCTGCGGAGCCAGAGGTTGGGAGTTCGGTTCCCCTTGAGAGGGGCTGGACTTGATGATCCCTGAGGTCCCTTTCCAGCTCTGCAGTTCTAAGATTATCATTATTATTAATTATAATGGGGTGCTAGCCTACATATCCAAGTAAGGAACACACAGGTACGTTTTCAGACAGCAAGCACACAGGGGAACTGTAGTTCCACAACAACACACATCGGCACACTTTTTTGGTTATCACACAACGCTTAGCCGAATGAACCAGGAGATCTACTCATACCTCCCATTTCACTATATCCATTTTCCTTGTGGGAAACCAGCTCCCCCTTAAAGAAAAAAAAGGGGGAGCGAGTTAGCAACACGGGGCCATGCTAGCCTTCAACAATGTATTTAATTTTATTTATTTTTTTAAAAAACAGTGAAATGAAGCCTGTGAAAAAGTACACAGAAAGCAGGATCAGGACGCCACGGATAAGGAAATGTGTTTTATTCTCATCTCCTCTTGGGCCTCCAAGAAAGGAGGTTATAATGTCTTCTTCCAACCTATTTTGTTCTTTCGTGGGTTTCCCCCCCCCCCTTCTCCTAAATCAAAGCATGTATCACCAGCACCCCCGCATGGACAGAAGAGGGTCCATTCTCTCTTCTTTCAATGCAACTCAACACCCGATTGTTAAGATTACCGATCTATCCATCTATCTATCATTTCTCATTCCCTTGAACCTTCATGATACCGCCTTAAAAACGACAACGCCCTTCTCTGGATGATCAGCAAGCCATCTGTCAGCCGCAATTGTCTAAACCTTTCGGACGATGCCTCCCCTTGTTCACACCCGTCCCCCGCCTGTTCCTGTCTCGAGCAGTAAAAATGCAATCCACGTAACGACGAGTATTGTGCAGCCTTTTGGGGAAACCCCTAGATCTCATGCCTAAGAAGGGAGAGGCCGTCTCCCTCGGCTTGGGTGGTGGTCATTCCACCCGTCCTACCTCACAGGGTCACCGTTAGGATAAAATAGGAGGAAGAGCTATGAGAGGTAGGATATTGATAAAACCAACAACAATGAATAGGAATGATCTAATGCTATTTTTACTTACTTACTTACTCACTCACTCACCTCTTTGAACCTCCCTGCAGAGGAGACAGCGCACAGACAAGAAGCATGACGGTCATAAAATGCAGCCATAATAAAGGGTCAAGTTGAAGTCAAGCATCACACTTATCAGAATTAAACAGCGGTCAAACTGTGGATACCTAAATTTACAGGAGCCCCCCTCCATTCCTCCCAAATAATCAACCATGTCAGAACCCCTCTGAGGATAGTGAACGAAAGATCGATCCATCCGGTACTTTGGTTCTGGGCCCTACAGATCAAAGTCAGAAGTGTTACGTGAGTACACTATGATAGATGTCTCAGTAGCTGTATGGCCATGTTTCGCACTGGTGGCCGTTTCCAAGGGCAGCACCACATAAAATGCACTGCAGTAGTCCAGCTGCCAGTTTCTACTCCATGAAACTCCTCCGTCTGTCATGAGCTTCCTTCTTGCCTAGATGTCTTCTTGATAAAGGGCCCAGACTCTATGGGAAATGTTCCTACAGATACTGGGTTACTCTCCCTACATTTCTGTAAAAACTTCATGGTGCTTTCGTTTTCTGCCTACATATTGAGTGCAAAAGAATTCCTAGGAGGGAAAAATGAAAGAAAGAAAGAAAAGACAGACAGACATTAGGAGAGTTTAACTGATTTCAAGCTTTTTGTTTTGCTTTCTTTCTCAAACGTGAAATAAACCAAGAGCTGGTTGATTCAAGAGCAGAATTACTTACCAGCTGCAACTGAGACATTTAAACATTCTATCCCAGCCTCTAACTCTCTTCCTGGGGAGATGGTTAGCATCCTGTGACATAAACTTCTTATCTCTGGAGAAAGCCCAGAACCTTCATTTCCTACAGACACAAAAATCACTATTTTAGCCATTTAAAAAATCACAGTTTTATCCATAAATATCCATTTTTTTCCAAAAAATAAGTATAATCATCATGGCATTTGGATTTTATTCACAGGTATCTGTCTTCTCATATTGGCTCATCCTTTTTTCCTCCAACCAAACTGAATAAATGAATTAAAATTAGAACACAAAACCTATCCGAATGACACGGAACGCCTGCTGTAATCGGAGGCCTGGCACTGCGAGAAAACCAAAAGACAAAAAAATTAACACAAAAAGCTCCATTCACCATGTCATCTACAGACAAAATAATTTGTGAGGAAGATGTACTGAATTATAACTCCTAGGATTTTTGTGGGAAGTCATGATGGTCAACAGGGTTGCAGCTCCCTCACGATTTGGTCCTAGAAATTTTAGAGGACAGCATGATGTGTCGGAGAAGACACTCAAATAATTAAAATAAAATTGCCAATAGGATTCCGGCCATAATTTTATTTATTTTAGGCCACCTTTCGCCAATGTGAGTAATGAACATTTATGCTAAAATAAGTTATAATATCAAAACACAATTAAGCCAATTGGTGGCTGGAATCACATGTACCCTAAAACCACCAAAGGAAGGATTGAACCAACAGTGAACTTGAGGATGGCACCACTCCTGTTACTCAGGCAGAGCTGCGCGACAGGATTTCAGCCCTCATTACTGAATTAAGAGTGAACTTTTTTTAAAAAAAATCATAACCATGCCTGTGCCAAGGACATCAGATTCTTTCATAATTGTGGGGGGAAACAGGCCAAGAAAACAGATATGGGGGAGAAGAGATTTTGCAGGAGGCAGATGCCTTATGACCCCCCCCCCAAATTGCACTCATTTATTTACTTCAGTCCCTCAAATTCTGCCACCGCGACGTTCTGTGTATTCTGACAGAGGCAACATCTTCCCAAATTCTCTTGCACTTGACACTGTTCAATTTTCTTTTCGGCTAAGAGTTAGTGCTCAACAGAGAGCCGGCACCGTGGATGGAGGGAAAAACAAAAAGCTGAGGAAAATCTTTACGTGAGCCTCTACCAATCAGCCTCTGCTCTCCCTCCACGGAAGAGATTATTCGAATTTTCTCGCAGAGAACTCCCTCGTCCTTCAAAGTAACGACGCCGGCTGTCACCACCTCGCTCGAGTTCCTGCTGACACCCTCCTTCCCGAGATGGATTTCTCCACAGTCCATCATCTGCCCCATCTCTCTCTCCCCCCTTTGGCAGCCATCCCATCGTCTCTGTAATGCAAAGATACCCTGTCCTGCAGAAAGACGCCATTTCCTGTCAGCGGTTCCGCGTGCAATGAACATTTCAATTCAAGATGAGGCTTCCTGGATGGGGAAACGGGGCCATGGGGTGGAATTACAGCCCCACCAGAAAGAAAGAAAAAACAAATCACCCTCTGCGCCTTCCAGGTTGATGACAAACAGCAGCCGGCGCTCAGCCGAGGAACACCTGCCTTGCTGAAGATGAAACACTAAAACATTTTTTTGAGTAGAGTGGCATACAGATCTTCCAGCCCGATCTGTAGGCTGATTTAGGGCTTTGGAATGTACCCTGCACTGCCTGGGCCCCATCGGATTCATCCGTGCCCGGCATCCGAGCCAATCTATAAGCCTCCCACTCCCATGTAATAATGGGCTCAAGCCACAGGAAGCCAGATTGAGGCTGAGTATCAGGAAAAACTTCTTAACTGTTAGAGCAGTACGACAATGGAACCAATGGCCTCAGCAAGCGATGAGCGCTGGAATGCTAGAGCACTCAAGAGAAAACTGGACAACCCTCCGTCCGATCTGCTTTGATTTGATGGATGAAAATGGTATTTAGAAATGGGATAGAGATAGACCCTAAAAAGGGCAGGAACCCTGCTGAGCTTCAAACTTCAAGGGTTTGTCAACTAAGTACCTTTACAAATTTGCTTTAAAGGAAAAAAGCTGAAGCAATTTGAACCCGCTCTGATTCAGTCTATGCTCTGGGTGTTAAATTAGCGTGTAAATTCACTTCACTATAACCCAGAAATAAATTCCACTCCATTTCAGATCTCATACAGAAATTGATCCAAATTAGCCTGATTCAGTTCAGAAACTGGGGTTTGTCCAAATCCAGAAGTACCCTAGTTTTGACTACCGCAAAGGTCCACGTTAAGCCTTGATGCAGACTCGTACAATCTCCTCCACAAGAATCCAGATTCTCCCTGGTGGAAGGGATCCCCTGACTCAAGATACAACCAACGGGACGCAGAGACTGAAAGGCTGGTGGAGCTCACAGAAGAAGGAGAACTTTTGGGAAGTTCCTTTTTTGAGATAAAAAGCAGCTCGTATTTCCCCACCCAGTACACGATGGATATTACAGTCCATTCTGGAAAGCACGATTCCTAAGAATAATTCTGCGTCCAGATCTGGACAGTTCTGGCAACTGTAGCCTTAAAAAGGAACTTGACCAAGATCTGAAAGAGAGCCAAAGCATAAAACAATATTTTCCAAAAGGCACTAAGCAATTTTTAATTCTTGGACTGTAACTTCCATTGTTCCTAGCCAGCACAGCCCACGATGATGGATGATGGGACCTGTGATGCCATAATACCTAGAGGGCCACACGTTACCCATCCCTGGGCTAGACTGTTTTAAACATCACGATGGTTTACCTACCCAGCATCAACACAGTGGGGCTTGTCCAGTGGAAATCTAAGCAGCTCACGATGGGGATGTCATCTGGGGGTCTCTTGGCCCCGACGGTCCCCAGGATCTCCCAGCCCTGCTCCGATTTCGTCTTCCAGGGAGAAGAGTTATGTGGGGGAAGGCAAAGAAGTCAAAAGAAAAAGATAAAAGTTTCCTCAGAGTTTACACTTGGCCGTCTTTTTTTTACAAACAAGATAGAATTCTCTTATTGAACGCAGCAAAGAGAAGAAGGAAAATACGTCCAGCAGGCCACGGTTTATTTATTGAGTAAACAAATCAACTTTTTTTTAAAAAAATCATAGTCTAGAGAAGACTTTCTGTGTTGCAGCTTTCCTCGGCTCCTCCTGATGTGGGATTCTGAGTCCCAGAATCCTCCACTGCTACAGTTAGAGGAGTCTCGACTCATTTGGAAGACTCCAGGTGGGCACAGGCTGCAGACCTGTGAGTCTGAACGTTTCAAACGCTGAAAATTAAGCCACAGCCATCAAAGCTTGGGAAAGGGAACGCCAGAGTAGAATAAATGGAAGGCACGGGTGGAGGAAGCGCTCTCGCAGCACACCATTTAAAGGGGACCAGCATCTGCTGTATCAATGTAAAGACAGTACAGTAGGACCTTCCTATCCGTGGGATCAGTATCCACGGATTCCCTTATCTGCTACCTGAAAATACTAAAGAACATACACACCCCAAATACATATTTATATGTACTTACAGGGTGTATTTACCAGAACTGGCCATTAGAGGGAGTCAGAGACCATGCAATGTATAGTGTTCAATACATTCACGTTTTTCGGCATCCACGGGGGGGGGGGGCAGGGTTGGAACCGATCCCTCCTGCAGATATCGTGGTCCTACCGTATTTATTTCCAGTGTGCTGGCCTCAGTGTGTGTGAGTGTGAGATGGACAGAGGGCTGAAACTGGACCAGAGAGACCCCAGTTCAAATCCCTGTGGCCTGTGGTTTTCTCTTTCAGACTGGCCTACCTCGTTGGCTCGTTGTGTTTTTATTTTTCAAAAAGCTATACTCCTGGCATACTTGGGGGAAATTAAGAAATGCTTTGAGAAACCATACTTGTCTCTCTGTCCTGACCTCACCAACTGGGATGTGTCGGCTTTTCCAAGCTTTCCTAAGAACGGTACCCTATAAACTACTAGACCCAAGACCGGGCATCTTGTTGGGCCTAAGGATTAAACTCAATTTTAGGGGGGGGGGGTCCCTTCCCCTGGCAGGCGTGGCTAAAGGCAAAAAGGGAGGAGCCAACAATCCCAGATTATTTTGGTTTAATGCTCCGGCTGTCAGGAACACAGCCTCTCTGGAACAAATTAAACCTCAGGAAAAGCATGTGAAGGCTTCCAAATGAGGAAAAATCTGTACAAAAATGGGAAACGATGATGCTGTTCCAGAGATGGGCTAACAGCCATCTAAGGAACTCCAGGGGGACCAGACAAGACCCCCCAGAGGACTGGGTTTGAGTCCTAGAGTTGATGTTCCCCACACCTACATTCAATTTAGTAGTTGATCTCCAGCCTTGGACCCAAGATATTGTTGTACTTATGAACTCATCATCCCCAGTCAGCATGGGGACAATAGGAGCTGTAGTCCAAGAACACTGCAGGGTTCCTACCTTCTATGTTAAATCTTTCATCCAGAAGAAAGCAAACTTTGGGACCTATTCATACTGTCGAGGCTATAATCAGAAAAGTATATAACGGAAATCCAGAAAGCTGGACTTTTTCCACCTCGTTTCGACCCAAGAAGGCAGCTCTTCAGTCTTATTATATATATTTATGCTTCCAGTTCATTCATCGGCGCACAGGGTGGTGTACCCAATTAACTACAAAATCCATTTTAGCCCCCCAAAAAAGGTGGGATGTGAAATCTTGGCATCCTAGCTATCTCATTTTCTGAAAAATCGGCAGTTTTGCAGGCCATAACCATGTCGAAATTTATACCCACGAAGTGGCAGAGGTTAAGCTGGCCGATGTGGACCCAATTAAAGAGACAGCCCAAATGTTCATAAATTGTACTTTATGGTAAAGGAAGTGAGAAGCACGGATGTTTCAATTAAGTAGCAACACCCTTTTTATGGGCTCTTTATTATGTCCTCGCAAAAGGAGGGAAGAGGGCTGGCACAGATCAGACAGAAAGTAGATGTCTGGGTGGTCAGATAAGTAGATAATGGTATTACAGTATTTCCTTGAAAATCACACCGTGCGTGGACCTCTCAGGCTTTCAGGACTGTCTTACAGTCTCCTTGGCGCTTCGTTATACATCCCAGCTGTCCAAATTTAACAGACAAATGCTCCTCTGGTCATATGGTTTCAAATCCTGCTTTCATTTTGCCCCCCACCCACCAGGACAGAATTCAAAATATTTCAAAAGCGTTGCACAATGCTGCCATCATGTGGCCAAACAGCGGTACAGCTGCTTCCGCCAAGGAAGAGAAATGAGTTTGTCCAGGATTGACCAGGATGGACAGACACTACCTTACAACACATCAGATCACTGGTCCATCTAAATAAGAGTTGTTGACACCAACTGGCAGTAATGCTCTCTCTCTTTCTTTTTGTCTATCCTCCCATGCTCAGATAAAGATATAAAAGGGGCCTTGCTAGATAAGAACATCGGTTTCCCGTGGTCAACAAATAGTAACAGCTCTGAATTTGTTATTATGATTACAATTATTAAGATTACGATAATTATTATTAAAAATACAAGACACAGTCTTTGAATGGTATTATATAACACATACAAGTTTTAACCAAAAACCTAAGTATCAATTAAATATTGTGTATGCTTTTCCTAATATTGCCATTTTTTGCATCTCTGATGGTGTTACTTCAGAGCTCTCCAGCTGATTATAATATTATATAAAATTACACAGCCTTGTTCCCAATGCCTCAATGACTGTGAGGACGCCTGAAATGTGTTTCATCCACCAGCAAGTTATTATCATTCTATTATTGTTACTATACCTTAAGAAAGCTTTGAAGGTCGTCGGTGGCAAACACATCTAAAACTTCCATGGCCCCAGAACTGGCTTTGCTGACGACGGGTGTCAGAGGGCAGCTGTGAGCAGAAGGCAAGGAAAAGCAGAAGGGTGTTAAGACGTCACCCCAAATGTTATCAATTCACAGTGAAGCAGTGGTGTATCTAGAAGTGCAGATGCTCATCATGGTATATCTCCCACTGCCACGCCCACCAAGAGATTCCCAAAATGCCATTGGCTGGATCAACCAATCAGTTGTCACAACTTTCAGCTCTGCAAGAAGCAGGACTTTTGTAAAGCTAATGGCTCTTCCTTGCCATTCAAGACCCAACCACCCCTATGCATCTACTCTTTCAGCTTCTCAGGGAATCCCCTTGATGATGACTTCCAAATTGTGTCTGCCCACCCGCCTATTCTCTGATGTTGAATGATTTGTGTTTATTGATTTGACTTGCTTTCTTATATTTCCTTTATTGTTGTTATATTATATTACTTCTCTGTTAACCGCTCAGAGTAGTGCTTCACACTAATCAGGCAGGATAGAAGTTCAAGAAATAAATAAATTTAAATCCCACTGCTGTGAATGCCTTTCTCCATAATCAATACTGCAAGCATTTAAAAAAAATAAAAGGTCTGGTATAAGAAGATTCTGGGAGACCCCTAAAACCTGGTGAAAAATTCCCAATTTACATCCCAACCTTTCCTTGAATGCATGCAAGACAAGCCAATCTTCTGACCCATTTGTCTTCAGCAGAACCCTGCGAGGTAGGGCAGGCCAGCTCAGGACCATCGGGTGAATTCCAGTGTTCAGCAGCCGTCTCCCAAGTTCCAACTCAGCAGCTTTCAACAGCAGTCAAAACTAGAAGGCTCCCCCAAACTCTTTAGATAAAAATATTAATAAATAATACTCTGGAAAGACTGACCTGTTTTTCTGACTCATCACAATCCTGTCGACACCCAGGAAGTGAGCAGAGCGCAGGATCGCCCCCAAGTTCATGGGGTCTAATATCCTCTCTAAAACTAGCCAGAGGAGTTGGGATCCTTCGCTCACGGTGGCGCCCTCACTCTGGAGGGGCGGCCCTTCTTGCCAGCCAATGGGCTGAAGGGGCGTGGCTTCCAGGCAAACCCCCTGATGAACGCCGTCCTTGCAGATGGCATTCAGAACCTTCCGCTTGACCCACTTCGTGGGAATCCCACGGTCCTGGGCTTGACGGGAGAAGTCCATCATGGTGGGAGAGGCGTCTCCTCTGCTCACCTTGAGGAACAGCTGGAAAAAATTCCTCTTTGACCTCTGCAGGGCTAAATGGCAGGGAGCGACCCCGAACAGGATCTCCGAGCCTTCGGTCCTTTCGACAGATAATGGGTTTTGCTGGATCTGTCTCTTCTTCCGGGGGAAATCATCGTTTCTCAAGTTCACAAACTCCTCATTGCCGGGCGGTGCGTTCTGTTTACGAAACTGAGGCCAGAATTTCTTTACCGGACTACCGTCCGCGTGGGTCTTCGGAACGGGATGCGATTTCAAATCTGAATGACCCTCTTCTTCCTGCGTGGCCTGTTCAGGCCGCGGATCCTCCTGTGAGGAAGTCACTCCTCTCCCATCCCCTCTGCTACGTGGCTTGCGGGCCACCAACAGCGGCTTTCCCCATCCTGAGAAACACCGGACAGTCCTCGAAGGGCGGTTGTGAGGAAAAGCAGAAGATAACCTCAGAGCATCCCAGAAGGCCAATCGGACATACTGCAAAGGTCCCATGTTTCATCCCATCAAATCCCTTTATTCTCTGTGTGCTCTGTTTAAAAAGAACAATCATGATGAAATTGGTCAAAGCATAGCATAACGTGGATTTTCCAAATAATGAATTTATAATTTGAATTTATAAACTTTATATATTCAAATAATTTGAATTTATAATTTTTTCCCCGGGAAGTTTTCCCAGGCTGCCTTGAGGCAGCCTGATCCAACCGACCGTCCTTCAAAGGTCCTGGACTACAACTCCCATTATCCCTGGAGATGGCAGAGGTTGTAGTCCAGTCCACCGCGGGAAGAAGGCTGGGGGTTCTGATTCAGCATGTCTGATTTGTATTTAGCAAATGAAACATGTCGATGGTCGGCCAAAGTAAGCCCAAGAGTTCAATGGCACTTCCTCCCAGTTCAGTGACTGCAGGCTGAGTGACCATGTCTTATCCTTGGAATATGGCTGTGATGGATGGCGCTCTCTCTCTCTCTAACCCCATCGAACTCAGGGATCGGCAACTACAGCCCTCCCAATGTTCTGAGCCGGCTTCTCCCACAGGTACAGGGACCCCAAAGATGCTGCTGCTGGCTGGGGATGATGGGATTGGCAGTCCAGCCGTCCTGAAAAGCTCCAGGTTGTACATTTTGCATCGGTCTCACAGGGGTCAGGAGGAAAAGCCTCGCAGCCGCAGCAGCATCCTCGCCTACTACCAGGTTGTTCAAGACATACCCAGTATCCTAACACGTGTCCTGTACGTGTGAATGCGATTTCCCTTTTGGGTAAACTAAGTTTCTAGAAGACCCGTGAACATAAGAAATTCCCCAATATAAAACCCAGGAAATCTTCAGCCTTGGCACCTCTCTGGCCCCACAGCCGTAAATAAACGTCCTCCACCTCCCATAGCTCAAGACCTACCGGGTAATCCACGTGGGCGCCCTTTCAGCTCGACCGGAAGTGCCTCTGGCCATAGAGACGAGGCAGAAGTCGAGAAAGAGCGCCCGGGAGCGAGCCCTTGTTCTACAGCGCCACCAGCTGAGCGCTATCAGAAGCGGTCGCCGTGTTAGTCTGTGCAAGCATATCAGGCAAAATTCAAACAAATCAAAGTAAAACAAAACAAGACAAAAATATATATGCCACTTTAAAGACTAACTATTATATTTTAATGTGACCTTTCGTGGACAAGTCCACCTAGTCAGACATATAGAAAAAATATGAAAAAGTATTTCATCCAACATTTCATTTTTCCCCCCGTATGTCTGATGAAGTGGACCTGTCCACGAAAGCTCACATTAAAATATAATAGTCTTTAAGATGCCACTGGTTTTTGTCTTGTTTTGTTTTACTTTGATTTGTTTCTTTGGATTTTGCCTGATATGCTGGGCGGTAGACACTCATTTTGCTGGGGATAAGTGAATCAGTGTATACTGAAGAGTGGTTGAAACTAAAGGGTGAACCAATGAAGTCCTATTTTATCTCTCCTGAGCACTTTCTACTGCAGGTCACAGATTCTCAGCTTGGTAGCCTTACCATACGAGAATAACAGTGGACCACCTTACTAGACTATTGTACTGATTACAGAAATAATGTATGCAGACATTTGTTCAGCATTCTTTTGAGCCTGCAGTCTTTCTTCCTTGGGAGCAGCCCCAAAGAATATAGTGAAACTGACTTTCTGAATGATGATGATGATGATGTGCTCTCAAGTTGATTCTGAATGGTGACCCTTTTCAGGGTTTTCCACAGAAGTGGTTGACCCTTTCCCTTCTTCCCGGGGTGCCCTGGGATCACTGTGCAGTTTGCCCAAGGCCACCCAGGCTGACTCTCCTAACAGGAGGGTCAGTGGGGGAATCGAACTCCCAACCTCTGGCTCCACAGCCAGAGCTCTAACTCACTGAGCTACCCAGCCAGCTCTTTTTGAATGAGCCTGCACTGAATGGTCTCATAAAATGCTATACAAACTCAGTGGGTACTTGTATCAATCAGAGAAAGAGAAAAAGGGAGAGTGTGTGTAAACAAAGAAGATTGATTGTAGACATTTCTCCCTTTGTTTTTATTTACAATTTCCCATTATGAAACATATTGGTATGTCATATCATTTCAGGGGGGCCAAACTGCCATTGGGCAACCAGTGTTTGAGGGGGTTTGTGTGTGTGTTTCTAAACACACCTGCTCAGTTTATTCCCTCTATGGTTATTTTATTTTTTTTATAGCAGGGCAGAATGAATGCCAACCTTCAGCTGGTTGAAAATACAGACAGGTACCAAAGCACAGGAGACAAAAAAAATAGTTTCAAGGATTGTTTAAGAAAATGGCCTTCTCAGCCACACTAGACGCTGTTCCAAGTCCTCCATTCAGAGCACGTTACCATAGTCTCTTGAGACTGAAGGATGCCTAATCTTAAGAAAATGATGTGCACATCACACAGAAATAAATGCTATTCAGTCTTAAAAGAGGCCAGAATACCTGTTAAAAAAATACCTGCCCACCTAAAGAACTTTTGCTCTCTTTCCTTCCCGAAGGGGTAACATCCAGGTTTTCTAACTGGATCCTCGGGCCAGCATTTAGCAGAACTGTTGGTATGTAAAAGACAGAATAGTACATGGAAGTATGGAGGGTTGGGTGTAAAGATGTAAAATTTCCGAAAATTTCCATTTTTTCTGGAAAAAGAACAGAGAACAAAAATGGTTTTTTACCAGAAAAAAAATGGAAATTTTCAGAAATTTTACATCTCTAGTGGGGTGGAACAGCCAGTGTGGTGTCATGGACAGAGTGTCGGATTAGGAATGAGGAGACTCAGGTTCAAATCCCGCTCAGAAACTCCCTGGAGAGTAGCCATGGTGGGCCACTCCTTGAATATTTCACATGCCTTTTAAAACCAGCTTTCTGGGGATAGACAGAGACAAAGATAAAAAGGATAAATCCAAAATGACTAATATATTGTGCCCTAAACATCTTGCTGGCTGTAGGAAGTGGCATTTCAACCTGTATAAGGTGTGGGAGGGAATGTACAAAATTTGAGGAACCAGTGAATGATATTATTATAGGGAAAGGGGCGTGGCCATCTGAGGAACTCTAACTGGCCAGATTTGGCCCCGGAGTCTGATGTTCCACACCCCTGAATTGTTTTTCCTGCTGAATGCCCCAAACAAAAACAAAAAAAATTCTCACAGCTCTAGTTTGGGAATCTAACAACATGAATATTCACAACAGTTTCCAACCCGGTTTTCTCCATCTTTGCTCTTCAAGATTGCTGGAGGCATCCCTTCCGTCTGGTTGTGCAGCCTCCCTTCTCCTGTGCTGGAGCGCACAACCAAAATTAGTTTTTTAAAAATTACTTTTTAAAAAAATAGCAGTGTGAATCCCTTTAAACATAAACATACCTACGCAACTCTGTCCATAAAGACACCGTTTCTCTCCACGCCCTATAATTTATAAGAATGGAATAAGATACTATTTCCAAACAGTAGTGCTTTTAGCTGAATGTTCACAGTATATAATAGCTGCAACCACTAGTTCATATTACCCAGAAAGGGACATATCCACATTATGGATGTTAAATCATTGTTCCCTCTTCCCAAGGGATCCTGGGAAGTGTAGTTTTGTGAAAGGGGAAAGTTTCCCCAGAATGTTTTTTTAAAAAGAGAGAGAGAGAGAGAGAGTTGGAATATTTGATATGAAGATTGAAGTGTAGAACCACTGGACAGGTATTAAGGGGAAAACTCAGCATCTAGTATTCCCAAAACGAATGGTCTTTGCAGGAATCATCATATCCATGCAGGAGGAATTGAGATACTGATGCCTGGGATGCATTACGCAAAGACAACGGGGGGAAAAAAAAGGAACAAAGACAGTAGAAACAATTTGTGTCCCATTTAGTTGTGTTGTGACAACCCAGGTGTGTCAGCAAGAGAGACACAGGATCGTTGGATAAACTGCTCCACAAACATCAGCACAGGTCCATCTTGTGTTGAATCTCCATGACATCACTTCTTGACGAGGGCAAAAAAAGACAAAAACTAGCACAGTGTGTTTTACAGGGAGTCCGTTCTGAAGTTGCCTCCAGAATTAACTTCAATTTAAGGAATGGAACCAAGTTATACAGTCCCCAACAGGCAACCTCGGCAACTCTCTGTTCTGAGTTTACCCCCAAACGGATGTCGGGTTAGAAAGAGGAAAGTAACGGGGAAATACGGTATTCATTCTTCACCTGCGGCCCTCAGAACGGCACCAGATAGCTGAAGAAAAACCCCCGTGGATGAAGGGTCTGTCTTTCTCCCTCTCGCAGCACAGAATCGAGTGCGAATCTTTCACTACGACACCTGCTCGGTCGGCCTCATTTGAATGTCACCGATCTGAAAAAGACCATTGAACACTCGAGCTGTCAGTTTGTCTTTGTGAGGCGATAAAGAGAAAGCCTGAAGAACGACAGGAGGTTGGTTTTCTCCATTTGGAGAGAAGCTTGAGGAAGTTGAGGTTTTTTTAGACTTCCATTCCCAGAATCTTAGAAATTCTGGGAGCACTAGTTGAAAAATAGAATCCGAAATGTCATCCAGAAATGTATAGTTTACAGTCTCCTGTCTGGGGACTCTTTAAATCTTCCAAGCACATCCCCTTGGTACGCTTTCAGAAATAACAAAATGGTGCCACAGCCTTCTCTTCCCAGTGTTTTTTTAGCCACATCCATGACCCAAATTATTTCACTGCCTGAGGCAAAGGGCAGGGTTTATCCACCCACCCAAATTCTATATATGGAAACAGAACCGACAAGCAACTTCAGGTGCACTACCCCACCTGAGGGAAAGAAACAGGTCTTTCTGAGTCAAGACGGAGTTTTCCCCCCCTCTTTAGTGTGGACGTTGGTTCCCAGAAGATTCATCTAACATGACCAGGGGTGGAAAAAGGCCTTCGTGGGAGTTGTCTTCCAAAATCTCAGGAGGGCCGTACTGCTGTCCTATAGGGGGCTCCTCCAGATACAGCTGGCCGTACATGAATGCCATCTTGCTGCTTCATTTGGATGATCCTTTACCCCAGGGATGGGAGCCACGTGCCCCCTGGACTGCATGCAGCCACCCAATGCAGCCCCGTTAACAATGATAATCATGTGCCGATAAGTCAATTCTGACTTATGGCGACACGGTCTTCAGGGTTATCTTGTTAAAGAATACACAGAAGTGGTTTTTACCATTCCTTTCCTCTAGGGGCGCTGTGGGACTGTGCAGCTTGCCCAAGGCCACCCAGGCTGGCTCTTCTCCCAAGAGGCACCGGGCCGGGGGGGGGGGGAGTCGAACTCCCAACCTCTCGTTCCGCAGCCAAATACCTAAACACTGAATTGGTGGAGTCCTCTTGCCCCCCTCCCCGATAACAGGGGGAACTGAGATCTAAAAATGAACAATTTGCCCTCTATTTCATGGCGCGCACCTTTTTGAGCACAATATACCATTTATTGTTTTCAAAACCTGAAACGGCTGGGACTTGCTAAGATCCTGGGCTGGTAGAAAACAGGATGGGGGGAATAGCGGGTCAACCCTGGTTGACGTTCTCCACACCAACCGTCTGCCACTTCTGGGGAGCATTTCTGGTGGCCTGTGGGCTTCTGTCTGGAATTTATGTCACTTACAGTCCATTTCTGGCTCCCTTTCGTGGCTCTGAGCAAAGTTTAAATTCCCAGAAGCACTGAGGCTGAGAATCGGCCGAATTCAGCCAGCGATCATGATCTCTCTTCTCCTCCACGCAGAGAAAAAAGAGGAGGGTTGGTTGTCTAGGAACTGGCCCGAAGAATGCTCCAATCCAAACGAAAGGGTAACCCTCCAGGGCCCTGTTTTTCTGGGAAAAGGAGCTGAGGTGGAGGCTTAAGAGATGCCAATTAGGAAATATGAGATCGAGCGAAGGGAAAACTTCCTCTATTCTCTTCTTGAATTATACAAGAGCCGAGGCTTAGTCTTAGTCAGAATTGTACAAATTGCATTTTGGATGGCAGCTTCCAAACTTGACTACCTGGCTCTCTGGCTACAGAGAGGAACGTTCCCAGCTCTCTACTTACCTGGACGTGAGGAGGAGCGCTGAGGACATATATGACCGCGTTGGCCAGATCTTCGGCTTTTAGACACTGGAAAAAAGAGGAAAAAGCAAAGTATTACAGATTAGTTTGAGGCTGTAGGGTGGCCATGAGGACAGAGGTTCAAGCTTGAAGATACTGTAAGGTGGTTCCTGACCTGAGGTCCCCAGATGTTCTTGGACTACAACTCCCAGAAGCCTTCACCACTCACTGTGCTGGCCAGGATTTCTGGGAGTTGTAATCCAAGAACATCTGAGCTACCCAAGGATGGGAACCCCTGGCCCGACAACTGTTCGGCTTTTCCATCAACGGGCAGGGGTAGCCCAAGATGTTTTAATCATGACATCCAGGGGCCATCAAGTCAACTTATGGCAACCCTTTTCATCATTTTCCAGGTAGAGAATACTCAGAAGTGGTTCACCATTCCCTTCTTCTGGGGGTGCCCTGGGACAGTGCCGCTTGCCCAAGGCTACCCAGGCTGGCAGATTAATTCAGGGGTGCAGAGCACATGCACATACGCCTGCGTATGTGAACCCACACACCCACGCAGCTCTGCCTTTCCAAAAACCTTCATCCCCTCTCCTCTTCCACCAACACCCAAAATCCACAGGCTCCACAGCCTACCGTAATGCTTTCATACGTTGCTGCCGCCTGCTCTGGATCGTTATCGTGGAGTTTAAAAGCAAATCCAGTTTCTACCAGTCCTGGAGATATACACTAAGAAAAGAAAAGGGGAAGAGGAGAGAAAAAGAAGAAAAGAATTAAAACAGTATCCTAGGAGAATTAGCAACTCTTTCCCCCATTACAAAGCCAACAAAGTAACCTTTGCTCCATCATCATCATCACATCATCATTAGTGAAAAAGCAGGGAAATGCCAGGGGGAAATCCCAACCACAATAGTTGCTTCAAACAGGCAAAGACGTACTGAAATGATCATTTCTGGACACGGGAGAGGGCCTTCTCTGTTGCTTCTCCCAGACTGTGGAACTCCCTCCCACTGGAGGCCAGCTGGGCCCTAACTTTGCTGTCCTTCGGCAAGCAGGCCAAGACCTTTCCCTTCAGGGAGGCTGTCCCTCAATGACTGGTTAGCTGAGTGGGGCTCTTAAATGGATCGTTGTGCCTTACTGCTTCGAACATGTTGCTTTTGTTTACCATTTTCTAGTGTAGAATTCATGTGATCCTTTTTAGTTATTTGTATACTCATTTTTTAAAGTTTTTAAATATTGTCTTTTCATGGTGTAAGCTGCCTTGGGTCCTTTTTATCCACTATTAACTGGTTGGAATGGCTCTCCAGAAGGACAACCAGAGAAGCGTCCTCTATAGCCCCAGCTTTGCCCAATTCCTTTTCAACCAGAAGAGGCCAGATGTTGACCGTGGGAGCGGCTCGCCCTGCAACACGGGTGGTCAACGGCAATGCTACGACTCCCGCCCACCAGCTGGACTCACCGTGGCTCGTATATGCGTCTTGGCTTCTCTGAGTTCTTGCCGTAGCCCTTCGGTCAACGCCGTGACGGCGTATTTGGTGGCGCTGTAAAAATGCACGACGGACTGAGGGACCACACTGTGGCCATTCATGCTGGGAAAGAACAGGGGAGCAAAAGAGCCAGAAGTGAACAAGTGAAAAAATTGGATACAGATGGCGGGTGTTTTTTTTTTTTTAATTATTAAAAAGAAACCTGCTTTTAGTGAATATTTGGATCTGCTTCTAATGAATGCCTTGAATCCGCTCTTAAATGTTTTTAATCGTTTTAATCTACAGTAGGATCCCCTGTATCTGTAGGGAATTGGTTCCAAGCCCCTCCCGTAGATGCCGAAACCGTGGATAATATGATAAAAGAAAAAAAAAATACAGAATTTCCCCCCATGTATTACCAGAATTGGCCACTAGAGGAGGCAAGAGATCAGGCTATGTATTCTTCAACAACAAAAACACAACATGGTCTGTGCCTCCCTTCAGTGGCCAATTCTGGTAAATATACTGAGAATATACGTATTTCTTGTTTTCTTCTTTTAATATTTTCAGACTACAGATAAAAGAAACCACAGATATCGATCCCGCGGATACGGGGGTCCGACTGTGTAGACATTCATATAAGGAGCTCTGCTGGGGAGAAAAGCAGTAGACAGCTGCTCGTAAACAAACAAACCATTTAGGACATGAGCCCCAGCAAAACTAACTTCTGATGTTACCGCCTCCCCACCAGCCCTTTTGGACTACAACACCCATCTTCCCCACCTAGCACGCACCCACAGGTCTCCTACCTGTTGATGTTAATGATATGGCCATCATCAACGTTTCTCTCTTTCATAGACTGGTAAGCTTCCCGTGTGCAGATGCTGACCGCCATCACGTTGACCTGAAAGAGCAGACGGGGAGAGCTGTTTACAGACACATCGATCAGAGCTTGGAAAAGTTTTTTCTTTTTTTAAAGGACTACATCACCCATAATCCTTTAGCCAGTATGACATTCCATGCCTTTGGGGAAATGCTAGCTTGGTGTGATGAGAGTTGCAGCTTCCCCCCCCCCCCCGCCTTTCTCCTTAAAAGGGCCTGAGGCAGCTTCCACCATTTAAAGGACAATATTTAAAAGCTGAAAGCAACAAGCATGCAAATATTTTTAAAGAATTAAACAGAGATTATATTAAAAACAGTAAATAAATTCAATACTAAAAGCACAAAGTTATCTGAGGTGGCCTGTCTGAAGCACGCTAATCCCTTAAAAATGAGGTTTTGCCGCCATGTGGGGGGGGGGGGGAAGAGTGTCCAAAGATCAACGCAGAGTCCGGCCAAGGAAGTGTTCAAAGAGGACGGGTGCAAACCAATAGCCCCATTGCCCAGGGCTGGGAGTTCCCCTGCTGGAACCGGGAAGACCCAGGCGGAAAAGAACTTTGCCCCAGAACTGTTTGGGCTGCCAAGTTGCAAACAAACTCTTGGCAGGGCCAAGGAGGAGGAGGAGGATGGGGGTTGTAATCCAAAGCTCCTGGAGGCCAACGGAATGGCAGCTTGCATCAACCCCAAGCAAGATCACAAGGAGTGGCTGGGGACAACGGGAGTTGTGGTGCACCGGGGGCAATCGTCATCATCAAGAAATTGAGAATGGCATTTCTAGACCCCTCAAAGGGAAGGCACAATTCTTCTTTAAAGGAAGGACTGCTCAGTGGTTTAGCTCTCTGACTGCGGAGCCAGCGGTTGGGAGTTCAGTTCCCCACTGTGCCTCCTAGGATCCGAATGCTGCAACCCCCAAGATCCCTGATGCCACTACACCCCTGAATGCAGAGAGCAAAACAAGGGGAAAGGGTTGCATTGGCCTCCCACCCCTCGTGGATCTTCCCAAAACATCTGGCTGGCCAAAAGGTCCTGGGATAAGAAGGACTCCTTGGGTTTGTCCCACCCTGCACCCTCCAGTTCTCTCAGAATTAGACCCGTTTGGATCCAGGGAGGGAATGGAGCACCAGCACTGTGTCTCCCAAACCTTCTTGGTGCAGAAGCCAGAACAGCAGTGGTGCAGAGCCTACCGGGGCAGGGGGAGGGGGAGTAACCCTCACAACTCTTCCATGCCTTGACCTCCTGTGACATCACAACAACCCAACCCTCTGACATCAGAAGGATCCACCTCTTGGCCTCAGGTTTTGGCCCCTAAATCGCATGGAATGGGGATGCTGTTCTGCTGGCTTTAGTCATAAAATCTCTTTGCAAGTTCTGCTGCCTTATTGGTCCCCCACGTCGTCGGCCTTGGATCCATTCACAAATCCCGGTCTTCTCTACTCACATCGATCATGGTCCTCCAACCCTCCGTCTTGCCGGACAGCAAGGGTTCTGGCCGCGCCAAGCCGGCGTTGTTGATGCACACATCCACGCCTTGGTGGAGGGTCTTGATGGCGGAGAACATGGAGAGGATTTCCTCCTCGACCGAAAGGTCACACTTGTAGGGGATGAGGACCCCCGGATAACCAGCGCTCTGGCACTCCGCTGCCAATTTCTAGAACAGAACAAGAGGAAAGAGGAAACGGAGAAGGTCAAGATCAAAACCGGGCATGATCGGAAGGCCACAGGGGAGATCATGACCTTCCTGCTATAAGAGAAGAATGAGGCAAGATAAAATTCAGTGGCAGCTGGGTAGATGGGATGTGTAGTCCCCAGAAAATGAATTATGGGAATTGTAGCCCCTAAAAAAGAACTGCAGGGATTGTAATCCCCCAAAAAAGAATTCTGGGACGTGTAGTCCCTTCCAAAAAGCAATTTCCCCAAGCTCTGATGAAAGCCGGTCATTATCAGAAAGTACTCCGAAAGAGGATCTAAGAAAGAAGAAAACTTTTAAATGGCTTCCCCTTCTCTTTCCTTTATGGTTTGCTCAAGTCACACGTCAGGCTGCCCTATCTCTGCCCCATGTCAAGATTTCAAATATTTGTCAGAGATGGCCACCGTGGGGCTCAGAAATCTTCTGTTCTGGCTTCCAGCTGGCGCAGAGAGACCAGAAGCCCTTCTCCTCAGAGATGTGAGGCAAGTTCACGGCACAAGAGTTTTCTGCGAGCCGTCTCTCTCCATTAGCCCCGTCTTGCCCAAACTGGCCTCCCTGTTGCCCAGAATACAGTCAATAATAGAAGGAGGGACAGAGGTGCGGTGGGACAGAAAAACGGAGCTGTGCACACAGGATGTAGAAGTAACTAACAAACAGTAAATACATCATCCTCTCCAGCCAGCACAGCTCATAGTGAGGAACGATCAGAGTTACAATCTGGAGAATTATATACAGTATTTCCCAACCATGCTATAGGGCAGACTCAGATATGGTAACTTTCCTTCACAAGGAAGTAGCTCCGACCTTTGATCCACGTGGCTGTCCTCTTCTGCACCTCTCCTGCATGTTGACCTGAACCTCACACAGTATCCCATACGTGGTCACTCTACAGATGTGTATAATCGAGGGGGTTCACCTAGATGATCTCTAAGGGACCTCTGAACACCGAGTGCGAGCAGGCACAAATAATGTTCCTAAATCTCTTGATGGCTATCTCTTTGGCCATGGGATGTTAAAAGGTTTTCCCTGTTTTCTCTGAATAGGCAATAATTAATTTTAAAAAATTAGAAACCGTGCCGATCAATCACAATGTTGGGTTGTAAGAACCGATCTGTAGTACCGCTAGGTCAGGAGAATTATGGGTGATATTCCCTCAAGAGCATTTAATCCAGCGCTTTTGGGATGGCAAGTGTTCTGGCAGAGCCTCAGCGAAGCACTCTGAGGCAAAACTGGAGATTAAAGTTCACGCAGCTCAGCCCTGTCAAGATGGAATTGATTCGGGTGGCAGGATAGCTAAGGGTAAAATGGTACACAAACACACAGACACACACTTAAATCAACTCACTTTCCATCCTGATCAATTAAGAGCAAACCAACTCAGAACCCGGGAAGAAGTCTCGCTTTGTATTACAATTCCCAGACTCCACTAGCCGCGTTGGGATTTGTAATCCCACAAGCACTTTTTCCCCAGCTCTGGCTTTCGACGGTCACGGCCACCTTTCATTTTGACGTCCGTGCTATATTTTAATTGCCATTTTGAAAAGAATTAAGTTAAGCAACCTGCCCTCTTGAAGCCTCACCTCCAGAAAAGGTGGGATGTAAACAGAGTGAGCTTCGACATGAATAAATGTTAAATAGCACTCAATAGGACCAGTACAAAAAGCAGAGAACTCGTGATCATGATCAATCAATGCCGCTGATTGCTTTAATTAAAACAAAACACAGCCATCGCAAAGTCAAATGCAACAAGAGTCTAGAGACAGTGAAAAATTCAACATATTTTATTTGGCAAGGGGTTTCATGGAGTGCACTAGAAGGGTAGCTCAGTGAGTTCAGCACCTGGCTGTGGAGCCAGAGGTTGGGAGTTCGATTCCCCACTGGGCCTCCTGGGAGAAGAGCCAACCTGGGTAGCCTTGGGCAAGCGGCACAGTCCCAAAGGGTCTGCAGAGAAAGGAAATGGTAAACCACTTCTGAGCTGGTTGGATAACTTGGTGATTTAGTTATCTGGCTGAGGAGCCAAAGGTTGGGAGTTTGATTCCCCACTGGGCCTCCTGGGAGAAGAGCCAGCCTGGGTAGCCTCGGGCGAGCTGCACAGTCCCAGGACACCCCAGAAGAAGGGAATGGGGAACGATTTCTGAGTATTCTCTACCTAGAAAACCCTGAAAAGGGGCACTATAACTCAGCATGGACTCGATGGCACACGATTATTACTATTATTTTTTAATGGACTGCAGGAAAGCATATCTGACAAAGGGAGCTGCTGACGACGAAACCAGATGCCAAATACCACGGTGTCAAATCATTGTTTATTGCGACTCATAGGTTACCCTGCAGACCTTTGATTAGGATTGGATACAAATGAAACCACTGGGTTGTTTTGTTTTTTTTTTAAATAGAGGAATGTAACTCTGGTCTAGAAATCTTTGACCTTGGTTAAAACCATAACTATTGAGGTGGGTTTTTTTTTAAATGCTTCTTATTTTCCTCTGTTAACCGGGGGGGGGGGGGGGGGGGCAACCTCAGGTCCAGGACTTTGATATTTCATGCTTTATCCGCGCACACACACCCCTCCATACCGCCAAGCGGTGGAATCCAGACATCATGTGACATCTCCTCTCATTCTGAAACCTTCTCGCAGACATCCGGGGCTGACAGGCCATAGACGGGATGTTCGTTCTCATTAGCATCAAAGCCTTCCAGAAGATGAGGGGAAAAGGGCATCGGCAAACAGGGAGGGGGTAATGTTTGAGCTGGCGGAATAATTAACCGCTCTCGGCCAGCCCGGCTGTACATCTCTTCCTTTTGTCTCCTGCTTCCTGCGTAGCATTCAGGGGAGACTTTGGAATTATCAGGATGAAAACCCGATGGAGAGGAAGAGGAAAAGAATTTTTAAAAAGTAAGGAAAATGTTGTGGCCTAAATCCAACAGTTCGCTTCCACCCCCATAGACTCAAGGAATTAGTAAAAGGTCAACCAACACCACAGATTCAATGGGTTTACTCAGGAACTGGAAACAGACTCTTTGATTTTAGGACACCTTTCATGGGACGGTGTAGGAAAATGAGCTGAAAACAGCTTAGCCTTAGACCACAGTATGGTAGGTTTTTTTTCCGGGAAGAAGGCTTCACGGCCAGCTTGCGAAATATAGACATCTCAGCTCTTTTTTCTCTTCATGTTTTCATGACCATTGACTACACCTTTGACTACACAAAATGATGACAATAATTTTGTGCTGCCAAGCCGGTTCTGATTAAGGCAGCGCTTTCTAGGGTTTTTGAGGTACAGAGCACCTCAGAAGTGGTTTACCTGTGGCTTGCTTGCAGCTGAATGAGTGCCCGTTCTAAAACCTGATTTTTACTTCTTTCCACAATTTACTTCCCAATTTCTTACTGCCACTGAGGGGACTAAAGGTCACTATCCAAACGTATGTCCATAAGACTTCCACACTAGGAAGTTTCACTAGGAGGACTGTGCAAGGAGAAATAGCAAGACTAGCCTTTATGAGTTAAACCAGATATTAAGGAAATATATATTCCCTCTCATGAATCAATTTTCCTTGCTGGAATTCCCCAGAGATATGGGCCTGAGAAATCAGACTTGAACTCTATGCCCCTGTTCACCTTTCAGTGATCAATCAGAAAGCCCAACACGCTAAATGCAAGATACAAGGACTTTTCCAGGCTCTGGGCAGGAATATGCAGGATTATGCAATGGCAAATTAGGAAAATCGTTCCAAATGCTGGAAGCTATAAAGGGCAAGGCCAGCTTTCTTTCTGCAGCACAATCCAGACAAAAGGGGCTGAATCACCCCCAGTGGTACTTAGGAGGGCCTGACAAGGAACATGCATCTTCTTCAGGATGCTACATGAGCAATTTTTGGTGCTAATAACATTCTTACCACTGCAGGGCTGAAACTCAGCAGGGCAGTGAAAACAAGGTGTGCGCTCCCCACGCACCTTGTTTTGGGATGGAAACTTAGGGGTTTTTGCTGCTGCAGCGCCAAAATTCAGTGGGGCAGAAGCACAAAAACAAGCAAGGCCACATGTGGCTTATACCTGCACCTACTTTACTCACTCAGCTTCCAGAACCAGAAGAGAAACATCAGTACACAGTTTTTGAAATAATCTGTTGATATGCAAAACGTTTTGGTCACCATTGCATCCTATCCCATCCTTAAGATGGTTCCAACCACATCATGGAAAGCCCAAGCCAAATGATCCCTACCCAAGCTGGGATGACCTCCGTGCCCGACATTTGATACACAAGACCGACTTCTCTGAGATATGGACTCTCCTTTCTCCACAGGGCTGCTGGACAGCTCAGTCATTTAAGCATCTGGTTGGGAGTTCGATTCCCCCACTGGGCCTCCTTGACTCCATGGTCCCTAAGGGTCCCTTCCAGCTCTGCTAAGATGATGGTGGTGATGATGATTCAAAACACCAGGCACAGTCAATCAAAATTATAAAAACATTGACTGCTATTATATAACTCATACAAGTTTTAGCCAAAAACCTAAGTATCTGTTAAATATTGGCACAGTATGTAATTAACAGATACTTAGGTTTTTGGTGGTTGTGGTTGTTGTTGCTGCTGTTATACTCTTAGTGACTGTGAGTAAGATGAACCTTCCTCCCTTAACCATGGCATAAGAATACTCAAATACCTCTGAAATACCAAGCCGTACACAGCTTTTAACTCACCAGCGTACTTCCCCCAACTTCTGGTTTCTGATATATACCTGATTCTTAAAGCTTGGCCCCACCCCAAGGTCGATGACCTTGCGAGACAGGATTGCAGGAACAGCCAATAACGCCGACAGTTCCTTGGGTGTGTACTATGGGAGCTAAATATAGATTGGACCCTGAACTCCAAGATAGGAGTCCCTAGAGCTATTTTCAGTAGACATTATCTTTCTAAGGCAAGCATCTACCAAAACTAGCTTTTCAAAGAGTCGCTGTTTGCCAAGTTCCTCATAACCCGGCAGGGCCGGCCCTACCGTGAGGTATGGTGAGACGGTCAGATTTATGACCTTGTGCAGTAACAAATGGTTGATTTCTTTGTTCCTGCGCCATTTTATGGGGGAGAAGAATTTGCGGGAGCTTCTGCTACATGTCTCTTGAGTCCTGTGCCTCTAGGTTTGGGGGGGGGGGGGTGCTGCTCTGCCTCAGGCGGCCAAATGTCTTGAGACGTCCCATAACTGCATTAGAAGAAAAGTGTCAATAATGAGAATGGTTTGGCAGCGGACGAGGCTGCCTTAGGAGGTAATGGGTTGAGACACTTCAGAGTGAGCACTAGTTGGCCCTTTTTCAACGATGCTGTAATTGTGCATTTCCTCACAAGCAGAAGAGTGCGAGCGAGGACACCTCTGGAGGTGCCAAATGCCACATTTCAACCCCTCCCAAATCCTCTCCTGGATGCAGCACAAGGTGGATCCTTTCTGGGTTCTCACAAGAGGGCAGGGCGTGAAAACAAGATGCACCGTGTGCATCTTGTTTTCAGAGTAGAAATGCATGTCTAGGAAGCTTGTGGAGGTATAATTCTTTTTTGGGGGGGCTGCAAAAATAATAGGGTGACAACAGGGGTTCTGGCTCTTCCATAGAGGAGGAGGAGGAGAGTCTTGCCTATCTTTTAAACCAGAGAAAAATTCTGTGCAATACTTTTAAAAAATGGTCAAGCTATGGTGTCACGGGGAAGGGGTATGGCCATCAGAAGGAAGCGTGGAAGAACAGATTGGGACCCCAAGAGGGCCAGATTGAGTCCCAGGGTTGTATGTTCCCCACCCCGACGCTGTACTTCTGGTCCTCAGTTCTAGTCTGGACGGCGCCTGAGTAGCTGCCATACCTGTCATAAAATAGGAGGGTGAATTTTTACAGCTGATCGTTGAGATCTTTCTTCCACCTTCCTGGCATGCCAATGCCTTTTCTGTCCCGAGCCGAGCCGTTCCCCCACAGAGCCGTCTGGGCTGCTCGGCCCCAGAGTCCGTAATGCCACGCTGATCATGGCCTCATTTCGCCGTCAGCTTGTACCTTGGCAGTGCCACCCAGGACCATAAACAGCACCTTTGATCAGGGCCGCTATCAAGGACATCTCTCGTGTCTTTAAGCAGATGTCCTTTTTCCAAACCACAGAACTGCAGCAGCACAGCTTGGAAAAGTTACTCTTTTGGACTATCGTGCCCCGGATCTTACAGCCAAAGATTTTGGGAGGTTTGTGAGCTCCCAAAGGGATCCCTCTTAACAATTTTCCAGATTTCATTGTTTGTTGCCCCCGCTCAGTGCTGTAGAGGTGTCAGGGGTCAGAAGGTTGGGATTCTGTCATGAGAAGAGATAAAATCATCCGCCATCACTACCACCACCTAACATTCTCAGCCTAGCCTAGTTAGAACTTGGAAGCACCAAGTATTTTGGTTGGATTGGTCTTCAATGGGCAATTCAGATTCCTTAGATCTACAAAAGACTCGTCCTTGATGGAGATGCAAACTGGTGGAACTAACTGGTCAATGTAGACCAATGTACCAGTTTTGAACTTTCCTTGCAGGCATGGCGATGGGAACTCTCATGATCGGTGCCTGCTTTTCAAAAGCTACTATGCTACTGCCCGTACGGGAGCAGGATTTGGAGCACAGAAATGAAGAAGAGCAGGCGACAAAACTAGATTTCTGCTTAGTATTTGAGTATTGTTTTGGTTTTTTGAAATTGGGAGGCTAAAGCCCAACATCAACAAAACCGAGGTCGCTTGCTTTCACCCGAGCAACAGACATGCCAACTTGTACTCCGAAAGTGGAACTTAGGAATCGGTTGCTAAAAGTCCAGCTGTAATGGCAGGATTTGAACTCAGCTCTCTCTGATCCTGGTTGGCCATTCTAACCACAGAACAACGTCCTTCCAGAAACAGAACGGCAAGCCAAATGAATGATGCGCCTTAGAGATTACAACGAATGGAGCTGCACAATTAGTTCATTTACAGTAATTCTTCCAGCAGGTTTTGTTTTCCTGTTATATGCTGCCCTACCACCCACCGAGGTGGGTTATTAATAAATGAATTAGTGCTGACAATTTATCAGTAATAGGCCTAGTTAAATGAACACCACTATTGCAGCTAAATGCTTCACCACCAGCAATTCTCACCACCTCAATGCAAAAGCTGTAAAGCAGCAAAAATTTAATATTTCCATATCCCTCGGGAACTCCATGGTTTTGGTGTGCTTTATACCACCTGCTTCTTTCTTATCAAGGAGTGGGGGAAAAACTGTTAGTATTTCTGTGGCATTCTAATAAAACTGACTTTCTAAACTTAAACCACAGAGCTATCCCACAGTTCTTCCTTGCCGGAGTCAGTTTTGTGTCTTAGCCTGCCAAAACCTTGTATTCTGCACCAGACCACCAGAGGACAGATCAGGAGGTGGTTCCTGAAGTCAGCAGGAGAATATCATTCCTCAGATTCCATCATCCTACACCCCGGTTCACCCACGGATGCTCTATGAAGCTCCCCAGGTACCATGAAGGCACATTAGCCCTGCTGCTGGTCCCCCACAAAGCCCCCCGGCTGCTTCCCTCTCTTGGGGGACAGAGTCGTGTGCATCACACAGCTTGTCCCGCAACCCCTGAATTTGCCTGCTGCCCTCAGGAGTGAAGAGGCAGTGCAGTGTAGTGGATAGGGAACCAGACTGGGACTCCGGAAACACGAGTTCATATCTCTGCTCAGCCTTTGGAGGAAGCAAATATAACACCACTCTTTGAACAGCCCACCTGTCTCAAAAACACTAACAAGGTCGCCCACTTCTCCAGTGTTGAAATAAGGCTCAGGGGCCAGTCTAATCAGATTCTATGCATGGAAGAGGAATGCCTTTCACCTCAGGCTGGCAGGGAGAATTCTGGGGATTGTTACTCCAAGGTCTGCTTGTACTTTCAGAAAGACATCAAATCCCCTTTTAAGCCGGCAACCATCACAACATATCAGAACAGCTTATTTCATCATGTTAACTTCTGAAAATCTCTACTCCGAAGTTTAAACAGACACACACACATATAGCTTGGAAACATCAATATTGACCTCCACCACAATAGTCCTGTGATATCTCGAATGCGGCCCCCAAGCACAAATAGAACATCCAACAAGCGTTAAGCCTTCAATGATTTTTTGGAAACTTTGTCCTGTCAAGATGACTGATTTTTCCAAAACAGTAAAACACACAAACACGTCACAACCTAAATAGTGCTTTCTCTAAATTAAAAGTCTTCTGGCCTTACCATCTCTGGCTGACAAACTCAGTGCTTTAGGGTCTCTGGCGGCAGAGCCAGAAGTTGGAAGTTCGATTCCCCCCCGCCCCGTGCCTCCTGGGAGAAAAGCCAATCTGGGTAGCCTCGGGCAAGCTGCACAGTCCCAGGGCACCCCCGGAAGGAGGGAATGGAAAACCACTTCTGCATATTCTCTGCCTGCAAAACCCTGAAAAAGGGTTGCCCTAAATCAGAATTGACTTGATGGCACATGGTTACGGATCTCTGCTTGTCTGGTGAGACTGCGGGAAGACAAATTATGCCATTTTGACTTGATACAATTCCTCTTCACACCCCAATGGGCTACAACTCCCAGAAATCCTGGCCAGTGCAGCTGGTGGTGAAACTTTCCGGGAGTTTTAGTCCACGAACATCTGGGGACCCAAGGTTGGGAACCATGGGCGTTCCAGTCCCACACCACCGGGAAGAACACAGGCCATCCTTCCTTATCCAGCTGTGACATCTGAATCTAGAACTTGGAACCGTTCCCTTCCCGGACTGCCTTTTCTAGCTGCTCTGCTTTATTTTTCTTTGCTTATACTGCACATGGCAGAAATTCAATATAGGACCATTCTCCTGGAGCAATAAACATGCTGCAGTCCTTTTGCGAAGTGCAGGATTGATCCCTGAAAGCAGTCATCATTGGAAGCAAGGTGACCTGGAAAAGCCCTAGGACTGTATTTCCTTTTATCCTTTCTTCTTCTTCTTTTTTGGCAATAATTCCAGCACGGATTCAGAAACCCTCTTCCTTCATTTGCAACCGGATCAAGCCTCCAAGAGGCTTCAGAGGCTCGGAAAGAGTCACCTGTCCTATTAAAGCCATCCCACCTGCACCCCGAAGGGAAAGTTAAGTGGGTGCCGCCCATGGATCAGCAAGGAGCCGGTCCTAAATGTGCAATGCCTGGCCTGACATCCAAGGCAGGAAGGCACATTTTAAATCCGGCCCTACAAGACAAGACCCCTTCCCTTCTCCACCCCGCCACCCTTTCAAGACGAGACCAGAAAAGAAGCTTAGAGTGTGCCCTTATTTTTAATGACACAGAAAATCTCTTTAAAAGTATATTCCCCGGACCTAAAGAAAAAGGGGGAGGATGCTCGGGGGGCTATTTTCGGATCCTTCCCTTCTTCAGACAAAAGGAGATGAATCCGAGTAACCCCCCCCTTCCTTCCCCCGACAGGTGCTCAGCCTCCCCGTTCCCTGCACTTCTCACCTCTCCGGCCCAGACACGTGTTCCCTGGGCAGGGAGGCCCCCACGGCGGATCCCCCTCCCCCTCCCCACAGCACTAGGCCGGAGGGGGTCCCCCCAGCATTGTCTCCCGAAGGATGACAGGCCGAGAGAGAGGAGAGGGGGGGGGGAGCAGAGATTTCCTGCTCCAGGCTTCAATATCATCTTCTCTGCGAAGGGAAAGAAAGAAAACTAAGAGGGAGGAGGCTCTTCCCCCCCCCATAAAAAGACACCCCCATCTTTTCCTCCCCTCCTCCGGATCTCCCCTTGGTTAGTCCTGAACCAGTCCCACCCAAGGAATCCCCCGCTTTTCCACCCAGCCCTCTTTCCTAGCCCAAGTCCCCCCATCTCTCTTTCCTCTCCCCGGGCCCCCCCCTCCCTGCGTTTAGATCCCCCCTTTTTTTTCCCCCTCCCTCTCCCCTCCCCTCTTCCCCCTTTTCCTCCCCTTGCCCCCCTCCCTCCCTCCCTCCCTCCCGGCCCCTGCCTTCTCCCCTCTTTTCCCCGGGGCGAAGTCCTCCTTCCTTCACCTCCCTCGGGCTCCCCGCGCCCGCGCCCTCGCCCGCCTACCTCGATCTTGTCCACGCTGCGGGCGCAGCCCACCACCCGCATGCCCCGCTGCACCAGCGCCCGGGCCACCGCCGCCCCGATGCCCCCCGAGGCGCCCGTCACCAGCGCCACCCGCCCCTGCCACCGCTCCATGGCCCGCCCGCTCGCTCGCCCGGCCGGCCGGCCGGCTCTCCTCGCTGGGGCCCCGGGCGCGGCTGCCTCCACCCCCCCCCCCGAGACCCCGGCAGGGGCAGCGAGAGGAAGAGGAGGAGGAGGAGGAGGAGGAGGAGGGACGCAGCCCGGCGGCTGCCTCTGATCCGCCTCCCTCCGTCTCCGGCCAGCCTCTCCAAGAAGCCAGAGGAGGGGAGGAAAGAGAGAGAGATTGAGAGCGAGAGAGAGAGAGCCTCCCTGCCTTTCTCCCAAGCCAGTCAAACAGGTCTGGGGGGGAAGGGGGGTGAGGGGGGGAGAAGAAGCCCTGGCTGGAGGTCCAGCTGGCCTCCCTCCTGCCTTGCCAGTTTCCCCCTCCCAGGAGGAAGGCTTTCCGGACCACACGCTGCTCTTCTGCCTCTCCCACTGCTTGGGAAGACGGTCCAGGCTGTCCCAAGAGCTGGCAGAGATTTGTGGGTGGTTTGTTTTTAACTACAACACCCATCATTCCGGGAGCTGCAGTCCGAAGAACCACCACCACCATACCAACGGCACACCTGGGGCTTGGCGTGGTTCTCCATGTCTGGTTTGGGTTCCGAAGCTAAGCATTTCCAGCCTGGTTAATATGTGCCTGGGAGACCAAAAATGAACCACCTCCATCATCATCATCCAAGAATTACAAAGCTGGAAGGGACCCTAGAAGATCATCAAGTCCAGCCCCTGTCCAGGAGGCCCAGGGGGGGAATCAGACTCCCAACCTCGGGCTCCGCAGACAGAACAACTTCAGTGCATAAAAGACCTCCTGCAATCCCAGGAAAATAAATACAATACCAGAATCTACAGGATTTAGAAGAAATGGAAAGCAGCCAAAAATGACAGGGCTGTTAGATCATTTCAGACTCGTGATTTAATGGCCGTACATCCCATCCACCTTCAAGCATCCCTCCGAGACACAGAATCCGTAAGGATGCCGAGTGGCCACAACGCATTGAGTTTCCGACGAGGGAAGGATGGACAGGAACCCTCAAAAAGAAGATATGGCTTGCAGAGAGATTTCAGGATCAGCTGGCATTCACAACCAGGCTATTCCGTAGGGAAATTTGAAATCCTGCCTTCCTGGAACAAATGCCCTCCTTTAAGATGGCAACCCCTTCGCTGGGCATTTTCAAAAGCCAATTGAAAACTTGGCTGTTTAAACAGGCCTTCCCTCCAGCCACTATTTGATTTTTGTTTTTTCTTTTTTCTTTCCATTTTGAACAATTGATTATTGATGTTATATTTAAATTGTTTTACTTTAATGTTGTTAGCCGCCCAGAGTGGTCAATTGATCAGATGGACGGGATATAAATACAATAAATAAATAAATAAAATAAACCTGGACTCAAAACATTTAATTTTGAGTCTATGTTTGGCATACCAGGCTCTGGTCAAGCTGACAGGCTGCCCGGCGCTGATTAATTTTTCTTTAAAACCGAGACCATGACATACCTTGGCCTCACCCTCCTCCCCAAAGAACATTTGGTCCTTTTACACCTTGATCTTCTCCTTGTTTAAATCCAAGTAAATTTACCTGTATTCCCCCGGGGTTTCTCTCCTAGAATGTCTATTTAGGATCAGAGTGTGAAACACCTAAGGGGAAGAAGTCTAGCCAGCGAACTTGCCAGCAGAAAGTTGGACGAGGTTGCAAAAATAAGGAAACCACATTCAATTGTACTTTTTTTAAAAAGCTGATAAGCCATACTGTATTCCTGTATTAGACAGGCTGCATGGAAGCTGCTTCTGTGTGTGGCTAAAAATCTAACAATAGGCTGGATTCAAAAATGCCTCGACATTGTAGCCCAGGAGTAGGTAAACCAGAGTGGAGGGGCAGAATCTTTGACGCTCTGATTTACCTACTCCATTTCTTTGTTGAAACCCATTCTGGAAGATTCAGCAGAGAATCTGCCCGACAGTGGCAGACAAAACTCCCATGAGGGCTCGTCTGCCCACAAACCATGCCCATCACAGTAGTTCTGCTGTAAGATCCATCTGTACAGGACACACACAAAAGACTGTAAGCACAGAGCTTGGGAAAGTGTTTTTGTAGGACTAGCAGCAGGAAAAGAGGAAGACCAAATACGAGATGGACTGACCTGCTAAAGGAAGCCATAGGGTTGAGTTTGCAAGAGGGCTGCTGAGGACAGGGCATTTTGGAGATCGCTCATTCATAGGGCCATAAGTTGGAGGTGACTTGACAGCACATAGCAGAACTCCTAGAAATTCCCAAGGTAGCACAGAAATAAAAGCCAGTCTTTAATGAGATTTTGTTTGTGGTGGTGGGAGAGATACCTCCTATATATATTTACTTATGCCCCAGTCTTTCATCTAAGGAGTTCAAATCGGTATATATAGTTCTCTTAATAACAACCCTATGAGTTGTAGTGAATTTTATGGCTGAGTGGGTATTTAAACATTTGTCCTTAGTCCAGCACTCATTTCAGTGATAACTCCTTAGACAGAACCATCAACATTTAAAACAAGTCACTGCAATATGTTTTAAGTATATTGGGTATAATAATAATAATAATAATAATAATAATAATAATTGTGTGGCGTCAAGTCCATTCTGCAGCTTGCCCAAGGCCACCCAGGCTGGCTCTTTTCTCTGGAGGCCCAGTGGGGGAATCAAACTCCCAACCTCTGGCTCTGCAGCCAGAGACCTTAACCACTGAGCTATCCAGCCAGCTATATCAGATATAGTGAGTTTAAAAAAAAAAAAATTAACCCCTGGAAGTTACCACTGCATTGCAAGCCATTTCAAAACCATTTGATGATAAGGACTGTTATCCCTGAGTAGAAACATGCACACTTTTTGTTTTACTATGCATATTAATAAATATTCTTTATTTTTAAATTTTGCACATTGCGCTTCAACATATTACATCCAGAACAATTTCTCTTTTGCAAATGGATGTCTACTTTGTAAAATCTTGAGCTCATTTGTCATTTCTGTACAGAATTATAAGTACAACATTACTTTTGCCACTAAGTTTGTAGGGTTGGTATTTTTTTGTTTTTTTGTTGGTTAAGTGTCACAGTTAAGAGAAACATTAAATGAAAGGAAAGAGAGGAAGAGAGAAGGAGAGGTGGGCTTGATTTATGAAAGCCTAGGTTTGCCCTCAATCTGGTAAAAAAATAATAATAATAATAACCGAAAACGACAACTAAAGATGAAAGCCAGAAAGGAGGCGGGGAAAAGATCAGAAATTAAAGGTATTACCTCCACCAGCCTCCTGCAAAGGGGAAAAAAGGAAAACAGGAAAGAAAACAGCCACGTTGATTTTGCTTTTTAAAAAAGTAAGATTTAGTTTAGTTGCTAAAGAAAGGGTTCTTTTCCCCCCCTTCTGAACAGAGAAAAGGCGCAGTACGCATCTTCAAAATTTCATTGAAAGACAACTAATTTTATTGGGTTTAGTTTGCTCCCGCTGTTGTTAACCAGCCACTGCACACTGGCCCCTTGTGATCATTCAAACGGCAGTATTTGTTAAATTTCTCCTTCAGGTGCTGTCGGTATTGTTCTCTATTGCTGTAGAAAGACTTGTTGTTTGCCATAAAGGACTGGATCTCATCTTGCGAGATGAACATTTCGTCGTCAGAAGTGCATTCAGATTCATCCTGGGGGGCAAAAAATGTTAACAGGGGTGGAACGGAATGCAAGAAAGCTTCCAATACCTCCTGCTTTCATCTCGGATTTAATTGAGTTGAACTAATTTCATTTAGTGGAATCCTCCCTTCTTCAAACCCTTTACACTAGCAGTGCGAAAGCACTTTCAGGCTAAGGACCAAATTAAAGGTTCAGAGGGGGTAACACTCCAGGTGGGCGGAGCCACAGACAAAAGAGCAGGAACCCAAATGCCAGCAGAGTCTACCTTAACATTCTTTCCTATCAATAATTAAGCTTCAGGAGAACCGTTTCAATCTTTCTGGAAGGAGGGGACAGACCTGTGCAAGATCTGGGAGAACACAGAGAGGTAGTGACACAGGAAAGGGGGTCTAACCAGATGGGGAACTCTGGAGGGCATCAGCCCCACGGCTTCCTGATCTTGGTCTGGAGAATCAGCCCCAGTCAAATATGTACTCAGGAGGGTTCCCTGCATATTATCTGGACTACAGTCCCCATGATCCTTCAGCCATCCGTTCTTGCCTCTGTGGGCTCTGGACACCCCCTCCCCTCCCCGTTTACTTACAAGGAGCTCCACCAAGCTTTTTCCACCCTTCCCGGAGTCGGCGGCTGTCTCTGGAGGATTTGCGCAAGGTGGCACCATCTTCCTGCGCTCCGACCAAGGCACCGGCTGCCCCGCCTTTTCTGTGCGGCAACACGTTTCGGCGTGCGGGTCTTTAGTCTTGTCCCGGTGGAACTCTGTGTGCGTGGCGGTGCCCGAGGTCTCATGATTGCGCATCTCGACAAGGCAGCTCCCCAGCTGTTGACTCTGAAACACACGCCAGAGTAAAGATGAATGCCGTGGCAAGCCACTCCCACCCCCCTCCATCCCAACCAGAGCTTCCAACCGTTAGCCTGGCTGGCTTACAGCTTCTGGGAATCGGGAGTCCCATGCTCCAGTTTAAACACATAAAGGCACTCTGCATGATTCCCCCTAAATAGCTCAAAAACAAGCAGGACATGAAGTCCTGGGAAGAGGAGAGATCCGGTTCTGCGCTGGAGGGTAAACTCCGGTTTCCCTCCCACCCTCGGCCTCTCCCGTCCACCAAAAGTCAGGGCGCCCCCTTCGCATCCGCGGCCAGAATCCTTTGAAGTCCTGGTGTGTGGCAAGATGTATATACCATGACTAGCTCCAGACGTAACCTCCAGCATCTCCAGCTAAAAATGATCTCGGGTGCCTAAGCAAAGCTGCTTTCTCTGCCTGACAAATCCCATGACTTAACATAAAGCAGGTTTCCGTATTCATATTGATTGGTCACCTATGGCTGAGAGAGTCATGATCTCTTTCTCTAATAGGTGCTTGAACGGGGCTTCACAACAGACATAAGCAGGATGTGTAAGTCCTTCAGCTGCAAGCCGAGGGAAGAGGAAAACCTTTTCCGAGCCCCTGAGATTCCCCTCAGGACAGAGGCCCCCGAACCCCGCGCTTACATGCTCGGCCTCGCACTTCTTATTTTTCTTTTTCTTCTTCTTGTTCTTCCCTTTCAGGCTGCTGTCTTCGGCGTTTGCCCAGCACTCCAAGCAACTGTCCCCATCCTCCTCTTTGTCTTCGCAGCGGTGGATACAAGGGTCATCGCCTGCAAGAGAGGACCGGGGGGGGGCGGTGTCCCTCAATCAGGGTCTGGCCGAGGAAGGGCCCAGAGGCCGCTTCCTTCACACGAGCCAAGCTCAAGGAAAAGAGGATCGAGAGGAAGGAGGTAAGGAGGAGTCGCAGAGGGTCAAATTCAAGGAGCCCTCTGGCCTTCAGGACGCCCACCATCCCTGTATCCTTGGCTATGTTGGTTGGGGCTTCGGCAAGAGCAGTGGTTCCCAACCTTGGGTCCCCAGATGTTCTTAGACTTAAAAAGCCCAGAAACCTTCATCGCTAGCCAGGATTTCTGGGAGTTGTAGTCCAAGATCCTCTGGGGACCCCAGGCCGAGAAGCACTGCTCTAGGGGGACGGATGGTCCACCAGTTGAGGGAACTACGAAGACGGAAATGGCACAAAACCATCAAAGAAAGGTTCTCCATGCCGCAAACCACCAGGGGGAGAAGGTTCTCTCGAGGGCATAGGTTCGTTCAGAGCACCGGGAGAAGGGGGTGAGGGAGGGCGGCTCCCCGCTTACCGTTTTCGTCATGGTTGCAAATTCCTTCAGTGCAGGCAATGTCCGAGCCCTCCCGTGATCCTGTCTCACTGCCCTCCATGCTGGAGGAATAGCCACAGTCGCTGCCGTTACAATGGGCAGATAAACCTAGAAGGACGTCAGGACGAGAAACTTAAAGTTAAAAAAACTTTATTTTTTTTTAAAAAAAAACTTTAAAAAAATTAAAGGGTGAAGGCCGAGCCAGTGAAGAAGCCAAGACTAGACTCTTGCTAGTAACAATAAACCATGGTTATTATAACACATAAGCGTTTTTCTTTGGGTAACTGTAAGCACAGACAACAGTTCCTACAGGTCCTTTTTCTTTTGCTCTCTTTCTCTCTCAAAAAAACCTGTGTTTGCTAGAAATAACTGAGATTTTGAGGCCACCTCCCTCGGGCCTTCTACCCCTACTGCCATGCCCAGCAATGCACAATGGTGAGAGCCAAGGTGGCAAGCAAAGTTATTCCAACCCTGCTGGAAAATGGCTGCTTTTCCCCTCTTCCCTCCTCAGCCCTTTTTCCTCACGTCGTGTGACTTTTTAAATTGCAAGTCTTTGGGGCATTTAACAAATTGCATGAGAGTCAGTCCAATAAGGTTTCTAGATGGGAAGCAGGAACCCCCCCCCCCCCGTTATAAATTAACCTTTTCACGTGCAAGGGGCAGAGAGAAGATATACCACTTCTAAGCCTAGGTGCATTTTCAGAAATACAGTAGGATCTGCTTATCCACAAGATCAGTATCCGCGGATTCACTTCGTCGCCATCCGACGGTAGAAGCGGACTTTGTTTCGTCTTCCCACACCTTTCTGAGGAGCCCTCTCAAGAAGTCATGATGGCTCAGGAGTAGTTCAAAAAAGGAACTTCTCTAAGCTGTGGTCGGACTACATGGATGTTTTAGCAAAGCTAAGAAAGCTGCTCTCAGAAGCTACAACGAAGAACACTCGGAGTATTGCTGTTTGTTACAGGGGGGAAAAAAACAACCTGGCCAGCTTCACGCACCTTTCTTTATTTTGGGCGAACCCAGCAGAGCGCCACCGGCAGGACATGAGCAAGAAGTGTTCTCGCTGGTGACAATGACCTCAACACAGTCGCTCCGCTCCTCTGCGCCGCCACAGGCTCTGCAGCCGCTTTCCAAGAAATTTTCCTGCAAAGAGAACGAAAGCGGAGACGCATGAAGGGTGACAAGAGAGGGACAGACAAGAGACGGGGTTCCCTGCATGCACCGGGCGATGCATGCTTGTGTGCCTGAATTAAAAAGGGCACTGGAGAAATTTTGTTGTTCGCTTTTGGAGGTGGGTCTTGGAGACAGGGGGCTGATAAGAAGATCTACTCTTATTTATTTTTATTACTTTTGTTAAAGGAGCAAGCCACTTGTGTGGGGGGGGGGGGGGAGGGGGAACCTCCTGTAAGAAACCCGCATCACGATACACAGCCTACATTGAACGAACCTCGACACCTGACCCACTGAATCGACGGCTGACGGTCAAGCCCCTACTCAGACAAACCCTACTGATTCCACGGGTCTCCTCTAGTTGGGATAAGCAAATGGTCTGGGGTCCCTCCTTCCTTTTTATTCTGCTACGCCAGCCTCTGGGAGGAAATTCTTACACAAGGTATTTTTGTAATTAAAAGAGATTTCAGGTCTTTATGAGATTTTGAATCCGCATTTCCTTAGTCCTAACCCAGCGTTCCAACCGGGGATTCCACATCCTGATACCCTCCCCCTCCTCTTTGGACTACGAAGTTGTAGTCTTCGGACTACAACACCCATTCTCCTTGACTACCAGCCCTACTGCCTTGGGCAATAGGTCTAAGTATGGAATCGTTCACAGGCCATGAGGTTGGAAAAAGCTCCTCTCCCCATTCAAACACACCACCCTTTCCATCTAGAAAGAGACCCCTGTGGTTGAGCCTATTTATCTGAGTAGTCAAGAGGTACATCCCAGTTTTCCTGGCATGGCTTGGTGGGTTGGAGCACCCAAGCTGCACAGCCAAGGGCCAGGAGCTCAAATGGCCACAGTATCTCTTAGGAGAAGAGGCAGGCAAGGTCCCCTGGAGCATGCGCAGAGGTTGGGTCGTGTGCCCTGCCGCCTGTGTGGCCTTGGGCAAGCTGCACGGTGGTCCCAGGGCATACCCCTGAATGCCTAGTGACCCACTTCTAGATACTTTACACCTTGAAAACCCTAGAAGAGCCACCGTGCGTCTCCTCCCCACTAAAATGTTCTCCCCAGAAAAACCATGCAAGGTAGGTCAGGCCGAGAAAGTGCTTGAGTGGCTGAGGGTCATCCAGTGGGACTCCGTGGGGAGGAGAATCCAGATACCTTCTCCTGCCTCGCCTCCTTCTCTTCTGCTCCCACTTGCAAGGGAGCAGGGGGTTCGCAGGCACACTTATTTTTCCTCCTGTTCTTTCGCTTCTGCCGCTTCTTCTCCTGCTTGAGCTCCCGCACTCGCTCCTCTTCGGAAAACTCTTCGCAGAGCTGCTCCAGCCGGCTGATGCCTTGCACTCTTTCAACGGCCATCTGCAAGGAAACAGGAAACACTCAGGCTGGACCCCTCGGAGCAGACACCGGCCCCGCTTTGCCTCTGGGGCCACACCACTGAGGACGGCAAAGGGAGTTTATGGAGCTCTTGCAGTGGCATTCTGCGCAAACCGGTCCACTTCTGTGCAAAATGCAAAAGGGCCCCATTTGCACAAACAACCCTCAACTAGGATACCTGCTTTTGTTACATCCTTCTCTCTCGTCGGCTTATCCGGAAACGCAAGATGCTTAAAGCCCACGACAGAACACTCTGTAATTTGCCCAAAATGGCCTCGCTGCCCCTTCCGCTTGAGGAGGAAAAGCACCCACCCACACAGGTCTGGATGGTTGTTAAGAAAGATGCGAGCAACCTATCCAGAGCTTCAAAGCAGCAACCCTCTAAGTCTGGGGCGATTTGGGACATCTGTGCAAAACCTTGTTCTCGTCAATGCAAGAACGGTATCCAAAGTGACATAAAATTCCCCGTCCTCCTCAGCAGTACAGAGCAGGAAGTTGTCGTTTCTCTTCTTCACACACCAGGAGGAGACACAGATCGACTGCCATACACCATGCCCTCCCATCAGAAAGAAGAAAAAAAAGGTCATTCTTGTGCATTCACACCAGTGCTTGTACCTCAAAGCTTTTACGCAGCGCATCGACACCCAGACAGAAGAGCATCTGCCACGTCTGTTCCTCCGCCCGGAGCTTCTGCCAGATGCGGTGCAGCCGTTCGTAAAGGTGGATGCCCAGGCAGGTGAGAACCTCCTCTTGAGCGATGTCTATGGTTTTGGCATGTCTCTCTCTTCTCCTGGAGGCAGAGAGTGTCATGTTGACGGGTTACATTCACAGCATCACCCAAATAAGGAACGATGTGCTACGGAGACTTAAGACTCCCACAAGTTTCGGCAAGCTCCTTGACTCAAACTTTCGGGACACCGAGGTGGAATCTCGGACACTTTGTGGTGGAACCAGGTTTAGGAGACTACTCCTAATGGACATCTCAGCCACTTCTTTCTCAGTTCAACCACTCCGATTCCCTTAAAATGCCACAACAGAATAGACTGAGCTGTGGTGTGGAAATGGAGGAGAAAGCCAAGACCCAAATCTCAGGTAGAACCTGCTGGGAGAGAAGCCATTCCACTAGCAAAGGAGTGAAGCCCCTCCTGGGGACCAAATTCCCCAGAAGGCACACGTCATCATCAGAGTGGTTTCCAGTTTTGTATTTTTCGGGCACTTTTTCCATTCAAGACACTTCACAAAATGGACACCTTCTATGATCTGTACGTGTCTATGCAGGATTAAACACAACAGGATTTTGGCTTTGATCAATTTTTTCCACCCACCCACCCCAAAAGTGTGTTTCTCAATTGAACCTGAGAGGGGAGGTCAGAGGAAGCGAAAGGCAACTGGAACCCATGAGAAAAAAAAAAAAAAAGATCAACACATAAGTAGAACCAACATGGTGACTTAGCATTTCGCTACTCCCTGCCTCCATTTCTTTGTCTCTATAAGGATGGGCAACCTCCAGAGCTTCAGAAGTATCAGAGGGACCCTACCCATCCATCCACCCATCCACCCACCCAATTCTGTTTTACTCGAAGAGCCCACCACGTCGCGCCCCAACGAAGGTAGGGTCCACAAAATGGTGAAAGAGTGAAAAGACTCGGGGGGTGGGTGGGGTCTTTTTAAGAGAAACAAGGTGGGGTGCCCATGGGAACAGGGGTGCCGGGGCACACCCTGTGCCTCTGTCCTTGTATTAAAGATTCCCCCAAGTTAGCTTTCCTGCCAAAACAGAGCAGCAGAGGGAGAACCGGAGACGAGCACATCGATACACCACGTGTCCTGCAGCTGAAACAGACATTCAATCACTGATTTGCGGTCCATGCCGTTGTCGTTATTTTAAAGGAAGCAAAAACGCTAGACAGCCCACTCTAGCAAATTACATACTCATACCCTCCTGCGAACTCGGGTTCGGCGCGGCCGAGGAGGTGGGCGATGAAGTCGGTCTCGCAGCACACGTGGATGTGCCGCTCGTGCGGGCAGCAGCGCAGCCCCTCGTAGAGCGCCGCGCAGTAGCCTTTCTCCTTGCTGCAGTCCAGCTCGCCGATGAGGATGGTGTAGGCCCGCAGAACTTTGTTCTTGCAGTCGGTGCAAAATCTGTTGCGACGTCGGGTGTGGGGGGAAAAAGAAGGGGCAAAAGGGCAGGAGTTGGAAAACTTAGTTGCTTGGACTACAGCTCCCATAATCCCCAGCCAGTCAGCATCAGTAACCCATCTCCTCCGGTTTGGAGCATCGGTTGCTGCGTCTGCCATGGACACAACCCAACCTGGCATCGGGTAGAATATAAAAGCAAACACAGCTCACCTGGCCCCTCTCACTCGGTCAAGCAGGCCCTACCGTTAGGCAGAGTGAGACCACGGCCTTCGGTGGCAAATCTGGGAAGAGCGAGCAGGGCAAGAGCAAGAAATGGCTGGCTGCTCTTCCTGAACTCCCTGGCTCTTCCCCACTGTTGGGAGTAAGATTAAACCGCTAGTTCGGCTGGATTTGGTATATGGCATGAAGTACGTTCTGTCCTTTCTTTCAGCTAGCAAAGAAGTCCTTAGATAGCCTTTGTAACAAGGCAGGAAAAACCCTACATCCTTCAGGCCAGTACCTCTGCGTTGGGAGATCCCTTCCACTCCATGAATCCGCCTCTTGAAAACCAAATCTTACCCAAACAGGGGAGAGATTTCTTTGCATTCCTTCCCTAACCAGGCAGGTGATCAACTGGTGGCCTAAGGGACGAAAGGAAGGAGCCGCTTTCCACCTGGGCTGCTCACCTGTGTTTTCGCAGGTATGTTTCTAACGTCTCTAGAAGGCAGCTAGAGTCAATTAAGACAACCTCGTCCCTGCATTCTTGGGACATCAGCTCCCACACATCCATCCAGCAACCCCTGTGGAGTTGGGGGGGAAGATAGTTTAGGTTAATGAAACAGAGCCTCCCCCACACATAACACCCAACATCATCAAATACACTCAACAGACCATGATGCTAAACTCAGATACGTCCACGTCCTCTTCAAACTGCCAGTTTCGATCTGTCCGGAAACTGGTGGCCCTCCAGGAGTTGGGACTCCAATTCCGATCTGTAGGACGAGGGACGATGGGAACTGGAATCCAGCAAACATGTGGAGGACCACAGGTTCCCCACTCTTGCTAGGAAGCTGTACATGGCTTGCGACCCAATGAGAGCTGGGGGAAAAGTTATTTGGGGGATGGGGACTACAGCTCCCAAAATCCCCCCTCAACATGGGTAATGTGGATTCTGGAAGTTATAGTCCAAGGAATTCTTCTGTCCCTTCTCCCCTCCCTTCAAGTGCCTTAAGGTCATCTATGGAAGCCTTCCCCTGAGCACCCCATAAATTGGGTATCTGAAGGCTGGCGACAAGGGGGGCCAGAGCCTTTTCAGTGGTGGCCACCTGGTTATGAAAGTTGCTCACTTGTTGCCTACATTGTTTTCCTGTCTGGATCAAGTGATGAAATTAAAAATATATATATCTTTCAGGCTATGAAACAGATCCTGTTTTAGCCTCTGCGGTGTGTGCTAGATTCTTCGCTTAAGCAATTCCTGTCCTGTTTACCTGCTTTGGGCTTGGTGGGTTGGAGCTTAAAGTTTTATTACTCGATTTTTGTTTCCTGGTTTAGTGGTTGCTGGCTTTCAATAGCCTGGTTGGTGTTTTAAATCCACGTCTTCCTGGAACAAGAATGGGCAACACATGGCCCCACGGGGAAATGTTCTGCACCCCCTGGATTCACTCTGGAATCCTCCCCCACCAAAAAATAAGGTTTTCAACATAAAGAAGTTTTAACAGGAGAGTCCTGTTTTTTTCTCAGATCTGTAAGTGACATTCCACTCATTAGTAGTATGGAAAATACAGGGTGAGGGACACCGGGCTGATCTCCCCCCACAGCAGCTCTCAGGTGGGACACCATTAGAGGAGTGCACAGCTGTGTTATTGAACTACAACTCCCAGACACCAGCAGGCCAGATCGCCTGTGGGATTCTGGTCGCTGTCATCCAAAAACACAAGACACAGACACCTCTGACCACAATGGATCTCCAGACCTACCAAAGGGGCCCACCCTGGCCTAAGTGGACTTGTATCTAATATGAGCTATTAGAACAAACTTCCCAGCCCCATTTACCTTGCAGTTCCCCGGAAGGGTCCGTAGCCGAATGTGATCCTACACCTGTTCTCCTTCCTCTCGTCTTCACTACTTCTCTTATCTGCACCTAACTTCTCTGTACTCGGGGCACTACCATTCCCTTCGCTGGAGCATATATCATGTCAAAAGAAATTTTAATAACTATGTAAAGGCAACTGTGCATCTCTCTCCCTGACCCATGGCCTCCCATTGCCCACAGCATTCTGCTGCTAAAACCTGCTGACTAAAATCCTGTTGGCACAAGTGACTCCGCTTAAGGCTGATGACATCAGAAGCTGCAGATATATATTTTTTAAAGAAAACATTTCTAATTCCTGTCCCAAAGCTCCCAAGGCTCTGGTGTGAACCTGTTTCTCACCAGGAAAACGTGGAAGCCACAAAACAGGAGGAAGTCTTTTAATTTCCAAAAATCACTGCCAGAGGGATCACTTTACCAGCGATAGCAAATTTCAGTAATTAAAGCCCTCCCCTCTGCCCCATGGCTTCCCACAATGAAAGAAATGATGCAGGAGCCTTGGGGCAGAAATCAGAAATGTTCAATTTCCAAAAAAATCACCACAGATGGCAATGCCATCAGCCTTATGCAGTGTATGTTACACCAACAGGATTTCAGCCATGATGTAAGAGATTAAGAACTCAGTTTCAACCAGGAAAAGAAAATGCAACACATACCCAGTTAAAATCCCCTTTCAAAGCAGGAAAAGCAGCATGTTAAATAAGTAGTGAGGATGAACATGGGCTAGGACTACAGAATTAAGAGAAAAGGGGGGGGGAATCCTTTGCGCCCATAATCATGGTGCCAGGCCTGTAATGTCGTAGGCTGGGTTGACACCTCTTGACCAAAATGCCTGGACTAGTTCTGAACTTCTTTTTCCTCTCTTTTCCTCTCCTTTTTTGTACCACCTCGCCTGAGAAAGTAAGCTGGGGAACAGACACCCTTCCATGAAAACTTCCCTGGCCCTAGCCTTGTGGCGCAGTGGTTAAACTGCAGTACTGCAGTGAAGACTCTACTCACAACCTGAGTTCGATCCTGGCGGACTCAGTTAGCCGGCACGAGGTTGACGCAACCTTCCATCCTTCTGAGGGCGGTAAAATGAGTACCCAGCTCGCTGGGGAGGGGTGGGGGAACACAACGTGTACCCTGCATAATTAAATTGTGAATCATCCAGAAACTGCTTTAAGCACTATGGGGCAGTACATAAGCAGCACACTTTGCTTTTTCCTTTGCTTTACCGCCCTCGACTGTGGGTTTCTTGCGAGCTGGGATGTAAATCCCAAGCACAACACGACAAGTCAAACTGGGCACATTCTTATTAAAGCTGCCTTCATCTGAGAGAATGGCATAAGCCTGTCTCTGAAATCTGCTCTCCCTGGCTTTGGGTGGGTCCACTATACCAACTCCTTAGTGTTTTTTGTTCTGTTTGACTCTGTTGTTGTTGTCGTCACTAAAACAAATCACTGCCAGGCAATCTAGGAAGACATTCCACCTATAGCAGGAGCAACCAACCTCTGGGTGGAAGCGGGAAGCAATCTGCCCATACCTGATTTCTAAGCATGGTTTTCAGCTTGCCTTCTTAGACTTCGAGAACCAAACAAACACTATTTCGCCTACCCCAAATTTCTACTTTTTGGCTCCACTTCCGTTAGTCTACGAATACAGCCAGACTTCAGGAAGATTCTCCGCTGTGTCACCCAAGAGTCCCGCGACGCCTTATTATTTACATGTGCAATTATTATTATTTTTTTAATGCTTACCCCAAAGGTTTAGGCTTGTGTGTATCCAAGGAGTGTAACTGGCATCTTTTGTTCTTCTTACTTTTCGGAATTGCATCTATCATTTCGTTTAATTTGGACCTTTGAGAGGGTAAAAAGGAAGGCAAATAAGAAAGAGAGGACAACACAGAAGCCAGCTGGCTGTCACTACGTCTTGCTCAGTGTAACATTCAACAGGTTTACTCTTCAATGGGTGGCTGAACACATGGACAGTATTTGGGTGTCTCCTAATTCACTGCCAGCTCTATCTGCAGATCCTGGAAGTTGAACCCGGGGCCTTCTGAAGGCAAAGTGGCTGATCCATTACTAAGCTCATAGCTCCCGCCTGCAACTTTCCCATATGTTTTGGACAACCACTCCCATCAACCATAGCCAACCTGGCCTAGGGTGAGAGATAATGGGAGCTGTAGTCCCTGTTTGTTTACCTCAATCTGGGTTGACAGATGCTTTTTCTCGGTGGCTCCTGACCAACCCTTTCCTCCAAACCAGAGTTTGGAACAGTTATTTCTGGAAGGCTCAAATCCAATGGTTAATTCTCCATCCTCATCAGAGATGGAGAAAGTTCCTTTTATTTTTTTTCAAATTATAACTCTCTGGATTCCAAAGAAGGGCAAGCTGACCACCCTCGGCCTCAGACCTTACCCATGCACGTAGAAGAGCGTGTAAAGCTTCTTTGCATCTCGCATGCAGCTCGGAGTCACGGAGAGGACGCCCTTCGACCCGACCGTCAGGGGCTCCAGGGCAGGATTCCCCGACTCCACGAGCTGGGAGAACAGGCGCTCCACGCTGCGCCGGCAGCCAACGCAGGGGACGAGCTGAGACAGCGCGCTCAAGACTTCCCGCGAGGTCACCATCATGGCGATATTCAGATCCTGCTGCTTCAGCATGCTATGCCGCTGAGGAGGGAAAAACATTTGTTTAGTTACTTTATAAAGTACTGTCCCACTGGAACACACAGCACAGCAATGATAAAAGACCAGGGAATAAAATATATAATTTGCTTGCTTCCCCCCCCCCCCCCCAAGTGCAGCTCCTTCCCTACAGACTGTTCAGTTGCCAAATGGCTTATCTAGGGAAGGATTTGTGCTAACAGCAGAAGGATGGGAGCCAGCTTAGCTTCCCGTGAAAAGGAGCCCCACGCCCCGGGAGCAGCCACCAAAAAGGCCCTCTCCAGGACGGACCAGACCTTGGAAAAATTACTTTCTGGACCACCACCCCCCCAGGCTACCCTCCGAAAAGTAACTTTTTAGAGCTCTGGGACCCACGTATCTGCCCCAAAAGTGAGCTTCTCAGAAGGCATTCACAGGCTAGGTGGTACCAAAAGCTGTTTTCAACTGTACCAAGAAAACAACAATGATCACAAACAACGTTCAGGAAGGAGCAAAGAAATCAAAAATTGATAGAATTCATCGTGTTTTAGACTAGTGGTTCCCAAACTTGGGTGCCCAGAGGTCTTGGACTACAACTCCCACAAACCCTGACCAGGGCAGTTCACGGTGAAGGCTTCTGGGAGTTTTAGTCCAAGAACATCAGGGGACCCAAGGGTGGGAACCACTGTTAAGACAGACAGGACCATTAGAATGCAATTTATTTAGGGCTGGTTGGACCTTTAGCCCACCTGGCACAGTACGATCAACAACAGAGGTGGGGCAACTTGCCACCTTCCAGTTGTTGCTGGGACTACAACTACCCTCATCCTTCACCACTGGCTATGCTGATGGGAAGCGATGGGAATTCCAGTTCACCAACCTCCAGAGGTCCATAAGTGGCTTGCCCTTCTACTGAAAGTACTTCCCACTGGAAGTTCAGCTTGAGTTGACTCCCCTCACTGCTTTCCTTACTCCACAGACATTTCTCTTTCAAGCTTCTTCTCCTTTTTCCTAAGTGACCATTGCTGGAGTACCTGCTTCTTGGATTCTGACATGCACGACAAGGGCATACCTGAATGAACTGCTTTAATTGAGCTCCATTATTCTGATGTCCATCAAGGTTTAACATGTTGTCCGGAAACTCCATCACCATCTGCGCAGGAACAAAAACACACAGGTTATCCCTCTGAGAGGAGCTGAAGCCACAAGCCAACTTCACGGGCAGACAATGATCTCTGAAGCAAACAGAACAATTTGTTGTTGTTATGTGTCGTCAAGACACCTCCGACTTATGGTGACTCTATGAGTGGCATCCAAAATGTCCTGTCCTCAACAGCCCTGCTCAGCTCTTGCAAACCTAAGCTTGTGGCTTCCTTTAGGGAGTCAATCCATCTTGTATTGGGTCTTCCTCTTTTCCTGCTGCTTTCAACAATTTGTAGCATCCTGCTGTGCCATGTTCATGCACGGGCCGGTGGCCATGCCAACACAAAACGTCTTTGCATTTCTTACCCATTCTGTAGCTTCACCTCTGTCCCCATGTATCACACATATAGATCCTTTTACACCCACACACAGCAAAGTCCATCACTGGTCAAAATCCTACTAACTATTACATCCATCAATACCCATCACTGGCTAAAGTCTCAAAAATCCCCGTGTCCATCAGCGGCCCTCAAGGCCCCCAAAATAACACACCATTGTGCCCATCAATATCTAACGTACGGATTTGCAAACAGAAGGTACACAGGAGTTCAACAACCCACGACTACAGTGGTTCCCACCCTTGGGTCCCCAGAAGTTCTTGGACTAAAACTCCCAAAGACCTTCACCACTCGCTGCGTTGGCCAGGATTTCTGGGAGTTGCAGTCCAAGAACATCTGGGGAGCCAAGGTTGGGAACCACTGGGACAGACGAAACGATACACACAGCAATATCTCAAATTTAGCCAAATGGCGATTAGAGCAACACAATGCATTAAAACCCAACCAGCCTCTTTCCCTGCAGTTTCTGATTCCTCGACATCTCTTCGGCAACGTCATTTCACAAAGCGCCAGCAGCGGCTGCAACCCAACAGTGCCTTTACCGCCAGCGGCGTCTATGACACTCAAAGGGCGAGAACAGCTTTTAAGTTAAAGGGGTTGCAGGACCTCACACACAGAAATAAGTGATCTAACAGCTTAATTACAGCAACAAAATTATAGGGCAGCCGTCACACACCCGTGGCAGCGTAATGACCTGCAGAGGAGAAGGGAAAGTCAATTTTCCTGAAGTGCCAATTTATGAGGAGTGTGTTAATTAAAAACAAGCGACTCCAAGGTCTACCGTTTCCCTGCTCACAAGATGCAACCTGCAAGCTATTTCAAGGAAGACCAACCAGCATTGACGGTGGAAGGTGTGGCGATGCTTCCCGTTTGAGTCCCGCCTGGTAGATGGAGAAGCCGACAGGGCTCCTCACACCGCATGAAGGGCGGGCAAATTAAGGATCTGAAATTTCCAGGACCTTTGGGGGGGCAGGAGGGAGTGTGAAATACAAACAGGGATGAAGGATCAAACTACAGAGCAAACGGGGCAAAGGGGGGGCTTTAGGGGTCCGAAGTAAGAACGAAGGCAAGGTGGAGCAAAGCACTGTCCTTCAAGACATTGTTGGCCTCCGATTCCCAGAATCCATCGTCACCGGCTATGCTGCAAGGGCTGATGGGGTTTGTAGTCCAGCAACATGTGGAGGGGTGCATTCTGCCCTGATACAGAGAAAGGGCAGCACCAACAGGAGCTCAGAGAAACCGTGCCATCACTTAGGGTTACAAGCAAGTCAACAAATCCTACCAATACTAATAACAACAATAAAGGAACTTTTCCAACCTCAACCTTCCTCTATGAAGGAGAATGTTGCTCTCTTGAAAGGTCAGAGGTCACAGATTCAAGAATGAATAATCCAAACCAAAGGAGTGAACTTGGGTTTGACAGAACATTTCTCTCCCTGGAAGAAAGACTACAGGCAGTCTTGGTCTTTCTTCTCAACACACAATGGCCTTACCTTTCCTAAACAACCGATACAATAAGGTCTAAAAGATGTGTGTCACAACGAGATGGGCAGCAGCTGTTCACATTAGACCATCCCACATCATGTACCTAAATAAATTACTTCCTCTCTCCAGAGAGAGGCCACCCGAGACCAAGTGCAACCTCCGGGGAATGGGGTTCTACATGCATAAAACCCCCACATTCTGTGGATAGGATCTCCAGGTGAAAGGGGCCGGTAGGTGCTGAGGCAAGGAGGTGGACCTTTAAGCCCTCTCGAGCAGTGGTTCCCAACCTTGGGTCCCCAGATGTTCCGGGACTACAACTCCCAGAAATCTTGGCCAGCACAACTCGCAGTGAAGGCTTTGGGGAGCTGCAGCCCAAGAACATCTGGGGAACCCAAGGTTGGGAACCACTGCTCTAGAGACTTGGCACTTTATAATCCCCACCTGCTCCAGCCGGCATGGTGAACAGCAAAGGGTTGAGGGAAGAATGCCCAAAACATCTGGAGAACCAAGGGTCCATCACACTTAAGGAAACAGCTGCTTGAGAGGAGCTCTCTCTGTCAAATTTTACTGCCAACCTGAGACTACAATCCTGGATTAGATGGGCAAGGATTCTGACCCAGTGGAAGGCTGTTTACTGCATTTCCTTCACTGCAGTTGGTCATTCTTCACAGCATGACCCACTTCTTGGATTCCTTGTCGACTTAATAATAACAACCATGTGTGGTCAAGTCAATGCTGATTTATGGCGACCCTTTTTGGAGTTTCCTAGATAGAGAGTACTCGGAAGTGGTTGAGTATTCCCTTCCTCTCTAGGGGGTGCCCTGAGACTGTGCCGCTTGCCCAAGGCTACACAGGCTGCCTCTACTCCCTGGAGGCCCAGTGCGGAATCGAACTGCCAACTTCTGGCTCTGCAGCCAGAAACCTAAACCACTGCGCTGCCCAGCCAGCCCTCAAGTCTACATACAACACCTGTAACCCAAGGTGCACCTCATTCTTGCATAGGAATGAAAGGGGTTCTTTAAAAAAAATCTTCAATAGTTTCTGATGGGGGGGGGAATTCCTACTGGGGAAAAAAAATCCTTTTCATTTTCATCATCACATTAACTCCTGCTGCCCCTGAAGCTACTGTGATCTCCTGCCAACAGAGGAAACAAAAATATTGGAAGCTATGTTATCAGGAACAGTAATGGGAGATACATTTCTTGGGTTCGTATCTTGATGCAACTTTATTTAATTGGCTCTTTCCGAGCCCAGTACACAAACGGGCAAGCAGGGAGAATTCCACCCGATTGTTTTTTTCTGAATTCTCCAAACCAAATGGACATAGGACCACGTGTACAACTATATGCACAGGCTCAAATCCAGCAGCAAATCACAACTAGAATAGATCCCATTGAATCAGTGGGGATCTGATGAGTCAATGCCGATACACATTCCACTGATTCAACTGTCTCTAGTTGTGACTTACCACTGGATTTCAGCTGTATACGTTCGCCAAAGCAATGTGCAAAAAAGCATATTCTGTTTGAGAAGATTGCAAAAGAAAAAAGAAAAAAAGCACAATTTAGGAAGAGTGCATAAATACACACAAATGTTAATGTTGTGGAACGCACTGCCTGAGGCTCCCTTCCTCTTGACCTTCAGGAAACTAGTAGAACCCAAGCTTTTTAAGGCAGCCTTCAGAAATATCCTCCCCCTATTATTTTCTTGCTGGCTCTGGCACAAACTAAATTGTGCTTGAATTTAGTTTGCCGTTGCCTTAGAGGGTTTCTTTTTTTCTTGTTGTTTTTAATGATCCGTGTGTTTTCTATGGGTGGCTTATAGGCTTATTTGTTGTTAGCCGCCCAGAGTAGTGGCTTGGCTCTAGATGGGTGGGATATAAGTGTAAGAAAGAAAGAAAGAGGACTTTTCTGAAAATGCAGTACAGTACTGCAGTTAAGACTCTGCTCATGACCTGTGTTCGATCCCAGCAGATTCAGGTAGCTGGCTCAAGGCTGACCCATCCTTTCAAGGTCTGTAAATTGAGTACCCAGTTCGCTGGAGGGACAATATGTAGCCTGCATAATTAAATTGTAAACCCTCCCCAGAGTGCTTTAAGCACTATGGGGCATTGTATATGAGCAGAACACTTTCTAATCTGGACTTTTGTTTAAAAACCTCATAAATGGGGAGCAATGAGGATGGATACAGTTGCCTGCACCAGAGGTTCGTCAGCAACAGTGGGCAAACGATGCCAGTTGCAGAGATAAGAGGCCATTCTGATTAATACTAGATTATCTCACAAGCTAGGAAAGCACTGGTCTAGGGCTCAAGGTTCCCAGAATACATATTAATGCACATCACAATGTTTTTCCTAAATATTTATTGGTTGAAAACAACCATCGCTGAACCTAGCTAAGGCTAAAGTTGACAAAAATTACACCAAGCTTTACAGAAATTTACTCACAAAAACAGCCCTCTTCACTGCCTTGTTTTTATTTATTTTCAGCATTTATCTCCTGCTTACTTCCTTGAAAGGGAATTCAACTCAGAAGTATTTTAAAGACCTGAAGAATCAACAGCTACTACTTTAAAACAGCCATAAGGACTAATACATGGGTCAGTAACACTTTTCACTTAATGCTTTTTAATATGACAACTAAAACAGTATAGCAGAGGAAAACAAATATCCAGGTATGTGGGGTTGGACAAGCCGGTCCGTGGACCATGGAGGGCTGCACCAGCAACCTTGCCCACCATTTCACAAAAGTTTTCTTACAAAAAAAAATATATTTTGAACTGAAAAGAACACTTGCACCCTCTAGTGGCCAAAACCTTTTAAAAAAAAAGAATTGAGGGAGTATGAGGGATGCCCCTATTGTTGCTTGTTGTTTAGTCGTTAAGTCGTGTCTGACTCTTCATGACCCCATGGACCAGAGCACGCCAGGCCCTCCTGTCTTCCACTGCCTCCCGGAGTTTGGTCAAATTCATGTTGGTCGCTTCAGTGACACTGTCCAACCATCTCGTCCTCTGTCGTCCCCTTCTCCTCTTGCCCTCACATTTTCCCAACATCAGGGTCTTTTCCAGGGAGTCTTCTCTTCTCATGAGCTGGCCAAAGTATTGGAGCCTCAGCTTCAGGATCTGTCCTTCCAGTGAGCACTCAGGGTTGATTTCCTTCAGAATGGATAGGTTTGTTCTCCTTGCAGTCCAGGGGACTCTCAAGAGTCTCCTCCAGCACCACAATTCAAAAGCATCAATGAGGGATGCCCCTAGAATATGGCAAAATTAAGTACCTGCTGCACCTTCTCTTTGAGGGCATACGGAACATTTTAAAAAGAGGTGAGGATCGCTGGGAGCATTGGAGGGGCACACATGGGCCATCTGTGGCTACACACAGCTTACAGAGCCTGCCTTATCTGTGTTGGTGAACGACTCTATGTGGAATCGGAAAACACCAGAAAGGACTGGGCAAAAGGTGGACCACAAACCCCCTCATCTAGCCAATCAGCCTAGCAATGATACATCTATTATGTTGGGAGTCACATCCTATAACATCTAGAAGCCCATTCCTGGTCTCGATGTCATGATCACATGCTCAACTTCATGAGGCTCAGAGATCTGAGACAGTGTTTGTAAGGATGGAAGGAAATTCCAGCCTCAGAAGTAGTAGGACCAAGCTTTTCTTCAAGGAGAAAGACAGAACAAGGGGGGGGGGGGGAGAGAACGCTCCTGTGAGCTTCCATTTTGGAACCTTGAGGCAGCCTGAACACGATAGAACCTTAAAGAAACAGATTTACTTTAAAGCACATTGACAAAAGGTGACTAACGTACACCCAAGAAAATGCAAAAGTCACTACCTTGAGATCATGGAGTGAAGGATGATGCAAAGGAAGAAGCAACATGATTTTTTAAAAATTTCTCCTCCCATGAATGCTACCCTGAAAGCATAACAAGTCTCAATAGGACTCTGCATCACAGCTGAGCCTTAACTGTGGCACAGTCTCCTTGAACTTGGCACTCTATGGGCACACTGGTCTATACACCCCATCCTCCCCAAATCTCACAAACTGGGAATGATGGGAGTTGACACCTGTTACAAGGGGACTTGGGGGGTAGAAGGAGAACTAGGAACCTCATATGCACTCACTGAAGGAAAGGCAGATCAGAAATGTCCCTAATAAATAAAGAATAATAAATAAGTATTGTCTAGCCCAGTGGCTCCCAACCTGGGGTCCCCAGATGTTCTTGGACCACAACTCCCAGAAATCCTGGCCAGCACAGCTGGTGGTGAAGGTTTCTGGGAGTTTTAGTCCAAGAACATCTGGGGACCCACGGTTGGGATCCATAAGACTCTCCAAAGGCATATCTCAAGAACCAAGAATGACTTGAGAATCTTGTTTCTCCTAATGAAATCCTACCTCCTACGACAGTAATTTAAAAGGATGGAGCTGCCACTAGTCAGAGAAAGGCTATTGCCTCTGGAACAGATTTTGGCTCGCAAAAAATGGGCAGCAAATTGCTAGTTAGTTGATGTCTTTTTAATTGCATTTTCACTGCCACGGAGGAGCAGTGCGGCTTGTGGAATTTCATGTCATTTCGTTCATTTATTTTTTGCTTCAGATGCCAGTTCTGACGTCCTGATTTTGGGCCCTAGGTAGCTTAGATATAGGGGAAAGGATCCAGATGCTACTATGCCTTAGGCAGTAAATTACCCTGGGCGGCCCCTTCTGGGTTAAATCAAATGCCAGACTCCACCCAATACTCTGGTTTCTTCCATTAGTCCAACCAAGTAGTCTCATGGCCAGGTAGAAGTTGGAAGGGAAGAGACCCCTTCCCACCACTGCAAAAAAACAAAACTAAATATCACAAACCCCATTGTCAAGTACAAAACCACTAAAAGAGGGAGGGAGGGAAGAGATTAAACAGACACGCCTCTCCCAAAAGCTAAGGGGGGAAACCAGCAGCAATGAGTTCTTTTAAAACCCAGAACAATTCCAAAGTCCCAGGTATAAGGCAGAAATATTCCTCTTTAGGGTATCCTGCCAAAGGCTGAAGATCAGAACAGAACTTTCTGTATGAAAATAAGAACCCAGACTTGTTTCCCGCTTGCATGGTGGAGTCTGGAAAGATTATTGCTCAGGCAACACGGAAACATAGGTAGTAGTAAACTAAGCAGGCGGAACTCCACTGCTCTCCACATGAAGGAAAGTGTGCAATTTCCCTTTTACACCATTGCAAGAGGGGTTGAATGCACAGCCCAGAGAAAAAACTGTGCATGGAGATCACAGGAAAACACAGCCCATGCACTGGGACAGGCGCAGTCGGAGCAATCCAACCTTGCAAAGTTCATGAACTGATTTGGAAATTTGGGAGACGGAGAAAGGTGGTGGAAACCCAGGAAATCTTGGCCTCTAGGGCTTTTATTTTTATTTTTTTTAAATGGCAAACCCACCCCACAAGAGGCCCGGCCACTTCTCCCAGCCACCAGCTTCCAAAATGGCTCCGATTATTTTTGAGTTAGGCCTTCTGTGTGTCTCGGTGCGAGGGTTCCCCCCCCCCCCCGCCTTCCACTGCATGTGTGCGCACGTATGTGCCAGAGCACTGGTGAGCGGAGGGAAGGGAAAAGCGCATTTCCAGGAGCCGTGTGCAAGCTTTATGGCCCAAGGCTGAGCCATGGCACTTCCTGGGAGGCCTCCCAAAGCGGAGCCCAAGGCGCCTTGCTTGAAGGGCGGTGGAAAAGGAAGGCTGGGGTGGGAAGGGGGGGGGGCGCTGGCTTAGGGATTGCAAAACACCTCGGGCTCAAACGCCACCCCTTGCACCCTGCCCGGGTGGAGCTTTGCCCCCCTGGCGCCGACTCACCGTAAGGGTGTCATCAATGTAGAGGGGGATCTGCCGTCTCTCAAAAGGAAATTCTTCTTCCCCGTCTCTGCAAACTGCCACCAGCCGCGCCATCGCTGCTGCTGCTGCTGCTCTGGCTTCTTCCTCCCAGCTTCTCGCCTGAAAACAGCCAAACCCCGAGCAAGTAAATACCAACTTGGCCTTCCCGTCCACACTTTCGCCACCAGAGGGGGAAAAGCTGCGCTCATCCACCCATCGCCTGATTCAACACGCAAGGAGCAGCACCCAGCCGGCTGCCCACGGCCCGGAAAGAAAGTGGCTTTGGGGTGGGGGTTACAGAGGATCCTCTAAAAAAAGCCCAGCCAGGTCAGGAACCCGGCTGGCTGTGAGCCTGCAGTCCAAATAAGTAACTTTCCCCAAGTTACTTATTTCCAGGGACACAGCCAGAGAATCCACAAGCGGCCGGGCAGCTGCTGACCTGGCTGGCAGGAAAGTTTCTGGAAATAACAGAGTAAAAAAGAAAAAAAGGGGGGAAAAAGACCTTTCCCAAATTCTGTGGCTATTGATGTCTTTATAAATATAAACCGCCACCCCCCTTTCTTCAGAGGGGGCAACTAAAAACACGGGATCGCTTTCCACCCATTTCTAAGATCTGGGCTTTTTAATCCCACAGACGCCAAGATGTTATCACGCTTGAGAGATTTCTAGCAGGTCAGACACAGACGCTTTTTACGCAAGAGAAAGACCCCAGAGCAAGGGGATTGGAGGGTAGGGGTCTGAGCCAGCAAACTGTAGGTCAGGATGAGGGGTTCGGTTAGGAAGGTGCATAAGTCTTTAGCAAGAAGGCAGGTGAGAGCAGGAGACCTTTGGGCAGCCCGAGTGCGTGCCTCCTACAAAGCTTTCTGCACAAAGTGAATAGAAAAAAATATATTATTACAGCGCGTCCCGGCTCTTTAAACACTGTATAGAACAGAGAGCAGCGGCCCAGAAAAGCCCTCATTTTAACCATTAAAAACAACAACTGGAATCTCTACCAGGAAACACAGTCTGAAGCATGTTAATAGTTTTCTTTTCCTCACATGAACAGCTCAACCCGAGCTAAGAGCAACGACGACAGGCAAACCACCCAAGGGTAACTGAACACATTTTTCTGCACAGAGACAAAGCCTGACAAGGCATGAAGGGCAGTTATCAGCCTCCCGAGGCAATGATGCTAGGCAACTGCTCAACAGTCATATAATGGGGGTGGGGGGCTCCCCTTAAACGTTTTTTCTGCAGAAGTCTCTTTTCGGCCACCCGACACTCTGTGAACCCAACGGAGAACCTAGAGACAAGCTGCACCAACAGCTACAACTTTTAACACAGTATATTCGGAGTAGGATCGAGGAACCTCTGGCACTAGCCGGCAAAGCCGATGATGAAGGATGATGGGACCTGCAGTTAAAAACATATGGAGAAACACAAGTTGCCCACCCACATAAACCACCCCACCCCAAAAGCCACCACTTTAAAGCAAAACCAGCTCTAAAACTGAAGTGGTAAAGAAATGCAGTGTTCTTGAACAGGATTTCTAGGTAACAGAAATCGGTTTAACAAATTACCCAATGAACAGTTCCTGCTTTCCTTAAAGTTGCAACCATACCAGGGTCCAGTGCGTGACATTTTAAAACCTACGTGGAAGAAGAGTTTCACATCTACAACTAAAACAAAGTAGTAGTGAATAAATGCCACCAATATGTGACACATGAAGCAGGGGGGGAAAAGCTCATCCTTACCCCAGAACACACTTATTTTTTGCTACTAGAGACAAAGTCACATCAAACTACCACGGAACCCAGCTCTCTAATGAGCCTGCCAGAAATAACAAATGTTCCACGATCCTATTTAGTCTTCCTGGGAACATTTTTAGAGAGATGCACAGAACCAAGCAGCTTCCAGACACCAAGCCTACGAAGGGCCAACAAACGTTTTGAAACTGTAAAAAATAACTATAATGTTTTGGGTATGCAGGGGTCACTTTTGCTACTGCTGTTGCCATCAACTGGAAGCTTGACATAGGATTGCAGACAAGGTATTTATCAAGGTATTTTACAGAAACATCCCCTTCCATTTCCGCTGTTGCTTCACCTGTGCCACATTTTTTAAAAAATTGTAAGCTCCTCAGGGCAGGGATCTGTCCTTTGTAAAAAAAACCCCCACCCGATCACTCAAGAGTGCTCACAAAAGCCAAACAAACTCAAGACCTTTTCTCTCTTTCCCATTTTTTTTCCCCCAACCCTGAAATTAGAAGTTTGGGGATTTGAGAAAGAAAAGGGTGGGGGGAAAAAACCCAGAATTACAGTACAAAGTCTGCATTTTGTGCATTCACAGAGGCAAAAAAAAAAAAAGGAGGTTGCCTGAAGTTTCCCTAAGAACAAATAAAGAATAAAAAAGGAGGAAATCTTTTAAATAAATACATCAAAAATGAATATTTTTTTTCCTGCTCCCCCCCCCAACCGTTGCTTGACAGTTTGCACTTCTATTTAAATTTACTTTTCCACCCCCCCACCCCAAAATCCGTTCCTCCCATTGGCTGGGACTTCCCCCCCCCTCCCCCGGCCTTTCCTCCTCTGCTTTGAGTAGGGGCGATTAAACACACCTCAAAGGATCGAGACGGGCCGGGGGGGGGGCTTTTTGGCCTCTCTCTCTCGCCTTCCCCGCCCTCCCCTCTCGAAAGGGCAACGTCAAGGCCTCCTCGCCCGCTTGGGTCCCGCCCCTCGCCCTGCTTCTTCTCTCGCGAGAGGCGGAAGAGCCCCGCCTGACCCCACCCACCGCCGCCCGACCAACCGCTCGGAAGGCCACGCCCCCGACCCTTCCCAACCCCTCCCCCACTGCTGCGCCTCGTCCTATTAACGGCCACGCAGAGCCCCGCCCTCTCCATCAGCTTTCTCTTGATTCGCCCTCTTCTTCTTTTCCCCAAGCTCCACCCCCCGTCGCCCTCATCTTATGTAAATATCCTCTGCGAGCTCCGCCCTCTCCTTTACCGCTACCACTTCCGCTTGGAGGCCGTTATTCTGCCCCCGCCTCCTCCCCTTTCTCCTCCTCGCGCTCCCTCATAGGGTTGTGAGGAGGAAAGGGGCGGGGCAAAGAATGGAGCTTCCCTTTTTCCTATATCAAACTGAGGAAAGGTCTTAATGGACCTTTTGCGCATGCGCCGGTGACAGGCGCCCGTTAAGTAACGCGGAAGCACACCTATCAATCAATCCAGAAATAAAGCCAATAACCCCGCCTTCTCTCTCGGCAAATACTGGAGCCCCTGAGAAGGCGGTGCGCGAACGCGCATGCGTAGTTCTGATCCCTCAGCCTCAGAAAGTAGTCCGCGCCTCTGAGGGAAAACTTTTAATTTTCAATTAATTACCCAATTCTGCACCTAGTTACCTGGCAGTAAAGGGCCTTACGCTCCGTGGGGTTTACTTCTGAGGAGACCTTTGTGGCTTTTAGCTGTAAGTCTTTTGCTCACACAGGCTTCCCTCCCAAAATAACCTTAAAAGACAATTTTTTTTTTACACACGCAGTAAAACCTCTTTTATTTTTATTACGCAGTAAGACTTCCCTTATTTTTAACGCCTATACAGAAAACGCTGATAGCACTTATATTTATCCTTCAACAAAGGTATTACTTATTTAAAATATTTTTAACCCGCCTTTCTCCTTACAAAGCACCCAAGGCGACTTACTTTGTTAAAAAGACGGTATTTAATCTGATAAATTATACTTACACCTTGTCCATGCTTATATTTATATTATTAATACAAGACCATTTTTAAGACTGGTCTAATCTATGCTCTTGTGTACAGCCTGAGAGGCTATAAAGCAATAAAATATGTAGGTATGTCATATATTATTAATACCTGTGGAGCGGCCTTAGCCTTAAAAAGATGTTTAAATAGTGAATCTTAAGTATCCATCAACATGGTCCCTCTCCCAGCCCTTACAACAAGTCTATGAGGTAGGGCTGATATTTTGAGTCCTCAAAAGCAGAGGAAAAATATATGAAATAAATAGAATAAAAGTGGTGCTTAGCCTTCCTGACTAGGAAGAGAAGGTCCCGGGTTCGAGTTCCTGCTCGCCCAGGAACCTAGACTACCTCACTGGGTTGTCGTGAGCCCCAATTCCCATTCAGAGCTGAAGCTCCCTGGGTGATGGGCCCTTGTATGAAAACTAGGCTCCATTGCAAAGTTATTGTGAGAATTTTAAAAAGGTATTTTATAAGTTGTCGCGAATCCCTTGCAGAAAAGAGAAAATGCAGAAGAGTAAAATATTTTCCGAATTTGTAATTAATGAACACTAACTTCACTGCCATTATTGACAGTTATCATTAACACTCTTATTATATGTTGTTATTAACACGATCAGGGTCACTATGAGTCGGTTCCGACTTGATGGCACAGAACAGACACACAAAGCGTCACTGTGGAGGCTAAAGAGGGTTTGTGGGTTTTTTTGCCTTAGGCTGACGACAAATGGAAAAAGTTACTTTTTTGGACTGATACCATAATACTCAGGCTTGTCTGTGTTATTCTGAGAACTGGAGACTAAAAAAGGACTTAATGAATATGCACACACGAATTATGTAAACCACCATTGTATACTGATTGTTTTTAGCTTTAAGTATTGTCTTTTAATGATGCCTTGGGTCATTTTTAAGGAGAAAAGCAGGGTATGTATGAATGAATAAATAATCTGACCCAATAAACCGAAATTAATTATATATGAGTGACTTCAATGTATGATTTTTCTACCAGTGACAGCAGCTGGTAAATATTTTCTATTTATTCAGGAAAACATTTTATGGCTGATAGATGCAGCCTCTTAAGTGCCAAAAAGTACATTCTACATGCATCTATTAAGAAGCTGGGCCTATTAAGGTCAGAGAGGCATATGCCTAGGTAAGAATGTATAAGATTGCAGCCTTAGCCAGAGATCCTATATATTTACCCTGTAGTAAGTTCCACATAATGAAATTATGATGAAATTTACATTTCAGTGACCTTGCATAGGATTGTAATGGACAGACCACACATAGGAATCCAAACAATCAGAAAATACAATAGTCACATACTGTGTTTTGACACAAAATGAATTTTGATTTAAAAGGTATAGTTAGAGGACATTATGTACCTCACTAACAATGTACTGTATGACTATGCTATATGCCAGCAACCTCCTCCAGCACCAGTTAATCTCTTAATTATGGGCAATATAACAGACGTCAATTGTTATTCTTAACTAATTCAATATGAATGACTTACTTTATTACATAGCTCGGAAAATGGCAGATTATCCCATAATGTCTTTCGTTGGCCATGGTTCCACTCTGGATTGCTCATTGTTCAGGCCGTGACATCAGAAATGAGGGCCAATCTGGTTTCATTTCTTGTTATTCGCACGTCAAAATCCCATTGGTTAACTGTTTGCTTCTTCTTCTTCCTTCCTAGCCAATGGTGAACAGCAATCCAACCAGTGATTGAAAAATGACTGTTCCAAAATCGCCAACAGAAGCAGCCGTGTTTATGTTTGGTACTTACTCGCTGGCCATGATTCCACCACAGGTATATCTTTCATTAAGTTCTCTGGTTGTCACCTCTGTTTATTGAAGGTTTAGGAATACAAATACATGGTAACAAATAATGCCAAGTCAGCGCCCATACACTGAAGAGTTGCAAAAATATTTTGAAAAAAACACAATAATTTATTTCCTTTCAGGCTTTGACACAATTAACTGACAAATGACCATCCTGTTTGAGTTCACTACATCAGCAGTATACCATTTTTCTTCCCTCCTGAGACATTAATAGAGAAAAGTGCGTTTCACACATGCAATAATCTTAAGCACTAAATTTCAGGCATTTATAGTTCAGTGGTTTAGGTCTCTGGCTTCGGAGCCAGAGGTTGGGAGTTCAAGTCCTCACTGTGACGAGGGCTGGACTCGATCATCCATAGGGTCCCTTCCAGCTCTAAGATTATTATTTTCATTTTCCCATAAAGTTGGAAAGAAGCCATAGAGTAAACAGCCTGCTATTTAGCAACCTCATTGAAACAGAGGCAAACACCCTAAAATTAGAGTCACTATCCAGGATTCAGGCTACATCTTCCCATTGTTTCAGTGTTCCACACCTTAGCCCTGGGAGGGAGAACATGGGACCCTCTGGAAGGTATTGGAACACAACTTCCATTATCTCTCACCACTGGCTGCTGGAAGAGGCAGCGCAAAAACATCTGGGACACCTGCATTTTCCCCCACTCATGCTGTACTTCTTTCCATCATCCAATAAGAATCAATTATTTGCTTTAAAGGTAAGAAAGAGTTGGAGAAAGAATAGCGGGATGGTTGCAGGTCAGCGTAGTGGGCCATACAAGATCTCCAAATAACCCAATACAGAGAGATTCCAGTCCTGCATGCAAAAGATCAGGAAAATTAGTGAGCTTTTGTGTTCTTTAAAATCAGTCTTTTTTATGATAACATTACCACCACTTCAAGATTATGTTGTTTGCTTGCAATATATACATAATCGAACAGTTTGTAAACATATACAGGTGCAGAACGAACATGGCAGAGAGACCGTTGCAGTGAACGGTGTCAACTGCCATATTCACAAGGCCAGTGAAAATGTTTGCCAGTACGAAATACAGGAGCTGGTTTTTGTTAACGGCACTGATCATACACCCACTTTGAGGTATCCGTTTTCTGTCCTGAGGTTCCAAATCTTGTTTCTTACTCGTTGGCTGCACAAAATTCCAACTACAAGGAATATGGGCCCCATCCACCAGAAGTTTGACAAACACCAGAATGAGGTCAGCGGCTAAGAAACAACTGAAGAGCGACAAACAGTGAGCAACCATCCAGATACAAAAAGAGAGGTTTGCCATCCGCCGGGATACGGCCTCGACGTTGGTTTGAGTTACGTGCAGACATATAAAGAGGAGGAAAGCAGCCAAGAGAAAGGATTGGATGACTCCGAGCCACTCCTTAACTGTGTTTCTCTTTTTTATTAAGTATAAACCGACCTGCACACTAGCCATGTAGATGGCAAGGTAGCCAATGACAGAAAAGATGCCTTCTCTGTTGGCATTCAGAAACCCATCCCTTGAATCTTTCCCATCGCTCCCATGCAAGATGAACGTTTTCAGAGGCAGCATGTCAAGAAGGCATTCATACACTACAGCAAGTGTCACTGCAACAACCCACGCATTGTGAGGAAGGAAGAGGGTCAAAAATAGTGATGCGGCCATTCGAACAGCAGCCAGTGTGAAGAAGAAGTTCCAGTGCACACCATATTCGGTGACGTGTTCGTAGTACTCCACTGCCTTAACGCTCACGAGTCGTCCAAAGCCGAGCACGAGAAGAGGCCATACGCTAAAGAACTGCTTTGCCAGATAAAAGAATTTGCTTCGTACCATACCAGGTTTCAGACGGACTTCGGGACAAACCACAGCATTGCCGAAAACAAAAGAGCCGACTCCGAAATCCATCACTCCTGTTCCGTAGGTCTCCGTTTTGGCATACCTTCGGGGGTATTGAGGGAAATCCACAGCCAGGATGCTGATGGAGGTCAGCACATTGACGAACACTCGGAATGCTGTTATCGAAGGAATGTGCACCGTTTCCAAACTTGTCCTCGAAAAATCGCTTAGAATTTGATTCAGGGGAACTTTGACATAATTCGTTCTCCTCCTGTATATGACAGAAACCAGTCCTGCACAGAACGCAATGATGGAAAGTATCACCCAAGACAGGACGGGAGATAAGACTGTGCAAGAGAGCACGGGAGGGACGACTAGAACAGTAAAGTCTAAAAGAAAAAGGCCACTTCTGGAGCACAAAGGTTTTTTACCAATGAGAAAGTACAAGGTCAACAGAAGCCCCCTGGACAGAAGACATAAGGGGGCGAGAGGTAAGCCGATGGAGATCTCCAGCAAGCTAGTTCCATTCAGGTTGCTTATGAAGTCTTGCTTCACTGGCTGCTGCAACATGTTTCTTTCTCTGCAAGTTTTTTTTTTTCAAAAGATGGAAAATGAATTGTTATTATTTACATTTATTGTCCCACCTTTCTTCTCATAAGCCCAGTAAGTGTACACGGCTCTCCTCCCCCCTCCTATGCATCTTCCCAACAGTCTGAAGGAGGTGTGTCAGGATGAGACAGATTGATGTACGCAGGGTCACCCAGCAAGTTTCATGACTCAGCACAGACTAGGACCTGGATCTGCAAAGTTCCAAGTCCAGCACTCTAACCATTACACCACACTGTTCTTCATTCAGAATCTGCGGCAAGCAACCAAAACTGGGCTGGGCAACAGCATCTACTGTATGACAAGACTTTCTGCACCACAAAGGATCACAACCTAATCCAGAAGCCTCCATCTTGGAATTTAACCATTCTTTCAGTTCTACGGAATTCAGGGTGTTTTAGCTGAAGGATGATTCTGGTCCTGGGGGCTTCATCTGGTACCAAGGAAGGAGACAGGCTGCTGAGCAGGGCAAAACAGCTGGGAGGCCAACCTCTGAAGTTCAGAGGAAGGTGACATCTTCATGCCTTTTGTGGTATAATTGTAGCCTCTCGTTATAGTTGCTGAGGTGATGACCAGGTGGACAGAAAGGAAGTGTGTCGTGCATCGCAGGCCAGCAACTTACAGGCTTCAGACATTTTTAGAAGTAGCTAAAAGTGACTGCTTGGGCTACTTTGCTACCTTTCCCCCGATATTAGGATCCAAGGTGGCCTACAGTACACCATATACTGGCAAGTAACTAATATGTGGGGCCTTGAAATTATACTTGCAACCAATTACTTGTTAAAGTCAGTTTTTGAAGGACAGCAGGAGCAGGCAATAGACACAGGATACAGACCACGAGACAATGATGGGAGGCACCAGAAGCTCATTGTTGGTCTGCTCTTGCACACAAGGAGACCCAGGCTCAGTACTCCAGCACCTTCAGGCAGCTGGTGAAGGAAAAAATTATTCTCTGCCTGAGATCCTGGAGAGTTCTGCCAAGCAGAGGACAACCTATTAGACAGATGGACCTGGTGTAAAACAGGCCCTATGAAGAAGGCTGCACTTTTTGGTTCCTCTTGGCAGGCATGACAAGGTGCTCACCAGCCTCAGTCAGTCTGGGAGACACATTTTAGCAATGGCTGTTAACATGTATTTGCACGACACAATTGTAATAAATTAAAAAGCTTACCTGGATCGCTAGTGAAGTATACCAGAGGATTCTGACGTATGTCTACTTTTATTTGGGCACACAAGCGAACATCTGGGGGGGGAATTAACAACTGGGGCTTACTTTTAATAAGAAAAGATTTTAATTTTTAAAAAGAACAATATTTCAAAAATTACAATTTTAAAAATATTTTGAAAAAAGTATAATTTACAGGATTTGGCAGTTTCCACTCATAGAATGATTGCAGCGAAATCGTCTATATTAATTTAATTAGGATCATCAGCCTATTTTTGACAGTGTACAAAGGGAGAAGAGAAGACCTACTGTAGGTCCTACAAGTGATTTAAAAGACACAAGAGTCACTTTTTAGATTACTTCTAAATACATAATAAATAAATAAAACAGCAAGATTTGAAAGCCCAAGACAGTATACACACCTACAATCATGCATCAGGTTGCTGTGCAAGTATATTCCATGAGGGGAGAAGGCAGGCCCCAGGTTTTTAAGGCCGCCTACACTTCAGTTACCGCCTTCATCTTTTCCATGAAAACATTTCTGCAATACATGTCTTTGGACAGGGCATGTTTTTGCTTGCCAGGGAGAGGCTTCTCTGACTAATCTTTTTATCTTAGTTTATTTTTTATATTATATGTAAACCACCCAGAGTAGACCTGTTCTAGATGGGCGGTATATAAATCAAAGAAATAAATAAAGAAATAAATAAATAAAGGAGCTAAAGATCAGACTCCAACCACACCCTGGTCTCCTGGCACAGCAAAATCTTTAAAAACTATACATTTCTCTCTCTCTCAGCATTACTGCCTGGATTAAGATGGCATCCTTATTCAAAGGGCAGCTTAGGATCTCCTGAAAACTCACAGAAAATTCCCACCCAGTTCAGTGAAATTAACTCCCAGGAAGAGCAGTGAAATTGACCACTGAAATTGGCCATAGACTGTGTCTCTGTTCCTCCCAAATCTCCTTGTCAAATTTTAGACTAATAGCACATTGGGGGCAGATATCTTTATTTCTCTTTCCATTTTAAGTATGCAGAAGACCAAGTGCACATCAATATCTGCTATATTAACATGATTTGCTTCTTTTCCTCCTTCTTTCCCCTGTTTTATGTTTTGCCCTTTTTCAAATCTTGCATGTTAGACTGCCTTGATGGAAAAGGTGGGCCCATGATGGCACTTAGTTAATGAACACACGCATATAAACGAGTGATGTGCAGTTTGGAAGGGAGGAATGTTTCTGCAAATATTCAAACCAGCTTTCCTCAACCTGGCACCTTCTAAATGTTTTGATCTACATCTCCCATCATTCCAAGCCAGCATGATTAGCAGTAAGCATTATGGGGACTGTAGCCCCAAACATCTGGCAGGCACCAAGTTTGGGAGGCCTGGGGAACCTTTCACTCTCCAGATGTTTTGGGCTACACTCTTTTATCATGGGCCATCCTGGAGTGGAGGAGCTACTCAGAGTTAAATCCTGAAGCATCCAGAGAAACAAAGGTTCCCCACTGAACCCCCTGCTAACCCCTTTAAATATAATTTATAGTGCAATCCAGTTTATATCTCTTTAGAAGTAAGACCGTGAGGTTTCTAGGTAAGCAGGCATGGGATTGCTGTAAGGGAATGAAAGAAACCCAGTGTTTGGAAATGTTCTCTTTGAGGAAATTACAAATCCTAGAATCCTACTGCCTCAGGCCATGCTGAGTAGAAAATTCTGGAATTTACAAAAGAAACATTTTCAAGCACTCAGGAAAATGTACAAAATAGAAATAGTTGTTTAAAAATATTACCTGCATTATTCAATACACGGCGCTTGTTCGCATTTGAGGACTTGATAGATCAAAGTATTCTCACCATAATGGCTCGGTTTACAGTGAAGGATCCAATTTCCTTTTGAAGGGGGGGGAATGCATGTAAAACCCCAGCTCCACAATTCTTGCTCGGCTGCTCCTTTGCTCATCTTTGCTTCCTGCAGCCCCTTAAAAAGTAAAAGAGAGATCTGTTTCTCCGCCAGCATTTTCGTCACCAAACAGCCTGCTAAATCACATCGCCCGATTCACCAAGACGCAGAGCGTAAAGGTGGCGGTCTGGCACTGAGCAGATAGCAGTCCCTCTCAAAGCAGAATTACAGCCTGATCTTGTGTCTGTTTATTCGGTCCAGCTTAAAGAAAAGATAAGCTTGTGGAGCCCTGACGACTTGGTTTTATTGTGGCAGGAGCTTTAGTGCCTGTTTCCATCTTTAATTTCCAGCCCAGTAGCCCTAACATGTTGGTGTAAATGGGGCAATAGGAAAGAAAATATTACAACACCTTGAAAGGCTAACCCCATGAGCTATTCTGGATCAACATCCGCCTCTTCCTTCTTCAGACACTTCTGAAGAAGAAACAGATTTTGACCCCCAAAAAAACTCTCACTGAAATAAATCTTAGGTCTTTCAAGTGGGGGGGGGGGGGGGAACCACAGACCTTCCCTTAAGCACATTGAAGGGGATACAGCCAGCTAAAGATAAATAATAAATAAATCGTAACATTGCTCAAGAAATGAATTCGTATTGCGGGACGGGACCCCACCGCTTCTTTTCCAAGCCCCCAGGAACAGAATAAAAGGTTTTAAATTTAATTCCCGTAGTTTCATGCTAGGATTTGGCTTTGCAGGCGCCTTTGTGCCAGGAGGGCCGCCTGAGGATCACTCGGAAGGGCCTCCGAAGCCTAAATGTTACCCTACTGCCCCTTCCAAGATGTGTGCATTTTTATAGTTTATCCATTGAATGTTGCCCTTTTTCTCTAGGTCTCTAGCGTATCTAAATTCGGAACAAAGGAAGCGGACTGTCGCCAGAGACAGTTCAGTGTCGTTTCCTTGAGATCCCTTTCGGGTCTGCTGCAAACCGGAGTCCAGATAATCCTAGGGGGCTTGCTTTCTTTTCTTTTTTTGCGGTTCCTTTTCGGGTGATCTACCGTTTCTTGACTGTGCTAGCTTTCTGCGTGCAAGGACGAGGTTTCCGAAATTTGGGGGTAGCGGAGAGCGTACGCCAAACGTGGGCTTTCAAAGCCCCGTCTCCCTCCCGGAGTGGGATCCGCGCCTTCCACCCTCAGCGCCTCCGCTGCCGCCGGTAGGGCGAGCCACGTGTTTGCTCGGTCTCCACGTGCTCGGGGTAAGCTTGGCTCTCGCTTCTCCTCGGTTCCTTCTCGATCTGAAAGGGAGTTAAGCGGCGGGGCGGCGGGGGAGCGGCGCTGAATTCAGTGGGGCTTACTCCCGAGCAAGCATGGCTGGGCCTCTTGGAAGAGGTCGAATTTGCAGCCGTGGGCCCCCGCTGGCTTACTTCCGAGTAGGACACGCTTGGGATGACGAGGTGCCAGGCCGCACGCTTTATTTAAAGGCCAGCCCCTGAACGAAGCGGGGCTTTACTCCCGAGTAAGCCAGCTTGCGGCTGGAAGGCTACGGTTTTTGTTTTTGAAGCCGGTGGGAACTTCCTTCCAGGGACCTGAGCAGAACTGCCTCCCGCGGAACCTACTCGGCAAGTTTGGGGGCCGGGGCTGCGATCCCACGCGCCTTGTCGAGGGATCTGGTGGCCCTTGCTCCCGAGTAGGGACCCTGGCGGCAGCCTGGACAATGCACTTGTTTTGGACCTCCTTTTGTATTGGGGTTTCTCCCTAGCCAGCCAGCGTGGCATGACTGGGGGAAGAGCCTGATCGTCCGGGGTGGTCGGGGGGGGGGGGGGAGAGAGAAAAAAGAACTTTTCCAAGCAGGGCTGCTGCGAGGCGGCGATCTCGCCCGGCACCCTTTCTCGGCAGGGAAGCCTCCGGTGGGTCCAGCCGCCTCTTGCTCCCCCCACAAATCCGCACGCACCCAGGAGAGGGTGGATCCCTTCCGAGTCAGACCCTCCCGGGATTTCGCGGTGGGTGGATCCCGCAGGCGGGACACCAACGCCTCATCTTCCCAGGATGCAAAATCAGGGCCGATTCAAAATTGAGCAACCCCCGCCTTCGGCTCCGCCTTTGCCGGGTCCGCCAGCCCGTCGCTTCTCCTTCCCGGCCGGCGCGGGAGGACGTTCCCTCGCTGCCCAGGTCAGATCTTTCTTTCCCTCTCCGGCCAGATCTCGGGAACAGGTGAGCCCTTCTGAGCCAGCAGCTCTTTAATATCCCGGGATTTCATTCCTGTGAATTCCTCGTTTCTCCCCTTCCGCGGGGATAACAGCTGCCGCCCCCTCCCCTCCTCGGCCAATCGGATTTCACAGGTCCAAGACCCCCGACTCAGGAGCCTAGTTCCACCGGGCTGCTCCCGAAGCAAGAGTACCTCTGAGCATGTCCAAGTTTCCTTCCCATTCCGTCTTTTGGAACCAGGAGCACTGGGGGCGGGGCGGAAGAATAACCTTGCCAAACCACGAAGGGGTGGGGAGAGCAGGGGTGGTTTTCTGAGATTTTAGCATGTGTGGTTGTGCCTGTTATAAATCTATAAATAAGTCTGGCTATTAATGTGTTGCCTGTTATTTTTCAAACTGTTTTCCTTCTGCTGATTTTTTGACCTTGTCTTTGGTAAACAATCACTGGGAGTTTGCTTGAACAATAGAATGGATAATGCCTATGATAAGCATAGGAGTAAGAGTAATAATAAGGTTAATACCTCTGGTTTTAATAGCACCCCCAACTGCTATGGACAGCCACTCTTTTGAACCCTACCTATTCAACATCCAATATCTTGTTTTCAAGTTTAAGCAACATCTTTATGGCATTTTTGTTGTTAATACCTTGGGTGCCATATGCAGACAGTGTTTGCCTGCTTATTTAAAACATTTATAGCTTTTCTACCTGGTAGATGGGTTTTAGCAATACAGGGTGCTTTCTCTGCTGGAAGACCTCAGAGTACTTTGCCTTCAACAACCTGGCCCAGGGAACAGTGGATGTCTAATAATAATCATGAATAAAACAGTCTTATATATAAACCCACAAAGGCTCCTAGTAATCTATAAAAATGTCTGCTAGCTGGCTAAGAGGAAGGCAGCCTATGTTTCCCATGCTGGAACTGGCTATGCCGGCTGGGAATTCTGGGCACCTTATGTCCCAAAAAGTAAGTCCTCCCAAGGCTGCACCGTACTAGCCTGGGGCCGGGGACATGTTTTGCTTTCGTGTGCTGATTCAGAAGAAACCGGGCCGCCTGCCTGCTCACTCTGTTTCATCGACTTTGAGGTGTAATAACTGAGTCACAGAATTCAATCTGGGCTATAAAGTTACCTTGTTGTACAGTGTCATTCCGAAAATGAAGTTATGGAAAATTTAAAAGCAAGAGGGCCCTGGCTCAGTTGTAAATCTGTTGACTGCTATTCACTGAGTTTTAATGGACCAGGATGAAACTGCTATTTTTGCAAGTGGGCTGGGTTTTTGGGTATGTAACTTTCCACTAGCCACACCTGTGCAAAAATTCTCTGCAGGCCTTCCTTCATTCTCTCTCTCTCCCCCCCCTCCCTCTCCCCACCACCAGTCTTTTTATAACAGCCAGGAAACCTGCTTTTAAGGCCATAGAAATTCTATTTTGATTATTCTTAATTATCTGGCAGTCCAAAGAAACACCAGTTTCATTTGTCTTGCAAATAGTTCTCCTAACTAGCATTTCACTTGCAACTGTGTGTTTTCGTACATTTTCCAGTTTGGCGCGTAGAGCATTAAACTAAAGTAACTAAAAGAGTTACTTTGAAAACAGCAGCATGCTTTAAGTCTTTGGCACAACGTACTCAGAATAAGCCATAAATCCACATACCCTTGTAATTGTAAAAAGGAAGTAAAATAGATACAGTTACACTGCAAAAGAAATAAGTGTGTCTGTCCTTAAAGTACTCATACTTGATAATGCAACTTACTTGTACCCTAATTAATATTAAAAGAAATTTAATTGCATGTAAATCATGATCTGCAGGACATCCAGGGAGTTCCATCCAGAGTGGAGCCATAATGCAGGTTACTAAAACGTCTTGAAATAACCACCGTTGTCATTTTTAGGGCACCTGGTTTCTCCTCGCTCAGTGTTTCTGTGATCTAAAGGCCCTCTGTGTTGGGTTTCCAACCCAGTTATTGGAACTGAATGATTTCTCCTGCACAAACCTCAACGTGCCCCAAAATGAGGAGGGAAGTGTCCAAACAGGTATATTCTCATAAACATTAAGAGGGAAAGGAAGGATTGGTAGCTGCTTTGAGTCCTTTATTGAGTATGTGTTAAATGAAAATAAAAAATCTTCCAGCTATTCCCACAACCGGTGTGGTACAGCAGATAGAGTGATGGGCTGCAGAATGGCAGTAAGTTATTGCTATAAAGAATTTCTAGTTTTTAAAGAACATCTGTAGAGATGTTCTGAAACAATGCTCCAAGTTTTATGCCCTTTAACAATCTCCCCACTTTCAAATAATGGAAAATAATTTTTAAAACCACACATACTGTGAGTAATCTAATAGGTTACTTAGTTATTTCTGTGATAGCCTAATGAGTAATAGCAACAAATTACTTTTTATGCACTGTAATGAGTAATGGGAATTAGTTACTCTTAAGGAGTAACTTTCCAGGCTCTGACACCAAGGCAGTTCCTGGTGTCCCTTACCTTTTAAGAACTGGTGCTCTGGCTGAAAGGGGCCGAGCAGCACCCCAGTATTTGGAATTTTCTGCCATTTCTGCTTTCAGGTAAATGGTGCAAAGGGAGATCTGGTTGTCAGTTCCTGCGATGACAATCACAGTCTTGGGGAAGACGTTGAATCATTTCTGAGCAATGAACAGCAGCTGCATCTCTTTGATGACCTTACAAAAGTGAATCCTGTAACCACCACAACTGGTATGAGTTCAGAACTCTTCAAAACCCTTATGGGAGGGCAGAATTTCCTGGAATGGGGGGGGGGGCAGTGAGTGAGTGAGTGTAACTACATTGGACCTCCCAGAACACAACAGCAGTCCAACCCCCTAGGCTCTGCCCTGGACCAATTAAAACTATAATCCTTGTCCCTGATCAGCTGACTCTTTGGACTGAAACAGCTATGGGGGGGGGGCTTTTTTTGGGAGATTCTAGTCCCCTCCCCACTGCAAAAAAAAATAAATTCATTCTTCCCACCTCTGAGTCAGAGAGAGGTGGTGATGCAAAATAAAGACACTGGCTGAGGGAGACCATCATTTGAAACCCCCACCCATCCTTTCAGGCAGCGGGGAGGGGGGTTTGCACTAAGAAGCCTCTCGGCGGTTGAGGGGAACCCCTGCTCCTTCCTGCTCCTTCCCTCCCCTCATCTCCCAAATCATCAGAGCTTGGAAAAGTTCACATTTTTGAATGGCACTCCCAAAGTCCTACAGCAATAAAAAAAAAAAAAACCTGGCTGAGGAATTTGAAGCATTTTGGGGGGTTTCTGAGACCTGTGTTTATTCTAGAAAGGGAGGTTCTGAAGCGGGGAGTTTGAAGGGCCTGCTTAGTCTTCATAACCTGTGCTGACCTAACTTTTTCCCTTCCTCAGTCCTGAAGTGCCTACAAGCGCGATACGCCACCGACGTGTTTTACACCAACGCCGGCTGCAGCCTGGTGGCCGTCAACCCGTTCCACCCAGTCCCACGGCTTTACTCACAGGAGCTGATGAAGGAGTATCATGCGGCCACCTGCCTTCAGGTGCAAAGAGCAAACGGGTGGCCCTCTGGTTGTCTTTGGCTGCAGCAACTTCCATCATTCCTTGCCGTTGATGAGGCTGGCTAGGAGTGATGGGAGGTGTAGTCCAGCATGTTCCCCAACCGCGGGGCTGAAACAGGAACAGAAGAGGCTGGGCTGGGCTAAGCCAGAGCCTTGGTCCATCTGGTTCCGTGGTGGGGAATATGGGATTATCCCACATCCTATTCCTCCCCCACTCTTGAAAAAACCACCAGTCTTAAAGGTCAGACAGGATCCAGAGGCAGGAAGCTACCAACCCAGTTGCTTCCAGGGCCAGCGAAGGCTCTTTTACAGCCCTGCTGCCGGAGCTCCTCCCAGCACACAGCTGCAGGTATTCAGGCAGCAAAGGGAAGAACTCAGCTATAGGGTCTCCGTGGGAGGAAAGAGCCTACTTGTGAGGAGGCCACCTCCTTGCAGGAAGACCGTCGGCCCATGAGGAGAGCTCCCCTAGAGTCAGGCTTGGACCTTGACCCTTCTTCACTCCCGAGCACTGGGGGCTCACCTTGGACCCGACACCTGAACCCCCAACCATCTGTCGGCTCTGGCTCCGGATTCCTTGAACATCCAAGGATTGGCAGGCTCTGGAGTGTCACATTCATTGGGCTTGTCGTCACTTTGCTGGGGTCATGGTGCTGACCTATGACCTCAGGCCTGGTTCCCTGTTAGCCCACTTCTTTTTCCCAGGGGTCACCAGGCCTCATTCCTTTGCCCACGATTGGATCCTGGCAGGGCAGGGAGGGAGAATGGCGGACTGGAGACAGCCATTTTCCTTTCACTGATTCTGTTGCCTAGAGTATGCAAACGAATAGTCAGTGAAGGCAAGGCCAGGGGGCTCCGGGAACTGGCAGAGAGCCCCTGTTACGATGTGAGTGTGAGCAGGTGCCCAGTGATGCCAGCCTCTGGCCCCAGCCCCCTTACCTTACTTCAACTCTGGTTCTGATTCCCTTCATGCGAAGCCCCTGTTGAGTTGGCCCTAACGACAGCCTGTTTCTTTCTGAACACCCCATCTGTGTGCTCCCTCCACTCAATTAGGAATTAAATCCGCACGTTTTTGTGGTGGCAGAGGAGACCTACAGAAATGTCCAAAGCCAGATTCCACCAGTAAACCAATCCATCATCGTTAGCGGCGAAAGTGGTGCAGGGAAGGTAAGGGGAATAAATGTATTTTAAACTCCTCTCTCAAATTGGCTGTTGGAAACGGCCTCTTGCCAGCTACAGGATCAGAGTGGCATGCATGTGCAAACAACAGGCAGAACCTTTTGCATCATGTCAAAACAGGGAGCTTTTCAAATTTACACCAAGTTTCCTACAGTTGGAAAACTTGAATGTTCGCAATGAGATGTAGCTAACTCCCTAACATGCTAGTTTGGCAAACACAGGGAGCTATTCTCTGGGTTTTTTTTTTTAAAGTAAATCAGAGTTTTCTGCTTTGTCTGAGCTCAGAAAAATGAGTCTGATTCTAATCATCAGCCAGGTTGGAATATAATACCAAGTAGCCTGTGGTTGTGGTTTGTTGCATTGTCACTTCATGTTGGATCTAATCCTGTTCTTACAAAGAAATCATAATTTGTAAGCCAGCTACAATTCACGTTAAGGGGCTGTGGTTTGTTATTGGTTTTACACATTCTGGCTTGTTTAAGCCATGGCATAGTTATATCTCAAGTCAGATCTGCGCCTTTGCCTTGGTTTGTTTCTGCAGCTGCTCACCTGGCAGAAGACCTGATGAATGTGGCTAGAGAGAAACAAACCAAAAATGGGTAGAAGAAAGAGAAGTTTCTGTGGTCGTTTGTGGGACAATTCATGTTTAAAGAAACAAACTGCAGCTAGCATAAACTATTGCTAACATAAACCATGGTTTAGTGCAGGGGTAGGTAAGACATGTCCAGATGTTTTGGAAGTGCTGTTTTCTGCATTCCTCACCAGTGTCTGTGCTGGCTGGGGTGGATGGGAGTTGTAATTCCACAGTATTTGGAAGGGACACCCACTGACTTATGAGTGGAGTGATACTGGTTTGATAAGTAGCCCCAGTTAGACAGATCCCGATTCTGACTGAATGGAAAGCAGCTTTCAAACTTTGGTGTCATACAAAAGCAAGGGAAAAAGGCGGGCTGTATTGGCCATTTGGGGCTGAGTGGCATCTGCAAATCATTTTGTATGTATAAACAATCCCATAATGTAGACACGCTTCGCATGACCTTGTCAAAGCCATCTTCTCTTTCACATGAATGCCTGACTAAGTTATTGTCAAGCAGTGGCTTATACTCGGAGCTCTGTTTCTAGACCTGGACATCTCGTTGCCTGATGAAATTTTACGCTACCGTGGCTGCTTCGTCTGCTGTTCCGAAAGGTAGCATAACCGTGGAAAGAATAGAGAGGAGAGTGCTGGACTCCAATCCTGTGATGGAAGCTTTTGGTAAGGATGTCTATTTAAGAAACAAGAAATACACATTTGTTAATACAACAGCTCAGCGCTCAAACTATTAAACTGCAGTTTAGGTTAACCATGGTTTGAAGTGAAACCGTAATTGGTACAACAGGCAAACAATCTTTCAGCTGCTTCCCTCCTTTTATTTTTCATTTGCTCAACACTCCCATCTCTGGATACAGTGCTTTCCTTAGAGTTGTGTCTGTAACAATAGCCAGTCAGTTCTGATATCACTCCAAACCAGGATTAGCACAAAGTAGAGTTTATGTATAAACTCTAAGAAATGTGCTTTCTGGAATCTGTTCCTCTGGCCAACTATGAAGCATGGTTTGTTGATTCAGATATGATGCCAGACCATTAAACTTACCAAAGATGACACTTCTGAGATTTAACAGTTGGCAGGAAAGATATTGCAGGCCAGCATCACCCATGTTACAAATCTAAGCAGATGAGAAAAGGGGCAACCATCTAGCAAATTCAGAAAAAAACCTCACCTGTCTCTTTTTTCCTTCCTTATCCTTGTTCCGCCTTCTGTATTGTGTCTTTTTACATGGTAAGCCTGAGATAAGGGACTATCTTGTCCTTTTTTTAACAGATCAGCTGCTCTGAGTGTCTTTCTAGATACGTGTGGCCTCAGATCCTGTTGCTTAGTTATGCCTGCAGAAGGCTGGCGCACACCCAGAAATCCAAGTGGGGATTCGTTAATTGCCAGTTAGAAGCCACTGGAAGTCACCTTCTTTGCAGGCGTAACTAAGGAACAGGATCTCGGCCACTACAGTGTGTAAAAAAGCAGTTGTAGGTAATTAATTATTAATTTATTTCATTTATACCCCGCCTATCTGGTCTTGCGACTAACATAGTTGCTCACAGCTCACCTTCTTGATCCCAGAGCTCCTGTGGTGTTAGAGGGATGGCCATCCTTCCCATTTGGACGACCTCTGGTCTGCATGAGCCTCTTTGACTCCTACGAAGGGGAAGAACCACACTGATTCATGTTTTCCCCTTTATTCTGTTGGAATCAGGGTGTACCTTCCCGGTTTCCCATTCTGGCTTCATTTTGCAGGGAACGCATGTACGCTGCGGAACAGCAACAGCAGCCGTTTTGGGAAATACATCCAGCTTCAGTTAAACAGGTATGACTTTTAAAAGCCCACCTATATTGCGGCGAACTGGCAGTCGATGGCATTACCAGTTACAAGAGCTGTGCTTTATAGGGTGCCAAGTTCTCTGGAAATAAAACAGGAAGGTGGGGGGATAGTGAAGAATTTTAAATGTATCCGGTTTCCAGTCTACATCAACAGAAGTGTGTATAATGACAGGCATCAGATTCTCTCTTCTTTTTTCTTTTATACGCACATAAATATACAGGGCTAAAAGGAGATTCAAAACCTGTTTTGTTCAATTGGGGGAAATGTGTGACCTTAGGAAATAGACATATAACAACAATGTGTGTCCTAGGAAAGCGTGGGCTGAAATAATGCACCGATTTTAACAGTTGGGCAGGGGAAGTATCTTGTAATCTGGTGCGGAACTTCCGAGGGACAGAAATCTTGGTGGGACTCTAAGGAATGGCGTGGAAATGAAAGAAGGAGACTTCCACGTGCTTGTCATCCCAGGTCCACACTTTCAGCCTTAGAGCTGAAGTCCGGTCCAGAGACATTCTCGGGGGCTCACCTTCCAGGGGTAGAGTTTTAGGGTGGATTTATCATTGTGTTCAATCCTGACCTTCTCCAGATCCCAGCTTCTAACCAGTGCTTCCATTCAGACATTCCTGCTGGAAAAAACAAGGGTTTCCTATCAAGCCCCACAGGAGAGGAATTTCCATATTTTTTACCAGGTCAGTGCCATCAACATGTCTGTTGATTTTTAATTCAGGCTCGTGACGGTTCCATTTTGGGTTTGTGGGTTGAAGGCTGCACAATAGACATCAACCTTTTCCTCTTTCACTGAGGATCCTAGTCCTTCGAATCCTACTGTAGTTTCACACAGCAAGCTCACCCTGGGGATGGGGAGACAAAACCCAAAGGCCGGCTTGCCGCCACCACCCACCCCAGGTGCATGCTGGAAAGGTGAGGGAAATGGCTTTTTTTATGTGGGGAGGGGTTCCTCCTTTCCTGATCGTCTTTCTCCTCCCCAAGTTCCCTTATTCTTCTGCCTACCCAAAACTGATACTGGATGGTTTCAAGCCTAGTTCAGTTTAACTGTAGTTTATTGTCACATTTCAGTTGATAAACCATGGTTTGTATGTGACCAGGTATTAGTGCTGGAATTTTATTGAAGAGCACACAAACATGGTTTGGGTCAGGTATGACTTGGGATGGGATGATGGCCAAGTTGTTGCCCTTGAGTCATGGGAAGGAATTTATGAAACCTAGGCAAACCATTGTTTTGTCAGGATGTGTGAAGTGTGGCACTTGTAAACATCTGCAAGACGATTTCCCCTTCCTGCCTCCCTTTGTTGTTTCTTTTCCCCTTCATTACTGGTCTACAGCTTACTGGTTAGAATACCACTGGAGACGAGATGAGCTTTTCTCTCCCCTTCCAGATTGCAAAAGGCGCCACCCTAGAAGAACAACAAGAATGGAGTCTCCCTGAAGGCACAGAATTCTCCTGGCTTCCAAATTCTAAGAAAGCTCTAGAAGGTACAGTTGAAAAATCTAAACGTTATAAACCACCCTGAGCCTTTTTAAAGTAAAAGAGGGAGTTTTAAGAATAAAGAAAGCAAAACCGTTATTTCTTTAAAGTTCTGTTAAAAAACAACACCAGCAAAAAAGCATTAGACAGAAACTTTGGGGGAAGCTCTGAGAAAATACCAAGTCAGCATAAAAAGGATAAGGAAAGGATGATTAAAAAAAAAACTTATATAGATTAGTGGAGCAAAACCGTACCTTGCACTGCCATATGAAGATGCCAAACCATGATTTGTGTTCAACCAAAGATGCCATTATATTTTGTATCTCTGCCTTAAGGACTCCCCGGTACCTTTTCCTCAAGAAACCTCTGAGGAAATCGTAGTTTGTTAATTCACAAATGACGACAAACTACAAATTTGCAAAACCCGTTGCTCGCAGTGCATGGCTTGTTCGTCCGTTTCCAACCACATCTTCCCATGCTGGTTGGCAGCCACTCAGAAACCCCAGTTTGTCATGGGCTATAAGCCAAGGCATCGCAACAAGCCATGTTTAGGTCTTGCAAACTGGCTGGGTTTTATAAATTAAAGTTTTGTAAGCCATGCTGTAGCATTAAGCCAGAATCACCTTATTGTCTCATTGGGGATGTTGTTCTGAGAGAGGTGATGCACATGTCTTTCTCTCCCTCCCCCCCCCCCCCACCAGAGGACTGCTTTGATGTGACAAGAGAGGCCATGTCCCACTTAGGAATTGACAGCTCCACACAGAATAATATTTTCAAGGTCAGTTCAAACACACTTTAACAACGGTTGGGTTCTTCTGTTTTAAACCATGACGATAACTAGCAGGCAGGCCTGGGACAGACCTTAAGGACTCCTAGGTACCTTTTCCTCAAGAAACCTCAGAGGAAATCGTAGTCCTGCTTTTCCACTGATCGTCTTATGCCAAAGATGGGCAAGGTAATTTTGCCAAGGGGTCTCCCATGGGCTGTACCCCATCCCAAAATACATTTATTTCACATTTTTTAAAAACTGAAAGGTACTATAATTTCACTGCTGGTTTTCGGGGGGGGGGGGGGGAACACTGGCAATGCCACTCACACATGAGCCTTTCACCTTGCTTGAGAAGAGAATCGCCTGGAGGTTTTCCAGAGTGAATCAGATACCCCACATCTGGCTTAAACCTTCAAGGAGCATCAGTGGCTTCCTCTCCCTTTCCTCCAGGAATATTTGGAAAGCTGGGTGTATCTCTCCAAAACATCCCACCTGCCTGTTCCTCAGTGCTAAATAACATTGTCTCTCTGTTACAGATGTTGGCAGGATTGCTCCACGTAGGCAACATCCACTTTTCTGAGTCAGAGGAGGAGTCGCAGCCTTGTGAACTTGAAGATTATGCCAGAGGTGAGAAACCCAAGATCCTCTCTTGTCTACGACTTTAGTTTTAGAACCTCCTTGCGAAGACAACATTGTGACTCAACACAGACACCGTGGATGAGGCTGAAGTATTGGCACAAAGCATTCCTAACCCTCCAAAGCCGGAAAGGAAAGGAAAGAAAGAAAGAATGGCCAGTAAAGTCTCGGATCTTCCTTGCCTTCAGCTTTTAAGAAGAAAGGCAGGGCAAAAATATTTTAAATAAATAAATTGAAATTTAGCAGCATGAAACATAGGAAGCGGGTAGGTGTGTGTGTGGGCAGGGGAGACAGCTCAGTTCTTATCATGACCAGCTGGCTGGAAACAGTTCCAGGGGCCTGTCTGAAACCTTTTTCCTGGGTGACGGGAAAGGAAGGGCCCAAGGGGGCCAGTCTGAAGTAGAGACGCCGGGTCGCCTTCTCTCCCTCTCTTTGGCATCCAGCTGGAATTGATGCCCAGAGGTGACAGGTGGGAGAGTCTGAAACAGCAAAGGGGATGCTACTGAGTGGCAGCTGAAACAGCCTTTTATTTTATTTCTTAATCATATGCCTCTTAGAATATGTTATATTTAGGTAAGATTAAATAACCTGTTGCTTTTGTTGTTTTTAATGAATAAAACTAGTTTTCGCAGAAACTGCTTCCAGGTTGTTACAAGTGCCGGAAGACGAGCTGCTGGAAACACTGAGGATCCGTACGATCACAGCCGGCAAACAACGGCAGGTCTTCAAGAAGGCCTGCCCCAAAGGAGAATGTGAGACGAGGAGAGACTGCTTGGCCAAAGTGATCTATGCTAGGTAAGTGCTTTGGTGCTCCTCTTGGGATACGTCGCTGTGTCCAGCCCTTCCTCCCGCTCACAAACCTCTTTGCATCCCGTACACCAGCCCTGTGGGGTAGATCAACCTGGACGAGAGAGCATTCACCGTCCTAGCCCCACCGGGATTTGACTCCTGGGCTTCCAAGTTCTGCCGTAGGCATGGGTGGAGGAGTAAAATCTCAAATGCTGTCACCCGTCAGGACACTCCCTGTAGCCACAGAGTTTGCCTCTAAAACTGGGTCCCTGCGCAGCATGTGCTTTGTGAGAGATGGCAATAACAAGGAAGGCTTGTAAGTCGCAGGAAGCCGACCTCTGCCTTAGCTGTTCCTTTCCCTTCCGCATCTGGTATGGTTTGCGTTTCTCTGCCTGTGTGCTGCGTACTCGTTCTGTCCTTCTTGGATTTGCCCAAAGCGGAGTCTGCAAATCGATTTGGGAGCGTAAGGTGAAAAAGACCGTGACCCTCAGCCCCCTTTGGCTCCATCTCTTTCTGCAGCTGACAGGAGGCGGGCCACATTCTGTTTTTGCTACAGGATCTTTGACTGGCTGGTGGCTGTGATAAATGGAAGTATCTATGCAGAGCCTTCGGTGTGGAGCAGTTTCATAGGTATCTTCTTTTCAACCCCCCCCTTGCATGCAGGCCATTGACGGCATTACCAGTTACAGGAGCTGTGCTTTATAGGGTGCCAAGTTCTCTGCAGGCCATTGACAGAATTGCTTAGACTCTGCACCAGTGGTTCCCCGCCTCGGGTCACCCCGGTGTTCTTGGGCTGCAACTGCCAGAAATCCTGGCCAGCCCAGCTGGTGGTGAAGGCTTTTGGCAACTGCAGTCCAAGAACACCGGAGTGGCCCAAGGTGGGAAACCACTGCTCTATACTAAACATGTATAAACTGTGATTCTGCAACCTCTCTAGCCATTATGCAGGCTGAGAGGGAGTTACATTCTTATTTTGTGTGTAATATAAATAACAACTGCAACAAGTATTACTCAAGACATTGTGCCAAACAGTTCTTGTTACTTTCAATAAAACTATAATGGAAGTTTATAAATAGAAGGAACAGAAATGGTTTGGCACCCTGTGTTCAGTCATTCTTATAACCTTCATTTATTTGCACATGGACCCTGTTCTTCAGTTGAAAAAGGGTCCCACGGGAGCCAGCCAAGAGGACTAAGATCAAAGTCTGTTCTTTAGGATTTCGGTCTTCAGGGCTCAGCACAAAAGTGATTAAGAGTTTGAAAAAGGTGATGAAGAACAAGCGTAGGAGCCCCCGCTGTTCGTTCCAGAGTCCCTACAAATTGTCTTTGCGTGAAGGAAAGAAAAACCATGAAAAGAAAAGACAGTACATGAACTTTGAAGGATGTACTTTCGTGTCATGTTGCTTCTGGGATGGATGGAAAGGGCTGATGTGAAGAGGGGCAGGATGGGAAAACGCCGCCTGAACCTCAATGGGCTTGTGTCTCTTCTCCTCCCGCCTCCTACCGCAACCTCGCCCAACCCATCCCAGGTCTGTTGGATGTTTATGGCTTTGAATCCTTTTCCGACAACCACTTGGAACAGCTGTGCATCAACTACGCCAACGAAAAGCTTCAGCAGCATTTTGTCGGCCACTTTCTGAAGGCCCAGCAGGTAAAGGCCCTTCTGGGGATTCTGCTGTCAGGCCGTCCTGCACCGGCCGATGTGAGGTGGGGAGCTTGGCCTAGGGTCTTCCTCTTCCCTCACCCCACTGTGTGCACTTCCCCCCAGGAAGAATACACCACAGAAGGTCTCCAGTGGTCTTTCGTCAACTACCAGGATAATCAAAACTGTCTGGACGTGATAGAAGGCGCTCCTGTTAGCATCTTCTCCTTGCTCAATGAGGTGAGTCCCATGTTCTGGTTTCCATGGCAGGTTGTCCAGGCTTTGCCTGATTTGCTCACGAGTTGGTTAACCATGCGTCCGTCAGTCTCAACGTTGTGCTGGAAAATTCACGGGTGAGCCGATTGTATAACAGGTCAAAAGCCCCACGTAGGAACTAAAACTGGGAAAGACCTTGTTTGTATCTTGCTGAGGCATAAAGCCAGAACAGTGATAGACAGAGGGCGAGGCAGAGACAAGTCTGACCTACCTGTGAGTGGAAACCAGAGCGCGCGCCATGCACCCCATTTTGAGACAGAGGGAGGCTGAGATGGTGATGTACCTCCTCCCTCCGCTGAGCCTCCCTCCTGACTGCCATCATCTGCTCTTGTTCTCTTTTCTCCTTACCACGGTCACCACCTGCTGGCTAATTCATTTTGAAAAACTGTTTGTGGCCTTTAATGTTCCTTTCTTGTTTGGGCTGGAGCAGCAAGAGGCAGAGGGGCGAGCAGGTCTTGGCGGTGAAAAAATGTAGGTCTGTGTGGGGTGTGTGTTGTTGTCAATAGGCTTTGAGCTGTCTGTGGGTTCCTGATGATCCTGACCCCCCCCCCCCCAAGGTGGAGAGCCTTATCTATCCAAACCTTGCCGTTGCCGTCACTTCCGTGTCTCCTTGGTTCAGCCGAGAACCTTCGACGATGTGCTCCCAGCTCTTCCACGGCGTTCTCCTTTTCTTTGACAGGAGTGTCGCCTCAACAGATCCTCCGACGCCAGGCAGCTCCAAAGCCGGATCGAGCTGGCTTTGCCCAGTAACCCGTGCGTCAGCCGGGACAGGTTTCGAAAGGAGCCAAATTTTGTCATTTCCCATTACGCAGGCAACGTCTGCTATCAGGTGGAAGGCATGGTGGAGAAAAACAAGGTAAGGCTCAGTAGACTTTCCTTGTCCACAAATCACCTCGAGATAGACTTGAGGGTTGGGAGGGTGTCACCCTGGAAGCAAGGCCTAGCGCCTGAGGTTTGAACAAAAGGGTTCACAAACTTTTTGGGGGTGGGGGTGGAGACTGTGCAGCACCAAGATAAATGTAGTGAAAAGAAGATGCAGAGATGGGAAACATTTCATTTTTGGCCCTGCTGCCTGTCTTTGTTTACCGCTAAACACAATGAATATTTACAATGATGTGTTTGTTGTTTTAAAAAAGGACCCTGTCCCCCCAGAATTGATTCAGCTGCTGCAGCGCTCCCAAGACCTTCTGCTTCGGAAATTATTTCCGCCGAGCCAAGAAGCAAACAACAGCAATGTCATGACTCAGACGAAGCCAGCCGTTGCCACTGTGGTCTCCAAATTCAAGGTTTGTCCCTTTGGGGGATTTTAAAAATAGATTTAAGCACGGCAAAGCACACTCCGGGATCTTTTCCTTTTCCCTCCGACAGCTTCTCTCTCCCACAGTCAAGGGTGAAGGACTGTATTGGAAATGAAAAGCTGCCCAACAATATTTTGAAAATGAAATAAAAACTGAGATTCTCAGCAGAGGAAGCCATGGGTGTAGGCAAAAGGGCTTGGTGTGCTTTGCACCTCAGGCCATAGCTTGTAGCTCTCAGGGTTGTTTATGTTAATTAAAAGTAACATAGTTCTTCATCATGGTCTCTGTGCATTCAAAGACCCATCAGGGTGACTAGACAGAAAATCCCTCAAAGAGCAAACATCACAAGAACCAGCCTCTTTATATGAATGAGAAACTTGAAACAATTACTTTTTACTGTTAGTGGAAATATAGGAGTGTAGTAAGTGAACAAAAATTTAAATGATTGAACTTCTGCATTGAAGTACTCTTTGTACAGTCCTGTAGAGTGCAAGAATCCTGATAGAACACAGTTTCACAACATATGGACTAGAAACTTGACTTGAAACCAGAACCTGGTTTAACTTTCAGTATTGAGAAGACTGACCACAGCCTTCTTTCTTTCTCTTTTTCTCTTTCTCTTTGCTCATAGGGTTCCCTTGAACAGCTGGTGGGGATCCTGTACAGCACCACCCCGCACTACATCAGGTGCATCAAGCCCAACACGGATTGCCAAGCAGCTCTTTTCCAAAAAGATGAGGTAATCCTCTCAGACCCTTGAGTGTCTGAAGGTGAGCTTGGTCTCTGGTGCTGGACATCGACATACAGGTTGTCGTTCTGGGACCAGCCATCGGCCCTAGACTCGTTGAACAAACACGATGGGTGCTCTGGTCACGGAAAGCTGAGCGGACTGAGGTCCTGCAGGGATGTGCCGTTTGCAAACCCCATCAGAACCTTCAGGGTATTCCACACTTTTGCACCCCGAGACCCTTTTTTTCCTTTCGAAATTCCTTTCTCTCATCGAGTGGGCATGGATGCAGTCCCACAACATCTTTCTCCCCTGCTTCTTTCTGTCATGCAGTTGTTAGTTTTGAGGTGCAGGTAGTCTTTACAAGTTACGCCCCAAGGCGGTCCAAAAGTAGAGGCTGTCGTGTTAATTTATATCAGCAAACCACTTCTTAGCCGTTTTCATCACCACTGGGAGCAGGTCTTTGATAAAGCTAGTGGCTCTTGATTGCCTGTTTAAAACCAAGCCATCGGAGAATACTTTGAATTACAACAAAGGATTGCTCACAACAGTATCGCTGCTGGGAAATTTTATTTTAGTCCAACATATTGTGAGGCTTTTAGCTCAGGTTTTTAGCAAAGAAGGAAGCTCGGCTGATACTGGTGGGTTCTGCTAAACCACTGGCCTCACCAAGAATTTAACAAGCACAGCCCTGTTAGAGCTGCCGGCAAAATTACAAGTGAATTATCACTGTTACTAATTAGCCAAAAGAATACTTTGCATTTATATAGGGTCTTAAAATGCTAGAAATATTTGCCATCCACTTATACTGATATAGTCAGTCAGGCAGACGGTTATTATCATTGCCCATTTTGCAGATGTAAATGCTAAGGCTAAGAGCCTGGTGAGGTTCAGACTAGGCGCTTTTTGATTTTGGAGCCCAGTCCTCTGGTTGCTAGAGTGCATCTTTCTTTAAAACCACCCTTTCCTCTCAGGTTCTGCGTCAGCTGGAGGCTTGTGGCATCGTGGAGACCATCAACATCAGTGCTGCTGGCTTTCCAATTAGGTAAGACCACCAACAAAAAAGTTTCATTTATTCCCGTTTGAGACTTCTGTAACATTAGATGTATTCACCACTCATAATAAACCATGGTTAGAGGCTTAAGCCATGACAGACAGCCAAACAAACCATGGCTTGTTTCCCTCACTGCTGGTTTCTTTTTAGCCCCTTTTGCCAGCTTCTGTTTCAGGGGCAGGGAAAAAAAAGCCAAGGATAAGTTGCGATTGTGGGTTCAGACACTGCAAGAACATGGTTGGATAAGCCAGAGTTCTTAACCCAACAGCAGATTGTGGTTTGTGGCTGGTTAACAAAGTGTCTCATTAGCAGTGGCAAGTTCATGCATCACAAGCCGTGGGTTGTGCAAACATAGTTGTTACAATTTTGCCCTCGTGCTTTCCTTCATAGCCTTTACGTCTTTATTACTCTCTTCGGCTGATATCTCTTCCTTCTCCACTTTGGGCAGGATTTCCTTTGGAAGCTTTCTGGAACGTTATGGCATGCTTAAAAAATCACAAAGGTGGAACTCAGAAGCCACGAGACATCAAGAAAATGGCTTTCCCCATGTTTTGGGAAATGGTATGTTCTGAAACTTAAAAGTTTTTCCATTGTAGCATGGAATATGTCTGAAATTAACAGAACTTTCCAAGTTGGCGCTTCCATACTTCTCTGTCTTTTTCATTTTTCTTTTTTAATTTCTCTTTTCACTTTCATATTGTCTGCTATGCTTGTGATCCTATGAAAAAGCAGAGAACGTTGTACTGAGTTGAAAGATGAGATTCCTGACAGTCTCTCGCTTTTAAGTAAAGCAGGGGTGAGCGAAGTGCAGCCTGCAGGACATCTATGCCCCCCACCTGGGCTCTCACTGCAGCAGCCACACACCCCTAACAACCTAATCCCCATTTTTCACTTTAAAAAAGAACTGTTACACTATGTGCCGGTGTCAAAACTGGAAGGTCGGGAGGACTGTCATGCTGTTACCGTTGCATTAAAAAAAAAAACCCAGAACCTCAGAGATGCTCTCTCTGGAGAAAAGTGTTGTTACTTTTCTTGGGGTGTTCTCTGTTCACGTTCGTGCTTTTTGGTCTCTCTAGCTCTCCCTGGATTCTTCTCCTCTTGCAAAACCTGCTTTTCTCTACGGAAACCTCTCTTCCAAGCAACTGGCTTCTCTTCTTTCTCTTTGCTCTTGTAGAACCAGACCAGCTGGCAAAAGGTAAGCTTCAGTCTGGGCCTTCTGAATGAAGTGAGACAGCAGCCCTCTTCCCTGGTCGGGATCAACACAATAGGGTTTTTAAAGCAAGAACTAAAACGCTCCCATTTGATGGATTTAAACCTCACTGTATGGGCCAAGAGCTACATTTCAGGGTCAGGGTCTTCCTTCTTTCTGCACTGTCTGGCTTTCAGGTGATAACCAACAGGGGGTTCATTTCTCAAAGCAGCGTGGAAAAGTTCCTTTTTCCAGTCTTGAGAAGTCAGTGTGAATACTGATTATACTGCTTGTGTGCATGTGAAAGACAGAGATTTGTGGTCTAACTTTCCCAAGATTGTGGTACTTTTTTCTAACACACTATTACAATTGGCATTTTTTCCCCTTTCTTATCTCCTCGGGTGGGGGGGGTCACTCCTCCTGCAGAAGAGGAAGGCCGACCGTTACGCCGTACCATCCAGGAAGTCTTGCGGGGCATCGGCCCCAGCGCTGCAACCCTTAAACCAGCCGAGGGCAAGTCCTGTGCTACTGCACCAGTTTACTGTGGCAAAACCAAAGTATTTCTGACAAATTCCATGGTAAGCCATGCTTGTGATGAGAAAGAAAGCTGGTGGTTCAGGAACTGGGCCAGCACAGGTCTCACCCAAAATGTGACTCTGTGCACAATGCCGTTCTGTTCGCAGAAATTAACATCCTGGGAATCTGTGAGCAGGTTCATAGCCTTCACGGCTGCGAAGACAGGTTTCAAATTGTTATTCTCTTTTTTTGATTTGCAGCTGGAGCTACTCGAGGCACGGAGGGCTGGCCTCTTGTCCAAGAAAGCGTTCTGTATCCAGTGTTGCTGGCGGAGATTTAAGCATCAGAAGCTGGCAAAAGAGAGCTGTTCGGCCACGATCATCCAGTCAGGTGAGAAGGAGAGGGGGGCCAGGTGAGAAGGAAGGGGGAGTTCCAGAGGCCTGGGCAGACTCCAGCAGATTTCCTTAACCCCATTTCTCTCCTTCATTCCTACCATCTTCCTCAGCCATCCGCTCGTGGCTAGCCAGGAATCGCTTCCGGAGACTACAAAGGGCCGCTACCGTTATTAAACGGGCCTGGAAGAAATGGAAGGTAAGCGAGCCACACAAGGCCAGGGGGACGAAAAGGGAAAAACTCCTTCCTGAGCTGCAGCTTTTAAGCAGGAAAACAGACGTTGGCACACCTCACATGCTGGCTACACTGAGAGACGCTGGAGTCCAAAATGCCTGGAGGGAATTCAACAAGAGGAGTGCTGGGAGGTGTCACGTCTTCACCTACCCCCAGAGAATCAAAGCAGAAGTAACTTGTGCAAACAGCTGCAATAGTAGAAGCAATCACATGAAGCTACTGTCTGTATTGGGCCCCCTGCAGTTGGGGTTGCCACACTCCCATGCTTTAATAGCAGCAGTGGGGTTTTAAGCAAATTCTATACGAGGAAGCGTCCTGGAGTTTTCTGGAAATGTTTTCTAATTCCGTAGATTAGAATTAAACCGGAGCTGGGCATACAAGAGCACCGAAGCAAGACTGGGGTTTTCCTAACCAACAAGGATTTATGTCAGCTGACAGTGTTCGTTTTCAAATTTCTTAACCATGAAATAGATTTAGGCAGAGCCCATTTTAATATGTCAGGTCGACTTGTATTTAGATCTATATGCAAAATTTTAGAAAATCAAAAATTAATAGGATGCTTAAGCATTTCAAAGGCATTTGAATTGCTTAAGAAAATGAAACCAGTAAGGCCCAGTTAATGTGGTTTAGCATACTCCCACTACAGGATTGCTTTGCCCAATGTCTTGGTTAAATAAAACCAAAGTTTGAGGTGGAAATCATTTCTGTTGAAAACCTTGTGGATATTTGAGCCGTGCAACTTAATCGCTTAGCTCCCTTCATGTTTGTTACATTTTACAAAGCATGAGATGCATTAAAAATGGTTAACCGACTAGTAGTCTACTGGAAGTGCAGTGTGCTGAGGGTTCCTTGGGAAGTTTCATCAAAAACATGAGGTTACAATTTTGGAACAATATGCATTATGATTAGGAAAACAGTGTACTTTAGAACATTTTCCCCACAGGAAAAATAAAGGAATAGAAACTTTTCCAGCCCTCATGACTGCTCTTAGCAAGGCATGATGCTCAGCTATGGCTGATTTTATCAAACCCGGAGGTAACCTGAAAACCACCTTTTACCTGCCAGTTATCCCAGGTCATCAGCATACCATTCGTGATTAATTCAGAGCAAACCTACCCCTCAACTCTTCCTGTTTCCTTATTCACTTCTGTGGAATCCTTTTTTGCCTCCCACAGGCCAAGATGAACGTGCTGGCTGCGGAGGAACTGGACGACACCGATGGAAAACCCCTCCACGCTTCCTCTGGAGCAGCCCTTTCCTCAAGCCGGACTCGGCACGAATGGGAAAAGATGTGGCCGTTAGGTGCCGTAATCCAGTTCTGGCCTCTCGGGCTTGTCCTCTCAAGTGCCCCCGTGACGGGAGGAGGGATCCAGAGAGAGGCCGCGCTCCTGATGTGCCTTCGCGTCCTGCAGAAGAAGGACTGGTGCAAGGCAGAGGCCAAGCCCACGGTGCCTGGTGTCGCCTCCATCAGAGCCGTCCCTCAGGTAAGGGCCACGAGAGCCCCCAAAGGACCAGGGTTCCTCCCGACAGCTAGAAAACCACCCTTCGTACCTTTCATCTCACGTGGCTTATGCAGCAAAGTATTGCCCTCCATTTTGCACCCATCTTGTTTCAATGGCTTGTGTGCCTTGACAAGGGCTGACCTCAACATCAAGAGGAATAGGCGTCTTTGGCAAGTCTCCCTCTGAGGCATGGGCACTATCAACCGAATTGTAAATTAAGCCTGGTTACTTCCCAGTCACACAACAAAGCACGCTATATGCAGGACATGTAGATAAAGAAAACCCCATGCTGTGACAGCGTCAGCATGACGGACCTGGGGTGCTAATAACAAGTTCAGAAGCTGAATGCTTGGCCTTTGCCTAGAACCTAACACAAGTTTGCTTTTCTTCCCCAGGGCTCCATCAAATTCCACTGCAAGAAGTCCCCGCTGCTTTATGCTGACACCAGGCCACACATTCACGGTAGCATCGTCACCGGCTTCAACCAGATTCTTCTGGACCAGCGTGAGCTGCTGCTCTCTGCTTGAACGTGGGCCTGGGCACTCTGTGTATTATTTATTGCACTTTCAACTCTGCCAACCAAGCCACCTCCTTCTCTTCTCTGTTTTAATGCCCATTTTTCTCTAGAACTGTGCAGGCAGTCTCAGACTTTGGGGAAAGAACTTTCTTTAAACTAACGGTGTAATCAAGATCCAAGCTCATCCATTCACATTTAGAGAGTTCACATGTTTTTAAAACCATGCCTTTACAGTGACGCTACCTACAAAGATGACACGGAGCTATTTTCCTTTGGGGGTGGGGTGGGGTCATCTGTTTAAAAAAAAGGCAAGGAAATTCATACCACCGTTTTGGATTTATAATGGAAGTCACCTTTTTAATATCATGAAGATTCTTAACAGAATTCTTCAACTGCCTCTACTAAACAACAAGGAGGTTCTTGATACAACCAAAAATAACTTTTAAGAATTCCTCAGGCTGACATGCAGCTGTTCCCCTCGAACTTCTCATTCTGTGTTCCAAAAACCAAACGAGTGAAAGAGTACCAAAGATTCACCGTGCAATACTTTTGCTTGTCCTGTGGTGTAAAAGGTCTTTTCTTCTTTTAATCCTGGGGCTCCTCATAATTTGTGGATTGGTTTCAAAAGACCTGAACCATTTTCTACAGATCAGGACTTAATAAACCTTGACGATTTTACTACAGGCCCAGCCGTCGTTTTGTTTCAATTCCGCTTGCACCTCTGTCTCCATTACTGGTCAGTTCGTTGCATCTCAGTCCTCCCAAGAACAAACAGGCCGTACCTTGGCTGGGACTCGGCTCCGGTCTGTGGTCTCTCCCTTGTGATTTCCCCCCCACCCGACTGCACAAAGCAGAAGGACCTGGAAACTGGAGCCCCTCCCACCCAAATTCAAACACAGAGAGGAAGAAAAGGAATCAACGAACTTGGGAGTGAGCGCTAAAAGAAGTGGAGGTTTGGGACCGGTGAGCAAAAGAACAAAAGAAAACTGCGACTCTTGGTCTTCCAGTCGCCCATGTTGGCTGGGGGACGGAAATCTGGAAGCTGTAACTCAACAGGCAATTTCCCCCGATTTCTAAGGGTTCCTCTTCTTTTCTAGCAAGCGCTGCAGAGAAAGGGTACAGCCTGGTGAGAGCTGACGAGGGGTGTTCCCCCAGAGCACCTGGAGGATTCCCTGGCACAAGCCTGATCTTTTTTTCACAAAGGATGCCCTTTGAAAATATCTGACACGGGTTCAAACACAAGAGGTTGGAGCACCGGAACACACACACACACACACAAGTTCCCTTTCCACAAATCCAGGGCGGTGGCCGTTTGGAGGGGCAGGCCCGCCCCCGAAAGGGCAGCCTGGGAGTTCTCTCTACTGCCCATGGCAACCCCTCTCGCCCTCCACCGGCTCCTCCCCCAATATCAGCCAGGGAGTTCATCCCCTTCCCCCTCCGGGGGCTCAACGGTCCGCAGGCAGCAGTCGGCAAACTCGACAAAGAGGGGTTCCTGCATGCACGTCTTCAGGAGGGCGTTCTTGTCTTCGGCTCGGTCAACGCTAAGAAGAAGCTGCCGGAGGTGGGGGTTGCCTAGAATACCTCTGAGTTCTTCTGATTCCTCTGGTTTTGTTTCAAAAAAGGAAAGAAAGAAAGAAGAACAGCTTAGAAGAGAAGAAAAAAGAGAGAGAGACGCCTTTTGAGGTACACGGACAGGAGCTAAGCCCTCTTCGGTCATGCTGTCAGTGCGTCTAAGCCAGGTGGGCCAAGGAGTGTGGGGCTGGCCCCATCGTCATTAAACGCTAGTCTGAAGAAGGGGTGACCTCACGGCATCCGGGTAGTCTCTCCTTATGAATCAAGGATCCCAGAAAATCAGGGCTCTGGCTTGTGTGGAAAGGAGCCGGGGGGGGGGGGGGTTGAGCCTCCAGTTATGAAGGGAGCAAGCTGCAGGGTCACAAGAAAAAAACCCTCCATGGGTGAGCGTCTGAAAGGCTCCTATCAGCTGCCTGGGGGGAACTTGTGTTTGGACTTCCATTGTCACAAATAAAAGCCACCAAGTTTTCAAACCAGAAAGCTCACCCAAGAGCTGAAGTTTCTGGAGAGGCACCTTATCGTCATCGTCCTCTTCCGTCAAGATATCATCCACAGACCAAGGGCTTCCTGAGGAAAAGCAGGGACAGAGTTAAGTGGCAACCCCGATTAGCTGGGGTGGGTTTGAATGAGAATGAAACAAAATCATAGACCGCCGGTCACTGCTTTCGGCGGCGTGGTTATCTGCTACCTCTCAGCATGGCTCCGTGCCCCAGAAACCAAAAGCAGGAAAGGGCTACTATCCTACCCATGTTGTTGGTGGACTTCTCATTTCAGCATCTGGCTGGCTACTGTGGCAACAGAATATTGAAACAGATAGACTTGAGCTCCAATCCAGCAGGGCAATAATCATGACAGTCAGTGAGTGTGGCTAAATTATTTCACCAGAAATCTTGGGACCTGGATTCGAATCCCCATTCAGCCATGTAACCCGCTGGGTGCCTCAGGCCACCCAGTTACTCTCTCACAGCCTGAACCACCTCAGTTTTTTCCTGAGAAGAAAAGAGGGTGTTGTAGACTACCTTAAGCTCAAAAAAACCCTCAAATCATTTTCTGCCACTAGTACAAACCTACATACTCACACTCTCCTTTAACAAGCAGGCTAGAGAAGTGGTAAATACCTTCAGCATTCAACGATTTCTCTCTCCAGGTACCCTGGGGAGCATCTGTGTTTGCAGGCTGTGGATGAAGATCTGCTTTGGACCTGCAACGATCTGTTCAAACGCCAAACACATCTCATTAACTCCAAACAGGGATGTTAAAAGTGAAAAATAAAGGTTAGCTTGGGCCCCCTTTGTGGTGGGCTCGGCAAATTTGTCCACAAAGTCTCTCCTGCAGGCTCAGGCTTGATTTGTTTACGTGGAACTGACTAACCGTGTGGCATCGTGGTTAGACTCTCAGGGATTGGGACTCCGGAGATCTAAATGCAAGTCCTTGTAAAACTCACTGGGTGACCTTGGGGGGGCAACCACTCCCCCTCTCTCACAGGGCGGCTGTGTCTTGTGCTCACGGGAGGAAAAGTGGATTTTTAATTAACAACTCAATAAAGAATAAGTACACCTATTCAGACAGGTTGGCTGGTGTTCGACAACAAGACCCACCAGCTCCAGCCCGACAGCATCTTGGGGGGCCTCACTTTGCCCACTCGTGGAGCTGATGTAAGTTAAAGCCTGTGAGGTCAACCACAGAACCTCTACTTTTACCCCTGCTTCAGATTTAAGCAGGGAAGTGGGTGTTCTCCAGACATCCTTTGATTCCCAACCCATCAAGCTGCACAGAAAAATTGAAATGATGGGATCTGTAGTCAGTGGAACAAAAATGGTCCACCTCTACACCTTGGCCAGATTGAAACAAGACCCTCCTCAATCTGACCTGGTGAGATTAACGATAGAATAGGGCCCAACTGAAAATGTCGATTTTCAACATTTCTGCCCAGCATTTGAGGGGCAAGGGGAAAACGGTGAAAAGGGGGTCCATCACCATGGTGGTTTGAGGAGGCGTCTTCCCTAGACTACGGCGGCATTCTTCAGTGGTGGTGGGGGGGTGTTTCCTTTGACCGCAGTACCTCTTGATAAACAACAAAACCACTCAAGGAGCACAGGACGTCCGTCCTAACTACTGCCAAACGGAGCGCTTTAGTCCTTTTTCTAGTCACGAGGGCTTCTGGTTGCAGCCCTTGGTCACAGGACAAAGCGGACCCCATCTCCCCAGCCCAGCTAGACACCCTAAAACTGCCCCGTAGAATGAATGGGCAGGTTCCTGACCGCTCGGCCTGCCATCCTCTCTGTCTGTCTGTTCAGAATCACCACCCATAGAGCTGCAGTGGTAGGACTCCAGCAAGGGGGGGTGGGGTGGCGTAAAACAGGGCAAAGGGATCTGAACCCACCTTTGTGCTTCTTGCAGCAAGGCACCGAGCAGCTGAAACAGAACCAAAAAAAATAATAATTAAGCTGTTGATTGGAGACGTAAGTAAAAGGAGGAGGGGTGAGAGTGCCTCTGGGAGATGGTTACAGAAGTTTTAAAGCACTTAGAAGGGGTGTGTGCCACCCTAAAGGATCCTGGGATGTATAATTTGATTACGGTCTCCCGCAGAACCCAACATGACATGATTATACGTTCCTCCTTCTAGAAAGCTAGCTAGCATGAACGCCCAACCTGAAAAATGTTACTTTTTAACAGTTTATTTGCTTTTTTTTTCCTGGTTCTTTTATGATATGTGAGATTTTGGTGCTCTCCCCTTGCTGCCCCCTCCCATTCCAGGTTTTGTCATTATACATGTTGACTTTTACTGCAAATAATTCTATTAGGGTTCTGACTTCATGATAAAGGGGAGGGAGGGCAAAGTTTGCCACGCATGGCTCTCCAGATGTTGGACTCCAACTCCCACGATCCCCCACTGCTTAAGACTGATGGGAGCTGGTGTCCAAGAGCATCTGGAAGTTCGCCACGCATTGCCTACCGCACTTTTAAGGTTAATCCAAGATTTAAAAAAGAAGAAATGCATGGGAAGGCACTCTTTTGCAAACCGACAGCTCTCCCACTGTAGGGCTGCCCCCTCTGAGCATGCACAAAGCGTTTCTTCCTCCAACCCATACGCAGCCCATCTTTACCTGCAGACACCCCCCCCCCCAAAAAAAAACCATACACAAAGACTCAGGACAAGCACATGTCTTCCCAACCCAAATGGGGCTATGCCCCCTGTACTGCAACGCCTATCATCCCCTGGGCGAGACAGGATGATGGAAGCTGTAGTCCAAGCACCATCACGGGCTTTGATGTCTAAGACTCACTATCTCTCCCGGCAAGCCGGGCAGCGGTATTTAGCGACGCTCCGGCCGCCCTTCCCGCAAACGACGCAGCGGCACCCGCCCGCCGGCCTCTCCATGATGGCTCAGCCCTTTCACGCGGAGAAAGGGCTCCACGTGGGTTGGGCCCTCGCTCGCTTCCGGCTTCGCCTGCCTCCTGGGCGGGGCTTCGGCTCCAGGCCGAACCAGCCGCTCATCCGAGCGAGTCGATCTCCTCTCCCCCTCCCCCTTCGTTCCCGAACTCTCGCCTCCCGATTGGAACCCAGATCGCATTGGCTTGCGAAACCAGCTAAGAAAGAAAGACAAATATTTTATTTTATTTTATTTTTCAACCGCACCATCTGGCGGCATTGTCACTCACTGCTCTGGCTGGTTTCCATTCTGGAGGTTAAACATAAAGAGCACAATGGAAACCCAACCCACAAACCGAACTCTGTTACGTATCAGAAGAACTAAAAACAAACCGGTTTAAAAGACAAGAAGGGCAAGGCTAAATCCGACAAGCGCTGGAAGAGGGCAAGGCCAGCCGGGAAAGCAAAAGAGGTGGACGTGTGAATAGCTAAACCTCCTAGGAGTCCGTCTGCACAAGATTAAGTTCCAGCCCAGTTGTTAACGCACGTTGTGTGCCTTATGCTGCCAAGCGCATCTTGACGTTACTCCTAGCTGGCTGCACTGATGCACCAGCAAATCTAATTAGTTACGCCCGGTTTAGCCTTTCTCCAATAAAGGTTAATGATACTGAAAGAAGGAAGTGCATTTTATTAAATCTACAGCCCCAAGCCAAACAAGGCATTTCCATCACCCCACCCCACCCCCCGTCAGCTCAAATGATGTAATAAAGGTGAGGAGATAAAAACATGTTTGCTTTAATTTAAAAAACAAAACAAAACACCCTGTAACGCTGCAGTCGTATCCAGTGGGGCCAAGTCTGACTACTGAGAAGATGTAGCAGGATTTTCCTGTTTTACGCCTTATATTGACTCAGGATTCTGAGGTGGATATATTAACAGTTTTACCCTAAGCCATGCCGCATGCTGTCAAAACATCACACTGTGCACCTCACAACAACTGGACGTTACTTTTATTTATTCCCCCCCCCCCCAATCATAGTCTCTCAAACCAATTTTCCATTGAACTGAGACGTTTCCATTAATGAAAAGAAATTAGGTTATGAATGCATAATGAGTCATTTAATAACTAGCGTTTGCCAAAATATTGACTTTTATTGACTATAACTGTTCACGTCTACCCTGACCCTCATCAAATGAGCTCAAGGCAGTGTAACGGGCAAGGCCTCTCCTCTTTCCCAGCCCCCACTTTAATTTCACAACAGTCCTATAAGGTAGGTCAGCTTGAGGAATAGAGAGGGAAAAGGAGAGAGAGAGAGACACTGGACACCTCATGGCTCAGTGCAACTTGAACCTGGATCTCTCAAGTCCTAATCAAGCAATTGGACCACAACTCCCAGCAACCCTAGCTACCATAGTGTATACAGGGGATGCTGGGGGTTGTAGTCCAACACCACATCCTTGCTGTAACTGTCACTCCAGCCCACACTGAATTAAATAAGAGACATACTTCTCTCTTACACATAACCCCATTTACGAAAATAGGATGATCTGTTGGATTTGCCTACAAGGCCCAATAAAGGTTGTGATCCTATACTCCATTTAAGTCAATGGGATTTACTTCTAAGTTGGCGAGCATGCATGCAATCATGCCCCTTTCCCCTTATTCCTTTTCCCTCCACAAGAGTTAGAGCCTGCATCAAGCATCTTTCTGTCATGTGAAACCATGGGATGCCGAGCTCAGAAGGTGGGTCTATTTAAATGGTAAAACTGTTGTGCATAAGGCTTCCAGTGGAAGATTACAGCTTCTCTGGTTGGGGAAATTACCATTTCATTTCATTTTGGTGGAAGAGGTCAAAGGACCCAGGCATCACAAATGAAGCCCGGTGTCCAGCAACAGTGGGGCCAACCTGTGGTCCTCCAAGTGTGTTTGGACTGCAGGACTCCCCTCAGAAGCACAACTGGGCTCCTCAGAAGAGCCAGATGTTGTCTGTGTTCATGGGCAGCTCAGCTTCCATACCAACAGATATTGTCTCTCCTGGATTTCGGGCTGGAGAACCCTACCAGGAGATGCTGGGGAGATAGCTAGGTATCTTCTGGGAAGCTTGGGCTCCATCATTGACAGACAGATTTCTTAAAGCCTCACCCAAGACTTAAACCATTATACCACACAGCCTCTCATGATCAGAAATGAGAAATATTGTTTTTCTGGTCTATAGAAACCCACAGCTAGCAATGCCACTGCAATGTAGTCCAAATTCTGGGATTTGTAATTTTCAAAAATAAAAAACCTTCTCTACTTCTGCTCATGATGTATGACTGCAATAAAGGCGCACACAATTTGTGGCTTACTGCATCTCTCGACAAATATATCTACATTTCTACTTTGCTTTTTAAGAAAACACCAGATTTATGTTTTTTCCCCATTTTTTAAAAAGAAAATCTTTTCACTATGTAAACCTCATTTTTCCTGCTTCATGAGATAAGCTGGTCATATAAAAGCTGACAAACATTAATGTAATGAATTGAATATACACTGCTATCAAATAAACAGATGTGCAATCAACCCAGAAGAAAAGATAAAACCCTTTGATTAATAATGAACAACAACAACAATAACAACAACAATTCTTCCTCAAACCAAAATACTGCTTTGATTCTAATAAGAAGGGGAGGGGAAAAATGTATTAACAGCCAGAATCATGTTGGGGCTTTATACTGGCATAAGTGTAATTACATAAAGTTGTGACTTGGATTGTTGCTTGCATTTCTCATCAAAAAACAAGTCACATAACGGGCACAAAATGAGGAACACAAGGGACAACTCATAAATCAGTGGAAATTTGTTGCCACAATTTATGCAATTATACTTAAAGCTAGCGCGAATCCCCAGCAAGATTCTGGTGAAAGTCCTTCGGCAGACGTTACATGGCTTGAGCTTCTTGCTGATAACTCACTCTGAAAATAGTCCTCATTAAGATCTTTATATTTTCACCACGAGTAATTCTTTTCATGAATCTGAGTACTGTACATGTACATCTTCCAAGTATGATCCAGATGTTAACAGGGAATCCTTTACTACCCTCTTTCTTTCCCTTGGGAGCTGTCCGGCCACTTTGGTGCTGAAGTTCATCAGATTTTGAGCTGAACTACTCTTTTGTCCCCGTATAGAGATTTCAAGCTGCAGTCCTAGACATGCCTACCTGGGATAAAGTCCCAATAAACATAGCACTGATTCTGAGTAGACAGGTACAGGATTGCACCCAGAAGCATGCACCAATGTGGGTATTTCAAGTTGCTTGGATGGAAACCCCCAGACTTTCAGTTCTTCTGGTTTGGGGCACTCTCATATTTTCCCTATAGCTTGGACTTCAATCCGATTGTTGGACGGGCACCTCAGAGACTTGAGCCTGTGACCCAACTTCTTCACATTGAGAGTATATATGATGGGGTTTCCCAACGAATTAATGCTTATCATCATAGCTGTCAAGTTTCGGAAGATGTAGATGCCTGGGAAGAGATCTCTGAGGCAGCGCTGAGTAGCAGAATCGAACACAGCACCTACAAAGAAGGGTGTGTAAGAAAGCAAAGTCAGGACCCAGATTAGCACGCTTGTCCTCACAACCTGGATCTCAGCCAGATGGTAGGTGGTATGGTGTTGGCCCAGCGCTCCCATTGACATCTTCTGTTTTCTCAAAAAGCCAATGATGCTGATGTAGGTGAAAAATGGAAGGATCAAAGCCACTGCACTATGAGGAATGGTAATGAAGAGAAGATAGTCAATGCATAGGGGCCCGTAAAGAGCAGAGATGTTCTCCTGCCCCAGGCAATTCCACCCCATCAGAGGCATGAATCCTAGGAAGAAGGCGAACACCCAAATGACAAAGACAACTCCTAAGATCTGGTTTCTGGTGATCCGGTGCCTTGTCCACAGGCTTTCAGTCACAGCCAGGTAGCGCTCAATCCCAATGGCCACTAGGTTGTAGATGGTGGCCAAGATGGAGATGATGTAGAAAAGTGTATGCTTTGAGGAGGTCGTTGGTCCCAACCATGGTGCTTTCAGGGTTCATGATAAACATGGTGGCAATCCAGAAGCCCGAGGAGCTGGTGAGAAAGTCAGAGACAGCTAAGTTGCAGAAGAGAATGCAGATGGGTTTGTGTAGGTCTTTGGAACATGTCACAACAAGGATGACGACAGAGTTGAAGACCACAGAGGTGAAGGTCATTACCATTTGAGGAACTCCTAAAGCATACACCAGGGGCCTGCTCCAAATCTCAGTCGTGTGGTTGTGACAATTGTAATGCTGAATCATGATGGAAATCCGAGCTGCAACTCTGTGTAGGGCTCAGAAGGGAGCTTGGATCCAGAGGTTGCACCGGGGGGGGGGGTCAGAAATGACAGCGAGAGCCAGGAATCAGAGTCAAAAGTCAGAACCAAAAGCTGAGGTCCAAACCCAGGAGTCACAAACGGAGGCCTCAATGAGGAGTCAACGCCAAAGATTGGAACCAGGAGGCAAAGCCCAAGGTGGTAGCCAAGGATCAAACCTGAAGGCTGGAGAGAGTACTCCGTGTCGGGCAGTGAGTTCTCGCTCAAGGAAAGTCCAGGTGTAAAATCCTTTCTGACTATTCCAGAAGAGCAAGTAATGACCCAACAGCCAGTTTGGGCAGGTAGTTATAGCAGAGCCTGCCCTAAGTGCCTTATTCCTCAGGAAAATAATCCTAATCACAGCCCTGCTTGTTCAACCCATGCATTAGCTACTCGGGAACCTGAGGACTTCTCCTTCTGGTGTCCTGTGATTCCTGATTATGACCTATGAAGGCACACCCAAATTTTAAGTCAACAGAGACCCTTCTTATTTCCTTGTCTTGCAGCTGGATGAAAAACAGATGGACTTCCAGCCTTGCGGCTCTAAGTGAAGAGGCTCCACATCGCGCGTTCCTGTTTCTAGAATACCACCTGAGCTTTGGATTAAACGTTAACTCTTGTGCATCATAGCATTTTGGTCTTCGTCTCTCTTCCCTGAGGTTGCTAGGATGAACTAGGTAGCAAAAGCATCCAATAAACTCATACTAATCTCCCTGTTGATTCTTGGTCAGGAACCTCAATTTGGCTGCCTGGAGTAGAACTGCACCAATTAATTGCACACATGTATGTACACACACACACACACACACCCTGTTGCCTAGCATAGTAAGTTGCACTAGAATAGGCCCACTGAATCAGTGGGGATTGGGTGAGTCAGCTCCTCCATAAGTCCCATGGATTCTAATGGGCCTACTCTAATTGTGTCTTATTTTAGCATATTAAGTCGTAACCAGAGTAGACCCATTAAAATCCATGGGATTTATGGAGGACTGGACTCATCCAATCCCCATTGATTCAATGGACCTGCTCTAGTGTGATTTACTATACTAAGCAACAGGATTTCAGCCATCCTTGTCTTGTAGCACCATAAACAAGGGATCACTTACGGTTGCCCAAGTTGAGCCGAGCTATTGAGTGGTCGCTGCCTGTACTTTTTGCAGTAATCTAGTTTTTTGAAACTATCCTCACTCCATGCCACAGTGTTCAGAACATTTTAGTACTATATAGATAAAAGGAATTTCTAATTCATTTTAAAGCACGCCCTATTTCCCTGCATATTATACCTTAGTTTGGTTTTGAATCTATGTGTCCACACAGAGACCCATGAGAAAGCACCTGATATGTCGCGCACCCTCACAAATCCATGTGTTCCCTTTTGAAGTGGTTGGTGCAACAAAACACAGCACAAGACCCTTGCGTTTTCGTTGGGAAATAAACCATTCGCAGCTCTTGGGAGGCGAGAAATAGAAAAACTGCTTGCCACTTTGGTTGCATCAAAATGATGGGAGCGTAGCTGGCAGGGTGTTGAGGAACTATTTACATGCCATACTTGGGCAGCAGAGGGCGCTATAGCAAAAGGAAACCTTCCATATGCCAATTGTGCATCTCTCTCTCTGGAAGGAAATCCCGCACATTTCACTTCTCTAAAGAAAAACATGTTGCAGGAAGGGTCAACTAGGCATACGTGGGACCAGCATAAATTCACGTGCAGAGACAAACATTTAAACACAAACAGCCTCGTATCATTAAGCTAGGAAATGGCATGAGCAGCAAATTTGACAGGCAAAATGGGGGCCTCAAATGGAACACGTTAATAATATAACATACCTTCCTCTCAGTGATAAGAACCCCCTAATACTTTCCAGATTAAGGTAACAAGGGCAGGGAACATTGTTTTCCCCAGCAGTGAGAATAAGAGTTTCTGCATTACTCACTGGGGGGGGGGGGGGGGCAATTTGTATAGAGTTTGAGCGCTAGAGCGCACCAGCGCTATATAGTGTTACAGCATGCAACTAACAAAGCAATGTAAGGCTGATTCCTGTGATGCCACAGGGCTTCTATGTAAGCACATTATTAATTGAAAAGAGTTCATAAGGTTGCTACTGCTTCTGTTAAGTGCACTCATAACCCTCCAAGGAATGTGGAACTATTTTGTTGGTTTTCTGTGAACTAAAACTGAAGAACCAGAGACCCGAAGGGAAAAGTGGGAGAGGAAGCAAATAAACCAATATAGTTACCAACTTTTTCCAAAGTGTTACATAATGACTAAAATGTTAGAACTGTAGCAGTCCCTCTGGGACAAGAGATGCCATCTTGCAGCTTGTTTCACGGGCAGTCTGTGCTCCTTGTCTGTCTCCTGCCTCTGCTAACGAGAGACCATTTCTGGGGGGGGGGGGGGGGGAGTGGCGTGGAAAAAAACAGCCCTAAGCAGAGTGAAAAGGGGACCTCGCGGTCTCACCCCTCTTTCCGCCAATCAAAGATGCCCCATCTAGGCAGTTTCTGGGGGATGGAGGGGCCCAAAAAGCAATCTGATCGCAGGCAATACTCTAATTCTGGGGCAGGGCAAGGTTTGAAATAGTTCCAGAAAGAGTTCTGGAACAGGAGGGAGCAGACCATATTCTCCCCACCAACAACAACTCCAGAACAACATGGAGAGAGGCCAGAGGCAGAGGTAGCTACACCACTCCAGAGCACAGAAATCTTGGAACCAGAGAACCCCATTCATCATCTTAAAAAAGGCAACTTTTCCAGGTTTCTGGGATCCTTGCTTTCTGTGTGAACTCCGGCATCTGCCAAATGGATTACCTACCTTGTTAGACAATGTCGGTTCCTGCTCGGGGTAAGAAAGGCTAAACCAAGGCTAAATTCCCACTGGAAACACCCTTCAAACAAAAGAGTTTTGCAGAGAGTTGTGCACACATCCAGCGGTTTGTACGCCAGTGTGAAGAAAGGTCATTTGATCCCAGAAACAAATTAAGGCTGTCCAGAACCGACACACCCACCTTCAAAAAGATTACATGAGGATGGCAGAAGTGCCTTAGGAATCCTCCTCCTTTAACATGTCACAGGTTATTGGGTGCTCAAAAAGGTAGCCTGTTTTTTGGCAGGCTGGGGGAGTTGGTTGCTGTGGGGAAAACCAGCTCTGGGAAAAGTCAACAGGTGCTTCTCAAAATACTGGCTATTCATTTCTTTTTCCTCATTCCGAGGAGCCAACAGTGTGATCTCAGGAACACCATCTCAGCATTGACTCAGTTGCCTTCTTAGTGGTTTGCTCCCAGGCTCTGGAACTCCCTTTCAAGAGAGGCTAGGTTTGAACCATCACTTCTCCACTTCTGTCGGACAGGCAAAGAGCTTTTCTATTTGAAAGTTGAATACTTGTCGAGAAAGGGGGGCATTGAACAAAAGGTGCTCCATTTATTTATCCCTCCTTAGCATTCGTTATCTTTAAACCAGATCTTGCAAAGTTCGGTCTGTCAAGCAGAGGATTGAGATAGATCTGTGCTTCTCAGCCTCTGGTCCTCCAGATGTTTTGGGTGTCCTGTTCCCAAAAGCCCTGGGTGGAATGACAAACACTCAGGGATTTTGGGGAAGGGAAGCACAAAACAATGTAGATGGCCAAAGGTTGAGAACCACTGAAATAGAGGACTAGATTCTGGGATGCAGCATGTGAGCATGACAGCTTCACTTACCTGTAAGAATCTGGATATTTTTTTAAAAAATCTCTCCCATGATTCCCACAATCCTTATCATAAACCTCAGCTTCCCAGCTGTAAAACACAGCTTTAACAGCTGGTGTGAGCTACAGGATATCAATTTCAGAAAGACTAAGATAAATTGCAGGGAAGAATCCAGGGACATTCATGGTTATAAACCATCTCATTTTTATTTCTTCTAAAGGATAGGGAAATTATACTCTATCCATCATTCCTGGCTAATATTGTTTGGAAATATTGGAAGGAAGCACAGAGAATGGGAACATTTATAAAATCAGTTAAATGTGTAACATGCTTTTGGGTATAAATAAAACAGGACAGCTAAAGAAGAATACTTGAAGCAGGTGAAATCTGGGTTGAGAGAACCAGCTCTAAGATGAGGGCAGAGTGAGGTAACGGACTACAACTCCCATGAATCTTGGCCAGCTCAGCGAGTGGTGAAGTCTTCTGGGAGTTTTCGTCCAAAAAATCTTGGGGGACCCCAGGGTTGGAAACCACTGGTCTAGGAGGGACAGGGCTGTGCCCCATTCAGCCTCTCCCATATCCCAAACAAAAGCCTGCTCCCCTCACAATTGTGGTATAAAATGCTATTCCACCCCCCTGTGTTAAAAGAAAGATTCAATATTGAAGTAAGGACTCTGTAAGTGACACAACTGAAGCACTGAAATAAGATTCTTGCTTAAACATGATTCAGTTATGATTGTAAGGAATTCAGTTATCTTGTTGGGGTCTGTTACCGTAAAAATAAAGATTGATTGATTTAATTAATCTTAATTATCTTATTCAAATGTGAGATTCCATTCAATGTTGAAGTAGGATTCTCTACCAAATAACTGAAGTGTTGAACTAGGATTCTTACTTAAGAAATATTCAATTAAGTAAGAGTCAATTAATTGTAATTAATTCAATTAACCTTAAGTCAGCTCAGTTCAGTGCTGGAGAAAGTTTTCTGTGCAACACAAACTTATCCAGCACCAAAAAATTATCCTGCTGCTCTCAGCCATGGTGAGTGACTTGCAGGTGTGGGAGGTTGGCTTACTCGACCAGCTCTGACTGATAGCAATGACTTTCCAGGGTATACAAACCTATTAGATGCTTCTGATTCTTAAAAGTCCAAGACAAAGCAGCAGCTGTTGTAGTTTGGTGTCCTTACGCGCAACCACCCAACCATCCATTTAAAAAATTAAATGACCAAACTACCCCAAACACCCCAATATGGGCTACTCTGAGTGGTATTAATTAACTTACCTTTTGACTCTGCAGTCTCAGTTCCAGTGCTGTCCTAATAATGTAGATTAAATAGATCTATTTCAGTCTGCTTTCGGTGGAATTATTGGACAGAAAGCATGTTTAGTAACCAGAAGCTGAGAATTCGATTTCCCTACCGTGCCTCCTTGACAGGGGCTGGGACTTGACGATCCATAGGGTCCCTTCCAGCTCTGCAGTTCTAAGATGATGATGATGATGATGATGATGATGATGAGATGCCTGGGAGGATGGGACCTTTGCAAAGAAGAAGGACCAAGTGTCTTTTTTTTATTCTTCTTGGCTTCTCACATAACTTTTCAGTAACACCGACTATGGCTTCCTTCTGGGCTTGCACAGTTGAGCAGTGGTTAGTCTTTCCTGGAGGAACAGCTTCAAAGGGTGGGATTAGAGGGTTGGAGGATTCCTGCTCAAAACCTGCCGCTTGTGACGTCCCCCTAAGCTATTTAACTTGGAACTGCTGCAGGAGATGGTCATTAAAGGAGGTTTTGATGTTTCACGGTCATTGGTACACAGATGAGACTCAAGTCTTTTCTTTTCAGTAACATGATCCAAAGAACCACACGACATTCTGAATCAATGGCCTGCTTTGGACTGGAGGTGAGCAAAGAAACCAAAACTTAAGCCACCAGATAAAAAATGGAGCTGTTTTTTGATCACAGAATCCTAGAATCCTAGAATAATTGAGTTGGACAGGGCGTATCTGGCCATCATGTCCAACTCCCCTGCTCAAGGCAGGAATCCAAATCAATGCAGATCTGACAGATGGCTGTCCAATATTCTCCCTGAATGCCTCCAGCACTGGAGTGCTCACCACCTCCCAAAGTAACTAGTTCCATCGTCATACTGCTCTAATAGTTAAGTTTTTTCCTGATATTCAACCTAAATCTAGCTTCCTGTAACTTGAGGCCCATTATTACATGTCCTGTACTCAGGGATGATCAGGAATAGATCATGGGCCCTCCTCTGTATGGACTGTCTTTCAAGTATTTGAAGAGTGCTATCATGTTTCTCCTCAGTCTTCTTTTCTCAAGGCTAAAACACATGCAATTCTTTCAGTCTTTTCCTCATAGAGCTTGGTTTCCAGTCCCCTGATCATCCTTGTTGCTCTTTCAGTAGAAAGGTGATGAGATGGGGGCTGTAAATATAATCAACTCTTTCTTGTAAGCTTAGATGTTGTGCGAACAGACAGTTTGGGGAGACCGGCCTTTAGTCTGACCTGGCACAGCAATTCTTACATAATCAAAGATTGCAAAGATTGTTCTGCATGTCTTCAAGCTTTACAGAGAAGTGGTTGCTGTCAATGGCTCTTCCTTTTCATTGCTTTTTTTGCCCAACCTGTTAAATGATTATATATAAAAAAGGAAATAAATCAATGAAAAACCTATATGGATGAAATATAATGTCAAAAATCATTCTGAAGGCAAAAGCATACATGGTTGTTGCCCATATGGGCTGCATCCGCATTTGTGAGCATAGCTGCCTCTTTCCTTACTTTGTCCTCATGACAAACCCTACAAGGTAGGTAAGGCCAAGAGAAAGTGACTGGCCCAAAGTCACCTAGTGATTTCAAGACTGAGTAGGGACTTGAACCTGGAGTTCCTAGGCAAGCACTCCAAACCATTGCACCACGCTATCTGTGTCGCTGCTTGCAATTATACAACAAGCAGGCAATAAACGTAGGAAAGCCCATTCTTGCTGTGTATCATCTTGGCTGTAGTCCAATATCCACTTATCTAGGTTAAATACCCTTCAATATCCACTTATCTAGGTTAAATACCCTTGAATCCAGTTGGATTTTACTTCTGAGTAGACCTACATAAGTGTGGCTTCTACCTGCAGTTTTTTATAAGCCCTCTTATTAAGCTATGTCTTTTTTTAAAAAAAGGAAATAAGTTGGGTTGGGGACAGACACGCTACCCAATTGCACACAACTTCTTAACAGATCAAATTATTTTTAATTGGTTAATCTGTTTAACGGCTACTGTGGCTCAGCTGAAGAGACGGGTGCATTGCAGCCCTCCAGAAGTTGTTGGTCTACAACTCCCAACATCCCTCACCATTGGCTAGGATGTCTAGGTTTGATGGGTTTTGTAGTCCTAGAACGTTTGTAGGATCACATGATGCCCTGGCCATGAAGCACACACAGCGAAAGTAAGAGCTGATTGTCCCATTATCCAGTTTATGTTTCTCTCACCCCTCTTAAAGCAGATTAAAGTCTTCCTTTTTGGCCATGAAAGAAGGGGGGGAAAAGCATTGTTTGTGATCTCTTTTTTCAGCTTTGCTGTTAAGAATCCATGTTTTTTCCTCCAGCCAGCTCAATGGAATTCCTACATCTTAGAGGCTTTGACTCCTCGGTGCCCATGTGCCTCCTTCCGACTCTCCTTCAGACGGTGGGCAATTCCCACGCTCTAAAACAATCTCACAGGGATGAAAGATCATAACAACACTGGGGAGGGACTCATCCAACTCATCCTGAGCACAGCATGACCTGAAAGTCCTGTACATAGCTCAATGTCTGGAGAAAAACAAGCAACAGAACCTTGGATGTATTAGAGAGATTTAAAACTGCCATAAAATTATACTGACAGAGCACATTACATCATGGTGCACGTTGTGTTTGATTTTGTTTTAAACTCTTATTTCTTTGTTCGTTTTTTTTTTCCAAAGAAAGAAAAAGAGAAACTCAGAAGATAAAAGCATAGTCCTTGATAGGCCCTTATCTGCACTTTACTAGAAATGATTAAACAACTAAAAGTACACCAGGTTTAAAGGCAAGAGAATGAAGGAGTATGAGCAAATATTAAATCTCACAGTTCTAACAAAGGACATAACATTTAAAGGAAGAGAACAAAGTGACCTAATCTTATTGATTTATACAAACACATAAGGGCAGTCACATGTTCCTCCCGGCAAACTCCCCTTTACACATCCGATCTGGGTTGTGAGATCTGGTGTGCATCTGGTTGTGCAAAGGGGAGTCCTGCTGGAGGGAGAAAGCTGTGTTTTAACCCCAGCTGGATTTCGTTTATAGCTCTTTATTGTCTTGGAAGCTAGCATTTAAGTAATGAACAATCCAATCCCAGTTTTACACACATTTATCTGCTGTTACTCTTTCTTTCATTATTATTATTTTAAATGCCCATTTCCACACACAAAGCTATTGACCATTCTGTACAGCACAGAGCAGGCTGAAGAGTTGCATTTAGTCATGCCGTTCTTTAGGGCAACAGCCAACAGATCCGAGATCAATTCTGCATCTTCAGCTAGAAGACAACATTCCACAACAGAGCACTGGGTTGCATCCAATGGCTTCATTCTCTTTGTCTGGGTTTTCGTTGCGCTAAGAGTAGAGCTGGGAAAAAGGACGACCGTCTCAGGAGGTTGTAACCTATCTTTTCATGTGCTAGCTAGGTGTTCTGCTTGTATTAGCTCTTTTCCTGGAGCTAAAAATGAGAATTCCTCCAAATCACCCTACATGACCTCCCAGTTAGGAAGGTGTAACAGACTTTGTCTGGGCTCCATCCTGCCCAGAAGAGTAAAGATAACAGGTGAAAACCCAACCTGCTAGAAGGTGCCAACTGGAAGAAAGCCTTAGCCAGAGCAGTGCCAGCTTTGAGGACAAAGCAAGTAAGCCATTAAAGAACAACTTAGACCAGATGGAGGATCAGAAGTTACTGAGAGACATGAGTTTTATTCTAGTTGATTGTAAATATCTGTATCCCGTCTTCCGACAAGGCAGTCTTCAATCCAAAATAAGAATGTTGGATTGACCTTTCATAATATTTGAGAATCTAACTAAAACACACATGTAATCCAAGAGCCAGAAAGCCAAGCACTCAGCCAATTTTTTTAAAAAAAATGAAATATGAAGGACATAGTGTTCTGACATGTCAAAAACTGCAAAGAAGAACAGTTTCAAATTGGCCTCCATAACTCTGAAAGGGCCAGACAGGCGTTTCTGCAGGACTTGTGACATAATTCCAAAGAATGCTGTTAAACAGGAGTGAGGACAGAATCAGGGTGGATGGCAGAAGTTTCTACAGTGGTGCTGGGTGTGATGACAGCCAGTGGGTCCATGTTCCACTGCAATTCAGGGTGTTTTTTTTTTTAAAGAAATTGATTGTCACGCGTTTCAAAACCAGACAATAAAGGAAACCACTTCTCTGTACAACATGGAACAGCTGTGGCACTCAACAGTCTTCAAGATGGTGGCAATGTCCACCAGGATCAATTCATGAAGGGGGAAAGAAGGTGTGTGAACAGCCCCTGGCCATGAGGATTAATAATAATCTTAGAATACCAGTAATAATCTTAGAACTGCAGAGCTGGAAGAGACCCGATGGATCATGGAGTCCAACCCCTGTCAAGGAGGCACAGTGGGGGGAATCAAACTCTCAACTTCTGGCTCTGCACCCAGAGACCTAACCCTCTGAGCGACCTACCATGTTCAGGGAGATGACATGCCATGAATACTATTCAGGGGCCGGCCCTAGCAGAAGACAAACTGAGCTAGTGCCCTCAAGCAGGAGATAATTTACAGGTGGCAGCAGTGTAGGGAGCTGAATACCATATGGCTCATCCTGAACCCCCTAAAGTGGTTTACTGCCTACATGTCTCCTGGAGCACACCCTCCACTGCCAGTGTTAAAGAAACGTTTCATCTCCTGCCCAGTTCACTTACTGGAGGCACTTGGTTGACCACAATAGGAAGCAAAATGCTGGGCTGGAAGTACTCTTTTTTCTGATGATATCCAGCATGCTACAATGGTCACACTCCTCTGATTTCTGAAACTAAGCAGGGCCCAGTTTGGTTAGTGCTCAGATGAGAGATCCCCTCCCAAATACAGATCTTCAGGGAAGACTAAGAAAGAATCCTGCCCAGAACCCAGGGAGGACCATGGCTGCCGTTCAGCGCTGATCATACTGGGCTGGATGGCATCAATGTCTGATTCTACATAAGGCAGCTTCGTACATTCCTAAGATCCACTACAGAATGTGACAGTTTCAAAGGTACTTTTTTCAGGAGGGGGGGGGAGAAGAGAAGAAAGCTCTTGCAATCCAATACAGAGGTTGAATGAGACTAGGATGCTGGTGGGGTTTGGAGAAATGCAAGAGAAAACAGAATTGGCAGGATTTCATATCCCTACAGCAGGGTGAAGACGCCTCTGCATTCATCCCCAGTGAAACCCTGAATCCAGAGCCTCCAGGCTTCTCTCTGGTCTTTGGCAACACGCCTGCAAACGATCCATTTATTAACTCATAAATTTCTTGCCAGTAAGGAAGGCACGGAGTTTGTTTCTTTGGGAATGGGGGAATTCTCAGAACTACAAGCTAAAAACTCCTGCTTTCCGCAGGACTGGGGAGGGTTAACGGCAAGACCACATCACTAGTATCTGAGTGGAACCTGGGCTCATAAAATCGAACTAACGGGACTTTTTGATCAGCAGAGACAATGACGTCTGTCACCCCTTGGAGTCTTTCCTTCTTCCACTCAACAGTCCAGAGGTGGTGGGGGATATTTTCCTGCAAACATACATGGTTATGAGCAGTCTCTGTTTTAATGCAAAATATTTCGGGGTGGCTTGGTCTCAAACAGGTTACTAAGACCCAATAGCTTTGCAAAGCAAAAACCCACTCCTGGTGGAGATGCTGGAACTGGTTCGTCAATACAGACCAACACAGCGGCCAGCCCTTCAGAAATTGCTTGAATTTCATGTCCTGTTTGCCTTTTTAAAAGTCAAGGCCAGCCCAAGACATTCTGCTGCCTGAGAAAAGGTACGAAATAGCATCAAGCTTCCATCCACATCCTCTTCTCCTTCACCTTCCTTCCTCAGCTCACTGAAGGAGAAGCAGGAGTTTTATCTGCAGATACCAAATTGAATTCTTGTTTCCTCTTCCCCTTGGGAATTAATGTGTGCGCGCACATGCATACACACACACAACACCCTAGTTGACAGATAAAAGAAGCAGCCGCTGCCCAGAGACGAAGCTGTTTTGTGCTGGGCTGGCTTCTTTACCCTCACTGTCACATGTCCCTTGCAGAGCAATGCATACACACACAGAGAAAGAGAGGAGAAGACTGGCTAAGGTCAGGATGATGGATGTTTTCTCAAATATGGGGTCCAGGCAATGGATGGCAGGAGAAGATGCTCAGATCTCTAAGTCAGCATGCTTTCAGAGAGACAGGGTTGCAAAGTGGTTAGAGACTCACTCAAGGCTAGGGTTTCAAGTCTTCACCTTGGCAGAATTTCCTAAAATGAAATGTGGTGCTGAAGGAGAGCTTTGTGGATAACCCTGGACGTCCAGAAAGACCAACAAGTGAGTCCTAGAGCAAATCAAGCCTCAATAATCTCTGGAGGCAAAAATGTTGAAACTGAGGCTGTCCTACTTTGGGCCCATCAGGAGAAGGCAGGATTCTCTGGAAAAGACAATAACGCTGGGAAAGGAGGAAGACAGCAGGAAAAGAGGTTGACCAAATATGAGATGGATTGACTCCCTAAAGGAAACCACAGGCTTGAGTTTACAAGTGCTGAGCAGGGCTGTTGAGGACAGGACATTTTGGAGATCGTTCATTCATAGGGTCACCATAAGTCAGAGGCAACTTGATAACATAACAACAACAGCAGTATTTTCCCCGTAGTACTAGGGGAGTAGCAGAGTAACTTGCTTTTCACCCACGATTGATTGAAGTCCTGCATTTTGGTGTCCACATGATGTAGAGTTGCAAGTAGGGTTTAAAAAGTCAGGGGGACAAAAACGCCAGGTTTCTGGGGGCGGGGAGTTACACCATTGTCAAATGGAGTTCCTTTTTGTTCTGCTTTGATCTGCTCTTGTCGACCCCAGAACCACACTGCTGCATGCTGATCCGTATACATACATTGAGGGTTTGTGTGAGCAACCCTGGATAAACCATACTAATAAGTATAAAGACCTAGTGGGAAAAACTCATGTTTTGAGTGAAACGGTCAGTCGTCGTCATCATCAATTTTTGGTGGTTTGTTGGTTTCTTTGTTTTAAATCTTTACTTCTGTATTTTGGGAGGGGGGGATAAGGATAAAAAGAGCTGCTGCTCTTTTAGACCTATGACTTCTGTACCATATGTGCAAGCCAAAGAAATAACAGCCACTGTTAAAAACACCCCAGAAGGGGTTTTAAGCTCTTGTTTGAGCTTTTCAGTTTACAGATTCTGACAAAATCTCTCTACATTAATCAAAGCGTGAAAGCGCAAGATTTGGCTGGAAACCAGTCATTTGATTGTACGTATGATTTTGCATAGAGACATGGTTCCTTTCTGCCACATGCTAGACAATTAAATTACCATACTTTCATGCCTAAAATGTGTGCAGTATATGGTTTTTTTTTCCTTTCTAAGTCATGGGACCTGCTGCATGTTCTATTCATAAAGGGCTCCGTAATCTTTTCATTTTAGGGCCCTCTAAAGGTCTTAATCCAGCCCTGTCAGTGTGTGTCATTTGGTGACATTTTCTTAACCATGTATTTCTGCTGTCTAATCCCCACCTTAATGCCACTTCCGTTTAGGTTCCTTTTGGGTATCAGATGTTCCTTCCCTTTGAGAAACCACAACCGGACTCCCTCCTTGAAACAGACGGACAGGTTAAAAAGCACGAAGGTTTGAGAACGGAGGCTGGTTAGAACAAGGGAGGGCAGGGGAGACGGGCAAAAGGGGGATTGCCATTCGTGTTGGGACAGAAGTGTCAGGAAGGAAAATACCTGAGCAACCCCAGAATGACTGGGGGAAACACCACGGTCTCTGGTCACGACAAGCCATTTCTTTGTCGGCTGCAGGGTCAATGGTTTTTTCTGAGGAGGACGCCTGGCTGGCATCAGGAACATGCTGCCTTTTACAATCTCGCCATCGCCAAGTGCCTGGGACCTCGAAATGTGGGGCCTGCTGGTCATCTACTCGAAAAGTTTACATCTGAACCCAAGAATCCACCCAGAGGAAGAACTAGAAAACAAACCAGGAATGCAGACCAAAGGACAAACCAGGATGCCGAAAAGAAAGACGAAAGGTCGAAACAAGAATCTAGAAGCCTCAGGAAGACCTTGTTGTTCTAATGAGGTGGACATCAAAATGGGAAGTCTGTTCCATCTGGGGTGACCTGGGTGTCCTTCACTAAGAAGGCTAGCGATTCAAAGGTTCAATACTTGGAGTGACTGCACACAAATGCAATGTTGTTTTTTTTTTTTAATGAGCTGGAAGGAGGGAAGTGCAGACAAACAAAGGACAGACCTCACTGAGTCCATAGGACGGACATCATAGAATAAGCTAATGAACGATGCTGCAGAGCCACCTCCCAAAAAGGCAACGTCCGGAAGAGCGCCTAACGAAGAAACACAGGGATCCTCTTAAGGACAGGTAATTCTGCTGTCTCTCTGTGCGCCTGGAGTACACTAAGGCTCACTCTCTTTATAGACTTATAAAGCAGGGACACCACAGGAATTGCTAGGCTGGATCGCAAGAGCTGAAGCCCCCCGCCGCCCCCGCCGCCTAGAACAGGAACTCAGGCAGAGGTGCGGTGGGAATGGACGGGTCCTCTGGACTGAGAGGTAACTTTTCAAAGCGGTAGCCATGTTAGTCCATGCAAGCAACAAAACAAACAAACAAAAAGACAGAAATGTTGTGCCATCTTAAAGACTAACTGCTCAATTTTAATCCCAGCGTTCGTGGATCAAGTCCCCTGCTTCAGAAATAAGAGAGAGACTATACGGTAATCATTCCCAGGTTGGGAAACAGAAGGACAAAGGGACAACGGTTGTTTGGTAGAGTAGACCCAAGGACTTGATCCACAAAAGCTCACATTAAAATGCAATAGGACCACCGTATTCGTGGTTCCAAGCCCACCCCCCGTTGTCTGATATGTTGATTGTAATAATGGAATTGAAAATTGAAACCCTCAGCCCCCACCCCCACCCCGGTGACTGCCAAAAACCGAGGAAGTATTGAATGTGACACCTTGCATGGTCTCTTTCTCTAGTAGCCAGTTCTGGTAAATACATCGTGGAAATACGTATAAATACATACAGGGAGGGGGTGTTATTTAGTATTTTCAGGCAGTGGATAAGTGGATAATGATCCCGTGGATAGGGGAGTCCTACCGTATTTAAAGTCTTTAAAGGGTCACAACACTTTTCTTTTTGTTTTGTTTTGTTTCTTGTCTGATATAGACTGAGGGTTTTATATATATGCTATAATAAATAATCTAAGTACAGTCTGATATGGACTGAGGGTTTTATCTATATACAGTCTGATATGGACTGATATACAGTCCTTATCAAACTATAACAAGATTATTTATTACAGCATGCAAATTTGGGAATTTTCAAGATTTCTTGTCCTGATCCTGGAAAACACCGATTGAGTCCTTTTTAGGATAAAAGTGGGATGTAAATATTTTAAATAAATAAATAAAATACATTTTTGGGTTCATCTCCCTCCACGCTCTAGCCTGGGAGAGGTGAACATGCTGTCTGGTTCTCATCAGCCTCAGCCAGCATGGCCAAGAGCTCAGAATGGTTGGGTTTACATCTCTGGCTCGGGAGCCAGAGGTTGGGAGTTCGATTCCCCCCCATGGGGCCTCCTGGACAGGGGCTGTGCATCGCACTGTGACAAGAACCCAAAGCTCTTTGTATTTCAGATTCTCTCAAAACAAAAACATAAACGTGGCTGACATTTTTGCGTGCCATGATCTTTTGAAGCCAGAAGGAGGGGGTCCGTGGTTTATTCTTACCTCAATGTTTTATTTCTCGGGCTATTTATTCCAGCTATTTATGTCGCTGCTCTCGTCCCAAATGGGGACCGCAGAGAAAAGTCAAGCTGTATCACAACCTTAATAAGAGATGAATCTTATCTAACAGCAACCTCAGGTCAAGAAGCAACCAGGAAGAAAGGAGGTGTGGGTGTGTGGAGGGGGGAATGAGAAAGGAAAAGGGGAAAGTTTCAATCCACTAATAAGTTAACAAGTTATCGGCTCTGCTCATACACAGGCTACTTCGGGGCCAGAGGAAAACCTTGCCGTGTTAAGAACAACTGCTTAAGGGGTGTGGAGGAAATGAGGATGCCTGAAAGGGGACAGAAATGCTATTACAGTTTATAACTGGAGGAATTTAAAACACACACACACACACACACACACACACTCAGAGGGAGGAGTTTCTCTCCCCCCCCCCCCCCTTCTTAAGTCCAGGAAAGGTGATCCTATATAAAAACCGTGAAACAGGTCCATGGCCATGTACCCAGACACCTAAATCAATGCAATCACATCCTCAAAACTGCATCTGGAAGAGCGATCATGCATTTACTGCCCTGCCTATGCTGGCTCTCCCTGTATTCCCTTACTGCAGCCAAAGAGGGTAAGTTTTTTTGTTTTTTGTTTTAATATGCACTTGTTTACTTCAGGATGCTAAACTCCGCTTTCCTATTTTACAAAACATTATGTCTGAAATATCCTTGCAGCCTCTCTTGCTACCTGGCAGTAACCGTCATAATTCTAATAGTAATAACGATCCATTGTAATACCGCTTTTATTTTTAACTTATCCTGTCAATTCCGGCTTAGCAAGCATAGATGTGTATAATAATATATTTATTGCTCCTTGTTTGAGTTTGCATGTCTTGTACTCTGTCCTCATCAGGGGCTGTGGTTGCTAACAGGGACGTTTCATTTGAAATAAGAGGGATAACTATATATCCACAAATAACTGTTTGCAAAGGTGCAAGTAAAAAAATAAAGGGAAGGTGTGATTTTTATTTCAGCCTCTCTTCTTCTGTTCTTGCAATTTGCCATCATTTTACTGGGATTTTCATTTACTTTTTAATGATACATGGCAAATTGACTGGGGGGGGAACAGTTAAATGAGGAGTGGAATATGTGCTACCTGTATATTAAAGAAAAGAAGACTGCAAACATGTGCTTGAAATGAAGGTAACCTATAGATACTTTACATTATCTTCCCATCTTGGTGGTGTTGTGCTTGATGGCATGAGTTACATCAGATTTCACTCTGAAGAAAAAAGACAGCCTCTGATTCTCCCTTACACCTCCGTGAGGAAGGTGCAGCTTTCAGAGTATAAAAGATTTAAGTTAGACATCAGTGGTTGGTTCTAACAGAGGAGAGACTTCATCTCAATGGTTGTGCGTTTGCTTGCGTTACGGAAGTTCAAGCCTCGGCATCTCCATTATAAGAATCAAGGGGAAAATAACGGGAAAGATCCTTCTTTGCCTAAAACCCTGAAAAGTGGACGCCAGACAGAGCTAGATAAATCTAAAGCTTCCTCCGAATTAAATGACTTGCTTATTTATTAGTTACATTTCATTCATTGAGCTCAAAGTGACATAAACGGCTTCTTCTCTTCTTCCCACTTTCTTGCACAGTATCCCTGCAAGGTAGACCAGGCGGAGGTCAAGGGAAGAGGAGTGCCTGGTCTACAGTCACCCAGTGAGTTTGACAGCTCAGTGAGGACTAGAACCTTAAGTACTAATCTAGTATTCTAGCTACCAGACCACCGTGAAATAATTTCCTTCAACATTCTTAGAGAAAACCTTATTCTCCAGAAACTATATTTCATTGCACAGATGTATCTTCCTTTTTCTGTAAGAAAACTCTGCCCATAACTATAACTTGGGGCTACCCAAACTCTTTTGAGCCCAGTCACTGCACAGAAATTTGATGAAGATATTTAAAAAAACCCAGGCTTACACAACTTAAAAAATATCCCCACTCATCAAACTGAGCTTGAGAGCAAAACAGAGTCCATACTTTTCAGTACATTTATCTGAGCAGTTAGAGAACAGAGGTTTGCCCTGATGCAGCTTGCCAAATCAGAATAAAAGACATTAAACTCAAGAGTACAGTATTCACTGGATTTCTTTGCAAATAACATCCACCAGCGTTCAGGGGGTTGCTCAGTGGAACGTGTCTTTGAACATGGCAGCCTAGCATCCATAAAGGATGTGTTTATAGTTTTTTTTTAAATTATCTTGATATAGCACCATTGTTTAGAAAAACGTAAAGGAATTTGAGGGTGCTTTTCTTGGATAAGGAAAAATAGTGGCTGAATAAATATCCTATCTTGCTGTCTGTACAAGCTTGGCAGAGACCCAGAAATCATCTCCATCCTTAAGAGATGTATGTGCATAGATTTGTATGTAGAAAACGAAGCTCACCAAAACGGAGAAGCAGCAGCACTGACCCAAGACATCCAGCTGCCTGAGGCAGAGCAGCATTTGTTACCCTACAGATAGACATCCTTGATAAGGTACCTGGCATCTCAGATAGCTGCCTTAATTTATCACAGGCGGCTTTTATTTAGTTACTCCCTCCCTGGAATGACAAAATAAGAGCAACACATTAAATAAGCCACAGTTTTGATCTGCTGCCTGAGTCTTCCCAAGCAATCATCTTTTTTCCTCCGAGGTGGTCTACAAAAATCACAAGAATAAACAGCTAAAAAGTCAAAAAGGAGCAAAAGTGTGTAAACATGAAAATCTGAGAAAACAGGCGCATAAATCATGTATGACAGATATTTGGAAGCTAAAACATACACAACAGAGCAAACTTACCCCCACACCACAGTAAAAAAACCCAAAATCCAAACTTCAGAAATAGAAAGAAATAGCCAAATGCTTTGAAATAACTACATGTATGCCACAGCATAATTCACACTGACCTCAATCTTTCTGGGTAGTCAACAACACTTGCTTTTCCATTGGCCTTTAACCATGAGGACTAGCAGCATTTTTAAAAATGAATGTGAGAACAACCCCACTTTCAGATAAAATTATAATCTGGGGTAAATGAACACCCAAAGTGTTTCTTATGATTGCACTTTCTCCAGATCAGTAGGTTGGGGGCGGGGGAAAGGGGAGATGATAATGCTTCTTCCCCCTCCGATTTTAATCTGCTTCCTCGCTTTGCAAGAGCTGTAAAAATATTAAAGGATGAACCTTGCCATTCAGGCTTTGAGATATAAGCAAACATTAACTAACACACTTAAAGAAGAGATTATTAAAAGCTAACAACAGCCTAAGAGAAGTTCATAGTCAAGGAAAACAAACTATATCCACGTTTACTCCTAACCCCCCTTTTAGAAGCAGCTCCGGGGGCTGCCGGTCTGTTTCCAGGCACAATTCAAAGTGCTGGTTTCAACCTATAAAGCCCTAAACGGCTTGGATCCAAGCCTCTCTTGCCATTTGGCAAGGGTCTCGGATGGCTCTGCCCTCAATGACCTCACAAAAGGGCTCAGCGCTTTCCCCGAAGTCTCAGGGACTGGCCCCTAGCATGGGATGATGCTGATGACTTGGCAACCCTCCTCTCTCATAACTGGGCACAATGTTCATTTGGAAAATTCAGCTTTTTGAAGTGGCCCTGCTGGCTGCTGGATTCTGAGGACGACAGTCCTAAAAATGTACTTTTCCAAGTTCAGGCGAGGCAGCTGTCCCAGGTGGCAAGTTTCGAGCATCATAAAAGGGCATCAAAATGATGCTTACTTTGGCATAATTGTGTTCTGATGTTCAGGGGCAGAGACGGGCACTTCACAGAGGTTTATATTTTGACTGGTTTTAGTTACAAAGCACTTCGATTTGGGTGGGTGAATGAGGGGGCCATTCTCTCTCCTACCTCAGACCGCAAAATGCTGTCTCCAGTTTAAAGCAGGTGCTTGGGCACTCTGCACATGCCCAAGAGCCACTGACCCATGTGACAAAGAGATTGTGCTGTTCAAATCTGGCTCAGATTCTGGTCTACAGAAGACACAATGGGTCACCATCACCACTTGCCAGACTCTGCCAGTTTAAAGTCCATCACCTTCCTCCGCCCTGCCCTAAGTTAGTGTTTTGCTTTGGGTAAAGGTAGTTAATGAGTGAGCAGGGAGTTTCGACCCCTCGCCCCACACCAGTTGGCCCACTTTTCCTCTCATGCTGTACCAAGCATGAACCTGACCTTAATACGCCCCACCTTCGCCTCCAAGAGTTTTCTGCTGGAGTGCTGAGTTGATCCTGAGAACACGTTGTGTTGCTGTCATTTATCCTGATCCTATTCAGTTATTTCCTGTTTCTCCAGAACACACTGCACTTCCTCCTCCTTCTAGCCCCATCTGATTTATCCATAATGACTGATTTGTTGCATATACTGTGTTCCTTTGCTTTTCGTCTCATGGCATCTGTGGCTCACCTTCTCCATATTTTAACCACAACCCCGTGAGCTACAGGCTGTCAGATAGAGCGGCTGTCCTAAAGTGACCTTCAGGGATTTGAACTTGGATCCCTTGAGATGGGCTGTCTCAGTGTTTGCCAGTAGGGAAACACTATTAGATGGACATAACCTGGAATATTTTGTCCATTTCTGGCCTCAGTATTTCAGAAGGCTGACCCACAACCTTTTGCTAGAACTTCAAGACATTACTAATTTGGGACTATTATTTGCCTTAATAATTCCCTAGGGAATTTGGGTGCTGCTGTTCAAGAACATTACTGTTTCTAAGCTTTGCATTCTGCTCCCCGTTCCCTAGACAGTTTTTGACTGCCAGTATTTTTTACCAAGAAGAGGTAAATGGGCAAGCAGTAATATATATATTCCCAGCACAGCTGGTTCCTCTCCTAGCTGCATCTCTCTCCGCCTCATTGTTCCTCATCTGTAAAATTAGTAACCTAATGCACTGATTTTGAAAAAAATATTTGTAGATTTTGTTGCCTTTATTTATATACAAAGGTGTGGCCACATATTTTTGCTTGCCTTTAATCTATGGCCCATATGCTTCCTCACGTGACCCACATTTTAGGACACAGGTAGGCAGACGGAAGATTAAAAGCGGCTGCTGATTTACTGTACATTTGCAAGGATCCGTGGCGCCTGATGATTTTACAGTAAAGTAACAAAAAGGCTCCTCCTTCACCCTAAATTATGTTGTAGAGGGACTACCCAAACATTACAGAGAGACGGTTATGAGAAGCTGAACTTTGTTAGTGTTTCAGAGACATGATTCAATATGACTTTTATGACTGAGCTCTCTTACCTCCTATTGATCAATCACAGCACAAAGCAAGTTAACTGACAAACTACAGGAGGTGTGAAAAGGAGCTGTGATAATCAGATGTCCTCAGCACTTAAGGAAGCGCATTTCCCAACAACAGGATATTTGTGACATATAATTTTGCCCTTAAACAAGTTGGGTAAGAAGGAATGTTTTTGTGTGTAGAAGGACGGGGAGATCCTCTTTTTCGCCCTAGCACACAAAACAAAGCCCTGGGATCTGAATTATTTTCACTGCAGCTGAAAAGAAGAAAGGTCCGAAACGATATACAAAAGTAAAAGGATAAAAATGCCCCAATTAAAGTAGGATAGTGCCAAAGTACACTCAAGCAGTGAAAAGTTCGATATTGAAGGGCCGGTCCTACCATTAGCAGACAGGGGCATTATGTAAGTTGGAATTTCCCACCCCTGACCATTAAATGAAGTAATGTAGTCCATGCTAGTAACATTTATGTTTTGTTTTTTTTCATTCTTTTATAAGAATTCAGGGACGCTCGTAGACACTGGCAGGCAGTAGATACGGGACAGACAATAGAAAATCTTGCTCTATAGAGCACATTATTAATTTCGCTGTCAGGGCCGCCCCTACAATTAGATTGTTTGTTTGTTTTTTTGCCTTGGACAGCCCCGATGCCTTGGGATGAAGCTGAATACTTATTTGCTAGTCAACGCAAGGAAATGAAACCAATGGCAGAAAAAGAGGGCACCTGAATTAGTGTTTTAAAATCCTCGTTAGCAATTTGGCTCTCTGCACGGAGTGGAAGCGGCTTTCTCTCTGTGTGCCAGATGACGGTTCCCATCATCCCCAGCCACCGTGAAAAGTGTAGCTCCATGCTGCAGACTCTGACTGGCAGGGACTCCACGTTTTCAGACAGAAAAGACTCCTTAAGTCTTACATGGAGATCCTAGGAGGTTAAACCTTCACAATTCCCAAGAGGTAGATGATGACAGTTGTCCATTGTCAGTCAAAAGGTGGTACTGGTGGGGGTGGTGATATTTTCATAGTTCAAAGCCAAGTCAAGAAGCAGTCAAAGTGGGGGAGAAAAAAAAACCCATCCCATAATAATGATTTGATGCTGAAGCACCAAGTAGGTACTCCCTTGTTAAATGGATAGGTGTGTCCAGAATGCAACTTGACAGGTAGGAAGGGCTTTAAATGACTGGGTTTAAAACATAATGGAGGTGCAAAAATAGCAAATTCGGATTGATTCTTTTGAAGAAAGTTATGTGCTGATGTGAGAGATATTGCCGAGGGGCAGAACTGTCCTTAAAACAAACAGTACCTTTTGCAGGTCTCCAAAGGATCCCAAGTCATGCCATTGTGAGACAAATTTCTCCAGAACTCCAGAGAGCAGCTGAGAACTAGACCTCCCTTCGCATAAGGCCGTGTCTTGGGTTGCTAAGAAAAGAAGGAACAGCAGGAGGAAAGAACTCCCATCATTGAAAGCATAAATAAATAAATAGATTCACCCAAGGCCAGCCAGATCCTTCTGGAACATGGGGGAAGACCATAACCCAATTGCTTCTTCTCAATCTCAGCAGTAAAACATATAATAGTAAAAAATAAGGCTGGGTCCTGCCCGAAATGTCTCTGTTCCCAGTATTATGAAGCAATAAAGGCTACTAGAAAACTCTAATTGTAAGGATTTCTCATGCACTTGAGTGTCCCGAACAAAATAGGCAGACCTCCGGGTTTCGGAGTTGGGTGTCCTGTCCTGTACGGTTGCCACGTAGGTGGAAACGTGTTACCGACGCAACAGTGTAAGTAGATGTGGTACTTTAAATGGCAGGTCCCTGCTACAGGGGGGCTTCCAGTTAACCATTCGACAGCAGAGCCAAAAGGGAGAAGGGATTCCCAGAGTTAAACATAGACTCATGAGAGACAGCCATCCCAAAAAGAAGAATATGAAAAACAAAAGATACAATTTATGGACAACGGACAAGTGAGAAAGATAAAGGAGCATCATTGTCCTATTTCACAAATAAATATAGCCATCCTAAAGCAGCTTATGGTGGTGGTGGTGGTGGGAGGCTTCACCATTTTTCTCTGCCCACCCTTTGACCTTTGCCACCTGAGATAGCCCATTTGGGGTGTAGCACTGGGATGCTGAACCACGACTCAGGAGACCTGAGTTCAAATTCATGTTTGGCCTTGAAGCTCATCTTCGGGCAGCCACTCTCTCTGACAGCCTGGCCTGTCTCTGCAGGGCTGTGGTTAGGTGGGGGTTAAAGGAGGAGGAGAAAAGCCATGGAGGAAGAGCAAAGCATATATGCAACCAAAAAATAATTATGGACCATGTTAAATATAGGGGGGAAGGTTGCCACTTTTGTTATAGACAGGAAAAATAAAACTCTAAATATGCTCAGAGGTACTCATTCTCTAGCAAAGAGGCCGGTGCTGAAACAGAGCTGGGAGGGCGGTAGGATCTCAAGCAATTTGCGACATCAACGTAACCTAGCCGGCCCTAAGAAACAACAGTAACAACCACAAACCACAGATTGGACGGAGGTGCATAAAACAGCTTTTTCCTCTCTGGTTGCCAAGTCGCCACTGATAAATGAAACAGAACCGTTTGCATCTCTAATTTAAATAACACACACCATTGCATTGTATTGTTACACAGGAACGGAAGGTGGGGGCAGAAATAGGCTAGGAAATGGCAAGGTCGAGGAGGAGGGGGGAGGAATTGTAAATTTGGATCAAGGACAAACAGCAACAGAGACGAACAGAAAGATTTGCTCAAACTGTTCGCTCCATCTGGCTAACAGGTCAGTAACTCAGAGTCTGGGGCCTGATTCCAGCCCTCCTGGGATTGCCCCAGATGGCCGCAGCCTTTTTCCTGTTCGACAATCCATCCCCGCTTCGGTGGGTCTGCCCCCCACCCCGTGATTCTAGAAGGCTGAAACACTTCTAGCAATGCTTAGACTTTCTTGGATCGAGAGGCTGACCAACAAAGACATATTAAAACAAAAGAATGAATCATAAAAGACGTAACATGGAGAAAGCTGGAATAATGCATTCATGTACGTAAGAAGAATCTCTAGGCTGAAGAGTATAAAAAAATGGTTGTGACTCCATGCAACATCACAGTTTAAGGTCAGAGTAGATATTATGATGTCCAACCTCTGGCAGGAGAGGAGCAGCAACAAGAAAGTGGATCAGTTACTGAGCTTTAAGCTAAACCTTGCTTGGGTCCCATTGATGTTTTTGTAGCTTGGGACTACAACTCCCAGAATCCCCAGCCAACATGGTCATTTCTTGGGTTCCGAACCTATCCGCGCCATTTCATATGGCATACTGTGGCCCATTCCTGCCAGCCCTGTGGATCTATGTCAACAAACCATTTCAATGCTGTTTATGCTCATCACTCAGCAGCAGATCTTTTATAAACTTAATGGCTCTTAATTGCCCATTCAAGACCAGACCTGAAATACTTTGCATTCCGAGAGATTCAGCTACAACAATACTCCCTTGCTGGGAAAATCCATTTCCCCTGGAACAACTGTGAGGGATTGCAGCTAAACTCAGAGAGAACAGGTGAGACAAAAGGATGGCCTGTTCAGTGTTCCTCTTCATCAAAACACGCTGGTACTTTTGACCCCGCAAATCTACGACATCACAGACAGAGATGGGAAAAGTGCAGAAAAATGTAGCAGCCAAGGGGTAGAGCATTACCCCACCAACGAAAAAGTACACACTTTTTTTAGTCTAACCGAAAGAAAACTGAAATTGATGAAGTGGGGAGCTTTTTAAAAATATAAAATTTATGCATGAAATACAGGGAAAAGGGAGAAAAAGGTCTTCGGCTCCATCTTGAACTGACTGGTAACTATGTCCTTTCCACAAGTGTGATTTGCACAGGCAAGATACTGTATGGGATTAACAGACGGGGTGCCTTTCCCCTTCTTTCAGTCTGGATTTGCCTACGGGTAGCCACGTTATGCTACGGCAGCTAAACGGCAAAAGATCTTGAAACTGGGTGATGGCACACTTTCTCCCACCCTGTCCTTCTAAGCGAGCTCTCCAGTGCGCCCGTACGTACACACACACGTCACATGGATTCCACTTGAGGTTCTATTGTTCATGTTTCCATTCTTGGGCTTTTGGCAGAGAGATGTACACACCTGGGGGGCAGTGGTGTGTGTGTGTGGGGGGGGGGGGGAGATGCTATTTCCTTGCATTGTCCTAAGTTAGGGACAGAGTAAAATTGGAAAGACCAGAGAGCAATCCACCCCATGAATGAGACAGGACAAAGGGCAGGCACTCCTCAACCATTGTGAGTCAGAGTAACTGAAAAAAGGTACATTATTCCTAGTCCCAGTTGCCCTGAACCCCAGTTTTTAAAAAATTAATTTTAATTTATTTGCTTCGAAACAAACACATACAAATAACTAGAAGGAAAGTTTTTCTAACCAGGGCCAGCTTCTTGAGGCAGCAGCTTTTGGAAAAATTACTTTTAAACAGTAATTATATACAGTCACAGTTCCAAGGCTGTAAAGAAGTAGGTAGTTACCATCATTATTAATGTTTTTTAAGACTTGTTGCCTTTTGTGGATATTTTCCCCAAAAAAAGTGCATCAGAATGGGGCAAGCGACTAGCTTGCAGTCCAAAACACATTAATAACCTACACACTAGGCTGCGCCCCTGTAACTAGAGCAGTAACTAAAAACGGTTAGGGTTACACTGCAAAAGGAATGCCATTATCCTTCATTATGCTCTCGTTGTAAAGTAGCTTCTGGCTTTTCTAGATGGGGAAAATTCTCTTTCTCCCACCTCTTGTCTCTGCTCTTCATGCAGAAACACAAGGCTTACCGGGATTCTTATCCACACATCCATTTTAAAAGCAGCCTTTTTAAAAAAAAAACTACTTTCTTAAGAAAATGGAGAAGTTATTTTTAAAATGTTGTTTTTATGCACCATCAAGTCGCTTCTGACTTATGGCCAATCCCGTGAATTATAGAAGTATTGCTAAAAAAAAATGCAGTCCCTTGCCGGAGAACCTCTCATAAGAGTGGTTCCCCACCTTGGGTCACTCAGATGTTCTTGGACTACAATTCCCAGAAGCCTTCACCACCAGCTGTGCCGGCTGGAATTTCTGGGAGTTTTAGTCCAAGAACACCTGGGTGACCCAAGGTGGGGAATGCCTGCCACGGAACTTTTGTGTGTGTGGTGTGTATTTCCCATTTATTAACTGATTGCAAAATGAAAAAACAAAACAAAACCGGATTGGTAAGCTGTAATGATGGAAAGGAACCTAAAAGTAAGACCCACGCAGCTAAATTCTTCCCTGTCCCTCAAACGAAAAGAAATGAGCCTTCAGCAGGGAAATGAAACAAAACAACTCCTCCAGGAAATCAAGAGTTTTGTCACCTTGCTTATGCAGTAATTACTGCAATCAGAAATGGATGCCAAGCAACTCGTTATTTGTAGGGACAAAAGTCCGTGAGGAAACGAACTGGACTACAATTCCCAAGCGGACTGGGGGATTCTGGGAGCTGTAGTCCAATCCGAACCTTTTTCAAGTTCTTCCAAGGACACAGCTGGGCACGACACTTGTCCTGTCCCCAGTGTTGAAATTAGATTTTACTGCATGTTCTGGACACAGAAAGGAGGCTCTTTTTGCCTCAGGCAGGAAAATCTCTTGGGCTGCTCCGATTCCTTTCCCTTGGCCACCAGGCGCTACCAATTCAAACCGACAGAATGCCTTCAAGATGACAGCTTTCCTCCTTGAGTGAAGGGAGAGATGTCAAGCAAAGTCTCGGCATTTATGGAAAGTAACAAAGGTCAGAGAGAGTGAGAACAAACCATTTCTTCAAGTAAACTATTCCCCAGCATATCAACACGGACACCTATCACCACCTCAAATTACACCTGGCTTCCAGTGGAATCTCTCGCTCATCATCCCCAGAAATTTCAGGCTGATTCGAGTGCAAATGCTGACAGGGGAGAAAAAAGAGACACCCAGCAGGGACATTTCACTGAATTATTGAGTAGGATCAAAATTTCTGCTGACGGAGAAAATGTGCTTTTGCTTGCCTGAGCAATCTCCAGTGACCTTTAAAAGACCTTTCCTTTTTCAAGGAAGATTCTCTGACTTTGGTGAGGACGCCGCAATGCTGTGGGCTGGGTGGGGACTCTGAATGCACGGATTCTGTCTTCCCCTGAGACTTGTCCTGTGTCACAGAACGAGGGTCTGGTTTTTTTTTTTCCTTCCAAATAACAAGAGTGTCAAAGTGACAGGTTGTTATAAATAACCCAATTACTTTTAACAAGTTCCTTTGCAGTAACAAAGTTACACTTCGAGGCCCAAAACTATTTTACTGGAGCAACTTTCTCATTTTCAAAAGTTACTTTTAGAGGGGCATATCCAGTTCTTTTGGGGAAATTTGACAGGGATTTTCATTCTCACTTCTCTGTTTGTTTGTTTGTTTGTTTGTGTTTTTTTGTAAAGCAGAAAGTAATGCACAAGTAACCGGCAGCAAAGTTAAGTAACACAAGTTTCTTTTTCAATACAGCCGTAGGGTATAATGACGACAAATTACTTTGCAATTAAACTACTGTTGCAAGTAATGGAAACACATTACTTCTCAAGTGTAACTTTCTGAGCTATTTGAGAAAGACTGTTACAAGATCGCCTAATGAGCTTATAAAACAAGCTCTCCCTCGTGTCTACACTGATGCCTTAACCACTACACCATGCTGCCTAGGAAAAATGCTGGTCCAAACCAGATAGCTTGCAAACCTGCAGCTCAGAAGGTCTCTTAAGTGCTAACAGTTCAACAGGACTGAGCCCAGTCAAGGTCAAAAACCTTAAAAGAGGTGCAAAGTGAGCTGAGGTAGTGATTGTTTTATTACAAAAAGTATTTAATCTTCATTTAAGGAAGGTAATTGTGGAGGGGGACACATTTTATTGCCCTGTTATAAAGAAGAAGGTTAAAGATCATTCCATAAATTTCCAGTGTTTAGGCTGGGAAGGCCATACACTTGCATTTAATATTGTCTTTTAATGATGTGAGCCACTCTGGGCCCTTTTTAAGGAGATAGATAGATAGATAGATAGATAGATAGATAGATAGATAGATAGATAGATAGATAGATAGATAGATAGATAGATAGATAGATACTATTGTTGGTATATCCTGCCAAGTGACCTCTGACATATGGCAAACCTATGAATGAGTGATCTCCCAAACGTCCTGTCTTTAACAGTCCTGCTCAGCTTTTGTAAACAAAAGGGTGTGGCTTCTTTTATAGAGTTGATCCATCTCATATTTGGTCATCCTCTTTAACTGCTGCTTTCCACCTTTCCCAGCATTATTGTCTTTTCCAGGGAATCTAGCCTTCTCATGAAGTGCCCAAAGGAGAACAAGCTGAGTTTCATCATTTTTGCTTCCAGAGATAATTCAGGCTTGATTTGAAAAGACTGAAAAGGCTCAATAATGGTGGGATGCTGACTGTCCACCAGCGAGACCAGCAGGGAGAAAAACAAGGAAAAAGGGAGAATGGAACATAGTGCATTGAAAGAAAACATGGTGGTTTGAACACTGACCACAATCACTACACACTACAATATTTTTAATTTCAGGACCTTCCCACTTATCTGAAAATTAACGTGTTTGTTCATATTCTATATTCCTGAACCGAAACTAGAACAGCAGTGCTTTGGAACTTGGCAAGAAGTTTCTAGAAACATTTCTTGCTTATGAGAAGAACTACTAGCATCTTTGTTCCTACTCTTCTTTGAAGGTGCCTGAGAAACTTCCAGGTTCTTCAAATTGTGAAAAGGTTTTGTTCTTATTTGGCAGGAGGGGCCAACCATCAGACAATCTTAACAAACAAACAAGGAAGGAAGGAAGGAAGGAAGGAAGTCTAAGAGCTGTTTCTTATCTCTCTTGCAGGTGCAGAGCACTGGTGCTACCTTTCCCAGAAATGTAAAGAACCAAAATGCAAAGGTAATTTAAAAAAAAACAACAGCTTTCCAATGGACTTAAGCCTGTTTAGGTGTATGCTGGATTTGGCTCAAAATGATTGCTCCCTTGAGAATATACCTGTGGCCAAGCTAAGACTACTCAACTGAATGCAAACACATAAAAAAGAAAGACGCTGTAAATCAAACTAGGAAGCGAAGGGGGGGGGGTGTCTGTGGAAATGGGGAAACCATTCAAGGGGTTAAGACTGAGTGGGGTTTTTTGGGGGGGGAATGCAGCTGATTCATTGATTGAGTTGCCAACCATGGTTTGCAGGGATCCAGAGATACATTGGTTCGGATTCGTTCATGCTCACCTTTTGAAGCCTTTTCTCCTTCCTCTTCCCATCCTGCTCCCAACAGAACCTCGCCAGTGGGATCAGTTAAACAACGAGTGTGGCAAGGGTAAGCAGTCCCCCATCAACATCCTCACCAGCAAAGTGGAGTACGACTGGAACCTGGCGCCCTTCCACTTTGAAAAGTACAACACGGAGCAGTCGTCCCCCTGGACCGTATCAAACAACGGCCACACGGGTGAGAGGCCAGACGTTTTTTGCCCATCAAGGTTGCGTGAACTTTCAGCCTGTCATTTGCCTTATCGTTTACATTTGCTTAGGGGGTTTAGGGAGGCTTGTTTGATTTTTAAACAGTTTTTTTTTGGGGGGGGGTGTCCGTCTCAGCCATTCTCTCCAACGCCCCGGAAAGAGGCTTTCCATTCTATGTAGAAGGAAGGGGGAAAATACTTTTAAGGCTGCCCTTTGCAGTCCCCCCCCCCCGGGGGTTTATGAGAGCTGCAGACCATCGAAAACTGGAGGGTCATAATTATTCCACCCTGGATTTGAGTGTTTCTTTTTATTGTTTTCTTTACTGCACACGGGCACGCGTGTGTGCTGTTTTATGCCCTGTGCATAATAACGAGACCAGACTGACACAACCGTCTGGATTTCTCTTGCCTTCTTCAGTCCAGGTAGATTTGGATGGCTCGGCAAAGATTGAGGCCGGTGGCCTTCAGGGTAAATACAAGGCAGTACAATTTCACTTCCACTGGGGGAACGATGACAGCCAGCAAAGCAGAAGGGTCAGCCCCGGATCTGAGCACAGCATTGATGGAGAGAGATATGCCATGGAGGTAAACACATGCAGAACTTTGCAGCATCGCCAGACTGTTCTTTGTTAGAATCGGCTCTTGTTTTACTGGCAGATGATTCCCGCAGGGCAATAATCACTCTGGAAACTCTTCCAGTTCTAGCTTCCAAACGCCCTAATCCTCCAGTTTCTCGGGCACAAGCAACGCTTTCCCGAGTAACTTCCATATTTTGAATGTGGACTGCTCTATACAAATGTACCAGTTGTACACATCCTGCTATTGCAGCTCTCTGTGTACAGTGTTCGCATTGACAATACTGCAGAACCAGGGCTTCTTGATTAGCAGAAACTTCCTTGTTCCTTCTCTCTTGAGTTTATCTACAGCCTTTATAAGAGATGGAGAGGCAGATGGCAAGAGTGGATTGTTCTGATAGTAGGCATCCTTCAGTCTCAAGAGACTATGGTAACTATGCTCTGAATAGAGATCTTGTTGTTCTAAGTCATCCCTATATGCCGCTTTGAGCCGTCCCTGTTGTTAGGCAAAGTCTTTTAGGCTCGAGCTTCAATAGGTAATTAAGGCTTGTTAGCTTTACAAAAGACCTGCTCCTGTTTGAAATTTACAAGTCCCTGATTACAAAATTTGCAAAATCTTATCACAGTGAATGGGAACATACAAAACGAGCCCTTTTTATTAGCGATGGCTCTCCTTTCATTGAGTTCTGTTGAAGGACACATATCTCATGGAGACACAGGCCTTTCTTATTAGGTGTTAGGTAAATTTCTCTTGAGAACCAGCCTGAGCATCATCCTCAGACTTTTTTTCTCATAGTTCAACCAGAAAAAGCCAGGAAAACTCTCATAACCGCCCCCCCCCCCCGGCCAACATAGTCACCGATTAGGACATGCTGGGAACTATCGTTCAAAAAAGTAATTTTCAAAAAATTGCTATGTGTTTACTTATTTTATTTCCTATGTACTACTGCTCTAAAAACATTTTGTATTGCATTTTAATGGTGCGGTGCTTGATATGAATAAAGAAATAAAAAGTTTGGTATGCTCTTTCCCCCCCCCCCCCCCCCTCATATTTAAAATAATGTTTTTCAATAGAAAGGACTCATGATTTCTCTTTCATCCACACTTCCTCCCACCCACCCCCTCACCCCTCTCTCCCTTTTTTCACAGCTCCATATTGTGCACATCAAGGAACAATTTAAGGATATAAAGGCAGCCCTGGCAGAGAACAGCGTGGCCGTGCTGGGATTCTTCATAGAGGTAGGAAAGGAATTTAGTTTGGTTTTAAAATCTTGCTTCAAAACGGAAAGCATGTTAGCCGTCAGACTGGGTTGGAGGATTTTCTCAGAGCCCCTTCGTTCTGATGATGGCGCTACGGTTCAGTTTGCTTATTGATCGATCTGATTTATATACCACCCGACTTAGTGGAAACCTATTACTCTGGGTAGTGAGTGCAAAGGAAATAAACCCACAATACAGTCCCACAACCCACAGTCGCTTTGCAAGACAAAACACAGTGCTCACTGGGAGAAACGTGATAAGACATTGAGAGAGTCTCGGTGTGGCCACAGCCCCCCTTCCCATTATCGCATCCCTATATGGTTTTGCACAGATGGTGTTGGCGATAACTTCATTAAAAACAAACTTAAACTTACTTAAATCATGGTGCAGAAGAAAGCGACCATACGCCTTTACAAGGATAATAAATTCACAGCACGTTGTCTTACATGCTTGGTAATATGTTGCTGTGCTCACTTATTTTGGAGAAACCCCAATAAGGTTTTTTAAAAATCATTATTTGGCTGAAATATGCTGAGCTGTTTTATCCAATAAACTCTGTTTTATTGCCAGTGTATTTACACCTTATCTTTCTTTGGATTCTGTGTCACTGGATGTTTCCAGCTGATACAGGCTTTAGACAAGCCCAGACAGAAAAGTGATTTTTATAGCACTCCCGGTCTACCTTTCTCACATTGCGTTGGGTTTGCAGGTATTATTGAACAACCAGCCAGCTTCTGGGAGTGTCTGGAAAATGCAGAGCAGAATAGGGGAGCAGCATAGGCTGCTTTGGGGGGGTGAGAGTGATGCTCTCCGCAGCACACCTGCAGTCTGAGGCAGCTGACCCTGTTTGTCCAGTCGTTGGACCAGTTTTGCTCCGTATTACGAATCTTTGCTGGAAGAAGGTTCCACTGACTGAAGATGTGCATGCAGGAGAGTGTGCATGCATTTCCCCAGGGAAATATGGGCATGTGTTAAAAATAAATGATGTCAAATGGCAGGCTTAAATTTTTATTTAAAAAAAACACAAGGTTTTGGCTTCAAAGTTTAAAAAAAACAACCAACTGCCAGAATTGGCAGTCTGAGGTTGGATGGACCAGCAAGCTGAAAAAGCAGAGATGGAAAAGGGGGGGGGGGGGGGGATCCGAATTTCCAAAATGGTCACATTTCAAAATTATTTTGGTCTCTTATAGGTGGGCAAACGGAACGAAAACTACACTCCTCTCGTTTCATGGCTCAAAAATATTTCTTTCAATGGTAAGGAGCGGCTGAGACTCAAGGAATGCAAAGTCAATCTTAAAAAATAACAATACACGGCAACAATAAATGCACAATATTTTGGAACTTCCACAGGAAGTTAGACTCGCTCTCTCCTTGCTGACTTTCTGCCCACAGGCAAAATTCCATTTTTATTTAAACAGCCCTTTAGCCATTAAATGACCAATTGATGAGGGCTGAGCCCAACTTTTAATGCTGGGTGTTGTGGTCATTTTTTTTTTTTTTTTTTTTTTTTGCTGCTGTTCTTTTAAAACATTTCCAAATTGTTTGACTCTAGTGTTTTTTAACATGATGATAATCAATTTAATGCTTTTTTTATATAGTAACTTAATGTGTTTTTCATTATGTTCTTAAAAAGATTCATTGTGAGGTGCCTTGGGTCCTCCTACAAGGAGGAAAAGCGGGATAAAAATTAAATAAATGAATGAATAAATAAAATTCAGAGCAGAACCAGCTGGGGCGCTGCAGGGCTGGGGGGCAGAAAAGATAGTTGTGTTCATGGAGGAATAAACCACATTTTGCTCTGCCTCAGGCAGCAAAATAGCTTGGACGGGCACCTGGCCTCTGGTCGAAAAGTAGACTAGCGGAAGGGATAATCAGGAGACTGTGGAGTCCATGACAATATATATATGTGATTATGTCCTTAGGAAATGAAATCAAGGTGCCAGCTTTGCGCTTGGATTCCCTCATTCCTAAAACAGAGGACCTCACCAGCTTCTACAGGTACACTGGTTCTCTGACCACGCCTGGATGTAACGAGAATGTCGTTTGGACTCTGTTTGAAAAAAACATTGAACTGCAGTTGGGGCAGGTAAGGCAAAGGGAAATTACCAAAGAATAATCAAAGGTGGTGGTGGGGTTTTTTTTGTTTGTTTTTTGCAGGTTCCTGCCCAGTCACCACACGTTCCTAACTGGCACGGTGTTTATCTCTTTACCTGTGCCACTCCTTGAAGCACTGGTAAATAAATAAATCATTCCTGCTGCTAGTTAACATTGAAGACTGTTCATCAATGCAGTCTTGTGCTGTCTAGTTAACTCCAGTGCATTTGGGGAGGGGGGAATGGATTCCGATTCACATTCTGCACTATTGAAAGGAGCAGCTTTGAGTAACTTTTTTAAAGGTAGGAAAGCCTATAGACCGGTGATAGTTTATGGAAAGGAAAGGCTACCCCCATAACTCTTGGGCTCCCAGATAGGGAGATAAACACCACCACTACAAGATTGAGCTGCGGGAGACAGAAAATCAAGCTTTTGTTTCCTCGGTGTTTCACAGGTCCAAGAATTTTGGATGCAGCTGTATTTTGGCACAAGCAAGAACGACTCATGGATGGTGGACACCTTTCGGCCGGTCCAGCCTCTGGGTGACAGGATCGTCTATAAATCTGACTCAAACCGCTTTTTACCTCCGGCAAACCTATTGCTGCTAATCCCCACAACCACGTACATCACCCTCTCTCTCATCTAGTGGAGGGTTGGTTGGATTTTTAAAAATAAGTCTTTTAATAACAAAGTTCCCAGTTCTTGAAAAGTCTTGGCTTTGAAAATTCAAACCCCAAAGTTGTGGCCCTGGACTTACACGAATGAAAAGGGACTATAAACCTCACAGCTAATTATAGCTATAGTTCTGGGACATCCTTAAGTCTAACACATTTACTGTAGTTTGATTTGTTTTAAATATATAGAATATATAATCCTTTTCATCAGATGCATGATGTATGATCTTAGGGCCGTCTGCTGAGCAGATGCTGGACTTGGATAACAGATGCTCATCCCAGTTCTAGCAGAGAGGCACAACTGAATACAAACAAAGCCAACTAAAATAAACATGTAGCTTTACTATCTCACTTATTGCCAGGCGAGGTTAAAACTGGACATCCACAGTTTTGGCAACGGCCAGCATTAATAATAACAATTTCAACATCAAGTTTGCTCTGATTCCCACCCCCACTAGGTACACGGTGTAAAATGTATTGGGTTTACATTTTATACATCTTGCAAAGGGAATTTTAAATTTTATTTAAAGGGGGGAAAAAATCAGGGTATCATAACAATAAAGAGTCTTAGACTCCTCTAAAACCTAGTATGTTTTATTTGATGCAAGGCTTCATGGACTGTAGGTGTGTTTCCAAAGATGTGGCTCAGAAGAAGTGAACCACAGTCTGGGGAAATATGTGCCCAATCAAACCTAAGAGTTGCTAAAGGTCACCAGGATCTTAGCTGTTTTTCTTGCAACAGACAAACATGGCCACCCATTCGGGAAAATCATGCTGCCATCAATGCGTGAGTCTTAAAAATGCCACACCATGCTTTTGCTGTCTTTCTGCAAAACTAGCTCAGCTTCGTCTTTCAACCTATACATTTTCAAGCGAGCTTTCAGGTGACGGACGCCCTGCGTTGAATACTCCTAGTTCAGCCACACAGAGAGCTGATCGTAGGGGCTAAAAATAAAATAAAAAAATTTAAAAAGAACTCTGGAACTAAATTCTCCTTGCAGTAACTAGCGAATAATAACCTAGGAATGTTTCTCTTGGGATATTATTTCCCGGGCACCAATTATGGGTGCTTTTACAGCAGCTTGCTCCAACCTAGTCTTAATTATTACAAATCACCTATGGAGCTATTCACAGCAGAAGAGAGAGAAACAACACAGTCACATGTAAAATATAGAATAGAGATATTCTTCATGACAACTCAGTCACTGAAAATTCGTCAACTAAGTGCAAGTTTCAGGGATGATGGACATTGTAATTCAATAGTTTTTAGAAGTCTAATTATCCACCTTTGGTCTGCGTAGGTTTCTTTCCCGTCTTTTGTCTGATGCATGGGGCGGGTACAGTTTTCAATCAATGGCTTTTTAATTAACTGTTTGATTAATCCAACTGGTTAATTAATTAAGGGCGCTGCTGGGAACTATTTGTAAATCACCAGTTTAACTAGATGCTTTCCTTTTGGGCAAAAATCAGTCATGGATGTAAAGGGATCAGTGCTCCTCTGTTGTATGGAGTCCATCCTTTCCACTGGAATGTTTTCCAGTGAGCTTGGGTGAAAATAAGGTAGAACTGGGGGTGGGGGTGGTGGGATGTGATATAGCATTGACCATTTACCATCAAAACTGCAGACTCTACATGGGATTGTCAACTCGCATATGGGGGGGGGGGGGGAACAGTTGCTGGCTTACTGAGTCCATTTTGTACACACTTATCTTCTGAAAAGATCCAAGCCCTAACGTGGTAACTTTAAAATGCAAAGCAAAGAGAAATATTTTCGTATTTGCATTCAGTGTAAAAGGGGGAAAAAAATCTTAAAAGAAAAGCCAAAACGTTTGAGAGAGAGAGAGAATTAATTTTCCTACAGAGGGGAAAAAAAAACTATAAGAAAGAACAAATGTATATTTATATATCTGAGGTAAATACACAAAGCTGTTTTCCGTATTTTTGTATTATTTAAGATCTCTTTGTCTGGAATGAGGAATAAAAAATAAATAAATAAATAAAAGACTGCAACGGAGAAATGCTGTTCAGGTTAGTTCACACACACACACACACTTTTCCACCCATGGGTAATCCAATTCCCCCCAGCCAGGCCAAAGAAGCCACTCTGGCCCTTCAAACCCACAGCTGGGCAGCTGTTCCACCACCACCACACTGGCTAATAATATCTGCCAGGCTGGGAGCTGTCCAGTCGTGTCCGAGGAATCACGACATAGACTAGTGATTCAGAGGGACACTCTCTCCTCCATCTTCAACTTGGTTTGTCTCCAGAGAGAATTGGCCAACTACGCCCACGCCAAGAATAGACCCCCATCATGTTGATGTTGGACTCGTGCCGTTTTCTAACTCAGGCGACAAACACACATGCCGAAAAGTCTGTTTAGATTTTGACCAGCCGTCCGGGGAGCCTGGCTTAAGGACAAGGGCCGGCCGTTTATTTTATCAGAGATAAACTTCCTCTCTTTGGCCATTCGCATGGCGCCAATTTGGGCCTTCGGAGTTTAGGTTGGCATGCGCACTGCCTCATTTCCTGCGGCTGTCTTTCTCCCCTGCAGGACATCCACGTTCGTAGACAGGATGAAACAAAAGAACTTCCACTGTTGACTGTTGTGGCAACGTTTTTGGGGTGTGTGTGCACGGGATGGTAAATGAACTCTTTCAAACTCAGATGGGGAAAAAAAAGTTACGGGATGAAAGTTAATGCAGGGCACTGCAAGAAAGGAGCTTCCATCAGACCACATTGTTGATCCCATGAGCCACGGATGGTTCGTTCTAATCACATACTGTATTTGAAAAGTTACATTTCTAACAACATCTGCAAGAACTGTTGTTCTCCAGAGCCAGCATGGAGCTCGCTGAAGGGTGTTTTTTTCTTTGGGGGGGGGGGTAGTCCATAAAAGTAACTGTTCCAACCTCAGACTGCATCCTACCTGCACTCAGGCTCACCTGAAGCTGTGACATATTTAGTTTTTTAAGAGGAGGACACTGCCATTCGGTGCAATGTTTGACAGAGTTATGGATTGCAGTTTTTGGGCTCCCCTTTGTTTTAAAACTTTAAAAAAAATTCTTTTTCTTTTTCTGAATGCTCGTTTATTGGAAGCTACTCCAAGAAAGTTATTGTGGGGCAATATATGAACAAATTAAACGGACCACGAGGGCCGGACAGGGACGGGACACCTCTGGGGATGAGCCATCGGGCCCCAGCCCGGGCCTGAGGACTGTAACCAGGCTGACCCGAACCCAGGTTCCCTGGAGATGAGTCCTACCGCTCCTGGGAAAGAACCTCACGCCAGCGATAGTCGAACCCAGACGGAGGACCTGAATGTGGAGGAGGTAACGGAAACCCCAGCCAGAGGAGAAATACCCCTAGTGAGGCAGAATGGGGCAGCCAGGAACTGTAGGGTGCAGGATTTAAAGGAGGTGCTGGAGGCAGTAGGGTTTTTTTTAAGATTTAAGGATTTAAGAAGAGAAGAACAGGAACCTCCAACCTGGGGTTTCAGACCGAACAAGAAGAGGAGAGGGGAAAAAAATTAAAGGAACTGATACATCCACTGGAGATGAGGGTGAGCAATGAAAGGGATCTGAAAAGTTTTTTGGGGTGAGTTAATTTCATAAACGTTCAGTTTGATACCCATTATCACTACAAAGAAATACAATTTTTTTGGACCTAACCGGAAAGAAAGAAGGAGGTTGATTATACTCCATGGGTGGGAACTTGAGTTGTAGGACTTGGGGGTCAAGTCAGACTTTAAGTCACTTGAGTGACTTGACTTGGACTCAACTTGTTTTTTTCTTTCTTTCTTTTTCTTTCAATATCTCAGGTGCAATTCACAACTCATAACCCACCCACCCTCTCCCTATTTTTCTGGGCAGAAAAAAACTTGTTATTAACAGGGACTCGGGACTTGGCAGCAAAGACCCAGACTTCAGAGACAGACCCAAAGATTTGTCGATGTCCCTGTTATTACACCACGCTGTACAGAAAACCTTCGGACCGTCATACATATCTCCGATTTGACGGTTTCCACCCTAGATCCTTAAGAGGTCAATTTCCTGGCGGGCAGTTTCTGAGGATAAAAAGACACTTGTGCACATATCAGGAAGACTTCTTCCTAGAGTCCTAGAACATTAAACCGTCCGTTACAGACGGCGGCTTTTCACCTGGTGCAGATTGCAGCTTAAACCAGAAGAAAAAAAAAGATCACAGCTCTTAATATCAGCCTATAAAACACTAACCCAGCTGCCACTGCTACAGATTTAGTGTAGCCGTTTGTAAAAAAATTTATGAGCAACGTATTTCAGGCCTTTGTTTGGAGAGCTGGATGGAAAATTCCAGCCAAAGGCTACCGGAGGTGAAGTTCAAAACCATACACCCCCAAAAGCCACTTGCAGCCAGCGTTTGACCTCACCTGTGAATTTCTGGGACCTTTCTAATTTTTCTGCACTACGGCCTGAAGAAGTGAACTTGACCCACGAAAGTTCGCTGTCTGCTCAGGTGTTTTTTTTTTTTTGTTTTGTTTTTTTTTAGTGGCCCAATAAAAGCATCGCCTACTCTTTAATGTGTATATTTTAAAACGTTATTCTACGGTATCTCAGGCACTCACATAAAGAGGTAATAACGGAAATCAGGGTCATAGACACGCAATCAGACAAAGCAACAATTAAAGAGTTTTATACTCCAACTATTCACCTCTCCCATTTACGAGAGACAACTCAGTTCTTCCCAGAACTTGTAAAAGTTAATTTTGGGACATGTTCTGCTTAGGGGATCCTGGGAGTCACCATCTGTATGGTCTGCTTTAAAAAAAAAAAAGCTCTGCTTTTCCACTTTTAGTGCATCATCTTTATTTTTAACCATATATTATAAAAGCAAGCAAACAAAACGGGAGATGCTCAAGACCAAATCTATATGTACAACGCAGGGACTCAACCACTGAGTCACAACTACCTCTCAGTCAATATAAGGACGGAAGTTACAAATCTAATTTAAGGAGGAGGTAGACTCCTCCCACTGACACCCCAACACATAACATGGCACATGTTCCCCTTTTGTCTACTGGGCAGAATAAGGGAACTCAAGCAATAAATGCAAAAACCTGGGCCATTCTACAGCCCACTTTACCCTGTTTTGCGGGTGGGTGTACCCAGCCACAGAACCTTCCAAATGAAATAAATCTGAATACAATTCTGTTTTTTCTTTCTTACTTACAATTCATATTCTTTTGAACCCAATCAAAGGAGTAAGATTAACTTCTAAGACCCCAACAAGACTGGTTGGGTATATATTTTTAAAGCAACTGGGATAACTCTGGATATACTGGATCCTGAATTCCAACCCTCTAGTGGGAGATGATGGGCTCTGTAATCCAACACACCGGACAGGGAGAGGCTGTTTGGAGCACAGATCTTTCCACTGAGCCGCAGCCCCTCCCTCCTCCTTCCCAAAACATCCTTGCTAAGAGATAATCTATCCCATAAGACAAATCGACGAGGAGCAATTGTGGAAGGAGGTCAATATAGCCAAGGATTATGTGAGCTAGGGGATTCTGGGATTTGTTGTTCCCTTAAAGGAACTTGCCAAAGCCGTGGTCTTTTGACCTTCCTGTGGGTTTCCCATTAAGGCATCTGGCCAACCACCCTTGGAAACAGGATGCTGGACTACATAGGCCATTGTCCTGTTCCACGTTCAGGGCTCTTCTTACCCTCTTCAGTGGCGACAGGAGAAGAGGTTGAGGAAATGACTATCAGGAAGTAACTTGGTGAATCAGAAAGGGAGGCAAACGGGCAGAGCAGCTGAAGCAGGTTCATTTCAGAGTTCAGAGGTCTTTGCTTTAGGTCCTTTCTCGGAAGAAAATAACTCTGAATCTGCTCCAGCAAGAAACCTCGTCCCTTTGCTACTACCCCCAGTGGTGTAAGCACGCTTTTAAAATAAAACCACAGCATTATATACCTGCCCCTCGCTTTTTATTATTTATTTATTTATTTAAAATATTTTTAACTGGGAATTTATGTTTGAAGTTCTAGAAACAATAGAAGTAGGAGATAATTTTTTAAAATGGATAAAAAGCATATATAGTAAACAAAATGCAAGAATAATAGTAAACAGAGAGAAAACTAATTGATGTCAGATTTCTAAAGGAACACGCCAAGGATGTCTACTCTCACCCCAGTTGTTCATAACAACATTGGAGGTACGACTAAGGAAAATAAGAAAAGAGGAACTAACAGACTCATTGAAAGGAAAGAGTAGAACGGAGCACGAATCCCAACGGGGGAAAGTAAATAATTATCTTAAAGAGAAATGGAAGAAAGATTCCAAACCTGTACCAAGTGACTTAGGCTTAAATTAGAAGCAGAACTGCTCTCAACAGAAGTAAAAACAAAGTAAAGCAGATTGTTAATATGGATATAAAATAAGAATTAAGAAAGGTATTATTAACATTGCGAAGAAAATAAATGTTTGGTGGAAAATAAGGAAGTAAAAATGTTAAAGATTTACTGTTTTGCGAAAGAGATAATAGAAAGTTATTTTGGTTATGTGCTAATATTGTGATAATTATTTACTTATTTTTATAATTTATTTTTTAAATGCAATAGAGATTAAAAGTTAAAAATATATATATTTTAACTCCCCCCCCCCTTTCTCCACAAAAGAAATCAAAGTGGCTGACATCATTAAAAGAGATAAAAAGTCAAAAATAAAAAATCAAATAGTTAAAAAGAATTAAATATGCATTATGCCAAAAATTTTTTTAAAGAAAAACCATTATTTGTTTAATCCTTCTAAGGGTTTAATGACATTCTGGTCCAAACAAGGAAGCTTGTTTTTTTAAATTTTCTTAAGCCCGCAATCTTTCATAGTTCTAGTTTTCAAAGAAGCAGCTATGTTAGTGTGTGCAAGCCTATCCAGGGGAAAAGATAACCAAATAAAATAAAATAAAATTTTTAAAACACGGTGTCACCTTGAAGGTGGTAATATTTCAATGTGAGCTTTTGTGGATACTTCTTCAGTGAATCAAAAAGGTTCTGGCCGCTGAAGCTCACTGGGTGCCACTCTCACCGCCTGAGCCTACCTTGCAGGGCTGTTGTGAGCAAAAAGTAGGGGAGGTGGCGAGCCAAGGGCGCCCCCTTGAGTTCATCGGAGGAAAGTTGGGATCCACATGTCAAGAAAAAGTCTCCCCGTGATGTCTTCCTTGGAAGAAGGATGTGAAAGAAATGTTTCTTCTTTAAAAAAAAAATTAAAATCTTTCAAAGACATAAAATATTGTTACTCTCCGCAAATGGGTCCCTTCATGCACGGGATGGAAGGGTTTCTGGGCATGCAATGCAATCAGGCCCCCCGACATGTGGGGGTGAAGGTTATGGGGCCCCCCCAAAGCCCAGAGGTCTGTGAGGGGGGGAAAAACTGAATTAAAACAAATTTATTATGGGGATAAACTGTCTAAACTGTACCTCATGAAGGGATGTGGCGTTGAGAGAGATATGTGGGATATGTGTGAGGGTGGGTGTCCCAAAAAAGTTGTTTTAGCCTCCCCTTAAATATTAATATTTTGCATTGAATCCTATTATTTAAATCTGACGCCGCTCCTTCCTTTCTCCCCAAACTGGCCCACAAGATGGAGAAACAGGTCCAGATAAAAGGCACAGGCCAGAAGCGCTTCGGTCAAGAGGGCAACGAAACCAATGATAATATAAAATATACGATGCAAAGGAATTTTCCTTCAAAAGCGAGAGAAAGGTCATTAAAACACGCCCGCCTTGCAAGTTGACGCGGGTCTCGTCCTCAAAAGCCTCACTTATTTTTACGAAAAAATATATAAAAAAATAAAAAAAGCCTGTCAGGAGGAGAAAAATAAATAAATGGCAGCCTTCCTTTCTCCCCCCCCCCCCCCCTCATTCCTGAGGGGAAAGGTCCTAAACTGTTTGGTTCCCACTCACCAGGAAGCCGGCATCTCCTCAGGCAGGGTCCGGCGGCCATTTCGAAGCCTTCTTCCCTCCTTCAGGGGAGGCTCAGGTGTCCCTCGTTGGCAGCTAACGAGGTGTCTCAAAATGTCCCAGTTTTAACAGCAAAACCCACCCAAATAAAGGCCCATCTGCATGGCATCGTTACATCACTTTGGTCCCGCTTTCACAGGCACGATGGTGCCTTGCTTGGGGATCCTGGGAGTTGTAGTATCAGGAGGGACCCGGCACTTGGGAGGCATTTAAAGTTCACACGATCCCCAAGGAGCATGGGAGTTATAGTACACACACACATGAAAATTTCCCAGGTCTGTTCGCCACACACTTAAAAGAGTCTCACAGCAGCTTATTACTTAATAAGTTGTATGTCACGCGAGGTTTCCATCAACCACAAGACACAATTCTTCACATGCCTTGTCCAAATCATTTATTTATTTGCTCATCCATGCTTTCGCTTTTAAAAAATCTCAAGCTATCTGTTTGGGCAGGTACATACTTTGATACCATTTAAATGCATTTTCCGTGCTTCCCCCAACCTTAGAGGCCTCCGTGCATGCTGGATTACAAATCCCATCAAAGATGGCTGGGATGATGGAGGCTGTAGTCTAGCCTGCCTGATTTCCTTCCTTCCTTTCAAATATAAATAAATAAATAATTTGTTTAATTATATGCCACCTTTCTCCTAAAGGATCCAAGGCGGCTTCTAGTATTATAAGAAACAAAGATAAAAGATAAAATAATAAATTATTACAATATCAAGAAAGCATTAAATAGATTATCATATGAAGGAGTGAGGAAAGCACAAATTCTCTCAAAAAGACAGTATTTGGAATGGATACGGAAACATCTCACAGCTCCCAAAGTGCACTGTAACCTTTGGAAAAGAACAATATATTCTAGATAGATACCTGTTCAAATATATGCAAGTGCACCTCTTTTACAGTCTCCCTTTATAAATTGATTATTCTTGGAAGCCAATCAAAAAGGCTCTTCTTGCCCCAGCAGAGATTTATGCAGGGCAATCAATCTTTCAAGATAAGACAAGACATAATTCTTCATGACCAGAGAAAGCAGAAATTCAGCAGACTCCTGGCTGTAATTAAAAATGGATCTGTTTTAAGTTTGTTGGAAAAACGTAAACTAGACAGAAAGGCATATTTTATATCATGTGATGGATGGGGGGGGGGGATTAACAACGGCCAGACCTTTGGACAGCATTTGACTGCAACTCCCAGGATCCTTCATGCCTAAGGCAGATGGGAATTGCAGTCCACAGGCTACTTTAACATTGTAAATTATAGGATTTTTTTAAAAGTTGCATCTGTTTCAAGAGACAATATTCACAAGATGTCTTCAGTCGTGGTGGGTTGCCTCTGCACTTCCTGGGAAAATATCTACGCCAGCCCAAGACCTGATCCTGGAGACTCCCTGGGGAAAACGTTGGACCCATTTAATCCCAGGGCTCTTCCTATAGACCCAAACGGTTGCCCCTTTCTCCAGGATCAAGCCTTGGGCTGGTATAGATATTTTTACAGAAAGAGTGGAGAAAAAAACCCACCAGGGACAAAATAACATCTGTCTACTTATCTCTAGCTGGCTGGAGAGCTCAGTGGTTTAGGGTAAGGGGTTGGGAGTTCGATTCCCCACTGAAAGAAAAGAGCCAGCCTGGGTAGCCTTGGGCAAGCTGCCCAGGGATCCTAGGGATCCCCTGGAAGAATGGAATGGGAAACCACTTCTGAGTCTTCTCTGCCTGGAAAACCCTGAGTCAGAATTGACTTGATAGCATATGGTATTTTAACTCACATTAAGTTGACCGGGCATAAATTTGCAAAAGGGACACTGCTCTCTACTGGCCTGCATCCGAAACCAGGGAGCGTTTCTGACTGCAGTTCTGCGGCTGCCTTTCGCCACGAGTTGTCGATTTTTGCCGACACTTTCACATGCAACAAAATGCATGAAATGATACTATGAGAAAGCAGGGTGTTTAGAGACAATGCCAACCATCGGCACATTCCCCCCCCCTTTTTTCGGCAGCATCTGAGTGGCTCTTTGTAAGACAAACACGGTCACCCTTTGATGCCGTACCACGGTCGTTGTGTTTCGGACCGACTGAGTCCACAACAGTCTTCACTAGAGGTGTGCAGATGTGTTTTCAAAAAACCTGAAAACCTGCACAACCTTCGGTATTTATTGTGATTCCGCGGCTGCCACCCCCACAATAATACTGAATTTAAATTACAACCACTTGGGGGTGGGGGGAAACCAAAGGTAGTCTTTGGGCACCATTTTCACACAGAGGCATATTTATTTAATCACAGAAGGACTTTGCTGAGTCACCATGGAAAAACTCAAACATTCTCCTTCAACCTGACACCCTCTCCAGGTAGATTTACCTACAACCCCCATCATCCCCAGCCAGAAGTCAGTATGTGGATGATGGAAGTTGCAGGCCAACCCATCTTGAGAGAGGGAGCCAGGCTGAGAAAGGTGGATTTAAAAAACCTATTTTTAAAAAACAAATCTTTCAGGCAAGGAACTGCAGCTGCATCCACAGTATTTAATGGGTCTGGATAATATAGTTACAGATAAACAGGTTCACTCCATATACAGTTACTTGGACCTTTTTTTTATACAGTTCATATTCCAATACATTAATACTTCTTTAAATTATTTACAAAGTAGGTATGTACATGGTCTTTCTAAATTCAGTGCAATGTCATAAGGTTTTTTTTTATACAATAATATACAAAGTGAATGTGGTTAAAGAGTTAACTTAATAGATTTTTGTGTTAAATTTAGTAATTAATTTAAATTTGTTTTTCTTTTTAAAAAATTACAACCAAAGTAACAAAAGCAGGACAGGTTAAAATGACATTAGTCGATAGATCGTGCTACCTGCTAAAATAGGAGGGAGGGGGGAAGACCCCCCCCAAAAAAAGCATCTGAAAAGAAAGCAAATCTGAAAATGTCTGCAGAAGAGTTTAACAGAGGGATACAGAAGTCATTGTCGGAATCCAGAAATCTCCCCTTAAAAAAGAAAAAAAAAGGCTTTGATTTCACCAGACTCGTTGCAGGGAAAGCTAGGGGAGAGCAGTGCATCATGGGACTGGTGGTTCCTCCCCACTAGGCCATACTACCCACCCAAATCAGATTCTAGTTGTTGGGGTTTGTAACAACAGCTGGCTAACCCTTTGGCAAAGCTTAAAATCTCGGGCTAGGAATCACGGGACCGAAGCATGAGGATTTAAAAAGAGAGAGAGAGAGAGAGAGAACGGGGATGAATTCAAATTTGGCTTCTGAGCGGGTTGAGATTTCCTAAGGGCTGGTTCAGACCCATGTCCGTTGCTATGGCCCACAAGGTGGAGGATGGCTTTGACTGTCTCCCCAAGATGGAACAGAAAACCCATGACTCCAGATTTTGGGGACAATGCCCCCCCCGCCCACAATCCCGTATCATCAGCTCTTGTTTCTGGTCAAAAGTTCCTTGCCACCGCACGTGACATCACGTGGGACGCTGGTGGGGATCGGGGTGGCCACTAAGAACAATGTCTTAATTCACCATTCATATTATTCTCCCCCACCCCATCCTGCTCTTGTTTGGGGCAGAGGGAAAAGCATCACACGAAGGGAAGCATCTGGCTGTTTTAGACCATCCCACAGATAGCATGGCTTCCAGGAAGTCTAAGTACCGTTGTCCTAAAATCAAACGTTTTCTCAACTTTGGACACAGTGGCTGAAATCTAGTTGTTAGTCACAACTAGGGTCGTCCCAATGAACCAGTGGGGATTTGGTGAGTCCGCCATACGTTCCACTGATTCAATGGCCCTGCTTTATTTATGACTTTACTGCTGGATTTCAGCGGACGGCAAAAGAGCTTCGGAAAGTTACTTTTTTGTGACTACAAAAATCTCCAAATCCATTTGGCTGTGAGATTCTGGAAGGATTGGTTTTTAAAAAGTAACTTTTCCAAGATCTGTCCCATTCCCCACCATCACTTTATCCAGCTATGGATGTGAAAGCCCCACAACCACACTCTGGTGGCGCAGTGGGGCATGGCTGACCCACTCTGTGACTTTCTGGGCCTTGAAATCAGGGGCCTCGGTTGCCAATGTGGTGGTGGTGGTGGTGGGGAAGCATTTTTGCAAAGCTATATAAGGTTTGGCTCGAAATGGCCACTGAAGGGCCATCGGGAAATGGCAAATACCCCTACAGGCAGCCCTAAAGGATGCAGCCAGGCGCACAGGTGGCAAAGACAGCAAAGATGGGTGGGTGGGGGAATTTAAATAAACGCTGAAGGTCAGTCACAGAGAAAGACCAGAGAAGAAAACTTTTCCCTCCGTGGAAGTAAGCTCATGAATGTTTGGCTCGAGAAAAAAAGAGGCAAGAAAGCACACCGAAAAAGACTAATATAAATAATGTGATTTTGGCTCAGACTGCATCACAGCAAAATGCAAGGAAAACAGAGTGTTCCTCTCTACAACATACTGATTTTTAAAGTCCTCCACCAAAAAATATACTCAAAAAAAAAAGGGTTGACTAGTTTCCCACAGGCCAGACGTTTCCTCGGAAGGGAAGCCACCGTTTCCTTGCCCCCTTTTCAAGCCATACAGTCCGAACCCAAATTCACGTGTTTGGCAAGAACTAAACCTGTCTTCCAGTTTTCAAAATAAAGATAGCCTGGCTGTCTCCGGGTCCTCGTTCAGATACCTGACAATCTGAGAAATGACCACCCTTGTCATCAAGGTGCCGGCAACCTTACGAAATCATCTGCTTTGTAATGGGAGTTTCGGGGGGGGGGAATGGAGGAGAATCCGGATTAAACCAATTAGGGTGCTACCCCCCCCCCCCCAATACTTCTGGATCGGAGGCAGGTGGCTAGAAATGTTGTTTTCCACCTGTCTGCCTTGGTAGGTCGAATATTCTTCTGTCCAAAGGCATTCAAAGACCTGCCCACCGCCTCAGACCTCTCCCGGAAAATCGGAATTCAGATGCAACCTGTCTTTTGCAGAGCGAGCGATCACGCATTCGACAGGAACAGACCACAAACCTGCCTGAATGGCATCCCAGCCCTGATGGGGAAGTTGGCGGTTCATTTTGCTTCTCAGGCTGCAAATGAATACTTATTTTGTTCCCGTAAGAAATGCACGCCACTGTTTTTCTCAGCTCCCCGAATCCCCCCAGCGAGCACAGCCACGGACCGTGGGATTGTGGGAGTTAACGATTTTAGAGCTCGAGACTTAAAAATACTGTTTTAAATCTCTGTTATCCAGACACAATGTTTTGCTCGTTATATGAAAACTGGTGGCTAAGTCGCTCCCTCCTTTTTCTCCCCAAACAAAGACAAACTAATAAAATAAAGTAGGCTTTCTCTGTCCTTCCTTTTTTTAAAAAGTGCAGTTCTAAAAAACTAAAGCAAAACCCACACAACTAGACATAAAGGGGAAGGTGGCCTGAAATGGGGAGGGTACTTTTCTCCTTCAGCCGACTAATGCCAGCCATCTTTTGACCGTTCGGAGAGGCCTCACTCTTGGGTGCCCCACCCCCATTTTATCTGATGCAAGTTTCTTGATGCCCTGCCCTGTGTTCCAATTTTACCTTGGCACAGAGATGGCAAACGCTGCCTCTGGAAACAGCCTCCGGAAGTGGCAAGGCGGGCTGCGGACTTCTGGGGAATTGTAGTTTTTAAAAAGCACCTCCCATTGGCACCGACAGTAAACTAGGTCTCCCTCTGACTCGGCAGCTGGGGAAGGTTAGAAGGGGCGATTCACACAATCCCCTGTGAAATTCTGTTCTGAAGATCACTGAAGATTATGCCCCACACCAGTGGGCTCTGGCAGATTTTAAGGTGGGTCGACGGTGGTCTGTCTGCACACCCACCAAGCGCAGTTGGCAGGATCTGGGACATGGCTTGTGCCCTCAAGCCAGCAAAAGCTTTGTAAAATCCGCTCTGTGAACTTCAGGTCTGAAAGGAAGAAACTCCACCACCAATTTCCTCTCCTCAGAACCTCTCCACCGATACAAGGTCATCTTGGCTCTGAAAGGTCAGAGGTCTCAAGAAAAAACAAAAACAGATTCAGAGCTCATTTTGAAATACACCGGGACAGCACCGCAGCAGCCATGAGAGAGAAACACACACTCCAACCAAGACGGGGACCTGCAGGATTAAACAATTAAAATCCCCTAGGATGTTTCTTTCTTTTTTTTCTCCTGCGTTCCTCGTCTGGCTGCTGAAAGGGAACAAAACATCGGGGGAAAAGGAGGTAGCCGTTTCGTGCCGTCACGAAGACAACACTACAAGTTAATCATCCAAAACCAGAGCAGAGCATTCAAAAGGTGATTTTCCCCATCACCACCCCACACTTTCTTCCTTAAAATACAACAAGCAGCCAGATGAGTCTCTTACGCAAGTCATCCAAGACGTGAAAGGACTTGGCCCTCATTTTGCTGACGCCAAACCAGTTTAAAGACGGAAGGCAAAAGGAAAGACGAGGGTGTTTTCGGTGAGAGGGGGTGGGGGCCACATGTGAAAAATCCGAACAAATGCAATATTATCCCATAGTGTGAACTGTCATTTAATCAGGGCTATTTTTCTCTTCTCCACCCCAACCCCCCGCCCCTTGCCACCTTTCTTCATGTTGTGCTTTCTGACCAGGAGAGGAAAATAAAAACAAAGTTAAAACTGCATTCCGCTCTTCCACTCGGTTAAAAAAACAAACATATTTTTTTGTCAAACAAAGCGGTGGAAGCAACCCTTTTTTGACCGATGTCGGCAGACACTGCTCATTGCAGGACGCAATACTTCTTATAATCGGACTCAAAGTCTTCGTCCATGCTGCTGGTGTCAGCCATGTTCTTGCCATCGATCCTGGGCAAAAATTGTCCGTAATCCACCCCCTGCTGCTCATAGAAAAGTATGTAGGCAGAGTCCGTGTCGATTTCTTCCGGATGCGATTCCTGGCGGAAGGAGGGACAGGGGAGAGATGGTTGTGCGTTTGGTTAAAAAACCCCTCATGTTTTAAAACATGTTACGGTTCCAAAGGAATCAAGGCTTAATCGCTTTACAGCCGACCAGGCTGTGCGCAAGAGCCTGGATTAAACCAGTCTTAAAAACAGTATCTGACCTCTACTATAAGTACATATAAACAACCAGAGAAGCGTGAAATAATAATAATAAAATAAGCATCCTCAAATAAGTGCCAAGCTGTGCAACTGACTTGAAGAGCTTCTGAAGCAGGCCATGAGTTCTGTCTTTCCACGGCTTGTTTAATTAATGTAGAGGTTGTATAGGAGATAGAGCTGTCTGCGCCAGCTCGCAGGAATAAAACTGGACCTAAAGGGGAATTGTTCTTGATCCCAGATGTTAAGGGCTTAAGATACAGATTCGTCACATCTGCATGCAGAGGACATTCTGTTAGGAAATATACCACGTCTTCCTGGTTTCGTCTATAGTGTGTGTGTGTCTGTGTGTGTCATCGGTACCACCTGTTTTATTTTTTTGTTTATCCGGGGGCACAGGAAAAGGAAGGTCCCTGGTTGTGGCAGGTCCATCCTTTCAGCCTCTGCCGTTTCCTGAAGGGTGCCATCCAGGTCTTCTGGGCAAGGCCAGCAGAGCCACCCAGTTCACACCTGGGTCCTGCAGGATCTCCAAAAGCAGTGGTTCCCAAACCTGGGGTCCCCTGAGGTTCTTGGGCGACCACAACTCCCAGAAATCCTAGTCAGCACAGCGAAGGGTGAAGGCTTCTGGGAGTTTTAGTCCCAGAACATCGGGGGAACCCAAAGCTGGGAACCACTGTGACCTAACAGGGCAAGGCATGATCAAGGCTTTGCTATCGGACGTTGAGGGCCACCTGGATTTCCTCCTGGGAGCACCCAGGGCCACGAGCTGCCTTCGGGTCCCCCCAGAAGCCCTTCGGCTTCTCTCTCCAGCTTCCTGGAAGGGCACCGTGCACACCTTACCTTACAGCTGCTGTCGTTGTAACAGTACCACTTCTCGTTGGGGTTTTTGGCATAGGTGACGTAGTGACCTCCTCCCATGATTCCTGAATGGCACTGGAAAGAAAGGGCAACTTGTCAGTGGCAGGCCAAGGGAGAACCTTTTTTTGCCAAGCCGTAAGCAACACCTCCTTTAATTGAGAGAGGAAAGATTAACCTCTAGTTCTGATCATACCAGTTATTATGTTACGTCCCAGCGGCATGTACAGTAGAACCCCCATATCTGTGGGGGATTGGCTCCAAGCCCTCCTGTGGATGCTGAAAACTGTGGATAATAGCAAACCTTATACATAGTAGGGCCTGGCTCTCTCTAGTGGCCAGTTCTGGTAATTACATTATGGAAATACATATTTTTATAGCAAGCCCTATGCATACCATGGTTTCTGGCTCCCTTTAGGGGCCACTTCTGGTAAATACATTGTGGAAATACACATTTTTGAGGTTTCTTCTTTTAATGTTTTTAGACCGCAGATAAGTGAAACTGTGGATACTGATCCTGCGGATATGGGGGTCCTACTGTATAACACTGAGTGGGAACTACTCCTCCAAAATACGCAGGATTGGGCCAATTCAGACTGTTCAAACAGTTACCGGCTTGTTTTCCTTCCTTTTAGCCATATCTGTTGGGTTCCTTCGTTCCACCCTGTTCTGAACCCATCTCTGCCATCCGCGCCAAACCCTGCGATGGACTTTCCACCCTTCGATGGAATCCTGGCTCTCTGGACTGCTGGAATTTCCCCTGCACTTACCGAAATTGCATATAGGTTGTAGATGGGGTTGACGCAGATCTCGCCTCTTTGGTCGTCCATCATCTCCTCCTCCCCGCGCATCTCCAGCTGGCCATTGAGGCTGCCGTTGCTGTGAGCGTTCTGCTCGCAAAGGTAGCCGTTGGCCAAAGTCCCCTGGCTGTCCTGGGGGGCACACAACTCCCCCTGGCTGCCCCCCAAGCCATGCCCGTGGCCTAAGGAGTCTCCTTGGTCGGGCAGAACCTTCGCATCCAGGTCTGTACCGTTCTCGCGGCCGACGTCCAAGTTCTCTTTGCTGCTGGACAGTTTGTTTTTACTCAGCTGGGGCAGCCGGAGCCGCCCCACGCTTCGGCCCAAAGTCCTCGGGCTTCCAGATGAATTAATGCTTTTGTTAGACGGGCAGCCGGAGGTGAACCTCCGTCCAGACGACGGAGACGCTGAAATCGGAGAGAGAGAGAACCGTAAAAGACAGACAAGGCAAGTAAGAGAACAGCCTGTGGATAAGACCAAACCAAAAGTTTCCAGTTATTATTTTTAGGTGCTGCTTTAAAAATGCTAATTCATATTCAAGGGGATTCACGGTATGGAAAGACACACTTTCAAAGAATCTCAAAGAAATGGCCGATGTTTGATTGTAAACCTGACCGTAGAACGTCTTTGATAAGAACTGTCATAAAATACACAAAATAGACATATACGTAGGTATATTGAAAAGTATATCCAAAAATGCCTTTAAAAGTAGGTAAAAACCTACCATAGCACCGAAAGTATTTGAAACGAGGGCTTTCTTCACAGTTTAGGGACCCCCCCCCCCCACAAACACACAACCCTTCATATTTGTGGATTGTTTCTGAGTCAGACTTAGAATGCTCTACCTATTAAATTCCTATAACTCTGTTTTTGTGTAAGGGGAGTGAGCCAGCAATGGCAGGAGGATTGATTTCCCATCCTCAGGAGAAGCTGCGCTTAAGGCGTACAAAATGGACAACACCCCCCCTCCCCCGCCTGACCCAACCAAGAGGTGTCCAGAAAGCCAGATCCAGGTTTCAAAAAGAATATTTTAAAGATTGAGCCAGGAAGAAAGACACTGCCATTCCTTTGAAAGGTAAATCGCCACTCCTGCTTCTGAGACAGCTGGGATCCTGGGATCCTCAGGGAGCAGCAAAAATAGACTGGGAGAAAGGGGGACCTGCCTAACATCCTCTTACAGGGACCTTTTTCCTGTGCATTGATCAAGTGGCCCTCAAGATGCCCCTAAAAGGCACGCACGTCAGAGCTGTTGCTTTAGGCCCGGAGCAATATCTAATGCGTGCATTGCCCGAGGACTCCCCTGAGAGCCAGTGGCTCTTGTTGAGTGTCTGCTTCAAGAACTCCAGAAAAGATTTAATCACGCCTGGCAGAGAAAAATGCAGTGTGACTCACCCCTGAGCAGAGCGGGAGGAGGAGGAGGGAGGGAGGCCCAGCACAAGGACTCATGCAGAGATACAACAGGCAGCCCCCCCCCCCCCCCGACAGCCACGCTGCGGTGAAGGAGAGGGGAGCCACGGCACATAGGCTGAAGCACAAGGTTTTCTGATAAGCAAGGAGGCTAAATGTATGGGCCATTCCCACCAAGCTTTCCTGTTTCTTCAAAGCAACTCCCGACGGCGGCTACAAGGAACGTGGATAATCGCAGCAACAGCTGTTCCTGTTTGTCATGTGAAGTATTTCAAGATGGATCTTGGATGGGAATGAAGACCCGTTTGCTTTACAAAAGACCCGACATACACAGAGAGAGAGAAATGGCTGGAAGTGATGTGTGGGGATGGACAGGTGTTTCTGAATTCTCGGCAGGCTACAAGGACTGTCGTGATGACTGCCTGCACCTATTTACTATCACACAGTGCGAATTCTCTCCGGTGAACCTCTAAAGACAGAGTGTCGTCCAAGAGACAGGTCCTAATTTGCCATCCCACTTTCAAATTGGGCCTGCGTTTTCGCTCCAGTGACCAATCAGAGAGCAAAGGACGCTAAATGCAAGACACACAGATGAAGAAAAATCACAGGATGACTGGGGTGTCCGCGGGAAGTCAGTTCCAGCTCTCTAACGCAGTGGTTCCCAACCTTGAGAAACCCAGGTGTTCTTGGACTGCAACTCCCAGAAAGCTCAGCCTGCACAGCTGCTGGTGAAGGCTTCCAGGAATTGCAGTCCAACAACACTTGGGTTACCCAAGGATGGGAACCCCTGCTCTAACGGATGCCAAAAACGGCGGAAATAGCAAACCCTATACAGAGCATGGTCTCTGGCTCCCTCCAGTGGCCAGTTCTGGTAAATACACAAGGGAACGACATATAAATACATATTTGGGGCAGATTAGTTAATATTTTCAGGCAGTGGGTAAGTGAATCCGTGGATACAGGTCCTGTGGATAAGGGGGTCCTACTGTATTATGAGAAACGGATCTCTTTCACCACTTGAAGGAGCCCCTCTTCCAGAAGCACGCGAAGCGTCTCATTCAGTGTGACCCTCTGCCACAATGACCGATACCACTACCAAGAAGCGCTGGTGTGGCTGAATCCTGCGCCTTTTGCAGCAGAGCTAGACAGACAGGGCTTCCCCATGTGAACCCTCCCTCTGCTTTTGGGCAACACAAGGCATAGAGGCCTTGCCCTTCCTCCTACCTTTGCTATTATTTAAAAGGCTCGAAGCGCTGAGCGAGGAGGGGCTTCGGACCAGGGCGTCCCCCTCCCCAGCCATCGCAGGGTTCGGTGCCTCTGTCCTCCGGCACTCCTCCAGGAAGCCCTGTGGCTCAGAAAGGTCATCCACTTGGAGAGCCAGTGACTTCTGGGGCCAGCAGCTTGGATCTCGCGGCATCAGGAAGGCACTCGGGTCAAAATTCTCTCGGGGAAACTTGACAATTTTCTGGGATTTTATCCAGCGCCCGTTGACGAACTGGAAGCGTTTCAAGTGGATGATCTGGGGTGGAGAAACGAGGAGGAGAGACAACGGGGTGAATGCTTTCTCTCGAGTCAGGGTAAGGAAGCGTTTGTTCCCCACAGAGTGGATTACAACTCCCATCATCCACGGGCTAGGCAGGCCAGGGTGCAGGAGAACTTCCCTCATAGCACCCTGAACGTGACTGATCTTTTCTGATGTGAGAACCGAAGCAGGGTCTATTCTGGACAATAATGGAATGGGAGAACCCTCAGGGAAAACCAGATGATCCGCTACAAACGGAGCATGGCTCCACCATCAGAAAGTTGCCGGTCTGATGGGGGGGGGGGATGAGGAACACCCTTCTCTGTCTAAAAACCCAGAGGGGCTCCCGGTGATCTGAACAGACCTCGCAATCTCCCTCCCTCAAGCCAGTGCTCTAGCAGTGTGTTTAGACTACAATCCCCATTATCCTCAGCCAGCATCGCTTTGATTGAGAGAACCATGAAGTCTTCCAAAATTACAATTCCCTCCTCCTCTTCTCCACCCCGCCTTAAAAGAGAAGGCCCGCGGAATTCGCACTCGTACCAGGATAGGGGGAAGCCTCCACAGGTCCAGTTTCTTGGTGGCCAGGCAGTGAGTCTTGCATTTGGAGCAGTAGTACATCTCGTCCTCCCCGAGCTCCTCCTCGCCGGTGAAGGCCCGCAGGCAGCTGTCCAGGTTGATGGGCTCCGCTTGAGCCCGCCGGCTTTGCTCCACGCTCTTGTGCTCTTCCGCTATCTACCGGGGGGGGGGGGGGGAGGAGACACAAAGGAGGAGAGGGATCTTACTACGTTCCACTCTTCTTCTGCCAAGGTGGGCAATTTTGGGGGGGTCTCAGGGGTCCCCGTTCCCCCTCCGGGTAGATCAGGGGCCACCCCCAAGGGGCGATCCCATTTTTATGGCCGACGGTTGCTCCGTCACGGATCTTTTTTTATAGATTGAGTTTTTAATTCGGGGGTTTTGTCTGCTTTCTCGTTTCATGTCTTCTTGGTTGCCGTTTCTGATGGAATTTCGGTTCGTGGGGGTGGACGCTTTTACTGTAAGCTGCCCAGAGCAAAGGGTCCGGGCGGCTAGGTGGGCGGGCTGAAAACCGAATTAAATAAATAAATAAAATCCCTAAACATGTGTGAAAAGTTTGCGAAAATACAAGAGAGGTGTCGCTGGAAGTCCCCCCCCCCCCCCCCGCTCGCCCTTGGGCGTCTGGGCCCTACGACAGGACTTGAAGCTGGATTAAGGATGCCAACCTGGATTCTTTGGTGGGTTTGGGAGATTTTTGGGGTGAGAGCTGGCGTGCCGGGCACACCTTTTGAACTGCAAAGCCCACTACTCTTCAAAACTCCCTGGAGCAGAAAATGATTTTTTTTCCCCCTGCAGATATTTTTTGACAGGGGACAACGTGACCACCCACTGGACTTCCTCATTTTACAAAGGTCCAACCGAGCTCACAATCTCCAAGTTTCTTTTCCCTAAGGTCTAAGGAGGGAACAGAGAACCCAGTGTGGTGTAGTGGACAGAGTCACGGACTAGGACCCCGGAGTCCTGTGTTCGAATCCCCGCCCAGCCAGAGAAACTCATGGGATGTGTGTGGAACTGGTAAAGCCGTTCCTTAAATATCCCACTTCCCTTGAAAGCCCCATTTGAGTCGCTGTAAGTCGGTTCTGGCTTGACGGCACACAGAAACATAAGGAGACGGGAACCGCCAAGCTTGAACAGACCGAAAGCCTTTAAGTCTCCATGCAAATCGGCTAGAACTGGGCTGGGAACAGCGAGACCCTCCCGATGCTGCCGGACGACGGCTCCCGGCAGGCCTGTCGTCAGCACAGCCGCTGGCAGAGAATGATGGGAGCTGTGGTTCTGTATTTGGACAGCCCCATGGCCATCTTTGGTCCTGGGGGATTCGGCCTTCTCGGGTCTCCTCCTCTCTCGCTTGCCGAGATCTTAGAAGGAGCCCTGAGGCGCTCCGAAGGGACTGTCAGAAGTCGTTTCAAAGCGTTTTGCAGAGACAGCCCGAGGAGCATGACTTGACGTGACAGCCGACAAAAGCCACCGAAGCCCAGACGACACGCACGGCTCGCGGCCAAGATGCCCGCAGAAGGCCAGCCCTTGTCAAGCCAAAGCCAAAGCTCCCGGTCTGGGCTGAGATCGTAAAAGACCAGCGGTGTGACAGAAAGATGTGAGAAAACACAGCCGAAAAGGAACAGTGTAGAGTTGGAAGAGTGTGTCCGTCAGGGACGCGGGAGAGGGGCCTTCTCTGTCGCTGCTCCCAGTCTGTGGAACTCTCTCCCACTGGAGGCCTGGCGGGCCCCCTCTTGGCTGCCCTTCCGCAAGCAGGCCAAGACCTTTCTCTTCAGGCAGGTTTTCCTTTAAACGACCGGTTGACCAAGGAGATTTTTTTTTAAAAAAAAAACATTATTTTTATTCTGTTGTTTAATTGTGTTTTTGATATTGCTCTCATATTATGAGTTTTAATATATCTGTTTGATGCTCTTCAAATATTGTAATAATTTATTACTTAGCTTTTAACTTTGTTTCTTTTAATACCGTAAGCTGCCTTGGACCCTTTAGGACAAACGTAGCAGATAAATATTTTAAATAAATAAAACAGAGGTCCTTAGAGGTCCTCTAGTCCAACCCCCCCAGCCGAAGCAGGAAACCTACATCTAAGGGATCCCTGATAAGCGTCCAAACTCTCTTTTTATTAATCTGCAATACAGGAGACTCCACCATCTTCTGGAGTAGCCTGTCCTGTAATCAGAAAGCTCTTCCTGTCAAGAAGATCTGCCTAAAAGTTTAGGTGAAATCTCCTTCCATCATTTGAATCCATGACTTCGGGGGCTGCCCTACAGACCTACAGCGAACAAGACGGCGGCATCTTCCCTGTGACAGGCCTTCGCCTATCTCAAAATAGCGACCACACAACTTCTCCATCTTCTCTTCTCCAGGGTAAATGCACCCAGATTCCTCCATCGTTCCTCGTTTGGGCGGCCTTTCTTCCCCCCCCCCCCCCCCCAGCGTGGGAGACCTTCTGTGGACACGAATGAGCACTGCCTTAAGTTCCAATGCAGAACTTGTGAGCGGAAGGGTCTGAGGCTCACCCTCAGCCAAACAGGGTCGGGCCGACTCCTGTTTCAGACCCGGAAAGGTGTAGCCAGCCAGTCTGGACAAGGCTGCATTGGCTAACAGCCTGATTCGCTACAAAACACGGATCTGTGTTCCGAAGGAGGGCAAAGATAGAAAGCAATAGACATGTACCTCTATTGTCGGGGTGTGTGTGGCTTTTTTTTTTCCTTTACCCTCCCCATCCCGCTTCCTCTATGCTCATCACCCCTGGGGAAATGCCTTACCCGTTCCTGTGACGTCTGGTAGCGGAGATGAAGCGCCGTGGGGTCCCAGTCGACAGCCAGGTTAGCGTTGCCCATGGGGGCCCTCTCTTCCGTGCAGTCGATTTTGCAGCCGTGGCAAAACCTAGACGGGAACGATGGAGGGCGGAGGTGGCAAAAAGAAAGGGGTGTGGGTGGGGCAGCTGTTCCGTCCGGACACGGCAACACAATGTTGTCACGTCTGTTGGCGCAGAATAATGAGAGGCGGGCCATCTAAGAAAAGTCAACCTGGCTCTTTACAGAGCCGTCTGTTCTTTTTGTTTTATTTATGGACTTGATTTATAGGCTGCCCATCGAACCAGAAGCCCCTCTGGGCAGGTCATCTGTTTCTAAAGATGCAGGGACCCGTTCCTTGTAAAGACGAGAAGGGACAGAGGGGAAGGACTGCAGCGAGCAGAGACTTCCCTTTGCTGAGGAAACTCAGCCCGAGCTCAGCAGAAGCACACAGTTCCCATTTGGGGGGGGGGGGGGCGGCTTCGGCTGATGCCCCCCCCCCCGACCTCCCAGTTTTCTCAGCTCCGGGGACTGTGCCTTACCTATACCAGGGGCACCAAGCGCACGAGTTGCCATCCTTCTGAACGACCCGCAGGGTGAAGGGGTACTGGTAGCCCATGCTGTCATCGCTTGAAAAAAAAGAACAGACACAAGCAATGCCCGACAATTATTTTCAAGGTGTGACGTCTCCAATAATGCCTATAGGTGCTAATTTATCTTCCTTGGCGGGGGGGGGGGGGGTTTCAATTCTCAAGGACTCTTTTTACAGGATCCCGATTCATTCAGAGTGATCAGACGGGTTACTGGGGAGGAATAAATGAGGGGGTGGGGGTGTTGACAAGGGCGGCCCCTTGAGAAGCGGGGGGGGGGGGGTGTCGGTCAACAGAATATCACCTCCTCCAAGAGAGAAAGGATCAACAACACAGCGGTCCTATAAAAACTTGTCTTTCTTAACTTAAAAAAGGCGCCTTGCCCCCTCTAGTGGCCATTCTTTTTTCAAAAAAAAAAAAAAAAAAGGTCAGAGATGATGGGTGAGCTCTGCAAAAATCATCATCCTCTTAGAACTACAGAGCTAGAAGGAACTCTATGGATCATCAAGCCCAGACCCTATCAAGGAGGCACCATGAGGAATTGAAAATCCTTCCTCCCCACAGCAAAATGTCTCGTTCCCACACATACACACGTTAGAGGGCACACAGGAACGTTTCCTTTTAAAATATGCACGTGTGTGTGTGTGTGTGGGTTCCAGGGGACCACCCCCACCTTACCATATCAAACAGACTCTTTTCTCTCCTAACATGCAGCTTGGCTCGCTTCCTTAAGATACCTACAGGACTTGCCCTGCCAGTATCCGGCCGCAGTTCCGCCACTCCCGCTGGGCTGAGGCTCCCCCCCCCCCAACCCTGAACTCACCAGTCCTGAGCGTGGTTACTGGCTTCTTGAGGAGGGAGAGGACTCGCAAGGCGGGAGACCTGGATCCACACTGCGTCGTACAAGTCTTTTTTCCGCGTGCGAACCGTGCACGGGACAATCAGAGGCATGCCGAAGAGGCTCGGCCGATTCTTTTGAGACGAAAGGAAGTACATTTCCGTCCGCATCTACATTCGGTTTGGGGGGGAGGGGGGAAGAAAACCCCATAATCACAAAATGTCATTTACCTTTGAAAGACTGGGAGGGAGGTGTGCATGGCTTTACTTATTTAAGCAACTTAGTGTTTCCCGTCCACCAAAAGTTATCAGCAAGCACAGCTAAGGGCAGGGAATGCTGGGAGATGTAGTACAGCCATTTACGGAGGCCCCCAGCTTGTCCAACCTGAAATGAGCCAGACTCAGAGCCTGGCAGAATTAGGAAAGGCCTTCCATGGCCCTCTAGAGAGACAATGCCAGAGAGAGAGAGAGAGAGAATGATTACTGAGCGAGACCAGGAGCTAGAACTGGCATAAAACGCCTTCCTGCTCTTCTGAAACATACTTCTGTTGTCATGAGATCTAGCAACTCAGTTTTCAACTTTAAAGACAAACCCCAGAGCCAACCCTGACACTGGCATATATATATCCAGCCATACATAATGGGTCAGGCTGTAACTTAGTGACAAAAAATGTGCTTTGCCAGCAGAAGGCCCCAAGTTCAACCACAACCAAGAAACACAGAGAGATTTTTACGGGCGCTTCTTCCAGCGTCGGGCCATTCATTTTTTAAAAGGCAATGGAAAATCATGAATGACAGCAGCAAAGGCTCCAATCCATAAGGGTGTGAGTTACTTTCTCGATTTACCCCTTTCAAAAAAAAGTCCCCTGCCTTTACACATCCGTTTAAAGCTTGCCGACAGTCCTTAAGCCTCTATACGAACCATTTTCCGGTGGACCGCAATGATGTAACCGGTGAAGGGGCTGTCGGAAGACGGCGAGGTGACGTGGCCGTTCGAGAGGGAGCTGGGAAAGCCGTTCTCCGGCCTGCATGGCACCACCGTGTTCGGCATCCCGTTCGGGATCAGGGTGGAGCGGGGAAGATCGCCGTTCATCAGCGCGCTGACCATCCCGTTGGCCGACGGCCCATTGCTGAAGTCTTAAGAACCAAGCACAAGGAGGGAGTTAGTCGTTCTGGCGCTTGTTTTTCAGATGCTGGTGATGCTCACAAAACACACAGAGAAGCCACGAGAGATTCAATTTCTTCTCTCCCAGAATTCACTAGAACCGTGCATCGTGTGAATGTGTTACATGGGGAGGGGGGGGGAAGCCCTAATATGGGAGCCCACTCTTCTCGCCCATCCTTTTCCAGGTGTGTAATCTATTATGTTAATACAGCACTTTTCTTCCATTAAGCTTAAGGCAGAGTATGCGACACTCACGCTTTACGTTTTATTCTCTGCGGGGTAGGGCAGGTGGAGAGAAAGTGACAACAGGTTACCCAGGGAGTAGGCCAAAATCTAGCTGGCTGGATAACTCGGTGGTTTAAGGATCTGGCCACAGAGCCAGAAGTTGGGAGTTCGATTCTCCACTGTTTGACTCGCCTGTGAGTAGAGCCAGCCTGGGTAGCCTTGGGCAAGCTGCACAGTCCCAGAGAATAAGAGAATGGGAAACCACTTCTGAGTATTCCCTCTACCTGGAAAACTCCTGGAAAAGGGTTGCCCTAAGTTAGAATTGACTTGACGCCTCATGATGGTGACGATGATCCTGAAATCTACTAGTTCATCAGGTAGAATATCCGGCTGGAGACCACCAACAGACCAAAAGATTTTGTCCTACCTGTTTGCACAGGACTTGAAGAGGCCGACGTGGGAGACCCAGGAACAGGGATCTCGAATGCACACAAAGAGGCACTTGTAGAGTGCCGAACCTTCTGGTTGTCTTGAGGAAAGTTCTTTTGAAAGCAAACAGAGAGAGAATAGGAATGAACGAACATTCTGGATCCCTGTAAACGGACCACGCTGTTAAAGCCTGTCCTTCCCCCCCCCCCCAAAAAATATTTCTTGTGGATCTCTTAGGATCTGCAATCACCCTTAATTACCAGTTAACAATTAGTGATCAGTAACCGCGACTACGATTCAGAGAAGTGCTCAGCGGGCCTCGCATCCCTTCCCATCCCACGCCGCCACCACCGCCCCGACAGCAGTCCTGAGCACTTCTTGATAGGTTTCCAACACCTCGGAGAGCACCCTAAGTGGTTGCCAACCATTTAGACTAATGTTTCCCCAATACTTCCTCATTAGCCACCCATCAACCTGGCCCTACCAAAGAATTCAACACCCCTCCTTTAAAGGCTGAAGTCACCCTTCTTAGACCAAGCCCGTCGTTCTGAACACCGTGAGTTGAAAACAACAGCGATGGGTAAAGCTGCTCGTACCTTTATGTTTGAGCTGTGCACTTCCGCCAGCAGGATCTGCTCCGGTTTTAGCCCACAGAGTTCACTGAGATGTTTTTTTAAGCCTGTGTACTTCTCGTCCATATTCAGCCTCAAACCGTATCGGACCGGGGTGCTCCCATCCAACTTAGTAACTTAAGAGCAGGAGAGAAGAAGAAGAGAGATCCTTTAAAAACCTAATTCCATGACCTCAAAGGACCGGTTCATTATTTCTGCCAAACAACCACGTGGCGTGTTCCTCACTTATTTAAACTGGAGTCAAAGATGACTTTCCATGCCTTATGGGGTTCAGTGGCACCCCCCTGTGCGGTGAATTCTAAATAGTCACTTTCAAAGGGGAGCAGAAGCCTTCCAACCCACACAAAAAAAAAAATTTTCAAAAGCAAAAATCACATGCAGCTAAGTTTTTCTACCCTTTGTCCTCTCAAGGTCAAGCATTTTTGTCTGTTTGAAGTCTGTTCTTTCTGACCTGGGATTTCTTCTACAGGAGAGAGGAATTGAAGTTGTATTGAAAGAAACCTGTAGGGCCTTCCTTTCAAAGGTGATGAAATCAGTTCTTCAGAGTTAAGCACATCAAAGCTCAGAAAAACGACTATAACACCCAGAATCCCTACCCACTGGCACGCTGGCTCAACATTCTGGAAGTTGTCCTAACAGTAACGTTTTCCAGCTATGGAGCAGACAAGGGCCTAGCTAATATTTCTATTTTTAAAAAGGATTATACATTTCAGTTCATTGATATTCATCCCACTTTTCAACTATATGCCTAATTTATATGTGAAACCTATGTATATTTGTGTATGACACATACAGAAAAGGAATGGTTTGCGGTGTGGGGTGTGTGTGTTGCAATTTGCCCAGTTAAAAAGACACGACACAAAAGGAAAAGGCGACAGGGAGGGAAAAGGAAAATGTTTGTAGGAATACTTTGTGACATTTTGGGGCAGCTAGAAAGGTAAAGCTTCCAACTAGAACCGGAAGGTGATTCCGAAATCTTATTACTCACCTATAATTTCTATATGCATGTAGCTGTCCATCGGGAGGGGCAGAGATAAAAAATTAAAAGGGTCAAAGCGCACGCTGATATGGCCACAGGTCTTGCATTTGACTTGAGACCTTAGCTGCCCGTGGAATAAGTCCACCACGATGGAGCGGTTCCTTCTCAGATGATTTTCCCAGGCCTGAAATAAATGGAGCAAGAGGAGGAGGAGGAGGAAAAGAAGAAGATAAGGATGACATTTAGGTGCTCCCGGATTTGGCTGGCTACAGCGCAGTTCTCAACCCCGGTGGCTGACTTGTATATCTGGGTTATTTCACATCAAATTGTCGGAGAAGGGATCACACCATGGTAAGCAGGGAGTAACAACAGTAATATCAATAAAAAACAATGTGCTGGTTTTCTAAGCATAGAAATTAACACAACAACAACACACAATTGATTTTTTAAGAGGGAGGCACCTGAGTCACATGGAGGCTTGCTTGCACGAGACTCAGACAAACTACAGCAGCCTCAGCACCACAAACCTTCCAAACCTTCCTTAACCACTTAAGGCCGCTTTCTTGAACCCAGTGCCTGCTCTCTGCATGCACCGGACTACCAACTCCCATCAACCTCACCAAACATGTCCCCTGGCCATGCTGCGTGGACGATGGGACCCCTGGTTCAACCGATCCAGAGGTGGGGCTTGTTTGGGGGAAGGGCTGCTTCAAGGAAGGTTTTGGTTGAAAGAATGGGGAGCAGTTTTCCTAGGGGAGGGGGGGGGAAAGGAAGTTTGGAAAACCGGAAAAACCTGCGCCCTCTGGCCCAGCACGCTCACCTCCGCCGCCACCTCCCAGTCCGGCCGGCCGTCGCTGTCTTTCAGCTCCACGTAGGGTTTGTCGTGGACTCGGTTCAAATCTTCGTGGAGGCCGTCCAGCAGAAACGCCAAGAGTTCTTGCGAGTCCTGCTGCTGGAAGCCGTTGAACCTGGGGGCGTACTTCGCGATCGTCCACTGTTAACGAAGCAGACCCGCCCGTTCATTCATTGGCTCCAGAGCCTCCTCTCAGGGGCAATCCAACCGGGAGCCCCGGGTGACGACGCACCGGGGTGGGTCGGCTCATGCCGGACACCCCACGGAGTGGGCACAGCCCTTCCCGAGTCGGTGAGAGCCCAGACGAGCCGAACATCAAGAGGGCTAGCAGCCTGCTTCTTCCGGCAACCGCCCGCTTGGGCACAAAATCCACGCGGGAAAGCCACAAAAGGCTCACACATCAGAATAAAGCCGCCGGTGGAGGTCTCCGGTTTTTGAAAACTCAACCCCCACCCAACGGCCTCCCATACTCAAGGAAGTCACTTCCGGTTTCTCAAAAAGACCACGCTGGGCCTAAAAGAGCTTGGAGACCGGCGGGAACGTGGTTGTTTTTTTTTAAACAGGACTGGTGTTATTTTTGTTGTTCTTGTTAGTTCAAAAGTGTTCTTGCTCCTGTTTTTATCTATTAGCCTTAGCAGTATATTCGTTGAATTCTTGCTATATACAGTATGTATTGCAATAATATGTTATTTCAGCTTCTAATATTGTTTCTTTTAATCCTGTAAACTAACCTTGGGTCCTTCTTAAGAAATAGACGGCGTATAAACATTTTAAACAAACCAACAGATAATAAAAGTGCCTCAACGTCCTCCACCCAGGGGAGCAAGAGGGCCTAGGCGTCCCCCCCCCCCCAATATCGATGGAGGCTGTCTAACCCGCCCTACAGTCTAGTTTCTTCTAATTAGTTAATGTGTCGTCAAGTTGAATCCAAGTTTTGATGGTGGTAGAAGGGTTTCCAAGGTTTTATACCCGCCCCCATGGCCAAGTGGGGATTCGAACCCAAGTCTCTTGAGTCCTAGGCCTTACTCTATCACTTGACCCACGACACCACCCCGTTTCCTCTCCTGAGTGCTAACACATCAACTGCCTTTTCCTCACTCCAGCTCAAGGGAGGCAAATCTGTAGTACTCTTGACTTAGCCTGAAGTGGTACCGTCTAGGAAGGAGTATCCCTTAGATCAAATGCTTCTCCAGATGTTCTTGGACTACAACTCCCAGAAATCCTGGCCAGCACAGCTGGTGGGGAAGGCTTCTGGGAGTTGTAGTCCAAGAACATCTGGGGACCCCAGGTTGGAAAGCACTGCCCTAGAACATCACCTTCATCTAAGACATGCATTACACATCTGGATTTCTGAAATGTCCCGAAGCTGTATCTCAGAAAGAAGAAAATCATAGTTTATTAAATCTCCGAATAAGACCGGCTGCTCCTTCTTACCCGCAGCTTTAAAGGTGCAATGTTCTTCTGAGTCCCGCTCCACAGCTCTTGAATCAAATCCCCATAGCATTTGGCCATATGCCCTTTCATCCCGATCGGATTAGTCCTGGAATTTAAAGACGGGATCCATCAAACCCCTTGGTTACCTGTTGTGGCTGCTTTTCAAACAGGAAGAGGTGTAAAGAAGCCTTGCCTTCCACCTTCCACTGAAGGAGGTGGCAGGGTCCTGAAGCTGCACCAAGGATCATATTTTCAATGCATCCCCGTTTAAAATGGGGGAGAGGGAGGTGCTCCCTCCTACTTCAAGCCACAGGCTAGCCGTGGCTCAAGGACCATGTGAATCCAGGATTTACATGGCCATTCAGAAAAGAGCAAGTGTCAAAATCCCGGACGCCTAGGGCGGTTCCCCATGCACTCCTGCGAGCTAATGGGAGCGTTTCTAGTCCTCATGGTTTCAAAGCATCTGGCGCGAACGTTACCTGTTGAGCTCGTACAAGTGTCTGCCCGAAATGAAATACTCGGTGAGGGGCTGGGTGTTACTGACGCACTGGATGCTGGAATTCATGAAGCAGGTGTTGCCCAGATTACTCAGGCCGGTGGCCCCCTTTTCGGTAGGAACTGCAAAGAAGGAAAGAGATTTTAGGTTCATGGATGGATGTCTGCCTACGCCATGGGCGTACATGTTGTCTTTAGGTGCCGTCAAGTTGCCCTCGACTTATGATGACCCCATGAAAGAGTGATCTCCAAAAGGTTCTGCCCTCAACTGCACCCACAGAGTCAAAACACTAGGATGTCTGAATTAGCAAAAGCCCCAAGACTTGCTGATGTCCCTTTGGAGCTTATCTGAAATTCTCACGGATTTTCCCAGGAGCGACCCGTGGCACCTTTGCTCCAGTGGGAACCAACTGGGGTAATCAAGACCCATAAGCTTTACAAAAGACCTGCTCACAGGGGAGACGAAAACAGGCAGAACTGGTCCTTGGGTGAAAAATCTAAGAGGATGATTCAGATGCAACACGGTGATTAGATCTGTTGCCTCCAAACCCAGAGCAGAAGTCAGGCAATTGCACGGTCCATTAGGAGAGGAAACAGTAGTAAAATGGGTTTATTGACTTTGAGAGAGAAGTGGTTTTCCCAGGGCTCAGGAAAGAACAGTGTTTGGACCTTCTCGTGGTGACACTTAGGGTGAGTGCCTGTATTTCAAAACCCTTTCCCCGACGGGTTTGGCATCGGCTGGGTCTTCACTTACCCTTGTGCCGGTCTATTTTACTGCTGTTTGCGATGAACGACATCTCCTCCGGCCAGCTCATGTCTTTGTTACGAACTGCAAAAACAACCCCCCACACAGCCGAGTTTAGTCGTCAATGACTCTCTCGATTTAAAACTGAGCAAATCATGAAATATGCAGATACCAACAGGCGCAGAGAGAAACTTAAATATATAGAAGGATTCCCATTTACAAAAGAAGCAGATGTCTTCGTTTGCCTCGGCACAGTGAGAAAAAAAGGGAAATGGCCATTCATGTCAGCCCGAACTCGTGGGAAGCTCAAGGCAGAATAGGAAGGTAATTACTATCCAACTAAAAGAAAAAACAACACAGGAAGTTCTTGCAAGAATCAAGATTTTAACTGCCAAAGCAAAGGAGCGAGGGCTGCAACCACGTTGAGGCAGAAGAGGAGACAGACAATGGAATACAACTCTTATCATCCCCGACTCCTGGCTAAGGCTGATGGGAGTTCCAGTCCAGGAGCATCTGCCAGGCCACAGACACCCCTCAACCCTTTCCTATTCCTGGAGACAGGAAACGTGGCTGTCTTTTTCCATCCACAGATCCCAGAATCCCCTTGTTGGCGTTTTGGGGATACTGAGAAATGTTGTCCAAGCTCCCCATCAGGGACAGGCAAAGTATAGCCCTCTGGATCGGGTTGGACTACAACTCCCATCGTCCCTTGCCCACAGGGAAGCACACCGGGAGAGCCCTACTCTGCCCATTCTGGCTCGACCCATTCTTCCCTCAGCTGCTTCGGCACGGCCTCCCAAAGCCTGCCCAGGAAATAAAAGGGTTAAAAAAGAGGGATTCCAGCTATCTACCTGAATTCTCATGGACCCAGTAAGTACCGCTTCTCTTTTTAAGGAAAAGAACCATTGCCTTTCCTCCTTTCTCCTGCAAGGGAGACAGGACTCCTCGGAGGGGAGCACAGCAAAGTGATAGCCCTGTGGAAGACTACCAAGGCGCGGGGCAAAGAGACTCCTTTCTTTCAAATGCAGAAATCAAGAAGAGCAGAGGTGGGTGGGGTGAGCGATTTTTAACAAGGAGGGGCAGAAGTACCCAGGAATTTCGAGAGAGGGGAGGGTGGGCCACTTGAAAGCAAAAAACCCAGCTTTCACAGAAGAGCCCAAGAACAAACTCCTTAAGAGTTCTCGTGGGAGGCAACCACCCCTGATCTCTATCCAGTCCAGGTTTGACAACATCAAATTTGCAAACAAATCCCACATTGGCGAAGAAATCCAGAGGCAGCTTCGGGCTGAAGCCTCCCATTTTCTACCGAAGGAGGACGAGTGACAGAATAAAGTCACACCCTTGTCTTGAATTTCTAAGCCTTCCGGCATTTCTTCGTTTCCACTCCTGTAACTTTCTGGCCTAGCTCTCTGTTCAAGGAAGATAACGCCATCAAAACGCGTAGAGGTGTTTAGCCCTCAAGGCAGCGTCTGGGGAGTGGCAAGCCCAAAAATACCTGCAGGTTAACCCACCCCTCAAGTATGTCTTAAGGTGCCATCAGATCTCCTGCCGATGAAACGACCCCTGTTCGCTTATGTACTCTTTTAAACAGAACGTAGTGTAGCATTGAGCGAGAGGCAAAAACAAAACAGAACAAAAGGACTGAAAAGGATTCATACCGCGGACAGTATCCACACTGCACAGCGGAAGAACATAGTTTGGTACTAATTAATTGTGTGCCGTCAAGTCAATTCTGACTTATGGCAACCCTTTGCAAGGTTATCTACGTAGAGAGTACTCAAAAGTGGTTGACTCTTCCCTTCTTCTGGGGGTGCCCTGGGACTGTGCCGCTTGCCTAAGGCTTACCAGGTTGGCCTTTTTCCCAGGAGACCCAGCGGGGGAATCGAACTCCCAAGCTCCGGTTCCGCAGGTAGATACTTAACTTGCTGAGCTATCCAGCCAGCTAGTTTGACCCATCTATTAACTATTACGGCTGCATCCTGCCGAATCCTGAGACGTGGACACCAGAATCCTACTGGTGCTTGTGTACGGCTTGTTGGCCTTGCCGTGGCTAATTGTGACTAACTGACAAAGGGCCGGGGCGTGTTCCAGTTGCAAGCTTGGTCACATGCCTTGGCTGCACAGCGAAGAGGCACCTTACACCTCATCCATCAGCACAGCGAGCTATGCAAACCCCAACAGGATTCTGGACATCCTCCGGCGATGTCCTCTGGCCCACAAAAACAAGGTACCTCCCCAAATGACCGATTGTCCCTAGGATGGATACCTGGGTCCGCTGAAACGGTATCAACCTGCTAGAACGGTGTTGCAAACCCCCCACAGCCTGGGGCCCCCGTTCCACACACCTTCTATTATTAAGTGCTGCTCATCTTGGATGTTCAGGTACTCCAGCGTGTGATCCTCGTCATCCAGAAGCGTCAGGTAGTTCTGCAACGAGAAACCGTGGCGGTGGATCTCCTGTTTTAGGGCCCTGGAGGTGTAGGTCTGTCTGTCTGTCCATGCAAAGAAGCCTCGGTTGATCACCAAGGGGCTGTTTCGTGACACAACCTCTGCTAAGACAATCCTTCGCACTGCCGTCCCTTTCGCATGTCCGTCACCATCGACCCCTCTCTCCCATGGGGTCACTCTCCTGGTTTCAACAAGCAATCCCTGGGCGGTGGGCAAAGTAAGCACTGCCGCCTCCCAGATGCTTTCAGACTTCAACTCCCATCATCCTTCACGGCTGGTAATGCTGCCTAGGGCGGATGGGAGTTGCAGGCAAAAAGGGGGAGGAAAGGTGGCGGGTCACCCTTCACCGCCTTGCCTTACACACACTGGGTCGGCCTGAATGTTTGGTGTGTGTGTGTGTGTGTGTGTTGTTGTTGTTGTTTTGAACCAGGGACGCCTTTGAACCTCAGCCATTACCTCACTGTTGTACAGCCACAGGCGCATGTCCTCTTCTTTGATCCGTAGCCTCTGCGACAGGTACTCATGGATCTCCTGGATGGTCTGCATGCGACTGAAGCAGCCGGTGTAGGCCAAGACCCTCTTTAAGGGGGCGCTGGGCGAGGGGACATTCCCTGCGTTTACAGAAGGGAGACACACACACAGGCCGTGGCTGTGAATGGCAGCGGTAGAAAAGGATGCACTACATCAGCACAGCGCTATGTCAGCACAGCGCTATGTCACTTTTCTCAGGGCAAAGGCAAACCCTGCTTTTTGAGCAGGTCGCTGACTCGCTAATGTCTCTGCACAGGTTCTGAGCATCCCAAACGGTGAGTCACCAGATAGGGCTGGACCACAACTCCCATCATCCTCCACTCCCGGCTAGGCCGCTCAGGGTTCTGGGACTTCTAGTCCAGCACTCCTTGGTGAGGCAGAGTTTGGACTCTCTGTCCTAAGGCACGACGGAGGGGAAGAGGAGGCAGAAAGCCCATCTCGTTCGACGCTTTCCCTCCCAGCGGCTCGATCTGGCCGTGACTTCACAAGGGCAACATTAGAAAAGGTTCTAGGACAGATTTAAACGGCATGAGAAATTTCGTATCGTGGTTCTTCCATGGCAAGGGTCTAAACTTTAAACCGTCTTGAATTCTGTAGCTGAACGCCCCTAAGCCTTTGCACTGGGGGTGAGCTAAATAGAGGTCTCCTGACCTCCTTCCCCATCTAAATATGGCATTTAATGACAGTCACTGTAATTATTTTATATGTACATCTGTAACTTGCAGTAATCAATGGCCAGGATCCAGTTGTGTACCTCTGCTGGATCCTGCTGTTTCCCCATGAATGGGTGGTATTGCCTCCCCCTGATAGACCCCTCCCCATACCCTAAAACAGCGGTTCCCAACCTTGGGTCGCCAGGTGTTCTTGGGCTCAAACTCCCAGAAGCCTTCGCCACCACCTGGGAGGGCCGGGATTTCTGGGGGTTGCAGTCCCAGGAACATCTGGGGACCCCAGGCTTGGGAACCATGCCTTAGACCCCTGCTCTGGGGCGGCTGGAAAAATCCTCGGGGGCACGTTTCAGGAGCCACGGAGGGCTGCCAGCCGAGGAACGGGGCGGTGGGTGTTCGTCTGCCACCAGGAGAATTGAACATTTTGGATTGGGGGTTGTGAACTCCAAAGTGTTGGAACTGAGCCAGCGCATTTGTGCCTTAAGGCAGCGAATTCCAACCTCCCGTTGGATGCAAACCAAGCCAGGCACCGAGACGTCCCCGCGTGCAGCTCTACACAGGCAGCCCAAACTGAAACGGGTCTTTCTTTGTAAGTTGGCAAAAGCATCAGCGACACCCCCCCCCCCCCCGCCAGCGGACCCGGCTGCCTCTCCCTTTACCTTAACACACCAAGCAAAAAGGACTGTCCTTCCCTTCAACGAACACACAAATGAAGCAATTTTACTGCAATTTACAAAGCGAGAGGATTAGGACTAAGATTACAGCAAGAAAGCGTCTGTTTCGGGGCGGGGCGGGGTGGGGAGATTTGAGATTAATAACTGATTTGTAACCGTTAGTGCAGCGCGGAACAAATCCCAAATCAAGATTGAAATGCAGCGTTTTGAAAAAGCCCACAAATCAGAATGAAGGACTTGGACACGTCCAAGGCAAAGCCGCTTTTGCTGTAGGATGATGCCCAGTGAGATTTTGAAGGCCAATTAGCTGGTGATTTGTTAATTATTTATTTTTCTTTCTGCCACAACTGGATCAAGCAAACCAAGGCTGGAACCAAGAAGATTTGAGGGCTTAGAACAGATCCTGTTTCCTTTCATGAGGTGGCAGACCAAGCAGTGGCTTAAAAAAAATTAATAATAATCAAAGATTTAGAATGAGCATTGAAGCAAAACTCTTATTAAAAGCTGAGATTTCATCAGTATTTTCCTTTCGTGCTTGGAAGAGTTATGTTTTCGACTAGGAAGAGCAGTGCATCGGATTTGGGGCAATTGTTTGTTTTTTGTTTTTTTAAGAACTTTCTGGAGATTTGCTTTCCTCCCAACTGTTGGGCTTATGAAGGTAATATTAATTTGTAATGATAGGAATTCAGCATGGATCTGGGGTCAAGGATTATGAGAGTAGAGCAGTGTTTGGGTCACCCAGATGTTCCTGAACTACAACTCCCAGAAATCCTGGCCAGCACAGCTGGTAGTGAAAGCTTCTGGGAATTGCAGACCAAGAACACCGGGGTGACCCAAGGCTGGGAACCACAGGAGCAGAGAAGCACAGAGGCTGATCGTAGTTCTACTATCTTTCCTCTGCAGACGTTTCTGGATGGGGTGCTAAATCCACACGGGACTCATGTGGGTCTTTTTCTTAGTTTCTCTTTTTCGGAGTCAAACTTGATTTGTTTCATTGGATTTTGGTACTGTTATTATGTTGTGATTTTATTTAAAATATTATTTGCTGATTTATCATGTTGTGAACCATCCAGAGTGGCCTTGTAGCCAGATGGGCAATAGAGAAATTAAAGAAAGAAAGGAAGGAAGGAAGGAAGGAAGGAAGGAAGGAAGGAGGGAGGGAGGGAGGGATGGATGGATGGATGGATGGAATCCCCGACAAATCGGGAATCGACACCTACGTCAATCCCAACCACTCAATGGGTCTAATTATTTTTAGGGATGACCGGCCAAGCACATGGTTCTACATCCAGTTAAGTTACCTGATCCTGACACCTCGGTTTGGAATAAAGGATGGGGAACAAGCAGTTCTCCGGATGGGATGGGATCACAGTGCCCATCATCCACAGCTCTGCCGGCTAGGGCAGAGGAGAACGGTAGCCCCACAACGACTGGAGGGCAAACATGTCACCCTTTCCCAAATCAGGTCATGGTGGACGAGAAAGGCTTTTCTTGGCTGAAGCCTTGGGAGAAACACTCCAATGAAAAAACCAGTAAACGTAGAGACTATTTAAAAAAAAATCTCAATTATCTGCTTCTTTCATCCATTTAAAAAACATTCCTGAAACAGGCATTGCATCCCCCGAATTCTTAACAGCCAAGGCGGCTTTTGTCCTAATCGGACCCTCTCCCAATGTCCTGGGGGGATGATTCCCCAAATCCTCCACTGCCGTGATTCCTTTTGCCAAGGAACCGCCCCTCAAACGGGAGGAGCGCTTTGCTAGGAAAGGCCAGAGGGTGGGAAAGGCCAGTTCCCGGGACTTCAACTCCCAGAATCCCCCAGCTACCATGAAAGCTGAGGGAGAGTAGCAAAGAAGTTCCAAAAGAGAGGGACACCCCCCCCCCCCGGGCTCAGATAAACAAAACCAGCACAAGGCTTTCCTCCTTGACTCTTGCTTTTATTTCATGAGCCCTGGTTGTTGCGCCGGGAGGTGTCGGCTGGGTCTCGGGATGTCCTCCAGATGCCCTGAGTTTCAGTTTCTGAAATCTCCTGCCCTCGGCCAAGCCGGCGGAGGCTGCCGGGGACCGGAGGCCCACATCTCGGAATCCACAAGCTGAGAACCACCCTGCCGATGAAGACCCGAACCCCTGATGCCTTTAAAAGTCTTTAAATCAGATGGCAGCCGACACGGGATTTATTTTTCGCCTGCACGGTTCAAATGATTTACCGCTACTCTTTATTTTTCCTTGAAAAGGAAAAGAAATTACTTTTGATAAGAGTTTTTTTTTTTCATTTTTAAAATCATTCTTTTGGAAAGGGGAAGGAGGCGGCCAACCATCACCAAACCCTGCTTTTGTAAAAATAAAAAAACAGATCTCGTAAGAATCATAGGTAAACATGGTGGCAGCCAAGGCGTCGAACCCGGGGTGGTGAGGCCGGCCTTCCTTGACACCCGATGCGGGAGGAGCAGTGAGATTCTTGCTGTATTCTTACGTTACCTCTCGGCAAATGTTGAGGAAACATCCTCAGGCTCATCATACCCATGTTGACCCAGATGTTGGACTGCTGCGTCCGGGCGGCGGGCTGCTGGCGGAGGAAGAGCAGGTAGCGGGGGGGACAGCTCCAGCTCGGGCAGGCGGGTCGCCTTATTCCGGATCACCTGCGGCAGGGTGGAAAAAAAGGAGAAGATTCTCCGTTATGTGTGTTGAGGGAGGGCTCCAAAGGAGACCAGCGGAACTTGGGAGAAGTTCCTTTTCTCTTTAAGAAGGATGCCACGAAAGAGGGACAGGTTCAGAAGAAGGCAACGAGGGTGATCAGGGAGCTGGAAACCAAGCCCTAGGAGGAAAAGCTGAAGGATCTGTTCTTGATCATCCCAGAGCACAGGACATGTAATAATGGGCTCAAACTACAGGAAGCCAGATTGAGGCTGCTTATCAGCAAAAACGTCTTAACTGTTAGAGCAGTACGACAACAGAGTCAGTTGCCCCAGGAGATAGTGAGCGCACCGACGCTAGAGGCGTTCGAGAGAAACTAGACAACCATTGGTCCCCTTGGCCAACCGGTCATTTAAAGGAAAGCCTGCCTGAAGAGAAAGGTCTTTGTCTGCTTGCAAAAGGACAGCAAGAAGGGGGGCCAGCCTGGCCTCCAGTGGGAGGGAGTTCCACAGACCGGGAGCAGCCACAGAGAAGGCCCTCTCCCGTGTTCCCACCAAATGCGCCTGTGAAGGTGATGAGACCGAGAGACAGGCCTCTCCTCATGATCTTAACACCCGAGCAGGCTCATAGTGGGAGACGTGGTCCTTGAAAAAACTTGAACCCAAGCTGTCCACATCAGCTTAAGCCACGGCTGCTTATGGGCATGATGTCTCGGCACCAACGCTGGACCTGAGACTTTGTATGCACTCTGCACATGCTCTTCCTTCTCTTCCCACTGTTTTTTCCTTGAAGATGCAGAGGCTGAGGGCGACCTGGCGCAGAAAAAAAAAGGGCTGGCCCTTTTCAGGGCAAGAAAGACACTCGTTTCCATGGTGAACGTGTGGGAGAAGCTTGGTGCTAAAACGGAGCTCTGCGGCTCAGGAACCGACAGCATCCAACCCTGAACAAGCTGGCCGTAAACATCTGTCTGTTCAGACGGGCTGAACATTGTCTGCTGCAGTGGGGGGGGGGGGGGGAGCTTCTTTCCAACCACAGACTCGATGAGACACCTAAGAAATTTAGTGTCCGTCTTGAAAAGGAAATATATGTGGGAAACGGGCCCTGGATTTGAGGATGGCCATCACAGACTCTGGCCCAGGTTGGTGGTCTAAATTCACCGTATCAGAGAGAAGGAAAGGGTGGCTCTCCAAATGTTCTCGGACTGCAATTCCCAGCATCCCTTGCCACCAGTTACACTTGCCAGGGGTGAGGAGACCCTACGCCCCATCCCAGACAATACCCTAACCCTTTAACAACTTTAGTGACTTTTTAAAATAAACTGATGGGCTTTTAAATTGTTTTAAATCTGCATTGTTTCAGTAACTGTTCTGTTTTAATACAACAGTCACTTTCTGTTTTTTATTTGTAGTAACTTTCTGTTTTTTTTTATTTGTATCTTCTACGGGGGAAAAACACAAATGAAGAAAAAGCCATATAGACCTTATACAAAATCCCCAAAAAACCCGACGGGAGGTAATGCCGCCGGCACCACAACCACTATCATCATTATTATCCTCCTAACACTTAACCCGTTTCTGAAATATTAGTGGTCTAAGAAATGTGTTCTCCAACTTTGTTTTCTGTTGGCTAGATTTCTTAAGTAACATGTGAGCCTTTCTTAAGGAGGGAAATGAAATAAATGGTTTTAAATGGTTTTTAATCTCAGTTTTAATCTTGGTATAAGCTTAATGGGTTTTTAATATGGTATTTATATGAGCTTTTAAAACTGTTATTTGTTGTATAGTTTCAGCTGTTGTGAGCTGCCTTGGGTCTCCTATGGGCCAAAAGGCAGCATAGAAATAATATTAATATATAAATACATAAATAATAAAGAACTTATTTTAGATACGCCTTGGTTCTCTAAACTCAGACCTGAACTGTTGGATAGCTCAGTGGTTTAGGGGTCTATGGCTGCGGGAGCCCAAGGTTGGGAGTTTGATTCCCCCACTGGGCCTCCTTGACAGGGTCTGGACGTGATGATCCATAGGGTCCCTTTCCAGCTCTGTTGTTCTAAAAGGATGATGATGATGAACCAGGGGTACTTGACTGCAGACACATCAACATGGTGAACTGTTTTTAAGAACTGAGGGTAATGGGCAGGAGGAGGGAAGCCAAATATGCTACCTTGAGCTCAGTGGAAGAAAAGTGGGACATAAATGTCACCCAGAAATAAAATAAATGAGGACGGGGGAGAGTTACAGGCATGCAGTCACTCAGGCCAGTGATGTCCCTTTTCAGTACTTACCGGTCTTGGTAAGGACAGGTTTGCACCGTACCAGTGGTAAAGAGCCCTCCACACTGGTTCGGGGACAATTTCATAATCCCTCCCTTGAATTAACTGGGGGGATTGTTTCAGTCGTCCGCCTTCCAGAGTCAATGTTGGAGCCTTCAAACACAAAAAGGGGTGGGGTGGGATGATCAAAGAGGGTCATTGTCTGATGTTTCAGCCCTTCAAAGCTGCCGAAAAAGTTATGCAAACCATGGATTGAAGGAACAGACGGGTCAGGAAGAAAGCCATGGCAACCCACATGCCACGGATGGGGCCACGGGTGCCTCTAAACAAGGGAGCAAGGGCCACGCATGCCCTGCCCAGATTTCTATTCCACACTGGCCAGGTGGGGATGAAGCGTGGCATAAAAACATTTTTTTTTTTCAAACAAGCAAACTGGATTTTGCAACCACAGAAGTCCTTCCCACGGGGTATCCGTGGGCTGACGTCACACTTACCTTCACAGGCTCCTGTGTCACGAGCGGCTGGTTATCAATGGCTCCCGGCCGCTGCGGATTGAGCTGCAGCAATAGGTTCCCGTTAGACCCTAGGAAACACTGATTGTTGTTGTCTGAAGAGTTCAGCTGCCGAGCGAAAGACATTTCGGTGCTGGGAGTGGTTGCGTAAGGGAAATCTGGAAGTGGACAGAGGGGAGAGGAGGGCTTCAATTTTGCAGAGCGAAAGCCAGGGTATCAGTAACTGTTGTGCCCTAGTTTATGGGTGGCAGGCAAATCATTTCCAATATCCAGTTCTATTTTTTTGATTTCCAAATTCTTTGAGCATCCTGGCTTTCAGAGAAGCTCCTATGAGATACTAGCTAGAAACTACTGCCATTTTTCATTTTTTAAAAAGTCAGGGCTTCTCATGGTTTGAACAGTCTCAGATCCAAACTTGAGCCGAATACATCATGCCATTAAAAATGGTTCTCCCGTAAGAGTCAAAAAAGATCTGTTTCTAACAAGCTCGCCTCGCTCTGCATGTTGCTTTTGTTTTGTTACTGGCCATCAGTTGTTAAGCACCGGCTTCATTTACACATCTGATGGCTCAGGTACAGAGCTTTGAAGGAATGGTGTGTCTGGGAGGAAAACACTGTAACGGCCAGAAAAAAAAGAGGCTCAATGGGAGCATCTCTATAGAGGCCCGATCTTATTTATTCACGCTAACTCTGCCAACTGCCGCAGGGAAACTCTAGGGCTGGCAATGAGGGGCAGAAGATGTTCGCTTTCTGTGGAGTCTGTCTTGTCCCCTGTAAATGGTTACTGACAAGTTAAGTCAACCTTTCATTTGCATAACCCCACCCCCTCATCTCCATAAACCTCATGTTAGCTTCTCCTGCTCTCCGTGACACAGAATAGCAACAGAATGATAAGAGTACGTCAGAGCATGTTAAGAGCTAACCTCATTCTCCTGCTTCAAATCTGTTTTTGAAACCCACCCTTTGAATTACCTGCCCCTGACCCACCTTTCGGCCCCACATTCTCCCCGCGACTAAGATTAACCATGCATTACTGCAACAATGGCCTGTTTTTATTATCTGCGTTTATATTACACCCTCTTTTCCACCCACAAGGTCACGGCAGTAAATGTGGCTCTCTTCCTCCTTCCTTTATTGTCACAACAGCCCTGTCAGATAGGTCAGGCCGAGACAGAACGACTGGCTTCAGGCAATGCAAAAAGCTTCATGAGGACTAGCGCCCAGCTCCTCCATATAATCACCCAACTGTGCTGGCTCTCTACAGTTCATTGCATGCCACCTCCGTCGCTGTCCCTTCACTGCTTTCCCCGTGTCAGATTATCTTTTGCAAACTCTAATCGCCCTTTTTCTTTATCCTTCTACGTGCCCTGTCGTACTTCGGAAGCCTCTTGGCTGGGGCCACCCTCCCTCTGTGATCTCTCAAATGTTTTGTCCAGATTCAAATCCTCTTTTCAAAACAAGCTTGGGAGGGTAAGCGGTGGTGGTGGGGGGGGGGTGTCACCATTTCATGCTTACTGCTGCTAGTGGTCTCTGAGGCTTCAGATGCGCTGGAAATGTTATCTGAACACTTTTCTGCTTTCTCTTCTCCCTGCTCTGACGTACAGGCAGCGGGACCCAGGAGTGGACTCTTACCTCCGTGTAAGACGGATGAGGGCTCGATCACAACAGGGCTAGCATCCTTTAAAGAGAAGAGAACCAGAAATAAACAGAAGGGCAAGACTGGACACCCCCCACCCCCCCGAGGGAAGGCCTCTCTACCGCAAGAAGCTCCTTTCATGGGTATGTGGGTCTCTTGTTCAATTCTTCAAAATCTTCCCCCCCTTCAGCATTGTTTCAGCATTCCTAAAATTCTCAAAAGAGATCTAACTGCATCAACCTTTTAAAACCACGGCTTGTCTATTTCAATATTTTATTTCTTTTGGGATTATCTTTATTCATTGCATTTATATGCTGCTTTGACTCCAGTTGACCCCTCAGCATCCACGGATCTCAAAGAGCCCAAGATTCGTAGGAATGATACATGGCTTGGAGGAGACTAGAACCCAAGACTCAGCCCAGCACTCTTAACTGCTACACCCCCCCCCCCTGGATTTGCCCAACATATCGATCTAACTCCAAGAAACCTCAGCTTTCATGGGGTTGTGGAGTCAAGCCGCTAGTCCACATGACCATGGTGGGAGACTCAATGAGATACAGCGGTCAGTGGAAGTACCTGTCCAAATAAGGTCTCTAGAGATGATCTCATGAGAAGAAACTCAAGGGTTTCCCAGCCTTGCCATCACGGCATCCATGTCAGGCTGCACTCCCCAGACCTCTGATCTAATAAAACACCCTGCTGGGTTTGGGGGGGAAAAACCAGCTGTTCGTCCATAATGGAGACAGAGTCACATCGACAGCCAGCTCTGTCTCTCCTTCTCTCCGCTGGTCTACTCCCCAATGCGACAAGAGCCGTGCCCTTGGGCGAAACTTACATATTTAACATATTCTTTCCACTGCTGCCACCACGGCATCGCAACCAGGAACCAGTTGTGCCCGGGCTGAAGGCCATACCTACTTTCTCGTTCTAGCCAGCCCCTGGGAGGAGGAGAGGAAAGATCAGAGACGGGTCCAGCTGCAACGACAACAGCAAAGCTGGGGGCCTGGATATGGCAGGAAAGGGCATGGCTGGGCTGCAAATCCCATCATCCTGCCGCACAGCCTACACCGGCTAGACCTGATGGGACCTGAGCGTTCTCTGGGCCCAGACAGATGGGAGCTGTAGTCCGAGAGCGAGAGCCGGCAGTGGTCGAGCTGCAGCCCGAGAACCTCTGGGTTTTTGTCTCGTCGCCATCCTGATGACAACCCGTCGAGGCAGCGGGAAAAGGACAGTAGGCAGCCATTTTCAAGCAAGAGCAATGGGGCGGGTTGGAGAGACGTACCTGATAATCTGTCCTTCCTCTTCCGGAGTCGCGGGTCTTAAACCTAAGACTATGTGGCACACCTAGAGAGAAAAGGAGAGGGAGTGGGGTGGTGGTAGAAAGAGGACCGGTTGAGTCGCACACCGCGAAGCCATCTGGGGCCCAGAAATGAAACCTGAGTCTTGTTTGTGGGCTTCCCGTTGGGGTGTCCGGTTGGCTGTGGGGTCAAGTCAAGACACCTGACCCTAAAGGCCTTTGGATCGGGTGCCACGGAATGGCTCCCAGTCCTATGCCCTGTCTCGGCTTGCGGAAGGACGGCAAAGAGAAGACCTTTGACACAGGCGGGGAGCGTGGCACACGCTCGTGTTTTGGAGATGCCGTGCAAAGCAAGGGCCAGAAGGCTGACCCGCAAGACTTGGGGAGAGGGCAAAAATCATGTGGTCCTGACCTGTGTGGGAGCCCCCCCCCCCAGGCTGTTTCTGTGGCTCCTGAAGCAAACCGTAATAATCCCCCAACTAAAAATTGATGTGGTCTTAAATGGCCCTCAAAGCTTGAGAACTTTATCCATAGAAAGCGCCAGTGTGTTGTTGAGCCACCGAAACACCTCTGGTTTCTTATGCGTGTCTTGTTGCACTGATGCTTCTCAAACTTGAGATGAAACCAGAGCCCCCCCCCCCCCCGACACCAACAGATTGGGACTGGAGGCATCCCAAGACGCCGCCCCAACGTCTGCCGACTCAACGCAGCCTTAGGCAGGCAATGAGAAGCGTCTCGGCCCAGCGCGCGCTTGGAAGAAAACAGACGGAGCCTGGAACGCATCAGCACAAGAGCTGACAGAGCAACCTGGCATCCCATGCCGGCAAAAGGGAGGCCCTTGGGAAGGGAGGGGAGGGGGAGCATTAATTGCCATGCAAAGGAAGGTCTGCTGGAGACAAACCTGGAAAAGGAGATTCAGGAATTCGTTGGCGAGAGCACTCTTCACGCTCCAGATCTGGTAATCCTCCAGAGTAAGGTGGCCGAGCTGAAGGAAGGAACGAGGGGAAAGAGGGAACCTGTGAGCAATTTTAACAGTGTCTCCTTCACATGCTCAAATGTTCAATTGACATGTGTGTGTGTGTGTGTGTGTGAATAAAAATGCAGAGTGGATAAAAATCAATGATTAAAATAAACTGTGACACAGCCTTGAGCAGGTTTAGACCTGGTACTGCCAGAAGATGCTCACGATCAAGGATACTGAGATAACCTCAAGGATAAATAACGGCCGCACATGGTCCTTTCTTACCTTGGTGGTGTCATGTGCCTTCAGAACATCTTCTACGATGTCAGGGGGGTTCGTGTGCAACTCCTTAGGAAGGGGAGGAGATGGGGAACAAAGAGTGATGCAAACATGGCTAGAAGAGTTACTCAAGGCTACATGTAAGCGAAAAGAAAAAAAAAAGACTATAATCCTGAGTTGGCTTGAGATGCAGCCCTGAACTCAACAGGTAGACTCATGGGATATAGCATAAACTCTGGTTCCTTCTAGTGGCCAATTCTGGTACTACAACTTGGAAACTCATAATTCTAAGTTTTTTAATTTAATATTTTCAGGTAGCGGATAACTAAAACCATGGGTAGTGAGCTCGCAGATATGGTGGTCCTGCTATATGTATGCTTTCTCCCCAAGACCCATGAAGAATAGCTCTCCCTCTCTTTTTAAAGCCAAGCAACACTGAATGCGACTTACAGGAATGTCATCAGTCCGATTATCTTTCCAAACTTCAAGAAGGGCGACCATCATCTCTTCAAGTTCTCCACGGGACAAAACCCCGTCCCGGTCAATGTCGAAAACCTTGAAGCAAACTAAGGAAGAGAGAGAAAAGTGGTTTTCCAAAGATTTAGAATTAATGAGCGGCTGCAGCAGCCTTCCAAAACTCGGGGTGCAGTCTAATGGGCTGGACTATAATTCCAAGCACAGCAGTAGTCAAACCACTTGGAGCTTTATTTTATATTTCTAATCTGTTGTAAATCTTTACTAGGCCTACTAAACAATACATAAATTAAAATAAGTTTAACTCAACCATGGTTTAGTATGAAAATGTTTAATTATGTCTTTTAATATTATACCTTTCTCTGTGTTTAAGTGCACACATTTCTTAATCTTTTTGTCAGCCACGCTGGAGCCCGATGGTGGAAGAAATGTAGCACAGTTATTAAGTCAGTCAACCAGTTCATCAGTAAATAAATTAAATCCGCAAACATTATCCAATGCCTTCACGGCTTGGCTGTCACTTTTCATGTTTTATGTATATGCTTATGAGGTTGTTTTAACTTTGATTTGGAAGTTGCCTTGGGAACGCTCTGAACGACAGAAAAGAGAATATCAAGTTTAAAAATAAAAACTGAACTACAGTAGGGCTGTGGTATCCCCGGGGCATCGGTTCCAAGTCCCCTCTTATGGATGCTGAAAAACGTGGAAGTATCAAGCGTTATGCACTGCATGGTCTCTGGTGGCCATTTCTGGTAAATAAGCCCTGGAAATACATATGAATTGGTATTTCTGGGTTTTTAAAAAGTTATTATTTTCAGCCAGTGGATAAGGGAATCAGCGTATACTGGTCCTGCAGATGGGGGGGGGGGGGGTCCTAATGTAATTCTTGGCAATCAACCCTGTAACTGTGCATTCTCTCACAAAAGGGCTCCCATACTGAAAATTTATAACCCATACAATGTGTTAAGATGGGGAACTGAAAGCAAACGTAGGGCTTGGAAAATGAAAGGCATGGATAGGGAAAAGCGGGGCAGGGGACCAGCAGAGATGGAAGGAAAGAAAAGAGCAGGCAAGAAAGAGTCTTTCTTGATAATGGAGCAGCTTTAAGGAAACTGGAGGACGAAAGCTACCTGCACAGCTTGGAAGTACTGGATGAAATCCTGGTGCGCTGTTACACCAAAGGTGCAACTTTTAGAGGTGAATTGCCTCAGGTTAAGAAATCTCTGTAGACATTACCTGTTGCATGCAGAGTCTCATGACTCAGCATGCAACAGGTAATGTCTACGGAGATTTCTTAACTTAAGCACTTCACCTCCAGAGTTGCACTATTTGCGTAACAGTGCAACAGGATTTCAGCCATTCATTTTTTTAGTCTACAGCTCCCAGTATCCCCCAGCTAGCTTTGGGGCAGGGGATTCTGGGTTCGGCAGTCCTAAAAGGTGGCATTTCCAATCTTCACTACCTGAAAAATTAAGGAGACAAGAAGGAAAAAAGAACCAGAAGATACTATAAAATAGAAGACGCTCTTTAGTTCATTTTTTATATATATATAAAAAGCAAGTTAACTAGCATTTCCATTATGCAGGTGTTTCACACGTATTATGCATACTGAGAGACACAAGTGACTGCAACGTGAACAGCAGTCTCGGGTGGTGCTTGTGAATATTTTATCAAAGAGAAATTAAAATCCACCAGAAAAATAAGGTTACTGGCAATCCACCAACAAGATGGCCTTCTCAAGAGAGCTGATGGCACATGGCATGAAAACAGAGTATAACTCAGGGTAATGTATCGAATTAATACAGGCCGCAGATGATTAGGAATTTAGCATTTAAAAGCCCTCATATTAAAAAGCCATCACAAGAGATTGTGTATTCTCAAGTCCGCATTCACTTCTATGGGGAAGAACAGCGGAGCAAAGAAAGAAGCCTTTAAAAAGTTCGTAAAGCAAAACAGAGCGGCTGGGTTTTTGAAGGTGATCTTAGCACCATTTCACATGTCGCTATGGCTTGCCAAAGATCTGCAAATCACTTTTTTGGGCACTACAAATCCCAAAATCCACCACCCAACATGGCCAGGGTGAGGTCGTATTCCAAATCTGCCCGAGCTCTGCCACTGCTCACACATACACACACATGAGGGAGTTGTAAACTGATGTGTACGTGCCGCATTCATGCTCCCGGACCCAGAGTGCATGTCTAAGCCCTGCTTCGAGTTAGCTCAGAAGATTAATCAAATCTACAGGTCATAAAAGTAATAACGTCACCAGAAGGAGCAACCAAGAGCTTTAAATCCCACCCATAAATTCTACTCGTTAGGCAGCAAACGCTTAAACTGAGCCTTCTTTAACCTAGCGCGTTCCAGATGTATCGACTTCCAACTCTCTAGAATCCCCACTCAGCCTTGCTGGGGACAATGGGAGTTGTAGTCCAAGCCACTTGGGAAATCTGCTTAGAAAGGCGAGCCTTGGCCACTCCTGAAAACATTGTGAAAGGAATATGTCCTGGCAAACCTTCAGAAGGCCATCCCTTTACCTTCAAGGCCAGTAAATATGGCAGTCTGCCTCTCCTCTGAAGGAGATTTGAATATGAGCACAGTGACAGTTCATAAAGAAAGTCCCAGAAGAGGATCTTAAGTCAGGGCTGAGGAACCTCAAACCGCTGCAACTTGTTTCCCATATCACCTTTGTTAAGTTTCCCAGCTTTTGTATGCGGTGGGAAACGTCTAAGGCTTAGTTACTAGCAGTCAGAGCTTAGACAATTATATGATGCTTTGGGGAAGGATGAGCCATTTGGATTTTCTAGACTCTAAAGTCCTAGAGTTCTCCATTCCAGAAGGTCCATCTAGCAGACCGATCTTAAATTTAACTCACCTGGAGAAAGGCCTAGCTCAAAGGCTTCCTGGCCTAGCTCCAGCCTAGCTTCCTGTTAAAACAGGAAGTTCCGGACATAGAGGCGCCCCCTGGCAAAGGAGCAATCTTAAATGCATGCTTCAAAAAATACATGGGGCTAAAAAGCCCTTGGTACTCATAATCACACATACTCACATTTCTGCCTCTCAGCCAAAGGTCCTCTGCAGCAGGCCGAAAGGCCGCAGGAGATTTCTTTGAAGTCTATGTGATTGTCGCGGTTTTCGTCAAAAGCGTTGAAGAGACCTGCAAACGGTCGGCAGCAAAAGCAGCAGATGTGAATTCAACCCAGCACAGAGAGACGGCCATTCCACCACCACCGGAAATCTAGGAATTTTCCATACCTTCGCCCAGTGACGGATGAATGGGAGGAGAAACCAAAGGGCCAAATGTTTCCAAGTCAAAACGCCCTGTTCGTGATTGAGCTTTCAGAAGCCAATACCGTTTCTCGAGATCAATGATATCTGATTCTTCCACTGCATTGAAAAAAACAAGAAGATTAATATCAGGCAACTTAAATCCCAGTGTTTTATGTCTGCATGCGAGAAGCAGATGCTTTGCATGAGTCGCAAGCTAATTAGGTACCGCCCCAGGAATCTTGGCTGCTTTGAAGCAGAGCGGAGAAAACGTCCGCAGCTTCTCTTGCTGTTGTTTCCAATCAGCGACTGGAGACAAGAGGCTATCTTGGGAATTCGGCTCTACGCCACTGAGCTCTGGCTGGCAGCCTGGGGAGCGTCTGCCTGCACCTTCCAGTGCTTGTGAAACAGTGTACGGGAACCATGGTGCCACAGCTGGATAACAATCCTATAGAGCACTGGTTCCCAACCTTGGGTGACCCAGGGGTTTTTTGGACTGCACCTCCCAGAAACCCTGGCTGGCACACCTGGTGGGGAAGGCTTCTGGGAACTGCAGTTCAAGAACACTTGGATCGCCTAAGGATGGGAACCACCGATATAGAGAAAGGTTATTCAGTTACACAAAAATTCTTAACACATGAAGATTTTCCGATTCACAGCTTGCAATTATAAAGCATTTATACACTATAATTGGAAGATCTCGACCATATCCTTAACCAAGCTATTGAGTTTTGAAGGCAGCATCTTGAGTAAAGAAGACAACATGCAAGCAGAAGATCTGAAGGCCACAACCGGGGTCGGGTCCAAGACAGACAGACCCGCAGCACCTTCCCAATTAAACCTCTGTGAAAGTTACAACAGGGCTAAGACAGGTACACGTTAAGCATCGCCTAAATATCTCATGACAAAGCTGCCTATATTTAACCTCCCCACGTGTGATCTCATTCCCAGATGGCCCTGAGCCCTTAAAACCCACTCCAGCTTCATAATAGGATTAAGCTTCAGGTCTGTGGACTGGCTAAGCTCAAAGAAAAACAAAAACACAAGGAAGGAATAACAAACTAAGAGCAGGAGAGGCACGAGGACAAAACACACAAACGTTTATACCTGGCCCAGACCGGGCTGTCTGTTCAGGGGATCAGTGGAGACCCAGAGAGCAAACGGGATACATTAAGGTATAGGATTTCCCCTCCCGACCAAGCTGCAGTAAAAGTACCCCAATAGCATAGGTTGCGCTGGGCCTCCGACCCCCACCATCCCTCCCCCTGGCCATGTGGGCCAGCATTTCTGGATGCAGACACCCAGAACAGGTCATCACCATCAACATCTTAGAACGGCAGCGCTGGAAGGGACCCTCTGGATCATCAAGTCCAGCCGCCGTCGGGGAGGCACAAGAGGGGAATCGAACTCCCAACCTCTGGCTCCCGAGTCAGAAACCTAAACCACTGAGCTATCCAGCAGTTCATAGACGACGTCTCCATTCTTGAAGTATAAGGTCACTTCCCGTTGACATCTGTGGGGCGTTTTAATAAATGTCAGCCCCGTATTTCTACCACAGGGTGGGGCGCTTTGAGTGGGCCCTTTACGTGGGCCCAGGAAGGCAGCCACCCTCTGCCTGAGCCTGCACCACCAAGGGGAGCCACGACAGGAACTGTAGTCCAGTCACCCCCGGAGGACCACATGCTCCCCAGAGAGTCAAGAAGAAAGGGTCAAGTAAGTTCTCAACGGCTTCCACTGATCTGTGCATGTGTGCTGAACATCAAATAAACCGGAGTTGCTAGACCAGGGGTTCCCATCCTTGGGTCCCCAGATGTTCTTGAACTACCACTCCCAGAAATCCTGGCCAGCACAGCTACTGGAGAAGGCTTCTGGGAGTTTGAGTCCAGGAACATCTGGGGACCCAAGGATGGGAACCACTGTGCTAGAGCGAACCACAGCAGAGTATGAGAATGGGAAGTGCTGGTTCAAAGCCATAGCAAGCAGATAGACTCCTCACGGTGGTATTACCCAGCCCAGTGCCCTTTCAGGGGCGCCGGACTAAACCTCCCATCATCCCCTATCATGGGGATTATGGAAACTGTAGTCCTGCCAGGCCCCGGGTCAGGAAAGGCTGCCATGGCATTTTCGTCCCACAGTTTCCCGAAACGTCTAACAGGGTTATTTTTTGTTACTCTTCTCTTTTCCCCTTTTTCTTTCTTTTTTAGTGCAGAAGGGCTTGCGATCCGAAAGAACGGACTTCGCCATTCAAGAGCTTCCACTTGAGTCCGAGCGCTGCATTTTTTCTCAATCAGTTTTCTGATCCAACGAGTCAAATCATCAAGATTTGGCAATTACACGGGCCAAGCTTTGGCAGCTGTCTGTCAAACGCACACCAGTCCCCAAACGGCAAGAATAAATAGAATACAAAAGAAGAAGAAGAAATGGTCCTTTCATGTACGGACAAGTGATGAAATTAAAAAAAAACAACGGGGAATTCTGTTGGAATGTTATGCATTACAGATATATATTTTACTATGATACTAAAATTGTCACTTTTTACACACCGTTGCAAAACTGCAAAGCCACAACCTTGAACCTAGAAAAGTAACTAAAACATTTCAGTTTACACCATGGAAGGAGAGCAGTTACACCTTTCTTATATCACACCTGCAGGATAACATAGCTATACCTTCATCAGTGGTGGGGAAAGGAATCAATTCCAAGTAACTCGTTTGTAACTTGTGACGTCTAAGCTCGGAATAAAACCCGGCAAAGTGAGAGAACAGTTAGTTATAACGACAACTTATCTCGAAGTCAAGGCAAAAGGGTTAGCTTGGAGTCACAGCAAGAGTGATGGAGATGAAAGATCATATCATCTGGCTGCCCGTAAATTCATGAGATTACCCTCAAGCAGCTATTTTCACTGTACCAGCAGGGTAGAAAACCGAGAAGCTAAAAGTATGCTGAAAATTACAGGCTCCACTTTCTGAAACCAAGTATGGGACTGTCAGGGGTGAGCTGAGACCTGCTACGGCTGACTTCTGTTTTCAGACTTGATATTTCTCAGGACCTTCTGTGGCCCGGATGCAACTTGTGTTCTAGAATCCGCACTCGGGCAAACAACGGCAGGTGCCTTTGGAGCTGAACGGGTGGGGAGCATGTGCCCTTTGGGAAAACGCCCACGGGGGGGGGGGGAATGCACACTTCTCAAATGCTCATAAACACTGCTTAAGTCTGCTTCAAACGTTCTACTTTCAGCACATCACAAGAAGGCAGGATTCTCTAGAAGAGACAATAACGCTGGGAATGGCGGAAGGCAGCAGGAAAAGAGGAAGACCAAATATGAGATGGACCGACTCCCTAAAGGAAGCCATAGTCTTGAGTCTACAAGAGCTCAGCAGAGCTGTGAAGGACGGGACACTTTGTGGAGATGGTTCATTCATAGGGTCGCCATGAGTCGGAGGGACAGGCCATATGATTTGGAGCATGCTGGCATTTGTTATGCTCTCCCCCTCAAAAAAAGTACACTTCTTAAAATTCGCAGCTGCCTGCCTCTCCATCCCCAGCAGTAAAAATAAAACTACCACCAGTTAGGTCACTGACAACTCACTGCCGTTCAACAACCCCTCATATCTACTGCCTCACTCTACCCAACAGCAGGGCCGGCCCCACTGGAGAGCATCACTTGAAAGTATCCTGGTTTTGTTCAAAGCAACTCTGATCAGGATTTCAAATCTTTGTTCTCTCTTTCTGCCATCATAGCTTCTTAAAAAACTTCGGATGAGGCAGCTGTAAACAGTAGTATTACACAGCATCTAGACCAGTCTCCCAGATTCTTATGTTTGCTTCCTTCCTGTACCCTTTCCCTGTTTAATTTACCTTGAATGACAAGCTGTAATAATCTCGCCAATGACATATACTCTTCCTCTGACATGTACACCCAGTAGTCTATTACACCTAGGAACATCTCCCCTTCTGGGGACGGACGGACGGACACACACACAGACACACACACACCCTGCTTGGATGTTTTACCCACCTAATGGGGCAATTCTCCTTGGTTCACAACAGTAGCAGCATACCATATTCCCGTCATTGTAACCGTCTCCGGCCTCCACCACCAATTTTCGCTACGGGTGACCCCTACTGACGCCGGTGGCGCACCGACGTAAACCGCTCCGGGTTGCCGAACGAGCCGCCCCTCGGCCCACGGGCAGGCCGGGGGTCTCGTCCCGAACGAATCCCGCCATTCGGTCGCTTTCAACGCGGCAGCCTAGCCAAGGGTTTCGACGGGCGCAAGAACCGGCTAAGGTGACAAGCGACGACCCAGAAGCTAAGAGGATCAGAAGGTGGAAAGACGGGGATTAAGCTACGCCGGGAGGGTTTTGCTGAGCGGGCAGGAAGAGCCGGTGGAAATACTTTCATCTCTCTTCCCTTCTTGTATTGAGTGAATGCACCTGCAGGAAATTATTCACTATTTCTTCCCATTACGATGTAGATATCCCCTAAAACCACCATGATCTTTTAACCAAATCACTTAAGAGAGAGCGAGACAGGGAGAGAGCATCCCAATAAATATCTGTAAATAAATTACTAAATTCCAAAGTATTTATTAGCTCACTTTTTCACATATATCTATATTAGTAATCACGCACGTTCTGGAGGGTGGGGTTGGAAACTAAGTCTTTTTCATTTTATAAGAGCTTCTTTGCCCAGCAGTCAAGTGGCCGTTGTTACTCGCCACAGGCGACCAGGTGGATCTCTTCATTTATGGAATAAATCCAATTCAAACCCAATTCAAAGTTACAGATTATGACATATAAATCCCTACATACATGGCTTGTGTTCCAGGCTGATTGAAGGGCAGTACATACACCCAACACGCCCATGAGTCTCCTAATTTTAAGGTCTTTAAGGCCTTGTCTGGGCCTCACCAACTTCCCAGGCACATCTACTAAGGATTCAAAAGAAGATCTTTTAGGTGGATGCTTTCTGACTGTGTTACTCCCATCCACAGGAAGTAAGGTTGGATTCCTCTCCTCTCCCCTGCCAAGACCCTTCTTTTCAGCCAAGGTTTTGGCTACTTAGAGGGCCTTAGAATGAAGTTTTAAACAAAGGATGCAACACTTCTCTTCTCTAAATCTGTTTCTTTTAAATGTGTGTGTTTCCCCCCCACAGCTCTCATTTTTAAATTTTTCTATGCTTAATTGTCTCCTAATAGACGTTTCATAGGCCAACACCCTGTTAGACAGCTCTGCCCGCCCAGCAGGCACAATGTCACTGGAACTGGCAGCCTGCCGCTGATTAGAGACTCCCTTTTTCGATTCTGGGCTGCAAGCAACTGCGTCTCATTGCAGGCAAGCTATGTGCACCACAAAATCAAAACAGGAAGTCTTTAACCAGAGACAATCTGCAGGTAACAGTGTCATTCCCACTGCACAGGCAGATCTACCCAACATGATACTGGGCATGGCGTTTTTAGTATTTTAATGTATGTACCTGTCTATCCACCCACCCACCCCATTGTGTAAGCCAGCAAGGCTCCCTCCCTTGGGCAAAGGTTGAATATAAACTAAATACACACACACCTGAGTATTGTTGCTGTAAATAACAAATTCATTTAGTACGTTTTCTGTATGTCTTTTAAGGTGGGCCACATAACCCCCACCACCACTGCAGCGGATCCCGTGCAAAACAACAACAAAACAACACATTCCCCCCAACTGGACTTGTTGTTCAATTCCTAGTTGTCAGTTTTGAGCATCTAAGGCACACGCCCTTGTGGTCTGATCCCTGGCAGCCCAGCTCCACAATGTTTTTAAAAATGCCACAGTGCAAGACATCGCAGAAGGATTTCGCAGTGATTCATGAGTCACAGCGGCTTGAAGGATGCTGCTGGTTGCCCTCCCAGGGCGCGCTTCAGCACAGAAGAAATAAAGGTGTGTTTGTTTCTATCTCACCCCCGCTTAAATGCCCGGCAGTAATCCATCCCCCTGTTTTCTGTTTTCACACAGATTTATGGCCCACTATGGCCTAAGGGTTCGGAGCAGATAACGGCTGGCGTAAAATAGCAACAGAGACGTTCGGCTGTCAAAGCTGCACAGCTCAATTTAGGTGAGAAGAGTGTGGTGGTAGAACTGAAGAGAAGAATGGGTTCAGTCAAGAGTCCTGACATAAACTGAATCTGAATACTTGTGTAGCCCCGTAAAATATCCCACTAGGAAAATCTTCCACGAAACAGACGCGGTCAGAATCCTACCAGCAATTTATACACACGTGAGTGAAATCGTCCAAGTGCAACCGGCGTCTTGTTAGTTAGCAGCAATTTTGCAAGGTGTCTTGCGCGATGCCACTTATGCACGCTTAAGCCAACAACAGGATTTTTGCCGTTTCTTTCCCGGTTCACTGCATTACGCCCCACCTTTCTTCCAGTGAGCTCAAGAACAAATATCGCAGGCCCTTTCGTCTCTCTACCATGTCCTCCTATGAACCCTGCGTGGGCAAACCTGTAAGTCAGTGAGTGACCAATTAAGTTTCGTGGCTGAGTGCGGGTGAGGACCTGAATCTCACAAGTCTCTGGCCTGTCTCTCCAACTCTTGGGCAACACTGCCTCCCTGAAGAGCCTTCTTCATCAAACCTTTGAAACTGGGGGAGAGGAATGAGGCGAAACAGACCCACTGGTGGTTAAACCCCTGCTCCCCAAAACAGAAGACCCAACAAGCAGGGTGGGGAGGAAGCTTTCCCCCTTAAAAACTCCCGACTATACTGACTTTCAGCTTCAACAGCTACGTCCTAGAAGGATATTTACGGTTTAAATGAAACGGAACAGAGTTTGATTAGAAATGGCTTGTGAGTGCAATGCATGACACTCCAAGATTCTTTTTTTAAAATATAATTTTGGGCCAGGAAGAAACATAATTAAAGTCATCCGCCTTCTAACATAAACGTTATTTACAAGTGAACATTATTTTTCTTCTTCTTAGAAGAGCAATGTTTTCTTGATATCTTGGCTCATTAAATAAATGAAAACGGAGCTACTGAAGCTTCGCAGTAAATGCTTGGTGTTCCCCCTCCCCTGACTCCCACCTCTTGAATCAAAGTTAATAACTTTTTCCCCCTATATTAATCAGAGCTATTTTTCATGCCTCTGCAAACGTTACTCAAGTAGGTTCAACCGGAAACAGAAACCAGGAACGGAGTTTAAAAGTTACAGTAAAACATCACTTGGAAGCAGTAAGGAGGTATAGTTTACCACCAGCCAAGATAGTCTATGCCATGACTTAAAGCCTAAAAATATCATCATCATCATCATCATCATCATGTGCCGTCAACTCAATTCTGACTTATGGCAACCCTTTTCAGGGTTTTCTCTACGAGTATACACAGAAGTGGTTTTTACCCTTCCCTTCCACTAGGGGCGCTGTGGGACTGTGCCGCTTGCCCAAGGCTACCCAGGCTGGCTCTTCTCCCAGGAGGCCCAGTGAGGGAATCGAACTCCCAACCTCTGGCTCCGCAGGTAGATACCTAAACCTCTCAGCTATCCAGCTAGCAATAATAATTATGTGCCGGCAAGTCAATTTTTATTCATGGAGACCCTTTTCAGGGGTTTCCAGGTAGAGAATATATAGAAGTGGTTTACTATTCTCTTCTGGGGGTGCCCTACGACCATGCTGCTTGCCCAAGGCTACACAGGCTGGCTCTTCTCCTGGGAGATACAGTGGGAGATCAAACTCCCAACCCCTGGCTCCACAGCTGGATACCTAAACCACAGAGCTATCCCATCAGCCTTAAAATATAGTGTTTTTTTTAAATTGAACTGAACTCACAGTCTTGGAAATCAGAAGCCACTAAAATGGCAAAAAGAAAGCCAAATGCAACTATGGGTCTCTTCTAGGAGAAAGGCAAAGTAAATTTTTTTTAAATAAAATAAATAAAAATCAGATTGTCCAAGACTCATTGAAAGCGCCCTCAAATTTAGCGAGGAAAACTCTGGATGGAATTCTTACGATCCTTGTTCCCAGAGCTTGGCAGCCAGCACAGAAAACCCCCACTCTCCCCTGCTGCTGGGCCCTATCCACCATTCTTGGGTGCACGAGCACGTGTACGGCCTCCTAAGCCGAATAAATTCCTATTTCACTAGTGTGGGAACCCGACAAACCCACCTTCTCCTAGCAAAAGTTCCAGGATGTGCATTATTTCATCCTTGTTTTCTCTCTCCAAGACTCATTTTATTAAGCTCAGACAACCCCAGCTATATTCTCAATTCCTGTGCAATCATCTCTGATAATCCACTATCTAGGGTTGTCTTGCTTTTCTCTCACTGCTCAATTTGTATTGTGCATGTCATAAAGGGACATGTCTTATGACCTTTGCGATTGAATGGAATAAAGAAGTAGAATAAGGAAGAGAGATAAGCACCACAAAAATGGAGGGGGCGAAGGGAAACACTCCCCGGTCTTAAGCTCCCGAGTAGCCATAGATAATTAATTCTCCCTCCTTCGTTGGGGAGGAGGGAGAAGGCAGCGGTTGCCTAGCAACTAGCTTCTGCCAGTCACAAGGAGAGTGAGCGAAAAGAGGACATGTGCCCATCTACCAGAACCATGGCTCCGTGACCATGAAACTCAAGACATCTGAAACTTGGTGTGCATACTAAGCGGATCTACAGACATGCATCTGGAGCCTTATTCTATAAAACAGAGGAATTGTAATTGATTTTAACGCGTTCTGCAGTACCATCTTTAGACATTAGGTGGCAGACTTTCCTAACCAGAACACAGTTTTGCAGTTAGCGTCAAGCAGGGGCGAGGGATGGTCCAAAGGCGAAGATTATAAACTAACCCTGACTATAGGCCAGCCCAACTCTCATGGGCATGGCGTGGGCAAACCTTTTCTTTGGAGGAGGCTGTAAAAGTGTACCACAACAGTAGCTATACTTAGGGTGGGTTCAATGTATTGGTTTCTGACAAATGGGTAATATTGCTTGAAAAGTTTGGTACGGCAGGACTGTATAGACCCATGAGGGACCAGTTCCAAGCCCCCCTGCAGATGATGAAAAATGTGGAAGTATCAAACACTATACATTGCATGGTCTCTGGCTCCCTCTAGTGGCCATTTTTTGTAAATACCCTCTGGAAATACATACAAATTGGTATTTCTGGGGTGTTTTACTTAATTTTTTTCAGCTGGCAGATGAGTGAATCAGTGGATATTGATCCTGCGGATGGGGGGTGTCCTATAGTATTTCAGTGTCATTTCAGCTGTCCTCTGGTTGCAGAGAAACAAACCCAGGCATTGTCTACTTCTGAGATAATCGTAGAGGGCATTTATATAGCCAGTGAGGCACAGTGATTTGAGCGTTGGACAGAAATTTGGGAGAGGTGCTGAAGCCATGAAAATTCTGGGCGTTGTAATCCAACAAAATTAAAAGTCAGCCTTTCCGCCGCTCTGTACACTTCCCCCTCCATGCACTAAGAAAACTCAGAGTTTCTTTTTAAGCATCCTCCATTCAAACCTCACGGGCTCATGGGAAGCTGAGCCTGTCCGCTCTCTGGCCACTGCAAATACTCAAACGATTGTATAAAGTTTTTTTTTTTTTTAACTGGGCCAATTCCTAAATGCAGGCATTAAAAAAAAAGAGAGCGAAAAAGTGAAAGGAAAAGAAACATAAGAATGTATAACCAACTAGCTAGGAATTACTTCTTTTCTCCATTTACAGGGCCTCATAAATTTGAAAACAAATTGCTTGGTTTTAGGGCACGTACAATTCCCACTGAAACCGCCTGCTAAAGCTGTAAATCCTCCTTAACTAATACAGGTATTTCGGAAAGCTGTAAGATGTTCTCCTGGCCCAAACAATTAGTGTTTCTCTCGTCTCTTGTAAAACGGAACAGGGAGGACTCCAGCCTTTTTCTACCAAGGCAATTAAAACACCCGCCTGACGACTTTCCATGGCTGGTGATGCCCGTGCCGTGCAGACAGGAAAATTAGGAACTCTGCAGCCCAACAGACCTCATCTTACGAAACAGGCCAAACTAAATACTTGAAAGGTAGTCGTACAGAGGAGGAGCAGGATCTGTTCTTGATCATCCCAGAACGCAGGACACGTCATTATGGACTCAAGCTACAGGAAGCGAGATTGAGGCTGAATCAGGAAAAACTTCCTAACTGTTAGAGCAGTATGACAATGGAAACAATGATCTCAGGAGATGGTGAGCACCTCTTGGATGCAAGAGGCATCCAAGAGAAAATTTGACAACCATCTGGGGAGGCTAAAGCCAGCAGGGAATGACTTTTTTCATTGTGGGATACCTTTCTTATCAATCCCAGCCACAATGGCCAACCTGGGCCAGTTTGATGTCCCATCATCAATGTTCTTTGGGATTCTCAACTAGCAAAACACGACAACCAGCATGGCCAGAGTGTCACTGAAACGATGATTCCAGGATTACTAAAATGCACAATTTAATGAAAGGATGTGATCTTCTCCAGGTTGCTTGAGGCTAAATCATTCTATTCCCTTACCATTTGTTTATTTGATTTGATTTATATCCCACCTTTCTCTTAGAACTGGGACCACAGGTGGTTTACAAGATTAAATCAGGTTAAAAAAACACATAGAGATAAAAACATACAGGTCATCACTGTTCACTCTGTAATTAAGCTAATTATAACATTAACATACAGTTGAGTTTAAAGAAAAAACTGAAAACACATGAACGAAAAAAAGAAGTAGCATGGAACAACCTTGTTATAAGCTCTTGCTGTAGAACAATCAGTTAATTGCCAAAAATTGGTGGAATAAAAAAAGCGTTTGATTACCAGCACACGTAGAACAGAGGGAGCCAGTCTGACTGCCTTAGAAGAGAATTCCAGAGCTTGGGGGCAACCACCAAGAAGGCCCTTCGTCACGTCCCCACCAATGATGATGTCGCTGTGGGTGATGGGACCAAGAGAGGGGTCTCTCTCAAAGGTCTTAAGAGACCAGGCAGGCTCCTCTGAGAGAATGTAGTTCACAACACCTGGCCGCACTGGCTGGGAATGATGGGAAACGTAATCCAAAGCAGAGGAAGTGTGCTAAGTTTCCTATTGCCGGTTCAGACCGTGAACGACGGAAGGCGCTACTAACAGCCACACAAACATACATTCACGCACAAGAAATCATCCTCCGTTTCTGGAAGTATGTACTCACAGGGCCACATGAAAATCAAACCCACCTATGCAGGCTGGCCCAAAAGAAAGTAATTATGATTTGAAGAGTTACTTACAATGTGTGACTCCGGCCAAAGTTTGATAGAAGGTGGGCGTGTCGCTGTCGTCCGTGAGGGTCACATACACCCCGCCGGACAGCAACCAGCGGGAAAATGTGAAGGCCTCTTTGTTCTGCAACAGCCAGTTCCGGAACTTCTCGTAGTTCACCTTTTCACCCTAAAATGAAACCAAAATGTGGAGTGAATGGTTGGCGATAGGAGGGATCGGAGGATAGAGTGAGGAGGCTTCAGAAGGAACCACGGGAATAATGAGCGCTCTTCCTGACGTCACTTTTCAAATCCTTGAAAGGTAGTCCTACAGAGGAGCGGCAGGATCTGTTCTCGATCATCCCAGAGTGCAAGACACGTAATAATGGGCTCAAGCTACAGGAAGCCAGACGTAGGCTGATTATCAGAAAAAAAACTTCTTAACTGTTAGAGCAGTTCAACAATGGAACCAATGACCTCCGGAGGTGATGGGTGCTCCAACACTGGAGGCATTCAAGAGAAAATTGGACAACCGTCAGATCTGCTTTGATTTGGATTCCTGTAATGAGCAGGGGGTTGGACTTGATGGTCTTATAGGCCCCTTCCAACTCAATTATTCTGTGTTTCTATGATTCTTTTGGCCAAAAGGTATTGGAATTTCTCTCTTCCTCTGCGTCAAAAGGGTGTCGGGATTCTAATTTACTAAGCGGGGTTCAAATTCTAGTGCTTCCTTCTACCACATCCCAGACTGTCCGGCTCCTCTGTGCCAGAAAAACGACAGCAACAGCGGCAGCCAGAGGTCTCTGAGCGCTGCTGTGACATCACAGCAGCTCAGCCAATGGCGCTGAGAGAGGCATTCAGGGGCAACGGCAGAAAGGAGCCAGAAACGACTTGCAGAAAATGAAAGAATCTCCAATTGTCTGATACACAGATGCACCAGGCAGCCAGCATGTAGTAAGGAAAACCATTTTATCAAGTGCAGTCCTTGATGTGTTTGAGAGAAAAATCCTCTCTCTTTAGAGCAGCTCAGAGTTGTTATTTTTTCTCTGTTCCCTTGTAACGCAACCATGGCAAGAGAGCTACTTATTTCATTTTGGCTTTAAAAAAAAAATAAAAATAGAATTTTACACATTCTTCCAGCACTCCAGGTATCTTGGCTTTTGAAGCACAGGGTCTTGATAGGCACGGAAAGCCACAACAGTGAAAATAAAATATAGTAAATCCAAGCTTTCCATTAAAAAGGGCTCCCTGTGTTGCTTTCTGTTTTTTTCACCTTATGGTGCCCAGCGGTCAGATCCTGCCGCAAACACGCTTATCAGCAACGCGCAGCTTGGTAAAGAAGAAATATATTCTGCGCGCCAGGCCAGGGGGAACCGCACAGCTCGCTTGAATGTAATTATGACAAAGTCCCGTGGGCGTTACTTCAGAAAGATCCGACTACAAAGAAACGGGCGCTTTTTTCGGGGTGGTGGGAAAGGAGGAGGGTGTGAGGCATCGAGTCGGAGGGAAAGATTTTGTGATGTGCTTGTCAGGCGGCTCTTGATAAGGCATCTTTGGAGGCTCGTTGTGAAGGAAAGGCCGACGCTCGGTGGGAGAGGGTGTGCTTTGCATTCGTAAGGTCTTGGCATTGTACCTCTTCACATCTCCAGGCAGGACCGAGAAAATCTTTGGACAGGGGGAAAAAAAAAATCTGCCCTCACACAGGGCACTATTTGAGAAAACGGGGAAAAAAGAACCATCTTTGTTGCACAAAGGTAGAAACACCCTATTATTGCAAGACAGAAAGGCTGTCTCTCCCTCTGTACCGTGCATGGCTTCGGAGGGCCAGCCACTGCTGCCCCTCAGCAAAGGAAGAACCCCCCCCCCCCAACGCAGGAGCATAAAACTCTGACACTGTTCGGAACGATGGCGCCGGCGCCCTCCTGAGATTAAGAGGCGGCCGAAAAGCCAGCTGCCTATTTTCATTTCAAAAGGAGATTTGAACAGGATGTTTCAGGGGGGGGGGGGGGAGAGAAGACAAACCTGGCGGTTCTAAGGCAGACCCCTTCACAACCCTCCCCGATCTTCACAGGAGATGACCCGAGCTGACACGGCGAGCCAACGTTTTAATCTGGGCGGCTCGAGTGGCTACGGTTTTTTCTGCTTCGGCGGAGGCCCAGATGTTACGGAAACCTTAAAATGCTGGCTTGGTGGCGAGCAGTAGGTATACTTAAGACAGATCTAAGCAGCTTGCTCAGAACGCAGGAGAGGGTGAGGCCAAAGACCAGGAAGGCTACCGTTGAGATGGGGCAGCCAAGAAGGGTGCTGGGCTATGCTGAAGTTGTATTTCAGCTTCTTTTCATTTCCGCAAGGAACTGCGAATCGGTATACTGCACACAGAGGACAGCAGTGAAAACGGGTGAGCCTGAGAGCGGCATTTCTGGACAGTGTGGACATCAATGGATAAGCTAACATATACAGTGGGACCACCATATTTGTGGCATCGGTACCCCGTGGTTTCAGTTATCTGCTGTCTGAAAATATTAAATTAAAAAAACCCAGATATCTGTGTTTCCAAGGCGTATTAGCAAAACTGGCCACTAGAGGGAATCAGATAACATTCTCTCTCTCTCTCTCTCTCTCAGGTTTGCACATCCAGGGGTTTTCAGCATCTGGGGGGGGGCTGGAACTGATTCCCCACGGATACTGCAGTCCTACTGTAGCCAATTTATCCCAAACTGGCAACTGTGTCATTATCCAGTGAAGCTTGACTATCCCTTCAGGTTCACCCCTGGAGAAGTCTTCCTCAACTTCTTCCTTCTGAGACCTCACCAGAGACGGCCTGCTCGCTTTGGGGGCATCTTTCCATAACCCTGAGAGCTAGAAACTTAACTCCAGACAACACTTCCTGAAAAACAAAACCAAGATGCTCAACCGGAATTCTGCACTTCCCCTTTTGAAAGTTTAGTACTTTACATTGCCCCAGATAAGAGGCAGCAGGAACAATGCCCATTCCATCTAGGTTCCTAGCCAGGCACTTGGATTGCAAGCCAGCCTCGCATTTTGGAGATAAAGAATGATTTATTTCATCACTCTACAGAATGGCTGATCTCTCCATCGGCCCCATGACTGTCCCACTCCGGCAGGGGTTCTTCTAGATCTCGAGAAGATTCCGCCTTAGCACTGTGGTCTGATCTTTTAAAGCAGACGGGCTGAGCACTGAACCCGACAAGAGGAACCCCGCCAAGGGTCTCCATTACAATTTTTCCCGAAGGCACAAGCTCGGTTCCTCCTCAGTCGTGAAAACAGAGGCTGCCCTCCCTCACCCTTTCGTACTTTGCTCCACGAACTGTAAAGGCATCGTATTTATTGCACAACATTAATATATACTGCCTTTCTGCCAGTGTTCTCTCTCGCTGGCGATAGTTCATAGTTCTAAAATAATGGCATGCAGCTTTATAGGCATGTGATAAAACGAGGAAAAGGCCACAGAGAGGAGAGCAGGATAAGTGTGTGCAAGGGCTGGCGGGTGAAAGAGGAGACATCAGAAGACTGATGGAGGGCACAGCACGGCTTCCAAAGTAGCATATAATTAAATTTGGAAGCACAGGCACTACTCATTACAGTTCCCCATCAGCAGCCGCCACCCCTAGAAAGTCCAAAATCACATGCAGCTGGTGGAACAGACCGTATCAAGAAATAAGGAGCGCGTGGTTTGTAAAGCTAATAGTCCTGGCCCATTCAAGACCAATCCACTCCTAAATAATCTGTGCTATAACTGGGATGGCTCGCAATGATCTACCGCTCCTGGGGGGAAGGGCAGAGTCCCTGCTACTCGGAAAATCCGAGGGCGTCAACCCCACAAGCCCTAGGACCACTACATTATGGGATCCCGCCCCTCACTCTGGAGCAGCCAATCAAAATGGCTGATGACAGAAGCAACCCTGGGGAGGCGGGGGGGGGGGGGAACGACACAATGGCACTTGGCCCCACTCCCTCCCTCCATGTATGACTGGTGTGCTACACAGGCAACTCATTCTGCATGTGGAAAGGTGTACAGCACCTAGCGCAAGAGGATGGATGAACAACAACGTTGTTCCATGGAACTTCTGATGGTCAGCCTGCTATATCGCTCAGGAGAAGCTGGTCCCCTTGCTTTTCAGGGCAGGAGGAGTAAGAGTCGGTCATGTAACATATAAGCAGAAGAGATTATTATTCCAGCCCCATCAAAGCCAGGGGGGGGGGGGGGGGAGTCTGAACTACATCCCTACTGCAAGGTTAGCCGCTGAGCAAAGAAATCGCTTTGAAAGAGTACTGCTAAGCAAGTCAATAAAAGTAATAACCCGCCACCATTAATTCAGAGCTCAGAGAGCACTTATTTACTAAAGGGTTCACTGTGTAGCGTTCATGGTTTTGTAATCCTGTGGAAGAGTTTGCTGGCTTAATCAATCCGTACAGGCAGCTTGCCGATCCCAAGAATCATAAACAGGCCAATCAGCATCAACAGGCGAGGGGGACACACAGCGTTCCAGATCATGGTGGACTACGGCTTCCATCATGCTTAGTCACCTCCTGCAGTGGCAAGGGCTTTCTAGATTTGCAGAAGGATTATCTACCCTTCCAATACAGCAGCGGTGCCCAATCTTGGGTTCCCCAGATATTCTTGAACTAAAACTTCCAGAAGCCTTCACCACTAACTGTGCTGGTCAGGATTTCTGGGAGTTGTAGTCCAAGAACATCTGGGGACACAAGGCTGGGAATCAATGCATTACAGCGAAGATTTTGGGACCTGTAGTTCAATTTAAAAAAAAAACACACCTTCCCATGAGATTCAAAATATCCTTTAGGCACCAAAGCGAAAGTTGTTTTATCTTCCTTGAGTTTTTGATCCCTGGCACCTTGCTCTGCAAGTATTACTGCCGGTTGTGTTTGCTCAAGGCGATTTGCTAATGGGTTTCTCCCGTTAATTTCATTTCTGAGCTCCGAAAGCCATCTTGATTGCCTTTTGCAGAAAGACGGGGTAAAAAAGAAGGGTTGAAACGAAGCCCGAGCCGAGCTTCTAGAGAGACAGAATTCTGCATCCGGGAACTGTTTTCTGCCTTTTTTTACGAATCAGTTCTTGCACGTTGCCCCGAGCTTCCACGAGGATCTGTTTCCAGAATGGTAGCCAGTTTACCTCTTGTTTCCGCACGCAGAACAAAAAGCGAAGCAAAAATGAAAAACCAAGGCATTGTGGCCCTTTAAAGATAGACGATTTATTTCCGGGGGAGCGTCCACAAATTATAATCCACCTCCTCAGACCCAGGGAGTGAAATATTTAGCCAGAGGGCGTTGTACACAGATGTGCAAACGTGTACCAGCGTGCAAACGTTGAAAATCACAGTCTCGTGCTCTTCGCAGGATGCAAAGAATCAGCAGGTCTCCTCTGTGATTGTATGCTTAGTTCAGCAGCTGATGGGAACAGGGACTCCAAAAAAGAAGACGAAAAAGGGTGTGTGGGGGGCGCGCGGGGAGACCACCTGGTATACACAGCTAGCAAAGTGGCCCTCGGCCCTCCTCAAAGCACACCTCCCCACCGCCTATTTTGTGCTGGGCAGGGAGAACGCGGCTGATCAACCTCCAGACACTGGGGAGTTTTGATTAGATTTGCACAACACAAGAAGAAACAGGCCGATGTCATGCATTACATTCTAATTCTTGCTTACAAAAGGCCTCGGCATGCAAGCGACTCGCGCTCTCCCACTGGTTCTGGTGGAAAGCCTTTTAACAAGCCATTGTGCTGGTCGGACGAACAGGCCTCCCGAGTGTGTGAAAGGGAAAAGGCTGGGGGGGGGGGGGGAGAGAGACTTTCTCCAAGCTGGGGTGTTCCAGACTCTTTCTCCCTCACCACCCCACCTATTCCAATAAGGCCAACAATTCTACAGGACGCGTGATTTGATCCGGCTTCGCTGTAGTTCATAAATGTGTTTCATTTTTGCTTTTCCAAGCTGCCTTGGAAAAAAGGCAGGAGGATGGTGGAAATGTGAAGGCGATCCTTTGGTTTCAGTGTGAACCAGAACAGACAGGACCAAGACTGAAATCCCTCCTAAGCGCTGACACTCAGCGAACGATTCTTAGGCCAGTCAATCACTCTTTGAGCCTCGCCTACCTCGTAGGGCTGTTGTGACAACAGAGAAGAGGAAAACCATGCACTCTCTCCAGAGCTCTTTGGGGAAAGGAAGTTATAAATATAATGGATGACAAAAATGGTTGTTGTTTTTTTAAAAAATTTAAACAGGACTGCCTAGTCAAAGTAACTGCACTTTCTCCCTTTCGTCAGGTAAGAACTGTGGGACGTACCTCCACAAAGCATTTCTTAAGGGATTCTGGAACTTTCCCGTCGACCACCAGAAGCATCCTCTCCATCTCTTCGCGGAGGACATAGCTGCCGGATTCGTTCGAGAACAAGCTGAAAATGTCTAGGGAGGAACAAACAAAGCCAGAGGAAAGTTACACTTAAACCCATCAAAGCGTCACCTGTAAACAGAACCGTTGGGTCCCCACTGATCATTCTGTCTTTCCAATGGGGAGAAATTAAAATTCCTACACTCATTTAAAAAAAAAAAGGCCGTTACCAGATAGCAAAAATAAACTGGGTAGGCCAAGTTTACTAAGAGGAAATTTAAACTGGAGTTATTTTTCAGTGCACAAAAACGCACTGGATTTGTTTGTTTGTTTGTCAAAAGGGACAGCATCTGGAATCTATAAAGATCCTCCAGTTTTAATTCTTATCAGATTTCTCAGGCCCCTAAAACTCCTGCGTTTCCCCCTTTCTAACTCAAAGTCTCCCTGAAGGCGAACGTGAAAAATCAACCCTCAGGAGCTGATACATGGTTAGAAGCTACTGTAGAGTTTAACACAACATCTCAGCATGTGGGCATTGGGCGTGTAGAAAACGTTAAAAGTAACAGACTGGAACTGTGGACAGTTCAGCTTTACATTTCGAATCAACGAAGCTGGGTCGGTCATTATCTGTCACCCTTGCCCACCTGCCTACCTCTCAGGGGCGTTGCGAAGATCCAAGCAGCAGATGGTTTTCCTCCTGCTATAAACAGGAGGCACTCCGGAGCAGGGGAAGAGGAAATTCTGTTCAAAACCATGGTGCAATAGAAATCATGGTTCAGCTCCATACCACCGACCAAGCCATCCTCCTGTCACCCCCAGGCACTGCTTAAGGAAAGCTCAACTTTCCATAGCAAACTATATGACGGGCATCATTTCTAGCATCACTCCAACAGGATTTAGGGCTGGGGGGGGGGGCACTGTAGTCCTCCAGATGGTTTCCCCCCCGGCCTACAATTCCCATCAGCCCCGGCCAGTCTAGTCAAAGGCAAGGAATGATGGGAACTGAAGCCCCAAACACCTGGCTGAGACACTCAGAATACTGGGGGTGTCAAGAAGGGAGGCTACCAAATAAACATCAATTTGAAACTTTTGACATAGTATCTTCCCTCTGGACTGGAAAAAGAATAACCCAATTATTTGCATTCGGCTTTCAAAGACAATTAAATATGTGCCATTCCATTGTCTTTAAGAAAAAAACAGGGGGAAAAACCCAACCACGGGCATTGCTGCTCGCTTAGAGCTTTAAAGCCTAAAAGCAGCCTTAGTCTAGTCGCTCAGACAATGACTGTTTACAACCTGGCTAATAAGGGAATTAATTCAATAATCTCGAAGACTCTTCTCTGCCGTCTGTCCGGGCAGGCGATCTCTCACGCCCTGCCTAGCTCTCAGAGGTAGAGAGAGAGAGAAAGAGAAAGAGAGAGTGGGCACCCACATTTCGCCTTCTCTTCATCTCGCCCCCGGGTCAGGAGCACTAAGCCCACAATCAGGTTGTTGAAATGTAGTCCTTTCGAGGTGCCGCCAAACGAGCAGTAGATGAGCTGCGGAGAAAAGAAGGGAAAAAAAATTAAAACCTGACGTTTCTGTGCAAAGGAACCCACCGCCGTCCAGCGGCACAGGGTAGGTGGGGCCCTTCCCCCCTGCCCCCAATGCCTCTATTTTCCTACTTTTGTTTTCTACTGCTTTACTCTACGCTGCACTAAATCCCACCGCACCAAGGAGGGGTAGGGGCAAGGGTAGGGGTCATCAGGGGCCCGGCCTCAACCCTCCGCGGGCCAGACGGCAGCCTCCGCAGGCTGGATCAGGCTGGCCAGCCATAAGGATCACGTGAAACCATCTGGAGGACCTGGGACTTAAGAGGGCTGCCCATGAAGTGTCACTCTGGGGCTTCCAAACCTCATCAGGGGCCAAGCCTGGCCACTGCCAGGAGGCAGGAACATGTAGGCGCACTCTCGGTGGCACAGCGTATGGCTGGAAGGGGAGGGTGCCTGGGATCCTTCACAATGCCTTACAGACGTCTGGGGCAGCCCCAAGCTGTGCAGCAGCCTAGCGGCAGAAACGGGGACTCAAGTCACAGGACCTGCTGTCACGTCGGACTTCAAGTCACACCGGAGATTTGACTCGGGTGTTGTTTTTTTCTTCAATGACTCAAATTCGAATCTCGACTCCGAACCCACCCACCCTTCCCTTTTTTTTTCCTGGGGGGGGGAGTGTGTTTTTAATAGGGACTCCGTCTTGGGACTTGGGACTCAGACTCCAAGACTTGCCCACATCCCTGCCTGGCAGCCTCCCCACTGACACCACAGGACAGCCTTGCCAGGACAGGCCACAATGCACATTCGTAATTCACAGACCATGATAATGGTGCTTATCCTCCCCTCCCCTCCCCACCCCTCAGGCGACAGGTCCTTACGACCCTGTTTGACTCATCTGCCCTCATATACGGACCTTATATCATGTTACGTATTAGGTACCCTTCGGGCCGGAGCGCTAGGCAATTATTTATAGGGCGGAGAGTCATGTGAGAAGAGCCGGCCGGCCAAATCTCCCCCTCGCCCGACCGTTCTTTAAAATAACCCGGGCACCTCCTGGCCGCACGTCAGTCATGGCTGAGGTTTATTTATCTCAGATCGGTTTATTTATGCAAAAGAGGTCTCCTAAACTAGAATTCCCCCACAGCCTCTCAAGAAAATGCAGATAACGGCACATAAAAATGAATTTGAAATCTGCCTCGAGCTCCGGCAATCCTCCTCCACCGCTTCGGCTTTTATAGGCCCTGTTCTCCGTTCTCGTCGCCAGCCTCTTACTAATTGGGCAAGCCGAACCGTACAAGAGAGAGAGAGATCGGGAACCCTTTTGAAGATCGGGAACCCTTTTCACGCCCTGTGCTTGTATTTAAGCAAATGTGATACAGAATCATTAATAGCCTTAAAGGCTATTGACCTTCCAAAATTCTCAAAGTTAAGATCCCTTTGTTTCAAATATGCTGAAGGTTTTTTGGGGGTGGGTTGGGTTGAGGCACGTATTGACATGTGCCTCTGCTCCCTGTTGTTGGGTAATGGTTATTTTAGACACTATTACAACGAACTGAGATTGAAAATAATGGCCAGATTCCATCTGGCTACAGCCTTTCCCAGCCTTTTCAAAGGCAGCAGGAAAAGAGGAAGAGCAAATACGAGACGGATTGACTCCCTAAAGGAGAGCCACTGGCTTGAGTCTGCAAGAGCTGAGCTGCAGGAGTTGAGGACAGGACATTTTGGAAATTGCTCATTCAGAGGGTCGTCAGAAGACAGAGGCAATTTGACAGCTCATAACCAATTTTTAGCTTGTTTCCTTGTTCGCTGGCCTTTCTTCGTACGCAATCCTCGGGTGTTTTACAGAAGGAAATATGGAAATACTTCCATTTACGAACACATTGGGTGCCCACTAGAAAGAAAGAAATGAGGGGGAGGAATCGGACAAAACCCCATCAAGAAAAAGCTTCAACATGTTGAACAAGAGGCTTTATTCATTAAAAAGGAGCAATGCATTTCAGCCAACTCACCATGGCCTGTGGGGCTTGTAATTTTTTTTTAAAAAGCCAAAGAATAATTTATAAATAGAGCATCTTCTGCCCATTATGGCGCCTGTTGCCAGTTCATGAATCTTGGAAACAGGCTGCCAGGAAATCTCTGTAAGCTTTCTTAAATTATTCGCACATATTAATCACTGCGGTTACAGACTTCATTTAAATATTTCTAACGCCTGTCTTATGAAATCTATTCTCATTCTGAGAACCGTTCCCCCCCCCCCACTTCTTCCATGTAACAAGGCCACGAAATAATCACTTGGCCGAATTATTTCCACAGCTGCAGGTTTTCTTCTTGTAGACTTGGTACACCAACGCTTCCCTCTCCCAAAAAGTTCATCTTGATGTGAGATTTCTATTTTGGAGTCGGTTTTATGCAAAAACCAGGAGACCATTCCACACAAGCCAAACCTCGTCAGGTCACCCAAGAGTTCTACAAAAACAAGCTCGGTAGGTAATAAGGACCGGGAGAGAGGCAGATCTGGGAGAAGCAAGAAAGTTCGTGTTAATTCGATGGTTAATTAGATTGTTCTCAGGAGGGGAAGAAACTGAAGAAGGCAACAAGCTGGAGGATGCTTTGGCTGGCCATGTGGAGGCAAATGACGAATTATAAGGAATGATCATGTGCCAGAGATGTGACAGCCTTCGATGCCAAGGTCAAGCTACATCCTACAACTGAACACATGATTAGAAGCTGAAATCACTACCGGAAAAGCAAGAAAAGCAGCTGCTGAGATGGATCAAATTTCCAGCATCTTACGGAACGTATTTTTCCACATCACGTCTCCTCTTCAGTGTAGACCCCAAGGGACCCGAGACTCCCCAGAAGGTTCTACGTGCAGTGATTCCCCCTTTACGACGTGCCGGTTGTCTATCCCGGCGTTCTAATCATTACACCACACTGTCTCAAGCTGGTGTGCACATGGGTTTCAAGCCCTGTCTATCTCAAACTGAGCCCCAACCCTTGCGCCCCTGAATCTGGTTGTCAAGGATAGTGCCCCCCCTTTTCTCGGAGCCCAGTATGACCCGTCTGCTGAACAAACTGCAGCAAGATGATTATTTTTCTGTTGCTGTTCAGTGGTGGCTGCTGTTTTTAATCTCACTTTGTACTACTTCCATTGCTGGTTTCTTAGGGTTTTGAATTTAATTTCTTAGCACAGAAGACTGGATCAATAAAAAGCTTCTGGTCAGAAGAAATCGGGGAAGCAGGCAGCTTGACGTGGGATGCTAATGAGGCAGCCTACAATCCTGAGAATCAGGTGATCTCCGAGCACCGATGCCTCTGCCTCTGCTTGCTAGACAGATCTAGCTCATTTAATCTAGTTGCTGGGAACAAATCCCTTATCCAACTGTATTGACTTGATGGTTTTGTCCAGGTTGGTGCTCAGTCAGCCCTGGAGCACAACATACTTTGCTGCCTGAGGGAAGTGACAAGATGGCGGTCGCTCAGCAGCAAGACAGTTCAGGGGATGCAGGGCAGATTTTGTGGCACACACAGCGAGGCCCCCTCCATCCAAAAGAGGGATGCCTGGGAGCCCAAACGACAACCTGACCGTTTTCATCCTCTCTTCCCTGGTCCACAGGCATGTATCACCCCTGAGACATTTCCTTCCCTCTGCCCGAACACTCTAGAAAAGTTTTGTGTTTTTTGGCTCCTGGAATTCTCAGCCAACTAGAGCGGCTGGAGAGATACCTGAAAATTAGCTCCTGTGAGGCCCTTCAAAAAAACAACAGGAGGAGTGTGGCTGATTTGGTTGGAAAAATAATAATTTTGATCTACAGTTCCCAGAACCCCACATCCAGCATAGAAAAGAAGGGACTTTTCCAAACTGTCTTCTGCCTCAAAGCGCAGTTCGGCCTCTGAACCAGGCTATGCCACAAATATTTTAAACACCAGGTTTTCTGGACCTGTGGTCCAAAACCCTGCAGGGACCTTCCTTGCTGACAAATATTATATTTTTTCGCTTCTCACGGACACCCCGAAAATATCCTGGCCAGATGGAGATCAATCCGCAGCCCACTTTCAAGATGCAAGCGGCAACTGTCAACACTTTAAACAATTAAGCTGGCAGAGCGCTTTTCACAATATCTACCCACCCTCCCTGATTACCTATCAAGATTTCTCGGTGCTGGAAGAGAAAAAAAAGCTGACAAGTCCAAAGCAAACATGCTGGCGCTGCAGAGTTCAACCTGTCGGCTGCACTGATGGTTCTGGGAAAGGAGGGAAGGATTGCCTCCAACTACGTGAGCTGCTGAGAAGCAACGGCCAGCCTGAATGCCAGGACACTCTCGGACGCAGTGTAAAGTTTACAGGAGTAACTGTTCCAAGGAACCGAGGGTCATGGAGGAGGCTGCCCGCTATGTCTCTGAAGGATGTTGTGCTTCTCGGCTTGTCCACCTCCAATCATTGTCCAGTGGAAGGAGGCTGTTACGCCATACATTTACATTGGGTAATTCACTTCCTCTCATAGGGAAGGGCTCAAGAGGATGGCCTGGCACCAGCAGAGGCTGCCTGCTGTATCTCTGCAGGAGTTTCTGCCCTGGCCTGATCTCCTGCCCGCATTCTATACACTAAGGGTGCAACCACCTTGCAGGCCCCTGGCCACTCAACGCACAGCAATAAATTGGCACTAGTTTAACTAGTTGCTGCTTGCATTCCTCTCCACTTGCCAGTCCTTGAGTTGGTGCCTGACAAGGAATGCGAGCAGCCGCTCCTTAACTTCACTGCTGCAATTTACGCTCCTGGGCTTTTCGATGGTGTAAAGAATCGATAGGCTTCTGGCCACTGTATATTTTAATTGAAACATACAATATCAGAATAAGCAGTGACCATGTGGGAGTTTGCAGTGTCGTTCAGCTCTTGGGCTAAACGGCATGGTTGTGCCAAGACTGTTCCTATTCTGCACAATGAAAAATCCCAGCTTCTGCATCCAAATTATGCAAATATATCACAGTATGGTGACAAAGCAGGCCAGAGCTTCTGGAATCTGCCATTTATCTGTTGCACTTGAAGGATGAAAGTGAAGGGCCATATGGATGCAGAGGGAAAATAAACGAAGCACAAAAAACACATTTTCTCCATTGCATTCAAAAAACCCTCCTCCACTAGGTCACGGCCACTTAACTCTCCCTTCTTGCTCTCCTCTGAATTACAAGGTCTAGAAACTTGGCTTGCTTTTCATTAAGCCCAGATTCTGTGCCAGATTCAACATGGAAGTGAAAATACATGGCCCCCTTTTGTGTCTGTATTCTGTCCCTTCCCATATTTATGCTTGAAATCTGTTTTTCTTTCGTATGTGCACAGTAGCGCAGGCAAGAGATGCAGGCAGATCTATCAATAACAGCTTCTTCAAGTGACAGAGAAAAAAAATCATTAGCCCATTTCGTTTGAGATAAATAGGCTGCACCTCATTCTGACTTCGCTTAATGGGAGATGCCTAATCATTCATACCAGGAAAATCAATAGCTGTGCATCTCCCAGACGGCCCCCAGGTTGGAAAGCGTTTTTGAAAAAAATTATTTAGTACGAGCGCCTGGCATTTTCTGAGCCTTAACTAGAAGCTGTCTTTTCTTTAATGTTTCTGTCCTGTAGCCACAAGGGCTAGTAACTAAGGCTAGCCAGCCCTGAAAACCCAGTTGCAAAGATTCGGTGACTTTCAAATAATCTTTGATTGGGTTTTTTTTAAGCATACTCTATTATTAGTTCTGAGGGTACAGGGCAGAATCGGCTCGCTTAAAAAAAGTAAATAAACACAGACATTGTGACTTAAGAAATGAGCTCACAGAACAAGGACCATGATGTGGTTCTCTGAGATTCCTGGGTGGCAACGAACCAAGCTAGCCAAGCACTTTAACGAAAGCAAGGCAAGGCAGAGCGTTTTCTAATAAGCAGAGCGGTTACCCAAAGGCAGGGTTCCTCCTTCGCCACTAGAGGGGCTGCCTGCCTGTGTCCAGATTCCGCCCAAGGTCTGCCAGCTGCCAACCCCTATGTGAAACATGATGATAGCCAGCAGAAAACATAATTCTTTGATTGCTATTTCAATTTCTGGCTCATCTCCTGAAGGAAAAGCCAGCAGGACGCTCCTCTTAATGGACCAGCAAGAGAGGGATGGCTAATGCTGGAAAATACAGAAAAAAAGGGACACTCGCTCGGTGGGGCCACCCTGACTATCGGGCAGGGTGGAGCTGCTGCAGCTTGGGTGGGAGCAGATGTCTTTCGCTACTTCTCCTCAGGCTGGCCCAAAAGGTCTACCGATGACCCCAATCGCCAAATGGTTCCACTTCATCCTGGAGAAGTAATTAGCCAAGAGATGGAGGCAGGTCAGAATCCTACCCTAAGCAGATAAACAAGCTGTGAAGAATGGTCTTTACTACCAAATGCCCACCACTTGTAATGTGCAGGTAAGTCTTTTTATTCTTATAGAGGTCTCCTGCAAGATCGCCCTCCCTGGATTCACGTATGTGTCCTGTCTCTAATCTGGGCCCTTTTAAGGGATACGGGCCCATATACTAAAAGGCTGCTCTTATGCCACCTCCAGGGCGGATTTGACTTAAATGAAATGGATTTAAAAGACAATTTAAATTTTTTAAAATTAAAATTGTGATTGAAATCAATTTGATGTTTAAAAAAAAAATAATTGATTTTTTAACCACACCTCTCAAACCCCCATGAGGACTAGAAACCTGGGCCTGCTTTTTAAAAAATACATATAAGCTGGATTTTTCAAGACACTGAAGGGCAGACACCAGGCCACCGCCTACAGAACTGGGGCCCCTGAGAATCCACAAGCGTATTTTCTACTCCGCATTGATTTTATCAGCGTACATATTACGCATGTCACAGATCAGAGGAAATTGGAAAACTAAAGAAATTCACTGAAGAGGGGTTTAAACATTTATGGATGAGTGTTTGATAAGTGGGAAAGGAGACGCTGTATTTGTGTTATCTGCTGCATTATTCAGAAACCTGCCTGCCTAGCTTCGCTGGAGCAACGGCACAAGTGTTTTATTATGTAAATTGGTTTAGGATAAAGATTTCTCCCGATTCACAAGTACGTTTTCCAGGATCAGCATCAGTTATCTTCCACGTTTGCAGAAGTCTGAAATGTCTACCCCTTTATTATGATTTCAAATGGTATACGTAGTGATTTTTCACCCAGGAATAACATTTCCAGTTTCCAGCAGTGGCTCTCGGGTGCCACATCGTAACAGTCACCACAGCCAAGCCCCCACAACGAGGAATCCAAATATATAGGGTGCTGTGTCAATCCACATCAACAAACCAGGTCTAGCAGTTTGGGGTCCCACTAGGAGCAGGTCTTGAGTTGAGTGTGGGCATGGGGGATGGCCATTTCCGCGTCCACTCCATATCTCGGGCCACTCCCATGCCTCCGGCCTTCACCTTATCAAGTCCAGCATTTTCGGTCTAGAGGGGGGGGGGTTCTCGACCTTGACTCCCCTTGGACTGCAACTCCCAAAAACCTTCCCCCCACTAGCGGTGCTGGCTGAGATTTCTGGGAGCTGTAGTCCAAGAACATTTGGGGACCCAACCCCTAGAGGGGGAAAAAAAGAGGAAACGTCAGCACAGTGAGAGCCAAGAGGGGGAAGCCCTTAAGAATCAAGCCCTGTGAATCTTCACAGCCCCACCTCTACGCAGTGGACATCAAGGGGTCCCAGAACAGACCTGTACGAAGAGCTAGAAATCCCAATGAGCTAACAACGACAGAGGATTTTGGCCAACCTAGGGTGAGAAATACTGAGTGATGACTTGAACCCATGGACTCAATGACTATAACTCCCTCCAAGGTTTTTTGGGGGGTAGAGGGGGACGCACAACGGTCATTACCTCTGCAACCTTTGGAGGGACTCCATCTCCGAGCACGTCCCTGATGAAGCAGAGCTGACTCATGTAACACGAAAGCCCGCAGGTCCTCTTAAAGGCATCTTTCAGCCGTTTCAGTTCGACATCCGTAACTGGATTGAAGGAGGAAAAAAAAAAGCAGGGTGGAATTAGGTAATCAAGACAGTTAGGTAAACAAATTTTATGATGTTTAGTTTCATTTTATTGAGCTTATAAATTACAATGCACCTTTTAAGTCTCCCTCTGAGCTTTTATGACACTCTACGGAAAGATAGCTTCAGCTACGATGAGCCAAGCAAAGAAAGTACATACCACCATCCAGGTCTATACCTAGAGAATTGAGACATAAACACACATCAGGAGCCCTACACCACCTTATACATGTCCCGGAGGAAAATCAAAAGCCTGACCTGGCTAGCATATACCCAATATAGGGTCAACTCCAAAATGAAACCAAACCATTGTTGACAATCCTATCATAATGAATGCCTTGTCTCCACATATTTATAACTCTCTAAGTTGTTTTGATTGTCCCCAGTCTGTAAACAAAGCTTATCTGCCAGGTTTGCATCCTCTAAGGTTTCAGAAGTCTAGCAAGATTTTTTGAGTAGAAAAGTCTATTGTAACAGCAGTCTTTGCCATTCTAGTGGTCTCCAAACTTATATCCCATCCAACTATTGTGAATACCAGCAGTTGCACCTGAGCCAATAATTCAACCATAGGGGACTCTGGAGGAAAAACAAAACCATGATTCCACAAAACAAATAGTGAGGTCTGGTATTTCAGGGTGGTGTCCGCCATTTTGTTTTCTGCCCAGTGTCTCAAGCTGGAGAACTGTAGGATGATGGAACACCATATCTCACTGCAGCATCCCCATTTATTACACTTTAAAGGGGGGGGGCTACTACCACACCATTGGTAAACCCCATCATCATTATGGGGGAAGGAGCATCTCCACAGCAGAGTTTCCAACAGGGGTGTTTTTCTCAGCTTCCCTTTAAGCCTGGAGGTTACTTGGCAACCATAAAGCGGACTAACGAGTCTCCAACGCAGCAGGCAAGGAAAGTTTTCGAACATGTGAAGAAAACTGCAAAAAGATAATTCCAAAATTGGGGCAGAGTAGGGTGCTGGCTGGTGCCTTTAGCCCTACATAGGGGAAAGAGGGGAACAGAAAAATCCCAGGCATTGGGGCTGCAGAGATAAGTCTGGAAATATGAAAACAAACCATCCCAAACCGATCAACTCAGCAAGAGATGACACAAACGTAATTGGGTGAAATGGAGACTAAAAGATAAGGTGCCTGGTTAATGGTTGCTGTGTGATGAAGGGTTTTATTGCTTTATGGCATCAACATTTGGCACGGCTGGTTTTATTGACGTCCATCACATAACCTGGTATCCATGTGGATGAAGGCTGGTCGGGAAATATATTTCATAAACAAAAAAAACGCCCAATGGGCCAAAGTACGCTACAGCTGACACAGCTCTTCTCTAAACACGTCATGTTCCATGAAAAGTCCATAGGACGTCATCTGCTACAAAGACAGGAAGTAACAGCCCGTCAAGTCAAGTCATTGATCTAGTCCAACATGGACTAGATCTGAGGTTCTCAACTCTGGTCCTCCAGAGGTTTTGCACTTCCAGACTCCAGAACCCTTAACCCTGGCCCATGCTAACGTCTGGAAGGCCAAAGGCTCAGAACTAGGAACCTCCCCGTCAGCCTGTCCCAACCTTGCACCCCTGTAGACGTATGGAACTGCAACTCCCATAACGCTACACTCAGGATCTCACACAGAAAGCTTCTCCCACCCTGTCTTCTAGAGGCAAAGCACAGGGTTTAACAAGCGCATGGAAAGTTATGTTTTAAGAGGAACTCATCATGCTACTGATAGCTTTTCAGCAACCAGATTGCTACTGCTCAGATTAAGGAATTTGTTGCACTGCACATTATTAAGGACTCGCATGACCAACATGTCAGAAAAATACAGCCAAATACTCTCTGGTTCTCCCTAGTGGTGAACTCTGATACTGCATCTCAGAAAAATTTCTTACCATTAGTTAGATGCTGTCTCAACATAATCACAGAAATCTGTCTTTTAATATATGAAATCAGTTGTCCCTTCACCCAGTAGTCCCTGCTCTGACCAGTAGCAGCTTTCTAATACCATCAGAAAGAGAAGAATACTTCCCATCGTATTCTACCTGAGCCTTTGAACTGGAGATGTCTGGGTATGAACCTGGACCGTCTGCATGAAGAATGTGTGCTCGGCAAAGAGCCCCACCCCTACAAACTGTCACCAGTGAAATTTGTGAAGGAGAGGCCATGACAAGAACATGGGATGCATTCCACGTTACCGAACATCACAATGGGGTGAAAGAAAGAGATAAAGGCGCAGGGCTCTTGAGAGCAGCTATAAGGTCTCATTTCTCGACCGGCCCTACTGAAATCAAGAGGAGCGACATCCCATTCATTTCCCTGGATGCAAATACGATCCACTCCCTAGATGGCAGATGCAGCCTGCTTCACTGCCTGCTCCTGCAAAGGAGGATGGGGTAAAAAAAAAAAAAAAGTAACCCAAAGCAGACTCAAGCCAACAACTGTTCCCCTGGCTTGAGACACGGCTAGGAAATGATATGCATGCGGCATCCATCTCATGAAACAAAATAACAAGAAATCAAAGGGGGGGGGGCAAATCAAATCAGATGGAGTCGCTTCCAGCTTCCGACACTGACCTTCGGTGCCGAATTAGCCACGTGCCCCTGAGAGATGGGAGCCAGCAAAGACTTCTTCCGCCCCCCCCCCCCCTTAAAGCAAGACTCCTGCAGCAAACTGAAAATGGTGACACCATAAATATTGTTAAGAAGGGGGAAGAATACATGGAGCTATTCATCAAGACCCTTCAAACGCTGTGTCAGCCCCTCCTTCCGTCTTCTCCTTCCGCAAGTGCCCCTGGGGTAAAGAAATAGGCTGCCCATTCTTGTCTGCACTCAGAAGGCCGTCCGCAACCACAACGGAAAAATTTCCGAGTCCCGGGGACAAATTCTCATCCGTATACCCGGCTCCCCCCATCTCTTGCCAGCAAGTGCGCACACCATGAAGACCGAGCCTCCTGATCTGGACTCTTTCCAGGAGGCTGGTTTCAACCGTCAGTGTCGGAACGACGGCTCCATTTAGAAAATATACCCGGCGAACGTACAGAAGAGAGAATCACCCTTCCTGCCAGAAGTGTCTTTTCCAGTCAAGGCTAGGGCATATCTGGGAAGCTAGATATCTGAAGCCAGCACTTCCGATTCTGATTTTTAAAAAAAAAATACTGAAAGACCCAGCAACTGAAGCTGAAGGGGGGGGGAAACAGGGAAAAGGTGATGGGGAAAGACTGACCAATATCCATGGCTTCCCTGCTTCGGAAGCCTCCTGCAGATCTACAAAAGCGATCTGATTTGTATCCGGTGCCTACTGGCATCAATTTCATTATCGCAGACAGAATTTTAATAGCTAGGATGCTTTTGTTTACATACTCAGAACCGATATTGATTTAGTTCGGCACGGCAAAGGATGTTTTCTCACCCACTTGCACGTGAGGATTTAAGGCCCATTTCCCCATTTCCACTCCCTCCGCCATTCCCATGCCTGCAAAATGCAGAAAAGCAAAGCACACAGGCTGGCACACATTCAGCCAATACACCTAGGTTGCCGAGGCTTTTTCGATTTCATTCGCCAACCTAGTCATCCAACGACAATCCGTCCCCACCAAACACACACACTGTGTTTTATTTATCCTTGCCAACCACAAACCTGTGGGCACTCTGAGATAGTTCCAGTAGGAACAAGGTATCTGCAGAGGATGAGTTCCAAAGACCCACGGCAGATGCTGAAAAATGCGGATGAAGCGAGCGCTATACATAGCATTGTCTCTGGCTCCCTCCAGTGGCTAGTTCTGGTGAATACACCGTGGAAATACATATAAATACGTATTATTTCTGGGGTTTTTTAAAATTCAATATTTTCAGGCAGCGGAGAAGTGAATCCATGGATGCTGATCTAATGGATGGGGGGGGGGGGGAGGTGGCGGCTATAAAATCAGAAGGCAATTTAGAGGGCCACTTAGTGGAGGATTGCCAGGTTAAATGCCAAAGCAAATAATCGATTGCTAGAATTGAAAAAACAGCCACCAGTTCTGGGGGGAAATGTGCCGCCGTCAAAGGAGCAAAAGAAGTGACTCAATGTTGTACTGGAGGGGAAATAAATACGCTGGGGAGCTGGACCCTGGCGAAGGAGAAAGCTTCAGACACACACACACACACACCCAAAAGGCCGTGCAGGATGGATCTGGACCATGCCTGAGCAAACCTGTGGACACAGAACTTTCTCTCCGCGGCAATACGAAGTCCACAAAATCCTCAGCCACTCAGAAAACGGGACTGCAAAGCCAAAGGTCTGATGGATGGAAGACTTTCTAACCTCAGATGTTGGCCTCCCCTTATTGTTCATGATCTGCACATTTGCCGGGACAGGCTCCCTCTTTCCGTTCCCCTTTCGTTCCAGAAAGTTTGCAGTCATTTAGAAAGCCGCTTAAGGGGAGATTAGTAGGGCTGAGGCTCCCTTGGGAAGGCCGGTCGGGCACTCAAGCGAGAGCTTAATTAAGCCCAAGGGAAACTCTGCTGCCTCAGCTAAAAATTCCCCTATGAATCATCACGGTCCTAACAGATCTTCGGCCCCACGCAAACCGTGAGGATCAATTTAGCGATCGAGACGGCAGCGAACGAAGGAGGTGGCTGGAACAAATGCATGGATGGAAATCCACACCCAGTAGGCGAATGCCATTTCAATCAATATTAGGCGGTTCCTAATCCAAAGGCTTCTACCCTTTTTGCCTCTGGGGGACGGGGAGAGGCTGCAAGACTACAATTCCCAGAACCCCTCCATCTTTACCTAGTACTGTATTATATAAGAGATCAAACTTTTCTCCAAAAACCTAAGTACCAGTTAAATGTCAGTGTAATAGATGTATGCTGTTCCAATATTGCCTTTTCTTTTTTTTTTTGGCAGGTCTAATGGTGTTATTTCAAAGATCTGCATATTTTATAAAATTTCACAGCATTGTCCCCAAAACTGACTGTGCCTGGGTTTGGTTTGGTTTTTAATAATGTGGCCATTCCAGGGGATGCCAGAGTTGAAGATAAAGAATTGGAAAACTTAACAAACTACAGAGACCTGGCAATAAAAATGACTCGCTCGTGGATGAAACACATTTCAGTTTGAATATAGAAGACCCCAGATTTCACTCCCGGGATTTCCAGATAAAACCTGTCAGGTAGCAAGTGGCATGAAACATTCTCCCTTCTCAGACACAGAGCAGAAAATACTCAGATATAAGTGACTCTGAGTTGGCACAATGTAGCCGCCTTTCTTCTGAAAGTTTAAACGAGCCCAAAAGGCTGTGTTTACTTTAAATTTCCAGGGTTTTTACCAATGCATTATTTGCATAAAGGGAGCCAACACCCAGCCTTTGCCCCTTTTGAATAAACAGAAATCTGCCAGAAACATCTCGCTGACCAGCAGCTGGAAAGTTTTCCTGACCGTTCGTGGGTTACAAAAGAAGACCAAAGCAAAGTGTGATGCTTCCACACTGCCCCACAGCACTTAAAGCACTCTCTGGGCAGTTTATAATTTAATTATGTGGGCTACACATTGCCCCCCCCAACCTGGGTTCTCAATTTACCCACCCCGGAAGGACGGGAGGCGGAATCAACCCTGAGCTGGCTACCTGAGCTTGTCAGGATGGAACCCAGGTCTTGAGCAGAGTCTCGACTGCAATACTGCAGTTTAAGCACTGCACTTCTAGACTCCTCACAAGTAAAGGTGCACCATAAAGGAAAGGAAAGCAAAACATGTGGAACAGAGAAAACAGGGAAAACTGAGTGCATTCAAGGGAGCTAAAAAATGAACCTTCAGCTACCAGACAGAGAGGAAGCTAAACAAAGCTTCAGACACAGGGTAATTCGGCAAATAAAGCTAGAGAAAATTGCTTTAGCCCTGTTTGCCCAAGTTAAACAAGGAGCAGCCAGCGCTGGAAGATTTGTCTGCTAGACAAAGAGGTGGTGTGTGTATTTTCTGAAAGAAGGCAAACAATAAGACGACAACGCCCATATTATATGGTCTTAGGAGATGTGGCTTTGTTACATGTGCTAAGGTGAGGTTCAGCTATTTTACATGCTGCTGAGGTTATGTTGAATGTCAGTTATAGTGGGCTAGGCAACCTGGCCCTTGGCCGGGTGTTCTGGCAGGGTGGATTTGATTTAAATTTAATGTACATTTTTTAAAAATCAGATTCTTTTTGACGATTTAAATTTTAAAATAGATTTTTAAAAACAGTGATTTAAATTGTTCTTTTTTTAAAAAATTAAATAAACACAATGATTTTTATCCACCCTGTGTCCTGGTTGACAAATCCCATAATCCCTCACTGTTGGCCCTTCTGGTCTGAGCTGGTGGGAATTCACAGATATACGACACATGCCAGCACTCAATCTTTCCCTTTTCCGCAATGCTTAGGTTGGGATGAACCCAGATATTCTTGGACTACAATGCCCAGAAGGCTTCACCGCTAGTTGTGTGGGCCAAGATTTCTGGGAGTAGCAGTCCAAGAACATCTGGGGACCCAAGGTTGGCAACCACTGGCCTAGACCGTCCATTTTTGCTGAACTTTAAATCAAATGAGACTTCAGCCATTGAAGCCAGGGCAACTTTTGATTGCCGGCACAGGACAATCTTTAATTCCACCCCATGTTCCCTTGATTCACATCCAATGCAATGCTTTCCAATGGGCGTTCATAAACTAGTTTATTGGCTTATCCAAAAACGCTATTATTCAGACTACCAATCCAGCAGGGGAGGTAAGCAACTCAAGGCTGGTGGTCCATACAAAGACACTGAAAATCGTTGCAACTGTAAATATTGGCTCAGCGCAGCAGAAGGCAGATGACACAGATGTGGGCTGCAATGCTAAGAATGGCAAAAATGTAGTTTTTAATGAAAGGCTTGAGATTTACCAACCAGAGGCTGCTGCAGGAAAACCCACACAAAAAAATTAAATAATCCTGTTTCTGAGCATTCAGACAAAAGGGTGCTCTTCAGAAGCCTTCCTTCCTTCCCCCACCCTCTGATTCATCCTGTCTTTCATACACACACAGAAAATGGGTTATCCCAAACTTTCTACGTTGTGCCAAAAGGGTTTAAGAAAGAAGGAGAGAGGAACTTGGCCCTTCAATGAGCACAATCCCTTACTAGTGACTTCCATCGGTCTCACGGCTCTGTAGGTCCAACGTACAGAATCAGAGAATAATGGAGTTGGAAGGCCATTGAGTCCAATTCCCTCCTCAATGCAGGAATCCAAATCAAAGTATATCAGACAGATGGATGTCCAATTTTCTCTTGAATGCCTCCAGCATTGGAGCACTCACCACCTCTCGAGGTCATGGGTTCTATTGTTGTACTGCTCTAACAGTCAGGATTTTTTTTCTGATATTCAACAGAAATCTGGCTTCCTGTACCGTGAGCCCACAGTAATTGTCCTGCACACTTGAGATAATCGAGAACAGATCCTGCCCAAAATATGACTACCTTTCAAGTATTTGAAGAGTGTTATTGTATCTCCCTCTTCTTTTCTCAAGGCTAAACATGCCCATTGCAAGACAAAGCATCTCCAACCCTGCTTTAAGTGGCGAAAGTAAGAGAGGCACCATGTTGTTGTTGTTGCTGTTGTTGTTATTCAAGACTGGTGAATCAGAAACCCATGCCCATCTACTGCAGATCAGCCCAAGCTTGGCCACCAGATCCAGATGTACCATCTAATCACTTCTGGTTTAGATGCTGCCCCAGCACGATCACAACATTGGGCAGCAATTCTAACAATATTAAGTGAAATATTTCTACAACCCATGTAAAATGAAAATACACAAATGAGAAGTAAGGCAAAAGGGAGCCGCAGCTCTCTTTTTAAAGGCCCCCCCACATGCTTTCATAATTTCATAATTAAAAATGGCAGTTACAACCCCCAAAATTCTTTTCTGCCCCTGGAAGCCCCCAGATGTGGCAGATTTGCAGGAAATCCCAAGCCACACACATACCCTGGGGGGGGGGGAAAAGGTATCTGGAAGCAATTCAAAGATTCATAACAGGGCTAATCCCAGAATAAAAGGCACAGCAGAAAAAGCAAGTGTGAAGGAATCAAGGACCATGGCAAATAGAATTCAGTTTCTGGACTATTCTATGTGTCAGTGGGGTACTGGGAACCTGACCTTCCATGGAAAAAGTCAACTTGGAAAGAGACAAACTCACACCCTCACTTTATCTCCTGTTCCTGGCCACTTCGAAGAAAGAACATTTCACCATAGGTTGTTGATGCTCTTCAATGACAGGACACTGATAAAGAACTTGTAAGCTTATCTTTTCTGAATCAAAGCAGCCTCAAAGGGAGATCTAACACTTGGCCATCCTTCTTTCCCCCAGGGTTATCCAGATTTCAGAGCAGGGAACAGGTGCAAGAGATTGTGGGTGACAGGGTTGAAAAAAGCCCATTGACTTGCATAAAAGGGACTTAAGAAAACCTGCTTGTTGGCTCTTTCTAGGAGAGACTGTATCCCTGTGCTGTTTACAAAGCTTTGTGGGTGTAGCCTTGAGGATGATGACCCAGAACTTGTCTCTCTCTCTCTCAGTCCGTTTAGGTGTAAGTATGAGATAGGGAGATTAGCTTTCTTATTTTCTGGTGTGTTATCCTTGAATGCTATAAACCTGTAACCACATTTCCTTCTGTATTTTGAGAAACCTTTTCTTGTACGGGAATTTTATCCTTTTCAATGGTCCTTTTTCTCTTTCCTTTCTTTCTAATAAATTACGAAAATTCTCTCAAGCAGTGGTCTGGAGCTTTGGCTGAGAGAGGTGGTGGAACTAAACGCCAGGGCTGGCCTCAACCAGATACTGAGATTCCTGGGTGTTTGTGTGGGTATGCTGGCAGCTACCTTCACCAGGCTGATGCGCTGGCTTGTGCATGCCTAGCCTTCTGGATTTGGGGTTCTGGACTCCCTGGAACATCAATTGGGCTGGGAGACTGGCAAGTTGAGAGGAATTCAGAGCCAGGCAGGGGTTATAGCCATCACCACAATTGACTCTCCTTGGGCTCACACATCCCAAGACCAGAGAGCAGTGTGGCTAAGCAGCTATGAAAAGGGAGTCCCTGACCATGACAGTCGAGAATCCAAAGGTTGGTTAAATTACTTGTCTGGGTGTTTGATTCAACTTTCGCAGACAGAATATTAGGAACTATCCCACAAACACACTTCTGCCATTTTGATCTGGGATGATCAAAATTTCCTTTATCCCAAATTCCTCCACAAATTAGCAGCCAAAGCCTATTATTTAACGAGCGGCAGCTTTGCAGGTTTGATACCAATCTTGCGGGGCAGAAATTAATCTCCAGTGACTAAATTATCTTGGCTGTAATCAACGGCTCAGTGCTCTCTCCCAGGAACTCCTGTCCTACTTATACATGGAAATTGCTGCTGGAGACAGGACCCCATTGTCAGGCTGATGGCTGTGTTTGAGAATGAGACCAATTTTCTGAGTATTTCCACACACACTCCAAATAATTTGCCAGATCTGAAACACAGAATATTTGGGAGGGAGATCAGCATCTAGAGCTCGCTAGCTACACCTCGTGATGTAACTATAACTTTCCAGTTACTTTTCTGGTTATATTATGGGGATGCAACCTCAGCTGATAATACAAGAGCAATATCCATGGTTCAAGTACTACCTGCTGGTGCTGGTGCTCATGAGGCTGATAGGTGCTGTCGTCTAATACTAATCTAGAAGACCCCACTTTCCTCTGACTTGGTGTATTGTCGGAACTGAACTCAGACTAGGAAGCTCCTGGATCCAAGTCCACCTTGGCCACAAACTCACTGAAGTGACCACAGGCATCCGTTGTTTCATCACCCAGTCTCACCTCCATCCAACTATAAAACAGAGTTAATCCTGACCTACATTACACAGTGGCTGTAAGGTTAACAGCTAAGTATTACTGATGCTGCACCAACCTAGTGTACCGCTCTTTCCTTCTTTATAAGCACAGCCACTCGAAATTCTAAGCCAGGGAAAAGTTGAGGTTATGGATCATACATTTATTCGAGCCACAAAAGAGGATGGAAGTTTCCCAAAGAAGTCGGGAGACCATGTTTTCCGACACTTTTGATCAGCCATCCAAACCGAGCACTCTTGAAGGGTGTAGAATATCCCCTTCTCTCAGTTGGCATGGCCAACGATGGCCAGAAATGCTTGGCGTGATAACTCCAGCACATCTGGAAGGCACCGGGATGGGAAAGACCCTTTCAAAAAGAAAGGGAGGCGATACTGCATGTATGGATTATGCCAACTTTGGTTTTAGCTTCAAACCAACATGATTTACAGGGAAGATTATTGTGCGCAGACTCACGTCCATACGTCTTTACGGAGTAATTCATTCACTTGTTCATGACGCATTTTTATGCCTCTCTTCCCTGAGCATACACGTCCTTCCACGAGGAGCTGCTGGACAAAACTGAGGACACAGATTTGTTCAGTTTTCAATGGCATTTCATCCATTCCCTGTGCTACTAATTTCGCATACGGAACAAGGAGTTTTTGAAATTTGGTTTGAGGTGGAGGTGGTGCAGAAGTGAGGGAATGATCTGTAGCAACATATATATTACTGGAAGATTTTCTACCTGCACATCATTAGAACATTTAGCCTGTCTTGCTGCTCTTTTCAGTGCCTAATCCCTGTGGGATTGGACCAAAGATTTATATAATCCAATATTCTGTTTACAAGAAATTATATCAATATTATTTCAGGCTTTTCATTGACGCAAGCAAGAAAGCTCTCTCATTTCTCACAATCATGCACCACAGTGATTTCCTGCTTCTATTTCAGGAAACTGAGGCTTCTCTGAGGTTTGTTTGATCAGGTTTATCCCATTGGTATGCTGTGGTTAGAGTTTTGGACTGGGACTAGCAAGACCCAAGGTTCTAGTCCTCACTGTGTTATGAAATTCTCTAGGTGGTGCTGGGACTCTCTCCCAAAACTTGACCTGCTTCAGAGGCAGTGGAGATAAAATCAATTATTATTTTGTTAAAAAATCAATTTAAATCGTGATTTAAATGTTTAAAAATCAATTTTTGGATTTAAATAGTTTTTAAAAATCTGATTTTTAATTTTTTTTCAAACAATTTGATTTAGATCAAAAACCCCTTGCTCATGGGGCTGATGTCTGCATAAAGTGAAGAAAAAGAAAAGCACAGCTTTTCAATCATTATTCCCAACCCACACCTGTATGTCACAGCCTGACAGTAACCCCAGATACGGCAACGCTGAAGGAGAATTCCTTTCACATAACTCAAGATCATTTTTTTGCCAGAGAAACTCCAATACAAATAGCAAACTTATTCCTGATGGTCCCAAGAGGCCACCCGTTCACCGGCAGGACAAGAAACCCTGGAGAACTCTGAATGGATGCCAAGAAAACCAATTCTACGAATGAAACAGCCCCAGTCTGACTTCGGTAAACGACAAGAACCCTCTGTTTCAACAGAGTTAATCTGGAAGGATAAACACTTCAAAATGCTTTGCCATTTTTAAAGTTTTCATTTCTATAGTTGCCGTTCCCATCCAGGTGTTTTCTCCGAATATCTACAAATGTGTTAAATAACCAAACACCCAGAGAAGAGAGAGTGCACACACCCAACCCATGCCTATAAACAGCACAACCCGCATGTCGTTCATGAGACGGCTACTGGGGAAAAGTTATTTTCAGGGCAACAAACAGCAAATCTTTTGGCCAGCATGGCCACTGAATGATGCTGCCTTTATAAATTGTCTTAAAATTCCACAAAGTGATCACAAAAGCAGAAATCTTCTCAAGAGAGAGATATAAATACTGTAATACAATACCTCCCCAGGTGTTTTTGGACTGCAACTCCCAGAAGCCTTCACCACTAGCTGTGCTGCCCAGGATTTCTGGGAGTTGTAGTCCAAGAACATCTGGGGACCCAAGGCTGGGAACCTCTGGTCTAGAGAACACTAGACAGACTACATCCTCTTCGTATTCACGGATGATAGACTGATAGCCCTCTTCTGAGGATCTGGCTACTGAGACTTGGGATCGCAAAAAGAGAATTGTGTTAATGATCAAAACAATTTCAACCTAACACATCTGCAAAAAATAAATAAATAAAAAACCTTCCACACAAATTCTGGTCATCTGTGGTGTGCATGAAACGTCCCAAAGGAATCAGGCAGGAAAACTTCTGCAGAAGTTGGTTCTTAATTTCCACATATTTCTGCCGTTATTATTTTTGGACACCAAGGATGACAACGGGTGCGTGGGCAGGCAAGCGATTAAAACATTTTTTGAGAACTTGCGTGAACAGATCCACAAGGCAGTTTTCCAAACCGACAGACAAGCAGCTACTCCCAGTGGTCCAACGCTCAAAATAATTCTGTGGTGCCTATTTTCAGAGATTATCCACAGTGTTCCAGTCCTTTTTTTCCTTTCAAAGAAAGTTAACGGCCCAGCACAGCTGGCCTCGTCAAAAAAGAATAGAATCGAATAAAATAAAGGGAACAAAGGAGAGAGGTTTTTGATAAGGCAAACGGAACATGAGAAAGGAACAGATACAAGTGAACGAAAAGGTGAAGACAAGAAAATGAAGCTTGGCGGAGAGCAGAACTTTTAATACAGAGGAAGAGAGCAAATGAAAACAGAGGTCCCACATGGGGAGGGTGAATGACGTCAACCAGAAATACAGGAACCTGCGAAACCAACTCTTATGAAGTCAGATACTTGGTCCATTTCAGCCAGCATTGTCTACTCTGGCTGGCAGCAGCTCTCCAAGGTTTAAGGCAAGACTCTTTCTTAGCCCTGCCTGGTACACCCTGGTGGTCCCCCATCCAAGTATGAACCAGGCCTGTTTCTGCTCAGCTTCTAAAGGTTACAGGTGGCCTATTCCTGCTTATCAACCAAAGGGACCAACATTACACACCCTCAAAGCCCCTAAATCGGGACAGTCCCCTTTTTTTCATCATGAAACATCTGCTGTTATCAAGAAGTTCATTCCTTCTGATGCTTCAAATAAGGCCTATGTCAACTGCGAGACCCAATGAAAGCGGATCCAATCAATGGATCCATTTGTCAACCGAAAAACATGGTGCTCAACCGCTTGGCAAAGTTCATTCTCAGGCACACGCAACGTCGTCGCAAGCAAAAGACGACTGTGGGGCAAAGCAGAGACTAGACTGGAGAGCTCGCAGACATCTCGCCACGAAGCAAAATAAATGGTGGGTGTGGACCTGCTAGTCTTTGCCTAGGCTGGCTAGAGGTGGAGAGCCTTCGGTCATCCAGATGTTTTGAACCACAGCAACTACCACCCAAGGTGTTGAAGGCTCAAACATTCAGAGGGCCAAACATCTGCTCCCCCAGGTAGAAAACAACATCTGTATTGTTCAAGACCTCCTGCGATCCAAAGGCAGAGGTGCTTCTTTGATTCTGAGGGCCAAACTCAGGCCCTCAGGATCTTCTGCTGCTGGCCAGGGCCAAAGGTTGAGACCCAAAGACACCGTTAGGTTAAAGCTTCAACTGCCATTACATCTTAGGGACCCAACTGGGGGAAAACCTGAGGATGGCGGTCTGTGGCCTGCAAAAAGCCAGCTTTGGCCATAGGGCTTAAGGTTCCTCACCCCTGGTGTAAATCCAGTTTCCTGCACAGCCCTCATTCGTCAGCATACACTGGCAGTAGAAATATGGCAATCAGGGACAACTCTACCATTCAGTGTCTTTAGGTGCAGAGACTCATGAAACATGACTTAGGCTGAGAACGGGACAAATTAAGTGCACCAAGGGAAAGGTGGTGTCATACAAGGTCATGGGGCATGCTAACATCTAGAACTTCCACATGCGCCGCCTACACAGGATCAGGTGGGCCCGTGTTGGGCCTCAGGGTTTGCTTCCTAGAACAAGCCACGTCAGTTACACCAGGTTCCCAGCCCGAAGGCACCAGAGCGCTCTCTTCCGAGCACGCAGGCATTATCTATCGGAGCTTGGAGAACAAAGCCCACGGCTGCATTTCAGAACTGAACGAAGGCTTCGAGAAGTGCTGGCACACGCCCTGCCGTGCATTAAAAACAGAGGCACACAACCGGAGTGTGTACACAGGCGCCAATCTCCTTCCACGGCTCCAGACTTAGGTTGCAGGAGCGCAATCAATGTAACTCCCAATAAAAACTGGGCCAATCTTGGACAATGATGCAAATTAAGCCAATGGATGTGTGTGTGTGTATTCTTCTATCAGGGCAGCGAGACATTTCTGTCCCTTCTCTTTAGGAGGCTTGGTTGAGCTTTAGAGATTTCCACCAATTCCATCTCCCATGGCTACTGGGGAAATGGAGAACAGTGACCTTCTTGCTGGAAATAAAATAGCATTAGAAGAAGAGTCCACAGGAACGGAGGTGAGGTGAGGGGCCACAGATATAGAAAAGCACTGGGAACAGGCAGGGGTGGGAGCTGTGGACATACAGAGAAGGCAGATGGAGAGGGAGAAGCCGCCAGGGCTGAGACTTGTTAAACATGAACACAAGGGCCTCAGAATAAGCCACCCAAGATCTTCGTTGGGGCCTTTTCCATGGTGGCACCCAGACGGCACAACCAAGGCTTGTTTGCCACCCCCTTCGATGGCCTGTCAGACATTTATTTAAAATATTTTTACTCCAGCTTTCTCCTTAAAAAAAGGAGCCAAGGCGGCTCGCATCATTAAAAACACAATTATTAAAAAACAGTAAATTATTCAAACACAAAAGAATAATGAATACGGTTATATCGAAAATGTTCGACAGAAGCATGACTAAAAACGGATTTAGAAGCAAACAAATATAAACTATCGTGTGTATTGTCTCCTAGACAGACAGTCGCTCAGGGAAAGCCTGTCTGAAGAGAAAGGTCTTGGCCGGCTTACGGAAGGACAGCAAAGATGGGGCCCGGCTGGCCTCCAGTGGGAGGGAGTTCCAGAGTCTCTGGGAGCAGCCACAGGGAAGACCCTCTCCCGTGTCCCCACCAAATGCATCCGTGAGGGTGGTGGGACCAAGGGAAGGGCCTCTCCTGATGACTGTAACATCAGCTTAGCACCCTAGTATCTCAGCATGCTTTTGATGTAGTTAAAATATCCCTCTATTTATGCCTCCAGATGCCAACTCTTAAGCTACCTTTATCCATTTTTTGCTGTAGACATTTCTTGTTTTTTACTGCGTTATTGTACTGACCATGATAGCTGTCTTCAGGGTCTCATATGGGGGCAGAAGGGCATGACAGAAAATAATAAACAGATCTTTTTGAGGGAGCTTTTGAGAATTGATCAGCCGTTTCAGCAACTTCTAGTTTTACTGTTACAGATGGATGAACTTGAGGTTTTAAATTATCCCCTCCCCTTTTTCCAAATTTGTATTTGTTCTTTTAAAAAAAAAAGGCATAAAGCATTCCAAGTTCTGGAAGCAGCAAGACAGACCATTTTATTTAGAGCTGATGTTTTAGGGTGTGTGTATTTGTTACCAATGTAGGCATTGTTTGCTGTTCATTTTCTACAGGTTTATGATACCAACTGCCTCAAAGCAAAACAATGAGGGTAATAGGCTGAAAACACTCAGTGTTTAGCACATTTAATTTATAATTAGACAGCAAAATCAATTAATGCCAGAAGACGTAAGATGTAGAACAAAGGGCTTGAAGTTTTCATGCAAATTTATAATCTTTGCTTGGAAGTAGAGTTGCATTAGCCAAACACGAGTACAAAAATTATGCGAGTTTCCGAACTCATTTATTTGTGGTCTCTAAGACTAATAGCAAATGATGGTGCATCGCTTCCAGTTTCCCATCAGTAGATAGAAACCACAAGTGAACTAATACATCTTTCCTTTTGTTTACTCTTTTTTGCATTATATACAAAATATGATACAAAAAAAGTATAAGACTTTAAATGCACATATTTGAAAAATGCACATACAAACCTGTCTAAATCAATGAAGAAAATGCATACAAAATGTTTACATTAAGAAAACGGTGTTAAAAAAATACACATATGCATTGCAAAATATGCATCCATGTCAGCACAGACAAAAAATTCCATAAAGTCTTGCAAACAGCTACAAAGCAAGGGCGGGAGGAAAATCCAGGTGAGAATTGGAGAGAAAAACACACATACACACAAAGAAATTAAGACAGGATTTTCTCATCCTTTCTTGCCTCTCCCATGGATCAATCACCCTTGGGAGACTTTCCATGCACCCCAGGTGAGCGGAAGGAAACCCTAAATGGCAAGAGATATGGCAAGTGATAAATCTCTTCCATGCACCAAAAGTGTGTGTGGGGAGGGAGACGACCTGTTCCGGAGACCACGGCTTCCATGACTAGCAACCACACGCCCTTGCTTCCAGCACCTCCCCCATGTTGCAACATCTGCTCGTTTCCAGATGCCCAACTTTAATATAGCAAAAGCGGCAGAAGGAGCGACACCCCAACTTCTCAAAGCGGCTGCAGTTCTATTCTTGAAACTCACAGATGCTGTAAAAACGAGGAGATATATATATATATACCTTTGTGGTGATTCCTCCTTTGTCATATTGTGCTGTTTTTAGTTTGACTGGGCAATATTCAATTTTTTATTATTATTTTTTAAGCTGCATCTTTCCTTATCCGGGCACAGAAAAGAGACTGGCTGTCCTGCAGACCTTCAGCAGATCTTACATGTCGGGAGAGCTGCATGACCACTTTTTTCGAACCACAGAATCCCTCAGGCCGGTGGCCGAAGGTCATGCTGGCTGAGGAACGAGTCTATAGTACAAGTAACTTTGCCTTCTTTTGGCTGTTTCAGTGGCTTCTTTACCAACTCCCTTCAAGAAACCAGACTTCGGGAACACAGAAAGCCCACGTTGAAGTTGATAAATCCAACTTGGTAAGACAGACTGCCTTGTTCCAATCTCCCAAGATCGGTTAAAAACAGAGGCTCCTAATTAGATCGTCCTGCTGGCAAAATCTCCGGCAAAAAAGGGATACAGAGAGAAGCTCATGTTCCCGGTGAACCTTCCCCGAGAAGGCTACACAAGAATAGCAGTTGTTTTCAAAATTTTTGAGAATGGAGGCAGTCGGTGGGTTTCTACTTGGCTACGGGGACTTCTTAGTCTCTGTGTGGCTGTTGCTCTCCATCATCTTCTCCTTATCTGTTTTCCTCTTGTAAAGGAAGTGAAGGGGGACAGAAGCAGTTACTGGGTGACATACAGTACCTCTGGAACAGCAATCAAGGGGGGGAAGCAAGCTCACCCTCTCTAGAAGTCTAAATCTATACTTTCCACCCATGCACAAAGACTCTCCAGAATAGTCTAAAATGTTACAGTTCTAGAAATGTCTGGTGCGGGCTCGATAGCTCAGTGCTTTTAGGAGGTCTCTGCCTGCAGAGCCAGAGTATGGGAGTTCGATTCCCCCACTGGGCCTCCTGGGAGAAGAGCCAGCCTGGGTGGCCTTGGGCAAGCGGCACAGTCCCAGGGCTCCCCCCCCCCCAGAAGAACAGAACGGGGAAGCCACTTCTGAGCATTTTCTCCCAGGAAAACCTTGAAAAGGGTTGCCATAAGTCAGAATTGACTTGACAGCATATGTTATTAGAAATGTCTAGAAACACGGGCGTGTGCCTTGCGGAATTCTTCTGAAAAAGAGAAACAGAAAGCTTCTACGATTCGCTTCCCATTTCAATTACGGTATTTATTTACTTTAAGCAATTCTAATATGTCCTATATAAACCATTCTTGGAGTGAGGTACGAGCTATAAAATCACTTAGCCAAAACAATCTAGAACAATTCAACTGCTTTTCAACAAGAACTGAGAAAAACGAAACCACACTGCAGAGATAAAGCACCTTTTTTTAAAGGACTCTGTTTAAAAATATATTAAAGCCTACATCTTTATCTCTTAAACATGAAGCCAGCTACTGAGTGTACCCACTGAGCTGAAGTCTGCTCTTCTATATAAAAGAACCACAGAAACGAAAAGCCAGCCTTTTAAAGTACCAGCATTTCTTCATCCTTTTAAATCCATGTTCCCTTGAAATTTATGATGAATAATAGACCCAGCACGGCCCACTGTGGATGATGCAACAAGCTAGGTATTGAGAAAACAAAAGTATAATGCCCTCAGCCAGTTTTTTTTTACTATATATACAGAGATTACAACATCGGCTGCTTCCCCAAATCACACACAACTCCTCTACGTCCCGCTGTTTGAGAATCACTGTCTCAGAGCCTGTAATTTAAGCAACCCTAATGCCATGTCATTTATTTATCCTTCTCAGCTTCCTCTTCTGGACCCAGAGCTCAATTAAATCATTCCAGGAACCAAAGTCCAAGATGACACAACGCAAGAGTAGATGATACCTTTCGATGGCTGGATTTTGTCCTTTCTCTTTTTGAAACTGGGGAATCAAGTATGGCGTACTTCCTTAATCCGACAGTCCTATAAATAAATCCTAGTCACAACCTGAAACTTGCCCACCACCTACTGCATAATAGTGGGGGATATATGACCCCTACTCCTGTTGAACTACAACCTCCATCAGCTCAAGCCAGCACAAGTGATAGTGACGGGAGAAGAGAAACATATGGAGGGCCAAATTTTCCTGATCCCTCTAGCTCAGTGCTTCCCAACCTTGGGGTCCCAGATGTTCTTGGACTACAACTCCCAGAGGCCTTCACCACCAGCTGTGCTGGCTGGGATTTCTGGGAGCTGCAGTCCAAGAACATCTGGGAACCCAAGATTGTGAATTACATCTCTAGGAAGAGTCTATCAAACTGTCTATTCACTCCTCATACACTTCATTTTAAAATAGTGACATTGCCTCATTATGGATTTTGAACTTGTTTTTAAGGGACTGGGGCTACCTTTATTTCTTATGCTTCTGAAGTCACCAGCTGAACCCAAACGATGCGTACATAAAATATAGCAACATTACTTATCAAACATGCCTTACCCAGACATTCTGCTGGTTGCAGCAGGATTTTATAAACATATTCTTTTAAAACCAATGAAACTTTATCATTAAGTTCTCTTTTTCACTTCCCCTTCTGGCAGAAACCAACCTATTTCATTACTCACACATGCAGGCATTTGAGGGATTTTACAAACGCAAAAACTCCAAAATTGTGAGTAGACTACAAGGAAGTCATGGAGTTCAGTGGCATTCCGTAAATCAAAATCTATATTGAGTAAATGTGGCGGGTTTCTTTGCCTTAGAAAAAGAGAAAGAATTTATTTTTAGGCTTAATTCTATACCAGAAGAGTGTCAGGAATAAACCTTAAGGTGAGAGGTAGGAAGTTGTGGTTTATGGACAGACGTTTGCCAAAGGCCGGCCATGCTACTGCATGGGCAACCCTAACCACTCAAACTGCCTTCCAAAATTATAGGGAAAGATGTGCTGATTAAAAAACAACAACACAACAACTTTTCTGCATTGGGTACAAAGCTGCCTTCGAAGACGGAGCTCCGAGCAGAATTTACTAAGAAAAGCATAGCTACAAAATAAAATTTGTTTCCACTCTGCCAGCTTATGATTCACTGTTAATGACTGCAGGCAATTGTCTTTACCTCTTCTGTCACCTTCATTTCCTCTTACCTCCAATCTCCTCTTGTCAAGGATTAAAAGAGGGCTATTACTGGAATGTCAACAAATCAAGGGTCTTCCTTGGTTACCAACCAAGAACAAATGTCAAAAGAGACCAGGAACCAGACATGGTAGCCCTGGCAACAGGGAATTATTAAATGTACTTGTTAAAAAAATATCTGTTGCCCAGAATTTAAAGCAGCAATAAGGAGAGAGAGAAAATGCAGTATTGGGAAATTAAAGGCATATTATGGGATATATTAAAGGGCTCTTCTTCAATGATTTATGTTGTTGTTTAGTCGTTAAGTCATGTCCGACTCTTCGTGACCCCATGGACCAGAGCACGCCAGGTCCTCCTGTCTTCCACTGCCTCCTGGAGTTGGGTCAAATTCATGTTGGTCGCTTCGATGACACTGTCCAGCCATCTCGTTCTCTGTCGTCCCCTTCTCCTCTTGCCTTCACACTTTCCCAACATCAGGGTCTTTTCCAGGGAGTCTTCTCTTCTCATGAGATGGCCAAAGTATTGGAGCCTCAGCTTCAGGATCTGTCCTTCCAGTGAGCACTCAGGCTTGATTTCCTGATTTTCCATGATTTATACTGACAGTCAAAAGGGAATGATATTCTAATACGGAAAATCAGTAAGAAATATCTCCAGTCACTAGGGGGCAGACTTTCCTAACCAACACATAGGTTTGTAGTCGCTGCAACTTGAAGCCAGAGTAGTGCAGTTCAAGGGACAGAGTTAGAAGGCTGTCCCCGAACACTATTGTGAGGAAGCATGCAGCTATGGGAAAGGAGCACATAGACTCTGCCTTCAGGGGTCTGTACAGACCATTCCAGGTTTTCAGTGTTATCAAGTTAAGAGCAACTGCAACCAATACAAAGGCAGGCATGTTGGGAACATGTGTGATGGTGTCTCTAAACCTACTTAGTAACTGTAAAAAAAAAAAAATTAAAACAAAACAATTTAACAACATTGTTTTAACAATAAAACTATTAAAGCCATTTGACTACAGGGCATTACTTTTATAATTTTGAATGAAAAAATATACTTTTAAAACTTTCATGATAACTGCGTCTTTTTCTGATATAAGAAACTAAAACTGAAAGTAATACAAAGAGTCTTAAAAGTAACTTTCCAGCTTGTGGACTGTACATAACTTAGATATTCCACTTGAAACACTGCAGTAAGAAAAGAAAATAATGGTGTTCCCTTTTGCATACATGCAACACACACCTCGCACAATTAAATCCCACTCCCATGATCAAACAAAAGAATTGGACGTACAGTAATATTTTGAGAAAGGATTCAGTGCTTAAAAAAAAAAATTATAAGCAAGTCCAATCAGAAAATCTACATATGATTCACCAAGAGAAAGACACTTAGCTACGGTTAAGAGGAGCCGTACGTATTTTTCTGTCCCAAAAATTAACTCACCACAAATAGCAGAATTAAAGAAATCGGGTCTTCTTCTTTTTAATTGCTTGTACAAGCTTCCAGTAAGAGCTAGCTTTTGCTGGCAGGCTTTATCTTCTCACTGTCTAAATGACCTTTTCATAGGCGGGAGGGACATGAAGGAACTTATACAAAGCATCTCTGAAGCAGAGCAAACATTACATGGGCATGGGGCCATTCGGACCCTGTTTACCTTAAAACAAAGGGAGCTCATGCAAAACAAGAGGTGGGCAACATTCTTCAAACACTACCACGCAAGCAAAAAATCAAGTGAGATGCTGGGGGGGGGGGGGGCAGATAATTTAAATATCTCAGTAGGTGATAACTGAGCATGCGCATGCAGTGTTTGTGAATATGTGTCGTATTGGTTGAGTTCATGAAAGGTTCATTTCCCCCTTATCGCGAGAAAGGTGGTCTATAAATAAAACAAATGAGCAACAACAACAACAACAATAGTTTTTGTGGAACAGAAGACTCAAAATGTGGAACAACTTACAATAAAGACCAAAAGAAAAGGACAGAGAAAGTGCTTTGCATGCAGAACGCCTCCTGTTCAGTCACCAGCATCGCCTGTAGGGTGGCGGGAAAAAAATCAATTTTTTTTTTTACAAAAAATCAAATTGATTTAAATCACAATTTAAATCAAAAAATGATTTTCTCCTTTAAAGTGTTAAAAAAATCCATTTTGTTTAATTTAAATTGTGATTTAAAGCATTTTGAATTTGATTTTGAATCTGATTTAAATCCACCCAGATTGCCAGTTAATAAAATCCTGTTGCCAATGATGAGAAAGAGGGTTTTCTGCCCAAGACTCAGGATAGCCGTTGCTGGTCCTGGAAGAGAAGAGAATCACGGGGCGAGAAGGTTCCTTAGAGGCCAGCTAGACCACCTCTTCAAAACATCTTTCCAGTCATCGTGCTTCTCATGAATGGCCATCCAAATTCTAAAATAAGGGGCTTTCGATAAGGGAGTTGCACCCCATGGGCTAATGCCCTCCTCACCAAACCAACCTGTGACCCTCTAAATGGTGATGGACTTCAATCCCATCATCCCTGATCTTTACAAGTGCTGGACGGGGTTCAAAAAGATCTATCGTTGACTGGCCCTGACCGGAGACAAACATCTACAGTGAAACAATTGCCTGATGGTATATGAGCTTTGAAAAACGAACCTTTAAGAAACAGGCATATGGTTTTGATTTAGAGGTGTCAACATTCATAAGCCCAGGCTGCCTTCACTAGCAAACTCAAAGGCAACTGTGACATTTCGAGAAGGCTATAGTAAATACTTTTGCTAATTCAATCACAAAACAGACACAGCGTCCCCGTCACAGATTTTTCTCCCAGGACGGAAAAGAACACAGCGATGATTCATGAGCAGTTTGGTCAATGACCCTGTGATGAGGTTCGTTTTGATCTAAGAGCAGTTCCCCCATTTGGGCGGGAAAAATAGACGGAGACTCCTTTGTAACGTCAACAGATTTATTAATATGAACATTAGGAGAATCAATAACTATCTCCACCGGATCTAATAAACCGAAGTCTTTAAACTGTTCGTAACTTGTCAACAACGGTTCACTTTCTGTTGTACCCTGATTCATGAGGGAGCGGGTCCAAAGCTCTCTTGATCGGTCGGTTTGCGCAGTGGAGTGCTCCTCACGGCACAAATGGTTCCACAACATGGGTGCCTCGCCCAGTCGCCCTCCGGAGGTGGGTTTGTTGAAAGAGGAGTCCGGCCGGACCACCTTCCTCCAGCGACCTTGTCCCCTCGGATACACCACCACTCTCCATTCCAGGGGATCTAGTGGAGTGTCTTTCTTTTGCACCGGGTCAGGATTATTTATTTATTTTATTTATTTATTAAACTTGTATCCCGCCCCTCTAGACTATGTCTACTCTGGGCGGCTCACAACAAATAGAGTAAAACAATTAAAATGAAACAACAATTTCACAACGATGAACGATTAGGAAGCAGACCTCCTGTTTTCAGGTTGGGGAAGTCCTCTAGCTAGCAGTCTTCTCATTCTTCCATAACTTTTCTCACTTTCCCCCGTTCTCATTACTTCTTACTCCTTCTCTATCGGCCTTAATTCTGAATTCCCTCCTCCTCTCCCGATCTTCTATATCCTCCTCCCAGACGGGCAACACTAACTCCTCCCCCTTTTTGTCCTCCGTCTCTTCTACCAAGCAAATCTCTATCTTCCCTTTGTCTTCTTTCACCTCTCCTTTCACTATCTCCTCTCTACTTTCCCTTTCCTTTGATCTTTCTTTCGTAGGTTTCATAGGTAAAGGGGACGGCACACTCTCCGGTTTCTCCTCCTTTTCCATCTCTCTCTCACAGACCCTCTTAGGGTAAGTCTTAGGAATATCTCAAGACTATCCGCTGGAAAGTGTTGAGAGGGAATGTAAGGAGGGACCCAACCTTTCAGGTTTAGCATTCGTATCCCTGGTGGTCATCTGATATCAGGGCTGTACCGCTTCAGACGGTCCTGGATGGCACACTTCAATATGGCACAAAAGGGCGAACAAGCCCTCACTTGTAACAACAGCATCTAATGACATGTTAACCTTAAACCTAGGCTACACAGGAACGCCTGCAGTAATACTTGAAACGAATGCGCCTAGACGCCCTGTCTCATTATGTGCCACTATTTTTCTAGACCAGCACAGGAGATCACAGTTCCAGGAGACAGCGTGGCCCAACTTGAGCTCACCGGAGAGAACATGGGATATATACATAGCACCTCACGAGTTGCGTGCCCCTGAGGTGCTGCATCAGGGCTGCTCAGCCCAGCCAGTGTTGCTGTCCATTTGCTTCCGGTCGTGACCAGAGCCCTGTGCGCATGGGGCGAGGCCCCCGCCCAGTGCGCTGGAAAATTAGAGGGAACGTTGACACATAGCCAAAAGATAAGCAATATTTATTTGTTTTGCTGTGAAGAACTCTTAAGAACTCTCACATCTTGTCTAGTGCCCTTATGCATGCTGCTACAGCAGCCTGTCCTAGCCTTTCAAAGCCCCAAGAAACAGTCTGGAAACCCTAACGCAAGGGGTGTCTCATCAAAGAGAGAGCACATAAATTTATTGGCCAGTATCCTATTGCAGATTTACACCGCATAAGTGTACCTGTATAAATCACAGCAGCAAACTGCGAGTAACAAAGGAGCCACTGCTTGTATTCTCAGCCATATGCCAGTTGTGCAACTTGGCACTTGACTGCAAATGCAATCGGCAACTTGTTAATCGCCACCAATTCACCATGATTTACACAATTACACTTACACCACCAGAACTCCTGCAAGGGGGGTGGGACTTTTCTTTCTTTCTTTCTTTCTTTCTTTCTTTCTTTCTTTCTTTCTTTCTTTCTTTCTTTCATAGCAGCCTACATCCAAGTGTGTACTGTGAATTGGTAAAGGACAGAGACAGAAGCAGAAAGCGTCTGATACAAACAGTCCATACATACTGACCTCCTGTACCTTTCGAGGTTCCCAGTTCCAACAACCACCACAGGCAGTCAAAGCTAGGAAGCTTCGTTTCAAAGCTCACCTCCCCTTCTCCATCCCAAACACAGAGAAGAACTAATGTCATCCAAGAGAACAACAATCTTATATCTAAAAAAAGGTGAGATGCTAGCAAGGCTGGGAGGCAAGATATGAATCACAGACTAACGTCCACAGACTGCAGCTGCCTGTAGCAACCGCCCGAGCAGGGGGCTGCTGCAAGGGTATGGGAACGTCAGGTAGCTCCCCAATGTCATGAGACGGCTGCTGATTTGCAAAGAAATCCCAGCCCCCTCCCCACCAACAAAAATGAATGGAGGGAATGCTACAAGGATCATTTTCAAACATGCTTCTTAAATTCCCCGGTTCATTCACAAGAACCTCTCTGTTGGAGACACCCGTCACTGGAAACCCATGTCAACAGGGTCCCTGCGGTAGTACCTTTGGTTCTGGCTATCTCTGAAGGACCACTCTATATATCCAAATAAATAAATGAGTTTGAAGGTTGCCTGTCGGCTGCCGTGTTTCAGGAAGAAACTTTCGGCATCCCACTCAAATCACAGGAGAAATAAACAGAACGCCTCTCTCACACACACAATTCAAGGCTATTAACGATTGCAGATGCATGTACGCCAAGACATTTGTTTTTAGGATTTAACATCCAAAGTTCTCTAGGTCAGACATAAACCCCAAGAAGTTCGGGGAAGCTTACTCCCAAGTGAGTATTGATACAGGTATTTCAGCTCTGAATTACACACAATGCCACAGCACAGTGGTTTAGGTCTCTGGCTGTGGAGCCAGAGGTTGGAAGTGGACTTTTCCCATCTTGTCTCCTAGACAGGCCTTGATGATCCATAGGATCCCTTCTAGCTGTGCAGTTACGAGATGATGAGATAAAACAGGCAGCTAGCCATATACATTTCCTGCACCCTTGGGAAGAGAAACGAAGAAAATCTAGATGACAAGTCTGCAAATTACTTTTTAAAAAAATGTTTTGCCAAGTGTCTTAGAGCAGCCTGCTCAAGCTGGTGTTCCCCAGATGCAATGACCAATCCTCCACCTCACCCTTAACCACCATGCCCTAGGTTGGATGCTTCTTAGTGACTTCATGGGATGGGGGGCACAGTTAAACTCAAAAGGAACTTTAATAAAACCCCAAAATGTGAATTAAACTTGGCTGCACCTCTCCGGGGCTCCCCAAGAACCATATCTGGTGAGCTATGCCTTGTTCTTCGGATCTAAATCAGCTGTCGGACCAGGTCTCCGTCAATAAACCAGGACTGTTCACCTGAACGTCAGAGCTGTAAGTAGCCTGGTTTGGGTCGGCGGTGAGATGTCACGACTGGTTTCCTGAATGTTCAAGCAAACTGGTTCCTCTTCTCCCTGCACCCACCCAATAAATCAGACCGATCAGAGGTGAGGGTGTTGAGGTTAAAAAAATGTTCCTCTTGGCTCAACTTCTGCGAGAATCTTTGCAGGGTGGAATACAGGCAGCATTCAAAATCTAGCACTTTAAAAATAGGGTGTGCCTTGGTCTAAATCTAATTTTAGCCCAACTGGAAAAGCGCCCCTGACATGAATAATATTTATCAATCAACACGAACGCACGTCCCATTGATTTCCATGGGTCTTTTTGAGTTAGAATTAAAATCGAGGTTCGCTCCTAATCTCTAGCTTCCGCGACCATTACGTTTTCAGCCAGAAAGGGAAAAATCCGAGGGTCTCAGTTTTCCCCTGGTAGACGTGAGCCTCACTTGAGATAGACAACCAAGCAAAGAACTGCTTACAGGCTTGCTCTAAAAGGAACTGGCAAAGTTTAACAAGGGAGGCAGGAAAAATCCCCCCCCTGCCCCCGAATCAGAAAGCTGCCAAGGTAACCCTCTGCATGGATGGAGCTTTCCACAAGCCTATGTAAAAGTTTTATTTTGGTGACATGTAAACACTCTGTGGTCTACTGCTGCTGCTTATAGAGTCATCATGGGGCTGAAACCAGCACAGCTGAGGTGCCTGTTTTGTTTCGCATACTGTTTTCATACACACATGCGCGCGCACGGAATGAATCACCAGCTAGGTAAACAGGCAAGTCCTTCAACCAAGCCTTAAGCTGTAAAAACCAACCAAAACACCTTTTCTTGGGAATGACAGCTCGGAAGAAGAGACAACTAAGGAGTATCAACTAGGCTGCCGAAACAGCTCACATCACTAAGCAGATGTGGCACGTTCAGGTGCTTCTGATTTTCAAGGAGAAATTTTGAAACCTGATTATATATATATATACAGAATAGTAGAAACAAAGGCATTAGAGAATGCCTTTGTTTCTACTTGTGACAGACTACCGTATCTCAAAGGCCATGAAACAACATCAACTGGTTTCAAGTCTGATTTGTGTCACTTGCCTCATATCTCCAGAAGGTCAGCACAACCTTGCAAGGAAGTCAACAGAAGAGACAACTTGTGGACCGATACTAGTCCTTCACTCAAAGGAAGCACACCGCAAACTTCTGCAAGAAATTTCCTGCCTGGTGGTTGCCTGGATGTTGTTACTATTCGCCCCAGGAGATTAGCTTCTTACAAGCTTGGACACACTGGTATTTGTTCCCCTCCCCCTTAGCCTTTCTTCAATCACCTCCTGCACTATATGAATTTCAAGCCAATTTTAACATCTTGTATTTTCTTCATTTCCCTTTTTAAAAGATCAAGAGGTTAAGTTTCACAATGAAAATGCAACGAGATTACAGCGTGCGGAAGCCCAAATGAAAGTTCACCTCCACTGCTCTACTGATAGATTTCCATTGCAGAGTATGATTTGATTTAAATCAAGGCAACTATATTTCTACTTGGGGTCAGACCTTTTGAAACAATTAACAGCAACCATTAGGGGAAAAAATACGTAACTGCTTACCACATTAAAATTAAGGGCACAGACAAATTCTGCCATGGCTGATTTTAAGAAAACTTCAAACATTTTTGGAAAACTTCAGACCACACACACATGCAATTGTGAGAGTGACAGCTGAAGAGATCCACTGATTTAAAATTAAATCTTGGCCTTGGATTGCTGGGGTCATTTCATATAAAAATAATAGCAATCATCATCATAGAACTGCAAAGTTGGAATGGACCCTATTAGATCATTGAGTCCGGACCGTGTCAAGGAGGCTCCATGGGGGGAATCGAACTCCCAACCTTTGGCTCCACAGCCAGAGGCCTAAACCACTGAGCTATCCAGCAGTTTATTATATATTATATCCCACCTTTCCTCTACTAAGCTCACAGTGGCAAATGCAGTTCTTCTCTTCTCTACTTCTGACATCTCAACTGAGAGATCCTAACTGGCCCAAGGCCACCGAACTGATTTTCACAGCTAGAAACCAGCTCTAATCCAAAACTCTAACCCCTACACCACATTGCCTCTCCTTATAGATCAAGTTCCTTTACAGGCTAATTTAGTAAAAGTATAATCTCACCAAAATGCCCAAATGAGACATTTTCAATGTGTGGAAAACCCTGTTTCTCCCAAAACCTATGTTCTTTAGAAAAAGTCCCAGAAAACGGTAACATGCAAGGTATAATAATTTACAATACGGTCAAACCCAGAATTCTCAAGAATTTATACATCTGTGACTAGAGCAACCTTGGTTCTGTCAGGATTTTCTGCACCTGTTTCAGAAAAGGAGCACAAAGATCACAAACACAACATTAGGAACACAACAGTCACACTCCCTGTTCTATCAAAGTAACACACAGGCTGCTCGAGTCCAGCCACGACCGTAAGGCAAAGGGCAGATTTGATTCTAAGAGAGAGGCAGACCAAACCAGCTTCCATCCCATAAGGAAGTAGGACCTTCGGAGGCTGCTTCATGTCACGCCATTGGAAACAAGTGAAACCCGGGGTCCAAAGGGCTGCCGTCGAGGCGGGAGGGAGGGTGGTCTTCCTCCATCAGGTGCTGCATCTGCCTCATCCTCTTCCAGGGCAGAGGTCCAACCAGAGACTGCTTGACTAGAGAGCAGAGGAAAACGGCAAAGCGGAAAAATGCCCGCTGGCCAAGACTCAAGAGCCGGCGCCAAAGGGGTGCAACTAGAGCGGGGTCGGCGGCCAGCTGCGGCCCACCATCCCGACCACTCAAGTCCCGTTCGCTTCCGAGAAAGCAGAGGGTTGCAGCCCCAGCGCCATCCACTCTCACCACCCTGTCTCGGTGTCAGAAATGGGCAAGCACTTTGCACCGTTTTTGCTCCGACAGGCATTGACAGCTCAGCAGGGAGGAAGGGGAGGGGGAACGTACTTGGCCGGATCCTTCCCCTTCTGCCTTCCCAAGGTGACAGGGGTTTACAAGCCGGCCTCTGCTCTCACCCTACCTCCACCTTTCAGGCTTCCCCTGCAAATTCACTGTCACGGGAAAGAATGATCCACGGGCAGCCCACAGACGGCTCTCTCTGGCCAGGCCCCCTTGGTAGCTCGGTGCTCGTTCTGGACTCTGCACACGCCCACCCAAACACACACACACATACAATAACAATCAAGCTGCTACAGTCTCACCAACAGGCATGCCAAGGTTCAATCCTGCCACCTGCCTCTCTCCTTCCTCCAGGGCTCTCGTGATCATTCATTCTCCACGACTTCTGCCCTTAAACCCTCTGACAATCCTGGCTCTCTCCTCTCGCCGACAATGTCTTCATCTCTCTGCTTCCTCTGCCACTTTTCATTAAGGATGCCTAAGGACCAGCCTCCCCACCGTCTCCCTTCTGCAGGTGTATGCAACCTCAAGGCTTCCACACGTGTTTCCCTGAAAACCCCCCCCCCTTTGGGATGCTTTCAACACAATCCCCACCATCTCACTCCAATCGGTTCGGGCCTCCGTCTGGACTGGGTCTGTCTTACGTGCGGTCATGTTGACTTGCGGTGACCCTAACGGGGGTTTCCAGCAGAAGTGAAATATTTTCAGGGGTGGTTTTACCAGAGCTACCACTTCCCCACAAATTTCCATGGCTGAGTGAGGATTTGAACACATCTCTCCACACACCTCCTTAGCCCCATGGGTTTCCAACACCGAGCCTTCTGACTCCTGCCAAAAAAAATCCGTTTGTACCAGGACAACTCAGGGCTATTTCAGTTTTCCACCCACTCCTCTGATTCTAGTTTCTCTCTCCAGATTCTCCCACAGCAGCCTAGCTTCTAGCCTACAGCTCACCAGGCCTTTTCCAGATTCTGGTGCTCTCTGCTTATTCTCATGATTTATTCCAAACATCACCACCCCTAGGCTCTCTCTCTCTCCCAAGGCCTCAAATCCTCCTTCCCAGAGCCTCTCCCAAATCCCTGAACCTACAACACTGAGCCCAGCTTCGCTGATCTGAAGCCCCTTCCTCGTTGTGGACTGCCTACGTACTGGAGCAAATTACATTTACAGGAGCCACGAGCAACACCAAATCCCCCAGTGTATGACCACACACTCTCTCACAGCACCCTCCCGTCAGTCACATCCACAACAAACTCTTCAGGAAGGGTCACTCCGGTTTGTTGACTTCCTTCACCCAATGACTCTCAGCACCAGGCACTCCATGGCCAGCTCAATCACCAAAGTGATCCCTTAAATGCCCAAACAGAAATTTTATTTTTTTCTACCAGAGGGGTCTCTGCCAAGCCCTGCTTTAGCCACAGCTATCAACTGGTTATCCATTATCTTCATCATTCCACAATATTTTGCCCCACAATTTTTGACATTTTGCCTTTTGTTTCCCTTTTCACGTTGCCAACTGAAAACAGATTTATACGGCCACCCCTTTGTAAAACCCATCAATATCAGTGCCTGAATTATGGGGTGCTGGTGGTAAAAAAAGGTCTTCACAAAACCCGCAGTCTCCCATGTTAACCAATGCAGAGGCCTCATACATTCTGAAGGCAGACGGCTCACGTGTGTTAATCTGTTTATCTATGCTTTGATGTACCTCTCACCCACACACTGCCTTCGAGAACAACAACCACCGTCAAGCCCTGTCACTCCACCAGGACAGTTAACGGCAACAATTAAGCCCATCACCTTTGCATTTAGATTACATTTCACAATTCCCTCTTCTCCTAGGTTTGTATCCCAGATTCTTTACTGATGTTTTTCTCCCTGTATCTGATAAAAGGCAATACACTGCCCTTTTTACTTATATGTGCCAAACCAAACTTGGCAATCAGTCAATGTTTATTACACAATCAAAAGATCATTGCATAAGAAAATAAAATAAAATCAGATAAAACAATCCAAAAATTGTTACATTAAAAAAGGTCACTTAACACTAGACCTGTACAGTTTAGAAGGCTTCACATCAAGGGTATCCACAAATCTACATGCTAAAATAACACAGGGAAAAAAAGCTGCTGGGCAGCTCAGTGGTTAAGCATCTGGCTGCAGGTTAGGAGTTCAATTCCACATTGTGTCTCCTGGGAGGAGAGCCAGCCTGGGTGGCCTTGGGCAAGCTGCACAGTCCCAGGGCACCCCCCCCCCCCGGAAGAAGGGAATGGGCAGCCACTATTGAGCACTTTCTCCCAGGAAAACCTTGAAAAGGGTTGCCATAAGTCGGAATCGACTTGAAGGCATGTTATTATTAGTATAAAAATAAAACAATGATAAAATACATATCTTACTTTTACTTCCAGTTCAATTAAGATGCCCAGGAGACAGTAATATAATATTTGGAAACCTGTAGCATAGAGTTGCAGTATTTTCTGTCCAGGCCACTATATACAGTGTATACATTACATAGTGTATACACTACATATCTGTGTGATCCAAACTTGTCCATCTTTCCTGTGGCCATATTGACTCGACAAAACAGCAATGGGTCTTTCTGGCCCTCTAAAACTCAAACCCTGGTCCTGCTTACTAACTCATTGAAGGATGATAGTATTCCCAAGCGTCAACTGCCAACTTATACAATGTTTTGACTCAGACAAGACTCATGAAATTGACCCCCCCCCGCCCAACCCACTGAGTTCTTCTATTCAACAAGCCAGATCTCAGCAGCCTTGCCCCACATACACACACCCCTCAATTGCTCGCGTCCCACCCAGCAGCATGCCACGGCTTCCATCACAGTGCCACGCTGGTGGGCAGCCTGAGCCACATCCATCCACACCACGCATCTGAATACCCCTCCTTGCACAAACACACACCAGTCCCCGTCGTGATGAGCACGGATGGAGTTCTCTTAACTGTCCAAGAGGCTTCAAATATGGAACCTTAGGAGAAAGGGACCTTGGGAGAGGCCTTCTCCTTGTCTGGCCCCGAACCTTCTTCTCGGCCTTTATCTGCCCACATCCTAAGCCCACATTCTGGGGGCAACCACTCACCGTGCCCCCCCCCCCCCCAAATCCTCTCTCTCTCTCTCTCCCAGCAGCCATCCTGCCACAGCTCAACACCCCCTTCCGGACAACCACCAGGCACTCATCCACACCACCACCACTACTACCCCGTCAACAGCGCAGAAGGGCAGCTCCTGCTCTCACCCTGGCCTACCCCGCAGGGCTGTAGGGAGGACCAAGCGGAGAGCAGCAGATTGGCAGCTACCGTCTCCAGTTGTGGGGCGCACATTGGCGCGGGAATGTAAATAAGAAATCAATCCTGCCTCATCTTCCAATAAAACCCCAAGTATCCCCCCCCATCCTCTTGGTGGCACACCTGTCTATTTGCATGCCTCGTTAGCTTAACACCCCCCCTTCCCAAAAAAACACACAGAGAGAGAGAGAGAGAGAGACTGAGAGAGAGGGAGAGAGAGAGATCACCCCCCTCTGGCTCAGCCCATAAAATGATGGGGCTGGAAGGGGCCTCTAAGGCTATCGAGCTCAACCCCCTCCTTGATGCCAAGACCTCCCCCCACCCACTTCCCCCTCATTTGCATACCCCCCCCTCATTGGCCACCCCTTGGCCCCCCTGAAGCCACCTGCCTTCCCCCGAGACGCCCCTCCCCCACAGGCCCCGCCCACCTGCCTTCCACTCACCCCGGCGCAGGGCCTCGTCGTAGGTGAGGAAACCGATGCGGGACTCCTTGTTGCCCATCGCGTCGCCCTCAGTCCATGGCGGACCGGGCCGCCGCCGCCGCCGCTTCCCCTCCCGGCTCGCCTCCGGTCCTAACGCCTCCGCCGCCTCTCTCTCTCTCTCCCGCCCCGCCTGGCCTCGCCTAGCGCCGCCGCCACCACCACCGCCGCCTCCGACTCCTGAGGAGGCGAGTCGCCCCGGCCGCCACCGCCGCCTCCATGCCGAATCACGTGACGTCGCCCATTAACTGACTCCGCCTCCGCCTCTTCTTCTCCCGCCCCCCTCTCCGCCTAGGCCCCGCCCACCTCCCGAAGGGGCTGTCACGTGTCGAGGAAAGTGGGAGGGGGCGCGTCCCTATAGAGGTAAGGAGGCGAAAGGAGAGAAGGTGGGCTGGCGCCTCCTCACTTCCGGCATCCCTTCGAGCCGGAAGGAGGGAGAAAAGGAAAAAGGCGGCGGCCGTTTTAGAATAAGGCAAGCGTGGAAGAGGAACGTTCCTGTGTGGTTGTGCGAGGCTGGGCCGTGTGTCTCTGTGCACACGCACACAAGCACGTTGGTAAACAGCACCTATGCGCCCGCGCACGCGCACACACACTTATGAGAGCGATGCACAAACAGGCCTCCACCCGATCCACTACCCCATACGGGGTGTCCCTTTATGTGTGTGCGATCCTACTGCTAGAGTACGTAGTAAATCCATTTGCTCCGTTGCTTAGATTCTGTTAGCTCAGTATATGTGCTGTGGTTGGGACAACAGAAGTGACTTGAAAACACACAATTACTGGTGTATTTATGTCGATGGCCGTGTGTGTGTGTGTGTGCACCTTTGTTCAGAAAATGAGGTGCGTGCACACATACATGTCTTTTTAACTGCGAGTGTATACATCAGGACAGCCACCCCTATATACGCTTCTCAGTAGGTAGAAATAAAATTTTGAATTGACGGATCTAGCCAATCCCAATCTTGATGGGGAGGTTGGACGTCCTAAAGGAGAAATAAAGCGTGTTAATGCATGACCCAGTCGGTAGCCTGACTCTTGGGAGTTCATTTGCGCCCTCGCGCTCCGTTGGGAACCTGAAGTGTACAACCACTGCTGTTTGACAGCGCCCTCTTCCCCCTTTGGCGCCTCCTTCCACGGGCTTTGCGCGTCACGTGATAGGGGCGGAGCGCGCCGTTATGGTCTGATCCCGGCGAAAGGAGAGAGAGCGTTTATTTAGCCTAAGCCGGCCTGGTATTCTGAAGCCCATAGAGATAGAAAAATAGAGTGGCCCGGTCTTGAGCTGATACTAAATATTCCTGGGTCCCAAACCTGATTACTTGCGTGCCGTGTTTTCACCATAAAGTGTTGCGCTATAGATTTATAAAAAAGTGACAGCTCTTATGATCCTTATTGCCTTGGTGAAGACAGCTTCCGAGTTCCACTATAGCTCATCTGGTGTCCGTCTACCATCCATCTCTATGGAATTACCAGTCGGAACTCTATGGCACCCTAAAGGAAAGGCGGCAGCCATCTTATATTACGAGTAGGAGAGCCGGCAATTCACACCATAGAGATCCCAAAATAGTAGAGTGACACGCAGTAGACACCTTCTCAACCTTAATGCACAGTATTACCTTCCGTGTTCAAATTAAATTAAAGATACCTAAAGATATCTGTGGAAGCTGGAAGTGCTACAATGGCAGTCCAACTGGTCTAGAGAACATCAGGTTCAGAGAGGCAGGTGTCATGGGTACAGCAGGGTTACAGGTGGGATTCTGACATATAGGGGTGAATTCCAAGTCCCATCATCCTCTGTCTACCTCAAGGGGTGTTGTCACCATAAAAGAAGGGAGAGTAGAATCATGTATAGCAGCTACCTTGATAACTTGGAGGAAAGGGCAGAATACAAAATACTTGTATTAAAAAAAAAAGTCTGCAGGCATTAGAACGCAAATCACGTCCTTTCTAGCATTATTTTAGATGAAGACAAAGACATATTTACATTTTTATTTACACCGCTTACGTGCCCCTTTTTATTTTGAGCTAAAGAATAAGTGTGGGACTGAGAATTAAAATCAATACCAAGACAACAAGCCATCGTAAAATCAATTCACTACAATTCACAGAGAAAGAAAGAGAGAGAAATATAGATCATGCAAGCCCCATCAAAAGCTAAAACAACAATAAAATTTTTGAGATGTATAGATTTAACTGGATAGTCTTTAAGCTGCCAAAACAAGAATCCTTGATGTTGCTGTTATAAAAACTATAACATCGGGACCCCTGGAAAAACTAAACTCTCACAAGCTATGAAGGTTTTCTCTTTTTTTTTTTTAATCTTTCAAAAATGTTTTCAAGAAATAGGGAAAAAACATAATCTCATAGGGTTGAAAATTTACCCAGAATGATGATAGCTTTTGTAATGTGCATTCACTTTAAACAGTTCACAAATAAGTATCATGGTTGTCACATTTACTTCTTTTTTTAGAAACAGAAAACTATTTTTTCTCTCTCATGGTTAAAATGATAACATGGAAAATCTCTTGGGGTTTTTCTTCCTGTAAAATGCATTTTCTTTAACAACTAGGAGTATACACTTCTCCACAAACTAGATTTAATGTAAGTATATAGATACGAAAGATGAAAACAGATTAAATCTAAACTTCTAGGAATTTGTGTGAGAGGTAGAACTCACCAGGAGGAATGTTTGAACACCCCAGAAGATGATGGAGAAAACACTGCACCTTATTTCCCCATATGAACTCGTTATTTTACTATTTACTATTTATTAGTTATATAACCCCTGCCTGTTCTCCAGTGAGCTCAAGGCAGCATAAAGTGACTCTCCTCCTCACCATTATCCTTGCAAGTGTCTCAACAGGTAGATCAGGCTGAAAAGACACGAGTGACTTGCCCAAAGCTACCAAGTCCCATCATCCTCTGTCTACCTCAAGGGGTGTTGTAACCCTAAAATACAACAATGAATGTCATGGATCCACAGAGACCAAACCTAAACTCTGTGTCTATTATTCTTAAGACTACGCCACCCTGGTAAGTGCCTCCAACATCTGTTTCAGTGGTGGTGCCGACTGAAGCAAGGGCCAGAATGAGCACGCGAGTTCCATCTTTCAACCTCCAGTTTGTATTTGCTGCTTGAGACTTTACTTGGAGAGAGCTTGCTTTGACTTCACCACTTTTTTGTGCCCATGCGGCCATTGTATTTCTGGACCTTTTCTGCAAGAGGACACGCAGGTTGTCCAAAGTTTTGTGGTCCTCTGGAGGTCTGAACAGACCTATGAAAAATTACTGATTGAGAAGTAGAAGCAAAACATCTCAGTTCCAGAATCTCATCCTGAAAGTTACATCTGCCTTTGCCCTTTCTTTACATGTTCGCTTTGGAATCCGACCTCCACCTTGCACAGCTTTTGTATTTATTTTGTTCACACATCACACACATCATGGAAAGCTGTCTGATAAGAAACAGCAGGCTCATTTTAAAACAAACATTTACACTGTAAGGAGATAAGATTAAAGCTGGGGACTCTTACAAGGACCTCATGGCTTTCTTCTTTCTTGTTGAACTATGGCAGTGAAAACTAGCATTTCTAGCTATTAACGAGAGTTTGGAGAACTCTGAGTCTTCTTTTTTTATTCAATTCAAACTGTTTCAACCCAGCTTCAAGCTTTTCCAGAAAGAACAGATTAGCTGGAACAGAGAATACTAGACAAATCAACCCAAAACTAGTGCAAAGCATGTAAAGCATATGGATAAACTCTTTTAAACAAGTAAAGACAACTATTATAGCTAATTTGAGTAACAGGAAAGTAATATTTGTTTTAAAAATGGCAATGAACTACTTTAGAGGCTTAGAACTATACGTGTAACTAATTCCTTTTTTAAAGTAACTTCCTAGGCTATGCATGACAACCCTTTTCTTAAAAAAATCCTTGATGTGCCCCCACTACCTCTGTGAATTTTGAAAACAGAAACAGCTTCAAAAAGTTACTTTTTAAAATTACACTCCCTAGCAGGTGTGGCCAATTAATACTTTTTATCTTCCTTCTCGCATTCTGTTCCCCATTCCTCAAGGGATAGATGAACGGTTGACGGAAGTTCAAAGAGATCTGAAAGAAGGAAAAAACAGAAGTGTCTTCTTGAATCACCTTCCAGGACAAGCCAAACCATGACCTTCATAAGCAGCCTTACATCACAGGAGATAATATGGAAACAGATAAGGAAACAGAGAGTCAGGGAATCAGCCCGCTTTCACAGCTGGGCAAATTGCAGAACCTGTTTCACTGGCTGTTGGATGAAATGTTTGCTCAGGCTGAGTCCCACAAATGGAAGAAATTGTGATTTTGGAAACCTGTAACTTGTAACTGGGGTTGGCAACTAGCAGCCTGCCTGCTTGATCCGGCCTGGAAGGCCATTTTCTCTCAGTTCTACAGGGTTTTCTTTCCAACAAAGGTGTGGCAAAAGCACAGAGTGTTTTAAGTGTCGGGAACAGAATTACCGCCCTCCCCCCATATCGCGAGAAAAGCAGCCTGTAAAATAAACAGAAACACACACAGCAAGATTGCATGCACTAATTCTGCCGAGATTTATTCTATTTCTCCTTTCCCTCCTAGATTTTATGCCTGCAGCAACCATCTGAAGCAGGGTCGGCTGAGCTAATATATTGACCCAAGCTGTAAGGTTGAGTGGGGATTTGTAACTGGGGCATGCTGGGGCTAGTCTAACATGTTGACCACTCCACTAGGCTGGCCCAAACGTGGGAGAAAGACTGGCACCAGAGGAAGAAGGAAGTTCTCCTCTCCCTGATAATACAAAGAAGCACTTTCCAACGTCAATAAGACACCAGGCTGGTTCTTCCTCAAATGAGTCACCGGTAAATTAAAAGGGCGAAAGTCTCACACGTTGGTGAGCCAAGCAAGGTGGATCAGGCCAAAAGAAGTGGCTTAAGTAATTTCTATTATTGACGTCTGTGACAGTGTTTCTCTTTACCTTTCCGGCAATTAATTTAGTTTTCCCAAACATCTGATAATGGACATTCTGTGCTCCTGAATTCAATATCAGTCTGCTGTCCTCGTCTACTGCTCGGCAGTTTAAGTCTCTGGCTGAGGAGCCAGAGGTTGGGAGTTCGATTTCAAGAGTGGCGCGCTTCCCCTCGGCCCGATTTATAACCAGACCTGTCTGAGATTTGCAGTCTTTTGCCATAGATTTTCTCTTGGAGAAGGGGTGGCAGAAGTTACATTCTTAGATTTACAGAAGTTATCCAGACAAGAACAAGAGGCTCAGGTTAAGAAGGAGCATCTTGTACTGTATTTGCCTGGATCACATTAAACCGCCTCTCCCTTTATTCCATCCAGCGGTTCCGGACCTTGGCTCCCCAGATGTTCTTGGACGGCAGCTCCCCCAAGCCTTCCCCACCCACTAGCTTCGCTGGACAAGAGTTCTGGGAGTTGTAGTCCAAGAACATCTGGGCTACCCAAGGTTGGGAAGCACCACTGTCCTACACCAACAATAAAATGATCCCATCCAACTTTGGAAGCTAATCAGGATCAGACTGAGTGCCTAATAGGATGGGATACCATTCCTCTCTAGGAGGGTCAGGGAAAGAATTGTGTCTGAAATTCTTCAGGGAGATGGACCAGTGGTTCAGGAGAAGGCAGGGTCCTACGTATGTTCCTGTATTCGAAGTCCAAGTCCAAAATTCAAACTACTTCCCTAGGCTACCTATACTGCATGGTGCAGTGGTTTAAGTATCTGGTTGGGAGTTCGATTCCCCACTGTGCCTCTTTGACAGGGGGCTGGACTTGATGACCCATAGGATCCCTCACAGCTCTTCAGTTCTATGATGATGATGATACAAGCCAGTGTTGTCATGGAATCAAGGCTCGCAGGCTTCACGTGCTGGGACTTTTTAGTAAATTAAGAGTGAAATTCTGCCCTTTTCCTTATGGGGGATCCTTTTCATGCAACATACTTGGGAGAGACCTGATCTTGGTCTGGGCCGTTAGGATCCAGTAGCTGGACAAAAGACCTGCACCTGGGAAAGATGGAAACTGAGGCATCTGGTTTGTTGTTAAAAACCAACAGATCAGCCTGCATTTTGGGACTGAGGTGGGGCAATGGGGTGAGGTGACGTGTGGGGCAATGGGATCTGAAACGACAACCGGCTGCATGTCAGAATTTTCTATTTAAAAAGGCATTTCAAGAGACCAGCAGGGAGAGAAGGGCAAAACTGTAAAAAAATAATTGCGATTGAGGGTGCATGAATTAAAAGTGTCAAAGCGTAAGAGAGAAAATGTTGAAATGCAAGAGAAGCAACCCAGAGTGGAGAGCTGCCTGAGGCCAGTGGCCTCAGGACCTCTAAGGTCCAGGGGGAAAGCGTGGAGGCTTTTGAAAGGGAAGACTTCTTACAAGCTTTGAAATGGAAGAAAATAAGCTGTCGAGGGACTTGGAGGTGAAGAAAATGGACCGAAAAAGCACAGTGACCTTTGAGAAAGAAATGAAAAGGAGAGGATTCTGGATTGGATTGGATTCCCCCCCCCAAATGAAATCTGATAAATGTTAACTCTAGCACTGCCTGCTGCAGAAAGATACACCAAAACGTGGAAAGGCGTCGTGTAATAAATCAATATCAGGCAAATTCAGTATTTAGTCAGAAGCTACTTCTGTGACCCATTTTCAGTGTTGGTAATTCTCCTGCTTAAAATGACTGAGAGGGAAAAAAAGAAAGAAAGAGTGGTTCTCAGAAACAAATACACAAGACTTTTCATGCACTTTTATTTTTAAAAATAACTCTTATATATTGCAGAATAGCCAAAATCCACCAGCTCTTTCTGGCTGTTGATAAGACTGCTGGTGGCCGATGCGTGTGCATATGCGTTGGAAGGGGAAAACAGAAACAGTCTCCCAGCTATTTCCCTAAGACCACCCAATATTTTTCTCTCAGCTTCACAGCCTGTCTGGTACCTCACCCCCCAAAAAAAACGCTGACCTATTGTTCTGAAAGAAAGCTGACAAGAAAATATTGATTTCTTTGAAATATGGTGCTAAAGGAGAGCTCTGCGGATACCCTGGACTGCCGGAAAGACAGGCAAGGGGATCCTAGATCAAACCAAGCCTGAACTATCTCAGGAGGCAAAAATGCTGAAGCTGAGGCTGCCCTACTTTGGGCACATCCTGAGAAGGCAGGATTCTCCAGAAAAGACAATCATGCTGAGGAAGGTGGAAGGCAGCAGGAAAAGAGGAAGACCAAATATGAGATGGACCGACTACCTAAAGGAAGCCATAGTCTTGAGTCTACAAGAGCTCAGCAGAGCTGTGAAGGACGGGATACTTTGGAGATTGTTCATTCATAGGGTCGCCATGAGTCGGAGGGACAGATTTGGAGCATGCTAGCGTTTGTTATGCTCTCCCCCTCAAAAAAGCACACTTCTTAAACTTTGCAGCTGCCTGCCTCTCCATCCCCAGCAGTAAAAATAAAACAACCACCAGTTAGGTCACTGACAACTCGCTGCCGTTCAACAACCCCCTCATATCTACTGCCTCACTCTACCCAACAGCAGGGCCGGCCCCAATGGAGAGCATCCCTTGAAAGTATCCTGGTTTTGTTCAAAGCAACTCTGATCAGGATTTCAAATCTTTGTTGAATCTCTGTTTCTCTCAAAGCTATCTGAAGAGCCCAGATTTCCTTGTTCAGACCCCCACGGCCTCCCTCTTTGCCTTTGGGGAATATTCTCCCGCTTTTTCAGTTGCTGTCGGAATTCGGAATCCGTTGGCTTCGGAGGTGATGCCACAAACGGAGGCCAACTCCCACCTGGGTTGAGCTGGGATCTCCAAAGCTCATTTCATCTGAGGTCCTCTTGGCCACCATGGAGTCCCCAGGAAACCAGGGAGAGGAGGAGGGTGGTCTTTGGCCAACCGAGAAGGCGGGAGAAGAAAACGCCGGAAGAGCGGTTGAAGCAGAAGAGGATAACAGAAGCTGCCAGGTCTGAGTAACGGGTCTATTTCTGCGGCTAATTAGAAAAAAGGGAAAGGGTGAGAAAAGGACCGCCTCGTGGCTTTAGACCTTCCTAAAAAGCTACAAGGCAATGGACTGTGGTCTGAAGCCAATTCTTAGTCCCAACTATTGACATATACATTTTTCTAGGAAGCTGCAAGCGAGCTTTCAAACAGCTGGACCAAGGAAGCAGCTCCTGGGGAAGCCCTTGCCAAGGTCACGCCCTCCAGAGATGGTCTCGTCTACTACGCGGAGGGACTTACGGAGGACACCTTCAAAATAGTGAGACCCACTAGGAGCTTTAAACTTAAAATGGCAGCTAGATCAGAGCAGACATAGTTATTTTTCCATAAGTAATGAGAAACCGCTATAGTTCCCAGTTCCTTCCACTAGGCAGTTACTGCCATTACGTTTGTGGCTGTAAAAAAGTAACTTTCTGTATCCCTTGCCTTTATGGATGCAACAGACTATTAGACAAACCAATGGGTTCAAATTAAGTCAAGCCTGAACTTCCACTAGATGCTAAAATGACCAAGCTGAGTTATCATCCTTTGGACATATCAAAAGAAAACATGACCCACTGGAAAAAGAAAATAGTGTCGAGGAGAGTTGGAAACAGCAGGAAAAGAGGAAGTCCATATATGAGAGGGGTTGACTCCATACAGGAAGCCATGGCTTTGATACTTGAGCAAGGCTGTTCATGATAGGATCTGTTAGAGTCACCATAACCAAAAGCCAGCTTGAGGGCATGTGATAACAAACCCTCACCCTGTTGCAGAGTTTTGAATTTCTGATAAAATTCCTTTTGTTACACAGCAGAAGTACAGAGATTCACAGAGGAGAATAGCTTCAAGTTCCCCAGATAGTCCTCTCCTTTCTCATTAACTGGCATTTACAGTCTCAGTAACTCGCTCGGAGACATTTGTAAAAGAAATGTTTAATTACTTATAATTGTGAACAGATCAACAGCAAACTAACAACATTGTTTCCAATAGACTAAAGAGAGGGAATGGAACACTCAGCAAAGAGGCGGGGCTCCCTTTGAATTCAGTGTTGGGAGGGAACAATTGGTTAGTGCTGGATTGATTGACTGTTACCCAGAAAGGTCCCTCCCAATCACTCAAACACAGGCAACATGCGAGGTTGCAAATAAAACTCCAACACACCCTTCTTCTCTTCTGCTCTCCAGTGCAAAGAATTCTTGAGACCCTATAAGAAGTGCCTGCGGAAGCTCAACTTGCCCAAAGATCTTCCCGAGGAGAAGAGGATGAATTGCACCCGAAAGACCCTCCTGATTCTCGGAGATCACATCAACGTGTTCCTTCAACATAACTGCGAGATGTGGGAGCTGAAGCACTGGAAGAGGTAATGATCATTGGCCGGCTGTAAAAGCAAAGCAGCCAGAACTGGGACGTGGGAAAATTTTGTTCTGTTTTGCTAGGAGAACAGCTTGTGTAGAAATGGGCTTTTTCAGAATGAACTAGTTGCTAGTTGCTACATTATCTCGAACATAACCCATTGTCATTACTCATCGATAATCATGTGCCGTCATGTCAATTCTGAGTTACGGTGACCCTTTTTCAGGGTTTTCCAGGTAGAGAATACAGTAGGATCCTCGTATCTGTGGGGGATTGGTCCCAAGGCCCCTCCCTGCGGATGCTGGAAAATGCAGATTATAGCAAATGCTATTTTAATAGCCAATGCTAGACATAATGGTCTCTGGCTCCATCTATTAATATTCTTAATATTTTCAGACTGTGGATAAGTGAATCAGTGGATACTGATTCCATGGATAAGAGGGTCCTTCTGTACTCAGGATGCAGGGGGAGTTGAAGACAGGACCATGGGATGGTAAGAAATAGATTAGAGGTTACAACTCTGCATTCTGATCAGAGTAGTACAGAGTAGGTCTCAGGGCACTAATCTTTGTTTGTTTGTTTAACCAACATTGAAAGTTTTATAATTGCAGTTTGTTTCTCAAGCATCAAAAAACCCAGACAAGATCAGCTCTTGTAATTTGCATGGGAGTAAATAATTACTGTATTATTTATTTTCCATTATCGTATAGATCAAGGTAGCTGGTGGCTTTTGAATTTGCTAAGCTCTGCAAACAGATAATGAGATACTTTCCCCCCTTCTAAATGAGTTTGCTCTCTACAACAGCACGGTGAAAGGGGAAAAGGAGAAGATTTATGGAAAGGGGGCTGGGCATGGCTTGCAAAATTTAGCAGATCGATACCATCTATAGTTCAATACCTTGTTAAGCAAGAAAACCATTAAGCATTGTTAACGTCCATCAGATGTGACAGGTCTACCACGGCTGCCTAGAAAAAGAAGTTACTCAAAGGACGATTATAGTAATTGATCCTGTCCAGTCCGTCGGGCGGAGCAGAGCCCCCAAACGATTGTGTTCTAAATTAAGTCAAGTCTGAACTTTCATTAGAAGCTAAAATGACCAAACTGCGCTGTCATCTAAAAGACAAGCAAAGCAGAATTCTTGAGACAATGAGAAATTGGGGGACCGCGGTGGGGTATTGACTGCATTCCCTGGAAGGCGGGCTGCAGTGCGTATGGCGACTATAATTTTCAACTCCTTCTTTGCATTCTTATAACCATAGTCTAGAAAAGACAATAATGTGGGGAAAAGTGGAAGGCAGCAGGAAAAGAGGAAGACCAAATACGAGATGAACTAACTCTTACTAAAGGAAGCCACAGGGTTGGGTTTGCAGGAGCTGAGCAGGGCAGTTGAGGACAGGACATTTTGGAGAGTATTCATTCATGGGGTAACTTTAAGTCAAGGGTAACCTGACGGCACATGAAAGCAACCCCCCCCCCCGACTAAACCACTCTCTGGCTCCCTTTCCATGAAAAGAGGCAAATCCTTAGAGGGCTTGTTTTTAACCCTGGCTTTAGGATGCTGTGGCGCTTCGTCTCCCTCTTCTCCGTACACGATGAAAAGCAGCTGTGGAAGCTGTACCGGTACAGTAAGAACAACCAAATGGCTAAATTCCTGGTAAGAAGGACCCACGGGACCCACAGGGTGGGATAGATCGGCAAGAGGTAGTCACAGGGTTCCGGATTACTCCGGGGTCCCACCCTTCACCCGCCCGGCCTGATGCAGCCACCTTGAACCTATATATGTCTCTCTGAACCCCCAGAAAGAGTGACTACAATTGAAATAGAGACAAGGCATAATTCGTAATGGGAAAGATTTACAGGATGGGCTGGGTGCCTATTGAATCTCCTGCCCAGATGCTGCCCAAGGTGGAGGGGCAACTTGAATACCCCCTTGCCACCTTCCTGTTTCGGGTTTCTCTTTAGCACAGGTCTATTCAACAGGGAGCTCTACTGAGTTCAGTGGTGCTGGTCCAACATTTTTTTACTGCGCAGAGCACAACCAGTAGAGTAGGCCCCCTGTATCTGCAGGGGGTTGGTTCCAAGCCCCGTCCCCACAGATACTGGAAAACGTGGATGATAGCAAACCCTATTTAAATTGCGAACGCTATACATAGCCTGGTCTCTGGCTCCATCTAGTGGCCAGTTCTGGTCACTTCATCTTTAGAAATATATATTTCTACGATTTTTCTTTTAATGCTTTTAGTATTTTCAGACCGTGAATAAGTGAATCAGCAGATACTGATCCCGTGGATAAGAGGTTCCTACTATAAGGCCTCTCCCTCCACAGTCACCTAAATTAAGGGACATGGTACCCGATTAGCAGCTGTAAAGACGTCGCTTTGTTTCGGCATGTACAGTATAAGCAAAATATATATATATATATAAAAACAAAGCCTGTTCGTCTTTAGGGTGCCATACTTTCTTTTTATTTTTGTATTGCTATTGTTATACCTTGTTGTGGGCAGTCTCTGTGCTGTTGCAAAGTTTGGGTCTTGATTGGGCAGTTAAGATCCATTAACTTGACAAAAAACCTGCTCCCAGCCAAACGATTAGGAATGATTTGGTTGACAGGTGTCAAGTTAAGCATTTTTTTTTTTTTAGTTCCCAGTGGGGTTTGGTAGGCCATGGGGCTTGTCTTAATGAGCATCTACACCTTATCACAGAATGTGTGTTATGGATTTCATTTCAGAAGACCTATATCCGCTTGGAAAGCCCTGCATCGTCAGCTCTCTCCAAGGACAGCAGTCTGAGGAAACTTCTTGACAAGTGGGGTCTCCCCGGAGATCTGTCGGTGCCGGAGAAGCCGAGACAGATCCATTCCTTGTCTCCAGGCTATGACCAGCCTGCAGGAGGTTTCTCGAAGAAGTAAGGGGTAGCTGGGAGGGATGACCAGCAGGCCTAGTGGCACCATCAGGGCATGACTTTGGGGCAGAGATGCAGGGTTATTAGATAAATCAGCAAGAGGCATTCCCTCGAATATGAGGGAGGTTGGGTGTCATAGCCCATTTTTAAGGAACTGAATTATTTATTTAAAAATTTGCATTCTGAGACTCGTAAAAATTATTTTTTTGGGGGGTGACCATTCCCAAAATGGAGGATTCTGGGAACTCTAGTTCTAAAAATAAACATGTCAAGCCCTGTGCGTTACCAGCTTCATGGTAGCCTTTAAGAAAGATGACAAAATCCAGATCTAATTTACTACTGATTCCTGGGGGGTTTGGGAAATGGAAGGTAGCTTAGGAGGAGAGTCCTTCGGAAAAGTCACAATCCTGACTCCCAAACCAGTGCTTGGAAAAAGTTACATTTTTGGTCTACAGTTTCTAGAATCCACTGGTCTTGCTGGCTGGCTGGATTCTGGAAGGTGCACCCTAAATAATGTTTTCCAAGTTCAGAGGTCATATTCCTTCTGTAGACTTTGCAAATGGTCAGTTAAGAGACGGCTTGACAAACACAGGTGTGCTGCCCACCAACCCTACCTGAGATGTCTTCAGACGTATTCACAGATTTCACACTGTCTTTTCAGACTCCGAAAGGCTTCTTCAACCACTGGAAGGCAGGAAGATGTTGAGATGATGGACAACCAACCTGTGTCTCCTGCTTTTCCAAGACGTAAAGGAGCAGAAGTTCCTTCCGTGTCTCAAGAATTTTCTCCAGAGCCTGATCCTTGATTGATTCTACATTACTAGGAGGAGAGAAAAAAAACTTGATAGTTTGCAAATTAGACTTTAATGGTACCTATAGCCAAAAAGATAAAATACACACTTCCTTAAGTACCGTTTGTGGCATGTATAATTAAACTTGTCCTACCATACGTACGGGGTTGGGCAGATTGATGTTATGGATCTATGGCCAAAGCTGAATGACGTGCGGTAGATGAACAGTGATGTTGGGTGCCTTGCTTGTCAACAATAACAGCAAAAAAAAAAAAAATTAATCTAAATCATACTGCTAGAATGAAGAAAGCTTGAGTTAGGTATCTGGCTGCAAGCTGGGAGTTCGAGTCCCCACTGTGCATCCCTGAAGAGCCAACCTGCGTAGCCTTGGCCAAGCTGAACAGTCCCAAAGCACCCCCAGAAGAAGGGAAGGGTCAACCATTTCTGAGTACTCTCTTCCTGGAAAGTCCTGAAAAGGGTCACCATAAGTCACTGCATTGACTTGATGGCACACAATTTTCATTATTTTTATTATTACTGGGACAATCAAGAAAGGGTAGATTTATGCACGGAAGGAATGTGAGCTCTGTTCAGTTCTGGCACTCAAAACCAGAAGCTTGGGAGTAACTAGATACAAACAATTATTTTGCCTGTAATTAATTCCAAAGGCCATAGTTAAGGAACATCTTTTATGGGATGTTCCAAAACACCACAAAATCTTTGCCAGCTCTAATTTTAGATGAAGCATCTGAATCCAGACGAAAATGAAGCCATAGTGACACCTAGTGGCCACTCGCCTGCTGACGCTCACTTTCTTTAAATTATGGTCTGAATCCAACTGGCCAACTCGACAAGAGGAGAGCCCAGTGAATCAATGGGCTTTCCCGTAAGTGTTGCCTCATTGTCCAGCAAATTAATCAATGGACCAAGTGACTGGATTTAGGCTCATGCCTTTCCATAATGCACAGCAAAGCACGCCCACAAAACACCACCAAAAAAAAGCCAACAACGCAGGAACACTATATTTATTAAGTCAATAATTAATTTTAGCAATACAATTACAGAATATCACAATGTTGGTTACAAACGTACTCGGTATGGTTTGATGGTTACAAAGAATAAAATCGGCAACTGCAGTCCGGTGCGATGTCAGATACAAAAAAAAAAGCTTGACACAAAAGAGAAGGATGATGGCCAAAGAGTGATCAAGATGCCTTCATATAAATAAGTGTGGCACAAAAGAAAGGGATTTGGACTTGAGAACCGCGGGGGAAGATGCGCTCGCTTCGTTTTCTTGCTGTTTTCGTGTCCAGCAATGCTGCTGATGTTACAGTGAGTTGTTGATTTATATACATATTTTTAAATCCACTGTTTTTTAAGTTCCACGAAGCATTTGAGGGAAAGAAACAAACAAATAGTACTGAACTTGGTAATATTCCATAAAAAATGTGAAAGTTCGTTCACCTCCAAGACATAAGGTTTTTCACTCTCTTTTTTTAAAATTGATTTCTTTAAAATTTTCATGGCAACATTGCTTCCTAGAAAGGAATATACATATAAAGGAAACCAGGGGGAGAAAGAAGTTACACATAGGATACCTGCAACGGTTAGTGATCCACTGAAAACTTGTGTGCTGTACACCAAGTTTCTAGATATCTCTATATATTTATATCGTTTATATATCTATTTATATATTTTTCCCCATCTTAAATTTTTTTTAGTGTTTTGAAACAAAATCAGAATGTGCACTTAAAAACAATTCACTAAGGCCTCTCCATGCTAAAAGGTACCTAGGGTTGCAAAGAAAATATTTGCTAAAGAGAACTTGGAAATGCATACTTTGATATAATCCCATGGAAAAAAAAGAAAAAAGGAAACAGTTTTCACTGCCTTAAACATTCCTGAGTTTGGGGAGGGGTACGAAAAGCATGACCACCAGATCTATCAGAAAGGACCCCCTGCAAATGTTCTTTCATGACATTTATCTCTCCCTCCAACAAACAAGCAAATGTCCAGGAAAAGAATTCCCCAAAAGGCTAAGAGGTGCAACAGGCCAAATTGCATCAAAGACTTGAAAATAACCACATACGAAAAATAAAGAAAAAAAGAAGAGACTACAATACAGCCTTAATGAACACAAATTTTGCAATTCGTAATAATAGCACTTGATCTGGCAAAGATGGGACGAGGGTGGGTTTGAAGGAAGGCTAGTGGACATGAAGCAAAAGTACTGAAACCCAAGTGGCTTCTAAACACAGGGACGTGGGAGCTTGTGCCACAAACATCGTCTTTGCGAACGATGGAGAGCACAGCTCGTGAGGGTGTCTGCGACCGAGCGGACTGGGGCACATCCTGCTACAGCAATGGTCCCCACCCTTGGGTCCCCAGATGTTCTTCTTGGACTAAAACTCCCAGAAGCCTTCACCACGAGCTGCGCTGGCCGGAATTTCTGGGAGTTGTAGTCCAAGAACGCTAGGGGGTGGCCCAACCTTGGGATCCACGGCACTACAGGGCTGGCTTCCATCATCCTCGCTGCCAGGGGCACCACCGTGGATCCTGCAGCCTCTCTGGAGTAGCTCTGTCTCTCCTTGTGACCCGAGATCAAGTCCTTGTACTACAGGTATTTTTCTCCCCTGTTCTAAACACAGAGGGCAGTGGGGATAACCCATGTTTGATACAAAATATGCTTTTGCCACCGCACAGTCCAAGCCGTTCAGGGGTAACTTGGTTGCTGTCTTCAAAAACAGATTTTAGGCACAACGCATTAGGTGTCACAAGAGGTGGGGAGGAGCCCCGACTAACTCCCTCCTTTCTGCACTGCTCGAAGCTATGTCAATATTGACTTAAGTCAAGCCCAATAGGAACCTGTATCTCCAGCCTGCCAATCCCATTAAGGGATTAAAAGAAGGAAAGAAAAGATTCAACCAATTTTGGAAGCCCCGTTCATTTTCTGTGGGAGAGATCTGGACATCCCCGTATGGGGTTCGAAGCTCTTTAAAAAGAGAAAAAGAGAATGAGGAAGCAGGCCAGTAGATACATCTGTAGTATCAACAGGGCTGGTTCATATCAGATTTTAACCTGTTAGCTCCCTCTCTTCTTATTCATCAACCCTGGTAACCTTCGATGCCTACAATCTGAAAATATTCGTCTTTAGAAGTGGGGGGGGGGGGGCAGGAAGTAATCAGTGACTTCCTGTTCCTCTTCTACTTCAAGACAGAAACACGAAAAGTAGGCCAAAGGAAAGATGGACCTACAAGCAAAGCTGGGGTTCCCAACTATTCAACCATTCACAACCCCAATTAAGAAATGAATCCAATTATTTCACAGCAATCACCCTTGAAAAGCAACCCCACATCAGAGAAGCAGCAAACGGAATTGTTTCAAGAAGCTGCAATGCTTAGCTACCCATCAAAGTTTTATTAGCATGGAACATTTTTAAAACTCTTCACAATCAAATTACGGGAAGCAGGCAAGAAGCCAGAAATCTCAAGAGCGACGAAACAGACTATGGAACTTAATGCCCATGGTTTGTTTAGCGTGACATCCAAGCCCAACATCATGGCTTGTTTCTCCTCCCCATCAAAAGCCAGAGAAATAAACCAAAGGCAAATAAACACTGGGTTATTTCTTGGTCTAAAGAAGAAGGACTAGCTTGTCTGCTAGGTCTTTTTAGTATCACAGGAAGCAAACCATAAATACAAGACCTGTTGGCTGGGACCAGCTGCAACCGGTCAGGTACATCCCAAGACAAGGGAAGACTGTACAGGATTCTGACTTGCCACTGCCTGCAACACATGACTGCTGTCTGCTTTGCTACCTCTAACATTATTATTTTTTTAAAAAAATTAATTTACTTTAAAAATAATTTTAAATAAAAATTAAAAAACCAGTTGCACCCAAGACTCATAAAAGTCTGAGACAGCAACGTCCAGGCAGCCTCAAAGCCAGAATTGTTATTTTTTTTCATGCAAAGTTTACACTGGTCCACGTATACACATCTATGTTGACGAATCAACCAACCAACCAACCGATCACAATCCTGTCTATTACAGCAGGAACTGTACCAGACCTTTCCCTCTATTACAACTTCAGTGGCTGCCAACAGTACACCGGGGCACTACAGAACGAATTCTAAAGAGAGAAACTCAGTAAACATTGATTTTCTGTATCACAGAAGGTAAATTGTGTTCCTACGTTCTTTGTTGCACTGGAGGCAAGACATAATCCGGGTAATCACCAGAATAAGTAGCAAACAGAACAGCATGTGCTGCACACATCTGGACATAGTATTACTGTGAACACTCAAATCTGCACCTGGGAAGTTTCTTTTTTAAAATCACATCGGGTGGGGGGAGGAACATTAGCAACCTTAGGGAACAGGTATCTTGTTATTTATTCCCAAGTAACTCCACTGACAATAATGAAGCTACACCACTACATTTAATAAGAGGAATTTCTGCTTTCATTTTTCAGTTAGGCGAGTATTCTGCTTGACTTATTCCATGCGGGATGGGAATAACACCAAAGAGGTGCAACAACCTGCCCAAATAGCAGCTCATGCTGCTTGCAGGACTGCTCCTGAGCGATCCCAAAAGGACCAGGGTCTTCGTTTCAGTCTGAATGTTTTTAATAGAGCTTTTCTCCTTCTTAGAACAATGGGGGTTTCTTTCTTCCTTAGAACAATCAGTCTCTTGTCTTAATTTTTCCCTACAAGGCCATTTAGTCAGCATTATCGTTCCAGGGGTGGGTTGTTTTGCTTCCATGATCCCAGGGGTGTGAATCTGGAAGGCAACGGGGTAGTTAATACACAAAAAGCAAAACCACCTCATTTAGTGATGGGCGGTAGCAAACAAAAATAAGCTTGTTTATGCCTTTAAAAAAAAAAAAGGAATAGAACACCAACCCTCTCATGAGTCCTAATTATACTCACAATCATAAAAGATGAGCTGAGGCTACCCCACTGAAAAATTAATCTGAAATCGTGGACAAAACCATTTGCGTTTGACTTTCTGACTGGAAGTGGTTTGAAACAGGAAATCTTCTCTTTTGTTAAGGAACCAAAGACAGCCTTTGAATTAATTTAGTCCTGAATGGGTTTCGGGGGGCGAACTTCCATTTTGGGGAACATTTCAGGTTAAAAGCAGCGTTGGTTGAGACGGCCGATGGGGAGAAACGTCAAAACAGAAAACAACAAGTATTCTCATCAGTTTTCACATAGACACACACTGAGCCTGCTTGTTGCGTATAGGTGATCTTATCCCCCTTCACTCCATCTTGGAGGGAAAAACTTCCTTACTGAATACCAGGAGTACAATCCCCTCGCCAGCTAGAATTCTGACTGATTATACATTAAAAGAAATTAAGCCCGTCGCCTATCTTTTGCAGGCTTTTCGTAGAACCTACGGAAAAAGCACCATGCTGAAAGGTTGAGTCTGACTCCCACAGAGAAGCCAGCTAAAATGTCACCTTCCTGTGCAGCTCCAAAAATTGGGGAAGGTGACGATTTCTTTGTGACATCTTCTCGAATCCCCCAGCCAGGATGGCCACTCGGCTGAGGGAATTCTGGGATTTTGTAGTTAAAAGAAATGCTAACTTTTCCGAGGCAACCCGCTAGCCTCCTGCCGATTCTCGTCATACGAAGGGCTAACTAAACGCCCACTTCCAAAGTCAACGTCCAAGTTTTGTGGCATGGTGTTACGAGACACGCACAAACACCCCAACCAAGGAAAAGAAATATATATATTTTTTTTTTAAAAGGCACTAGTCTGAAAACAAACGAAAGAATCCCTACGAGCCTGCAGTATTCCAAGGTAAAGCCAAAACTATTGCTTTAATAAAAGATTAGGAGAAATTACCCATAGCTGTCGGCCAATGACATAAGATGCACACTTATCCTGATGACAGATTACCTTCTAACCCTGGCACAACCTTCACAAATTAAAACAAGGGAATAACGTCTATTCCGAATACTAGAGAGGCAGGCACCTGCTATCTAGGGTGAGCCCCTTCCCCGGGCAACGTATAAATCCCCCTGAAAATAGGGGGAGGCCATCCTCAAATACAGAGACACTGCCACTTTGCCCCTGTACGAAGAACTGAGGTAATAATAAGGAAACCCACCCCCTCCACTTCTGATCTAGGTGAGTAGATGCTACGAGAGGTTTTTCAAAACTTCCATTATTACCCCCATGTTAAAAAATGATTTTAGTTAAAGAAAATTAAGGGGGGGGGGCAGAAACAACACAAACACACACACACATCCCTCCCAAATTAAGACAAGCTAGTGAGACAGGCAGAGTTTTCTGTTTTGTTCTTATACATCTGACAGATTCTTTCTTTTTCCAAAAAAAATATTAAAATTAAATATTAAAGTGGATTCTGGGGTGTGTGTTGTTGTTTTTTGCTCAACATTTTTTTAAAAATGAAGCTAAGGAAGAAAGGAGGGAGAGAGGGGAGGAGATAATGAAAAAGACCAATCTGTTGTGCTAAAAATTTTTTTAGCGTTACCCACACTGGACCTCAGCAAGCTGAGCAGCAAATTATCATCTCCACAAACGAGAACAAAATCAGACCAGATTCTTGACCAACATAAAATACTCTAGTGAGCACAAGCACGTCAGAGCCTTTAGCGAGAGCCTATTTCGTAAGGAGGGTCGGAAGAAGGGGAGGCATTTCTGAGCTTTGCTTATGGCATTAACATCTAGTTTTACCTGTGCAACCTTAGTATTTTAAAAGACATGCCGTCGGAAACAGCAAAGAACGCTCGAAGCTCCTAGCAATGCTGTCTATTACACGTACATAAAGTCTGTTATTACTGGAAATGCATCCTTGATGAAATCTTTCTACTGGATAAAACGTGACTCTAAGAGGGTCACGAGGGGGAAACAAAGCCATTGGTCATGACTATTCCTAAATACAAGGCTGGTCCGCTTTGAATTCTCCTGGTCCTGGCACAGGAAAACAGCCGACTTTTACCAAGACAAAATAAAGGATAAGAGGTGCTAAGAATAAATAAGCTATCGGTGATCGCTTTCCGGTGAGCACTGGTCCAGTTGAGATGCACGACGGCAGAAGACCAAAGGGCGGTCCCGGTGGCAGCCCGAGCGCAGTTCCCAATCCAGTGCTGCTTTTTCTCGGAGTAAATCATTTGCCACATGTCTCGGTAAGGCAGCATAAGGCAAGAAGTGAGAGTTTTCCCCCCTTTTGCGAACGTGGTGAATATCTGATGGATCTTCTGCTGATCCATACTGAGGTAAAACCACCTTTTAAAAAAAAAAACACGTTCGTAAAGCAAGTAACCGAATGACTTCCAATGGTCAGGAGTACATGGCAGCTGATGCCCTGCTTTCACAATGAAGAATGCAACTCTTAAAAATCATTAAAGGGTTTTATTTCTCTCTTTTAACTCTTGCAGAAATCTCCGGTAAAGTGGCTCCTTTTGGACAAAATAAAAATGAAAAATAGAGAAGATTGCTAGGGATGTCTACGTTTTTCCTTTTATATATGTAATAGGTTTATATCTTTGTTAAGTTGAAAAAGTGAGCCAAAACGAAAACATGCCGTACTCATGCTGGTAAGATTTTTTTTTTTAGCACACGTGTTGTCTGTACGGTCACTCCATCAAAAATCAGGATCATCCCCCCCCGAACAGGGGGATAATTTATGGACTGGACCAGTGTTTCAATGGAAATTTTACAGCCCCTTCCAGGAGAAAAAAAAAAAAAAACTACATGGTTTCAAATTTCACAGTATGACTTTTCCCATGTAAATTCGGGGAAAACAAAGAAGAAAAATAGCCATTGGGAAAGTTGACCATGTTCCTTAGCAAATTTGTCCGTCAACGTTTTGAGACATCAGGAACGACTGGACCACTTCCTCGGTGGACTGAGGGCTGGTGCTAACATCCTCCAGGGCATCCGTGACCGAAAACTGCCGATCCCGCAACCGGTTCCAGTTGGCCAAAATGTTGTGATATTCAAAGACTTTCTCGTAATTGCCAATCGAGTTGTACAGTTTAATGAGCCCCCGGTAGTCATATTCTAGTCCGCTGTAGCCTTCCCCAAACAGCTTCTTTCCTAAAATGGGAAAAGACAAATAATAATGAAGCAATGCTGCTGGTTTTTAAAATAAAATGGGGTTCACTGTTATTGCTTTTGGCATCCACAGAGGGGCCTTGGGACTGACCTCCCCATGGATAAAGGGGTCCTATTATTATGTATTAAAAATTGTGTGTGTGTTTTTTAAAAATGATATTCAGAATTCCTTTCCCACTCTTTCTTTGGCTTGTCTTATAATGGAGAGAAGGCTACCCTTGTTCAAAGTCCAACCTCTTCCTCCCCCTCAACCAAGGAAAAAAGGAAGTATAAATAACCTGCCAATCAAACACAGGAGATGATTCCTTCCCTCCACTCTTTTTTAACCACCCCAGCCTGCAGAAGAGGCTCTGGACAACATGAATGTTTGCAAAGTACCATTAGATTATAGTTGGTCCTCATAAGGACATTGCTCAACTGTGGATTTTGGAAGTTATTCTCTTTTTTTAAACACTTTTTCAAATCCTCTTTTCCTGTGCCTTCAGTTCCGCACCACAACCCAAACAACTCCTAAACAGACATGGGATATTCGTATTCTTATCCCTGAGATGCCAATATTCGCATTCGGATACGAATACGAATATCCCATATCTACTCCTAAATATTTCCTTACAGCTGTCCACTTTTGCCTTTGCTTCCTCGGTGAACTTCGCCTGGGTTGGATCCAACGACCGATGTGAGCAAAGGCGTCCTAATGTCTCCTCTCGCTACGCACCTCTCCCGGTATCCTTGGAGAGGAGAAGCTATGTAAACAGATGGGAAAACAGAACCATCTTTTCTACTGACTAATTCCTTGCCTTTGATTTGATGATATTTGGCTTAGGAAATGATCTATTACTCACTCTGGTCTTCCTTTTGGAAGAAAACATGACGTTAAAATGAATGAATGAAGGGAAAAATTGGATCGAACCCACTGTAGGTTCCCTGAAGCAAAAAACCAATCCTTCTTGCTTTTTAAATGTGCTTACTTTGTAAAGCACCCTAAATATATTAATCTTTGCTTACTATACAGTATAAACAACAGTTTATTGGTTTCATCAATGTGATCTAATGGTCGGAGTGTGAGGCTTAAACCCAACTCAACTACAAACCTCCCTTTGGCTTGATCACATGCTTTCTTGGCTTCATCTTTCTCACACAGTTATTATGAGGACAAAAATGGCCATCAATTCTTTAGAGCAGAGGCAAGCCATTTCAGTGAAACTGGGGCCAATTTCCACTACCTGTCTAAGCCTGACGTCTTAATGCAGGGTAAGAAAAGGGCAGCTCTGAGCAGGTTCTTAGAATGTAACTCCCAGCATTCTTGACCACATTCCGTTGCCACCACAGGCTGATGGGAGTTGTACTTCAACAAAATCTGGAAAACTGCACTTTGACCACCTTGTTCCAACCATTACAGGTTGGCCTTCCTATCCCCTCCCCCTCTTAAACAATTAGCACACGCAGGGAAGGGAGCAGACATGCTCAATCCCACTTTTAATTGTGCATTTTCCAGGATACATTACGACACCCAGTGTCTGTGCTAATGCAAGCCTACGAGTTGACGCACCGATTGCTATGGATCTCAAGTAAAGCTTCTCAGCGTTTTCATACTGATTCATGTCGTAATTGTACAGCGAGGCCAAGTGTCCCACGGAAAGAGCGACTTCATAATCCTCTTGGCCGAGAAGTTGCTCCTTGATCTGGATCGCTTTGATATGCATTTCCTCCGCTTCCTGAAACACACCACAATGTGACATCCTCATTATTGCGGCCACTGATTTTTCACATCATGCATGTGTGTGCAAAAGGGGACATGGTTTCTACTCCTGTGAGCTTCTAGTCTGCCGTTCTTACAGAATGAATGCTTCAAGACAAAGCTGGGTAGCTAGTAATCCCTCCGTCGGAAAGACAAAAACAAAAGTAGAAAACATCTTATATACAAGAAGCACGTTTCACACGCAACTCTTCACGGTATTCAACAATGCCACACGAAGGCAGAAAAATGTGCTTGAATCATTATTTATTAGAACAAACTTGCAAGCCTTTATACATATGGGAAAACTTGAGATGAGGGAGCAATGCTACCATGGGTGTGCGAGTTAGAGAACAAGATTTCCAAAGACCCAAAGCTCTTTGCCTTTCGAAGAGATCAACTGCCACCTAACATTGATCGCATTGAAACCAAGCGAAGAACTTTAAAAAAAAAAGAAAGAAAAGAAAAGACTCTGGCCTTTGAAAATGTCAAATGTTAATTCTTGGAAATGAATTAACACGCTGCTTTTTTCCTCCGGATTCATGAATGAATTTTATGCTGCTCTTTTCAAGATACAGCTTCAACAGGTTTGTGTTTGACTGTATTAATGTCAGCAGCCCTGGACTGGGCGAGGTGCTTAATGCATAAAATAAGGCAACTGTCGAATTGTGCAAGAAAACAAGCGCATGCATGCTTGTCACTCATACAGGTGGCGGGATTCTGACTTCTGCTCCCCATTTTAAAAATGTGCGAGGCTGGCTGAGTTTTAAAAAACAAGACAAAACACAATTAACAAATATTTATTGCCCTGAGCTGAGCTGCAGTTACCTTAAACTTCCTCATCGACTGGTACAGCCGGCCCAGGTTGCCGTAGTGTTTCGCCGTCTGCACGTTGAACTCCCCAAACGCTTTCTTGGCCAGCTGGAGCGAAGAGAGGTGCAAGTCGTGAGCTTCCTGGAGCAACCGCTGCTCCGTTTCCTTGTTGTGGCAGTCGATGGCAATCTCTTCCAAGATCAGCGCTGGCATGGCACAGTGGGCGGGGGAGAAAGCCACGTTAACCCAGCCCGTGCATTACAAGTTACTCTATTAAGGCGGAATCTGCAGAACAGTAGGACACACACACCCCAATCCACGGAGGATTGGTTCCGAGCTGGAAAATGCCGATGATAGCAAATGCTATTATAATAGCGAATGTGACACATGGCATGGTATCTGACTCCCTCTAGCAGCCAGTTCTGGTAGCTTCATCGTTAGAAATCTATATTTATTTTTGGGATTTTTCCTTTAATAGGTTTAATATTTTCAGATTGTGGATAAGTGAATCAGCAGATACTGATCTTGCAGATAAGGAGTTCCTACTGTACCAAGAGCCCTTCCACTCGACACTTGCTTCTTCCTAACTCAAGACTGTTCTGAAGCTCTATGGCAAGCTCAAATATACCTGCCATGGATGCACAGACCACATGGCCACTGCACAGGGAAGGAAGGAATCCCAGTACTGCCGTTTCCTCCATGACCCTTTCCCCTTATGCCTCCCCTTCCCTATTCCCCTGCCCTTGAAATTTCTGACCATGTTTTTGTCATAAGGTCTGGAAACAAAAGCATCCCTTAAAATACCTTTAACTCTTTTGGAGGAAGCGAGGAGAAGATGATCTTCTGGGAGGATGTGGGTGATGATGCCGATGGCACGTTCTGCATGGAATCTAAGACCAAGCAAAACAGGAAGGTGAGGAAAATATACCGCTCCCTCCCCTTTCCAGAGTGATTTGGTGGTCAAAGCAAAACAAAGCAAAAACTTTAAAAAAAACAGGAATCATTTTCATTTAAAAAAGAGAATTTCCAAAAGTTGTCCTGCACATTTCCGTTTATCCATCTTAGCCCAGAGGTGGAAACAACAAGACGTGGGTCTACCGGTAGCTCTCCAAAAAGACCTGCCGCGGATCAGCAGAAGTTTGATTATTTGACCCGTTTGAAGTTTGCCCAATTATCTGACAATAACAAGTAAAAAGCCCCCCCATCACCCCAGCCACAGACACACTGAATTAGGGAGCCAGAAAAGATTACTGAGGGGGGCGAGCAAGAAGAGTGGGTTTCTGCCAAAAAAAAAAAAAAAAAAAAAAAAAGGACTTCTGAGCCCAGTTCGAGCACTGGTTATGTACTCCTGGGAGGAACCCTGGTCCTTGACTCGCCGCCTTGTTCAACTCACTCTTTTGTACTCTGCTCTGGCTGACAGATCCCCCCCTCCCCAAGCCGGCTGAGATCTTCCCTCTCGGGAAAACAGCAAAAGACGGGCAAGGCAAGAGCCATTAAGGGACAACAGCCCCAAATCCCTCAATTTAATTAATACAGGCCGCAAAGGTCTCGCTAGCAAAAGCTGGGCGGGCTGCTGGCTTTATGTCTTCTCTGACACCTTGTGATGGCATTCGTCTGCGCCCTGCTGGGACAAACGAGGCTGGACTGCTTGGCGTTCATGCTGAGCTACCAAATCACTTGTTGTACCCACAAAATCCCAGTTTACAATGTGTTTTGTCTGTCCTTAGCATGCCTTGTTCTGCCAACGATGGAGAAAACGTGGCTGTTGTTACTACGTGCGGTCAAGTTGCTTCCGACTTAGGGTCACCCTAGCATGGTGGTTTCAGTCTCTGGCTGTGGAGCCAGAAGTTGGGAGTTCGATTCCCCGCTGTGCCTCCTGGTTCACCATTCCCTTCTGCTGGGGGTGCCCTGGGATTATGCAGCTTGCCCAAGGCCACACAGGCTGTCTCTACATGCGGGAGGCACAGTGGGAGATTGAACTCCCAACCACTGGCTACGCAGCCAGAGACCTAACTTACTAAGCTACCCAGTTAATGTTTATGGACCTTTTATTCCCATCTCCACTGGGTTACATTCGGCACAGTGAGATTTTATCTACCGTGGTTAATTATGTATAATTCTGATTTGTGTACTGATTAACTGGGATGTAATGGCAGAACTTCAGGGGATTAGCACCGGCTGTCCAAGTGCCTCCAATTCCCATTTGTCTAACGAAAGAAACAATTACAACATTTTTCTCTCTCTACATTAGCTTGTTGAAAGAATGTGGGGTGGGGTAGCAGCGGGGAGAAACAGGAGTAGATTTGCATGGAGAAAAGGACTTTGAAATGAGTTCTGGTAGCAATTACAAATTACTGGGACAAACATGTTTTCAAAGGCACCCAGCTGATTCCTTCTTGGTGTTAAGTCCACCTGCCCGGGTAACTATTTTCTGCCTGGTTCTAAGTGGCAGTGTCCTAGGTGCGTGTTAAGCCCAAACAGATCCCACGGGCCTGACGCCTGCCCAGTCTGGTCCCAAGAGACACGGTGCTGCCAGGAGCTAAGAAGGAAAGGCCATTGCTTGCTGGTGTCTTGAGCGGGGAGTGGATGGGGCAGAAAGCAGGTCAAGAGAGCTTTCTTTGGCCAAGGAGTGAGATGCAACCTACACACCATGGACACCCGTTGTCTTGAGAAGCCCAGGATCGACTCCCTCTTCCCCACACCCCGGTGCCCTGCTTGATGATCCACCTCATTCCTATGCAACGACAAGGAACATTTCTGACGCCTCAAAGCCACGCGGCATCTGTGTCCCACAATCAAGTTACTATACCGAGCAACATTTCTGTGGTTTCAAATCTGCATAATGTATTCCGTCGGCCTCGGGCCTCGGTTGCGCCACCCTCGCTAGCGACGTCCGGCAAACAACGGCCCCCAGTTAACAAAGGGGGCCTTCTGCTGGTCTCTAGCAAAGAGAGAGCCAATTCAGAGGCTTAAGGTCACAGGGAAATGGATCACGGGAAGCAGCCTGCCCTGGACCGCCACGCTTTAGGAGACACAAAAAGACTGAGGGACGGTATATGTATATTTGCCTTGTCTCCTGCTATTAAGAAGTCCCCAAATGTAGAAAAGTAGCACTTCAGGAGGTTAAGCCCAGTCTTGCCATGTTAGATTTCTAAGAGCCGTAGGCCTGAAGGGAAATGTTTCGCCGAGACACACTCAAACCACCTTTTGTGTTCCAGTAAGCTGACTCAAAGCACAACAACCAGATACATATTTTAGAACATACACAATTTAATGAGCACACAGCGTAAATGAAAAACGGACAGCAACTCAAAAAAACTCTCGGGGAAAGACTCTACCATTGCAAATCTCTCCATGCTGAGTTCTGAAGTGGTTCAGTCCTTGCAAGACTGCACGGCATGCTTTCTCTGAATTACAGGGAAAGGCGGAAGAGTTTTCCCTGGAAATTTCCCCGTTAAGTGGGTTTGGAAGTGGTACAGTCCGAGGAGAACTATGCCACAGGCTTTCGGACACTCCGATTTGCCTCAACAAAATAAAACAGACAAACAAAACCCCTTTGGGATGAAAAGGGAATACACAATACTCACAGTGCATTGTCGAATTTTCCCGAGCTGTACTGGTGCACATAAGAGGAATAAGCCAAGTCTTCGTGAGCTGTAGCTACGTGGATATTTTTGCCCCCAAACACCGACTGCCTGATGTCCAGTGCTGTCTGAAATGATTTTGTGCAAAGAACGGGTGTCAGTTGGTGGCGTTTTCAGATGTTCCCAGAACCACACTTCTATGCTTAATGCGTGAAGCAGAATGAGGCAGCCTGCAGTATTACAGGTGAGGGACATGCACACATTCTCTGCAAGGAGAAAACTAGCACACAAGGGAGAAAAGTTCTCTGGCAGCCCTTTCCCTGTGTTGCAGTTTTTCTACTTGCCAGTTACTTCAACAAAAGAAAGCATTTAAAAAAAGATCATCTCCATTGCCATGAGGATTGAAATGGCAAAGTCTATTCAACCCCCAAGGATCTCATTTCTTCCACCTCTCTCTTCAGGGCTTATTCCACTGGTCTGGATCAAGCCACCTTATCAAGTTCTTCCTATATTCTGCAGAAGGTAGTTGTGTTTTTGGATGCTGAGCCTGAGTCTGGTCTTCACGCGTTTATAACAATAATAATATTAATAATAATCTTAGAACTGCACGGCTGGAAGGCACCCTATGGATGCTTTGCATGGGGTCAGCTTTTGCACATCGCTGACATTCAAACTGTTTTCTGTGGCAGGAAGTTAGATAAATATTTGTTTATTTAGCCATTTCTATACAGATTTTCATTCCTACAACTCCAAACCATTTGCAATTTTGCCACATTAAAACCCATTATCAAGAATCAAATGGGGATAAAACAGCCAAGTAGTTCATAAAAATAACCAGGAGTAAATGACTTGTCTGGTGATCAGAATACCCGGGCACTCAAATAAGTCCTCTAATGTGGGTAAAAACACCCTGGAGTGAGCGCCTGCCTGATTTCAAGAGGGAGATTGTTACACAGGGAGAGGGTAAGAAGGACCTATTAATAATATAATATTAACTTGCAATAAAGAACCATTATGATTTCAACATACAGCCCCCCTACAGCATTCCAGACAGAACAAAGACAAACCCAGAGCCATACCTGATAAATTGCAACGGACTGGCATATATTGTCTACGTTGAGTAAATAAAACCCATAGTCTAATAGCGTGTCTGAATACTTAGGGTGTTTGGCTCCAAAATGCTCCCTAGAAGATAAAAAATTATATACACTTATACCATAGTCAGAGGTACAGAATATAGAAGGAAAAGCATGCAAAGAGTATTTTGAGAAAAGGTTTACTCACCGTGCTAAGTAGACAGCATGTTTTATCAACTGTTCCGCTTTTTTAAATTCACGTTTGACCACACAAGCCTAAACCAGGAGGAAGAGAACACAGGCATGAGAGATTGTGAATATCCAAAGGCGTTCCTTTACAGCTAACGGCAGGCACGGTCCAGAACCGCCGCCACCTTGAAAGGTGCTTTGGGTAGAAATAGGGGCTCGCCAGAGACAAAGGGGAGGGAGTGTCAGGGAAAGCCCACAGGGCGACAGCCCTCAAATGATTCTAAAACAAAAAAAATGTATAAGCCTTGTGCAATGTGTGGAAAATCTCAGTGATCTGTGAGCACTGTGATGCTGAGATGTGGTTCAAATTAAGCAGGTCTCGGCTGCCCATGCCTCCCAATCATGCTTTCGGTGGCTGAGAAATCTCGTATCGCTTGAATCAAGAGGCAAAGATTTCAGTCCTGGATGCTCTTCCCTGGCTTTAATTCAAGCTTGAGAAGAATACAGTTCTTTCCCGCCTCTCTCTACTTTGTCCAGTGGCTGGACAGTTGCTATCCAGTGGTTCTAGGACCTCGCTAGCAGCTGGGGGAGTGTGACACATCCTGGACGTACTGGGGTGAGGAGGGAGACCTTGCTTTGTCCGTTCCATTCCAATCAGACCAGCAAACTGGCTAAAAGGGTGAAGCCTTTTGGTGGGGGAGGAAATGGCTCACAGTCAACGTTCCCTCTAAGCTGTGTAGTGGTGCAGCGCTGCATCGGGACTGCACAGCCGAGCCAGTGTTGCCACTCATTTGCTTCCGGTTGTTGCCGTAAGCCGGCGCGCACGGGGTGGGGCCCCTGCCCGGCGCTCTGGAAAACTAGAGGGAATGTTGCTCACAGGGCACTCACAATCACAGAACCAAGATGCCGGCAGAATTGGCGGTAGTGGAGAATGACAGATAGAAAAAGGATTTGTTGTAACCAATCCCCATGGCCCCGCACTCATCCAAAACGGGAAACGGTGCCCAGCCCTGCTCTACCGCATACAGGTTATCTGCAGAAGGGTTAGAGTCACCTTTGAAGCTTGCCGCAAAACATCCACGACTACTTTTACGGGCAAACCCACCGTGATCTCCTTCATGGCTTCTATACACCATTTGTAAGCCTGTGGAACACAGAAGAACATTGTTGATCCCATGTACAGTACCTAAACTTTAAGGGACACACGGAGGTTAAGAAACAAACCAAACAAAAATCGGTCCCTAATTAGCCAGGATTAAACTTTTAAAAAACAACAACAACATACAGACACGTCTTTGTTCAATCAACGATCAGATCGCTGGTGCAAGGTTTCACACAGCACGCTTGTGCAACCTAGAATGTTATGATAGGAGTGTTGCTTCCAAAGGAAAGTGGGAAAGTGGCAAAAAACAAACAACACCCCCCCCCCCAAAATCCTCCTCCTCCTTGGATGCAACCCCCTCCTCCAGCATATTCTGAGCAAGTCTCCCCGCCCAGCCATGAAGGGGAACGGCAAAACAGTGCTGAAACAGCAGTGGTGTTGCTGGCATGAGCCTTATCTGTTGAACTCTGGCCCTAAAGAGAGCTGGCCCTTAAGCCATCACTTTGCAGGTGATTATGAAAACCTCGCCCAGTCCCCGAAAACTTGACTTTCGAACTCTGAACGCTGAGGAAATGCTGCTGTAACCTGGGTATCAGAGTGTCACTCTTGCGGGGCTCAGCCGAGGAGGGTGTGTTGAAATCAGAAGAAGAACAGCATGTTCTGACAGCAATACATCCTAGCAAACCTGGGGGTGCGGGAACCTTGCTGGAAAACTCCAGGAAACAGCAAGTGTGAGAGTACACAGTGGAGGGCATGAACACTACCCAGGTTCCCAGCTGTGCCTCGCCACGGCCAAGAAACGCTTCCATTCCTGCAAACTCTGGCATTCGAATCCAGGCAAAACCCTAATTTTGGACTGGTTTCATTTCGGGGTGCATTTGATCTAGATGAAATCCATTTTTGAAAAATCCTGTTTTTAAAGTGTACATTGTGATTTAAAATCACCACTTAAATTTTAGAAATGGAATATATTTTTTTTGGACTATTGAAATAAAAAAAATCACAATTTAAATCAATGTTGTTGTTGTTTTAAATAAACCATTGATTTGTATCCACCCTTTTTTATTTGGCAGTGTTTAGTAAGTTAGGATATTGTTGCTACGTCTCAGTGGGATACCCTTATGTCTGCCCAGATGTTGCTTCCAAGTTAACCCTCAGGACCTATTTGTCTTCTGGGGGGGGGGGGAATACCTCACCAGCAGGAACAGATTTTAGGCTGATTTTGGGTCTGAAGCCCAACAGAACAAGCTCACCTCATCATAATGGCTCTTGGCAAAGAGCAGAGCGCAGAGTTCTCCGTACAGGGCCGCTTTGTTAGCCTGCTGGCCGTGCTTGGCCAGCTTGTCCATGTAAGACTGTGCCAGTTTGAAGGTCTCCTCTCCCAAGTGGTATTTACAGTTACCGTTCCGAACGTGCAGCAACCTACGAAGGACATGGACAACCTTGAAACCCCGTTGGGTCACCTCCTGCTTATTGAATACTTCTCCACAGGATCATTAAAACAGCATTACAGGTTTATGATCTTGGATTCCACCCCGCAAAAATACAAAACCAACAAGCAAACAGAAACCCCAAGAACCCAAAGAAGGTAGAGAATTTGAGGTCTTTCACCCCTGCCTTAAGCTCTTTTAAGCAATCTTTGAAAAACCTATGCCGACACACCAGAAGCAGGACACAATAAACCTCCTTATCTACAGACCTGAGATGGTTCAATAAACCAGTGAGAGATCCATCCATCCATACACTTCTCTTCCCCTCTCTGAGATGCTTTAATGCAAAAATTCTGGGGTTGTTGTTTTTTTTAATACAAATTTCTTGTTCTATCTGTGCTAAACAAATATGGTTCAATCTTTGACTACTGAAAAAAGGATATGAAGCCAGTTATGGTTTGTGAGTCAGAAATTAAGCTACAATTTGGGTGTAGCAGGAAACTGTGATTTAAGAAATAATCAGAGTTGACGGCAAAGAACAGGGAAGAGAGAGGAAAGAGCACCCATTCACTTTGCTCTTTTTGGTTCCCAACCTTGGGTCACCCAGGTGTTCTTGGACAGCAACTCCCAGAAACCCCAGCCAGCACAGTTGCTAGTGAAGGCTGCTGGGAATTGCAGTCCAAGAACACCTGGGTGACTCAAGGTTGGGAACCGCTGCAGTAGAACATGGTTTATCTGGTTTAAGTTGCAATATCAGAACCAGACCAAGATTCTTCTAAACACCAGCTGCATTTTAATACTGCACATTAAAAACATGGGATGAAAGCAAATAAACAATACCATCATATCTTTTCTTTTTAGTGAAGCAAAGAGCTTTTTTTGCTTTGGGAACTAAAAGCGAGTACACTGAACTGCAGATACAGTCACTGTGTATCTGGTTTGAGTGAGTCGGCTAGAAACAATCTCATCAGTCATTTCATAAATCTGAAACCCTGGAAGAACTTCCCGCCTATACTTAAGGGATGGGAAATCTGTAATTTTCAGATATTGCTGGATGACAATTATTCCTGGCCCTCGCCATCCTCTATGTTGGCTGGGGACGATGGGACAGTTATACTCCAAAAACATACAGAAGGCCACAAGTTACTTCAATGGCCTCTTCTTTCCTTCATCTGCTTCCCAGTGTATTCTCAGCTTCCAAATGGCCAATCAGGCATATCCGCTCCATAGCAATAAGAGAGATTCCGGACGTCTGCAGATACTTATGAACTTGCTTTCGTGTGTATGATACAATTCCTACAAGCTTTTTCCCCACCAGAAAGTCGAGCCATGTATCCAGCGAATCAAATTCTACTGAGACCTTAATTTAAAAACATCATTTAGGGAAGTCTTGAAAGCAGATACAAAGGCTTAAAGCCTTCAAGAGCAGGTGAGAGATAGAGGTGTGAGAATCTGCAACCCTTCCAAATAGCAACTCTGCAGCTCCTCATTATTAATGTTTTTAATTGCACAGATAACTAGGACAGGAACAGGGTTTGGAGCTTTTTCTTCCCCTTAAATCACGAAGGTTTTCTTTTAAAGGGCAGCATACAGCACTTCGGGTCAAGACAGTTACACAGTGCAAGGGATTGCAAGAAACCGCAGCTAAAGCCAAAGTCAGCACAATCTAAGGGTCTACACGTCCGTGGTGGAGAGGGACTGCAGGAGGCCCTGACTCTCACGAGACAAGAGAGAAGGTCACCTTGTTTGCACATCGTCAGCACAGAGCAAAGTCTGGCGAAGACCACAGCCCAGCTCCTGAATGCGCAACCCCTACCTCCTGACCCCTCAAATTCAGAATATGTGCAGAAAGAAGCAAAAAAAAAAAACCAACAACCCCAAAGCCCTTGGCAGGCGAGAGAAAAACAGGCTGCAAAACATAGAGGTGTTGTGGGTTTTTGATAGGGTTACTCTTGTGCAGCCACAAGCATGGGATTGCGTAGACACAGTGAAGAACACTTACACATTTCCTACTGGGAATTTTTTCTGATACTTGAATCACGAACACCGTCTCAACACCCTCGTTGGCCACTCGCTTTTACAAGGGAGTCAGCTTGGGAAGGAGGCAGAGCCAGTCATGAATCCGCCCCTCCGCCCCATCCCCCGCTTCTCCCAATTCGGGAGTGTAAACACATCCCAATCCCAGGGCTATCACGTGACTCTGGAGGGTCCGCTCATACTTCTTAGTGAGTCAACTGGGCTCTGTGATCTCCATTCCAACAGGCATCTTCAGCGCGGTCGAGTTGGAACCAACTTGTAGGAACCCTAACAGGTTATTCAAAGTGAGACAGAGAGTGGTTTGACCATTTTCTATGGCCAGGTGGGGATCCAAACCCTCACCTCCTGAGTCCTGGTCTGTAACTCTACCGTTACACCACACGGAGGATCTCTACGTCCCCATATACTAATGCATTTAGCAAAAAATATATTTAAAAGAGCTGCGCATCATGACAACCAGAAGGGAGCCGACAGTAAAAGTACTTTGGGATGTGTGGACTAGTAACATGTCGAAAGCTCCTGTTAAGAGCCACCAAGAACCAGCCTGGTCCACAGTGGCATGCTATCGATACTATCAACAACTCGACAATTCCTTCGTACGAATCCGGGCCGGCTTGGCGGTGTCGGGCTTACCTGACGCAACACTCAACTGCGCGAAACCAGTGGAGCATCTCATCATGAAGCGTGCACAACTGAAGGCAGGAAAGGAAGACCTTCTCAGCGTCGCTATACCACCCAGCGTCCGAGAGGAACCCTCCTAACAAAGCAGACGGGGACCAAGGGTTAAAAAAAAGGGGGGGTGGGGGAGCTTTTACAGGAAAAGGGGGGGGGCTTGCCTCTTAAAATAAAATAAAAACACACACCACCTCCTCTTTATTTAGATTTTTCTCTCTGGCCTTCCAAACTCTCACAGCTCCTTCAGGAAGAGTCTATTGGGAACTCGTTCTGGGGTACGAGTCACCATCTGCCCTTGGCAGGTCTCTGAACACGCTGATGTGAAAAGCAGGACAAAAGGTACAACAAGAACCACACGTCACCTAAAAACACAGGACGCTGCCTTACACTGAGTCAGCCTAGTATTATTAGCTCAGAGCGGCACCCGGGGCTCTCCAGGGTTTAAGGCAGGCGTCTTTCCCAGCTCTATCCGGAGAGGCGAAGGATTTGATCCAAGACCTTCTGCTTGTCCTAATAGATTTGAAAGGGACAGCCGGAAGGCACAGCCCACTGAGCCCGAGTCGCCACTGAGCTGAGTCTTTAGAGTACCTGGACTTTTTGCAGTTCGAAGCTCCTTCACAAGACCTTTTAAGGCCACCAGGGACCGGGGAAGGGTGAGTACAATTGCCATGTTAAGAAACACTCGGTGCACAGAACTCAAGGCAGAGAGGTGCAATGGTCAGATGCCCGAAGCAGAGGTGCTCCAGTGCAAAGCCTGACTTTGCAACACAACTCTCCAGGTGAGCTTTTGCTAGTCTCTCTCTCTCTCTCTCTCTCTCTCTCTCTCTCTCTCTCTCTCACACACACACACACACACACACACACACACACACACACATAGCCTGCCCTCCTTCACAGGGATGCTGAGACTCTCCAGTGAGGAAGACTTCCTGTATGCCACCTCAAGAAGTTGGCACATGAGCAGCGTAAACAGTAAGTGACCAATGCATGGAGTGACTCAGCACAGTGACTGAGAGGAAGTCCCTAATTTTGCTTGTTTATTACATTTTTTTCATACCACACCTTTCCCTGAAGATACTCAGAGCAATTTAATATAATTCCTCTCTCTCTCTCTCTCTCTCTCTCCCTCTGATGCTGACGACAATCCTGCGAGGTAAGCTAGATGGTGAGAGCACTGCTTGCTGTCTCAGTGTCACAAGGTAAGCTATTACTGGCAGGATGGGAACTGAAAACCAAATACCCCAAACCGCTCTCTCTCATTTTAGGCAGACTCGTAAAGTAGGCTTAAGGCCAACCTTCCCTCTACCTCTCGTTCCCTCCACACTGTTCTGTTACTTTTCACATATCCATCACAAAGTGTTGAATAAGCAAGCTAGCCTCATCATCATCTTAGAACTGCAGAGCTGGAAGGGACCCTATGGATCACCCCCAGTTACCTAAGACAAAGCCAATCTGGATCGCCTTTTCCTTTACGGCAGCATCGGACTCCGCGATGTAGGAACACCTCCTGCTGAACGAGTAGGCCAAGACGGAGGCCACTTTCACGCCATGATCCATCAGCGCTTGAAAACAGTGATGAAGCAGATGCCTGGAAGAAGCAAAAAAGAAGCAGCAAGAAGAGGGTAAAGGCTTTCCCCCACCTATCAGGAGCACGAAGCCACAAACAGGACTGAACGTCTGACTGGCCACACTCTGCTCGATCCAAGGGGGCTTACGTCAGGGTCAGAATCATGCGGCCCAAGGACAAACGTGGCTCTGAAAGCTGCTTTTCGGGCCTCCGAACACACATGCAAAAGAAAAAGGCGGGCACCCCCCAGCGAAACCTCAGTTCATCGTCAGGAGACATGATTCTCTGCAAAACAAGGTGTATGCCCCCCCACCCTCTCTCTCCCACTCTCTTTCTCTCTTTTTAATTAGAGGTGATTTTATTCATAGGCGCTGCCCTTAGGGAGGATCTTGAAAATGGAGGGGGGGGGGAAACAGCTGCCCTGGCTTCCTCAGAATATGCCTAGGGTTGCACGGCAAGTATCTGTTTCAAGAAACAAATAACCTGGAACGTCAAAAAAGTCTGCCATAATACTGTAGAAGATATCAACAATCTGGTCAACTTCGTGTGTGTGTTAAAATGTAGTGAGGATTACGCTACGGTTTGTGTGTGTATATCTATATATCTATACCTATATCTAGATATAGATATTCCTATATAGATATATTTATATAGATATAGATATATATGCCTGCCCGCCTGCACAGCCACAGCTGTTACATTTCACACTAGGAGAGAAGATTCATGCAGTGTCCTTCTTGACAGGTCAAAATGCCCGAAAACTAGCGCCAAAAAAATTTTTTAAAAGGCCACAATTTCCACAAAAATCCAAACACAGCCTCCAGCCTAGATTTACAAAACAGGAAGCAATTCATCATTCGGAATGCAACACGAGGACAGCATTAGCTGTGCAGCAGGGTGCCAACAACACAGAAACAAGGAGCTCTTGAAATCAAACAAACTGCACACATGTACACACCACCTACTCCCCCATCTCTCCCACACAAAAGTAGCTGGAAGAGCCAAGCGATGGCCATTATTTAGCAGGCTCGGAACAAGAGCATTCCTATCCTCCCTTGCAAGGCCAACCCTGCCTGTAACACTCGAGCCTGCTGTCAAATATGCTGATCTAGAGGGAATCTACTACGGTTAACATCTTGTTGCTAGAAGACAGGGTTCCAAAAATTTTAGCTGCTTTGCTAGAAGAGGACGTTCGTGCGCAAAGACGCTGATGTGCTGAGTTGCCTCTGATAAGCCGAGATCCTGTTGGGTGGAGCCTGTCTGCGTAATGGGAACGCCACCACTGGCAGAGGCAGATGGCGGCCAATTCAAAGCTTCCTTTTGTGATTTCAGGCCGTATGCAATGTTGCCACGTTGAGAACCCTGAAGTCACAAAAGGAAGCCTTCAATCAGCAGTGATCTGCCACTGCCAACAATGTCACTCTTCTTGCATAGGCGGAGCTACGCAACAGGATTTCAGACACCATTTCATTCCTGAACACTCCCCCTAAGGAGTATTTTAACTCAGCTGTTTCTTTCATGTGGCTTTTTAAAAAAAACTCTATTTTAATACTTGCATCCAAGTTTCTTGTAAAAAAATAGGAAGCCCATGCAGTTCAGAAACACAGTATTGTACCAAAACAAAACAAGCCAAAATATTGGACAATTAAAAAAACTACAATAACATTTGAACTGAAGTTGATTCTTGGGGGGGCGGGGGAGTCACAATTTCAGTAATAAACAAAACAGAATGTGCCGAAATACAAAACCAATTGAATTAAACAATATTACAGCACAAACATTTTAACAAAGGAGTAACAGAACACAATACTTAGTAAAATTATTTTACACACAGAGGGAGAGAAAGAGAGAGAGCCAACAGACAAAGCCAGATTTCTAAATTCCTGTTTCATAAACCATTTACTTTTCCCATGTCATTTTTAACTAAACAGGTTGTACTAGTATGGAAGGTACCTGGGGTGAGTTGTAACTCATCAGGGAACCCCGATAACAGTTCTCTCTTTTGAATTGAACAAGGCTTTTACGATTATGTGAGGACATGCTAACTCACACAAAACCATAGTGAAAAAAATCTTCACACCACAACTATCATTTAAGAGGTACTTCTTGCAAAACGGTGGATGTGATTCACCCAAAGCTATCTGCTGAAAAACATGCTTATTCTTATACAGATTGAAGAGCGTGCTCGGGTATTCCCAGTGAAAGCACTGATGCTTTAAAGAGTGCTCAGTGGCAGCTGGACTGAGGACAAATGTTTTACAGGAAAAAGAGCCCCTCCAAAGTAAAAAAAATTAATAAATCATTTTCAGCTTGGATTACCTTTTATCTAAAGCTCGGAGCACCTTTGCAAAAACTTCTAGTTCACAAAATTCACTACCCAGTTGACACAGCCGGCCTTGTTGGTAAAGCTGCGGGAAAAGAAGGGGAAAAAGAAAAAGACAAACAGAAGACCAGAGTTAATGACCTTTACGAAGTGGCATAAGCACAAATACGAACCCCTACGGATGGCACACAGTTTGCTCCCACTCAGGGTGCGGCTGCCCTTCTAAGTCACAATTACCATTTTGTGCATGAACCAAGCTAGAACGTACAATGCAGAATTTTAGCAACCTACAGATTTATGCGTACGTCTCACCCATTTTTTCTGGTGAGACAAAAGGAGCGGTCCAGAATGTGCAGCGCTACCTGCTGGATGCAGTGAGCTGAGTATTTTTCCACAGGACACAAGAATGTGTGGCCGAAGCTGCATTACAAGACAGACGCACTACATGGAGATTTTGGAGACAGGTTCTCGTCTCCTTTTAGAAATGTTGTACACTCTTTCGTAGAATCACAGAATACTTGAGTTGGAAGGGGCCTCTATGGCCATCGAACCCAACCCCCCTGCACAATGCAGGAATCCAAATGAAAGCAGATCTGACAGATGGCTGTCCAATTTTCTCTTGAGTGCCTCTAGCGTTGGGAGTGCTCACCACTGCCCAAGGTAATGAATGGGTTCCGTTGTCGTACTGCTCTAACAGTTAAGATATTTTTCCTGACACTCAGCCTAAATCTTCATTCCTGTAGCTTGAGCCCATTATTAAATGTCCTGCACTCTGTGTTGATCAAGATCAGATCCTGCCCCTCCTCTGTATAATAACCTTTCAAGATTTTGAAAAGTGCTATCCTATCTCCCCTCTGTCTTCTTTTCTCAAGGCTAAACATGCCCAGTGTCCTTCTTGCTCCTTGCCTCCAGAGGCAAACGGCCGGGCACCAGTGAAAAATAAGATTTAGCAAAGGAATTTTCAAGTTCTCAAAATTGCTCGAGTTAAGTGAAAACTACAGTATCTCTTTGCTTTTACCTTTTTCCTTTGCTAAGAATGTTTCTTCCTTAAAAGGGAGAAGGAGGAACTCACAACGTACTTAAAAAAATCATTTTTATTGTACTCCACCCCCTCAACCCCCTTTGTAACACCCATGTAAACCATTGGGCTTCAAAAGCGCCGTTCTCCTTGAGTTGGCAAGCAAAGTGAATTTCTTCCACCATTTTTTTTTTTAAAATAGAGCATAAGCCAACAAAAATGTGTTTACTACCTCGTATGTTTCCCTTCGGTGAAACAGTGTACTATTGTAAGGGAAACAGAACTATGAGACCTTACTAGAAAATGCACGCCTGTCAAAAATGTCTATATGTCTATACTAGGCAATGCTTTAAAAGAGGGAGGGAGGGAGGATTGTATGTGTGTATGCACGCACGCACACATACAGGCAGGCAGATCGATAAAAATTGCTTGCTTTTTGGTTATCACAGGAAGATTTCTTTTAAAAACCCTATTTTATAGACTAATCTATTTCAAGTTATTTTGCTCGTTTTTTGGGGGCTATCTGCACTGATTAGCTATGTTCTCCAAAGTTTCCAAGCTTCGCCAGAAGAAATCAAGGATTAAACCCACCACTGACTGGCTGCCTGAGAGGGTTTTTTTAAATGGATGGTTGTGTGCCTTACTCGTTTTGGTGGTAGCTCTTCTTTACCACCTTTTAGTGTGGCATTTGTTCGATCCTTTTTAGTATTTGTATACCTACTGTTTTTTACCTTTAAACATCGTCTTAATGATGCAAGCCGCCTTGGGTCCTTCTTAAGGAGAAAGGCTGGGTAAAAATACTTTAAATAAATCCAAATAGATAAACCATTTGTACATATGCTACGAGCTCTGCTGCTAAGCTATTGTCTCATCAAACAGTCTGTAAACTTGTTTGCCTCATTACCTGAAGGCAGTTCTTACTTGCCACAGGCGACTCGAGAGTTTGACTCTGTAACTAGTTGAAACTCGTTGGCTTGACCTGGACACCAGGGCAGCCTACGCTTTTTCCTAACTAGGGTCTGAGGGTAGAAGGCATGGTTTGAGCTTCCAAATCGACAGAAAGGAATCCCCGTGTGCTAATTCAGCATCTCCCTCCTCGCTGCGCCAGGGTCCTCTTGTAGTGGCTCCTAGAGGAAATGAAACAACTCTAACTACAGGATGTAGATTCAGGGATCATGACACACCCTGTTTAATATTAATCATGGTTTCCAAAAGCTTCTTCGGACCACTGTTTTAGATTCTGGTTTCGCAGCCAAGTGCAAGCTGCGGTTTGTCAGTTCAGACACACACCAAAGCAGAGTCCTTCAGCCATAATTCACTGCAATATCAAAATGGAATCATGTTCTATATGGGGCCATTGTTTCTATGCATTAATTGGCAATGCCATTTCAATTCAAGGGAGGGGGGCGCTCTGGGCTTTTGATTTCACTTGCCAAAATGGCAATTTGGCCCTCAGGACCCGAATACCCTCCTGGTTGCCACATCGAAGGCCTCAAAGCCAACCAAATCCAAAATCCATCCAATCACGTTTCGTAATTAACGAAGCTCACAGTAGGATCCTTGAATTCTTATGCCCAACATAAAACTCCGGTTCAGCACGCAGAAAATGCACGGGAAATGTTTAACACTTTCCTTTTACAGCAACTGCAGCGACAGAACATCTCTAACACGCTTTTCCATAACGGGAAACAATGCTTGGTAATTTGTTGATTAGCAGTGCTTAGTAAGTACTCTATTGCCTAATTAAAGATCCTTGGAGAAGAGGGAAGCTTGGATGAAGACTGCCAACCCTGATTGTCTTGCAGCCAAACGGAGAAGGAGGGCCATTCCCGGGGGGGGGGGGGGCAGTTGAACTCAAAGAAAGTTTGAGAACTTGTTTACTTAGATGTGTTTCCAGTCCATCTTCCCCACCCACCAAAGTCTCCCCTTACCGGCCCCTCCAGGGATAAGAGAAAATAGAATGAACACAATGAGAGCTTCACTGCTTGCGGATTCGTCGGAATAATATGTTTTATTGGTTTGCTTTTTCTGCTGGCATCCTACACTTTCCCCAAGTAAGTTCACGGCTCTTCTCTCTTTCCTGTTTTACCTTCACAGCAGCAGGTTGAAAGTCACAGAAGGGGCCAAGTTTACCCAGTGAATTTTGTGCGGATTGGAGCCAGGACCTTCCAAGTCTCAGTTTGACACTCCCGTCCAGTGGTTCCCAACCCTGGGTGCCTAGATGCTCTTGGACTACAACTCCCAGAAATCCTGGCCAGAACAGCAAGTGGTGAAGGTCTTTGGGAGTTTTAGTCCAGGAAGATCTGGAGACTCAAGATTTGGAACTACTGCTCTAGTCAAAGCTAAGAACTTAAGGTTACAATCCTATGAATATATATTTTAGAGTTAACTACCAATAAATTTAATGGCTCGGTGTAGCCATAGATGTTCTTTATATCCTGAATTCTGTTTACTCCCTTAAAATGTTTCCTTTAGAACGCTGTGGAGTTTGTCACATGTACACTGACATTAATCCTGATCAATAGCTCTACAGGACAGACATGCAACCTCTGCTGACAAACCCTCTTCCAATTGTGGGTTCAAATGATAGTAGAAAGAAGGTAACTCTGGTTAGTACAGATGAAACATGACGTACATACACATGACACATCCCAGAGCTAAAGCAAACCATGGGAAAGGAAGGATAATTTCTTAAACATGAGAGAGGAAGTGGACATGAGATACTCCTCCTTCTCTCCCAACACACTGAGATGAACTGGATGGATCGCACCCAAGAAGCAGAAGTCATCACAAGGAAATGTAATCAGTAACTAGAAGGCTAGCGTTAATTTTACTAGAAATGTTGCAAGAAGCACTCCATACATTTACCGGTTATTGTCAGACACAAAGCCTGGTTTGGTTGTTTATTCAGCAGGTCCAATGACTCTGCTTGTTAAACAAAAGACACACACAAAGGGTCTAGGAGCAAATTTGTATCCAACAAGAAGGCAGCTTTGGTTTCCAACAACCTTATTAGAAAGTCTGGCAACATGTTACATAGATACTAAATTACTTCCCTTAAACACACCAAAAATGCATTAAAAATCCCCATTTCTCTCTGAATTGCCCCAATGACCACCACGAAATCGCCAAACCTCTTTAAACTGCTAGTTCCTCTGACTGTAAAAAGCAAACTGAAGGACCAGTGTGAAGTCTGCAGGAGGAGAAGATGACGACACAGGAACTCTTGACAACCACCTGTTAACACTACTCTGCACCACATCCACCTCGCTGGCTTATCACGTGCCATTTAAATGATATGTACACTGGAAAAACAAAATATACGGATCAGACCAGCATGATGATAGGGACGGTGAATCTGGCACTTTAGACTACTTTCCCCAACACCGTAGCCTCTTGGCTATGAAACTTGGTGTGACCCAGACTACGTACTATTTTCCAGCTCCATTCTGAAACATCTCAAGGTTCAAACCGATAGCCTTCAAGCCCAATTCGATTGGTATGTTTTGCTCTGCTCCTTTTACTTTTAGGCCTGCTCTCCACAGGCATGTGGTCCCAGAAAACTTACTTTAATATTAGTTTGACCCTCAAACTGGTGGTGGTGGGGAAACCCTTGATGTAAATGGAAGAGCTTTGGAACAGATCACTCTTCAAAACCACTGGGTGAGAAGCGGGGATATATTTAAATACCTAACAATTCAAGCTGTTCACTGAATGGCTGAAAGCAGCCTTCTGCTGAAGTTTCCCAATGGTCTCGCGGGTTACCAGTTCGAAATGAAAACCACGTCCAGAAGGATTCTACTGATTCTGCTATAGGATTAAAGCCTTTAATCACAAATCCATGTTGTTCCTGCAGTAAGAGAACAACACGACATCCTCTCTCAGGCTGTTACCACTTCTCTTCTCCTAATATGTTGTTGCCTTTTTTTTTTTTAACCCCCAGATAATTCCCATGCAGCCCTATAATCCTGCTAGGGTTTCTGTTGTTTATTGTCATTCCGTCACAACCTCCTAATCATATTTTGCAAATAATATTACCCACTCTCTCTATCTCGCTGGAGAAACAAAGATAACAGGCGACAAAAGGAAATCCATTTAGCGGGTGACAGGAGAGACTAAAGGAAATGAGTGCCCAAACAGAAGTATATAAGGATGTAAGAAGTGGGTCAGACAAATCTAGTCAATGAGGGTAAACCAAACAAACAAACAAAAATTAAAAAAACACTTCTGGATGCTCATAATCAAGGTTCTGAATGGCAACAGCAGAAGCACCCTTGAGCGGCTCCTCACGAATGTTATCCAGATGCTGTGTGAAGTTGAGTAAGGGACTGGAATTTAAGAGATCCAGGTTCAAGGCCCCGTTCTACCTGGTGATGCCTAGGTAGACCATCACAGAGTCAATGGCTTTCTCTCCCACATACTCTCTGCCTGACCTACATCACAGAGTTATTACCAGGATCCTGCAGGAAGGACAGTCGTTTACAACACCTTGGCCTCACCGGAGGCAAGGTGCGAGACTAGGGGAGTGAAAAATTGATATTTTAGTGGCTTTCTCTGAATCTTGTCTGCATTTCCCCCTGTCATAATTTCCCATTGGGTCGTGAGACTCTGCCATCTTCTTCTCACACAGAAGTGTGTATGTATTTTGGCCTGCTGTAGCACATTCTGTACTCATTTTCCCCGACTGCTTAAGCCTTTTTGTTCACATTTCTCAAAGACGCACATTTTGAGTCGTCCGTGCTTATCTGTGTACCATCGGAAAAGCAGGGGAAAGTACAGAACCCACTGCATGCAATTTCTTCCCAAAGAGAAGGAAGCCAAGATATATATGCAAACTTCCACTAATCACAGACCATGAATTAATGTAAATTTGTTAACTTTTTTTCATTAACATATATTTTCCTCATGTCCATAAGATTCCAGAGTAACTGATAAAGAGTTGTTGTGGTTAAGGACCAGCTGGTACCAACATTGCCTTTATTTTGGCACTGACTGTGTCCTCGAGCAATGAGATCACAGCTTGGTTTCCAATTTATCCTTTCCTTTGTTTGCAATGTTGGATTTTTTTTTTAAGGACTTATTTTAAGATACTTCTACTGACTATTTGGATCATATCCAGAAATCTGCTGAAACACAGCGGGTTAGAAGTAGTTAAATAAAGAAACACATAAATAATGGAACTGTGCCTCCTCATATCTACGAATGCTATTTCATTCTGTGACTAATTCCCACGGATAGAGCAACTCAACGTTAATGTATCTAGTCATTAAACACATCCGCCTTCAGGTACAGGGCAGAAATACATGTTATGACAGTACCAGACGTTCCTGGGACTCCGATCACCCCCAGTCTCTGCCCATACTGGCTGGAGTCTAGCAACATCTGGATTTATTTATTTTAATTAAAATATTTGTATCCCGCCTTTCTCCTTAAAAGAACCCAAGATGGCCACAGGTTCCCAGATTAAGATGTAAGCGAGCACGCGGGCGATGTGACCTAGTATAAAGTAGCCTGCTGTGACTTTGAGGTTTTCTTTCAGCAGAAGGTGTCATGGCCCAGACTAGCCTCCCTAAAGGATGAGTCACTCCAGCCATTTGTTGCTGGCTGTCCTGGCTGGGGCTGGTGCGGGGTGCAGCCCTGAACATTTGAAAGATCCCAAAGCTGGGGAGAGCTGGACTACAGTTTACTTCAGGGGACACATGACCAATTAATTATCTTCAGTTTGGAAATTTACAGACACACACACACAAATGGAAAAATCTGAAAAGCAGTGGAACAAACAGCAAAGGAATGCAGACGGTACAGTCCAACACAATTTATTTTGCATAATTTTAATTGAATAGTGCTGGGCTGTACTTTACACATTCCATTGTCATTCAATGACATTGTTTTTTTCACCTATTCTTATCCTCTACATTCATGTAGATTTACACCCACCAGCTCAAGATAAGCATTCATGCACTTGAAACATGAATGTGTGCTTCATCAGATGCATAAATGCAGATCCTCATCTCAGGAACGCAGGAAACTGCCTTATCCCGAGTCAGGTCATTGGTCTATCTAGACTTTTATTGTTAGCTCTGACTGGCAGCAAACATTCTCCAGGGTTTTGAGCAGGGTTTTTAACTAGGCTCACCTTGAGAGGCCTGGTTTCTCTTGGTCATCTCCCACCTGACTACTAACCAGGCCCAACGTTGTTTTTAGCTTCTAAAGATGGAGGAGACCCCATGTGCTCAAGACCAGTTCAGAATATTCTAAGGGAAAAAATCCACAGTATCATCAAGATAAAACACACAAACGAGTCTGTGGCATATTTGCTAAAATAGCCTTTCCCACCCAAGAGCCACTCCAGATGTGTGGCACCATAACTTCCAGAACGAGCAACAAGAAGAGATGATAGGTGCCGCAGTTATCAGCATGCTCCAAGCCCACCAGAAACCCAACTTGGGTTTGGCAAACAGTGTTTTTCCTCCCAAATTTCGTATACAGGAGATCGAACAAGGTGATTCCTCCAACACAGCTTGGATTTCAGCTAGATCTACGGCACCCACCATTTTTTGTACAACAAATTAAAGATACCATCCAGCCATCCTATCAAGATCTCACTTGCTCAGGATCAGAAAAACTAACGAACAGAACACTGTATGGAGAACTGCAGCTTATTCTCCGAGGTGGGCTAAACATTGGGTTATTCACTTTTAAAGTGTCACTCTTCTCTTGGCTGCTATGCAGCCCTGATACAGAACAGGCTTCCTCTTCAATAATACAAAATAAGTGCACTTCAGCACTGAAGGAAGATCAGGATCTCCTGGCCAAACTGTGAGTTATTTGCAACAGACTGGCATGGCTTTTGGCTTACCAGCCGCGGCAACAAAACATCTCCACCTTTCAGCTTAGTAAACTGGAGGGGTAACCAGGCATAAATGCATAGGTGGAAGGGCTGCGAGCTCCATTCGGTTATGCACTCAGCCCTAGTCCCCAAACACCAAATTGTTCAAATTCCAATCAGGATTATCTTCTGTACCACCCTTTAGGGTTCTAGTAAAAACAACAACAAAACCCAACAAATTAGGTTCTGTTTACACCTGCCCTCCGTGTAATATCAAGCCGACGATGTCGGCACTGAGCAGCACGACTGGAAACCTATTAAATGAAATGATCTACCGTGCATTGCTTCCTAGACTATTTTCGACTGCACTGTTTCAATTGAGCAAAACTAACATTTTTAAAAGCAAGGATTGTTTTGTTTCTAAGATTTACATCTAGTGCTTCCTCCAATGAGTTTAAGGTAGCAAACATGGCAAGGATGATGGGCGTTACTCCACTTTCTCCTCCTAAGAACCCTGTGAGGCATGTTTAACTGGGCTGAGACCACCCGCTGGATTTCAGTGAGTGGATTTATAAGGACAGATATAAGAACACCACCACTCATTCATTCTTCCAGAGTCCTGAGAAATGAATTTAGAAGAAAGCCACAAAACTCTCCTAAAATCTAACTCTCAGTGGCTCCAGACAAGGACGAGACCACTGTAGCAACACTGGGGACAGAATGTTGTGTGGAACACAAATGGATCAAGCTGGTTTCCAGTTATGATTAAGGTCTCTTCTCCAGCAGGCTCTCTTCAGCAAGTAGGCGTACGTAACAGGAAAAAGAGTCTTGGGTGCAGAAAATTGAGTAGGATTAATAAGTTATGTTGCTTCTACTTGTCTAGCAACATCAAAAGAAAATAAACAACGTGGGGGGGGGGGAAATATGCCAATAGCCTGTCCCATTTGTAAGACGTTCAGGAACAGAGCGTACAAGTAAAAATTTGAATATTGTGTACAAATCGCATTAAGGCTGCAACGACATGCCTGCATACCTGGGAGTAAACTCTGAAGAACCAGATGAAATTTACTTCTCGACAGATGTCTGTAAGGCTACAACCCCACACCTCCACACTAGAGAGTCAGCCACATGGAATTCAAGGGGCATAGTCACCCACTGAATATAACACAATGGATCTGCAGGAATACTGGCACAGTGGTTACGCTAAGAAAGCATACTCTCACCCCCAGCCCAACCGCTCTCACCTCCAGTTTGTTCACCAGGATGCTGGAACACAGGCTGGGCGCAGTTTTATCCCCATAAAACCAGAGAACCACAATGAACACAATCCTAAGATTCCTTCTGTGATTTCTTGGGAACTAAACAAACTAGAGCATCAACGGTGCCCGGACAGTGGTTTTTCTCAGCTCCTAGATGGGCAAAGTGTGGCTCTCAAGGTGTTGTTGAACTGCACCTCCCAGCGTTCTTCACTACCGTCTGGGCTGAAGGGACACACAGTTCCAACAATATTTGGGGAGCCCTTCTTTGTGCATCTGGGTTTCAGCCTCTTCCTCTGCAAAGAGGAATAATGGAATAGGGTTCATAAGCACACAGGTCCTCCTAGAAGCCATGATTTCATGGCTTTCAAGTTGTAGAATTGTGACTGATGGGAGATAATTCAGAGGTAGCCACATTAATCTTTTGCAGGAAAAAAAAAGTTGTGGCATCGTAAGGATTAACAAGCTTTATTTCTCATAGACTACCATGGACAGTTGTCAACTTTTTAAAAAACATAGTGTAGTCATAGTTAACAGGCATTTATACATAGAGCAAAGCAAAAGCAAAGTGTGCTGCTTATATACCGCCCCATAGTGCTTCAAGCACTCTCTGGGCGGTTTACAAGTTATTTATGCAGGCTACACATTGCCCCCCCCCCCCAGCAAGCTGGGTACTCATTTTACCGACCTCGGAAGGATAGAAGGCTGAGTCAACCTTGAGCCAGCTACCTGGGATTGAACCGCGGGTCGTGAGCACAGTTTTGGCTGCAGTATAGCAGTTTAACCACTGCGCCACGAGGCTCTGTGAGAAGAGGATGACACACAATAATGTAATATGCTGATTTTAGGCATCAAACTCTTTTGTTAATACAGTAGGACACCTGTATCCATAGGATTGGTATTCACGGATTCTGTTACCTGTGGTTTACTGGAGCCCTATATACAACTTACAAGGGGGTAGACTTTGTGGGCTTTGTCCCACCCCCTTGTGTCTTTTGTCCTGATTCCTTGTATGTAGTATATAGGGTTTGCTACTATCCGTCGTTTCAGGCATTTGCAATAGATCATGGAATGGATCCCCCACTGATGCGGGGTCCTACTGTATTTATAGGGCATGCAAAATTAATGCTAGATTCTCTTTTGAAAGCACACACAAGTTCAGTTTGCTAAACACAAGCTGAACATACTTATATTGGTCTGAAGAAACTTAGAACATCTGAACATTTTCTAACTCAAGGTTTTTCCATGACTAACAGAAACATTAGGTCCCAGACAATCCAGATGTTCAAATCATGTGTTCCAATTATGACTTGCACATATTTAGGTCTAAAATAACCCAAGGCATCTTAGACAACCAAAAACTGGTATTTATTTGAAGTACAGGACATCCCACCTTGAAATCAGACTGAGCAACTGTGCTGTCTCTTGCATTTTGCTGACATCTTGGAATCTAACATATTTCCATGACTCTAGAAACACAGTACACATTCCGAAATTTGTATTTTTAGGAACAAAGATGGCTTTGGAAAAAAAATATTGATTCATTAATATGGAAACAACGAGAGTAATAAAAAAAATGCCTGTCTATAAATAGCTAGTCTCCTTTGGTGAGTCAGATTTCTCTTTGGGGGACCAGGCAAACAAAGTTTGTTTGGTTTTTTTAAATCGGAAGCCAATTGCGTTTTCTTCTTAACCAGTTGTCAAGATGTAATCATGCAAGCTAGAAAAACGTGTTCTGTGGGCCAGCAGACTTTCCAGAGTGATTCGCAAACTTCGGAGTATTCTCTACTTGGAAAACTCTGAAAAGGGTCGCCGTAAGTCAGTATGGACTTGACGGCACATGATGCTTTAGCCTGTGTTCTCACACGGCTCTATGATACAGAACCAGAGCCTCTCCTGCACCATTGGACTACCATCATGCCTGCCACATTTCAGTGGCAACTGCAACAACAGCATCAATTTCGGGGGCAGGAAGGGAAGACGCCACCCTAAACACTTCTGGCCAGGATGCTCTCCAACCCAAGATCCTGCTTGTCCCTAAGTTGTCTCAGCAACAGGCCATAAACACGCAAAACAGTTTGCAACCGTAGCTTCATAAAGTGATCCCTGTTTTGCAAGTTACCTGTAATAAAGCAGCTTAAGAGGAGGGAAAAGACCATTGTTACAAAAAGAGCTACGGATCTGGTCCATTCCATCCTCTCTCAGGCAACAGTAGCATATGCAACCTGCAACAAAATGTCACACGAGGGGTTTCTTCATTCCCCCCCCCTCCTCGTTTTCAATTTTACTGCTCTCCACCCATCCAAAGGTTCTGGAGTATCATCAGTCCCTATCAAGCTGTTCTGTAGTGTTCTCTCCCTTTTTAAAAATCATGTACTTCTCTAAACTTTGCAAATTTGCATAAAACATGGTCTTGTCTGTGGGCAGTGTTATTTATGGCCACATAAGCAACAAGAAGGAATGATTGAAACCACACATTCTATATACAGATACATTAAATATAACTAACGCCAAGATGCATACATCTAATATCAAGAAGCCAGATTTTAGGCTGAATATCAGGAAAAACTTCTTAACTGTTAGAGCAGTACGACAATGGAGCCAATTACCTCGGGGCCCAGGTGAGCACTCCCAACCCTGAAGGTCTTCAAGAGAAAACTGGACCACCTTCTGTCAGATATACTTTGATTTGGATTCCTGCATTAAGCAGAGGGTGGCCGCTCGATGGCCTTAGAGGCCCCTATCAACTCAACTATTCTATGATTCTATGAACAAGTGGACTGCTTGGTTATCACAACAGCATTTTGATACATTATAGTTGGGAAAAACAACAAAGCTTGTTTATGTATTCAATTAGCATTTGCTCTTATCTACAAAAAGGACACCTTTTTTTTTTAAAGTTCAGTTTCCTGCTTTTTTTCACCACAAGCTAGGCACGTGAGCTGTGATATATAGGTCTCCGCTAGCTTTATGGCAAATTTCTCTTCTCCGACTTGCATAGATTTTCCTGCCTCTGACAGAAGCCATCCTTCCATTGCTAAATATTGCCGCCGACAAGCGAGAGCTTTAATCTCTAGTGCAGTGACACAGAGGGGAGGGGGAGATCCTATTTTGTAAAAAACACAGTAGATATCTATAAGGATTTCTCAGGTTGGGGGGGGGGGGGAGAGAAACAGGAATCAGAACCTACTTCTCCTGCACCAAAATGCCTGGATTAAAATGCTGTTATTTGACTGACTACGGCTAGGTCCTCAATGGTGTGCCCAAAGTAGAGAGCATCCGGACGTGACTTAAATGGATCCTATTACAAGTCGGTCCCTATTTCATTGTCCTTTTAGATGAGGTCAGTGGTGAAAGTAAGGGGGGGAGAGGAGAGGATTCCTCTTACTCCAGACATCTTGTAAAGCTCCCCAAAAGAAGAACTGGGAATATACTGCAAATGTAGACACAAACACAAAAATGTTGGGAGGGGGTAGAACCAACAATCAATTCTGTTAACTTCTTTAAAAGAAGGGTCACATACTGATACCCCCCACGCGCTACCACAAAACACCATGTAGAAGTTGAATACATTATCTCCCTTCTTCCAGAAATAACTCTTTTACCTGAAACATTTAAGGAACGTTGGATAAATGCGGCAGGGCAATATGCTACAAAGCAAACAATTAAGATTAGTGTCAAAGAATGAAGGCATCCGTATGAAACCGACAGAGGATTATATAAGGGTACACGGTTATTCTCCCAGAAAATACCAAGCAGCATCAGACACAGGCTTGGTCTATGGTATACTGTTTGGGATCTTTCGAAAAGGCCACCATCAGTGGCTAACTCAAGAACCGAAGAACGGAGACGGTCATAAAATCAGCTGAGATGATAACTTTAGGCAGAAAACAGAACAAAATCGAGAGGCAAGTCCCCTGTTTTAGAGAAACATTTCCCAACAGAAATCTAGTTTGGGAAATCACCTCAACTCCTTCAATCATCCAGTAACTATGCTAGCTGGGAGATTCAGGAACCGGTAGTATTTAGAGATGAGGAAATCTGCAGTTCCATATATCTGGAAGGTACCCATCAAGGGAAGCATGCTACAGACCAAAGCTGGGGGGGGGGGGGGGACCAGTTTCTTTCTATTCCTCCTGTCTAGATTACGTTAACCAGTGTAATTCATCGTTACAAAGCATTTTGTACTCTGAAAAAAACAAAATCGCAGAGCTACAAGAATACAGGTCATGTTACATTAAAATCTCACCCCTCTCCCTATACAGGTACTCAGCCATTATACAATAGTATTCTAGGTATACCTCTGCAGTGTGGGGCAGAAGAAAAATAATTAATTAGATATGTAGGAGTACTACATGGTTATTATTAAATCAATAATCAGACATATAATTTCATAGAACATACCCTAAAGGAAACACATGCCCTAGGCCTAGAAATTAAGTTCCTGAAGTAAAGAAGTAGAGAAACAAAGGAATACACTGGGAAGTGGGCTATTTTTTATACTGGGGGGCGCACAGGTAAGCAGAAGACAGGCAAGTGATTTATTGAAGTCACAGGGAAAATGTGTTTAGGAAGAGAGAGGTGATTTTGAGGATGCAAACTTTAGAAAAGCATGAAAAGTAGGGGGATAAAGTTCTCAGGTGTTGGGGGAACAGCTAGTGGGATATTGAAAAAAATCACAGGAAACGAGGGGAACAGTTTTACAGTAGGGGGGCAAACAGGATGTCACAAGAGTTGATGGGAAAGATGGTAGAGAAAATACAAATCTGTTTCCACCGGGGAGCCAATTCTTAAGTCCAAAGGGTCCAAAGAAGGCAGGCAAATAATTTTGCAGGAGAAGGTAGGTGGAACAAGCCAAACATACAGGAAAAAAGATAACTAGCTTTCCAGATTTGGGCAGGGAGTACAGTTTTACAGTAAGGCTGTGCAGGGAAAAATGGGGAGAGCAGCTAAGCGAGGCATTTTTGGAGAGAGGAAAAAAGGTTCTTTAGTGAGAAGGGGCTATTAATTAATTTATTTTGTTCCCCAGGAGTGGGTTGGAAGGACAAAGGGCAAAACAGGCAGAGGGGAATATCAAGGCAACCATGACAGGGGTGCAAAGCAAGTGAAAGGAAAGAAGAAGAGGGGCCAATTCTGGAAGGAAAAAAAAACACCTTTGGAGTTAAGAAAATTGTAGCTTGATAGGTAGGATCCAGTGAGAAAATATATTAAGTAAGAAGGTAGGAGAGTATAAGATAAATCTGGGAAGGGACAGATGTTTGGTTGAAGAAAGAAGGGAAAACCGGTAAAGACCGAGTGACTCTGGAGCTCAGATCAGACAGGGAAGGGGGTCCAAATGATCTCCTATGAATGGGCAGGAAGATGGCAATTTGGGGGGGGGGGGGAGAGCCAGTTTTGAGAAGGGGGGGATGCAAATCATTTCTCAATAATGGGTGCCTTGTGTGGATTGGGGGGGGATAGTTAGATCCAGATGGGGGAAATAACAGGACTGCAAAGTATTCACCCCTTGAATAGATGGGCTGCACCTATTCCTACATATATACATATTTACTATATGCAATAGATAGATAGATAGATAGATAGATAGATAGATAGATAGATAGATAGATAGATAGATAGATAGATAGGGCAACGGGGGGGGGTGTCCACCAGCAAGCCTGGTTCTGGAAAAAGGGGGGCCAAGTCCATGCATGCCCCAGGAAGGGGGCACAATTAAAGGGCTTCTCCTCGTGGGGAAGCCATGCCTCCAGGGCAAGGCCAGGTGTTTGGGGGCGAGGGAAGGGAGCCTCCATCTTAGCGCCCCTTCTTCCCCCAAAGACCAAGCGGTTAAGGGGCACAAGGAGGTGAAGGAAGCAGGAAAAATACCTCTTTTTTTTCCCCCAGGCAGGGAAGGACGATGGCAGGGGGGTCCCCTTCCTCCGCGTCCACACGACCCCTTTGGCCCCCAACCCGTGTCCTCCACCCCCCCCACCCCACCCCGGGAAAGGGGGTCGGGGGGGAGGGAGGCTAGGGTGTGTGTGTGTGTGTGTTTGGGGAAGGGGGGGAGAGGAATACCCCCAGGCTTGGGGGCGAGGTGGAGGTTGGGGGGGGGGGGCGCCCCGCTCGGGGTCCGCCGGCCCTTCCTCGACCCACCTTGTAATAGACGTCGAACTGGATGTTTTCTGGCAAGGAGCGGATGTCGCGGCGGCGAGCGCGGCCGTAGCTGTCGACCACGGCCGAAATGGCGGTGTTGTAGAGCGTCTCGGGCACCCACTCCAGCTCCACCGCCGCCATCTTGCGTGTGCCTGAGAGAAGGAGGGGAGGGGAGGGAAGAGAGGGAGGGAGGGAGAGATGGAGACGCCGCCGGGCGGGCGGTGGGGAAAAGGAGGAGGAGGACGAAGAAGAAGACGGCAGCGGCCCTTCCCGGCCTCTTCGCCGCGGCCCCGCGGCCTACTCAGGCCTTCTCGCTCCGCCCAGCCGCCCCCAACGCCCCGGCCCCGGCCAGCCCCACCACCAGCGCCGCCTTCTCGCCTCCAGCCGCCGCCGCCGGGCCTGCTCGGGAGGGAGGGAGGGAGGGAGGGAGCCTTCGTTCTTTTATTTTATTTTTTCCCTTGGGAACGAAGGCTTTTTTTTTTTGAGGAGGGGGAAACGAGGGGAGCCCCTTCCGTCTGTTGGACGGGGATGGGTCCGCTTTCTCCCTCTCTGGGGGTTTAGGTGGGACGTAGGGGGAGGAACGGCCGCCCCCTTGGCGAAAGCCGGCCCTCAGGCTGGCTCCCGGACCCATCGTGCCAGCCGAGGCTGGGCTTCCTGGTCGCTGCCAGGCTGTGGAACTCCCTGCCACTGGAAGCCAGGCGCCGAACCCAAACCCCCCCCCCCCCTTTGCTGTCCTGCCTCAAGCAGGCCAAAGACCTTTCCCTCAGTAACTGGCTTGCCTGGGTGAGAGTTTGAGAGGAATTGTTGTGCCTTACTGCTTGGGCTGGATTTTTTTTTTTTTAAGCCCTATTTGTGTTTTCCGTTTTTGGGGTTTTCCATTTCTCAGAGTGGCATTTGGCTTTCCCCCCCCTTTTTTTTTTTTAATATTTGTATACTTTTGTTCTTAGCTTTCATATAGCCTCTTAATATAGTCTTTGTCCTTAGCTTTAAACATTGTCCTTTAGTGACGTTAACCACCGTCCTATACTGTTGTTTTCGAGTTTTAAATATTGCCTTTCATTGTGGTGAGCCACCTTGGGTACCTTTTCAAGGAGAAAGGCGGGGTAAAATATGATAAACTAACTAACTAACGGAACCCAAGGCTCCAGGCTCTGGGTGAGTGACTTGGTAGCTTGGTTAAGCAGGTAGGACTGGAGTTCGCTGGTATCACGTGCCTTATCACTTCAGACCAACACAGGTCTATTTAAAAAAATATTGCATTTATTAAAATTAAAGATTTGGTTACATCGAATTCAGAGAAAGCCATAGTTGTAGTTAAAAACCAGCTCCAACCATTTAAAAACACATAAGAGGCAGGACTTAAGAACACCACTCAAAAATATAATCCACTTCCTACTCTAAGTAGCCCTATCTCTCACCTAGTTCTTGGGATCCAGATGGGAATAGCAAAGGCAGCCGCCTGCCTGCCTGCCATCGGATGGACAAAAGGAGGAAAATTCCTAAAATAAAAATAAACCCTGCTTCTTATAGTCACTCACTTCTTACCCTTCCCAGGTGCAGACACTCGGCTGCACCGGTTAGCAATTAGATGTCCTTGAAGCTAGCTGTCCAGACTTGTTTGGCCTTTGCAGGCAAGATAACGCAGGATGTTCCCCAACTTGGGGGGGGGGGGGGACGACAACTAATCATGCAGTTGTGGGGCAAACACACACTCCCCCATTCAGAGAAGAGAGGCTAGAAGATTAACACCTTCAACCACTCTTAACTTTTTAGTAAATCCATATAGGAGCCTACAGGGTTAGGAAGTGTCTTTAATATTCCCTATATATGTGTGTGTGTAAGGATGTGTCACTGGAGACCATCCACCCTCTTTGTATTCCAAATCACTCTATATGGGTGTGAAGGATGAACAGTGAAGACAGCTGATGGGAAGAACATTAATTCGGTTGAAATGTGGTGCTGGAGGAGAGCTTTGTGGATAACCCTGGACTGCCAGAAAGATGAACAAGTGGGTCCTTGATCAAATCAAGCCTGAACTATCTCTAGATGCAAAAATGATGAAACTCAGGCACTCCCACTTTGGGTACATCATGAGAAGGCAGGATTCTTTGGAAAAGGCAATAATGCTGGGAAAGGTTGAAGGAAACAGGAAAAGAGGAAGATCAAATATGAGATGGAATGACTCCCTAAAGGAAGCCACAAGCTTGAGTTTGCAAGACCTGAGCAGGGCTGTTGAGGACAGGACATTTTGGAGAGCTCTTATTCATAGGGTCGCCATAAATTAGAAGCAATTTGATGGTACATAACAACAACTATATATATATATGGAATATTAGAGACACTTCTTAACTCTGTAACAGTCCAGTAATACCATATGCCTTCTTGTGTTGTGGCCTAAGCTTTGTGGGCTGAAGTCAGTTCTCTTATTTAGTTGTTATTGGTTACATCCTCTTTTTTTGCCTCCGTCCAAATTTACAACCACTCTAAAATAATCTCATCTTCGAAAAACAAAACAAAACACAACCAAAACAGGGAGTATTCTTATGTCATCTTGAATAGACTACACTAGATTTTCAACGAGGCATCAAGTTTCCTTGGCTCCGGACCACTGAAGTGAACTCTCTTATCCTTGAATTATTCTTTGGAATTATTTGTTTGAAATCTCAGAAACCCCAAAGGAGTTTGCAACCGTCCAGTTAAACACAGCCTGGCACCTTAAATAGGCTAGTATTTATAATACGGAAGGCACATTTGTAGGTTATTACAGTCATCAACTGACGGGAACTCCAATTATATAATTATTTGTTAGAAATATTTCTATAACTCATTTATACCCATCCCATAAATCAATCCATTTAAAAACAGTTTTATGACATCTTAACAATTTCTCATGGCATGACCTTTTGTGGTTTACAATCCATTGACGTGAGGTCTCCAGGATCCATTTAATATTTGCAAAAAACATGTCTGTACCAAATTTATTACAACCCAAGTGTTAACAGAAAATAAAAATCTGAATTTCTTTAAGGGTGTCAGAACCCCATTAATATGTGTGGCTCAAATCTGTGCATTTTTTAATAATCACATATTTGTTCGTTCTTTATCTATTTCCCTCCATTTCAGAGCCAGTTCAAGACATACTGCCTGATACAGAACCGGAAATGGCCTCCTTCCACACACTACCACTAAGTAAAGATGCATAACACTGAAAGCCAGCCAAACTATTTTGGCACAAGAGGCAAAAAAATCCCTTAAGCATCTGTCTTTGTCCTTGGAAGCAAAATAATTATTCTTTTTTTGTTGTTGTTACATTATACCTTGTCCTTCCTGCAGTAAACTCAAGGCAGCCTATATGGCTCTCCTCGCCACTTAACAACAACCCTGTGAAGTAGGTCAGGCTGAGAAAGAGTAACTGGCCCAAGGTTACCTAGTGAGATTATTTGCTTGGAGATGAACAGTTTGGTGGTGCACTGTGAACACCTACCTCATCATCACCACGAATGCACATCGATGCTGCTGCAGATGCCACCAGCACGTCCATGGGGAACACCTTCCGTGCATGCTGCAAGTTATAAATGCAGATGTACACATGAGAATGACTTAGTGGGGTTAATGTCCCATAACGCTACCTTAGGCTGCAAGATGCAGAAACTGCTTGGGAAAGAGGCGAGAGAACTAAATTAAATATCCAAAGAGCTGACATTCATTTCACTGGCACTTAATTTGGACCGAGGCTTTGAGTTTCAACACACTGAATCCTGAATCTGAGGTGGTTTGGCCCTGGAAGAAGGCATGGTTTCTCAACAGCTGCAGAGTTCATTGGGGTGGGTGAGTGAGTTGACCCTTCACTTAAGCAACCACAGCCAACTTCTATCAGTGGAGCTTATCTGAGGATGTCAGGGTTTCTTCTCTTGCATCCCTGAGAAACTCCATCCAATCCCCATTACTTGGGGTTTAATTCAAAAGTAGGTCGTTGCCGTAGAGATGGGTTTTAATGTCTTGATTTTGTTTGCCCTTTCTCTGAATTAGAGAGAAAAGCAGGCAGTGCCAACCTTCGGAAGCACAGTTTTGCAGCCAGAAGTATCACCGCAAAAGTACATAGTAAGTAGGCAGGATTACGTTACCCACTGTTCAGAGCAGCTTTTCTTTCCTGCAGAGTTTTCAGCCTAGTAATCTTCACAACGTTATGGTTACTGCTGGCCCTGTTTGACAGGCAGACGACTGGGGAAGCACTATAATGATGGACACTTGGCATCGATGGTAGATTGCCCAGGCCTCTGAATCCTAGAAATGCAACACGGTGGCTGAGTTCACATGTCATGGTAAGTCGAGTTGTGACTTATTTCATTCTGTTCTGTTAATGTATCAATTCATTCCCACAAACAGCGGTTTCTAGAAACAGTGTTGGGTAATAGTTTTATTGGTTAACAGAAAGGACTTAGTTTTAATCAAAATTATGTGCATTTAAATTGGCTTAATTTAAAAACAAAAAATATGAATACAATGTGTGTATTTGTAGTCTTTTTAAAATGGTTAGCATTACATTTTTAAGCTAACACTCTCCAGATGCACATATTTCTATTTCTAAAATTTTCATCATCATCTTAGAATTGCAGAGCTGGAGGGGACCCTATGGATCATCAAGTTCATCTTAATTGTAATACTAGTTGTCATCGAATGACCAAAGTGGTTAAATCAACAATAAAGCTTATCTTGACTAGATATTGAAACAGGAGGGTCTATAGTTAAAGTACAGTTAACCAACCTCACACCACGATAGGATCATGGTTTATTGTTGGCTTGTTTGAACTACGGCTTATTGCTCACATGGGAATGCAAAATTGCACCTTGTCCTTGACTTGTTTCCCTGCCAGCTCACCTTGAAACAAGAAGAGCTGGCCTAAGGAATACCCAAGAAGCAGACCATTAAAGGGGAGTTCAAACTGTGGCTTGTTTGACCATCTGTGAAACAAGCCATGGCCAACATGAACCATGGCCAGCAGAACATGGTTTTTCTTCTAAGAACTACCTCTTCAGAATTAGAACTCATAATTCTGTAACTCATTTTGTAATGAGTTATATATAAGATTACTTGAAACAGCAATATTGCAGGTTCTGGCAAACATTTCCCAAGAAATAAATGGTTGGACAACACAGCTCTTCCTGTTGCTACATTTTGTAAAATATTAATCTGTAACCTAGCAGAATTTAAAAAAAAAAAAGGAGCCTGTGGATTATGCCTCTTTAAAAATAAATGATTCCTTTACTTCCAAAGCCTGCTTTGGAAGTGTGGTGTAGTGGCCAGACAAGGGTAGATCCTGGCCCTAAATGCTCACTTATCCATAAAACTCAGGGAGGAACTTTTGCTCCCATCCCTGCAGCGCTCAGACTTTCCTACCTGGCAAGGTTGTTGTTCAGAGATTAATACAAGAGCGCCACCTGGAGCATCTCAGGGGAAAGGAAAGACACATTGTCCTCGATAAGTGAATACACAACAGAAAAAGCCATTCTGTAAAAGCCAGCGAGGGACTGAAGAGATGCCGGATTTATGAATTTAATTAATTAAACGACTCCTCTCGTTAAGGCCAGTCCGCCGCCCAGCCCCCCACTTCCAAAAGGTTCTGCCATTACAGTATAAGCTTCAAATATCATCTAAGATTCTCTTGTTCGACCGTGGTTTCCAATCTGGGCTCGACTAGTTTCCCTTCGTTGCCGTAGCAACAGTCTCGCCGGCTGCCAACCCGAATGTTGTTGATGTTTCTTGGCGCTCCTCCCTCTGCAGCGATCTTATGATGTCACTAAGGCGCGTCGGCCTCTCCGAGGTTTCGCTCCTGCGCACGCGCATATCTTATTTCCCAAGCTGCCCGCCTCCCTTCCATCTTGATTGGTCTGTTTTGAGTCCCTTCCCCGCCGACGCTCTCTAAGGATGCCGGGAAGCGTGGCGGATAGAGGGGGGAATTCTATGGCGTCAGAAAGCTTTCTTCTGATCTTCTTTCATAGGATTTGTTTTTGGGGCGACAGACAAGGATCTGCCTCCTTTCTTTGTCTTTCGTTTTGAAGGTTGGGGTGAGGGTCAGGGTTATTCTGCATTTGGATGATGTAGTGGTGCGTTCAGATTAATCATACAAGACGTTATTTATTTATTTTATTTATTTATTTATTCGATTTATACCCCGCCCATCTAGACTATTCCATTTCTTTTTCAAAATGTAAGTTATCTTGAGCGCTCAGTTGCAGCAACCTATATTTTTCATCTCTCGTTCATATTCCAGCTTTCTGCATTGCTGGAATATGCGTTTCTGCATTGGATGTGCTTTGAGATGTCCTGGCCTTTATTCATTCACATACACCCCCTTGATGCAAGATATTCTCGATGTCTTACAATAAATAAATCCACATTTAGAACTACGTATTCTATTCTCCCCCCCCCCCCCCCGGGGTGGCCTGTTAAAGGTGCATTCTCAAATCAAGATTTAAGATTTTTGTCCCACGTGACATTCTTAAGGAAGCTGCTCTGAATTGTCTCTATGCTAACTTTTATTGCATGGCTTTGATCCTACTGTTCATTCATCCAAATTCCCAGGCAATGTATTTACTAATACATTGCACAGTTTTAGCTGCAAAGATGAGCAGATGTCTAAATCCTTGGTGTTGTGAAAAGCACTATTAGATCCTGTGAACGCTTCCAGAGTAGATGTCGGAACTTACGGCTAAATCCAAATTAAGTCCCAATTAGAGTACATCAATTGATAGGAATGGGATGTATTATTCAACACTAAAGTAATGTTCCTTCTTCAGAATTCAGCTACTTATACCCATCAGCATAAACCCATCGGTGTAAATCTTAGGGAGAAGCTGCCACAAGAACACAGTGCAGGCATTGCAGTTGTACGCTGCATGTTTACTGTACCACAAGATGATGGTGATGATTTTAGTTGGGTCTTTCATTTTGGGATGTTAAAGCCATTTTGGATAAGAACCTGATTACTCTGAGATGTTTCCTTACCAGGTGCTGTGGAGCATTTGAAAATTGTTGCCCTGCTGTTCTGCCTTTTCCTCCTTGGGAGACTGTCTGTTTCCAGAGGAGGTGCCTGTCCTTAAAGGTGCTTCCAGGTCTCTGGTCTGGTACCACCACCAGCACCTGAGCTTGGAGGCACTGATCTTGGGAACCAAGCAGGGCCTGGTTCGTCTTTGGGTCAGAGACCCTTTCACGTTACCCAGGCATCGCCAGCTTAGGGCTGGAAAAGATCTGCTGAAAGTCCCAGCACGCCAGTTCTGCCAACTCAAATTTGGCAGTATTGGAACAAGTGGATTCTTTCTTTTTCTGGGTGGGCCGAAGAAATAAAGAAGTAGTGGGGAAATACATTATTTTCTCCCCAAAGAACCTCTGTGGATTAGGCAAGGCAGCTTATATTTATTTATTTGAATTACTGTTAGGCTGCCTTTCTTCTCAAAGGAGAGCCAAATGACATCCCCTTTGCCTCTGACACAGTTTGCAGGTTGGTTTTGAGGGACCTGATTCCCCCGGGGGTCATGCTGGGGGAATCTTAGCTACAAAAAGGACCTTTTCCCAGCATTGAAAAAGCACCATGACCTTCGGGGGGAAAAAAAAAGGCAAAGGGACCGCTCTGTACCCACTTCCCAGGGCAGGGAGATTGCGAATGGAAGGTTGGAACTGTGAGAGGAGCAGCCTCTGAGTACGTCAGGAGAGGGCGCAAACGTCGACAGATCCAAAATAACAGATCAATCAAGAAGGGCTGTTTTTAAAAATGCACATTCCAAAGAACATTGGCGCTCGTGGGGAGGCGAGAGGAGCAAAAAGAAAGGGAGGAGGAGGGAAAAAAAGAGAGGTTGGGGGGCCCGATCCTTCCTCTACCTCCTTTCCCCGGCGGCGGCGGCGGCGGCGGCGGGGGGGGCAGAAAGGAGGAGGAGCGAGCGAGCGAGTGACGGGAGGGGGAGGCGGGGAAAGCGGAGCGCGCGTCCTCGACGCGGAGGGCAGGAGCGCTTCCCTCTGGAACGTTGGGCTCCCGACGTTCCATCGGCGATTGTTTCGGGACCCTTTCCCCGCTCCCGCGCGCGTGTGTGTGTGTGTTTTAGTTTTTTTTTTTTTTTTGATACATTGCCAGCGTTCTATACCGCGCGCGCAAGCGCGGAAGAGGAGGAAGAAGGGGGGGGGGGAAACCAGCAGAGGAAGATAGCGGGCATGTCTGAACGTTGTCTCTACCGCCGCTTCTGCTTCCTTGGCGAACGTACACAATAAAGTCGCCGGCCGCGACAGCTTGGAAGGAAAGAGGGAACGAGAGGAAGAAAGGCCCCGATCGAAGGCCGGGTTGGGGGCAGCCGAGGGCCCTCCTTGGCCCCCCCTCCTTCCTTTCTTCTTTCAAGCCACCCCCCCTCGCTTCGTTCCCGGGGAAGGAAGGATCCAAGGGGGTGGGGGGGGGGCAAGGCGCGGGAGGGAAGCCCTGGTGTTGCTGCTGCCTTCTCTTCCCGCCCCTCGCATGGAGGGTCTCTACTCGCTGGGGGTGAGCCTCTTCTCGGACCAAGGAGGCAGGAAATACATGGAGGACGTGACCCAGATCCTGGTCGAGCCGGAGCCCGACTTGGAAGAGGAGGCGGCGGGGGCGGCCGCCGGCGCCCTGGAGGGTCCCTGTTGCCGCGGGAGGAAGACCCGGGCGGCGGCGGCGGCGGGGGCGCGATCCGAGCCGCCTTCTTCGGGGCCGCCGCCGCCCTCCTCGTCCTCCTCCTCGTCCTCCCCGCCGCCACCCGCCCTTCCTCCTTGCGCTTCGCTTCCCCTCTGCCGCCCGCGCTCGGTGGCCTTCTTCGCCGTGTGCGACGGGCACGGCGGCCGGGAGGCGGCTCACTTCGCCCGCGAGCACCTCTGGTCGTTCATCAAGCAGCAGAAAGGCTTCCGCTCCCAGGAGCCGGCCGCCGTGTGCGCGGCGCTGCGCAAGGGCTTCCTCGCCTGCCACCGGGCCATGTGGAAGAAGCTGCGTAAGTCTTGTCTCCTCGGCGGGTGCGTGTCTGTGGGGAGGGGGGGCTCCTTCCCTGGGACCCCCTCGTTACTCTGGGATCAACCCCACAGGGCGGTGGGCACAGGTTTGTGCCACTGGCCCCCTCCGATTGAGGCTCTCCCCCAGAGGAGACCCATTCAACCAGTGAGATTTACCTAAGTGTTGACTTCCCGTTCAGCATGGGATTGATCGGGTCCCTTTTACTTGGGAGGAACACATGGGATTTAGGCTATGGGGGCACAGCATGACAGCTATCAATCTCCCCCCCCCCCCCACATCTGCCTGTTTATAATAATAATCTCAGAACTGGAAGGGGGGACCCTATGGATCTCCGGGTCCAGCCCTTGTCAGGGAGGTCCAGCGGGGAATCGAACTCCCAACCAGATGCCTGTACCACCAGCTATCCAGTAGCTCATTAAGGATCATCATCTTAGAAGCGCAGAGCTGGAAGGGGACCCTGTGGATCAGCCAGTCCAGCCCCTGTCCAGGAGGCCCAGTGGGGGGGATTCGAACTCCCAGCCTCAGGTTCCGCAGCCAGAGACCGAACAACCACTGAGCTGCCCATGTTTACTCTGTAGTCGCTCCTGTGGGCATACTGGTGGCAGCATCGAGACCCACACTCTGCTTGTTTACTGTGAGGCAAGGCCTGTTGTGTTCAGCAGGGCTTCCTCCTTCCCAGTTGGAGTACAGGGTGGCATCCTCACCCCATCCTATACTCAGTCAAAGCCTCCTTTGAGTTTACATCTATGGTAGCAGATTGAATGATTATTTTCCCGTGGTCTATAAAAGTGTTGCTTATTCTTCCATTTGTCTATTATAACGACTGCATGGCTTCCTTTTTTTTAATCAACAGATCTATAATATTGTTGTTCCTGTATTAATTTAAGTAATGTTGTTTCCTGATGGATTCTGCCTGGGAGCAGCCTTATGTCCCAAGCTTTTCCACCCTTCAACGTAAAATGTAAATACCACAGCCTTTTGCCTGGTACTTAGTATTAGATAAGGGGGCCTGTTGAGATTATTGCCACACCATGCCATTCTTTTCTTATCCCCTTCAAAAATGATTTCCCTTGACTTGTTTTGTATTTGTTTCTTTGTCTTGTATCCCATTCCCTCCCCCCCCCCAAAAAAACCACACACATGAGAACCCAAGGTTGGGGTCTAATTTTTCATTTTAAAGAAAAGCACCGTTGAAAAGCATAAATCAGTTTTCAATGTTAAAAAAGAGAATGCAGTTGAAACCCTTTTCAAAACCACTTTGTAGACTGAATTCCAAACTGTGCCCCTAATTGAGTGAGTTTAGGATGCGGGGGCCCTTATGCTCCACACTCGTATATGGAGGCTCGATTTGTGGATGAGTGTGTTTGGTAGAACACCCTGCATACCATCCCATACCTGCCTCCCAGGGTGAGGGGGGGCGGTGTCTGTGGATTTTTGTTTTCTTGCAGTATTCAGATGGGTAAAAGCAATCTGGCTTTAAAGATTTCTTGTGAGCAAGATCAGAATTGGTACAGTTCATTTTGGATTGTTGTTTTTTAACTATTACAACATAAGAGACTTAAACTGAATCATGTCAAAACAAAAAACCTTTACATTTGAAGGCTGTTGCAACAGTGGTTATAGTTCCGCCTCCTGTTAGAGTGATATGCACAAGACAGACAAATCTGTAACTGTGTCTTCTGCTCTCAGAAATGATATTAATTAATTGAGAAGGCACAGCTCAGCTGGGTGTAGAGCCTTCAGGTCCCCACCGGGCCTCTTGGGAGAGGGGCTGGCTGAAAATAACCTGGAGTGTGTGTACCTGATGGGGTGATGTGTCCTGACCACTGTGCAGCTTTGAGCAAACTGGGTGGTCATAGAGCACCCTCAGCAGGAAGGATAGCTAGCCACTTGTGAGTACTTAATACCCAAAAATGCCTGAACGATCACCATAAATCAGAACAATTGGCATAAGTCAGAACCAACTGATGTCACACTATCACTGTGAAATTAGTTGGGAACACAGGACATTATCTATACCATTGATGCACTGTAGCTCAGTATTGGCTACTCTGATCATCAGCAATGGCTCTCCTAGGGCACATGCATGGAAGGATCTTTCCCATCACCTATCAGTCGGGGCTGATGGGGAGTGAACTTGGGATCTTCTGCATGTAAGGCAGCTGGTTTGATTCTGATCTGTGTTCCTTTACTCAAGAAACCCAGTGGCTTACCCTCAAATTAAATGTGTGCCGAATGATGGTCTTACTTAGGTACTTTCAAGTAGAACGTAAGTCCACTTGAAAACACGTATATCCAGTTGGAGTCTACTTTTATACATCATTGTTTACCCACATGATTATGGATTTATGCCTGGATTGGTTGCCATAAGTTGGATTCAGCAAGATGGCATAGATTAGTAATTAGCTGGAAAGGAATTTGGAATGACTTGCATGTCAATTAGCTGGCTGGCTAGCTCAGTGGTTTAGGTATCTGTGAAGCCAGAGGTTGGGAGTTCGATTCCCCACTGGGTTACCCAAGGTTGGAAACCACTGTCTACGCCAGCTTAGCATCGTGAAAACCTGCTGCGGGGCATAAACTACAGTGTGAAAGCCTTCGTGTGTTTTCCTACGTTGGCAGGGAGTTGAATTAAGTGGCCCTGGGGACCCCTTCCCATTTTACGATTCTATGATTCCATTAATTCTTTGAATTAAAAACAAGACCCGTTTATGAGAATAGCCTTATTTGTAATTGTCCGTCAACCTTGCAAAAGAACACTTGGGCATGTTTGGTGTTTGAAAACAATTTGTACATCTTGTATCGTCCGGGCGATTGTGCCTTTTCTCCTTCCTCCGCCGGGTCTTCTCTCCCTCCCCATCCTGGCCTCCTGCTCGCTCTTTGTAAAAATAGGGTAAGTGCAAAATTAGCTGCAAGCTTTTCTAGCAGACAAACAGGCCTGGATTGAATTAGGGGTGGGAGGAGAAGTGGCCAACATATGCCTTGTGAGCATGCATGCAGGCTCGTAAGGAAGAAGAAGAAAAACCATGTGGGGCGTTCAGAGTTGAGATTTCTTTCCTTCATGCTGTGCATAGTATTTGGGATCCAAGTATTTGCCTCGGGGTGCTGTTTTAAGAGGGGTTCGTGCTTCCCTCCTGCTCCTTTTCTGATTGTTTCCTAGGATCAGGGCTAGCGCCAGGTTGAGAAATCTCCCTGTGCCACTGGTCCCCAATCTTGGATCCCCAGATGTTCTTGGACTACAACTCCCAGAAATTCTGGCCAGCCCAGCTAGGGGTGAAGGCTTCTGGGAGTTGTAGTTCAAGAACACTTGAACTACCACTCCTAAAAGCCTTCACCCCTAGTTGGGCTGGCCAGGATTCCTGGGAGTTGCAGTCCAAGAACATCTGGGGACCCAACATTGAGAACCATTGGGTTGGACATTACTTGTTACTCTTACTTTGTTTCTTATTAGTCAGTTTACTTGCTGACGCCACATTGGGTGCTTCCAACACGGAGCTAAACAGGCACATGTCATCATCAGTATGCATAGAAAAAGCACAAATTCTTTCTGCTTGAGGGAAGATAGGATCCCCGGGCAAGATCAGACGCCACATGACACGGTTACCTTGCTGAAGCTCAGCAGGCCTGCTTTTGGTTAGTGCCCGGATGGGAGACCTTGTTGGGTGCCTCTCCGGCTCCACATGCTGTCTGAGTACATAGTGGACAAGAGATGTTATTGAAGAACAACTCCTGCCAGTCTCCGATAGCATGGTTGGGGATGGTGGGACTTGTTGTCGAACCTTCCTAGAGGGCCCTGGTGGTGCATCTCTTCATTGCTTCCTGATCTCTGGTCGGTCCACCTGTTCCGTTGCTCCTTCGGCAGGTGGACAATGTCTTAGCACGTGGTTGCCTTTGTAGGAGTTATATGACCGGCAAGCCCTGGCATGTTTAGGCAAATGTTAGATCTTGGCATCGTTCAGTGGGATTTACACCTAGGTAAGCATGGAGAGGATTGCAACCTCTTTACCTGAGAATAATCTTGAAAGGTCACAGTTCAGAAATCCGCATCGGTTGCTGATGCTTTATCAAACGAAATGGGGAGTCGCAAGAAAAAAGTTTTAGCACAGTTTTCCGACTGGTGCTCTAGCCAGGATTAGGCCTTCGTATGGAAGAATGGGTTTTCTTTGATCCAGGGAGAAAAGATTGCTTGGTTTTGCTTTCAGCATAGGCTCGCTGACAAAACTGTGTTGTTCTCTACATACTGTTTACGTCTCCTGATCTCCTCTGAGAAAGGCAAGTTGCAAATGAGAAAGACTAGATTACAAGTTGCATTTTGATGGCTCTCTGTTTCATATATGAAACACATGTATGTTCATGAAGCTGAGTTTATTTATTTATTTTGAAAAGACTCCTGGTTTAAAAACAAGACTACAGAGGTCAACTTGGAGGGGAAATGGGCAAAGTAACTACAGGAGGACCCCACATTGATTTTCAAGCCCCTCTCCCCCAGGGCAGATGATGAAAAACATGAACGTATCGAACACTATACATTGCATTCCCTGTAGTGGCCAGTTCTGATAACAACACCCTGGAACTATGTATAAATATACGTATTTGGGGGGGGGGGGAGGTATTCTTTTCAGGCAGCAGATAAGTGAATCAGCGGATACTGATCCCGCGGATAGGGGGGTCCTGCTCTATGTATGTAAAGCTTTTCTAGACTGAAGCCTGGACATAATTCTAACTTGTCCAAGGTGATCTGATGTCCCTGAATCTGATTTGCATCTAAGCTGCGTCTGTCCATAAAGAAAGACGCCCCATAACACCTGCCTCAGTTAAACTTCGTTTGTTCCTCTTCTTCTCTGCAGCAGAGTGGCCAAAGACGATGACCGGGCTACCGAGCACATCGGGGACCACCGCCAGTGTGGTAATAATCCGGGGCTCAAAGATGTACGTGGCTCACGTCGGTGACTCGGGGGTTGTGTTTGGAGTTCAAGATGACCCCAAAGATGACTTCATCCGGGCCGTGGAGGTAACCCAGGATCACAAACCCGAACTCCCGAGGGAGAGGCAACGGATTCGAAGGTCTCGGGGGCAGGTAAGGAAAGCCTTGTGTGCCCCTTTTGATGCTCTTAGGAAGAGCTGTTGCAGGAAATTTCCTGATATTGCATTCTTAAATGGTGTTCTTTTACTAACAGAGATCCTGTTTTAGTTGCCCTCTGGAAGCGGTATTTGTAGCAAGATGGGTTGAGGAACATTTAAGCGAAATTCAAGGAGGTAAACATCGATAACAGCAAAAAGTTACCTTCCATTGACCATTGGCCATGTTGTCTGAGGCTGATGGGAAGGGTATCTTAAAAACTTATGTGAGATGAGGATGATTATGTGTATTTACAACCTGGCTTTCTACAGGGCAGCTCACACCCTGCCTAAAAGCAAACAGCTAACCCCCACCCCGCCCCGAAAATTACAAACCTTTTAGATCACAAACTAGGTTGAGGAGGGCTGGATTATAGGATGGGAGTGCAGGACTGTGTTCAGGATAATGAATGCATTTAGGAGCTTAGAAAGGTTGCGGGGTTTCATAAATATTAGATTGTATATTAATGAGATCAGGATGGAATGAGATGTGGAGGGAGAAGGGGTAGGTGGGGGGCATCCTGCTGAACCAGAGTCCCCGTTGTTTATAGTGGAGGGAAACGGGCCCTCTTTCAATCAGAAGGAGGTTTCGTCAAGATGGTGCTCATGACGTGTTCTGAACATGCATTTGGGAGGAGAACAGCCCATTCTGACTTTACTTTGTATTTGCGACTCGCACTTTTCATAAACAACTCTATGCAGAGATATACAAGTATGTATTTAAAAAAATTTGTTGCTGGGCAATAATCCAGGGCAACTTCAGAGTTCATGAAAAAAATATATTTTCAAACATTTATGCAGTAATCAGGGTGGATTTGATTTAAATCACAATTTAAATCAAGATATTTATTGATTTAAATCAGATTTTTGGACAATTTAAATAAAGAAATCGATATTTTGATTTAAATAGATTTTTTAAAAATTTTAATCCATTTGATTTTTAAAATATTGTTGATTTTTATCCACCTTGCTCTATTACTCTCTACCCGCTTACCTAGGGGAAAGCCCTGTTTTACTGAATAGGATTAAGCACGTTGCCCACATCCTTTTTTCTATCACTGGTGCATTTTTGAAGCAAAGTAGCAACTGTCGCATGGGTGAGCTGCACAAAAATGAGCAGATTTTCCATCACCTGTTGCTCTCCTGCTGGGGTTATAGCAGGTTCGAATAGATGATCTCACTTTTCTAGTTGCTGTTGGTTTTTCCTCTCTCTCTTTTATTTATTTATTTATTTTGGTCTGGTGCTTCTTTTTCCTACAGCTTTGAGTACAGTCTTCTTTGGGTTCATGTTGAGATTCATTTGGGATTTGTCTGTTTCAGATTCTTTTCCTGTACTTCTGGAACATGTTGGAGCCTCCTAAGCATCTTTTTACTACTCCATAGTTTCTTAATTTTGCTTTCCAACTCATTGGAACAAAGGCACAGCTGCTTCTTAAAAGGAGCAGCATTGATTTTTAGGGGACAGTCTTTGGTATTTGGTGTGAACAATCAAATTCACTCTCCTGGTATATATTGTTTCAGTCTATTGTTGAGTTGGGTTGATTCATAAGGCACGTACTGTCATTTCTTTCTCTTGAATAGCTGGTTTGCATCTGCTCACCGCTGTGTGTGGTTTACCACTCGGCTTTCAGACGGGTTTTACTTCTTAGCATCTTAGAACAGGTGCTAAAAATTTAAGGGTACATCTTTTTTTTCTCATCCTTTTTTGTTTCAAAGTGTATTACAGCTGTCCCTTGTCTATTTGTTGTCTTAATTCTGCCTCCTATGGATGCTGAAAGAGTTCAAAAATACTTTAGATTTTTTTAAAAATAAATTGCAAAGAAAGAAATGTTGCTAGAGACCATGTTTGCCTTTGTTTTTGCATAAAGGGTAAGACAAAGAATTAATACCCACATCACAGTATTTGATTTCACTCTTTGGCATCTGATGCTTCTGGGGTGAGAGACTGTCTGGTTTGCCCTCCCAAAGGTCAGTTTTGATGACTTTAGGAAGGAAATCTGTTCCAGGCAGCAGCGCTAGTAGCCAGCAGGTTTTTTTTTAATTTATTTTTCTTTTTTGGGGTGTGCATTTGCTTTGTTTTAGTCAAGGGAGGCAAAGCTAAAACATCATGAGACGAGAGCAAACACGTCCATTTCATGAGAACATCTGGAAGCTTTAATAGTAGAATGGTGGGGCTAGAACTGACTTTGTTCTGATCCGAATTTATGATCCGCTTTGTCTTTTCGGTATTACGTAGCATTTCCCCCCCCCCCTTGAAATTGGGTGGGCAAAGGTGTGAGAAAGGCATGAAGTCTAATTTCCTTGCTGTCATAGTGACAAGGAGAACTTTTTGGTTGCCTTACTCTGTTTCTACTTCCTCCTACGGGTCAGGGGCAGCTCTGTGCTACAGGAAGGGGATTCAAAACCCAATGCACCCCTCTCCCCCTCCCCTATGACTGTCAATGATCAGCTCCCCTTCTTTCTCCTGGCCGTGGCTCAGTCTCTTTCTTTGCCTTCGCTGCTGGTTATAATCCCAGTCAAACCGATCAACTAAAACTATTAAAGTAGTGAGTAAATGTTAAATAAACTACGAGTAAATGTTAAATTAATTAGGATCTGTTAACTGATCATGTTAATTGTGTTCATCCCTAAAGGGATTAAATTTACTAAATCATGCTAATTGTTTGAAATAATTAGCGTCTTATGAGCTGTGGAAATATTTCCTTTTTCTTAACTGCCTTCCTTTGTTTCCTTTCCATCTGTTTATGTCACTCTCCCTTTGCCACCATTATTTTAGCGTAATCAATAAATCTGGAGTGAATCGGGTTGTGTGGAAAAGACCTCGCCTGACACACAACGGCCCCGTGCGACGGAGCACCGTCATTGATCAGATTCCATTCCTGGCCGTGGCCCGTGCCCTTGGTAAGTAGCCATTGACTACACAATTATGTTTTCAGCCTATTCTCTTTGTTAAAAAAAAAAGTCCTGCTCTCTTGTAAAACCTTTCTCTGAGTGCTTCATGAGTCGATAAAAGGAATACATTTGATGGCATCGTCTGGTACTCTGAGTTCGCTGCTTCCGGCCAGAGCCTCTGCGAAAGGAGGCAGCCGAGGGGGAGACCGGTTTCCCTGATTCAGGGGGGGGACAGCAGGCAGGGACTGGCAAAAGTTGCCCTCTTTCCCTTCTGCCCGTAGGATGCTCTATAGGGTTTTTGCCCCATCCCTGATGGGCAGGGATCTTCCCACACACAGACTCCTCATAGGATCTGAGCCATTCTTTGCCAGAGCTAACTTACTCCCCCCACCCTCTTCTTTGAGAGAGAGAGAGAGAGACGAAGTAGCCCAAGTTTTGTTTCGGTTGGCAACCTCCAGGTGCCTGGCTGGTCTGTGAGGAAAGAAGAACACGTGCGTCTCCTGTCACACCACCAGCCACGGGTGGAGGGGAGCCCAAAGCGGCTTCTGCCCCCACCGCCCACCCCTCCTGTTTCTAGGACGCAGGTGGCAAAAAGCTCTCTCCTTTCAGGAGAAGAGGCTTGGCGGTGCTTTGGGTGGATGGCCGGGTTCCTGATGGGGCCGCCTTCACTGGTGCTCCTCTCGGGAGGAGAGGAGGTAGGCCAGCCCGAGAAAATGTGGCTGGCCCAAGACCACCCATTGAGCTTCATGGCTGAGTGGGGATTTGAACACAAGTCTCTTGAGCTGTGCTGGCCGGGGTTTCTGGGAGCTGCAGTCCAAGAACACCGGAGTGACCCAAGGTGGGGAACCCCTGATCTATCCTGTTGTCACCAGACTGGTAAACAAATCAAAAACGGACCAGAAAAAGCAGGGGATGGGATCCACATTAAAATCTCTGCTGCGTGTGCCCCAACCTTTACTGGTGCTTTGGGTTTTCAGAATGGAAGAGAAAAAGTTGGTTTTTCTCCTCCTTCGCCCACATTATATGCTCGTATTTTCCCCTGCCAGAAAGACCCAACAAGCGGGTCCCTACGTCAAATCAAGCCTGAACGATCTCTGGAGGCAAAAATGTTGACGTTGAGGCTGTCCGACTTCGGGCACATCGTGAGAAAGGCAATAATGCTGGGAAAGGTGGACGGCCGCAGGGAAAGAGGAAGACCAAATACGAGATGGACTAACTCCCTAAAGGAAGCCACAGGCTTGAGTTTGCAAGACCTGAGCCGGGCAGTTGAGGAGAGGGCATTTTGGAGATCACACATTCATGTGACTTTGATGGCACCTGACAATATAACAACAACAATTTCCCCCTTCTCTAGGATCAGATAATCATCCTCATGGGCGGTCCGGAGTAATATTGCAAGCTTGGGTTTCTATCTGGGGGAGATGGTTTTATAGGGGAAGTAGAGCCTGAAAACAGCAAAGCAAGCCTCGGCCGAGCATGATACAGAAATCTAGTTGTTGGGAGCAAAAGGCAAAAAAATGGATCCCCCCCTTTATGTCTATTGTAAGGAAATGAAAGCCAGATGGACCGCAGCAGATGGTTAGTATTTTAATTATACACTCTGCTGAGTTAACTTAACCCTTCCGTCTTCCCAATTTGCCGCCGAGTCTGAGAAACGGAGGGCAGTCTGAGAATTAACGAATTCCCCTTGGGTTATGGTCACCGCCTCTCGTTCCCAATTAATGCAAAGACCAACTGTGCTCCCACCCGTGTGTCTCATCAGGAATTCTGCTTCCTGAAAAGTGAGCAAGGGTGTTGGGTGTTTGGCATGACAATCCCCCTCACCTTGTGGTGTGCGCTTGAAAGTGCTGGGTGGGAAACTGTGTGTGTGTGTTGGCCGTGCCACGTATTTGTAATAAATTGCAAGTATTGGTATGTATGGAAATCTCTGTGGGGCAGCTGGTTCTCTGCTCTGTTCTGCAAGGCTGTGTTACAGAGACGTGGTGTGCTAAATCCAACTGGAAACCCCAAGAATCCGTGTTACTCATATGAAGGATGACTTAACTAGTTAAGTAATGCATTCCTTCCATTGGGCCTCTAGGTAGGACTCCCAGTTGAATTTCAGCCTGTGTTTCACTCACTTTCAATAACGCTTCCAAGGATCTGATGAGATACGTGAGCATATATATATGTGTGTAGGTTTGTGTGCTCCCATTTTACAGACAGGATGGCTGAGGCTAAGCAACGGTAGCTTGTGTAAGCTCAGTGGGGGATGGCTAATAAGGGCCCCAATCTTCTTCCCACATATTGACTCCTGGAAAATGGAATATTATGGACATGATTTCTGGAACCGTGTAGAAAGTGGTAATTTTTAAGAATCCTGGAAGTTTCTGCCGTTGTTGGGTTAATTATTTTTCCTCCCATGGTTCCTTCTCAGGTTGGTTCATCAGTTGGTGTATTCGGGTCTTGTCGCAAATAGGAAATTAGAAGTGGGCTGGTTTTGTAGGATGTGTGTAGGTTCCCTCTCTGACTCCACATACTTAGCCGTTTGAGCCCTTCATCTTATAGAGATGATGAACCCTTATCTGTGTTTCATCTCTGGAACCCTGTAGATAGAATGAATGTTCCTTTGAATCCCTGGAGAAATCTAGGCTGTCAGGGAGATGTGTAGGTAAGAACCCTTTCATGCTAGTTTTCTGTGGGAAGGGAATTGTGGTTTTTTGGGGAGGGGGCAGTAGGGATTTCACCCATGGGAGCCTGTGCTTGAGAGGATATTACCCAGACCCAGGTTTGCCTTCTGAGCAAGAACGAAGCCACAGCTGAAACGTTCGTCGTCTTGGCCCACTCCCAGACTCCCTGTGTATCCAAAACGGATTTTCTGCTCGCGTATTGATTTCTGGATCTGTTGCTCATCCGTTCTTGCACATGCACTCTGTTTCTCCCCAGCCTCCCCGCTCTGCGTTTTCCCCATGGTTGGAAACAAATGCCTGATGAAATAAATACCGTGACATAATCGGAAACAGAAAGAGCCGCGGCTGTTTCGGTGTGCAGAGCCAGGCCTGCGCGGCCTCAGCTTAAATCTGTGTTGTTCCCTTTTGCACACCTGTGGATCTGTTGACGTTGCCAAAAATCTCTTCCACCCCTTCTTTTCTCCTCCCTTTCTTCCTCATCCAGGGGCCTCTTGGGCTTAGATTGTGTGACATTTTCTTCTTTAATAAAAGAGAGAGAGAGAGAAAGATTCCCATCTTTGCCAAGGGCTCTTTATTCTCAGCACAGTCATCTTTCCTTCAGACCGTGATTTCTCATCCTTATTATGTTCCGTAAGAAATAAATTAGATGCTCTCTTTGCATCTTTCCCTCCTTCCTTGTTAGCCTGAACAACAGCCCTGTAAAGTAGGTTAAAGCTGACAAAGAAAGGAAGAGCGACTGGCCTGAGAGAGGTTTGGAACTTGAGCATGCAAACAGCAAGAACTTCTCGTCTTCCCCTTTACATGTCTGTTTCAGGTTTGAGCTGTTGCTCTGCCATGCTAGATTTCTACATGCAGGGGGTGTTTTTTTTAAGGAAGAACATTACATCTCGGATCCAAGGAGATCCTCTTGACAGCGGTTCCTGGTGAACCTCGAAGGTGTGCGCTCACCTCCACAACGCCTTTATTGTCCCACTTTTCCATGAACTTGTCTGACCTGATAAATAATGAGCGGCGTGTGCTTTATGCCAGGGAAAGGTGAGGGAAATGCCATCTGTTGACTGTGACCTGGGGAAACAGTATGACGTGTGTTCCTATGTGTTGCCCAAATGACAGCTTTGGTGATACCCTCAATTTAACGACAGGCGCTTGTTTGCAGACGTGGTGGCTGTTCTGTTCCTAGACGGAGCCACGTGTGCAAGGACTTCCTTCGGGCTTGGTGGAACTGGTTTTGTTCTTCCCTTAGACCCTCTCGGTCTTGCCAGCTGGAGCCCAGTGTGCCCAAGTCGAAATGAGAATGGATCAAATTCTCGGCAGTCCGTCTGAAACACCAAACCTGAACACGGTTGGCACTTGTTCCACCTAAAAGCTGGCTGTCCCTGGTTACCCCAAATCTTCTTGGTTTTGGAAGCGTTGTGGATTGACTCGGAGAAGACCTTTTTGGACGTGATACGGTTACAGCTTTTGGGGCTTTTTCGCTTAGAACAAAATGAGTAAGTCAGAGGAGGAACATAATATAGGAAAATCAGATGGTGTATGGTGTGGGAGCAGTGGACACAGATCTAACCTTCTTGTCTTTATAACATATAACACTTCAGAAAGCATGAAAAAGGCAAATATATATATATATTACCAGTTCACCCTCTCCAGTAACTCTTCTAAAATAACTAGTAAGATGTCACCTGATTTAAGATTGAAATAGCTAATATTTGCCTAGGTTTTTTTTTTAAGAAAATGTTTAAAGACAGGGTATTGCTGTTCATGTTCAAAAGAAAGCAACAAGCAAATTTGGCGAATTGCCCCAGATTGCTCCGATATTTCTCCGTAGGCCAGTTTTAGATACTGTGGAGAGATGCAGGTTTCTTAACTCTTTTTTTGCTTGTCCCTTTCTTCGCCACATTGAACAGATTAACCGGAGCAGAGTGGCCCCTACAAGAGCGGCTGAATCAAACCGTAGAGAAAAATAGAGAACCGGTCAGCTGTTGCAGACCTGAGCAGTCAAAAGAAAGTAGGAGAGCAGTCAGAGGGGTTTTCTTGGTCCTTCCCTTCCCTGTTCAAGTTGATCTTTGTGTGCAGTGATGTACATGCACGTCATGCTTTTGAAGGCTTAAGAAAGGGCCAGACTGTGTAGAACGTAACCTCCCAGTTCCTTCACGTGTTGCTTACTGTGATCAATGTAAACCTCAGCTGCTCTCCTGTTTTCCAGGTAAGCGGGTCTCCACCTTGGGTCACCCAGGTGTTCTCTCGGACTGCAATTCCCAGAAGCCTTCACCACCAGGCTGTTCTGGCTGGGGTTTCTGGGAGTTGCAGTCCAAGAACCCCTGGGTGACCCAAGGTGGGGGACCGCACTGGTCTTGAGGCTTTCCATTCTCTGCTGGTCCTGTTCTTCCTTCCAGAGCTGAAAGATGGTGGTCGGCATGCATGTTCTCCCTACCTCTCTCTCTTTCTCTGCCTGTCTCTTTCCTGTTGCATTTCTGCTCTAGCGGGACTTGAGCACTTCCCATCCTCCCACGGAAAGCAATTAAACGTGTTCTTGGCAGCCTCAGCCTCCCCAGACCGATTCCTTGCCAGCACACAGCAGGTGTAGACTTCCTTGCAGGTGGATATGCTTATGAACCCTCCAGCCACTCCGCCAAACCACACCTTGGTGGGGTTGTGTAACCTGTTCCACGTCAATCATCCTAAGAGCAGACTCAGGCGGGGAGTGACAACAACCATGTAGCTTCCGAAACAAAAGCAAGGGATGGGAATTCCTCTGTGTGTGTGTGTGTGATGGGACTGTGCCGCTTTTAGATACAGATATAGACAAATATTTTAATATCAGATCTAAGCAGAAAGCAAACAATTAGTCTGGTGATAACTAAGCATGCTCAGGAGTCGTGGGATTTTAAGAAGAGAGAAGGGGAATGGAGACAAGTATCCTAAGAAGGTGTCCGAAATTGGCAGGAAATTGAGGATGTACTGCAACATTTTTTTGCAGGTGACATCCTGCTCAGATAAGTGTGTGTTTGTATGTGGTGTGCCTACGTGTGTGCATCTTCGCTGTATGTATTGAAACGTTGTCCTTTCTGCTGTGATGAAAGAATGGAGTTTGCCCAACGTTAGCTTTGGAATACTGAGGCTATTAGCTGCCAATTAACTTCTGGAGTGGCGTCACGCTTATTTATACATTTAGTGCACGATGGCTGCCCTTGTTGTCCCAAAAGACTGACGGAGCCGCTTAGCCGTGATCGGAACTGAGATGACCCAGCCCCTTTCCAGAACCTTAAAAATCTAAGAGAAAAGGAAAAAAGGATTAGGTGGGGGCCGGATTCGGGCATCTGATTCTTGGTTATGAATGTGAGCAGGTTATGTATAGAACTGGATTTCAGTGCGGTGGAAAATCTGTCTCTCTACACTCCCGCATTTAGTTCTGTTGTTGCTGGTGATTCAACTTTGAGCCACATGGTTTCAGTCTGAATCCACCTCTTAGAAAGTCACTAGGGCTGCTCCCAGCTATCCTCATCCCATCCAGTATTATTTTTACATTCGCCTTGCCAGGTAGGTTCGTGTGTGAGAGAAAGCACCCCGTGCGAGGTGAGCGGTATGGTTTTTCACGAGCTGCTGGGTGCAGGCGTGTGGCTTGCCTTGCGTGGCCAAATCCTGAACTGCAGGTGGCGGCTTGGTCGCTGTCTCAAGGCTCCCGGTTGACCTCGCCTGCCCAGGCTGCCCGTGGGACGTCCGCTCCTGGGCATGAAAGGGTCATAAGAGGAGCGCATTCTGCACCCGCCGAGTCTTGTTTGGGCAACAAGGCCTTCCTGCGTGATGACGTGTTCCCGAGTCCTCCTTTGCCATTGAATCTTTGCTTCCTCCTCGCTGGTGAGTTCTGATGTCCTCTGGATGTCTACCTTTTCTACCTCGTTCCTGGATTCTGCCTCCTGAGTTTATAGTCCCGCCTTAACTCCTGGCTTGACCCTCAATGTGGCTTGGTTCTGACCTTCTTTGGTCCTCAGACATTGACTTTGCTTCTCAATCCTGCCTCCGAATTTTGCTCTTCGGGGACAAATCCTGGCTTCTTTCTCCAGGTGGCCCTCCCGATGGGCTCTGGATTCCAGGGTCCACCTCCTCAATCCTGTCTCCTGGTTTGTCCTTCCATCTTGACTCCTGGCTTCTTCAACCACCTGAGACAGTCTTATCCTCATCTTGACTTCGATGTTGGACCCAATTCCTGTCTGGTCCTTTGGTCCTTTCCAGCTTCTTCTTCCGTCCTGAGTCCTGGCTTCCTAGCTTAACTCAGACCAACCCAGAGGGTGGTTGACGGAGGGTTTCAAAGCCAGGCCTTTGACTGACATGCTAACCATCACACCATCAACTGCATGCTGTCGAGTCAGTTCTGACGTATGGTCTTTGGGTTTTCCAGGCAGAAGAGACTCAGAAGGGGTTTCCCGTTCCCTTCTTCCGGGGGGGGGGGAGCCCTGGGACCACGGCTCAGCTTGCCCAAGGCTACCCAGGCTGGCTCTTCTCCCAGGAGGCCCAGGGGGGGGAATCGAACTCCCAACCTCTGGCTCCTTAGCCAGAGACCTAAACCACGGAACTACCCAGCCAGCTAACCATCACATCACGCTAGCTCGCTAAACAGGGGGGGCTTCCTCTCCCTTCCTCCTTGTGGTGCCCAGAGTGGTATGGGAACACTGCCTATCATGTAATTCATTGTTTGTTTTGATCTGATCTTGGCAGCGCTTACCTGCGTCGTGAGGACCTCATGGCAGCTGTTTTGGTGCCGCCGCCTCCTTTCAAATATTTTGCTCACATTCCACATAAAGGCCTTCATCTTGCTAATTGGCAGACGGGCAGAGCAGGGCTCTTGTAGAAGGCATGCTTATAATTAATTAATTAGGGTTTTTAATGGAAGCTGGGGTCCTCTCTCCTTTTTTTTTTAATCGGCTGCCGCAGAGATGAACGGGCTCTCGAACAAGGGGGTTGTGGTGTTGTCGCTGTGTTAAAGAGGAGCAGTGGAGGTTGATTGCTCCTCATTGTTTTCTCGAGGTGACATGCTTGTTCCAAACAACAAAGAACTCAGATTATTTCTGCATGTATTTCCTTCTTTTTATTGTCTTGGCGGGGCTCTTGTGGGACTTGAGGGAGTAAAGCAGAGCCACCCTTTAGAGAAAAGCAAGCCTCGCACACACCTCGGCTGGAGTCTCGATGTTTTCAGATTTGTTTCTGAATTAAGACACGGGTAGTTCCTAGGGGTGGAATTCAAGTGTTACTGCCAGTGAGAGTAGGGTCTGTGCACCCAATTATGTAGAGGGTAAGTCAACACTTAAGCGTTGTTGCCGTTGCTGGGTACCGACTAGCCACCTCCAACGTATGGTGACTCTGTGAATGAGCACTCTCCAAAATGTCCTGCCCTCAACTGCCCTGCTCGGCTCTCGTAAACTCAAGCCTATGGCTTCCTTTAGGGAGTCAGTCCATCTCACATTTGGCCTTCCTCTTCTCCTACCGTCTTCGACTCTTCCTAGCATTGTGGACTTTTCTAGTGACTCTTGCCTCCTCATGATGCACCCAAAGTACAATAGCCTCCATTTCAACGCTTAAGTAAGCCCCATCAATTCAATAGGCCTGTTGTGTTTGGGGCAAGCAGTTAGAAGCAAGCGTAAGCAGCAAGGTGCTTTTTCTGGGAATACATGCTTTTCATCAGCTGCCTGGACTGTTTGGAATTGACTCGGGTTACTGGGAAAGAACCATCACCATACCATTATGGTATGCGTGTTCGTGTCCAAACTCAGGACTTGTTTATATACTCGGGGGGGGGGGGGGGACCAGATGGTAAAGCTTCCGCTGGGGATGGGTTCCAAGCCCCTGTGCCCACAAATGCTGAAAAACGTGGTGGAACGCTATACATGGCATGTTCTGGGGGGGGGGGGCAGGTCTGACACCCTGGAAATACATATAAATAGGTCTTCCCTTTTAAAAAAAAGTTTTTTCAGTCAGCAGATAAGTGAATCAGTGGATACTGATCCCGTGGATAGTGGGGTCCTACTGTGCTTTTAGCCTTTGTCTCCTAAGCAGGTTGTCGGCATTTAGAAACCTTGGAATGTTGTCACATAACTCCTGAAAAACCGGTCACAAATAACATGCCATGAACATGGCGCAATTTATAATAATACTTTCACTTAAGAATTGATAAGAGAATGACATTGAACAGTTATATATTTGAACAGTTCTGAAATATTTGAACAGTTCTTAAAATGTTTGTAAAATGCCTGAAAAATGGGGAGGAAAGATCTCCATGAACACTCTTCCAATTCATTGTATTACTTTAGAAAAGTACTTTTGAAAAGTTTGTTATGTCTTCATTCCCCCCCTCCCCCCCTGGAATGCTTTTTACAGTTAGGTAGCTGGTTGATGCCATCAACGCACTATCCTTGGTAATGAGGGCCTTTTTTCTTTCAATAAAAGTCTGCGTGTCTCTGTTTTGCTTTGTTTTGACCCCTTTCCAATCCAGGTGATCTGTGGAGCTACGATTTCTACAGTGGCGAATTTGTTGTGTCTCCTGAACCCGACACAAGCGTACACACCCTAGATCCTCAAAAGCACAAGTATATCATTCTGGGCAGTGACGGACTATGGAACATGATTCCACCGCAAGAAGCCATTTCCATGTGCCAGGACCATGAAGAGAAAAAGTATTTTATGGTCAGTGTGAGTTTCAGGTCTCTCCCGAGAGTGAGGTCTTGGGGGGGGCAGGGGAGAAGAACCGCAAGAATCCCTGTTTCCAACTTAGACTTCTAGAAGTCTAAATTCACAGATGACCACTCGAAGAACCAGAGTTACAGGTAAGTAACCTCTCTTTTCCCTTCTTCTCTCTGCACGCATCACCCAAGGGAGAGCATCAGCAGTCTTTGGCCAAAATGTTGGTGAATCGGGCCCTGGGGCGGTGGAGGCAGCGCATGCTTCGGGCAGACAACACCAGCGCCATCGTGATCAGCATCTCTTCGGGGCGAAGCCATCAGGGCAGCTTGGAAAGCGACGAGGAGCTGTGTTTCAACCTGGCCGAGGGCCCGTCATACAGCAGCCCTGAAATGTGGATGATGACGCCTTCACGCTGTTCCACTCCCCCTGTCAAGGTAAGGGGGAAAAAAAGAGGAATCGCCAGCTTGCATGAACTTTAAGCTGACATTAACAACCATCCGTTCCAGCAAAGACTGAGCAATACCCCTGAGAGATCGCTTACAGTATCATCTGAGAAAGCAAAACAAGATTTTGAATTCTGCAAGGCCCTTCCATAAAGTGAAAATGAGGATACAGGCAGAAAAGTGAAAATTTAGTTCTGGTGAGCTCACAAGAGCTGAAGGTGAACTAAAATTCCAGGATGGATCCTGCAAACTTGGAGAATGAGGTTCAGGCGTGCTGGTGTTCATCTCATGGACTTTTATCTCTAGGGCAGTGGTTCATAATAATAATAATAATAATAATAATAATAATAATAATAATAATAATAATAATAATAATAATAATAGAACCTTAATTAGCCCTCCAGGTACTTTCAGTTTTGGGTTTTTTTCCCCTTTTCATTTTGTGACCTTGGGTCGGTCAGTCTCTCAGTCTTGAACTCAGTCCTGAGCTACCTCATGGGCTTATTGTGAATCTACTTTGATTGACTGATTGATTGATTTTTTTTTTCTTTAGTAAATCTCAGGGCAGTACTAAACAATTGGGCAAAGAAGTCAACAAAACAGACCCCGCGCGTCCTTCCAAACTTGTGTACACCACACAGATCTAGAGGGAGCTACTGTTTAAATCAGTAGAAAAAGCTTTAGGGCGTTTCTACTCATTTGGGGCTGGGGAAACCCGGATGAACTTCTGCCCCAGGACCAGATCTACATCTCGGTCTGCCCTCTTGTAACTTAGAGACCAAGGGACTACTGCAAGTGACTCAAAAGTTTGCCTTTAATAAATAGACAAAATACGTTTTTCTTCCCAGCAGCTTCGTTTCCCACCTTAGCACAAAAGAAAAGCCACCCATTTGTCATCCGTTTAATTGGTTTTATTAGGCTAGTGAATTACATCTTTTACTCATTTGACTGCTTTGTTTTTATTATCCAAAGGGCAAAGTCCTTCACAATACAAAAGATTGTGCTTCCTCTTCCTCTTCCTCTCTCCCCCCCCTTTGTGTGTGTGTGTGTGTGTTTCGGCCGTTGTTGTCCAAACGGAGCCTTCTGGAAGCCCTTTGTGCCATCCTGTTGTCGGAGGAGTGGCAGGGGAATCGCACGCTGTGGGGCGTTTCGAAGCAGCTGGCAATTACCGCAACAGGCTCTGAATAGCTCTTGCTGCTTTGATGTTCCCTGGAGCCTTTCCATGGCGATCTTTGTGGCAAAACGGAAAAACAGAGATTCAGATGAGACATTTAATGCTCTGTACAGATGCAGCTAATAAAGGAGGTGGTGGGCTTCCTTTCCCCTTCTCCCTCCCTCTTTTATTTCCTTTTTGTGATCTTGCCCTGTTCCTTCCTTCCTCCCTCCCTCCCTCCCTCCCTCCCTTCCTTCATTCCTCTTGTCTTTATGTTCCAAATTTCTCTTCTTTTTTCTTTTTCTATTCTTTCTTTGTTTCCTGTACTTATTCTCCTTGCCAGTTCTCTTTTTTTCCTCTTTTCAATGTCCATTCTTTCTCTTCCATTCTTTTTATTTTATTTTATTATTATTATTTTTTGCTCCCTCCTTTTCTCTTCGGCACTTTCCCCCCACCTCCTTTTTTAAAGGTATCTTCCTAAAATTACGTCTCTCTGAACAATACAGGAAGCTGTGCCTCTAGCCCAAAGAGCCAGATTTTGCCCCCTGCCCTCCTCTTGTGCTTTACAACCAAAGGATAAAGTCAGGAACAAAGGGGCTTAGGGCCAGAGGGTTCACCTTTCCCAGTTTGGGACAGGAAATCAGAGCAGAGGCTTCTGTTGGTTTTGCACTCTGTGGACACTCCTAACAAGTAGGGAGAGGAAAAAATCCAGAGCCTTCCCTCTTAAGGGCTTAGAGGCAGTCTACAGCTGATCATAGTCACCAGAGGTGATCTGAGCAAATCATCAAGGCGACCAAAGCTTAACAAAATTGTGGAACATGGATTATTTCATTAGTTTTATTTCATGTGGCACACAGCTCTCTCTAGGGGTTCTCCTAGCACAGTGGGGCCTGTTTCTTCTGCCAGAACAAGTTGTGAGAGTCTTGGGAGCAACACAGGGGGCTGAACAATTAGTTTGGAGGAAAAACTGCACAAGACAGGAGTTTATAACTTGCCCACGACTTCCGAGGCGTTGGTTTAATTTCAGATGCAGCTCCGTTTTTTATAAGTAACGCTGGATAAAACGGACAGTTGAGCAGGATCTCCTCCTAGCTTTTATAGAATAGGGCTCTTATCCCATATTGTAACATGGAAAAATGCAGCAACCTCAGAGTGTGGGGAAATTAGTTTGACAGCTCCCCAAACAGCCTCCCTAATCGAGGGCATGCTGACTTGGCGGGGGGTGGGTGGGGGGGTGTTTCTTATAGGTTAAATTTGCCAAGCCCTGGTGATTATTTCAGCCATTCTGGGTGGGAAAGTTACTTTTTTGGAGTACAACTCCCAGAATGCAATGTACATGGGTGTTGAAGCCCCAGAATTAATTATATCTCATTCTGCTCCCAGGCAGTAGATTGCCGCCTTCTAAATAAAAATTCCTAGCTAGCTTTTGCGTTGTTTTTCACAAGCCTGCTAAAGGGTTAGTAACCTTGTGTTACCGTGTTGGGAGTGGTGAAGATGCAGGTGGATTGTCAGAGGAGGCAAAGGACTCTGCCATCTGGATGTGTTCCACTGGCGATGGTCAAGCTCTTTGCTTTCTCTGGGATAAGCACAGAAACCGAGTGGGCTGATAAGGAGCGACGGAGTGACCCGTCCTTCTCAAAGTCTGGCCAAGTTGTGTCTTTTGGACTGCAAATCCTCAAATCTCTGAGCCAGTATGATCAGTGGCTGTGGTCGATTGGGGGGGGGGGAATGTGGGGTGTTGTCATCCAAAATAATAATAACAACAACTGCCTGTAGCCCCTTCCTTCCTGATCCCTCCCATCTGCTCTTGTGTGCCTGTTGCATTCCATGCATTTCACCTGTGTGGAATTTCTGGTTTCCTGTGGTTGTCCTGTGAGTTCTTAAATTATATGCTGTCGCTTAGGTCTGGCTCTCTCTTTCTTCATTCTCAGCTCTGGTGTCTGTAGCTTGGAGGTAATATTTACAGGATTGTAGCATGGAATTGCAACCTGTTAACAGGTAATAATAGGTATTATCATCGGCCGTCAAGTCAATTCTGACTTATGGTGACCCTTTCTAGGGTTTTATAGGTAGAGCATACTCAAGAGTGGTTGACCCTTCCCTTCTTCCGGGGGGTGCCCTGGGACTGTGCAGCTTGCCCAAGGCCACCCAGGCTGGCTCTCCTCGCAGGAGGAATAGAGGGGAATCGAACTCCCAATTTCTGGCTCCGCAGCCAGAGACCTAAACCCCTGAGCTATCCAGCCAGCTAAGCAACATACTTAATCAAGAGGTCCCAAATTTGGATCTTGCCTGTGCCTTTAAGTCATTTAGTTTGCTTTATGCAAATAACACACTCTCTTAGCTTTAGCTCCCACCTTGCACTAGCCCTTCCTCCCCACCATGTAGAGTCTAGGGCTGATAATACTGGCTTGCCTTACAGGATTGTTGTGAGGCTTGCAGAATACTGAATTTTGAAGGCATTTTGAGCTCCTGAAAGGCGCTGGACTAGCCTTCAGCACCTGGTACCTTCTGTATATTTTGAATCCCATCTTTCTTGGTCAGTGCTTTTAAAGGCCGATGGCAATCGTCCACCAAAACATGACGGTGGTGTGTGTTCCAATAGTAGGTAAGCGTGTGTTGTGATCTGAGTACCTTTTCAGTAACCGGGTGTCTTCTGTCCTCCGCAGAGACCCTGTCTGTGGAGAAGGAGAGGCCTGAGGGCGCAAGGCAAGACGGGGGCAAGAAACAGGTGGGGCCTCGGATTGCTCAGAGTAATGATCCAGAGGCAGAACCCTTGACTGAGGTGCAGAGGAGAATAAACATCATAGCAATACAGCTTTGGGACCTCTGTGCATTTTTGGGGAGGGGTCAGGCAGGTGGGGTTGGCGGCTCTTAGGCACTGGATGCTGGCTGTGGATTCTGGGAGGGGGCGCCCCTTCTCCGAAAGCAGGAAGAGGTACATGCATGTTGAGTCGGAGGCTCGGGAAGAGGTACCCGGACAGATCTGGGGATGGGAGGCGCAAGCGTGGAGCATGGTGGAAGCCCCACTGACCCCAAGGGAAGACTCCTTGTCATCTTGGAATTGTTGTAGATCACAAGCTGAATATGAGCCAACAGTGTGATGCGGCTGCAAAAAAGGCCAATCCTATTTTAGGATGCATCAACAGATGTCTAGTTTCCAAATCCCGCGAGGTACTAGTTCCCCTCTATTCCGCACTGGTTGGATCTCATCTCGAGTACTGTGTCCAGTTCTGGACACCGCAATTGAAGAAGGATGCCAACAAATTGGAACAAATTCAGAGGAAGGCAACAAAGGATGATCAGGGGGCTGGAAACCAAGCTTTATGAGGAAAGGCTGAAAGAATTGGGCATGGTTTAGCCTTGAGAAAAGAAGGCTGAGGGGAGATAGGATAGTACTCTTCAAATACTTGAAAGGTAGTCCTACAGAGGAGGGGCAGGATCTGTTCTCCATCATCCCAAAGTGCAGGACATGTAATAATGGGCTCAAGTGACAGGAAGCCAGATTTCAGCTGAAACATCTTAACTGTTAGAGCAGTACGACGATGGGACCCATGACCCCAGGAAGTGGTGAGCGCTCCTACGCTGGAGGCATTCAAGAGAAAATTGGACATCCATCTGTTAGATCTGCTTTGACTTGGATTTCTGCCTTGAGCAGGGGGTTGGACTTGATCGTCTTAGAGGCCCCTTCCCACTCAACTATTCTATGATTCTGTAATGGCCTACGAAGGAGGAAGGGCCCATAGGTGGCCAAGGCAAGGGCAGCCTGGAAGTTAGCGTAACTGCGGAGCAAATTCAGGGTGGACGAAGAGTAGACGGAGGGGCTGAATTGACCACGGAAGGAGTCCTCCTGGCTGTTCCTGCTCCTGGAATGAGCCACAAAGAGATAGAGGGTCCGAGCAGAGCTTAGAAAAGTTACTTTTTTGGATGAAAGCTCCCAGAAGCCCCCAACCAGCCTAGCTGTAGTCCATCTCTAAGCCCTGAATGCTGGCTGTGGATTCTGGGCCTTGTAGTCTGCAAACCTAGTTCTTCTGAGCTCTCAGGATAAGTAACGTTCTTTGGTCTCCTAAAGGAGACCTAAACCCTACAAGGTAGGACAGGTATTATTATATCCCGGATTGTGTGTTTGTAGGGAAGGCTGATGCTCCGAAGTATCAGGTCAAAACCCACCTGGGAGTTTGGAATGGAGGAGCAAGTTGAATCCGGGTGTTGGTGTAGGACACTGGTTCCCGACCTGGTGTCCTCAGACTACAGCTCCCAGAAATCCTGGCCAGCACAGCTGGTGGTGAAGAGTTCTGGGAGTTTTAGTCCAAGAACATCTGGGCACCCAAGGTTGGGAACCAGTGGTGTAGGATGCTGTTTCACTGCTAGGTCTTTTGGCCATGATGCTTTAATGGGAACTGGGGGAAAGGCCTCATGATTCACGTGGCTCAGTTCTCTGCCTCGAATCACTTAACTCAAAAGCTGAAGTACCTTGCCAAACAACCTGGTTGATTATTTCGTGGAAATGCCAGTGAGTGAGAAAGGGAGATTTTGTTTCCCCATCCTGTCTAACTGGGTGGCTCTCAGAGAGCAGCTGAACTGGTCTTACCAGATGATCTTGAGAGTATTTAATTTCACCCTGCCTCCTCCCTCAAGGTTCAGACCATTGAACATAAGTGGGTTAAGGCACAGTTGCTTTCTTTTTGTAACTAGATCTAGAATCCTTTTCGTGATCACGGGTGGGAGGGAAAGAATCCTGCACTGTTTAGTTGAGTCTCACGGTATAGCAAGAGCCAGACTGGTACGGTGGTTTGGGTATTAAATAACCTCAGAAACCACAACCAGAGTCTTGCTTAGTGTGAAGCTCAGCAGATGAACATAGGACCAGTTGCCGCTTCTCAGCCTAACCTAGAAATGCGATCAATACTGATGAATATAATGATGCATGAATAATAGTGCATTTAAAGTATAGAAGGAACAAGTGGGACCTATAACGGAACGTTGCAGAGCAGAGACCCTATTTTGTATAATTTCCCATTATTGTGTATAATTTCCAATCAGTCTTTGCTGGAATTTTACGCGTACCTTGTTTGGGGGACATGTTCGCCCAAGTTTCAAGAACTGCAGTTCTGTGCTTATTTAATAATAATCATGAGCCATCAAGTCAGTTTTGACTTAGGGTGACCCTTTTTGAGGTTTTCCAGGTAGAGAGTACTCCAGAGTGGTTGACCCTTCCCTTCTTCTGGGGTTGCCCTGGGATCACTGTGCCGCTTGCCCAAGGTCACACAGGCTGGCTCTACTTGCAAGAGGCGCGGGGGGGGGGGGGGAATTGAACTCCCGACCTCCTGCTCTACAGCCAGAGACCTAAACCCCAGAGCTATCCGGCCAGCCTTTCTGTACTTATTGACATGGGAATCAAACCTCTTGAGACTGAGTGGGGCTTTCTCTCGGACTATAGCTTTTTCCTTCTGCTAATAAACCTGTTCACCAGCCAACAGGGTTTGGGAGAGGTGGGTGAGAGAGAGGGAAAAGAACTGAGTATCGTGAAAGGGGGCATTGCTTGCTGGACCCCAGAGAAGGCGAGCTGCACCACCTGGCCTTTTTGCGGTATTTGGAAATGGCCCTCACCTTCCTCTCCGGTTGCGCTCTTTCTCACCTTTGCTTTAAAGCCCAGGGTGGCCGGAGCAGCTGTAGTCACTGCCACCGTCTTGTCTGCTGGCACTGTGCTAGGGTGGATGCCCCGAGATAACGGGATGCTGAACTGCCCATTGCTGAAGCCACAGGCAAGAAACAAGCACTCTACGTTTCCTGCAAAGCCTGAGACGTCAAGAGTTTGGGGAAGTTACATTCTGGATTACAGCTCCCAAACCACCACCGCCCAGCTTGCACACGTTTTGGAGCTCTAATCCGAAAAGTGGCATTTCCAAACTCTGCGAGGCAGCGAACCGAAAAAAAGAGATACAAATAAAAGAAAATGAAAATTGAAAGATCCCCATGCTTGATAGAAACACCCCAAGTTTTGATCTGTCGAAAGGAAACACACCTCAGATGGCTAAAAGCAACAGGAACAGCCCCTCAAAACATTTTGTGGGTTTGGCGGACGCTTCTAAAAACAGATTGTCTTCTTGAAGAGAGGAATTTGGGGAACTGTAGATGTTTGAGCAGTGATGATGTGGACTTCCCTAAGAAGGAGCTGAAGACATTGGAGGCTCCTGAAAATGCCTGCTTCTTCATCCCAGCCTGATGTGAGTTTGGGGGGACTCAAAAGCATAGAAGAGGAAATGGTCCTTCATGTCTCCTCGCTTCAACTTCTATAGGGCTTCAAAGATCGGAACGATGACCTCTTCAAGGACCGTCCTTTATCATGTGCAATGTAGTAGTCAAGATGCAATACCACAGTAGTCCAAAGATCAAAATTAAGACAGCCGGAAACCTGAGTTAGCTCTTAGTATATACAAATTTGTTTATCTGACAGACTTCATCTTTGTAAACCTGTTTTTAGGACTTTGTCTTTCGAGAAGATGTGGAATGCATTCTAGGTTTCTCTCTAGAAACAAAGTGAATGGTCAAACGTTAATGGTCCTGTGGCATCTTAAGGACTGACACATAATATAAGCTTCTCTGCATCATACCCACTTTAGCAGCAAACAGTGTTGTCTAGTGCTTTCTCTGTACATCAAATATGCACCATTGGGGGTGTGTGAATTGGTGGTAGTGAATTCTAGGGAAATTAAATTCAGATAGTACTTGTAGTGGCAATTGCATTGTTGACACTGCTCATGCATCCAACAGTGGCTGATGACACGACACACCTGACAGTAAGTAAAACAAGTAACACATGTTGTGTGATGAAAAGAAAAACATCCTCATTTGGACCTGTAAAAACTGACAGAAACTCCCTGATGAGTTTCCAAAGATCTGCTAATTTTGAAAGTGCTTCAGTATTTTCCCTTTTTCCCTTCTCTTTCTCTTTACTTATGTCAGCTTGTTAACAAATGGTATCTCAACAGACATGTACAGTAGGACCCCTGTTTCTGCGGGATCGGTGTCCACAGTTTAACTTATACACAATCTGAAAATATTAAAAATATTAAAAGAAAAAAAAACCAGAAATTTGTTTTCATATATATTACCAGAACGAGTCACTAGAGGGAGCCAGAGACCATGCTATGAATACGTGTTAGTGAAGAATACATAGCATGGTCACTTCCGCCATCTAGTGGTCAGTTCTAGTAATGCATGTGAAAATTTCTGCTTTTTTTTCCTTTTACCATATTTTGTGTGTGTGTGTGTGTGTGTATGTAGTGTTTGCTATTATATGGTCTTTAGTATCCACAGGGGCTTGGAACCAGTCCCCAGCAGATATGGGGGTCCTACTGTATTGCAGTTTCCCTTTGTGGCTTCTTCTCTTCATAATGGCTCTCATGGGAGTCAGTGACAGAGAGCGTATTGGGAAGCCGAAATATTAACCCCTTGGTTAATATTATCTGTCCTGTGTCCCTTTGCTGCTTTGGACAAAGGTTGGTGATGCAGAAGATAAACTTCTTTCTCTCTCTTTTTGTATTCCATCAGGGTTTAGAAGAGGACCTCTGGCCGCAGCTGAGCTCACCTGAGACTGTCCCTTTACTCATGAGGAGCTCTGTAGTGTTGAACAAACCGCCTGAGCTGCCCAGCGAAATGGCCCAGGGAAACCTACCTTTATTGGTAGCGTCTTCCAAGGAAGCAGCCCTGCGGGAGGAGAAGGGTGACAGACCCCTGGGATTGAGGGGACGTGAGTTGTGTACCAGAAGCTCACCGGGGACCCTCTCTCCTTCTAACTCTGGGAATGCGGGGATGGACCCAAAGTCTCTCAAGGTGCCTCCGAGCGAACCCTCAAAAACCCAGGAGTCGGAACGGATTCCGACCGCAGCCAACTTCAAAAGGACTTTGGAGGAATCCAATTCGGGGCCAGTCGTCAAGAAACCCAGGCGCGGTTTGGCCCGGAACGTCGGGGTCCAGCCGGAAAGCTTGTCCCCAGCACCCCAGCACAAAAACCCCAAAAAGCTTGCCATGCGCCGTAGCCTACGAGGACAGAAGAAACTGGGGAACCCTTTGTTCCAGCCACCCAGAAAAGCCCTTTGTGTCTGCTGAGGAGGACACATTAACAAGGCAGTTGTTTTCAGTCTCCTTTTGAGTTACAAAATTTGGGTGCAGGTCATTTGGAAATGCAATTATTCGCTTTCTTGTACACTTTTTAATTTTTTAATTTTTTTTAATGTAGAAGACTTGTGGGTTGTTGTTTTGGTTTTGGGTTTTGGTTTTTTTTGTATCCAAACAGCTTTATTCCAACCTTATACTCGCTTGTAACATACCTGTGACTTTTTGTAGGCGTTACTAGGACTGTAAAGCATACTCTGTTTAAAAAAAAAGTGTATACATTCATATTCTTTCATGCCATTGTAGTCTCCCCACCTAAACTTTCCCTGGCATCATTGTTACAACAGGGCTAAAAAACAAACAAACCCCACAATGCCACATTTTAATTTTGGACAGTGGGATTTTTGTGTCTAGGTTGGGAGGGGAGGCGGTTGATTTAGTACAAAGTAATGAATTTGTATAAAAATTTCTTGTGGTGACCTCACAACTTTTTAAGAAAAGTAAATTATTAAACCGAATGGAAGATAATGTATTTTCGTAGTACTTAATACGTTCTGCTTGGAGTGTGCCCTATTAGAGTATATAATACTAGGTCTATTTTCTTTCTTTCTTAACTTTTAGATTTCTCTATTCAGAAATGAAATGTATACTGAAAAGATGGTGAGTCTTCACACAGCTAAATGCTGGTTTTCTGTATTTAATTAAAATACTATGCAGTACTTTTCTTGGTTGTATTTTTTTCCCCATTTTGATAAGATAAGGGAACAATATTTATTTCGATTATTCTTCAGTCCCAATTCTTAGGAGAGTTTATAAAAAAGGGTTATTTTTTAAATGACCAATTCATAAATGCTACACATTCTTTTAAAGGCAGAAGATAATTCTATTCTGCCAGTAGATGGTGCTCTTGATTAGTTTTCTCCAGTCCTAGTGCTCTCTGTCAGTCACCCTAGACCAGTGATGGCGAACCTATGGCACGTGTGCCACAGCTGGCACGCAGAGGCCTCTCTGTGGGCATGCAAGCCATAAGCCGATCCCGGATTTCAGCACTCCCCTCTGCTGGTGCAGTGGTTCAGCAGCGGAGGGGTGCAATGGTGGCCATTACCGGTCTGACCCGATGGGGGATTGGAGGACTGGTATTTCTCTGTTAATACTGTCCCTGGGGGGGGGGGGGGAACAAGCATTTAAACGTTGCAGTGCAGGGGCAGGTTTTTTTTTTCTAAACTAAAAACTCAGTATTGAGGTTTAATTGCAGTCTTGGCACTTTGAAATAAATAAGTCGGTTTTGTGTTGCAGTTTGGGCACTCGGGCTCAAAATGGTTCACCATCACTGCCCTAGATATTGTCAGGCTTTGTGATGACAGTGGGCACCCTAAGGGCAACACCAGGGAGTGACATGGACGGGGAAGGCTGCTCTTCCAGGCCAACTTTCTACCCAAAGTTCTTGAGCTTTGGGAATTGTTTTCTATTTTTCTTTGCAAACGTGGCCCCTGGATACTTAGCAATGAAATAAAAAATGAACAAAAGCTTTTTGGTTCCCTTCCTGATTCTTTGGTTTCTTTTATTTGGTGAACACAAGAACCACAGCCCAGGGTGACAATCAGAAAGCAAGGGCGCATTGTGAGCGATGCAACAATAATGGCACAAACTAATGGTAGAATGAGATCCCAGTGGGGTCAGGACTCCATACAAAGCATGGTCTCATGTGCCCTCTAGTGGCCTGTTCTGGTAATTATGCATCTCTAGTCATGTTATAGGGACGTGGTGGCGCTGCGGGTTAAACCGCAGAAGTCTCTGTGCTGCAAGGTCGGAAGACCAGGACGGAGTGAGCGCCCGTCGCTTGTCCCAGCTCCTGCCAACCTAGCCGTTTGAAAGCATGTAAAAATGCGAGTAGATAAATAGGTACCACCACGGTGGGAAGGTAGCAGCGTTCCATGTCTAGTCGTGCTGGCCATGTGACCACGGAAACTGTCTTCGGACCAACGCTGGCTCTATGTTGGAAACAGGGATGAGCACCGTGCCCTAGAGTCGGACACAACTGGACTAAATGTCAAGGGGAACCTTTACCAAACCTTTACCAAGTCATGTATAGGAAAAGACTTATTTCTGGGGGTTTTCTTTTAAGACAGCGGATAAGTGAAACTGTGGATACTGATCCTGCAGATATAGGGGTCCTGCTATCTACATAAATGTACAAAGGGCACACAGATTTTAAAAATAAATGTGTAGGAGGAATTTAGATGTGTATATCTGTTGCACCAAATGAAGAAGGAGGGTCACGGCTCCTTGAAGACTTCACCAGTTTTATTTGGCGGGTGGTTTCACATTTTTTAAAGAAAGGTCCAAAGTCATAGCTGAAGGAGAAATCCAGCTCTTGCAAATGGACCTATGGCAAAAATTGCAGAGGTATAGCTGGGGTGGGCTGCACCTGACGCATTCCTGACTGGTGTTTGCAGCTCAACCACATTTTAAGTCTCTCACTTGGCATTGCTTGGATGCAAAACTCTGCTTCTGTTATAATTGACATGGTAATATGCAGCGCTGAGCTAGCAGGGCGGGGAACAGCCTCCTAAAATTAGGAAAATATTTCATAATGGGGCTGAAAAAATCCCCAAGTGATCTTACACCGGAAGTAAGTGGTTGAGACGGCATTGCCGCTCTAGCATTTTCATCTTCATGGTTTATTTCGGCGTCCCTGGGCACGTTCTTCCGGGATTTGCGCGCTGACGTCCCGCGCGTCGCCTCCTTCCCCCTCCAAGGAAAAAGGGAAACAACCTCTTGTCAACAGCGGTGGGCGTGGCTTGAGCAGACGAAGCCGATTGGCCCCGCTCACTTCGCTAGGGCAGGCCATGACCCGCCTTCCTCGGGCGCGAGGACTTTCCCCGCCCACCTTAGAGGCCCGGATGTAAACAAAGCACCCCCCTCCCGATGGGCGTGCCCAACGTGTCACCCTCCCGCCTCTCACTCTTATGCCTGGAGAAGTGGACTTGTTCCACCGAAGCCCACAATAAAATACAGCAGTTCGTCTTTCAGGCGCCACAACGTCTTCGTCTCATTTGTTTGTTTGTTTATGTTTTGGTGCTGCTTGTCGCCATGCCTCCCCTCTCTGTTTCTCTGACGAGGACCGAGCTCTCTCAACCGAACTTGAATGGAGGGGGGGCCGATTGGGAAATAAGCAAACACTCCGAAGCGGCAGGCGCAGCCACCCTTAGCGTCCAATCCCGACGCCCCTCTTGCTCGGGGATTGGAGGAAGCGGCCGGTCTGGTCCCACCTCCCCCTTCCCTCTATTGGCTGGCGGCTCGGTGGCCGGCGAGAGGGTCCCAAACATTGCCAGTGAGGGGTGAAAAGCTAGAAAGGGAGGCAAGGTGAGGCCGGCATCCCGCGCCGGTAAGGAGTCCGGAGGGAGGGTGAAGGGAACAGCCCGGAGCGCGAGCGGTGGGCGGGGCTCCCGAGGAGGAGGAGCGAGCGAGGGAGGGAGGAGGGGGGGATGCTGCTGACCCAGAACAGCCAAGGCGAGCGGGGGGGAGGGGCAGCTGTGAGGGGGCAGTTGTGGGGAGGGTGGCTGTTGTGAGGGGGGGGGGAAAGAAGGACGGTTGCTGAGGAGAAGGGGCGGTTAGTGGTGAGGGGAACAGGGGGCAGCTGTGGAGATGGAGTGGAAGTGGGGCTGGCGGGGGGGGGGGGGAGAGACTCCCTGAGGGGAAAAGGGCGCTTGTGAGGGTGGTGGTGGTGGAAGAGAGCTGTTGGAGAGGGACCCTTGAGGAGAGGGTTTTATTTATTTATTTAATATATATATATTTAAACAAAAAACCCTTCGCCCGCCTTTCTCCTTAAAAAAAGGACCCAAGGCGGTTTATAGCATGAGGGTTTTTTTGGGGAGGGGGGCGGGGAAGGAGCTCTGTGGGGGGGCTGTGAGGGGGAGACAAAAGTGAGGAGGGGGGGCTGGGGAGGCGTTGAGGTGACCCTCAGGGTACAGCTTTTGTGGGGGAGCATTTGTGAGGGGCAGCTGGGGGGGGAGGGGAATTTGGGGCAGGGGGCTTTGAGGTAAAGTTTTGCCTGTAGAGAGCAGTGGTGTCCCAACCCAGGGGTTCTTAGACTACAATTCCCAGAAGCCTTCCCCACCAGCTGTTCTGGCTGGGGTTTCTGGGAGTTGTAGTCCGGGGACATCTGGGTGAGCCAAGGTGGGGGAACCCCTGCTGTATAGGGGGTGCTTTAAGGGGGAAAGTGTGGAGTCAAGCGAGGGTGGGGAAAGCTCTGGCCCTAGAGCAGGGGCTCCCAACCTTGGGTCACCCAGGTGGTCTCGGACTACAACTCCCAGAAACCCCAGCCAGCACAGCTGAAGGCAATTGTAATCAAGAACACCTGGGGGGCCCAAGGTTGGGAGCCCTTGCCCTGCCTAGAGCAAACCTGAGGACTAGCTTAGGACTTCTAAGGTCCCACAGGTAGTAAACTGAGGAGGGTGATGGTTTTAAGCACTGGGAGAGGGCCAAGGCTTCCTCGGTCATGGACTCAGTGGCAGTTTGTAGCCAAAGGTGTGTGTCTGTTTGTGCCTTCTGTGTTATGCCTGTAGTCATACAAATATGGGTGTTTATCACTTGTATAAGGAGGGCTGTATGGGAGGGGGGAAATGTGGTAGTTTAAAGGAGAGAGCATAGGTGGCGTAACTGTAAATTATGTGGCAGTGGAGTGAAGGAGTGTTTATGTAGATAATGTTTGTATTTATATGCACATGCCATTTATTTTTATTTTCAGTATATAGATACATACACACATTGACATACCGTGTTTCCCTGAAAATAAGACGGGGTCTTATATTAATTTTTGCTCCAAAAAACACATTAGGGCTTATTTTCAGGGCATGCTTTTCTTTTTCATGTACAACAGTCTACATTTATGCAAATACAGTCCTGTCATCATCTTCTGGTTGCTGCACAATGGTGGAGAGCGAGGTTTCACTTAACTGGGGCTTATTTTTGGGGTAGGGCTTATATTATGAGCATCCTGAAAAATCATACTAGGGCTTATTTTCGGGGAAACAGGGTAACTATAGATCCCTATAAACACAAATGTTTTCCACCTCCTCTAATCTGCTTTTCTACTAATAGTGATTGGTGAGACTAACTATATATCAAACACCAATAAGTGTAACAATCAGAAACAGTAGCAATGTTTTTAGGCAGCCGTTACATCAGTGGATAATTTCTTAATAAATATCACAGTGGAATACTGAATAAAATACAAATAAACTAACCTAGGTTTATATTGGTAGTTTAGAGTTGAGTCAGATTTAATGCAGCTGTGCACCTACATGCGAATGCATTTGAGTGGGCAGGTTTGTACATGCAAATGCATGTGGTTTCTTACTGTATTTTAATTGTCAGGATTTATGAAAATAAATTCTGACCACACTTTCTAACAAATATTCAGAACAGGAGCTCCCCCCCCCCCCCCATTATAACAACAGAAACATTGGTGAAACTACAGAGGAGTCCAAACTAAGCAAAAAAGCTACTGAAAGACAGTCGCAATATTTTTAAAAACACACATGTTTAAAATTTCACATATTTGTTTCTGTGTCTGCGTGATATATTAACATATTTCTTCCCCATATAATGAGGACCTTTTGACTCCATAGAGATAAATCTTGAACCGCTTGCTACCCTGATCCTTTATTTATGTCTGATTATTCATATGTGGAAGATGCAGATTAAAAGGCAGCAGGAGGCGTTTGCAGGGAAACTTATCCATTTCTTTGTATTTTAACAAGAGTTGAGGGCCCAGAGGAAAAGGAGGACAAGGTTCCTGTACCTTAATAATCAGAGGAAGAAGTTTTAGCAGGTGTAGCTGTAATGAAAGACTTCACCTGCTGAAATTTCCCCTTCTGTGCATTTTTTTAAAGTACGGGGACCCTGTTTTCTTTCTCATCTGGTCAGCATAAGCAAGAGGCACCAAGTGTCACCAGTGTTTTTGTTTGTTTAAGTTTATGGCCTGATCCCACTGCCAGTCCTGTTGTTCATTTGGGGGTGGGGTGGAGTGGGGTTTATCTGCAGATCCTGTCGCCCCCTGCTGGTCAGTGTGCATTTGAGTGAGCAGGTTTGTTTTGATCACATTCTTAGAACTCCTTAAAATTATAAAAATAATGGGTGTTTGGCATTAAAGAAAAATTGAAATTTAGCTGAATTTGGAGAGATGCCGCTTCCTTTTCATGCTTGTTTTTGCTTGTCTGGGAAAAAAGTAGTACTGGAGAAAATGTGTGGTTGTGTATAGTTGTGTATGGATGTAAGTGTGCCAGTCCCACAAATATCTTTTCAAATGCGACTGTACTCTGAAATTTTTAGAAGCCCAGCTCACAACATATACTCATGTGAGTAGTTTATGGTTTAAAACTATAGTGGGGAGTGTGTGGTCCCAGATATTGTTGGACTGTAGTTCTCATCAGCCCTGCCTAGTATGGCCTGTGGAGAAGGATGATGAAAAATTCAGTCAAATCACTTTGAGCAGGCCACACATTGCTTATCCCTGACTTTATTTTTAAAGGGCAATCCAGTGTTTATGAAACTTCTCTGCCTCCTGCCTGGAAGTAGTTCTTATACAGAACTGCATCATTCTGCAGCCTCTTGTCCTCCAGACATGTTGAACTGTGATGCCCAACATTTTTCTAGCTGGTTACCCTATTGTGGTTAGGGAGTTCTGAGAACTGTAATCCAGGGTAGCTAGAAGGCTCAAGGTTGAGGAAAGCTGCAGTAGAGTGTGTGTGGTGTAGGCCACTTAAAAGGCCAAATGTGCTCATGTGCGTGGAAGGAAGGTCCCCTCACTGAGTGGAAAACTACCAGATGTTCTGTAAAAATGAAGTTAACAAAAATCTTCTTCTGCCTACAGGAATCTGTAGACCAGCAATGGCTGCTGAATCCCCCCGCCGACCGAGCCGATGTACTGGAGGAGTCGTGGTTCGTCCGCAGGCTGTCACGTAAGTGTTTGAAGACTGCTTTTGTAGATGCAGTCCTGAGCCATTTCATATGGAATTGCAAATGGAAGATGACATTTTTAAGAGTGTGTCATCAACATCGCTAATACTGGTATTTGCTGAAGATATTTCTGTTACGTCAACCCTTAGCGGGGTGGGGAATGTGTAGCCCTCCAGATGTTGGACTCCCAGCTCCCATAATCCAAGCCAACATGGCCAGTACTTGGTGAGATAGACCTGCATCATAGTCCAACAACATTTGGAAAATACCCTAGTCCCCTTCCAAAGTTTAATGCATTCTCTAATCTACCGATAACTTGCAAGCCATAACTTGCATTACAAATAATAGGTATGTAGTGGGAGAGTATTATTCCTGTTGGTATATTCCTAATGAATCAGCTTTTAAAGTTAACAGTCATTTGTCATCTCAGAAGCTGAGGAAGCCTATTATTCCGAGTACAGGTTTCATTTAGGTTTTTCTCAATTTGTTATCTTAAATAACATAAAGACTCCCCTAACGTCTTTGTAATAGGGGTTTGCACATTGCCAAATAAGATAAATACATTACATGTTTCTTACTTTCCTTAGATGAGGCACACCTTGCTTTGACTCAGACAAGCTCTCAGCCAAAATATAAGATGAGACATGTCTCGTGTGTGATCACAAAATGTAATTTTAAAAAAATCAGTTTTTCCATCTTTATGGACTTTAGTCAAACAGCAAGATGCAAAGCTAACAAATGATTTTGTTTTTTTAAAGGGTCATATATATGAATATTTGCTCAGGATCGTCTAATGTTTACACACTTATATTTGAGCTTGATTGGGTCATATCTGCCTTTCTATTGATTAGGGGGTGTCTATATGCTTTCATGGACATGGTTCTCCCTGATATTTTTTACTGTGTGGCACTTTCAGGTGTATGGGCATTTAAAGTGAAGAAACTTGGTATCTCCTGGAAAAGTCACTGTCACTTTTTTGTGACCTTAATAAGTTGTATTTCAGTATAGTTCAACTGTACTGGGAGATATGTATGGGCAATCATCTTTCTCAATTTATTTTCCACTTTTCAGGGAACAGTCATATATGGAGAGTGTTGTTACGTTTCTGCAAGATGTTGTACCACAGGTAAGCTTGAATTTTAAGAGCACTAAAGTCATGTTTGTTTTTATTAAAATACATGGCCTGCTTCCCTGCTGTCTAACCAATATAGGGAATGGAATTGGTCTTAACGTTTATACTATCAGTCCTGCTGTCTTGCTGTATTTTATCTGATATAATATTTATTATTATTATTTAAATTGTTGGTTGTTTTATCTTTATTTTGATTTTATACTATTGTGTTTATTGTTTGGAATGGTGTATGTTTAATACGTAAACTGCGCAGAGTGGCCTAGTAGGCAGATGGGTGGTATAGAAGCCAAATAAACAAACACACGCACACACACGTAGGATCAGTGGCAATTTAAAATGCAGAAAAACACTGAGGAGTCTTGTCATGCTAACAGAAGACTGTTTAATCAACTGTAGCTTTATGTTGTTTTTTAAAAAATGTATGATGGTTTTGATTGTTTGCCAGGGTTTTAAAAACATCCAACAGCAAACTCAGGTTATGAGTGCGAATAAGGTTGTAGTCATAATGGAAGTCTGCTTGGAGGAATTCCAGATTCCACCCCCCCCCCCCCAAAAAATATAAGAAGTAGGTCTCAAATGCTACACCCCCCACAACTCTCAATAAGGACTGAGCATACTCACTAAGCATGAATTGTAAATTGTCTAATGGGAGGAGGATTGGAAAACTGGGCAGGAAGCAGAGTAGCAGCCCTTGGTTGGAGTGGCTGGTTGGCTGGAACCCTATGTATTCCATTTAGGATAGAGGATATAGGCATAACATTTTGTTGGAAGTCCCTTGTGATTTGTTGACTTACAGATGTAAGTCATTCCATGGGTCTTTGTTAATGACTGCAAATTCAGTGTAGCATCTGTTTATTAGTTTTTAGGAGAAATATTTTAAACTTTTTTTCCTTCCTCTTTCTTATAGGCCTACAGTGGCACAACTCCAACAGAGGAAAAAGAGAAAATTGTATGGATTAGATTTGAAAATTCTGACTTGAATGGTATGTTTCTCTGCCTGCGACCCCCATTTGCAGGTTTGCTGTCTTTGTTCTCACAGCATGAATAAGTTTAAAAGTGCTGATTTTCACTTTACAACTCTGAAGGTTTTGGAATCTGTATTGTCTGAGGGTCACTTTCTGCTATACATACAGTTAATGCTACCTCATTCAACATCTGAAACTCTGCTTCAGGTTATTGTTGCCCCTTGAAGTGGGCAGGGATCCATCATGAGCAGGACATTCTGCACAGCGATCCAGGTTTAATGGAGTCTTTCCCTAGAAATGTTTCCCAGAAACCAAAGCTTTGCTATTTTCAGTGTCCAGAAAATGTCAACTTACAATTGCAAACTTTAAGGTTTTGCTGACATCAAAATACCACATGGCTATAGTCGTGCCTAAGTCATCTCAGTAAATCAAGTCTGTTTTTGTTTCTGAGGCTTTGCCTGCAACATCCTCACTGCCCGTACCATGTTTTCTTTCTTACTAAAAAAAAGCAACAACAACAACAAAACAGAGTCTTGTGGCACTTAAAAGATTAACAAGGGCTACAGTCCACAAAAACGTAGATGAAATAGAACTTGTTAGGCAACGGGCCAGCAAGGCTATCCCTAGGAAGTATCTAAGTATGTCTTGTGTCGTTTTAAAAAGCGGAACTCTCCCAATTACCTCCCGGTGAACACTAGATGTTGCTCAGGGTATTAAATATTGAATACTTGCTCACAATCTTGAATAGAAGCAGCAACGCATATATGGTGTACCCCAATGTAAGAGACTGAAGTAGAAAGTGAGAATGGAGCCTATTTTAGTGAACAGGGGTCTGAGACAGCCTTCTCGAGTCTGGTGACCTCCAGGTGTGTGGTACTGTAGCTACCATTATCTCTAGCCTGCAGCCCCAATGATACCTTCAGCCCAGCACATCTATCTGAAAGATAACAGGTTAGGAAAAAGTCAGTCTAATCAGCCAAGCCCAAATATCTTATAAGAATTGTTGAAAAATCACTTTAGCTATCACGCCTTTCAGAATCCAGTGAAAAGACTGGGAATCAGCTGTATTAATAGGCAAAGTGCAATGCACATATATTATTGTGAGCATTTACAATATTCTAACCAAGTTCCATAAATGTGCCACAATGGAGTGTCTGTTACCCATTACTGTTCTCTGGTATATATTTGAGATGCAAAAAAGAGTTATCTTCATACATTTAAGAAAGTTATTGGTACTTTTTAATATATTATAAACATAAAGTTGCTCACGTATTAGAAATTTTAGCTAACAAGTGTACATATTAAAAATATGGGAAAGCCAAGCAGAAAATGGTGAAGAACTGTGGCATAATAAATGTTAAAGCCAACTGAGTGTCTTCAGTTATCTTCCAGATAGCAAAGGTGAAAATCCTAATGCTGGTTTAACTTTCAACAGGTGACAAGCCTCAGCATAGATATTATCTGTTCTGTGCCGAGTTGCATGGTTTGGCATGCAACAGAGGATGTCTACAGTAATTTGTAGCCATTTGTCTCGTGATTGCAATAAGATTTTAGCGAAATAGCCCTTGGTCACCTCTTTTTGAATTTTGTAAATTCCCAGTAAAGGTTGACAAGCACCAAGTCCTGCCACCCTGTGTTGCTAGCTGCCCGGAGCTGTACGCTAGCAGGCAGGTTTAAAGAGAAACATCATTAGGGCTTTTCTAAACATGCATGTATGTATTCGTTGGCGTATAGAAAGACTTATCCTGGTTAGATGCTGCAATAACAACATTCCCGCCTTGGTTTTTCTCTGTAACCTTTAGATATAGCAAGGAATGTGGAACTGCATGAGATGCACAGCACTGGCAACGAACCTCCTTTACTGCTAATGATTGGCTACAGTGATGGGATTCAGATATGGAGTATACCTGTAAGTAACTCCCTTAGTATGTGCATATTCTTCAGGCGATCCTGATTCTGTTTGGTAGTATTTTGTAGCGTGTTGAAAGGTGTGAGATCAGACATCTGAGAATCAGACGAAGAGTTCTGTGGTAGAGTGTGGACAGAATTTTGATGATACCCTGACCTGAAACTAAGATCTTTTCTGTTTATTGCCATTGGATGGCCACTGGGAAGACCCTGTGCCATCCAATGGCAATAAAGCACAGGGCCTTCCCAGTGGCTACTAAGCACAGGGCCTTCCCAGCAAATGCCACTGGGGCAGTAGAATGACCTCTCCATACAGATCTGCCTAGCACCATCTTTATGATTTTGTTGTTGTTGTTGCCAGGTGAAAACCTTATTATATCAGTATAGTGTAATGGTTAGAGAGGTGATATGTGACTTGGACAAGCCAGATTCAAGTCTCTACTGACCCATGCCTTTAGGCTAGTCACGCTTGTTCAGACTCACCTATCACAAAAGGTTGTTGTAATGAAGACAACAAAGCGGTGAGGCGACAAGCCATGGACACTACTTGAGCTGATTGGAGCTGATTCCATTTATTGTAAGGAATTAAACACACCACATAGAGAGAGAGAGAGAGAGTTTAAAAACATTTAAATTTTTACCCCACCCATCTAGTGACCAGGTCACTACTCTGGGCAGATTACAACATCACAACATAGACATAAAATAAAATTCAATAATAATCAAATTAAATCATCAAACAATATGAAAACCAAATCTAAGCTAGCTATATATAAAAATAGCTGAAACAAAAGATGGTGGCAGAACAGAGATCATTATTTAAAAAATAATGGAATATCAGTAGAAAACAACATTAATCCAGGGTAAGGCTGTGGAAAGCCTGTGTAAACAGCCAGATCTTAACTCGTTTCTGGAGCCGAGGATGGAAGGGGAATATATTTGTGTGATGTGTAAGACAGTGAAAGAGACAGTCTACTGAAGAAGCTCAGTCTGTTTTATTACCAAGTCTGTGGTATGAAGCAGGGGTGCATGTCTCTAATACTGGGCTAGTCTGACATGTTTCCTTTGTGACAGGAAAGAAGCACCCAAAAAACCATTTGCTCTCCTTGTTTACTTGTATTGTAAACAAGGAAGGGTCTCTCTCTTTCTCCCCACTCCCTTTTAAAGGACTGTGCTGCTGCAAACCATCATTTCTGTCCGTGAGCATTAGGTGTCGCTAAGATACTGAGTTAAAAACCAGCTTGGCTCTCTCAGTATCTGGAGCAGCAGTCAGACAGTTTGGAACAAAGAAGTGGGTAGACAGGAATGATATTCCAGATCTTGTTTCATGAGTTGGCGCCCAAGCAAAAGCAGCTGATTTTCATTCTTTCTGCCTTCAGAGGATCCTTTATGTGTGACTCGCCTGCTGAAGAATGCTGGCATATTTTGGGAGAGAGGTGTGTGTGCTCTGTTCGTACAGGACATGGAGGATGCAGGGCAGTGCTCTGTATAGATTGACACCACCCGAAACGACCCAACCCCATGATTCCTAGACAGTCTGTCTTCTTCATGGAAGTTTGCACGTTGTGTCTGAGCTTCTCAGATGATGCCATCCTCCAGTAATCAGGGAGTCCCAGATCTCACTGGAACTTGGTGTAAAATGGAAAGGGAAATGTTGAGCCCTCTAGATGTTTTGTCTTATGACTTGCATGAGCCCCAACCATTACAGTCATGATAAGGAACTAGAGGGTCTAAGGTTATCCCCAACTGGTTTTTAAAGGTACTTCCTTAAAGCAAAGAGTTCCATAGGCTGCCTTCCTCACACACTTCTCCTGATCAGTTTGTTTGCAGAAAAACACAAGCCACCTTGAGTCTCTGTCCCAGGTAAAGGACAGGATACAAGTGAAATAAGTGCCCACAGATTGCAGAAGGTTTTTGGAGTGTGTTTCAGGCACTGGCTCAGTTTCCAAAGTGCATGGGCCCAGCCTGCTTGTCCATGGTGACCGACTGATCCTTAGAAAGCCTTACTGTTCCCGAGAATCTAATTTGAAAGCCAAATTTTAGTCTCTCCCACCCACTACAGTGTGATACATACCTAAAGTAATGCACAAGGATATTGCATTATCTTATCTGTCCTCTGGAACAATGTGGCGCTGCCTCATTTTAAAATCTGTGTTTAGAAGTTTGCCCTTTCCACTCCTTAAAAAAAAGCCCCAGAGTGCCAGTTGTTTCACACAGTGCACAAAGCTGCACACTGAAACTAACTTTTATCTGAAGTGCTGTGCTTTCATCCTCTGTTCAGCCGGACACCTATTCAGCACTTAATAAACTAATGTGCTCCAGGCAAACCGGTTTGTGTCTGAGTGATTATGAAGTGTTTATGACAGTTCCTAAGCCAACACCCTCCATAATGGTGTTACACGGGGTTTGGAAACACTTCTCGGCCCTTCCTTTCTGATGGTGTCTCTCTCTCCAGTCTGAGAAGTTTTGCATTAAATCCCCTCAGAGTAAGATCTTTTGACTACCAAAGTGTTACTTGCAAATGGAATATCCCATTTAGATTTGCTTCAAAGGTCTCCTGTAACAGTTGGGCCAAAGTAACAGCTCAAAAGATATATTTTTTAAAGTGTGGCATATTAATCTGTGATGCCCAAGAAGAGGAAGCTGGGTTTTTTTTCTAGCTTCTTTTTTGTTTTCTTTCCAAGAAAAAGTGTGGGGAGGGGGAAGGTTAAAAGCTGTTTTAAAAAAGAGAGAAGAAATAAATAAAATTGCCTGTTTGTGGAATGAAATCAAACAAGAGTCGTAAGATATGATTGGTGAGTTGGGTAATGTGAGATTTTATTGGAATTAGAACTTCATCTTCCTCCTCTTCGCTCCCCCTTATCTCATATTTGGAAGTTCACATCATGACCAGAAAACATTTGGAACTGGTTTATCTTACACATTAGAGAGGTGTGTGTCCGTGTGTGTGTGTGTGTGTGGTGAAACTATTACTGTTATTTTTCTGATTTCATCTGTATCAAAGAAGTTATGAAATGTCATGTCTGCATGAAAAGCTCACCCACATTGTTTCAGAGAAGGGGTTCTGCTAAATTTTAGAGGAATGGGAAGACTTGCTACCTTTTTAGGAAGTCTGTTGAAAACAGAGCTGAGGACTTGTAGGGTTGTGTTGATGTACTGCCCAGTGTCATATTCTAAATGACAATGCTGGAGGGTTATTTTGTGCTAAATTGCATGTTATGCTTCAGTATACACTTGTATGTGGTAGCATAGACCCAGGGTTTGGGCACAAAACAGCACCCGACTGGTAGGGTAAATGCAGAAGTGAAATTTGATTTGGAAAATGGAGATCATACAGCAATTAAGAGTTAATTGAAGTAATGATATATTCTTGCAGAAAGTGGGAGGTGATTCCCTCCCGGAAGGTGGTCTACTGGGTGAAGCAGAATCATGCTACAATCCCACTATTACTTCTGCACCGAGCACGAGTTATTCATACATTCTTTTCAATGTCCCTGAAGAAAGTTTAAGAAAACAAATGTGTTGTCACTGTCTTGCTTTAGTAAATTAAAGAATATTAAAATTGGGAACTGGTTTAGCCATTTCATCAGCTGCTCAAAAGAAGAAGAAACCACTACTGTTTGTCGACTCAGTTGAAGGTTGCCAAATTTCAAGACTTTGTGGAGACTCCTCCAATTTTCAGTGGTGCCTTTCAAAGCCTGTCTGCCAAAATAATGAAGATCTCTTCTCTAATTTAGAAAATTAAAGTGTTTCTCCAGCCTTCCCACCCTGCCGTTCAGCCCATTCACATTGGGATAAATTCCCCTGGTGTTGCTACAGAAGAGGGCACCTTTCAGCTCATTGCCTAATGTTAAAAGAATTTTTCACGATACATCAGATTGTCCCAGGCACCTTTTTGTATGGAGATGAAGGGGGGTGAGCATAAAAAGATGGGGGAATCAGAAAAATGGATGAAGGTATTGGAGAGTGAGAGCACAATCTTTTTTCCCCCCTTCTCCATCTGTTACCAAAAAAATATGTTTCTTTCCCCCTCCTCATATGAAAGTTATTTTCTATGGTTGGAAAATATTTGTTCGCACAGCAAGAGAAATAGGATTCCTTTTGTTTTGTTTGTTATGGATTTGAGCTGGTATGCTCCCAGACAACAAAGTCTGTCATCAAGAATTAAGACAGTGATTCAGATTTATCCTTGAAGTTATTTTTTTCCTTTTTCCTTCCTTCTTAAAAAGCACTGGCCCCAAGTGTGAAAGGCACTGATGGCATACCTTCAGTTCCTCAGTCTTTCCCCCTTCTCACAGATGGGGTAGGGATTTAATGCTGTACTTGGATCTGGTATATAAGCTTCTTGCACTTCAGATGTAGGACTCAAGCTGAACAGCCTAGATTTTACTCCTCTTCCAGCCAAACTTGTCAAGTCCCCTGCCTACGGTTGCGGCTGTCGATCTGTCCTTTGGTGGGAAGAAACACCTGGGGCTGCTTTTAAGCCTCATATTCCATTCTTGAAACCTGTCTCAAAAATGCCTGTGGCTTTTTGAAAGGCCAAAGGGAAAGGTGAGGGAACTTAGAATTGCCAGAGAATTTCCATAAGGGAATGGTTGTGTAGCTGGAATGTGTCCAGAATGATAGCCACGAACAGGTTTTTCTGCAGGTGCCTTTTGAACAATTCAAAGCTTCCTTCCCTCCATCTCCTCCCCACAAGCCCTTTTAACATCTATATTTTAGCTGCATTTGGGAGGCACTGAAGAGCTAGCTAGCTTGGGGATTAGGGATATAGTAGACATCTCCTGTCTTCTCTTCATGTCTGAAAGTATCAAGCTTTGCTCCGTGGAGGAGATACTGCTTTCCATGGAGAAGGGCTGCAGTTCAGACATTGTCGTCTCCAGCTAAAAGGATCAGGTTTTTTGAGTGTTGGTCCTGGGAAATAACAATTTTCTACCATTTTCTGCAGGTTGATACTGAGCTTGATGGGCAAATGGTTCAAACAGATATAAAGTGCTTCCTGTGTATGGTTTAGGGGTTGGAATGGTAGTTCATTAATAGGGCATCTGATTTGCATGTGGGAAGTCTGCAGTGCAGTTCCTGACATCTCCATTTAAAACAAATGGAGCAATATTGGCCCTCCAGGCTTTGGGCCTGAATTCTTGCCACACCTATCCAGATTAGGCAATGCCAGAGGGTAACGAGAGGACATCTCTGAGGGTGCAGTTTGTATGTGAAAGCAAAATTTGGAGGTGGAAATATTTGTTGCCCATTGCAAAAAAAAAAAAAAAAAAAAAAAAAAAAAAGGACCATCAACCAGCATAGTCCAATCGGAGAGATTATGGGGCCTGCAGTCTAAAACTATCATGGGAATTGCCTACCTCTGGATTACGTGGTGGAAAAGTAATGTCTGCATTGGGTCACAGAGATTTCTAAGGGCTGCTGATTTACTGACATAATTACAGGTGCAATCACAGATATAAGACAATGTAAGACTATAAGACTTTGATATTTTTAAGACCATAAAACATCTATATCACACTGCTGAATTGTGTTGTATCGTCCTGGATTTGTAACTCAAGCTACAAGAAATGAGTGGAAAGACAAAAACAGTGGCAACAGTTTTGAGAAGTTAAGTTAGATGTATGGCTTAATATTTCTGGATTTATAAACACTTTGTTTTAGCTTGTGTTTCTAATGTGATAAGTTGCTATTTCACCGACTTCTCTCTTTATGTCAGCATATTGGTTTTAAAAACATCAGTCTTATTACATCTGTTTTGAAGTTCTCAGCAATTTGACACACTACTTCAGAATGTTTGCTGGTTTCCCAGAAGTTTTATGTTCTGCATCACATCCATTACAAACAGTTTCGAAAATGCATTGTGATGAGCTGTTTGCAGAAAGTCTGGAAAATATTTATTGACCATTTGTGTTACTCTGTTGCAGCAGAAAGTTACATACAGTCCTGTGGCATCTTAAAGACTAACAAATGTATTGTAGGCTGAAATCCTGTTATTACGCATAGTATAGGCTGCACTATAATTAGCCTGTTGAATCAGTGGGGATTTGGTAAACCCATTCCTCCATAAGTTCCACTGATAGAAACAGGCCTTTTCTAGTTGAGACCTATTTAAATAAGTCACAACTAGAGTAGGCCCATTTAAATCCATTACAGAGGCATTGATTCACCAAATCCCCACTCATTTGATGGGGCCTTCTCTAGTGCAACATACCCTGCTAAGCAAGAGGATTTCAGCCATAATATAACTGTTTGTGGACTGTAGTTTATAGTCTTGATTCTGCTGATGATCAATGTTTACCCCTGGGCTTACAAACCCACTTAGTAAGGGTGTGCACCTTTGGTGACCTGAGCACTCCAGCACATAGCAGGTTCTCTTACTGGAGATCTCTTTTGTCCTGTGGTTTGGAGAGGGAAAGAAACACAAGGTACCTTCTCTGAGTTGTGATAAAGATTTGAGTGGTTTCTTTCAAGCTCCAGACTTCACAAATGGAAGTGAATCCCAGCTCTCTTATATGAAACTAAGAAGAACTGTTCTGGATCAGACTGAAGGCCTTGTCTACTGTTTCTTACAAAGGCTTACCAGCTGCCCCCTAGCAAACCCTGAAGAGAGGCATGAGGGCAGTAGCTGTTTCCTGCTGTTCGTAGGTTTTTGTTGTTGTGTTCTAACTGCTCCCAACTAGATGTCCTCGATGTCAAGAGTCTGCTTCTTGATGCTTTCTACTGACCTTCTCAGTGACTTGCTTTTCTTCAAGGGCCGTTATAAACATTTGCTTTAAAAAAAAATCTGCCTAACACATGCACACCATTAAATGTTCCTTACAAAAGTAAGTGGAGCAAAAAAAAAATTCACTAAAATGGGTGCGCTTCTTTATTTTGTCATGCAGATCAGCGGGGAGGCTCAAGAACTCTACTCGGTTAGACACGGCCCAATCCGAGCTGCACGGATCCTGCCATCTCCTCAAATCAGTAAGTGCAGAATTCTGTGTATTAACACACATAACGTTTTGTGTTGTGACCACCAGCAATCATAGTTGAAAATACAGTTGTTCCTTCCTTCAGATTTTCACACAGGCTTAGGGTGGAATCAGATGAAGACAGCCTTGTTATTTCAGTCATGTGTGTAGCTTATTCAGGGCTGAGGTCTGCTGCTGTTTCTTAATGCCTAGAGGTGCAAGACCTTCTGCCCTTCCCCATCTTACCTCTTCCAGGTGCCTTCCTTTCAGTCAAGTTCATTTTGGTAAGAAAACCAATTTCTGGATTGACTTTGGGGCGGTGAGGGAGGAAAATGGAAAGTGTGTTGTTCATTGTGCCTATACAGCCCTTTTGATACTAAAGGTAGCTGTCCCTCACCCAGCGTGGTCATCCATAGTCTGAACATGAACCCTATCCTCCACCGAACAAATAATAGTCCAGTCAGTGTGTGAATAGAGCAGGCATGTGATTACAGAAACATGGCTCCTGCTGTTGTTACTAGCTTGGCTGCCAAGGTCAGCTGACCTAAAACCAGACCAAAGCTCTTCTATTCTTGATTCAGAAAATACCAAATTAAAGGGGGAGGGAAGGGGAGGAGCTGGTTAGACACGGCCCAATCCGAGCTGGTTTAGCATTATTGGGAGATCTGAAATAAGTTGGATGCCATATTTTTGTGATTTTCAAACCACCCCCATCCCCAAATTTTTGTTACTTGTGAGTGCATGATGTCCGCGGTTAAACTGGTAAAACAGATCAGAATGCCCTAATCTTCGCTGTGACCATAGTGGAAGCAAAAGTGAAATTGATTCTCTGAGATTGGGTTACATTTATGATAAATTGGTGGGCAGGTTAAATTTATGATAAATTGGTGGGCAGGAGAAGAGTGTCCAGAGTTACTGTTAGCATGCCAAAAGCTCAGATAAATAATCTGTGGCAGGTCAGGTTGGAAATGGCATATCAATATAAGGTTCGAGAGAGAATGAATTCCAGTTGTTGCGGAAACTCTGTGTCCCACCTGTGATACAAGGAAACTGGTTGGGAACAACTGAACAAATGAACCAGTGGCCTAGTTCAATAGGAGGCATTCATGTGTTTGCATACATAAGGCAGTTTAGGCCAGTGTTTAGGCTGAGATAGGGCTGGAAAGAGTAGCCTGTTTCCTCTTACAGGAAGGTGCTCTAATATAGTGATATATGCAAAACATGTTGTTTGCATACAGAAATTCCCAAGTTCAGTCCCAGGCATTCCCAGTCAAAAGAATTTCATAGAGTAGTTGATGTGAAAAGCCATCTCTCTGCCTGTGACCCTGGTGCTATTCTGCCACTCAGAGCAGGCAAGACAGGAGTAGACAAACTTGACTTGCAGTTAAATGGCTTCTGACACCTGTAAACTATGAAAATATTTTCTGCAATGAAGCAATTAAATTTATTGAGTGCCAAAGACATGAGGTTACGCTTCTTCCTTTTCTTCATCTTGAAAAGACTGAAATTTGTGTGTATGCTTCTGTGGCTTTACAGGTGTACTTTGGAAATAAGAATTTGCTGTTGGATGCAAAATCTATATCCTGGGAATCTCACCTTTAATTCACAATCAGGTTTCTAGCCCTTATGGTAACAGCAAAGAGCTAGAGAATTAGTTGCAACTTTGTATTGTCGAACCATTTATGGATGGTTTTAATATTCCATTGCTGTAATGAGAGAATAATTTAAATCGCTTTATGCTAAAGTAATTGAAGACTTTTCTTACCTGTGAGTAAGTCCCACTGATCTGAGTGGGCTTACTTCTGATTAAGTATGCATTGGTTTTACTTTGTAAATTATTATTTTTGAAAATATATTTTAGTTTCTCTTTACACAGCTTGGTAGAAAGTATAATCTTTGATTAAAAGCAACCAGATGCGTTATTGAGTGGGATCTGGAATCAGATGAAAGTCAAGCTTGTAATAGGAGGTCTTGGATAGTCAGCGTATGAGCCAGGATCAGGAGAGGAATAAAAGAGGTTTTTGTAACGAAAAAGCCGATAGCCATCAGTGGTGCTGAAACAGCCTTTTACTGGGAAGCTATTTTAAAAAGTACCCTTCGATGTGGGGGCTGCCAGTGGATAGATTTGGCGTGTTCCTCGAAAGAGATCATAGCCTGAGATAAGCAACTCATTCCCAGGTGTGAAAAGAAAAGCTCCGGCTTTTAGCTCAGTGGCTGTTTCAACATCATAGCTTAATAGTTTGTCAGCTATGTTGCTAAAGCCCTGTAATCCTTTTGATGTCAGTCTCTTAGCCAAATCACACTCTTGGAAACATAAAGCAAGCTCTGTGTGGAAGACTTTATTTTGTGCCTGGGCTTTACCAAAGATATTTCACTGTATCTGATAGAGCAAGTCTTATAACATGTGCCTCTGTGTGTTTCTTTGGATTTAAAAACATAAGAAGAGCCGTGCCGGATCAGACCAGAGATTTGTCTGGTCCAGCAACTCAATAAAGGCCTCTAAGGAGTTCCCAAATGGGATGCAAGTCCAGTAACACCATTTTACTCGTATTCTTCAGCCACTGGAATCCAAAGACATGTTTCCATGAAAAGTCATTGAAAGTCAATGCAAGTCAAACCCCCCCCCCCCCGAAAGCACTAATATAAGTGAGACCAGACTTTCCTCACTAGGATGATGAGAAAAATACTGATAAATCAGTGCAAAACTTGGCCCTTCTCTCTGAACAGATGCTTTGTCTGGATAAGCTCTGATCAAAATATTTTCCCATCCATTTTCTCCACACAATTCATAATAGTCGTGTCTCTCATTACTTACTTTGTTTATAAAGCTAAACAAGTCCAAATGTTGTAACCATTTGTCATCACAGAGGAGTTGCTCCATCACCTTGAGTACATGGGTTGCATTTTTCTGCACCTTTGAAGATCTGGCTAACAGTCTAGTTCTCTGCCTTCCAGACTTCGCAGCAACAGGATCGTATTCCCGTTGGTTTCTTTGTGATGGGAAGTTTTTACATCTGCTTTGGAACTGCCCACTGTAGAGGTTTCTGGGAAGTATTATGTGTAAAGTTATGCAAATGTAATATGTAGGCTCACTGCTAGACCAGGGATGCTTCCACGTAGAGGAGTCCTAGTATAATCCATCCGAAAGCAATATGCAACTTTTCTGCCTTTTCCTATTTGAAACATTTTAGTGGGGAGGAAATAAAACAGATTGATGATGTGGTAGGAAGACCGAGAGGTATAAGGAGAAGAGCATGTCTGGTCCCCTGAAAAATGCCATAAACATGGTTCAAATGTACAACAAAAAATTATCTGGAAGCTGCCTAAAACTCATAGAATTAAGTAAGACTTCCTTAACTGTGGGTGGGGTAAGCCTAAAGCCTTGATAACTCTGGTCTACCTAGTGTTTGACTCTTAGGTCAAACTGCAAATTTCCCCATCCTGCTAAAAACGCTACCACCTCTTCTAAAACTGCAAAATCTTTGTGTCTATGAAAACTGGGAAGAGAAATAGCCTTGCACTGACTCCTCCAGCTCAAAATAAAGATATGAACTGAAATTCTCACATGGCCTTGGATTAAATTCCAAGTTATACAGCATTTTGTATTGCTCACATCTGTGACATGTTGTTTTTTTTAAGGCAACCTCAAGGGCTGACTTAGCGTGTTTCTCTGTGTTAAATAAAGTAATAATAATTATTTAGGTTGCTCTGTAAAGGAAGGCAGATGTTAAAATGCTTGTATGTGGTCAGACATCTTGGGTGGCTGTAGGTTTTTCCAGTCCCTTAATACAAAAGTAATTCTTTAGCAGATGTACTTCATAAACTTAACTTGGTAGGTGACTCAGTGGTAGCAGTGTTTAGGTGGCCTAAGATGACTAGGTGGCTTATTAGACACTATCACTTAAGTGATGTGTTTCGGGTTTGACCAATAGAACAGTGAAAAATGTCCTACGTAGACCCTGAAGACAAATTACCGAATGTAATTCTTGCATGTTGAAACTTTTTTTAGAGCAATATATTAAAATGTGGGCAAAGGTTCTAATGAAATCCATATTTGAAACGCTTCCTTTACTGGCCTGCTTCATTCTGGGATTGATCTTTTATTTATTGTTAAATATATAATCTTGGTTGCTCAGCAGTAACCACATTAGAACCATGCGTTTTCTGCTTCACCTGCTCTTAAGCTTCGTCTTGGAAACCTTTGGCTGTGTTAAGAACTTACAAACTGCAGTCATAGTAATTTTATCCTTTTATTCTAGAATTTGGGGCCACACCTTGACAGGGACAGCCTTAGAAATTTTATTGCCTAATGTAAAAATTACCCAGTTTATTACTATATTAAGTAAAAAAAAGGGGGGGATAACAAAGGTTGTAATAAGTGCAGAACGATAAAGTCAATGACTCCAATAATGTTAATGTCTTATATATAATTTTCTTAAGAATAGTACATGGTAGAATAAGTGCAGAAAAGGCACCAGGGATACACTGTTTGAGTTCAAAGGGGGATTTGGAACCAGGGAAGCATTATTCTTCATATATGTACTTCAGGAGAAATGTCACAACAGAAATATGGAAATGTATTCTTGGATCCTCTTGAGGAGAAAGGTGGGTTTCTATATATATATTTTAAAATATAGCTGGATAAGCTCAGTGGTTTAAGTATCTGTCTGTAGAGCCACAGGTTGGGAGTTCAATTCCCCACTCTGCCTCCTTGACAGGAATCCATAGGGTCCCTTCCAGCTCTGCAGTTCTAAGATGATGATGTTGGTGATGATTATATAAACAATACATATATTTGCTTTATTGTGTGAAAGAAAAACTTTGACAGCAAGCTGATGGGGGACGTTAGTAAACAGAGTCCCAAACCCCATTGCCTTGTCATGCTAGCAGCGCGCAAAGGGCACCACCGTTGGAAGTAAACTGCCTCAAGTGAAGGAAGCCCTGTAGACCCTCTCTGTTACATACAGAGCAGCATGACTCAGTGTGTGGCTTGAGGCAATTTGCCTCCAAAAGCTACATGATTTGTGTAGCTGTGCAAGAGGATTTTGACAAAAGGCAGGTCTTGATTCAAGAGATGTTTGCATCATTGTTAATATAATGTGTACTGGCAACCAAAAGCTGTCATGAAAGAGGAAGGTAAATTACAGAGAAGCCAAAGGTAAAAAAAGAAAAGTGTGACAAAGATGCATGCTCCTGTCACTTCTTTTGAGTCTGCAGTCCAGGGATATGGTGAGAGAAATGCTCACTGATTCGAATGAGGATACTGTTATACACAACAAAGTTATCAACGACATCCAGTATGCAGACAGTACGGTGTTTGTCATGGACCGTGCAATGAGTTTTCAAATATTACTCTGTTAAGTGTAGATGAAGTAAATAGTAACGATGATTTTAAAATGAATGTTAAGGAAATTCAGTTTACGGTAACCAGTAGAAAGCAAACAGCCCAAGAAAGGCAGTGAAAGATCAAAAAGGAAAGGGTGAAAGACGCTGACGAATGTGAGTGCTTTGGAATTTGGTTGAATGGACCGTGAGGTCACAGTCCTGCGACGGAAGTCAAAATAGAAACAGTCTGGAATGACTTCCTTTAAGTGAGCGATTTAATAGGGAAGAAAAAATTCAAATTCTCTTTGAGAATCTGTTTTAGACAGTGCTGTGTGTTTTTTGGTTCTACTATGAGCACAAAATAATGAGCTTTAACACGGGCAACTACAAAAGAAGATAGAGGCATTTGAAATTTGATTTATCCAAATATAGTAATTATAATTTCATGCTCTCAAATCAATTCTGATTTATGGCAGCCTTTCCCAGGGTTTTTTAGGTGGAGAATACTCAAAAGTGGTTTAATATTCCCTTCCTTTGGGGGGGATGCCCTAGCACTGTGCAGTTTGCCCCAGACTTCACGCGCGGGCTCTTCTCCTGGGAAACATAGTGGAGAGTCAAACTCCCAGCCTCTGGCTCCACAGTCAGATACCTAACTCACTGAGCTTAAAGGATACCCAGATTTTATTGGATAAAAAGGCTGGCCAGTGAAGAAATACTAAAATGATTTAATAAAGACAAAGAAATTATAAAACACACAAAGTGGTGATGGCTAGAAAACTTCATTCGTCTAGTGGGATACAAAACATACCTCTTGTTGTACAATAGTGTGTACAAGGCAAAAGGAATGTAGGAAGGAAAAGAACTTGTTGAAGAACCTGGGGTGTTAGTTTGGATATAGCACAGCATCACTGTTTAGAGCGGCTGCATTCAGACTCAGAATAGTTATGAGGTTGTCCATCCACTGTGAGGAGAGGAGCAAGAAGAATTTGAAGAAAGAAAGAAGCCAGAATCTTACCCCGATTTCATGAATGGAAATACACTGGATTGGCAATTGGATTTTTACTTTGACACAGGTGACCATGTGGTTTCTGCTGGTACACCTGGGCGCAAAAGGTTAGCTCTAGGGCACATCTATCTTTGTCCTCCACCAGAGGGAAACAGCCACATGGCTTAGAGGAACAACCAGAAGTGCTCTCTTCAGGGTGAAGGGGTTTATAGCATTTAAATCCAGCAAACTTCTGTAGTCCAGAGTGATGTAGTCTGTTGTACCCCCAGGCCCCCATCTCATGTGGCTGGACATGAAGGCCAGGCCAGCACCGAGCCAACTGTGTGAAAATGCTCTAAACCATTCTTGGCAACTGTTCCAGTTGTTTTTCCCCTCTCTATTCCTTAATTGAGAGATGGTTTGGTCTGACAAAGCTTGTGAAATTCCCTGCTGCTTAATGGAAACTTTCATTATGTTTTGTGTTCATTTCTGATGGGTTGAATGATGACAGACCTCCCTTTTTTTTTTTTTTTTAATGATTTCACTAAATGGTATTGCGGAGGAAGTGGCGCCTCATTGGCAGGGGAGACAGTTTTCATTACTTTAATTGTGTGGTTTATCAGGATTTTCAGCTTTTTGGGTTGGGGGGTTGAGGGCAAAGAGTTAAATGCAATAGTGTTATGACAGAATTAAAAGCATTTGGAATGAAACTGAGTTTAAAAGGGGGTGGGGTAGGGTCTTTGCAACAGGATTTCCATACCTTTTGATTTGATGGATTTGGCAAGCTATGGGCTTAAGGAAAAATTCCCCACGAATTGCCATTTGGCATCTCGTACAACACACTGTACAGGTGCTGTTGTGTCGCAGCAGTGAGTTGCACATATGAAACAAACACGATTTCAGATATTGAAAATAAACGTGTAATCCACTGTAACTTGAAGGGATTAAAATCTCCTCTGTCTCCCACACATACCGCTGGTGCAAGAGGATGCAGGGCAAGGAATGTCTCTTCTAAGTATTTGCAGAGGCCAATGCATGCAAAAGGTATTTGTCAAGCCATAGACAGAGCAGCTGTTAGCATCTTTCTGCGTACAGTAAATTCTGCACTTCTAATGAATAGCTTGAGAAGGGTAATAAAAAAGACTGTGTGTCTGGAAAATGGTCATGGAAGCTGATCATGTAAAAAGAAGAAAAGGGGGATGTTTTGAACTGAGTGTCCATTCTCAAATGCTAGTGGAAAACTAGGTTTCAGTCCTAAAGCAAACCAGTCCTTGCTTTATTCCTTCAAATTCAAATGTACAGGTGGTGTTTTAGGCTCTATGAACAATCATACATCCCTGAGCTGTATCTGGCACCCTTCTGTACTGTACAGAATGCCTGAATCTGCTCCCAGTTTTTGGTGATTCCATGATTCCATGAGTGGCGGCGGCTGAATCTTGGTGGCAGTGTAGCTTCTACTGAGTTGAGGTGGGTCTAGTACAGCTGGGAAATTGCTCCACATCTCTTTCTAGAGGTGTACTAGAAAAACAGTAAAATACAAGAGTAATGTTTTGATTAAATGAAAGTACCTTGTATATCAGGTGCCCAACTGCTTTTTTCGTGCAGATACCTCCAAGATTTAAAAAAACAATAACACACACACACGAGAGGCAGGATGTATGAAGTGGGCTGTGCTGAGATCAATATCAATCATGTCTGTGCACTCTGTATTGGGGTGTGTGTTTTGCCAGGGCAGTTAGCTACACCAGATAAAACTGAAATAATTCCTAGTGGGGTAAAGTATACTTCTGCAAAACACACCCTTCTAGAGGCAGCCTTAACCACCTCCCCATGCCCATTAAGTCAGGCTTTGGTTACATGGCATGAGTTTCAGGCAACGTGCTGTATTTGGTTCAGTTGGCTGCTTTTAAAAACTACTGCAGCCCTTTGGACTTGTGTTTTGAGCAAAAATGCCAAGAGAGTATGTATGATTGCATGTGTGTACACGTGTGCGCGTATATAATCTGCAATAAAATGTCTATCCTTATTGTCATGACAGATCCCTCAGTTCCACAGGACGTTAGGCAACTGCCTCAGCCGACAGATGCTGAGGTCAGCAGTGGTCTATGAGCCATTCCCCTCTTGTGCAGAACAGAAGGGTGTTTGCCAAACAGGCTGTTCTGCACCTCATGAACTTGCTTGCTTTATTTAGGGATGATGGAGGATGCTGTCCTGTCACAGTGTAGAAGGAAAGCTCACTCGCTAGCTGACTTTTGTACTCAGAATGGGATGGGAGGCTATTTCATTCTGGCTCCAAAAAGTCTTGAACAGACCCTGATTGATCGCCAAGTTCAGGGTTCCTGCCAACCTTGTTTTCCTATAAGACGTATGATCTGTAAAAGGTGCAAACAATTCATGTGCCTGACCCCCACCCCCCAGTATACCATTTTCCCTTTACCTTTGGCTCCTCATATTTTTTTGCTGCTGTCCTCTTAAGGTAATCTTCATTGACGTCTTTCGGAGTGCTCCCCTTCCATTGGTGCTGTGATTGATTGATTGACTGTTTGTATTCTTGAAAGTTTGAAATCTCTTTCTTTGTTCTCTGTGGCACCTTGGTCTGGCTGCATTTCTGTTGGGACATAGCTCACTATGAGAAAATGTCTGCTTTGATGTTGATAGTTTGCTTAGCCCGTGTTAGGTTTTTGCAAAACTGTGTTTTAAAAAAAATACATTTCAGTATACAAAATATTTGATGCAACTCTCTTTATGATTATAGTTTAGATAGAAAATGAGCTGGGAGCGACAATTGGTTGCCCAAGTTTTCTTTTGCTAAGTTTTTTGTTTTTTAAAGAAGAGTTTCTAATGTTGATCAACACATTGATATGTATTGTGCAAATGTGACTTGGAGTAGGCATCAGTGGCCAAATTGTCTCTGTGAGTCATTAAATGTTGAATAAACCAAGACATAATTGGGAGGAGGAGATTCCATAGATGATTGGTAAACCTTTTAAGTGCACAATTTGTACCCATGCTCTTTAATCTTCTCAAGGACTGCTGAGTGAAAAATCTGTCTATGTGTGTTAATGGTTTTTTCTATTCAGATTATTTCAGATTAATGCATTTTCGAAGTCTATAGTTAAACTGTGAGTTAAGCTTTGTGGGGAATGGATTTTCAGTGATACTTTCAGTTGATCAAATAACCTGGGATTCTAAAGAGAAGCAAATCCTACTATTACCAATACCCAGTACTTCAATTTTGCAAACAGCAGCATTCATTTTATTTTTCTTAGTTTTCCCTCCACGACTCAACAGGACGCGTCTTCACAAATCACAAGCACAGCACAACATTTATGTATTTATTGTACATACCCATGTTTTTCCCAAAGTAGTGTAGAAAAAATGTTGAAATGTAACATAAAATCTAAAAGATGCAGTGAACAGCCACTGTATCAACATTTAAGACTTTAGAATACAGCGACCTTCCTTGGCTGTTATTGTACAAGGTCAAGCCAATATCAGGCACTTTCATAAAGACGGTGGATACCAGTCAACTCCCTGGGAATGAGTAAAGTATTGGTTACACTGATGTAATCATATTTGTGAACATAGGACCAGGAACATAGGTCAAAACCTCATTTTGGTATTTTTATAATAAACAGTGGGTAATACTTCTCATAAATGAAAATAATTATATATAGTTATGCAAAACTGCTTGGTTCTTTTCAGGCATTGTTAATAGTTTCATAACCCATCTAGACATATAATCCGTATCTGTGTACCTGTTCACCCAAGGCCAGGGGACACACAAGCACTGTTGACTTGTGGGATGGATATTTGTTTTTATTGAACATTGTAAATAAGAATGATTAGTTAATTTCTCTTTGCATTTCTTGCTCTGTTCAGGTCCTCAAAAGTGTGATAACTTTTCTGAGAAGAGACCTCTTCTGGCCGTATGCAAAAGCATTGGATCTTCTGGGTAAGATGACCAATTTCAGACAGAGGGATGTGTAAGACTGTGGCAACAAAACCAACCAAAAATTCTTTTTGTGTGTGTTACATTTTTCCATAAGGTAAAATGTATAGCCTTTCTGTACATTTTAGCCCTCAAAACAGGAAGTCTGCCTGAGAGAGTGATTGTGGCTATTCCACGGTTATCCAGTAATCTCCATGATTGATCAGAGATTTTAACCTGGGTCTCCCTAGCCTTAGTCCAACACTAACCATACCACCACTGGTTCTCTTTAAAGCTCAACAGTTTATTATGTCATAAGGCTTCAAGATTATGAGTCCGCTTCATCAGGTGCATGCATTTTTAAACTTTTTTCTAAGAAAATGCTTTAGCAGACATGATTCCAGCAGCTACCTGATGCTTCCTCCCATCCCACAAAATTATGTCCCCCATCATTCAATTTCAGTATGTTTTGTATTCATGTATGTAGCAAAATATTTGCTCCCCTAACAGTAGTCTTTCTGTGGGGTCCCTCCTATATTTAGTAGTTATGAAGTCTCCTGTTCTTATGGCCCTTCTGACTTCCTACCCCCATTCTAGTTTCTGTTACAGTATAGTGAGTATAGGATAGGACAATCTGCATTTTACAGGAAAGTGAAAATTAGTTTACACTGCAAGAGTTGAGTCTGTCTCTGGGTCAGATCAAATGTGTATTTCTTCCTTTTAAAACATTATCCCTCCAAACATGCAAACCTTTCAGTGTTACATGTCTAAGATACCAAACCTGCAAACAAAGCTGTGCTGTTTCTTAATAGACTTATTAGAAATAAATGAACAAATAATAGCAAGCTAATTTGCCAAATGCTGATAGAGGTGGATGTACATTAGAATAAACAAGTAGTCTTTTCCTCTTAAAAGTACACTGTTTCTAGATACAGAATCAGTGTTTGCTCTAGCAGTGGCCTTAGTAGTATGCTCTTTCTGCAGCTTTTCATATAGCTCTAAAACAGTGCTTTCAGTTGGATTTAGAGCTGTTTCTGTGTCAGGACCATGGATAAAATTACCTGCAGCTGCCTTTGAGCATATGATTCATCCAAAGAATTCTGCACCAAGGTAGTCCAAATTCTGTGCCAAGAAAACCTGAAATCTGCCACAATATAAATTATGCAAAGTAAGCATATGTACCTAGTTTATTTTCCTTTGCATTGAATTGAGTCACTTCCACTTATCACAGGGTGGACAAAGTTATAGAGAGCTCTCCAGTACTAAATTTGACCAGTGGGAATGTCATACAGCCAAACTTCTAGGCTTCCTGAGATTCCAGAAACTATTGCTTGCATTTCCCTCTAGTGTCTCTTTGCATAAGGATTAGAAACTTGCTCTTTAATTTTTTTTTATTTTTTATAAAAAGAACCTTAAGAGCTGGACATGTGTTCTTCAATTTTCATAAATAAGAAAATAAAATAAAGCTAGCCTAGGTTCTGTGCCCAGTATAATGTTCTGTACTTTTCTTGCAATTCTGTGGAATCGCTGCATTGCTACCACCCTGTCTGTGAAATTGTCTCGTGTGCACGTTCTCCTCTTGCTCTCTTGAGACTAGCTTATAAAACAGAGCTGGTGGATGGCGCCTATTATGTATTAACAGTCCCCAGTGTAGGGGAGCAGAGAAAGGCTGTTAAAATGTTGTCCTTTAGGATATGTTTATGATTCGCAATGCTATTTACATTGGTGATTATATGCTTGTCAGGATGTTTATAGTCTCTGAAGCCGTCTTTGGTCAAAAGGACTGTTTGTGCTTCTTGGACTCTGAGTGGTACTTTGCAGTTATTTGTCTGTAAAGATTTGTCATTCATTTGCATTTCCTAGCTCTCATCCAACCCATCCACTGAGATAGTATAAGGAGGTTCTAGAATTAGGCCCATGGGCAAAATTCTAGGAGAGTGTTTCAAAAATAATTTTCCTTGTGTATATTGTGTTTTTGGGAAGAAGAAGAAGGTCTGTTTCACGGAAAGCTGGGCTCTGCCATCAGTCTCATGTATGTGCTTTTTGCTTTCATAATTCTGCTTCCTCTAAAACAGTGGAAAACTATGCTTACATCTTCCTCTAGCTTTGAGATTATTGCAAACTGTTTGGCACCCATGGTTTTAAAAAACATTTTCTTATAACTGTCGTGAGGACTTCTCACACGTATTATATATGGCTTTTTTTGGAGTTGGGGAAATGCAGGGTGTGGAAAATTTCTGAGGATGCTAAAATTCTCAGGGTTGGATCCTTGGACTGGGTTTTCCAGGTTCTCCTGTTTTTTTTAATTATTATTATTATTTTGCTTTTAGTGGCTTCTTATAGCCAGATCAATTTTGCTGGCAGTATTGGTGAGCTTTCCAGATAAACCTTTGTGTCCGGCATCCTGTGTTGTGTGCCAAGTTGTTGTGATAAAAATCTGGAATAGGAACCCGAAGGGAATCAGACTTTCTGTAAAACTGATGGAGTTGCCCTGTTTCCCATCACACCTTCTGCTACAGCTTAATGGAAATGGCTATTACTGAATAGCAGCTGACAGAGGGGAAAGCTGCATATCCAATCCTTATCCATCCTTTGCTTAAGGCTTCCTCCTTCGCTCGAGTATAACACAGTAGTGCCAAAGGATTCAGACTCCAAGTGGTACTTTCCTGTCTTCCCCCCTTACTCAGAACCATGCTTAGCTTCATGATGATGACTTGGAATCCCCCAGGTAGTATGTGTATGGTATTTCTCAAACCAGAAGACAATCAAAGGCTCTGAGGTTTGGTATTCCTCATAAATAGTCTTGGACAAAGCTTTTGTAAGAAATTTTGTCAGTGACCTGCAGATTAAGTGTCCCTTGCTGGTCTACAACACATTATAACACTGCTTTCAAGCGAATCCTGCTCTAATACCTGTTACATAGACATCAGTGGACAGCATGACTGATGTCATGGGCCCCACTTTCTAAGCAGGTTGAGGAGTTTAATCACTTTAAAGAAAGTTGCTGACTTAGATCTGGAAGCAGCACATTGCAGACTTTTCCAGGTGGGTGCTGCAGATGAATGAAAAGCCTGCTTCTGTGGCTGCCATCCTTACCACCCATAGCCCACCTGACTGTCTCTGTCTCCTCCATTTGGGATGAAGAACTGGGAACCTGAACTACATTGATGATTCTCTAGAATAGTAGACACACTGATGGAAGGGTTGCTTTTGTGAGTTAACATCAGACACTCTACAGACCACCTGCAGGTTTAATAAATAAAATCCACCCTTTCATTCTGTCCTGCATCTTGTGTGTTTTGCCTTTATATAGATGGAGTGAGCACACACTGTTTAGATTTCATTTAAAGCACTAGGATTATCTTAAACTGGTGTGGGAAGCCTGTAGTCCTCCAGATGTTCTTGGACATCTCCTATCAGTCCAACCAACACAGGCAATGATCAGAGTTCATAGATGGCCCAGTAACATCTGGAGGGCCACTGCTTCCCCCATGCCTGTTCTGTGGGCTAAGCATATTAATAATAATAAGTGAGAAAATAAAAAGTAGTCTTTAAATTTGTGTCTTGACTATTGTGTCTTGGCAGTGTTTTTTAAAGTTCTTTTCAAGGTTTTCTCTTCCCAGTTACCCTTGTAAACCTAGACTCCAAGTTGTGACTTGTGGGGGTGTAAGGCAAAGAGCCAGACAGTATTGAAGTTGACTCATAATAAAAATTTTGGGGCTATACGTGGTTGACTTTTCCTTGTGTGTGCTCTATTTATGGGGGTGGACACATGAAACTGTGGATGCTTCTCAAGTCTGGGAAAATGGTTTCTCTTTTAACTTATGATAATTCCGTGCACATTCCTGTTTGTTATGTGAGGGGTTTTTATTTACAAACACATCCACAGAACTGTGTAACCATTTCTTACAGTTCCAGGAACAGCTGCTGAAGCTTTCTGTTCTCAGTGTGCCTTTGATAGATATCAAAAGGCCAATGTTTTGTTGAAGGATGATGTTCTCATAGTAAACACCCTATGCAACATGTCATCCAGCAAACATAACACAGCTCATCAGCCCCAGAATGTGGGCCAGTATAAGGGGCTTGATAAACCTTTCCTTATCCTTCTTATTTTGCTAACAGCTCTCAGAATAAGGCCGTTCTACTTCAGGTAACTTCAAGGAAGGAGAATTACTTAGTGGAAGAGCATATGCTCTGTATGCAGAAGGTCTTATGTTTCAACCCTGACATTGCCAATGAAAGTTAAATAGTGGGTGATGATGGGTGGAGGGCAGTAGGAGAGGAATATATCCATTTGGGAGTAGTAGGTGGCACTATGCAGCTGTGTGAGTGTGTCCTGAACTCTACCCTTCAGTATCAGTCTCCACTATTTCACCACCTCCTCCATCCGTATCCTAATTCCTCAGGTTTAGCCTTGGTTCCAACCGTTTTTCTGCACCAAAACCCAGCTACTAAAATGTGAAAGTTGAACTTGCTATCTTCCCAAAATAACCTCAGTGTGTGTTTATTATTTAGATCCTAAGAAGGGTTTTCCTGTTTCAGCCCAACTTTCTGCTAAATTGTTGTTGCTGCTACTACCTTGGTTTGTCAAGTGGCTAAGTTGCCTGTGCTTTGTGTTGCAAAGAGTCATTCCACGGGGCAGCGGCTTCCTCTGTTGTTTTGCTACACATTGTCTATTTGCTGGACATCCTCATTCATATCACTCTACTGACTTAAGTGTTTGGGCAAGAAATGATGCTGCATTTGAAAGAGCAGTTTTATCCTCATTTCTGAATTGACATCTATCAACTCCTGGTAAGCGAGCTGGTCAGCAGCCCGAATGGTGCAAATCACAAGGACCAGGAAGAAGAAAATAAAGAAATTGCTTTCCTGTAGCTGTGTTTCCTCGAGTGGTCATTTTTGAACTCGCACAACTTACCCACCCACCTCTCCTTTGATGTCTCATTGCTGTTACGGAAGGGCAGGCACAGAAGAGATATGTTAGCTGAGACACACAGGAGTATGCATGGGATATGAAGGGAGGTTTCCACCAAAAACTACTCAGAACTGGTCTCTGCATAGGGGAGGACCCATATGTGTGAGTCTACAGATGACCACTTGAAGAACCATAATTACAGGTGAGCAACCTGTTCTTCCCCCCTCGTGTTCCAACCACTGGAAAGGATGCCGCCTTGAAGTCTAAATGGGAAACAGATTGCCTTTTCTGGCAATCATTTATGGTGATGGTTTTGTTGCTACTTGGGCTAAGTTGGGCCTTCGATTATAAAACCTGCAAACTGAAGGAAAACCAACTCCACCCCCACCAAAAGAAGCGAGGGGAGGAAACCAGCAAGATGAAACATCTGCAGAAACTGTACTTTTGTGCGACCTCAGAGAAGTGGCACAGAGGTGAGGAGGCAAAAGTGATGTAGCAGGACATGCCTCTCGTGACAGCTTGAAAAAAAGATGAAGCTTAGAAGCCCCGTGAGATAGAACTGGTGTGATTTCCCCATCCACCAAAAAGATAATTACTTTTCCATTAATGCAGGATGTGTTCTGTTCCACTATGTGCAAGAGCAAGTGGTGAACGGTGTTATTTGTATGGTCTAGAAGGAGCTAAAGTAGCGCTGGCCCATCTGCATTGTATTTTGGCATCTCATTGTTAAACTCGTTAATACTAGAAAGGTCTGATAATCCTCAACGTTGAGACTCTGTTTGTTCTGAAGCTTGTATGTCAGCAGGACACCTTATTGTTCCCAGGTCTGCTGTCAGCCTGTGGCATCTGCAGAGAGTGATGGGAACCCAGCAGGGTTCACGGATGATGTCTATTCTTTTTTAAAGAATCCCAGTTAGCATCCAGTGACTGGCTTTGGAAGGCCCCATTTTAGTGGCATTTCCCATAGTTAATCTTAGAGTAGACCCACTGAATCAGTGGACTTGCGTAAGTGTCTGTTTAACAAGGTCAATTCATTCAGCTGGGATAAATAGTTGGATGTAGGCCTTAAATTTCCTCTGTGACTTGGACAGAGTATCATTCAGGAGAGTTGTGGAAATTAAAAAAGCAGCCCCTAGCCTGCGTGACTACCACTATTTCCAAATAAACATCTTGGGGCCACGCTGACATAAAAAGTCCTGCCCACTAGAGGGCGTTTTGCCTCCAAAACCTGGAGTCAGTGAATAATAACAAAGACAGAGAAAAATTGGGATTTTATTCTCTGCTGTCTGAGAAATGAACTATAATTTGATCCATCTCTGCCCCAACATTTAGCACACCGTAGTGCTTTAGGTGGCTTATAATCATCATAAAGCAGAATAGAAACAAGAAATGAAAACAATTTTAGAGAGAGAATAATTTGGCAAAATAAATCCAAACACAATTTTAAATTAATTGAATGCGCAAACAGTTACGTTCATCGCTATAAATTGCACGATGCCCTAAACTGGTTAAAAAAGATACGTCTTTACACCCTCCCTAAAAGCAGCAAGAGTGGAAAGTGATTGCACCTCTTAGGTCAACCATTAAGCTGGATTTGAACTTGGGTCTCTTAGCTAAGTAGCATTTTGCTTCCTCTTCCTCTCCAAGTTGATGAAAGTGTTGCACACGTTAAGAAATACAGGCTGCGTCTCTGTGTCTGTCCACCGCATAATGGAACGAAGAGCCTTGTTATTTATGCATGGCAGGGTGGAGAAAGCTTCAGTCTTGTGGGAGCTGTTTTGTGTTCCCTTCTCCCTGAACCACGAGACCCTCTACTGTGGGCAAATATCAAATTTGCATATTGTTCTGTTACCAAAATTTGGCATAGCTATCCATCCTCTCCCACCCCCAAAAAACCCACTGCTCGTTAGCCCAAGCGGAGCATAATTTAGGAAGTTTGCGGGGGCGGGGCATTTTGTTGCAGCTGCTGTTTGTTAATGAGGAGAAGTAGTTCAAATCACCTATATGTCCTGCCAGGTCCAGAGCTACCTGCAGGCTGCACTGGTATTTTTATGGCCCTTTTTATATTTTTCTGGAAGAAGTATCCCAACCAGTCAACAATTTAAACAATAAAGTCACAATTAGAAATACCTAGAACTTAGAAAGCTGACACTGCCATTTCCACATCCCCCATGATAAGTGCTGAAGGGCAGCCGTTCTTTATATGATTTCTATTATAGACATGTACTCAGTGGTGCTATTTTGGTGTGAAGTAAAGCTGGTGTTTTGCAATTAATAATCAAGCATGTAAGCCTACTTCTGTCTGCTTATTCACCATCCTGAAGTTTGATTGTTGGTCATTCACAAGTGTGAATGTGTGCTGTGAAGAAGGCACAGGACAGTTACATGGTTAATCTCTCTCACACGTACAATGCATATTTGTTTATTTCCTTGGGCATCCTTATCTTTAGTTACCAGTTAGGCACTAAGTATGTCTGAGTTGATCATTGGTGCAGTTTAGACATACTTGGGTTTAGGTTTTCTGTACAGTTCAAGCTTTTTCCAATTTGGCAACTTTGGATATTTCTTGGAGTCAGTTTATTAATATGTGTCTTGGAAGCTGTTAACATTAATAGTCCGGTTCAACTGCCGAACGTTTATGGAAATGCTAATGTTTAGCCAAGAAAGCAGGCAAAATATTTTCCCAAAAAATAATCTCATGTTTAAAGCAGAACTTTATTACCACCTTCATCGATTTAATATTATTTTTAAAAAAATTAATAATAACTCATTGCTGTTGCATTGCAGGCCAGCCAGCAGTGGTGGTTCCTCATGGGAGATTCCAATTTTCAGCTGTCAATCTGTGGTTCATAATGTGTTTCTTTTAAAAGTTTCTTGTTGTGAAAATGACTTAGAAGTGGCGAATTGGGGAGGGGGAGTGGATAGATCACCCAGGCGAAGGGAATTAATGATGATGAATGAACCTTTTATTCACAGTTCTCCTCTGTCATCTCTGATTAACTCCACATTTTAAAGAAACTGGATTGTCTGTTTAGAGGGAGAGTGGGCAACATGTGGCCTTCAGGACTGGAGGTGAGAAACCCACGGCCTGCGGCCACATGCACCCTCCCGAAACGATGCCACTGATGTTTCGTGGCAGACTGTAGAGAGTCCTTTGAAAGAAATTTGGTGAAAAATTGGGAGAATCCCTTTAAAGCAGGTGCTGATTTTTCAGGGATGGCTTGCAAAATGACGTATCGGGGCTCAGCCCTTCCTTCACACCCACCAAAGTTGCTCACTTCAACCCTTGATGTTGGAATCAATTATCATCATCCCATCTTGCCTGCTTAGTGGTAAGGAGTGATGTGAGCAGCCTTTAGAAAGCTGGAGGTTTCCCAGCCCTGAAGGGCATGTGGCTGTTCTCACCTTGAAAGTTTATATCAGAGGTGGCTTCAGAAATCTGAGGAAGTACCTCTTTGTATTCAGAGCTTGGCAACTTGTTTCAATGTATTTGCACCCAGTCCTCCTTCTGGGGAGCTTGGGAATGTACACACGGGCCTTAGCTACTTCTCTCAACAGGTCTTTCAGGCAGGTGAGGCCCAGGGGTGGCTGGAGCCAGTTTTTATTGCTGACAAAGTTTTAAAGCTTGCAGAGGCACTCATCTCTCTTAATGAGGGGAAGATACGGAACCACTATCTTTTTCTTTCCAAACAAGCCTGCAGATAAAGATTTTTTATTTTGGTTACGGTTTTGTAGCATCTTTTGGAAGAGGGCAGTCATTCTTTTTAACCATCATATCTGTGTAATCTCCACATGGGCCATAATTCAGCCATCTTTGTTCTGTTGGAATAATAAATTTTACAGTGTCTTTTAAAGTAGCTCCTAAAGTAGCACCCCATCTCTCCTTTTTTTGTTTTTGTTTTTAGTGAACTGCTGTAAATAGGCATGATAAAAACATTTGCAGAAATAATCTTGTGAACTATCATGCGATCCTCTTGCATCTCAATATTTTTCCCTCCCCCCCCCTCCCAATTTCATTACTATGCCTAAAAATAGGTTTACATTCAACCTTCCTCCAAATTAAACACACTATTGGGACCTATAGGGAAATCTCTCTCTGTGTGTTGTCTGCACTCAGGTACTGGAATCCACCCAATGAAAACATAAAGCAACAGCCAGCTCAAACCACAGGTTCCATTTGCTTTCAGACGTTTCATCTGTGGTTCAGAAATGGCTGAAGGTGGAAGAAGAAACGGGGACCTTTAAAACGACTCTGAATGCATAGATTTAGCAAAATGTCTGCCGCTGGAATTCCAAAAGGGTGTGTGCTAAGTGATGTGGCAGCAAACCTCTGGGCCCTCGGGACAGGTGGGAGTCACAAATCTAAATAAAACAGGAAGTTCTGGGATGCTAATTTCTTCATCACCTTTCCCCAACTATAAACAACAGTAGAATGTGCAGCTTCTAAATCAGGGCTTCCGAAGGTGGGAGATATTTCTCCCCCATTCCCAAGGAGGAAGGGCATACAGGGAGCCTGGTTTGCCAGTCGGAGAAACGATGGTAGCGTGATATTCCCAGTTTACTGCATGTGACTTCTTGAAAAAGAACAAGACTGGAGCCACTTTGGATGTCAGGAATTTGGAAATATTTGCACAACTGGAGGACTCAGTTTTTTCCAACAGTCAGCTTGGAATGCCTCATAAATGACATGGAAGATGACTTTTTCTTGTAGGAACCCCAGGCCTGTGGGGCTCTCCTCCATTAACCATTCATTTATCTTGTCTCTTTCTTTGCTGGCATTCTGTCATCATTTGGAAGCCTTTCCTATCTAACAATCTTTTAATTCAAAACACCCCCACACACACACACACACTGTTCATTTTTTTATTCTATGTAGTCTTCATCTTAGCTACCTAGTTTGTGGTTTCAGTGCTGCCTCCCCCCTTTTTTTTCCTCCTTTTTTTTTCTTTTTTTGCTATGGATTGTTAATCTTTTATCGGATCATTGGTGTGTATACAGATATACACACACCAGTACTTGGAACATTGTTTTCAACAGATAATTTATCACTTTAGAAAAAGTGGGAGGGTATTTGTTAACATTGCTAGTTATTTGTTATTTAGAGGGTAACTTACTAATGTGTTACTTATTAGCAGTTTTTGTATACAGTCTAAGGGCCTAACCAGAGATCAAGACTTTTTAATAACCCAGCTTTCTGTAATACCTATTGCAGAAAACTGGGTTATTAATATCTGTCATGGAAGGCTAGGTTATTAATAGAAGATAGACTAGCATGATTTCTATTTTTGAAATTATATTTTATATTGGCACTTTTCAGCCAATTTAGGTTTCTCCATGGAGAAGGATTATAAACATTTGTTTCAGATAAATTGGCCAAAACATTCCTGTTCACAATCTTGGCTAAGCAAGGCTGACTCAGAAGTAGCTTTTAGTGCCTCAGAGGAGTCATGTGAATCTGCAACCTCTAAATCAAGCACTACAAGATAGCTAGTAGCTGGAATGTAAAATTCAAAAGAAAGTGAAAGTGGGAGCAAAGAAACAGTCAGTCCTAGTCTATTTAAATTTAGGCAGAGAAGGGCTGGAGCCATGGCCACTTGAACATTGAGTCTTGCCCATCTCAACACAAATAAAATACTAAGTGCAGCTAAACACAGTTAAGATGAAGGACATAGTACATGGATGATGTTAGTGTGACAAGGAGAAGCTAAACTCAAACTTCCTAGAAACTATTGCTTTCTTCCAATTCCCTTTATCCCAGGACATGCCTAATAAAAGAAGTCTGCCCCCTATTTATTTGTAGGGAAGATGATGCCCATCTTATGTCTTCTTTGGCTTGTCATGGTATCAAGTTATTTGGTGGTGGGGGTGCCGGGATTTCTGGATATAGGGAGAGCGAAACTTGAAAAGTCAAGGAGATGAGATTAAGGATTGAGGAGTAGCAAAATGTTTTTCTTGTCATGTTCTGGAGGCAATAGGGCAAAGCATCCCCCACACAGAACATAGACATCTATACCACAGATACGTGAATAAGTCTGTGCAAGGACCCACAAAAAATTTTTAGGAGCTTAAATCTTATTTTTTTCAAGAACTGATGATTCCACTTTAGATCCGTGATGATGTTAAAAGATAGAGTATCCTGGAGCTTTCAGAGGTTTCTGCCACAGTACATACAAATGAGCCGTGACCTGTGTGAACTAGTTTCTTTTTCCATGGTCGCTGTCCTGTGCCGCCTCATCTTCTTTCCGCACTGGAGAACTAAAAGTAAAACATCTGATTGAGAGCTTGTAATTTGCCAGATGAGGCCGTCTACGAAATACTGTTACTTCCCCAACCAAGAAGGGCAGCTTTTGGAGTAGATAAATTTTTAGTGCCATCAATTGGACTTGTCCAAAGACTATCCAACCCCTTCTCCCACCCAGACCCAGGTTCACTTGAAATTATTAAATAATGTCAATGCTATTGAGTTAATTAGAAGAAGAACAAATTGTGCTGAAGAAATGTGTTTTCAATATGGCCTTTCTCGTAGTGGGGGAGGAGGTAGAGAGGATACAGTAGAAACCAGCAAATGAGAGGAAATCTTATTTCTGGCAGCTCTGCAGACATGGAACTGTGGTTGAACTCTTTACCCTAATTATGTCCTTGCTAATGCCCGGAGCAGTCTGGAATCAAAGCATCCCTTCAGGCCTTGGGAAGTCTATGATGTGGCCAGCGTTTGTTGTGCGATGCGGGTTACTTGAAGGGGAGGAGGGGAGGACAGAAACGGCCCTGGAATATTGTGACAGCATGCTTCCCCCCCCTTCTTCTTTTCCGAAATTTTCTCAGTTACCACCCACCTTACTTGTTGCCTACAAAAATAGTGTAATTGTTTGCATCTGTGTGTTTTTGTCTGCTTTCCGAATAGCTGTTATAAATCAATATGACAGAGAAGCAAGTAAGCTCCTTTCATCCCTCCCTGCTTTCCCCCACCCCTCTAATCGGTACTGTCTCTTCCTTCTTTGTGTTTCAATCTGCTGTGCAAGGTTAGAAGGCAACCTAACACCCTTTGATACACAGCAGAACAAAAGAGGAAACAAAAACTAGCCCTCTTTTTTCAAGCTGGTCAGCAACATGCATGGTGTAAATAATTGTCTCAGATAGCGTGGCTGGCTTTCATTCCTGCTATCTCCCAAAAGCTCAGGATAGGTTGTTGTTTATTATTTTCTTTGGTATTATAGTTTCATTCTGCTGCATCTTCTTGTAATGCAAGGTGTGCTGCATGTGGTTTTCTCTATCTCTTTTTTCATCCTCACAACAACCTTACTGAAGTTTGCTATGCCTAGGTGGTGGCATGTGAAGGCATTAGATGTGAGCTTCATGGATGAAGTAGAAATTTGGACCAAGATATTTACATTCTAGCCGTAGCACCCAAGGGTTGGCAGACTTCATGCTTGCAGGATCTCATTTACATGGATTTTACTAGACATCCACCAGTTGGCAGTGTTGCAAAAAAATGACTTGTGTGTGGCTATAACTCTAAGAATGAAGGAACCACATGAGTCTGAGCACATGCTCAGCCCAAGAATTTGTGATTAGGAACACAGCTTAGATGGCATCTTTTTATGCACAGATCTACTCTTTATCCCTCCAGCATTCATTTTTTAGCAATCTAACTCCTCAAATTGAACAGGAGAGCTTTTTTGCTGTTGTGGAAGTTGGACACTCTTGCATGTTGACCCAAAGACCTGTAAGAGTATTCTTTTAGATTTTTCAGCTGGGTTCTAGCCACATTTTTTACATTGTGTACATAAACTTATGGCCTCAATATCGTACTCTATGTCCGAAGAAGTGGATTGCAATACACAAAAGGCCACACCAAAATAAATTTGTTAGTTTGAAAAATGTTTGTTTTTATTACACAAAGTGTTCCCAGTTGATTTTCTACCCAGCTCTGCACTAGACTGTGCTGGCTTTTGACTACATGCATAATAACTCTCCTAAACTCTCTCTGGTCTCCTGATTTCCTAGTAATAACTCTCCAAAGAGTTCAGTACAAGGTCTGTTGGCTTATTGTTGCAATACCCCCGTGAGCCACAATCACAGAATTGGAAAAGACCTCGTAGTGTAACCACCCAAGTAGGTTGGGATGGTTTCCATACTAGTTTCACATCTCCATAGTTCTTCTTGGCATAGTTTTTTTTAAAAAATGTTTCCAGCTCTTAAAACTGTGACTTTGAATCCTTATTATTCTATCATGGTAGAATTGAATTAAGGCTACCACCTTTATAGGAGTTGGGAACTATATGGCAAGTAGGTACAACACTATCTGCTCCAGTCTGAGAGTCGGTGTACGTGTTGAGTGTGGTCAAGCTTTTGACCACAGACACCAAACAGTCTGAACTGAGGGTGGAAGACTGGGTTACTGGTGGCAAAGAAGAGGACAAGTAGCAGCTGACACACACACACCCCGTCCCCCAAGAAAGCCCAGGATCCCTCGGGACATGATAACCCCTGAGACCTTCGGGAAGGCATGCATGAGGGCATCTTCTCTGACATCTGACCATTTATGATTTATCCTGCAGTACATAGATCTGTCTGTTGCAAATAAGTCAGCATGGAAGTAGCCCCTTGTAGGCAGGTTTGAACACTGTCAATTGCCAAATATCTGAATATTCCTTTCTGACTTACTCTTGCTCACTCTGCCATGTCTCCCCTTGGGGGAAAAAAAACCCCCAAAATACCATATATTTCTGTGTATAGTTTTGAATATTTTGCATTTTGTATACTGTATATCTATTTTAATGTCAAATAATCAATATGCTCTCATCACCTTCTTATAGGAATTTATGTTGACCTTTAATATATTCTTTCAAATGTTTCTGACTTTAAAAAAAAGACTTTAAGATATATATATGCTGAAGTCTCACAATATAAACTTTTTAAAGAAATTGATTTGCAGTTCATGTGCCTTGGCTGACTGCAAAAGCCAGGCTGGCTGGATCTCTTAACATCTTTAAGTGGCTATGCAGAACTGCTGTGTTTTGCTTTCTTTGCTGGCTTAGTAAAAATTGGCTGCTAGCAAAAGTCTTTCAGAGGAACCAGAGTCAGCTTTTAGTGCCACAAATTTTTCAACAACGCCACCGCTTTTTATTAAACTCTGTGGCCGTGTGCAGTTGCTGTGCTTGATGTACGGAACACAAGTTTTGTTTGTTTGGGGCTTGTTGTTTTGATTCTCTCTAGAATGTTAAGTAGAGCTTTTTTCCAGGGTTTTTTTTTTCCTCCTCTGTTGTGGCAGCCAGGTTTTGTTTATAGGATGTATTGTGATATATATTTTTAAATCCCTTTGGCTGGCTGCAGGTTACATTGGGCTGGAATTCTTGTTTTTACTTTCTTCGGGCCTTTGTAGTGGAAGTTACCATGATGTCCTATTCCATACTCAACCTCAAAGGCACTGTCAATAGATATAGGGAGAAATGAGCTTGCTGCCTGAGCCAGCTAAATTACAGCCTTGGACATATGTGTGTTCTTTGCATATTCTAGTCAGGAAGAAGTAGTTGTCTTGTCTTGTCTTGTCTGTCTGTCTGTTTATCTGTCTATCTGCCTCTTTATTTAGCAGTTTCCAAATCTGTTCGTTTGTGGCCACACTTTAAAAAAAGGCAAACAACAACTCCTGTGGCCCTTTATGATATGGACATTTTTAAAGGCTTAGCTTTTGTGGGTTATAGCCCATTTCATCATGTGTCTGGTGAAATGGTATATAATCCATAATGGCGCATTTCACAATAAAAGTGTTAGCCTTTATGGTGCCATCCTCCAAGATCTTTTCTTTGGATGATTAGGGAGAAAAAAACCATAGTGCAGTTCTCTAAAGACTGTACTCTTACAGAACGTGGGAAAACAATCATAGATCTGGATTCCCCATCTCCCCGCAAGTATCCAAACATGAAAATGGACAAGATCAGCTATCAGAAGATGGAAAAGGCATGCCCTCCTTGAGACCTTGGAGAAACACTGTCAGTACAGAGAGTGCTAGTTTAGGTGGACAGGTTGTTTGACCTGGTATTAAGCAACTTCTGGTGTTCGGGAAAGAATGGAGCAGCTTAGTGAAGAAATCGCATTGCTTGTTATCTTGGGAGTCACCTGCCCTTTGACACAATGAAAATTAAGGTCTTCTGTGTGGGGCTGGGTGTGAGATTCAATCTTGATTTGCCAGCCTTACCTCTGACCTTGCTCTTGTTAGCCATCTGTATAACACTGTCATTTTCCAAATACTTTTCAGCTAATATAGAGCTCAGGATGCAAAACTGAGCCCTTGAGAGGCAGGTGGGAAATGGAGATCAGGCTTTGGGATGAAGCTCTCTGAGGGATATGAAAATACACCGGCCGATAAAAGATGATAATGATGATAATAATAATAATTTTGGGGAGTCCTGATGGGTAAACTCTTAGTCTGTGTATTGAAACAGACTCTGTTATGTACATTATGTAATTCAAAATTGGATTGAGGAGAAGGCCATGGCAGCTGAGGGACATGTGCTGTGTTTGTTTGGAATGGAAAGCATGGCTCCAACTAATTTTTGGCATGAGGCAGGCCTTGGCGACGATGCTGGCTTGTGCTTCCTTTTACAACTCAGTGAGAAATGGTGCCCCACGTCACAGTAGGCAGGAAGCATACTTTTGTGTATGAAAGAAAGAGAGCATAAGACTGAGAAAGAAAGACATGGTAGCAGTGTACCAATACATATTGAGATGGAAACAAAGACAGACTCACCTACTCTTTGAAGTCTTTCTCAAGAGTTACTCAGGCTTTTTGGTTTCATGAGCCCACCTTTGGCCAAATTGACTGTTTTGTTTGGCAGATGGGTGGTTTGGCCTTGAAGCTTTGGCTATTAACACAATATCCAAAAACCAAATCCAGGAGCATTTTACAAAAAAGAAGCAGAAGCAGCAGCAGAAGTGCTCTTAGTAGATGTTTCGTCATATACGTATAGTGTTGAAGGCTGGGAGTGGAGTTATCCCATCTTAGAAGTGCTGGGAAAACCCAGGAATGTTATAAATGGAAGGGACTGGCACCAACCGTCTATAAGGCTGCAAGTTGGGGAAGGGGCGATTACAAGATGAAAACCTGACTTAGAAGCCCTCTCTGACTCTGTCTGTCAAGCCTTGTGTCCTAGTCCTGGCCCTTGGGTACAAGTGTTTTGTGGCTGGGCAGTTTTTGTCTTTTTGATATTTTTAGCACAAATGGCCAGCATGGTGCTTCCCCCCCCCCCCCCCAACAGGATGGCATGAGTAGGACCATATAATGGCAAGGCGATGGTGCATTGTATACCACTGCAATCTCAGCCAAGATTGGGGTCCCCTTCACCTACAGCTTGTGTGGACCTTCCCAGAAGTTCCCATGGAAAGGAATGGGACTTTTTCTGTAATGGAAATTGCAGACATAGAGCCCTCTACCTCAAGTGAAGTTAAAGCTACTCTACCCATAATTTTAGGGTTCTAGTTTACGACTTGATCCGTTGACAGTTTGTGCATACCTCCTTAGTACACCCGAGGCCCAAACAACTGAATTAAGGTAACATGTAGTTTGGTATTCTTTCTCTTCACTCCTCCCTCTTTCTTGTGCATGTGTGTGTTCTGAATTCTAGCTTTCACATTGGTGTGGGAGGATTCTAATTATTTTGGGGTACATCATGCTTTATACATTTCAAGTACAGGATGTCTTGGGTTGCATGCATACCAAATGTCAGGTTTTGTACCCTGCAATTTTAGTATTATGGATGATGTTGGATTTATGGGTCTGACTCTGAACTTGAATGGTATTCGTGGCATGTTTTCCATATGAACCAGACTCCACCATTAAAGAGCCACACCCACACCCAAACCCAAACCTGAGATTTTAGTGATGAATAGTTATTCGGGTGTTCAGAACATACATCTACTGAACTGCTCTCCTACTTTCTGCTTTATAAGTGTCTAGTGCTGTTAGTATTTGGTTTGAATTTCGTGCTTGAACTGTGAAGTATAATTTACACCAGGGCGGTATAATTTTCCCCCCTTTTAAACACATGTGGTTGGCCCAGAGCCAAATTAAACTGAGTAATTTGACTCTTGTTTCAGCAATTTCACACTGACATATGAAAAAAAAATCAGCACTTTCTCTTATCTATTTTTTCATACCTACGAATCTCTGAAACATACTAAGAAAGGTGGAGTACTGTGAAGAAATTTTGAAGTGAAGTGCAACATGTGTCTAAATTCAATTTTAATCGCAAATAAAGTAGACCCTTTGAAATAGATATGACTCGTCAATACTGAGTTCAGTTGCACTGATTTCAGTGGGCCTATTCTAGCTGTGACTAATATCAAATTTAGCCCGTGAAATGGCAGAGGAAGATGCACAGTATTTACTTATGAAATGCTTTCCAAGTCCTTGCTTGAATCTGCACAGAAGGCAGCAATAATAACAATTCACCATATAAGAGAAAAAGAACAAAAGCACTCAGTAGACCAATCTCTGTGCTCCCAAGGTTTGAAGCACTTCTGAATGAGCTAAAAGGCTGAATTTTAATGGGTGCATTTGCTAATAAGGACGTGGTTCATTGCAATGCCACCAATATGAAGCAGAAGCCAAGAGGCTCAGCCTGGCTTCCATTGTTGACTGCTTATCATTTTGCTACCACAAGCATGCCAGAGGACCTATTGAGGAGTCCCTCTTCCGGAGTGGTCCTATCATCAGCCACCTCTTTTCTGCTGTCCCCATGGCAGCATCCCCCCCTCTTTTTTTTGCAGTTGCTGTTTGCAAACAAAGCAGCTCCCTCCACATCTGTTTTATATCATTTCTCTCTCTCTGAACTACAAAGCTGTCAGGAAAACACTGGAAAGAGTGTTATCTTGTATATAGGCTTCTAAGATACTTGATAAATCAGGACTTTTTTTTTTGTAGCATCTTTGCATTATGATTATTCTGCTGAACCTGCATTGGTTTTATTTTGTTTTGTTGGTTCCTTTGATTGATGTGCCTGCCTTTGAACAGTCTCCCATTATGGCAGCTCTGTTGTTTGAACGCCCCCCCCCCCGAATCTCCATCATTATCCTTTAATAGCATAAGCTTGCGTATATGAATTCCAATGGATACATCAAACATACTATTAATTCCTTGAGGCTTGATATATAGAACAAATTAAAGTCTAGTTTAACTGCACTGTGGTTTATTCTTTAAAAAAAAAATTAAAAACAGGTCATATGTGAATCTTTCTCTCTCTCCGTATGTGTGTGCATGCATACTCCTTGATGTTACTAATTTACTAATGTTTCTGTGTCTTTGCATTTGGTTCCCCCCCCCCTCCAATGCTAAAATGACAAAACAAAGTGAGATGTTCACTTAACAAAACTGTGTTTTGGCACTTGTTTGAATAACCAAACAAAAGTTCAATCTTTGGATGTGTTTTTCCAAATTTAAAAAAAAATATTGTATACATTGTGAAAGGAAAAAAAATGAAGGTTAGCTCAATTATTTATATGTTTGTTTAAACCAGAAAAACTGAAAAGTAGAATTATGAAATATTTTTACTTCTAAATGATAAATAAATAACTTTCTGGGGGGGACTGAATTTGCCACCACTGCCACAGGTGCCACCAAAATTCAGTGGCAATTGCAGCTGCTCTCTGTGGTGTAGGAGGATGCAAGAGCATCCTGCCATACCACAAAAAGCTGTGAGACTAGGAAGCAAAAGTAGGCAGCACAGTGTTGATTACTGCAGTGCTGCACAATCCACACCCCCGCCCCCAGCAATCTCCCTTGTTTTTAGGGAGTGGTGAGTAGTGGTGAATTTAAAGTAAGTGTTAAGCAAGGGAATGGGGGAGTTTCTGGAAGGGGTACCATTTTCAGAGGATGCCATTTCTGTGAAATAGGTTTCTTGCCAGAGCTAAACAGAGGAGCACAAGGGTGGACTAGCAGATTTTTTTTCCTATTGAATTTCATTCCTGCAACTTGTTCTCTGGGAATTTAAGACAGAAGAATTACCTGACCCAATATTTCCAATATTTCCTCTTCCTCCTGTTAGAGAAGACCTAGCCTTTTAACTCATGGCTTACAATTTGGGGCACCTTTTTCCGATTTAAAAAATAAGTGTTTCCATGCCTCTTTCAATTTGTGTTAGGTTTGAACAGTGTTGTGCTGTGTTGTGTCTCAGTGACATGCACACGCTTTGGGCAAGTGCCAAATTTTCAAAAAGGTATAGTCTTTATTTTCCCTCCCCCCTACCTTGTCCCGGTACAATTCTGGACAGATTTGCTATATAGAGAGCAAATCTCTATCATATATCAGCCATCATTTGTCAGACCTCAAAGAAGGATGAACAGAGCAGTTTTCTCAGAACAGTTTGCCCCATCTCCTCTGTAAAACAAAATTCTGAATCTAGGGACCATGACTGTTCGTGATGCCAAGAAATTCCACTATGCACAGTTTCATGATAGGACTCACCATCACAAGATGGGGCAATAGCTGCTGAGATAGATGGCTTTTACCAAATAATTAGGCAGAAATCCAATTATTCTATAGTAGACCCATTGAATCAATGACGTGTCCATTTTCCGAGTTCAAGTTGATTAAATTGAGTTTCCTGTAGTTTGCGATCACAATTGGATTTAGGCCTGAGACAGAGGCCAGAACTTAGGAAAGTTCCCTTTTTGGACCACAAGTCTCAGAACTCCGCAGCTGGAGGATTCTGGGAGTTGTAATCCAAAAAAGTAACATTCCCAAACTCTAGATAAATGGAAGTCTACCAGCAGTTATTGACTATGTTAGCTAAACAGAACTATCATGTTCACTGGGAGCATACCCCTGAATTCTGAATGACAGGAACCAACCGCATAGAAGGCTGTCATCTCCAGTACTTGATTTAGAACTCTTCCAAGTAGGGTTGGCTAACCAGTATATAGAAAACAGAATATTAGATTCGCAGGCCTGTTGATATGATCCAGCATTCCTCCAGATGTGTCGGACTGTACTTCCCACTATCCCCGACCAACATAGCATACCCTCTGGGATGACTGGGGATGCCATCCAAACATCTGGAGGACTTCTCCACATCTGTAAATTAGAGAAGATTGGCCTTCGCCTTCCAAACTCTTCTGTTCTCACAGATGTGTTTTTAGGCCAGAGTTGTCTGGGTGAACTGTGGGGCTCAGCAGCTAATTTGGGCACATTCTCCACTTACTGACTTTGGCATGAAGCAGCAACTTGCATGTGTGAATCAGGACATGGCCAATGAATCCCCACAGATGGGACTTTTACACCATGCAGTGTCCATGCAATGTCAAAAATGCAGTTCTCAGACCTCCGTTACAGTTCCTTGAGCCTCGACACAGTTAAGTGTGTGAACAAATCAGTAGAAGAAATGGCTTTGAGACTCCTGGCACAAGCACCAGAAACTGTGTGTTAGTATTTTTAACATACTAACAATATTTTTAAAATATTTTAATTTTAATTATACTATTATAATGGATTTAGTCTTATTTTAACATTTCTATTGTTTTTGTTTTGTTTTGTTTTGAAAAAAACTTTTTAAACTTGCCTGGTCCCAGTTCTAGGGCAAAAGCCTCATATGAATGCAGTAAACAAACCAACCAACCAAGAAGTAGACTATAGCTATCCTATGAGAAGATTTCCTGAAAGATTCTATATGTCCCTAATGTAAAATGACAGCTCAATCTGTACTCACATATACTGTAAGTTCCATCTATTTTAATGGAATTTCTCATACACGTATGTAGTGAAGACTGCAGCCAAATTATATCACTTCAGAGATAGCATTGGGATTGCATGGTTAAATGTTTCCACATATAAACAACAACAGCAAAAAAGAAAACAATCAACCCATTGATAATTTCTCTGTCAAGAGAGCAGCTAGAAAAGCTGCAAAGCTGCCTTAAGACATCTAGTTTTCAATGCCCAGGGATCTGTTACTGTTTGAAATTGAAGAAATGTTCAATTACATGTTGTTTCCACATATGCTTCTTTGGTCGTACAACCCACACGCACCTTTATAAACCACCTTATCTCCTCTCTGCATGCACCTAAGCTGTTGCAAACACCCTTTTCTTAATATTTCTTTCTTTCTTTTTAAAAATAATTTTAGTATGTATTTACACAGCTGGTCAGTTTATGCAACTTCCAGTGTGCTGGGCCATGGAAACCGCCAACCCTTTACTGCACTCACTGAGGAGGTGGGGATGAAAGAGTGGGGGGAAAAGGTGTCACAGGAGGGACCTGCCAGATCAAAGCTGCTTCCTGGCTTGCAAAATGGTGTCTGTTGCTCTCCCTTCAGCCTCTCGTATAACACGCTGCACTCTTTCCGTTAAAAGAAAGCTGGCTTTCTATGAAGGAACAGCTGGAGAACCTTATTTATATTAAAATGATAAAAGCGACACGTGCTTCATATGAATTTTGTGTTGTTGTTAAAACAAATAACGAGTCTGTTAAAATGACCATGGGTTCTTTGTACTTGGATGTCACAAGCAGCTGCGCCGTTCAGCTGTTGGGCCGTTAAGACCTGACTAACCGTTCCGGCAACGTGTGTGTTTTTTTGGCGTGAAATCTCAAGGCTTTCGCCCACCCAGGATCCTTCCGAGTGTCCATGTGTCAAAACATGGAGACACAAACTAAATGTTGCAGAGATTTGGGCCGGGGGGGGGGGGAGATATCTGAAAATTGCACCCTTCCCTTTCCGTACTTTGTTTCCCAACCACTCTGAGTCATTTAAAATGTACAAGATGATGCAATGGTGTCCCAAATTCCCTTCACCCTGCCATCTTTGTGCAAACAAGTTCTCATCGTGACATTACCTCACACCTTACGTTGTGAGGAACCCTAAGGAACCCTAAGGTTCCTTCACCTTACCTAGTGAAAGAGGGGAGGATGTTAAAGGTTACTTTTTAAAATCACCATCCAGAACCCACCAAGTTGTTATTTATCTTTTGCTTTTATTGGTTTAAGACATTTTTATTGTATCCTATTCCTGGGTCCAAAATGTCATAGAATTACTTACATACAATCAGTAAAAACGGGTCTGCATCAAGACATTTTGCTATCTGAGGTTGAGTAGCAAATGCTGCCCCTCACCTACTGAGGTCAAGATGTGTAGTACACAAAGCCAGATAAGTTATTTGGACACAGAACACAGACAATTTCTTCAGTACCTCTCTCAGTGAATGTGCACTAGTAATGAATTAAATGACTAACACTCAGCCATCCTCTCATGATATCCAAAATCTGCTACTTTGGGTGACCAACTCTGCCTGTTGGTGAGGTTAGAGAAGACACCCTTGTCTGAAGGTTTTTAATCCAAAAAGGCAAGACAGGAGAGCAAAAAGGAATTTTTTAAAATCATAAAACAATGGAGGGAAATGATTAGATCTCTTGCATCTTGCATAATTTCTCTGTCCTTACATAATTAATTTTGCATTTCTGTCCAAAGAAATGGGCTACTGTCCCAAAAAATGTAATGTTAAAGAAAACTTGTAGGTTTTTAAGGCAACACGGTACTTATTTTTTTAACATCACTTTTCATGCTTTGTTACTGTGGAGAACAATAAAAAGTTATTCAGAGCTACTGAACTGCTGAAACCCAAGCTACATCTGCTTCAGTATGCATCTGAATGTGATGCATCCTTTGTTATACTCATCCCTTTTTTTCTTTTTCTTTTTTTTTAGCATTTCAAAGACTAGGAACCTGTGCATTTGTGCTTGCATGTTGGTTAGATTAAAACTATTGATTTTCAGGAAACTGGTTTTTCATCTGAACTGCTAATTATTTGGTGTCACCTCTACTAAATGTGAATCTTTGTTGCCTCTTTTAATTATTGTATTTTGTATTTTTAATATTCTATTTGTCTTTATCTGTTCAACTGCCCAGAAAATATCTGTTGATGGATGGCCATATAAACTTAATAAATCAAGTTCTGTTAAGTCAAATATGTTTCAGATTTAAACAATGATATATTCAGATAGGTAATAACTAAGCATGTATTTCTCCTATGTTTCTTTCAGCACCAGCCCTCCTTATTGTTGTGTAGATCTCCACTCCTTGCGAACGGGTGAAATGGTCAAATCAATTCAGTTCAAAACACCTATCTATGACCTCCACTGCAACAAGAGGCATGTGTTCTTTTCTTTAGACACCTTTCTATTCCAAATGTCCCCTGAGTTGCAGTTTTGCCAGGATCCAAATTGTCAGATCCGGGTAGTTTACAAATGTTCATTACTAGCCAAATAATGTATCTCTGGATATGTATATAGTTGTGTGTATAGAATGTACAGTTTAGCACCAGGTCTTTGCTTTGCATGCAGAGGGGTTCAGTTTATGTCCCCAGCCTCTCCACCTGAACGGACCATGTAGGTAAGGGTGGAAAAGACATCTCTTTGAACAAGACCTCGCTCTGCCTTCCCGGACAGCTATTGCCAGTCTGCGCAGGGCATTCTGCCCTAACCCAGAAGACTAGAAGGCGTCTTCCACTATGGAAGTCATACCTGATGGGGATGATAGAAGTTTGTCATGCAACACATCTGGTGGGGACACTAGACTCTAGAAGGGTACTGTAGGCAATGGGTGGGCAACCTTTGGTCCTCCAGATGTTTTTGAGTTCCAAGTGCCAGAAGCTGCACCCCCAACATCTGTCTCCCAACATTCATAGAGTTGCAGCCATAGGTGTAAACATTCCAGGTTTACAGATCTTCTCACCAGGGTCATTGGAAGCAAAGTGGGGTATGAATGTCATGAATAGGAAGGGACCCTCTAAATCAGCTGTATTTAGGCTGTTCCTTGGTGGAGTGCTGTGGTGTTTTTGTTGCTCAATTATAAAATGGCTTCCCAATTGCTCTCTATCTAATTTTTTTCATTTGCTTTTTTGTCCTTGCACTTCATGTCCTGGTAATCATTTTAAGTGATTTATTACATAAACCCTATTCCACCCCCCACCCCCACCCCAATTCCATTGTATAGAGGGGGTTGGGAAAAACAAACAAAAACACTTTCAGCAAATAAGTCAAGGCTGTTATGCCTGGCAGATTTGCAATAAAAAGCAGCAATGTGATTATTTTTCTGGATAAAACACTTTTTTAGATTAATGTGCCATGTGCCTTTTAGTGGATTTTCATCTTGAATCACTGGGGGGAAAATAAATGCTTTTAAAAAGAGAAGAAGAAAAATTAAATTGCAGGAAGCATAATATCAATTTTATTAAAGAGGTACAACACTTTTTTTCATACTCTCTGCTATTTCACTGATAAAATAGTGTTACTTACGTGCCTGTTTGGGGTTTTATATTCCCAAAAGTGGGAGATCAAACTATTTTATCTTTTTGACTTTCACAGTTTTAGGAGAACCCTAATGCATCATAACACCTGGTAGAATTTCATTGAAACACTGACAGAATACTCCTTTCTCAATACTTAGGAAATCAAATAAACACCATCCCTTCATTCCTCATTAAGTCAGAGTTATTTTTCTGTGCCATCTCCCTGCCCATCCCATTTTTGTTTTAAACCACTTGGCCTGGTTAAGAGATTTGGAACTCTCTTGATTGATGTAAGAAAGGCATTGCAGTAATTCGGATTTTGGAATTCCTCCATTGTCTTGGCTCTTGAGATATGTCAACATTCTCTGGTCTTGTACTTGGCTGAGGAATTCTGGGAGCAGTAGTCCAAAAATAACTTTTCAGAGGTCTGGCATCTCTCCCCAGTGCTTCTCCTCATCTTCTGCTGTCTCACAGAGTGGAAGATTTTAATTGGCTAAATATGAATCTGGCCCCAGAATTTTACTTCTGTGCTCTTTTTCTGGTGTCTCTTTTAGTCTTTTGAGGTACTTCTAAGTCTAATCTGCACCTCTCAGAGACCAAGAACAAGTCTAGTTTCGTTTCCTACCCATATTCATATTTTACAATACAGGATCTTTCACTCCACTTTTGGAAATGCATTTGAAAATTCCAATGAGTTCCACATTGGAAACTAGTCAAATGAAATTTTTACCCATCTGTGTTGGCCAAATTTAACAGGGCCAACTGTTCCAGTGCAAAGATGGAACAGTTGGAGGGATCTGCCAGCTTCATTTTTATCTGCATTCAGCTAAAGAAGGTGGTGGTGGTGATGATGATCACCACAATCACAATAAAAAAAAATCACACTCTTTGTGCTGCGTTTACAATGAAATGTAAGAAACTTGATAAACCCATGTAGAAAAAAAAATTTAACTGAGTAAAATATTTATTCAATCCTGGTCAAGAAAACGTGTTACTGTTTCTTTTGCTGCTCTTCCCAATTGTTCAGTAGCCAGGGCGTGGGTAAGTGGGTGGGTGCAGAAGGAGAAAAAAAAAGATCGGATTAAAGGTAGAAAGAGGATTTTGAAAAAATAAAAATAAAAACCTTATCTCATTTATATAGAAATGTCTGTCCTCCCTATTTAGTGCCTAAACTTTATTCACAACAGCTTACAACAGATTTAAACCCTAAATCTCTCATATAAAAAAAGTACATTCAATAAAAATACAGTGATACTTCTGTGGCAGAAGGGACCACAGATAAAACGCAACATTTAGGTAAAGTATCAAGTACTTTCAGCACGGCAGAGAATCCTGCCAAAATAAAAGTGTCATCATTAGCTGTTGAAAAACAACCAGTGGAGGGAGTGGGATGATTGGAACTCCAGAAGGACGAGCTTTCTACATTGTCTGTGCATCTGTTAGGATCACCCCATCTTATTTAAAGCTTGGAAATGATTTGTTTTAATTCATTGTTTTTCCTATTTTTAAAAAATGTTCATCAACCATTTTGAGCAGTATTGTTTTAATGTTAACTGGCAGTGACATTATTTTTTTGTTTCATGGGATTACTGTAATTTTGAAATGATATTTGACTTTTCTTATTATTTTAACTCATTAATGGGCATTTTTAGTAATTTGAAATGCCCTTCAAAAGTTACCAATAAATAAATAAAGTAAATGTTTCCAAACAGTTTTGTCTTTACTGACTTAACATGAATTGGGTTGGCACTAAACCAAGTGCTTAACTCTTGTCACCATCAGCCATGCCTCTGCCCTAGAGAACAGAGAAGGACTTTTCCTTCTCCTATCAGGGAATGGGCTCATTGGCATAGAAGGAATTCTGAAATCGCAAGTCTAAAACAGGGCTGGACCCATTCTTCTTGGTGTCCCATTCGGGCCGTTTTGCTGAATCAGGTGACACTCACGGGTCCTTTCATATTGTAGTCGGAATCATCGAATAATAGAATAGGAAGAGTCCCATAAGGATAGTGAGTCCAATCCCCTGCTCAATGCAGGAATCCAAACTAAAGTATAGAATCATAGCCAATCATCTCCTTCATCCAAGGATCTCTGGAGTATGCAGTCCCAGTCAGGAGGGGTGTGCTAATTTTGAGTGGCACAAAGGCACAATGTTGAAACTGAAGCTTTGAAAGTTTTAAAATCTGCCTAATGCAAGCTGAACGTCTGCTGGATGGTTGCAACAACAACAGTAGGTTGGAGCAAGAAATGCCCAGTTCTTGAGCAAAATCTCTTGGAGAGATGTTCTGCATTTGAGCCCATGGATGTCCAACTACTCCAAATCTTGCATGGAAAGGAAAGGAAATTATGGTTTGTTTCCATTTTTTTTAAAAAATGCTTCACACATATTTTAAATTTCTTTCTCCCTCAGACCATCATGGGATTCCTTCCATGTTTGTGTGACAGGGAGAGGGAGGGAGGGAGGGAGAAGAAAAGGGAGTCCATTTGATTGAGGGTCACTAGTGTCGTGAAACTTGCTGTGTGGCCTAATTCCATACCATGAGTTTCCTCACCACTGGTCCAAATAATTTACTGTTTCATTACAGGAAGATGGGAAAATGCTGGCAAAGGGTATTTTTCACAACAGCTTTACATCTTCCATGGTGTTTAATTTTGCCCTTCTCTCCTGGAATGTCTTGATACTTCACGAATTCTTCTTTTTATATTTTCAGGATCCTTGTGGTCGTCTTACAGGAGAAAATAGCTGCCTTTGACAGTTGTACCTTCACCAAGAAGTTCTTTGTCACAAGTAAGTTTTTATTTACATATTTATGTAAAGCATTTTGTATCCTACTCCTCAACCAGAGAGACTCTCCAGCAGTGATTTTAATATTAAATAAAACCGAGTCATTCTATGCCTTCAGTGCTACAGTCATGACATGGCAGAAAAAAATAATAAAAAGGTATGGGCTGGAAAGAGGGAAAGTAAACAGCCTGGTGGGATCAGTACCACTTTTTCTTATACAACTGGCTAGAATGGCTGCCTGGGTTATGTTTCTTTGCCTCCGTTTCCTGGGAAGTTAATTGGTGTAAGTTTTGGTTTCGAATAGATTCTAGGTTTACAGTGATTTTCAGGATGTCTTGCAGCAGGCGGATGGAAAAGGCAGAGCCATTTCTAACCTTCACCCCACTGTTTTGGATCACATGTGATGTTCCTCAAGTATTACCCATCTGGGGCTACAGATGCCTTTTAAAACTTCATACAATTTGGATAGCTGAGAAAATGGTGTCCCGTTCCCCCCCCCCCCCCAATATATCCCTGTTCTTTGAGGTATCGAAATGAGAACTTTTGGCTCACAAGCAGGGTTATAACTGGCAGTAGGACCTTTTCGGTGGTGGCTCCTCAACTGTGGAACCTCACTCCTGTCATAGATAACAACAGAATTGCTTGGTTGGATGTTCAGGCCATTAGTTCGTAGGTGGGAATGAGTGGTTGTTTCAGATACTGCTTTATGTTTTATAATTTAGCAGCATACATTTACATGCCGGTTGTGGGATAGCCATGCCTTCTCCTTCTCCACAGCCAACACTGAAACAGAGGCAACTCAGTTTGTAGCAAACTAGTAATCAAACATGCCTTCTACTGAGTGGGGATGGCAGCTGAGGGATGTTGGTTCTGTCCTTCCCCCAACCCCATTCTGAATTTCTGTCCTGCATTTGCCGCCAGCATGGAATTAGGTAGGCTGGCTGGAGAGGGATGGAGCCAATCTCCTTTCTTCTACCAGTCCCCCGTGCAAAATTCTTTGTCTGCAGTAGCAGTCAGGTGAGTTGATCTATACACAAGCGAAGCTGCAGTATGCAGTTTTACTCCGGGGGGGAAAAACGCACCCAACAACAGCAGTAGCAGCCATGCCCCAGGTATCAAAACTTATTGGGGATGTTGCATCTTTCATTTATGCTGTCACCAGCTTTGAGGACTTTCACGGAAAAGCAGGCTGTGCATTTATGAATAAATAAGCATGTGCGTGGCAGTTGACTTCCCCAAAGAGATGCCCCTATCCTGTGCTGTGTGACGACAGCAGAATCCCAGTTCAAGGGAAAGCGGGGAGATGGAGGTTTGCCCTGAAAGAAGTGCCAACTTTGCTCATGTAAGCAGAAATCTGTCTTTTGCCCCAGATGTTAAATGTAAACTCTTCTGACCTTTCCAGGAGGACAAACTAGGCGGGCCCCTGATGTATACTTGTTTACTGGTGCTATACCATGTCCCCCCACCACCACCACAACTGAGGATGCTTGATTCCAGGCTTATGCCAGAAGGAGTTTTTTTGTCCTTAAAAGGAAAGCTGCAGCCAAGTATGCTTAGAATTTAATCTGGGTAGGGGGAGAATGCATTGCATTTACTCACTCTTTGCATTACAACATTTTGCGTGAGTGTTTTCAAACGGGAAGCAGCCGCTTTTCTACAAAGGGGGGAAAATAAAAGTGCTCTGTGGAGTAATCTCAAAGTTACCAATAGGTGTCAGTTTCTTCCCACATCATGGCTTGAAGATTCCCTAAGAAGGAAGACTTCGCTCTCAGTCGCTTGTGACAACTCAGCACAGACTAGCCTTGATTTTGAAGGCGGTTGGTGTTTCTTCCAGGCTCTGTTCAACCCCACAGTAACTTTCTTTGCATTAAAGTGTGCATTAAAGTGTGTACATTTCTAGCATGTATGCATTACTGAAACATTGACGTCTACGTTGGCTTGGGCATGTCGTGAGAATGGCTAATGGTCGGATTCCAAAAGATCTCCTGTATGGAGAATTAATGCAGGGAAATCGCCCCAGAGGGAGACCACAGCTGCAATGCAAGGATATCTACAAGCAGGATCTGAAGGCCTTAGGAATGGACCACAACAGATGGGAAACCTTGACCTCCGAGCGTTCAGCCTGGAGGCAGGCGGTGCATCATGGCCTGTCCCAATTTGAAGAGACACTTGTCCAGCAGGCCGAGGCAAAGAAAGCAGCAAAATCAGGGAGCTGGACAGGGGACAGATTGTATTTGTCTTCAGTGTGGAAGGGATGGTCACTCTCGAATTGGCCTTCTCAGCCACACTAGACGCTGTTCCAAGTCCTCCATACAGAGCACGTGACCATAGTCTCTCGAGACTGAAGGATGCCTAAGATTAAAGTGTGAAATCACACCTATGTGGTGCAAATTTCTCGGCTTGGCTTATTATAACACTTTAAAGAAAAACATGGAGAACAATGAAGGAACCTATAGAGCTGCCTTATGTTTAACCAGGGCCAGTCTTGCTAAACCTGAATGGCAGCAGTACTCCAGGGTTTTTTTTTTTTGCAGGACTCTTTCCTACCTTGAAATCCCTGGTATTCCTTGGAGGTCTCCCATCCCAATTCTAACCACACCTGTCCCCGCTTAGCTTCTGAAACCTAACAAGGTTTATGTTCAGATTGGGATGATGACAGTGGAAATGTCACATGCTCCCCTGAAATATTGCTTAGATTTGAAAAATTTGGCCTGCCCCTTCATTTAATAATTGGTCCACATACCCATTTATCAACTCACCTTCCAACATAGCAACTGGTGAAGTATCAACAACTCCTACCTAGGAGGGAAGAGAAATGTTGTCGGCTGCCCAGTTTCATACCATGACGACACCAGTGCCGCCATGAGCTACACACACTCAGTTGGCCAATAATTGAGACGGTGGGAAAATAATCCTTTTAGAAGATGCAAAGCAGGCAGAGATTGTGATACAGCAGCATCATTGTAGCCAGCTGCAAGTAATGGCCCAGTTTCTTCCACACTTGTCAGCTTCACATTGATGCGCTCTTAATCTCCAGAGAAGAACATGACGACTGGAGCCATTATCTGGCACCAAGTTTCTATGAACATGGTAGAGTTTAGTCCCCAAAGAGAAGCTATTTTCTGGCAGAATTTAGTTGGTTCTATATTAAAAATGATGATTCTGCTCATGTTATGTCAAGTTAAATCGATCCATTATTTATTAATGTCAGACTGATGCCCATTTGGGGGGGGGGTGTTTGTGTGTGTGTGTTAGCAAGGCGTCTTGCAATGATGGACATCTGTATAAGACACTCAGGAGAAAATCCATCTGCTTTTCTAATATTCTTTGAATATTGTAAACCTTAAGTACTTTCTGTCCCCAAAAAAGAACTGAAACATAATCCTCATCTACACAAGCCAAATTAATTTAGTCCAGTTATTCCCAGCATTGAAAGGACTATGTTCTCTCTTTCTGTCATGTAGGTTTTAAAGGTAAGGACTCTTTCAGGAAAAGGAAGTGATGTTAATTCAGCACTAGTGTGGCTCAATATGTAGGCAGACTTCTAGAAATTAACCGCTCAAAGCCCTAGGTCTGAATGAACAAATGTGTCAGTTTCCCTTTCTCTCCGATTCACACTTTGTAAAAATCTGAGTTCCTTCCATTCTAGATTTAAATACGTTTTTAAAATGTTGGTAAATTCTCCTCAAAAATGGACCAAGATGAAATGCTTACCCATATCTATGCAGAAACCTCAGTCCAGCTAGATCCTAATAATAATGTTGTGCCCCCCAGGTTGATTCCAACTTCATCATGATCGTCCCAGAATTTTCCTAGCTAAAAAGGATTCAAATGTGTGTGAGGGTTCGATCTTTGGCTCCAAATTCAATTCAAAGAAATCAGTAGATCTGTGTTGTTTCAAAACAGGTGTGGGATTTATTGGGGGATTAAACAATAAACAAGTGTCTGGAACATGATTACTAGTCTTTTCTCCTTCTGCCAACGGGTCCAGAAGGGGCTTCCATTCGTCAAACAGGAACGGGTTTTTATAACTATTGTCCCATGGTCCCAGGAGATCAAAGGGGATCCAGTCCTTTACGGTCTGCCTCGTCGAGCCTTCCAGCAGGGGCACGGTCTCCTTGTCCAGATCGTCATCCCACAGGATCTGTCCGTCTGGGTCTCGGTCCTCCCAGGGTCCTCCCTGTAGCGCCTTCTCTTCATCTCTCTTACCCTCCATTCCAATCTTTCTCTCCTTTCTCTCTCTACCCGTTCCTTCTCCCCTCTCAATCTCCTCCTCCACTCCCTCGCCTCTGTTTCTCCCCAATAAGAGGGTCTAAGGGGGAATCTCTGCCCTTCTCCTGTAATCTGCCTCCTCCTTTGGCACTCTCCATCTCACCCATAATCCAGTCCAAGGATCCTGCATCCACACCCATTCCCAACCGGGTGGTCACTGCTCTTCCTTCCTCTCTACTTCTCCCGCCCCTGCTTCAAACTCCACCCTCCTTTTTGTCTCTCTTCCCACCTTTTCTCCTTGAACCTCTCCTATCATCACTTTCGGCACATCTTCTGTCAACTCCTCTATTACTGTCTCCTGCAGAGGTTCCACTGCAGGTTCTGGTACAGGTCTGGGGTCCACTTCCTTAGCTCTGTTGTTGAGGAGGGACGGCTCTCCAGCAAGTGGGGTGTCCCTCTCGCCCTCTGTCTCACAATGTGGTTCACCAATCCCTCCTTCATCCTATCCTTAATATTTTTTAAAGTGCCTGTGTGCATTGTCTCTGCACATTTTGGAATCACCACCTTGTCCTCAGCTCGAATTGTATAAGCTGCCGTTGCAGATCCTCACCATACATGGAACATGCTCTTTACGTATCCTGCTAGCATCTTTCAATAGCCGGGCAATTGTATTAGAGCACCGCTTTAAAAACATCTCCATGAAAAGGATGATAGGAAGTGTTTCGGCTTGCTGCCTTGCTTAACGTTAAAGCCTTAACAGAGGCTGAATAGCTTTGACTTTTAAAAAATTCATCCTGTCTTGCAGGGACGAGTGTTGGTGCCGCTTCCTTGTGCAGCTGCCTTTGATTAGAAAACCACTTTAAACTCCACTTGCCCTGTTCATGTTGAGTTTTAAAAGGCTTTGTCACAAGCGGCCAGGCAGCTGGAGGCAGCGAGCGCCCAGTCTGCTTCTCACACACTTTCTAGAATGGTCCCAGTGTGATGGACCCAGTGTTTCTCCAAAAATTCTGAACTGTACTTTTGATTTAATTATTTTTAAAAGTAAAGCGGAGAAAATAAAGTTACAATAAGAGCTGAGATGGAGTGAAAAATATTTGAAAGTAGGGAAGAGAGCCACACGTGCTACTCAGAGCTCATTAAAGGAAAGGTGTGTTGTAACACATAAACAAAAAAACAGGGTGGAGAATACTTATGTGCCACAATTACTTACCCTAAGACTATCCTCTCCCCCCACCCACCTCCTGTGCCTTTTGGCTATTTGTCCAACCTTTGGCCTACATGGTTTACCCAATTCCTCGTCTCCTGCTTGCAGAAGTGTGGGCCTGGAGCTCAAAAATCTGAATTGATTGAGAATGTAAAGGTAGGGCTGGGAAAATTTTTGCACCAACACACACTGAGTTTATATTATGAATGGTGTCCATAACTGTCATCAGAGTGGCATACACCTCTTTTCAGTTTTCTGTAATCTGTGGGAACTGGGCGCATTAGATTCCCTTTTTTTCAGGTTATGTAGAAGTAAGCGTGCAGAGTTGAAAATGTGTATTTGAAAAAAATGTGTTTGAAGGTGCTTTTGAAAATGAGGAAAATAAAAACAAATGTGCTGTTAGGAAAATTTGTATAAAGATAAGTGCAAATGTCTGTGCTGAGGTTCTTAGAAATATAACAGTATAAACTGTCAGCTCTTCGTGTCCCTGTTTTAAAACTGTTATGAGTGCAAAGTAGACCTGCAGAGGAGGCTCTTACTGAGTCTCTTTATGAGTCACTGTTCTGCTAAGCTCAGTCCTTGTCGTGTGCAGCAGCAGCAGTGAGAAAGCCCTCTTTTTCTGCCCAAGATCTCAGAGAATCATAAAATACCACAAGTCACAAAATAGAAAGTGCAGGGCTGAATGGAAAAAATGGCTTCATCATGCTGTCTAAGGCATCTTTGTATGTTTCTCATAAGTCTTGCCAAACTGCACCAGGAATTAGTGTTCTCATGTGAGCATAGTTTTGGTTGGAGTCCTTGAGAAGAGAGGTCAAGGGCGGATCTGAACAGAAGGAAGTCTAAGAACAATGGAAGATGCTCTGAGCTGGGAGAGCGATGGCATTTCTATAGGGCCCTTCATCTCAAGGGAAAATTTGTAAACACATTTGCAAATTATATTACTTCATACCCTTTATAAACAAGTTTAATTTATCCTTTTCTCTTCTTTTCTTTTTGAGGAATAAACAAAATATTAGTTGAAAGGATTCGACGGTTTGTTTGTCGTTGTCTGGTAATAAACAGTGTCATGCAACAAAGCATTCCCTCCTATTCTTTATTTACTCTGTTCCCATTCTACACCTCTCTTTGTCTTGATCTATTTCCATTTTGGTCACATTATCTGCCTGATGGAGGGTGGTGGAGTCTTCTGGGGATAACAGGAAGATCTTTGATCTTTTAATACATTTGTGTGCCTCATGCACCCGACGTCTTTTATGCTCAAGGGTTTCTATAAACTGTAATTTCTGGGTGCAGATTGTCAATGTAGCAGGAACAGCAAATGTTTTATGGGGTCAGAGCTTTGTGGCCAAGATATGTTTTCCATACAGAAGATTCCAGAAGTCTGCAATTGAACATTGCTGCTTTGGATTCCTTTACTCTTCACTTGCATTCCCTCATAAACAGGACACTGTTCTCCTCCTGCCATAATTTAGTAGTTGACCCGGTGGGTTGCTTGCAGAAGTTTTCAGAAGTTGAACAATGCTGCTTGGCTCCCTCCATTCTCTTACTTATTTATTGGGTTTTAAATATATATATAATATATATAACCCTATATATATCCTGCCTTTCCTCAACGAGCTGAAGGTGACATGCGTGACTCCCCTCCTCCCTACTTTATCCCCCCAATAACCCTGTGAGGAAGTCACACTGAGAAGTGGTGTACAGTCCCATTGTCCCATATTCATCCTATTTTATCTAGCCATAAATTGGTGATATAGCCAGTGTGTTATATGCAGAAGGTTCAAGAAGACTACAGTTCTTCACTCTGTGTCCCTCTTTATCCATAGGCACACACTTAGAACCCAGTGTTCTAAAATGTTTTCTTAAAATGTTCTTACAATGTTTTCCCCCCCAGCAACATGATCTTTGTTACCTGTGACTGGAGGTAGACATAAAGGAATCTGTTGTTTACATTCTAGGGATAGTCTTGATAACACACACATACTACTTCTTTTTTTTAACATGCATTCAAAATCAAACCTTTACCACCACCTGAGAGAGCTCTCTTTCTAGATGCAGAGTCTTCTTCTCATCAAGTAAGACCCTTTGTTTCTCTTTCCCAAGGGTAGGGCACAAGGATTACCTGCAAAAGAAGGTGTCAGATTCAGTCATCATGGTCTCTAGGGGAAAGTATCTCAGGTTAGCAGCAGAAGGAATGGAGAAAATCTCCTCCTGTTGCAATCAGAAAGCCAGGCTATGTAGGCCAGTAACTAAACATCTCATAAAGAAACTAGAGGTGTTTTTTCCAGATGTAAGGATTACTGCTGCTAGATCAAACCAAGGGCCAGTGTTCTCTTTCTGGCAACAGCCAACCCAATGCCTTTGGGGAACTTTGAACAGGAGGGTGACAGCCTTTCCTGGTGTTCATCCCCCAACACCTGATTTTCAAGGTAGACATCCTCTACGTGCAGGTAATAATGACTAATTATAGTTAACAGTTATATCTTCCCTTTCCTCACATGCACTCAGGGAAGCATATGTGTCTTATTGTCACTCACTTCCCCCCTCACTCAGGGGTTTCCACCTCATGTTAATTTTCAGATTTAACCATGATGTCTGCACCAGCATTTCTGGTAACCATAGATAGTTCTCAAATTATGGAATTATATGGCCCCGATCAGAGAAGGCTTTCAAAACACAGCTTGGTATGGTTTCCAAATTTACTGCTGAGGATGCAGTACTGACTATGGTTCAGATGCAAAAGAGGAGGAGGCACTGCTGGCCTGCTCCCCATCTCCTGATTACTTTTAGGAGAGCAGACAGTGTTGGAGCTGCACTAGGAGGAAGAGGGAGAGACTTAAAAAAAAATAACCCACAGGCATTTTCCTTAAAAGGATGGGGGGGGGGGGCGCGAACCTTGTCTGTTGAAGAGGAGTCTTTGGGAAACCCAAAACCAGAGTAAGTGGGACAAGATGAAAAGAATGATAGATGTCATTGGTATATAATTTTAAAAAGCCTTATGGAAGGCACTGGAAGAAGGGAATGATATAAAAGTCCTTCCTCTCCCACCTCCCCCTATTCTTTCTTTGGAAGACTGGAGGGCAAGTCAGTTTAACAGTGTATTAGCTTACCCTGCATATCGACAGAATGGGTCAAATATCCTTTAAGCTTATATGGCCCCCACAAAATGATGTATAGGCAAGTCCAAACTGGAGACTGTCTGTAACTTCAGACTTATTTGAAGCAAACGGGTTTTCTTCCCCTCTCCCCAGACAGTTCCGATCTGCAAGAATTTATGATGAGAATGTGCTCCGTGTGTTCCCACCCCTTTTGTGTCCTTTCTGAATGAGGACAGGAGACCCAATGATTCATCACGTTTTTTAAAATTATGATGCCCAGCATGGGAGAATTACAGAAGGAACCCCTGGGGGACTGAGCAAATATGACATCACGTCTTGAAAGGGCTTCAACCTCTGGGCCAGGGGTGCTTCAGTCCTACATGGTGGTGGAGGTGTATATGGGGTGGAATAGATAGAATCACTGTGACTTTTTGATGGGATGATGATGACACCTGCAAGCTTATCAGGCTCTTCTGAGTGCAGATGCAAACTTTGCAGTAGCTCCAATTGGGTAGGAACAATGGCTTCTTGTAACAATATTACATATCATTGCTCCTAGCAACAGTCTGTTGTTGTAAACTATCTTTGCTGTAATATGAAATGAGTGATTAAAACCCATATGCTTTATAAAAGACCTGCTCATGATACTCCTGCTAGAATTGGTTTGCTGATATACATCGACACAGGTGCCTTCATTGGACTGTCCTTGGGGCCTGGCTATAGGGGTTGCCATGATGAGAATCTTCTCTTTAGAATTTACTACTATACTACGGTCTAGCAAAAGAGGTACTCTTGTGTTAATATTTATTTGGTAGAGCAACATCTTAATACTGTTGTTCATGTTGCATGAACTATATATTTCCTGGAGTATGGTGGCTGAGTAATACACAATATTTATTTGCCTGCAGTTCAAGCTTCCTTTGCTCAGCTTGCTTGGTTTTTTGGATTGGTCTGTGGGAGCTAAACACAGGCCTCACTTGCTCGTCTGATTGCTTAATCAGTAAGCTCTACTGGAATCATATCTCTGGAACAGTAGTGGATTTCACCATATAAAGATGTGATATCTGTAAAGTTAATATCTGTAAAGTAGTTTGAACAACAGACTTGAGAACTTTCCTTCTTAGTTCACTTCCTTGGAACCCCCCAACTTCTAACCTTCAAGGACTTTGTACATATGTTTGTGGGGGGTATATAATGAATGGTGTTGACATTTCTCTGTCTCTCGCTTTGTCTGTTTCTCATTATTTTTGGGTTCTGTCTCCCTCGGTTCTCTTCGATATTGTATTGTAATATTTTGTAAGAATTTTACTGAGTAGCCTTAATATGCATTTTTAAATGTTCAGTGCTTTAGAATGCTAAAATATTAAAAGGTACTCCATTCTGTGCAAATAAAATGTATCGTTAAGTCTGCTGCCATGTAAGTCCTGTCCGTTTCAGACTATTCAGGGCAATCTATTCTTGGGTGCACTGGAGGGCCACTCAGTTCATGCAGAGAGCTTACTCAGGCCTATGGGGCACCACTCTTTCCCTGCCTGAACAAAGGATACACACTAGAGCAGCTGTGACCCTGGGATCACTGATGGTTCTTAAGCTCTATTCAGGTGCAAAAAGGTTGGCTTTTCTTCTTCTTCTTTTCTTGGCAATGCATGTAGTGTTCCTTGGAAATGCAGCTTTCTCATTGCTATCTTTTGGATATTTTCCAGGCTGCTATCCTTGCCCAGGGCCCAACATGAATCCCATAGCTTTAGGAAGCCGGTGGCTGGCCTACGCTGAAAATAAGGTAAAGGATCAATCAATCAGACAGTTATTCACTTCTCTCTACCCCTCCATCTCTCCTTCCCCTCTCTTCTCATGGACACATGCACTTGGTCCAGCGATGCATGAAATGTCAAGGATGAAAATCTTTTTTTGAAATTTCCTGGGCAGTGATTGAGAGGATACTCGGAATAGGGGCTTGGGTGTTAGGCTCCCCAAATCACACTTTTTATAGGCATGATCGTATTATTACCATATATGATGCTTTGCAAGCAGCCACAGTCCTGTGGATCCCACACTCTCCATTTGGGCAGTGAGGGAAATAATAGGTAGCAAAGAGCGAAAAAGGAGTGATGGCTGCATGAAGATATTGGATTGAAGTTTGCCTTTAATGGCAAAAGTTACACAGACAAATTTGAGAATAACAGCCTTGCAAATGGTGCTGTGGAGCTTAAGAGTCTGCAAAAATTCATTCTGCTGGAAGCTGAACAGAGAGCTCTCCACCCCTCCTGCAGCACCTGTCTGCTTTTTTGTCCTCAGGTGCAAAATAAGGGACTTCCCTTGTCCAGCAGCCCATTTGGTTCCTGCTTCATGAGGACACACTGCCTCAACTGGGTGGAATTCTTGTTCAGGCTAATGCTTAAATTCAAGGCTGGAAAAGATTGTGGAAACAGTTCATTTATACCTTTAAATATATCAGCAGCCCATACTTCTTTCCCCACAAGTCTTTCCCCCTGCTTTTAAGAATCTTTAAAAGCCTCTTATTAGCCTCTCTCAACCATATGCTCTCCAGATCTTTGGGATTTCAGTGCCCACCATCCTGTGTTGAATGGGAATCATAGAAGTTGGAGTCACACATGTCAAGTTGGGGCCAGACTGTAGAAAACTGGTGGCTCAACATACTTCAGTCCCTTCTTCTTAGCATGACAAGGGCTTCATGCTGACATGGCTTAAAGCTTTTGGTTATATTTGCTCAGATTTATTTGCAGAAGAGAGGGACGTGGTGGCGCTGCGGGTTAAACCGCAGAAGCCTCTGTGCTGCAAGATCAGAAGACCAGCAGTCGTAAGATCGAATCCACGCGACGGAGTGAGCTCCCGTCGCTTGTCCCAGCTCCTGCCAACCTAGCAGTTCAAAAGCATGTAAAAATGCAAGTAGATAAATAGGTACCACCACGGTGGGAAGGTAACGGCGTTCCGTGTCTAGTCGCGCTGGCCACATGACCACGGAAACTGTCTTCGGACAAACGCTGGCTCTACGGCTTGGAAACGGGGATGAGCACTGCCCCCTAGAGTCGGACATGACTGGACATTTGTCAAGGAGAACCTTTACCTTTACCTATTTGCAGAAGAGCTTCCAACCTTCACACCCTCTGCCCCTCTCTCCCTCCTCACCATCCTCTCCTTTTAAAAAGTTTGTAGTAACATTGAGGGGCTATCCATCATGCAGTGGAAAACCAAACATTGTAACGAACATGTCCACCTGCGTGGCACCTAAAAGATTATTTTCAGAAGGGACAGAAACAACAGCAAAAATACGTTATAGCATCTTGAAGCTTGGGGATTATTGGTTTGTTCTGGAATTTTTTCACAGTCTGTAGGAAAAGGACAGGCTGAATATGGGGAGAGAATGCCATGCGTGCAAGAGGCCTCTCAATGTATTAGAAGGGCATTCCATTGATTAGGAGTGACACTGGCTCTCTCTCTCTTTTTTTATAGTTGATCCGATGTCATCAGTCTCGTGGAGGGGCCTGTGGCGACAACATTCAGTCTTACACCGCCACAGTCATCAGCGCAGCCAAAGTGAGTACAGCAGGAATCGTTGGGCTGGTTGGCTTGTTGGCTCATGTATATATTTATTTTTATTTAAAATGTTTTTTAACCAGCCCTCATCAGATCAGATTTCAGGATGGTTTGCATCATCAAACTAAAATCACAGAATCATAGAATAATTGAGTTGGATGGGGCGTATAAGGGCATCGGGTCCAACCTCCTCCTCAATGCAGGAATCCAAATCAAGCCAGATCTGACAGATGGTTGTCCAATTTTCTCTTGAATACCTCCAGTGCTGGAGCCCTCGCCACCTCCCGAGGTCATTGGTTCCACTGTTGTACTGTTCTAACAGTTTTTCCTGATATTCAGCTGAAATCTGGCTTCCTGTAGCTTGAGCCCATTATTTCGTGTCCTGCACTCTGGGATGACTGAGAACAGATCCTACCTCTCTTCAAGGGGTAGGATCAAAGAACTACATGTATATGTACATATACACACAGATACTCCCCAGGAAATCACACATTTTGACATATGAAGCATGCACACCTGCACAGGGTGTCTCTCAAATATATGAAAATGCCTAGGGAAAGTCGGAAGAAAAGTTTTTTTTTTCTATTTGGCACACAGAGGTGTGAATGTCTTCATGGAGAGCATTTCGTTCCGTAACAAGAATATAATTGCAAAAAAGTGGGGGAGAAAAAGAGAAGAGAAAGAAAAGTCCTTTAGGAGAGTTGCATGGCTCTGATAAAATAGGTACATGGAAGAAGAGCCTTGTAGAAGATCTTAGCTTGGTGTTGGAGGGGGAGGAAGTGATTCTCTGCTATCCCAGCTCTTTGACTCTCAGTTGCTTCTCCTGCCCTGTCTTGTTCAGCTCTCATCCAGGCCTGTTCTGCACCTCCAGCAGGTAGAGAAGGATGGTAGAGTGTGCCAAGATTTGGGGGGGGGGGGGGGAGACTGGAAATCCTGTGATGCTTCAGACTGCAGATAGATTGATCCCAATTTATAATGCCCGTATGCTTTAGAAATATTCCTCTGCCTATAACAGTGCATTTTGTTTTCCTGGCAGTAAACAAAGCACAGCCCTGGTCAGGGATAGGGCTTGGCTCTTGCAGGCTGTGCTTATGCAATATCGTGTGCCAGCTTCTCACGTGAGGGGAGAGAACACCGTGGTTTTGAATAAGAGGAGTCAAAGAAGGAGCCTTCAGTTGGCTGAAGCCAGACTGACCTCAACAAACTGACCACACAAAGCAACCCTCTCAGTGGAGCGGAGGTCTTTTCGTTTCCTTAGGAAAAACAAATAATACATTGAAAAGAAAAAAAAAAAGAAATGTCTATCTGGTAATGATGGCTGTGTGTGCCAACAAAGCTGCCAGAGAGGGCTCAAAATCACAGGTTTTTCACTGCGCAGTGCAAAATGGGAATTACTGCTTCCCTCTGTGTGTTTCAGAGAGCAGGGAGAACGTTGTGTGAAGTTTTTACGGTCTGTGCTAAGCCCCACCATCCTTTGTGATGAGGTACAGCAGTGTGTTCCCCTTAGTTGAACTGGCAATAGCACCGTGTTGTTTTTATCTGTTGGGTTTTTTTTTTTTTTTTTCAGGGTAGCTAGCATTTTTGAGTCTGCCACACTTAAAAAGAACTGAGAAGTAACAAGTTACAAATAACTAGGTTTTGTGCAATTTACTTGCTTTTTAGGTAAGAAAGTAGAATGCATATGTTCAAAGCTGCTCTGCTGGTAAAGCAAGTAACATTTTCTACTTACATTCAAAAGGTACTTTTTAAAGTGACATTTTACAGTGCTTTTAGAATCATTCCGATAGAATTGTTTCAAGCTCTAATATATTACAGGTCTCCACGTGTTGCTACTGCCACCTCCATTACTGCTACCATTTCTCCCTCTCTTCCCTCTGCATCACCATCATTCTTTCAAGTGCTTTCAAGAGTCCCAAGCTCTTCCCTTTCATTATCCACTTGTAGTATTTGTGACAAGCCTGTAGTACAGGTTGGTCCTCTGATTCTCTGTTTTACATACAGAAAAGGGCAGCAGCTTGTCAGGAGTCTCCTGCTGGGTTCCTGGGAGAGGTGAGATTGGAATGGTAGACTTCCTCCATTGCCTCTTCTTCTCTGTATCACGACACTTCCTCGTGCCTTGATAAAATAACTTGGTGTTAAGTCAGTGGAAAATAAGAAAAAAATAGAATGTCTTGAAACCTTTTATAGACAGAGCATATATCTGGTAGTTTTTAATAAGCATCCTTTTTGTGTTTGCTTCTGTTGAAGATGTATTAAGCTGTAAAATCTAAATCCGGTGTTGTTATTTTCCAGGCTAAAAATAAAAGGTTGCTCTTCTCAATGTCAAACACCCAATCTGCACACACAGATTTCTTTGTCACCTAATAACATCTGTACTCATTTTTGTGTCTTTTAAATCCCAAGCTGGCAGGGTGTTTTTTTTTTAAGGGGGGCATCTGTTTTCTCTTGTTACCTGATAACTCCTTAATGAGTTCTAACAGCTTATGTGAGAGCACAGCCATTAGCACTAATGGATTGGGTGGACAGCTGATATGGCATGGGAAAGGTTAAAGATATATATATATATATGCGCTCAGTGCACCAGGGGATAAGTGACGTGGAGGTTTCGTGCTGATATTTAGGGACTAATGGATCGTGTCAAATTGGGACTCACCTTTCTTATTTTGGTTGCTCTCTTTTTCTCTGTTCTGCCACATTGTGTGGCAGTCATTAGGCACATACATATTCTGTAGCTAGAGGATGTGGGCCCTATGTCTGGAGCAGAACTTGGAAAACACCTCAAGTTGTGAGAGAGAATTCTGGGAGCTGTAGTCCCCCCCCCCCAAAAAAAAAGGCATGGGGGAGAGGACACAGTAAAAGAGCTATCCCTCTGGTTCGGTGGAGTTGGCAAGCATGTTGTAGCCTGGGCTTGCACCAGCTGAACATGTGGAAAGTGAATTCCATGTTTAGATCTCTGGGTAGAGGCCATTACTGGTTTAATCAGGAGAAAGAATTTTAATTGGTGATGGCAAATTGTATTCACTGAGTTGATGCAAACGTATTCAGTTCTAAAACAGTAGAAGCCCCAGCAGTGTAGGGGAAAAATGGATGGGAGGGTGACTCTAAGCTTTTACATCGTGTAGTCAGCAGAAAATAGTGTGGATCAGACCATCCCAAGCCCAGCTCATTTCCCATGTTATTGGTCAGTGTAATTGCAACCTTAGTTCCAGCCACTGAAATCAGTGGAAGACATGTTATTTGTGGCTAATAAGCCCTCTTCATTTCAACTCTAATTAAGATTAATACTGGATTTAATTAATACTTAGGGTTTTTTTGTTGTTATTTTGGGGTTGTTGTTTTTGTTTACTTTTAGTAAAAAAGCAAAAAATCGGAACTGCAAAACTAAGTTCACAGCTTAGGTCAGAATGATGTGACATGTGGTTGTCACTGAAAGCAGCAGCCCTGAGTCTCTTCCTTCAGGAATATATATATATAGAGAAAATATGGATGGTGAGGTCCTGGTGGTCCATGTTTCCTGTCCTCCCATAAGCAATAGTTTGTGAAACTGGATAGGGGATCTCTTAGTGTTTTGATACCATGCTATAAAATTAATATTGCTAGACTTTATTGGGGAGAATCAGATAGGAGGAGATGGAGACACGGAGCTGCTGTTCTTAGCCAATTGACTTTTGCTGTTCTTAGCTGATTGACTTCCTTTTAACGTGTTGTACAGAATTCATTTGAAACTTTGATAGAGGAGAGATCAGGGGAGAGGGAGAGGGAGAATGAGAGAGAGGAAAACAACCAAGTTGTAATATTCTTACATGCCCCGTGATGTGCTTGTACGCCTCCAGTAACAAAGCATCTTCCGTCTGCATAAATAAATTAAATGAAGCTCTTTCTAACCTGCTCTTTGATTATATCATCTCTCTCCCTCTATGTAAAATTTACCGTGCGTTTATAATGCAGTTCCTTTCCTGCTGCCTGGAGTATTGCATCTGCTCGTAATTACAGACGTTTGTTTAATCGCTTGTGGATTATAAAATGGTAGTGATTAATGTCTTGTCGAAAACAGTAGTGGTGTGTGTGTGTGTGTGTGCGTGCATGTAGGAAACAGGATTTTATTTTATTTTGCTTTCTCCGAAGAAGGCCTTTCATTTCAGTGAATAGTACTTCTTTTGAATTGCCGCACCATTTTCAGAATAATATTTTAGGAGGGTTTGAACAGACCCCTCCACAAACTGAGGGAACACATGCAGCACATAGTAAGGCTGAATACAGAGCCTTATCCACCCCTGGTGCCATGCCAGGCTGGCGTGCTCAACCCATGAACCTCTAATGAATGTTACTTGGGGGAAACTCAGTGTGGTGTGAGACCAGTTTATTTAAGATATTGATATTATCCTTCACCAGAGGCTCAGGTTGGGTTACTGGACAGGACGTTACAAAAATACTCTTTCCTACGAGTGGTGGCACCAGTCTCAGGTGTCAGATTTTGGACACCGTAAAGGGAAGATCTGGGACTCTGGAGAATGAGGGCAGCTGTCTATTTTTCTGGATCAGAAGCCATCCCAGAAGGAGCAATGAAGAGAAGGGAGCAAGAGTTTAATTGGGCAACATCTTCACTGCAGAGGTGCCTGACTCAGACTCAGCAGCCAGCTCCAGGACAATGACCCTTATAGGCCTGGTGAGCTGGGATTGCCCCTGGGGTCAGCCGCCCAGTGCTACGGAACCCTAGCTGGTACCTTAAACACATAGAGGCTGTGAGGCATGCAGTAGAACAAGTACTGGTGAGATAGGCTGTGAAGCATGGTGTCTAAGAGCATGGTGTCTAGCTCAAGACACAATGTTAGAAGGAGCTGGAAAGAACCTTTGGCCTGCCAGATGTTGATAAACTGCTGCTCCTATCAAGCTTTACTCTTGCTCCGACTAGCTGTAGCTGACAGGAGCTGGAGTTCACCCGTGTCAGACCTAATCCATAAAGCCCCCAATCATTGGGATGTTCTCCTGTTCAAGCCTCTTTGAGAGGAAAGATAACTCATCCCTACCATGGTCTTGTGGAGAATTCCCTCTTTATTCCAAAGAGATGTTCTTGTTCTGTCTGTTTTACACCTCTTGTTCTCTGCCATGAACACGAGGTATTCATGAAGGAGCCTGACCTCTTCCTGCTTGCCACCATCCCGTTTCTGGGAGTCAACTCCAGTTTCCTATAACTCGGGCCTGTTCCTGATACAGATCCACTGGAGGGCAAAGTGTTATCTGGGGACTGTCCTCCCTGGACAGTTCACTGCATCAACAGGCCTGCCAAGGTGGAGTATATTTCGTCCTGCTCCTTCTGTGTCTATGCCTGTATCTTCCAAGAATTGTCAGCATGCCAATTGTTTAAGGATTTTATTTCTTCCCATTTGTTGGGAGAGTTTAAAAAGGGCGAGGTGGGAGTGGGGGAGACAAGGCACGAATGACAGGATATATCTATTACTAAGAGACTTAAAAAACCCAAAGACTTTTCCTTTGATAAAGGCTGGCTCCGACTTTCCTTTTTTTTTTTTTTTTTAAGTGGTAGCATCTCCATTAGCATTAATGGGGTAAGTACATCAACCGAGGCATCTCAGAGGTTAATCGGGCTTCCTGGCTGAATCGGTGCCGTCGATACACAGTGGCGCCTGATTCTGTTGGCCCTTCAGAGGTTTTCCTGACAACACACTAACAGAGTCTTGTGTGTAAGTCATTTCCCCATGAATAATTCAAGCCAAACGCTCGGCTGCTAATTGATGAACACTAATGTGTTTTCTAATCACTGCAGTTTGAGTTTTTAGCACTAAACAAAGCAGTTGGGATCGATCTGTGGCTTATGCTCCAGTCCGTGATCTGAACCAGTTCCCTCCTTAACCCCTACTAACTCTGGAATTTGAACAGGGAGCTTCATTGGGTGTTTTCACGTATCAGTTCTTCTCTTCTCTAGTCTTGCTTCTGCCGCAGTTGGATCTCCTTTAGTTTATTCCTTCAGTGGAGTGGAGGTGCTGGCGTTAAGCATTTAGGCAGAAATGGGTGGACTTGGCTTTCTGATTCCATATCATCAGACGTGAAGACATGAAGATAGGCACAGACGTACCTGGAATGTGTTACCTAAAAGAAGATGACACATTCCAGCAGACTCCTAGGGTAGCAGGACTGGACTGAATGTGCTGACATTCCAGCTGAACATGAGAAGAGGTTTCTTCAATAGGACTGTGGAACCAGTTCCCTAGATGGAGGGGCTTCCATTTTCGGTTAACTCGTCAAGCAGAGGTTTAGACCAGAACCACAAGGGGAGGTCAAGTTCACGGCAGCAAATGTGGTGGCTCCCCGGGCCAATTCCACACCCCTTGAACTTGCTGTGTGCTGTTCTCTTTTCAACATGCGCTGCTAAACTTTGGCAGTACAAGTTAAGGAAGCCCATTTTTATATCAAGAACACAGCATTTTTGCTCTAAACGAGCTTCACAGAAAGAGCTATAGAAGGTGCGTAAGTGTAGAATTTTGCTGTAAAACAAGAGAAACAGTTGCTGCAGCAGAAAGATTTTTAGATATTGTGGGGGAAAAGTTCACTCCTCAAAACAGATGACTTGGTCAACTTGCACTGACAAGATGTTTATATATTTATTTATAGACCACCTTTTATGTTTACCATTATCAAGGCGGCTTGTAATGTATTAAGACGCCTTCTAACAACTTACTGTGGGCCATGATATCACAACTTAAAGCATTGGACCATTTTTATAGCTGCAACAACGGTGGATGAAAAAAATCAGCAAGGGAAAATCATATGAAAAAAACCAGCAGCAAATCTAGTATGCAGAAAATAATAAAACAATAGTATGAACAGTTAAACCAATGATTAAATACCAAGCATAAATATTGGCTTAAAGCAGTTTTGAATATTCTTCAAAGTCTGTTGAAAAAACTTAAGTGTGGGATAATATATCTCTGTCTAGTGAGAGAATTCCAAAGGCACGGACCCCCTACTGAAAATACCACATCCGTACTGCCTACCGGTTGAATACTTTGTGGTGGGAGGCCCACAAGCCAGACCTGAGAAGATGTCAACTGGTGTCATATGGCTTTTGAAAGGTGTTCCTGTCAGGAATCTAGCTGCCATATATTGCACTCACTGCAGCATCTAAGTCATTTTCAAGGGCAGCCCCACATAGAGTGCACTGCAGTAGTCTAACCACAAAACAGCTGGGTCCTACAAAGGCAAAAACTGAGACAAACTGATTTACCAGAGACTGGTAAACTGTGGCAGCACACTTAATCATTCCTCTGCTGTGTACTGTTCTTGCAGGATTCAGGGCTATAGCAGTGAATATATACCATATGAGTTAAATACCAGGTAACATGTGTACAGAGGGGTCAGACTTGTCCAAGGAGCTACCTGGGGACTGCAGATGCTCAGACCTCCAGTGCATCGATCAAGACAAAGGCAAGCACAACACTGATCTTTGCAGTTGGCAGGCAGTCTGGAATTTTGCAATATCCCAGGCCAGTGGCAAATATTAGGAGCCAGCGTGTGATTAATTTATTTTAACTATATTGTAAAGAGTTCTTGATACTACCTGGTAATCCATACACCTTGTACATGGAGTGTACTTTTCCCCCATTACACATTTTAAGTGAGCATGAACACCTTCCTATTATGCATTTTTTGCAATTATGTGTATTATACATACTTCTGTTATCTTTTTATATCAATTTCTGTGTGTTCCTTGTGCTACGCTTGTTTTGAAAAAGAAGATACAGTTTAGGAGCACAAAGAGTTTCACCTTTATTCTTCGGCGGGTGTTTACTACGTAACTTCATGGCTTACATGGGACAGAACAAGCAGAATGGTAACCGTGTGTTTTGTGTTGATTGTCCTTTTTAAATATAGACAATAAAAACTGGGCTCACCATGGTTGGGAAAGTCGTGACGCAGCTGACTGGCACTTTGCCCTCAGGAGCAACAGAAGAAGAGATCTTAGCTCACAGCAACACTCGACGCAGTCCCTTGGTGCCTGGAATCATCACAGTTATCGATACAGAGACCGTTGGAGAAGGGCAGGTAAGGACATTCCACCCCCCCTCCAAAAAGAAAAAAGAAAAACACCGAAGTCTTAACGTTTCACTCTGCCCATTTGTATTGAAACTCGCTAACCCTCTGGAAATAATGGCTTCAGAGATTTGTCTTCTCTAGAACCTGACTGTTTGCAAAAATGTTAAGAGGCTACAAAGGTTATGAGGCCTCTGAGGCAAGCTGGCTTTTGGAAGAATGCTTTGTAATGTGGCCCATCGTACGATGTGGGTAATGGTGGGTGGGCTGTCTCTTAGAGTAGCTTGACTGATGCTACTGATTCCCTGGTTGTCAAAACCAGGAGTGACAAAGAGTTCACTTCTAGTTTTGGAAGCAGAGGGGAAAGGGCTGTGGCCTTCTAAAGGTGCATCTTCCCCCCATGGCCTTAAAACGAACAGTCGTGCCCCCTAGAGGCTTCTTCATTTTTTAGGTGGATCCCACCCCTCCCTCCACTGGGCAGTAGGGACTTCCTTGGACCGGATGAAGACCTTGGAGGCTGCACAATTGCCCTTCCTGGTATAGACAGCTTCACATTCATCCTTATGTCACCAGATTGCATCATTTATTTCTTTGCTCTGTCCATCCCTCCCCATAGGAGCTCAGTGGTTAAACTGTAGTACTGCAGTAAAAAACTGCTTGTGACCTGAGTTCGATCCTGGGCTCAGGTAGCCAGCTCAAGGTCAACTCAGGTTTCCATCCTTCCGAGGTTGGTAAATTGAGCACCCAGCTGGCTGGGCAGGTAATGTGTAGTCTGCATAAATTGTAAACCACCCGGAGCATGCTTTAAGTGTAGTGGGTTGGTATATAAGTATCACACTTTGCTTTTTACAGGTAGGGCAGAGCCATAACGCAGGTAATTCTGGCTGAATATTCTGGAGGAATGAGATAGAACACGTCACAGTAGTCCTGTTTTCTGTGTCAACCCTTTGTTAATTGCAACAGCTAGTTCCATTCTGAACTGTCAGCTTACTCGATAATTTTGTGCCCATCGTTAGAAAATATGGCCCTGTTTTTGTTTTGATTTGGTTTTTCATCAGGGCTAAAGTTACTTGTCCGTGGGCTGGATGTATTGAGCAGGAAGTGCTAATTGGGAAGGAATGGAAGCCAGTTCATGTGCAGCTAGAGAAGAATGATTGAAGTGACATTTTTGACAATGCCAAGTGCAAAGTGTCACTCTGCATCTTTCTTCTAGTTGCCCAACGCTGATATTGATTGGGGGTGACCAGTTGGGATGTAGGGATGTACTGATGGCAGTGACGAATCCATAACAGAGTCTCGGACCTGAGGGCTGAGCGCAACTGCTGCTAGAGAGAGAGAGAGAGAGAGACTAGACGCTTACTCTCTCATCGTTAGGTTAAAAAAAAGGTAACTATGTTTTTACGAAGTAATTAACCTCACCAGGGCAGCAGTTAGATGAATTGAGAAGTGGGCAACATTTCCAAAAGGAGGCATCATCACTAAGAAGGCCCTTTTCTTGTTGGATACCCATTTTGTCATAGAAGGCAGGAAAGGCTCCACAACTGTACCGCCACCAAAAACTCTTTAAGAGGCCGTGGGTAGCCAGTGATGCTCCATAAGCAGAGGCAAAGTCTGTTCCCCTCCATTTTGCATCACAGTTACAGACCTGTAGTCTTGACAAGGTGAAGTTTCCGAACAGTCTTCAAGGGCAGCCCCGCACGTAGCGAATTGCAGTAAGCGAACTGGTATGTATTAAGGGGATGAATAGTTGGGACAGATGTTAGAAGCCTCGTGGCGCAGTGGTTAAACGGCTGTACTGCAGCCAAAACGGTGCTCACGACCCGGGGTTCAATCCAAGGTAGCTGGCTCAAGGTTGACTCAGTCTTCTGTCCTTCCGAGGTTGGTAAAATGACTACCCAGCTTGCTGCGGGAGGGGGGTGACCAATGTGTAGCCTGCATAATTAACTTGTAAACCACCCAGAGAGTGTTTTAAGCACTATGGGGCAGTATGTAGGCAGCACGCTTTGCTTTTGCTTTGTTGTTGATGATGCTAATTGACTGCATTGTATCCCACCTCTGCTCCTAGGAGTTTGGGTGGCGTTCATTCTTCTTCTCTCCCTCAGTTACAACAGTCATGTGAGGTAGATTAGACAGAGGGATAGTAACTGTTCCATGGTCCTTCCTTGAGCTTTAGAAAATACTGTGGTGAACAGACACCAATCTCCTCTAAGTTCTAGCCCAGAGTTCTTAACACAGGGGTACACAACTCCAGTGTCCTCCATATCTTTTGGACCCACATAAATCCAGACGAGCATAGTTCAGGAATAGGGTTAAGGGAGTTCTAGTCTAAAACATCTGGAGAACAACAGGTTGCCTGCCCCTAACTCACTCACTTGACCCCACTAACTCACAGATGCACTGGAGCCACCTCTACTGTACCTGCAGTTTGAATGGTCCTGTGTACAACTTCGCTGTGCTGCTAATCCTCTTTCCCCACATTTTGCTAAACCCACGGTTGCTTGTTCCAGCTCTCAGTGTGCAGCTTGGAACTTAAGAATTTCTTCAAAGAAATATCTGATTCATTTGACCTCCAAGGGCCGACTGTGTTAAGTGCACAATAACATGGAAACCAAGGAGGAGGAGGAAACCCCCAACTATTTCATTTAAATTTTTTACAAGGTTTGGTTCTCTTAGAATCAGACTCTTGGTCCATCCAGGGTTTATTATGCTTTCCTGGAAAATATTCTCTTGGCTTTTCCTATAATGCCAAGGGGGAGGAAAAAAGGCAGAAAGAAATTCTACTTCATAAATTTCTCATGAAGCCTTTTTTAATGCAGTCATTATTTCTGACATTCAGTGTCTGCACCCAGACTCCTCCTGCAATAGCTTTAGTAATAAAATGATTTATCTTAGTTTTTAAGTTGCCTTATATATGATTTAGAGGATTTTTGGCTTTAATGAACTTGGCCTCTGATCTTCCTAGTAATCGTGAGCTAGCCTGCTTAATGGATATGATGAAAAGTGAGGAGGGGTACTGTGTGAGATACGGAGTCAGTGCGTAAAAATCATTGTGCTTGTGTTATTCAAGCAGAGCTGAAATATAAATAAGACGTTATTGCTAAGCTGACGGTTGCTTTTGTGTCTAAAGCCCCTGAAATAACACCACATAACTGCAGATTGGCGTATACACTCTGTTCTCTGATCATCACAAGCCAGAAATAACACGCCAGCCCTTGTACTGCTGTGCCCTGGGATTTAGAAACACCACAAGAATTAATGATTTAATACTTTCCCAGTGCTGAGGATGGGCCTTAGAACTTTGCAGTTCGATCTTCATAAAAGGATAAAAAAGATCTCGCTCCTATAATTCTGTTTCCTCTTCCCTCGGCTCCAGAGCTTGGAAAAGTTCGGTTTTTTGCACTACAGTGCCTACCATCCCCACAGAGCTTTGGCCATACCCACCAACGGATTCTGGAAATTGTAGTTTAAAAAAGGAATTCCCCCCCATCCTGTCTAGATCTTTAGCCTAGGAAGGTTCAGGGGCAGTAACATAACTGATGGGGGCCTAGTAGGTGGGTCCAGAGCAGAAAGACAGAGATCCAGAGGGCCAGAACACAGGATCAGGAACGGATGGGTGATCACATTATGGAGCAGGGAAGCAAAGAGGTAAAGGCAAAATAAGGGAGTAGGGCCAGTATATGGCTGTTCCCAAAGGCAAATGGCTTAGACTGAAGACCAGGCTTGGAGGATTGCTTATATGGAGAGCCAGCTGGGCTGCGATTGGTTCCTCCGACCGCCTGGTCCAGCTAGGATGAAGGCAAAAGTGTCATGAGGTTATCAGGGATGCTGCTGTAGTGTGGCATGGGGAGAAGCTGATGGTCCTTGGTTTGCCTCTACTCTCCTGCTTCATACTTTATGCTCAGTGATTACAAGTATCCATTATGTCTCTAACCAAAAAGACTCTTGGTTAGAGACATGCGGATGGGTGTTTTTTTTTTACTACAGTTCCCCATGCTGTGCTATCTGGGGAATTCTTAGAGTCTGATTCACCTTTTAGATCAGGAATGAGCTGGCAGTATCACAACAGACAACCCACTATTACCCACTGGAAAAGAGGGATAATAAGATTATCATGAGCTTAATTGAAATGAAGGCCGAATAGCTCAGTGAGTAAGGTATCTGGCTGTGGAGCCAGAGGTTGGGATTTCGATTCCCCACTGGAAGTAGAGCCAGCCTGTGTGGCCTTGGACAAGCTTCACAGTCTCAGGATGCTCCCAGAAAAACGGAATTGTCAACCACTTCTGATTACTCTCTGCCTGCAAAACTTTGGAAAGGAGCACCATAAGTCAAAATTGACACGACGGCACACAACTACAACTATAATTGAAATGATCTACATGCAGGACCAGTGTGTAATATACATACTTTAAGTGACTGAGAAGAACTGTGTACAAATCTTTAATGCAAACTCTTTATGTTGCCTTCTCCTCAGCAGTGTGGATACTGTGCACTGATGTTCAAGCTAACGAAAACCTGTTAATTCATGAGCCGCCTTCTTAGCATTTTGTCACGGCACGCTAGTGGTGCAGAATTCATTTCTGCTTCATAACAAGGCAGCAGCAAGAACATGATGGCTCCTTTCCTCCCTTTCTTTGCACAGCATGTTGTGGCCCAGGTTTTGAGAACTGCCACTGGCAAAATGAACAAAAAAGGCAGACACACGTCATTTCCAAATGGAAACTGAGTGAGAACCTGCCAGCTTTGTCTTCCCTTCTGTCACAACAACCGTTAGAGTTGAAATGTGTGCAGTTATCTGGGGAAGGTTGCTAAGGCCATGAAAGGATTCCACTCATCTGAAACCTGTCCTTTATTAGAAAGATGCCCTGCGCTAGATGCATGCAGAAATCACTTCAATTCATTTGTTCAAATATGGTCATATAAAAATCCTTGTTTGATCTTTTCTCGGCAATATCTCAGTCTGTCTGGAGAAACATCTTTAGTGGAATATGTGTAGGAGTTACTTTGGCTTTTTTATTTTGTTCACCAACACCAAGTTATTATTCCTGCCCCCACTCAGACATTTTGTATTCATCCTTGTGAGTTGAAAACGTACAAGTGCTCTGAGGTTGCTGTTTAGAGATGGCTATTATAATAATCAAATAAAAGGATCCACTAACAGAAGTGAACAGTGATAGTGAGCTGCAGAAAAGGCAACCAGTAGCACGGCTCTTTCAAATGCATGGATTTAAAACACGCGTTGTTCAGTTGTTACATCTGTGTCCCGTTGCGTCTCCGAGGCTCCTCTGCGGCATCTGACTGCATTGTGAGTGTTGGGTAGGCATTGCGCTCAGTTCATGTGAGGCAATAACAAGGCCCGAGCCCTTGAGTCAGGGACACAAAGGAATGGGACATGGTTCTAAGAACAGAGCATAGCCTTTGCAAGGCACCCACAGTTTTTTTTTCATTGCCAGTGTGCAAGGTTCTGACACCGTGATGTGGGTAGCATTCCCTGAAGTTAGTAGATTTGAAAACCATGCTGCTCTAAGCTATTCAAGGCAGAACATATGGGTATTTATCCCAGCCTCTGGCACCCAGGGATTCCAGACTGCCTTGGGTTCTTTTGGGGAGAAAGGTGGGAGAGAAATATTTTAAATAAATAAATAAATAATGGAGCACAGACAGAACCCTTGAAATAGGAACCAGTGGACTGAAAGAGGAAGAAAGCCCATCTCCTTTACTTACGATAGAAAACCAGCAGCGCACTGGAAGAGGAACATGCTTATTTGTTTACTTGCAAGCCTTCCTGGTCCCTCCTTATTCTCACTTAACATCCTTGAAGAGGATTGGGATTGGATTGGAAGAGAAATTGATCCAAAATCACACAGAAGATCGGTATTCAGACATGAGATCTGAACTCAGGTCTAGTTGTTCAGGCACTAAAAAGTGTTTACACAGAGACCGTGAGATATGTGGGAGAATAAAGGTTTGTTTTTACTCCACCAGCTCTCAGATTTTTTTTCAAAGGAAAATGTTTGACTGAACCCTGTTAACGTAAACATGGGGGTGGGGTTTAAACTTTTGCCTGTGGTAGGAGTTTACATAGTAATGCTACATTTTAAAAAGAAATAACCCCTAATGCTGTTAGTTTTTGAAATAGAACTGTATGACTTTTTAAAAAATAAATGTTGAGTTATTGGACTTGGCTGTTGCGTTCATATTTGAAAGCTGAATAAAAATAATTACCGAGAAGCCCAAATAAGCCTGTGGTCAACCCAAATACATTAACAAGGTTTGTGAGCTTGTTTAAACGTCCTTTTAATGAAGTGTTAGTAAACTTTTCAGTTAGATGTAATGGCTGTTTCTTTGGAGCCATTAATTAGCTGAAATGAGTAAAAATAAAGATATACAGATTTCCTCTTCTTTTTTTCTCTGCCTTCCCCAATTGAATTAAACACATAAACTTTTAGTGGCTGGAGTTATGTTTTCTTTTGACCTTTTGATTTTTGACTTAATGAATTCATTGGGTGGGACCACCCAGAGTTGGTCAGGAATAACGACCCGTTTTAAAAGTTTGCCATTTGGAACCCGACTCTTAACTTTGCTTATCCTGCCACATAGCTGATAATGAATGTATGGTAAACTCTGTATAATACCTGCAGATGTTAGCTTTTTGGACTATAGCTCCTGGAATTCTCCAGCCCTCATGGACGCTACCCATCCCATGCTAGACTTGGGGGAAGTCTGGAACCTACAACCCCAAAATCATCATTTCTGCAATGTCCAAGGAGGCAGAGGTACCATGTGTGCGTAGTTGTGTGTGTGCATAGTTGCCATCATGCAACAAGGCGGTTGGTGCTTAGACGCAAATTAGCTGGAGCGTGTGTTCTCCAACCAAAGCTTTCCACCTGTCCAAAGGAAGGTCAATGGTTGAAGGTAATACGTGGGACATGAGCTGTAGCTATAACTGAGGGGATGGGTACTAGAACAGGAACCTGACGTGCTGCAGGCAGGTAGAATTGTTCTGTTGCCCTGAAGACTACATGTCTGGCATTGTATAAGAGGCACAATGATCCTCCCTGCATTGTGTCTTCTAATTCTGGATTACTGAGAAGGTGTAAGAGCAGTGCATGCTGTAGCTGCTTGATCTAATCAGAATTTATTTATTTATTTATTTATTTCTATTATCAGTACACTGTCTTTCTCCCCATAGATTCAAGGATATTTTGTATTATTTATATGCTACCTTTCTCTTAGTGAGGAGACCCAAGGCGGTGCACAATATTAAAACAAGTACTGTAATGCTAGAAACACAGTAAATTGCCATTGCACTATGACAACAACAACAAAATCCATTAAGTATATAAAAAACATTTAAGAACTTTAAAAGCAGCTTACACAGGCAGACCAGCAACCAGGGATTCAGTCATAGTTATTAAAAGCCTTCCAGAAGAGGTGCATCTTCGGCTGTCAGAGGAAGGATGAAAGGGAGGAGGCTAACCTAACGTAAGGGAGAGTGTTTCCACTACCTGGTAGCAGCCACAGAGCAGGTGCTCTCTCGTGTCCCCATCAAACATGCCTGGGAAGGCAAAGGGACCAAGAGAAGGGCCTCCTCTTCAGATCTTAAGAGCCAGGAAGGCTCATCTGGGAAGCTACAGTCCTTCCGATGGGCTGGACCCAGACTCTGTAGGCACTTTGAATTGGGCCTGGAAATGGATTGGTAGCCAGTGCAGTTGTGTAGTGGGGTGTTGTATGCTCCCTATAACTGGCCCCAGTCAGCAGTCTGGCAGCCGCATTTTGAGCCAGCTGAAGTTTCCGAATCATCTTCAAAGGCAGCCCCATGCAGAGTGTGTAATCCAAACAGGATGTAACTAAGGCATGTGTCAGTTTGCCAAATAGACATTTCAAGGAATGGGCACAGCTGGTGCACCAGTTTTAACTGTGCAAATGCACTCCAGGCCCACACCAAAACCTGAGCATCCAAACTCAGGGATGAATCCAGAATTATACCCAAGCCTTGGACCCAAGTTTTCAGAGGGAGTGTAACCTCATACAGCACAGATTGCATCCTTATTGCTTTCTCTGCCTTTCGATTGACCAGGAGCACCTCTGTCTTGTCTGTATTTTCAATTTGTCTGCCCTCATCCAGTCCATTGCTGACACCAGACACTGGGTTAGAACCAAGACAGCTTCCTTGGAGTTAGATGGAAAGGAGAGATAGGGTTGAGAGTCTTCAGCATACTGAGTGATACTGAGTCCCCAAACTCTGGACAACCTCTCCCAGTGATTTCATGTCTGTGTCAAAAAAAAACCCATGGTGGACAAAAGAGAATCCAACACAGGCCAACACCCCTGACACTGAACAGGAGTCTCCCAGCATCACCTTCAGAGTTTTTCCCTCAAGGAAGGACCAGAACCACTGTGGAATCGTGCTGCCATGTTCCATCCTAGAGAGATGGCCCAGAATGATAACATGGTCTTGAAAGTCGCTGAGAGGTCTAGCAGAACCAACTGGGACACGCTTCCCCTGTCCCTTTCCCAGCATAGATAATCTACCAAAGCAACTAAAGCTGCCTCCATCCCATAGCTGAACCTGAAGCCATATTGAAATGGATCTAGATAATCCGCTTCATCCAGGAATCCTTGCATATAAGATTTATAAAAATACAACCTATTTCTTTTGAAGTGATGCTATTCATCATTCCCCACCCACCCGCCCCGTATAACTGGGAGCAAAGTGTCAACATTGCTGGCTCTTTTTAAAAGTCTGCTTGTTATCTGTCTGTGTGTCTGTCTGTCTGATTGTGTCTGGGTCTATATATTAAAAGCAGGTGGCAGTTATTAAAAACCAGCTGAGAAGTAAGTGAGGAAGGATCTGTTGTTGAAATAGCTGCACACCTAAAGGCGCTGTATCGAAAACTGCACAATGAAAATCCTGGATCAAAGTCTTACTGCTTTCCATGCAATGGTGTGCCTCTGTTCTTTATTCATATTGCGCTGCTTTGAAAGACGGACAGTACAGTGGGAGAGGGGAAGGGCAGATTGCAGCAACATCCAAAGTTAAATCCATCGGGTTAGGGGTTGATTTAAAAAATGCAGCCAATGAAAGATGCTTATCGAGTATCAAGAATCTATGAGAAAAGCCGCTCTTGGGCTCAGGCCAAAAACTTAACAAATAAATGACCTTCCAGCAATAAAACTTGAACCTACCATGTAGACTTCCATTGGCTGTTAGCACCAGTGTTTATTTACAGCAAAATGCTCTTTTCACTGATGGTAATGTATTCTGCTACCCTTGGCATTGACTTCCTCCCCATCTTTCCCCCACTTTTTTAATCTACACATTATAGAAGAATTCACTTTATATAAAAAAGCAACAGGATTCCCTCCGAAACTAATACTGTCTGCCTTAACTTTTATTAAAGGGGCTCTGCTTTTTGTCAAGAAGACATTTTTTTGTTGCAGATTAATGGCTAAGGCCAAGCCAGGGGCTGCTCTGAGTTTATGCTGGATTCTATTAAAACTAGAGGAACAGTTAATGTTGCCGATTTATCACATTTAGCCTTTTTTCCACTGATGTTTGACCTTAGCTATAATGTTTTGAGGTGCTCCTTGTTTTTCTTTCTTTCTCTGTATCTTTGTATCCTTTGTTGTTCTTGCACCTCTTAAAAAATTAGAAGCTTGACATTTCTTTGGCTCTACTTCCACGGACGAATGCCTTTTTGCAACTTTAGTTTAATCAGGCATTTAAAACAAAAAATAAGAGCAACACCTACCGTGTTTCCCCGAAAATAGGACAGGGTCTTATATTAAATTTTGCTCCAGAAAACGCATTAGGGCTTATTTTCAGGGGATGTTTTATTTTACAGTCATGTCATCTTCTGGTTGCTGCACAATGCTGCACAATGGTGGAGGGCGGGGTTTCACTTAACTGGGGCTTATTTTTGGGGTAGGGCTTATATTACGAGCATCCTGAAAAATCGTACTATAGCTTATTTTCAGGTTAGGTCTTATTTTTGGGGAAACAGGGTAAGAACAACACTTATGACCAGAACTCTAAAATCAACGCAAGGAAAGAAAAGCACAAATACTCATTTCTGCATCCATTTTATTAATTATACAGCCAGTTTTGAGACCCTTATTACCAGAGGGAACACACATTTCTATCAAAAATATCATTGTTCACTGTCCAAGAAGGCATCAGCTGCCATAATAATCCGTTATTGTTCAGCTTGAAAGAGGATGCAACTACATTGCAGTTTTCCTCCATGATTTGTATTGGGATGATTACAATTTAGGTATTTAATGATGTCTACAAAACAAAACTAAACACAGGGAAGCATGGCTTCTTTCGATAGATATTGATTCCTTTTTGTTCAGCTGGCAGGGGGTAGTTTCTTTTGCTCCAATTCACTCACTCTTTTCGCTCCAAAGGGGCAGTCATGGGTGTGTCCAATGGTGTTGTCTTCAGTGGTGTTGTCTCCCCTTCTCTGACCAATTTTTCTAATTTTTTTTATTACGCTTATCAGATTTAGCACTGTATCTGATAAGCGCTATGTCACTTCAGGGTGGGGGAGAAGATGAAAGGAAAGGGCAAGGAAGAGGGCAGTTAAAAAAAAACTTCCAAGCAAACCAGGTGTTTCTCCATGTGTAGTCATACCCTCAGATGAGTCTTTGATGCCATTTCAGCATTAAACTAAAACGGGAACCAAAATTATCACGAGGCTGGAACAACTTCGCTTTGAGTAAAGGTTGTAACATTTGGGACTGTTTGACAGAAGAATGGTATGTTCGGATGGTATCGTACAAGTTCATAGAATTATGCCTGGTCTGGGGAAGATGGATATGTTTTCCTTTCTTGTAATATTTTTGGTGTCATCCAGGGAAGCTGAATGTTGATAGTGCCGTGACAGATAACAGGAAGTGCTTTTTCGCAGTGTGTCAACACCTACATGTACAGCTTGCATCAGTTATTGGCTAAAATGAACAAGAGGGTTCTAGCCCACTCATGTCCTACTTATGGGCTTTCTGTAGGGTTGGTTGGCCACCGTGAGAGCAAATTGCTGACTGGTAGATCTTTGACTTGCTCCAGCAAGGCTGTTACCATGTTCTTAGTGCTGTGGACTTCCCCACAGTGTCACTTGCATAACCTGTAAAGCCCCTTGTTAAAGCATATGAACAAGGGGCATTGCATAGATCTGTCACATACAATTGTTACCTAACCCCCAGGATGTTAATTCTCTGGGGCAGGTCCATCTCTTGGTTTGCAGTGGTGTGCTTGTAACACCAGTCCCATGAGATAAGCCCATACAAAGAGTCTCCCATGGTACTAGTGCAGTAATGGAAAACTTGTGGTCCCTGTGGGCTCTTAACACCCCTTGTCCCTGACCGTGGCATAGATGCCAAGGCTCTGAGATCTGGCTGCTGGAGCTCCAATAGACTATGGGAGAGAAAAGAAACTTGGAAGAAGGGGGTTGTGGCTGAAATCCTGTTGCTTAGCAAAAGAAGTTACACTACAGCAGGCTCATGGAATCAGTGTGGATTTGGTGATTCCACTCTCCATAATTTCCATTGATTCAAATGAACCTAATCTAGTTGTGGCTTACTTTAGCACAGTAAAACGCAGCTAGAGTACGCCCATTTGAATCATTGGAACGTACAGAGAAATTGACTTGCCAAATCCTCACTGATTCAATAGGCTTATTCTGGTCAACTTACTACACTAAGCAGCAGGATTTGAGCCTGTGTGAGGTGGGTGGATTCTAATCAACAAGTGCAAGGAGCTGCCTTAAATATAGCCATGAGGGCCTACAAAGTTTGACTGTAGCACACGTTTCATTGTTCTCTTCTGTGGAAGATAAATTCAGTTCTCGAGGCTTTCTCTTGCAGTACCTGGAGGCCATAGAGGTCCTGTTCACCTCTATGCTTAAGGTTTTGTTGTAGCCCCAACTTCTTAATTGTCTTACCAGGTCTTGTGCTTTGTGGAACGTCAATACAGCCTGGTAACAATGCAAGTGAGCTCCCAGAGATGAGTCTGTTCCTGTTGGAGTTTGTTGGAGAAGTGAGATCAGGTATCTGACAAAATGAGTGATGTTTGTCATGACTCTATAGTGGGGTGAAGGCAATCTTGCTTTCTTTTTTATTTTCCTTCTCTCCTCATATCTCAAGAGAATTGAGGAACTTTCTGCCATAGTGTTCCTGTGCTTTACACAGGATAATGGCCAGATTTATGCACCTTGTCTCTGAAAGCATTTTTATAATGCACTCTTCGTGATGGCAGTGACAGCACAAGGCTTGGGGTCGGAAGAAGGAGTTGCTGCCTTGGGTGTGTGGGAGGGAAGGAAGGCAGTCTTAAGAACTTGATGTATTCAGAAGTCCTAACACTGGCTTCTCCATACCACAAAGAATAATCTTATTTGACTTCACTGTCTTTGTTACCACCTTGTACGTTTGTTTGTTAGAGGTCTGATCTGGATGCTGGACATTTTGTTTCCTTTCTGCCTTCCACATCAGAGCCTTGGAAAATATCCAGAAACTGAAATAGTCCCAAAAGGGTGTTTTTCTTGAGTAACCTGAGTGGGAGAGATAGGGTTCATATGCACCCTCAATAACATACTCACAGTGACCCAACAAGAGGGATGTCTGAAGAAGGATTTGAACCTTGGTCCCATCCACGCAAACACAACATTCTTATCCAGACTATGATCTTACATTCCACATGGTGATCTTTGATGACTGAGACACTTTGGCTAGGTCAGACTAGGCCTGTTTTCTGTAGTTTAGAAACCAGGGAGGGGTGGATCTGCATCTATCAGTATATTGCAGGATGATTGGCAGTGAATGGGTAAAGACATCTGACCTGGGAAAGCAATGAAAGGGCTCCTTTTCCTGCCTTAAAGTATTCTGCTGAAATTAAAAAGCTTGGAATAACAATGAGTGGATTGTTTAAGGGGTGCCGTTTCAAACTCCAGATGTATTATTGAGTTCTAATTCTTTAATTCATTTGTTCCAGGCTTTGATAGGTGCATTTTGGAGTTCCACTTAAAAAAAAAACAGATCATGTAAACATGATGTCTATTCAACTTGACTGTCACCCATGCCTTCCAAACTGCCTTTTACACTGGTTTGAATTCTGCACTCAGGTGGACTTATAAGGTTGGTTTAGGATTCCAGGAAGAGGTTTCTCTCAAAGACAGCCAGAGTTATATAAACTGTGAGTGGCACAGTGAAGTCATCTGTTCCTTTGGTCAAGAGTTGAACATCTACATGTAAACACTTGGTCCTCCTATAGAGACCGCATATAACATACCTGAAATTTGTCCATAAACCAACTTTTACTACATAAGCCTCTTTAATAATTTTTTCTTGAAAAGTCATATGGAATGAATGAATGAATGAATGAATGAATGAATGAATGAATGAATGAATGAATGAATGAATGAATGAATCTTCATGCTTTCTATGTACGTATTTGTTAACTGTGATTAATTGCCTCCTACTAGCATTTCCAAGTAAATCTCTGATGAACTGTGATGGGCAGAAGTATAAAAGTGTTGAAAAGACAGGGAAACCAGATTGTCTGGACTTCAAAGTCAAGGTGTACAGTGTTTCTGTGCCCCTGCCGGTTAAGGATGGAAACCTATCAAATATTCTTATTATCTACTCATAGCTGTATTCTTCTCATCACAGTTGTACTGCTGATGACAGATGGGGTACTCTTTTTTTCTCTTAAAACCTCTGTGGAGTATCAAATATGTGAATTCCCCTCTAATAAAATCTAGGTTCCAAATTTTTCACTGCCTGTCAATGTCAGAATCAAACAGAACAGTATGCATTGCTATGTCAGTAACAGGTAGAAGGTGTCAGTATGGTCTTCCTCCCTTATAATAGTCTCCGTATCCATAACAGGGATGTACTAACAATCCCCTTTGCTTATTGTGAATTTAAATGCCATTTCTTTGCACAGCTAATGCTTATGTTTGTGACAGAGGTATTGCCTCCTAGAGAGGAAAACTAATGAATATGAGTTTCATTGGGAAGTTGTAGGTTTGTCAGCTTCTAAACTGAACCCTATAACTGTTCTTTTAGTGGAATGCAATAGAGTTGCTGTTGTACCAATATATATGGTCTGTCTTTCCACCCATTGTAACATCTCAGTTTGCAAATCCCAATTTATGTTCACTGGTAAGAATATAGGATGCAGAACTTAGGCGGGTGATGGGGGAAGGCTCTTTGAAATACAGCTTCAGAATTACCCAACCAGCATGGTCAGCGACTGTAATGGCTGGAGGATTCTGAGTCCAAAAAGAGAGGAATTTTTCCAAGCGCTAGAAACGAGGGACTTGATTAGGCCAGTTTCACTGTGAAACAAGCACACAAAAAGTCAGACAAAAAACATCGGGCAAAATTGCACAGGATACACTGAAGCTAAATGATACTCAGCCATATATCACCTATTTAGTAACACGATTTGCTGTAGCTGGCAGGAAATTACAATATCCATTTTATTATTGGTTTTTAAAGTCCTTAATTATTAATTTTAAAACAATGCACTTCGTTACAATTCCAAAGTGATTCCAAAGTAGACTGCATTTTATTTTATATATTATAGATTAATTTGTTCCACTTTGTAGTCATTGTAATGGACCTCAGTGAGATGCAGTAAAGATTGGTTTGCTCTTGATACTGAGTTCCACCCATTTTCCTGCAGCTCTCCATGTGTTGCTGAACAAAATTCCTAGCATCTCCCATCATTGGCTGTGCTAACTAGGGCTGCTGGGAGTTGTGGTCCAACCAAAATATGAAAAGCTGCTTGTTACACCATCCTGTTATAACACAAAGTCACATAAATGCATAACATAGATGCATTCCATTTTTTCCTTGGTTCTGGTCAGCCTTATTGGTTCCCACTGGAAGCAGAGGTGAGGAAGTCTAATTCATGTGGGACACTATTGTGTGATGTGTTTCCCTAACTACAGTTTAGGAAAAATTGAATAATTGATGGGGTATTTGGTATGGTGACTGTTAAGATAGCTATCTTAAATCTTCAGGTTGCAATTGTTAGCTGAATAAAACGCAGACATGACCCTTGCCTTCTGCTCTCTCCGTTTTTATGCAGGTGCTTGTGAGTGAGGATGTGGACAGTGATGGCATAGTGGCTCACTTCCCAGCACACGAAAAACCCATCTGTTGTATGTCTTTCAACCCAAGTGGTAAGTGCCTTGGTTTCAGTTCCATTATTTATTTGTTTGCAGAATTTTTATCCCACTTAGAAAGGTCCTCAGAGTGGCTTACTTATAATTGGTTTTAAAAGTTCCTGCCACAAGCTTACGATCTAATGTGTGTGTGTTCTGTGCTGTTAAGTTGGAACTGACTTATAGCGACCCTAACAGGGCTTTTAATCTGATACACAGCACCGAACAAGAAAAATGGGAAGAGAAAGGGGGGGGGAATCATGTTGTCTTTCAGTCGGGTAGGTAGAATGGCCCAGCATCCCTCAGGCATTTTGTCTTTCTATAGCCTGAGAAATTTCTGATGGTGTGTGCAGTATACACCTGAGTAGATATGTGTAGAATTGCACAGTTTTTCATGAATATGGCTATTGGGAAACCAGAGGTAAGGGAGAAAAAGGTCCTTCTCAAATCAAAGGAAATGGCGTGACCCATAGCCTGCTCCCATTCTCTTAGCCACGCAGGCAGACTGTGAGCATTATCTTTGCCCTCGGTCAAGACATTACAGATAAGTATCTGTAGGAAATGGATAGTCATATATCTGAAAAATAAGGTAATTGGTAGCTTCCCTGTCCGTGATGTTTTCAGTTGGAGAGTCTTCTCCTCCCCCTGCTCCAAATGCTGTTTGATTTCTTTAAATTTCTGCAAATTTTCTCCTAGATTTGACCCCACTCATCCTTTTTGCTCTTAATGGTTAACCTGGAGATGCAACTCAGATTTCTTTCTTAGTCTAGTTTTTTCTTTCTTTCAGGCAGGCAGGGGATGGAGAGGGGGTTGGGGAAGAGTTATCTGAAAACAATATTTAAAGCCTCAAAGAGAGCACCTTTGGCCCTCGCCTTCCTTCTTTCAGCTGAATAAGGCTTGTGGGCAGGTAGAAAGCATCCTGCCCGTGCCATTTCGTCCAGTCAACAGTGTAACTTGTTTATTACCCTTCCTACAACCGAGTAATAACTTTTTGATTGACTGCACGGCGGTCAGCAAAAAGGGGCTGGGGAAGATCAAGAGCTTCCGCTTGCCTAAATTAATGAGTTCTAAACTGAATTAAAATGCCTTGAAGAGGTTTGGGATGAAATCACATTTCAAAAAACAAAAACGGAATGGATGTCCTATCTCCTGCTTGCAGTGGCCAGTCAGACTTATGTCTGACAGCCCATCTGTTATGTCAGAACTCCTTAATAACTGCACATGGTTCAGAGTGTTGTTGTTCTTACTGTCCCTGACAGGAGGGGGGGGGAAGGGTCTATTTTATCATAGCATTTCTACATCTTGTGAAATGATTACTTGAAAGATTTGTGCTGGCACAACCCATTCTCAGCCCCTGTGTCTGGTGACCCTCTGCAAGAGGGGTAGGGTAAACTAGCCTTGCTAAAACTCATAACACAAAAGTAAAATTTACTAAAAAAATGCAAAGCTGAGTGTGCAGCCCAGCTCTGTCGAAAACCTTAGGTGGTTCACAATAGGCTAAAGTTCAGCAGGCCTGTCAGACTAGCCTCAGTTGGCAACACCAGCCTGAATATGTGCAAATCATGCCATTTCAAATGGGTGAGGGATGGGTTGGCAAACCTTCAAGGTAGCGGATTTAGGCAGTTTTTGAGAAGGTAGTCAGTGGGCTTGAATGACAGGTTAGAGCACTATATTGTGGAGACCTCTTTGTGTTTGGCCACATTAGTGCAGAGTTATGGTTGCCATCTCTGAGCGGCACTCCGCATTTAATATCTATATGATAGGTAGTTGGCTGGTTGGATAGCTCAGTGAGGGAAGGAGGGAGGGAGATAAAGGAATGAATGAATGAATGAATAAATAAATAAATAAATAAATAAATATTGGTTCCCTAGGTGGGCAGGGGGCTTTGCAGTGTTAAATCTTGTTCAGTCATAAAATATGAGAATTGTGCTGCTTATCTCTGTTTCACATTTAAGGAGGTGAGGCTGAGTATTACTTTTTAAAACATCATGTTCTTGTTGTCTCATCCCATTTCCTCCAAGCAACTCAGGATAGAATACACCCAAAGACCCTAATTAATTACTTCACTAAGATAATGTTTGCATACACTTCCATCATTATGGTATCATTAAGGTTAGCTTACAAGAAAGTAATCACTACGCGAGGAGTCGGCAGCGTGTGGTCCTTCAGGTGTTGGATTATGGCTCCCATTGTCCTTCTTCATCAGCTATACAGCCTAGACTGATCTAGAGAGATACAGGCTGTCCCCATCTGCACTAAGCAGTTGTCCATCACAATAATAATTTTTTAAAAATGCAGTGTACACATACAATGAAACAATAAAGCCAGGGTTCTCACAACATTCCTGCAAGAGCATCATATTTCAGAGGCATTAGAAACCAGCTCTCCCCAAATCCAGAGTACTCCATCCATTGGCTTCTGTCTTGCTGAAGGCCACCCATTGAGCCAAAAGGTGATTTGGATCATGGTCTGTCAGATCACTGTGCAAACTCCATAAGGCTGCCCTTCCGTTAAAAGTTTCATTAGAAAGGTTTAAGCCTAGAATCATCTCCCTTATTTAAAGAGTCCTAAACAGTTTACAAACATCATGGATGCTACAGTGACCCCGGATAAAAACATGCCTGACCTGTAAACGTAAATCCACAAGGGAAGGCGCCTTGGACTACAGTTTGGGAGGTCGTTGCAGATGGAAGAAATCTACACTATAGGGGGCTGGATGATTAAGATGTTTATGAATTGGCCTCCAAGCCCTTAATGTTGTACATGAGGGTCTGCCAGGAATTCTTAAGTGTGTGTAATCTTGATAACAAGAGGAGGAGGGAAAGGATTAAATTGTTATCCAGTTGATTCAATTGCTCCATCTTTAAGCCAGACTAGACTAAACTGGTGATTTGTCTAGACTCTAGTCTGCAGGAGCTGGTGAGCGACTCCTGTGTTATTGAACGTGCAGTTATTAAAGACATCTTCTCATTTCGGTTGGAAGTTGCTGAGCTAATAACTCCAAAAGTTATTAAACTAATTATGTCTATCCCATCTGTTTCCACCACAAGTGGTTTAATAGGACATTGGTTTTATGTGGTCTGAGCAGTTCTGGGAATTCTCCACTGTTCCATTAGTTTCCAAATAGGTGGCAAGCCTTCCAAAAGGAGACACGAGGCCAAGTCCAGACTCCACCATTTACTGCCTCAGTAATGCTGCCATTCCTGTTTGCATAGGGTGGAAGGTCAGAATTAGCACAAGAGAGTTCCTGTCATGTCTCTTACAAGAAATGCCCTGCACGGATGGTGTTATGTCCAGTTACACTCTAGATTCAGGATTCAGCAGCAGCTATAAATGCTACCATGACAAGGAGGGATTATGACCGGAGTGTGTATGTCTTTTCTTGGTGCTGAATTACTATTAATGGTCTGCGTGTACTTAGCCTGGAAGATCAGAACTGCCATTCAAAAGAGAACAGAAAGTCTTTGCTGAGGCTAGAAATGCAGAACTGGAGCCTTGCAGGACTCCTGTGTGCTGGCCTGTAGCAGCAGTTTCTGACTTTCAGCTGAGAATTTACACGACCACAATCCAGCCATACCCAGATTAGCCTGGCTTTGGCTGAAACCAGGCCTAAGTTTGGGCAAAAATGAGACTTGTAATGAAGAAAAGTTAAAGAGGCAGGCACCAAACAGGGTGCCACCCTGGTCTGTACTGGGAGACTTGCAGAATCCTTGCTAGAAATGAGGACCCGGTTCTTATCATCTGAGTCAAAGCTACCACACAACAAAAGGAAAATTCTCTGCTTCTGGGAAGCTTTTGACCGGGCTCACTGGTTCAAAGCAGGCATGACAAGATGCTTTCCCTGCCTCCCACAGGCTCTTGGGTCCAGTGTGGCTTCCTTCGCTTCCTCTAAAAAGTAGTACTACACCCCCAGGCCTGACTCTGATGCTAGCTTCTCCATTTAGTTTGGTCAAATAATGGGATTTTTTTACATGTTGCTCTTTTAAAAATTTATACTGTGTACTGTAACTTTCAACAGTTTACTTCTTATGTAGGAAATCGCATGCTATGATGTGGTCCTGAGTCATGCATTACGGATTAACATTGTCTTAATATCATTTTCTTCCATGATCTAACTTTTTTTTAAGTCCTTTCTTTGCTGTTCTGATTCCTTGGATCTTGCAGGGTTTATATTGACCTGGGTCTGTAGTCTTTATGAATAGACCGCATTGAAGCCTGTTTATATAATGCCATTAGCACTTAGCTGTTAGCAATTATACAGGCCCTGCAAAACTATTTTCATAGGCTGTATAATAGGGCTCTTAAAAGCAGTGGAGCTACTTGTTAAAAAGGTATTCAAGTGAGTTTGGAGAAGTCTATAAAACAGAGACATAAAGGCTACTTTAAAAAACAAAACTCCGATTTGGAAAGAGATGGTGTGCTGTAGCAGCAAAGACTATGACCCCCAAGGTGTCACCCATCAATTAAATGTTCTAAGGTAAACTGCTATTCTCTTGGCTTCTCTTCTGTAATTGGGGCTTGATTAGCACAGGTCTACTCTAAAAGGCTGTTTGTGCCTTGAGGATGCCCAAGAAGTGAATAGAACACTTCAGGGCACTTAATTTATGAAGTGTGCTTAGATTATCCTCTTCCTATTGTGTGATTCCATACCCTCCTTTATGCTCTTATATACCTTATAGGAATTGGGTTGAGCGCTGTTGTGTCCCTATATGTGAAATGTCGGCAAGTACAGATCAAACTCCATATACTCCTACAGCTGGCTTTCCAGAAAGCTTACCTGCTGTGACTGATCTTCTTATGAAGGAAGCTTATCCAAGTTGCTACAAGGCTTCTAATTGAAAATCTAAAGAGTTGGTGCTGAGGGCCTTTAGTACAGATCTGCCTTTTCCAATACAATGCCTTCCTGTATTTTAAGCTACGATTCCCAGAACTGGGGGAGGCATACAATACTTTCATGTTACTGCATCATTCTCTGTTCCTTTTAGGTATCTTAGCTCATGGGCATTCCATGTGCTTTTAATCTGTGAAGGTCCTGGACTGAATCCCAGACATCTCCAGATAGGGCTGAGGGTGTCTCCTGTGTGAAATCCTGTAGAGCCACTGCCAATCAGTATAGATGGGCCAGTTGATTTGACTCAAGAGTATATTGACACTACACAGTCACATCAGTTTAACTGCTAGGGCTCCACCCTACAGAGTCCCGGGAGTGGTGTTGCTTGGAATTCTCTGCTAGAGACTTCTTGTGCACTTTGCTAAACTCCAGCAGAGGATTCAAAGTACTTCTAGGATTCTGTAAAATTCAGCCAGGACAGTTAAGGCCATGTCAAACTGATACACAACTGTGTAATATAGATCACCTTCAGTATAAGGAAGATGTTCCAAAAGGCCCCATCACTCATGTTCTTCTGGGTCTCCCATTGAAAAGATGGCTTGGTCCAGGACCTGCTTTTCCATTCAACCCATCCCCAGTTCTTTGGGGTAGCACCCCATGGAAAATTAAAATTATTTTTTTTTAAAAAAATTAAAATTAAATTGTGGTAATTTAAAATGGCAGCATTTGTGGGTAGGTGACCCTGAGGGGCCCAAGACCATTCCCCAGTGAAACCTTTGTCAGACTTGGGTGAGTTTAACACTTGTTGGAAGCAGAAGGCAGTGCTGAGGAATACATCATTAACACGTGGTGAAACAAGAGTGTGCGAAAACAAGTGGGAAGAGAGGAAGCACAGCTCTCTTGGCATGCAAAGCACCCATATATATATATATTTATATGGCTTCTATTCATGGAACCTGAAATTAAAGGATGCAGTTAAAAGGCTGTTGTGAGCCGGCCAGTTCAACAGCTGTATTGAGTTTGTTTTTCAATTTCCCACTGCCTTTCTTGTTTATTAGCTGTGACTCTGAGGTCAGAATTAAAACAAACATTTTAATGGCTGCATTTACAACAGTTGGCAGCGGGCTCCCTGGGTCGGCACTGTGATCCGGACTTAGGGGCTGTATGGGTGGTGCACAACAGCCCCGCCAGACTTTCAATACTGTCGCAACTGAAGAAACTTCCTTTCCAGTCTCTGGGACATTGCTTGTAAACCACGTAACTGATAAGAATCACACAATAGGAACTTCACTTACGTTAGTGGAACTGAACTGCATTTCGTTTTCATCGATTTAGTTTTGGTTGATTGTTTGTTTGTTAAGGGACCCTGGGAGAGAATAAAAATGGATGTAGGCATTTTTTTAAAAAAAGTACATTTCAGTGGTTTCTTTTGGCAGATCTCAAAGAATAGGAAGTCCTATAGGAGTCAGAATCAAGACTGAAGATGAAATGGGTTCGTGCTTGCTCATGGAAGTGAACTATAATCTCTTTGAAAAAAATCATACGTCGAGATTTCTTCTCGGCTGTATTTGGGGGGGAAATTTCCTCAAACTATTAATGGTAAAAATATCCCCAATTCAGATGAATTTGAAATAATCCTGCCAGCCATCTTTGTTTCCCCATTTATTTATTTATTTACAAGATTTTTTAGCCGCACCATTACCAGCAGTCTCTGAGCAGCGTACAACAATATTAAAACTTTAAAAACATTAAAACCATTAAAAATAGTCAATATTATAATAATATCCTATATTAAAAACAATCATTAAAACATTAATATTAATAAATCCTGCTGCTCATATGGCCAGCTAAAGAATACTATTTAATTAAAATGCTGGCTAAACAGAAAGGTCTTTGCCCGGCGCCGAAAAGCCAAAAGTGTTGGAGCCAGGCAAATCTCTATAGGGAGGGCTTCCAAAGTTGGGGGGCAACAGCTGAGAAGGCCCTATTTTGACATGCAATCCCCTTCACCTCTTTCAGGGATGGCACCTTCAGAAGGGCCTCCTGGCCTGATCTTAGAGGACGGGCAGGCTCGTATGGAAGAAGGCGGTCCTTTAGGTAACCAGGTCCTAAGCCATTTAGGGCTTTATATGTCAAAGTAAGCACTTTGAATTAGGCCCGAGCAGCAACCGGCAGCCAGTGTAAATTTTTCAGAACCGGCGTGATATGAGTCCGTCTGGCGGCACCACTTACCAGCCGCACAGCCCGGTTCTGTGCCAGTTGCAGTCGCCGGACCGTCTTCAAAGGCTGCCCCACGTATAGAGCATTGCAGTAGTCCAGTCTGGTTGTTACCAGTGCATGTGTGACTGTTGCCAGGCTCCGCTCATCCAGGTAAGGGCGAAGTTTATATATTCTCCGCAGCTGTAAGAAGGCACCCCTGGACACCGAGTCCACCTGGGCTTCCAAGGTCAGACTCAGGTCAAGGAGCACCCCCAAGCTGCGGACCCTGTCCTTTAGGGGGAGTGTAACCCCGTCTAAGGCAGGGAAATGGCCCTTTAACCTATCTGGTGGAGCACCTACCAGCAGCACTTCCGACTTGTCTGGATTGAGCCTCAGTTTATTGACCCTCATCCAGTCCATTATCGAGTCCAGGCATGAGTTCAGAACGGTGACTGCCACACCTGGATTGGTAGAGAATGAGAGGTAGAGCTGGATGTCGTCAGCATATTGCTGACTCCTCAGCCCAAACCTCCTAACGACCTACCCCAGCGGTTTCATGTAGATATTGAATAGCATGGGGAACAGTATAGAGCCCTGAGGAACCCCATGACGCAACCGCCATGGATCAGAGCTACTGTCCCCCAGCACCACCTTCTCGACTCGATCAGCCAGGTAGGAGCGGAACCATCGTAAAACGGTGCCTCCCATTCCCATCCCATCCAATCTGTCCAGTAGGACACCATGGTCGATGGTGTTGAAAGCCTCTGAGAGGTCCAAGAGAATCAACAGGGATGCATTCCCCCTGTCTTTCTCCCGTTTGTTCTGCTTGGTACAAAAGGGCCACCCAAAGTGGTCATCTCTGTAGGTTTGTCCCATGGTTGCTCCTGGCTAAGTAGGGATTCCCTGTTTGGCGATGTGCTGTCATCCCAGATGGCATGCAGAGTCTGTAGCAAGCAAAGGCTGTACCTCTTCCGATGAGCCATTTCAAGAATTATATTGGTTAAAAGTGATATTAGATGAATTTATTTGGAATAGCGTAGTCAGTGAGACGTGTTAATAACATCAGTATCCCTGTTCTATAGCTCACAGCAAAACTTAAGCTGAGTCTAATTGAACTGAGTCTAATTAACTACTGTTTGTAATTAATTAGACTCAGGCAGCACAAGACCCACCAAAATGAATAGGAATGGCTCATATATTTGGGACTTAGGAGGGTGAGCCTACTCTTAAGAAGGACGAGGAGACAGGTGCTGGTCAGCAATGTGACAAAAATTTATATCCACACAGCCTGTAAGCTCGTCTGCAGCCTTCAGGTACCTTGACGTGTAGAGGAGAACACTGTCCCATTGCCAACACTGAGGAAGGATTCAGCTTCTATTCCAGTCAGCTTTTGTACATGGCACAAGGTGGTGGAGGCACCATCTTGTCCTTTCCTTCAGGCAGTGCAATGTCTTGGACCAGCCTTGTGTGGAAGGAAATGGTTGTTTTAAAGGAAAGTGAGATAACTTGCATCCTCATTACAAATTAAACCCGAGTCCTGCCAGGTAGGAGAACTTAAATTCAGGAAGACTTAGTGTGCTCGAACTTGTTAAGAATTCTGTTTTTAGTGCGCACAATCATAGCCATGTCCCGCCCTCTAGATGGGACACAGCAGTTAGAGATACACTGCTGTGTCTTTTGGCTGTTTTATTTGATTACTTGTAGCTAATAGCCATTGATAGATCTATGAACGTGTTTTATCCTTTAAAATAACAGCTATGTTTTAATCACGATTCTAGTAGTAGTAGACTAGTAGTTTCCAAACATCCATATGGAGACTGTCAAAATCGTCTGCCCCGCAATAGCTACCAGTGTTTTTAAGTGGAGAGCTTCCTTGAACTTTCTTGGCTACCCTGCTGTGGAAGTAACTGTGGCAATATAGAATGATCATTCCTTCCAGTGGCAGAAGCAATATTTCAGCTTTCAATTTTTAATGCCAAAGCTTAACCCGGAGCTATAAATGTTACGATTTGAGTTAAACATTAGTGTAGCGGTAGATAAACACAAGTTCTGTGTTGCCGCTAGCTCTGTTCTCGTGGTTTCCCTCATTTAGCAGCACTGATGTGAGTTCAGTCTCAGGCTGAATTTTCACCAGGTTCAATTTTTCAGACAGAAACCAGTAATTTCCATGGCGTTGTAATGTCTCCCACATTTTTTTTAATTCACATGTAGATTGTGAAAAAGAATTGTACCTCAGCTGCCTCCTCCTCCTCCTTCGACTTGTAGATGGAGCCATCCAACCAGGGACTGTGCAGCAGATGGAATGGTGTCACCTCACTGCATAGCAAACCACATGTGTCTGTATCAGCAAATTGCTGAAAAAGGAGTGCCATTTTCAGGCACTGCTGAAACTAATTTGTCCAAAAAACCCAAGTCCTTTTAGTTTGGATCTAATTCTGAATTGTTACATCTGACACTGTTTGATCTACCATTTTGTAACTTGCTGGTTGGATGGAGCAATGGGAATTGTTGTCCAACTCCTCAGGACAAGGGAAGGCTGCCACAGGTATAGCAAGAAGCAAGCGGAAATTATATTGGAGCATCAAGGAAATAAGGGATTATGCCATAGGAAATGGTGATGGCTAATCTGTTGTCAGGGTTAGGTGGAAGAAGCACAACTCAATCTTGGTCTACAATGAACGGGTCAGGACTCATAGGTCAGTCACACCATGATCTAACGTAGATGGTGTTACCTGGGTTGGTGCTACTGCTGTCTTTGTTTTGTCTTGCTTTTTGAATGAGAAGGAGGGAAAACGGAAGCGGAGGAAGGCACAAGAAGATCATTTTTATCATTCCGTAGAAGTGAACATTTCAGTGACTGCTTGTTCTCCAGGAAAGAAAAGAGAGAAAAAGCAGCAGTTGCCCACCTCCCCTTTTTCGCACAACTGAGAAAACATCAGGAGTCCAAATCCAGGCCCTATTCTAGGCCAGTTGTTTGTTGGTGGGCCATAGGGTTTTGTATGGATAAAGTCCCAGCCTCAGCAGCTGATAGCTGGAGAAGGGCGAGTTTCCAAATCTGGCACAATTTCCTTTTTAACAACTCCAATGCTATGTACCTGGTCTGCTATTTAAGCTTAGTGATGCTTAAACAGCAGTATGGCGGTTTGGTGTGGGGGACTGTCTGAGATGGAAACTTTCAGAATAACTGGTGCATATACTTCTATATCAGGAATGGACAATTTGGGTGAGTCCAGGGGCCAGTTTTCTCAATAAACTGCAAGAGAACAAGTTCAGCTGAGATGTTAAAGTACACTGAGAAGATCTGGTTCACTTTTTCAGAAACACTGATGTCCAATAAATATATTTTTTTCTCCATTGTAATTTAGTAAATAATTGATCTTCCTTTCCACAGGCATCACTCCTGCAGGCCAAGAGCTGTGAAATGTGACACGTCTAAATTTTAAACAGAAATCACTTCTTTGGCTCAGAAAGAGCTTTTCCACCCATTAATAACAGGGAAAATTAATGTTCGGCCTGCAGTAAAAGAGATTAAACTGTGTACCCTGTGGATGCCTGACTGCACCTCTAACAGAGCTGAAATTCCTCTGGTTAGTTAAATGTGGTATATTGAAATACGATGGTGGTCTTGAGTTAATAGTTAAAGAAGTTTAAATTGGAATTTTCTCCGCAGAAATGTTTTCCCATTTATCAGAGTAAGTGGGCAGGCAAAAGCAAAGCAAACACAACTTGCTAGATATTTGGGAAGCCTCAATAATGCTTCACAGATTAAGCAACCCATCATCTACTACATGATATAAAACCTGTGCTTTATCACATTATTTTAAAAGAAACCACAACGATTAATATTGTGGCACCTTGAAGTCTAATCAGATTTGTCTGACATAAAGTTTTGTAGAATGCAGCCCATGACTCAGAGGCATCTAAGGAACTAGGACCCAGTCCATGAAAGCTTATGCCAACAAAGACTTGTTAGTCTTTAAGGGACCACAAGGCATACCATTGTTTTGCTGCAACAGACTAATATGGGAACTCCCCTGGATGTTTCTGTTACTTTTGTGAGCAGTAGATAGGCAACGGCAGGTATTCCTGGAAATTAAACGTTTCTGCACTACCAGAGCTGTTGGGCAGAGAAGAAAGTTACATGCTCTTGCAAATGGGACAGCCCAGTCTTCTCATAGTCTAGAAGTCCAATAATGTCAAGAAGTCTGTCTGATCATGTTTTTGCATTCTGAAGACCTACATTTGCTACCTTTGCTCTTTGTGATCTTTTGACACTGAAGAGGAGCATACCAAGTTCTTTGCTAGCCTCTTGAACTTTCATTTCTTATTCCATTGACTGGATCATCAGTCACCATCATCTTTCTGATATGATCCTCATTCTTGATAGGGTTATATAGGAAGGTAGATTAGAGACCCAGTCTGCAAACTTGGCCACCTCACTACTTATCCCTGTCTTCAGGTCATTTATGAACAGGTTGAAAAGCACCGGTCCCAGGACAGATCCCTGGGGCACACCACTTTTCACCTCTCTCCATTGTGAAAATTGCCCATTGACACCTACTCTCTGTTTCCTGGTTCTTAACCAATTCTCAATCTATAAAACGACCTGACCTCTTATCCACTGAATGTGGAGTTTTATCATCAGCCTTTCTAGAGGGTCCGCATCAAACACCTTCTGAAAATTGCTTTTTCATTACCTCACCACATTGGTGAGTTGCCTATTTTGTGTGTGACTTGTTCATGCAACGGCGGGTTACAGTAGCTTCCACGCACTGTGTCTGTGCTTGAGCAACAAAGGCTTCAAAATCAAATCTTCAGTATTTTAAATATAGTTTTCTAAAATCTAAGACAATGTTTCCCAGGCTTCTGTTTGAACAGTCATGCTTTTTCTTTGAATAAAAACTTTTGACATACTTTATACTGACATACAAAAGAGTTTACTTTTAGATCATGTAAGAGTAAAATGTCTATAAGAAGAATCCTGCTGAATTAGACCCCTAGTCCACCTGGTTTCCAGCAGTGTCAAACCAGATGCTCCATTGAGCATGGCATAAAGGCACTGTGACAAATAGCCTTTGAACTTGATGATTCTGTAGAGTCTTCATGATTAATGACCACCTTAGTCCTCCATATATTTGTCTCATCCACCATAAAAGCAATCCAAGCTACAGACCTATGGAGAAGGACTGTATGAATTCAGTACATGTCATGTGAGGAACGTTCTGCCCTCACTGGAGCCCATTCATGCCTCTTTCTGAGGGCAACTACTTCTGCATCATGGGTAATGTCCCATGTTATTACAGACAAACACAGCAATAAAGAAGTGTTAAATCATACTACTTGGGAAGCAGCAAGGCCAGAGTGGTAAATTGCGGTAAAATGTACTTCTGCAGGTAGGAAGTTTGGACTAGGTGGAGCTTTGCTTAAGTAATTTCTCACTGTGTACAAGTAGTCATTTTATAGCATGCACAGTTTGGAAGCAGCTGCTTTAAGGAAACCATTTGCAGAGCTTTGAACATGTTGAATTCTTGACTCTGTGATTATATAGATGGCCTTAGAGGTGCAGGGAAGCCTGTTTTTCTTTCCCAAAGTACTTGCGTCTTGCTGACACAGATCTTGTCAACTGCTCTGCAATTAGAGAGGTGTTATAAATAGGATGTACCAGAGATGTCTGAGCTGTGTTGGTTATAGATTTCTTTCTTTCTTTCCTTTCCTCTCTCTCTCTTTTAACGGCAAATACCCAGCTGAGATTTTCTACCCTTTAATTTTGCCTTCTTAGGCTAACCAACTGACGCCTAGTTGAAAAGACTTATGTTGCTACATGGCCGCAGAAGCCGTTGTTAGCCGTCTCCATCTCACTCAGGTCCTGGAGCCCTTTCTGCGTCTCATCAGCAACTTTAATCCCACCCTTGAGGGCCAACCTCATCTATCAAGGAGAAAAGAGGGGAGGAAGCTCTCAAGTAAACATACAGCAGTGCCTAAACTCCTAATCACTCACAGCTTCCGCTTCCAGGCCCTATAATTAGAAGTTCTTCTTTTTTCCTTGTATTCCCAGTTGACGCAAATTCTTTTTGTGGCTTGGCACCTCTTTTAGGGCGTGGGTTTGAGTTTATGGCGAGGCCGGAGTCTGGTTTAGTCTTCTTGATACTGCAGAAATAGCTCTTAAGCCACAGTCTACATCTGTGCCCATTTTTCCCTTTTATGTATATCTCCTCTGTATTCCCCCTATCCACCTCTCGGACCTAAAAGCAGCTTCTTTTCTCCTCTGCAGAACAGTATGTTTTCTTTGTTTTTTAAATAGTAAATTAAAGTAAATGAACTGGTCCTCTGTAACAAACACAATGTGATTTTTTGATACAACAACAACAACAATAGTGTGCCATCAAGTCAATTCCGACTTATGCCAACCTTTTCCAGGTGTATTGATTCCTCCCAAGAGAGCTGTCGCCATCTTTGGTGTGATCTGAGAGTTGAAACCTGTTATAAATTGAACTTATCTTGCATACTTGAAACAGTATCATAGTATCTGCATAACTGCTCAGTTAATAAATTCTCATCGAGGTATTACACAGATGCAAGAATTTGAAACACTTACTGATGTTATCTAGGTGGGTGAGTGGCAGTTTCAAAAATAAGCAGGAAAGGCTGGAGAATGAATTCTTGATTATTCCCATCTGCAATAAAGTGCTCCAAAAGCACACCACCGGGCATTGTGTGTTATGGAGAAAGATATGGCTTTCTCTAAACATAGCACCAGATTAAGAGATACTGGGAAATGGGGTTGAAGATGATGAGGTGTATCCCAAGGTGCCATATATTATTGACTGATTTCCCAATAAACCCCCAGTACCTGGAGCTTCTGGATCTGTTATGCAGATCAAGGTTAAGTTCATGTCCCAGCTAGACTCAATGCTCAGTGGATAGCATGGCAAATACCCACCTAGAACCTTTCTTTTTTCATGGGAATGAAATTAAAGTAGAATTGCTTCTAGTAGAACAGAATGATATAAAAGGTGGTCAGCTAAATCAAACTAGGTTTTCTTCTCATTAGCCTAGATGTTTTAATCGTCTGACTGTGTTTAAGATGACTTTCTATGACTGTGGAAGTTTGGCATTATGTTCTTTTGTATGAATCTAGTGAAACACATTAACAATCTGAGGTGCATCTGGTGGGCATGGGAGAAAGTACCATTTCACTTGTGGCATTCAGACAGTGCAACAGTCTCCTTAGAAGGTACATCTGGTCCCATCATGGCCTGCCGTTCAGATATGTCTCCTGCTATGAAGACTGCAGTGGAGTCTTCTACTAGTAGCAGTGAAGCCATTCAACCATGTTACCTTCACTAACATCTACCTTTTTTTACAATGATTGAAACTGCAGCTGTTATACTGTTGTTGTTGTTGTTGTTGTTAAACTGCTGTTGTCCTACCTTGTATGCACTCAGTAGATGCAAACTGCTGGAATAATTAAAGAGGAAATTAACTCAACATTTTAAAATACTTAAGCATTATAGTTCTGTTGTGCACTCATCTACTCAACTCTGTTGGCTTCAGCAGGAGCATTCAGGAGTTAAAAAGTCCAAAGTACTTCTGCTGCTTGAGAGCCAAAATGAGCAACTTAAATAGTTGAGCCACAAAAGCTGGAAACCAAAACTTCACAGTGAGAAGTAACGAGAGATGGAAAATAGCATATAAAAAGAGAAATATATACACATCTGTGTGAAAGGAGATGAACATTCCAAAACCTCAGTGATTTATTATTTTGAATAACAATGTGGAAAGTGTGTGTGTGCGTGCGTGCGCACACACACACGTGTTAAAATCAGCCTTCCTTGCTTTGGTGTCAAATGGCCATGCTACCTGGGGACGATGGGTATCTCAATCCCACCCATTTGGATAGCCCTAGGGTAAAGCCTGCCCTATGACCTGAGAGACTAGAATCACTTCTACTCGTGCTGTGTTGTTTTCCTAGTAGTTTTGAGGATGCCATGTTGGCAAAGGGAATTAGAAGCACTGTGGTTCATGTTGTGTTGTATTTCTGACTAGTTTAGGCTTGTAACTTATATCTGAGCTCATTTCTCAGATGATAGGGCAGGATTCACCAATTTAGTGCTTTTGCGTCTTCCTGTTTGTCACCTGATGGCCTCAGTTGATAAGCCCTATTCATTTCCTACTCTTGGACATTATCATCTAAGAATAAGAACGGTCTTTGCCTTATTTGATGCAGCATTGCATTGCAGTCTCATTGTTGGTCTGTCATCCATGCCGACCATAAAGACATCTTTAGTTAGCATCGCTGCAGAACAATCCTTCTGCCATCTTGCCCTACATTAACGGTCTTCTTTAGTTAGTTTGTTGTCAGCCTTAATTTGTGACCTTAGCTGCCATAGTGGCCCTAAAGATTGATATGGTCTCTGTCAGTGCTGTGCCCTTAGGTAGTAAAGCAGCATGGGTCCCAGATGGATTTGGATCAGAGCTGAATAGTGCATTGGATGAGATCTGTAAATGGAACAATGCAGGAGATTGAACAAAAAATGAGGGCTGGAATCAAGATCAGGCTGTGACCTGATCCAGAAAGTGTTCTGGAGCCCTACTCTGAGAAGCACTCCATATTTGCCTGTAACACTGTGCTGGATTGCAGCCAAGATTTAGGGTAAACCCTTGTCTGATGAAAAGTCTCTTTTTCAGACATGGTGACAAACAGCCGATTTCTCTGTTAGCCAGGCAAAGGGCCAGATCGGATGCTGTCCATCTGTCTGTTGGAAAAAGGATTCCTTTCCCTCCTGCAGTTGCCATATCACTGTTCATCTCTTTACTCTTTCAGCAAGCAGAAGGATTACTGTTGAAACCATTAAAAAAGACTAAGAAGAAAGAAACATCCATGTGTTAGAACTGAAACTTGGTGTGCCATATGGATTGAGTTATACATCCAAGCACATTTTGCTTCCTTGAGTCAAAGAGGTGTAACACATTTCATACAAATGGCACTAATATAAATATACTCCTTGAAAAGTCAGCCTTGAGTGAGAAGTGAATCAAAGATGGGCTTCATTTTTGTGACTAAGCCATTACATTTGCCTGATTTGCATATGCAAATTAAATTATGTATCTGCAACATTGTATGACGTACACTGGCTCTAGAATTAAGGTTAGTCTGTGTGCAGGATTTAGTATACTATGAAAGATTTGCAAAGAAAGAGAGAGAGATTCTCACACAGACATTTATTTATTTATGGGAAATGTCCTTATACTGAGACAACCTGTTAGTTCATGTAGTTCAGAATTTTCTACACTGGGCCCTCCTGATGCCACTGGACTCTAATACTCACCAGCCCTCCAGCTTGACTCCATAATGAGACATGATGAGCGCAGTCATTCATTATTCTTGGAGATGCAGAGGTTCCCATTTGGGCTGACTGTCAGTGTTTCTCCAGAATTGCACAGAGAAATCTTTCTTAGCCCTGCTGCGGAGATCAGGTGCAGCGTCTAAGCCTTTTACATTTCATTCGCATGTTCTACTCAATGAATTATAACCTTTGATTCTTTGTGCCTCAGACATCTCATATTTCTAGCATTCATTGAGATATTGCGCCCTGCCAGGAGAAGAATTTCACGAGGTACAGTCTTTTTACAGCCTAGCGGACCATCCTTTCCATTCTTGCATTGAGATCCAGCATTTATACAAGTAAAGTGGGGCCATTTTCCGTCTCCGTCTACCCACTTCTTCCACCCTGCCTTGGTTGAATCACCACATGGAAGAAAGAAAACGGTACTGAATGTTCTTCCTTTGATGTGGGTGGCCCCAATCTGACGCCTAGAGAGTTCCTTAGCGCATAAGTTTAATGGCTTGTATGTATGTTGTTTGAAGGTTGTCCACTTTTAATTCCAGGAAAGCAGCAGCTCTCTCTCTCTCTCTCTCTCTCTCTCTCTCTCTCTGTGTGTTTCCCCCCCCCCCTAAACAGAATAAGTGAGAGTTTGAGTACATATTGTATCCCAAAAATAGGACACGGCTGACCGAAACAGTTCTGTAACTATGCCCAAAGTCTGTCTTTGTGTCCGATGAGAGAAAGGCGCATCCAGGTTATCTAGGATGGGATTGTGAACAAAGAGCATCAGGAGTTTCCAAACCTCATTCCTACCGCACTGGTGGAGGTTAAAAAAAAAAAAAAGGCTATCTAGTGCCGTCTTTGCTGTATCCCAGACCCGAGCCAATGAGAACTAATCCAGGCCTTGTCTGCGTTGTTTTTCCTTCTGTTTCTCAGCCTTCCTTCTGATGGAAATGATGGCAGAAGAGCTTTTGAGAGAGGGGGGAAGAATTTGGAGAGTCTGTTAATATGGGTATAGATCTCATGGCAGCCAAAGGTAACATCTTAAACAATGAGCTTGGCTCACAGACTTATTTGAGGAGGAGGCAGTCAGACATTTCCAGATTTCTCTTGGCTGTGAAGCTGGTTCCTCAGTCTCCCCAAACGGTTTTTCCAGTCGATTCTTAAAATCGTGCCTTTTCCCTAGGCCTCCTTCATCTTGCCCAGGTTAGAATCAAGACTGCGCCTGTGTGCAGACGTGACGATTCTTCTCATTTTTAAAAAACAAAATCAGAAGACTACTTGTGTGTGTGGTGGGCGGCTTTTCAACAGGGCAGTAGCAGGGTGGGTGCAGTTTTATATGCTTTGCCAAAGGCAACATGAATTTCTTTGCCAATGGAAAGTGATTCTCTGACAAGCTTCCTGCGGTTCACCCCCCCCCCCAAAAAAAACCAACCCACACAGGGCAAGAAATCAAGCTTGGAAGACCCACCAAATTCCGTCAGTTAAGAAGGAACATTGTCTGTGAATTTTGTCTCTCTGTGTGTCTTGTATCGATACTACTTAAGGGAATAAACTATCCAAGGTGGTGATTTATACAATTTCTATGCAGAAATCTAGAACTGTAAGTGTGTGCCACCCCCACCCAGGGCATGGGTAGCGAGGAGTCTCTCCTCAGCCAAGGGCTCCATAAATTCGAGGCTCCTAGGGCTGCTAAAACTAGACTTTATTAAAAAGGGGAAACAGGTATAAAGAAAGGTTGGGTGCCAGCTGCACCCCATGCTGCTAGTCCAGAGGGCTCCTGACCCGACCTTACTGGCTCCCCAGCCAAGTCTAGACTTCACCCAAGCCTGAGTTCCACTCTCTACACTCGGGCTGCCCATGCTGCTTGGTTGATGCCAGGCCTTCCAAAACAAGCCAAGCTAACTAGCACCCTTTAAGGAGGGTTTTAATACCTGGACAGTCACAAGTTCCTGGGACCCCCAAGTCCTTCCTGCCAGTGTCTCAAGAGCTCCTTCTGGTGCTTCTTCCTCCAGTGCCTCTGTTGAGTCTAGGTGGGGCAAAGATGCCTAGCTGGGCTCCATGGCCTTAGAGGGGTCAGGGGTGGGATCAGACTGAAGATGGTGTAGCTCCTCACACCCTCATCACTTTGCCACTTCAACCTGGACCCATACCATGATCTATGGGTTCTGTGCTGCCAGGACACTTGTCTTTCCCCAGGTCACAACACGACTCCAGCTCTTCCTCCCTTAAATTGGGTTTTCAACTGGGCTGAGTCTCTGTCCCCTCGCCCAGGTGTGGTCCATCTGCCTCCTGCTTCTTTTTTCCCACCTGGGTCCTCCATCTTCTTCTGTGCACTACCCTCCTGGCACCTACCTGGTAGAGCTCCTGACCCTCCAAGGGGCACAAGGTGAGGGCAGACAGCCTGCTAGGGACCCCCAGAGCAGCCCCCTTAAAGCAGGTGCTCATGACGACTAACCCCAGAACCAGAGCCAGCCCTTTCCATGCAGGAGAGAACTCTATGCAGTCAACACTGTACTCCACTGTAGATGTCACTCTACCCTGTATGCATTGCATGGGAAAATCATTACTGCCTAGGCTGGCTAGCTTTCTTGGGAATTTGTTTGCCGTTATTGATCTCCTTGTTGAGAAAGTTCATTGACAAACTTAGCAAAGGATTTCCTTGAATGATTAAATTCTACTAAATAAATTATGCAAGCCAGAGAAGTTTGCAGGAGCGCTAATTCTGTTGAAGGCACTGTCCAGCTCTATTAAGATTCACAAAGCTTCTCAGGACAGGTTGCTTTAACTGCAGAGGCACAAACTGGGGGAATGTAGGAATGGTCCCAAATCTCTTTGACTTGGCTGCCATGTCTTTGCACCCTGGCAGATTTTTGTCTGGGAGGGGAAAGGGAGAGGAGAAAAGAGAAAATTGCAAGCTTTTTGCTCCTTGGGGAGAAGGGGGAAGTTGTGGATGCCAAATACAAACAGTCTAAGAATGGTTTTCTAAAGCAAAGCCAGTAGCAATTTTGTGCCTCCCAAAGGGCCTGACAACTTGGTTTCCCTCTGCCCAGTAATTATGTTGCATTTGGACGAGAGACTAAACACATTCTCAGAGAGGACGGAAAGGAAGACTGATTGAAGCCCTGGCTTCGAGGTGAGGCTTGACATGGCTTGAGTAGATAAATCATCCATCACCGCTCTCTTGCTTTCGCAGCTTTCACCTTTTTGCCAGGAAATGTCCACAGTTCCTACCAGAAGGAAGTCTTTCATGTGTGTGCTGAAATTTTGGACGGCACGTTCTCTTTGCTCCACTGCACCACTAGTGGAGCTAGGAAATGCGCATCTTGAGAATTTCGTTTTCTAAGACAAAAACCAAAATTAAGTCAGACCTGAAAAATCTAAATCCATCTTGTTGGTTTCTTACATGGAAGTGGTAAGCGCTTGGGAACTTAGCTGCACTGAGCGCAGCAGGACCTACCGCTCAATAAGTATCCACTGTTAATCAGCTTACCTCCAGCATTTTAAAGGTGTCCTTAAGCAACACATGGATAATAACCTCAGGTCTCATACACTCGTTACCTTCTCAGTTCTATCTTCTCCTTTATTCAGAGCTTTAAAAGTGAGTAGGCACTTTAAAAGGTTTTAAAGTATTACATATATAATATCCAAAAATATTTCATAAGTTCTGTTGTCCTTTCCAAGACAATGAAAGTTCTAGTCTGCTTACTGAATGAAGAATGGAACTGAAATAAACTATGCAAAAAGAACCTTAAGCAAATTGTTTACAAGTTTGTGACACAGGCCTTGATTGCAGACTTCTATTTGGGGTGTCAGGTCAGATCCAAAAAATATATGTACTTGTTCAGACTACTTTCAGGACAACTAAATGTCAATACATGTTTTGTGTGTCTGTCTTCTCTTAACCTGTTGTTTCCTTTCTTCCAGGGATGCTTCTAGTCACGGCAGATACACTTGGCCATGATTTCCATGTCTTCCAGATTCTGACCCACCCTTCATCATCTTCACAAAGTGCCGTCCATCACTTGTACACATTACACCGAGGGGAGACAGAAGCCAAAGTGAGTTGCAAAAGAAACTACTAAATGTGTTCTTAAATCTAACTTGGCAATGAGGAGCATGGGTGGCCTTGGAAAAAGCTTGTCTCACAGTTATGTCCGTGCAAGGCCACTTATGATGGCTGTGGGTGTTCCTCTAACAGGCTTAGGTGTACATGTGCATTTTAACAGGAGACTAAAACACGGCTGCAAATACTTCTAAAACCAGCAAGTGGCTATTTGCAAAATGTTTTGAATTGGGTTGGACCTTTCCATTGTAAGAGGGCTGAAATGCCAAGATATTAAATTCATGGACATGGAGGTCTGGAAGGCAAAGTTGTGAGACCTGCTACATGGGATAAATTTGACGGCCTTTTTTCTTACTAGACAATTTATCTCAGAGTGCTTGCACAATGAAACTGTTACTAGTAGTGGCAGGTCCTGAATGGCAGATACACAATGTAGAGTCTCTTGCTGTTTGTGTAAAGTTAAACAATTGCAAAATGCCTCTGAGAATCCAGTGAAAGGTGTTGCCATTGATTGCAATTCTCTGATTGCTTTCTGAGGAGTTAAGCCCCAGTGAAATAAACAGGATTTTTCCTTTCTGATTGCTCTTGTGTCGAATGACATTGTCAGGGTGGCAAGTTGTGTCTTCCTGACCTAGCATTGAGTGACTTGGGGAAATTAGCATTTTGGCTTGAGCTTGGGAGCAAATAGACAGTTCCTGTAGTGGTGCAGGATGAGTACTGTATTGGGTTGCTGGACCTACCCAAACAAGTTAGCAACTGCATATTCTGCCAGATAGATTCCAGTCTGTTTTCAGAGGAGCCCCATGTAGGGAGCGTTACTAACGTTTAGTCTGGGAGTGGCTAGCTACTGTTGATTTTTAAAAAAATGCCTGACTACTGACTGGTCATTTGTGCCTCCATAGGCAGAGCTAGGTACCCAAGATCACTCAGACTGCAAACCTTCAATGGGAAGGCAACTCCATCAAGAACCATTGCAAACCTCTGTTGAGACCAACAGTCTTTAAAAAGCAACCATTTTATCTGGATTAAGTTTTACCTTCTCAGTCATTCTCCAATTAGGAATTTTCACTGCCTCTTGGGAATTACCAGTTTAGAAACCAGAAATAGAGCTTGGCGTTGTACATACACATTGATGACACCTCTGCCCAAACGTACAAATAACTTCCTGGAAAACACTTTGGGTTTGAATGAGCCCAGGTTCAGTACATTTTGTGTCAAGGCTGAACTGGAAAATTAAGTGTTTGCTTTAACTTTGTCCCAACTTTCTCCCACTGAAATAGCTGGTATTTGAAATGCTGAACTTTGGCTGTGAATATTCACCTTTTTCCTCCTAATCCTGTTCAGTGTCGTTGCCTGACTGTTGCAGGCAGTGACACGTTAGTGAGATAATTAGACCTGGCCCATCAGGGGTCTTGTAGTGAATGGCCTGATGTCACTGAGGGCAGGAGAAGTCAAGTGAAGCTGAATTAGAACAAGAGAAGGCCATGTAAGTGGGTTGGTGTGTTCTTCAGACATGTAGAAAAATCATCAAGGAAAGGGAAATGTAGTTGCCAGTGTTCACAAAAAGCTGTGGGCTGTATTGGCTTGTCTATAATTTATTTAAATATATGCAATTTTAAGTTGGCCCAAAGACTGGGGTTGAGAATGAACTTTACACCAGTTGAGATGACAATAAGAGGTAAGCATATGTATGCCTAAGCTACTCTGAAACCAGCCATGTTGGCACCCTAGTTGACAAAAGGTATATGTTTGGGTTTTACAGCACTCTCCCCCTCCAACACTCTTGAAGATGTCTGGCAACCATGCCAAAGTTGTGGTTGAAATTGCCAAGGACATCCTATCATTTTGAACATTTATGTAATTGCATGTATGTGTTTTTAGCTCCTGCGTGTAGCAAAGTACATCCACCTCTGCAGTGAGAAAAACAGGGCATTGACAATGCCTTGTGCTGCAAACAGCTTGTGTAAACTGTTGTGTGACAGGCAAGGATTTTTGAGGCTGTGTGTTCAGTCCAAAGTCTATAATTCTTAGCATCGGGTGTCTCACTGTTGCCACTGCTGTATTTACATGCAACGGTGCTTTATAGACAGACTCACACATAATTGGATGTGCAGGAATCGTGAGCCGTGTGTAGCTGCTGCTCAACAGAGTTGATGTGGATCGTGGGCCTTAATATACTTTTCCATTCTTCCCAAACTGAGACTGGGCCACATATGTCTCTTCTGGTTTTGGTGGCTATAACTCTCCCTAAAGGTTGAGAGTTATTTGGCAGCTTTCTGTGAAAGGTGGTGTTCTAAATATGCCTTTAAAGATGAAGTGGTGGAATTTGACAAGGGGAAAAAAAGGCTTTTCCATAGCCAGTTAGTTGTACTATTTTTACACCCCACTGTATATCTGGCAAGCCTCTAAGAGTGACCTACCGATGCTTTTAAAAAGAAGACAAAACAACCCCCACTTCTATTTACATTCTTAAAAGACACAATCTGAAAAAGATGCAGAATGAGAGAATATGGGAAGAAATAAGAAGAAAAAGGATACTCTGGAACAGGTTTTTAACATTATGAGGTTTCTGAACTTGGTGGAATGGCTGCTGGGTAAAAGCTGGAGAGACGTGGAGTCTTGATGGAGCTGTTGCCTGTCATCTCCAAAGAGCAGGGGTGGTCCTGCTTTCCCCATAAGCAATACTGAGGAAGGTTGTTTGCTAAGGAGTCAAAGCTGAAGAACAACGCACAATACCACACGGGATCTAAGAGGACACATTTGCTTAAAGTAAAACTCCCATCCAAACAGGGAATCCTTTTCTAGGCTTCTCTGCAGACCCAGGTGAGATAACCCCAGATGCCTTCCTGCACCGCCAGCCTTCCTCCCAACTACTGCCACTGTGACCACTCCAGGAGGCCTGCCCTAACATCTCTCAATTACACCTTATGACCGGCGGCTCAATAGCCAGTGTGGGTGGATGGGGTCACTTCAGAGGCTAAGAACCCTTTGTTGTCCAGAAGGATGCCCCAACCTGCAGTTTTGGTTGGCAGGATAGGAATTAAGAATTCTCTTCCTGTCTCTTGCTCTTCTAAAAAAACCCCCATTCTCCAGTATTGCTTCACAGTGAAGATCTGCTAGCCGGGATATCTAGATGTACATTGGCCATTAAATGAATATTTTGAGCCTCATACCTTGCCGTTCCAAACCCCCCCCCCCCCCAATGTATGTGGAAACTGGAATGCTTGAAATGCCTTGTATAGGTGCTGAGCATTGTGATTACTAGGTAAAGGAAGCACACCATGTTCTGGAGGTATGCTGTCTTCCTCTGTAAACAGATAAAAGGTTTGGTTCTTGGCCCAACTGCACTTGTCTCTTTGATCTTTGAGTGTAAACACACACACACACGCGCACACACAACGTTATCTCAGCCCCAAGCAAATAAACGCAGCGATAACAAGGCAGGCTGGTGGCCAGAAAACCTGTGTAATCTTTTTGCCATCCGACTCCTGCTTATTCTGACTCTCCAGCTGTTGTCACAAGCAAGATCGCTTGAGCCTCCTCAAACAGAGAGGGCCGTGTCATCGTGCCGCTGGGTTCCCCTGAAAGGTGGTGCTATTTTCTCAGTCTGTACAAGATTGTTTTCCCCTAACACAAACTCTGTCAAAAGTATGTTTAAGGTGAAGCCTCAGGTACTGACTTGGGTTGTTTGTGATTCATTATTTCCTTTTTTTTTTCCTTCTAAGTATTAGGTTTTACAGGCTATGAGTTGGTGGAGATGTGTCAACCCTGCACAGGGAGGAGGAATCAGTGAAGGACAAATCCCATCTCAAGCCTTATTGGCATTTCCAATGTTGAACCAGTTGAACTAGCTAATGCCCTTGTAAACCAAATATTGCTTTCACCATTGGGATTCAGAATTTTTGTCAGGAGCTGACGGAATCTGACAGCCAATGGCTGCTTTGAAGGTGAACCTTGAGAGTTAAATTTATATATGACTCTAGGGTGTTTTCCCCCAGCTTGGAAGAGGAGAGGTTAATGGAAAGGAACATGATCAGATTTGCTCTGTTTGTCTACTAGCTGCTCCTGGCCTTCCTTTAGACCAGTGGTTCCCAACCTTGGGTCCCCAGTTGTTCTTGGACTAAAACTCCCAGAAGCCACTAACTGTGTTGGCCAGGATTTCTGGGAGCTGTAGTCCAAGAACATCTGGGGATCCAAGGTTTGGAACCACTGCTTTAGACATACTGGCTGGCCATGATCTGCAATCATCTCCTTCCTGGTGAACAAAAGAAGTCTTGACAAATTTCTCATTTTATCTGCTTTGACTTGTCTCTTTTGCACACGAAAAAGATTATGAGTATTCAAAATACTTTGAGGGGACACCACAAAGCCATTGTTTGTTGCTCACATTGGGGTGGGGTTGATGATAAAAGGCAAGAACTATAATAATTGGCTGGTGTCCCTTTAGCCATTCTCAGGAAAAGGTAGGATGGTTGATCAAGACTCAACCCTTCAGATGATTCCCAGCCTTGTGGCAGGGACAATCATTTGCTCCTCTTTTCAGCTCCCAAGTTGGATCTTGGCCCTGTGCTGCTAAGGTGCTGCTTCCCAGCATTGCTCTTTAATCGGGGTTCCACATTCCCACACAGTGGAAGAGGGATGCTGTGGACCTCTGATGAGTGTGGAACCCTGGTTCAAGAGTCCTGTGAGTGACCGAAGGCTATCTTGAAGGAGCCAAGAGCTGTGCTGGAGGCCCAAATAAGAAGCACACAAAGCTAGACTGAGTATTTGAGATATGGGAAGCCTTGTGATACAATACTTTTGTTTAAGGCACGTGCACACACACAAACAGACATACACAGGCATGCCACCACCACCCTGTTCACTTTTACCAGTCTAATGTCTTTGGTGAAGCACGGAATGTGACATAGCATCTCCCTCGCCCCAGATTGCCTATGTAGCAAACAGATCAGTCTCCCCAACCCCAGCCTGATCCTGCAGCACTCGGACCATCTCTTCTTCCCATTGGTATCTTCTTTCTTGTAATTGACATGAGAATAAAACTTTAAACGGTGGTTTCTAAATGTACTCAGTGTCGTGTTACTCAATAGGCCCGTGATTGCCGAGTGTATCTTTTCACTGATCTTTAACGGAAAAGGTAATTCTATAATAAGCAGAGCTAGCTGGGCCCGCAAAAGCGCTTGTCTCCACTGTGTCTTAGAAACGGCCTAAAAAAGGCGGAGGCTATGTATCCGCAATTTATGTTAGGTGATGTTTACTATTCCTCTGAGCTTAACGCTAGAAACACTTACACCTGAAAATCCTCTTGCAATACTTGAACAAAACTCTCACACCAAATGCTTCTGCCGCTGGGGCCAAGGACAGATAATCTGGAAACAGCATCTTTTACCAATGGACTCCATTGTGGATAATGTCATCCATGGTCCCAGAATCAATTCTGAAGCTGCACCTTGTTTAAGGAAGCATAGTTACCATCATCATGAACACCATGGGAGCCAACTTTCCAACTCCACTTTTTCCAGGCCATCGTTCTGAAATACCTCCTGAAGGAGACCAACTATATAAAGAAGGATTTTAATACGTATGTATTCCTGGATTAAAGGATTTTCCTTTAATGTAGGAATACATACGTATGTACACGCATGCATGCATGCATGCATACTTTATTATGGTCAGAGAATAAATAATGTGATACAGAATAAAAGAAATAAGCAATGTACAGTATGGAAAGCAGTGTGTAGTAGGGTTCTGATGACATTTTAAAAAAACAATAATTTTGCATTTTAATTGATTGATTAAAGATTTTATCCCCTGACATTTCCAGATAGGACTGGGAAATAGCCCTGCTTGAAACCCTTGGGAGCCTCCACCAGTCAGAGTGGGCAGGACAGAGCGGCCAGTGGTCTAACTTAGTATAAGGCCTCCTCTTTTTGCTTTATTTATTTTTTATTGAAGTGTTTTACATATACTCTCCAGTCAACTTGTGTATGTATTTTGGAAGCAATGCATTGGAAAAATAATAGCCATTATATTCAAGAGTCCTGTCACATTTTGGTCCATGCCGTTGGGAAAAAGAAGTTTCTAAATGCTAGTTTTGCCTTCCCAGCTTCTGAGCTGTGCCTGGGCTTATAGGCTCTGTCTGGGTAAACTGACCCTTGGATTGTTGTGTTATCAGAAGCTGATGTCCCCAGAGCGATTAACAAATCTGAGAGGGGGATGAAATTCCATGCGGTGTGCTTTTTACACTGCCTGTGCTTCTCCTCAGGTTTGTTTTTGAACATAGGACCTCTGTTTCCATTTCAGCACTTGCAAGTTGGCGTCACCTTTGCTGAAAAATACTTAGTGAAACTGAAGAAATGCTAGATTTCATTTTATAGAGGGAAAAGGTGATATAAAAGAAAGAAACAATGAGACAGGAGGAAGAATTTAGAGGGAAGACTCTAAGAACACTTTCTCCAAGTCAGGAATAAGATCTGCAAGCCCAGGATTATGGAAAGCTGGTCCCATAACCTTCACAGGACCAACAAATTTCATAGAAGCTGGTCATAACATCTAGCTTGGTGGGTTCGTGCACTAACATAGTTTTATAGCTGAAGTCAGGGGAAGAAATAACCATTCCTCAAACAGAAATGTAAAGCAGAGATGGGGAACCAGTAGCTCTTCTTTGTTGCTTGACTGCAACTCCCATGATCATTCAGTGTTGGCTTCGCTGTCCAGGAATAGAAGGAATTGTAGTCCCAACAACATTTTCCTGAAGGGCCACACACGTCTCACTCCTGGTAGAACATCTGTCTGTGAATATGTCTTACAATGTTCCTCAACCTGATCCCTCTCCAGAGATGCTGGATTGCAACTTCAGTCATATCCCAACTCCCCTTGTCATTGCTCGGGTGATGGGTGTTGTAGTCTGACACACCTGAATGGTAACAGATTGGCAAAGGCTGATATATTCCACATCACAATTGACATATAACAAAGAATTGTTGCAGAAGAGGAAGCAAAATCAGGGTGGGAGGATTCATCCATTAAGGTGTCCAACAGCTTAAATAGGATGTTTCATGGACCTTGAATGCCTTTTTTGGTGGAAAAGCAGTCAGTAAAATTACTTAATAGATATAGGATGGAGTCAAAGCATGTGTGTTGTATAGAGGTTTACACGAATGTTTTCCTGAGCATTGAACGCCTAATTATTGTGGAGGGTGGGTGCTGCTGTGAAATGGGATAGTGAACAAAATGGCGCAGAGCAGCAGTAGATGGGAGAAACGGGAAATCAACAGCTTCTAAAAATGGTGGGTGTCCCAACGATTAAGGGAAGGCTTCAGGAAATAATCTTGTGCAGCAAAAGCATTATTTTCTACCTGTAAATTCAGAACGAGAGAATGCACAACACAGCCATACAGTGTTCTTAATGGAACAGGAAGCTGTGAGGAAGCCAGCTTCTGCATTTCATGGCCTAAGTAAGTGTTACTTGGCCTGAGATATTGGAAGGAATCCACGCTGAAATAAGTCTAGCAACCTTCATAAACTCAGTGACCGAAGAGTGTTTGGACTAGTGGGACACCCTGTACTTGAGTAGTATAACTGGGACTATTAAGCAAATGCTGACAAGTTCAAGAGTGGCAAAAATCAGGCTGTCATTCAATACTCGCAAGAGGTTTACAGCCAACAGCACCACCTTCCACCGTTCTTTGCAAACACCTTTTGGGGTTAGAAGATTGGTTTGGCTCTGGGAAAGTTCCTTCATTTCAACTGCTACCAGATGCTTAACAGTGCCTGAACTACAAGGAGGTCTTCCAAAAGAAATACTGAATAGGTCTCACTGGGGATGCTCTTTGGAATCCGAAGAAGGCGTTGCTGGTTATATGTACAAACTGGAGTTCCTCTAAAGCCAAATGCAGAATATCCAGGAGGGACTTCCTGTGCTCAGATTAGGATAATCCATTAAACGCGGAATATGCTTCCTGCAGATAAAAAGTATGAAGGGCCGAGGGAACATGAGAAGAACAGTGTGGGGTAGCAAAGCTAGTTACTTACCTACCTACCTACCTACCTACCTTGTAGCCAAGGAAGAAGTGAAGGCTGCATGATTTGAACTTGGGATCTTCTACTTGCAAAGAATGTGGCCCAGCAAAAGTCGCCATTTAATGACTGATCTGTTGACATTCACATGGCTTGAGTAAGGATTTGAATCCAGGTCACAACACCTTGACCACAACTTCTCACTAGCCTTCAGCAAGCTCCTCTACCATTCATGTTGTGATGGCTCATCATGGCTTTCAAATATGAGAGGACTAAGAGGAACTGGGAAGTTCTTTTTTTTAAAAATGTTTTGACCTAAGAAGAATTGGAAAGATAATTTTTAAAAACGGATTTCCCCCCATTACTTATTACAATGTTTATTGAGTGACTTGGTATCGTTTTCAGTAACAGAAAAATAACTAATGTTTCTCACTGCTTTTTCATTCCTTTTTGTCACTTTTAATAACAAGCATGCATAAAACTTGGGAAATCAAAATGCCCCTAAAAATTCTCTTTAAAAAAATAACTTGTAAAGCATTACTTGTTATGCCAGTAGCATAAAGTGGCATATGCCTTCATTCTGTTATTTTTGGAATGTGACTTCATGATGCCTTATTGCCGAAAAGAAGGAGGAGGAGGGTGGGAGAGAGGGAGAAAGGCACTCCGTCCGTTTGTCCATCCGTCCATCCCATCCCATCAACTCCTCTTTTCCCAGCAATTGGAACTTTCAGTATAGACTTACTGCCGAACAATTTAGTTCTAGCAGCATCTGAGCTTACCTGGCTGGACGACGGAAGGTACTGCCAGAACAAACTTGGAAAGGCTTGCTTTATGAAGGTTGGCTGGCAGAGGAAGCACTGCATTGGGCTTAGGTGTTCCCATGATCTCTCCCTTCCTGGAGAGTGCTTTCTTAGCCTACTTCATGTAATGGTTCAGTATGGTCTTGTCCAGCCCAGTGAATCACAGTTCTGAGCTGTATCTGAAAGTTCTCCATTGCCCCACTCCTGTTTTTAAAAAGTATTAATGTAAATATGTGGGGAAAATAAAAAGCCCTGATGGATTTTTACTCTCCAAACATAACCTCACAATTAACAACAAACGCAGAGATATGTTATAAATAAATGGAACGCTTGGTACATTAGCCCACAGGATGGCCATAAATTGGAAGGCTTTAGCATAAACTTGAAAAAGCCACTAATGGGATCCTGTGCTACTTGTTTGTGATGAGCAGCAAAGAACTCCCGTATGATATACACCCTCAGTGTGGATAACAGCAGTCTCACATGCGAGCCTCTAAAACACAAACACACTGTGCCACAAGTTCCTCTGTGCACACAACACCCAAGGGCTTGTCTTTTGAGAAGACAGCTGCTGCTGAGATTATATGGGGTCTCAGTCCCATTTTAGCTCTTTTCATCTTTGGCTAGCTCTTTCCGTCATATTCTGAGGAGTCTTTCAGGATAGAAAGCTGGTGAAAGGTTCATTAGAGACACTTGCCTTCTTCAGACTTTCTTTCTGTTGTTTATTAACCCAAGGCCAGTTCCACTACTGGGCAGTAAGATTTTGGGGAGTGTCCAACATCAATCAGGACTGTTTGCTTCAGTGCTGTCTCATGACACCTCAAGTCAAGGTGTTTTGCAATTGCAGTCACCCCTCCTTGAATATTAGCAACATATTTTATTCTGGTAGATACAAGTTGAAAGGCATCTACGGTATATACATCCCCTTCCACCAGAGCCATAGTTAGCTAATTTTGCACCTGAGGCAAGACTGCGAACTTACGCCTCCAACTCCCCTCGCCACCCACTTTTCATTGCTTTCCCAAACACAAAGAGAGCAAGGGAGCTGGCAGCATGGAAAGAAATACATGTGATATCATGTGAATATGCAACACTTGGCTCAGTTTGAATGTGTAAGCTCTAGCCAGTCATTCCCTACCTTGATAAGCTGACTGTGCTTTGAAGGAGTACATAGGAAAGGCCAAGTCTACAAGGAAGAAGTACCTGCTCAGTTGTAGGCTCTGAACATGAGCAAGAACCCTGGGAGCCCTTCTATCAGCTTTGTGCTTCCGCCTCATGTGCCCCACCCATATTACACCCCTGCCTCACATGCACCGATGTACTCTTTACCCTGTATTTTGTTCATACATAGCATGACCATGGGGATGATGGGTGGTTAGTACTCATATTTTTCTCCATCTCCCTAGCAGGGGAGCTCTGGCCCTTTGGAGGTTTTATAGCTTCCATCAGCCCCACCCCATGCAGCCAATTGTAAGAGATTTCGAGAATTTTAATTGAAAACATCTAGAGTCAATGGGTCCTCACACTTGCCCCAGCTACTGAGACCCACCCAATCAGTAGACTTCTGCTCTCTTCTCCTGGGCCTCTCATCCCTTGGTCCAGACATAATTCTTTTTAGAAGAATGTGGAAGATTAGGCACTGACAAAATAATTCTCTGTTGGTCATCTGGAGTCGCTGAAGAGTGTCAACATTAGTCTTACGAGGAGCCTCTTTGACAATGATGACTTGCTAGCCTGTGCCAAGGACAGGGCAGCACATTTGAGTGGCGGGATAGGGGGGTTGTCAGTATCCTCCTTGGTGAACTACTTTAGTGACTTACCTTCTTTGTCTTCCAGGCAAACAGCTTGCTGCGAATCACATGCTCTTTCAAAATCCCTTTTTATTTCGAAGGCTTTAGATATGGGTACTTACAGGTCAGCGAATCCTTGTTGCTTTTGAAGCACATTTCTGGAATACTTTTGTGAAGATTTGATTGTTGTCCTCTTCCCACATTGAGTGCCCGCTGCATTGTGAAAGCCAACTTTGTCAAAAGCATTGCCGAGTTTCATTTGGAGCCCTATGCCATTTAATAATATAATGAAAGCTAATCCCCCTTGCTCTTGTGGGCATTTGTTGCATTCAAGCCCCATTCACCTATGGTGGGTTTATCCAAAAATATTTTCATTCAGTTGTTGCTGCTTTGGATTTTTCTTTGGATGAATCACTTGAGCCCAAGTTGCTTGAAGTGGTTTTGTCTGTCCTTAAAAGAGGAGGAATGTGATTTCCATCTCAGTGCTGTGTAAAACAGACATTGAAAAAAGCCAAATCCTCTCCTGGCTTTAGCTTCAAGACCCACATAAGAGGTCATTATATAAGTGAGGAACTCTTGGCTTTGATGAGACAGCTACTGTGGAAAAAACAAGCCAGCTCTTAGTGATTCAAGGAGCTGCCTTCTGCTGAGTCTGACCACTGGTGGTTCTGTCCCATTACTGTAATCTCTGATTTGATTGGCAGCATTTGTTTTGGCTTCTCAGTCAGATTCCTTGTTGTACCCAGGTTCTGTACAATGAGGAAGCTGCTAATGTGCCATCATAAAGGAAGAAAAGTTAAGATTGCAGTGCTAAACACACATCACCAGGGCTGACTCTACTGTGAGGCAAATGAGCTGCCCAAGCTGTCCACCTAATTTTGTCTAGCAGTAGGGCTGGCCCTACTTCCAAGAGGCAGTACACAAGACAGCTTAAATTGACCCCATTCTTAGGCCTTCCCTGTTGCAAAGTCTGTGCTCCTTTGGCAAATGTAGCCTTCGAAGTGGTAGTTGTGTTCATCTGTGCAAGCATACATCAACAAGAAACGCACACACACACAGAAGAAGAAGAAGAAGACAAAGACATTGTGGCATCTTAAAGACTAACTACTATATCTTAATGTGAGCTTTCATGGAACAAGTCAATTTCTTCAGTCATAAAAATAAGAATATAGACACTACATGGCAAAACATTCATACATGGCTCTAAGATAAAGAGGTAATGGTGGTTGGTAACTTCAGGTTGTAAATGTTGTGAGTCATTGTGGCGTTTCACACCTAGTAATGATTTAAGACTTGTTTGGTATTCAGTTGTTTTTTTCTTTTGAAGCTTTATTCTTATAGAAAATGAATCCAGAGAGAAACAGCTGAAATAAAATATATACATACACTTAATAACTATCTCAATTGATTAAATATTAGCCAGGGATTCTTAAGCCATTACCAAATGTGAAATACTACAATAATTATGTTATCTGCTGTCATCTTCCATAGCCAGGCTCCTTCCCACTTACAGCCACCCTTACAGAACAAGCTTCAAGGTAAAGTCAGTGATTTTTTACTCATTACCATATGTTGTTTCTGCTGTTGTTTCTATAGCCTAGAGTTTCTTTAGCCACTAATCATTGTTTCTCTATTCTTACTGTTATGTCTGAAGAAGTGAAATTGTTCCATGAAAGGTTACATTAAAATATAGCAGTTTGTCTTTAAGGCGCTACAACATTTTTGTCTTCTTTAATTTTTTTGTCTTGTTTTGTGTTTCTTGTTAATATACTTTGGCAAAAGGTTACTCTACAATATGTTTCTCATTTAGATACATTTAAAATATGCCCCTAGAGTTTTAGAATAAATGTCCGCAGCATATATTTTTAAAAATGTTTCATAATTTCTTGGGTGGTATGGCATGGTTTCAGAGCCTGTTAAGTTGCCTCACTTCTTTGGTTTGGCCAAATCATCTTGGGCTCACTTATCATAAAGAGAGGTGTCCCTGTTTGCCTCTGTCAGGGGTTGGACTCTCTCTTCTCTGAAATAACCCTCTGCAGAAAAACCATAACTGCTGGTGGTGTGGTGGACATTGTTGCTTGCCGCTTCTCAGTTGGGATTTCTAAAGTAAAAAAAAAACTTTTAAAAACTAGGAGAAGCTGCTTGATACTGAGTGAGCTGATTAGTTTATCTAGCTGAGTGTCATGTACGTTAATTGATAGTAGTTAGGCAGTACTCTTTGCGGATCACTCAAAATTTATGAATAAGGCAAGAAGCTCTTCATCAAGCAAAGTTGGTATAAATGTTGAGGTTCAAGCAGAAAATTCAAAATATGATGGGTATGTCTCATGTAGCCAGACTGGTAGGAGGGCAAAAGGTCATTTTAGATTCTACGTGAGACAAATTAACAAAGCTGTTATATTTACAGAGTCTGGATCTCACCAAAGAGGAAAGCTGGCTTGACTTCCTCAGATTGATGGTAACACTCTTTCTCAACGCAAAGTTAGTTGGGAATGCCAGGACCTAGAAAGTCTACAAGTCTAACCTGGTATAAGACCGTTTCCTATGAGGGAAAAGGCCCACTGTGAATTTTGATGCTTAAAAGGTCCTTAATCTTCAGTGCAATCTATTTTAACTCTTGGTAGCTGTTCGTGAAGAGCTTTTTTGCATTTTAATGAATTGCCCCAAAATGATTACACACTGTAGCTGGAAAGATATGGGCCAGCTCTTCAAGGGGAAGGATGGATTGTTTTAGGTAGAAACACAAACGGACGAGGTATTTTTTCCCATGTCAAATAGTGTTATCAGGGAAACGTATACCATAACTATATGCCAGTGTGGACAGGCCTTAGTCTCTCATCATTTGGTTATACACAATTTATATCTAGTGGTAAGGGTGATTTAACTGAAACAGAACCAAAACTAGTTAAAAAGTTTCCAGCAGTGCAAGCATTGGATCAGTTTTTACCTATCCTATTTTCTTACTACAGTACTGAACTGTTTAGATTATCTTGCGGTTTTACAGGGTAGGCACCTAGAATGATCAGTGCTCATTTTTCAAACCACCAGCTCTGCATCAACTGCAACTCTAATGCCCCTGAATTGAGAAGTCCAGAGTTCTACCTCCTAAAGGCCCCCTTTTAAATTTTTAAACACAGGCCACATCCAAAACTTTGGCACAAATCTGTCGCTTTTGCTGGCGATTATTTACCTCTCATTTTTCATGTTTCCCCAGATTGAAAAATGAGCAAGCAGCTAATAATGTGTCTTGCTGCTGTAAAAACCAGCACTCGAGTCCAAATTCATTTTTAAAAATGCACCCGGCTCCTGTGGTTTTTTGTGGCAATTTCTTTTTTTTCGTGCACATCAATTTTTCTTTTATTGAGCTGGGCTCTTGACTTAGCCAGAAAACATTTTGAGCTGTTCTTAAGGTACGGAGTTGCTTGATGCTGTATTAAATTCTCAGTAAAATGGCCTGTTCTTGCCTTTAACAAGGAAGGTCAACCTTTTGACCCCAGAGTTTGAACCCTGATTTCTGGCCAGCTTCTGAGCTTGATGCTCTAAATTAATAAATTATCTCTCCTATCGTGCATTTGTACAGGGAACTGAAGCTCTCCTTTGTCTCATGCCACGCTCAGCTGGTTTTTGAATGTTCAGCAAGGGATGTCCAGAGGTGGTGCCATTCAAGTGAATCTTCTAAGACGACAAGAACCTTTACATTGCTTTCCCTTTTGGAAGCGGACTCCTAAGCCTAGCGCCATTTTCTGCAGCGCCCTCATATGAACAAAGAGCCCCAGAATACACAGAACCCTGTGCTACTCTTCTACCAATGCTGGTTGTGACAACAGGCCCAGATTCACCATGAAGCAAAATAAGCACAAGCTTAGGGCATCAGCAAGGGAAGGAGGCACCGCAGAGCTTTTCCTCAGTGCCGGATTTACCAGGGACCATAGTGCAAATGGTGCACCCTCCTTAACAAACTACATCCAGCCATTCTTCCCTCCCTCCCTTCCTCCCTCTCTCAAGAGCCCCAAGAAAACCACCTCCTTACCTAAAGCAATTGAGTGTGAACCAGCAAAAACTAGAAAGGATAAAGACTCATCTAGCCAGAAGACACAGGTTTTGATTGAAACGATCAATTCTCATCGTCATCGCTTAGCAGGGAGTTTAGAAAAGCTGAGAAGAAGGCTGAAGCCCCAATTATTTGCTTCAGACTTGGAGTGTTTGCAATCTCCATGCTTAATTGCTGGGTTGGGGTTTGATTGTTTGGACTGCAAATGGATTAGGAAGCATGCCTTCCTGGCTTTTGAGAAGAATGGAAAGGAAAGAGTCTCTTTTGAAATCTGTTTTTCAGCAAGCGGCTCAGGGACCAGAAAGGAAAGGTAGAAATGGTGATATGTAAACCTGAAAAGGGAGAACATGTAAAAATATGGTTGGCTGCACTGAGACTTCGGGATTGGGTTGGGCTGTTTAGAGAGTGGAAGAAAGAAAGAAAGGGAACTTTGAAATGTTAGTGGTATTGCTAATGCAGTAATATTAAATTTGTAATGCTCAGGTATTGAGATAATGCTAAATAAATTAATTCAATGCTTAATTATTTTGCTAAATAATTATGTTTTCTTAAAAAAGTTCCAAAAAAGTGAGCTACAAATTGAAGTAATGAGAAGCATTGACTACCACTCATGAATAAAGTTGTTGGAGTTTAAAATAATGAATTTTATAATCATGGTTGAAATGTAACAGATTAGGGGTATTACAGGCAGACCTGTCCTCCATGAATTTGTCTGATCCTTTAAGCTGTGACTCTGAGGCCAGTTTTTCAATACTTGTCCCAGCTCCATAACGGCATGATTTGATGCTTCCTCTCTTCTCTTCCTATTGCCCCAGGTGCAAGACATCTCCTTCAGCCGTGACTGCCGCTGGGTGGTAGTCAGCACTCTACGAGGCACCTCTCATGTCTTCCCCATCAACCCCTACGGAGGGCAGCCCTGCGTCCGTACGCACATGTCGCCACGAGTGGTCAACCGGATGAGCCGCTTCCAGAAGAGTGCGGGGCTGGAGGAAATTGAACAGGAGCTGACGACCAAGCAAGGGGGCCGCTGTAGTCCTGTCCCAGGCCTGTCAAGCAGCCCATCTGGTTCACCTCTTCATGGTGAGTACCTGCCTTTCACACAGATAGAGAAGGGAAGCAATTCCCAGAGGGGTGGCCGGTTGATGAAAAATGGGCCCAAAGTGTCTGGAGAGCAGGATGTGCCCAGGGTTGCGTGCATGTGCTGAAGTTCAGCCAATGAGCCCCGATTCTACCCTGCAGTAAATTTGGATAGAAGGTCAAATGGGAAAGATTCAAGTTCTAAACAAGCACTCTTATGCATATTAAATAATAGCAGTAACAAAGTTCCGGAGCTAGATTCTCTCAGATTTTATTTCATGAGCCTTTCAAGGTCCGTACTCTGGGCTGCGTTTCCAGGCAGTTACCTGACAATTGTACTGTTTCTGGTCAAGAGTAGAAAGAGAGGAATCTTTAGCCCAAGATGAAAGTTAAATCACAGGAAAGGTGGGGCTGGTTAGGTTTTTCTCCCTCACAGCTCCCTTTCGCAGTCATATGGCAAGGTTGAGGAACAGCTCTGTATAGCCTCAGTCTGGCCTTACTTGTGTCCAGTTACACTGTTCCTTGCCAGAGAAGCCTGCTTATGCTACGTGTAGGCACCGCACAAATTAGGAAAGATTGCTCGCTCAAATAATTTCTCCTGGGTTTTTTATTCAGGGGTAGAGGCAAGCAGAGCTACTGATGCACTGCCCTCGAACTGTGTTATAATTTAGTCCGTGTACATACAAATAATTCCTTGCCCATTCTGGTTGCTTCCTCTGTGTTGAATTTTAGCTTGTAAGCTCATTAGGACAGGATGTTTTTCCTTTGTTTCTAAACTGCTCTTTGTATTGAAAAAATGCAGTATAGCATTGGGGCATCTTAAATATCACCACTACCACTCTGATTTCTTGGAAGCAAAATAGGATTTTATGAACTAGAATCCACATAATCTTGTACACAAAATATCACCCTAATTTCGATAATGCATCAGAATTGTAACAATGATGAAAATTATGTTATTGCCATTGTCATTATCTACTCAGCTTGAAATAATGTTTCATGTGTAAGAGGAAGTGGACTCTAGTCTGATTTTGATAATGAAAATAACTATAAATGACATAGTAGTAGCAGCACTACTTTTTTTTCAAAAACGTGATCATGGCAGAGAATCAACTGGGATCTGCTCATAGTTGTGATAATTTGCAGTGGGGTGAAAAGGATTAACAGCAGTGAGGCATCTGTAGGGCTGACAGGAGCGAAAGTCCAAAGTATCTGGTGCACTTCTGGTTTAACAGCAGCAACACCTCAAGGTCCCTGTCCCCCAGTTAGGCTGCTGAGATGGAAACCATTTGTTTGGGACCCACGAGTGCACTGTTGTGTGGAAGAACTTCAGGTTCATTTGTTTCACAGCAATGTTGGCTCTGTTGATTACAAAGACCAACAAGGGTGAGCTCCGGTGTATGAAAGGGTGCAGCAGGTCTCTAAGGTGGCCCAGGACTCTTCGTTCAGTTCACTCGTGATGGTGACAACAAACCCCTGGGCTAAGCATGCGCTCAGAGGCATTCAGTTGCTCCATTCCAAGGGTATAGCCATTCCTCTGAGCCACCAACATCCAGCTGACAGACTTTTTTGGGTTCCTAGTGAAAGAAAAAGGATTTTCCCTGAAGCATGCCTGGCCTCCATGAGCTGAAGAGCATCTTGTCCTTCATCCATTGGGTAATGGGCCAGTCTGAGATGTTTAAGCTAAGGTTGCCATGCTAAGGTATCTCTCTCCAGGTGACCCTACCACCCAGCTTCTCTCAAGCTGTGGTTTCCTCCTTGCATTACACGGCAGCTGTCGATTATGACATGCTTGGAACAGACACCAGATTGCTGTAGACCATTATTATAACACAATCATTTTTAACTACTGACATCATATAGAGAACAGGAAGGAACGATCAATGTCTGTAGCTTTCATCCCTTGGGTGTCTGCTTTTTGTCAAGGGGAACTACAGTAAGTTGTCGCCTTTATCGGTTTTCCAAACACATTTGAAGTTTTTTCTTTGTAAACAGACCTAAGCGTTTGTTACTCAAGAAGTATCTGAGAGGTTTCATTTGGTTTTGATTACCGTGACCCAGAAGTGTTCATGGATGGACTGATTACTCTGCTGAAACTAGCGCAAGCTGTGAAGGGAGATGCATAGACTTTTAAAAGCAGATTTTTTAAAAATGACACATAGAATTGAAAAACTTTGGGGTTTGGAATCCTCATCAGATGATCTGAAAATAGGCGCTGATTTCATCAAAACTCTGCTGGAATCTCATTGGCGGTTTTGGGATATTAAAGAGCCCCCCCCCCCCGGCCCTATCCTGCACCTCCCTCAGGATGAAAGGGTTCCCTGGGAAGCCTTGGAACCTTGTAGGGAGGGATTGGGAACTTTTCACTCCAGCAAAACTGCCATGTCTAATTATGTCATCAGTGTTGCTCAGCATAAAGTTGTACAACAGGATTCTGGCCTTTGAATCCTTTGCTCTCTGACACTCCTCTTTGGCAATGACACTTAAGAGTGCAAGTTCCTGTGTTTCTATTTTGTAGTTCTGAGCAAAAATGGCCTCTTGCCTGATTTGTGCACATGAATAGGTGTCTTGGAGAGACTTTATGATGTATATTGAGGAGAGGTTGAACTCTTCATCATATTCTCTACTTTTGAAAAATAGTCTCATCTGTCTGCTAAGAAACTACAGCTAAATAAATCTGTGTAACTAGTTCATGCTTGTGGATGAAAGAAAGCAATGGACTGAAATGGTTTTCTACAGCAGCATTAAAATAATGCTGTTAGATAGCACAGTGGTTTAGGAATCTGACTGTGAAGCCAAAAGCTGGGAGTTTGATTCCCTTCTGTCTCTCTGTGCCTCCTTGACGAGGGCTGGACTTGATGATCCATAGAGTTCCTTCCAGCTCTGCAGTGCTAAAATTATATATATAATCTCAGACTATTGAGAGAAGGGCCATTTTAGCCAATATATGTGTGAGAGTGAGAGAGAGCTCAGTGGTGATCAGTTGAGGGACAGCTTGAAAAAGAAAATCATCCTCATCATAAAATAAAAATAAAAAATAAAAAAAGATTTCCGAACAATTTTGCTCCATCTCTTTTAGGAGTTGCAAAAGGACCATCAAGAATAGGCCTTCTTGCCACTTGACTTTACATTGTCAATGTTATCGTCGCCAGTCTAGTTTATAAACTGATTAATTTGTTAACAGCAAATCTGTTACGGCTGTTGACAGTTGCACAGAGACCTGTATCTCTAGGATCCAGCTGTGCCAGCTTGGAAGGAACATTCAAAATTAAGCCAAGGCCAGCCCTCATTGTTTTCCAAGATGGTGCCTCCACCCTTCGTTGCATATACAGAAGCTGATTTGACTGGCAGTTGAGCAGTTGAAACTTATGCCAAGATTCACAGTCACAGGGGGTCCTCCAGCATACCCAAATGCAACAGGCTAGTTTAGGTGGTGCAGGAACAACTGGTTAGCACTCACATCTCTGTCCTCCGAGAGAGCCAGGGGACTTGGGAGGAACCCTTGGGGGCTGTCACCGTTGTTTCCTACTATCTGTCTGCCTGGACAGTTGCCTCACTCTGTCTAATGGCAGAGCTGGGACAGAATGGCCAAAACCCTGCTGAGTTTTTATGCAGCTGGAGTAAATCTCACTGGCAAATTGCCACAAGTTAAGCCTTTAGCATAGGCACTGACTGCTTCCTCCCGGGTCATGCAAACAAGTGCTTTGTTTGATCCAGCAAAGGCTCTTTGTCTCATCTGGCCACCAGCTGCTGCTGCTTTTCCAGTAGCATCAAGCCATTGCAAGTGGTCACGACTTCCCCAAAAAATCTTTTGCTGTCGCCATTCCTACCCATCACGTCTGGGATCCTGAGAAACTCATCTCTAGAGCATGGCAAATATGGACAGTCCACGTGACTCCCTCCTTCTCTCCCACCCCTGAGTAGTCCTCTTATCTTTCAAGTGCATTAGGTAAAGCGGAGGGAGAAAAAAAAAATCTATTTATGGTTCTATTCTGGGCCCATCTCTAAATTGTTTACTTGTACAATATAAACCCTTTGATTGAGGTGGGAATTCATATCACAGTAAATGAATGAATGAATCACTTTTGGCTCTTGCCATGTTCTTCCTCTAAGCAGGAAAAGACAGTAAAGGAAACAGTTAACAAACATCTGATAAGGAGATAATTTCCTTTGCACCTGTTATGGCCAAGGTGGGTTTGCTTTTTTGTTGTGTAAGTTGTTTTTCGTCTTGTGAATCCCACCCTGCTGTATTTTTGTCAGACTTACCAGGTCTGCATCATGGATTGTCTCAGCAGCAAGTTGTGACTGGTTGGGGCCTTCTGCTTTTGCAGAAGGTGAGCCCTGCCATGCTGCCATATTGCATAGGTGAAAAGAACTGAAACAGACTTCCCTTCTCTACACTGCTGGCTTAATAGCAGACTTGCAGTATTTTTATTCTTTATTTTTAGAAGCAAGGAGACAAGGTGACAATGAACCTTTTTACTGGATTTAGTGGTTTGTCCCACTAAAATATTGATGAGGGAGTCACTTCAGATTACCATTATCACTTTCCAAATGCAGACACAATGCTGTTACATATATTTTGTCATGTAATTTGTTTTATTATTTTTCAGTATGGTAGCCTTGACAGTGGCCTTGGGAGCTTTTAGCTGAAAAACGGCATATGTTGTCCAGACACACACAGAGAGAGAGAGAGAAGTGTGTGAGTTTGTGAGTGAGTGATTGTGTCCCCTTCTCAAGGATGGGGCTACATCCTTTATTTGTTTATTTAGGTATATGTTTTCCCCCTTCTCCCAAAACTGGAGCCTCTCTCTCTCTCTCTCTCTCTCACACACACACACACACACACACACAGAGGCAAATATTACCACTCAATAAATACACTATAGTATTAAAATTGAAGTAAAAGCAATTTAAAAGCACCTCAGAAAAAAAAACACCAAGTGCAGCTCTCAGCTGTTGGAAGCTTCTTCCTCAGCAGCAAATAATCAGTTGCTAACATCTTCCCTGTTGAGTAAAACGGTCTAGATGCCTCTGGATTCCATCTTTTGTCCAGCGATACCAAGGCAATGTATGTCAGTTTTGTCTTCCATTCTTTATCCTCACAACCAAGGTATGTAAGGTAAGAGAGTACCAAGTTTTCACTGCTCAGAAGTGACTGGAACCTAGACCTAGGAATCCCCAGTCAAACCCCAGTCTGACTGCAGTGTCACACTGGGTCTCCATCAAATCAGCTTCTGCTGCAGATGGGTCAATCTTCCACATTTCTGAATCTTAAACCAGTTAGAAGAAAATTGCTAATAAATGCAGCAACCATAACAAAAGGTATCCTTACAGAGAGGGGAAAGGAGAGGAAGAGAGCCTTCTTCATCCAAGGGAAAAGCATCCATGTTGAAGGGAAGGAGATAATTTGGGGCTGCTGGGACCCATCTGACAAGTAACCTTTAACCTTGACACACACACACACACAGACACACACAGACACCATTGCTCCTATCACATTCTGGTCTTGCATCGTGACTCTCCCTTCTGTAATCTTCTCATTGTGGGTTTCCATTTTACTGTCTCGCTGTTTGCCATAAAAAGTTGGCTGTCGTTTGCAGAGTAGTTGTGTTTAAAACATAAACCTACCCCTGGAACAAATTTACATTGAGGTTCCAGTTGAGGGAAATTACAGCTTTTGTGGCTCAGAAAGCAGAACACTCTAACCTGGATACACTTAAGAAAGGGAGTGCATGAAATCCCTTAAGGTTCCTGTGAACCCAGATCACAGGCCTTTTTCCAGGGCACTTCATTTCTGTTTAAGTCTCGGCTCTAGCCGTGCTTCCTCTCCAGAGGGTTTCAGCAGGTGTGGTTGATCCTGCCATTTCCCTGCACCAGATAGGATAGATTCATTCAGTTTGCTCAAGAGGTGGAGATTCGCTAAAGTGACCACTCAGTCCCCAGATGAGGCTATCTGTTGTATTGCTTCACGAACCATGCTCAGTGGTTCCCTTCTTTCTATCAGGAGGTATTCCAAGAGCAGTGACCATTGTACGAAAATAGGGATGGCCTTTTCCCATTTCTGAAGTCTTCCCCTGTGTGTTTTTTAAGGGAAGGATGTTTGTTGGTTTGTTTAAAGTATTTTTACTCCGCCTTTCTCCTTGAAAAGGACCCAAGGCGGCTTACAACATTGAAGGACAATTTTTAAAACAACGAGTCTACAACAGCGATGGCGAACCTATGGCACGCATGCCACAGCTGGCACGCAGAGCCCTTTCTGCGGGCACGCAAGCCATAAGTCGCCAGATCGCTACTCCCCTCCCACAGCCAAACCTCAGGAGGTGGCTGCAGCCGTGATGCTGGTGCTTCGACAGGCGGCGGGCCAGGATCCAGAGCAGCTGGCGCTGGCGGTGGATCCGGAGTGGGGTCTCGAGGGATTCCCCCTTCCGCCGCCACTTCCGGTTCTGCCGCCACCGCGGCACGCCGCCCACTGGTTTTTGTTTTCTTTTTTCCAGTTTGGGCACTCGGGCCCAAAAAGTTTTGCCGCCACTGGTCTACAACATTGAGTATATATGCTTTGTATTTTAAAGAGAAAAAAAAATTAAAAACAAAGAAAAGAAAGCACGGTGAGGCCCTGATCCAGACTGGAAGTCTGCCTTTGCTTTTTCATCTTATGAAATGTTAAGCCAGTTTCAACACACTTTTAAAAAGTAGTATGTTTATTGGAATGTGTGGTTTGGCCCTAAGGAACCACTGAGTTCAAGCAGGATTGCAGCATAATCTACGTAGAATTGCAAAGCTTTCCTTTAAGGGAAGAAACAAGCATCTTCAATCCAGTTCCTTTTCTTCCCTCCCCTTCCCCCCCCCCCCATATGCATTCATTGGGGGGTAAAAGCAAAGCTGCTTTGTGAGGGAGAAAATGAGGACAGAATCCAGAGGTTTGATAAATATACAAATCTCAGAATGCCTGCAATGTCTCTCTGTCACGATGCCCGATTTCCCATCCCTCCCCTCGGAGGATTCTTATGGGAAAGCATGCTTGAAAGACATGACAGCTCCCGTCTCCTTTCCTGAGAAACAGATTGGCTTCCTTTAAGCAACACTCACTTAGGAAACCACCTTTTAGATTGTAGCAGACCTAAAATAGTCCCTGAAAAAATGAGCTGGAGCAGAACTTGAAGTCCTACAAGGCAGTTCTCTTCCAAATGGTTTTTAGTATTCAAGCCATGTTCATAGGAGAAGGGGTTGGTTGGATTTTCTTTGTGCCTCAGTTTTTCTGCCATCTTTTTGTTTTTCTTGTGTGTTATTTCCTGCTGTGTTCCAAGGAAGTTCAACATGTAGGTTTTAACCATTTGAAGCCATTTTATCACCCTGCATTTGATGAGAGCTAATCGGAGCTGCTTTAAGACTTTCTGCTGCTACTTTTTCCTACATTCACTCCCCTTTTCAACAGCAACTTTCCTCACTTTCCCAGCTGTTATATTTAAAGCTCACATTAGAACTTTTCTTTGACTTTCAGAGTGCCATAAATGGGGAGTGGGCCACAAGTCAAGCAACTACCACCAAAGCCTGTTCATGGGATGATAATCTGTATAATCACTTTTATATGTACAAAGCTATTGTTGTATACAGCACTCTGTAAGCAAAGTCTAAGTAGATCTGTATACACAAGAAGGATACAGACTAATATTAATGACAGGGAATGCAACCAAGAGATCTCAGGGAGGATGTTCGTAAGAAGGTTAAGAAAAGCCTCAGAATAACAATTAAATTTGAATTGAATTCATGGCACTTCTGGCAATCCTCCAGGGTTTCCTAGGGATGTAGTATAATATTCAGAAATAGTTTCTCAGTCTCTCTTTCTGGTGGCAGTCTGGGACTGTGCAGTTTGCCCAAGGCCACCCAGTGTCAGGGCATGTAACCCCATTAGCCACACATGCTGTGGGTGATCTTAGCTGGCCCCTCTACTGGGAGGCATGGTGGGGATTCAAGTTCCCAGCCCCATAGCCACTCAGCCCAGTCCACTGAGCTACACCGGCTTTTCAGTGAAGAGCCCCAAGGCTCAGTGATATAGCAGCAGTTTGGGTGCGATTGGTCCAAGGTTCAGTCCCGGACTAGGTAGAAGCCAGTGAGAAGTGCTCGTCTCTACCAGAGAGCCCTAAATAATCATTGCCAGCCAGAAGAACTGTTACTGGGTTACAGAGTGCTTGTTTTGCAGGCAGTAAGCCCTGGGTTTGGTCTATGATAAGGCCAGTTGATGTTCTGAAACTCTGATGGGCACTAGCTGCTCAGAACGAACGATTGTGGGTTAAATTGATGTGATGCCCGGTTGCACATCAGACTCAGGAGGATGGCTGCTGGTAACACCCCTTTAGCAATGTAACAGAGGAAGCTGGCTAGATGCAGTCGAGTAGTGGCATAGGAATGTCCAAGAATACATTTCCTGCCACTGCATCTGCTGAGGGAACTCCTGCAGATCTGCCAGGAATTCATAACACAGGGAATTCTGGGAAGTGTTCTAAAGGTGCGTTCTTGGTTTGTGCATTGTGCTGGCCACGTCCAGGGTGGGGTGAGACTGCTCCAGTGTGCGCCAACCTGAGAGTTACACCCTCAGATATATGTAGTCAAGCCCCTTCCCTGAATCAACCTATTTTTAGAAAAATCACCTGTTGTGGTGAGTGTGCTCTCTTTCTGGGAAACTCATCCGCTGTTGCTGTACTTAAAACATAAACCCAGTATTCATATACATGTTGTAGAGTGTTCAGAGTACTCTGTTTACCTTGCCTTAGGCATGGGGAGTGTATAGCCTTCCAGATATTGTTGGAGTGCAGCACTCCTCAAGCCATGTCAGCATAGCCAATAGTGAGGGGATAATGGGAATTGCTGTCCAGCATCTGGAGAGTTGCATGTTCTCTGTCTCTCGCTTATCCTGTAGTAAACCTGACTGCATCATTGTGCGGTCGGCCGGTACTTAATGCCGATCTGGGAGGAGGGAGTCCAAGTCTTAAGTGCAAAAACAGCTGGACTTCCTCAAGCTGAGGTTCCCTGCAACTCCACTTGGAATGTGCTGCTCTAGATTGGTGCAGGGGTTACTTCTCCCACCCCAGAGTTTTAAAAAGGCTGGTTCACACAAGCACACACAGTGCCAGTGGGTGCAAATCAGCTGTTAAAACAAGGGTGAGCGCCTCATCTCCAAACACAAGGTTTTTGCCCACAGCATCAGGTGTATACCTTCACCAACAAGTTCATCGGGCACCGAGTACATTGAGGGTATATGCCGGCCACCCCCAGTGGGCATCTTTGCAGTGGCTTGATCTCAAAGGAGTCTCCGTGCATGTGAGAATGCATTCCTTTTGCCCCATGGCCAAAATAAAGCCATGTAGCTTTTGTTATGCTTCTTCCACCAGATGCCCAGGGAAAATCTGGTTTCTTGTTTCCCAAGAGGAGTGGAATGAGTGCCTCAGAAAAAAACAAAAAAAAAACTATGCCACAAAGTGTTTGCTGCTCTTTAAGGTGTCACGGAACAAAATGAAATACAAAAGCTTCAGTGTTTGCAATACCTGATGAGAGGGACTGAGAGAATTTAGCCCACAAATAATGGTGGAAGTGGGGTTTGGGGGTGTAGAAGAGTGACATCTGAATCACCCTTGCGCCCCTTTGTACTTTATATACCAAATGAACATAATTCAATTCAATGCAAACGAGAGCCAGGTTGCTTGCTTAAATAGACAGAACTGCCCCCATAACATCTAGCAGAGCTTTAACTGTACATGGCAAAACAGAATCCTTGCTTTGAGCGAACACTAGGATGGTTAAGTGAATATCCTCTAGGGGGTGGTATTTTCTCAGCTTTTGCCACTGGTGCCTTGGAGGAGAACCCCCTCCCTCCCCCCCCCCCCCCAGCAGCAGTGGATGTGTGCTGTAGACTGACGGCCGATTTATGATGTACAAGGTAGCCGTATTGTTTTATCTTGCCGTTCTGCGATATGGGAAGGCTGTCAAAGCCGCTTGTTGACTTCTTATTTGAAATGTTCTGGGAGCAGTTGTTTATACATTTGCCTCGGAAAGAATTTGCCTCCGATACCTTCTCTCTTTAAATTCCGAATGACATTAGAAACAGCTAAAAAAGCTCTCTACGGTCCAGCCACATTCCCAACCGGCAATGCCTGTGAGTCCCTTTCGCTGAAAGCTGAATGGAAGACAGGAATGAGGTGGTAGATGTTTGGACTGCTCCAGCGGCAAGAGCTATGGATCATATTTTGTTATACATAGTTTTGTCCCCCTGCACACAGAGAGAGTTAGTGTTTTATGCATAGCCACCATTGGTACTCATCTAGTGCATTTTGTTTGGGGCGGGGGGGCATTCAAAATTATACTCTTATCATCAGCGATTGCAAAATAATATACAATATTCAGCAGTCTAATTCTGCTTTAAGGGCTAAACAGTTCCAAAGCGTTTGATGTACTAATCAGAATCTCTGCTTGCTGTTTCTAAAAAGTAACAAGTTATAGTTATAGCTCACAAACCTCAAAATAGTTACTGTTACAGTTGCAATTTTCAGAACTAATTCTTGCTGTCTCACTATACAGAACTATCTTAAAGCCACTCCTTTATCTTAGTTATGCAACAGTTACTGGAAGAAAAATCTAAATAAAGAATGTTTTTCAGAATACTTTACATGTGCTAAGCAAAAATGTACAAATACATAGATTTCCCATGCCCAGTTTTCTTGTTTCAGAGAGCCAGCCCTTTTAAAAATTGTAGTATATTTATTTTCCTTTGAAAAGGTCTTTAAGGTACAGGAGAGAAATCGTTGAAGACTAGAGATTGGTGAGGAAGATCCAGGCTCCCACAGTAGCCACTTCTTCTGTGGGTCAGTTGTGACTGTTGCAAGATGTACATTGGAACTGCCCAAAATTTCCCCCCCTCCCCACCCCACCCACACGTGTATGTGGGACTCTTAAACTAGGTCCATTTTCCTTTTTTTAAAAAAAGCCCCTTTGACACTTCTCATGACTTGACTCATGAGTTCTGATGCAGAGCCAGAAAAATAACAGCAAAAGCAGAAGCTGCAGCTGAGAGGAAAGTGGAACATGGTCTTGGGCACCTTGCCCCCCCCTCCCAGAACGAAATGTAGAAATAGATCTCCTTCTCCATGCCAGATCCAGACATGGTTTGTTAAAGTAATCTCTACTGTGCTCCCTTTCTGGTTCCATCTTTTGTTGGTAAGATCTTCTCTCCTTAGGGTGGAAGGCAGCCATTCTACAGTTTTGTGTTAAGTCCATGAATCAGATGGGGCTTCTGTGCTGGCTCAGTTTATGACCATTTAGTTAGATTGTTAGATGTGCCACTCCTGCAGGCCCGGGTGCCAGTGCGAACATTGAGGCTCACAAGGATCTAATGTCAGGGATGAGAAGATAAAGCAATGGCACAAAAAGTTCACCATAATCTGAATGTGCCACTATTTCATTAGGTACATGGTCTGTGTTCTCCTTATATGTATTGAAGTGTGAACAGCATTAGTTCCTGACACTGGAGCGTATTCACTCAGGAGTCCTCCTGTGGGGCTGGCAGAGCCCCAGGAGCAGAGCTTGGAAGCCTTGCATTTTGGATGCCAGCTCACAGAATCTCTCAGCCAGTATTTTCTGTTACGGGTGGGGGATTCTAGGAGCTGGCATCCAGAAGAGATCCTCTCACACAGCTTGACCTACCTCACAGGGCTGTTGTGGAGGCAGAAGAGGGGGAGGGGAGGAAAATCATTCCTTGAGCTCTTTGGAGGAACACTTACAAATAAATGAATAATAAACTTATTTATTCTTATTTATTTATTTATTTATTCAACTTATATACTGCCCATCTAGCAAATCAATTCTCTGGGCACTGTACAACAAAGAAAACAAAGATAAATTATGAAATTACTATAAAAAAACAGACTATGTCACAAAATAAATGACGTCTAAAGTCTCTTATACCCTCTTAAACACATTGTCACATTCCCACCAGTGTGTGTGGTGTCTTCCTCAGTCACGGTTTGTCTCTTAGCATCACATCAAAAGCAGAATGTGGCCCAAGCGCCTATCTTATGATACCCCGGGGATTTCTGGAGCTCCTTTCAGTGGGTGAATGCAAGAGTGTGTTTCTCGGAGCCTCGCCAGTCAAATGTGGTTTGTGGGATCACAGCCATAGACCTAGTTCCAAGCCATTGGCAAACTGACTCAGACAAAGCCATGTGAATAGAGAAATACAGTGGATTTGAATTTAAAATGCAGATTTAATTTTAAAATGCTTTTTATTTATTTATTTAACCACACACACAAAAATGACTTGGCAGTAATATCAGAGCTCTCTCTCTCTCTCTCTCTCTCTGAGGGCATGTGTGTCTCAAGTATTATGATTGTCAGCTGCCTTCTATGTGCTCTCTCCCAATCTGTTTTGGTGAGGCAACATTTCCTTCACTGAAATCCTCCATCTGAATCCCAGGCCCGTTGTTTCTCTTGAGGACGCCAACATTTCCTCTTCCAGCACTTGCAGATTTGCTGATTATACTGGATCAGGTCTGAGAAAAGGTCAGAAGGGGAGGGTGAAAGTCCTGGAAGCTGTAACTGGGATGTTTTTCTTTTCTTTTTTTCTTTTCATTCTTACATTGTGGATGTTTTAAAGTGTTGAACCAAAAAAAAAAGTTTAGCAAAATAATCGTTCATATACACATATTCTCAGAACCACCACCACCAAACTCCACACTAAAATAACATCCTGGCACACACACACACACACACACACACACACACACACACACACACAGACATCATTTTGTGTTTGTTTGTAAAAGGGGGGGGGGGGAAAACAGCAATGGTTTTGACCCAAGAGTCTGCATAGAAGGCACAAGTAAAAGCACGTTGCCCACCCCAGCCCCGCCAACATATTTTAAAACTTTGTAGTTGGAGCACAACCTGTTCCTCTGCTATTTTAAATACAATAAGATCACCTTTGAGAGCATGCAATAAGCATTTCCTTTGTCACTGGAGCCACAACAACCCAGCAAATGCACATAGGTAGCAGAGGGGCGGAGGGCAGGGCTTTCGGCTCAGATGCTTTTCTTCCAGGCAAAGCACAAGCCGTGGCAAGCCTCTGTAAAATTACCCACTCTTGTCTTATAAAGGCTACTCCAAGGAGGCAGAAGCACAGGGACGGCAGCAGAGGATCTGCTGATCAACCTCCAGAGTAATGTGCAATAGATCAAGCATGCCTGACGCCTGCTTTTCTCACAGCGTGAGTGGGACCACAAGGTTGCCTTCATGTCCTGCTGGTGGACTTTCTCTTGGGGTATTTTCTGGAAACAAAGAGCAGTGGGATAGAGAGGCCTTTGACACAGAACAATCATTCTTAGCCTTGCAGGTTGTCCCCAACTCTCTGCCGTGGAAATCAGGATTCTGTGCAACATCAAAGCTTGCTGCTCATGTAAATGCAAGCCGTCCAATGGACATGTCCCAAAATGTTGTACTGGCTTCATGATGGGGAGAGGCAAGGAGTTGTGCACATCACAGTTTACCTTATCTGCTAATTGCTTGGAATTGTAGCACTAAGGATGAGGAACAAGTTTGCTTTATTGGCTTTTTAATGCAAATTAACTGAATTCACACTTCCCAACAGAATAAGGAAACTGGAAAAGAAATTATCCTTTCTGTTTCTCACCTTTCTGAGTGCTGTGAAGGGGTCCAGGCATTTAAAGAAATTTGGGGAAAGTGCTTATAAGTTAAGGTAGAGAGTATATGAAAATACAGATAATAGAGGAAAGTGTGTTGAAAATGTCCATAGTAGTCTTTATGGAACTATGTGCAAATCCTTTTGGAGATTTAAAAATATATATTTAAACTGCTGCAGAAACAGACAGGGGAATGTTTTGTTTAGAAAAATGTGAACTGGAAGGTTTACCTATCTTTAATTGGCCTCTTTACCAGGTGTTACCTACACACTTTCATCCTTCTTGTGACATGGACTAGAAACTTGTTCACTGTGTTGTTGTTGTTGTTTTAATGAAAGGTAAAATTCCCCACAAGCTGAATCCTGCAGTTTCTACATGTCCGCAAGATTGTTGCACACACACACCTATCAAGGTATATGAGATATTTAAGGAGTGGTTTCACCATTGCCAATCCCAGGGCATTTCCATGGCAGAGCAGGGATTTGAACCCACTTCTCACAACTCCCAATCCAACATTCTTAACTTGACCCGCCTGTCTTCATAATACCCTGCCAAGGAAGCAGGATTATGAGCCATTCAAATTTTCCTCAGAGAGAAGGGATGGGTGTTCAGGCAGAGGAAGATCAAACCTCACGGATGGAGGCTTTGCAAATGGCATTACCTGGCTTTTGCTCCTGATGTCTTTTGCACAAACGCCCAACTTCGTCAAAACCCCGTAAATCTTGCTTAGTTTATTTTCCTTGCAGCATCTGTGTTTTATAACGGCACTTTTAATTTGTTTTTTCTTTGCCTATTGAGATTTCTTTTGTCCGACATTTTCGGGCCTTTTGCTCCCTGCTCCCGCTGTTACAGAAGTGAAAGAAGAAGAAAAAAAATCCCGAGTGGAAGCGAGCAAATGAGTGATGACTAACTTGGGAATATTTCATCCACAAAGTCAGTCTGACAGGCAGCTGTCCCTTGTGCAAGCCACAAAGGCAATTGTGGATTCCCCACTTCTCCTTGCCTTTTTAATCCTCGTCTTAATCCATTTTTCTGATGTGCACTTGTGGTAGAAAAATGTCTGGAAAAATAAGGCTTCAGAATGTTGAATGGATGATACAATGGCTTTGACTTCCCCCACCTCTTCCTAAAGCACAAAGCATGCAAAAGAAAATGTATAGACTATTCCCACACCCACTTTGGGCTTGTAAGTTTGCATTTTAGGGGAACACTCTCCTTTCTAAAGAAATGTCTGTTGTTGTTAGAATGTGTTTTGAAAAAGCAGGTACAACGCCAGCTCTACCGTTAGACAGAGTGAAGCAGTGCTCTTAGGTGGCACATGCCAAAAAGCTGCAATGGCATCTGCCCAGTTGTTCTTCCTGAACTCCACAGGTATCCACCTTTCTTGGAGGGCAGAGCTAAGTGCACCCCTCAGTGTACTTGGGATCTTTTAATTAGGGTGTCTGCTTTACACATCACCAGAAAGGAAGACATGCGTCCCCCGAAAGGATCACAAAAGAGGAACATTTGCATAAAAATTGTATGTAGTAATTTAGGCAAAATTAGAAATTATTATTATTATAATTGAAATCAAATTACTGTTCACCTCATTCAAGTGGGGGAAAAGTATGACCCAGTAATGTGTACATCTGCTGAGTCTGCTACCCAGGTGTTCTCAGTGGATGGGCAACTTCAAGGTCCCTCTTCTCCCTCCTCATGATTCTTTAATCTTCAAATGAGACTGGAGTGGGACAGCTCTTCAAACTGAGACACGATCAAAAGGAAAACTATCATTTGGAGGCACTTTGGATGGAAGATAGTCCACACTGGAAATAGGACATGTGGACCTCCCAGCCCTAATAGCTTGCTGTCCCAGGAGTACATGATCTCATTGCCAGTGATGGAAGACCATTTAGCTGCTCGTCCAGCGAGCTTCTGCAAATGGACTTGCAAAGGTACACATTCTTGTCTTTCACCGGGAATCCACAGTATGGCTTGGATCAGCCCATCCCCTGTAGAGCAGAGGGTTGGTACACTGTCTCTTTGAATCTCTGGCCTGATGCAACCTATGCCTGGATGCAGGAGCAAGGCTCAGACTTGACACTGTCGTCGCCCTAAAATATTGTTGCTCGCCTTTGCTACAGAACTCCATGGCTGTAGATCTAGATGAGTTGACAGCCAGGAATGTAATATTTGCTTCACTGAGGACAGGAGGGTAAGCCAAAGGTGGAAGAGACCTGGGAGCTTGTTGGAACCTCCCATCCAATGAACCTGAAAGTGGGTAAAGCTATGGTGAGTCCATGATGGAGCCCTGGCACAAGGGACACTTACCAGTTGGCTGTAGGAGCTTCCCATATAGAAGAAGAGCAGGACCGGCTGTCCCATGACATTCTGCTGCCTGAAACCTTAAACAATATGGCGCTCCTGCCCTTCCTGTTTTGTGAAGAAATGCCTACTGGACTTGGAGTCAAAGCTTGCTGGAATTTGATAGCCTCCTTTATTGTCTCTAAAGGCAGTGGGCTAGCGTGGAGAACAAAGGGAAAGCCTGGTCATACACAGTTCCTTCTTCTAAAACCTTCTCGCTGCCTCCCGGCATCTGTCTTCTGAGACAACTGCTTCATTTGCTTAAAGGTAAAACCAACTGTGCCCCTCCCATTCCTCCAAAAATAATGTATCGTATGGTCATTCCATGGAAAGGGGTTGAGTGTCAGCACTACGTATATAGGGATAGCCCAGACTCAGCCTCCACCTAACCCTGGCAGCTCCAGGTTGGCCCAAGGAAGAATCTTGCCTGAAACTCAGGCGACAGGGCCTCCATCAACCATCATGGAAAATCCTGAGCCACAGGAACCAAGGATCTGCCTGAGACTTGCTGGTGTGTGAAAAAGAGTACCTGCTTGAATTAAGAGCTGACAAGATTAGCAAAGGAAGTCAGGTTCGCAGAAAAATGAATTATGTTTGTATGGTTCAGCAGTTAGGGTTGTGTCAACAATGCCAGCGTTGTATGAAACACGATACAATGTTCCATTTAGTTTTGCTGTTGCATCTCTGTTGTGTAGTCATGTAGCTATCCCTGGAATGGCAACAAGTACATAAAAGAATGGAAGACTGAAACAGTGTCCTAAGTCCGCAGGTAGACAAAGGGCTGCACCGATTCATGAAAAGGTGCTGACGTACATCAACCCCCCCCCCCCTTCAAATGAAATAATGCAGGGCAAGGAGTGCCTTAACCTCATCCAGAGTGGAGCTGTGACACTGCACAGGCGGGAGGGAGAACTGTTGTCAGACCAATGGTTAACCAAGAATGCCGTGTGATTTGCTTGGAAAGTTGATTGAACTCTGATACCAAGGTTAGAAAGTTAGAACGTTCTATATTGTCTCTGCCACTGTTCTCACTGCTCATGAAGACCCGTCGCTCCAGTGGTGCGTTTCCTTTTTCCTTGCCGTTTGCATTTTAAATAACTATTTTTGCAATCCCTAACTTATGCTCCGAAAAGGGTGTTGGCTGGGCTGAACATAATCCTTGGCCAGTTTTTCCTGCGAGTGGTGTGGAGTGGAGATTGGCGAAGGAGGTCCTTTCAGTCTGACACGAGGGTCTCCGTCTCATCTTTGCAAAAGAGAAAACATACCTGAATGTTGGAAGACCTGTTGGTTGATGCTTGTTCATTATTATCTCTTATTGTGTTCTTCAAACCAAGTGAAAAACAAATGCCATTAAGTGCCTCCTTGATGTTCCCAATAAAATACAAATTGAAACAGATTTTCTGCAGGCACCCCCCACCCACCCCCAATGCAAAACTCTACAAATGTGAAAAGTGTTAATCCCCTTCAATTTTAAGGTTCAGTTTTAAATGAAATGCAGAGACGTCCTACATCCTGCAGGACTTGATGTGTGGTCTCAACGCAGTAAATGAGGTAGTTGTGCCAGTGCATCATTTTATTTGTGTCACTTTGTAATCCCTGAATTTTACTCTCTGACAGGTACAGGGACCGGCCAGAGGCTGCAGACTCTTACAAGGGCATATTTTTTTACCGAAACATGCATGAAGGCTTGTCTTCCTTCCATCCTTTAATTTGAAAAACTAAAATGAAACTCTCACTCTCCCCATGAAAAACTCTGTTTGCAAGCACCCTGAGACCTTTGCGTGAAGGTTAAAGGGCAGCATGCAACCTAACCATTCAAGAGGGAAAAAGCCACCAGAACGTTTGCAAATACGAACTTTCCACTCGGAAAATACAGATCACCACTCATGTTCCCAAGCGCACTTGGCTTGGAAGTAAAATTCTGCTATGTTCAGTGGATTTCAGTCTTTGTCTGTGTTGTGTGTGTGTGTGTGCTGTGGAGTTTGTGGTTTTCCGTGAAACTATTTGGGCTATATCTGGCTATCTCTGGAGGCTACCCTAAGTGTTGGAATGGGCAAAAGCGCCTCTCTCACTCAGCTTGCTCCTTCATTCTGTAACGCCTGAGAGGCTTTTGCAGGCCATGATCGGGGGGGGGGGGGGAATTCTCTCTGTGTGGAAGGATGTTGTGTTTTGTGTATATTTGTTTATTTTTGTTTGAGTTCATTATCTCACAATCTTGTTCTTTCTCCGGGCCTCCACCACCTCATGGCTCCTTTTATGTAGTAAGCTGTTGCTCGGCCGTGGACCCAGATATCTTCTTAAACTGCTGTTAGTGGCCCACGAGTCCTCCAACATAAATGAGTGATTTTAATAGAAATTCATACCTGCTCTGTGCCTTTTAAGAGGTACGGTGTGCAAAACAGAATTCTCTCAGACTACATCTGGCCTTGCCTTCACAGGTGTTTGGGGAAAATGAGATTGTTGCGGTTATGTTTAGGGGGGAGCAGTTTGTGGTACCGAGGAGGGGGGGGGACAGGAAACACGCAACTTGGCCACTGTCTGGAAATGATCCCAATTGATTGCTCTAAAGGTCTGTACATTTTCTCTTTTCCTGTGGTTGTTAGTAAGCTCTCCGGATAACCTGATTCCTTTCTGTAGCGCAGTGCCAAGCTAAACACACATACGCATCCACAAACACACACACACATACACACTGCTTTCAGTTGGAGGAGAGCTGTGGCATATTTGTTGCCCTGTCCTTTGACGGCTTGCTTGGGAGGGCGGAAAGACAGCTGACGCTTGACTGCACTCTTCTGGACTTCTGGCCTGTTCTAGAGAGGGCTTTGCGGCCACTTGCTATCCCATTTTGTTTCCTTGGGAGTAGCTTGCTTGTTAGAGCCCGAAGGGGAGTCGATTCCCCCCCTTTTCTCCCCCACCCTCACCTTTATTACTGAGTGTTTTCTCAGGCCCAGATACAATAGCACGCCATAAAGTCTCCCCACCCTACTTTCTGTTCCTTTCCTCCCCTTTTAAAAATTGACCTGTTAAATATAATCCACGGAGTGCCACTTCATCCCCGTCGCAGGAACACAATGTAGCTCTTCTTGAATGCAAGATAAAAGAGCTGCCGGAGCGCATTTTGCTTGCTCCCCACGGCTATGCAATTAAGAAGTTAAGGTTGTATCTTTATGGTGCTGACCACGGTGGCGTTTCCCATTTGCGTCTGTCTCTGTGCGTCCTGTCTGCTTTCTTCTCTAGTTAGGTACCGTTAAAGTACAAGACATCAGAAATACAAAGCTCAAAACATCGCTCTCCTTTCTAACCTTATTTGATGGTGGGCTGTAGAGCTGTTGGAGGGGGAAAATTAGTTGGTCCACTTGAAGTGAAGCTAAAATTTATTCTACAACATGCAAAAGACATCAGGAGCTCCAACCCTGATTTGATTTTTTTTTTCCAGAAAAGCAGAAGAAATAACAGCAAACATAAGAAGAACCCTAAAGATCCATTTAATTCTGTTCTGTTTCCCAACAAACAGAGTCCCCCGGGAAGCTTGTGAGTGAGGCATGAAGATGTTGGCCCTCCTTGTCCAGCATCGGGTAAACTGCCTCTGGATGTAGAAGTTTGATTGACTCATAGTATTGTTCTCCCTTTTTTGTTCATAGTCTTTGAGCGCTTTGTTTTAAATCCAACCTGACTATAAAAATCCGTACCCAAATGCTGCCATGGACCCATGGTGGACCTACTTTCATAATTGTGTTACATATATTTCTACTTCCCCATCTAAAAGAAGCATTCATTTGCAAGCTAATTTTCACATAACATTTCCTGTTGTAGTCGTGGCAAATAATACTCCTTGTTTCTCTTAGTTTCTTAAAGTGCTCACACCAGAATTTTGAAAGCAGCATCTTCTATATTCCGTTGTCAAAGCTTGTCATAACCAAAAAGCGAAACAAAAGCCACCAGGCAGACTGATCATCTCGAATTTGATAATGGGGAAACAGAAGGAGTTCTGGAATAGAGTGTGAGAGAGTTTTTGTATCTGAAAAACCTAACCAGCGAGTTAAAGAAAATTTGTACGTCAGTCAAAATTAACTGATGGCTTAAAACCACACTGAAAAGTAGGAAAGGAGACACTGGTTCTTGTCCAGGCCCCTCTTGCCTCTGTCCACTCTTCTGCCCTCTTTGTGTTTTTAAAAAACATCTGCAAAATTTGCATTTACGTTCACATAATCAACACACACTTTAAAACACATTCTGTTTCAGAATGTGTGTTTCTTTGTGTAATTTTATTTTATAAACATTTTGAGCCAAGAACTGTGTTGGAACATCCAGAAACCACAAGAAATGAATGGATAAGTAAATCGCCAGCTGCACATGAATGCAGGAGATATTGGTTGGGTCAGTTCACCTAGGAGTCTGCAGAAATTGAAGGGGGTGGGGGGAATGCAGTATGAAACTTTTAAAAACTTGTCCTTCTTTCCCCTGGCCATAGAGCAGAATTTCCTAATAAGTACAATGCTGGCAAAGGGTGACTTGTCAACGTCTAAATTGTTTTTCTTTTCCTTTAGTTTTCCTGTATTTCAGAGTTGTTATCAGAGAGTGTGGCTGTTTTCTCCTGCTAGAATACAAAAGGCATAGCTATAAATAAGGATCAACATCTTCTAGAATATCCTCATATGAAACGGAAAGGTTCCTTCTTGCTAAGTTCAGGATTGTAGGTTTTATCTGGGAGGATCTTAATTGTTCTGTAGCTTCCTTTTGGACACGAACTCCTGTATTTAACCTGTTCAGTTCTGTCTCAGTTTGGACTTCTACATACATCAAACACGGTATTAGAGGAATCTGAAAGCTAGGCTTTAAAAAAAAATTGTGTCACAGTGTTGCAGTATACAGAACAATTGTATTAATATTAATTTATGAGACATTTAAAAAATAAAACATTTCTAAAAACATTAATGTTTCCCTTTATTGTGTGGTTCTGAGCATGGAATTCAACTCCTGCAAGTCTCTGTATTTGGATTTAAATTTTAAAAAGATAAGTTTGTAAGTCTCATGAGTGAAGATATGTTTAAATGTTTTTGGACAATGCCTGCTGAAATATTAGAAACTGAATAAGATTTTGAGTGGTTGGGAACAAAGTCTTACACTTTGCTTACGTATGTTTAAAAAACCAAAGAATTATGTAAAGTGTAAAAAACATTATACACATCTGCTTTTTAAAAAATACAATTTATATATATCACAGAAGTTGATTTATGTTGATAAAGTCTTTTGTATTGTATTGTATTGTTTTATAGTAATAAATACAACTCTGGTTGTATGTACATTTTGCCCTGTGGCTCAGCTTTTGACTATGGGCCAATCAAGTCTTCAAGATTTATTCAGTGGGCTAAATTCAGTTTTAGCCTCAAGTTTATTAGGACCTCCATTAATACTGACTCATTCAGTATTATGAATTCCCATTCATTTCAGTGGGTCCACTTTAGTTGAAAGTAGAATTGGATTTAGCCCAGTGCTTTTAATGAATAATACAAATTCATAAACCTCTAAAACGGTATCACTTATCTAGCCATTTGATTTTGTGAACAGGGTGCCAGTTCAATTGTCAGTTGTGAGGGGCAAAGAGATTTAATTGTTGAACCTCCCCTCACCCCCAGATTCAAATGAGGTGAAATACATATAACAGTATTCTAGATAAGATATTGAGTGGGGGTTGAAATCCATGGACCTCAACAGGAGTACTTGTGATAAATCTTTTTTTTAAAATGCATAGCAATAAGCATGGCCTCATTATCAACGCACATTAAAAACACAGGTGCACAAAAAGTGGTACTTGTCATAGGGAAAGTTTGAAAATTGTTGAAGCTGTTAAGTTAGCTGACCACAACACATTGAAGATAGAAATATATGGTTACTGACCCCTATGTTAGTACAGGAGACACTGCAAAATGCTGGGTCATGTAAAGCAACATGTTACATTTGAGATACGTGGGGCTCCCGTTATGGCCAGTTTACAGTGATCGTGGGATGTCAGGTCAGAAGCATCTGGAAGCTATGTTGAGGTTCACAGATATAAAGACAAGGGGCCAGACTAGATGGGTTGGAGGAAATCCATGAATGGATTGCCCAGTGTCTCACCCCCCCCCCCCCCACTCCACCCATAAATCTCCCAGTTCCCTCATCCTAGGGAACCTCACCTCAAGCTGCTATTACCTTTGAAAAGAATAATATACGGACCTTATTGTACCATTATCTTATCTCCTCTTTATCTTCAGGAGTCCATTCTTATCAGGGTATTGTGAAAGAAAAAAGGCATGAGGAAACTCAGTCATAGAGTTTTCCCAGTAGGCTGCATGTAGTTTTCTGCATTGCACGGGGTTATCATTTCCTCAGGAATAAAGATGCTACTCGGTGAAATGCAAGCTTCTCCTTAATGTGGTTGCGGTATTTTCACATTGTTACTGGATAAAGAAATTATTTCTCATCTTTCTTCCGTACAGTTATAGCAGTAAAACTTGTTGTCAGTAGGATTACTGCAGGTTTGAAGTACTGATTGAGTTACTTTGGTTTTGTTTCTGTTTGCTTCTGACAATGCCAGTGCAGTTGTTGTTTTTTTAGTCTTTTCAAAATTTGCAATAAATCAGTGCTAAACACCATGTGGTTCCCAAGCCAATTTTTGAGCTCCCCTAAATCCCATAATAGTCCTCATTTTAAAAAAGTTATTCCGAAACACAAGGTGAAATAACAGCAGTATAGTTTCAAGCCACTTTCCCATCTTATCTCTGATTATTTTAAACTTATGCCACCTTCTTTGTTTTGATCAAAATCTATATATATATTTTTTACCTCAATTAACTTAAATTGATTCAGGAAGTTTTCACTTGGATTAAGTACTTCCTGGTTTCCAACCAGGTTGTTTGGCAGCCAGAAACTAGGAAGTACTTCATCCAAGTGAAGACTTCCTGAATCAATCGAGTCAATTGAGTTTTAAAAAAAAATAGAGTTTTAAATAAAAATAAATACTGTAATAAAAAAGTTTAGCATTGAACAAGTTTAGACAAGGTGTAGTAGGTTTAAAATTGTTGCAGATAAAGGCAAAGAAGATGCTGGGAGCTGTACTATTTTTTCAGCATTTCCCCCCTAACTAATTTTCTTTGTTTGGTATGGTTTCGTTTTTAATGGCGAAGTTGCAACCTTTGGGCTCTTAAGCCCAACTGAGATCACCTGCCCACCCATTAATGATCAATATAATACCAAAATACCTAGAAAAATATGAATGTCCATATTTTTAAAAAGTAGAAGGAGAGTTTGTATCATGGTGGGAGCCAGGTTTATGGATAAAGTGACTGGTGGGATGTAGGATGAGAAAGGCTCTGAACTTCTTGCTGAGCCCCAGTGTTACTATTTTATCAAGCAATAAAGAGGTTTTCAGAGAGGTAACTGAGTGTATTAGTCCATTCAGCAGTAACCAAAACCAAAAACAAAGCTATTGTGGCTAAAACTACCAAAAAAAAAAAAAAAAGCCTGAGCTTTCTTGAATTAAAATTGGCTTCTTAAGACATAAGAATATTTATTTATTTATTCTATTTAAATCAATATATATATTGTTTCAGCTTGTTCTTGGTCTCATCCAAAAAAGGACACAGTATTTGAACCCTGGGGATTCTGAAGAAGGAGATTTTGTGAACCATTTTCAGTTGCCCTATAAAAATTAGAAGAGTTTAAATATTCAGTTTGAGAAGATAAACAGTTAAATGTTGTTGACTTCTGAATCCATTTTGCACTTCTGATGAGGTCTTAGAGATTACGTAGGCTGCAATACACACTGTCCTTCCTACAGGCCATATACTCTGGTGCCTTTGTCAAGATTTACTTCTGAGTAAAGATGCTCTCTTAAGCGCAGCCACGTGTATATGTTTGTGTGAAAAATAAACAAAAAAAATTGGACAAAGAGCAGGTTAAAAACAGTCTGAATGACTCCGACCAGCCAAGTGTTCTTACTGTTCTTTGTAGTTATGAGAGGCACATTTTAAGCATTAGCTCAATTAAAAGTATTGGCAAGATGTTTCTACAGAAATAGCCATATTTCTATAGAAATGAGCCTTTTAATTGGAGGTGGAAGAGCTAACAAAAGGGACAAGCATGGCTATTAAGAGCAGTGGAAGGGGTTTAAAGAAATAACTTTGAAAGTTAGTGGAGATGATCCGTTTCTGGAAGAAGGATCTGGGTTATTGAGATACGTCCCTTCTGTATCTTTGCTGCATCTGCTTAAGCCCTGTTCTGCTTTGCAAGTGATGAAGGCTTCTTTTGGAAGAAGCATCTATAAATAGAAATGAATTGTGATTGAAAGGTGGTTACTATGGTGTCATAAACTCTACTCTTCTATTATCTTTTTTTTTTTTTTTTTTTTGAGCGGGGGTGCAAGGAAAAGCAGGACCTCGTCTTACAGTCCTGAGAAGGGTGAAGCAGGTTATAGGGGAAAAAAAATCCTGCTGATTGCCCAAACAACATTTTATTTTCCAGTCCCATTTTAAACAACAAACTTCAAATGTATTTAAAGAGAGGCATTGTTATTAACAAATGTAAGTCACTAGATACATGTATGTCTGTGGATATAGGAGAGAGGTGGAGACAGATTTGCGAATACTCACCATTGAACTGAGTAGGTCTTGTTCTTACTGATTATTTCTGACCACCATGTACGGCTGTACACCATGTACACCATCTGATATTACACAACACCCATATTCTGAACCCAACCGTCAGTGGTTAGGACACCAGGTTAGGAGCATGAGCTTAAAGGCCCTTTCATCAGATGTCATCCTCAGCTGTGGCAAATGTATGTGCGTAGGGTTGAGTTGGAAAAGAAAATATTAGCCAAAGAGCCGTGATATGCAGAAAGTACTGCCTGTTACATTTTAATTAAAATGCAGGTGTATTCAGAAGAAGCATGTAAGCATTCACAGTTTAAAAAAAATGGCTTGTCTTCTGCAGGTATCTTAGGTTCTGCCAAAGTTGAAATCCTTCAGACGTTCTTGTGGTATTAACTAGTTTCCTTTTTGTGTCCCTGTATGCATTTTGGGGGGGGGGGGGGGAATGAAAAATGGCTACTGGTAAAGGGCATCTAATCTTGTTAGACCTTTTGCCCAAATTTTACAATTTTGTATTATTTCGTTGGAAAGGGCACGCTCTGCCAGAGAAGCTGTGCCATCGACAGAGTTCTCAATATCTGTTTATCAGCCTATCCCTGAATGTCTGTGCAGTGATATTCTGAGCTCCTGTCTCCCTGTGTTCCACTGTTTGTAGAAGTAGCATGTTCTGTGAGACTGTGAAATAATTACATTGCATTGAGCAGGCCCACTCCTTCTGGTATCTGAATTAAAATAGAGTGTTATTGCAGAAAACAAAAATTTCCACTTTCTGAGGTGTTGGCTCACATATAAAGAAATGAAGGGTTGCAGGCCGTGTGCTTTACTTTGACATTTACAGGCAGAAATTATTCTTCCAACACGTTGGTGGGCTGCAGCAGGTGAATTCATGCAAGTCAGATTTCTGGCAGACTGGAGGCGTTTGTGCCTGAAGAAGCGGAAAGTTGATGGGAAGATTTTTTGAGACACATTTTACCCCATTTCTTTCTGCTCTTTTCTATTCCTTCTTTCTTTTTTTTAATATTCTGCATCAGGGTAGGAAGTATATGGCATTTATTTTGCAGAGCACATAGAAGGCCATAAGCTGATTTATACCAAGTGTAGAAAAATATTTTAGTATACCAAGTGTGGATTGCTTGATTATTCAAGCTGTTCAGTACTGGTGGACGATAGCCGGGGTGGGGTCTGCATTGTTCATTGCCAAGGGATATAGGTTTTCTTTCTGTACCCACCCCACAATGAAAACCCTCAACCACTGCTGGCAGGAAACTGCTCCATATCTGCTGTAAGATATAAAACTCAACAAATAGTATAGTAGATTTTTCCATTAAAAAATGTTGGGAAACATTCCCTGGCAAAATATTATACTGGGTATTTAAAGGTGACCACGGAAAGCTGCTTTAAGCCCCTTTTCTTTCTAAAGCAAGAATAAAAGGAGAGGGCAATTAATAAAATCTAGTCATCATTTTTTGGATAAAGGGGGGGGGGGCTTTTAATATAAAAGATACAACTTCTCCTTTCCCCACTGTTTTCTTTCTTATTTAAAACAATAGACAGAAAACGTGTGAATGCAGTTCCAAGCTCTTTTTGTCATTGGCGAGCTCAAAATGTATGTCCACCACAGCCCCAAACGGCATTTCGGGTTGTTGTTCCAAACTAGTTCCCAGGCCTCGGCTACCAAAACTCCGTTTGTGGCGGGGTGCAGGATCGCTGGAATCCTGAAGCGTTTGGTCGGAAAACAAACATTAAAGGGGGGGAAAAAACACGGCAAAGTAATGGTTATGTGCAGGATTAAATGGCAAAAAAAAACAACACGAGAGTGGGGTGGGGAGGGAAGCCTTGAGTGTCTTTAAGAAGATGAGACTTTCATTAAGACCTTAGCTGGCCCCCCACCTCCCCAACCTTCCTTTCCCCTATCTTCAAACCATCTGAAGTACCATTATAGCTTTTCAAACAGCTTCCTGTGAGGAACCCCTTTTTCTCCAGCCTTGTTATTCTTCCTTGAAGGGATGGGGAGGAGGCAACTTCCACTTCAGCGAGAGTTTTGGACGCTTTTGCCCTGAGACTTGTATAATATATCTCTACAAAGCAAAAGCTTTGTAGGGACCGAATTCAAACATGGCTCCCTTTTGAATCCATCCATTCCTCCCCCCCTCCCCGGTTCGCCGCCCATCTTCTCCGCCTCCTCCTGAAGAAAAGCCACCATTTCACATCGTTGGGCGGGCAGGCGGGCGCAGAAAAACAAGTTAACAATCTAAACCTTTTAATTCAGAGGAGCTTGTCCCTTTTTGAGTGCCTTTCAGTCTCTTGTAAACAGCCGAGGCCTCTGCTTCCTTCTGCCGCTCTTCACCTTTTTCTTCCCCCTCCACTTTTCCCTCTCCAGTTGGTTGTGAAATTTGGAGTTTGTTCCTTTTCCCCTCCTTGCCCCCCCCCCCCCACAACCGGGACTGTTGACTGGAGAGGGGTACACAATGGAAAACAATGATGTCAAAATTGGACACAACATCCTATTTTACCTCTTACGCCTTCCAGATTAGATTTTCTTTAACCTCTCTTACCGTGCCAAATTATTGAGGCACATAATACATGGCTGTTGTTGCTGAGGCACATATTAGGTTGCTGTTGTTGTTCAGATTGAGATACGAGTTTAGTTTAGGGCCCTTTTTCTTTTTGCTTAAGCAAAACATTTAAATTTCATGTTACAGAAACCGTAGCATGTTGGAATAATTAAGGCTGCAGTCTTGGGCACACAGACAAGGGATCCTGTCAAACTCTATGGGCCTTGCTTCCGAGTAAGCATTAGTAAGATTGGCTGGAAGAATAGCTAATGTTGCTCCACTCTCTTCCTGACAAAGGCATTTGGTTTTTGCTGCCATTTACCAAAGATTGGAAACTTCTCTCCCCAGCCTTCTAGAATATGGTCCTTCTGATCCAGCTAAAGTTTAAATGCTATTTCTAAGTGTAATTCCTTTCTATCCATAAACGCCTGTTTAATTCTCTTAGTGGGGTACATCCTCAGTTGAGTAGCAGATGACTATCAAGTTTACCAAAACATCGATACATAAATAACTGAAATGAATTTTTTAAAAAATGAAGAAAAAAGAATCCTAAGGGCAATCCCAAAACCAACACTTTCTTTGAGGTATCTTTCTTTTTCTTTCTTTCTTTCTCTCTCTCTCTCTCTCTCTCTCTCCCTCCCTCCCTCCCTCCCTCCATGCATGAAGAATAAGAGTACGCACTCATGACGCCAGGTCTTATATATGTTGCTGTACAAGATATAGGTGGTGAAGGAAATACGTATATCATTTCAGGGCTCAAAACTGCTACAACTACAGTTTAGACAACTGAACCATCCAATCTATGTGCAACTTTAATTATCTCTACTTTTATCTCAGTAATTCTGAACTTTGGTGTTGAATGAAAATTAATTAAGTAGAAAGAAAGGACAGTGTGACAAATGTTGAACCTAACACAACCAGCTGTTATATGAAACCAAGCTTTTCTCGGACACTTGCATTCTGACAGTACAATGTTGTTGCATACAAGGCCTACTGAGAAGCAAGCCCTAGTGATTTCTATGAGATGCCCTCCCTTGTAATCATGTCAGATTGCTATCTGAAGGAAGGAGAAATGGACAAAAAATTGAGAAAAAATTGTAGTAAAATCAGTTCTTCTCTACTTGGACAAAAAGTGCAGGGAAGGATATTGGGTAGAGTGCAGAAGTAACACTATGTTAATGCTCCAGTAGAAATAAATTAGAAAAGAAGAACTGTCCCAAGGAATGGAATGATCAAGGGAGACAAGAATATGAAATCAAAGAGGAAAGATAAGAAGGAGCAAGAGAGAGCATATGCACTTAAGTTAATAATGAAATCATGGCTAGGATTGTAGCAAGATAGGTCCTGATGCAATAGGTGAATCAGAGGTCAATCGAGTCTGAAGGGGGCACATTCAGAGATGCGGGGAACTAGTTGGTGATATGGATTGAAGAGGGAAATTAGGAAGGAAAAGAGCGAGACAAAGGCATAGACAGAACGACTAAAGCACATTAAAGGGAAGTGGGACAATGTGAAGCAAGGCAGAGGAGAAAAGCCCGTCATTGGATTCCAAGCTGGAGATTAAATGTACAGTAAAAAAAATTTTTTTTTTTAGTATAAATTTGCTTTGGAGAGTGGGGGGGCTGATCTATTATCTAAAACCAGAACACTCAGAGAATCATGAAATTGTATTCAGCTCACATTTACCTCAGTACCAAATCACAGATATCAATTTTGCAGCTACAGTACATGCATTGAGGGACGCTCGTCACCATGGTAGATATACGTGTGGTAGCTTAGCCTTTCAAAGAACATTCCTGTTATTTAGGTTTGGAGCAGCACATTTTTTCATTTTTTTGTTCTAATTAGGTTCACAGGATAGAGTTTAATATTTCCAATATAATTGCCAAAATACTTTTACAATTTTATTTTAAGAGCTGGATTTTGTTCAGGGGCTAAATACCCTTTTCATAATTAAACCTTCTGGATATCTGTATTGTCCATTAGATCCCATGTTGTTTAATGAATGAATGTACAATCAAGAAACTGTCCCACACTGTTTCAAACCTCATTTTAATTTTAGATGTGAGTTGTGGGTTGTTGTTTTTTTAAAATCAATGTCATTTAAATTGGTTTCATTTTGAAAGAAGATAAAAGGAATGGAATGAGGAATCCATATACAATTTTATTTTCAGTAGGGCATTGATGATAATTTGCAAGGCAGATTAAAAAGCCAAACAGATAAGGGAATTACCCACAGTTTCATACTTGGTTTTGTGCTAGGATGCTTGAAGAATTAAGTATTTACAAATTAATATATTAATAGATCTGATGAACACTTCTTGAACTAATTTTACTAAATTCCATACTTCTAGGAATGGCAGAGCATAATTTTTTTTGTCAGTTTAAAACTATCAGCATGAAATATATTTTGGGAGGAAATATACATTTAAAACTTTCTAAATATTTATTTTTCTTTTATTAAAAAAATAATTCAGGTTAATGCTGAAACAGAATGGAGTGGAATAGAATAACAGCTAAAAGCATGCCAAAATAACATCGTTTAGAAATAGTAGATCTCTAGGAATGTGAAGAAATCTTGCTGTCAGGGAGATGCTAGATCAGACAGGATTTCGCAGTATGGTGACCAGATAGGAAATTTTATCTCTAACATCTTTTGTTCAGCACACTTAAATCCTATTGATTTAAGGGGATAGGCAGAATTAATTCTGCAGAATCTGCTATTCAATGACCTTTACTCCCCCCACCCCCTGTGTTTTATGAGTTTGCCTGTTTGTTCATTTATTCAAAATATTGGTCCCTTCCAGCTCTGTAGTTCTCAGATGATGATGATTGAAAACACAAGTTCTCTAGGCAGTTCACCAAAGAACAAAATTAAGCAAATCACAACTTTGAAATCCAGAACAATAAAAACTACTGAAAACTAAGTTATGCTGGAGCTTCTAAGACATCTCCTTCTGTAGTTCCCTACTTAGATCTTATGGTCTTCCTGCAGCAAAACCTGCCAAAGATCTACAAGAGAGAATACCTTCTTAGTGGCGGTCCCCTCTCTGTGGAATCCCCCTCCGCAGAGGAGCCTTCTTATCAGTCATGTTGCAGTCTCTTGGGCACCAAGTGCCAATCTTTTTATAGCATTTTAATAAAGTGGTTTTGTGCTTGCAAGCTTTTGCACTGCTATAAAGATCTGAAATTGCAAAAACATGTTATTAAAAGCCTGGGACGACCCAAAGGTGGTGGTGGTTTTGCTGGTGGTGTTAGTTCGGATTTATTATATGCTTCTGTGGTCTCACTGATGCTTCTAGTTTTACTTTATGTTTAGCTTTTGTGTGACCCATCTTCATATTTAGCTTTTGTGTTGTAGTTAAAAGATGAATTACCAAAATAATTAAATAAATAAAAGATATAAATACCGTATTCATTAGGGCCAAGATCAGCATCTGTGTGAGCTGTGTGTAGCCAAAACTACATGTGGCAGTGAATCTCCCCAGTTGGGTTAGAGCTGATATGTCTTATATATCTGTTCTCTGCATGTGCAAGTGTAAGTGTGTTGAAAAAATTAATTCATGTCTGTGCAGGTACTAATTATTTTTTAAAATGTGTAGATATAGAAAGGCTCAGCTCTGGCAAGGATGGAAAGCACCCATAAAGTTACTGGGCAAGGAGTATGAACATTTTTATTTAGAGAAAGTAGCTTTGTATCTCCTGGTAGATGTCTGTGTGATACGAATAGAAATTACAAGGGCTTCTAGCTTGCCAGTTGTTTAACAAAGGCAGCAAAAAGATGACTCTTTAAATTATCCTTCTGAAATGAAGAAAGCTTAAAGGAACAAGGAGTAGAATTATGTGTGGAAGGACTATGTGCTCTGTTCGTTTATGATATTCAGAACATGTTCCTGGCTCTGTATTCTTTAATTCTGCATTTCTGTTTTTTGTACTAAGCTTTGGTGGGAGAATTCTGGGGTTCCTAAAGGAGTTTAAAAAAAAAATAATCTTCTAGCTCCTGTTTAAGTTATATAAATAACATTGATTCTCTCTCTTTCTTCCCACCCCACCCCACCCCACCCCGACTCCATCATCAAGGAAAACTGAACAGTCAAGACACTTACAACAATTTCACCAACAATAATCCCGGCAACCCTCGTCTTTCACCACTTCCAAGTTTGACTGTAGTGGTACCTCTTGCTCAGATCAAGCAACCCATGACTCTGGGAACTATCACCAAACGTACTGGGTAAGTGGAGTTTGAATGGGGATTTGTGTTCGTGCATGTCTTTTAAGAATCTGTTTGATTTCCTTTGCATAACCTTTCGGAGTGTGTATTCATAGTTATATGAATATCTCTGTTATATGCTCTAAATCTGCAAACCTGTGTAGCATTACTATTGAATAAGCCCTATTGGACGCTGTTAGGGCTTACATCTGAGTAAACATCCATATAGACATTGCACTGCACATTTTCTTGATGTATATGTCACAAAGGAGACAGTAGAATAACATGAAACAAGCATGCAAAGAACTCCTGGGCATCTCAAAAACCCAGTCTGTAAATATTTGTCCAAAATTTCCAAATTCTCTTTTTTTTAATGGCTTGCTTTTTCTAAGCCACGTAAAAGATTTGTTTTCTACTTGAAATAGTAACTCCATCAGAGGATTTCTTGGCTACTACTAAGCCATCGGTAGTATGTTTCTGAGCAGCTAAATAAAAACATTGCGTATGTAACATACTGCTCTGTGGTTGTGAATTTTTCACTTCTCTTGTTATTTTTCAAAGCCTTGTCTTTTTTAATTTTCTTTCCATTTTTGTCTGCCGGTAGCCTTCACTTTTCTGATACTTGACGTATATTATGGTTCAGTAAATTTCCTTGTTTAATAGATTTTTATCTCACCTTTTACTGTATTTCCTCTCTCAACACAGCTTAGAAAGTGGAAAAATGCAATATAATAAAATTGCTAGCAATTTAAAGAGAGATAATTAATGATTAAAATAAGCTGGATAGGTTAGTGATATTAATCTGTTAGTGTGCTGCAGCAAAGCTACTAGAGAGTGTTGTAGCATTTTAAGGGGACTGGCATGTTTCATTTGACGTAAGCTTTCATAGACTGTAGTTCACTTCCGCATCTGATAAAATGGACTACAGTCCACAAAAGCTATGTTAGAGAAAACCTTTTAAGCTTTAAGATGCCAGAAGACTCTGACGTAGTGTGTTCAGGCTAAGCTATCCGTCTTCTATGTTTATGGTCTTTCAGACAGTCTTTCCACAGGCCCGCACAGGTTGGGCTAAACAACAGGTGAGAAACATACAGACTGGTGCCCTCAGTGCTGTAAGCCACACATTACATTCTGCCTTGGACAGAGACAGTGTCCAGTTCATAATTCATCAGTCTCAATATGGCAGATATATGGTTAATGTGACTGTGATAAAAGCTACATTTGCCAAAGTTCCACATCTGGATTCCTACATGGTTCCTTTGGCAGTTATGATTATCATCACATTTTCAAATGTTTTCAAATTTCACCCTTTTTAACTCCTTCATTTATGGTGCTGGTGATGGTATTATTAAGCTGGGTTTCCCACCAACTACCCATCAAAGCACTTTATGCAACATGACCTCCTAAAAACCACTCAGCATAATATTGAAATTTCAGATAAACACACACACACACACACAATGCACAATGACATCATAAGTGCAAATAGCTGACAATCAATACTGAAAGAAGCAGAGCAGCAAAACCGTCTCAACCCAAAGGCCACACAGAGTGATACAGTTTTTGTACCCTGACGAGAAGTCTGCAAAGGCATGGGAAGGAGTTCAGGCCTGGGCTTGAGTGGGGATGGGGTTACTGAGAAGCCCCAGCTCAAAGGCATCACGGCCGTGAACCTCAGAGGATACGGCCCAGGTCAAGACTTCCTTCGTCGACTTAAGTGCTGGGCATGTTCATACAGAGGGAAGCAGTTCTTTAGCAACCCTGGGTCTAAACTGTCTGGGACTCTACTCTGTAGTTGTAAGATGGCCTGGAAAGACAAAAGAAATCTGGGTGCCTTTGGGCTGCTGTTAAGATCTCTGGGGGAGCACCCCACGAGAGCCCTGCATGATTCATATTGACCACTTCTCTGTTGTGATAAACAGGCTCATTCACTGGTATATCTATTAGTTGTCCAATGTCAAATGTCCTAGATGCCTTGCTTTTAACAGTTTTCCTTACAACGCTCTCTCTTGCTCACTGTCTCTTCACCCTCCTTTTTAAAATCATCTCCCTTCCTCTTCAGAATCAGTATGGGAGTCAACCAAGCATTTCTATGAACAGTTATGTCAGAAATGTACGTGCTGAGTTTTGTTCTGGTATCTCCGTTCTTAAAGGAAGATAACTCCTGTATATTTTGCATCTGCCAATACCCCATCCTAAAAATGTGTGTTAGGGAGTGCGCTAGTGTCCACCATAGATGTTTAATGGTGATGGTGTCCTGAATATGCAATGCCAAATTTAATTCCTTTATCTGTGGGTACAAAAGTGGTAGAGGCCCATTTTGCACGTAGAGAAGAAGGTGGTAGGAGGCCTGAAAAGTTAGATGGACTGTACCACTCCACAGTTAGGGAAGGGAGATCATATTTTTGAATTCACCCTTCTATTTATTATTATTTATTTACAGTATTTATGCCCCACCTGTATTTAGCCAGAAAAGGCTGCCAGATCAGCTCACAAAGGTAAATGACCAGAGAAGATAAGTAGATAGTCTGTGCCTGCAGGTTTGCCGGTCTGAATTTAAGACACTACACACAAGGAATAAGGGATGGGTTGGGAGGAGGGAAAAGGAAAATGTTCTGCTTTTCCTATGATAACCAATGAGATCTAGCGGTTTGGATCACCTGATGAAATGGGTGTGGCTAGGTGACAGTTGAGGAGGGGGAACCAAAGGCAGCTGGTCTTGGCTGAAGTGATGGGATGCATTTGCTGCTTTCTTTCTGCAGTTTGTAAAGTAGCAAAGCAGGAAGGATAGAAATTAGGACAGAAACTTTGTTCCTGATGTACGCATGGCTTGATCTTGAGTTGAGTGGGTTTTTGCATAGAATTCAAAACACTGGGGCGAAAAAATCCTGAATAAGTAACTTCTGTCACTCTACTATGCCAGAATCCTAACTCATTCTCCTGTATGTGTAACATAGAGGTGAGCAACACTGAGCTTGCAGACCGGATGTGATGTTCTGCCCAACCCTCCACAGTCATCTGTATTGTCCTTGGAACCTCCTCTTCCGACTCTAACAAGCTGGCAGTTTTTTTGTGTTTTTTATATATATAGGGCTAAAACAGGGCATGTGGGGAAGGTACGCCTCTTTTTAAAGGAAATCTGCATTCCCACAAGTGGTTTCTGTGAAACCAGAGGAGGGTTTTTCCCCACTCCCAGGTGCTACCATGCTGCAAAATTCAGCAAAGGTTGAGGTGCAGCCTATGGCATGATCCAAGGGGCTCAAATGCCCCCGGCCGTAGAGCCAACAAGGGATGTCAGACAAAGAAGTGAAAGGGAAGTTGCGCAACAATGCTTCTGCTACTCCGGGGCCAGTCTTGTTTCCTTGTCGAGAATCCCCTCCCTTAACTTGCTTTCGTATTTTTCCCCGTGTGTGGCTATGGCTGTCTCGGAGAGGGTTCTGCGGAGACACGGAGAACCTTGCCCAGCTTGCCTCACTCTGCCAGGCCACGGCTTTAGCTGTTGCTCCAAAGGGTGGAAAAGCAAATGGAGATTAAGGAGGGCTTTCCTCTTCTGCCATTTCACACAATGTCTGGTGTTTGCTCAGGAAGCCGCAGGGCTGAAATACCTCTGCTGTTGCAGGCTGCAGCTCCAGATTCGCTCACGGTTGACTTCACCCTCTTGCCATGTGAGATAGGCTAGCTAAACATTGAGCGGCTTATAATAATCTTCTGAAGATCTTTTAGGACGTCCAATGCTTGAATTGTTACCCTTCAACTTCTAAGAGAATAAAGAAACATCCTGGATATTTTGTTTTTGAGCCTCCCCTTCATCCGCCCAAGATACATCAAAGTGGACACGCATTTAACGGCTTCTCCGTAGACACAGAGGCTGCCATGCGCGTATGTGACTTCTGTGCGCATACCCTTAACTTATAGAATAGGAAAGGGGTCCCCTGCATGTGTGAGGCTTCAAAGGGACTTCTAGTGGAGGCACGGTTCGCACAGCCAGACCCATATAACCTTTTTAATCAGCAGGGCAGTATTTATGTAAATGTCTTGGTTTGCAGCCCTGTGCTTGCTTCACAGAGTTTGCGAAGGTGGTTTTTTTGGAATTACATTTCTGAAAACTCTCCAGGCAGAACCCACAATGGACAGGAGATTCTTCACACTGTAGTCCAATAAGAATAATGATAATAATCATCAACAACAACACTCCCCAATATAGTTTAGGAATAAACGTCATTCAAACTGGATAAGACTGGGTTCTGGATAGGATCACACTGTCCTTTTGAAATAAATAAGACTTACAAGTGCTTGGATTTGGCTGGGCCAGGACCAAAGCTTTTTTTAAAAAAAAGTATGATTACATTGAAAAGATAATATTCAGTTTAAAAACAGCTGAACACCCAGCCTAGAATATAGCTTCCTCACACATCTCATTGGCAGAACAGCCAGACATCCAAACCAAAAAGCAGTTACAGAGAGAAATAATTTTAAAGCATTGTTGGAATTTGACAGGCCTTCCGCTTCTTGTCCCCCCAAATCCCATGCAGATTGCTTGAAATAAATGGGGGAAATGTTCAAAAGCTGTGGCTAAGAAGCGGGAGGGGTTTTTGAGGCTTTTGAGGAGCTGGTGCTGGTGGATCAGGCCCACTGACAGCAAGCAGGAGAAAAATGTGCGTCGGGGGCGGGGAACCAACCTCTTTGTGGAGCAAAGAATGAAGCAGAACGCGGATGTTCCCTCCAGCTTGGCAGGGCCTAAAACGGCCAAATTGAGACAGCAGCCTTAACTTGAGCCTCCAGGGGGCAAAGCGTGTGTTTAACATATTTAACATCTGCCCTCCTATTTCTCGAAACAGAGAGCAACCGCGAGCCTGTAATAGGGAGGCAGGACAGGGACCATCTGCCTGGCACTGCGAAGTGTAGTGCACGCGCGTGGATTACCACAAATGGCAAAAGACAGATGTATTTACACCTATGTGGGCAACACCTTGAAGCTGCGCTCCGAGGAAGCACGGCCCTCCCCCCCCCCTCCGCCCGCCTGTCTCTTTCAACAGCTGCATAACCTTGGCGGCTGTGCTTCAGTCATGAGAAAAGCGTGCTTGAAACCCAGTGGATGTTAACAACTGTCTCCTGTTCAGCGAGGTTGGGGGAGGCGGGGAGGGCCAAGTGACAGAGTTCCTGCTTCCTTCCCCTGTTCGCTTCATGAAATGTCAAAAATGTTGTGTGCTACCTAGACACGGTCTCTAAAGCGATGCCCCGGCCCTGTACTAAAACGGAGCTCGAGAAAGTTCCTTTTTTGCATTGCCAACCGCCAAAGAGCCTCAGCGGCTGGTGGATTCTGGGAGTTGTAGTGCAAAAGAGGAGCTGTCCCAGGCTCTGTCAGAGAATCATAGAAAGGGACCCCATCATTAGGCAGAAAGTGGGACACCTGCCTCAGGTGGAAGATGCTGTTACTCCCAGGTATCCATTATTCCTAGACTCCCAGACTGATCCCTTCTATTGGAAGACAGGGATGTGTCCACAGCCCAGTTTCCTCCCTGGGGACTAAAACTGTTCTAATCTGGAGGTATTCGCAAATACGTGCAAATTACGCCAAATTTTAAATTTTATATAGATCTATGTCAAATATAAATTTCATTGTGCAGCATGAGACTTCCACATATTTTTTTTACAAAGAGGTGTCAAAATGCCAAAACTAAAGCACAAAAACTCCTGTAATCTCCTCCTGCCGAGAGAAATAAGCAAAGACATACACCCCTACCCCAAATGAGCTTTCTGCCTCTGATACGGTGGAGCTCATTGCCAGCACTGAAGACGGATTACATTGCCGCTGCAGACAGGTTCTGCCTCAGGCAGCAAAAAGTCCTAGTCAGGGCCCTAGTCTGACACTTTAACCACTAGGCCCTATGTTTATTTGGACCGCAGTACTACAAAGTGTTTTTGAAAGCCAGAAACACAAGCCACAAGCCCCTGAGCACCCAAGCTTTGTATCCCAGACCCGGGAAAGAGGGACTCGTACAGAGTAGAAGCAGTGGAACTCTTCTAAGTTTGCCGAACGGAAAGAAGAATGCAGATAATACTTCTTCTTTTTTTGATGTGGGATCTGGCTGAGATGTTATCATCTCGTGTACGATTTGTTCATAAAATCACTGATATCCGTTTGATCTCTTTTGAACTCTGGAGACTTTAATCCTTTCCAGGACCTATTAGTGGTGCAGATGGGAGAGAAAAGAGGAGCAATACCAGCTGAATAGGAAATAACAAGGGAAAACCAAAACCAAACTCTGAAAAAGGAAGACAGAAATCTGAATTAATCCCCTTGATTTCAAGCACACAAAATAAATCAAAGGCAAAACATTTATGGAAATTATTTTCACAAATAATAATGTTTCGGAAGACTGCATAAGATCTGTGAATTTAAATATGTAGCCGGCTTTATTCCAGAGGCTGTGGAAAGGTAATGGCATGGTATCAAATTTAGAAATTTATGGTTTTCCTTCCTTAATTGTCATAATGTATGACAGAAAGAGTTCGGAGGTAGGACTGAAAGAAAGGCAGAAAATGTAACCCCTTTCCAAAATGCTTCCCAGAGATCCCAAATTCCTTGGAGGACTAGAAACTTGTGTCATCTCCTCTTAGGATTAAAATAAGGAATTGTCCCGAGTTTAGTGGTAGAAGACACTCTTCGGATGCAGAAAGCCCCGTGCTTATCTCTACATTTCTCTTACTCCATGGGCACTGGATGGGTGCATAGAATGCCTGTGAAGTATAGTGACAGCTACCATCTTTTTCTGCTTGAGTATGTTCAATGTGTATGATCCATCTCTCTTGATCTCTTTGGCTGGATAGTTCAGTGAGTGAGGAGCCAGAGATCGGGAGTTCAATTCCCTACTGTGCCTCCCAGCAGAAGAGCTAGCCTGTGTAGCCTTGGGCAAGCTGCCCAGTCCCAAGGCACGCCTAGAAGAAGGGAATGGTCAGCTACTTCTGAGTACTCTCTATTTGGAAAACCCTGGAAAGGGTCACCACAAGTCAGAATTGATTTGCGTAGTGATCCCCTATGCTAACAGGGAATTTCTGCTACATATATGTATGAGTCTGCCTTGCCATGTGCCATCTTGGAACAGTGTTGTTGTAACGGGCTAAGAAGCATACGCTAGTGTGTTGTCCATGGGGTTGCCCCTTGGAAGCCTTAGCTTTTGCAAAGCACGACTACTTAGATACTTTTGGAGGGAGGCAGGAAATCATGTGCCGGCTTTACTGGCAGTTCTTACACTTCTGCATCCAACTCAAGAGCACGGTTGTTCACCATCAGAGCCCTGGAGGTCTGATGCCATGTCCTGTTACAGGTTGCTTTCACCGGTAGCATGCGGTCGTACCTACTGAGATCTGGTTTGGAAGCCCTGCTCGTGTACCCACCCAGCCTGCGCCTTTCCCCCAAGGGGTTCAGGGCAACACACAAAATATGATACCCAAGACCAACACCAGAGGCCCTGCTTGTATGCTTCCCTGCCAGACCTTGGGCCAAACCAATTTTGGATTAAATGTTCCAGGTTCCCCCAGGCAGCATCCATTCTGGCCATGCTGCCCATGAAGCTACCTGAAAAGGTAACTCAGGCTTTGCTGCCTGACTGTCAAAAATAATTAGGTTGGTGACAGACTTCTCAACAGTGCCCCCCCCCCCGCTTCTGGAACTCTGTTTTAATCAATGCCCCGTTATTGATTCGATGCCCAGGCCACCTCATTGCAGATCTTTAAGTAGCTCCTAAAAGCTTGCTTGCTTGCTTATTTGTTTGTTTGTTTGTTTGTTTGTTTGACTTGTATCCCACCCATCTAGTGGTTATAACAGGCTTGATTTAATGCTTTGGAGTGTATGATGCTATTTCCAAAGAATCAGACACACTGGGAAAATAAAAGAAAGGGGGGAAAAACAACCCAAAACTATTGTGGCACTAGCAGTTTTATTTTGATCCATGAAAGCTCACACTGAAATAAAACTGATAGTCTTGAAAAACTGTAATGTTCAGCTCCCCCCTTTTTTTTTTCTTTCTTTCTTGCAAACATGGTGCTGTTTTGTTTCAAATGTTTCAGTTTCTACGTTGTTTGTATTGTATTTATGGTGTCTCAGAATGTTATTTCTTATTGTTTGCTGCCTGTTAAAAGATGGTTTATAAATCTCCAAAATAAAAAAAACTAATGAACACAGACTCAAACAATGTAGCAATAAAATACTGAATAGTGGCAGAAAATAGGATACAGGAGGAAATCTATTTTTAAAAAAGATATTTTTAAAAAACTAATTCAGAAGGACTTCAGTTCAACATCCCAATGCCTTTCTTTGAAAAGGAAGTTTCTTCCCAGTTAGTTTTTGAGGTGAGGCCATTAAATGAAGAGATAGGGATTATCATCCTATCCAATTGATCTACTAAAGGTTGACACTGAAATAATAGCTTTAGATTTCCAATAATCCCCTCTTTTTGCCCTGGGAGTTTCAAAAACTCTAAATGAATCCATAAAAACAGAGAAAGAAAGGAAGATTCAGGGAGGTTCTCTTGGGCTGAAAATAGCCATCATCTGCTGTATACAGCCAGTGAGGCCAGTGGCTGTTGGATGGCCCCAATGGTTCCCTTGGCTTGACATTGCTATGTGATTGTCACCCAGCACAGCCATCTGGTGCTGTCGATTCAAGGATGGCTTCTCCTGAAAATGTTGTACAATGTCCTTTTTTATTAATGCACATTGCGCCATGTCATGTGTAAAGCAGCTCGGGAAAATGTGCTCAGAGGGCTGATCCCAGACATGAATTCTGATGGCAGATCTGTTTCTGACCATATTTTGATCAACCTTGTGCAAACTGTCAGCTTTCCATCCCCCACCCCTGAAAATCTTTGCTTCTCAAATTATACTGTGGAGGCCATAATTCACCCTCTGCTCATTCAAACCACTATGAAGATGTCAGGCAGAAAGTTGCTTTTGCTTTGCTTTGGTTTCTGAGATTTTCCTTTCTCTCGTCTTCCCATCAGCCAGATCTGTGAGTATTTGTGTTCTACATTTAACAACTTAAAATGGGTCGTCCACACACTTAAGTGCCCTGCACAAATTCCAGTGTGTAGTGCTTGTCTTATTTTGCACAATTGATTCTGGTGTTGCTGGTCACAGTGAGAGTAAGGAGCTATGCAAGACTCAGAAACTGAAGTCTAAAAGCTTAGAAAAGTTACGTTTTCCATTTATAGCTACCATGCTTTCTGGGGAATTCTGAGAGTTGTAGCCCAAACAGAATTTTTCCTATTTTTAGCCGATTCAGTAGGCTTTGTCCACGAGCTAGCTGACATAACTCTGAAGATGCATAGTGGAGGAGTGATATATTCTTGCAAAATTACAACATGCATATAATCCCACATTATCAGATATTTGCTGTGGGGGTAGGAGAGCTTGTTAAATCAGTTTCTCCAATCAGGCAGTTAAATAGAAAGGAGGAGCATAAAATCATTCCAATTTTTTTTTTAATTTAAAAAGACAAGTTAAACAATGGCAAAGGAAGTTGAACTTTGCTGGCTCAGTGGAGATGGGCTCTAACTCTGAATTCCAGATTCCTGAGAGTTGGATCCGAAAGGATGTGTAGCTTTTAACATGTAGCTTGCAACTACGTCTATGCCCTTTCGCGGTGAATGTTTTAGCACGTAGTCTCTGTTTTGTGAATCTTGTCTGACAAAATGGGCAGGTGCCAGGAAAGCTCACATTATAATAAAGCAGTTAGTCTTTAAGATGCCACAACATTTTTATTTACTGATTGATTGATTTTGATTTTGATTTTGTTTTGTGTTTCTTGTTTAAATGTCGCACAGACTAGCAGGGCTACAACTTCGGTTATTCACCTTGGGTGCTCTTCTCGGTAGATCACATTACCTCTCATTTCCCACTTTGGTTGTTTTGTTTTTAATTGTTACAAGGATTATACTTCCTTCTGTTGCACGTGACAGTGTCAGCATCTGTGCAAGAGGTGGCAGGAAGATGACTGGTTTTCTAGATGATGAGTTGAGTCCAAATGAGACATGAGACTTCTACCTTGCTGGCTTTTTGGGGGGGCTGTGTCTCATGAATTGGCTTTGGAGAGGGAGTCATTGTGACCATGCCCTATGTGTGCGATTCCTGCACACCTTTCCCTTGCCCATGGTGATACGACTGTGTTTAACTACAACTCCCATTCTTTCCAGATGGCACAATATGTGATTTTCTCCTCCTGTCCTTCAAATGTATATTCTTGTATCTGCCCCACAGCAAGGGCTTACCTTATATAGATTATAGATAGCCCCTTATGAAAAGCTGGATTCTTTCAGAGATGTGATTTCCACAGAACTTCTTGCCTGCGGAAACAGATTTGAAAGTAAAACCTGTGTTTCAACCCAGAAGACCAAGCACAAAGCAAAGCAAGCTGGTCTGCAAATTATAGGAGCGGTGGGAAGTTCCTGCTATGACAATCAGATACGTTCAGCTCTTAAGGAATCCTCACTCCCAATGAAGGACTTCCAGAAGCTCTTCTGCCCAAATGAAGAGACAGAAGAGGCAAAGGGAGGTCTTAAGCATGTATAGTCGGAACCAAATCTTGTAATTTCATTCCTCTTTTGCAGTGACTGAGACATAACAATGTTGTATAACAACTATAATGGGTGATAACATCTCACTGTTTTGTTTTATTTCATTCTGGTTACAAAGTGAGTGGGTTCACTACTGGCCTTCTAGTTCTGTAATTGAAGGGATTGCTGATAACGTGTTCTCTTCTGTACAATCCGAAGCCATCTCACATAGATCCTGGTCTACTACCTCTATTGGATGTAAAGCAAACGAGGAGGAGATTTGCCACACTTTAATCGTGCAGTGGAAGCTGAGCCACAATTGCCCTAGGTGCTTGTGTGAATAATTTTTTAATACGTTTTAATTGCGTGGCACAAAATTAAGGCCAGGATGGCACCATTTGATGGCACCAAGGGCAGAGGGACATTCACCAACCAAGGTGCTATGGCCAAGAAAGCCTTCTCCTATGTCTCCATGTAGTGTACTTCTGTCCCTCAGCATCCTCATGATTGGACAGGTGTACATGGGGAGACATGCTCCCTGAGATATAGTGCTCCCAAGCCATTTTGGCCTTCTGTACTCACAGACTCAGACTGGAAGCAGATTGGCAGCCAGTGTGGCTTTCAGCAGCGGTCCAGCATTTATTGCAACACTGGGGGATTTTTTTGGCTTTCTGTTGCCTTGGGCGAGACAATGGTAGTTTTTTCTAATTTAGAAAATCAACAGTGATTTTAAATATATGTGTATATTTTGGAATGACATGTTTTGACACTGTTGCTTGTTGACAATGACCTCTTCCATCTAATTTCTGTGCATTTTCCCCCCCACTTCCACACGAAGACCTTACCTGTTTGGGGCAGGATGTTTTTCCATAAAAGCTCCATGGTGAGTTCAGTTCAATCCCAGCATGCCTTCTAATTATTTTGCTGTACTCACTGGAAATTACCACACATTGCTTTTCTTCTTCATCATTGTCTTCTTAAATTGCATGAACTGATTTATTCCTTACATGGAAGCGATGTGTGTCTGAGGGCAGAACTAAGCGTGATGCCCAACATACTTGCCTCTACCCTGGTTGAATTACTCTTTTCCTGCCCCTTTCATGTCTAAAGCCATCTGTGTATCTTAGTATGTAGCATGCTTCCCCAGTACTGCCTCAATGGTTGTAAGGATTGCTGGCAGATCCCCCTTGGTGAGTCTTCCCCTATTCTCGTACCTCTTCGCCAGGCTTACCTGCTACTCTGTTTGGCACTCTTTTAATCAGAGCCAGATGGCAGCCCTTTTAAAGTCATGCAGTGTGCTGGAGCTGGGCTACACCAGAGGGAGTGTCATGGAAAATTATGATGGCAACTTTAAAAAAAAATTAAAATGGCAGGGGGTGGAAGATAGGCAATCATCAGTAGGCCTCCAAGAATGCACAAATTTCTGAAGATGTTCACAAGTCACACCAGCGCCAACGAATTGCCTAAAGATGTTATCTAGTCACACCAGCGCTTCCAGATGAGGCTTTTATTGTACAGTAAGCACCGATTTCATTCATGTCATTTTATGGGGGCTTCAGACATCATATATCATCACAACATCAGCATCAATTCATCCTCCTCCCCCAGTACTGTTTCTGTCTTTCTTCTTTCCACCAGAAATCCATTAACAAGGCAAAATGGCCGCCCAACGACTTTTGATTGGTAACCCTCTATAGGAGCCCTCTATGTGGAACTCCTTGGTCTACTTGCCATGGTAGCCAGCAGTGGTGTAGCAGTACATGATAGTACATGAGAGATCATGCATTTCCAGAAGTGCATCATAGTGAGAAAAGGAGTAGGAAGTCTACATGGAGTTGCTGTTTTCAGCAACCCCTCACATTTGGTTCCACACGGATAATGGTCAAGTCAGCAGCCTCTGTTATCCTTTGTGGCTGTGGCTGCTCTTGGCATTTTCTGCGCTCAGTGCAGTCCCAGGGTTCTGCCCAAATGGCTTCTCTGAAACTTGGAGATAGCATGGTATCGCCCACATCACCCATGCTTGTCACATTCTTCTCAAGCAACAGGGAGCTTCATTGGAGGTGCCAAAGGCCTTTCCCAGATACTTCTTTTCTGAGGGAAGCAGAAGTTTTCCAGCCTTTTTGTTTAGATGAAGGGCTAGACAAATAAGCAATATTCTGTCCAATTCCTCTATGAGAACAGTTGCTTCCACCTCCACCTTCTATTGTTTGACTAATGAATGCTAAGATGGAAAATTGATGGCCACACGTTTTTTTCCACTCAGTTGTCTTAAAACTTTAATTTTTATGCCTTTAATGTTACGCAATAAATGTGTTGCTTGTAGGTTTTACAGTTTCATCTTGTTGTATAGTGCTCTCTCATCTCAAAAATGTTTGGATAAAGCTTTGGTTTCGAATCCAAGCAGAGGTCTGCAGGTGTTTCAGGGATCTCTATGAAGCTATCATCAATCCACACTGGTCAGAGGCACTTGTGGAGAAGAGAATAAAGTCAATGAAACCACTTGGGGCATTTTTACTCCTCCAAAAATAAAGAAAATAAAAACAGTGCGGCAGCAAGAGTGAGTGAGAGAGAGAGAGGTTGCAGCACATCTCTGTCTGCATAAAGCCATGCATGGCATATTCTGGGAATTACAAGGTGGAGGGGAATGGGTTTGTCAGCTTGGATGTGTGTGAACACGGTTGATCTCTCAGCCTTAACTCTGCATTCTGTTCCATACTTATTACAAGGATTTCTGAGAGGTGAGGAAACTTGGAACACTCTATAAATTGCTGTGCAGTAATATTACTATTTTTATTAGAGCGTTTCTGGTAGCTACAGTGGGCTGCTTCTCCCCCACCCCCCCCATATCCTTTCATTAAAGAAATGGCAAAGAAAAGAAAACTGAACTTGAATTGTCTGTCAAATACATATCCGTGGTTTTCACTAGGAGGGAGTTAGTAGAGATTGTTCTAGCATCCGTCAGAAGGAGTACAGTCCCTTGTCAACTGGGGATGGCATCGGCTTGAGTCAAGATTAAAAGCACTAGATTAAAGTGAAGAATATATGGAATGTAATAGACCTTAAATCATTGAATATGTGCTCACAAAAGTCTCTTGTGGTCCGTTTGATGCTGCGGTTATAGCGCGCTCAAGAAAATGAACCACTGTCTGCTTATGCAGCAATTGGAAATTTCTTCTTCCTTTTTAAAAGAATTGGGGGTAGGTGGGGGAGATTTTATATTTTTAAGTCAGCATGTTGTTTTCATTAAAGCCTTAATGAGACCTAAAATGAAGTCAGCAGAATAGGGCATAAATTTGTCAGCTCTGTGTTGAGTAAAAATAAATAAATGAGGGCCTGTAATTATTTTTAGCGGTTGATTTTAAGCTTTAAAGAAACCACCACTATCAATAAATAAATAAATAAATATGCCTCCTTGAAGAGGAATTTGGAATATGCTTTTGTTTGGGAAAAATTACTTAATGGTTTCAGAACCACCATGAAAAGCTAAATGCCATCATCCCATAGGAAAGCTCTCGAGGGTGCAGTCACAACTGAAAGGAAGGGAGAGCTCTTCCAAAGGACAGCAGGCCTCTTGAGCAGCTGCTGTTCATTTCAGAGAAAGGGCTCCTAGCTCAGTGGGCAAGGCTGTGCTTTATGCGCAGAAGGACTGAATCATTAACTTCTGGATCACTCAGTGGTTGGTGTTTAGGTCTCTGGCTGCAGAGCCAGGGGTTGGGAGTTCGATTCCCCACTGTGCCTTTTTGGCATGGGCTGGACTTGATGATCCATAGGGTCCCTTCCAACTCTGCAGTTCTAAGATGATGATGATGATGATGTTTGTTGACTCTGAGGAAGGTTGAGGAACCTTATGGAGCTCCAGGGAAGGATGGCACCTTGCAGGCATGCTATTGGTCAGTGTAAGCATGGAATGGAGAACCCATGGCCAAGGAATATATATTGTGGAAGTTGTAGTCCAGAGGATCTGGAGAGGCAAAGGTGTCCCACCCCTGGTGTTTCGTGCTGTGTCCTAAGGATCCATGTATTCAATGTACTCCAAGTGACGGTGCATAGTTGGGGAGGGGGAGCATGTTCTGAGAAAGATTGTGTATTGAACTTTGTATTGAACTTTGGTCCATGAATGTCCATTTTCTAGATCTGTTGGCCGTGGAGAAGGCTTCTGCCTTCTTCCCCATCTCTACTAACTAAAATAGCTTTAATCTTCAGACGTAATCAGAAAACTGAAGTAAATTGCAAGGAGCCCAGTACTTGCTCCCCCTCACCAAAAATACCTTAATGAGAACAATGGCTAGTATTTAAATGATACTGTTGTAAGCGATAATGACTCTGCATAGCCCAGTTGGCTATTGTTGTAATCTACAATGGCTCTGCATTGAAAAGTTCACATGAAAAGGAAGCAGGGAGGAAATCGGCATGCTGCTCTTAGTTGCATTGGTTATATTTTGAGATCTGAATAAATGATTTAATTATCATGGAGTTGAGGAGAACAATTCAGTACTGCTTCCAATATGACATGAGCCAGGTTCTTATGGCTAATGTACCTGTTGTTAGACCTATAAGACTGAAACTGCTATCATGCTATTTCTGTGAGTTGTCCTGTGAAATTTCAGTTTGTAGATAGGCAAGTGAGCTCATGATTGAACTGTCATCTAGGCCAGGGATTTCCCTTGTACTCAGACAGAGATGGAAAACTTTATTTATTTATTTTTGACTATGACTTCCAGCATCACCCACAGCAGAGTTCACATCCCAAAAAAATCCATGTTTCTCACATGGGGCTATCAAAGCCGTTCCATGTGTAAGACAGGGAGGGAAACCAAAAGCTCACCTTGCAGGTCAGGTGCCCAGGAACATACTATGGCCCCAAAGAGGTTGTTTCTCAACCCAAAGTGTTCTTCAAACAGGAAACCTTTTGGTTGCCTCCTCCTGTTGTAGAGGGGGGCCCTTTGGCCAGCCTGGATGGGCCAGGCTTATCCTGAGCCTGGTGATGTTTCCCTGTTCCAGAAGAGAAATGAAGTTGCAGTTCTCATAACTCATCACATAGGACAACTTCGCCATCGAGGTCTCCACGTCTAGAGAGAAAGAGGACAATACCGTCCAGCCGGTTTGTTTTTGACTCTTTGCCGCAAGAGAGCCAGAATTGGAATGTTCAGATGGTTTGCCTCGGTGCATCTGTTGGAAGGTTACATGGGATTGGTTTCACTTGGCTAGTTGGGATTTGCCACTCAGAGCTCCTGAAGTGGAGTCGAAGGCCAAACTAGGCCAGGTACAACCATTAATCCTATGGGCACAGTTAATATACAGGTACACCTTCTTTTTTTTAAAGTGAATTACAGCGGTGGGAGTGGTGGAATGGCATCAGGATTGTGAGGAGGGGGAGTTCTATCCTCCCTATATGCTCCCAATGAAAATCACCTCTTGTTGCTCGTTGTGGTGGAATGGGAGCTTCCAGTGTACCCCTGTCCCCAGTCTTTGTCCCTAAACCTGCTCACACCTCACAGGACTGCTGTTGACACAAAATGCATGCATGCTGACTGAATTAATGAAATTAACATGATGTTTACTTTGGAACCTCATGCACTAGCTTGGAAAACAACTGGGCTTTTTTTGTCAGTCGGCAAGGGCAATTTAAATGGGGACATATTTATAAATACTCCAGGGTAACACAAAGAACGGGGAACTCGAAAGACAGGGAGCATGCCTGTGGGTCATAGTATTAAAGATTCTATTATAAAACTTTATAAAACTTTCCAATATGGATTTGATGATGCTGGTGTCAGATCTTCTGTCCTTTCTCCCCCATCCACCAAACATTTTAAGCAAGGATAATATCCCTGGTTTTCCCCCTTTCCCTCTCTCCTTCTCACTTAAGCTTAACCACAAAAGTAATCATGTTTTACAAGGCTGCCTTTTTTCTGTCTACAAAACATCATTCTTGAACTGAAAATGTTTTGGCACTGGAAGCCGGGGCTTCAGTGTGTGCTGGAGAAGACGTTTGTTTTAAAGACGTGGTGTAAATAGAACATACTTTATTCCATTTCCTTTAAATCTGTTTATACTTGTGTTGTGAAAAATCATAACTCTTTGGGGGCACAGAGGGCTTGGGAAGCAACTCCGCAGCATGACCTTTCTGCTTACTGTTGGCTCCCAGTGAGCGGCAGGAGAGACAAATAATCCACACGCCCATCGCTGCTGTGGAAGTCCACGTAGTTTCTTGTTTTCACATGCCGATAATGTTTGTACGTATCTGCTCATAGGTGGGGAAGTTGTAAAGGTGAGTAGGTAACTTCCAAGGGTGGAGGGACAAGAGTGCTATCTCCAGCATCCATCCCCTGCTGCCACGACCCCTAATTTGCTGCTGAGGGTGTTGACGGCAACAACAACAATTGCAGGGAAAGCCGTAGTTGCAAATCTGTCATTTTCTCTTTAAAACACAGTGCATGCTCGCTGCACACCTTCTTTTCAAGCAGAATCATTCACGTGGGAGACTTCCACCAGCACAGCGCCAGTTGTAAATAAGGCCTACAATGTAGGTCACCACTGTGGCTGCAAATCTGGTCACTCTCCTAGGAGCAGTGGTGACCAAGAGATCAAAATGAGTGGGGGTCCACATGGGGTCCACATGTTGCATGTCAGAAGTACTTTCCACAGCTCTGGTAATTTGTTGCCCTCAATTTCTATTGTACTGAGAAGAATACTGCAGTGGACATGGGGGGGGGGGGGGGAACTAAGTTACTTTTTTGGACTTCTGGAATCACCCAGCTGGCATGGCCACGTCGGCTAGGAATGTACAGGGATTGTAGCCCAAGCTGTAACTTTTCCAAGCTCTGATTACTTTCTAGGCTCTGGTTAGCCTTGGCAGCTTTAGGAAAATATAGGAAAATTAGTGCAGCAATATAAGATGGGTGTCTTCTCCGTAATGACTCACTCTTGCATTCTTTACTTAGTCCTCTTAGTCCATCATTCCATTGATATCATCTTGCCACCAAAAATTCTTTTGTAGTCTTGCTGATTGAGATCTTACTGTCTGGAGAGGCTGGGGGATGAACACTAGACTGTATGCAAAATATGTATTCCACCCTGTACAAGTTTCTAGGAAATCAGTCTTCTGCTCTTCCTTCTGCTTTGGTGCTAACCTGGAAGCATACACAGAGGTTTCTGTTGTCCCATCTAGATGCTTTTTCACTCCTCTGGCAGAAGTGTTTGTCAGTTCCATACACTATGACACCAAGGACTGAACCTAAACCTTTTCTTTCAAAATATGCCATTACCCCCTTTCTTGTCATTCACACATATTTATTTATTTATTTATTTATTACATTTATAGCCCGCCCATCTAGTCATATAGACTACTCTGGGTGGGTAACAACATATCATGTAACAATTTAACAATTTAAAATCATAACAATATATTACTAAATAAACAGAGAGCTCAGCTTTGAGACAGCTTCATAATTTGCCCTGTTGTGCTTTCTTGGACACTGATTTCTGCTAGAGGCTGTTCATCATCATTATTTATTAGCTCCATTTATATTCCAGCAGTGAGTTCAAGGTGTTTTACCTGGCTTTTCTCCCCCAACTTTATCCTCACAATATAAGGTCAGGCTGAGATACTGTGACCGACCCCAGGGTCACCCAATGAGTTTCCTGGCTGAGTAAGGATTGGAACCCCAGTTTCATGAGCTGTAGCCCAACACTCTAAACACCACACTGGGTCTAGCTAAGAGTTCAGAAGGTGAGTTCAGTTTCCAAGAAAGACAGATGAGAAAAGAGAAATGGATAAACGAACAGCCAAGAATATGAACTTTGACCTTCGTTTTGCTGCATTTGAGACTGCTTTAAGGTCTCGTTCTTTCAGGCATGCTTGCTTTTGTGTATGTGGATGTTATCCCCCTTTCTCATACTCCATGTCAGTTCATCTTTGCTTGTGTTCATATTACGTGAAAAGCTGACAGTTTCCTGTATATTAAAATCTGTTTTGTGAATAGGAAGAAGAAAAACCTCCTTTCAAATAACGGTAACACTAACCTTTTCAGAATGGGATGTTTGGAAAGGAGCTTTCCCCAAAACAGAAAACCTCCAAAACCATAGTGAACTGAGCCCAAACCACTCTCAAGTTTGGGTCCATTTTGATATGATTCGGACAACATTGCCCTGTTGAGTTGTCAATAGCATGAGATCCTTAACACCATTCCTTGATGTATAGAAGGACCAGTTGTTTGAATTCACATACAGGAACAAACATCCCTGTATAAGGGATGTTTAATGTGTTCTTTTAGTATATTACTTTTAGATGTGGTTGTAGAAACATAGCCTTAGAAACAACCGTCAAAATTCAGGCCTTGTTTTTCTGTACCCCGCAGTCTGGAGCACACATTTATCTTGAGTGCTAACTATGAAAGGGGTTAATTCTTAGCAAGTGATTAAATATGTCATTTCCTCCATACTCCCATTGCCTCCTGATTGACAGGGGATGGTGTAGCCTAAGAGCATCAGTTGTAGTTCCTCGCCTTTGTCACTGAGCAAGAAGTCAATCAAATAACTCAAGCTATTTCTGCTCCTTATATAAGGGATGTTTAATTTGCCTTTTCTGAAATGCTGAGCAGCCACTGTTCTGTCTTCAGGCTTTATTGATTCTCGGTAGTTCTGAGAAAAGAGGTTCCCTGGCCTTATATTGCACCTCAAGCACAAATTACTTTGGTGGACAACTCAATAATAATTAGAGTATGATCTCTCTCTTCTCTCTACCTCTTTTTCAAAGCAAAAGCAAGCCAGCTCCACAAATTTCACCCAGCAAATCTGTGGGAGGAGAATTCTGCGTCGCTGCTGTCTTTGGGTCATCGAGATCTTGGTTTGCAAGCAACCCGGGTCTTAAGAGAGAGAAAGGTTTGTGTTTTAATGCAGGTCAATAACATACAGATAAGTAACTTATATAATGAAACTGCCCTATATTGAGGTTGACTGCTGGTCCATCTACCATAGTCTTGTCTTCTCTGGCAGACAGTGGTTATCCAGGCATCTACTTTACCACTGAGCTAGGATCCTTTTCTAACCAAATCATGTTGGGGTTTCTACTCGTGCTTTGGTTTTGAATTGCAATACGTGGCTGTTTCTGTTTTTTTCTGATCACCAAAGAGGAAGTGTTGATGAAGGCAGTGGCAGGAACAGTTCATTTTAGTTTGCAAACCTGGCAAGAACAGAGTGACAGAAAATACCAAAGCTTTTCCTGCCAACTCTCTATGTGCAGCAAGAGAGAGAGAAGACATCCAGTGGTACAAACAATATTCTAAAGATCCAAAGCTGACACATTTTGGATATTTTGTGTTTTCACATCCCCTTCTTCTCCTTTTTCTTCCCATTCATCTCCCCTTCCTCTTCTTCCTCCTCCTTCCCCTTCCCATCCTCCCATTCCTTCCTCCTTGTTTCTTCATCCTCTTGTTGGAAACTTTAGAAATATTACCAGCCAACGTAGTTGTATTTAGTGACATATTGCCATCAATGTATTGGGCTTTTTAAAGAATAATATAGGAAGGAAGGAAGGGAGGGAGGGAGGAAGGAAGGAAGGAAGGACCTTTTTAAAAAGAGCTTCCTGTCCTTGAGAAGCTTAGAGTCTCAATCTTGATCAGGCAGCTAGATTGGTTAGGTGCTAAAAAAAAAACTTGAGACAGGAATAATAGGAATGTAGCTTTCTCTTGCCCCAGAAAGTGGAAAACTACTCTGAATTTTGGGCAGTTTACAAGCCATAGACCTCTATGGGAGATGGGCATTAGATCTCCTTTGATTTTGTAAAACACCTTTTATGATGAGTAAAGCAGGTGACAACATTGCTGTTTGCAAGTTATTTATTATGGTGAATGCCTTTTGAGAAGTTTGTTATTGAATGAAAAGAAATAAATCTCCTCCAATCATTCTCATTCCTCAACAGATCAGTCCAAACAGTTTGTGGTTGAGTCTCTCTACATCATCAGCTGTTACGGTACTCTTGTGGAGCATGTCTTGGAACCTCGGCCACTCAGCACTGCGCCTAAGATCAGTGATGACACCCCACTGGAAATGATGACTTGCCCAAGGGCCAGCTGGACGCTAGTTAGGTAGCCCGCCCTTTCATACTAGCTGTTGTTGTTTGAATCTGTGTATGCAGTAGGAATGTAAAAAGCTATCGGTTCTGTTCTTGTCATATTTCTCACAATCCCACTAACATTCTGGATCTATCTCAATTCCATATGTGTTAAGAGACTACAGAGGGTGGGTTGTCCTGCACCAAAACTGGTGCATGTCCAAGTACATGTTTTGCCTAGTGTTTTTGGCAATTTATTTATTTATTATTTATACCGTTATACTGCACCATGTTGAATAAAGAAAACAACCAAATCCCACCCAATCCAAAAATATAAAATGAAAAATATAATATAAAAGGCCAACAGGTCTAAAAAATCAAGATGGCAGCAATGGACAAAAAAGCTTACAAAATATAATAGTCAAGACTAAATCACCAACAATTATGAGCCGAGGATATCCTGAAATGCCTCCCTGAAAAGCAAAGTTTTTATGTGCTTCCTGAATATTAGGAGGGAAAGGGCCTAGTGCACCTCCATAGGTAGAGCATTCCATGAAGAGGTAGGTGGCCACCCCAGAGAAGGTCCGGCTCCTAGTCATAGACTTCTTAACACAGTTTTTCCAGATAGATAGATAGATCAGATTTGATTGATTGATTGATTGATTGATTTAGAGCCTTCCCTCCATTGAATGAAATATGCTCCCAGAATTCCTTAGCCATGACTGGGGATTCTGAGGATTCCTATCCAAAAAGAAACTACTCCATCTCCAACTTCAAAACATCATTGCCTATCTCATGCTCCCACAATATCACAATATAGACCTAGATCCAGGTTCCTCCCCATTGCCTCAGGACGCATTATCTGAACAGGGTTCCACTCAGAATGGTCTCCTTGGTGGAAAGGCCGTAGTGGCTGATTTCTCCCTTGCTCCTGCAACCTCCTTTGCTGTTCCAGAGAAGGGCCCCTGATGCCTCAGAGTAGATTTTTTTTTCAGAGAAGGTGGGAACTCACGTCTTCAGGAAAGGAGTGAAAAGACAAAAGTTGTGGCTGCCTCCCTTCCCCTGTCCCACCTCCTTTCATCAGCCGCGCTCCCCTAGATTGGAGTTCCATTCAGAGCTAGGAATCCAAATGTTTGAATCTGTGTATGTAGTAGGCTCTGGATCAGGCTCTGGATTCTCTACCAGGTAGTGTGTAGATTGTGTTTGTTCAATGAACATCTGTGCACAGAGGAAAGCTAAAAAATGGGAAATCTTTCCTTTTTCAGACTGTAGTTAGTATGCTCGTGTTAACTGTGGGAGTCCGGGAGTGGCAATCTAAAAACGAAGCATATCCCATTGATGGATTAGCTAAACTCTGTGCAAAGAGGGTGACAGTTCAATCCTTACATGGCTCCTTGGAAATAAGGCTTTCTGACCTCAGTGAGATTTACTTCCAGGTCAATGTCACTTGGATAGCATATTGAAATACTGTATCTGCAATTTTTTGCCCTGTTCCAGTAGAGGGGGGGGGGGAAATGAAGGAGGAAGGAAGACTGGTTGGCTCCACAGAAAGGTCCCATGGGCCAGATCAGACTGGAGAGTTTCCTATTTGGTCTTCAGTGACATACAGCTAGTGACTAGACCAGCTGTCCTACACTCATATCCCAAGTTGGTGTGTTCTGAAGGCTATTTCGAGAAATGAAGTCTAAGTTACAGAATTAAAATAAAGAGGGATCGCTGATAAAATATTGTCAGTGCTTTTGACATTTTGAAATATTTCTCCATTGATTTCTATTTCGTTTTATTTTTGGTAGTCTCCAGTCTTCTTCAATGCTGGCTCATTCTGGGCCTGAACTGATCAATACGTGATTTACCAAGTGACTGACGAGCGGCCAGCCCTCATTAAAATAACAACATGCCGTCTTTTCAGGGCCATGATGGTCAAAAGGAGCCACTTGTAATGGGATTGCAGATTCAAGCCAGATCGATGTCCTACAACTTTATACAACTTAGTTTTCGCAGATCAGACACTAATCGGAGGCATCTCCAGTTTGGCAGGACACCAGTGCTCCATTGGTGGAAATGTGTCAGGCCTGAACATCACATGATGTGGAGAATGTGCACACAGCAAACCTGCATCCCTCTGTGTGCGCATGTGTGTGTGTGTGTGTGTGTGTGTGTGTGTTATTCTCACAGCTTGTATAGGATCACACTGCTCGTTTCCCCTCTCTCCATCTGTCTGTGGAATATTCTACCCTTGTAGCAAGTGACTTGAAATAATTATAAACACGGCACTTTCTTGCATAAATAATCAGGATGCGATGACACAGATGCTGATTTTCCCCTTCTTCAAACTTAAATATTAATATACTCATGTTGTTTTCGCAGAACTCCCCAATGGAATGAACTGCAGCCACCCTTTAACTTGAACCATCCGCTGCTGCTAGCTGCAGATTCCGTGCAGTGCTACCAGTATCTTCTCGTTGGCTGTGAGTAACTTTGACATTCCCCTTTTGAAGGGGCAACAGCTGGGTGTCAGGGAGCAAAACCTCCAGTCCTGGAACTGTTGCCATGGCAGCTGTTCAGCTTTGGATGTCGGCAAATCAGGGAAATGAGCAGAAAAATGGCATGGAATTCAAATAAAGTATGTGCGGGTGGGGGTGGGGGGAGGATAAAACACTTTGTGTCTAAGGAACGTAGCGCATCTTATAAAAAATCACTGCACATGTATACATCGGTGGCATGTGGGTTTGTTTTGCTCAGATCTGCCAATGAGGAGGGACTCAGACATTGATGGCATCAGGTAGATTGTAATTATATTGAGACAACAATGACATAAGGTCGAATTATCACTCTTGGAAAAGAGAATACAAAGAAGCACTCTTTCATAAGCCACCTCAGAATAAATAAGAAGCACTTGACAAACAGAGTCGTACAATTCCTTGATGTTTTCCTGTATCCCTCAGAGCAACTGTATCAGAGGGTCATGCCAACAGAAATTATTCCTGCTTCTCTTTTCTCTGTGCTTAAGTATCCTTTAATGGCACCTCATTATGTCATTAATGTCATTTATTCTGGATGTTGCTTCCTTCCCCCCCCCCCCCCTTGTCCTTCAGCACATGGCATTGTTGGGCAGCTGCTGGTGTCTCAACTCAGCATCACAGGAGGTCCAACTGAATGCTTGCTCTTATAGTTCCACTCCTCACCAGTGCTGGGTGGTTGGGTCTGATACCCTTGTTTCTGTTTCTCATGAGGTCAACAATAGAGTTTTGCAACTCAAGTCATAGCCAACCCTATAGAAAGACTAGCACAGGCCAGTTCATCAGCCAGGGGACTAAGACTGGCCTGGGGAACATGTGGCCCTTCAGATGCTGATGGACTGCTGTTCCCATCATTCTGCCACATGAGCCAGGTTTGCAAAGTCCACAGCACCTGAAGGGCTAATTCCATACTGTGGGGTTGTGTCGGTTTGGAATATGTGTGTGAGAGAATAATTATACGTTCCATCAGAAGACAGGATAGAAAATAAACACACACAAAGTTTGGAAGTTCTGTTGGAAGTTGGAAGTAACTACACGCCCACGGATTTTGATGCCCACAGATTGGAATGCTGTAGTTCTCAGACCTTTTCACCTCTGGACTTTGCTTTCGGTAAACACAGCTGAAAACAGTGGTTGTATTCAGGTTGCTTGCTTTCTGGAAATTCAGAAAGTAAATCAAGAAAAGTACCATAGCTCAAGAGCAAATCACCCTCTTTGCATGCGGGGGGTACCTGTGCTCAGTCCACTATCATCTCTGGCTAAGAAGGACCAGATGGGACGTGACAACCCTGTGTCAGATCTGCTTTAACTTGGATTCTTACATCGAATCAGGTGTTGGATTCATTGGCCTTATAGGCGGCCTCTTCCAACTCAATTATTCTATGATTCCATGAAGGGATGGACCTTCTTCTGCCTCAGGGTTTGGAGAACGGCAGCCAGTCAGAGTGGACTAGACCATCAAATAATCTGATCAGAGCAGAGGATCAGAGCAAGCCAAAGGAAAGAAAAGGGTTAGCTCAATGTTGCAAAGTGTTTCAGGAAAAGGAGCTCACCCAAGCCACCCCAGGGGGATGCTGGTGTTGAAGAAAGAAACAGCAACATCATTTCTTAGAGCACACTTGAGTACATAACAAGACACACACACCCCAAAAAAATTATGGTTGTTTTAAAACAAACTTACAATGCAAAGGCGGACAAAGCATGGGCTTCTAGATGGACTACAAGCCCCAGCATTCCTTGCCATTGTCTGCTGCAGCTACGGCTGACGGAACTTCCAATCCAACCACATCTGGAAGCCTGTGCTTTGCCCATTGCTGTCATGATGTATATGATGAAAAGACTCAATATATTGCAGTCCCCAAAAAGCATGCAAAGGTAACTGAAGATTTTAAGCTACCACAGGGAGACAAGGTAGTCACGGTGCCCAACTCACTGTTCCCAAAGGTTCCAGAATTCTCCCAGAAGATCAGAAAATGCTGTAACTGAAGTCCAAATCTGACAGGAGCTTAATGATCTCTTTCTGAATTGTCTGTAATTCTGTGGATCAGCGAGACATTGGAGGTCCTCTTAAGCTTCCTGATGGGCAGTTCATCACACAGGTTGAGGCACTCCCTCAAATAATTGAGGACAAGACAAATGAGGATGATCAAACAGTTTTGATATATGTTTGCATCAGTTAGGCCAAATTTATAATCCAGTTTCCCCTCTGCATTTATAGGGCCTTCCGGTTTACTGTAAACATTAGCATTTTGCCAATGAGGTCATTTTTAAAGTCCCAATCTTGCCCTTCAGATGACTGCTGTGTGTTATGTGCCTGCATGTGTGTGCATCTTCTTTAAATCTCTTGAGAATTCTTGGCTTGAGACGCACAACTTTCATTTGGCTCCCTCAGACACTAATTTGTGCGTGAAAACCGAAGAAGTGGAGACTCTAATTTAATATCTCTAGATCCCAGGCAGTAAAGTGGAAGCGCTTAATCCAATCGGCTCAGTTGATGGCAGCCTCCCCGAGTTTATTTCCCATGTATTGGCAGACGTCTTTGGTGCTATCTGGTGCACGTTGCTATGGGGAAGAAGGCTAATTTTGCTGCAGAGGGGAGAAAGAAAATAATAATCGTAAAGAAAATCAAATGTTTCTATGGAGCAGGTTGATGTGGAGGAGTGAGGACAGAAGTCTAGAAGGAGAAGTCAGCCTACTATGGAAATAGTTAATACAGCTCTATTGTTATTTCCCTTTCCTCATCTAAGGTGGATCAAAGGTGACAATCTCTGCTTGGGGAAAGGTCTAAGCTTCAGGATCTTGTTAGTGGAGTACGAGCTAAGCAGATCTGAGACCAAGCAAGATTAAGATGAGAGTAGCAAAGGAGTTTTGGGGTGGGTCCTCCTTTCAACTATCTTGCAGTGGAGCACAGTAGAAGCCAGTGGGTTGTCCTGAGAAGGGATGACAGAATCAGCCTGAGTTCTGGATTCCCCTGCCTTTCCTCCTTTCTCTTGCCTCAAGGAGGATCAATGTATAATCCAGAGGGTCTCCTCATTTTGATCCATGGCTTTCCTTCCAAAGTTGAAGCTTTGGGCCAACATGGTACCAGTGCAGTGATCTGAATAAGAAGACATGGGGACACAAAAGGCCTAGCGGTGGTTGCAAGCTCTTCCCTACACTGTCCTTCTTCTTCTTGGACCATCAGCTTCAAAGCTGGACATGGTTCACTTCTGTTGCTGCAACTGGCATTCCTATTTTGCCAGTCTCTATTCAGTGGATATAGAAACAGCTATGGCTAAGCAAAGAGGCATCCACGAGCCTTTTGTGCCACTGTCCATCCTTTTCTTGTTCATTTATTCCTCTCCCATTGCAATGATAGCTTTCATCCACATGTGATTATTCTTCAAAAGCTTCTATATCTTGGGTTGTCTTGGTGATTTCCCCCACACTGCATGATACTGGAGACTCAATTCAATGAGCCTCTGCATGGCAAAAGCACAAGTAAAAAAACCAAACAAACAATAAAAGAAGGCCTGGTCTGATAACATAGCTGCAGCTATGGTGAGATACCAACAGAGTGAAACAACAAACCCAAAAGCCAGTAACTAGAACACACAGTCTTAAAGTAGAAGGAAAAGGCCGTGTGGTCCCCAAGATTACACAAATGTAAGGAGTGGGTGATACCCTTTATTGGACCACTAAAAATCAAACAAACTGCAAGCTTTTGTCGAGAAAATTCCACTTCTTCAGGCTTAGCACAACCCCTTTAAAGTACAGGGCTGTTATTGCTGTTGTTTTGTAATCTAATCTTGAGTATAGCTGGAAGTATGCATTTCAGTTTGCCAATAACCTTGCCCCCATCCTTAAATCTGAAGTGATGTACCTGTTTGCTTGGGCCACTGAACTCCATCGAATACAACCACAGTGCTGGTATTAACCAGCATGTATCCTTTTGTCATCTGTAGTGATCGGAGGATTCCTCTCCCTCAGATTTGGATGGTATCCAGTTAAACCAGGTTAATTAGAGTGATCAACTGAATGTCACTTGGTGGTTTGAAATTAAGCCAACTTAAAATTGAATGTCTTCCAAATCTATAGGCCCAGCTGTGTTCCTTGCTGGTTCCCAATGCCAGATCCTCTCCCTACACAATTGCCGCCATCCTGATAGACAAGAGGAGGGCAATAGGCATGGGAAGGCCTCACAACTCCAGGGCTCAGTTTTGGGACATGATCCCAGCCATGTTCACGGGAAGTACAGTTCCCATGGTTACCAGGGGATAGAAGGAAGGCCAAAACAATTCCCGTTCAAATTGGCCTGTGTTCACAAATGGACTCTAGGTGCAATCCAGAATTAATCAGAGGATAGGCAGAGTCCGGAAATTTTTCAGGATTCTCCTCCACAGTTTTGCGTTCTCTTCCTTGCTGTCATACATTTTGTGTGAATGACATCATTGTCACGAATGGGGTGCAGACAACTTGATATGCTGTGCTCTAATTTTATAACACTGTCATTTCAAAATAGCCTTAGGTATTGTTTTTTAAAAAAAAACACACACACACCAGAAAAACAAAGCAAAGTTGATCTGGCTCGTAGAAAAGCAAAAACAAGAAGGCAAGACCTTGATATACACTCTTCAGAAGTATATTGTACTGCATTATAAAATGCTAGGGCAATTAGATTCCATTAAATACAAGAAGATGGCAGAAGCCAGGGGTGGGGGGGCAACCCTACCTGAATTGGCTTCTTTGTCTCCCCACCCCCACCCCCACCCCCAGGGAAATATCTGTTAAAACACAAACGCTCTGCTTACCTGCAGCAGCAATGTAATGGTCTCACATTAGCCGTGGCGGCCTGCGGTTTGATGCGCTATCGCTTCCGTCAGTATGTTTAATTGCCAGCAAACGGCTAAATGGGAAGTTGGGGGGGGTGAATGACCACGGCTGTCTGCCGTGTGAGCGGTAAAAGGGATTCTGGCGCCATTTCAGGGTCGTGATTTGTATCTGTCTATCAGTGTTCGGAATGCCGCCGTTTTCTCTCTGTTTCAGACCTCTGTATAGCATTTCTGCCAACTGTTTGGCTCCATTAAGTGGGTGGCGGTGGGGCAGGGAGGATGGCGGTCGTGGGGAAGGGGGAGAAGGAGAGGAATAAAAGCCTGAATGGTCCGAGCCGCAAGGGGCTAGGATAAGCCCTTTCTTTGTCCAGGCTTAGAACACTACATTAGGTCTCATTATCCATTTATAATAAGTGACCTTTGGCCCCCCCAGGGTCATTGAAGAAATACTCTGTGTGCTTTTCTAACAGAAGATACCCCTCTGTCAGACGACAGACGCAACAATGAACTGTCTGAGGGTCCGGTCGAAGGGTATACTTTGGGAAGAAAAAGGTTTATAAATATACAGCTTGATGCCAAACCCTTTCATCTTTTTTAGAGCAGTTCAGAGCCCACAAGGCAACGTCTTCCTTTGGCTGTTGGGGGAAAAGTGAATCTTAATTTTGTTTCTGTGTTCTTAACTCTGCCCTTGCTATTCCATCCCAAATTTCCCTGGGTGTGAATTTCAGTGGCATTTAGTGAAAAAGAGGATTTTGTTTGAGGTGATGGTGAAACTAAATGCAAAATGATGGACTTAAGAGATTTTGGCAGAGGAAAGGGAACAAGGAATGTCTTCATGTTATCTGGATGGAGCAAGTGTTCAAAAGCTATGCCCTTAAAGGGGATAGGGGAGTGACCAGTGACGCCTGCTGTTGAAACATGAAGGAATGTAACTTACCTGGGCTTTTTGACCTCTAAGCATTTATGCGAAAGGCTATTGTATCCAGCTCACGTCTAGGTAAGGTGAGGCTTCAGAAACATAAGAAAAACTTGGCAAAGCTACAGTTTTGGATGACAGCTTCCCAGAATCCTGAAGCCAACATATTTTTTTACCTCGGTATGCCTGGTTAATCACAAGCAAGATATGAGCCAGCGGTGTGAAACGCCAGTTTAAAAAAACTAAATCATTCTCCGGTTGGGCTAACAGTAATAGTTTCACAGTAGTCTGCACTGGTCAAGTCATTTCTGAAGCATGGTGCCCGGTTCACGAGATTCCCCAACCATATTCTGGAGGAAACCAAACTGGAATACACAAAAGATTATGTCAGGACTTAACTGCTGGGTCTCAAAAGTTTGTGAAGGATCAGAGAAGTTGCTTCCTGAGCTCCTTCAGCTCAAGACCTTTTATGGCTATGTAGGACAAAACCTGCACCTAAGATTGGGCTCAGAAACATACCATCCATCCCGCAATAATACATGGAAAGAATTGCAGCCTTTTGTAGATTGTGCATTAGTTTCTGGGTTCTTGTTTTGTTTTTTAGCTTCAGTTTCCCAGAATTGTGTCAGAAGGAGAGAGCACCTTTAGTTTACGGGCATTCTTATCTTCTTGGTCAGAAAATATAATATAACATAAATATATATATTTATGGAGAGGGCCTACAGAAATTAGGAGGATGGCAAGAATTAATATATTAACTGGTGTACAGCATTCTTTGACAAATTGCTTACTAAATACATCAAAATTGATTGGCTGTTGTGTTTTTTTTTGTTGAATTGACAAATGAGTGCATTAAGGGAAGGAGAGAAATCCATTAATTACAGCTGCCCTCGACCGTTGGAAATATAATGATATAAATATAGATTTTGTTAAAACAAACAAACAAACAACCCTCCCATTCCCTCTGGACTTTTCTGTAGCATTTTCTGGTAAGCTTACCTGGCAGATCTTCACAATGAAATCTCTATGGGGAGACCTTCAAGGCAGAATGGGTGTGATTGATTTTGAAATGGTAAAAAAGAAAAGAAAAGAAAAACCCACGTCTCCTTGCTGTGTTAAGACAGAAGATCACATTCCACTATACAAATGTTTCAAGCTTTTTTCTATTTGTGATCTTATTTTTCCACATTGACTGGTCTGGCCTTAAATTTGATATATAAGGGATGTGGATCCTTTCTTTCAGACTCCCAAGTCCCAAAATTCTCCAAGAATTCCACAAGCAGAATTTTGGGGATTTCAGCCAGCAAACAAAGACCTACAGACAGCTACAGTTTGCTCACCTGGAGAAGGCGCTACTTCCGAAAGTGTGTGGCCTCCTCTGGCCTGTGCTATTAGCGTCCTTAAGTATGTGTTTGTGGGCTGAAACTTTCAGAATTCTGCTTCTGGAATTTTGGGAGTGGGATTCAAAAAAAGTAAAAGAGCACACTCTTGTCTGAAACATCTGGAGGGCCTCAAGCCGAGGAAGGCAAATCTAGAAACCAGCACTCCATGGGATGGGGAAACAGCACCAAGGACATCGGGAATTCAGTTACCTAATCTGTGCATTAGATTATTGTTGTAGGCTGTTTAATTTTACATTAGTATCTGCATAATACCTTGGGGATTTGTTTTATAAGGTTAGTAATAAATCTCAGTAATTGAAAAATAAACAGCAGCAATGTCTCCCTAGAGTTTCACTCAGCCTCCTGCAAGCTGTTGTCCAGATGTGTTGGAGAATGATTCCCACTAGTATACTGGCTCGGGTGATGAGAGTTGTAGGCCAAGACATCTGGAGGTCTTGTTTTGAGGGATGCTGTTTTAGGTACCCTTTCCCATCTGGGCTTCTCCATCCACCACCCGTGGCCAACAGTGCCCATGGAGCATGTAGAAATTCATGATGTGTTGGTGTATTGAGCTTAACACATGTTGAGTGTAAAGTCTCATTTTGCTCTAGAACCCACAGAGTCTTTGAAGACCAACCCTTGGGAATGTGCACACAATATCACCTTGTGCTGTTGTCCAACTGGCAAGTTAAATATTCATATTTTCTCAACTCACCCTCTTGATGTTGTGTTGATTTTTGCTTACTGTGAAATGTTGCCTCAAGCTAGCATGGTGTTCTCTTCCTGGCAAAGTCATTAAGCCAAGCAGCATCCTTGTCAAAATGTCTTATCAGTTGGTTGTGAGCTAATTGAAAGCCTAACTTGTTTCTTTCTCAATTAAATCCCAGTTCTTCTGTATAAGAAAGCCTTACACTGCATCAGAACTACAGAATGGGGTTTATCTCTGTATTTATTATTTGCATGTTTAGACCACCTAGTCACCAGAATTCTCTAGCCAGTATGCAAAACATTAAAAATGTAACATGCAGGCAATGAATAGAAACAGCACACAGTGCATTTAAAAGGAACATTTATCACTCAGAATATGCTGCTCTGAGTCCACAATTTGGGGAAAAACTCAGGATATACTGTAAATCAGGTAAGTAGGTAGGTAGCTAGGTAGTATATTGTAATAGTGTGTCAGACTAGGACTCAGGAGATCTGGATTCAAATCCCTGCTTCATGATAGAAAATTGTTGAGGAGGGAGTGGATGGCAAACTATCCTTTGAATATCTGAGATCTCGGAAACCATATTAAGTTTCCCATAAGTCAGAAGTGACTTGGCCATACTAGTTGGGTGAGATAAAAATGCAAACAAACAAATAACAAAGAAATTAACTTTGAAGCAAAGTGGGCAGCAACACGTTTACCTATGTTTTTTACACTTGGGAATCTGTGATACTATTGTGTTATGACATAGTATCGGTGACGTTATCATTGCAGTCACATGGGACCACAAGGTCAGTTGGCATAAATAGTAGAGTGGCTATATCTATAAGAAGAACAGCACCCAAGCACACAGCTGTTTTTGCAATGGGAGGAGTTGCTCGCCTTGGAAAAGGAAAGTGACTGAAAATGAAGGGGTAATTTTCACTCAGATCCACTCAGAACCCTTCCCCTGACAAAGAACAGGGTAGTTGTAAACTATTTAGTAGATTCAGGTACACTTTCAGAATACCTCTGAAAGGTGGCTGAGAAAGCCAGAATGGATTGTCTGAACCATCCCTTCCCTCTATTTTTTGTAGACCCCAACATACTGTGATTTCACTATGAGGAAATCTAGCCCCATGTTGCTGCCCAGGCCTCCTTACATTAAGTGGTAAGGTCACTGCGATAAGCGCTTTCATGTCTTGATGTAACCTTTTGTAAGCCAGCCTGCATTACCTCTCTTTTACTTGAAAGGCAGCTATAAGTGGAAACGTCAGCCTCTGCATTCCGTGGGGAAACGCGAAGGTTGTGCGAGTGTGTTTCCCTCCTCCCTCCTTAAGACCTGACTGGTGTTGCCCTGTTCCTGAAGACAGGGAGGTTAAGTGTTGAAAGGAAGTACAAATAATAATTCCTTTGCCACGCGGATGATGGAGCGAAATGAGTAGAAACAGGGCCAGCTCCCTCTCCTCCATCGAGTTGAATTCTCTTAGACAGGTGGCAGCTCTCCAGGGTTCTAGCGTCCCCGATCCGTCTCGTTTCATAGCTGCCAAATATATTTGAATGACTGGACCAAAACAGGGGCTTCCGATGCGGATGTGGAAATTTAGATATCTCTCTGGCTCTGTATGCACCCAAGTTAGTTGCATCTTAGTCGTAAGCACAGGGCTGTCCAAAACACACCTTTCAAATGCTCCAATGCTGGAAGTAGATCTGAGGGCAAGGGTATTAAAATAACTTTCAGATGCCTACGGAACAATAATAACATGCTGAAACGGTTCTTTTGCTGGTCTTGCTTGGTCATCTGGAACTTCTTAAAAGACGGTGGTGGTTGGAGAGAGTTTGGGGAGGAGGAGGGGGATTCCATCAACACGGAGAGGTCAGCTTTCAAAGCGGCGTGCAAGGATTTAGCTGTGCGAGTCCTCCTGACGCTAATGGGAGTCAAACGGCTAAATCCCCGCGCTCCGCTTTGAAAATTTACTACTAAGCCTCTTGACTTCTCACTACATGCTTTGATTGTAACAGTAATCCATGGTTAACATAATTTTCCCGACAATAATGTCAAACATACTTTTGAAGTCGGTGAATTATAGAAAGAGTTACCTCTTCCGTAACGCTTCAAAGATGGCCCCATCAGGCTGATTTCACAGTAGGCCCTCGCTGCTGAATTTAGTCTTCAACACAAGAGGAGACTGTATGTGTTGCCAATGTTTGAATCACTAGCTGCAAGACTGTCCACCTAACCGAGCTGACTTTCATGACTGAGGCTGTTTGTACCTTTCTGTATAAACCTTGTTCCTAAATTCCCAAATGCTTTAAAATGTGGCTTGGAGCCCTTGGGCTTGCCTGCACCCCATGCAGCTCATCAGCCAGACCTTGTGTTTGTTGTGTGTGTTCATGTGATGTTCTGTTGCCGGATCCTGCTGTTTCCACCAGAATTAGCAACCACTGCTCATCCTGCAGCCCTCTGGTGTGCTGTAAAGCATGCTTCAAAAGATTGATAAATCATCTAGACCAGGCTTATGGTACCAGAGGAGGTTACAGTGGAAGCACAGAAAAGTCCCTATTCTGCTGGCATCAGATAATGAAGCATAGTGTTAGATCTCAGTTGCTGTTTAGCGGACTGTTTGGATTATAATATATGTTGGGTTGTTATATTGAGCGATAAATGTGTGGGAGTGAGCTCTCTTAAACCACCAAGTGTCACACACGGAACCCTTCACATCACCCATTGTCAGACCATTGCCAAAACATTTCAGTGGGAAGACATTGCATGCCGTTGGCTGAGAGCCATCCAGAGTTTCCCTGATCAAATAATGAATCACAGACCAAACAGCTTGCCTGCTGCATGAACCAGACGTGTGTGTCAAGGAAGGGACTTTCCACCCCTCCCCCCTCCACATGTATAGATGAAGCCTGAGGTAGCAGAGTTAGAAGCTGATACCTTGAGTTTCATTCATGATTGCTCTGTGTGGCAAGCTATGTCATCTAATTTAGATACCAATGGCATGAATGCATGACTGATCAACCAAGGTGTACTTGGAATTGTCTCTGGGTAGCACCAATCCCCCCTTTGGGAAAAGTGAGTCAACAGCCTCAAGGAGCATATGCAGAGGTGGCAGGGCGGTAAACTCTTCTCCATGTCAAGGCAAACTCCACCTATCCTGACTGACCATTGGGATCTGGGACAGGAAGAGCTACACAAGACTTCTGGTCTGGACTGAAACCATACCTGAACAGGAAAGCCTTCCAGGCAGCTATCTATTCCTTAGTTCTCATTCCTGGCCCAGTCTCTCAGTTTGGGTTCAATTCTTGGCTCCATTTTTCTATGCCTCAAGCTCTACCATATGGGCCAGCTTGCTTCTTGTGCCCTTGATGAAACACCCATATTGAGCAACCTCAGTATTCTTGATATTTCTTTCAACAAGAGCTGAAAATACATGCTTTTGGGGAGGGGGGGGAGGCATTAAACTCCCATAATCCTATAGTCCACATAGTGCCATGATGATTCTCCAGAGGTATAGCTCTTAACATTTCTGTGACATCCATTTCTACTTGGTGTGCACCTTACCACCATGGCAATGGCCTGCAGTTTCAAGGAATTTAACAGCTTCGTGTGTTAAAGATAAATTGCATGGTCCTCTTGTTGTCTGCATTCCTACCTGGACGTGACCTCTACCACCATTGGGATATGTCTAAATATAGGGGACATAGTATTTGCACTTCCTGTGTCTGAAGATGTGGATTTTCATCCATGAAAGCTTACACTGAAATACATCTGTTAAAGTGCCATTATATTTCATTTTATTTTATTTTTAAAAACACTCTTCTCTTCATCTTCTATCCCTGAGACTTCCCTGCAACAAGACCAGCTGGAACAGGAATCTTGCAGACTTCTAGGCAATCTCAGGCATGCTTCTTGCCAAAAATGTGCACAAAAGATTATTGCATTCCTGTACAGGATTAGGTTGCATGGAACCCTGTGCAGGTTGGTGTCCTATCATGAGCAGTATATTGCCAAGTCATGCACAGAATGGGCATTATATTTTCATTCCCATTGATTGTCATCCAGTTTTAATGGAGCCCAGGATGAGCAGCCACCACTTTGGGTGTGGAGAGGTACCCACAACCACAATTAGCAGAGTACACGGAATAGAACTGTTCAGCCTTTGAGATACGGTGCAAAGTGCTGCTTTATGAAGACTCTCCTCGCCACCAGGGGAATCACCTGTGTCAAAGATATATATATATATATATCTCTCTCTCAAAAAGGATCTTCCCCCCAAAGTGTGGTTCATCCAAATCTCATACCAAAAAATTAAAGAAAATTGTTTTGTCCATGGCATACACCAAGATGTCTGTTACAGAGAGATCCCTGAAATGGCCAAGTGGTAAACAGCAGTTACAGCAGACTGGAGACATGTGTGCAAAAGGGGACAACAAGGAACGGAATAAAACAGGAGTGCCTCCTTCCTTGTCCTCCCCTCCCCCCATAAGCTGCTGGCGTGCTGACTTTGGAGGAGTCGCATACAATGGAGTCATCCATTTATTATTCCTGAATAGAGAGTAAAAGGATGGTTCAAAAACAGCACTGAATGGACACAAAAACCCCAACGAAAAACAGCATCCTTTGTAGAAGTAGATATTAGAATGCCTAAGCTGGTAATACTCCTCAGAACTTTGTTGTCTGATTCATAGCATTGTCTTTCCTGTGAGGTGTAACAAACACTCTATGCGGGAAATCATTGAATGGTAGAGAAAACAGGATGACATTCTGCTTTCCATGACTATGAAGAGGATTTTGGATAGCCCAGTTTTTAAATGGACACCTAGAAATGTGAATGAGACAAGCAAGTTTTTGAAGACCCATGTGTTGTTGAGTTACATCTTTGAGAGGTTCACTGCACTCTGTATGTTGTTGTCTCATTTATTAAAAAGGGCCACTATATTTCTGTGTTTTTCCTATCAACATTGATGCAGCTCTTACTTTTAGTGTGCTGCAAGCTCACAGGCGTGCATCTCAGGTCCTGGAGATGAGCTGGCATCCTTGCCGGAATGCCACCTTACAAGATAGCTAGGGGCTCATCTCCGTTCCACAATGTCGAATTTGTTCTGTGGGAGAAGCAAAGCACCTGCGGTTGTTGAGAACCCACCATGTCAAAGATCTCTTTCCAGCAAACACACAGAGATGTCTGTTTTGTAATTATACCCTGTCTGTGACTGTCCTCCTGGGAGGGATGTAATGAGAGGAAAAGGAAACCAGATCCCTGCATTGAGCTGCTGATAGAAAACCTGAAAAGATTAATAATTGAACATCTATTGTACCCTTGCGTCAGAGGGCAAGGAAGAGCATTGACCGATAACACGAGCAAAATTTGCTGCTTTGAGACGTTTGAGTTTCTGCCTTTTGTTTAATTGCTGCCGTGTAATGCTTCTGCTTGGACCGGAACCAAACGTGATCGTTGGCATTGTTCTGAGTTTTTTATGATGCTATCCTGCTTTCTTTGAGAAAAGTAGAGTTTTTATTTTTTTTCCCCAATCCCAAAATAAAACTTCAAAAGACCCTTTATGGCTTTCTGTTGGGGGACCTATAATTTCACCGGGACATTGTCGTACAGCTGCCTGGACCCAAGGCTGCCATTACACAGGTCTTTAGTCTCGTCCTCCATGGCTGTTCTTTCATTCTTAAGTTAAAACTGTCCGGCACCCCAACGGTAAGCTGGAATGCCTTTCAATCACTAGGACGGGAAAGAGAAGAGCTTCAGCCATGCAACAAGGATCAAATATGTCGAATGCTGAGCCATTTGGATTGGGTAGGACAGGGAAGGGAAAAAGAGAGAAAATGGAACGGAATACCTTGTAGGAAGGAGTGGCTGGCAAAAGCACTTCGTGCCGCACTTATAGATGTCACCCCTTGAGACTGTGCAGTTCGCTTTCTCCCTTCGCAAACCAAACACCTCAATTCCCATCGCAGTCCGCCTTTCCCTTTTTAGCTACTGGGTTTGCAAAAGGCAGAGCAGTACAAACCATTGGGGGGGGAGCACGTTTTGTATACTCGTAATTTTTACGTTGTTTTGTGTTTTTTAGGCATGTATTTTTTGTTTTCATATTTGTTTTCTTCATCATCCTCTTCCTTCATATCAGAGCATTGCACAATTTAAAATTATGGACGTATGTGAAATATGGGTAAAATTAAAAACAACATGCTAAGATAATGTGATTGTTTTGAAAAAAAAAGACTGTGTCTTGTATTTTTGAATAGTAATAACAACAACGACAGCCGTAATAGGAGCCTGGCAGGCTCATTTCCTAGCCTGATCTTCATACCATTCCTTCCCTTCAAGGAACCACAGAGGAGTGGCAGAGGATGTAGTTCTCCGCCCACCACTGTATTTATCCAGGCAACACCCGTGTGAGAAAAGTGTTCGTGGTTGTGGCCCCACAGTCACCTCATGAACAAGCTGGATGGGGATTGGAACCTGCCTCTCATTCCCCTGTCTGCTTGCAACCACAGCAACATCTTGGCTCTCTTTGCAGCGGCCTTACGCCAGGTCGGGTTGCCTTTCTTTGCCCAGCGTTGCCTCCTCCTTTGGCGCTCGTTCTCCAAAGCGCTGGGGAAAACAGACTCTTCACACATCATGTGCAACTTGGAACATCTTCTCACTGGAGGTGACAGATTGAACATGGGACCTTCCGCCTACACAGCCTTTAGTCTGCCACTGAGCTGCAGGCCCTCCATTGATCTTTTAAGATCAGGGTCCATTGAAAAACAGTGCCCAGAGTGACTCATGCTTTGTAGCACATTCCTCTTTAGGAAAGAAGACTTTGAAGCCTCGGTTCTTTCCTCAGTAGGACAGGCACTGACCGTACTGTAAGCTCTCTTGACACTCATTTTAATGACCGAGAGAAATGCGGCTGGGAGCAAGCTTTGAAACTTCCCTCTCTTTCTGTGACCCCATCGTTCTCTAATCCCAGACTTTCCTTCTTTTGACAGCCCTTTGATGCTTCCCCTCTCAGTATTCCCACACACATTTCATCCTCTTTAATTCTGGATGTTCCACAGCTTTAGTCAAATCCACCATTTCCCAAAGCATCCTGAACCAGAGGGGAAAGTCCCACACCCTTCTCTGTGTGTGTGTTGGTGTGTGCATGTCTGTGTGCTCAGTTATAGATTTCACTTAACGGTGATGAAGTATGGCTCTTCAGCAAAGCAGCTGCTTCTGAGATGTAAATCATCTGCTTCCACCTGCCAAAAAGATCTCGGCCAACTTAATTGTCAAGGCAGTTTCAAATAAGTTGCATTAGCATCAAGGCAACTTGATGGTTACGGCTCCTCAGGCCAGCAAGAACTGCTCTGTGTTCAAGGGCGGCCTGCCCAACACTGCCCGAGGAGAGGTTTTGTCACTGCAGCTTAGCTTGGTTCCTGCATCTCCTCAAGTGGACAGGCTTTTTTTTTCCCCTTTTAACTTTGCGGCAAGCGCTGTATCGCTGTATCGTTGACAGTGGCACTTGTCAAGGGAGTGAGATGCCTCGGGAGTTGTCAGCTCTACTTGAAGCTGCTCTGCTGTCCCTTTCATGCTGCCATCTGAAAGATGCAAAGAGCTAGTTTGGTTTATTGTGGCATCCATGTCGTGAGCCAATTCTGAGCTAGGGATGAAAAGGAGTTACGTACGTTGGTTTCAAGATCCCCTACTGAAATACCCCTTTTGTACTCTGCTCGGCATCGTGGGGCTCTTTCTGAAACAAAAGGTGTCTTGCCATAAAATCTAGGAGCTTGGCAAGGCCCATGGTGTATAAAATATGCACAAAACCACGTGTGCGTTTGAAAAACGGCTAAGAGGGCACAGCTGACGAAAATAGAGGAACAGACCTAAATCAATGGGAAAAATGCATAGTAAAGAAGTGCACTAGAAAAAATGTGTACAGAAAATTTCATACTAGAAATTAAAACACAGTCTCACAAGAAATGCAGCAAAACTTGGAATATTTTGCTTTCCTATTCTGACCATTGCTTGATTTCTAAAATTAGAGGTTCTAGGCTTCGATTTGATCCTTCAAGGGTTTAACGTGTTTGTGTGGACGCTTGTGGGGAATAAGGATAGGAGAGAATTTACTCTGGCCTGCATTATTTAAGTAAACCAGTTCACTTTAAAAATGTAGACCGGAATTGATTCTCTGTTTTTCTACATTAAGCCAATGTGTGCGAACTGTATGGATTATTATTAGTAGTTTTATTTATATGCCGCATTTCTCCCAACAAGGGACCCAAAGTGGCTCACAACATTAAAATTCACACAATTTAAAAACACAGTAAGTTAAATATTAAAAGATAAATTAAACAATATATGATTTAAAAATTAAATTAAATTAAATTACTATGTGGTTATACGTCACACCATGCACTTCTCTGAATTTTAAGATGCAGTAGAAATGATACGAGAACATGCTTCTGTTAGGGGCACAAAATGTGTGTGTTGGGAAAAGAGATATATGAAAACAAACAAGATGTTCCATGTCTTTTCTTTAAAAAAATAGCAGACTGTTGAGGGTGGGAAATGAGCTTATGACTCATATGTACCCTGAAATAGACTGATTGGTCTATTCGTAATACAGACAGAAACAAGGAACAGGGGGTACAAATATTGATTTTATATGTCCATCTCTCTAGCTAGCAAAATAAAATGTACACACACAGTATTATGAGTTTTAGAAGAGGTGGCCGTGTTAGTCAGTGCTAGCATATCAGGCAAGAACAGAAGAAACAGAAATAACACAAGAACATTGTGGCACCTTAAAGGCTTGCTGCTGTATTTTCATGTGGGCTTTTGTGGACAAGTCCAAGGCAAATAGTTATACATTTATACAGGGGGTTGTTGTTGGAAGAGACTGTATTTTTAAGAAAGTAACTGGTGGTTTTTTTTCTTCTGGGCACAAGTTGTAGATCGCATGGCATTTCACACCTGGCAATCCCTTTTCAGCATTGTTCTTCTTCAAAACATTTCAGATGGCATACACGGTTTCGAAATGTTTATCCTCTCATCAGTCCCTCACAGTAAACAGGGCTTAGAAAATAGTGAGGGACCCAAACTGCTCGAGCACATTTCATTGCGGCACAAGCCCATGACCCATGGTAATAGCATTGTAACTGAGCAGGTGTTTTGTGAATGTGAAGTTCCAGGTTCGGAGTTTTATCTTTCATTTCAGAAATTCAGACAAGTGATGAGGCTGCCTGAGAGTGGGATCTCTTGAGGCACCCCTCGATTTGGACCAGGGTTACACTACTTGGGTGGGGTGGGGAGTGTTTCATCCTTCTCCTCTGTTGTTTTCCCAATAAAAATCACTCCTCAAAGTCATTTGCCATTTGAAATATGCTTGTTAACCTGTCTTTTTCAAAGAATTGTGGGAAATCTTGCTCACAGAGATCCCGCAGTTTATCTCCTCGCTTTTGAGGTTGGCTAGCCTGTATCAGACCCTGTTCCTATTTAACCAAGGTCCTGAATCAGCAAAACCAGGGGTGAAGGATCATAGATTGTACAGCAGGCCAAGCAGAAGGCATTGTCTGACTTTTGAGTGCAGCTGCTGCTGTTTCCATTGGACCACCGCTGATAGCTTAGAAACATATGCAGAAATTTCAGACTTGCTTGTGTTTATACCATTGGAGGGGGAAAAAGAGGGTACCGCTTGATAGATTATAGCCTAAGTATAATAGGACCGCTCCTATTATTTAGTACAGAGGCAGGAGAAACCCGTAACTTTCCAAATTTTTAGAACAACAGTTCTCATCATCAGTGACCATCCGCCAGCTGAAGGCTGATGGCAGCTGTGCGAGGCCATACAGGGGGAGACAGCTGCTGCTGCTGCCCGCATGCCCTGCATTTGTACCTCCTACTGGGACATCTTGTTTATTTATTTATTTTACTTATTTATTTAAAATATTTTTACCCCACCCTTCTCCTTAAAAGGAACCAAGGTGGCTTACCTTATGGTTGGCTGTGAGGGAATGGTGCTGGACAAACAGGCTGTTGGTCTGATTGGACTCTTATTATTCTCATCAACTCTTCAGAACATGGAGAAAGTACTCTCTTGGACTACAGATCCCAGAATCCACCAAGTTTCCTTTTTGGAAAGTAACTGCCAAGCTCTGCCAGACTTACTCATGGTTCACAAGTGTTTTCCTACTTTAGAAAGTCATATTGCAATTTTTTTTATGCCACTTGCTTTCTGACCATTCTTTTACCTGCTCCTGATCCCACCCCTCTTCTTTTTCCCCCCACAGTGGTTCCACTCGGAAGTCCAGGACCCATCACTCGCCATGAATCCTACGACAGCTTAGCATCGGACCACAGTGGGCAGGAAGATGAAGAATGGCTTTCTCAGGTATGGGAGATGCTATGCTGGACTCTGAGACAAACAGAGAAATTTGCAGCCCCACCAGATGTTGCTGGAGTAGAGCTTCCATCATCTCTGATCATTGGCTAGAGTCTAGAGCTCATGGTATTTGGGATCTAAGAGCATATGGAGCACCCTAAGTTCCCCAAAGTCTCTCTGGGGAGATGAGGAATCCTTTTTCAGTCTGGGGATCTAATGCCTATTATAAAAATATCTTAGGGGTGCTTATTCCCAAGCAGATGTGTTTATAAATTAGGACAGAAGCAGCAGTTCAAGCTTATTGCTGTAGGTCAGATTATGTTCATATATATATGGGATATCAAATTAAGGCGCTCTGCGCCTGTGCAGAGCCACCCCTTTAAAACTTTCACAGCTGAGAACTCGGTTGCTTCACACACACCCCATCGCACATGCTCCAGCACGCCTTTCTCTCAGTTCTGTTTCATTCCCCCACAGCAGCCACACCCTAGTAGAACCTCTCTGATAGTTTGCCAAAAATTCAAAGAGATCATTGCTGTTTTATTATTGTTTTTTCATTTATTAGTTTCTTAGTTAAATAAGTTTTTCTTTGCATTTGTTTAATTGTTGCTTAATGTTATAATAAAATTACTCAAGTTCCACTCGGGGCTCTGCATGAAGATTGCTTAAGATCCTGGAGATTGGTCAGTTTTAGGCCATATAGAACAGTGGGAGCATCAGAAAGGCAGGGTATGAACAAAAGAGGACACAAATGCTGAACTGCCAGGACCAAGAGTTTGGCCTGGAAAAGAGTGCTTCTTATTTTCTTTGTCCACACCCACTTCCATGTGGGTGTGGACAAAGTTTTGTTTTGTTTTGTTTTGTTTTTTAGGGTGGGGGAAGAAAATCAATTCAGACAGCCTAAAGTTTACCCATCACAGCTGTATTGCCTTGACTAGAGATAACAATTATCCAGGTTTAATATTAATTAGGTGAAAATCCCAAGTAAAAATCCCATGGCCAAGGAGAGCCTCCACCTGGACGGACTCCAGTGAATTCCATGAACCATGATGTTCTGGACGCTCTCTGCAATTGTTGGTGCATCTCTGCAGCCACTGGGCACACGTGAAAGTTGACAGCTAGCCAGTTTGGGAAATCCACCGGAACATCGTGTTTATCCTCAAAGGGAATCCTTTGCAGAAATCTTGGGGGCTGCTCAAGGTATATTCAGGGATGCCTAATTTTTACTTAAGCAGTAATAACGGTGGCATCTCCTTGGAATACAAAAGACGCTCACGATCCCCCAGCCAGCCACTTCAGATTAAAGCCCACAGAATGTTGTATGTTTCTTCCCCTCTCCAATAGAAGTGTTGTTATCACCGTAACAGCATGCAGCAAAGAGACCCTGCCCTTTGCATCCACTTCTCAATTAGACGAGTGTGTAATGCATGCTGTCATTGGGAAGTCGAGACAATATGTTTGTCCTACACACGGGCAGGGGAAGGAGCGGGAACATCTGGCTCCTACCCTCGGTGAAATGGCAGAGGCATCTGTTTACCTCTCGGCTCTTGCGGCGGCTGATGGTTTCAAGCTCAAAATATACAGAATGCTTTCGTCGTGGCCTAATTTGCATGAGGGTGCAAAAGAGCTGCTTGCGTCAGGCCGACAACCTGCATTACCCCAAGAGAAGGGGAAATGTGGATGGAGAATCGAGCCGCCTGGATCCCGTTCCCTCCCAGGCTGGAAAAGAATCACCCAACAGCAAGATGGTTTTAAACATGAAAAATTACTTGCTATAACAATCAAAAGTCACCTGGAGCATTGAAGTTCCAGCATCTGAAGAGAAAATGGCTAAACCAAGGAAACACATATGTTCAAATAGAGAACCATCACCAAGAGGAAGCAAATGGCTTTGGAAAGCCATATTCAGTGTCGATTTAGATTTGGCAGCCTTTGTCCTTCTACGCTCCCCTCCTCCTCCTCTCTTTTGCATGCATAGCAGATATGTGAGTTTTTGCAAATCCCTTAAAAATTCTTGGAAAAAATAAACAAAAGGCTGTGACCCAGCATATCAAGGTAGGTGTCAAAAAGCAACATTGGACAACATCCTGCAGTGTTCTTGGGTATCCAAGTCCTGGTCATCTATCATAGAAGAGGCCAGTAAGAGCACAGCCCTGGTTTGAGTGTGATCTACCGATCTTCTGTGTGGTCTTAAGGATTCTGAATCCAGTTCTCAGCCCGGTCATAATTGTGTTTGCAGGAAACAGGTGCAGAAGTGGTAAATATAGACAGAATTCTGAATGACAATCTTTCAGGGTTTCATTGCTGCCCTATGTTGGTCAGAGTCCCACCTTAATGTCACTCATGTGCTTCTCTCCTAGGTTGAAATTGTGACCCACACCGGGCCTCACCGCCGCCTGTGGATGGGCCCACAGTTCCAATTCAAGACCATCCATCCTTCAGGCCAAACCACTGTCATCTCTTCCAGTTCTTCGGTGCTCCAGTCGCACGGCCCAAACGATACCCCGCAGCCACTCTTGGACTTCGATACAGATGATCTGGACCTGAACAGTCTCAGGTTGGAAGCAGTCTGCATCAGTGGATTTTACAAAGGGGGTGTTTCCTGTTTCCCCTTCCTTTGGGACCCACCCAGCCAATAGTTAACTGACAAAATGATCCCCTTGCATACAAAGACAAAATAAATTATGAAGCAGGAGGCTCTAATTGTTGGCTAGCCTTGATGACTATAGATTGCCTCCATAGTTTGCACACCTATGAAACATGACTTGCAAGCCAGCAGGTGCTGTTAAACCTATGGTGCTCAGGATCTCTGTACTGGGAGTACATCAGGGTATAAATGAAATAAATCAGTAATAAATAAATTGTTGGCTTGCTCCTGAACAGGTAGAGAGAACTGCTGTGATTCCACAGTCCTTTCCTGTTTGTCTGGGATGACAAAATTGTGTGGCAACTGAGTTGTTCCAGACATCTCCTGCAGCTTGGTTTTTGCAACATAAAACATAGCAACACTGATCTCCATGGGCTGACATTTAGATCCAGTAACTGTTGTGGTTTATATTTCAGGATCCAGCCTGTTCGCTCCGAACCCGTTAGCATGCCGGGGTCATCGCGCCCGACTTCTGACCGCCGAGGAATTTCAACAACCGGTGATACTACCTCAGGTAGGAAAATATGTTTTGAACGAATGTTTCTGGCTTTCTTAAGCCGCTCTTTGTTAGTCGTGTATTGATGACTTCAAACTTTCACCATTGTCAGATGAACCCAGTAAGTTAATTTTTTTTATGGGTGATTTGGGAATGATTTGCTGTTAGGATGGCCATTACGTCTGTAGCTGATGTACTGGGAGTGAGGCAGGTGGCCATGTGATCAAAGAGTAGTGAACAATTAAGACATTGCACCCATCATTGTCTTTTATTAGACAATGTCCTGTCCTCTTAATCTGCCTCCAGAATAATGATTCTTCAATAACAAGTGAACCTTACACATTATGAAAAAAACAGTGTTTATGCCCTCCTTGTGAAAATATCTAGTGATAATGCTGTTGGTGCTTGTTTCTTAGAAGAATGAGCTACAGTGTGACTTTTGATGTGTTGCTCCCAAGCTTTGCTTTAAAAATACCCTGAAAGTCAAGGATATAAACCAGTGTCATAAAGAGTAAATAAATGAACAAGCAAGTCACGTGTGCATAGAAAGGCTGTGCAGAGAATCTCCTGGTTTAAAATACAGGCATCCTTTACCCAGTGCTAGGGAAACAAAGCTTTCTTCAACATATAATTCTAGATTTTGTGCAATGTTCCTGGTAAGGAAGGGTGTGTGGGAGGCAGTGGCTTAACACACTTATGGATAATGCATCCAGTTAGCTGAGTTTACAAACCATATGAAGTAGGAAGATAGCAGTATAGGGTTGTTCTAGAAAATGCTTTTTTTTAAAAAAAAATTATTTATTAGCAAAATGCAACCATGACACTTGGGAAATCATTATACTGGTTATATATTCATTTTGTCTCCTGTTAAAGTCACTGAAACAACACATCACATTTGGGTCAGCAGCGGCGCCTGGGCACAGTCCATGTATATCAGGTGATCTAACTGGATTTCTACCCTAGTTCAGAGCCTGGCTCAGGAGGAGTCTTTGGAAGCAGAACAAAAGCTCCGGTGATTGCGATCAATCTGGCAGGTCCTAATCAACGCCTAATTGACTAAAATACAGATCTTGCTTGAAAAGAACACACAGTCTTCTTAATTCTTAACTTCCTTAATCTCTTAATGTCTCCTCCTACGAGATAATGGAGAGTTTATCATTGATCACAGTAGACAACCTGTTAACTCTATTGTTGACGTGTGATTTCCACCAACACCACCTCCCTGCACGCGCTCACTGTTGTTGTTGTTGTGTACCTTTGCTGTTGGGCAGCCCCTTAGGCCCTTGTTTTAGGGAGATCCTGCAGCTCTCTTGCCTACTTCACTTGCAGAAGGTCCTAGGTTATCTCTAGTCAGAAGTCTTAAGTTGAAGGACATGCCTGCGCAGGCTGGGCAACAACATCCAGTATCCTTGGGCAGATGTCAGAAGTTCAGCACCTCAGGGTGGCCCATGGGTGGTTTATACCATGTCAGCATCGAACAGTTGTTGGTCAGTATCTAGGTTGTGCTTCCAGTGCGCTGGACATTGAATTGTTCAGGGGCACTGTGAAAGAAAGTAGTCCCTCGGTGTTGGCCTTTTGCTTTTTTAAAGATTGCTTTTATAGTCCTAATTGGTCTTAAATTACTTAATGGGTTTTTAATTACCACTGTAGTTTGATTGCTTTTTTAATCAGCAATTTATTGTGTTTTCAGTTTTACCTGTTTTAATGTTGTGAGCCACCTTGGGTCCCTTCACTGGGAGAAAGGTGGCCTACAAATGATGCAGAATGAACAAATGAATGAGTACATGGCCGCTGCCGTATTTTCTTCCACGATATCCCTGAACAACTGAAGTTCTTCTTCGTGGCCTCTGTGAATCACACCCTGGGTGATTCGCGCCTGCGCGGAGCCTCATCGGAAGATTCTAGAGCGCGAATCACCCAGGGTGTGAATCACAGAGGTCCACTCGAAGAACTACAATTACAGGTGGGTAACCTGTCGTTACTCAACTTCCCTGGGACATCAAGACATACACAACATTTTTGTGACAGTGGCCATTCTCTGTCCTCCCCTACACACACAGTGCCCTAGACTGTCCCACTTAATCCCAGGGCTGATCCACCACCCTGTGGAGAGTTGCTAGTCATGATGAGCAAATGGATGGATCTGGCAAGAGGCCTAGCTTCTTCTGCTCCTCCAGAAGGTGCTGTCTGCTGTGTGTCCTCCGTCTGTTCTGGACACCCAAGAAGGAGCATTGGCTCTGATCATAGGATGCTTGACAGCCCCTTGAACCAAGGTAAGAGCACCAGTGGGCAGGATCCGTTGTTTTGCTGCCTGAGCTAAAGAACAAAATGGCGTTCCATAAACAAGAGCCAGTTGGATTAGCTGTTGAATTTCGCCACAGACTGGCAATTGGGTAGCATTCCCTCACCTGCAATCCTGTAACCAAGAGGCTATTTTAGGGTGTGGGTGACAGGCTGTGTGACACACGCCTCCCTTTTTCCGAATGTGGGGAGAAGTCAGGAGGAACTCAAGTCACAGCACTCACTGCAGTTGCCTGTTCAAAGGGCTGAGGAGGGGGGGGGATGCAAAATGTCTGCATGGGCACCCCTGAGGCTGGGTGCATCTCTCAAAGAGTTCCATGGGATCTTGGCCTTGGCAGAGCGGCCGCAACATGACGATCTGAATTGGAACCCTCCTGCTTGCGCTGCATAGTTCAGCTAATTTGATTCAGAGACAGCCAGCCAGATACCAAGGTTACATTTCTGCCAGAATGTCTGCCTTTGTATGAAGCGATGTTTGATGCTGCAATCTGTAAAGGAGATTAATATATTTTAAAACGGGACGGTTGACCCAGCCTGGTAATAAATGTCGTCTTTGGTTCTGTAGCAGTCACATTTCCTATCTTCATTTCTTAACACGATTTGAACAGATCTCCTGTTGCATTGTGCTCTGCCTGTTGCCAGTCGTTCCTTAATGTCCCTCGATGTTCTTGCTTTCCATTGCATTGTAAGAAACATGCTCACAAGGTTAACATCGGTACCAGAGTGTAGATTTTTATTATTATTATTATTTTCATGTTTGGACTACGGCACCCAGACTCTCCAGTCAGCCTGTCCAGTGACTGTGGTGGCTGAGAATTCAAGGAGGTCATGTAGCCCAGAGGATAACTTCTCCAGCCTCTGCTTGGTGCGGAGCTTAACTTTGCCCAGGCCAAGGTTAGAAGAGGGGGAGCTCCCCAGTAGGACAGTTTTGGGATAACTTCTGCAGACTCGTGGTGTACCCTTTTACCGCCGTCGTCCAAAGACAAAGCCAGCCCAAGCCTCACATTTTTAATTCAACTGCACATAGCTTACGGAGGTTTCCGCACTGCCGGATTTTCTCCAGCAAAATCTCTCACAAGTGGAGTTATTAAACACACAGCATTAGCAAAAACACTTGGGGCTTGAGGGGGATTTTAATCTTTAGTGATTCGGAAATCCCTAGAGACTGCTGATTGGATTGAGGTTTAAACTGTCAAAGGAAACTGAACCACATAGAGAAAATTGATTTGTGAAAGTTGTTTAAAGGGGACTGAGGAGGAGAAGCTCTCAATCCCCCTCCCCTCTCTCCCTCTCTTGCTCTCTCTCTCTCTCTCTCCTTTCTATAGAAGCAAAGTTCTAATCCAGGCACCACACAAGCTGCCAGGTGTATTTATTGAAATGTTTTAATAATTGCTTTGTAGCCTAGTATTTGAATAATGGATGCTGTAACCTCGCGGGCAGCTGCTCTAAGCTGGCAATGCACAGGGTAATGTCCATATTTCACCACGAGCGTCAGAGTAGCTGTGGTGCTAAGAGTTCAACAGGCAAGCTGGGATATCCCTGGCTTGAAACCTCGTCCCAAACACAAATATGACCTTAGGCCAAGCCTCTGTCAATAAGCTTCTGCTCCCCCAGTGTGCTTTAATATGAAGAGGAGGGTGAGCGGGGCCACCCCATGACATTTTGTGGACTGAGGCAAAGGGGTGTACCTTCCTCCCCATTCCTCCTCATACAGAAGCCAAGTGGAATGGCAAACAAATCTTCCTTTCATCAGTCAGGGCCCTCCTGTGTGCCTGAGTGTAGCAAGTGTATGGAGAGGGTGCAGGACATGTGGCCTGGCATTCTCATCTCTGCCATCCCATGAAAGTGAGCGGCCAAATTTTGCTGCTGCTGCTGCTGCTGCTGCGGAGTGAAGCAGCCACCTTACTCTGCCAAGTGGAAGGACCCGCCTTGACACAGGAGGGACTGATGCTAAAGCCAGTCACCTCATTCACTACCTCTCCCACTTCCCCAGCAAAGCAGCGTTCAAGGAGATCCCCCATCATTCGGCTGAATTCAAAGTGAGCTGTCAGAGAAAGACCCGGAAGCCAAGATGTTCAGAGGCAGGGAGATGTATCATGTAGGCAAAGCCAAGGAATGAACCCAAAACACGCCAGAGCCAAGAAGACAGCAGTAGCTCCGATGAAGTCCCCCATCAAAACAGGAAGGCTGCTACAGTCTTGCCTAGCTGGGAAAGCCGAGCGAGCCCATCAGTAAGACTTCACTGCTTTAGGCTGTGCTGCCACTTGGCCCTGTTTGCCCGGTGTGAGCTCACCATGCAGTTGCACAGAGGACCAAGGATTGGCAGTTCTCACCTCACTCCTCTTCCTGATGCACAGTCCCCATTGCCGCTCCCCACCACGGACAGTTGGGCTCATTGGCATGTCATTTGAAAATGCTGCATGCGAGTGCTCGTAAAAGCCAGGGATGCTACTGTGGTTTGGCTCCATTCTCAAAGGCTCCCGTTGAATATACTGGCCCCATATGCACCAGTTGTAAAAGGAAGGTTTGGTCTTGCCCCATTTCTTCAAGGAAGTAGAGCCCAGCCCTCAAACATTCCTGGCCTGCAGCTCCCAGCATTCCTCAGCTGCATTGGCTGGGGCTGCTGATCAACAATATCTGGAGAGCTGCTCTTTACCCACCCCTGCATGACATGGCTAGCATGTCAAAACACACTGTACGTGTGGATGGAATACACCTGTTTCTTCAGATAAAGTATGCCATCTAGGCAAGTTGCTCAATCCCAGTTAAGTGTACTCCTGTTGGCCAGTCTGGGGGTGATTTGTGCCTCTGGGCTTCTGAGGGCTCATTTAGTTTTCCCCATCCTATTAACCTTTACATGTCTTGGCTCATTCACTTCACCAATGCAAGAAGCGAGGTGAAAATGAGGAACTCCCCCAAGCGTTCTGGGAAGCCTGTAGGATTCTGCACATGCCACAGAAGGGTTCCTGTAATGCTTTCAGCATCTGTTTCTATATTAAAATCACCTTAGTCGAAGCTACGACAAGCAAATATATGCCTGCACTCCCACGGCAATATAGTGCTGCGATTACACCTCGTAAGTTTGCTGGAGACGATACAGAAAAGGTTTGTCAAATGTGCTTCTGATAGTCATACTTCACTGAAACTCACCCGTCCAACAACCTGAATCTTGAATGGAGTTTTGATTAGAGAACTGGAGTGCTGCAATCTTTGCTTTGGTGGTTCCAGGGTTTGTTTGTCTGTTTGTTTCTATATGATCTCCCCTAATCTCTCCTCATGAGTCTTGTGGAGTCAAGGTTGCAGCCAGCCTGGAAGATTTGCACCAAATGTATCTGCAGATATGGTGTTGGAGCCTGCTTTGATAGAATTCCTACTGGAGTGGTCCAGATAAGATGTAGGTGGAGAACATACTCGACTGCAGCTTAAGTCTAGCTCAGTACTGCTTATGTTGAAGGATGATGGGAGTTGCATTCCAACATCTGGAGGATATTTCCCTTCCCTGGAATGGGGTGTGTGTGTTTGCCCTGCCACTAATCACATTTTCAGTGTTTTATGTGCCAAAACATTGTGGTTTCGTTGATGGTTGTGCCAAACCAGTTTCTCTTCTTATGTCCTCCAATTAATGCCTTCATTCTCCCTCAGGCCTAACTTGGTTCCACTGTTGATCAAAAGTGAGTGTGTACCTCTTTGAAAGAGCCTGGACCCCACAAACGGCAGAGAGGAAGGTGTTTTTCACTTCTATTGAAGTCCATGAGCCATAGGACAATGTCGGACACACACGTAAAATGGCGTGGGCGACATGCCTAGAGCCTTTGGCACAACACCTTCATTTCAGGATGACGGGAGATCTTTCTTCTGTTGAAGGCCTCGTTTCCTTGGGGCGGTCTGGGAAATGAAATAGAAGCGTAACATTGGAAGGGACCTTGCAGAGAATTTAGCCTGCTCCTTACTATCAAGTGAGAGACGGGGCTGAAACCAGCTGTGTCTGGGATGATAATAGATAGAAACCCACCCACCCCCGCATCTCTCTCTGCCTTTTGCCACCACTTCCTTTTCTGTCTTTCTGCTATTGCAAAGTATGTTATCACACGCCCTTCTTTTTCTTCCTTTCTTCTAGCTCCTCCTTTTCTTTGCTTAGTAATCTGCCAGAAGGTGAGAGACGGCTCTGTCTGGCTCATTCTAAGACTTGTCTTGGAGAGCTTTGGAAGTTAGGCCAAAGGCTGCACAAAATTAGGCCGTGGGCTGCAGCTTTCCAACCCTTACCCCTATGTAACTACATCTAACAGAAATAGTTGTATATTCCTCTGCTCTTTGCCACTGTCTCCCTAAGATGGTCACGTACCATTCTTTATAGACTGCAGTCCTCTATTTGACATGCTGTCAGAGAATGCTCCTTTATATGAAGGTAATTTCCATAGAAAGTGTTGACTAAGTCTGGTGTAAATAGCAAAAACACTAGGAAGGCAGAGCAAGGCACAGTGAATTTGCCCATCGACACTTCACAGCTCCTGGACCGCAGGCTGAATGAACAAACAGCTGGGAAATGTATTTACATATTCATATTCATTACATATTTCATTTAAAAGAAAACCAATGATTTTTAAGATTTATTCTCTCTATATATAGATAAATTGGAATGTGGAGTTTCTCTGTGATTTGGTGTAGTCTTTTTTTTAAATTACAATCACTTCCACTTCTCAGGAGAGAATCTGTGTTACAACCAACTTTTGGTCTGATCCAGGATGGCTCTTCTTAAGTTTGTAGCATCCATTTTACTTCCACTATTGGGTGCCAAAATTGGGTGGGATGTGTTGTGTTCCGGATTGGCAAGATGCCGTTGGAGGGCCTCTTCCTGAGTAGCCTTTCTACTTATTCCCCCTTCCTTCTCCCTTTCTCACTCAACATTGTCTCTTGAAACATTTACTGTAAGGCAGCAAACAGTTAAGGGGAGCTTGGAACCGGAGCCTCTCATTTCCAGATAGCTGCCTAGCGTGGTGTTCTACAGTAAATCCCGAAGCTTCCTGCTGAGACTGCCAAACGCACGTCCAGAATGGCTTTAATGTTCTTTGCTGTGACCAGTTTATTGGAAAACTGCCCCCCCCCCTCACTGGCTCTTTATTTTATTTTGTGAAGGTTTGCGGAGGGTTAATAGGTCATAAATTTTTAACTACCCATCCCGAACCAGGAAGTGATTATTTTCTTATGACCCATACTGCTCCCGAGACTCCTGCGCTCCTCTGAAGATGCTTATCAAGCCCTTTGATTGCTTGTTGCTTGGAGATACGGCTCTAGTGGCGCCTTCCCTTATCAAGGCCCATCTCTTGGTCTTGCCATCAGAAAGTTGCAAGTGTGTGTTTTTCATCTTTAATTGATCTCACAGCACATTTTATAGACACCCCCCTGCTTTCCTTCCTCAACTTGGAGGAGTGCTCTTCCTTTTGTGTTCAGTGGAATGGCTCGTTCACTGATTTATTATTATTATTATTATGGTTTTTTTAAAAATAGCAGTCATCGTGCTGGAATAAGGAAGGGTAATTGATTGAAGGGTACATGACTCCTGCACAATCACCGTCTCTTCCACTGAGAGGCAGGTAGCATTATTAAAACTCTCTGGCACTGGAAGCGTGTTAGAAGGCTAGCATGCTTCCAGAGCCAGTTGTGGGTCTCCAGATACGAGGCCCTGGTGTGTTTCCTTTGGCTGCTGCAGCAGATCAATAGACGTGTACCAGATTTGCATGCAAAAAGTCCCTGGTTTTGCCCTGAGCATCTTCAGGTTGAGTACCTCCTGCTTGAGACCTTAGCCAGCCATTTCTGTCAGTACAGACCAGGGGTGTACAGCTGATACTCGCTTGGAGTTTATGTTTTCCTCCTATGCCTTCCATACCCAACCCACATCTTGTTCCTAGATTCCCCTCATGCAACCGTTTCCTGGTAGTTTCATACAAATTGCTCGTTTGAATGAGGAAGAGCAATTGTCATGATGGTCTCTAGGGAATGAAATAATTAGATTTCTCTTCCCCACCTCCTGCCATCGTCATATGCATTCTTCCCCTCCCCAAGAAGAGAAAGAGAAAGCTCTCAATTTCCTATCAGCAAGTAAACAAACAGAGTGTGTTCATATATGCAGATGTGTGCATGATTCCTTGTGTGTACCGCCACACCCCTGGCCATGACCCTCCTTCGGAAAGATTGTGAACCCATGCAGTAAGCTAGATGAACTGCCTGGGTATAAGGGCCCTTCCCTTCCAGTCCCGAGATCACAAAGATCTGGCTGGCTGTTGAAGGGGCCAAACTGCTGCTAGTATGAGGCATAAGGTGCCAAAGATATATTTAATGCTCAGACCTCCAGCACTGGGTAGCATGCAAGGCATGCAGACACACTCCGACATAAACACCCTCTTGGGCCTGCCCTCAAAGGGTGTGTGTCAAGTCACCTGCCTTGTTACATCATGAAATCTAGATGTGCAAACAGTCACATCTATCAGGTCTGTATAAACAAACATGCTAGTAAAAGCACTCAGCTGATGTGCTGGTGACAGCCTTAAAGGGCCTCAGCAGTTCAACATTTCGCTATTTAAAGGCTGAGCCTTAGGGCTGGAATTTCAAATATGGCAGGGGAAGTGCTGGGCCACTGCCATATCATTTTATGATAATATTGACATTATAGCTGGGTGGGGGGTGTCGGGGAAGAAAGTTTAAGCTCGTGGCCTTCAACAAGTTCATATCAGAATGAAGGGACAGTTTTGCTATCCGTTGGGGACCAAGAGTGCCCCCAAGAAATTTTAATAGGTGCAGTTAGATAAGGGAGGGTTGATGGATTTAATAGAATCCAGCAGTAGGAAAAGAGGCAACTAGCTGAGGAGGGACATGATAGAGGCTTATAAAAGTATGCATGAAGTGGAGAAAGTGGACAGGTATATGTTTCTATTTTCTGTTGTAAAACACATTTTCTGTTGTAGAATATTTAGAATATTCCAGGGCCAGCAAGTTGTTAAAGGAAATACCTGCATGCCACATGTGTTGCATTGCAGTCATAAGTTAGCCATCTGCTTTCTGTATGATGGAGGATATTTTCTCAGCCCCATAAGTGAAGCAATTTCCAGCAGCTAGTTCACTTAGTTTTTGTGCATGGAATAGAAGAGGGTGCTAACTTGTTCTTTTCCTCTGTCGATGAAATGCCTCCTAGCCTAGACCCGAAGCTGTGGAATTTGTCCTCAAAGAGAGTCATGCAGATTTATTGAAGTGATCAGTGGTTAATAACAGGGACGTAAAAAAAAACTCACTGAATTCCCCATTCTTGTCAATTTAGGCTGTCTGGACAGGATACAACATTTACATGATGAAGTTTCAAGCTATATCATCTCCAGTGGAAGTGAGAGACAAGAATTCCCTCCCCACCCCTCTTCAGATTTTCTGAAATATATGTAAAATATTTCTGTGGCAAAACTCAGAAGAACTAGCTTATTTTTTAAAAAAAGATACAAACAACCCATTTTATGCTTCAGGTTTTCAAAAGCCTATGAAACAAAGCAGCAACAAGCAATTTCCCTCAGCTTGCACAACTTACACAACTTGCAGAAAAATCACTGAGTCATTGGCACCAGAAAATTTCTCACCCTCTTGATTGTCCAGAATGGCTGGTTAAGGTGTGCATGGAGGGAAGAAAGTTCTCCTCAAGGTCTTGTTCTCCTAAACAAAAACCAACAAAACCTGGAAGCAGCTCTGCAGTAAGGGAGATTAAGGGGGGTTGTTTGTCTTTGGGTTCAACCTGAGGCTGGCAGAAACGAGTGAGCAGTTTGGTGCCACAACTGCCCCTGCTTGACTTGAAATGCTGTTGCGTCCCTGGATAAGTGACAGAAATGATAGCATCAAAAATGTACACTGGTAAAAATTTTGTTAAGGAAAAACAACTGCCAAGGGGGTGGAGGGGAAATGGCCCTTGGGGCAGTTGCAAAGAAAGAAATGGGTACAGCTGGAAGCAAAGTGTTCCAGTGTCTCAGGGCAATAAACCGAATTGTCCCCGATCATGTGCAGGCCCTGAAAAAAACCTGAAACTTAAGTGCTGCCAAATAACGACATGGGGCATTTGTGCTTCCTTAAAGGTGTAAGTGTGATGGCTTTTTTCATTCTTTCTTTTTGGCTTATTGCTTGTATTAAAATCAGTGAAAGGGGATCTTCTGAGGTGGCCCATGCTTCTTTAAATGAAAAATATATACCAAAGAAGTAACTGAAAAGCCATTCTTCTTTATTAGAAGGACTCACACACTTCCTCTGGAAACAACTGACAGTTCATGTGCATTGAGGAAAAAATTATCCTCAGAGATAGAAGAGGCATGGACATGACATTAGCTGCTCAGGACTGGCAAGGGCACAAATGCCTGATTTCAAATATTTAGGGTTTTAAACACATTATCTGAAACAGAGAATACAGCAGCTAGCTGTTGGTAGCCCGGACAGAAAAGGAGCATCATTATCACTGTGACTGTATGTACGGAGCACCCAGTTTTCACTGATGCTGTTGCTCGAACTACCATGTTCATCAATCAGCCTTACCGCAGTAGTTTTGAAGCAGTGGCTTTTAGAATTCCTACCTCCAGGCAAATCTTCCTGCCCTGAGGGTAATCTGCTAAAGAATTCCTGTGCTTCTGTCATGAAAGTGAGTACTATACATGATATCTGCTAGGGTTCAAGGATGTATGCTCAGGTATTGCCCTATTGTTTATAGGGTGAGGCAGTCCTCTTAGAAAGCAGATGCGAGACGCATGGTGGCAGCTCCCCATCATTCCCTGTGAGTCCCTCAGGTTACTTGGCCCGTCGTGATCCCCCCTAACCTGGCCTGCTTGTTTCGCTTGCTGTAATGCTGTCACTTCACCAATATTGAAGGAGGATTCAACTGCCAGCGCATTTAGGAGAGGAACAACTTCATCCCCAGAGCAAAGAAGATCCAGCCAAGGCCAAGCAATGAACCGAATCGGCAGGTCCCGGTGACCTGCATGCCTGCTGTGTTCACCATGGATGGGCTCTTTTAAGGTCCCTCACCTTTTTCCTTGGGAGATTGTTTATTTTTAAATAAGACTAGGGTTGGACAGTCCTCCAAATGCAGGATAATTTCAAAAGAAGTGAAAAGCGCAAACCCATCCAACTGTTGGACCCTGAAGAGTTTGGCCCTGTGGCTCTTCAAAAGGGATGGAAGGGACCACTGTGGTGTTGACCAAGCTACTCCTAGGCTTGCATTCTGGCCTGTCATTGGCCAATGACTCCAACATAATGCAGTCCTGGTTCCTCTCTCTCTCTCTCTCTCTCTCTCTCTCATTCTCTCTCTGTTTCACAGACACCTCTTGCCTGCATCAAGGCATAAAGCTTCCACCACCCTGTTCCTCTTGGGCACCATCAAATATTTATCCCCAAACGCTGTACAGTCAGTCAGAAGTGCTGCTGGAGAGCCGCAGAGCACAGCTCTACTCTGGTAGCGGGGGATGTGTGAATGCAGCCAGCCGATGGAAGGCGTCAGGGAATTCCCAGGCGGCCCTTATCGCCGCTGGCAACAACCTGACAGGGCTGAGCGGCCACTGGTTTCTTATTACTGGCATGAAGAGAGAGCCAAAAGAGGCCTGGCGTCGTGAACATGAGGCCAGTGCACACATAGTCCTACTTGGCTATAGAATTGTGTAATTAAGATGTCCTGAAATCCTTCACCTGAACCTGTAATTACCTGGATGGTATCAAGGAGATTGGTTGTTACGGACAGTGGCTTCATTCAGGGCAGTTGCTGCATGTTGGTGATCTAAGTGAATGGGGGCTGGGGAGGAATCTGCCCCACTTTTATGTGCATTCATTGCTGCAATGGAGACACTTGCATCTGAGCATGGTGGGAATCGAGGAGGGCCAGAACTCAGTGGTAGAAGGAGATTCCAGGATCTCCAGTTAAAGGCTCTCGGGGTCTGCCGTTTCCATGGAGAAATGCTCAGGTTCAACCCCAGACATCCTAGTAGAGCTGGGAGCTGGCATCTGTAGATAAAACTTCTTCCACTTAGTACACATGAAGGGCCAACTCCAACCCTGGGGCCTAACTGTGCGTCATGCCGTCCACACACAGAAAAGCACGAAACTGGAAGCAGCCAGACATCCATTCACAGTTTTGTTAAAAGGGGGGGAAAATGTTGGTGGGCAAAAGAAGAGTACAAGGGCCCCAGCAACTTGTTTTAAAGGAAAGGGGATGTATTTATCTCTAAAAAAACAATTTCAGTCCAAGGTCACATACACAAAAAGGCAGGGAGTGCAAATAATTTACAGATTATAGATTACTCCTGTCAGTGAGCTAGTTGGATCATTCATCTGATGCAGAAGAAGGCATCTTCCAAGCTCCTGCCAGTCATGGTGGACACTCTTCATGTACTTGCCCACAAGGCAAAGGAAAGGTCATTGCTCAGAGGTGCAAGACATCCTTTGCATTCAGTGTTTATGAGCACCTTCCTGTTTAATCTGAGATATTGACCGGTATTCTTTTTGGCTCCAGCATGTTCTCCTTGATTCTGACTCCCCAACTCAACTCTAAACTCTGGTTTCCAAATCACCTGCAACAGCTGTCTGTGGCCGGGCTTCGATGAACTCTTAACCACCAGCACTTCTGAACAAAGTTCTGTACTTCCTCCACTTATTTCAAACTCAGTGAGTTAGGCATCTGGTGGCAGAAATGTGATTCCTCACTGTGCCTCTTGGGAGAAGAGCCAGCCTGTGTAGCCTTGGGCAAACTGCAAAGTCCCAGAGCTTCTCCCCAGAAGAAGGGAATGCTAAACTACTACTGAGTAATGTATACCGTGTTTCCCTGAAAATAGGACAGGGTCTTATATTGATTTTTGCTCCAAAAAACGCATTAGGGCTTATTTTTAGGAGATGTTTTATTTTTTTTCATGTACAACAATCTACATTTATTCAAATACAGTCATGTCACCTTCTTCTGGTTGCTGCACAAGGGTGGAGGGCGGGGTTTCACTTAACTAGGGCTTATTTTTGGGGTAGGGATTATATTACGAGTATCCTAAAAAATCATACTAGGGCTTATTTTCAGGTTAGGTCTTATTTTCGGGGAAACAAGGTACCTAGAAAACCCTGGAATAGGCCACCGTAAGTCGGACTAACATGACAGTGTGTAAATATTATTAAAGATGATACCCTGGATCAACCTTGGTCACCGCTCCTCAAGACCTTGAAAATCAAGTCTGTGTCTATCTACAATGAAGTTGTGGTTTTTAGCCACCTTAAACTAGGACTGACTATTGTAATTAGCAATGGGCAGCTGCTAAGAATATCATGACCTCCAAGTCCAGTGGTGCTGACTAAGGAAGGAGGTTGAAGGAAGCTGAGCCCCTTCACTTAGCTGATGATTACTAAGCTTGAGATATCCCAAGATCTTCACAGAAATGCCAGTCTCCATTTTTGTTTTCTTGGGAGTCTGGAATACTTTCCTCCCAATCCCTCATGAATAAATAGCAGTAGAGCCACATTAAGTTGGACGTCACTTGACAAGACACGATAAGGTCTTGTTCCTCACTTAGGAGGTGCATCATAGCCAAGTTCATGATTGTGGAGAAACAATGGCATGCTAGGCCTCAGGCCGGACAACTGGTACTACAGAGTAGTACATTTTAAAGCTTTGCTGCCCTCAACAGGGAGGCGAAGCAGGCAGGTCAGAGTCAGACTCCTTAATTTTAAAGGACTCCGCTGACACTGAACTCTCCTTGGGAAAAGTATTCTGGGGCCCCCAAGCTCTGTCCGGGGTCCTGAAAGATCTAACATAGGCCTCCCCATTTTTCAGGATTCCTGCTGTTGTTCCACTGGAGGAGGACACTTAGGCCTCTGCAGCTGAGCAAAGCGTGGTGACAGTGAGCCCTGCCCTAGATCACCGCTCCTAGTAGAGTATTGGTCTCCTGAGGCTGTAGTTCAGCTGCTGGAAGCCATGTGATTTCCCCCTAATCTCCAAGAAGCCGCCTCTAGAGAACTGTGGGGAAATAAAAATGGTGGGTAACAGAAGGTGCCATCCTGAGGACCTCTACCATAATTTTTTAAAAAACAACAACAACAAAACACGCCATTCTACCATATTGCAAGGCCAAATTTGCAAGCGTAGGTGCCTCTGGTGGACCTACTAGAATTCACATTGCCTGAAGACCCCTTCAAACTTGAGAGTTGGCTTTGCTTTTATCTCGCTTACAAGGATCTATGGGGCTTAAGCTGGGCCAGAGAAGAAGGCATTTCTGGCTTTGGTTAGCTTGGCTTTATCTACCCAATTACTGAGAGGCGAAACCAACGTTCCACAGTCTTTAAATCAACTCAAAATTGGAAGAAAGTGACTGGTCGCACGTGCAAACATTTAAAGTAGGCCGGCTGAGGGGGCTTCCTACGAGGAGAAACCTGGTCAAACCTAGTGTTCTCCGTCTTCCCTTACGCCGCCAGCCACCGTCTCCTGTGATTGATGATTTTGCCAGTTAATGGGGCTCAGAGAGGCCCGGACTTATTAAACATTTTAATAAGGGCTCTTGCGCAAGAAAAAGTCACTATTCTCAGCCAGAGCCAGCAAGAGCCGCTGCGCGATTGAGCCATGAGTGAAATTTTGATGCAAAACTTTGATGGCTGGGGCAGAAGAGCACAAGAGACGCCAAAGGAAGCACCGCAGTGTATGTGTGAGTGTTTTGGTAGAGAGGCCAGAATATCACACTAATGAAGGCGCAATAACTTGTCCTTCACTAGTGGACAATAATTTTGTTTGGTATCACATATCATGAAAAGAGGAAAATCAGGCTGCACCTCAGGACCTATAGTGGGATCTCAGTCTCTGTCTTTGCTGTCTGTAAAATGGGTGTGATAATTCCTGCAAGTGAATGAATTTCTCATTCATCCGTAATAATCATTATGTGCTGCCAAGTCGGTTCTGACTTATGGTGACCCTTTTCAGGGTTTTCCAGGTAGACAATACTCAGGAGTGGTTTCCCGTTCCCTTCTTCTGGAGGTGTCCTGCGACTGTGCAGCTTTGTCCAAGGCTGGCTCTACAAACAGGAGGCGCAGTGGGGGATTGAACTCCCAATCTCGGGTTCCACAGCCCAGAGACCCCTAAACCACTGAGGTATCCGATGACATAAATCCCAGTCTGCAAGAGTGCATGTTGAACTAGGGTGGCGCAGGGATTTGCCTGGAGAAATGTCTGGGCTGCCACAATTCCTCACACTTTTGCCATTCCATTTGGGTATCTTTGCTGTTTCTTTGGCCGACAGGAGAATAAGATGAACCAAGTATCGGGCCTGATGAGTTGAATCAGGAGCTTGAAAAACTCAGTGTGGTTTCCTTGATAAGCCAAGCCTTGGTCCTGCATCACTGAGAAGAAAAGTGCTGTATTTCCCTGCTTACTAATATTTATAATAATTTAGCCCCTGGATTCAAGACACATAAAAAACCCAACCCCACAAAAAAAAAAAAACCTGACAACCCAAGTTGTGATACGGTGGGTGGATAGAGACGCCCTTTGTAGTTTATATTTTTATGAGAAAGTTGTGAATGACAGCTATACTTCACTTCTCTGACACACACCAAAAAGCATTATTGTTTCAGCGAGTGGCATCGCTGCCCATAAAACATTGAAACTGAGACAGCCGTGCTGAAAACATAAACAGCAAAATAAGTAGATGACAATCGTTGTGTTTGCTCTCCCACAAAATAAAGCTTGAACTTTTTAACCATTCAGTGTCCATTAAAGAGATGACATTAAGCCTAATCTGCAGGAGTGTCTGTTGAACTGGGGCCATCCTGCTTTGCGGGAGGTTTGGGGAGAACATATGGGAGTATTAAAAACACCCTCTCTTTTACATTTTGAGAGCAGGATATGCAACTTTTAAAAAGGGAAATGTAATGAATGTCGTCTGCTCCAACCAAAAGAGCCCCTTTGGAAGTTAAACTTTGCATCAAGACTGAACAAATTAACAGCTGCAAAGTTCAGGCTGTGCCACTCCTCCCCAGAAGCTGTGTCCACCACATGCATACAACCAGCAACACAGGTATTCTAACAATCGTCAGGGAAGAGGGATAAAAGGATGAAAAACACACACACAACCCACCCCACACACACCCCTCTCAGTGAAAGGAGATGTGAGCGGAGGCGCATCCAGAAGGCATGCCTGCATGCTTCCTATTATGGCTCAGAGAGACTCCTTGACACTCCAGTTCCCATCGTGGCCCACTGCCAGAGGATAGTGGAAGTTGTACTCTCACACATCTTGATGGCATCACATTGGAGAAAGCTGCCCTAGGATATAACACAGCAGTTTACTTCCAAAGTCTAAACAGAGAGTTCTCTTCTTTGTTCCGAAACAATTGCTTTCAAGATGTAGGCCTCACACAGAAAGGTGGACTACAGTACCCTTATATAGTCTCTATCCCTGTAACTCTGCACTTCAGGAAACATCTGTTGAGTTACAGGTATCAGGGAGGCTGTTCTGTGGCATGTAAACCAGAACCCACAAAAACACTATGGTAAGTCTGCAACAAGCCATCTATATTAGTAACACTGCAAGTTTTATTAGAAATGCATGGGGTGAGCTCAATCTGCTATGGATCTTTACAGGAGATCAGATCATCTCCCTGGGCAATGATCCAGTGAAATTGGAAGCCTACCAAATCCAAATCTCAATACATTCTTGTTCACCCGTTTAGAATCCGTTGGCTCTGGAAACCAAACCCTAGGGTTGGAAAATAAAGTCACTGGCTTCACATTTCCCTGTGGCACAATATCTATTTCGCAGCTCCTGAAACTGACAATGGAATAGAGAGTATCCTGTCTTGGAAATCCATACATCAAGACTTGCAGTGTGGTTGTGGTGGTTTTGTATGCAAAACGGTGTGTACATTTTAAAAATGTGCATGGCTAAGGTCAGTGCACTTGGGAAAAGATGTGGATCCTAAGAAATGCAGTTTCTTTGATGAAATGGGAGCTTTTTCTAATTCCCATCATGACTAAATTTTTTCAGTGTCAGGTACTTTAAGTGGAAATGCTGCAGGTCCAGTTCCTGATGTCTTGCTCTGTGCAGTGCCAGGGGGTACACCCTAGAGGAGGGGACCTAGAGAGAACACCTTAAGATTGTACTCTGGTCTAATCATGGGGACCCTATGGGACACTGAAAGGTCAACTTTATGCTGCAGAATAATATAAAGCCCATAGCTAGGCTGCTGTTTCTTCTTTTGGGCACCCAAGTTGCTCAATGGCCAAAATATTTCATTAGTTTTCAGAGCTGCCTTCAGTTCACTAAACCTGCTTTGCCAGATGCAAAATGAAAACACGCTGGTTGTGAAAGTCTGAGATGGCCTATGATCTTTGTTTGTGAGGTTAATTAATGCTATTACAAATACAGAACGGTGCTTTGCCTAGGGAAGAGGGGGGGAAAGGGTTCGTCTCAGTTTTGACGTCCGGTGACTCCTTTTTTGTTTGATTGCAGCCTTTGTGAAATCGTCTTGCTTAGGTAGGGTTTGAGGTTAATAGAGGTGGAAAGTGTTGATTCTAATTAGGTCTGACGCCCCAATCTTCCTCTGCAGAGCAGTTCATGAGTTAGGGATTCCCAGTGGACTCCTGCAGAACTGCTGCATTTATTGTGCTCAAGATAAAAGAGCTCCCATCAGCTTCTAAAGAGATCCTCAAATCCTCCCCTTTCTGCCTGCCTTTATAGATTGTGTATATATATTTTAAAAAGAATTTGCAAGGCCATTTTGGGGGGCATTATTTGTATGTTCATTGCATTTTGCTCGACATCTTAGCTGCTGATAATGGACTCCTGATTGCAAAAGGAAAAAAGGAGGTTCAATTAGGAACATAAGATGGTGCCTTAAACCATTGGTTTGTCCAGTATAGTCGTTTCAGCTCTGACTAACAGGGGTTCTCCACAGTATCAGGTGTTTTTTTCCTACCTGGAGATCCCTGATATTCCTGTTGGTCTCATTCCAGGTGTGACCCTGCATGGCTTGCCAAATTAAATGAGACAGAATATATTCTGTGGAATGCAGCACTGCTCTGCTTATGCCCAGGAATGCTATGTTGTGAAGATGCTGAAGGGGAAACTAAGATTCGATATGGTGGCCACACACAACTCCTCACTGATGCACCTTCCAGTGGTGCATTCAGCCAATATGCAGACTGATGGACATAGTATGTGCATCTGTGTAACGGATGCCTATGCTGACATGATGGATCTGGGCTTCTGGAGGGAGTGTGATTTATGCACACATAAATGGCAAAAAGGGTGTAGCTGCCAGGCACAATCCTTGAGAGATAGAATTGTTCCTGCTGCATTGCCCCTTCATATATAAGTAGGCCATTTCTGATATGTCTTACCTGCAAAGAGGCATCACTGACCTGGTACATGGGTTAAAGAACTCAGCCAAATAGTCTCATCAATTCGTTTTTCAATGAGATGAACTTGAACTTGACAGTTATCCTCATAAAAACTAAGCAGTTCTGTTATTTACAATAATGATATTCAGATATTGAAATAAGGCATATCTGCTAGAGGCCCTGCCCTGGTTGGTTTCTCTCTGGTTACACACACCCTTGATGTGTACTCAAATAGTTTTCTCTTCAGCAAAACCCCCACCCCAAAACATGAGTTTGACAGTACCAAATTGTACCGAAACATGAGTTTGACAGTACCAAGTTGATATCATAACAGCTGCTTTGATTGTGCTGTTAAATGAGAGGGTGATTTTATCTTGGTTGTTTTGCTACAACATGGTAGTTTAGTCCTGAAGGGCAAAAGAAAGTAGATCATCAGCTACTATTGAAATATAGGTGATCTAAAGGAGAGCAGCAAGGATTTGCGACTCTGAGGCTGTTCTCCATCTTCACCCAAAATTATCCTGCGAAAGTGAAGAAGGGTTGGGGTAACCATCAGTGGAATTTTGTGTGGAAAGACTGTGAGTTCCTTTAATTCTAGCATTCAGAACAAACTCTCTGGTTTAGAATGCTTTTAATCTTCAGTGTTTTTCAGCAGGCTCCAGCTGGTGGATCTCAGGGTTCTAGTTGAAAAAAAGGAAATCCCACAAGCCTGAAATCTGGCTTATCTTGACATAGACACATCATACATTGATTGTACAGAGGGCATTTTTCCAAGGGTTTCCATGACTCTGGAGGCAGCTGTGCCGTAGTAAAAGCCTTTCAATTAAAACATGAATGGAAGCAAATTTATTTAGTCATTGGGGGTTTTTTTTAAGGAATTTTTCTGTGCTCTTCTTTAAAAGTTTAACAAAATCAGAAGGGCAATTTACAAAAGGGACTGAAATGCTGCTGAACAAGGATTGACCCTTACTGAATTATTGTTATTGACCCTTATTCAAGGAAACCTCATGGAATGCAGAGGAGCTAAGGAGAAAGGGCCCACTCTTGAAAAAGTCCCATTTTTTGACCACAACTCCAGAATTCCCAGAATTTTCTGGCCCGAATGGGCACTTCCCTCCTTGTCTGGGGGAATTCTGGAAAGGACAGTTCAAAAAAGCTAATTTCCTAAGCTCTGAAAAAAAGGCAACCTACTGTTATAATCAGATGATTGAGTTGTGACCCCTCCCCAGTTGTATATAGGATGGTTGAAATATAGACCCTTCTACAATTCAAATGAGGCTAACCGTAAAGTAACTTTTTAAAAAGGAAGAAAGAGAATCCTTGCATGCCACTGTTCTATTTTTTATCTGTTTCCCTTTTTGTTTTCAAATATAGCATATTGTAAAACACAGAGAAGTACATTTTCCCCATAAAAACAGAGATAAAAAATTCACCATATCCTAAGTGAGCCGTTTCCCCTTTGATTTGAGTCTAAAACATGGATAAAGGAAAACCATGCTGCAGCTGCATAATGCATTTTACAAAAGGACATATGCGTGCATTTAAATCATTTACATTTTGTCTTTTTGATTTCTGTTATTTTTAAACCCACATCTTAGCAAAACAGCAACCACTGTACAGTTCCGAGAAAGAGGAGATGCTTGAAAGCACAGTACAGTATTTAAAGTTTGATGCAAAATAAGGTGAGATAAATTGGAAGCGATGTTCTTCCCAGTTCGAGATTTTTATTGCGAAGTTTTGGCCTTAAAAATGCTGGAACTTGAAAAACTGTTGATTACATGTTGCAACAGTGGAAACCAGATTCCCAGGCAGCTAAAGATACAAGAACAGCTAAGGATGGGTAGAAATCTATTTCCGGTCAGTGTTACTTTGCGTGGTTTATCCATAATTTTCAGCCTCTCTGCTTCCACATTAATCTACAGTGTAAAATATATTAAAATACATATTTGAGTGCATACATAACTATTTGTCGCCTGTAAAAATACATATTTAAACGCACATTTTGATAATATTTAAATTAAGAATCACTTTGCAGAATTGAGAGAGGATGTGGATCCATTAGTTTACTGATTTTAAATCTACTAGTTTACTGTAATTTGATAGATTATTGTGTTCAGATATAAAAGGTGCAGGCCAAGTTACTGTTGAGCTAGGAAAATAATTAATTATAAGGAGCAGGTTATTTGTAACTAGATTCATTCCAAAGAATGAAAGTGTAACTAAATTATATCATTATTATGAATTAATGAGGGGCGACCTTTTGTGGCACAGCTGTACTTTTTAATGTTGTAGTTATGGGGCTGTTTTACTAAATTGGTTGTTATGTGTCATCAAGTCAGAACCGACTTATACCAACCCTATTAGGGCTTTCAAGATAAGTGAGATATTTAAGGAGTGATTTTACCTCTATTAAATTGTAGAGGAAGGATATCATAGGGCAAATTGTCTTTTACTTTTTCTGTTCCAAATTTTGTGGTGGTTCTTCTATTGAGCATCAAAGTGAAAATTGTCAGTTCCTTGTATTTCATTCTGCCCAAACCAATAATCAAGTGTGCCTCTTGAAGAGAAGAGAAGAGAAGATGCCTGGGACAGTGACTCATACAGAAACTCAGCAGAAAGCCTTCTCTTTGAGTGAACATTGAGAATGGTTGAACTGTCCTATCAGATGCTATGCAGGAGACTGATAGAATTGCCTGCAATTTTCTACAATTAACAGCTAACCAATCACAGAGACATAGAGCAGACTTACCTACTGTGGGTTGTACTACTTATGTCAAGATTTTCATTCTGAAACTGCCCCTATATAGAAAATGCCATCCACCTACAAAATTAGCAACTGAAAGGGAAGGAATCTTCTCTGGGCTGTGTCCTGAACTGCTAGCTTTCCACGTGCAAGGATGTTTTTATTCATCTGCAGCCTGAAGTGATACAACCCAAGACGTAGGCTCCCAATTTCAGGGAGTACTACCGCAAAGCCACCCAGCAGGACACAGAAGTTTACAGAAGGACAGAAAGGGCCGGATCAAACACTTGTGGGAAGGAGCAACGGAAAGCAAAGGGTCATAGAGTAAGAGGCCTCATCGCCTCTGGTCACCAGTGGAGATTCCCAGTTCTCACCCACAGATTTGCTCCTGCATGGCTGAAGGGGCAGTCCTAGATCAAAGATGGTCAGGCGATGTGCCTTCTGGTGAACCCAGAGGCCAGAACCTGGGTCTGCTCTGGAAATAAAGAAATGAAGTCTTTGAACACAGTCAAGTGTTACAGGAAGCAGAATTTAAATAGGATGGGCTGGTCCTGAAATTGTAGGCAATGCTGCTGGACATCTTCCCCAATTTATAGCAAAAAATGAAAACAGTTAATATATGCAGGAGAATTAAATGGCAATAGGGTTATCTTCATTATATTAATTCAGGCTAAAAAGGGAAGGGTGTCATCCCCCCCCCCTCCCCAGAGAACAAAGAATGCCTAAAACAAAGAACACTAATGCAGTTAAACAAACACACACATAGAGACACAGCCTTTGACCTGCATATTTTATACATCCTGGCAAATTTGGGGATTTTAATTACAGGTAAATTTGGTCTAGGGATTTTGCAACTCCTGTGTGGCCCCCCACACACACACACACCTGTAGCCAGAAGTGGTCCACTCCAGCTGAAGTTATACCACTTGTCGTCCATTGGCCCAAAGTCAAAACCAATCCTATATGATACTGCAATATAAAACCAGTGCTGCAGAACATATGCTTTGAGGCAGTGGCAGTTGAATTTCAGCTCCCGAAAAGGTGACAACGCCTGTGTTTGTCATTTACTTTAACATTCTATCTATATTTTAAGAGGGCTGTAGGGTTGGGGAACCTCTCGCTGCCAGGCTTTAAGCTAAGTGGAGTTGACAGCTCGGCGATGTGGAAGGCCATTATCTCACCTTTGTGCTTCTAACTGCAGCCACTTGCCTTTTCCTGTTTTATAATACATTCCCCGTGTGGCCACAGAGAAACTTTTTAACACCTATTGGAGACATTAAATAATCAGCCGTGCCACAGCAGTGGGCCTATGAAAATTACATGAAGGGCAAATCAGTTTTCTCTTCTTCTCTCCTTTAAGGCCTGTATATCTTTCCTCTTTCCCAACCTGTCCCAAATTTTAATTTGTTCTTTATTTAGCCAGCCCTCCCTCCAAAGGCGGAGTTCACAAAATGCCCACTCTTTTATTTTCACAACGGCCCAGTGAGGGAGGTGATGCTGAACGGAAGCTCAGGGTCACCTGTAAGCTTCATGGTTCACGAGGCCTGCACATGCTTAGGTCTGGATCTTCCTGATGATTGTCTAATACTTTTGGCCACTTTATCAGCTGTTTCCAATCTGCATCTTTCCAGATTTTTAAAGACCACAAATCCCATCATCCCCCATAGCACAGGTAATGACCGGGAAGTATGGACACTGCATGGGGAGAAAAAAACCCCAGGTATTTAGAGGACACCGTGGTAGAGAAGGCTGAACCACAACAAACCAGTTCATTTAGAGCTAGGAGAAAAATCCTAATTTTCCATCCTAATCTTTTGGTCCTGTTCCTTTCAGCAACATCCAGGGCACAAGGGCAGTTTGTAGCCAGTGCCTCCTGCACCCCACTTAAGGAAGCCCCTTGCAAGGGGAGCTGTGAACAAAAGCCCTTCAAGCATTTATTGGAGATCTCTGCCTTTCTTCACCTGAAGGGGGCTCTGTGGTTGAGCATCTTTTCAGAGAGATGCCTATGTGTAACCTTCCATGTCTCAGAGAAATCAAGAGATTCCTGGTTTGGGTCCCTGAGCACCGGGGATCCAGACTACTGCAGTATCTGAGGCCATGCCTTGAAGCCGAAGCATATTATTCTTCCATTGAATATGCTCCCAAACATACATTTATTTTGGTGGTCATCCCACTGCATTGTAGAACAGAGATTAGGGGCTGTTTTTAAGAAGTCACGATTGTCCACCTTATGCATGCCCTCTCTTTTTCCTTCTTTCTCCCTTTCCCCTTGAACAAATAGAATTTAAGTTTTGATCACCTCTTCCACATCTCCAGGCGATTCCAGGTGTGGGATTGCAGCAGGTAATTTCCTGCAGCCCTGTTTTGTAGAGATGGCTCTCTCTTTCTCTCTCTCTCTTTCTCTGTCGGAAGATTATATCTGCTCACCTGGCCTTGGTGGTGACAGAGAGACCCTTTGTTTATTCATTTAGGAGGCAGATTAACCCTAATGAATATGGTTTCCTGGAAATGGATACAGAGGACAATGGGAAAGAGAAGGACTTGGGAGGGGGAGAAACAGGGCAAATGCCCTTCTCTTTCTTCACTTGTAAATAATGGCTGCCTTTCATAACAGAGCTTTTTTAAATCAGGAAGGCACGCAAAATATGTCAACAACAAAAAATATATATTCCCCATTTTTAGCAACATTCTTTCATTTACAACTAAAAGCAGCGCTTGGGCACATTTCCTTTGAGCCGAGACCTCTGCAGTTTGTTTTTCTATAGTTAGTGTATTCAATCGCCTCTTCTCTTCCTGCCATTATTTGAAATGGAGATGTATAAAAGATTTGACAACGTGCATTAAAAAAAATTATATACTTGCAGTTAACAATATTCCCAGTTGCCACGGGATGTGTGTGTCACACACACACACACACACACATATATATATGTTCTTGTTTTATGATGCTTAAGGGTTTTTTCCAAAAGCATTCACACCATCATGACTTTGGGGGAGAGAGAAGGGCTATATTTTTATATTATTCACAATGGAAGCCATGCATGCCTTTCTTTGGGAATGCCATTGATTTTTACATTTCTTCACCCCACAGAAGCATAAGCCACAATAAATTAAGATTCTAGGGGTTTTTTGGCTCCTCTTTGGCTGAGCTTGGGCTGTCTCTCTTGCCACCTGTCTGAGCTGTTGTATTATGCGTGCGGGCCATCCAATACTTTGCTGATAGAAATAGAGAGATGTACTTATAACAACCCTATTCTCCCATCCAGAGCCATGCTTTGAGCCTTCTTTCCTCCTGTTTGTGTAGACCAAATTTATTAATTGATTCCCCCAAAAGTCTTTCCTGTAGTGACCTACAGGAAGAAGGGTGTCTGTCCTTTTGCTTAAAGAAAGATGTTAGAGAAAATCCTAGTTGTCAATTATTTAGGGCTGGGAAGATCTGCCCTGTTCATTTCCACAAACTTCCATCTTTCCTCAGTTCTGGGTCTTCTTTTCTGCTAATTCCATGCATTTAAGCAAAAGCATAGTGTACTGTTTATATACTGTCCCAAAGTGCTTGAAGCACTTCCGGGGCAGTTTACAGTTTAATTATGCCGGTGACACATTCCCCACCCACCCCAGTACTCAATTTACTGACCTCGGAAGGATAGAAGGCTCAGTCAACCTCGAGCCAGCTCGTACCTGAGCCCATCAGGATCAAACTCAGGTTGTGAGCAGAGTCTTTGACTGCAGTACTGCAGTTTAACCACTGTACTATGAGGCTCCTCATTAAAAAAAAAAAAAGCTGTCTCTGTGCGTGAATCCATGCATGTATCTCTGCATGTTTTTCAAATTGATACATTAAAGGGCACCTTAACAAACACATGCCCCCAATGAAGAAGGTATATTTGTTCTCACTTTTGAAATGTATGCGGTAGGATTTAGGAAGGTTGTTCTCTCCACCCCACCCCATCCCGATCTTACCAAGCACTCCCCTTTCTTTTCATGAATTGCACAGCAAGCCTGGAAATGGAAAATAAGTAAGCTGGTCTTGGGTGCAAGGGACAACACCTCCCTCTGGCAACAGACATACCCTGTTGGTGATTTACTACTCAGGGCAACGTGGGGACCCCGTGGGGCATCAAGCCCTCACCACCAGCAGGGCCCTGGAGAGCCAATTCTAGGCCTCCTCTTAGGCTCCCTACCAACATTGTGAGCCTAGGAAGGTGGCCTGCATTGCTGCCGGCCTTTGGTCCGGTGATTCAGTGGCATTTGGAAGGGCGCATCAAGGGTATGCTGGCAGCCATTGCCTTGTTGGGGGGAATCCAGTTAGTGCAAACAGTGTGTGTATGTTAGCTTAATCCCTAATCACAAGCCACCAAACCAGCCGTGGACATGAGCAGAAGCAGCGTCTCTACTCTGCCAAAGAGGGGAAACATTTTCTCACATTCTTCTGTGAACAGAACATGAGATACATTATTCCCAAGGCTTGGATGTGTAGACGCAGATGTGAAAACCTCTTTAACTTCCAACCAAACTTTTCCAGATCTTATCACTATAATTTATTCTTTAGCTCCCTGAAGACAAAGTGGGGTGGGGGGGGGGAGAGGAAGAGAGAATTCCCTGCCCCTTGTCTTTTTCTCCTTCGCTTTGTCTGATGGAGGGGGAAAGGCACAGTTTTCTTTTCTGTCCGCCACATGCTCTGCATTGAAGTGGAATACTGTTGGCTTTAGCATGCTGGCTTTTCTAGTTGCCTATAAAAACTTTATCCTTTCAGGCAGCAAGTGAAAAAACAGAATTTATCTTTCTTAGCGGGGGAGGAACACAAAAGAGCTCCCCCCCCCCGAGCATCTATGTGCTGTAACATACGCCTTCCAAAAGAAGTACACGCCATGTTTCAGAGATAGCCGTAAATTCAGAATGCATTTGTTTGCTTTCCGCTGCAGATTGTTCCATTTTTGCAGAAAGCATGTGTTTATCTAACCTTTTGCCAAACTCGAGAGTAGCCAAAACATTTCCAGAGGCGTGAATTGTTCCTCTGGCAAAGGGTCTGGACGTTGGGTTTCATCCAACTGTACGGGGTGGGGTGGGGGAACATTTTCTGTCCCGCCGTCATAGAGGTCACTTTGCCAAAGAGGCTTTTAAAAGCTCAAGTTAGGTAGGAGGTGTTGTGCTATACCATCTGTTAAAAATAGCCATCGCAAGAGTCCACCAGGGCTGATTCCGTGTGCCCAAGTGTTGAGTGAAGCTTGAGGCCTCCTCGTTGCCCTTTGCTCCCCGATCCTGGCTTTCTGTGATTGGTCACGGCTATTTTGTGACCCTGCCATCGTGTCTCAGAGTAGATCGGGCACGTGAGGATTTTCTGCATGTTGGGTTTCCAGACCTTGTGCGGGGGGTGGGCTGGGGAGGAATATGTTTTTGGACCACAACTCTCCAAAACTGTCTGGGGAATTCTGGGAATTGTAGTCCAAAAAAGTAACATTTCAAAGCATTGCACGTTTCAGAGAGAATCAACCTTTGTCTGCACTTCCCGGACTAATGCGCAGACAGGAGTGGCCGCAATCCTTTGGATTTAGCTCTTCCCCAAGTGCTGTGATGCCCCTTTTCGGCTCAACGTGCACATTAAAAAAGGATATTTTAGGATCACACTGGCTTAGGAATAACATTCAAAGGCATACTTTTGTCCAGGTTTTTAGAAAGACATTGTGTGATAAATGGGGATGTGCAAGAATACAGATGCATGAATTCACACATCCAAAGCTGACCTGGACTGAAATTAGCTCAGTAGGTGATCTTGACGTCGGTGTGATAGGTCCCCTCAATGAATCAGAAGAGGTTTAGAGTCAGGAGTCTGAGCCTGTTCCCAGGGCAAGGGCAGAGCCTAAGGAGCTACATGTTTTGCTCATGTTCCAGATCTTTTTTTCAGGCACAGAAAGGAGCTCAGATTTTGTGATCAGCTGCACTTCGGAGCATTTGGTTGGCCAGGTCTGGTCTAATTATCAGGAGCCAGGCCTTCTTCCCTTGCCTAGTCAAAGAGGCATACCCTCTCTGCACTCCAAAAGCAGTGGGTCAGAGCAGCTCTGGAACGATGGCCCAAATGTGACCAATGGCTGAATGCCCCCTCTGCCATCATAACGAGGAAGGAGGAGGGGTGATGATTGTAAATGACATCATTTTGTTGCACGCTGTGTATCCAAAATGCATATTGTGCATTTTACAAACTTTTTAACATTTTATATTTTATTGCTCATTCCATATGCAGCATTTATTGCTATTTCTGGTATGTCAAGTGAGGGTCTGTTGCCAATAACCTTTTGGAAGTAACCACTGGATTATGAACCTCTTCTCTTATGGCAGTCTTCCAGTGGAATTCCCTGCCTCAGGCAGTCCGATTAGCCAGGCTTCTTCCCAGGTTCTGACGATCAAAATGCGTATGAACAGGATCTACCATGCTTTTTTTGGGGGGGGGGGGAGAGTTGGAATTCAGGTGAATTTCTCAGCTCTGGTCCCATTCTCCCCACACTCTCATCCAGGGGTGAAGAACATGTGGCCCTCCAGATGGTGTTGGACTACAATTCCCATCAGCCCCGCCCTCCAATGAGGGATGATAGAAATTGAATTCCAACTGCATTTGCAGGGCTACACATTCCCCTTCTTCCGTCTCCGCTATTTATTTCTACTGCTATTCTGTTTTGAAACAGGCACAAGATTTATTAGTACCTAGTGGAACCCCAATAATTTCCAGTGTTGTTTGATCAGCAGCGGTGCGTGGCAGGTGAAACTGATTCTGTAGTTTGTAAACTTTCTGCTCCTGTTTTACTTTCTGGGCTTTATAATGTCAATATTTTATAGCATTTTGCTACTGTATTTTATGGGTCATTTATAAGCTACTTGGTGGGAGGCAGGATTTGTATGAATGGCATACAAACAATATTATTTTGCAAAGTTCTGAAGGTGTTGATCACTCTGCATACAGCACATTTATTCCTGAGGGCAGCTTGAGCCATCTCTCTCTCTCTCTCTCTCTCTTTCCCCCCTTGGAGTTCAGTTTTCTTTTCTTTCAGAGCAAACCCCAAAGACAACAGTGATTATACGATTTTGTATTTTAAGTATTTTCATAATCCAACATAAATTGGCCCACCCAAGGATTATGTCTGTCTTCTAAAGATGTGTTTATACAGTCCTTGGGTGAAAGATTGCAGAAGCTGAACCACTAGTTTGGAAAGCTGAGCCAGACCAGGAAAAAATCAGCACACAATTTGGCACTTATGGAGACTAAATGATTTCCTTTTTAGCTGCTGATTTCTACTGGGAAATGTATCCTTGGACTGGAAATTACATCCGGAAAAATGTTTATGTAGTGTTTTTTACTTCAAATGACTGATTATTCCTCTAACCTTTAACACACACTGTGTATAATTTTGTCCCCTTGTTAACTCTTTCCCATCCCAAGTATTAAGCTGTTTACTTAGGAAAGGAAATGCAGCTAGTAACATTGGTTTTTCTTTCTTCCTTCCTTTTTCAATGTAGCACTTCTATTCCACTTATTTGCTGCAGACCCTTTGCTTCTTGGAGGTGAAAATCTTGTTGTGATAAGAATAAACTAAACTTATTTTGTGTACAAGGTCCTGGAAAAGAGGGAAATAGCAGATGTGGTCGCTAATATACCCTCTGAAAGCCAGTAGACTTCTCAGACCCACATTTCAAGAGACCCGCTTTCCACTTTTTATCAAATATGTCACTCTGTCTCCCTTTAGCTCTTAACTATCTTCTGCAACCTACTCCTTTCTTTCATTTTAGTGTTGGAGGTGCCGGCCTTCTGTTGGCAGGGAGGTCCAGCACTGAGGCCCCCCCCCCCCCCACCACCATACCCACTTCTGCTTTAAAGACAAGTTTTGCAATGCATTGGATGAGGAATCAAACTTAAGACCAAGTCCTTTCTGAGCCGCCCTGAATACCCATCAGCCTTTGGGGAAACCTGACAACCACCCGTCAGTAACCCACAGTGCCTCCTCTTGGCCAGTCCATGTTGCTGCTATTCAACATAGTGGATACCATGTCAACATATCTTTTTTTTCTGCCACAGAGGGGCAGAAAGTAATCTCAAGACCATGGCACCTTGGTGTATTCTCGTTGCTATAGAATAACCTAGAAACATGAGGATATCAGCTGAAGGAAGGCTCCCAAATTAGACTCTGTTCACTTAGTGGCAACTTAGACTACAGCTCAGTTTTTCTCCAGCCTTGTTAATATAAAGATGAACAAACATCTCCCCATTTCCCTCTAATAAAGAAGATGAGTTTACAGGTGGATTTTATATTTTCAAAGTTGTAGGGTTAGATTATGTTGACCAGTGTCCAGTTGAGCTTCCAGCGGTAGAAAGTCCCACCAGTATAGTTGCCATGGGATTCTGCCGCTTGTACAACCACTTCTGTTGTGCAAGTCTGGATATCCATTAAGAAAACCCACTATGCATAAAAGAGACTGTGTCATGGTACTGTTTTGGTGGGACTTTCTGCTCTGTAGAAGTCACATCAATAGAAGTCACATCAACAGGACACTGGACTTTAATTTTATCACACTTTGTGGCTAAAAAACAGCAAATTAATATTGATGCTAACAGTGTGTGTTTCCAGAGATTATTCTTGGTGAAACCTAAAATAATTGCGTTACGTCTGCCTCTCCCTCTTCATTCTGTCTTAGGCATCATGAGGACACTATGAGTCTGACACAAAGCCTGGTTTTGTGTGTGTGTGTGTGTGTTTGTTTTTGTTTTCGGTCCCCTTCATTCTTTTCCTATCAAACTAAACTAAAGATGCCAAAGGTTTATACACGCACTTGTCCTCTTTGCTTGGCCTTATGAAGGTTTGTGTTCAAATGGATATGTTGTTTGTTTTATGGCCAATGTGGCATTTGGAAAGTTCTATAAAGAGGTCTTTTCAGGACTGACAACTAAGTTGAATCAGGGAGTCAAAGGCCAAAAGAGAAGCCTGACATTGGAGCTGAAGAATAAAGCAAGAAACAGAAGAACACAGAGAGGCCCATTGGCGCCAAGAAGACCTTCTTACCCAGACAAAAGTCCTGCCTAAACCAGAAGCCTTTCAGAGCCCTTCCTGTCCCAGAGGTCCAGTGCCAGACAACCCAGAGACTTTGAGTACTGTTCTGCCAGCCAGTTGCTCTGAGCTGCATCTCACCACATGGCGCAGCTTCACACAGCTCTAGTGACCTCTTCATTCTGCCCTGAACCATAGGCCTGGAAGACCATGTGAAAGGCATAGGTGCGCTGGGCAGAAGAAGACAAAATGCAGCAGGCCCATGCTTCATCACAAATTAGCCAACCGACTTGTAGGACAGTGAGCTGGCCTCCCACATGTGCATCTTCTCACACTACCCGGAAGTATTCTCCTAAAAAAGATAGATCAGGAATGTTTGTGGGTGTTTGTTTGTTTGTTTGTTTTGTAATCAAGAGTTTCACATAGTTTGAAAAAGTAATTGTCCACAGCATCTTCTCCCCATCCCACTGCAACCACCCTACTACTGTGCTCAAAACAGGTTTAAGACCTTTTGAGAACATTGACTCTTCAAGTTGTTCCAACCAGCTTGCGGTAGACTGGAACCTGGCAACCAACAGAGAAAACATTTTTCACTTGATTCCTCTGCCTTAAACATATTGACAGCTGTGTGAAATCCCTCAGACCTTGTGAGATCTGGTAATTGGTTTAGATCTCATTTTAGTTTCTTTACTTTTTTCTTTCTTTCGTCCCCCCTTCGTCAACTTGGAACACAACAGAGTCTCTGGTGGAAACCACTGACCTTCCTTATGCTGTTTCTTTTACCGTCTCGTCAGACATCTGGAAATCGGCATGTCCGCTAACTGTTTCTCAACATGATTTTGCATTTACATCATGCCACTATCTGCTGAAAGTTTTTTTGTCGGAGGGCAGAAAAGGAGCTTCAGTTGGGGGCAGTCAGCTGTAGGGGGGGAAATCAGCAACTCCCGGGGCTGTCAGAAGGTCAAGTGTTGATGGTTGATACGGTCGGTACTTCTACTAAACATATGTTTAGCTCAGAAAAGCTGAAGCTGTTCCCAAAAGTTTGGTAACCATTAGAGTACTTCTGAAGTCAGTTCCGGATATCGAGCCTAAGGTGGAATGAAGGGGGGAGTGAGTTGGGAGGTGGGGGCAGAGAAGAGGATGGAGCAGGACCGAGTTTCCACGAAAGGGATTTGGAAGTCTGGCAGCTGAATGCATCTGAGGAGCGACTCACGCAAGGCTGAGCAAGGCAGGAAGAGCTTCGGAAAGCACTGTTTGGACAGCGGATCATCGGCTCAGGCCTCGAGCTGTGAACTTTTCATGCATCCAAGGCCAAATAGCGCCGGACAAGCCACCTGAGGGCTTAAGAAGGAGAAAGGAAATTAAAGGATCATTTAAGTGGAGCAGGACCAGACTTTCTCTTTTTAAAAGCCGGCCATCCCCCTCCATCTCCCATCTCTGCATAAAGGAATGCTGAAAAATAAGGAATTCTTTGAAGTGAAGGAGCATAATTGTCACAGAATTTCCCCCCCTCCTTTTTCTTGCATTCCACCTTGATTACAAAAACTTCTGTTCCAACAGCTTTTAAAAAGATATGGATAGAAATATAGATAATCTTATAAAAATCTGGTCAGGGCTGTCTCTGCCTCATCTGCCTTAAAACTCCCATATTGTAGAATATACACACTCTAATCCAATGGTCCCACATTGTTCCACATAAGCTGAACAGTACCTTTGGTAAACCTGTTTATCTGCCCCGTCGTTTTATAAATAGGCTGGCCTTCCCCAAACTGCTGGCCTGGCAATTTTTGGAATTACTGTTCCTATCAGCCCCTGCCACTGCATAGAGTCAAGGAGTTCAGATGATCTGAAGGGTACAAATAAAGCTGATCTAAATGCCCCCACTTAACTGCACATTCATTAATATTGGAAGGTCCACAATATACTTTTAAAAAGGAGCCATCTTGTGTACACTGTTTCGTGAACTATTTCTAAATATAATTTTTATATTATAAAATAATATAATATTTTAAATATAATAAGCACATAGATAATGGAGGCAAGTTGGTTAGTTAAGGCCGCATTAGACATGACACTTAATACAGACCAGGCTGGCCTAACTATTAGGCAGAGTGAGGCAACCATTTCAGGCAGGCAGCACATGGTGGGAGGTGTCAGCAAAGTGTTAGAACAGTAGGTCCCAACAGCTGGTGGCGAAGGCTTCTGGGAATTGCAGTCCAAGAACACCTGAGTGACCCAAGGTTGGGAACCACTTTGTTAGAGGAAAGAGCCATGTGTCTGGCTTTAAACAGGAAGTACCTCCTTTCCTTCCTGCCACCAAATTTTGGTGGTCTGACAGCAGTGGTATGCATCAGAGGTGTGTAGATGAAGAAAGTAATATCTTCTCCCCTGCCCAGGAGCAGATTCAGGATAGAACGTGGCAAGTCAGGAGAAGGGGCTAGGATGGAATGGGTCACATCAGGATTGTATGCCTCAGTGGCTTAGCTGCATGAAAACCTTGTGCGTTGAGTGGGTAGAGCTTCCAAGGTATGTTGGATTGAGATCAGAGCCCAAGTAGCATTAGGAATCGGCTGGCTTTTCACAGTCCGGTTCTGGTTGTCTTATACATTACTCAGAGCTTTGGCTGCCTAAAGCAAAGAACAAGGTGGTACTTCCTTCACCTTTCCTTAAAAAAAAAAAAACTGATTAGACTACCAGTTGGATTTTACTTCAGTACTGAGTATGAGACATCATCCTCTACCATAGCCAAGGATAGTAGACCAGGTGAGCAGAAGGGGACAGGCCTTAAGACGTACACATCTCTGATCTCTGAGAAAGGACAGCATACAGTGGGCAAAGGAAAGACAGTCAGGGAATTGCTCTTGCTGCTCCCCAGTATCTGCTACCTGAGGCCTCAATCTGCCTAATGATTAGGTTTGTGTGGGCACCCGCTTTAGAGCTGAGGATTATAAATATTGCCTTGACTTCATCGCTGCAACAACCTAGCTAGTTCACAGCTTAAAGGGGGTGTGTGTGTCTCAAGAACATTTTCCCCCAGTTAAATGCCACTTTTCTACTGATCTTCTGACTCTGGTGCCTCAACTGCAATATGAACATCCCACTTTACTTTTAAATTATTTTTGACTGTGCAAGTCCTTCCAACAGAAACCAAACTGCCTGTCTGCCTTCCATCTATCATTAGCGCCTTCCTTCCTTCCTTCCTTCCTTCCTTCCTTCCTTCCTTCCTTCCTTCCTTCCTTCCTTCCTTCCTTCCTTCCTTCCTTCTATCCATCATCAGCTCCTTCCTTCCTTCCTTCCTTCTATCCATCATCAGCTCCTTCCTTCCTTCCTTCCTTCCTTCCTTCCTTCCTTCCTTCCTTCTATCCATCATCAGCTCCTTCCTTCCTTCCTTCCTTCCTTCCTTCCTTCCTTCCTTCTATCCATCATCAGCTCCTTCCTTCCTTCCTTCCTTCTATCCATCATCAGCTCCTTCCTTCCTTCCTTCCTTCTATCCATCATCAGCTCCTTCCTTCCTTCCTTCCTTCCTTCCTTCCTTCCTTCCTTCCTTCCTTCCTTCCTTCCTTCCTTCCTTCCTTCCTTCCTTCCTTCCTTCCTTCCTTCCTTCATCAGCTCCTTCTTTCCTTCCTTCCTTTCTTCCTCGGGGCTGCATCAACCCTCCAGGTTTTCTCCGAGCCTCTCACGGCCTGTGATTTTTGCTGTTGTTTTTTCCTGGAGAGTGCTGATTAGTGACTTGCGGTGAGAGAAACTGATTTATCGCAGCCGAGAGCCGCCCCTCAGGGGCCGGGCAGAAACACTCATGAAAGAACCCTGATTAAAAAGAGTGGTAATGAAGACAAATGCTTCAGAGGGAGTGGAGAGCACGCAGGGCACTGGCGTTCCCAGAGCTCTCTCCTCTCTGCTTTTGGAGTGGTGGTAACAGTGGCCAAAGGAAATCTCTCCCCCCCCCCCAAAAAAAAAAACTTTCTTGTTGTTTATTTCTCATGGCATTGGAAACATTTTTCCTTTTCCTCCTGGGTGTTCTAACTCTCACTTGTTAACTGCTGTTCATGTAGGGTTGCAATTAACCCTTGGCAAATGCTCCCCCACCCCCATCCCTCTTTATTCCCCGCTTGGTACGCAGAGAAGTATTTATGTTTCAACCTGACTCAACTATTTTCAGATATCTTTTAACTTGATGGCTTCCTTTGGGTTCTCACGTCGTTAAAAGGAACTTTATTTTTCCAATGGTCTGTTCACACCAGACTTGGCATTTTGATAAGTCTTCCCACAGACATTCTTTGATCCTTAAAAAGTAAGAAACACGATCAAAATGTATTTGTAATAGTAATAACCATCACCCACAAAAAAATATGACAAGAAATCCAGATGTAATATATGGACTAAGATTCAAACATTAATCATTGGATTAATCACCCAAAGCTGTCTGTTAATTTAGGCTTCAACCCAAAGTGAACAATTTGGGGGAAGAGATCTCTTACCTCCATGTAAATATTTTAGGTTCTGGCTGTTGATGCACGGGAAAGTTCTGTTCAGTATACACTGTGATTCAGATTTACCAAATGTGCCCTTCTTGAATCAGTTGGCAGAGAAGAATGCGGCTATCCATTGGTAGTCTCACTTTCTAGAATTTTGCAATGCAATTCTCAGTCATAAAAATGTATGTGTAAATGCATATGTAGGGGTGGAGATAAGGGGACAAAATATGTATTGCATAGAAGAAGACTGCTTTGATATTTATTACACAAGATTACTTATGCAACTATGTACATCAGATGAATATAGCACATTCTCACATGAAAATGTGCATGAATATTTGTGTGGTCTCCTTTTTTAAAAGTTAAAGATTGATGTAAAAATGGGAAGGAGTTAACTGAGAATTCTGTAAAACAAAAATGGTGTGAAACCAAATTGACAAATTGTTTATTCCCGTTAGTTAGCAAGTTGTTGTTGGTTTTATGTGCCACAAAGTCACCTCCAACTTATGGTGACTCTATGAATGAGAGATCTCCAACATGTCCTAACCTCAACAGCCTTGCTCAGCTCTTGCAAACTCAAAGGTTGTGGTTTCCTTGATGGATTCAATCCATCTTGTATGTATTTGGTTTTCCTTTTTCCTGCTGGCTTCAATCTTTCCCAGCATTATTGTCTTTTCCCGAGAATCTTGCCTTCTCATGGTGTGCCCAAAATAGGACCGCCTCAGTTTCATCATTTTTGCCTCCAGAGAGAGTTCAGGATTGATTTGATCTAGGACCCACTTGTTCATCTTTCTGGCATTCCAGGGTATCTGCAAAGCTCTCCTCCAGCACCACATTTCAAGCAAATCAATGTTTTTTCTTGTCAGCTTTCTTAGATGTCCAGCTTTCATTCTGTATATGGTGATCAGGAACACAGGTTTAGGCCCCTGGCACTTGGGCTGGCCAATCCAAAGGCTTGACACAGGCTAGCTGTTACAGAGGCCGGTAGTGCAAGACCCAGTTTTTGACTGAGTCCTGAGCAAACGTGGGTCTTGGCCTCAAAGCTAAAGGATTCTTGGATGAATTTCTGAAAGTGATGCTTCATTTCTTTCGGCTGTTTCATGTGTCTGACAAAATAGGCTGTTGTCTACAAAGGTTTATGCCATAATGAATGATTGACAGCACAGCCATCAAGGTAACAGTGCTCAGCATTTCAGCCTTTGTTCTGTCATCACCTATTGAGTACTTGGGTTGCCAATAGCCAGCCTCAATTGCCAGCAGCATATCGCTATTCCGGCCCTGATAAATGTTGGCAGATACAAAGGATGTTCAATAAATGTCCTGAAATAGCCTGGATGTTCTCCTTTTTGCAAGTGTTAAACTGAGACTGAGACAAAGGTTCTGTCAGCTGAAGTTTCATCTCAAAAATTAGGACGGCATTTCAAACGCAGTGCCCTCTTGACTTTGGGAGCGGCCTCAGCAATATCCACTGTTTTCCCCTCAAAGAAGAACTGCTGGATAGCTCAGTGGTTTAGGTCTCTGGCTGCGGAGCCAGAAGTTGGGAGTTCGATTCTCCACTGTGCCTTCTTGACACGGGCTGGACTTGATGATCTGTAGGGTCCCTTCCAGTTCTGCAGTTCTAAGATGATGATGGTGATGAAGGTCCCTAGAATGGTGCTTCGTTATGACATAGCATTGTTACGAAGTAGCTTCAGGAGGAAGATGAGTAGCAAGTAAAGCTCTGCAATTTTGGAATAAATTTGTTCTTTGCCCCCTCCATATATACAAAATATGGACACCTCCTCCCCCGTCCCCTATTTTTCCCACCTGGGAACAGGACGGAAAACTGGAGATGGCCTTTCTCCTCAGCTTCCTGAAACTCAATGAGGAATCTCATCTGTTTCCAGCGACTGGACAATTTGCAGGATGCTGCATTGTTCAGAAGCTGGAGGGGAGCAGATGATGAGCCGGTCCAACTTTTCCCTGGGTGGGTGTCTGCGCCGCCCCCTCCTTTTTCTCCTTGGTGACTCTGCCAAAGTTCTTGTGGGTGTCAGAGAGCTCGTTTTCAGGCTGCTGTAGTTGCACTCGTCAGAATGCATTATTGTCAGCCACCCACTAATTATCAGGAAATTTATAGCTGCATTAGGTAAATGTCACTTCACCGCAGTGGCCTGGAATAAGAGTGTTTTCTGCTCTGAATTAGCACCATCGGCACATCGCAGGGAGAGTCCCGCCAAGTAAGCTACAGGCTTTATTTATGCACAAGCATGTTAGTGTGGGGAGAAAGAGAGAGAGAGAGAGAGAGTAGCGGAAAGAGGGTGTTGGGCTTCCTTTCCTTTAGAAAGAAGGAGGTGGGTGGGACAACACTTCAAGACTCAAAGCTGCCTCCATCTCTCCTGGGTGATGTGCTAAATACAAAAGCCCAAGTGCAAGCTAACTGGATAGCCAATATTCTTCTGGCCCACCCTAGTCAGATGATGCTCTGACTATCCAGTAGTCATTTTTAGGATCTGAAAAGGCATTAAATTCCAGACCGGCTCCCAAGGGCCCACTGGATTCTGTTAGTTGCAGCTGATAAAGCTGTTTTCTGCCTGTGTCGAGCTCTGCTATGTGAAAGGAGCCCAACGCTCTTCCCACAGAGTGTTGCGAGATAGCAGAGGTTAGTATGCTGTTGATTGACCACACCATGCTGTTGGTAATGTCGCTGACCTGCTGTCATTGCTGTTAGCCATGAGCTTGCCCAGTGCTTGTTTTGCCACCATCACATCTCTTCTGCCACAGCGAGGACTCTGGGTCTCCTTGCCCCATGTAGTAGCTCTCAGTGGCAGCTGCTGAAGGCTAGTGACACTCATCAACCACATCTAATGAAATAAACTGAGAGGCACTCAAAAACCATCAGTTAGAATTCTGGAAGTTTCTTCTAAGATCACTTCCAACTCTTAGGATTCAACGAGCCCCTGAAACAAAGCGAACACATCCCTAGCATTCAAGAGTGCTTTGTATATGTCCTCAGAAAAATCATCAGCAAACTCGTCTGTGTTTGTAAATTAATCAAGAGCCAGGCTGTTCCTTCTATGAAAGTTTTATCCTACTGTTTCTATAAGAAATGACCTTATATAATTAGGTATGTTATGGCGCTATGAATTGATAATAAATATAAGACGGCTGTTGGGCAATACATGATTTAAAGTGCCATTATATTCTAATATGGGAGAAGCGTACTGGCAAATGCTGATGGAGCAAAATACTTCCCCCTCCCCCTAAATTTAATCTGATCGGTCACTTTGAAGACGTATTACCCATTTGCTGTAAACAAGAGGCAGACAGAAAATGAGATAATACAGCATAAAATAGCTCTTCATGCAAAATGGATGCTGTTGTTTCATCGCAGTTTACTGCTAAACTTTGATCATTCACGGCAACATTTCTTCAGGCAGGGAGTGTTGAGAACAGCTCTCTTGCTGATTCCTTTGGTCTGGTCTAAAATTGCAGTAGAGGTCAAGATCCTAACTATGGCATGACACACTATGTGAAATAGCGAGGCCGATTAAGGCATTGGGATTGATGTGCTAGTTAACTGAGGATCAGAGATGAAATGATTATTTTTAAAAATATAAGTGATTTATAAAAATACAGATACGTTCGGTACCATAGTCTTCCTGGCTAATGAGATTCTGAGATTCTCTATGCATGTGTAGACCAAGATATGCGAAGTTTACATACCTTACCTTTTCAGAATGAGAATACAACTCTTCTGTCAGATATGTTAAATTAAAGCTTCCCATTCTGTGGGAAAATACCAAGTTTTTGGGAATAAACAACCAAGGAACAGGTAGATGATTTAAACAAAAGCATATGTCTGCTGAGTTCAGACATTGTGCCTATACAGAAAATGTGAAATAGACTCCCACCTGCAGAAGAAACTGGAAGTGGACAAAACCAAATCCTGTTTCTAAAGGATTTTTGTTGTTGTCACATCTTGTCAGGTCGCTTCTGACATATAATGACCCTCACAGTTTTTTTTTGAGGTATATGAGATAATCATGGAATGAATCATCTGTCTACTCACCGCCCAGTGAGTTTCTATGGAGAAGCAGGGATCTGAGTGCAGGTCTTCTGGGTCCTCATCTGATCTTCTATTCCCAGCACAACACTGGCTCTTGAAAGGATGTGTGGGACTCCTACTGCCATATCAGTAACCAAGTCCTTGTTTAGAAGATGTTGTCAGTATCCCGTGTAAACAGTTGCCAGTTGTCCAGGATAAAACAGGTTGGGAAGGGACCAATTTATGAAGAAGAGCTGCTCTGCCTGATAAAGTCCCATTTTTTATTTATTTATTTATTTTTATTAAGAGTGTTATTAAGAGTTATATTTTCTTCTAGGTCCATAAGTCGGACTCCAAAGAAATTTGCACTAACTCAGAAGCTTGGTTAGGCTCACAGAAGAGGCTTGAACCAACCCAGTAGCATGTTTTGACTCTTTTCCTTGAACGAATGACCCTCCCCACAAAATATCTAGAGCTTGAAAATGTTGCTTTTCTGGACTTCCTCTTCCAAAACAAACAAACAAACAAACAAACAAACACCATTCATTATAGTCTTGCTCAGAACTGGAGTCCAAAGAAATAATTTTTTTCAAGCTCCATAAACATCTCACATTCCTTGTGAAATTCCCCTCATTTTCAGGCGAGACTTGTCAGCATGGTGATAGAGGTGGTCGGGGTGGGTTTGCTGTTTGAAAGAAACAAACCTAGAACCCTTTTTTGGCTTTGTTCCTTGCAGTTTTGCAGTTCCTGGCCCTCAGGCCTTCCTTTCCGTGGTGTGGCTTTGTGTCCCTACGTGAATGGGCTTTGCTTCCCAAGGCTTCAGAACCAAAGGTTTTCTGTAAAGTCTCAGCTGGCACCTTTTTCACAACACCGTCCACGTGTTCAGTGAACACAAAGGGCAAGCAGGGCCGTGGTTTCAGTGTGCCTCTGCCTCTCAGGGTTAGAGAATGTGAGGGTTCACGAGCGCTTATGCCCTGATGGTGGGCTTCCCATAGGCATCCGTCAGCCACCACGTGAACAGAATGTTGGATTTAGATCGGCTTGTGGCTCTTCTTAGGCTCTTAACAAAGATTTTCAGTGATGATGTATCAATGCCAAATTTGACATGATTGGCATCAAAGACTCTCATAAAGACGTTCACAGGGGTGAGTGCAGCCAGTCTCATTTAATGACACTATGGGCAAATAAGGCAAAGAAGTAGTAATGTGGTAGGCACTTTAGGTCTTTGACAATTCCTGAATTCGACGCACAGACAACTGAACATTAACCGGTAAACGTCATAGCCCTCAAATAGTTATTTGAAAACATGACTTTTAAAACTCTTGTTTCTCGCTTCCGAGCTGCACCCAACATTAGCTGGTGCAGAATCTGCCCTTTTTGTCCTTCTTCATTTAACCCAACTGCATGGCCCAAAAATTAGTCTACATTTTTCAAAGAACCATTAATTCCTATAAAACAATGCTGAGAAAGTCCATGGCAAAGCAACGCACACTGCTTGCTTCTCAGGTGGTTAAATAGGATTTGAAAATAAAAAGGCAGCCACTGTTTTTGTGGGTCAAGAGTGTTTCATTAATGCTTTTTCCTCTCCAGCGTTCTTTTTCCTCCGCTCCCTACTTATTCTGAGTTGTTTTAATACCAAAGAAGTGTATAAATTGATATTAAAGTATGGCATTTTGAGAATGTTTCAACTCAAGGTCAAACTTGTATTAAAAACTCTATTCGTCTGGGCTAAAACAACAGAGCAACTGAAAAGACTTCAGTGCATCTGGGTCCAATTACCAGTTACATCCTTGACCAGGAGGAGAACAAGGCAGTCAAGCCAGAGAGTTCATGAATAATGTCATCACGAGGTTATCCACAAAGAGAAAGGAGACAAATGGTCAAAAATTAAACAGTCGATGGGAGGCAACATGTCCCTGTGATCTTCATATCTAGATGGCCCAAACAGAAATATGAGTTCTGATAAAAAGAATAAATTGCTTAAAGTGGCAGCAAGGCTTCGGAACCAAAGGTTTTCAGTAAAGTCTCAGCTGGCACCTTTTTCACAACACCGTCCACGTGTTCAGTGAACACAAAGGGCAAGCAGGGCCGTGGTTTCAGTGTGCCTCTGCCTCTCAGGGTTAGAGAATGTGAGGGTTCACGAGCGATTATGCCCTGATGGTGGGCTTCCCATGGGCATCCATCAGCCACCGTGTCAAATTCGGCATTGAAACATCATCACTGAAAATCACATGGATTGCCACAGTCAATAGGAGTGAACAGTAAGAGAGGCTAAATATACTGAGAACTCCTAGAGCCAAAAAAAAAAAAAAAAAGAGTAAAGGAGAATTATGCCCAAAAGAACAGTTAATAACTTCTTCTTCATCGTCATCTTAGATGATGCAGAGCTGGAAGGGACCCTATAGATCATCAAGTCCAGCCTCTGTCAAGGAGGCCCCGTGGGGGAATCGAACTCCCAACCTCTAGCTCCACAGCCAGAGACCCCCTAAACCCCTGAGCTATCCAGCAGTTCCTGATGGAAATTTGTTTCACAACAACTACAGACACGTTGCTGAAAAGAAGAGGACACTTTTCAAAGCTTGTGAAAAAGGGAGGCAAGAGGAGTCGAACTCGTTTTGGGTGCAGCCGGAAGAATCCAATGTGAAGTCAGTGCTTTCAGAGGAAGTGGCACAGAAGGGGGGGCATTTCTCCCAGCTGTCTCCAAAGGCCCCCTCCATGTGCCCCACCAAGCAACGGCTTAAAACCTTTTTAGCTCTAGGCTGCGGAGAGCCAAACTATAGACAGCGAGACATCCAAAGTCTTTCTTATCAGAAATGTTCACTCAGAGTCTAACAACTGTTAGGCCAAGATAACAACTCCAGGCCAGCTGTCAAATGTTTACCATTATCGTAACTCTCCCCAGGGTAAGACGCGACTTTGGCTCTCCTCACCGGCAGTAATTTAATTTTTCCTTCATTCTGACTCGGAAATGGCAGCAGTATTTTGGGGGCGGGGGGGGCATGGGGAGGTGTTGTTGTTTCGTTTTGTTTCCAAAGCTTCTTCGTTTTTCCCCCGTTCTTTTTTTTTTTCTCTCCCGATTTTCTTTCTAGCCGTCTCTCTCTCTCTCTCTCTTTTAATTTACTCTCTCTTTTTTGGATGGCTGAAATTTTCCTTGCAAAACCGTTTCCACCAGCTTTGAATCCTTTTTGCTTCTACAGTCTTCACCTTTTTAACTGACGGCTCTGCAGCTCGTCACCAGCTATGCAAACTGACAGTTCACATCCTGGGGCGGCAGCAGAGCCCCCGGCCTGCAGAAAGGAGCAGGCTGACTAAATTTACGCTTGCGAGATCCCTTAATTCACAAAAGCGTTTGCTCTAGTTCCTGTTTTCCGCTGCAGGGGCTATCGCAGGGGTGTGTGTGTGTGTGTGTGTTGGTGTGTGCGTCCGCCTGTAGATGTGTGTGTGTGTGTGTTGGTGCATTGGTGTGTGTGTTCATACGGCAGGGAGGGTAGCAGGAGAATGTTTGGAAAAAAAAGAGGACTCTCTTAACACTCTACTGCGTATACAATCTTTGGAGATGAAAAGCAGACGGAGACATTTCCAGTCATCTTGCTGATGGAAACAGCGGTTCATTGAACTGTGCAGCTCACCACCAGACCCTCTTGCCGTTTGAACGTGCTAATTTTGCTTGCCCCCCCCTTCCTTTTCCCTTTTAATTGCTGACTCTCTTTAAAAGCCGAAAACCCTTATTTTTTTCTCTATTTTTTCTTTTTCTTTCGGTAGACCAGACCATCAAACTAGGGTGGCCATCTGTTCTCTCTTGCAAAGGAGATTCCTCTGTTTGAAAGGCTGGCACGGGACAATCCTTCCGAGGTCAAGCCTGATTTGAATAAAAAGAATCATAAGGAAGGAAATGTAAGGGGAGCGATAAAGAACCACATGGATGGGAGGCCAGCAGTATATGGACAGCAGACTCTGCTGGCATGCTGGTCACGACCTTCGCCCCTGGTGAAGATGTGTTGCATGTAATTCTATTTAAACCAATACTTTCTTTGTCCTTTTTTTTAAAAAAGTGATGTAGTTGTTTTTTTGGGTGAAATGTGAGTGCCCACCCTCATGAAACATGTAACATACCTATGTTACTGCTGAAATTTCATCATTCTTTTCCCGCCTGCCCAGAATGTTGCAGAGACAGGGCTTTGCATGGAGGGTTGCAAGGGGGCACTGAGGACTATGGCTCCCACCATGTCCAGAGGACGCCCCCCCCCCCCATGGTGGGGCTGCAGGCAGCAAAACATTTGAAAAGGAAAGAGAGAAGCAGAGAGAGGTGGGAAGAAATTGGCTGACTGCCAAGAGTAATGCAACCCCTGGAACACTTTGAAATAGTTTCCTTTCTCCAAATCGGAGAAATTTTCCCCCTACTCCGTTTTCACAAACTGTGAACAGAGCAGAAAATCTGGGGACTGTTTTCATAACAGCCCTAGCTGACTGCTTGTTTCCACCCTCCAAGGATCTCAGGAGAGCTTAAAAACATGGTTAGAAAATTACAAAGGGTCTAAACAGCCAGGCTTTTCCTTGTTCGTTTGTGATGGCGGAACATGTGTGTGTTCTGTGCCGTCAAGTTGGAACCGACTTATAGGGACCCTAACAGGGCTTTCAAGATAAGTGAGATATTTAAGGAGTGGTTTTACCAGAACCTCTCCTCCAGTGACTTTCCATGGCCGAATGGGGATTCAAACATTCTCCACAGTTTTAATCCATCACTCTGTTCACTACACCACACTGGGGATCCCCGTAGGGTCCCCTCATGTGATCGTGTACAGTCTAGCGTGGAGTATCAGGTGCCGTGGATGTGCAACAAAAGAGGACTGTTGCTCACGTTATCCTAGGTGTGGGCTTTCTGAAGGCATCAGGCGCTAACCATTGCTGGAAGCAGGATTTTTGACCAGGAGGAAACCGTCTCCAGATATGTTGGGCTCCAGGTATTTTGGACTACAGCTCCTTTAAGCCCCGACCCTTGACTGTGCTGGCTGCATCCCTTGGGAGTGGTAGTCCAGAACAGCTGCACCGGCTTACCTACCCTCCTGGCACTGGACTAGACAAGCCTGTGGCAGCAAATCCAGCAAGGCAGCTGTTGATGTTATTCTTCGTAATATATAAGAACAGAACCTCTGTATTCAGAGGATTTTGCCTCTGAATACCAGATACCAAGATCAAGTTGGCCAGTGAGGGCTGACACCTTGATGCCTTTTCAGAAAAATGGCAATTTATCACTGGACTGTGAGAGCCCGTGCATTCCTGAACTAAAACATTTACCTCCCACCCACCTATTATGGAATAGGGATTCTTGCTAATGATTGTTTTCAGCAGTTTGTCTCAGGGCAGTGTCATCTTGTCTTTAAATAGTAATTAAAGATTTAAAACAGGACTTACGAGTGGTATTTTTAAAATACGGTTTTAGCCATTAGTATTAATTTTACACGTATTTCTTCATCCCTCGCCTGTAGATGATTTGAAGAATGGTATGAGAGATTTGAAAAGAAGGGGCAAAGAAGGGTCAGAAGTATCAAGTGGTTAGATTCCAGCAAATGTAAGGATTTCTGGATGAGTCGAACGGAACACGTTTTTTAGGAGCAGAAAATGAAACAAAGCCCTGCCATTTTGACTCAAAACTGCCTCCCCGCTCCCAACCACGGTCACCCTTTCTCGTTCCCTATAATAAAGAACTAAGGAGGAAAGTGTTGGGAGGAAAATCCTAGAGGAATCTCTGGGTAGCTCGACAAGGTTAAATTCTGCCGTTGTTTCTCTTTGAAGTGGATGGCCGTGAGGTTAATTGCCAACACTGCTCGTGGGAAAGGTGGTAGCAATTTAACAGGACTGTACAACTGGCTGCCACTCAGATGAATATCAGGTGTTTGTGTATTTTTTCATAAGAGGAAGAAGTGAGGGAGGAACCCATCCACCTACTCCCAAGAATGAGAAATTGGGCCCAGGGGCTGACTTGCAGGTGTTGGCGGGGGGGGGGGGGGAGGGAAAACCCAAATAAGTAACCAATAATTCTTTGTTTTCTTAGCCAGTCATCCTGCAATTGGCCAGGAAGTTAACAAAAGTGTATTGATTGGTCAAGAGGATTGCTGACTGCTGCAATTTTTATTTTATTTTAAATGGCTGCACACTGATCTGGAAGAGAGAGCAATTACAGGAGTGGTCTCTCTCTCTTTTCCCTCAATTCCTCCAGTATCTCTAGGCCAGAATGATAATCCCAGTCAATGAATGTGGCTCCTGGACCGGTGCTTGAAAGCCCAGGGGGCGTCTCCTGGATCTTTGCTCCTTTGGCTTCCTCGGAAGCATCGGCCCTCCCGTTAGGCCTAGTGAGGAAGCCACCTCAAGCGGCGGAAGTGTCTGCTGCTTGAGGTGTCAGGCAAGGGCAGCAAAGTATATGGTGTTTGATTTCTTATGGTAGTGTATGCGCTTCCTGCCAGAGAGAGGCATTTGCGAGGTTTTTTGCCCTCACAAATGGCAGCACTGGGCTTGGTGGGCAGTGGCATTATGACTGCCATACCTCAGGCAGGAGGAAGACGGGTCAGGCGATGCTCGATGCCAATGCAATGCATTAATAACGAACGATGCAGCAAATTCCTTTTGGAATGCGGCCAGTGAGGGCAGCCCGGCCACGGGGAAGGAGGCAGTCGTGCAACCGGCTCCTTTCAAACAGTCCAATTGATGAAGCCTGTCTGCAAGGTTTGCCTATTGCTGTCAGACGAGGCATATTCTCTGGCGATGGAAGTGGTCGTCGGTGTTTGAGGAGTTAGTTCTGGATCAGGAAAGGCAGAAGAAGGGAGCAAAGCATTAAGAAAAGCATGCCAGAGTCGCTGAAGCCTGGGATCTTCTCTACCTCTTCAGGCCCTTGTTCTCTCTTGCCCTGCAAGTGGGGTCTTTCCTCGTTCCTTGTCGGCCTCTAGCCCTGGGTGTTCTGTACTTCTTGACTGGGAACATGGGAGAAGGCACCCGTTGCTGGTCTCCCTCAGGCAACAAAAATTAGTTCTGGGCCAAGACTGCATAAATCTGAGACGGTGCCTGTCTGTTTCGACCTCCTCTGTCTTTGAACCCAGATCCTACAAGGTTCCCTTGTTCTCAGTGGGGTTGCTCTTGTCTCCAAAGCTCTTTCCTGGTGTTTCTCAGTGTTCCCCTGAGTTCCTTCCCGTTTCCCTTTCTCAAACATAGCTTCCATTGGAGAAATATCTGAGGCCCAGGAGAACAGAAGCAGCTAGCTCATCTCCCAGGTCTTAACACACCATGTTTCTGTTAGCCAGCCCAAAATGGCTTTTACTCATGTTTCACCACCACATCACTTAACTGCAATCCGTTTCTTGGTCGCTTCTTTATTAAACCACAGTTCCTTCCATGCTGCTGTCTCTGTGTGCATGTGTGTGTGTGTGTTTAATAACTGTTCGTGTTATTTATATCCATTTAACAGATTTAAGTGACTTTGGTTTCCAAGCGGTAATTGAAAGAGAAATTATTTTTTAATATCTCTATCTTGCCCTGCAAAAAAACAAAACAGAACAAAAAGCCAGGCGTCTGGCTTTTTCAGAATATCTTAGCCTGCAATTTTCACGCTTCTCCGTTTTGCACTCTCTGCCTCCATTCCCACAAAGCACTACTGTTCTTTATCCTCCCCTATAAATGCTGTCCTTCACACAATTCCCAAGACTTAGAAAAAGCGCCGTCTGTTTTTTCACTTAAGCCCAAATCTTCCTGCGAACAGGAAGACGCCTTCCTCTGAAACCTAATAAACATGGACTGTCACTTTGCTTTGACTTTGCTTGGCAAGGGTCTCCCATGCCACAGACTTGAGGAGTCACTGATTATATATTGGCTGCATCCAGCCAAATTTCTGAAATAATTTGAAAATCCAGGCTGTCTAAGAACTGATGCTTCTAGTCAGGTGGGGCCAAGCCAGACAGCAGCCGAGTGCTCTGTCTCTTTCATTATCCTTCCCAGCATAATCAGGATTTGCCCTCTGAGTTAAAGAACAAAAAACAGCCACCCCCACCCAAGCCCTAAATTGACTTATATGTCAAAAGGGAGAGGCTTCCTTCATATTTTCGGTGTGTGTTGGGGGGAGAAAAACTAGAATCGTGGCTATGCTTGTGAACTGGAGTAAGGAAACACACTGCCATCTGCTTTTTTGGACTACAACTCCCAGAACCCTGCATCTGGCAGAGCCATGTAGTCACTGGCCATATTGCTGGGGGAAATGATTTTTCAAAGCTCTGCACTCATCCTCGTGTTCTTCCCATCGTCATACTTTACCTTATTCATTGTAGACCTGTCCCACAAAGGTTTTTGTGAGCCTTATTGATCTTCTCATCCTTCTTCTAAATTAAGAGGAACTTGATGGGACCTTAGGAAAACCTGGGTTGCCTCAAAGGAATTCCTCTCCACTTTCAGGAAGGTTTGCAACTTCTTGGAGCTCCACCAGAACAGAAAACAAGTAGGGTGTCGACGGTGCAGCCTGGTGAAGGAATTAAGCCTCTCAGTATCCCTCTGTGAAATGGGTATAATTAGAGCAGCTCGGTATAGAGCCCTATAGCCTGAAGTGCCGTGTCGCCTAGCAGGGCACTTGGGGCTGTGTATTCGGTAGGGCGGTTCCTTCTTGAACCTGGCACCATTTCCTCACTCTGCCAAATGGTAGGACTGGGCCTTGCAATATCTAACAGAGAGCTGTGTATCATTTCTGGCAGCTTTATAAATAAACTCAGAGAAATGAATAGAAAGAAAGAGAGAGAGAGAGAGAGAGAGAGAGTTTGCTAGCATACCAGAGACTGTCAGCTTACAAACCATTTCCTGCTGAACTCGGAGGGAGGACGCTTCTGTCCTCTGACTGCCAACTTAGAGCACATCCAGACAGGCATATAGCTTGCTATTCTGATTGCTTTTGGTGTTGTTTAGTTCAAATCATGCATCCCCACATGTTTTGACTTAGAGTGATCCACATCTAAATACACAACTCTGTCACACTTGGGTGTGGCCAAGGACAATAGGCTTGATATAAGAGCAGATTTAATTCTTAATGGGTGAGGTCAGTCAGAGTAGAATAAGCATTTTTTTTTCTGATGATGTGCTAAATCAATTTATATCCTGCCCTTCACTGTAAAACGTTTCCTGGATGGCTTAGAAAGTCACATCTAAGACAACGTAAGTGTTGTGGGGTTTGCAGGGACAAAGTGCCAGGTTTCGTGGATTAGCGGGGGGGGGGGGATATCATCTACCACCACTTCCCCTTTACCCGGACATTTCAGTGTCCTTCACCAGTCATATGTTAGCTTATCCTAATGCATTGGGTACTATGCTATAAATTGCAGGTGTTCCATTGGAATGTACATCCTCGCTTTTGATGTTTCACAAGAGAATGAAAACACACACATACATACACAGAAACAAACATTCCTGTGGAACGATGGAACATTTTTTGGCACTCTGAACGAGAATGGCAAGAACAATTTTGATAGATATTGCATAACTCAAACAAATTATACAGAACCACAGGAGCGGCTGCCATGATGCAGGGCTTTGGTTGTTTGTGTGCATGCGTGTGTGTGCGCGTGGGGTTTGCTTCCCAAAAGAATCCATTCCATGATTTCTGAGAAAGAATTTGTCTTGGTTACTCCAGAAAGTGCCGATTTCTTCATAAGTTCAGTGGGAAGACCAGAACTGGAAGAGGGAGACCTGGCAAGAATGTAGTTTTAGAAGAGGTAACCATGTAAATGATAGCTGTACATCTGATCTGTTGATTGTACAAATAAAATTTAATTTAATGATAGCTTTGTTTGCCTAGGTCATACTTTGAATGCTCTTCTTTCTGAGTCTAGCTTTGAATCTCTTTCTGTTCAGCCATGCTTGTGGGTCTGGACTAGAGTTGCCAGCTCTTCTTGCTGAGAAGCTCCTCACCTTAACAGCTGAATGATGGGCAGGTAGAACAGGATCACTTCTCCACCCTACCTGGGAACTGGCCATTGCACATGGGTGAGAATTTTGTTTCATCCCTATTTTTCTTTTATTTCTTTTTAAAAAGAAAACTCATCCAAAGTTGATGAACAGAAAGTACCTGGGATTTTTAAAAAATGGAATGTGGGCAAAATCAAAGTTGACCGTTTTGACAAAACTAACCTTCAACCCCTAACAAGAACAACTTAGCCTTCACTGATAAGGACCCTGTGGTGGGACTTGTAATGTACAGAATCCTCCCATTGACAGATTAATGGCATTTTTAAAAGTCTTGACTTCGTTTTAATATTTAAAAAAAAAAATCAGAGTGCAGCAGCAATAACGGTTCTACTGAGCAATTTGCCACTTTGACAACCACTATGCACAGGTACCTGTTGTCCCACTGTGTGTGTGTGTGTGTGCTTGCACACGAGGCTACTGCAGCCCCGCCGTCGGAATTTATTTGCTGGCGACAGACAAGCACGCGTGAACGTTTCGATGACTCCGGCTCACCTCCTGCTTTCATTAGGGTCGGGCGAGCCAATCCCAGATGGCGTTATGGAAATCAGCAAATGAAAACCATATTGATCGGCCTTGCAAACTAATGTGAAAAAGCTGCTCCGAAAGGGGAAAAGGTGGAGAGGCGTGTGTGCTCCACTGTTCAACCCGATAGCCCCTCGTTAAGGGCCTTTAATCATTTATTAATGTAAACCCACTCCTTCCCTTTCTCCTCCGTTCCCTTTTCCTTTCCACTCAAATTACCTCGGCCATAGAGCATCCTGTTCCGTTTATCTTTTAATGTTTCCTATATTTAATTTATTTTTTAAGTTACAAGTTAAATTTTATTACAACATAAAGAATGCATTCTCTCAGAATCCATCCTTTCTCCCTCTCCCTCTCTCTCTCTCTCTTTTTCTCCTTCCCTTTTTGTTTTTTTCAAAAAAACTGCTTCAAATGGCCAGATCTGTGATGTTCAGCTTCATCCCATGCATTTGAAATGTTAGCGCCCTCCTATATTTCACCTTTTTTCACAACAGAGTTCACACATTCCCATATCCAGAGCTGAGAAACGTAACTTTTTTGAAATACGTCTCCCAGAATTCCCTCTTCAAAATAGGTGTACAGCCATGGTAGCTGGAGGTTTCTGGGGAATATAGTCCCAAAAAATCCCTTTTCCCATCTGTGGTCATGTCTTCAAAATGCAACAGATAACTCCTTTTAACTATTTTGCATGTTGAGAACTGCATCAGTGGGTCAGATGAAAGGTCTGTTTAGTGAGGGGTCGGCAACTTGGTGTCCTCCAGATGGTTTCTGCTACCCGTCCTAGATGACTTGGCTCATGGGGCCATTAATCAGAGATCATAGGGACTGTAATACACAATATGAGATTGCTCACCACTAGTACAAGAAGTGGAGCATGACACTGTGCTGTGTTAGAAGCTGTTATGATTTCATTCCTGTGGCGGAGGTCGTGGTTGTGACCCATCAAGATGAGTGTCCACCACTACCACCAGTTAATAAGATGGCCTTGCAAGTATCAGAAGCTTTTTATTTTTGCAGTCCAGAGCGGCTACTGCAGACTGCAGATTTACCAGGGTACCACTAGCTGACTTTCTCTGGTTGGCAGCTGCAGCACAGACCAGATCCCAGTTCAGTTCCTGGCCTCTCCAGCTTTATAGGATCAGGAAGCAGATGACATTGAAAGATTCTTTCTCTCTCAGACTCTGAAAATCCTGTGTCAGTTAAATTAAACTATACTGAGATGAATGGACAAATAATCTGGAAGAAGTCAGTTTTTGATGTGTCTGCCTTCTCCCCCCACCCCCAAGGATTCTGGATCTCAAGAAAGATCAACCCAATGTCGCTGTAGATTTCTGGATTTCATTCATTCTGAGTTAAAAGATCCTTTCCCTGATCTGGTGGAATTTATCGTCTTGAAAGTGCTTGAAGTGGGGTATCTTGTTCTCTCCCCTGTCTTGTTTTTGTCCTCACTACCAAATTTGGAAGATTCCTTTCCAAAAGTAATTCATTACAATTCCAATGCCCCCAAATTGCTTATTTAGCATTGTAGTTGCAGTTTTAAGTCACTGCTTCCTTCCTTGTTACTCAAAATAACTAAAGTCATTGACTGAAATTATTTTTAGAAAATAATTAAATAAATAATTAAATAAATTTAAAAATTTGCAAACAGCAGATTTGCAAAAACCTTAAAAAATTACAAACAATTTATCTAATTATTGAAGTCACAGACCCCTATAATGAAAAAAAAGTTACAACCATATCACAAAAGGAGTATCATTCTCTGCAAGTAACCAGGGAATGTTGGTTAAACCAAAAAAAAAATTGTTTTAAGTTTAAATTTTTCATTAATTATTTTGTGGCTGGTCTTTTGACCGTAATAAAGTTTTATCTTATCTTATCATTAATTATTTTTTCATTAATTTCTGTTATTGATTTTCATTCATTTTTGTTATTAGAGGGTTGTGACAAATATAGTTTTTCTGCATCTTTTGAGAGTAAGAAGTGTACTATGCCTCAAGAAGTAATAATTTTTTTTAGATGTAAATAGCTTAAGTGTGCACAATTTAAAAAAAAAAGTGTAAGTGCACAAAGTGGTTTTTATCAATGGGGGAAATGTGTAAATAGGGTAAAATGCATAAATAACTGCATACCTTAAGAAAATTCACACAAAGAAGTGTTAAGCAAGAAAAGCAAGGTCTTGCAAACCCAGAGGATGGGGAAATAATGCAGGTGTGATTAAGAGAATTAAGTAAAGCCAAGATATTTCTACAGGTAACTCGTTATTTGTAAATAATGAGCAAGTTTGAGTCTTCTTGAGGAGAAACGCAGGGTATGGATATTTTTAATGATTTAAATCAATAAATTGTAAACAGTTACATGCTTAGGCCCCAGCAGTCCTGTTAAGTAAGTTAGGTGGTATGTTAGTGACTGGTGTGACACCACAGCAAATGATTAGGAATTTGAACTCAAGTCCCTCCAGTCTTTGCCCTAGGCTTTAATCACTGCCCTGCACTGGGTTAGGAAGCAGGCCTCCTTCATGTCACTGCTATTTATTTCCAAGGGGGAAAAAAAAGGGGGGGGGCTGAGGACCACGCCATGTGATTGCAATTCCAGATTTTGAGGGCAAAGGAAGGGGGCAAGGATTCCCGGGAGACCCCCCTCCCCAAGATGTGCCTGATGATCTATTTCAAAACTATGTGGATAAAATGTATTCTGTCTTTCCGCTTCCCTGAACACTCACTCACGTCCAAGGCCTTCCCTCCCTCCCTCCCTCGTTTGCTCTTGGATTTGTGTTGTGATCCAACCTTTCCGTTTTCCCCTCCCTTCTCGAAACATCAAACAGTATATAAATTACAGCCAGAATGCTCTCTTTGGCAGCCAAGTGAGGCTTGTTTGTGGCAGAAGAGCAGAGCATTAAATGGCAAGAGGACCACGAGAACCTCTTCTCTCTCTCTCTCTCTCTCTTTCTTTCTTTTTTACCCCTCCCAACCCGCCCCTGTTCCCACTGGGAGTGTTGTTTATAGAGCATTATAATTTATAACTGAAGAGAGTGGATTTAATTTCAATGGAGGGGGCTCGCCAGCAGGGCGCCGGCCGGCAATCATATGAATCAGCAAGCTGCAAACACGATTGAATGGAAAGTATTATCGCTGGCCACAAACGGACAGTGTTTCTCCTTAAACAGCTCCCTCGGTGCGGGAAGATGCTGTCTTCGTTCATCTATTTTACATATCTCACTCCTGTCTTAATTTGGCCCTTTTCATCGTCTTCCTCTTCAAATGCACGTCCATTTTCTGATCCCTCTTGCTCTCCTTTCTTTGACATTAGAAACTAATTACCCTGCTGGACTTGTGAGTCTTCAAACCAACTTCCTCCCCTTCTCTCGGCCCTCTTTTTTTGTCTTTGGAGACATGGTGGGTTGTGGAGCTCTCCCCATGCCTGTCTTCCCGTCTTCTTCTTCAGATCCTGTGTACGGCAACTTTGTATGGGAAGTGAAGTTAAAACATGCAAACAAGACTGTGATCGTCCATTAGCATTAATATTGTAAAATAGCCGTCAGATTCAATCATAGGGAGTTTTATTTAATCATGGCTGTTTTGTGGAAGCCTGCGCACGCCGTCGAAGCACAAATGGGACTGCGGGTGGGGCAGCGTAGGATGGAGAAAAGCCTTCTTTTAAAAACTTTGGCTGTCCTTGCTAGGGGAGGCTGAGCCAACTTAGGTGTAAACTCAAGTCAAGGAAGGTGTAGACCTCCAGGTCTCACTGGACCTCAAGTCCCAGCAGCCCTTGCCAGCACAGGGAGCCGTGAGGGCTGATAGGAGTCATATTCCAGCAACATCTGAATTGCCATGTGTTTGTCATGCTGCAAACTGTTCGCCGTTGCACCCAGATGCTTTGATCCCATCACCACCGTGCACTTATGGACAGGAGTAGGCATGCGCTGAGTCAGATTCAAGGTCCTTCTAGTACTGGCCACGCTGACTTGGCACCACCTCTCTTAAAAGTTTCAGGCAGGGTTGTTTCTTGGCTCTGCCAACCAGGACTGAACTGTGTAAAGGCTCCAGTGTCAACAATGGTAGTGTGGACAGCAGTGATTGGTTTTCTGCCTCATACTTCCTTTAAAAGCAAAAAAAAATAAAAAAAATAAAAATTAAAATACGAAGTATCTGGCTTTGGTCTTCTAGGTTACTACCGATGAAGAGTAGCTTCTCTACAGTGCTTGTTCCTCCTCCCTGCCATTAAGAGAACTCTGTAACCTAGAGTTAGTGCCTCGGTTTGATTTGATTTTTTGCCCTCCTTCCTTTGGAGGTCTCTTCCTTTTGCATCATGGTTTTTAGATTGGGTTTTGTCACTAATCTTTGGGAGTTTGCTATAGGAAACCTCCCCCCTTTAAAAAAATGGCAGAAGAGTGTGGTTAAAATAATGGTGCTAGTGCTGGTGATATTCTACAGTTTTGAATCTGCTTATATGTAGTGGTTGGACAGTGTCATCGAAGCTACCAACATGACTTTGACCAAACTCCAGGAGGCAGTGGAAGACAGGAGGGCCTGGCGTGCTCTGGTCCATGGGGTCACGAAGAGTCGGACACGACTAAACGACTAAACAACAACAACAACAACATATGTAGTGGCAACAAGCATTCATGACCTTCTGTTGTGTTTTTGTGTAATCACTACTGGAGCAGAGAGGCTGGAGAATCTGAGAAGGAACACAAGACTGTATGTGATCTAATTGCCACCTATAGGACAGCAGAGAAGCAAACCACCCATGTTAAATTGTTTAAAAATGATTTTCAGACTGTTTCATCCCATCCTGAGACCTTTTGATACAGGCTGGGATATAAACATTTAAGTGAATGTATTTTTAGAAACCACCTGAATTTCCCCCCCCCCCCCATAAAAACCTATTCTCCTAAAGAATTCCACCTGTTTCTCTGTAGCATTGTGCCACTCCCTCAAGTACTAGGATAACAGTCCGAAAAGCTGCATGTTGATTTTTTTTATTTTTATTTTGTTTTACTAGGTGGCTTACAACCTTGTGTAATGCCACTCCAAGTTACAAATTCACATGCGCTTGTGGTAAACCTCATTCAGTTTATTGGTGGGCTTTGATGAAACTTCACAAGGGCGCTGAGCGGTATGCAGCAAAAAATTGCAATTTGTTCACAGAGCAATGAGCTGAGCTGAATCGCGCTAGTTTTTCCAGAGTGCCTGCAGTAGCTTGGCACGTATGTAAGATGGAGATAAGAGGGAAGAGCCTTTCCCTCAAATGAACAGATAAACCACATGAGGGGAAGAGGGTGAAAGAAATCTCTCAGTGAATGGAGAGGTGAATTTCTTAACAAGCACTTAAGCATATATACCGATGACGGAAAGAGCCCAGGGAAATGCTAGGAGGTAAAGAGATCCACAGGGTTAGAAGGGGAGTAGAGGAATTATTTCACGGAGGTGTGGATGGTGTGAGCTCATTGTTTTATGGAGAGTGAGGGTATCAGCAGAGAGAAGAGAGATTCATCCCAAAACAAAGGATGAGACGAGGAGATAGATTGGATGGAGCCAGACACGAGACCCAGCAAAAAAAGAAAGAAAATTATCTTTGGCACCTTCAAGACTCAGATTTTCTTTTTCTTTGTGATGAGCTTTCATGGATCATCTTAGTCCTTTCCTCAGATCCCTTCTGGTTAAATCTTGACATTTATGGAGCCAGTTCCAGGCTGTCTAGGCTCACTTAAACTCACAACAGTGAGAATGTATGTTGGGGCAAGTGGAGGAAGACTGACAACCAGCAGGCCTCTTTGCCCATCACACCCTTATTCTGAGCGGTTTTTGGGGGGGACGGGGACCGGTGATCTTACAGTGTGTTAACTAGCACACTTTTCCATATTTCCTTAGAACATTGGTCTTTATGGGAGTGGATTATTTAAAATTAGAGTTTTACACGCACGCACAATGAGTGAGTTTCAATATGTTCTCCTCATCCCAAAACTGAGCTTGAAAGTAAGGAGTTGCAACTAAAGTAGTTACCTGTAACTAGTCACTTTTTCTGTAACTGGAGTGTAACAAACATGTATGTTTCAAAAGTAACATAACAAGTGGGAAGGATGCTGCTTAATTATCATAATCTGATGTAAGAGCTGGAACTGTTAGCATGAAGCCCTGGAAATAAGGCTGCCTAAGAAATGGGAAACACACACACACACACACACACACCATTTTCACAAAAAGCCCCCAAACGCACCCAGTCTCTCATAATCGTGTGAAGTGAGACACACTTCCAAAATATTTGAGCAACCAGGTTAATTAACTGTGATCAGCTGGGTGCAGCTGTTCTTCCACGGCTAGATTTGGTGTCCCTCACACGAAGCTGACACAATACACGGAGGGCAGCTCAGTTGGAGCCCCGGAAACTTGCTGGAGCTGCAAGGAGAGGCTGCCTACTAAAATGGACTTCACAGATTGAAAGTTGCATGATATAAAGTCATCCAAGGGCTTTGCAGTAAATCTCACAGGGTGGCATCCGCGTGTCTGTAATTATCCGATGGTGTGACTTGGCATCAGTGAAGGCCCCGTGAGCCTCAGATCAAAACATTTTATGGAACATTTCAAGAGGGGAACCAAAAACCCAGAAGGACATTGATTATTGCTACAGATGGGCCAGTACAGTCAATCACATATGGTTGTAGTTATCCGACAGTGTGACTTGGCTCCGAAGGATGGAATACTTAAGAGGGGATCCTGGACTGAATAGGGTGGATGCCTCGGCTCTTGCATCAACAGCTGGCGTAGGATTTTGGAAAAATTACTTTTTGTGACTATATCTCCCAGAATCCCAACTGGGGGATTCGGTTAGTTGTAATGCAAAAAAAAAGTAACTTTTCCACACTCTGAGCTTTTTCAAATCCTTTAAAACTACATTGGGATGAATGCAATTTGCTGTCCCAACCAAATGTGCTGAATTAGTGAGATTTACATCGGTGTTGATTGATGGTTTAACAATTAATTCAGTGGGTCCACTCTGTTTGGGACTAGCAGTTGGATTTAGGCCACAGCAGCGGGATAGGTTTGTCACTGAAAACACTCTTCTGATTGGCCTCATACTCCCAGTTAACCACTCTTGCCAGGATCTGTTGCTAAACCCACTGACTCCGTGGAGTGTGTATAAGCGCTGGCTTACCATTCAGCACTTGATGCAGTGGTCTGCTCTCTAGAGAAGACTAGTAACAGGGTACCAGCATCTGGGCCCAGCCTGCTACAAAAGAAGGTGTCATCATCAGGATAGAAGGGCTATCGGCAGACTTAAAATGGTGCCCAATTCTGTATCTCCCTTGGAAATAATTTTAGGCAGGCTGGAGTCAGTTTGGAGAACCAGCTGAGTTCCTGTGTCTGATGGCTGCTTTCTGATTAATTTGAGGAGAATGCAGTTAACTGAGACTGTTAATAAAAAACTGGATCTAATCTATGAAATCCCACACCACTCTTTCCCTTAGCAGCTGTCCTGTGGACCACTCAAAGTTGAACATAGGTAAGGTCTCCTTCCTGTCTCAGTATGGCATCTGCCCAAGCTTTTTGCCCAAGATCACTGTTTCTGACCAACACTAGGACAACTCTCTCTCTCTCTTTGCCACCTTCCTCCCCATAGAGGACCCAAGGCATCTCACAACAATTAAAACTATACAATAATCAACCATTTTAAATTGCCATAGAAACAAAGGCTGCAGCAAGAGCTCTGACTTGGGTTGAGCTGAACATTAATTGAATGGGTTCTAGGCATAACAATATTCCATCACCAGCTAATAAAACAAAGCAGGAGATTTGGGTAGGTGGGAGATGCACCGGCCAAGTTGTCTCGTCTTCCTGATCCAGTTTCAAAGACTCGCTGAGGTGATGCCTTTTACAGTTGCAGTTTTGGGAGAACGTACATCTTCCTCGAAATAGTGAGCTACGTCCCACAGGAGTTATGGGCCAGTCTCTGCTTTCTGCTCTTGCTGCAATTCTAATGTTTTCTAGCAGGTAGAGCAGATGCTGGTAGAGGAAGCTAGCTGTATTCTGACCCACAAGAGTTACCTGATGTCCATATTTCTTCATTTAGCATAATTAATACCTTGTATTTCCACTGAACTTGGTAAACTAGCACTTGGTCGTTTCCTTTCCCCTTCCGGCTTTCAGCAGCTCTTGAACAGTGAGTTCAGTAGTGAAATCCAGAGTTTAAAGGTTTTGCAGGGTTACACAGAACACAATGTCTTAATAAAGCTGAAATCAAAAGGCCCCATTAGACTACCGCAAACAATTTGAAGAGCTGTGTTTGAGGCACAGTGGAACATTTTGGGATTTTTGCCAAGTCGTAACTCTGTGTATTCTCATGAATATGTTATGTATATGAATCGATAAGAGCCGAGTGTAGCATTAAATTGCTGGTTGTTCTCTTGACATCTTTCATTGTGTAAAGGCCGTACAGTATTAGTTGGGGGTGCTGGGAACTTGAATCCAGAGCCTCATCGCCTGGAACCTGGCCCAGAGAGCAGACCGTTATGCCGTCAGACCATCTAGAGCCTTCTTTTGGCACAGGAGGGAATAGCAGTTGTGTCTTTTGATAAACTTTATGGTTGGTGAGAGGGCACGAGGGTTCCCCAGGCACTGAAACTGAAATGCAGGAGGCAGAGCATCGGATGGAGTGAGCAGAGGACTTGTTGCTGACCAGTGGACCTCGCGGGTGGAGTGGGAAAAATGGAAGCAGCAGGAGGAGGTTTCGTGCAAGGGGAAGATAGTGGGGAGGGGGTCGCTCCCAAAAGGTCTGCCTGCATTTGCAAGCCATTTCACCCCCCACAAGGGGGCGGCTGACTGGAACTCAGATCATGAAGCAATATAGCCCTTAAGACATTATAGTCTCAGCCTCTGTAAGACCTCCTGGCTTAAAACCTCCAGGAAAACCAGCTGGAATCCACTTTGAAAGATCTTTTAATACCAGTGAGAAATGCTCCATCTGGCTCCCAATCAAGGTTTCCGAACAGATGTCAAGGGCAGCCCATGGGAAACGCATTGCAGCAGTCAAATCCTTGTAAGGTACAGAAGCAACCTGTGAGCCTTTTCCTGTGACTTTGAAGAAATTCTCTCTCTCACACACACACACACACATCTAGGGGGTGTATTGATGGGGGAGCAAGGAGAAAGCCATGGCTTGTGATACCTTGATACATATTAATCTTTCCATTATGTTCTGGGTTGTTCTGCGCAAGCCCCTGCATTCCACTGTCTCTCCGTTCAGTAATTTAATTAGGACGGCGGCTTGGAGATCTTGCAGCCGATTAGAGGCCGTGACTTGCTTGAGAGATCAAGGAAGCAAATTGATAAACGTTGGAGCAAAGGTGGGCTAAGGGTGGGAAGAGAAGAGGGGAGGCCTGCCCTACGTGTTTGGGCTCTGAGTGAGTGATCAAGGTCAGCTCTGGTTCGTTAACATCTTCTGGCACCCTGGTTCATTATAAATAATACTCCGGCAGGTTGCCCTCTGTCCAGGATTGCTGTTGACATTTGCTAGCAAATGCTACTTTTTAATTATAGTGCTAAAAAGTTAGGAATGAAGGGGCATTCCTAAAGGCAGGGTTAAAATGGAGTTTCCCTTAGTGTTGAATAAGTTTTCAAAAATAATTTATTTACCCCACCCTCAGTGGTAGTGTAACTTTATAACCTGACTCGTTGGTCATGATGCGAAGGTAATTCCTTTTGCAGCACCCCTCTGTCTCTTTTTGGGCATGGTACCGCCTGGATTGGGGGACGTGGTGGCGCTGCGGGTTAAACCGCAGAAGCCTCTGTGCTGCAAGGTTGGAAGACCAGCAGTCGTAAGATCAAATCCACGCGACGGAGGGAGCTCCCGTCGCTTGTCCCAGCTCCTGCCAACCTAGCAGTTCAAAAGCATGCAAATGCAAGTAGATAAATAGGTACCACCACGGTGGGAAGGTAACAGCGTTCCGTGTTTAGTCGTGCTGGCCACGTGACCACAGAAACTGTCTACGGACAAACGCTGGCTCTGCGGCTTGGAAACGGGGATGAGCACCGCGCCCTAGAGTCGGACACGACTGGACTAAATGTCAAGGGGAACCTTTACCTTTACCTACCGCCTGGATTAGAAAAGGGGTTCTGCCTGGGGCACCTGCTCTTGGGAGCAACCCTAACCCTAATACCTGGCCGCGTTCTGGGCCGGTTCCTTTTCAGGTCAGCGAGGTTTGCTGGGCGAGGAGAGATTCCCACTTGGGGGGGGGGGGGTGCCCCAGCAGAGCCAAGTCAATCATAGCAGCTGGAACAATGATAAGACCAAAAGCAACAATAACAATGCATCCCATTCATAAAGCACCTCATTCACTTAATTTATATGTCTTCTGCCACGACTAAGCTTGAGGTATTTTTATGGCTATTTTTTAGCATCCGAATTTAGTTTGCCCTAAAGAATGTATTTTTATTTTGTTACCTCCTTAAGATTGCCATCAGAAGCTGGCTGTCTGGAGAGAATGAGGCAGAGGCAGAGGTTTCTGCAAGATTTCCACACTGTGTTTCTTCCAATCATGCCTTTTACAGAATTCACTGTGCTTCAACCTATGTAATTTTGCCATGATCCTTACAACAACCCTGTAAAGTAGGTCAGCGTTATTTTTGCCGTGTTGCAGACAAGGGGCTTGAGACACTGTCTTACTTTGGGCTGGCAAATACGAGAACCCTATTACCCATCTACTGTTGTGCAAAGGGAAATCGCATACGTTGCAGTCGCCCAGGAATGCTGGGAGCACCTTGCTAATGAGGAGCAGGTTGCTTCCAAGACTTTTGTGATGTCACTTGAATTGGCAATAGATTCTGGCAATAGATTCTGCCCCTCCAGCTTTCAAGGTCTCTAGTCCTCAAGACGCTGGCCAGACAGGCCCAACACATTTTTCCGCCAGACGCAAAGGACAAGATGGTGGCCCCTCCCATCCCCCAACAGGATTTGCAGTTAAATCTTACATCAGCACTAGCCATAGGATACTGTTCTGCCACCACAGCCAAGGGTACCTCTCTGGTTTATGGAGTAGAGGACAAGACTTGTGGCCCACATGGCCCTACCTTGCAGGAGTAGGCCATTGTCAGAAGGAATGCGCTGCTGCCCCCCGTTCCCAGTATCTGATGTCCGACATAGTTGCCTGACTCTCCCTGGGGACAGGACCGCCCTCGTGGCCGCTCTTCACAGAGATGCCCTCTGATGGGACAGCCTTTACTTGCCTGACAGTAAGGAGGTGCGAGTCTTGGGGTCTGTATAGAAGTCAAAAAATGCCTTTTATATCTCCTTGTCTCGAGCTGTTTTTCTGCTCAGCCCAAAGATGCAATCTTGGATGGAGTCCTGCCGACAGATAGAGGGGATATCTCTTGAATATCTCAGACGTCGATGTTGATTTTAAGCGGCTTGTGAATTGGGTGATTCACTACCTGTGTCGTCTACCTCCCTCTTGCTTTTTTTCCTCGAGGAAAACTATATCTCTTTAAGCTTCTGCACACGGGGCACCAGGAACCAGTCCCTGAAGCAGCCAGAAAGGGCCCCCTCCTCGACCCCCCTGTTCTTCAGCCCTTTGGTGCTTGTTGGCTTCTCCTTGCTTTCCACTTTTCCTCCTTCTCATTAGCCTTCTCCTCCTCCTTCACAGACTACCAGACCCCTGGCACAGATGAAAGACAGCCAGGAACCCTGGACTCCTTCGCGTCCACAAGGCTCTCTTCGCAGTCCTTCAGATGTTCCACAGCCGGGGCAACCCAGTGCCTCTGACGGCCCTTGTAACTAGCCATGTGGCACAGCCTTTGCCACTGCCAACCTTTCTTCAAACCTAGTTATTTTGGGGGGTTTTTTTGGTCCCATGTCTCATCATCTTTGGGCCCCCTCCCATCTGGTCAGTTGCCTTTGCTGTTGCTTTTCCGTAGGCCCTTGTCTCTTGACGTGAAGTAAACTGGTGTTAACCCTCCCTTCCTTTTGAGAAGAAGAAGTGCCTTCCAGAAAGACTTTTCTAAAGTCCTTTTCCTGAAGGGGAGCTGTGAATCGCTTTGAGGTGAACGTTGTTGTGTGTCTGTGTTGTTTTAAAAAATCTAGAACAAAAGAGTTTTTCCCCTACAACAGCTGTGCAGTTTTATTAAAAATTTAGAGAAATCTTATGTGTCTAATCCTTTGAGCGGATGTGTAATTACTTGGCGAGGGCGCTTACACATGGATAACCTAGCTGTACTGTGAGACAAGATTCTTATGTTTAATTTAAAGAACCGGGGCTTCTGCTGTGGAGATTATCGACACCAAGCCTCAGAAAGGAACACACAACCCAAACCGACTGCTCTGCGTTTTCATTTGTTGCACAGATGTTAGGGGCCATCTGACGAGCAGATAGCGGTACTTCCAAGGCAGCAAACAGGGGCATAAAGATGTGCATTAGACATGAAAACCAGCCTCGTATTCAGTGGCTCTTCACTTATTTGCAGGCTTTTCCTACACTGCCTTGTTTAACACAGCTTTCCTTTAGGCGGCAGCTGTACTTCCCTGTTTCCTTCATTCTTCCATGTCTGGCTTGAGATCCTGCCTTTTCTCAGTGTAGCTGGCAGCCATATTGAATGGGGTGCTGAATCATAGAGATGGAGCAGATTTGGGAGCCCTCTAATTGAACCTTCTATTCAGTGCAGGTAAAACCCAAGCAAGGGGATTCCTTAATATCAGGAGATGGCGGACTATTCTCTGCTTTAAGGTCTGCAGCAAGGTAGAACCCATCACCCCTCTCAGTCGTTGATTTAATGGCCTAACGTCTCTTGCCATCAAGACCTTTTGCCCATTCAGAAACTGCTGTTCGGTAGATTAAAAGCCATTGGTATATTCATTTTCAAAAAACTTTATTAAACTTTCCTGCAGCTGTCTGTTCTACCACTCTGCAATGTTTACCATTAGGAAAGTTGCCCTGTTGTCATAAAATTGTATTTGAACTAAAATTTACATTATGTACCATCAGCTCATCTGAATAAAATAACAGCCTTTATTTATTTTTTTGGCAGAAGGTGTGCATTAGGGCAATAACTTGATGAATCATGTAAGAGAAGGAGATAAGGAAGCAAATCTTAGAGGAAGGGGGAGATGGGGCAAAAATTAAGGTAAGGGACAGATATGCCTAGTAGTTTAACCCTTTGTTGGGTTGGATATGAGTTCAGTTGTTGAAATTAAAGACATTAAATGCAGTCAGTTATAGGAAAACAGTGGAAGAGGCATATCAAGCTGGTATTTAAGCTTCACCGTCAATTGTTTTCATCCTTTATTAAAATTAACCGACAAAATCCTTCCACTCCAACCAAATTGCTTTGTTTAATTGGAATGCATCTCATGTGACTTACATATTAGTCAAACAAACAGGGAGAACCAGAAACCTCAGTAGCTCCACTATATGTTTGTCTTGTGCAAATGAAGACGTGTTTAAAACAGTGCTCCTGGATTTATTTATTTATTTATTTTAAATGCTCTAATGAATTAGCGGAAAATGCGCTGCTGCGAACAGCTGTTGTGTGTTTGCCAAGCATCTGCTGATCTATTTGCTTTTCATTCCTTTGCTTGCTTGCTTTTCTCTCCTAGCGAAGCTACACTTTCCCCCTTTTTAAAAAAAAAACCCTGCTCCTATTGTAAAATACAATATTATGAGATAATTTATGCATAAGAACATGTGGCCTTCTGGGTGAAGAACTGCACTCCCATCAACTCTGTCCAGTAGAGACAGTGGTGAGAGATGATAGAAACTCCAGTCCCAAAACACACACAGGACACTGTAGTAAAGGAAGAGCTCGATATTTACACAAACACATATACACATACACACATATCCTACCCTTCTTGGGGATGCAGAGAATTCAGATAGCTCACAGCAATTAAAAGCAATATAATGTGAAGATTCCTTGTTTATGTTTGCCTAAGGGAAATCACGTCAGTCTTGGTGGCAAATTCTTCCTAATGAATGAGGCGCTGGTTGTGTTCCCGGGCATGGTCCTGACCACAGGATGAGCTGCACATCCAGGAATGAACCAGCACCTGGTCCATGAGCGGCAATTTGCCACCAGGCCTTCCACAATTTCCATAATACAAACATAAATTAGCAGTAAGAGACTGGCCAGCATGAATGCAGTCTTACATGGTGGATATTGTGCCAATATTGTGTTCATGGACAGATGGGTGGATGTAGGTAGGTAGAGAGATAGATAAGATAGACAGAGCTACCTCCATATATGTACAAACATAGACATTCACATACGGCAAGTACATGCACCTATATTATTTTTGGACAAGGACTGTATGTAAACCCCATCCTTTCAAGAGTTAATCAAGACACCCAAGCTGTGCTGATCTTGTAGCTTTAGCAAGCCTTAATCTGTAAGCTTGATTACCTCCTAACCTTCAGTCGCCTGACGCAGCAGGAGGCGGCTGGGGGGGGGGGGGGGTTCAGTGTTCCACAGCAGCCTTTGTGGCATCATGCCCAGCTAGGACTTAAGGGGAAATCATTTGGAGAAGTGGGAGCGGCCGGGGGGGGGGGGGGAGAGAGGGGACAGGGCTTTTGGCATTCGTGCAGCACACAGGGACAAGGGTGTGTGGAAAGTGGGAAGCCCCTTTGTTCTGGATGCAGTGGAACCTCCGAGGCTACCTGCCCTATGCCGTGGCCTATTTCTCCCCAGTAATTTTGGGCATCAGAGCACTAACGTATGTCTCACTTTTGCAGCCCTCTCTCTACGTCACTGTGGCCTCTCATGCCTTTGGGCCTCCTGATGTTCCCATTCCCCGTTTGGTGAGGGCTGTGGCTCGGCTTACAGTGTAACGTCGCAGACTGGCCCTTTTTATGCCACCAGAGTGGTACCCCAGCACATGCTCAAGACAGGGTGGCGTCAGCCGGCTCTAAGAAAACTCAAGATTGGCACAAGAGCGCTCAAGCTTTGTGGGAGAGAAATCTCAAAAGAAAAGTGACCCTGCCCCAAACAGTGGCATGAGTGTGGAGGTTTCTCAGTGGTTATAAAACCTTGGTTTCCTCTTTGGGGAAGGGAGAAAGAGGAACAGGGAGTGTTCTCAAAAAGGCCATGGCTGGCAGGCTGAAATCACAAACTTCAGTTTTTGCAGCGTTGGTCTTTCTCACCTTTCTGTTGTGGTTGCAGTACAGGATAGATTGTGGTCTTCAAATTACTTGCCAACAGAGCAGTTCAGCGTTATAGAGACGTGTGTGGCAGATAGAAGAATCCAGTGCCAATCATTCCTACTGGCGCACCCAGAGGAGCCATTTTTAATTTATGCATAAGAGCTGTGTTCCTGGTTTTCAACCCAAGCGGCTGTATTCTGTTTCCAGCATGGGATGGCCAGATGCGCCTGGCTACTCATCATCTGGGAATTAAAGATAGGAGAGGAGGAGACTGGTAGTCCACCCTGTCTGGAAGATGCTGACTTACTGAAGGCTAGGGTATAGTCTTTGAATGTTAAAATATCAGTTTGGCCTTTCTAGGGAAATGTTGTTTTTCTGGACCCGCTATTGAGAAATGCAGTGCTCTGTCGTGCTCCCACAAAGCCCACTTCAATGCCTTCCCGCTTGAATTAAGCCATGTAGAACCTGGACTTGGAAAGCTGGAGTGTAGCCTAGAGACGGGTCATTCCCAGATTTTTCTACAGGTTTTGCCAAGGTTTTGGGGTGTGGCGTTTGGGGAACATGAAGATGACACGGCTACGTTGGGGTTGACCATGATGTGACCTTTGAGAATAAAAACGGTGGATGGGAAGGAGCTGGCTGTGAATTGCAGGGGTTGATATACTCTCATTTAAATAGAAATGGCCTTCATTTAAAATATGGTTCATCCACCGGTCAAACCGTCCTGACTCCCTTTAATTGAATTAAGATGGGCAAATGAGGGATGTTTGCAGGCCAGGGAAGGGGGGAAATGTTCCACAAATCACAGTTACTCTTCCCCGGATGGTGTAAAACAAATCAATTAGAAGCATGTCAGGGGAACCTTTCACACACACGCACACAACTTTTCAACTGAGAATGTTTCGTAAAAGTGGAAATTTAAATTAGAGGAAAATAAATTAGATTTTACAGCTCCTCTTAATTTGATTTGATGGGGGTGGAGTTCTAGTTTTACTCCTGAAAAGAAGGAGCCAGCACTTAGGATCCAGATGGATCGTGTATTTACTTTTTTTCCCTTTTCCGTAACTACTTGATGTCACGAAATATGTCCACACATTGTGCGCATGTTGTTGAATCTCTAAAACCTCACTGAAAGGAAACCATCCGTGAGGTTTTAGTTGTTTAGCCTTAGAATGAAGAGCTATAAGACTAGATGTAGGGAATGGCTGGGGAAGGGGCCAGGGTGGAAGCAAGACTGAAAAACTCAAAGCCCAGCAAGGATATTTTTTATTCATATGCCATCTTATTCTTTTCTGTCTTCTTATGCATCAGGGCAAGATGGTCACCTACACAGACATGCTGCGGCCCCAGTTTTGTGAAGTTTAAGAGACTTCACATCATTACCAAAACCTGGAATGTGTGTTTTTTTTAAAAAAAAAAATTAATGTAGAGGAGGCAGCATGTTCTCTTATTTAGATAATCTAAATCTGGCCATATATATGCCCAATCATGGAAATCTGTTGACAACAGCCTTCGTGCCACACCACTGGAAATGTTGTACCGTGTTTAGATAGAAGAGAGGGCCTTCTCGGGTGTAGCACCACATTTATAAAATGCCCTCAGAGGCCTTGTGCTGCCTTCATCGCACTAACCCTGGTTCTTCACCCAAGTGTTTTTGTTTTACTGGGTCCTTCCTTTTAACATGTTTCTAAAATTATTTAAAAATACTGTTCTATATTCTTTTAATGTGGTTTTTATTTAATGCACCCCTTCCTGAGATTTTCCAATACCGGACAAAAATACACATGCACAGTAAGAACCAGTGCACACTGTGAAATCGGTGGTATTTTATCCATTTGGAAAAGTCTCTTCACCCCCTTCGTTGAGGTTAAACAAAAACATTTGTGCCCCTAACACATTTTGATGGCCGCGTCAAGTGGTCATTGACTCAACACACCAAGAAAGTGACATGCTTCAAGTGAAAGGGTTACAATGTTAAAAAAAAAAATTCTAAACACACCATTTTCTGATATATTTTAATAATATATAAAATCATGGTGGATGAAGAGGGATGAGGTCTTGGTTGCCTTACTATTTAGGGCTTTTGGGAAGGGCCTCCATGCCTTGTGCCAGAGGCAGCACGGTTATAAACACCAATGCTGTTCCCAGGTCAAAAGGTTACCATTGGAGGTTGGGCAGAGGTCACTCTTCTATTAGTCTTTAGTCACGGCAATCCCGGCCTCTACTGCCCAGTGCCTTCAAGCCCAAACGGCACCACGCGGCAGATGGGGCCCCTTACAGTTAGTCTGGCTGAACCATGTTGTCTTGGAACAGATTATTCTTTTCATTCAAGAAGTGCCAGGATCCACTCAGAGTTGGTGACAAAGATGGTGTTGAAGTCCAGTGATAGTCACCAACTTAACACCAAGTTAAAGCAAAGTTCCTTCCAAAAACTTGTTCTGTTGGAAGGATTCTAACGGGTAACATTGCCTCTTACCACCCCGAGCACAAGCCATCTGCTGTTGGAGGCTGAGCAAGGCCTACTGAGACCTCCTGAGTACTTGCATGTTTATATAAGCATATACAACACCTTGGGTGTTATATGTCTCATGAGTGTCCCCCCCCCCCCCACTTTGCACTTTTGTTTGGGAGACAGGAAATATGGCCTTGTCTACATGTGCGCACGCGTGCCAAACAACAACTTGCAAATCCTCTGCTTTAATTGCGTGACAAATCCGATTCCTGGATTGTGGCAAGAGATCCCACAAATGGTGTGGGCCGTTAATTTCTCAACTCAGGGTCTTGTGGACGGGCCAGATGGCTTGGCAACAACGCGTCATCCCCTACCGTCGCAAACACATCCAGCCAGAGGGTGGGAGGGAAAAAAAGTAGATTGAATGGCGATTTCACAGATTTTTTCATTAGTTAATCTGCACTAGAGAGGCTTCAAAGATTCCATCAGTTAAGTCGCTCAGCACTTGTGGAAATTCCTGGCACGCCGTGCTAAAGCCGGTTTCCAATCCAAGCCACAAAGCTGGGCCTTAAAGCGGCAAGTTGCTAAGGAGGGGGAAAAGTCATCCCTCAGTTCAGAGATAGATAGATAGATAGATAGATAGATAGATAGATAGATAGATAGATAGATAGATAGATAGATAGATAGATAGATAGATGATAGATAGATAGATAGATAGATAGATAGATAGATAGATAGATAGATAGATAGATAGATAGATAGATAGATAGATAGATAGATAGATAGATCGATCGATCGATCGATCGATCGATAGATAGAGTTGTCCTAGTGTTGGTCAGAAAACAGTGATTTTGGACAAAAAGCTTGAGCAGATGCCATACTGAGACAGGAAGGAGACAAAGACTCACCTCAGCCAGTCTTTGAAACTGGATCAGGAAGATGAGACAACTTGGCTGGTGCGTCTCCCACCTACCCAAATCTCCTGCTTTGTTTTATTAGCTGGTGATGGAATATTGTTATGCCTAGAACCCATTCAATTAATGTTCAGCTCAACCCAAGTCAGAGCTCTTGCTGCAGCCTTTGTTTCTATGGCAATTTAAAATGGTTGATTATTGTATAGTTTTAATTGTTGTGAGATGCCTTGGGTCCTCTATGCTATGGGGAGGAAGGTGGCATAGGTAGGTAGGTGGGGGGGGGAGAGAGAGAGAGATTCCCCCACAAGTGCAACATTAATGTCATTAATCTATTTCACCCTGTATTATTTCCCCTCCTCTCCAAAGTGTGTGAATGAATGTTAAATAAAATAAGGAAAGTGACACATTTACTTAGACTAAAGAGGATAACATATATCTTGACCAAGAGGTTTGAAAGCCAAGCTTCTTAGAACTATCGTATAGTTTTTCATACATTTTCAGCAGTGGCATTTCCAATGCTCATTTTTGCACCATTTTGTTTTACCGCCCTCATGATCCTTGTTTCCATCGGCCTGTCCTCCTATTTTAGCTCATTGAATGGAGCAACCCATGTGATTTTTGTTGGTGACATCACGAAATCATGTCTGATGTGCATCTGCTGGCTGCTGGGAGCTGCAGTCCCAAACCCTACTTTTTCCAAGTTCTGTGTGAGATAGAGGACAAAGGAGGAGGGAAAGGCGAGTAAGAAGCACTCGACGTGGAGTGAGGAGATACACAGAACAGCAGACAGTAGTGAAACAGAGTGAGCGTTTGATAAGCTATGTGCTTTTCCCCCACCCCCTAGTAATCTGTGTCTTTCAAGATGAGTTATCAAAATTAGGCAACATTTATCCTGGGCCTAGTTAAAAATAAAAGAGCGCTGTATACAGTGCCTAAAGTCAGAGTGGTCAGGACATGCATTTAAATATATTTTATTGCTCCTATGCTTTGTTCCTCTTTATCATCTGTAGAGTTGAGCAACCCTGGCCCTCCAGACAATGAGCACTAACAATAGGGCTATTTATGGTCTTAGAAACCAGGAGTAGCATCTTGAACATGGCTGTGTAGTTCATGGCAACCAGGGCAGAGCTTTCAGTCCAGGAGGCACATGTGTGTCCTAGGAGGATGCAACAGCCTTCTCGCCCCCACGTTCTGCCTGTATTATCTGCAGCTTCTGAACCAAGCTGAAGTCCCACGTAAAGGATACTCAAGTAATCCAGTCCTGAAACATTGGCCAGGCTATGCTTATCAATAAATAGTGATCGGTGTCACGCCGGCTGAAGCTGGTTGTAGATGCTCTTTGCCACTGTCAAAGAGTTGGCCTCCGGTGACAGAGGTAAACTGAAGAGCACCCTCAGATCTCACATCTGTCCCTTTTAGGTAGTTCAGAGAGCTTTATAGGCCCTCTGGCGCAAGAAAATCACCCAGCTCCCAGACCTGGAAACTATCCATCGACAGAAGCTCCCTCTTTGGGGATTCATCCTAAACAGATTAGCCCTCAACTAGTCCTCCTCTGCATCCCGGCAAGTGGCACAGGCAGCGAAAGCCACAACTGATGCAGATGTAACCGAACAACTGAGCTTGTTTTCATCTGCCTGTTGATGATACAGTATTCTGAATCTCCAAGTGGCCCTACCAGCAGCTTTATACAGATGTTAAAAAGCAGTGGGGACAAGAGCGACCCTACTTTTAGTCAATATTTTGTTATTAATCAGTATTTTTTTTATTGTTAACCACCTGGAGCAATTTTTTTGGAAGAAAAGTAGGTGATGTGAAGAAATAAATACATTTCCATGTCATGGGGCTACTATGATCTCCCCACCATACACACACCATCAGACTGCCCCCTCGCATGCCTCCCTTGTACTAAATAATCATCTGGCACAATCTGTGAGTTCCCTTCACAGGATCAATTATTAAAGGGCCCTAAAACCTTCTGTTTGGATCATCTTGGCACCACTTTAAGCGTTAACAGTAAATTTATTTTTAATTAAATCTGTGCAATGAGAATAAAAGGAAGGCCTCCTGCCTGCTGAGCAGAATGGAAGTGCCTCCGTGGGTTACCGTCAAGAAGCCCCACCCTGCTTCTGAAAGCTGTTAAGAGCTACCGTTCATTGTGCCTCAAACTTACCATTAAATGCCATTTGTCCTTTCTAGAGGATCCATATTGGATGAAGCAGAACTTCTCAGTGATGGTAGGCCTGGAAAGGAATATGAATAATATATAAATGGGACAAGCCAATCTGTCAGTTTCAGTTCCTCTCAGTTTCTCGTTTTAAATCTCTTAAGTTATACTTCCCCATTTCCCCCAGAATTTGCAACTTTAAAAAGAAGTCCACATGAAGACGGGGGTACATTTTCCTGCACATTTTACTAATATATACATTTGTGAAAAGAGCAAATATTGAATTATTATTTCATTCTGGTTTGCTTGTTGTCTTAGGATATGTGGATCGTTCTTATCAAAACAAAAAACAACCAAATTCCCTCCGTTCATATTCTCTCTCTTTCTATTCAGTTAGAATGTGTCCCTTTCAGTTAAAATTTATTCCCATCAATTGGCTAAAATTGATTATGCTACCGATCCTGCTAATTACAGATTGCAGTCACATGCACACTTACGTGGGAGCATAAATGTTTGTGCATAGTGAACAGAATTCTATAGGTGTTCGTGTACATTTTGCATAAGTTGCTTTGGCTAATGGCAGGTAATTCATGAGGTCTTGGTTGTGTGGCTGGGTCGCGTCCCCTGTGATGCAGCCAAGTTGCTTTCTGCCACCTTGTCAATTAGCTGCAATTAGCCAAAGCAAGTTATGCAAATCGTCGACAAACAACACTAGGAGAAGCAAGCGTACTTTCAGATTAGCAGGCTTTAGACCTAGCTATCCAGGCCTTGTAGCAGCATGCAAAGATGCAGCTAGAAAATACTAAAAGCGACGTGTTAACATACACCCATACATTATTTCGGAGTCCCTTTTTGTTTTAAGATGAACTGAGGGCGGTTGTTGGAGGGTTGCAGTTAAACTTTTGGAAACACAAGCTATATTTTGAAAATGTCGAAAACTGAAGGGAGCCTGCCCAAGGAGACCATAGAGTCTCTTTATGCTGGGTGTGTTTTTAACCACTCTTTCCAGCTCAAGATTTGGTGACATTCGCCCAGAGGGAAACACCGGTCCCTTCAATCACACTGTGCATCCATTGTCTTAACTGTCAGGGTAGCAACACATACCACTGTTTGCATAGCGTGCTAACTTTGTCCGGGTCAGTTCTAGTCTGTGGCTGCTAAAAATGAAAAACATGCCCTGGTCGGGATAAGAGCCGGGTCAAACAGCTGGCAAAGGATATGGCAATCATTTATATAAATATGCTTTCTCCAGCTCGCAAAAAAACAAAATAGAACCCCCCCAACCCAACAGCTGGGAAGGGTTGAAAGTAGCCTGAAGGCTGGTTAGTTCCCTTCCAGATGGGAAGGTTAGACTGAGGCTAGCCAGGCTGTTCCACGTAGACTTCCGATTTGCATTAGAAATGAAAAGAGAGCAGGGGAGGCCAGAGGAAGCAAAGCTGCAAGGGTGTTTGCACTGTTTTTCACCTAACTTAATCAAATAAGCAAAGAGTTTCCGAGGCGGAAGGCTTGCATTTATTTGGTATTCACGCTTGGGTTTTTTTCTGTGTGCTTATCGTAGAGTCTGCTGCGTTCCTTGCCCATTCAGAGGGCAAGGCGAGGCACTGTGGAGACGTCCTTCCCGAATAATCCTGCAGTTGTCTTGAAACAGCCACGTGAGAATCTGTGTGGCGTCTCCATCTTCAATTCAACTGTCTGGTGCAGGAAGCAATTCCCGTTGCCCTGGAATGCAAAAATCAGCAGACACAGTCCATTTGAGTCATTTGCTTTCTCCCTGCAAATTAAGTACTTGGATCATTTCTAATAAAGACCCAGGCCCAGTTAAACATAGCCATTCCCCCCCCTCCGGTCACTCTAAAGTCACACATCATGGGGGGGAAACCAGAGGTGTGTGTGAGGGGGGGGGGGTTAACAATGGTTAATGAATCCTGGGGAAAAGACAGTGGTCTGTTTCTGGTAGTTTTTTCAAAAGGGTTGTAGTGGCCATAGCCATAACTCCATCCCACATAGATCTCTGCCATCAGAATATAGGAACTGTTTTGCTGGAATGGGACCAAACTGTAGCCCTCCCTGTTCGGGCATTACTGTTAGAGAAAGCACACCCCATGCATTCAGAGACAAGAACACTTTAGCCTTCCCTCCCCTGCCTTCCGTTTTGTTGCCTTGTACTCATGGAAGGCAAAGAGTCTGAACAGGAAAGTCCGTGCTATCCGTGGAGGCAGTCTGAGAAGTACAACACCATGACAATGGATCTTCATACCGGGGGAATTGCACGGCTGTAATAACTGGTAGCCATTGGCCGTCTTAACCTCCACGAACTCACCTCTATATTTAACAGAAAGAAACGGCTTCCATATAAAGGATTTTGATCTCTCTCCCCAGCCCTGAAATGTTAAAGTTCGACAAAACACGGCTGTTAATTCTTATAGTCAGTTTGGAATATGTCAGGGATGGTCCACCCTGCTCCCCTAATTCGGCTCTTTGCTATACCTTTCCAAGATTCCAAGGAGTGAGGCAGGGACCCTTTACACTCCGTAGGGGGAAAGGAGAAAGTGCCAAAGCAGAACTGCAGCTGAACATCAAGAAGACAAAAATCACAACTGCATAAGAACTGCACAACTTCAGTGTTGGTAATTAAGAAATTGAAATCCTTAAAGATTTTGAATACCTTGGTTCAGTCATCAAGCCAGATGGATACTGCAGCCAAGAAATTAGAAGGAGACTCAGAAGGGTAGCAATGAAAGAATTAGAGTGTAAGGATGTGTCATTGGAGACCAAGACCAGGATTACCCACACTCTTGTATTCCCAGTCACTATGTATGGGTGTACAAGCTAGACAGTGAAGAAAGCTGACAGGGGGGAAAAATGGATTCATTTCAAATGTGGGGCTGGAGAAGAGCTCACAGAATAATAGTGTTAGAGGGGACATACAATGCTCAGTGCTTTTTCCATCGTTTTTGCTCATTTAGGGGGCTGTGGTGGTCTTTGGTGGGTCTGAGGGGTGCAAAACTGATTGCAGACCCTGCCCACTCTGGAGTAGAGGAAGAATTTCCACATTGTGAGGATACCCTGAGCTACAAAACGAAACCCTTCTCTGGATTTGTAGTAGATCTCCTGTTCTTGGGTCCAAGGCCACACATTGCAGTGAGGCTTCCTTCAAGCTTGTGCTTCGTAGGGTGGCCCCACTCTGTATTAATGGGCGCCCTGTCCCTCTTTCCCACCCCCTCCCTCTTGACAGGGAGCAGTCAAATGAAGTAATTTAAAACTACCTGGAGAACATCCTTCCACCTTACACTTGGGCCCTGAAGTCATAACCCCTTGACCTTAGAGGTTACAGGTCTAGTGTTTTTTTTTATCCTCCTTGATTCCTTGGTATCTGCCCACTTCCTCCTCGACATTAAGAGCCTTGTTACATCAGGAAATTAGAAACACTGTCGCAGGCCTGTTAGGCGGCTGCCATCACCTTCCCAGATCAAGCACCTCTTCACCTTTCTAGAGAAGAGCCTCCTGCTTTCAGATTTGAATGGCAGGCTTAGATATTTGAGTATGATTTTAAAATTTAGTGTGTTCTACTGTGCATGTGTTTTCACGGGGAGCGCTGCTGTTACGCTTCCATTTGTATATTTCATCTCTCTGTTGCCCACTTTCAGTTTTCTTTCCACCAAGCTGTTCTAGCTTGTTCCGGGAGTAAAGTGCCACCATTTCATAGAATAGTGTGAAGCCCATGGGTCAGTCTTCATATTTTGGAGCTCATTCATGAACTGAAAAACTGTAGCTGCCCGTACCATCCCAGTATGTCTGAAGTCTTCGTAAGAGTGTGTGAAATGTTCACATTGAGTTAGTAGCTGAGAACTTTGCACTTTTGATACTTCTGAATATGACTCTCCCAAAGGAAGTGTTAAACTGTGTCCCCCTCATTAAGAGATCACTTGGTATTAACATGTGAACGAGAGACCCAGCTAGCTACTACCAGTTGCTTTCACTTCCTCAGTTAAGGGCAAAGTTTCAAAGCCTCCTTTTTTGACACAAATCCTTTATTTTTTGAATTTAAGTGCTTCCTTGCTTGTCTTTTAAAATACGATTGATTTGTGCTTGTTATCAGAAGCATGACATTCCTCACTACATATGAGTTAATCTTTTAAAAAATCTTTAAAAAATACTCTTGAAAATGCAAAAATGGCCCTCAGATCCCTCAGTGAAGCCCCAAATTGGAAATTTTAGAAGTAATCAGTGGTAACAAAAACATTAGCAACAGTGTTACTTAAAAAAAAAAGAATATACAGGATAGTAACATGGTTACCTCCAAAGTGACATGTTAATTATTACATTTTATTTCCAGGCTGTGGTTCCAGTGCCCAAAGTAAGGCAAGAGATGGCAACCAAACCCCAGTGGAAACCATATCAAATTGGCCCATTGCTTAAACCTTGTTGAATGAGGACAATTATCATAAATGTAAATTGGAAGTTGGAGAGTGAAAGACTCATGCGCTGCATGTTGTGCCATACAATTGTGCCCTCTCACAGCTGGGGTTTTGGCAAAGTCTTGCTCCCGCTGTTAAACATGGTGACCTTGTTCCCTGTGATTTACTAACTGTTTCACAAACACTTCCTCGCTCTGTGTGGCTCGATATATTCTCCGACGTCTCAGCAAAGGCTCTTATCCGAGGCCAACCAGCTTTTGTTTACATCTTTTCCAGATTTTTGTTTTCATTTTTTTTCCAGAACAGAAACTTTCTCCCTTTCCGGTGTTTTATTTTTTAAGTCAACACGTTTCATTGGTTTATTTGTGCGAACAATCCATTCGGGTACAAGGTAGTTCAGCAGATCCAAATGGAAACAGCTCCTTTTCTAAAAATACAGACAGGGTCATGTGAACCAGCTCAGAATCATCTTGACACATGGACTTTGAAAGGACCTTTATGTTTGCTAGTTGATTTTTTTCCATAATATTCCAGGCCTGCGTTTTTTCTCAACTTTTTATTCCCACATTGGTATCTCCAGAATAGAACATGAATGTTAAAAGGCTGAAAAAACAGGAAGAAGCCTTTCAAAATATCACATATATCAATGTTAAAAATAACAGGCACCTTTTGCCTAGTGTGTCTGATTTTCTTTGAAAACTTCTCATGCAAAAGTTCAGGAACCAGCCCATGGCATCTTGCAGGAATTTAGGACCTTATACAGGCAGTATTTGTAACAGCTGGCATTGGCTATTTTTAATAGATACGAGCAAATCGGACACAGTAAAACAAGGCTCCCAACAGTAGTCAATTGCCATTATAGTCATACTTTTTTACTTAGCCTTTCCCCTTCAAAGGTAACTACAACAATCACTTTTTAAAAAATGGCTGACTGCTAGAAGTTGCTGGCTTATGATACAAGGTCTGATTAGTGCCAAGGCTGGCATAAGTTGAGGACAAGAGGGCTTTAGAAATACGTGACAGGCTCATGGCCACCCCTTCCTAGGATCACACCATTTGGAGGTTTACCACCTTTGAAACGCTGCAAGCTGTAGACCTTTCCATGGGCATATCTCCACAGAAGATACTACCCCTCATGAGAGGAGCATCGCGTGCTCCATCCTAACCCTGCTTATTCCCCCTTTTCCAGAATTAGAGTTGTTCTGCTATCACACTTCTGCTTTCCTCCTTCCTTCAAGAACTTCTTAACTGTTAGAGCAGTATGACAATGGAACAAATGACCTCGGGAGGTGCTGAGCACTCCAACACTGGAGGCATTCAAGAGAAAATTGGACAACCATCTGTCAGATCTGCTTTGATTTGGATCCCTGGACTAAGCAGGGGTTGGACTTGATGGCTTTAGAGGCCCCTTCCAACGCAATGATTCTATGATTCATGGAGTTCAGGTGCGTGGGGTCATTCCATTTTTTTCTCAGGACAACCCTTTGGGGCAGGTTAATCTGGATGATGGTGAGTTGCCCATAGATGCTCAGTGAAATAGGGTAGCTTCCCAAATCCAGTCAATTACTAAACCCAATACTGTGGCTCTCCAAGAGCGCCTTCACATCCACTCATTCAAGCAGTCAGGGGTTTTCTCCAGTATATTGTCATCAGCATTAGGTTGCTTCTCTTCAGTTCTGTCCGTGGGGTGATGTGGCTGATCACCACAGCCGCCAAATGCAATTGGGTTTTGGGTTTGCCTTCGAGGTCTTGAATTTGAATCTGAAAGTTACGCTTGCAAATTAAGTTCAAGAGCTAAATGGCCATTTGATGAATAAAGGTGTCATTGGGTAAATGGGTTGATGGATGAAATCATCAGCCAGAGCGAATCTCGTACTGCCCTCACATGAAAGCAAATCTTCCTTCACGCCCACATCGACTGAGAAGTGCTTCAGTACTTGCTAGCACAAACAATGGCTATTTGAGAGGATAGGTGTGAACAAGCCCTCACATCCCATTTTCAATACCCTTTGCCGTTTGCTTTAGATCACAAACCCTGCCTGAAATATGGCACCGTTAGCTCAGAAATCTTGGAGAAGACATTAATAGAGCGTTTGCCACAATGAGGAAATTCAGTGGCTCGGCCTTTCTTTTGATGGCTGTTCCAGCGATCCATCTTTGTGAGCAGACAGGAAGCCGAAAAGACTAATGTTGGGCAGATGACATATCCTTGGTTTCAGCAAGTTGGCCTTTGGGATATGCAAGCAGCTCGGGCGGACATAGAGGCTACATTATGCTGGCCGTCCGCTGGAAGCCCAAGAAGTGATTAAGATGCTGGCACTAAATAAAAACTGCCTATTGAAGAGCCCCTGCCCCGAGGACCTAATTTCAGATCAAATTTTGCGGCCCCGCACAGGAACAATGACAGCCCAGTGCTCTCCCATCTCCTTTTTTGTCACGTTGTACAAAGAAACCCCCTGAAACCCTTTTGGGAGAACAATGGAGCCCCTCTGGATTCGCAGCCAGGCCTGAAGAGCAAGAGGGGGAAAGAGCCCATAGAAAAACACGTTTTAAAAATACATTTTACACTGCCCTTGACATTTTGAAAGAAAGACGGAACCTGCCTGGTGGAAATTCCATCTGCCCTTTTGCCAGGGGGGAGACGTTTCTTCCATGGCCTCCAGAACACCTCCCTCTTCCTCCCTCCTACTTCTTGCCTCCCCCTTCCAAAATCTCCAGTCAACTTGATCTTTGGCGTTCTGGCCCTTGTAAAATTGGAAAGTTCAGAAGAGCAACAGCAGAAGAAATAATGGTGGCACTTATGGGAGTTTTGTTTTTAAAATTGCTGTAAAAGAGGAAAGCAGGAAAGGACAACTTTGTGAGACTGGGCATTTTGGTTCCAGCAGTGGACAATCCTTATGGGTCAATCTCCATTCTGGAGATAGGTTGGGAATGCTTTTTTTTTCTCTTTCAACAAAAAAAGCACCCAACTGTCCACCGATTCACTAGAGTTTCCATTCCAAGAACTACAAATGTAGCCATCTTTAAAAGTCAGAATCTCTGTGGCTGAAATTAGCATAACAAGCTGCAACTAGAGTAGACCTAGTGAATCAATGGCGCTTACGGAGGAGTTGGTTCGCCAAATCCCCACTGATTCGATGGGTCTAATCTAGTTGTGAATTACTCTTCTAGGCAACAGGATTTCAGCCTCTGTGTGTGGTAACTGTGGCTGTTTCCTGTCTTGAGAGTCCACATGCTGTGACCTACATTTGCTAGATCTTTCTCCTCCATGAGGCCAACTACAGTAATGGTGGCCCAAGTTCTCCTCTCTGGCTTTCTCCAACTATATCTGGTGTTAGCAGGTGTCCTGTTTTTGGAGAGACTCTCCTCCCCCTCCCTCTCAATCTCTCTCTCTCTCTATCTGAAGGTTTGGTTGCATTTTAACTATTGCCGGATGACCTGAAAGTTTCCTTGGACCAAATGACCGGGTAAAAAAATCCAAAAGAAAAGAGAGAGAGAAAACACCACCCAGATCAGAATATTTCTGTGCAGGCTACTGTTGTCTATTAATTACTCACTTGCTACCTCATCCTTTAGAAATGGAAGATATTAGGGCCTGAATTCTAAAAGATGTCAAATAGATGCTCAATCCCAGGGTCCAAAACCTTTGATTTGAAGTGGAGCTGTTCTCATTTTCACTGGAAAATGTAATGGAATAAACCAGTGGATACCTGCTTACAAAACATGTGCTTTATAACCACAAACCAACAGTCCCTTATCTCTCTTTAAGATATAAAACTGTCTAAAATTACTTGCTATTTTCCTTCAATTTTTGCTTTCTGATCTACTTCGGGGGACAGGGATGTGACTTCTGATAGCCCCCTGCTCCCTTCTCTTTTTAAAAAAAGAAAAATAATAAATGTAGTGAGAATTTGGCACAGCTCAGTTGCAGTTGCCTCTGAGTGTGGTGAACCTAAGACCATATGTTTCAATGTTGAAGCAATTTAGAATTGGAGGTATAATTCTGAATTTCCTCAGCAGAACGTGTACGAAAAATACCCAGAGGATCAGAGCTCTACAAGAGAGTGAGAGAGGGAGTGAGCCTTTTTTTAGCACTTTCCCCATAGCAACAAAACTGCTCCACACCAATAATTGTATCACGGAGCTTCACCACAAGCCTGCTGACAGCAACGGTGTGTTTTCCATGTGTTTTGGTTGTTTTGTTTTTTAAATATCCTTTTGAGGAGATTTGGGGTTTCAGAAAACCACAGGGGGGGGAGGAACCACATTTTCTCAAATGGTTTAACAAGACCTACATCTTTCTGACTCTCACTAAACTGTCCAACTAAATAAGCTGAAGGTAGATGTCCCCTGAAGCCAACCACCATTTACCCCAATCAGACCCCTTCTCTCGCCTCCATCTGGACACCAGATTCATTTCTTAATGGTTTGGTACAAAAACGTGTATTGTACTTTCAAGCAAATGCTTAAAAATCTCAGTCCAGCTGCAGTTGAATTGTTGGTCCCAACTCCAGTAGCAGTACTGAGCTGATGGGAATGTCCTACGTCAACATTTTTTTATTTGGTGGGTCTGGATTTAGGCCGAAACCAGTACTCGGTGTCATTTTAAAACACACACACACACACACCATTAAAATCTCTCAGTAAAAATGGCACAGATTTACAAAGCCATATCCAGACCCTAGAGGCCATGCTGATCTATGGCAGGAGCAGGAGGATGGTCCGAAATTGACAGTGGGCCAGGACCGTTCATAGGAGGAACAGAGGGGTTAAAAAAGCAGATAACAAGATACCCTGTTTTCCCCAAAATAAGACCTAACCTGAAAATAAGCCCTAGTAGGATTTTTCAGGATGCTCGTCATATAAGTCCTACCCCCAAAATAAGCCCCAGTTAAGTGGACATTCAGTGTGTGAAGTGACTTCCATTTCCCTTTTTGTCGTTGACTTAAGACATGGTGCTTTGGTACAGGCCAGACTTCCTCCATCTTGCATGCCTCTATATGTATTGACTTACAACCCCCATCATCCCAGCCAACATGACCCCGGCAGACTGCATTATTTGCAGATGATGGGAGATGTAGTCCAATAATCTGGAGGTGTATGAAGTTAGTGAAGGCTGTTCTAGATTATTTAATAACAGAAATAGTTGAAATTTAATAATCAAGAACCATCCATGTTTATCTTCCAAAGAGGGGAGGTTGGAAAAAAATACTTCTTCCTGTCCCCTGTTTGCTTTCCCCCGCACCGCTTCGAAATCAAAGTGGACCGAACACAGAGCGAGGTTAACATATTCCGGTTTTGAGAGTGCGTCTTTTCATTCACTGCCGAATGTGGTTGTGTGGGCATTGCACTGATGTGGGAAACTCTTTTCATTGAAGAATCTGAATATTGTTTAAGGAAGTGAATAATTGCAAATACGCTTCTCTGTGGCACCAAGACAGGGAACAAGTGAGCCATTCTTGGGAGGAATACTGAAGTGCTATTGTCATCCATGGCGTTTCAGAATGAGAGAGAGAAAGAGAGAAGGAAAATATTCCAAACTTGACAGATTTGTATCCTAAATTGCCTCTTTGCTCCTTCATCAGGGAACAGCATCATTTGGTCAGCAGAACCTGATTCAAATCAAGTCTTCAGATTTGATCAGACGCAAAGGTCTGAAGGTAGAGTGGAAATTTTGAAAAGCAAGTTAGACAAATTAGGCTTTGCAGTACAAAAAAATGCCACTGCTGCTTTAGAGAGATGGTTATCTCGAAGTCAGAGCCCTTGAGGGCAGAGCCACCATTGCCTTCCAGAAAGGTCCCACCGTTTGGGAAGGCATCCCGATCCTTCAGCTTTGGAATCAGATTCTCCTTCAGTGGCAGAGCATGAACTTTACCTCAGGGATGGGCAATCTGCAGGCCTCCTCCAGACCTTTCCAAAGTGAGAGATCAGCTGGAGCCATCCCGACCAGCTTGCCTCCAGGGAGCCCACACAGGACGTGCGGGCAATGGCCCTTGTGTTGCTCTTTGCTGAGAAGCTCCTACTCAGGGGCTCCTCCTTCTGACTGTAGTGGTTCCAGCTAGTTGTCACATGTCACGACTGTGGACAAGCCTCTACTTTTGTTCTAGCCATTCATTATAACTGTCTCCGTATCCACATGCTTCCAATAATGGTGGTTATTACTGTGTTCATCCCTATCTGGTTCCAGCAATTTTCATTTCAGTTAGATGTATGCTTTCTTATCAGGCTAGCGGGCCTTAACTACCCATTCAAGTTAAAGCCACCTAGGAATACTTTCCATTACAAGAAAGGTAGTACACAACAATGTTTTGCAGTTGGGAAGGCCTGCTTCTCCTCCTAGCTGTCGTGAGGGTTGCAGCTAAAGTCAGATTGAACAGAGAAGCCCAGGAGAAATTTCAGAGGACACTCTTGTCCCTGCCAGTCAGAAAGTCTGGGTGGTTCGACCCTGCGGGACTTGATTCTGTAACATCATCATGGCAAATTCCCCTTTCAAAGGCTTCTCAGTTTATAGCTGCGGCTCTTTCTTTCTGCTGCAAATGCTGTATGGTAATTTAGATGTTGTGCAAGGATGTTCTCCCAGGTGGCATGAAGAGGTTAGCATCACCTAGATATAAAGGCTTCTTGTATAAAACATATAATTTGACAGCTAAGAGGGTATGGGTTACATCAGTTGGGTGGTTCTGTGCTTTGAAGGAGGCACATCGGCTTTAGAAATGCTTGCAGAACATTCTTCTTCTGTACCAGACCTGGATGTTCACCTTAGAGGGCCATATCCAGTAGATCAACCTATGCTGGGCCTCTATTGTACATAAAATATGACAATTCTCTTCAAACATGGAATGCTATAGCCTTAAAGCAACTGTCTCAATTTAAGATGGAACTGCCCACCAAATTCCTTATTCTGAACTTGGAGTCTTGCCATGCCAAGACTCGCTGTTGACACTTCTCCCTCATTTGTGAGATTTCCAGGCTTCCCCAAAAGCAAGGCCCCTTTGTTGTTTATATCCTTTTGCCCCATCCGTTATTCTGTACAGGAAACTACCAAATTCTGTGCAGTCTAATGCTGTTCCTGGGCAAAGATGCCATTCCACACAGGAGTTGCAGGGAACCAACACAGCTTGATGTTGCCCCATTCCCATGCAGTTTGCTGTTTCTTCGCCTCTTTGGGGGTGAATTCTGTGCACGAAAAACACCCCCTGCACAAGAGTTGTAATCTGTAGAGGTTAGCATTCTTTCCAGGGAAAAAATGACCATGAAACTCCATCGCCTCAAAATAAGTTGTGCAGGGTACACCCATGCAAGGAGAAAAGAATGATTCCCCCCCTGTCTCTTTCCAAAAGCAGGAGGCTGTGAAATATACATCCCTAATCTAGATCAACTTTAAAATCTGACGGAGCCTGCAAGCTAGTTTAAATCCCTACCCCTAACTAAACATGATTAATTTTACACATCCTCTGGTACGTTCTTTCCTAATCCACTCCAGTGCTTGATTTAATTTTCTCTTTATGTAAAGCCTGAGATTCGGCTCGACCAGAATTATTTCAGGGATTCGGTACATATGGGTTATTACTTTCTTTATCCCCTGAGTGTTTTCTTCCTGCCCCCTGTTGAAATCCACTGAGGTTGGAGCGGGGACGGTGGGGCGGGCTGAGAGACTTTGAAAGCTATTACTTGCAAGACTTGGTAAGCAGTTATCATGAAAAATGGGATCTGATGATTGACATGATATCACTGGGGAAGATGCCAGTGGAGACGTACCTTAATGGCAAAAACTGCCCAATGTTAAGAACTGTTGTCTAGTTGTGATTTTGTATTGTTACCTTAGTTGAAGATTCCCCATTTAGGTTGAAAGAAGGAGGAGCTGCAGGCTTAATACAGGATCTGGCTCTCTCTTAGGCCTCTGTCTGCATTGAACAATCCTGGGTTCCATTTCTTGAAAGAAATCAGAATGGTGATGGTAATCATGATGACAACGATGGCGAAGGTGAATAAGTTGTGGTGAATAAAACATACAAATCGTCATACAAAATTAAAAATGCTGTTTCATTAGGTTCAATCTCATACAACTATAAACAAATCACAGTACAAAACCTTAGTAACCATTCAAAGAAGCAAGTCAACTTTAACGCACCCACCCATTCAATCTCCATGGCAGTGGAAAGGTCTTGAAAAGCATGCCTGAGTAAGACATACAGTGTGATGTTTAGGCAGGCGATGATTCATTGATCTAAATTTAATTTTGTTGTCCATACTGCCATTTTGTTTTTAACATCTCTACCAGGATGGGTGGTGGGGTACAAAGGGGGTAGAGAGCAGTTACGAAAAACCGGTGGAGAAAGTGGGGTAAAAGCTTTGTTTAAGAAGTCCATGGTGTCTCTCTGCTATCCAGTGTACCAGAACAAGGCATTCTTGCCAGGAACAGAGCCAGCGTTACAAAGGCAGAGGTTTGGGGTTTGGAAATGTAGTGGGAGAATGTCACCCCTCCGCTCTTTCAGCCTCTCCGTTTCCACTTTCCTTTTCCTTTCCTTTCCCAAAGGGACTTCCCATGGCCACCTGGAGTGTGCAGATTCTTAACTGTCTCGTTCAGCCCTGACTCTTCTCTGCTCCCCTTCTTCCCTCCCACTCTCCAAACTCAGGACTGAGTTTGAGGTCCATCCCACCCCACCCACCACCCCCCCGCCCAGTATTAGGTCTATGATATCGGAGCATTTTGCTGAATATTTTATTGACCGTCTGCTTGCCCTGTGCGAACCTGCCTGCCATCCTAGGTTTCTCCCTCTCTAGAGATGCAACGTCACTTCCAATTAGGCACCAGAGCATAAATTTCCCCTTCATATTTCCTGTGAATAAAATCTCATCCCAGCAGGCAGGATGCTCTGCCCAAGTGCATTGTGGGATTGCTTGGAGATTGAGCATAGAGTCAAAGGCACAGAAATGGATTTAAGGTGGTACAGATAAGAATTGGGCTATATGGAAGAAGTTTCTCCCATGGGGGGGGGGGGGGGGAGGCTTGCTTCCATCTGAAGATACCGAAGTCCAAAAAGAAACAAAAAACAAACAAACAAACCCAAATTCCATGAACACCTCTCCCGTCCCCTGCCAGTAAAAATGAAATGAAATGAAAAACACAATAATAATGAAGCAAATAACGGGTCATTTACATCCCTCAGTACACCCAAAACTAGTCCTCAAGATTTTCACAGTGTCTAGCCAGTTGCCTGCTAAGTGGAGGCAGAGTCCATTTCAAGGAACCACAGATTATGGCTGGGCTTTGTAGGCAAACAGAGTTTTTACTAGTTGGCAAGATTATTTTTTTTAAGAAGTACTTCTGAACACATGCAGAGTGCATTTCCTCTTCCACCCACCAAGGGGCAGCCTGCCCCTCCCACAAGATAATAGGAAAAGCCCCATAAATCCAGTCCTGAGTTCCTACACGTCTTTTTCTGAACATCAGAAGTTGTGCCCCCTTTCCAGGGGACCTCATTGCACAGGAGGGGTTGGCTTCCGAAACCTGATTTTCAAAGGTTCAAAGACACTGTTATTTCTTCTGTCCCACAGAAATCTACTCCATTTGTTTTTCTTCATTTCCTACAGCAGTTACCCTTTGCAGCACTCCTTCCTTCCTTCCTTCCTTCCTTCCTTCCTTCCTTCCTTCCTTCCTTCCTTCCTTCCTTCCTTCCTTCCTTCCTACCTACCTACCTACCTACCCACTCACCAACTTAGGAAAACTTAAGACCATAGGAGACATTTTGGGTCTTTTTAGAAAGTGGGCATGTAGAGGAGAGAAGCCAGTTCCAATTATACATTTGACAAAGGACAGCAAAGATGGAGATTCATAGGGAAGGACGTGGCCACAAAAGGGCTACGCTTTGAATCTGACTGCTCATTCAATTATAAAGCCCACCTTCTTTGTCCTTAATAATAATAGTTTTTGAAAATCATCCCTCTCAAGTTGGAATGATGCAACACAGGTCCTGGACGGAAAAGCGTTCAGAAGAAATATATTGCCAGTATCACAGGCAGAGAATTTGAGTTTCTGGAGGAGGCAACAGAAAAGGCGAGATGGGAGTAAAAACATGGTTGCATAAGAAAAAGAAAAGAAACAAACTGAGGTGTAGCAAGATAGGCAGAAGTGACCCAGCATTTAGTACTCATAATAAAGTTAAAATGTCACCAGCCAACATGGCTGGTAGCAAGCAGATTCTGGAAGTTGTAGTCCAAAACAGAAACTTTTCCAAGACTCATGGGTTAAAGTGGAAATTGAAAATGGGCTCTTCACAGTTGTGTCGGAGAAGAAAATCATGCTTAGATTAATAGGTTCTTGAAGTAGGCCGCTTTCTGAGTTATTGGAATTCAGTGTCTGGTTAAGAGCTGGTGACTAATCACATTTTAACTTTATTATGAGCCAGAAAAATAAACTTCTGTTTAAGAAAACATTAATATTCTTTAAAATCCAGTGCAAATCCCAAAATATGACAGTGCTTGAATCTCACTTCCCTTGCTAGCTTAACCCCGAGCTCCCGAAACCAGAAGAAAAAAGGCTCTTGAGTTGCTTCCCAAAGACAGACATCTTTAAGGACAGCAAGAGGCAGTGTAGGATACATGGGTTAGAGGAGACTCACCAAAAGATGTCTATCTACCCCCTACCCATTGAGTGGGACAAGCAACCATGTCTTAGGGTTTATGCCCACCTGGCCCTTCAAGTAGCACCCTCCCGGACCACAGCCATACTCAATCACTGCCCAAACAAGTGCTTTTTTTTCTGCAAAAGCCTGCCTCCATTACAGCACATTCACAATCTTGTTTTCAAAGCTGTTACAATGAGGTGGCGTCACCTTTATCATAGAATCTGCCGATATGTATTAAAAATTGGGCTTTGTGGCAAATTGATTACTATTTGATATGATTCTCATTTTCAGAACAAACAGGCTGAAGGCAGGGTACAAAATTAAAAACACTGCTTCCTCTGCTTAAGAGTTGCGTATAACCATCAGTAAAGGAAACAATTAAATGCAAAACAAACAAACAAAATTAAAAACACAGAGGCCAAATCCTCAGTAATATTAGCAACTCAGTGGCTAAAACCCAGTCCTAAATTGCAGCTTGAGGAAGCCCATTAAATCACTGAGAATTTAATGAGTCAATACCTATGTAAGTTCCATTGGTTCAGTGGGCCTGCTTTAGATGCAACTTGCTACTGCATTTAAGTCAATAACCTAAGTATAAGAAAAAGGTCGCACCAATTTTATGCCTCCAGGGGCCTGGCTGGCTCTCTGTAGAAGACTGTCTGCTCAGGATGAAGTGGCAAGCCGGAGTGTTGAAGGGTTTCTGCTTCTGACAGAGTTTGGCCCCTGCGGATTCACACCACGGGTCTATAGTGTCATAATCTGTATTCACTGCAGTCAGCCAGGTGGATGAAGATTGGTATTTAACTGACAGGGTCACAAGAGAGCAAGAAGTAAAAAAAAGAGAAAGAACCTGCGTGTTGTGTGTTGCGTTTTCAACTGGTGGCATCTTGACCCTTTTTCCTTGGACAGGAAAAGAAACCTCTCACCAAAGGTGCTCGAAGGGCCAGCGCCGCCGTGTGCAGTGGCTCTGAAATAATGGGAAACAAATGACAGTTCCCTGAGGAAAAGCGGTGGCGTATCATCTCATGTATAAAATCTTTGCACATTCAGGTGAAAATCGGCCCTTTAGACCCTCTGAAGCTTGGTGTGAAGGGAGCGGCGAGGCCACAAGGCCTGCGCGCGAGCATATGGATGGCTGAAGGGTGTTATGTAGGCATGGGCTGAATGCGTGCAGGGACCACAGACTCCTGGATTGCTAACATTTGGTTTCAAGATGTTGCCGTTTTCGCTGGCAGTGAAAAACTCTGTTGTGTGAGATGGGCTGGGTGACGAGGGGCATCTGCCCCGGGCGCAATATGGTTATCAAAGACCGTAGAACATCTTGACAGTAAAAGACTGCTGGATTGTGCAGTGTCTTCTTTCAGGGGCATTTTTACTTGTTCTCTAGGACGGTGGCAGATGAAATGCTGAGTTCCAGGTGCTCAGAGGATTAGCAAGGGCAGTAGGCTAGGCAGCGACATGCCAGGACAGCCTTTTCTGGGGGCCCAGTACTTTTGAGCGGAGCCCTTTCTGCTCCAGGGCTTCAAGTGCAGGAACGCTTCCCAGTGGACTGTGTCCTTAGGTTTCTTTGACGCACTGTCGAAACTGGAGGGGCCGGCTGCAAATCTAAACACGCAGGGCGATTCTTGAGCAACAGCTTGTTAATCTACAGTGGTGACAAGCCAGTCCCTTGAATTTGTTTTGGAAGCAAATGCCATGGTGCCAGCTTTAGGGAGCAGGCAAGTGATTTATGGTTGGATGGGACACAATAGAAACCTGTGCTTAAAAATAATGATTTTTTTCCTCCTCTTCCATTTGTTTTTTGGATAGGTGTCACACACCTCTGGGCAGTCCTCTTTCTGGAAGGCTGCACCCATTATGATGTGTGTGTATATCACTAGAAAAGGCTGGTAATAACATTCAGTCTGACCTTATGTGCTATTGCTTCAGTAAATTGGTGTGTAAGATGGGGTGCTAATTTGGTTGCCCAGTGTCCTGAGGGCACAGAGCTAAGATGTGCCTGACAGATCAGAGGTTCAAACCAAGCTTGAAAGTAATTAAATGCAAATGTCAAGATACACGTAATGAATTCCTTTTTGTAGTAATAAAAATATAACTATTGTAACTCGTACAGGGATAACTACACTTGTTTTGTGTTGAAACTGTAACTTTTAGGTTCTTGTGTAGTTACAGGGAGTGGCCTCAACTCAATGATGGGAAGGGTTCAGATCCTGGTTTATGTTACTTCTTGTGCTGCTGCACTGAAATGTGTTTTTTAAGTAATTAAAAATAACTACTTAATTACTTTTTAAAACAATAAAGCAAATTGTGTTTTTATAAAACCGTAAAACTAATGTTAGCTCCATTTGAACAATGCTCTGGAGTGATAACTGCAACTAATTACTGCTTTTAAAGTAACTTCCCAAGCTCTGGGGGCAGCCTTAAGGAGACTGATTGGGAGCAGAGATCAAGAAACATGCAGACCAGAAGCAGACCCTGATGGATGTGGAAAGTGGAGTGAAAATTGTAGTCTCTCAACTCAAGTAGGGTCCCTGATCCTGAGATTTTGACTCTTGCCTGGAAGATCTTGAGAAGGTACCTAAAAACGAGACCTCGCAGTCCTGGACATTAGATTCCTAGAGCCAGTACAAGAGCACAAGCAGGGGAACAAAGGAAATATAGTTATTTAATTATTTTCTTCCAAAACAGGTTGGGGTTCAGTGTGATGTGGTTTGTTCAGGGAAGGGTAGACTACTGCTGCTGCCACGGTCTGACACTGTTCAGGCCAATTCACTGCTGCTTAAAATTTGTGGTGGTTTTATAGACTCTCCAGATTCAAAGGTCATCTACTTGTGAGTTTCGAAGAGTGTTGCCTTCATTTCCTATTTGTGAGCTTTCTGGAGACGTTAGGTAGGCTGTTTTGAGGTTGTCCCACATAATGGTCTGAACTAGAAGGTTCAGCAAAACAGATCAAATGCACCCTGGTTCTGTAGGGGGATGGTTTGGAAAGTGGTAGGGTTCCCCCCACCTTGCCTCCCCTGGAATTTGCTACCAAGCAAACGTTTCATTTCACTAACCATGGCAAGAACCATGTCAGGGCAACTTCAGAAACCATGGGTGTCCATACTTGACTATCAAGTTGGAGGAGCAGTGGGTTAACCTTGGTCTGGAATGCAGCAGGCAGACCTCCTGCCCTGTTGACCAAGCAGAAAAGAAGGCTGAGAATTTTGGCCTGGCCAGTCCACACGCTGCAGGCTTGCTGCCTGAAGGAAGCTCTGGGGCTTCTGTCCTTTGCCACATCCCCATCCTCCGGCGATATCATTCCTGTTCAGGGAGGCGAGCTTTTTGCAGGATAGGATCCCCTCTGAGAGGCCCCCGGAAGTGCTCCGATGGTGCCGTGTTGTTGACCAAGCAGACATCCAGGCATGTGGACTGTTGCTATCTTTAGCTGCCCCGCCAATATCCTTGCGCAACATCAGGAGCACCTTCGGTTTCCCCCTAAAAGAAATTCAGGCCAAAAGGTTATTTCCTCAGATGGGTGACGTGACAGATGGCCTGTAGTTTGCCCACATCTCTGGTTTCTTCGCAGCTCAGGGAGGTTATGAAATTTTGATGCTGGAATTAGGTTGTTGCCCATCTTGTACCTCCGTGCTCATAGTATTGACAGTACCACTGAACCGCTTCAGGCGGAGAGCATCTCAGCGATGGCTCGCCTCCTTCAGTTCTTCCACTGCTGACAACATCAGAAGTGTTTTAACAGGGGTTTAATGGGCAGACTCTGTGGCTCCTTAGAGAGCTGCAAATAGCTGCTGCGAAAAGGAGGAAAGGTGGTGGGGGGGAGGAGAACGGAGAACAACTCCATTCGGCCGCAAGGAGCTTGTTGTGGCCTCTTTTCCCTTCTCCAGATGCTGCGTGCCGAGAAGTCGTGTAGCATCAGCACCAGTGGCAACAATGGCCAAGGCTGCAGGTGCCATTGAGACTCCCGCTTGTAGGCAAGAAGCAGCTTTTTTTTTTTTACCCCTTTAAAGCATTCCTGAAGCATTTCACCAACAAAATCAAAAAAGCCTTGAAATCGAATTGGAGGTGGGCCAGGTAGAATGCTGGAAAAAATCAGCTTGGATGTAGCAGAGGAAAATGGAAAAGGCTTGCCATCCTCTGAGCCCATGTGGGCAGAGTAAGCACGAGTGAGTTTGATCAATAATGTAATATGCAAAGCTGCTGTGGACACACTAGGAGGTGGCTGATGACGTTACCGAGCACTCCGTAGCCCATCCCCCACACTCAGCCGTCTTTGTCTAACCGCCAAGGCTATGGCAGAACAAGGGAGTCTGTCCAGGATAGAATAATGAATGTGAGCCACCTTTCTCCAGGATGGAGGGGATCACTACCACCAGGGAAGAGCAGTTGCGGCCAGTTTCAAGAGGGTGGATTCTATGCTCCTTGTGTCCTGAAGCCAAGAGGTGGTATCTTTGTGCAACCTCTCTTGACTTAGCTTTCCAGGAGGGCCCCATGTTGATGCCCAACCTAGTTCTTTTCATCTGTAACAAAATCCTGGAACAATGCTACTTCCAGGCATTGTGGGAAATGAAAACGGCCATGAACCATTCAGTACTATCAGAGTGTGTGACCATTACCACTGCCAGGTATAACCCCCAGGTCTCTTTGAAACAGCAGGTGGCCCGCTCATGTAGGGTCCAAGGACCAAACAAAGAGGTTTTACTACCCTTGAAGACGGTGAAATGGCACCTCTCCTCAGTCCCTGCACAGAAGTAGACTGGGTTGGCAGGTGAATCTTATGGGTCAGCTTCCTCCATCATACCTAAAGGCAGCAATCTAGTTGACTGGTCCCGTCCGTACACAATGCCATCCTCTTAACAGGACAACAGTGAGAAAATTCATGACAAACAGCTGGGAGGATGAAACCACTGTTCCTCAACATCTGGTGTCTGTGGTGGGTGACCCACTCAGCCTAATGGTAGGGCTGGTGCCCACTGTGGGGTACTTACTTGTCCAGAGCTCCCTCAAAGATCTTACTGGACGAGGCTCCCAATCACTCGCTGCATTTATGGTACAGCTCCACCTCCACCTATCAGAAACCCTATCCCTGCATTCTCCCCCTCCATAGTTGTGCTAGAGGCAAGACATGGGATATCTAGAGGGCCTATATTTTTGTCAGGTCTTTGAGGCTGCCTTTGGGATTCTGATCCCAGCACTGAGAAACATCCAGGGCTTTAGCTCAGTTGAATGAGCCAGAGCCCGTTCTGTCTTGAAGAATCCTGTCCAAAAACAAAACAAACAAACAAAAACAACCCCAAATCAAAGGGCCCAGGAGTTGGTTCCTAATTGGAAGCTGTCAGGTTTTTATTGGTTGTACTTTTCCTTGGCACCCCAAAGGATGATTTACCCTTGACTTGTCATATGGAATATGCATTAGCTTCCTGCTTCCTAGAGTGTTAATGCAGCATGTCCCAGTCACTCACAAAGTTAAGTAATCCCAGCCTAGGAAACCAAACAACCACCACTACAACCAGAAAATCACTGTGCAATACGCATGGGAGGATGAAGCTTGGAAATCCAAATTTTTATATCTATCTATCTTGCACAGGTTAAGCTCCGACGATCCCCTGACAAGAAAGAGTAATTTAAAACTTGCAGGTTTCCAGTGAGGAGGCTGTGCATCTTCCATTTTACCAGCATCTGCAACTTCTTTTGAACACACTTCCTTTGGTGTTCTTAAAATAACCTTAAAGACGTTCCCAGTGTTCCTGGTTGAGTGCGTTTTGGGGTTACCATTCCTACAATTTCTTCCTTTGGAAGCTGTTCTGCAGCTCCTGTTGCCTTTCTAACCTCGTCTGCCAACTTTTGAAATGTTTCTGGGTAACGACATTGCCTGCACCTCCTGAGGTTTTCGTTGTTGTGGTCCATGCGCATGTGTGGCTGTAGGGGCAGCGGCCGCTGGCGTGTTGAGGAACAAGTGCAGATTTGGTAGACCACCCAGTTCAGTAGATCAGGTCCCTTCCCGAAGCAAAGCCCGCAGAGTCAGAAATTGCCAATACTTATAGCTCACTGGTAGAGTGCATTTGGAGGATCTTGGGGGTTCATTGACTGCCATGTCCTTTTACAAGGATTTCAGGTAGCAGGTGGTGAGAAAGACACCCGGAAAATCCATTGCCAAGGCAACGCATTTTATCCCCTAAGGCAGTGGAGGTGAGGACTCGGGTTTTGTTGGGGGCAGTGGATCTCCAAGTCCCAACATGGGTTCAGCACCTTGGATACCTCCCGTGAAGCTGAAACTAAGACACAGAACAGGTGTGTTGACGCTGCAAAATTGGAGCCTCTGGCCTCCACTGGCCTGAGGACAAGATGGTGTCTTCTCTCATTCCATAGTCAAAAGGCCATCTGGGCTGGCAGTGACTCTTTGTTCAATATGGGTGGTGGGCAATGTTCCCTCAAATTTTCAGCCCCGCTAAGCGGGGCTTCACCCCCCACGCAGGGTTCTGTTGCGACCGGAACCAGAGGGGCTGGAAATGCTTGCTTTGGGTGCATGGAGGAGGAGGAAAGCTATGCGGATTGGGGTGGAGTCATGCACGCTTGCACAGTCACACACCTTCGAGGGAACTTTGGTGGTGGGTCAGCATGCCCCACCCCACCGGAAGGTGTGGTGGCATCAGGTGGCCTAAGGGGCATTAGGCAAGGCCTATGACATGGAGCTTTTTCCAGCAACATCTTGCTGCCATCTCTTACTATCTGCCACCTGAGGTGACCATCTAGGCCTCCCTAATCGTAGAGCCAGCTTTGCAGGCAGAATAGACAGTGCCGAGCTAGGCAGACAGAGGATTTGGCGTCGTGAAAAGAAGGCTCCCCATGTTCCTGGTTGAGTGTGTTTGGGTGTTACTCTTCCTACCACGAGTCTTCAGGATGCAGCATGATAGAACCCCCAAATATCAAGTCTACTGAGGAGCCACAGGAGAATAATAAGCCTTTCCCCCCACAGACATCCACTGCCCCACTGTGATGACTTGTTTATTCCTTCACTCTCCACTCCTGAACCTCTTTCATATTTTTCAGACAAATTCTATTAGGGCTGCTGCCGGACGACTTCTAGTCAGTCACACTCGTTTCCCCTTTTCTATCAAATCTCATCACACATTAATGAGGATACAAGCAATCATGTGCCACAGAGATGCTGTCCTTCCCCCGCTGCTCCCACTGCCAAGTTGCAGATGGCCCTCTTGTGTTTTGGAAGTCTGGAGGAAATGAAGATCATCCACATTTCATTTGGCTTCCCGGCGCATCTTCCCAGGGCTGAGGTTTTGGCAGCCTTCGTCTTGCATGGGGTTATTTATGAAATGGAATATTCATCCTGCACCGCCGATGACAAGTTGACGAGCTTTCCATGCAGTTCAGTGGCAGGATTGGTTCCAGTTGCGCACAGCCACTCAGTGTTACCTTTTGTGTTCTTATTGGCATAAATTGGTGCAGGCTGTACCTTCGCTTGTTACCGGTCCTCCGTTCATCATGTGAGGCAGCTCAACCCAAGACTGGAAGTAACTGGTTATGGACAGTGTGTTGTGCCTAATGAATTCCTTTCCCCAGTAACAAAGACATAGCCAGATTACATCACTGTTGTAACTTATCGAGGGGAAACTTTGTTCCTTTTGTGGCATAACTGTAACCTTTTAGTTACTGTTACGGCTAACAGGAGTGTAGCCTCATTAGATGGTGAACGAGAATATCAAACAGTTGATATCTGGCTTCTGCAGCCATCCTGTGCCCTGTTGTTCGTGTTGAGGCAATTGTGAAGTGGCTGGAAAGACAATATAGCTTTTGCCTGTAATTCAGCCATTTTAAAGAATAACCCAATTCTAATTACATTTAAGAAACAGGCAGGTCAAGAGTTACTTTGAGAACTATAACAACCACCACAGCAAACCAGTGTTCCACATACAGGATGTTGGTTCTCACCTGTAACGCCATTCAGAGTTCAGAGCTAAATCTCAAAGAACACCCTCCTTATAAGGTCTTCCTCACCCAGATTTATTCTTCCTTAGGTTTTAGCTCCCAGTTCCCAGCAGGGCTGGACATACCCTGCCATTTATCTCACATTTCCATATTTTAAACTGAACTCAAGACATGTGGATTTGGGTGAAATTCTTCTAGACTAAACTGAAATAAATTCTCCCCCAATTGCATCAGCCGATAGGTACGGCTGTTCTCGGTGGAATGAGGACCATGTTTTGTCCACTTGCCGAGTAGGTCTTAAAAATGAGGATCCTCATGTTGGGGAGGTGACAACCCAAACTGATTCCCTATATGCTTGGAGGGACATATAGTGCAACCCAAACTTTCAAGCAGAAGGCACTCCAAGTCTTGGGATTTTCTAGACAACTCCGTTTTGGCTTCTCCCACATTCAACTGTTAGAAATGTTTCTTTCCCTCTCAAAGGTAAAGGAAGTTTCAGACAACTGCAACAAAATCCCCAGCCATCCCTACTTTTGTGGCTGCAGGTGGACTGCTTGGGCGAGGAGAACTGAATGAACTCTTCCTTCATTCGCAGGTCTACCCCCCATCCCATTGCTGTTCCAGAAAGGCTGCTAAGAAACATTGCTTCCGTCTTTGATTCTGTTGGCTCATTTTGCTCGTCCCTATTGTTGCCGCTTCTGTTGGCTCCTGAATTTGTCACTCTACTCCATCTTCAGCACCATTTGATAAATGATTGACAATAACCAAATACATTTTTAGTTCTTATGCCCTGCCTCTTCAAAGTCAAAGGGGCTCCACTTATTTAGATACACACACACACATACCCCAATCCAGAAGACTGTTTAGTAAATACTTAAACCCTTCTGTCACCCTTCAACTCATGGGGCCACCCACTTGTCATTATCCCTACAACCAGATATCTGATTTAATTTTGCAACGGTAGATTAATGCTTAAAATTGCAGAGCTCCCCCCCCCCCCAGTTAATGGTCAGTAAATGACTTGGGGGAGGGAGGGAGGGGGTATGGGATTCATCAGCCTTCTTGTCATTTTAATTCCCCAGTTTTAAGTTGTTCTATAAATATGTCTTTATGGATGTCGTTTGACTAGCTTAAAAACATCTAATTGGGACCAGTTGCTTAAATCTCTTTGGATCAAGAAGGCTGTAATAAGCAAAGAAAGGGTATCTTATCCCTCCAATCCAGAAACGCTTAGCAACTGGTACCCCTGATGCATGTATAATCAGTTTATTTTCAGTTTCTCATTTCATCTCTTTTTCAAAAAGAAAAAAAATCCTTTGCCTTCCCCCGGTGTGATCTAATACTTCACTTTAAAGGCTGTGTTTCTTCTTATCCTTAAGATCGTCAGCTTTAGAAATGACAATGTAGAAAGCATCGGAGCTTAAGACGCTGAAAGGCTTAAAGAGTGTCTTATTACGGACATAATGATTTCCCTTCTATCATAAATGTGGAATATAACAGTGAAGTGGCCTTCCAACGTGCTAACGATTTGTCTCCATTTGGATCTTACTGTTTTGATTTTGCTTACAATCCCTGCTGGAGGTTAAAGTAGTCTTTGCAACAGGCTTTTTTCAAAATCCAGTGAGTGCTGTCCCATATCCTGTTGATTTTAGTTGTGCACGGATCTGCCACCACCACTTAACTAATATTCTGGCCACCAGTTAGAATCTCACCATAGGAATTGACTGGAGACAAAAATCCCTTTTTTTTTTTTTTTTTTGTATGCAGAAGGAGTTCTCAATTGGTACCTAGTGTTTTAGTGCAGGCATGCTCTCGTTCTGCAAACAGCACACTATGCTGAAGACCTGTGGTGGGTGGAAAGATGGTGGAGGGTGCTTCACTAGAGATGTTGTTCCTTCTGCCACATATACTGAGGAAGAGAGAGGCAGCTGAGTCAGACCCTTAGTCTATCTAACTCAGTCTTGTCTGCTCTGACTGGCAGCAATAGCACTCTACCATTTCAGGCAGGATTCTTTCCTAGCCCTACCTGGGGATCTCTGGTATTGCTTGGTGATCTCCCACCCAACTACTACCCAGGCCCAATACTGCTTAGCTTCCAAAATCAGCTGAGACCAGTATTTTCAAACTGGTAGTATAACTTGGGACTCCTGGCTTACATGTCTGGGGAGTTGGGAGGCCCAAGGAAGAGGAAAGACACAACCCCTCCCCCAGCAAATTTCAAGAGTGGGGGATGAAATACAATGAAGTAAAATTCATGATCCTTCATTGAAGCACCTCTTGGTGACTATAGTTCTTTTTTAGATTGATATGGTGGGGTGACAGTGTCATCGTATTTGGAACTTTTGGGGTACGGGATGGATAGCAATCATATTTCCCCCCAGGTGGCCCCATTAGCACAATCCTATATCATCAGATAGCATTTCCCTCAGGAAATGGGGGAATGACTGGCAACCACCATGAACGGCGCCAACAGCATGGCACGAGAGAGGAGCTACTCAGCCACTCCACAAGTGAAGGAGCATAGCACGTCTGGGAGGTTAAGAATGGTGCTCTGATGTCACCTGACTCTTCAAACCAGGAGGTTTCCATGTGGAACGTTTGAATTGGTTAGAGCTCAGTTCTCTGAGCACAGCCCTTGATGGGACCATGGACAGGACAGGCAATATTTGGGGGGGGGGCTTCCACAGACCATCCTGGTGGTCAAGAAAACTGAAATGGGCTTTAGTTTTTCACTCACTTGAGCTACCAGCTCATTTCTGTTTTCAGTCCAGTCTAACAGAATAAATACAGTGGTGCCTCGACTTACAAACTTAATTGGTTACGGAACTCCGGTCGTAACTCGAAATGGTCGTAAGTCAAAGCACCATTTCCCATAGGAATGCATTGAAATGCAATTAATCCGTTCCGGCCGAAGAAAAAAATCACACAAAAAAACACAAGAACACTGCAAGACCCATCGGAAACGCGATTAACCCATTCCGGCCAAAGGAAAAAAAAGAAAAGAAAAGCAAACCGTGCAAGACCCTTCAGAAATACAAAAAAAGCAAAGCAGAAAGCAATCAAACCGTGCAAGACCCTTCGGAAATGCAAAAAAAGCAAAGCAAAAAGCAAACAAACCGTGCAAGACCTATCGGAAATGGGGGGAAAAACCCAAAAAAATAAACAAACCCTGCAAGACCCATCAGAAATGGGGGGGGAAAAACCCAAAAAACAAACAAACCCTGCAAGACCCATCACAGCATAGAAACATAATCCCACCACCCAGCCCAAAACCACACTGCAAAACCCACCCAGAACAATTTTTAAAAAGTAGAAAGCAGCACCTTACCAGGCAGTCCGAAGCCTCCTCCGATCGCACACTCTCTAACTGCTGGGCTGAAAGAGCTACAAAAGAAGCAGCCTCTTCGCCACCAACGGTTAGCAATTTGAATTCCCTGTCTTTTTTTCCTGCCTTTTTCTGGTCGTAACTCGAAATGGTCGTATGTCGAGATATTCGTAAGTCGAGGCACCACTGTATCAGGAGAAAATTAACACCTGAGACATCCATCTAGCACCTAATTAGATTTGTTGGTTTAATTTGTGCGGATGTGGAAGTAAGTAACATTAAAGCAGAGAACAAGGAGAATACAACATTTTGTGTTTCGCGAGCAGCAGTCGTTCCATAAATTATGTAATTCAAAATACGTACTGAAGAATCATGAACAACCCTACTCTGGCAGGTCAGATTTTGAGGCAGCTGAGTTTTGGAAGGAAAACTTAGGGTATGTCACATACCGTTTTATTCTAACCATGCTTGTCATCACCTGCCTGCTCAGCAAAGCAAATAATAAAGGATCTTTATTATTCCAAAATTATGTAACTCAGAAAGCATGACAGATAATTTAAAACAAGGGGAGCTCAAGAGCTGTCCTGTTTCATTTGAAATATGCACCTAAAAGTAGCTTTACCGGTACATTGGCCCATTAATCTCAGATGTATTTTTTGAAGGCCGTGACTGTGTAAATTAGGGAGGGGGGAGGGGTTGTAATAAATCTGAAGCTTGTGTTTTGACATCTTACCTTTTGCATAACATGGGTCATGTCCGATTGGTGTCCTCTGCAAGGCAATGTTGACTTCCCCTACTTAGGAGATGAAGAGCTGGTGAATGGAGCCTGGAGCCCTGGAATAGAGGATGCATGGTGTTCAGGAAAGAAGTGCCTTATCTCCAGCCTCAGTCTCCACATCTGTCAAATGGGATGAATGACTCCCAATTTACACCATTGGGTGTACAGAAGCAGACTTTGAAGAAGTTACTTTTTCAGGATGGCCGCTCCCATTATGGTTCTCTCTGCCAGCACGCTGGCTGATGACCTGGCCATTGATGCCACAAACTTTGAAAGACCATTGAGAGTTGGTGTTGAATAATAGCTAAAATGTGTGCTGGTGAGTCCAGCAACCAGGACGTCAGCAAAGTGTGATGGTGAAAGAGTCAGGCAGAGGCCCGAGTTCAAATGTTCAGTGAGCCATGAAGCTTACTCAGTGACACGGGGCCAGTCCCTTCCTTTCTGCCTAACCTACCTTAGAAGTCATCTGCCATGAGTTTCTCGGAGGAATACCAGGGCATGGGAGTAAAATAAATAAATAAACAGATTCTGAAAAATTGCTCAGTTTCATTAGTTCCATATTTCAGGTCTGGAGAGGAAGGGGTAGGAAAGCACACTGCCGTTTGTCTAGGGGAACATTCCTTCCCCTACTACAACTTCCATCATCCAGGGGCACTGTCCAGCCAGGAGCTGGTTGCTATAGGACGTGTCATAAGCAACCTTAGGGCAGGGGATAGATGAAGTCTGGTACCTCCCAGATATTCCATCATCCCTCACCCTTGGACTTGCTGACTAGGGCTGGCAGGAGTTACACCCCACCAGTACAACGAGACTGTGGCAAGAGGACATTCTTTTCTCACACTTCTGTGTCTCATCAAGTTTAATCCTTGGGCGTAAGCAAAGCTTGGGAAGTTTCTCTTTAGGACTAAATGTACCTGAATAACCAAACCAGCATGGGCAGTACTCATGCCGTCTGTGGGATCCTGGTAGCTACAGTCCAAAAAAGTAACTTTTCCAAGCTCTGAACATGGGGACATTTGCAGATTGGAGTATCTGTTCAATGGCGCTTCCCTTTTGGAGGGTACCAGGGTTGTCTTTCGAGCTCCCGTACGTAAGGGACAGAGAGACGGTGGACCTGGATATACTGGGTAGTTTACCATAGATCAGCAAGGATTTCTGATTACAGGGTTTTGTTTTTAAAGAATAGCAACAACATTACCTCCTACCTCCCATTTATACTGCAGAAATAAGGAAAGGCTGGGGTGACCTGGACTGAATGTTGATGTAGAAAAGTTCTGGCACTAATTGCTGTTAGTTTAGACGAGAGTGGGAGAGGGTGTTTTGTATGTTTGTGTGTGTTCTTTTTCGGATGCTACATTAGGATGTTGTGCAACTGATACAGTGATACTGTAATTTCCAAAGGGGAGTTTGAGTTCAGCAGGTTAAAATATACAAGTTCAGTTCCAGTATTATTTGGGGATGTTCACACTTCTGCATCCCAGTAGAGAAATTAGATACTGAGGCTTTTAAAACATGGTTTACAGGTTAAAAGAAGGAAAGAACAATAAAATTGAACTGCCCCAGAACTTTTAATGACTAATGAGTTTTGCAGAAGAGGTTTTTACAACCATAATGTCCATTAGCGGATTTGCAGGATGTGTTTCATTGCTTAGCAACCCCAGAGCTGCTTCTGCCATAGCTCCAGTCTAGGCTGCCAGCCCTAACGTTAGGCAAAGTGAGGCAGCCTCCTGAAGCAGTAGATGGTGGGAAGCAGTGCAGGCAGTACCAGATCTTTTTCTCATGGACTTTCCAGCTGTTAAAGGACGGAGCTGTGTGGTACACAGCCTGTCCTGGGTTTGCTAAACTAGCTCTCTAATTCTTGGTAAGGTCCTATACAAACAACTCCTCTTCCCCATACATTTACAGAAAGGAGAAAAGACACAGGATCCCTGGCCCGCAGTTCCAGAACAGCCCTATGTTTAGAACAATAAGCTGTGGACCAGAGAGTCCTGGTTTCAAATTTCCACCCCAGTCACAAATTGAGTCCCTGTGCTCCCCTTTGAAGCCTCCTGGTATTACTTTGCATGACCATAGAGTTCCCACTGCACAGAGTGTAGTTGGGAGAAGGGAAATTTCTGTCCCACGTCAGGTTACCCCGTCCCTTGATGCTCAGAATGTGAAAGTGAAGAAGCAGAACCTAGAAGCCAAGGTGGTCGTTCCATATGGCTTGGAAAGCCGCCTTCTTGAGATCTCTAGAAGCTACTCCCAAATCAGTACAGCTACTACTGACATGAGTTGAATGTTTGTTGTAAAGCAATATTCTGTCTTGGTATGTGTTTTTTTCTAGGAGACTTGCCATGTAAGTGTACAAAATAACAGCGCAAACACAAAATGCTGTGGTGTTTGAATTTTGTTTCAAGCTGTGGAGCCTGACAAACAGAAGTTTAGTTTGCACCTTGGGCTCTTTTCTTTTGTGATCACCGTTTGGGGGTTTGGAATGAAAAAATGTAAAGACTTTCTCTGCAAATACAGGGGAGGGGGGGTCACATGCTTCAAGAATTGCAGGAGGGGAAAGAACCAAATTTGTTGAGAATCTTTCATCAAAGACCACCCTTACCCCCTCTTCTTAATTTTCTATCTTCCTTTCAGCAGTCCGCTATGAAACCTCATGACCTTTTCACCTTTCAACTTCGCCTGAACTTGGAAAGAAGACTTGTGAATTGTAGAGTTGTTGGGGGGGGGGGCAGTAGGAACAGAAGAGTGGGGGGAGAAGAGGTCTGATTATATGTTACCGTAACAGTAATACTAGGAAAATAATCCTTCTCTTGTACATTAGTTTTTGCTCCTGCAACCTCCAGGGGTAATAAGCTCATGTGACATGCCAGAAAGCTAATGCTGGCCTATGGTGATGTGTTGTTGGGTTTCTCTCTCTCTCTCTCTCTCTGTGTGTGTCCCCACTCCTGCGTCTTTTCTTTTGCTGTGTATTTAAACAAAGGCTGATTATCCAAACAAGAATTTGGACTGCAGCGGGCATCCCAGTCTAAGTGGTAGTTAGGAAGACCTGGGAAGTTCTAGGAGGATAGAAGGTTCCTTGTTTGGTAGAGGCAGTTGCCATGGTCTCCCGGGGGCATGCCTACTCAGAGGAGCCCTACCAAACTCAGTAGGATTTCCTCGCAGGCAAAGAGGTATAGGATTGCAGCCTAAGAAGTTTTAAGAAGAAAGCTTTGAGGAATGTGGTGTAACTATCAGAAAGGCCGAGATCTTACACAAAGCATGTGTGCGTATTAAATCCGTGTGTATGTAGATAGTGGCAAACCTGCAGCATTGAAAAAAACCAACTGTGAAACTATACTCTGTCAGATAAGTAGCAAAAAGTTAGAGGACTAACATGCAGCCTCTACCCGCAAGATTTCACCTATTCAGTTTTTTTTAGACCAGCTTACAAATTTGAAACATCTGGCTTAATGTTAATACATTAACACTGATGTTGAATAATAAATTAACTCATTAACATTAAATAGGAATGGATATCTTCACTTGTTTGAGAAGTGCTGGCAAGAATAACGAATTTCAGCATTCTTCCTGTCACTGGCAAGGATGGTAGGTATTTTCCTGGTGGTCTTGACAGAGCCCTTGCGTCAGCAAGAACTATATTTTCAGCAAACCCACCCAAAATTGTACAAAATTCCTTTTTGTTTGCACAGAGTTCTGCCGTTGTCACAACTGCGCAGATTGTGCAGATTTCCCCAAAACTAGAATAGCGCTCAATGCCTTTAAGAATTCCAAGCACTGAATGGGTTGTTGTTTTTCTTAACAACCTGCCATTCTTGTGTTTTTATACTCTGAGTGTACTTTGCTTCTCAAGGGGAAAAGACACTAGAAACATTTTACATTCATTACAGAGACCTTGAGGGGTTCTGGCTACAAGTAAGAAATCTCACTGACCTTTAAAATTTCCTGTCAGGTACATTGTCATATCAAGACATCCTAAATGAACAAAAATGAGGAATTTAGTAAGTATTCTTCCTATAAATTCTTAAGAGAAAACAGTTACTTTCATTCAGCATTTTAATCACTATGAACACAACGTAATTATATATTTTAACCAATTAAAATGACAATCAATGACTAGTGATCCCCTGTTAATTTAGATTAACCTGAAACATTGACAAGACTTATAACATCTTTACCATAAAATATTACCCAGAATCCTATTGCGCAGCTCTGCTGGCGTAAAGGCCAATGATGTCATCTACCATGAACTGTAATCTTGAGTTTAAGCTTTCCTATTCCCAGCTCCTAGTTTCTGAGGTTCCCTAGGGATCCCTTTCAACCTTGGGAGCCTTGAAATATCTGAAAATTGCTGGCCGCAGTCTCAGTCTGGATGGTAAGATCAGTGGGAACTATTTCTAGAATTGCACAACAGGATTCTGGCCAATAACATGAGCTTCAAGCCTCTGAATTGTGCCTTGACCAGAGTCCTGTTGCTTAGTGTAGTAAACTGTACTAGAGTTGGCCGATTGAATCAGTGAGGATTCAGTGAGTCAACTCTTCTATAAGTTTCTTTGATTCAAATGGACCTACTCTAACTGTGACTTACTATATTAAAGTGAGTCACCGCAATTTATTACACTAAGCAACAGGATTTTGGCCGTTGTCGTCAGTGGCATTGGAATAAGTTGCCGATCTCTGTGTTATGGCCAAGTGTCAGCCTACTGGCCTACAGATTGTTGCAACTATGGTGAGTTCCAGGGCTCATGTGGGTATGTTAAGGTTTCCATTAAATAGGTCAAGCCTCCCACCCTTTGATTAACACAACAACAGAGAAATTAAACATTAACTCACCAATTTCTTCTTAGGTTTCTTCTCTCCTTCCAGAGTTTTGCCCAGAGTAATCTACATCTGAAGAACCTCGATGTTTATCTTGATTGAAAATCTTTTTTAAAAGCAAGTTTTAAACAGGAGAAGGCTAATTTCCTCTCCATCTAAACAACCAGTGTTGTATACTAAATTTTCTCCCAGACCATGATGCCATCATTGCCTGAAGGGATTCTAAGCCCCCACTTTTCATCTTCCAACCCTCCAAGAAATCACAAAGCAGTATCCAGACCGGGCATATGATCAGGTCTGCTAAGTTCATACAATAGATAGCTTAGCTGAGTTGCTTATTGTAGTCAAGGTTTAGAATCAGAATTAACATCTCTGTCCAGACTTCCCATCCAGATGCACTTCCATTAAGTTCCAGCCCAAAACGTTTTGCCGCCTGAGCTGCTGCCCCCTCTATTCAGCAAAGTCAAGGTGGCTCATATCCAATCCCAACTAAGTTATTTTGGCAACAGAGGCTTCTCTCTACACCTGATAGTACAAATATCAAAGTAGCAGATTACACAACTAACAATTTGTTGGCTTCTCATAATACCCACATCTGTTGCCTGAAGTCGCTGCACACCCTACTTCCCCCCCCACACACACACACACATATTTAATGCCAGGTATTGTAAGGAGAAGGTGAGGTAGCAGTCCTAATCTCCATTCTTTTCCCTGCATGCCATCTGTCCTGCAACACCAGGGGAGAGAGAGGATCCAAAATCATTCTGGGAAAAGGAAGATGGCCGTCCCTGCAGCCATTTCACCTGGAGCTTCTTTTCAGAGCCTTATGTTTCTCCCCATAGGGACAGGCTCAAGGAACAGTAGGACTGCTCATATGGAAGAAAAATGGCCTGTGTGAATGGACTCTGTAGGAATTGCCATTTAATTTGATAAAAATGGTATCCGTTCCCCTTTTTTATGCCAAAAGGAGCTTTGTTAGTTATTACCTGCTCTGCTTGCAATTGCTTCTTGGTTGAATCAAGTTGCCTTACACTGCAGTGAGATGATTGAAACAGCACTCTGGCAATTTAAGAGGCCTTGGTTTATGACCTTAATTCAAATGTTGGTTGGTCGTACCTGGAATACCCATCAGGATGCATACCGATGGCAATAAAATGCAGAAAAGGTTAGCCACATCAAATTGAGTATTTAATGTGAGACTATGGCCAAGTTGTTGACAGAAGGAATCTAAAATTTTACAACCTCCTCTCTTCAGATGTTCTGAAAATCATTTTGGTTGCCGACAGGGAGTCGACGAAATGTGGTTTGAGCATAAGTGAAAGGGCTTTATTTTTCATTGTGTGGTTTTTGGTCCAGGAGACTTACCTTTTCAGCAGTGTTTCCCCAACATGTCTGTGGACTATAAATGGCATCCTCTTCTCCCTGTTGCTCCTCCCTTGTCTTAGGCAATTAATCTTCTCCTCACTCCTTGGCTTGGTCAAGCCATCCCAAGGTTACCAAGGGAATAACTGAGGGGAGGAAGTGGAATAAAAATTCTTAAATATGGCAGGAAGTCATCTCTCTTGTCCTCTTGACGGGAGCACCCAACATATCATTTCCTCTCCTCCTGACTTTCAGACTAATTTGATTTTTAAAAGGTGAACCTGAGTACCACAGAGATGGTGGCGTGTTGGTGGAAAGTGCGGTCAAAAAGCAAAAGAAGCCAAGGAGTGAAAGAAATTCTGTTGGCCCATCGCAGCTAAGCTTGACTAAGAAAAAACAGAAGGCTACTTATTTGGGTAACCTTCCTGTTGTGACAGATGCAGTCCCGGATTCTGCTTGAGGGCCTCAGCTCTGCTGAAAGGAAACCAAAGGAAATTGCCCCACTGTAGAAACTGGAGCGCTCTTAAATCACCAGCAATAATGCAAATGTTTTTGTTTAAAAGTTCTAAATCAATCAGTCAAAATTCTTCTGCATAAATGTGGTGGAAGGGAGCCCAACGGATGTCCTGGCACAAGTGTCACTGGGGCTAAGCAGGTATCGGCTGAATCAGTAATCTAGACAGGAGGTTGGTGGCACAGGGGAGAAGGAGATACATTGGAGCAGGAGAAGACAAACAAGCAAGCAGGATTGTTTGCTTGTGTATTTATTTGTTGCATGTATATCACACCTTTCTTGCTTCAGTTCATGACTCTCATTTTCCTAGCTCTATAGGGTTGATCAGGCTGAGAGTTTCTGGACTAAGGCCACTCAGTCAGTTATCATTACTCACTGGGGGCTTGAACCCAGATCTCGCAAATCACAGTCCAACACCTGTGACTGCTACACTCCAAAGGAAATTACGAGTGCAAATGGTGGCAAATGGCCACCTTCATTCGTGAGCATCAGTCCTTTTACATGGGCCCCATTCATTTCAAGTGTGAAGACTTATCATTTATTATTATTATTTATTTGATTTATATACTTGCCCATCAGCCTTTAATTAATCTGTTTCTTTCTTGTTTGCTGATGGGGGTATGGGAGCGGTATTAGGACTAGACAGAAACTAGACTGAGCTTCTGTCATTTTCCTGAAGTTCAAAAGGTTCTTTCCCAGGCACTCTTGTCAGTTTCGTAAGTATGATACATACCAGCTTATTTTCCCCTGATGTGCTGAGGGACTTGCTGCTTGGAACATGGGTGGGTTGGTGCCTGGACTTTCATCATTCACAGATTGTAGGTGGCTTGCGTCTTAAAATATACATTCAGTCATGCTGGCAAACATGATGGTCCCAAGATCCCAATGACTGGGATGCTGAGGGGCCCATTCGCAGACACAAGGATTTCCTCTTTTCATCCAGGCTACAGTGTACCCAAGAGCTTTGTCTACAGATGCCACAACAGAGCGGAGAGGTGAGACATATCACAGGTAGGAGGTTCCCAATGTTGATTGCTGTCCTGTGTCCAAACAAAGAAAAACTCCTTGCAAGTTCTTGGGGTTTTTGTTAGGTCTTCAGAGTTGGTGTCTCCTCAGCTGTAGACAGAAAGGCACAATATACCTTTGGATGCCTGGATAGTCTTCATTCGATTATACGTGCAGAGCCAGTGGGGAGAGCATGGGGAGCAAACCTGGTGGGTAATGGGTGTTTGTGGGATTGCAGTTCCCATCAGCCACCAGAGCCAGTAGTGATTGATGAAGTCTTGCAGTGTTTGGGGACCATAAATTCTCCACCCTGTGGATAATTGCTGGGGGAAAGGGGCAGATCAAGGCCAAAGAGGCCATGCTGGCTGGGAATGATGGGAGTCAAAGTCCAGCCCATTTGGAGGGCACCAAACTAGGGAAAGGCTGGTTCTAGCGGTGCCACCCATCATTTTGAACATGCCTGCACACCCAGACTTCATCTTGGACAATCTTTCGCCTTTGGCAAGCGTCCATCCAAATTAACACCCTGGACAAAATACTCTGCCTGTGACACATCGAGTTATAGAAAGAACATCTAATGGTTTCCAGGGCAAGACATGAACAGTGCAAAGGATTCCAGTGGTGTTGCTGCTGTTTGTTTGGGTGATCCAAATTTGTGGCACAGTTTACTCCCCACACCACCACTTTTCTTACTTTCTGGAAATAAAGGAAAAACACACAACACACTACGTTCTTTGTGCCTCTCCCGTTACCCTCCACTCTCATGGAATTCTCTGTAGTAATTACTGTTGACCACAATACCACCTACTGGTGAGAATGGAGCTGACTTTGGGCCAACTCAGCTTTATTGCTGACCGCAGCTGCTTTCGACTCCAGCAGCTGTTTCTCCTTTCAGGCAAGACAGTAAAAGTTTATTGGGCAGCTCGCCGTCAAACGCTACATGTTGTCCCCGGCCAGCAAGGCAAAACTGGAGCCATGTTGAATTACAGGCCGACACCCTATTATGATATTGGCCTCTGCTTTTCTCTCTCTCCTTCCTGCTTCCCCCCTTCCCCTTGTACATTTCCTGCAAACATTGGGAGGGTCCAGTTTGAGCCATGGGAGCAGGCAAGCCAGGCTCCAGAGAACATGGAAGTTGGATATTTCTAGGTTTGCAGAACCCCCAAGCTGGGGAACCACCCCAACTGTGCTGCCATCCATATTCAGCATGCATGAGGCCGTCAAAAAGAACAGACTTTTGAGAAGTAGCAGGGGATGGTTGGCTTGAACCACCAAATTGTATCCGGGAACATATTCTGGACTCTCACTGGTCTTGCCCATCAGGATGGCCTTCGGACCCTAAAACAGAAAGAACCATAAAAGGCTTCCTGTTCAATCTGGGAGTTTGCATGAGGGACAGACAGGTCAGTGCCATGCACTCGACGGTATCGACTTCAGCTTTCACCTCTGAGCTTGGACCATCTCCACTACTCCATCATGTTGCTCCCGGTTCCGGGCTCAAATCTGACAACTGCATAAAGCTCAGCCCTAAAGAAAGGCATCACGGAAGAGTACTTATTTTGCGTACTCTGCCTCATCAAGTGGTCTGCTGGTACAGATCTAAACCCATGGGCTAAAGCCAATGTTATTGTTCCAACTAAAGTAGATTCACTGAAATGAATGGAATTTGTTGGTCACTACTATAACATATAATATTGATTTCACTGGGTCTACACTGATTCAGCCTAGCTCAAGGAAGACATTCAACTCCGGATCTCCCTTTTCCTTGTTTTCTTTTCCAACTGCTACTCGCTGCTCCATGGGAGCTGAGCATGCTCGGATCTGACTGGGCTGTTTTTCTGCAGTAGTTGTTTGCCCCCTTACAGGGGCGTGTGTGTTTAAATGTTTGTATTTCCACAAACCTCACAATTCCCTCTAAGCATGCTGGAACTTCCTGCTGATTCTTCCATTTTGGCTCCTTTACTGTTGGCACATGCTACTTGAGTTTGCTTGTTAACAGGAGTGATTTTTCCCTCTAAAAATTATGTTCAGACAGGATTATTTCCTGGGGCAAATAGTTAGCACTCTGCCTGACCTGCCTCCCCAGCTTGTTGCACTGCAAGAGCAGAGAGGGTGGAAAACTTCAACCCAAACAAAATGGATGCTGTTTGGCATGCATTTTCTGAGTGAACTGGATCTGAAGACATGCCTGACTATGTGGAGCCAAAAATAAAGACAGGACACCATGCAAGAAGCAGCCTCTGATTCAATGAAATCCCTTTTTGTGTGAGCACCAAATCTCTTGATGGTTAAATAAATTAGCATTTCTACATATTTTATAGAAAAGCTGTGTAACAGAAGGAGATGTGGGATGTATCCCAGTTACCTTTCCATCACCTCTTCTTCCTCACAGTCCATGAATCTAAAACCGGGGTTCTTGCTTCCCTCTATAGACCTCCAGCAAGCAGAGGCACAATGGCTTCTGTGCTAGGTCCACCAGCTGCTATCACAGTCAGAGGGACCCAAAACTTGGGAATGTTTAGTTTTGTACCAGTGGCTGGAGGATTCTGGGAATTGCACTCCAAAAAAGTAACTTTTCCAAGCCCTAAAGACCACCTTGCAATATGTTATGAAGTTGTGCTGAGCCAAATGCTTTTCAGAAAGAGGTAGAAATCACTTTTTGTTCCACATGAATTGGGCAGTATTTGGGGACCAAAAGTGGGTGTGTGAAATTACACACCTTCCAATTGTGTTTATCACTGCCCCTTCAGTTATTCATTTGGATTTTTTGTAATGAAACAGTCCTCTGCACGCTATACAAAACTCAGATGAAAACGGTAATAAAACCACTATGAAAGGAATGCATCATAACAAGAAGATAAAAACAGAAAGCAGATCATTTGCCATAACCAAAACAGCAAACATAAAAAACTTCCTGAAGAATATAGTCTTCCATGGCCATCTAAAAGCATAATAAGGAAAGAGCAAATGCCAGAGATGTCACAGAACCAAGACTCACAAAATGAAATAACTGGGACCTTTTGTTGAATGGAGACAATTATATCATCTGCTAACCAACTCCCTTTTCTGCTTTCCTTTCCCATGTGAGCTCAGCTGAGATTCTGCAATGTACAGGAGGAACAGAAGCTTTCTCCAACAACAGTGTAGTGTTCCCAGCTATTCCTATTGTAATCCAAGGTATTGGCCAGGAAGGTGGTCTTGGTCTTAAATGGGCAGTTAAGAGCCTTTAGCTTTACAAATGGCCTGCTCCTGGCAGAGATGAAACTGGCTAATTAGTTTACATGGATGTGGCCATGACTTGCCTTGGCAGTGTAGCTATCGAGGCTGTTGGGATGTGTGCAATGCAGAATATTACTCTACTATGCTGTGTATGCACATAAACACACACACTTAAACTCCATGCTTTTCTGAAAAGGCAGAGCGGGGCTGCCTTTCAAGTCATATTCATAGCTTGCAGTCTGATATTCTGAGCTGCTTCAGGTATTAAGTGGCTAACGTTTCCTGCTGCCATTCCAGTCTGCGCAAAATGTTATGAGAGGATGTTTTCCCAGTTATCTGGGAAACACTTGAGAAAGACCCCCTGGACCTGTCCTGGTTCCCTTACACATATGCACACTTCATGCTTCGGATCCTACAGTAAGTGATTGAGACTTAAAGTGCAAAGGAACCTTTTCCCCTATATTATTTTCTCTTAAATGCTTTTGCCAAATAAAGTCCTCATGTGAACTTAATTCAGATAACTTCTCTTCCCCTCTTTCAAGCTCTCCAACCAACTGTAGCTAAATCATTTCACTTTTAAAAGCACTCTCACACACATACACAATCTGTCTAGGAATGAAAAAATCAACCTTAGCTGTAATCCAGATTTGCTTTCAAGATATGAAAGGATAACTGTATTCTCTCTCTCTCTCTTTCTCTCTGGCAGGGATTGAGATTGTAGAAATCCATTCCCATCACTGAATACGCTAGCCACAAAGGAATAATATTTAGAAATCCAGTTACTTAAAGGAGCGCCATTATTTTAGCCAGATGTATACGATCCTTCCCCTTGTATAAAGCAGCCGTTCCGGGCCCTCCCCCCCTCTTTTCCTTTTTATTTATAGAACTCATTTTTCTGGAATCAAGTGTTTTATAGCAAGGTGGAGATTGTAAAGAAGTTGTTTGTAATGAAAGTTCCTCTGTAGCCAAACCCCCTTTCCAGCTTTGTCTCAGAAATGATCTGACGCCGGCCTTTATAGGGGTGGCATTCGGTGGAAAAGAGGGGGTGGAAAAGCCAGCGGGTTGAAGTTGGAGAGGGACCCAGGGAGGCAAGGGAGGAGGAGGAGGGGAAATCTCATAAAAATAGTTGAGCTCATTCACCAGTTATCAAGAAACAGATACTGGTCTTTTATAACAGGGAGCACTCAGAAGTATCCGTGCTCTTAAAAAGGCAATTAAAACCTTATAACTCCAGAACTATAAAACTTTTCCCCCCTTTTCATCTGGAACGTCGAGGGCCGATTACAATGCATTAATAACTCTTTTTTGTTGTTTAGAGTTCAGGGGTTTGATGGCTTCCAAATGCGAGGCCGTGTCGGAGGAGTCCGGTTTCTCCCTCTTTTTTTAAAAAGAGTGCTTGTAAAAAAAGGAAAGCAAAATGTGGTAAGATTGTTATGAAAAGCTAGTGTATTTAGGAAATAGCACTTAGTGGGGTCTCTCTGAATGCCTGCCAGGTCAGGAAGCTGAAGTGCAAGTCTTGGCCTGGGTTCAGACACGCCCCCCCCCGCCCCTTCTTCTTGACCACACAGTACGTCAAAGAATATGTCACGCGCAACCCCAAGCAGCTCCGCCACGCCTACGGACTCGCTTGGCACAGCTTTTTTCACATAACCCAAAGTGCCAGAAAGAGGGGAGGAGGGAAGGGAAGAGAGCAAGCATTCCAGAGCAGAGGGAACATACTTTTTTTTTAAAAAAGAGAGAGAAATGAATAAATAGATCCACAAAGAAGGGAAGGAAAGGCCTGGGAATTAAACATTTGTTTAGTTCTTTTGAACATATTTTCCACCCCCTGCAGAGCAGAACTCGGCCAGTTTCCGGCAGGATGAAAGACTCGGTGCCCTGACTAGATCGACTTTTTAAGAGCTCAAAAGAACCGCAGGTCCCAGAATGCCCCCAGGCTGTGAGCTCTGCCTCAAAGGTTGAGGCCCAACAGTTGGAACCAGCCACACAGTAGCAGGGTAAGGGGCTGGAGCTAAGGGTGATGTGGACTAAGGACCATCCAGCCCAGCATCCTGTTGCCTACAGTGGCCAACCCTACACCTGTGGGTGGTCCACCATCAAGGGCACAAATCCAGTTGCCCCCTCCTGGTTTTACTTCCCAGCAAGTAGCACTCAGAGCAGACCTCTCAGCCAAGATGGTCATTAGCCAAGCTAGCTGGGTACTTCTGGGAGTTGCAATCCCATTCAGGTGGTTTTCCTGACTCTAGACTCAGAAGCATACGACTTCTGAGCTCAGAGGTTCTGTATAGACTTCATGATTAGAAAACCTTGATATCTTATCTTCCATAAAATTATCTTAATCCCCCGTTAAACCCATTTGAGTGGCTTGCTTGGGGCCACATCCTGTGGCAGCCAGTTCTGTGGATAAATTTCAATGCGCTGTGCTAAGAAGCCATGCCTTCTTAGTCTGAGCTGGAAGCTACTAGGACTCTCCAACATTTGCTCTAATAAGACGACGAGATGGCATCTCCTTCCGGTCCATCTGGGTTGGCACCTGAATTCTGCTCCAACTTCCAGCAATGGGACTTTGTCATTTATTACACCTGAAGGCATAAGGGTAGTGTCAATTGTACAGAGCATGCCATGTGGCACACAGATCTCTCAGGCAACACCTTGTTGTCGCCTTCCAGCATTTCTGCCTAACAGGAGGGCCAGCTCTGGAAGAGATCTCCGAGTAACCCAATCCTCTGCTCAACCCTGGATCTACAATGTGTAGGCATCCTTCAGTCTCTCGAGACTATGGTAACATGCTCTGAGTAGAGGTCTTGGAACAGCGTCTAGTGTGGCTGAGAAGGCCAATTCGAGAGTGACCATCCCTTCCACACTGAAGACAAATACAATCTGTCCCCTGTCCAGCTCCCTGGTTTTGCTGGTTTCGGGACTGCCTCTTTGCCTTGGCCTGCTGGACAAGGGTCTCTTCAAATTGGGAGAGGCCATGATGTCAGCTGAACGCTCAGATGTCAAGGCTTCCCATCTGTTGAGGTCCACTCCTAAGGCCTTCAGATCCCGCTTGCAGATATCCTTGTATCGCAGCTGTGGTCTCCCTCTGGGGCGCTTTCCTTGCACTAATTCTCCATACAGGAGATCTTTTGGAATCCGACCATCAGCCATTCTCACGACATGCCCAAGCCAACGTAGACGCTGCTGTTTCAGTAATGTATACATGCTAAAAATTCCAGCTCGTTCTAGGACTATTCTATTTGGAACTTTGTCCTGCCAGGTGATCCCAAAAATGCGTCAGAGACAACGCATATGGAACGTGTTCAACTTCCTCTCCTGCCGTGCACGAAGGGTCCAGGACTCACTGCAGTACAGGAGTGTGCTCAGGACACAGGCTCTATAGACCTGGATCTTGGTATATGCCATCAGCTTCTTATTAAGCCATACTCTGTGAGTCTAGAGTCTTACATCTACAATGTAAGATACAGCTTTTTATCTATTTAAAAATAAATAAATTTCACCTTCATCTAAAAATGGCTTCTAGTGCAGTGCACGTAATAATTCTAACAATGAATTCAATAATCAGCATATAATATCCATTTAAGATAGTGACATAAATGAGTTACTGAAAGACAGAGCATCACCTTCAGAGGGATTCTGTGTCACTGTTACTTTCACTGGATAATCTGACATTCTAATTAGTTAACCTACCTAATAACAGAGCCGGGCCTGTTTGAAGATGAGAGACAAATCTCTCTGCAAACTCATCTCAACATCACCGTGATGCCAGGAGCTCTGCCATTCCAGTCCAAATTAGTTGTACAATGTCATGATCTGGGTCAACACCTTTTAACTCATTCACTTCAGCAACTCTGCATTTTTGTTCAGATTGTATTAAAAACAAATGACTTAGCCTCCCACTTTAACTTAGAAAATGACATATATAAATCACACAATAGGGTCTTAAACAGTGATCTGTATCAATAGCTTAAATGACAAATAATGTCAAAGAGGACCACCTTAGCCAGACTCCATGTCGCTTGTTTCTTCCAATGCATTTCTATGTCTGAGCACCTGCTCAGATCAATATTCATGTATTTTCTTTATTTCTGGCATTTATCAGTCCAAATATTAAGGGTTTTTTTCTTAATAACTCAAATGTTTTCCACCAAGAAATGGTTGTGAAATTCAGCTGTGACATCTTGAATAGAAAGAACCCAGAGTGGAGTTTTCCGGTTCAGGTGCCAGCCTGTTCCCCATACCCTTCCTCAGCACACTCCATTCCACCAACACCACCATCCCCTTTTTTCTTCCAGTATTTTCTCAACCAACAGCTGGCAGTTCATGCTGTCTGAGAAAGCTGAGTGCTAGTTGGGCAGTTTTTCTCCCTTTAAGCCCCTTCCTAAAGATTTCCTCAGTCCCCTTACCTTCCTCCTTGTGCATGGCGGGTCTCATATGGAGGGGAGGACTTATCACCATCCCACCCACCCCAACATCTCTGTTGCAGAATAGTCTACCAGCCCAAAGCCATTGACCCCAACTGGGGAGGGGGGACAACACAGGTTGACACTTCCTTGTTCTCTGCTAGGCTGGTTGTTAAGAGAGCTGCCACATCTCCAGAAGAAGAAGAAGAAGAAGAAGATCTACTTATGTAAATCTTCTAACAGTTCCCTTGGGCCATTTACAACAGCCCTGTGAGGCAGAAAGGGGTTTTTATTCCCTTATCAACAAATGATTGAAGCTGGACAAGATACTTCATACTTCATTGCAGGAGCAAAATACAGTAGGTACCAGGGCTCTTCCTGACTTGCAGTTTAGAAATAGTTAATGGAAATAAGTCAGTAAATGTGGTTCCAACAGGCTGACTGTGAGTGTATGAGAGAGAGAGAGTGAGAGAGAGAGAGAAAAGAGAGAGAGAGAGAAAGCAGATGAGCAAGGGTCTTAAGTTGTTTTCTGGCTTCAGAGAGTAACTCATTAAATGCTTAGAACAAAGTTTTCTAGTGCTTTGAACACCCAGCCAAGGGTTGTTGCAGTGGTAGCTCACACTCAATGAAGGTCTGAACACAGAATGCTCCGCAATCAGGCAATGTGCATCTTGATTATTATTTTTTTAATGTATAAATCTGTGATTAAACTAGCAGATGTTCCTGGCGTGATGTTAGCTCCTTAAGGCATTTCCTTCTCCCCCGTTTAGTTTTTGATTAAAAGACGTGTTTTTGATTCATTGTTCACCAAGACTGGATTCCATAATGTTTACAACTCACAAACAGCTCACTTTGAGGACCTCTAGGAGGGGATGTGCTTGGAAACATTCCTTTTTTTTTGGACTGACTACAACTCCCAGAACCCTCCGCCCTGCATGGCCAAGTAACTTTTCCAAGCACTGGGAAGCTGCCAGGGTCCTCAGAAACTTTTGGTGCTTCTTCAATACAGCTTTAGTTCTCTCTTGGAAGGATCCCAGGCCAGGCAGAGTGAGGCCTTGAGTACCAGATTCTGTTTGATCCGCAAAGGCAGCTAATGGTTAATTAATTAAATATGTAATTTTTTTTTACAGCTGGGGAAGTAGAGGTGCTTGTGGGAATTTTTACCTCCTGGGCCTAGGTAACCTAACTGGCTTTGGTCACCATGCACCTTGGCTTGCATGGTTGAGGGTCCCGTTTGGTGCTGTGCCTCAGGCAACAGAATCTCTTGGGCTGGGTGGACTGGAAGAAGGTTGTGCTATTGTGTAGTGTACCCACTTGTGTTGTGAGACTTCTATACAGGTGGAATTTAAAAAATCTTAAGGATGGGCATTCAGGGAGCCAGAACCACCCTGGTCTGACTGAATGTGCACTGATCAAAAAATTGCTTGCATGTTCAGGACCTGTGGCTGTAATGGTAAAATTATGGGCTGATGTCAGAAAGTGGGTTCACAGTGTGGCTGAAGTGAAACTATTTTGTGGCCAATATTTTTGGCAATTTTGAAAAAAGCACCCTTTTAAAAAAGAGTTCAGCACTCCTTGCTTACTATTTAATTGCCTTCATTTGCTCTCACCCTTGGTTGTTCTCACTTGCCCTTGCGTTCTCTAATCATCATCTGCCCTTAGTGATCAACTGCATGACTTCATCTACTTGGATACATAGCACTGCACTATCATCCCATTCACTTCGTTATCCCTGACTGGCTGGCATCACTCACAGGACTTATGTAGGGGAAAGGGAGGAAGGTACGTGAAAGGCACCTGTTACAAATACAGTCCTATTACTCTGAGGCTGTTTTTAAATATTACTTTGTTTATTAATTGCATTTGTATCCCACTTTTCCTTCAGAGAGCTCAAAGCGACATACATTGCCTTCTTCCTCTCAATTTTATCCTTACAACAACATAACAAGGTAGGTCAGGCTGAGAGAGAGTCTGTAGTAAGGACATGAACCTGGACTTCCTGGTTCTCAATCTCTCCCTCTAACCAGTACACCATGCTTTTTCTCAGCATAAGCCTACTGGACGTAAAGGTTGTGTAGGCAAATGAATCAGAGGCCTGTGTGGCAAAGAATCCAAAAACAAAATTGCAATGTGTTCATTCCCCCGAACCCCATAATATTTTCAGCTGCACCAAAGCAAATATCAAAATTGCATAATATTCACTCATGCCATATGTAGTATCCCCCATTCTTGATTCGATCTTTGCATCACCTTTACAACACAGATCAAGATGAACAACCGGTCTTTGGAGCTCTGGGGCGAAGCAGAGATTTGAACTCGAGTCTCAAGCTCAACACTGTCTATTCCACTAGACAGTTCATGGAAACATGCCCTGTTAGGCAAACATACTTCTGCAGGCAGGGATGGAAACCAAGACCCTTTACTGAAATTTTAGGTAGACCTAAAAACTCTGCTTTCCTGTTGCCTTTGGTTTTTCAGACAGACACAAGAAGACTCAGCAAACAAGTGAGTAAGCATAACATTTCTGCAATACCATCCACCCACCCACCCACAAAAGGAGAGGATTTTTATTTTATTTATTTTTTACAGTGGGAATGTGTTACAAGGCATTCTGCCTTTGTCGCCTCCCCCGGGACTCCCAACGAGAGACAAGGAGGCTGACAGCTCTTTTCCTGTTGTAGGTCAGAGCTTCGAGGAACTCTGCAATCTTCCCACCAGCTTTTGCTCTCTCCTGGAACTCACGGTTAAAATTAGATGTTGGCTGAACTTTGACGGGTTCACTCTGAAAGCCGTTTTCAGAGGCAAAAGGACAATCCTTTGCTACCCAGATGCCTTTTCTCACAGTACCAGTTTGGGAAACCAGTAGCATGGGGGTGTTTTTTTCCCATCATGACCACTTTTTTTTTCTTTTTTTTCTTTTTGACGGAGCCTTCCCTGTAAATCTTCATTAACAAGAGATCCTAGGATGGGGCCTGAAGCTAGAGGTGTGCAAAATCTGAGGCTGCTCTAGAAATCCTTAATCAGTGTGGGGTTTTTTACATTCAGGAGTCCCTCCGCCCCTCCCTGCATTTAACACAGTGAAGCATAATAGACCATTGGGGAGAGCCAGAGATGATCTGGGGAGAAACATGGCAGCCTCTGAGAATTTTCTGCTTTTCTCAACACTGCCAATCCTTATTCCCAAAACCGTTCATTACTCCAAGCAATAAAAAGGCCCCCCTCCACCATTTGCACCAGCCAGACATGAAGCCCCGGAAAGCACAAAGGTCCTCCACGCTTCCCATAACCTGAGAAAGGCAGTCTTGCTGAGTGGTATAACTAAGGGAGAGGGGATAATGTCCTCTGGCCCAGAGTTTACTTTTTTGCAGCCTGGCCCTTGGGTCACTCTGGGAATCATCCTTCCCAAGCAAACCATTTCCCAAGCTCTGCCGAAGGGTAAGTCTGAGTGGAGTGACAGAAAAATCAGCAGATGCAGTAATGAGCTGGTGTGGTGTCGTGGTTAGAGCATGGGTCTGGAACTCAGGAAACCTGGATTCAAACCCTGACTCCACCATGTAGCTTCCTGGGTCATCTTAGGTCCATCACTTTCTGTTGGCCTAACCCACCTCGCAGCATGGTTGTGCTAGCCAGATGTGTGAGCAGGGAGGGAAAGAACCTCGTATGCCTCATCTTGGCTCTTTGGCAGAAGGGTGGGATGGCAGTGTCATAACTAACAGTTCAGCAACCCTGAATCAAGGAGGCTACATGGGATACCCAGACCATAGACAACATGGAGCCAAAGTCATCCAAGAGCCCCAGTTGCTTCAGTTAACTATAACCTGAGTCCATCTGCCATCCTGAGACCCAAGCATTTTGGCTGTCTTATTTAAAGTAACAGAAGCAGGAAAGAAGACTAAATATCTTTAACATGAAATAAATCCTTTGTGTGGCCCATGAAACGAAAGCAGAGGAAGGCACCTTGGGTGGCAGTATTTGTTCCACAGTCACATCAAGGTGGCTGCGCTTCCCATGGAGGGAGAAGTGATGCGGACTGTATGAAATGGAGAGGGGAGTTCTGTTTAGTCTCTCCAGCGCCTGCCCATTCATAAGTCACCAACGTCTTATTTTTTTGGGTGGTTGTTAATTCAAAACTCAAAACAGCTTCTCAGTAATTGTGTGTATGTGTGTGTGTGTGTGTATCTGGTCAGTCCAAGTCCAGATTCTGCTGGCTTCTTGCAGTCATTTGCTTTCCCCCCCCTCTTGTCCACATCTGTTTCTCAGACTCATTACCTTTCTGTTGTTATGTTCATTAAAAAGAAGGGAGGTTGTGGGTTCTGCTCCATCCCACAAATCCATTTTTAATCCCTCTGTGTTATTAAAATCTCTTGAAATGCCTGCCACACAGGCACAGAGAAAACTATTTCTGCCGGGTCAGATGCTTTGTCAATTCAAGTCCCACAGCTACCCATTCCAGAGATGGGAGGAGTTACTTCTTCTGGACTACATATCCTAGAACACACCAGCCGTGTATGGCCAGCGGGAATCTCAGTTAGAAGGCTGTCCCATACATTCTTACTGTCTGCACGGCTTAACCAGAGATGTCAGAGTCATTGGCTCAGGATGCAGCTGGTTCCAGGTTCAATCCCCAGCGTCTCCATGTTGCATCTTGGGAATGTGGGTATTAATGCTAATGCGTTGGCATTCAGTTCATTTTAAATAGCTAGGAGAAGGCAGTAAAGTCAATTATTTGTTCATTTGATTCATTTTTAATTACTTGTGTTTGTTATGGTATTAATCTATCATAAATGCATTCTTTATCATTTTTATAAAACCAATTAGAATTTTTAAAAATGCCCACCAGTGTCCTAGAATTATCCCTCATGTTATGGAATTTAACCTGTGTAAAACAAGCTGGAGGCATTTAGGAGAATACAGTATTGGACAGCCATCTGTCAGATTTGCATTGATTTGGATTTCTGCCTTGAGCGGGAGGTTGAACTCAATGGCCTTATAGGCCCCTTCCAACTCTTTCAGTCTATAATTCTATGATTACTCATTACTCAAAGTTAGCATCACTGGCATTTATCAATTACAGTGATAATTTTTCAAGTGATTGCTGAAATTATTAATGAACTGGGAGTAATGAATTAGTTTTAAGTGAATTATTCACAGCCTCTCCAAAACCCGAGTCTGCACACATATGCAGAATAGGAGAAACACCTTGAAGAAGCCAGACCCTTAGAGAGCCACAGTGTCACGAGTGGGCCACAGGACAGAGTTTGAGTGCAAGCCAAGTCCTCTGGGTGAGGCCCAAAGAGTATTCAAGATTAGAGGGCAAGCCAGGTGTCAGAACTAAAGAGTGCAAGCAACCAGATTCTGGGTAATTCAGGGGGAGGTGGCTGTTCAAGCATAATTCCATTAGGATCAGAAGAGGCCTTCTTATACTTCCTCCAGCCTAGGGAGACCCAAGGGCTAGCCCAAGTGGGCAGAGCCAGCTGGGAAGCTGTAGTGGGAGAGCTCACCATATTAAGACGCTGTAAGGAGACAACAGGACAACGGTGAGCAGTTCTCAGCATCCTTTGGGTCAGCGTCAACAGTACTGTGCTACCTGAACAAGCGGTACAATGCACCAACACTCACCTTCTTAGGACTTTTTGGAGCTGGACTGTGTCAGAAAAGGCATGTGGGTTGTCAGGGAGTGGGTGGTGGTGTGCTGAAGTGGTAAAGCAAGGTGGGTTTGTCCGAGTTTTCTCTGCCGTGAAGTGGAGTGTCACAGACATGCAATGCTGGCAGATTGATGGAGGAAAGCTCTCTAGGCAGCTGGCCCTCTCTCCCTTAGCCAGCCTCGTGGTTTCAGGTGCAACAGAGGATACAGTCCCGTTGCTTGTGTTGATGCAAGATTCAGCTGGCACTCCACTCATTTTTTGTTCCTGGGCTGGAAAGAAGATAGCATTTTGTTCTTTGCTTCAGGCAGCAACTGCCGTGGGGTGGCCTGGTTTAATCCTCTTGTTTACCTGCCAAGATATGATGGAGGCTCTCAAAGGTCCAATGAAAGGACAGCTCTGCACACACTTTCTGCAACATGCCCTGCAAACCAGGCCAGAAGGACACTTTTCAAGGATGCAACGGCCTCTTCCTTGAAGTGTCTATTTCTGTGAAGGGGACGGGAATCTGTCCATCTCCTTCCTGCTCTCCTAAATCATCTCTTCCCATCCAGCCTATCCACAATCCCAAACTGGGCTTTTACCCAGACCTGTGGGTTGTGGTGGGATTAATTGAATCAATAAACATCAGTTTATGTTCCAGTTTAGTGGTGTGATCAGCTATCAGATTCACAGTGCTAAAATAACATTTTGTTAGGCCACTTCATTGCAAAGTTTTTGAAGGCGCAGAAGAGATCTGAAATCCCTGGAGGAACTTGACTTGCTAAACAGAGCAAGCAGATTTTTTTTTTTTTAGGTGAAGCAAGGAGAAATGCTTTTTCTGTCCTTTTGAAACCTCTTCATTTTGCAGAAATACAGTACCGTATGTATTTTTCAAGATCCTGCTAGATGACTAGTCAAAGAAAACCTGGGTGATACTTAATGGTGCTTCTATAAATGGGAACCCTATTCCAGCATTATCAGAAGGGTGAGGATGGGGGTATGTTTGCACATAAGCCCCATCCCTCACATCTCAGCCATCTCAGAAGTCCCGCAGAGTTTCGTGTGTTCAACTGAGTGTACCTACAGTGTTTTCGGAGATCAGGTCGATCTTGACTTTAGATCAGGGATGGCCAGCTTCTGTGCCTCTACGGACCCTTCTCTTCTCTAGCCAGTGGTTTGTGTTTTCACTCACAGAGACAGAGTGCTGAGACTCAGTGATAAGGTCTGCACACACACTCATCTTGCCGCATGCATGTCACAGTTGTGCAACAGATGAGCTTGGACAAAGCAGCAAATGCAGGAAGGCAACTTTACCGGTTCCATACTTGCCATGAGTATTTCTCCCACTGGTAGGTCTCAGTATTCGGACTGACAGATAGGAAAGCGTCATAATCCCAAGCTATTCAGGGCTTTCAGTGTTACCACTGGTTAGACTTGTCAGTTGATCATCTGTGGTTTAGATGTAGAGGGGTAGCTTGTAGGCCTCTGTGGCACGCAGCTCTTCTCAACCCGAGCCAATATGGCCAGTGGTGAGGGAATGATGGGAACCATTTGGTGCCAGGGAGAAAGAAAGAGGGTGCTTGACAATAATTTGTTTCCTGGCTCTGGTGAATCAAGCTTATGTTCCTCCTGTGAAATTACGCTCTTGGTCATGTCAGAGTGCAATTAAATGTTTGCAAATGTCTTTTCCATGTCACTTGCCAAGCTGGTTGCCTTCCTGGGTTTGTGGGGAGATGCATCTAGGAGGCATCCATCCTCTCCCTTCTGCAGGAGCAGAGCAAGGTCCCTGAGAGCACTGGGCCAGATGTCCCGTTGGCTTGAGGTTGAAGCTTTTTTGAGAGCATCTGCAGTGGTCCTCGCCTGGTGTCGATTGGGCAGTCTTGGAGGGAAAACAATACTTGGCAAATTGCGACACACACCATTGTTAAGCATCTGTCCCACATATCAGTCGCTGTGTGTAAATGTTGACTCTCCCTCTAGCCCCTCAGGGCATGTTTGCGTTGAGGTGGATGCCGTATTTATTGTGGGAAGGGTTACAAAATCTGTTCCTAATTGTATACCAAAGCCCTTGGTGCCACAGAGACTAGGAGACATTCAAGTCTACCCCTTGTGTAACGACCAAGTGTGGCAGGTAACCACAAGCCGTGGGTTTGGCTGTCTCTTCCTCAGAACTGGATAACAACACTTTCTTGCTTCCCCTTCAACACTCTCCCCCAGCAAGTTTAAATATCGGTTTTGCTTGGCCAGTGTGGATGCTGGCAAAGAAACATATTTTTTCCCTCTTACCAAGATCTTAATCTCTTTAATCTTGGCAACTTCCTCTCTACAAGTCCCTGCTGTTGAAATCCAAGCGGATTCATGGTGCGTTGGGGTTGAGTGGGTGGGTGGCAACTGAAGTGTAGCTTGAATTCCGACCCTGTGTACATTTCTGGCCAGTGCGAGGAAGGAAAAGCTAGATGTCAGAATTTAGGGTTGCTTTGCCCACAGGATAATAGCAAAGCACGAACATGGGTTGCTACAAGCCGTTGTAATTTGGGAAGTCAGATGTGCTGCTTCAGCACTTCCGTTTCCTCCAATCCATATGTACAAAGGGCTGAAAACTCTGAATATTCCCATGTTGGTTCTTGATGGCTTCCCACAGGGCTTGCAAGACACTTCTCAAGGCTGGCCTGTGCATAGACTGAGGGGGCAGGACCAGAAGATGGCAAGTTTGAACTCTGGCCAAGGCCTGAAGAGGAGTAGAGGTTCTTGCCTTTACACAGTTACCAGCCCCCCTTTGCTCCAGCCAAAGGTAATTCCCCATATTCATGTCCCACCTCTTTGAGGTGTGGGTAGCCCATTGAAGGTGACAGGTCTGAGCCCCCCCCCCCCTCCAAATCCAGGAACCAGCACTGGCTGGGTTGAAAGTCCTATCTCAAGTGGCACACCTGGTGACAAGGTCTATATAAAGGAGATGATTTGGGGGGTAAAGAGGTGCCAAAAGAGGTCATTGCTGGGCCATATGCTCAGGGACAGGGCTGGTCAAACTATGGCCCTCCAGAGACAATTGAACTCAAGTTCTCATGTGCCCCAGCCAGCCTAGCTCAAAGCCCTGTCACAGAGAGAGAGGATGGCTGTCAAGACAGGAGATGAGCCTTGGGAACGGCTGCTCCCTTCGATGGCTTTCGTTCTCAGTCCAGCTCTCTCTGTATGTGCCTATACATGCCTATATAATTTCCAAAGGGATAGCCTTGCTAGCCTCCTGCAGCCAAAACAATACAGAGACCTGTGGCACCTTAAGACCAAACACATTTATTCTACCTTGCTCTTATGTGGGCTGTAGACAGAGAGATCAGAAGGAAATTAAATGCAGGAGGTACAGACAAGTGACAATGACATAATCAAGGCTGGTCCTTCACCAGACCACAGCCGGTAACACAAACATCCTAGGTAAGCCTCTGACCTCACCGTTTGTCTACAGTCCCTTCCTAACTGTGCTTCCTATAGGTGGGCCTCAGCTTCTGGCTAACTCTCTGTGCATCTAATCTTGAGTCCACAAAAACTTGAGTTGTGATAGATGTGTTAAGCTTTGATGCCATAGTACTCTTTGTTATATCTCTCTAAATGCATGTATCACATTAAAAATAAAATGCCTCAAGACAGAACAGCAGACAATGAATATCAAAAATATTTCGTCCTTGATTTAATGCCGGTGAGTGAATCCCTCACCCCCCAACACCTCTCTTCCCTTTTCCCACCTCTGCTGCTGTCTTTCTCATAATTTCCTCCTTAAGTATTTGTTGGTTTTCTTATTTAGTAACTTGTCCAAGCCGTGGAGTGGGTGGGATGGAGGGAGGGTTGGGGAGAGGGAGACACACAGCCTTTCTGAGGGCAGGCAGGAAGCTGGCAGCGAAGCAGTTAAACATTTTAGCACGCAAGCGGCCAGCAGGAGTTGGTGCTTTGGAGTAACGGGGGACGCCAGGCTGTCTCTAAACTTTCTGGCCCTCCCCGAGTGCCTAGATGAAGGAAGAGCCCTCCATAAATCACTGGAGATTAGAGTCGCTGCTCCTCCAACTCGGCAGGCCTGTGCTGCTTAACGTCAAAGCCTCACGTATTACTTTAACAGCACTCCTTTTCTTTATTAAATCCACTTTGGAAAAAAAAAAGGAAAGAAAGACGAGAAAAAAAGAAAAGGAAAGAAAATGATGATCTTTCCAGTAAATGGGGAGGAGGCCTGAAAGGATTTAGAAGGTATCTGTTAGGTTACATTACAGAGACTAATAATCGTTCAGGGAGTAGGTAACATTTTTTTGCACCATTTCAGAAAATAAACTGAAGACAAAGATTCTAGAGTGTATTCTTTTTTCCAAAAAAATTTTTTGCCACGCAGTGAATTTTTACAAAGCCCAGAAGCAGCCTCTCTCCTGAGTATGTTTTTAAAGGGTTGATAATGGTTCAGGACTGCTTTTGTTTTCCTTATCCTATGCACATATTCTTTTGCTGCCCCTTGGCACTCTCTCTCAATAGGTCTTCCAGTTTTTTAAAACGCTACAAAGCCTGCTAAACCTATTTGATTATAGGTTACAGCACATACATCACAAAGCTGCAACCCCACTTTCAAACCACAGTCACCTCTCCAACAAACAAAACATAGAGGTTTAGTTGACAATTCTTTTTTACTTTCTGCTTTCAACTCCGAACCAGCAAAATACTCGAAAGGTGCACTAAGTACAAATGCAAGAATAGGCAATACCTTTATAGGCCACTAATAAAAAATAAAAAATCATACAATATACAAGGTTTGGTCGGTAAATCCCACTTATTTCAGTGGTTCACTAAGGGAAGCGATGTTGTTGTTTTAATCTTTGCACAGTTTTCAGCATCTGGCACATCCTACCTGAGGTTGAACGTTTGGCAGATGTTCAAAAATCCAAAAGTGATTTCCCCGCAAACGTCAACAGTCACCTGGATGAGATTGTCAGCATTTGCCAGCGAACGTACATTAAGAAATGGCCATTGACATCCTAAGAAAATGACTCTGGGCCATTTTCTTGGGGTGTTGCTTAAATTTGCTAGGCTGCCTGTGGAGGGTGGACTCTGTCGTTGTTATGAGGATACAGTGGGCAGGAGAGTGATGTACCCTGCTTTAAGCTCCTTGCCAGAAAGGCAAAATGCAAAAGTAATAAATAAACAATTATAGTAAATTTCTTTTGATTTATCCCTACCCAGCCATACATACCATGTTCTAAAATGATCTGATTAAAAGAAACCCAGGAGTTTAATTTGCCATGCATACATAAGAGGTCTTTGAAGGTCAATTAGGAAATGACTCCTTGCTTGCAAATGTATTGGAATTCTAAATATTTGCGTTTCAAAGGAAGTGTAAAACAGTTTTGCCAAAAGTGTTTAAAGCACCGCCTCCACATCTAAAGGACCCTTTTAGTGTCTGTGAAAAGAAAATATTTTCCTGAGTTTCTGCTGCTTCATTTATAAGGGACAGGGATCCTGTTGCAAGATTTAGCTAAAACCGCATCGGATTTTATGAACAAGTGTTGTCACATTGACGTTTTCTCTTTAGGCCTGACCAGGAATCCATGGCTTTCTTCTTTGTTTTTATTTTCTGCACTCTTAAAAATACAACCTTGAGCACAAACCCAATTAAAGATCCAGGGTTTTAAAATTAACTTGTCTGAGAAGAAACCTACAGTTTTGAATCTGTGATAAAATCCATTTCCTTAGTGTTTTTTTTTTTTTTTTTTGGCCTCAATCCTGTTTGTTTTTTTCTCTTGGTCACAGCTCATTTGAAGCTTTGCTTTTTCATGTGTGTTCCAAAGCTTGGAAATAGTTCACACCTACAAAAATGTGGTGGTTTTTTTTGTTTTGTTTTTTGCAGCTTTGCCAAGGGAAAGATGGACATTGTTTTGCTGCAGATCCCATCCAAAAGCTGAGTGGAAAAGCTAGCTTTCCTGCTCATTTGGGGTCTGAGAAACAGTTTGGAGCGATCGCCTCTGTGGGTGTTTTTAGCCACAAGGAATTGTTCCTCACTGGCTCCTCCCCATCCTTCCATTCCATTTTTGCTTTTTTAATGTTTTTTTTAAAAAGCTGTTTTGAAAAAGCCTGAATACTTTAAGGAACAGGAAGGTGGGAGGTGGGAAGGAGATTAAGTATTGCAAAATTAGGGCAACTGTTTTGAAGCTTGTCTGTGTGACTGTTTTAAGATTAAAGATGGAACGATTAACATTTCACAAGTATGTCAGCTTAGGGAAGGAGGAGAGCTGGTCCTTTGGGGGTGTGATGGTTGGGGTGGGAAGGAAAGAGCAGAAGGTTATCGTAAGAGTGTAAGCAGTGGTCCTGAAGCAGTCTCTGAGACCTACCGTTGCTGTTTTATTAGGAGAGAACAAGTCCATAAAAGGAACAGGACGTTCAATCATAATAGAGCCGGGTGATATGAAAGCAGTTGACAGGCTGGCTTCAAAACCCATTTAAGATCCAGGCAAAAAGTTGCCCCACCTAATACGTTGCAGCTGGTGGAATTGTTTTTGCGGGAGGGAAACTGACCCTTGCGTCCAGCATTTCTGGTTTCTGCGATACAAGGAATATCACCCTTTCAAATATTGGAGGAAAAAGGTTTGGTACGATACACGTATCCTGGCTTGGCTGGGATGTGTGTCTCGCTATCTTCTCCATCTAATTTCTACATTTAGACCAGAAGGCAGAGGAATGTTTCCGAGTGTTTGGAGGTTTGCCGTTGCGGAATAAACTCCCTAAAATAGTCATTGTTGGAGCAAAAGGACTGCTGCAAATTCATAACATGAGTGAGGCCGTTTTCCAGCTTGGGCTGTGGGCTGAGGGGTGAGGTGAGGAAATTGAAAAAGAACTCGTATCCTGTCCCTGAAGGTCAGCACTTAAGATCAGAAGAAAAAGCTTTGCTGGATCCAAGTAAGGCTTTCCCAAATCTAGGCTGGTCACTATGAGAAAGATGGCCCTGGACTCTGATGCAATCCAACTCCGTCAGGGCTCAGGCGTGCATTAGCGACACAGTGAGTACTCTGTTGGAGCAGCAGACCAAGAAATCCTGTCTCTCAATCGGATCAAAATCCACCCTGGCTGGGTTCCCTAGGTGGCCCATTTCTTTTCCCAAAATACCCTAATTTAGTTGTTTCTCAGCTTTTGTACGGTGCCCCCCCCCCCCCCGCATCCCGGCATTCTAAAATGTTGAAATGCTTTTCCTAAAGCTGGTTCCTACTATTCTTCACCCCACCTTTTTGCCCTTGGCTTTTCCCACCCCTAGTTTATAGCTCCCAAGATCTCCTCTGAGGTGGAATTCAGCCCTCAAGCTAAAACAGATCTCACACTCTGGAGCAGGGCTCAAAGGCAAAAGCATACTCTCATTGTTGCTTCTCGGCAACTTGTATCAAGGATGGCACCTGAGCTGGAGCTTCCGCACAGCCATTGATAAAACTCTTCTTCATGAATTCACTGGATTCCCTCTTCAGAGCACATAAGTCACTGATCAACATAATATCATGTGGCAGCAAGTTCCACTGACTGATTAGATCCTGTATAAAAATGTCCCTTCCTTTGTCCCGAATCTCCTGCCAAACAATTCCATTCGGTAAAACTGAGAATCCTGGCACTACAGCAGCGGAAGAAAATTGTTTCTCTGGCCTGGACGTAGAATAAGGATTTTTCCATCTCCTTCAATATGATCCTCCTAACCAGAGATGCCTGACATTGAATCTGCTGGGACCTGCTGCATGTAAAGCAGGGACATGATTCGAAGCACTCTTGATTAGCCCGTACAAATGGTTAGTTCACACCAAAATAGAGTTGTGGGTGGTGTTATCTGAGGCGACAACCCTGTGATGTATTTAATGGGTTGTGGCATTGAAAAGGATGATGGAGAACCCCCTCCTCTATTTTCATTTACTCTGTCATTTTAGGTTTTTTTAGTATGTTTTTCTATTGATGCATCACTATTCTAGATAAATGAGATACATTGGCGCTATTATGTGTACAATGTTAGGGAGATACGTTGGTATTTTTCTGTGTCACTTACTTTATTTAACAAAAAGGAAGAAAAAGTTGCCATCATCCACTGGATGGTGGCTGCAGGGAAAGGTGGGAAAGATGGCAGGAAGGAGTGTCATTAATTGAAAGGAGGACAAATTGGAGCAATCCAAAAACCTGTCTAGACCCTTCTCATGGGAGAAAAAAACATTGATTAGTGTAGAACAGAAAGATCACTCAAGTGAGAGATAAAACAGATCACACTAAAGGTAAGAACTTTTGAAGCACAAACCAGAGCACCCCAACATCCCCCATCTGGACGTGCCCTGACATCTCTTTCTCCTACCTATTTAAAAAGTACTGGTTTGCTTTTTAAGTGCTCAGAAAGCCACATTTTTATTTTTACCGACTTCTATGCAGCTCTCTTGTTTCGGTCATCGGGAATTCAAGCAATTTAAGCAAGAAGAGTGGAGTTGAACACAAGGGTACTGTCTGTCATCCCACCAAACAAGATACTTTGGGGGATTATAGACCAATTTCACACTTAATATAGGCATGACCACCATAGTGAGGGGGAGCATACATCAGGGAGAATAAGCCGGAACCTTTATTTGCCACTAAACCTTCTGAGGGGTAATATTCTAATCAGCTGGCTGAAATGGGATATCTGGAAAATGAACTCATTTTTAAGTAGGTCACAACATCTGTGATTATCTTGTTGGGATTACTAGCCTGATCATACTGTTGGGATCATGTACAGTTTCCTGTAGAACCTTGCCATTCTGTAATGGGCTTGTTGTACTGCACTCGGGATTTTCCAAAGTAGGCCTCCTTCCACAATGAGGTCTGTGGTTTGCAGGCTTCCTAAGTACTCTGGGAAGATTCTCCGTAACTCCTCAAGAGGTGATCAGTAAGCAGGAGACAGAATGCCTTAAGAGTTCTGAAGGGCAAGGACGAAAGTATCAGAAGAGTTTTCAAACACCCACAATGGCTTCTCACCCACTTCGGAGCGTGATCCATGATGCTGACATTTACCTTTTAAAGCCCTCTATGGCTTGAGATCTGACTCCAGCACCAGATTAATGGACAAGCTAAGTAAGATACAGTTTTGAGGCCACAGATAACCTGGGGGCTATCATGTGAAGTGGTGTGGGGAGGCTGCGGGCCCGCCTTTTGAATCCTCCCTGGCTCCCAGCTTGCCACATTCAAGCATCCATTTACATAGTCTGAATCCTGTCTGTAAGTACATGGTTTTGAGGACTGTCCAATCCAAGTCTAGTTTCCATATTAAGAACCTTAAGAAGGAAGGCAGAGGTCTTGAAACTGCCCATCTACTGTTGTTAGCACCTGGATAGCAGGCTGAGGGAGCCCTCATCAGGTCTTCCTCACTAGGCTGACACTTACTGTATTTCTATTTAAATCATGATAATCAGTTCCAAATGGGCATCTCTTCATAGAAACTAGTCCTTTCAAATTGTTCTACCAATCTATTTCCACTTCTGTCCTTTTCATTAGGGATGCATTTCCTCTTTCTAAACAACACATTAGGTACTCCCCTTGGTTGTGGTCTTCTTTTGACAGTTTCATTTCCAAACATATTTAACGATTGCCAACAGAATAATTAATTTTGCCAGAGAAGGTGACAGAAGGAGGCGATGAATAAGCAACTGCATTTCTCTGCAACAAAGCTACTGACACTTCGCTCCACCTTGCCCACTCACCCCCTCCCAGTGGTTGTGGAGTGTTGAAATAATACCAGTGTGTCTCTGGGCAAGTCTTAAGGCAGCTGGAGCATGGAAAGGGTTTACTTTGATGGACACACATGCCATTCACTAGGCACCCAAAGGCTTTCCTGGGCCATCGTTTTCCTTAATTGCTGTAACCTTTGCCCTCTCCACTTATCATTCTTAACACACCGCTGGCAAAGTGTTTTCTCTCTGTCTTTTTCTCCCAATATGTTCAAGCTCTTTAACCTAAAAGGGAACTAGAATCCATGCCCCCATTACTCTTTGGTACTCCTTTTCTTCCTCTTGTCTCCCGGATGCTTTTAAAAATAAGGTTACATACCAGTCAAATCATTCATCCTCCTCTAGCATTTTTCCTATGCCTTTTTAAAAATTATTAATCTAGATCATTTCGTAGTGAAGGACGGCTTAAGATATTGGTTGGTTGGCTTAGTAAAGGTATTTGTAAATGGCACCAGCAACAAAATGCTGCAACGTGGAATCAACAAGCCAGCTATGCCCTCTTCCACGATATTGTATTTTGCCACAACCACTCCAGGTTTCTACCTGCACACTGCCTTGGTTGAGCTGTTTGCAGATTGTTTTGTCCTCTTGGCCCTTTTTCTCTACAGATGTTTCATGCTTGCATAAACCTTGGGAGTCCGCCAAGCATGCTGGTGACCTCTTACGTTTCCCAGTGGCCCTCTTAGCTGTGAAAGGGGGTCCTGCCTATCTTTAAATAGGAAAGGAATCGTTATCAGCTGAATGAAGTTACAAAGTAGCTTCCATAAATATAATAAATAAAGGTAATATCAAATATTGGAAATAAAGTCTTGGAAACCACTTTAACTGGGGTGGCATCACCAAGAGGCTGCCATCCCACTTGTCACCCACTTTAACCTGGGACACTGGAAAGTACCATTACAAAAGTTTGTTGGACCTTTCGGTCATTTCATCCTCTGCAGTCTAAAGTATAACGCTGCAGGAATAATTTTATCATATGATCTATCATTGTTTCTCCTGGCCTGGAATCCACAGTTGGATGATTTGCAAGATATCTCACTACTTCTAGGGGCTCTTTAGCCCAAGCAATGGCTCTTCATCTTTTCTTTGTGTTATTTCCACAGGTTTTGTTGTCTTCTTCTTCTTTGTCGTCTTCTTCTTCTTCTTTTTGGCATCTCCCTCCTGGGAGGTAAATGCCGCTTGTCCTCTGGAACACAACAGCTGGTTCTTATGTGCGAAGGCAATCCACAGATTAACTTGACAAATGTATTACCAGTTCATTTCACAAGATTGAGAACCTAAAGGATATTTTTTTTAATAGCGTTTTGACCTTGATCAAGTGCAGCGACGACAACAAAAATCCCGTAAAATGGAAAAGAGGGGGGGAAGTGTCCTCATTCCCACATCTAACCTGTAACTTACATATTGCTCTGCTTCTGTGCAGCTTCAGGTTTGCCTCTGGCAGTCCTTGTCGATTCTGGTGTGAATCTGAGACTGTAGAAACAGAGTCCTTTCTAGTGTGAAGGGTACATTACTCAGTTCCAGGTGCAGTGACGAGAAAGGTGTCAGTGGATAATATTGCATCAACTTTTTCATGAGAACTTTAGAAAATTATTTTTAGAACAAAAGTCTCAAAATCTCCCAGTCAATATGGCTGTTCCAGAGTCCAAAAAAGCAACATCTCTGAGTTCTGAATTTTACAGAAAGCCAGTGCAGTAACACTGTGCTAAAGTCTCAGCCTAGGTCCAGAGAGATCCAGATTCAAGTTCTTGATATGCCTTCACACTTCCTTCCTGATTTAGAAACAGCCAGTTTAATCTCTCTCAGAGGGATGCCGGGATGAAAAAGTGGGGGGCAGGGGGAATATATGTCCCTCAAAATTCCTTGGAGGAAATGCAGGAAACTAATACATTGGACCTTTGGGATAAGATAGCACTGCAAACTTCAATGCTGGAATGAGGAACTGGCAGTTTTCAAAATTTTAAAACTTTAAAGCTTCCTAAATCCAGTTGTGCATTATATGTGCTGGGAGATGCTCATGTGTAACTTGATATACATATATTCATTTTTCACATGGCTGCCTTGAACAACACACTGTTGTGGCAGCATCACAAGCCATAAATAGCAGTTATCTTCACACATCAGCTTGATAGCTAGTGTCCTTTGGTGTAATTCAAGCATCCTTTTAATTCAAAAATATGTTTGTTTAGTCTTGTTATTTTTCAAAACTGAATTTTTCTATCCCACCAATTTCTGCCTTCAGTTTTCTTTGCCATTAATTTTTACCCTATGATTTTCCAGGGAAGTCAAGTCAGTGATCTAGTTTGGTGTGAGATGAGAGGATTCATCAAATTTACATAATCAAATCAGACCGATATTCATCGTCTAGAGGATGAAGATGAAGCTTTGGCCGGGTACAGGATAGTGGCAGCCATTTCCTTGTCAGCAAACACTGGCCGATAAAGAAAACACTCATATATCTGACACGTCGTCAGCTCTGTGTGTTTACTTACAGCTGGTGGGCTGGCTGCTACTGCCACCTCTGCTTTTTCCTTGTTCCAGGAAGAGAGGCTTTGCATTGAGGCTCTTTCGACGCCCTGTCGAGTCAAGTACGGTGGGCTCCACTTGTCTTGGGACAACATTCCTCTGCAAGGGGGTGAGCACTTGTAGGACACTTTCAAAAGCGCACGTTCGTTTAGTGCACAGGGCAGAAACCTCTTGGATGATACTTATTTTCGACTGATAGCAAAAGAATGTGCGCTTGTTCTATTACCGACATCTGGTGGTTTTGGCCTCACATTTGGTCTTCACCTCATCGGTTCTGTGTCAGGGTACGAGAGACTACAGCAATCATAGATAGAGTTCATTTCTTGAGACTGACCTATTAATTTGACCTTCTGCCCTGAACATCACTCTGCCAGTGGACCTCACTGCCCCATGGTGTCTGATAAGAGACAGACTACTGCCCCAGCTGACCATTCCTCTTCTTACCTGCCCAGTGCTCTGGGGGAAGCAATTTTGCACCAGAAAAAAAGGTGAACGAGAAGAAAGTACTTATAGACCCCTGTGATTACTAAAACTTACAAAATTACCCTTTGGACTACAAATCCCTGAACCAGCTTATTGCAATCCTGTGCTATTGTGTACATTGTACAGATGAAGAGAAAAAAACGGTGGTGCAGCAGAAAAGCAGTTTGCTTCATAGGAGAACTGAGATTTGGACCATGGATATCTGGCTGATTCGCTTAAGAATCACCCTATGCCAGGCTATAATTCCCATTATTACTAGAGAGTAAGGCAGAGATGATGTAAGTTGTGACCTTTTAAAGGAGAGAGAGAGACGGCATAGTCTCTGCCAAGCTGATGCACTCCAGATGTTTTGACATACAACTCCCATCATCCTTGGGCATTGGCTGTGGTGGCAGCTGGGCTGCTGAAAGTTATAGTTGAAAACATCTGGAAGGCACCACATTGAAGAAGGTGACTCTCTCTCTCTCTCTCTCTCTCTCTCTTTCTCATATGAAGTTTCAACCTCCTCCTTTCTTTCAGGATGGGGCCTTCCCAAAGTGCCCTGCAGAAATAAAAAACAAAAAGGTGGCAGGATTAATGGCACATGCCCGTTGCTGTGACCTCAGTGCCATTTTGCAACATGGCATCGTCATTACCGCATGTCAAGTTACCGCATACTTTGCACTTGAACATCTGAAGGGGGAAATGGATGGCAAGGCTTTCCAAAAATACCCGCCGGGGTTGGGAAATCAGGCTTCTAAATCAAGAGCGTTACACGGACACTCATCAAGTTTGATGAATCAGGGAAGGTATGGTAGTAATTACTACGAATGTTTCCAAAGAAGCAAGCTCAACCTACATTTTGCAGGGTGAGGCTGCCGCTGCCGCCAACTGAAGCCCTGTTGTCTTCAAAGGTGCCTCCTCGGCTCTTTTTTTTAAAAAAAAAACAGGCTGTTGGTCGCCCTTTGAATGATGAAACGGCACTTTCTGAACTGTATTGCTGAAATGTATTATTTGGCAGGAGAGGAATGCGCTCAGCACACTGATGTATAACGCTGTCAGGGGTCTGTTTTCGATCAACGATTCCTGCTATGCTTATTAAACAGATTTATACAATGAGAGTCTCTAATAACAAAAACCATAACCTTCTTTATTATGGTGTGTTATTTATGATTCTTTAGGCTTTCCCCCACCCCACCCCCAGCTACCTTTGGAAACACACACCCCACTTGTGTTCTCATTATTGTGCATTTTATGAACTGAAAAAGCAACCTTATTTGGGGACTTAAGAAAGTGCCCAAATGCTTTTTTTCCCATCTAACTCTTTTTTTCATCCATCAGTGGGACTGCCGTTCAGTTCTGATCAAGTTGAGCCTGGCGCAAATTTCTGGAGATAAGGAGTGAACGTCCTTGAAAAATTTCAGGGGTGGGGATGGAAATGGGTGTGGTAAACTCACCACTGCTATCAAGAGTTCCTTTTTTCTTTTCCAAAGGCCCCCAGGAACAGCATTTAAGTGATGACATGACAAGGCTTCTGTGGGATTTTTAGAAGAGAAAAAATGGCAACAGGATAGTCACTGTTTTTGCCCCATCGACCCTTGAATTTCATCCCCTCCTCACATTGCCAAAATGTATGCCAACCATTTCAACATGGATGTAAGAAAGGTGGGGGTTTGCACAAACTTCCACTAGAGAAAAGGCACATTTTCTATGTACTTGATATTTCCATTTACATTCTTAGGCCACCGTTATCCAGAAGCTTGAGGTTAGTTATAATATTGCACATACGTCTTTCCCTTCTCAGTGACTGAGCTGACGTGACATCCTAAGATATCTTTGGGCAGGGCCCTTGCATGGAGAATGGGTGCTTTGCCCAGTCATAGAAACTGAGGGGCGGGAGGAGTCCTTGTCTATAAGGAGGAAGAATTGAGGTGATGCTTGAAGAGATAGATGGACTTTTTTTTTTTAATTGTTTTGCCCAGCCAATTTGGAGATTTGCTGGAGCCTATCGGAAGCCGTGTATTGAAACAACATTTCTGAATGGGGAGTTACTGTACAAAGAGAGCAGGCAAGGCCGTCAAGACCTACCATTTGAATGACATGTAGGAGCTCAATAATTCCCTCAGGACGTGTTTTCTCAAGAACAGCTAGTCCTGGGGTTCACTGTGCAGAAGCTGGAGGGAGGGGCAAATACACATAATAAGCAGGGACAGCAATCCCTTGGATAGTGAGAGTCCACACTGCTGGTAAGGATTTACTGGCACAGAACAGAACTTGGGCAAGTTACTTTTTTGGACTACCATCCAGGAATTCTGGGAGTTTTAGCCCCAAAAAGTAAGATTTTGACACTCTGGTTCAAGAATATATGGAAGTAAACATGTAGTACAGACACATACACGCACTCCATACTGCCATGTCTAGCTATAAATACAAATAACAACCTAGAAAGTATATGAGGGGAAGTGCATGGGAGCATGCCAATTTCACCTATTTGTACCAGGTTCCTACAACTGAGGATGGCTGATCTAACCACCTCCTCATAGCTAGTGAGGCCAGATTCTGCCATCACCTCAGGTCACTGATGATTACAAAGCCTCCGTCGGTGACTACGAAACATGTGCCTGATGTAACTCCCCAGACAATACTCCTTCTTCTGTTGGTCAGCACTGGGCCATCTTTACACAAATTTACCATAAATTCATTTCATTATTAATCAGCATAAAAAAAGATTACATGGATAAAGCTTGTGTTCATTTGTATCCTTGGGCTTCAAGGCAATGTCAAGTTCTAATCCTAAATAAGGAAAGTCTTTATTCCCCAAGAAGTTTTACCAGCTTTTTCCTCCTGTCACATTATCTGTTTGAAAGCTCAAAATACCCTCATTTACTAGCTAGCAAGTAAATTTGTTTCTTCCTTCCTTCCTTCCTTCCTTCCTTCCTTGCCTTCCTCACTGCTCTCTGTCTTCAGGCAAACAAGTCACAATACAGCATTTGTGGTCTGGATGGAAATCTATAACAAGAATCACCCATCTTTTTCTGTGCCTTGATTCAGCCTGTGCTGGTTGCTGGCTTGGGATAATGGCCAGCTCCTCAGCCTCAAGTGACCATCTCTGAAATTTTGCTCCTGATAAGAGTCACAACATCATTGGCTTCTCACAAATCTTACCAGAAGGATGCATTCACATGGAGTAGATGCTAAGAGTGTGGACTAGATATAGGCAGTCCCCATCTCAAATCAGATATAGCCATCAGCTCACTAGCTGGATGATCTCAATTAGTCTTTCTGTCTTCTCTCCATCTGAACCTCCCACCTCATTCCATTGAAGATGGAGATAATATATTAATTTATCTTGCAGATGTGTTGCAAAGCTAAGGAGAGGGTCTTTTTTTTTTTTTTTTTTTTGCCTATCGATACCTTCCCTTGGGAAGTATTCTGTTGAAGTCACATACTAGCGGTGACCAGCTCTTGGAAAAGTTACTTTTTGGATTACAGTTCCCAGCGTCCTCAGCCAGCCAAATTATTATGAAGATAACATGGGAGAGTAGCTATGGAGGAAGGCTCCTTGGAGGAAAATAGGAATATAAATATGAATAATACTAGCAGTAGTAGTGATGGAAGACGTATAGTTCAGTGGTTCTGTTTCTCATGTGCAATGAATCAGTGCTAGATGCCCTCCAAATATTGTGCCCTACAACTACCATGTTTCCCCGAAAATAAGACAGGGTCTTATATTAATTTTTGCTCCAAAAAACCCATTAGGGCTTATTTTCAGGAGATGTTTTATTTTTTTCATATACAACAATCTACATTTATTCAAATATAGTCATGTCATCTTCTTCTGGTTGCTGCACAATGCTGCACAATGGTGGAAGGTGGGGTTTCACTTAACTGGGGCTTATTTTTGGGGTAGGGCTTATATTACGAGTATCCTAAAAATCATACTAGGGCTTATTTTCAGGTTAGGTCTTATTTTAGAACAAAAGAAGCTCAGAAGGGCCAGATTTTGCCCCACAACCTGATACCTACCATCTGGAAATCCAGAAGAAACAGGTTTCACCTGAGCTAGTGCCCATTGAACACATTTTTAAGGCTTCTTGGCTGATTGTTCAACAGCAACCAGGAAGCATAAAACCAGGATTGCTTTTGGAAAAATCAGGTTGTTTGGAGCATGTGGCGCAAGCTCAGTTGCTGATGCTGCAAAGATCTTTTCAATTTTTGTTTCCTTTTGGATGTGACTAATGGTCAAAGAATCAAAAGCAATACAAATCTTGATGAATTGGTGGCTTGATTGTTGTAAACTGAAACCTTAGATATGTATGTGTGTATAAAAATGTGGCACTGCCAATGACGTGTCTCTTGGCAATTAATTCCTGGCTGTCTATTACTCAAAAGTGCAAGAGCAGGGAGGGGGGAGGAATAGGTGGAGAAGTTCAGAAGTTTCCTTGAATTTATGTGTCAGCTTTTGAAACGCCTGTTTTTCTGTCTTTCTCAATGATGATAAATTGAATATGTGTAATTAAGAAATTCAAAGATTCCAAAAAGAGAGGTCGGAGCTCGCAGGAAGGGGGTGGTGGAGGGAGATGGCAGCATGGGCAATGAATTACAAGTGTTCTTGGAGTTCATGACTTTGAAAGGTAGAGTCAGGGTTGTTAACGATCTTCTTCACCTTTACCTTTCACTTTGAAAAGGAGGAGGGGGAAAAGGTGAAGGGAAAGCTTTGAAGGACGAAGGATCACAGGACAGTGAGAAATGAAACCTGGATTTAATACTGCAGATGTCAAGGAACAAGGTGCCTGTTTTGCATTTTCACATCACACAGAGGTAGCGAACCCAGTTTGAAAATGATATGTATATTTTTATTATTTGTGTTGTACCAATGATGGGGGTTACCAGCGTCACACTACCAGAAAAATGGGTTCCTGACCCCCAAATAGCTTGCCATGTTTAATTTGACACTAAAAGAACTGCAAAAGTTACTTGACAGGGAAGACTTTAACATTTTAGTGATCACAAGCTTTGTGGGAGGGGAACTACAACTCCACAAATCCACTAACCTGCTTGGACAGTGGCCAGCTAGGGGATTCTGGGAGTTTTCATACAGAAATAATTTCTCTAAGTGCTGAACAAAGGGGAAAGGCAGTGGAAAGACACAAGGAACATGATGAGAGGAAACTATGTCTTCAGCTTGATTTTATCTACTCAAGATGAGCTATGATAGGGTGTGAAGACTGGGAGTCCTCACTAGGGTAGCTAAACCCCTCAAAGCCAAGAGGCTGACAGAAGCCATAACTTTAAGAAATGAAGAATCAGGAGTTAATAGAAGAGCCTCGAGGAAGAAAATCACTGCGTGCGTCAGAGTGGAGCCTGGCTACGCCTGGTGAGAGCCGGTGTCATACAGTGGTGAGAGCATTGGACTGGGGACACAGGACATTCAGATTCTAATTCCCTCTCAGGTGTGAGACTCATTGGGTAACCTTAGTCCAGTCTAAGTTAGAACTGGATATGGAACAACTGATTGGTTCAAAATTGGGAAAGGAGTACGACAAGGCTGCATATTGTCTCCCTACTTATTTAACTTATATGCAGAATACATCATGCGAAAGGCAGGACTGGATGAATCCCAAGCCGGAATTAAGATTGCCGGAAGAAATATCAACAACCTCAGATATGCAGATGATACCACTCTGATGGCAGAAAGTGAGGAGGAATTAAAGAACCTCTTAATGAGGGTGAAAGAGGAGAGTGCAAAAAATGGTCTGAAGCTCAACATCAAAAAAACTAAGATCATGGTCACTGGTCCCATCACCTCCTGGCAAATAGAACGGGAAGATATGGAGGCAGTGACAGATTTTACTTTCTTGGGCTCCATAATCACTGCAGATGGGGACAGCAGCCACGAAATTAAAAGACGCCTGCTTCTTGGGAGGAAAGCGATGACAAACCTAGACAGCATCTTAAAAAGCAGAGACATCACCTTGCCGACAAAGGTCCGCATAGTCAAAGCTATGGTTTTTCCAGTAGTGATGTATGGAAGTGAGAGCTGGACCATCAAGAAGGCTGACCGCCGAAGAATTGATGCTTTTGAATTGTGGTGCTGGAGGAGACTCTTGAGAGTCCCCTGGACTGCAAAAAGAACAAACCTATCCATTTTGAAGGAAATCAACCCTGAGTGCTCACTGGAAGACAGATCCTGAAGCTGAGGCTCCAATACTTTGGCCATCTCATGAGAAGAGAAGACTCCCTGGAAAAGACCCTGATGTTGGGAAAGTGTGAGGGCAAGAGGAGAAGGGGACGACAGAGGACGAGATGGTTGGACAGTGTCATCGAAGCTACCAACATGAATTTGACCCAACTCCGGGAGGCAGTGGAAGACAGGAGGGGCTGGCGTGCTCTGGTCCATGGGGTCACGAAGAGTCGGACACAACTTAACGACTAAACAACAAGTCCAGTCTCTCTCTCTCTCTCTCTGTCTTTCAACCTGCCTCAACAGGTTATCATGAGGATAATATGGGGAGGAGGAGGACTGTACACAAACTCATTATTAGTAGAAAGGAAGGATATGAATGTCAATAGACGAAGAGATAAATAAATAATGGAGTCAGATCTAATAGCCTTAGTTATCCAGCCAAGCAGAAGATACCTTATCTCTTTCTCCTCCTTGATTTTGGCCCCGCAGCATGAGATGTTACACTATTCTTCTGAATGGTTAGAGAAGCAGAATGAGAAAATGGAACTTTCTGGCAACTTCATTCAGATTTGCTTGATTTGTAAAATTCCCAATGGCTTATGCTCCCCTTCACTGATATACATTGCAAAATAGAGTTCCATCAGCATAAATTTAGTTGAGAGCGTATGTAGACACAGGTATTCCTTAAGTCACGCCTAGGGCATGGGATTTTGACCCAGTTGAGTTCTGTTGTGCCACTGTGGTATTGATGGGTTTCTATCAGTCATCTAAGAGGGTGACAGACAAGTAAACTAGTACCTCCAGAATTCTCCCAAGATAAATCAGGCTAGTTCCAGCTTTGCTGAATTTCAGAATCAGGACTGCAATATTCCCTGGCCTTTGGTTCTTAAAAGTGGTGTTTAAAATTATTTTAAAGGAAGATGTTTGTGTTACTGAACAACATTTTGAGGATTCTGATGGACAGAGAAGTGGTTGATATATCCTTTAAATAAATTTTATTATTATTATTATTATTATTATTATTATTATTATTATTATTATTATTATTATTATTATTATTATTATTATTATTATTATTATTATTATTAAAAAACACCAGGCACAGTCAATCAAAACTATAAAAACATTGACTGGTATTATATAACAGATACAAGTTTCAACCAAAAACCTAAGTATCTGTTAAATATCGGCGCAGTATGTATGGTGTTCCTAATATTGCCGGGTTTTGTAGCTCTGATGGTGTTATTTCTGAGATCTGCAACTGCTTATAGTACTGTGTGAAATTTCTTGATATTGTTCCCAAATCCCCGATGATGATGAGGAGGAGGAGGAGGATTAACACAATATTTAGTGGTGTGGGAGGTAGCAAATCCAAACTGGCTATGAGACCACGGGAGAAGGGCAACATCACAGAAGGTTTGCCGAGTGCACTGAAAATCTGATGAGGGAGACTTTTACAACCAATCCACCCTCTTGATTCATGTTCCAACCGTCACCAGTTTTGGGGAAAGCCCAAAAGGACCTTCCAGCCTGCCTCACTTCTGCAAGGGTGTGTCTTGAAACTGACAGTACAGGGTGTGTGTGGCAGAGCCAAGGCTGGCAAAAGCTGGAGCTGAAGGCCTAATGCAGCTCTCATGGTGCACTGTTATGCAACCATCTGCCTTATAATGACATTGGTGAAGGCCAGGATCAACATGAGCAATGGCTTGATGTTCTCTCCTTGCATACGAACAACAAAGGAGCTGGTAGGCCGAGCAAGATGGCCAATCTCCATGGAAGCATAATATGTGTTGCTGAAGAAATTGGCATCATCTGCTGGGCATTGTTTGATGGGATATGAATCCTCAACCCTGGGGCCAAATCTGGGCTTCCTAAGGTCCTAGTCCCCTTTTACCATGACACTAGGTTTTTATGGTTTCCCAGATTTGTATTTATTTATTTATTTGGCTTTTATACTGTCCATCTAGATGAATCTACTCTGGGCGGTTTACAATCCAAAAAAAGCAATAAAATTAAAAACATCAATAAAACAAGCAAACATAATCCGAGATGGAAAAAACCAGGGGAAGAAATTAAGTAAGTAAGTCAGGAGGGAAGTTTTGTAGATTTTCTCCTTCCTGTTACAAAAGGTTAAAATGTCTTGCCTAAGGCAGAGTTTTAAAATCCACAGGAATGTTTAGTTTCACTAACATTGAAATGTGGCCCCAGAAAACCTCTCTAGAGTTGGATTTCAGGCTGAAAGAGGTTGGTTGTTGTGGGTTTTTCGGGCTCTTTGGCCGTGTTCTTCAGAACACGGCCAAAGAGCCCGAAAAACCCACAACAACCATCAGATCCTGGTCGTGAAAGCCTTCAAGAATACACTGAAAGTGGTTCTTCACCCTTGCCTTTGATGCTGATGGCTTTCATGGTAGCATCAACCCAAGCTAGTTGCTAACATTTTCTCTTATGAAAATTAAAATAAATTGTTAATAATATTTTTAAAATAGAATTACCAGCCTGGCTAGTATGGAAGCACTGTTGACATTAGCATAGACGGCACCATCGTACATCCTTTCAAAGTCCAATGGGAAATGCCTTTGCCTCTGGGAAGAGATCTATTTATTCTCAAGCATCTGGCCTTGCACAGCATCACGACACTGTCATGAAACTTCTGTGAGACTGTGTGATGGATTCTCAGATAAAGATATCCTGAACAGGATTCTGTCTACCAAAGAAGCTGCTCTCGCCCATTCAAATGGGTGCCATCCATTCCAGGATATAGTATTGAGAACCCAAATGAAGGTTACAGAAGGAGATTCAAGTCTGCACATTTTACAAGACACTACTGTTGCTGTGGTTTTTACAATTAAACTGGAAACAATTAATTTGAAAACTGAAAAGTGGTTGGCTCTGACTTCTCTTGTATGCACTATAGAGCTAAAACCCACACAGCTAAAACCCACACAGTCTGAGGCCCCCTTGATCGTAGCTTTCATCCAGGGAGCAGATGATCCTCCACCTCACTACTTTATCTTCCCAACAAAACCAAAAATCTTGGAAAAGTTACTTTCTTACACTGTAAAAATGCCCATGCAGATGGCAGGATTTTGGGAGTTGTAATCCAACACAGTAAATTTTCCAGGTTCTGATTCAATACTGGTAGCCATAGGGGCCCAGTGGATTAGAGAAGGACACATGTTTGTGCATGCTCAGCCTCAATCATCTTAAAAGTTTTTGTTTTTTTAAGGAGGTCTAGCTTAGCCTGTGAGCTCAGCTGACAGCATCCAAGCTGTGGGGCAGGTGAGAAACCCAAGCTGAGGTTGCATTGCTTCACAGCAAACCTTAGTGAGACTGAAAAGGTCGTAAGAAGGAAGCACCCTGTCTTTTACCCTGCCTACTTGGGTTCACAACCAGTCTGCCCATTGCCGAACAAGATCACAAAGCTGTATTGCAGCTTGTCAAGATTGCTCTGTACTACAAAGAGGCCTCACTTGAAAAAGAGAGGAAAATAGTTAGACAAATGGCATTTCAAGCTCTGTAGGTTTCCTTGTACAACTTGAAAAGTCATTTCCCATCTGAAGAAACTGATTGATGACTTGGGGAAACAGGGTGTTGTAAAGCAGTGCCAAAGCTCCTAGAGCACAGTTTGGCTGTGGATTGGATCTAAGCTTAATTGCACTTAGCAATGAAATCAGTGAAACTGCACTTTCCAGTGAAATCAATGGGACTTCTGTCTCTCCTGCTTCCCACTGAATGCAGTGGGCCTACTCGAAACATGATTCAGTATAGATTCTTGTCCCATCTCCCCCCCATTCAAAATGAACAATTGAGGGCTCCTTGTCCTTGAGGAGAGAGGAAACATTCTCACCGAAACATGGACTTTTTTTTTTTACTGTGTAGTAACTGAAGCATTTTGCTCATCCTTCAAGTGTAATTTCAAGTCCTTAAAAAGCCACGAGCACTTCTTTATCAATGTCCTCATTCATGCCCATTCATTTTGCACACACTGGTCGTGTTTGCTTTGCCATTGAAATGCTGAAGAAAGGCTAGGGCGATGTCTGCCTCTTTACTGGTATTTTGTTTTGTTTTCATTTTGTTCTTGTTGAAACAACAAGAGCAACAAATAGAGGAATGTGCCTCTGACCTTGGAGACGGATGCAGCAGGGAGGCTGCTAATTGAGAGCTCCACATCCTTCTTCCTTTGTTTCACCTCTTTGACAACCCCAAACTATGACCAGCATCCCAGAAAGACATTTGCTGATGGTGCCCATGATGTTTTCAATTGAACTCAGCCAGAAGCAATCCCAAGCAATAAAAGACTCCATAGAAGGATCGAGGGAAAGATCAGACGCCAGGAAAGCCAGCAATTAACCTATGTGCCCTCACCTCATGGAAGGGTGGCCTGTAGCATTTCAGGATATGCATGATGCCAGCAATTGCTCCCATCCTGTGGATTTGACTGTTCCTCATCTACAAAACTGAACACACTGTTGAGCCATGTACTTAAAGGGCAAGGGGCCTGGATATGGTAGGCATTGCTTGGGTGGGTTGAGCTTTAGGCAATCTTCAGAGGGGATCCAGGAGCCTGAAGTCAAGCCAGAAGACCAGACCTGAAGGCCAAGCACCTCTGGAGCCAAAGGGCAAAGCCAAAGTACACTGGAGTCAGAAAGGTCATTGTTGCTCGTGGCCCAAACGGAAATCAATTTGTTGCCTTTCTTTTCTAAGAGGACCCAGTGACCTTCAGGGATGGGTGGGGCCACTCCAGATAATACTTCACGACTCATGAAGAAGCTTCAGTAGACGATTCTGTAGGTAGGCTACCACATAGAGCAACCAACCACAAAGCCCAGTGCCGCACGTTCTGACTGTGGTGGCTCTTCATAAAAAACAAGGCTCCAGTATTAGAATGATCCGTTCTCTTCAACTTGAGGGTGGGACGATAACACAAAGATGGTGATGACTTCCTTTGGCAATAGAGCAAGAAGAGTTGGAACTATACAGCACTGCTCAGGCTCTTTGGGACAAGGAAGAATATGTGACATCCCGGCTTGATCTCAATGGGAATTCCTTCCTTCAACCACTGCCGAAAGCGACAAGCTCTGTTATCTGAAGGAATCAAGGTTTGTTTCATGTAGCACCTACTTTCTTAAAAATCCTCTCCTCTGTACCACATTTCTGTGTTCTCCCTATCTCTGTTCCCCAGTTTTCTCACTATAACATAATGTTGGATTTGCACAGTGGGACAGAGAGCTTTCTGGTGCTATACAGGTGTCTCAGTACATCTGGTAGAGGAGAGTGGGTGCCATTAGGGTGTGAGAGCACAGTGGGATGGAGGCACTACTTCCTGCTCCTTCACTGTCAGCGCAGAGCTGCAGGCAACAGTCAGAGATGAACCAAGAACCAGCCATTTCAGCAGCAGATCAGAGTCTCAAGTGACAAAGGCAATCGTCAGGACTAAAGGATGAATCAGGAGGTAGCAAACCAGAGGCTAGGACGCAAGGACAAACAATGCAAGAACATAACAGAGCTCAGGAAAACGTCTATGTTGAAACAAGGCTCAACTGGAAGAAAAAGCTCTTTATACACCTTCCAGCCTAGTATGGTCTAGTCTACGGCCTGAAGGCACTTCACTCCCTAGCTGTTGCTTTTGTCTGTAGTTCAGCAATTCACCAGGTACGACAGGGATGTGTCTCTAGGTTGACTCCTGGTCCTTTCTTACTGATATACGTCATTTGAGAGCTTTGTTATTTGGTTTTTTTCTGTTAGTTTTGTACTTTTTTTTTTTTAATGGCTAGCCTATGGTCATAATAAATGAATAAATGAATTGGTAGCCATGAATTTTGCTGGCTCACTCTGACACTAGTGATGGAAAGAATTTCACTGGATTAGAGATACTTGACAAAAGTAGCATTTTTGTGGCTCCTGAGACTCATTTAAAAAAGAAATATATCTCACCTTGAGAATTTGCAGTGCACGTGTCCAAGACTTAAAAGAGAATTTTCTAACAAAGTCTGTATCAAGCTATGCATGCATTGTACAATATGACTGGTTAAACTCTGTACAATTGAAAATGTATACTGAAAGATAATTTGGGCAATCAGGAAAATATATAGCTTAGTAAATGCACACTATAAGAAAATGTGCAAAAATATATACAGATTTCATTACAGCAATTAAAAAAACATTTCATAACCCAATGCGAAAGAAGGATTGGGGGAAATTGCTGGTGATGTAGAAGACTCTTGGAATACACAACTCTTATTCCACATGCTCTCTGCCTATTATAAGAATGGAATTTTCCTAGTATATTTTGCATTTCATTTATTTTTAAAATTTAATCCACTTTAAATCCAAGAAAACATTCATTTCTCTGTCTGAGGAGTTAGCTGATCTGAGGTGTGCTGCTTTCAGTTTGGTAGCCAGATTGCTGGTTTGTGTGTCTTTCCCCTCCCCGTACAGGTTTGACATAGAACGGTCTAGAAACCCCCATGGTGCAGTTGGAAAGGTCTCTATGTGAAAAATCACAGTTGTTTTTCATCAATCATCTTTACTTCTGCTGTACCATTTGGGGGATAATGGTACTGGAGCAACTGTTTTTTTGTTTAGTCTGGGTTTTTCATAAGGATAAGCCGCGAGACCAAAAGAATGGCTTGTAATCTTGGTAGAAAGCCAGTCTTCGCTGAAGGAAAAGACGAGGGGATTGCAAGTAACTAGACATTTCAGAATTAAGGGGTCGGGGGCCATTAAATAGACTTTGTCCTGAAAATAGGTTTTATCCCACCCCAGTGTTATGCATCCATGGATTTCTCTGAATGTCAAACTAATGGAAGTTTCATTCAAGTAACAGGCTTCTCGGCATTCATTTAATCATACTGCGCCCTTTCTCTGTCCCAAGACAAAATATCTTGTATCTTCACGGAGTGTGTTCTGTAATGCTGGGCTGAACTTTTGAACTGTTGAAAGTTTAGACCAAATTAAGGGAAGTGGTTTGGAGTCAGAAGAATCTCTCCTCTTTTGAGTGTTGGGGTAGGTGCCCATATGTTTTTCTGGATGGGGGTGACATTTATGGGAGCTCTTGCAGTTCCAGTGAATTGAAGCCTCCTTGTCTCAATTCTCTCAACCAACTGTTTGGAGTCCTAAAGTCTTTCCACCCTCTGTAACTCTACGTACCCTGTGAATCAGGGCATCCTTCCCAATCTAGAAATTGCTACTCAGAAGGGTAAATTTTCCAAACTCTGGAACGACGAAATGGTGCTAGGTTCAACACTGTTTCATTAAATGTTTCCACTTTTCTTGTTCCATTTCCAGTCACGCGTCAGAATTGCCAAGAAACCAAATCAAGGGCAATGCTAAGCAGTTTATATAATATATGATTCATTTCAGTGCACTTTATGAAAATAGGCAAAAATCAGTCTAGTAGAACAGTGGTTCCCAACCTAGGATAACGCAGGTAGGTGTTCTTGGACTGCAATTCCCAGAAGCCTTCACCATCAGCTGTGTTGGCTCGGGTTTCTGGGAATTGCAGTTTAAGAACACGTGGGCAACCACTGATGATCGAAATCTGTCTGAGACCACCATAAAAAATCTCAGAGCCCTGCAACAATGGAAGGAATTCTTGAAGTCTTATTTAACATACAAAGACAAAACAGTCAGGGTTGTTGATTTGAATCTTACCCTTGTCTGCACTAGATCTGCACTAGACAGTCATGGCCCGGATCCCTTCTGAGCCCTGACAGTCCCCCAACCAACTGCTGCTACCACTGGGGGAGATAAATCTGCCACATTTCCCTGACATACAATATTTGTGTGTGAAAGGCAATAGGCAATGTGGTGTAGTGGCTCAGACGCTTGTGTAGGACTCTGGAGACTCAGGTTTAAATTTCCACTTGGACTCAGAATGAGCTCCAACCAGTTGTATGTTCTCAACCTGACCTATTGTACCTCACAAGATTTTTGTGAGGAGAAAGTAGGGGGGAGGTGGGCCAATAATTCTGCCTTGCAAGAAAGGAGGGAAATAAGCGTCGTAAACAGATAAAAAAATAAATCAAGAAAGACTTCCATTTTTTTCTGGGAAGTCTATTTGCTTCTTAACATGTTTGCCAAAGAGACAATCACCTGATTTAAAAAAAAATGCAATGGTTTTGATTGGTTTTAATGGAAATACCACTGTGGGTGGTAATGACATGTTAAAATGGACTTGTGTTTTCCCCCCTTTGAATGGAACATTTGCTTGGCTTAAGAGGTTTATTCAATTATCAGTTTAAACCATCCCTTATATTTTGTCATTTGGCAGAGCAGCTTCTCGTGCGTTTAATAGTTTTATGCATTTAACGTTTAGTCCCTTAAGTGGACTCTGATGGATGGGACTCGGCTGCTTCCTCAAGACAGCAGCGGGACTGAATATAGGGAGTTGTTGGGATGAAGGAGCCCACAAAGGGAGGCAGTGATTCTTGACATGGAGGGGGCCAATGTTTGCATCCAGCTGATTTCCTTGATCTGCATTCACAAAGGTTCCTGTTCTCTTATCTGGCATTACCTGTTGGGTTGTGGCTAGTTGTTGTAGCTACTCGGAAGAAAGAAGGTAGAAATCTCAGGTAACTGCTTTGGGGGGGTGGACTGTGAAATCTCCTCAAGTGGCCAAAAGCCTCTCTATTTAAGTAAAGCGGATCCTATGTTGGCAAAGGATTCTAGAAAACTAACCTTTCCCAGCTCTGAGGTGAATGGCATCTTGAATTTTATATTATTCTTGACTAGACAGACCACCAAAAGTCTCCAGAAATATTTACCATTAAATTCAGTGACTTGTTTTTAAAAATCAGGCTGTCTCTTTTTTTGGATTCTTCTTGTCGAACTTCATACAGAATGGCAATGATTCATATAAACACCATGTGAAATGCATAAACAAAGCTATATAAAAAGTGAGTATTCTGATGTGCCAAGAGTTTAAAGAATGTCCAAGAGAAAGAGAGGACCAAGTAAAGAAAGAATATTTCTGTGAGTCCTGTTCAAAAGTTTAAACTGTGATCTAGAAGTCTTTTTAGACAATACAAGGACTAAGGATGCGGACCACGTTCTTGTTCCATAAGGAAACAAGAACAGTTTTTGTGCAAGTATGCAGCTTGTGCAAAACGAGGATTGCACCTGCTTTGTTGCATGGACTTTAAGGACTGAAAGCATTAGAGGGGTTCTTTGTGTGTTTTTGAACTTCGGTTAGTTGTTCTGTGCTTCCTGTTAGTATGCTTTGCTTCTCAAATGGAAACAATGCTTGTTTACAACTCACCAATGTGCCACCTGGCTATTGCTGCTGCTGGTTGTGTGTGTGTAACAGATTTGCTACCTTGTTTCGATGCGACTTCTAGACATACATGGATGCAAGAAAGCACACATGCGCACATACTGTTCTATGTGATCATGTGAACCTTTAGCCTAGCAGGAGTTGCGACAGCTTTCCTGTAGACTCCCACTCTTGAGTGCTGTAGTAGCCCATTGTCCATGATCATTTGCTAATGGGACTAATCTTCATCTTCCTCAAAATGCTGATGGGTGCATCCATCAGTTGGGTTATACCAGGTGGTCTCCTGCAAGCACTCTGTGCGGTAGGCGAAACAGCCACATTCCGTCAGGCGTTGCCTTTAGAACAGAGCGCTGGCTTGCGAATGTGTGGTTTCCAGCCAAACACGACCACCTGCGAGCCGATGCTGGTGTTAGCAGTTTTTGCCTTGCCATAATTTAAATCCAGCTGGCTTATTCTTTTGAAGTCCGTTCCCTGACATTAAATGTTAACTGTAATTTCTTTTGGCCCAAGATGGGAGTAGTGCATTTTTTCCTGTCTGCATGATAATCATGGCCATGCTTGGGCCAGCTCTGCTCAACTATGGCTTGACCTATGGTTTCAAATAGTTTGTGTTCTCCATAACTTCCTTCAGAACAGCTCAAAACAAAAATATGCATTCCAGGTGTGACATCTTAAATAAATGGGGAATTTGGGTTATATTGCAAAATTTAAGCCGAGCCAGTCTATATATCACAGAAAATGAGATGGGAGAGACTGGGCTGTACCAGTGCAAACTAATTTTTAACATTTCTAGTGTATCTACCCCGTCTAGTGTGCCAACACTTATGTCCCAGACCTAACCCCCAATGTGTCCAGTTTAAAACGGAGTGGAAGATGTATGGTGTGTGGGTTGCATGAGGCCCTCCCCATCTTTTACCCCTTCCAGTTTGCTGTGGTACTGGTGACAGAAAAGCACAGTATTGCCTCTGGAACAGAACATGAGGGAAGCATGCACCTTGTTTTCAAGGCAGTGCAGCCTACCAGAAGGCTTCTGAAAGGGCAATTCAGCTTAAAAACAAAGTGCGTGGATGTTCCCTACATGCCTTGTTTCAAAGAGGAAATGTGGAACAGTCTCGAGGAGAGGCCCTAGTAGGATGAAAAGTACCCAGCACAAATTTTAAAAGTCAGGTAGTAGATTATGTCAAGAAAACCTTCCTGCTTGAAGCTCCCAAAGGCATCTGGAGACGGGAGTCGGCACTCTGGGATAGACAGGTAGAGCCTGAGAATGTTATGTTGTTGAACTAAAACTCTAAAACCCACCCACTGCTGCTCTAATGGCCATTCTGGTTGGGAATGAAAATTGTGGTCCAGAAAAAGCTGCTCCCCCAAGCCCAGAGCAGACAGATAAATGATCTAACTTGGTGTTATGATTCTTGGGCTGACGCTGCAAAACTGCCTTGCCTTGCCTTCTCGGGCTGGCTTTTGCCCCTCTGGAGGTATTTCTGTTAGCATTGTTTTGACATGTGCTCACTCGCTCTCTCGCTCTCTGAGTGCATCAGTGATGGAAGGGGCGTTGTGACCAATTGAACTGGATCTCCCCAGGGGAAGCTAATATTAGATATACAGCCCACTTCTTGTAAGGCCATTGTACAACTCTGGCCCACTTTTGCATTGGGTTTGGGAAGAGGGAGAATGCATTACCATTCTTCTGGGATCAGTAGAAAGAATAATTAAATCTACTTATGTATTCCAAGGCCAGAATGTTGACACTACTTTTTCATATTGTCTCTGCGACTAAGCAGTGTAATTAAATAATATGTCAGAGGTATTGATCATACAGTTCTAAATTTGTGTGATATATCACCAAGGCCTTTCGTTATTGGAAGGTAACATGTTATTTATTTATTTATTTATTTTTAAAAACTGGCATGCCATCTGTCTTGCAGCATTTATCTTGGGGCCTGCAATGGGTTTTCCTTCTAATAAGCCACAAATTTTGATGAGTTGTCATTTTTTGTCAGTCAGTGGAGCAATATTTTTCTTCTCACCCACCCTCAGCCTCAGCCTCAGCCCCCTTTCGAGTCTAAAGATTAGAGAAAAATAAAAATGGATGTGTATAATTTGATTAGGCTTTTAAACAACATACAGTTTCTGTTATATTTTAAGCCTACAAGGAGGGGGCATTCTGATTCTTTTTACACCGTCATGTCAGGAGGATTAAAAAACCAGATAATGAACAATAGTTCTATCTAAGTTTTACCTTTTCTGGGTAGTCCACATACAACAGGACTGTGAGTAGATGAATAGTCAAGTATCTTAGGAATGACTGGTCAACTTGATTGATCAATTATTTGCTTTTTAACCAATTACTTGATTGAATGCAAATAAATTTGTCATCTTATTGAGTTGTAGCCAGAGTTAGTTATATTTAGACAGATCCACTGAAAGATATGGGAGTTAAGCTAGTTGTGATTTATGTAAGTACAACTTATTTCATTGGTTCTGCTACAGTTACTGTATGCCTTGGTTCCACCCAAGAAAGCCTTGGTATAGGTACTTTTTAAAAATATTGTTGGAATAGGCAGTTATTTCTTTCCCTAAAATTCCTTTAATTTCATCACACACTCCGTAGTAGTGTTCCAGACCTACCCTGTTTCCCCGAAAATAAGACCTAACCTGAAAATAAGCCCTAGTATGATTTTTCAGGATGCTTGTAATATAAGCCCTACCCCAAAAATAAGCCCTAGTTAAGTGAAACCCTGCCCTCCACCCTTGTGCAGCAACCAGAAGATGACATGAGTGTATTTGAATAAATGTAGATGGTTGTACATGAAAAAATAAAACATCCCCTGAAAATAAGCCCTAATGCTTTTTTTGGAGCAAAAATTAATATAAGACCCTGTCTTATTTTTGGGGAAACACAGTATGTATAGCCTACAAAAGATGGACTGAGAACCCTAAAGGGATAAAAGAAGAAGAGATGTCACAACTAGAGTATTGGACTGGGAGTTGCTGGCTCCAGGTTCAAGTTCCTTCCAGCTGTGTCACAAAATCCTTGGGTGCCCTTGAGCCAGTAGTCACTCACTCACTCTCAGCCTAACATGACTGAAAGACTGTAGTGAGCATAAATGTGGAGAACCATGTGTGTGGTCTTGAACTTGCTGATGGAGGGAATGGACTATGAAGGTAACTAAGAAATAAAATAAATAAAAGCAGGCAGGAGAAAGGGGGACACCATACCACCGTTTAAATCCCTCCCTCCCAGAGAGTTGCATTTATACCTGAGCAGACCATTTCTCCTTCTAGCTCGCTGAGTGTTGTTTCCTGTGACTGGAAGCTGCCTTCCCTCTTCCCATGCAGAAAAGAACCTTTTCCCATCACCTGTTCTAACCCTTTAAACTGGAGGGATTGAGCCAGGAATTGAACCTGAGACCTTTTGTAAGGAAAGCGAGGGCTCTGCCACTAAGCTGTGGTTTTGTTGCTTTGCAAGGCAGGAAAAGGACTAGTATCACAACTGTGGCATCGTGTCTCCTTTCTCTCCTGCTGATGAAGAAGCTGCAGCTAACACACTTAAAGACCCTTCTCATAATTGTTAATTTCATCTCTAATGTCAGTTAAAATGCTCTAAACAAAATTACTTCTGAACAAACACATACTTGACTCAGTTCCCTGCCATTGAGAATCTGCTGTCATCCGGGGCTCACTTAATCAACTGAAGTTGTAGTGCATTAATCTAGCAATTAAGCTAGTAAAACAGAGTGTACTAATAATAAGAGCAAAATGTAAGAATGCCATGACACATCTGGATGCACACAAAGCTAAATTAGACAGGAATGTAGCAGCCATGATTCTTTCTGTTTGCCCTGCCCATATCTAAAATAGAGACCGAGTAATGGGAGCTTTTAATGTCAGAAACAAAGCATGGATAGTTACTTTAAAATGAATTAGTTACTATTACTCTTCCAAGCCCCCAAAATAATTTGTTACCATACAATTTTTTAAAAAAACACTATTTCAACTCTTTCTTATTATTCAAAAAATATATAACTAAATAAGTTATTTTAGTTATTTTCAGGTATTTTCGGAATGCTACAAGCCACAAACCTATGGTACAAAATACACATAAGCTGCAAAACCACATAAAGTCTCTGTGACTGCAAAAGCAGCAAAACAAAATTAAAGTTTCCCTAGGAAAGCAATGAACTTTCTTGTTAGGTTCCAACGACTGCTTAGCTATGTCTTAGTTACTATCCAAAGAAATTTAAAAGTTACTTGTGATTTATAAGGAGTTACAGCTAATCGCTGGTCACAATCCTAAACACTCTGCCTTCCTTTCCCACAGTCTGTTGTCTTCAGCCCTTTATTCCCAGTATATGAGAAATGGGGTGGGGGGAGAGAGTGTGAATACTAGACACCATGCCATTTTTTGGAAAACCATTTGGGGCCCATCTCCCTTTTTAAAAAAAACCTGACATGCCCAGCAATACCTGGTGACTTGGTCCGGGAGACGCCAGTTCCAGTCCCTCAATGCCCCAATAGACCATTGTGGCAGGGCATAATGGAAGATAGAAAGAATGACTTCTTGCCTATTTGCCAATGCCCATCACACCACGAGTAAACTGCTTACGGCTCAGCTCACCCAAGAAGCTGTTCCCATGAAAGGTTTGTTTGTCGAGGGCCCCTTCAAAACCTGACCGCACATGCACTTGCTTAGAAGGCAGCTTCGATTTTTTAAAATAAGGAGAATACTGTACCTGAAAAACAGACCTTTGTCCCTGTCTGTTTTTCTTCTCTTTGGCAATGCTTGCCATTGTTATAAACTATTTGAGGTTAAGGAAGGAAGATCAGTGTCCACATATGTTCAACTAATGTGCCTCCACCCCGATCGTGTCTAATATATAAAGGATCACATGGCTACTTAATGTGTTCACCCTGCTATTTCTTGCCGTAAACATAAATATCTTTTTTAAAGGATGTAGCTAAATAGGCATTTACATCAAGTCTCTTGGTGCTTGCCCCTCCACTCTGCATCCCTCTTTTCAGTAAGAACATAAGCTATGAAGATTTCATTCAGATTTGGTGGCAGAATGCATGCATTAAGATTAAATTTCCATCTATTTTTGAAAAAAAAACCTATATATTTCCCATGCTTTGCTGTGCCAAATGGGCCGAAAGGGTTTTCTCTTCAGCCCCTGGAGGCTGTCTTAGCCTTGAAATCTAAAGTAACAGATCTTTGTTCTAATGTGCTTTAGGAACCTGACCTAAAAAAGTGTCGCTCAGGAGTCTTGGAAATGAGTTCCCTCCGACAACTTCTGAGCTGATTGTGTGTTTTAGGGGAGGTTAAATGGGTTAAGATTCTTAGCTGTTCCAAAGCCACTGGAGTGATTCCTTATTAATCTTTTTCACCCTCTAAGACATCATCTGCAGATCAAGGTGGATTTAGTACATAGGATAACATGGTTGGCCGTTCCGTAACTATCCGCCATGGCTTCTAAAAATTTATTTTTTAAAAAAGACATAGTGTAACAAAAATACAAATGCACTATTTAAAAAAAAAGTGGGAGGAGAGAGAGAGAGAGAGAGAAGGAAAGAGAAGGTTTTCATGCTTAGATTCTGGGGTCTGTTGTGCTGTGCTCTAATTCATCGCGCTGGGCAAAAGGGTGTTTAGAGCCTCCTGAATGTAGCTGGTGACCTCAATTGCAAAAGAAGCCCGCCTGCCTCCTGCAGGCTCCGTCCAGCCTGGAAAGTGCCGGCCCCTGTCTCCAATTAGCCCTTATTAGCAACAATTGCCAGGGGAGCCCTGTTTTGTCCCAGACAGCGAGTGAGACAATTAAAACCGGTAGCCTCACTTGGGGATCGCTTAGTCAAGCCCCCTCCCCAAACCTGCTTCTTGTGATGGGTAAAACTGCCGCACTCTTGGAATGAGCAGCGGTGTCAAAGTGTAAACATCCTGGGATATTTTTTTTCTTCACTGGGGAAATGAATTTCCTTTTCCTGCCAGGAGGGGAGAAAAGCAGCTGGCTGGGCTCGGGGTGGGGTGGGGTGGGGTGGGGGGACAGGGACCAGTGATAGTTAGAGACGATTTATGCCTCCATCTGGTAGACACTCTACAACATCCAGCTTGGCTTCTGGTGGGAAGGTCACTTTGCTGCTGTGAGGTTAGGTGTTCTCCATCACTGACAATGGTATTTTGAGAAAGAAAGGAAAATCCAGTTCTCCTTGAAGAAGGAATATATACCTTTTCTCATCATTCCTTAAATGTCCTCTTTCTAAACAGGCTGCTTGTGCTGTGGCCAGCAATTAAACAAGCAGTCTGCAAGAGAAACTGTGGAAATATTTTATCAGTTTTCACGGGAATGTTGGGGACAGAAAGGGGAATACGTCTCACCAGTTTAACTCACATTTTGCCACACATCTGTGTAACTAAAATCCTTCATGCTATCTGACAGGATCTGAATTATCATCATCAGGGGGAAGAGCTACAGCAGCAGTTAATTTAGAAAAGGCTTTTATATCTATAGGAAAAACAAACAACCCCCTAAAGAAAAATAATCAGCCATCGTGGCTTTTCTCCTTTCTGCTTTGAGGTCCTTTCCCTTCTGTCTCATGCATCTTAGATAGTAATTGATTTCTGATTTTTCTAAACCATTTTGAGGGGCTTTTTAATTTGTGGACAAGTAGAATGATTTTTTTTATCATTGATATCACTTAAAATAAGCCTCATTTTGTATGGGAAGCAAGGTAACATACAAATCGAATCAGTGAATAAATGATATGAAAGGAGGTGAGAACAGCAGAGAAAAGGAAAAGGTTTGCACACCCTGTGAAGGAAAAAGATATCCAATGATAAACCTACAAAGAGACAACAAACAGGTCAAGAAGGAGGACCTCTCGCCCACAAAAGAAAAATGAATTTTTAGCCTCTTGGATAAGCACGATCCCATTTTAATTCTGAGTAGACCCGCCAAAATGAAAACGATCTATTATCACTCACAACTTGCACAGTTATAAATAAGTGGCATTTGATTTCAGTGCATCTTCTCAAAGTGAGACTTATATTGGACGTAGCCCAACATGACAAGAACAACAGCAGCCAACACAGGATTAGATGGACTACCAATAGGAATGCAGCGGTGTACGGTTCATCAATCCCGTATTTCAAACCACAGGGTGATTATTCATCACAGGATCACCGTGTATTTCTGGCAAGCTTACTGATTCTTCACCTTAGTAACTCTTACAAAGTCTCACGCCCTGTACATTACGGCAGAATCAGGTACTGCGTGTCCAAGCCCAAAGATCTCAACTTTTTTTAAAAAAAGAAGTGCAACTGTTAGCTGCCAAAGAGAAGGTTCATGTGGTGTCTGCAAGTAAACACAGTCAACGCTTGCCAAATGTCCCTTACATTGGGGAGGGGGATCTAAAACAGCAGTGCTGTGTCTGAGTTTCGGCAGAGCCGCCTACTAGTCAGTGCAGCCACGCCAAGCTAGACGGACTTGCTTGAAATAGCTGTTTCTCGGCTGAGATAAGGCAGCCTGCTGTGCTCTCCTATTGCCTTTGTTTGTTCTGATATACAGTCCATATGGTACGGAAGGATCTGGACTCAGGACCATCTTCGTTACATCCCAGTAGCTCTTTATGGCTTCTTGAAGCAAGAGGCTCTTGCAGCTTCTCCTCTGGAATTTGTCAGAAATGTTGTCGCTTTCCAGATTTGTTGCGGCGCATCACATGGGACAGAAACAAGATCAGTGGGCTGCCAATTAGGTATTAAACCTTCCCCCCAACCCTGGTCCCCAGAGCAATTTTCATGGTGTGTTTTGTGTGTGGGTTCCTTAATTACTTCTAATCTGACTTGTCTTTCTAATTGAGGCACCTAGCAGCTGTTTAGCAACCAAGGCTCTTAGCTCCTAATTTACATTGCATTTGGCACCTGACCTCAGATGGCATACGTAAAGCTCTTAGACGGATCATCCAAGCTTCTTGTTGAGAATTATGGCGCCACAAAAGGGTCAGTGGTGTGAGACAGGACAACTCAAGGTGCGAAGTGCTGCAGTGGCTAACACCCTTTACCTAGCTGAAACCGGCAATCCCTTAAATGGCTGATCCAGGGTTTTAAATCAGGATTCGTACTACTCTTCCTCCTGTTCCACTTCTCTCATCCTGGAAAGGATGGCAGGTTTTATTTTTATTTGTTCTTGCCTATTAACCTATAACCATCCAAACACAGACACACACACACATGCATGCCTGCCTGTCTGTGCAACGTAATTTCAAGGCCTGGACAGACACATCATTTCACACATGATTCCACCCTGTGAAGCTGTGTCTAATTGAACAAATTCAAGCAGCAGGCAGAATAGGCACCGCAGTTGGGTGGGATGTTTTTTCAAGATTGATAAATGGTCTCCTATTGTTGAGGAATCACTAGCAACAGACTTGTTTTGCTCTCTGTGCCTGTACTTAATTTCTTCACACACTGTCTGTGCCTCACTCCATCTTCAGCTGTACAGGAGCTGGCTAGGACAGGTAGCAATTGAATAATGGCATCGAATGTTCCCAATCTATCCCATACCAGCTTCCCATCAGCTGGCATGCCTTCCAGAGGGGTAGAACTATGGGCCTGTGGTGCCTGGAGACGATGAATACTGTACTCTACCAGTGGACCACACTGAGGACAGCTGTCCTTACCATGATGTTAAAAGAAACATGGTACAGAAAGAATCTACAGATGGGCAAGAAGACGGATTGAGCCGGGAATCAATAACTACAATAAAAATAATATTCACAACCCTAGAGATGTTTCCAGCAATAAACAGGCTTTTGTGAATAAGAACAGCATGCCAACTGGGAGCCAAGATTAGCAATGCTGACTGACTAGGTCCAGGAGATTCACACATTTGCCAAGACCGCTGCTGCCGCCCCTTTTCAAGACAAGCAAATGGCACACCACCTAAGCAAGGCTATTATTTTCACTTTGACAGGGAAAACCCAAGGAGTTATTGAAGGCGATGCCCACCATTCTCCGTATTTTTTCTTAAATTTTTCTTGAAGTATAATTTTTAAAAAAATGCATATCCTGCCTTTCATCTGGTGAAATTAAAAGAGGTATTCATGGCTCTCTGGCTCTCCACCTTACACTCACAACAGACTTGTAAAGTAGGTGAGGTTGACTGTGTGACCAGACCAAGGTCACCCAGTGAGTTTTGTAGCCCAGCGGGAATTTGAACCCACGTCTCCTGAGCACTCATCCAACAGTACAACCTCTGCACAACATGGACTCTCAGCGTGAAACTTTCATTTCTGTATGAATATCACATTTCTTATTTTTTACAGAGCCAGGGCAGAAGTTAGAACTCCTACTTCTTGGGCAAAGGGTGCCAGAGTGCTTGAGTTACAACGCCTCCGGGGATTCTAGGAGTTGCACTCTTAAAGTAATTTTCAGGCTCTGAGTTAGAATAGTAGAAAGCTGAGCCATATAATATCTGCCACTTTTGGTGCCACAGGGCCAGTGAGAGCACCAGAACAATATGTAGTCTGACCCTCATCTGGGGAAAGTGTTTTAAATTAAGATGTTGTGTAGCTGCAGCCCTGGCTGACAGAAAAGCACTTCACTTTGTTCTTTTGTTTTTCCTCTGTCACTACCTGAATCCACCTGCCCTCTCTATCATTGTTTGGGTCCCTCTGTGGCTAGCAGAAGCCCTATCAATGTAAAGTTTCACTTCCAAACCTAAAGATAGACTCTTAGACTAAGAGTTGAAAAACGTGCAGTTATCACATTGGCAAATACGTTCTGGGAGTCGTAGTCCAAATTATCCAAGTTCTGGAGCAAAGGCTGTTAACAGGATCTCAGATCTCATCAGCAAAAGGATGAGTGCCCAAAAGATGAGAAATACAACTGCAGGCAATGATATTAGGGATATAATATGAACATCTGAGCAGCCATCTCTGAAAACCAGTTCTTTTCAGTAGCTGCTTCCTGACCTCAGAACATGGGGCTCTAGGTTGCCATCTAGAGCAGATCTTACATTGTGGGTTAATTGAGGAGGGGAAATATGATGCTTCAGGTAGTAGAGGACCAGATTTTGGCAAGCCAAAGAGAGATACTAAGGGTGTTCTGCCCAGGTACCATCATATTCTGTTGCTACACCGGGCCTCATGAATGGTCCTGGCCTTTGGCGGTGGCCAAATCCAACCAATCATTTGCACCAGATACTATTGGTGAGACAGCTACTGAGAAGCTACTGGTGCTACTTCCTGCACTTTACCTATTAAAGAGAGAGCCAGAGAGAACAGGCAGATATTTCAGCACAGCTAAAGCGATGTTGCTCCTCAGACACCTTTAAAAGGGTACAAGTCCCAGAGGTGAGCTCTATTAAATGAGGACTTGTAATCTCTTTATTCAGTTAGCTAATTTGCCTAGCATAACAGCTTCACCAGGACTTTGAAACATATCGGAAACACTTGATGTTAATTACTGGAACATGAAAGCGATCCCATAGAGCACGATCAACAAGAATAATTACCAAGGAACTTTTAATTTTTAAAAGAAGGTGGGAGAACCAAGGCTACTGAGACTATGAGCGATAACAAAGAAATAAAACAGAGTCTCTCCTCTCCCTGTATGCCGTCCTGCAAGTACTTCATTTTGTATACCTTGAATCAGCGTGGAAAGGCTTTGTCAGCCTGAAGGACCAGTGTAAACAGTTTTATGTGGAGAAAGACTAAATCCAGTTTTAGCCCCAGAGAAACTTCACCTATTAAAATGACTGACATTAGGCCCATGGATTGCAGTAGTTCTACTCTAGTCGAAACTGAAACTGAAATTCACCTAAGACTGTATGGCATTGATGACTAGGTTTCTCACACGTCAGACTGATACAGATCATAGCTGGACATCTTAATTAATGGTGGAATGCCTGTCTTGTGTATACAAGGTTCCCCAGTTCAATCCTTGTCATGTCCAATCGAAAATACAAGGTAGAAGCTGATGGGAGAGACATGTTCCAGCCTGCTTCTTTTGCCGTGTAGGCTAGCTAGAACATATCTGCCTTGGCCCCAGTTTTCTGATTTGGGCACTGTGTGCAAAAATGAAGAATATACTGTTCCCAAGAAAATCCATTTCTTCTCCAACTACTGTCAAGATTACAGCAACGTTCAGGGACATCTGATGTGGGGTAGTGGATGCCCTGCTAACCAGAAAGTCCCAGTGTGTTTCAATTTTGTGATCCAATATACCTCTGGTGTCCAGTGAACAGAGGCCTCTTTGGTTCTGTGGGAAGACATTGCATGAGCTGTTTATGGAGCACAATTCTGATCTTACTGAAGGTCCCTTAAAATCCTGTATTCATAGTGATTGATGGATGGCATCTGGACTGATGTAATCCCAGTGTCACAGCACTGCCTTGAGGTGGTTCTTCTCCGAACTAAGAGTTGATAGTCGACCTGAAGTGAAGCCTTGGAAATGCTGAAAGGGTCATAAGTCAAGGAGCGACAAATCCATCCATTCCACTTTCTCCCTTATTCACATTCCGAGAGTTTGGTAAATTCTGATAAAGACCAAAGGAAAATGAAATTCTCACTGATCCCTAAACATGAGTAAGAGAAAGGGCATTTGTGCTGCATGGATTCAGCAGCTCCAGTTGTGCAGATTGAATTGTTTGGCAGCAAATATTCACCTAGACGGTTGTGGTTTCCTTGCACCTCTCAAGATGAGAGTGTCAGTCTTTTAATCCTTACTCTGTCAGAAGTTCAGATGCAAGGGAAGACGTTTTTATTTTATTTTTGGAACACCCAAGCCACCCAGTCAAAGACTGCATGAAGAAGAACGTAGTTGCTAGGACAAAGGCCAATTGGAGGAGCAACTGTCTATAAAATCATGCATTCTTTGGACAGAAAATCCCTGAGCTGAATATTCTACACTCTAATACAAGCCGCACACGACATCCCTTTGGGTATCTCTGGGTTGCTGCTGAACAGTCTCGGATAAAGCCAATCGGGCTGCAAGGCAAAGGGAAGCTGTTCTGTCTTGGCCACGCCAAAGAGCAAAGTGAAGTTCAGATATGAAAGCCGACAATGTCGGGGGAGAATATTAATGTATTTATTAAGCAATCGGAACCGTCTCCTCTTCTGTTTTTGCCAGCATAAAAGAAAGCTACTTGATGTAGCGCATATGGCTTGAAGGGAGTACAAAGTGAAGCGTGTACAAGAGAGGGAGAGGGAGAGGGAGAGAACGCTCTCATCCCTTGAGGTCATTGGTTCAAATCCAGCCCCAGCAAATGCTGAAGGATGTTATGATCTGACAGCTCTTTGGTGGCCTGTTGCAAAGGATTTGGTGGTTTCTGACAAATCTTGGGTGGGCAGGTGTCCACGTTACATTTGGCAGGGAGTGGTGTTCCCGCCTGGCAGCCTTGGCAAATGGCATTGCAGAAGGAGCAGCTGGAAGGTTGGCTGCTTGATTGGATGGCAGGATGTCATCTGTGGCCGGGCAGGCAGCAGCCGAGAGTGAGAAGAGGCGGGAGAGCTGTCGAGAGCAAGCATGTCAGGAGAGCCCTGCCAGATCAGCCCAAAGGCCTGTCTGCAAGAACCAATCACTCACTAATTATTATTTAAAAAATTATCAGATACATCGCCATCGTTCGAAATCAAAAACAAAGGAATGCCTCACATTGATGGGCATTAAAGGCACTGCCAGTGATGTGTGCCTTCTCTGGGCCTTGTTGTTTCCTGCTACAAAGAAGACACACCATTGTCTGCAGTGATGTAGTGAAACTAAAGTCCAGAGGATTGAAGTGCCAGGCCTTTTTGGTTAGCGGGGCAATGACATTTGCCTTCTGCCCCTGGGATTCCCTCTTCCTTCTCAGTTGGCATCAGAATTTCACAGTAGCTGAATGTATTTTCCCAGCAACAGCAGTTTGTTGTGAGCTAGCTGTCTCTGTTATAATGCAAAGTATTTTGAGGCACCTGGGTCTTGCATGGGCAATTAAGACCCATGAGCTTTACAAAAGACCTGCTTCTCTTTCAGAAGGAGACTGCTAGAGTCGGTTTCTCAATATACAGTGACACAAATACCTGCTTTTCGGAACTTTCTTGAGTAAGTGTGAGTGTTGGGTCCGCGACAACAGATGCTTTACACTTCAAAATGTAACGAAGTGTTGGGCTGGCACTTGGGAAATTCAGGTTCAAAACCTGACTTGAATGTGAAACTCACTGAGTGACCTTGTTGAAAACAATTAAATGAATAAGGGCCAGCAAATTAATTTTTTTACAAATCATTCCCAAACTGTAATTAAAGCCTATTATTTCTTTAATTTAAGATTTTTGTGTTTTTTTTAAAAGGATAGTGATATTCTAATAGGAGAGAAAGTGAACTGACAGATGTTGCCATCCTAACTCTCAGAGCAGAACTGGGGGCTGTCATAGCAACCTCCAGCCACTTCCTGCTCTTTCAACTTCAAGCAGGTCGGCCTGTCCAAACACAAGCTGGAAATGGTCCACATCTGGCTATCCGAGAGGGACAGCAGCCAACTCTTCTTTTTGCTGTTTGCTGTGAACACACACTGGTGGGTGGGTGGGTGAGTGTGCACATGTGTGTGTGCATGCACACACAAACACACACTCATAAGCAACAAACAAAAGTTTTGCATCTCACTAATTGAATACATGGACTTCCCGTTTTTGTGGAAACCACACTCTTAGTTTTTCCCTCCATGTGCAATTAATAGGACTCTTGCCTTTTGATCTCATCCAGTCCATCTTGACCATGTGTTTGTGGTAATCCGGTAGATGTATTAGACTTGAGGTTCTCCAGGGCACGACCTGACCCTTCAGTGAGAATGATAGTATCACCCTGAGCAGCTTTACACATCCCTTTCGATGTCGTCTTTGGCCAACAGCAGCTCCTCACCGGGTAGAGCCTCCAGTTTGCCAAGTCTTTGGAAGATCAGTTCCGAGTAAATATTTCTGTTCATGTTACAGTGCCAGATGACGGTATGAAACAAGCCAAGATTTCCTCAACTTGTAGTAAGAGAAGAACCTTTTTTTTCCTTCTAAACTTAAATGGGAGGCACATTTTTTCAAAGCTTTACCAAATGATAGTTCTCTCTCTCTCTCTCTCATTTACAGCAGCTTGAGGGGAGGGGATTGAAACTATATTTGGAGGGCAGATTTGACACCCCTCCCAAGGAAAAATCATAATTCGTGATAGAGCACTTGCTTTAGCATGGAGAATATCCCAAGTTCAACACCTGGAATTTACAGGTGGGACTGGGAAAGAACCCTCCCGTAGAGATTTCTGTTGCCGACCAATCTACACATTGGGTGGACAATATATGTTCCCCTTAGACGCTGTTGCTGTACAAGTCCCATGGTATGTAACCAATGCCAGCGGAAGCTTATGGTAGGCAGGAGTCCAGAGATATCTGGAAGGCTCCACATTGAAGAAGCCCTGAGGACTAAAAAAGAGCAGAAGAAGATGGCAGGCATGAAAGGGAGCAGGATCAAGAGAGAGAAAAGAAGCAGATGAGCTGAGACAAGGTGAAACAAGACTGGGACACCCTGAAGCAATACCATGATCAGGCTAGTGCTCCAGAAGAACCAGGTTTATAACCAGGCCAGGTCCAGAAGAACCCATGGGATTGCCTAAAGGTGGCACTTTGCTGAGACATCTGTGTTTCGCATCCCCAGACATGGAGATGGCTGTGCCTGGGTCTAGGCATTCTCATCATCACTCTGTGTGGCATGCAGCACATACAGTTCCCTGCCCTGGGATGCTTACAGTCTAAATTGCAATACTAGGGAGGGAGAGAGACAACCAAGGGAAGGAAGGGAGTGTTCCAGAGTAACAAGAAAGGGGTATACTCGGTTCATATTTAATAATATATTGCATTTGAATCTTGCCCTGTGTGTCCATCATTGGGAGAAAGCACAAATGGTCTCACTTATTTCCAAGCGAACACACATCAGGCTGGTCTGTTTTGAGCCTTTTTAAAAAAGATGAAATTAAGATTCTCATATCCTAGTTCACGCATTGGGATTATTTTGGCAATATCTGTAGCCAGTTCTCCGGCATGGGTCCCTGTTGGTTTTAAAAGTGATTAATACCATATTCTGTTGAATCTAATCATCTATTTTAAACAGACAATCTACCTTTTCCCAGATGGAGATTGACCCTCAATTAGTCGAATTCTTCAGCTACAGACCATTTTAAAAGTCTTTATGTGAAAGGTTTCCTCAATGTAGGTGTTTTCTCCTTTTCTCTCTCTCTTTCCCTTTCTTTCTTTCTTTTTCGAATGCCCACAGGGAACAGTGCTGTAAAATACTATCCTAAATTGTTCCCAGGCCTCATGACGGTCTGATTAGCTAAAAAGTCAGAATGAGCAACCAAGCTGGGGGTGATGGAAGAGGGCAGGATTTCGTAAATGTGGAACAATGTGACAATGATCAAATTACCAAGGTCCGTAGCAGTGTCAAGTGCCCCGTTAGGGCATTTTTTGTGGTTGAACATCACTGGATGACATCCAGAAAAGAACTTGGAAACACACACAATAAAAAAAATGGCTGACCACTTGTTCAATGCTACAGTTGAAACAGCTTTCTAACTCTGGCTGGACTATGTGTGAGGTGAGGTGAGGTCTGGTAATATTACCAAAGAGAGACTTGATGTTGTGTGAGCTGCTTTAAGCGTCCTTTGATCAGCCGTCTACTTTTTAATAAATCTGAGCTCCTAGTATGTTTTCATTTCCAGGCTTTTTGAACAGTTAAGGCATTACTGGGGTGGAACCAACCTTAGAAAATGAGTTTTTTGGACTACAGCTACCAGAACCACGTGGGCTGGGGAACTCTGGGATCTGTAGATTTAGAAAGTAAACTTTCTAAGCTGTGGGACAGAAAAGAAATTTATTAAGTTCCCATTTCCTTATAAAAAAATTTTGGAACTCCCTATAACTACCAGTGGGATAAAACCCGTGTTGCCTCAGAAAACAGTACATTTATGGAGTAAGTGACATGTTTTTGTGAGTTTAAAAATGTACGTAAAGCCATGTGGGCATGTGCATCTGACTGAGAAAGCATATCTTTGGAAAATGCACACAAACATGCTTTAGCCAGTGAGGAAGATGTGCGCACTGGGGAAATGCATACATAAAACGTATCCTTAAGGCACACTTGCATACCAGAACATGTGTGAATTTCACTGCAGAAATAAAAATAAGTCTGATACAGAAGTTATCACATAAGCTGATAGAGAATTGGCAATAAGCTCATCAAAAGTACACATTTTCATAAACACTACACTCCCAGCAAAATCAACAAATACCTTCCCATAAAATCTTCCCACTTTTTCTTTCATCATTCATTATTCAAGGATGCCTGCCTTGACATTATTGTAAGCCTGTTCAGGAATTATCCATTCACGTCTACTCACCATATGTGCAGAGGAGTTCTCTAGAACTCTCTTCTCCACCACCACCAGACCATCATCACTTCCTCCAGTCTCCTGTATTGTGGAGGAGCTCTCTATGTGAGTTGGGACTCTGGAAAATGATAGTAAATTTTATTTGCAATTGTGTAGTCATAAATATAAATAAATAAATGTATAGTGTATGCCCAGCTCTTAATCTTTCTAAAATGTGCTTCATATGTACAGTTAATGATAACGTTGTTGTCCTCATCCTCCACCTGCTGCTGAACTGTATGTTCCTTGATGAATAGAACATGCCTGTTGGACCATCCACTCCCTCTCCCCTGAGCCTCAAACAGAATCTGAGAGTAATTTAAACTCAATCTGGGTTTGCATTTGAGGGCCTTCCTTCCAATCAGTTGGAGAATGACAACCTCTGAAGTCAGAATTGTTTTAACCAAATGCATTTAAGATTATTATTCATAAACACACATGTTATGGCTTCGGCTCTTTCACTTCTTTCTTTTTACAGCCCTATAAATCGCATGCAGAACACAAAGGCCCCTGCTTCTCAAATAAATGTTTTGCAGCCGTCGTAAATTATCTTTTTCTTGCATTTGTAATGAAAGAGAGGGTGGGGGGTGGGGTAGAGTGACTGTTTGATGTTTTATAGCCTCTTCCCTAAAATGTAAAAATATGGGAGATGGAGCCAGATTTTATCTCGTCGGGAAATAAAAAGTGAAATTGTTTCCTACTTCAGCTTTCTTCCCCTCCTCTGCACCCAGTTCTCAGTTTTTGCAGCCTCAGGAAATGTTATGGTACGGTTGGGTATAAAAGTGTATTCACTATACGTGAATACCTTAGTACCAGTTTTTGGAACTGCCATCCTAAAAGAGATTATGGAGCTTTTTTTAAAAAAAAAATGTTTCAGGGCTGTCCCAAGATATTTTGCTGCCCGAGGCAAAGAGTGAAATGACACTTCCATCCATTCCACTTATAGAAGCCAGTTGGAATGGCTACTGAATCTTACTTCAACACTGGTGATGGGGCAGCATCTTTGTTTCCTGGGAGCAGGGAGGGGGGTAGCAGGAGACTAATGTAGGGTGCCAGGCAGAGTGTAAGGAACACACGGTACCATTTTGTTCTTCGACAGAGGGTGGCAGCCAAGGGGCTTCACTGATGCTCCTTTCTCATCATTCAGCATCCACCACTTGAGGGGACCAACCCACTCTGACTAATCGTAGAGTCGGCCCTGCCACCTTTTATCATAGGATCCAGCTATCTCTGTCATGCCCATCCCTCCCAGGGACAGTTCTCTATACAATGCTCCTCGCTTCTGGTTTTGGAAAGAATTTTGAGGAATCCCTCAAAGATATTCATTTATGTTTGATACAGTTCTTATTCCTCGAGTTTTCAGCTCTGGAGAATGAGAATTATGTTAAGAAGAGAGCTTAAATCTGCGTCTTGTAGTGTGCATACATGGACATATATGCCACTAGAGCACATATGTGCAAAATATTACCAAGGCAGCTTCAGAATGAAGGAAGCTGCCTTAAACCAAACCAGATCAGACTTTAGAAAGATTCCTTTTCTGGACTCCAATTCCCAGAATATCCTAGCCAGCACTGGAGATCCTTCGAGTTGCAGTCCAAGAAATAATTTTCTTCCTAACCCTTCTTAGGGGAGTTTTGATCTGAATGAGTGATAGCTCATTTAGAAGAAAATTCCCTTCTCTGCCATTCCATCAACAGGCACTCTCTTTTGCATCTGAATTCTCTGGGCTCAACTCGTGTTGTACCATCAGATCCTTTGCATAGCATACAGTCTGGGAATTACTGAGTGTCAATGTATGCAATGAGAATACTGTACTGGAACTTTGCAGAGTGTGACAGGGACTAGCCATGGAACTCATTGGGTGACTGTGGCCCAGGCCTTCTCTCTCATCCTTACAGGACCTCACAGGATTATTGTTCTGAGGATAAAATGAGAAGAAGAATGAGGCCCATGTACATCATCTGGAGCTCCTTGAAAGAAAAGTTGGACATGTGCATGACCAATAAATAATTATACCAGACAACAGGCCAGGAAGAGCTTTCCCTAACGTGCAATGGGTTCGGGCAGAAAAGCAGCTGAGAAAATGTCCTTTGCCTGCCAAGCAGTCATATGTGTTTTATTGTTGTTATTGTTTTAAAATCTTGTGCTATTGAAAATTTTTGTGTGTATTTAAACCAGTGTCGCCTAACCCAGTGCTTTTCAGACATTTCCGACTACAGCTCCCATCAGTTCTAAGCAACATGGCCAGTGGTTAGTTGTTGGTTGCAACTGTAATCCAAAATATCTGAAAAGTAGCGCCTTGAGGAAGACGAAATTACACACCCAAAGAAGACGACCCTGCCCCAGCCTGGTTGTCCTGGAAGCCGTCCTGGGGGGGGGGGGGGGCGGAAACCTTCCAGCTTCCCTAGTTCGCAAAGCAAACTTTTGCCTTGTACTATTTACCTTGGCAAATGCCCCACCAGATTGATGATCTGTAAAGTGGATTTGTTATTTGGCTGTTTGCTTTGGCAGCTCTTGAAAGAGAGGGTTTTTCTCTCCCCCCCCCCTATTACAGTCCCAGATGTCATTGCATATATTACTGTTCACTCTAAGTTTCTCCTAAAGTTTTAATTTCCACTACAAACGCCATTAAGCTTTCCTTTTTTTTTCCTGTTTGCACCACTTCAGATACGAGCAACCAGGCTCCTTGATTCTTTTACTGTTATCTTTATTGTCAGCTTCCTTGGGAATATAAGAACGAGCAGAGAAACTCAACTCTGCAAACAGGTTCTATGCAATGCTGTCAGGCATCTGAATATAATTAATGGTTTTTCTATTAATTGAGAACATAGCAGCTTGTGTTCATTGCACAAAAGGCCATCCGTACACTTCAGTGCCATAGGGCACAGGACAAGGACAAAAATTAGCTGCTGTTTTCTGCAAGGCACAGCTTTTGTTTTGAAGGCTAAGTTTCTAGTCCTTAGGGGTACTGAAATTTCAGAAGCCAAGGTTTGTGTATCTGCTCAATACAATATTCATTTTTGGGGCACAGGGCTCCAGCGTCATACTCCATCCCATGAGAAGCTAAATCAGCACACAGTGTATTTCAGTATACTTGTCCCCTTCCCTAACCTTACCAGTGCAACCTGCCTTGACACCTGGACCAAAAAGTTTCCCAACCTCTCTGGAGCAAATTCTTTCGGATGCACAGAAGGGATTGCGGGGAGAGAGAGACTGCAAGAAGGAAGGGTCACCAGTTCTGACAAAACTACCAAGAGCCAATAGAAGTTCATCATTAGATCACAGTCTGTGCCTTTGGACTGCTTGACACATTCTGCTTTGCCAGCCATTTTAAACCTTGTAGGGGAAACAACACAGAAAGCCATTGCCCGTTCATTGTACTATTTTCAACTCCTGCTCTCTAGCTGAGGAAGTGCTTTCCCCTCACCTGTAACCTGATCCCCTTTAACTGGAGATGGCAGGGATGGAACTGCGGACCTTCCTTATGTGTGAATCTGGTGTTCTTGCAACTCTGCAGAGCAGCCATGGATCATGATTCAAGCCCTAACAGCTCTTTACTCCTGAGAGCTGAGCTGAAATATCATTGAAAAGCTTCTTAATTCATTCTTCTCCCATTTGTCTGAACCATCATTGAGGATTTAGGCATCTTTGGGCCTTATTTCATTTTTCAAACTTGTCTAGGCTGGATTGTCCATGTCAAGTGAGGAATGCTATCAAGGTAAATTGGAGGAGTAGTGAGCCGGAGAAAGAGACCAAGGCAGCTTTGTCCCTTTGGCATTCCCCTACTGCAAGGCCACAATTTCTTTTGTTTGCCATTTACCTTGCCCTTCCCCAAATGTAATGGAAACAAGGCTAACAGGTAGAAAGAGCTGGGATGTTTTGATTGGCAGGGATGTTAAACATCATCTGCCACTCCTCCCCCTTCCATTGCAGCTTCCTTACAGTTCTCACAGTAGCTGTCAAGAAAACAACTTTTGCCAGCAACAGTGTTATTACTGATTATGTTTTACATCCCTGTTTCTAATGCTCTGTTTTTGGAATGGCTTTGTCTGGAATGGGCTGTTGAGATCCATTAGCTTCACAAAAGACCTGTTCTTGGTGGAGATGAAACTGCTAGCTTTGGCTTGTTCATCTGGATCAGCATGAGAAATTGGATTTTAAACTCTTCCTTGGGGCCTGGTATGGGGACTGCCATGATGAATGCCTGTATTTGAATTTTCACCATTGCTGTATATCACTGCCACTATGCAGCTTTCTAGATGCAAAGGGATAGTGCTCACATATGGAGAAGTTGACAGCACCTATCTCCTCTATCTGAAAATGTTCCTTCTACCAAATAGCTCTTTTCAGCCTCCTAGATGTCCCACTTGCCAATCTATGTTTCGGACAGTCCTCAACCTCTCCACGGACTCTGCCTTTAATGCCTCTGTCACTCCATCAATGCCCCAGTGATATTCCTCCAGACACTTTCACGTCTCCATTCTTTGTCCTGCCAGATGCTAGACGCCAGTCTGTGTGTGCAAGAGGATTATGGATGAGAACTACCTGGGTGTATTTTATCTCTTCGTCGGTGCCTCCAAACCCTTGTTTCTTTCACAATGGGTTACTTAAGGCCCCAAACACTTAAGCTTTCTCTTTGGTGTTTACCAAATTCCCTGAGTCTTTATAAGGATGGGCCTTTGAGAGAGAGAGAGAGAGAGAGAGAGAGAGAGGCTACAGAAGAGGTGACAACCCGAAATAGCTGTGATCATGAGCAAACATGTCTGTGTTTTAAAAAATTAGTATTAGAGTGGAATGTTTGAGGCTTGCTTTGTGACAGAGAGCAGCTTAGAGGAGGGAGGTGGTCAATTTTGGTGGCTCTGGGGACCAATTTGCTAGAACTCACTTCTGGTTTTGAAAAGTCGTTATTTTAACACACAGGGGAGGCCTGCAACTTGTTTAGAAGGTGAATGTTTAGAAGCTCCTGGTGGTTTCTCAAAGGGTGCAACTACACTGAACTACACTTGCTGTGGTTTGATTCACAGCCTATATATATTATGTTTGTAATTGCAGTCAGTGCTCACACAGGGGCTGCGGATTGCTTTGGAGTTTACCATTCATACTGGATGTGATGCAAGTTGCATTCCAGTCCACAGCCCCTCCTTCTTTCCTTCCTTCCTCTGCTCCCTCCTCTGCAGTCCTTCCTTTCTCTAGTCCCATCTCTGCAGTTCGCTGTGAAACTGCTTACTCAAGCCTCAGACTACAACATTTCTCAAAAGCTTTTCTATAGGAAAATAATATGGAGAAGTACTTCACAGTCTAAGAGTATAGATCATCAACAGTTTGAACAGTAATTCTGCAAAATATATTATAATCCACACGTCAGAATAATTCTACAGCAGGGATCACCACTTTCTCCTTCCCATCCATTACTCTTTCCCATACTTTCAAGTAATGCATGCAGAAATCTGGTCACAGTTTATCATGCCAATGGTTTAATTTATTTATTATTTATTTATTTATATATATTTTTATCCCGCCCAACTAGTGGCAGAGCCACTACTCTGGGCGGCAAACTATATGTAATCACTTTCAGACCCATCAGTTAAGTAATTATTTAAAGCACTAAGCTTTTGCTTCACAACAAATGGGCCTTCCCACACGATCTGAAGCGCTTGCTACGTTTGACAGCATTCAGGACTAACACCGAATCACCCACATTAAAATCATGGTGCTTCACTTTTGCATGCCCCCCTGGGCCAGAACATCACGCCCCAAGTGCCTATATCACCAAAACACCACCTACAGACACACCCTCTGTTTTTACAAGAACATATCACAACTAACCTCACAAGGAAAAGCCAGTTTGAATCATTCCAGCTTGAAAAAAATAGAAGCCCCCCAGCAGCAAGGGGGGGGGGGAGCGCTTTGGAAGCAAAAAAGGCTGGAACAATTCAAAACAGCCTGTGTGTCATCCGGTCAGTAAAAATACTTCAATTTCACCTGGTTTATATGTGGAGCACATCCCACATCCCCAATCTAGATGGGCAGGGTAAAAGTTGGAAAATAAATAAATAAATAAAAATCCCATTGAATTTGACCATGCAGTCACAGTCAAAGTGGAAATGCCCTTCTTTTTTCTTTCTTCTTTTTTTTTTATTTTTTTGCTGAAGAAAACAACTATGGGATAGGGATGTGGGAGGTTGGGGGAAGGACTTTAAAAACTGTCTTGGGAACAGCATTCAACCCTATGGCTACACTTTGACCACCCATGACATAGGGCTTGAGAAAGTTACATTTTTTGAGCTGGAGCCCCCCCCTCCCCAAAAAATAACTCTTCTGAGCCCTGGAACAGCTTGTTTCTCTTTGGAGTGATACTAGAGGCTTTGGAGCCTGTTATAATCAAAGCAATCTCTCTTGTATGTGAATTTACTTTTGGTGGGGAAGGCAGAAACTCCTTGGCCAGATTTCTAGTGGAAGTCCCACTCTCTTCCTCCAGCCTCTTGCTATATAATAAGCAAAATGAGCTGATTAAGGACTCATTATGCTCTTGAATAGTTTTCTTAACTGTGTAAGGCAACTGAAAGAGACAGATAGATAAATAGATGGATTCTATGTTAAACGTTTGCGGATTGTGGGGGGTTTGGATGAACTGTTTTTAAAAAAGAAACACTTCCTGTTCTTTTGTGTTTGAAGTATCTTTGCACTGACCTGTCAGGGTTGGATTCATCCATATGGAAGTATTTCTTCAAGGTTTTTTTTAATCATTTAAAGGAGTGGGGAAATACAGATCCGATTTGCAGATGTCTCTAGTTTTGTTCACAGACGACAAGTCCGGCTCACTGCAGGTTTCTGTAAAAATGAGTCATGATGAAATGAAGGAGCACGCATGGTGGAAAGAAGCTACACTTTTAATTGCTCTAGAAAATGTCCCTGCTATCATGAAAAACATTCAGACTGTGGTGCAGGGTGCTGCATTCAGCATTCTGAAGAGTCTAGCTTTATTTTAAATTTTTTTTTAAGTAAGCTCTTCAGTCTTGTGATGGTAAAATGTAGGCTTTCTAGAATAATAGCCTCATAGAATAATTCAGCTGGAAGGAGCCTATAAGGCTATCAAGTCCAACCACCTTCTCAATGCAAGAATCTAAATCAAAGCAGATCTGACAGGTAGTTGTCCAGTTTTCTCTTGAATGATTCAGGAATTGGAGCACTCACCATTTCCCATGGTAATTTGTTCCATTGTTGTGCTGGGCTAACAGTTAAGAATTTTTTTCTGGTATTCAACCAACCAAACACTCCTTTGCTTTCCCCCCATTAGTATTAGGTCCAGAATTGGGGCAGGGGGGGGCTAATTTTGAAATGGTACATTTTGCATAATCTCTGTAATTCTATACAGTGTACAAAGAATTCCTTTGCCCTTGCTTTGGAATTTGGATGTGAAGTTTGGTGCGAAGTGTTTGTATATGTATTTTTAATGTACACAACCACTGCAAGACATTTACCAGTGTGCACTGTTCAGTTACGTAATTTGCTAAAAACATAACAATATTTTGTGACGGTTCATCTATGCCCAGCGGGCTTGCCCATGTGACTTATCCCAGGCCACCAATACCACCAATATTTTTAAACCTTGATTTTAAATTTCCACTTTACTGGTGAAACTTTCTTCCTGTGCACGGAAAGCTCTAGAGGTAAAAAAAAAAACTTACGATAGGTAGGGTTCTTTCTCCCGACTCGTTCCCACTCTCTCTGACCAGGCTGAAACTCTGTGGCTGTACATGTAATAGGGTATATTGCTGACTATACTTTAATTCCCCTTAAAAAGTGTCTTTTAGCTCTGGCATTATCTGCCTTTAAAAGAAAAGAAGGAGGAGGGGGCAGTCTTACTATTCTTGTTTTTTATCTTAAGATCTGTCAACACAGCAAGAAATTCCAGCTTGAATCAGTTACAACAATGAGTTACAATTTGAATATGTACCCATAAAAATAAAAATAAAAACCAGAAGAGTTATAAATGCCCTTTTAACAGTATCTCTTTAAAATTCTGTTATTTATGTAGCAGCATTTATTGTGAAAAGGAGCTGTGAGTGGGGTCACTGAGCAAGAAAAGTGCATTTATTTAGCTGAAGGCCATACTTCTGGCCTCACACTCCACCCCTGTTGCCCCTCATGCAGGATGCCCTCTCCCCTGAAGTGACTAACTATTCTCTCGTGTTTTCCTTTATACCAGAAGCATCATCCTCAATCCTCATGGATCTCCTCGTGCCCTAAATTAATGGCTCTCAGTCAGTGATATATTTAACCAAAGCGGAATGCTGTTTCAATGTATTGAAGGCTGTTTCAAACATTTCCTCAAGAATCAAGGTCCTAGTCAACCAAACACAACCCTAAACTTCTTTCTTCTGTGGCAGTGACAATTATTGTTACAATATTTTATTGTAACAATTATTGTCAATAAATGATTATTATATTTTTGAGCTACTGATGGTATTGTTCTTATTTGTTTGTGTTTAACTCCAGTAACAGTACTGCAGTTTTTTAAATGTTCCTTCAAACTTCAGTGACAGGGGCCCTGGAAAAATACATGTGCCCTTCTTAGAAAAAAGCAGGGTTCTGTATCATGGTAGGCCTCAGGTTCTTTGAAAGTGTGATTGGTGAAATATGAGATATAAAATGTAGAGAACCACTAACTTCAATGACTGTACCCTTACCAAGGATGTCATGAATATTCACAAATTTTCATTTCCTCGTTACAGAGGATTCTGTGATGAAAAGAACTGTTAACTGCTGTGAGAGTTTTGTGAAAAGCATGCATTTTGCAGAAAATACCATTGCTGAAATTCATACTGGCTACTTACACCAGCATAAGTGCAGTGACGTAAATTACGGCAGCAAATAGACACTAGTGAACAAGTTGCCACTTTTATGCGACAAGAGGTACAACCTTTTAACTCGCATCCGTTCACTACTGCAGTTTACATGATTGCACTTCTGCCGGCATAACTAACCAACAGGATTCTCATCAGTGATTTTTGCCCAAAAATACCTCCATGTTTTTTTTACAAGGAAAGTCCCCCAATGCTAGCAGTGGACAACAACTCTCATAGTTTTGCCAGCACAGAGAACCCTTTCAAACAGTTTGTTCTCTTGTGCAAGAAAGTTCTTACCATCCTGCTGTCCCTTATGCCAGTAGCTTTGTCTCAAATGCCCATAAATGTCCTGCTTTCTTGAATGCCTCTGACCTTTCCTTTTGCTGCCCCGGTGCCAAGATTTTCCTCTGTCCCTTATTCGAGGATCTCGCTCCCAAAAGAGTTGGAGTGGGGGGAGGTTGGTTGTATATAAACGCATGCTCTGTGTTATTCTTGTTATTCTCAAGGCCTTCTCTCCTTCCTGCTTCCTCCATTTGGCATCGTTTTTCTCCACTTAACTGAGGGTGCGCATGCGCAGTCACACAGACTCACGAGGGTAAACCTGCCTGCCCTTTGGAGTCCAGCCTCTCCCATGGAGGAGAATGGGATGAGTTAAGTGACTGAAAGCCGGAGGCTGGGATGTGCCGGCTGCAATTATTTTTTCACTCCATCATCTCACCTAGCGATGCCACTCTGCCTTATACAGCCACCAGATGGCTGATGAATAATATAAGTGACAAGGGCAAAACCTCTCAAATGCATTCAGAGGAGGAAACTTTGAGATGCTGAGGCCTGGCTGGTCCTCTGGCTCAGGACCAGCTGTGGCTTTTTATTATTTTTTATGCCTTCCATCAAAGCCAGCAAGAGTCCAGGCCGAGCTGTTGCCCTGATGGAGCCAGGGTTTCTAGGAAAATAAGGCTTCCTGGGGAACCATGGGAACATCCCTGTCTTGTTCTAGTTGCAATTCTTTCTCATTGCCTGGAGCATCTGTATCGTCTGTGGCTTCCCTAACCTAATGACCACACTAGAAAACATTTCTGAAGTACCATTTGGCCCACAAAGCCCTGTGCAACTGTTCATATCCTTCAGCACGACCCAGCAAAGTAGGTCAGCCTTGAGATTGAAAGAGAGAGAGAGAGACTGAGCAGGAGTAAGAATCATGCCCATACATATTTGGACATAGACAGATTAAACCAACCAGTATTCACATGGCACATAATTAACCTGTGTAATTTATTGCCACAGGATATTGAGATGGCCACTTACTCTGTGTGTGGGTTTACAGCCCTCCAGGTTTGACCTGCGGTATTTAGGTTGTGGTATTAGGGTATTCTGCTATTATTGCCAGAAAAGTCTATTAATAACAAAAACCATAATGCTTAATTTTGAAGGGAATTCCACTCCCCTGCCAAACACACCTTTGAAACATTGGCTGGCATGTCAGGGCGGTTGGTGACATCAATGATAACATACCAAATGGGGCTTTGTATGGTGGTGAACTCTACTTTTTTGCCCGCCTTCTGCTACATGTGCAAGGCAATTTATAAATTGTATTTTTTTAAAATATTTTTTCTCGTTAGCACTATCACCCTAAAGTCATACAGCACTGATTCAAATGTTTACAATGTCTTGTCAATTCAGCGCTGTTTTGTTTGCTAAACATCGAAAAACAAGGAGCGATGTGAATGCTGCGGCAAAAGGGATGGATGGACGATAATGGCAGAGAAGGGTGAAAGGGGTCTGTGTGACGTGTGAGCACTCAAAACCCACCTTCCCCGGATAATTAAACACTTCTGTGTGGATTATGACAGTGATTTAAGGGGCAGGGTGTCTTTATTTGGCTCTCTTGGTGTAAGAGAAAATCTTTGTTATTCCAAACAATCAGTGAGGACCTGCCAGGTTGTTTTTAACCCGCCCACCCACTCTTATTTGTGAGTAGATCAAATTCCTTTCTAAGGCATAATGCAGCCTTTTGTACACAGCCGTTTATGCACATGCAACAGTCCACGGGGGTTGATCAGCTCCCCAATAAAACCCGGCTGTTTTCTTAAGCAAAGTGAGGTGGTGTGCTTTTTTCAATTGCCTCAGACAAAAATCAGTATTCCCTTATTCTTCATGGCGCGATGCCAGCAAGATAGAACTTATGAGTCCCAGACTTTTTGGTGAGATGAGAAATTACTTGTTATAAAAACCAGGACACAAAATGTGCCGGCTTTAAGTACTGCTCAAAGTTACTCATCAGCTTACTAAAAGTGCCACGGAGTGCAGCAGCACATACTGAGAGTGGGGTATCTGTTACATCTATAGCACACTCTTCCTCTAAGGAGCACAGTAAAACCGCGTTTTTAGCTCTGTAGCAATTCCGCAATGTAAAATCAGCAGAAAGGGTATGATTTGCTTCAAGAGCCCTAAAGGTTTGTGTTGAACAAGAGGAAAAGCTACCTGTTGCTAACAGCAGTTCAGCCCAAAGAGCAGTTCATAGAATTATAGAATAATTGAATTGGAAGGTGCCTATAAGGCCACTGAGTCCAACAAACCAGTTACCTTGAGGGTGGTAGATGTTTCTATGCTGGGGTTCTTCAACCTAAAATTGGATGGCCATCTGCATAGATACTTTAGAATTCCCAAAGAAAGAGTTGGACTAAACGTCTTACAAAGACACCCCCTCCAATTCTATAATTTCATACATTCCAAATAACTATGTGTGCCATGTTTCTGAGAAGGCCTGTGAAACAAAGGCAACTTTTCAGCTTTATTACATACATACATACATACATACATACATACATACATACATACATACATACATACATACATACATATGGGTTTTCCCTGATTACCTTTGTCCAGACTAAAACAGACTTTCATCTAGGCCTCTTTGGCTGACACATTTGGTGAGGTAGGCTGGGCTTGACGCTGAGGAAGAGCAGACCCTCCAGAAAGGAGAATAAAAGGTCAAGAATAATCCAAAAGGACAAGCTGAGCAGATCTGTGTGTATATTGGGTTTCACATATGAAACTCAGTCATGATAAAGCGGATGGCTTTGGATACATCTACTTTGATTAATGAAAACAGTGCTCGCCGTCGACCCGTGGGTTTCAAACTTCAAAAGATCAGTTAGGATTAAGAAACGGTTGGAGGGGGGCGAGAGAGTGGCTTGTTCATAGCACATCTCAGGAAACTGGTTCTTAAAATGTACAAAAGAAATCCACAAGAGGAGTTCTAGAACATTAAAAAATGGCAGGTTTTTTTTTCCCATTTGAAAACTGGAAAATAAATTATTTATTTATTTATTTATTTAAAATATTTTTGCCCCGCCTTTCTCCTTAAAAGGAGCCAACGGCACAATCAAGAAAATAATTAAGGCACAGCTGGCGGTGGTGGAAAGCTGTGGTCTGACTCTACGTGGTGTATGCTTATGGAACACCTTCTCACTGTCCATTCTAGGGTCTTGTTGCTCTAAAGGAATTTCAGCTGAGGAGGATTTTGAATGTGCTGATTAAATCGGTAAAAAAAAAAGTATCAACAAATAAAAATAAATTGTTCTGAAAGCAAAGCTGCTATTTTAGGAAAGCCGAAAGTGGAACACTTCCTCTAAATTTCTAATCTTTATGGTGATGATTGATGTGTGAGGATCCTAAAGGGGTGTGAACAACGCCTAGTGACATCTCAGAGCTTGGGTGAGGGGGATAGTCAAGTTTTACCAACATCTCTGAAGCAGGATCAGTGCCCCGTGTATAGCACTCTTACCTGCAAAAATGCCTGACTAAATTATGCAAAACAAAGTCATGAGAAGATACTTTGTTTGCTCAGTGTGTGGATGCTGTGATGCTTGGACTACTTTGCTTCCGAATTTTAATTTCACAGTAGACTCCCAACTCGCACTGTAGGATACTCACAGCTCTCTTTTCTGTTTATGCTGCGTGTGTTGCTCTTAGTGATATCTGGGCTCAATAATTCAGTGTTAGAAATAATGAAAGATTAAACCAGGTGAGGATTAGCCACTGTCTGGGGACTGAGCGAAGCCGATCACCTTAATCCGAAATGCAATTCCAAAAGCTGGGTGCCAAGGACGAGGTTATCATAGTGCAGGGAAGGGGGACATCAGAAAGCTCTTCAGTTTTCTGGAACCTGGTCCAGATGAACCTTTCTCCTGTGATGTCTGCAGAGACGTATAGAATTATTATTTATTTATTTAAAATATTCTTTCCCCACCTTTCTCCTTAAAAGGATCTGAGGTAATAGAGAAGAATCTGGCTCTATTTACAGAGGATGGCTAAAGGTTAGCAGAAGGCAGTGCAGATTTTGGAAAATGCCCTCTAATGGACCACTTCCTGCAGCAATCCAGAGGTTGGGAAAGTTACTTTTTTTTTTGGACAACAGTTCTTGTCATCTCCTCATCCTAAGCTCTGGTTCAGAGAGCCTGACTGCGTTTGAGGGGTGACACCCAACCTTTTCATGCGTTTTTTTTATCCTGCCTCAGAGCTCAGAGCAAAGGACAAGTTCAATTAGAGATGGCATCCTGAGAATGCAAACTGTAATAAGAAAGAAATCCGTCATAAAAGTCTTCCACCAAAACTACAGTGGGTCTACACTACACAAAAGAGGCTCATGATGATTTATTCATAATGGCATGGATGGATTTCTGGGGGCATTTGGTCCCAGAATTTGGAAAAATGGCCCTACTGGCCAAGAGGATTCTGGGAGTTTACTATTACTGTAAATTTGTCTTGAGATGGTCAAATGGATTTTAATGTGTGTGGGTTTTTTCAAATTTAAAAGTAGGTACAGCAAATGACAGGGTTTATTTGCATTTAATTGCATTTTTTGGTATAGTGTTTGTTGTGTTTTCATTGCATATTGTAAACTGCCCAGCGAGTGACAATGCTTAATGGAGCAGTACAGAAATGGAAATAAATACGTAAAATAAATAAATAGTCCAACAGAAGTTAAATTTCCAGGCTCCGATATTAATATATGAATACAAACACAGATCATTGGGCTTTCCTAGTGGAAACACTCCAGTGGGGCCATTTTACCTTCTCAGAATGATGTTGTGTCAGGGACAGTTTGTGATTTTTTAGTTACTCGCAGACCCAGGAATTTTTTTAACCTTTTTTTTGGAGATTAAAGAGGGACCCAGGGCAAGTACCAGCCCATCTGCAAGTGTGCACCGCCACCAGCCGCACTAAAGTGCTATGTGCTGAGGCAACACCACTCCAATTTAGACCTTTGCCAGGCACAATACATGAATTAGGTTGTACACCTGATGTGGTACACCAAGTGTTTGTGCTTTGTCATTTATCTGCATCAAGGCCTGGCAACTCTAGGGTATGGTGCCACAAAAATGTCCGTGTAGCATCCTCAAAAGAACATGCATCAGAAAAAGTGGAGGGTGTCAGAAAATCAGGCTTATTAGAACATATGCGAAAATAGGTTAATGTCTTTGTGTGAGATTTATTACGAAGTATGAACATGGCGTGCCATTATGGGGGAGAAAGTGGAGAAAAAGATAAAGATGGATTTGCCCAGTCAAAGGAGTCAGTGCTTTTCCCCAGAAAGCTTTTTGGCACACTTAATCCCCTGTGCCTGCCTTTACATTAATGCTCACGCCTCGAACATTGCCATTAAGCACTCTTCACAGGTCTTCGGGCTTGACTGGGGAAGCAATATTAGCCTTGTCTCTTCTGTTTTCACTCAGCCATCTCTGAAACCAGAGTCGGTCTCTCTCTGAAGTTTTTATTTGGGTGCCTCCACGGACACCTTGGCAGGGCATCAAAAGCTCTGTGTGATGTTATTCATAGGCCTGCTTAAAAGGAAGGCGAGGGTGTTTGGGTTTCCCATTTTTTGAAATGTGATAAATGCTTCGTCTCCCATCACCCTGGGAGGATGGAATTTTTGGGAGACTCTAAGAAAATATGTCCTTTTTCCTTCACTGGTTCTGGATGGCACACTGAAAAAGGATATCAGCAAATCAGAACAGGTTCAAAGGAGACTAGCAAGAACGGGGTGCTGAAAACAATGAAAAATTGGAAGAGGCGAAAATATGTGGCATTGAGAGAAAAAAGGTTGAGGAGCAAAGTGATAATCACTGCCCAACTACCTGAAGGGCTATCACATCAAGGAGAGTGGAAAAATGTTCTCTGCTGTCCCAGAAGGCAGAAGTGGCAAGAATGGGCTTAAATTACAGAAGGGTACATTTCAGTTGAGCATTAGGAGAAACATCTTGGCAATAAGAGCAGTTCAGTGAAAGTATGAATTCCCTAGAAGGTTTCTATACTGTCATCTGAAGGCTTCAAGGAAAGGCTTGGTGGCTATTTTTTGAAGATCCTATAGACCTAAAATGAATGAATGGATGGATGGATGGATACTGAACATTTGCCAAGTTTGTCTGGGTGTGTCATCATTCACATTTTTGGGCACGTCTATTCACTGTCTATTTACTTTCTAGATGTACTGTAATGGTTAGAGGGTTGGCCTGGGATTTGGGATATCGAAGTCCCAGTCCCAAACAAGCTATGAAGCCAGCAGTCTCTCTCCAGGGTCTAGGGCAGAGGAAGGACTTTCCAAACACCTGCCACCTGATCTTAACAGAAGTCACCAGGGATCAACCCAGCACCTTCTCCATGTAGTCTGCTACTGAGCTGTGACCAGTGACCCACCCTAGGCATTAGTCTGAAGGTGAAAGAAAACAGCTTTTCAAACTGAAAATGCTGTATAAACAATGACAGGAGCAGCTGTGTGACATGATCTGAGAGAGATGTTTGGCCAGGGTTGGAGGAAGTGCGATCCTCCAGATATTGTTGGACTGCAGCTCCCAGAATTCCTCACCATAGGCTATGTTGGCCAGGGCTGATGTGAGTTGTAGTACAACAACATCTGTCAAGTCACACTTTGCCTATCCCTGCATTAAACCAAAGTTGTAAGCCGTGTTAACTAAATGTGGGGTTTCCTATTTCTTGCTCTTAAAACCCCAGATAGATCCCCTTGCCCCATGACAACTAGGCCATCAAGACCCATGCATGCACCATTTTATTTATTTATTTCATTATGTTTTGGTCCAGACCATTAGAGTTTCATATTATCTCTCCTCTTTGCTGATGCATGGATTAGCTGGCCGGGCTGAGTGTTTACCACCAGTTATCGCCCAGTACTTTGGACATTATCAGAGGAAGGGACGCCTGCCGCCGGGCCTGGTCTCTCGCCCTTTCTATTACTACCTGTCAGAGGCCAGGAGTGAGCTGTGAAACTGTACAGTCGCGGCAGAAGTGCAGATAGTTTCTGACGGCTGATCAAAGGGGAGCACCAAAGGCCTGATAACCAAGGATGTGTTTTGTGCAGCTTTTAACTTTGAGAAAAACACTTACATTTGTCTCTTCCCCCCCCCCCCACACACACACACATACACACACACTGCCCCCACCCCAACCTCAACAGGCTGGCAAAAGCCAGGCCTGCTAAATGCTACATATTCAGTTACCTAATTGTTGAGTGAAATGGCATGCGATCCAAGCGTCAAAGCTTGAGCTGTAATCTCATTCCAAGCAGGGAGTGATTTAAAGTAAGCCTTCGCAGCAGACCTGCTGTATAATAGACTCGAATAATTTTAATTTGTACTTTGAAGTGATCTGGGGTCCACAATCTAATCTTTGCATTTAGTCAAACGTCATGTCCTATTTTTTGAATTAGGAAACAACTGCGAGTTAAAGGAATTATTTTTAAGTAGCCTTTCTGGAGAGTGTATAGGTTTTCACTCGATCATCTCGGACGGAGTCGAGAATAGTTGCACATGTTCCCACTTTCTCTCATTCACTTTCCTCCCTCTCTCTGGTTCTTTTAGGGCAGTCTTTCTCTACCTTTTTTAAACCCATAACCTTTTTTCATAAATGTAGATATCTCATGCTCCCCCGCCCACCACAATGGTATTTAAAATCTAAAATATCATATCTAATAACAGTGAATGGGAAACCTTCTGAACACATTCAGTGTTAATCCACAGGGCTCACCAAATAAAGCTGATTTTGAAGTGGAAATGGCAAATAGGACTTATGCTCTGGTAAAATGTGGGCAAGTCCTTAATGTCCTTCCCATTGGGTGGATCGGGAGACCCTGAAGTATGTTGCTGGTTTTTGTTTTTTTGTTTTTTAATTTTAAAGAGCACTGATATTAGGAAGAAAGCATCTTCAAGGCCTGATCCAGATATTCTTGTCAGCTGAAGGCCTGCAAACATGCATTAGGAGCAGGGACCTTCTCAGCAGGGCACCAGATCTATGAAATGTTTTCCATTATATGGACTTCGTTTTGAGTAAAAATACATAGGTTTGCACTTTTAAGTGCTGGGCCAAGCAGTGGCTCTCTCATAAAGCCATGGTTCTTTTAGATCACCCAAAAATCTAACCAGAGGATAATAGTATTTTTCTACATCTCAAGTCCATTGTTACATGACGCTGCTGTGGGATATGATTTCTATGCTAATTATTTTCTCTTCTTGTCCTTTCGTGTGCATTTGATACTTCACTGTAGTCCTCGATATGTCTATTCAGATATATATTGGATATGTCTACTACCATTAGAGAGATAAATATATAATATTTATATTAGATATTTGTACTTGAATTCAAGTCCTGCTGCCATGTCTTTTTAAGCTGGAGATTTCTCCCTAGAAAGTATACAGGCACAGACTGTACAGAATCTAGTCTTAAACTACAATTCTGTAAACAGTTACATGGCAGTATGCCCCACTGAGCTCAATGTGATTTCTGGGTAAACTTGCGTAGAATGGCACTGTTATGGATCTTCATGATTATTTTGAAAGAGAGAGGGAAACATAAATGTCATGTTTTGGTGCAGCCAGAGTTCACAGGACCAAAATGCCGAGACTTTATAAACCACAGAGATAACAATGCCATTTGCTTCCCGCATCACACTGAATTTAGCTCCAAGCCTCGTAGTAAAGGCAGGGAAAGGGAATGAGTTTTGCCCCCAAGAATACATGGTTCCAAATTATGCTTGTTGTAATGCAAAGTATTTGTGGATGGCTTAGTGCTGAATAGGTGTCGAGGCCCATTGGCTTTGCAAAAGATCAGCTGCTGGTGGTTTGATGATGTGGCTCAGCACGGTAGTTCCATTTTTGGATTCTGGTTCTGAGGACATTCATGATGAGCACCTGCTCTTCAGAATTAACTGCTACATTACTATATACGTTAATAAATTAAATCGGTAAAATAACTGAATATGTACCCCACCTCTTTTCTTTCTTTCTCTAAGGTGCCTTTGACCGAAGTATGACCCTCCTGGAAGTCTGTGGGAGCTGGCCTGAGAGCTTTGGGCTTCGTCACTTGTCTTCCATGGAACAAACTGACGAGGGCCTTCGCGAACGGTTGGCCGATGCAATGTCAGAGTCACCTGGTCGGGACATAGTGGGATCTGGCACAGGTACAAAGAAGCGGTGTTATCAGGAATCACATACGTCTCTCACCCAATGGTGATTTCCTTTCACTAATTTACAATATTCATTTCCTCCCTTCCCCCCCCCCCCATTGCTTTTGTCTCTTAGGAAACTCACACACATATGCACACATGCATGAACGTGTGCGCGCGTTCACCCGCACACCCTGAAGTACTTATAAAGCTGGGAAAGTTACTTTTTAAAACTGTAACCATTTTCTTATAGTTACAACCCAAAGCCCCCCTGCCCCAAATTACCCAGTTACTATTAACAAAGATATTTGTTTCCATTATAGTTACATCAAAAACAAGAAGTCTTATGGCAGCTTGAAAATAAATTTTGGTTGCAGCCCATTTCAGAGTAATTCTCTGCTTTCATGTTATACATGAAATTCCAAAATAATGAAGGTAGCTATTTGCTACTTTTTCCATAATAATAATAATAGTAGTAGTAGTAGTAGTATCAGAGTGTGACAAGTCTCTGGCCTATGGTACCAGTCACACCTAAATAGTCAGCCCAGACATCCTCTCTAATTATAAAAGTAACTTTAAAATTATAGTTACACTGCAAAAAGGAGTGAGGTTATCCCTTCTTATGTTACAGTCGCAACATAAGCTAATTTTACCTCAGTTCCTGCAAATGGGAACTAATCTACTAAGTCACTTGTAACTGAGGCCTTCTGAGCTTCTGACTGCCGGACCAAACCTCTCCAGAAAGCACCTCAACTCGGCTGAAGGCCTGGGTCTGGCGCACCAAACCTGGAAATTTCCGGAAAGCTTTGTGGAGGGAGGCTTGAGGGCCTGGTCCCAACTCTCCTGCCCCCCCCCCCCCCCAATCTCCATCCTTAGGCTCTGGGAAGGTGAGGCGCCCGCCCTGAGGGGAGAAAGGAGATGGGAGGACAGCCACCTCGCTGCCCTCAGGGCCCCCCACCCCTTGAATGGCCTGGGGGCTTTCTGGGCAATGGAGGGAAAAGTGCCAGTGGGCCACCCCTGAGGTAAAATTCTGCCGCCACCACCCTGAGAGGGGGAGGGGCGCCATCTTTTTTCCCCTCAGACCAAAATAAGCCTGACATGGGGAAGGCCCTCTCCGTGAAACGCCTCAGGGGCAGCCCTCAGAGCGTAAAAGCCTTGTGTGTGGTGTTTTTTTATTTATTTATTTTTTAAGGCAGTTCCCAGAATGCCTCAGCAGGCACAGCCTGAGGTAAATAAGCACCAGGAGCTGCCAGAGTTGGAAGGAGGGGCCTCATTGTGAGTGACAGGTTAGAGAGTGCTGAAGGCTGTGGATTAGCCCTGCCCACTTCTGCCACCCATTGGCTCCCCTTGGCCTGGGAGGAGGGCTATGGCTCCTGAGGTGTGGGGGGGGGGAGAGAGAGAGAGAGAGAAGGGCTGTTTCCATGGCAACAGCTGTGGCTGTTCCTGACACATTCCCTCTCTTTCCATGGCTGCTCTGCAGGGCTGACCCAAGACATTGTGCAGCCTGAGGCAGAGCAGCAACTACGTAGTCACTGCTCACCCACAGGGTCCAACACCTCTAGCCATAAAAAACTCTCACCCACAAAAGTTCACACTGAAATAGGGCCCATTAGACTTAAAGGTGGCACAATATATTGGTTTTTTTGTTTTATTTTGCTTTCTTTTGATCCTTACAGAATTGTGTGGATCCGTGGATTGCACCCAAACAGATTTTTTCCCTTTCTTCCCTCATTTCGCCCCTCTTAACTGTCTCCCTTCTCCCGCCTTGTGTTTTACCAGGATATTAACATAAATACATATATTGTTTAGTATATGAGCAAATGCTACTGTTTAATACTGTGAATATTCACCCTACCAAAAAAAAAAGGAAAAGCAAGAAAGACATCCATACCCTTCAATTGCACCCACTCGGCACCCAACAGAAATCTCGTCTCCTTGCGCGTTCTCTGTGTACCTGGATTGACAGCAATGTGCCGATGAGTTTTTGGGTGTACAATTATCTGTCTTTGACAAAGTGCTGGCTTCCGTAATCCAAATTAATCCATCTTCATCAGAGTCCATTATTGTGATAAATTAAAGGGCCCATTAATGTAAATGGAATGGCACTCCGGAGATTACGCGATGCTCAAGAGGCGTTGGGGATGCTGGGATGCTAGCAAATTGTGAATGCTCTCAGCTTTGTGTCAGTGGGATTGATGTTAGGCAAAACCTTCCGCCCTACGCGAGGGTTTGTCCAGATTTGTGTTGTGAGGTGCTGCTAAATATCAACAACGGCATCAGAGTAGAAACTGCCTAGGGTAACAACTTCAGGGAAAGAAGCAAAGCAAGGAATTTGCCGAAATTATCTTCAATGGCACTATTGAGGCAGTTGTCCCAAGTCTCACCCATCAGGAACGAGCTGATGTGATCACCAAATACAGCAGCAGAGTAATATGTATTTAATATCATCTTACGAGAGGGACAGAACTCTATAAAGTCCAGAATCTAAAATTAACAGTGTCCCAGTTTCATCAAACTCAATTAGAAATTGAATAATCCTGCCTCTAGTTGTATCAACTTTCTGGAAGATTTTAAAACATAACTCTTGAACAAGGACAGCTAGAAGAGGATCCTTTCTGGAACAACAACAAAAAAATAGTGAGTTTTCGATGATAAATCATATTCTTCGAGGCTGGGACATTAAAACAGCACATATGTTAGGGACTGCCCCCGAGAACTCGATGCACAACATAGTATGGAGAATATACAGTAGAAGTTTTGTTCCCTCGTAAATACCAAGGGAGTCTTCCAGTGTAACTGACCTGTCAGAAAATTCAGGACAGACCAAAATAAGCCCATCTTCATTCAGTATATAATTACATTGGTATAATTTGCTGCTTGATGGCGTTGTGATGGCTGCTAGATGTTGAATGGAAAGGAATTCCACCAATTCGTTGGCCAGAATCCTATCAGCAATAATTGTACACCTCCATTAGGAAAACCATGTCATTCTTTTTAGCAAATTGTTACTTGCAAAGGAGACACTGGTGGGACCCCTGCACTTCCAGGAACACAGTGAGTAACCTCCTTAATGAGTGTCAATTTGCCACCAAGATGTATGTGATTTCCCTTATGAAAGAAAAAAATCACCAGTAGGATTCAGACCAGTGAAAAATCTATAAATAGCAATAAGTGAATGACGGCTACGGGCAGCTTCCAGTTTCAGAGGCAGCAGAGGAAGTAACAACAGGAGAGAGCAGTTTGCTCATTGTCCAGCTTGCAGGTTTCCTGGCATCTGGCTGCTTACAGGGATGGGAATAGAAAGAGGGCCATTGGTCTTATCCAGCAGAGCTACTCTTATGTATTCCCTGGTTGACTCTCATTTAGATACCTAGAGATCATGTCCTGTAATTGCCCTAGTGCTGAAATACAGAGAGCTAAGCTGGAGGACCAAAATAGGATCACTGTGAATTAAGGTTCGAGTAGAATCACCACCAAGGAATTTTGAAAAGACTTCTTGAGATCCGTGGGAGGTGTGGTATAGGGAACGTTAATTGAACCAGGTCAGTTGGCCAACGTTATCCAAGAATTCTCTTGGATCCAATGACCTACGTTGGTTTTTCCTCTAGGCTCTGCCATGTTACTGTGGCAAAACATAGCTGGGTAGTGCGGTATTTCCACCAACCCCAAATCATATAGATAAGAAAAGATCCAACATATACTGGAGTAGAAATCAGAGGGTGAATGGACAAGGAAGGGTTGCTTAGTTTTTGGAAAAAATGGATTGACCAGATGTGGAGGTGAGCTCCATCCACAAGATAAAGTTGGCCGTGTTGAAATGTTGGGTGAAATCACAGCAGAGGCGCCTGGGGGTGGGGGGAGTCTTCGGCCTACAGAGAGCAGAGCAATGGTTTTGAGAGCATCTATCCGCATATTAAAAGAAACAGCCTGTGATGAATTCTCTGGAGATCCCATTGAAACTTTGGGAATCTATAATCCGATTAGCAAGCGCTACTCAAGACAAATGGCTGTCTTGTGATGCTTTATCTGAAACAGAATTGCTGGCTGCCCTTGCAACTCAAACCCATCCTTCTAAGACCCATAATATTTACACGGTTGCTGAAAACATTTGGCTGAGGCAGCCATTTGTCTCCCTTTTATGTAAAAACAATTTTTTTTGCTTAGTCTTCATTTTCTCTAACACTTTTCCACCTAGTCAGCTGGAGTAAATGATGCTGGGGGGGGGGGGGGGGAAGGCTTCCATCGAGCAACGCCATAAATTTTTCTCCATAACTGTCTTTCTGATATTGTCTGGGATAAGCATTCCAGTTCCTGGAATGTGCTTGTTTTTACCTCTTAGCAGACATGGCACCGTTGTCTGTGAGCAAAATAAGTCGATATCTATCCGGGACAGGGGTGGGGAGCCTTCAGCCCTCCAGGTGTGGTTGGTTGGCAGAGCCATAATGACTAGGCTTGGTACCTGGAGCTTCACTGCCTTATCAGTCAAACTTATAGCACAGGGAACTGGCACATGGAGGAAAGCATGGAGGAATGAGGAACAAAACTGGGTTTAGATCAATTCGTGGCCATAATGGCTCCTTGCTGAGTTTGTCTGTTTTGTGGAATGGGGTTGCCCCAGAGTGGGACGGTAAGAGGCCGTATATGCTTGTGGGGTGGATGGGGTTGTGCCTTTTCCAGCTCCACCTTGTTGCACCCTCTAAATTTCAGCACCCTGGATCCAAACCCTAATTACAGCTCTGTTAGTCAGCAGCTCCCATCAGCCCTTACAATCTTTTTCTTCAGGCTGATGGGAGGCATAGTCCAGCAGTGTCTGGAAGGCTACACCCGGACACCACGAATTAGGGAAAACTTATTTAACAATAGTAGACACGATTTATTTCAACTTCTGACTGTGCAGGGATATTTTTCATGTTGACTTCAGATTGCTGACTTCACATTAACCTTTAAAAAAAAAGTTAACATTTTTAAAATGGTTCTCAAGGATGCTTAGCAAGCAAAACACATTGAAACCAGGCCAAAGAAATAAAGAAAAAGAAGCAATCAGAGATTTCAGTCTTGCTTGTCTTAGGCTTCAAACATATTGCCTAGGTGAGAGGTTAACGAGGATTTTCTCAGCTCTGCAGGCACCATATAGAAAGACGCTTAGTCCTCATCTTTTATTATCACAGACTATACTCAGGGTGGAGAAGTGGGCTCACAGTCCCCAAACATAGAAAAGTAGTATGTCAGGAAAATTACTTGGCTGGAATTTTTCTCCTTGACACGCTGGCTTTCTAGAGGAAGGGAATTCCCCGCCACAACCCAATGGGTGAATTTAAATATGTGGCTCCATTACCTGTGTATTTTGAAACTGCTGAGGTCTTAAGAAGTCTATACTCTTTGTTTTCTTGGAAGACATCCAAGAGGGATAGAACATTCCCTTGAAAAATACTGCTTGATGTCAAAGTGTACCCCACTCAGCTGCTGCAGGGTCACCTCCGCCCTCTAAAAAACTTAACGGTGTATTAATTCCAATGTCCTTTTTTACAAGTCTGCACATTTGAATCAGTCCAATCAGTGATGTTGTCAACATCCTTTTCATGCTGGAAAACCATGAACCAACATAAAGCTGTGAATGTCAGACAAAAAAAAAAAAAGACCCACAAAAGTTGTTGTGTGCCTTTAAGTCATTTCTAACTTACAGCAACTGTAATAAGGTTTTCAAGATATGTGAGATGTTTGAGGCGTAGTTACGCCAAGTGGGGATTTGAACCCAGGTCTCCTGAGCCATAGTTCAACACTCTTATCCAAAGTTTTTTAAGGGGACTGTTTGAGTTGGTGGGTGTGTTTTATCTGCAGGGAGGTGAGTGAAGGAAATACTTGGTAATTGGGGGGGGCGGGGTTTCATTTTTTTTCTGGTGTGTTACTATATTAAGAAACAAAAACCCAAATCAATCAATCAAATCAATCAATCTGGAAGATGGCCATTCTTCCAAACAGTCACCTTTGATTGTGAGCATATACGCTTCTATCAAAGTATTCAAAGACCATTTTAAATTGAGTTTTTTTTCCAATAGGAAAATGTGTTTTTATTTAACTGGTTCATCAGTGAATGAAACGGTGAAAAAAATCAATGACCGATCAAATTTTTTTTTTCATTAGCTCAGAACTCTGCTTTGTATCCCCATGCAAACTCACAGGAGCAGGCATTTTGGAAAACCTCTAATAAATAGTTACACTCGTCAGCAGAAAACCCATCTGCTAAAAATTGCTTAAAGACATGCAGAATTATTGTACATGAGCATCAGCGTTACCTCAACGACCGGCACGGTCTTTTCCACTTGAGACTTCTCTGACTTGACATAAATAGCATCAGCTATCAGACAATGAACGGGAAAAAGACCAGCTCTTCTAAAAAAGTAGGGGAGGGGAGGGAAGGAAAATCTATTTTCAATCTGGTTTAAGCAATGAAGCTGGTTACACAATTCATTCAGCTATGCTTTAGGAAATGGCCTTTCAGCTGTCTTATTCAACAATCTGCCTGGGGCTTGTAGTCTCACTCCGTGTCTGCTGTTCGTTGGCATTCAGCATACAAAGGAAAGTTTAGCACAGGTAACAAAAGTCCTTTTTCCCCCTGCTAAAAATGGAAATAAACAGAATCCAAGCTCAGAAAGCACACATTCTTTTGTCTGCACTGCTTATCTGTGTTGTTTTTTTTAATGTTACTGTGAGCCACCCAGAATCTTAGTTCTAGCGAAAGGTAGGATAAAAGGCGCGCACACAACAGAGTTGCGTAGCTTTCCCGTATCCAACATGTATTGCGTTTTTCAACAAGGGAAGCTCCTGAAGACTTTGATCAATGCAAGTTCTGAAGGCATCCAACCTGCATCTCCTAGACCCGTGGTTCCTGACCTTGGGTCCCCAGATGTTCTTAGACTGCAACTCCCAGAATCCTTCACACCAGCTGGGCAACCAGGGTTTCTGGGAGTTGTAGTTCAAGAACCTTGGTGTGTCCCGTCCCGTCCCCCCCCCCCCCGGGTCATTTAAAGTTAGGTGACTTCTGACCGGAGACAGGGCGTTTTCTGTGTTAGCGCACTGGGTGTGGAATCCCTTCTCCAAAAAGGCTTGCCTGGCACCAGCTCTGAAGTTGTTTTGATACCAGATGAAGCTCTTTTAATTTCTAGTACATAGTTAGCTATGATCATGGTTTTCCGGTGCATGCATTTGTTTATACCTTGTTTATTAGTTACTTTTCTATCCTGTCTTTACTCCATGGAGCTCAAGGCAGTAGCGATGGCTCTCTCGTCCTCATCTGCTTTATCCTCACACAACCCTGTGAGGTAGGTCAAGTTGAGATGCAAGCTGCTACTTTATTCTTCTTGTATTTTAAACACTGATGGATTTAGATGAGCTTCCTAATTTGGATCAAAGCAAGCCCTGATCTGTGACTTGCCTAATGGGAAGCCTCTTTTGAGGGGGGTGATTCTGGGAAGAGCTTCTCTGGAAAGTTGTATACTCTCAGCAGAACACGATGGGAAGTGGACAGAGCCATAAGGAAAGCATACAGAGAGACAACGGGCGGCCTCCGTTGATTTCCCGTTTGTTTTGAGAGGGATTGCCTGATCTAGCCATCATCAAGTGGCCTGCCTCCAATGGAGGGCATTTGAAAGGAGAGCTGGTAAAATCATCCAGGGGGGCGACAGTGACCTCCTGGGTCTTCAGGTACAGCATTCTTTTATTTTATGTTATTAATTGATGCCCTGTGACATGCTAACATATTGCAGTCCTCCCTTTAGGAATTATCATTAAATCCCAAAAAAAAGGGTTGAATTTTGAATATCTTCCAGTTTCCACCTTGGCTTTGCTGGGGATTTTTTTTTTCAGATTTAACTAATAATAATAATAATAATTTTAATAATAATCATCATTCTAAAAATGCCTGGCTGCCCAGCGTGTTCGCCCCTCTCTACACCACCGAGGTGAGGAAGCGTGCTTTTTCTACAACTCCCTGGAAGCTTCCGAAAGGAAAGCAGTCATTCCTTGCTACACAGCCCTGGCGAACAAAGTTTTCCTCCCACTTTGGAATGACTTCCAAATCTCTGGAATCTTGGCTACGGGCCATTTTTAAGGCTTCCCGGTGGGGGAGAGAAGGCATGGCCGGCGTAGGCGGTGAAATGAGCGATTTCCTCTTTCAAGCTTCCGTCGGGGCGAAATCCGAGGGGAGAGCTCTCCTCTTCTGGAGTTCCTCCTGCTTTTTAAGCTTGGCCTGACGAAGACAGCGGGCGACAGTGGCGGCGGTGGCTAAAAATATTTCCAGAATCTCATCCAAGAAGCTGCGTGTACTTCCTGGCTTTTCCGAAAGCCGAAATATGCATCCCTTTGTAGGACATGTTTACAGTAGAAATTAATGGTTTCATTGCCGTGAGTTCTGCTCAACACAAACAAAGAGGCGACGTGCTGGTTTTTCAATGTCCCAGGAGTGTGCTGTAAATCCAGAATGAACTCAGTCCTCATTGCCACAAGGTCCTCCATGGGCCACATAGAGAGCTTGAAAGAAATATGGTCTACGTTTCTGGAGGAAGAGCAGTCTGGTGGTGGCTCTTAGCTGTGACAGTGTATGGACAGCTATGGGAGACCTCCAGTTTCAGGAAGAGTTTACCTTCAAAGATCAGGTGCTGAGGACAAGCACCAAAGAGCCACCTCAGCTTTTCATGCCAACACCCCAAAGGCGTCAAATGGCCCCATTAATGTACATGAATTGCATCCTTCACCACTCTGTTTTGACTGCTTCCCTTCTATCATAGAAGGCAGGCATACCTAAAAAGCGCATTAAATGATGCCAAAGTCGTAGAGAAAATAACAAAGCTTCAGGTGTTTGTTGCTTCATCTCCTTCCTGAGCTGCTTCAGCGTGGCCTCATTGGCCTCCTATGCTGGCTGTCTTTCCGCTTATGGATAGCTGGATGTGCGCATGCGCCTTTATGCACAGAGATTTGTTACTTCCTGGCAGTTACGATCCTTTGCAGTGGGCTGAGCCCTGCACGTGGTGGCATCCATCCTCTGGCCTGCCCGTCTCAGGCACAGTTCATCGTTCCCTGCCGTCTCCGCTTCCAGAGTACCAAGTTTTGGACAAACCGCAGGGGCCACACATCGCAGAGGATGCGCCCCCCCCCAGCTCACCAAACAGGGAAGGACCAGCACATTTACCACACTTCCTTTAAACTACTTCCTGGTTGTGTGCAGGAGTCTTCCCTTTTTTCCCCCAATTGCTTTTCAGTGCGCCTTTAAAAAATTTCCCTGGGGAAAAAATAACCACGGCGCATGTAAAATGGCTGACGCTGGAATATTTTCCAACATTTTGCAACCCGTTGCAGTTATAGTCTCGTTGGCGTTTAAAAACCAAACAAGAGTTTCTTGATTATTATGATTCTTTCTCTCTCAACCTCTCTCCCGCCTTCTGTCTTTCTTATTTTTTTTTTTAAGTCAAATTTGGGATTCTGTTGTTCAGAGCAGAGAGGTCACAAGGCCCTAATGCATTTAGCATTGACTGCCCTCTCTTGTACTGCTTCTATTAGTCAGTAATTTGATTTGTACCTATTCATTTGCAGGCCCTGCAGGAGCACGGAGCTGGCCCGGCGTCTAATTGGTGCTGTCTCTATTTTAGCCTCATTAAATTAGCCCTGACTCCCGGCCACTTGGTGTCTGCGCTTGTCTGTCCATTTATACAACCTAATGTAACACAAAATTCATTACTGATCACATTACTTTCAACTCTGAAGCCAGCCTCGTGATAAACATTTTCTTAACCCTTCCCTCTCTGGCATCCAGAGGAAAGGAAGATATTTTCCAGAGAGACATAAACAGAGAGGGAGGGAGGAGAAAAATCAGAAAAGTGGGCAAAGCCAAGAAAAAAGCCATTCTGAGATGTGTCGTTATGCTTTGAATAGGGCGAAATGGGTCAGGAGAGGGACGGATATGATGAAAATGGATTAAACTGGTATGAAGCTAGTTTTGAACACTGGGCAGGTATTGCTGGGAGCTGAAGACCTGAATCTATGCTTAGATGTTGTTCCCAACCTTGGGTCCCCAAGTGTTCTTGGACTAAAACTCCCAGAAGCCTTCACCACTCACTGTGCTGGCCAGGATTTTGGGGAGTTGTAGTCCAATAACAGCTGGGGATCCCAGGTTGGGAACCACAGATGTAGGAAGACGAGGGCCTTGAGTCAAAAGCTCAGCCTATTTCCCCCTGGCCGGCAGCTGGATGCTTTTCTGCAGATGCTGGCTAATCTTGTATGCCTAGTTGGGGCCTAGGGGCAGATATGCAAGAATATCACTATTTAGTCGGTAGTAGGCATAATTCACTCCAGCCTGCCCCTAGTTTCTGATCTTGGAACTTGTGTTTAACCAAGGAACCTGATGCGCTCGTCATCCGGTTGTGAGTTTTGGAATTTCTTCCTCACACCCCTAGCTCTGTAATGCATAGCCTCAATTAAGATTCTTCAGAGCTAAAAGCTAGCTTCCGCTTTGTGAGATTTTTAATAAGTCTTGTTCTGTTTTGTTGGGTGTAATAGTTGGGTGTTGATCTTTACAGATCCCTCACTTTACCTCGTAAAGTGCTCAGCTGGTTCCGAGTTTTTATGGATCTTTGCAAACAAGCATCATCACTGGATCCAGTTCTTCGTCACCTACTCTGATCCACCCTTCTCTTTAAAAAAACACACAAAAAAATTTGGCTTGCTTCTGTAAGTGTGCAGTGCTGGGTAGGGACACAGAAATCTACCACCATGTCTTTCTCTGAGGGGAGGCCCTGGAAATTTTAATTTAATTTAATTTTTTCCTGGCAGAGAAAGGTGCTTTATCTGTATGGGCGTTTGGAGAATCTGGCTTCCTTTGTACATCTAGTTGGGACCTGGACCAGCCTCCATTTATGACTGTGCTGCTGTTATGTATCTTCTAAAAGGAAAACACTCAAAAAGTAATTTCAAGAGCCCTTGTAAATAATGCACTGTGCTCATTAAGGAAATAGTGGACAGAAAGAACCAGGAGGGAAACAGTGTACATCGTAAAATTGTTCGGCATCAGGGTTTTTCAGCGGGTTGCAGAGGTATTCAAGTCGCATTAAACAGTCAGACGGACTTTAATTCAGTCATTTTCATCAACGTAATGGAAGGGCGAAGGGCAATGGGTTGATGTTGCACAGAGTATGAGTCAACTCTCTCAGTTCGTAGCCACACCTCTGTCTGCCACAGACAACCAAGGGTCATTTAACGTCACAAGAGAAGCTTCCTTGGAAGAAAGAAAAAAACTTGTTTCATGCAGTAACTCTGATTCATGAGTTGACTGATCAGGGCTAGTCTGGTGCAAGTGGATAGAGCGTTGGCTTGATAGATCTATGTACCATTCCCTACTGAGCCACCATACTCACTTGGCGATCATCATGAAAGATGGGAAGCTGCTTTTAAAAAGTAACTAATATAGTGAGAAGACCCAGTAAAAATAGGTTTCATTAAAGTTACAAGATTATCCCAACTAGGCCAAACTCATTATACTTAGATATGTCCCATTCATTCAGTGGGTCTATTCTGTTAAGGATTAGCGATTGGATTTAGGCCATAGGGTTTTTTAAAATAAAATTTGCATTTGCCTGTTTCTCAAAAATAACTAAATAGTTGTGTTCAGTTGCTTTAAAAATAAGAATGGTTTTCATTCAGCTGCACAAGGCAATATGCTAGGCATACCACACTCTTGTAACTATAAGAGTAATTAAAAAGTTATCATTGCACTATAGAAGTGGAACAGTTATTCCTCGTTAAGTTACAATTGTGGTGTAAGGTAATTGCATTCTATGTCATGAGAAAAGGGATTAATAACAACTCGTTATTTATTTCTTCTAAGTTCTGCAGATTCATGTAGCATTTTGAGATATTAAGATTTAATATAGGCATAATAAATTGTGTAAACACATTTAAAGACAATATGAAGATCAGCTTTAAGGCAAAATCTTCTTTACCTTAAATACTTTACTTCTAAGTAAGGGAAGATTGATTTTAAAGGATCTTTATTTAACCCGAATAATATTGGACTTAGGGGGAAGTCCAATATTATTATATAATAATATATGAAAAGAGATATATTATTGAGTTGGATGTTGCTTCCTATAGAAAGCTATTCCTGTACAAGAAAGAACTAGAATCAAATTGCACATTGAGGTAAATGTGTGTTTCCTGCTCTTCAAGTGTTTTCCTCTCAAAGACTTGTGCTTGAGCAATCAGACTTGGAAATGAAGGTTGTGTTTACCTCTTGATGACCAATCACAAGAAGGAAACTGATTTTCAATATGCAGGGTGCAGCAAACACGTGCTTGGAATGGCAGAAGTATTTTTCTCTTAAGGAAGGAATGCTTTTATTGATGTGTTAGCTGTATCATCTAGTTTGGTGCTTCTTGAGCAGGCATTTATTGCTACTTCATGTGTGGGAATTTATTGAGCATCCATCTGTCATTTTTGATGTGCAGCTCTCTCCTGTGTTTCTTTGCGGGAAGTGGGGAAATCAGCTGGCAGCTACTTTCACCACCACCTAGCTCATCTCTCAATCAGCCCAATTTAAGGATGAGATTTTTAGATTTTTCTGGATCATCAGTACCATCGTTCTGGGAGCTCCACCTATTTTACGGACACGTTACAAACACCTAAACGTGATGCACCTGGAAGAAAGCCTTGAATCGGAAGACATCGAGGAGTAACTAGGCCTCGCTCTGCCCAACAATCCAGATGTAAGAGGAATCCAGATGTAAAACAGATCTAGAAGAACTAAGGGCAGGACATGTTGTAATCTAGACTCTTTAGATTCATTGAGATTCCTATTGGGATTCTTTGGCAGACTGGAGGATTCTGGGAGTAAACATTTTCAAAGTCCATTTTCCAAGTTCGGTGAGTACACAGGATTTCTTAAAATCCCATCAAAAGAGGTTAGCTGACATTTTAAAGGCACTAGAGGACCATCATTCCCGTCCCATCAGCCCACACAGAAAGGACCCTATGAAATGATTGACTTTTCTTCATTAACGTTTATGGGCAGAGGGAATGTCACTCTCAGACCCGTTAAGAGCAAAGCTCTCTTTTATTGAATTCTTCTGCTGTGTTACTGAGGCTAATTACATTTTGCGTCGCAAATAAAAACCAGATGACTCTCGGGACAGGCGGGCAAACCTCCTGTGAGTGAGAATTTATCTGACGATCTGGGTAAACAATGTCTCATCATTTAACAGTTATTGCAAATAATGGCTTTCCGAGCACTTTTTTTTCCTGTTTGCCGGGAGTTTGTCCGGGCGTGGATGTTTGCTGAGAATTTCCAGGCATCTGGATCCGAGAGGAGGCATCCAGAGTGTGAGGTCTATGTGTTGCTATTGTGTTGCTTTTCTCTTTATGGGGGTGTTTCCTCCTTCCACCTCATCCGGTTGAGATCCCAGTGTTCCAAAGTAAATTTTAGCATGAGATGAGGCGCAGGGCCACCCCTAGCCCAAGAGAACTGCAAGGTACATTGGGCAACCCTTACCCACTCCCGATGTGAAAAAAAAGGGAGGCACTTCTCCCCCACACCTTTGACCCACCTGCTCCCCAATTTCAGGCCAGAGGTTTAGAATTTCAACCCAGATTCACAGAGATTCTCATCCGAATTGGCATCCTGACAAGAACCAGCCTTTTTCAAAATACCTTGGACCCTGTGGCTAATTCCCAACCCCATCGGGTGAAATGTTGGGTTGGTTGAGGGTAGGAATGGGTGAACCTCAGGCTTCGGTGGGGTCCCCACTTCATTGCTATTTCCAGAGCTCTGAGATCCACCAATCAAACCAGTTGCAAAACAGCATGTGTGTCCAACAGGTAGACATGCCCTGTGGTATAGGAAAGGGGCATCTCAGGCCCTACTAGAAACAAGCTTACAAGATCTTTCCCACAAAAAAAGTCCACTTCTGATTCCCCCGCCACTCCCTGCCTTTATTTTCACAGAAAACAAATATAAAGTAGAACTGGCCTTTTGAGTGGTTGCTGTAACTTATCAGTGGAGGGTTAGAAAGTTTCACCGATCTGCTGCTAATTATTCAGAGATCTGCCAGGAGATAATAATCTACACTCTCTCCCATGCCACACTTGTTTGAAGAGAGACATTATTTCCCTCCCGCTAGTTCCTACCTGGTTTCTTCCATCCATGCTTGGCCTCCTTATGGAAGTAAAAATTCAACCAACTGTTACTTGGTGGGGGAGCAGCTTTAAATCACACCCCCAACGGCCTTTGCAGCTTGCTTTTGTACTCGCCTTAAGAAGCAGATCCGTCACAATCATCTGCCATGAATTTGTGGGACTTTCATGTATTTACAACTTCTACCATGAGTCCCAAAATCATTCCTGTTCACTTTAGATATGTTTGGATGGCCTCCTAGGTGGAATGTTTTGCCTGCTCTCAGATTTTGCATTTCTTAATCTTGAGCTTGTTTGCGTTTCTCCGGATATCATCTGCATTTTAATCCTCTCCTCATTTTGTACTGAGTTGTGAGATCACCACACACATATGTACACACTCTTCATGAGGGAACACATACATGTTCTCCTGCATTTTTTTAAAATGGTACGTATTTTTGTACGTATCTTCGTATGCATTGACTAAACTGTCTTTGTCCATATTTTTCAAACATGCACATGTTTGGCTGCTGGCAATAGTGTGCCTGTAGTTTTGTGTGCATTTCTTTCTCCGAAAGACACCTAATGATGCAGGTTTTGGAGGTAGAATGCACTGCATCTCACAAAACTTGGGAGTTTCAAAATCAGGACTTCTACTGAGAGTGTTGAACCTAGGAAACATTTTCTCCCTCTGGACTTTCTGGACTTGTTTTTAATTAGGAATCATTAGGGGGGAGAGAGTAATTTGCAAAGGAGTTGTTTCATGATTCCTTTACTCCTGTTACTCAGTTCTGTGATCCAGGACAGTTCTCAAAATGTGTCTTATTGTCCGAATGTGGGATGCGGAGAAAGGAATGTATCAGTTGTACATTAACTCCTTCAAACTTCACAAGAGGTCACATTTTCCTCAGCTGTGGGTATGTTATGGTGTGTGGTTCAGTCGTTCAGCCTGGTCACATTCTCCTGATCGGCTGGGAAACATCAAACAGCTGCAGCCTTCCCATCGATAGCAGAAATGTGAATCCAGAATTCAAGTTTTGCTTAATTTCAACCAACTGTTTGAGCGTGGAGTCTTTTTTTCATGATTATACTCTGGTCTGTATCCCATCAGATTGCAGTTAGGGGATGGCACAAATTCTCATCATCTTTATGGTTACATTACTTTTCTGCACCGACCTTTAGTGTACAGGGTTCAGTTCTATTCTTAACGTAAAAATAAGACTCCCTCTCTGTTCTCTAACAATTTTATCGTCCTACAACCCCTTGAAGTGCCTGGAGTAAATTGTTCCCAACCTTGGATCCCCAGATGTTCTTGGACCACAACTCCCGGAAATCTTGGCCAGCACAGCAAGTGGAGAAGTCTTCTGGAAGTTTAAGTCCAAGAACATCTGGGGACCTCAAGTCAGCAACCACTGTCTTAAAGCAACAGAGTGTGTAAGCACTTCAGAAAGTGTGGATTCCTGCCCCCCTACCCCCCGCAGGACCCTAAAACTGGAGAAGGAATAGACACCATCTCTCATTTTGCAATGAGCAGTGCAGGCCCCTTCTTTTCAAATTTAAAATATCTGCCTTCACTGACAATCCATAGAAACGTGAACAAATACCAGTAACATTGCAGTAACTTTGGGTGTGTAACATTTTGGAGTTTGGTTTGCATTCCTGTTAAAAAAGTAACTATGCCCCTTTTGGTTGTTTTGGACACGCAACCATAATGGAACGTTACTTTTTTAGCGCATTACCTGTGTCCTATGGAGACTATAAGCAGGGAACTTTTTATGCAGAAAGGCGTAGACAACTAAGACTTATGCAACAAACACACATCATTGCAACTCTAAATGGCAAGACCTTAGAAAGATTTTGCTGATTTTGCCGAGTGTGTAGGGTAAAACATTAGCATATTCAATAGATCATGTGTTCTCCATGCCTTCTTGTTTAATGTGTGCTTCATTGGAATGAAAGGCTTGTTAATGGACCCAGTAACCAAAATAACCTCAAAACTGGCGAAGAAGGGGGGGGGGTCAAGTCTTAAACATGAAATAGATCACCATAGTTTTGAGGTTAAAGCTTGTCTGAAACCCCTCATTCAGTGTATCAGCCAAATGATGCCCAGACCATGAGGTAATTGCCTGATTTGTGTAGTTTGTACATATTTTTCCACATTCAGCTTTCTCAAAGACATCAGAAGAGGTCCAGGATCTTGCTACCGCGTGAGGCCAGCCACTTGCCTGAGGGAAGCATGTATGTCACAGTGCCCTCCTACTCATGTGCCTTCCCTCAGAGTTGACTTGATGGCACTAGAAAAGTCTTCTCACTCATCTGAACACACAGTGTTTAGGGCAGGGGTGAGGAACCTTTTCCCCTGTCTCAAGGGCCCCGTACCATTGATAGATTGGACTGAAACAATGGATATAACCAGAGAGAAATATAGAAGGGGGCATGAACTTACTCTGTCTCTTTTCACCTCTTCATTCTGTCCTGCTACCTATGCAACTTCCAGTGACGTAGGACTACTTGCATTTTGCGAGCCGTCTGAACTTTTCGCTTGCCAAGGGCTTTTGAAATTAAGGTGTTGGCTACTTGGAGCCCTAGAGCCTCATATGGCCCACCTACTTTGGCACAGTAAAAAGTTACACTGCCGCTAAAAAGTTAGGTAGTTGGGCTGCGCAGGAGACCTCAAATTAAATGTCTTCCTCCCTCCCTCCCTCCCTTCCTTCCTCCCTTCCTTCTTTTTTCCTTCCTTCCTTCCTTCCTTCCTTCCTTCCTTCCTTCCTCCCTCCCTTCCTTCCTTCCTTCCTTCCTTCCTTCCTTCCTTCCTTCCTTCCTTCCTTCCTTCCTTCCTTCCTTCCTTCCTTCCTTCTCTCTTTTCCTGCCTTTCTTACTTCCTCCTCTCTCTTTTCCTGCCTTCCTTCCTTCCTTCCAAATCACGCGGCAACACAGACGTTGAAACGCGATCACCCAGGCTATTGTGGAAAGAATTGTTCCACTGAACACTTGCTTCTTTATCTGGTGTACTTTTAACCTTCCAGAAATTGTGCCGAGTCAAACCTGGAGAAGATCCAAAAAAAAAAAAAAGAGAGAGAGAGAGAGAGAGATGAAACCGAAGCTTTGACAGACTTTAGTTGTCCGTACTCTTTTTAAAACAACACGATGCAGGGGGACGAAACCACACAGCCCTAAACTAAAGCTATTTTTGTAAACAAATGGAAGCAGAGTGAAAAATGCTTTTAAAAGCTTCCTCCCCTGAAACTATCTTGCAGTCTTTTCAGGAGGTGAATTTGGGTATTTCTTTCAAGCAGGGTCTTCTTTACAGCTCAGTTTATATCAACAGAAGCTTGATACTCGGAGGTGGAATGTGTGGTGGAAGTTGATTTCATCAAACAATTAAAGGCTTGCCTTCCTTTAATATTCAAGCAGGTTTGTTTGTATTCTGCAATTCCCCTGATCATGCCCCTGAATTCAAAGAAACAAGAGGCTTGAGATGGTGTGTGGTTTGGGGGATTCATAGAGCCTCAGCAATCTGGGGTTTGGTGAAGGGAAATAAACTCGAGTTTCTAGTCCTGAGGAATGTGTTTCAGCCTAATGTGCTGCACAGAACATTATGTACATTATGTGTACATTATGTGTACAGTAGCCTGAACTCAGGACTTGAAGGAGGGAGGGACAGAAATGGAGCTTACCCCACCCCCTCCATTACTATTCAAGGAATAGGATGGAGGCATGAATGGGCAAAATTTGGCGAGATCTTGGGGCTTTTGATTTCATTAAGGACCCTCCCCCCCCCCCAACTTTTCTGTCTGTACTTCAGACCCTGGCTGCGCTGACTGATGGACTGACTGCATTTCTACTCTGCTGAGGCTCTCAGAGCAGCTTACGAAGTATATAATATCAAAAAAAAACAGAGATGGAGTCTCCTTGCAGGTTTGCATTCTAAATAGACATAAGAGGGAAGAGGAGGGAAGAGGAAAACAAACCAACTCAGAGACAAGGTTTTATTTTTACAAGATTCCTGGGGATGATGCAATGGCTGATGGATGGCAGTTGCAGTGAAGTACGTAATTTATTGGGAGAATTATAAGGGAGGGAAGGACAGAAGGATGGAGGGATGACCATACAACCCACACACACCCCCAACTGTCACCCCGGCTGCCACTATTGCCGTTCTGGTTCCTTTTAGAAAGGCTGCCAGTGCTGGGTCTCGGCATCCTTCAGCGTAAGCATTTGAGAAGAAAAGGGAGCATTAGTTGAGCTCCAGAAGCTTTGCGCTGTGAAAAGTGACTGACGTGTGAAAACGAGGCTGCAATTAGTTCTTTCCACCAGCGCTCTCTCATTCAGTCCAGGGTCACTCCTTCAGCAAGCTGGGCTGTTGAGCCTAACGCGTCGTGACAGGTGGAGACGATGACCAAGAATCCTCGAATCCAAAGCCCCGGCTGGCCGGCCGCAGCTTCTCCAGCTGCTTCTCTCCCCTCCCTCCCTGCCCCGCTGCCGCCACGTCGTCGGGCCCGACGATCATCGGATCATGTCGCCTGGCTTGCCTCTCTGCAGGGATGCGTGAATCTCTTGGCTGGGGAGAAAGGATGGACCTGTGGCTGCCGTTTGGCCTTTCCTTCGACTCTTCTTGCTCCTCCGTCCTTACCTTTCCTTTACATCCTGGAGAAATGGTTTATTGGAGCATCTTTTCCAACAGCTTCTGTCAGGAGAAGCACAAGGAGGGAAAAACCATTAAAAAGAAGAATGCAGCCGAGAGGAGAGTCCACCATTCAGCGAGCGAGCGTGAGGAAGGAGCTGGCATGATTTATGACGCTAGCAGGCAACAGAGGCCTATATAGATTCTTGATGTCCCGTGCAAAACTGGTTTCACGTTTAAGCAGAGGCAGGCTGGGACCTCCCATTCCCTTTCAAGAATTCCACATTGTCCTTCGGCAGCTCTGGGGGCTCTCACTCGTTCTCCCATTCCTCATTTTTCTGCAGACTTCGTCTGATAAAAGGTTACGACTGATGCAGCTTGCTTCCCTCCCCTTGAAGATCATAAAACCCAACTGAAGCCAAGATTTGTCTAGTCCAGCTGTTCTCAGACTTTGTCCCAGCCATTTGCCCTGACGTTTGGAAATGTGCTTCCCATTTCACCGGATGAAAGCAAATCAAGGCGTGTAGAGTTGCTAACATCTGGACGTAGCTTAGGGTCCTAATTCTAACCATGAGGACTAGTATCTTTAATTTAGGGGAAGAGTCACAATGAATATAACAGCTCCCTACGTCCCTCGACTGAAACCCGTAGAGGTCGCAGTAGAGGAATGTAGGGAGCTGTTGTATACTTTGTGACTCTTCCCCTAAATAAAAGATGCTAGTCCTCATGGTTAGAATTAGGACTGGTTTAACGGGAACATAGGAAAGCAACTTCTTCTAAGTCATGCCATTGAGCCATTCAGCTCAGTGATCTCTCCACTGGCTGCTGCTGCTGTTGCAACAGACCACCGGTCTGTGGTTCTTCTCCTAAATATAAAATTTCCAGTCCTCATTGTTCTGTAGAAAGGGCTGGTTTAACCTGGTGTGACCATAGGAATGTGACTTACAGGTAGTCAGATCATTGACCTGTCAGTCCAGGGTCATCTACACTGATCACCAGGTGATATCCAGAGCTTGGAAGAAGCAGATAGACTTGGACCCATTTGTATTCAGCGTGAACTTTCCACCATTGGTTCCCCAGTTTTCCAAAAACTCACCCTGGAGAGACAGGTTGGAATTGGGAACCTCCTCGTTCACGAGAACCATAATTCAGTGAGCCCTCAGCGTGGACGAGATGCTCAGACCCTAGGAAGACAGAGATGAATCTAACGTTAATCCCAACCCTCACCCATTGAAAGGAATGGGCCTTGTTAGACACAAGTCATGTCGCTTCCATTGATTTCCATGGGTCTCCTTTAATTGGGACTGACTTTGGATTCTGCCTGTTGGCAGGGCTTTGCCCTCTTTTGCACCCTAGGCTGGGAATCTCCTCTCTCCTCCAGTTTACCAGATCTCACCTCCTGCTGTATTGGACTGGCCGCCATCATCTACCCCCACCCTGCCCTGTTTCAAATTCAAGTGGTGCTTTAGGGGGGGTGGAGAGAAACAGTGTCCACTAGCTAGTAAGAATGGCAAGGGAGCTTCCAGTGAGCACTTTGGTCTCTGTATGGCATGTTCTTGCTCGGGGATACCACCCTTCCATCTGTGATACGGGTGGATCGGTAATCATACTTTTAATCTGCGGGTTGCTTGAAGGGAGGGTTGAGCAACTTCTGGGGGGTGGCCAGGAAGTGCATCAGATGCCTTTTATCAGATAGTATGGCAGCAATAGCCAAATGAATTTTTAAAAATCCAAAAAGCGGTACAGTCCTACCCATCAGAAGTGGTACAGTCCTGCGAAATCTTGATTTTCCTCCAGGGATAAAAGTCTCCCCCGTCACCACCACACTCCAACAGTTGTGTGGGCACATGAACACTCGTAAACATGAGTAGATCCACGTGTGCCAACTGGGAGCGAACTGCTGGATAGCTCAGTGGTTGAGGCCCCTGGCTGCGGAGCCAGAGGTTGGGAGTTCGATTCCCCACTGAACCTCCTTGACAGGGGCTGAAATGAATGACCCATAGGGTCCCTTCCAGCACGGCAGTTCTAAGATGATAATAAGATGATGGTGTGTGTAGAAAAGTCTTTGAAGGGGGGGGGCAAAGGAAGAAGGGGAAACAAGCCATCCCAAAATAGCTCAGTGAGGACCAAGCATGTGTCGAACATTGGCTGACTGTCATGGGATGAGACCGGAAACAGTGTGAGGGACCTGGAGGGGGAGTTAGCTGAGAAAAAGCATCAGTGGCGGGACCATACCCTGAGCAGAGAATCCCTCCATAATGGTAGCATTACATGGCTGAGTCTCCTTTGTCTCTTAACAGCCTCTTGTTACATGGACCTCAAGCCAGCAGAACGAAAAGCCACTCTCATGCGCCAGAATTCTCCAGGAGGTTTGCACGTTGCGGCGAAAACGGTGAGGTCCGTCCCCCGATGGACCTCACCGTTTGGGGGCAGAAACCTTCTCGGTGAGGTAGCTTGGATCCCAGGAAAGCTCCCACCAGACAAAATTGGGTCGTCTTTAGGGTGCCACTAGACTCTGTTTTCAACCATGCAGCAATTGTTGAGATCAGACGGGACCTACTAGGTGGTGGTACTCCCTATATCCACTTTGGGAGGTTTACCTCTTTTTATTTTTTGGTCCCTCCACGTAGGTTTCTGCTTATTTTCCTTTCGGCCTTCGTATTTCCCCCCCTAAAATGAACTTTCTTTATCCCCAGGACAGGAATGGCAACCACAGCTGTTTCCCAACCCTGACACCCCCAAGCACCTCATCCCCATGCTAGTGGGACCACCTCTAGGGTTGGGAAGGTCATCCCCATAACCGAACACCCAGACCTCCCTCCGCCCACGTCTAGCGCCCCCTCATCCGTTAGGTCTCGATAAGTACTGCCACTCCCCTTTGAAGAAGCTGGAAAAAGAGATGCAGGCAAGTCCCATCATGAATAGATTCGGACCTTCTTCGGCTGTTTTCCCTCCTTTTTAAAAAATGTTCTGGGTCTGAGGATTCAACAGGTTTTTTGTACTTCTGGATCACACTACAGTTTCTTAGCAAGGGGTGTAATTCTGATGGAGCGACCGGGCGTTTGCCCCAGGGCCAACATTTAGAAGGTGTCTAAATCTATTCATTCGTATTAGGGAAACACCCAGCCATGTTCACAGTTTAAAGCATAATCTTCTCTTTCTTTTGAAAGGACACTTTAGAAAACTTGTGTCTTTTTCTTTCCCTGACAAATTTATTCCGTCATAGTGCAGAAGAAAGAGCCCTAAACTTTTTTACAGAAGCCCTTAAATCTGAATTCTGTGTATGCAGATTTGCTCAGCTAGTGTGGATAAGTCACATCACTCTCTTTTCTAGTTAAAAGAAAGAGGAATCAGGAAGTGAGAGAAAAGGAAGGCAGGCCTACCAATCTACAAAATCTGGGAGTTACAAAAACTAACTTTTCTCGTCTCAGACTTCTAAGGACATGCAGTGGCAAATTTCTTCCCGTTTGGGATGGAAAGAACATCTCACACAAGGCAAAACTGACAGATTTCCCACTTCCCCAGAACTTTTTCCTAAGATTTTAAAATGTGATTTTTATTTTTCTGCTTTTTCCCCACCCCGGGACTGTGTCACCTCACCTGATCGTACGCCTAGGTCAATCCCAAGTTGTCATGAATTTCACCTGGCCTGAAATTCATAGGTGTTTCGGGACGTCCATCAGAGTTAAGTAATTAAGCTTGCGTTTTGACTGACTCATCACAATATTTTCCTTCCTGCTTAACTGACCCCTCCCTGCTTTCTCTTGCGTGTGGTTCGAAATGTGTTGCTTTACAGGGATTTCCAATCTGTCTAACCTTGAAAGCAGAGGTGGCTCTTTTTGCTTTCTGGATGGCTCTTTCTCACACTTGGCGAGCTGTCCCAGGGTGGTTACTAAGAGTGGCTGGTATTGATCTATTTGCTCCAAAAATAACATTTTTGGAGGAGTCTGGGAGAAGAGAATTGCCTTGTTGTCTGGGAAAAAAAGACTGTGGAAGAAAACAGGTTGAAAGAAAAAGGATGAGACCTGTGCATGGAAACTAGCCATGGAACACAGAGATCCTAATGAAACTGGGATAAAATGCATGTGGATCCACCAGTAGAGAAATCAATGCAGTCCACAGTGGGAGAAAAAGAAGATATTTTGAGGTTTGGCCCTTTCTCTCTCCAGTTGCTCAAGAACTGCACCCAAGTTGGGAGAGAGAGGACAAGCCAGAAGGTCCAGTTGGGCAAAGACAACCTAGGGAAGAGTCCACAGTCCTTCAAATCCAGTAGACCAGGAGTGTTCTAGGGAAACTGTAGCCCTCCAGATGTTTTAGAGTACAACTCCCAGAAAACCTTGCCAGTGACCATGGTGGGTGGATACTTCTGGGAGCTGAAATCCAAAATTTGTGGAGGGTTGCAAACAAGGTCATCTAGCCTGATCTGGTGGTGCTAAAGATAGAAATCAGGACCGTCTGCACACAAAGGGTGTGTTTGCCCACTGGGTTTTGAGCCTTCTTTTAGAGATAACGCCAGTCCTTGTGTTTCAGCATAAATAGGAATGTGGGAAACTGCCTTCCTAGTTGCCAGCTAGTGGTCCATCTAGAATAGTGGTTCCCAAGCTTGGACCCCCAGATGTTCTTGGACTAGTCCAAGAACATCTGGGGACCCTACGCTCACTGTCAGTTGCTCGCTAAGGTTTCTAAGCGGGATCTTCGCCAGCCTTGCCTTGAGAACTAGGACCTTCTGCACATAAAAGCAAGTGGTCTATTAATGGGCTTTGATCCCTCCCCATGAGTTATGTCCTAACATTTCTGCATCTCAGAGCACTTTTCACTCCAAGGAGCCCCTTTCTGCTTTGACTTGACAAACAAGCAGCATTCACGATATGTTCACACTGTTTCCCCTCTCTGGTTCTTTTTCTATTTTTTTTCCAAAGAAAACGTGAAGATACAATCTTGGCAGGCCTACACGCACACACAAATCAATAATTTAAAAAAGAAGAGGAAGAGAGAAAGATGGATAACCTCATGTGGAGTTCAGAAGCCGACATGATGTTTGGGTGGAGCATTCGCCCACATTCCGTCTTCCTGCTGACGGCTACCCATGGAGTGACGCGCGATGGATAACCAAAGCCAGCTGTGTGCGAGGGAAAGATAAAAGGACCAGAATCAGACAGGATAAGACCAGCATTAGTGAGGGATATGCTGCTCATTGCCGAGTTAAATTGCTGTTTTTTGCTTCCTGAACTCGTGGGAGAATGAGGATCATGGGAGGAAAATTAAGAAGTCTTTGGTTTGGTTTCATTTGGTTTGGTGTTTTTCCATGAAGACATGCACGACTGTAGGTAGTATTAACAAGCCAGCCTTGGTTTTTACGGCGTTTAAGGTCACGGCAGCCTGTTTGGTCTATCGATCAGGTAGACCAGTGGGGAAAATGTGGAAAGAACGTGTTAGAAATAACCAATCACTTGAAATGAGTTCTTTCCCCCACTAACAAAGGTATCACTGTTTTCTGTAACTTAGCAAGGGATGATTTAACTCTCCTTCGTGGTGTAGCTGTCATGTTGTCGTTACTTTCTTGGTTACAGGATCTGTTCTTAGAGGGTGTAGAAACCGGTGCATATACAGCCTTGTGCTCCGTTTGTGAACGTTGTGGTGACGGGAGAAGCTGTCACGTCCCACAGGCCAGGGAACTATAGCATTCAAATATTTATTTGCTCAAGTCTAGGGAGCCACATGAGAAAGAGAACTCAGCTCCAGGACTTTTCATAGCTGGAGGGAAGAAGGCATTTCCGTGGGTAGTGCTTGAGCAAAATGCCCTCCTCAGTGGTGTAGGTCTCTGACTGTGGAGCCAGAGGTTGGGAGTTCGATTCCCCACTGTGCCTCCTGGGAGAAGAGCCAGCCTGGGTGGCCTTGGGCAAGCGGCACAGTGATCCCAGGGCACCCCAGAAGAAGGGAATAGTCAACCACTTATGAGAATTCTCTACCTGGAAATTTAGATGCCTTCAAGCTAAAAGATGCTGCCATTTTGGGTCCTACTCTTTTCCTTTAAGCCCCTCCCAATGTGCCCTGTGAGACACACACATGGCCCCAAAAATATGATATCACTCTCTGGTTGAAAGAGGTTCCCCCATGATAGCTCAGTGGTTTAAGTATCTGGTTGCGGAGCCCGAAGCCTGCCTCCTTCCCTCCATTCTATACACACATGTTCCACCGCATATCACCACACCAGTGTGCGTAAGGTCCAGCCATGAACTTAAACACTCTTCTTAACCCAACAGTTGGCCAACTACGGATGCTGCTCCTTGACTTTCCTTTTTAATTTCTTCTTAACACCTGGGTTGTGGGGGTTTCTTTTTCTACCGCAGAACTTCAGCGGGAAGGAAGCATCGAGACCCTCAGTAACAGCTCGGGTTCCACCAGCGGAAGCATTCCACGGACCTTTGACGGCTACCGATCACCTCTTCCGACCAACGAGAACCAACCCTTGAGTCTCTTCCCAACAGGTTTCCCTTAAACGAGTCCCAGCCATCCTGAACAAAAATTAGACGGGCCGAGAACCCAAAGCTTCCCACAAACTCTCCATATGCGTTTTATCCCAGTGGTTGGCTCTCGTCCTGGAGGACGTCTTTGTGACCCTGACGAACGTCGTTGACGTGTCTGCTTGCGGCCCTTCTGGATCCATACAAAAAAATTACCAAATGTCCTCCCTACCTACGCAGGCTGGATAGCTCAGTGGTTTAGGTCTCTGGCTGCGGAGCCAGAGGTTGGAAGTTCGATTCCCCGCTGTGTCTCCTGGACAGGGGCTGGACTTGATGATCTATAGGGTCCCTTCCAGCTCCGGAGTTCTATGATTATTATTATTATTATCGTTATTATTAATACAAGGAGAATTTCCTCCTCCTATAATCCAAATGGCTTTTCAGCATTCCCCCCTCTCTCTTGAATGCAGCGAATGGCTTTTTGAAATAACTATTTTGAACCGTGCGTGTCCTTTTAACGGTTACCTGCTATCCAACGCCTAAGGGCAATCTGAAACCGGCTCGCTAAACCTGAATTTATTGTTCCCATTTCTTTGGATGTGAAGGGCAGTAAGAATTACTGCTGCTGCCTGTCCTGTAGGAACTCACATGATACGGCCCAAGAAAAGATACCCCAAAGTCACGAGTTATGACTTTGCATGAGGCAGAATGCAATATTTTTTCAAATATCTGAAGCCGTGACAGATAAATGGGTGGAAGTGAAAGACTGAAAGATTAACTTTAAGGGGACGGTGCTGTATTTAGGATGTTGCTAATCTTGTTTACCCCACTCTCTTAGTTACACCCTCCCTCCCTCCCATAATGAACTGATGCCAGGAACTTTACACGCAAGGGTCATTTCTTTCTTTCTTTTTCTCTTTGTCCTTGGGAAAGATGATCTGCAGTGGTTCCATGTATTTTAGAACTGCATTTTAATTTGATTAACTTCAGCTGCAAATCTCTCATGCCGGGTTAGGACGCTATTCGCTGGAACTCCTTCCCTATGTCTGTCAAAAGCGCATGTGGTCATAAATAAACATAAATGGCGAAAAGATCTCGTTTACTGTCAGGCTGGTGTTCGCAACAAAGAGAATTGTCTACAAACAGGGTGGCGGGGAGCTCTGGGGTGGTAAATCCACAGCTTGGATCACCCCGCCACTGTGGCTGGAGGATTCTGGGAACTGTAGTCCCCAAAGGTAACTTTCCTAAGCTCCTTAGAAAACAAACACTGTTTTACACACACACACCCCACCCACACACACACACAGAAACCTATGATCCACCAACTCAGACTCTGGCAGAAAGGACACAGAACACTTGATACTCAATCTTGAGTCCTCAGACGTCCTTGGGCTACAACCCCCAGAAGTCCTAGTGGCCAGGGTGTGGGGGACTTGTAGTCCAAGAACATAACAGGGGGCACTGAATTAAAATACCAGAACTGAACTGAACTCACACTCTCTCCATGAAGTTTTATAGTTGCCTGCAAGCTTTAGTCATTTCGACACATTTAATTGGGAATGGGAGGTTATTTTTTTAAAAAAGAGATTAAATAACTGGGAGCTATTGTTCTTTGTTGACTTACAGCTAAGGGTACCATCTTCCCACCTTTGCTTTTTAAAAGAATCTCCAAACTATTCCAGTTTGTCGTTTATTGCCTTTGTTAAATACCTTTTTCTAAAAATAGACTCGTGGCTTACAACAGTCGAGAAAGAAAGCAATGCAAGTGTTACATCTATCTTTATTTATAAAATATCTCTCAGCCTCGCCCTTACAAACAACAACATATGGGGATGAACAATTGGCTTGTGCCAATATTTAGAGGTGGCCCATCTCCTTCTGCCAAAGATCAGGGCGTTGAAAAATGAATGAAGCTGACCCTCAAAATATCACAATGCTGGGATCCAGGCAGGCTTGTGGGAGAAATTATTTCATAGCCACAAGAACCACAATGAAAAATGTCCTTTCTCTTGTCCACCAGCATCTCCTGGAAGAGAAATTTGGAAGCAAGTTTCAGATCTTGATCTTAGGGGTGCAGGCCACTAAACAACATGACACTAATTGACCTTCCTGAACCATGGGAATGTCATTATGAATGACCAAGAGCGTCTTCATGTCATCTTCATGCTTCTGAAGAAGTGAGTTGTGATTCCCCGTTAAACTAATTTTTTAGTCTTAAAATTGACACGTGTCTGTGTGTGTGTAAGTGTGTGCAGAGGCTCTTTATTTATTCATGTATTTAAAATATTTTTACCCTGCCTTTCTCCCTAAAAGGGATGCAAGGCTGCTTACGTCATTAAAAAGACAATATTTAAAAGCTAAAAGCAGTAAGTATACAAATATTTTAAAAAGAATTAAACACATGTTATATTAAAAACGTAAATTACATCCATCCTAAAAACACATTTAAAAGCAGCAAGGCACAACAAGCCATTTAAAGCCCTTCTCAAGCAGCCAGTCACGAAGGGAAAGACTCCCTGAAGAGTAAGGTTTGGCTCATGTCTGGGGAATTCTAGATGCTGAAATCAAAAATAAAGAAAAGTAACTTTTCCATGCCTGGATTTGCCCAGTCCCTGAGACACCAATGCATAATTATGGGTTATGCCCCTATGCATGACTTTACATAGACAGGATCTCAGCTTGATTTGCCTGCATTAGGTGCTGTTATTATTGCAATGGGCATTTCCTCAACCCCCTTTTTTCAGCATTAGCCCTCTTTCGAGCATCACATCTGGTTCTGTTCACTTTAGCAATGTTATTCTCCTTTGCGAAGAATGTAGCCTTTGACTGTGTGGATCCTGAGAAACTATGGATCGTTCTAAAAGAAATGGATGTTCTTCAACATTGGATTGTTCTCATGTCTACTTTGTACAAAGGTGTTACTGTTAGAACAGAATACAGAGAAACAGAATGGTTTCCCATAGGCAAAGGTTTCAGACAAGGGTGTATTTAATTTCTCCTGTCTGTTCAATCTATATGCAGAATATATCATTCGAAAAGCTGCTCTGGATTCAGAGGGAGGAGGAGTGAAAATGGTGGAAGAATATCCATGAGGAGGTGACTTGCAATAATTACGGAGCAAATTTAAAGAAGAAATTGCAAAAGCAGAATTACAGTTGAATGTTAAGAAGACAAAAGTAGTGACTGCAGAAGAACCTCATAGCTTTTATGTTAATGACATTGTTCAAGATTTTCCATACTGTAGGGCAGTCATAATTCAAAACAGGGGCTGCAGCCAAGGAATCAGAATAAGATGGAGAGTTGGAAGGGTAGTTATGAAGAAATTAAGAAGATCCTTAAGTGGACTTGTGCATCACAGAAGAACATGGCCCAGATCGTCCATACCATGGTATTCCCAATTACTGTATATAGATGTGAAAGCTGATCAGTGAAAAAGGGTGATGAAAGGAAAATTTGATTCAGTCAAAATGTGGTGTTGAAGGAGAGCTTTATATATCTCACGGACCCCCAAAAAAGACAAATAAGTAGGTTCAGGATCAAATGAAGCCTGAACTCTCGGTAGATGCTACAATAGCCAAACTGAGGGTATTGTACTTGAGATGTATGTGAGGACAAGACTCATTGAAAAAGGTGGGAGACAGTAAGAAAAGAGAAGACCTAACATGAGATAGATGGACTCAATAAAGGAAGCCATGGCTTTCAGTTTGAGCAGGTCTGTTAATGACACACTCCTATGGAGGTCATTAACTTGTAGTGGTGCCATCAGGCAGAAGTGTGTGTGTGTGTGTGTAGATAAAGAAAGGCCCAGCAAGGTAGAAAAGGTTCTGCCAATTTTCAAAAAACCCTTCTCTAGTGTTTTGTCTTGTTTTTTAACTGAGAAATTTTGTGTCACAAAACAAACGGAAGTGCATCCACATCCAAACTCACAAATCTTCTAACACTTCCTCGGCTTCATGGCAGATGGATTGAGCTGAAGCAAAATTGACCTTTCTCTTCTCTGTGAAAGAGAAAGAAAGACACACATTTTCTCTTTGGCTCAATGTTGTAGACTTTGCCAAATATTAAATGGAAAGAAGTTGTGTGCATTTTAAGAAACTGTTAAAAAATTGGGTTTACAGTATCAAATTCATGTCTCTTGCCATTTTTTAAAGTTCACAGTAATAACAACAAAATATTTCAAGTCTTTATTCGTGCTTATTTGCTCTTGTAACAGCCTTGTCAAAATGTACAGAAGTCATTTCCAAACTCCATACTGGGAGAAAACCCACTCATTCGGAATGAATCTACACACTCCCATATCTTTTAATAATAATATATTATACACAGGCATACACTCACACACCCTAGAAATTCAAAACACCCGTTCACAGAAGGACAACGTTTTATGACGCTCTCTTTTTCTTCCTTTAAAGCAAGCTCTGTTTAACCTGGTCTTGCATCAGCAAAGTGTGTAGCTGCACAATGTATCTTACCCCAAAAGAAAGGCAACAGGATTTGCAAACTTTGGTACAGGGCTTTCTTAGTGCCTCTGCATGAGTCCGTGTTGTTTCCAGCTGGAAGCTGTGCTCAATGCAAGTAACTTAATGGAGTGAGATGACAGCCAGCATCCACAGTGTGGGAACTTAGCATGATTATGAGGCAACGGCCAAGACATACAGTATATTGTAAGAGAGAGTCACTGCAAAGCAAGGCTCTGCAGGTCTAAGCCTGCAGAATTTCTAAGTAGCAAAGACTATGATATAATTCAACCACCACCACCACCACCTCTGGCTTCCCTGTTCCCTCTCAACCCTCACAGTAGCTGGGGCAGAAATAATTTACTTCCAGGAGTAATATACTGTTGAAAGCAATCCCTGTTCTAATGTAAAATATTTGAGGATGGTTTAGTCTGGAGTGAGTCATCAAGAGCTGTTAACTTTGCAAAAGACCTGCTCCTCAGTTCTTTCTATGCACTGATCCAGCTACTTGCCATTTTTGATTCTTCTTATGGGGTGGGTGGCTGTGGGAACTGTTACAAGGAATACACACATTTTCCACTGCTGAGCTCCAAGAGACCCTGGTTCTACTTTGTGGTTCTTACAGAGTTTTGGTGTGGCTCTATTCTAGATATTGACTAGACAGGCATTTAAACCTCAAGCCTACCATCCTATCCAGTTGGGGCCTGACCCGTCTCTAGAAAGATCTCTCTGTTTCCTCTCCTATCTGTCAAATCACGGATTGAACGGTGCAAGGCCCCGGACCTCGTGAGCAAATGGAACGGCAAGGTTAAGCCCATGCGCTCCAGCAGAGATTTTTTTAACACAGTTCATGCCAAGGTCAGTTTCAAAAGTTCAATCAAAATCCAGATTAACACATTCAGAGGGGATTCTGGAAGGCTGGCGTTTCCTCGGGTGCGCTCCCTCCTTTGCCAAGAAGTTACTGCAAGGGACAAAGTTCCCGTTTCCAAGCGAGGAGAAACCCCGGCCGCCTTGCATGGTTTATTTGCTAATTCTCTATGAATGAGAGAGGGAGAGAGACCTTGCATCCTGAGCTGAATCTTTGAGAAAAGTATTTCTGAAATAGCGAGCATTAAATCATTGTGCGCTTTTCAAAGAATTGTTGTCACACAGCCATGGGGAAATTCCCATTTTTGCAAAGTGTCCTTTTGAACCAAACAGATAGATGGATAGATAGATATACGAGGGGAAGTACAGGGTAAGACAGTACCTGGTGATGTTGCATCTAAATCATTACAGGGAAAACACAGCGCCATAGAGGGGCCAAATGGGCGTCATCTCTCCTGCAGCCCTAGTTCAGGGGTAGAATTGGCATACAGCCGATTCTGGGTTCAGTTCCCGGTTAAAGGATCTTTGTAGGGCCTAAGAAAAACAGACTGGCCTGCTTGGGCGCCAACTGGTCAGCATGTCCCCGGGCAGAATGGACCACCAAGCTACATCCATAGGGGAGGGTCCCAGAGCATGCATGCACATCGAAGGATCCAGCACTGGGAGTCTTGCTTTTACCAGGAAAAACTTCTTAACTGTTGGAGCAGTATGACAAGGGAACCCATGACCTCGGGAGGTGGTCAGCGCTCCGACGCTGGAGGCATTCAGGAGAAATTTAGACAACCACCTGGCAGATATCCTTGGATTTGGATTTCTGCCTTGAGCAGGGGGTTCGACTTGATAGCCTTATAGGGCCTCTTCCAACTCCATCATTCTATGATTTGATGATTCTCTAGATTTAAAACTCTAGATTTAAAAATGCAAAAGCAGAAAAGTCAATCCTCCCTGGCGCCAGGAAGTTAAGTGAATTCCAAAATGCCTACGATTGAATTCAACCAACTGAATGCAGAATATGAAGGTTGTAGGGCGGACACGTTTACAACCTGGTCATTTCCCTGCTCGAAATACTGATTAAATTCAACTTACTGCAGATCATCATTGTCATCTTTGAACTGCACATTCTTTTCAGTGCAATTTGAGACATGGACCAATATCTGCACATTTCTCCATATTCCAGAGAGAGGGTGCAACTAAAAATATTAACAAGGCAAACCATAGCAAAACTGGGCGGTTTTCCCAACCCTAACCCCAGAAACCCCCCTCCCGGCTGATGCAGGGTTTTAAACGCCCTCCTCCTCCCATCGTAACAACTGGCTGAGCCCCCGAATCCCCCTCCAAGTTCAAACAAATTGTCTCCTTTAACCGAGGGTTGCCTGTAGATCACTCCTTCGAATAAGGTGGGAGCCTTCTCATAAAGCTAGGATCAAGTTTCATGAGTGAGTGTGAAATATGACTTTGCTAGTCTTTGCACTCCCTCCCTCCCTCCCTCTCTCTCTCTTTTTAATAAACACACCCATGTATTATTGCCCTTAAATCATATCCAGGGGGGTAGAGGCGGGGTGGGGGTAGGGGTGGAACGGTTCCCTCGCAGATGGTTTTAGATGGCAAAAAAAGGTCGGCCAGCCGAAGCGAAGTTCAAATTCAAGGCATGTGCATGGGGGGAAATGCAAGGGAAAAAAATCTATTCTGTGAGTGAATCAGAATGAGGTTAAATGACTTTCAAATCCTCCCCCCCCCCATGTAAAACAAAATATCTCCTCCAGACAAGTGTGTGTATTTTTGTTTTAAAAAGCAGAATATAACTGCTTCTGATATACTAGTTTCAAAATATCTTTGATTTATATACCTATTACATGTAGATTGCTTTTTTTTTGTAACTTTTAAAGAAGTCAATGAGTCCAAATGGCCCTCTTCTTCTACTTCCTCTCAACAAGCCTGTGAGGTAGGCCAGGCTGTCCTAGTGTCAACCCGCAAGTTCCCCTTTGGGGCTCAAACCTTAATTGCTTTACCCATTAATGTTCAGGGTTTGCAAGGTCAAAGCGCCCAGGCTTTTTGGATTAAAAGGATCATCCCTTGCCCTCACACCCACCCCTGAGATTTCCCTGATCTCTCTGCCTTTGGTCTTCAGTGGGCAAATAAGGCCTATTAGCCTTACAAAAGACCCGTTCCTGGTAGAGCTACAGACTTCTAGATGTGTTGATAGGGATCAAAAGCGGGAACCACTTTTGATCTCTGCTGGCGTGCCAGACTCGGAGGCCTGTCCTGAGGTGTGTCTGCCGCTGAGACGTTACAGCTACACCATTGCCCAACACGACACATGAATCAGAACCTGGCCAGTTTCAATTCAGGTCCTATGTGTTACGCCTTTCTGTTCTCAGAGCTTTGATGCACCGAAGGGTTTTAGATAGCTCACAGATGAGACAGGCCATCTTCCTCCATTTCCTGTTGGCTTCCCCTTTGTGCGTCTGAGATACTGTAAAAATGTTCCTTTTCCGCCCGTTAAGCTCTGATCACCTCTCCTTAATGTTTCACAGCTGCTAAGTTTGTTTTTTTAAGAGGAAACATCCAGACCTGTACACAGTCCCAATGAGAACGTCTCCACTTTGAGGGTTCTTCAGTTTAAGACCCGACAAGATGTTTGTGTAACAGCTCAGGCTCCCATCTTGTTGGAGTTTTTACAACTTCATGTGCTGCCAATAGAAGGGAATCCTTCTGAGCTGCGGTGGCTGTCAAACTATCCAGAGCTAACCAACCATTCCTTCCTACCTCTAAATGCAAAGAGAGCCCACCTCCCTGCTGAGCGTACTTTTCCCTCTATTGGAAGCTGTTTGTTTGTTTGCTGTTGATCTGTTTCCAACTACAAGTAATGCAACGTTTTTATTCTTTCTCCTGCAAATGTTTCAAGAGCGAGTTTTTGAGACCGTAAGTGCCAGTTGATGCGAAAAGGGTGGACTGTCTGGGGAACTTGTCACTATTCTCCTCTGTGAATCTCTGTACTTCTATTGCTTAGCAAAAAGGGAATTTTAGTAGAAATTCAAAACTCTGCAAGACTGGCTGGGAAGCTTCTTTCACACCGTTCCCAAATTACTATTTTTTAAGGACAGCTTTCAGAATGTCACACCTGCCATGGATGGTGTGAGATGCATGAATATCCTGAGATTCCCTGTCATTCTACCAAATTCATCCTATATGTAAATAATAATAATAATAATAATAATAATAATAATAATAATAATAATAATAATAATAATAATAATAATAATAATAATAATAATAATAATAATAATAATAAATGCCCTGCCTCTAAGGATCCTAAAGTTGGCATCCCGCCTTTTGTATAAATTATGGGCATTTGCATGGCCACTTCCCTTTAAAAAAAAAAGCTTTTAAAAAACAAAGTTATATCCTGAATTCTCGCCAGAGTAACGGCTTAAAATAAAAGTATCTATCGAGATGGACATATTAATAGAAATACGATCGCTTTAAAAATTAAAGCAATATGAAAAATCCACAAGAATTTCACAGGAGTTCCACCGATAGGTTTCTGGCTAGAGAACTGTAGAACTGTGGAGATGAAAGGGAACCTGGGGGGGCGGTGCCTGCTGTCAAAATGGACAGACCTTGTCACCAATGAAAACAACTGCCCTCCTTGCCAGGTATTTCCTTTAAAATATATATATATATACAGCATTTTATCCAACAAACAGGGTAGCCCGCTTTTCAACTGGTGATTCGCAAACTCTGAATATGATTTAAAATTACGGTTTCATTTCTCGCTTCCTTTCCAACAGTGTGTCGTTGCGCCACGACACCCAGGTTGTGCGACTGGTGTGTTCAAGCGCTGTATCGCTCACAAAATCTCAGTGTTGGGGTTGGGGTGGGGGAATCTATGTGGGATCCATCCAGCTACCCCCACCTCAAAACATACCCAACACACACACACACACACACACAAGGATCAAATTCCCTTTGACACCTCCTATAGGCTGAGACAGGCTTAACATGTGTGCAATTTCACACTCGGACTAATCTACGCAGCAGGCAAACTAATCCCGTAATAACCAGCAGATTTAGTTGTAAAGCAGGCCACCGATCCAGAAAGCCCCCCAATGGCTCTGTGGCTAAAAATACTTCATATCTGAGATGCAGTGACAACAGCATAGCATGTGTGTACGCGCACACAGGAGAGATTTGGTTCCTCCGCTATATTTTTGGGGGGGAGGGGTAAAGCTGTTTGCAGAATTTTACTAATCCTCCGTGTGTGTGTGTGTGTGTGTGCGTGCGGAGAAAAATCACAGCCTAAAAATATAGAAAAGAGGTTGAAAATATGGCTTGTCCACCACATCGAAGGCAGGCCTGTGGTCGGGAGCAAATTGCTTCCTGATCATCACCGCCTACTGGTTTTAGCCACTGCGATGACACAGAATGATCACAAGCGTTCCAACTGTTCAAAGAGGAAAAGCCAGACTTGGAATGTTGAAGTATGTGCAGCTGCTACGGAGGCAACAGATGGTAATTTGGGGGGTGGGCCATACTGCCAGGGGTGGGGGTGGGGCTGTTGAGCCTTGTAATCCCTCCAGAAGAGTGGTTTTCCAAAGCTCCAGGGCGAGTGGCCAAATTTTCTAAGACGAAGGACACAACTCGGGCAACGGTCGCTAGATAAATATTAAAAATGGTCCAGGAAACATGGTTTATTTAAAGTTAGCATATCATTCCACAGGAGACATCAATTAACTTCAAGATGATGAATGCCACAGGTGTCTATGTCTTGATGGAGGGTTCCTAGCATCTAAGACTAACCCAAATCAGAGATTGGAGAGTAGAGAGGTATCCGGGGTGTGAAGTAGGTTGCCAGATAAATGTCTTGCCTCTTTCAAAAAGCCACTTGCAGACTGGACTGCTGTTGATGGCACCATGGTATATAATAACGTTTTTGGTGCATTGTGTTTGAACCACGATTTAATTGGCAGCATGATGGGAAGTGAATTGTTGTGGATTTACTGGGGAATCGTTGGCCATCAAAAGTTGACACCTGCAGCTGCTGGCCTCCCATGGGCTGAATAAACCATCCCTGAGGGAGGTCATTAGCCTCTCCATCTGGAGGTCCAGATGGATGAACGGTTATATCTAGGACAGAATGAATAGGGCCAACCAATCAGTGAACTAACTCCATCCAGCCATAGGATCCCTTGTTTGCCAGCCTTTGGTTCTGAGCACTTGGCAGGTCTCGGGAAAGTAACTAGAATCTCCTGTGGCTGGAGAATTCTGGGGTTGGTGCTCAAGGAACGTTACTTTTCTAGGCTTTGGGTGCAGGCCATGTGAATTCACTTCTACATCCTTACTGGTGCCTTTGAAAGCCACTTTGCTCAGGAATCAGGCTGTAAGGTGGGCATGCTCTTAAGGTTGGCATTATGAGTATGAGGCAGCTGCCTCAGTCTGCAGATTTTGGGTGTCAGTTCAAGGTAACAAAGTGACTGACTGACTGACTGATTGATTCATTTATTGATTGGGTTCATATTTTTTAATTGCCAGGGAAGGAAGAAGGGCCCTCTGGTATTTTTCTGTCTCGCATACATCCCAAATAACTTGGTTATCTTTGGGCGGCTACGTGCCTTGGTGCGGGGGAGCAGGAAGCACTAGGGGCTACGTAGTCTCGGGCAGCAAAATGTCCTCGGGTGGCCCTGCTTAGTCCCAACGGAGGGCATGTAAGATTGTGATGTCGGCTCTCTTTGAAGGAAACAGAGCGCAAGATAAATAAATATTATTAACTCCGGACTTGGAGGAGCAAAAGCAAAAGAAGATCCTGAAAGCTACCCCTTTGGGACATCCTCTTAAAATTGAGGCTTCAGAAAAGTTACTTTCGTCAGACTGCAACTCCCAGTCGGCATGTGGTAGTCCAGAATCTGCACTTTGTCATTCGGTTGCAGGTTGTTGACAAGCCCGGCTGGCCCATGTATCCCGTGTGAGACCGAAGGGTCATCATCTGTGGAACTGAAGCTCAAGATCTCCGGGAAGGAGAAGATAGGGAGAACCCGGCTGTCTTTGATAAGAACGAAGAGGCCACTGGCAAGAGACTGCTGAGAAGCCTTATCTGCCCTTCCCCTGTATTGCTTCTATGGTAATCATGCCCTTGCTTTTGCCTATCAGAGACCCGCCGATTATAAAGGCAGGGGTCACCAGCCTCTCCTCCGTTGATTAGCCAGCTCTTGGCCTAAAGGTGTGTGATAACCCTAACTCCCAAAAGCTCTTCTCTCGCAATGCATTTCTCTGCCACCCACCTTCTCTCCCTCCTTCCCTCTCTTCCTTTCTGTTCCTCTCTCTATAGTTCATACTCAAGCTTTGCAAACAACCGGCTCCTTCACCCACCGTCCCCTTGAAGATCAGGAGAGTACCTTTGCTCAGTGACGGAGGTGGGTCAAGGGCTGGGCCGCTGAGCCTCCAGAGACAGCTCTTGGGTGCCAGAAGACAGAGCTTTGAACTGGGATTAGTGGAAGATGAATGTAGAGTCTTATCACTAACAGCAGTGCAATACTACAAGTAGCAAGTAATGCTAAGTATTACTACCAAGAGTCATGGTGCTACTGCAAGTAATATTTAATGACAAGCATGACTCCTCACTGTACTTCATTGTGACACGGCCAATTGTCCACAACAAGACCATGACTCCCTGGAATAAACAATCGGGCTGAAGGAAGTTAGGTGGCAGCAGGAGAAGAGGAAGAGCAAATATGCGACGGACTGACTCAATCAATGAAGCCATGACCCTTGCATTCATGAGACCTGTGCAAAGCCCTCCTGGTCAGTCAGGCTCTAGTACTACACCCAGGGTTTGTAATGACTGTAAATAAATGTGAATGAGGATTGATACAACTTGATTGATCAATATGGAGAAATCATATCCGTAAAGCTAAAGAGATGCTGATCAAGGGTTTGGAAGGAGAGAGCAGAACCAAACAGGAGAATGAGAAGAGCGGGGAAAGACCTTCAGTGTAAAATTCAACAGGACAAAGACTGCCATCTGGCCTCCCCCGTAACCACTTTCGAGTCCTGTACTCTATGTGCTAAGCTATGTTTGTCTGCAGTGAACCAAGAATATAGGAATATGTTATCAGATCTTTGATCCACCTACAGTACTTCAGTAGTTCCGACTCTGACTGGCAGCCTCACGACTGTCCAGGGCTTTAGGCAGAATTCGTTCCTAGCCCTATCTGGAAATCCTGGAAGCCACAGTTAATCCTTGGTGTCCCATCCTAATGCTAACCAGGCCTGACCCTCCTGAACTTCTGGAACCAGACATGCTTAAGGAGTGTTCAGAATAGGTATGGCCATGAACTTAAATGCATGTGTATCCACTCTAGTGTGTGTGTGTTTGTGTGTGTGCATTTTCCTGGAATACTTGTGCAACGGCGAAGAAGGCCGTTGACCAAGAAACACCGCAGCACTGTCTGCTCTGAGACATGTTTGCTTTTTCATTAATGCAGCTGACGGCCCTTCCCTTTGATCTCAGTGATTCATACATAACGTTTGGCCTGCAAACTAGAGTCCAGATGCTGCTTTTTGCTTCCTTTCCCCTGAACGACTGGTGGGTGGCTTCGGGATTTCTCAGCGATGACATACATCTGCAGAGGAAGACACGATGCGTAAAAGCCAGCTTCTAGACTCGGTTTCCAACGAGTTTCCCCCGAAAGCACCTTGAAGAACCACCCACAGATCTCTCACCACTTTTGCGTTCAGTTTACCGAGTTAAGAATTCAAAGCTTCAACACAGGCCAGGGTGTCTCAGTCTAAAGTCCACCCCATCCTTCCTGTCTTGCGTGTGTTGAGCCACATCTGTGTGAAAAGTAGCCCATTCTTTACCTTAAACCAGAATCTTGGATCTCCAGATGGCCCTGAACTACAACTCCCATCAATCCTGGCCAGCACAGCTAGTGGGGAAGGTTTCTGAGAGTTGTAGTCCAAGAACATCTGGGGACCCAAGGTTGAGAACCACTGGCCTAGAAGATGTAAGATTCATCTCACACATTGAGGAGCATCAGCCCTGGCTTCTCAACCAAGTTTTTCAACCAAGGCTGAAGAACTGTGTCCTTCCATCTATGGTTATGCTAGATAGAGAGGATGGGTGTCGTAGTCTAACAACATCTGGAGGGCCAGATGTTTCTCCATCTCTGTCATTGCCTATCCTGGTTCATATGAACATTTACTCATCTGATAGGAGGGAATTGAGGCCAAATGCTCACAAATATTCACAATTTACCAAAACATTAGTTTTCCAATGTGGGTATTTGGATATTATTATTTTTTTCAGCCTCAGGAATCACATTATAACCATTCTGCTGAGCAACATTTTTAACCACAAATTTTAAGTTAGGGCAAAACATCCTATCTATAAAAAAACACACCTTCCAAGCCTTTTCCCCTTCACCAGCTTGAAAATTAGCTCTGTTGTGCCATTCATGATAAAAACACCATGACATTATTTTAAACGTTGACATTGTCTGATGTAGCGGTCAAATCCTACACCCCACTGCATGTCATCCATCCTTCCATTGCATGTCATCTGTTTGCTCCTAGTTACTTCTAAGCTCTGGTTGAGAGAGGCTCACCTCCACCTATTTAGACCACAGATAGGTCAAGAGGGGCTTCCAGATATGGCTGGACTACAACTCTTGAGCATTCCTCACTCTTCTGTGTGTTGCATCTGGAGGGCCACACTCAGCCCATCCTCACTACACAGTGTCTCAAAACTGCCTTCCTGTCTCGGCTTGGATAGGGCCTGTGGTTCTTTTTGTGATAGAGATTAGAGAGCACAAGGCGACCCGTCCGCATTCATTCCACCTTTATCTCCACTTGCATTCTCTTGGCTGTTTAAGATGTTACTTCACAGCATCCACGGTTACCCCTGCCACGTCCCTCCCTTTGCCCGGACAGACGTCTTGTGAAGGGCTGCTTTGATCCTTGGCCAGGCCATGTAAGAACATGGAAGGCAGCAGGCAGAACCTCTTAGCCTCGTGTGAAATTCACCCTGGTCACGAGGGCCACAGGAAGGCTTACAGGGCACTTGCCTTCCACTCCAGGCTTCAAGATAGGGCTGAAGTGGGAGGACAGGCCTTAGCTTGGCCCCAGGTGCTCGTGGGGGTCATTCCCATAAGGAGCACAAGGCTTTGAAGCCCTCCGTCAGAAGGAATTCCATCCCTGTTCACAAAAGCCACCCCTGAGACTGCAGCAAGTGTGTTTTGGACGGGGGCACCGAGCAGGAACACCAAAAGATGCTATAACTTTGATTTCTTATTCACTGTTTCTGCTTGACCCTCATGCCTGCCTTTCCTCTGGTGAGCGCAGCCTGGCTCTCCTCCCTGCCGCACTTTGTCCTCAAAATGACCCCGTGCGGTTGGTCCGGCGGACTGGCCCAAGGTCCCCCTCACTGAGTTTCTTGTCTCAATGGGGACTCAAACCTAGATTTTTTCCTGCCCCCGTCCACCCCTCTTGGTCACTGGATCTCAAGTGAAATATATCCGTTATAAGAAATTGAAATGATACCTTGTTCTCTTCCATGAATGGAACAATTGAGCCCATGGTTGAGCCTGGAAATGGAAGACAAGACATCAACTCTCTCTGAGGCTTAGTGGGAGCAGCTGGCCAGTCAGAGCAGGAATGTTGCCGCTGCTCATTGCCTTGTCTTTAAAGCCGAAGACAGCAAAGTACATGCAGGTGATTCAAAACTGTGGATAGGCGTCATAGGGAGTGGTCTAAAGCTGATTTTAATGAATTATATTTTATTCACTATATATGGGGAAGAGAGCATATACTTGCTTAGCTTCTTCCCACCAGTGTTGGGAGGATAAAGGAAGGAAGAAGAGAGCTGTGTACACTACCTTAAACTCATTATTGGGATATGATTTAAATAAATACATGTATATATGTATATTTGATGGACACATTGATCTATGTTTATATCCACATAACTAACACTACATGTATTATATTTGGTGTGTGTGTTATATATTTATATATATAAAATAGATACTTGGTGTAGTGAATAGAGTGATGAACGGACTCTGGAGACCAGGGTTAGAATCCCCTACTCAGCTGTGGCATCTCACTGGAACAGGTCCAACCACTCCTTAAATATCTTAAGTTACCTTGAAATCCTTAATAGGGCTGCTATAAGTTGGTTCCAACTTGATGGCACATAACAATAAGACAATAACAATATATATATATATATATAATGCCCAACAAATATTTTTATTTATTTCATAAGAGCAACTGAAGGATGTGTCAGTTGAGTTGTTTTGCTGAAACAGGTCTGTTTGTCAGTCGTGTAACTGCAGGTGTGTTTATGTGATTCACAAACAGAAATATTTAACCAAAACTTTACATACAAATACTCTTAGAATATAGTCTTATGTGTATACACACACATATATATATTTGCCATACACATATGTAATTATTAGAATTATATCCCAAAAATGCTCAGAGTAGTTTCCAATAGAAAAACACTGAATAGGATTACAGTTTCCATCATCCCCATCTAGCAGGTGGAGAGAGCACCAGGTGGCTGGAAAGCTGCCTTACAAAGTAGTTTGGAACCTGCTGGCTCCCCTGTTCTAAAGAAGGTTCCTTGAAACTAGCGGGGCCTTTTTAAGGCAAGGAGGTGGCCCCGTGTGGCGTCCAGGAAGCCGTCGGTTCGAATCCTTTCTCCTCCACCCAGAAAGAAGGTGCTTTAATTCGGAGTCAAGCCACTGCTCCGTTTTCCCCACTAGCTTCGTGTCCTCTGCGTTGGCTTGGAATGTGGTTTTCTAGGATCCGGATGGGCTGTTTCCCGCCCCGTCGATTCACCTGTAGATAGTGGGGAATCTGAGATCAGCGAGTTAAACTACTCCCGCCCCACCGTGACCATGGGAGAATCATCTTCTCACTGCCTGATCACAGGGTCGTTGCGAAGGCAAGGGGCGCGAGGTGAGATCCTCTGCCAACCAGCTTCAATTCCTTGAAAGAAAAGCAAGCAAAAGGTAAGGGGAATGGAAATAACTCTGCACATGCTCCATGGGAGTATCGTCCTGGTAGTGAATTGTTTCCAGGATCCTTTTGAAGGCCTGATTTCAAAAATGCCTCTGAAATCGCTGGGGCTGAATTTCCCTAGAAAAATGCTCGTTTTAAATTCCAGTGTTATTGTTGTGGATGATAGGTTTTGTAGTCCAGATCTCAAGGGGAAAGCTTCCTCCGCGCGCACTAACCTGTGATGCCAATGGGGTTTATTTCTGGCCAGACCGGCGTAGGTTTGCTTAAAAACGCACCTCACCCCACCTGGAACAAAGGTTCTCTCATTAAAACACACACACACCCCGATATTGACTTATACATTATTTGTCCGCATCCTGTTTAAAGTTTTGGGGTTCCGAAAACCAAGAGAGAAAGAGAGACTGGGATACCTTTTTAAAGGGAGGGAACGAGAGGTTTACAGATCTGCGCACGGTTTCTCTGGGGTTAAATCCCAATAAAGAAAAGGAAATTTACTCCGGAGTAAACATGCCTAGAACTGCGGCATGCATCGCCTACGGGTCTGAGAAATTCTGTCTAGAAGGGCGGGTTGACGAAAATCGGTTTCCGAAAGCGGGGCGGGGCGGGGCGGGGCGGGGGGGGGGTTGTGATATAAAAGTACTTTATTTCAAAAAATATACATTGCTTAATTTTAACAATTACTATCATTTTGTGAAAAGCAACCAGGTTCTGAGATTATGGAGGCGCAGCTTCCCAGAGCGGAGTTAAAATAAAAGGTGATGCCAACAGAGTATAGCTCCCATCAGCCCCAGCTTTCAAGAACTACAATTCCCATCCCAGCCAAGGATGGGAGTTGTAGTCCCCGATCATCTGGAGGGACACGTATTCTCAATTTCTATGTTAAACACGTGCGGGTAAACTGTGTCAGGCGGGACGCCTCCATTATAAACTTTCAAAATGCATGGATTGAAAGTGTCTTTATTAAAATCTACCATAAATTAATCAACTGTGCAAATTTTCTAGCTTTCTAGAACTGTTCAGCAGTCTAGATGGTAAAAAAAAAAAAGTCAGAGGGAACCTGGCAGGGGTCTACTCCAAAGTTGAGCCGACTTTTGCTCCCAGTATATAAGGGATGGCAGCCGACGAAACTCCCTCCTTGGGGTGGGGTGGGGGGCAAAAAACCCTTTTACAGCTGATCTGAGGAATAAATCTGGTAAATAACAAGTACTGGATAGCATCATTTGTATAAAAATAGTTGCAGCTGCGATGCTGCGCTCGCTTACTTGGGAGTAAACCCCACCGGATTCAGTGGGTTTAATTCCTGATTAAGCATGGATAAGTGTGATTCCCAGTGTGGTGTAATGGATAGAGTGACGGGCTAGGATTCGGGAGGCTTGGGTTCGAATCCCGACTCAGCCATGGAAACTCATCGGGGAAGCGGAACTGGTAAAGCCACTCCTTAAATGTCCTACTTACCTTGAAAGCTCTCTTAGGGTGGCTATAAGTCGGTTCCGACTTGACGACACAGAAAAGCACGTGTAATGACCCTGAATGGTAAGCCTTTGTTACGGTATTGTTGCTGTTGTTATCCCGCTTTGGCTATCGGCCTGATGTTGTGCCGTTGGTTCTCTGCCCCGCATAGAATGCATGCAAGAACCTACAGGTTAGGATAGCCTCATGGAGAACTTTCGGGGCCTGCATTTCCCTTAAAATTTGGAACCACGAGCCCAGGAACCGGCCCTGAGGAGAGTTTATCTCCAGCTTTCTCCAAAAAGTTTACATACAATTTCCCCCTTGACAAACAGTCTGGGAAAATGTGTTTATAAAGTTGTTAAACTCTGGATAAACTTCAGGGAAAAGAGTGAGGAGGGGGGTGTCTCTCTCTCTCTCTCCTGGCGTGTTGTTATTTTCCAGAAAGCTGGATTACTGGAAACATTTTTCTTTTAAAGACGGAAAGAACTCTAAACAGTCTGAAAAAGGGTGGGTGGGAGGGAGAGGGAAACCTCGGTGGGAAATCGATTAAAGAGAAAGACTCTTTGAATAAGGCTGGCTGATAAGGAAAAGGCTCCTTGTGTAGAAATTGATGTCTTTTCCATAAAATTATGTCATTTATTTAGTTATTAATTGATCATTAAAGCCCGGCAGGTAGACAGGATATTAAAGGAAAAAGGACCCCGGAGGGAAGAGGAAAGCGAGTCTTTATCTGCCTGAGGGATGACGTCACTCCGGCCTTCCGGTTCCCATGACGTTCTTCTTAGCTGCCTTTTAGACTGGGTCGTTTTATGGGGCGGGGGATCCTTTGGGATAGCAGCGTTGTTTAAAAGGACTTTTTTCTCAGTTGTGATGTAAGATGTTCTTTTATGATAAGAGACCATTCAAAAAAGACGGGGTGGGGGGTGGGGGGAGAGAACGAGGCTGTGCATCCAAGCCTCAAAATCCACAGGTGGCAATCACTTCTTGTGGCTTTACAGGTGCTCCTCATAAAGGTGTATTGGTTTATTTATTGGGCCTTTCCAGTGGACCCCAACTTTCCTGGGGGTGCTTTTCTCTTGAAATGTGGAAGGACCAGCCCAGCCACTGGCTTTTAGGAAAGAAGGAAAAGCTTAAGTTTTTGGACAGGGAGAGTGCGCATAGGGGGAAGTCCCATTGAATGCAATGGGCCTGAGGCAGGCAGCCTTAATTCTTCCTGCTTAACGTCTTGTGGATGCCCCACCCCAGCGAGCTGGGTATTCAGTTTACCAACCTAGGAAGAATGGAAAAAATTAGTGTCAGCCTTGAGCTGGCTACCTGACCGTGTGGAGATCGAACTCAGGTCATGAGCAGAGTCTTGACTGCAGTGCTGCAGTTTAACCACTGTGCCAGGAGGCCATGATTTTATAGTGGAATGAACTGCCTCTCAGGGCGGTGGGCTCTGCTTGGTTGGAGGTAAGAAAAGGTTAGATAACCACCTTTGGTTGATACTTTGTGTCTTTTATGCTTCTACGAGGGGGGGGGGAAGCAGAGGCTGGGGTCGATGACCTTTGGGTGCCCCCTTCGCCACTACAATTTTGCGATTTCTTGGCATTTTCGATTTTACTCCGGCTTCAGTTGTGTGTGGATCGTTAGCTCCTAAAGGGGATTAGTAGCTGCCTACCTACCGCCTTTGAATCACGTTCCCAAGACAGCTTATCTAAAAAGAAAACGTCATGTAAATACCAATATTTTTAAGGGGGTCTTAAAGTTTCCAGGCGACGTACTTCAGAAATCAGTGTGCAAATACTTGATCACAGACTTCGGAGTTTGATTTATTTGACTTCTATTCCGCCTTTCTCCCTACACTGGGACTCCAGGCGGCTCACAGCACAGGAAAACAGAACGATTGCTAAGAAAGGCTGCTTGTACACTCCTCCTCGGTTGATTTTTGTCTTTGCCTGTCTGGTGATCTATCATTCTTCCGCGGTTCCCTTGAGTCACTGCCTTCGCAAATATGGCCTGCCTGTGGTTTTTATTTTTATTTTTTTATTTTTAATTAAATTAAAATAAATTTCAGCGGGGAAGTTGATCGACTGTAAATGAACTTCCTAACCGCTTGAGTCCAGGAAATCTTTTAAAGGGATTTAAAAGACGCTAGGGTTGTGTGTCAGCCCACCAGAACTGTGTGTGGGTTTTTTACTTTTTATTTTTAAAAGCGGGAAAATGACATATTTAAGGCTGCAGTCCTACGACTTGGCTGCCAGACCGTACATCATCATCATCATACGGAGTCTAACTTGTTAATAAGGAGGCTAGGTTCCTGTTTCAATCAAGAGGACTGGAAACGTCATTTCTCTTTAATTTAGATTAAGGACCATCGCTCAGCGGCAGTTCAGCTGCTTTGTCTTAGTTAAATAATCAACGGCCAGGTTACAGAATAAAATAAGACGTTCTTTTGCGTTTTGCCTACCGAGAGAACTTCCCCTTGGCGTTTTAAGATTCCTATTTCAAGATGCCCGACCTGGGTAAAATACTACCACCGGAAAGCTGAGGTTCACACGTGCACTGTAACGCACGCGGGACAGGAGTAGGACTCCTCCATTGTCATCTTCCTGGTGAACTGACAGATAGCGGAACGTGGGAATCGAATCCTTTTAGAAACCAGGGCGTTTTCAAGGGACGTGGGCAGCCTATTGGAGTTGGTATCCCCGTGATAACCCAGCCGCACAAGCGAGTCTCTTAAGAACGTGGGAAGCTGACCTATATCGGGGTCAGATTATCCATCTAGCCTAATACGGTGTATTCTGGCTGGCTCTTTCGGATTGCTCCCTGGTGCTTTTTTAAAAGCGGAAAACGGTGGGATTGAACGGGGAAGGAACCGCATTTAAACCCGCTGAGTTACTATGGGGCTATAGTTCCATTTAAGCACATGCTACACTTCTAGTCCTCATGACTGTGCTTTAAATAGGAGCCTCACCATCTTATACGAAACTAGATCACGGTTCCATTTAGCTCCGTTGTCTTTGGCGTCGGTCTCCACGTTCTTAGACAGAGAAAAAATTCCGAACATTTGGCCCTTTTCCTTAGAGATACGGAAGACCTAATCTGGGGTGGAAAGGCTGAATAATTTAAGATCCCTCCACTTTGTCACGCTAGTCATCGAATAATGAATGTGCATGTGTGAACGCGTCCATTACTGTGGCAACGCGTGTCTACGGGCACCATTGACACGTGCAGCTGAAGCCTCCACAAGGGAAAACAGTGAGAAAGCAGGCAGGAGCGAACCTGGTCAGTAATTTAACTCAGGCCTCTCTGGCAGTTCCGTGTATTTTTGAACCCGTGTTTTGTTTTTACTATGAACTGTGCTTTTACAGAGGTCGGGAGGCACCTGGCTTGTTCGGGATGTCCTGTTGACATCAGGGAACCTTACCTCCAGAGAAGTATGCTTAATTACGTGATTGGCACTGATCAGGCTTACTTTAATCATTTTCCCCATATGGAAATACGGTGCAATGGTTAGAGAACTGGAGATCCAAGGGCGAGTCACTCATGAGGCCAGGAACCTCACTAACCTCGAACCCGTCTCTATTTTTTCTGTCTCAGCCTGACCCCACCTCACAGGGCTGTTGTGGGGAGGCGGGCAGCCCGGTAAGCCGCTTTGAACTCATTCGAGGAAAAAGTGAGTTACAAATCTAGGATAATAGCGGATAATACTAAACACGTTCTACTGTGAAGTAAACTTCGTTAAGCTTAATGAGGCTTACTTCTGAGTAAACATAAGTGCCTAGGATTGGGCTTTATGGTCCAGAGAGCTAGGAAGCAGGTTCTAGGTATATAATTGATCCGGAATCCAATCAGAAACTGTGCAAACTTTTCCTTCTGTCGTGTGAAGGGGCCGGATTCTAAACCGGGTCTGAACCGGTTCCCGTGAGTTGAACAGGAAGAGGTATAAACCCTTCCCCTTGGGAAACAGAGTGATCTGAGGACTGAATGGGTTGGAGTGAGTTAAGGCTGCAATTTTGTCCTCCCAGAAATAAAGGCGTCCTTTTAACTCGGCTAGACTTAGATCTAAAATCCAGGCCCTGAGCTGAAGGTGAGTGGAAGTCTGCCCGGCCTTCTGTAAGTGTGTTCAAAAGCCAGTCCCACGGTGCTTTTTGGGAGCGCACTTCCCCTGCAGTGGGTTTGTTTCAGATTAGCTGTTTCCTCGTTTCTTGCTTGTGAAATCGTATCCACCTTTTATCAAAAAAACAAACAAAAAAACTTCCTTTTTCCTTCTTTCTTTTCTTCTTCTCTCTCTTAAAAAAAGAAGAATGTTCCCACGCCCGTTTCCTGACTTCAGAAACTTGCGGTCCCATATTTATATATATATATATATATCTCCCTTCAGATCGGATCTTGAATTCGACCTCTAACACCCTTAAACACCTCACGATCAAGGATAAAAGCCTGACACTTCAAGGCAGAAACGCGTCAGAGAGCCTTCCCACCCAGCCCTTGGCTTGAATCCCTATAACTTCCTCTCAAAAACGCCCCTATGGTTTACAACGAACAGCCTATTCTTTGCAGCCTGCAGGCAAGTCCCACCGAATTTAAGGGGGACTTACTGCCGAGCAAGCCTCGGCGGAATCACGGCTGTCAAGACTCGAAAGCGAGAGCTGCCCTGTGACCGGCAGACTCTGTTTACTTCTCCCGAATCACGCGTTAGGGGCAGCCCGTGCCTCTCATGAAAATAGAGAAGATTCGGCCTCCTGGATTCCTTTTCCGGTGTAAAATGGGGGTTCCGACTTTAAAAGCTTCCATGCTACCCCCTCATGTTCCATCCGAAGAGACCACAGCAAACAAAACGACATTTTAGCGTCAATAGATGCAAGGAATAAACTAATCAGTTTCCTCCGGGGTGCGTCAATTTCTCCTGTCTCAGAAGTGCGTCAATTTCCCCTCTCTGCTGAGCCCGGAGGGTTTTATTTAAAAAAATTCACCACCTGCCGATCTGAGATCTTTTTTTTTCCAGAACTCCTACTCTTCTCCTTTCTTGTTGTTTTTTTTTTCCCAGTGAAGAAGGGGGAACCCTTTCCCCCCTTTATTTTACCACGGTTGGGTTTTCCCAGGAGAGGTGGTTTAGAACAGAGATAGCTGGATACACGTGTTTTCTTCTTCGTCTGAATGATTTTTCTTCGGTTGAATTCACATCCATGTCTCTCCCTCTTCACCCAAGCCCACCCCCTTGTCAACATCACCACAAGCACATCCCCTCTCCGCAGTCCATTATCAGTTGGGAGAGTAAACTGGTGAGGCTGGGTGGGGGGGCGGTAAGGGTAAAATACAATTGAGTGACCTGGCTAGAAATTAGGTGTATTTTCCTACCCGCGCACACCTGAAAGGTTGATACAATCAGACCTGGAATGTATAAGCCCCATTCTAGACATATCTACTCGGAAGTAAAAGTCACTGCGTTCACTTAGGCTGGCTCCCAAGTAAGTGTGTTTAGCCTCTCAGCTTTTAAAGTATCATTTATTTTATATAAAATATTTTGCCCCGCCTTTCTCCTTAAAAAGAACCCAAGGCGGCTTACATCCTTAAAAAGACAATATTTAAAAACTGAAAACAGCAAGTATTCCTGAGGACTGTGATCCTAAGCGAATGAATTTTCTTTATTAGATTTATTGATCCATCTAAGTGAGATCTATTGACCTCGGTGGGGACGACATCGTGAATCGACATGTTTCGGAATGAGGGTGTTTTTAAAGCAAAACAAAGCAGACCCCTGAACCGGAAAGAATGCGGAATTCATAAATATATCCGGATTCCTTTACTCTTTTATGTCTGATTCTCTCACAACGGCCTTTGGAAACCAATCCCCCTTCAAAACCAACCTAGAACAGAATCAAGGGAGGTCAATAAATCCGATATGAACATGAGATGTTGAACGGATAGGCCACACCGGCGTTGCGCCAGCCAAATGTTACTTTCTCCACCTGCCCCTCAAGCTAATTTTTTATGGAGAGGGCGGCGGACTTTGAAACTCTAGCTGACAGAAGTCCTGCCCCGTACTTTTTAAAAATAATAATTTGTTCTGATTTGGAGTTGGACTTTGGTTTAATCTCGCTCTCCTCCTTCTCCTTGGATAAGGATAATAACGATAAAGGGGTCTAAGGAGGTCATCAAGTCAAACCCCACAGGTTTTTCTGAAGATACAGTATTGGATTATTATTTTTTTAAATGGGGTATTCTGGGATATGTAGTCCCCCCAAAAAAGTAACTTCTCCAAACGCTGGCTTTCCTAGTCTTCTCTTTCAGCAGGGATTACAAAACCTGGAGACCCCAATGCTATCAAATCCCACTTTTCCCCATTTCTCATCTCATCCCGATTCGTTTTCTAAAACTGTGGTTTTAAAACGGGGTTAATACTTCCAAACCGATAGAAATTCGGAACAAATCGGCTGCCCATCGAGATAACGTTGCTCCCGGACTAGGACACCGATTCAGAGGTGTAGGTGGTTGGTTCTTTTGTCTTGAACCCCCAGGGGAATAGACCAAGCGAAACCCGGGTGCAAAAGAATTCAGAGATTCTGGACTCCAGTTCCTGCTGCGTAGCCGAATTAGCTGGAGTTGCTCCGAGTCCTTGCAAACACATGCAAATCTACTTTGGTTCCCCCCTTCTTTTTCATTTTAGCAGTATAATCTTGAGCTGGGAAAGACTTCGTTCCCGTTATAGTTAAATTTCCGGGAACTAGAAATCGTTACTAATCTATTGCAAATCGCTCAGAGAACAAACCACCGGTGTATTCAAATCTTCAGCCCATTAGACGCCTAAGGGGACTCGTTTTTCCATAATTCCTGCCTCTCTCCTCTCCCCAAGATGTATTTGATCCCTTCCAGATAAAAAACAGGCGATACTGTTCGGACGACCTGAGTCAGGCGTGGCACCCCTTGTTGCTTTGTTCGTTCTTTCTAGGGTTAATTGTAAGCCTCCCGGGGCAGAGGACTATTTTCTTAGCTCTGCCTCTGCCTGTTGTACTGACTCCATTGCAATTACCGATCCGCTGGATTTTAAATATTGATTAGACTGTAAAAACACTAGTAGTAAGTGGCAACTTTCTACTCCTCTTCCCACCCGCCTTTTTTTGTTTCTTTTCTTGGGACGCTTCATGGATCATAAATCAGCCTTTACTGTCCCGAAACGCTTACAAATTGGTGAATCAACCCTCCAGCAGATATTCTGAGCTTGTCCCATCCCCTGAATTATTTCTAGGTTGCAAATCTCTCTCTATAGACTCTCCACGGGGGGGTTGGGGTGTCTCCACGGGGGGGGGGGGAGAAAGAGATCGCCTATGCAATTTACGCATAAACATTCATATCTATTGTCTACATCCATACATTAATATTAGTATTCATTTCCCAGACAGACGTGTTTGCCTCTTAGAATCTGGTGGCGAGCAAGTGTTATTTCGAGCCTGCTCCTGTCATCTTGAATTTATTTATTTATTTATTTATTTATTTATTTATTTATTAGATTTATACCCCGCCCATCTAGACCGAAGTCTACTCTGGGCGGCTCGAATAACTGGCGAACCCTTTTTTAATGGGATGCCGCTGAAATCCGCTGAATTGTGCTCCTCCCCGTATTTCCCCACTCCAAACCGGGCACCAGGTATAGATAAAAGCTGTGCTTTTGGGTGTGGGTGTGTCGTAGCGGGTGATCTTAGCCCCCAACCTTCCTGTTTCTCCCGAGAGGCGAAATATGTTCTCCAAAGGGTGCCTGGGGTGATTTGGAGCCGAGAGCCTTCAGCCTGGAAACAGCGCACTCTAGACATGGTCAGGGGCACCATAGCCTCCGCCTCTTGCTTCCTGGAGTCCTTTGGGGGGGGGGGGAGAAAGAAGGGGAAGGGGCGTGCTCAGCCTTGGTGCTGGCACGGGTTGAGTGCTGTTTGGCATTAGGCCAAATTAATCTGTCTTAAGGGCAGTATCTTATTATTCTAATACTACCGTATAACTCATCTCCCCTCCCCTCCCCAGTTTAAGGGGAAGGGGTTGAGAGAGAGGCCGGGAGGCGATCACAGGGCAGGAGGGAACCAGTCCTTATCACCTGATTCCGTTTATACAGAGATGAAAGTCTTAAGGCACTTCCCCTGCCTGGTTTTTAGCAGGCAAATCAAGAAAATCGTGAACCATGTCGGGATCGCTCCAAAAACGCCCCTTTATGAAAATATGACGTTTGAGCCTCCCTATATTTCTGGGGCCCTGGGGTGCCCACCCTTAGCGTCTTTACGAACATCTGAAACGTTTCGTTGCTCCAGTCAGCGGAGGGTTGCGTCCTCTGTTTGACCACCCGTGTATGAATTGCGTCTCTTCCACACACACACACACACATATATATTGTGTGTGTTGTTTGGAGGTGGGCTAGAAATTTCAAGCGGGGAGGCGAGACCAGAGGCTTTCTACTTTCTTTCTTCCCCTCTCCCACTCCTTCGTTCACTTTCCGGAAACGATTTGAATCAGCGCGCCCGATCTAAACCGGAGTTTTCTCGCGTTAGGAGGGGGGGGGGGGCGCGAAACCGCATTTAAAATTAACCCGCGGTGGTGTCCCGAGATCGAGGTTCTGACCCACGGCCGTTCCTGGATAAAAAGGGCCGTTTTGGTAGTGATACTATAGGCGCTGAGAAATTCCTGCTTGGACAGATGGGCCTTGTAGTCCGTCCACGTCCAGAAGTCTACCCAGAGCATCAGGAAACAAGGGGGAGCGCTCTCTCTCTCCCCCCCCCCCCGCCCCAGCTCAGCCGATAGGGAAAATCCCTATTCGTTTCTCCTCAGGAGTAAGTCCCATTGAGTGTAGTGGCTAAGTGGGCACCGGATGGCAGCTTTACAGGGAAATATTGACCCATTAGACCCGTGGGACTTACTTCCGGGGAAGCATCCCTGAGAAGGAACGGTGAGGGGAAAATATATATATTCCTTACGTTCTCTCCCATGTTCGAAAAATTCTCCTCTCCCTCCGTATAAATAGCATGAAAGAATAAAACTTATGCCAACACACCTGTAATGTAATACACTCCCCCCCCCCAAAAAAGGAGGCTTTGCCTGGGGTGAAATTCGGAAATTGTTATTTTGCTGGAGGTGGTAGAAAGAGAGGCGAGAATTTTCACCTTACTTCCCAAATGGATCTTTGTTTTTAGTTCAGAAAGCACCCCTCCCCCCCCCAAAAAAAACCGTGGAGCACCTTCTGGGAAATGCAGAGGATCCTACTTAGATTAATAATAATAATAATAATAATAATAATAATAATAATAATAATAATAATAATAATAATAATAATAATAATAATAATAATAAAAAACAATTTAGGGATTTGGTTAAAACTTGTATCTGAGTTATATAATACCAGTCAATGCTTTTACAGTTTTGATTTACTGTGCCTGTTGTTTTTGAATAATAATAATAATAATTTATATCTGAGCTATAAAAAGTTTGATTGAGTTCAGTTTATTTAAGACGAGGACCCTGGATTGGTGTCTGTCTGAATTTTCAGCCCTTATAACAAGGTCGTGTGGACAGTGAAAAATGTCTAACTAATCAACCTATTGTTATTACAGTACTTAGTTAAAAGGGGAATTTTGCAAAAAATGAAAAATAAACGATTCTGGTTTGGGGGGCAAAGTCTCCTTGTACAAAGCTGGGAGTAAACCCAGCAGAGGATCGAGGGCCCTCCAAATGCAAACCTGGTGTCCACTTCCTTGAGAGTAAACCTGCCAGACCTCAAGAGGTGGGGGCGGAGACGCTACAAGCTCCGCTCAGGCGCCTTTGCCGCGGGCGTTAAATCCCATAGAACGCAACGGGGCCTACGCTGGAGTAAACGTGGCCCTCGAGCCTCGAATGTGGGGGGGGGGGAACGGCTCAGGAAAATAAATCGCAGCAGGAAAAAGGGTGGTAGTAGTAGTAGTAGTAGTAGTAGTAGTAGTAGTAGTAGTAGTAGTAATAACAACAACAACAACACTAGGCACAGTCAAAAATATTATATAAACACTGACTGGTATTATATCAGATACATGTTTAACAAAAAAACTTATTATTATTATTATTAACAATATAATTTATCCCAAACGTAATTTCCCCCCTTCGATCTACAATTTTTGGGGGTAGTTAATTTTAGAAATCTGGTAGGCGGTGGGGTGGCCTTTCTCCCTCCTCTCCTCCGCTGCCGCCCCCCCCCCTTCCTTGTTGATCTGCTCTGGGTACAATCTTCCATCCACTTCCTATAGAGTTTGAACTGATCCGGAGAGGGACCGTGTTCCAGGGGGTGGGGTGGGGGGTATGTGTGCTTGGGAGTGCTAGGCGGCCGGGAGCGGGGATGAGGTTGTGGGGGGGTTTTGGCTGATTCTGGTGAGAAATGTTACTTCCCTCCATCATCCGCAATTTGTCTAAGTGGCCCGGACAGGCTACCAGCAGCCCCGCTGGCTGAGGTCAGAGAGACCGGGTTGCTCTGAAGCTGGAGCAAATTGGGAGAGGTCCCCCTGGCCTGCCTCCTCCATTTGGGGTGGGTGTGGGTGGGGGGGAGAAGCTAAGCCCCAAACCAGGGGGGTAAGGAGGGTTGGGGAAGGTCCGCCATGTGACATGAGGGAAATATGAAGCACTTTGACAGGTCTTAAACGGCCTGGCGCCAGGGCCGGAGTCTGCCAGGCTAAATATAGACAAGGGACGGAGAGAGGAGATGGCCAGGGATGGAAAGGGGGTGAAAGCTGGGGGGGGGGGGGACAGCGACCCTCTGGGAGGAGAAAGGGACAGCCTCCCCCCCCCTTTGGAAAACGCTCCTTCTTCCCCCCGCCCGTCGCTTTTGGCCAGAAGGATACACTTTTTAAAAAATAATCATCATTTTTACGCATCCGCTTGCGTAATGTTTTACGCACCCGGTTTTCCTTCGTTTTCTTTCAAAAACACGGACTTCCCGGGTCTTCCGCCTCCAGCGTTTCTTGCTGAGGGCAGCATCGCGTCTCTGTCTTGCTCACATCACGCGCAGCTAAGCATTAATTTCACCCTCTTTTAAAGATACCTCCGTCACTTCCAACAAAGACGGTCTTGCGCCTTCGTTTCCCTCCTCGTCCCCGGTTTTTATATCTTCTGGGTGGCAACAAGAGTCGTAAGAACGACGGTGAACAACCGTGCAGGAGGTTTTAAATTAAGATGCTCTGATTACAGATCTCCGGATAGCTGCTAAAAACCTGCTTTTAAATACAAACAAACTTGGGTTATCTATAATATTCTTCTTCTGCACAGAGTTATTTTTTTCCCTGGGACTTAGAAATGTGTGCCATGCCTAGGTAGGCTCACGCAGCCCTGAATTCTAGCCTGGAGGCTGTTATTTTAATTTAATTATTTTAAATCATGGAGGAGGCTAAGGAGGCGATTTTCATCTTGCTTTCCCATTTTTAAAAAATTATTATTACTTTTAAATCAAACCAAGGAAAGCCAGTCTCCCTCTACAGAATAAAAACTCAATGGCACCAGTAAAACTTGAAATAAATCTGTGCCATTTTCCCCCTGTCTAGCCCAGAATCCCTGCTATGGGGTGGAGGGGGAGGTTGAAGGAAGAGATGAGGGAGCCATGAGGAAAGAAAGCCGCTTTGAAGAGGACAAGATAAGTTATTTAGAAGTCCCAGAAGGTTGTAGGCAGAGAGAGAGAAAGAGGGAGGGAGGGAGGGAGAGCCAAGAAATTATTAGATCAAAATACACTTGGGAAACAGAGTAGGGGTGGAATGGGCCGTTCCAGCTTATTGGTGGATTAGGGGGGGAGCTTAATATAGAAAATGGCTGGGAACTGAACTTTTGAGTATGCGATGGAGGGGGGGAAATCTAAATCGCCATAATTTCCCCGTCTATTAAACTCCATTCCACTGCCCTGGTGACCATATTCGACCTGAAGCTTAAAGTAGGTCTGCCCCACCCCACCCATGTTTCCGTATGGTGTAAACTGTGGCTGGTTTCTTCTAACATACACATACAGAAATTAATATATTATTTACATTCATATCTACAGAGAGAGAGAGAGAGAAGGAACAGTCTGAGGCCCGTTCAATGCACAGTACCAGATTTACTGTTAGAAATACACCAAACCAACTGTTTCAGCAAAAAAACAACAACAACAAAACCCACATCCTTAAAATATATATAAAGACGATTAGATAGGATATGTTGCATTTTCCTTTATCTCTCCCGTGCACTCCCCCCCCCCCCCGAAAGAGTGCATGGCCGTGTATACAAAATAAATACAATAACTGGAAGGTGAAAACACGAGAAATCAAGATACACCTTTATCAGAAGACCCCAAGGAGAGAGAACGCACCTGTCATGACGTCGAAGGAACTTTAATTATATAATGAATCTGTTTATATATAATAACACTGTATGAATATATTTATACACAACGATACATATGCATAGGGTGGGGGAAATCTGGAAAGATTAAAAATTATTTATGACACAAAAGTGATCTTCGACATAATTTCTTTCCATGGGAGAGAAAAAAGTGGAAATGAGACACGTTGCCGACTTTTGCTCCCAGAACATGAAAACAGATTATAACCGCTCAGCTCCTTCAACTCCAAAAGCAGGTGGAATCCCCTTTTGGTCTCCGTAACCCTGTTTATTTCTGGCTTGGTTTGCTGCCTTGCAATTATTACATTGATTTATTTACATTTACAGGAGTTGGGTTTGATGATCCACAGGGTCCCTTCCAGCTCTGCAGTTCTAAGGTTATAAGACTTAAGAAACCCACCGAAGGATGCCATTTTCCCCTCCCAGTAATTAGGAAAGGTTTTGTCTATTTTAATAAAAGGGAAAAAATAAATAAAATTTAGAGGTTCTTAATGTTACATCTAGTTACCTGGAAGGAAGCCCCATCCCACCCACTCCTGGAAAAACAATTGAGTTTTCTTCTCAGAAAGTATCGTTCCTTCATTGGGGAGGTCCTCATAGGGGTTTACTTCTAAGGAAGGACCCAATCCAGTTCACGCAAGGCTGGTATGCCCATTGATTTTGAAGAGAAGGGTTGGAATTCTGCCTGCCCACGACATTGGACGTTTGTCAGATTGACATCAGGGAGAACTGGAGTTTTTCCACTTGTCTCCGATTGTGGTAAAGTTACCTGAAATAAAATTAACTTTTCACACACCCTTCCTTCACTCCTCTCTCGATCCTGACCCCTACCTTTAAAAAAATAATGGCGAAACAGGGCATGTGGGTCTAGACTGTGTCCCCCTTGGAAAACTTATTTAGAAGAAAAACCGTGAAAGGCCTTCGTAAGGGGAAAAATGTACGTGTATCAGTGTTCTTTCTTTAGCTTTGCATTTCTCTTTAAAATCCTTCCTGCCTAGAGAAGGGGGCTTCACCTTCGAAAAAGGGGTAGATGGGTATATTTGTGGTGGTGGTGGGGTTGTAAATAAGTCAGAGTTTACACATTTCAAAGTAAATTTTTTTTAAAAGCAGCTTAAGTAATATAGTTATTCTTGGCGGCTATTAAGGAGCACCTTCTTCCTATAACAGAAAAACACTCTTTTCCCCACTCCTCTGATTATTCCTTAGCTACTTTCTGAGTAACAGTGCGCTATGTTAAATTGTAATTTGCTTTGGAGTAAATCCAGTTGCACCCCAAGAATCAGAGCTGGCTTAAGACACTAAATATGAATGAGAATCCCAGGGCTGGCTTCCTGGCCTAAAACCAGGTGGTCCCTCCTTATGTGTACTGTAGTTATACCTGAAATTTCTGGCTCACCCGCCCCTGCATCTGTCAGATTGAGCCATATCGTCCTTGAAACCTCCTGCAGCCGTAAATCTTGGAGACTTTCAGGTGCCACAGGATTCTGTGCCTTCTGCTGGAGTCAACTAACACAGTTATCCCTTTTAGAAAGGGTGTGACTTGAAATCTAGGCTTGGTAGATAGACAAGCGAAAAGTTGTCCTTGTTTTCCGTTTGTGTGGTGAATTCTGGGCCTGAAGGCCAGGAAATATATTTTTCCAAACTCGAGGGAATATAATATTCCTGTTGAAAGCCTTACATGGCACTGCATAGGTCATAACAGTAACTGGGCAGTGTGACCCTTCTTCACACCAATGCCTCTTGTGTGTCTCTCCACACACACCCCCACAACTGGGAAAATAAGCAAGAGGGCTGGAAGGGTGACAGGGGGTTAGATCCATTCAAAGCCGAATCAAGCGGTTTGCTCTAGATTTCTTCTCCATTTGATTTCACTGTCTGCCGCCAGCAAAGACCGGAGAACACTGATTGTTTTTTTCCTGGACCTCTCTTGAAACATATTTGCCCCAGAGTGAGTGAGAACATAAACTTTAAGCTAGGGCATTTCCCTTGCCCCATTCTCAAATTTCTCCTGCCATAAGGGGGGCTTCTGATGGCCTTGTTCACTGTCTCTCTTTCTCCCCCCCCCCCCAATCTATCTGCACTGGTTAGCCCAGGTTGTCGCCAACTGAAGACACTCTGTCCATGCTCAGGGTGCTGCTTTATCCCGGCTGTACAAGGCTCAGGTGAAGCCCTGGCAACAGATCCCGGTACTCGGGGGGGGGGGGGCTCCCCGGTGTCCTACTCTAGATCAATGAAGTCAACAGTCAGACGGAGGTATTTTTCAAGGGAAGGTGTGAGGAAATGAATGAGGAGGTGGACAGGTTAATCCTACATACCCAGGTAGTACCTGAGAGCAAACTCCATTGAACTCAACATGGTGTACTTTGGAGTAATCATATAGAAGAGGGACGTTGTAAGCTTCACCTTGTACCTGACACATCCCAAAATCTTTCAGGTGTGAGTTAAGGAAGGCATCATGCGCCTTGACGACAACGGGAGTCCTATTTTCCCTTCTTTATGTCATCACTAATTAACAATATTTATTATTAATCTCATTATTAATTATTAGTTTCCTGGTTATTATTAACCTATTCCCCTCTCAAAGTCTTAAATGTGGATTGTAAGCTCCCCGGGGCAGCTTGCCGACTTTGGATGATTTTATGATTACTTTATTTAAAACATTTCTGTGCCGACTTTCTCCCCGGAAAGGACCCGAGGCGGCTGATCGGTTAATCTTTGGGGTTCTTTCTAGCCCCGATTCGGTCTGGGGATGAGAGGGAGGGAGGAATAGTGATGCAAAGGAGGAGAAGGAGGGCGGGGGGGGGGGGCTAGGTTTCTACCTCACCACCACCCACAAATACACCTTTTCTCTCTCTCTAGGTCTGCGGAGAAGCGGGGGGGGGGGAGGCAGCGGATCCTCCTTCCACCCGCCCCGGTTGCTGATTAGAGGCGGTCATCTAGGGGTTAGCCCGGCTGAAGCGAGCCGCCTGTGCCAAAAAAAAAAAGCAGAGAGCGAGCAGAAAAGAGGGGTGGGCAGCCCGGCGGAGGTTGCTCAGTCCCTGCAGGAAGGCGGTGTGGGGGGGGGGGGGACACAGCTTGCACGCCCCCCTCTCAGTTGAAGTGGGGTGAGCAAGAGGGGCCAGAAATTCCCATGCGCCCAGATCATCAGAACCTTGTTGGCGGTGGGTGGGTGTCTTTTTTTTTTTTTAATTCGCTCTTACGCAAAAAGCCTGTCGGACGTCTTTGCGCAAAGCGGTTTTATGTACAATACATAATTTACAAAAAAAAAAAAAAAAAAAAGGAGGGGGAGAGGAAGGTTCTCCGCTCTTGTCACTTTTTAATTGTGGACACTTCAAACTCCTGGCGCCAAGGGGCTCTTGACTCAACTCTCCCCCCTCCTTTCCCCCCCCCCCCTTCCCTGACGCCAATCAGGAGAAATCTCCATGTGGACACTAACTAACACAGGGCCGTCCTTTAGCTACCTCTAGGGTGGGTGGCGGGCTTCTAAGAGGGGCTGGTCTGGGAAGCAGAAAAGAAAGATGCGTCTCTCTCTTGTCCTCCCCCCCCCCCCCGAACACACACACACACACACGCAACAAACACACCACCGCTCCAATAATCCCCGGTCAAACAAACTAGGCTTTCTTAAACGATCGCCATCTCGTCTCTTTGCAATCATCTTCCTCCCCCCACCCCACCCCACCCCACCCCCACCCCACCCCCACTGCCCTATGGGGCGGGCAGGGGGAGGAAGACCTTAAACCAATCCTCTTTACCCCAGAAAGACGCGGAACAAGCCGCGACCCTCGGCAAATAAGGCCGATCCCTTAAAAATGGGATTTAGGAAAGGTACAAGGGGGAGAGACAAGGGAGGGAGCCTGAAATGATGATGATTTCAATAAAGAAAGCTCATCCCCCCCCCCGTCTCTCCTTGGAAAACCCTCCAGAAGAAAATAACCGAACCCGTCCATTTCAGTTTCCGTCTACAGATTCCTGGGGGGGAATATATTTTAAAAAATTTCCACCGAAAGCCTCTCGTCTCCAAGTCCAGATCAAGTAGAAGGAGGGGAGGGGGACCGGCGGTCCTAGGAACGCACTGTACTTGGGATTTTCTCTCGAGTAAACCAAGGGAGTGCGAATCGGGGTTTCCTCCGTGGCCGCCAAGCCAGGAAAAGAGGTCGGAGGAGGTGAAGAGAGACGGGAAAGTTATAAAAGGGCCCAATTAGTTTGTGAGGATCAGGAAAGAACTGGGGTAAGGATGAGCGAGAGATGTAGTGTTGAGGGTCCCCCCCTCCCCGCCCCAGCGCTGGGATCCAGAAATCCGTTGAGCCGGAACGCCGCGAATTTACTGGCGGATTTTTTTAAGCCGTTAAAAAATAAGTCCCAATTTAGAATATTTGGAGGGGACCAGAGTCCCACTTTTCTTCCGGTTTATTTTTAGGGGATGCTTAAAATCCTTGGAAAATGCAACGAAGGCGTTTGTGGGTTGGACTCAGCATCCTCTCACGACACCCTCCCCTTATCGCCCGGCAGCTCGACCCCCCATTCAACGCTACGCCACCGTCTCGGCCGCCTTCCCGTGTGAACGCGAGTTGATTTCCAAGACTTGAACTCCCGGGAGGTGGGGGGAGGATCGATCGTGGGTCGGGAGTTTTCAACTCCGGCTGCGTTCACACGCGCCGGAACGCGTGTTGAGACCGCCTGGGGGGTGAGGGGGAGAGACCGCCCGGGATTCTACCGGCTTGGGTGTCTCTTCCAGCGACCCCACTCCCCCCCCCCCCAAGATCGCTTCGCGCAAGATCCTACGCCCTTGGAGCCCCCCCCCCCCCCCACTCACTCACCCCGCACCGGCCTAGGCCTGCCGGGAAGACTTCCTCGCCCCGGTCCGAGCTTCCATCGCCTGTCTGGTGCTTGGGAGAGGCGGTCTTAAAGCGGCGATGCCCCCCCGAGCTCCTGAATACGCCAAGATCCACTTCGCTCCCCCTCTCCCTACGGCTCCCCCTCCTCTCCCTCCCCCCCCACAAGCCACCGCTGCAAAGACACGCATCCGGCTCCTCGGCTCGCCCCGATCCAGCTCGCGGGAGATGGAGCGGTGTGTTGGGGGGGGGGAGGCTGCTCCTTGCTGTGGGTGGGCCCTCTGCTCCCTGTCTCTGCCGGAAAGCTTGCCCCCTTTCTTTCTTTCTCTGCGGGTGTGGGTGAGAGTCTCTCTCTCGGCCCCAAGCGCCCCCCCTTCCCTTCCTTTCTGAAATTTGGGACCGCGGGGTGTGTGTGCGTGCGTGGAAGAACAGAGGGTGGTTGAAGGATTCGGTGTCGTCAGGAGAACGACTATCATTAGGTGCCGGGTGAGATAAGAAGTGAAGGGAATGCTGTAAAATCATTGCACTGCCAGTGTCTCAGCCCCCCCCCCCCGTTAAAATATTACCTCCTTTTGGGGGGGTTAGTTTTGGCCCCAAACACTTGCACCGAACTCCGATATCCGTGCTGCTAGGAAATGTTTAGATTTGGGGGGGGGGGACTACAACATCTGGATTCTGGGAGGTGCACTTCAAATAAAAAAGTAACTTTCCCATGCTCTCAATCCTCAGCCGCACCAGGTTTACTCAGGAGTAAATCCAGTCGCTCTCCTCCTCGAGCCCCGGCGGCTGGGGATTCTGGGGAGTGTAGTCCGTCGACATGACGGACATCACACAGCCCTGCCCTTTAAGCAGGCTTACTCGGGAGTAAATCCTCTTGCGTTCATCCTCACTTGGGGTGAAATATCCGAGACCCATGGAGGCAGCCGGTTTCCGTAGAACAAGGCTAGATAGCTTTGCTCCGGAGTAAAGTCGTACTGCGTGCAAAAGGATTTACTCCCGTGTAAATAAAGCGTTAGGATCGCGGCCCAAAGCCTGGCTCGTTGGCCGCGAGCTCCCTTTGAAGGAAAGCAAAGGAGAACGGATCGCAGGCATCCTGACCGAAGTTGCCTTTTGTGTTCCAAGCAGTTATTAGGGCTTGACAAAATTAGAGTCAGAGGTGAGTGCAAGAAACGGTGTCCTCTCTCTCCCCCCCCCCCCCCCATTATAAACCTGCAACCTAAAAACCATCACAACGGACTTAGGCATTCATGCTCCTCGGGGCAGCTCTCTGCCCAAAGACGGCTTTGTTCTTTACGATGTTATTCCTGCGCCGCTTAATAGAATGCACGGACTTATTCCGGTTCAATAAGAGAGCATCGAGGGCAGTGAATATGGCAAGCAATCCTACATACTTGCGCCCGAGAACATTCATTATGGCCAGAGACGGCAAACGGCGAAGGGTTCCCACGTTCACCGACCTTGCGAGTCTCCAGAGATGGCTCAAGTGTTCGTTCTGGCCAGAGGGCACCCACGGAAACCCACGGGCCCTTCGCCTCCAGCCCTATTGACTTCAGTGGGTCTCCTCTGAGTATGGAGCCATCCGGATCCAGCCTCTTGGGTGCGCCAAACTCTCTTTTCTAGACACGGGAAAGGCTGGTTTCCGGGGCGGATGGAGAAGGATCAATATCTTCCCCGCCTAAATAAATAAGAATCACCCCCGTCCCCGAGACCTTTTAGGACCCCCTTGCCCCCCCCTCTGACTCAAACGCCCCCTCCCCCGTTGCCCCAAGGCTGCCCCCTCAGAGCGGGCTGGTGCGCCCGGGCGCACAGCGTGGAGCGCGCGCCCCATCTCGGCCTCGGCTTCCGAGCGCCTGGGCCAGCAACCCCCAGCGCTTGGGGGGGCGGAGAGGGGGGGACCTTTCCTTCCCTCTTCAGCCACGAGGAGAGAGAGAGAAGGCTCTGGAGGCCTTGCCTCTTTCATTGGTTAATATTTTATTCTGTTGACATGTTTTCTTACTGGCGATCCTTCCAACACCTTTTCCTCTTCTCTTTCTCCTCCTTCTCCTCCCTCCCCTTTTCCCTTCCTTCCTTCCTTCCCCCGCCTCTCTCTCCTCCCCCTGCTCCCACCCCTCCCCACTTCCATGGCTTCCCCACTCCCTCCCTCCCTCCGCGATTTTGGCCGGACCTGTCAAAAACCACGCCTCTCGGCCGCCACAATTGGTCTGCACCGCGTAAAATCCACAATCAGATGGGCTTGGCTCATTAGGGCGGAGTGGGGGGGGGAGGTGGAAACGCGCGGTGGCGCGCGCGCGCGGAGGGGATCGGGGGGGTTGAGCGAGCAAGCGAGCGAGAGGAGGAGAGGAAGGCTGGAGGAGAGGAGGGAGAAAGGAGGAGAGAGCGAAGAGGTGGAGGCGTCAGCGAGGGCGCAGAGCCGGGCGAGATATAGGTCCCCCTTTTCACACGCACACGCGCACACACACATCACACAGATCGAAACCCGTCCTGCCTCTCGCTTGCTCTCGCTCTCTTCCCCTCCGCTTTGGGAAGCGATGAAGCCTCTGGCTCCCGGCTCGGCTGGCGGCGTCGGTCCAACTCCGGAGGCGCACGATCCTTGACTCTCCCCCCGCCCCTGCCAGCCCCCCCAAAGCGCCGAGGTTTGGTTTCGGTTTGGGTTTGGCGAGCGAGCGACACAGGGAAGGCGAGGCTGGGCCGCCTGCCCCTTTGGAAAGGGGGGGAAAAGTAGTACGCCGAGGCGAGGACAACCGGCGTTTGCTTTCTCCCTCCCTCTCTCCCTCTCGCGCTCAGGATCGAGCCTGCTGGGGTGTTTCCCCCCCTCCCGTTCCTCGCTCGGAGGGGGAGGCCAGGAGTTTCTTTCAAGACTGCAAGGTTGGGGGGCACCCGGCTCCCCCTGGACTCCCCCTCCCTTCCTCGGCGCTGAGCAGATCGTCTTGAGCGGCGCGTTTACACGGCGTAGCTTTCTCCGGAGGCGTTCCGAATTCACGCCGGCGAGGGGATTTCTTGGGGTTGCGTTTTTCTTCCGCCCCCCCCCCCCGCCTCTTCCAGATCTGGGGCTGAAGAGCAGCCCAAAACCCCCTTTGCTTCCCGTTCGCAAGAAACCCAGCAGGACTCACCGGCGCCTCGGCGACCCCACGTCCCTCCGGCCGTTTGATTGATCCTCCGGTGCCTGGGGGAGAAGGGGGGGCGACATCCTCCTTCCTTGTCTCCCCTCTCGGGGGGGGGGAAATCTCCCCTGATCGCGGCACCCCAGAAGAAAAACAGGGTGGAAATGGACTAACCAGCCCGCGGGAAGGAAACCCAGCAAGGAAACGAGACCCTTACACGGACACACACACACACACAAAATCCAAAAAGCAGAATTGAAATTGACCAGCCTTTCGCCTGAGCTCGCAGGGAGAGGCGTGTGTGTGTGAGAGTGAATCCGCGCTGGGCTGGCTGGGGGGGGGGGGACATTGCAATTGACAAGTCCAGCGAGCAGCAGACCATCGCCTCTCTTCCTCCTCCTCCTCCTCCTCTTTCGCCTCCCACCCTTCGCCGGCTCCCCAACCCCTCCCTCGCTGGAGGGATCGCCTTTTTTCTCCGGGAACCGTGGATGTCCTGATGCGAGACCCAGCTTTTCCGGGGACTGCGATGGCTTACCACCCGTTCCACGCGCCCAGGCCGTCCGATTTCCCCATGTCTGCTTTCTTAGCGGCCGCCCAGCCCTCTTTCTTCCCGGCTCTGGCTCTGCCTCCGGCCGCCCTCACCAAACCTCTGCCGGATCCCAGCCTGGCCGGAGCCGCCGCCGAGGCCGGCTTGCACGTGTCGGCGCTTGGACATCACCACCAAGCCGCTCATCTGAGGTCGCTCAAAAGCCTGGAGCCCGAGGAAGAGGTGGAGGACGACCCCAAAGTGACCCTGGAAGCCAAGGATCTCTGGGATCAGTTTCACAAACTGGGCACGGAAATGGTGATCACCAAATCGGGAAGGTAAGGAGAACCGGCGGCTCCCCGCTCCGCCTGCGGTAGCAAGAATAATGATAATAATAGCATTTTTCCCCTTTGCATAAAAGTAGCAGCAACAATAAGTAACTCGTGAATCAGTGATTTCTAAAGAGGTTGCAGAAAATCAAGCTCTCTCTTTAGCCCCATTCAATTTTATTTATATATATTTAAAAAATAAAAATATTTCTCTTCCGAGGGCCCCTGTGCCCTTCACAATACATATTTTCCACCCCAGAGCATCTAAGCTACTCTACGCCAGTGGATCTCCCTGAAACCAAGTGGAGTTTCTTTCTTAAGGGTTGCTCCTCTGTTGTATTGTTGGGCCACTTTTCTCCCAGAATAAGTACATAAAAGGCCTGCCAGAATCCAGAGAGGGTTTTCTTTTTTAAAAAATCACAGGATTTAGGAAGACCGGTGGTTGTGAATTTTCCACACGGACAGGAATGTCTGTTGTGGTTAGAGAGAAAACATATTTAAGGACACTTCCAGGCACTTAAAAAGTTTTTTTACATTATTATTATTATTTCATAATTTGAGCCCCATAATCTTAAACTACATTTGTTTACAAGGTGTTTCATTGTTTTGGGGTGTTTTTTTTAAAAAAATAAATCCTTGTTGGTATCTGGCTGATACCTTCAGATCATTGTCCTTTTCTCCAAAATAGGCTGATTTCCTCAAGGAAATAATACGGGTTTTCGGTACCCCTGTCATTTAAAACAACTCGATCCCTAGACTTTAAAACCCCATAAAGCCACAGAGCAGGACGACTTCCGATCCGAGGCACGCTGACCCGCGAGCAAGCGCCACTGGAAGCCCTTCAGCGTAAAATCAGGGATCGGATGAAGGGAAGGCCACAGAAGAACTAGGAGAGGCAGCTTCTGCCCTCGTTCCCCCCCCCCTCCAGAGTCTTCCTCGTGAGTCAAGGTGGAGAGGATTGGGACTCTTAAGAACACCGAAAGTCGGTGCAGTTTCTGGAAAGTAATTCTGACCAGGTTCCCTTCTATAACCTGCAGTGGGATCTCAAAAACCTAATGGAATTGGGGGGGGGGGTGTTTCTGTTAAATTACATTTATTTTTCCGTCTGATGTTTGTGAGAGAGACAGGAGAGGTATATGGCTTCTGCTCCCCTGGCCTCTTTCTCCAGATAGAATCAGTGGAAAAAACCTATTTTATACTTAAGACAGGCTTCATCCATTTCTCTCCTCTTCCCCCCCCCCCCGCCTTTGCAGGGGTGTCTTTACTATTTTGGAGTTTGCTCTTTGCTTTTTTTTTCCTGGCTAGGGTCGAGCCAAATTTGCAACCTCCTAAAAAAAAAGAGAAGAGGGCCGGCTGGGGCTTGGGTTGGTGTTTTTGAACTCGACAGGGCACCCCTGGTAGCTGTAGAATTAAACAACATTAAAAACAACAACAACAAAACCCTGCAGACATGCAACTGGGTCACTAGAACTCTAGATGCTGTATCCAGATTATAACTTCCTTTTGAACCTGGGTTTTTAAATCTCTAAGCAGGAACCTCTTTTATCTATATCTTTTTTTTTCCTCCCCCCTTCATCTTTCTTTTGGTTAATCAGTTCCTAAAATAGAATTCCAACTTGTACACCGCCGGCCGTTCAGCCAGAGCACTTCATAGGAAATCCCATAGAACGGGATGTGACTGAACCACAGAGTAAAAACCTGTTTCTAAGGGAGTCAACCCTGTTTATAGGAGCTGGGCATTTACATGGGAAAAGAACAGGGCATTTTTAGAGTGTTCCCCCCCCCCCACTTCAAAATTATATCCTGCTGCAAAACAAGGTTTCAAGTTTGCTCCTGTTTCACAGGAAGGGGGGGGTATATGTTTCTTTAAATAAATAAATAAATGAAAGGTTGATGATTAAACCCTAGCCGCTAAGTTGTTCCCCTAAGGCCTAAACAGAAGAGCTGTCCCCTCAAAACTGGGTTTACTCGCAACTTCGTAAGGCTCAACGCAGTCTGGTCTACAGATCCCCAGCGATCCTGGATCTGTGATGGGTCAAAGTCATTCCCCGGATGTGCAGTGGGGGTAGATTTCCCCTAAGATTGTGTGTGTTTTAGGATCAGCTGAGATCCTATCCTCTCTTTTTTTTGGCCGGGCTGGGTTCCCCTGAATGTAGCAGAACTTAACGTCAGAGTCTTGCGACTCAGTGGGTTTACACAGAAGTAAGCCACACCAAACTGTGCACCTTCCCCCCACCCCAACCTGTCTTTTTCAGCTCCTTTAAAAATAATAATAATAAAGGAGATTGAAGCTTCAGGGGGAAGCTTTTTATGAACACCCAACTAGCACTGGAGGCAAAAAAAATGATACAGATCTGAAAATTTTAATGGACAGCTCTGGGGTTGCTGGTCTTGCCTTGAATTTAAACAGACAACCCCTTGGCACGTGGGTTTGAGGTTTGCTTCCCTTCTTTCTTAGAGTGGAATTAATATTATTTTTTAAAGGAGGGGTGGAAATGAGCTTGCTTTAAAATCTACTGTTTCCCCACACCGTTCTCTTTCCTTTAGGCGCATGTTTCCACCCTTTAAAGTGCGAGTGAGCGGCCTGGATAAGAAAGCCAAGTATATTTTATTAATGGACATTGTGGCCGCTGATGACTGTCGCTACAAATTCCACAATTCTCGCTGGATGGTGGCCGGGAAGGCGGACCCGGAGATGCCCAAACGCATGTACATCCACCCGGATAGCCCAGCCACGGGAGAACAGTGGATGGCCAAACCCGTAGCTTTCCACAAACTCAAGCTTACCAACAACATCTCGGATAAACATGGCTTTGTAAGTATTTTAATTTTCCTCTCTTTCGTTCCTCCTCTTTGCTTTCCTGAGTCAAACAAGGGAGAAAGGGGATTTATTTATTTATTTTTTTCCGGGAGACTGGCAGGCTGCGATCGGCCCCTTTGCCCCAGGGACCCCCGACTCCTGTCACACAATGGACACGTGTCTCTATCTTCAGATAATCTCTCCACTGGGAAACGGAGCGCAGGCGGGCAGGCCGGCTTACATACAGCCCAGCGAGGTTAGACGGTCTGAATCGAGGCGTTCAGAGTCCCTTCCAAAATCTGGAGGCCTTTTACTTAATGAGTAAATGGAGTAAACACAGGCAGGCTCTGGCTGTCGTCTCTATTTCTCCCTCCCCCGCCCCTCAAACCAGTGTTCCTCGCTGTATTTGCCATGGGAAGGCGCCTTCTGTCATGAAATAAGGGGCTCAATCCTTCAACCGGCTTCTCCTTGGATCGTGGCCCCTCTTTCTCAGCTCACCTGCTCGAGCCCTCCTTTCGCGCTGGCGAACGGAACAGGGTTCGAACCACTGGCTGTGGCGTGTCTGCAAAGGGACAGCTCCGTGTAGGAGAGAACGAGTGAACAGATCGGCCCGTGGATGACACCTTGTCACCTCTAGGGAAACGTAAAGGGAAAAACTTTATCCCTTTGAAATAAATCTGCTGGGGTTTTTTTTTTTTCTCCCAATAGTGAGGGGGCTGTATGATCAGGAATCAATAAATCCTTATGCCTTCTCTTTTCCTATCACTGGTTTAAAATTCAGAGTCACACACGCTCACCCTCTTTTGAGGTAAGCTGGTGGGGAGGGGGAGGGAAGGAAGAGCAAAAGTCTAGCTATTTCTACTCTAGACTAAATATCCTATAATTCAGTGGCATCCTATATGCCCCAAGCCTGTGTTAAGGGACCTACCGCTGGATCAAGAGCTAAGGAAGTGAATTAAATTCTACTGATTTTTCCTTTTCGGGTTGGGGTGTTTTGGAGGGGGGGGGCATTCGGAAATCCAGTGAAAGCTGCCACCCTGACCTCTCTTAACAAGAGGCCCAAGGTTTCCTGAGGATCAAGCGGGTTTGATACCGGTTACAACAGCAAAATCTAGGGCCAGCATTCGGAGGAATAAATATAGGGTTTTTGTGTGTGCCCATGAACGTTTTAGGGTACACATGAGAATGGGGATGGAGAGGGGGGGACCCTAGAATCCACCACACCTCGACACCCTCAGGGCTGACTCCTGAGTAAGCCTGCTTGGAACAGCAGCTGTTATGATTTAAGGTCAGTTCCTGGGTAAGAATCCTTTATTCCACGGATGGTCATATTTCTGTATAGGGTTCTCCCAAACCATCTCATTAAGAGCCGGATTCGGGTTTCCATGCTTTGAAACCCACAAGTAAGTGTGTGTGTGTGTGGGGGGGGGTATTTGGGTGTGTTTGCAGTTATCCAAAGAGGATTCATAGGGAATAATTTTCTTCCCCCAAAACCTAGCTAAACTTTTTTACCTTAAAAGGGTGCGAAACAGCGAGAGACAAAAACCCAGTTACCCCAAAAACCCTCTGGCAAAAATCAACGTGGGGGGGGCATTCACAATCCCTTGCGCTACCCCATAAATTGAAGAAGCAGGTTTCTACAAGTTCCCTTTGCTTTGCCTCTATTTTTATTTCGATTTGTCTCTGTTTCTCAATATTTTGAGAGAGAAGGTGCGGACGAATTCATTCCGAAATAAATATGTTGTTCTTTCGAAAATTCTGCTCTCAGACCAGGAATGGCCCTGGGGTGGAAATGTAGAATTAGGTTTTTTTTCCCCCAGTAAGGAGTCTTCTAACACCTTAAAAACGAAACAATTTCTAAATGCATTTGCTTTCTAGACTGGAACCCACTTAATACATATAGATAAATCTATAAGGTGGGACAGGAGACTTTGTTTGATTTCAACAGGATTGACACGACTACCCCCTCCCCTGGAAATTTAAAAAATACTATTATTTTTTTTAAATCTCGAAAGTAAACCTGTTTCCACTCCTACTTCTTGTCCATATGAAATGGGTGGGGGAGTCAGAAAGGAAAGATAAACTGATATTTTATTTGCGTTAAGGTTGCAACTCCCAGCGTGCTTTCCTACGAGTAATTTCCATGGAAAGTAAGGTTTACTTCTGCATAAAGAGACTCACAGGATTGCACGGCGTATTGTGCAAATCACTAAGAAGTGCAGGTTGGGGACCTTAGCACTGAACGTGCAAATCCGGATAAGGTGGGATCGGATAAGGTGGGATCGAAAAGGTATTTCTTGTTTAAAATGGTTTGTTTTTTTCAGCAGTGTCCAGAAAAGGACCACAGGTTTAGACCAGGTTGGGGCAAAGGCGGATATGTTTAATATAATTGGGAGGGGAGAATTAATTGATTAAGATCTTTTCACTGGGGCAGAGGCATTAAGAAAACGGGGAAAGGGAGGGAAATATGGGGATGATTTCCATAAATCTTCAGGTTTTTCGCTGGGTGATGAATGACCTCTCTTTAAACCCAATTTAAGAGGTTACGGAAAGGTGTGGGTTTTTACAGAGGGTGGGGAGGCAGGAAGGGGGGGGGGAAAGGGCATAATTCACTTTACAGGTGTCTCTTAAAATGAAAGAGAGCCAGAAGGCTGGTTTGGTCTCACCTTAGCAAATCCGAGACAGTAGGACCCGGTTTTGACTCGGCAGTAAGTCCCCTTGTGTTCCGTGGGGCTTACTCCCAGGTAAAAAGGTGGCGTAGCCTGAGAGGAGGAGACTGAGTGGATTGGCCAACTCGCGAGCAGGCAAATGAGAAAGAAAGAAAGAAAGATTTAACAGGCGGCTAGTTTTCTGGGAAACGCGTTTTCCAGTTCCCCGTTACTGTTGCAACCTGGTTCAATTTCATTTGGAACGAAGTTCCCCCGATTTCCGAAGGGTTTTACTTCTGAGTAGACGCAGAAGTTGTTAGAACTTGAAATTAGCAAAAGGGGTGTGTGTGTAGAGACCGAGGGACCCGATCCAGCATAAGTGAAACCTCCTTCCCCGGCGCTAGTTACTAACTTGACTCCGGGGCGAGCCAGGCGCATAAACACGTGTTTGACTCCCTCTCTTTGGTTTCTTCTTTCCTTCGAAATCAGGGGGCTGTGCGTGCTGAAACCGGGCGGGTTTGCTCGAAAGTAAACGCGGGGGAGGGGGGAGGAGGGGGCAAGGCAGAAGCCCTCCAACTTGCTTGGGTGGTGGTGAGTTCTAGTGATGCCATCTGACGGACCTTAAATAACCAAGCCCAGCGCACGTGTATTTTCTTAAAGAAGGGAGTGTAGGGTGGAGCTGTAAAGACTCTTCTAAGAGGAAGGGAGAGGTTCCAAAATTGAACCGTTTCTGGACAAATTTGCTGTTAGGAGCGGAGTGGAGCCGATGCAACGCCAGCCAGGACGAGAATGTTAAAACGCAACTGGCCTGTGAAATTCCTCCAAGGGAAAATAAATAAATAAGATTAAATAAGTAAATAAATAAATAAATAAAACGAAGGCGCTTCTCTTCCGATTATTTTACTCTGGTGTAAAATCCGAGGGTCCACTACCTCCCCTCAGGCACTGCCAGCGCCCCTCTTGTGTGTTTTTTTCGCTCTTAAATCAGCTTCTTTGGTTTAAAATAAAGGGTAAGGGAAAGAAAAAAGAACTTCGCACCATTTTAGGAGAAAAATCCCCACGGATCGATCCCCACGCGGCTGCTTTCCTCCGAGAAAACGTGCTTCGGTCTGGTTGCACCCATTGAATTTGCAACCTGGCCCTGTGTGAGAATTATCATCACTCCATTTTCAGCAAGCTGGGTTCATGAGCGTTATAAATCCTGGGTGACTCTTTTCCCACCTGTTTCCAGCTATAAAGGGGTCTCCTTGCAAGCAAGGACGTGATCCCACGAGTACTTACCTGTGGACATCATACAGGATCTCTGGATAAAGCAGATCATATACCATGTGGGTTTTTTTTAATCCCCCCCCCCCCGTTTTCATTCCTTGGGGTTCAAGCCGATTCCCTTACACGCAGTTTAAATGGGCCTGTTTAGGATGGATAGAGTGAGTTCCTCTATATGATTACTCAGAAGTAAATTCCCCCTTGGGATTCAATGCAGTTTACTTAATGCATCAGTTGAGGTCGTGGTGGTGGGGAAATCACAAGACAATGGCTACTCTGAAGTAAGTCTCATTGATTGAAACGAGGCTTGTTTCTAGCCTTGAAGGAAGCGATCCAACCTCTTGCTGGAGTTGGTGGGGCTGACTTCTGAGTAAACGTGAACAGGAGCCGGCTACATGGCACGTTTCTCGCTCCCTGAAAGACTTTGCCTCAACATCGTAACTCTTGCCCTCGGTGTCGTTTTAATAACAACTGGGTTTTTCTAGAGTGCCCATGTGGATCGGATTCTAGGTCAGGCATGAATACCTTCAGGATGTCCCTCGCCCTCAATTTAAACTCCGGCGTCTCCGGCTTAACTGGCTTGTGGATAAGATGGCTTGTAGAGAGGTGTGACCACCCCTCTCCCGAGCTGAAACCCCCTGGACTTTGGTTCTCCGGATTTACAAACAGGAGAGGACCAGACGGAAGGGCAGCTCGTATTCTTCCCCACGTTTACTCAGGAGTAAGCCGCACACACCCGGCCTCTCGGTTAGCTTGGGTCAGGAGTCAACGGCCTACGATAAATTTTTCTTCCTGATACCTGGAGACAAACAGGTCCCGTTCTTTGCAAACAGATTCATTTCCAAGGCTTAGAAAAACGAGAGGTGCGCCTTCATACGCCCGACTGTAGCTTTCAGCCGAAGTTGTTGCGTGTAACGTGTGAATGCGGGTACTCTTTGAGGCGTAAGCGGCACGGGCTATTTAAGGTCGCAAGTTTCAGTAAGCTGTCTGGGGGTGGAGACTGAAGCACATTGCATTCGCTAGGGCCTACTCTGGAGTAAATGATTTCCCGTGGATCCTGAACATCGGACGTCAGATTTGATTTCCCCCCCCCCTTAAATATATAGATATCTTATTTATTTATTCATGCATGGATGTAAACGATTAGGTTACTACTTTAAATGCGGCTTTATCTCGGTTTAACCGAATGAGGAATCTAGGTATCACTAAGGAAAACTCCCTCACTGCTAAGAATATGGTGATAAGAGCCCATTATTACCCCAATTAACAGAAGGAAAACGGGGAGTTTCCCTTCGAGATACAGCTAGCAAGCCCCATTCATTTCAATGGGAAAGCGAAGCACCTGTTTGGACCTATTGTGGTCGCTGGGGCTGCTTCGGGGCGGTCCGTTGTCAACCTGAGCTGGGTTTACTTGCAAGTAAGCGTCGGATCGCGTCTTTAGGCTTTGGCAACTTCTGTTTTTGCCAAACCCTGGAGCTGTCAGGGAGAGTGCCATTAACAACACCGTGGCTTCCTCGCGAGTAACAGTGTGCCTATGAAAAGCTTCCGCGCCTGTTTCTTCACACAGAAAATCCTGTTGGGTTAAAAAAAAACAACAACACCAAAGATGGTAGGATGATTGTAAAAGGAGAGGTCCAAAGGTGAAGTCAATACGGTTTACTTCTAAGTAACCATATGTGCCTGAAGTTGTCCTCTACACTGTAGATGATGTTTCCAAATAATTATGCGTGAGTGGCACGTTATGGAAAAGGAGAATTATGCGTTCATTTGTTTAACAATGGGGGTTAAGCCTGGAGTCCTTCAAAATTATACAAGATACAACAGTTCTTCCTTGTAATTTCCCCTTCCCGGATTTTAATCCTTTTAAATCCGAAGAAAGTAACTGTGATCATCAGAAACGGGTCAATGTCGCTGAACCATAATTATTGATTATTAGCTTAATTCCGTGCATCGCACACCTAAGGGGCATCTCCTTTCGGACTGGAAACCTCAATATTTATTTTGTTCACAGCCCTTTGCACCTGAATGCCTCCACGCTTACTCAGAGGTAGACCTCCACCCTTTGGTTCAATGGGGATCCCTCTCAGAACATCGAGTTTTAAAACAGGTGTGTTTTCCAATGGAAACGCTCAAGTGGCTTTGAAAAAGGGAGAGATACGGTGGCATCTCCCCATGCTTGCTCGTGAGTAAGTTCCCTCCACAAGCCCTGAGGAAGGTTGGGTTGGATCCTCCCCTTCTCTCACTACAAACGAATCCAACACGTTGGATGGTGTGTGTGGGGTGTTTTTTTTATTGTCTCATATTCATGTTGACTTCCCAACCTCTATTTAGGTGAAGAAACTTACAAGAGAGTAGGGGGGAAAACCCACTTGATTCTTATTGAGGATCGAGGCCCGCTTGCCTAGGCAGTCAACTGCATGGGACTTCTGTGAAAAGCTACCCTTTTTTTTTCCCAGGCAGAATTGACTATTTCAGATTTGTGTAGTAAGGCTCAGCTCTCCTTAAAAGTGTGTTTAAAATATTTACGTATGAATTACAAGTAGTAATTAGTAATAGCAATGATAGTAATAACAGCTTCCATCACAGGCCTTACACTTGCAGCCTTTATGGGGAGGGGGTGCAACTCAGGAGTAAATGTTCAGGCAGAACCCACATCTGCCTTCTTCCCAGTAAACTGAATAACGTCCAAGATAAATTATGCATAGAGTTAATTTTCCTTCGAAGGAAGCCAACCCGTAAAGCAATCACCCATGGGTGCAATGGACCTTACTCCTGAGTAGACATTTGCCCTTGGGGGGGGAGGTGTTGGTAAAATTGACTTGTTATTTAAATAGCTCACATTTTGACATGCGATCCAGACCAGGTGATATACACTTTTCAAAAATCCCACTGAGCTCCATTAGAAATTCACCCATTAAAAAATTTTAAAGGTGGATTTCTAGAGTGCTGGCTCCGGCTACTTCCTAGTTATTCCCATTAATTTTCATAGAAACGTGTTACAAAATTATCTAGATGTCTCTTCTCTATTTTCCTCAGTGTGGGCCTTCTTTCTATAGGAGCAGAAGATTTTCTGCAGGGAGGGAAGGACAGGGGGTGAAAAATATAATAAAGATAATTAACTCTTTGCATGGATTCTAGGCGTTCTGCCCTAAATAAACACCCCTGCTTCCTTCCCTATCACACTACACATTCAATAGTGATATTGCTCCCCCATCATATGTTTGCCTTCAGTGTGAGCATATGAGAAAGACAGAGTCAGAGATTATATCAAACCAGTTTTTAAAATGCAAATGAATACCCATGGAAGAAACTTTGGGAACAAGTTGTGTTAATTCAGGTCTCATTAAGTTCAATGAACTTTCTCTTCTTCTTGCTCATAATTGCACGCACAATCCATACAAGTCGACTCAGAAGGGCATTAAATTAATCCTGTGTATGGCTGCTCCTCATTCAGTTCAATTGAATCTCTTCCCACTATTGCAAGCCTGTCAGGCTGAAATCCTGTACACACCTCCTTGGGATTAAGCGTCTTTGAGCCCAAGAGGGATTTCGGTTCTAATAAATGCCTCTAGGATTAATCTGTAAATCGAGGAAGGTTTACTCACAAGGAACCTCTATTTTGTCCAGTCCTCATTTTCCCCCTCACCTCAGTGACAGATCAGGGCCATTTTTAAAATAAGACATATGGAAATCCATCCAGCATGTATAACAGACTGGTTAAAAACCTAAAAAGAAAAAGCCGTTCGTTTCACCTACAAATCTAGTTAAGAATAGTCCCTTTTAAATGGTCTCTTAGGAAAAAACACAGTTGCCTCCCATTCTTGGCTAAATTCCAAGATAAAATTCTGATTATAATATTTTTAATCCACTGCTCTTTGTTCAGTAGAACTGACCACCTTTTATATGGTCGAAAAGCCTGGTTTCAGCAGGTCTTACTCACAAGTAAGTGGTAGTGAGGTAGGAGTGACCTCGCATCAGGATCACAGGCCTTGTATGTGGTTCCTTCCACCTCTGCAGTTCTAAGATTATATAAAGATGTGGCCGTGTGGGAGCAATTTGAAAAGATTTCTAACTATCTGGGATGATAAACTCAGTTCTTGACTTATTCTCTACTTCTTCCCTTGGTTCTTTCCTAAATAATTGCTAGGATAAATAAATATCAACTAAGGGGTGGGTGCGTGGGAGAGAAATTATTTCTTTTAGCCCCGTCTCTAACAAAAGAGGCTTTACTAATTTAAGAAACAACAGGAAATTTGCAAAAGGAAATACCTGTTTTATGTCTTGTTGTTTACGTCCTTATGGCTCTCATTTAAGAAATTTGAAAATACGTTTTGCTTTACTTCCTGATGGCTCTTCACTATATTTCTCTCTCTTCCCTCTATCCCTCCACCTGAAAATAGACCATCCTGAATTCAATGCACAAGTATCAGCCAAGGTTCCACATCGTCCGGGCGAATGACATTCTGAAGTTACCTTACAGCACCTTCCGAACCTACGTGTTTCCCGAAACGGACTTCATAGCGGTGACTGCTTATCAAAACGACAAGGTAAAGGGGAAAAGGGAGGCCCGGTGTTGTATGGGCGTCATGAGATCTGGGCTTGTCTTGCTCAATTTTTAAGGACTCTACATCCCCCCCCCCAAAAAAAAATCTCTCCCAGAGGTGGACCGATTTCCCACCGACGTTCAGAAATTTCACCCATGCTGGGGAAAAAAACAAACCAAAATAAACATCTCTCCTATGCACACCAGGGACCTGATGATCCGTGGTGGATCAGGCCCAGAGTCCCTGCCATCCGCTCCTGTGAAGAGGCTGCAGGGCAAACCATTTCAAAAAGGCATTTTTCCTTAGTCTTCCACCAGTCGCTGGTAGGCAAATATAGACTGCTATTGCCTAGGAAGGCTCCATTTACCAATGAGGCTCCTATTTATTTGTCTCCGGCTAGACAGCTCTCCACAGAGCCCAGGAAAGATTCTCAAAGTGCCCTCCTCATTCTGCTAAGGGCCAGAGAAAGTTAGAAAGACCTGGAAGAACATGAGAAAGAGGAATAAAGGGATATACGTGTATGTGTATAACTTCTGTTAAACCTGGGATGAGTTGAGCCGAGTTCGGGAAGCAAAGAAGGCGTGGGGAATAAGGGAACATGTTGAAAACCCTATTGCCGCCCCTAAAAAAAAAACTGGAAAGGAATTTAGCAGTGCAGTTCTGGACAGATAAAAAAAGGCCAATTTAATATATGGATCTTACTTCCGAGTCAATAGGCACTGACTTGGCAATTGTTTTTAGCTGCATTTATTCGGAGGTGAAGTGTTTATTCCTTGAGTTTAGCAGGATTTCCTCGTGAGAAAATATGACTGCCTGGCCCCATCCCGGACCTTTGGGTTTCATCTTCTCTAAAAATGGTTCTTTTCAAAGCTGATTTGCTTCTGGAACTCGTTCGTGATTTGGCGAGGGGAGGGGGAAAAAACTTTATCAATTGGATTGAAATTTGGTTTCGAAGGAAAACGAGGCGAAATTTTCGCTGAACTCGTTGGGAGCCTGCTTTGGGGTGGGGCGAGAGGAGGTTGTGAGCTCCAGGGAGAAACACACACACACACACACTGCTCCCTTGGTCTTTCGCCTGGGGTCGCTCCCTCTGCGGTGGGCCCTGCTTCGGAATAATCGTTAATCGATTATGAACTTTGCCATAAAGTTTACAAGGCAAACAAGCCCACAAGGATGTTTCTGGACGGCTGTCAATTAGTCCGGGAGGCAGCCGGCTGGCGATGCAGGGGGGGGGGGGAGAGAGAGAGAGAATACCCCTCTGTGTGTGTGTGTGTGTGTGTGTGTGTGTGTGAGAATAAAAAACATCTGACACCTGACCTCCAGAGATGGCTTCCTTCTGAGCTGCGGAAATCTTATTCAGATACATCTCCAAACAGCCTTCAAGAGAGCGCCCATGTGCCATTAACCTCTTTGGCAAAGATATAACTAATTAACAAATTACGATTTTTAAAAAAAATTCATTAAGTGGAGACACCTTGGGCAGATAGACATGGATTTCTTTTGCCTTTCTTAGGTTGTGCAAAGCAAACCGCCTTCAGACGTGAAAACAAGTCCAGAAAAACTTAATGTCTGGTTCCCTCCTCTGCGCTCTATGCCATATAAGCAAAAACTTCAGACCTTGGGGTTCCCCACCCCACCCCAGCTCTGAACAAGCCTCACTCCCCCAGCCCTGATGCCCTGCTTCGTTGTTCTGGTTGCTTTGAATGTGAAATCCTGCCCAACGGCAGGAGACAACCTTAGTTGCTATTGCACCCTGAAGGACTAGATTTCCACCAGCGTGGATGGCCCTCCGGTGCAAAAGAACATGCCTTGTAGATAAACGCTATTTATAGCACAGATCTGCCTGTATTTGCGTGAAAAGGAATTGCATTCATTGAGGCTTACTCCCAAGTAGGTGAAGGGCTGAAGCCTTCAGGGACCCAGTTAAGCCCCATCGTGTGAAAACATGAGGACTAGCATCTAGAATAGAAATATTCAATGTTATGCTCTCACTTGGAAGTAAATTGCATTGATGTTTACCCGGTTTGATCCAGAGAAACTGGGAAGACACGGCTCAGAGTCTAGACAACTGTCTCTGCCTAAGAATCTACGGTGTGTCCCTATTTCTGTAGGGTTGTGTTGTTGTTGTTATGTGCCGTCATGTTGCCTTAGACTTATAGAGATCCTATGAATGAAGAGATCTCCAAAATGCCCTGTCCTCAACAGCCTTCCTCAACTCTTGTACACTCAAGTATGTGGCTTCCTTTTAGGAGTCAGTCCATCTCGTATTTGATTTTCCTCTTTTCCTGCTGTCTTCAACCTTTCCCAGCATTATTGTCTTTTCCAGAGAATCATGCCTTCTCTTGATGGCTTTGTATGATAGGGCTATATATGTTCATCTATACCTAATTCTGTTAGCGCCCTCCCTTTTCTAGCTAGACAGAACAGGGCTCAGCTTCAAAAAGGCGCAAACTGAATCACTGTTTGGGAGCTTTTTAAAGTTTAATAATAATAATTACTTTAACATTTTGTGTGGAAAATAAAATATCATTAATGGTGCAATTGTGGGAATATCAACTCAGAAACTGGCTCCAAACCTAATGGGTATTGCTCCCAATTAAAATGTACCAAAATTGTAGTGTGTGTTAAAACAAAATCTCCGTTTCCTCTCTTATAATTTAAATGGATTGGCCGGAAACAGAGAATGGATAAAAGAGCAGAAGCCAAAGTGGAAGTAACATGCAGAACGTCCTGCTGAGGATTTGGGGGTGTGTGATTTGGCCTCTGGTTTCTAAGGCTTTGAAAAGGAAAATAAATAAATCCACAGGGAACTGAAGGGTGGGTGAATTGGACCCTGAGCCTTAATGTACAGTGGCAGTCTACCTTTCAGTGCCAGACACAAGAATCCAGCAAGCGGCCCTTGGTTTCCTTCCTGCGCTGGCTAGTCTCCAGGACTAGATCAAGCAGAATTTGGGAAAGTTACAATTTTGGAAGACGGCTCCCACAATCCACCAGCCAGGTGTTCTCCAAAACCGTAACTTCCCGAAGCTTTAGCCTGAGTGGACCCTTGGGGCCCAAGGTCCGCTGGAAGGGGATGCTGGATGAAGGTTATTAATTTGACGCGCTTCCCAGGGGGAATATACTCCGCTTGGTTTCCCAGCGGGATTATTCCGGTTCTAAATGTTCCGCTTGGTTTCCGAATGAAACCTTCCGTGACGCCGGGAGGAAAGGGCTGTTCGAAAGGGTGGAGAGAGAGGTGGAGGGCCGAAAAAGAAAATCGCCCCATCCATTTTTAACGCGCGGCGGCGGCGGCGGGACAGATTACCGAGCCATGAATAATTGAGCCGCCTCCCGTCGCCAGCGCTTCGGAGAGGCGCTGCGGGCGCGCCTGCTTCCCCGACTCCGGATCAGGGACCGCCTTTTAAACAACGCAGCCTCTGTGCATACCTCCTTGCCCCCCAGAGGCCCGTGAGAAACGGGGCCGGTGGTTGCTGGAGGCCGGGGTTGTGTGTGTATGTGGGTGTGTGGAGGCACTTCCTATCATTAACCCCCCCCCCCGATGAATAATTCAAGCGAAACCTCAAGCATCATTTTTAATAAAGCCTGCCGGTGTGTTTAAACCGGAGGGGATCCGGAGTGCTTTCCCTGACCTCCTCTCCCTTCGAAACCCCGGAGCGAAACAAGCCGGGGTGGGTTGGGGGGCGTTGCTTTTCGGGTCAAACCGGAGGGGGAGTCGTAGGGTGCTACTCGGGGATGATGGGAGCTGGAGTCCATGTAGGATAAACCTATCAAAGTGCAAGCTACCTAGTGTCCTGTTACTCTGTAGTAAATAAGAATAGGGAAATCCTCTTGAGTTAAATACACGAGGAACTGGAGTGGCCACTGGGTGCTGACAGGATCGGCTTGGGTGATTTAATTATTTGCCTCTGATTTCTTCCATTCTTAAATCACCGGGATCTGAAGGGATTGGGGGGGGGGGGATGGTTTTAAAGACCCCCTGTCAAAGGCTTCCTCCTTTAAAAGATGAGAAATAGCATTCTGATTTAAGAGCTGTCCAGCGCCTAGCACACGGTGGTGGATGGGTGAAGGAGCCCTTAAAGGCAAGCCGAGAGAAAACTGCTTTTTTTTTTAAATTAAATTAAACTTTTCCCCTCTTTTGCTCTTTCATTTTTCCTCCCAGATCACTCAGCTGAAAATCGACAACAATCCCTTTGCGAAAGGATTCAGAGATACTGGGAATGGGCGACGTGAAAAAAGGTATCATCACCATCATCATCCTCTTCCTAGGAGCTTTGAAAGAGACCTCCCTTTTCCTCCTTTCTTTTTCTGTCTCCATCACTCCCGTAGAGCAACAGGGTTCTCCACAAAAGTGGACACCAATGGTGTGTCCTTCCCATCATCCCTTTGCCATTCTCTGGGGAGGATGGGCACTGTAGTCCATCACATCTGTGGGGACGCCCAGGGTCAGCTCAGGTGTGTTTTTCAGCTGCAGTCAGGAAACACACCTTTGTGGAAGACAGTCCACACAGAGTTTGCTAGTCCTGGTATGTGGCCCCCCCAGTATCATCAGAAGCAGGATACTGGGCTCTTAGGTTGCTTTAAGTTCCGGATCCTGCTTACAGGGCATCTGCTCCAACCAATTGGACTGGGGTCCTGGACTAGAGAAGGCCATGGTCTGATCCATCAGAAAAGCAGTTCCTACCTTCCTGTCATCGCTTACTAGGGAGTAACGCCACCTAGACAGAATGGGATTATCTTTTGTCTCAACATGTGCACTGCTATCCTATCCATCATTAGTGTCTTTTTCTTCTTCTATTGTGGCAGCCAAAAGAGAGGAAGGAAAAAAAGAATTTAAAAAAACTTTGCTGCCTCTGAAAGACGGGGCGTAAATGTTCCTGGCTTGTGCCCTGGCTAAATAGTTTCCATGCTATCCTCCTCAATCTTGGGGTAAATCCACTTTCTGGTGGCCTCCAAAGCTAAACTCAGCTCGAGGAAACCCCTTGGACTGGCCATCCCTTGTCCATCAAGAAACCGGATTAAGTCCCATGGTTGCCAATAGGTCTACTCTACTCAGGACTTAAAAGGGGATTTAGGGTTGTATTCCGTGTTTTGCAGTTTGAAGCTTGCAGTGAATTGGATGTGAGCCCCCCTTCACAGTCCAAAACCCCTCTGACAGAGGATAAAATCAAGGCGCAGGATTCAAGAATCCATGATTTGCCTTGAGGATGAGCTACAATTTAAACCACCGTTCTGCCTTTCCTGGAAAAATCACCCCTGCCCTGTTGCTAAATATGAAGGGTGTGGGGTAATATTTTTCTTTTTCCTGGCTATGCCTTTGAAGTGAACCAAGTGAAGTTGGGTGGTGTATGTGTGTGCGCAGAACGTGTGACCATCTGCTAAAGCCTAAAATAAGAACAACCCCCCTCCTCTTTCTTTGCAAAGGAAACAGCTGACTCTACCCTCCCTGCGGATGTATGAGGATCAGTGCAAACCGGATCGTGATGGAGGTGAATCGGATGCTTCTTCGTGTGAACCTGCCCCGGTCCGAGATTCACTCCACTCCCCTTTGGGAACAGCACCCAGCCCTTTGAGACTCCATCGCAATAGCAGAGGTAATGATCCTTTCATTATTATTATTATTATTTTTATTATTATTATTATTATTAAGCTTGTGACTAAAATTAGTTGTTAAGCTGTAAATCCAGTGTCTCTCTTGGTCTCCCATCCATTTACTGACCAGACCAGACCCTGCTTAGCTTCCCAAATAAGAGGAGACAGTCTGTGCTTAGAGTGGTATGAATATGCTGTATTCCAGTCAATGGAACTGAATAAATATGTTTAGGATATTGCTTCCCTGTAAAAGGCGAGGAGGAAGTCAAATCGAAGCTAGTCCGGTTGGCCAAAATATAAATCTCATCACCTATATTCCTACATAAAGCTGGCTGGATAGCTCAGGGGTTTAGTTCTCTGACTGCGGAGCCAGGGGTTGGGGGTTTGATTCCCCACTGAGCCTCCTGTGAGCAGAGCCAGCCTGTGTGGCTTTGGGCAAGCTGGACAGTCCCAGGGCACCCCCAGAAGAAGGGAATGGGAAACCACATCTGTGTATTCTCTAGCTGGAAAACCCTGAAAAAGGTTGCCATAAGTCCGATGATAATGATGATATAGAGGAAAAACGTGCAAGCATTTCTGTGCCTTTTTCATCCGCTGCCTTGTCTGGATCGTTGTGCCGGTTGTTCAACGGTTTGTGATTCCTGTTTGCTCTCTTTACCCAGCTGATGAACAAACACCAGGTTTTATTGATGTGCTTGTCTTGCCAGGCGAATGAACTCAGAACATTTTTGCCTTTTTAGAGAGCTCGCCTGCCTTCCCTGTGCAAACCCAAGCTGCAAAATCTAGGCCTTCGTATTTTTAAGACGTAGGCCAATCAAAAGAGATTGGGGGGTGGGGGAGGTTGCAATAGATTTAGCTCTATTCCAGAGACGGGCTTGTACAATCTGGAGACCATGCACTGGTTTTCTTGCATCCATTTAGTCAATTGCTGAACAGTTCAATATTCTGTATCTCCGGATTTACCCAACTGATCCAGCTACTTTTGGAAGCAAGCTGGAGGCTGGCGTGCAATTCCCAGGGTTATATTTGTGCTGGGGTAAGCAAAATGTGGCCCTACGGATGTTGTGGAATGGCAACTCCCCATATGCCTCACCATTGGCTATGTCATCTTGGGCCAAGGCTGTAGTAGACCAGTAACATCAGGAGGGCCGCCAGTTGCCCACTGATTTTAAGGACTGAGGTTTTAAGGAAGCAGGAATACACATACCTGTTTAGAAGGGAGTTGTGCGGGAAACAAAGGCACTTACGTATGAGTAAACATGATGAGACCAGGGCTGAGAGCTTGGCAGTAAATCTCACAAAACTCTTTGGCACTCGCAAAAAAACATTTATTCATCAGGTGGCTGACTTCTAAAAAAATAACAACAATAATAAAATAGCAGAGGATGTTTTTATCTTTAGCAATTTCTTACTCCTGCTCCCACCTCTAGTGCCAGATACAATCCTTCTACGACTCAGTTTTAATTTCACTTTCTCGTTTCAACAAAAGCAAAGGAGAAGAGACTGAATTTTTTCCTTCTGTAAGGAGTGGATTACATTCCTTGTGCCTTTTCTCTCTTGAAAAATGATCATTAAAAAAATTAAAAAGAAACTTCTTCTCCCTTTAAATGATGAAGTGATTTGAGATGTCAGTTCTCCATTAAGAGGGTGGAATATCTATATTTTATAATCTCTCCCTCTTTTTATCCTGGCCTGACTACTGTGGATGGTCCCTGCCAGAATAAGTGGCCTGATTCTCTACTGCCCTCTACTGGCTGCTCCAAACTCACTTTTTTCCTGGTCCAGAAAGATAAGATTCTTTCCATTTAAGTGTTCAGCATTTTTATATCTCTTCCTTGCTGCACGCTTGGATCAACCACAAAGACCAGCCGAGACATTTTATTGCAGTGCTATGAAACTGTGAAACTTTCTTGAAGACTCTTAACCGTACGGAAAACAAAACAAGCCGAAGTTCAGGTCTCTGCCCCCGTCGGCTTGCAAATAAGGATCAAGGTGTCTGAGTAGCATCAGCAAACGGCTGAAAGTGGTTGGCATCTTTTACGCCTGCCCGGCTGAGGAGGAAGGGCTAGAAACCAGTCGATGGATGGCCAGATCAATTGCATAACATTGATTTGAGAGTATTTAATGTACGTGTGTGAGTACATAGATTTTGGACTTACTTCTGAGTAGAAACGTGGACGATCAGGTTGTAAATCAAACTTTCATTCGAGGAAACTTGCTAAGCATGCATTCATTGATCGGATCAAATATGAGTCCTTCTGGCCTGTACTTTTAAGAGCAACACAGGCTTACCTTGTGGGAATTGAAGAGCCAGGTACATTACAGTAAACGTGTGGCGTGTTCCGGCTCTTTATTCTGCACTCAGAAGGGGAGGTATTAAAAATGGCCTCTCGTTACAACCATCAGTGCGGAGGTCTCTACTCTGGAGAGTTTAAATTTAACTGACTAGATTGCATCAGGTCTTAATCCACGCACAGGTGCTTCCTAAGACTTTTTGCTGCCTGAGGCAAGGAGCAAGGGGGGGGGCTTCTTCTTTCCCATGGGCAAAAGCTGCCTTTCTAACTGCTTTTAACTGCACCGGTCTAGGGCAGTCTCCCCCAATCTATTGCCCTTTCCCCCCAAAAGCGGTGGGACTCCAACTCCCATCATCCTTGGCAATGCTGGTTGGGGCTGCTGGGCCGCCGGTTTCCCACTCTTCCTCAGTTTTATTTAATATTCTAGTCCCCTGGAGTCCCTTTTCAGCCACTTGCCATGGACACGTGTTCTTTTTTCTTTTTCTTTTAAGAATTTGTTTTGCAAATAAATTTCCCACAGATCTATGGGTCTGAGAGCTTTCCCCCCCCTCCTATTCCATGTGATGGATTGAGTGGGGAAAAGAAATAAAAAGATCTAATGTGATTTTCTGGATAAACAAGAAGCAGAAGTGTCACACTTTGGTTGTAAGTAGATTGGCCCTGTTCTGGATGACAGAGTGGTCAGGAAATGTAATTCTTCCCCACTCGCCCCAATTTCTTACTGTCTTTCCAGATGAAGATTTTTGTATAACTTGAAAGCTTGCACATTTTGTGCATTTAGAGTTGATCCTAATAAAGCAATGGAAACGTGTTGATTAGGGCTCTTTGGGCTTTGCCCCTTTTTTAGATTAACCCTACCCCCCACTCACGCCTGTGGCCTTAGCCAGAGGCAGCATACGAGTATTACATAGTAAAAGTCAGTGTGGAGTACTGGATAGTGGGTTGCGCTAGGACTCCAGAGACCTGGGTTCAAATCCTGCCCAGCCATGGAAATTCACCGTTGAGGGTGGCAAGGGTAAAACCACTCAACAACAATATATGATGGCAATGATGATGTTGATGGGGTCAGAAAAACACCCCTGCAGCTTGCTCTAGGCAAATTTCCTTTAAAAAAAAAATTCTAGTATGGAAGGATTCATTGGTTGTCTTTTGTTGTTGTTGTTTTCTTGGCCCGTACAGAAGACAAGGGCAGCGATCAAGAGCTGGACAAAGCCCCAGAAGGCAAGAGGCCCAGCCCGGATCCTGGCACCTGCAGCCCGCGGAGCAGCAGCCTCAGCCCCCGACTGCCGGGAGAAGAGAGGAGCAAAGAGCGAGGAAGGGGCAAAAGCCAAGAGACCCCCAAAGAGGGCGGCGAAGGGGCCGTCTTCAGCCCCTTGGCCTTAGAGAAAGACAAAGTGGAGGGTAGGAGGAAGGACTCGCTGATCCAAGCACCCTCGCAGGAAGGGTCCAAGAAAGAGGGCCCCAGCGACGGCGCCCCCCTGGGGGCCAGCAAGGAGTCTTTCGCGCCTCTCATGGTACAGACGGACAGCCCCCCACACCTGAGCGCTGGGCATTTACAGAGTTTGGCCCTTTCTGGCCTCCATGGGCAGCAGTTCTTCAACCCCTTGAATGCTGGGCAGCCTTTCTTCATCCACCCGGGACAGTTCGCCATGGCGCCCGGCGCCTTCTCTGCCATGGGCATGGGACACTTGCTGGCCTCCGTGGCAGGCGGAGGAAGCCTGGAAAACGGGGGGCTTTCGGCGGCGCAAGGGCCGGCCGGCACAGCCACCCCCTTCCCCTTCCATCTCTCCCACCACATGTTGGCTTCTCAGGTAAGAGGAAGGCCGGGCAACCGGGGGGGGGGGCCAGTATTCAGAGTAACGGAGTTGTTATTGTTATGTGCCGTCAAGTCGTCCTCGATTTATGGCAACCCGATGAAGGAGCGATCTCCAAAATGTCTTGCAAACTCAAGCTTGGGGTTTCCCTTAGGGAGTCAGTCCATCTCATATTTGGTCTTCCTCTTTTCCTGCTGCTTCCCACCTTTTCTGGCGTGATTGCCTTTCCTAGAGAATCTGGTGTTCTCACGATGTGTGGACCAGGGGCCCAGCTGAGCCGCCCACTCTTTGCCAGAGAGGTGAAGGCCGCAACCTTAGGGGTATTAGTTCGCCAGCAAACACAGTGACATGGCGTTTGAGTCAAAACCTACAAAAGAACAAACTCCGTCTATTTGTTGTAACCAAGCGGAAATCAGCTTAACCCACCCACTCCTGACAACTCAGCTCTCTCGTATGAGGCCATGAAATCAAATAAGAATATCCACCGCTTGTGAGAAAAAGCATGGGTACAATTTTCCAGCGTCTGTACAAACGGTGCCACCCTGTCAGTAATTAAAAACCAGTTATCTGCTAATGGGTGGATTACAACACCCTGTGGTGTTTTATCTGCTGCAAGAGAATTTATAACAGAAATTTCTCCCGTAGATTGGCAAGTCGCTCACAAGATAATCAATAATTAATATGTTCAGTGGAGATGTATCTTCACATCTCTGATTAAGTTGTTATTCCAATTTCAGCCCTGTGGAGGAAATGCCAAAATATGCAGATGGCTTAACTGGACATCTTAACTGCATAAAACCCCTGCATAGCTGGAAGCAGACATCAATGCCTGAATATAAGTGGTTATGTTGTAAATATTCCTTCATCACCTGTATGGGTCAGGATACAGTACTGGCGAGAGATTTTAGTGATCTGAGTTCTGAACTAGGTGTGAGTTGTGAAGTTCAGTGGTTGCTGATGGAGATTTTGCTCTTGTCAACCGTTCTGACCCAGCCTCAACTTTTCCCTCTGTATAATGGGCCTAAATAACATCCACCTTCCGTATTGTGGCTTTTAAAGGAATGACTGACAGGATTCCTGTGATATTTGTGTTGTTTTTCTCTGGAGGAAATAAGCTGGAGTTTGGTCTAGGGCGCTTCCAACGTTAGCTGGGTTGGTGTCTTTCAATCCTTCTGCCTCAGAAAGCATGTTGGGATCGACAGATCTGCCCTGAGATGTACTGATGATCTCCATCTTGAATTAAAAGAGAATTACACAGTTTCATGGAGGTTAAGGTTCTCTCGATGGCTGTCAATAGGTGCATATTACCTCCAATATTGGAGGCAGTACCCTGGGGAATGCCAAGTGAAACAGCGCTATTGCACTTGTGAGCTTATCATGAGCACCTGGTTAATTACAGTGAGAGCAGAATGCAGGACTAGACAGGGTTTTGGTCTAACTGGGGGATTCTGGGGGTTGTAGTCCAATAAAGTACCTGTTCTAAGCGCTAGTGAAATCTATTGAGGGCACATTTGATTTAAATCATGATTTAATTTTTAAACCGATTTTTTTCTTACGATTTAAATTTTTTAAAAAATCAGTGTTTAAAATATAAATCCTGATTTAAATCAATTTGATTTTCATCCACCTGGCTTGAGGGATTTCTCAAAAGAGGAGAAACCACCGTGACTGTATATTGTCCTGTTTGCTTTCAGAAGTGTTCACGCTTTATTTTTCTTTAAAGAAATATCAGAGTCGTGACAGATCTTTGCAGAAAGACATGCTTTTGGGTTTGACAAAGGTGTTTTTATTGGTTAGCTTTGATTCAAAAATAACAAGGATTGGTGAGAACAGTTCCTGTCACTCATAATGCGTTTTGCAATATCTTGTTTAAACTGGAGAAGGTAGAACGGCAAGGCGACTGTCAGGAAGGCATTGAGGGGCTTGCGATTTGTTCAAAATTAACCATACACGTGGTCACCTATGGCGAATAAACATCGCTTCCAGGCGGATGACTTTTGGTTACCTGAAAGGTGGATTGCTCTCTATGTACAGTAGTACCTCGGTTTACGAACGCCTCGGTTAACGTAATTTCCGGTTTATGAACGGAAATCCATTGAAAATAATGCCTCAGTTTACGATTTTTTTTCACAATACGAAACAAGTTTCCCCAGGATCCATTGTGCCTGGAGGTTTATAGCGCCGCCCCCGTTCCTATGGCAAACTGTGTTTCGGTTTACGAATTTTTCACATTACGTAACGTCCCGGAGAACGCATTAATTTCGTAAACCGAGGTACGCCTGTATATGTGCTTGCCCTACTCACAACAGAAACTCGGGGGGGGGGGGGAATTGGACTCCAAGTTCCAGAGTTCCCCACCAGCACAACCTTCAGCCCTGCTGGCTAGGAAATTCTGGGAGTTGTAGTCCAAATTGATTTCGCTAGATCTGTGTTTGTATTGCAAAAAAGCTCTCAAAATTGTGTAAGGGGTGGGTGTCCTACTGCTTCCATGGGCTGTGTTATGTCCGACAACCACACTTCAACCACCCTTGCTCTAAAACCACACACAAGAATTTGCTAAAAAACACATTAGCTAAAGAGAGGGCTCACAACTGATTTAAAGACCAAGTCAATGATTGATTATTTGCCTTCTCTGCTTTCATTTACATTACTCTGCACTTTACCCAATCAAATAAATAAATAAATAAATAAATAAATAAATAACAGATGCTTTCTTTCCCCAGAAGTTCAAGAATAATTTGCAATTGAGTCAGTTTTTCAAAAAAACTGTTCAGAATAAAACTTCTGTCTGTTTTTCTGCTCCAGACCCACTTGAGGATCAAAACAGCTCCACAAAATGCAAAGGAGCGTCCTTTAATTCACACTTTCACCGATTGGGGCTCCCAAACCGATTAATCAATTAAACCTTTCAGATGCCGTCTTTAAATAAAATTGTACTTATCGCTTCCATGAGAACACGCACCATTAGCACAGGCCACGAATTAAAAGCAAAGCGTAAAATTGGATTAAGTCACGCATTTGGTCATTGACGTTGTCATTTTAAAAGCCACATGGTTGGAATTTTATTTTACATGCTTTTGCTTAAGATGAGCTGCTTCTTTTTTAAACAAATGGTGTATTTGCTCGGCCAGCGGATGCCGGCATCACAAAAACTGGGAAACACTTTTATTTTGGGTACTCATGGAATTATGCAACCCATTGATAGTTGCCACAAATTTTGAGTCCTAATGCTACAAAACCCATTTAAAATTGGAGGTGGCTAGCATTATTATTATTTTTTAAAGCTTTTAATTACAAAGCTTACTGCCTTAATTCTTTGTATTGCATTACAGACAGAGTGATTGCAATTTGGCTGAGATGTTTTTTACTAAGCAGTAGGACACGTTCTTGTGCCATGTTCCTTAGGGTCAAATATTGATGTTGACAACAAAGGGAGAAGAAGCTCAGACAGAGATAAGCATCCACAAAAGAACTAGCTGGAGCTGCAACTAAATGTTGCAGCACCAACTGTTTTGGTTCTAGGTTTCAGCCATAGGCTTGACCTCCCCACTCATCTCCACTGTCCCTCTCCCTTCCCGGTCAGCCATCTTCCTGCAGTCGCTGAGCATGCTCAGTCCTTGTTCGGCCATTTTGTATCATCCGCAGAGGTCCTTCTTCGCTGGGCTTCTTGATATTCCCGCCCATTTTTCCCCCCTGTGGGTAGTGTTGGTTTTGGCTTGATAACCACCACCATTGCCAGGACAACTGACATAGAAGGAACAAGATGCATTTATTTTTTTATTTATTTGTGGGATTTGTATACCGCCCAACTTTGCGAATCGCAACTCTGATATTCCCATTAGGAGGGTTAACGTATCTGTCCTAACGGGTTGCCCTCCATTTCCTGCTGCATCTTCGGCTTGCCCCTGACTTGTTTATGTGGAGTAGGAGAGAAGGAAACTAAGTTAGAAGGATTCATGCATTGGGCAAATATATGGAACTTCTTGCTTGTGGGGTTTTCAGACTGCAGGATGCTCCTGTTTAAACCTCAGGAAGATATTATGTGGTCTTGAACTTTCCTTAGTAGCCCAAGAAGCTGTTGCATGGAACTGTACTTTTTTTTTTTTTGAGCGCGGCAAAGCACAGTTCTGTAGAGCTAAGCTGTGCTTTGCTGACCGGGAAGCTGTTGCATCGCTTGATGTGAACTTTGCTATATAGTCCAGGAAGCTGTTGCTTAGAAAGGGGCCTCTGCTTTTCCACGCCGGATGCTGTTGTGTCAAAGGGAGCTGGGTTTTGCAGCCTACGACGTGGTTTCGTGGAACCAAACTGTGCTTTGCAACCAAATAAGCCGTTGCATAGAAATGAGTCGCACTGGACTGGCCAGGAAGCAGCTGTGTGGGATTTTGCTCTGTTTGGTGGTCCTTTCCAGAGCTGGGTTTGTGCACGGCGTGGGGTAGATCCTTCTCTGCCTGAGAGCAATCTAGCACCCGACAACACTCACAGCACTATATAGACTAAATGTCTGACCTATTTTGAGAAACAGAGAGAGAGAAAGAGGTGGCACCAGACTGATATTCTGCATAGCAAGTTTTATCTTAATTGCTGTACAGCTGTGCAGATGATTGCAGATCATTATTTTCTCTACCTCCAAAACTCACACAGTTCTGTTCTGGTGGCCACAGCAAAGCTGACTGTAAGCCATCTATTTCTTGATTTTATTATAAATTCTTTGGCTTTTCCTCATCCCAGGCCACTCTGTAGGGAAATTCTAAAACAGGGTGAGATAACAGCGGTAAAATATGACAGAGGAATAAAACAAGACAGGAAATAAAACAATAACTAAGCCATTTAAGTTCAAATTAGACTGAACCCGGGTTTCAAAATTCTCCTTTGACTGTGAGACTTTCATTTGGCAGCTGAGAAAGACAGAGTTAGCACCGGTTGTGTTCTTCCCGGGGGGGGGGGGGGGGTTGTTAAAATTTTAAAATATGCTACCACCGTCCTGAGTCAAACTCACACAGCTACTCTGGAGACTCCAAATTAATGTGGGATTTCAACACCCAGCATCCCCCACTGAGAGCTTTGCTGGTCAGGCCTGATGGGATTTGTAGTCCAACGGCATCTGCAGCACCACACATGCCCCGTCATGTATGCTTTCTTGCTGAAATCAGTAGGGTTTTGCTATGAGTATAACACTGTGCTGTTTATTACTCCACTTACCTCAGCGTTAAGAGGTTCTTATTTTTTTTCCAGCTGCCCTCCACAGTAGGTGTGTTAAAAAAACACACACACAAAATGAGATTTCCTTAAAAATAAAAAAATATTTGCTGAGGCAATTATTGACCATTCCTTTCAATGGTTGAATTTTTTTTTATCTTGTGACAGCGCTCTCTCTCTTTCTCTCTGTGTATACTTAAAATGCAGAATAATTGTGTTTCTTTCAGAGAGAGCCTGAAATTTCCTACCCATTTCCCTGGGAGTAAGCTTCGTTTGCTTAGAAGTAGATACAATATTTCTAAAATATTTTTTGCTTTACTGTTGAAAAGAGTGATTCTTCTGTGCCGGGTCAGAAACAAGGCACTGTACACAGAGATTACAATTTTAATATTTATTTTTATATTTAAATATTTTCAGATTCAGGCAGCAGAATGGGTGACAGCAGTTCAAGTACAGCCTATGACCCTATGAACGAGCGCTCTCCAAAATGTCCTGTCCTCCACAGCCCTGCTCAGCTCTTGCAAACTGAAGCCTGTGGCTTCCTTTAAGGAGTCAGTCCATCTCATATTTGGTCATCCTCTTTTCCTATTGCCTTTCCCCTTCCCCAGCAAACAGAAAAGGGAAGTTGTCATCCTTTGCTGTGTTATAACTTTAGTTATGCCTCTGTTACTGGGAAAGGGAAGTTATTTGCACATAACTTCTGATCAGTACCTCCCATGTTCTAGTTTCATGGTTAGTAAATTCACAGGGTAAAGCCTTCTCTTGTAAGAAGATAAATCTGTTCCCATCGTTCAGTTTGGCTGCTGAGCACATTTCTTCGACTCAGGGGCGGGCAATGTCTGATGGTCCAGTAACCATTTTTGAGGCTGCACAAGCCTCTCTCTATTTGAGCTTCAAAACTTGGAAAGGTGCATGCCCAGAAGATCCGAGGAGACCAATGTACCCTCTCAATAAAATGTATTTTCCCCCAGGCTTCTTTTAGGCTAGAAAAGGTGTGTTGTTGTTTAAGGAAACGGAAGTGCCTTCGGAGGTTACTTCCTGTTGCTTCAAAGCAGGGCCTTTTTGGGGGCCACTCTGTTCTAATACCAATCCTGGCGGTTCTGTATGGAATCTCACATTTTCCTTTTGTTGTTTCAGGGAATCCCGGTGCCTACTTTTGGTGGACTCTTTCCTTACCCGTACACCTATATGGCAGCAGCGGCTGCGGCCGCCTCAGCCATGCCGGCAACCAGCGCCGCCACCGCCAGCTCATTATCGCGGAACCCCTTCTTGAGCAACGCCCGTCCTCGCCTGCGTTTCAGCCCCTACCAGATCCCGGTGGCCATTCCTCCCAGTACTAACCTCCTCACCACTGGCCTGCCAACTACTTTGAATGCTGGATCGGAAGGTTCTAAACCCGGAAGCAGCCGGGAATCCAGCCCCCTCTCAGATCTCCCCATTCACAAAACGGGCAGCCAACGGGGGGCATCGTTGTCCCCGAAGGGGTCCTTGAAGGATTCCATCAATGAGCTCCAAAATATCCAAAGACTGGTCAGTGGTTTAGAAACCCAAAGGGAGGTCTCTCCAGGGAGGGAGTCCCCCAAGTGACTGCCTGGAGAGGCAGCCCCCACGAAAGGGCTGAGGAGACACCGGGGAGAAGATGATGTGTACAGCACAGTATAAATATTTATTTTTCAAAAAAAAAAAAAAAACCCCAACAAAAAAGGAGGAGAGAAGTTAAAGGTGGAGCGAGGGAAAGTACTCATAAGGACAGCCAGGCATGGCACCCTAACAAAGACACCCGGATGGCACCTTGGTTGAAGGAGGGTCAGCATCATTGGGTGGAGAAAACTATTCTAACCCTAGGTTCTAGGCTACACAACTTTTGGTGTGATTGCTTCCCAAACACATATTCTCCGGCCTTGGTTCTCGAGGAATTTAGAGATGGTCCTCTGTGTTATTTGCAACGGCTCTCTTTGGTTGGATCCAACAGCCATCTTAGAGAAAAGGCTAAGCGGAAGCTCCTGGAGATGATCAAATGGAGGATCTAGAAGGCGGCCATGGTGCAAGACAATCTAGAACGCCGTTGTGGTGGGTGATGATCTCGAAGGCCGTCACAGTGGGCGATCAGGAGGCAGGCCGTTGGCTTCTAGACATGTTTTTTAAAAAAGGAACCACCACCATGGGAAAAGCATTGTGCTCACCTGTACCTGTAAAGGCGACATTTGAAAATATGGGTGTTGGTTTGGTCCCCGTCATCTAAATCAAGGAGACTGGATGGAGAGGATGTTCCTTTTATTTTGTGGTGTGTGTGCTTTTTGTTTTTTTTTAAGTCTACAAACTCCAACAGATTGAACGTGGGACATTGGTTTGGGAGTCTGGCTATGTAAGAGGGAAGCAAAGTTACCCTCTATTCTTAGATGGACATCGGACAAAAATGAAGCAAAATTCAGATGTTCAATACTGCGACAATCCATGTGACCTTCTATCCGTCGCTGTTTGGACGCCTACCTGTGTACCGGTTTAAAAAAAAACATTAAAAAGAATAAAAAGAAACATAATATTTATGGAATAAATGGTAATTTGTGTAAATAAGCTATACGAATCCCAAAATATGCAAAAATTGGTATTAATTTATTTAGAGTTGTACATTGGAAGTGTACATAATCAGAGTTTAACTCATTGCATTTCATTGTTCCCTCTCTTTCTCTCTTCATTTTATGTCAGCATACATCTTGTAAATGAAGGCCAATTTAGCTCTTTGTGAATGGAAGGAAAATACTGGTTTTCTTTTGATTTTTGTGTCTAAATATAAATATAAATATAAATATATATATATATATCTTGTTTACCCTGCCTGTTTGCTGACAATCATGTGCCATCATGCCACTTTGGATCACGAGGAAACGGAGAAGGGGATACAGGTTAGATCCTTTTAAAGGGAATTACACTCCGTTCCAAAGATATCATCCTTTAAAGTTTAAAGAACAATTTGACACTGAATGAATGAATACAGGAGAGAAAAGAAGGAGCTTCTACAAGGCAGGGTATCAAAAACAAGGCAGGAATAAACCTCAGGTTTTTATTTTTCACTCCACAACAAAAACAAAAAAAACACAAAAAGCAAAAGTGGGAGAAACTCATTACAAACCTTTTAAAAACTATATTGAAATTTAAAAGATCACATGAACAGTGTGCTATATTTTAATTTTGTTTTTTTAATGACATGATTAGGAAAGTGCTGGTTATTTGGGCGTCTGTTCAATTTCTTGGGGGGGGGATGAGTCCTTTCACATCTTTCAATAAAAAATATTCAAAGAACGCTTTTGCTTGGTTCTCTAATAATGCTCTTCCTCCCACCCTATCCTTCAACCCTGGAATGTATAAGAACGTTTTTAAAAAAACGTCATGTTTCTTTTGTTCTGTTTCAGCCTATTTTTTTCCCACGGGAAGCTCACAAGCAGGATGTGAACGCTACTGCCTTCTCATGGTCCTTGCTCCTGGTGTTTAGTAATCTGAGGGATAGACTACTCCTGCTCGTGGAGGTTCCATTTTGGTATCGGAATAAACCTCTGCCAGGAAAACAGTGCCGGATCAGGGCAGAGGTCTTTAAAATGTTGGAGATTCTGGGTGCTATGATCCAAAATAGAGTAATGTTTCTGAGTTGTAACCTTAGGCTCTCTGCATTCTAAGACTTCACTTGTTACTGTTATACGATGCTTCTTCACAACTAAAAATCCACATCTTGTGGATTTTTTTTAAGTTTGTTCAAAAGCACATCCAGCTTTTTAACAAACATGGGGTAATATCAAATTAAGCTTAAGATGATGTGAGCTGCAAGCAAAAGATAACAAATGATTAGGCCCAACCTGAGCTTAACTGGGTCTCTCCCGGCCTGTTAAGCCTTGCTGGCATCCCGAGGGTACCGAGAGTGAGTCTCAGAACAGCCAGCCAAATCTGACTGCTGTTCTTTCACAGAGGTTGGAAGGAACTTGCTCCAGAAGCTGCTCTTTAAATACCCATTTGCACCCCAAAATTCACCCCTAGCAAGCTCTCTGGCCCCAACACAGAAGTAGTCAGCAGAAGGCTAAGTTTTCTCAGGATCAGGCTGCTGGGAGGGTAAGTTTTCTCAGGATCTGGCCCATGCAGCAAAAGGACAGAAAGTTCCCTGATGAGAGGCAGCTGGAGGAGGATTCAGGGTCAGGGAGAAGAAAACAGCAGGACTGGGATAGTACAAGCTGCATATCTTGAAAGAAGAGGAGGTAAGTGAGGAGAACACTGGAAGCTGCTCAGCCTCGCTTGGTTGGCTTGCTTGCGACCGGAGTCGGACGCCAGAGACTCCAGCCACGTGTTTGGACAAGGCCGGGACACGGCCAGAGCCCTGGACAGGCAAGGGAGGGAGGGCAGACTTAAGAGACCAGCTGCACAGCTGGCCTCCTTTGGCTCAGCTCTACAAGCCTTCCCTAAAAAGGGTGTTTCCTGGTCCGAGGCTCTCCTCTCCTTCCTGCTTTCCAGACTCTGGACTCCAGGGACCTCCAGTGAAGTGGACGGGGTCCCTCGAGGTGGCCAAGGGTTTAGAGGGCTATCATTCATCCCTGTGGGGGGGACGTGGCGCTATACCACTATTAACAGTTGAGTTGGAGCCTTGCCGAGGAACCCTGGTCCTGCCACCACTGCAGGAGGGGAGGCTGGTGGGGGGCACACCAAGCTATTATTGAAGATTGGGGAGCACTCCATTTTTTTTGTAGGGCTGGAGGAAAAGTCTGTGGAGACCAGAGACGGAGAGGCACAGCTGAAGGGACAAATCCAGGTGCCATGATCTGCGCAAACAACCCCCCCCCCTTGCAAAATGGCACAGGAGGTAGAGCGCTCCGGGTTTTCATCCAAACTTTATAGGAGCCGGTGACAAACTCATCGAGGCGGACAAAATTTGGCACCTTGATTATCTCCTGGAGTAAAGTTTGGACGAAAAGACAGACCAGATTCATGCCCACCCCACCCTCTACTAATATTGGAGTCACTCTACATTTGTTTGCCTTCATAAGAGTCACAACACTGAGTGACTTTGTGTTCCAAATATTAACTATTTATCCCATGAAACTGGCAGGCCAAATCCTTTTCCGTCCTTCTCCATACATCTTTGTTCTGGGCGGCTTTGAATTTTAAACAAAGTGGTCCAGTATTTCAGAGCAGGTTTGAAAGATGTTGCTGCTTCTAATACTATTTTGCCTTTCACTAAACAGGTCACTTAGGTTTTAATATTCCTTCAAAAACCTGCAGTACCTGTTTGATCGCAGGTTATAATGGAAAAAACAAAACACATCTCCGGAAATGGGGCTTTCCTCAAACCACTTAAAGCAGTCACATCACTCATAATTTCTCCCATCAGCTAACTTCTGGCATCTCTTCTTATTAATACACTGATTTATTCAGCTTCAATCCAAGCATGCTTTTTAAAATCTTTGTTTAAAGAAGCAATAATAGAGTTTATGAATGTGGAAAATTTCCTTCTTTTCCCTTCCCAAATTTAGAGCCTTCCGCCATTGTTGTTTCTCTGTGCTCTCTCCCTTTAGGACTATATTTTTTTCCCTTTAAAAAAAAATATAATAAAAATATGTTTGTTATTATTTTCAATTAGGGGATGTGTAGGAAGTCTGCTATAAATCCCAGCGGGTCTGCATTTCATTTTGATCAGGAAAGATTAAAATGCTTCAATTCACATCGACATCCGCTTCGCATTACAAAGATATAAACGGAAAACGGTGGAGGGTGGGGGGAGATTGATTTAAAGTGACAGCCACAGAAAAGCTTTCTGAGAAAAAAATGGTGGAGGACAGGTTGTATGGCTTTGCTATATTTAAACAAAACAGCGCAACAACAACAACAACGTAGGGCCCTCATAGGCCATAAAATCTTCTCTTCCTTTCCTTTTGATTCTTGCTGCCAATGTAAACGGCCTCTCTTTGAAAATGATCTTTTGCCTTAACTATGTTAGCAAAATATGCTTCTCATCCTTGCAGAAGGGAAATTTTTTTGACTTTTTTTTGGCTTGCTAAGCTCTTTGAGATGTAGATCCCACTGCCTTCTAGGAATAAAGTGTGTGTGCGTGTGCGTGCATGCACACACACCTGGACTAGGGCTAGAGTTTTATTTATTTATTATTTATTTAAAATATTTGTTACCTCGCCTTTCTCCTTAAAAAAAGGACCCGAGGCGGCTTCCATCGCTGGAAGACAATATTTAAAGCTGAAAACCGATGAATATAAAGAGGTGGCTGACATCATTATAAGGCAATATTGCTAAAACAATAAGTATACAAATATTAAAAAAGAAACAAACAGGTACCCACACAGTGGCCTCAGTCTTCTCCATCTGTAAAATGGGTACAATAATAAAATTGCCGTATCGTGCTCTTTTTAACGGTTCCTGAGAGATTAGCCGCATCGAATTAATTTTTTTTACAAAATTATGAACAACTAAACAATGAATTGGTCAGGGGATACAAACACACACGTGAGAATGTATGAAATACAAAGGAATTGTATTACAAAAGTTAAGGTAAAAGCAATGTAGCAAAAGGGATCAGAGATTAAAATTTATAATATATTATTGGAAGCAGAAGATCTGGAAGATTCACTTAAACCGCTGTGCATTTTATTTTAAGATGTACAAGAATACACCTATGTATTTTTGTATTAATTTCTCTTCATTAAAGGATTTTTTTCCTGCAGAATCTTGTCCAATATGCAGTTCTTTTTTTTTTTTTTTTGGAAAGCAGTTTTGCTATTAGATGCCCTCGAGAATATTTCCAACAGTAGAAATATTCTATTTTTCAGGTACACTAAAAATATTAGTTGTTAATAACACAGTATTTAAAATAGAACAACTCCCTTGCAAAATTCAAAGCAATGCAGATTTTAAAATATAAGTTTCCACTGGTCTGTGGAGACTGAGATGTTAAGGCAGTGAACACTGCATCACAAGGTGAACCAGACAAAAATCCCGCACCCCCATTTTCTACCTGTGAGTAAGACTCATTGAACTCAGTGGGACTTACATTTGAGTAGATCAGGATCAGGCCTGAAATTCCCCAGGGTTTTTTTCTACTCAAGAGGGAAGCCAATTTATGTACTGTAATTAAAATATTTTTTTTACTCCACCTTTCTCCTTTAAAAAAGGAAATGAGGTGTCTTACTTTATTAAGGGCACATGATTAAAAGCTAAAAAAAAGTTAATTATTCAAACATTAAAAAAAAACACCCAAATTAATAACATGAAACATGTTAGGTAAAAGGATTCCGAAAACAGATTTAGAAGCCACAAAATACAAACATTTAGTTTTAAAACCTCTCCTAGCCAGTCAGAAGGCTTTGATTTTGGTGATGTTCAGTTCATTCATACCTCGAGAAACGCAGGGAAGGGTTACTATCATAAGTAACTTATTTGTAATTAGTTACTTTCCAGCTCTGGGTCCACCACAGATCAGCAGATTGTAGGCGAGGAATTAGAGATGTATGTTCTAAAACTTGGCTTCCCAGAAGGAGGAGCAAGAGTTAAATTTTCCCCAGCCTCCAAAAGGGATGCTAACAAGCTGTCTGGAGAACATCTACCCAATTAGCACAGTTTTAAGGGCGGTACAAATCACTCATTAGCACCGGTAATGAGGGCTCCAGATTGGTGGCAATGGGGTGTTATGATTTATATATATATATACTGTATATAGGAAGGTCTGGGAAAAGGGTGCCTTCACTCTGAATTAAACTCTGAAACAGAAAACAGCAATGATACCTCATTTTTTGGGTCAAGAACTGTGTGCTCCAGCAAAGGCCCAGCTGGGAAGACAGATACTTATCTATCTATCTATTTTTATTTATTTATTTATTGGGTTACAGCGTTCCAAAATGGGACTTATTTGCAGGGTTACCTATTGTGTTTTGTAAATGCATTTGTTATGTTTATATAGCTATTTACCTGATTTATTTATTTATTGCTTTAAAAAAAAACCTGTTTTTTTTTAAACTTATGGACTGGACTGGCCTGCCTCACAGGGTTCTTGTGAAGGTACAGAAGAGAACTGGTATGGGAATGCCTGTATTCTTAAGAGCACAACCCTATATAGAGGTTGACACGGAAGGAAATCCCACCGTGTTCAATGTGGTGAGTGCTTCTTATATGGGGCATGCTTCTGTTTTAGGATTCAAAAGGCTTTTTTTTTTTTCAAATGGATTCTTGTGCTCTGTTGTTTTTAAATGTGTTTTTAGTATTGATTTGATTTACCGTTTTCAATACAATCCCTGTTTAATTCCTGTTTTTAATATTTCTGTACTTACTGTTTTTAGCTTTTAAATACTGTCTTTTAATTGTCGTAAGCCACCTTGGGTTCTCTTAAGGAGAAAGGCGGGGTAGAATATATTTTAAATATATAAATAAAGCCACAGTGGGAACGCCTAAAATCTATATTTTAAGTCACAATCAAATCTCACATACATTACCTAAGGGCAGACTTTTCATCCTCTTTACTGTAAACCATTTCCCTGCCTGGAATTATTTCTGTCCCCAGGCCAGTCTCTCTTCCCTCCTCCCATTTAAAAAAAAAATTCTGAAATGGAAAATTTATCTTAAAAAAAAAAATCCTATAATCTCTTCCTTGGATCTACCGACTGCAAGATATTACAAAATAAAACCTCTCTCTCCTTTAAGTTCAACTGCATCGCTTTATGGTAAAGCAATAACGGATGACACAAACAACCTCTTTTCTTCACCAATTATCCTTTTCTCATTCTCTGGAAGATTTATTAGTCAAATTGCTTGTTTTGGGAAGACCAAAAGGAGAGAAAGCCAGGGCTTGGCAGCTCCTCGTGAGTCAGGCGCCCTCTGCCGCCCAAAGCTTATGAGTTAAATGTTTTCTATTTCCAGGATCCCATCACAAAAAAAGAAAGACTAGGAAGGAAATTTAATAATAATAATAATGATGATGATGATGATGATGATGATGATGGCAGTGATTAAGATGATAAATCGTGAACAACAATGGAGAGTCACAAAAGACATTTGTGTATTCAAAGACATTTAAAGACATTATCTATTTAATTTAATTTAATTTTTTTGTCTTATTTATAGGCTGTCTTTCTCCCCATAAAGGGACTCACTTGGTTAGAATCATGACAACAATACTGTGAGGTAGATCCATTTCTTACTCTCATTTTTGCCACCCTTTTGCACAGCCTGCAATTCACTCCTACAGCGCTTCCTAGCCTCTACCCATTTTTATTTACCCACAAGGCTCCAGGCATTATGTCACCCAGGGCATTGTGGGAGGAAAGGAGAGCCACTCCCCCTCCCTGAAAGGCCTGGGCAGATGCGACACTCGGGGCCTTCTGGGTAAATAAAATGGAAAATAACAGCAGCAACATGGGGATGCCTACGAATCCTGTTGGAATTGCCACCCCTTCATGCCTGTTGGTTCCTCTTGGGGGGGGGGGGGGAAAGGAAAATTTAAGCTGGTGGAAATCAAGCTGTCCAGGTGGAGAATAAAGATTCTAACCAGTATACTACACTGCCTCTCAAGTCCTGCTGGGTTTTGGATGTCCCCAAATCCCAGTCTAACCCTTGCCCTGAACGACACCTTCTGTTTTAACTTGTAGATGTACGCCTTCAGGATGAGAAATCTGGGAGGAAAACTCTGTGCTAGACCAGATCTGCTAAAACTCGGCTCGTGCTGATGTGTGCAAGATGGGGCTTAAACCAGGTGAGTTCTCCCAGAACCACTTGATCCTGCCTGCTTAGCTGCATGGGTGTGTGAGGGTTATAGTTTTTTTCCGGCTGTGGCAGAAGGTAAGACCTTAGCACCTGTTTCTTTCTCCCTGTGTTAGGCACAGACAAACATTTAAAATTCCTCCTATTTATTTATCCATCTTTCCAGTTAATAGCTTAAAGTATATACACACTAACTGTTTTTTCTAGGTACTCTGGCGGCTTTCCGCTCACATACCCGACGGGATGATGGGTATGGTGGTGGCCAAGAAGTGAGAACCATGTAGCCTCAGTCAGTTTTGTTTCCCAGAACTAGAGTAAAAACAAAAAACAAAACAGGTTTGTTGGAGGTTTTCGCAGCCAATGACCTATGAAATAGGCAGTGGTGTATAATGGTCAGAGAGTTTAACTGAGGCATGAAATCCCTTCTGGGTCATGACACTCATGAACTGATCATATATTAAAAAAAAAAAAGCTTACTGTCTGTTCTGACAACATTTTCCCTCTAAACACTCACATCCTTCAAAGCTGGTGCCTGAAGAATCAGACTGGCAAATGAAGCCCCTGCTATCTCTTAGTGGCCAATCAAAAAACAAGAGCAAGTGAACTCGATGGCACCACCACAGAGCTTTCTGCTTCTAATGAGGAGCTAACGGTCGAAATCCTTGCTAGGTGAATGTGGCCCAGTTATTTTCCCTTTGCTTGATCTACTCCTCAGGATTGTTGTTCAGATAAACAAAGGGCAGAGGAGAGCCGTGTAGGCCACCTTAATCTCCCTGCAGGGAGGGTGGTTTTAAATATAGTTAATAAAACAAACTTATCACAGGTAAGAAGTGTGTGTTCTTGGCGTTTTCCTCTTTGCCTAGCAGAGGTCAGTGCCCGAATTATCCCCACAGACATCACTGCCCCAAAGAATTCCTTTAATCAGTTCTACATTCAGCTTGTTGACTCAGAAACAGCTTTGCCTTCCCTGGTCTAAAATGCCAGAAAGCGTTTGTTCTGTGGGTTAAAGATATACCAGATGTCCTAATTCAAGGATAGGTTACCGGCCGTTCAAAACACACCTCCCTGGCTGACACATGTGTGAAATAGGGATCCATGATGGTGTGCATGCACGGGCATGTGTCTGCGCATGTGTTTGAGCGAGAGTTTTTATCTTCTCTCTTTCCGGTATTTGGATGAACTGCCAACGAAAAGAAAGGCTTAGAACGTTGATTGCAAAGCTTTCAAATTCTCCTGCGTCCTACAAGTAATGACATTAAAGCCGTGCACATGGTTCCCCCAACCTGGTGTCTTCACAACAACCCACGAGGTAGGCTAGCTAGAAGAGCCTAACCTTAAGTGTGCAATGTCACTGGTGTGAATCTGAATCTTTCTTGTCTCAGGCAAATACTGCACAACTCTCCTTGCCCGAGTTTGAACCTTTCAAAAACTTTCTTCCCTTACCCTTTTACTCTCTCTCTCTCTCTCCATCTTCTTTTCCTGCTTCAGAGACTGTCTGAGGATCATTCCCGCTATTTTCTGCTTTGACAAACAGGTGTGGCAGGTTTTTGAAATGTTTTCACAAAACCCTACCAAACCTGTTTGTCCCGAGGGCAAAATAAATGAGGCTTGAGTAAAAAAATAAAATAAAAGAGAGAGAGAGAGAAAGACTTTTTAAAATGGATTTTTGGGGCTCCCTGAAAAGTAATCCTCACCCTATATATTTGTGGCGCTGCCCCAACGAGCGGTGAACTTCCCCGCGCATCACAGAAAGGGTTAATCGTTTTCTGGCATTCAGGGTGGAGAAGGGAAGGGGGGGGGGCAAGAGCTGGACGCCTGGCCTTGGTGGTGGCAGACAGTCTTTTGTCCAGAAGCTGGTGGCTGACGCCTTCTGCAGCGCATGGGGCCCTCTCCTGGCTCGGGGACAAAGGGAGAGCGGGTTGATTTGTCAGGCCAGGCTCCCAATTAGAAGGACCTCGCTTGTCTTTTTCCAAATTTATTTTCTCTCTCTCTCTCACATCGTCCTCTGAGCTCCTCCTTGCCTTTCTATCTGTCCACTAACCCCCTCCGATTCATGGATGGCTATTGTCTGTTATCTCCCAATTAACAGCATTGCACACTCAAGGGGAGAAGAGACCATTGTCTGAGGTCATCTCACTGAGATGGGAGGAACGAGCCTGCGTGCGTGTGTGTACACATCTAGATATACATCTGTGTGTCTGTCTGCCTATCATTCATCCCCTGTCTATCCATCGGAGACAAGAACCTGTCTGCTTTTCCCATCTCTGCTATTTCTCTCTGTGTATGAAGTAACTAGTTGCTAGTAACTAATTACTAGAATTGAAATGATTAGCTTGGAAGCAACCTGTTACAAGTCATAAGGGACTAGAAACCAAGGACGGTCTGCCACCACCAAGAAACTAGTCCGTCGTGACTTGTAGCAGGTTGCTTCCAAGCTAATTATTTCAGATCTAGTAACTAGTTACTGGCAGCTAGTTACTTGTGATTAATCCTTTACATTTACAAAAAAATAATTCAGGCATGCGTGAGTTGCATTACAATTCTAGCAAAAATAATCAAGGCTTGAATCCAATTCACACAGTATGTGAGAGCTTACAGTTCAACCTCCCCCGGCCCCCACTAAATTAAGTTTCCCAGCTCTAACCGCTAGGCCACACTACACCATGTCACAGACACCCGTCTTCCACCCTTGGCCTCATGGTTCGTTTTTGTCTGTGGGCCCCGCGTTCTGTTTTCCTTTTTCACTTCCTCCTCTTTTGTGTCACCTCTCTAAAGCTGTTTCACTGACGCCGGGCGAAACTCGTCACAGTTTATTAATAAGGTCAGAAAGCTTGAGGCTCTTCTGTGGCTGTTTCTCTTCTTAAGAAGGAGAAGCAGCTCGTTAGGGATCTAACAAACGATGCTTGTCTCAAGGGAGCAGTCCCAGAGGCAGTGATGATGGTCCGCAGTCGTTCTAGGTGGTGCTTTTTTATTCATCAATCACGTTGATTTCCTTTGCCACTCTCCAAAATGTTCATTGGTCCTGCAAATACCTTCACAACACCCCTGTGGAGGAGATCAGGCAGTAGGAGAATGACACGCTCAAGGCTCATGAAAGGACCTTCATGCCCATCACTTCCTCTCCCATCTCCAGTCCCGATCCAAGTCCTGGCCATCAACTGCAGGGTCTCCGTAATCATGGTGGCCACAGATATAACAATTTTCAACTCTGTAGTAACTCTGTTGTTGCCCTGTATTGTCTTCATTTTTCTGCTCCTCTTGCTTGTGTTAGTAGCACGGGTTGTGTTTTTTAAATTTGGGGTACGATTTTAAAATTTAAACTTTATTTGGGATCTAGTCTTGCATAAAACTGTGTAAAAATCTTTAAATAAATAAAATATTATCCCCAATTTGCAAGTGAAAGATGGAAGAATAAGGCTGAGAGATCATAGCTGACGTAAGACTGTTTAGAGCAGTAGTTCCCAACCTGGGATCCCCAGATGTTCTTGGATTACAACTCCCAGAAGCTTTCACCACTAGTTGTGCTGGCTAGGATTTCTGGGAGTTGTAGTCCAAGAACATCTGGGAACCCGAGTTTGGGAAGCACTGGTTTAGAGGGTTTGTCGGTGAGGTTTCAACCTGGCACCTGAGTTTGTAACTCATTCTCTTAACTGCTGGTGTACTAATTCACCTAATATACAACATGGCTTAATTTTAGACATCACATCAAACCATGGTTTGTGTTAAACACAGTTGAGAACTAAATCCTTGGTTTGAACTTTTGAACACACAGTAAGCCATTCAATAGAGCTGCTTCCTCCTTTCATTTTCCCATCTGCTGAAGACTTCTGTGTGATGACTAATAATGATAACCATGATCATGCAGCAGTTGGACATTGCCATCTTTTATTACTTTCAGGCGTCACACTTAAATTTAGTTTATGTTTCTTTAACCATGGCTTAGCATGATATCTATAGCTGAACTACATACATCACATCTCAACCTGAGTGTTTCTTAAAATGCATACTTAATTTCTATCTGCCTGATGTTTTCAGAACTGGCTTAATTTCTAAATTCTTTCTAAAGTGAATGGCTGAAATCCAGAACTGAGTCGCAACTAAATTAGGCCCACTGAATCAATGGAGCAGAGGAGTTGGCTCAGCAACTCCCCATGATTCAATGGGCCTACTCTAGTTGCAACTTAACTATGGGATTTCAGCCACCAAGAGCTAAACAAGTGCAATATTATTACCACACTCCATATTTCCCCTTTAATGGTATAATCCCATCACTCTGTGTGCATATGTATGTGTGTGTTTTAATTTTAGTTAATTAATAAGAAACCACTCTGTCCGCAGGAGAAGGGAAAGCTGGAATAAGAGGCTGCCAGTTTTCTTCTGGCATCTGCAACCTGAGCCAATTACCTAGCGATAGGGCCGGCCCAACCATATGGGTTCCATTGGGGTTATTCCTAGGGAATTCAGTACAGTATAGGGTCGCAGCTTAAATGAATATGACACAGGGCAAGCCTATGAAGGTACGAGGTGGAAAATTCTAGGTTGGTCAGGGAACAATCGGAGACATGTCGCTGTGTTTCTTGGTTGTGGGTTTTTTTTTAAATCGGACAGTAAAGAGCTATAGCAATGTTATCTGCACAAACCACACAGTTGCACAATGTGATCTTTGTTCTACATAATACGGGCCCTTGTAAATGTTTAGTGCAGAAGTAGGAACTGCATCTCCTGGAGGCCACCTCTGGCTCCCCCAAATGGAAGCAACATAGCAACATACACCTTGTTTTTGCAATAAAATAAAATAAATCTTGATCAAATTTCTAGCACCAGTTGGGCTGGGCAGTGGCCGAAATCCCGTTGAGGGCTAGCCACGTTGTGATCTAAAATCCATAAGACAGGCAGAGCACCTTTCCTCCTTCCTGGGATGGCTTTATTGTCCTCACAAAGCCCACAGATACAGCGGGCAGGAGATTACCGAGGCAGCCTTAATCCCGAAGGACTGGAAAGCGTGGCCGTCTTTGCAAAGGAAAAGACAGGAAGAAAAGGGGGTCTTCCTTCCCCCCCCCTTTGCCCACGTTTCATGCGAGAGACTAAATCCGTCTGTTTCGAGGAAGAAAAATGTGGTTTAGGGTCTCAGGTCAGTATCTTGTCACTCAATGAATGAATCACAAATGCCTGCAGTGGAAAAAACATTTCCCATCGTATGGCATCCTTACTTAATAGTTGCAAAGGAATTAAATATATGTGCCTGTGTTTATATATGTAATATTCTCTGTGTGTGTGTGTGTGAGAGAGAGAGAGAGAGAGATTGAGATTTGTGTTATACACAATACAACCTGTGTCTGATGTTCAGGATGAATTTGAACAACACGTTTCCTGGTTATTAAACATTTGGCAAGGTTTCCTTTTAAAATGGGGTCATTTCATAGTTCTTCCTTGACTGTTTGTCTCATTTGATCCTTGGAGTCTGATCCTCCTGCAAACATTTTTTGTGCTCAGTGGGTTTTGCAGTCCAGGATGATCTATCTGGAGAGCCATGGCCCATCCTGGTATGATGGGCTTTGATCCATGAAATCCAGTTTGGATTTAAACAAACACGTATATACACATTCATCACCATCATCATTCAGTTTGTTTGTATACCGCATTTGCCACAATGCAGTGTGTTCAAAGCTGTTCACAAAAAAACCCTGTACAAATACAGTATTAATTCTGATAGATCATAACACTAATATACATTATATATTATATAATGTATAATCATAACATTAATACATAATATATATAATGACGTCATAGCATCACAACACATTACATGAGGTTCAGTAAGAACAACACACACCCATAGGCCCATACTAACATTGTTAAGAGTATGCTGACATTATAATAATAATTAAGTAGCTCTTATTAAGAACCCTGACAGAAAGAAAATGGGTTTATATTGGATTCACAGCAAAGAGGGGAAAAGAGCCATGTTGCCTTAAATCAAAATGGCAATTATTAGAATATTAAACATGGTATTCTGCAAAAATTCCAAAGGGATTTTTTAAAGTGTAGCGTGTGAGTTTATTTAAATTTGCAACTCAGTGTTGACTATGACAGAGATGCAGATGGTTACTGTCTGTTGTAAAACCTGGTTTGTATTCATTGTATGTATTTCCTAGATCAATCAGGTATTTTCACAGGTGTGCTCTCAAGACAGATCTGCCCCTGAAGCAAAGATTCACATTCAGGTACGATTATGATAAACTAGCCGTTTGAAGAGTGAAGTTAGGGAGATTTCCAGAATCACAGACTGGAAGGGATAGTTAATAGATGGTGGAAGGAAGGGAGGGATATTAATAATTCAATCAGGACAAAAATAGAACTGTGAAAATCCCAACTAATGTCTGTCCCATCAGAATATTTACTTTAAATAATCCCAGCATTTTCTTAATAGAAAAAAGAGATAAATAGAAACCAGATTCTATTATTCTAATTTTTAACCTTTTTTAAAAGAGAGGGTTTTTGTTGGCTGATGCTAAATAAACAAATAAGTAAAAGCAAATATCTAACAATGAATGAAAAACCAGTTTGGCAGCCTTCTGAAATAATATTTAAGTTCTATCCCCGGCCAAATTCCCAGTTGTCTGTCTATAAATGCATGACTGCTAAAAAGAAACCCCAAAAGACATTTGTAAGTCATATTTACACTTGGAATTCTGAAGGGAAAAGGTTGAAGGCTTGCTGATTTTTCGGTTAAACCCTTTTGCATGGGCATTTTAAAATGCTACATGTCATTATAGTTCAATCGGAACCACACAGGGGCGACCGACTAGTAATTCCACATCCTACCACCAGATGTCGCCCAATATCAAACTCCAGAATTGACAGGTCAACTCTTGTACAGTAATAGGTTATCAACTAATTTCCCATTTGATGTAGGCTGGCTGGTGGATTCTGGGAATTGTAATCCAAGAAAGAAATGTGCCCATACTCTGGTCAAAGTGCATAAAGTAGAGGTAGATTGGGGAAGTGAGGGTTAAAATCATATGGAAACCATCTTTAATACTATAGCCAGTATCCCACTGTGAGTCTGAGCTAGAGAGTAGACCATTGAAGCTGTTGCTTTATGGTAAGTAAGAGCAAATCCCACTGAGTCAATAGGTCTACTCCAGTTGGGATTGGCAATAGGATATTGGCCTATGTTTTTCATAATTTGTTGTTGTTGTGTGCTGTCAAGTCGGAACTGACTTATAACGACCCTAATAGGGCTTTCAAGGTAAGTGAGGTATTTAAAGAAAAAAGCTCCAAAATTGACCAATTAAGCTTATTAGCAGTACATTCATCTCCTGCCTATTCACACAATGAGACTCTTAATATCTGGAGTCACAAGTTCTGATGATTTTTTTAACAACAATAGCCTTAGAATTGCAGAGCTGGAAGGGACCCAATGGATCATTGAGTCCAGGCCTTGTGAAGGAGACACAGCAGAGAATCGAACTCCCAACCTCTGGCTCCGCATCCAGATGTCTAAACTACTACCCTGTTTCCCTGAAAATAAGACCTAACCTGAAAATAAGCCCTGGTATGATTTTTCAGGATGCTCGTAATATAAGCCCTACCCCAAAAATAAGCCCTAGTTAAGTGAAAGCCCGCCCTCCACCATAGTGCAGGAACCAGAAGAAGATGACATGACTGTGTTTGAATAAACGTAGATTGTTGTACATGAAAAAAATAAAACATCCCCTGAAAATAAGCCCTAATGCATTTTTGGAGCAAAAATTAATATAAGACCCTGTCTTATTTTCGGGGAAACACGGTAAGCTATTCAGTAGTTCTGTTGGGTTCCTCATTTTATTAGCAGCAGTACAGCAAGAAGGTACAAGAGTATCCACTTGATGCTGGATGTAGATTTATGTGTTGAATTTAGCCAGGGCAGACCAGCAAGAATTTTGCATAGTTCGTTTTTTTTTTACAAATGTACCCAGATCGCAGATTTCTTCATAAATGTGGCAAAAAGAGAAAGTGTGTTTAAGAAAACAAACCAACCTGAAGCTGGAAGAAAGCAAAGCTAGTCCTCACATCCATTTCTTGTGGAAATTAGGAGAACCCAATCCACAGATCCTCTTCTGTGCACCATAAATAGAATAATTGAGTTGGGCCTATAAGGCCATTGAGTCCAACCGCCTGCTCAATGCACGAATTAAAATCAAAGTAGATCTTACGGATGATTGCCTAATGTTCTCTTGAATGCCTCTAGCGCGGGAGCACTCAATGCCTCCTAAGGAATTAGTTCCAAGATAATTGGCTCCGTTGTCATACTGCTCTAACTGTTAAGAAGTTTTTCCTGATATTCAGCTGAAATATGGCATCCTGTAGCTTGAGCCTATTACTTCATGTCCTGCACTCTGGAATGATCGAGAACAGATTCTGCCCCTCTTCTGTAGGACTACCTTTCAAAAGGGCTATCCTATTTCCCCCCCAGTCTTCTTTTCTCAAGGCTAAACATGCTCAGTTCTTTCAGTTCTTTTTCATCGGGCTTGGTTTCCAGTCGACCTGGTTACCCTCCTCTGAATTTGCTCCAGTTTGCTGGATCTAAAGAATAAATTTCACCTGGGTTCCTGTTTCCTCTGACAGCCAATCAGATGGGTTGGGCCAGTCAATAAGCAGAAGCACCTAAATGGACGGAACCTTGGAGGTCATCTCAAAGTCATTCCTAACTTTGGGTCCATATATATATTTTTGGAACGTCAGCCCCCAGAAGGCCTGGTCCTCATGGCCAATGATGAGGAACTCTGGAAGTTCTGACCCCACAACGTTTGGGAATGAACTCAATCCCTTGGGAATGAGCTCAATCCCTTGGAGGATCCTTAAAGGGGCATATAGCTGCAGCTTCTCCGTACGAGTCCCTGCTTGTAGACCTCTGGGAAGGGAAGCCCACCACTGGCAGGCCATTCTATCACCCAACATCTATTACACTTAGACATTTCTAGGAATGGTTATCGCTTCTCGTCTTGATCTCTGGAGCAACGGAGAACAAGTTGGCTCCATCTTCTGCAGGACAGGCTTCCAGAAGTGTGAAGACCGCAATTCCATCTTTTTCTTGGACTTGTCCTTTCCGAGCCAAACAGAATAATCTCTTTCCACTGCTCCACAGGGGACTCAAGACTCTCCTTGGCCAGCCTCCTTGGGACACATTCTGTAGGAGATAACCCTGAGGTTCGTCTTTCTCCTGCTCTGCAGAATGAAAGGATGTGATGTCGATCTTTGGCTCGTGTCCACTGGGAATCTCGCCACTAGGTGGAGTGTGAGATTTTCTTTTCTTTCCTCTTTTTTGGAAAATCTCCTTCATTTGGTTGCGATGGATTCCCTGGTCCCATGCGATACAGGAGGAGGAGGAGGAAAAAGTAGAAGAGGAAGAGGACAGTGAGGAGGAGGAGCAAGAGGGGGCCATTTCATTGGTTGGCCGGATTATGCTTTAATATGATTGGCCGAGAGCTTCTGTTGATCGTCCAGGGTCAAGACATCCTGGAATATCCAAAGCCTATAATGATAGCTCATTGAGTTAGGCATCTGGCTAGGGAAGCAAAGGTTGTGAGTTCGATTCCCCAGAGTGCCTCCTGGGAGAAAAGCCAGCCTGTGTGGCCTTGGGCAAGGTGCACAGTTTCATGGTACCCTTAGAAGAAGGGAATGGGAAACTATTTCTGAGTATTCTCTACCTGGAAAACCCTGAAAAGGGTCTCCATAAGTAAGAATTTACTTGAAGGCACACAATTATTATTATAATACAGGCACATACATGCACAATTAATTAATTGCATTAATTTGATTATGACATCAACCTGGTCATTGGTCATAGAAGATCCAGCTGCAGTGAGCTTGCTTGTTCTGCCAGAAAAGATACTGGTGTGCTCTTGATAAGTACAGTACTTGAGTTTGTTTTCCTCTTCCCTCCCATTCGCTCTGCCTTTTGTGCTGCGTCTCTTAGACATGTTGCACATAATTCACTTTTCCTCTTTTGAAGTCTTTTCCAACCTTTTTTAAAATCATGTCACCCCCAAACCTGGAACACAGTCTGAAGGGACTTTTGTGTAGCATCTACTCCGTGTTTTTTTTTTTTTTTTTGCTGTTCGGCAAAAATTTATATTTCGTTTTTTTTAAACATTTCTAAAACATTTTAAAGGTTCTTTTTTTAAAAATTATTTTCCAGGACGTTTGTTTTTACACTGCCTGGAGCTCTCCCTGCTTTATTACTTTGCATATTTTATGGGTCTTTATAATTTGAACCTTAAGAAAAAATTAAACCACCCCCGGAGTTTGATTGAAGAGGCATATAAAAACGGCAATCCTAAATAAAATAAAAACGTTGGCATCCCCAGCTGACATGGAATAGAGGCAGATGCTAACGTTCTAACTTTCAAACTTTGCAAAGAAGTTGGAGGGCGAATGACTGAGAGGGGAAATGTGTATAGGGAAGGGGGGGGCAGCTCTTTTTTTTTTTCATCCGAAATTATTCCGTCCGGCTCCACTTTTCACCGCTGCTACCACCAAATGTCTCCCAGGAGCTTCTCTGGAGCCTGGAGGTCTTTCAGCCACAGGGTTGCCTCCAAACGGGGGCTCTGATAGACTCTGAGCCCTTTTGAGATTAGAAACCTATCTTTCTGTCTCTTTTTTCCCCCCATCCCAAAGGCCAGCGTGCAAGTTTGGCTCAAGACTGACTGCAGACTTCTTGGCACCACGGACTCCATCTCTCGAGTAACCTTTTCCCCCTTTTCTGGAAGCTTGTTGTTAAGGTTTATGTAGTTCTTTTAATGATGGATGGGAGAATTCTTTTCCTTCCCCCGCTACATCAGCCAATTAAATGAGCGAAATAGAAATACATGCACACCTATTTAAAAAAAAAACACACACAAAACTCACTGAACATCCTGGTTTCGAAATCTGGCTGATATATCTGACTGTTCCCCTTCCTGCTCCAGGTGAAGTACAATTCGTGAAGATTTTTTATTTGAGTACATTTCTTAAGAGATTTGCAACGAACAAGGGAATTCTGGGACCTGTAGTCTTCCGAAAATATTTCTGATCACGGGTCAAGATGGTGCTTCTTCCATCAAGTCTTCCTTTTGAAAAATGGAGGCAATTTCTGGCCCCCCAGGAGTTGTTAGGAATGCACTTCCCATCAGCCTGCTCCAGCCTGGCCAGAGTGGAGAAGTGATGGAAACTGTAGTACAACATCTTCCAGAGAGCTACACATGGCCTATCCATGTTGTTCAATAGCCTACTACAAGCCCTCTTAATGATGCTGGCTGGATTGCTCAGTGGTTTAGATCTCTGCCTGCAGAGCCAGAGGTTGGGAGTTCGATTCCCCCACTGGGCCTCCTGGGAGAAGAGCCAGCCTGGGTGGCCTTGGGCAAACTGCACAGTCCCAGGGCAACCCCCCCCCCCGGAAGAAGGGAACGGGGAAGCCACTTCTGAGCATTTTCTCCCAGGAAAACCTTGAAAAGGGTTGCCATAAGTCAGAACTGCCTTAATGGCGCATGATTATCTTTATTATATAGATAGAGAAAAACTTTGCTTGGTTCCAAGTTTGGACAAGAACTTTACCAAATTTGCAAATTCTTCAGAAACCCAGTGGAAGGACCTTGAGATGTGAAAAATAGGAATGTGGAAGAAACCAGAGCAGTCAATTTAGCTCTTCAAAGTCTCGTTTTGAATCCCTCTGCGTTCAGCCAGGTTCGTGGTGCTGAATCAGGATTGCCCACCACTTTCTGACTCAGTGGCACACTGGTCCAACATGATCCCCTTTGTGCTGGGGAGCACTCTACCTATCAAATCGGTCCTTTCCCACTAGGGCGGTGTGTCATTTGGTTCATTTTTCACATGAATTTCCTCCCCCAATTTTGCAGAATTCCTTAGAGAATTTGGCCCAAAGATCCAACCCTACAAACCCTTGAAATGTAAAATATACGAACATAGGAATAGAAGCGGGTAGTGCAGCTAGTCCTCAAGACTATGCCTTGATCCCAAATGAAGATGACAAGGACCAGAGATGGATCATAATATGACATCTTTAGACTACGACTCCCAGAATCCCCAACACATTGGCCATATTGTGGCTCTGGAACACTATGCAAATTTTTCCCAGAAGGGGATAAATTCTTAAACACTTTTAAAGATAGTTGTTTTGGTTTTTTCCCCACTGCCAGTCAGCAAGACCCCCTACAGAGATCGGGTTGCCTGGGAATGTTTATGGGGAAACCCTTAACAATGACATTTTGGCCTCTCATCCATGAAAGCTTTTGCTATTCTCAACCTACTGGCCATTGAGATGTCACAGCCTTTGGTGGTGTGTGTGTGGGGTATTGGCCGACATTTGTGTTGAATTCTTAGCGATGATTCCCTTGCTGTGTGTGTGTGGGTCTCCATTCATAGGTGGGAAGTCTGAGCATGGACGTTTCCACCAATCCACAGAAAATCGGCCATCAGGGAAAGCTGATGCAAAGCGAACGTTTCAGACAGGGAGAGAAACAGGAGGGAGAAGTGAAGAGAGTCCAGAAAACAGACTTTGGTTCTGGCATTTAAGGTGGAAACCCTCCTGCTGTCTCTGCTTTGTGGACCAAAGCACGTGTGAACAGTAAAATTTGGTGTGGAAAAACAGATCTTGAGAATGTTATAGTCCCAAGAGAATTGGTGAGTTGGAGGAGAAGAATCTCAGAAAAAAACTTTAAGTGGTAGTGGTGGTGGGAAATGGTTTCCTGTAATTCCTCCTCTGTGAAATGTACATTTAAAAATCTTTTTTTGCCTGCTCTTGATTTTTTTTTTATCAGAAAAAATGAGAAGGACGTTGGTTTTCCAAATCCCACCCACCATGCCCAGTAAGATACTGGTACCTTCTTATATGGAAATGTTCATAGCAATTGTCGCACTGTCATTCCAGATCATATACATCTTTTGCTATATCCAGTTGTCCAAAGACATTTTCCAGGCTGTTACGGAGAACCTTACGCACAAAGCTGTTCTAGCAGTTTGCATCTACTCAAGGAGCATGTCTTTTGTAAAGCTACTGGATCTTAATGGGCTGCTCAAGCTAACCCCAAGATATGTTCCATTACAACAGGGAAAGTTCACAGCAATGCATTGCTTGGGAAATCTGTCCCTTCCCTGCTTCCAGCTGTTGTAAGGATTGTTGGGCAGATGAGAGGAACAGGAAGTTTTCAGGGACCTCTGAAGGCCATAGGCTGCTAAAAGTAGGCATGGGATTTTCAGATTGGTTGGACTACAGATCCCATAATTCTCCATTCTGGGAGCTCCCCCGGAGAGACACACACTTGTTGTTATGTGCCATCAAGTCGCTTTCGACTTAGAGTGATTCTACGAATGAGTGCTCTCCAAAATGTCCTGTCCTCATCAGCCCTGCTCAGCTTTTATAAACTCAAGATTGTGGCTTCCTTTAGGGAGACAGTCCATCTCATATTTGGTCTTCCTCTTTTCCTGCTGCCTTCCACATTTCCCCACATTATTGTCTTTTCCAAAGAATCCTGCCTTCTCATGGTGCGCCCAAAGTAGGACAGCCTCAGTTTCAACATTTTTGCCTCCAGAGATGGACACCTAAATGCATCTCAACTGGAGAAAGGGCAGCTTGGGAAGGCATCATGGCTTAGGATAGGCCTGGGCCTATTCAGAAATGAAGCTACCCCACTGCTAGCTGGGAGCTTCTGGCTTTTAGGCAGAACGAGCTGGCTACTTCCATCGGGGTATTGCGAAAGGCCAACAAATTGTGGTGTATTGAATTTGTTATGATTATATTTTTACTGGCAGGTAGAGGCTGATACATTTGTGAGATCTAGTGGCCAGCTTTGGCTCCTCTGCCACTTGATGTGGGTGCCACAGAGGTGTCATGGGCTGCTCCATCGCAAGCAACACCATGCCTTGGCCTGGCTGTTTGCAAGGTGCTTCCACTGCTCATCTCATTGAGCTCAGCTCCTGCATGAAAGCGGACAACACAAAATGTTGGATGGGATGAAAAGTAGTGGATGGAGAACTTAAAACTAAGCGGGTGGGGTGAGAGAAGAGGGAGGACGCCTCATCTCCTCAGGGGCTAGTTGCTGTCGCTGCCTGTTTATCCATCTGTAAGGTAACTGCATGCATCAGGGTTTCTCGTCTGAAATGAAACCACTGACTGGGGAGGGTTCGAAGACGGAGGGGGGGGCGGGAGGAAAGGAAGGGTGTTCTTGCCAGCACCTGTGTTCTGAATTGCGAATTCTTCTTCCTCCCGCACCATTGGGTGCCATCAGTAACACCTTTCGGCAGAACACATCCCTGCGAATCTTCAGCGGCCAGAGGTGTTGATGACAGCATTGCCTGTTCTACAGGGGGAAACAGGCCTCCATCCTTTACTTGCCAGGTAACCGGAGGAAGAGGGTAGGGAAGGAAATGACTTTAAAAGATTGCCCATTTTGGACGGATATCGGGTGTTCTTTTTAACAGGGAAATTCGCAAGGTGGAGTTAACGCTGGCCGAATAGTTCCTCTGTTGCTCTCGGACAAACCAAACCAGAGAGAGAGGAGAACTCTTTGAACACCCCAGCAAGCATGGCCGGCTGCCCTTGCTTACGTCTGAGTAGACATGCCCAGAACTGTGTTGCTGATGTCAGATCACTCAAATGAACTGCCATCCCCACATATCTGCTGTTTAACACCGCGGTCGTCTTTGCCTCGTAAGATGGCAAAGATAACGTCACCGTTTTCAATGATAAAAACGATTTCAGGGCATAAAAGGAAGGGAGGGAGGGATGGTTTGATAAAGGTCACTGTTCCCTTATTAACAGATTTTTAAGTGGTCTGTGTATTAAAAACAAACGAGTCCAACCGAGGGCTTTCCAATAAATCCAACCAGCTTTTACAATGTATATAATCTCTATAAACAATCTTTTCCCCTGTTTATGCCGACAGAATTAGGTACAAAGAAAACTCCCGGGCAGGAAAATCAAACATAAGGGCTTTGAAAGACTAGGGAAGAGTCTTAAAAAAAAAAGATAAGCTTTAAACTAGAAGGAGCAATACGTGGGGAAGTTCCTTCTTCTCAGTTACGACTGCTCAAATACCCCCACTGTGAAGTCTGGAGGATTCTGAGAACTGTTATCCATCCTTTCTAAATATGTGTATATGTTTCGGCACCTCTACCAACCTTGCAGAAGCTATGTCTTCCATGTGTGATGTTCACAGAGACCTCTAGTCCAACATTCCCAATGTCGGAATTGACAGCTAGTACGGTCACCTGGAGGCTTCCGGAAGCTTCCGTATCCACGGAGCCGTGCTATTTTGCCTAGATCGCACTACCTCAGGCTCAGATGGTACCACCTTGAGCGAAAGATGACATCGTACCATTTCAGGCTGAAACTGGAAGACAGAAACGTAAGAAAGAAGCAGCTCTTCTGTCTTACAAATAGAAATGGACCAAAAAAACAAAAAAAAAAAACCAAAAACACCACCATTATATTTTGCAACTACTATTTGCCTATGTTCAGTTTGAGCTTCCTGTTCTGTTTTGTTTTTCCATGGTGAGCTACCTTCTATCTGCAGTCTGGAATGGTTACAGTCCAAGAACCGTTTTGCCATCACTGGATGTTCTGCATGTAGACAGTGGTTCCTCGGAGACGATGGGACCCATGGTAAGAAGGTGCTGAGTGAGCGACCACTGTTGCACCCATTCACAGCCTAGAGGAAGGGGAACAAGACTTGGAATGTGTGAGGTCAGGTCTTGCCAAGGAGCTTCCATGAGGGTCAGAAACCCAGCGATGAGCAGCTGTTGCTTCTCCTGGATGCTACGCCTTTCTCCCTCGCAAGGTCCGAGAGATTTCCTTCGGCCCTGACTTCTTTCTGTGAGCGGAAGATGATAAAAGTCAATGTGCTGGTTGAAGGTAAGCGGCCAAGTTGGTGTCCATCGAAGGCTGGAAGACTCTCTACAATACATGGGTTATTGTATCAGCTGTGAGACCTAATACAGGCATTGGCACTGGGAGGCTTCTGGCAATATGGAACCCAGTGCACTTCTGGGCTCAGGAGGCCAAATTCAAGATCTGCTCATGGCCTGCTGTAAGAGATACTTGGTTTGGGATGCAACTCCCACTCATTTCATTAGGTCAAGGATCTTAGGGACTTTGCACACCAAAGGTACCAAGTTGAATTCCTGGTATTTCCACATAAACAGAACAGAAAGCAGCTGATAGGAAAGACATATCTTTGCCTACAATCTTTGAGAGTTACAGCCATCGGAGCACTGAGAACATCCAGGCTAGATGGACCCCCGCCTTGACTTAGCAAACATGGAACAGGATAAAGCCCTATTGTCTTCTTTTTAACATGATTTGCTCAGAAAAATATTCCTGGAGGCTTCCACCAATGTGCAAATCTATCTCTTTTGTTTTCACTGTATTTTTCTCCCCAGAATCCCATCAGCGTATTCTTCCAGGACTGTGTTGAGCTCAAAGATTTTATTTATTTTTTTCCTCCCTGCTTGAGTAGATTGTGAGGGTGGTTAAAGCTTAAATGTGCATTTTCCATACCCATTTTTCAAGGGCATGCATTTTGCCCTCATTGCCTCACAAACTACAGCACACTTGTGTGCATGTTCAAAATAGATGCATTTTTAAACTGGGCATGTTTTGCAACAGTATGTATGATTTTGTGCACGTTTTTTTCTTTCCTGGAATCCATGGCAAGTCCCAGAAACGTATGGATTTCCAAGGTGAGATGTTTTGATCCCAGTACCAATATCAAGAGGTAGGAATTAAATATTTCCCTAGAGAAATGCAACCCCTCCCCAAATTTCTTTCCCATCCGTAGTTCCATCTGCTTGCTTCAAAAAAGGCTCTCTCAAGCTGTTAACAGCCAGAATCTTTGTGATTAAAACGAGGCTTAAGACCTTCAATATATGTTTCCCATCTAAACATTTGATTATAATTTTATAGCTTTCTTTTTAACCAGATACTCACAATATTGGAAATAGCTTTAGGTTAGAGGTGGTATGCAACTGCTCCAGTTTTAACAGGGACACCAGCGTCTATATCTAGTGAGTACCAAACATTTTATAAAATACACTTGGCGGCAACCATGTTGCAGTATATTGTATACCAAATAGATTAAAAACACTTTTTCCAGTTCGTGGCCAATATAAAAAATATTGCTTCCCCCCCCCCTCTTTTTTCCCCCTCCTCTCTGGAGAAAAATCTGGAAACTGTTATAAGTAAATAATAATAATTGCCATGGTAAATCTGTGGGTGACGACATAGAGAAGTCAAGCGATGGTCATACCCCCACATTTAGTCCCTGGTCCTAACATATTTTAGTAACTGGCGCCAGATCACCCAGTGAGCCTCATAAATGTGGTGGAATCTGAACCCAGATCTTCCCAATCTTAATCTAATCCTCTAACCACTACAGCATACTGGATCTGTAAAACAGTGACGATATCAATCATATCATTGAAAATGGAGATCGTTCTGGGTTTGGCTACTCCAAACTACCGTACTTTCTGCCAACCTTGCAGCACAGTCTTCCAAGACAGAGGCAAGAATTACAGGCTACCTACCTTGCAGGGTTGGTGTGAAACTTGTTAGAACTCAAAGAACATTAATTATCTGTAGGACTGGTGGTGGCTGTCCTGGAACACGACTGGTTTATAGAACATAACCCCCCAACTTTTGTATAAACTTTTATGCATCTAAAGAGATGACTGAAGTGTAGGAAAGCCTATAGAAAACAAAATTGGATCATCTTCAGAGTGTCACAAGACTCTGTCATTATGGCTGGTGCTGGTACCAACAACTGTAGAAACCGAGTTTTGAAAAATTACTCTTTGGAGTAGCAACTCCAATCATGGACACTGGGTTCTGGGTGTTGTAGCTCCTCCAAAGTGAACTTTTCAACACTCTGTCTATGCACACTCCATAAATCCTGCAACTAAAAACACGTTTACTCAAAAGGACTAGCATCCTATAATTACCATGTTTGCAATGGCTTTATAAGTGTTACAGAAAAGTGACTCTCTTAGTTCCTTCTCTCTCTCTGCCCTCCGGACGTATTGAATATAGTTTTTAAAAAAAAAATATTAACCCGGGTGCCCATAGAATTCTCCAAAATTGGAATTTACTGAGGTAATCAAAATGCATGTTTTTAGATCCACATGACAAACTTGCTTCAAATGGGATTTTTAGCTCCATCAATAGGCCGTCTGAAAGGACAAGCATAGTTGAATCCATCATATTTATTGCATTTAATCAAAACTTGATTTTGGTTAAATTTATTCCATATGCATTGTGTATGACGTGTTCCCATTTCAAGACCCAGGTCTGTAAATATCTCTCTTGTGCGGGAGAAGGTTCAAATGCTCGAAGAGTGAGCGTTAACAAGATCGGGAGTGTTAATCTACAGCCGAGTCCAAAACGGGGAGCTGGTGTGGAGTAGCCGAACTAGAGTCAGACTAGGACTCTGGAGACCTGGGTTCGAACCTCCGCTTGGCTGTGAACTGGGGGTCACTGCACCCACAATTTTTTGGAAACTTTATTAGAGTTGCCATAAGTTGAAAGCGATTTAACAGAAACAAGCACAGAGCTGTGCGCTTAAGGGGCTGACGTAGGAATGGCTTTGAATTCCTTCCAGGTCGGTTGTGAGGATAAAACAGACAAGACCTCATCGCGGGCTGGCCATGGCCCTCCAGGGATGACAACGAGCGGCTCTCAGAAAGGGTTGGACCACAAGTCCCATCGCCCCCCTGCCAGTGGCTGTGCAAGCTAAGGCTGATGGGACTTGTAGTCCAGCTCTGTATGGACAGCCACATTCAGCGTTCCCATATCCTAGGAGAATGACAGTATAATTGTGTGTGTGTGTGTGTGTTAATTAAGGTGATTTAATTAAGTTTTTGAGTTTATTTTAAATTTTATTTATTTATTTGTTGGCCCAAAGGGGATTGAATGGTGGTGAAAGAGAGGTGAGAAGGCAGGAGGTTTTTAAAATATATATATATGAAAAATCAAAAGCGGTGTGCGATGCCAAAACGTTTGGCAACCTCTGCCCTAAAAAGGTGGCCCTATAAATCTTTAGATAACTGAATATATAATGGTGTCCTATAAATCTTTGTGGAAATGAATATATAAACAAGCCAGCCAGCCAAAAATCATAAATATGTAACCCTGTGCCCTTATTTTCCTTTCCCTTTCCTCAAAACAAAAATTCTGGGAATTGTAAAGGTCAGAATAGAGATGAGTAGATTTGGGGGTTTTGGACTACAACTCCCAGAATTCTGTGAGGCAACATCTCTAGTGTGGGACTACGACCTGGTGTGCTGCCCAGGGAATTCTGGGAGTTGCAGTCCAAAGCCTCTGCCTCGCCGAGTCTGGCAAATTCCCTCTGAGAGAGACCTTGTGCTTTCTCAGGGAACTACATTTCCCAAAGGCCTCTGGGGCATTAAAAAAAAAAGGAGGGAAATTTTGAATATGGATACCATGTAATACCAAAATGTAGCTAATATACCTTTAAGAATATACCTTTTCCCCTCTCTCTCTCCAGGTGTTGCTTATTGGCATTTAAAAAATAATTCTGGTGGTGAGGGGAAGGAAAGGCTACACCTGAGGCGACTAGGCCTCAGGCCAGGCAGAAAATGGCTGACCTGAGGGAAGGAATATTCTTCCCGGAAGGCTAAAACAGCACCCTTTTCTCCATAAACATCATTATTTGGGGTGCTTGTAATTATTAGTGTAATAGGAACATATTCTGCAGGCTTATAGTGGGGAGGAAAAGAGGAATATTTTGTAACCACAGTCCAGGAAAAAGTAAGTTTATTTTCTGGGCCTTTCTCTCGATTTGAGGTTTTTTTTCCCCCTAGGCCTTTTCTTCTAGGTGAAGGCCACTGCCTCAGGCAACAGATTTTGGGGAGGTGGCACCCAAAAGGTAGCCCATGTTTAGTTCTGGAGTTTGCCGCTCTTTATTTGCTGGGGAAAGGGGTTTGAGGGAAAATGTGCCTCAGGTGCCCCAAGGGAGGCTCGGGGGGGGGGGGGGGGGGGAGCCGTGGGCGGCGTTGCTTCAGGCAGCAAAATGCCTTGGGACGGCCTGCGTCTCTCTCCCCGCCCCCCCTTGGTGGAAATGTCCATATTATTTTCTATCTACCTACCTATGAGTAAATAAACGCAACGCCCTATTGGAAGAATATAGGTGGAAAGTCTCTTGGCTTTCTGAGCCATTAAAATATTTTATTTTATTTTATACTGATGTGCCAGTTTATGTTAAGTTATTTTATTTTATTTTGTCCTGATGTCCCGGAATTAGGACCCAAGGCAACCTGCAACATCAAAACAAATAAAATCCAGCCCTCATCCAGAGATTTACAACGGAGAAAGACTCCGCAGAAGAGGAAGAGAGGAGGTGGACGGCAAAGGAAAACAAGCAAACTTAGAGGCACAAGTTTTTATTCTTAGGACAGTCCTGGTGGAAATGTTGCAGCCGGACAATTGCGAGAGGGAAAACCGGAAGGATATGGCTTCTCAGGGTGGGTAATGGTGCCTTTTTGTTTCCTTTTTCTCCCTTAACTCTATCAAAAGAGACAACTGAATGACAGTAGAGTGTAACTACATATATATTAAATTGGAGGGTGTTGGGTTGCTGAGGGGTGCATTTTATCCATACACACGCCAGTATAAATGTTCAGGTGCTGGACAAAGGGCAAAGAAAGCCGGGTTTCATTCCCCACTGAGGCTTGCAATTCACTCGAATCTCATTGTAGTTCCTCACCTACCTCGCAGGGTCGTTGTTAGAGTAAAAGCAAAACCAATGCATTGTGGCCCCTTGTATTGTCCCCCCTTCCAGATGAACCCATTTTTCCCCCAGTGAATTACAACCCACTTCCACAGATCCATGGGGATGTGTCTGGGAAGCGTAGGTTGTGATCGACAAGATCTGTAGCTGAAACAAAGGTGGAGGATATTTTTGTTTTTGCTGAAACCAACTAATAAGCTACTTCTTCCTGAAACAGTTGGGATACAAATGAGTGCAGGGGGCAGTAAGGAGAACAGAAAGAAGATGAGAAAATAACAAATGGTCTGGATTTCGTTATTTCTAAGCACTCCAGTTTAATATTGCTGTTATTCCCCTCCAGTAATATCGGAATTATCGTTGTAATATCCGGGAGGCAGTGGAAGACAGGAGGGCCTGGCGTACTCTGGTCCATGGGGTCACGAAGAGTCGGACACGACTTAACGACTAAACAACAATATCGGAAACAAAGAGAGAATCCCCTGCAGTGAAACTTGAATTGGGCTGTGTTAGAATTACTCAGACAGAGGTTAAGGATTAAATAAACCTCCCGAACAGCTGCAGAATAAATTTTTATTTGAAAGAAAACAGCAAGGGTTAAGTCAAACATAACAAGTAGTTTATACTCTTGTCAAAGGAAAGACAAGAGAGAATCTAAAAGTTTGCAAGTGGGTGGACATTTTTGAAAAACTGATAAATTATTTTTTCTATCTTTCTAGCCAGAAAAAGGCGCATTAGTACCGCAAGAGAAGCAGTTGTTAAAGAAGGACCTTTATTTTCCATTATGGGTGGGTAAGTATATTTCAAATTTGTTCTTCACTGGAATTCTGAAGTCTAGATGTACATGGAAAATGTTGACTTGGTGGGGAGCCAGAATATAAAATGGCAGTACTGGGGTGGGGCCAATAATATGAAACGGGGGCCAGGGTGATGTGAGCTGGATTATGAGCCAGCATTCATGAAGTTAGAGGATCAGGATTTTTGGATCAGCAGGGATGATGATCTCATGTGACTCCTTTCCTTGAGTTCCACATTTCCCTTGGCCTTAGCTTAAAATCTTACACAGTGCTGCAGTTCTTATCCTGTCACCAGAAAGAGGATTTCATACATTGTTAAACGTGATGATTAGTAATACCTATTGTAATGCAAAGGCTTTTTGTCAGGTTTAGTCTTGAATAGAGAGTAAAGATCCATTAGCTGTACAAAAGACCTCCTTGTGGTGGTGGTGGTAAGAATGGCTAGAACTGGTTTCTTGCTGTAAATGAATACTGTACAATAATAATAAATAGTGTACAATAACCTGCATCCGTGGCCTCTTCTTAAGGATGAGTCTGTTGGGAATATTGTTGTAAGAACCTTCACTTCTAAATGTAAACATGTGATAAATGTGCAGTTAAAGAGTCTGTGCTTTTATAGAAGATAGTTTAATCACAAATATATAATTTTCATTAAAATGTGTTTTGCCTATATGTTTCTGCATGCTATTATCTTATCCCAAGTTATACTATAAAGCCTCCCATAAATCCTAATAATATGTGGGGACTGCAGCAAACTTGTGGTTGTTGGACATTCATTATGCTGTCCATCACTCTTTCCTGTATTGTGGTGGTGGTGTTTTTTATGCCACTGTCAATCGGCCAGTACCTTTGCATGTCTGTGGTGCTGCTGTGGCTACCTAAGGAGGTCTGTTCACAACCTGAACATCAGACATTAAAAGATGATGATGATAAAATCTCCCATCTGTTCTGCAAGAAGCTGAGGTAGTGTTCATTATCCCCTCCTATATAAAGCTCAGAACTAATTAATTACAAATAATTTAGTAACTGGTGACTAGTTTTCTTTCAGGCATCATGGGATATGACAAGTAATTGAAAAGGTACTTTACAGATATAATTAGTAACATGAGTAACAGTCACTTTTAATGCCTTTTTTTGCAGGAGGTGGGTTTTTTTCCCTTTCAGATTTTATGCCATACTATCTATCCTAAATGGCAAAAGAAGTATCCTTTGATTTTTATCTTTTGTGTTTTTATAAGTATTTCCAAAGTGCAGTGTCAGAATTGGCCATAAGAGAATACCAGTGAGTATTTCTTCATGTTTTTTCTAGCAAAATGGTAACACCAACATTCCAGATAAATAATAGGCAACCCAAAGAATTACTCAAGTAAATTGAGCAATAGTAATAACAGCAACTTGGCTGCTGGAAAGCAAAGAGTAACACAACAGGTTGCTTCTGTAAATGTAGCACTGTGAGCTGTGGTCTCACACAGACCCCATTCCCAAATGGATGCTGCCTCTTTTGGAAAACTCCATATTGTGAATTGTGGGTTGAAGGCTGAGAGGGCAGGTACCTTTTTAAGGCACCCGTTCTCCACCTGCAAATCTTTAGAGGAGTCCTCCAGTAGCAAACACAGGGGAAAATCAGCTTTAAGCCATCTAAATCGTCAGCCAGAAAGAACGTTACAGATTTATTTTGCAACATCTTTGAGGATTCTTCCAAGATTAAAAACTTAGGCACCCTGTTTCCGGTTTGGCTACAGACTGACAAGGAGAAAGTATGTGTTAATTGGAAAAACATAACTCTTTCTTTCTCTTCCACCTGGAGTTGGTATATGATGGAGTCATAAAATGCAAGGAGATATACAGATAGTTTGGGCCATGCAGCCGGTGGTGATCCTGCTATGACACCCAGCAAAGATGCCTGTGTTAGGTGGCAGATTTTGGGGGGCACTTGTTTCTCAAATAACTTGTATTTATCCTTGTATTGTTGTTATGTGCCATCAAGTTGCACCCAACTTACATCAAACCTTAATAGGGTTTTCTCTCTTCTGACTTTTATTGCATAATATATTCTCTTGGTTTACTCGTATTCCACCAAATTTCAAGGGACTTATGTTTGTTAACAAGCTCCACACTTTCCTTTCTTGATGCTTAACTGCATTTCTTGGATGGCTTGCTTTTTACTGGTTACCATGGGCTGCCATCTCTTTTTGCTAAGACGCAGAGTAGTAAGCAGTACCCTCCCCCCACATTACGATGTACGGTACCCCAGACCAGCTGCATTACTTTACTTCAGGAGGCAGAGACACTCTGAAGTGTCTCTCCCCATCTCTAGTTGCAAAAGTGCAATTATAAAGTATATAATAACTTTCTGCTCTTTCATGACATCCACGATCTTCTGCCTGAAGCTCTTGGATGTGACACAGTGCTTAAAACTGCAGTGCTGCGGTGAAGACTCTGCTCATGACTGGAGTCCGATCCTGGGCTCAGGTAGCCGGCTCAAGGTCAACTCAGTCCTCCATCCTTTCAGGGTTGGTATATGGAATATATATATTGCTGGGGAAGCAACGTGCAACCTGCATAATTAAACTGTAAACCACCCAGATAAAGCTTTAAGCACTATGGGGTAGTATATAAGCAGCACACTTTGCTTTGCCTCACTCAAGGTAGGGCTGTCCTGGCTCCAGGTATGCCCATCCGTAGGTTTGTGGCAGTGTTTAGAAATAAAACCACATAAGTGTAACCAGAATGTTTCTGTATTTCAAAAGCATGTGTGTGGCAGGGTCCTTCTCAAGCCAGCTGCATGTGTACAGCTGCAGCTGAGGGGAATTAAATTGAAAAGGTACAAGGTGAGGCATGGAAATCATGACGTGTGAAGCGAAACGGGAAGCCTCGGCTCTAGTGGGGAGTCGCCACAACGGCTACGAGGTGTTCCTGATTCTGTCATCAGGCCCTCAGCCTGCTTTTCCAAGGTAAATAGTCACATAGTAAGTGAGGGTCAGAAACTAATGTTCATCAGCAATACCATCATAATCCAAATGAAAGAGGCCGTGAATTGGGCATTCTAAGGATTTGACAATCCTTCATTCTTTTCATTTTCATTTCTAAGAATCATAGAATATTGAAGTTTGGAAGGGGCCTGTAAAGCCATCAGTTCCAACCCTCTGCTCAAGGCAGGAATACAAATTGAAGGATATCTGACAGATGGTTGTCCAATTTTCTCTGGAATGTCTCCAGCGTTGGTGCGCTCACCACCTCCCGAGGTCATGGGTTCCATTGTCGTACTGCTCTAACAGTTAAGATGTTTCAGCTGAAATCTGGCTTCCTGTCACTTGAGCCCATTATTACATGTCCTGCACTCTGAGGTGATTGAGAACAGATCCTGCCCCTCCTCTGTATGACAACCTTTCAAATATTTGAAAAGTATTATCATATCAGCCCTCTGTATTCTTTTCTCAAAGGCCCACCTTTCTCACTGTATTCCTGTTGCTTGTGCTTTCCTTCCCAATTTTTTGTGTGCATTTTTAAAAAATGTGTGCATTTTTCTAATGAGAAAGTTCTGTGATTTTTAAATTTTCTAAAATTCAGTGCTGATCAATTTCATATAATAAACATCGATTTTCTACCCTTTCTGCACCTCTTTCCCATTGACTAAAGCTTGTTTGAACACAATTTTCATTCATATGCATCTTAGTTGTGTGCACTTCTGCATCATACATGTCTGCATATGAAAATTTATCATTGAAATGTATCACAATCTTCAGCAATATGTGGATTTTACAGACAAGGTGTACTTTTAAAGTTAGGATAACATTCTGCAATGCAGAGGATCATCCGACCATTTCTCTGTTAAGCATCACTTTAGCATCTTCCTGTATTCGTTTGTTTCAAAGGTAACTTAGTCAGGTTCTGTAAGTTTGTACTTTTATTTGCCTTTTTAAAACAAGAATTTTTCACCATTTGCAAATTTCTTTAGATTTGGGATAGAAAATTTCAAAGAAAAGGAAAAAGAAAAGAATCTGAATACAGGAGAAACTGAACCTGATACATTTTTCTATCCAGATCCAGGATTGTTAGCACTCAGTTCCTAAATGTTTGAACTTTTGAAGATGCTTTTCAATTGCTAGTTTTAAAGAAAATCTCAGTTTCTTTAACTATAACATTATTATTGGGTGTTTTTTCCTGTAATGTGTGCACTTTCTGCTAATACATTCATTTCAGTATGGATTTTTTAAAAAAATTAGAGGATGTCATTCCAAAATTTTGAGAAGTATACAGCATTTGAAGGATAGTAAGTTTAGGTCAATGCATAGTTTCAAAAGTACAAAATCATGTTAAGTTCATATTGAATTGTGAACCCAACAGATTTCTTCTCTTTCTGTTGTGAAAAGCTATCATTGTGTACAGATCGATGAGGAAAGAGAAATAGGTGAATTAAATAGGCATACTGTACCAGGTTAGCAGCTTTCTGTGTCTTGAGATTTCAGCCCAAAATCTGAGAAAAAAAGGTGGGCCGTGATGTAATAATTGCAGAATAAAAGATGTGCATATGCATGACTTAGACAGTGCACATTTCCTGCATTACCTCCTGAATAAATGTTATGTGCATAATGCACATGATGATACCTTCATACTGAGCAAATGAGCCCTGATACCATTATAGAGTGGGATGGAGATGGGTGTACAGGTATTAAAGCCACCAAATACAGTACAATAAAATCAAACGTCCTTTTCCTCCAATACTGCTCAGATTGAGATTTTTCTCTGTACCTGGAGACATGTTGACATTTTTGCAGCAGGTCGTGGTAAGGGTAAGGCTCCAGCTGGCGAAAGGATCTGGAAACCCAGCATGATCAAGAACAGTAGAGGGAGTAGAGTACATCTAGCCCAAAGAAGAGAACATTGAGAGGTGATATGATAGCCGTCTTCCTGTATTTGAAGGGCTGTTACGTGGAAGATGGACCAAACTGTGGCTCCAGAGGGCAGAAGTTGAACCAATAGATTAAAATCGCAAGAGATGAGATTCTGACTAAACATTAGGAAGAATGTCTGGACTGTAAGAGCTGTTCAGTGGTGGCACAGACTATCTGCGAAGGTGGTGTACTCCCCTTCATTTGAGAGATTTGAAAGAGGTTGGATGGCCTCCTGCAATAAAGCTGGAGACACCAGCACAGGCTGGGACTTGAACCCTGCAATAGTTCTCCTTCACCATCCATGGAGGCTGTACCGTCAGAACTATAAAAGTAACTGTAAAGTTGCAATTACATTGCAAAGGAGTTAAGTTATCCCTTGTTAAGTTGCAGAGTAACGCAGTGATACCTAGGCTATTAGGAAAAGAAAGAAAAGCGATTGCAAACCAGTTATTTGTAAATAACAACTTAGCTGTAACTATGTGCTTCCATCTTGTATGTGGTACTGTATATGCATGTATGAGCATGAGAGAGGGAGGAGGCCAACACTGCCTGTAAAATAGCTTTTCTTTAATGGCACGATCTTCCTCTGTTTGGATAAAGAGTAAATGCCTTGTGAAATGGCATGTTTTGTCTTTACAGCCCCCAAACCTCATTCTTGGTTTTCACATTACCGCCTTTATTGGGTTCTCCTTTGGAAAAGGTTGCCCTCAAGTGCTGACTTAGATAGTGATCTGTACAAAACCAGCATCTCTTGGCTCTGCATGTGGAACCCTATAGCGCTCGTAAGCATGTGTAGCCATTTTCCACGTTAGCCCTCCAGGGCAATTTTTTGGATGTCTCGTAGATATTTCTCTCTCTCTTTCTCTCTCCTCTATCACTTTAAAAGAGAAGAGGTGTGAGAGAGGGAACACAACTCTCTTCCACGGACTTCTGCCAGAAACTTTCTCTCTTCTTCCTCCCTGCTTTTTAAAAGATTCCCTCCTTACTTTTACAGTTCAAGGAAGATGCAGCTAAGCTTCCTGGTCTGTAGAATTTTATGGAGTGGATAGATTTTCCCACCCCATGCAGCCTCAGTGATGGAGTGGACTTAGAACTGTCGGGTCAAAGCACTCGGACTCTTTAATTTGAAAGGATAATTACATCATCTGCAAAATATCCTTGGGCTGCCTTCTCTGTCTCCTCTGCACTTAGTTTTAATCCTCAAAGTAGCTGGCATGTGTGTGTAAAATGGTTTTTCCTAGTGGCAAAATATCATTTTGGAAACGGAAAGTATTTTGAAATGGCTTGGACCCAAATGAGTTATTGTGACCCATTAACTGTACAAAAGGCCTACTTGCGCAGATGAAAATAATAGATGTTCCGGAAAATTGATTATGTTGGTTTTCAGGAGCATTAGGGAACATACTTTACCCACTTCTGTTATTATGGGTCAGCTTCTTCGAAAGAAGAGAGAATACTGGGAATTTCATGGATATCTTGTAAAGACTGTTCTCACACGTAATTTGTCTGTGACAGTTCTGTCTTGTTCTTCCTCGTATATGACTTCTCCTTCCATGACAGGAAGGGATTTAGCTTGGGGGTAGAGCACCTTCTTGAAATGCAGAAGGCCTCAGATTCAATTTCCAGCATCATTCCTACTGGAAAACGTGGAGACGTTGGCTGCCAGTCACTAGGATGCGTGGATGACGGTACAACTCAACATAAGGAAATTTCCTTTGTTGTGTCTCTTACCCTGGATACAGCCCTGTGAGGTGGTCTTTAATGAGAAAGAGTCTTGGGTCTCTCTCCTTCCAGTCTGATGTTCTAACCACATGGGCTCTCTTAGCATCAGCTTCCCCTAAATCTTGCAGCCCTGAGCCAGCTCCCCACTTTGCCCTTTCCTCTCCTTCGCCAGCAGAGTGCCAAACTTTTTTCTGTCAGCTCCCACCCAAATAAGGAGGTTGTGTCTGGGGCTCAGTACCTACTGCCACCAGTGGCCATGAAATAAACCATTTTAGCTTATTCAACCTCATTTTCTAAAACAGAGGCTGATGTGTATCTTTGGGGGAAGTAATAGGGTTCCTTCCAGCGCTGCAGTTCTGAGATCACTAGTAGCTGCCCATAATCAATGCCCATTGAGACATCTTTTCCTTTCTCCACCTTGAGTTTTTATTTAGCCCTATATGTGAATGGGGTCACGAAGAGTCGGACACCACTTAACGACTAAACAACAACAATATGTGAATAGCACTGCTCTGTGTTCTAAAACAGCCATTCTTAATGGCGGGAGGGGGGCGGCACATGGCCCCTGACACATTTGACAGGGGCCACAGACTGGAAACAATTTTTTACACACCTTATAAGGTTCGTAATGCAACCTACACAATCCTGATTCAGCTTATGTGGCCCAAAAAAGGATGAGAATGGCTGTTCTAAAAGATAAGAGAAAGAAGCCAAGAAAGCTGGGTTTTTTTGTTTCTTTTGTTTAAAAACAATTTAGCCTGCTTACTCATCTGGTAATGCCAAGCTGAGTTGGATTTTTCTTGGTCCAAATTGCTAGAGACTGCAGGGAAGATTTGCCATAATCTTCTGAGAAGCTCTTCTGTTGTGGGTTGACGTATTATTATTCTAAACCTTGACTCTGGTGACAGGGAAAGTACTTAACCTCCAGGCTTCCTGAGGCTTCCTCATCCTTTTTATAGGATGCTTGATGCTGGTGTTTGAGTGATTTCATTGCCAACTCCCCTGTTGTTTTTTTTAACAGCTCACTGTCCAATTTTGCTTTTGAGCCAGCCAGACTTTTCAGTGGTGCGGCTGCAGCGCCCTGCCTTAAAGGCTGCGTTCCAAACATCGTTGTTTCAGAAATCGGTGGTTGATGAGTGAAAATTGACCTACTGAGCCACCTTAAACCCAGGAGGAAAGAAACAGACTTTAGGTAGTGGGGACACCAACATTTGCAGTGGTGTCTCTGTATAGTGGCTTTCACATTTGGAAATGGGATGCAGAATTATTTCAAAACCATCGCCTGAGCTTGTTTTGAAGGCCTATAAATGTTTTCTCTTTTTTATGTCTGTCTCTTTAATCCATTGAAGCTTCCCTTTCCCTCTCTTTACAAATGTTTTCTTAGATATGATAGAAAGAACTGCTGGGTAGCTCAGTGATTTAGGTATTTGGCTGCGGAGCCAGAGATTGGGAGTTCAATTCCCCACTGTGCCACTTTGACAGGGGCTGGACTTGATGATCCATAGGATCCCTTCCAGCTCTGCTGTTCTAAGATTAAAGCAGATGCTCCTGACTATGGATAGGCAACATCAGTTTTTCCCTTCATGCTTTTTTCTGTTTAAATCAAACTTTAAATCAAATCAAACCATTAGGAGTTGTGCAGAGCTCTGTGACAATGAGATGTTTTTAGTAATTAAGGGATCCCCTCTTCTAATGACATGCTATCTGTAATATATAGCTTGCCTCAGCAACAGTGACTTTCCCAAGCTAACACTGCCTACGCTTGATCCATTAGCTGTCCTTAAGTGTTGCTTTAAACAAATAATAATATGAAATCCAGAATTCGTCCAAGACATTTTGCTGCTTGATACACAGGCCAAGAAGGCACTTCCCATTCTGTAGTAGATGATTCAAGTCCACTTATCTGTATGACTGGACATCCTTTCGAGTGAAGGCTGCTTTAAAAAAGGAGTTGTCTGGCAGCTCTTCAAATGGAGGACTGCCCTTCATAAAAGAGCATCTTAGGTCATCCTAGTAGGTGAACAGGAACTTGGAATAAGCAGTCCTTGGATTTGATTTGGCTGTGGCTCTTACAGGATTTCTCCCTACCCCATAGACCAGTGGTTCCCACCCTTTGGTCCCCAGATATTCTTGGACTAAAACTTCCAGAAGCCTTCCCCACTAGCTGGGCTGGCCAGGATTTCTGGGAGTTGCAGTCCAAGAACATCTGGGGACCCATGGTTGGGAACCACTGCCCTAGACAGTGCTGCACTCTGCACTTCCACTTTTTTGCTCACAGCTGAGAAGCAGTGACTGTGCATTGCTTCTAAAAGGGGAACCTTTACTGCACAGTATTCTTCTACATATACCTGCAGAGCGGACCCCACCATGGAAGAGGTGGCCCGCTTTGCCGACCCCTCCTCCCACTGTGTGCTGAGGGTAGTTGTGCATGAAATTGGTCTCTTTGCAAATCACAGGTCTTGACCTAGATCAAAAGGAAAAGTCGAGGCTTTGCATCACTCACCTGTATGCTTCAGCAAATGATTTTTCTCACTTAGTGGGGGAAGAACAACACAAGGCTTAAGCAGTGAACATCTGACCCTTGATATGTAGTCATTTCATCATCTGGAAGGTATTTTTACATCACTCCTTTGGAGCAGGGAGGCAGTTAGGAATAAAGGGATTTTCTAAAAAAAAAATCCCGTTGTCGGTGATAGGAAAGGTGGTAGTGGGAGCAGATTTAGCAAAGCGATCACAGCTTTAAAGATTCTTGATCCTGCCAGTCATCCATTATTTCCTACCTAAGCTTCAAGTGTAGTTACGCCCTTACTTTTTTGTAACTTTGAAAGAAAGAAAAAAGCAGATGACAAAAATTCGTCTTTTTCAACAAAACCAAGAATCCTGTGGGTCACCTTGAAGGCTTCATAATATTATTATGGTCAGTTTTGTCCACTATGGCCCCGTTTCCCAGAGGCGTTAAAAAAAAAAAGATATGAAGTATTATTAATCATCAGCACTTGACAGTCAAGACAGATTTGTGACAGTGGTGAGTGATTTCAACACACTGCTCCTCCTTTTGTCTCCCCCTGTTTTATCTGTATTCTTTCACTCCTTGGTGACAAGGCATAGTTACCAAAAAATGTCACCACTAATTCAACATGTCTTGTGGCTTATCTGATGAGTGATGATGATGATACCAGGGGTGTCTCCCAGTCTCTGAATAAATGCCTGTAGACTTCTCAAAACGTACACCAAGATTTTGCCAAGATTCCAAAATCGGTTGGTGAGGCTAATTGGTTGAATGTATTAATGTCTCCCTGTCTGTCTTCCTTTTGTCTCTCCCTACTTTTAAATAAGTTTTTAAAAAATGAACAGAACAAGTCACAATTCTTTGTGAAAGAGGTGGAAAGAATCCAGATCAAAGATTGGAAACTTTGCAGTTTTAGGATGACAGTACCCCTGAATGCACAGCGAGTGTGGCTGATGGTCAGTTTTAATTCGGGAAGGGGTGGGTTCTGAAAGTTTTCATCCAAATAAATTAATTTTTCTGAGGCTTGGGGTGGATTCTGAGAGTTTGCCTCAATTCCCCCCCCCCTTTAAGGTTTGACTCCAAAACAATACTTGTTTCAGATGCGTTTAACAATAAATTCTAGGACAATAGGCTTGGTCTCTTTTAAATTTTCGTTACTGTGTAAAGTGTCTCGTACATCAGTTGTGTTCACATGGATGTGAAAAACATCTCTGTGTTTTTCCCAACCTTGGGTCCCCAGATGTATTTGGACAACAACTCTCAGAAATCCTGGCTAGCACAGCTAGAGGTAAAGGCTTCTGGGAGTTTTAGTCCAAAAAAATCTGGGGATGTAAGATTGGGAACCACTGTTGTAGTTGATCACAAGCTGAATAAAAGCCGTCCGTGTGATGCAGCTACTTAAAGGGCTAATGCAATCGTAATACTGAAGGAACGGATTTATAGTGTCTTGATCACAAAGGGTAATTCTTCTGTTGATCGAGCATCATCCAGCATATGTTTCAGGTGCTTTCTTTCTCAGTTCACAAAAGGCATTGACTACTTTGAGCAGATCTCAAACTAGTCAATGCCCTTTGTGGGCGTTGGGGTAACTCAAAGTTTTGTTTAGCACAAGCCTTTGTGGGTCTGCAACCCACTCCTTAAGATACATAGAGGGTAGCCTCAGTGGACAGACATTTATATAAATGGAGAAATGTTATTTATGACATGAAAGGTAAAAGAAATTTTAAAAGTCCTGCTTTATAACAGTTCTTACTGGTGGCCATTAAAGGTGATTAAACCCTGCCTTTATCTAAACAAGGAAAAGGGAAGGATGTTGACCATGGGGTGAGGTTCTGGTTGGCTGTTGCCCCTCTCCAGGAGCTCTGGAAGTTTTCCCTGGCCAAAGTTAGAGGAAAAGAGGGAGGTGATGGCAGAATCTTACTACTGTAATTACAAATAAGATTAGATGCACAACTAGACTGCCTCCCTAAAAGTTGGCACAGCATCCTTAAAGTGATTTCCAAGTTAGGGGTGGGTGGGAATGTTTCTCTTTACTTTCAATGAGAATTTATAAAAATTGGCAAAGTTCTTCATATTTGGGAGTGAAAGAATTTAAGATTAAATATATCTGAATCTGAAACCAAAACTGATAGATTCTTCGGAGTAGGTCCAGAGTTTGGAGTGCTTGAATGTTTGGCTTTCAAACCCACAATAATTTGTTTTATTGTGGACTAAGGATACTAGGAAATAACCCAATGTTATGTAATGGATAGACTGTCGGACTAAGACTCCGGAGACCAGGGTTCACTTGGCCATGGAAACTCACTGGGGAACTGGTAAATAATAAATAATAATTGCATGTTGTCAAGTTGATTCTGTCTTATGGGGATCTTTTTCAGGGTGGTCTAGGTAGAGAATACACAGAATTGATTTACCATTCCCTTCTTCTGGGGCCTTTCTGGGACTGTGCAGCTTGCCCAAGGCCACACAGGCTGGCTCCCTTCACAGGAGGCAAAGTGGAGACTTGAACTCCCAACCTCTGGCTCCACAGCCAGAAATCTAAACCACTGAGCTCTCCAGCCAGTGAAGAAGAATAAAGTCACACAAAAAAATCAATTGAAGGAACTTAAAGTTGCACACCACACATTCACCCCATTCTTTACTAAAAGGGTGGGAATGGAACAGCAATAATACATAATTCCAGATATGTAAATTCTGCTTTGTAACAAAAGAGCAAATAATGTATAACAACAAAATCTAAGGAGGATTTCAGAGGAGGAACATCTTGGAAGAATTCCTAGTGAAGGAAGCTAATCAAAAAGAAGGATGTTAGACAATGGACCAATTTTGCAAGGTGGAAGTACTGCGTTTTCTTATATAAGATGGACATTTACCATTACACCATCTCTGTGTATATGCATATATGGACATAGCAACGTTATTGATAAGTAGTCATAGTTTTCACCATGTTTTTGGAATCCTTTGCAGATTTTTTTTTTAATCTGGCTCTCCAATGTATCTAAACATCTGCATTTCTACATAGCAAAGTATTATGGGGTGACATCTGATACATTCAAGTGAGCATTTTAGGTTTTGAATTCAGCACAGGCAGTGTTGACGCTCTTTCTTCTTGCTTTAAGAGTATGCCAAATCCCTACCCCTTACTTAACTTGCACCCAATAACATTTTAATCAATGTCTTAAAAACTTGGGGTGTATTTTTCATCCTGTGTGTGGCATGCCGAGGAATTGAATGTTTTACTTTGTTGGGCCTTTTTGTTTTGTTCCAAATGTTTGTGTTTTGAACGTTACTCTAGCAATTTGAATTCTGCTGTCTTTGATGTTTTTGGATATTTGTCCATAACAAAATTAAACACCAGTGGAGAGATAGAGGGCCAGCCCTCTTTTGGGCCAAGAATTGTCAGCCACATCAGCAGCTTTTGGGTGAAAAGTCAGCAAAAGGTGAATTATTAATTTACTGTTAACTGCCAGAAGAGAGCAAAGGGCCTTAACAGATTCCCCCCCCCCTTTTTTTTTTTGGGCGTGAAACTAGGCATTGGGCATCTTTTGCTGCTCCACCTTAGGTAGCAAAATATCTTGGCAGCCCTAGAGAGAAGAGAACTGGTAGGAACTTTTTGACATAGATAAAGCACTGTGCATTCTTCCCTCCTGCAGTCCTTATGAGAAGAGTCCTATAATGTAGGTGAGGAATTTCTACCCCTACCCTGCCGCTGGAAGGACTGAAGCTTAAAAACCCATAGACGTGGAATGTCCCTTAAGCCTGCTGTGTAATGGCACTGACTTAATCTGTTTCACCCTTATGCGAGAATATCCACATCAGGTATAATCCTACAAAACATTTTACTATCTGCTGACGTGCATCATTGCTGGAATCTATTGACCCCGCCACCAAGACACACGCTCCAGCCTGAACAGAAAAGAAGGGCTAACTTTTAGAAAGACTCCCTCCTTTGATTGCCCTAGAAGTAGTTATATAATCTTAGAACTACAGAGCTGGAAGGGACCCTGTGGATCATCAACTCCAGCCCCTGTCCAGGAGGAACAGTGAGGAATCAAACTCCCAACCTCTGGCTCCGCAGCCAGAGACCTAAACCATTGAGCTATAATTATGAGGTTACCTGATTTCCAACCTCTGAGTAATGCTACCCAGTTTGGCTTCTGTTCACTTACATTGATTACCACCCCCCTCCAAACTTGGTACATCAGTTTTGCTAGTTATACCCTGTTGTTTTTGATTCCTACTAAGTAAAGGAACTTGTCTGTTCCATGTAGAATTAGGAGCCGATCTGACTAATTTCTGAAGTTTAGAATTTCAGAGATTAGGGGATGGGGTAGCTACTGTTTGTTTCTGTTTGGACCTATATATCACCTCACTGACCCTAACATCTAATAACAATCTGATTTATGCTTAACTGGGATTAAGTTCACAAAACACAGTGAGATTTACTTTTGAGTAGATATCAAGTAAAAACAAAATAAAAATAAAAAATAAGACAAAAATATTGTGGTGCCTTAAAGACTAACTGCTGTATTTTAATATGCGCTTTTGAAGACAAGACCACTTCCTCAGACAGGTAGATTAGTGGATGCTAGGATTCTATTGTAAAAATGCAGGCTTTCAGTCTTAGTAGTTTTCTCCCTCTCCGTGTGTTTCCTTTGGTTAATAAATCTAGCCCGATAAAGAGTTCTGGAGAGCCCTAAAACTTGTGACTTTGGGTTGGTCCTATTTAAAGGTATTGTTTGAGTGTGTATTTTGGATATTTTTTCTAGTGAACTAACATGGTTTACTCTCTTGGTTTTCAGAGCAGACCTGTAAATGAATGTTCACTCTGTTTCTGTCAGCGCTAAATGCATGCTTTCTGAATAGGCCACTGTCTGAAATCCAGACTGTGTTTGGTCCCTTCTCATCAAGATGCTTCTCTTACTCTTTTTGCGTGTTAGAAGAACTTTGTATAACTCTGAAGCTTACACAGGCTTCTTATACTGGCTGGCATAAATTTGATAAAAGATGTGCTGCAAACATGGAGAAATCTCTTAAGTGTTAAGTGACCTTGTCATTCTCTACCTCCCCATGCCGTTTTCCAAAGAGTTGCCCCAATATCTATTTATTTTATTGGTTATATTTATACCCACTTTTCTTCCAGTGAAGTCAAGGGAATATACTAGGCTGTTCCCATCTCTCTTTTGTTGTTCTTATTATGTTCCACTCCTGATTTATGGTGACCCTATGAATGTGTAACCTCCAAAATGTCCTGTCTTCAATAGCTGTGCTCCGTTCTTGCAAACTCCTTTATGGAGTCAATCCTTCTCACATTTGGCTTTCTTCTTCAACTTTTCCCGGCATCATTGTCCTATCCTGCACGCCTTGTCTTCTCCTGTTGTGCCCGAAGAACGACAGCCTCAGTTTCATCATTTTATTTCTCCTAGAGAGAGTTCAGACTTGATTTGATCTGGGACCCACTTCTTTGACTTTCTGGCAACAGGGTATCTCTCCTCCAGCACCACATTTCAAATGGATCAAATTTTCTTCACTGTCTGGCTTTCACATCTGTACATAGGGGTCAGGAATACAATAGCGAGGGTGATTTTGGTCTCTCTTTTTTCCTCGCTGTAACCTTTTAAGACGAGGCACAAGTGACTCACCTAAAGTCGGCTTCTCAGCTCCATGTGGGTCAAAATCCAGATCTTTCAAATCTCAAGTCAACTACTCTAACCCTAAAACCATGTTGGCTCTCAAAAATTTCACCTGAAGTAACATCAGAGGCAAGAGGTTGGAGTCCTGCAAAAACAACGGTGAACAAGTTCGTGGGAATGTTCAACTATTTACTTACTTATTTGCTCTGTTTATTTTTAAGTAAAAATAGTTAAAATGACATGAATAGGTTTGGTTACATTTCTGGAATGAAGCAGGGCTTATCATTCCCTGCTCCTCTTCCCTTTTTTGAACTTCAGCTGCATTTCTTACCATTTTTTAATATTTTGGAGCAGTTAAAAACCTTTGATGCTTTGTTTTGACACATCTGCCGCGCTGGCTGTTCAGAGAGAAGAGACATAAGGGAAAGCTTCTGTGGTTTGCTCCAAGTTTACCATGTTGACAGTTGTTGTTTTTGTTGTTTTCTCTGTATTATACAGTGCCTCCTCTCTTGCACTCTTGCTCTTTCTCTGTAATACATAACCTATATGATTTTTTTCCCTTTCTTCTTTCTTCTTCCATCTTTTCCCAAGGAATCTGAAGAGGAAAGTTCAAAGCAGTATGTCCTGACAGTGTTCTGTACAAACACTCACTTTCTCTGTTTACATTGCAGGCATGGTTTCACTTTTTAAAATAATACATTAAAAGAAGGGGAGGGGAAGACTTCCTAAAGCCTATTCAGAAAACAGTATTTTTGCTCAAAGGGGGGAAATGGACCCTATATTAAAATTGAATCTAATTGGAGGGGGGCGTTTTAGCTTCTGAGGAAAAAGACAACTTAAGATATTTATAAAGTGACAGATGGTATGGGGAGGAAGAAAGAAAACGTTTATAAAATTATGGATGGCATTGGGGGACACAGAAATCTAAATCTATCCGCTGTTTCAAAATAGAGGGAACCTGCTGAATAAAGGGGAACATATTCCCACATATTACATAGATCACCTCATTTGCAATTTCAGTTGATTCAGTGAGTTGATTCTTGCTGAAGCTAGCAATTGAACTTAGACCTGAGAAATTATTGAGGGTCAAACTGGAACTTCCAGTCACTCGTTTAAAGCTGATTGTCTGTAGCTCTGCATTCTGTGCACTGAAGCAATGGAACTCACTGCCACTAGGTGTAGTTAGGCTGACCACCAGTTTAGATGGCTCTCTGAAAGAATGAAGGGAGTGGAGAAGGGTTGGTTTGTCCTGAGCTGAAGGCCCCCCTCCATTCCATGTGCAAAAGTTGACTAGACTGGCAATTGATTTTTCTTCAACGCTGGGGATGAGGAAGCATCCACAATCACACCTGAAGGTGGCAGGTTAGCCGGGATAGGACAAGCTGAGTGGCATTCATCTCCCTCCTCCGACACCTTGTTCTCACTACCCAGCTTGTCCCCTCTGAAACCCCTGCTTCACTCTGTACAAAGATAGAACTGGCCCTTCAAACGCTGAGGACACACCAGAAGAGAGGGGATGAAATCTTTTTATGCAGTTCTCTGGCCAGTCACTTTGCTAGCCTGGAACGCTTGATCCAGTCCTGAAAGGACTTTCTAAACGGCAAGAATCCAACTCCCAAACTGAATGGTGAAGGCTGCAATCAGATACTCATATGAGTAAGAGAAGCCTTCTGAGCCAGGAAGGTTTTACTTTTAAGGAAAGGAGACCAAAATCGGGTGGCACATTCCTTTCTTATTTGATTCTCCCACAGGGACTAATCCAGAATGTCATCCTTTGTCTACTTATTCAGAAGTAAGCCCCGTAGAACTCTTGCGGACAAGTAGGAACTGACTTTCCACTGAAATCAGCAAGCATTGAATCCCCATCTGATCTCAGACTGCAGTTCCAGCTCCTAACAGAGGTGCTGCGTATAGACTTTGGAGTTCTGGAGGACCCTTGAGGTATCTGATGAAATGGCTTATAGTCCACAAAAGCTCATGCCTTTAAAGAGGGTTAGTCTTCAGGATGAGGCAGGCTGACTGGTCCATTAAGGAAAAGAGGGTGTATTTTTCTGTTCCTCAGCTAAGTAGTAGAGTGAATAAATGGGGCAAGGTGGGGGAGCGTCTGAATGAATGCCTGTTTGCCTGAGTGTCTATGCACAAGTGTGTATGAATAACCGCTTTCACCTCTCCTTTTGCGCATTACCAGGGGCTTCACCCACCCACCCCCAACTTTGGGCTACTGTGCCTTCTTCCCCTTCCAAACACCATGGATACCAGCTTCTGCTCTAACACAGCTGTTTTTTGGGGAATCCAGAAGGCTTAACTGTGGCAGAATTGTGGCCCTGGTTTTTAATGATCTTTGCATCCTTATGGAGAGGTGGCTTTTTAACAAAGTTCTTTTTTTTTTTTTTGGTCCATGTGCCTTTAAAGAAGTCCCATTTGGCTCATCCTATTGTTTTTTAAACTATTTATCAAAGTAGAGCAGAATACTAAAATTTAAGTAACTGAGTGGGGTGCCGGTATTACTGTCCTAATGAGAAGCAATTTTAATTGTTCCAGTCTTTTGAGATTGAAGAGGGCCCATGATTCAACTATTTTAAAACTTCTTGTTATCTTTTAAATATGTTTTTCAAAATTATCCCAAAACAACTAAACTCCTATCTATCTGAATAGTTTTCTTTCTGCTAAAATAATGAAAGGGGGAGGCAGAACAATTCCATGTTTTCTGTTGTAAAAGGAGTCAGTTCCAGTTTAAATACAGTTATATGTGTTTTTTTACAATTTATTTACAGAGTTATAGGACTAAACTTTATGTTTGAGAGACCAGGGGGAATAAAGCAGCTGGAGTCTCAAGCAGGGGTGCAAAATATGAAATTCTAGGCTGCAGTCCTAGAAGGCTTACGAGGGAGTAAGCTGCATTAGGCCCAGTAAGGCTTGCTTGTCCATAATAATATATGGTTGTCCATAATCTGTGCATAAGATTGCAATAAAAATCTGCACATTTACCCAGATGTAATCTCCACTGGATACAGTGTGATTTAATTCTGAGTAAGCAACCAGGAGGAGAGATTGCATGGCTGTGGTTCTATGTGGCTTTGACTGAGGGCAAATCAAGACTGAGCGTGATGGAATTTACTTCTGAATAAACCCTACATAAGATTGGGCTGCAGTAGTATTATATGTGTGATGTTCTGTTCAGCAAAATGTAGATACCTACATATTAGATGGATCGCCTTCCAAGATATAATCTATTAAGAAGCAAGCCTTCTTGCATTTAGTGGGGCTTGCTTTTAAGTAAACAAGCAGAAGGAGGAGACTGTAAACTGTTTCTGGATTTCAGCATAATCCTCTCCATTTCCTTAGGTGCCCCAAGACTCATGCCTTGCCAGAATTTCCATCAAAAGAAATGGATGCTGGGGTGGGGGTGGGGTGGGGAGACCTGATAAATAGTACCTCTGCAGGACAAACAATTAGACCCGTGGGAATGGGTGGAGAGGGCTTGTGATACTCTGCCAAACCTGAGCATTTTTAGCTTGAAGACATGTGTGATTGAGAGAGAGAGAGAGAGAGAGAGAGATTTTAGCTTGAAGACATGTGTGTGTTTGTGAGATATATATATGTGTGTGTGTGTGTGTGTGTGTGTGTGTACATACATACACACACACACACACACACCCTTGTCAAGCTAATGGGACTTACGTGTGAGTACACATGGAGAGGATTACACTTGTAAGGTCCCATGTTGATGAGAAAAGTTAAGCATCTCACATTTATGAGAGGCAAGAGTGCTTAATTTGGGCTGGTTCATACCCTGAGGGTTTTTTAAAAAAGCAAATAAATAAATTCCACATCTCAAAGGAGTTTGAGCTTTAAAAAGATGTAGCAACTTAACATTAATTTGCATGGCATTTTTTTGCCAGTTTGGACGGGCAAAAGAAAAAAGTTTGGGTTTGATTTAAGTACTCTTTAAAGAAAAACACAACGGCCACCTTGAGGATCAGCTCTGTTTTCCCTGCTGCATTTTGCCGCCTTAATCAGAAGGTAAGAGCAGAGGGACAGCTGTCTTGTTGTGGCCTGTAATCCTTCTTTCAAAACTCTGTACAGTGTTTGGATTCTTTTGTTTTGGGGTGGAGGGGGGGATGCGCACTGGGCCATGCCTGGATATGTGTCCGACTGTCTCTCTTTTGCCCTTGATGGCTGCTCAAAAAAAACCCCTAATCAAATAATCGCAGAAATCTTTTTCAGATGTTTGGGAATAAATCACTGGGAATTTAATTAATTGTTTCACCTTTCTCCGGTCATTCCTTGTTTCCGGACCTTTCCCCATTTACTACCAAAAGTTGGATCTGCAGGAGAAAACTGGTTTACTCAGCTTCTAAAGGTGTGAGGTCTGGAAAAGTTACACACATACACACACCTCCAAAAGTGTGGAGCGACGCATAGAGGTACCTTTGGGGTTTCTTTCTCGGAGGGGTTAGAGAAGAGGGGCACAGAGGCTACTTTTTCTCTTTCCAGACCCTCCCCCCTTTGGGTAGCCCAAACGCCTCCCCCACCATGTGGGCTGTTTAGGAGGGGCAGAATCTGAACGTTTTTTGGAAAGTGATATCTGAAATTCTTTTGAAGAAGGGCCCTGTGCTACTAGGAAGCTGATTGCATTGTTCCCCTTTGCTCCCAACGAACATGGTTGGCACAGCCTCCAACAATTTACCTGGAAGTAAATGCCTCTAAAAGGAAAAGGTGGCAAGAAATCCAAGCCCTTTTGGTTCTTTTTACACGGAAGCAGGCTGCAGAGCCTAAGTGGGTCATCCTTGCAAACAGTGGTGCTGTAAGGACCTGGATCCTGTTGGCCTGGCTTCGCCACCCCTTGGTAAGACACTCAGGGAACAACCACATAGCCTTTATTTATAGCCTTCTCTAGGAGATGGTTAAAATTTCCCTCTTTCCAGGAATCCCAGGGACATTTAGTGTGTGAACTTACTCTAGAGTAAGATCCTTTAAACAATGAGTCGGAGTGTTGTACTTTTGGCGTTGTCCAACGCATCTCGGAGGGGTTCGCCCACGGTTACAGGCGAACCGCGATCCTAAACGCATTTTCCTTCGCAAGTCCCAAGATAACTTTCTGGGAATGATGTGGCTACAGGTGGGGGCGAGGAGCAATTTAAAACTAGCAAGCCTCCCATTTATTCTCCTGACTCAACCAACGCCCTGCATCGCTGATCCGCGAGGACCCTCGTCCTAGCCAGCGTTGATTTCGAGCAAAGCCTGGAAACGTTACTTCCTTGTTCTTTTTCCTTTCCGACGTGGTGCGTTCCCACAGTCCCCGGTAGCTGGCGATTCTGGGAATGGTGGTGCCCAAAAACCAGGCATTTCCCAGGTGCGCGCGTGCAAAAGTAAAAACGAGGAATGGAAGAGCTACAGAAATATTTCTAATTCATGAATTTAATGTGTTAGGAAGAACACGCCGCTGTCTCTGTCTTTAGGAGTTAAACTCCATTAGGTATTTTCCATAAGGCTTTCCTTTTTTTTTTGGTGATCTCCTACTTCCGTTGGAAAATGAGGGGTGTGATGACGTTTCACGCTATATATATATATATATTGGAAACGTGATGTGGTCTTTTGTGGTATAATAAGTCCGTTCCTCAGTTTCCCCAAGCGGTTCAGAGCCCCGCCTTGCTTTGGACTATCACAAAACTGGAGGGACAGCCAGATGGCTTCAAAACAACCCGCCTCCTTCTGTCAGCAGCGTGACCTGCTTAATCGGGCCCATTGGTTAGAAACTGTAAGCACCTCGGGGCAGGAGTTGATGATTTTGGCTTCGGGTGCTTTTATTTGGTGTTTCTAGGCACCGTTTGCGTCTAAGCTTGGACTTCCGGGTGGAAAGGGGTTTTGAAAGACCAGATCTGTCGAAGATCTTAAGACAAGTTCTTTAATCAGAAAAAAAGCAAATAATTTTAAAAGTAGATAGATTATAGAAGGGGGTGAATAAAACTAAGTCCGTTCCCCCCCCCCTAAATTGTAAATGATCCGTTTAGTTTTTATAAAACATTAAAGTTATAAAAACTTCCCGCACCCCAAATCACTCGCAATGGATGTTCTTCTGCAAGCAAATTTCACCTGAAACTTCCTCGAATCAAAATTTGGCCTTACCCAGAACGGGATGATTAAAAAAACAAAACAAAAACCTTAAATTGTCGGAGAGGGGAGGAAATAACATTAAATTCATACAGGCAAACGCAAGAGTTTCATAGACAGAACCTTGGAAACTATTTGATGGTACCAGGCCATTAAAAAAAAAATTAAACTTCCGATACCAGAAAACTACGCAAAATAAAAGTGCAATCCTAGCTCTGTGTAACTACTACGAAATAAGTCCCACGGTGTGTTCATGGACTTTTAAAGTCTAATATAGGATTGAAATCCACTACTGCCAATCCGGATGGGCTTACTCAAAAGTAAGCCACATTTCATGCAAAGAAACAACCCCCCCCCAAAAAAAAACACACCTTTTCTCCCAGTTAGTGCCTAACACAGTATCCTAAATTCAACCATCACTATTTATTTGGATCCCCCCTGAAAGCGGGTGGGTTCTTGCATTCAAGACACGTGTTGGGCATTTCCGCACAACGAAAATATACTTCGATTTTACTGGGCGGTGGGAGAAGGGAGACCTTCTCTCCCTTTTATATCCAAATTGATTATTCCTAGGCAGCACACCCCAAACCACATTTTAGAGGAATATATTCCCGCATCTCTTGCCTTCCTTTCAACCCTCGTATAAGCAACAGGTAACAACCTAACTTTATGCTATGGAGTTTTCCTCTAAAATGATTTTTACAGGAATTCTTACCACCGCCAAATTTCTCCTCTTCTTCTTTTTTCCCCCCCCTTCCTCGTCCTTTTCCATTCTTCCTTCCTTCCCCTCCAGGATCAATCTCCAGACAGCTTCGGATTATATACATAAATATATTTAAGGTCTGGGGCGAAATGGTTCATTAAGAGACTGACCTGAGTTTACGTCCCCCCCTCCCTTCCAGATTTCCTTCTGTTCCCAATTTCTGCACCACGTGACGGTGGGAGTGCGTTGAGGGGGTTTAAATTCACTGGGGGGGCTTAGTTTTTAGAAGGGGGGGAATCTTGTCCCATAAAGAACAGTTGGGATTTTTTTAAAATATCATTGTCTTTGAGGCAAGGTTCACACAAAATAAGAGTTCTTGTATCTCTCCCCCCCTCCCGTTTTTTTGTGGAGGTGAAAAGAAGTTTCACTCTCTTTGGAATTGACTTAGGAAAAGCTGAGGTAAGAGAAATGCTCCATTTCTTATTATATGCACTAAGAATGTTGACGGGATCAACAGTAACAAAGCAAGAGAATAGGGAACTGTGAATTATTTAATTTACATTTTTTTTAAAAAAAAAAGAACGTCACTGCTTTCTCATCTGTGTACCGCAACACTTTGTGATTTTGTGTTGGTAAAGAACTATGGTGCAGTAACCAACCTGTTACCTTCCCGGACTGTCATCTTTTCAGTCTTATAAAGCTAGAGATCAACGGGATACCTGTGATGTCTCAGTGGTATGTTATGCGAAGACAGGATACCAGCCACAGTCCATTCAAGTCCGTGTGGAAGGTCCCCTTGATTTTTGGGGAGGGGGGGGAGAGATGGTGCCTCTGCTATTTTCCACCCCTAAGCGAACAGGTTTCTCTGCTTTCCGTGTAAACATCGTCTCGACGGTTCCCATGATCTGTATGGATATAATACGTAGCTGTCTGAGGTTAAGCTTTAGAAACTAATCATTGTGAATGTAGCTAAAGAGGTCAGGCAGTTTGAAAACCAATTTATTTATGTATTTGTGGTGGGGTGTTTTTTTTAACAGCCCAGTTCTACAGGGATAAAGTATTAATTTTTCTTTCTCTTCTTTTGGTTTCAAAAGTTTCCAAATTTTTTCTACCAGGAGTACACAATTTCCAAATTACAAATACTATCAGCAGTTTTTTTTTGGTTCCCTCTATTTTTATGTTCTCTCCCACCCCCCCATTGTGTGTCCTCCTAAACTCCTTTTTCTCTCATCGCCTCTCCCCTCCCGTCTTATTCTCCTTGATTTCTTTTCTCCCCTTTGAATCTTTTATTTTAGTTTATACTGTGGGTTGTGTTCTCTTGGTTCCAAAACTTTAAGGAATGCACTAGATAGGCCACGATCCTGTCAAAGGTAAGCACTTGTCACATCCCTAAGGGACCAGGATTAAGGACGTGCTTCTGGCTTTTCTGTTCTGTGCATATTGACTCGGAAGTAAGTCCCATTGAGTTCAATGAGCTTTGCTCCGAAATGCGTGGATACAGCATTACAGTCTTTTTTTTAGCCTTTTTTTTTTGCTATTTTTATATGTATCTTTAGTATTTTAATATATTTCTTTCTAAAGTGTGGGATCTAGAGACAGACGTACTAATTATCTCTAATCGGAAGTAAGCCTCACCTCCTCCAGTGAGAACAATTTCTAGTAAAAATGGTTTGAACTCCAGCTTTAGAAATCCTTAATTCAGGCGAAATATTGGTTTGTTTCAGTCTGTGTTTCAAGGATTCGGTGTTCATTACAGGCAACGATAGACACACATTTAAAACTTTGAATTATTGAATTATTGACCAGGCTGAGAACGGGTTTCTGGAACTGTAATAGAGAATAACCATTTGTTAGATGAAATTCCAAATATATAAGAAAGAAATTTTATAGACCTCTTCTATCTTAGCTGTTTTCACACAGATTTAGATGCCAAGATCGAGTTGAAGGTTTTATTAGAAGAATTAGGAGGCCAGGCTGTACATGGTCTCTCCTAAATGCCTCATTTAGAAGTGAGGTCCACTGATATTGTTTCTAAACACTTGTAGATAAGAGGTAGGAAGTTACTGGGGGTATCATTCTCCCTCTACACACACACACAGATCTCTTAATTTCTTTCCATTTTTGGCGAGAAAGCAAGGAACAGTTGGGTCTCCTCGGAAGAGGGGGAAGCAGCCACAGAACTCCGAAGCTACTCTGTATTTCTGTTTTAATGACAGCAGGGATAACAATACCGTTTTCAGCGAAAAAAAATCCGAATTCATGCGGGCCGTCCTCACGTGGGAGAATTAAAAGCAAACAACACAATTGTAAGGATTTTTCCTTACAGGGCACAAATCCTCCGCTTAGACCAGAACACTTGGAAATGGGTGTGGGGGGGGGGCGGCGGATATTTTTAATGAGGACAACCCCTCGCCTCCCAAAAATCTCCGGTTGTATTTTGTAGTAGCAGCGAGTCCTAACTAGAAACAATTGGAGGATTTTGACGCTTGGATTAGGCAACAACCCGAGTTTACTTAGTACGTGTTTAATTCGGGGTGGGGCTTTACTTCCGAGTAAACCTGCTACGGATAATCAGTCGTCTCGGCGTTTCCTTTGGATTTATTATTTTAAAGGAGGCTGCCCGGATGGATGGCAGTGGAACTTTTATGCCTAGTTAAAGATGGATTATAAGGAAACTCGGATACATAACTCTAATTACTGCCAGGTTCTCAAAGCGCGTTTAAAGAAGAATTCTCCTGGTTTGTGAATCTTCACTGGCGGGTTGTCCAACCTGTTTACTCCGGAGTAGGCCTAGAGCAAGAAGTTGCCTACATTCAGGCTCCAACCCGATGTGCTCTTACTAGAGATTAAAGACCAGTAGAGCAGAATGAAACTTTCTTCCGTGTAAACAAAGTTGCATGTAAGCGTCCTTGGGAGTAAGTCCCAGGGAGGATACTCGGTGCCAAATCACCAGGACGGGGATCAGGCTATGTGAGGAATATAAGGTGTAGGTTCCTTTCACATGTTGCGTGTATAAAAATGCAGTTTTAAGCCCGAATTCGAGATGGCTCGATCGCACCTAACAAGCCTCCCTAAAGCCACCTGACCTTAATTCGGAGTAAACATGGTTTCGATCGGGTTTATTCGGGGCGTGGAGTCCCGGAAGAGGCTTTGGTGGTCAAGTTCGTCCTTCCAAAGGGGGGAAACCGGGGTCTCTGAGATAAGCAAAATTGACTCTGCAATCAATCCCAATTGGTTTGCTGTCACATAATGAATTTTAGGAAGTTGGGGTGTTCCCCCCCCCCGAAGTTAGTACCTTGTGAAGATTGGGGTGCGCTTTTTAAAAAACAAATCTTTAAAGAGGTGTTCCTGAAATTTAACTGAAATTTCACTAAAAGCAAAAAATTGTAATTTCTGAAGATCTGAACAATTTCCAACTTGTTTTGTGACGTTCTGCGTAGTTTCTGATAAGGACAGAGCCCAAATATAGATTTTAGATATATATATATATATTTCTTGATGTATTTAGTATAGATTACTACCACGATATTTTACACAAATATATGGTAAGCTAAACAAACGTGTTCGGAGTTTCTGTTTTCTTGCCGACAAGATGCTTTATTTAATGAGGGAAAGGGGAAAAGTCCCCCGTAAAGAAGTTTTATTTCATTTAAACTTGGAAAGGCTGCAACATTACCTATGCTTCTGTGCTTCTAAGAAGCTACATAGCCCATCTCTCCCTGCTTGTTCTTGGGAGTCTCAAGGAGCAGCTTCAATCCGTTCCTGTCACTAACCCGGGTTAAATCGTAGTTGAGGTGGTTCTTTTGTGAGTTGTGGGATCCGAGGGCTGGACTTCCCTCTGATCTTGCCAACCGCGTGTTTACTTGGGAGTAAAGCAGCACCTCGGGGCATGCAATCAGTCCTCATGGATGTTTACTCGGAAGTCAATCTCACAGGGTTTATTGGGGCTTACGCCCACAGAAGAGAGAATCACCGCCTTCCATCCTCCAGGCAAGGCAGGTTGGATTTTTTCTTCCTTCACAGACATTTATCAGAGGCTGAAATGTTGGGGCCTTTTTTATTTGTGTGTGTGTGTAAATTCTATCTTTGGCACTAAGTGAATACTCTCGGTTGAGTTCTCTAATATATGGCGGTTAGTAATCAAAATTTGGTGCTCAGGGCTGCTATGACAACATCTGGCCAAACTTTGTCAAATTTCTGTTTCTTTCCTCCAGCTCCCTCCCTTTTTTTAAACACTGGGTCTGATGAAGAGTTCTGGAGGACCTGAAATTTTGCACACTTTTGTGATATTTTGGTAGTCAGGATGTCCTTCAATTGTAGATTTCAGTTTTTCCTTGGCCAGGGCTAACCTTGGGTTTTAAAAAATTGTTTTCATAATCATTTTCATATATGTTTCCTTCTGTCCTCTCCTGGGTTTCTTAGCCATCTCTCTCTCTCCCCCCCCCCCTTCCCTTCCTCCTTTTCTTTTTTTCATGTTAAGTCTTTTAATTTTGTGCCTGATATCTTCCAGTCTTAACTCTTTCCCCTCTAATATTGGCCCAAATCCTGTTGCTTCTTACAAGACATCGCACTAGAGTTAGGCCCATTGAATCAATGGGGATTTGGTAAATCAAGTCCTCCATAAATTCCACTGATTCAATGGGCCTAACTCTAGTGCGATGAACTATACGAAACAACAGGATTTGGGCCAAGGTGTGTAGGGCTAACAAAACTTAGCCAGCTTTTGAAGAAAAAAGAGATGCCTTCCAGGAGTTACACGAAAGTAGATCCACCCACTGCCTCCAAAAGTGTTGCTCTGTGTGTTTTTGGGTGGGTGGGTGGGTGAGAGATTGAGATCAGGTACTGAGCATTTACTCCGGAATCAGTCCTAGTCACCAGAAATTAGAGTCCCACCGCAGTAAAGGATTTCTGGATCTTAACTCCTCCTCCTCCTTTGTTGTAGTTGTTGGAAATAATACATGACGGCAGTTCTGGTGGAGAAAAGAAGGGGCTGGATTGGAAATATTCTAATTTCATTCCTTACCTTTTTGCCAAGCGGATGCATGAAATTATGATTCCTAGAACTGCTGCAATTTCTGCAGATCTGCCTTTTCTGAACTCTCAAACGAACGGGTTCCAAGCCACATTCCCGGCAGGGATGGGAAGGTGACCACTCCTGCAAAAGTGTTCGGGTTTGGTTGGTGCTTTGTTCAGTTGGCCGCTCCTTCCTTGCTCCCAATTTTCTGTTGCTTCGGGGGTTTATGGATGGTTGTGGGGCAAGGCTGTCTAAGCAGTCACCCACCCACCACAAATGAACAGGGCATTCAAAGGCCCAGTCAATAAATGCTGTAACTTTGGATAGATCTAAACTTTTTTACAAATTACAGGGGGAAAAAAAGGTTAACTCCAGAAATGGATCTGTTTTCACTTGGGCAAAGTAGAAATAAAAGACTAAAGCAAGTCCTGCAATGTTCGATTATGTCCCATTAATTGCTGTGTTTATTTATTTATTTGGTTTATACACAGGCTCCATTTGTGCAAGCGCTACACTGGGCAGTTTACACAGGGTTAAAAATTCACAAACCTTCAGTACACCACAATAACTTGCCGCCCTGAGTAGACCTTTGGGCGGGGTAGAAATTCAATAAAATAAATAAATAAATAAATAACAAACAAAACAGTATAGCAATAGAACAATAGTAGTCCTTATTTTTAGGTACCCAGATTGCAGGATTGGTTGCAAATATTCAGTTTGTGTGTGTTTGTGGGTATATTAAGAATTTGGAAAAGTTCACAACTCTCATAATTTTGAGAAGTTACTTTTTGGGATTAAAATTCCCAGGATTTATTTTCCAAACTCTGAATTATATATATATAGATATTGTAATCCTGTACAGCAGCAGAAATTTATATCTGTGTTTTTTCAAGGCACTTTTAGCACAAGTCCACCCCCCCTTCTAAAAAACACGAACTCATCAAAGTTTAAGTTCCATTCTTCAAAACCCAAGTGTGTTTATGTATTTGTTGAGATGAGGGTGTGTGACAATTACACAAACCTCATTACAGTTTAAAGCCACTCCCATCTTCTTCCTTTGCTGTTTGATGATTTTAACCTGGAAGGGTTTATTCCCCCTCCCCTATTAATAAGAGTGGCTTTAACAAAAATAGACAAATCTTTCCAATGACCTGTTAACAAGTCCATAATTTCTGAGAAAAGAGGGAGAAGACTTAAAAGACTAATTTCAGGACCCCTCTTTTTCCCCACTTAGAAGCTCCCTCCCTCCCCTCCCATTTCTTGGCCTCTTTCTGTCTCAGAAGGCCTTTATTTATTCCCAAGAAAATTTTGTTGCCCCTTTGCTAGACTACAAAATTGGTAAACCTTTCTTTTGACTGTCCAGTGGTGCAAGCTTTGGAGCACCACAGAGCTCTTCCTCTGATGTTCTCCTGTACTTTCTCTAGGCCTCTTTTTTTCCAGGTTAAAAAAAAAAAAGACTTGCCCTAGGCAGTATTACTAGCTAGATGTGCAGTTTGGGAGGAAAGAAAGACAAGAACTAGGCGGTAGCAAATTCAGAGGTGTTTTTTTCCCCTCCTTTTTCTTCCGAGGAGTACAAAGCAGTGAGTCCCTTCCTGTTATGATTCTCACAACAACCCTACGAGGTAGATTTGGCGGAGAAGAGAGGGTGACTTCCAAGGTTCACAGATGGGGGCGGGGAAGATTCTGAACGCAGTCTTAATTCAACTCTACGGAAGCTGCACTCATTTGTTGTGTGGCTGTTTGCTCTCAAGACACCTGCCGAATAAGAGGACAGACAGGTCTCCACCCCAGGCAGCTTCCAGTGCAAAACTGGATTGGCCGGGGGGGGGGGGGAGAGGGGAGAGGGGAGGCAGGGCTAAACAACAGAACAGTATGGAGCAATTTTAAATTGGTTAACTGACATAATTTAAGGCTTGGATTTGAAGCCCCTTTAAATGCTGATTAAAAAAAAACATGTTGCTTCTTGTAGCCATTGCTAACATTGCTAATGTAAGAAATGGTACATAATAATGATTATGATGGTGGTGGTGATGACGATGGGGTTGTCAATCAAGGCAGAAAAATTCCTGGCCTGTGCTGATAGGCTTATACTCTACCCTGAGTTGGTAGCGTTATTGGGCTTGCCGTTCCTCAAAGCTACTCGATCGACTATTAGAAATTACCTTTAGTCTGTAGAATAATTCAGGAGCTGGATGGAGACCTGTTGATCCACCAAACGTTCTCTGTCTCAGTAAAATCTAATAGTTTTTTTTAACAGGCCCGCAAGAATCAAGACTTCGTTGTGTGATTGTTGTCTTTGTGTTTTGAGGGTTTGGGGCACCCCATTGTACCAAATCTTAGTGTTGATGTATTTCTTTTCGCTTTGATTCTCTTCTCCCCACCTCACCCCAAATCGTACCAGATCTTTATGGGTTGTAAGGGTACGCACTTTCCCAGTTACCACAGAACTTGAGCCGATCTAAAAGGAAGCGGATTTCAGCTAGAAAATGTAACTGGTTCAGGTCATGTGGCCGTTAACCTCTTAATCTTTTTGAAAAAGAAAAAGGTTAAGCCCCTTCAGGTTGATAGAAGGATAATGGCATGAATACCCCAGTTCTTATTTCACTGTTTAGGCCTTGGATTGTGGAGTTTTGATCTGTGGATCTTTGGAAATGTGTTTTGCTTCATTTTTAATATTTTGGTGTGTTTCTTTCTGCTCATGCATCTGGCTGTAGATCTCTTTCCTCAAAAGGATAAGAATAATACTATTACCACTACCATTATAAGGCTGAACGGTTAAAGGGCTATCTAGGGGCACTTGCAGCCCATTGTAGGACATTAGATTTGACCCAGGAAAAATAAGTTGAAATCCTATATAAATTTACCTGGGACTAAGGTTCATCATGACTTACTTCTGAGTAGACACAAAGGGAATTCTTCATATTTTCTGGGTTTCTTCACAGGGCCAATTATATAGTGTGTTACACCTGTGGGGTGTTCCTTTTGAGTTCAGTGGGATTTTGTTGTCCCCTTAACCAGATCAGTGTCTGTACCACTCTTCCCTAATTGCTGTGCTAGCTGAGAATGATGGACATTGTAGTCCAACACATCTGGAAGACACCAGTTTGGAGAATTCTGAGATACAGGATTGCATCCTTGGACAGTGACATAAAGAATGAAGGTGCCAGCGGTTCCTGGCTGTGATTATAAATGGAGCTTCCATGTCCAGTTATAGTGTATCCCTGAATTTCAGCTGCTGGAGGGGGGAATTTGGGGAAGGCAGTAGGCCACTGATGGAGATGAAATGCCTCTGGATTGCCTTTTGGGGGGCTTTTCATCTGTCAAGGTGCCCCCAAAATGCCCCCAATGTGCTTAGTTTCTTGCACACTAAATATTTAAATAGTTCTACAAGTTTAAATAATCAAGGATCATTTCAATTAATGATTACATATATATTAAGGATCAATAATTATGTAATATTAATTAATATCAATAATTAAAATTTTAGGGTTGCCCATTTTATCCAGTGTGCTCCAGGGATCAAGGCACTGAGAATTTCTTTGGGGATGTGGTTCGCTCTGCCACAGATCTCACAGTGTAGCCTTGGGCATATTCTGGGCTCTGATGGTCAGTCTTCCTATCTGTAAAATGGGTATGAAGCCATTTATGTCCCCAATAACAGCATTGTCTCTCTGGGAAATTAGACTGCCATTTTAAATTAATGAACAGACTGTGCACATACGAAAGGATGAAACAAGGATTAGAAAAGTGCCAGAAAACAACCTCTAAGGATGAGGAGAACTAAAAAAAAAGGTTTTGTCATGGAATTTTGTTAAATTATGCACTGTCTCTAGAGTAAAAGAGAGAAATAACTCTTCTTCTGTTCCCTCTCATAATAATGCTAGGACTTGGGCTCACCCAGTGGAAATAATTAGCAGTCAGTCCAGGTTTGAGGGGGGACAAGAAAGTATTTCTTCACCCCATTCATAATAATTAATGGTGTGGGCTTTGCACCCACAAGCTGTAATGGTAGCCATGAACAATGAGGAGAACTTTCAAACTTGGACTGGAGGAGAGTAAGTCTATCCATTGTGAAAGCTGGATGGAAACCCCTTGTTTCCATCCAGCATACCTCCAAAGATCAGCTTCTGTGGATGAAGAGAGGCAGGAGGCTCTACCTGCCCTCTTGCTTGGGGCCTTCCTGGAGGCCTCTTGGGAGGTGGGTCCGAAGAGGAGGGCTGGATGAGCCCCTGGTGTTCATCCAGACACTTTCTAGGGGTTCCTTCCCCCCACCCTCACCCCACCACCACGCTTTAAGACGCACATTATAGACAGGCTTTGGGTAGACCAGGGGATGGGAAGCCGTACCTGTTGAATAGCCGTCTGCCACACTGCTCTTTAAAAGCCGGGTGTTTTCTAGCTAGAGGGAGGTGGGAGAGAAAGTCCCTTTCTTCAGGAACCGATGGCACCCAGCCTAACTTGAGTTCGAGATCTGGGCCTAGGTTGAACGCCTAGGCCTCTGCTACCTCTTCAGTGCTTCAGCCTGGAGGCAGAGCTCTGTGCCCTGGGCTCTGCCTTGCTTTGCTTGTGCTCTCCAGATGTACCGTAATTTAAACCATGATGTGCCTGTCTGACCCCCACCTTCTTCTTCTTCTCCTCCTTTTTTTTTTTTTTGGCAAGCAGAATTCAAAACAGTGGGGTTGGTTGTTGGGGAGGGATGCAGAGAGAGGCGTTGTGTTGTCTCTGCTTTTAAGAGAGAGGTACATACATGGAGGACGATCTCGTTTTTGGGAAAGAGGGACCTCAGGTTGAGACAGAAGTGTGTGTCTGTGTGTGTGTGTGTGTGTGTGTGTGGTGGGAGAAGAAAAAAAGGGGGGGGCAGTTGTTTGGAAGCTCCTATGGCCAGATTCTAGTGAGAGCCGTTCAAGATTGACAGCAGCAACGTCAGCACATGAGGGGGAGGGAAGGAAGGAGGGCAGTCGAGGCTCCAAACTGAATCTGTCTCTCTCTTTCGCTCTTCTCTTCCCCCTCTTTCTCCCTCTCTCTCTCTCTCTTTCTCTTTTTATTTTAATGGAACACTTGAAAGAGGGGATCTGAGGGCTAAAATGAAATCTGGGGGAACAGATGTGCTGCCTCTCCATCTGTGATAACTTCTCACTGGGTGTCTCTTTTTTTGTGGGGGGGGGGAAATAAAATAATAATAATCCAGAATCAGAACCTGGGTTCTGTTACTGCATTCTATATATATTTAAATTTTTGCAAAGGATTTGGGAAAGGAAGGTGACTTTTTTTCCAAAGGATGCTGAGCCCCGTTGGATGCTTTTGATGAAGGAGCAGCAGCAGCGAAACTTCTCCAGACTTCTCCTCCCAATCTTGAGCCTCCAGCGATTACTGTGAGTCAAGAGCCTCTCCCTCCCTCTGCTCCCCCCACCCTCCCTACCCCTCCGGTGGCAAGGCAAGGCAAAAGGTAGGCTAAAAGGAGGAGATGTGGAAAGGGGTGTGTGTGCTAGATATAAGGCAGTGTTTACCTCCTTCCAGTCCTTGCCTATTAGAGACTTGAATGTAGACGAGGTGACTTGGGGGTGGGTGGGGGTGGGGAGGAAGGACCAAGGGGAAAGTACAAGAATGTGTATCCCAGCTCTTTCTAGCACCACAGGCTGAGAAAGCAGGCAGACCTACTCAATGATGCCCGGAGAACCAACGCTATGTTTTCATGGCTGGCTTGTGCACCTCGGACAACTGGGTGTATAAACCTCCAGTTTACTTGAGATAATGGCATGTCTTCCTTCCTTTAAAAAAATTAAGCACCCCCTTTATGTATTCCCTCCCCCATCAGCCCCCTCTTCAGTGTGATGGCGGGGGGGGGGGGCTAATCTTGTGTGTATGCGTATGTTGTGGATGGAAGCATTTTGTCATTTATGTCTGGGGAAGGGGAGAGAGAAAGAGAGTCCTGTTTCTATAAAAGCTATTTTCCCTGCTTAGGTCAAAGGCCTTAAGTGAAAACGTTTCAGGGAGGGGGGGGTTTGGGGGTCTGGGAACCCTTGGAGGTGACACCTGTGTAAATTTCTGGGGAAAAGGAAGGGGAATGGTGATCTGAGAGAGCATCTGTAGTGGGGTTGTTTTCTTGTCTTTTTCCTTTTTTTAAAAAAAAGAGCATCCTAGATTGTGTTGTAGCTAATTTTTCCTTCTTAAAATTGTGCGTCTGTAATGGGTTTGCGGGAAATTATCCAAAAAACTGAATTTCAAAGTGTCCCTCGCCCCTATTTATATAAAAACAAAAACTTGATGCCCCCCAGCTGCAGCAAAAATCCCACATTTATTGGAAAAGAACAAATGTTGTCTTTGAATTCCCCTCCCTACACTTTATTTTTCACATTTTAAAAATATACCCTACACTTCTGGAATTAATATGCCTTGTAGAATCTCTGGTCCTACAGAACTTTATTCAGAGGTTGCTCAGAGGAGCCTTTTTGAGTTCATCAGAATTTACAGGGCAATTCTATTGGATGTAAGTAAGACCCACTGAATTCAGCAGAGCTGGCTCCTAGGTGAGAAGGTATACATGACCTCTTAATTCAACTGGCTAGTAAGATTTTCAAATTGCAGCATCAGATTATGGATAGTTTTGCCCTTGTTCGACCAGAACACAAGGAAGATAGATATAGATCTAATCTAAATATCGAACTTGTTTGATGCATCAACAGGTTTTGGCAGGGCTTTTTAAAAGAAGCCCCCAAATCATCAGGGCTTGCAGCTTAATGCAACAGCGGGAGATCCGGAACGAAATCCAACGCAGAAAGAGAAATTATTTTGAAAAAAAGTTGTTTCCCCAAGCAAAGAAAGGCTTGGGTATGGAAATCGCCGGAAGTCAGAGCCCTGTGCTGCTTGTTCAAAGCTTTTCAAGGTACTCCCTCTCTACACCGACGGTGAAATTGACAAGGAAATTTGTCAGTATCACCGCTCTTGTGTTGGGCGTGTTCCAGATGCCCTGTGGAGGCGGATTTGCAAGAATAACAATTTAAAACATCTCTCTTTTTTCGGGGGGGGGGGGGGTAAAAGACCTGGGCACCGGCGCGTGCGTAGAAACGGGGGTCCCTACCCCCCACCCTCGTCTTTGAACTTCAGGCAACTCCTTTGAATTGCCTTTATCTGGTGGTGGTGGGGGAGACGTAGGATGTAAACAAAAGCGCGCACTCGGTGTATTTAAAGTGTTCTTAAACCAATGTGATCAGGTGTGTGTACACACACACACATAGAGGTGGAGGAGGAGATGTGTGCAGGGGGGGGGGGGTCGTTTAGATACCAGGCAAGCGCAAATTTATTTGGGAATGTAAAAATGCGGAGGTCAAAGAGAGGAAACGAGCAGGTAGTCCATTACATTTTTTAAGCTGGAGAAGACAAGGCCACGGATGGAAAAATTTGCCCTAAGTAAAATGTGAATAAGAGTGACTATCTTGCAAGCCATTAAATCTTTCTTATGCCTGGGGGGGGGGAGGTCGTTTGGAAGTGGCGCCTACTGAGGAGAGAAGCAGCGGTTCCCCCACATGTTGTGTCTAAACTGTACGTAGCTCTTTTTAAAACTGGGCGTTTTTGTTCAGGTGGAGAAGGCCCCTTAAGTCTCGCTGCGTTCCGTAGGCCATATCCCTTCCTGAAACCTGTTGGATTTAATGTAATATATAATCCAGTTTGGGTTTAATATCAGCCGCTGCTATCTTAATGCATTGCTGTTGCTCTCTTGTATTCATTGGAATAATTGTTATGATGAAAAATCCCCTCATTTTGGTGTTATTTTTCCCCGACTGTTTGCCTTTGTAAGAACTCTGTGTATGTTTGAGTGCCTGGGAGAGATTAGGGTAATTTTTTTTTCACAGAGCGGGAAACTGAGGCCCAGGAATCAAACACGGGTTACTAAAAGCTGGCAAATTTTTAACTCTTTTTAAACTAGTAACTCTGCGTGCTTACCTGAGCGTAAATTATCTTCTGAGTGTTGGGATTTAATTTGACGGAAACGTGCCTTAATTCACGCTGTAAAAATGAGGACTTGTTCCCTCCTATTTTGTGCCCAATGATTATGGATTAATCTTCCAGGAAATCTTTAGATTTACCTGAGAGTAAGCAACGTGCTGCTTCTGTCACGAAGCAGGGGCCCGTCTTCCTCTTCCCCACCCCCCCAGTAAGTAGTGGTAGTATTACTACTAGTAGTAATATCAACAGCTAATAAGGTCCTAATTCTACCTGGCTTTTAATGCATGTTATGAGAAGTCCAGGCGCATGTTTCCTTCTTAAACTATTTTAATTCATTCGTGTATATACAATTTTATTGCAAACCAGCTATCCAGGTAGTTATTATTCCAGCCTTCAGTATATTTACTAGAAAATAAGTGAAAGGCTTAGCTGAGTTTTTTAGGGGTTTGCTTCTCAAGAAATATTAGGCAATAGCCACCCTGTACGAGTCTACTCAGAAGTAAGCCTTGGAATTTAGTACTGCTTCCTTTCAAATAGGTTGGTGTCCAGGCGATTCCGATTAGGACTCAGAAGCAAGCCCTATAGAGTTGAATAGTGCGTCTTTGAGATTGTATACGATTACTAACTCAAGTAAGCTTTTGAAACAAAACTGAAAAGTTGCTTTTACAAGGCCTTTGGTTAGTTTTCTTCCGTCTCCTTCCCCGCAAAATGAAAAACCAGTAAAACTGGGCTGGATAAATCGATCCTTTAACTTACCTCTAAAAATAAATAAATGCAGGATCCTTCCCGCCCGTGAAAAGGTCAGAGCCTGTATTATACAAAACTTCTATAAATATACTTTAATTTTTTTTTTAAATTAGGCAGTTCAGAAAACGACGTTTACTGGATTCGACGTCATTATTTTTTAACGACTTAAAAAAAAATGCCCAAACCATTCTGGGATGGTGTAGCCACTGCACTGTAATAAGAAAAGTCTGGTGGTTTTTTTCTCCCTTTTAAAGCTGTTTTCTAAAGTGGATTTCTTCTTCTTCTTCTTTTTGGAAAAAACGGTTTCTGAAGTTTTTGCAGAAGCTAGCAACCCAAACAGATCTGAATTATGCTGGGATCTCCTTTCCGTTTAGACGTGTCGTTAAACCGTGTAAGGCGCTTGGGTTGAAGCCGGAGTGGGCCGGCCCAAGTTTGGGGGATCTGGGAGCTGGTACCCAGATCCTAAACAGGTTTTACTGGGGAGTAAACATCCGCTTCCTCTCTTTCCGCGTAAGAGCCTCTACTTCCTCCGGAGCAGGAAAACGGTTTCTAATGAACTCTTCGGGCCGCTTCAGCGGCTGATGGAGCCCTTAGGTAGAAATAGGCTCAGTTAAAATCGGTGGATCTGACTTCCAAGTAGGTAAGTAACGCAAGGGTTTTATTTATATCACACAGTGTTCCCTGTGTTGGCTGAGAAGCCATTTTCAGTCGGGTTTAGGCCGCCAGGGTTGCGACAGGATTTCAGGGTATCTTCCACTGTGAACCAAATAGGATGAAAAACGGTGTGAGTATCTAGGACACGATCTATCGACGTTGGAGTCATTTCGGATACCATCTATTTCCCGAGGAGAAATTACAGTAAAATTCCATGTCTGTCTACCCAGGTGGAAGTTCTTCCATGGATTTAATGCCAGGGAAAGCTTTCCTAGAGCGTCGTTTCGGTCTGCAACTCTACAGGCAAGTTCCCACGGAACTCCCTGACACTTCCTTCTGAGTAAGCATGGCTAGGGAGAGAGACACCGCTCAGCATAAGCTTAAATATTTCTAGTTAAGTGCAACAGGGCTTAGAAGTATTTGGGGGTCCTTAGATAATGTCCAATAGTATAAAGTTGTATGTTGGACATAAATACAAGAAATTTTGGTGTTTGAAAGAAGGTTGGCTTAATTATGAGGAGGATTCCTGGCGTTTAGAATTTCATAGGGAAGTCAGAATCTGTAGGTTACAGGTTGATGTCAGTCTGTGGCTGGATTGCTCAGTGAGTTAGGTATCTGGCTATGGAGCCAGAGGTTGGGAGTTCAGCTCCCCCACTGACCCTCCTGCGAGGAGAGCCAGCCTGGGTGGCCTTGGGCAAGCTGCAGGGTAGCCCCAGGGCACCCCCCCCCCCAAGAAGGGAATGGAAAACGACTTCTGAGTCTTCTCTACCTGGAAAACCCCGAAAATGTCGCCATAAGTCAAACTGACTCTATGGCACATTATTATTATTATTATTATTATTATTATTATTATTATTATTATTATTATTATTATTATTATTATTATTATTATTATATATTCTAGTCTCTAAGTTACATGCGGTATGAGTTTGGCTGTGGGGAATGTGAGAGAAAGACAAATGGTAGCACAACTTTCTAGCTGCCATCCTTCACTTATAACTATGTTTTATTTCCATCCGGTGTTACTTCAGGATCAAGTTCCTAGGCCTCATTGCATTTGCTGCTCTGCTGCCTAACGTCTCATACACCCGGACTGTTACTTCCAAACTGAAGTGAACATCCTAAATATGCAACATGGAAAAGTTGGATTTAATCCCCCCCTGCCCCCGCCCCCGCCCCCGCACGCGCTTTTGTAAAACAAGTCTGAAATATCTATTCCCAAAGACTCCTTAGGATGCTTTAGGTTATCTCGAGATGTTGTATAAGCTTACCCATGTTTACTGGGAAGTAACATTTTAGAGATTCAAAGGGGTTTTATCCTTAACGGAGGGTATGATTTGAAGCTGGCTTTAAAACCTTGTATGGGCAAAGTAGCCATTCCCTATTTATATTATTGGGCTAAATAGAATAATTAGTCTCAACTAGAGTACAACGCCAGAGTGAGATTTAAGGCAACACTTAGGGAAGTTCCCATAGTTTCAGTGGGTCTGCTCCACTTCAGGTCAACAACTGGATTTTGCATCCTTATTCATTTTTCCTCGCGTTCAAAGCGGATTTTAAAACAAACACACACGCACATTTTCTTGACATGAAGTCGACTGGCGGCTTTGGAGCTTAAAGACTGAGCGTTGGTGTAAGGCCAGCAAGAGAGCGCGAGGAGGAGGAGGAGGGGGCCCGATCCTCAGCACAGCAAAATGGGGATTTATTTCGCGGGAGGGCAAAGAGGAGAGGGAGCCGGCCGTCTGAAGCCTGGGAGACGGACGCGCAGGCCCTTGCTATGGGGCGGGGAGGGGGGGGTTATTTTTTTTTTAAGCACCCCACCCGGCTACCCCAAGCCAGAGAGAAAGGCCGGTTTCAGGCTCGCCATTGGCGCGGCTTTGAAAAACTCAAATCTGGTTCCAGTGGAAACCAAAGGCGGTTTGGTCAGAAGCTGCGAAACGTGGAGGGAGGCTGGGCGTCGGTTTTCCAGCTGGGGAGTGAATCATCTCCGCCCATGACAAGCGCCTGTTTGTTTGTTTGTTTGTTTGTTTGTTTGTTTGTTTGTTGAGAACGCTTCAAGCCGCCAAAGATTCTCCCCAACTTTCCCGGGTCTGCTTTTTTTGAAAACAGGAGGGCTTCGGCCAAGCCCTCGCCTCGGGTTGAAGGCTGGAAAGCGGCGCCCTTGCTTCCCAAGGAAACCCAGGCGGGAGTTGGGGCTCTGCGCCTCCCCCGCCGGATCCTAAGCACGGTGCTTACCCGGGTGTAGAAGACACCTGTGACCTGATCGCGGTCCACTCAGACACGTGTGTGTGTGTGTGTGTTCGGAAGGGACGGGGAGAGAGAGAGTTAGGTGCTTCGGGAAGACTTTTCCTTGTGAGCACATTTGCCCCGAATTGTTGACGTTGGGGGTGTAATAATGGCATGTGTCTAGACGTAGCTGATGCGCATCAGTAGCGGCTTTGCTTTTAGAGGACACAATCCGTTTCGGTTCAGAATCCGCATCTTAATCTAACATTGGCGATTTGTGAGCTTTGAGTATTCCTGAACAACATTCACACCTGAGAGAAAGACGGCTTGAAAGATATTTAGAAACGTTTTGATTTCAAAACAGGCATTTCTCTCTCTCTTTTCCCTATCCTTTAAGGACGGGTTCTTATTTTTAAAGGACAGGGAGAGGGAGAGAGAGAGAGAAACGTTTCTCTAAACACCTGAAAGGTTCAGTTGTGTGTTTCTACAGGGGAAGTGTGAATCCGTGGCTGGGCTAACATCTTGAGTTGTTTCTGCGTTCCACAGCGCCTTCTGGCCACCCAAAGGACGAGATTTACTTGCAAGTAAGAGACACCTTGAGCTCAAAAGCATTTCGTTGCTCCCAAGCGTTTTGTGATCTCTTTCTCGCCAGCAAGACAAAGTCTTTCTAGGAAGCCAGGAAAGCAAATTAAATGAAAATAGGTAGCACACATCTTAAAAGAAACACAAGTCATGAGAAAAAAATCATCCCAAATGAGTTAACCATGCAAAATTCTATACATGTCTTACAAGAAGCAGTTTTCATTGAATTCGAGGCATTGGTACCCAGATATTTGTTTGAAAGATGCTTACCATTAGGTAAACAACCTCACATTTACAGCCAAATATTAAAATATTAAACATTTTAAAGCCATGTTCTTTAGCATTGGGCCAGCCTTTGCACAGTTACCCTGGATAATTTACTCTCAGGGACACCAAGAGTAACAATCCAAGGCTATCTTGTGCTTGTTTGGCTAGAGGTAATTTCTAATTTTCCTCCCCCCCCCCCCAAAAATAGAAGGAATTGTAACGACCAGGAATAAAAAATGTATCCTCTTAAACTGATTCCTAAACTGTATTTCTCTTCTCTTCCCCCCCCCCCAAATAGTCTCTGACTGAAATTACCACAAGCTTCTGCAAGGAAATTTGGGGGGTTCCCCAAGGTTCCCTTGCCTGGAGGCAAGCTTTATTTGAAGTGAATTCTAGGGGCTTGACTTTACTACCCAGGAAGGCTGAACCACACTTACTAATAGTATTATAATAGTACCTTTGCAATCAGGGTACGATTAATTTCCAAATGAGATCTTGTTTGCAAGTGAGTTTAGGTGGAGGAAATCATGGCCTGGGGAGCAAGGGTTGGGAAAACGCCCCCTTCCCCAGTCCAGCTTCAGTTGTCATGCAGGCTGGATTTGTTTGTTTTATTAAGAGTTGTTTGTTTCATTAGATTTATATGCCACCTTTCCTTCAATGAGTTCAGGGCAGAATTACCTCCCTCCCTCCTTCTCTGTTTTATCCTGGAAATAATTGTAGGAGGTACATCTGGCTGAGAGGATATGTTAATGGCCCAGTGCTACCTAGCCCAGGTAGGATTTGAACCCAGGTCTCATGGCTCCTAACTTTAACCGCTAAACTGTATTGGCTGTCCAGGGTGATTTCCACCCACTAGGTTTCTAATCCTGGCTATACTCTCAGTAAATATGAATCAGTTTGAATTAATTCTGAGCAAACCTTGCTAGTCTGAACACACCAATTTAGGCAGTGACGCTGAGCTGAAGAACTTGGGGTGGAACTTGTTTCCGAGTAAACATGGCTAGGAGGGGTTGGAAACTAATTTCTGCAGGTCCTGTTGCCACCACTTTGGTGCCCTTCTAAAACCGAAGTCTGAGGCTTGCTGCCTGAAATGTGCCTAAACAACACCCTAAAACAGGATCAGGACCTAAACCCACTTACTTACCATCAGGTGTTGTTTTGAGGTGAGCTTGTGAGCCACCTTGGTTGGCAAAGCCATCTATAAATGCTCAAAACATAAACAGAAGACTATTAAATCTCAAATACCTTTGAAATGCCCTAAGAATCAGGTATGATGTAAGAAGATCTCTCTCTCTCTCTGTGTGTGTGTGTGTGAGAGAGAGAGAGAGAGAGAAAGAGAGAGAGAGTTTACTTCTCAGGATTGGGATCACACTGGTCCTTTGGAATGGCATGGACAATTTCTGTGCATCAGAGATGAAATTGACTAGACATTTTCTTATCTGCCCAGCTTTCCTATCCAGGCATTTTATCATGTTGTCAATTTCAGTATTGATTTTTTTGGGGGGGTTACTATCCTCTCCCTCTCCCTTTAAATACAACTCAGAGGAAAGCTGTCTGTCTCCCATCGTTTTTTGGTAATCTTTATTGCTTTTTTCCCAGTATCTGTCCGATTTAGAAGCCACATCCTTTTATCTTAACTGTGGCTCACCGTTCGGATGTTTACACAGAACATCTCTCTCTGGTCTGTCCTTAGCATTATTGCCAAAGTTAAAAATGGACTCTTTAGATAAGGGGTTTTGTGGAAATAGGGGCAATATTATACAGAGGAGGAGGGGGAGGGACTTTATACCCCCTTTTCCATCTTACCAAGACCAGACTGAATCTAATAAAATGGTTTAAGGAGGAGAAAATTACTGCGCCACATTCTTTTCTTAAAGGCGAGGGGAAATTTATTCCCCTTTACTTCCCAAATTCTGTATCATAGGAGGTTTACCTTTAAAAAGAAAATAGCTTGGGGGGCCAGATCCTATCTGTGTTTAGTCCGAAACAAATCTAGTTGAGTTCAAACAGGATTTGTTTCAGCAGTGAAGGGTAAATAAAGATTGCAGCTGTAGAGTTTTATTTTAGTTATATGCATATGGGGGCGTGGGGGCATGTATCGTGTGTAGAGAACAAAGTGCCATGGTATCAGTAGGATGAAGCCGAGAGGGCAAGTGTGCGTAGTTTGTTTTACACCATAATTAAATCAGATGTATAATTAGATCTCTGGCTTGCATGCGTGGGTGAGTTCTAAAGGTTTGTAAAGCGAACAACAGAGTTTGTAATATATATATATATGAATAGTCCACATGGATTTTGTGTTTTTGAGGAATATGCAATAAGGGGGTTGCAACTTAAAGTAGCATTACTAGGTCCTGCACTAAGGTAAATTATAAAGTTCCTTGATTTCCATCACTCCAGCAGCCCGATCCCTGCTTGCTTTTACCCTGGAGTAAGCCCCCATCCCCTGTTTTTCAGCTTTTGATTCCGGTAAAGGATTTGGGGGTTAAAAGATAGGGTTAGGGGAAGAATTGTGAACCTAAGATATGGAGAGGCATTTTGGAAAGGCTGGTTGTTGCCTGTCCCAGAAGGATAGGACTCCTTTATAGTGGAAAAGTTAGGTGTAGTTTGCATCTGGAGAGAAGCAGTGAAGGGAAACTGAAGGTATAAAATATTGGGGCTTTAATTCATTAGGGGAGTTGACCATTCAGTCTTAAATGTTTTGGAAGATTTGTGATCTGAAATGCATCTTATTATTATGCATTTTAGAAATAATATTTAAGAATTTAAAACAGCAAAAAATTAGATATTAGGAATGAGCTAGGGAAGTACTTTGATAGAAAGTATAATTCTCTCAAATATACATACATATATATATGTCTCCATAAGAAGTTGGCAGATTTTAAAAATAAAATTGATTTACCTGGGGCAGAAAATAATCATGTCTTTCTATTATCATGTGTATCTATTATCAATAAAATAAAATAAATATGGCTCTGGCCAGCTCTGCCATTAGGCAGAGTGAGGCAGCTGATTCAGGCAGCAAGTTGTTAGTTATTAATTTGTTATTATAGTTTTATTGCCAGGGTGCTTGTGGGATTTTCTGTGTCAGACGCCAGACTAACTTGGTTGGATTTAGATATTATGCACCCCTGATGCTAGGGAGGGGGGGAATGTTCTGCTTGGAGTCAGGCAGCAAAAGATCTCGGAGCAGCCTTGGTTCTTGGCAGGAAAAGGCGGGAAGGTAGCCGATGCTTTGCTTGCTGGAAGCTACAGAGAAACCCCCCATCTATCACCTTGTCACTCAGAGCCATTTATTTGGGGTTAAAGTCCCACGTTGATATCAATCTTACTTAAGAACAAATTTCCACTGATCATGCTTAAGGAGGATGATTTTGACATCAGTGGCATTTCAGTTTTCTGTGGGATTTTGCAGATAGATTGCAGCTTCAATGAGACTTACTCCAGAGTAAATCATTCCTAGGATCAGGCCCTGAATGCACTTAGGGAACTACAATGCTATGCTTAGTTGCTACAGAGTAAGCCTGATTAATAGCGTAGGGCTTATTTTGGAGTAACAATATGGATTGTCCTATAAGCATTATAAAAAGGCGTTCAAGTGGTTTTTTTTAAAGTACATTCAAATAAATATGCATAGGAATCAAGCCATATTCAAAGGGCTGAATCTATTTGTTAGTCCATCTAATAAATTAAGTGCCTTGTATTAGCGGGATTTATAGAAATATTGACCCACCAAAGTCGTGCTCAATCCACAAGTCCACTCTGTTTGGGATAAAAAATCGGAATTAGTCCAAACTTCTTAAGTTAGAGTTTTTATCAGATTCCAATTTCAGAACATCCTTGGTTCTTTCAGTGGGAAGTTGATGCAGTCCAGTTTAACTAGTCTTTTTGACTAGCTGTGGTTTGAACCGTCTCTCTTTACTTCCTTTTTTCTGCAGTTCCTAACCTGAATATTGCTCTAGTATGTTAATTCACAGCTGGGCAGTCTGAATGCCTTCTTGTGTTATGTAGATCACCCCGCCCCCTTACAGAAATAAAACCTATTCAGGAGATGTGTCATGTCTGAATTACGCTCCTTTAGGTTAAAAGAACTACGTCTGTGATCGGAGATGCTGTTTGTTTGTTTGTTTTTATTTATTTTAAAACATTCAAAGTCAGTGAATAATTTAGGGTTCTGCTGAAGCTTCAGAAATGAAGGACAAAAGAGGGAATTTGGGAGGGGACCTTTAAAAGATGTTTTATACCACCTTCCATCTACAGAGACTAGATTTATGTATTTTCTGCCATCATGTTTTAGTGTTTGATGTTTCACTGTTTTTGTGAGACTGAATTTTGATTTCATTTTTGTATACTACCTAGTATTCAAATATTTAATTTTTAATAGCCATAATTCTGTGATGAAATGATAACACATCAAAGGTCATAACACACTAACAGCAACTACAGAAACAGTACGTACAGATGGTTGTTGGTATAGTGGAGCCAGGGTTTTCAGGATCAAAGACCTAGGACTTTGTGGGCAACAGGGATTAGGGTGCTACTTGTTACCCTTCTCAAGCATCCCTATTCCCTGTTGTTATAACACAAAGTATTGGTGGGGGCGTATAGCTTTGTCTTGAATGAGCAGTTAGGAGCCATTAATTTTACAAAAGATCGGAACCTCATTTATGACACGGACTGATCTGGCTGTCTGCGTTTGCCTTATTAGAGCAGTTGGCTATGGGTGCTGTTCTCACGAGCCCTTCCACTTCCTGGGTAGTTCAGGAGTTGAGGATCTGGCTCTGCAGAGCCTGTGGTTGAGAGTTCGATTGTGGTTTACCACCACAATGCTGCAGAATATCTTAAGGCATGGGAAGCCTAAAAGAGGGAAAGGCACCTCGGTGGTAGAGGTTAGAACTTGCCATGTCTTCATACGTCTGGCAAGACAAAGAAAGGAGCTTCCCTTCTCAGAGTGTTGAGCAGTTAGCTTTTCTTTCTAAAAGCTGAAGAATAGAAAGGACTAATTTTTTTTTTACATAAAAACAAAAAAAGAGTCTTTTGGCTCCTTAAAGATGGAAATGTTTTATTTGTCATGAACTTCTGTGTGGAGTATAGAAAAATCTGATAAGGTAGGCTGCAGTCCGTGAAACCTGTTTTGGCTGTTGACAGTGGCTATCTTTTGTATATGTGTATGTGTGAAAGTTGTGCATACATGCAGTTCTGCCCTTGGTAACAACTGGTCTTGTGGGTCTGATACAGTTTTCCAAAGCAGAAGTAATTGTGGACTGAAAAAACTGGGCCAGTGACTCAAAACAGCTTGGTCTTGAATGAGCAGTTAAGAGCCATTAACTTTACAAAAGATTTGCCCCTCATTTACGATATGGACCTCCGTGGTCCCAACCAAGTGATAATTCATTTTGACATAGCCAAGCATGCAAAACAACAACAGGTGAGCATGTTGGTCTAATAGGTAATATTAAAAAGTCACAGATGGGTAATAAGCTTTGCTTAGAAACAGGCTGGCCTAGATGCTGGATAAGGAGTGTTCAAGAACTCAAAAGCTTGTGTGCTGCTTCCGTCTCCGGTCTGTGCTCTGCATAGGAGTGTACTCTTAATAAATCCGTCCATTGTACCTAGCCAGATATTTTGGGTATCTTGCTTCTTCCTGCATTCCCCAAATGTTGTAACTTCTATGCCCGAAGAAGCATTCTAGACAGCTCGGAAGCTTGCCTTCTTTGTGCACACAGTTTTGGTGAGCCTGTAGATACAGCATTACCTATCTGAGAATTTTGTTTCTACTCATAGATCATACAGCTATATTTTTTAAAAATATTACTTTCTGATCTTTTCCATCTTTGTGATTCCTTAGTACCCCAACCCCCCGCCAAAGATGATTCCTTGTGGCTTTTAGATTTACGATTATTTGCATCACTAAAAGCCCTTACACAGGTCCCAGGGGGTGGTGCCTCTTTTCTCACAAGTATTGCTCAGGATTGCCATCCAAGTTTCACTGCAACAAACAGAACAACTTAGTAGAAACTTCCTTCAAGAGGGCCAGTGTCAATGGGATTGACAACCACTGTCCACTTCAGAATTTGGGAAAAGACAAGATCTGTAGAAAATCAGTTGTTATTGTTGTCATGTGCCATCAAGTCCCCTCTGACTTACGGTGACCCTATGAATGAGGGACCTCCAGAAGGTCTTATAATCAAAAGCCCTGCTCAGCTCAGGTCATGCAAACTCTTCCTTTATTGAGCAAATCCATCTTCTTTTGAGTCTTCCTATTTTTCCTGCATTCTTCCAAATTTTCACAGCATTTTTGTCTTTTTCAGTGAGCCTTCCTTACCTTCTCATGATATGCCCAAAGCATGGCAGCCTCAGCTTTGTTATTTGATTTGATTTAGGATCCACTTGAGAAAGTTGATGTTTGATTTGATCTAGCAGCCACTTGTTTGACTTTCTGGTGATCCATGGTGTGTCCATGCATCTCTCCTCCAGCACCATATTTTAAAAAATAAATATTTCAAATAAATGGATTGTTTTCTTGTCGGCTGTGTATGTGTGTGTGCAATAGAGTTTAGTAAAGTTACTTTTTTTAGAAGTACAGTTCTTTGAATTGCCCATGGTTGGTGGTTGGGGAGATTTATGTAAGCCTTTGAGGAAGTTTATTATAATTCAAGAAAGTTTATACGTAAATAAATCTGTTAGTCTTTAAAATGTCACAGTAACTTCCTTTTTTGTTTTGAGGAACATGGATAGCATATATAGCTCTGAGAATATCTATCATCAGAACAGGTTGCCTCACCCTGCTTGATAGTAGAGACATCCTTCCTTTCAGCTTCCCTAATGAAATAGCTAAAATTACACGTAATAGTTTGGAGCCAGTGTGATATAGTTGTTTGAGTGTTGGATTGAAGAGGCCCAGATTCTAATCTCCACTGAACCCTGAAACGGACTGGGTGACCTTAGGCCAGGCACTCTTGCCTCTTGGCTTGACCTACTTCACAAGCTTGTTGTGAAGAGAAAGTGAGGAGCAGGAAGCCCACGCACACAGGGCTTGTTTGAGGAAAGGTGCACTCTAAATATACCCACAGCTACTTCTATTACTTTTACTACTTCCCAGTATCAAAAGGTACCTTAGAGAAAGTTCAGTAACAAAGTCTCCATAATGTCTGAGGTGGGAAGAAAGAGAGATATTTCCAAGTCAAGAACAGATTATTGACATACATTGAGGTCTCTGTTCACATAACCGCATAGCATCACACCATCATGTATAAATATCATCAGTGATGCTTTCCACTGAGGTTTTGAAGCTTTGAGAAGCAGCTCATATAGATCCAGTGAACGCTGATACCAAAATGGTGTCCCAAAATTCTGAAGTTAGGATTAAATGTGACCTTTATGCCTGGGGAGTAGAGGTTACGTAAAGTAGAGCACAGACTTTGTTTGCTCCTCCATAACCCAATTCTTTTTATTTATTTCATTTATTTTCATTCCCATGCCACCTTTTCTTCTGATTAAGGGAGCTAAGGCAGCTCACAAGTTATTAAAAATAATAATAACCCAAACTGGATAGAACCACAATATATTATGATACTAAAAACAATTACACATACAACTGTATTAAAACAATTCATTAAAGCTGTTAAAATCTCCTTAAGAGAGCAAGCTCAGTTGTTCGTTACCAAACACTGATGTTGTTTAGGGACCAGAGCAGCAATGTTAGGGAGGAAAAAGGATTTTTTGTCCCACAGATTTCCAAGGGTTTATTTGAAAATGAGATGGATAATTGTTAAATAACACAAACACACACGGCTTGTTTGTTGGCTTGCCTTAAGGCTTATGGCTTCTGTCCACAACCTAGTCTAGCCGCTTCTATTCCACAAAATTAGGCCAAGTGAGTTCCCAATTGGCTCTGAACCAAAATGAATTCAGATACAATGTGAACCAAACCTAGAGCGTGTGGCTTGAGTGTTGTTCGTGCATGAACGCAGTGATGTCATTCTCATTGGAAGCATGTTTTAGTTTTTAGTACCTTGGGCCTCGTCCCACAGAATCGCTCTCACTCCCCCCAGCTTTCAAAAATATTAGATGGATGTCTGATTGATTTCCAGAGCAAGGCCTGGCATGTTGCTTGTAAGAATAAGATGACATGCTGAAGGTCTCCACAATGTTCTGAGTCACAGAGCATCATCCTACCACTGCTCAGTTAGGGATGGCTTCAAGCATGCCATTGTATTTACTCATCTTGAAAAATAACATTCAAGTTCTTCATGGAACATTTCCTCCAATGTGTGTGAAATTTGTTTTCTTCTGCTCATGCATTCAAGCTGGTCCTCCTCCTGGTGATCCCCAAGTTTCTCCAGTAACTCGTTAAGAATTCTGCAAGGAGAAGCAGAGTCCTGACTAATAAGGTTCCTAATTTTCCCAGTGCAATGGATTTTCTTTGCAGTTGGTTAGCCATTGTGAACTGCTGGGTCTGACTGTGCTTTACTGTCAGACTGTCTTGATCTATGAAAATCAGCTGCAAAGTTCAACAAGCTTGGCTGGAACTGTAGTGGAATAAAAATACACCCAGGTGCTAGGCTGGGCAATTTCTGGGGCCTCTCCAGATGTAGTTGGACTCGAACTCCCATTAGCCTGACTGGTTGCAGAAGCCAAGGGAGCCAGAACCCAACGAAATCTAGTGGGACCATGGATTTCCCATCATATCCTCAGGCCATCATAGAAGCTATGTAAGGGTTCTCCAGCAGTTTAAAACACACAAGGCTTGCTTCTTTATTTATGACACTTGAACTCACACCTTTTTTAAAAATCATGTTCAGAGGCAAATGGTGTGGCCTGGAGAGACTGCTGGTTAATGTCTTAAGTTGGTAGAGAAAGTGCCAGTTCCAGACAGAGGCAGGTGATCTGAAACATTCTGAAATTCAGAATTCAAAGAAGACAGACAAGGTGATGGGGTGGTATTTGGCTGGGAACAGAGAAGGAGTGGTTTGTTTAGCGCTTCAGACTGTTTGGTTCAGTCCTCAGACTCAGGAATGAAGAAGGCTGGAAAAGAAGAAGGTTGAGGAAATATATTGAGCCCGTTGGACTCCTGGGTTGATCAAGTGCTAATACCATACCTGGCCACTTACAGGGGTGGCCACGCCACAGCACAGTAGAGACCCGTCTCTGTCTTAGAGCCGAACAGGAAGTTGGACACACGGAACCTGCTTCCAGACTCTTTGTTTCATGACCCCTGCCACCTTTCACAAAATAGGAATCTTTTAAATAGTACTCAGTAGTAAGAACAAGTTACTCACAGAGCCAAATCTTTAAAAGGCTCTAGAAAGTGGTAAAGGCACAAAGACAGCTTAAGAATAGCGAGTCACAAATACACACTAGATTTCTTCCTGCTTCAAGGGGTTGTATTTTTTGTGATGGTTTTGCTCAGCTTGAGCAGTGTAGCCAGTCTGCTGTTCTCATTCAGTGCAGTGTGATTATTTATAGAGTATAAGACTGCCGTTTTGAGGATGTTTCAGCTATAACAGGGCAAGTTTTTCACTGTGGTGACTAAAAGGGGACTCCGTTTGGAGAAGCTATGTATTTTGGAAGGCTAGCAATTGTGAACACACAAGAGAGAATGTTATCGATTCATACCTGTTTATGAACTTCCCAGGAGGACCACCTCATTGTCCAGCTGGAAGCAGGACACTTGGGCTAATCCTAAAAGTTGCATTTTGTTTGCTTGTAAGTGAGTTGCCTTAGATTACCACCTGTTGTCAATTGGTAAGATGCTGAAAAGTGATAATTCTTCTCCCTCCAGGTGTTTTTGGCACACTTTTACCAGTCCCATAAAGCCATCTTCCAACTTGCTTTCTCCTTAGATGATGGTGGTTTCAACAGCAAGTTGGTGGCTGAGGAGAGGTGATTAAGAACATAGTTTATAGGCTGGTCTCTCAGACCTGATATTTATTTTCAACATTGGCTGACAGTAGCTCTGTAGGGTTTCAGGGAGGGTTTCCCCCAGACATCCCTGGGCATGCCAGGAATTGGACCTGAAGCCTTCTGCATGCAAAATGGTGGTTTTGTCTTCTATTTACAGCCCTTCCAATGAAAGTCCATCACTTTTGAACTTGGGGCACCAAGCAATGAATCTTGGTTGTGATCTAACCTGACTGGGGTGGGTGGGGGGTGGGAGAAAAATTATAGAATTCTTTTTGAACTACAACTTCATTTTCTACACTGACTCAGGGATTCTGGGAGCTGTAGTCCAAAAGTATAATTCTTCCAATGAGGCACCACCAGTTTTTCACTATAACTGGGACCAGAGCTTTCTGCTTTCACCCAGTGTCCCGTCAAATTAGTTGTTTGGTGGGGAATTAATATATGAACAATTAATCTGAACCTATGAAGTATTGGTAAATAGCATTGTGTCTTCTTATTCAATGTGTATCCCAATCTTCTGTTTATCCATTATTCGGAGTGCTTTGTGTCAGTAACCACACCCCACCCTGAAATAATTGCAAAATACCTTCTTAAAGGGCAAATAGATTAATAAACAAGATTAAGAATTAACTTCTGCTTCTTTTAGAACTGGGAGTGAGCAGTTAAAAAGAGATGCCAGACCTCAAACATTCCTGCACAAAGTTATTTCCCCCCCCCCATTTTAAACCCAAGGGCAGATGTGATCCCAGCTGTCATTGGCCTTTCCTGCTATGTCCTTCCTTCGGACACAGCCTGATGTGACTTCTGTCTATTATGCTGAGCTTGTCTTTGCTCACCAGACATGTCTTGAATGACTTCCTGCCTGTGATTGTAAGACTGGGTGAGGCACTGAGCAGCTGACGGGCCAAGAAATATGGCAGGTTGCGCCTATCATGGTGGGTTCAAGTTGTGCAGATCAGTGGTTATCCACTGAAGCTGAATGGTGCAAGATTTGAGACAGACTAAAAGGAGTTAATGGAATTCATTGTCACAAGACGTAATGATGGCTGCCAAATTTGGGTGGGTGGGGCCTTTGAAAGGAGACTGGGTACATTATGCAGGTTAGGGCCATCAATAGCTACCGGTTACCGTTAGGAGGACTATGTGTCCCCTCCAAAGATAGAGGCAGTATCCTCATATTTGTTAGCTGCTGAGGAAAGTGAGACAAAGGATGCCATTTCACTCACGTCCTTCAGGCAGCTGTCTCATCACTACTGTGTAAGAAGAAGGTTGGGCTAGACCAATGGTTCCCAAGCTTGACTCCCCACATGTTCTTGCACTAAAACTCCTAGAAGCCTTCGCCACCAGTTGTGCTGGCAGAGACTTCTGGGAGTTGCAGTCCAAGAACATCTGGACACCTAAGGTTGGGAAACCTTAGGCTAGAGAGCTCTTTGGTGTGATCCATCATGGATCATCTGATGTTTTAAGGCTCTTACGCTTGTGTGGTAAACATGGCTCTGGAAAGAAAGGCATTTTCTTCATGCACTCTTTAAAAAAAATCTAGTCTGCCCATTTTAATTTTTAAGCCCCAAAACATAACAGGGGCATTCCTTGTGCCTGAGTGCTGCTGGTCACTTTGTGAGCCTGTTGTTTATCTGTACAATTGGACCTGAGTTGGAAAGAAAAGACCAGAGTAACAATGATTCTCCCTTTACCCTACAAAGCAGGCCTTGGCTCAGTTGCAGCCACTCATGTGACTTTGCGCAGTAGAGTTTTCCCCATGTGAAAATTGGCCATTGGGTTCCCTCCGCTGACTTTAACCAAAATTACTCTCCGCTCAAAACCGAGGAATCGGTGGAAAGGACAGCCATGTTTTCCATCTTTAGGAAAGAGTGCGGTGGAGCTGGCAAGTCTAGCGTGGGAACGGGCGTCCTCTCCTTCCTGCTGAAGATCTAGGAGATAGGACAAGATAAGAGAGGACAGGAGTGAGCGAGATGGATGCAGCTGCAGAAGAAACGTCCGTCTGTTTCCAACCCATACTCAGTGTTTCCATCTGAACACTCTGGGAATTCTAGCACAGTTGTGGTGCTGGAAACTGTACAAGAGTGTAGAAGAGAACACACGCTTTGATTCCTAGCTTGTGCAAGTAGAGCTGGGGTAAGACACTGTTTAAAACCCCAGAGAGCTGCTGCCAGCCAGGGTTGATGAGTGCTGGAAAGGCCAATGGGAAGACTTGATATAAAGCTATGTCCTGTATTCTCAGCATGAGATTATTGGTGCCTTTGCACAGTCATTAATTGATCTATGTTTGCAAGGTAGGCATGTCTTCAGAGGCATCTGTCCATGAATCTAGGTGGAACTAGGAAATAATTTTTCCTGAAGGCCAGGATTACTTTTGCTGCCAGTCCGAGTTGGGCTCGATAGCCTTATTCTAAGGCGGGTCCCTCCACAATTAAGATTGCACAGAGGTTTATATGCAGGATGTGTAAATTGGTCAGAATGGTGAGGTCAGACTTTTGAGCAATGTGTTTTACATTAATGAAGAGTCTCAAGATGAAGTGAGTTATTGTGACACAAACTTTCATAGGATGCCAATTTTTTTTTCCAATGCATGGTGACTGCTGGCATAGTCGTCTCTAGCCCATAAAAGCATATGCTAGTTTTACTGCTGGCGCTAACGTGTTTTTTAATGCTTGGATTTCAAATTAGTGTTTTTGTGACTTGTAAAATTTACCACAAATATGAGATGAGCATTATGACCCCCAGAATTCTTCTCTGGCTCAGATTTCAATCTGAGAAAGTTTTGAGTCCTCTCTTCCTGTAGATGTTTCAGCTATTGGGAATATTACATTTCCCAGGGCTTCTACATCTTGGAGGAAGCAGAAAGAGAAGCCTCATTTGTGTCTCTGCTGGTGGAGCAACAGTAGGCAAGGTAATCTCCTGATACCCTCATTCTGTGTAGAGTGAAACATGGTCTGATTTGGGCTTGGGATGGAATGGGTTAGTTTTGATGGACTAATGCTTTGAAAGAGAAAAGTTGTTTCTCAAGCCTGAGCAGGGGTGCTTTGCCCAAACTCTTTAGTATGTAGGGTTCCGCAGGACGGTTTCTCGTATTTGCTGCAACAAATTAGCTCAGCCTCCATCCTGGGGAAAAAAAATCAGGGTGTCAATTTCACAGGTTGTGGGCGATGAAGCAGAGCTGACCTATACAGCCCAGCAATGGCGCAGGAGGCCAGCCGGGCCCCCTGTTTGCTGGCCTTCCGCAAGCAGGCAAAGCCCTTTCTCTTCTGGCAAGCTTTCCCTCAGTGACTGGCTGCCTGCATGGGGTTTTTAGATGGATTGTCAGGCATTATTGCTTCAACCGGGTCTTTAGTACTCCTTGTGTTTACTATTTCTCAGAGTGGTATTTGTTTGTTCAATATGTATATACTTACTATTGTCTTTAGCTTTAAGTATTGTCTTTTAATGATGTAAACCACCATTGTATACTCATAATTTTCAGCTTTAAATATTGTCCTTCAGTGGTTTAAGCTCTCTTGGGTCTTTTTAAAAGGAGAAAGGCGGGATAAAAATATTTTAAATAATAATAATGCTTCCCATCACCACAGCTGATACAACTTCAGGGTAAGCAAGCTTTTGGAGCCATTTGGACTCTCCTTCACATGTGCAGTTTGGAAAGCTATGGATGGATTAAAAAAAAACTAAAAAAAATATGCTTTGCTCTTTCTTTCTTTGTTTTAAGGAAATGCTCCAGGACAAAAGCTTGTCCGAACCAGAGGATGGGTTTGCAGCACCTCAGGCTCCCGTCCATTCCGAGACCACAACAGGTTCCCCCGTGCTTGGTGTAGCAGGAGTCAGCAGCACGCCTCTGAATAGCCCACAGGTTCCCGATCCTGAGCAGGTATGTGTCCCATTTGAATGTGTCCTTTGAGAGACTGGAGTATTACTGTCTCGCTTAGGGGGAGGAGGAAGTCCACGTAAGGACCACTAATTCTAATTATTGAACCCTGCCCCCCCCCCCCCAGCAAATTATTTTGTTGCTTACTGGCTGGAGTGAGGATTAGGAAATAAAAGGAGACTTGATTTTCTGGGGAAAAGCTTTGTCTGATAGGTCAATCAAGAGATTCTTGCTGTCTGTGGAGAAGCAAAGAAACTCAAGTAAACACAATGGATGTCTTACACTTCCACAGCCGTGTTTGGAGAGGAGATGAGAGAGGGCTTTCTCGATGCCTGTCCTCAGACTGTGAAACTCCCGTCCGCTAAAGTGGACCCCTTCCTCTTGCCCCTCTGCCAGGAAGCAAATATGTCTAATTAGACAGACTTTTGGCTACTGACCAGGTGCTTAGAAAGGGTCTTTTTTGATGTGTCAATTTCCCTTCTTTTTCTGATTGGCTTTTAAATTGTTTTAATTCTCTCTTGCTTTGAATAAGATGACTTGTTCTCTTTCTTTCTTTCTTTTTCTTTCATATATAGTATAACTTATTGTGCTTCTAGTTATATGTTTTTAATTCATGTGGCGAGCCTTTTTGGATCCTTTACTGGAGAAAAGCAAGGCATAATAAAAGAAAATAAATAAAGAGTGATCAATACCAGCCAAGTTATTTTGGCATATGAAGTGGAAAATGCCAAAAGTTGTTCTCCCCTCCCTGGCAGTAAAAATGCAGTAACAACCAAGTATTTAACTAACTATTGGATGTCCCTTCGTGACAGTCAAAATCTGTTGCCTTGAGGTAGCTGATTCACCTTGTCCAGTGGCAGGGCTGGCTCTGAAAAGGCAGGTTGATTTTAGAAGTAAGGGCCATAGTTCCACTGTGAAGCTCCTGCTTCACTTGCAGAAGGTTGTAGGTGCAGCCCCCGGTGTCTGTAATTTAAAAACAGAAAATATAACAGAAGAAACAGCAAGTCAAGGAAGGACTGCTTTGGAGCAGCTGCCAATCAGAGCAGGTGCCACTGGGCTAGATGGATGAGTAGTCTAGAGCTGATGTGAGGCTTTCTGTGTTGAAGAGGCCTTCCTTAGGTGGCCTGCCTAGTCAGATCGGTGCATAGTGCTTACAAATATCAAACAGAGGAGTTGAAAGTCTTTGCTAGGACAAGGAGGGGCTGGCATGTTGTGTATCAGTTACTCAATTTACATGGGAATTAATTGAATAAAATGTCAGCTCCTTCCTTCCTGTGGATGTCAGTGGCCCTGGAAACTCCTTGATAGTATTTTGACTGGAAAGAGTCCACCCCCACCCCCCCCACCCCCCGTTTAAAATTGTAATTTGAAAGGAAGTGTCCTGTATTCCTCAACCAGTTTCCCATCAGAGGAGATTGCCTTGGTGTATCTCTGTATGATTCTTCTGTGTCTTCTGGCAATTCTTTCTTCCATTCCGCTTCCATTCTGCCGGAGCTGGCTGATGTTACCATGGGTCCGTGTTGAGTAAATCCTTCCAGCTCTGGATTCACAGCAGCATGGCTCTCCTGTAGGGAAGTTGTGTCTCTCGCTTCTCTGCATGAGTGACAGTTCTGCGCTTGCACGCCTTCCTGCCAGTGTCTGTTTAGGATGGATAGCGTCCATTTGGTAGAAGAAGGTTCAGCGATCTCTAGTATAAAAGTGGTGGTGGAGGAAGAGGGTGTCCGTTGCCTCCCTGCATGCCATGCTAGTAGGAGACGTGGCCAAAGCTGGACGTAGGCAGGGTAACAGATGTGACTTTATCGTTTAATCTGGATACAAAGACTGTTTTCATCCAGGCATCCTCAGTCCTCAGCTTGTTGAAAATTGGCAAATGTGGGAGAAAGGAAGGAGGAGGCATGAATATTTGTGACCTAGGATACAGATGGCTGAGCGGAGGTGGCCGGGGGGCTCTGGACTGAGGGGTGCAGGGCTGTACTTGGCCCACAGGCCGAATGTTCCCCACCCTCTGTGTTGGGACTGATAATTTGTCATCATTCTTTTATTGCATTAATATCTCACTTTTTCTTTAAGAGGCTGAAATGTGGTGTAGTTGTTTCTGTATCCCCCCTTCACTGCTACCTTGTGAAATAGGCAAGGTGACAGAGAGTAACTCTAACATCCACCTATAACATGCATGACATTTTGAAAAATGAGCCATATCCCTAATTTTAATGCAAATAAACTCGCTCTCTGAAGTTTGACTTACACTGACCAGTGCCATCTTCTTTGGTTTTCTGTTTTGTGTTTCTTTTTTCTTAAAAAAAAATCGTAGTCTTAGTAGGAAAACAGAGTCTGACCGCCTGGTAGTTTTATGTGCCAAATTATATAAATTGCAATATGATTTAAAAAAGAGAGAGAGAGAATTATAGATCCTGCCATTTTTATGCAATAATTAAATATAATTATGCACCTTTATGCCAAAATGGGAGGAATGATTGTAAATTACCTTGCAAATCCACCCTGCCTTCTTATTGGCTAAATCTATTTAGTAAGTGTGTTTTTATAAAGTGCTGACAACTTTCCTATATCAGAATTATAACCAGTCGTATAAAAAAGGAATCTGAGATGTGAAAGTGGGGGCAGGCGGAGCTATTTGCTGCTGAAGCAATTTTGTTTTTCAAAAAGTGCTGTTATAAAATGCAACATGCATTTAAAGCAATAGCAATTTTGCCTGAGGTTGTGAAGCTCAATTCCGCCCCCCCCCCCTTAATTTGCTCTGATGATTGATAGCTAATTAGGGTGAGGTGTGAGGGTGGAGAAGCAAAGACAAATTACTAGCAGAAGAAAAAGGAGGGGGATGTCGTGAAAAGTCTAAGAACATTCAGATTGAAAGGCAGTTCAGACAGAACGGGGAAAAATGAATGACTACAGCTTCCACAATCCCCTAACCAGCATGGCTATAATCTCTGGGACATTCCAGACATTGCGATTAAAAAAAAAAAACCTGCCTCAATACAAACCAAACTATCAGCTGTTAAGTAGCAAAAGAGAATAGAGGGAAATAAGTTTAAGCTGGCTGGTAAGACCAGAGCAAGTCCATCAGTTACTGATTTAGCGTTAGCGAATATCCATGAGTGGCCTTCGGCAAGCTTTGGTCTTTCTTCAAAACAACTGTTTACTTATTGACTATCTCTTATAATATTTGTTATGTCTTATTTCGGATCCCATAAGTATTGCTGAACAAAGAAATGGAAATTTGTCTTGGCAGCGTTGACAACTATATTATACATGTGTACACTGCAAATCTTTAAGCATGTAATCCTAAACAAACTGACTAGGGAACAAGTTCACATTAACGTAGCAGGATTTCATTCCGAGTAAAAATGTGTAATGGAGTAAACAATGTGAATGTAATGTTGGACTGTAATGTCTATAATCCCCATCCTTGGCTCTGGCTGGCTGGGGCTGCTAGGAATTCAAAATTATTTGTAGTCCAGCAATGTATGGAAGGTGAGATTGTTACACAGATTGTTATACAGATTGTTTTATATATATATTATGATCTTGTCACACTAAAAGAGTCACTGTTTACGTATGTGAATTTCATTTTTGGAAAGAAAAAGTAGCCAAAGAGTGCTTAACAAAAAGTGGACCTCTTTTAAGCCCATCTGGCATTTATGGTCTACTTTAAAATGTAACATCTCATTATTTTTTTAAAAATAAAGATCTACAGAGGTTGCACATCAAACCTGGGGACATTCTGACTTCTAAGTAGGAAGAAATGGCCTTGATCACGAGCTGGGTCCAGCCTGAGGTAGAGCAGAAAACAGCTGGCCCAAGTCAAGGTACCTGCAGCCACGGTGTTTTGACACGAGGCAGGAAATTGCCAAGGTATCTCTCCTGTTTCTGCCAGTAGAATGGCAATAGCACATTAAAAAAACCACCCAAAAAAACCCTAACAAGAGGTTGCTTTTTCATCTTACCTGAAATCCACTGCCGGAGGCCGTTGTCCCACTCTCCCTCATGGTAGAGCCAGTCCTGATGTGTGCCTTACAGAGGTGAAGAAGTTTGAAGGTCACAACTTGACTGAGCCAGAGTTGGGGGAAAAGTTACCTGCCAGGTTTTTGGACCTTTGTAGTCTCAAGCGGAAAGCAGTTCTGCCTTTCCTTTGCTTCTGAAAATGCAGAATAGAGGCTTAAGGTTCTGCCCCTAATCTGTTACCCAATAGTTGTGAATTCCTCTATCAACATTTGTTTGTTACGTAATATATTCTTTTCAATTTCTTTTTTATTTCCCTTTTGGAAGACCATTGAAAACATCAAAGTCTACCTGCATGAGAAAGAGCTATGGAAGAAATTTCATGAAGCTGGCACAGAGATGATCATCACTAAAGCTGGCAGGTAAGTTCTGAAATTCTGCTGTGTGCTTAAACAAAATGTTTACATTTAAAAAAAACACACAAAATACCTAGCACTATTTATCTTGTCTTGTTTCCATTTTGGAATTTAAGGTAGCATGCCAAACAATTTCAAATCTTTAACGTTCACAAGCATACTTTGCTCGCACTATTAAGAATCACTTCCTGAAACCTATTTTTCACTCCTGCATGCTTCTTAATTCTGACTTATGCTGGAGTCTGACTTTGGGCAGTTTTAAAACCAGGAGCATGGTGTTTCTTTTGGTTATCTATATTACAGAAGAGCATCATACAACAGGGTTCTACAAGTTCAAAGTACACCTTAACAACGGTTGTGTTGTGTACCTTTGTATCTGTCTGCATACACTGGTGTCAAAGACGACCCACATACTCCCTACTCCCTAGATTTAATTTCAGAAACTCTGTGGAAAGGGAGTTGAACCTTGATTGTTGCCCAGTACAATGACCCTCTAGGCAAGGGACTCTGTGCCCAAGCCTATACAGGTATCTCTGGAAGGCGAGGGAAGAACGAGGTTATATATATATAAATTATATATATATATAATTTCAGCATATGCACATACCTACACTGACCAGGATCCTGTTTGCTTATGTGATGGCATAAGCGTTTTCTTCATGGTCCCAGTTTTGCAGTGGCTGTTTTATTGTGCAACCAGTCATGCAAAGGGCAGCCAATTGGGGGGGGGGGGGGAACATTGCACAACTGCCTTCAAGTGCATGGTTTTTCTCTGGCTGGTGTTTGGCCGCTACGTTACAGCAGTGGGCATGGAGTGTGCCAGTTAGGGTCACCTCCTGCGTTGCAGTTTTGCCCTTTCCTCTGGACACCCTGCTAAGTTATTTCAATATGGACACCAAGAAAAAAAAATTTTTTTTAACAGCTTCTCTTCTCTGATGAGGAATAAAAGGTATATAAATGGGATATTAAATAACAGACAATGTGCTGAGTCTAGTAACTGACAAGCATTTCAACAAGGCAGCTGCAGAGAGAGGAAACGGAGTGGCAATTGGCCAGCAAAAGTTACTATGAAATCAGTGGTTGGGTTAGGTAATTTTGGACGCCGGACTTAAATACCTTCTGTGCGCTACTTTATCTCCTTCCAACGGTGGTCAGCCAGCCCTGCTGTCTTTGAGGGCCCTCTTGTACATCCTGTGGAAAAGGGCCTTGGACGAGTGCCCGCCCCCCACCCCCTACCCTTATGGCACCAACTCCCAGTCATGCAATCTGGTAATGTAGGCGGCGCCCCTCATGCGCTTTTAGGGCCACTCTCGTTTAGATTCCAGTGTGTCTTGCTTCAAAATGGGAACAGCCGTGTCCCATGTTGCCTTTAGCGACGCCTCCTGCTCACTCTGGTCACCAGAACCAGGGGCCGAAGACCTCAATAGCAGCATTGCTCGAAACAGGAATATCTTGTCCTGGCAATCCCTCTGTTTCCTTTCTTATGTTTGGTGAACGGATGATCTGTACGAGAGGAGTGTTCTTGGTTGCCTTTAAAGATTGCGGTATGATATGAAGGATGACTCGTGTGCCCATAAAACATTGTCCATCAGCTCTTGGATTAAAAAAAAAAATCCTGTTGAAAACAGGGCCACCACACAACAGAAGGCCAGTTCTATAAATTATTAAGGATTTACACCAAGCTTCTCCTTACTTAGGGCTCTTTACTCCCTCTTAGACCTGATCTGCAGAAGAACATTGAAAAAAGAATGTAAACTGCATGTTTCAATGGGTACGGCATTGTTGCCAAAAGCATATGATTTATAAAGTGGAAACATCTTTAAAATGCAGCTGCTATCTTTCCAATGTTTGACTGTTTTGATTACAAGGGGTGGGAATGAAGAGATTATTTCATATTAAGAGATCATCAAAAGATGGGAGAGGGGAGAGGGAAAGCCAGTTTATGTTATTACTGAATTCCCTGAACTTTGCATCAAATGGTTTGACTCCTTCATGGATGAAATATGGTGTGCAGAAGTATACAAGGTTCCAAAGGTTGCAACACATAAATCTCTGTGTTTTTCAAGTTCCAGGACTAAGTGATGACTTTATTTTAGCCTCCGGGATATCTTTTTTTTGGTCATTGTTTGGAAAACATGCATTAGATTCAGTCCCTTCTAATTCAGGATCTGCTCCTGAACCCTGGAGGCTTTTGAGTAACCAGTGTTTGGAAGAGGGCACAGGTTTGGATGGATCCACTCCAGTAAGACTCGTATGAGTTGTGCCTAGTGATGTAACCCAGAAAGGGCTTCCAAGGTCCAGAAGGAAGTTTTGATTAACAGGAACAATGTTTCTCTACCACCCCTGTCAAGGTTCCCTTCTCTTTCTGAACTTAGCTTAGATTATCACATCAGTTAGGGGAGACATGGATCTTCCCAGACACGGGATGTTGTGAGCTGTCTCTGTTGCTAAGCAAGCGAGGGCTGTACCAGATGGCATTTAAACTTCTCTGTTTTTGTCCCTTTTCTGTCACTTGCTGATAGAAGTTAATGGATTTACTAGGAGTTATATCCTTATGGTGATGGGTCTCTACTTTAGCACTCTATGAATGCTGTCCTTCTCCTTCCTAGCATCCAGCAAGGATCCACTGTTGTTCTTACAGTTCACATATACTTCTTTGTGTTGTGTTGGCTGTTGCTTCGTTGCGCTGATTGTTCATTAACAAATGAACTATTTTTGGAAGTGACATAGCGGTTAACTCCACCCTATGGTACAAAGTGGAGCCAAAAAATACCTTGAGGGTGCTGGGAAGAGAGAAGAAGGTTAGGGAGGTAGTTGAAAAAATGGAACAAAGCAAAAGAGAAGGAACATCATTCCGACTTTAGGAAAAAATCTGGTACAATCAGTGCAGAACAAATGGCAGTACAGATATTCCTGATTTTGGCCTGGTTAGCTCTTGGATGTGTACTGAAAACCAGAGCTCAGAAGTACCAAGTCTCAAGTAACACAATCTGTAATGATTCTAAACAGTATACATATATTTGGATGTGAAAAAATTCAATCTGAAAAATGACATACCTAATGGGAATCAAGCTACTCTGTGGAGGTAATGAATAATGCTTTCCAGTTATTTTTAAAAGTAACTTTTAAAGGGCATTTTGACAAGGGTTTTCTGCTGTTCTTTTACAAATTCTGAATTATCATCCCTGGAAAAAGAAATTAAAGAAAAATAATGAGCAAAGCAAGAAGTTTTTTTTAAATGGGTTTTTTTAAAGATGCTGAAGAAAGTAATTAGCAATATGACAAGCAATTTTTCAGACATTTTAGAAAGCTGGCAGTCGGAAAGTCAGCAGAGAAGTGGAGAATAAAACTGGAATGATTAAAGAAGTTAGAAAATAAAAGCAATCAAGGCCAGGAACTGAAAAAAGCACAGAAAATGAAAATAAGGGGATGATCACAGGTTAATGAAATCAAAGGATTTTTTTTTTTTAGTGCTTAATTTTGGCTGGGTGGTATTCTTAGCAGAATTGATGCAGCACTTGTCCAACGTGAGAACCAATGCTATAGACTAAATCAGGTAGATTAAAATCAGATGTATTCCATCAGGTAGACAAAAAAAGTGTTCATTGGGGAAGAGGGAGATTTGAGATTAGAGCTATCACTCTGCTGTGAGGCTGATCATGGACTTGGTGCCATCCAGCAAAGTCGCTCACGCTGCAGGGTGGGTGTGAGGATAAAAGAGCAAAGAGGAAGGATGATCTACATTTGTTCCTGGACTCTTTGGGGGGGTATATTAGAAGCATATTGAGTGATGAAGTCCTCCAGAATGCTTCACATACAGGAAAACTGGGTTTATTCTCTCCCGTCCTCCATCCTGCACCGTTGGTGGGCGACAGTCCTACCTCTGGTGGCTTTGTCCTCTCTTACAACGTCCTTCCAGACCTCTTTAAGAGACAATCCCTCGACAGCAGGGATAACCTCTTTCTGTCTTTTATGGGAGCAATTAAATTGGATTATGAAGCTGAGTGGCGTTGTTAACTGCGATCCCACTTCTAAGATATTTATAGAGCCTTTTTGAGATTTACCTTTGAAAAGACTGGAATCTAATTTTAGCTCTGTTATGGTTTGGACTCTGTTGGCATGGAGAGGATTTTTCTTTTCTTTCTTTTTTCTTTTTGCAGGGGGTGTTTTGAAGGTATTGATGATGGACTTGGAAGGTTCAAATTTGGTAGGAAGAGCAACCAAATCCCATTTCTTTCCTTTAGATCAAAGTGGCTAGAAATCTTTGTTTAAATCTCTTGCGTAGGATAGGATGGGTTAACTGTCTTTCATGTGGTTGAGGGATGGAATATTTTAAATAATAATAATAAGAGGAGCAGATGAGATGGCCAGCCTATATAAAAGCACATTCCCAAATGTTCAAAACAAAACAAGGCAAACCGCCTATATCCTTATGGCCCTGCCACCAGATAAATCGTTCTCATCTGTCCACAAGGCCATGAGTTCAAGGTTGTTGCTTGTGTTTAGGGGAAAGAGGATTTGTGGGGTTGAAAAATGAACTAGCAATGAGAACTCCTGCTGAACCTGTATTGTTTGTTATTCTGCAGTCAGGATCTGGCCTGGGCTAAGCCTGAACTTCAAAGAGGGCAGCCCTCGCTTTGTATATAGAACGTCATGGCAGAGTGGCACGGATGATAAGAGAAACTGGAGATGGGAGAACCCTGGGAAAAAGAGACCGCCATTGGAAATGCTTTGATCTCTCCAAAGTATTTTCTGAAGGCCGGATTCTTTTGCTCCCTTTTTAAAGTGTTTTTTTTTTTAAATCAGGAGAGCTTGACTTGTTGTATCTTACATGATAGGCTGTATGTAAACTTGGCTTTCAAGTGGCGTAGACAAGAGGAGCAACCTAAATTCTCCACTAAGAAAAGCTGAATTCTGTGCTGTTGTAGGAATTTTGGACTCCTGGAATTTTGAAAGTTTTGCTCACCACACATCCTTCGTTTAGCTCTTGAAACGGAGGGAAGGTGGCAAACAAGCCCTGCCCAGAGCGATAATCTGGCCATCCTCTCTTCAGACTTTTGAGAGTCCACTAAACCTTGATCCTGATATTTTGAACCTCATTTTAAGGACTAGATACTTGCCTCTTTTGTTTTAAACCGCAGAACTGTGATTCTGTGCACAGCACTGCTTTTTCCGCAATTGTAGAATTGCATGCCTCTTGGGACAATAGCTTCAAGAGGGCACATCTTACTTGCTCACCGAATCTGTTGGTCTTTTAAGGTCTCGATTTTAGTGCATGAGGATTCTGCCATTTCCCTCTTGGCACTGCTGCTGATTCAACTGCCGGTAAACTGGCAAGGTTGTGCAGAAGAAGGCAGAGATCTCTCTTGGCTTGCCAAAAAAGAATGGTTGTGTTCCTTCCCCCTCAGTACTCAGCGATTAAAAGGCTGATCAATCTCAGCATGGGGAGTTTGGCTTCATTTCAAGAACCGCTGAATATGGCCAGGAATTGTGGGACTCCTACAATATTTTTTTTAAAAAAAGCTGATTAAATAAATAGAAATCCCCAAAGTGGCGTCTTCTCTAACAGTTCATTTAAAAGCCATTTGTGATTCTCCAAATGTGCCCGGGACAAACTGATCTTAGGAGGGATCACTTCATTATCAGAGCAAATAAGTCAGTCGCACTTCATCGCTTAGCTATTTTAACCCTGGCCTTTTCTTCCTTCTTTTCTGACGTTCCCTCGGCCACCAGTGGAGCTGAGCTGCGCTGGGCTGCTCAAGGATGCCAAAGTAATTCAGTTACTCAAAGAAGACAGGGCATTTTGTCTCCTGGGCTAGAAACCCTCCTGACGACCAGTGGGGGTGTGGAGGGCATTTAGGCTTGGCTTCTAAGTTGAAGGCCAGTTTGTCCGACGGTTCGAAGATATTTTGCCACTTGGGGTGAAGGATGTGATGCGCCAGTTCCCATTCCATGTATTAAAGCCAATATCCTCTGAGCTTAGTCGCCTGAAGCAGCTGCCTCCCTCTGTCTCATGGGACCAGGGCTGGTCCTGACATTTTTGCTTTCATGATTGTAGTATGCTAGGTGCTTCTGTGCTCTTCAGCCCAGGTTTCTTTTAACGTCTGGTTTCATGAACCTCCAAAGACTGCCTTAGGCTCCTCTGTGTGACTTTAACATGCTTTCAGATCTTCGTTATGAGTGCTCTCTCAAGTCCATTTCTGGCTTCCGTTGCTAGGAGCAGATTTGGTTTGGGAAATACTACTGATGGTTTCTCTTGAAAAGAGTGTGCAAGATGAATGGAGGTTGTTGCTTGTCCTCTGTACATTTTTTTTCTGCTGGCTTTCATGGAGACAATAGATGACCAGGCAGCAGTAGGGAGAACGAGCAGAGCCTTGGGAAGGGGACTTTAGGCGTCAACCATAGGGTCCCTGCTGGGAAGCATGTCTCAGCGGATGCTCAGTGATGCCAACTCCAAGTGCCACGGTCAACAGCTGGACATGTGACCATCTGCAGAAAATTGCAGCCACTAAGGTGACACAGGTGGCAAGTGCTGATGGATTGGAGGAGAACAGTGCCACTGGGAAATGAGAGGAAGTCATCAGTATATTGGGTTGAACCCTAAGGTATACAGTACACAAATCTTTTTTTTTAAATTAGGGAGCACTCCTTGTAAGCCGCTGCCGCCCCCACCAAAAACAGCTCAAGAAGACTCGGAATTCTCAGTAACAACACAAAAGTTGAGGGTAACTAGAAAAAGAAAGTTGAGCTTGCTAGGTTCCTTAACAGCTTTGTAGTACGTATTCTGGAGGAGGGCATGAGAGGCCGGCCAGTTGGAACACCGAGCAGGAGTGCCCTTGGGACAGATCTGTGTTTTAGAACCAGCTGGTCACTGAAATCCATCTTTGTGATGTTGCTTCAAAAATGACTCAAGTTTCTTTTGCATTGGCTGGTTTCTGGTGTTGGTGGTTGAGTTTTAAGAGGCATTTCCTTCTCTTCTTTTGAAAGCTTGTATTCTAAGGAGGTTCTCTTGGTTAGTTTTTATCTGAATTTTTAATCTCTGGTTATATTTTACCACTGCGTATTACTTAGAGATCCAGTCTCTGGAGACAGGATGTAGATTAACTTTTCCAAACTCTGCCTCGATCCAGCTTGGCTTGGAATTTAGCATTGTTTTTTCCCGTAGCCAAACAGACGAAGATCTTACATTGGATGAAGACCAATATATTGCAAGTAAAAAACCCAGAAATGTTGGCTGCTGAGGTCAAAGTTAGCTCACCTCTGCTTTAAAATTTACCCAGAATCCTTTGCAGGCATGCAGACGTTACTCTGTGCTCATGGAATCTACAGAGTTCCTCACTTCTATTAACCTCCTCTCCTCTCACTGGCAGAAAACAAGGAGTTCAACCAAGTAGAGAGCCCTTCCTTCTTCCGAATCACCTCCTCTTCTGTTTAAGGGCACTGGGGACCAGATGGAAAGCTTGGGACATGGGACATCTCTCTCTCTCTCCTGACAGGTCAAGGGGAGCAATACGGAAAAGCTCTCATCCTCCTCCACAAATGAAGAATAATGTGACTCTCTGGAAGGTCTAACTCCACGAAGACCAAATGACCACTTCCAAATGCTTGAGGCAGTGTTTGTGGGCAGAGATTACAGCCCATAGCTCTCCCTTTTTTTTTTGGCTTGTTTTGTCAACTCTGGGCATGGATGGTAAAACAGGAGAAGAGGCAATAAAACAGGAAAATAAGTCACCGTCTTCTACAGAGTTTTCAGCCTCAACCAGGGATTTCTTGTGGCAGCCAATATGGTGTAGTGATTGGGCTGGGATGTCAAAGAGAGCTTCAAGTCTTCACTTAAACCACCAGATGACCTTGCAGCAGTCACTTTTTCTCAACTTGACCTATCTCACGTTGTGAGGATATAATGGGAGAAGTTGCAGGAGGAGGAGCATGATGTAATGTACGCTGCCTTGAGATCATTAGAGGAAAGAAGAGGAAATAAATATGACAGATAAATCAACTGTAAGGTGCACTTATGACCCATCCCTCTGGGCTTAGCTTCTCGCCCTCCAGTTGATGGTGGATTTTATGTCTCATCACTCCTCCTCATGAGCCATGCTGTCTAGGGCTTATGGGAGTTGCAGTCCAGCAGGATCTGGGGAGTTGCTTGGTTAAAACATTATTGACATTATTTATTTATTTTATATGCCGCCCACACTACCCAAAGTTCTCTGGACATTAGTTACCTTCCTAGGTCTCCTTTCTTCCAAGGAGCTCAAGGTGTTGTACATATTTTTATACCACTTTTCATTTTTTTAAAAAAACAACCTCCAAAGCACATTACACTATTAAAAAGCCAGACATTGGAATAAGTTCAACAGAAAAATTATAAAAAGAGTGACAGAATAATCCAACAGTAATATGATTTATTAAAACATGCAGGCCAGGCCAGGCTAGTACAAAAGTTATATTTTGGGATGACAGATCCTAGAATCTCCAAGCCAATGGGGCCTGTGGAAGTTGTAACCCAAAGAAGTAACTTTTCCAAGGTCTACTCTTGGTCTGTAGTTTGGGCAGGGTCTTTTTCTAATGATGCTTGATAGAAGGCAGTTTGGCGAAAGAATAAAAACAGCGAGCACACATGGTCATGTGGGCTTCTCACATAGGAAAATGGACCATGGTGTGTGTGTGTGTGTGTGTTGTTGCCATCCTGTCTCCCACCTTCGGGTGCTTCACTCAGCTTGGTTGCCAGCCATCCCTGTTCTGTTTACTTTGCCCACCTTTTTCCAATGAGCCAGAAAATCTGCACCTGAGAAAACAGGAGAATGACCTATTATTATAATTGAACATGGACAAAGGTTTTGGCTGAGCACGGAGAAGTTGGATTCGCTATTGAGATAAACAGTTCCCTGGGTGTTTCATTCCAGCTGGATGTGCTTTTCTTGGTACCTCTCGAGCCATATATTTCAACCAGGGCAAGAGAAAACGTCCTACAAAGTCCAGTCCAGTCCAGCTTCCGTGACTCCATTTGCTTGGGTGACAGTTCTTTTCTTCTGGATTATCCATCCCACAATAAGAAACTCATGAGTCTTTTTCCTTTCCCTTCTTTCCTGTCGCATCCTTTTGCCCCAAGCTTTTCACTGAAAAACTCCCTGTTGCCAAGAGGTTGAGAAATATGTTTTCATTAAGAAAATTAAACCAACGAGTCCCTGACGGATGCCAAAATGCAGCAGCTAATAACCATGATGAAATGTCAATGCGTAGCCAGGACCTTTAAAAAAACAACAACACTGCATAGCCATTGCTTTTTCCTGGAAAAGGGTGCAGAAAATTGGCAAGATCCAGCAGCTGGTTGATCCTGCCTGATTTGTTGCACCGAACGCTACCAAAGGCCATTACAGAACAGTCGGAGACTTAAGCAGCACCTAAGATCAGATGCAAATTCTAATTTGTTATCCTTAAAAGAATTTCAACTGTATATATTACCGTTGTGCTTGAGCTCCCTCTATTTATTTTAGAGGGCTATTTTAAAGGAACATTATAAACTCTGACTTGTCTCCTCTATATGAATTCCATATGTTAAAGCTTAATTTTAAATGCCATTAAAAAGCACTTAACATTTACAGTATATTCGATCTCAGCTCCCTGAGCAGCCTGGATGTGCTACAGTTCGGAAAGCTCTTGGCGGGCAAGAGAGCAGAAGAAAGTTTTCAAGAAGCTGGGCTCATAAATATCTTTGTAGAATCTTCCAGGGCTGTGTTTAAAATTATGTTGAAAAAATACTGAATGTGTCATTTGAAAAAAAAAATCAATTTTGATTTTTTTGGATCTAGTTATTTCTTCGTTTGTTTGTCTTAAAACCGATGTAATTTAAAATAACAAAACAGAAATCAAAGAAACCTTGGCCTTCCACACCGTTTCTGCCTCCTTCGAAACCCATGAATCCATTTTGCCTAGTTTGGAAGCTGAAATATGCTACTGTATTTATACAGGTGCTTACCTGCGCCCAAGGTTAAGAGCAGTGCATGCATGACTTATGAATGGGAATCAAAGATGGATTTTTTGGTAAACCACCCCCTTTTTGAGGCCAAATTAATTACATGGTAAACACCTGGAATTTTTGCAGGGCGTCAGAAAAGAGACGATTCAAGAGGGCTTCTAAAAGGAGCCCATTTTGTGGACTCCTGCCCAAGCGGTCACAAAATGGCCGCGTCGCCGACAACCATCGCTGGCCCTTACAAACAGACACAGACTGTTCTTCTGTCTGCACGACTTTTCTTTCTGTCTTTATTTATTTGCTCATACAAATCTCTCTTTATGAGCTGAATGAGAATGTGTGACCCAACCAGGTTGCTGCATATGGCATTCTTTTTCAAGGAGGCATTTTAGAAGAATTTGAGGGTGGTCTCTGGCTCTCTCTTTCAACGCAGAATTAAAGAAAAAGCGATGCATCGAAGGGGGACTTGATGTGGTTTTTGTTCAGCTGAGCTGTTGTGGGTTCGAGTGCCACATGTCCCTACGGCTCGGTGTTTTGCTGCCAAGGAGCAGTTTCCAAAGATCTCCAGATTACTTCAGGATAGATGACTGAGACAGAGATGGCCACAAGACTCTGGAAAGGGAAGGCCATGACATGTTCTGCTCATGGCAAAAATGGAAATTTGGGGAAGAGATAAAGGAGGGAACGACATTGGTGTGGTGCAAAGGCTAAGGGGGGTGAGCAGGTAAGCCGTGCAGTGAGTGTCACCTCACTGCAAACTCCTTCAATGACTCACAGCAAAACATGCTGTTATTTACTCAATAGAAGGCTTTATATGGAGAGAATTGACCTACATTACAGGGTCGTGATAAGGATAACTTATCTGTAATATGTGAGTAAATAACACTGCCCTACATTGCAAGACTGTTGTAAGGATAACTGATAGATTCAAGCCACTTGACCTTCAGCTTTGTTGCCTGGTAGGGAAACTAGTATCTAGTATAATGGGGAAAACCAGTGTATTATAAGGCATGTTGAAAAACACACACATCTGTATATGTAGACAGGTATGCACACTAAGATGGTGAGTACACCAGATGGGGTTTTCTCTTGCACACTCCCTCTCAAGGGACATTAGGGGTGCTCCTTTTCTTACGAGCTTCTGGTGGGAGGCCAGGACTGCCTGGTTTTATATGAGGTGTGGAAGTGATTTCCAAGCTGGCTTGTAGTATTATTATTTGTGTTTAAAGAATATTAGATTTCAAAACTAGTTTTTGTTATCATTCCATTCTTTAGGAAGTTCCCCCCCCCCCCAAGCTCAATATTAGGCCTTTGCATAGCAAAGAAGCACATTTGTTTGCAAATGTGGCTAAGGTGCTAATCTTCGTCTTTTGTCTTTCTCCTAAGGAGGATGTTTCCCAGTTACAAAGTGAAAGTCACCGGAATGAACCCCAAGACAAAGTACATCTTGTTGATTGATATTGTCCCGGCTGATGATCATCGATACAAGTTCTGTGACAATAAATGGTGAGTTCCATCACCTTTGTTTCATTTTATTTATATTATTTATATGCTGTCTTTCTCCCCCTAGGGGACCCAAGGCAGCTCACAACAGAGAAAACCATAAAACAAACACAGTTTCAAAAATACTTTATAAGTATCCTATTGAAAAACAATTAAACCTGGATTTAAGATTAAAAACCAAGCATTCTTCAAGATGGAGTATTTGTTCTCCAGAGTTCCCCTCCTTAACACTTTCTCTTGCACCAAGGAGTGCAGGCTTTACCCGGATTTACATCCGAACTTCCCTTTAAAACACCCTTTTTTTTCTCTTAAGAAAGCACTTCCCTTTAGGGAATCCACAAGGAAGGAGAAATCTTTGTAAAACATTTAAGAACTCAATCTCTCTCTCTCTCTCTGTTCTCCATCCCCCTTGCACGTACTCACCATGGTATACATTTGGTTTGTAGCAGTTGAACAGGAACGCCAACCAATGTCTGTGAGCAGCTGCTGCTAAAAGCTAATAGTAAGAGGGCCCAGTTGAGGCTACAAGGAAACCTGACTTGTTCACAGGATTTGCTGTTGTGTGGTTTGTGTGCTTTAAAGGGCATGTGGTTATGATATATAGCCATGTTACAAGGATAGGCAAGACTGGATAGGAACTCTCTCTTTTTTTTAACCTAACTAAATGCGCAAAGAAAACACTAAAAATACAAACAAAGGGACCCACAGATTGCCTTGGGTGTTGGGGTGCTGCAGCAAACTCAAGATCCTTGGGCCACTGTAATAATCCCCCCCCCCCCCTTGCACTCATTTTCATGGACTGCAGTCCACTTCCATCTGACGAAGTGGGCTGCAGCCCATAAAAGTTTAAGCCAAATAAAAATTGTTCACCTTTACTGTGTGCCATAATCATCTTTGCCGTCAATGTCATGAAGCTAAACTTGCCACATTTGCTCCGTTTACAGGATGGTAGCGGGAAAGGCTGAGCCAGCCATGCCAGGGCGGTTGTACGTCCACCCGGACTCGCCGGCCACAGGGGCACACTGGATGCGCCAGCTGGTGTCGTTTCAAAAACTGAAGCTCACCAACAACCACCTGGACCCCTTTGGACACGTAAGAGGAAAAGCATGGGTTCTCATTTTATTCTGCGTTGCCAAAGATGCTACCCTCCTTATAGGCCGCAGTTGCATATTCTGGTCTTCTGCTAATCTCCGGCTCTCTGCACTCCCCCGTCTCCCGCCATCCACATAGTACTACACCTTTAGTAATGGGGAGCCTGAAATTCCATAGCCTGGTCATCTAATATGAAAATAATTTTGGATGAGGTTTCTGTGTTAGCCTGTAGTCTGCTGCAGCAAAACCAGGGTGTTGCCGTACCTTAAGGACTAAGAAAATGGGTGCTCGGTTTTGTCGCTTGCTTCTTCAGATGTATCCAAAGAAGTTCGCCACAATTCACAGACACTTTATGCCAAATGAGATGTGTTAGTCTTCCAGGTGCCACGAGACTCTTTGGGCTGGGAGGTTGCTCATCTGAACCGTACATCAAATCACAATGCTAGTGACCTGTCCCTTTCTGCCAGCTGTCAGCCTTGGGTGCTGATCCATCACAAGCACTCTGCGTATTCCTTCGCTATGGACACTGGCAGACAAGACGTTCTTTGTCAAAGGTGGACATGACATTTTTTTGTTCGTCCTGGTGGGTGCTGGTATGGTTGCAGTGGAGACGAGGCACGCGTTCAGTCCAAACCTTTCCATACAGCAAATGTGCTCCGAATTTGCACACAAAGTATGTTTGAATAAACGGTCTCATGGTGTTCCTGGCGATCACAGAGTAAAACACACGACAGTGAAAGAGATGGCAGATTTCTAGTGCTTCTCTTTTTCTCCCCTCCCTCAACCATAAATATATTTTCTGTTCCAGTCAGCCTTGCAAATAGCAGTAGGTTTAGGAATGCTATGAGAAAAACAATTGTAACTGATTAAGGATGTGAATTCTTGCTAGTCTCGTCCTTCCACGTGAAGACAAGGCACTGCAAAAGCATTCTCATCTCCAGCAAGAGGGGAGCCGCCCTCCCATTTTCTCTCAGCCTGAGCAGCGTGTCACCCCGTCAGCTTTCCCCAACCGGCTACCGTCTAGATGTGTTGGACTGCAATTCCCATAACCCCCGCCAGAATTGCGAAAGACGGTGAGAACTGTAGTCCTCACACATTTTGAGGGCACTTGTTTGGCTGAGGTGGGGAGCCGTTGCCATGCCCTCCCCTGGGATCTGGGCCCAAGCCAAGTGAGTAAATGCCAGCTCACCAAAAGGCAACCCTGGATTTGGGATGGGGAAAATGTTTGTTACAAACCACGACAACCAATTTCAAATATGACCAAATCAAAAATTCAACAAACAGAGCACAAATTCAACTTTGCAAGGAAGCAACTGAAACTGGATCAGTAACAAACCACAAACACGATCAACATGAGTAGGATAAACCAGAACATTACAGCAAGCTTTATTGAGCCGCATCTTAAAGAGCTACTGCACTCTGGCTGCAGGTCAGAGAGATAAGTGGGTGGTATCCCTGATTCTTCCTCCCCCTAGGGAAGGAACAGCAGCAAGGGGGAAATGCCGGCAGGGTGTTTGTGTGTGTGTGTGTGTGTGTGCAACTCACAGTGATTGTGAACAGAGCAATCTTACAGAGGTTGGGGAAAGGAGGAAATTAGTGATGGAGGAGCCACCACGGCTTAGACCCTGACCGGCTTGTGCTGGCTATGACGAATGTGACCTGTTTCCTTTTTTTACCTCTTACCTGGCTTTGCAGGTTTTTGCTTTTTAAAAATTCCCTCTCCCATTTTGCCTTTGCAGGGCTGGGGGAAAGGGGACTTTGAATTCAGTTTTACAAAAGACCTGGTGTTCTCGCAAATGAGAATGGCGAGCGGTGGTTTGTTGATAGGGTTCAACGCAGCAGGGCAGCCCTTTTCAGCCCTCCTGCAGGTGTGCAGTTGTGGGGTTTGTCCTGATGAGTGACTGTAACTGCTGGTGCTAGCCTTCAGTATCATGCAACCTGGTTTAACTGTCGTGCAGGTTCTCCAAAAGGGAGACCCGAGTCAGTTGACAGCTGGTTTTTCTTGTGAGTGCAGAAAGTTCGACAAGGACCTCGTGTGATGTATTGAGCCACTTAGGGATATTTATTTATTGTATTTATAACCCTCCCATCTGGTCAGTTGATATAAATGGGATATAATGTTAATTGATCAGTAATCATACTTCATAACCCTCCTTGGTTGACTTCCTGGTAGATCCCTTTAGTAGGAAAGAGGGGACCTCTTCTGGTAAATGCCAGCGAATGAGGTAGATGCCAGAGGTTCATTGTAAGCCTAGGTCAGGGACCAGCCCTGTCACTGGGCAGAGTGACCGGACTGCCTCAGGCAGCCACTCTGATCATCCAGGGCACCTTCTGTGGCAGGAGCTCGTCAAGGAGAGTGAGGAGAGAAAGCAGAGTGGGCAGACTACTTGGAATATCCATGCCAGACATGGTTTACATGAGATGAATGAAGGCAATGACTGAGGGAAACACGGATAAACACAGATGATCTGTGTCCTTCTTATTTGTTGTGACAGATCATTAGTATGTGGAAAGGGATGGAAAAAGACCAACAAAATAATAATACGTATGCATCTCTTTTCATTTGTCCGAACCTGAAGGACCCGTCTCTAGCAGCCACCTGCTGGAGGGTGGGATGAGTGACAGGGGCAGCCTCCTAATCGTTCTGGCTGTTCCTGTTTTAGAAGACAGAGCTGTCTGTGCTATAACCTGATCTGGGAACCCTAAAGTAACCATCTGCCTTGCAGTTGTGGTGCTTTTATTCTTGTTTCGACTTCTATACCGCCCCATAGTGCTAGAGCACTCTCTAGGCGGTTTACAACCTAATTATACAAACAACCACTTGCCCTCCAGCATGCTGAGTACTCCTTTTATTGAAACCGGAAGGAAGGCTGAGTCAACCTTGAGCTTGCTACCTGAACCCATAGGGATCGAACTCCAGTTGTGAGGAGAGGTTTGTCTGCAGAACTGCAGTTTAGCCACTGTGTCACCCTTCCTATCCCAGTGTGTTGATATAAAAATTGCTTGCTAGTCCTCTCAGCTACTGGGCTAGTAGGGAGGTGGGATGCTGGCTTGTCTTTCTCTTCAGGCAGCGAAGTATCTTGGGCCTCCCTTGCCTTGAGCCTGCTGCTTGGAGCTATGGCAGATCGCAGATATGAAAACATTTTGAATTCCTTTCCATCCGGCACAGTAGGAGACTCCAGCAGCTCTTCCATGGCAGATGGTTGAAGAGACATTTATCAGCCCTTAAATTTTAGACATCCTTTTAAGCCACTTCTGCTTAAAAGCAAAATCCTTCCTCTTAGAGCAAGACATTAATTTATGTATTCCAAAATCTTTACATGCATGGAGATAATCAGCCTGACAAAACTTCTTGATTTATTCTGCTCTTCCTGAGGGTGGTTAGGGATATAGCAGGCTTAAGTCTTTTGACAGATTTTGGGCTTCTATGTTTCTCCCCTATTTTTATTATTCTTATTCTGTGTCTATTTCCCCCTTTCTTTCTTTCTTTTGGACAGGGAAAAAGGGAAACGCTTTTTGAAACATACACAAGTCAGAAATGCTGACAAAACCAGGACATATCCATTAATAATGCCAGGTTTATTTAAGCTGCTAAGGATCTAACTACTGTTGAAAAATAAGACATGATCCTTCAAAATGTCATTGGATAGGAAATCCAATTAATACAAATTCACAAAAGTTTGCCTGTAAATGAAGAAAGTCTATAAAATATAGTGCCTTGCAAAACTTTCAAAATAGGTTTCTCGCCTGCTATAGGTTAGGGAGGGGTATGTGTCTTACATTCTATCAGACTTATTTCCCGATGGTATCCGCTCATGAAAGCAGTTCCAATGTCAGAAAGGATTGGGGCATGCACTTAAAAATCGTACGTTCAAACCTGATTATGTACTATTAGTACTTGTTCAGAAGCAATGCTCTGCCTAGTGGTGAAACATGTCTATGATGGCACACACTTTTCATCACTTCTGTATCTTGCATTTGGTTTGCTTTGTTTTGTGATGAATCACTGGAAGAGAAACAGAAGGCTTTGCAAGCCTGACTTATAAGATACACACCTCTATGGAAATCATGCCAATGGAGAGAAGACATATTCATTGCAGGACTGTGCATTTCTCGTAACAATGAGTTTGAACCAGCAAGACTGAGAAATATCTTGCTCAGTCAGGAATTGTGGCCCAAGCAGCGACTGGCCCTTTGCTTGTCCCACCTGGGCCCATCCTGTAGCTAGCAGAAGGCTGAATATAGAAGAGGTCTGAGAGCAAACAATTCCAAATCACGCCCCCAAAGGCATCAGGCTGTACCCTATAAGTAGAGGCAGTCCCTCTGCCCGGGGTACAGCGAAGGTAGACTGATCGTGCTCATAAATCACTGGGTACTTTTCAGAAAATTGGGTCTCGCTCCACCACTGGTCAGAGTGAGCTGGGCTGCTCATGCAGCAGATTGGGCGTGACATAGAATAGCAGAGAGTTGTTATATCACTGAGTTTCTCATAACTTTTCACATTTCTGTTGCTGCCCTCCAGAACGTGTGGCCTTTCTCAAACACCTGCTGGTCTTGGGACTTCTGATCCGTATTCTCAGTTTTTGCATTATTCAGTGTTCCCCAGCCTGCTGCCCTCCAGGTGTGCAGGACTGCAGTTCCCATCATCCTCCACCCAGCATGGCCAACACCCTTTACTGTTCTGTTACCTACGCATTTGACACACCGCCTGCTTCTCTCATAATACAGGAAGTCGAGGCAGCTTACTAAAAGGTTAGGAACAGGTCCAGACTAAAACGTGAAAAGCAGGTATAGAGACAGAACAGGTGAAATGTTGTGGTGCTGAAACACAAGTAGATAATTCATAATATTAAAATGCTACAGTGTTTTTCAAAAAACACCCTGAAAACACAATATAGAAGAGTACCGCACCAGTCTGTCGAAACCATCACGGCGAGGCGGCAGCACTACACTCGCTGAGGGCATCAACTTAGGTAGGAAATAACTCAGACTCCCAAGCTCTTAGCATGTGCGTATTGTTTCCTCTGATATCCCAAATGCTGGTTGGATCCTGTGCCTACATTTTCAGAGTGGCTAGAGGTGGATGGGGGGGGGGGGCAGTATAAAGAGAGAAGCCATTGCCACTCGTAGTATACACACGTGGATGGATGTGAAAACAGGCCCCTACAAACCTCCACGGAGCCGTCTTCCTCCCAGGGCCTCTGCGGCTTCGCTTCTCTTCTCCTGTGTTCCCCTTTCGCGGTTGGCAGGCCACACACAAAAGCCGTGCCTTTTCCCCCCCCTCTCGGTTTGTGCAGTTCTGTAGAATTAACTTCCCGGCACCCCCGACTCCCTCATCCCCGAGCAGCCGTGAAACGATGGCTGCAGAGGCTTCCACAGGCACACTGGGGCCGTTCAAAGAGCCGCCGAGTTTGCGCCCACCGCCAGCTCTCCCTCCAAGTGGCTCCAGGCCAAAAGGTTTTACGGGTCACCGTGGCACCTTTCCCCCCTCTCTGTAAAAACTCCCGTTGGGCTCCGGTCGGTGTCTCTTTCCCTCCGTAATCGCCGATGTCGCACTTGCCGACTGTGCTCGGAAGAAAGCAGTGCCGTCCCAGGGGAGAGAGTTCAGTCCAGATTCTTCAAAGCGAATTAAGGAGCCGAAGCCAAGTGGGACTGGGGTGTCAAAAAAAATAAAATAAAATCTCCAGGGCCACTTTGGACTCCCAGAACTTTGCTTCTGTAAGAGATTGTTCACGTCTTACAAGGAACAGGAGAGGGCGTGCAAAGTGGAAGTATAGTATTATGACACATTTTTATAGTGCATTGGTTGCGGGGAACGTGCTTTATAACTTCTGCCTCGCTCCTCCCACCCTTTGCTGGTGCGTGTGTGCGTGCGCACGTGTGTGTTTTGTAAAAGCCTTGAGATTCTGCTGGGTAGAAGTTCTTTATCTTTATCTTTATCTTTATTAGATTTTTACCCCGCCCCTCTAGACAAAGTCTACTCGGGGCGGCTTACACACATGATAAAAACATCATTATACATAAAAAATTTAAAAATATCATAATTTTAACACTTATAATTAAATTAAATCAATAACCAAGATGGCAGAGTAAAAATCAGTTGTTGACTGGAGGGAAGTTCGGTTTTCAAAGGCAGCCGTATCTCAGTATCAGATGCTGGAGGCGAATGAAATACACCGCTTGGAAGTTTCCTCGGGAGTCTCCCGCTGTCCCGCGTTGGGCACCGCCTGGTTGGTGGGACGGAGGCAGATCTTATTCACCACAATAGTTATGAACTGAGCCTTCCTTTCAGCAAATAGTCTGCACCTGCAACTGGAAGCAAACAACAGGTACAAAATGCTAGCCTTGATGTGGAAACATACCAAAATGGATTTTATACTGCCTAATTAAGGGGACCAAAGGTTCTCCTGGCAGTTTACATTGACAGATAAAAGCATAAAATGCACAGATCAATAAAGCTGGCCAAATTAGATCACAGTCATCGTCTGACTGCTTGTTGTTGTTGTTGTTTAGTCGTTAAGTCGTGTCCGACTCTTCGTGACCCCATGGACCAGAGCACGCCAGGCCCTCCTGTCTTCCACTGCCTCCCGGAGTTGGGTCAAATTCATGTTGGTCGCTTACTGGGAGATAAAACATATTTGTGAGCCTGACTTTGATCTTGAAGCACATCGTTTTGAGAGTTGCAGCCCTTGAGCAAAAATGTTGTAATGGCGAGAGATGCTCATTTTCCTTAATGTGTGATTTCATGCTGAGAAAGAAGACAGAATCAGCAGGTGCGAGAGAATCCGAAATTTCCAAAAAAAAAACCCGAGTAAAAGGTGGGCGAAAAGCTCTCTAAAATTATGAATATGCTTAATGCTCATTAGAAGCCAAGAAATGACTGTCAACTAGAAAAGAAAAAAGCAGATAACTCAGGATGGGGGGGGGGGGTTGTACATGAATCGGGATATTTGACCCCTAAGGACGTACAGTGTCCAGGTGAAAAGTGCAATTGCCCTGGGACCTTGAGCTTAAGCCACCCTTGTTAGACGGAGAGGATAGATTGCAAAATTTTGTTTCGATTCCTCTTGTAAGCGCATCCATCATTCTGTCCACTTGGGAAACTGAATTAATTTTTTTAAAAAAATCCGGTAGAATTAGAGCTGCTGAAATAATTATGCAGACTAACCACTCTGGAATTAATTTCAAAATCCCCCCAAACACCCACCACTGTGTAGGTGTGGGCATCAGTTCCAACAGTTTGTTTCTCCCAACAGCAAAGGGCCAAGCAGAGAGAGAGAGGTTTAATCCTGCCTTTCCCCCCCAGCCAGGCAGCAGCCAAACGGTTAAAAGAAAGAAAAAAAGAAAAAACTGTGTGAAGTTGATAAAATGCCACAGTCTTTCTTCTTCTTCTTCTTCCTCAGGGAGGTTGGTGAGGGGGAAGCCGGGAGGCTGTTCTGGAAAATGTCATCAATAAAAACTACATTTAAATGGTATATGATGTAGCTGGGCTACCGTGGGCAGAATTATATGCACTCAGATGAAAAAGGGCCTTAAAGCACCCGTTGTCCATAAAGAGGAGGGGGGGGTGTCTTAGTGATCTGGAGAAAAAGGGGGCCCCAGGCGCCTCCTGCTCTCCATCAGTATCAAAGGTGAGCATGGCTGACGGGAGACCGAGGAGCAGAAGGAGGCCCCTCAGGCAGCGGGATCGCCCCTTAATATTCAGGATGCTGTCCTTTCCCCCTTTGTTTCTCCCAGAACCTGTATCTGACAGGCCTCTCTTACAAATGTGCAATACAGTGAGTGAGGAGGATTGGAGGTGCAGCCCCAAAGGGGGCTAGGGGCTAAGGACCTCCGTCGGCTTCTGTGCTACTAGACTTGTAGGCACTTGCCACACCTCTCTCCGGACAGGCCAGGCTGCTTACTGAGACCCTCAGCGGGCACCCTTTCCAGGCGGCTTGTCAGAGATGGGCAACCAATGCCTGTTCAGTGGTGGTGAGATTTCAGTACAGGGATGAAATCATACTCTCGGGCACCCTGACACCTACTTGTAACGATTTTGGCATCAAGTAAATGTCTTTTTAAAACAAAAAAACATAGTGGCACCTTAAAAGACGTACAGGTTAATTTAAGTGTGAGCTTTTTATGATGGCAGTCGACTTCTTTGGACACCTCAGTGAACTGTAAACAGAAGCTCACGCTGAAATAAATCTTTCGGTCTCCAAGTTGTCCTAACTCTTGTTTGTATTTTTGTTGCATCTGCTGGAACAGGCCAGTGCCGTGACCTCATCACATCCTTCTCTTGTGCACAACCGGATCGACTCTTGTAATCAAAGCTGCACTTCACTGCCATGTGTTGCTTCTATAGATTGCTGCTCTTAAAATCAGCTTTGCTCCGTTCTTCATTACCTTCCTTCCTTTGCCCTCAGATTATTCTCAATTCGATGCACAAATACCAACCGAGACTGCACATCGTGAAAGCGGATGAAAACAACGCGTTTGGTTCCAAGAACACGGCTTTCTGCACACACGTGTTCCCAGAAACCTCCTTCATATCTGTGACATCGTACCAGAATCACAAGGTGGGTGGCACTGTAGCCTCTCCCTAGGGGTGGGGTGGGGGGGGGGAAAGCAGTTTTTTGTTTGGTGCATTGGGTGAGAGGGAGGCATAAGCCTCCATACAGTGACGTGTCCGCCAGCGAAGAGTTCGCTTCCGTCGCTGGTGCCTCTGCCCAGCTAAAACGGTCATCAGATCACAAGCTGGGGTTGGTCTCTTCTCTGCTGAAAACAAAACTAGGAGATACCTATCTTGTTCTTCTGGTGCGCTTGTACAACCACGTTGCCTACCGATTCCATTTTAACCTCTTTCCCCCTTCCCCCCCCCCCCTTTGCTGACAAAACTAAGATTCTGGGTTGTTGAAAAGTGAATTATTATTCTGGAAAAGCAAAGGAGTAAAGATAACTATAGCAGAGGTTTTTCAGGCTTTGAAATGAAGGGCACTCATGACACAGATAATAAGATTGGAAGACATGAACTTGTGAGATTGTCACACAAGCACATAGTGCTGTGAATTTCAGGGTTTTAGAGGGACTCTGGGCCTCCAGAATAAACAGGCATCTTGTGATGCTGTTTCTTTTGAAAGATAAGAGTGTTAACACAGAACTTCAGGTATATATTCAAACCATCTGGTTAAGTGTGAGATTACAGATAATGAGTGAGGTTGAGGGGAAATTAAACACCCAAAGTCCTGATAGTGAGAATTACATTACGAATATTGGCTGTTCACCAAACTGGTACTGATAAAGCCAACATACTGACACTAAGTAAGCCAGCGAGCGCATGCAGTGTATCTACTTGGAATTCTGGATAACACTTCATACATCTGATGAAGTATGGGTTGTGTTCCAGGGAAATTCACTATATAATGCACTGATTGATCCTTAAAAGTTCCAATGAGCTGTTGTTTCTCCTTAAAGAAAAGTCTTAACTTTTGGAATAATACTGGAGATACAGAAGCAAAGAAATTGTAAGCAAGATGGGGTATCTGTGGGCCCCAAACTTGTGACAATGAGCTGGGTCAGCAGCTGGGCAGAGGCACGTCCCCCACTGTTCATTGGTTTGTTCAACTTCGCAGGGCACTGCCCCCCCCCCCCCAAAAAAAGCCTGGTGTTTGGAAAATATGACACAGTGGAACCCTTCCCTTGATGCAGAGCCAAAATAGGTGACTCTTCTTCTTCAGTTGAGGGGTTAAATGCTAGGGGTTGTGCTGTCATGTCATTACAAGAGAGGAGGAAGGACGCAAATTCAGAATTAATTAGCCATCCCACCCTACCCGTGGGCACCAGCCACCACTGGGGGTGAAGACAGGTAGAGGGGAAGTGGTTCTTGCTGCTACAGTGTGCTTAAGACTTGAGCTTTTGGGGGCAACTTGGCTGCGGGGGCCCCTTGGGTGATACAGCCGGGCATTCGTGTACCTGAACCGGGTGATTTATCACAGCGCAGGCTGTGAGCTGAAATTCTCTTTTGTACACACCCACCCATGCCTGGCTTTGCTAAAGCCCACTGGATATGGCCCAGAAGAGGAAGCAAAGTGTGCTGGGTTTTTGGTGTTTTTTTAAAAAAGTATTTTTGGCAGTTCCGCCAGTCCAGCAACAAATGAATCAAAGGCCATAAACTCTCAGATGTCATTCAAAACAGCAACCAAACCTAATAATGACTGGTAAAGCCTAGCCATAAATCTACAGTGAAAAGTAATTACGGTATATGTATTTAGGGAGACATACAAGGAATGTTACTATAAAAGCAGAGTTAAGAGACTGCCTTGCAGTCAGAACATGAAGGAAAAGAAGGATTTTTGCAGTGGGCGTGAAAGAGAGAGAGAGCAGGAGTTGGACAGACGAGGAGCGCAGAAAAAGACTTTCAGTTCTTGTCCTTGTGGTGGATTTACATATATTTCGTGGAAGTATGCATGAGGGCAAACTGTGGATTTTCACACCGGCCTGGGTTGTATGTGTGCCATCAACTACTCCACAACACACAAAGCAAAGATGATCAGCAAACTTGGAAGATCTGTTTTGATGTGTTTTCCAACCCCAAAGAACGATACTCTTAATTACTGTCTTAATACACAGATGCACATTTAGAACCAAGGAAGAGCCATTTTGACACTCATTTAGCCTGAGAAATACTGAATATTTTCAGTATGAATAGTGAGTACCATGAGATTTTTTTTAAAACCACCAAATTTAATTTCCTCAGAAGAGTTTTTGGATCCAGCAGTCTTAATTTAAGGGGGGGGGGGGGATCAAATAAGTTTTTTTTCTGAGTCAAAACACCTTGCAAGCCTGTTACAGGTCACTCAGATCTACGTGTCACAAAGCTGCTGGTTGATTCCTCTCCTCATCTCATGATTAAGCTGAAAAACATTTACTGCAAAAAAAGTCATGTGCAACAACCTGGTAGCGTTGAGTCTTGTGAAATCTGTGCCAGAAGTTGGGGGCTGGAAGGGGGTGGAGGCACAGATAAAGAAGAAAGACTGTCTGAAAGAGAAGCGCGTACGATCAAGGAAAGCATGAACGGACGCTCCCGTCCTCCTGCGGTCTTTAACTTGCTTAACCTATAAGGCAAGGTTGTCAGTTGTGAAGTGAAGCTATCCAGAAGCAGGTTTTCCTTGAGTGGCTTTATGGAGAGAGATCACCTTCAGGTCTCACTTAAAATGTCAGTAGTAAGGAGAGGGTCATATTTCTGCACAAATGACCCGGAGATGTACGGGTTTCTCAGCACCCAAGCTTCAAAGCTCCTTCCCTCATGATGCCATTCACAAACGGGGCCTGTTTGTTGGCTTTGTTAAGTTCCAGGGGCTGAGGAAGCCTCTCCTCCCCTTCATAACTTAACTACCGTTTCGGTAACCGTCTGCTGCACCAACCAACCAAAATAGGAAAAAGGAGTCTGGCGCATACTCTGATATTATTACTATCAGCAGACTTTTAAACTGCCTTTTCTGGATAAAGGATTCTCGTGAGTTACAACAGCACATTCTTAACAACAACAAAGCTGAAGTGAATTTTTTTTTACCCCTACTGCATAGCAGTCTAAGAAGTACAGAATTCACCCTTAGCGTAGGGCCGTTCCCAAAGGGAATGAAATTCACTCTGGGGTGACCCAACCTGTGGCCAGTTTGAACAGTGATTTATTTATTTATCCTCTCTGCAAAGGATGGTCTGACAACTAGGAGAGCATATTGTTTTAAATTCGAGCACATTGCCACTACGGCGCCAGAAACGAGTGCCTCGTTCCCATGGGTTTTCACAGACGGCAGAGCGGGGACACTCTCTGTGAACCTTGGCTGCAAACGTATAGTTGTGCAGTGTAACGGCATGTCCCTAGGCCGGTTATCCGACGAAGCCGGCAAGCACGTCCTTAATAGCCACATGTAATACTGTAGTCTGTCCATCTTGCTTGCGCCTGTTGGCTTGCTTACGGGCATTTCGAGTGAGGTCCCTGCAAACGTCTGCCACTGCAAAGCATCTGTTTTGGGATATTAGTAGAATCATGCAACTGCCACACACAATAATTTGGGGTCAGCAGAATATCGACTGACTCTATTAGAAGGGAGGAAAAATGTATGCACTTATTAAGAATCTAGTTATCCAGCATTCTTAAAGAGGGACAAAAGTGTGGCAAACTGTGACTCCGAGGGTGGAGTTATGGGTACCTTTGGGTCTGAGACGCAAAAAAGTAGTCTGCCAGCATGAGGTAGAATGCAGGATGTGCTCCTATCACTAAACTTACAATCTGGATACTTTCTTTAGGGAGAATGTGTGCATTTGTATGGTTTGCAGAGGGAGGGGGGAGACTTTACCTTTTGTCTCGGGCAGCAAAATATCTTGGGTCTGCCCCAGATGAGAAAGTGCCTTACACCAAAATCAGACCATCCGTTTACTTAGCTTAACTACCGTAGGCCATGTTGGGAGGTCTGGTAACCAATCTGACCTGCATCCACTTCCTCCTGCTGCTGCTGCTGCTGCACGCGGCTTTCCTTGGGCGGTGTGACTGTCACCAGAGGCCGGTCTTTCACCTTTTCCGTGTCTAGGAAGGGTGGGCTTTTGGCCTAAAACAAGGCATGCGAGGGTTGTGTTCCTTGTTTAAATGAGATATGCTAGTTCTCTTCTAAACCGAAGTGCCTCTCTCCTGTGCACCTTGTTTTAGTTCAAAAGGTGGCTCACTTCACTGCCAGGCCACACCGGCGACGGGGACGGCCAGAATAGGTGGATGTGGGTGTGTTGCCCGTCCCTCGTCTATACCAAAGAGCAGCTGTCCAGGGTTCTGGCTGAGAGCCCTTCCCAGTCGGGCCTTCTAGAAATGCCAGATCTGTAGCTGTTTGCAGGTAGAGAAAGCGCTCTGCCGCTGAGCGGTGTCTCTTGGCCGAACTGGGAACCAGGATGGAAGTGTGTGGTGTTTTTTTTTTTTTTTTTTTTTTGTCGGGAGTCTTTTTTCACCCAAAAATGATACTGGGTGTTACCGCTCAGATCCAAAATGTAGGAAGATAATAATCAAGGGGGTAATAACAAAATAAAGATAACAGCACCCAGTGTGGTGTAGTGGATAGAGTGATGGGCTAAGACTTGGGAGGCCCGAGTTCAAATCCCTTGCTCTGCCATGGAAACTCACTGGGGAAGTGGAACTGGTAAAACCACTCCTTTAAATACCTTGCTTACCTCAAAAGCTCTGTTAGGGTTGCTATAAGTTGGTGCTGACTTGACGGCACACAACAGCAGCACCGGCAGTGCCTCTGCGGCAGTACTGTATAGAAAACGCATAAGTGAAAGTGAACAGTGGGTCTCGCGTGAGAGAGACTTTCTCTTTCAGTAAATTTAAACTATTTCACCCCCTCTAAATGCAGAAATTACCCAGAGGAAACCAAGGCCAGAAGCAAAGTTCTCAAAGTGAAGGGAGCTGCAAATTTCTTTTTTTGTATTTTCACCTGACTGTGGGAAGAGAGGGGCTAAAAAGAACAACTCCATCAACAGCAAATTCTGCAGCCTCCCAGCTGCAGGGGGCTCATTTATGGGCTCCTGTAGATGATTCGTTCTCCCAAATGTACTGCAATTATAGGTACTTTTATCATATATAGGTAATAGTTCTTGTTACATACCATCAGGTCAAAACTGGCTTACAGCAACCCTAATACTGCTTTCAAGGTGAGATATTTTAGGAGTGGTTTTTCCTGTTCCACACCTCCAGAAATTCCATGGCTGAGCAGGCCATGATTTGAACCCAGGCGTCCTGAGTCCTAGTCCACTGTATACTGTCCACTACACCACACTGGGTATCACGTAGGAAATTATGTACTGTAATCAATTATAGCCACATTCCTCACCTCCCAGACGAGGCTAAGCTTCTCTTGGCTAGAACAGGGACATATTCTGTGACTTTGCAAATGTTTTGTTCCCTCTTGGAGGTACCATTTATTTTTGGTCAGTTTGTTCCTGGGGGCGATGAGTTCAGCCATACAGCAGGAGATGGCTGTTTTTGCATTTTTATCATTTGCCTTGCATAGATTTAAGGCCAGACATCCTTCTTTCCTTCTCTGCTTGGTTCCCCCCACTCATACGCAAGAGTCTTGGCAGCCAGCTCAATTCTGTACCTCTCGCCTGGCTGGGCTGTACCACAGTGTCCTTTGCCCTGAGTAACCACATTAAGCAGCTGTGCATGTGACATGGCATGAAGCATTCTCGTTACGATGAGCTGAATTCCTAATCAGTGTATCTCCTGCCTATTTATAATTCTTTCGGTTGTCCACATCCCCCTGCCCCAAACAACCTCTGTTCCAGGGGCCTGGAGATCTGGGTGCCTCGAGTGCCCAAGAAAATTTTTTGAAGAAGAATCATCTGTTTTTCCTGCACATAATGTAATGCCGGGGCTTTGTAACTTAAATCTGGCAAGTTGCCGTTATGATGATAACGTCATTGGTTTGACTAAAATTCTGCACAGCTTGGAGGAATAAAGGGTGCTGGAAAGCCAGAATATTGTAATTTCAAAGTATTGGAACTACAAAGAGGGCCATAGGGCCCACAAATGCCGCCTCCCATATTTTGCATATAATGTCAGGAACGTCATGTTACAGTGACCTTGCTCAGCTGGAGAGCCTGCTAATTGTTTTGCAATGACTGTAGTAAACCATTCAAGCCTCAATTTTAAAAGCACTTTCATTTTCAGGACTATTTATTTCTATACTCACCCTTAATGCTTTTAATTCTTTAGAAACACAACATTAAAATATGAATAAATGAATGAATGAATAAATAAATCCAGGTTTAATTTGTAAGTTTGATTGTTGTGGCGCAAATCTCTGAGGAAAACCTGTTGTGGATGGGGAACATGGGTTAGTTACAGGCAGTGTATCGCAGGGAATCAGATGTGACTGAAAGAGGGAATAGCTGGAACCTGTGTCAGTCTGCAGTTTGTGCCTGTGTTCACAAACCCAGGGGCTCATCTGTTTTATTTCCCTTCTCTTACAAGATAACACAGCTGAAGATAGAAAACAACCCGTTTGCCAAGGGCTTTAGGGGAAGTGATGACAGCGACCTGCGTGTAGCAAGATTACAAAGGTGAGGCTGAAGGGAACAGAGACAGAAATCTCTGAAGTGGGCTAAAATAAGTAAACAGAGAAAGCCAAGAATTAAACCAAGTTTTCCAAGTTGGATTTCAAAGACTTTTCCAGGGCACACACAAACTTTTTATCATTCTATCCCTGTTGAAGGAATAGTATACTTTTCTGAAACATGGCAGGAGAGAGGGGATGTTTTAATAAACAGAGGCACTTTTAAGAACTTTGTTCATCTCTTGGCGTTGTTTGATCTGTTTCCAGTGCTTTCCCTTCTTCCCCCCCTGCCCTGCTTAAAATCAGGACAAGGATCTCTCTCTTTAGAGCTGCTCCCTAGACATGGTTTGCCCTTCCCCAAGGGGGCCAGAGGTGGGTAGGGGAAAAGAGCTGCATTATGTCATGACTTTTTGCGATAAGTGTTGGAAGCGGCTGCCACACGGGTCGTCATAACTGGACATGTTGTGCCACAGTTCCAGTTGCTCGTCCTGCACTCTAGCAGACCTGTTCAGTCAATGTCTGAGTGGTAAGTCGACACTTGTGGAAACCACACTGATGTGGAAACTAGCTTTTGATCCAGTGGGGCTGAGTGACAGCTGAATCTTTCTGTGTGATTCTTTTTGAATCTCTAGTTTGTCTAGTCCTGAATATTGGGGGTGGGTGGGTGAGCTAATATTGATCAATTCAAATCAAAACCAAATTGAGGTAAAATTCACATTCCCCTTACAGTACTTTCCTGTTGTCTGAAATGGCGTGGCACAACCACTGATAGCTCTCATGGGGTTATCTTCTACTCTTGCTAGAACCCTCCGAGTTCTGCACCAGATTCTGCCAGACCGGATCTTCTACAACGGGCAAGCCCATTTACTGTCCTTGGCAGAAGTAGGCAATCCATACATCAAATGCATATTGCAGATAGGGAACAGGCCAAGGGCACCCACAGATCTAGGGCTGAGCTGTCATCTCAAGCCCAGATCTCACAGGCTGAGGAGGAAACTTAGCACAGCTATGTTTGCTTGAAGATGACTCTGGCCCTGTTCCCCAGGATCTCTGGGTTAAAAAAGAGACAGGTAATGGGCAAGACTGAAGTTGGAGGCTCTGAGTAGCTGCTGGATGTCAGTGTAAATAGTAGTCCAGGTCTGGAGATGTTTGGGCCTACTTAGGTGGTCTGGACCACAATTCCCACAAACCCTTTCTCCTGGCCGTGTTGCCTAGAGCTTCTGAGACTTGAAGTTCAAAACATCTGTCGAGATTTTTTAAATTCCACCTTCATCCTTCAGGGTTTTGGTTTGCGATTTTTGCTATTTTGGATTTTAAAACTAAGATGTTAGCCACCCTGAGTGCCTATGAAGTAAGGGAAGTAAGTGAAATCAATGAATAAACCAATCAGTCACTGCTCATGCTGCAGCTACTAATGATAATGAGACCAGCAACTATAACAGTGCCTTTGTTCGGATGAATCCCTGAAGCCGTCATTATCGGTTTCCTTCCCACTATGTTGGCAGTAAAGAGTACCCCGTCATCTCCAAAAGCATTATGAGGCAAAGGCTGGTGTCCACTCACGGCCAGCTCTCTGGGAAGTCGGACGTCAGCTCGCTTCATGGGAATCACCAGGGTCTCCAGCACTACCAGTACGAGAATGGCGCCCACATGCAGTTTGCTGCCTCGGACGCCCAAGACCTGCCCCTCAACACCTTTGCGGCGCAAAGAGAATCGGGGCTCTTCTATCACTGCCTGAAGCGGCGAGGTAAGGGCCTCCTCAAGAGGAGAGAACCAAGCACGGAGCTGGGGGGAACCTCCAGGGCAGGGGGCGCGGTGCCTGTTGTCCGAGGATGATGGCAATCTTACAGCATCTCCAGGGATGGGAAATGGGTGGTTGTCCAGATGTTTCTTGGGTCTGCTACTGCCACGATCCCTCCCTCTTTGGCTGTGCGGGCTTGGGATGATGGGAGTTGTGATCCAACCCTGTCGTGTGCAATGCATTTCTGGATCCCTTGAGTCACAACTTTTTAAATATTGTAATAATTTATATTTGGCATTTAACTCTGTTCTTGTTTAATTTTATAAGCCGCCTTGGATCCTTCAGGAGAAAGGCAGCATATAAATGGTTTAAATAAATAAAGGATGGCCCTGACTGGCTGTGAGCTTCCTGGGGTGGGATATCTCAGTCACTCTGTTTATTTAACCCATGGACCATGAGAGAGATTGACAACAGGAAAGGTACAAGAAATGCAAGAAAAGGGCGTACGGATACAGCATGGCAATACAAACGGTAATAGCAAGCAGTAGGGAATGACCGTTATGCAATTAGTCTCTAATACGAGAGACCGCATTAGATTTAACTGGATACGCTCCTTCGCTCTTCAGCATCCTTATCTGATAGTACAGGATCAACCCTGTCATCCTAAATACAGCTCCGATGCAGAAATGCCCCACAGACTCTCTGAGGTTAACTTTTGTATAACTGTGTTTAGGATTGGACAGCAAAAGACTTTGGAAACGTGTGGCTTTAACGTTAAACGAGCCAGGTGGCAATCCGGTGGGTAAGAAGGACAAAGCAAGCAGTTAATCGTTCCATTTGGCCAATTTAATCCTCTGGCAGAGATTCATTAATATCATTTATATGCCACTTCCGACTGTAAATATTCTCAAGGCAGATTGCAAAATTAATCGGGGCTTCTTAATCGTAGAATAGAAATGCTCAATCAGGAAAGGCAATGGAATACAATCTTCTGCCAGTTGCCAGAGCATTATCTTTGCAAGATGGCTGCATCTTTTTGACATTAACTCCTGCCAGACTCTCTTTTAGAGAGTTTCAAGACTCCGCGAACTTGTCAAGAGCAACAATACTAAAGCATTGCAGTTTGCTTATGATTGAGATGAATTGAAAAGCAATCAACCGGCTGCAGGAAAGCAGTAGGCCAAAGTCCTTTAAACTTTCAAACGCTTCAAATTAAGATTGATGGGATTAGCTGGGTGCTTGCCATGCCTTGCCTTTTTGCTAATAAGTAGCATCTTTCAGAACATGAGATAATTGGATTAGGTGGGAAGGGAAGGGCAACATTGAGTCTCCATAAACCACTGACCACATCAGTGGTGTTTGGTGGGCCTCTGCTGAGACAGATCTTGGAAGCAACTAGTTATAAAAACTGGTTACTTGAAATGAATGCTCTTTTGCAAAATCTAACTGTAGTAATTAAGTTTTACATTGTACATTGCACATGTAAGGACTAATTTCTGCAGTGTATTTTTTGTTACTTTTATAGTGCCGGGGCTGTGGCTTAATTTAATGATAGAAGTGGCATACGGTCAACTAAAAAGGAAGCATTTAATGTACACTGCCCAGAAATAGGAAAGAAGAAGATACTCTTTAAAAAAGTACAACTACTTTCTGAATCTTTGAATCAACTCCTTTTTAAAAGTAAATTTCTGAACTCTGTTGACCCAGCTGAAGTCCATGGCCTTAGTTGCACCAACGTCTCTGTTAAGACTGATAGCATGAAGCACTCCAAAAGACCAGCTGTATGATGGAAGACGGAAGGAACGGTACTTTTTTTGACATGTGCGAAAGGAGACGAGTCACATTTCTTTTCAGTTTTGAAAATAGTGTATATGGCCTGAGGAAGGGCAAATGTTTGCTGAGAATAAAAGACAAAGGCAAAATGAGTTTGTGTGTGTTGCGTGCCATCAAGCCAATTCTGACTTATGGTGACTCTTTCTAGGGTTTTCGAGGTAGAGAATAAACAGGGTTGACCCTTCCCTTCTTCGGGGGGGGGGGGGGGGAGAGTGTTCTATTGGCAGGGCCTACATATTGTAATTTATATGTTTTGACCACAAAAGCCTTTGCAAAACCTGTTTTGAACTGGGCAGGAGTGTTTCAGAGTACTCGCAATGAAAATACTCACCTCTGTGGCCGGATTGTCAGCACGGATACTGATGTGCTGATCACCATGTTGTCAGGTTTGCCTCTGCATTCCCAAGAGGGAGAAATGTGTTAGTTTGCTTTGGAAACTTTAAAAAGGCGTTTCCCCAGGATTTTAAGGCCAGCCCTTCTTTTCTGTACCTGTGGTCGATGTGATTAAGCGAATCTTGTGCAGGGGAACGGGGGGGGGGGGGGAGCGTGGCCTGTGCTGGGCTCTGTCACCAAGTCCTCCCTTTGTTTGTTTGTCCACAGAAGGTGCCCGGCATCTGGACCTGCCCTGCAAACGTTCTTATCTGGATGCCTCCTCTTCTGTCGGGGAGGAGCACTACTTCCGGTCACCCCCTCCGTATGACCAGCAGATGCTGAGCCCCTCCTACTGCAGCGACGTGACGCCGAGGGAGGCCTGCATGTACTCTGGCTCCGGTGCCGACCTCGCCGGCGTCTCCTCGGTGGAAGACTTGCCTCCCCCTCCTCCCCCACCTCCTTTGAGCTGCAATATGTGGACCTCGGTTGCACCTTACACCAGCTACAGCGTTCAGACCATGGAAACGGTTCCCTACCAGCCCTTCCCGGCCCACTTCACCGCCACCACCATGATGCCGCGCCTCCCGACCATCGCAAACCAAAGTGCCCAGCCGCCGGGCAACAGCCCCTTCGCCGTCTACAACCAGCTCTCGCCGTCTCAGGTCCGGGAGAGAGTCCCCCCCGTCGTCCTTCCCCCGGGAAAGGGTGCACCCCTCTGTGTGCGAGAGGAAGCCCCCCTCGCCCCACTTAAGCACGGCTAATGAATTTCTGTACTCACAGACCTTCTCGCTCTCCAGAGAGTCCTCTTTGCAGTATCATTCAGGGATGGGGACAGTGGACAACTGGACGGACGGATGACTCTGTCCGCCGAGCGGCAGACACAAGAATTGCGGCGGGACTAACTGCTCCGGGACAATGTTTGCTCAGTGTTAAAATACCTGTGGGTAACTTGCACTTCCGTGACACCTACAGAAAAACCTGCATTTCCATTGGGGGTTTGTGTAGCCAAAAAGCTCTGTCAAAGATAGAACCCAGCTGAGTTTTGGAAGGGTGGAGGGAGAATCCAGTCGTGTGTCTAAAGGGACTCTGGGCTCAGTGGCTTGGATCCATCAGTCATATCTGTCTGGTCAAATATTTGCCTCCTAGAGAAACCCTCCCTTGTTTAATTCATGGCAACCCTTATTTAAAAAGAAAAAAGGAAAGGAAAAGGAAGGAAAGCAAGCAAGTCTTCCACACACACAGGCCATTCAGCAAAGGGCCCCCTAAGTATTCTACCATTTTGGAGACGGGAGACAGAGAACACAGAACACAGAGAGAGCGAGTGTGTGTGTGTGAACAGAAAATGGAGTGTACGGTCCCAAACGTTCCTAACGCAGATTCAATACACATATCCAAAGTTGTCTCTAACGAGGGCCGGGCGAAATCGGTTCAGTTCCAGAGGGTGGATATTGACCCTCTTGTAGGACCATTATTTTCCAGTAGAGTGGTGTGTGTGCTTCTTAACACATGCCCACCCCACCCCCGGGCTATTTAAAGACCTCTCTGGCGGCATCTCTCCTTCCACACAGTGACCGGGGTGGGTGGGTGGTGGGATTTCTTGGGGCGGCTGTCAGCGGAGATCACTCTCCTCCCAGAAGATCCTGGGGTGGCAGATGGTGGTATACTTAGATGTAGCACTACCTCAGCACCTTTGGGGAGGAAAATGCCCCCAAGGAGTTCCTCATCTGTCATGGTAACAAGCCAGGGGCCGCTTGGTCAACGGTGGGATGAAGAAAACCGTCGCGCAGCTACCAGTGAAAAAATATGGATTCATTCCTATTAATAATTAGTAATGTTAATAAAGGCCTGAACAAAGATTGTCCCGTTATTAATAAGTGGATTACAGAGCTGAATTTGCCTAGGCCAGACAGATCAACAGAGAACACAACTCTTAGATTTTTGCAGACAAAAATCTCCCCATAAGGAACGGCCGGAATTGCTGCCATGGGGACTGGGCGCTCCCACAACTCCCCTTCTTTCAGGGAAGCGTCCCTTGAGGGCTAAAACAGCACAAAAAAACAACCCTGGCTTGACTGAGTCTTGCCCCTCTTGCTTCAGGACGGCGCCCCATGGCCCTAGAAAGCCAGGCTTTGCTGCCAAAAATGGCCGCCCTTGTGCCCTCCCCTCGGCTGTCTTCCGTTGTACAACTGGGCACGTGGCCTTGCTGGGCGACAGAGGAAGGTTTCGGTGGTAGCCAAGCGGGCGTTAGGTGGGGCACAGGGCACCGTTGTGAGGGACGCTGGCCTCAAAGTTAAGTAAAGTAACGATGTGATGAATTGCCATTTTGACTGTCAGTTCTGTGGGCCTGGCAGTGTAAAACACCAACCCTCCAAAAGATAACCCCGGTTTCACAAACCTGTTAACATGCTTTGATTCCTGTTCCTGTTTCCCCTGCAGTCCTGTTGTGTAGCTGAAATAGCAATGAAACGGCAAGGGATCTGAGATGGTATTATTCCACCTCTGAGTATAACTGAGGATGTTTGTAGTTAGAAAAGAAACACCATGGAAAGGAACATTAAAAAATTCCCTGCAAGTAGAAAACTAGCACAGCAAAGAGCAGGACTCTGTGCTTTTCCCCTGATATGCTATTTTTCTTTCCATGCAGTAAAATACGTATATATAATTAAAAGCAAACCAGAGAGATGCGTTGAGAAATGGCATCAGCCTATTTGCAGGGAACATAGGAAGCTGTCTTACACCAAGCTTGTCCATCTCCTGTCTACTGAGACTGGCTTCCCCCTCCCATCCTGGGTCTCTGACAAAGCAAATGGCACCCAGCACCTGCCACCTGGGTTTTTTTAAAATTGGCAATTCCAGGGACTGAACCCAAGACCTGTCGTGGTCAATGCACCTGGCTCAACGGGCTCTTCTCTGCCCTGTGACTGTCAGCCTTCGGTCCTCTAAAGGTCTGGGCCTTCAGTGCCGTCCTGCCCAGAGCGGCTGGGAGTTGGAAGGCCAAAGGTTGAGAGTCACAGGGCATGACTCTGCCGCCTCATTCCCCTGCCCCGGGAGATCAGGACTGAGTAAAGATCTGGGGGGGAAAAGGAGGAGTTCAGTAGGCGGGCCGAACATGTCACACCAATGATAACAGCTTGACAGTGTTAAAAGCTGCAAGACGGGGGCTGGAAAGTTAGTTTTTCGGATGACAGCTTCATGGCTATGGGCCACGCTGGCTGGGGATTCTGGGAGTTGTCATCCCAGAAAGTAAGTTCTCGAGTTTCTGGACCGTAGCATTCCAGGCAGTCCCTGGGCTCCGGACAAAGCTAATGAGGGGGAAGTAAAACTGAACTAACCCAAGCAACCCTAGCACCTCTTAAGAATTCACACAAAAACATCTGCCAGGAGCCTATTGCTGAATCCCTGCCTGGCCCAGACTGGTTCTCTCTGTGACAAAAAGAGGACAACCTACCGAGAGGTTTATTGAGTGGTGGGTCCATGCCAATGAGCAGGGCTGGGGGGCGGGGAAAGGGAGATTCTCCCCTCCCTGCAATACAGAGGCCACTTTAAAAGTTTATTTATCATCTGGAACCACCATACAGTCATTCTTGCTCAACTGTATGCATGGCTGGTGTGGGTTTTTGTAATCAGAATTGGGAAATCACTACAAGTGTTGCATGCGAATAGTTATTTATATATATCTATATATATATAATTATATATCTCTCACAAATGCAGGCCCACATCTTCCATTCAGCTTTGCTCTTTAAAAAACACACACAAAAAACCAACAACGAAGTGCCTAATAAAATAATGAATGTTGCAAGGGACATTTTTTTAAAAGACAACTATTTAAGATTTTTTTAAAAAAAAACATACACCTTTTTGTGATGTAAAAACTAAGAGTTGGTTAGATGAAACATATATACTAAAGATAAATCTCTATTAGAATCCACGTTAGATAAAAGGCGATGTGGCCCGTTTTTTTTTTAAGGCTTTGTTACGTATGAACATTTTATTTTACATATCAGAACATAAAAAAAATTACTCCTATAAACTGTCTCTGGATGGCTTTCAATAATTTGCACACCTTTTGTGGGTAGAATTGCTCACCAATCCTTCAGCTGGGATGGGAACCTTTGGACTCCAGATGTTTGGCCAGATGCTCTCATTATATGTCACCCCCTGTCAAGCTTAATTTCCCGAATTCATTCATTAGAAATGTCTAATGCTGTGTACCGCCAGGTTCTATGGAGGCCTTGGCACCAGGTTAAATACCCACAATATGGCAGAGCGATGCACCGTCAGAGGCATGATAACACCCCCCAAAAAAGAGGCTGTTACTTTGGTGTTGATTAGGGGTGGCTTGTGGGTGTTCCCTGTCTAGGGGGCAGTAAGGAGAGCTCCATATATTTTTCAGCCTGAGCCAGAACAGCAAAGCTCACCCCTGCTACATCCAGGTGCGCTGATCTCAGAAGCAACTAGCTACAAATAAGAAAGTAATTATTACAATGTAAAAGAGTGATCATTAATTAATTCCTTTTTTGCAACAACTGAGACATAAGCTAAGGTTATGAGTAGGACTTCCTAGAACAGGAGATAACACCACTCTTTGTAAGGTGCAAGGATCCTAGTTTCATAGTTTCAAGGTGTGGCCTCCATACCTAGGTACCGTTCGTGCTGCAGGTGAGCAACGCCTGGAATTCTTGTGGTTTTAAAAAGAAAAAGGTCACTTCTGAACAGCAAAAAAGGAGTAGTAATAGTAGTCTGGACTGGACTGCTTTTAAAAAACTGCAACTATGACTAACTACTCTGGGGGTCTTGGAACTACAACCAACTACTTTTAAAAAGTAACTTCCAAGCTTGCACGCCTAAAGCAAAACATACAGCTAGCCCCGTCCCCACTACTCTGACAAAGAAAATAAAATGGGTTGAATTTAGACCTAGCTGTTAAAGTCGAAGTGGTTTTCTGACTAAAGTTCTAGTCATGTTAATGGGTCTGCTCTTAGTTGTGACCACATCTGAATCCAGCCAAGAAATAAGAAATTAATGAGTGTTTGCTGTCTTTTCATGGCACTAAAATCTGCTCCCCGAGGCAGTCGTCCCGCTGCCCAAAGGGAAGGAAGGCCTTTAGATTCCCCCGGGAGGCCACAGATGAGACTCCCGACTTTGCTTCTGAAAGATCTCCTAAATCCTGGATTCAGTAAAAGTGATCTGGGGCTGAGAAGCGTATTATAGGGAAAGATATACCCTATGAAAAGCCCTCTAGAAATAATAAATAAGGTTCCCTGAGACAGAAACGAGATGGAGCCACACAACTAGTTTTCCACATGGTTATGTCTTTTTTCCAGGATGATGATGGTGGTGGTGGCTTCTATTTTATCCTGGCTTACCTTCAGTGTGCTTAAGCTAATGTATGTGGCTCATCCCCTCACAACATCCGTGTGAGGCAGCACAAGGTCCAACTGGAGTGTGTGGCTGACTCAAAGGGACTCATGGCGCTTCATGGTTGAGTGAGAGTTTGATGCTTGGTCTCCTAAATCCTAGACTATCGGTTCCAGCCACTGCAGCGCACGAACATAGGAAGATTTCCATGTGAAGGAATCGGCAGCCACGAGATGCCCAATCTTGGTTCTTATGAATATTTCCACCATATGGATGATCTTGCTCCATGAGCTGGATGTCAAAAAAGGGCCACACTGGCAATAGAGTTTATTTTGTTCCTCTTCAGTGCAATCTGGGCTTCATCGGAATATAATTAATCTGAATTTAAATATGTGTGGAGCCATAATAAAGAAGCAATTTATAGCTCAGTGACTAGAACTGGCAAAAAAAAAAGGTATTAGATTGGATGGCACTCATCAGAAAAGTTACTTTGGCCAGTTGGAGCCACCCTGTGCTAGACAGAGCTGCTATTTTAGAAAAGCAACTGAAACTGCAAATATGAAGAGCATTTTGTTGGAAAGGTACGCAGCTTTGCAAACTTTACAATAATGGCCAGTTTAGAAGTAAAAATGATTCAGAATTCATTGTGATTAGTGATTCAACGTCCATTTCTGGTGAAAACTAAGGTAGCGTGTGGTAAATCAGCTTGGTTTTCTTTTTAAAGTCCAATGACTATCTCTATTTTGGTATGAGCACCTTTATGCAAGGAAGGAGGGTCTTTATAGGGTCTCTGTGTTCTGGAGAGCCCTGGCTGGGAATTCTGGGAGATGTAGTCCAAAAAAGTAATGACTCAAAACTCAGACTCTGCCTGACTCTCTACATAAACATTGTGCGTCTATTTATGACCCAGGAATCAGGGTGAGTAAAAGCCTATTTATTTGAAAGACGCTCCTTGCCTTCTTAGGTCTTGAGTGGAATTGGTATTTTCAACACTGGTCTTTTTCTTACTGGTGTGCTACCCCTGGCTGTTCATTTCCTTTGGCTCCCATGGCTTTTCTACCAATATTGGATTTGGCCCCCTCTTTATGTAGAACAAATATTATAGCAGATTGCTGAGGACCTATACGTCATGTTAAAATAAGCCAGCAATTAAAGAAACTAAATTTAATCCATGGATTGGCGGGGTGGGGGGAGGAAGAAAGAAAGAAAGAAAGATGGATTTGCTAGCACTGGCAATTCTTGTGTTCAAGAAAAGCCAACATCTGGAATTTAAAAAAAGTGTTCTTTCTGGCATGGATATTTTCTTCTGAAGGAGGAGAGGGTCCTTTTCTCTCTCTCTCTTTTTCCACTTTCTGGAAAATATGGGCTGCTCCACATGACTTTTATTATGCCATTAAATAATTCTTATTGCAGCTTGTAGAAAAAATAAAGTCTCCTTTGAAGGGAGAACCTCTTGATGGAGGACGGGAGGGCAAAATGCTCCATAAGGCAGGAAATCCGTAATTTCTGTAGGCCAACCAGGATGCCCCCAAGGCTCCCAGGGTAGGAAGAAGAGGGGAGTGCCAGTCCTCAGCCACAAAACTCTTAGGGTGGAGTACTAATGGTTACTGGGCTGGAATGACACTACAACACCCAGTATGTCCAGGCCTGCCTAGTCGGGAAAGGCTGATCTAAGCCCCTATTGTCAGCCCTGAGGTACCAAGGGGAGAAGAGCCTTACACATCACTTGTGCCTTGGTCCTTTGAGTTGGTAATGCTATGGGACCATCTACCTGGGACCATTCGCATCCAGAGCAGATGCTTAGGAGACTCCATCAGAAGAAGAATGCTCTGATGAGAATTACAAGGAAAAACACCAGTGAAATTTGTTTTCATCTTTTTGAGGAGAAAAGCTGGAAGGAGAGGGGAACTGCCCTATAACTATAATTTGTTAAAAGCAGATGCAACAGTTAACCATGCTTAACATAAGTCGTGGTTTGCAAAACCATTTACAGCTGTAGTTCCATCTCCTGGTTTTGTACTTAAGGCTTAATAACAGTTCAAGGAACCCTCTGCTATTCTGGTCACCTCCAGATATTTTGGATTACAGTTCCCATCTCTTATAACCACTGTTCAAACTGCCTAGGGTTAATGAGTTATATTCCATACACCTTGATAGTACTGGGCTACAAAAAAAAAAAGGTAGATGTTCGGATTCATACTTAACGCAAGCACATAAATTATGATCAAATCATCTGCTTACAGCCAAAGTAGCACACAAAGAGGAGGATTAAAAAAGAAAGTAAAATCAATATATGACTATGTTCTGCGGTTACAGACATAGAGAAATTAAAGCCAATTACTTTTGGCAGCAGTGTGGTAGCAGTTGCCAGAAGTTACAATGTTCTTGGAAATCCACTCTTATGGTCAAATTTCCACCTAGTGCTTTCTGAAAAAGAGGCCACTGCAAATACAGTTTGTTCTCTTAACTTGCATTTTATCCTGCTGCTTCCACAACCAATTTGGAAGGCAACAAACGCAGCCCAGTCTGCAACTCCTTGAAATCCTGCTACACCCTCTTTGGCCTTGGCAACACACATGGTCCATTTATCTGTTTTTAACCAGAGTACTCAACTTTACCTTCCAGAATGGTAAGGGATTGGAGATGATAAAAATTAAGACATGCGATTCTGACTGAGCTTCTGGGAATTGTGGTCCAAATCCTCTATATAAAGGATTATAGGAACTGTAGTCCAAAAACCACCAGGCTTCCCATTTCTGTTTTAAATCCTATCTTTATAGCCGTCAAAATTGAAACCATTTGCTAAAACTGAAAGTTGAATTCTAGGGTCAACCTAATCAGCTGGCCTTCAGAGAATAGTGGAATAATCATGGCCTGGATTTAGCACTCAGGGCATTATGTCAGCGTCCATGCAGTGAAACTGAAATAACGAGCACATGCAAAGGGCGCGTTCTTCTCTGCTGCTTCCAACTTTGGATTCTTTTCCTCTTGGCTGGCAGAAGCAACCCAACATCTGCATTTTCAAATGTATTTTGGGGTTTTAAACAGCTTTTTTTGTCATCTTTCAAACCATTCCCTTTGCTTTCCCTTCATTGTCTTAGAAATGAGATGTCCATTTGGGAAGGCAATGAACTTGCTTCTACATTTTTAGAAGTTTGAAAGTTTCACCGTCTGAGCCAGCAAAATTAAAAGCTGGGCAAAACCATATTGCTTTTCCTTGGTGTTTAAAAAGACGTAAACGTTATCAATCATTGGATTTTAGCCTGGGACAAAATTCTAAAGAGATGGTACGACCAAGAGTTTGGGAAAGTTACTTTTCTTGGACTACAACTCCTAATAGTTCAGTCAGCTGTGGCGTCTGGGAATTGTAATTTAAAGGTGACTCTTCCAAACTCTGGCAGCCAGCTGCAGACTTGAGGGCCATCCTAATCTGGATGCCTGAAGGGAAAGCACAGAGCTCTCTGTGTCCCTGTTTAATTTAAAGAATAAGGAAAGGCCACATAGTTCCCAAATATATGCCATTAAGTGCTCTTGGATTTCAATGCCCAGAAGGCCCAGCCAGCATGCATGGCTTACAGGGAGACATTCTGAGATTCAACAACTTCTGGGCAACCCAAATTTGAGAACTGTTAGGGAGAATATTCCATGCAAAGGGGGTGGGGAGAGACTTGTGGCCCCTTCCTGATGTTGCTGGACTACAACTCCCATTACCCTTTAAATGTGTTCATGCAGGCTAGGGCTGATGAGAATCAGTCCAACCTTTGGAGGGAGAGTGGGCTGCTCACCCTTCCCCAGCTTGAGCTGCTCAAATCTTTGAGAGGCTTTGGCTCATACCTCAGACAACATCTGCAATGTGGCAAGATAATTATGGCTTAATTAACTACAACGGTTAATAAGCAGCAAACCCCAGGCCTGCTGCGTCTTGGCTCCTCTCCTCCCTCTCCCTTCCCTCCTGAGCCAGGAATGTCTCACAAGAGGCCACGGCGGCTTCGGGGAAGCCCTCCATGAAGCCTGGTGGGACTCCGTCGGTCTGGCGAAGCCCCTCTCTCTCAGCATTGGGGTTGTGGATTTCACTCCCCACAATGTCCTGGGCCAATGCACCGTGTGATGAACGGGGGATAGTAGAATGGAGGCTTGTGAGGTCTAGTTCATTACAGTGGGTGGGTGGGGTGAGCAGCAGACGGTAGGGGTGAATCCTGATCTCAGGACTGGGGTCCAAGATATTTTGCTGCCTGAGGCCAAAGACATGACGGTGTCCAGGGCAAAAGCCGCCTGGAGTGCCTGGTGAGCCTTACTTCTGTGCCTGCCATGAGACAATGCCCTCCTCCTCACCCGAGGCAGGAGGGGAATTGATGGGGTACAGAACGAGGCTGTGTTGGTTTTTTCAGAAGGTGGGAATGGTGATGGAAGAGTTAAGAGGAACCATTAGGAAGCTACTCCCACTGACCCCCTCCCCCAAATGGTACTCCTAAGTGGTTACCCTAATAGTAGGGCCAGCTGACCCTTCCTCAGGATGCTGCCTGATGAGACCCATGTCGGTGAGGCATCGAACAGTCACAACAAGTGACTCAACTTTTGCTGGCAACCAGTGAGGTGAAGCCAACAACAAGAGAAGCAATAAAGGCCTTCTTTACGGAAGTCAAGAGTGGAAGACCCTCTTGAAATGTCGTAGGGGGAGGGTCACACCGCCTTTGATGAAGAGCAAAGAGCCCTCCTAATATCTAATTAGCTCGTTTTCATTGCATCCGATGTGTTGCTAAAGGGGGACTGTACACACGGCAGATGTGGTTTACGACACCCCAAGGTATTTTATAGAGGGATTGTTAGCACCCCCTTAAAAAAAATGCACACACAACAAGTTGCCTCAAGTAACATTGTAAAGGACAACACAATGCTACAATCAGGAATTAAAGGGGGGGGGGAGGAAATTACACAGGCAAGATGACTGAATGCCTCAAAGTTGCTTCATTTCAGCAAGAAAACAGAAATGCGGTTCTCCACAAGCCATAAGGAATCAATCAAGGGCCATCCTGAGAAGGTGATGAACTCTCAACATGCATTGGAAAATAATGGAAACCAGCAAGGGCTGGTTCAGTCGGAGAGAAAAGCAGAAGGTGGGAGCCATCCAGAGACGGCAGCCCAAACAAAATGGATGCCAGGACAGGTAATCAATTCAGTTTAAACAGGTGACCGAAGGCACCGCATCTCCCTGTCCTGAAGGATTAAAGCATCTTTCTCCAACGCTTGACTTCAGAGGAAACCTCAAAAGATCAGGAAGAAAGAGAGAAAGTTAAGGAGTCGATAATGCCCACCACTTTTGGAATGCGTGCACATTCTCTGCATCTTCCTGCTCTTTTAAGAAAAGCGGCCAATCTGAAGATTAGATAGCTTCCTTTCCTAGCCATTTATCAATATGAAGTAGAAAAGACAGCTCGGAAGCTAGGGAAAAAAATCCTGCTTCCATGGGGATTTCTGTACAGTATCATTCAGACAAGATTTTATAACTAAACACACACACACACACACAAACCTTCCTTGGCCCCCCACCCCATTCATGGGGTGATAATCAATGGTTTTATATACATTTATTTCTCTTTTTTGAATAGAGCTGGGATGAAGACTTTTCACAGATACTTCATTATTGCATTCACAAGCCTTCTTGTGACATTTAGCTGATGCTCAGGTCCCTCTTGGGTCCCAGTGTGGTCCCATAGTGTGCTACAAGTCATGCACTGGAATTTAAGAATGCCACTTTAAGAACGTCTGTTAGCAAAATATGGGCAAAAAGGTGTATAAACACCCCAATTTATGTACCGATTGCATGTAAGATGGGAAATGTATACGTTTTCACGCAAGGATTTTTTTCTTCTTCAAATCCTCAAATTTCAAGATGAAGTTAACTTTACGGAACTTTAAACTGAGAACACTCTCAAAGCCTGGACAAAACTGAGCTTGAGACTGGGAACACGAGATAGAGACAACCCAAAACTTAACAATCTGTTTCGGTCTCCCAACAGCATCGTGCTTGAACTACAACCTTTGTATGTGGTAGTTGAGACAAAGGTCTTGGCGTGGCCAATCCCGATAACTAAAAAAAGAGGTCCCGTGATTCCTGGGGGAGGTCCAGGTATTATTGGCAGTTCAGATCACATTTCGCAACAGTAGCTGCACCCCGAACAGAAAGAAAGAGCAACACTCCAAGCTGAAAAGGCGTTTGACGGGATGAGCTCAAGAAAGCTTTGACTAAATATGTTCGTTCTTAAAGTAACACTAGACAGTCTTTGGGGAAATCCAATCCCTGGCATGTCAGGTGGGGTGGGAAAGGACCACCGCTGGAAGTCTAGGAGAGCTGCTGCCAGTCAGTGCAGGCAATATTGAGCTCGATGGAGACAAACAGTCTGGCTCAGTAAAAAACAGCATTAAAGGTTCTCATTGGGTGCAACCCAATGCTTCCCCACACTCTTGTCCACGGTCCAGAAATACGTCACTGTGGGGACAAGTTAAATATTTCGTCAACAGGTATCCCCAAACAGATGCTTTCTGGAACTTTTGGATGGCAATGCCTATTCTCCCCCAATACCGGCCAAGCAGCCCATACCATCTGGAGGGCACCAGACTGGAGAAAAGACGCTTGACAACCCCCCCCCCCCCCGCCTATTGGGAGGTTCTCGCCTTCCCAAACAACCCCTCTACCTGTTTTACTGCTCTTCCATTACCATTCCTCTTTGTTGCTTAACCAGAGAATTATGGTTGGTGGTTACATATAAAGAGCAAAAAGAACCATTCTACAACCGCCGGTTGGATATTCCTCACAATGGAAGAACTCAGAAAACCCATCAAGGTTTCGCTAATGAAATTCTAGCCGAATTCCATGTCGGCAACCAGATCTCTATAAATTACCCTCTGATGCTTGCAAGGATTATTGTAAAAAGGGGTCTGTTATCCTGCAACTGTTTTTCACCCCCAGAAGTCTTCATACTTATAGGTAATCTGAGGCTCCTTAAAGGATCAGCGGCATAAGCAGAGCAAAATGGAATCCATAAACAGCTGAATCAGCCCGGGCATCATTCCCTTTCATCTTCGGTGAGCTGGAGGGGTGAAGTGGAGGAGAGACCATTTCTGGCGGAGCCCGCTTAGTCTCTGGGGATCGTCTATTCATGCCCCTCTTGGGAGCAACAGGCTGCAAATGCAGCCGGATTCCCTTGGGGACACCAAGAGGGAGGAGCCAAGCCACCAAAGAGGGAAGTGAAAAGCACTCAAGAGGCATAAATGGCAAGTTTGGAAAAAGGTGGGGATACAGGAAAAGATTATGGCACCATAAAAGGTCACCAGGGAGATGCCTTCAGTGTGATATGGAGCTTCCCAATGTAGGTATCCACCAGAACCGCGGAACAGAGCATCTTTTTTGGCGGGGGCAGGTTTGGGCTTTTCTAGCAGAGGGCTCTAAAAGGCTTTATGCTCAGTCAGGGACTGAGATGTGAGTTTTGGAGTCTTCTTGAGCTGTCACTTCTGGGCCTGTTCTCAGGCTCCAGACCTCTGGGTCTTGGCTGTGCGATGAAATAATCTCTCCTGGACCAGACCAAACTATCCTGGACCGCACCAACTGTGACTCATGCAGGTCTTTACTTCTTTAGATTATTTCAAATCCACGGATTTAAAGATCTCCAAGGAATGCTGGAAAATTTCCACCTAGAGCCTCCCACTAAACTCCAATTCCCAGGATGCTTTCGGGAAAGCAATAGCAGTTACACCATTTTTTAAAAAAAGGTTTCTTGTGACAGATACTCTTACTCTCAACTTAAAAAAAAAACCAAACACATTCTTCTTGTTTTCAGCACCTTCTGGCTGAGGCTGATAGTAATGGACCAAAAGCTTCGTTTGATTTCAGTGTTCTTAAAATCACCTCCCAGATTTTAATGTGGATAGTTCAGTATTTGCAGTGGCATTAATTGCCCACGGAGGAGACCCAGCCTCTGAGAAAACCATTCTGTCTCTTCAAACTGTGTTATTATTCATTCATATAATAATATCACGAATAATAATCTGTAATAACAACAAGAATAAGGAGGAAGAGGAGGCTTTGTTCAAACCTCCGCGTGACTGAAACATGATTTAGGATCATCACCTGCCTTCCTCATCCTCCTCCCAGCATCCTCGGCCTTTCATGAAGCCAATTTCCTGAGCGCTTGCGTCTGTTCCATGGGAACAATCCTTTCTCAGTGCCCCTCTTAAGTTGTTGATCCTTTAATTTCCTCCCCCCAGTTCCTGCAGGCAAACGAGGCCTACGTCTTATGCGGTGCCTCTGTACTAATCACTTGTGGCAGATGGAGTGGAAAAAGAAATCGCGCCTCTGTGCTTTGCTCTGCGCTTTGCTACCTGTTTGGCCATAAGGGGTCACTAAGAGGCATGAAAGGGCATCCCTGATTTAAAAGCCAGCAGGCTGAATCTCTCTCTGGAGGTTTGGTTTGGTTTTTGTTAAAAAAACCCAAAACACCCTTTCCGTTCAAACCTACGCTCTGCCAGAAAAGCCAGGCCATGGAGCGTTGTTCCCACGGCTGCAGGCCAGGGCCGGCCCGACCGTTAGGTGAAGCATGGCAGCCGATTGGGGAAACACGGGTGGGCAACCACATCTTCCTCAAACCCCAGGCCATTCATTCCCTTCTGTTTTGGAAGGCAGACCTGAACAGGCCACACAGTGTATCCTGCACAGACTCTGGCCCTACGACCTGCATTAATAGTACAATTCAATGGTTCTGCTCTGTGTGGAGTGAGTGGAGAGAACTGGTCCTTCATTTCAGGCATCAAAACATCTTGGGGCCATCCTGCTGATGCTAAAGCTTACAGTGAAACTCTATAGCAAAGCAGAGGAACCGTGAGAAGGTCTGGGGCTATATCCTGTAACCACAGATTACATCAGGTGTTCCAGAAAACGCAGAAATAACAGGATGGTTTCTCATAAATGCTTTTTGGGAAGCTAAAACCCTTTCCAGGGGTTGGGGAGGGTTTGTTGCAGGGGGGAATCCCACCCCCTGGAGGCGTCGATGATTCAGGGCTCCCTTTTATGGTACAAAAACATGCAGGCACAAGGGTCTCAACAAAGGCCTTAAAGTCATGCGTAGCCCCCAGACCACATGATCTCCAACTCTGCTCTCTAGCATGAACTAACACGGTGACCATTATTAGTTGGCAATAACAGTTTGCTCTAGGGTAAAATTTGATCCCTTTATCTGTTCAATCTGTACGCAGAACATATTGTACGGAAAGCCAGACTAGATTCAGACGAAGGAGGAGTGAAAATTGGTGGAAGAAACATCAATAATTTAAGATATGTCGATGCCACCATCTTACTGGCAGAAAGCAGCAATGATTTGTAGCGAAAGGGAAAGGAGAAAGTGCCAAAGCAGGACTGTAGTTGAATGTTAAGAAGACAAAAATCCGGACTACAGAAGAACTACACAACTTTAGCATTGACAGGGAAGAAACTGGAGTAGTTGATTTTGTCTACCTTGGTTCAATCATCAATCCAAGTGGAGAGTGCAGTCAAGAAATCAGAAAAAGACTGAGACTCAGAAAGGCAGCAAGGAAAGAAGTAGAAAATATAATGAAGTGTATGGAGGTGTCACTGGAGACCAAGATCAAGATCAGCCATGCTCTTGTATTTCTGATCATCATGTATGGGTGTGAAAGATGGACGGTAAAGAAAGCTGACAGGAGGGGGAAAAAAAAAAGGATTTGTTTGAAATGTGGAGCTGGAGGAGAGCTTTGCAGATATCCTGGACAGCCAGAAAGACAAACAAGGGGGTCCTAGATCAAATCAAGCCTAAAATGTTGAAACTGAGGCTGCCCTACTTTGGGCCCATCAGGAGAAGGCAGGATTCTCTGGAAAAGACCATCATGCTGGGAAAGGTGGAAGGCAGCAGGAAAAGAGGAAGACCAAGTATGAGATGGATTGACTCCTTAAACGAAGTCACAGGGTTGAGTTTACAAGAGCTGAGCAGGGCAGTTGAGGACAGGACATTTTAGAGATCTCTCATTCATAGGGTCACCTTATGTCAATGGCGACTTGATGGCACAGAATGACAAATAGTTTTTCAGGATGCAGGAGGTTTGAGAGGGGAGATATTAAAAATATAGAGGCTAAAATCCTGTTGAGTAAATTATGCTTGCACAAGGGTGGCAACATCAACAGCAGAGGGAGTCTGGTATCACCTCTATGCAGGCATAACTTAGTCCACAGGATTTAGGCCACCAGTTGGGAGCAAAGAACTCAGACTTCTTATAACTTGCCTCCTGGTTTCAATTCGAAGTCTCTCTCTGTGGACTAGAAACTTGCTTTTGGAGGCAGGGAGATGACTGAAATTCCAAGAGTTTATAAGTGACAGCACCATAACGTGGAGTCCAGAGCGCCAGCTTTTGCTGCAGAACAGTTGTCTCCATGGCGTAAAAAGGACTGACAAATGCAGCACCCGTTGATTTATGTGCTGCTAATTCCTTCCTTAGACGATCAGATTTTGGGTTGGCCTGATTGCAGCGGGAAAGTCTCTGTGCACGGATCAGCCCTGGGCTGGGGCATAAGATCCTAATTATTTGAAAGCCTTTTGTTTTCATAGTATGCTCTTTGTCTTATTTTTCTTTCTCTGTCTATTTTTCAAAGTGTTCCGATCAATGGCATTTTAATGACTTATTAAACTGCTTTTTTACAGCAAGTTGTCTGTTTGGTCTTGGTACTCAGGGCTGAACCACAGAACCTTTTCCCTTTTAGGCTAGCCGGGATGTGGGAGAAAATCACAAACATCCGTATGACACTTCCTAAACTTTCTAGGCGCGCGCGCGCGCACACACACACACACACACACACACACAGAGAGAGAGAGAGAGAGAGAGAGAGAGAGAGAGAGAGAAATAATGAGAGACAAACAGGTATGGAATTCAAGAATTCATCTGGCTCACATCAATCCGGAGCCTCATTCTGTTTGCAGCACAAATACGACAAACGCTCAAGAGCAGGTCATGAAAGACTCCTCCGGTTTGCCTCAAATTCTACAACAGACTGCCCCTGAACATGGGGGTTCCATTTTGCAACCATGGGTAGGAACAGATTCCCGGAATTTCCCTGCTCTCCTGGCTAACTCATGCTTCAAGCAATGCAAAGAAAACAGTCTTCATTAAAGGGGGGGGGAATTATACTCAATTTTCTTTTCAAAGCATTTACAGAACTACAGAGTTCAATGATTAATATCCAACCCTTGGCCGATATAGGGAACCTGCAGTTGAGCATCCCTGATGGATGGCCCCCATGACCTCTGCTTAGAAACCTTTTCAAAGGCAGTCCATTCCACTGTCAAACTGCTCATATCACCCGGAAGCTCTTCCTGGAGCTTTTAAGTGGTACTTACTGGACTACAAGACCCAGAATCCCACAGCAAACATGGGCAGGTTATGCTACTCAGCTCTGTGTCTTTCTAATGTTTAGTCAAAATCTCCTCTTCTGTCATTTGAACCTGTCCAGTTATTTTCTTCCTGGCCCACTCTGTGCAGCAACAGAAAACAAATTTCTTCCATCTTCTACAGAAGAGCCTTTCCTATATTTGAAGCTGCTGAGTTGGGTGGGAGAGGGAGAACTGAAAAAAGGACATACTTCCGTGCAAAAGTTGAACTGTGGAACTCCTTGCCAAAAGATGGTAGCTTCCAACTTGGATGTCTTTAAAAGTGGGTTAGATAAGTTTATAAAGGATGAGGCCATCGGTGGCTACTAGTCAGGAAAATTATATATTACCACATCAGATCTGGCCTTAGTCCAGTTTAAACTAATATCAACATGTTACTTATTTAAAAAAATCTGGTCATTTTATTTTCTGCAGATTAAGATATATTCTCATAATACTTCAAACTTTAAATACTACTCAATTTGAAGAAATAAACCCAACCCAACAAGTAAAAGACCTCTCTGTAAGGTGTGAATAGGCAAAGAAGAAAATTGATTTGAAAAATAAAATGCTAAAATGCTCTTCTGACAAATAAATGAATCTGAAAATACACAGTACATATCCCAAAGTCAACAGGCTTTTCAAGTTACTGTACTAGAGAACTCTCTAGACATGAAAAGAAAAATTCTACCTGGGATAAAAAATCAATCCGTCATTCATAAGTCTTTCCAGTTGCCAGGAATGAAGAAATTCTTTCGAGATGCATGGAATCTGAGCCAACATTCAAAGTTTGGTAGTTGAAGGACGCACAGGAATTAACAGACCACTGAAAGCCAAACCTATGAAGGGGGATGCAGGAGAGGGAGGAGACAATAACATTAAAATTTGAATTATTTTACGGATAACAATCTTTATCTCTCTTTTGCAATACAATGTTGAAGAGGAATATCTGTCAAAAAAGAAGTTACACTGGCTTCATCATGCCAGTAGCAGTATTTATTTATTTGAGATTTTTATCTCAGTGGACATAAACTGGGGCCAGCAACAGTTAATGCAATCAATAAAATGCAATAAATAATGCCAGTAATAAAATGTCTAATAAAATTCATTAATAAGCTGAGATAAACAATACAGCAATGCCAAGATCAACAGCAACTGAAGTCATAAAATAGCTAAGCCATCTTCATTACATCTCGGAAATGTCAGAGATTCCACAAGAGCTCACTGTTTTGAATTGGCCTGTCCACTGAAATATGTACAGGCTGGAACAGGTCTTTCGAAACGAGCTGGGGGACAGAATGCAATAACAAAGGAGCCATCACTACAAAGTCCCCTAAATCTTGTATTGTCTGGTGACAGTATGTCTGATAACTTCAGTGCATGGAAAGTAAGCTGAAGTAAGTTTTAATGAATATTTTTCATTAATTTGTAGTATTTTAGGAGTCGTGACTTTGTAAATTCTGCTGATAAGGTACCAAGGATTCACAGTGAAAATGTCTAAAGCAACCTGATGGGCAGAATATTAAAAATTTGGCTGGAATCTTCACCAGGGGCCAGTCCAAGGTATTTTGCCACCTGTGACGAAGAGCAAAATGGCACAGAGGTAAAGCAGCAGAGGTAAAGCAAGCTTTTCGCTAGTGTCTAGATGGATATTTTGAATTGACATGGCTTAAAAATGCAACTTTTTGTTTTGTTAAGATTTTGGATTTGGCAACTCTGTTAGTGACGACATTCAAGATTTGGCTGAGAAAACTGGTGAGTGAATTCAAAAAGCCAGAGCCACTCTTGAGGCATCAGGTTAGCTTGTGGGGCTTTGCAGAGATTGTGTGGCACAAAAACTATTTTCTCCAACACTTTGTTTGCTGCCTCCAATATCTCTGCAATGGTTACTCCACTCTGCCCAACAGTAGGGCCGGCTTTGGTCTTGGAAATCTCAATCCATCTCAACCTTAAAAAAAATTCTCTAATTCCAATTAAAGGCTTCAGGCCCCTGCAATTGCCAAGGAGAACTCCATTGCTTATTATAGTAATATCTACCCCTAGACACTTAAACCCGTTTCATGCTGGAATAATTATTGCAGCTATCAGCCAAGGACACTGGGAACTGAAGTGGGGAGGAGCAAGACAGCAATCCGTGACAATTTCTTATCGGCACCTTTGCAGGCTGCCAGGCGGAAGCCATGCTGAAATCAGTTTTCATCTGGTTTCGATGTGTGACCCTGGGAGTCCCATTTGCAGCATTTTTCGAGGGATGCCACAACAAAGGAGAATGGTGGGAAGCCAAAGGGAAGAGGCATGGAACTGCCAGCCGGGTTTGGCTTTAAGAAAATAATAATTATGAGCACAGCGATTCATTCCAGACAGAATAATTTGCAAGGAGCAACGTAAGCCTCTTCTCCTGTGACAAGCTTGGACTTCTGATGCCACTAAGGGACTTTTGAAAAGAAATGAAAAAGAGAAAAAGAAACAGAAAAGCAACAAGTGTAGCTGCTATGCAGGGATTTCACCAGCGTCTGGATGGATGTTTTGAGTTAACACAGCTTTAAAAAAAAAAAAAAAAGGCCAGCTAAAAGTCAGCATGCCAAGAATCAGGCAAGAGGTGTGTTTTTATGGCAGAGTCATAAAACCACAAAATTAGTGGCGGAGAATGGAAATTCTGACACATTCTTGATATTAATAGCAGGAATAAGCAATGACTTTTTCTCTCTTCCACCCCCCCCTTTTTTTTTTTTTTCTGGAAAGGCTGAAGCCAATCTCCTGGGTCAGCTCTGTGGCAACACAGTCTGCTTCTGTCAACGGGAAGGACCAGCCTTGAGTTCTTAGCAAGAGTGCGATGCTACGGATTTCAGAGTTGTGGGTCGAAAAAAGCTTGGGAAGAGGGGAGTGAGATCACTTAGGGATTTCATCCCTTAATTGTGTTAGGGGAAGAGGAGGGTGATACGGGAGCTATAGGTTGGGTTTGGGGAGATCCGGGTTCCGAGTATCCTCCGTTGGCCATGAAATGCATCCGTGAGGGTTGGGCCCATCACCCATTCGATCATTCTGAGGACAATCCTTGCTGAACTGGGTGTGGGTGGGTCCTCCAGATGCAGAAGACTACAGTGTCCATCATGCCATCCAGCCTGGCCACAGCGATGAGAGGAAATGTTAGTCAGACATATCTGGAGATGTCCCCTGAAGCCAAGGTATTAAAATGCTTGGATTCAGGAATTGAATCTTATGGGAAATTAAATTTTATTCATTTCTTTAAACTGTATTCATCCAAATATGTTTGTATCTAGTACTTTGGCTCCAAAGTAACCCATAATGTAGGTCTATTTATTTGGATTTATTTTTAAGTTTTAAATCCAGTCCTTTTAAAACAAAAAAGGTGCCCAAGAGGGTTAGGAGTCAAATCCACAATAAACCAAGGTGACACAACGCTATGTACCTAAAAAAATCAAATAACAGCAAACAGTTATGGACAAGGGGTTCACACTGGCACAGAGTATAACCAGGACAGGAAGAAGTTGTGGGGAAAGAGTAAGATACTCCAAGGAGAGGCTTCACCTTAAAAAGGTTTTTTTTCCCCTCCTTGGGGAAAAACCTCGAGAGGTTAGGAAACAAATCCAATATAAGCACAGTTCATGGGAAACGCCTGACCCACACTGATGCATCTTTGTTCATCAGCCGTTTCCTCTTTTGAGGACCAAAACACAAAACAAAACAGAAAAGCTGCACTGTAGGCAGAGCACAGAAAAGTTAGGAGCCCCCTAGTCGGCTAAAGGCTTCTGGGTGCTGCGGTCCGTGATTTCTTCTGCACCATAGCCCCAAGGTGGGCAGGTGGGTGAAGGACTAGGACCAGAGCTCCAGAACTTCTTGGACCTTGGCTTCCATGTTTGTCTTCAAGGACTGGGCAGACACTCTGGGCTCACAATGGGCAACCTTGGAGCTGGTTCCCGTATTTAAAAACACTGTGGTGGCGGCGGTTGTTATTGTGTGCCATCAAGTCAGAACCAGCTTCTAGTGACTCTGGCACGGCTTTCAAGGTAGGTGGGGTGGTTTTACCAGTTCCACGCTCCCCGGGAGTCTCCAGGGCTGAGTGCAGATTTGAACCTAGGCCTTAGTCCATCATTCTACCCACAACACCACACTGGGCAGTGTGTCTCTCTGAGAGGGAAGAACGATGTATTAACTTTGCATGGTCATTAGAGCCAAGTTCCTAGAATCCGTCAGAGACAGATAAGTGTGTACCTTCAGCCCTGTCTAGACAGAGAAATGCAGGGTTCCCTCCCAGAGTGGACAACTCTGAAAGGGATGTGGCTGGCTGGGTTGACTGACTTGTGTGTGGTAGGCTCAGATTTCAAGCTCTTTGGAGAAAGCCAAATAATCCGTCAAAGGCATCCCTCTTCTGAACTTGTGGTAACCCTACTGGGGCAGGCAATGCCAGGCTGCCAAGAACTGGGGGTGGGGGAAGACTGTGTTTCTTCAAGGTCAGCTGTGGCTGGATGGAGAAACCCACATTCATTCAACATGGAAAGGGCTGTAAAGAGAACCTAGTGGTTTCCAGTTTAATGGTAATTTTAATTTTGTACTTCTGAATGAAAACACAGGTTCAAAACCCACTTTTTGACGAACTGTGTAATAGAGAGTCAGTACACAGTCCAAAAATGTGTATATAACTAGGTGTGTTAGGAAGAAGTGCATATAAAAAACGTATCCATTAGCACAAAAAGGTAATTATTATGTAAGGCACTTACTGGGAAAATGTGTACATCAGTGACACTGCATTAAAAGGTACATTATTAGGAGAAAGTTATGCAAAAATGCACATATATTTTAATTCAAATTTGTACAAAGAAGTGTGCACAAAGTTTGTGATGTACCAGACTTAAGATGGGGAAAAAGAGAAGCAGAGAAGAAAATTAACATTATTTCACTGTGATCCAACTTGCTTCACAGCAACTTTAAACACAATATGCCCACCTTAGCCCTCCAAAACTGAGTAAGTTATTCCAACAACAAATTATGTCCACATGCTATTGTCGGTACCAAAGGGAACATTAAATAGCAGCATCTATTATGGATTGGACAGAATCAGTTAGACCAGGATCTAGGATATAGTTCTTCTGATCCTGGTCTAAAAAATGGCCTGAAAACCAAACATTTTACTCTGTGACTGCATACGAGCAAACCAAAGTTTGTACAAATATAGGGTAAGGGTTTGTTTTTGTTTCCCAGGTAATTACATACCTCAGGGCTGGGCAATCTATAGCTTTCTTGATGTTATTGGACTATAGTTATCATCAGCCATAGCTAAGGGGGAATGATAGAAGTTGCCATCTAAGAATAGCTGGAGGGTTGCAAACTGCCCCCCTTCCCCCCATTACACACATGGACATATGGTGAGAGAAGGGTTAATATGAGCCTGGTTGTACATGCAGCAGACCATCTAATTACCAGAGCAATCACATCTACACTTCACCCGTCGGCCCCTTATGGCTGGCACTTACATCCCAGTTCATATTAGCCTTTTGTTTCATGTAGGGAACACAGGGAAATAGCAAGCTGCTTTAAACCAGGCCAGACTTCTTTTCCCCCAGTTCTCAGTCAGACAACTGCTCAGAGAGGAGACAACTGATGGTTCCCCATATCTTTTGAGTCTGGACACGCCTGTTCAAGAATGTTCCTGGGTCAAGCCTCAGAATTCTTGATGGCAGAGAGTCAACACCAGCTTTGCTATAGGGCAGAGACTGGAATTCAGGCCGAAACGAGCAGCCGATGGCTATTTTGTCTGTGTTGTAGTTTTACTTGTGAAATCCTCTACCTTCTGGGCCGAAATAACATGGCTGGCTTTAAGTGGGTATGTACGAAGTCAAGGACTTCACAAGTAAAGCCTCAACAGGGACAAAATAGCCACTGGTTGCTTGTTGACTTGGTAACATACCCAATGGCAGCCACCATCGGATGGTCCACCATGGAAAGCCAAGCATCTGGGGCAACCCTTGGAGACAGTATTGTATGTGTTGCGTCAGCAGACCAGTGTGCCTTTCCTTTTCTTCCTCTCTGAAAAAATCCATTATTCCATCATGGATAAGAATTCTCCCCACAAATCTGGATGTTTCTTGGCAAATATTAAATTAACAGCTGATGGGCCATTAGAATGACACGACCACCTTGAGTTTCAACCTGGTCACCCACATTATCTGTCTCTGGAAGGGATCCAGAGCTCAGAAGTTATTTTGAGGTGAACTACAACTCCCAGAATTCTCTGACCAATACAACTATTTGCCACCCCAGCCAGGAGATTCTGGGAGTTGTAGTCTACAAAGCTACCAACATGAATTTGACCCAACTCTGGGAGGCAGTGGAAGACAGGAGGGCCTGGCGTGCTCTGGTCCATGGGGTCACGAAGAGTCGGACAGGACTTAACGACTAAACAACAACAAGTCTACAAATCAAGTGATATTCTGAAATTCCAATCATTAGACCTTTGACTTCCTGACACAGTCTCCTCCTGACTGTGGTTTTTGCATGTGGCTGTCTCTACGCTAGCTGAAACTGATGCATTTCTGTATTTTTTTAACAGCACCTGGCATCCTTTCAGCAAATACAGGTTAAACCACAGCAGTACCAGAATGAAGAAACCTGCATCAAGGGCGCAAGGGTGGAGGTTGGGCATTTCGCACAGAAACATGACTCTGTTAAAGCCAGAACCACCCCTCCCTCCAAAGATGCCAGTTTAAAAGATAAGGGAAGAAAGATAACTCTCCATCTGGAATTAATATTGATTATTTTGGGGGGAGAGTTGGGGGGGCATCCTAACTTCTCCACCGTTTCCAATGTTTCCCGTTTCACACAATTTAACTACCGAAACCTCTTGAGATTCTGGGTCTTTAGAAGGCAGAGTCAATGCGTTTCACAACGATGAGGCTAATGTGTCAGGACTTGTAAAATAGCTCTTAGTGGTAGACTTCCATTTAGGCTAAGACGGAAACGGCCTTTAAACGGTCATGGCTTTAATATCTAGTCCATTACACTGGAGCAAGGTCTTGTAAAGAGTCAATTATGGGATACTTCTGATTTGACCCACATGCAAGGGAAATCCGCTCTTTTGCCTTTAAACGGCTCTAGTAAGTGTCCTGTTTAAATAATTAGTGACACTTTTTCTTTGATCAAGTTGATTTGCTTTCTTATTCTTTTCTGTTAATTTGGAACTTAATCCATGTAAAATCCAGGGTCGGCTTTAATCTGCACTTCAGAAACTGTTCTTTGTGGGGGGGAGGCCCCCAAATAGCATGATGTTACCAAGAGATTTTCCAGAAAACGTCACCAACGTCCCCCCACCCCCAGACATCTTGAATAAGGTAGATTTTCTGCATCAACGGGAATTTTATCAAATCCAGAGAATAACAGAGAAAATGTGGCAAGGCACAACATCCCAGGCATGGTGATACATAATACAAAATAAGCAATGGCGAACAGAGCTGGCTATTTAATCCAAAAGGACAGCTATATTGGGGTCATGTCTGCTGTGGGAGCCACACCCCCTGACTCATTATAGGTGTCCAGATAAAGCTGTCCTTAGTCTCCATCATTTCAGAAAGAAATTATGTTCCCATTTGAATTCTCCCTCTGTGAAATATCTTTCTCCCCGCAGATGGAAACATAACCCTTTAGAGGGAAAGGACCAACTTCTTCACCTCGACACACTACTTTTTTACTTGCTGGGAGACACCAGTTTGGGGAAGGTCACATCGTGTCAACGGGTGCATGTCCCAAAAAGTTCCCCACTATCTTTCTGCAAAGGTGGGAGAGAAAATTATCCTCAAGATGCCATTGTTGTAGTTGGGCATCACACGCACTTGACCGGAGATTTCAACGTGTGGCTCAGAACAATGGCCTGGCCAAGAGGAATTGGTCGGCTGATTCTAAAGCCCCCTGAGCAGGACGGTGACTCCCCATGCTGCTGCGGAACCCAAACCTTGACCTATGGATGTAGCATGAACACGCATCATTCCTACTCTCGGAGGCAGGCCAGGCCTCACGGCGTAGTCTCCTCAAGCAGCTACTCTGCTCCAGACGGAGCCTTGATTTGGGCAGCTCTGATCAGAGCCCAGCCCGCGGCCCAGTCCTTCTTCCCCTGTCAATGCTTTTCAAGTCACAACCCCTTCAGAAGTTGGCACTGGGGAGCGGCCATCTTCCACAGTAGTACCCTTCGTGTAGTGCATTGTGGGAAATAAAAATGACAGCTGCCTGGCACCCCTTGAAGCCGAGCTGCTGCCCTTCTCAAGGAGGGGAGACTGCTGCTGACTGAAGATCAGGCCCATGAGATGGCACGAGGCCAAAGATCACTTTTGAGCCCTGAAATGTCTCTGCGTAATTAGTATGATTCGGGGGTGGGGGGGTGGCATCTGCTATGGGGGGTCTTTTCCTCTTTTCCCCTAGAATCGGAGGGGTGGGGTGCAACCGAGGGAAACACAGTGGCTCCTCATCTGGGGTGTCTGATTCACCAACCAGAGCCCAATGCAGAGATACCTGCCACTGGGGCTGTAGGTGGGTGGGTGCTAGTCCTGTTAAGTTGGAAGCAGTAGACCCGCTGGGTGTCTATGCTGGAGATTTAAGATCTGGATGACCTCTGCTGTTCAGATAATGTAATGCAAGGAGTGTCTGCTCTCTGTGTTCTTCCGTCACACTCAAAAGGCACCAGATACGGTCAATTAATTAGCCCCCTGGATGGCTGAAACAATCAACCATGTTCACTCCATGAACCAAAGGAATGCCATAACTACAGCTTGAGAATAACTCCATCACCCACCCTTCAGCTTATTCTCCTGCAGATCCAACTGATGAGCTAAATTTCTTCTTGCACAGGGCTGTGGAGCACTACAAAATGCAATGACTGACGAGAGGCAATCTAATCTGCATAAAATCACACCCGCATGGGCTCCTTCCTCAGTGGGAAGCACGGCAGAGAGACACACTTCAGAATGAGGTGGAAATCAGGTAGCACGAGTTTGGTTCGGGAGAACTGGGTGTGCCATTTTGGATTATGGGTGACTGATTACAGAAATAATGTTTTTCATGGCCCCAACATCCGAATGGAGAATAAGAGAGATGAGGAAGAAGTACTACAGGGAGGACCCTGGAAAGATCGAGACCCCGAGAGACGAACCCTGTGGAATGGAGATCGGGATGACGAGACCGTGCCCTTGCTGGAAGGTTCGACGGGGCAGACCGTGAGAGACTGGGTCCCTGCTGATTTACTGGGACCATGGAACAATAGTTATGGCAACCCGTTCCTGTTTGAAGATTGGAGAACCCCTTCCGGACCCGTTGGCAGAAAGAGAAAAGACTCATAATCATGTCACAAATACTTGTTTATTGTTAAATGCACCAAAATCTACTGATTTATTTGGACCGAAAGAAGAGCCTAAAGTCGAACCCTCACAGGTCCCCAGAAGCCTTCACCAGCAGCTGTGCTGGACAGGATTTCTGGGAGTTGCAGTCTAAGAACATCTGGGGACCCCAGGCTGGGAAGCACAGAGCTAGAGGATTTGAGATTGTAGACAGCAATAAATAGGGAGTCCAGTGGCAGGCTGCACATTTAGTTTTCTTTGAATGTGCAGGTTTTTCTCGTGCACAGAGGGCACTGAAAACCAGCCCTTACTCTACTGGCACCTAGACGGATCAGAGCATTGGACGACTTTTCGTATGGCTTGACTGGGATGAGAGACAATGCAGGGCTGGGAGCAGTGTCCGTGTCTGGAAAGAGGACAGAGGGCACTAAAAATGCAGCAAACAGTGCTACCTCCCCAATGCTCTGCAAGGAAAGCATCATCTGAGCGGATCTTTTTCGTTGCCATGGCAGCCTTAAGATAGACCAGTTTCTGGAGGAAGAGGAAGGAATGAACTGCCTCCGGGATTGACGCCACTTAAGCATTAATGCTAATCTAGATCCAAAAATAGTCCCCTCCCATCCCCATTCAGACTCTAATACCCCAGTGGACACTGACATATTTTATCGTCTTTGCAACCCTTTGTGTCGAGGTTGAAAGCAATATCGCCCTAATTTCGCAGCCAGAATAAGCCAGGCAGACAGAGAGACAGAGAGAGAGAGATGAAGGATTTCGCCAAGATCTTACAATGTGTTTGAGAGAAAAGAGCGACAGGAAGTCCGAGTATAACCTCCAAACCTTGGTTGGAACCCCAAATACTGTCTGTATGTTCTCCCAGTCTGCTCGGAATCACACCAAAGTCGATGTGACATGGTGGTTCAGCGTCTTGGATGGTGCCTGGGGAGACTCTGAGGTGGTTCGCCACTTTTGGGGTGAGGGAACCCAATAAAGCAACAACATAAGAACTCTGTGGGATCAGACCTAAGGGCTCTCTAGCCGGCACTCTGTTCGCACTGTGGTCAACAGGCACCTTAATGAGAAGCCTACAAAGCAAGGCATGAGTGCAAGTATATCCTCTCACTTGTGCTTCCCAGAAATTGGATATTCAGAAGCACACTGCCTTCATACTGGATGTAATTTATACAACCATTATGAGCAGTAACCCCTGTCCTCCAAGAATTTGCCTATTAAGCCACTGGTTGGTAGCTTTCACTACCTCTTGTAGTGAATTCCATCATTTATTTATGTTACAGGAAGCCAGATTTAGGCTAAAGATCAGGGAAAACTACTTAACCGTTAGAGCAGTACGACAATGGAACCCATTACCTTGGGAGGTGGTGAGCACTCCAGCAAGAGGCCTTCAAGAGGAAACTGGACAACCCTCTGTTAGATCTGCTTCAATTTGGGTTCCTGCCTTGAGCAGGGGATTGGACTTGATAGCTCTACAGGCTCCGTCTAACTCAATTCTATGATTTAATGACATGCTCTGTGAACAAGCACCCCCTTTTATCTGTTGTGAAATCTCCATAAAACAATAAAGAGAAGCTATCAAGAACAGGGAACCTGAAATGCACCACCCCAAGAGCATACTGAGATGCTGGTTCCCACAGCCCTGTGGACCCCCTTTTTAGGCAGGGGCTTCCTCCAATATCCTGATGACGGCCATCCTGGATGTTCACCAAGCTCCCCCTCATCCAACCGCCAGCTCAGCTTTGTGCGCTAACACCATCTTTAGAGATCCCGTCCTTGACCAGCACTGGACCTTGGCAACCTACACTCCACTTCCCACTTAAGCTGCAGTAAGCCCGAGTGCAGGAGGGCCGCGCTGACATATCGGAGTGGAAAAGATGTTTGGATTAGCCGAGAAAACCCACTCCAAATCTCCCACGATAAAACGCCCTCAATCCTAATTGCTAACTTTCATCTCGTGTCTTAAAAAGCCTTGTTGCCAGCTGATATGCCGATCCTGATCAAGTGTTTAAGGTTGATAAAGGCAGCTTACCGGGATCTATCCCACCCCCCTTGTGCTTCTGGCCGACAGAGTGGCTCAATAGGATCCAAGCTCCGAAAGGTGATTATCTGCCTAAAGGAAGGAGGAGATGAGCCCCAAGGACAACCTTGTTTGTCAGTTTGCGCACTTAATCGGAACAAAGCTCCTAATGCTAAGAGCTTCTCTGTCTTATCAAAAATAAAACAAAATCCGCTTTTAAATAAATTATGCTACTGTTTGGAAAGAGGGAGGGAAGAGACGAGCAAAACTCTAGGAAGAGTCATAATTGAATTAACTTTTTGCAGCTACTCTAGGGGAAAAAATAGGCAATTCCATGCTGAATGGTGTCAAGGGGGGGGGGGTCTTCCGCTAATATTGCAATAATTTGGTGTCGGAACCAGCCAAGGTCTGGGGAGACCCAGGTTTAAATCTGAATATGTACTATGAAACTCACTGAGCATCACTCACTGTCTACCAGTACATGCTGCGCATGCAGAAGGACCAGGGCTGGCCCTTCTCTAATGCATAGTGAGGTGGCAAAGGCAAAGGAGCAGCAGCAGCAGCAAGCCCCCTGATCGCTCCTCTGGCCTTTCTGGCCCAGGCGACCTGGTCTGCCACCCCTAAGCTGGTCTTCTGCTGTAGATGATGTGAAAGATGCTGTCCTGTCACCAGGAACTGCTTTGTCTAGTTGTCTTCGGGGGGGGGGGGGAGAGCAGGAGGTAAGCATCATCCTGTCTTTCCCCTCAGGCAGAAAAAATATCTTGGGACAGCATAGGCAGGCTCAGTCCCCTACCTCTCCAGGTGGCACTGAGGAAGATCTGTCTCAAGCGGTGGAGAGACCACGCCAGTCAGTGTAGACAATATTGGCCTAGCTGGACCAAGGCAATGATGGTACCATCATATGTTCTGGCTTGCCTGGTTCCCTCTCCTTCTGCCTTTGTGGATATGAAGGTCTGCACCCGTGAGGGCCACCGGGCCATCCTCCTCAGCAGAATCCAGAGCTTTTCGGGGGATGCATCCTCTGCCCCCCTGTGTGCAGCCCAGGAAGCCAGTTGTAGTCACGAGTGCACCACCTCTCCCCCAATACTTGGGAAGCAGCTGCCATACCTGGCGCTCTGCTGTGGCAACCTGTATTGCCCACCTCCTATTCCAAGCAAGCAAAGATGGCCATAGGCATTCCACAGGAAGCAAAGAAAGCAGCAACGCCATTGTGAAGAAGCAGAAAGGTGGAGGCAGAAGCCAGGAAAAGAGAAGCGCAGGCAGATCCAAACCTCCCCAGTTGTTCACCGAAAAGATCTGAGGAGCCAGATTCGAGAGAATTGTAATTGCCATTCTGTTTACTGGGTCTGATGTGAAATGTATAACCTACATCTACAGAAGTTGCTTTGATCGAGAAGCATGTTCTGGCAATCAACAACACACAACCATTTGAACGATGCTGAATGATGGGAATCTAACTTTAAGCAATAATCTGAGACAGGTGAGGATTTGGCTTTAGTTCTTTTTTTTCCTACCAATTTTGGCAGACCTCCCCAAATTTATTTCTATTTGAGATGGAGAAGAACTCAAAGCTATTGTTTTCATTTTAATTAATGTGGGACAAACTCAAGCCAATAGTTTCACCCATTCAAGCAGGGGACCCTAAATGATGAGATGTCTGGCATTCGCAGTTAGTGCCAAATAAGGGTTGTGACCTCTCCTTTCACCCCCAGTGGCTCCTCTTTTCTAACATCTATACACATGGTCCTCACCAAACTTGATTCAGTGATTCTCAACTACATTTTGAAGGTTTTACCAGCATTCACAAACTTCTTCACATTCAGCATGAGAATGTGAGAGCTTGAGGTTTAAAGAACTGGAATATGTGAGAAAGCCAAAGTGATAATTTCCCCCCCTTTCATTTTAATCTCCTTTATTTCTGTTATTTGTTTGCTTGATTCATGGACTGCAAAGACTTGATTAATAATGACCGCGACGATGACAGTACAGAATACACACCTCTTTTTATTCCATGATGAAAACAGATTGAAGTCAGTGGCTAAGACCAGAAACCTCTCAGTGTAAGCTGGTGTGTAATATGGAGACAGGCCTAATTCTTCTTTCAAGACACGAGACTGTCAGAGCTAAATTGCTAATGCCCCTTAACTACATTAAGATAACACCGAGGGTATATGCTAGTGGCTTTATCGCTTGCCTGTGCTCTCCACTTTCATAATGTGATTCTAATGCAACGTGACCAGTGTGTGTGTTTGGGGGGGGTGGGGTGTCTGCTTTATTTTCCCCATGTTATAAATTTAATATACAAAACATTATTTTTTACTGAACATCTCAGAGATTCATCCATTTTCCTTTTCACTTTCTATGACCAAAGAAAGAATAATTTATTTTCATAAGGGCCTCAGGGGCACCAAAGAAGGGAAAGAAAGAAGAAAAAAAGAGCAAAGCAAGAAAAATTTGGGTTTTTTGTTTGTTCGTTTGTTTGTTTGTTTGTTTCTGCACAAGGGAATTTGTTTGTTCGTTTCTGCACAAGGGAAGTCTCCTTCTTTATAAGTTCAAGTTTTGTTAATTAGCCATTCTGTCTTAGAAGTGAGATGGGGAAAATAACGAGCAGGGAATAAAGTTGGATGATATTCAGAGGGGAGCACTGGTGAACAGGGAAGCATTAAACATCTTTCCCTGAACAGTGGTTTTGCCTTCCAAATTTTACGCCCTTCCATATTATCACTAAGAGAAACGTGCTTTGGAAGAGTATCTACCCTTGGTAATGAACTCTGAACATAATTTCCGTGGCTGTTACAAATGCTGTTAATGTCCCTCCTTTCCTGCAAAACATCTACAGGCATAAACATTTTATAAAACAGTACCATCTGCAAGTATTTGAACCAGGAAAAATTACCCATGTAGAGAAGGACTTCCTAAATCCCCCCCCCCCCTCAGGCCAGCATGGCCACACACACACACACACACAAACACACCCAAAAAAAAAAAAAAAAAAAAAAGGAACTTTTCCAAACTTTGGAACAGAACAAAACAAAAATCTCAATGGGACCCCAGATCTTGGAACAAATGGGGGAGTGAAATTTAAACTTCCACTTTCCACTCTACTGATACTGGACAATAATAAGGGTTGTTGTTGTTGGTGTTGTTGTTAGGAATAAGACCATTGTCTTGCGTAGCTGAAGCCTTAAAAAAAACACACACACAAGCAGCTGAAAACAAATGCATCTGTTTAGCCACACATAGTTTTGCACCTCAAGAGACGACAAAAGATGCAACTGGTAACAGCATTTGTGCCCTACTTTGAACATTTCAACTAATCCACTAGGAAACACCCTAATGAGGGCTCATCTCTTTGCTTTGCAGCTCCCAAGGAGGGCAAACACGAAGATTTAGCTCTTCAAGTCTGTCTCTAAATCTTCTAAGTGAAAGATGATTTACAGTTGAGCTAACAAAAATGTGACCCACTCTGGAGTCTGGAAAAGCTCAACCTGATTTCGGTAATCTTAAATCACGGGAAAAGATTTCGTCTCACGAATCTTGGATTCATTTAACGAAAAGAGAGGGATGGGGAATTGGAGTCTTATTGTGGGACATTCATTAAATTATAAAAGGTTTATGGAACTTTCTGTGGTGGAAGACTGTCAAGCCTTTTTGCCTGGGAACCAAGGAAAGAGAAGGGAATTAAACCCTTCATGATGGGGTGGGGGGGAACCAGATAAGTATATTATTCTTTCACAGACACCTCTCCCCCATGATGGCATATATTAGTCAAAATTTTACGAGGAGTGAAAAAAGTCAAGCTCAGCTATTTTAATTAGGAATATTAAGAAGACGGGTGACTTAAAAGTTCAAGCCAAAGTCTTTGCTGTGGGTGATGGAAGCACTTAAAACACATATACAGCCCACCAAGTGACCTTGGGCAATCCTGTTCGCCTAAAATGGAGCCTGGGTAAGGTTCCCAGTGGTTTCAGCTTAGCAAGCTGGCGAGAGACCTAATTTGCTGGACAGGCAAATGAAAGACGTTAAACAGCTTGTCCACCGCTGCTACTAAACGACAGTTAAAGCTGTCTATTTATTTGCTACATTAATTATACCTCACTTTTTGTCCAGTGGGCTCAAGATGGCACACACTGCTCTTCTCCTCTTTTCTTACAACAACCCTGTGAGGCAGGTCAGGATGAGCGAGGCAGTGACTGTCCCAAGGTCACCCAGAGAGATTCACAGCTCCATAGGGACTAGAATCCCCATTTCCCAGCATTCCAATATATTGGTTTTTTTTTTACTGATGATAAAGAAGAGCTTGGAAATGTTAAGTTCTAACTTCAACCCCTATCATTCCCAACTTGCCCGCATCAGCCAGATGAATGATGGTATCTTTTATTAACACTGGAAACAGATATTCAAAGAAAATCATATTTCCTGCTCTTGCAGTGTTTTAATTCCAGCAGCGTTATCCTTTCTGTGATGCGTGATCTGCAATCAGACCTACAAAGGAAGTTTGTGCTTGCATGCCACTGGTCAACTAGGTGTGTGCTCACAAAGTTCCCAAATACCCCCCCGATTCAGTCCTTCCTGTCCTTTTATCTGTATCCTATGTGGCTATCCAAGGTCCCACCAGGAAGAAGATAAGTGTATGCTACGATGGATTTGTCTGCCCAGGAACGTGCATCACGGGGCAATGGAGTTTGCGTATTGTGAATGTGGCAAAAAGAATGTCAATCTGTCAACATATAAAGATGTCCAAAGGACAGATATGCATGGAGGATTGGCAGAAAAAGATGGCACTTCGCACTTGCAGGACACACTAGCAGAGTGAATTCTTTGTAACTGTTATGGAAATCTTGAGTCAATACTCTGTGGGCTGAGACCCACAACTCTATGCTACCATGGGGGGAGGGAAGGAAAGGAATCTGACTGTTATCTCTGATCAGTGATTGGAGACAACAGCAGGCACTCCCTCTGCATGATGCTCTCTGTCCTAATCACGAGAAGGGCAGACAAAGCCAGCCACTCTCAACCAGCATTAGCACGTGGTGGATTTTCTCATTGAAACCAATTAAACTTTATTGCCCGATCGATTTGAAAGGGTGCAGGCTGAAATGAATTCTCCGCCGATAAAAACTAAAAGGGCTTAGAAAGGGCTAACGCTTGCCACATTGTGCCCAGGAACTGGGTGGTGTGAGAGGCACTGCGGGTTTTGTTTCATTACAGCTGCCTTCTCCTCCCTTCCTGGCTGCCTTGCTGGTGACGCTGGCTTTTAACAAAGGGGAAACTGTGGAATGGCACGGCAGCTTCTAAGCTTCAGGATCCACACACAACAAAAGGGGGAGGCTTTCTAAAGCTTTTACCGTGCTCTGTTAAGCAGTGGCTGCTTCCAATTGTATTATTGCAGTCTTCAGTTCCTTCTTTGGTGAGCTGCCAAGAGCACTTTGGTAGGGTGGGGAGAGCTTCACAAAGGTGGCCATCATCCTTCCCCTTTTTTCGCCTTCCTGCTCTTGGCTGTTAAGAATCACTTTCACAGCTCTCTGAGAAGCACATCTTCAATTCCATAAATGTGTTTCTATAAATGCATTTATAGAATTGGAAATGTGGAGATCTTTGGCCTTCAGCTCTATAAGCAGAACTCAAAGCAAGGCCAAGGATCTAGATAATGCTTTGTGTCTTTAAGCTCTCAGGAAGCAGCTACCACTACCCTAGAAACTGCTCTTGTTATGAAGTTCAATAGTTCACTCTCTCCCCCTCATCAATTTGCAATATACATTCTTTGGCTGTATCAAATGAGAAAATCTTGAACTTGTTCCTATCAAACGTCACATTTTGAGAGGAAGATTAAATGCATATGCACTGACCGTTATATCCATTTCATTTTCATGTTATTATTTATACTCTGCCTATCTCCAGAAAAGGACCCCAGGCGGCTTACAATGTTAAAGTAAACAGTATTAAAAGCTAAAAATACAACAAATTGGGACAATTTACTATGAGAGGGAGCGAGAGAGATCGCCAAGTGAGGGTCAAAGGCCATGTTGTTGTTATGCGCCTCAAATCGGAACTGATTTAGAGTGACCCTAGTAGTGCTTTCAAGGGAAGTGAGGTATTTAAGGAGTGGTTTTACCAGTTCCACTACCCCGGTGAGCTTCCATGGCTGAGCAGGGATTTGAACCGAGGCCTCCTGAATCCTAGGCCATCGCTATCCACTAAACCGCACTGTGTATTCAATGGCCATTAGGGGAAGAGAAGCGCTTCTCAATAGTGGTTGCTAACTAATGGGCACTGATGGTCAAACCTTGCTCATTAACTCTTAGAGGGCTGGTGGTAAGTAGGTAATCCACCGGGGTGAGGAAGATGAAGAGAAACATTTGGAAAACAGCAGCAAAGGAGAGAACAATCTGAGTCTCAGAGCTGATGGGCAAGTGGAAGCTTAACAGTCTGTGCTTAAAAGCCCACTCTTTGCATTTCTGGAAAAGCTATCCTGCTTGATAGACCCTCCATCTCTTTTTCTAGGTGGGCGTCCTTAGTCTTTCCAGGGGAGGAAGATGGTTGGTTCATGGCCTACCAGAAGGCCCCAGAATCCCTGATACTAGAAGAAAATTTTGCTTAAAAACAGACAGTTGCACTTCCAGATGTCTTTAAGGGGGAATGGATGTCAATTTTAGCAATACTAGGGAGGGATGAACCTTTTGGGGAACTTAGAAGAACCTTTCCAGAACTGTCTGTTCATTTCCAGTGTAGAAAAAAAAAAGGGGGGGGTAAGTGCATCCCATGGAGGTGGGAGGAAATGGGGTGTGTGTATGCTGCATATGCTCACTCCTGTCTCAGTCAGGAGAACCTAATTTTTCTCCTTTGTTGGAAGAACAGGTTTGTATACAGATTTTAAGGAGATGGACTTCCAGAGTTCAAGCCCTCCCTTCATCCCTGCATCTTACAGCGGTAGGGTATCTAGCCAACACAGCCAATGATAGTGGACGATGGGAATTATCGTCCAGGATTGCTGGACGATAGCTCCCATCATCCACTATCACTGGCTGTGTTGGCTAGAGGCGATGGGAGTGGCCATGCAGCATCAACAGAAGGGCCCCCACGTCTCTGATCGCCACTGTACGATGAGGAAAGCCCTCGATCTTAACAGAAGAGGTTTGCAGGGAAAATGCATAAATGCAAATGGAAGTCAGAGAACTCAGCAGAAAGACTCCCGTAGACCTGGTTCCCAGGCAGATACCTGGGAACGGAAGCTTATCTGTTCACTCACCTTTCTGCGCGTGAGTGAGAGAGCTTTGCTGTTTTCAATAGCCCTGTTAGCACACCTGCCAAAACATTTTTCTATTTGGGTTTTTATTCTCTTCTTTGCAGCCACATTATAGAAACCAGCTTACAAAGGATTCTCTTCTCTTTTCTCTCCCCAACATAGGTAGCTTTTGAACGTCCTCCTTATATCCATTGTTCGCCTGGGCACATCTGAAACCCCTGTTGTTTTTGCAATTCACCTTTCCTGGAAATCTGTGGGCAGTTCAGCAAAGCAGGTGTCTGAATGAAAGCAAGTCCCTGAAACATTACAACGTTTGTGTTGGCCAACGGGCGTCACCCAAAAGATCCGAGCCAGTGAATATGCATTGTGACTTTGCCACATTGAAGCTGGAGTCAATACTGAATGGAGTTTTAATGTTGGACATGGGGTGGGTGGGGAAGAGCAACCTCTTTCATGTGCAACGTATTTATCAAGCTGTGATCCCATTGTTGATTAGCCATTGTTGGGAAAACAACTTAGGTGGGCAGCGGTGAGCATATGCTGAAAGATCAGAATCACCTGGGATTGTTTGAAGAATGTTTTAAGAATTGATCTCGCTTGACTTTGAACTTTCTTTTGCTACAGACATGAATGGTGTGCTCACCTGGGACTCAAACAGGCCCAGAAAGGAAAGCAAACTGCAAATTCACTAGGTAATCTTACACTTGCTTGGCTAGAGCAGAGCACTGTCTGTTTAGCCCAACACCACTTCCTTAAGCTGGGATGCTCCCAAGCAGACCATGAAGGGTGACAGCTTTTTCTTATGGATTGCTATAAGCATTTTGGTGGGGAGCCCAGTACCCAGCTGCAGAGCCAGAGGTCAGGAGATTGATTCTCCACTGTGGGGGGAGCCAACCTGAGTAGCCTTGGGTGAGCTGCACAGTCCCAAGATGCCCTCAGAAGGAGGGAATGGAAAATCACTTCTGAGTAATCTATACCCAGGAAATCCTGGAAAGGATCACCATAAGTCAGAATTGACCTGATGGCGCAGAAGTATTTGCTATATTTAAACCAACATGCCTAACACCTGTTGGTAGATCATAGGAGAATTTCCCAGAATGCAAAGTGCATGTATAAACTCTTTAGAAAGCTAGGCACACTCAAAACCAGAGAATATTCTTCGCATCATAGATGGGCAAGGTGTGTCCTTCCAGATGTTGCTGGTCTATAACTCCCAGCATTCCTCACCATTTGCTAAAGGGAGCTGCAGTCCACCAACATCTGCAAGGCTCCATCTTGCCACCCTGAGATGTACCTTTACCTTGGGGTAGAAACTGGGGCCTTCCGGATGTTTAGATGGCAATGCTCACTGTTCCTCACCTAATACCGACAAGAACGCCAACCAGCAATCTCTAGATGGTTACAATAATATTCTCCCGCTTTTACTTAGGCGAATGTGACAGGCGATAAGACGCTAGCTTCTCTTGCCCACTCCATTCCTAGAATGACTGCTCCCCCACCTTTCAATTTGCCATGAAGCATCCTTAGAGCACCAATCAATTACAGCAGTGCTTCTCAATCTTGGACCTCCGGGTGTTCTTGGACTGCAACTCCTAGAAATCCTGGCCCGTACAGCTCATGGTGAAGGCTTCTGGGAGTTTTAGTCCAAGAACTCCAGGGAACCCAAGATTGGGAGCCACTGAATTATAGCCAATTAGAGGCGGATGATGGGGGTGTGAAGACAAAAGGGAAGCCTCCACTACCTCATTTCCTGCTGCCCTGGAAGCCTTCGAAGTCTACGGCATGTTCGCTGGCTTTCACCTTCACAATATTTGTTGCCAGGGGCATGAAGGTACCCTCAGCAATGCCTCATTGCTCAATGAGACAAGCTACCTGGGCATGGCAAGAGAGGTGATCACGGATTCTTTAACTGCCATGAGAATTCTTGTCTCCAGTACAACAGCAAAATAACCTATTTTCCCCTACTGTGTTTTCCATATTTTGAAAAAAATGTGGCTGTACTAGGTCACAGAGGAAGGCAACACGCATGGCGTTTTCTGATAATGCAGGCTTCTCAGAAACGTACAAAAATCGATCTTGCAAAATGAAATTTCTGATCATCTTGCAGACAGGAGAAAAATTCATTAACTCTCTTGCTGACCACATGAGAACAAACCAAGCCAGGATATACATCCTTTCATCACAGAGTCGGTCTCCGGCAGCTACACTTTAAAAAATCCTTGGTGACAGCACGGGAAGTCCTTTATCTGCCCCAGCAAACAAGAGTTAACAATAATGGAGCAATATTCCAGTTCAGTACATGGCAGTATATGACCTCTCCTTCTCCTCAATGAATGTGACAAATCCATTTTTATTTCATCTCTCACTAGATCTGATGGCAACTAACATCATTCATACGTTAAGTACGTGCTATGTGAAGAAGGCCTTCTCTTCGCCTGTCCTCAATTTCCGGACAGGCACTTTCACAAGATGACCCCCGAGTTACTTACAAACATTGAATGCAAAGATATAGTTAGTTACAATCCAGCGGAACAACAATGCTATAAAATGAAACATTAGTGCCTGCAGGCAAACAAACAAATGAATAAACAAACAAACAAAAAAACCTGTAAGAATATCCTGCCAAGATAAAGACAGCAAGTAAGAGGCCATTAAAAGGGTTTCAAAGACTGTTAAAAGCTGGAGAGAACAGGATGGCCTTCATTTCGGGCCTTAAAGTCTTGGCAACAGCCAAACAAACTGGAGGAAATGCACTCCAAGGCAGTTCTGCCCCATGGTGCATGGGGGAAATCAACCTGCTTCAAGTAACACTGAAGGAAGGAAGGAAGGAAAAAAGAGAGCCTAGAGGCAAGTTCAAGACCAGCAAGATTTACTACAGCTTCAGCTTTGGAGTCTTGTCAACTTTGCTACATACAGTACGTTCTAATCTGGCCTGTTAACAGCCTGATCTGCAGTCTAATGTTCACAAAATATTTGGCCGAGGACAGGGAACAATAACGATTCAAGCTTCGACCTGATATACACGGAGGGGTTTGCTTCAACCCGGGTGGACCGTAAAGCGAAATAATAAGATTAGTGCTCTGCTGCCACCTACAGTTGCATCAAACGCCTGCCTCTCTCTCTCTCTCTCTCTCTCTCTCTCTCTCTCTCTCTCTCTCTCGTTCCTGGGGTCTGGCCACAAAAGATCCACGAGGAACGGAGAGCAAAGAGGTGACAAGGGCTCTGCCCTCCGTGGAAGGAGTCCAGCTCTAGAACTGCACCGTTCTAACTTTTGAGGCAAACAAGAGGCGGCCACGGTCATTTTCGGCAATGGACACCCTGGCGCTCCCATGGTACTGTTGGCTAGAGGATAGGAGCCGTAGTCAAAAGTTGGGAGGGCACTCAGGAACACTGGTGAAGACCTGGCTCATATTCCGTGGTCATAGGAAAGCATGTTCTCTGGTGCCAGTGTGCAGGAAGGGGAGGCACCTTGTGGGAAGGGAGACGGGTTTCCAAGATAGTTGATTAGGGGATAGGTTAACCCCACCTCTTTCCCTCCGTGCAGCAGTCTTTACCCACCAAGGTGTGGTTCCCTTCCTAACACCGTAATTCTAACTGCAAGAAATTCCCTGGCCACCTCACAAGCACAGCAAAAAAACCCCCAAATGTTTCAGAACAGACTTTCCTAACCTGGGGACCTCTGGGTAGACTACCGACCCCACCATCCCCAGACAACATGGCTATTGGCTGCCTACTAGGGTGTTGTTGTTGTTTTTTGCTACCACCCAGAGTAGCAGTTTGCTCGATGGGTGCTATAGAGTGCACAAAGTCAGCAAAGACAGTGTTGTGCCTTCTGATGCCCTAAACTGGCTGTTCCCCAACCCTAGTACCCACCAGATGTGCTGGATTACAAATCCCATCAGCCCTCCCCTCTAAGAGGCACAACTACAGAATGCACTGGTTTGGATTGATCTGGTGGGCACTGGAATTGAGACTCTCCGTTCTCTTCATCAAGAGAGGACTGGCGATGTTCCCTCTTGGAGGAACCATTGACCGTTTCATCCATGTTTTGAAAGTGGACGGAATCTCCACCACAGCACGCATTCGTCCTGAGACCCAGATGACTGTTTTTCAGTCTGAATAGGCAGATTGTGAGAGTGATCACGCAAACCCTAAAAAAAATATAAAAAAATAAAAAATTGCCAACTGTGCCAAATAGTCTTTCCTTCTCTGCGGGCAACGTTTCTTTCTTTCTTTCTTTTTTTAAATCTCCGTTGTTTCCAAAGTCAAAAGAGGCATTATCTGAAATGACTTGCAAACTTCAGAACAAATACTCACAAGGCTTTCCGTGAACTTTTTCCAACCCCTCACTCATCTTTCAGCAGTGCTCTCGTTTTATCCCTGAGCTTTAAAACAAACAGAAAAGGTTGCCAACCGGAGCTCTTGGGATGGTAGGGCTGAGATTGTGTGTGTGTGTGTGTGTGTGTGTGTTGTGGGGGGGGGGCACTAGCATGTCAACAACTATCAACAGTTTAAGCTGCCACTGTAAGGCTAAATGGTTCCCCCCCTCCCGACTCGATGATGGGAGGGAAGCAAGGAATCAAAGGGATACAATCTAAACATTTTACAGTTTACTTTTAATAAATCCTTGTTGTCTGTCTAAATTTGCTCTGTAAACGGGTCAGGAGGTTGTATGGTAGCCCAGTTTTCCTCTGGGAAGACTGTGCTAGAACAATGCCTTGGGACACTAGTTCTCTGGAGTCAAGAAGATGCCACCAAGGCTATGCATTAGGGAAAATCCTGCTGACCAACAATGGAGCAAATGGCCTCGGAAGATGACCAACTGTTTAGGTTTCTAAATAGACGCTGGATGGCCATGTATGAGGGGGTGTTTCGGCTGCCGATTTTCTGCGTCCAAGGGGTCGAACTCAATGACCCTTGGGGTCCCCTTCCAGCTCTACAATCCTATTCCTCTATGAGTGCTTTGGAGAAAATCTTAGCCATTTCTTAGTATCTTAAAAGTGCAGAGCTGGAAGGGACCCTATGGATCATCCAGTCCAGCCCCTGTCAAGGAAGCACAGTGGGGAATCTAACTCCCAAACTCTAGCTAGAGACCTAAGCCATTGAGCTATGCATCGGTTATTTCACCAACATTCTGATCAAAATGCGGTCCCTGGAGTATTATTAAGAATTTTTTTAGCATAAAGTAGTCTTTGATGAAACAGCTAAAGCAACGCCTTCAATCTGCTTGGCTGCACAATCCTATGCCTGTTTACTCGGAAGTAAATACTGGTGAACCTGGTGGAGTTAGCTCCCTGACAGAGCTTAGAAAAGCTCCCATTTTTGGCTACGAGTCCTGCAGAGTCATGCTGGCAAGGCAACGGTGGGGCTTGTAGGTATTTCGGATGTAGCTAAAAGATGGTAGACCAAGTATTGTTTGCATGGGTTGATATTGCCGATTGCATTTCTCCACCTCGTCTGATTTTGATCATGTGCATTTCCCTTGTGAATTTGGAGGTTGGGGAAAAGAAGCAGAGTGTGAGCATCAACTGTTATTTCCTGTTGTTTTGGGTTGTGAAAGGCTGTGAGGCTGCATTTCGGTTACCGAAACAGTAGCTCCCCACGTTACCAAAACAGTAGCTCCCCACATTTTCCATTCTGTAGGATGAGAACTACAGATCAACTTGTTCTACTGCAAGTGTGTTGCAAGAGCAGCCCCTATGCTTTCGTATTTAAAAATTAAAAACAAAACAAAACATCCAGACATGAAGCAATAACATGACAGGTGGCAAGAGAGACACGACCCCCCCAATGGGGCCTCTGAAAGTGATTAAGGATTTCTTAAAGCCTCCTCATTTGAGTTCTCAGCATCACATGTAGGAACAGCAACCTCAGATTTACACTGGATGTGTAAAATCGTCTAAATTGCAAAGCTTGCTCAGTGCCTCATTAACTTTGCCCTTCCTGGCATCTTACAAGACCCAGTAAGTTTCTGCCTCAACGCACTCCCTGCAAGCGCCCAGACTGATGATCTCTGCAGTTTAATCACATTACCAAAATAATGATAATAATAATAATAATAAATGTGCGGGCGACGTGAGTGGCATGGCCTGGATTTCTTCTGTCAAAAGATTTGCATGTCAATCACTGGCTATCCATACAGCATCTGTTTACAATGACCGTAAGTCACTCGCCATTAGCATCATCATAAATCTTCGACAGACACTAACCGGAACCAAGGTCCCCTATTTCCTTACGTGTGAATTATGGTGTTTTGGTTTAAAGTTCCTGTGAGCTAACTGGCACTGTCTGTCAGTGCCAAAACAAAACTGGATGAGTGTGGCTCTCCAAAAGCAACCAGGTATACTACTTTTCTCCCTGCATTTTTCCTCCTTTTTTCTCTGGCACTTAATTTTCAGCTGTATTGATTTTGCAGCATTCCACTGTCCAAACGCTTGCTTCATTTCAGGATGAGAGTGAATCTCATCAAATGTGGCTGAATTATTAATAAAGGCACATCTCGGATTCCTTCACCGTTTCTCTTGGTCATGTCTTCGTGTTTCTTTCCACTTTCACTCTGTAAAAGGCTGCCAAGTCCTTTAAACACTGGCAAACATACAAATTCTGCACATTTTACAACCAATGGAGAATGACAGTCACAGAGAGTTGAAACTGCAATGCTCTTATGTGCTCAAAAGGCACACAAACACAAGACAATGCGGTGCAGGAACCAAAATGTTTAAATTCCTGCTCAGCGGTGAAGCTCCATAGGGGCTTAGGAATAATCACAATGCAGTGGTACTTTTGCATACAGAAGGTGTATGTCTGAAATGCAGCATCTCCAGTTGACAGATGATGGGCTTTATCTTGGCCTGATATCCTGGAGAGCAGCTGAACATCAAGAGTGGACAATACTAGGGGATAAAGTGTCACCTGGAACAAAGTAGCTTCTGACACAGCTGTTGTTTTGACTTAACTTGCAGGGCTAGGAGAAAACAAAAAAAAATTCCTGATTTCCTGAAGCTTTCCTAACACAAATCTTGCATGCTGAACGGGTGTGAAGAGGCAAGTGGGAAAACTTTTCTGGGGAAGGGAATTTAGTGGAGCTACCGAAAATGAGGCTGTGCCCAGACATTATAGTCTAAATCCAGTTGGTTGTCCAAGTGGAACACACCCGCTGAACCAATGAAATTTACCTAACTGTTGACTTCTCAAGTCCTCATTCAATGAAGAGAATCTGTTCCAGCGAGGATTTAGAACCAGAGTTATGCTTTTGCTGCATGAGGCAATGCAGCAAAAGGCATCCTTCTCTACCATGTAGTTTTGTCACAAGAACTGGGGGGAAAAAAATCCTAAATCATTCTTCCCATCCTTATCAAGGAAAAAAAACCCCAAGATTAAATTCAGCAACTGGTGAGTTGCAGTCCCTTCATGTGCCCATAACCAGTTGCTTCACTCCACCTAATGGTAGAACCAGCCCTGGACAACAGGAAGAAGGAAGTAGTGCTGTGACTCAGAAGCCCTGTGTTTTCCTACCATACTGAAATATCATTTTAACCCCACTCACCCCTTCTGAGATCTTTGATAGTACAAAAATATAAATCTGGAAGTAATTGTAGCTGGCCATGATGCCTTTCATCTCTAATGAAACCGTGGTGATTAAAGGGGGGGAAAGGATTGACCTATGATACTCAAGGAAAAGAGAGCCAAGGATAGGAGCCGTGTTATGAATAAGCCATAAAGTTTTGCCCTGCATAAACAAATCTCTTGTATTTAACCCTTCTTGTGTGCTGACAGATCACAGCTGAACATTTCTTCATGCTGACACTCGGCCAGCAGAAAATAAGACTTCGGTAGGGCTCACTCAACCTTGTTCCACGGCCATATCATCACTTCCAGCTTCTATTGGGAGAAGATGCAGCTCAGTAGTAAGAGATATGCTTTCTACTGGGGCTTCAAAATAATACTCTTTTTTGGGAGTACAATTCCAAAACAGGTTGGTGGTTGACGATTTCTGGGATTTACGGTCCCAAAAAACATAAAATTTTCCAGCTCTGCTTTACACTCTGACGGCCCCTGGTTCAAGCCTTGGAATCAGTGAGCAGGAGAGGGGAGACATCTTTTGCTTGAGCTCCTGAAGCTAGGTTGTTGAATCAACTTCAAGGAGTTTCCTGAATTTTGAGGAGGAGGAGTCAACAGCACTAGTCAATTGCAGACATTTTGTCAATTGCCTTAATTTCTTAAAAGCAATCATCAATTGCAAAGGTTGAGTCCATTTCCTATATTTCTATGAGTAACAGTCAGCTGTAGACATTACCACCACATCAGCAATTTGGGTTGAAAGAAGCATGATGTAATCCATGGTTTGGTAGCTTTCTGCAGTCTGGTGCTGTCCAGAGATATCAGAGGGCAACATTTTGGGAAGGCTGGTGTGATAGGGCTTAAAGGTTTCTGCCACTGGTACCCAGACCTAACATATGTGTAGAACTGATTTATTTCTTAATGAGCACAATATGCTAAAACCAGGAGGAGGTTTTTAAAAAGACACACGCCCTATAGAAAATACAGAAATGAAACATCTAGTGGCGTTCCTATAAAGTCTGGTAACTTTTACATTTACCAGGAAACAAATGGTGACTTATATCAATGCCAAGTGATTTAGGATAAATTTTTAATGACCAGTATAATCCCTTTTTCTAAAACCAACCAACCAACCAACAAACAAAACACAGATTTATCTAATTCATATACCACTTTTCCATGGCCCAAAAAACCCTATAACCCTAAATGTAACTAAGCATTAATGATGCACATACTTTTAAGAACACTCACATTTTAAATATACTTATTCACTCATGCATTTGCTTGCATACAACGATCACTCTGTCGTCTCCCCCCATCCTGCATGCCAAAATTTGTAAACTTCTCATGACAGAGACTTGTAATTTGTTGAGGTTACTCTATAATCTGCCCCATTTTTGACGGTTGTTATTCTAAAATATTTATTTTAAATTTATTTATATCCTCCCTGCTTTTTCATGAATCATGCCGGAGGCAGGTAACAAATAGAAATTAAAAAAAAAAAAATGTAACAGCAGCCAAAAAAAGAAAAGGAAAGAAGTAAAAAAAAAAAAAAAAAAATTGAAACCAATGAACAAAGCAAGCAGGATGAATGCCTAACAGAAGAGCAGGTGAAATGTTTTTTACACAAAGCAACAATATAAACGCTAGCATTAACAACGTGTCAAAGATGACAAAAGCTAACAATCTTACAAGCTCAGAAGCCTGTCGAAACAAGACATTCTTCACACAGTGGTGAAAAGACATCATCGGTCTATCTAGGGAGTGTATGCTTTCACAGTTTTTTACAGGGAGAGGTGAAAATGAAAATAAAAACGACTCTCTTTTTCTCTCTCTCTTGTCCCTAAGGCTCTTCCAGGCTGTGCAAAGGCTATTTTAAAAGTGCCAGGGTATGTATGGTTGGTTTCAGCCTTTTTTTGCCACTGTTCAGGTGATGTGCAGCTTGAGCTGGTATGACCAGTTTCTTTCCCCCTGCTTGTCCCATACTTTTTTGTTTCTCCTGAAAATCGGGTTTATTTTCTTCCAGGGTTGGTTTGTTTTTGCCACAGAGGCGGAGTTTATTGCTATGGCGTTTAGGATGGGAAGCTAATTTCTGTATCCGAGGCGACTGTACTGAAGCCTGCCATTAGCTCATCAACTGGTTGTAAAATCAGCTTTAAAAACAATCAAGAAAAAAAGAGCACAGAACAAAATCCACAGTAAGTAAGTGGGTTTTTGAACTGCTTTTCCTAGAATCTCAATGAGAAGTGATTCAAAAAGACCTAACTTTTGCAGTGCAGGATAGATGCTAGTCTTGGTATGTCCTGTTCTTTTGAGGGGCAAAGTATGAGGAACTGTCACCAACTGGGGTAGATCTGTTGCCCCCTTGAAAATCTTAAAAATGGGGCAGGTTCATATCAGAACAGGCCCTTGTTCAAGGATCTTGGTCCCTTTAGGGCAAAGTCCTGAAACCCAAAAGAAAAGTCTTGTGGCACCTTAAAAACTAATGTTTCATTTGGCATAAACTTTAATTGACCTCAGTGAAGCATGTTAGTCTTCGCAGTGCTATAAGATTCTCCGTTGTTTTTGTTGCAACACAACTATTATGGCTACCTCCGTGGAAATCTTCCCAATCCTAGTGTATTCTGGATATTTTGTGTCTCATAACCCCGCAAGGGCTTGGGGAAAATGGGAGTTGTGGTCTAACACATCTGGAAGGCACCAGGTTATGGAAGGCTAGTTTTGGGCTTCAGAAGTCATAACCAGCACTTCTGCTGGCCAGGAAATGAATGAGAGAATAGGCCTTTGATACCAGTCCAGAAACCAACAGAGATGACAATCAAAGTTTAACAGATCACACGGCCGTTGGCAAAGCCACCGAAGCACGCACCTCCCCTGTCTCCTCTAAGCACCGCATTGTGCTTTCTCTTGTCCTCTCCTGTCAGCTGATGGAGCACCCTCTGAACGCTCATTTTGTCAAGCAATTAGCTCACCCGTCTCCAAGTTCAACTCCTCGGTGCCTGAACATGCTTTGGCTTTTCAACTCCCAACGCTTGGCTTCTTTTATTGGCTTAGAAGAGTCAATGCAATGGCGATGACTCATCTTTGCTTGAAAGACAGATGTCATTTGCAGTTTGGTTAAGCATTAACCCTGCTCTTTGGGTAGCAAAGGTTTCTTCTCTCCTCCCTAACCCACTCAGTGGCTTTAAAAAGGAAGAAGGGGGAGAATTATAATAATACTCAAAGACACCATTCATTATGACCTTAGTCAAAGAGGCTGCTGAAAGTAAACACCTGCACTAAGCCATAGCTGGAGAGGTATTTGATCTCAAGCTTTGCTCTTCATTTGAGCTAGGACTCTCTTTGACAAGGCAAACGGCCTCTCCCAGGGTGGTACATATGAGCCTCTCCAACTCCTGTTGTGTAGCCCTGAAATGCTTAAATCTTCTATTGTTGAGTCCTATCAATAATCACGTTCAGGCTTTCAAACAAATACATCTATAATATCATGTACTGTCTTTTCTGGCCTGCGTGAGCTCATACCTGCTCTAATCCGCTCAAGACAAACGACATACACGTTCTAATGCCGGGAGATCCTGTTACCGACAATTACCAGTTTTCTCGTTATTTTCACAGCACTTAAGGACACCGGGAGGGGGAAAAAGGGGGGAGAGAAAGGCTTTATTTCAGAAAAAGGGGAGATCAATAGCAGTTCAGAGCCAATGAAGTTGTACCCAGATGGATTATATGTATTTAGACATGATACCCTCCAGCAAAGGTGCAAAGTGTTGCATCAGTGAAAATATACAGTAGTCACACCAAATGAAATACACTGAAGGGCAGAGAAAACTATGGAAGGATTACCTTTAAACAACACATGAAAGTATGTGTACACACACACACACACACATACACACACACACGGCTGGGGGAGGACAACCTGTAAGGGTCAGAAAAAGAAGAAAATTCTAGAAGGACACATTTTCTTAGCATTCTTTGAATGGTTAATATTACGAAACTGTGCAGTGTTTTCGGGTAACTTTTAAAAAGCAAAAAGTAAGTTCTGATGAAGGCTTGGCAACTTTTTTTAAACCAGCTCCTCTCCTAAATTACTTACATTTCATTAATTCACATAATTTATTTGCTTGCATCATTTATATCTCATCCAAAGTTACAAACAAATCCATATTTCTTTTTCTCATGATGAGACACATTTTTGTATGTAAATATAAATGTACACTTCCTTAAGCTTAATTATATCATAGAGAGGAAAAAGGCTGATTCAAGACCTGTTGTCGAAGCAATAGAAAAAAAGATTTTCCCCACCTCCCATATAAAAAAACTGCCTGGACTGACAACTGACTATTATGGGATAGGACTTGAGATCATGCCCTACACAAAGCTGGCAGGCAGTGTGGTTGAGGGAGGCAGGACAAGCCGAGTGAAAACACACTGCTTTGTCCTCTGAAAGGAGAAAAACGACAGGGGGAAAAGTTTCAGAGGGTCTAGTGGGGAAGAGTCCTGCTGTTGAGGCCCACCCCACCGCCCGCATCTGCAACTTGAGTTGGGTTGTCTCACTCTGCCTAATAGCAGGGCCAGGCCCTGCATGGAAGGAAGCAAATGTCCGAAGCAGGAAACCCCTCTCCAAATTATGAGCAAAACTGGAAGTGTACATTTCAATATCTTCTTCATGAAAGCCTGCACATACGTGCGCGCACACACACACACACAAATGGGGAGCTCAGTTCTCAATTCAAAGGGCTGGTACATCTGCACCACTCCAGTCTGTCTAATGATTTATGAACGTGCTCCGGCTACCTTTGAGAAGTTCAGATAAAGTCAGAGGAGGGGGGGGGGAGAACCCTCTTCATTCGCCAAAATAAAAGTTTGTTCCAGAGGTGAGCCTTTTAGAGAGCAACTTTACCACAGAAAGAGCCAGTATATTCGACCACATTCTTCTCCAAAGCACAGGAGGCGAATTAATATCCAATTCACATCGAAACTACCGCGTATAAAACACAGTTAATGGGAATACGCGGTAGAATAAAAAGAATAAAATAAAACTGGGGAACAGACAACTTTGGTATGCTAACAAAATTTTTACAATCCAGAGTATAGTTATTATTTTACTGTCCTGTTCTGATGGATTTATTTTCTTCCTTCCCTATAAACCTCTTACATCCAAGATGGATATTAAACGGGATATGTGAGAAATAAACTAGCCAGAAAATCTTTTTATCAATACTAGGCTCCCAGGGCCAAACCCTCTCAGCCAGATGGAACGGAAGCACATGCCAGCAGGCCAGTGGGACGAGTTACACAAACTACTTCTATGAGGAGTCTGTAAAGAGGCTAGGGAGCCGAGGGGACACAGCTGAACCTACACAGACCTGGAAGCAAAGAGATTCCGATGCCGTCACCTTCCCGGCCTTAATACTATTTTTCTTTTTTTCAAATCACGACTTCCAAAATCTCTCACCTGGTGGGGCTGGGAGAGGGTGTCGTCTGAAAAACCTCGAGAGCATCAGGTGATGCTCTACAGCAGTGGTTCCCAAACTTAGATCCCCAAGTGTTCTTGGCTTTGTTTAGAAGTTTGATTTCTCAGATGTGAAATTCCGCCTAATCACATTTATCTGGAATGTGCTCTGAGCTCTAACGATGTGCTATCTGTAGCTTGTCGTTTGGCTCTGAAAGTGGTCAAAATGGGGTCTTAGTGAATCAGCAAAGAAAGAGATAAGGTATGGTTTGGGTAATTTGAACTAGCTCATTCAACAGCCCTAGCTCATTTTTATTAATAATATATTTCAATTCCTTCTTTTAAGCAACCGCACACCACTGGCCATGTATTTAGCCCCTCAAACTACTTTGCAATTTTAAAAAGAAAATAACAGCATTTAAAATTTATATCAAAAGCCTGGACAACTCAGATGCAGAATAATTTTCTAAGACCATGCAAAACTCATCCACTAAAACATTGCAGAACACTTCAGTCTTCACCTGGTGCGGAAAAGGGAACAGAGACCAAGCAAGCATACTAAGGAAGCTGAAAAGGCAGGGAACCACAGAGGAAAAGAACACATTCAAGGTCATCCCCAGCTTTCACATCAAGTGCTGTATCAACCTACAAAGAGTTTCTGATGCGGATCCAGAGTGTTCAGAATTTTGTTTTGGTTCATTTTTTATAAGAATCTTTCAAAAACGTCTTCATAAATTCAGTGGAAACAACTTTTTTAAAAAAATCAAATTTGGAGGAAACAAATCTGACAAACGTGCCCATCCTATGGCTCAATATAACATTAACATATGCACCCACTAGTATCTCTATAACTGAGAATACAGCAGTAACTCAAATCTTAGTGAGCAAAAGTATGTCTGCGGTACCCATTTAATATTCCCCTCTCTTCCCATAGAAACGTGGATCTGTGCTTTTATTTAAACAGCCTTTTAAACATATTTTTAGGATAAAGTATCCATTCCAAGGCAATTTTGTGAGTGGGAGCCTGGGAACTGTGGACCATCTCAAATGGCAATTTCCAAGACAGAGGAGTAAGTGGCTTTCTCGCTGTTCACATGCCTTATGATTAAAGTGACAGAGAAGTTTTAAAAGTACTGTAAACTTGCTGAGCACATGCCTTTGAGAAGGCATATCCGTGGAAAGAAGTTCAATGCTAAGTGAACAATTTCTGAAAAACGATACTCCTTCACCTCATTGATTCTTCCCACATCACATCCACAAACACATTTTGTCCTGTTTTAGGACATGTGCTCATTTATGTAGGAAAACTAAAATGTGCGGAATTGAAGATGCGTCTTCTAACACATAACGGCTGGGAGATCATGCTTTAGCGGGGGAAACAGGAACAATTCTAAAATCTTAAGATTCTACTTAGATTTAAATCTAAGAGATTTATAGGGTGAAACTGAGAATAAATAATTATCAGAGAACGCTGGGGAACAAGAATGCCCAAGTGAGAGGTCAAAGTATGAGAATGAGAGGAAATATCCTTGGATTTTCAAGGGTGCATGATTCCTTAAGTTTAGTCAGGGTGGCAAAAAGGTAAATGCGGCTCTTTCCAGTTGGTTTCAGTGATAACGTTCTGTACCATTTTCCTAGACGGCGTATCTTAAATTACAAGAAAGCATATATGCAACGGCATATACAATCCCTTGGTGAGAGTGAAAGATTGTACTTATTTGCAGGCTGTTCAATACCTTTTCAACATGGCTCCCTCTCTGAACAAGGGGCGGGGGGTGATGGAGGAAAAAAAAAACTTGAAAGTTTTTAAACTGGGGATTTAGTCACACTTCATCAGGATCGCGTTTACACGGGCCCAGCCGAGCGGGAGTGAAAGTTTTACTGTCAGTTCACTTTGCATGTGCTATTACTAATCCACATGAAACCTGCTGGGCGAAAGCCCCAAGGTACAATCAGTGTTAAAATGTTGTGAAGAGAGTGTTTAAAGTCGAGGTTAAATGAGCTTGGCAAGGCATGGGTTTTGTCCCATGACAAGCGGAAAGTGAAAACGGGCAAAGGTGGGGAGGAACAAGAGATGGGCCGTAAACAGGACAGGGTTACAATACAAGGGTTGCCAGATACATTTCTCGAATCCTTTTGTCCAATAAACCAAAATAAATTCTACCATTCTTATCCGGCAGTTAGGCTATCAACGAGCAGAAGTGACACTTGGAAGTCCGGGGAGAGAATACGGGCGACCATGTTACTACAGATGTCCTAAAGGCGAACCAGGATCAGGGTTGATTGCATTCATGTCATGCTAAATGGTTTGCCTGAGTGTCCCTTTTCTGCGCTAGAGGGACCTTTTTAACCCCTCTTTTGAATGGGGGAGAACATTTAAGCATGCAGGTCCAAAGAGAGCCAGCCGGTCTCTACGAAAGATGGCCCTAAAGTCTCCTACAGCACTATTTCAAGAAAGATTTAAGAGGTTCCAGCTTGAGCAAGTTATATTAAAAGTAAGAATCGGAGGGATTTTGAGGCAACGGGAGAAGAGTTTTCATAACAATTCTGAAATCTGTCTGTTGATCTGAACACCACCGGCCCAACAACGCAGGGAGAACAACCATCCTATTCCACTCAGCCTTGTTTTCGTGAATAACTAATGAAATAAAATGAAATAACCAATGGCAACAGTTTGAAAAATAAGGTGGAAAAAAAAAGAATCACAAGCCAGTGGTTAGAGCGTCAGAGCGATTCAGAAGCTCATTTGGTGACATTGGGCCAGCCGCCTTCCTCTCCCTCTGACCCACCTTTTACAAGGTCTAGGTAAGGATAAAGCGTGGGGGAGAATTATGTACATTTTGAGACCTGCACTCGATGACCTATAGGGTCCCTTCCAGCTCTGCGATTCTAAGATAATGGTTGGAATAAAGGGAGGATAAAAAAATATAACTTACTAACTAAGCCCTACATAACGTGTATTTGTCCAAACTAATTTTGCCACATACTTATATGAATCAGAGGAGGGGGTCCCTGGATTTCAAGGGCATTGACTCCAGTGCAGAAAGTAAAGTTCTACCATAATGGGCTAAAAGAGCAGTGTGTCCATATCTTGCAGTTACTCTGAATGTATAGAAACTATAAATCTCTCTCTCACACACATATGTGCATACATCTTCTGCACCCTTAGATTTTTAAAGGTTTGTTTGCAATCAGGGCAAACTTTACACCAGCATAAGCTACCTGGTTCAGGTCTTTAATGTGGATTTTTCATTTCTGCAAAAGTCATGCTGAGGAGGAACGGATCTGCAAGATCCATTTTCGGGTGGTGTGCTTTCTCTCCTCTACACCTGTGCAGGGGGTGAGCACTACAGATCTACTTTTAGTCAGGAGGTACTGAGGAAAGTGCCACAGTAAAGCTTTCAGGAAGTTTTAGGAGCTCTGTAAGTTTGGCTGTTCTGATCAATTCCATGCAGCCATCCATCGAAATTTCACTCAGCAATCATGAACTGCTGAAGCCCCTTCCTTCTGAAAAAAAACACGACGTTCTGGCTGGATTTTAAAGGGCTCAGGGAGTTGAAGGTTGAGTTTTCATGGTGGCAAGAGGCGGCCATCAGAACAAGAGAGGGCCATCTGTTTGTCATTGTGTTCAGCCAGCCATTGTGATCTGGCAACTTTAAAAAAAGATAGAAGCATTTGAAATGTGAATTCATTGCAGGATGCTAAGAATTCCCTGGATCGAGATGGCGACTAACCAAGAAGTACTACAGCAAATGAAAGAAGACCAAGAAATCAAAGGACACAGAAAGCTGGAACATTTTGTCATGTAATGGGAATCACAATGTATGGACTGTTACAGCTGATTGTTCAAGGTAAAATGAAGATGTGCAGGAAGAAAAAGAATTTGTTGGCTGAAAAAGCTTTGAGACAGGTACAGAGAAAACATGCCATTCTTTGGAGCTGATGCATGCAAAATCAAGACAGCCATGACAACATCCGACCTTTGAAAGAAGACAAACACAATAATCATAATGATCAACAGTGTCTAGAGTACTCTAAGTAAACTACATATTTGAAAAAACAGGAAACATAAGGAAGAGGTAATATATAATTGCAGTCTTAATCTTCTGCTTTAAGGATTTAATTGCAAAGTGATTGTGCATTATAGTAAACTGGCCTAGTGTAGCAGGAAATTGCAATTCAATAAATAACAACAGTTAATTATTGTCTGGGTTATGGGAAATAATAATATAATTTTGATTGACTGTACCTGGCATTTAATATTACTACTACTACTACTACTACTACTACTAGCTATACATGAGCATAGCTAAGGAGGAGAACTGGCAGCAGCTCCTTGTACAAAACATCTAAGCATTATGAGGTCTGTTGTATGTAGTTTTATAGAATTCATGGATGCAGAGAAACCAGCAAAAGGAGATGAAAAATACAGAGGGCTTCCTGGGGTGAAGCTGTTGTGCTTCTTGGGTTTCAAAGACTTGAGTTCCAATCCTCACGCCGACGCAGAGCCGTGCTGGCCCAGCCTCTTTTTCCCCATTAACCCAACCTACTTCATCAGGTTGTTGACAACAGAATATTGGATGAGGGAAGAAAAGGGCCACCCATTTTGCCCCTGTGTTCTTTGAATAAGTTGTGGGGAAGAAACTTAGTTTATCTGTTTTATGAATAAATAAAGCAGTCTATAAATGCCATTTAGTTTTTTTACTGAGCAGAAAAACATGTGATTCTTAACGGGTCCACAGGAATTTTGTAAACAAGGGGCAATGTGCCATAAAGTATGGGACCGGGACCTGGAAGATCCAAGTTCAAAAAGCAAAAAAAGCAAAGTGTGCTGCTTATATACTGCCTCATAGCCCTTAAAGTCCTCCCCGGGCTTTAAGCGCATAATTACAATTTAATTATGTGGGCGACACACCGCCCCCACCCCCCACCCCAGCAAGTTGGATACTCAATTTACTGACCTCTGAAGGATGGAAGGCTGAGCGAACCTTCAGCTGGCTACCCGGGTCTGGGCAGAGTTTTGGCTGCAGTACTGCAGTTTAACCACTGTGTCATGAGGCCATTTTTTGAAATCCAAAAACCCATTTAATATGCAGTCCTCAAACAGAGGATGTATCAGATATTAAACTGATAAGAACAGATACAAGTCTAAACTTGGCCATGAAATTCACTGGCTGATTTTTGTGCCAGTCGCTTAGTCTCTCAGGCTGTCCTACCTCACAGGATTGTTAGTGTAAGGATAAAATGGGGAGGAGCAGGAGCAGATATTGAGCTCCTTAGGGGAACCAACCAACCAACGAGATGTCTGCTCACCCTTTCAGAGATCTGCATGAATTTATTGTCGAGAAAGCCTGCAACAACTGTTTTTTAAAAAGCACGGCTTTAAAATCATTTATGTTCAACCACACAAAAGCTCTCTTTTTCCTCATGGAAAAGACATCATGCTGCACCCATCCGGCAAGCTCTACAATGAAAACTCTTATTGTTTTTTTGCTAAATAAACAACTGTGGTTGAGAGAATCACTTCATGAACACACAGTGCAAGCTCTTGGCTTGTTATACTCCTATATGCTAGATTCCTTCTTCTCATCTAGCCATTGAGTGCTCTCTCTCTCTCTCCCCCATTTAAATATTTTCTAAAAGCTTTTTAAATACAACACACTGGCCAGCTTTGACAGAGTCCAGTCATTTTAGGAGCAGACTAAAAGGTGTAGGGTTCTTCCTTCCGAGTCTCTGCATAAGCCACCCCATTAAGTGCTATGTCTGCACCGAAAAGTTAACTCAAAGAAACTTCGGATGCTTGGAAACCTAACTGTACTCTTCGATTATTTTCACTCGACACTTACACAAGCAAAGTGCACTCCCAGCACAATAGGAAAATCTTTTAAGATTAGCATCTAATAAGGGAATGCATAAGCTATGTAGAAAAATCTGAACAGCTATTGGAGAAAGCAAAGGGAGAAGTTATTAAACCTACTGTGTAAGAAATCACAGGGCCACTGGAACGTGATGGAAAGTCTCTAAACTAAAACACTTGATTCTTGGGTTCATTTAGAGCCACGGTAAACACAAAACTGCTGCAAGCTGGATTTATTATTTCATGGGTATTCTCCATCACTTAAATGGCATGCATGCACATATATAAAACCTATTTCTGGAAGCTGTGACTTCTGACCTGGAAGTCTTCCTCTTCCCATCCAGCTAACGAGAGGCCGGTTGCAGTTAATTGGCATTAAAGGCAAGACAATTTTGTATAATCTCAAGACCATTATTTTCTTTTTTTTTGGTCTCACTTCACAAGGGCTGTGTCTGGGATCTGTGGAAGAGACAGCCTGCATTTGAAAGACAGCTCCAGTTGAATGTCAGCTATTAGTAACACTCCAAAAACATACAGAAGGATAATGGTGCCAAACTAATTACGATCCACTAGTCAACATTTACTGCCGAAGACATCAAGGACTGACACGGAAGAGCACTGAGCATCCTTTAATAATCCTTCTTGTCTAGCAGGTTCCAGTGGCCAGCCTGGGAGGGTGGAATCGGTCTGGGGCCTGAGGTTACTCAGATGCTGCGAGAAACAGTTCAGTGAACGTACAGGGCAGCGGCAAGCAGTCTCAGTGGGCCCCAGTTGGAGCCTTAAATACAAAGGGTTCTTTTTAAGGAGAAAGGTGGGATAAAAATATTTTAAATAAATAAAATAAATAAATAAGCACTCCCCTGTTGCATAGTGAGTGAAACAGAGGAGAGTTTTGAGTGTAGAAGGCTCTGTGGAAACCTAAGAGCACATTCCTCAATGGAAGCAAAAGGATCATGCCGCAAAGTATCTCTTTGGATCCCATACGACATGTGGCAGTGTATCGCTGCAGCACTCTTATCACTCTCCAAAATGTAGTAGAGCCAGGGTTACGGCCCTAGGGATGATTGATAAGCAGAGACAGTGGTATTAGCTGCCACTCCCTCAGGTTTCTGCATTCCCCCTCAGCTTGGCTAGAGTCTTGGGCATTTTCTGGATTTTCCCAGCAGTATTATTGTGGTTGCTTGGTTCTGAATGAGCAATTTAGAGCCACCAATTCTACAAAAGACCTACCCTGGTGAGAAAGAAATAAAAGAAATAAAAATGTGGCCAGTATTTTTGTACGTCCATGGGCCCCCCCTAAATATAGAGACAGTCATGATGAACACCTATGTTTCAACAGTTACCACTATATCAGTATGTATCACATGGCTGTGCAATGACCACGCTCTTGCTACCAAGGCTGAGTGTACGATCTAGCACAAATGATACAAAAACAGAAAGTAAAAGAGAGGTGAAGCAGAGAATAAGATTTATGATGTTCAATTATTGCTCTTTAAAAAAGTCTTCCCTCTAGGGTACGAGCAGTTAATATATTGTACTTTCCATTACCTGGTACAAATATAAAACATACCTGAAAAACACATGTCATCCCTATAACATATTAAAACAACAAGAAAGGGGCCATGGCAGGGTTTGATACATTAACTGTCGTTCACTGATGTTGTGCCACATTAGTTAACAGCAAATTAATATCATCACACATATTTTATCCCCCCCTTACGTCTTACAAAGGAAAAATTAGACCAGAAACATGGAATCCTAAAACTCCCATATTAAATTCCTGTAAGCCATAATGATGCACAATGAAACAAAGATCAGCTTAGCCATTTTGGCGATCCCTGGAGGGTTTCTTTAAGCCACGTTAAGCTCTACCTCCAACCCCCAAAGGCCGGTGTTACGATCTTGATTCTACATGTCACGCACGTGTTTTATGAACTGCATATTTTTGCTGCACTCACTCTGCATGCGCTTGCTGTGATCTGAAGCCAGGACTTTTCATCGGCACCCAATTGTTAAAATAAATTCAAGCAATGCAATAGCTTTTGGGTTACGTCGTTTTTAAGAAGCGGCAGAAGGCTGCCATGTTCCAACATACGCAAATATATACAGTTGAAATATATGTCATCTGTTACATATTCCTATTCGTGTATGGATCGCAAGCATTCAGGTAAGTGTAAGGCCCCCTCTGTCTAATAATTGGTGGATATATTTATCACTTTTCTGTCCATCAAAGCGATGTACAATACAGCTCTCTGGCTTGTTGTTGTGTGAGTCCAAGAAGGCTTTGTTGAAACCAATGACGCTTCTATGTTGGGCAACAAATACTTCTTGTAGAAACACCCACAAAAACACATGCGTTTGTCACAGGACACTGTACACATGGTAAAAACAAAGACAATTCTGCTCATAATTTAAAACACAGATTCAAAGCATTCTTTAAAAGCGTATTTTGAAACCAATTTTAACACCAATTTGAAACACCGAGGGCTGACTGTGGAACCTTTGCCGCCTTGGCTCCCCTTATTGGGAGAAAGGCAGACTATAAATAAAGCAAATGTATAAAATAAAAATCAACTATAAAGTCCTGGCTACCTGCTGGAAGCTCAAAATGAGTGGCATCAGCATGGGTTCCCTTGGCAGGAGGTTCTGTAAGCTAACGACTACAAAGCCCCTGGGTCAATTATCACACTTTTCAGAGGTCAATATTCTGGTTGATAACGTTTTTGGGTTTTTTTTTTTGACAATTCACTATCCAAATGATGAACAAACCAATGGACAATAAATAATAAAATTAGGTAGTCCCATATGGGAGAGAATCAGACAAAGAAAGCCTAAAGAAGCAGCCGGCGGGAAAAGCAGCATGGAAGAAGAGGAAGAGAGACCCATGGATACAATCATCAACCAGACGCTAGCGGTTTTGACAAGTGTCATTAAAGACAGCCGAAATAAAGCCGCTGCCTTCATACATCATGTAGGGGAATTCCAAGGAAAGGCAGAGCTTGTCCGTGCTAAATCTTGATCCTCCAATACAGTATAAGGAAATAGTTTAAAGAAGAGAAGGAAAGAGATAAGTCAACATCCTTTCTCAATTATCCACAGAACTTCCAAAAGGAAAGGGGAGAGATCTCACAGCAGATGGTGGCACTCCCAGGGTTATTGCCTGGTATTTGGTTTTTAAAAAGCACTCCCAACCTCCCCCGAGAAGCACTTAGGTGGAAAAATAGAGTGTGTGGTCGCTAAATATGAATTGGTAGCGATTCCTGTGGGGATGAGAAAATGTGTTTTCTTTTATTTTCCCCCATATTTGAATTTTTCCAGTTTCCAGGTGAAAACTAGTTTTCTTTAAGCCTCAAGTTCTTTCTGTCTGAATTTGAGAGAATTTACAGTTTGGTTAAATTCTTCCTTAACAGGCATTCAATTCTTACTCATCTACATGGCCAAACGCAAGAACTGTGGCTATTACGAGGAGGGTGAGAAGCATGTTGTACCCTTACCACATAAATATTAAAGACAAGAAGTGTCTCAGAAAAAAAAAAGATATACCTATCTTAATTCAGCAGTAACACAGCTATAACAACAGCAACAACAACAGACATTGTTCACAAAGCCCCAATGACTATGGGGACCACTGAAGTGTGTTTCATCCACAAGCAAGATGTTTCGATTGCTAGTCTCCGTATTTTGTTAGTTTTTCCAATTCTTGATTTTCAACTCTGGCAAATATAAAAAATATATCAAAAAATTTCACACAGTATTATAAGCTGTTGAAGATCTCAGAAATAACACTATCAGAGCTACAAAAAATGGCAATTTTAGGAACAGCATACATACTGCATCAATATTTAACAGATACTTAGGTTCGTCGTTAAAACTTTTATCTGTTATATAATACCGGTCAATGTCTTTTGATTTGTGCCTGGTGTTATTTTTAACAACAACAACAAATTAAAAAATGGCAACTTCTTTCCTATCTGATTGTGAAATTTGCCAAATCTTTGTGGCACATTCACATCAAAAGCGAACTGGAACAGAATTCTCAGCCCTCCCAAAAGTTGTGCAACCAGGATAGACCAGAAAAGCTACAGAGACTTTCTAAGTGGAAGACAACCACCATAATTTTGGGAGTGAAGGAGTCAAGCCATCCATTCTTAACATTTACACCCCATGGTCCCTCAAAGGAGCTCAGGTTACTGTTCATAGGGAAGGAAATCTTAGCAGGTGTAGGTATGTTGTTATCCTGTTTCATATAATAAACCATATAAGGAAGGCTAGGCGGGGGAGGAGAGAAAGAGAGAGGGGGGCTTATGATTACTGAGTGAATCCCCTTCAGAGTAGGGGATATCAGCCAAAACTTCTTCCGTCCAAATCAAAACTTTATCCACTACCCCACACGGACTGGAGTTCTTCACTTTGGCAGGATCACATCCTAAGGTCTTTTTCTTAAAAAAACAAAAACAAAAAACAAAGGAAGTGATCGCCATGCAACCTCTCATCTTCAGGCCGATAACGGAGTCTGGGGACTTGGATCCTTTATTGCAGTTCGCCTAATGATTTCCAAATGTTCTTGTCCAGCTTGCGCGGAGATAGAATTTCTATCACAGACAGCACATCCGACCAAGGAAGTAATTCAATCTAAGTTGTGCCTGGCAAGGTTTCCACACTCTTGAAGTGTAAGATGATGTTTTGGAAGCTACGATAGACTGCCTCTGTTTACTGTACACACTGGGCTGTTTATCGACAATTGTAGAAGCGGAACGCCAAGGAACTCCTGCCATGAACACCACTTGAGGGTTACAGTTAAGAATGTACAAAGACCCAGGCTGCATCCAACCAAAGCCTGTTCTAGCTGACCATTCGGTTCCCAAACTAGTAATTCCACCCGGAGTCACTGGGACTGGGAGCCACGCTGCTTCTGGCTCTGCAGTTCACACACAACCATCCTTACTAGTAGTCACGGGTGGCCTCCACAAATCAGAGCCTCTTTTAAAGATGACCACATTGGCAGTTATCGTTACATCACAGGGTAGTGAATTATCCGGTTTAACTATGCGCCGTGCAAGCAAGTCCTTCATTTTGTGACGTCAAGTCCCGTTTGGCTTTGAGTGACCGTGATAGGTTTCCAGGGTAAATAAGATCTTTCTACCCGTGCCACCCCCTGAGTTTCCTGGGCTGAACGGGAATTTGAACCCAAGTCTCTTGAGTCCTACTCTGTCACTGTATCCATTGTGCCACACTTTCTTCTATCTGTCCTGAATCTGCCACCATTCACCTTCTGCGGATGTTCTCATTAGTTTCCATCGTCTTTTGGTGACCTAGGGGGAACTAGTCGCTCTGCTGAAACTACAGAAATGTGATGTATTATATTCTGTCAGTATCCTGTTTTACTGCAGGTAGGGAAGAAATGTTCTATTGACTAAAATCCCATGATCTCCAGCTTGCTATTACACTAATCAAAGTCGATGCTGTTTACTCAGAAGTGGGTTATGCTCATAAGGAGGGACTGGTCCCCTACTTGTACGAGCACCAAAAAAGCTTCACTGCATGCACACTGCAGTGTTATGTCTGTGTTGAAACCAGCAAGAGGTTTCTGCCTTCCTATTCTTGCTATTATGGTGGACTTCAAAATAGTTTTATTTCCTGTAATTCTTTTGTTAAAAGTACTTAGGAATCATTTTTCTGCCTGCTGGGGAGCAGAGAGCAATGTGCAAGAAAAGCACAACCTAAGAACAAAATGGGAAGAGAAAGAGAAGATTCTTGAAAAAAACAAGCTAAAAGAAAGACCGATAAGCTTAATGCACAGCCTGGTTTTGAGGAAGCCTACCCATGCTGGAATAAATTAATAAAATACAGCAAAGGGTGACGTCGTCCCAGAACACACCTAGACCCGAATGCCACTGTGTTGATGTTGCACTCTCGACAGCTCTGATATTTCCCGAAGTGATAACAAAGAGGGGGTTGTTAATGTGGCAATAAAGGGGTCAGGAGCAACGGTGCCGCGATTGCATCATACAAACACTGGCAGGCAACAATAGCTGCTCATTAGAATAGAGCACAGTCAAAATGCTGTACTTGTCATTCTGGCATCTGCTTGCCAATTCTGTTAAAGCAGAAGTTAATACGAACAATGGTATTGATAATAAAAGAACCCATTAAGAGTCGGTTTTGCTTTACTTCAAACTCTTCCCAAGTGCACCAAACTATTACTTTAATTGCAAGGATGGACAAGCAATTGATTGAGTGACTTGAGAACAAAATAACTATACAGAATACAAAAACATAAACAGCTAACACGCCAAGCACACACGAGCTTACTCCCTCCACCCATCCGCACTTCCAAGCATACTTCGGAAGCCATGCCGTACATCAAAAGGCTTAATTAGAGATGAGGAGCTGGGACGTCAGCAGCTCAGCCAGCTGTTGGAAAACATGCTGGTTATAAAAGTGTTTAAATAATGACGTACAGGAGCCAACGTTTGCTGTTTTAATGGTGACAATGGGATTTGACTGTAGAGGGGGAAAAGACATACACAACTAAGACCTGCCGCTAAGGAAAATGTGAAATAAGATTTCAGACCTCATGAGCACAGAGGCATGTGTATTAATCAAGTTTTCTCTATTGTTTCCCTCTCCTTAAAACAAGTATTAAACACTATTAAAAAAAAAATGAAAGTCTAGTCTAGCAAACCAATAAATAAAGGTCCAAGCGCTCATGAGCGAAGAGAGGGCTTCGCAGAAATCAACAGGGACTTTAGGCGTTGCTCAGTGAATCTGACTTCAGAGACCAATAAACCAAGCAACGCTTCCAGGCAGGTAAGGGTGTGGGTTTCAAAAGGGACTGTGTCCTCCGGGGCCACACAGAAGTGTAGTTGGGAGATGGTCAAGGAGGGTGAGATTTGAACCTGAGTCTTGTAAATTGAGCCCCAATCTGGATTTGGCAAAGTCCACTACATTTTTCCTCCTAAGAACCCTGGAAGTCCACAGTTATTCTTGGTTCTGCTGTCAACGAGGAATCGGATGTTATGGCCACTACAAAAAAGGGCCACTACTGAAGAACAACTGTCCTGTATATCTGCTTCTTCTCTCCCACTGGAAATCTACACACAGTTCTAATACTTCAAGACTCAAACGTGAAGGAAGACAACGGAGAGTTGGAAATATAGGTTAATACTGTCAACAAGAGTTTAGTTAGGAAAACCTAAGCCGATCCAATGATTTTCGTCACGTCTTTTCGGGAAAAAAAAAGTTTCGTCTCCTCCTAGATTTGTCTACTCACACAATTTTCTAAACCAGATTATAAAGCTAAATCCACAGAAAAACCTTAACGGATCAGGATTTCATTTCTGGTGCCGCAAGAACTTCAGTTGTGGCCAAGTCTTATCAGCTATGCTGGCAGACAGATTACAGAAGATACGCTTTGGGATAAGTACGAAGCACTACCCGGCTTAAACCAATTACGCACTTAGGGGCAAAGTTGTCAAACCACAGATGACTGCCAAATCCGTACATTTAATTTTCTTGGCACGTACATATTTCACGGGGAATTATACTGCCAGGGTTGGCTTTGGGATGAACAAAGACAGCTGGTTAAAAATAATAACAAAAACTTTGATTTAAACCATTACGCGAATAAGCAGGATGTAAAACAATGATGCCGAGTTTAACATAACGAATGCCACAATACTGAGGTGAGGAAGAAACCAAAATTTGGCCAGCTTGACATTGGCTTCTCTTCCTCCAAGGCAACACTTTGGCACTGCGTGTGTTTACTTGTTGATGGATATTTCCATTAATTATCTTGACAATTGGTTCTCAGCCTCTTTTAAAAGGAGAAGCTGTGTACGAGCCTGTCTGTTGTACAATAATCCTGATCTGTCCTAATTATGCTTCGTGTAACTGGAGGCTCAAAAATGGAAGGCGAAGAAGCATGCAAGGATAATTTTAGTTTCTGGGTCTTGATTCTGTCCTATTACAGCTCCCTTAGCTTCCAAGGGATGATTGCTACATTCTTGAAACGTATAAACACAACCAGATACGGAGGAGGGAAAAAGGATAAATATTGTACAATCTGACTCATATAATTAGCAATTATTCTTTGCACACACTCCCCGATATAAAATCCGTTACAAACCGAGGGAAAAGAAACATTAATGAGCCACTTCTGGAGGTCCTCGCCCCGTGTAATGCGTTTGCATAATAATGAGGCCCAATCTGCTTAAAAAACACATAAAGGACAAATTAATAAGGTTGTCATTTTTTTTTTGCCCGACTACGCTTAATACAGTTTTCGTAATCTGCTCAAGACAAAGGTCAGTCGCTCAGACGCTGCCGATTATGCATTCGCGTGGCAGATGAAATCTTTATTAAACAGAATGATGAATCTGATTAACATGCGATAACAAATATACAGTCTGCAGGGGGAGGAAAAATATGACCGCCGCCACCGCCACCTCCTGCAAGCATCCTTCACGTCGACTATTAAGGCTTTACTCAGATTGAGGTCAGACTGGTATTCCCAAAAGGCGCATTAAGCTAAAAGTTTGCCAAATGTGGCCACAATGATGAACAAAACAATATCCTGTTGTGTATATTAAAAAAAAAAAAAAAAAAGCAGCTACCTCGACAGCTGACGGTCTAATCAGCTACAGTTAACAAGCCCTTAAATAAATTTAGGAAGTGGGGCGGGATGAGGGGAGAGAGAGAGAGAGAGAGAGAGAGAGAGAGAGAGAGAGAGGAAGAATCTTTGTAAGAAAAATAACATATACCTATCTAAACACAGGGGAAGTGTTACGGGATAATCAGCAGCAGATCTTGAGAAACACAGAACACAGACGGCGCCGAGTCCTTGCAAACACCTCGTGTTTTCGTGCCTTTTTTTTTTCCTCCATAGCTGGCCGGCATCTTACACTGAAGCACAGGACTTCCCTAAGTCCACTCAAAGAGACTTCCCAGTTTCCCAGAATTAAACTAGAAGGCATGTTTCACTTTTTAGGCCTCAACCACTTTATTTTTCAGCAGAATGGAAGAGTAAGAAGGATCTACCTTCAAATGAACCAAAGAATTCAAGAAAGCTCCTCGCATCGTACTAGACTATCTGCCCACTTATGCTAGAGTTATTTCGTCCAACTATCATCCAGATGTTCTGGATTTCAACTCCCAGAAACCTTGACTGAGACCATGCTGACTGGGAACTCGAGTTGACAGTGAAAACATCTGGAGGGTAGGATGCTTGGGCAGTCAATCTCATCTCCTGTTCTCTCATCCTCTTTTTAAAAACAGAGTTGCCAGGAGTCTTCTGCCTTCTTTCTTATCCTCAGCCCTTCCTCAGAGCCCTTCTCATCTTCCAAAGTGCCTCCTAACCGAAGGAGAAGCCACATACCCAGAGATGTTGGCAGCCTTCTTTGAAGGTAGACAATTTGGCCGGAGAGTTCCGTGGTTTATGTCTCTGGCTGAGGTTGGGGGTTCGATTCCCCAGCTGAGTCTTCTGAAAGCAAAGCCGTGGAATCTACCTATTGGGCAATCTTTAATCCAGGTTAGAACATCTAGTCCAGTGGTTCCCAACCTTGGGTCCCCAGATGTTCTTGGACTACAACTCCCAGAAATCTTGGCCAGCACAGCGAGTGGTGAAGACTTCTGGGAGTTGTAGTCCAAGAACATCTGGGGACCCAAAGTTGGGAACCATTGATCTAGCTCACTATGGTCTCTTCTGATAGGCACTAAACCAGGATAAGGGAAGGGAGAAATTGAACCGAAAACATTATGGTTCAGACCAAAGGCCTAACTAGTTCAACGTTATGCTCATGTGGTGGCCAACCAGCCACCTAAGGAAAACCCACTAATAAGACAAAAGTGCAAATGCATCTTCTATTATATGTTCACCAGGAATATATGCTGCCCTTGATACTGGGTGTGATATACTGACATCCTGACTAGTAGCCACTGACTTCTCTACTCTTCAAGAAATTATCCAAGCTCCTTCTAAAGACATGCAGGTTGGCAGCCATTATTGCATCTTGTGGCAGTGAATTCCGCAGCTGAACGACATGTTTTGTAAAGGAAGCCACAGGGTTGAGTTTGCAAGCGCTGAGCTGGGCGGTGGAAGACAGGGCATTTTGGAATTGATCATTCATAGGGTTGCCATAAGCCAGAGGCGACGACACCGTACGTAACACCACCACGTAAAGAAACAGTTCCTTTTACTTATATTGAAACTACCATCTTTTAGCTCCAGTTTGATGCCAGAATGGTTCAGCAAATTCTTTAAAGCAGGGATGAACCCCTGTGATAATACTTGTCATAACTCTAACTCCTAGCATCCTTCACCACTGGATAAGATGGCTGGGGATGATGGGAGCTGTATACAATTCCGGGGGTTCACCTATTCCCCAATTTGGCTCCAAGAATGGGAAGGGGCGTTAACTGGGCTCTGCTTCAGGTAGGAAAATATACAAGAAAATATACTAGATCCTGGCCTTCTAACCTGATATCTTTTAACTTTCCAATGGACTGTAAATCAAATAATGAGAAGCAGTAAGGACATGAGGTGTTTTTTTTTAAACCCCAAATATTTTCAGAAAAGAAAAGGCCTGAAGTCAATTTAGTATGTCAACAATGTCTGAAATTCTTTACTGTAGCTTTTTCCTGTATCTTTTTCCTCATAAACATACACTACCCTAGAATTAAAGGTATCTCTCATGCCAAACATTAGTCAAATTTTACTGCATACAACTGCAGACGTCTGTCTAAAATGCAGTTTTACAGCTAAAAGGTCAAATTTCATGAATGAAGCCTTAAAAAAAAAAAACCCAAACCCTTGAGGACACACATTTTTGCTATAATATTTGCTTCCTTAATCACTCAGATTTCCCATTATGGGAGATACGGTTAAAACAGGTTGCCTTTTTTTCCCTGTTCCTCTTTAAAGTATCTTTTAAAATGCTGAACTTCATAAATCTCATTTATGAAAATTATCACGCTTATAAAATTGCGATAACTACTAAATAAAGTATATTTGAAACCAGTGGGGTTGTTGGGTGCTGATTCCTGTCCAGGCAACTAACGATGGAAATTTAAAATAGGGCCTAACATAACGGATCACTTACAGTGCAGCTCTATAAAGGAGTCACACTGAGTTCAGTGGGGTGTACTCCCTGGTTAAGTGGGTATAGGATTGCAGGCTTCAACTCGAGGCCGCCAATTATTTCCCTCAAATATGAAATGTCCTACGATTATGGCTGATGGTAAATTATCTCCTTTTTCATGTTCCTTCTCAAGAATCTTTCCTGTTTTTAAAAAAATGATTTCGTGAGGGCACTTGCAAACGTTGACAAGCCAAATCAACTGATCTGTGCTTTTCCACGACTGCTCTTTCTTGCTCCTACAGAGTTCGGCTACATTACTATTTAGGTAGAGCTCTTGGTTCGCAAGGATAGATGTGGTTTTGCCAAGGACGTCAGGCGGCCACGGTTTGACTTGATTGTGCTCCAAGTCATGTCCGCAAACCAGATCAACGGATCATCTGGCCGCAACCGGCTGGGAGTCACAGGCAAAGGGAATAAACAAGCCCAAGAAATATAAGACAAAGAAAGAGGGAAGTGGCAGCAAGAAGCAAAGGGAAGTGTGCGGTGAGGAGGAGAGAGATTTCCCCCAGTGTTCTGTGTTGAAAGCAAGCATGAAAAGAAGAGAACCCGTGAGGCAGTTCTCAGGCAGAAATGTTCTGATTGCTTTTATGGACCAAAAGATTTTTATCCTGGCCTTCCATGACACATTTGCAGGGCTGCAAGCATGGATTTTAGGAGTTGCTACCCGACAAAGGAGCTATTCCAAACTCCACTTCAGGGTCTGGCTGTCCGATCGTTAAACAAGAACTCAGGTCCAACAGAAACTGGATCAGCAGAATTAATAAGCAGCAAAACCAGAGACAAGTTCAGCTGCCCTGCTGTGGCCCGGTGCGGAGATGCAACAGCTAACAACTAACAAGACTCAGTAGTGGACCCGGCACAACATCTGGGGAGTTAGGGTTCACCCGTCCCTGCTGCAGAGCTTGGAAAATCTCCTGGATGGCATGGGCAGTTACTGGGGGATTCTGGGAGCTGTAGCTCCCCAAAGCCACTTTTCTAACCTATCTTTAAGCACCTGAGTTCCCTGGGGCTTTGCGGTGCCCTCCATGATTTAAAGAAAGTGGGCTGGCCACACCTTGAAGAGAAGGCTCCATGGTTTCTCTAGCCCAGCGCTTCCCAACCTGGAGTCCCCAGATGTTCTTGGACGACAACTCCCAGAAACCTAAGCTAGCACTGCGGGTGGTTGAGGCTTCTGAGAGTTTTAGTACATCTGGGGACCCAAGGTTGAATTATAGACATTTGGAGGCAGCAATGGGGGGGGGGGGGTGTTTGTGTGAAAAGAAAGAGGAAGCCTCAACTACCTCATTTGCTGCTGCACTGAAAGCTTTCAAGGTCTACAGCACCTGCTTCACTTTGCCCAACGTTAGGGACATCAGGGGAATCAGTTCACCAGTCCACAATGTCTGTGTTATCACTCACTGAAGAGTCCCTGCTAAGTTAACCCATGCGGCTTGCACCTTCTGCGTTTTCTCTGACCTCACTGTTTACCATTTCTGTGCCCTCCAACCATGCATGTATACACCTGCCAGCCAATGATAACAATGTGTGCACTGGGCAAAACAAACTGTGTCCATCAAAGATAATGCTACAATAAATTTGTTAAGCCTTTAAGGCGCCATGAGACATTTCTTGTGTCTTCTCCCGAGAAGCATTTCAAAACAGGTTTGTGACAAGTTCTGATTTAAAAAAAAATTAAAGAGAAAGTAAATTATTATCCCACTGGACACACATGAAGCCTTGGGCATGCTTAGAGTAGCTTTTGGGATCCCAGCCAAGGTTTATACTGTTTGGAAAACACTCTTAGGGGCTCGTTTACCTCCTGATTTAACTGCTGGCTGATAAGCTGTCAGTGTTTTCTCTGGGTGTGCAGGACACACTTTATCCATGATGCTCGTCATCATCCTCTCCTGCAAAGACAGCCAATGCACAGCAGCCACCCTTCAAAGACTCAGCAGCCCCTGGCTCTGGCGGGTGGAAGAACTTCTGTGCTATTTTTTTCTCTCCACTATTAAAAGAGGATGTTCCCAATTTTTCTGGAATTAGAAGGCCAGAACGTATATAATTTGGAAACACTCTGTGTGGTTTTACAGGATACAGAGCCTAAATAATTAAACTGTAAACTGCCCAGAGAGTGCTTTAAGTGCTATGGGACGGTAGATAAGCAGCACGCTTTGCTTTTTACTTTTGTGAGGCTGGCAGTGGCAGGGGTTTTAACTGAATGTTGTGTGGAAAGTGGTTTGAAATAACTGTTTGTATGAATGGGCAAGGAAATTACCAGAAAACCTGCATGAAAATTTGGCTCTGTTAATGAAATGATAGCATTGGTCCAGACTGGCAGGCAGTGATATAGTGGAGTCAGGACGCATAGGATTAGAACCCACAGGTTTCTGAGCAGCAGGGACCACAACATCGTTCAGCCGTGTTTCCCTGTTGCTTCCGAGTGTGGCGGCAACCTAAGAGAAATGGATCTCCCTAGGAAGAGTATGTTCTTCTAAGTGATCTCTGTTGTCTAATGGTTGCGGAGTGGGGGCTGGCTATGGAGACAGAGTGCCTGGGCTTCCAAATTTAGCATCGTACTGCTGCCGGCAGGTGGAGGAAGGCATGGCTAAGAGAGGAAGACTGGACACTGGTAGGAGCCAAGGACTAAAAATGATGTTAAATTTAAGCTTTGAGAAGCTCCTTGGGGGGGGGGGGGGGGCGGAATGGCAGGACAAACACGGTTAAATACCCGGGGATTTGAATCTGGACATCTAGGGGTTTAATACTCCTAGGCTGGGATGGACAAATGGGTCTACTTTAGGTTTTTTCCACCTCTGACTTCTAGATATTCTGAATTCTTTGCATGGAAGAATATTTTGCAAATTCTGGTGAATTCTTATTACAAACAAACAAGCAAAATTCTCGCCCATCCTATCCATATTTTGAAATACTCAGGTGGGGAAAGCCTCTAGAAAATGCTCTTCAGTTCAGCAATAGTTCAAGCTCTTGGTAGGAGGATCATAATGAGCAAATCACATATTTAACATGTTAAGAGATTATCAGCAAGATCTTACCAGATACATTATGCCATGTTTCTCCACAGAGAATACAACAGTGTCCCGGCTTGCAAGTTAGAAGACTCTCGCCATTTCCTTCCTCACCATGAAAAAGTAACAGAGACATAAACTAGCATCCTGTAGTGTCTAAATGGGCACCATAATAATTATTTTAAGAGTGAACCTATTGTTCTCTCATCACTTAACCCACTGACGACAATCGCAGGTTCAAACCAAAATAAATTAATCATTGCTCTGACAGCCCAAGCCCATTTGGATCAATATTTTATTGCTTCATCGGTAATAAAAAAATATGTATCATATTAAAATAAATGACTTGCTCAACGTGCATTCATTATACAGGAGTATGTTTTATGCCCAGCCGCTCACTGTTTTAATGAAGCTGGATGAAGGAACGGGTGCCTATCCTGGCTTATTAACAGGTTTACGGAATAGGGCTAGTTCTCATTTCATTCCTAAGAGTTCAACAGGTACCATTACATGAGCTGGCCTGCCACACTTCCTTTCCACACCACTTGGTAAGATGCGAAGCTCCAACCCATACAGATTCTTCACCCATGAGTTCCTTCCCATGGGAATGTCAAACCAACATGGAAGCCCAACGGCGAGCAAAGGAAGTGTGTCATGGACTTGTCCCCTCCCCAATACATCTGAGGTGTATAGGACGCTGTTATTTTCTTGTGGCTTCTACACTGAACAGGCTAAATCAGAAGGGTACAAACCTTTAAACTCTATTTACACAACTTCGAGAGCATTAAACTTGACGTGTATGAACCAAGCCACAGAACAATACCCTGCTGCATTATTTCAAACTGGTAACTAGATTACCAACTATTATCAGACACTTAAATCTTCTTATTTTATTTTTTCTATCTTTACCTGTTGATCAATGCAGTCACCTCCCTTACTAGACGGTTTCCTGGTTCTTCGTTTAGAGATTCTTTGCACTTTCAGCCCTTTAATAAAGTCAGGATTGGATTATTATTTTGTGGCCTCGAGCAATTAAGAAATCAACGACTTAAGTTAGACATCCCCAAAATTATTCCCAAAACACACGTTTTCAGTATGCCAGACAGCTTGATTCCAACTTTTACTTTTAAAACTCTATACAATTAAAGTCCCATTTTACTTCTTTCTTTTTTATATATATATATATAACAAAAATGGCAAATGCAAGATATATGGAATCTCAAAAGTCAGGATCCACATTTCTAGGTTGATTCATTTGATCTGGAAGAGAAGTGGAAGAGATGAACTTTCCCAAAATGGCACGTAAAATCACGTGGCTGATGGTTTGTGGGACCTCCTCAACACCCCCAGGGCTTATTAAGCCACTGCATTCTGGAGAGGACCTTGCACACCTCTGATCCCTCCTCTTTATGACAGGGAAGAAGTAACCGATGAACTGGGCTGTAACGTATTTATCTGAAAACAGCACTTTTATGATCATTAAATCCATTTCTTTCTCTAGGAACAGGCCAGTGAGATGCCACGTCTCAAATATAAATGGGACAATTAATTTATTGATTATCTTATGTGGCAGGGGAATGGGGCCGCACAAGATACTTCTCCTCACAGCATATGAGCCTCACGATTCTATATCTGCTGCTCTACATTCTCTATAGACTTAACAGAGCAACCAATTAATGTGGCAGGAGATGCTGGGATGACTTTTGGCCATGAAAAGGAGCTGTGTCTCTCTTTCAGCTATTTCCCACACACCCCAGTTTGCTTTAGATGATTTTTACTTACATACTGTTTCCCTTACTTTGGTTTACAGAGAAATAGATAAATGGCACCTTTCCTTAATATGAGCTAAAAATTACAATTCTGTGATTCCTTTTGAAGCCAGAATGAATGATGGGTTTCTACTGGCAACTGAGCTGAGACATGGACACACCTTTGTTTCGTGATCGGGAAAGTCTGCTTTTCTTTTTGTCTGCCTCCTGCTCGGCTTCACCTACACTATTTCTGTCTTGAACTGCACTAACAACATCTCTGTTCCTCTCCCTGCTTGGAAGGATGCCCTGCCACCCTCCACTCGCTTTGGCAATCATCTGAATGTTGGCTGTATCCACTGGGCTGGGAGCCGCGGTTCTAGTAGCACCGTCTTCTGTTTCTACTTCAAGAAAAGACGTTGCTGTTTCAAATAAGGTCTCAGCATCACTCCAAGTGCTAGCTTGCCATTCATTTTTCTGCTCTGCTGACTCAACATCGTCGTAAAGTTCAGGTGTGAAATAGATACTGTCATCGCCGGCATCTGTTTCTGTAGCTACCTCTGATGTTGAAAGCTCAACATTTCCTCTCACCGGAGAAAATGTCACATGCCGACTGTCTTTGCGAGAACAGGATGGCGGTCCCGTAGGATGTTCCTGAACAACAGAGATGATCACTTTTCCAGCAGGAAGATCGGGAGAGTGGATTGTTTCCCCAGTCGGCGTCAGGCCAGTCGGCTTGTCTTCCTCCACCAACGATATGTCCTGCAGGGAGCTGTTTGGAAGAGTCTGGCTTGTTTCATCCACTGGCCCCTTTGGCTGCCATTTTGTTTCAGAAGGGTATTTCTTCGTCACTGCAGGCAGAGGTGTTGAAGTTGATGGGTTACTGAAATACCATTTTATACTGCTAGAGGTGGGCTGACTACTTGATTTTTCCTTCTTGTTTTCAGCAATGAACATTTTGGGTCTGGAGTCCGCAAGATTTTCCTGCTTTATCATCTGAGAAGGTTGGTGAGAATCTGGAAGAAAGGGAGATGACATATAATTAGAACTACAAAGCACAAGGACATAGTGCAACCTATCATTTTTTCTAAGACACCACACCTATCAGGACAGAGGGTGTCCTGGTGGAAGAATAATTTATATTGGTGCTTCCCAATCTTGGTGCCCCAGATGTTCTTGGACTAAAACTCCCTGAAGTCTTCACCCCTAGCTGTGCTGGCCAAGATTTCTAGGTACTGTAATCCAAGAACATCTGGGGACCCAAGGTTGGGAAGTCCATCCATCCATCCAGTTCTTCCTGAAGTCTCTGACAATGGGGTTTTTTTACATTTAAACAAATACGTACCTCCCCCCTCCAGTACTTTTCAAACTTTTAAAATGGAGAATTAGAAACGGTACAGTTGAGTGACTTCCAGCTCCTTCTTCCTGGGCCCCAAACTGTAACTTCGGCTTTTGTAGGTTATTCATGTTGAAGTAACTGGTTTGAATGACATGCAATCATAGAACCGTATTTGTTAAATGCATCCACTGTGGAGGGGAAAAAAACCCTGCTGTTCAACAAAGTGCCACTTCGTTAAGAAGTGCTTAATCCCTTCTTTCCACTCAGGAACAAAGAAACCCATGTGTGTGGCCAAATGCATCCAAATGAATACAAACACACATACCACACACACACACACTTAAAAAAATTCCCGCTTTCTAGCAGCAAATCAACATTGTCAAATACCAAATACTATTTGGGAGGGGGAGATTTGAAGGAGCCTGAAATTAGTATGTTCATCAAAAAGGGGACATGAGTAATAAAAGGTTGATAAACTTTGCTGTATTTCAGTGGCAGAGCCCCACCGGCCTGGGACCCAGGTTCAATATTAGACACCTCTCATTTGAAGGACCAAGTAGGAAGTGATGGGAAGGACCTTTCTCTCTGCTTGAGATCCCAGAGAACCAACAACAAAATAAATAATACTGGGCTAGGTGGAGAATCACTATGAGCAACTATGAACTTCCTACATTTTTTTTAAGATCCTGCTCTTGAGGAACAACAACTGCAACAAAGTCGAGCAAAGAGTAAAAAAAAAAAAGCTCCCTAGAAATATTTTAGGAAACTACTAAACAATTTTGTTGTGGTTGTTGCTGTTATGTGCCATCACCATTCTTGCAATCCATGCTGAAACGTTGCACGGGCAGTGAGCTCCAAAAGGTCCTGCCATTAACGCTCCTGCTCAGATCCTGCAAACTCAAGACTGTGGCTTCCTTTATTGAGTCAACCCATCTCACATATGGTTTCATTTTGGGGTCTGAATAAATTTCCAGAAGACTTACTTACTTTCTTTCCTGTTGGCTATGTTATGTGACGGATTTGGCATTGACGGGTTCGTTGTGATGATGTCCTTTGGAGACAGTGTTTCCAGGGTTGATTCTTGTGGTCCTCTTTGGACAGTAACGTCCGATGATAAGTTTAGAGACGTTCCCTCCAGAAAAGAGCTTGAAGCCATGGCTCTGTATCCGTCAGAGCACTGAGGTGAAGAACCATTGCAATTCTGGTTTGTTTTAGCAAATGTGTCCAAAGAACCAAGGGCGTGATCAAAGTTTTCATGGTGCTGGATTTGCTGGCGAATCCATTTTGATAACCCTTGAAGAAGACACAGATAGTCAATGGTGGAAGAATGTCAATTCATTATTGCTATGAATTGTTATTACATCATTATTATCATAATTATTACAGTAAGAATTCATAAGTAACGATGAATGAATGAATGAATGGATGGATGGATGAATCCCTATGTACAATAGGATTTGGCTTTGTCATCTGAGAAGATAAGTGAAAATTAGTACAAGACATGGTTGGCACCAGGTTGGGGATGGCAGTACTACATTTGTGAGCCTAAGTTCACTAAGTTCCAAGTTACTTGGCTTTAACTGCTGCTCACAGTTGAAGAGTCTGTAATCTATCTCGCTGAGATTGCAGGCTGCATCTTGCAACAGGTCTTAGACCAGTAGGAAGAAATGGCCAGCCTGGGGTCATTTAGGCCACCAGGAGTTCTCCATACAAGCCTGAGATAGTTTTTGATCTCAAGATGATAATAATCTTAGGACTGCAGAGCTGGAAAGGACCCAATGGATCATCAAGTCCAGCCTCTGTCAAGGAGGCACAGTGGGGAATCGAACTCCCAACTGCTGGCTCCGCAGACAGATATCTAAACCACTGAGCTATCCAGCAGTTTGTGTTCCCTTGTATATGGGCACCTCCATTTTCTCCTGCAGGATCCACAACTTTCCTGTGTTGTGTGACCCTGACAGGGCTTTTAAGGTAAACGAGATATTTAGGGAATGGTTTTACCAGTTCCACATCCCCTCAGTGAGCTTCCATGGCTGAGCAGGGATTTGAACCCAGGTCTCCTGACTCCTAGTCTACCACTCTATGCTCTAACTACCCTATACTGGGTATCACACAGATTCCCCACCCTGTATGTATCTTTCAAGGCCACTAGGAAGATTGGTAGGGTTTTCTTCAGTTACAATTAAACACAAGCCTTTTTTTGCATTCTTCACCTCATCTTGCCTTGTTTCAACAAGAAAGGTGTTACCGAGAATCGGTCTTACAGGTGCCGACTTGCTCTAAATAACCACCACCATTTGCTGCTTCTAAAATTACTGTGAAAGATTTTAATGCAAGTCAGCGTCACTCTCCCGTCTTACGACCTTCTCTGGGGCAAGCCAACATGGTTGTTGTGATAGAATCTGAGCACCACCTACTGACAAGACAAAGACAGTATTTCATAGAAGCACTGAAGGTGGAATAAGCGCCCTTCGGTCTTCACTTTCACATCCTAATTTTTAAAGCATTTTTTTCTGACAGATAATTCCCGTAGAGATGGACCCATCCACTGACTTATCAGCCATGATTAACAAATGCACACTGAGAACAGTACTGTCTCATTAAAGGCCTCTGAATCAGAACCAAACACAAGCTGCACATAGATTTTAAGGAATACTTTTGGGAGCACTGAAAAATCTCCTTTTACTTGATTCTTCATTTAAGAGAAAAAGAGTAAGGTTTGCCTGAGTTCTGCCCTCAGTGACATAATCATGTATCAATATTCGACTCGCTGTGTAATGCCCTGACATCATCCTGTTCTTTGATGAGGTGGGGTCATCCGTATGATTAAACTAGGAAGAAGCAGAAGTCATGGTCAAAGGTTACCTAGAAGATGGGTCCCTGGGGAAAACCATGGCTCCCAAAGAACTCCCCTTCTTTAAAAAGGAAAACATGAACATTATAAACTGGTCTTCCTGGACATTTTTCTGCCCCGCCAAGATTTCTACTTCCTATCCAAAAGCTGAGCCAGGAGTATATTCAGCACACTTATTCCACTCTATAAAACTAAGTCAGTTACGGGCTAACCTCACTGTTGAGAAACAAGCAAATGCAAAATTCAACCTCAAATCATATTTTAGTAGCTCATAAGCCTGAGTGATAATGAATATTACAAAGGCATTGTCTGTGTTTGCCCTTCTCAAAAACTCCCTACAGACTACTTATTCATTCCCAGCGATTATTTTTATCTGGGATGGTGGCTTGTTTTGATACAATGTCAGTGTTATTTGTCATAAGGACTTCATGAGATCAATATTTTATTTACCTATTGCTGCATTTTTAACTGTGAGATTTGTATCTGCACCAGCAAAGCGGGAAGGCTAAATACGTTTTCCCCCACTCTGTCCCTATCATGCTTTAATTCACAATTCACACTGTTAACGCATGAGCTAGGAGGCTGCTGTGAATGGCAGACTAAAACAACTCAGACCTGCAACAAAATGGGGCAGTGTTATTCTCATCATGTTAACACAGCCGAGAATGGAAGATGGGACGCCCTTGGTGCAGCAATCCAAGAGAAGGTAGAGAAAGAGATCCCAGCCAAGAAGAGCAAAGCAAAGTGTGTTGCTTATATATACCTCCCCATAGTGTTTAAAGCACTCTCAGGGTGGCCTGCAATTCAATTATGCAGACCACACAATGCCAACCCCCACCACCCCAGCAAGCTTGATACTTAATTTACTGACCGCAGAAGGATGGAAGGCTGAGTCATTCTCAAGCCGGCTTCTTGGGACTGAACCTGGGTTGCGAGCAGAGCTTTGGCTGCAGTACTGCAGTTTTACCACTGTGCCATGAGACTCCAGAGGGCTCAAGTGTTACGAAGGTCCACAGGCCACACATGTTCATGTCTACGCTTTGGGGGTAGGCGGGGGCTACACCTGTAACCTTTCTCCACTCCTCACAGTTTTAGCTTTGCATCTAAAAGACTCTTTGTGACCTTAAGCAAGTGTGCATGGAGAAAAATTCACTATGCCTCTGAGTCCCCATGTTTCAGGCTCATGGGTATTTCTTGATAGGGCCAATTTTGGGAGACAACATAACCCCCATACCCTTTAGACATAAAACAGGCTAGGTCCTCCCTGAAAGTGTGGCAAAGTATCCCATAGAGGGTGCAGAGGTCTTTTTGAAATTTAAAAAAAAAATGGAGGTGTGTGGGGTGCCATGATGGGGGGCTCTGAAAGGCCCAATGAGGCCTGCAGCCTTTTGCCTACTCTGGTCCGAGAGGAACCAATACAGAGGTAGCACTGAGCCGAAGCAAAGACTTTGGTAGTGTTCAAAAACTAAACACTTTCAATCACCCACGTCCAAAGCCATGAAGACTCTTACCAGCGATGTATTTATTTGGGTTCCTTCTGAAGCGGTCGTCAACTAAAATCAGTGCCCCCCAATCACTGCGGTGGCGAATGCACCTAAAACAGAAATGTGAGAAAAACAAAACAAAGTGCTCTTATTCAAAAGGTAATATTATTATTTGGTTTATTAAAATTCTTGGGAAAGCGGAATAAAGCATCCCACTAGGCTAGCCTGATGTTTTAGGTACCACAAAAACATGACATAGACTCAGCGCAACATCAAGGGGTGGGAACATCTAACACCCATCATGTCTGAGCCCACTGCAATGGAAATTCACACCAAGGCTGGAAAGAATTACAGTGGGACAAATGGAAAGGCCTCAGCAGAGTTCTGCATTCCAGCACAAACGTTCAGTGATTTATTAAGAGAGATTTGTATTTATTTCATCTCTTGGAATGGGAAAATGGATAATAGACAGGACTCTAATTCCAACATCATGCTTGCTCTGCGAAGGGCACTCAGGAAAAACGTGTATGATGAGCATGTTGGACTAGAACTTGGGAGACGGGTTCAAATTCCTACTTTGCACAAACTCACTTGGGCCAGTCACACCCTTCCGACCTAATCTAAGTCGCACGCTTGTTGGGAGAGCAAAATGAGGTGAAAGGGAATGATGTGATGTGGTCTTGAGCTTGCAGGAGGAGAGGTGGGATGATAAGTGGGACAAAGGAATAATAAATGCACCTTCCACACCCCTGTGCTTTTCAGAACCCGGAATCTTCCAAGGACGAAACCCAACAGCACAGATTTCACTGGGCTCATTCATCTGCAAATCTCTTTTTGACTGTGGTTTGGGCAGAGGCATTTCCCCATGGACGGTCCCTTCTTTACCGACGCTGGTAACTTGAATAAGTTCACCTGCTGGACATCCTGCAGGTGGCCTTTCCACGAAAATCTCCACCACCCAGGGAATGGGGGAAATTGCTAGCAAAATGAAAGCCAAGCTCGTGAGCTTTTTCCCTTTTTTTCCGCTGCGCTGGTGAGGCATGTAGTTAAAGCAAATGTGTCAGGCCCACTGGAGACCTGTCCCACACCTTTCAAGTCAAGCAACGCAGCAAGATTTCATGGCAGAGTTGCCACCTGGCCATGCGCAACATCTGGCATATTCCCTCACTCTGCAACCATCCCATTTCACGGACTCAGGTTACTTCATAGACAGCTCAAGGAATGCAAAAACGCCACACCGGGGACCCACACTAGCTCGCTTTAATCTCTCTCAGAGATGGCGTGGTGTCAGCTTGTTTTCAGAGCTTGGAGAAGTTACTGCCTTTGATGGCAGTTCCCAGAATCCCCCCGTGAGCTCCATCTCTTGTCTAAAAGCAAACACTAAAAGCAACACACTTGTCCTTCAAATGAACGACTGCTTTGAACTTGCAAACCTTAACCTTAGGTGGGCGGCTGGGCTTCACCTATTTACAGGAATGATTCTGCAGGATGGCAGGTCCATTTCCCCAATCTGGAACCCAGTTTTCTGTCCCTAAGATCCTGGCGGTCGAGGGACCTGAAAAGCCAGGAATGGAAAGAAAAGGAAACCAGAGGGGGGTCAGAAGTCTATTTCCAGTTTTAAGAGGTGGGTATTTTTTGTGTAGTAGGAAAGGATTTTAAAGGTGCTGCTTTCCTCATGGAGGCTTCCAGAAGCAACAGGTTTGGGTCTTTTTTTGCTAAGAGGGGTCCAGGGACCTTTAGAGCTTGCGGTCCAAAAGAAACAGCCTGAGTCTGCAAAAACCCCGGACTGCCATTTGCCCACTCTGACCTATAGCAAGGTGATTTTGAAGGAGACATCTCTTAACAAGACATGCCACCCTAAGGGAAATCAGCTGTATTAAGTCTTCAGCGTCCTGCAACCAGCCTTCACATGATCCACGTCTATGTGAACTTCCACTGCGAGGCAGACCTTAACTGTGAAAAATTATTCTTGAAACTTGTCCTAGGAATTGAGAAGGGACTGGGACTGAGGAAATTTTGCTGGAAAAGCAGGACAGAGATGGCCAAAGTTATCATCAAAATTACACTGATATAATCACAGCCAGAGGAGCTGGAATATCTGAGCACCTCAACTCTTTGGGGCTATCAACTCTCAGAGTTTTGTGCAACCAGTGCTAGCTACATTGCTTTCATAAAATGTTGAGTCCATAGATGCAGAAAACATCTCGCCCTCCCACTGGTCAAGGAGGGGGGAAAAATTGGATTCATCTTCCTTGTTGGCAAAGATGCGAAAAGTAAGGATTTACGTCCCCTAAAGGGCACAGAGAAGAACAACAGAAATGGGTGGTCATGCTTTTTCATTAAAATGTTTTGCCCAACTATGCATTTCCCTTTCAGAAAAACCCAGGTTTTTTTCTTTTTAAATGAATCAGCTTAATACTCCTATCAATACCATTTTGAAAACAGCATTGCTAACTCAATTCTGCAAAGCATCCTTTCAGTTTTAGTTAAACCGGTGTACAAGATGTTTGGTCCGGAGGGAATACAGGTCACAAATGTTTACAAGGTTGCAGATTATAGTTCCGAGTCAATGACAGCAAAAGGAAAGAGCCGCTCAGTTTGGAAACTGGCTTTTTCGCAGTTTGCTGCAAAAAGAGAGCCTACCCTGAAATAAATCTGTTGGGTCTTACACAGAAGCTGCTTTGTCATCGTTTTAAACACCTATTGAGGCAAACCAAAAGGCTTTCCGGGGAGAGCGGGAAGTGTGTCTGTTTTAGCAGCTATTCCATCAACACAAGATTTCTAAAACGGGCTGCCTTCTCAGCCCCCGGAAAGCAAAACCCAGAGACCTGGATTGTGTGCCCCCCCCCCCCACCTATTCCACCGGCACTATCATGCTCTCCCCTTTGTATGCTTCTTTCTTGGTCGTCGTGGGAAGCTCTTCTCCAGCCAACGACGGAGTGCAAGGGAAGAAGCTTTCTTGGCTATAGCATCCCGGCAACAAAATACTCTCTCCAAAGAGGGTACCTATGTGGACTTTTTGCTCCAGGCAAATACATGTTTGTTTTCCATGGCTTAAAATGTAGTCCTAAATTTACATTGGTCACTTCACTGTTGTTGTTATGTGCTGTCAAGTCAGAAACAATCGTCTTTCAAGGTAAGTAAGATATTTTAAGGAATGGTATTATCTGGATCACCGCAGCCACCCACCATTCGTTTCCATAACGGAGCAGGGATTTGAACCCAGGTCTCCTGAGCCTCAGTCCATTATTCCATCCACTGCACCACACTGGGTGTCTAGTAACTCCATTAACTGCTATTATTTTTATTTTTTTTATTGCGGAATTATTGTTTTCGTGGTTTTTTATGAAGCTATTTTTAATGGAATGTTCTATATGCCACACTGAGATGAAAAAAGTGATATGGGCAGTAGGATATATGGTTATTATTCAAAGAATAAAAACAAATTACGGGATATAATCTCAATTTAACATAAAGCTCCTAGGAAGCATTCTATCCCTACTCACATCCCAGATGGAGAGGACGTGGACCGCAAGTCCCATAATCCCTTGCTCAGGGTTATGCTGGCCAGGACTTCTGGTAGATGAAGCCCCAAGGAGTAATGCTTTCTCATCCTACTGTAGGGTAACAAACACTTTCTTGGTTTTAAATACTTAATAACCACATTTAAGATTGGTCCTTGCTTTAGTGCCAGTTTAATAAGAATGCTGAGTAAAAAGACAAAGAGACTTTAGAAATACCAGAATCTTGTTAACAAAACACACACACACACACCATGGACAAAGTGCAATCGTGCAGCAGTCTTATCTCTCCGGCAGGCTGCCTCCACTATCGTTTGTGCGACCTGTCAGTTGCTTACTCTGTTTCCCCAAAAATAAGACCTAACCTGAAAATAAGCCCTAGTATGATTTTTCAGGATGCTCCTAATATAAGCCCTACCCCCAAAAATAAGCCCCAGTTAAGTGAAGCCCCGCCCTCCATCATTGTGCCGCATTGTGCAGCAACCAGAAGAAGATGTCATGACTGTAAAATAAAACATCCCCTGAAAATAAGCCCTAATGCGTTGTTTGGAGCAAAAATTAATATAAGACCCTGTCTTATTTTCGGGGAAACACGTTTGGCAACTAATGCACGACAAGATCTTGGTCCAATGAATTAAGGCATACTCTTAGTCTACGCACCTGCCCAGGGCTTGGTTGAGAGCCCTGTAGGCCTGGATTTCATACCACTGGCTCCCTGATAAAAGCCCTCTTGCTTTTGAGTGTTGGTCATTGTATTTCCTCTTCAGTTCAACCTTGGGAAATGAAAACAGACAATTGTACAAGCAGTAATTGCTTAATCCATCAAAAACAGACTTACTTTTTCCTGGCTACTGAACTATTCCTATTGTTTATTTATGAATACTAATAAACAACTTATATCTGAAGATCTCAAAGTGGTGTACAATGACGAAAAAACCTAGAGTATACAAGAAGGCATAAGATCAAGGCAAAACTTTCATATTATCTGCAAAGCAAATGGAAAGCTAAACACGGCTAGGCAGACTTGCAAATTGTTTTCGTTGTTGGGGTGGTGATCGTTAAACTAACTGATTTTAAAGATCCACATAAACCAGCAGAGGTCCAGTCTCCTATAGTGGTTAGGTATGTATTTTACACATCTGTTAAGCTTCTTCTTCAGAACCGACAACTCCAGATGTCTTTGTTTACTTACAGAAGCAATATTGGAAAGCTTCTTGTGCATCTGTCTGTCTGCAAGAAACCCACCTACTTATGTTCTATGTTGTTTTGGAAAAATAAGATCCAAAAATGTTCCTGATAGCTCTCGGGTTAAGAGTGGACAAGCTGGCAGAATGATTCATATACTCTGTGGTTTCGAATACCTTTTCGTATTATTCATGCTGATGTCCTGCTCCTCACCATCTCTGCCTGGATGCAGAGGTTCACGGCCTACCGTGCTGTCACACTTGCAACACAAAGATCACCTAAAGCTGCCTTAGTATCCTCCTGGCTGAAGAGGAATCAGCACCTCCTCTTCACATCATAGGTCAAGAGCGAGAAAGTCAGATGGGTTCCCCCTTAAGCACAACACAAGCTCCCATTTCACTCTTCAAAGGAGGCAGATAAACACTCCGGCTGGTAAGTCAGCCGGCGGGTGAGCCCAGTTTGTCACGCTTAGCTCGGCATTTCAACAGTGAGGGAACCCACATGGTGTTTTGTTCCCTCGACTTCTTCATCCTCTCTACACATAACGGTAAGGTGGCCAGTCAGTCACAAACAGAGATGGGAAACATTTCCTTTCTTAAAGTGCTACTCTCTAAACCCCAGAGCGGGCATGACAACTGTTGACCTCACCACCCTGCCAATTCAGGGAATGGGACACACACCCTTTTTTGTGACCACAACCCCCGTTTTGAAAGCAGATGCCGTTGATTTAAAGGAGCGCCATAACCCATGTAAAGGAAAACAGCATATTTTGCTGCACTGGGTCAGATTTGGCGGTTCTGTCTGTGGGAAGGCCTGGAGGAAAGGCTGTGTGTTGCCCACCCTGAGTTATAAGCTTATTGCAGTGTTTCCAGGCTCAGTGTACCACCACCACCACCTAAATATCTTGTTTTCCTTATTTTTCACATTTCAATCTGGCTGATCTTGCAATGAAGTCAAGGCCACAAGATCCTCACAACAAGCCTGCCAGCTGTGTGTGTGTGTGTGAGAGAGAGAGAGAGACAGAGAGCGCTACTGGGGTAGGGGAAGGCCATGTCTAGAACACAAAGGACAGCTGAGAAGCAGCACAAGGACCTCTTGTAGATGTTCCCAGAGGGTTGGCATGCTCGCCTATTGGTGGCACCTTAAAGACAAAGCCTGTGTTCCCTACCCCCCGCTAGCTTCAGCCGAGGGAATCAAAGTGGGGAGCACAGCCATTCCATCAGGCCTGCTGAAGGATGACCTTGTTGTTTTCCTCTACCCTCTCCCTCCCTTTTGCCTTCTGTGTTGTGCTTTTTCAAGACAGTGAGCCAGGGAGTTTTCTTTTATTTGGCGGTACGTAAGATGTTCTGGGAGACCTTTTGGCTAAAGGAATGGGGTTGGAAACTCTTTAAACAGCCATCAATGAGAAAAATATTCTTGCAACCCCATTTCAAAGGCAGGGAAGACGCTTAAAGTCAAGATGGAGAGGAGCACGGGATTATTAAAACGAAAATAGCTCAGGCCTGCTCTTCTGTTCTCCAGACCTGTTCTTCTAAGAGGAAAGGCAAAAAAAACTACACAAAGGCAGGTTAATTTCACTGCTCTTTTGTTCTGTATTAACCTTTTAAAACTGACAACTGAAAGGACACGCTTCAGGAGAGAAAACAGCAGACTTCTAACCACTTCTGACAGGTAACTTTCAACTTGAGTTTGGGTAAGGATTCCTTGCTTTTTATGTTATTTTATGTGCTTTATGCCCTTTAAAAACAGCCTGTCAAATTTACAGATTCAAACTTTGCAGCCAGAAAATAAATTCAGTTTGATTCCACAGATCTAATATTTGTTACTGTCACTCAGGATTTATTGATTGAGGGCCAAAGGTTTTCCTTATCGTGTCTGCCGTTTGTGGAGCAAGCCTTACCCAGAACAGGCCGTGAGATGTCCGCGACAATTTTGATTTCCAGATCCGTGTTAACTCTAGTGTTTCAAATGATTACCAACACTACAAATATGCACCCAGAGGGTACAATTTTAGCCATGAATAGAAGTCAATGCTGTAATATGCCCATGACGGTGAAAACTTTGAAATGGCAGGGTAGCTCGTGGTAACAAAACCATTTCCTGTCCCCATTCCAGGAAGGGAAGTTGTCAGTTTGCCTGGGATTAAAAGGGACAGGAATGGAAGGCAGTCAAGGACAGGGAATCCAGAGTCCGGGCAGGTGTGGAGCTTCCAATGTTAGCCGCTGTATGCCTGTGCACGTGCTCTCGAAACATAAGTAATACTCCACCATAACTGCTTGCCTGTGAAATGTCAATTTAAGGCTCCAATGGCTGTTCTCGAAACCCTTCTTGTTGCCTGCTTTGGAGATGGAATGTCGTTCAGTGACAGGGAACCTTTCCTACCAGCGAAAAGTCTTAAGTTCAGTTCCTGGCATCTATACACAGGGCCAGAAAGGAAATCCGGGCAGTTCGGGCCATCCATGACAGATAATAGCAAAATCAATGAATCAATGGGTCTGAGTGGATACAAGGCATCTATGGAGCTTCCGTGTTTTTCCTACTTAGTACTATTTTGCTGTTGTTGACTATAGCTCTCAGGATGCCCCTGCTACCTGGGGATGATAGGAACTGTTGTTCACAACAGGAAACTTTCTTCCCCACCTTAAGGCTTTATCCAAGACATCTGGGTAGTTGAAAATTCAGCCCTCCCTCCCCCAGTTAATATGCAGCAGGGACCTCCTGTACAAATCCTGGTGACAGGCCAGGAGGTCTTATGCAAAACATCTGTCCAGTAGGCTCTGCTGCATGGGTCAGATTGGGGCCATCTTTGATTTCATTGCCATCAATGGACCCCAAAGTGGTTACTTTCCATTTGGGAATAAACCCAAACTGGGAGGCGTTCACTGAAGCATTTGACTGTTGCAGTCATACCTGTTCTCGTTTCACTGCAGAAGAGTGCAGTGCAGTCCACACTGAGCCAGGAAGCCCACCAGGTGACCTCGGCCAGTCTCTCCCCCACCTTCCTCTCATACTCACGCTGCCTGAGAGGGCTGTTGTCGTTGTGAGAATAAAACAGGGAGGAGGAGAGTCATTTGTGATCCCTAGAGCTCACTGAAAGAAAGGTGGGATAGAAAGGTCTTGGGCAAGCTGCTTGGTCCCAGAGTGCCTCCAGAAGAAGGGACTGGGAAATCCCTTCATACCAAGAAAACCCTATTACGACTGCCATAAATCAGTTAGGACTTGATGGCATACAATTATCATTAACAATAATGCTACACTACACTACACTATCCAACTAAGCAGAGAACCACTACTCTGGCTGGTTTACATCCAGATAAAAGTAATAAGAAACACACATTTTATACATACATTTTTGCCTGTATGCTGATAATTCTAAGATGACTGGTTAGCTCAGTGGTTTAGGCACCTTCCTATGGAGCCATAGGTTTGATTTCCCACAGTGTCTCCTGAGACAGGAGCCAGCCTGTGTAGCCTTGGGCAAGCTGAAGAGTCCCAGAGTGCCCACAGAAAAGGGAAATGGGGAACCATTTCTGAGTATTTTCTACCTAGAAAACCATGGAAAAGTCACCATAAGACAGAATTGACTTGATGACATCCTATGATGATGATAATTTGATAATTGGTGTGTGTGTGTGCACGCACACATAGGGGCGCAGTAGGATTTCTTAGAGAAATGGCCCTGTTCCTTGAGCCCCAATTGCTGGTCTGAGCCACTGCACACATTGTAATAATCTTGTAATGACTAATGATTTAATGACAATTACAGGAGAGAAGAAAACAAAACAGACCAGCACAAAATAAGCTCCTGCACCTTACCAAGGGTTAAGCCTTCCCGGCAAACCACGTACGTAACAGGTAAAAGGTCAGCGCACGTCACCCTAATGCAATCAGAATCCATTTCACTGTCTACGTTTGCATTATCGGGCATCGCCATGACGCCCGATTCGACATGACATGATGCATATGTGGAAAAGCCAGCGTCTCCTGCTAGCAAATATCCTAAATGCGCAGTAAACCACAGGCTAGAAGGGATTAGTTAAAATGTCAAAAGACAGCCCTTCGACAACTACCTGTTCATCCTTAAAAATATACTCCTCGCTATCAGGCATGCTTTGTGGACAAAAGAGCTCCAGCGAGGGAAAGAGGGGGCGGGAGAAGGCCTGTGGCGAGTCATGTCGTCTTGTTGCTGTCAGAGAGATTAGGCTTTGATCTATCTGGGAGGTCACGGTTGCGTTCACATTAGCCGGAGTCTAACAGCATTATACCTGTTAACCACTGTTTCCTTTAATGCTTAATTAGGCAGACCTCCCCTGCAACAGAAAGTTAACCACCAGCTCTGCCCTCCCCCATTTTCATCCCCACCATCCCACCCTGAACCCTGCACCCTTCGCTGCCTGATGATCCTCCACCAAGCCCCGTCAGCTGGGCTTTTGAGGGGTGGGTGGGGGAAAAGAGACAGAACAGGCTGTAAACCTTTGCCTCTTGCTCCCTGAGCCAAAGAGGGCAGAGAATGTCAGCCTGGGTCATGGTGACAGTGCCCTGTTTGGGCGGGTTTTTCTCCAGGCCAAAAAGGTAAGGTGGCATTATGACGAAGAGGCTCACCAAAGGGGGAAAGAGAGGTGGGTGCAGGTGGGGATGGGAGAAAGAGGCCAGCTCTTTGGGGGTGCTGAAAGAGGAAGGGGGTGCTGAAAAGACAGAGCGCCACCTTGTGGACTCAAGAAAAACTACCATTCCAGTGACCAGGCCCTGGATGTCTGAGTCCACCCTCGATGCATGCCTACCCTTTTAAACCCATTTTTTGTGCCAGAGGGCCAGGCCATTTTACTTCCCACGATGCCCCAAGGGCAGCTTTACTGAAGGTAATTGTCTGCCCTTTGATGAGACCCATGAATCTGCTGCCCCACTCTGTCAAAGACAAGGGCTGGCCCCGGCTCCATCAAGCCGCACGTGCTGCAAAAGAGGCTGAGGGTGCCTTTCAAAAATTAAGCCACCCTGTTAGATGTGTCTCTCACTTTGCCAGAGTAAGGATTGATCCTTATCTCTCGCCTGCCAGCACAATAACCGACAACCGTGCCCATTTCAAGAGTGTTAGAGTGAAAGGAATAGAGGCCAAAAGACATCCAAACGCCGTGGGAGAATCCCAGGCACATCACGCTGGATTGGTGCTGAATCTCTGGCGAGAAGAGGCATTGCAGCAAATTTCCACCACTGCCACTGGGTGAGCCTCTTGGGGCCTCTGTGACACTGGAGGGGATCCAACCCTGCAGGGCTCCCTCAAACCCCCGTCTGCCCCCACGACGGGCAGACCCAATATGATCCGGGGGGGGGGGGGGATCTGCAGAAGTCCCAGATTGAGCACCTAATCCTCAAAAGAAACCGTGTCCAACGAGTGGCTGTAACAAAGAGGAGGGTTAGTGAACGGTAGGGACTCAAAATCTTCCAGATAATTTCACAGAAGCTCAGCTGGTTGGCACTTTGGGTGGCCTCAGATCAGCTGCTCTCTCTCTCCCCTCCAAAGCCTACCACAGAGTTCTCATGAGCGCAGAAGGAAAACGTGTAAAGCTCCCCTCCCCCTTTCCCCTGCATATTAAAAGCATTGGAGATACCATGAAGAATAAGAACGCGAGATGCCTATGACAAGCGGCTGGTGCGGCTCAATGGGTGGCCTTTGGGCAAGGCAGCTTGTTTAACTTACCTTGCAAGACTCAAGATAAGAACAGCGCGGCCTCAAACGTCTGGGATGAGAAAGCCTAAATATCTAAATCCCCTTAAACGCGCCTAGTCTCCCGATCTGCGAATTTACAATCAAAGGAAAGACAAGCACCTCATCTTCTTCTTCTCGGCCGAGGGAGGACAAGGTTCTGTTTTGTTTGACCCTGTGATGGCATTCAGACCTTCAAGCTGTCAAACGCTGTCCCCCCCCCCCAGTAACTGCCCGAGACATTTTGCTGCCTGAGGCACAGCAGAAGATATGACTCCCAAGTCAAGACACTCGGTTTCTAAAGCCAGGCAGTTTATTTTAGCAGAAATTCTCACTAGGTCCTCCCTCCCACCGGGAAGTTAAGCATAGAATAGCAAATGATATCATTCCATGACACCCAGAATCTCTGCCTAACAGGCAGGGCCATCCCTGCTTCCTTCCTTTCAACTCAGCTTCCCAAAATTGCCTGCTGCAAAGGAGACTGAGTGTCCCTTTAAAAAAAAAGCAAGCTACTGAGTTAGAGGGACGGAGTCCCTGTTATGCTAGACAGCGAGAGGGGAATCTCGAAAGCACCCCTGGTGCCAAGGAGCCATGGCACCGTGCCTGAGCTTTGGCTACCAAACAGGGACATCCACGAGTCATTAATTCCCGGGGTGGACTTCCCTGTCTATTAGGTGAGAGCTCACCCATTATTCTTCGAGCTGACTGAGAATATATTTCATTATAAATAGGAGGATCGATAGGAAGCAGAGGGAAAGAGAGAGAGAGAGAGAGAGAGTTTTAAAAAAATACAGTATCCTGGACAGCCCAAGAGATTTTGCTGCCTGAGGCTGAGAGCAGAAGTACTCCCTCATCCTGGTGTTACAGAAGACAACTTGACTGGCAGGTACGCTATTCTTCAAGACTGCCAACTGGCCAAGTTCTCCCACTACACCCGAGGGGAGCAGGTGTGTTTAGAGGTTTAGAACAAGCTTTCTTTTTCAACAGATGGGAATAGCTGGGGTATCTCAGGGGGGGGGGGCGCTGCTTCCTTCCAGTATTTGCTGCCTGAAGCAGATGCCTTGTTATACCTATCAGCAGGGACGGCCTCAGCTGTGCCCTTGGGAAATGTTGGGTTAGCTCAATGAGCCATTTCCGCGTAAAACCAATGTGATTCTACAAACATGGGATGCTAGAAGCTGTAAGAAGATTACCATACCCTCAACATAAACAGAATGCAAGATCGGCATGGCACCGTTTTATTCCTGAGCGATAAACCCTTTGAGGAGCAGAAGTTCAGCTCATTAAATAAATATCAGGGCTAAACTTGTTAAAACATACAGATTCAAACCATTAAGGAAAAAACTTTGCCACAGTAAAAATAAACACATTGTCTGCCAGACACTCAGGCAGAGCGGTTTTATCTTCAGCCAAAGCAAGAAACCTTTTGACCCAAAACAGTTTAAAGCAAACGCAGGCTGGAGTAGGAAGAATGTGCACCAGAAACATTTTCCGTTCAGTATCAGTGTACTGTAAACACAATTATCAGGGCAAACCATTGCAGGATAAATTTTACTGACAAATTACGGCTCTTAGACTTTGTACAGTGTGTTGCCTCAATGCAGGGGGAAAAAATCCCTGTATTTCTTTCTTTTCTTTAAAAATCAGGCATATTTTTATAATATGTGAAAGAGGCAACTTTACGATAATCCGAGGCAGTCCTCAGTCTTGCTAAATGTGAACTGCTGGGTGGGTTAAAGGTAAAGGTTCCCCTTGACATTTAGTCCAGTCATGTCTGACTCTAGGGCGCGGAGCTCATCCCCGTTTCCAAGCCGTAGAGCCAGCGTTTGTCCATAGACAGTTTCCGTGGTCACGTGGCCAGCGCGACTAGACACGGAACGCCGTGACCTTCCCACCGAGGTGGTACCTATTTATCTACTTGCATTTTTACATGCTTTCGAACGGCTAGGTTGGCAGGAGCTGGGACAAGCGACGGGAGCTCCCTCCCTCGCGTGGATTCGATCTTACGACTGCTGGTCTTCTGACCTTGGAGCACAGAGGCTTCTGTGGTTTAACCCGCAGCGCCACCACGTCCCTCTCACTGGGTGGGTTGGGGGAGTACAATCTATAGTCAGATTCTCCTGAACCATTTGCAGACTAAATAAAGTGGGTGTTTGGGGAAGAGTTGCAAGAGAAACTAACTGAGAACCAAAAGAACACAAGCTTAAAAGAAAGCCGTATTAGAAGCATCATGGACATGGCTTAAAACTCAACCAATAACTGTATTGCTAAGCGATTCCTCACTGATAACAGTATGGTAGCCACTTCCATGCTGTTTCAGAGAAAGAGTACTTTTCTTTTTTTTGGACTACACCTCCCAGAATGTGTCAGCCAACGTGGCTAGTGTCTATCAGAATTCTAGGAAACCTATGGTCCAAAACGGTTACTTTTCTAACAAGGTTTCCCTCTTTCCTCTAAACAGAGAAGAGTGGCTAAGCAGAGATACAGAGAGCCATCTAAACAAATAACCTTTATGGATGAGCAGGAATTTGAACCTGTGTCTCGCCTGTCCATGTCCACAGCATGCTATGCTGGCTCCTCGTGAAATGGTTAAGCAAAGTTCAGTTGAACCACAGTTCCTAACTCAGCAAGGCCATTCATGGATAGGGAAGCTGGGCCCACCACCCATGTCCTGCACTTATACTCAACAGGGAAGGAAGTGTTCCTAGAAAGATAAGGGAAGATTGTCCATTGGACTGGAGTAGCTTAAGGATGGGATAAACAACACACACCTCTGAAATGACAGGAACATGGGAACGTTAACCTCTCCTATTGGGCCGCAGCCTTATCATTTGTGGCTTCTATGTTCGCCAAAGAAGCAAATGGATGGTTTGATTTGCAAGCTGCTGCTGTTTTAAAGGGTTTTTGAAATATAAATCGGAATATAAACTTGACAATACTCTGGTTTTTCTATAGCATTGGTGGACAACTGAGAAATGGTGAAGGCTACCTTCACAGTCCACCAAGCCCAGTACTGTCACCTCAGGTAGAGAGAGGATCTCCTGTCTGTCACGGGCTCCTTTTTACTGCAGATGCTGAACAAGGGAAGTTACAACCTCTGTGTGCAAAGCTGATGCTCCCTGACTGAGCTATCGACCATCCCTTTCAACATCCCTGCAATTCAGGATCTGCTGAGGGTGTTCGAAGCACACTTGCTGCTCGCACACAGTGATAGGAGTGCCAGCGGGTTAGGCCAGGAGAAGACAGGAAGACTTCTAGATATAGCTGGGATTGTAACTTCCGTTGCCCTTCACGATACGCTGGCGATGGGTAGGGCTCAAGGTGATTGAACCAGTCCAACGATATCTAGAAGGTTACATATTATTCAGCCCTTTCCCTGCAATGAGGGAATCCCTTGAAAACATTCTGGGTCTCCTTAGCTGACAGATTGAGTCTAAAAGATTTTCCTTGAACACAGAAAATCTGGAAAATATAATCATTATGTCCTCTGCCATTCAAGGAACATGTTCTCCTTTGACATTATTCCTGGTCATTTTTCAGTCTCTCTCTCCCCCTTTCACTGTGCATTTAGGTAACAAAAGCTAACATTTTCGCATTCTTAGGGTTGGCATCTAACAATGCAAGGGCAGGGGGGGAAAATGGCAAACCACTCCATTCCTATATGAAAACGACATGAGAAATAAATGCTTAAGATTTCACATGTCAAAAGAGCTTTGCTTCCACCTGAAATAGCAATAATTACGCTCCTTCACAATGCTGTTCACCACCTAGTCTCTCCTCTCGGTGACTGCCAAGCAGCTGTAAAAGTCAGTTACTGTGAGAAAGTGAGCCGTCCAACGGCCGTCTCTTTTTATAAATAAAAATCTTTTTAAGTAGGAGCCATATTAAACACTGCAGCTTTTAACCTCCTCTCCAACCTTCAAACGGAGGGGTAACATCTGTGAGAATTAAGGCTAAATAGTGCATGCGTAAAGACTTGGGCGGCCGCAAGAGTACACTTCAAAGATCCAGTCTCCTCCTCAGTGGAGTCACTAAAAGCTCAATCTGCACACACATGCCTCTATTAGTCTTCTGGGGCTCAACTATTAAGGGGAGGCCTGGTGTCCCAGACTTACTGGGAGAGCAAGCTGCAGAACAGACACCGAACACTCACGACAGGCTACACGGAGGTTGCAACGAGTCTTTCACACACATGCCGCTTTATCTAAAGCATCCTGAAGCAGAGTATGCGGCTGTTTACTCAGCCTTCGTTTAAGAGGGAACCACGTTAGCTATGGACAAGCAGGCAGGGTGGTTAAGGGAGGCAGGGAGAACTGATTCTCTGATCCCCTTAATATGGTTTTCTTTCCCCCCCTAATTTGTCTGGGTGCTTCTCTGTCTGATAAAACAGGGACTAAGAAGAGCCTAAGGGTGTGTACAGAGTGTGGGCATCCATGCGCGGATGCGCCTTTACTCCTCTTCTCTCTTCTTTTGATCTATGCTGCTTCCAAACTATGGAACTCCCTCCCACCGGAGGCCAGGCTGGCCTCACCTTTGTTATCTTTCAAGCAAAGACCTTACTTTTCAGGCAGGTTTTCTCTTAGTGACTTAAAGAGGGGGTTCTTAAAATGGGGCTGTTATGTTTTTGTTGTTTTTAAAGAGTTTCCAATATTATATCTATTCAATTCTTTTAAAATACTGTAATAATTTATTGGTTGTTTAGCTTTTTGTAGTGTTTGTTTTAATACTGTAAGCCAATCTGGGTCCTCTTGAGGAGAAAGACAGGATATAAATAACTTAACTAACTAAGTAACTAACATAAATATGCACAGCTAAATTCAGAGAACCGCAGAGTAATCATTGATTTTCAGCTAGCAAATATAAATAAAATGTTTTGTGTTGGGGGGAAATGGAATTATTTGGCAAATGAAATTTCTGACTGGTTAATGTGTTAGCAATGAAATTAAAAAGTCCAGAAAATCTTTCAATATCCACTCCTAGCCATACAAGGTTAGGCAGATCATTTTTACATGTACGCCTTGAAAAGCTATTTTTATGGTTGGGACCCTGTGGAACACTAAGGAACATGGCCCATACGGCCTCAGTTGGTAGTCAGGGGTCATCGGCCAAAATATGTGAGTTGACACATTTTATTTATATATGTAATTTATATGCCAGGATTCTCCCAAATCAAAACAGACCATAACATAGTTTTTAAATAAAAAGTGATACTTTAAAAGCGCACGAGGAAGAATTTCATTCAATTCATACTTTGATAAGAACATAACCACAGTCACACATCCTGAATTGGTTCATAGCACATTCTCTCTCTGTTTCCCTCTTCAATTTCACTTCATTCCTATTAAAATCAATGAGTCTGGACTAACCTAAAATCATAGAATAATTGGGTTGGAAGGGGTCTATAAGGCCATCGCCTCCAACCCCCTGCTCAAGGCAGGAATCCAAATCGAAGCAGATCTGACAGGTGGCTGTCCAATTTTCTATTGAATGCCTCCAGTGTTGGAGCCCTCAAAACCTCCTGCAACTTGCCTAACTGACATCAGTAGAACAGAAGTTGAAACTAACTTAATCTGGATTCAGGCTATGGTTTAACATTGTATTACAGGTATATCCAACCTCACTAGAATCTCATGAGAATGAAAAGATATAAATCCAAATAAATAAACCAGATATGATAGAAAAGCATCAGGATGCTTGTGGAAGAAGGGACCAACACCCTTGTCTTTAGCTGCCTGAAATCACTCTAGGCTACCATTTTACAACTGTTTTGCACGACTTCTTCTGTATCAGAGATTCTGGGCACTGTTCTATATATGTGCACATGCTTGTCCGTCATCCTCACTCCTGGAAGGTATTTTTCTGCCCTGCGAATAACATTATAGGAATTCATAACAGCATGGGGCAACCAGTATTTTAGCCCAGTGGTTCTGAACCTTTGTTCTAGACTTGGACTCCACACGCCTTGATGGCTGGCTATATTAATTTCTTTGTCCTTGGAGTTGAAGCCCAGAAGAATAGAGAGCCAGCGGCTGAGAAAGGAGAAGCGAGTGGCCCAAAAGCATGCCTTCTCTCTGGTCCAGCACTCTAGCTATTTTATTTTGCAGGAGTAAATTATGAGAAGGCACATGCCAGTGGTAGACAGGACTATGGACAGTGTTGAATAGGACTCCTGTTTGCTTTTTTCCCCTGTCACCCTCCTCTCTTTCTCTCCATCACTCTTCTCTTTCTTCATACCACCTCTTTTCTTTCCCTTTTTATTTCTCTGTTCTCTCTTTCAGATGCTTCTTCACTCCCGCTTCTCTGCACACCTTCTCTAACTTCCTCTTCACCCCATAGGCTGCCAAGGTAGAGGGGACGCATCACCCCTGCCAAAGGTCTAGTTGCTCCAGCCACTACCCTACTTTGTTCTTGTTGTTATGGGCTGCTAAGTCACCTCTGACTTATGGTGGCCCTATGAATGAGCATGCTCCAAAATGTCCTGTCTTCAGCTGGCCTGCTCAGCTCTTGTAGACTCAAGCTTGTGGCTTCCTTTAGAGAGTCAGCCCATCTCATATTTGGTCTCCTTTCCTTCTGCCTTCAATCTTTCCCAGCATTATTGTCTTTTCCAGAGCATCCTGTCTTCTCATTGTGTGCGTAGGACAGCCTCCATTTCAACATTTTTGCCTCCAGAGATAGTTCAGGCTTGATTCAAGGTAGAAGTCACTTGTTTGTCCTTCTGGACGTCCCGAATATCTGCAAGGCTCTCTCCTCCGGAAATTCCACATTTCAAACACATCAATTTCAAAAGGACCCTACTTTACCCCCTCCTCTTTCTTGTTTCTGCGGTCTCCAACATAGCTTGAGATTCAACTCTTTCCTCTTTTGTGCCCCGAATCCCACTGACAAAGTAAAGCAAGAAGGCTTATATAACGGTCTCAAATCAGGAAAACAATTTCAAGTGTTGTTGAGCGACAGCAGGCAGCCTCTCCAAGATCCTTGAAGTTCCACGGCTTCGACAAACCGTGTAGCACATTCACCCCGGGCCCCATCTACTCATCAACCTTGTGCGGGCTTGGAGGGACTGCGAACAAGGGACTTGATTAAAATCTAATGCCACCAAAACTCTCCTCTGAAGAGAAAAAATCCAATCCATTTCCAGTGAAGTGGAAGTGAAGAAAAAATCAAACAGCTTCCCTGGAGGTACGACGCGGCTGCATACGCTCTGCGCCGCCGCGTCTAAGGTGAAGTGGTAAGTGTCAGTCATCCTTACAAATCCCCAAGGTGATAGCTTCACTTTTAAAGCCTTCAACATACTTTGACAGGAAAGTAAAAACTTAAAGGTCAGCACTACTTGCTAAGGACAAGCTAAACACAAGGAAATTACTTCAGATTTTTTTTTTCTCCTCTTGGATCAAGAAAGTAAACTACTGAAGATAAAAAGGCAAACTTTGCCTTCGTCGTTCGGCATTTTCTCCCAAGGTTTTTTTTCTTCTTTTTTGGCCGAAGGACTTTCTCTGGGCTAAAGGGTTTTTATTTTTTTAAACTGGTGCCAAGGTACGGAGATTAATGTCACACCGGGAGAGGCGATATGCCCCCCTCGAGCCCTGAATTTGAACTTCAGTGTTACTGCATTAACTGCCGTCTGGCAAAGGTATTTTACAAGGCCGTGTAAAAACCGCGGGCAGCCTCCAGCACCCCTTAAACTGGCAATTTCCTTTTAATATTTCTACACTGGAGTTATTGAATGATGCGGTGGCATTCTGGCACAATATTCATCTTGAGAAACTAACGTTTGGTGATCATCATATTAGGGTAGGGCAGCAGGGCAAGGCTGCCCTCCTGTTATTCTTGGATTCCGACTCCAGCGTTTCCTTACCACCGGCTGCATCAGCTGCGTGACTGATGGGAACTGGAGTTCAATAACATCTGGAGGGCCAAAGCCCCTCTCCCACACTCACACTGTACTGGAGAGAATGACAGATATTTCAGTCCCGTTTTCCTAGCAGATCAATTAGACAACAGAAAGGCAAGAGAAGTGATACTTATGTGACGCCCTTAAGGTATGACTGGAAATCCTTTTTTCTGTCGAACGGTAGGGATCTGTTGTTTGAACTTTTCGGGACTCTAAAAGGAAGCTGCCCCGGTGCTTCCTGAGAGGCCTAGGTCTTTGTGGAAAAGAGAGTCTCATTGTCCATTAGGTGCTACAGAAAGTCCCTCCTAAAGAACTATGCTTCTCACAAAGACCTGGGCCACCCAGAAAGCACAGGGGCATTTCCTTTCTGAACAGGAAGCAAGGCTTGAGGTAATCCTCGGTCCATATGAATGAAATGTAAGTGTTTTCCTGTGGGTTGGAAGTCTGAGAAATCTGCATGAGGAATTCTGGGCGTTAGAGTCCGGATAGACTGTTAGAGAGCTAGTTAGACAGGCAGGCAGGCAAAAACAAAAACCAGAAAACCCCGTCTTGCTTCCTCAGAGGAGGTTGGCAAGACACTGGCTCCTCCTCATGACTAAAGGAAAGGGACCATCCAAAAGCACGAGTGAATCCGGATGTCACCCAGGAATCCTGGGGAAACGGCTCAGACACAAGTAGGCATATCGCTTTGATGTGAAGCCACCCAGAAGCTGTCATTTGTGTACAAATAAATAAAAATATATATATTTAAAAAAATAACTGGCTGCCTGATCCTATTGATTCTTCATCAGGGCAGTGAAGAGGGGCCGGGTCATGAACCTGAGAACAGTTTGCATCATTAACAAAATCCTGAAGCAGTGAAATGTGTAACTGAATCAATGTACTTCTTCACGGTTCACAAATTATGTTGCTAATCTACCATCGTAAGTTAATATTTGAACCATGCTGGCTATTCTTTAAAGACTCTTTATAAAAACGGAAAGGCAGCAAGTCACAGCAACTGAAAGTCTGTCAACTAAAAGGAAGCCAAGAGCTGCTTAAATTTATATTTAGATAACACTTGCTTACTCAGTATAGCAACTTCTATGTACTGCCTCCCTTTCTTTTGGCTGTAAGTACCTCTTACTGGATTATGATCTTTTAAGAGATGCTTGAGAAAGGTAGAAGTGAATAAACCCTCTTTGGGAACACGAGCTTAAGGTTTGCACGTCAGAGCTGCCCATTCTCAACATTCTGCAGCGCCTTTCAAGCCCTGGAGAGTAAGAACGGTAAATCACAAGCCCAACTCACCAAGACATTCTTGGCTCCAAATAGCACATTTTCCCTACCTCAATACTGAAATTCCCAGAGGCGGGTAGAGGAAATCTGGTCACAGCCAAAGAAGTCATTTTTTTGGCTCAGAAAGGCATTTTCCTGCTTCTCTGGAGCCAAACTCCCTACCACGGAGAGGATCCGAGCCTTGCGCTGGACCCCTTTCACAGCCTTCTCTTTCTTTCAGCTGTAACAGCCAACTGCTGGAGATTACGGAGGGTAATCTGTTTCCATAATATACAAGCAAGCACTCAGGCTCTAAATATCTTCCTTTTCTTCCATGATGTCTTAATGGAAGAACAAAGCAACTTTCACACGTTGGTGGAGGGAGACCTCGCTAACTCTGCTCAATTATACCTAAGATACCAACACCAAAGGTGCCATCTTTTTATATTTTATAGTCAATTGCTTAAAAAACATTAAATTAATAGTAAGGGAACCAAATGTCTATTAAAAATAAGCTGGAGTTGGAAGAACGTTGGAGTCTAACCACTTATGTGTGGTTCCATCCAGGCTTTAAAACGAATATCGGTTGGGGGTTTTAAATAAGACATTTATTAGGGACTGTCTCTTATCTTACACTTGAAGGCAAACAAACCAGGTCACTTCTACTATCTTTTGGGTACAAAGTTATAGTAACAAAGGCACCCAGAGATGATGTCCCCGTGAACGCCAGTCCCCATGGGCTTGTCAGAGTCTCTACAAGTGAGGAGTCACACTAGATATAGATCTGGGAATGACTTCTAAGGGTCATTTAGTCCTGCCCATGACCAGTGTGGGAAATCAACACCCAGACACACCGCTCGATGCAGGCCCACTCCAGCCCACCACCTTCTGAGCTGGTCATACTTCCATATTTCCGTCAGGAAACTTGTCCACAAGTCTAGACCAAAGGGACGTCAATGCCTCTTTTAATTGCTTTTTCAACGCCTGGTTGCTCCCATAAATATTATTATTATTATCATTATTTATTTATTTAAAATATTTTTATCCTACCTTTCTTCTTAAAAAGAAACAAAGGGGTTTTTAAAAAATGTTATCATCATATTGCTTCTGACTTCTAGGGAATTTCCCAGGGTTCCCAGAGTATAAAGTACTTAGAAACTGTTTACTAGTCTCTTCTTCTGGGGGTGCTCCGGGACTGCATGGCTTGCCCAAGGCTACCCAGGCTGGCTCTTCTCCCAGGAGGAAGAGTTGGAAATCAGACGTACACACCCAGGTACTCTTAACCCACTAAGCTATCCTGCCAACGTATACAGGGATATTTCACCATATACACACTGGGAAACAATATCTTATCCCAGCTACTCTGAGGACTATAGCAAAGCAAAGAGGGAAATATGACACTGCCGTTACTGTTTCATATTCTCAGTTGATGTATACTATTATCTTGGTAGATCCACCACCATCCCTCAAAAGGCCTGCAAAACCAGTGAAGTCTCTCATTCAACAGATACTCTGCTACAGTTAGAAGAAGATAAATCTAGGACAGGTTGACAAATAAACTGCCAGATGAGTAGAAAATAGATTTTAAATCACAGGAGTGTAAAAAATTTTCACAGCTCATTCATGTATGAAAAATAAAATACTGGAACCTGATAAACATTTGTATCCGTGTCCTACCTGAAGGTCCTTCACATTTGGAAATGGAATTCCTATAGTTACAACTGCCCGGGCGTTGTCGTCAGAGAAATCCAAGCCTTCGCTAACCTTTCCTCTGCAGACAGCAATAAGGAGTGCACCATCTTAAACAAAAAGAAGCAATTCAACATCAGGATCATGTTATAGTTTGAAATTTTGGATAAGCGGCTGCTTGAAAAGATCCCCACATCCACCTTCCAGTATTTCTAGAAGTAGATTTCTCAGACCTGGTGACCTCCAACTCCCAGAAGCTAGCAACATGCTTCTGGAATTGTAGTCTGACGAACCCAGAAGGCACCAAGTTGGGAAAGATGGCCTTACGGCCTCCCTCCTCTGCTGCACTTATTTATTATTTCAAAGCACTTTTTAAATATCTTTTCTGTCCACCACTTCACCCAGAGGAATATACTAAAACACAACAAAAAGAAAGGCAGAACAGAAACAAAACACTCTTTGAAAACAGACCACAAATAATTTTTTTAAATCTGAATTTTAAAGAATTCAAAGCCTGACAGAATAATGCCATTTTGACGGTCTGGGAACAAGACTGAGAAATCCATGATCAAGATGCTGCTGCAGGGAAAGCCCTATCTGATTAGGGTGGTGAGATAGGCGACAGAACCTTGGTTGAAGACCTCAAATTCTATCCTATTGATACATATATAAATATAAACATAACACTGAAAAAATACATATAAGTGTGTGTGTGTGTGTCTGTTTGTATGCACAGGAAAGTGCAGCCCTTCGAAAGCTGCTGGACTCCAATTTCCATCATCCTTCAACATTAAGGGTATGATGCTCCAATGTCCGGGACTGATGGCAACTTGCATGTCCTGGGACATCAAACATTCTCCATCTCTGCCCAAAATCTAACTTTCAGCCTCAGTGGGTAGATTTTTCCAAGTTTCTGCACACTGACTTGGAGCCGCTCACCTTTCCCTTCTTTACATCTGATGGCGTCGTAGTAGATCTGCAGCAGAGCATCAAAGTCTGCCTTGTCACCTCCTTTGGGCTCCGCAATGACCGTCTTAATCAGCTCGAGCTTTTCCCACAAGCCAGTGTGGAGCCAGCGATCTTTCAGCTTATCTAGCATCTCAAGAGGAGAGAACAACAAGGAAAAATACAGGTCTGTAAATACTGATTCTCCCCAAGAAAGGATACGCAAATATACACAGAGCTTGGGAAATTTCCCTTTTTAATTTCCTTTTTTTAAAGGACTACCCACTTATGTATCTAGCAGCAGCAGAGAAGAAAGCAGCAAGAACCGACAATTCATTCATTTTTGAAATCAACAATTTTTAAAAAATATAGCAGGAAAACAACAGGGGCAGAATCCCAGATGTGGGACTGCAGAGTGGCCGAGAAGAACAGGGCTGTATGTTATCTGCTAGACTTTGCTGGCTCAGGCCCACTGAAAGAGCTTAACCACGTATGTAATAAAAGTAATTCCCTTTGGTCTCTATTGTCATTTTGCAAGAGACCTCATGCTCATTTTATTTACTCTCGAGCCTTGCCTGATTCCAACCCCCTCCAGCTTCAATCCTTGCAAACTCGAAAGAGTATTGCTTTTGTGCTGTGCAAACCCATCTCTCTGGAACTTTCCCAGAATCCCCTGGGCAGGCCCCAGCATCCCTCCATTCTTAACCCAATTACCTCCTCAGCAACCTCAGATTGAAACACAAGACCGTTGAGCATCCAGGGCCATCTACTGAGGGAGATTTCAGGACATGCAGAAGGAAGCCCGTAGTGGAACTGTGGAATTTACTACCCTATGGTGTCGTGACGGGCTTCAATCTGGATGCATTTAAGCAGTGATCAGAGAAATTTGCAGAGGATAAGGATATGAAAAGCTCCTATCATGCGTGTGATTTATGTATGACATTTGTATCCCACTTTCTACTACAACTGGAGCAGCAGCAATATTCAAGGCAGCAAAGAACATTGGTTAAAAAATGAACAGGGCCGTTAATCCATCAGAACAACCATTTAAGACAAATCGGACAATGAAACAAACAGAGCAACAAAACCATTCAGCTATTGTTAAAAACAAAATAGATTAAGATCAGGATTAGCGTGCTGAGTTAACGTAAGAGGGACAGTGACACTGCATCAAAGTTTCGTTTCCGGACTTCCCACTGTAGGAATAGTAATTTGTGGACGAGAAAGGCCATTCTTGTGATCTTGAACTCTTGCATGTTCACTGAGAATTATTTTAAATTCCTGACTCCATTTCTATTCTTGTTCCCAAGAGTTTGACGCTGTGTATGTGGCTCCTCCTTTCCCCACCTGATGCTCACAACAGCTCTGTGAGGTAGGTCAGACTGATCTGAGATCACGAGCCTCATGACCTGGATCTACCAGTCACAGCCTAAAACTCTTAATATGACTTGAACATAATTCACTTACTTGAAATTACTTACATAAGCAAAAGAAGAAATTGTAAGAAATAGATAAAAATGGAAATATGGCTAGAGCTTTCAGATTTTCAGAGGAATTCTGAAGAAGACAGAAACAGTTGGATGGATCCAGGAGTGTCGGGCAAGCGTTATCCCGGTATCTTGTGTGTATCCAACTGTCTTTGCATCTTAGAAACACCATTCAATCAGTGGGTGGTTTGCTTTTAAAGCATTAAAAACCCCACACACACTTTCTGCGGCAGCAAAACCCGCACTAGATTGTCTTCATTTGGCTGCCCTGGGGGAGAAATCTAAAAAAAATCTGAAGAGTGAAGATTATTTCCAGCTCTGTGGACGACAGAAAAATGCAACTGAGCATCCCTCACTTTTTGCCCCCTCGAGGCCAACACTCCAGACCCCTCAGCAGCTTTGGATGTCTCGGCGACAACAGTCTCTGTATCACAGCTTGTGTGGGTTGCACAAACCTACCATTGGCAAACTTTTCGCGTAGCTTTTAAAATTCACCTCAGTGATGGGAGTATATAATAAATCAGCTAAGATAAAATAGTAATAGTCCCTCCCATTCTCAAATTCTGGAATATACTCCCAAAAAGAGATTTTTACTAGCAACTATTTCTTACTTTCATGGCACCACACAAGGAAATTTTTATTATTTTCTCAACTTTCTGTATATTTCCACTGCTTTTTTTTTAAGTGTTTTTATTTTTATGTTGCGTCACCCTGGCATTTTAGATGCTACTACTTTTGACTGATTGCCATTTTCCAACTAATTGTTTTATTACACTGTTTAAAAAAATATTTGCTGGAACATAATAAAAATGAGTTGTCGAAGGAGGTTGACTCCCAAAGAGAGCGCTCCATAAAGAGGCTGAAAAGACTGTTGCAAATGGACTCCAGCAGTGGTTACTGGGGAAAGACGAAAGGATAAACTGGTATTCCCATAATCTCCCCTATATACACTGGTTTACTTGTTACTTGAGTGTTGGCATGTGTAGAAAGCAGTGCCTCGTAAAGCACAACTGGTGGCAGGAATTGGGTGGTTGTGTTATTTAGAGCACAATCCTATACATATTCAACTGAGTTTGACAGGATTATTCCCAGCCAGATAAATCCCATTGATTTATCTGGCTGGACCAGATCTATCTGGTTAGAACAGAAAGAGTTCTAACTCCTGTCCTCTGAAGATGCCAGCCACAGAGACTGGCAAAACGTTAGGAAGAAAAACCTTCAGAACACGGCCAAACAGCCCGAAAAACCTATAGCAACCATCAAATCCCATTGAGTTCAATGGGGAAGGTTATTTCCAGACTAAACAGATATCGCATACTAAAGAAGAACTGCAGCCTTATTTAAGTTATGGCCATCAGGGTAACATATAGATTTAGGGAATGAAATGGAGACAAGCATCGGCCTCAGTGAGATTATAGTTTAAAATAAAAGAGGTGGGAAGAAGGGAAAGATAGAACACAGCAAAATCAATATAAACATTTAATACAAAAATTAAAGTAAACATGGACTTCTAGGTTGCTGCTGGCTATCAGCTTAACAGAAGAGGTATTTTGGGGTGGGGAGGGGCAAGGAAGGGCCTTGCCCTTTTCTCTCCAGTCCTTCCAACCAAGTTGCTATCAAATCATATTAGCATAGCCACGTCTCCTGCTTAGCAATGCAGGGGTCCAGAATTTATCTCCTGCCGAATCGTGGACCCCTTCCAGCTAGATGAGTAGAATAATAAGTGCGTTCATGGCCAGGTGATACAGTGAAGCTGCTATTTAAGCCAGCCTTTCTGGACCCAGAAGCCCCCCAGGTCTTTGTGATTACAACTCCCATCAGCCTCAGCCAGCACAGTCAATGGTCAGGGACAATGGGAGTAGTAATTCATAAATGTCTGAAGGACACCAGGTGAGGGAGGGCTAGGATGTTGGTTCCTTGGTGAAGGATATAAACTTGGATGGTGGATACGGGAACACATAGACCCTCAAAAGACTTTAGGGGGAAAAATATCTTTGAAACTAGCTTCCTCACCATGGTCCAGAGATCAGACCTCTTATTACCCAATTGGAGGTTGGAGGACTGCAGAGGCTGGAGCCATGTGGAACTGGTGCCAACAGATGGCATCCTAAGATGTTCCTCTCCGTCTCAAAATCCTTTATTTTCATGCGACCAAGAAAGAACCCAACAGTCCAAAAGGCTCATTTCCCCCACCGCTGTCAGGGACAATGGGTGCTTTCCCCAAGGTCTGAGGAAGAGGATGCCTTCTCTGGAAGCACCAGCAACCCCCTCAAAGGGTGTAGAGCAAACTTGGAAGCAGATTTCCTTAAGCCCTCTGGAGGACTCCACGTATTGGCCGGAAGAGCATCCTTGTGAGGGTTTAACTCATGTGTTCTACCTGGTCTGAAACAAATTTCATCCACAGTGAGCTGTCCGGGGTGCTGGACTGATTCACCTGCTTCTGCCTTGTAGGCCAGAACACAGCATCTCTGTAAACTTTATGCCTCATACAAGGGGCCAAACTATATATTATGGAAAACCCATCAGTAGAAACCTATCTGTGTTCCAGAGATGTGATTCAGGCAGGCCTCTGTAACTGAGCCACCATTCTTACAAACAAAGGCTAACAGACTCAGAGAAAACACAAGATAATTTGGAAACTACAATCGCGAAAAGCTTTTGCTGTCGCCATCAGACATCTATCAGCACTTGAGGAATTCTTTTCTCCTAATGACAAGCGATCTATTATGCATAATTCAGTTCAAGGATATTTGCTTCACGCTGATCTCTGTTTATAGTGCATAGATGTAGAATGAAAATAAACAAACATTTCACCGCAGGCCACTTAGCTTTGGAGAGACCATCATGCCCAAAAGTTTCTGGGTCATCCGTCTGCATCCCATGTTGAATTCAAATAAGCCATCTGCACTTTACTGCATATGGCGAATGTAAGACAAAAATGGAAAGGAAAACAACAGCTCCGATAGCAACTCGGTATTATTCTCCTCTTAGAGGGGTAAGTGCTACTGAAACGACTGTAATAAATAAAACTGAATAAAATATATAGCTGTCATGCCTCGCTGGTACTGCTACCTCAAGGAGAGGGTTAGCCAAGATAAACAATAGCACTCTGGCCTGAAAAAGCAAAGGCAAAGTCAGGCTTAAGGTTATAAGTCACAGAAAGAAGCCATTAACAATCAGAGCACACCACTTTTCCACTCAGGGGAATAATAGTTTTCATAGTGTGAGGCAGTCTATATATGTTTTATTAAACTCTTTGGAAATGGATTCTCCAAAGGTTCCATAAAGAAGAGTAAGACTTCTTCCAAAGAGGACGGGGAATGTATTTGGGGGCTGGGGAGAATTCCTGTTTACCTGCATTCAATGAAGTCTGATGAATATTTTTATAATGCAGAGACAGACGCAAATCCTCTTAAATTATTTCCAGCTTGTATAATTTCGCAGGAGCAAAATTTGTGCTACACCCATAAGCAACAGTATGCAGCGTCCCTTCCATGCCCAGTCCATCAATTTTTATTAGCTCTGTGGGATAGTACAAATGTCACCACCAAGACTTCTGAACTGAAGTATCTACTGTACTTCCTTCCTGAAAGTCAGCAAAGCTTACACAAATTGATCACTGCTGTTTGTATAAACCATTATTTATTTCAATAAATAAAATATCATGGCCTGGCCTTGGGTTGTTTCAAGAAAGAGACAATGGAAAGGCAATTATATCAATGTCTTTAGCTGTGATTCAATTCCATGACCAGTGGTTAGGGGTGTGCTGTTTCATGCTGTTGGACTGCAATCCCCAGAATTCTCCAAGAACATTCCAGGTGGACACAGCCCACAAACCCAAATCCACAGACTTCTATTACCCAGAGCGCTGGCCAAAACATCTGGCACAGGGAAACTATCGCTGCTGCTATCACCTGGCCTCTGCAGCATGCACGCGTCCTTCCCACCCCTCTGGGAAATGCAGATCCCTGGGTAGGGAAGTACAAAAGCCCTGAGTAACTCCCCTGGCCCCTAAGAACTGTATCTAGCTGCACCATACCCATTATTTATTATTATTATTATTATTGTTCTTGTTATTTTTATTATTATTATTATGCAGCTACATCAATAGTATTTCAAAGAACAACATAAACTGAGGCCAGGCCTGATATTTTGTCTGCTGTCCAAAATCTAACATTCTGACCTCTCTCTCTCTCTCTCTCTCTGTGTGTGTGTGTCCATCCTCTCCCCACAAAGAATTGTGAATTTCATTCCCCACAAGGAATTTGTGGAGTAAATTTAGGTGCGCTGACCACACTGATTGTTCAAGGGCTCGGATTCCATATTATGAAAACAAAACGAAAAAAAGGAGATCACTGAGAGAAGCCCACGAATGGCATCAATCCAGTCTGCTTCCAGACACCACAGAGTTTACCGTTGCAGTTATGATCCTGAATGAACAGTTCCAGTGATCGCATGGAAAAAGGGGGGAGAGGCAGGAGAGGCCATTCAAATAAATAAATAAATAAATAACCAACCAACCACAGGACTGGCGCTATCCTTGGTGCAAAAAGTCAGACGCACTCAAGGGACTAACATTGATCTAAAAGCTCCCCTCCTTTCCCACCCCTCACCGACCAGAGCGCTTCATGTGCTTCCAACCAGATTTTTCTTTTTGAATAAGCACTGCTTCAAGAATTGCGGTGTCTCTCCAACGGGCTGGAAATGTGTTTGAAGGGTCAGACAGAAGTTCCCTCCGCAGTCAGAACAAAACTTTGGAAGTAGAAGAAAGGGGGTGCCAGACCGGCGGCTTGACGAGAGAGCTCAGGCAGAGCGGGGCCTGGGGAGCACTCTCTGGGGGAGGCGCAAGAGACAGGGTTGGGGGGGCCAGAGTTAGGGGCCGTAGGTCCCCCTCTTCATCTCCCAAAACATGCAAAGGGACACTATTTCAGCAAGAAATTACAAGTCTCAAAGACACGTTTACGAAACGTTTTCATGGAAAAGTGTTATAGGTGTCGGTTGGCAGTACTGTCATCAGATCCAGAGGGGTCCTTTTTACAGATCTCTCCCCCAAAGAGCTTCCATTTGGACAAACAAGGCATATTTTTGGACTCTTCCACCTCAGAGATTGATCCTAAATATCTGGACAGTTTCAAGCCAGAATAGTGTTCTTTCCATCTTGGATTATTGTGTTTTTAGTAATATATTGCTATTTTAAATTGTAAATTGTTATATGTTATGTTGTTACCCGCCCAGAGTAGTCTATATGACTAGATGGGCGGGCTAAAAATGTAATAAATAAATAAATAAAATAGTTTAAAAGTACAGAGAGCTTAAGATATCTTGATTGATTTTTCTGTCTGAACTGTCATCTACCTGCACTTATTTCACCTGGTTTCCACAGAGAAAGATGGGACAGACAGCAACTCTGCCGAGATGGGCTGCCTTTTGCCTTCTTTCCTTTCTCTCTCTGACCCCAGCTCCTTCACTTCAGGTGGGTCAATATCACAAAAATTTTATAACTTTTAAAAACCAGTGCCCGAGTTGGCTTCTTTTCCTCTTCTCTTCCTCATCCCCTTTTCCTTTTGCGTTGTGCCAATTAGACCGCAACCTCTGATTAATGCAAAGTGTGCTGCTTATATACCACCCCATAGAGCTTAAAGCACTTTCTGGGTAGTTTACAATTTAATTAGACAAGCAACACATTGCTCTCCCCCAGCAAGCTGGGTACTGTACTGAATTTACCAACCTCAGAAGGATGGAAGGCTGAGTCAACCTCAAGCCAGCTATGGGAGCCCGTTGGGATCAAATTCAGGTCATGAGCAGAGTCCTGACTTGCCAGTACTGCAGTTTAATCACCGCACCACCAGACTCCAGAAGTAGGGCTGTCTTGTGTTTGAATCCCTGGAAGTTGTCCACGTGGGACAAGTCCTCGGGGCAGCAATATTAGCATCATGACCGATACTATTTCTTTCAGAATCCTTTTCTAAGAAAGACTCTAGAACCTAGCTTACGGGTAAAATCTCCAAAAGTTGAAAACAAGAAAAACTGCATATAATAGAAAACAAATATTGTTTCCTCCTGGAAGCAAATTGCAGAGATAATCAACTGCCCAAAGGCAAGTATCGATTCATTTGTGCCTATCAAACACTTATAAAAATGTCTTAAACTGGTGTTGAAAATATAATAATGTTGGGTAGTAGTCATGGTAGAGGTAGCTGTTGTTTCATAGATCTTTAAAACTTGTGCTTCATGAATTCTGGCTCTGTAGGGCTGAGGATGCTGCTTAATCTGCTATTATCTTTTCCATTTAAGAATTTAAGTCAAGGCAATAAAACATCTGTGCAATTAATAAATTATGACTTTTTTTGGGGGGGGGGGCAATATTCTAGTGCAAAAAACACAAATCCATGAAGAGCTAGTCAGACCACCTCGAGAAACCTGCTTCCTCTCAATGCAATAAGGAAAACCTAGCTGTATTTCAGAAGATTCTAGGGTATAGTCAGAACTTCTGCCAGGCATTAAGTAAAGCTCGCTGAACCTCGATGTCACTCTATGCGAGCAGTGGGTACGCCCCAGGGAGAGGACTGACTCTCCCGTGCGGCTGCCTTTTGCAGGGGAAGATCAGTCACAGTGACCATGATTCTGCTCAGAAAAATTAAGTCGGTATACAAAAACATTACCAGATGTCCACTGCCACCAAAACCATCATAAAACACGCCGACAAGTGTAAAGAAAATGGGGGTTAAAATCAGGGGTAAGCTCTCCCAGGCCTGACACAAATAGAACATCAGAGAAAGAAAAGAGGGGAGGGATGTCACACACCCACAACTGCATAATTAAATCAAGCCCAGGACATGGCGATAAACTCTGTATTATGAACAAGATGATGATCACTGTGTGCACACACTAGCACAATAAACAGTGAATAATTCATAGTCAATTCTGAAGATAGAGTATGCATCACTCAACTTGTGGGGAGCGCAAGGGGATTTTGCTGGTATGATTTTTTCTTTAGGGACAATGACAAAGTGCCACTCGCCAGCAGGAAACTGAAGCACTGAACTATGTTCCATGTGCCATAAATCAACACGGCAGCCTACAGGATGTCTCTCCGGTACCAACATACCATCAATTTTTCAATAACCCCCTTAAATAATGGAAAATGTGAACAGCGACAACAGTAATGAAAAATGAAATGTTTTGCACGACAACGACTCAGGAATAAGGCAGCTAATATGCCCGGCCTGGCAATGAAGCAGGGGTTTATGCAAAATACTGGGCGCTCCTGAAGCTACTCTACTTATTTGGGACCTTATTGTCTGAGGCTACAGTATGATCCATAAAAGCGGTATAATTCAACCAGTTTAACCCAAAGTTTTGTGGATTTCAAGTTACTTAAGGAAATACCAACCATCACAGGGGGGCTGGCATCTGTTTTGTCTGGAAACAAGACACACGGATTTTTCACATAAAATTTCCACATTTAACTTTGTGAGTCCTCATGAAGAGAAAGGTGGCTTATAAATGAGACTAACTAAATAATAAAATAAAATAAAGTGTCAGCAACACTTTAAACTGGAACACAGCTCTCTATCAGAGGTGGCCCATTTTAATCTTTGATGTGGGAGCATCAAGCAGTAGATTACTCAGCTAAAGCCAATTAATTGCTAATAGCTCATTTCACCAGGTAAGGCCAGAACAGAAGCACGTGTTTTAGGACGTTTTAGATTTTGACATTGTACACAAAGAAAACTTCTAGACTCTTTGAAGCCATGGGGGGGGGGGAGAGGCACATTTCTGTTGTTTTCTTCCCTTTGAGAGAAAAAATATATTAAAATATACGCTGTCCTTATTTTCACATCTAACCTATACTTAATTTACGGTTTTAGGAATAAACGATTTGTCCAGTTTCATTGGCATACAAAATCATTCTATTTCATATAATTATGAAATTTAAAAACAGAAAAGCCATAGTTCTTTACAAGCAAAACAGAAAATGTACCCCATATTACAGAGAGAGCGCGAGCTGCTGCAACTGAGGCACATGTATCTTAATTCTTGCCATCTGAGTAGTAGAGGGGAAAATGGAAACAGAAACCACAAATTTTGTAATGAGTCAAATAAAATGTATTATTCTGATGGAAACCATCTTGCTTCTGCTGTGATTTGTCTCCGCCATACAAGAACAAAAGTAATCAGCAGGAGAAGCAAACTGCAGACCCACAAAGATCCCTCCTCATCTGCTCCTCTCAAAAAGATGGTGGGTGCAGAAATGTGTATTGGATTTGAGCTTTACCTATGTCTCCAGAATTATTATATGCAAGAATTATTGTTCCCTAATTCTGCAAGATGCCTTACACACCGCTCTTTGTACAACAGAGTTCTTGGCATTTTTTAGTACGCAAATGTTGCTTTAAAAAGTATTTCATGTCTTCCAACTGAGGAAATATTTTATCTGAGCTTTTTAAAAAGTCTTTCCTCACGTTCCTGATTTCTCCACATGAAAAACTGAAAAATGGTCAGGGGTGATTGAGGACTAAGAGTGTATATATGTTTATGGTGCTACAAGATGCCAACTGTAGGTCTTCAAAGAGGTGGGAAGCCTCAGATTCACAACTGTTCAACCTTCGGTTGAATCCGGACCCCTGGAGTTCCTCAGAGGCTCAGGCTTCTTTCCATCCGCACAATGTCTCATTTGGTGGGTTCACAGCTTTTCTGCCTTTCTGCCCATTCTAAAAGGCAGAAATGCCTCTCGTTCAGCCTTCTTAGTGGCGGCAAGAGCTGTAAACTGAAATAGGTTGGAATACTTGGCTCTGCTCTTCCAACTTCGGCCTGGTTTGGACCCTCTGAGGACTTCTTTGCCCTTGGTCTGAAAAAGATTACCTGCCCTTCAGCTAAAGGCGATTACATGCAAAAAAAAAGGACCTTGTAAATGCATGTCCAAACTTGCTCGGAGGAGGTCATGGAAGACTATCCATTTGGCAACAGAATATTTGATGAAATGAACTGTTACCACTCTGGTAGATAATCTCACTGTTTCCCCATATGCATTAATTAATAATAAGCCTCTAAGATTGGCCTGGAGGGGGCTCAAGCATTATAAAAATGGTGATCGGGCAAACCAAGGCCAATGGGTTATTTTACATCAAATTAGATGAATTTGTGAAATTGTGATGTAAAAGGAACTTCAAGATAGGCCAGAGGTCTCTACATTGTACTGAAGTGTGGTTAGATCAAAGCAACCTAAAGCAAGCCATGTAAAAATGCTGTGTGGCAGCATGAAGCTATGCTTCTTGCATGGAAAGATGACATTCCTAACTCAAGTTTCCTTTTGTCAGTACAACAGACTACTTGGAAAGAAAAAGTGATCATGCTTGCCAACAGAGTATAGCACAGACCAAATCTTTCACTGGTTAAATTGTGACTTGCTGCTAAGAGAAGAATCTATACGTAAAACAGGTCAATCCAAGTGGAAATCAGACTGCATGTTAAAACAAGCCACTTCGATCCTCTTCAACAAACAGCAAGAAGGAGAAACACAACAAATCACAAATTCTTCCTTTCTATCCTGGCTGCTACATGAAGGAGATAGTTAAATTAACAGGGCGATTAAATATTAAAGGGAGGCTGCTATCCCAAGTGTGAGATTCAGTGGGAAGAAGTTCCCTCTGCCTGGGTGGGATGTGATTTTTTTCAACCCAATGGCCAATAATCTGCCATTGGCTATTGCGATGGATTCTCCTTTATGGGACAGGAAGAGGTTGCCGGGGAAATAGGCTCCCCCACCCCAAGAAAAAAAGGCAGGTGCTAGTAGGCACTTCAGAAAGGCAAAGCCCCTGCAGTTCCCAGTGGTCCTAACTCACCAATATATCCCAGCCTCTGGGAGAGAAGCTGGGAAGCCTCTCCTACCAGCACTATGCTGCTTAGGCTCAAGTAAAAGCTCTGTGTATGTGTGTGTGTGTGTGTGTCTCCCCAGGAATCCTAGCAGATGCCCCACATTTAAAGTGCTTGGCATCTCAACAGGGATTCAATCAGTGTAACCGCAGGCTGTCTTCTCACTCACCAGTCTGTGCCATTTCCAAGTCCCTGAGATTACCGCCTTTTACAGCTTTCTACACGGATGCTGTGTTTTTTGTTTAAAAACAACAACCCACAATTAAAAGCCACAATAGGGTTGTTGAGGGGGAAGGGCGGAGTGGAGAAATAAACAAATTTTGTTTCATTTTCCCTGCGAGTATCATGATGATGCCTCCTTCAAATAGGTTGCTTATGAACTTCACCACTTAAAATAATTCAAAAGCACTGTCATCTTCAAATATTGATTTGTTTGTTCTAAGGGGCTCTGAGCGCTTGCATCATGAGCGCTGAGAATTAGCTTGGAACCTCTTAGCCACAGTTATAATCTTTATTTCATTCTCAGTGGCAGGATTCTAGCTCTCTCGGCTCTCAAAAAGGGTTTTTTCAAAAGCCTGATTCTAGTCACAGCAGCCGAGTTGTCTGGATGTGCCCATTTATATGACAGTTGTAGTCCAGGATCATCTGGGGACCCAAGGTTCGGAACCACTGGTCCATCCAATTCTTAATCTTCACCTATTCACTCTTTTTGCTTTAAAAGGAGGATGCTTGACAGAGAAAGGATCAGCACAGAAATGAATTATCCACCCAAGTTTTGCAGTTCTGCTTTTAAAATATTTTGGAAGAGTCTGAAACTTGGACAATGCATACCTGCCCACACCGACACTAGTGGTAGTCAATCAAGCAAAACAACTTACCTTGACAGATTAAAAACAACAAAAACAAACAAACAAACAAAAACCAGGATGGAAAGCAAGACAAAAAATAGTCAACTACACTTTGCACAAGAGCATCTCAATTTTAAAAATGCAAGAGCTATTCTCTCTCCCGGCTCCATACGTAATAGCATTCCAGTCTTCCATGTCACGTCTTGTCTTACCGCCTTGCTGATGGTAAGAATATGCTGTTGGAAAAAGACATTCTTGGTGGGGCAGAAATTGATCTTCTAAAACTGGTGGAAACTTCCTGCTCTCTCCTACAACTGATACTTGCAGGATGATTTTTAGGGGACTCACAAGCACTGAAGCAGGTGCCTTGATGCCAAATGGAATGATGCCAGAAGCTCATCTACTCTGCAAGTCAAATAACACAGTCTACAAATAACATAGCTACAGTGGCCCTCTCCTATGCATGGAAGACTTACATCCATGGGTTTATCGTACATCAGATACAGCAATTTGTTCATTTTCTCTTTGATGGATGGCAATACACGTATTGTTGGTGGGACCCAAAAGTAAGGACACCAGATTATCATAACTACGACTAACAATTTACTCTCTCTCAGTTCCTACTGACTCTGCTTGTCAGGAATAACCCATCCGTGACCTTTCAACATGTAGTAATAAATTGGGACACTCAGCACTGCTCCAAACTCGCTGTTCACCAAGCAACTGCATTACAAATATAGTACCGTTTCCCCGAAAATAAGACCTAACCTGAAAATAATCCCTAGTATGATTTTTCAGGATGCTCGTAATATAAGCCCTCCCCCCAAAATAAGCCCTAGTTAAGTGAATAGACAAATATCCTTCTTGAGAAAAGTGGGCTTTTAGTGTCTGTCCTGGTGGGACTCAACTTCATTGATAGAGAACTTGTCAGGACACAAGATACGAAAGCTTGTCCCACTGAGTTCAATTGGCCGAAGTGTATTTCATTGGTTGTTTATTTATTATTTACAGTTTCATCTCATCCAATGAGCTCAAGGTGGCAGACAGGACTCTCCACCTCCTCACTCTTCTTCACCAAGGTACACCAAGCACAGAGACAGACAGACTGGCCAGGCCAAGGTGCATTTGGTGTCTTGAAGACTAAATCCAACCCACTTGAAATCTAAATGCCAAGTGTAATCTCAAACTCTACACCCCACCCCTCCACACACATCATCCTTCCGTTCTCTCCTCCTTCTCTCTCTTACTTCTCTTCTCTCTATCTCTCACACGCATCATGGAATGTCTCTCTCTCTTATCTGGATATTGTCATTTTACTGTCTTGAACTTCTTAAAAACAAGCCATCTCACTAGGGAGGAAATCAGTCAGCATCAGGCCTAGTGGGGAAACCCTGCACTTGCTCAATGTCTGTGGCTTTTACACAGTTCCAGATGTTCCACACATTAATAATGCACTAACTCAAACCCTCTTTTTGAAACTTTAGAATGTGCAAATTGCATTAAAACCTCTTTGCCCTCATTAATGGTATTGTTACAATCCCAGTCTTCTGGAAAATGTTTTTTCCCCTCTTTTTTTCTCTTTTTTGGCATTTGTTTAAACTTTGTGATGTTGCCATTGACTCACTTTAACAGCCAGTGCTCAAAATCTTAATGCTTTTAAGCCTGGACTGAACAGACTACCTTCTCTCTCTCTCTCTCTCTCTCTCTGGATAAATTTATTGATCTTAATTCATAAAACTCTTCTCCCTCCCGTTACTTTCCTGATCACAACTCTCTCCCCGCCCCCCCCCCATTATAATTTGTTCACCCAAGTATTTAGCAAACTCTCACTGCTCAGATTGATGGTTTTGCAAGGTAAACCAAGGACCCCTTGAATCCTGAAAGGGGTTTTGGAAGAGACTTTATAAAAGCAACTTTAAAAACAAGAATTAGGAGTTGGTGCCTCTTCAGTGTGTTTGCCAAGGCATCCCTGTGCATTTCAGTAGCTCTGCAATGTTTCTAATGTATTCATACAAACGCTAGTAAAAGATTCAGTCTCCATTTGACAAGTGCTAGATACTCCTAATGGTTAAACCTTATTCTTGGTTGGGATGGCCCAGCTGTAGCAGACTGATGCTGCATGTATATTTATTTATTTATTACTCTATATAGCTGCCCAATAATAGGAAGTTCTCTGGGCGGAAACAAAATGAGGCAGCAGAACAGTGAGACAAACATGGATGCAATAGGAGAAAAGGATTTTTAAAACTGAAGACCTAGTTTAAAAAGCATTGAATGACACCAGAGAACATTAGTATTTTCCGAAGGCCAACTGAAGTGTTTAATACTTGAGCAAGGCAGTAGACTACAATTTGAAACTGAGGGAGTGCATTGCATTGTGGGGTGGCATATAAGTTAAATAAATAAATATCACATGGTATATAAGTTGAATAGTTGAATGAATGAGTGAATGGATGGATGGATGGATAGATGGATATCCCATGGTATGTAAGTTGAGTGAATGAATGAATGAAATTTCTGTGATATTTTAAAGGGGTAGGAAAAGACACAGAATTGAAGAAAATGAGAGGGAAGAAAGGACTGTGTGTTTTTGCTTGTGTGTGTGTGTGTGTGTGTTTGTTTATAAGAGGTGAAAAGTAGGCTTTCCCCCCCGACCACCACCGCCAGGAACTTAGCAGCAGATGCAAAAAGATATCTTCAGGAAATGTTTACATAAAAACCACACTATGAAAAAGTTAATTTTGGCATCTTACAAGGAGACTCGTTTCCATCCTAGTGGAAAACTCACGACGGGCCCAAGAATGTAGTTGAGAAAATGCACTTTCTCCAAATTAAGATTTGCAGTGGTTGGAGGTACAAAGCAAGACTCTCTCTCTCTCTCTCTCTTTTGAAAGCTGTGCAAAATGTCTGGACCTAGGAGACCTCTTCTCTTCACGTCTCCCAGCCGCCTGTTTCACTATTACTTCCCTGAGCCTAATACAGCAATAGGCTGGAATACCTATCCTGTTCGCTTGAGAATGTAACAGAAAAGGTATTCTTGGTGGGAGGGTCTTGGAATTCTCTTCCCCAGGAGACTCTCCAAAGTCTGGGCTGGTGCAAGATCCAAAGTGCTGCAAGATGTTTGATGACTTCTTCCTTTTTTTAAAATTAAATCTGAGCTGGCTTTCAGCAGCCAAGGAGGATAAGGCAGGATGAAACGCAATAATGTTCATATTATAACCCAAAACAAGCACACAACTTTTCAGAAGTGCTACAACCCAGGAGAGAACAGCCGTAATGATGTCCCGCCTCTGGCACAATGGGAACAGGAAGGAACGAAGAGATCGGTCCCAGCCTCCCCAAGGGCTCAGCACCAATTAGCCCCAAGGGCTTCATCAACCCATGAAGACAGGACGGACCCCCTCACATGCTCCCCACTGCTGTTAATGGGAGCCATAAGCTCAAGGATCCGTGGATCGTTACTTGCAATGACCTCACAGAATCTCTGTCATCTTGCCTGTTTTCTAGCTCTCCCTTCCAAGGCTTGCGGAAACACCCTGGCTCAAATTTAGATGTAGATTTTGGGCACATATCTTGATATGCAGAGAAGCGTAGGTGGGGGTGGATAAAGTAATTTAATGGGTCCTGTGATTATTGCTCCATTACCGCCCCTTTATTCTATTTATTTATTCCCATTGCCCAAGGATGCCTGAATGTGTCCACAGTCGTCACACTGAGGAGGCTCCTTTCTTGTAACTGATAATGTTTACTGAAGACAGTATTTCAGATTAATGTATCTGTCTGCATCATTAAAAAAAAAAACTGGCCCCATCTTCTCTTATACCAGTAACAAAAGCCATATTTAGCTTAGTGAGATCAGTGCAAAACAGAGCCATGAGATCAGTGCAATTTAAGTATTAAACTGGCAGTGTTCTTAAAGAAGAAGTTAACGTTTATTGGTTTTTTTTCTTTTCCCTGAACCTTGCAAAAAAAAAAAAAATTAATTGTATAGTAATTTTATGAGATGTAGTTCATTTACTTTGATGAAGTTTTTATTTAAAAAAAACCCAATTTTGCTGATTTCGGAAAGAAGTTCAAGCAGATCATATGAGAAAGCGGGTGTACCTTTTCTAAGACCCAAGATGCAACGGTATATGGCTGCATCCAACACTATCAGAACTGGGGCTTTCTCCTTGCTCCCCTGCAACACTGTGTGGTGCCAAAAACCAGATCCAGAGGTTTTCTTAATCCTTCAGGCAGGTTTTCAGGGTGCACGGGTGGCTGCAGGGAAAGAGGAAGGATCAGCAATTCCAGGGGAAGCAGCAGGATCCAGGAGATACACCACCGAATCTGGGCCTAAGTGTTTTACTGAAATTTGAATGCTGTGCTTCCTTCTATTCCCCCTCTGACAAAAGACATTTCAAATTATTGTTTTCTAATTCCTAACTTCCAAATACTGGAAATATGTATATGACCATAATTAAAAGTGTGTGTTTGTGTGTAAATAACATTTTGAAAAAGCTATCTTGTTGGCAATAGCTCCCAGAGTTTTCTAGTAAGCATAGCAACAGGCCACACTGGAAAATACTGGGAAATGTAATAAAAAAAAACCCCACACTGAAACAGATCAAAGAGGGAGATCACACGGGAACAGATCAAATATTCATTCGATAGCTCTACTGTAGGGGGAAACAAATAGAAGATTTAGCTCTTAATGCTCATGAGGCATCTCTTCCTAATTTAAATCCTCAAACCTGTTTTAAAGAGCTGCTGAATGTTGCACAAACATATGGGGGTGTGGGGTTCTGAACCTGTCCCACCCCCGCAAGCTCCTTGTCATGACTACTCCCCTTTGCTCAAGATTCCCTCTTGAACCCCACCGTGTCATGTGGGGTATTACACTGGAGTGTAATGGATTTCCTCACACTTGGGGCCAGACAGAGATTGTAGGGTCTTTTCACGTTCTCAAGCTAAATTCTAGACTAAATTCTACTAAATTCACCCATCATGGAAGTACTGGGAAGGGAAAACAATCGGGATGATCAGTTTGTAATAAAAAAAGGGGTTGCAAAAGCTAGCACGAGGTACATCCTAATAATCCCATGTCTTTTAAAACAGCAACGCCTCGTCATGTCTAGTCCCCTTTGCTCACGATTTCCTCCTGAACCCCACAGTGGCAATCTGGCGCCGTCTTTGACGTGACACAACAAATTGTTAGCTAGGAAATAAAGTTGGCACTCTCTTTCCCATGCACATAAGATAAGGCAGAGAAATGCTTTCTGCCTCATTCAGTCTGTTTTGGATTTGGCCCAAATCAAGATTCAAGCAGGAACGATGATAATCAAGAACGGCTTGAGAATCCCTGAATGACAGAAAGAATATGAATAACATCTAAAGACTCTGCCACATCACGACCATCCGCCGAGGAAAGTTCAGATCTCTAAGTAGGATGGATCATCCCTGAAAGTTTATAAGAGCGTTTCTCCTCACTGGGTTGCTTTGACTTTGATATGACACATATTGAATGAATCATTCCAAGATCCAGACACCAGGCAGGATGCATTTAAATGCCGACCAGTTGGCGACACGCATCCTAATGATCCTTATCTTAATCTTCTTTAAAAGCACCTTCACCTCCTAAGCGATCTTTTTACTTTTCTTTATAGGGTACGCTTGCCAAGGGAGCTACTGATTTTACCAGAAGTGTTTTTATTGCTAACATCAGTCCTACCTACACACCCCACTCACTATAATGGATTCGACCTTCTGAATCTCTATCTTACCACAAATGCTCAAATAGGGGGAAATTAATGTTCATATCCAGAACAGAACAGGCTGTTTTAAAGGATGTTTGAGGTAAAGTGTTATTAAAAAGGTGTTCTATGGTGTGGCGTAATTTAAATGGGGAAAGGTACCATCTGTGGTTGCCCTTTTGTACGTGAATGGGGAGGGAGAGAAATATGTGCATTTGTAAAAATGTGAAAGCACTATTTCAAGACACATTATTTATTGCTATTGCCATAACGAATGGGATTTCCTCGCACTTGGGGCCAGACAGAGATTGTACGGTCTTTTCGTGTTCTCCAGCTAAATTCTAGACATGGGTGAATTCTGGAAATGCATATTACTGAGCTAGTGTCGCAAAGCCAGATGACCGAGAAAGAAACAGTCTGTTCACCACACAAGAGCAGAAGGAGAAGAATCAGGTATTAACCGTGGAGGCCTCTTACCTCCTCCCAACTGGGAACTGTGTTGTATAATACTATTCCCTTCTGTGCCTAAAGCAGAAACTGAGGCCTGAGGGCCCACCTGCCATGACAAGTCAGGACACTCAGACCCCACGTTCTAGGTCTGACGATATCCGGCTAGTTAACAGACACCCATGCTAAGCACTTTAGACCATATAGTCTGCAAGGGTCTCATTTGTCCATAAAGGTAAGGTAAGGTCAAGCTTACAAAACAACTCACTAAAAACTGCAAGTAATTCTGTTGCTCTTGTTACCTTCAAATCCTTTCTACCCCCCTTCTCAGCTAAGGTCAGAATCTGAGGTTCTGCTCGTGGCCTTACCAACAGGTCAGATCCGAAGAGTAGGCCTTTGTGGTGGGCAGTGGCACAGGGATTATGGGGCAGTCTTCCTTTTGAGATCTGCCAGGCCCCATTTCTGAATGTATTTATTTATTTAAAATATTTATATTTATATATAACAAACAACTATCTTTGTTACAGGATGCCTTTGGCTCGTAAGGCTTGGTGCCCTTTTGCTGTGCTTAGCCTTCGGGTTTGTGTAACAATGTTTGTAACTGTTCTACGATGTCATTGTCTATGTTTTCTTAAAATTGCCTTCTTGGTTTGTTTGTTTTTAAACTTGCTATGTGTGCTTCCTCTATATGCAAAATAACAACACACCTAGTCTAATCCAGCCCGTGCGCTGATATATCACAGTAGCAGGTTCAATAGGCAGAAACTTTCCCATAACTCCCTACCATAGTTGTCTGGAGACAATCCCGACCCACAATAGGACATAACCAGCACAGCAATGATTACTTAAGGACTACGTATGCTAGGATGGGACCCTCTTCACTCAATGAATTTTGGGACAGTTTGTAAAAGCTGCTTCTTATCCTCACAATCCCTCCACAAAAGGGATTAGTGGTCAATAGTGGCCAGTCCACCATTAGTTGGGAGCTTTGAGGCAGAAGAGTGACCTGAGCTCAGATCTCGAGCAGAATAGCCCCGTGGGGCTGGAAGAGGTGAACCAGGGGTGAATAGACTCCTCCTTGCAGAACGGTTGACTGCACTAGATGTTAGACAATATTTCTGAGATACGTTTAAGAGAAAGCTGCCGAACAGGTGGCACAACAAAGCCGGCACAAACGCTGACACTCCAAGCACAACGCAAGAACATACCACTCTTCCAGACCACTGATTTCAAAGGGAGGAAAATAAACTACAGCAGGAATACAGGCAAGAGTCAGTTCCTGCCTTTCCCCCATCCTTCCAGACGCATGTTGAGGGAAGAAGAGGGACTCTCTAGATCCAAAGCCCTTCCCCGGCATGTCCTGAGAGGTTTTTTGGAAGAAACTTGCTTTTGGATATGTTTAGAAAGAGAAAGCCGACGAACAGGTGGCCTCACAGAGATGACCCAACATGCAGGCTCCAAATGCAGTTCTTTCTGAGATGGGCTTTGAGTCACAAAGTGCTCGGTACAATTATCATCTGTGTTGAGAAGCCAACCCCAGGAGGAGCGGTATGTTGCTTTAGACCTCTTGGCAGCCTTTGATCCCACAGCTCTGGAGGAGTTCCTGATGCACCCATGGGCCCTCGTAGGCATAAGCGGGAGTGGCACTTGAGTGGCTCTTTTCCCCCTCTTCGCTTGCAGGGGGAGGTGCCGTGGAATTACTCAAGACCTGGCCCAGAGACGTTCTCTCTGGTGGATGGAACAAGATTTCTTAGCTGTCACTTTGCCTCTTGGTCCAATAATGGCTCAAATTGACTTTGAAAGTTGTAAGGGGAGGGGGAGGCACAGGAAGGGGAAAAGACCCGGAGAGGCAGTAAGAAAACCGAATGTTGATTTTGTTCCATGCAAGGGAAAAAGAATATCTGCATAGCAATACCAGCGTACATCGCTGGGAGAAAATTAGCAAGGAGCTGTTGCCTGTCAGCAAAAAGACACCTCTCAGCCACATACAGCAATCACTTAAGAGTTGTGTTACTACACAGAAGGTGCAGAAATGCCACACGATGGCAACTTGGTATTGATGTGGGCACCACCTACTTGGCGGCCCAGCCCATAAGTGCAAAATAGGTATTTTGACTCCCCTCGTTACAACAACATCCATGGTGACTAGTCTGTTTGTGGGTACAATCCAAAGAGCTGGTTATCACCCATAAAGATCTATATATGCTCCCAGGCACTTATTCTCATTAAAAACAAAACAAAACAAAAAAGCTTTGAAACAGAGAGAGAAGGGCTGTTGCTGGGCACCACCCACTGGCACCTACAGAAGGGTGCACATGCTTCCAGGTGCACCCACACAATATTTAGATGACATTTATGCACAGTCCAGACAGGCCTTGAAGGACGCCTCTTGATTTCTATGGCACCAATTATTTGAATCGCAGGGCTATCAAAGTTGGAGAATGAGGAACAATTTAAATCTCTTTTTTTATTGTTGCTGTTGTTGTTATCATTACTGCTGTTATACAGAGATGGGAACAGATTGTTCTTTAAATCACAATTCCCAGAGTTTTCCAGGGGCTATGTTGTTGGAGAAGTCCAAGAATTGTAAAAACAACAACCCAAAAAACCCTTATTTTTCCATCTCTGTTGTTGTTGATACTTCATCCTAGAAATTTAAACTGATTTGTATGAACGAAAACACACACACACAAACAAACAAATCAATCCAGAGGTATAAGGTCAATGCAAGTTACTTGGTCAGGTGTGCTACTCTTAAAAGTCAAGTCTGCGCCCACGGATTTGAAACCTTTCAGCGCAGTCCGCAGGATCCTTGTCTTTTCTCCCATTTCTTGATTCTACAGTCCAATGTGGTCACCTAATGGTCATTTTCTGCAACTGCAAGGGCCTTTTACGACAGTTTTCCCGGGAGAGCAAGTAAAAGTAAGACAAGTCATTGCCTGACATGAGGAAGACTAGAGCAGAATAATATGAAAACCATGCGGGACTCTTGACTTCCTCTTTTATGAATTTCCATAAAGTCTGGAAAACACTTTTATACCCCTTCTCTTCTAGAATTATACAAAAGAGGAACATGGCCACAAACCGGCGAGCGCAGGGAAAATTGTTGTCCACTAACCCAGTGGTTCCCAACCTTGGGTCACCAGATGTTCTTGGACTACAATTCCCAGAAATCCTGGCCAGCACTGCGAGGGGTGAAAGCTTCCGGGAGTTGTAGTCCAAGAACATCTGGGTGACCCCAAGGTTGGGAACCACTGCCCTAAGCCATTTCTTTCTGCTCTGCCACAGGGATAAACCAAACTGCAATCAAGTCAAAGGGTTGTATCCTGGATGTTCTGACCTGGTTGACTGATAATGTGCTTTGCTTCTACGTAGATCTGGTGGAACCAAAGGGGATTTGGAATCATTAAGAAAAAGGCCTTGAATATCGCCAAGCCCTTCCCACCAGAAGAACTATGTGATATGCCAGTTATGAAACAGCTTGGCAGAATTAATTCTTACAACTTGAGAGAATCATGACAGTATTCTTTGAGATTTACATGTGTGGGTCCAGGTGTTATTGGTCTGCCATCCCCATGAGTCCCAGCCAGACAGGCTAACTGCTAGGGAAGATGGGAGGTGCCCCTCAACAGTCTCTGGGAGACCCTTATGTTCTTCATTTCAGGCTTTAATTCTTCCTCGGAAGAAAGCAAAAGAGCTGCATGCTCTCGGAAAAGCCCAAACCTAATAGCACTCAATCAATACCAAATGTCAGACACAGTTATCAGGTAATGAATGACCTTTATTCCTTTTAGAGCACCAATGTTATACATGGTGCTTAGATTTTAAAATGTTATCCCTGTAAACTGACAATTCTCAAATTTGAGGAATTTCCTTACAACATAAGTGGCTGGACTCCCCCAGTATTTTTTTTTTTTTTTTAAGAAAAAGCAGAGATGGCTGCTGGCATTTAGCTGTTGAAACAGCTCTCCCTTCAAAGTCTAAGAATAAAGGTGGGTCAATAGAAAGGAGAGCGAGTCAGAGGGTTAAATTAGGACTCAGGAGACCTGGGTTCAAATTCCCACCTTGGCCATGAAACTCACCATGTGACCAAGGGCCAAATTCTTAGAAAACAAGTTGCCCATTTTCTAACAGAGTTATAAAAGACCAACTACCAAAAAAAGACAGCAAATATGTTCAGCAGGAGAGCAAACACGCTGGGGCAGAGGATCTCGGGTTCAATCACAGGCATCTCTAGTCGCTTTGGAAAGAAGTCTCTGTCTAAGAATCTGGAAAGTTGCTATTAGAAACAGCAGATAAAACTAGGCTAAATGGACCCACAGTCTAATGCAGTATAAAGGAAAGTTTGTATGTTTCACGCATATGACTTGGCCTTTATGAGGGCTGTTTTTTAAACTAGGGTTGTGCTCTAAATAAATGGTAAGCACACATTTCAAACAACCACCCCCAAACCTGCTTTGTGTTAAAGTGATATTGGCCTTAATAGAAGTGTGTGGAACCTCACAGAGTAAAATGCTGTGACATCAGAATAGCCCTGAAAATCAATAAAGAATAATCGACTTGACTCTGAAGCAATTAAGTCTACATAGACAGATCTCGGACAAGTGGGCCATAATATCTTTGATCCACAGGAATGTGGGGCACCCCACCATCAAGAATAAACCAACCAACCTCTGAAGAGCTTGAGATGGAACAGAAGAAGACCTTCGGTGAACATTTCTTTACCTTGTAAGATGGCAAAAAGCACAACACCCCTTGGCCGATGGTCTGACAAACCGAAAGCAAAAGCTCGCCCACTTCATCCTGGAATTCATAGGTTTCTGTGTGCTGGAAGGTCGCACATAATGACCTGCCTTTAGGGCCGGCTCCGACAGTACCAACCCATACCTGTTGGGAAAACATTCATCTGCTGACATTGGTAATCCAATCTATCCAAGAACACAATGGCAGGAAAGAAGAGAAGGGCAAAGATGGTGGAGGGAGGGTTAGGGAATTAAGACAAAACTAATATGGTAAAATGGATTACCAGACTTTTTATTTTAAAATAAAGAATTAAATCACGGTATTTCTGATGCATGGCAGCTTCACGAACAGCTAGGCATGTGCTCACCTGGGGCAAGCAGCTAGGCTGTCGGACTCATTACTAAAATTGGTGGTGGAAGAAGAGCGATTAGTGTTTTTACTCACTGATATGCCATCACAGGCCCATATCAGAAGTATGAGTTCCACAAATGCACTGGGATTTATATCTCTCATGATTTAGCTATTTTTTTGTTGTCGTCTTTTCTCTTTACATAATGATTATAAGAGTTTGAAAAATTAAAATTAAAATGTAAACATGTCTATTTCCTGAATATATTATTTTCTTACACACAAAAAGATTACACTTTTATCACCTTCCTTGTGCTCATAGTATAGATACGCTGTATAAATTTATCCCCAGAAAACATAGATATTCCACCTCTATAGCTTACCTACAACTGATCTAAATTTGGTGCCATATGAGAAAAACATACCTGTGATTTCCTTATGACATGGTTGGCTTCAAGCTGAATGGAAAACTTTACACCAAGCTCAGAAGAAAAAGAGTCCATGGGGGAAAGCGTTCCAGAAGTCAAGACAATTGATCTGACATGGCCACTCAAGTCGGAGAAGGCCTAGAGAGAAAGGTTATTGACAAAATTCACATTCTAGTTTCCCTTAATTGTTTATATTAATCCTGCACTCAGTTACCTAAGTGTTGTTCCTTAGACAGGAAAAATGGCACCACAGGGAGGTAACAGCAAGACTGGGGAGATCCCAAGGGTTTACACATGTACCTTCTTTTTAAATATATATATATATATTTGAAAATAATTGCCTGAAGGATAGAGACACAAAAAGGACTGAACATGCTCCGTGTCAACAGGATGTTGACTGAACATAGGACCAGCAATGCTTTACTTACAAAGAGCATGAGATAAAATGAGTGGCAAATGCCTCCACAGACCTAATATCTACTGAACATCTGCCTGTTACACAGCTGTTGAAGACACACAAGAAACCTTCAAAGATGGAAGGAGAAAAGATGAGAGCCCTGGCATTAGGCAAACAAGTCTGAGAGCAAAACCAGAGAGGGCGTCCCTGTTTATCCATGTTGTAGTATCAAGAACAGTCAGAGGCCCAAACTGAATCAAGGCCATGGTTAAGGAAGGGGACACAAACGTTTCCCTCCATGCCATTCCTGTGATGTCACCTTCCCCAAATGAGGAACAGGTAGGTTCCTGTATTTTATATGTCTTTTTTTTTTTCACCAGGGAGGTAGTGTGGTGGTAATCAATTAAATTCTGCTGCCACAGACACCTGGATTTTGATCCAGTACCCACATACAGCTGTTTTTAAGGCTAAAAAGAGAATTCACGAGAGCTAAGCATGGATCTCACAATGCTGGATTGACATAATAGGGAAGCAAACATGGTTTGGTGCAGAGGACTTGTTTTTTGAACAGAAGATTCCCGGATGGATCTCTGGCATCTCCAGTTAAAAATCATGTGGCACCAGGTAATAAAAAAGCTTTTTTCTCTTTCTCCTTCTCTGGCAGATAGCAAAAGCATCATTGCTTGCAACAGCAGACAAGCCTCCTACATTCCAGATGCCCTAAGATTGTCAGTATACGCAGCTGTTATTCTGACACAAGTGGCTTACCACAGTGGGATTCAAACACCAGAAGTTCAGCGTATGGACAGCTGTTTTGTGCCGCACTCTTTTCTTAGATCGGGCAAAGAAACCTTTCTCATCTGGAGTATCGATTGGATTTTCATTGGTCCAAGCGTATGTTTGCTGCAGAGCGACTCTGTAATCATCAGCAAACCTAAATCGAACAAACACACAAAGGCTTCAGTCAAATAAAGCATAAAACTTTAATATGCAAATATAATAGGGACATGAAAAAAAATCTCACTCAATTGCTCTTTCTCAAAAGCACAGGTGGCCTTGAGACACTGAAGCAGTCCGCTAGGTTTCCGCTAACCTCAACAAGATTGCTTTAATGCAATAATGGGGGAAAAAATAGTGCTTTCCCTCCCTCACATTTTCTGCAATTTCGTAAAATGTCTCTTGGCATAACGAGTGTCTTTTCCCTTTGCAAAGCAACTGAATGAGGATCAGCTGACTGAGTAAAAGACACAAACAACCCATTCAAGGCTTCTGGTTCTTATAAGCCCAGACAACAAGGCAACCGCTAGAGTTTGCAAAAATCATTGCAATAAATGTGAAAACTCTCACTAAACCCAACAGAAAACATCTTACTATTGTGGAAACAAGGGGGGAAGCTGGATAGTCCCCCCACCCCCAAGAATCAAGCACGTGATGATTTACAACCCTGGTAAAAGTAACAACTCAGGTGAAAAGGATTGCATTCATAGTTTCACTGACCTGTGGTTTTCTTTAAAAAGATACTGTAGGACCATGAATAGGCCTTTAAGGACAATCTGAGTTGGAGGGCTAATCACTGGAACAGAAACGAGTTGTTCTCCTCCATGGAAAAGTGTTACTTTTTCTTCCTTTTCAAGCACAGCTGCAAGATGTTTCTATAGAACGCAGAAGAAATGAGCTAGGAAACAAACAATAAACTAATCCAAGCCTCACACAATTAGATAGACGTACGAGTGCTCTCCCTGGCATTTTTGCAATTAAAATGGTCTCAACTGCAGAAAGCTGAGCTAGAACCCACGGCTTCGGAACGTTATTATTTTTAACAACAAATCCCAGAATCCTCCAGCCAGCATGGCCAGAGACACAAAAATCTCACAAGCTGGCCAAACTGATGCTGAAGCCTCACAACCAACACCAACACCTTGCCATATGGATTAGGAAAATACTACCCAAAGAACTATGCATAGTCTGTCCACAGTTCTCAGAGAAACTGAATAATGAATCTGGTTCCCAGGTTTGTTGCTCTCTTAACAAGCCACGATCAAGAACAAGAGGAACAAGCAAAGGATCCTGGTTTGGTTACCAAATAACCACGGTTGGAGGAATCCTGGTTTGTTTCTCCATTTCTCCTGGTAGAAGAAGCCCAGCAGGAGTGTTTAATTAGGCAGCGGGTACTAGAACATTTCTCCAATTTGAGTAAGTTATGTCAAAACTGGTCCATCATGTAAACTTTTATATAAATATATAGGATTGTTATTTGATTCAGCGAACTCCATTGTATTATTTTTGGCATGGTATTTCTAATAATTATAGCTTGATATTGATTTTTTAAAAATCATTAGAAATTCTTACCTGTAAGATGGGGAAAGTCGCATCTGTTATTCCCATCGTATGGAAGAATGTCACCATCTGCCTTCCATTCCATACTTTATTAGCAGTCTCATAACCTCTCTCTACCAGCTGATCACAGGTTTCTTGTAACCAGCTGTAAATAAACAAATACCCAAGGAAGCAGGAATCCAAAGTTCAGTAAACACACATTTTTACTTCATTTCAGGAATGGCAAAATCAGTCAACTGCTCTTATGTACACAGTTGGAAACAATTAGTAAAGCATGGTTGTCTTTGTGGTAAGCCCCTGCCCAAGGAAATCTGACTGCAGTCATCACAGTCATTCCGAACTGCTTTTCTATTTCATCTCATTTTGTCCCTTTGTTTTTTACTTCTTTCTGCGTATCATTTTTAAAAAAATTTGCAGCGTTGCGTGTGATCTATATGCTGGCCTTTAAAAATTATTGTGCTGTCAATTTTTAATATTTTAATTGTAAGCCATATTTGGCAATTTGCATGAGCTGGAAAAGCAAAACATACTATTTTAAAATTAAGAATTATTTGCAATATTTTAGGAGCAGATGAGCCCCGAAGTAGTATTCCACTGCATTGCAACAGGTGTTATTAGACCTAAACAATTGCTGAGTGATGTTTACTAAGGATCTGTTTTCAAAAAATGCAAAAACCCATCCTGGATAAGGATAAAGCTTTGCTATATAATCTTCCTAACTTGTTCTTTGCACAAAAAGTACCCTGAAAAAATCATGTCAATTGTGTATCACCTTCATTCTAAATGCAGATACGTATGGCTTCACAACAGATACACAGAAAACTTCCACTTAATGGCTAGGATTTCATGTAGTGTTTGCCTAAATGTTTGCCCTTCCAAAGGGGACTTTCAGCATGTGTCTCCCAAAGCAAAGTGGTTTTGAGACTAAGGATGCTTTCAAAAGCAGTGGGCAGTATGGAAGGAGAATGCTAACTGCTCAAAGAAAAAGGTTTTAAAATATTGTTATGCTACCTGTAGGGACGTGGTGGCGCTGCGGGTTAAACCGCAGAAGCCTCTGTGCTGTAAGGTCTATAGATCTGCAGCTGTAAGATCGAATCCACGCGACGGAGTGAGCGCCCGTCGCTTGTCCCAGCTCCCGCCAACCTAGCGGTTCGAAAGCATGCAAATGCGAGTAGATAAATAGGGACCACCTCGGTGGGAAGGTAACAGCGTTCCGTGTCTAAGTCGCACTGGCCATGTGACCACGGAAGATTGTCTTCGGGCAAACGCTGGCTCTATGGCTTGGAAACGGGGATGAGCACCGCCCCCTAGAGTCGAACACGACTGGACAAATTGTCAAGGGGAACCTTTACCTTTACCTTATGCTACCTGTAATAGTTCTTTAGCACCATATGCAAGTTTTGAAGAAGAGGAGGGCAGACGTTCTTCAGTAAGGGTGCATGTATCACAGAAATAATCAAATTGGGGTTTAGGATTTTCATAACAAAGTTTGACTTACTAATGGAATTATAATAGGGAGGGGTTGTGTGTTTATTCCTAACAATACTACTTGGGCATCCACTGTATTCCAACGTGGGTGCATAGATAACATAGGGCTCTCTACAACATCAGAGGCTAGCGGGCTGCTTTAGCAGGTGAAAAAGATTGTCCGGACAAGGAGCTTTGACTCTAAGAGACCCCCTAAACAGGGAAAAAGGCGAGAAAGAAATTAAACGAATGAATGAAAAAAAAATGAATGAAGGACTGTAATTTTTAATGTCCTTAAAACTTGCCATAAATGATAAATACAATGGCAGAATGCCTATTAACATGTGTGTCTTCCTCAATTTTTCTTTAAACAGTTTGTATCTATCAAGGAAGGAATCACAGCCTGTGATACAGTGATTGCTGGGAAATAAGGCTGAGAACCACTTGGCGAATGAGAGTCAACTAAGGGCGGAATTATGAAACACCAAACAGTTTTAGAGATACAAAAGGCCATATGTGCAAAAGCTTACAAAATATGTTAAACAGCACTCTTATAAAACTGGATTTCTAAACTGGAGATCTGTCATATTATTTCCAACATGTTCTTAATCGTTGGGTCATTTTCTCTCTCTTCTTCTGCTTTCCGCTTCCTGCTTTCCCTACTGTTGTCAGACTTGACAGGAAGATCAACCTGAGTTTTTCTGATAAGGTTAAAAGGCTTGGAGGCATTCAAACTCTTCAACAACGTTCCTTTCCCATGTTGCAAAACATATATTTCCCCCCCTAAAAGAACCACCATGGAAGATTTTTCCACCAGAGAGCGGGAAAATGTCCCCTCGTTTTCAATCACAGGAGAACCATGAACATTCACAGTACGGAAAAGATGACAAGAAAGCATACTGAACGCGCACAACTAACAGAAACAAGTGGCTGCCGATTTTGGGGGTTCTGATACAAAAACAGTGGTTTTCTGTACCTCATTTCTTAGGAGTTTTGCAAACTAGTTTGGATAGCCATGATGAGGTCTAGTCTCTTGTAGGTGAAGCACTTTTTTTTTCTGCTCCTGAAAACTTTGGAGTTTGCCTCCAAAGTTTTCAGGATGTTAGTAAACATCACTCAGCAATGGAGTTTGCCTAAGCCTACCAACATCTTTCTGTTATGCATGAGAAGCTACCCTTTTGAACATATAGAGACCAGCACTCAGAAAAAATTAAATTGCTATTCATTTTTATCTGCCTGTTCCACTTTTATCTTCCTGTTATCATCCAAATGGGCTGGACTGCAAGACCCACCCTTCTCAAGCAGGACAGTCATTGGGAGCAAAGCTCATTAAACTCTTGCTCACGCACTGTGGCTTAAGCCTTGAAAATGTTAAGTGTTTCTACCACGTCCCAGAATCCCCAGCATCATGGCCACTGCCTGTGGGCTTTGGAGGGGTCTGGCCCTGCTGGCGGTGAATTTCTGGGAATTCTAGTGGGAAGAAGAAAAAAAAAGCACTCCTCTCTTGTTAAATCCTGACCACCTCTTCTGGCGGTCTTCAAGAGTCACCATAATAGAATCACAACCAGAAAAATCATCATCGCAGTTCATTTTGACAGGAGGATGGAGCGACCACCTGTCAAAGCAAAAGTTTTCTCTTACTTTGTCAGACTGTAGCAGACGGCACGCAAGGGCTTGTGGTCCTTCTGCCTGATGTTGTTGTTCACCATCGTGTCCAGCTCTTCTCGAGCCAGACTGAGCTGTGCCTCTGTCACACTGCAACTGGCGGACTCCCGTGCGCAGTCCTCAATGTTATGAGCTTCGTCTAAAATGACCACCTGACCTTTCAGATCGATTTCCATCTGTAAATGAAATAAAATTCCACTAGGATTTCTAATTAATTAATTAATGCTTCTTACTTTCCTTAACAAACCATACAAAAATGACATGCAGAAACCCCTGCCTGCAAGTAGACTTACACTCTCTCTTATCTGTGGGTCCAAGAGATAGTTGTAAGGGCAAAATATGATCTCTGCCTCTGCCATAAGAGACCGAGCTGCAAAATACGGACAGGCACGTAATTTCTTTCCCAGGCGCACAAGGTCTTCTATGTCCCAAGCTTGGTTCTTCTTATGGGCAGACGGAAAGAGGTGAGGTTCGCTCAGCTTATGGACTCCATGGTAGTAAGAACAAGTTACACCCTGGAAGCAAATTGCGTAACAAAATCACAATTCAAACATACACCACCATGAGCCATGTTGGACTCTCAACATAGATACAATTTTAATAAATGGCATTTTGGGAAGACAAGTGAAATCCAATACACGGGCCCAGTAGAAACTTTTTCTAGTTAGTGAGATGAAAAAGCCAGAATCAAACCCCAGTAGTTGCATACTGCTTCCTCTTACTCCATCGGAATCGGGGATTACTTCTTTCTCCCACAGTCACCCTATGTACCCTAAAAATATGCTCTGGAAAGACAGGAAACCTCTCGGAGCAGGTTTTTAGCATCATGTGGTACTGCAGAGGAGGGAAGTTCCAAATCCAGCATATGGAAGTATATCTTCAAATATTGATCCAATTGAGGCTGCTGGTTTGTTCAATAATTCCAGCTAAAAACAGGCCTCAGTTCTCTATATTTGGATGTAACAGAGATGCAATGGTTTGCGTAAAAAGAGGAGTTTCTGAGCTCCATTCTCTAGTGTGTTTAAGACAAACACCATATAGAAGTGTGAGAAAGAGTTTCACAATCTGAAATCACTTCCATGCCTGTAGATAATTCTGTGGAAAAGCAGTTCTCATTAAATTAGCTGCGACATCATAATTTTCTCTCTCTCTCTCTTTTTCAGCTTTTGTTTTCTGTTTCTTGTTGATATCTCCTAATCCAGCAAAGCACTTTCAACCTGTTCTAGTCTTGTTGGATTCCAACTCTGCACATTTATTTCTAAATCGCATTTTGGTACATCCGAGAACGGCTAACGAAGGCAGAACCCATCCCTGAAACAGAATCCTTTGTAAAGTCTGTAAGGCTTCTTCAACACAGAGAGGCTGATAAGGAGGAGAGAAAAATGTGTCCGTGTTAAGCCTTTAATACAACCCAAAGGGGAGGCTTGGCAGATGAAGTGTTATCACACTTTCCTCTCTCTTCACTCACAAACTGTCAGTTATCCGTTTATCAACCAGCTTTTGCAATATGGTCTTGGGGGTGCAACAAGGGCACCTGACGTGACCGTGTTAATTGTCCCTCATTACCACTACAGTTTGCCGGAAGGCCTGGAGGAGGAAAGGCCCAAAGACCTAACACCTTCTTTGCACTTGTCAAGTATCAAAGTCACTTGAAAAGGAGGAGAGAAAGAAAGGAGGGGGGGGTTGTCAACAGGCCGTGAAGCATGGGGGCACATTCCACAGAAGAGACTCAGGCTTAGGAAGGAAAGGGCTACTGCCTTCAAGCTGGACGTACAGCAGAAACAGAAATGCTGGACTAAGACCGAGGTCTAGGTTCAGCCAGGGTTGTTGTGAGGATACGGTCAAAACAAACCAGGTATGTACATGGGGGGGAAAATAGAGAGGGGAAAAAAATGTCAGGATCAGGGAAGGGGAAATCCTTGTTAAATATGGTGTACTAAAATGTAGAGCCAGTGTGGTTGTAATGATTAGGGTGCTGGGCTGTGGTTTGGGAGGACCAGGTTTGAATCCGCCCTGAATTCTCCAGGAACATGATGCCACAATGGCCACTAAGTTGAAAAGGGGCATGCAAAACTTCATGGATGATGATTCTGTCAACAGCCGTAAGTTGTGGTAGAGAAAGTGGGTGTGGTGTATTGGTTAGAGTGCAGAAGAGACATGGTCTAGTAGTCCCATTGAATCATTAGAAGTATGAGCACATGAACCTGGATCTCATAATTCTCTTTTAAGATGATCTACCTCTCAGGTTTGTTGTTACAGAGATAGAGGAGTAAAAAAGATTTTGGAGGGTCTCCTTTTGGGGGTGTGGTGGAAAGGCAGAGTAAAAATGTTTGTATGGTTAGAAATGAGAAAGAAACACAGTCAGTGAACTGGTGTGCAGGAATAATGGATTGAGTGTGTTCCCATATCAGACGGCTGTACTATCCATGATATTGACACAACACTCCATGGTTCCAGTGGGGAAGTCACAAGCTACCTTTTGCCCGTCTTTTGACCCAACCTCTGAATCTATAGAAAAGAAGCCGTTTCCCATTCATCCCTTCTGAAAAACGGAAAGAAAGGAGATAACTCTGTCTCATGTGCAGAGTTACATCGCACCTCTGAACTGTGATCATCTAGTTCTTCAGGAAGACAAGTCTAATTAAAATCAAGTACCTCTCTCTAAACAGACTTCAAACCATCTGAACATTATTCTTAATGCCACTGGGTGTTGTTTTTTTAAAGTGTTTTTTTGTACTGAGGTGTACTCATAGAAGAAATCAAACGTGGATATATCTGACATTTTAAACCAATAGCCCCCTGAACATGCTTACTGAACTCTTATTTTTCAACTCTAGACTTAAATCAATGAAAGGAAACAGATCATTGCCCTTTTTCATATCCCACCCTACCCTCCAAAAAAAAAAGAGAAGAGAGGAAGCAACGACTGTGTTTTTCCTTTTGAGAGAGAGAGAGAGAGAGAAAAAGGGAGAGAGAGAAGGAAATAACTTACATTCTTTGCTTCCAGCAGCTCTACACATTTTTCATTCTTGCTGCCACAACCAGAAACCGTTGGGTGAATACACGTGTGGTCCCTACTAGAAAGAATTGTCATGCGGACTCCAGAATATGCAGTCCTCCGCATTTCTCTTGTGATCTGAGTGATCTGCTTGTGGGTCCGAGTTCCAAAAAATATTTTGGGGATACACGGTTTCCCTCCATTTTCTGTCTTCTTGGCATCACCAGCCTCTCTGACTTTTTCCTCAGCAGCAGAACAGGAACACTGATTGCAGGGGCTGGGAGACGGGACCTGTAAGCACAACAAAACCTCATTAAGAAAATTATCCTACAAGTATTCCTCTAGGATAGTTTCAGTTTATCCACTGCAAACTAGAGAGCAGTTAAAATGTCCATTAAGCATTCAGTTTTAAACAGTTATCACATAAAGTGATCAACAACTACTCTCAGAAATAATGCATTAAAATATCTGTGAATATTTATTATTTAAAATTAAATCTGAAATATATAAACTATTTAATATATATGTATATATTAATTAATTAATTTTAAACATTTATAGCCTGCTCTATATCACAGGATCTCAGGGCCAGTTACAAAGCTGTATAAAAACAATTTTAAAACATAAGATATTTAAAGTAATTTAAAATCAAACAGCAAAAAAAAAAAAAAAAAAAAAAAAAGTAAAACATTCAAGGATTAAAAACATTGCACTAAAAACTATGCAAGCCATGATCTCATTTTGGAAACAAAATTAATTCTCGCTTATCCAGAACTGACAATCAAAGATTCATCATTGCACTATCTTGCTATTTTAATTACCATTTCCAATAAAGATACAGACAAAATTACAAAAATTAAAATACTAGTCATGTTAGCAGAGAAAATAAAAGGGGGAGGGAGGGAGGGAGGGAGAGAAGCATAATATTGTGGCACTTTTAACAAATTTCAGTGAGTTCCTAGTGGATTTTGACAAATGAAAAAAAGGAATTCTGAATTCATTAAGGGCTTGAAGCAATTCTGTTTATTAATGAGTTATCAAGGAGAGATGATATTTTTGGTAAATTCTCCACTTGGAAATGTTTTAAAAAAAAACAAACAAACAAACAGCTCCATGGTGAAGCCCTGCTGCTAAGTAAATGCCTGCCCAAGTATTTTCTTTCATTTGCTCTGAAGTCTCGGCTAACATGTTCTGTAAATTACATTTGCGTTTGTGAGTGGGTTCACAATTTGGGGGTGCTCTTGGAGCCAGTTCTCTCTATGGAGGTGCAAATATCTGCTGTGGCCAGAAGTGCCTTTTATCAACTCTGGCTGATTGCCCAGCTGCATTCCTACCTGGATAAGAAACGCCTCACAACCGTGGTTCATGCATTGGTAATCTCTAAAATAGACTACTGTAATGGTCTCTATGTAGGGCTGCCCTTGAAGTTGGTACAGAAACCTCATCAGGTCCGAAATGCAGCGGCCAGACTGATTACAGGTATCAGCAGATACAAACATTCAAGGTGCTGCTCTTAACCCATAAAGCGCATAATGGCTTAGGATCTTGATCCTTGTCAGAAAGTCTCTCCCATAAAATAGCTACCCATCCCACTCGCTCCCTGCAGTCCTGGAGGCTAAAAATCATGACATCTAAAGAGGCCTAAAGAGCCAAAATCGGGAACCGTGCTTTCTCGTTTGTGGCTCCTTCCCTCTGGAATAAGCTTCCTGCAGAGCTTTGCCAGGTGCCTTCCCTCTCAGTTTTCAGGAAGTTAATTAAAATCAAACTGTGCAAAGCTACATTTTACTAGCATTTTAACTAATTGACCTGGGATCTTCAAATTTGTTATGTTATGTTCCGATCCCCAAATTTATTTCAAATTTGTTTAATTTATTTAAATTCAAGTGTTTTTTTTATTAATTCCGCTAGAGAGAAGTTTCATTGCATTTATTGCCTTTTGTGGGTTTGCTTGTACGACTGTAATTATGTTTTGACGGACTGTGAACTGCCCAGAGAATGTTCGCATTGATGGGGTGATACAGAAGTTCAAATAATAAAGAAATAAATAATAAACAAACAGAAATAGAAGAAATCCTGAAAGGGAATGATAATGCTTTGCAAAATGTTGCAACTCCCACTTGTTTTTAATGAATACAGCAAAGAATATCAAATTAAGATGACTATGGAAGGGATAAAATAACTAACTACTTTGCCACTTAGACCTCCACACTTCGAATAATTTTTTTGTAAAGAGGAAACTGATCTTTAAGGGGTGGGGGAACCAGAGCACAACTTAAACAGTTCTGTGTACTAAAGCAAATATAATAATAAAAATAAGAAATTCAAAACCAGCGTAGTCACTTCAGTGTAAAAAAAAAAAACGACAGGATGACACAGGGAATGGAACACAATGTTTTTGTCAGCTTCGCAATTTCTTTCTCCCTCTCTCTTTTTTAGCCCCCTTCTTAATTGTAATCAGTAAGATTATCCATCATAAGCAAATGCAAAGTCACTGTGTGCATCATGCCACAAAAGCAGGGATCAACTGTCTCCTGGCCTTCGTCCTGTGGAAAAGCGGGCTCGAATTACCCTCTGTCCCCACTCAAGCTTGTCCACTATTAAATATTACAATACGCAATAGAATGGAAGTAAATGCAACCCTTCAGGAGCTGTCACTCACGGGGATAAAAGGCTGGCTGACGTGCCAAACAAACAGCCCGTCCAAGCAGATAAAGTTACCGGCCGTGCTAGAATTGTTACATTCCTCTCTCAGGTTGCCAGTAACAGCAGATTTCATTACGGTGTGCTGCCACATTAAATAGCCGGTTCCAAATATCCTGCCTTCTCTATATTGAATAATTACTTATTCACCCAAAGGATAAAAGGAAGCATGATGAATGGGGCCCTTGTCAGCGGCCGAGGAGGAAACAGCTGACGGGGAGGTGTAGGTTACATGCGCAGCCACATCGGCCTCCGTCGTAGATTCACACAGAAGAAAATCGAGATTCAAATTCTACTGTGTGATATTTCTTGCCCATGCTCTGGTTTGCTCTTGGGGGGGGGGGGGAGGGAGGAAGGAAGGGAAGTGTGTGGGGGGGGGGGGGGAAGGAAAAAGGAAAGGGAAAAAACCATACCTGCCTCTGAACCATAGTTAACGCTTAGGACGTTGATGGCTAACTGTGTTTCTCTCCAGCCCCAACCTTTTCGTTTGGCTTATTGGCCTGTTTTAGCTTATGACTGAAGCCAGCATTTTGTGCCCCCCAAATTTCGCACGTCAACAAAATCTTCACACAGTAGACACATCATTGATCACTTCCATTTCCCTCCCAAGTATGGCGAGCACAGGTATCCTGAGGCCTATTTATAGGCTTATTCAGAATATTTCAAGTGGTTCATGACTACTACACCCCATCGTGAAATATCAAGGGGGTAGCTGTGTTAGTCCGTCCCGGGGGGCCGGGGGAGCCACTGTCTTAGGGCACCTGAACGTTCTATGGGGCACGAACTGTCATGGGTTAAGAAGTAGGATAGAGTTGACGGTTTATGTCAAATCAAACACACTTGTCTTATCGGTCCCATGAAAATGTTTTTCTCCGCAAACTATTTCTGCCATCATCCTTCACCACCCGCCAGCTTGGCCAATGCAGATGAGAACAAAAGCCAAACCACAGCTGAAGGGTTTTTCTGCCTCTGTTCTTCAGCCTTGGCTAAATATCACTTTAACCAGTATGGAAGAACAGCTAAGAACAAGTGCGGGAAGTCGGTTGGGCGGGGGGGGGGGGGCTACACTGGGTTGACCAAAGGGGGGAAAAATATTAACGGCTAAAAAGGACCCTTTTGAGAAGAGGAAGGTGCAAAGGGAATATGGGCACCAACTCACAAAGGGGAATGCCAGGAGGTCCCCCTGTCACAACCGACACTTCCAGTCCCCACCTGTTTAGCCAGACAGAATTAAAGCACACTTAAGCTTTAAAGTACATCAAGTTTAAGAAGTCTCATAACATTCGCCCCACACTAATCTCTAAGTATGCATATATGTATATATTTGTGTAATGGGCTGGGTAGTTAATTGAGTTAGGTATCTGACTGCAGATGTTGGGAGTTCAGATCCTCCCAGAAAAGCCAGCCTGGGCAGCTTTGGGCCAAGCAGGACAGTCCCAGGGTGGCCCCAGAAGAAGGGAGTTGTAAAGTACTTCTGAGTACTCTCTACCTAGAAAACCCTGAAAAGGATCACCATAAGTCAGAGCTGACGATGGCACACAATTATTACTTTAGACATACACTGACGTCCCAAACTATAAACTACTTAGCTTTTCTCTAAATCTGGCAAAGTTTAAATTTGGCACGGTGTAAATCTAGACTATCGTGGTCAAGAAGAGCATCGGATCTGACCGCCAATGTTTCCTGCTTCTGATTCCAATTCTTGAGAAATGAGTCACATATAAACAACAAGCAGTCTTGTGACACCTACGTACCAACGAATTTACTGTGGCATAATTTTTTGTGGACTTGTATACAATTTTTGGACACGTGAAAAACCATGCTGTAAGAAAGAAGTGAGTCTCATAATGCCGTAAGACTCTGGTTTTGCTACAAATGACTAACACAACTCCTCTTGAAGCCAAGTATGTGACGTATGTCATAGCAGAGAATAAATATGCACATTGATGCTGTAATCTAAAACAAGAGGATCAGAAAGTTTAATTGACTTGAAGTAAAAATATGAATGCCTTCCACCAAAGGTTTTATGGGTAGGGAATTAAAATGTATTTGGCATTAAGACACTTTAGAAGTATATATAAGGGTATAAAATAAAGACAGGAAAAAGAAACTATGAGGAACTAAAGAAAAATAATATTATTTTATAGGTGACCTTAAAAGATTTTCTTAAAAGGCTTGAAATTGGCATAATACTACCTTTAACAAGCACTTCACCCTCCACTGCAGTTTTAAAATGTTACCTTTACTCTTTTTTTTTTAAGTGCAACATCAGGAAAGTAGTAAACCCCGTCTGATTTTACAGTCACCAGTAAAATACTATGGAACTGCTCTGCAGTAGTCATAACATTTCTCTAAGCCACAGACGCCACCAGCCCAAAAATAAAACCTTTAAGAAGGTGCTTAATAGAAGGGAGGACATGTATGGGAAAGTTAAAATTATAATTTTAGCAATTGAAATCTGTTTTATTTGTATTTATGAAGAGGGATTCCCCCCTCCCGCTTTCTGCAAAAGGGCAACTCTTTGATGCTGAAATGCTTATACTTTAGAATCAATTAAATTAAAACATGCTATGTTTCAAAACCTTATCTATCGCCTGACCACCTTATCCATCTCCTGAGAAATCTATATGTGGGACAGGAAGCAACAGTTAGAACTGGATATGGAACAACTGATTGGTTCAAAATTGGGAAAGGAGTACGACAAGGCTGTATATTGTCTCCCTGCTTATTTAACTTATATGCAGAATACATCATGCGAAAGGCTGGACTGGAGGAATCCCAAACTGGAATTAAGATTGCCAGAAGAAATATCAACAACCTCATGCAAACATGGTAAATTACAACCAGCCTTACATGTTTGCTTCTAGGGAATACGAATTCATAGCCTCATTCTTTTGTTTATCACCCTTGCTTTGGGCATTGAAATTACGGTGTGGGATACTAAAACATAAGAACACTAGCCCATCTTGCGGAGGATTCTGTTCCCTTCCATTATGCTTATATCCTGTTTTTAATCAATCCTCACTTTATTCACAGAACAGCGATGTATGGTTGGTCCAGTGCCCGGCCAAAGGCCACCCAATAAACTGCAGTGGACAGACACACCTGGCTATCCCAAGTCTCAATCCAATGCTTCTCAATCCAATCCAATCCAGTATGGTTTATCACCACTGACAGAATTATTCTCCATACAGCTCTCTGACCTCTTTTTGAGCCACCTAGTCTCGCAGCTATCAACACATCATGTGCCCGCAAATTCCAGAGAGGAAGTTCACAAAGCAAAGAATGACCCTTTGTCTGTTTTGCCACTCCACTTTACTGGAGGACTCCGATTTCCAGAATTATGGGAAGAAAAAGCACTCTCTGTCGGTTTTCTTCACATTGTACGTAACGGTATAAATATCTATTAAGCTGCTCTTTAGCCACCTTTCTTCTTAACGACCAAGCCCCGGTTGTTATACCCTTTCCCATGTCCAGATACAACATCGCTTCTAAACTTCTGTAGTTGAAGCATGACTTCTTCAGCTAAAAACAGAAGGCACACTTCGTTCTTCAACGAGAAGATTCTTCTTAGAACATAAGGAGGAACTGATCTGCCTCACGAATGACAGAATGATCCAGTTGTAACCAAGCTCAGGAAGAGAACATTTATTTACGCCTTGACATTCATCTAAAGCAGAGCATTATCATGAATGACAGAAGTCGGTAGCAACCGATTACAAAACCCGTAACACACAACCACAAAAATAATTTCTTTTAAAAGAAAAAATTAACAAATAAGAACAGTCTAACATTGCAAAACAGACCAGCAGCATTCTGGAAAACTAGAGCATTGGCTTCAGGGAGTTCAATCTATAAAAGCAAAACTGCAAAGCAACAATAACCATCCTACATAAATAAACATATTTGTAAGAACAGCCTCAACTGAGCATACCCTCTGCCATGTCTCCATTTGGGATTTTTAGTTTGGTGTGGAAATTCTTCTGCTGCAACTCTTGAGAGGGCAAGAGTGCTCCCAAGCAAAGAATTTTAAGTATCTTTCTAAACTTTAGATCACCAGGTGGACACACGGCAGCTACCAAAGGTCGTAGATAGAACTGCAGAGCTTCCATAAGTAGTTGTTTATGTGAACAGAAAGCTTGACTAGATGGGCTTTCAGCTTATCCCAAATCGGCAATAAGCAGTTCTTACCCTACTATCTTCAGTGAATGAAGATGAGAAGGGCTAGAGCAGAACATCGTACAGAGAGGCACAACAGGCAGATTCCTCCAGTGGAGTGAACCCACAAGCAGCTTTCAATGTTTTATTTATTCCTAACAATGCTGGCAGTTCTTTTCTGGAGTACTGCTTTGGGAATGGATGGCTGTAATGACTGATAAGCAACAGTAAACTCTTTTCCTTATGTAAAACAAACCAATTTTTTAAAAAGGATGCACATGATGATAACTGGTTGCATCATATTGCTTCATGTTGTATTCCATTTTGTTACAGTCTTGTGATGAACCATTAGGCTGGCCTTATTTTGCCAAGTTAAACAATCTGCTCCCCTCCATGACAGATGAAAAATGCCTTCATAAAAGCCAGCACACTTTTCAAGGAAATCTTACCCCTTCTTTTTCTATACAAGAGTATAGGCCGAGTAGAAAGAAAAACACAACTGTTTAAGAACGTAATCTTGGAAAGTCCTCTGGTTTTTAGATTCTTTTTTTTCTTTATCATTTAAAAAAAATTTAGACTGAATTATATTTTTACTCAAGCTTAACATGTTTTTTTAAACTTCTATATGAGAAAAACTGAGAATTCAAAAATTAAAGATTCTTTACATATCAGTTCATAGTTCCCACTTAAAAAGAATGTTCCCTTATTTCAAGATTTAAAACAAACTCTTAAAGCCAGCATTTCCCAAATAATGTTCACCAGTACAATTTTATGAAGTTGCCTAGCAAATCTAATGCAGAATGTAGTTCTGCATTCGATCTGTGCAATAAAAACAATAACCTACAAAGTCCTGGGCTTATGCATTCACTTTATGGTTGCAATAAACGAAGTACATTCACGTTGGTGGCCAGAAGCATGCGGAGGCCAAAAGACTAAGCAGTTTCAGAACTCCCAACAAACCACCGGTAAGGTGTTCTCTCTTATAAAGATCTCCCAGGAAGGGTCAAGGAGTAAGAGGAGGTGGGAGAGGACAGCGCCAGAATATGGCCTTACTTGCAGCAAAGTCTGTAGCACCATTAAACAGCTTCAAGTTGTCCATCCTAACATGTATCATAACACTTGAAACACTTTATTGGGAGGGGCGCTTAGGAAAATATCTGGGGCTGTTTCAGGTGTAACTTGGAGCTGAGGTGAGGGTGGGGGCTAGAAAGCATCTTCGAACTTACAAGTTACTTTTGGAGCTCTTTTAAGCAATGCAACTGCTGGGATCTCTCTCCTTGCAAGTGCATCTGTACTCAAAGGAAGCCTCGTGATGTCTCAAAAGGCTGGCTTGGGGGAGAGGCCTCAGCGCCATGGCAGTTACCAAAGCCAAACACGCGATGTGAAAATGGAACCCCAAGCACCTTTTCTGGGAGGTATGGAAATGCAATCCACGGCGTGATGGGGATCAAACCTCTGTCATGTGACTCATTCTGGGCTTTGGGACCCCTCTAGAAGGAAGTCTGGCTGAACGTCTAGTTCTCTCAACTCAGCTCTACCGCAAACCCTGTGGCAGGAGAAGAGTGCTGGAATTCCTACCTCAATAAAGTGGCAGAGAGTTAAGTCAAAGAGTACAAGGAAGAGCTTTATACCAAGTCAGAGGATTTATGCACTAGCCCAGGACCATCTATTCTTCATTAGTAGCACTCATGAAAACAGGAGTCCCTTGTCCCTCAGTCCTTTTCCTCTGCTACCTGATCATTCTAACTGGAGGTGCCAGTTAACCAAGGACCTTATGCTTGGAAATTATGCGCGAAACCCATTGAGTTTTGGTCCCAAGATCTTCTCCTTTTCACCAATGGTGGCACAGACTACAGATTGAAGTAAATTACCAAGAACTGAAAGAGGGATCAAAATGAAGAACCCAATCTTTACCTCACATGATTGTGACCCTTATAGGTTAACCTATGTTTTTTGTGGGAAATAATTGCCTTGCGTTTCTATAATCACTGTGTGCAATTTTGAGAGTCTCTCAAAACATGCCAGCGGTCAAATAGATAAATAAATAAACCTGACAAACTCTAACCATCAAGGCTTATTATGTGTTTGAAACAAAGACCTGGAAATAGCAGACTGGGGGGAAAAAACCCCATCAAACATTGGGCAACTTTGCGTCTAGAAAGTACAGCTGGCTGCCAAATCTATTACACACTTGCTATCTGGCCAGCACATAATTGAATCCCGATTATACAGATGCTAGCAACTCACTTATAGCTAGGTTAGAAATCTCTCTATCATCACATAATGACTGAGCTCTGTTTGATCGGATATGATTCTCATAGCCATTGCCAGAGGTCGATAAGATCAGACAGCAGTGGGGTGGGCTGGGGTGGGGGATAGGTTTTGACTGGCTAAGCAGAGTATTAAAAATTGAACTTGCCATAACCTTATTGCACCTTCAAAACTAAGTGTTGAGGTCAGGACAAAATTTCTGCTCTTCTTCCGAGTTCCAAGGGCTTAGGATATCTTGGAAAAACTGAGAAATAGCAAGCTTCATATTTTCTCTCGGTCTTAGAGCAAGGTGGGTGGGTGGACTGGGAAGCATTCTGGGACTTACAATTTACTTTTCAAGCTCTTCAAGCAATGTAACTGCTGGAATCTCTCTCCTCACAAATAACTTTGCACTCAAGGAAGGAAAGGGAAAGATTTTTTTCCTGAAACTCTGGACAGCCACTGCCAGTGAAGACCTGGCCCTCCAGTTGTTGTTGGCCTGCTAATCCATTTTCAACGAACAAGTTCCAAGTCATGGGCAGGATATATAAGCTCAACCTAGCCAGACCTACTTAGAAAAGCTGAGATGTGACTTTCAGTCCACATATCCTACTTTACTTGGAATGGAGACTTTTGGCTTTCCAGATGTTATACTGCCAAAATCCACCAGTCTGAGCCATTAGGACCACTAGCTGAATCTGACAGCAGCTGGAGAACCATAGGTCCTCACCTTCACACACCATAAATCTGAGGTCCCTTCCATTCTTGCACTAGGAAACATCTAGAGCAGTGGTTCCCAACCTTGGGTCCCCAGATGTTCTTAGACTAAAACTGCTAGAAGCCTTCCCCACTAGCTGTGCTCGCCTGGATTTATTGGAGCTGTAGTCCAAGAACATCCGGGGACCCAAGGCTGGGAAGCACTGGCTTAAGAGAATCAAAGATTCCTGACCTATATTGCTGGCCTGCAATTCTGAACAATCCCAGCCAACATTTGAGTTATCGCCTACATCTTGCAGGACCACATGTCCACCCAGCCCCGTGAAAGCAAAAAAGAGTGGGATACATAATCTGAACAAGTAAAACCCCAAGTTGGCCAATTCCACTTTAGAAGTCGGCCTTTAGTGTAAAAAGAAAAGGAGATGACACTGGGTAGAATGAAGTTCAGCATAAAGAAGAGTAGGGAAAAAAATCGTTGAGGAGGAAATATAATTATAAGTTTTTAGTTTAATTTCTGTTATTGAGTAAATATTCATATAAGCAATGAAAGTCAGGCCACAGATGCCTAATAAGAGTTTTCCCTCTGCTGCTAGAAACATCAGCGTCCTGAGCCGCTGACATGAACCACCATCAGAAGAAGGTAAACACTCAAGCAGATAGATTTCATGGCCAATCCAACATCCTAGCTTCCCTTGTGCCGAAGGACGTTGCTGCCGGAGATAAGCCAGCTTAGAAGGTCAACGGCTATAAAGGTGAAGAACTGAAACATCAGAAATGGAAGGCAAAATCTAATGTGAAATAAAGCTAAACAAACAACAAGGTCATGATCCTTGACATAAGAAGCGATAACAGCATTCATGATATCCCCCATCTTAATATCACTGGAAACAAAGCCTGCTTGATGGCGAATGCCCAGTGTGCGAAATCTCACACAAGCCTACCCTGATGAGATAACTGAAGTGGCATTATTAAAACTTTTTCTTTTTTTAATAAAAGGCGGGAGGGACACAACGACTTTCTTTTAAAAGGTGTAGCCTTCAGTTTCTTGATTAAAAGCGCACAAAGCAGCTGTTTATCCACTCACCGTAACCAGCAGGTGAACCCGATTCAATATTTATCACGGGCTTTCACAGATCACCGCTACCCGAGCAAACGTTTTAATTAAGCCGAAGCTTGCTTCAAAGAGCTCATTCAGGACATCAATCAGCAAAGGGAAGGGATCGGATACTGTGTCAGGTGAGAGTGTGTAACACAAATCCACAACTTTCTTCGTCCCATCGGCAGTAAGGTAGTCTGCCCGAGAGCCCGCACTCTGATTGTTAACAGACTGCCAGTCTCCTGGAATGCGTAACTGAAGTCACTCAGGCCCTATTGTGAAGGTTGTAAGCAATATGTTAAACTGCAATGGGCTAGCACATTAAGACAGATCCTTTTCACAGCTGTTTCTTGATACTCTGAGTGTTTGTTACACTACTCTCCATTTACTGTTTACTTTCTTGATGGGTGGAAACGGAGTGGGGGTAGGGATTCCTCAACGGGTGTCCCAGTTTCTCCGAAAAAACCAAACAAACCCATCACCACACGACCACAGGCTGTGAAGAGGCTCTATCGTTTTTGGTGATTTTTGAGGAACAGGGATAACAGGGGAGAAGTTTCCACGGAGATGGAAAAAAGGATGTCATAAACCAACTGTAATCACAAGAGTGCAACACAACTCGTCCCCTGGGGGCCCAGCATATGACACCGGTGCTGGAGGTAACGTCCTGTCAGGAGCTGAAGGCAACAGTACTCTCTGCAAGACACAGATGGACCTGTCCAGATGTTGCTGGGATAAATTCCCAGCTGCTCTATCCAGCATAGCCAGTGTTGAAGGATGATGGGGGTTGCAGTCCAGCAACACCTAGAGCAGAAGTCGTCAACCCCCAGTCTGCGGCCCGGTGCCAGCCCGCGGCCTGAGCCAGACTGGGCCACGAAGACAGACCTCCCACCCCACCGCACACACTCCCCCCCACAGCTGCTTTGCGCACACACGCGCGTGCCAGTGTGAGCGCTCCCCCACCCCTTCACGCCTGCACCCGAGTGCCTGCGCAAAGGGGGGGCGCGCACGCTCCCCCACCGCTTCGCACATGCGCCCAAGAGCACGCGCGTGTGAGAGAGCGTGCGCTCCTTCGCGCATGCGCACGAGCGCAGGGGGTGCCCCGCCTTCCTCAGTCGGTCCGCGGTCCCGAAAAGGTTGGGGACCGCTGACCTAGAGAACTACACTTTGCCCATCCCATTTTAGGCCAGGGATGGGGAATCTTTGGTGTTGTCCCCCCCCCCCATTGTTTTGGCCTACCACGCCCACAACACCTCACCATCGGCCATGGTGTCTGGGGGTTCCGGGAGTTCAAAATAGCTCCTGGGCCAAAAGTTCCAACCCTGAAGGCCAGCCCACACCATCCGGCTTGAATTCCGGCAGCCGACTCTACGAGCCAAGGAAGACAAGCGTGGACCTATGTAGCTCTTCCAGCCAAGGCAGCTCCTCAGCCTGAACAGAAGGCGGCAAGAACAATGAGAGGGTCTCCCAGTGCCTTGCCTCTTCCACCCTGTATCTGAACTCGCTTTGGACATGTTTCTTGCCTCTGGCCCCTTTGATCATCTGCCTGGTCTGAATCCCAACCCATCTGTGACAACGATTCTGGCACTCCTGAGCTTTGCATGGTTTTGCTTAGGGTGGAAAAAAAAAAGCAAGTCAGGGAAACACAATAGAAGTCTATAAAATTGCACACAGTGTGGGAAAAGTGCATAAGAAAATGTTTCTTCCCCCTCTTCCATAATATTAGAAACAGCCATCCAATGAAGCAGAACGGTGGGAGATGTGGGTGATGAGCTAGTGCGGGATGAATAAGGTTCTTGAATTAATCTGAAGGACTGCTGCTATTGTTTAAATATGAAATATATGCATATGCTGTGTCTACTGAATTTATGTTTATGTTTGAAATTTTACTGTACCCAAAGCTGCCAATCATGTTATATACAAAGGTTTCCCCTTTAAAACAGCCACCCTTTTGAGATAAAAGGTCAGGTCTAAATAAAGGCTCAGTGCCCTTTTAACTGATAATATAGAAGCACTTGTTTTCAAAAAGGCATGGTCCTCTGTTTTCAAAAAGCCCTGCTCCCCTCCCCAACTCACCCTCGTTCCATTTCTCCCCTTTGCTATTTCCTCTTATGCAATCCACGCCAGGTCTTTTATAACTGAACAAACATGCATTCGTTGTTCTGTTGAAAATGCATGCCCTGCAGACTGAAGGACAGAGCAGGGTTTCCAAAACTAACACATCTGTAGGTTGAAAGGGTTCCACGGACAGCCTGGCTTCGGTAATATGATGTTAGCCTAAGGTAAAGAGAGAGGAGGACCCTTTAAGGACTATACAGTGAACAAACACCAGGCAGGCAGAACGCACCACCGTTGTCGTGCTTGATTCAAGAAGTCCTAAGAGGAAAAGAGTTTACTGTTGTCTTTTTCACTGTCTTACTTTGGTCCCATCTCCCAAGCCACCAAGCAAGCTTTGCAGTAGCTGTCAGGAACAGACCATTTCAAGGTGTTCTTGGACTGCAACTCGCAGAAACCCCAGCCAGCACAGCTGATGGTGAAGGCTTCTGGGAGCTGCAGATCAAGAACACCTGTGTTACTCAAGGTTGGGAACCACTGCTCTAAGTGCTTTAGTGTAGGGTTTGTGTGAACTGTGTAGCCCAAAGGCTGAGAACTTGACAGGGGGAGAATTCCACTCTCTCAACCCCCAACATAACAATAATGCACATGGTTTTTCATGTAGGACATCTCAGGTTCAACCCCCGTCATCTCCAGACAGAGCTGGGAGAGATCCCTGTCTGAAACAGTGGGTAGCAGAGTTAAGTGGTGTAGACAAATCTCGGACTAGTTAGGGAAGTGTTTGGTGTAAATTAAGTTCCGAGGTTCTTAAAGCAGTTGCCAGGCATATTTTTTTTGTCCTTGGGCCAAATTCTTGGGCAGTGGATTCTAGCAGTTGGTGAGGCTCAAGAATTTCAGCTCATTTTTTATTTTTTTTTTTAAAGAGCAGGGGTAGAGAAAGGATTTTCAGCCTCTGGATGCTGTTGAACTCAAAAGCCCATTAATCTGCAACCGGAACTCATCCACCCTGTTAATATAGGCAGGGGTGGGCGACTGGCCCATGAGCTGCTGGTGGGCCCTAGGGACATTTTTGCAGCTCCAATGACCTTCCCAAAATTAATCAATCATTTTACAAAAATTGGTCAACTTCTGTCCCAGGAGATACCAGGGGCCTTGTGGGTGCTTCCCTAAAGCGTCCTTCCCAACCAAATTTTTTAAAAAAGGTTACTTTGGCTGAAAAAGTTATTTCTAGGCTCTGTGTGTCCTGTGAGCACAAATTTACACCCCTCAACCCTCTGAGGGTACCAACACCTGGATGGTTCAGTGCTGTCTTTCACCATGGAAAAAGTCAGTTTCCCTAATCATGTTCTGCCTTGTTTCCCTCTCTTGTCTCCTGCAGTATCAACCTGAAATAATTAAGCCCTTTATTCTAAGGAGATGATTAAGAACTAGATTGTAATTAACTTTTTCATTAGTTCAAGCTCTACTTTAAACAGATATTGAAACCTGAGTCTTGTGAACTTTAACATTTTGAACAGGCAACAAGGTGAAGCTTGCAACACACAAAAGGTATAGGCCAGTACTTGCAAAAGGTGACCTTGGCTTCAGATTTAGAGACAGAGATGTATGTGCACAGGTATGGACAGCTGAAAAAGATGTTCAAACCTGGTTCATCCAAATACCTGCACTGGGATGTGAATCATGCTTCCAAAGTTCAACATCCAGGAATCGATTTTAAATTGTAACTTTTTATTTTACATACTGTATTTCTATTTTGTTATCCCAGGATGGAGAGATTTATGGAGTGTACTCGCACCTCACTTCATGAACTCCAGGACGATTGTTCTACGAACCCCAACTTTTGAGATTTTACAAGGCAATATTTATGTATGATAAATTATATCCTGATATCCATGAGGACCAGAAACTTGTTTTTTTTTAAATGGAAGCAGAAAATTTGAATATCTGAATTCTGTGTCCAGCAGTGCATTTTTTTCCTATTCTACATCTACAAAACAGCTCCTCATTTTGCTTCAAGGCAACACTGCAGCATGAAAATCTGTAAGAAACCATGTTTTCCCAACATAATATGCAGATCATCTCTTAATCAGTTTCAAAATGATCAGCAGATAGGACTACCTTGACAAAATCAGAATTTTGTTATTTAATGGAGAGGGGCACAGTGAAATACCATCCGGCCTTCTTCTTTTTATTTTGCAAACATACTTGTTACTGAAAGGCTTCCAAAGAATACAATGTATCCACTGGCACACAGCAATACATCAGGAGAAACAATCAGAGTTAAGAAAGATAACATAAAACAAGAGGCAGTGGTGTAAACGGCTTGAGAGCCAAGAAGAACTCAGGTCCCCGCTTTACTCTTTCAGAAAGTATTTGTTTGAAAAAAGCAAGGGAAAGTAAGGTTGACAAATTTCCCCAACCCTACTCAAGAGGTGTAGCTGCCCGACAGTAATTTTTAAAACTCCAATTTCAGCGTGATCAGGAAAGGCGTAATCACACACACATCTAGTGCCTCTGTAAATTTGCTTGGAATTTCAAACGTCAGTTTATCGAATAACAGCTTCACTAAAGTTTTATGAATGGCGAGTGCACAAATAAACGGCCACTTCAAAGCACAAACAGATTCCTACTACAGGTGACGATTTTCTTTTATTCGTGCTTTATTATCCAGAAGCTCGTTTAACAGGCTAGAAAACCGCATATACGATAGCACCAAGCTGAGGTTTATTGTTGCTAGTTGTACAGGTGCTGAACTGCCTCAGCTATCACCGATTTTTGTCAGGGCACTTGAAAGTTTGACAGAGTTAATATTTAATATATATTTATAGGGTTCACATCTTGAATCAACAGCACCCCCTGCTGGCCTCCAACATTCTTGAAATTCAACAGCACCAGAGGTTTCAAATCCAACCAGGCTGTTCTGTAAACTGGTATCATTGATGGCCCCTTAGACTGATACAGATACTGTACTCTCCTGGCTTCAACGCAATTATTAAGACACTCCAACTCGTTGTCTTAGGGCTTTCAAGATTCCAAGCCCAGCCTGAGATGAGCCCAAAGCACAACGAAAAGGTTGTTTTAAAACACTGTTAAAAACACCCATCCAATGATACTTAAGATTCTGGAGACAATCCTCGTCACTGTTTCAAGGACAAAAATGTAGACTTTTGTGTAAGGAGGAGCCCTAAACAGCATGTCAGCTGCAAGCAGCCTTCTGCTTTCTCTAATCCAAGGATTTCATGGTGTGAGATCAAGAGAGAGGCCCTTCTCCCAGTCCTGCCAGCCTAAGAGGCACTTTTCTGGTGGGAATGTCGAACAGGACTTTTTCAGTGGCTGAAAAGGCTGCGAAACTCTCGCCCAGAAAAGCAAACCGATATCCAGAAGACCACCATTCACTCCATAGGCCTAGCCTTCCCACAATGCTTTATAGGCCAATCAATACGCCTACACTGTGTTAAACAAAACAGATTTATGCAAGTAGGTGTGTCATATATTATTAAAAGTTCATGCATTGATTTACAGGGCAAGATGTTTTTTTTTTCTGCTGACATGCTTTCAGTGAAAATGGGAGAGGCGAGGAGAAATCAATGGAGTTACCTTGGCAGACAATCTGACCCATTTGCATTTAATGGGATTTCAAAATTATTCAGTACTTAAAGAAATAGCTTTCACTTGAAATACCATTTTGAGTGCTCGGCAATAAATCACTTTAAATTGTTTAAAAGGTACCACCCCTGCACTTAACTGGTTTTAAAAGCTTACAAGATCCTAGTGAAAGGAGCAGGCATTTGCGCTGAAGTCAGAGACATAAGCATCTTGTTTCTTACCCTCTGGAAGAAAGGCAGGGCCCGCTTTTATCACCCTTCGATTATGGGAGGGTGGTTTTCAATTTCTCTTGGCTAAATATCCAGGCACTGAACACTCCTGCAAGTGAGCTGATGCTAGGTGATGGGCGCATTCAAGCCGCGCCTTCCCATCAGTAATAACTCATTCACCTACAGAACTCACTGCAAGAGGTTGCATTTAAATGCCAAGTGGTTTATCACAGAGATGGGCAAGTTGTGTCCTTCCAGAAGTTGACTGCCCTAGCTGGGAAAGCCAGCGGTGAACGATGGGGATTATAGTCGAACAACATCTGAATTATCACAAGTTGCTAACCCCTTGGTTCTTCAAAACTGACTGTGGTTTGCCGTGTCAGCTTGCACCGAACAAGAGCTTGGGAAATCATGGTTAAAATCCTTCCTAACACATGAAAACACACCAGATAACTGTGGGCCAGACTTTTTCTTAATTTGATCTACCGCACGATAAAGTAACAATAAAGTAGAAACGATAAAGCAGGGAGAATGAGAGCCACACACATCATCTTGAGCTCACTGGAGGAAAGGCGGCGTAGCCATGAAACTAATAATAAATTAATCAGTGTTATCCAAACTCGATGAACCATAATCTAACATTATCTATGGTTTGTTTGGAACAAATCAGCATTATTTTAGAAAGCTGACGAATAAAGCAAACAACTGTGTAGATTTCAGAGGCAATTCTAAACTGTGGTTTAACCAAAGTTGGAAGAAAATGATTCTAATCTCCTCCCTGAAGTCATGCCTGCCATTTTGTCCAAACAGATAAATTCTGTCCCATACTTTCTTTGCAAACTAGGATCACAGTGAAATACAAACGTCTTCTTCTTCTTCTTTTTTTATTTTTTATTTTTTTGCTGGTTAGGACAGTAAACTATGAGTCGCCTCAGACCAGGAAAAGAGGGAAGGAACTACTACTGATCACGGGCAGAGGACAAAGCCAGTTAACAATGGAGCCATTTTGCCAACATAAAATTCCAGTCAGTGAAAGAAAGAAAGAAAGAAAGAAAGAAAGAAAGAAAGAAAGAAAGAAAGAAAGAAAGAAAGAAAAAAAGAAAGAAAGATTTACTTCAAAGGTTGGCTATGAGATCTAGAATGTTCTGGAGTCCGAAGGGACAGGATTTACCCGAAGTCACTATTTGTGAAGCAATTTGGCTGAAGGAATCCCTATTGATTTCCTATAACTCTCAGCTCCACCACTGGAGGAGGACACTAACTATAGAAACAGCTTAATTGTGCAGTCACTGATTTTTCTGTTAGACACTTACAACAGCAGCAGCAAAAATCAATACAAGCTGCCCAACTTATTAAGTCCTTGTGGCAGCTGAGGTCATTAACCTAAAGCAAAAGGGCCGGGGGGGAGGGGAAGGGAGGTCAGCACACACTCCTCCCAACTTTTTGTCCACAGATAGCTCAGCTATTCGTAGTGCACCTCTGAGAAGAGAAACAGGAGGCTGTTACCCCCACATTAACCCCCCCCCCCCAGCTAAAGTAGAGAAGCCCATCAGGCACCTAAGAGGGGTGCAAAACATTCCAGCGATGCAGGGGTTTTGCAGAGCACAGTGCCACCTGCATACCTGAAGGGTGGTGCCATTTCCTCCCTTCCAGGGGACAGGATCAAGATGCTCCAGGATCAGGTTTAAAGGTTAAAGGAGAAGGTTTCAAAATTCAAGCCTATGCTGACGATTTAGTAATAATCTTAGAAGAACCTATGATGTCAATAGAAACATTAGTAGAGACAATAACTGAATATGGATGGATGTCAGGTCTTAAAATAAATAAACAAAAATTCTGATGAAAAATATGACAAAAGAAGAAAAATTACAAAAACACTCCGGATGTCAAGAAACGTGTAAGGTTAGGTACTTAGGACTCTTGTACCTAACAAGATGACCAAAAAAAAAAAAAAAACAACAAAAAAAAAACCAAGTACATTAATAAAGGACAATTATATGGAAGTAATGAAAGAAATCAAAGTAGATTTGCAGAAATGGTCTAAACTCCAATTATCCCTAATGGGTAGAATAGCCGCAATAAAAATGAATATATTACCAAAGCTAGTTTTCCTCTTTCAGGCAATTCCAATATTATTAAAACAAGATTTTTAAAAAGAACTGAATAAGATAATGACCAAGTATGTTTGGGATGGGAAAAAAACAAGAATAAAACTTAAGGCTCTTCAGGACAATAAACAAAGAGGAGGGGTTTGGCCTACCTGACTGGATGAATTATTACAGAGCAGCAGCTCTGTCCTGGGTGAGGGAATGGGTTATTCTACAAAATGGGAGACTTTTAAAAATTGAGGGGCATGATTTAAGGGTAGGCTGGCATGCCTACCTATGGTACCAAGATGATAAGCAATGCAAAACATTTAATTTACATTTGATCAGAAGAGCTCTGTTATGGGTTTGGAAGACAGTTAAGGCACAACATTATAGAAAGATATGATTATGGGTAGCTCCATTAGAAGCGTTCTCTGATCTGGCAAGAACATCTCAAGGGATAAACAGGAGATATGCCGAGATATTAGACAGTGATTTTAATCTAAAGAACAAAGATGAACTGGCAGAACAAGGTATTATCTTAGATTGGTGGTCGATAAACTTGTTGAAATCAAGATATGTAAAAGATAAAGCTACAGGGTTTCAGAAAGACAAAATACCTTTGGATAAGGGGTTGCTGGACTCAAGAGGAAAAACTGATTAAAGGTTCATATAATACTTTAATGGAGCAAAAAATGGAAGATGAAATTGTGAAGGATTGCATGGTAAAATGGGCTCAAAATATAGGTCATAATATAGAACTAAGTGCCTGGTCACAAATTTGGGAACGAAATATTAAAATGACTAAATCTATAAATCTAAAAGAAAATATATACAAAATATTTTACAGATGGTATGTAACACTAGAGAAATTAACAAAAATGTATAAAAATGTTTCTAATAAGTGTTGGAAATGTGAAAAGAAAGTAGGGAGCTTCTGTCCTATGTGGTGGGTGTGCAGTAGGGCCAAGGACTTTTGGAAAATGATTCATGAAATGATATAGAAAATTTTAGGGGTTAAAATTGCTTTGACACCAGAAATTTTCTTATTGAATATATTACCAGCTACACCCGAAACAAACAAGACTTACTTGACCTTACATCTGATAACTGCAGCTAGAATTGTATATGCCAGTAAGTGGAAGACTACAAAGGTGCCGACAAAGAACGAATTTATTGAGAAGATTTTGGAACGAGCAGAAATGGATATTTTGACAGATACACTAAATGATAGACTGGATAATAATAAATGGGAACCTCTTTATACCTGGATGAAATCTACACCGATTTAAGTAGAATAGATTAGATTAATATTATGTTAGAGAGTATAAGACAAGATGAAATGAATGGAACATATTGTAATAAATCACTCTGGTTGCAACAGATAGAAAAGTAGAAAAAATACAATAAAAAATATTTATTTTTTTTTTAAAAAGATGCTCCAGGATCGAGATGCTCAATTTCCTCCAGCGCAGCGTTTTCCAAAGTCAGGTCCCCAAACAATGTTAGGCTTCAGGACAGAATAGCCTGTGGTGAGGGATTGTGGGAGTTGGAGTCCCATAACATTTGGGAGCTTGGAAGTTAACAATCACTGCTCTTGATGAATTAATATGGAACAGAATAACATGATGGCTGTATTATGGATTAAGTTACCAAAGATGAGGAGTATCCTAATCAACTTTTGCTCATTTACTGCTTCTTTTTCCTCCAGACCGAATGAGGCTTATTCCCAGTGATGTCTGTAGGCTTCGTGGGTTGTTAGTGTGATAAGACACAAGTGTATTTTAATGCAAAAACTTCATTTCCCTTGGGCTGAGAAAAGGACTTATTGTATTTACTGGAAACATGCTACACAACACTATTAAACTTCAAAAATGGGAACTTCCGTGGAGGCTCACACAACTTAAAACCATAAACACCCTGTTGGGCCCCTATCCAGTAGAAGACTTTTTTTATTCTGGCATTCTTCCGGGGAGGGAACATACAGATAAATCCGAATGGATGAAAGTCAAACAATTTACAAGCAGGATCAATAATCAACACACAAAACAGAACATCACAAGAAAGTCAGGCTAACCAATGCCCAGTGGAAACAAATGTGCTTCATCCAAACACATAAAAGCCAGCAGAGAAGTAACCTGGGAAGGAGATTCTAAAAACAGTTGCCTCCACTAAAAACAACAACAACCACCATGCTCCCGGCAGAGAATACCTAACGTCTTATATGGGAAGAGTGTGCAACACCAGAAAGTAGAGTAACACATCTTTGAAAAATCACTTTCAGCTCCTGTATATAAGTCTCTCCCCTTTCCAAACTTTGATATATTGAAGACTCTTTGGTTCTGTTTCTTAAACAATGTCGACGCTCTTTGAATGGACTAGATCTAGATCACGAAAAAAAGGACTAACCCACTGAAGATGACGCCTTGCCCATAAAGCTTGCCAAGACTGATGCTGGAGTAACAGAACCTTGAAATCATGGCTGTAGCTGAAAGGGGAAGGAGTGGACAGGAAGATATGGAAACAATTCCATACAGCTGTGCTTCTAAAACAAGGCAGTCTCTCTTTACCGTTTTTCACCCCAAACCGTGACACTTACCATTTTGAGAGAGAAAGGGGTAGCATTTGTAGATGACACTGTTAAACCTCCAGTTTTCTTCTGCTGATAAACTTCTAAGGCATCAACAAAATGAACCCCCTTGGCCTGTCGGTGTCGTTTTGCTGCCTACAAAAAAAAGAGGCCTTAATAATGGGTATCCTTCAAAGAAATAGCAAGAATTGAGGGGGAAAACAATTAACAGCTTATTTTAAGCAATCAATTAATCTGTGCATTTTCAGTTGACATGCTGATGGATAATGAAATGGTCTCCCTCACTGAATGGATTCCCTTACTTCAAAAAGGATTCATTTTACTTGATAGTAAAGTCTGCTCACTTGCTCTTCTGTTTCTAGTGAACGGATCCTTTTCTTATCTACTTTAAAATCTTCGTCTTCGCCTTCATGCAAAGTTGCTTGCCGCTTTGCAGACAGCTTGGAAGAAAGGGTGACTTTTGAGATGTCCCTCCCAACTGAAGGATGCGAAGTGCAGCCTGTTACAGAAACAAGAAACATACAATTAAAAAAAAAAAAAAAAAGAGGGGGGGGGGAAATACCAAACTGTCATTTTGTTATTCACTAGAACAAAAACTGAAAGTCAAAAGAACTCCAGTAACAGATGCTACGCCATGCACACCTCTGAGCATAATTGGGTTTCTCTCAAGAGGGGACAAAAAGCCCCAAAGAAACTATGCTTATTTTATTCTTGGCGACCCTCCTGGACAGGAGGAAATGCATAAAATAAAAACAAGCTTTTAAAAAAAATGTATCTCTAAATTGATGTCACTGGTCGTTGTCCAGAAGACTCGCTACATGTGCTGCCAGCATGAGCATAGATTCTGAGTACAATGGAGACAGATCCATGTGCTGAAAAGGATATGCACAGATACCTCTTTTCTCCACTGAGACAGGCCTGTGGACAGAAGGCCTCCCCCCCCCCCCATCATTTATTTTTTCCTTTTCTTCTAGCACAGCCCTCCCAACCTCTCCCCAACACAGCTAGGCAAAGTTACTCTTCGGACTACAGATCCCGGAATTCATCCAGCCATCATGTGCCCTGCTTACTCCGAGGAGCTATATCGTCCAAAAAAAAGAACTTCGCCAAGTCCTGCTTTCAAGGACATCCTCCCCTGAGCCTTTTGGTATCTCTGTCGCCTAGTTTTGCCATGTTTTAGGTTTTTCAGTTTAGACAGATCTTGATTGTTTGTTAATTTTAATCAAATTACGCAATATTTTCTTTGTGGCGTTGGGTTATGTTCATTTCTATTGTCAACTGTCCAGAGTAGTGCTTGCCCCTACATCAGGAAGCATACAAGTATATTAAACAAACAAACAAAGAAACAAACAAACAAAATGTTCTTGGAACAAATTTGCGGCTTAGACCACAAAATTTGGCAGCCCATAAGAACAGTTAGCAAGTCAATCACAGCCGTGTTGCCTTTTATAATCGCAAGAACTCTTGTAGAGGTTGAGCTAATCTCTACTGTGACTCTTGACAATCCTGCCCTCAAAGGACACAAACACTAGACAAACCTTCAGGGAGTTTCCCCCGCCCCCAAGAATCACCTTCATGGCCTGATGCGGTTCCATTGTTTGTGGGTGTCCCTGTTCCACTGCTGGTGAAGGAATTAGAAACGCCTTGGCCCCCTTCTGCACTGCCCTGGCTCTGAGTTGCAGGTCTAGCATGGCAGCGACAACGGCATGGCATCAAGGCTTCTGGCTTCTTGCATTCTTTTGAGCATGAGGAGTCAAGAGGCTTTTCTGAAAAGACAACAATGGGTGTTTTGTGTTCAGACGCAGCTGACTTTGGAGGGAGCGAGGAGAACAACAGTTGGGAAATTTCCCAGCTATGTGCTGCCTTCCAGAACTTAAAAATATGACTTTTTTTTTTAGCACTGCTGTTCTCAGAACACCCCAGACAGCATGGCAAACTCTTGCATTTTCCACTTTTGGACTGAGCAAATATAACGAGGGTTCCATCAACCAAGCAGAGCTTAAATATCTCTGTGGCACACCTGGTGTGCAGGGCTGCTCTGTCCAACAGCCAACTCAAACTCTTCATACAGATTTGGGTGATTATTGCCCTCCAGATTTCTTTCTTTTTCTTTTTGCCTACAAATCCCATCAGCATAGCCAACAATGAAAGATGATACAGACTGCAGTCCAACTACATAGTTATGTGCCACCCAGCTGAAATGGCTTGTTTATGAAGTGACAGTACCTCGGGAATATACCTGCAAGGATCAAAGCAAAGCTACAAAGCTCTACGGTCACAGACCTCATTTGACCTTCTCATCCTCAAACAGCGCAGGGTTCCTTTTCACAAGACTCATAATTCCTCAGCTGTCCTTCTGAATTGTATGCTAAGCGCCACCATGGAACTCAATAATGAATAAATGACAAACAGCCCCTACTTGAATAATTTACAGAGCCACAAAGAAAAAAACCAACACAAAAACACAGACATTTTCCACTTGGCTGGACAGCATAATTTTCAGGCAGCCAGAGGCATTTTCTACAAACAGGGTGACCAGAGGCAAAAGGACACAATGAGCGGACTTGTATCTATTGAGTCACACTGTTGGTCCGTTTCACACAGCACTGCCTACCATGAGAAACTGGCCGTGTGTCCACAAACGGTCATCCAGGAATAGATCTTTTAATCTTAAAGATGCTACATGAGCTACCAAAGGAAAACAGGACCACTCCTTTCAAAAAAAATGACTGATGGTCGCTGTCCAAGTCTTTTAAACTGAGATTTTTTCCTGCCTAGTCTAGAGAGAGCCCCGGGATTGGACCTGGGACCTTCTGAAAGCAAGAGACTGCCCCCTGCTGTTGCTGCTTAAAAGAAAGAACAAGATGGCGCTCTCTTCTGTTTTTCGACACAGAAGCCGAATGGACTAGCAGTTAAATGTTCCCTCAATAAGACCAAGAGAAGAAAATCTTCCACTGACTTTGAAGGCTAGCTGAGAGGCCCCAGAGCAGGCTGCTGTGCGGCACACACCACTTTCCTACCATACCATGACACTTCCTCACAGCATCCACCACTTGAACAATCGTCTCATCCTATCTCTCTGGTTCCCAACCTTGGGTCCCCAGATGTTCTTGGACTGCAACTTCCAGAAATTTGGGCCAGCACAGCTGGTGGTGAAGGTTTCTGGAAGTTTTGGTCCAAGAACATTTGGGGACCCACGGTTGGGAACCACTGTTCTATCTGACTGGCCGTGGCTAAGTCCCACTCTCAGGTGCTGGGGTCAAACCCCATGGTCTTTGATAGAATACAATTAAAAATACATAAATTTACCACAGAACAAGGCTCACCATACAGGGACTGCTGCCAGGACAAAGCAGAGCAGAGCAACGCCAAACTTTTCCCGCTTCCAGTTGGACTCTCCAAGAGGCAGTGTTGCTTGGAGCTTAGCCCCTTGACAATCTGGAAATGAATACATAAATCTAAATACATAAATCAGAGAACTGTAAGCCACCTTGAGCTGCTGATTTTCTACAAAAATGACTGAAGGGTTTTTTAAAAAAATGTTTCTTTATATAATCTGAATTGCCCAAAAGAAACTAATGATTGTTTTGGAAGGAATATATAAAAATGTGGAGGGTTAGGTAGAGTCATATATTCACAACTGGTGACCCAAGAACATTAAATGAGGAGCTTGAAACCAACTTGCATACTGCCCTATCTCCATCTAAGAAGCAAACCTGGCCTCAACATTCTCATCCATGTGAATTTTGGAGATTAATAATAGCCTATAAGTTTGGAACTACCCACAAGAACTTGATGCACAGCCCTGAAGATTATTTATCATCCAAACTTTTTAAAAAAATCTTAATGGTCGATTAATGGTATCACACTTTCCTGCATTTGTATAAACTCTGAAATGGAACATTAGGCTATATTAAAGTCCACGTCGATTTCAGATTTCTCAGGAATGTGCAACCATTTTGGTACATTCCCTTAATAAAGAAGAAATACTCAAGTCCAAGATTCAAGCAGGCTTGTTCCCATAGTTCCAATCTATGGTTTACTAGGAATGCCTCTGAGCCAGACCAAAACCTGTGACTGATATAACAAACATAACTACCAATGCTGTCCTTTTCGATTGAAATCATTCTGATTTTGCATTTTGAAAAACACAAATCCACCACCAAACATATTAAAAACAACAACAGAGAAGATGACCAAGAAGAGAACAGGAGAACATCAGGGAAGCTGGTGCTTCTGGGCTTACTTAATAGTTAACTGTAGAAGCTCATGGTACTGTGTCAGCTGTAAAGGGCACTGTTGTGTCTGTGTCTGTTTTTAATAAACACATTACACATTCTCAAACTGGTTGACCATCAGATCCCGGCCATGAAAGCCTTGGAGAATACATTCTCAAACTGTTGGCATGTGAGATATAGATTTAAAGGAGCATTAGTGGCAACAAGTCATTGAGGGTCCAGGCACCCAACAAAGATTATGTCACATTTTAAAATAAAGCCACTTGGGTTATTTGTATTGCAACGAACAAGTTCTGTCCAGTGAATCTGGTTCCACACCACCACTTACTGCGTTCATCATAGCCAGCTGTGAAGGGTATGCCTTGCAAGGGAACAGAATGTTCACACCCCCAATAGTGTATGCTGATGATGCCATATTCTTGTTTATTTCTTAGAACATTGAACTTACACCTGAAAAGAAAGAAATAAACAAGTAAGACCCACCACCATACAATTACTGCAGGAACATGAAGCAAATAAAGAACGAGAGAACAAAGGCTCAGGGAGCTGAAGGCCATAATTTGTTTAATTGTGCTTTAATAACATGACAATGTGTTTATATCACCTTTTAAAAAGCCTTACTGTGTGCAGTCCCAATTTGTGGAGAAAGAAAAGTTAGAACTCAGATCAAAGCGATTAAATCAACATCACCTAAATCACATTTCTGTTTTGAGTTACTGCATCTAAGTCAACCCATAGTCCATTATGATATCCAACTTCCTGTAGGAAAGGAATGAGAAGAGAAAAAAGCCACATGCTTCCTTGTTTGCAGCTGGCAAAGAACTACACTCCAAAACGAATGCCAAAGGCTGCCTGATGTCCGATCAATTATTTATTTATTTCAGTTATTTGTACACCTCCCGATTAGTGGAAAGCACAGGATTTGCCCATCTTGCTCAGAAACATCTAAATAGGAAGCAGTTTTGCAGCATCTACCATAGGAGACTTTCCCAACCCAACTTGGGAGATGCCACAAATTCAAAACCGGAACCTTCAACAGGTGGCTTGGTTATTACTGTGTTACAGCCTTCCTCCAAAGTCCAAACCACTCCACAGCATAAACATGACAAAACAGTGAAAGTAATAGTAAATACAGACATATCTTTATTATTATTATTACTAAGATATATTTTTTAAATTCTAAAAACCATCAAGAATAGGGGTAGGGAAGAGAAAGCTGGGACATAAAAACTAAAATAAACAGGCACACACCTACTTGTGACATTCATTCACACAAATACCATCTTGTTTTGGGAGGGTGGAAAACTTTATACAGTCAGTATATTTCTGCAAATAAGTAACAGCCATTTTTTTTCACACCAGAATATTCTCTCATTTCATTGTTGCTGAAATGTGGCTTCAAATTATCACCATTTGAGAGGATCACCAATAATTTAGCTCATTATTAGCAAAGATGCCCAAAACAGAGTTTGTGTCAGGAAGGGGAGCAGGTTTATTTATTTTATATTAAGTTTTCCATTAATGACTGGTTGCCTGAGTGGGGTTTTTAATTGGATGGCTGGGCTTTAGTGCTTTCAATGTGTTTTTGGGTGTTGGTTTTGTTTACTGTCTTTTAGTGTGGCATTTGTTTGATCTTTTTTAGCATTTGTAATACTTACTGCTTTTAGCTTTAAATATTACCTTTTAATGATGTAAGTCGTCTTGGGTCCTTTTAAAAGAGAAAGTCAGGGTAAAAACATTTTAAATAAATAAATTGAGTTTCTGGGGGGAAAACTGTGGGGAACCTCCAGTACAGGCTCTGTATTTAAACATTACACTATATATCAAACATTATGTATAGTATACATCTTTTTAGATGGGTTTGTTATGTGTTACTGTGTTTTAGTATCGGTTGTGCTTCCCATTTCTAAGCAGGATATTTTGTTTCTTTTTAACATTTTTATACTTAAGTGTTTTTAGCTTTAAATGCTGCCTTTTAACATTGTACGCCATCTTTGTATACTCATTGTTTTGTTCTTAAATATTGTCTTTAAATCCTGCCTTGGGTCCTTTTCTAAGGAGAAAAGCGGAGTAAATAAATATTTTAAATAAACATACATATATACATATTGTATACTCATTGTTTTTTAGCTTTAAATATTATCCTTTCAATGATGTAAGCCGCCTTGGGTCCTTTTAAAGGGGAAAAAAAGCGGAGTAAAAATATTTTAAGTTAATAAATAAACGTAATTTACATATAAAACACGACATTTTTAAGCACGTGTTTTTGGGGGAAGAAATTATGGTTTGAGAAGGAAGCAAAGCGGGCACGACTTTCCCTCAGGGCCACTTTTCTGGGGAGTTTTTACCTCAAAATTAAATGTTTATATATTCGGCTTTAAGGAAACACGGAGGAGGGGAGGCGCCATTTTCCCCTTCGCCCTGAGGTGGAGGAGCGGGATTTGCTATTATCTTATTACAAATAAAAGAGGGAAATGTCGTCCCTTCAGACGTTAAAAAAGGGCGCGAGAAAAACAAAACTCCCCCCCGAGTCCGTCCCCCTCCACAGAAATGGGTCAGCCGTGGAGTTCTCCCCCGCGCGCGAAATGGACTCGCCCGGCGCGCGCGCCTTCAGACTCCCACCACCCCGAGTAACAATTACCTCAGCGCCCCAGCCGCCTTCGCTCTCTTAAGGGTCGAAATCGTTCTTCCCGCCTGCGTTGAGCCCGCCCCTCCATCCGGCGGCTTGATTAGCCAATCATAGGTGCCAGCGAAGCGCCTAACAGCCAATCCAGAGCCACGGAGTTAATTCCCCCCCCGCCAGCGTTTTCTCTCTCCCCGAGATTCTCATCGAACGCGTTGCTTCCGGGTTTCTGCCGTTGCCTAGGAAACCGCTGAGTGCGGCCTACATACCTTTGAGCAGCCTCTCCTCGGTTTTTCTAAGAGAAAATGCATTATGGTTGTTGCCTTGTCTCACGTCGTGGCTAATAAATTGTGGGCCACCATCCCTCTGTTGCAATTTCCCCCCTGAAGGCAAATTTAAGGAGTGGAAATCATTCTCTTGCAAGAAGTTGCTGGAAAACCAAAAATTTTTGTATTTAACCCTCCTAGAAATGGCTGGTTAAATATGACTGCCAATATGTTATCCATTGGTGTTAAAATGCAACTGCCAGTAACTTTTAGCATTGGAATAAAGAGGCTTAAGTAGGAGAAACCTTAGCTCTCTTAGGACAGTGTTGAGAAAACAATAACTACTTATTCAGGTCTTTTGGGTGATTTTATGATTTTTTTTTCCTTAAAAGATTGAGACAATGCCCATTTGCCTGCTTTAAAACATAACAGATTAAAATTTAAAATTAGCATTTTCTGGCACAATCAAATGCTGAACAATTCTAAGCCATCACTTTAAGGAATGATTTTTTCTTTTAAAAGGGTCAAAAATAATTCTTGTTTTTATTTTTGACACAAGTGACATCAACGTGTTAGTTTATAGTGACCTCTTCTGGCTAGTAGAGATTTTTGTTTCTTAAGGCACTCCAGAGCCTCTGCTGGTCATAATTCCTTTTTTAAAAAAACAGAACCAGCAGGTTTCAAATGCGAGAAATCACGCTTTGCTTTGCAAAATGGGTTTGAGTTCAGTTTCTTCATATGTTGTTGTTTAGTCGTTAAGTCGTGTCCGACTCTTCGTGACCCCATGGACCAGAGCACGCCAGGCCCTCCTGTCTTCCACTGCCTCCCGAAGTTGGGTCAAATTCTTCAAATGACTCTGGAATTAATTTTGTTCTGAGCCACTTCAAGTGCATGATGAACAGACGTTTTATCTGAGTGTTATGTCACGCCGGCAAGTTTAAAAACAATTTGCTGTGTCTCCCAACCAGGAAGAGAACCGGCTGCAAAAGAAATATTTTCAGCTGTCCTTTTAAGCCAATGATAGGAATAATTTGAAGAGATCTCAGAAAAAATTTTTTGGTGCAGAAGGAAACTGGACAACGATGCATGCATTTAACTCAATTCTGCCTACTCTGACTGGCAGCTGCTTTTCAAGGATCACATTCCTGAACCTCATACCTTGTCCTTTAAAGTGGAGGCAGATTCAACCCGGACCTACTAAATGTAAAGACTCTGCTTTACCCACTGAGCAATGGTGCCTCCACCAGGGATGTGGGCACAGCTCCTGAGAAACACCAGAATATATGCTTGTAACTCACAAGCTTGTTCCAAAGCTCTGTTGCACAAGAATTTAAATGTGCAATACTATATGTAAAATTCGACCATGCCCATTCTGCACCACTTCCTCGCACACAACACAGCCCATTTCCAATCCACTATTAAGTTAGTACCCTCAGGAAAAAAAAACTGATCCACTCCCCTTCAAACTATCATGGATCATTCCCTTTCAACAGTCATAATATTTGTGAGTATTCCGTAACATCACGCAGCAAATAGCCCAACATTATAGCTGTCAACAGCTGGTATACATATAAAAATTTCCAGCAAAGAAAACAAAACATTGTCCAGGGTATTTCAATCTGTTTCCCTGCACTGAGATTTTCCACTGGGATTTTTTTGCAGCAGGAAATCCAACAAGTTTTTGTTTTTTTCCAATTAGATGATGCTGTTTTGGCTACCCAAAGATCCACGATCCGATGATAAGTTTTCTGTTCTTATGTAGAATATATACCATCTAAAAACAGTGACAATTCATTGAAATGGTACAAACATTTATAAGAAGCTCATTTCTGTTGGGTCTCATTGAAAAAAAAAGTTACCAAAGATATACTTAAAAAGATACCATAGTATAAGAAAACCAAACAACGAGCAAAGATATGTACACATATTACATTCGTCTCTGTAAGAAACCAACCCACATCATAATCTTCTAAATATAAAAATACAATATACGAGGTTTTAATGAACAGAGGGCAATAAACTCACAAAAGCTGTATACCACTGTCTTGGCAATTTTAGAAAAATATGCTAAAATAGCTGAAAGACAACACAGTGCTTCTGAATAACAGTGTCAGTTCAGCCTGGTTATTGGACTGTAGATGTAAAATAGGAAAAAATTAAGAACCTGGAAGAGAAATATTGCCAGCAAGTACGGGATAGTGGTATATGAGCCGTCAATTTGGGCTCTCAATTTACTGACAAAAAAACCTTTTTTCATAATTATGTATGAGGGAGGCTCTGGGTAAGGAATGTTTGATGGACTTCAGGCATCAGAAACACAGAAGCAGTGAACTTCAGCTGCCGTATCTGAAAACTGTTTGTTTTCTTTGCTTTAAACACCATGTGCTTGCAAATAATTCCAGAGAAGCATTCTGCTGCAAAAATTGTAAGTATGAAATAAAATAATAATCAGAGTATATGAAGGACTGCGTAAGGAGGCCATGAAATGACCATGTGGATTGGAATGGCTTTTCCTTCAACCACTTACTACGACAAAGCTTGAAGGAGGTGGAAATTTGCTCATCGAAGGATTGATTTCCAGTTTTATACATTTTTAAAATCCTTTTCTAGGAATACAGGCCACTGCTCCTTTGCCTGGCTGTTTCAGCCCAATACCATAAAAGTTTATTTTTCTGGTGCAAAGTTTAGCTTCTGACACAGATACCAAAAAATCAGATTTTCCTTGAAAACCTCCCAGTTTTCTTAAATACACTTTGCAGGAGTTGACCATGTATGGAATCTCGCCTCATTGTCAATCCCAGTTAAAAGGACCGTTTCGACACAGCACCGTCACAAGGAATACACAGCCTTTGCAGCATCTAAAACTTTACGTTTGCCACACAATTTTAAAAATCTGACAGCATTTAAAAGAAGGAAGTTCTCGTACTTAAACAGGAGCAGAAATTTAACCAAGGCTGGCTGTTTAAGAGAGGTGAATGGGAAAAATAGCCACTGGGCCCCACTACCCACCACTGTCCCTTCTAAACCTAAAGACCTTCTTGTTTGCCTCACAACCAGCCTCAGAGGAGACTAAAAGCTCAAAGTCTAGTCTCCAAAATTTTCTTAAAGCCTTGCGCCCCTCTTCACCATTCTTCGGCTTTCGAACATCAGTGGGCTACAAGCTGAAAAGGAAACAGGAAAGCCAGTTTCCTGAAACTGGCTCTGTGGAAACAACTACTAATATACATTTTTTTTAATTCCACACAATTGAAACCACTGCCTTTTTGTTTTGTTTCTCAACAGCCTCTTGCACCCACTTTTTGCGAGAGTGGGGTGGTCTTTTCCTTTCCACAGGCTGATGGGTGTTTCTGGAGGCACCTGTCCGAATTCAAGTTTGCTGTGGATCTCAGTTCGCAACCCAGCTTTTTGGCTGGAACGCACAATGGATCATAGTTTGTACGTCTCTTGTTTCAAAAACCAACGAAATCTAAGTTTCTCCAAAGGGGTCCAACACCAAGGAAGCCTTAGATCTTCAGCTGAACGCAGCCCTTCCTTCTTTCACAGGGAACTTCGCCCCACATCTATGGCAATGAAAAACATATTGCTTGTTTGAAGCAATTCTTAGTCTCGCTTCAGCCTGCATGGTTTAATGCCAGCGCTGACAGTATATGCCTCGTGACCTAGTGACAGCTCTTCCATTTCTCTTGGCCTCCTTAAACTCCACCGACACTCATGCTTATGATTTCAAGGAATATATTTTCAATACAATGACACAACTGGACGTTGGGGTCCATGCTATTTAAGTCCCCAGCTCCGCTTTTATCAGCTGGCTCTTTAGGAAACCGTTCGTAGGGCTTCTCCTTCAGCTGCTGAAGGCCTGCAGACAATTCAAGATAGAAAGAAAGAAAGTGGTTGTTAAGGTTCAGGAAGAGAAGCCAGGAATGCTTTGGGACCTTGTAGGTGTTTTGCAAAAGGCGACAATAGAACACAACATTTTATAATTTGTGCAGAGAAGGTCCCAAACTCAAGCGCAAAATGTGGAAATGGGGACTCAACAAGCAAACATGCTGCCTCTTAATAAAAATAAATTCTTGTTGCTCCTATGTAATGTAATATGTTACTACTGTGTTGCTATCCATACTGTTTTTAAACAGAAAATATTCACTATAAATGACTTAAAAGAGCCCAAATCCTCCAAATTAATGTTCTTTGCAACTGTGTTACTCCACTGCTGCAGGAATTTTAACATTTATACAACATTTGAGGCGTAACTAGGCCTAGCTCCACACAAGCTTCCTGTTCCTGCCCCAGTGCTATCTGGGAACTTTCCTTCTCAGCAGGAAGCTTGGGTGGAGCTAGGCCTAGTTATGCCTCAAAGCCTTCCAAACTTTTTTCTCCAGGTGCATCATGTTATCAGTGTCAGTAAGATAGGTAGAACCCCAAGAATGGAGAATTATGGTATTTGTAGTCCGGAAAAAAACCCAAATCCTGTTCCTAGCTGCCACTGCCATCTCCACAATAGATAAGCTTAACAAAGTGTCAGTAAAGAGGCAGCATAATACGAACACTCTCTCCCTGAAGTAGACAGAGTGTTGTAGAGTGCTGCCTCGCTCTCTCCTCAGGAACTTTAAAGACGACCCCAGCTCACCACCCACAGGGCTTTTGACCCCGTGACTTACGTGTAATGATTGGGTCAAAGTCTCTTGTCTCGGTGGCCACGTCTGAGGCGCAAACCTGCCCAATCTGGATCAGCAGAGACACAATATCCTCGTAGAGTGGAGGAAACGCTTGGCAGAAGGAGACCAAGCATGGAAGGGTGGGCATAAAAAAGATGTAACGCTTAGCCTCGGTTAAAACTGGCAAGAACAACAGAAAGTGTGTTAAGGGGGAGACGTTTACAGTAAGTGGGATCCCCCCCCCCTTTAGCCAGAATTATCCGGGCAGAGCGAGAGGTACAAATTCCCCATTCCTGACTCACAACTCAATTTACTCCTCATGAGGTTACCTGTCAGCAGTGTCCCCATGACGTTGATGGCCAAACGTGCCACACTTAGGGATTTGGGAAGAGCGTACTGAATGCACAGGTATGATAGCAACTGGATGGCGAAAATCTAGAAGGGGAGGTGTCAAAAGGAACAGGAAGGAAGACCACACAGAAGTTAAATCCGCACCACCATTTCTGAAGTAGCAAGAACTATTCTGTGATGCTTATTGAACTGCAACTCCCCACCCAGCTTCCCCCATCAACTATGCTGACTGGGGCTGATGGGAGTTGTCATTATATTCGCAACACGACCGTTCCCCCAGGGTCAGCGGGAAGGCAGCTTTCTAGAGAAGCTTGCCCTGCGCCCCCATAGCTGTGACCCAGGGGAGCAGCCGCTGCCCCAGGCAATACCTGTTTCTCCAACTCAGGCTGAGCGATCAGCTCAGGGATGAAGTCCAGGCAGATGTGCATGGAAGGAATGCCAGCCACCGTCAAGGGGAGCAGCTCACACGGATAGCCCTGGACGACCAAAGAAGAAGGGAGCAAGAAGATGGAAATTCATGGGAGAGAGAGATATATATCTGGATTAGAGCAGAAACCTCAGGGGAGTCAAGGAGCTGGCAGGAAATGCAAAGGCTAACCTGCCCAGAGCCTGTTGGGCTTCCGAAATCAAGACTGCCAGGGATACACACCTGGAAGTGAACCAACTTGGCGATGTTCGGGTCGGCAATAAACATCTGGTGCAAGAGGCAACAGATGAGGCATTGCACCTCTCGCAGGTTGCACAGGAGGCTGTCCTGCTCCTTCTCCCCGCCGCCTCCACTCCCTGCCTCCTCTTCCTCCTTCTCCTCCTCCTCCTCCCCTTTGGGCTGTCTCCTGCTCCGAGGACTGGACCCCGCGGTCCCGGAGACAATTCTCAACAGCCGGCCGGAACTGCTGTCCGGAGATTTCTCCTCCTCTAAGGGCAAACAGATCTCCAGGAGGATCTGGACGGCGGCGCTATCCTGGAAGATCAAAAGAGGTAGAAACAAGCAGTAAAAATGGGCTACAGTTGGACCCCCTTATCTGCGGGATCAATATCCGCTGATTTACTTATCCACAATCTGAAAATATTAAAATTATTAAAAGAAAAAATCCCATAAATATATATTTCTAACCATGAAGTTACCAGAATTGGCCACTAGAGGGAGACAAAGACCATGTGCACTCTTATAATAGCATTCACTATAATCCAGTTTTGGGCATCCGCAGGGGCGGGCGGGCTTAGAACCGATCTCCTGTGGATACGGGGGTCCTACTGTATTTATTTGGGGGGTGGGTGAGGATGGGTAAATGACCTGAAGTGGACTGGCAGCATCCACAGGGAGGGGAGAAAGAGAGAGAGGAGTCCCCCCCTCTCCCCCCACAACAATTAACATTTGTTCACACTCTATTACTCCAGGGTTGCAAAGGGTATAAAAACGGGCTCGAAACATACAAGGAAGTGGAAGGAATAAGGAGAGGAAAGAGAGAGATGCTGAAGGAGACCGCTCCCCCCCCCCCCCGCCCCCAATGGATGGAGAGAGTCTGACACTCTAGGCTTGAATGTTAAAAACAAAAACTAAAGGTTTAGGCCACACAAGACAGTGCACGTTTCGGGGAAAATACATGGGTGTTTCCCGCCCGCCCCGGTGACTTGAAAGATTTACTAAGCAAATCCAGCACAGAACCAGGGAATGTTTCACTTTTAAAGCGAGCTTCAGCACGACTGCCTGTAGCCTCCCTTATGTTTCTGGGCTGGACTGCAACTCCCATCATCCTCAGGGAGTGCAAACATTGGGAGAAGGACGATGGGCGTTGTAGTCCAGCAACAGCTGCAGTGGCGTGCCTCGTCTGCCTGTTTCAGAGAGAGGCAGCACGGAGCAAGCAGCATCTCGTACATGCTTGCGTTTCAAGGCCAATTTGGGGACGCCGTCTTTAGAGGAAAAGCCGGGGTGTTTCTAGAGAAGCGAAAGAGACCGTCAGGTTTGTTTGTGTGGCGCAAAAAGGACTTCTTTGGAAGAGGGCTGTCGGACGCAGAACGAGGTGGTCTGACCACCGGAACGCAACGGATTCACCTGGAAGGCATTTGGCTCCTTGTGAGCCCTCTCTGCCAGCTTCCTCTGCAGGGTTTAATTGGGACCGGATGAGACCTTCGAAGGAGCCTTAAGGAGTTCTTTCAGTGGCGCTTTGGAAGGCCTCGCTCCCCCGGTCCAGACCTCACCCACCGGTAGCGGAGTGGCAGACCAGTCCGGCCTGGATTTACCTGGGCGGCCAGCAGAGCGTTTTTCAATTCTTCCCGCGTCACCTCGGGGGTGTCGAGGCCCATCGCGCTGTTCTGAGAGGGCCTGTTGTCCTGGTCGGCCGTTTCCTTGAGGTGGGCACTCAGGTAGGCCTTGGAGGCAAGCAGGTAGCCGTTCAACATGCGAAGGGTCAGGTCCATGAGAGGGGGACACCTGCGGGCACGGGAGGACAAGGGCAGAGAGACAGACAAGGAGGGGCTCAGAAAAAGCCAGTCGCCGCACAACGAGGGAAGGAAAACTCTCAAGCTGCACTGGGCAAGTTTGCACTGCTCACCCCGGAAGTCCAAATTCGGAAGGAAGCGCTGAATTCTCACTCACGCATTTAAAGGAGGCACACAGAGACTATTTCTCATTTCATCCATAATGCATCCTTGCAACTCTTGGATAATTTCCTACTAGGCCCAGGAAAAGCCCGGATAAACGCATACACACACAACCCGTTTCTTTCCGAGTCAATCTGCCTGCTTGCTTTTGAAATTTCAGCAAGCCAAGTAGCTCTCTGCGGCCATGAGAGCTAGAAACTTGCTCTCTCTTTTTTTGGTGAAGCCGAGGGATCCCAGCTTTGTTGTCTTTTCCCTCGTGAACTCCTGCAGAAGCTCAGAGCACGAGGCGGAACTGGAGAGCAAGAAGGGGCTGGGAGGGCAGGGAGGAGGATTTACCTGAAGACTCTCTGGTCACATCTTAACACAATCAGCGGGTCAATCATCAGGTCCTTCTGAGTGTACTTTTGCTGCCTGACCGTCTTCACGGAAGGCTGCAAGGCATTCACCGTCATCACCCACAACCTGGAAAAATAAAAGAGGGCAGTGAAGAAAGACAGGGTTTAGTGGCATCTCCGCACAGGACATGTACCCTTTTTGGGAGCAGGATCTGTTGGCCACAAGACAGCTCTCTAGGACGGCTGGGAAATTCTGGGATTATGGGTTTCAAAAAAAGTTCCCCACAGCCAGCTGTCCCAGGGAGAAGCCTACCAGGAAGACATGAATACAACCGCTTTCCCACGTGGCTGGCTAGTCCTCTTGAGCAATTTCAGATAGATTGCTCTGTTGCGTGGAGGTTCCATTTTGTTACTACCACCAGGGTGCCTAAGGAAGAGCTCTGCTTGGATGCACCCAAAGGCTCACGTAGACCAGTCTCCTCTTTTGGGAAGCCCAAAAATCAAGACGGGATGGTAACAAACGCCCTTCCGCAGTGGCTTCCCGGGTCCAGCTACTCCCGACAAGGGGCATGCAATGCAATGCAAAGACTGCGGCATCAGCCAAACCTCCTTCCCACCTTCGAGGCATGACCATGTTCAAGGCCATCCACAGCCTGTTGACCGTCTGGAGGAGCCGCCGAGGGATCCCAGGGTAGAGCAGCCGATTCATATTGGACGTCAACGCCTCCGCATAAGGGATCAGCTCTCCTGCCGAAAGGAGCGTCAAATGCTCCAGGATCTGCAGGACCCGGGTGCGATTGGATTGCAAAGCTGAAAAGGCTAAAGGAAAAAAACGTTTAAAAGAAGCATTAAACATTGAGAATATAAGAGGGTGTTCTACGTAAAACTCTGTACAAATAAACTGCTTCGGTAAGGGCGGGGATTGGCTCAAAGGGCTAGTAAATCGCTCGTCCTAACTAAAGCTAAAAAGACCGTCAAGTGTAAGGATGTGTTGCTGGAGACCAAGGCCAAGATCGCCCACCCGCTTGTATTTCCAATCATAAGAGTTTGCTTACCATTCAGAAGGTGATTCAATGGGTCAACTCTAGTTAGGGTTTGGGTCTTAGGAGCTTGAATTAGGAACAACACTGCTCAATACAAATGCATAAGCTAAAAAAAAAAAGCACATCAGTGGTTCCCAGCCTTGGGTCACCCCGGTGTTCTTGGACTGCAACTCCCAGAAACCCCGGGCAGCACAGCTGGTGGTGAAGGCTTTTGGGAAATGCAGCCCAAGGACACCTAGTTACCGAAGACTGGGAACCCCTGCCTTATACAATTCCATGTCGATAAGGAAAGAGGCATACCTTCCTGGAGCTGCTTGGGGGAGTACTTTTTAGCAGCATTGGTGAGGAGCATCCTGCGTAGCAAAGTGTCGGTGCCAGTGATGTGTTCCTCGCAGATCCAATCATCCACGATGCAAAGGTGGGGATAGTTGGTGGCCAAGAGGCGGAGCAGCGCTGAATGCAAGCCTTCAAAAGTTGGAAGAGAGATTGGTTTGTGTTTTATCACAACCAACACATTCTCCAACAGAAATTTTCTGCACGGTTTGGAGATGATAAAGTTGTTCGGGTTTTTTTAATGCAAGCAAAGCAAAAAGAATAAAGCAACCACTCTCTCTCTCTCTCTTGAAAAGCATTTACCTAGCAAATTAAATAAACACTCCAAGATCCTAATATTAAAGCACTTGGTGAAATAAAAAGGATTTCCCTTTATTTCCTGCTGGGAAAAAATCATTCTGTGGGTACTGGGTAATAATATGAAACTAATAATAATTTTGAAAATCTGGAAGGGACCCTGTAAGATCATCCAGTCCAGCCCCTGTCAGAGAGGCACAGGGGGGGAATCGAACTCCTAACCTTGGGCTCCGCAGCCAGAGACCTCAATCCCTGAGCTCTCCAGCCGTTCCAAGGCATTCCATGGCCTGAGTGCCACCGTTTTGGAAACAAAAAGCCTCATCTCTGTTGCCTCCACCTCTCCCCATAGCGCCTCCAAGGGCAATGGGATATTGGAGAAGGGCCCCAAAAGAGGTTTTTAACGACCTGCAACATCAGGGTTTTGCCGTACCTTCCCCCATTATTACAGTAAAGGCACTCCACTGTGCAAACACGCGTCGCATGGCGAACTGACGACGGAATCATTCGCAGCAAGTAGCTTCTTTCTCCCCAAGTTCTGTGTCTCTGGCCCTATTTACAGGGCCAAACATTAGTAACATTTCACTGCCAGAAGGGACCTGGCCACTGTCTGGACACTTCCCCTTCTCAAGCGCAGCAGTGACCCCGGCACTAAGTGCGCTTCATTCTGCAGTTTGTGACATGAGAAATTCTGCACTGAAGAAATTCAGATTTTGCGCCGGGGAGGGGAATGACCTTCCAACATCAATTCACAGTTTGTCCACATGATATTTTCTCCTCCGTTGTCCTAGTTGGGTTGTTTGCTTTGGAAAAGAGCCCAGCAAGCCCAGCCAGACACCAAACCCAAGTAGACCTTACCTCCCAGTTCTTGCTGCAGTCCCTGAGCTTGTCTGATGAGGTACTTGATCGGGATCTGGTCCATTAAGGCCGGCGAGTAAGATTTGGGTTTCCTCTGCATGGCAGCTGCAACCAAAAGGGACAAGTGAAGTAATCTTTACATCAATCAAGAAATACAGTAGGACTGTGACAGCCACAGGCAATCGGTTCCAAGCTCCCCCCCCCCGCAAATGCTGAATACCGTGGATAATAGCAAACTCTATGCACAGCATGGTCTCTGGCACCCTCTAGTGACCGGTTCTGGTAATTACATCATGGAAATACATACTTCTGGGACTTTTCATTTAACAATTTAAATATTTTTAGACCATGGATAAGCAAAACTGTGGATACTCATCTCATGAATACAATGGTTCTACTCTATTGCAACCCACAGTACAGTGGGGTTCTGCAAACAGTTTGTTGTAGATATATTCCAGGGTATTTGGAATCATAACATTCATGCTATTTGGCTCACACAGCAAGCTGCCTTTTAATGACAGTCGATCCATCTTGCCCAGCACTGCCAACTCTGAGTGGCAGCAACGGATCTCCAAGGTTTCTTTCCGGATTCCTTCCAGACCCTACACGCAGATCCTTCGCATGCCTTCGTGATCTCCCATCCCAGGAGTAACCAGGCCTGGCCCAGCTTAGCTTTCCCAAATCAAACACTGTGTTTATAGCAGTACTGTAGGCACTGAGGACCCAACCAAGCATGGGTTCTTTGGCTCATGTTGCCCGCCCCACCCCAACCAGCCTTGCCAACCCGTACCCAGGGTCTTGGAGCTGGTCAGGATGGCTTCTTCGTATGACAGGACATAATACATAACCAGAAGCTGGGCTGTGATTCCGTAACGTGGATTCCCACGAGCGTTCTCGCCTCCCTGGGAATAAAAAATGCAGACGATGCATAACAGGAAGGCCATGGTAATAGACAAGGGGCGACAGAGACTGAGGGTGAAATGGAGGTTAGGGAAGAAATTACAGAAAGAGAATGAAGCTATAGAAGTGTCAAGCCTGTAGCTGTCTTCTTCCACTCCCCAAAACACAAACCTATCCTCACTACTTTCCCATAAAGTTTCGGGCTTTTGTACCTTGTTTTTCTGCTGCAATAAAAGAAAAGAAAACGGGAAGAGGGGGAGGAACTGGACAAGGCGTTGCTAATGTCCATCAGCAGTCCTGTGCACAACGGATGTTGACCTCCGGCCAGAGGTGGATGGATGGGGAAGGAGGCTTGCAGGCCAGAAATTACATGTCAGTTCTCTGTTTTGAGCTGGGTTTAAGGCTGCAGGAACCTCCAACGTGTACAGAGCTGCTGCAGTCGAAGGATGCATGAAAGCAGTAGGATGCAGATCCAAAGCTCCTGGTGCAGAAGAATGCTCCCTTTTAGGTATATATCTGCACCCACCCACCCACATACATACCCCCATAATTCCTTCGAAAACATTCAAGATTTCCTGCTCGGTGATAGGCTGGTTGGTCGCTTCTGGGTTGGACTTGGAAGCTGGCGTGAGGACGGAGTTGATGTAGACATCAACGAGGGGCAGCAGCTGAGGATGGAGCGGGGTGGTGGTCTCACACAGCTGCCGATAGATCCAGTCCTTAGAGAAATAAAAACAGCGAATTTAGCTGTCCAAGCTTCCGCCGACAGACCGGGAGAAAATCAATTCCCCAGATTTGCTTTTCCATGGAGCATGAAATCTCCAAGAACCTGGAGAAGGGCCAGGTTCTGGGTTTTCGCGGTCCCTCGCTCAAAACACTCCCTGTGGGACTGTCACTTTACGCCTCCCATGGCCCCCTGTCTTCTCCTCTCTACCAGACCTCACCACTGCCCAGGAGAGAAAAAGACCACAGAAGCAAGCCGGCGAGTTGAAACGTCTTATTTTTTCCAGATCACTCCACCCGCTTGCTGGGGCTTTTGTCTAAGCCTGGAAGGGCGGTGGTGAGGTAGGTGCGCTCTACAGGTGGTGGCGAGCGCCCCAACGCTGGAGGCGCTCAAGACAAAACGAGACAACCATCTGTTAGATATACTTTGATTGGAGCAAGGGGGTGGGACTCATAGAATCGTAAAACAATTGAGTTGGTAGGGGTCCTTTAAGGCCATCGAGTCCAAATCAAGGAATCCAAATCAAAGGAGATCTGGTTGTCCCGTTTTCTCTTGAAGGCCTCCAGCCTTGGAGCACTCACCACCTGAGGTCATTGGTCCTGTTGTCATACTGCTCAAACAGTAAATAAGTTTTTCCTGAGATTCAAGCCTCCATTGAGCTTCCAGGTCCATGATTTTATGATTCCACGATTCTACACTGAGAGGCGGTCCCTGGGTTAAACCAGACTAACTATTTATACATTCTTCAACCCAAGATCTTCTACTCTGACGGACGCTTATCTTTCCAGCGGTCTTTCCTACTGCTGCTGAGGACTGAACTTGGAACTCTTCAAAACTCCTGCTCGGCCGCTGAGGGGCAGGGCTCTCCTTTTCTTCCAGCAGGATGTTTTTGGGGCAACGCACCTTGATGGAGACTTTATGCTTGGTGAACGACCGGCTCCGGAGAAGCTGGTAGATACAGTGGATGGGCAGGAAGCCCGTGATGTTGGCACTCAGGTTGCTCGTGACGGCCACACGGACCGCATGGGCGGTCACCACCTAGGAGAGGGAACCAAAACCCTATAGCACAGGAACAGAAGGCTCATCGTACCCATAAATGAGCCCAGCAGCTCACCTTCCCCCTCCCGTTACCTGCTCCGTGAAAATCTCTTGTGTAAAGATGGTCTTCATGCGACTCAGAGAACTTGGTTTAATGACAATCTGGGAAAAGGAAAACAGATTACGAGCCTGCTATGAGATTTTGCTTTCACATCTATTCTTCCTTCGTCCGCTCACCCCCTCTTTAGTTTAAAGCAAGTACTTCGTGACTGAAATCCAACTAAATCAACACTAGGGGGTCGGCTCACTGAATTGAACAGACTTACACAGGAGCTAACGTGCCAAATCCCCACTAGTTCAATGGGCCTACTCTAACATCAAATTACTATGGGATTTCAGCCACCGCCTAGCTAAATTAAGCTTGGCGGGAAGTTTCATTAACGTCTCCATGAACAGTTAGTACTAAAATTAAAATAAATAAAAAACACTCTTGTTACCAGCCATTAACTTTCATACCCTAAAAATCCAAGCATGTTTAATGAATATTTCTGAACCTAGGATGAATTAATATTTGTGTACTTAGGATGAAGGTGGTGTCTGGGCCACACCACAGACACACACAGTCAAAACTGTCTATTACTCTCTGTATGAGTATAAAAATATAAAATACATAAAAATAGCCTATTTTGGACCCAAAAAAGGCCACTAGGAGAGTCTCATCGCCTGCTACCCGAGTCTTTTTCCTGGATTTTGAACCTGGGACTTCCTGTACGCTAATTATTTTCTCAAAGATTAAATAAGACTCTATTTTTTGGGGGAGATCCAGATAAAGTGATGACTTAAACAGTGACAGAAGAAGCTATGATTTATATGCCCAGTCTAGCCCAATACCGCTCACACAGAACTGGCAGCCTCTCCCTCCAGGGTCACACGCCGAAACCGGGCCCTTCTGCATCCGACGTGTGTGGTCTCCTGTTGAATTCTGCTCCCTTCCCGTTTTGCACCGTATTGCTGCAACTTCTTCATGCAAATGAGATTTTTCAAGTGCCCCCTTCCCTCCTGGTGAGAGGCGGAACCCGAATCAAACCAGCCAGGAATGAATTTGGAACCCGTGGCAGTGGGGTGTGGAGTTTATTCAGCAACAGGCAGACACGTACCTTCATTCCCAGAGTGGAACAGACCAAGTCAATGATGGCACTGAGCTGGCTGCTGTGGAAATACATGGCGACCAACAAAAGCATCTCGCCAAAGGAGGCCGACACCCCAGAAGTGCTGTCGGAGGCAGGAGGCAGAAGATTAAGAAAAAGGAGGACCCGGTTCAAGATTTTTGCAAATGGGGGTGGAGGGAACAGGAAACAAAGTCTGGGGGGGTTGTATTTATCTATTTTTCTAGGCAAAGGAAGCACAGCCTCACCTTTCAAAATAAGCTTCTTCTTTGATCATCCAACTCAGCCAGATCACCATCAGCTGCTCCTGTTCCGGAGTGCTAAAAAAACACATGGGAGTTTGATGTTGTTCGAAACCAACAGCATAAAGGGGGGGGGGGGAGAAAGGAGGGTTTTTTTTTAAATTTAAGTGATGGGCGAGCAACAAATAACCACCTGAATGCTCCAAAATGGAAAGAAAACAAGACATTGAGAGAAGCACCCTGCCAGGTTTCAAATGTTAGATCGGGGTGGGGTGGGGTGGGTGGGGGGCTGTAGAAGCTAAAGAGTGAATCTCCTTTTCTGGAAGTTTCACTTTTGAAAAAAGAGGGTAAAAATTAAATAAAAACTAAAGCAAAATTACACTGAATGGAATAAAAAGTCCTTATCTTGGTTTATTACCATTTGGCTAACAGTCAAATAAAGGCGTGGGTTGGTCTTCATGCCTTTATTTGACTGTTTTCCTCTTAACTTTAGTCCTTAATGTGTTTTAAGATACTTTAATAAAATAGTTCAAGTGCCTTAGTTTTTAATGTGCTTTTATTGACCCTGAGATTTTCCAATATAAGGCAGGTTACAAAAAGCTTAATAAACAAGTATGAAGGCAAGATCGTTTAAATTAGGTCCCTTCCCCACAATATCCCACCTCTAGAAAAATGCTTGTTTTTTCAGTGTCAACAAACCCTTAAATCTTCACCCAGCCAGTGAATTTCTTCCTTCTCCCTGCTAACGCTCATCTCCCCTTTTCCTGTTTATGAAAGATCCCCATGGGTGGCGAAAAAGGGGTTACCTGACAAGCGTGGAGAAAGCCAGCAGCATGCAGAAGGAGAGAGAAACGAAGCGGACGCCAGCCGGGGTGGCAGGAGGGCGGCTCGTCATGAGCTGCAGCAGCTGCTCGGCTTCCTCGTCGGTCGGCCTGCAAGACGCCGATGACACCAAAAGAGAAAATCAGCCACTCTGGAAGGGCAGGATATGTCCCCTCTCCCCCACAGCGGAGGGAAATGGCACCTAGACAACAGTTCCATACAGGGCTGTGTCTGGAACCCAGCCCATTTGTTACCAACAAATGCAAAAACCACACATGAACAACCAGTATATGTAAAGTTCACTACGTATCACGTCAGCCATGTTTCTGACAGCGTTAACAGACCCCATGGAATAAACAGCCAGACCTTCTAACGCCACACTTGGGAAGGTGCAGTCTTCCCAGATGCTGCTGCATGACCATTACTCCCACCAACACCAGTTAGTACAGCCAACAGTAAGGGATGATGGGAGTCGTAGTTCAGCAAACACCATCTTTCCCAAAGCTAATCCCTCCCAGTGCCACAATTTTTCTTAGGACTGTTGCTCTATTCTGCCTTTCCTCCAGTGGGTTCAAAGCAGACGGCTCTCCGTCTCCTTACACACAACCTCCTTGTGAGGTAGGATCAAGCTGAGACAGAGAGGGAAAGAGGGAGAGAGAGCAGCTCCTGGTTACCCAGGTGTAGCTTGCTTGGTGGCGGCCCCTTTTGGAAAGTTTTAAGTCAAATTAGCCTTGCAGTGGATGCCTCTGTACACATGATCCACTCTACAGGCATGGCTGAACTTTATCCTTGCAGCTCTGAAGCTTATACTGGAGGCAGCACAATTGCCTCATATTTTAATCCGTCAGGAACGGAAATCCAAACTAATTCCACTAATCACTCGGCGGTCAAACAAACATGGCAAAACATTGGAACGAGAAAGCTAATACCATTACAGATTTCTTTTAAAAGTTCCATGCCGCAATGGGGACTAGAACCTTGATCTCCAAACCCCCACACCAGGGGATAACTTAAAGTTTTGCCAACACTCTTTTTTCAGCTCTCACCAACCCTGGTCGGTATGACCAACAAGCTGGGATTGCAAACTGTAATTCCAAACGTCGGAAGGAGACATAGGGGGGAAAGGGTGCTTCTGGGTCTTTACAAGACCCCCTTAAGGGTGACAACGTCGCTCTGAAAGATTCTTACTTCAGCCCAGCGATACCCATCAGAGCGCAATAAAGACGGAGGAGGGCGCTGGCTTTCACCACGTTTTCTTCTTTAAGCCCCGAACAGGCTGAGGGGCCGGATTCTGCGTCAGCTCCTGCTTCTTCCTTAATGCGGAGGCTGCGGGAAGCGGGGAGGATCCCCACCAGCTCTAGGAGCAGCTGTCTTCTCATCTGCCAAAGCACGGAGCTAATGCTCTCTCTCTTCCTCTATGGGGATAAAGGGAACAAGAAACCTAGATACATCCCTAAGAAGTTGTAACACTCAGTAATCGTGGTTTGCTTTCCCTTAGTAATCATGGTTTGATATCCAACTACCTAAATCACAATGGAGGGCAGGGTTAGACCCTAGGACATGAATCCCTGGCTTGAAGCAGGCACACAAAACATGGTTAGGCACTGCATCAGAAACACATCAAGCTCTACGGTTGAAGTTGTTTGCCCAGTTGTGTCAGTTCCAGAACAGGCCTTGTGAGACTCCCCCTATCCACGCTCTCCCAGCTGAGTTCAACAAGCCAAACCACAATTTCTTTGTAGACCTGGAATCGTAACCTGGGGTTGAAGCAACAAACCACAGTTAAAGCAAACCACGGTTGAGGGCTCAGGCTAGGTCTGCGTAGCGGCATTTTTAAATATGTTCTTCTAATAAGACTGCTTCAGTTCTGTTCCTCTCCTGCTACTGCCCTTTAAAAACACAGATTTAACATACAGTCCCATTTAAAAATCAGTCTGAATTGACTGGACAGCATGCAAATATTTCCATTATCATTATTATTATATCGGATAGCTTGTGTTAGCTGGCGCTTCCCCCCTGCAGTTGGTGTTGTTCACAAACTATGCTCGGAAGAGTTCTCACCTGTTGCCCATTCCGGATAAAAGTCCCGAACCAAGTCCGAACTTTAGCATTGATTCCGAGCAATAAGCCGCTGACAAAGCACACTAGGTCACTCAAAGTGTCTTCGGAGGTCTCGTTCTTGGTGTGATCCAATGTCAAAGCCACCCCGAGCCCTGGCAAATGACACTCTTCCACCTCGTCGAAGGAAAAGGAAATGGAAGAGGATGAGGTAATGGTTGAGCTGCACGTTGGGAGACCCAGGTTTCTAGTCCTCATTGTGACATGGAATCCACGGGGTGACCTAGAGCCAGTCATTCTCTCTCAGTCTGGCCTGTCCCCAAAAGACTGAGAAGTAGCAAGCCATGTACGGCACCTTAAGCTCATTGAAGGGTGAGATATAAAATAAAGAAGCATATAAAACATATGTTCCTCCTTTCCTCGCACCCGATGGAACCCAACCCTAGGAACCTGCCTGGCTCCAGCCCCTAAGGCCGCAAGAACCTAATAAAAATGACTGAGGTCCTAGAAAGGAAGGTGTCATTCCCAACAGTTCAACACACACCTTAGGGTGGATTTGATTTAAATCAAATGGATTTAAATCACAATTTAAGTTTTAAGAAATTGGATTTTTTGATGATTTTAGTTTAAAAAAAAATTTTTCTATGTGTATCATGATTTATTATGCCACCTTATAATTATGTATTAATATGTTATGACAGTGCTATATATGTTTTGTGTTGCTACTGATATACTGTGGTGACCTATATTTTTAAGCCATAAAACCTGTTCTGTTCCGTCCACTGATTTATTTTATTTTATTTATTTTCTATTTAAAAACATTTTTACCCTGTCTTTCTCCTTGAAAGGACTCAGATTTAAATCGTCCATTTGATTTTTTTAAAAAAAGATTAATTTGTATCCACTCTGCCTCTGGGGCCGTGAAATCTATCCTGGACGGCATGGACAACATAAATATTTGTGCTTGGTGTTGTGTAACCCTCTGAAATCTCCAGATTCGACCAGCTGGGTGAATATTTGTCAATAATGAAAAGCTCCCGAGTCCCTTCTTGAACAGCAGGCAGCTCCTCCATCCACGGCCACAGACACTCCATGTGACCACCACCACCCTTTCCCCACCACCCCCTTTATCAGCAAAAGGGTGGGCACCGGGCTTACCACCATGCCACGCACTCTTAGGGCCTGGGAGGGGTTCATTTTGCACAGCTGGCGCAGAGCGTCTGTCCTCCGGCGGCCCCCAAAGCTTTCTTCGTCCTGTCGCTCGCCGTTCTTGATCAAGCCCCTACACACTGGAAAGGCAGAGAGCATCCACGGGCCCATTCGTTCACGACATACACTCTGTGCTCAGCATTGGACATACTTATCATCCTAATCTCAGAACTGCACAGCTGGAAGGAACATAGTTAAAAGTCCAGCCCAAGGCAAGGAGGCACAGAGGGGGAACCCAACTCCCAACGTCCGGCTCCGCAGCCAGAGACCTAAACCACTGAGCCTAAACCAGTTATCGCTTGTCTGGAAACCCACCTGAATGGTTAGGTTGCATCAGCATTTTCCAATTGTTTGCTCGAAGGGAAAACTCTCTCCTGCCCCATAAATAAAAAGCAATTTAAAAACTCCGATGAGGCCAAACTACGGCCATCCATAAAAGAGACTTCCAGCTTCTCCTTGGTATTCTGGCTCCCAGCTAATACTGTGATGTTCCACATCGCCTCTGGTCTTTAAATCTGGCCCAAAGAACTGTCTTTAATCTATTCTAGCAGAATGTGGAAATCACAAAAAAATTTCCAACTCATCCAACCTTCCTGATGCTCTCTGGGTGAATTTGCTATTCATTAAGCCAGATACCTTCGTTAAAGCTGTCGGGAACGTTGGCCACTAAGAGACACAGGAACCAAGCCCCATTCTTCACATGCAGTAAAGCTTCGGCCACATCGACAATCGGCAACAGCGAAGGAAGCTCTGAAAGGAAAGGATTTTTTTTGAAAAAAGAAACTACATCCCTCACCAGTCTAACTTCATGGTTTTCCGAGTCAACCACGTTATACGCTGGTTTGTTTGCTGATGAAAATTGAGGGTTTCTTCCCGATGCAAATACTAGCTTTAGAAGGCAAACCTACCCAGTTTACATAATCCGCACTTGTTAAAATTCCCATCCACTTGAAGGGGTAAAAATAAGATAAGAAATTTTAGAAATAGCCCTGTTTTTAAAAAAAAAATGTTTTTTTTTTAATTATGATTTTGCTTAGACTTCTAACTGAAATCCTGGAACAAAAGCACAAATTTGTGTGGATTCAAGACGCACAAAGAAAAAAAAATACACATTCTGGAGAGCATGTTACCTGCTTGGAGGATGCATAGCACATCAGCGGCTTCTTCCAGATAAACAGGGCTCTCAAACAGCTCCGGCGACTTGAAAAAAAACTCACCATTGGAGTCAGCCACCTACAAGAAGAGGTTGTCTTAAAAGAGGATTTCCCCCAGAAGTTAAGAACAGAACACGGAAAGAGCACCCATCGACTGGTATGAGAAATAGGACTTAAAATAAGACTTTTTAAACTTCCTTTGATTTCTTGGACTACAGATCCCAGAATTCCTGCAGGCAGCACGACGGGTGGCCTTGGTGTCTGGGAGATTCTATGACTTGTGGCCACAAAAAGAGAGAACTTCCTTATCTTTGCACTTAAAAAAATGATGAAGAGAGAACCTCAAACACAAGTGTGGTTCTTAAGATGTTTTGGACTTCAGCTCCCGTCATCCCCAGCCAATACAGCTCATGGTCAGGAGAACTAGGAACCGAGGTCCAAAACATGGAGAGGATCAAATGTCAATCATCATCATCATCATCATCATCATCATCATAGAACTGCAGAGCTGGAAGGGACCCTACACCACCATCGTGCGCAACGAAACAAACCTCCCACCTTGGCAGTTCCCCACAATGCCAGACTACATATCCCAGCATGCTCAGCAGGCCACCAATCGGCCTCGCTTGCTGGAGATGCTGGAGTTTGTGGTCCATTCTGCTAGGAAGGCTCCAGGGCAAGGAAAAGTGGGTTTAGAAATTGGCCCGTGTGTGTGTTTTTAGAGGGATGGGAGTTGGAGAGAAAGAAAAGAGCTCACTTTGTTCATAATCGCCAGCAACTCGCTGAGCACGAGACGGAGCCGTCGAGGGGAATCGCTGTGTTCGAACTCCAGGGTCAGGCCGTGCTGTAGCTGGGAGACCAGAATGCTCTCGCCGCTTCCTCCTCCAAGTTTATGCCTAAAGGAGAAGATGAGAGCAGAGCTGCTCAGAACACAGCATGCCAGAGCAGTTTGAGACGGGAAGAACCTTAATGGATGGCACAGCAGGGTTAAGTCCTCAGATTTCCAGGTCAAAAACCTTTGAGAACTCCACCAATCGGGGTCAACAACACTGGGACAGACGGACTCATGCTCTGATCCAGTATGAGACAGCTTCCTATATCTCTGTTATTTCAAAATTCTGCAACGACTTTTCACAAGCATCACCCCAACTAAAACAGCCGTCCAGAAGTGCTGCCGGCCCAGAGGTAGATCTCACGTGTTATGTGCCTGAAACATCTCGGGTTCCGTCCCTAGCACCTTTGGGCAACACTGAAGCCACAAGCGGCTGACCGCTCGGGGTTTTCCCATTAACTTTTTCCAAAATGTAAACAGCGTGCCAATTCTCAACCAGACCTCACTGGTTAAAAGTATGGTACCGCTTTTAACACGAGCCTGGCTCGCTGTGATTTGTTCTCACTTGGGTGAGGCATACCTGGAGCCTTAAATCTTTGTCCCTACAGAGTTTCTAGGAATATTGAAACACTGTATTGGTGTTGCTTTTGTTTACCGTTTTCTAGGATGGTATTTGTTTGATCCTTTTTAGTATCGTATACTGACCTTTTTCAGCTTCTAATATTGTCGTTCAATGACGTAAACTACCTTGGATCCTTTTTAAGGAGAAAGGCAGGGTAAAATAGTTTAAATAAATAAAAATAAAATAATGTGTGTCTTCTTATATTGCAAATTTGCTGTAAATTTCATCAAGGGGCTAGAGGGGAGATTATCATCATATTGATCACCGAGTCCAGCCCTTGTCAAGATGAACCTATATGGGTATCTTTTCCAGGACATCCTGATAAGCTGTTTCTTCCAATATTCATGGAAGGAATAAATAAATTAACCTGGAAGAAGACAAAGCCCTTCCACATATTTTTGCAAACCAGACCAAAGATTAATGCATATAAAATAATACATAACTGTATTCATCTGATCTTTAAGGTTTTCAGAACTATTATTACTGTTATGATTAAACACTACCATGTCTTCCTTTGCTGTTTCACGCTGTGTTTTTCTGCAAAAATCACAACACCAACAAAATGAAGAAATGGACCTGCCACGACTGCGCCATTACCTCAGCTGCTGCTCCTTGTTAGCATCCTGCTCTAAAGCATGAAAATCCACAGACAGCAAAGCGACGATGGAGTTCACAGCTTCCACTCCGGAAAGGAGGCGAAGAATGAGTTTTTTGTCCTGAGCCCAGCTTTGGCTCTGATCCGCTGGCGCACACAACGCCATGCGCACCAGGCAAGGGAGCAGGAGACGGAGCTCCGGATCACTCAAGGCCGCTAAACGCACCACGTCCACTTTTTGCATGGCCTCGAAGGCGTACGGGCTGACGAACTGCAGGGCTGAGCAGTCCATTTTTGTGAGGCGCAGTGAAAATCAAAATAACGCAGCGGGTTCGAAGTGACGAGGGAGGCCTCCGCGTCCAGGCCGGCCGGCCAAGATCCCTCATTCCTCAGGATGGCTGCTTTGAAGCGGCTGGTACACAGGGCATCCGACAGCCAGCAGCTTTATGACAGCATGACGTCCCACAGGCTGCAGACTGCTGAGGCAGGTGTGCACAAAAGACAGAGAAAAGACCAATTTTATTGCCGTTGCTTCATCCTAAGAGATAAATAGGCAATTAATAAGATAAAATGAGCGGGGTGGGGGGGGGGGGAACCATTCACAGCCATATAACCTGCTAAGCTCTTTTTTCCTTGATCCAAAAGTGCTACTAAAGTTAGGGAGGTAAAACCGTGAAGTGGCCTTTCCTTCTCTAAAGAAGCACTTTGCAGAATTCAAAAATCTTCCCCATTACCCTGATGTAACCAGCAAAACAAAACAAAGACCATTTGTGTTGAGGGCCCCCCCCCCACCCGCAACTTGGTTTCATGTGCATCTTTAAGAACGTGCTCCTCTTAAACATCCGCTTCCTACTTGTTTTGAGCGAAGTTTTCTACACCTCAGCTGGAATCCCGTTGGTGTTCACCTGTGGGCAAATTCGCCATAAAAAAAAACGGCCGGCAACTAACACGCCACCAGTTGCCGTCCCGGACACTTGTGCCTCTTGAGCAGCTGGACACCCGCCTTGTAAGGCAGCGAGCACAATTCACCACCATCTATTCTGTGATTTTATTCATGCCTTGATGGATTCAGCTTCTTTAACGTTTTGCAACTTTAAATATTTAAGTTAGATAAGAGCACTTATTTAACCATGTGACTTGAGATCATAATAGGCAGGGCAGAATACAAATATTGCAAATCTAAGGCAGAATATAAGTATTGTAAATAAATACATTTGTACAGGAAAAATGTATCTGGAAATGATCATTTGAAAATATAATTTCCCATAGAAGGCTCCTGGCCTCTGCCCGTCCCCTCTTGCTTCAGCCTGGCCGACCTCGCAGGGCTATTGTGAGGCTGAAAATGGAGGGGGGTGGCGGGTGGAGGGAGCAGCTTGGGAGAAAAGGCGGGAAATACGAAGACCTCGCAGGGAAGAGCCAAACGAGGGCAGAAGAACAGCAGCGACGGAAGCAGCAGCACAGAAAGGAGGGAAATAATTGAAATTAACACGAAGCTGAGGGAAACGCAACCCGGGAGGGGGGGGCGCAAGTGGCCCTCACAAAAGAACCCAGGCGTCCGAGCCTTCCTCTCCCCACTTCTAGACCAGAGAGAAGGGGAACCCAGGCGTCCGAGGCGTCCTAGCCCCCACGGGGAAGGGCGGGGGGGGGGAGGAGGAGGCGAGTAGGAACCCAGGCGTCCGGAAATGTCCTCACCCCCACCTGGGACACGGAGGGAATTCCGCTCCCCCCCTCCCCAGTATTAAAAACAAACAAACCCAAAATGGGAATATCTGCCTCTCAAACACACACAGCTCTGAAGGGAAGGGAATGGACGTAACACGCCTTTCCGTCGCTCCGGCCGGGGATGGCGTCACTTCCGCCCGTATTGGCCGGCGCCGAAAACGCGCTTCCGGCGCTGGCGGAAATGACGGCGCAAGACTTCCGGCGCCAGGACGGAAGTGGCTGCTCCAGGTTCTCTTCCTCTGGAGACCGGAAGGGAGGTCCGGAGGCTGCCTTTCTTTCTCGGCTGTCACGCTCCATTCCTAGCAGCTGATGTCTTCCATCATCCTCAGTCTGTATGCAGCACTGTTAAGTTATAATTAGAGCGAGGCAGATGGGTGTTGTTGGACTACGGCTCCCAGAATGCACTTGTAAAAAAAAAAAAAAAAACCCGAACAAATCTGCATATTTAGTTATGAAAAATGCTGCAGAATGTAGCTGTACTCCATAATATATATTTTAAATGTGCTATTTTATGTTTTTTATCCTTTCAGTATTTTAGTCTCTTAGCTTTACATACTGTTGTTTTACGTTGTAAACCGCCTTTTTTATTTAAGGAGAAAGGCAGGCTAAAAATATTTAAATAACATTTCTTAGTTATGCCATTTGTTATATCCATTTTATAGACAACACAAGTATGTCTCCATCTACTGAGCAGTCCCACTGAGTTTATACATGAAGCCATGCAATTAATGCAGTTAATATTACTTTTTGTTTCATGTGTGCAAGATTACAGCACCCTTTACCTTATTTTGCCCCTAAATCCACGTCTATGTGATCAAGTACAATTGAGTCTATACAGAACGAACACACACAGGAATGTCTGTAGCAGAAAGCACTGCTAATAAGATATTGGCACAGATGGGAAACATTTCCTGGGGTGCTTTCATCTCTACGTACATGAGTGAGATAATTTCCAACAGTGAAAACAATTTTTTAAAATAATAATTGTGGTTGTGGTGCTATCAAGCCACCTCCAGCATATGCCCACAACCTTGAATTCACAAGGTCTGAGCCTTCTGTTCACAGGGGTGCCATGCGTTGCAAGTGACTTGTTGCCACAGAACATGAGAAACAAGAGGAACCAAAATTCAATAATGCAGGCCCTCTTTCCTATTTTACCTCCATTTCAGGACGGAGAAACCAAGGAAGTTGGAAATTGCCCAGCTGTGGTGATCGGGCTTTTATGAGCTGCTTTCAGGTTTGTTATCTTACAAGATAAGGAAGGCTTAAAGTACAGGAGTCCCTCGTGCCCAGGGAAAACTCTTAGGGAAATAACGGTGCAGTCCAAGAACCCGTGGAGGTCCATAGCTGCATCCGACGGAGCAGCACCCACGTTCCAGTATCCACTCAGGGTACGAAGCTCCTGGGATCATCTGGGTCCCATCGTTAACCCACCCTGTAAAACAACGAGTGAGTGTGTAACATCACAGTAACCGCTGTGTACGGTAAGTGGGACACGAGTGTAATAAAAATAAGCCTGTTCCAAAAAAAGAGAAATGTTTTAACTTTTTTTTAAAAAAGCCAGTTGGAGAGCTTCTGAGAACAAAGAAACATCACAAGAAAAGCTTCATGAATAATTTATTCCATTTGATTTCTTTTTTTAAAAAGTATAAGTATAACCTTTTTTAAAAAAAAAAATTTGACTTGAACACAATTTGTACAACTCCGTTGTATTTATTGCATTTTGCAATAAATAGTGTTTGTTCCGTATCTCTTTTCTTTATCCTAATGTTAAATAAAGAGACTTGGACAATTAAATGTTTCCTACTGAAAATGAACTTAAGACCACCTCCCTAAACCCATTAAAGTGACCTGGCTTTAAAAAAAAGAAAAATGTTCAAATGTTCAGTCGTGATGTCACAACTTCTTTTTCCCCACATAAACCCAAATGAGTTTTCTGACCAAAATTCTCAGCTCTAATCGATTTGAAGGGTCTACGTATTTACTACTATACATTAAAACTTTTCTCCAAGTGTCACCCTGAGGAATTTATTTTCTCTCTCAAAAGTAAAATTTTTATTTCTTTAGGAACAGATGCAGACAAAGGTATTGTCTGTATGCGACTCGGGTCCTTGCGGCATTTTAGATCCTGCTTTCTCAAGAGACACTAGTTTGTCTTCTCAAGAAATCATAAGAAGGCAACTAAGCAGCAGAATTTGCTGAACTGTGATACCAACTCGGTGGAAAGGAAAATCCTTCCTAAAGCATCGCCACAGACATGGTTAAACATTAACAGAACAAGACTGCCAGCCTGTAACAGGCTGAAAAACAAGTTCTGTTGGAATCATGCATCTTTTTGATACTGCAAATTTCTCCTTAAACACATTTGCACATTCATGACATTAAAAAACCAATGCAAAACACATAGGCATATATATATGTGTGTATATGCATTAACACACCTGGTTATTTATGCCATACTGCTAAATGCACAATATGAGTTTTTTTTTTAAAAAGCATATTTAAATGTAGGGACAATATAAGTCTTGATGCTGCAATTGCAACGCCAAATGATTTAATTACGCTCCCTCCTGATTCACTGAACCATTACCCTCCTGCCTTCTGATCCTCGCGACGAAGTATGCACAATGGAATCAGCGCTATATATATATATAGATAGATATATATTGCAGCATTTATTATGGGGAAAAGCAAACACCTCACTCCGAAATGCTGCCAAGACGGAGGTGATTGTATGATGAATGCAATGAATGTGTCCTGCTGTTAAATTTTTTTCCCAAAAAACACCAAAAAACACCGAACAGAAATTAGCCTAACAACGCAGATCTCCTGCCAAGATTGTTAGAACCCATAGGGGACCCCCCCCCAAAAAAAAATTCCCAAAGAAAACAAAAAATCATCAAGCGGGCGAAAGAAAGAGGAGAGGCTTTCTAGAGGTTCTGAGGAAACACCTTGTTTATTTGAATGAATGCTGGAAGAACTCAATGCGAAACTTGAAAAAGTTTTTTTTTTTTTTTTTTTTGGCTCGACTTCTCCTGCTGTAAGAATGATATAGGCTCAGAGTAACATCCCTAGTGTCAATCCTGGTAGAGCAAACCCACACAAACCCACCAGGCAGTGATGCAATGCAATAAACTACAGAAATCTTTTAATTCAATGGCTTTTTAAACCCTTGCACTTGGTTATGTTGCACTTGCTTAAAAAGAGGCTGCTTCCAGAGTTAGGGGGGCTCCCTTTTCACCTAGAAAACCTTGTAACAGCGTTTACAAAAGCCTAAGAGAAGCGGATCCATAGCTGCACTTCTGCCTTGGTCTAGTGACTTCTCCAGCAACACTGCAGAACTTTTACTGCCCATTTTTTAATGATCAAAATGCGCTGCTTTCTGATTGACCTCCTGCAGTTTTGATGACAACACGAGAAGCCTTTATTGATGCACGTATTTCTGTTACACATTGAGAGGATTTCCCAGAGCTGCGCTGAACACCCGTAGCTCCTGCACTGTCCAATGTACGATTCAAGAGTTACTCCTTTTCCCAGGAACTGCAAACCTGTTCGGGTTCAAATGCCTCTGTACATAAATTCAGGCTGTGAGAGTGCTTCCCGGTTCGTGACTTGGCAAAGAAACAAACTAGGCATTTCCTTCAGAGGATTCCAGATGCATGGGCTGCAACGCTAAGCGATCTAGGCGGCTACTCAGTCTCCACACCTTACTTGTGGCCCAAAGAGCAACAGTATTGGGGGGGGGGGGGGGATGCGAGTCCATAGGCAATTTTTTGTCTGAGCTTCTGATCCTTCGACAACCCCAGTTTGTTATTTCTGGTGAAATTTTAAAAGCACAGGAGGGCAAGCATGGCACTACAGCTGCTGGACTGCGAATCCCATCATCCCCTCACCACTAGAAATTGGCTGGCTCAGACTGATGGGCTGCAGTCCAAGAACATGTGGGGGGACGCAGGTTGCCCACCCCGAGGGCAAAGCTAAGCTCATCCAAGGATTAGTTCTGGTGGCAGAACTAACTTTTCCCGAGGCCCGCACTTACCCCGCCACAGGTGCCCGATGCCGCCTCCACAATTGGTTCTGCCCCCGCGGAGGGCACCAGACGCAACTCACCAACCACGTCCGGATTCGAGATCTGCAGAGGTCAACCCAAAAACCTTGGGATGGCTCTTCCACGCGGAGACCTGAATCTAGTGGGTGAAAGCAGCCGATACGGAGGAAAAAGGAGAGGAGAGGAGAGAGATTGTGGTACCCAAAGGAAAGCCAGGCAGTGCCTCAGGGCGGACGTGTCGAGGGCAGAAAGGAAGGACGGGGGAGTGGTTAGGGGAGCATCACGCTCCTTCTGCAGTCCTCTCATCGGTGCTCTGTCATGCCGGAAACCTAGATAGCGATTGAAAAGGGAGGGGAAAGAACTATACAGGGAGGCTGGGACCTCCACCACGGAGTGCCCCCCCCCCACGTGTGTACAGAGATTAAAACAAGAGGTGTGAGGAGGGGAGAAGACGACAGTCCTCTTGTTGGGAGCATGAGGCCCACATGGTCCTCAAGATGTTGCTGGAGAGCAATTCCTGGCAGGTCTGCCAAGCACAGGCAGCCGTGAAGAACGCTGGGAGTCGCAGTCCAACAGCCATCTTGGGAGTGCCAGGGCTTTTCCTGCACCAAATCCACAGAAACTGGATCCCCCTAAATAGACGCCCACTGTTCTTTAGAAAATCAAAACCAGTTGGGCTTTCTTTTCGCCCACTGTGACCGTTTCTGGCGCTCATCCCACGCACGGCTGGAGCGGGGCTGAAAATTCAGCCTCCGGAGGGAGAGAGGCTTTAAGAGGACCAGGACGTGCGGCTCCGACGTGAATCCCCAACTCACATGCCAAGAGGGTTCCATGGGGTCTTAGCGATGAACACAAAACTACTCCGAGATGAAAGTGACGCAGCTTTATTGAGGGGGAAAAAGGGTATTTCTCTTTAAAAGTGTCGCGATTTCATCGGGGGACACAGATCCTCGCTTGACTAAAACGCACGCCTCGGAGGAGCGGGGTGAGGGCCCTTGCGGCAGGCAGGCGGGCACCTCCTCCACCCTGGGAGGAACCAAAATAAACAAAACAATTTAAAAAAAAACACAAAACCCCACCCGGGGAAGAGGCCTGAGAAAGTTTGTCTCAGCCCTCCACAAAAATATCCCCCCCAAAAAATAAAAATAAAAAAAAATTAAAACAATTTATTATTATTTTTCTTTGTTTTAAATTCTCACTACAAGTTAAGCCACCTAACAATATCACTTTTTTTTAATATATTGCCATTCTGTTAACTCTGCAAAGGTGTGATATAAAATTGCTGTAAGACCCGGTACCTTTTGTTTTGTTTTTTTTTCTTCAATTTTTATATAAACACAGTGAACTTCATTACTGTACACGTATAATCTGCAACTACAGCTTAGCTGTAAATCTCCCACACACAATGGTATGGACATCTATATCCCACCCACCACCCACCTCCTATATTCCCCGTTAAACTGTACATCAAGACCAAATACAAATTTTACTGTTCCCAGGCCCCTCCCTGCCAACCCCTCCCTTACAAAAAAATAATACTCTAAAAGCAACCTACTGCAACGTTCAATTAAGACGATTACATATATATTTTTAGACCAATTGCTTTAAAGCAAGAAGGCAGTATAAACCTTCTAGGAAAATTTTTTTTTTATAAAAGAGGTTAAGAAATATAAGACAATTTATACATTTAAAAACTTACAATAAATAAGAGATGCAGGCATATTTTTTTTGTTTGTTTGTTTGAATACTAGGTACTATAATCCAATACAAGAACATTGCAGTGTTCCAAAAGCATTCGACAAGTTGGGTTTTTTCTTCCCCCCCCCCGTTCTCCCTCGTTCGTCTATCGTCGTCTCCATGCTTAGGTCTTTTCAAAATATTCGTTCAACATGGCTGGGGCCTATGGCTCATATACTCTTCACAAATACTGTGACGGGGGCATGGAGTGGGGCAGGGGGAGGGAAAGGAGCTACTTGGCTACTGAAAAGAGGAATTATAATACATTTCAAGAGACGTGTTCACCACCTTGATCAGTCTGGGGCAGGCAATGCACCAACGAAAAGAGGGGGAAAGGGAGGGGGGCTGAGCAAAGGGCAGGACTGCGCCCCACCGGCGGAAAAACCAAAACCACCCCCCAAAAAATTTCTTTTGGAAATGATGAAGAACGAGACCACCACCCCATCACAAAATGACTCCTACAGAGAAGAATTAACTTAGTCCTGCAGTGAAAACTTTGTTTCCCTTTGTTGTCGTCATCGTCGTCGTGTGTGTGTGTGTGTGTTTGTGTATGTGTGGCTGTGGGGTTCTTTTCCTCTTCTTCTTGCTCAGTTCAGATAAAGATCACAGCATATTCATCATAAAGTTATACAACTGATTCAGCACCACAAAGTGAACTGGGAGACACGACCGCCGGTCCTGGGTCGCGGGATCACAGGTGAGCCAGGAGAGAGCATTGTACTGTTCCAACACGAACCTGGAATACCGGGGGGGAAAAAATAAGAAACAACCGTCCAGAAAGCTGTTAAGGGAGGCTTTCCCACCCTCAAACAAAGACCTGTGACGTGTCTTTGGACTGAGCAGATCAGCAGCAACTGAGGCCGAAAGACATCTCTTTCGTGCATGCTAAAAGCCAATGATAATTGTCTGCATTTCTTTTCCCACCTCCAAGACTAAACCTGGCCCATCCTGTGCCCTCAGTCTTCTCTCTCTCTCTCTCTCTCACACACACACACACACAACAAGTACCTGAGGACGTCAGAAGTCTGATTCGAATCAAGAGGGTGGGAGTGTTTGCTATGAAGTAGCTCGTCCGACTGCACTGAAGGCACGTGGAGGTGCAAAGAAGCCTTTTAAAGACAAATTGGGAAAGACAGTTCAGTCGTTGCTCCAGAGGTCATACCAATCCTTCCCTCTTTCCGGATCGTAATACGGGCTCCTGGGAAAGGGGGTAGGTGGGGGCGGAGGGGGGGGGCAGAACATGGAACTAAAACCAGCCCATAGTTGGGAGACAGCTACGTCCTGCATCAGGCATCGTGATTTAGAGTTAGAAGCCTGAAAGGGAGAGATTCAGAATGAATCCAGGAAGCCGTTTAGATGAGACTTGCTTGACTCCCCACCGGCGACCAGAACCACGGTGGTGTAGCACCAACACCGGGTCTTAGAGGAGGGCCTGGATGCAAATCCTCACTTGGTCATGAAACCCTCTGGGCCGGTGGCTGACCTTCCTTCCAGAGTTGCAGGTGAGGGTAAAAGTGGGGAGGAAGACAGCCATATATGCCGCTTTCAGCTCACTGGAGGAACAGGCAGCACAGAAGTGCGAACTAATCAAGAACCCAATGGCCCGGCCCAACTGCTGCTGGTAGCTGCCACCAGGAGGTTCAAAGACAACAGCTGCTGCCCGTACCATGAGGCACTCCTGGAAAGGATGCCTGTAAAATTAGTCTGTGGCCTCAGTCCCAAATCCCCCACCCCACCAATTTCCCCTGGATCCTACATCTGCTGCTTCCTGGAGCAGGTCCCGTTTCCCTCCACTTTGAAGGAAAGAAGCGGGTGACACAGCACACGCCCTCCTGGCTTCCCAGGTTCCCGATTTGGCGTGTCTGACAAGAGGCTCGCCAAGGGCTGAGAACCCCAAACCAAGACAGGGGACTCTCTGAAGCACGCCTGTGCAGTACCACCCCCTCCCCAGCTGAAGCTCGCGGCCCCGCTTCGTCGGTCACGTTACCTTAAGAAACAGCGGGCACTGATTTTGTGCTTGGGGACAGGCCGACCAAAACCAGTCAGGCAAGGGACCTGCTTTGGCAGTTGAGACGAAGTAGCCGAGGGCCAGTGGCTGCTGCAGGATGTTCGTGACTTCGTCGTGAGACTCGGTCGAGAGCAATCGGTCCGTTCCTTGACCCTGGGGAGACACGGAGGGGGTGTTGGCCACAGGAGCCCCACCAGGGTTAAACGAAAGGCCCCGCTAGTCCACAATCTTATCTCGCGAGGGAAAGCCAGCCAAACGCCCTCCCACTGGAAGTCAAGCACCAGGACCCATTGGGCCCACCACCGACCCAGCAACGGATGCTGCTTCCCTGGAACGGCGATGACTACAGAGACATACTCCCTTGGATCCTGGAACTGACCGCCATGGCTAGTGGCCACCGGCGGCCCGATCCCTCCAGAATTTGGCTAATTAGAGCCACCTGGGTTGACGTCCAATCATCAAATATTGTAGCTGCCATTCCATTGTTCTAACCACACGCTATGAAAATGAATTATAGTTTTACCTTATCCTGAAATTGGCATCATTGTGTTTCAAGGGATGGCTCTGGATCTAGGTATTAGGAAAGTGACACGGGGGGGGGGGGGGGGCTGCCTGCCTATGTTCTCTCTATCATGTATAGCTATATCTCGCTCTATCGTGTCACCACTTATCTCTTTTTTAAAAACAACTAAAAAGCCCCAGGTATGAGTATGAAAGTATACAGGTTGGCAAGGACACACACCACATTTAATATTTTTAATCCCAACACCCAGAGCACCGATTGCAAAATAAACACACCATTTGAATGCCCACGCACCAGTGCAAATATATTTAAACAGCAAGGGAGCTTGGCCATCACAGACGTTCAACCGATGAGATCGGCACTGTGGTAAACGCAGCAGAGCTATTTTAAAAAAAATTATTATTAAAGAAACCAGCACCGTGCTGGGAGGTTTTTACCTTGCCCATGTCACCTCCATGAGTGAAGTGGGAGCTCGGTGAATGCACCGGGGAGCCCGTTGGGGATGCAGGAAGGATGTTGATGATATCTGGGTCGAGATCATCTCCAGGTTCTAAGAGATCAAAGATCCCCATTCCGTCTGCTCCATCTTGAGGGGGGGCAGGAAGAGCCACAGAAAGAAAAAGGAACCGTTAGACCAACATGTCTATGTTTTGACAAATCAATCAAGAGGTGAGCGGGGGTGGCCAGAACCCTACTAGCTTTGTCCACCAGCATAATACAATGGGCATAAATCTCACTGGTGAACTGCCACAAGTTAAGAAGTCATTATAACGTTTACTACTGTCTCCCGGGTCACACACCTCAGCGCCTGCAGCAAGAACCTCCGCGAACGTCTTAACTCGCAGCAAATTCAGCAACAAGAGGTACACCGATAGCTTTATGCTGGCATAAAATCTCAAGAGGTGTTTGGCCAATAGATAAAGAAATTCATGATGAGAGGTGGCCTCTCCCAATCAAAGCTCCCATCATCCTTTGCCACTGGCCGTGCTGGCGCTGGGTGATGGGAAATGTATTCCCAAAGATCTGAAAGGCACCACACTGAGGTATGCGTGAGTGCTGGGCTTGAAACCCAGAGACCCAGGCAGCTGTGAAATTCAGAAAGCAGCACAGCAAAGACAGCTGGCCCGTGGTTTACCTGCTAGCCCTAAAGAATGTACGAATAAGAACAAGCTAGAGCAGAGGAAGAGAGGGTGGCTTGCGTTTCCTTCTAACAATCTGCTCTCCAGCTCATTTCATCGTTTGCTACTGACTGCCACTGAACATGTATCTGAGGCTTTGCACACAGAGGACTGGCTGCTGTCTGTCTTTTTGCCACCTGGCCTGTAATTACTGGTTGGGAGCTCCTGGACTGCTCCCAAACATTCCAACTGCAGCTGGTGTGAGGCCAAACCATGAAAAGCAGAAACACCGCCCAGGTAATGTGAAACAAGGTCACTCTAGCCGCACTGAAGCCTCCTGGTCGAGAATCCAGAGACAAGCGGGGCGGGGGGGGGGGGGGAGAGAGGACCAGACTGGGCAACTGGGGTGGGCGAGTCGGTCAGGTGTGCCAGACACAATAGGAAGAGGCACGGACGAGAAGGCCTGACATGGGGACAAGCGGAAAACACAGTCTCGGTGTCTTGGCGGGTAGCGGGCCGGGAGAAATCCCTCCACCAATTCAGTGATCACAGCCAAATCTTAAACTGCAAATAGCTTTTCTATCTTTTCAACCAAGGCATTTACAAAGACACCCATGCACACAAACCCATACACACACGCACACAAACCGTTGTTCGTATTAAAGGCCAGTTCCAAACCGGTTTCGGTGGTGTAGGTGGATGACGCCACTTGCACCGAGGCGGAGGTGGGGAACACCAGGATGTGGGTGCAGGACGTATCCTGCGGGGTGTTCAGCTGAGAGGTCTGCATGTTCAGAGTGGTGCTGCGCCCAAACACGGAGCCGGTCGATACTGAATCTTTCCAGAGAAGACAGAGAGAAAGAGAGAGACAAAAGTGGGTCCCTCTGAGTTTCAGCCCTGCCGAGACTCCCTTCCACAGGAGCCGCAAAAGTGACACTCAGAAGGTCTTGGCCTTACCTGGCATGATGATAAACGATCCCTGTGGCTCCATGGCCACTAAGCAAGCACTGAGGATGCTGGGAGAATCGGCGGCGGAGATGCCACACATGCGGCACATGTCCTTCAGCCTTTTGCTGAGAGACTGCAGGTTCCGGCGGCTCAGCAAGCAGCTCCAGTCTGGAGAGAGACAGAAACACCAAAGGTGGGCTCCCTGGGAAGCCCCTTCTCTCTCCTTCCAGCGCTGCGAGAGGGCGTTTTCATCCCCCGCTATCCTGTTTTGTGGAAGAATCCACATCGAAGTACGGCCTGCAAAGCAGGCGCCCAACAGCAGTCTTACTTGAAGGCTCCCACGTTTCAACCGCTTGCCATCGACGATAAATAAAAGACCCAACCCAAAAAGTGTTCCAACATATATACTGATTTTTGCAATTGGGGTGTTTCTTTTATTCTAGCCCAAAGAGACATGAGCCTGGTCGGGTGTTAAGATCAACAGGAGAGGCCTTTCTCTCCGTCTTGCCACCTTCCCAGGTGACTGGTGGGGACACACAGGAGAGCGCCTTTCTCTGTGGCTGCTCCCAGAGACTCTGGAACTCCCTCCCACGGGAGGCCAGGCTGGCCCCCTCTTGACTCTCCTTCTGCAAGCAGGCCAAGACCTTCGTCTTAAGGCAAGCTTTCCCTGCCTGACTGGGATTTTTTTTTTAAATGGACTGTTGTGCCTTACTGCTCTGATTATTTTCAGTGTTGCTTATGCTTTTTAGTATGGTATTTGTTTGATCCTTTTTATACTCGCTGTTGTTAGCTTTAATATTGTCATTTCATTGTTGTAAGCCGCCTTGAGTCCTTTTAAGGAGAAAGGTGGGGCAAAAATATTTTAAATAAAATAAACAAAATCTTCAGGCAGCAGAAGCACTCCTGACATTCGATTCCATTTGTTCCACGAACCAAGAGGGGCAGCAACAAAAATGTTGCCCTCGTGCTGGCGGCCGGATGGATGGCCTTATTCAGGACGGCAAGCAAAATTCCCAAGGGGCCTGGGAAGAACACAAGACGTGTACATTCAACCCTACCTCTCACACCGACCCTCCTGCACACCGTCAAGAGGTCAGAACGATTCTTGGGGCCTGGCACGTTTCAGGCAGGAGGGTTCACATGCCCTCTCTCACCTGACACCAACACACCGCCGATACACGTGGCAGTGGTCACTGGGGTCTCAGCCTGGAGAAAAGGAGGCTTCTACTCCTCAAACTGCTGCCTGCCATAGAATTGGGAAGAGTCTGATTGTAAACTATCCTGGTACAACTTGCACCCTCTCACAGCAGGAGGATGACACTGAAGAGAGTCCTCACATTTCAGCACATTGAGGCGTTAGGTTGAAGAGAGAGGGAGATCATACTGGAACGTTGCATTCTCGGCTGTATTCAGCCCTTCCATGGAACAGGAGGCGCACCACCACATCTTCCCAAGCAAGAAGGCTCGGGCAAAGCTTCTGAGATGGATTTCATTATTTAATTTTTATTTATTCAACTTGTATACCACCCATCTGGCTACAAGGCCACTTTGGGCAGTTCAGGACGCAACAAAACAATGCCACATTTTAAAAAAATAAACAAATAAATACAATTTTTTTCTGATTACCTTTCAGTTCCCCGTGACCGATTCTTCCAAGACGTCCGATAACGACCGCCATGGCAGTGAACTCATCTGGACGATCCCCAGGCACCACTCCCAGAGCTTCTGAAGGCCCAGTCGGCGGGCAGATCCCTTTTTTCCTACGGGCCCTGAAAGACACAAAAGGTTCACGTGCCATCTCTTTTCAGGCTCCTCGTCCCACAGAACAGTTTGGCATCACGGCTCTTGATACGTATTCTGAAAATCAGACTCCAGGGCTTCGCAGGGAAAAAGAGGAGGTTCCATATACATCTGAAGATGCATAATCTAAATCTCTATTTGCTTTATTACTTAATCAGAAACCTCTAACCCATTTCTTTAAATTAAACATTTCCTAAGCTAAAGCATTAAGAATAGCAACAGTAAAGCAATTAAAATCAACCACATACTGAACACACCATAAAACATACTGGCATAAACAACCAAGCACTGGCAGAAACACACTACCGTGTTTCCCCGAAAATAAGACAGGGTCTTATATTAATTTTTGCTCAAAAAAAACGCATTAGGGCTTATTTTCAGGGAATGTTTTATTTTTTCAGGTACAACAATCGACATTTATTCAAATATAGTCATGTCCATCTTCTTCTGGTTGCTGCACCATGGTGGAGGGCGGGGTTTCACTTCACTGGGGCTTATTTTTGGGGTAGGGCTTATATTACGAGCATCCTGAAAAATCATACTAGGGCTTATTTTCAGGCCTTATTTTCGGGGAAGCAGGGTACAAGTATATAATAAGAAGGTTTCTGAAAGCATTTTTGGAAGCATTTCTAAAAATGGGAAGGCATTTGACTGAGGATAAAATTCTACGGTCATTATTTATCCTTTTTAAAAAAAATTATTTTTACCCAATTCTTCATTTAAACTGGCTCTCAGAGCAGCTTATGAAAGTAATAGACACACCTGCCCTCTGGCTAATGACATGAAAGAAACAGCAGGAAAGGAAATACGAATGAGGAGGGAAGAGGAAAACAAAATAACTCACCTGTTTGGGACATCAATGTTAATGATGCACGTTTCCAAGAGTTCTCCATACAGATCCGTGCAGGAGGCAAGGAGCCACTTTTGATCGTGGGAAAGGCAATAACCCACAAAAAGCACATTGTATTTCTGTCCAGCCTCCCCAAACGTTTCGCCAAGCTCTGTCTGTTTATCTTTGACAGGAGCCAAGATGAAAGGAGGGGCGTACAGCTTGATACACTCCGGTCTCTACAAAACACAAACATGGGAGGACAAAAGAATTAAAACTCTGGAGTACTTGAGAGACAATGTAACTCTCTCTCTTTCTCTCTCTCATACATACACACACCCATGTGTAAACATCATTTTGGTTCTCAGCAAAGCGTCCACCAGCCTTCACTACCAATTCCTCGAGCCATCTAAGTCAGGCACAAGGAAGGGAAGGGCTGAGAACAGGTGGGTAGATGAATAAAGCAGTCCGAAATTTATGGCATAAATGCAGCCCCCACACTTTGGGGCTAAGGCCAGTGCTAAATCCAACCCCAAAAGACCCATTGAATCAGCAGGACTTCCCTGACTTAAGCTCCATTCATTCAGTGGATCTACTCTGATGTTGCTGTCAGGAGCTAGGAATTCACATCTGTATTCTGCTGGCCAAAATGGGGTTTTCAAGGCATCTGAGGTATTTACGGGGCAATTCTGCCAGTGCTGCTATTCCATCACACACACACCCTGCACAAATCCTCCCAGCCACGTAGATATTTGAACCCGGGTCTCCTGAGTCTGACACCCTATCCTTTGCAACACACGGTATTCTTCTGGTTAATGCAGTGAGAACCTGAGTAGGACGTAAACTCTCCTCCAAAGAGTGGAGGCTTGAATAAGCAGGGGCAGGGGAGGAGAAACATGCCTTCTTCTCTTCCCCGAGCTGCAGGCCAAGCATCAGAGGGATGCTGGGCGTCCTCCCGGTTAGAGAGCAAAGGACAACGGCCCCAGCAAGACAGATCACGGGCACCTGAGGGTGTGAGCCTGCATGCCTCTGTCTGATATATCTCATTCTGCAGGATTGAGAGATTGATTCATTTGGTAAAAAGGCTAGAAAAAAAAAAGTGACAGCAAAACCTGATTTTCATCTCTGCCCACTGCTGTTACTCAATAGCACAGGAAGGCTAAAACTACAGGCTGTCTCAGTGATTTTGATCTATGGAATTCCAGCTGGCGTTTGTTTGCTCTCTTCTGTGTTTGTTCTGTGACGGCTGAACGGATACGTACAAATGAAATTTCTTAGGGGGATGTTGCTCAGACTGTGACCCGCATTCCATATGCCCGTTTTACGACGGCCTGCTTGTCGCAATACTCACGTCAGGACTTTTGAGGGCCATTTCCATGGCTAGGCCAGGGCCGAACCCTGTCAACGTTTTCACATTGGTTGACGTCGGGAGAGGCCTTCGGCACTGCGTGAAGGCGGAGAAGGCCAGAGACTTCAGGTGCTGAGTGTAGATCTGCCGGTCTTCGTTCTTGACAGGTTGCAACAGGTATTGACAAGGGACAAGCTAAGAGGGCCAGAGAGAGAGAGAGACGTTCTGTGTTAACCGATGCATACTTAGCATTAGAACAGCTGTGCATAAGGAGTGTTAAACGGGAAGGTGCCTAGGAATTTGGAAAAGGATTTCAGTTTGCTCGTTTTTCACAGAAAGCTATAGGAAAACGAGTGCCCCCACCTTCCTTTTCTGTGGGTATGAAGCCTGCTCACTTGCCCCACGCAAAAAGAAGAGGAGGGATCACCCGCCAACACAAGAGGGCCTCTAAAAAGTCCCATGCCAGCGGGTGTTGTCCCGCACAGTTAGCCCTAGGCGTGCATGGGAGGGGCAAGATGAAATCTAAAGAGATGAACCCTTTGATACTTGCAAGGCAAAACTACTAAAAAAACACATTTCACTCATTGTATCCTGAAAGCAAAACAGGCTTTGGATGGAATGTCATAAAACGGAAGGGCAAGGGAAATTGTAAATTATTTCAAAAGTATTTTTCCTGTACTCCAAATTGTTTTAAATTATTTTAATACGACGATATACATTATGCTCCCTCCTGAGAGCTGTCAAGATAAGGAGGGTTGGAAATCCTTTTTTAAAAGTGCGGCCCTTCTAATGTTGCTGGGCTACAACTTCCATGAACTGTGACCACTAGTTCACCACCGCCTGGGGCTGATGGGAGCTGGAGTCCAAGAGAATCCAGAGAGGCATGGATGCTCCGTCCCTGCCTTAATGTATTTCCCCAAATTGCTAGAAAGAGATGGATTCTGGCCACCAGAAGGCAGCGAGACCCACAGATGCTGCATAAACAGGGCGGGTGCCAGCCTAGGGCCGGCTCTGTGAAGGTCCAGGTAGCGGCTGCTCACCTGAACAGAAACAATGTTCCTGATGTGAGGAGGGAGGCTCTGGATCATTTCTAGAAAGCAACGGAGAAGACCCAGGGTCCACACGTTGGAGGAGCTGCCTTCGTCTTTCTTCTCGTACGTAAACGGGTCGACGATGTAAACCACGATGGCGGGCGGGTAGGTGACCGCGTGCGAATCGCCGTCGGTGGGGACACCCACTTTATCGCGGTCCATCGTGCTGCAGGCGAGAATGCAGAGGAGAGACGAAGGTGCGGTGAGACCCAGAGACGTTTCTGTCTTATACCCAGCAAAGCCGGTGCAAGGATGACGGGATGAAGCCAGAACGTCTCTGGCATTCTGTGCTGCCACATGGGCACTTTTCCACCAAGAAGAGTGCTCAGCGATGCTTTTTTCACCTAAGAGACTCCTTCCCAAATCCCCCAGTGCAGGGTTTCCCCCCCCCCCCTCAACAGCCATCAACATATTCTGGCTTCTGCTTTCCTTTTGGCATCTGGGGTAGACCACTTCCAGAGGTTGCACATGACCATGCCCTGACCTCTAGGGCAGGCCCTGAATCTTTCCCTTTTTTAAAAAAACAAGAAAATATATACTGGAAATGACCCCTCGCACCCTCAAAGGAGCACCATGAGGCCATTTTTCAGCCCTCCTGAGCCGTTTAGCTCCAGGAGGGGCCCTCCCCCTCCATAAAACCAGAAATGTTCAGAAGTCACTGCAGTTGTATGTTGCTACTTCTATAATTTTCATTAAGGCCAATGAAACCACTTTATCATTATTATTTCTTCATCATCATTATGCATGTGGCCCTCTGCAAAAATACAAACTCTCTACTCTGAGGAGGTTACAATCTAAAATTTGACACCGGGGGGGACGGACCCTAGAACAAAGCGGAAGGATAGGGAAGGGTTTCAGTAACACATGCATTGACTCTTACCAGGGCAAACACCCCTTTAAAACCTAGGAACCAGGAGGGGGGGGGGGCTAAAGGGAAAGCAAAACCAATCACACGACAGGCTCAACAGCCCCTTGAGTTAAAGGAACTTCAAGGGCATAATCGTCTTGCCTCTTTCTGTGCACAAAACACTCCACTGTAGATGCAGTTGAGCTTTTACCAAGCTTGTACAAAGAGGTACCCAGTATCTCCTCGTGCAAACACAACCCTACTGGAATCCGCGGGGATGGTTTCCAGCTTGAGCAACGGCAAGCCAGAAACTGCGAGGGCTCTGCCTGCAAAAAGACACAAGGCTTGCTTGAAATCCGAATGAAATCCAGACATTTGGGTTAATCTTTAAGGATGGGACTTTGGTGTTTCATGAACTCCCAACCCCCACAATTCACTGGGAACGCTGCAGGCCAAACTATGGGAGCGAAAGCCCCCACAGCAGCATGAGGTACAGCTGCTATCTACCTGCCCTCGATTCTCTCGCCGTTCCTCCAGGTGGTGAGGGAAAAAGTGCCTTGCTAAGATTGCAGGAATTATTAGGTTCCCCAAGACTTGCAAAACCCCATGGGAGGGCAAGTTCTGACAGCGGCTCCCTCCATAAAATCAGTATGGGTGGACCTTGGTTTAGTTCCCAAATAGGGTTTGGAGACAGAAAACGGGACAAGGTCAGCCCTCAAACCCTCCACGGATGCCCGCTCGTGAAATAAACCCCCTGCCACGTTACCTCTCCGAAACCTCCGGGTGCGGCTGTGCGGGAGGAGGCGGGGCTTCCCCCGGCATCCCAGCCGCCTGCTGCGGCTGCGCCCCCACCTGCCCGTTTGGGACTGTTGCGGACGGCGCGACGAGGGAGGAGGACGTGGCGCTGTTCATGCTGCCAAAAGGTGGGAACGAAGACGGTTTGCTGGAGGACATTCCACTGCCCGTGCCGGAGGAGGAAGAGGAGGAGGACGAGGACGAGGACGACGAAGCAGCGGCCGTCGTGGTCAGCGTGACATTGGCAGTGGTGGCGGCGGAAGTGATGGCGCTGCCGGAGGTCATCACGGCAGCATTGCCGCCGGCGGACGACGGGGTGGACGACGGAGTGGAGTTGCCTGCAACCTGAGGCTGGGTGGATGAGGCAGGATGGCTGGCGGGGGGGACGAGGCTCGACTGAGAGAGCAGGGAATTGTCCAAGGGCTGGGTCGCAAGATAAGGACCTTTGGGAGGAGGAGGAGGAGGAGAAGCCGTAAGAAAAAAATTGTTTCCTTAAGTCAATCTAATCTTAAGGGACACCGTTTTCATTCCTTTGGACCGGAGGCGAGCAGTTCTGGAGGCTCTCCTACGCACACAGGACCTGCACGATAGATTCAAAGCAGGCCACCCCACCCTCCCCAGTGGAATCCAGAGATGGCCAAAACTCCCCTTTCATTTCCCAAAGAACCTGTCTGGAAACTTTATTTGCAAAAGAACAAGACACATGGGCTACACTTCAAGGAAGGCTACTTCCCAGTGAGCAATTCTGTAGGTTTCAGCCCGCTGCCTCCTGATTTAGACGGAGAACCCACCCAACGGGAGGTTCCTTGAATGGTGTTTTTTTTGGGGGGGGGGACGGACAAATGAGAAGACACACCACCTCCGTGGTGGAAACATCCTTGTTCCATAAAAGGTACAGGTGGAGCAGGATGCTGAGTGTTTGTGAAGTCGTCTTCTCAGTTTTGACAGAGCAAGAGCACAGAGCTGGCGCACCACTCACGAATGGACTGTACAACTCCCCAAAAACCCACCCCACGTACCCCCGGGAAGGCTGTGGAAAAGTCCACAGTCCCCTCACTGGGAAAATCCACGTGAAAAGAGTCACCGACCACCAAGTGATGAACTGTTTGCAAGTGAAAGTTGGAGGCTAAAGGACTGCTAAAGCTCTGAAACAGACGCTCTTTCAAATTTATTTCTATTCATGTACAAACTTTTGGGAACAATGAGGCAAGATTAACTGTCCAGCCCTCACAGTTGCACAGAAGGTTTGGGGCATGGGGTGGCCGTCGTTTTCAGTGTCTTCATCTAACTCACACAATCTAACTTGTACCACAAAAGGAAACCTCTTCAGAACGAACAGATCATGGGGCATGAACTCAGATGGGGACCTTGAGAGCCGAGGGCATGATTGGAGTTTGTCACTGTCACCAAGCTTTCAAAACTGGCCTAAACCTTATTGATAGTCACAACCAAAGCAGATCCAATCCAACCGTCTGCTCAATGGTGCATCACCACTTACATAAATTCCAAGGACTCAAATGGGGCTCCTCTAGTTAGGATGAGTAGCCACATCCTCGGTTCTAAGCATGCGTGTAATCCATTTACCACAGTGAAACATTCTTAGAAGCGCCAGCTTTAGGAAGAGCGAGCAGGACGAATACACCCATACCTAAATCGTATCTGCAGACTTGGGCGTACAGCTTGAGCCTAGAAAAGGATTCATTGTTGGCATGGGCTGTCTGAGAGAACCACTCCGCCACCGACTTGTCAGAAAGCTTGTTCGACGCCGCGGATCCGACTCTCATTATGCCATCAGGCAAGAGTTTACAGATGGGCCGATGCTGACCGAGCCGGCAGGACTGCAAAGAGAGAGAGAGAGAAAGAGAACAAACATGGAGAAAATTTTAATTACCGTTTTTATTATAATACTTGTTCAATTCTTTTGGAATGTTTGTATACTTGTGTTTTTTTTAGCTTTTAAATTTTGACTTTTTGATGATATAAGCTGCGCCTTGGGTCCTTTTTATGCAAAAAGGCAGCGTAAAATATTTTGAGTGAGTGAATGAATGAATGAATGAATGATTGAATGAATGAATGAATGAATAACAAAACAAAACACCAGTGCCCAACTGTTTGATGTGACCGTTGCAGGACACAAACCAAGCTTCATATATAAGACACCACCATTTTAATGGAGAGTTTAAGAGTGACACATAACTGGTATTAACGAGTTCTTAATTCCTTTCTGTGAGAATTGACATAATTTACTTACAATTATAATGCAACAAGGGATAAGTAACATACTTTACACTGTAAAGCTAATTCTCAACCCTCCAAATCGTGCTATGAAAGCCCTGGGTCCTAACCAAGAAACAAAAAGGCCACTTTCCCCCTAAGAGACACGCTTTTATGTTTACAGGCACTCTGGTCTTACACTTAACCATCTGTGGTACAGTTTAAGGAGATTTCAAAAACCGGAAATGGCACTGCTGGGAGAAAAGCTGAATGAACAAAAATAATGATTCCATTAGCAGCTTGAAGACTATAATAATACTTACAGACTATAACTATTAACAAGCAATACTAATTCCTAAACACCAATTTTATTGCTTTCATAATGGTAAAAGAAGAAAGATAATCAATTTGACCATGCAACTGTGTTACTGGGAGTAAGTGTATATAAAAATCCTCACGCCCCACACAGATTACCTTTGGGCCACTCCTGGTTTATGGGTCCCAAGGTTCTGCAACAAAGGGGAGAGAGCGAGTATCTTGGAGTCCGAGGCTAAAACAACCTCACTGAGGAGAACAGAAGTTCACCATCTAGTCTTGCAAGATTTTCCACCCTAATGCAGGAAGGCAGTACATAATTTAACCACTTGATGGCATCTACATGATAAAAGGAGCTGCTTCCTAAGTGAAATCTTGCTAAATGTGAGGAGCCTTTTTATCTCTTTCTACCATCCATTTTGGTTGTTTTGTAGAGATAAGATCTCAGCAGGAGTTCTGGGTGTCAGCTGGAAAGGCAATATTGAAAAATGGTCTCAATTAAGAAAAGGAAAAATGCAGTCTGGAGGACTATTCCTACCACTGGCCTTCCCTTCCCTTCCCACACCCCCCCCCCCAGCCCCTACCCCCTGCTTCTCTTAGATATTGCGAAAGCTCCTTACCTCATATATTGCAGTGAGATCCCGGAAGAAGGTCTTCGCTCCATTCAGGAGCGCTTCGTTCTCTGGACACACCACAACGTAAGCGATATCTCTCTGAGACCCGTAGGGTTCCAACATCAGCCTCTCCCAGTATGGTAAGGCAAAGGGGGACAGCACCAGGAAGTCGTAATCATATCCCAACAAAAAGGTCGGAATGGGCAGTGGTTCTGGAGACTCATCCGTTCCTAGAGGAAAAGGGGGGGGGTGTTCCCCCCCGCAATATATTAGGAAGAAACTAGAATATAGCACAGTATTCACTTCACTGAATGCCAGTGCTATTTACTCCTCAAGCCTCTCTCAATACTGCCCTCAAAATGCAATGGGCATCAGCAGCAACAGTGGGAGCACTTGTCCTGACAGAGGCTGTGTGGTGCAATGGTCACAGGGTTGGGCTGGAAAATTTGGGTTTGAATCCAAATTTCTCATCCAGAACCTGAGAGTAACATACAGAGGCCTTGACAAGGAGAGAGAAAAAAATCTTAAACCTTCTAAAAACATTACAACTTTGCTTGGATGCCAAACCCCGTTTCCCTATTGGTAAAACGAAGGGATCAAATCAAGCCTGAACTCTCTCTGGAGGCAAAAACAATGAAGCTGAGGCTGTCCTACTTTGGGCCCATCATGAGAAGGCAGGATTTTCTGGAAAAGACCATCATGCTGGGAAAGGTGGAAGACAGCAGGAAAAGAGGAAAACCAAATACGAGATGGACTGAGTCCCTAAAGGAAGCCATAGGGTTGAGTTTGCAAGAGCTGAGCAGGGGGGGCTGAGGACCGGATGTTTTGGAGGCTGCTCCTTCATGGGGTCGCCATACATCGGGGCGACTTGACGGCACAGAACCACCACAAAAGGGACAGCTTAAAAACAGCCCCCTCTGCTGTCGTCCCCAGAACCCCACAATTAAACAGAAGAAAAACATTACTGTTTCGACAGGAGAGCGGAAAGAAATGACGGGTCTGGCCAGATTTACCATAAGAGCCTCGGCCGGCCATTTTGTGGAACTGCTGCCAGGTGAGAGGGCCCTGCACGCCCCAGGAGCGAACGGTTCGTTTTTTCTGAATGGCATCCTGAAGGACAGGCTGGAGGGACAGCAGCATGCGGAGGATGTCCTGGGAACACCGCGTGCTCACGTCTACAACTGAAAGCAGCCAGAGTTAGTTCAAAGGAGTGGCCGTGGGTCTGCGGCCACCGACCTTCCACGTCAAGATCCAAAATGCAAGAAATATTTGTGCTGGGGGAAGACCACCGGCTACGTTTTTAAAAAAACAAACCACTGACTGTATCTTTTATTCCTCACTGCTGTTTTTAAGGAAGGAAAAAAAAAACCATGACTGAAAGTTTTAAGATAGGGGAAGCTTTAGGGGCACAAAGGAAGAGCACAACATTTCGGAGGTTGTTCGCCTTCATTCGCTTATATTGATGGCCCCGGTGATAAACACATAGGCCTTTATAGTGGAGGAATTAACCAGTCAGTTAAAGGCACACAATTAAGAACTGCGCAAATGGTTGACCATGACACAGAGAAAACAACTTGCCTGTTGCTGAAACAATCAAATTGAGGCAACAAGAAACCAAAAGAAGCATACAGAGCATTCTACCTATACGAGAAAGGGCATTTTAAATAAATACATATATATATTTTAATTTTTGTTTCTTCTCCAAAAAAAATTAGTTAATGCAACATCCTTACAGTAACATCCTTCCCCTCAAAATCTCCAGGAAGACTTAAGAAAACAACCCAACAGGTATCCTGAAGCTCAGGGCAAAAGGGCGGCCGGGCCAACCAGTGGAAAAGTTTCACTGATTTCAATCCTTCTGTTTTGTAAACGGGCAGAGTAATTCTTGATGATGGGAGATGGGGCATTTTGGGGGGAGTCCTGAGGCTGACCGGGGGGGACAACCAGTGTGTGAGGCTCCCTTTTTCCATGTCTGTTTTGTTTTCTACCCCAATTTCTTACTCCTGGGTAAAATGGGAGGGAAGAAACCAAGACCAGCGTCATGCTGGGGACATGTCAGGAGTTCGGATCCTACCCATCCAATGCTGTGTGATTAATCCGCTCCAATTCAGCCCCTCCTACCAATGGAAACATACATCCTCAGCTCTACTTCTACAGTGCAGCCAACACAGCCCACGTGATCCTGTTCTCCTAGAGCTGTTCTCTGATGGCAGAGGGAAGCTTTGGTCTCATCCAATCCCCAAATAAGACACAAGTTATCTGAAGGGATCAGGGCTGCTCTGCTGCAAACTGTGTCTCTTTTTAATGGCTCGGGTTAGTCATAGACGCAACACCATCAATTTACTACATTCATCGGAGCACACAATCAGAACCTATTTTAAAATGTCTACACCAGCAATCCTCAACCAGTGGGCTACACTCCTCCCCAGAGGAAGCAGGAAACTCATAAGGGGGGGCACTATGAAGCTAGAAAAAATGTAATTAATATTTTAACTTCTTTATTTTTAGAAAATTGGGTCGGGAGGGCACAACACCTGTTGCCTTCTTAGCATGCAGTCTATGGCATCGGCCTGTGATGGGCACCAGGGCATCCACTGCCCTCCTTTTGTCTACATGTGTGAGTCACACTGCGGGGTAACATTTATAGTATGTGGATGTTGCCACAGTGTTACCCCCTGAAATTTTCCCCAAACAAATCTGCCACTTTCCTTCGGTCGGTAACTACTGTTTCCCAGCGTGCCTTAAAAAAAAAAAAAAGGTTGAGGAAAACTGTTCTTTAGAAACCACGTTACACAAGAACACAAAAAGTCAAAATCAGGTGCAGTGAAACTATCAATACTTCCCCTGCTATTCTTCCTAAACAAATTAAGGGTAGGTCCCCCCCCCCCCCACTGCTCTGGCCCCAAAGGATTTCCCCCTGACCTGGTAAGTCAAAGACAACCCACCCACCTATCTCTTTCAAAGTCACCTTGAGGAGCCTTAACAGATCTCAGAAGCTACTACAAAGCCAATCTGTTCAGGACCTACATCCTCAAGGAAAGCCAAGAGTTCCCCTAAGGGTCAAAACCCATCACAGTTCCAGAAAATAATAACAAAATTCCTGTTTTAGTGATATTTGGAAATCTGGACACCGCCCACTCCCTCCAATTAGCAGTAACCTTGCAGTTAACTCGGAAGCCCACGCCTTACTCAGGGAGAGAAAAGCAAAACATTTTTTTTGCCGGAAGTCAACTATTCCCACGAACCAAGAGACTCACCGTTTCGTTTTGACCAATGATGCAAGCAAGTACTTTTCACAAGTGCTTCGTCAACCTTCCCTCCTGACATGTTGTCCATGAACTGGCGCCCATGTTCCAGCGCAAGGTAGCAGTCATTGCAACAATCCCTTTCCTCAGCGCGTACCAGGCTGCCGACGGCACTGGCTTTGGGCAGAGGGTCCTGATCGGCCGCTCCGAACGGTGAGAACAAGTTGGTGCACTGGTCTTGCAGCAAGAGGATCAGCTCCTCCGGCAACCGCTCGGCCTCCTTCGGCCCGCCGCTGTGCTCGACGGCGCCGGTGCCGCGGAGAGCCTCAAAGCGCTTCTCGGCCTCCTTGCCGCACTCTGTGTTGCGCCCTAAGATGTCCAACTCGTCCTCCAGGAACAAGCCAGAGCTGTTGCCAAACTTCCGGTTCATGACCGCGCTGAAGCCACAGGTACACCTGTACTGAGCTTCCTGGGTCGGGTCGGGAATGTAAACGCCAACGTCAGCACCTTTGATGTTCATGTTGCAGACGCAGATGCAACAGCTGTCAAAATTGCAATCCTTGAAGAGATTCATCACAGATTCGGAGAGAATGAGATTGACGTAGAGGCTGTGGGCTTCAGGGATGGAAGGAACAGTGGCGGGCTCGACGGAGTTGAGCGGCCGGCAGGTCGACGGCGTCGAAGCGGGCGAATACAAGTCTGAGTTCTCATACTTGACAGAACCTTGGGCACTGGCTGGGCCCCCGGTGCCACGGGGAGTTCTTGGCGTCCGAGGGGTTCGAGGGGTTGGGAAACGAGGGGTGGAAGGAGAAGGCAGGATCCCTGGCCCGCCATTACTGGGCGGAGCACTGCTGGGGGGCATTCCAAAGGGAGTATGCGTCTGTGGGGTGTACGCAGGGCCGTACTCTTGATCAATGGTACTGCCATCGCTAGAAAAAGGAGCCGGGAAGAGTTATGTTCATAGTCTTCTGAGCAATAAATAAAGATTCACATGCATAGTAGGTTAACTACACACAGAGTGCAAGAATGATTCGAAAGTTCAAAAAGTCAAAATGGTCAAGACACAGGGTTCGTGCTAACTTTTCACCCAGATAGATTGCTGGATGTATTGTGTATATTATTTTAAATTTGTTTGAAGAACATCAAGTTCTTCGCTGGAATTACACAAGAAATGCAAACAGCCCCGTAATTCTTCAGACATCTTCCTATGTCTTGGAAGCACGGGGATAACGTCTTCCTGAATACTCTACAAGATGCAAGGAATACCACAGGAAGGGCCATTGTTTGTGAGACCTGCGTGCCACTTTGGAGCAGAATGTAGGGCGGGAGACAGCCGATATCCTGAGCCTGCAAAGATCCACCCTTAAAGGCTAAAACCTCACCATCGGGCCCAACGAAAGCAGGTTCACTGACTCCAGTGAACTCAGCAAGCCTCCTTCATTCAATGGGCCTGGGCAGAGACAGACTGACCCCTGGCGCTCACCCTCTGTGCACAGAAAAAGAAATCACTCAAGAGGCAACAGGGAGAGATCCAAGCTGTTAAAGAGCCAGGAAGACTGAATCCATGCTTTACGGCAGAGCTTCCCGGGGTGTGGCAGAACGTGGAAGGCACTGGCATTCTGCACCTCCCCAGCCTGCCTTCAGACCATATCCTCCTTTCTCCAGACTTCACGTTCAGAGCAAATAACTAATTTTAGCTCAACGGCTGAATTAGCTTCGCTTCTTCTTGGTGATGTCATCCCAGAACCCACTCAGATTGGCTATGTGACAGTCTCCCTGTTACCGGGAAGACCACCTTTGCTGTTTACATACAGAAAGTGCCAAAGCAGCTGCGGAGCCTCTGAAATTCTCCTGTGCCTACTAAAATTAAATGTTATCTCCTAAGCGCTCAGTGCCGTTTTAGCAATTCATTGCAGATTCCATTTCAAACATGACATCTGTGAGCAACTATTTCCTTTTACTATAAACAGAACAGATATTTCCTCTCTTTCTCCATCAAAGAACACACACATACACACAGAGACTACCTCGCATTATAGTACTGCCAGAACTACAGCAGAGTCCCCCAGTTTGCCTTTCTAGTACTCTTCACGGCTTATTAAAACTAAATTTATACTACAAAGTACCCCCGAGAAACCCTTACACGAGAATCCATGAATAAAGTTTACACCTGTTAAATTACTATTTTAAACACAAGCAGAGAAACCAAACAATTTTAAGCAATACCTTAACACAGACGTCTGTTGTCAGCAAAGGGGTGGGGGTTACTCCCCGCGGCTTACTCCCACAGCCCTGACCAGCTGAGCAAACGGTGAAGGATGATGGGAACTGGAATCCCAAAATAATCTGGAAAGCCACAAGTGCCCACCCCTGATTTATAGGGCACCTATTGTATGGGGGTCCAGTGCATTAAGACCATTTTATTCAAAGGAGGGTGAGACCCACCTCCTCTCAATTTAGCAGCCATCCAAAGGAGCCGGAATACAACTCCCGTGATCCCAGAGCCAGCCTGGCTGGGGGCTGTGGCCCAAGACTCCTGGGAGGGCACCCTGAACAAGGGTTTTTTCTCCAACAAAAGCCACCCATGACATGCGACTGTGAGGTGTGTGACAACAAGGCCCTGCCCTGTTGCCAGTATTAGTATTAGGCATCCTTCAGTCTTGAAAGACTATGGTAACGTGCTCTGTATGGAGGACTTGGAACAGCGTCTAGTGTGGCTGAGAAGGCCAATTCGAGAGTGACCATCCCTTCCACACTGAAGACAAATACAATCTGCCCTGTTGCCAACACCTTTAAGAAAGACGGCATAAGAGACAATGGGTCTCGAAAGCCGTTCCGCTGGACATTTTGAGGATTAACTCCGAAAAGCCCCAGCCAGCAGTCCAAACACAAGGGTGGACCAGAGGCTGAAAACCACTGCTTTAAGCTCGAGGTGGTGATACCCAAAACGAACAGCCTTTGCGGTTTCACAGAACACATACCTTTCTTTGATGAATGGCACGGTGGGTCCTGGAGGAAGCAACTCCAGCTTCCCAACGGCCCAGCTCTGACGGTAGACACACTCCTCGGGCAGCTTGACGGGTGGGAGACACTGACTGGGGAGAGTCTTCAGGGGTGCAAACATAGAACACCCCACAAAAGCTTGGCTGTTCTCGGGCTTATAAACATACGAATAATCCTAGCAGGTGAAAAGGGAAGAGCAGAAATAAGGGACTGCAGGTAGACCATCAGAAAAAGTAAGAGGCGGATAGGAAATATCTTTTCTCTCTTCCTCTCCCACACACCCCTCGAAAACCCAGTCATCTCCTTAGTTTACCCCCAAGACAAGAAGCTGTAGAGGAGACAATAGGAGGATTTGAGCTCCACCAAATCGTTCTGAACTTTTTGCTTTGGCTGGAGTGATGGTGGCTGAAGTATTTTCCTCCTTCCCCATTCTATTTCCTCTATGCAACCTTTACTCTCCAAAGAACCTGTCTGGAAACTTTATTTGCAAAAGAACAAGACACATGGGCTACACTTCAAGGAAGGCTACTTCCCAGTGAGCAATTCTGTAGGTTTCAGCCCGCTGCCTCCTGATTTAGACGGAGAACCCACCCAACGGGAGGTTCCTTGAATGTTTTTTTGGGGGGGAGACGGACAAATGAGAAGACACACCACCTCTGTGGTGGAAACATCCTTGTTCCACAAAAGGTACAGGTGGAGCAGGATGCCGAGTGTTTGTGAAGTTGTCTTCTCAGTTCTGACAAAGCAAGAGCACAGAACTGGCGCACCACTCACTAATGGACTGTACAACTCCCCAAAAACCCACCCCACGTACCCTTAGTCTGACTGTGGGCCAAGAAAGAAGATGGATAAAGAAGCAATTTAAAGCTCATTCTAAATCGGATCCCTCTGTTTGCACGGAACCAACATGAGGGTGTCACCAAAAAATGCAAGACCGTCACACCACTAAACAGGGTCACAGCAAAACATACTGATTCATTCCAAAAAAGCACAAAATGCCACACTAAACCACAAAAAGAGAGATCTGTTATACTGTCTTCCCATCATCATAACATTGGATTTTCAATGTCTGATAAGCCCCGAACAGGACAACAAGATGCAAGAAGAACGACCACCACGAACAGCGAACGAAATTAAAACTCGGAGGCAGAGACATCGAGACGACTTCACGTACCTTTATCTCCGAGGGTTTTGGACTGCAGAACCCTTCGTCGACTTCAATTCTGAACTGGAGGCCGACAGCAGCGCCGTTTCCGTCGAGGACCGTCCCTCCTGGCGTGGTGTCCAAGCTGCCATATTCCTTACTGTTCATGTTCATGGGAGAAAATCCCATAATGTGTTGCTCCAACGACGGTGGCGTGGGATACATTTTATGAAGGTCTGCTGTACCTGGTGTAGATTTCAAAGTGTGACTGCGTGTTCCCTCCCCCCCCCCCAAAGTGCTGGGCTGGCACTACAGTGAGGTTTCTCTTGCCTTTTGCGATATGATCCTCATACTCTCCAAGACATTAACGGTACCACTGCTATAATCATCTACGTGACAGTGGGGACTGATGCCTTGCCCACACTTATGGAATATTCCCTTCCTGGAGGTTCTCCAAAGACAAGGTCTGAATATTACTTGAGAGAACCCTGAAGTAGGTACATGCCCTGGAATGGCAAAGGCAACCATGCTCCCTCTGTGGCCAGAACAAGGGAAAAGATGGCCACGCATGGCAGAGGCAGGCTTCGGACAAAATGGCTCAGTCCGGCTCTCCCACAAGAAGTCACAAAGGAGAAACGACCAAAGTAAGGTCGAGAGTGTCAACCCACGCCTGAAATGGGACCACCATGGCCTGCTGGAGCAAGCTAGCCACTTCCAATCTGTCCTCAGCGAGAGGCAGTGTGGTGTGGCTGTTAAGAGGGTTTGACTAGGACTCAGGAGACCAAGGTTCAAATTCCTGCTTGGCCGGGAAATGCTCTGGGTACCCTTGGGCCACTCATGGTTTTTCTGCCCCACCCCCACCCCCCACCCGAGTTCCCAGGTTTGTTTTCAGGAGAAAGCAAGGTGTATACGCTGCACCCTGAGCTCAACTGGAGAAAAGGCAGGACATAAATGGGACAAATAAATAATAAAAATAAGGACGGTTGTTGTAGAACTCAGAGTTCTGACTCCTGTCCTCTGAAGATGCCGGCCACAGAGACTGGCGAAACGTTAGGAAGAAAAACCTCCAGAACATGGCCACGCAGCCCGAAAAACCTACAACAACCATCGGATCCCGGCCGTGAAAGCCTTTGAGAATACAAAAATAAGGACGTTTGAATTCTGCTATAGGAGACATTTCGATCCAGTGGATTTATGCTTTTCAGCTGTAAAAGCTTGGCAGCTGTGAGATCTGCTGCACAATGACCAGGGAGACCCAAAATCCTCTCCTCCCACCTCTGCTGGGTTACAAATGATCCTGTTCGGTGATCTGTGTTATAGAAGCAATCATTCCTGCATGACTGGTACAAGTGAGTGACAATGGGAGCAGCAGCCATGTTGTTAAAAACAAGAAACTTATGAATCAATCTGCTAAGACCTTTCTATTTCTCATGGGATGTGCAAAGTCAGCAAAAAACACATCAAATTCAAGAGCCAAACACATTACAATGGGTTCACAGAATGTACTCTGCAGATATTACTATACATTATCTTTTCCAGACACTGTTGCCTGCCTCAAGTGATCCTGAATATTTTTGGCTCCTATTTTCAGCTGGTGTCATGCTGTTTCTATAGCGAACCCCTCATGTTGTTAAAGCAGAGAGCAAAAATTGTGTATGTGATAGTACGAAATAAGGGAGGGGGGCACTTACTTATGCAAGACAAAGGGTCCAGATTTCCTGCTTTTGACTCCTTACAGTTGGATCTGTCATCTGCTCCATTCAGCATCCTTTTAGACCCAGGCTGGGGAGGGAAGAGAAAGAAAAACCCTTGGTAACAGAGCTGAATAAAAGAAAGTAAGACTTTAAAGCAACTTCATTAAGGGCAGGGCCTCTGTATTCTAAAAACCCGTGCCATGTGGAAAATGGCTCAAAAATGCATGGAAATTTCTAGAGTGGTTTGTGAGATACAGCACAGGCGTCCTGCTATTCAAAGTCGGTAGAAATCAAACTGAGCAGGCCTGGAGACGGCTGGGTGGTGGTGGTTAGGAGTTACGGTCAAAGGAATGAGATTCTCCAGGTCTGGGCCAGGCCCAGGTCCTCAGGTGCACCAAAAGTTATATTTCAGGATCCTAGCTATAATTTTTAAGACACATGCTTCAGGTCGCTTAGTCGTCTATTTCCAACTTTTACTGCATGGCTATGAGCCTTCAATCAAATTCAATCAATTCAATCAACTAATATTTGCCCTATGCTCCACACTTGCAATTTTAGATCATTAAATGCATTTCTGGGGCTGCACGTCTAGCTTTTTGGCTGATTACCATGAATCAGTTTTTCGCCGGCAAGCGTAAACAAGGGTGAGGGAATTGTCCCTGGCGCATGAATTTTTCACACAGAGAATGAAATCAAAAAGCCCAGGCAACCCCTCATCAATGGATGGTTTTAAAAAATTAATTCACTCCTGAATTTGCCTCAAAATTTCCCGAGCTCATGATGAACTGCTGGATTGCTCAGTAGTTTAGGTCTCTGGCCGTGGAGCCAGAGGTTGGGAGTTTGACTCCCCACTGCGGCTCCTCAGCAGGGGATGGGCTTGATGACCCATAGGGTCCCTCCCAGCTCTGCAGCTCCAAGATGATGATGAATAGGAGAGAAGGTTCAAGCCTCAAGCAATCAACTTGCTATTTGAAAACCCACCCAGAACTGCAACCCCTGGGTGCCAAATAAGCAATCAAGTTGTACAACTCAATGCCGGCCTATTAACCCCCCACCTTCAATGGGACAAGCTTCCTCCAAGTCTCACTACATCAGCTGGCGACCCCCTAAGTTGTGGAGTGCCATTAAAGGAGAACAGGACGCTACCAGAGTACACATTGCATTACAGATGACATCAGCAGGGCAAGATTAAGGTCAAACACACCCATTTCATTAGAGGAGCCTCCAAAACGGACACAGATGCCAAAAGCATGAGAACAGGAGTCATTCTTATTTTTAATTATACGCTGCTCTCTTCTGCGTGTCATGTTGGTTTCAACAGCAGCTCTTCTTTGCATGCAGCGCTTCTGCTACAGGCAAGTGTTTCCACCCCACCCCACGAGGAACCTACGATGCAGATCTCAGCAAACTGCTTACCGTTAGCTCATCTTCGTCGGAGTTGAAGAGATTGTCAAGGTCAGTGTAGGAGACAACGAGGTCATTTTCATGGAACAAGCTAGTGGATGCCGTACGATTGTGAGGGGGAATGCGCTGAGCATCTATCCCTGAAAGAAGAGATACCAGAAGCTTCCCATCAGACAGAGACACGGCGGGGACATTATACGGTTTAACCACGGATATATTTTGACCTGAGGCCTTCCCGTCAAAGAAACGAGTACATTCTCATATTAACACAGCTAGGTTTTCTTCACCTGGGTAACCAGATAGTTTAGATGCCTGGTTTGGGTGCCTATTTTTATTGTTTATCCTTCTATCTCGAGGACGGTTTTTCACTACTCTTTGCTTGGATAGACACTTTTAGAAAATCTGCATGCTTTTGCTAAATGTGAAATTACAGATAACTTTTCTGCAATCTGTCCTTCTCTGTCCACCACTTCAGCACACTTTGACAGGAGGAAGGGATAACATATACATTAAATGACCAAGCATACGTCATGGACATCTTAAATTTATTTAGTTTGTTTTGTAGGCATTTGTGTTCAAAACACACCCACACCCTTTTAAATTAACTAAGCACCATACATTTTAAGGAAATAGACATGTTACCTTGTTTCACAGAAGGGCTAAAAAGCGACATTGCATCTTCCCCAACATTGGGTGCCCCATCTTCAGTCTGGGAGGGGAAAAAGGGCAGCAACAGGAAGTGTAAGTGAAGGCATGGCTACTTCACATTAACATATAAAGGCTGCTTTACAGTGAGCAACAGGCCCACCAAGTCTAGCCAGCTGTCTCGACCACCAAGAACCCTCCCTAAACCTGATGCCCCAAATTCTTTTCAATGAAGGTTCTAAAGACGGAGGCCCCTTGAAAGCACAGCACAGGTTCTGAACTACAGCAGTGTGTAATGAACAGTGGATGCTTTCTTCCCACCCACGTTCAGAACCTGAATATGAAATCTATTTTGCAAGCCTCAGGGGTCTTCTCCGAGTAAAACAGCTCCACATCCATAAGCTATGGTCCCTCCCCACGACTGCCATTAAGGGATACTGAGCAGAAAACATTACAATGGAGCCGAATACACATTTGTGCTTTTCCCCTGAGCCCCTCCTGCTCCAGTGGCCACCAGGGGCAGCCATTCCCAGTGTGAATCTTGGTGCTCACCTTATGTTTCTTCCCGACTTCTCGTTCACTGTTCTGCCGGTCCTTTTTATCAGGAAACGGGAACTCTTCATCTCCATCAACAAAGGCATACGGGTCCATTTCCGGCTCCTGGTCAGCTACTATTGCTGCTAGATACTGGTTCTTGCTCTTGTATTGCTGCACCAATTCATCAGACACCTTTAGAGGTTTCCTACACTGTACCATTAATCTGCAGGAAAAAACCGATATATGGCGACCGTGAGTAAGAGCTGGAAGTCAGGAGAAGAACTACACTTTTAGGGACATAAGGATAGATGCAAACAGCTCTCTTCATCTCAAATACAACAAATACAATTTAGAATGTGCTCTTCATAGGCCTCAAGGCATCCGAAAATAACTTTTTGTGTGCTGGGATTTTTCAGCCACCAGGACCTTTCTCCGCCTGCTCTCCCTTGGCCACAGAGACAACTGAGATCAAGTCTTGCATTAGGTATTTTCCTGGACTTGTCCTTCAGACGGGCAGCAAACCGGCTGCAACTGGACACTAGAGACAGCTGGCATTTCTATCAGGAATAGGGTTAGCAGCAGCTGGAATGCTGACATGATGGACAGCATCCTACACCAGCGATTTTCACCCATTCTACCTTGCCACTTTAACCTGTTTGCAGAAGAGCCTCTGCCTGTTTGTCACAGATGCCTAATGGGGTACAGAAGATTTAAAGGCACCTTATAAGAGCGTCATGAGATGGTTTTCCATACTGTCAATCCACAGATAAGACAGATACAGCATTTTATTTATTTATTTAATTGATTTATTTAACTTATATGCCGCCCACACTACCCAAAGGTCTCTTTATTATATTCCAACTTTCTTCCTGAAGCAGCAGCCACCAAACTGGCTTTGCATTAAGGAACAGTGAATAAGAACAAAAATGGTTACCAGTATTAGGACTGTAATGTAAGAAAGACATCTTACCAGCCGGTAATTGGCCAGAAACACAAATCTAAATTAAAGAGCCGGAAGACTGGAGATCGGCCCCAATACAGAGGGTGTATAGCTTTAGGCAAATGGATATTCTAGGAGGCGGGGGAGAATCGCTCTCCCATTGCAAGGCAATTCTACAGTCTAGATACGACAACAGAATACACCCAATGACATGTTCCCACCAACCAAACGTCTGATGTGGGATACACAACAGGACTGCCCCCAGATTATCAGACCATGTGACCTGAGCATTTGAAAGACTGGAAATGTCCCTTAAGGGCTTCCCTAGGCCTTAACTCGTGATGCTAAGGAAGGCTAGGTTTGCTCCTTCCTCTCTGTTTCCTTCCTGTCAAATGGGCCTGAATTCAAGGTAGGTCGTAGCGGGAGTACATGGGACTTAAGCTTCCAAGGTAATGCACCATTACTCAGAATAAAGCCACTGTTCGGTACATTCCTTTTGAAACAAACACACAGACCACCAAATTACCTTATTTAGAAGCCAAACAAGCTTTACCGAAACAAGAGAGTGTGAGAAAGACAAGCGGGTGGAACAGTTTTGTTCACTTAACCCCTGTCTTCAAAGCAAAATGGAGCAAGGAGTGTCCGGAAAGGAAACACACACTTCCTGACTCTTGAGCAAGAAGAAAACAATTGATGAAGATGACTCAAAAAAGTTTGAAGACGTTACCGGGCAACAGTCTGCTGAGCCACAAGGACGAGGGGTTAGTTGTATCACAACAGCAACAATAACAACCACCAACAGGCTTTAAAGAAACGAAAGTGGAGAGACAAGTAGAGGATTCCCATTTGGTCTGTTTTGTCACCCTGAACTCCACCTGGCAGAAGATGTTTGCTAAAATTTCTCCCTTCTGGTTTGGAGGAAAGAAAAACAGTACAGTAAATGCAACGAGAGCTGCTTTCATGTACTCGGAGTGGAATCAATGTAGAATTTAGCAAAACCTTCTCAAAAGGTCTAGCACTGGGTTTAAATGTCAGCTTAAAACCAACAATTACGGGTGCCCAGAGGCAATTAAAGCTTATGCCTTTTCACGCCATGTCCATCACAACAACAGCTGCAAATATGGTCTACGTTTGACGCATTCCAAGGCAGAGACATAAGAGTTCGTAACGTCACTCCATTTCAGGGAAATACAGTTCTTCTGAGATTCAAAAGTAGCCCAGGGCAATTTAGTTCACCGTTTGTTAGCAAGGAAGGGGGTCACACACAGTTTGCTAGGAAGTCTGCAATGTTCAGATTCTGCATAATGGAAATGTGTGTGTGCTGTGTCGCCAAGTCAGAACTGACTTAAAGGGACCCTAACAGGTGAGTCAGTTATTTAAGGAGTGGTTTTAACAGTTCTACTCCTCCAGCGAGTTTCCATGGCTGAGTGAGGATTCGAACCCTGTTCTCCAGAGTCCTAGTCCGTTACTCTATCCGCTGCACCACCTTGGGGGATCCATAATGGAAATATTAAGGGGGGGGGGAAAGATGACCTTTTTAGATATAGAGAATCCAGAAAACAGCTCTTCAGATAGCTGTCTGCTTTTATCAGTGTCACCAGCACTCACAATGTGGACACCATTGTCTCAGGCAGGCAGCTAAAATGTTTAAACCAACAATCAAAGATGTAAAGGTGAACAAACTTGGACCCATAAACAGGCATCTCCTTGTTGGGAACAGACTTCTGGCAGCTGTCTGGGTGTGTTAAGGGGTTTTAGTGAGAGTATAAGGAATGAGCTTTTAATAAGAGACATCCTACTTTTTTCTTCTTCCCCCTCCCTGGCATGTCTTTACACTCTTAAAACTTTAAATGTTATTGTTGTTTTTAATAATCCATCCAAGTGTATTTTAATTATTAAAGCTTAACTGTGGTTTCAGTTGTATCTGTTTTCAATCATCCTTTGGGACTGCCCTGAATCTCAGTACAGTACTGACAAAAAAAGGTGGGTCTTCGAATAAAATAAACCACTGCCATCATCATTCATATAATAAAACTTATGACTGAAGGGAGATTCAGCAAGGAACTCTAGGCAACGTACTTCCAGGGACCCAATCAGTGCTAGCCGCTGTGTAGCACCGCTAAATCAGGGATCACGATCAACAACATACGAACAGGGTGAGCACGGCAGCCAAGTCCCCCTCTGCCCCAGCTCTACACTTGAAGGGTGACGATGAACTCAAAGGGGAGAGCCTCTCAAAAGTGTGGGAACTTATTCTAGAGTAAAACATAATCCTGAGAAAGCAGCCATCTAACTCACATGGGAAGTCCCAACAGGCCTCTGAGGCTCTCCCAACTCAGACTTCTCCCCTTCCACACACAGAGAACTAGACTATCCGTCTTCCCACGCACTGCCAAACACCATTAGATTAACACCATCATGCGGAGAAGCAACTGAATCCACTATCCTCACCCCCCATTCCCCAGCATTCTCTTCAGAGCCAAATCTCAGAGGTAGAGATGGGCACGAATCAGAAAAAAACCTGATGAATCAGTTGAACCACGAACCACCATGAACCTTCGGAAAAACGAATGGTTCGTAGTTCATTTTTCCAGTTCGTGCCTGGGGAGAGAGGAACCTACTGCCTCCACCCTCTCTGCCACCTTCCCGCTGCACCGGTGGCCTCACCTACCTGGTCCTGCTGCCGCCCATCTTCAGAAACAGCAGCCTAGCTTCCCTTCCAGGAGCCAGGCGAGCTGTCTCAGCACATGCGCCCGCCTGGAAGGGAAGCTGGGCCATTTTCTCTGAAGATGGGGGCGGGGGCAGAGGAGGAGGCAGGACCAGGTAGGGAGGCGATGGGGGCAGGCAGGCATGTGTTTTGCCAAAGCAAAACAAAGCACCAAGTGGAAAGAAGTTCCCTGCTTTGTTTCGTTTCGCCAAAACGGATTGCACAAACCGAACCACGAACTGAATCACGAACCAGCCCGATTCGTGTTCTTTTCCGGTTCATAGTTCAGTCCAGGGCCGTCCCTACTCAGAGATAAGAAAAGAGATCAGCCCCGGACTGACCCTCCTAGAGCACTGTTTCTTTTGGGGGGTGGGGTGGGGCTTCCCACCACCAATGGATGCCCCCACAAGAGACATACGCCACTGCTCAGATTATGAAGAGCAGAACGCATGCAATGAAACAAACAAACAAACAAAAAAGTCTTAAGACAAGCAGGCAGGCAGGCAGAAACTCTGACCTTTTGGTGCCAGCCTGTGACTTCTGGAGGCAGCCCACGTTTGACAAAGACCTCCGGGTTGGCAAGAAGAGCAAAGGAAGCCTCTCTACAGCACTAGCGAGACATCTATGACAGAAGCCACACAAGCAAGCCGACAGCAGGGGAAAAAAGTAGGGAAGGGAGCCAAAACCTGAATGGGGATGGGAGGCAAGCAGAGATGCCAACTCTTGGCATGTGCCTCCCGTTCCACCGTTCTGTGACGGGAAGAAAGTAAGAACCTTGTCAAAGGGACGGGCGGGGAGAAACTTAAGATTTCGGAGAGACCAACAATCACTCCGGGTTCCCACCGACCCCTTCAGAAGAACTGTCCGCCATATATCGTTTTCTTTAAAATGCAGTATTTTCTAAGCTTGAGTGCCAGTCCTCTAAGATAAATTGTACTGCTCTGTCTCCCTCTTCCTATTTCTGTGTTCATCCTTCCCACACTTGCCAAGTTCCTTTTCTGTGATTGGTTTCTACCGTAAGTTTGTTACGGACCCATTTTCATCATTTTAAGCAGCCTGAGCATTAAAGGCAGGGCAGGACAGGATAGAAATTTTCTGATCATCTGAGATTAAAGAAAACACTGTAAGAGACTTAATATCTGTGGATTTTCAAAGAAGCAGCTATGTTTATCTGTGCAGGCATATCAAACAAAAACAAAACTATTTTTTTTTTTAAGAGACAAAACATTGTGGCACCTTATAGACTAACTGCTATATTTTAACATGGGTTTTTAATGGATTAAATCCGCTTCCTCGGACCATTTGCGGGGTAAGAGATAAACAAGGAGGAAGTTCAAAACAGAACACGCTTAACTTTTCTGGAGCTGTTTTTAAAATCCAGAGACAAGATTAACCCCCTTTCATTCCACAGATTCCAACGGCATGGTTTATTACAAGCTGGGAAGTTTAGCGAAACCCAGAATGGGATTTTGGTTTTGACTGAAGTGGAAACTATGATAACATCATTTAAATATTTGCTCTTCTGACACAGGACACAAAGAAGTATTCAATTAAATGCCAAGTCCTCTTTCAAGAACCTATGACAAACTCCTTTCTCTCTAAAATAAATGTGCAAGTGTCAAATCTTAACAGCATTGGTGGAGTCCTTTTATCAGATTGCCTCTACTACAGAACTGCAAAATGCGCTCTATGGCCAAGCTGTGCCAATATCTTACTGGTATGACCACCCAAACTCTAAACACTGCAGGAACTGAACCCAAGATCCCTCAAACCGCAACAGAGAAGCGCAAACCTGGATCAATGCTCAAACAAGGACGAATTCTCTCTCATTCTCTCTTAGAAAATAAACCACTGATACAAATCACACAGGTATTAAGGAGTAGTGGTGTTGCTTTAATGGGAAAAAAATTCTTTAGCCCTGTTATAAAAGACCTTCAAATAAGTTCTCAGCAGAACATCCAAATGAATTTGGAACTAATTTTAAAATGTCTTAACTAAAGTCTAGTCTACCACACAGATGACTCAAGTGCAATGGCACTGCTACGGATCAGGGGTTATTACAGCTTTTTCATTCCATTTGCAACCTATTTACCAGATGGCAATGGAGCCCTTCCATTCTATCGCTAGCACCACGGTCAAAGCCAACTGTCCCTAGCTGCCAACATGGAACTCCACTACCATTTTGCCAAAAAATGATTATCTGCAATAGGATCCTAGATAGATCATTTGCCAGTTGAGTGACTGGGATTAGCAGATTACGAAAGAACACAGCAGAAGAAATTTAAATGACCCAGTTGTGCTCAGCAAGGTCTCATCCTTATGTCTGCAAAGTAAACTGACCTAGAAGAGTGGAAGTTCGTTGAAACGACATGTGAGCCCAGACAGCCCAAAAATATAATGCTTTCTGCTACCACCTGAAAGAACTGTGCGTGTTGGATTTGCATGCTGACAATTAAGAGGACTGCAGCACCAGCACCAGCTCCATTCGTTCCGAAGCATTAGAACTTGCTACAAAACTAAATGATCTCCTCTTCGAACTTAGGGCATCACTTTCAATTTCAACCCTTTGTGGGGCAAAGTTGTTTGATTAACACCCACCGGGGAAAACTCAGCCTCGGACGTGGATTCCATATTTAGAATGCAAGTGTAAGAGGTACTTACTCTGTGGCCGAGGGAACGGCGTCTGGCCCCGCAAATCCTGTGGGGTCGTCCCTAAATTTCTCGCTGGGCAGTTGAGGTGGCAAGAAATCCGCATCCTTGTTCTTTGGGACCCTGTAGTACTTCCACGTGGAGTCTGCATCCTCCTCCTCCACGTTCACCGCTGTACCAACATACATCGTGGGCTCTATGACTTCTGGAAACTGTGCCGAGAAAGTTTGGGACAGGCCCTCTATCCTGTCTTCCATTGCTTTGGAAGGAACCAAAGGATCTGGAGTTGGCATCTGATAGAAATGCTGGCTCTGGGGAGTGGAAGGCGTTTTGGTTGCCCCTTCCTCGGCAACGTCGCAGGGGTGAGGACTGAGGGGGGGTGGCTGGGGGGAGTTGGCCATCTCCGCCCCGTGCATCTGAGGAGTCTTTGCGACGTCGCCGGCTCGGAGGTTGGAAAACCTCACTTGGCTGTCGGACGCCGTGATCACAAGCCTCTGATTGGCCGAGTCGGCCTCCATGGCCACGTCGTCGCTGATGGACACACGGTGGTGAAAGGGAGTCAAAGGACGCTTCTGGGGTTTGTCACCTTTCTCTTGCTTCTCGTTCGCCTTGTGCTTTGGAGCTGCTTGTGGAGGCTGGCCCACGGGAGGCACCGGCCCCTGCTGAATCCCGAGTCTGGGTTTGAGATTTTTGTGCCTGAAGCGGGGCAAAATGAGAAGGCAGGCATTTTTAAACTGTGAAGCACCAATGAATTTAAAGAACACTGCATGGAAATAAGTGAAGTCAAATCAGGCTGGTACAGAGATGTACCACTCATCTAGGATGACTTCTGTCATCTGTTACCTTCCATAAGGAGATCAGAATGCTTAGGGGATGGTAAGGGGGAGATTTCCCCCCCCACTTTCCCCTTGGTTTCATATCTTTAGTGTTAACCACAGGTTAACACTAAAGCACAAACACAGAGCAATCCACAGGTATACCTCCTATCTAGTATTAACGCTGTCTCCTGTTGCCTTAAATAAAGAGATGTGTTGGGTTATAAGGGGGAAATGATCCTTTTTTCTCAGTTTCTACTCCTTTCATGTTAACTGTGGTTACGTTTCCAAACAAACATGAAGGCTCTGGTTAAGATCAGTACATTCAAAGAGCCTCGTGGCGCAGTGGTCAAACTGCTGTACTGCAGCCAAAACTGTGCTCACGACCCGGGGTTCAATCCCAGGTAGCCGGCTCAAGGTTGACTCAGCCTTCTATCCTTCCGAGGTCGGTAAAATGAGTACCCAGCTCGCGGGGGGGGGGGGGGGCAATGTGTAGCCTGCATAATTAACTTGTAAACCGCCCAGAGTGCTTGAAGCACTATGGGGCGGTATATAAGCAGCATGCTTTGCTTTTTTTTTTTTTAACATGAAGCTCCCCCTTGGAGGACATGGAGAGGGAGAAATCTAAAATCCACCAGTCAACAGTTTAAACAGGGAGACCTGAAGCTGCAGCAACTCTGGCTTCTCCATAGGTTGTTCAATATCTACATCATTCTTAACTAGGCTTAAAGTAAGCCACTATCTCACTTCACAACCCCTTCAAATCATGTCCCTGTTTGCATCATATCTTGACCATGAGCTAGGCATTAGGCCAGTGCAAGCGGGACAACCTTCTGCAATCAAGCTATCTGCGGTTACTAGTCCTCAAGACATTCTGAATCAAGGAAGCAGAAGCCAGAGAGGGAGGCAGGAAGAGATGGCACGAGGAGCCTGCTCCCTGAACCAGCTGGATTGTCCTCCTGACAGATGCATCTCCACAACTAACTGCCCTGTGAAATAAGATTCCCAAAAAGGCAGCTGGGGGTGGGAGGGAATGTTGGAAAGCATGAAAATATTAGATCCTGTGCTGGTTCTGGTGGGGATGGCTTTGTTCCCTCTTCAGCATACTGTCTTTTGCATCTTAGCCACACTACAAGTCACCCTCAAGGACTATAGAAAAAAAGCAGGATGCACATCCAGTACAAAGATACACTGATGTTCAGAAGTTCTCTTATGAAGACCAGGCCTTGGGGTGGGGGCATTTTCTGTTCACATTAGTGGCATATACAAAACATACATGTACACAAATTAAAACACACAAAAACTGCATAGATCTTCCTTAATAAACTCTTGATATTTTGCTGCTGCTGCTGTTGTTTTAAAAAAAGGGGGATTCTAAAAGGTTTCTGTGCCACTTTTGAATATTATGACTGAGCATTTTGGGAGCTGTACCTTGAGCAAATGCAATTTGTCCTCTGTGTGGCTTCCACGAAGTCCCAAAATGCTATTTTGTCAGCGGTCTCCTCTTCACACAAGCCATTTGATGTAGCAGAATACTTCCTCCTGTATTGCATTTCAGGGAGAAGTTATTAATTTTTTTAAAATACGCTAAGTTACAAAACTGTAAACCACATTCAGGCCTGCAAAGAGTCACTTGCCAGGCGAGCCTCTGGAAAGCAACACCTCCCCAGAAGCTAGTTTTCTCCCTTGTGGTTTCAGATTGATGATGCACCACAAATTACTAACAAGTACGTGTGGGCAAACCACAAAAGCCCTCACAAGAGAGCTAGGGCTGTGGACTCACTTGCAGTGTTAGAAATCTGCAAACTGATCCACGTATGCAGACACGCTGCTGCTTGACCAAGCTGGTATTTATGATGCTTGAGTATTCGTGTAATATTGTCACTAACCAACCCGGAAAACGAGCGAGAATGAGGGGACTGTGACAGTCATCTGTACTGTTATAAATGAGGTGAAGACATTTTTCTGCTTCCCATAAAATCGGTCACCAGGTCAGCCCATGGGGTTGCCTGGCAGCTGGCTCAGGATCGACAAACCTAAGTTCCTTCACACTATGCAAAGGGAATTTGCACAGCCACAAGATGCGACAAAGCCCACGACCTCAGACCACTTGGCAAGCAGATTAGAGAAATACAAGGGAATGAACTCTCTCCGCAGCTGGCAGCATGCAGAAGTAGGCGACATGACTCCCCCATTTTCAGTTGCATTCTGGTTCTGCGTACTGAACACCAAAGATGCCTCACTAGAGCTTGTCCAAGGATTTTAAGAATTGTACCAGAGAGAGCCATGCCATTGGCGAGTTATTCAGAACAGGGCTTTCTCAGTGGTTGCCCCCCCCCCCCCCCGAGAAACACACCTGGCCACATCTCTGTTGGCTGTTAAAAACTAATAACTCATTTATTCCAAACTGTTCTCAGTGCTTAATGGTGCTACTTGCCATGGGTGTGGGGGTGTTCGACTGTAACTCTACAACTCTGTAATTTTCTGAGCCACTTTGTAAGGGCAGTGTGCCCAGAAAGGCAGGCCAACAGTCTGTTAAATAAACATATGTCTTAAGTGATCCAGTAGAGCAGTGGTTCCAAACCTTAAGTACCCAGATGTTCTTGGACTATAATACCCAGAAATCCTGGCCAGCACAGCTAGCGGTGAAGGCTTCTGGGAGTTTTACTTCAAGAACATCTGTGGGCCCAAGGTTGGGAACCACTGCTCTAGAAGCAACCTAGACCTAGTAAGAATAATGCAGTATGAATGCAAATGGCTTCTTCCCCAGCACCCCTAATGCCTCTTGGGCCAGCTGCACAGACAACTGGCTTCAAGAGAAGGAGCCTCCAGGACAGACAATGATTTTTTTCCCTTCACCCAGAAGTTTGTCAAATCCCATCAAAAATGAAGTCCATTTTTCAGGAGCTGACTGAACCACTTTTAAAGACACCCTTTTCTGAAATTTCTCTGGCACCTGCTTGCTTCCCAGACTTACTTTCTTACTTAATTTGTTTGTTTGTTTTTATTCAATTTTCATACCACCCATCTGACTAGCGGTCGCTCCGGGCAGTTCACAACACAGTAAAACATAAACAGACTTCCTATTCTGCAGATCACTCTAATGAAGTCTAACTCCAAAAGACCACTTCAGCAGCATGGGAAAAAACAGGGGCCCAAATCTTTTCCACACAGGTGCAAGGTAAAGTTCCCCCTGCCTAAAAGTGGCAAGGCATTATGCTTGGCAACCAGGAAATGTTCCATGCGTCACACGTCCCCAGCACAACCCACTGCGCCATGCGTAGGTGGAAGTACTTCATGGATAGCACTTCCGCGTTATTACAGTTACCATGGGTGCAACACTGAGTGGCACCCACATGGTTCTGCAACAGGATTTTGCCCACCAAATACGAGTACCTTCCTGCTTGGAGCTGAAGAAGTTTCTTGCTCGTAATTAAGCATTTCACACCCCCTTCCAGAACAGAAGAATAAGGGAAGCATGAGCAGATGACCTAGATGACCTATGTGGGAAGGAAAGTGCTGCTTTCCTGGATAATAGCCAAGAGGGTGAGATATGACAGGGGAGAGAGCTCGTCTAGACAGTAATCAAGGGGTGTTTTATCCTTCTTAAAAGATTTGGCTTACATCATCTCAAGAATACTTGGGGAAAAAACCAGCAAAGTAGAGGCCATTATTACTCCTGTTCCACAGGGTGCATTATGTCAAGTCCGTGGCAGGCAAGATTTAAATGGAGGGTTTTTCCTGGTCTCGCAGCCAAGCTCCGGCCATTAGGTTACACTTGCTGTGGCAAATTTCCAAAATGTACCCTCCTAGTTGGGAACCAACCTTAGGCAAGCAAGGAGGGGAAGAAGTAAGAATTTCCCCAGCCAACGCAATTCCAAAAGACCAGTATATAGGTTCTCATAGGGCTAGGGGAGCAAAGGGGAGGAGAAGAAAGGCTACGCTGAGAGCACCAGCTGGAGGACAGGATGGGAACGCACCCTCTCCCAGGGCGAGGGGTTACCTATTTGGTCGATGGAAGAAGATCTAAGAGAAGAAGGAAGGACTGGTGTTGCCTGTCCTTTAAATGCACCCCCTTTTCTGATTTACCACTTTAACCTTCTTTGGACATCTTTCCACAAGCCTGAGCTGCAAATAATTGTGTCAGGTGTTTTTTTTAAACAAACAAACAAACAAACAAACAAAAGGACTAGTTGTGAGAATCTCACAGCCCTGGATATGTTGCCAACTTCAATTCCCACTGTGCTGGTTGGTGGCAATAGATATAGGAGCACAGCAGTATGCAACAGGCTCCCGTTTCTCCCAGTTCTGGCCATTCATGAAGCAACACGTCCCCTCTTTTCCTGAAACCCTTAAAGCAACAGCGTTTTACTTTACATCCCCCTCTTCTAAGGTCTAAAGCATAATGATCATCACATACTTGGGTACTGCTCTGTTCATATTGCATTCTTGCCAGACTCGGTCAACCACTTGATTGGCCAGCTTCCGCGGGATCCGGCCACCATGGTGGCTCGTGCTGTCGCTGCTGAATGCATCTGAAGCAGAAGAAAGCTTCACCCATTTTTGGGCCGATCGAGCATCAACTGAAGAGAAAGGGGGGGGGGGGAATGCAGCTGTTAACCAGGGCACTCACTTTAGCCATCCTGTTTGACACAACAAAAGCACCACCAGGAAGCCCATACTCTGAAACTGTCTGCAAACTGATTCTTATACTGTGGAAAACACTATTCCTGGACCTAACAAGGCCACTCAACCCATCAGAGGCTTGTTTGCCAACTCGTCTTCCTATGGGATAGATGCCATCTTCTGGCAGAAATGTCCTTCTGCATCCTACACAGGGCAAACAGGCCAACGGAATAGAGCTGTGATGGATAAAAAGGCATGAAACATCACTGACAAGGGAGGCCGTTTCAAACACAGATTAAACATGGCCCTTCTATATTTGCTCCAGCTCCCTACCTTCAGAGGTTTACACCAAGTGGGCCTTGCATAAGCCCCACGCGACACCATGCTTAATTCCAAACAGGCATCAAGCTATGCTTTCTGTGTTCTCTACAAGACGTCCTACTTTCCAAGCACGATACAAAAATCAAGACTGATACGCGCTGTACGCACAGAATCTGAATCCGAAAGAAGTACCGACGGTTTACATGAAATACGGCAACATTTGGTTTCCCGTAACATTTGCTTTGGGCGCGAGACAAAGAATTTGGTTACTGAGAAATGTAAGACACAACGCCGCACACTCAGGGGAAGGCAGGCTCTCGGCCCTGCACTGGTATGCCTCTTTTTCCCGGAGTCATTTTACTCCTCTTGTAATCTTTGCTCAGTTCTCCTCTCACCAACCTTGAAAGCAATTGCCATCAACAAGGTGATAATTAAGGTTGCTCCTTATCGTAGGGGCATGTCACAATTATGAAAGGAAGATGAGGCAACTAAGAGCTTAGCCCGTTCTTTCAAAACTTCAAGCCACAAACACCACGGATGGAGAAGCTACAGCGCACACCCCATGAGCAGCAAAGGCGCTTTAAGTAATGTTGCTCCTCAGCACAACAGTCCATGGATTTGATTATACGAGCCTGTTTTGGCATGCTGCTGCTTTCTATGATCTGGTTCACCAGACCAGGGATGACGCTGTTGTTGACAACTGTGAGCTTCCATTTGTAAACCACTGTTGGAGGCCCTTCCTAGAACTGAAGCATGTACACCGAAGTCTTTTATACAGAAATATATATAGCTGCATCAAAACAGGAGGGGCGGCAGGCCAGCAGCAGCAGGCACACGGCTGGATTTCAATATGGTACGCTGGGAAGAGACCAGGGGCATCAATCAATTACTTTAGGAAGCACAGCAGAAGGGGATATATATTTCTTTAGACGAGAGCTGTATCAAAATGGGGGAAAGGAGGGAAAAGAGAGAGACGTTATCTACTTATGACACCTGTTTGCACTTCTTCGGGGGACGTCGGTGGAGTCAGAGTAACGGAGGACATCGCTGGGTCTCTGGTAGAAGCAGGCACTTGATGGACACCCAAGCAGGTACTGGACCCAGCAGTGCTAGGAGCAGGAATGTCGGTTTGAGGAACTAGAACAAAGCACGCTGGGTATACCATTCGCACGCCAGCTAAAAGAAAAAGAGATAAGCTTATGGATTACTGAAATTCAGCCAAGGCACAAACATGACCACTAGTCTTTATTTATTTGCCATATTGACACCTACTGAGTTCACAGTAGCCCACGAGCCTCTACTCCTGACCATTTCAATCTCCCAACAAGCCTGTGAGGTACATCAGGCTGAGAGAGGATGTAACTGCCCCAAGGTCACCCAGTGCACCAGACAGATGAGTCAGGATTTGAAGCCAGGTCCCAGAGGAACCCTCTAAATGCTAGACAACACTGTCTCTTGCTCCCCCTTGAAAAACCTTTTTTTTTTAAGACTCCACAACCCAAAATGTTCCATTTACATTTCATGGTTCCTCCCCCAGCAGCGTTCTCCAGTCTTTCGCCCTGACTTGGAAGCTCACAACCACCCTGCGAGGTACGCTTCGTTGAGAGGCAACTAGCTCAACAGTATTCAGTAAGATCTGGAGTCTGAGCAAAAGCCTCCCTGTCCACACTGAGCACTATTTACTATACCAATTGATTGCAACCTGATTAGGGCCATTTGCAAATTCTTGATCAGAAGTTGTTGAACGATAAAAACAAGGTTCCCTTTACCCCAAATCTATGTTCTATCTGTCTGTGTATTTAGGCTCAGCAGAAGCTAAGGCCCTTAAGGCAAAACAGAAATGAAAACAGACCCCACAAATGTGGAATCTGCCCACACTCGCTCCAAGCTAGCCTTCCCCAACCAACTGCTTCTCCAGGGAGGCGAGACCAAAGCTTCCCTCATCTCACAGCTCTGCTGTAGTCCAATGCATCTAGAAGGCACCAGGTCAGGTGAAATTACCCAAGGCTGGGAAGCACTGATCTAGGTTATCACCCTTTGTTCAAGGGAAAACAAGAAGGCCTAACCCATCTGGTCCCTTAAGCCTGAAAAGTGAGTATACACTTCAGGATGCAACCCCAGCACTGTCTCTCTGGAAGAGAGAGAACTTGAAAAGGGTGCTTTCCAACCAAAACAGCTTCAGAGTCATTACACTCTACCACCTCAGCCCCCTTTACTTTCCACATTATGTCCATTAGCAGATAATTAATAAAACTATTTACTGAAAGCTGTGGGGAATTGTTTAATACAGCCAGGGTTCCCCATATTGACTTGCAGAAAGTCTGTTGAATGGCTAGGAAAATTACAAGCAGCTCCCCTTCAGCCTCTGCACCACATGGCTTACGGCTCTCCTTGACTATGAAATCTGAGACTATTTCCGCTCCTGCTTATAAATCCTGGATGGCCGCTATCATTTTGCCTGGGCCTCAATTATTCTTCTGCCCACTGTTAAACTAAAAGCATGTTCCTTGTCAGTGATGCAATATAATTTATCTACCTTTTTTCTGTTCCTCCGCTAAAGCAGTAAAACTCCTTGTCATTTCGGTCGTAAATCCTAGTCTAGTTTGGCCCATAACGATCATGCCACTCTTCGGAGTGAAGACGGTTAAATTTTAATCCATCTCACTGCCATCCCCTCCACTTTTTTTAAAGAAATAATTCCATGCTCCCCGACAGGGCTTATGTTTTTTCTGACACTACGTGAACAGGACAGTTCCATCTCCCTACAAGATAACAGCTGCAAATCTTGGTGGCTAGTCAAAGCTAAAAGACCCCATTTCTTATTCCCATTTATATTTTGCCTCTACCCCTTTTTCCCCAAGGGTTTCGGGATGGCATAGAGGGGCTCCTCCCTCCTTTATGCCATCTGGGCAACGGCCCTGCAGAGCAAGTCAGGCTGAGAAATAACAACATCTGCTGGTCCAGAAATAAGACATCATACCAACAAGGACTTCCACAGCAGCTAGAGAATCATCCTCCCAATCCATCTCCTCTTGTTTTTCCTCTAGTCCTTCCTTCAGGTTCGACGTGATTGGATAGAACTGCTTCCATTCGCCAATGAGTTTTTTTGTCGCTGAATCCGACAGCTTGAATGACTGTCCCGTGAGCGTACCATTTAATCCAAACGGGCTCAGAATAACTAGAAGTTACAAAGAAGGAGAAAATGGTCATACTGTACTTGTCTAATGATAAGAACAGTGGCAACCATGGAATATACTCCCCAAATTCCTGGCTGGCAGTTTAGCACTGATTTAAACGACAAGTCTGTGGGATGGATAAGCTTAGTAAAAAGGGGAGGCCATATTTCTATAGCTCGCTAAATGCACCCAGCAAGTATACATTAATAGATTTTTCAAGGACTACAAGTCCCATTTTTTGGACATGTACCAAAGCCGGGGTTTCTTTCCCCTCATAAAGCTACACAAGCCTTTTATTTAAGATGGCTTTCTTAAAGCTTGTCAGGTGGGGCAGAGTAACACCTTCAATCCTCACTGTCATTAATTAGGAGAGTGGGTGGGATCCTTTGGGCAACCTTCAATCTCTTCTTTAATTAATTATCTAAGGGAGATGCCTCCCACTTTCCTCAGAAAACGGACTGCAGAAAGAGTCACCATTCACCCACTCCCACTCATTCTTGTGACTTAGAAGTGAATGCAGACATTTCACAAAATGGAGCACGCATGAACTCTGGAAAGATATTCTCTCTCCCTATGCAAAAGAATGTCACCTGTCACAATTAAGCCATGGTTTGCATTCATCGTTTGTAAGCTAACCCTGGTTTGTGTGCCTTGGGATCCAGTGTTAGGACAAAATAGAAATGAGAAGCCAGGAGGATTCTAACCTTGGTATGCAAGGTGGAGAAGGAATTGCGCCAACTTAAGGTTTGTGCCTGCTCAGCGTTATAACCCTGAAATGGTTCAACCTCTATAGAAAGAACATTTTTAAAATTTCATGTACAAGGAAGGCTTCACCATCCATATAGAACCTTTTTTCTGTGGTACTGATGCCTGGACAGGTGTAAACAATCTCTCCCAACTCCAGCTATTGGCATATATAGTTCTTTGGATGTTTACAAACAAAAAACCAGTCTGTATAACGTATTAGGACCAAAAAAAAAAAAAAAGTCACCTGCCATTTTTGTTTTGCAAACCAAAGAGGCAGCCAAAGAAAAGGCCATGTGCTCTGGTGGTGAGCAGGCCGGCCCCCCTGAGGAAGAGGCCAACATTTCTTATGTTGAGGAGACAGTGATTCAAGTACATGATACCCTAAATTTAGCAACAATGCTGACCCTAACCCTCAAAACACTGGAATTCTCATGGGTCAGAAACACAGCCCAGAATTTACACAAGGCAAGGATCTTGCTGTACAAGAATTAAAATCTTAGAGAGGGACAACCCACGGGGTGTCTTCAATCAGCAGGGTAGACTGCGCTGTGCCATGCTGCACGGCAGCGAGGAACCACCCTTGACTGGCACTCTCAGGCCAAGGACTTACTGTCTCTCATTAAAATGTATGTGCACCGAAACAGTGCAAGTTACATAAGAATGAATGTACCAGAACAGCAGCTAGAAATTAATCCATCTGAACATCTGACACAGAAATGCCTTGCATAAGAGAACAGTAGCAATGGAGAACAATATTTTGGTAGATCTGATAAGGCAGAACACTTTAAAAAGTGAGGAACTTTTCTCTTCTTTTCCTATATAGGTAGATAGCTAAATAGAAAGGAATAGTGCCACCTTCTGAAGCTGCTAACTACAGGTCAGAGTGCAGTTCTTTAAAAAAATAAATTAAAAGTGGGGAGAATCTGGTAATAGAAGAAGGACGGACCCTGAAAATGCAGTGAACTGGTCTACGTTATGAAAGCCACCCCTCAGCAGTTGGCAGGAGGCGGCTGAAAAGTTGCGGAACACGTTTTTTTTTCCCTAGACATGCACGCAGAAGAACCAGTTTTAAAAAATGTTCAGGTTCATTCCAGGAATAAAACAGATAAGGATCCACTTACTGCATGCAGAACCTCTGGTTTACAGGGCAGAACTCAAGCACCAAAGTTCAAGAGCCTTAAAACAGATTATCTTAACAAGTACAGCTCATGATCGATGACTTCCCCCTTTTTTTATGCTGAAGGGTTTCTCAATTTCTTCAAATAAATATTTATTGCTAAAAATCCAGCTCGCAGTAGGTATGGGTGAGGATAGCAAACTCAGGCAGGCCTAAAATGTACACTAAAAAAGAAGAGGCTAGTGTACATATAATGAATGTTGCATTCACATTTTAAGATGCCTAAGACGTATATGGCATTTAGAAAAAGACTGTCATACTGAAAACTGTGTAAGTATCGATAAATAGGACACCTTTTGTTGACATTTATAGATTGCTGATCATGGCCAGAATCCTACTGCAGTCATGTAGCCTAAACTGAAAACTGTGTAACTGGCCTATGTTACCATTCCTGCTGTCTTCCATGTGCCTGGACAACCCTTGGATTGCACACTTGGTTACAAGCACACAACAGGCAACCAACCAACACCCCCCCCCCCCGGCAAAAATCATTTCCAACTTCGCAATTAATCTTTTAAGATAAAGAGCTTCCCTTGACAAAGCTGTAACGTGGATCAAGGGTAAAACAAACCAGAGGACTAAAATCCAAGAAGAGGAAGACCCTGGGGCATTTTTTTCCCATTCTAGGTTACGACTCTGCAGCTAAGACTCTCTTGACATAACGAATAACAGCCTGGAAGAGAAAAATGGCCAGAATCCTTTCGGGTAACTATGTAAGTGCAGCAGGAATGATGTCACTGGTGACGGAGGACTGCTGCTGAGTACAGTGTCCCTGCTTCAATTTTGGGTGCTGCTTCTTCTCACTGCATACCAGTTGTGCACAAAACAGAACTGAAGTAGTAACTCATGTAAAATTTCTGAAAATTTCTATTTTTTCCACACACAAAAACAAAAAACCAGGGGAAAATGTTTTTTTTTTTAAATTTCCATTTTTTCCAGAAAGAGTTTTTTTTTCTGGAAAAAAAATATGGAAATTTTTAGAAATTTTACATCTCTAACTGCCTCTGACATCACTCCCATTACAGTAGCAGAGCTACACAAGAGGATACTAGTCAATGTGAATCTATAATACTAGCAAAGAAACCTACCTTGAAACGGGCTGTTGGATTGCTGGGCCAAGGTCAGATGTTCTTCGCTAACAAAGTAGACAGGTTGGTGCTGGTTGATTTCCACACTGGTGCAAACATTGCTGTCCCCATGCAAGAAGAAGGTGAAGGAGCAGGACAAGTGCTCGCTGAGGAAAGAGCAGAAGGAAAATCAATTTGCATGGCACACAGAGGACTAGGAAGAAAGGGTCACATTCAACAGTAGGTTTGAGGGAGCCAAAAAGGCATAACGTCTCTTCCTGATCCCAGCCAAGCGAGCAACCTGGGATCAAGTGCTGGGCAGGGGACTGGACTCCTCAACAGGGTACCAGCAGGCCCCAATGTGCTCACAGACCCTTGGCTTGGATGGCCAAATCCTCCTGCTCCCCCATTAAAAAAAAATAGCAACACCAAAACCATTATATGCAACACTGACAACAGCAAAGGCAAAATAAGGCACCACACTTTCAGCCACCTGCCTTGTCATTTCATTTCACCATAACGCTCTTGGGATCCATATGAGGTCACAGAGGGAATCTTAGGGGATCAAGACGACGGTAGTGGGGATCCAGCACATTGCTCGGCAGTGCTAACAACCTCTCTGCCAGACTCATATCTCGGCCACATCTGCTCTAAGTCAGGATCTAAGGGCTCTAGCATCCAAAACAAAAAACCTAGCCAATCGCTGTCAAATTAGACAAGAGTCTTATACCAAGAACGATTACTGGTTTAGTCGTCATCATCATCATAATCTTAGAACTGCAGAGCTGGAAGTGATCTTTCAGATTGAGTTCAACCCCTGTGTAGGACGCACAGTGAAGAATCCAACTCCGCAGCCAGACACCTAAAAAGTTCCTTTGTTCACATTTATAGAAAAGATAATGAAACGAGTCTTTAGTCTCAAAACATTCAATGCAAAGAATAAAATTATAGTGAAAAAGCCACCAAAGAAAACCAAAGACATTATAAACTACTGCACTTCAGGGGAAATCATATTTAACCAGACTGTGTAAAATTAATCTATTTATTTACACTCTGTTATCTTCAACAACAAATCAACATTTCAGAAGACAAAAGGTTTTGCCAAAGAGTCAGACATGCGTCCCTTCAATTAAGTTGTAACAGACTTAACAAAACACATGCTTCACAGCACTCTAGCAATCCTCAAACAGAACAGAGCAACGTAACTCGTTCTGAACGATCCCAAACCAAACAGAAATGTTTGAATCTCCAGCACATAATCCATTCACAAGACCTTCTTCCCTCACGCACACACACACACACACACACACGTATGCACCGTTGGGCTGATAGGCACATTTTTTTAAAAGGCATTTGCCTCCTGCTTCACCTCTGCACAAAACCACTTAACGGTAAGACAGACCTACATTTACAGGACACACAGCTTCACAGACCACCTTCGGCCTATTTTATACATTACAAAAAGAACAGCCACAGAAGTGCAAAGGAAGAGTGATGGACCCCCATCCCCTGACATGGTTACAAAGGCCTTCTTGTGGCACAGTCACACTCTGCATTCTGAAGTGCCACCCCTGTGATGTATTTAAGGACATACTTTTAAAAGGCTGAAGTGTGAACCCACCCTCGGCCACTGGGCAATCTTAGGAGACCAGAGTATACAAGCATCTACATGGCTGAAACAGGGTGTACTGGTATACTTCCCAAGTTAGCTAGCACTGACTTCTAAAGAGACGGTAGGTTGGTAAGAATACTGGAATTCCTCATTAGAGACGCTAACCATCTCTTACTGCCCCCATAGTTCCTTGCGGATGGTGAACAATGACTGAAACAGTGCGATCCTAGGGAGTTGTAGGGAAAGCCCTACATACGACACAGCATCCTCTCAGGTTCAACACCTAATATCACCAGTTAAAAGGACTGGTTTCCTGGAAGATGTCTACATTGCTGAGACTCATAACACCACAGTCGACCAGTCCTAAAAAAAGGTGCTAAGGAGTGTTTTCTCCACCTATAAAATGAGGATGGCAAATTCTCCATAAAGATAAAATGAGGAACCAGTACAGCAGGTGTATTTTTTAAAAAAGGGGGGGATATGAACATTTATTCTCTTCTCTAGAAGTGGAAACACATGTTTCAGAAGTAGGCGAGACAAGTTATACTTCTGAACATGGAAATCAAAGCTGAGGCTTCTGCTTTTTGCTCTGCAGGGAAACTAGGAAGATTCAAGAAATAAAATGCAAAGTTTTGGTCTGAAGTTTACTGATTTTAATGTAAACAAGAACATGGGAAAAAATAGTAGAAAGTTTGAATGAATGTGCATGCTTTAGCGGCCGCAACATTTTTCTCTTTTATGTACTGTGGCGAGGGCCCTCCTAGTAGGAGATTCTCAAAAAATTACAGATAAGATGATCCTTTCTTGCTTTCTTCCTCTCTACAGACATCATGGGAGGGGGGATTATAAGGACAGCTAATACAAAGGAAAATCCTGAGTGTGTTAAAATTAGCGTTCAGTTATCTTTTTAAAAAAAAATGTTTTTAATGTCATTTCTATGCCCTCATGCAATCTCAGAATAGTGCAGATGCTATATTTACCATGTTAACGCACAAAAGCACAGAAGAAGAAATCAAAGCTTTGTGGGATGGCTACAACAACACTTTCACCCACACGGACTGGCCCCCCAGAGGCTTCACTCAAGCTTTGTTTGTAGTCATCCGGAAAAGAAAAAAAAGCTTAAAACCACAGCCTTGATTTCCCCCCTCTCTGCTGGCTCGTTACCCGCACAAATACATGAGAAGACAGCATATTCAGAATTACAAAGCAAAGTCTGACACACAAGGGGTAGGGTTCAACACCACTCATCTTCTTGAAATCACAGCACAATTATATACGGTGCTGATCTGTGTTTCAGTACAAGACTGTCTACTTGATCAAATCTATTCTTTAACTCCTTGGAAATTATTTCCGTTCTCCAAGAATCCATCCACACACCCAAGCAAAACTCTGGGTCTTTCCAAAATGCAGTGAGCAAGCCTGTTCTCATAGAACAAATAAATTTACATATCGAGGAATTCCACATGACAAGCCTTTTGAATCTGCAAGAAGGCTTCAAAGTCGCTATGAAACACGAGTGACATCTTGTGAACACACCATCAGCTGGTGCCACAATTACTATCTGTTTTACATCTCCTGCTTCCCTCCTGCTTCAATTGCACACTACCAGTCTTGACTGCTCGTGTCTATTGTCTTATCTTTCCTTCTAACAGCAGTGAGCTCCAGGAAATAAAATATCCCACACGCTAACAACAACAAAACCAAAACCCAACCCTCTCACTGCATGGCAAAGATTTTGTCCTTACCTCAGAGGCAGTCCGCGCTGGATCTTCCAGCACTAGCTTACAACAGTTCTAGCACTCATTCTGACTTGGGCACATGCCAGCCCCAATGCAGCTGTATCATAGCAGTTTATCTCAGACAACTGAAAATAAACTGATTAGATTAACCACCACAGCCAAAATCTTTCCCTACCCCAAAGAGAGAGAGAGAGAGAGAGAATCTGAGTTTACTAAAACACATTCAAGCCTTCAGCAGGGAGACTGCCACACTTTGACCATTCTAGAGGCTTGCTATCTTTAATGAGAAGGTTGACAATAATAATAAGAAAACGCTAACCACCTGCCAAGGGAACTGTTGCAGGAAAATGGTAGGGTTTGGGGCTTTGATTTTGTTTTGTTACTGAAAACAATCCAGGGTAACCTTAGAAAATTAAAGGAGAAGAAAAGGACTCTGCTCCAAGGAAGACATTTACTGGAGATCAAAAACAAAAAAACTAAGACAATGAACACCTGTCATTGGAGTTTACCCAAATGATCTTACAATATCTTGCATCTGATGAAGCTGATCGCAATCCATGCAAACCTAGAACCAGCTCCAACCAGCTAATCTTTATGGTGCCACAAATTTCAACAGAAGAGATCCAATTTAAATTCAATTAAAGCAGACCCACTGAAATCAAGAGAACTTGTATTGTTGTTGATTAACAAGTTCCATTTGTTTCAGTGAACTGACTGGATTTACCCCACTGATGGTTTTGCTAACATGCATGTCTCCGTGGTATGTTTTTAATCATATTTACTACAGCTAAAAAGCAATGGAAAAAAAAATAAGATGGCATTGTCACAAAGCAACTTTATTCACAAGAGGGGGTGAACTGTTAGCAGGCTTAGTTTATCCACCCAGGGTAGCTGCATCAAACTGAAGTCCTTTCAAGTCGCATTAATCTCAAAGGTGGATTGATTTAAAATCAAGGCAATTTAATTTACTAGGGAAAAGGGGCAGATTTAAACCACTAATTTAAATCATATTTCCCATTGATATGACTTTACATGTTTACTTAACAACAGCACAAACCTGGCCTCTGAATCATGTTAGCTCAGAATTAAGAAGCATGCTCTTTCCAATACAGCTTTATCTTGCAAAGAATCTGCAGAAGAGAAAGTTCCTGTTGGTCCAGAAACTAAGAAATATACGGAATCAGCAGGGATCTGGTGCATCAACTCCTCTCTACTTTCCATTGACTCAATGGACCTACTCTAGTTGCAACTTACTACACTAAGCCACAGGATTTCCTGTTGATTGCTAGAAGGAAACACAGTAATGTATGAAAAGAAGGTGGCCAGTTCAATCCTGGGTGTCTTTAAGTAAGGTGCAAAAGATTCCTGTGCAAAAGCGGATCCTTGTGGCAACAAGCTAGATGGAGAGGTGTGTGTGTGCTTGTGTGTTTTCTACAACCCCTGACAAATTTCAGCAGAGCTGTAACTACAAAACAAACTTCAATTTTCCAACAAGGCATGTGAGGATCATGTACCTTAAACAGAACACCTTGCTTTGAAGGAAATCTGCAGGGTTCCTTTAAACACAAGCTGCAAACCTTGTTCACCTCTTGTTCACCATTTAATGTTTCCATACTGTACTGGACCACCTTGTATCTCTGTTGGCCGGAAGAGTTCACCCCACATTGAGATATTTGGCTTTTAAGATTCTGCCAGAGTCCCTTCCCTGTAGCTCTGAAGAAGAAAGAGCACCTAGCCTACATTCCTCACCCATTAACTCTCCCCTTTTGTTATCTAGAGATATGTACAAGACAAAGAGATAAGCCCAGATGCAAAGGCTTTTCAGCAAGCCTCGGCCTCTGCCGCAGTAAATTCCAAACTGATTATTTTCCTTATCCACTGCTCCAAGACAGGCCCAACCTTTTAAAAGTTTGATAGTGGGAAAACAAGAACACTGAGGCCCAAACAGTCCAGTTTGGGAAGCAGCGAGTAACACCGTTTCAAAAGTAATGAGACAAATAGTTACATAAAGACTAACATTTTCTACTATCTCCATAAATTACTTTTAATGATCATTTTTAGCAGCACTTTGAAATAATTTTTGCACACTTAATGCTGTTGTCAGTTCTAAATGGCAAGGGAAACATTGTTCCGTTTCACCTTACATATTTTGGTTAATACTTTTGTAAATATTTTCTAGTTGCAGTATCAGAATGGTCCGTTATCAAGCAGAGGAGAGTATTCCCGTTTTATTTTTCTCGTGTGCTGGTAAACACAATGCAATGTGTCAATAACACACAATGCTTGAGACAGCAATCATCTGTCTGCTTCAAAGTAATAACGCAATGGGTTCCTTTCAAAAAATAACATTCCAAACTCCAGGTACAGTATATTTGCTATGTCAATAGTCTCTATGTATCACACAAGGGTTCAAAGAGGCTTCATTTATTACAGAACAGGGAATAAATGTCAGAAGGAGACTCCTAGTCATCATCTAATCGAACCTACTAACTATGAGAAAGCTAGCTAGTTTGTTGCTCAGAAATATTTTCATTTAAATAAAAACTGTAAGAGATGACTACAAAGTAACCATCAATATTTTATAACCTGGAGAGCACCCCCTCTCCCACTTTAAAATACAAAAAGAAATTGAAGAGCTTTTTGTAATTGCCTTTGAAAAAAGAATTACTGTTAAATTCATGGACGTACGCTATTGGGTTCTGGAGAGAGTCTATTCAGACACTGCCATTTCTCTGACTATGAAAATCACCAACTAGTTTAGACAGAAGGTAAAATATATAGTTCATACTTGCAATTATTTTGACTGCGAACATCCTTCCCAAATTATTCTTCTTTGAATACTTTTCTGGATTTTTTTAAAAAAGTAAACAATCAACATTGCAAAGTTGACAGAACCTGACAGTAAATTTATCTGCAGAGGAGATAAAGAATTTCACAAAAGTCTTCTGGGAAAAAGAAAGACAATTCTATTACATGCTGCAACATTAGTCACATTCCGGGAAACTTCTGGGGAACCGTGATGAACAATTATGGATCCCTGTACGAAGCTATCTTAATAACAAGTGAGACTACAGGTCCAGTTTGCTCAATACTGCGTTCACTTCTAACAACTATTTGGCGTTTCAAATGGGAGTTTTCCCCAACCTCACTCAGAGATGCCAGAAATTTAAACTGAGACAGTCTCTGTGTTAAGGCAGGGATATGGCACTCAGCTATGAAGTAGGAACCCCCGTATCTGTGAGGAATTGGTTCCATGATCTACTATAGATGCCTGAATCTGCGGATATGAGGAAACCCTATATGCAACATGTAAGGGGGAGGGATGAAAGTAGAGATGGGGGTATTCATATTCGTATACGAATATCCCCGTACAGGTGGCGTCAACGAGGGTCCAGCCCCATGGGGCCGGACAGTCCACTCACCGATCTGCTGCGGACGTGGACGGTGTGATTCTACGAATGGCTCTGCAGCGCGCAATCCGCTCACCACTCTTCGACCTTGCAGTGAGGCTTGTCCTCCCGCCTCCTGCCAGGAGTGGCGAGCAGATTGTGCGCTGCAGAGCCATTCGTACAATCGCGCCATCCACGGCGGATCGGTGAGTGGACCGTCCGGCCCCATGGGGCTGGACCCTCGTTAACGCCACCTGTGCGGGGATATTCGTATTCGTATACGAATACCCCCATCTCTAGATGAAAGTCAAGGCTGCAACAAGCTACAGATAAGCGACACCATGGATACTGATTCCATGAATATGGGGGTCCTACTGTACTGCTACAGCAAAACATCAATATTCTTATCTTTTTTGTATTTGATACAGTAACAAAAAAAATATGGAAAATTACAATAAAGGGTAAACAGGTGTCATCTTTCTCTATAGGCATGGTGAGTTTCAATCAACTTACTTCAGCCAACTTTAATTATTGTGATGAGTGAACACACTTTGTGTGACCTCTGGATCAATGGAAACATATTTATCAAATTTTAATATTAGTAGTAGCTTATTAATTAATTAAAGGATACTTGTAAAGTAAATTGAGCATGTGCTCTTAACAAGCAATTTTGTTCACTCTACAATGAGAACAAGAGCCGGATGTAACACAGAGAAGTGGTAATGCATTATCACAGCACATACGACTCTGTAGCATCAGATATGAAAGAACTCTCTGTATTTAACACCCTTGAGGCTGGACAAGATTATAGCTTTAACCCTCATGCACCAGAAACAGGGTATTTTAGTCCCCTAGTCACATTTCTGCACAATCCACAAAGAATTAGGTCAAGGGCAGGCAAAATGCAGCCCTGGGGCTAAATGTACCCCCAACGCCAGTTCTGCAGTTCCCAGAGCTCCACTGCCCGCATCCCCCAACTTCATCTGGCAAAAAAGCAAACGGGCTGCTCCAAAAGTCACCTGTTAAATAGGTCACAGTCAGCCACTGCACCGTTTTCACACACACACACACACAAGCTCTATGTACTTCAAATCAAAAGCTGACGTCCAGCGACATTTTTTGTTTTGTTTTGTTTGCAAGCCAAGTTGCCGTTTGGTTGGCCTCTGTGGTCCCGGGGGGGGGGGGGGGGGAAGGCCCTGGGGGGAGAAAACTGACTCCAGAGCAGCCAAATGTGCCCATGCTGGAACTAGAGTTACAAGACAGACATTCCAGAACACAGTCACCTGACGAGTCAAGAACAATAGTCAGCTACTACCTGTGCATGGGTTTTTCCTTTCTTTCTTTCTTTCTTTTTAAGAGACAAAAATGTCTAGGACAAAATTTGTACCAATAAACCTACGGCTTTTTGCCACTGAGGTACTTTTCTGCCCCAACTAATAGAAGACAGTGAGATAAAAATCGCTCCATGCATCTTTTCATTGAACCACAATTCTATACTTTTTTTTCCTATCATGGTGGATGGCGTTGATCTGACTTATTAGGAAGGTGGTACGATGCGCACTGAAGAGTGTCAAATTAATTGCATCAGGCAAAAACAAAAGAAAAATTAAAAAGGAGACAAAAACATTGTGGAACCTTAAAGATTAACTGCTATATTTTAATGTCAGCTTTCGTGGACAAGTCCACTTCTTCAAGCTAATTAATTTTCAACTCGACATTAACTAAAATCAAGATTCCAAGAAAACTGGGAAAACCAACTAGAATAGAAATAGGCAAGCTTCTAAAGCCATTGAGTGAACAAAATTAACCAATCTGGTTTCTTCAAACAATGGAAAGAGACTGAATAGCAGAATTACTTTCAGAACATTGTTCAATATGAACTGCCGTTGGGAGTCTTTTGCCATACTACTTCATACAGCATTCCCGTTCCTGCTATAACCTGTGTTTGAAATAAAAGATGTCCCTAAAAAAAACAAAAAAACAAAAAAAACCTCAAAAACAGATGAATTCCACATTTATAATTGGACTCCATATAACGATGCTAGGGTGTTACTGAAAGTGAAGAGACTATCATTCAGTAAGCTAAATGCCTGTTTTCTATTAGAAATCCCCTTCTGCTGATAACCAAATGTAGTTCTCCACTTCTGGTATTAATCAGGTTATAATATATTCAAATGCTTGTTACTCGGCTTGAATAGCTTTAACTAGCTTAGCGTAATTTGACAGTGGCAGTCAACAGCGCCTTCTTCAGAGCAAATGCCATCATTCTGAGGATTACCCAAGGCTCTCGAGAAGCACGTCGCCAAATGATTTTTATGAAACTTGCTTCCCATTTATCAATTATGCAAATTCTATTAATTGTGCCCTTCCACCACCTGCAACACACGTCACTCTTTAGAAGGACTTGCTGGTCTAAACTCAGCTCCAAACAGATACTGATTTAGACCCATGAAAGTCACCGAGTAATGTATTTGCTCTTTGCATGTAGTTACAAGCCCCATGTTTATTAAAAATACCAAAAAAAAAAAAAAAAAAAAGGCAGGCTGAAAAGGTTGGTGAATTACCGGTTTATCCATTACAGGGCATGAGAAGAAGTGTGTCTCCACACAGGGATCAGTTATCTAGCCATATTTCTAATCAAAATCAAAAGCGCAGTTTTTTGCCCCTTTCCATCAGAACATATTTATATCAAAGTCTCCAAGAATATACGAGCTGCCAGATTCTCCCCTCCCTGGACAGCCTCAGCAACAATGACCTCATCTTCATGGTAGGTCCCCATAACCACGTGAGTGCTGCAGTCACCCCGTGGCAGACACTCAGATGGAACAAATCCTATGCCGTTAACTCAGTCAGCTTTCTTCCGCTCATCTGCTTTCTTGAACAAAGGATAAGACACCTGTTTTTTAACATGCTTTGGGGAGGGGCAGAGAGAGGGGCACCACATACTGGCCCAAACCAGGTTGCATGTGGTTCGAGGCTACAAGAAATCCCACTGTAGCGGTATTTCATCATTCTGCTGTAAAACAGTTCTTGTGTCACACGCGGGGATTATGATTTCACACACAGAGAAAAAACAAACAAACAGCAGGTGCCAATATGCTGATCTTACAAGGCCACACTTCTTGCTAGGAAGATGAGAGCAAGAGATAACTTCATTCTGCGCAAGTGTTTCGGCACTGCTGTTGTATCAGGCTGTAAAGGGCCTCTCAGATTAAATACAACCAATCATTTCCATACACACACCCTTTTTAAAAAATCTCTTCTAAAATGCACACCACATGTTTAACCAGTCACATCAGGGCTTTACTAAACTACACAAAAACTTTACAACAATTGAGGGGAGCAATCATCTACTACAGAATCATAGAATAATTGAGTTGGAAGGGGCCTATAAGGCCATCAAGTCTAACCTCCTGCTCAATGCAGGAAACCAAATCGAAGCAGATCTGACAGATGGCTATTTTCTCCGGAATGCCTCCAGCACTGGAGCGCTCACCACCTCTTGAGGTCATTAGTTCCATTGTCGTACTGCTCTAACAGTTGAGATGTTTGTCCTGATATTCAGCCTAAATCTGGCTTCCTATAATTTGAGCCTATTATTGTGTGTCCTGAAATCTGGGATGATTGAGAATAGATCCTGCCCCTCCTCTGTAGGACTACTTTTCAATAATTTGAAATGTGCTATTCTATCTCCTCTCAGTCTTCTTTTCTCAAGGCTAAACATGTCCAGTTCTTTCACCTCCCATCTAGTGACCTAACACTGCCAGAAGAAATAAGTCTTCAAGGAAAACAACACCAACCAAAATAAGCAACAAACATGCTTATAAAGATAGGGTTGCTTTTGGGTATCCCAAATGTTGATGCTTCTGAGAACCAATACAACCTTTTCATGAGATGAGCTGGCTGCGCTCTCCCCACTAGGCAAACCAATCCATCATGGAGGGTAAGATTAAGTTGCTGACATCAGTGCAGTGCCAGCGGCTTCTTGCAAAATGTGATGCCAGTCTCATGAAAAGATGCATAATCTTAATCTGTGGTCTTTCTCTTGTAGACACCGCACCTAAAGCAATGCAAACGATGGTCGAAAGTCTTCAGCATTCCTTTTCATCAGGGATTAGGGGTAAACCAGTGTGTGTTGCACTTCAAACCTAGTTAGTTTAGGAACTTAAGAGTTCACCACATTCACCTCTACACAAGTAACACTGAAGTCACTAAGGAAAGGAGAAGTGAGCATGCCCCTGAGGAAGATTTTCTCAAACACCAGTCATACAAAAGCATACAGAAGGAGCATTCTCTGCAAGTCTAAAAACAAAGGGCAAGCTGAGATTTCACATCAATCTAGTGCCAACTCATCCCAGCTCAGGTCCTCCAGCAGCAACAGGAGGGGAATAAACCATGGTTTGCCTACCATAACATGTAAGCCAGGAACTCTGGCTTATCGTGTTCCCCATGATAAGCCCAGGGTGCCAAAATCTACGCTTCCTTCCCGAGTTATGATTCTGGCACATTGGGGGAGAGTAAATTCCCAATGCAAATGTCAGAAAGCAACCAACCCTGCGGGGAAGGCATGCAGTTTGTCTAGCCTGTCCAGATTCCAGCGGGAATGATAGGGCAGCAAATCCCATCCCCCTATCCCCTCTGAAAGGCTGTGTCCAAAATCAACTCTCAAGGAGGGTGAGCCACTGACACACGTGTGGCTACTTAGCTAGCAACACCTTTTCCACAGGACGGCCTTCTGAGAACAGTACATGCCGTACAAAGAGCGGCTAGAATAGAGATGCTACAGCACCACGCACAGCTCCTTAATCTAAGCAGAATCAGAGCTAGATATCTGCTAGGATAATTGGGTGCAATTTTCACCTTTCAGCACATAAGTGGCAAGAGCTGTGTGTAACACATCTTATCAGGCATGAAGAGAATATCATTACTTGTTCCTGTTCGGCTGCAATTTGCATCTTTAAAATAGACGGCACATTATCGGCTCTCTACCTTCATAGTCATTCTGCTAAGAAGGAAAAACACACACAGGATTCTCATATAAACGAGGGATATAGACAAAGACAGATACAGAGATTTTGGGAACTGCAAAACAGGAGAAGTTGAATCCCCCTGTCATGCCCAGAAACTACCATAAATCTTCTGGGACTCCCGGCTGATTGTCTGAGTCTCCTGATTATCTGTTCCTTCTGATTGTCTGGTCCTTCCGGCTGGCTCACCAAAAATCTTAGGTAAGGAAGGGAGTCTGAATGCCTGAAACATCTCCCTAAGAGCCCTACAGAACGCTATAGACCTCCAGGACAAATCAGAAGCCTGGGTTCGTCACAGCTGGCATCTCTCCCAGTTAAGAGTGAATTCCAGCATGAAATCAGACAATCATTTCCAATCATATCAAAATTCATCTGGAAATCAAGGTATAAGTCTTTTCATTGTTGCAATAATTGCAGGCAACATAAGCTTGTCTAATCTTAACAGCTTTCTTTATTTACATTTAAACATAGCAACATTCAACTATTTAACATTAAGCATAACATTTGGCTATGCTACTTGTAGCATTAAATCATCATCTTAGAACAGCAGAACCGGAAGGGACCCTATGGATCATCGAGTCCAGTCCCTGTCAAGGAGGCTCAGTGGGGAACTGAATTCCCAACCTCCGGCTCTGCAGCCAGATTCTTAAACCACTGAGCTATCCAGAAGTTCTAGAAGGGATTCTGAGAAAAAGGATGCCAACCTCACATGGAAATGCGTGGAAAAACTTGAAAGATCAATTAAAACAACCACACACTCTTCCACAGCTCACCCTCACCAAATTTTTATTTTCATGCTCACTGAATACAGGAGTGCAATTGCAACACACAGAGCACAATAAAGTTGTTGCATATCTTATTCTCACTTAATTTACTTGCTGCACAATCTATGATGTTCCAGCACCTTACTCAATACTTAATATCGTACCGAATCCTGTACAAACTTCTGCACTTTGCTACTGCTGCAATTTAAAAAAAACAACATTTAGTTATAGCTGGCTGATAGAACTGCTTGAGCTAGTTTATCATGGGGGGGAGGGGAAGAGATCTGAAAAAGAGGTTTTCTGTTCTGTCTTCTTAGAAATAAGACAGAAAGCAATAGCAATTGCTGGATGTATGCCGGGGGGGGGGGGGGGGAATGTTGTGATGTTGACTACAATAAAAAGTGGGCTTTCGTACATTTTGGGAACCGTATGAAATATTTCAAAAAGAGCATTTTAGGATGATCATTTCCTGTGCTGCAGTGTCATATCACATTATCTGAAATAACAGCCAACAATTATTAATCGAACAAAGAGTAATACACATGCTTTTAATCTCTGATTACATTGGGAAATGACGTAAGTAAGTTTTCACCTTTAATACAGAAAAACAGTAAACAACACAAGAAGACCTACTGTGTTTATTGTGTAAAAGAGTGCCAGACTCAGGCAAGGGAGACCCAATCTTTGCTCAGCCATGAAATTCAAGTCAATTTTGTGTTAAAGAAATTATTCTCTCAATCCCTCACAGTGCTGTTGTGAGGATAAAATGCAATAAATACATATGCTGTGCCGGGGTTCATGGGAGGAAAAACAGGACATTAAAAAAAGACATAAATACCTACAAGTGTATATAAATGTAAATAAATAAATGTTGTAAGAGCTTTCCACTGAAGCCTTCCTGAAGTAGAGCCCTCCTGCTAAGTTTTATTGTGACTTCAGTTTAACAGCTAGAAAAGAATGTACTTTTTCTTGGAAGTACACACCCATAATCCGGGGGGGGGGGGTAAGGAGGAAAGTGCTTCCCTCATTCTCAAGTTTTCCAGTCAAATCCACAACCGCTGCGCATTCTAATCAAACAGTCAGGGGGGGAAATGCTGCTCTGATGTAAAATACTAAATTTGTCTCCGAGTGGTCTCTGTAGCAACCCAATATTCCAAAGAGACAGCCATGTGATCAATGCTCTCAGCTCCTGCTGTTTATCCTGCAATGTCCTACTTACAGCAACGCTTTCCATTCCAGCTGTCTACTGCGAAAGAAGCAAAGCATCACCTGGCTTCCCGCTGGTACGCGATGCCACTTCAGATTCATCAGGATTTCCCCCCCCCAAAAAAATAAATAAACAGATAAATAAATAGATAAATAAATAAATAAATAAATAAAGGAGAAGGGGGGAAAAAGCTTTTTCTTTCTTTTTAAGAAAGGATCCGCATGCAACCATTTGCATTAACTAAGCACATGGACTAAACTAGTTAGCAAGACAAAGCATGAACAACCTCAGCATTAAAGCATTCTAAGGCTACAGTTCTAACAGGATTGCTCAGCAGCTGGGAAGCCCAAGGATCAAGTTCATTGCTAAGTTATTAATATATTGTGTATTAGCACGTGTGAAGGAGCGGTAGACCCAAAGGACAAAGAACAGAGTGAGCCGTCCCCTCAGCTAGAGACGTCTGAGCAGAAAAGAAATATAGAAGTAAGGAAGACAGGAGAAAGTGAGGAGTTGAATGTAGAGGAGGGGAAAAGAAGGGAATCAAAGGGGAAAGAGGAGAAGATTGAAATCTACCAAGAGGGGGAGGAAGAAGAGAGGGAAAGAGGAAAGGAAGAGAGAAGGAGAAAGCTGAACATGAGAGAACGTGCGGGTTGTTGGAAGATTTCCCTAATTTGAAGGTAGGAGGGCTGCTACCTGATCCAGATAAATATAAAGAAAAGAAGACGTCGGAGGAAGCCCTAGAATGGACGGTCGTGGTCTTCCCGAGAGGACAAGGTCACTCGAGGAAGGTGATTCGGCCGGACCCTTCCTTCAACCACCCACCACCGGAGGGAGATTGGGCCAGACACCCTTGTGTGGACAATATGCGCGGTTCGGAGTGCTCCATTGAGGAAGCCCACAGATCGGGAACGTTTTGGGCCAGCCCCTCAATGAACCTTGTCTATTTACAGACAGAGTTATCGTCCTCGCAATTTGGACAGTTGCCAGATCTTAGTTGTTTTGAACCGATAGAAGTTGTAGTAGATTCACCCAATGTTAAATTAAATAAATCTGTTAACGTTCACAAAGAGACTCAGTCGTCATTTCCCGCCAAAAAAGAGGAACTGTTCCAGGTCTTTAACGAACCCAATCACAGCACGCTATACGTTTTAGATGGAGACATCTCAGTACAGATTGCAAAAATTTTATCAACAGGGTTAGAACCCCATGGTGTGCTTCTACTAGACCTGTTTCTGCTTCCCCAAGAATCATGACCCCCCCCTTCTCTTCTATGGCTTCCACTCCCATGCACCTTTGCTCTGTGGGAAACCCTGAGGAGGAGGGAGGTCTCTGGGGTCACAGAGGGCTGCTGTGGGAGAATCCCCAGTTCTACTGGTGCTGGACATTGAAAGACACCACTGGACCTTGGCTTGACTGCAAGTGAAATTCAAATAGCATGACTCAATAACAACTGGATGCCATCAAGTTGATGCTAACAGCTTGCGATTCCCTTATTGTGGGGTTGTGCAGCTGGCACACGGCTACATGAGCTGGCCTTTCTCCGAGGAGGCACACAAGGGAACCAAACTGCCAACTCCTGGCTCGACAGCAAGGGCTTCAACTCATTGAGCTATCCAAACATTTCAGTAGAATGGTTTGCTTTTTAATTCAAGACACCTTATTGGGAGGTTGCAAAGAATTAACTGAAGCACTATATTATGGATTACTTGATTGGTTGCGTTCATCAATCACCTCTTCTCCAAAAAATTTAGGCCAGGGTACACGTCCCTCCTCTCACATTTTATGCCACGACAACTCTATGAGGCGGGCCAGACTAACTGAGAGGGACCAGGCCCAGTGAGTTTCCTGGCTCACCAAGGACCTGTATTTTACATACACATCACACATGTGTATATACGTGTGTATGAACAGCTGCGCTGGGATCTGAATTCTAGGTAACTAGGTAGAGGTGCAAGTGTGTATGTGGATGTAAAAAATCCAGAGCATATTAAAGACAAAACGGATATAGACTTTTATGCCTACAGAAGGAGAAACAATTTCCCTTAGGCTTTTTGTTCAAAAATAAATTGTTGCAAGACCGATTTGTGCTGCCCCACACTGTGAAATTTGGTGCAGGAGAGCCGACCTGGGAGAGAGCCAATAATACTGCTCCCGCGACATGGCCACATGGCCTTTCTACTGCCTTGCTTCTCACTTGTCTCATCCAGAGGCCCTGACACTGTGCGGCAGGAGCAATACGCCTGGCAAACACCCAGGCTGATCTCCTACACCAAATACCTAAAGAGACTCCATCTGGGCATTTGCCAAGCTCCTTGCGACACAGCGCCAAGGCCTTTATATGTGAAGAGGAGAATTGACGCTGTACGAAAGGCAACACTGCTGCCATATTTGTGAAGGAACCTTCTGGGCTGTTTGCTCTTCCTCTATCCCATGTTCACAAAGCGAAAAACGACACCTGAATGATGTTCAGCTCGATGCACACACCCACGCCGCATAAGTTGAGGATACTAAGCTGAATTTCTCCAGGGCAACACAAGGCCTTCACACTGTTCCTAAGGCCAGGTGATGGCCCCATTCCCATGCCCTGATAAATTAGGGTTTCGTATTACACTAATAAGCCTCTTGAACACCCAGCAGTCTCCCTCCTCCTTCTGCTGCACGAGCAGGAGCAGCACCCTCTGCCAACTTTCGTTTCATTTCTTGACTTGTTGGAACCATTGTTCCAGAGTCAGTTTTAAGTCATAGTTCTTGGTTCCTCCCCTCATGGGTAGAAAAGGAAGGGTGTGTGCATGAGCCCGAGGTTTCACTCACGCTGGCAAAGGGTGCTCTGCACAGCACTCAACTATTGCTTCGCACTGTGTGCTAACGTGGCCAATAAAATCTTCCTTTTATTTCTACACTGTTGGTTTCTATTTCTAATTTTTCCCCACTGCCAGAACCTGGGTAACTGAGTAGAATAGCTTGAAGCTTCATTTTTAACTGGGGGATATTGGCAAAACTGGTTTAATTTTTAAAAGGTGGAGATGTTTCGGAAGAAGCCATGATGTAGGAGGTTGCAAGTTCAATCCCTAGCAAATCCAGTTTTTCCCCCCCTTAAAGTTCAGAAAACAACTCATCAGAATGTCTACTGAGAACTACTGCAGATCAGAATGAACAACACTAATGTACACAGACTAATAATCTGATAATAATAACCTTATAATAATCAAATGGAGTAGGTTATTGTGTTACTTGTGAATACATATATCACATGTTCTTCAAGATGTAAAGCAAACGTAGGCTGGATGCAAATTCCATATTCCAATTCCCTAACCCACTCCAACAGGAAAAAAAAAATGTTTTCATTCAATGTTTCAAGAAAAAAATACAACTAAAATAATTGTAAAACACTATGAAAATACAGGCTTCATCTCTTTTTAAAGCAATTCTAATGCAGAGAATCAGTTATACTCCAATAACATTTTAGCATCACATTATTTAAGCAGCTATTCTGTTCACGAGGTTAGCCTTAAACTGGAGGTGGAACCCACTAGGTGGGGCACAGGGCAGCTCAAGACTGAGCTGTAGTAGCTGTAGTTTTCCTCAGGGTGGGGTGGATCTAATATGCAATTAAGTACTAAATAAATAGATGAGTCTTGATTTCTCCCCTCTGCAAAATATTTCCTTCACAGAACGAGTCTGCACACATTTTGCGTCTGGGTTTTTTTCTTCTTTTTCTAGAAGCACCACATGCTTGCTTTTCTCAGGAGGGGAAAAAGCCCAGCTTCCCTAGAAAAAGCAGAAGCACTCCTCAGCTAGAGCTACTGAAAAGAGAGAAGTAGTTGGAATTAAACCGTAAGAGTAACACTTGAGAAAAGCTGTCTGAACTCTCCTATGGAATCCCTTCAAGAATGTCCTCAGGCTATGTCAATGGGAAAATGTGAAGGGGGCAGACTAAGTGTCGCATACTTAAAAGGCTAATTATTTCTGCCCTTTCAGTCACGGTTTATTATTCATTACATTATTTTTAAAACTTAGCAATAATAATAATACTAATACTAAAAGAACAGCTTCTGAAACATTTGCTCCTTTCAGAGGTTAGGTCATCACGGTCTATCATTTTACACCGAGATTTCACATTTTACAATAGTGATTTCCTTTATCAGGTACTCATCTGAACCGGCAAAATTATAACCATCTCTGACCTTAAGGGGCCAACAAGTAGAAAGCCAGTATCGTCCTTCAAGAAAAGCCTATTTTTAAACCAGTGACAGTCAAGGGTGTTAAACCACAACTGAAAGCCGACACATACTCTCCAGGTATGCTGTTTGAGGGGGAAAAAAGCTATGAAGCCAGTTCCGGAAAGAAAAAGATTGCTCTAGATCAGTGATTCTCAACCTCTGACCTTTCAGCTGTTTTGGGACCTGCTCCCAGAAATCCCAACCAGCAATCAGGGATTCTGGGAACTGAACATCTGGAGGGCAAAAGGCTGAGAATCACAACATCCACATAGAGTGACAGATGTTTTTCAGGCCTCTTGCCCCCATGTAGAGTCAGGAGAAGCACATATTCACACAGGCAGATTCATATTATATTCCACAATTTAAAACAAAAGCACAACAACTACTTTTTATCCACACTTTCATACAGACAAAATAAGAGCAGTTTAAAAACAAAAAACGGATAGCACAGGAGCCATTTGGTTTGTAAAACATACCAGTGAAAGGGGTCAAGCTAAAGGTTGGTAAGCCAGAGACAACAGTTCTTGTTTCAGGACAGTTTGCTAAATTCCTCCACACCATACACCCAGCTTTTTAAACTATGGCTTATACTGGGGGCCACAACTTGTCAAGTCCTACATCACCTAGAACCAGAAAATCAACAGCATGGGCAGGCGACTTCTTGTTGCAGGTTCTTATTACCCACCACTATTGGCTATGCTGGCTAGGGCTTATGGGAGTCGCAGTCCACTTACAACTAGAGGGCCGTAGGAAACCCAGCAGTAAGGTTCACCTTCTCCTTTAGGAATGGGCCCATCCAAAGAGATCATCTTGCTTTCCACTCTTAGATGGGCACAGGTGGGTAGTGCCCCTGCCATGAGCCCCTTCCCTAAGCACACGTGCCCGGTGCCATCACAATCTTTCAGATGGCAGACAAAGTCATCCATATTCACTTAACCTTGTCACAGCAGTTCATACTGACCTGCTCGCGGCAGCTATCTGATTCTTAGGGCCTGCAAACTTTACTTAATCTGTTTTAACCTCATCATCACTACAGAACTGCAGAGCTGGAAGGGATCCAATAGATCATTGAGTCCAGCCATTGTCAAGGAGGCGCAACCTCTGGCTACACAGCCACATACCTAAGCCACTCTGTTCAAAACTTGCATGCTTGAGTCATCTTACTGACCTAACCAGTGGGCCATACATTTTCCCTATAAATAATCCATAGTAGTTATTGACTGTTACTATAATAGATCAATTGATTCAGAATTTTAAAAGTGTGCATTCAGAAATGCACTTTTGTATATGCACACAGAACACATTTAATCACAAAAAGGAGAGAAAAAGCAAGAATGATGTCAAAACTAACAAAAACATCAGAGTGAGTGCCTTCAGTTCTTTATTCGGCAGTACCACCCAGTTTCATGAGAGGTGTTGCTGGAGTTGTCATTTTCCTTATAAATGCAACAAGAATCTATATTTGGGGAAGAGGTAGCATGTTCCCAAGAGGAAACAAAAATCGGTGAAAAGGGATGCATTTATCCTGCATCTTGGGTCTTGCTGTCAATAATCCACTGTAGCCTCCACAAAAATATGGGAGTCTATCGTGATCTGCATTCCATGATGACCTGGAACTGAACTTCCCACTAGAACTGACTAAAAGGGAATGTGCATAAAAGAACTCCCTCCACATGTTTTTTTAATTAAACATCCTCTACTTTCTGTGGAAATTCTTCCTCTATATTCTGCCCTTCTCACATCTGGATCTGCAGTGAAATCTGGCCCTTCCACTAGCATCTAACTCTGGCCTATGTAACCAATAGGTCTGGTAAGACGACGCTTCGCCCTTGCATACAACACTATGGTAGTGCTAGATTTGACCAAAAAGCTATTGGTGAAACCACTCTTCACAAAACATCCAGAAACAGCCTTTAAGTTTTCGCAATCCTTGCACAGCTACTTAAATGGTTTCTGCAAAGCAGCAAAGTGAAGAACCGCTTCAACTTTTTGCAGAGCAGTTCAAGAATATGTTACCAGTACTCAGTATTTGCTAACACATCTATACATTCTACCTCTTGCTTCACTTCAGCTGGTTGTGAAAGTGCAAATTCCCTTTCCTGCAAGCTTCCATGTTACAAATCTGTCAGAAGCATTTTTGAAGAGCAGTTAACAGGTGCCTTCAGCCAACATTCTCCATTTGGAGAGAGCCATCAAAATTCACATGCTGATGTATTATTTTTAAAGATAACTTGACCAATACAGAATGGCATAACTTTGTAATGTCTGGCAACAACTTTAGAAACGGTTAACTTTCATTTTATGATGAAAGCTTTCCATTGAAGTTTCAAAATCAACTTTACATGGCATAAATCTAAAATAAAATAAACCTCCTTCAAACAGCAGTTCTAAAATTAAAATCAAACAAAGGAATAACTAGTTGTGTGTGCAATCAGAAAAGGACACTGCCAAATTAAACTACATTGAGGAATGTGGTATGAAAAAAGGTGGTGAGGTGTTTTTTTAAACAAAGTAACTCACTGCCTTTTCTATTGTTTCATTGCCAGACTGAAATCAGCACATGCTACAGCAGAATTTTCATCAGCACGTAAGAGCTGGCACTATTAACAATATTCAGGGGTGATAGAAAGAGCTTGTACTTTGCATATTTCAAAAGACGCGGAGACAAAAGCCACTTCATGCTTTACATCATAATCACTTTTGCAGCAGCTACACAAATGCTTTCCTCAGCAAACACGTGGTGTGACTGATGGTCCTCCCAAAATCAGTGAGAGAGAGGGGAGGGGTGTGCATGCCAATAACCGCAGCTAATAAGGAGTCACCAGCATGCCTACGTTGCATCTTTAGGAGCATTTAGGGACAAGAGTGCTTGTCATTCCCACTTTCCCATCTCCTCTAGGGAATGTGTGAACTGACCCTCAAAAGCACACTCGAACAGGTTTCCACATCAGGTGTTCCAAAGAAGGGAAAACACTAACCACTGTGAAAACACAGATTTCTCTTGCGTGCTTTCCAAGACAAAGGAAAATATGCTGAAAAGAGACCATCTTAGTGCATGACTTCAGAAAAGAGTCATGAAGCTCACACTACAGACAACAGAAGACATGAACAAGATGATACAATTCTACATTAAGTTGCTTTAAAAATATGCATTTATATATTTAGTTTTCATTTAAGTCATCTAAAACAGTAAAACAAGGAGGTGGGGAAGAGGAAAGCAAAGACCACAGACATGTATCAAGATACGAACATCCAGCTCTGAAAAACCTAAACGATTCCTCACTACATCTGGAATTCCAGCTGGTCCTATGGAAAAGTTTTCCAGGATCCTGGCTTTCGGATTAACTTTCTTAATGGACCAGCACAGCTACATACCATTATCAACCCCACTCCAAAAAAAAAGGAGTGTTTTCGATAAGAGTTTTTTTCTAATTCTGAAAAGCCACTCTTTTGCACTTTTCCTCCACGGCATGATGCTCTGGCCAGGGCAGCTGCAGCCTCGGCAAGAAACACCCAAAACAAAAGGGCTGGCTGGTTCCCATAATATCAGAACAAGCAAACATAAAAATGAGCTATTTAAGCAAAAGAAGAGCTGCGGAGGCAGATTCTCGTTCAGGAAACGGCAAACATATGGAAGCCAATTCCATCACCGCATGAGACCAGCACTCAAAAACCAAGCGTCGGCTCGCCGTTCTCTTCTCTACTACAAAACAAATAACCATTATCCTAAAACCACATGTAAAGGACACAGGAGAAAGTGGGGTGGGAGTGAAAAACCAACATGGCATCCTACCTTTTATTTATGGGTTTCTCATCTTTCTCGTAAGGCTTCACAAACCATTTCCCGATGCGCACAAAGTTCCGGTTCATTAGACATCTCTCCACCAGGTTGTGAATGGCTTTGAATAGCAGAGTGCGGCATTCGTAGGAAAGCCCATTCTCCCATACACCGTCTTCTTCGTCTGTAAAAGCGGGGGGAGGGGGGGAGGATGGAGAAAACAAAGTTAATTATATCAAAGCTTTCACTGGAGGTGCTAGGCAAAAGTTACTATAAATAAGAACAGCGGTTCAATAAGAGCAGTTGAGTCCTTGCTCAAGCACCACTTCATCCATGCCGTTTAAGAGTACGGTTAAGTCATCTAGGAACATAAGCACGGGGAGGCACCCAATAGTATAAGGCAAACAATGGTCCATTTAGGCTACTGCTGGTCATCCAATCAGACGTAGCTCTCCAAGAATCTCAGAACAAAGGCTGCCCAGCCCTTAAAAGGTCTGACTGTTTCCTGAGAGATGCTACGAATGGGACCTGAGAATTTCCGCTCAGTCCCTTCCATCGCACACCTCTAAATGTTGAGTTGTGAAGTCCTAGTGACAGGGACCTCTCTATTTTCCTCTGGGCACCACGGAGCTAAAGATCAGTATCTGGGTTCTAACATTCCTGATTGACATTGATGGGAAATGTCAAGATTACCATTCATTGGTTTGCATCCCAAAAAATTAAAAACTATTCCTGTCGCAGTACAGCATCATCAAAAAATAAAACTGTGGGCACAACTCCCAGGGGAACAATAGTTACCTATGGAGTCAACCTAGTTAGAAGTGTTTCTTTAAGCACAGCCCCTCTGATTTCTTCTAAACGAGTGCATGGTTATTATTCTTGAATAAAATGCTTCACAGGAAAGAAGCCTGGGATGAGAACACAGTGACCTACATCCAACTATTAGTCCCAACTAGGGCAGTTTCACTGAATCAGTAGAAATTACACAAATGTTGACTTAAGTTCCCACTGACTCAACGATTGAAATCCAGTAATAAGTTGCAAACACAGTAGGCCTACTGAATCAGTGAGGATTTGGTGAGTCAACTCCTTCAGAAGTTCCTTTCAAAGCCACCTCTAGCTGCAATCTATTACTGGATTTCAGCCATGGGTCTATTCTAGTTGCAATGAACACCCGGGTTTAGACCATTCCGACCACAGAGATCCTACAGAGTGATGGGTGTCTCACACTTTCTTAATAGCCCGTGCAGTATAAAGGATATCTCCACACCCTTACCTTCCTCACAACCCACAGAGGCAGCTAAGAGGAATAAAGTAGTTGAAAACAAATGTGGCTTTGACCTAATAAAGCGGAAGCCCCCCCTCCCCAAAATCTGCAAGCAGCTGAAAACACAAGCCAACAATTGAACGTTGCACAAAAATCACGAATCTTTGCCTCAGCCAAGTATAGGCACAAGATGGTCAGCATAATGCTACACCCCCTCACCCCTGCACCCAGTATTGTCTCTAATTCATTCTGATATCTGCCCACACAAACTCAAGGTATGCCAAGAGCAAGCCGCACCATCAGCTGAAGTCTCTTTGACCTTTACAGTCAACCTCTTTGTAAAGCAAGAGAAGAGGGGTTTATCCTGCAGGTTCTGGGAATGCAGGCAATCACACCAGGCCTAACGTTTCGGAGCAAAGGGCAGGGAATTTCTAGATACCCCGGAGAGCTAGGAGTATAGAAACAGCAAATCCGACCATTTCCCCCAAACACGCAACACTGACTCTGAATACATCTGATTTATTCCCCAGGGGAAAATTCTGTTTAACCTGGCAGAGGCTTCCACATTGTGTCTTCATCATGTGCGTAAGATATTGTTTCCATGTTAACAGTGCTGAAACCTCTTTCTGGCAGCGGTAGGACAAAAATGCAATCCTTTATTTCCCCCCCTCCCCGAAAAAGTACGCATCACTTATAGTAATAAATATTTTGAAAAGTGGCTGGGAATTTTGAGTTCACTGTCTGTTCAGACCATACTTTACTTAATCACAGTCTTTAACCCTTGCCCAGAACAGGCGGTGGAAAGAGAATAGATCCTGCACGACTTTATGAAACACGTTCAAGGTGCTGGATTTTGTCCAGCAAGGCTTGTCAACTCTTCCGCCTACTAAGACAGCTTAGTGGTCTGCTCTTCTTGGCCACAGTGACGGCGACCAGCATAACTCAAGAAAATGCTAATTTGTCCAGACGTCAATGTATTTCCAAAGACATCTTTAATCACAACTTTTAGATTACCAAATCGAGCTGTCACCAGGCTTTTAACCAAGCCAGATCTAGAGTAGAGCCAGATCAACGTAGAGAAGCCCTGTGGCACATGGTTAAATTGCACCATTGCAGCCAAAACTCTGCTCACGACCTGGGTTCAATACTAGGTAGCTGGCTCGAGACTGATTCAACCTTCCACTCTTCTGAAGTTGGTAAATTGGGTACCCAGCTTGCAGGGGCAGGGGGGGCAGGGGGGACAATGTGTAGCCTGCATAATTAAATTGTAAACAGCCTAGAGAGTGCTTTAAGTGTGGTTGGACGGCATATAAGTAGCACACCTTGCTTTGCTTTGCTTTAGACAGAGTGTGGTACTGGGAGCTGTTTTACACCTTTAACAATCTGAACAGTTTCTAGTTTGTCCAAAAGCAAGTTTCTGATCCTTCTTATTGCAACATTATGCTTCAAAATACTTCTTTTTCCAGACAAGCTTTTGGCAACTGAACAGTTGTTGCAGAAGAGTTCCTGGGTGTTATGTTTTCCTCAGTGATGTTTTACAACCGTTCTAAATGGAGCCTTTAACTTAATTTTAATCTTGTGTCATGTTCTATCAGTACTTTAACCACTGTTAGCTACCTTAAATCACATGGATGGGACAGAATATGTACACTCACAACTAATAAAAATCGCAGACAATATCACCCAGAAACACTCAGGAACAAATGGGGAGAAAGAGGAGAGAAATAAGATTTTCGGTGATTGAAGGTGTAACTTGAGTGCTCTGTCTTTATCTAAGACTACCTAAAGCAGAAACTACTCAATAGCATATAAAGGGAATACGAAGTCAGGTGGAAGGTCCATTCATGCTAGCGGCACCCTCCAGTTCCCAAGGCAGAATGTCAAGAACAGGGGTGTGTCATTCAGCTTTTTTGGATCCCAGCTCCCAGAAGTTTCCAAGAATCCCCCAGGCAGAGTACTGGGAGTTCCTGCCCAAAGACACACACCTACTACATAAACTTACATTTCCGTCACCTAGAATTAGGCTTTCTCAAGCTTACGTCTTGTACAAAAATAAATAAATAAACAAACTGTTCTGGTGCTTCCTGGGAGGTGTAGTTCTTTTGAGAAGCCTTCTAATAGGACATAATGGGCAGCAAGACTACAGTTCTCATGAAGACCTTGGCTTCTCAAGAAATACTGGGGCAGTTCCCTTTTTGCACAGGAAGCAGGCTTGAGAGAGCTTGGAAGAGAACCCTTTTTCAAGTGAGTGAACGATAGGTGTTTTTTAACTGTTTTAGATTACAATGTTTAATGGAACCCGCCCGGAGTAGACACTGTCTAAAAGGGCAGGATAGAAATTTAATAAATAAATGAAGGTGTGTGTGTCTTTGGGCAGGAACTCCCAGACATCTGCCTGGGGAATTCTTGAAGAATTCTGGAAGTTAGAGGAGTCCAAAAAGAGTGTGATGGTGAGGAATGGCATATACACATAAACAAACAGTAGCCACTGGGCAGCAACAATGGGAGAGGTTTATGAGTATCCTCATATCATTGCTTGTAAGCCTCCTAGACACATCTGGTTAGTTGCTACAGAGGATAGGATACGAGACAAGATGGACTATCTATCTCGTATCCCACACTTTCAAAAAGTTACTTTTTGTCACTAAACCTCTCAAGAGCCTCTAAGCCATTATAGACCACCAGCCTGAATCAGAACTTGAAGAGTTACCTCTATGGCCTGCTACTCTTAGAATCCCCCAGCCAGCATGACCCCTTATTCGTCTAAAACAAGTAACATTTCCAAGCATTTCTGGTGAGTGTAATTTTTTTTTTTGGCCCAGAATTTTAAATGCATAGCACAAAGCCTAGTCATTAGCTGCCAGATTCCACTTTTAATAAGACTTACTCTTATTAGAGGCAGCCATTTTGCATTGTTAATGCATGTAGGGAAGTGACCACAAATATCTAGAGGAGGGTGAATCACAGTTAATGCTCACGTGGGAATTCAAGGCACCAGAAACAGCATTCCACAGCCTTGCAGGTACCAACAGGTGACCAGGAATTGTATACAGGTGAGTTCATGGGAGTTCCATTGAGGTAAGTGAGCAGAATGGAGCAGTGGAGATGCATCACATCATCTCCCTATGCACCCAATCTAAGTATGCCATAAGCTGGAACAGTTTCTCCTAGATCAAGCCCAGCAGGATATCAATCAAATCAAATCAATCAATCAATCAAGACTGGTGTGCAAGGGTCTTTTTGTGGTTGTAATGGTTACATCCATACCTGACCCTTCTGACATGCTTTTAACTCTTTCACAGCCTGGAATTCTTTCGTCCACAAGCCCAAAAACAATACAGAAGCCACTCCAAACTTATTCAGTGAACTGAGCAAAGGAGAGGTCCAGATCAATAATTATATTTACAAAATGGCAAGGGTTGGGGCCCTTACCCCTCCCCTCCCACAACTTAAGCCAAGGGATGGTGGAGCAAAACCCCTTTAAAATTAGCCACAAGCCACTACAGTCATTTGACTATACTGCAAATCAACAGTTTTACCAATTTCTGCAAAACCAATTTGTTTGGGCAATGAAAAAATATACAAGGGCATCACTGATGGAAAAGAGATAACAGTTACTATACAGGGCATTTAACTACCCAGTAAAATCTATACGGCTCTTTTACGGACGTTTTGAAACTCTTGCAGGGAATACAATGCCTACCGAGTGAGTAAATAGCTCAGAACTAAAAGGCAACATTCCCCACAAACATATGCTGTGATCTTTCTCTGTAATGCACAAACACCTTTGGACTGTGCTGCAAAGTTCACATGGCAGTGAGGCCCAACAGAACCAGCCAGTGGCTTGTGTGAATTGATTTGTGCCATCAAGAACTATCAGACTCTAGCACAATGCCCTAAAGGCTGAACTGAAACCTGTTCCTCAAATTTGGAAAAATCACTGCAACACCATTCCTTTAAGAAAATCATACTATAGTAAAATCTGACTGGCTGCACTCTTATTTTCTCTAAGATGACTACAAAATAAACATTTCTATTAAGCCAGGCTGCATGGTTGTATCAAACCAAGATGACACAAAATCCAGAAATCATCACCTTCTGAGAACTGCAGAGCTGGAAGGGACCACGAAGGACAGTTAAAATAAAAGATTTCACATGGAAGTGTTCGAGGGATGTACATGATCATTGGCAGCAGGACTACACTTTGGAGCAGACTAAACCAGTCGCCAAAATCTATACAGCCACCTGCCAGCTCCAAAGCTCAACTTCATATGTCTCTCTCTCTCTCTCTCTCTCACACACACACACACACACACACACATACACACACACTCTGCCCCAAACCTAGAAGACAAAGGGCAAAGGGTCAGGAAGGAATGCAAATACAGACTGCCTGCCGAGTCAAGGCAGTATGGATGGACTCCCAGGGTGCCCACATTGAAAAGAAGGTAGAAGCTCCTAATTTACCCATTCACCCGTTCACTTCTACACACAACAACTGGGTCCAGCTCTCACCACATAGAGACAGACAAGGAGGAATCATCATACAGGCAGCCTCATTAGGGCCAGTTTGGTGCCATTTTCAACAGCACTGGGCAAAGACTCAGAAGATCTGGCTTAAATCTTTGATGTGCTGGGAAAATCACCCAGTGCCCCTTAGATCAGGCATATTTTCTCAGAAGGATCAACCCCACAGGCTTGTTGTAAGGATAAAGTAGGTGGAAAAAGAGTCATGTAAGCTGCCTTGAGTATATCTTAAAGCAAGGTACGGATGCAAGAAATAAATAAAATAAATATGAACAATGAAAGAGTGATGCTCCGACAACAAAATGAGGGCCCAAAATCAAGCCGGAAACAGACTTAGTGGAAAAATGAGTCCTACTGAACTCCGAGAGACGTACTTCTCAGTATTTGTGTTTAAAATTAGGCAGAAGTCTTGAGTAACTCAAACTCCACCTCCTACTCTGCTGCAGACGTCCCAGGGAGTGCCTGGGCAAGCCACTCCCTGAAGTTAATTGCAAGCTATCCAGGAGAGTCATCATCACCAAGATGAACACGGCCTGTGGCACTCCACAAGTTTTAAAAAAATTAACCTGAAATCAAGAAACCGTGTGGAGCACCACGCCATCAATTCAGTCTCCGTCTCTGACCACCGCTCGCCCTAAAAAGGGTTCACTTTGCCTTCAAGAGAAAGACGGCCTTCATGAAAAAGCAGGAAACCAGCCCAACATAAGCTCTTTATTAAAGCTCTTGTTTGCCCAAGTTCGATGCGTTTCAGGAAAACCATGTACGGCTGTAATTATCTAGTGAACCCAAGGAAAACCTGAAGCTTTCTGTGGGAATCTATTCAGCCCCTGATGAGCCCATGGGTCCCCATAATAAAGGAGAGCAATCTCCACACAAAAGGATTTCAGACCCCTCGCCGTTCAAGGAATCAGGAGACAATCTCTCAAAATGTAACTACAAAATAAGCGAACTGTTGTCCCCCTCTTGCAAAACAGAAGGCTGCATTACTTCACCTTCAAGGCACAGAACCGATCTAATGAGATTAAGCTGAAATGAACCTTCAAAAAGAGCCTTAAGACATCATTTAATGCGCAACTACTGGGGCTGGGGGAGCATTTGACAAACCTTTTGAAAATAAACTTTTAATAAATTTCCTTACCGTGCACTCACGTATATACGTACACAGAGCTCTGCAGAATTTGTCTTCTGGAATGAAATTAGAAGTGGTCTTCCCCCCCCCCCAAGATAAATGATTGTAGGGGTTTTATGACAAGTTGCAGGAGCCATTTTTCCTCCAATTTCTAATCTAAGAGAATGAAATTCTCTTTCTTTTCCCCCTCAAACACGGAAAGTTCTCTTCAGGTAGTCTTTTCCTCATGACTGGCTGCCTAAGAATTGGCTGCTGTTTTGTCTTGTTGCTTGTTTACCAATTCCTTTCCAGTTTTTATATTGTTTGTTTCTAACATTTTAAACCACCTTGGGTCCTCTTGAGCAGAAAGACAGCGTATACGTATTTTAAAGCAATATACCACTTTGAAAAGCTATGCCTTTTCTTATTGTCCAACCTGATTAAAAAGGCAAGCTATAAAATAGTAACTTATATGTGAAGGCTCTGAATGGCAAGAGAAAACTATTGTTTAATGGAAAACAGGCAACAACTTCCATAATTAGAGTTATTTATATAATGTAGCCTGTAGCAGATTAATTTATATTTTCAAATTAAAGAACAACGAACGCGATCAATACTATTACAAACGCTATTCAGCATGGTGAGGGGAACAGGAGGTCCCTCAATAGGTGTGCTGGGAAGGGATTGTGGACATAACAGTTGGTGAAGACTGATCAGCTAAACTGAAAAAGTGTACATGTTTCATCCTTATTAAATGTATCCTCACTACAGCATTCAATTGAATTTTAAACACGCTACAGCATTCAATTCAATTTTAAAGTACCTAATATTAATATATAAATTTCCAAGCACTGGTGGCTTCTGTTTCCCTACGCTGATCCAGTGAAAGCCAACAGGAAGAAACATTATTTTCTCAAACAGAAGGAGGAGGGAATCTTGGCCATCGCTCCTAGGACAGTGATAACAGAAGATTCAGGTTTTGTGGAGGATTAGTTCTGAAAATGATGCAGATTTCCCTATTTTAAAGGAAATCCAGAGTGATGCAGAGACAATGAATGGGCAGACCGATTAACGAACACCCCACTAAAATGACACTGTGTGGAAATAAGACTGGTCCATTTATCTCTAATCAAGGGTTGTTAACACTGCCATTAAACACTCCGCAAAGCAGACACAGTAAGTCCTATGGAAATAACTCTCAGCCAGTGGGGTAGCACCTTCCTCAGAGATGGCACGTCAGAATATTGGGGATGTGTCATTTGAAATAAATACTGGCCGAAATTCTGTTCCATTCATTTACGCCAGAGCAAGCTGATGATCAGCTACAGGCTTTTATTGCTAATTAAAAGTCTCCTACCCATCCCCCCTACACACACATTTCGAGGCTTCCTAGGGAAGCCTTTGGGGGCTTCGGGGCAGGGACCAACAATTTCCCGACAACATTTCCTTGCCCCATACCAAGCCCTCTCCCAAAAAGTTTCGCAAATTTCACATTTCAAATACATTGTTATGGGAAGCAAGCTTGAAAGGGGCATGAGATGTTTATCAACAAAACGCTGAGAAATAAAATACTGCCTAAGAAGGAAGTTCAAAATCCTTTCCTCCACACCTGTTTCAGTTGATATTTTTGTCTGGATATTGCCCAGGCAAATCAGGATCTGTGCACCAGGAAGTTGCACACTGGTGTACAAAATAATAGTTAGACACTAGTAAACCTTTCTAAGTATTTATTTATTAGATTTATACCCCGCACCATCTGGCAACTAGGCCACTCTGGAGTACAAGCAGGAATGCTTTGAAACCATTATTTTCCAAAAAATAAGGGATGATTTACAGCAAATTGACTGCCGAGAGCCGGTGTCCTAAACCAGTGGTTCCCAACCTTGGGTCACCCAGTTGTTCTTGGGCTGCAACTCCCAGAGATCCCAGCCAGCACAGCCGGTGGTGAAGGCTTCTGGGAATTGCAGTCCAAAAACACCTGGGTTCAGGGTGGATGAAATTATTTTTAAAAAATCAAACTGATTTAAATTGTGATTTGAATTTTAAAAATCAGATGTTTTCAATGGTTCAAATAAAAAGAATTCATTTTTTTTAAATTAAATCATGATTTAAATCATGTTTTGAATCAATTTGATTTTTTTTAAGTCATTGATTTTTATCAACCCTGAACCCAGGTGTTCTTGGCCTGCAATTCCCAGAAGCCTTCGCCACTAGCTATGCCGGCTGGGGTTCTGGGAACTGCAGTCTAGTAATTCCCGGGTTATCCAAGGGAACCACTGCCCTAAAAGAAAAATTGAACCAGCAGCAGCAAAACCAACTGGCCAAGGCCTCCCAGACTTCTCCTGTCTAACTTAGTTCCATGCAGATTACATGGCAAAGCCATGGAAACCCTAACTGTATATCCTCCCCCAGGATTACAAGACATGAAAAAGATAATAATCCATGTATGGTTGGGGTGGTAGTGGCATCAATACACCTACCATGAATACATGGTTTGAGTACACAGAAGAAAAGCGTATCCCTGGTTTCTGACTGTCTGTCCGCCATGCCTGAGCATGACTGAAAATAAAAATGGATGCAGGACACTGCAGTAGAAACTCATCTTTGGAGGACTTTTCATAGGAGAACTCCAGACAGTAAAGGAAATGGACATGGGGGACATGGCTGATAGGCAGGGCACCTTCCCCCTTGGTCCAGGTTGGAGCTTATAAGGGACAACGTTGCTGCTTTTACTGTTTCTTTAGCACCAGGGGCAAGTCAGATGCCAGACTCAGCACAGACTGGAGACATCCCTGTCTCTTGGGGGGGGGGGGGGCAGGTGATATAAGCAAAGAGCAGAGCAAAGGACAATTAGGGAGGGGCGAGGGGGAGAGGAGGGGGGAATGCATTGAATAGCAGCCAGCTGGTGTCTTCACATACCCAGAGCTAATCCCCATTACTGTACTGCAATCAATCCCCGAGCCAACGGGTCCTTCCCCCCCCCCCCCCGCATTCCCCCCCCCTCTGCTGAATTGATAAAATGGTGCTTGACAGGAAAACACACAACTATGGAATTTATAAAATGGATCTTTATTTTTTAAAAAATGCTAAATCCCACAAGGATTGAGGGGGCAGAAAGCTCACACCATGCTTTTTTTTTTTTTTTTTTTTTTTTTGGCGTGGTCTCGGAAAACATTAACTCCAACCCCGAAGGCGTATCAAGCATTTTAAGTGCCAAGAGGATAACATGATCTGCACAATTTCATTCAAATGTTCCAGCTTTACCCCCAGGTTGCCCAAATCGCTAGGGAGTCTAGCCCAGCACCTTGTCCCCCCCCCCCGGACCCCCACTGAATTGCAAGAGGAGGGGCAGCTCACAGCAGATTCCAGAGCACATGACCTGCAGAGAGAAGGCGGCGCCGGGTTCAATTTCCCACTCAAACAACCCTGGGTAAGAGCCACGGAACAATCTCTACCTAAACTCCCCAAAGAACCACGGTCACAGAAGATATGAGGGCTGTCAAGGGTTCAGACAGACCAATGGCCCTGGTTTGGTGCAAGGCAGTTTCGTGTGACCTACTACGAGGGAAGTTTTACCCTGAGGGCTGGAAGAAAATCTCAGGTGCCTCAGAAATCTGATGCCGGCACCGAGCTGTCTGGTTCTCACCACTTTCTGTAGTTATCTGGTAGGCAGCAACTGTTTTTCCCAGCCCTGCAAGGCTGTGTGCTTAGATCTTCTTCGGTTTTTCAGTACACAGCTGATCTTTTCCCCAATGATAGTGTGCCCTAACTTATGGAACTGAACTATGTTTCTGGAGTTTGCCTTAATATCTGTCCTTACTGAGTGTGTCTTAGCCATTATTATATGTTTCTCAAACATACTGCTACTTATCATTAAAGCAGGGGTCATAAAACCTTTTTTTTTCCTCTCCACAGTGTATTATGATCAATGCACTGACTAGAGCTATTACAACACGTCAAAACTGTACCTCGTTTACCACCATCACTTGCCACACCTTACAGGACCAAAAATTAAAAAATTAAAATTAAAAAAATCAGTAGTGAGAAACTTGTTTTTAAAGCTTTTCATATACTACTTTACCTTATCTTCCTAATTTTTAAATAAGCACATGTGTACCATAGAGCACTCTCACAACTGTTCATACCACAGATTTTTTTTTAAAAAATATGAGTATAAAGCTGAGAAAAGCAGAGCATCTGAAAACAATCACTGGAACAATCACTGTACATTTTAAAATAATATGTTCAGGGGAAAGCACAGTAATCTTTTCTTCTCAGTATTCTGATTAATAATCTCAGTCAAATCCTGGCTTCCAATGTTTACATTGCTTTATAGGAGGCTGTGAAAAGTAAGGAAATATTTCCAAGAAATAAGCCAATTTCTTCCATTTCAGCTAACCTCAGAAGAGCACCAGAATCATGGCTGTGTGACTCAAGCAACGAAGAAATAATAAATCAAAGAAGCAGTTTGGAAAAAAGACGGGGAAATCGTACAAAACTTTCAACAGATTTCCAATACTGACGGCAAACACAAAGCCCAAGTGTTTTTAGCAACAGCAAACATGCAGGCGAAAAGAGGGCAAAATCCAGACTGTTCTTTGTACTTTAACTTCCAGATTCTACATGAGCACATGAAGTTCTGTGTGAAGAGATTTAAAGCTTTCAGCTTCTCCAAATTTACACAGCTAGAAGGTCTCATCTGATATTAAATCAAAAATTAGGTGGAAATCCAGGTTCTTTATGCTCCACACCACACACTCACAAGTTTCTCTCCCTTGTGCTTTCCTTTTCAGACTTATTGATTAGTAATGAGCTATTGCTGTGTAATTACAACACACTTGCCAACCTCTGTGTGTAACCAAGACCCGATGCAAACAAAAGCTGACCTCCTTCTCACTGGAAAGAAAACACACATACACAGACACACAACTTAGTATTTAAGAGGGCTCATCTCTCACCCTTCCTCTGGATAATGATCTTTCCATGCTTTCCTTTTTGAAGTCAACCATGGTGCACCTTATTTGCACTGCCACTCTTGCAAACGGGGGATTAGCTAAAGCCTGTAAACCCAATTCTAACAGTAACTACAAACCACCGTTTGCGATTAACCAACCCTAGAAAACACAACAGTAAAAATGCAAAGCTGCACCACAGTCAGCTTAAAAATACATACAGAAACAAGAAAACAGAGGTGGAGAACACAGGCTTGTGAGGTTTTTAAACTACTGTTTAAAATGTCTACACCATATGATAGAGCTTTACAAGGCTTCATTATAAGGACACCATTAAAAAGCATGCTTCCTAAAGGAGACAAATCCATTCATACGTTAACATGCAATAATTTCAGAAGTCCGAACTGAGATACTGAAGTGAAGTCGCTTGGGGAGGGCGACCAGCAGTATGATTTCTAAAACTGGGAAACTTAAAGAAGGTTTTGAATCAAGAAATGATAGAACAGTGGCACTGCTTCCAGCAGAAAATGGTAATTATTAATCAAGTCACATGGTGCAGGAACACCCCGAGTATAGAGTAAAAGGAATTTATGTGGAAATATTTACCATTTTAAACAAATGTTTTGTTAGCACATGAAGGAAAAGAACTGGCTTCCTTGATGAATATTTAGAGGTTCCAAATCGTACTCTAAAACTGCTAAGATACCCGGAGTGGTACAGAGTGTGGGAAAAGAACATGGGAGGTCTGGATGAAAAATCCTCATTTGCCCACGAACCTTGCTGAGTGACCTTGAGCCGGGAACAGCCTCTTGCCATGGCCTACCTCACATGGCTGGTGTGAGGATAAAATGAAGAGAGGTACAACCTGCACTCCAACGTACCCAAGGTTATACACACTTCAGAAGGGAGGGAGGGCATATATTATTCCAAAAGAAACCAACTCAGCAACAATTTGAATACTGCAGGAGCAGGCACTCATGTAGCTCCCAAGGACCGTTCTTAAAAGAAAGACATGCAAAGCTGCTGGAAACCAACTGAGTTAAGTTACAGCTGCGGAAACAGGCATTAACGAGCACTTCAGCTTCATGATGGAGAAGATCAAGCCTCACTCATCAAGACCAAAACAGCAAGTGCCTTCAACAGGGCATCATATGCTTCCTGCCATAAGGAGTCGGGAGCAGTGCTCGTGTTCAACCTCATTTGGACTGATTAGGTGCCAAAAGTGAACTAGGAACAAGACCTGGTTGTAAGCCTCCAATGTAACATCTTTACGATCTAACAGAGTCTCTTCATGCAAAGAATACAGGAGGCAAAATGCTGAGGGTGCCTGTGATTGCCTGCCAAACGGAAATGTGCCTAAATATCCATTTATGGGATCTGTTTTATTGCACCTGCTGCATTCCTTGGGGGGAAAAATTGGCTGATGGAAGGAAGATGTTATTTAACTTAGTAAATCCTGGCTGCCAAAAGTAAATCTAGATATCAATGACCTACATTGTTTCTAAGAGGCACAGGTACAGGCTTTGGCGGGTTCCTGAAAGGAAGAGTTTCAATGTGGCTAGTCCTTGAAACACCTCCCTTCACTTACCTGCATTCCTGACTTAGCAGGCATCTCTCGTTCAACACAATCTCCTAAGCACGTTTACTTAGAATCAAGTCCAATTGAATTCAAAGGGAATTATTTCTTATCCAGAATGCCAGGGAGGATTTGATTCAAGTCAAATAGATTTAAACCACAATTTACATTTTAAAACATGGATTTTTGGGGGGGGATCATTTAAATTTTTAAAAAATAAATTTTATTTCAATCATGATTTAAATCATGATTTAGACAACTTTGATTTTATCCAACCTGCAGGGTGCCTACTGCAACTACAATTTAAGCTTCATTTTTGCCCACAGGGGGTCATATTCTTCCAGCAGACTTTTCTCAGAACAAGCTCTGTTTTCAAATACACCCATTCAGGAGTCACAAGTACCCCTTCTCAGAAATGAAAACCCCCCCAAGGATTACCCTCTTGCTTATCAAGTCACCCCTGCCACGCTGATAAGTCTATCAAACACAAAGTCCTCATTTGTCATCTTACACCAGTTCTGCAGAGATAAAAATCATAGACAAGTTACTGCTGACACAGCAAGAGACCTGGAAAGTGCTGTTGATGAAACCTTTCCAGCTTTTACGTATATCAAATACCAAGATAAAAACCGCAAATAAAGAAATTCTGCAGAGTGGTTGCGCAAAAGGCACTGAAGCAACCCTTTCAAAAGGCCCGTTCTGCTCAACAGAACATGTCTCCACATGAATCCAAGACGCTGCCAGAGAACATGATACCTTGAACTTTAGAAGCGATCCGAGAAAGGAAGTAGTGGAAGTAGTACGGGTGGAAATACATCATAACTTATAGATATAAACAAAGATGGACATTTGGTTGGAACGGGGGTGGAGGGGGTGGTGGAATGAAAGCTCCCACTAGCATTTTCCCCTGCGAAAAACAGATAGTTCAAAAGAAACCACCCATAAAGTAAGGAAATAGCTCGCAAGTGAGTTCAAAGAACACAGTGTGCCACCAACATGTATCAAAGTGCACCAGTCACCAGAATATTATCTCTTCTGTTGCTTGTGGCGGTGTAAACACTTAACAGAAGCGGAACAATTTTCATAAGCTCTCCCACATAAATAGAGTTTATTTTGACTGGACAAAGCAAAGGATTCAAATTGTCTCAGAGGCTGAACAATTCTCAAGAGGATCTTTTCCCTTTAAGTCAGCTTCAGCTATGGAAGTTGCTGTGTTCCAACTTGGTTCCCCGCCCAAGGGAGAGAAAAAAATCTGGAGCTTTTTTTTTAAGAACCTACAAAGGAAGTTGGATCATGTCAGTGGCTTTCTAACTTTAACGCATGATCAGACTTGCATCATTTAGCTTATTTATCATTTGCACAGCCTTTAGGCAGCCAGAAGCACTTCTCCCCGTTTCTCTCTCATTTATCCTTTATCCTTGGAGACTGATAAAGCTGAGAAACAATTTACAAAGGGAGAGCTCTCTTAACCTGTTGCAGAAAAAGCAACAAGGGATCCTCTGACACCTTAAAGGACTATAAAATTGATTACAGCAGGGGCTTTCAAAAGACTGCAGCTCGCATCATCAGACATGTGACCCATTATGCAGATCCTCCAGGTCCCTGCACATGGGAAGGGGGTGGGAGTGTAGACAATGAGATCAGAAGGAAATGAAACGCAGGAAGTTCAGAGAGTGACAATTACATTATTAGCACAGGCCATTCATAAAACTGTTGCCGCCAACAAAGACATTCAGGCCGCAGGTATGCCATTTAGCGCATGCAGTGTGGTAAGAAACCAGGATCCTGATTCAAACCTTTGTCGAGAAAGACTGTAACTGAAACTGTCCGTAGCATTCAATTAAAGCGGACTGTAGCCCATGGATGCTCACGACTATAGTAAATGTGTAAGACTTTGGTGTTTAGGTTTAAGAAAAAGGCTATGGATAACCGATTCACATCACTACTAATTAAGTCAGTGGGATTTGTGTGTGTGCAGTGGACAGAAAGATTACTGATTATTTATTTACATAACAATTTAGATTCAACCCTTCTATTTATTGTTCTTTCTCTCTCACACCCACTCAGCAGGAACAAAGTCCAGAACATCAGAATACACAAAGCTCTTTTACACAGAACGGAATTAGTAAGTCATCTAGTCTAGCACTGTTTTCTCTAGCTCGCCTGCATTTCTCTAAGCATGGACATTTCAGCCCAGCCTCCCAATTATTTTAAACTGAGAAGTTAAAGTTTAAAATTGGGATCTTCTACACAAAAGCATGTATGGGCTCTTATCACCCCGCTATCTCTTTCTCATCTGTCCCAGGCAGGCTTTCTGCCTACACAGGCATCCTTGGCTATTAGGTGCCACCTAAGCTAAGCTGCTGTCTCTCTTCCACCATTTGCATACACACAGAGGAGCATCCTGTGCCACTTGCAAACTCCAGACTTTCAACTAAAATGATGCAAACCCATATGAATCCATTCCATTTGCATAATCTTCATCGTCAGCACAGAAGTCACACAGACGCTCACCAAAGTGTCGGGAAACCAGGACGGCGTCTGCCATGTGCGTGATGTAACCGCGGTTGGGCCTATCAGGAAACACTGTTGCTTTCCTAATGAGCCGCAAGCAATGGAGAGATGCCCTACTTTAAGCCCTGCAGGGGAGGAATTACAATAATCGAGTTCCTTTGTCACTAGGGACATGTGTCACTGTTGAGAGGCCATCATAAGATAAAAATAATACCACAGCCAGGAACCAGATGCACAGCTGAAGAGGTAATTTTCATATTACATCTGGTAAATGGTCATCTCTTGAAGGGGGGAGGGCAGAAAGATCCTTCATTTATATCCAGCACCTTAGAAACAAATCCTTTCCAACCAGTGGAACAAAATAGGGGAAAAGGTTATCCTAGCCAATATCTTTAAGGAATTGTGATCCTGCTTTTGACGCTAACAGACAAGGAACCCAGTTGGCGGAGTTGTCCAAGCATTGACTGCCATGTTAAAGGAGAAGTCCGGGGTCCAAAGAATGAAGACACACACAATCAAATGGCATGCAGCATTGTTGATCCTGTGGTGTTCTGATCAGGAGAACCAAGAAATGAAGAAAAATCCTTTGAAGGTTATATATCCATTTTTTTTCCAGCACCCATGTGTGAGACAAAATGCTTCTAAATCTACAAGGTATCCTTTTCCCCAGCCTTTTTTCAACTCTGTCCCAAGAAACACCTTTGGTTTTGCTTTTTCTAGAGGCTTCTCAGCAAGAAAAATGATCTGCAATCATCAAAAACAGCCAGCAAGGTTTGCTCAAGACAATTCACTCACTACCCCTAATCCTCTTCTGGAAGACACAATGCAAGAAACTATTTAGGGCTCACCTGTGGTTCCCCAAATGACATGGCCCCGAAGGACTGGGTACTATCTTCTAAAACATGCCTACACCCTTTAAATATCTTGTATATCTAAGCTCAAATTCTGAGTCAAACTGTTCCCTGAAGGTAGAAAGCTGGAAAACCACTGCTTTAAATCAATTACTCAAAAGATTCAGCCAATAGAGACTTGCAGAAAGGGTCAATGCCAAAATTCTAATGCATCCAAGGATCGGCAGCCACAGAAGCACATTTTCATGCTCCAAAGCAAAGCCAGAACCCAAAAAATGTCCAAGCAGGTCTGGAAATGTACAATTACTCCTTTTAAGAAGCTTGCCACAGTCCATTCCGCAACCTTCTAAGAATGTCCTCTGGAATTATTCTCCGTTGTCTCAAGATCAGAAGTACTAGCATTATATTCTGCTGTGCGCCCCCGCCCAGCCATTTCCAGTCAGGGAGATGCAAAACAGGGCTTCAGGAAGGCTAAGAACTACATTCTCTAGATATGTATGTATTAACCCTACACAGTAACAATTTAAAAAAACAGCCCACAAAACAGAAGGCCCAGTCAGGTAAACTGTAAAAAGTTTCAATGCCATGCACAGAAAAGAAAGCAGAAAATTGGACAAGGTTAACATAGTAGAATACCTAGTGAACATTATTTTCTTCTTTCTAAAAGCTCGAGGTATATGTGAAAGCATTTAACTAGCAAATACAAGCTCCAAAAGAACAAACATGCTAGCAAAGTGACATTAATATATATATTAATATATGTCAGTGTGTGTGTGTGTGTGTGTGTGTATTAATGTCACTTTGCTAGCATGTTTGTTTATAAAGTGACATTAATACAGTGATAGTGATTAATATATCATAAAAGTTGCTTTAAAAAGGCCTTCTATTTGTTTATCAAAAATCCAAAGAGAACATCACCAGCTAAAATAGTCTATGATTGTTGGTCTATCTCTGAAGCACAGCTTCAGCTAAAATCCCATTATTCCAGCTAGAAAGCGAACAACAACTCAATTCTTCTATCTAAGCTGGCACCAGGGAGAAACAGGTATAATGCTACAGTTTTGCAAAGAATACCTCTTGGCTTCCATTGCATTCTCAGATGCACTCTCCGAACAAATTAGGAACCTAGAAACCGACAATTTCTTTATCTTAAAATGGTTTGGCCCAGCTGACTTCCTGGAAAACACTCCTGTGTAACTATTTCTGCATGTGTTGATAACTTGGGAAACAGTGAAGAAGCTTCTTGAAGCAAACACCCCAGACAGCATTTAACTAGACATAACACCAAATGGGAGGTCAGATGCTCCTAACCACCAATGAGTTCAAAAGCCACAAAATTTCAGAGTGAAGGATTAGGTGGGAAAGCCAATACTAACAAATACACAGCGCACGCGGAACAAAATGCACAGATTCCTGATTTGTCTTCAAAGCTACAGTGATCCCTATAGTAACAGAACCTGAAAACTGGTGCTCCATCTTTAAGAGAAAGCATCCATACAACATGAACACAGGTAACAGTAGATCTATTTAAAGATGCAAAGACTGGGGTGTGTGTGGTGTGGTCAGAACACTTCAAGGAGAAAAATGTTTTCCTTCCCCCCCTTTTTTTTCCAACCACATATTTCAAATTTTCCAGCAGAATAATGGAAGCTTTGGGGAACACCAGATAAGATGTTTTCTCTTCGATAGTGAATGAAATGCTTTTTAAAGGAAAAGTTTTACTCACTCAAAATGACAGGAACTGCACAGTATAAAGATCTGCATATAAAATAGTGTACAGCAGTGGTTCCCAACCTTGAGTAACCCAGGTGTTCTTGGACTGCAACTCCCAGAAGCTTTCACCACTAGCTGTGCTGCCCGGGGTTTCTGGGAGTTGCAGTCCAAGAACGCCTGGGTTGGGAACCACTGGTCTACAGAACTACAAAGAGGAATATTCTTGGGCATACTCATCTAGACACATACAAGCCACATCCGTGGTGCATTTCTGCACCTGGCAGGTGCTGTCATCTCCATGAGAAGAGCATATTGGAGGCAGTGTGTGTGTCACAGCTTACAGACTGCTGCTTCTTCTCCTTTGGTGGAGATATTCACAGCAGAAACAAGACTGTTTTGTCCAAATACTGCATTTTATTTTTGCTTAGTATAAAATCTGTCATTTGAGTTTTCACTTTCCCCCTGTATCTCAGATGCCCAAGAACTACTATACCTGTTCTTGGGCAGCACAAAATGTTGCAGTTTGTAGCTCTCTTCCGTACACGGTACACTAATATTTTTCTTTCTTTTGATACAGAACTGAAGCTTTTATGTTTTCATGCCAAAGAGTACAATTTTACCTGCTACGATGCAGAGGAAGCAATTTTTTTTATTATTATTTTGCTAAATCAGTAAAACAAACGTAAGTTTGATACGCCAGTAAGTATTGTACCTATTTCCACTTTCTACAAAATTTCTGGGTTCCCCCATCAAGGAAAAAGGCCACTCCCTGTTTCAATATTTCAAGCAATTTTACCCTCTTTAGCTGTGTTTTAATTATGAAGAACAGGACAATTCCAAGTCTTATTATTGTAAAAGGCTGGAATCGCCACCATGTGTTTTCAGAGCACTGCGCTCTTAGCTTCAGAGAGACACGGACCGTTATGGGATGCATGTGACTTTTTTTGGCTATTTTCTCTCCTCTCCTTGAGGATCTGCACTCAGCTTTCTGTAACAACATTTCACACAGGTTAGAAAGCTGCTACTGTCAGAACGGATCTCATCTAGGCATGGAGCCACAGGATGGGGTTACCCTTTGTTATGAATACCGGGACGCAGAACATAGAAACATTTCTAGGTCTGATTCTTGCAACCTGCAGTTATAGGAGGATGAGGACACCAGCTGATGGGAAAGACAAGGTTTCTACCTGAATCCCTTGAGGCCTCCTGCCAGTTAAGAGCAGACAACACTGGGCTAGACAGACAAACAGTCTGAATTGGCCCTGAGCTCCTATAAGGGAAGGCTGAAAGCTCTGCTGAGATGTCAATTCACAGTATTTGCATTTCCACACAACTCTCTGTGTTGTCTTTTAAGAGTGTAGATCTATTCTAGGAACAGAGTTGATCTGTTGTTTTAGTTGCCTCTCCACTCTTCCTCATGAAGAGTTCACGGGTGGCTTGGGGGAATAAAGTCTTGCCTATCTCTGCGTTTTCCCTCGCCCCACCACCACAATCTTCTGCGCCCCAGTAAGAGACATTCCCCTCACTCTCCAGCAGATGATACTTGCCAAGAGCACGCAACGTTTAAACAGATACTCCTGCACATCTGTTGGTCTTCGGTTGCATGCAGCCAAGGACAAAAATAGGTTGACGGTCTAAGTTACAGCTCAGCTTTACAGAAGAAGAGTCCACACAAGTTACGACTGAGGTAACTCGCAGGGCAAATTAAGGAAGCTATAGATGTGCTGCCAGAACACTCAACCGTCTGGTTCTGCAAGTGACCTCTATTTTAGCAAATGCCTCCCCATTCTAGGGCGGCTGGCTGTAACCAGGTCCTTGTGTCACTCACTCAAGCCCTCTAAAAAGCATCTGTTACTTTTAATAATTGAAGCTTCCTCCAGCACCTAAGATGCCATCACTACTGCATAAAGCAGGGCTGGTTTCCATACAATAACAGTGCATATGGGGATTCAATGAGATTATGCTAATAAAACCAGAGCAATTGTTTCAAGTCAACAGGCACCATGGCAACAATAACTTCTTCCCCTCTTTATTATGTGCACCAAGAGCTGTCCTAGCCATAGACACTAGCAAGCTGATCTGTAAATCAAGATTCCCACTGCTCAAATCTCACCTCTGCCACAAATCCAATCAGTGGCCTTAGGCTAGCCACTCAATTAATTAACAAAACCAAAATCTACACTACTTTTTCACTACTAGGGCAGTGTAGAGACCATTCTTCAAAAAGGTAATTGCAAAAAGTAAACAAATGCATAAAAACAATTAAACCAGCCAAACCAAAAAAAAAAAAAAAAGGTTAAGATCAACTAAGACTGTAAATTTAAATCAATGCCATTATTTCAGAAGGTTCAAATAGCTTCAGTGCCGGCAACGACCACAACTCAATTATACAACACAAGCTTTGTACACAGAAGGTCCCAAATTCGATCCCTGGAATCTTTAGTTAAAATAATCCTAGATAGCAGGATCCGAGACCCTAGAAAGCCATTGGGACAAATAATTTAGCCTGATCTGTCCCTCTCAGCTTCACATCATTCTGCAATAATACCAAGATACTGGGGGATAATATTGAGATTATATTTTACAAGTGCTTTTAATATTTCAATGCTCATTCATATTATTGTCGGAGTGGGGAAGAGTCTCTCAAAAGAGGACACACACCTCATGATGTGATTCTTGCAGGTCTACGTTCTTTCTTGAACGCAGATTAGTATTTAGACCATGAGCCAGCCAAACCTTAACCTTTTTAAAAGCTCCGTTGAATTTCAAGGACCAAAATTTAAAGCACATGCTCGAACAGCCCACTATAATCAAGGGGCTTCTCTAGAATGCTATTTACAATCCTTCCTATTTCCCCATCACACACCTGACGTGAAAATATCAACATATTGAACAACAGGAACAATTTAGAAGCAAGTGCAAACAGACTTTTAAAAAAAAAATCAAGCTGTTGCCTGCCCTATTTTCTATGTACCTTTTCAGCCAAGCATAAATTTGCATTTTCCTATTCTGATTTACGCCACAACTTCAGCACCTTACTAGATTTCATATGCTATTCTTAAAAAACACTCAATTCAGACATGCAGCGCTACCGTACTGTGAGGCATCCTTGAAATGAAACACTTCTTCCTTCCCTGACACATTAGCTTCAAAAGGCAGGCAGTGTCTAACTGAAACGAGACGGGATTCGTTTTTCAATGTACCACCTTTTACAAGGTGGGCGGCTTCAGCCGTGGCCAGCCCTCTCCTCCGCCTCCCGCCTCCCAGAAGTCCCAGGTGGGTTCTTCCAGATCCTGCTAGGTGCACAACGATGCTCTGAAGGTCAGGATTAACATGTACAATAAAAACGGAGGCTGGCCATTCAGCTTTGCAATATGGCTCTCGGCTAGCGAACTGAGCCAAGTGACTCTCCGGTGACCTGGCTGTTGCCACAGCTGCCACAAAGACCACCAACTCCCTGTGAAATCCATGCCATGCATTCAGTATTCTTAGCAACATGTTGTTCAGCACCGAGCAGCTGCATGCAGAAGGCTCTCCTTCCTCTAGAACCGAAGAGTCCCCACTGCCTGTCCTGACTTAAGACCAAAACTGCCACAAAGATAGGAGGGTAATTTTCAGTGAGATCATCAAGAAGGTAGAGAAAAAGGCATGGAGTGCTAAGGCTGCCACAATACAGCTTCTGTACTTAGTGCACATCTATGGAGTGCATTTATTAAAAAAATACTCAAGAACTGAGATCCTCCAGAACAAAACAGATTAATAACATTATACACAAAAAGATAAGACAACAAGAATAAATTGGTCCAAGCTGAAAAAAAGACACAACCAGCAGCATACATATAACTGCGAAGGCGCAGACAAAAATGAAAAACACTATCGGGGATAAAATAGTGCAAAAAAAAAAAACTAAAAGCGGATAAAACAGTTCCTAGCATTGTCTGGGAAATGAAGAGTGTCTTTATTACTCAGCATCGAAAAAGAGGAACCACAGAAAGGGGGCCAGCTTCGCTTCCCCTGGACAACAGTTCCATAGCCAGGGAGCAGCCAAGGGAAAAGTCGTATTTTCCCACATCCTCCTCACCCGCCCGGTTTCCAAAGGGACCAAAAGAAAGCTCTTCCATGAAAGTCTTTAAAACTCGGGCAGACTTGTAAGAAGAGACCGAGTCTTTCCCATTTCAAATCTCACATATTTCAAGGGCCTAGGTGTGTTCTGTCAGTCACAGTAATCCTTAGAAAAGCCTTGTCAGGAAGGAAGGGGTTCGCATCCCCTTCCTGCAAGCGCAGAGGTCTAATTTTTATCTTACAACAGGACCAGGAAATTCACAACACCCTTGTTAACTCTCTCTGCGCATACATATTCTTTCTCCCTCTCTTTCACATGCACACATAGACAAGCTTTTCCACGCCAGGGTTCTCTGCCTTGAGATGGAAGATCGTCGAAGTCTGAGTCATGACTGGAGACTTCTGACTCATCGGCCATACCATGCCACACCAGTTCTAAGCAACAGGAAACAAAAGTGTCATAGGAAGGCTGTTTAATGTAGCTGAATTATTCTTAAAGATTCAGAACACTTCCATATTTGCTGTTGCCAATTATCTCTCTTAAGTTCCACATAACTAAACAAAGGCAGGTGTGACATGGTACATGACTCCCAGGAACTAGAAAACAGATGCCTGTTTTACAGCAGATACCTGGTGCTTTCGTGACCCAACACTTGCTTTCCAGTTGCATTCTCCTTCTGTGCCATGCAGATCAACCTAAGCCTGTAAACAGGCCTCTGATAAATAACATCCATCTACCACTTTAAAAAAAAAAGTTTGTTAAGTTTTGGATAATAAGAGAGAACACAACACAAAGTAACAAAGAGATCATTGGGTATACATACAAACCAACAGAGTTTAAATGGACCATTTACAGATTTAAACACATCTTCCACTTCACAGGACATAGGTTACCAAGGAGGAGCTTACACAACCCTCTGTTTCGGGCTCCTTCCTAGGCAGAATGCCTAGCCTGGCCTTTTCTCAATCTCCAGGGAGTCTTCCAGATGTTCCAGACTATACTTTCCATCATCCCCACACAGATTCAGTTCTTTTATTTCTCCTCTCCTCAGTACTTGCCATCCCAGTAGTCTGATGGACAACACCGCCCTAGAGAGTCACAGCCTTCTAATGTGGGTCAGAATAAAGACAGTCACTGACTGGAAATAGATGCTTTAGATCCAGTAAGCCAGTTTCCTCCTTTACTGTAAAATCTCCCACACAATAGACCAATACAAGACTTTTTCTTTTAAAAAAACCTTCACCATTTTTTTAAAAAATACCTTAATATTATCTTCTTAACCTAAGTAGGGATAGCATCTTTTTGAAACTGTCTAAATTGCCAACAACAGAGTGTTAAACATTAGATAATGACCAACATGAGTGACAATAATACCATGATCTGTTGCTCGCTTTCAAACCCAGCAAATCATCAATTTCATTACAGCACATACAGACAAAGCTACTTTCTACCAGTCAGATTAATAATCTGTCTAGTCTGGTATTGTCTCCTTTCCTCCAACGCTTTGTGTGTTAGGCCCTGTTCCTTGATCTACCACTTATCTGTTTTACTGGAGATGCCAGAGAATCAACCTGGGACCTTCTAGGCGGAAAGCGCATGGCTTGACAACTAAATGACGGTCCATTCCCATTACCTTCCATCCAAGGTGGCCTTACTACGGCCAAACTGGCTTTCACCTATTCTTCTGATCCCTCTTTTGATGCTAAATGGAAGAATGACATCAGCCCTAGCAACTTCCACGTCAGACAAAAACACCGCTTTAAGAACAACATCCCACCTTCGGACGTGGTATGACGTACGCAACTAGGTGATCCCACACCTGCCCTGCTGGCAGAAAGGCATACACGGTGTCTGATTTTCTAAATGTAAGAGGTTAGACCAACTTGAGCACAGAAGCAAAGATAGATCCATAAGTCATCCTGCAATATTTCTTCCAAAAAAAGAGCTTCACCTGCCCTCGTGGGTCTCGTCCGCAAACCACAGCACGGCCCCATCATAACAGAATGTCAGTTTTCACACAACCATATTAGTGACACTCATTTATACAGTACCAACGCCACTGAGGCTGATGGCCCTTTAAGGAATGACATGAACAAGGAGAGATCCCTACCCCGATGAACCCATAAAACACATTTTAGAAGTTTTCTTTCTGATTCAGAAAGAAGGGAGTAGTCTTAAGTAAAAGCAATGGCACGCACTCCATTGCTAAAATCTTTTCTGAAATGAAATCTACCAAAGTAGCAGGCAAATAGCGAGATGAAGATGATGAGATGATAACACTTGTTTTAAAGAACAGGACCCTTACATAAGGCAGCTGAGGCCTTACCTCTCTGTAACTTACCTGCCAGGTCATGATGAATTAGGTCAGCAAAGTTAGGGTCATCACCCCACCAGAAGATCCACAGTTCTCTGCGCCCAGGCCTCTGATCTCGCCGCCATACACTCAAGACATCGGCCTTCAAGCAGCGACTGTAGCTGCTCAGGATGGGGTCTTCTTCTGTCACCGGGAAGAGAATCGGGGCAGATGTTGGGCCCTGCCATACGTATCGCTTCCATTTAATCCCTGTTAAATCGGCCTGAAGAAAAAAGCACAACAGCAGTTAGAGCGACATGTGAGTTTCTGAATCTACCAAAACCAGAGATTGTGATTCGAACCACTTTACACTGGCTCCCAACCCAATGAATACACATTAATTATGAAGTCTACTTTTCAAGGATAAGTGCCTGACAAAACTTAAGGACTATAGGTTCAAACTGTACTTTGCTCCGTCTGACGAAAAGTTTTGTTACTCCAAGAGAAGAGGATTCTGTCATAGGATGAAAAAGCACCCAAGACCACCATTTTGATTTATGCAGTGATTTTTTTTTTACAACCTACTCAATAACTCAATATAAAGAACCTGTTTCCTGCAACCTTGTTGCAAATGCAAATGCATAAATGTAAATGAGCAATAACCGTCTGCTTCAACAGGACATTTACTATTCGAAACAATCCTGCAGCAAAACCGAACCAATCGTTTTTTAAAGAAAGACATTCTGCTGAAAACATGAAGTGTCATATTTTCCACTGAACAGACCTCAGAATCCAATCCAGAAAAAAAAATGTAAAAAACTGCTGGGGCAACTTTTGAGCAACCTTGGGACAGGGCAAGCACTTCAAGAAAAGCTGTAAGCAATTTGTTTTCTCCTTCTCCCCCTTAGAAACAATCCTTTTTTAAAAAAAAATTGGTTTCAACAGCATAACTCTGTTTTTCTCCAAAGGCTTGGGGTCAACAAATGATGCAGGAGAGCAAAGAAGCTGGTTCAAGGTCCAACTTTACAATACAGCTGTTGGTGGAAGGTGCTGCTCCTTTTGCTCAACTCCCTTCAGTCTCCCTGCACATGTAGTCCATAAAGGTTTCCCTGCCTATTTCACAGCAATCAGGAAGCTTCCCTCGCCCCTGTCAAATGGCAGAGTTTGCAACAGTTGGTGCTCCTGGGATGGGGATGGGGGTGGGGGGGTGGGGGGAGGCAAGTCTTAAAGACACTGGCAACTTTTGAGTAGCTGCCACTGCAGTCGACAAACTGACATCTTGCAGATATCCCCAGGACTGGCCTTTGCTCTCCCCCACCTCTCCAGTTTCCTATAAGCACAGCACTATAGCTAGATTTACTTCCAGGGTGAAAGAACAGCAGCCAGGTTAGCAACAAGCAGCTTGGCCAGGAAGTTCAACTGAATCCTAAACTGATCAAGGCTTAACTCCTGGCTGCCATGGTGGGGAGGGGGGCTCTGGGTGAAAGGAGACAAGGTTACAACCTTGTATGGGGGAGGAGAGTATTTTACCTTCATATATATACCTTATTTAAAAAAACACAGCAACAATATGTAACCTCCAAATAGTAACACAGGCTTTTCTCCCCACCCTCAAAAGCCACTTTTGCCTCCAATTTCAGTAGGGTGTCACTTTTGTGGAAGGAAGCGAAAAGGAAGAGATCCCCCCTCTTTTAAAAAAAAAAAAGGGTAGTGGAATCAAGCAAACTTAGCTCCAGAAGCAGAAAACAAGGAGAGGAGTAGGGAAAAAAAGAGCAGCCTGGGTGATGGGGGAAAAAAAAGTAGTAAGGCAAACTACAGCAGGAGAAGGTACCTCTTCTACCCCAGAAACCCGACAAGGTTGTAACCGACCATAATTGGGGGGGGGGGGGGAACGTGGGAGAGAGAAAGGGGGAGGAAGAAAGATCTAAGTTGGGAGAATCGAGAACAACAAAAGAAGGGAAAGCGAAGAAATGGCACAGGAGGAAAGGAAGAGAGGCAAGGGCTAGGGAGCGAACGGCCTCGGAGGAAGAGGGAAAAAGGGGACAGAGAAATATATATGTGTGTGTGTGTGTGTGCCTCTGTGTGTGTATATATATATATGTATATATATGTGTATATACACACACGGGGGAGCTGGGCGATTCCTGCCAAGGCCTGCTCTAGAGGACTCCTCCAGCAGAGAAGCAATGCTAAAAATGGCTGCTTTGCTGCCATTCCTCTCTCTCTCACACACACACACACATACATTCACACACACTCACACTCCCTCCCCCCTTTCCTTTTCTCCCCTCTGCTGGCGATCTCGTCTCCCTTCGCCGCCGCCTCTTCTCCTCTCTCGTTCCCCCTCCTCACCTTCCTCTCTCTCCCCCCCCCCCATGCATGGTTATCTCTTTGGCGATCGGCTGCACCCCCCCCCCAAAAAAGCCCTGTAGCTTCCCCACCACCCCAAAAAAAAAAACACACAGTGAGAGAGAGAGAGAGAGAGACAACCCTCCCCCCTCCCCCAAAAAACGCATATAACCCCAAGCAAGCCGCACACGCACACATTACACACACTTACCAGACAGAATAGGTTGGAATGGCAATCCTCCAGGCTGGCCCCGTTCGGCACGAAGCAGGAACTCATCCTCACAGCCACAACCCACACGCCATTATTCCACAAGCCTCCAACAAGAAAGAAAAGAGAGACAGAGAGGCAGAGAGAGAGAGAGGCAGGCAGGCAGGCAAGCAGGCAGGCAGGCAGGCAGGCACACAGACCGAAAGGGGAGGGTGGAAAAGACACACACACACAACCAAGAGGGAAAAGGGCTTTTCCTTTTTTTTTTTTTAAACACAAAACACTACAGGATTTGGGGGGGGGGTGTGGAGGGAGGGAGAGAGAGAGAGAGAGAGGAGGAGGAACCGAAGGGGGCTGCTGTGTGCAAAGCCCACAAATAAGGGCGAAGGAATAAATAACCTCCGCGAGATTAAAAAAAAAAGAGGGATTTTTTTTTTAAAGGAAGGGGGAGGAAGAAAAAAAAAAGATTTTCGTCCAGGGAGATCGGTTTCACAGCCGCCGCCGCCACCCAACCCCCCGCCACAAAAAAAAGAGAGGGTGTTTTTGTGAAAAGATGGATCGGGGGGGGGAGAGAGGGAAGGGGAAGAGGGTGGGTGTAAGGAAAGAGGATTTTTTTCCCTCCCCCCTTAAATCCAAAGGGAGCGGGGTGGTGGTGAAGGGGGGGGGGGAGAGAAGGGGAAAAATTAAGAAGAGATGGAAGATCAGCAGTCAGCCAAGAAAGAGAGAGCGAGACAGACAGACAGACAGACACACAAATAATCCAGCGACGGAAAGGTGGGTGGGAAAGAAATCCAGGGATCTTGTCTCTTTTTCCGCCTTGTTTTTTTTCCTCGCTTGCTCGCTCTCGTCACACCGGATTTACAGAAGAAGTAGGGGGGGGGGATAAAAAAAAAGGGGTCAAGGGATTTGGGGGGGGGATTTTCCTTGTTTCTTCTCCAAGGAGAAGAAAGCAAAAAGTTGCTCTATTTTTTTTCCGCTCTCCCTTCTGGTCTCCCTTTCCCAGGTATATATATATGTATTTTTTCCACAAAAATTACATCATGGAGAGATGGGACGAAAGAAACAACTTCGAGGCCTCCAGAAGAAGGGGTTGTTCCAAAAAAAAAATATAAAGGTGTATCCTTGACGGGCTGCTGTTTTCCTCCTCCCAAAATAATAATCTTTTTTCTTCTTCCTGTGTTTTGGGGGGGGGGGGAAGAGTCCTTTTTAAAAAAAAAACTCAAAAGAGGCAGGAGTCTTCCAAGTTTCCTCAAAAGCTTCAAGGGTTTCCCCTCGAAATCCTGAAGCCAAATCCAGATCCAGAGGAAGGTGGGTTTCCTGATAAGATCTGTTAAGGGCTTGATGCTACTGAGGATGATGGAAAAGCACAAGATCCTTCCCCTTCCAGAGGAGCAAGGGTTACAACCGAGCAGGATACAGATGAACTTTCCAGAGAAGAGGGACTAAAAAAGTTCAAGACCCTTCAAATAGGCAGGTACCTAAATCGGCTTATTTTAGGTACCCTTCTTTCTTAGCCAGAAGCAAAGGATCCACTTTTGAGAAGGCCTTGACGGGACAGGTAGATAAACCCGCTTTTTCCAAACTTTTCCTCTTGCTGAGTCCACCGCAAAAATCCTTCTTCCTGATGGTTGGATGGAAGGAAGAACTTCCCAAAAACCACGCTTCCAAAAAAAAAAGAGAGAATAAAATCTAAATTAATTCCTGAGGTCCGTTTCCCATGCCAAGATTTGCAGAAATTATGGATTTCTTCCCTTTTCTGACGGAGCCAAAACACAACCACCACCTAGGAATAAAAATTGGGTTTTCTTTCTTGTTCTTCTGCAAAAAAGGAAGAAGGAAACTTTCCTCCTGTTCCAGACACTGGGGGGGGGAAGTGTTGGTTCCAATAATAATAATAATAATAATAATAGCAATAATAATAGTAATAATTTAAAGGAGGGTTTGGAGGATGGAGACAGGATGAAGAGCTGTCCCTTCCAAAACAAAAATAAAATGAAGATTAATCCCCTAGGCCAATCTTTGAGGCCACAAATCTTGATCTATTTCCTTTGAGGAGAAGGAAGTAGCCACTGAAAAAGGTCTCCTCACTTCTTCTTCAGTCAGGAACAAGGCGACTCTACTTTTATATTCTTCTTCCCTGAAGGGGGGGGTGAAAACGATTTTCTTCAAGAAAAATATATATAATTTAAAAGAAGTCTCTGCGTGGGACACAAGAACCTGAGCCTTTTCTTCTTCTTTTTTCCTCTCTTCTTCTTCAGGTAAAAAACAGGAGGTTCCTCTTTTCTTCTTCCTTCCTTCTTTTGGACTAAAAAGAAAGCAAAAGGCTTCCCCCTCAAATAGAGATAGATATATAGGTTATATATGATAAAAGTGTCTGGAGGTGGGGAGGGGGAAATCAGGAAGAAACCCCTTTTAAAAATATATACACAAATAAGTCCCAAGCTGAGGCGGGTGAGGAGAAAACTGAAGGCCTTCTTCCCCCACGACAGTTGTTGTTTAAATTATAATCATTCTTAATGTTGTTTTTTCCTCCGCCTTGAGGGAATTCTTGCTTTTTTTTGTGTGGGGTTTTTTTTCCCCCTCCCCTTCTCTCCCTTCAGAGAGGATGACAGGTGAGGGGGGGGGGGAAATGAAAATGAAAGAAGAAGAAAAAGGCTTGTCGCCTCACAGGAGGGAAAAAAAAGAGGGATAAAAGAAATAATTTTTTAAAAAAATCCCTCAGAAAAAAAAAAAGGACAGGGGCCGAGGCCGCCCCCACCACCACCAGAAGCGCCGCCGCTGAGAGGGGGAATATTCTTATTTTTCTTCTTTCCCCCCTCCCCCTTTCCTCACAGGCTCTTCTTCCTTGGTATTTTTTTCCCCCTCAGCGGTGCCTCTGCCGACGACTGCCCAGCCGCGGCATCCTGGGCGCCTTCCGACGACCGTTTTTTTTCCTGGGTTGTTTTTTTTTTTTCTCCCCTCTCCCCCCCCCCCTCACCCCGCCATCTCCGGCGGGCCTCCCCCCATAGCCTCGGCCTCGGGTTAATTTAATTAATTTCGCCTCCTCAGGAGCGCCGTTTTAATCTTAAGCGAGAGAGAGAGAGCAAGAGAGAGATTTGGGTCGCCTCCCCCTCCCCCCTCTAATGGCGGCCGCTCAGCAGACGAGCGTCGTCGTGAGGGTGAAGCCGCGGGACCCCGCCCACCTCCGGCCGCCATTGGCCGCCCTCTTTGGCTTGCCCCCGCCACCCGCTCCGCTTCCCTTCTCTCATTGGAGAAAGGCGCGTCACGTGGCCGTCTCAGCTTCTCTGTCTCTCTCGCTTACTCTCTCCCCCCCCCCCCGCCCAGCTGCGGCCCAGTCAGCCACTCAATGGCTTGGCGAGGGAAACAAGAGAGAGGGCGAGAAGGCCCGGCGGCAGGCAGCGGCGACGCGGCATCCGGCCGCTAGAGGCGCCAGAGAGGCTGCGAGGGAGGGAGGCAGGGAGGGTGAAGGGGAACCAACCAACAAGCTCTGAGCGGAGGCGGCCGTAGAAAGGGCGCCATCTAGTGACTCGGTGGGGGAGATGCAAGGCATGATAATGGAGCGGAGAAGCCGGGCTCCTTGGAACAAAGAGACTTGTGCGGTCCGGTGGCGCCTTTTAAAAAAAAATCAATGCGTTTTTTTCGGCACCGGCTTTTATTTCTTTAATTTTTTTTTATTTTTAATTATTATATAACTATAACATAAACAAAAACATATAACATACGAACTAAAATACAATTTAACTGTGTGGTGGTGGGGCACCGGCTTTTCGAGGACTTTTACCTCTTCTTCAGAGGTGTCGTCTGAGTGGGAGAAAGCTTAGGGCCGCCGCCGTAAAATTTGCAAGTTTTAGAGGTGCGACAGGGCTCTGGCTTGGCTTGGCCGCAACAGGGCTGCCTCCTTGGGAAAGGCTCCTTGTGTTGCGGCGTGTTTTATCCAGCTTGCGTGGGCCACAGCACACTTCGTCAGCCAAAAGAAACGTCTTAATCTTTTAAGTGTCACAGAACGCTTGTCCGCTGTGAAACTGCCAATTGATGCAGATTAATACATTTCACACCTTTGAGGTAATATGCAGTCTGCAAAAGGGCATCTGACCTCGGGGGGCAAACCTGCTTTCAAGAGTTGTCACACGAGACCCAATCCGGGATTAGTTCACTGAGTCCAACTTGTATATATATATTTAATTTATATATATTTAATTAAATGATTTCTATACCACCTTTTCTCCCCTTGTGGGGGTCCAAGGGAATGTACCAAAAACTGTATGCCACCTTTGCCTGATGAGCAGTTCTGTAGAACTCAAAGGCTTGCCTTATTTATAGCTTTTTACTGACCCAATTCAGAATTTCGTTTCTACAGACGCATCACGAGTGCCGCTTCTCTCTGTACGGCTCTTTGTTGCTTTTTTTTTTTTTTTACTTGAACAGATTAACCTGACAGCCTTCCGATAAAATATGGATTATTATAATATATATTTTAAACTGTTTTATTGTTACACTGTTGGCTGCTATTTTGATGTTTTAATCAGCTTTAATCTGACTGTTTTATTTAGAATCGTCTTAGAAAGAACTTCTGCAAAAGGTGGTATGAGGTATTTTAGCAAAGCAAATGCCTTATGACAAAGAGGCGTATGATGCCTGAAAGACTGGTGGTTTGCAGCCTACTTCATGAGAACCGGGTTTCATCAGAATTTCAAATAAAATTCCTAAAATGCCACAGGATTCAGAGACCCCAAGCCATGATTTTCAGAAACTGAAGACCTCTCCATCCTAAGGCCACTAAAGACGGGGGGGGGGGGGGGGAGATATAAGGTGGCGGCGGGAAGGATTGGAAACTTTTAATTAGTGATTAATTATTTAGCGATAAACAAGTCAGCAAACCTTGTGTGTCATAACTTTACACAACTGGATTTCGGCCATTGACTATATTGAATTTACATTCTGCCTTTCAGGGAAATGACCAGGGCAACTTTCCATTAAAAATCAAAGAGAAATCAATATGTATTCTGCCGGGAGCTGCTTCGAGGAAATAAAATCTACAAGCTTTAAAATTGAATAAATAATTTGCTTAGGCCAATGCGAGAGAACCGTTCAGCCGTTCTGCCCAAGATGATTGTGTCTCATTTTATCCTCCCTGCAACCTTGCGAGGTAGGCGAAGGCTGTGCGACAGCAGATAGCGTGGAACCTTGTAGTGATCACCCTTCTGCTTTTTGCACTGAAGTGGTTTGGTTTATTTTAGACACAGAGACCTATGCATGTGAAAAACTGCCTTTTCCCAGTCCTAGTGCTGTCTTTCTTTCCTCTTCCACACAGACATGAATATGTATTTCCCCACCTCATGTGCCTGGCTGCGTAACTTTTTGCGGCAGCCCACGAGGCCAGACTCAGAAAAATGCAGAGATTTCTGAAGCAAGATACTGTACAGCTCATCCCGCTGTCTTGGGAGGCGGATATTTTCACTGGGGAGCGAGAGCCTCCCCAAAAATCTTTTCCATCCCTAGGGGGTTTCCACTCTTGAAAGGAAAAAAACTGCAGCCGCTCGTGACAATTAAAAAACAACAACACGGCAACCCATGTCCTGGCACCAAGGCGCCAATCCCAGCAACTTCAACGGGATTTGTGACAGCGAATCTCCTGTGGATTGTGCCCCACTTTCGCTCACCTGGGAGCGGGGAGAACTTGGCCGTGGGCATCGCATTGTTGAAGGCAGGCGGCGCACAGTGAACCATGTTGGTGCCAAAGAATTCCTGCACGTCGTCTGCGCTCATTCTGGGGTGTGTGTTTTTTGCTTCGTATTTTGTCACTTTCCAGAGTGCTGTAGCGTGAAACCTCCGATTTTTTCTTCCCACTTTTCTTCTGGCTTTTCCAGGAAGTGGTGCTGGTTCCGCAGCGTTCTGGCTAAGGCCTTTTTTTTTTTCCAGAGATCTTTCCGCAAAGACCGTGTTGGATTCCTCCTCAGGGGAACATGGGACTTAATAACACTGCAAACAAGCCTTCGTTGCTGTGTGCAGAGAGATAATTACTCCTAACGACAGAAGTGCCGCTCTGAAACTTTGGGATGCCCTCTTTGGGGGGGGGAGGGCGAAGGAGGGGGGGGGCCCATTTTGTTTTGTGCGGGTGTTCACATGTTCCCGCACGCCTGCGCATTTGGAGACGCCGAGCCATCGGTTCAGAGGAGGGAACCGCCGCAGAGCATTCCCGGCTTGCCGCGTGCCCTCATTTCGGTCACCATGGAGAAAACCATCTGCCTCGCATTTCTTGGAAAGGAACTTGCGTTCCAGAGGGAGCCCCCACCTCCCCAGCAACGCCCCGCATCCGTCCCCAGCTGCTGTACATCGGCAGCCGAGGAATTAATCTGTCAGGTGGAAAACAAGAAAGACAACCACTGTAAAGCAATGACTAGTTGGGAGACATATGCACATATCTTTGTGTCTGTGTTCATGTGTGTATACCTGATTCACACATACACGTGAGCGCAAAGAAACCAATGATCAGAAAGACACTTGCAAGGTTAATCCTACAACCCCAAAGCAGGGGTGGATGGGTTGGCCCCGAACAAATCCCGAAATCCAGACTTAGAGGAATAACCTTTCTTAGGGCAACCCCCAGAAGGCACAAGAAGTGAGTGACCTTTCGAGAACACTCTCTCTTCATCAGGCAACGCGTGGCCAAAGTCAGCGGATGGACGCAGGAGGGGAAAAGGAGCGTCCAGGTTTAAGCCTTGATCCTCGGCACGTCGTCTGGTGATATAACGGAGGAGAGGCGCCCAAGACCACGAAACGGGCTTTGTCAAAGGGGGGGTTACATTCTGTCTGGGCTAGATCAGCAAGAGGACCTAAAATGTCTAAAATACACAATAGGGGAGGGGAGGGGAGGGGGGACCCAGTAAATTAAGGCAAAAGATTTCCTTACCACATCAAGACCAAAAAATGAAGTAAAATAAAATACTCCTCATATACTCCACTTTCATTTGGGTGGGGAGGAAGGTGGGATTACAATATGAAATGCATTCACAGTGATAACAATGTGTAACGTAACATCCTGAACTCATTTTCGGTCTTTTCATACTGCCATAAACCTAACCAGTTAGGGAATTCCCGATTCAGGCATGCTGTTGCCAGTTCTGCTAAAGAGCCAACATCCAGAATGCTTCATCATAATTCATTCTTTTATACACACACACACACACACATGGACGATATGTCCCGTCTTTGAGCGAGGAGCCTTAACGCAGCCAAGACGGAGTCCCCATGCACAAGGGGGAGATCCTGGCAAGGTAGAGGAATTTAGGGGGGGGGGGGAAGGAAAAAATAACTTCAGAAAAGTTTTCTTCACAAACAGACACACTAAAAAAACCCAAAAAACCCACCAGCGCTCAGCGGGTACTCAGCACAGTAAGTGAGCATAGAAGGATGTCAACTGACCGGTGGGGGACAGAAAACTGGGCTGAGGAGAAGAGAACGGAGCAGCCTGGCAAAGGGCAGAGCAGTCTGGCTGGCCTACTGGAGCCCTGAACAGGAATACTCGATACTGCAACGTCATGTTGCAGTACCGCTTGTCTCTTTTTAATTCCTCTCTTCTCCCTTGGTTGTAGGTTTAAGCCAAAAGAGGCTCCAAGCTATTGGCAGCCTTGTGACAAAGGGGATATTCCCCACACACGCATGCAAAAAGCTAAGCTGCCCAGCTGGTAGGGGGGCAGTAACTGGCCCCTTTGAGATGCCACCCATCGGGCATTATGGGTGTGGAATTCAACTTGGTGCCCACCAACAACTTCCTCTTTGGAGGACAAATGCTAACAACTTGTCAATGGATCACTCAAACATTACAAAGAAGGTGAGCTTTTGAACCCTCTTAAGACGCTCCTTCTGTTACGGCGAATATAAGACTTGGGTTCTGCAGGAAGATTTATTTCAGTAGATGATCCTGAATGTTTCCACCTTAACAAGAAATCAAGAGGAACCTGTAACCCAGCCTACTTTCCCACTGTAATACATTTACTTTATACCAACATGGAGAGAGAGATGAGTGAAAAAACAGGCAGGAATGAAATGAAGGAATAAATGAATATTTTATCATCCTCCAAGATTCTCTCTGAAGTAAAATTAAACGAGTTCAGTAGCATGTTAAAAGCAACAGGGCCTACTTTAATCAGGGCAAGGTCTGCAAAATATTTACTAGGGAACGAGACCGTATGTGCACACACTTCATGGGCCAAGGTACAGGGAAGTATTTACATACAGATCAAGTTGTTGAAATCCCAACAGGTGTATCTAGGAACTAGTACAGCGTATACACGCAGGAGATAAGCGTGTGCAACGTAAGCACCCGAACTGTTATGCCAATAAATGACTTTATGTGGGACTGATAAAGTCCTTTTTCATGGCTACTCCGTATTTACAGAGAAGTACACAAACTTTCCGTTCTTCCCACCTATCGAAAAGGGTGAAAAACAAGACCACGGTGTAACTCAAGACCTTGCATATTGACAGGGCTCGTTTCTCTAATTGCTGGAGAAGACTGCCATCCAACTTTTCCAGGTACTTCTGGAAAGTGAGTCGTTACCACTAAGGTGCCAAGATTTCCCCAAAGCCACCTTGCATCCCTGATTTTTCAGAGAAAGGTGGTGTAAATAGCAAAGAAATACATTTTATATTTACACACACAAGGTATATCCACAAGAAATACACACACACACACAAAATACAACCTAAGGTCTATTAGAGCCTTGCATGAAGGTTTTACCATATGTATTCTCTGTCTTCTAACTCATCTGTCTGAAGTAGTGGACATGTCCCACAAAAGTTTACATTAAAATATAGCAGTTCATCTTTAAAATACCATGTCGTCTTTTTTGGCTTTTGTTTTGTTTTCTGTTTCTTGCTGAAATGATTGCACAGACTAACATGACTACAACTCCAAAAGCTAAAGTACAGTGGTACCCCTTATCTGTGGGGTCAGTATCCACCAAGTCACTTATGTACAGTGTGAAAATATTTTAAAAATATTAAAAGAAAAATTCTAGAAATATATATTACTAAAGTTGAAATTACCAAAACTGGCCACTAGAGGGAGCAAGACACCAGGCTATGTATAGTGTTTGCTATACAGTAGGATTCCTCCCCCCCCATATCCGTTGGGGATTGGTTCTAAGGCCCCATGGATACTGAAAACCGTGGATAATAGTGAACACTACACACACACAGAGTATGTTAAATAAATAACATAAATATATATAAAATGCTAAAAGAAAAAAACCAGAAAAAAATATTTTCACGTGTATTACCAGAACTGGCCTTAGAGGGCGCCATAGACCATGCTATCTATTCTTTGCTAACAAGAATTCATAGCATGGTATCTGGCTCCCTCTAGTGGTAATACATGTGAAAATAGTTTTTTTTCTGGATTGTTTTCTTTTAATATTTATAATATTTTCAGACCATGGGTAAGTGAATCAGTGGCAAGTGATCCCGTGGATAAGGGGGTTCCTACTGTAATCTGCGTTTTTCCATATCCACAGGGGTGGGGCCTTGGAATCAATCCTCCATGGATATAAGGGTCCCACTGTATATACAACCTCTAAATTCAACACACACAATGGATCGGAACTAAGAACTGGAATGCTTAACATAAAGAACATTTTAAGGACTCACCATGCCCTGACATTTCACATCTCAGGTGGGCACCCTGGCCAAGCAATCCATTCTGTGGACAGCATGGAAGTAGCTCACTATTCCTCCTCTTGGAAGAGGGACTGTTTGAGAGGAGCAGTCAAGATCTGCCCCAGGAATGGTTCATTAGCACAGTAATGGTGATTAGAGCAAATAAACCTACTTCTCCATTCCCATGACAGGGGCCGAGGAAGGAGGTCTCTCTTCAAGCCCCTATGTCAGGAGAGCAGAGGATGACTTACTCATTTAATCCTGCCCCTCATCTAAAAGGATCTCATGTTGGTATATTTGGTGCACTACATGGCATTAAAAAAATGGGGGGGGGGAAATATTAATATTTGAGGTGGAGCAGATGGCCCCGTAGGAAGAGAAAGCAGACTGGCAGACAATACATTTGATTCCATGAGCCTGGAATGTCTCTGGCACAAGTCAAACATTCCGGTAGCAGGAGGGGGGGGGGGGAACCCACAAAAATCAGAATTGGCATCTCTGATTAGTGATAGAAACAGCAATGTTCTGCTTCTGAAGAACGACGGCTGCAGGGTTCCCACAGATGGGCAAATAGTTAGACTTGGAATGAAGCAACATCCTGTTATTTATTTAACATACATTTTTCTTGCCTCTCCATTTAAAAGAGCTTAAAATGACATCTCTCTCTCTCACACACACACACACACACAGAAGAATTAAGAAGATAGCAATAACATGCAATTAATACCAAAGAGAAAACAGTGGGTCAAACAAATGTAAGCTAAAATAGCAGGAGCAAAAATAAAAACCTGATAGATCAAATATCGGAAGAAGGAGAAAAACCACAGAATCACAGAAAGATGGAGTTGGAAAAGGGGCCTCTAAGGCCATGGAGTCCAAATCCAAATCAAAGGATAGGATCAACAGCGGAAGGTGAAGTGTTTCTGCCAGAGTCCAGGGACGTGAACTCCTTCCTGTGCTCGCCACAGGTCCAAAGACACGGAACTGGGCAGGAGACCGTTTACCTGGACCTGGAGGTGGGCAGGATCAAGTCCGGATCCAACCGGCAGGCCCAGGCCCAGGGGCTCCTCTCCCGCTTCCAGGTCCAGGTAACCCCCCCTCTCTCTCCACCACCCCAAAGCTCCAGGTTCAGGCCCACCCCATCACGATAAACAGATGAGACAGAGGAGAGGAACAGTTACAGCTCGCCTTGGTTCGACACCGTTTTTAACCTCCTTCCCTGTGATCTTTTCAGGAGGCGTCAAAACCGTGACACAGGCTTTCCTGTCTCGGTAATCTTCCTTCCCCCGACCTGCAAGATTTCCCAGAGGATAAAAATAACACGGTTATGCAATTAATGCCGATTGATTATACTTTCCCTCCCCACTTTGTCTTGAAACAGAGCCCTCCCCTTTATCATCAGAAATATCACAAAGACACATTTAAACTACTAGAAAATGAAATGTGTTTTTAAGTTCATGAGCAGAAAGAGGCAGAAAGGCTGGCTTTCATCTCTGGACCGTTTTACTCCTTTATTAAATCAGTGATCCTACAGTGATTACCTGGGACAAGTAAGTGGGACTTACATTTGAATGGACACACAAAGGACTCTTTACCATTATTAAAAACAAAACAAAAAAAACCCACACAGGATCTCCAAATATAATAAAGGAGCACACATGAGATTGGAAGTGTAGAATCATGAAGTTGGAAGGGGCGAACAAGGCCATTGAGTCCAACACACACACACACACCCCGGCTCAGGGCAGGAATCCAAATCAAAGTATAGGATCGACTTAACATGGCTTCTTCTCAGGGGTGGGAATCATGCAGCCTCCCTCCCCCCCAGGCCAATTGTGTGCCTCCAAGACGCGCGCACACACCCTACGGGGTGGGATGGGGGGCAAAACATAGAATCACATGCTCAAAAGTCTTCAGGGAGCATGCTGATTATCTAAAAAGTCGGGCCCATCACATCTTGCATTTCTTGAAACACAGATGTGACCTCCCCCATCATATCCAGTCTTGTAAGAAAGACCGTCCTACAGATTAACAGCGTGATCCCAACACCAAGATGTGCCAGCTGTAGACGGTTAAGAAGAGGGGGCGTCAGCCTCTTCTGCCACTTGATCACAGACGTCTGCCAGCAGGAGAGCAATCTGGGGGCAGAGATCTGCTGGCAGAGGAGCTGGAGGGAAGGGGATGGGCAAGGAAGGAGCTAAATTAGGCTGGATCTGCCAGCCCAGGGACACGGCTGCAACGTTGGCACAACCTCGGGGCACGGTGGCGGGAAACCGGAGGCATTTCCAACCTCTGTGGGATGAGAGAGGTCCAGATTCAGCACAGTATCAGCCAGCCAAGTGTCCGTTCAATGGGCTGTCAGTTGTCTTGCCTATTTCGGATTGGGCTCTGAGGCCACCAGTACTTACTTACTTATTTATTTATATTATTTATACTATTTATATGCTGTCTTTCTCCCCATAGGGTACTCAGGATCTTGTGTTTACAGATTCAGAAATCCTCCTTCCGTCTAACGCCTCCAGATTAGCAGTGCTGTCATAGACATCTTGGCTGCAACGCAGAGTCTTTAAAAATGCATGATTCCATCTTCTTCTTTCTTTCATTGATAGCGTTCAAGAAGAAGAAAGATTCATAATGGGCCGTATCCTGCATTCAGTAGCGTTGTTTCCTGTTAAGATAATGGATATTTGCATTTGTTTAGGCACAAAGAGGTTAGAAGCAACGAGATCACAACTCTGTTGTTCTTTGTAAAGGTCTGTGAGGGGGAAAAACATCAATAAAAATTAAGCGTATATAAACAAATAAAACATTGGGTTAGGTACAGAGAAGCAGCCAGACGCAAGCAGCGTAAGGCAGCTCACTATGTCGTGGGAGCACAATTGTCACAAATAGTACCAAGGCATTCTAAAACATGCCCGTTGGAGCATCAGGTAAAGCACATTTTAGGGCCAAAACAGAAATTGTTCAACCATTTGATGTAGGTCTAAGGTGCAGGTTGTTTTTTTTTTAAAGCTGCAATGGAGATCAGTTAATGAACGAGTTCAGAGGAAGTCTGAAGAGGGAATTTAACCCTTTCCTCTGATTTTCTTGGAAACTAAGGTGCAGAAGCGAGTAAAGTCCTCACCTGTCTTTTCAAGCGCAAGGAGGAGGAACTGCAAAACTGTTTGACTCGTCCTGGATGTGGGTGAGGTGTAGTGTGGCTCTCTCAACGGTAAGAAAGCAGCAGCAGCAGCTCTTTTTTTACAAAAAAGCACGCTAAGCAGGATTGTGCAAATAAATACGGTAGGGCCGTGGTATCCGCGGGGGATCAGTTCCAAGCTCCCCTCCTGTGGATGCTGAAAATCGCAGAAAGAGCGAATGCTATATAGCAGCAATGGTGAACCTTTTTGAGCCCGAGTGCCCAAACTGAAAAAAACACACACAAAAAGCAGCCAGCGGGTGGCAGCGGAAGGGGGAATCCGCCTCCAGTCGGGCCCAACCCCCGCCAGCACCAGCTGCTCCGGATCCTGGCCTGCCACCTGTCAGGGCGCTAGCACCGCGGCTCCAGCCTCCTCCTCAGGTTTGGCTGCCGGGGGTAGAGATCCGGCGACTTATGGCTCGTGTGCCCGCAGAGAGGGCTCTGCATGCCAGCTGCGGCATGCATGCCATAGGTTTGCCATCGCTGCTATACAACGTGATCTCTGTCTCCCTCTAGTGGCCAGTCCTTGTAAATACACCGTGGAAATACATCGAAATACGTATTTCTGGGGTTTTTTATTAAATATTTTCAGGAAGAAGATAAGTGAATCTGCAGATGCTGACCCCACAGGTAAGGCATCCTACTGTAAAACCAAGTTGCAAAAAGGCTGCAAACAACATCTTAAAGCAATCCACGAACATTGCACAAAATGATCATGGCCAGCGACTATGTAGCATAGAGAGGGGAGTTATCTGTACCTTTTCTGACAATGGGCCCATTGTTCAGTGCTCACGTGGGTGTGTGGGTGTGTGTTCATGTGCACGCGCCTACACATGGCTCCTCAAAGGGGAAGCCTACTAGTTTTGCACAGAGACCAATTCCACAAATTGTAGGGATCTGGATGAAGAAGAAAAAGAACAGTAGTGTATTCCATGGGGATGTTATTTCTCTCACTAACCACCACGTTGTAAAAGGCGTTCTCCATCGCTTCCTTGTACAGACGTTCCTGGTGCTGATATTCCAGGCTGTTGCGACCCAGTTTCCTCAAATTTTTGTCTAGAGTTTTCAGAACAAGCTGCGACATATCCTGGCCCTTTTTGCGGGTCTGGGTTGCCAAAAATTTCTTGGTCTTGTCAATGGCGAGAAGGTCATGTATCACCTGCATTAAAATTATTTTAACAAGTAAGATGGTGGTAGGGGGAGGAAGCTTCTACTCACTAGATGTTTTAATCTACTGCTGTCATGATCCCTTCCAATTTGGAGTCGAAATTAAAAACACCTAGGAGGATCCAAGGTTTGCTATCCCAAGATAGATACAATCATAGTTCTGTAAATACACCCCCAACCTTGGGAATTTGACTATACCATATAAATTGCTAATCCAGAGGTAAACAAGCTGGTGCTGTCCAGATGTTTTGGGTGGTCAGCTGCAAATAGTCAGGGGTCATTAAGGCTCCCATTCAAAACATAATGGGCACTCGATGGATTACCACTGTCCCAAACACACTAGAGATTAAAAGCGCCTATGAGCCCAAAACACCTACCCACAGAGGAAGTCGCGAAATCAAGTACTAAAACAATTTGAAAAGCATTTAAGAAGGCCAAGTAGTAGAAACAAGGCAGGCAAAATGGCACCAACAACACTTTCTCTACACACCCAACAAGCCAAAGAGTGCGGCTGTTGTCTCCTCTACATAAAACTCAGCATCTGCCAGGTGAGAAAACCTCCTCTCTTTGCTTGACCGTAGAGCTAGTCCTGGGAGTGGCCAGCCTGGATGCTGGAGCAGATGCTGGCAGGATTCAGGAGAATCCTGGCTGAGAGGCGAATAGGCTGTTTAGCCAAGGGGTGCAGATTTGTGGGTTTTTTGGACTACAACTCCCAGGATGTCTCAGGAAGCACAGCGCACCTTCCGTGCTGTGCCACTAGGATGCCCGCTGATCTAGGGCAGTCCAGCCACTTCCTGCTAAGACCAAGAGGGGATGATTCCTTTAAACAATGAAGGAGGTGCAATTAAAAAAGAAGCATCTCCAAGAAAACCCATCGACACAGAATCATCCGTTTATAAACACTTGAACCCCCCCAAATTCAGACAATTTATTTATTTTATTTTATTTATACAGCACCCCATTAATGCAAAGCACTGTTCTGAGTGGTTTACATTTGACACTAATACAGAGGAATAGATGAAAAGCAGGAAGAATCCACTGATAACAGACAATACACTAGTTTTTGACGCGCATACCATTAATGTTTGATCAGGCATATCTGATTCCCCATCTGTCTCGGGGATTCTGGGAGTGGTAGTCCAAATCTACCAATCTGGACACCTCTAGTGTTCACACTGTTTTGCTACTAGCTGTTGCTCCCGCATGCAAAGCTGTCACCCCTGAAATAAAAATCTTAAAATGGCAGCCGTGTCTCCGGCTCAGCTACATCCATCTGCTGCTCTCTTGGCTGGGATCAAAATGCCCCCCACGGTCTAGGATGCCAGCCTCAGAAAGAAAAGCAGTTTCGCTGACTTCCCATTTGACGGCCAAACGCTGACGAACGCTGAACAGTTTGGCTGTAACAATTTACACGGTTTAATTTCAAGGGGAAACGGGAAAGAAAGAAAGAAAGAAAGAAAACACAAATTTCTTACCATGTTTCCCCGAAAATAAGACAGGGTCTTATATTAATTTTTGCTCGAAAAAAAGCATTAGGGCTTATTTTCAGGGGATGTTTTATTTTTTTCATGTACAACCATCTACATTTATTCAAATACAGTCATGTCATCTTCTGGTTGCTGCACAAGGGTGGAGGGCAGGGTTTCACTTAACTAGGGCTTATTTTTGGGGTAGGGCTTATATTACGAGCATCCTGAAAAATCATACTAGGGCTTATTTTCAGGTTAGGTCTTATTTTCAGGGAAACAGCCAGCCTCGGTCCTCTTAAGGACGGGCAAGTCAATTACGTACCAAAGCATCATGAGTGGTTACGGTTACTGATAAAAGAAACTTTACAGGATGCCAGGAGCTCCTTATTGGCAGAGTCTTCTAATACCCCCAAAATGCACTGTCCCAGAAAAAGAAACCAGAGCCTTTTAACTCTAAATAAACTTCCCCCCCCAACCACAAAAGCCAGCTGCCAGCACCCTTCAGCCCAATAATGGTTATGCAATTCGTTATTTACTCCACTCCAGATTGCCTACAAGCACGTTATTTCATTCTTACGTCATTAAGGATACTAGAAGTAGCCCAACACACTCTTTTCATACTGCTGGCTGAGATCAAAATGCCCCGTGTATTAGAGTGGTTAATTAACCTTTCGAAGGTTAATTCAGACGCTGAAAGAAAAGTATCTAAGAACTGCTGGATCGCTCAGTGGTTTAGGGGGTCTCTGGCTGTGGAGCCAGAGGTTGGGAGTTCAATTCCCCCGCTGTGCCTCCTTGTCAGGGGCTGGACTTGATGATCTGTAGGCTCCCTTCCAGCTCTGCCGTTCTCTGATTATCATTATCTTATTATTTGTAACTACGGTTTATTCCATCCTTGGGGTCAATGCGCCCTAAGCAATAGCCACTCCATCAAGATGCAGCAGAGAGAAGAGGCTAGGGAGCAGGGGCGACTCATCCATGTGCTGACAGGCCAACTGGCAGCTGATGACCAGGAGTCATCGTCTGTCACATTTGGGAGCCTCCACGACAGGCAAAGCCGAAGAGAGAACCCGAGCAGGACTGGCTGCGCAGACGGGTCCACGGCACGAAACCTGAAACTCACCGGCAACTCGGGGTGTTCGTCGTCGAAGTAGTGGCCATCCCAGATCTCGACGGCAATGCTAGCGTATGTCCCCTTCAGAAGCTGGAGCCTCTTGCTTTTCAACCCTTCCGCCATGACGTCTTTCACAGGATGGGCGACCACCCTCTGCAGAAATTCCTTCAAAAGACATGGTGTTGAAAATATCGTACGATTCTTTTTGCTACGCACGGCCAACCTACCTTTACCTTCAATGAACACAAAAGCAGGGTGTATGGCCCTCCTTCCTCCCCGGTTTATTCTCAAACAACCCTATGAGGCAGACCTCCTGGGAAGACCCCACCCCGCTGTGTAGTTTTGCTACTTCTAAGTGATACAGCGTTCCTGGAAACCTTACGGGCCATTGACACCTCTGTACATGTAGGTCTTGGCACTTGGTACTCCAAGAAGTTCCTTCACCAGATGGCAAGGAGTCAAAAAAGCTGACTTTTCCCAGCTCTGCATCTGTAGAGCTTCTTGACATTGCACTTTATTTGGGAACTGGTAGGGAAGAAGCAAATGGTGGCTGCTACTGTTCTATGACTGGGGATTTCAAAAGGAATGTTTTAACACATTAGCAATGCTCTAAAGTTACTTTTTAAAGGCTATTTCGGAAAGATCAGGTGCATCCCTTTGTCGTCCTATGTGATGCAAAATGAACAGGTGCCCGCGTTGAAACTAACCCGTTCTTTCCACGCTCTGGGTTGTCGTGAGGCTCAACTGAAGAGCTGGAAAGCCACATGACACCACCTCAAGATCACTATCAGGAAAGGGGCAACATACATTTAAGCGCTACATAAAATGGCACACAAGTAATTAACAGGGTGCAATGTGTCCACTTCACGGACGCAGAGACGCATGCTGGAAACGCACAGGCTAGTTCCCTGTGTGCTCGATCCTATCTGTCATAAAGGCAGGCATTTCTGTCCTGTAAAACAAAATATCTCTCTCTGGTTCCCTCTAAAATGTAATAATAAAAGGTCTAACATGAATCCAGGGACGTTTTAAGAAACAAATGAAAATAGCAGTATTGCAATCACAATAACCCGTTTGTGCCTCCGCCGGTGCCAGGAGGTCATGTATAAAAGGCGAGAGAGGAAAAACAAGCCAATCATGGGAAAGGAGCGTTCTACCCGTTGACATATGGATCGAGCAAATGCCAACTGCAGGATTACATCACGGAGAAAAGGACAAAAGAAAATAAAATTCGCTCTGCCAGCTCGATGAGGAATGCGGTGCCAAGAAAGGATGTCATACACACAAAAAGAAACACACACACACACAGGGGTAGCGACAGGGATGGGGCTCTGCTGCCAAACCCTATGGAACACATGGATTTTTAAAGCTGGGTACATTAGCACAAGTTCTGCAGGTATACGCAGATCACGTCAAGGGGACTGGATGATTCCAGAGTGCAAGAACTGACTGGACACGAGGGGCGTCCTGCCGCTGGCCTTAGGAGGCCTCCACCGCTGGTGGGCCTCGGAACTCCTCGTGCCTTTTCCATGTTTAAAAGGGGGCGCTGCATCTGGAAACAAACTTCCGGCCACTTTCGGTTTTGTCAGGAAGGGATGGGGCAACCTACAGTAGACCTTTTGTGTATGTGTGTGTGTGTGCAGGGGGAGGGGAGGGAATTGGGTCACAGACCTTCTTAATTCGGCTGGACCCCGAATGCCTTCTCAAGATGACCCCCTGAAAAGAGCTTGCCTGCTGTCTATGGAGAAAGGGTGGGTGTAGGAGGAGAGAGGGAAAGGAAGAATGAAGAGGTAGCCCCGCCCCGTTTGTATGTGGCCCCACCCATTGCTTGATTTAGCCCCACCCACTTCTAGGCATACAGGCCTTGACAGAAGACTGCCCGTCCCTGAACTGGTGTTTCAGCCCATGGCCAAAGCTTTGGGCGCCCAAAGCTTAATTCTCTATCTTCGTCATTCTTTTGCACCCTGCCGTCCGAGGGAAACTGCTCGGGCTAGGACTTTGGCAGACCCCCCGCCACAGAATTGCCAAGGTGACACAACTCCTAAGACACAGAGCCGTTGCCGTAAACCCAGTGAATCCGCCACCGCCACCGCCTGCTCGCCCACCCCATCCCGTGATGCCACATATTCGATCATCATTTCAAGATTTCTCATGGTATTCAGTACTTACAGCTGTTGGCGCCCCCTGAAACAAGGGGGCACTATGCACCCCACTTCTCACATAGTTTCTGTGGGGGGGAAAGAAAGAAGAATCAAAAGAAGGAAGAGATGGATCTAATATGTACTCTCGCTTTGCCCAGCTCCTTCTTTTGAGGTTTCACTATTAACACACCCTCCAAAATATTGTATACGCCAATCTGGAGTTTAATTAGATGGTAACCGTAGGGGCTTTTGTGCTTATGAGGTAATAAATACTCCTCAAGCTAATAAACTCCAAGGCAGTAGGAGTGGTTATTAATCTCCTGAATACATACATGCATATTTATATAAATATAAAAAAATCAAGTTAGCAGAAAGAGCCCTCCAAAGTTATTACTGTTATACCAGAATGTCTATTGATTAAATAACTCGGATAAAACATTAGAGGGTTTTATTGTATCCCCTAAGGCCAGCTGAATAGGAAGCCTGTAGACAGCCGAGTTTGGAGACGACAATTTAGAAGTTTAGACTCGGAGAACAGGGCAGTGTAGCGGTGAGAGCGCTGCAATGAGATTTTGGAAATCCTGGTTCGAATCCCCAGTGAGCCACGAAACCCGTTCAGTGACCTTGGGCCAGTCGCGCCCTCTTTCTCATCATGAGCTACCTCGCAAGGCTGTTGTGAAGATAAAAGTGGGGAAGAAGCAGCATGGTGGCTCGAGTGGTTAGCTGGCAGACACTGCAGGAAACTCAGCCTCTTCCTTGGACCAATCCTGTAAGATTTCCCGCCTTGGGCTTCAGAACAACCCCTATGGACCTTAAGCTCTGTCTTTCTTTCTTTCTTTCTTTCTTTCTTTCTTTCTTTCTTTCTTCCTTCCTTCCTTCCTTCCTTCCTTCCTTCCTTCCTTCCTTCCTTCCTTCCTTCCTTCCGTCCGTCCGTCCGTCCGTCATCTCTATGTCGTGCCTTTCCTCCACTTCCTCCTCACACAACCACCCAGCGAATTTCACAGCTACGTGGGGGGGGGGGGATTTGAACCCAGATCTCCTGTGAGTGCACCCCTCTCTCCTCTGCTGGCTATGGGATTTTGGGAACAGGCCCCTGGGGGGGGGGGGGGGAAACGCATTTCCCAGGCTCTGATGCAGCTTCATCAGCACTGGAGGATCACTGGCCCAAGTGGCTGCTCAGGTCACTTGAGTTGTTACGGCTTCCCCTTTACTGGAGTTCTCTTTACTCCGTGCAAATCCCTCCTTCTTTCCGCCCAGAGCACACACACCGATGCGGCCGGCGCGGGTGCTTGCCTCGGCAACTTTCAACGCCCTATCGTGGAGTGATAGAGCCGAGCCTGAGCCGAAACCCCGTCCCACCCCCCACCCCCCTCCCGCCTGGGCCACCTTAACTGTTGCGAAGGTTCTTTGCTTAGCGTAGCACACCGAGGATTTAGATGCAAACTCCTCCTGACTGTCAGGATTTATGTCACAAACAGCTGTGCCAGAAGTCACGGGAATCAAATGGCCGTTTGGGGAGCAGCCTAATCTATTAACTTCTCCTCGGGCAGAAGTTGGATTTCAGCAGGTTGGCAAACGACAGCACAGCTCAACCCCGGGGCTGGAGGCATCGTTCTCAAGCAACTGCGCTCCCAGGCAAAGCATCATCATGCCCAGACCAAGTTTTGCATTTCCAAGCCATATCTTGCATTGTGTGTGTGTGTGTGTGTGAACACCTATGCATGCTTTTGTCTAATATTCACATTTTTGTATGCAATTTTATCTAATGTAACTTTTTCTCTGCAAGTGTCGTTCCTAACAGAATGTATTTCCAATTGTCATATTCATTAACGTCTGATTTGTGTGTGTGTGTACATATTTACATTTGGCACAGTTTTTTTCCCTGTGTATTTTTTAAACTGGAGAACTCCACTGCAATATTTGAAGAGGTCCTCCCTCAAAGGATAACTGAGTTTTGATTTGGGAATTGGTCTTGAATGTGCAAAAATGAAGGGAACTTGCATGAAAAGGAGAGCTGAACTTATTTCTCCCGCATCCCTGTGAGTTGCTGACAGGTCAAAAGTTGTGCAGCAAAGGAAGTTATAATTTGAGAGGAGACAACTCAAGACCTAAGAGGAAAATAATCCGGATTTGTTATAGAACCGGGCGAGGGTGCTCAATGCATAACTCAATGGAGGGTCACAGCACCCACTCTGCATGCAAAATATTCTGGGTTCAACTCCGTGGCCTAAACCCTCTGGCCCAAAACAGAGCAGACCGATGGATTCAACTTCTCAATTCAACTTCTCTGTCAATCCCATTGATTCAATGGCTGAAATCCAGCAGTACATCTTGACAAGGGTAGGCCCATTGAATCAATGGAACTTACAATGGGGTTGACTCACCAAGTCCCCACTGATTCAGTGGGCCTTCTCCAGTGGTGACTTACTACTAGATTTCAGCTAATGGGTCTCATTTAGTTCGAACTGTGGTCAGATATAGGCTCTGACATCTCCGGGGATGACATACCTAGGGAAAAGAAAAATCAGTCTGTGCCAGATGAGAGATTAGAAGTCAACAATAATATTGCTTCATTCATTCATTCATCATGAAGAGCAACAGCGCTACATTTAGGTGTTTTAGCAACCCCGGATGGAACCTTGTTGGTGTTTGCCAAAGGTCTGGGCAATTTGCCAATAGTTAATTAACAAGATGCTAGGGAGCATCTTGGTTGTGCTATCAGGAAAATGACCAGACACAAAACCAAGACAGGCTTCAGCCCTTCATCAGTTATCTCCAATACGTTGTGCACCCCTTACCTGAGTAGGACTCTATCTGATGGTTTAAATCATGTTAGTTCAAGACATTTTAACAATGACAACTTGAACACCTGGTTTGTCTCCCCCCCCCCCAATACAAAAACATTACCTTGGGAAGGATTTTTGGGGTGAATGGTCATGTTTACCCATTTCTACTGTAAATATATAAAGTAACCTTGGCAGTAACAGAGTTTAGGGCCTGCATAGTACAGGAGGAGTAGAGTAAAATGACCTGAGTTCAAATCCTCACTTTGCCGTGAAGCAGAACGCGCCTGTCTCTGGGCCTTTCTCGCCTGGCCTACCTCATAGGCTTGTTGTGAGGATAAACTCGGGAAGAGGAGAACGGTGGAAACGATATAAATGGAATGTACACATAGCAAAATAAATGATAAAGATTAAGGCCACTTTTCTTACTTGATAACCACAAAGGAATAAGGAATGTTAACAAGTGACAGGTCTCCCTGTCAGAAAAACAATAGTTACCAACAAGTAACCATTTGTTAAAGCAACACATCCATTAACTTCTGACTGAGAGGAGAGAAGAATGGCTAGCTGGTCTGACGTGGAATAAGTCCACTTTGTCCATTCCAGGGTGCTGACAACACACAGAGTAAAACACCAGCCCGATGCACTGGTCGACCGTATCGCACGGACTCTCCATAAATGAATGCAGGAGGGTCCTGGGGGAGGTGGAAACTAATTTCCTTGGGGGAGTGCGAGTGGGCATGAATCCACCCCTCCGGTTTTGCGCCAGACGTTGCAGGAGCTACTCAAGGTGCTGGCTGCCGATCCGTTTCCAGGCACGATTCAAAGTGCTGGTTTTAAGCGATAAAGCCCTCAACGGCCTGGGTCCAGGCTCTCTCAAAGACCGCCTCTCCCTCTATGAGCCTGCCTGGGCTTTAAGATCATCATGAGAGGCCTTTTTCTGAATGAATGAATGCGGTCCTGAGAATAGCTTCAGCACCTTGGAGAAGAGTGTTAAGGTTCAGAGTAACACATGGAGTGGATTCCCTGCCCTTATGACACTGGAGCCACTACAGGAGGTCACAACGACTTGTGCCCTTTTAGCTTTTTGTAGAAATTCTAGCTGCTGCTTCTTTTGAAATCCAGAAGCTCGTAGTTCTCCTCAAAGTGAAAGTGTTCTGACGTCCCAATATTAAATCCCCTGGCAGGAGGTTATTCATTGAGTCTAACGCAGATGGCTTTACCCTGCGGTAAAATCAAACTTTGAGAAAAATAGCCGTGTCTCGGGGGAAATGTTTTTAGATTTTGGCGTACGTACTTCGGGATAACTCGCGTCATTACTTCATATTTGACATTTATTTCTTATCTAGTAAGAGGAGAATTACCAAATAAAATTGGCGTTTTTACTTGGTCTTTCTTCCTTTCCATGGGGCTCCACTAATATGGAAGATGACAGTCATCAAATTTATTCAAGTTTTCCTTGTCAACAATATCATTAACCAAATCCCTCAATTTCAAAGTTAATAAAGGCATCTGGGTTTCCTAGCACAGCAAGACCGGCTTGCATATTTAAACCGCATACATAGATGCATTTGCATTGGACCAAATTTACATATTAATGAAGGACTAATTGCTCTTTCTGCCAGTTTCATGCATATGAATTTACTACTTTTTGTATGATTTTTTTTTAAAAATGTTTGAAAAGATCCAGTTAAAAAGAAGGCAACAACTTTTTTTTTAAGCGACAGAAATATCAGGCAGAAAGATTCTCAAATTGTTTCAAAAGCTTTTAACTAATTCTTTAGTTTATTTTTTACCCACGTATCCACACATAATCCAAAAGCAGATGGATAAATGTGGCCTTTTCCTGCTCGGTATTTAACCTAACACGCCAATAAATTACAAAATCTTACCTTTTATTGATTCCATTTGTAATTACTTAAACTATTTCAGCATAGTCTCCCGCCACCAGAACGTTGCTCAAAATCGCTTGCATGGACCCTGGGAAGCTCTGAAAACAACCGGCCTTGGAGTTCGGCCACGGCTACCTGTTCTGACGGTCACCTGAGCAGGCCTTCAGCCGACTAGTCCCAGATTCAACCCTTGTGCCTGGTTTGCAGCTCCCTCAATCTCTGACTCTGGAGAAGCTCGAGACTCCAAAAGAGCTCCTTTAGACTTGGTCCCTCCTTTAGGCTTGGCCATCAAGTGGCTGAACGCGAACCAAACCTTTCCAAAGGGAGGGGCACTTGAGCTCACCTGTCAAAGAGCGGGAGAGCCGACCATCCCAGTTGTGACTGTGCATTCAGCTCCAAGGCCTGGCCAGCAGGTGGCGCTACTTTGCCGGGCCTCCGCCTACCGGGATCCGGGATGTAAACGGCATCCAGGCCGTACAGCTGGACTAGCAAAACCGTGCAGGCGTCAAGGCTGGGATGCAGAACCTACAAGAAGGCAGAGGAGGTTGGAGGCAGGCAGAAGGCCAAGGACCGGGAACAAAGGAAGAGCCCTTGGATATGGGCTGTTGGGAACCAACTGAAGGCCTAGTTCAGGATGCTAGGGAGGAAGCTGCGAGAAGTTTCAGAAGTTTTTAAAACTCTCTCTTTCCCCTTCTGTAAAAACATGAGAAAATATGTAACCCCCTCCTTCTTTCAAGGAGTGAAACGAGATACAAATAGCATTCATGGTTGGTTGGTTTTTTACTTCACAGAGTACGTAGTTCAGGCCTTGCACTGAAACCTGTCAACAAAGCAAGAACTAAATAAACAGCTAATTGTTGCTTCTCTACTTCTGGCAGACTATCTCCTTCACCCATTTTTTAAAATGTAGGTATGCCTTTATTTGAAAGTTTAAGAAAATGTGTGCAGGTCTGCATTTATTTGTCTATAAATACACCTTTTTTCTTTCCATATCTTAAAAAAAAACAACACCCTCTTGAGAATAACAACAATAGCAATAAAATCCACTTGCATACATTTTAAAATCCGTTGCAAAACTGCTCCACCCAGGGTATGTGTTGGTGACATCACAGGAGCTAGCCTATCAGTGATCCCCACAGCCAGTCCTAGTCTATCAGCGGCCCCCAGCTGAGGCTGGCCAATCAGCCCTCCACAGCTGGCATCAACATTTACAGGACCATTTTTTTCAGAACTGGCCCCTGGCGAGGAAGGGATGCCTTTGGGTTGAACAGGATGAGAATCTCCGCCCCACCTCCTCAACAGAGTGGTCGGCTGCCTGAGGAGGAGGGGAGGGGATGGCCGGAGTTCCTGGCTGGATTGAAGTGCCACCAGAGAGAAAGGTCTCCAGCAAAGAAGGGCGAGTGGCCCAGCCCGCTGGGAGGGCAGGAGATGGGCCAGTGCAGTACCTGTGGTGCCACGCTTCGTGCTTCATACGAAGCTGTACAAAACATGAAGCGCCCATCTCTCTCTTTATTCTAATGCTGAGACCTGTCTTTGGTTGCCGAAGAAGGCTTCTAAGAGGGAACATCAATTTCAAACCATCACAAAGAACAGCAACAACAGCTCACCCCCAAATTTTCTCAGTCACAGGGAAATTATAACGCATGCAAAGATGGACACGGGAGTCACCCATGCGCAGGTCTTCTGTTAGAAACTACAGCCAGGTTATAGTGTCTGTTTGATTCTCAGTTTTAATTTTTACCTTTTGAGGAGAACTGAGGAGAGCCTTGGCTGACAACAGGGCTCTTGGGGGCACTGAAATGCACACAGAGATACTTCTGAGCATCAGTCTTGAGCTTCAATCTGCTACAGGCAACTGCTGAACTGTCTTGACTTCCCTTCATCGTGGGAAGCAGTTCCTCAGCAGTTAATGTTTCTGCGCACAACAGATGTTCAGATGTTTCGAGAGTATCGTAAATAGTAGAAACTGTGCAATGCGTTTTAGAAAGCTGGTCTCGTAACTGCTTATTTTGCAAAAGGATTTTTTTTTTTAAAGAAGGGAGGGTTGGTCTTGTGAGAAAATTTCTGGAGGGATGTGCAGCCAAGTTCCTTTGCCATGTGTTCACATGAAATGCCAGGGTCTGAAGCGAGGGAGCGAACAGCTTATCCAGTGGGCCGGGCTGATGAATGGGGGAAACCATGGGCTCCTCGCTCCTTATGGGGTGCGATGAATGAAACAACGGCACCAAGCAGAAAGTAAACAAGCAAAGACCAGGATTTGGCCTGACCTGGTTCCTGGGGGGATCTCACTTTGAGAAGGCACGGGACCCTGTAAAAAGCCCAACACAGTAGGGGATTCTGAAGACCCTCACTGAGTTACCTGGTCTTGAGGACGTTTTGCCTGGAGCCCCTGAAAATCTACCACATGCAGCCTTGATCCTGACTCCCTTCTTCATCTCGTGGCCCCCAGCAGCCCCAGACACGAGAACCACAGGGGTCTGCACGGTGAGGGCCTAGCCACCTGGATGTTCCCCTCTTAGCTCTCTGTCAGATACATTTGATGGCATCCTTGCTGCAGTTCACCGGCGATTAAAGCCAACAGTATGGCTTGCATTCATTCATCCTTCGGTCCCACCCTTGGAGACCCCATGGCACCACCAAGATCTGCTTCCTTCTCCACTAACTAGTTAGCCATTTCTCACGCTCGGCCAGTTGCCCTCCCACTCTGGCAGGCCAGACGACGGCACAGGGCAGAGGTCGGTCCCTCCTCACCCGACCGTGCACTTGTTTTGGGGCAGGTCCCGCCAAGGCCAGGAGGCAGCTCAGCTCTACAGCAGCCCTACCGCAGACGGGTCCGTCCACCTCGGCGATCGCTGCAGGCTTGAAAAATCAAGTTGCTGCATCAGGAATTTTTCCTCTCCTCCCCAGCGTGGAGCGAGCTCCGGCAACGGCGTCCCGGCAGCCCCCTTCAAGACTCTGGCTAAGGCGTTCACATAACGCCCGTCCGCTAGGGAAAGGGACGAAACAACAACAGTCAGTGACGTTCAGTCTCTTTGCTGCCGCACCCCATACACACAGAGATACCTTTACGTATATTTATTTAGCTTTCAATATTGAGTTTTTAATTATGTAAGTTGCCTTGGGTCCTTTTTTTTTAAGGAGAAAGGTAGGGTAAAAATATTTGAAATAAATAATATACAAATACACGTATGTTTCTATTTAATGGCCTGCCAAAGATAGAAAGAGCCACCTTCCCCAATCTAGGGCTGTCCAGATGGATGGACTACAGTTCCCACCCTATCTGGCTGGGGATGATGGGAGTGGGTCCAAAACGGCCACAGGGGGAGGGCTGGCAAAGGCTAGGCTGCGAGGAATGGCGGAGCTCGTCTTTTCTTTGACTCCTCTTGTTCGGAGGGGTAGGGGTGAAAAGCCGTCCCTTTAATTCGGATCTGTGATGAAATCACATAAAACAAAGAGAGAGAAGCCATCCCTCCCTTTACTTCTTATATTCTAGTTTCTGCTGTTTTTTTTTTAACTTCTCTATATTTCCCTTCTTCTCAGAGGCTTTCAGTCTTTTTTTTTTTTTCTCCTTTTAGAAAAGGGTAGCTAAGCAGTTTAATAAATTATAATACATTAACGAACAGCTGGCTGGATAGCTTAGTAGTGCAGATCTCTGGCTGAGGAGCCAAAAGTTGAGAGTTCAATTCCCCGCTGAGCCTCCTGCAAGGAGAGCCAGCCTGTGTAGCCTTGGGCAAGCTGTGCAGAGCCAGCCTGGGTGGCCCTGGGCAAGCTGCACAGTCCCAGGGTGACCCCGGAAGAAGGGAATGAGAAACCGTTTCTGTATATTCTCTACCTAGGAAACCCTGGAAAAGGGTCGCCATTAAGTCAGGACTGACTCGACAGCACATGGTTATTATTCTTAATTAACAGCAACAACATCTTATTGAAGGGATTTATATGATTTACTGGTAACATCTGTCCCCCCCCCCCCCCGCATTTCTTGCGTGGAACCTAAAGCAACATCTATGCATGCGTAAGATTCCTGTATCATCTCCCATTCTAGTACCGATCGAACCCGTCTCTGGTTAGCTTCCCACACTTGCTTCCACTGCCTGCCTTCAAAACGTAGACGCGCCATGCCTTTGTGTACTTTAGAAAAACACCATGCACATACGGGCCTCTGGTCCTACCTTTCAGCCCAAACGCTTGTCTGATTCGGACGCGGACGCCGACTTCCTGTCGATAGCGGACGGCACGGTGTATTTCGATGCTCTTTAAAAGAGGCTGGGGCGACGTGGGGTCCTTCTCATTTAACTTGGCTACACACCAAGCTTCCAGCTGCTCGGGTGGAACTGCAGGAAACCAAGAGGTGAGAACCACATGAGACAGGATCAGGAGACAAGCCCCCTTTAGGGATGCTTAAAATAACCCCCAGGGGCAAACGGACAGTGGCTGGAACTCTATGAGTCCGTCACGCTGGCGTGAAGGCCAAGGAATGGAGTGCCAAAATGTCACTAGTCAACAAGGTGACCCTGGTAGCCCTCGTCTTGTGTGAGATGGGGCATGACCAGGGGTCTAAGGGGTGGCACTTTCTACCCAGGAAGCCCGGGGAGGGTCACCATAAGTCAAAACTGAAGTGGTGGTGCATAACTATGATTATTATTCCAAAATGGCAGGCACAGTCAATCAGAATTATAAAAACATTGAATAGCATTCAAGTTTAAACCAAAATCCTAAGTATCTGTTAAATATTGGCGCAGTATGTATGCTATTCCTAATACTGCTGTTCTTTGTAGTTCTGTTGGTGTTATTTCTGAGATCGGCAATTGTTTATAATGCTGTGTGAAGTTTTTTGATATTGTTCCCAAAGCCCCGATGACAACGGGGACCATTGAAGTGCGTTTCATCCACAAGCGTGATGTTTTGACTGCCAGGTCTCTGTATTTTGTTAATTTTTCCAGTTCTTTATTTTCAAATCTGGCATCCCCTGGAATTGCAATGTCAATGATCCAGACTTTTCTTCATTCTATTATTACTATGTCTGGTGTGTCATGTTCAAGGTGTTTATCAGTTTGGATCCGGATATCCCACAAGATCTTGACTTCCTCATTTTCTGACGCCTTTTCTACCTCATGATTACTATTACTATTAATATTACTGTTGTTGTTGTTGTTGTTGTTATTATATATTTCACATTTTCTGGGCTCTGCTTTGTGATTGGTCACTGGAAGGTAAAGAGAGGCCTCATTTGCAAGTCTGATTGCTGAGACATGTATCTCTAAGGACGTCCCTCTGCAAGAGGAAAAACAAGCTGATTGTTGAGAGCACACCTTCTTATCAAAGTCTAGCCTGCAATTAAGCCTAATTCCATGTAATGGGAGCCACTGCTCTGCCTTCCGCTGTTTATATTCTTATTATGTAGAGAAAGAATTAGAGGCTTAAATAATTCAGATGCAGGAGCAATCAAAAGTGACAAAGGAACCGCCAATCTTATACCTCTGTTTTGCTGTTTCTCCGTTAACTGCACTACCATGTCCAGGACAAGTTCTGGAAAACGGTGGTCCTTCTGAAAGGTGGAAATGATCCCCAGTTCTGAATTATTGGGTTTGGCCCTGTCCGTGAAATAGTACCCTTTCCAATAGCTCGGGGGAGGCACCAGCATCTACAGAGAGAAAAACAGAAGAGCCCAGAGCACTCAGCCGATAGATCATTCTGATTGAAAACACTTGGGCATGGCTAAATAAAGATAGAGAGCAGTCATCCAGTTAATATAATTAGAAGGATAATTAGAGTAATTTAAGAGTCCCTTCCCCAGCAAAATCACAAACAAAATAAAGACAGTGCTGATAACACAAGCTTTGCCTTTATATTATCAAATGGATGGGGAGAAATGGATTTCCTGCAAACAGTTTATCTTCGCGAGGTGTCCTCGAGGACACAAAGTGTTGCGGTAGGGGGCCTGGTCTGGAATGGGCCATTCAGACCCATTTGATTTACAAAAGAACTGTTCCCGGCAGAATTGGAAAACCACTAGGGCAGATCTGCTGGACTGGATCAACATAGCTGCCTCCATTTTTGGCCTCCATTGAGGGTTTCAGCTACAAGAGACCATCACAATGGGTTTCCCTTTAACACGTCCCACAGTAAAGCAAAAACAAAGCAAAGTGTGCAGCTAATATACCACACCACCACAGCGCTCAAAGCTCTCTCTGGATGGTTTACGATTTAATTGCAGGCTACACGTTGCCCCCACCTACCCACCCAGCCAACTGGGTACTTGATTTACCAACCTCAGAAGAAGGGAAGGCTGAGTCAACCTCGAGCCAGCTACTTGAGCCCGTTGGGATCAAACTCAGGTCGTGAGCAGAGTTTTCACTGCAGTACTGCAATTTAACCACTGCGCCACGAGGAGCCAAATGTAACCTTGTCCCTCACACATTTTGTGCCTGTATTTCTCTGGGACCGATTTGTTTCTCCATGGCGGTGTGGTCAACCATTTTGGGACTCATGCCGAGGAGAAGCAGGCACAAACTTTCCTTGCTAACACCATGGATGACAGTAAAAACAACATCGATGTTCAACACGGCAACATTTTGTTGCAGCTCCTGCTCACGAACGAACAGACTTGCCTGTGTATGGGGTAGGAGTCGGACCAGCAGAGTACAACAAGGGACGGTCGCGGGCTGCTCCAGTGAAGACAGGGCGAGAGACGATGGTCCATCAGCCAGCAAACCGGCCCTCAGTTTTAGCTGGAACCCTCCCACGTTGAGTTCACCTTGAGCGTTAAAGGCCTGCATGACGCAGCTTCCTAACAGTCATCACCAAAAGAGAATTTATTACTTGCTTCTTCTTAATATCTGAAGAGGTTCCCTGTCCCTGAAATCAATGGGTCTGGTTAGAGAAGGGAAGGTACGCTGAAGGTTTTTAAACAGCCTGGCCTTTTGTGGGCCCTCCGTCTTCCTTCCTTCCTTCCTTCCATCGGAGGGGGGCAGCCCTGCTGCTGTGTTCCAGACGGATGGTTTCAATTATTTCTTTCACACAACAGCCTTGAGGGAGGGGGAAAAAAATGCTTCTCTTCTTGATCGGTAAACTGGATGATGATGACTCCCCTAGATCGCGAATTCCCTAGCCAAGCGCCTTGTTTATGTGTCTGAGTGAAAACTGCATTTGCCATCTGCCAGCCCAAATTGCCTGCAATGATCCCAACTACTTCAGCATCCAACAGCCAAGTAAAATGTAGGACCACAGAATCTGCATCGTTCCCTCCCATCGACCCCTTTCAAAGTCAACGCTCTGCCTCTGAATTCTGCTGCCTAGGAGGATCGCTCTACAGGCAAGCAGCAAGACGTTGGTGCAGCTGTTAGCCCTGCAGACATTTGGGCCTACAAGGCCTATCATTCCCAGCCAGAATGGCCAATAGTACAGTACTATGGGAGCCATAGTACAAAGAAATCTGCAGACAGAGGAGACAAAGGTTCCCCATCCTGCTCAAAACCAGTCCTGGGTGTGATACTTTCCCAGACCCGAGGCTGTCATAATTCACAAGCAGAGGCCTAAAAAATGTTCCAGGGGGCAGGGATTGGTCAAAGGGAGCAGCTCGTCCCCTTGAGTACTTCCATCCAGCTCCAATGAAAAAAAGGGAACGGGAAGCCATATCCATCGGAAAGCCTCCGAAAGACAATCAGACAAGCAAGTGATATGACTCCCCGGTCCTCGGAAAAGCCAATGGGCTCAGGAAGCTCAGAGTTTTTTTGGAGAGAGACGTTCTTGCTTTTTCCAACTACTGCTCTGAAAACCCGACAGAAGAAATGGCTTTATTGGTAAGTCTGAGATCTCAGATACGAAGGTCCTCCAGAATCATGTCTACGGAACATTAACATGATTTCAGCGAGAATTATGCATTTGCTGTTGTGTACAGTTTGGTCCTCGGACTGCCTGTGCTTTGTTATGGACTGCTTGTACTTTGTTACGGACTTTGTGCTTTGTGATTCCTCCAGGGCCTCGGGCTGGCGCTTTGCTTCTGCCTCGCCTCCTAATCCGACACAAGGGAGCTCTGAAAGGAAGTGGCTTGGTGACAACCTTCTACCAAACACCATACGAATCCAGGACGGAACGCAAAGAAAACATGGCGATGCCGGGGGAGAAAGGAAGACAAAGAGGTTAGAAACATCCCGTTACCTAGCAGAACGAGGTCGTCGGAATCAGCATCAATTGTATGCACGTGAAAGACAAGCCGAGCGTTGCTGTTCATCCCGGCTGGAACGCCTTCGTTGATTGCAGCTCGATACCGGAATTCGGGATTTCGAGCTGGACTCTCGAGAACAGGGAAGGCTACGATAGGTGGCAAATGGCTTAAGCCAGAATCCTTGAACTGCCCTGTTACCTGACAGAGGAGAACAAATTATGCATGGATTCTGCCCCAGACGGAGACACAAACTCACAGGAGTTTGTGCAAAGCCACAAACTCATAACTTCCCTAGTACTGAGTTCTCAGGTCAAACTGCAATATTAAGCCGCTCCTCCTAACTCTCTGTGTTTGCTGGGAATTTGTCCTGTTAATTCAGACAATAAGGAGATCCAGACATTTCTCTTTATCCCACCGCAGTCTGTGAAGTCTCATTATAGGTCTGTTCCTTATCAGCACTTTGCTTTCCAACAGATCAGCATTTTCTGCTTGTATCCCTCAGAGCTGCAGTGGCCACCAGAAGTACACACTGCCTTGATTGGTCACAAAAGAAGACACACTCCTTAAATATTTCATTTACCTTGAAAGTCCTATTAGGGTCAGTCTCTCTCTCTCTCTCTTGCTCCCTCTAGTGGCCAGTATTGGTAGTTACATCATGGAAATACATGTTTCTAGCTTTTTTTAGCGTTTGACTGTGTGGACCACAGCAAACTATGGCAAATCCTTAAAGAAATGGGAGTGCCTGACCACCTTATCTATCTCCTGAGAAATCTATATGTGGGACAGGAAGCAACAGTTAGAACTGGATATGGAACAACTGATTGGTTCAAAATTGGGAAAGGAGTACAACAAGGCTGTATATTGTCTCCCTGCTTATATGCAGAATACATCATGCGAAAGGCAGGACTGGATGAATCCCAAGACGGAATTAAGATTGCCGGAAGAAATATCAATAACCTCAGATATGCAGACGATACCACTCTGATGGCAGAAAGTGAGGAGGAATTAAAGAACCTCTTAATGAGGGTGAAAGAGGAGAGCGCGAAAAATGGTCTGAAGCTCAACATCAAAAAAACTAAGATCATGGCCACTGGTCCCATCACCTCCTGGCAAATAGAAGGGGAAGATATGGAGGCAGTGACATTTTACTTTCTTGGGCTCCATGATCACTGCAGAAGGTGATTTCGTGCAGCCACGAAATTAAAAGACCCCTGCTTCTTGGGAGGAAAGCAATGACAAACCATCAGGGAAGGTCAGTAAATTATCTCAGGCCTGCCTGGCGGTGATGCCCACCGGTGCTCATCAAAAGTCCCTCCCTCCAAGTTACACCCACAAGAGGAACCAAACAATGCACCCTGCTGGGTTGATCCATATTAACAAACTGGGCCTGGTGGTTTTCATAACCTTTTGTAAGGCCAATGGATCCTAAATGCCGATTCAAGACAAAGCCACCCCAACAGAGGCTGGATGGATAACTGAGAGGAGTGACTGCTAACAACCTGTTATTTGGGGGATGATCTGGTTTCCTGCCAGCTATGCTGAGGATTCCAGCTAAGCTCAGAGAGAACAGGGAAGCCCGAAGGGGGTGGCAGAGGGAATCAACACTTTTGCGAATGAAAACATCCTGACCTCTCCAAAACCCTAACTCCGCTACGCCATCGCTGCTCGGGAGATACACACAGTCTGGAATGCTAATTGGAAGCGGAAAACCACAAAAGTCTCCTGGAGCTTACCTTGGCAATCGTGGCATTATCGGGTATATAATGCAGGGCGTCAATATAGAGATCAAAGGGCTGGTCTGTCCTTGGAGGACCTGGCGATGCAACACTAGGGTCGTGTGGGACCCACGGAGGATAGAGGAAGGGGGATCCTTGAACCCTGGTCAATACGAACAAGGACAGGAGATAAAACTGCAGCGAATTACCCGTTTTAAATAAGTAGAGGCACAGACAGCTAGCAGCCCAATCTCCCACAGGGGCAGAGACCAGAGGCTTCCCTGCTGACACCTACTCCGGCCCCATTTATGTTTATTTCTTCCTAGAATATATTGAGCAGCTAGATGGGGGCACCATCTGTATGTTCCACAATGCAGCTGCAGAGAGAAAGATGTTCCAAGATGGTAGCACATGCTTCCCCTCCTAACTCCCAAAATCCCAGCCCGGCTCCGCATGCTTAGGACAACAGTGCTCACGGTCAGGAGCTCTCACCTCTGCCCGCCAGTTTGGTGTAGTGGCGAGAGTACCGACCTTGGACTTCCAGCCCTCACTGAGCCGTGGAACTCACTGGGTGGCCTTTCGGCCAGTCAGGCTCTCTCAGCCTAACCCCACCTCACAGGGCGGTTGTGAAGAGGAAGAAGGAGAAGCCAGATCTGCTACCTTGCGCTCATGGGATAGAAATGCCACAAATAGGGTATGAGTGGGAGGAAGCTTCTACTCTGACTGTCAGGAGCTCTGCAAAGATTTCTGGAGATCCTTTCCATGGAGATCAAGAAGCAGGTTGATCTGAGGCTGTCTGATCCCATCAACCCTCACTGACAGAGCTGGGATCCGTTGGTTGGAATCCTGTTGTGCAGCTACGTAAACAGCGTAACTCTTAGACAGAAATTGCTGTAAGTTCAGAAATCTCTGTACACATTATCCATCTAATGCTCACAGACGCCAGACTGACACGGAGAAAAATGGGAGAGAGAAAAAATCTCCTACAGCTGCCGATGTAACATTCAAAACTCACAAGCTGCATGGTTTCCCCATATGCTACGTAAAAACATGGCTTGGTTTCTGCTCAGAAACTGCCATGTTTTAGAGAATAAACTGATTCCCCCCCTCCCAGTCTTTTACTTGCTTAATGTTTTCATTTATATACATACCACCACCACCCACTTTCAGAGCAGGCCCATCTGCCAGCCGCGATGTAAATGTGAAACAATTTACAGTAAAAAAAAAAAAAATCATCATAGGTTTTACATGCGGTATCGATTTTGGCGTTAATTTCCAAACCCATGAAAGCGGGGGATTATAAATCTGCCAATAAACTGGCCCAATGAAAGGTATAAATGACAAGAAAGAAATTGGTCACGGGAGAGCTGCGTGTGTTGGCAGTGTGCTATTTAGCTAGTTAGAGGAGAAATATATCAAGAGAGGCTCCATAAATTCTAAAACGAGCCATAAATATAACAATATATGGCAATTGGTGTTTTCCATGGGGGGGGGGGGGAGAAAACACAGATCTTCAGCGGCAGATAAGCCATAAGGTTTGAGTTCTGTTATCTGCTTTAAAGTGGAGTATAAGGCCGTCCTGCTTTGTATATCCCAAACTAACTTGTTATACTGTTTCCACATCATCAAATGGTGCTGTGGTAAAGGGACTATATCGTTTTTCTTCAGGATGTTGTATTTTAATGCTTTGATTTGATCAGATGAGCTGGGGTGAGGGTGGTTTGGTCGTGCTTCAACCAACTGTAAGACCCGTTTGACCAGAGACGAACGGTAAGAAACGAATCAAGGAAAGTTGATAGGACACTTCCTTGGACCCCCTTGAAACAATTTTATAAGATTTTCTCTTCCCCGCCCCCTGCTACGTACTTTCAACTTCTTCCCAATGTTTTCGTTGCTGCTACTGGGAGGCAGCAGGAAAAGAGGAAGACCAAACATGAGATGGCCTGACTCCCTAAAGGAACCATGGGCTTGAATTTGCAAGAGCTGAGCAGGGGGGCTGAGGACAGGATATGGTGGAGATCGCTCACACACAGGGCCGCCCTACATCAGAGGCGACTTGGCGGCACATAACAACAACATTTACAAAAATTATTAGGAGAAGGCAGGGAGAGCAAAGCCCCAGCAGTAGTAGCGAAGAAACAAATAGGTTAATATCTGAAGCACAGGACTTCCTATTATTTCAATGTTTACCTTTCGTTCCTCTCTGGGCTGCTTGCCAGGTTTGGCCTTTGCCTGACAATGTCATACACTGTCAGCTGGAGAGTTGAATGACCCTCGGCAGAATCTGAAAATGGATGGGATTTACTGCAGTGTATTTGTACTTTCTAGTCTGCTTAAACACACACACACGCACACGCTGTAGACTTCAGAGAGAGAAGAATTATCCTCAGAAGGTCAAGCCCGGCTCCGCCACAGTATCGCTCAGGCATATTTCAGCCGCCGGCAGCGGCAAAATATCAATTAAGAAAATTAAACGAAAGCTCCCTCTCCGATAAGTGAGAAATTGGCTCCCCCCCCCCCCGAGACAGGACTCCCGTTGGCGGCTGCCTCAAAGAGATTCTCGCTGGGGAGCTGGCGAAAGATCCCAAAGGGCCATTTACGGGCTGAAATTTCAGGGCCAAAGTGTGTGGCCGTCATAGAGATCATTACAAAGCCCCGTCAAGTTTTCCAGTCATGATGGTCTGAGGCCAAGACCCGGCCTAAGTGAGCTTCTCTGGGGTTCATCTGGGGCCGGGCCGGCCGTTGGTTAAGAGGGGGGCAGCGGCCTTGAGTGGCAGACAGCCCTGGAAAGGGGCCGGAGGGCAGAGCTGTCAGGGCTGCTTCGCACCCCCCTTTCACCAGCCTCGTGAAAGACTAGTGAAAGCTCTTTCCCCTCACCGAGGTCAAAACAAGACTAAATTGCCCGTCTAGGGTGACCCCCGATGCAGGCAGTGCCACCTGAGCCTTGGCCTCAAGGCCACGACACGGGAGAGAGGAACAGGACGCTCCCTTCGTGAAAGGCCGCGGGAATATCCTGCCCGAAATCATACCCGTGACCTGACGGGGGCTGATCCCTCCAGACCCTAAGAGGGGTGAGGAGCGTTCTTGGCCCAAGGGTCAAAGTGACACCAGGCTGGGATGCCAGGGCCCCTCAGGCAAGGTGGGTAGAGCTCCCGCTGGCACGAGGCGCCTCCTACTCCATTTCCACCTTGCCAAAAGGGAGTCAAGGACAGGCCTGGACTCAGAAGTCAAGCCACCCCTTCCTTCTGCTTCGCTCTCAGGCTTTTATTGGCTTCCACAGCCCCTCCCCTTTTAGCCTGGACCAATCACGGTGTAGAGGTGGAGCCACAACTAACGGGTAGTCCCTTAATCCCGTCCATGGTCACTGCGGGAAATCCAAGGGGCCGCCGCTGTTCCTTATAAGGAGTGAAAAAGAGAAGGGGGCACCCACAAAATCCACGAGTCCCACGTTTGGTGGTCGGAGGTTCCCGCCTGCAACTCTTGACCCGAACACGCTGACTTTCCCTCGTTACCTTCGGGAGGCCGTCCGAAAGGATGCTCCACCACCGTCTCCGGTACTTCCCCAGGGTTCAGGGGCAGAAGGGTGGAGAATTCTCGAGGAACCCAGACCACTCCCAAATCTGTCACTTCCTGCACAAAGGCGTCCAGTTTTTGCCACCCGACCGTCAGTGGACCTGAAAAACAGAGGAGGTGGAAAGATGTAGGTTCAAGCCAACCACGGAATCCCAGGGGCATGACCTCCTAACGTGCCACGGGTGAGCCCCGTGTGGGGTAGTGTGTCCGGACGGTCAGGGTGGGAACTTGGGTGATTCGGGTTCGAGTCCCCACTGACCCATGGGAACCTAAATGAATGGCCTTAGGCCAGTCTCTCAGTCTAATCTCCCTCGCAGGGCGGTTGTGAAGATAAAGTAGCAAAGAGAGGAAAAGCCACATAATGAGATTTCAGCCCTGTAGTGTAGACACGCCATGGGTCCCCGTCCGTCCGGACCCAAAGCATGTCCGCGCTAAACCCTCAGTTCTAAGTCCGGTATCGTTGGTGCTAAGTAAAAATAAGTGGAAGGACCCCCGATGTGACACATGCCCCCCAAACGCTTCCAGCTGACCCTGCAACAGGGACCCGTCAGGAGGAGGGAACTGAAATAGCAACTTATCCAGAGCTGGGAAAATTTTGCTTTTGTGCAAACTACAATTCCCAGAACCTCCCAGACAGCCATGGGGTTCGTAGTCCCAAAAAAAGTACTTCCACTTCCTGGTTTTAATCTATCCCAGGAGCAGCCCCTGATCCTCACCAGACGGAACATACCTTTTCCCTCAGGGTTGCGTGTGACTTTCAGCAAAAAGTAAGGTTTCGAGTCCGGCACATCGAGGAACGCCGTCAAATCCACAGAGTCAAATACAAACGGTTCTTCAGGATAGCGACAAGGGTAACGGCAACCAAAAGCAATGTGCAACTGTGTTAGTTGTGTTTCAGAAACAATTTAATGAAACCTATGCCCTGTTAGCACAATTTGTCCTGCCTAATCTTGCAAACTGGGTAATTACTTTTAAAATGAAATACAGGAGGATCCCCGTATCCACGGGATCAATATCCACGGCTTCACTTATCCACGGTGTGAAAATATTAACAATACTAAAAGAAGAAAAAAACTAGAAATACATATTTCCACAGTGTAGTTACCATAACTGGCCAGTAGAAGGAGCCAAACACCATGCTATGTACTGTAGGGTTTGCTATAATCTGCAGTTTTCTGCATCCGCGACAGTTTTAGAATCAATCCCCTGTGGATACAGGTTCCTCCTGTACAAAAAACCTGCATCCCCATCCTTGCTTGGTCAACAGAGCAGAGCCTTCTTTGAGAATATAGCCCCTTTCGTCAGCTGCATCCTCATCCTCCTGAGCTGAGCACATCCCACCAGCTAAAAGTGCCAGCACTGAAACGTTTGCAATCCCTCAGCGGGACTTGGGAGGAAGAAGAAAAAGCTGGGGTGGGTGGGGTGGTGGAGGAGATGTTTTATGTACTGCCTCCTTGTATAACAGCAGTACCCACTATTGATTTGCAGTATTCTTACAATAAATAGCTTTGGAGCTTTAATTAAACCTCTCAATTTGTTCCCAGCCATTTGTCAATCTCAGCAGCAGCTTATTGTGCTGCACAGTATATTATAAAAGCAGGGAGAAATTAGCTCATAATTTATTTAGTGGACTGATTTTTCTGGGGGTAATTTATTTACTCGTGGGAGGTGGAACTACAGGCAAGAAAGAACACAGGACTCACACAAGGAACAGCAGGCCAGGATGTCTACCTCAGCCTCCATCATCCTCCCTCTGGATGTTGTGGACTTCAGTTCCCATCAGCCCTGAGCCAGCATGGCCAAAGGGGGAAAATTCTGGGAGCTGTAGTTCAATCCACCTGGGAGGCACCAGCCAAGGAAAGAAGTGGTGTCCACGGCGCATGCAGCTGCCCCAGAGTGGGCTGCATACAAACAGGATCCTCCCAGCACCCCCTATAGGTACACCCCATATGCTACAACAGCCATCATTGTAAAAACTGCTGAGAGCTCCTTCAGCCAGCCATCGTATTTGTCCAGGTCAGACTACCCTACAAACCATGGTTTGTGTTAACTATGGCTTGACGTGATGCTGGACTTGACCAAGTATAATGGTCTGTCCTTGGGGGGGGGGGAAGCAGAATAAGAAACCACGGTTTGTAAACCATGATTTGATATGGTGTTTGAGTTGACAAACCGTGGTTATAGGTGTCACTTCACGTCTAGAAGAGAGGCGCTCTTGGGGAGAACCTAGAAAGGTGGGTGTTTACTCCGTTGAAACACAAAAGCTGATCATCCGCTTTAAACCAAGACTGGTAGCATTACAGACTTGGAAACTCACATTGTGGTTTGAATCGTCCACTGCAGCTCGCATGAAACACCATTGGGTGCAACGTATGAATTGAGCCAGTTTGTCATTTTATAAATAATAGGCCTCGGCAAAGTCAGAAGGTCAGTAAAGAACCAGTTTGTTCCATTACCAAAAGGAAATTCTTCCTTATGCAGGTGAGCTCTTTGCTCCCAGGTTTTCTGCCGGAGAGAGGAACTGAATGAACTTGTCTTAGAGCACAATTTTTCAGGGCCACAACACACCCCAATGGTCAACTTCACAGGAGAAGGGTCAACATTTTGTAAGAATGCGTCCTTAGAAAAAGGAGAAGAAATAAAAAACAAAACAAAAAGAGGAGACATTCCTTCTGAATTAAGGTGAACGTGAGTCACTGTGCAGATCCATTTAATTAAGCATGAAAAAGGTTCTACCTGTAGTTGTATTACTAAAAGGGCAAAAGTCTACATTTCATCCTGCGAGAATGTAAAACACAGCTACTGAATGAAACAGAAGATATAGCTGTCCATAGGGATATAAGAATTGGACAGATAAAAATGTGGCCTTCAAATTATGTTTTGGGGATCCGTGGAAAAGACAATAATGTTGGGAAAACGTGGGAGGCAGCAGGAAAAGAGGAAGGAAATATGAGGTGGATTGACTAAATAAAGGAAGCCACAACCTTGAGTTTGGAAGAGTTTAACAGAGCTTTTAATGACAGGATTTCTGGAAGTCACTCATCTATAAGGTTGCCCTAAAATTAGAAGGTTCCTGGTGGCCCATAACAATAGCAACCCCATGTAATCTAGAAGCAACCAAGTTGCTTCTACTCCTAAAGGCAGAGTAAAGGCTGAAAGGAGGGAAATAGTTACCAATAAGAAGTTACTTGTAATTAATTCCTCCTTCCAATATCTAGCTCAGTTGTGACATTAACAAGGCATAATGTCACTAGTTTTGGGGGTTTTTTTGGTGGCGTAATAGTAATTTTTAAGGGTTTTTCTAGATATCAGAAATGCTGGAGGGGATTATGAAAGAAGCTATACAATTCTAGAAATATAAATCAAAAGAAGTAATGTTTCCTGTCATCACCAGGTCTGAGTACAGGGTGATGCTGTGCCTTATGCAGCCACAACAATGAGGGGAAGTGGAGAAGAGTCAGTTGGGCACCAAGAGAAAGCAATCTGTAGAATTGGATAGGTCTTCCTCCAAATTGCACATTGGTCCTGCTATCTCAAGCAAGCAGAATTAACCCCTTTTTAAAAATTGGCATGACTCCTCTGCCAATCATCACTCCTCTGCTAATCAAGAATCTGTCTCTCCTCGATCTGCGTTAGACAGGCTGTAAAGACTGCCTTATTCTGTCAGGTTTTTAATCTTTAATGTTTTGCCACTTGTTAATTTTAACTGTTCCTCGTAAATGTTATTGTGTGGTTTAGTTCCTTGTTATACAAGGACCTTGACTGTTTTGACTGTACATCACCCTTGAGTGCTGAGAGTGGGTGGGTTTAAAAAGATGAGTTTATTTATTTTGTTTATTTATATACTGCCTTTCTGCCTATATAGGGGACCCAACCGATCAACCAATCAACCAATCAATCAACCAATCAATCAAAGTAATTATTTATTTCATTTTTAAAAGCCTTCCAAAGTACGCACATGGGATTAATCTTGGATCTAAGCTATCAAGCACCCCTTCAGTGCAGAACTGAAATTAAGATAAAATGATCTAAAAATCTTAAATATAAAACTACAATTAAAGAGCAGTAACTGATGTCTTGTGCCTAGGAGGACTCTGTTCAGAGCGGTTTCCACCCAGCGGTTTCTGCTCACCCGACCTCTTCCATTTGCAAATGAAAGGTCGTTACCATGCCCATATAGTTAATTTATGACTTACAGGGTGTACTGCCTCAGCCTGAGGATCTGGTAAAGCTATCGTCAATAAAATATCCTTCACTCCAGTTGGTGCGACCTCCGTAGCACTCAAATGCGTTTTCCAAGCTGCCAAAACAAATGGGCAAAGATTATCATCAGCCAATTAAACTTCCAAATGGGGTTAAATATATGTCCTTAGGTCGTCACAAAGGAGAACTCTGGACAGTAACTTTATTTCTAATGTACCTCCCAAGATGCCTCAGCCAGCACTGTACAAACACACACATGCCACACCTTATCTTAGACAACTGCAGCAGGCTGGGTGTCCCCCAGAGAGGAACCTTTAAAAAGGAAACCTGCTTTAAGACGGCAAGACACAGGGTTATTGAGATCTGAGCATGCTCAGTAACCACAGAATGTTGAGTAAAAGAAGGACGTAAAACGTGGGAAAGGGCGGAATGGCATGCTTGAAGAGGGCGTGGCTGGCAGGAAGCCCTCCTACGAAGAGGTGGTAGTAGACAGTAACATTTTGCGACAGATTCCACACCTGTAATGATCTAATTAAATGCAGTCTCACAGCTTCTTACTAACATCTGGTCCAGCAGTTCCATGCTGGAGAGAACGAGAAGAAGCTGGCATTCTTTTTTTCCAAGGACATTTCAAGGACACCACCCATCACACAAGTGTGATATTTAAGAGTCCTCCCACGAGCCCAATTCGTTGTATCAGATCTGGCATTCTTCTGGAAGTGTCCAATTATCTTTATTAGGAGGAAATCTCCTAATAAAAGATTTTTGAACTCCCACAAAAAGCCTCAAAATCTGATACAAACAACATTATCTATTATTTGTGTGCGTGTGCGGTATCTGGAAACTTTCCCACAGCCAGAGGCTGGGAAGTCTACTCTATTTTATCTGGACTACAACTCCCAGAATTCCTGAGCCACCCTGACCACTGCCTGTGATCCACTCGCCGTTGCAATCCACAGGGACTTCCGCCCTTCACATTCTCTTCTTTGCTGCTTTTCAACATGAGCATCAACCTAGAAAAATAAAAGTTACGTACCTAACGCTGAGCCATGCCTTGGAGGGGAGAGATCCACAAGCGGCCTGCGCATGCAAATAGTGTTAATTAGTGGGTTTTCATAATTTCATTCCTCTTTGCTCAGTCCACAGGGAAACGGGTGTGTGTGTGCGGGGAATGGGGCAACAGGCAACAATCAGAGCTAAATTCTCATTTTAATTACTTTGGCTCATTAAAGTCATCTTGCAGCCTGCTATGAGAAAGGTGACAATGCCCCCCCCCCCCCCCCGCTCAAGAGAAACAGCAGAGTCAGGCACTTTGATTTAAAAAAAAGAAAAGGAAGAAAGAAAAAAGGAAAACATACACACATACCCTAAAAACATTCCTGTAACACAGCACAGAAAAGGAGAACACAATTTCCCAGTATAAAATATTCATTACAGCCAAAGGATTTTGAATTGCTTTCCCTAATTTATATGTCAAATGAGATACAGTTGCACGTGGTGTTTTTTTTGCATGCAATTAAGAAGATCACATCAGCAGGGGAGTCGGGTAATCTTTGACACCAGGCTAGACCAGGGCTGGGCAACTCTGGCAGCCGTGGCGCAGAATTCGACCCCTGAATGTCACAAAGATGAAGGTCCAGCTGTCAAAAAAATAACACCGATCACGCATGTGAAGACGCCATGTGGACTTTCATCAATGGAGGTTTGAACAGTTGGACGACGGAATCACCCTTTCCATTTATTTTTTTCAAGAGATTCATCCAGTCAACACTACCTCTAGTCAAGCAACGACCCAGAAACAGTTTATGACTGGAAATCCACACATTTCCAGTTTTGCATTATATTATGCAGAATATCAGAGAAAGTGCTGTACAATATACACACACACTTTTTTTCAACACAGGGAGATAAATAAAAAGTGCCGATTTCCAAAACACAGCAAGCACAGAATAGTCAATGGGCACACAGATCCAAAAAAAGCATTCAGTGGGGGAAAAGATGTGTGAATTGGGGGGGGGGGGAACACCCCATTTAGAGAAAAAAATTAACACACACTCTTTTTGGTGCTAGAGAAAAAACACCTAGAAGCCAGGCATGACAGGGGGAAAACTGAGAACCTTCACAGGATCAGATTTGCTGGCCGGGGATTATGCAGGTTGTAGTTCAACAAATCTAGAGGACACCTGGTCTCAGATTTACTTTTTAAACAGGAAAGCGGCATACCTCTGGTTCAGCCTGTTAAATCCGGGAATGTCAGCAGGCAACCCTCCCTGTTGCAAGTGAATCCAAGCCCTCCGAATATCGGTTGTAAGAAGACGGGAAGCGCAAGACAGAAACACCTGTGAGGAGGAGGAAGAGGAGAGGATCCATGAAACAAGAATTTCCAGGGCAGTTCCAAAAAGGAAGGCATGCACTGTCGATTCATAAAAACAAAATTGCCCGCAGGCTTGTAATCCCTTTACTAAGACCAACCATGTTCCTGCCAAAGTGTGCAAGGCTCCAGGCTCTACAGAACGCTTTGTCAGGCTAAAGGCACAAAAACTAAGGCCTGGGCAGGGGATGGGGGCAAAGAAGAGGCCCAGGAGGCCAAAAATGGAGCGAGGCGTTTGAAGCTGTGAGATCCTACCAGAAGCTTGAGGCTGAGATGGTGGCGAAGCCGTGTAAGGAGAGGGCTAGGAAGAATCGTAGGAACAAGGGGAAATGGCAAGCAGAAATCTTGAATTGGAGGAGGCAACTTATATTTGACCAGCGCTTGCAAGGAAGTAACTGAACGGATCCGTACCTCTCGAATCGCTTGGTAGTCATCAGCTGCCAGAAACGAATCCTTCAACAGCAGAAGGATGGAGGCACAAAAATCATGCATCACACGGGGGTTCCAGTCTTGCATGAACAGCTGGTCCCAGATCAGCAGCACAGCCGGCAGCTTCAGCACCCCGACAAAGCCCTGTGGAGGAATCCGGGTGAAGGACTCCAGGCATTTTTCCCCCTCTCCCTTGTTTCTGTTGCCTTGTTTCTTTTTAGACTAAACGAATGTGCACGTTTCCCTCTTTCTCACTAATTTTATGTAATTTTATGCTTTAGGAACCTTTTTTGGCTGAGGAATTGGGAGAGGAATCCTTAAAATAAAAGAGAATACAACACTGCTGTTTTCCTGCTTCATGGAGCCACTTGGATAGGGATGCTGCAAACTACTCGGGGTGTTTAAATAGGACGGAGCGGCCGAATCACAACAGGGCTTCATTGTAAGGGACGTTAACCTTCCAGTCGACAATGGGCTGGAACTCCTGTTAGTCCCAGCCAGTATGGTAAGGACCGGGGATAATTGGAAATGAAGTCCAAGAATGCCTGGAGGACCACTGGTTCTCCAATTCTGCAGTAAAGCTAAAACAACACAATGCTTCAGAGACACAACAGGCCCCCTCTTTGGAAGACAGGGGCTTTGGAGGACAGAGACACAACAAACAGCCTCCCTCAACGTGCAATACGGTGGAGACAGCATGTCCCTTCTAAGTCATTCCTCACAGAACACAGCCACAGGTCTCCCATAACATGGGGGGAATAACTAGTCATCCCAGCCAGCTGAACGGATTGGGGAGGATGGGAATTACAGTGGAACCCCTCTAGAGAGCCAACAGATTAGGAAAGGCTGGCCTAGAATATGTAAAAAGTCTCCTGGAACAATTAGGATAGCCAATAAGGGCAAAGAGCCTCTTCTTCTGCTTGGTTTTTAAACTTCTGTCTCTCTTCTGTGACACTGGACTGTTGCACGGAAGAGGGATCAAAACCCAGCAAACTGAGGTCACTCATGGAACACAGGGGTGAGATAACCATGTGCCCCCTTGTGACTCAAAGTTGAAAGCACACTTCAGAAACAGTCTGGCTTATCTTTCACTCTCTTTCAAGGGATTTCTTCACAAAGATGAAAGTCCAGAGGTTAGCAAAATTTAGAAATATATTTTGATCACTCCAGGGCCTGGGAAAACAGCGAACATTCATCATATATTCACATCCTCCCCCTTTTTTTTTTTCATTTTCAGTTTTTGCATCCAATGTTTGCTTCTTCAGTTAAAAAAAAAAAGGGTTTCCGAGTCTAGGGCTCAGAGTCCTGTTCCGCATGGTCTTCCAATCTAATTTGCTCGAGAGGTCATCCCTGAAAGCGCAATAAAAAAGCTTTTACATGTCCCTGCTATAGCACAGTGTCTGTCGTTTAAGAAAACCTTGATTTCTGCCCTAATAAGGACTTCGGACGTGTGTGACTCCTTTTTAAAAGTTGGGTATTCTTCCTTTCCAACGTTTTCTTTTTCTTTTCACATAGAGGCAAGGAAAGGGTGGGGACGGAGAGAAGGAGGAAGACGAAATTCAAACAACGCCAACTACCAAAAAATAATCCATACTGTGTCACAACAACTGAGCAATTTTGGCATAAATTCACCAGAATGCAAATCAGAGGCTTTTTTTAAAAAAAACACTACAGCTTCAAAAACCCTCAGCTTCTGGTCGTTCAAAATATGCTTTTTCTCACTTTCTCAGGATTTTATACCGATATATTTATATATTTTCTCCAAACCCCCAAACTCTGAAGATGGCCATGGACATTTTCTATTACCTCCCCCATCCACTTTCTGAGGAAAATGACTGGGCTCGTTAGCAGCTCCTTCATTACATCTGGCCTCGGATGGGATCCCTCTTCAAGCGTACTGATTCCTTGAGCGCCATCTCGTTCTCGAAGCATCAGGTCTGCTAAGAAATCCTGAAAAAAAGAAACAAACACTAGCGTTTGTGGGAAGTTTTTATCACATGTGGTGGACTTGTAGAGTAGCGAAGCAATTTTGGATAGGTGTACATACTCTGTTACAAAAAATATTGCTTTGTAAGGTTCCACTAACCCCAGAACTGTTTCTACTGAGTATTATACCAGACAATATAGATAAGACAAAGAACTACTTAGTTGTATACATAGTCACTGCAGCCAGAATTCTTTAGGCCAAGAATTGGAAGAAATCGGTGATACCAGAACAAGAGGAACTTATTGAGAAGATACAGGAAGTGGCAGAAATGGATATCTTATCAGAAGTGCTGAAAGACTGTCCAATACAAAAGGCAACTGAACGATGGGATTTATTATATAAATGGCTTGAGTCACCAGATAGTACTTGAATAACATAGATTAAAACTAGGATGTAATATAAGTTATAACCTGGAGGGCAATCATATAGTAGAAAAGCGGAAAGTCGAGTTGATATGGCAACAGGAATAGATTGGATGGCAGTATATTTTGTGTTCTCCTCCCCCTACTTCCCCCCCCCTTCATATCCCCCTTTTACTTTCTGTATCCCCTACCTTATCCTAAATAATAAGAAAAAATAAAGAAATAGAAATTAGCAAATTTATAATCACCATTTTGAACACAGCACCCAAAAGGACCAGGAGCAGCCAGAAAAATGGAGTGACAGAAATTCACCGGCTGTGCTCCACATCTCTTCCAAGTTACTGGGGGAACACAGAGATTCCTGCCGGTGAGAGCGTTCTAGTACTGAAGTTCTAGTACTCCATTACCACAGCCACTCACCCTACGCACCACCTGGTGCCCTCAGGCATCAAGCTATTGGTGAAAGGTTCAACCAACCGTCACAAAACAAAGCACGCTAAAGGCAAGATATGACAGTGAGGAAAATCATAGGCTATGAGAAACAGAAAAGGTTCACCACATCAGGGAGCACTTCCCCTAAAACTTTGCACATCATCTCAGAAATCCACGTAAAAAAACTTTGCCCTCTTTCTCTCTATAGGTCATCTCTGGTAAAGTATAAAAGACATACTTTAGGGTCAATGGTAATGTTCTTTTTGAACGCTTGTTGGAGGTGAGCAAAGAATCCCCTATCTTCTCTTTCCAGAAGGTACATCACTGACTCAGCCATGGCAAGGATTTTTCCCCAGCTTGGGAACAGGTGCCGGTGTAGAGAATGCAGGTACATCGCTAGTTCATATGGATGCTCAGCTAAAATCAAAACCAAGATAGTCATGCTAACTTTTAAAGTAACAGAAGAGATGACGTGTTAAATGCTGTGAATCACCAGGTTGGGTGGGACCTAATAAATAATCAAGCCATTTCTACATTCTTACACACGTTACACCAACAATGTGGAATGTGTGAACGTCCTGATGACCTTGGACTACAAATCTCACCAACCACTGCCAGCAGGGCCAATGACAAGGGATAATGGGAACTGTAGTCCAACAGTACCTGGAGTGGAACACATTGTTCGCCTTTGATCTGGGCACGCTAGTCTTCAAACATACTCTTGAGTCCCTGGATCTTAGCAAAAGGCAGCGGGAGAGCCAAACTGGCAAATACAACAGTGGTGGACTGAACAGTCAGTTTTGATACGTTTTTGTTTCAATGACGTTGAATTCTAAGTGTGTCATAAGTCTGCTCCCTTCCTTTCTTTTTTCAAATGTATGAAGATCAGAATTTATGTTGCACGTATTTTCCTCTAAAATAACACGTCTGTCCACATCTCCTCCTAGACCAAGACTACCATGGGCCATTCTGAGCTGAGAACCCACGCTGCCAATATTCGGAGAAGCACACAGCCGGGAGTCCGATACCATCAGCTGTGTATTAGTATGGCAAAGTGAAAATTAAGGTAGCTTCACTTCTAATGTGAACTGGATGAAAGTGGTGTGCTGGAACTGGAAGTCAAGTTGGCCTCATCCCCCCTGAACTCTTTACTAGGACCCTATAATGACCAGTGCTGCTCCCAAGAACACGGAAGCAATAGCTCAGGAGCAGCTCCGATTTCACAGCCCTCCTTTAAATTCCTACAATAATAATGACTGTGTGCTGTCAAGTCATTTCTGACTTATGGCCAACTTTTTCAGGGGTTTTCCAGGTAGAGAATACGCGGATGTGGTTGACCATTCCCTTCTTCTGGGGTGCCCTGGGATCACTGTGCCGCTTGCCCAAGGCCACCCAGGCTGGCTCTTCTCCCAGGAGGCACACAGTGGGGAATCAAACTCTCAACCTCTGGCTCTACAGGCAGAGGTCTCAACCACTGAACTATCCAGCCAGCTTAAAATTGGGGGGGGGGGGGGGAGACTAGGGTACTTAAATCCCTCTGTTCAAGATAAAGCTGTTTCAAATGGTCATACAGACCAAATTCCTTCCAGATGTTCTGGACGATAGGTTAAGAATTCCGTAATATCAACCGTGCACCCTGGGACATCCGGGAAGCCAAAACCGCCCCAGCCCTGATAGCACAACAGCCTTCTTCAACCCCATGTCCCCTAGATGTACCCAAACACATTTCCCATCATCCTTGCCCACGCTGATGATGAAAGACGCAGGCACTGGGACGAGGGTGACGACACCTAAGGAAAATGCTGCTGCTATGCTAAAAAATGGCTACGGGTTTACCTGCCGGCGTTGTTTGCTTAAATGCCATCTGCAGAGGGAAGAGCCGGTGGATCAAGTAAGGTTCGTAAGTACCGTTGAACACATACAAGATGTTTAAGGTTTTGCTGCTCTCTAAAAGGACCTGCTCGTTGGTGGCAAAAGGATTCATGCAGGGAACATGACGGTACGTCTGCCAGGAAGAAAAGAGGAAAACATGTCACAGTGACAACCAGAGAGAATCTGTAGATGCTGAAGACGGTTATTTATTACATCAATATCGACAAAATTTACACGTCAGAAATCTGGATGGCAATCTGACACATAGATGAAACTCGTTATATAATTAGATATATAATATAGATGAGAGATAGGAAATGTGGGATCATTAAGAGATGAAAGAGAATTTGCTTCCAACCCTGAACATACTGGATTTTTAAAAATATATTTTCTTCTTTTTCATTTTGCTTTTCCCCTTTGAGATGGGACTTTTGATGCAATAAGACAGAAATTACAGACATGAAGGAATAACAACTTTTTCTCCTTTCTTTTTATCTTTCTGCTTAAGTTTTGGATTTTGAACTTGGGAGTGCAAGAAGACTGGATTTAATGATGCGCCGCACCGTGATGTGGTACACAGATATAAATATGTAATGTCATTTCAGACTCAGATGTTCTCAATTAGTCCAAGAACATTTTGCAAGAAGCACTTGCTGATTCAAATGGTATCACTGTCAATGGAGAAGTAATAAAAGTGCCTGATATGCAGACAATACAGTATTATTAGATCTGATAGTTTAGATCTGTAAAAGTTACCAAAGAAGTCATGAAAGTAATTAAATGAAAGTTTAAAAAAAACACAAGGTCATGGTAATGAGTAAAAAAACAGGAAGCCCAAGAAACGCAGTTGAAATCAGAAATGGAAGTGTGGAGTATATTGAGTCTCGGAATTTGGTTGGACAAAGAACAGGATCATAACTTTGCAATAAATTTGTACAGAACAGAGATGGCCCAGAGCAACTTCCTTAAGATAACAAATATGAAACAAAAAACTTAACATTAGCTTTCAGAATGTGTATCGTGTAATATTTGGCATTCTTGGTTCTGGAATCATGAACTTTAAAAACAGGCCTCCAAAAATAAATAAATAAAATAAAATAAAAAAAGGTCCAAAAGCAGTTGAGATGTGGATTTATTCCAAGATGTAAGAATTCCAAGATGTTACAGCTTCTTGGATGTAGAAGACAAGTGTCAAAAAAGCAGTTAAGGCAAACCAAGAAATTGTTATATACAAAGAACAAAAGAAAGCTAGAATGGTTTGGGCCATACAATGAAAAACAAAACGTATTTATGGTTACAGCTGATCACTCAAAGGAAAACAGGCAGGAAAAGAAGCACAGGAAGGAGAAGACCTGAAAAACCTTAAGAGATGGGTTCAGGTGCAACATTACCATAGTTCAGGGCTGTTGCGTTCAAAACCAGAATAGCTATGATGACGTCGAACCTCCAGGAGGGGAGGAAAAACAAACAACAAAGAAACAGAAAATGTTCTCAACATTGCCTCATGTATATACAGCAATATATCAGAGAACAAATAATATAAATACCTCTATTATGAGTATAGGTATGAAAAGACAGAAAAACAATTTAAAAAAAACCCCAATCCATGGGAGCAGCTGCTTGAATTAACGCCGTCTTGTCCCTCAGTTCCACTTCTCTGGCCCACCTCCTGGCTCGTTTCCAGCTTCCATCAGCAGCTGCCTACAGTTCAGATCTCAGTACTTCTGGCCGGGAGCTTCCAACTCACCTCCACCACTGCGTTTTCAATAAGGCCTGAAACCGGAGACCGAGTGGCACTATGGAGCTTCAGCTCAGCCAGACGCCGTGCTATGGTGTGGCCAAAATTCTCCCGGGCTTCTTTCTCAGCAAACCTGGGATGCAAAAGGATGTATACACATATCTTGTTTATATGCCTCAGGGTCCAAATGATGATACATTTAGCACCTTTTCAGAAAAGGTGCTCCATAAAGCATTGAAAGACATCTGTTCTTGAGTACAGGGCGTTCAGCACACTATGCTTTAGCCACGTGATCTGATTGGTCACTAGAAGGTAAGCACGGGCTGAATTATCAAGTCCGATCAGTGGAGGCAGGCATCTTTGAAGAAATCTCTTTGTCAGGCGGGTGGGGGGGATAATGGGGGGAAATGGGCTGATCAGAGGAAACAGGGATTCCCCTTAATGTCCAGTCTGATGCTTCGAAATCATGTTCTGAAAATTCACAGCCTGAATCGAGGGAAACCTAAGGATTACATCAGAAGGAACAGCATCAGAAGCCACAACCTAATCTTGAAGGCACAGGAATGAAAAGGGAGTCGTATCTCAGGCCAACGGAATGCCACTCCAGGTCAGAGCAGGTGATGCTGAACTAGATATTCATGCTCTGATCCTTCACAAGACCCAGGCAGCGAAATATCTTGGTCAGCCCCCAGAGGTAGCAATATCCTCTTTTTTCCAGCTGGGGACCTGGCTTTGCTTCTCTTCCTTCTTCCGTACACAGGGAAGCGGGCAGAATAGGAAAGCACTCTCAGACAGCACCAGACCATCAGGAAGAGGTGTGCCTGTTTGTGTGGTTTTGGACTACAACCTGCAGAATTCCCAGCGGCCAACACGGCCTGGGGCATTCTGGGAGTTGTAGTCCAAAGATGCACCCCATGCAACCTTCGAAAATCAAGGGGGGGATAAAGCAGACCACTCCAGACACAGTTCAACTGGAATTCCCAGCTTCCTTTGCCATTTGGCTATACGGGCTAAGGGGCATGGGAGACGTCGTCCTGCCCCATCTGAAGGTGGGGCAGGATGCTTAGCCCATCCCTCCTGCTGCAAAGCAAGAGCTGGGAGTCTCTTCCAACCTGAGGGCCAAACTCTTGTTCCGGAAAGCTTTTGGGGAGGCCACCCTCCAGCGAAGAGGCCAAAGGGCGGGCCCGAAAAGACCTGCTTCCTTTCGGCTTAAAAGTGGGTGAGCAATATTTACAGCTTAGGAGGGGAAGGCCAAGAATCGTACAAAAAAGGCAGGGCAACCACGAAACCAAGTCACCCCTGGGTGTGGGCATCGGGGGAACAGCAAAGGGTTAGGACACCAGAAGGACTGGATTCGGCCAGTCTCAGGTTCTCCCTGTGTGACGTACACAGAAGGCTCCGAGAAGCTGCCTTAGTGCGAGCCCACAGGGATCCAGAGTGGTTTCATTCAGTGCCGGACAATACGGGGTGACAAAGACCAAGGGGCCGATTCTGAGGCTTCCCATCCCAACCATGCTCGGCCGATACTTGCCACAGCCTCACGGCTTGGGGCCCTGCAGCTTCCCGAGCCGGCCCTCAGGAGCCTGTCCATCCAAATCAACGGCCGAAGCGTCTTTGGGAGCAGTTGCCCGCTCAGCCTTGCACACACTGTCGGCATATTCTCCGAATCTTGTGCGATTAGGGCACAAAGCAAGTCACCTAAGACGTCACTCTCTTGGCAGCTGAGAACCGGGGGGTGCAGCTCAGGCCTGATGTGCTTCTGGAAGCCTGGGAAAGCTTTTGGGGAGGCCACCCTCCAGCGAAGAGGCCAAAGGGCGGGCCCGAAAAGACCTGCTTCCTTTCGGCTTAAAAGTGGGTGAGCAATATTTACAGCTTAGGAGGGGAAGGCCAAGAATCGTACAAAAAAGGCAGGGCAACCACGAAACCAAGTCACCCCTGGGTGTGGGCATCGGGGGAACAGCAAGGGTTAGGACACCAGAAGGACTGGATTCGGCCAGTCTCAGGTTCTCCCTGTGTGACGTACACAGAAGGCTCCGAGAAGCTGCCTTAGTGCGAGCCCACAGGGATCCAGAGTGGTTTCATTCAGTGCCGGACAATACGGGGTGACAAAGACCAAGGGGCCGATTCTGAGGCTTCCCATCCCAACCATGCTCGGCCGATACTTGCCACAGCCTCACGGCTTGGGCCCTGCAGCTTCCCGAGCCGGCCCTCAGGAGCCTGTCCATCCAAATCAACGGCCGAAGCGTCTTTGGGAGCAGTTGCCCGCTCAGCCTTGCACACACTGTCGGCATATTCTCCGAATCTTGTGCGATTAGGGCACAAAGCAAGTCACCTAAGACGTCACTCTCTTGGCAGCTGAGAACCGGGGGGTGCAGCTCAGGCCTGATGTGCTTCTGGAAGCCTGGGAAAGAAAAAAAGGATGTTATTGCTGGCGGGGGTGTGTGTGCGTGCGTGCGTGTGTGTCTGCCTGAGATATTTTGCTGCCTGAAGCACAGAACTAGATGCTAACCCGCCACCCGAACAAAATACTTCACTTCTTCTTCTTACAAGTCAAGAGTGGTTTTTGTTCTCCTTTGTTACTGTCATGGTGATCAGCCCGTCCTTGTGCGCAAAACGGCAGCAGGGGCTTCTGTAACTAAGTTGGTCCTTTCCTCCTGACTCTCTCTCAATGGATTTCATAAAACATTTCTACCTAATTCTGAGTTTCCAAAGCAGTTGTTACATGCTATCAAGATGCCTCTGGCTTATGGCGGCCCTATGAACGAGCGCTCTCCAAAATGTCCTGTCCTTAACAGGAGGGAAGAGGGAGCAGCAAGGCAGCTGAGCTGCAGTCTGGAAGCCTCGCCTTAGTTCTCCTCCCACCTCAGGGGCAGGATTTACGGGGGGGGGGGGGGGAGAGAGAGAGAGAGAGAAAAAAGCTTTTCCTGGACGACCAGAGGTTGGGAGTTCGATTCCCCACTGAGCCTCCTTGACAGGGGTTGGACTTGATGATCTATAGGGTCCTTTCCAGCTCTGCAATTCTAAGATGATGATGACGATGATGACTAGTAGGCAGAATCTGGTCCACAGGTTCCCAATTCCTGCACTGGAGTGTTGAGTTCCTCCTCCTTTGGGTTTCCCCCGACTTGGCCCTTATGTTTTTATAGGTATTTATTTAGCACCCCCCTTTTTGCCCCCAATCTAGTCCTCTTCCCTACCATCTTCCTCAATTTTGGTACCATCTCTGTTTACATTAAAACTGAACTCTCTGAGTTCATCCCAGAGCCATTCGGAGAAGGAGGAGGCTCACAATTCCACAAAAAACACAACAACGTTCTTTCCAAACACGACACATGTGCTGCAGTCAATTAAGCCTCATTCACAGCGCACAAGGGGCAAGTGCACCAGCTTGTCTTGTGTACCGCACTGTTTTTAGTCTGAATGGAGACACTCGACATCAGCTGAAACCGAGGCAGGGGGAGCGGGCCTGGATTTTATCAGCTCTCAGTGCCGCGAAAGCAAACACTTGTGAGTGGCTTTGAAGAAGGGAGCTTTTCATGTTTTCTTGAAGGAGGGAAAACAGACCCTTCAAACAGGGCCTGGCATTTCTGACTGGAAATGAAGAAAGAAAACATGCACACAAGGTAAAGAAGTCTCCATCTATGGGGATGGTTTTCCCATGGAACTTGTCAGCCCAGCCCACACAAGAGAAAATATGCACTCGAAACACACCAAAAAAAGAACACACCAAATAATCAACGCACCAGTTATAGCAGCTGACATTTTCTCCAGGAGCAGGTATTTTGTAAGGATTAAGGATCCCAATTGCTCATTCTAGACCAAATGTTTTGCATTATAATTGGGACAGCTCACAACAATAGGAAAACTTACTCCTGCTTTGGAGGTATTGTGTATATCTCAGCTCCTCTTAGGTTTCTTCCAGGTTGGGGGAGAGGTTCCACCTCCTCTTAAAGGAGCATGGGGCTAACTTGAATTCACACCCATATCTCACTTTAAAAAGCCATTTTCTCAAAAAAAGAAGGGGGGGGGAAAGCCACTTCAAGAAATCTTGGAAATCCAGACATTTGTGTGAAAGTCATTTTCTTGTTTGAGCTTCTCTTCTAAAGCTACTGTGTGCGTGCACATATGTGTGTCTGCATGCACACGCATTGAAAGCTAACTGGGAAATTTCCAACCAAGAAGTTTGTGCCAAGGAAATGAACTTCACGGGAAGCATCAGAGTACTTAACTCAACTTCCTGGGGGGAAAAATCAAAATAAATCACACTCTCAGAAAGAGCAAAAAAAAACACCTAAAAACAAACCCACAAGAAGTCGCAGACAATGTTAGTGTTCTAATCAGGGCAAAGAGAATGTCCCATGGACTACAGGAGATAATCTAACATATATTGCAAAGACAGAATGCTCCATCTTGAAAACGCTCAGGTGGCATTTCAACTGGACTTTATTGTTGCTAGGAAAATCCACTTCTCTTCCATGAACTTTTGGCCCTGCAGCTAAGCTCAGAGGTAGCAGAGAAGCTGGTTGGAGGTGGATGATACTGTCATCATCCTTTCTAATGGAAAAGTTCCACCCTCCAACCTCAGCTACACCAAACCACAACCAATACCGGTTTTTGGCCAGGAAAGCACAGAACAAATACCTTTTCCATTTCTGTCCATCGGAGAAGCTGGTCTTTCGGACAAGGCTAGGCTGATGTCTTTACTCTCAACGGATTTGGGCCTTTGCAAGGCAAAAGAGAAGTTCTTTCTAAATTCCAGAGGAGCGGCAGTTGGGTCTTACTCTCCTGTATTCCCTTCTCCTGCAGAAGGCAGACATCAGTATAGGGTTATGTTTGCTAGTGGCGGATATAACTTGGTGAGGATGCAGAGAAGAGATTCCAGTGCTAGATATTCCGTCTTTGTACCTTCCCCCACCTTACTGCATATAGTTTATATCTGATAATTATTCTCTCCTGCTTGTGTGTTGAAATAAATCAGCTACATAATTCTGGGACAGCAGTGCAAGGGAGAACTGGCGCACCCCTCAATGCTGGGGTGTCCAGCTGACAGGGACCCTACTGGGTAGGAGGAATCGACAGTCCAAATCCAGTCAGGGGTCCAACCAAAGTAGAGAGATTAAATCAATAGGATTTTTGAAAGTGCTGACTGAACCACTCAGCATTGAGTCAACGGGTCTAGTATAGCTGGGACCCAGAATAGGCCGGAGGGCCCCGTAAATCTCTTGCGATTTTCCAAAACCTTATCCTGCAAAGGCTCTCTGCTTGACCTAATGATGGATTTGAAAGAAATATCAAATGGCAACCTCACTAGCAAAATGGGAAATGTAATCCGAGTACCTTCTGCCGGGCTTCACAGTTGGCCAGTAACAACTCCAGCTCTGCTGTCACGATGTTATAAGTGTCGTCAAGGAAATGAACCATCTCAGGGGCTAATTCAGAAGCATCCGTATCTGTTTGGAGAAGGTTACATGTCTGTGAGGTTGTTTTAAAAAAATAACTAGGGGTGGCATTGCTTTGACCTTTCTTGTTCCTTCTAGAAGAGCTAAAGATCTTTCGCTAATGACCTTCAATGGCTAGCACCTACTGGTTACAAAGATTTGGGATAAGGACAACCCTTAGTTGCTTGGCTTGGAGTTTTGAATGCAGCCACGAAATTCACGCTTTAAAGAAGTTCCCTTTTAGAACGACCGGATAACTTGCAGGAGCCCCCAGCTAGCACAGCCATGGGCCATGCCGACTTGGGGATTCTGGGAACCGTAGTCCAAAAACTAGATTTCCAAGCATGGGATTGAAGAAACAAAAATCTCGTGCATGTGTGGGTAAGTCTGTCAGGCTCTGCAAGGTGCAGGGTGAGGGGGAGAATGTCTCAGTTTATTCCTGGGAAGTCACATCAGACCTTGAAACGTTAAACACAGTGTTTTAAAAAATCAAAATTGCAAGTGCCCCCCCCCCCCCAACCTGTTTCACCGTGAAAACCTCTATTCTTGTAAGCCTCCAGGAGGAGGAAAATACGATTTTTACACGCACACCAATTACTATTTACTCTAAAGGCAGTAAAAATGTTGCTGGGGACTGCAATGGACATGAGGGGCAGAACTCTGTCCCCCCCACCCCAGCTCAGGGTTTACAGGTGCGACAAATCTTTGAAGGCAGTGCACCAAGACCAAACAATTAATTTTGGGGTGAGAGAATGCTAATTTCGGCCAACGGGAAGCCCGCCTGTCCTCTAACTCTGGGCTCTGTAAATAAACACAGATAGCAAAACAAAAAGATCGGGAATCTTCTGTGCCATCTCCTTCTCAAGCAACCAGACTTTTAAAGATCCTCACTTCCTCACCGCACTAAGGAGTACCAAAAATATAAATGTACGCTGGCTTATCTATCTCCCTGCTCGCCTTGAAAATCTCTGTAGAGCCAGCATGGAGGGATTTTGGTTTTGTTTTGTTTTTGTGTTTTTTGTGTGTGTCAGGAATACAGAACTGATCTCCTTTTAGCCTGCTGTTTTGTAAAAGCCTCCTTCCCCCCCCCCCCACAACCTCACTGGAAACAGTGGCATTATTAACATGAAAGAAAGCAGATGTCTTTTTCACATGCAAACTAATCTGCCAGAGAGGGAAAAAAATGTCTTTAAAAGACCATAGGCTGCAATCATCTTATTTTTTTCCCCCCATACTCTCTCCGGCAGAGCCTTGCAGAACAATATTTTTCAGGATTCCCACAATGCCCAGTCAATTTGGAAACAGCAGGACGTTTCATGATACAAAGTTTAATTACCTCAAAGCACAGGCAGTCAGCACATTGCAAGCCAAACAGATTATTCTCCATCCATTTTCTCCTCTGTTTCTTTTTGCCCACCTCTTTAAATTAAAGATACACACACACAAACATTTCATGAAAGCTGTTTGTGGCAGAAAGGTGGGATCAAGAACCCGGAAGGTCTTATGGATTTTGTATGCCATGTGTGGGTCAGGTGAGTTCCACCCTTGATCTAGAACAGGGGTTCCCCAATCTAGAACAGTGGGGTCCCAATCTGGGGGTCTCCAGATGTTTCTTAGACTCCAACTCCCAGAAATTTTGGCCAGCCCAGCTAGTGGTGAATCAGGCTGCTGGGAGTTTTAGTCCAAGAACATCCCCGAAGTTGGGGACCAATGGTCTAGAACACAGGAAGAACTATCCAGAACTGAATAAAGGGATCTGCTCACACGTGAACCGACCACTCAGTCAAGACTAAAGGATACCAGCATGCTTGAATCCAGCTTCCCAAGGAACTGGTGTTCAGCAGAGACTGGCGTTTCCAATTTCCCTGGGGCTGCAAATGTACTCCAGCTTTTACTCCAAATCTTACCAGGGATATCCAAGGTGCTGAGTAGTGCCCCCAAAACCAGGATCTCCTTTAAAATTCACACTAAAACTCACAGCAGATTTGCCCCCCCCCCGTGACAGTTTGATTCCGCAGTCTCATGAAGGAATCCTGGGAAATGTAGTTTTTCTGCCAGATGCCAAGAATCTGAATGTCTTTCGCAGGAAGCTAAATAAGTTTTAGGTTTGTGATAGCTTTCAAGAAAGCGTATTATTTCCAGATAGCTAGAAACAAGGAACAGCAAGAAGAGATTTACGGGTATGGAAAGGAAGAACAGATTTTTTTTTATTTTTTTCCTTATAAGCAACATTGTCTGCCACAAAATCTGAAAACATAAACGTTAGATGCAGTCAGAAAAGCTAGGCTTTTCAGCACCAGAATTATCTTTGTATTCATGCTCTTGAGGAGAGGTGTGGACTCACCAAAATGGAACTGAAAATGCAGATTTTCAGCAGCTTTAAAGCACTGGTTCCGTAGCCAGATCCTTGTAGGTTCCAAAAGTTAACTCTGCAGCTCTCGCTCACATCCGTGGAGGACTAAGTACAGAAAGTTACTTTTAATAGTCTTCTCTTTTATACATGAAAACAATGTCCGGAGATTGGATGGAAGAGAGTGTTACTGATTAGCGAGAAGCAGTATTCATCAAAGAAATAAAACATAGCCTTCCTGCCAGGACAGTGAATACAGCCACCTCCTTGTCCCTTAAAAAATCCAGGTGGGTAAGACCACATAGGTGAGTCTTCAGAATAAAAGGGGATGTGTTAAGAGTCCCTTGAGATGCAACAGCGGGCCACTCAACCACCCCTGGACTCCCAGAAATCTCTGACCAGTACAGCCAGCGGCTTGAGAATTTTGAGATATGTAGTCCAAAAGAGAAACTTTCCCCCCAAACTCTGAGACATCTGTTACTGTGGGCACCACTGGACTGGGAAGGATCTCTGGGACATCATCCTCATTGCCCCACATTTCACCAGAAAAAGTCACAGCCAAACAATATAGGAACCGGGATCATGCTCTGAATGCATGCTCTGCCCAACAGCAGATTGGCTCCACCACTTCCTGGTTTGTGGGGACTATAGTTTTATACAACATGCAAATCAGGTCAAGTGCACTGACTGCTAATTACACAGCTTGCCTCTGAACTCGCTTTGCTTTAAAAGCCGGGATGATCAAAGTCCAGTCCTCTTTCTAGAGCATCGTTCCCGTGATTGCTGGGCCGTCCCTCACGTGGATGCCTCACCGCTGGACTCAGCGTGTAGGTCAGCTGAGAGGATGTAGAAGCCCAGCAGCATCCGGGGGGACGCGCTTGGCCCTCTCCTACTTTAAAGACTGAACACAGGGTCTAAAACCTTTACATACAACTAGAGATGGGGGCTTCATATATGGATACAAAGCACCCATTTCTCCATATGACACCTGACTTCATCAGGTGCATGAAATGTTGCCGTGTTTCAAAAGATAAACACAGCAATAAGCATGGTAAAAGGTGGGTAGTATTGCATAAAGTACATACTAAATAACACATGGTAGACACATAGCAGTATATAGAACGTGTCGTACTGTAGACCATAACATTGGATCTTTCGAAGATGGCCGTATCCTCTAATTCTTACACCACACTTACCAGTGGTTCAGGTCGGATAGGACAATCACCAAAGTATCTTTTAACAAATTTCGGACCAAGGAGGTGGAAAAACTATTTCCCTTTGCTTTGAATCTGTCATCTGGTGCTTCACTTCATGAGCAAAAGCAGCTTCCAGCCTCTCTGAAACCTAGAGGAGAAACCAGAGGCGATAGATTTTGGACACAAACTGTACACCATTTATTATTTCCATTTCTGTGTATTGTATATTCTGCACATACAAGACGAACACTAGATTAAATCACTCCTGAATAATCTCTGGAGGCAGAAATGACAAAACTGAGGCTGTCCTACTTTGGGCCCATTATGAGAAGGCAGGATGATCTCGAAAAGACCATCATGCTGGAATGGGTGGGCGGCAGCAGGAAAAGAGGAAGACCAACTATGAGATGGACTGACTGCCTAAAGGAAGTCACAGGGTTGGGTTTACAGGAGCTAAACAGGGCAGTTGAGGACAGGACAATTTGGAGAGCGCTCATTCATAGGGTTGCCACGAGTTGGAGCATTTATAAAATTCGTATACCATTCTATTAGTGCAATGCCTTATTTCTGGGTGGTTTACAACTTGATTGAAAACCCAACAAGTATCACAATGGAAGACAAAGGTTGAGTCAGCCTTGTACCTGATACCATGGCTTTCCGGGTAATAATGTTTCCTGCAGGCAAGCGTTGACCCAAGAGATGCCTAAAGCTTGATCCTTATTAAATAGTGTTGTGCTTGGCCATCCAGACATTTCTGTACCTTCTTTCTCCACACGAGATGCTATTTTCTAAGCCAAGAACCAAGTTTCTTATCCGGCTGTCTTAATGACGCTGCACCGAAGAAGATTGTACGAGGCAGGTGAAGATAGAAATGACTAAAAACCGAACTCAAAGCAATGAACGAAGTCTGTTGTTGTTACCATGACTAATCCTGATACTATTCTATGAGGCAAGGTCTGGAAAGAAATTAACACAGATATATTAATTAAACATTAATATATTAAAAGATATATCCCTTCACAGATTGCTGCCTTGCCGTGGCAAAGGGGCTTGAGTCATTCAGAGAAGCCATGGGCTATGCCGTGCAGGGACACCCAGGACGGACTGGTCATTCGGGTTTTTTTTTTTAAAAAAAAAAAGGAAAATGTCATCTTTCTCCAGAAAAATAGCTTTAATTTGGATTTAAAAAACAAGATAGCATCTTATGTCTCCAGAAAAAAAATAGTTTTAATTTGGATTTTTTTTTAAAAAAAGGAAAGCCCACCCCCACCCACCCCAAACAGGCCAGATGCTGTGGCTCTCAAGACCTTCCTTTAACACTAATTATAACTTTTTCGTCGGGGGTCGGGCAACCTGTGGCCTTCCCCGGGGTTTCTGGGGACTACAATCCCCATCAGCCCGCGGCGAAGGGTGATGGGAGTTGCAGTCCAGCCACGTTTGGGAGGTGGCCGCTCGTCCCCTACCCCACCCCACCGTCAAACCCCCCCCCGCATTAGCCGAGTCACTGGAGAAAAAGAAAGAATAATTAATACGGATGAGGGAGGACAAGAAGCCTCCTCGGCCCCCCTCCCGGGCTCGGCGGACGCCAGGCCGCGGCTTCGCCCCGTTGCCCTGGCAACCGGACACCACTCGCGGCCTAGTCGGGCCCCGCCAGGCCCGCCTCGATTTTTCTCCCACCCCTTTCAGCCCCTCCTCTTCCTCCGCGGGGCCGGCAGTCCCGGAGGCCGCCGCTCTCGAGAGCCTCGCTCGGCGTTTTGGTTTGGTTTTTCTACCCGACCGAGCGATGGAGGCGGAGGCGAGGCCGCGGCCCGAAGAGCCCGGCTCGCCATGAAGCTGCGGCCGCGTTATGAGAGGTAGGTGGGTGGGTGGGTGGCGGGGGAGAAAGAGGGGAACGGGGGGGGGACCCCCCTCCCCTTCCGGCCCCCCCTTCGGGGTCCCCTTCAGAGGAGCTGTGGGGAGGGCCTGGACTCCCCCCCCCCGAGGTCGTGCCAACGTGGGAGTGTGTACATACGTGTCTATGGGGTGTCTCCGTGTCCATTCCCCTCTCTCCCTTGGTCCTGGTGGTGCCAGGGAGGTGAGGCTCAGGATGAGGATGATGGCCATCACCTTAGAACTGCTGAGCTGGAACGGAGCTCTGTCAGAACCAAAACCAAGGGAGAGGGAAGGATAGACACGGAGACACCACATGTACGGGTGGGTGTCTGTGTAGACACAAGAAGAAGTCTGTCTAGCTAGGTAGTATATAGATATATAAATCTAGATACATATACCGTGTTTCCCCGAAAATAAGACAGGGTCTTATATTAATTTTTGCTCCAAAAAACCACATTAGGGCTTATTTTCAGGGGATGTTTTATTTTTTTCATGTACAACCATCAACATTGATTCAAAGAGTCATGTCATCTTCTTCTGGTTGTTGCACAAGGGCGGAGGGCAGGGTTTCACTTCACTGGGGCTTATTTTTGGGGTAGGGCTTATATTATGAGCATCCTGAAAAATCATACTAGGGCTTAATTTCAGGTTACGGCTTATTTTCAGGGAAACACGGTATATAAACACATATGCACATGTACACACACATATACAGATGTGTAGATAGATAGATAGATAGACAGACACACACCCCTATCTACGTTGTGTCTACGTGTATATCCCCTTTCTCCCTTGGTTTTGTTTCTGACAGGGAGGTGAGGAGGAGGATGATAAGGAGGATGATCGTCGTCACCCTCTTGGAACTGCAGAGCTGGAACGGAGCCTACATAGGGAGCCCAGTCTGGTCCCGGGGCTCCAAACTTTCCTGCAAGAGTAGCAATGTTGTTTTTTTCATCCCCCCCTTTTTTTTTTTTTAAGGAAATTTCGATATTTCTGTATTTCATGTAGGAAAGCCCAGCGGCCTTCGTTTCACGGCTGTCCTGCTTTGGGGAAAGAGCTGGAAATAGTAACTTACACACACACACACACACACAAGAGGAGCGGGGGCTCAAGCCTCCCTGCAGGGAGTGTGTCTTTGTGGGTCTCTCCCTGGACCCTCTTATCGTCTCTGAGCTGCAGAGCTGGAAGGGACCCTTGAGGTCATCCAGTCCAGCCCCTCTTGAGGAGGCACTGCCGGGAATCAAACCCCCAACCTCCGGCTCCACAGATGCAAAGCACTGCGTTATAATCCTGCCCCTGTCCTTATGGTCCTTTTGGCAGGCAGAGAGGAGGCCAATGTGCTGGGACTTAGGCTTCAGGGAGGTCCTGGATGTTTTCTGTACCCACTGAGGGGCACTCTTGTCAATGTTTATAAGGGGTTATTTATTTATTTTAGTTATCCCATGTTTATACCACCCATCTGGCAAACGGCTACTCTGGGCGGTGTACAAGAAGAATAAAAGCACAATGCGTAAAGACAAATTTCTAATTCCCAGGGCCTGCCTCTGAGAATAAGCTGTGTCGTGGAAGACGGGTGGGGCTCTGGGATCCTGTTGCTGTAAAAAATTATTTACTGGATCTATAGTATTGGTGCAGTAGTTGTATATTTATCACTTGATGTAGCACCATTTAGAAGGGGTTTGCAACTTACATAAATTGTTCCAGCCGTGATTATGGGTTCCATTCCTTAACTTCTTATCTGGCAGGAAGGAAGGGGGGAAATGGTTATATTTTTGGCTCTTATAGGGTACAATTCTTGAACAATTCTGCTCAGAGTCACAGTTATCCTAATAACTCCTTCACAGATCCTAGTACCCAAAACAGTGCAGTTTACAAATTCACCCTGTCCTGCTAGACGCTTGGTACATTTTTGCCCTCCAATACCCGTTTTCTTCTTCAGCCTGGTCACGCAGTGTGTTTTGTAAACTGCTGTTTGTTTGAGCACAGATCTTCCCATTCTTCTCTACTCTCTGAGGTGTGGATGTACAATATTTCTCCTGCCAGATATTTTGGACTACAGTTCCCATCTTCCCCTTCCCCAGCATGGCCAGTAATAAAGGGGACTGCTGTAGTTGTCAGTCTGAACACTCAGAGGGGCAGAGCAATACTGGGATTTTTGTATGTGAAATAGCCAGTCCCTACCAAATCCTGTATTAGTGACAGAAATCTAAATTTTATTTAATCTAGGAGCCCGTCTCCATCATGCCATCTCCAAATGAACAGTTAAGATGCAGAACCTGTCATGGGATGGCCCCTCACAAAAACTCTAACTAAGAGAATCAAAGGAATTCTCTTGTAAATACTTGCAATCAGCTATTTCCTACAACGCTTTGTGGAGCAAGGAGAACCACTGACGTTGGCTTCTCTTCTGCTGAGAACTTTAGTATTAACCAAGAGCTCCCACTGTTCCTGTAATATTTTAACCAAACCTGTGCACTTCGCAAAACATCTTGCTGTCTCTGGAACCTAGTGAAGACGGGACCGCACAGAGTTTTTTTGTTTCTGCATACCACCGCTATGTGTACCTAAGGCTGCAAGGGGTCCGGATGGACCCAGGAAGAGTCTTAGGAAACAGCTGAGCATCAGAACTGGCCTTGGTGGTTTCAAAGAACTCAGAAAGGATGAGCCGATCTCTACCGGGAGTTCTGCTGCTCATCCAAAGCAGTGTGGCTGAGCCAGAAAGGGTCAGTGGAGAGAAGTGGCTATGCGGACGGCTAAGTGTCCCTGTGGAACAGGGAGGCATCGCCAAGCCCAACGGCTGGACCACAAAGCCGACCCAAGACTTCCGCTGCCTGAAGCAGGGCCAAGAAGGATGTTCCTTTCTACTCCTCCAGTGAATGTACTCAGCTCCCAATGCCCGTTGGGTCGTTCTGGCCCGGGAGGCAGAAAATTCCAGGAGCGCCTCTGTTCTATGGCAGTGAAAATAGAATAACAAAGTACATAAGTAACAAGATTCTGCCCTTCAATAACAGCCAGCCTGCCTCGCTCTGTCCAATGGTACGGCCAACCCTGCTCAGGGAGAATTCTCATTTCCTGCACATCCTTTTTTCTCTCTCTCTTTCTCTCCTTTCTAAGTTTCATCTCTTCATTCCTTTTCAGGGTTCATCGCTCAAAACCCCAGGCATTTGGAGCTGCCGGCTTTCCGCTTGATGCCATGCAGCCTGGCTCTGGTATTTGCCACAGTGGGCCAGGGAACAGTGATGGGACCTCATCCGGCTCAGGAAAGGGATCGGGGGAAGGTTCCTGCCAGCGTGGGGGGGACATTCGCATCCAGCTGAGCTCTCCTCTGGGAGAGACTGAAGAAAATGCCAGTCCCCGGCAAACTCCGCGATTGGGGACCCAAAGCCGTTCCCACGCCCACTCCCACAGCGAAGCGAGGAGCACCCCGGACGGTGCCTTGGAAATGGAGGAGCAAACTGGGAGCAGCCTCTCGGAGCTCAGATACCTCTTCCACTGGTTGCACAAGAGTCTCCCGTACCTCTTGATCCTGTCTGTCAAACTTCTTATGCAGCACATAACCGGTAGAGTACAAGTCACTGTCATGCTCTTGATACAATTGAATTTTCTTTTTAAAGGATCAAGGCTGAAAGAGAAGCAACCCATCTGAGCTTTACCTCAAGTCGAGAGAATCTGGAAAAAGGGGGAAAAAATCTGTCATATAAGCTGAATTCTGTGACCTGTATAGATTATGCAAATTGAACATTTTTAATGCTTTTTCTAGGCATTTGTACAATTCAAGCTTTCCTTAGATTTGAGTTGTTGTACAGGGTGCTGAAACCTCGCCCGCCCCCATGGTCCAGGATCTTACTTAGCCATATTTCTAGCTCCAGATATGTGACCAGGCATCCTCAACGTGTTTTTCACACACGTTCATGGAATCGTCAGTGCTAGAAGCTTGATTTAAATATAACAACGAAGCCAGCATTTTCAAATGGCTGAATGTTGACTTAAAGGCTACCTGTTATCTGTGGAATTCAAATGGGGGCCTCTTTAAACCTGTCACTCCTTGTACTTTCTCCAACAGGGGATACAATTTGCTGTTCCATTCCTATCATCATTTTGGGGGAGGCTGCCTCCCAAGTTTAAAAATCCTTATACAGTAATTTATGATTTCCAGTGGGAGTCATCCCTGCTCTGCTTAAATTCTCTGCTGAGAAAAAAGAGGGTGAGCGAGCAAAACACTTCAACTTTTTTCATTTCGCTGTTTTGCTGGTTGTCGTGTACACCAGAAGGCCTTTGCCAATTGAAAAGCCAAACCAGTTGACCCTTCCATTGTCAAAAACTGCAGATCCCCTTCTATCAGATTAATTAGTTTTGAAGAAAAAGCCCCCCCCCCCCCCGCTCTTCTTTCTGCAGCCCTGTGATCCACAGGGCTGAAGGCCTTGGAACAGCTAAGCGATACCAACAGGTTAACAGCTGCTAGCCCAGTAACGTTATCAGCCAGGTCTCCAAAACGTTAATCTCTATATTAAATTTTATGACATGTAGGGTGCAATCCCATACATGCTAAACGTCTTAGAACACAATAGGGAAAACCTGCCTCCAGATATTGTCTTGACATACTTAAACTTTTTCAGCAATGAGAACTAGAAGCAAGCTGTTTTATTACTTAAATAGTTAGCTATGTGCCATCAAACCGGGACTAACTTTATAACAACCCTAATAGGGCTAGTAAGCGAGATATTTAAGGAGTGGTTTTACCAGTTCCGCTCCCACAGTGAGTTTCCATGGATGAACAGAGATTCGAACCCTGGTCTCCAGAATCCTAGTCCATCACTCTATCCACTGGGTACCTTATTGCTTAAATACCGGCATCTAATGATTTCTGTGTGAGGTATTGTTATGTTCATGCTGCAGTAAATTGCCTTGAGTATACAGTAGCTACTTGATTTTTGTTTTATTACCTAAGCAGTTTAATATTGCCGCATGTACTCTTTTAATTTTGCCCTCTTTAAGCGAAATTGAGTTCAATGCAATTTTATTTTATTTTTTTGGTTCCTTTTTTGCGTTTGTAATTGACCCCTTTTCTCCTAATAGGCATTTCTCTGGGAATTGGGCTGCTCACAACTTTTATGTATGCAAACAAAAGCATTGTAAATCAGGTTTTCCTAAGAGTAAGTATTGACCTCTCCAGCGAGGTTGTAAGTATTTTTAAAGCTTAATTTCACCCAGGAGATTAATCCGTTCTTGACGGAAATGTGGAGTTGCTGCTGTTAGTGTTTGTTAAACTCTGAGACAAGAGTTGAAGACGTTTAAAAAAAGGTTTTAGCGATCAGAAAATGCAGAGATTGAGAAATTTATTTTTTTGGACTTTATCTGAAAGGCTGTTCCCAGCTCCTGCCCTTCCTCATAGCTGGCTAAGTCCTTTGGGAAGCAGTCACCCAGCAGCACCCTGAAAAGTATTTGGGCAACAGTTGAAATTAAAATCCCCTGCCAGTGCAGAAGAGGATAACGGAGGAAAAAGAGGTATCATGCGAATCAGCCTCTGAAGTGGGCTGCATGGTCCATTTCACATAGGGTGCCAAGCAGAGATGGTGGCATGCTTTCATGCTGCTCCTGGTCACCCAAGGAGAAAGGAATGGAGAATGGAGAAGCCCTTGCACATGAAAACCAGCCTGCATGAGATTTCTTCTTTCAGTTCTTTCTTTTTTGCCCCAAAAGATGAGAAAAAAACATTATTGAAATCTGATGAAAGAACATACAGTAGGAGTCCCATATCTGAAGGGGATCAGTTCCAGCCCCTCTGGGGATGCTGAATAATGGAGATTATAGTGAACACTATTACAAGAGTGAATGCTATACCTAGCGTGGTCTCTGGCTCCCTCTCGTGGTCAGTTCTGGTAATGACATCATGGAAATATATTTCATTCACAAACTCTATACATAGCATCATCTCTGGCTCCCTCTAGTAGCGAATACTGGTAATTCAACTTAAAAATATAGTTTGGGAATTTTTCTTTTAATATTTTTAGACTGTCGATAAGTCAATCAGCTGATCCTGATCCTGCGGATAAGGGGGTCCTACTGTAATTAATGCTTGATGCAATAGGCAGAATACTGTTTAGAGAACTCCATTCCCTATATTTGACCTTGGATACAGCCAGCCATGTTTTGCCCTCAGTACAAACTGGCAGCCAGCCATGCCTGTTTCTGGCATACTCCATCCCTAACCCGTTTTTCTATTATCTCAGCAATTAGTTATTGAGCTGTTTTTAGGGCACTGCCTCCTGCTTCCCCCCCCTCCCAGCAAAAATTATATTTATAAAATTTGGAATCCCCATCCTGTCACTTCTGTATTTGATACTTTCTCCCCTAACGTGTTGAAAGTGCCATTTTGGCAACAGGAACAATTTGTGCTTGGAGAGTGAGTTTGCTATTAATATATAAAGATTTCTGTCTAGTCCTGCTGCTGTTTATATCTTATGTGGCTTTACTTTCCCCCCCTTTGCACTTTATTGCCATTGTTTTTATTGGGTTCTGAACCATCCCTTTTGCAGCTTGCTAGAAAAACAGCCTCTTAATAATGTCCCCACAAGCCTAAATTGCCATGGATGAGGACTTATTTACTGTAAAGATTTTAGCGGTGGGAGGTGAATAGAAGGTTCTCAAATGATGGCTTTCCTTAGGGGTCAGTGACGTTCAGGGCTTCTAAAATGTCTCTTCAAGAGGCTTGGCGCTTATTTAAAATGTCTCTTCCTCTCGCAAATCCTAGAACCGGCCCAGAACACAACTAACTCTTCATAGTTGACACCACAGGAGAGCATCTGCACTCTGTTCTGTACAAATACATGCATTTATGATGCATTTGGAATTCCAAAACAGCAATGAAATCACGAAGTGCAGAAAGTTGTTTTTTTCTTGCAGCCTAGAAAGACTTTTGGTCAGGCTCTTGCCTGCCTGCCTGCCATCAGAAGGCCTTTCTAATGAAGACAGCAGCCTACCTCATTGCGTGCAGGCAGGGGAATAGTTCTGTATACCCTGAGAAAGCTTAGGAGAAAGTCCACAGACGTCTGTGGGCGCTCAACTCCCTATGCGAATGACTACAGGCCCCCAAAAGAACCGTAGTCCAGCATACTGTCTCTCTAAATAAGCAACTGAGCCGTATTGAACTTGCGGAGTGATCGAAACCAACTTTTAACTCTTATCTTGCAGGAAAGGTGTTCCAAGCTCCAGTGCGCTTGGTTACTAGTATTCCTAACTGGATCTTCTCTGCTCCTTTATTATACCTTCCGCTCTCAGTCACTTCATTACAGGTAATTACCGTTTCATTCTCGCTGGGGATAAAGCATCACTTGCTAACGGGAGGCTTAGTTTTGGGAAAGGACTCGTGAAGGAACAGGACGATCAGAGGTTTATTTAAAATTATAGATGGTGCGGAGAAAGCACGTGGTGACTTTTCTCCTTCAGCTCTAGAGCGCCAGAATGACATTGACTGTCCTTAAATTCTAAGGTTTTAGAAAATCTGTATCACTTCTGCGCTCTTTGGTTAGCCATTCAATTCCTGCTATGAGCTCCGTCCTCTACGTTACTGCATTCTTCATTGTTTCAACACGAGGTCCTAAGAGGAGGGTTTCATGCTCCTTATAGGCTCTACACAGGAGCAAGAAGCCTGGGGTCTTGCTTGTTTGTAGGGCCTACACAGGATTTGGATCCAGCACTGAAACCATGAACCAAGTGGAAGGATAAGAAGGTGGAGGGCTATGGACTCCTCTCGAAGCATGTTCACAGCACCAGCCACAACACCCCCATAACGCATCAGTCTATCTGGGTTCCCTATCACTGTGTTGTTCTGTGGGGGGGGGGGAACAGCCTTGGACCTCGGGTTTTGAGCTTCCTCTGGCGTGTAGGTGTTTTGGTTTTGTCTGTATTCACACAAGTATGGGAAAACATGGGTCGATATTAGAAGGAACTGTGATAGTAACCTTAATATGGAAATATAGTACCTGGGGTGCCTTTTCTTTTTAAGCTTGATCCTTTTAAGTCCCGTTGCGGATTTTATGAACTTCTGGGAGGTGCTCTGGATTGTCGGGATCACAGACTTCGTTCTGAAGTTCCTCTTCATGAGCTTCAAATGCATCGTTCTCCTGCTGCCTTCTTTTGTCATGTCTTTTAAATCCAAGGTAAGAACATTGTTTTTTTATAAAGTTAGCGTCTACTATGAATTAGAAGCATCCCTTTCTTATACTGTAGCACGCCTAATTGCAGTCTGTCTGAGGTCCCAAAAAATATTGAGTTGTGTGCAATGGAAGGGAAAAAGGGTTAGATTGAAGAAATAGGGGAAAGAAAGAAAAAAGGAAGAGAGGGGATTTTTTAATCATCTGAGAAACAAGATGTGAATATTTAGTAGAAATGACCAGAAAGGTGGGGCCATTTGCTATTTCAGAAAAATGTCCACCTTTCCCTGGAAATTTTCCAAAGATCTCTAATAAATTGAAAGTTATAATTTAAATAAATAAATAAATAATGAAGGGTATACAGCCAGGATCAATGGGAGCCTGCCTGGGAATACCAGTCCCTGGGGAACAAAAGCAGGAGATGCCCCCGCTTGTGGGTTTCCCACTAGTTTTCCTACTACTTCAGGAAATGCAGTTCTGGAGAGCCCTTTAATCTGATCTAGCAGGACTCTCTAGGACTGAGCTAAAACCATAAACCAGCAGCTCTTTGATTATTGATACCCACGGTTTCCCTGCCACTCGATTCCAACCCATCAGGGATCACATGCTAGACATGAAAGCACTTCAAAGCTGGGCAGTTTTGGCTCTGTGCTGATAGTTTCAGGGCAAATGAATCCTTATGTATAAAACCTTCTCTACTGATTACATGGGAAATTCTAGGCAACCAGGGACCACTGAGACAAACTTATTCACCACCCCATTAGTGCCAAAGTACTATCTGGGCAGTTTACAAACCAAACTACACAGAGCAATAAACACGAAATACAACATAAATACCAAAATCATTACATGTAGCTGCTGGTAACCCTTCTCCTGTGAATTATTCTTGTCTTTTTTTAAAAAAATTCTTTATCTTATATACAAGATAATTCCACAACTTCACAGTCCGAAGGTTCTAGGGTATTTTTTTGCCCTGAACCTCCCACCTCTCAGCTTCATTGGGTGGCTCTACACACAAGGATTATTCTTGAGAGAAGGCGCGGGAGCCTATTCACTTTTTCCACACCTTGGTATCATTTCATGGAACACTCTCCTACTCCCCTTATCTTCCTTGCCTGTTTTCATACCATGAAGATAAGAGGGTTCAAGTGAGAGGTGCTGATATCCTTCTTTATAATTAATGGCACCATTTGCATTTGTCTTAAGTGGTCTTAAACTGCCAGTGGCCAGACGTTTTCAGTTTTTTAATGCTTTAAAAATAAATAGGTGCCGTTAAATGCATTTAGTAATTAGCAGGGGAAAGTACCTGATAAAGTAACGTCAGTTCAACATTAATGCCGACTCCTCCATAACGTTTTGAAGTATGATTGAAGAAAGGCAGCTATTTCACTCAGCTGCCACCATTTAAGCGAGAGGAGAAGGGGTTTAACGACCGAGTAAAATCTGCTCTGCTTTCAGGCATAGGTGGCCAAGCGAAAATAAATCATTAGGTATTATCTTGTTAGAGGCGAATAGTGAAAATCTTGCTTGATCAGCAGAGATCAGAGTTATTGATCTGGTGGAAGAATGTCTGGCAAGTACTGCCGGAAAAGAGAGGTTCCTAGCATTGCTGCTTATCTCTGTCAGCCCTGATGCCTGAAAGGGAGACCCACAAATTCGGCTTCTGTACATGTCAAGCAAACCTTTTGAATTGCCAGAATCATACCCGCCCGTTGGCTTCGGTCACCGAACTGGAAACCACAGGAAATTCGGCTGTTTTGTTTTGTTTTTAAAAAGAACTCTGGGGGAACACGAACGTATCATTCCTCCCAGCTGCACAGCCCACGAATCGGAGTCTCAACTTCATTCTGGACTTGTATTTTAGAGGTACTTCTGAGTGCTGGTGACGGCTGCGTGACCGTTCCCCATTTCCCCGTGCTGTCCCTGAGGTGTTTGGTTTTATCTCCTCCAGGGTTACTGGTATATGTTATTAGAGGAGCTCTGCCAGTACTACCGCACCGTTGTCCCCGTTCCAGTCTGGTTCCGTTACTTCGTTGGTTCGAAGGAGCTGGATGGTGCACTAGGGCGGAGTTTTGGAGTCCTGCTCGCTCTCCTCTATCTCATCCTAAAGGTAAGCACCCGTTTTCTCCAGAGGCCATTGTACTGAAAGCAGCCTTGGTCTGGATGCTTACAGAACAACATAGCCTCTGTGTACATACAGAGTTTTTTTTTAAAAAAAGAACCCCCTTCTGTTTCAGCCCTCCGTGCTCCTCATTCTGGTTCACAAGCGACACTATTATTCATTTTGTGTTACTAGAAACAGGGTTTGTATTGGTACGATTCCTATTTAAACTTCCCTGGCATTAGTTTTGCCGGCACCAATAGTTTCTGTTTCCTAGTGAAGTTTGGCTTATTAGGAAACTCAGGTAGTCCATGCCAAGGGTAATGGGGTCCAGCAAGTGCCACCGGGGGAGGGGGGGGATAGGAGTGGGAAAGCATCAGCTCATACAAACCCTGAGGTTTGCGGAAACCAAAATAAAAAAATCCCTAGCAGAATTACACTGCAAAAGCCCAGTAAAGACTGAGTGCACACAGTAGCTGCCGAGGACTGAAAACCGGTTGGAAATTTAAAAAAAAAAAGAGAGAGAGAGAGAAGTGGCGTGAGCAGAGGAACAGAATAGGATCAGGATCTTAATCGGCACCCCTGACTGGTAGCCACAGGCCATGAGGACTTGCATGCCAGCAGATGGTGGGATGACAGAGAAGGGGCAAGGGGATTTGTTGCTCCTCTTGCACTAAACTAGTCTATACCTGGGTCCCTTTGTTGGGAGAAATGCGGCACACAAATAAAGCTAATAATAATAATAATACTTCCAGAGGGATGGAGGAGTCTGGAGTCCACCTGACTTTCATGTCCCACACCCACAGCCCTATGTGTTCTAAACTTCTTAGATGAGGCCAGGGATTTTTAGTAATTGTTAAACGATGCCTAACAACTTAAGAATTTCTTTCAGTGTCTTTATTGGCCAGAATCCTATTGGAACGTCATGCAGGTTTCCACAGCTAATTGCTGCTAATTGACAAAATGCTGGCTGTGCAGTCATGCATGTGATGAGGCACACAACTGACATCTCCCCAATTAGTCACAGCAAGTTAGGAAAACCTCACATGAACACCAACAGCATTCCAGACATGTATGAAATACTAAAAGTTCAAATGACCTGGAGAAATCTATGCAGTCATTACTTCTCATCTTCATTTTTCAGCTCCTGAGCTTCTTTGGGCACCTGAAAAACTTCAGACAGGTCTTGCGGATATTTTATACACGGCCCGTGAGTATTTTTGTGCCTTTGAAAAACGAAAGCCAGATCATGAAATGCAGTTGTTTTCCCCCTTCTGAAAATCCTGACATCTCAACATGAATTAGTCTGAAAAAAATCAGTTTACTACAAAGGTCATGAATGAGTCTAGGGCTGCAACCACGGGCTTGGCTCCTGAGAGTTCCCTGTGTCCATTTAGCCCATTGGTTGACCCCTTTAGCCCTCCAGCATCCCCAACCACTGGCCATAATGGCTAGGGCTTGTGAGAGTTGAAGAGGGACAACATGTGGGGCCAAGGTTGAAAAATACCACCTTGGCAGACCACTGCCGTCGTTAACACTATCAAAGACAAGATAGAGAAAAAGCTGGGTTGCACTGTCGAAGATGGCTAATGGAAGCCATGGGGCACAGCAGCTGAAAGCGTGGGGCTGGGGACTCAGGAGACCCATCTTCCAGTTGCTACGGCATCATCCAAGGTGGAGGATGACCTTGTTTGGGCTCCTGTGTCTCAGTATGATCGGCCAGACACGGCTGTGAGGATGGGGAAGGTCCAGATGCACCCCGGGCTTTGGCCGAGTGCGGAGAGGCGGGATATGCATGTAACTCACCAAGAAAGTAAAGGAAAAGAGGGCAAGAGGAGGCTGGCATCCTGAGATAGCAACGGAAGGTACTTGCACCCAAATTGCATTCGGATCCGTAGATGGAGATTTCTATCCACAGAGACGCTTCAGTTCCTTTCACCAGAGGCTGCAAATCAAGGGTTTCGGGGTGGGAGGTTAATGGGACAGACTGTGCTTCCCCAGAAGAACTGCCCTCCCCAGTTGGAAAAAGCAAAGCCCCTCCCCTCCCATGTAGATCTGAACCAGGGAATATTGGTTGGCAGGCAGGGAGGTTTCATCCCTTGGGAGGGTGAGACACACCGTAGGGCTCAAGGCGTGTCAGTCTTGCCTGTTCACTGCCTCAGACTTTCAGAGCCGTGCTTTAACCCGACAGAGCCAGGGGTGAGGAATGATGGGGTCCCTTGGGACATCTGGGTAGCCACAAACTGCCCACCTGAGTTTTACGCGATTCAGGACCAACCCTGGGCTAAAGACCTGGCAGCCCTCCACCTCTTTCCTAATTAGAAAATAGATCCCCGGAATTGAGAGCGGAAGCAGCATAACGGCTTAATTAGTAAATTCTGGGCATTCAACTGTGCCGATTCTCACCGCCTGTCCAAACAGCTGTCTCTACAACATCAGGATGAGAATGCTGTTTGTAAAGGTCCCTGTACCTACAGGCAACTAGGATCCGGTGGTACTCAGCCCCTCTGTTCCCTGGAATCCTAATAAGGTCCCAAAGCAAGACCACGCCAAGACTTGAGTGGCCTCCTGTCCAGCTCCTTGGAAAACCAGTTTGTCTCAGTTTTTCCTTCCTTCTGCCACTCTGCAGAGCTACGGGGTGGCGGCGAGCAGGAGGCAGTGTGCCGAAGTGGACGATATATGTTCCATCTGCCAGGCTGAGTTCCAGAAGCCGGTTCTTCTCATCTGCCAGGTAAGCTGTTCCCTTCCCTTTTGCCCAGAACCCAGACTTTAAGCCGCCCACGAGCGCAGCGAGGAAGAGCAAACGGAGCAGGGCGTGAGCGTTCTTGGTACGTATTGGTGGTGACGCCATGGGCCTTTTCTCCTGCATTTCCCTACAAATGGAAATAGATTCACTGTCTCCCACCTGTCTTTTCAAGGGACCTAGGGATAGTCTCATCCTGGCCCATCAGCCTTCTGAATGCTCTCGCTAGCCTTGAAACCCCACGCGAGGGGGGGAGGTCGTTAAAAACGTCACCTTCTGTGGGCTCTCATGAATCGCAGCATGAATCCCTCTCGTTTCAGCACATCTTTTGCGAAGAATGCATTGCGATGTGGTTCCACCGAGAGAAAAACTGCCCACTCTGCCGGACCGCCATCGCCGACCACATCCAGAAGTGGAAAGATGGAGCCACTTCGGTGCAGCTACAGGTGTATTAGAACCCCTGTTGGAGACGTGCTTCACAGTGTAAACTCCATTGAAAAGCTAGGCTTACAGTTTAAGGGAGCAGGGATGCAAAAAGGGTGAACAGAAAGGATGTAAACTCAGGGCTTTAAAAAGTCTCCACTGTTGTCAAACACCAGGCCCCGCGAGTCCATGCCGATGCAAAGGGGAAGCGTGAAAACTGCTTTTCCATAGCATACCTTGCATCATCTTCCACGTGTTATTCCATCTTTCTGATGCTTTTTTTATGTGTGCCTCGGGAACTTCTTGAGCCACTGACGATTCGGCACCTCTAGTATTCATTCAGTGTTTCAAAAGACAGTTAAACAGGCTCTCTTGAAAAGACACCTTGAGTATTGCAGCTGAGATGACAAGAAGCCTGTTTGTTCATGTCTTAAAGAGAGAAAGGACCTTTTTCCTCCTCCTCCTCCAGATACCATTCCTCCATTTAACTGGGCTTTCTACTCTAAAGAAACCTGGCATGTTCTTTGCTCTCAAGTTCCATAGTTCTATATTTCAATGATGTAAGGAAACTTTTCTACTTTTGTAAGCCTGGATTTTTAAAAAAAGCAAAATACCGAATACTATATTTTGTCATAATGAGTTAAGATTTTACTAAAGGGGGAAAGATTTATTTTAGTAATACTTTACCAAAAAACTCAAAATGCCCAACAACCTATAAGTGCACCAAACAGTTGGAGAAAATAAACATACTTTGAATGTCTGGATCTGGAACATCTTATTTTAGCCTTTCTGTATTTATAAAATTTCCCATCATTTAAAGTTGCTTACAGCCGGAGCCGGCAATCAGAAGTCTTCCAGTTGGTTTGGACGACATTTCTCATAAAGCATCCTCATTTAGCAATGTTGTCCAGAGATTACTGGGATCACAGCTTTAATCTTCGGTAAAGTACCATGATGTTGTTTACCCCAGGGAATAACAAACCTGATAAGTAACTTAAGTCCTCAGACATTCCTGTTTGACAGCGTCTTCATCAGATCTTACACTTGACGCCACAGCTCCACACATTAACGAGAGGGTCTAGTGAGTTAATATTAACATTTCAACAAACCTCTGGCTTATAGGATTGTGTTCAACTAGAATCAAGATTCACTAGCCAGAGGCTACTGCCAAATGGGTATCCTGAATTACAGAAGGCTCAGCCCATTAATTTATATAAGCTTCCAGAACTAAAAAAAATTCGGTCTTTCCTGTTTTTTTCTCAAAAAAGTTTTTAGCGTTTCATCACAGCTATGGACAGTGAGGTGCGGTAGAGTTACTTTTTGTTACTGTCACAGAAGAAAAGACTCACATACGCCTGTGTGCTCTAGAAACAGATCAAGTTTCAAGTATAAACATGTTTTTGGACTTCTACAATAGTCAAGAGACCCTACGGGGCCGGGGCACCCTGAGCATTAAACTTATCAGGGCTCCTGCTCAAATGTGTGGTTCAAACGGGGACACAGGATGGGTGGGACTTCACTTACATAGCCTTATGTCATCATCTGAGCTCCGACTCCATCAGCACACCGGAGTGACTTTCCTGGAAGCTGTAATTCGGCTGCACTACATAAAAGCATGCACTTTTTTCTCTCTCTAAATAAAGAACCATCAAATTCAAGTCTGCTTCTGATTTCAGGAACCCATCCATTTCCCTCAGCCACGAAGACGGCGAGGATGGAAAGTCAAAATCCTCAAAGCAGGAAACAAAAACAAAGAAAAGAATCACGAGTGATACATTTGTTCAAAGTTTCATTTAATTGCTATTTACATCCATTTGTTTTGAAATCAAGTATATTTTATTACAGTAAACAGTACAGAATGAAACGCAGGAAAGGTGTCCACCCTCATCCCATTCCTAGTAAGGCAGCTGTAGAGTGTGATTCTTTTACAGATGGCGACAGAACTCGCTGAGGTCTGGCAGAAAGAACGCTTCCTTTAAAATGTACCGATGAAAATGCACCTGCACCCCTTATGCTACCACGAAGAGGAACACGGGTCTCTGAAGATACCTGCGAGAACACCTGCATCCTCTTTTGGGCCTCGTCCAAAAGAAAAGGAAAAGGAAAAAAGAAAAGCTCAGGAGTAACTATTTACCCCACCATGGGATGTGGGAGGGAGCACTTGCTATGCCAGCTTTCCATCGACCACTTCAACACAGCGCTACCACACAACAGGCCTTACTACAAGGGACCCCTTCAGCAAAAGGGGGTGCTTGCAAGCTGACCATGTCTGGTAGACTAACGTTCACTGTATTGCCACAGACGGCAGGATAATAAATAGGGCGGCCAATGATGCTCCACCACCCCCTTTTTAAGAACGGTTCGTGTGTTTACTCAGCAGTCTTAGAATCAATCTCCACACTGCATTAAGCATGTCCCTAAAGATTTCCCCTTCTTACTCAAGAGTCAACATGCAGTCCCAAACTGGACCAACGCAGATGAGAGAGATTCATACCCTACACCACTGCCAGTTGCCCCTATTCCACAGTGGTTAAAGCCACCCCCCCCCCCGAAAGATTCCATGAACACCAAGTAAATGTGAAAAACAAACCTGTGTTTGGAGGTGGAGTTTTAGGCTGAAAACTAGGAAAGGGGGTGGATTTAAATCCCAACCATACACCCTGGCCCCAATCAAGAGCAGGGCTGCACGTCTACATTTTGAGGTGTGTTTTTTTAAAAAAAAAAAAAATATGTTCGGCTTTATGCAACACGGTTAATGCAGCATGGAAACTCTGAACCTTGAGATTATCCCAATTTGGAAGGCTCAGGAAATTAGCGCTCATACCTAGCCAACCAAGGCTCTCCTATACCTTTCCCTCCCCGGGTCATCAGTGTGCATCCTTATAGGGCACAGCGCCAATGAGATAAAGATGGAGAGCTTAAGCTAGAAGCGTTCGCCTCAGCCTGCATGCAGGCTTGACGGCTGGGGTGAAGTCCATGGATGCCGCCCCACCCCCAGCATCAGAGAAAGCAAATGCCCACAGATGGCACAGAAATCCCCAAAGACTGCCATGAGCCAGATTTCTACCTTAGTAACCAAAAGGCTGCCCCTCAACTGCCCACCTGGAAAAAAATAAAACAGGGATGCTAGCCAGACGCTGGTGGGCTGGGAACAGCTTCAGAGGGATGGCCCCAACATAATACGATAGACACGGACTTCTGCACCCCATCCACCGTGCGAGAACACAGAGGCTGCAAGGACCCAATGCATTCACATTCTACAGCGGCAAACTGGGCCTTTCCAGATGTTCTTCGACTGCATCGCCTGGCCACTGACCGGGTCGGGTTAAGACGGAGCCCAACATCTGGACAGCCACCCGCTTTCCGTGAAATAACAACACCCGAATTATTGTAACACCTCCTCCCTACCCAAACACATCTCATGGGGTCAGAGCACCCTTAGCCCGGATTAACTTCCCGTTTCCTTCTACCTCACCATGAGCCGCAGAAGGCCATCCACACCGCTTTCCTTTCTGTATCATGGATCCAATGAAACTAGAACAGAGTTCAAGTGGTCAAGCTTTAATACTTAAAATATGTAATTAGCCTCAGCAGATATTAATCCCAGTTATTATTATTTTTAATATAATGGTACAAAAATCTGTAAAAATCAAATTATAGCAAAAATTCCAAGATTATAATTAAAAAAGCACAGCTTGTACAAAATAAATCTTAATCATCATACCCTAATGAAAACTCTTAAGACTTTTTTTTTTATTTTTAGAAAAAGAAAGCACTTAAATTCACCAAGAGTCGTGGCGTTTCAGATGCCAGCGTTCTTTCTAAAGTTGTACAAGAGATACAATTCCGCTCCTTCTGAAGTCAACACCCATCGGCTATATACACAGGGAAGGGGGCGGGGGGAAAACAAGGTTCAAATATTTACTTTTATATAAATAAATACAAGATAACCCATATTGCATAGTGTGTGCATGCTGTCCCCGGTCATGATTCCATAGTGTTTTCACAGTTTAAAAGAAGTTGAAAAAGGATATATGTGAAACTTAATAAACTACTCCAGCAAAATAGTCAAAAACTAGGAAACGTGGACTCCAAAACACACTGCCACCTTCGGTAAACCCCAGCCGGGATCTTGTTATATTCAGCTACAGCAGGATCATATGTGCAGGGTCTCAAGGGACTTGTATGCATTTCAGGCAGAAAGGGGGAGTCACCATACCAACCAACTGGGCCTTCCGACGGCTTCCGTTCTATTTCAACAGAGTTTGGGATGCCTCAACAACTCCTTATTTTCAGCCACCAGAAAGCTCCAGGAATTAAGCCAAAGCAATAAACCTGTCTTGCATTACAAACCTGGTTTGCCAAGGTATGGGGCCGGGGAGCAGGGGGCCGGGCTGCTGAGCCCAGCACCTGCAGCAGTGGTTTTGACCTCGGGTTCCTCCTGTTTTGGACAACAACTCCCACAAGGCTCAGTCGCCATGGCCAAAGGTCACGGTTTCCCAGAACAGAAGTCCAGAGTATCTGGAGGAACAGCGATGAAGAATCGCTGGTCTCCAACGTCGCAGAAAGCATGCATGGTCTTAACACCACTCCACACACCCACCCTGGGGAACTTCAGGAAAGGAAAAGCTACCGACTTCAACAACTCTCCAGAGGAAGCAACGCAGGTGAGGCATGAGCCGGTCCTCCTAGCCACAACTTGGAGAACAGCAGCTGAGCAATCTTACAGGTAAAGGCCAGGGGCGAGGTTTAGTCGTGCTTTGAGTAAAGCCTGGAAATCAGCGAGGGAAAGCCCATCAAAAGTACCGCCGACATCTCTGCCACTCCACAAAGAGGGTTGACTTGTGCACCTCTTTCTTTGCTTTGAAGCGCGGCACCCTTTATTGGCGGGGTGAGATCCTACACTGATCCAGAACTCTATTCATCCACGTTGTGTGCATAATCACGTCAGCATCAACCACCCAATTTGGGGTGGGGTGGGGGACCCTTGCCTCCATGGGTATATTACAGAAACGATTCCCCATTCTCACATGACTGAGACATACGGACATTAGTGGAATGGAGTAATCACCCCAGGGGTGATGACCTTTTGGGCCCCACCCTCAAAGGTTTAATTTGGCCCAAAGTGACGCTGAAATCAATAATGAACCGCCATTCAATCCTGTCGTGTCGCTTTCAGTTGGGACTTCAGTAGGACCCCTTTATCCACAGGATCAGTATCTGCTCATGCACTTAACCATGGTCTGAAAATATTAAAAGGAAACCTCTCCCCAAAATATATATTTTTAGCCATGAAGTTACCAGAACTGGCCACGAGAGGGAGCCAGAGACCATGTTATATATATATAGAATTCGCTATTTTAATAGTGTTTGCTATGATCCGCGTTTTTCAGCATCTGCGGGGTAGTGGTGGTTTGCAATTGATCCCCCACGGATAAAGCGGTCGTACTGTATTTTGCTTGGGCTACTTCCCTTAAATTTGCTACGATAAAGAATGGGAAGGAGCAGCTCAGGGGAAAACCAAGTGGAGGCTACCATGAGGAATCTCGACTCCCTGAATGTTGACAAACCATTATTTTACTCATCATCAGCCAGGCTGGCTAGGGCTAGCTGATGGGCAGTCGCCTTCGGCAGCTGGAGTGCCAAGGTTGCCCACTATGGGTGGAAATCATTTTATATTAACCTGAATCCCGGTAATAGGAAGCAATGCTATGGTTAGAAATCCCTTCTCTTCTCACTGCAGCCTCCTGTACTCCTTCCTCCCCCAAAATCATCCTCTGGAACAGTCCAAGGTATGGTGAGAGGCCAAATCCCTAAACAGCAGGTCTTCAAGCCCAAATCCCACCTGTTGGGCGTTGCATCAATATTTTGCTCACTGCCATGCGGTGGAAGGTGAAGCCCCTGATGAGTTTCAAATAAAACTATAACTTTTTTTTCCCCCAAAAGAGTTATGGCTTGGATCCTATGGCTCAAGAACAGAAGCAAAACAAAGCGGCAGAGACCAAGGCGAGCACATCGGGGAGCTAGCAAGAAAAAGAACCACCAGAACTTGTCCACTGCGGCACAAAGGACACGAAGGCCAACACACGTCACACACATACACACTCGTGCCCACTCTACACTTGCGTAAAACTCTGCAGACCACAGTCAACCCTTTCAACCAGCTCTGTCCACGGAAATGCTTTCTTTAAGGCAGGAAGTGTTTTAAGTTAAGGTAAAGATACCTTTATTTAATTCTTTGTATCTGTAAAGTCATTAGTACAGATATTTTCTCCTCCTCCTCCTCCTCCTCCAACAACAATCGCAGAAAACATAAATAGTAAACCTTTTGAACGTTTCCAAAAAAAAAAAAATGAGTTGCAAACGTTCTCTGGAAGACATTCGTTGAAAAGGCCATCTTAAACACTTGTTTTTATGCTTTTATGTTTCACGTCAATACAATCAGTGGATTGCCCCAGCACAGCATCCTGAAAAGTTACCGTAAATCATTGTGGAAAACAAGCAAACGGGGCCAAGGGAGGGGAGGGGAGAAAGGCATCTCTTCTGAGCGTCTCTATTTCAGTTGCAAGACGGGCGTAATGGTCAATAATTTTTTTTTAAAGAACGGATAAGAAGTCTGCCGTTCCAAAACCTAGCACCAACTCTTGATTATCCCTCTCTCTCTCTCTTTGGCTACCCTTTCTGATGGCACTCACAATCCACACACCTTCGAGATATCTCGGGCAAAGCCTAAGACCGGCATAAGAACATAAAGAAGTGAAAGCTCTTACTACCAGGTTTCTACTTCGAAGGATGAAAATCCAAGAGAGCAACCCAAGCCTTGAGGGGTGGGGGATTAGCGGGGTGGGGGGGATTTAGACATGCATACAGCCCCGTCTCCATAGAAAGAGAGCCTGCCAACATGATATTCCCTTGAGGAAAACCACAGGCGCTGGGTGGGAGCACGTGGTTTCTGCATCGGCCGAGATTTCGGTGCCAATGACTGCCAGGTCCAATCTCACTTCTTGCTGCAGAAGGGACAGCAGAGTGACCGTTCACCCACCTCAATCCCAATAACATCATTAACAGTGATTTATTTAATTTCTTTTTTTGACAAAACCATTATTTCTCTACAGGAAGATGACAAATAAAGATTAAAGTCTGCTTTTTCTTCTTTTTTTGCTTCATCCAATCGACAACTTAGTATTTTCCAAGTATGGGATACTGGGAGGCAGGGGGAGAGGAAAAAAAAACTTATCTGAAAAAAATATATATATATTTTTTGCTTTCTTTTTTTTAAAAAAAATCATTCGGATTGTTTTTGCGTGTGGAACACCCACTGTTCGTATCTTGTCTTGGAGCTCCCGCTTCGCATGACTGCCAGGAGCCATCTGGAAGCAGCTTGTGTGTGCACCTGCGTGCTGAGAAGTCCTCGGGCTGCAAGGCCGGGAGGCGGCACGCCTTACTGTTTTTACCTGTCCTTGTTGGGCTCACCTTTCCAATGAAATGATGAAGGAGAAACCTCCAACCCTGCTGCCCCCCACAATACTGTCAGCTTCAAGTTATCGATAGGAAAAAATCCATGATAAGAGAGGAAAAGATGGCAGGCCCGTGCCTACCTGTTTGCTGCTGAGCTTCGAGGAGTTAATACAGTACCATTTGACTCCAGTTCCCCCTTCATGCACCGTGGATTCAAATGAAAGAGAGAACTGCCGGGGGGGGGGGGGGGCAGGGAGAGATCCATGGTTCTCAGTCTTCTTCCTGTCCATTTTCCTGTGCAATAACTGGCTTTGATACTGTCACAGAAGAGGAGGGGGGAAAAAAAACTCACAAAAGCCCTCAATATTTCGGCATGATGGGAGGGATCTGCCCTCGGTGAGGTTTGTCCTCCCACCCTTTTGCCACCCAAGCACAGTGTGTGGGTGTGGGTGTGGGGTGTTTCAGGAGGGAAGGGACAGGATTGATGCTGATTGTGTCATAGATTCATGCGCAGGTGCTCCGGCCGCTTGGAGAGCATGGGGAAGGCTTGCTTTTTGTACAGCCCCGTGTTGGGCTGCCGGATCGGGAGCGGCGCCGAGGCCTCTCCGCAGACGGTCACGTCCATTTGTTCAATCCCGCTGGTCTCCATGGGGTATTCCACCGGCGCCTGAGGGTTTGTCACACCGGAGGCGCTCCCTCTTCCCCAGAAGTCCCCGGGAGAGAATTTTACAGGGCTTTTAAGAAAGAGACAAGGAAGAATCCATTTAAAAAACCTTTTACAGGGCTCTCAAAAGAGACAAGAAGTGGCAATTTAAAAAAAATTACAAAAAAAGATCACCCAGCCACGGAAGGCCCAAAGTGTCAAGTTCAGGAGGTTTAGTTTCTGTCTTTGGTCAACATAAGTCTGCAACTGATTCAAATGATCGACAGTCAGTCATTAGAGGAACAGAGGGGGAGAACGCTGCCCCCTGCCTCCCGACCCTGCCAAAGGCCTCTCTCCCAGTGCCATGTGAATGCCCAGGCTTTTCACAGTATGTAGGGAAAAGGAAATATCAAATGAAAGCCTCCATCGTCACTATACACTCAGGGGGTGAGATTCATGTGTCCCGACCCATTTTCGTGGCTCCTTGAACCCCGCCAGAGAAAAAGACTTCCCAAAGACAATTTCTTCAGCTGCTCCCCAACTCTGAACCGAGAAGACTCATGGGCTGAGCTTGAACTGGAAGTTCCTACACTTACAGCGTACACCTACATATTCTGTGTACTCTGGATATAAAATTGTGGCCCTAAATCTTCTCATCAGTGACTTCGACCCCTTGTGGGGAAACCCCAGGTTCTCAAAGCTCACGAAACATGAAACAGCTGACATGCCATGCACCGAGCGCGAAGGAGGGAGAGAGAAGAGAAATACCTGACTGGTGTCCGTGGACTGCCAATGAATCGGCGAGGCGATCGGATTTTTGGTTCAAAAGAAAACTTCTCTTTTACGCTTTCAAGTACGGATGGAGCCACATACGTGAAGCCCTAGAGGATAGGGAACAGCGGTGGCCCAAGCACCCACCCCAAAGAACAAGATTGAATGCTTCGGATTGTAAGATAAGCAAACCACAAAACCGGGGAATCAAGCCTGCGACCCCAACCCAACCCTATTTAGAACTAAAACCTTGAGACGTTACTTTGAAAATCAATGATCAGTCTAAAGAGGCCAAAACACAGCTAACAACACCAGGAATAGTACAATTTAAAAAAAACCTCCACTTTTACAAGTTAAGATAGTTTTTAATGTTTACTTGCTTTTAATTATTCAATTGTCTTTTAATTAGCATATAGTTTAATTGGGTTTTTTTAAATGTTTAACTGACTACAACTTTAATTATGTTCTTTTAAATATTGTGAGCTACCTTAGGTCCCCTTATCAGGAGAAAGGCTGCCTATAAACAAAACAAATAAATTTATTTATTTATTTAACTTATATGCCGCCCACACTACCCAAAGGTCTCTGGGCGGCTTACAGCAATTTAACTACAGTAAAAAAGGTAAAACAATTAAAATACAATTAAAATATATACTCTAAAAGTTGCCATCAGGCAATGCGTGATCCACAAAAGCTCACATTAAAATCAAATAGTTAGTTTTTAAGGTACCACATGTTTTTGTCTTTTTTTGGTTTGGTTTCTTTGGTTTTTGCTTAAGGAATAACACTTTCTCATGAGAGATGCTCACTGCAAGCCAAGATTCAGCCTCTTTTCTACAAGCCAGTCACAGAAGTCGCTTGCTTACTTACCAGGAAGACCTGGTTGGCACTTTCGCTGAGGGTTGAATCATCTGGACTATCGACTGGAGTCTGACGGGTAAACTTTGCATCAAACTGGCTCACGTCTTCTTCCGATTGCTTTGCAAAACACACACACACACACACACAGAGAGAATAAATAAATAAAGGGAGGGTTGCAGGTTAACAGGTTGCCAATCAGAACAGTTTTTAGTGGGAGGTGGAGGACAAAGCTTCCGGATGGAGGAAAGGTGTTGCAGATGGAAAACACAGAAGGTAGGAGGACATCTTCGGTGCGGGATGGAAGGTCTTGGTGAACGAAAGGATTGAGAAATGAAGGCAAGAAGGAGGGGCCCACGAATCAAAGGAGGACAAGGTTCGAGAAGAAGTGGATTAAATCTGAGGACAAGAGTACTTTCCTTCTTCCCCAAGTCCCACCTCTAGACTCCAGTCCCGTGAGGTGCGGTTTATAGTTTCACGCAGGAAAAATGCCCGCAAAACTCTGAATGCTTTTAATAAAATAGGCAGGCGAGTCCTGAACATCCTAGCCATTGATGGAGCTGGCCTGATGCCGGCAGGACGCCTGGCCCAGCCTCTCCAGAACTATGGATTATGTGCAAACACACAGACTGTCGAGGAAGAGAAGCCTACACCGAGGTTTCTCAGAATGGCCCCGTCTGTACCTGCGCCCTCTTTGACCGATGGAACGCGCACAGGGCTGGGGAACGTCTGCCCTGCCCAAGGTTGCTGACTCTAAATTCCCACTGCTGGCCTTAGTGAGGAGGAGCGACAAACACAGTAGACGGTCAACATCTGGAGAACAATACCCGTTTTCAAGTTTGCAAACCATTAACACTTGGGAGAACATGCAGCACGGCTCTGAATCATTTCGTTATTCAGAGGGAACAAGGGATGGTGCAGAAAACATGCCCCCCACTTGATAGGACGTACTGTGATGCAGATGCAAATCCTAAACGGTAAGCTGTGATCCAAAAACCGCAGGGATATTGATACGTACCAATAAAGGTTTAAAGGGGGGTTCCACCTTCCGAGCAAGCAGTTCTTCCCAGTTAATATGTCTGAAGAAAGGGTGAGCCTATGGAACATTAATGTCATTACCCAACTGAGGGAGGAGTTTAAAAAAAGAAAAATTCAAAATGACATGCCCTGCCCTTTATTTGAGTACAAACTGAAGCAAATACATATTACAAACAAAAGATCAACTAGAGACTACGGAAAAAGAACTGTACACAAAAAATGTAATTACAGTAGGACCCCCCCATCTGCGGATCAGTATCCGCTGATTCACTTATCCGCTGTCTGAAAATACTAAGTAAAGCCCACACGGTGTATTTACCAGAACTGGCCACTAAAGGGAGACAGAGACCACGCAAGGTCTAGCATTCAATACTTCCATGTTTTTTGTCAACTGTAGTAGGGCAGGGCCGCGCTTGGACCCAATCCCCCACGGTCTTACTGTATAAAGAGCCACATCTGTCTGTAAAAATCGCAACTGCTTAAGAGCAGGCCAAACATATATATTTGAAAACAAGTTCCCATGCAATCAACACGGGAGTCTTGTAGCACTGTTACAATGCGAAGTACCAAATTTCGCCCTATGCCCTAAGCAGGACTCTCTCCCTTTCAAGCAAGCACCACGGAGGAATGAGATCATTTGCCAAGTTTCCTTCCCAGAAATGGGATATATTACTTTTTTCAACTACATTTCGACTACAACTCTTTCATGCAGAGCAAAGACTCTCTCAGGCTATGCTGTCTAGGGAGATTGTGGGAGACGCAGTTTTTAAAAGGTAGTAACTCCTCCCAGTTTTGTGTCTTTCTACTCAGTCTAAGGCACTCTGGGAGAAGACTGACAATTCACATGCATCTACAGCTTCCCAAATTGCTGGGGACCACAAATCGAGTCTTTCTCCCCCCCCCAAAAAAAGACACCAACAGCTCCCACAACCTGTGCCTTGAACCCCTGTCCAAATTCAACAGATTCCACATCACAACATAACCTTCCTGTCTTAATAAAGGGAACAAAAATGGAGGAGATTTCCTACCTCTTACATTGCATATCGATAAAAACATTAAGTGAAATAACCTGAACTTCTTCAGCATCTCCAGAACCAGCTCCCAGACGTGAGGCAGCATTTCTCTTTAGCAGCTTGAGAAAGGGGGGGGGGGGGGAAATCCAGGATAAATTATGTAGGACACTGAATCGGAACATCAATGCATCTGGAAAAAGTGTTTTCCACCCTTTTTGGCAGGGATTTTGTAAGCAAATATGCCAAGTTTGGGAACCTCAACCTTGTGACCCTCTAGCTATCACCTCGTAGCTTCCCTAGTAGAACTTGGGAAGCTAACATAGGAATCTTGATAATTATTCAGCACAATTTTTTAAAGCACCAACACAAGCAACCTACTCTGCTGTTTCTTGTTCCTTCTGTTTTTTTAAAAAAAAGAAACCAGGAAGATCGTCACGTGAAAGCTCACGAATAACGAGCTCGTTATCTGTCCCAAGATTTCTACATCCCACTCCCGTGAGATTCTCACCTTTTTAAGCAGGTCTCTGGCTTCTTGCGTGAGGTAGGGAGGCAAGTTCAGTTTACACTTGAGAATCTTGTCAATGGTTTTTTTCCGGTTCTCCCCAGTGAATGGGGGCTGGACGGAGACGGAGAAAAGAGGAAGAGCGAAGCAGCAGGGAAAGGAGCGAATTAGGAGTTGTGCACCACAAAACACAGCCACCGCATAAAAAACATTGATCATGCTTCTCTGTCGTGTTGGTTCTCTTACGGGTGCACTCCCTAATGCATTTCTCCAGCTAAAGTAACTGTAAGCAAGAGCTTTCCTAAAGGAGAAGCCGGACAAGACAGTTTTGGAGGTAATGCAGGTGGGGAGTTAGTTCACACCTAGAAGGGCTTGGGAAAAGCAATGAGTCTTGAAAACAAGACACGGGTGGGAGACCAGATGCTCTTGGGCCGTAACACCCATCATCCCCAATACTGGATGGCATGATGTGAGCGGTGTAAGGGCTACCTTGCCCCCAATGCCCCATATGTGTGAGATGCAGGTGCCATGCTTCAGCCTCCCCAATGGTAGCTGCGCTACCCTCCCATCCGCCAGTGGCTCCACGAAGGGTAATTGTGAGTGCTGACAGGAAGGGAGAAGTCTGCTATTTTTCACTTGTGCAGCCCTACTTTCGAGGGCCGGAGGGGGACGACACAGCAAAATGGCTACAGACCTAACCTGCCACTGAAAACGGCATGAGCCGACAGGCAAGGACCTCACAATCTAGCTTACTTCCCAAAGCCATCCAACCGCACCTTCTTCCGCAAGGTACATTCCAGCTCCCGACATTTGTTGCCTTCATGAGCTCCACAAGGGGAAGAAGCTTTGCTTGCAGGGTGAAGGACAAAAATCAGCCTCTCTATCTGGGGGCCCTTCACATGGATTACAATCCCATCAACCCTGACCACTAGGCATGCTACCAAGAGCTAACATGGAGTTGGAGACTGAAATATCTGTCATACAGAGGAGTGGTAGGATCTGTTCTCAATCATCCAAGAATGCAGGGCACGTAATAATGGGCTCAGGTTATAGGAAGCCAGATTTTGGTTGAATATCAGGAAAAACCTCCTAACTGTTAGAGCAGTACGACAATGGAACCCATGACCTCAGGAGGTGGTGAGCGCTCCAACGCTAGAGGCATTCAAGAGAAAATTGGACAGCCACCTGTCAGATCTACTTTGACTTGGATTCCTGCACCGAGCAGGACGGCCTTACAGGCCCCTCCCAACTTCGTTGTTCGGTGATTCTATCTGGAAGGCATATGGCTGGCAGAAGGCTAGACTACGTCTCCATCCAGGTCTGCCAAGATCTTGTAGACTCTGAGTTGAATGATGCTGCCTTTCAGTTCTGCAAACTGAAGGCGGCTCTGAAACACCAAGTCTCACAAGTTTGGTGCCTTGAGGGCCAAGCTCAAAAGGACTATTAAGACACCCACAGGCAACATCACAGTTATTCAGATGTCACCAGTCACTGGTCAGACACTCCTAGCACAGTTACAAAGAGTCCTATGGAGGCCATCAGGTCTCCAAAGACAAAGTCTCGTTTAGTGGCAAGAAATTAAAACAACAGCAATGAAATAAACCCATGCAATTTATAAGTGTGCACCTACTGCTCCAGTCAGCATGTCATACATTAACGCCCCCAAACTCCACCAGTCCACAGCACGGTTGTGCCCACTCCTCATCAAGATTTCAGGGGCCCTGAGAATGAAAAAAGAAAGAGAGAGAGAGAGAGAGAGAGAGAACACGCAAAAATAGTCATGCCTGTCCCAACAGATTGCCCACCAGCCTTGAGATGCTTGATGCTAACATCAAAATTGTATAAATACAGCTTAAAAAAATATTCACACTTCCTTTTCTCACTTTAAAGATGAGCTTACAAAGAGGCGCTTGCCTGAGGTGAGTCAAAGAGGCATCCAAGTGGCTAGACAAACAAGGCTTGTTATAATAAGACCTTTCCATGGTACAGTCAATTGGATGACAGCATTACCTCAGTAGAGCGTAATTTGCAGTGAATTTCCAGTCAGTGAAAACCAGCTACTGAGTAGGAATGTAAACATCCTGAAATTAAGAATTTGATGGCAGTGGGTCTGATGAACAGATAACCACACTTTTTGCGACCTACAAAATAAACCAATATAGTCACTTGCAAAATTGATTTGTCGGATACCGACAGAAGGGGTGTGCTTCTTCCAATCACTACATCAGACTGTCAGATGTTCAAGTCACATGTGGTGTTCTTTGGGGCTCATGCAAAGAGTTTGGAACCATCTCCTGAGCCACAGGTCACAAAGAGAGAGAGAGCCCCGCTGAGTGGCTGCAACCGCAACAGCATGGACAGGCCTGGCAGATCCAAATTCCTAAATTCTAATTGAGTAACTGGGTTTCAGCGACCAGAATTCAGCCACAAAGCAGCCATGTGGCATGGAAAGGCTAATTTGTACCCCCGGAGATGGATTTTCAAGAGTGGGTTAAACTGTTGCTCAATTTGCAAGGGCACAGCTACATGACACTTTTTTTTAATCCACGCCCCATCCAAAGACAAGGTGGTACGTAGCTTGCAACCTTTTCCAAACCTGGATTACAATCCCCATCATCTCCAACCATAAAGGCTGGGGGACAGAAGGGGCTGTGGTTCAAGCCCACTCGGAGGCTGCCTAGTTGAGCAAAGCTGCCCCCTATTTCTTAGTAATCTATTCAGTGTCAAAAACAACATAAAAGAGCAAATACTAATAGAATTTGCTCTGAACTCCAGGGACATGACAGGCTAGGACAAGACAAAAAAACAAAGATTCCACCCCCAAATACAGAGCCCCATTTTAAAAAGGTAAAGTTTAGCCATTACCCCCAGACCAGAGTAATACTTTGCGGTTTCACCGTGTGGGCTCACATGTATTCGATTGTTCCACAGAATGTATGCGTGACCGTTCCGTCATGGATAGATTCTTTACACAGTCCAAAATCGGTTAGCTTAACATGACCTATAAAAGGAAACAAAAGGCGAAGCCCGGGGAGGGCACACCGAATTGTCACTAAAACATTTCAGTTCAAAGCCCCAGAGCTGACACAGTTATTTCAGTGCTTCGTTCATAACCCATCTTTCAGTGCTCCACACCGAGTAACTTAAAGTAGATAACGGCTTTTTAAGAAAAAGAATATGCACTACATACACGCCATAAGCAAGGAAACCCACTTCACACATCACACCTCTACAGGTCACAATCCTCAAATGTTCAGCACAATTTAAATCCCTTTGCTTGCATTCTAAAGGGACACAAGTAATATGTATACGTTGAGGGAAGGTATTCCACAACAAAGGGGCTACAGCAGGGAAGGTCTTGCTCGGAACAGATTATTGTATATCAATTTCCATTCAGGACCACTGGATGACTGTAAGACTACAAGGATTTTTTAAAACTACAAGGTATGTCAGGAAAACAGTTCTCTGCTGCATTTTTAACCTTGATGGTTGAGCATGATGTTTTCGGGCTTTAGATCTCGATAAATGATCCCCTTCTGGTGCAGATGCCCCAAAGCCATAGAAATTTCAGCCAAGTAGAAGCTGCAATACAAAGATGTCTTAGGAGAGAAAGAAATGCAGAAAGCTTCATGTTGTAGTTGCACAGAGTGCATCTCTGTACAGCTTAATAATCAGACAGCACACCAAACCAAAGTTTATTGTCCAGCCGTTTAGAACCCAAACCATGGCTTATATTTTCGAACCCACCAGGCTAGCCAAGTTTATTTTCCATCTTTACATTGCTCCCAGATACAGGAGGGGGAGTAATGTAACTATGGTTTGTCAGTTCAGATATCACGCCAAACCATGTTTATCACAAACCATCGTTTGCCAATTTATTTCAAACTTCATTTATAATTCTCATCCACTAGGCAAACAGAAATCACAGCCTGTCAACTAAGCGATCACATTAAACCATGTTTAGGCCTTACTCTGCCTCATCATGATATCTGAACTGGGCTATAACTCAGCACCTCCTGCTTCCCACAAAAAATATTACACTGGACCTGCTGGATATGAGATTCTACAAGACTGAAATCCAAAATGCATATTTTTCCAAACACGGGCCTCATTTCTGTGACTGCTCACTGTCATTAAACTCTGCCTGCTAGAACCCATCATAATAAAGAACATTATCTACAGCAACACACCAACAATGTAAGGTTGTTCTCATCTGCTGCAAGCCTCTCTGTTATCATCTCTGATCAATGGCTGGAGATAAGAATTTGGAGGCAACAGCTAGGAACGTGTCGCATGAGGCCAAGTTCCAGTTTGCAGCCTGGGAAGCTCTTCCACTGCGAGTAAACTCTTGAGTAAACTGGCATGAAATTGCATTGTGCTTTGCATGCGTGGTGGAGAAGTGTCCTAACAATTACAGCTGGCCCCATCTCTTTTTCCCCTGCGACCTGTCAAGTGTTGGAATGGGGCCCCACCAGCTGTCCCAAACTGGAGATCAGTCCCAGAGTTCTCCAGCCCTGCTTTCAACAACTAGAGCAGCCTCTCTAACCTTTAAGGGGTAGGGTTTAACCATCACTTGTCCCAGGGAGAAAATATTCAGGTAAAAGAGCTGCCTCAGCAATGAAGATAAGCACCTCTCTTAGTCTAGTCTCATGACTCTGAAAGAAGACCTTGCTTCGCTTACCACGCTGTGTCTTCCATAAATATCCCCTCTCTCTCCAACTGCATGAACAGTTCTCCTCCTACAAGTAGACAAAGGAAAAAAAAGGCAAGTGAGAAATAAGCTCTTTTTTCTACTACATAATCAATAAACTAATAATTAATAACAAATTAATAATGAAAAGGAAAAAAAAGTGTGACAAACAGCAGAATGAATTGTTCCAGCAAGCAAAGATTTGGTGAGCAATCTTAGAAGACTCTCAAGCCGGTGTATTCACACTGAACACCTCTTTGGGAGTCTGGTTTGTCACAAATACAGCTCCTGAACGTGGGTGCTGCCGAACTGCAAAGAAGGCGAAGGCTTCTGGGAATCAGAAGGCTTATTTTTGGGGTACGGCTTATATTACGAGCATCCTGAAAAATCATACTAGGGCTTATTTTCAGGTTAGGTCTTATTTTCGGGGAAACAGGGTACTTTTCATTTCCACCTGCCGTGGAGCTGCATTCACTTGCCGTGTTTTCATTCATTGTGTTGCCAATTAATTTTAGGAAATGGTATCTTTTCAGATGAATTTTTTTCTGCAGAAAAGCCCATAACATTGCTGGACAACTACAATGCACTAGGATCCTCATTTTGATTCACTCGATCCTTACCACTGAGATACTCAAGGATGAGGTAGAGTTTTCCACCCGTCTGAAAGGCATAAATCAAGTCAACAATGAAGGGATGCTTGACCTCCTCCAAGATGTTCCGCTCTGCTTTCGTGTGAGCTGTATCTTTCGCATTTCTAACTATCATCGCCTGCAAACCAGACACATCAGTCAGGAAGGGTGGATCCCAAAAACCTTTACCACTGCCCTATCACAGAGATTTGACCAGCAACATTTCAGTTATCAGCAAACACCAACAGACACAACTGATTAACTCGTTTGTAATGAGTAAACCAGAGTTAGGCAAAACGCAGTCCCAGGGGCTATCTTTGTGGCCTAGCTAAACCGAGGAACCTGCCTTTAAATAGAAATACACAAATTAAGAGACATTTAAACATCTCAGAGGGCAAAATTACAGTTTCCTATGAAGCAGGAAGGTGTAATCTGGGACCTTCTGCATGCAAAGCAGGTGTCCCACTAGCCAGGTTAAAAACCCATCTAAAGACAGTCTCTTCCCCGGTACAGAGGAATGCCATGGGTCAACTCACCTTTTTCAGCACCTTCATGGCAAAAATTTTACCGGTATTTGCTCCTGTCACTTTTCGAACTTGAAATACCTGCCCAAAAAAATGTGTTTGTTTAAAGGAAAATTAAATTTTTTTTTTTTAAGGTTCATCAATCACTGAAATAGTTGGCATTTTGAATTCTTTCCTCAATAAGCGAATAACAGAAATAAGTCCACAGATTTCATGTTACCGAAGAAGGAAGGGAGGGAGGGAGGGAGAGGCAGGGAGGGTAGGTGTTGCAAGATGATGGGGCCACAGGTAAGCCCCGTCTAATTTGGGGCTGCTTACAACGACTGGCAGGAGAATTTCAGGCACATAACTTTTCTGACCCGACATAAAACGGAACACAGGACACCTTTGTGTGTAAAGGACACCTTCTGTTGTCAAGCTCTGCCCACAGGCCACAAGGAAAGGGGAAATAAGGAATGTGCCAGTTCAGAAATCACCCAAGAACAAACACAGCAACAAAATCACCTCCAAACATGGCAGGGCAGGAGTCAAGAGTGTCTTACCTTCCCATAGCCACCTTTTCCAAGAACACGGAGCAGTTCAAAGCATTCAGGGCGTATCTTCTCAGGACCTCGATTCACAATTGTTTCTGAAATCTCAAATTTTTCACAATGCTCCATGCCACTAGGAAAAAACAAAAATTAAAATAACATTAAGGTTAGACTTTATGACAATATCTTTTTTAAAAAAAAATTAACCACCCTCTCTGTAGGATACTCAGGAAACGGGGACAGTAGAGAGGGTAGGAACGAAAGAAGCAGCCCAGCATGGAGGGGTCATCCACGCAATCAGCGGCAGTACGGGCTAAACCTAGTTCCCTGAATGCCACTGGCTGGACTCCTCCGACCCAACCTTAGAAGAAGGGAGCAGCCATTCTACCCATTCCCCCCAAACTCCACCCGTCCCACAAACCCATTCTCATTTTAGGAACTTACAGCTCATAGGGACTGACTCCGCCATGGTCCATGCTTTCGCTTAAGTGACCCTAAAAAACACACACAAACAAAAATTAAGAAGTAACTACTTTTCCAGGTGCAGGACCAATTTAGCGAGTGCTACCTGCTTCTGCATCAGCATTAACCTGAGTTTATAAGACCGACAGCTTTGAAAGGAAACATACAGCTCTTACATAAGCCCCATCAGTGCTAAGATACGGCAATTCCTATGCTGAGCTTTTGTGGAACATCCACAGCATTGGTCGGGAGAGTTGCCAAACCCTTGGAATGGCAGCACAGGGACTCAGCGCTCTTTCGCCAACCCAATTTCATGTCTGCAGCCCGAAATCTAGCCCTGAAAGCAAATATTTCCTAAACCTTGCAGAGAAGCAATGTTGGCCACTTTATTTCATTACGTAATAAAACAGGAGTTTTATTAGGCATTATTTCCATGCCAAGGTCCCTTGCAGAATGAGTGTCAAGAGTTTTGCTTTGGTGCGACTAAATGGGTCGCACCCAAAACTGGGCAAACAGAAGTTCACCCAGGCAATGAGGCTGTTGCTTCTTCAGTTCAGCCCCATGAAAAGCCTCTCAGGTTTAGTGGACCCTCAGAGAAAGCCAGGGTGATGATCCAGGCACCTCTGGGGCAACAGGGAAAACCAACGAACATGCGATGGGAAGGCAGTGTAAGCAATTATTTTCAATTTTTAAAAAACTATGTAACTGCAATTAACACCAACCGAGGGTTTAATGCTCACCACACTCACAATTAGCCTCAATAATGGACATAATGGTACATGATGGTTAACACTGAAAAGGCAGGCAGAGACAAAATGAACATATGAGGGGGGAACCAGTTATTTTATATTGCTTATGTATCAGGCCACAGAGTTAAGACTTCAAGCAAAATTAAGAGAGAACATCAGTCTTAAATACAGAAAACAGTATGAATGAAATCCTACTGCACAGAGATAGAGGAGTCATTTTTCACTTGCGTAGCTCCCAGACTGTGGAACACATTCCCCTCAGAGCTGCGACCAGTTTCTGCTCTCATCATTTCAGGGGCTCCAGTTATTTATTTACTTAAAATATTTTTAACCAGACATTCTTAGGAAGAACCCACAGCAGGTTGACAAGATTAAAAGACAAAAAATACCAATAACAACAACTACAACAACAGCAGCAGCAGCTTCTACTTGTTCAGTTCCCTAACTGTCAACGAGGAAGGGAAGTCTATAGAAATGTATCATTTATGCAAGTTAATTCTTCTCTAAAGATTTGTACAGAAAAACAGGCACTGTTTTGTGGCAAATGGGGCCAATGAGATACTTCCCTCAGGTCCCACTGCTTTTGCTGGGAACACTCATGTCTCTCATGCACCTTAAAAACCTGGTCTAGAAGACTCTGGAACAGGTTTTTGACACCACAGAGGGCTGGAGTCGGAAGGGAACAAAGTCCCAAATTCCAATGGCCTTGGACACCAAAGGGACACCTGCTGGATCTTGGCCTAGACCTACATGAGATCAGGAGATTACACTGGTGAAAAGCTGGGAAACCTTCCAGTGTTCTTTGTTTTCCATTTTGTGGGCTATGGAAAGGGGCCACTCAGTCATCACAACCCATATTTACTATCTCTCATACACACAGAAAGGTCAAATTCAGGACTTTTTCCATTATGGGTGGAAAAGCTAGACATGCCTCTTCACCATGCCAATTGATAATACAAGGGGGATTTCCCCCCCCCTCTTGCTCTTCTACCACAAGCAAAAGCACTAGATTGACCCAGACCCTAGGAGTATCTTTTTGGATCTCACGCCCAGAGACCTTTGGGTAGTGTGGGCAGCATATAAATTAAATAAATAAATAAATAAATAAAATGTTCGCAAAAGCGTTTGTACCCGCAACGTCTACCGACCTCCTAGAAGAGGGACTAATTGTGTATGTACCACAAACAAAAACTACCCAGGTACCCACCACTGGTAGGACAGTTGCCTGGCCCATAACACTGTGCAGATTTAGGTCTGGTAATCTGTCAAAATCCAAAGAAGCAAACAAAAAAGGACAAAAATATGTTGCACGTACATTACATTGGTAATCTGTGACACTCCAGAGGCTGGATGACATCTCCCATCATGGCTAGCCAGCACACCCAGCGGTGGTGGCAAGGGGACTCACATGCCATCTACATCTGGAAGCTCACACATTCCCCACCTCTGACCTAAGAGCTGAAAGCCTGTTTAATCTGACCAGGGCAAGGCATGTGCTGAGCAAGACCAAAAATCTCCGCTACAAAGCACAGACAAAACAGATCATTCTACACTTGCTTCCACACACATACAATACAAGCATAGAACAAACGGTTACGCAACAATGGTAGGATCAGGAGAAACTACATCAAGCATAAGGCTTTCTGATCTGCAAAATTAGGGGCTGTAATGCACCACTTAAGAAAAACTTGAATCTACAGCAGCACAATCATGTGACGACGGCAGGTCTGTTACCTCTGTAGGTAAAGAACCAGTTTCACCTCCTAAACAAGCAACCACAGAAGCTGCCTTTCTAAAATGATGTCTCTACACAAGACATGTTATATAAGTGGTTATCTTTTCTGAGAACTTTTCCTTTTCACCCATTTCCCAATATCCCTGAGAGCCCTTTCCCCGAGTTTCCCAGTCCACAATCCTTACATTTTTATCATCATAGCCAGCCTTATTACACAGAAACAGTCAGAATACAGCCACTATGGAAAACCCAATCTGGAGAGTTTAGTAGCTACAGCATTTTTAGAAGCCTCGAATACAGTAGCAGCTAGCAAAGACCCCAGAAAAGTACAGTGCGCGATCCGCCTGCCTATTCTCTGTCAACCAGAACACCCGGGCAGCAGCATTTCTGATTTGTTTACTTCATTTTTGCCAAGGACTATCTGTTCTGAGGCCCAGAGAGGGGGTGGTCCTTAAACAGGAGCCATAAACACTTTCTGCAAACATAGGTGGCATTAAAATATACACACATATCCTCGTGTCTCTCTTAAGATGAATTGTGCATAAGCATGCGAGGAACCCTTTGTATAGCAAAATAGTAATGCTACACGTAAATGAAAAGGGTTTTTTTTTCTCCTTCAAATGTTAGCATCCAAATACGAGGTTCTCTAGTCTGGGTTCTCTAATAGTTATACTAATGTAGCATATAATGCAGTATAGTATAGAATGTAGTATAGAAGTTCTATCCTTTGAACTGTTGAGACTGTAAGCACCGTGGGGCAGAAACCACAGTTCAGCATTTCCTATTTTACTCTGCAAAGGCTATGGAGGTTGTTATGAAAACATGTGCCAAAGTTTAAAAAAGCAACGTCTACCTTGTTCCACTGTTAACCATCCAAATGCTCACCTCTTTATTTGCCTTCCCTGCAACCTGCCGTAGCCCTCTGAACCAAAGCAAATGCCTTCAGTGCATCCCTAAAGCCCTGTGACAAGCCCAGTTCTGAAACAAGGGAGCACAACTTGCAAGCTTTCTCAAATCCTTGGCCACTGCAGCCAAGCCTCCTGAAGCTCTGTCCCCCACCATTGCTGCAGTCCTTCCAAAAGAGAGGAGACACTCTATCCGCGCTCCAAAGAAGATTCCTGGCTCTTCAACCTTTCCTGTGTACAGAAGCCAAATCATTTCCTAGCAGACTCTACTCCTGCCCTGTGCCTGCTCTGCTCCTAAGGACACTGGGAGCAACACAGCAGGCTCGTTTGGAAAAAAAATTTATTGGGGATGACAGTTTCAATATGTGTATGTGTTCCCCTGCCCCCAGCCGCAAACAAAAGAAAAAGTTGGGGTACCCATATTCTATAAAGTGAAATCAACACAGAAAACAAATTTAGGAACCAAGGAGCAAAACATTTCTTATCCACACCAAGCTGCTTGCATGTAGACTATCACAAGACCCTGTCTTTTCTGTAGCAGATATACAAAGCAGTTTTATTCACGCTTACAAGCCTGGCAATACAGTATTCCATGGAACTACGGCAGCCGAAAGCAGCTGCTTCTTCTGAAACAAAATCTAACATGGAGCAGTTTGTTTTCATAAGCACCCTTTCACATGGGCAGTACACAAGCACACAACATGTGGACATTCCCACTATTAATGTGGCATTCATGATGGCTAACTGGGTGCTATCAAGTCCACCACTAGTTCACTTATTAAAGCAATTTCTGACCATCAGTAACAGATTCCAAAGGAAGGAGCAGCTATTTTGCTACAAAACTAGAGAAGTCTGTGGCAACCTCCAAGCTAAAGATTTACTGCTGTATCACCTTCAGTGACTAAAATCTATTTTATCTGATCCAGTGTTATCAAACAGAGAATAAAATATCCCATCACTATCTTCCAAAGTGAGCTCTGAACCCACCCAAATTGATACTGCACTCCATCTTTAAAATATCATGTCTTCAACCTAACTAACCCATCTTGTTTACTTTTTTTCTGGAAAGTAACAAGACATAATGCATTGTGACTACCATAACATTACTGTTATTATTATTGCAATTATTTGAATTAACTCATGACTAGGAATAAGCATACCCAACATTACTAGTCATTATGATCATGTAAAATATCCAAATTAAAAGGCTGCCATCACCTCCGACTTCTGGAGATACTTCTGTGGCCACTATGACAAGCAGAATAATGAGAACAAGTGGAAACTTGGTCTGATACAGCAAGACTGTTCTTATAATCAACTGTTGCTATTAATAGCTGCATTGATACAATGCAATAAGTCCAACGCAAGGCTCCAATAATTAAGGGCAACAACTACAAAGTAGGAAGTAACAACAACAATAAGCAGCAATGCTGAAACAATGGTGAAATTTTATGGTACTGGTAATATGGCAATAAACCAATAATAACAAGAATCATTTAAATCCAAGAGCCAATTCCAACTAGAACCAATTCCTGAATGATGAGTCACCACTGTCCGCAAATATCACATTTATTCAATGGACCTACTCTTGTCAGAACCAGCAAGAGGATTCAGGCTGACAATACCTGCAGCAAATGCAGCAACCAGAAATTCAGTGAGGAAGTCACCCAAGGAATGTTCATACATAAATTGCAATAAAGCACAGTTTCCCAAAAAGGGGGGGGGGGTTGTCACAAAGTGTTTTCTGTGGGGTCACGGGACAGCTTATATGTATTGTACCCCTTTTAAAATAATTTCTTCCTTGGCCTTTCACAGCAGGATATTAACGGCAGCCTGTATGTATGAGAAACAGGTCCTTTGAGAGGTGGGGAGAGAAAGAAGCCCATACTTTCTGAAAAGGGATGACTTTACACCATTTAAAAATGCCTTTTTATGCAAAATGGCAGGAGGGGTGTGTGTGTCGCAGTTTACTTGGCTATTATAAAAGGGAGTCATGACTTGAAAGAGCTTGGGAACCGCTGCAATAAAGCAAACAGAAGGCAGTATTATCAATGGGGGGGGGGGGAGGAAATCACATAAATTGCATTCCTATTTATTTAACTCACCAAGGGTAGACCATAACAAAGAAGAAGAAGAAGAAAGGTATAGTATTAAAAGCAACCATCGTGAAAGAACATAAATGAGTGGTGGCAGCAGTAAGAAAGTAACGGAGCGCAGACCCGTTAAAAGGAACTATAAAAGGAAATATGAGAGAGAAGGACACCAGGGGAGCCGTGAGGTGGGCCACTGAGGCGCTAGTTCAAGGGGGGGGGAAGCCCCAAGAGAGAGTTTCTGCCTCCAGGGCGAAGGTTCCCTCCCGGCCTGGCCTGGCCTGGCCTTCCTTCCCCTCAGGCTTGGGTCCCTCAGGCGCCCTCCCCTCCCCTCCCCTCCCCTCCCCGCCTCACCCCTTCCTCCAGCTCCTCGTCCGAGGCCGCCTCTTCGGGCTGGTCCAGGTCAATATCGAAGACGCCCGCCATGGCCTGGGAGACGCCGTGAGGAGACTTCTTCTTCTTCTTCTTCGCCGCCGCCTCCTTCGCAGCCGCTGCTGCTCCGTCAGGAAGAGAAGGCCCGGCCGCGCCGCCTCCGTCGGCGGTTCTACAGCCGTCCTGCTGGGCCGCCTACTGCCGAGAGCGAGCGGGGGAAAGCCGGAGGGCCGCCTCATGGGCCCGCCGCGACGGACCCCAGCGCCGCCATGACGGCCGCCATCGCCCGGGTGAGCCAAGGCCCTCCCCGACGCCTCCCACCGCGCCTGCGCGCTCTCCGGCCGGGCCGCCCCGCGCAGGCGCGCCAGGCGTGGCGCGAGGGCCGGCCGTTGAGGGGAAGGTGTCGCGCGGCGCCGGTGCCAGTGCGCAAGCGCAAAAGGACACAACGTCGGAGGATGCGCGCTGCGGACGGAATTCTATCCTCCGAGTCGCCGCGACGTTTACGTAGAGATTATAGCGCCACCTACTGACACACGTGCTCATTTCCCCTCCCTGCCCTTTGGCTGAAGCGATATCCTCTCGGCGCGGGAAGGACGCATGCGCAATAGTAACAAGTGACGCCGAAGCTTTCCCTTCGCTTTCCCCACCCCTTTTCCCGCTTTGCTGCGAGTGGGCCGGCGAGAAAGGAGCATGCGCAGAAATATACGAGGAAGGGACGCGACTGTTAGGTGAGGACAGAAGGTGAGGTTATGCGCATGCGCTGTGAGAGCTTATAAAACGGTTTTAAAGAGGGGATTAAGAGTCTTAAAGTATACGTTGAATTTAAAAATATGAATTTGAATGTATACGAAGAATCATGTGCATATACATAATTTTAGGTGCTTCATTAATCATGTGGCGCCTGGACGGAAAATCTGGACATAAATGTACGCATTAAAACGAGTAGTTTCATGCAAAATTAGTATTTCACTGTGAAATTAAATTAGCATCAGATAATTTAATTAAAATGTTAATATTAATCTAGGACTATTTTTATTACTGAGATGTCTTGCATTTGGGCATTCTAAGGTATTATGACTTACTGTGCTTTGTTTCCATGTTTAAAACTACCAAACCTTCGGCTTTTAAATATACATAATAGTTTAAAATGCCGGAATATGGCCTGCACAGTTTCTATGATTCACCCACTTGTGAATTTATAGTAACAAAATTATTTTGCTTTTACGTTCCTTTTTTTTATAGGGCAATTGCACGCCGACACATGGGGACTCGGAAGAGAAGATTATTGAAGGAGGCTCCTTCTTAGTAAGTGCACTTCGCATTGCAACTTCCATGCACATCCGGCTCTTCCCCCATGATTCAAGGCGGCCTGCATAACCCGCCTTTCCTTCTGCACTTTATCCGCTCAACCGTCCTGGCAGGCAGAGCCAGCCTCACTGTGAAGACGGTCGTCTCCTAGGGTGGGGTGATGGGGAGGGGTAGCAAAACGGGCGCTCAGCGCAGGTGGCCAGAGCAGGGGACACCCCCCCCCAGCTGGGAATGCCCACACCGCTATCCAAGAAGAACAGGATGGAGCGTGGGGTGTGGCCCCCCTCCTCCTCCCAGTCCCCCGGATGCCGCGTGGATGTGGCAGCAGTGGTGTCTCTTGGCCGCCCCTGGAGGAGAGGAGGAAGGGAAGACTTCGAGCCATACTTGCTCAGAGTGAAAGGTCACCCACGGCTCAGTGAAGTGGTTTTTTTTCTTCTTAAAAAGGAAAATGTAACTTTATTTTCCATTCAACCACTGTTTATAAAAGGACCACTAAAAGTGCCCAATTCTAAAATGTGACACAGTCGGCAGGGGTATTCCACTCTTTAGGAAGGTACTCTCAGTATTACCTTTATAACTTTGGGAAACTTTTAGACAAGGCTGTTTGAACCACCCTGAGTTGAAAGGGACTTGAAACACTATGCTGAATCCCATCCTAACAGCATCATTTGGGGAACTGCTGGATAGCTCCCTGGTTTAGACCTCTGGCCGTGGAGCCAGAGGTTGGGAGTTCGATTCCCCACTTGTGCCTCCCTGACAGAGGCTGGACCCGACGATCCATAGGGTCCCTTTCCAGCTCTGCAGTTCTGAGATATTATTATTATTATTATCTTCTGCATGCCTTCTCTGAAGCAAGCAAATAAAAAGCATTTTCCCCGGGTTCATGAGTTTTTAGACTGATTCGAGACCTGCATTTTGCTTTTAGGATTCAAAGCTTAAGGCTTAAAAGGACAATGTCGATCCTCACAATACAACTTGGCCAGTGCGGTAACCAGATTGGTCGGGAAGTGTTCGATACCATTTGCACCGATCTACACAAAACAGATGGGTTTTGCTCTAAAACGGAAAACCATTCCTACCAAGCAGCCTCTGCAGAGCGGTTCTTCAATGAGGAGGCAACTGGAGGTATGATAGTGATTGTCTTCCTCTCCTGGTAAAATAATGAATCAGCAGCCAGCGATCTTTGCTTTGAGTAGGTGTACTTGAATTTTGCCTGGGGGCTGCTCCGAGTCAAAAATTATCCTTTATGGGAACTGTGCGCCAGAAGTATCTGGAGGTCTACAGGCTCCCAGCCCCTGATCTGCTGAAACCTGTAGCCACTGGACATCTGATACTGGTGGTGTTTCCCAAAGACAAGCTCTGTCCTCCTGAATGTGCAGACCTCAGTGTAAGTCCCACTGAGTTGAAACTGGGGCTGTCTCCCCGATAAGTGCGTAACAGGGATGCAGCCTGAGCAGCACGTAAGAAGCTGAGGAAGGTCAGTCGGGTGGACCTGTTAAAAGTTTCAGACCCACCCAGACTTGAGCGAGAACCGAGTTCAAATTTCACTTGAACCATGGAATGAACTGGGTGACCTTGGACCAGGCCTTCCCCCTCGTCAGGCTAACCGACTTCATAAGGTGGTTGTGAGCATCACATGGGGAAGAAGGCAAACGCACGCAGCACCTTGAAAGGCAGGCTAGAAATAGACCAACCAAAAAACTGGTTTTAGGAAAGGCCTCTCTCGTGGTTGTTTAATTATGTCACAAAAGCACAATGGAAGATATTGCCGTCCTTTCTGTCTGAGGAGCCAGAGGTTGGGAGTTCGATTCCCCCACTGGGCCTTCTACGAGTAGAACCAGCCTGTGTAGCCCTGGGTCAGCTGCAAAACCCCAGAGTGCCCTCAAAAGAAGGGAATGATACACTGCTTCTGAGTCTTCTCTACCTGGAGAACTCTGAAAAGGGTCGGCGTACGTCCAAATTGACCTGATGGCACATTATCATCATTATCCTCTCTTTTCTCTTCCCCCCACACTTCTTTTTAAAGAATAGAATGTCGTTTAGCTTTTTTTTCCCCTCCTTTTTTTCTTTTCTTCTTCTTCTCCTTTAGCTCTGACTGCTCGGGCCGTCCTTGTCGATATGGAGCCTAAAGTGATAGGCCAGACCTTATCCAAAGGTTCCCGGTCCGGTCGCTGGAAATATGACCGTCAGTCCCATTTCTGTCAGAAGCAGGGTTCGGGGAACAACTGGGCAAACGGGTATGGATGGTTGTATGTCCAGTGCCAACGGAATTGCTGTTTTTCTCTGATGAATAGCCCACCTGTAGACCCAAGAAAAAGAGCTTCCAGATATTAAGCAGAGCTTGCATACCGATGGGCCATACACACAGCAGGGCACCTTCAAATAGCCATGGGCTCCGACTTCCATCATGCTTGACCTCTTTCCATAGTGGCTGGGCCTTATTTATTGATTTAAATTTTTATTTAACTGTTGCCACGTTGGCAGGGTCACAGACCATCTGAAAGACGGACCCCAACCTCCCCCTTTTATTTTATACTTAAAAAAAATAAAAATTGGCCCCTAGAGGGCGTGATGGGACTTTTTCCAATTAAAAGAAAACCATTTGTTAAAGAAAAAAAATATTTTGGAGATGTGGTCTGCAAGGCCTAGGGGCTGGTGGATACAGCCTCCAGGCTTCCAGAAGGTGCCCACGCCAGTCTTTGAGGATCACAGGTACCCCACTCAGTTTTCTTAGCCCGATCCTTCTTGTTGCAGGGGTGATGTGACAGTCAAATGAGGAGGTGGCAAGCCACGTAAGCTGCCTTAAATCCACTTGGAAGAAAAACTGGATGCATGTCACTTGAACTAACAAATAAAATAATAGTATCGTTCCTCTTCATCATCGGGGTTGGGGATTTGTAGTACAGTCTGTCCTAATTGTACACAAAAACCACCAATGGCTTGGGGGGGGGGGGGGTAAAAGCAAAAAACAAAAACAAGGTAAAGGTTCAGGGCACACCTGTTCTTTGGTCCCAAATGGCAGTACTATTATTTATTTATTTTATTTAAAACATTTATAGCTTGCCATGTAATCGCAGAATCTCAGGGCAGGTGACAGAGCCATTTAGAAACATAACATCCTTTAAAACCATTTAAATTGAACTAGTTTAAAGCATGTGAAGTTAAAACATTAGAACGACAGCAGTTTATGTCACTAAGGCCACTGTGGTGTTTTTTTGTTTTGTTTTGTTTGAGGGGTTTCTTTGGAATAACGGAACGGTTCTTTTCCCTTCTTCCTCTCTCACCCCGGCTTCTGCCGCAGGTACTGCGTTCATGGCCCCAGACACAAAGAAACAGTCACGGACTTGGTCCGAAAGGAGGCCGAGAAGTGTGACCGCCTGAGTGGATTTCTCACCATCATGAGCATGGCAGGAGGGACCGGATCGGGCCTGGGGGCCTTTGTGACAGCAAGCTTGAAGGACGCCTACCCCACTTCCTTCCTGCTAAACCACGTGATCTGGCCCTACGGAACTGGCGAGGTAAAATTTTGGAGCCCAGTCAAGAAAGAAAGAGAGAAAACGGTGGTGGATCAGTCCTACACTCTGCCTCACCCTGGATTCTGTTGCCATAGGTCAGGGGTTCCCAACCTTGGGGGTCCAGAGGATCTGGGACTAACACTCCCAGAAGCCTTCACCGCTAGCTGTGCTGGCCAGGATTTCTGGGAGTTGGGAGTCCAAGAACCTCTGGCGACCATTGCCATAGGTGATTACGCAGATCCTTCAGAAAAGCGCAGAAGCTGAAATGTAAACTAGCACCTTCTTGCTCTTCTCTTCCTGCACACGGCCTCTGACAGTGCAGATAATATAGATCCTTTATGATGGGGTTGGCATTATACAGTGAGGATGATGGGGATAGTGAATTTGGTACCCCCCTGCACACCAAGGATACACGCCTTCAAGGAGCTACGGATGGAGAACCTCAAGGGGTGGGGTGAACAGAAATGTAGAATGAAGGCCTGCCCGCTTTATGAGCCCACTGCAGCTTTCTGGATCTTTTCTGGATGCTCTATGCAGAGTCTGGAAGTGTTTGCCATACTGGCCTGGGCGATCTTGAGAGTTGTCATGGACGTCCTCCAGACATCTGGTCTCTACCGTCTGAGTTCTGGCCCTTCCCCAAAGAGAGTTTACACCTTCCCCTAGGATTACGTGCCTAAGAAATCTTTTAACAGGTAGAGCAATCATCTTTAAAATGAAGCCATTGGCTGCTCCTTGAATTCGATTTCTTTCCCCCTTTCCAGGTGATTGTTCAAAATTACAACTCAGTCCTGACCCTGTCACATCTGTATCAGTCTTCGGATGCCCTCCTGGTTCACGAGAATGACGCCATCCACAAGATCTGCACCCAATTAATGAACCTCAAGCAGACATCTTTCTGGGATGTAAATCGAGTCATCGCTCATCAGCTGGGGAGCATCTTCCAGCCGGCTTATTCCTCCGAAGGAGCTGCTCAGTACAGCAGGAGCCCCCTTGGTACATGATGTGAACTTGAATACTTGGCTGCTCTTCCCAGTTGACATCACGGCATCTGCCCAAGCTCGCATGGCTTCTCGTGATCTATTCTCATGTTCATGTGTTAATTTTCAAAGTGATTACCATGTTTGTCTGTCTGGGGTTGAAATCCTGTTGCGTAGCTCTGCCTGGCGCATGAGAATGATGTCAGCAGTGGAAGAGCCTGCTGATTAACATCTTGGTTTGTGATGTTGTGGTGTATACGCTTTGTACATAGTGTGATTAAATCATATGCACTGCAGAATTGCAAAAAAAAACACCACTCATCAGAGGCAATCTGCTGCTGGAGTTGCCGTTATTCCCATTATGTAGGTGGACTCCACTCAATAGGATTTTGGCTTCAGTATTATAAAGAGAAAGGAAGTTATATGGCACCTTTGTGATTAGCCCCTTTGTGTGTTTCTATGGTTTACCATCTCCCCCCCCCCCCCCAATCTTGTGTTATTCTCACACCCTTCTTGTTCCTTCTCTCTCAGGGGATCTAATGGAAGCGCTGGTGCCCCATCCCGAGTTCAAGATGCTAGGTCTGCGTAACATTCCCCAAATGTCCGAAAGCTCGCTTCCCTTTAGCACCTTTGCGTGGCCTGGCCTTTTGCGACACCTGCGGCAGATGCTAATTGCAAACGCCCACATGGAAGAAGGTAAGAGCCGCTGGGCTCCCAACATCCTGAAAGGCTGAACTGAACTAAAATTCAAGAAGGCTCCTCAGGGGCCCCCCCCAAAATTGATTTAGCAAGCGGTGGGTGTCTTTTCCTGCAGCCTGTCTGGCACCCTCCATTGGTAACCCTGAAAGATAGGCCATCGTTTTGCATTTTAATATTATACCGTATTTTGCTATTAGCCCCACCTCTTTTTGTTTTTTTAAATCCTTTTGTGAACCGCCTTGGGTCCACGTATGCAGGAAGGTGGGAGTTAAATCAGTAACCTAATTCTGCATATTCCCTAACCAGCACAGGTTGGTTTGCTGGACTGATTCTTGGGAGATCTTAACCTAAAAAAGTAACTTTTCCTGTCTGGTGACTTCCCTGTAAGCTTACACCAGGTGTGGCCAGGCTCCCAAGCCCTGAGCGCTCTTCGTTTGGGGCGGAGGAGAAATGGGTTGGTGTTTTGGGTTTTTTCTGTTTTTGGGTGTGGGTGGCTGTGTTTTGGACTGCAATGCCACATTTCCCATGTCTACCCTAATAGGGATAGATTGGCAGGTGCGGCCTCCGCCCCCTGGCCTCCCTGCGCCTCAGAAACAGTCTCCAAACAGGACAGTTCGTTTCAACACCTCCATCGCCAACTTGGTGACCTTACGCGGAAAGGATGTACAAAGCGCGGATCTCGGTGAGAAACGGGACACAGTTGCAATAGAGGTTTCCTCTTCTCCAGATAAACCCTTTTCTTTATTCTCACAGGTTTCCAAAGTTCTCCAGGGTAGCTATGAAAACAATTGTTCTTATCCAGTGGTCCCCAGATGTTCTTGGACTACAACTCCCATAAAGCCTTCACCATTAGCCCTGCTGGCCTAGATTTCTGGGAGTTGTAGTCCAAGAACATCTGGGGACCCATGATGGAAAGCCACTGTTCTAACCTAATCAAAGCTTGGAGACAGTTGCGTTCTAACCGATGAATTAACATCGTTATGCCTCCCCCCCCCAATAAAATAATTTGTTTTAATTGCCAATAAATCATTAAATCAAAGAAGATCATTTGGGATTATTAAATCATTTAGGCCAACCAAAAAGTCTCATCTCCGCATAGTGTTTCGATTCGGCTTTGCACCAATATGGTTAGCACTGTTTCAAATAACAGTAAAATAGAATCATGAAAACGAGTAGAACGGCTTTAGAAAAAGCTAGCCCTTCTGTTAACGTCCTGAAAAGAAATTTAAAATGTTCAGCATTAAAAATGTTAATTGCTAGTGAAAATATGTGTCATCGGCATTTAACAATTTTAAAAAACAGTGACTTCTGAACTCATTGTTGAACATGTTAATTAATTAGGGGCCCAGTTAATTTTTAACAAATTATTTTCCGGCTCTGGATCTAATATTCTGTAAACAAATGTTAACCCATTGTTAAGCTGTCCAAGGCAGCTTATTGTCGGGGGGGGGGGGGGGGAGAGGGGCTCCTGAACTGGCATGTGCCTGAATCAAAGCCAGATGCCCTAAAGCATGCTGGGACAATTAAATCTATTGTGGGCACTGTCATGTTTTACTGCCCCCTATTGGTCTGCTGAGCTTTAGAGCGGGAGAGTCCACTTCTGTGTGGGATAAGAAGGACTCAATGAACTCCTGCCCAAGAACAAGATCCGCAGTTGAATCACCACCACCGAGAAGGCCCCGTCTCTTGCCCCTTGCTGATCTCACCATAGACATCCCTTTGTGCTCTTCAAAAGGTCAGAGAGAAAGAAGTGTGGTTAAAATATATAACCGCATATATGATTTTGGTTGACGTCCCATTTTGTTGATCACCATAGGGAGTTTTCAAGAGCCTGCTCTGTACACTTCCTGGCTCAGCCCCCGAGAGGCCTTGACTGTCTGGAAGACCCCAAGAGCTTTTAACAAATACGAGAAATCGGCATCGTTGGTCAGCAACAGCCAGTTTTTGCTGAAGCCCCTCGACAGCGTCGTGGGGAAGGCCTGGAAAATGTTTGCTTCCAAGTAAGTGGGAGAAAGCAGAGCCTTTGGGGGGGGGGGGGGCGGTTTAAGGTCTCAGAGTCTCAGCCTTATCAGCACACACAGTGTGTGGAAATGAGCAAGTGGGAAAATACGGATCAGTCTTCAACCAGTTGGTTCAGGGGGAGAACCTTCATGAAGTCCTGTAGTTTGGAACAATAGGGAGAAAAGCAGATTTGTAAAACCACCTCTGCTTTATCTCCCTTTAGGAGGTTTAAAACGGAGTGGGTGTCATCTGCCTTCAGTATGTTTCCAACTAGGGAACAGATAAGTCATGAATGAAGTCCCCTTCCTTTTGTGTCATTGACTCACAGCTCGTTTGTACGGGATCGAGGCCTCTCACCCACCGCTTTTTTTTTTTTTTGTTCCACACAGGGCTTATGTTCACCAATATGCAAGATTTGGGCTGGAAGAAGATGATTTTCTGGACAGTTTCACAACTCTTGAACAAGTTATTGCCAGTTACGCTGGCCTCTGAGTCCCACCGTTGGCTAGCTTGAGGCCGGCTTTGCCTTTGCTGATCTAAAAGCCCAGGATGGGGGTGAAACAGCTGTGCCATCTCTCAGGAGGTGTGCAGACGTCAGACGTAAAAGGTCTGCATTGCTGAAGCGATCGAGAAATGGAGTGAAGCGGAGCCTAAACAAAAGGGCAAAAGTTAGTGTCTTCGGAAGGCACCCCATCTCCGACGTCGCTCTTTGATTTCGCAAAGGAGCTTCTGCACACATGAAGCTCAAGTCCTGGCATCAAGGCTGTGCCCCATTCCAGTGGAAGAAGTTGGCACTGAAACATGAATTTGTTTCCATGGGCTGATCGGATCTCTGTTGACATGAAAGTCGTATCCGCCCAAAGAGCGCAAAAGACTCTGGATTGGGGCCAGACCTTTCAGGCTGGAAACCTCCGAAGGGATTAAAGATCTCCCACCTCAATAGCACATAGTTTTCACTTATTGTATATTTTGGAAATGAAATAAACCTGTTTTATAGCAACGCCCTCTTTGTGCTGGAATGAAGAACATACGCCCGCCTAGCTTTACAGACAATTTGTAGCTTGTTAGGGGGCCCAGGAGCAGCCTCCGAGGAATTACGGCATTTCCTCCCCATACCAATTATATGGGGTGGGTGAAGTCGAAAGGTGGTGTCTTACCATGCTGAACACACCTGATCTCAAAAGTTAAGCAGGGCCAGGCCTGGATGGATTTGTAAGGGAGACAGCTAGAGAACATAATGGATTATGGCTTCTTGGTTCTCCAATGGGGTTTTCTATAGAAGTCCGCTATTTCAGTGTTCATTCAGACAACGGAAAAAGAAGATAATCACAACACATACCACAAGGTGGCGCCATTGTCTGGCCTGCATAACAACCCTTATCCATTTAAGATAGATTCTATCTCACAATTGCTGATAGAGAAAGCAGGCAAGTGTAAGGTGGGAGAGGCCATTGCCATCATCATCATCTTAGAACTGCAGAGCTGGAGTCCAACCCCAGTCAAGGACCTCCAAAATTCCAGTTTGGGCCCATCATTGCCTTTGGTTCTTGGTAACTATTAGTGTTGCTCCAGCAGAATGCATAGCATAGTATAGAATCAAGGGGGAAAAGGTTTTTGCCCCGAGTAGCTTACAGTATACATTTTAATCACCGGGAGCGGTCAGCCTTGCTCTCTGCCTTGTCGGCTTGTCAGGAGAGGAGAGAAAGGGACGCGGAGATTCTGGATGTGCCGCTGAGCTGTTTACGGTTTCTCACTCCTATCCGAAGACCTGTGGGGTGCGCCAACCATTCCTTAACAGGGTCCTGGTCTTAAGCAGCTTGGGGGAGAAATGATGACAAAGCGGTGTTAAGACAAGCAAGAGTTTACAGACGGGGTTGGCCCAAGACCAACTTGGTTGTTGGACCTTCAGCGCCGCTCATGGGACGGCGCCTTCCGCCTCCCGAAGAGCAGCAGGCTCCTTTGGAAGCTTGCAGGAGGCACAGCTGCTTCTAAAACGCCCCTGCCGCCTCCCAGCCAGTGCTGCCTGAGGCAGCTGCTTCGCTTTGCCTAAGGGTAGGGCCTGCACAGTCAGGAGGACAGAGTCTTGAAAAGACTGAATGGACGGGAGAGAAGGGTCCCTTTTCCCATTTTGCTCTTGTCTGCCTTCACCTCCTTGCTCCTCCGTTCTCTTGGCTTCTGTGCCTTTTTCTCACTTCTCTGATGAGCAAACGATATTCTTGGCCTCTCTCTTGTTTCCAGACAAACTCGAAACAAGAGTTGCATCTTGCACTGCGTGTTGTGTGTTCCTGTCAAGTTGCTTCCGAGCCGTGGCAAACGGACGACTCCTTGACATCCGAAAAAGTCTGCTCCTCAACCATTCTTTCCGCCTTCATGCCCTGCCTTCCCTCATTGAGTCAATCCATCTTTGATTTGGCCTTCCTCTTTTCCTGCTGCCTTCAACTTTTCCCAGCATGCCCTGCGCGTAGGAATAATCATTCATGTAGCCGTGAGTCCCACCGGACAGAGGCGCAAAAGGGAGCTCTTTTTAAGCCGGCTGCCCTTCAGTTTCAACACAGCCTGGAATTTCCAAGGGAAAGAATGAGCATAGATATACTTAGCAAATCTCCTTTTTCCCCCCCCTTTCGTTATGCCACCTTAGGCTGAGAGTTTTCAGACAAGGCAAAGGATCCTGGTGTAGAGACGGAGGGAACTTGTATGAAGAGCAAAATACAGTCGCGGCTGGTGCTCAAATTCCCTTTTTCTGAACAAGTCATTCTATTTGAAGGACTGGGGTCTTTGGGAAGACACTCTTTCCTAAGCCCTTGCCAGCCAGACGCGTCGGACATCGTCACGCTCTTTAGCACTCAAAAAGCTTCAACACTTTAAAAAGAAGAAAGCGAGAGAGAGAGGCGGACGAGGCTAATAGTGTGCAAACAGATTGGGAGGAATGAAGTTGATAAAACGGTTGGGCAAGGCGCCATGTTAACTTGCCTTACACGCAACCGGAGACCTTTGTTCTACCCTCATTGTCGCTCTCCAAGCGCCTCCAGTTACGTCCGCCAAGTGACCCCAGAGGTCATAAATTTCTGAGCACGTCACTCTTTTCGCCCTGTTTAGATTTTAGAAACCATTCCCTTACGAAAGGGCCCAGCTTCTGGATGGCTCTCCCATGCCGTTGAGCGGCCCAACCGCAGTCTATTGCTCAACCCTTCCTTTCCCCCCACCCTCCCACCCCCCGGTACTCCTCTGCATCTCTCCAGAGGGATAATATAAATGCATTTGGTCCTTCCCAGCAATCCCAGCCAGGCGCATCGCTTGGCCTTTCATTCAAGAAATAAATGCATCGCTTAGAAAATAAGAGAAAACATGTAAACCAGCTCGGTCTTTCCTCCCCCTTTCTAGCTAGCAGAATTCAATTTTTATTTTTGCTGCATTAAGTTTGGGACTCATGATTTAAAAAACAAACATGGAAACCCATGTTACTGTGCCTAAAAGTCGCTCTTTTGGGGGGGGGGGGAAGCTTTAGAGAGTTTTAAAATCCCTTTGTGCCTGTTGCGTTAAGGTGTGTCCCTTGGAGAACAGGCGATGAAAACCATCACTGGAGGTAGAAGAGAATTAGAAGTCGTCTCTACCCTCTTTCTATAGCTGTCTGGAGAGCTCAGTGAGTTAGAGGTCTGGCTGCGGAGCCAGAGGTTGCGAGTTCGATTCCCCCACTGTGCCTCCTGCGAGGAGAGCCAGCCTGGGTGGTCTTGGGCAAGCTGCACAACCGTCCTAGGGCACCCCCCCGGAAGAAGGGAACGGTCAACCACTTTGGTGTATTCTCTACCTGGAAAACCCTGAAAAGGGTCGCCGTAAGTCAGAACAGACTTGACGGCACCCAATTATTTGAGCTGGCTGGATAGCTCAGGGGTTTAGGCATCTGGCGGTGAAGCCAGAGGTTGGGAGTCAGATACCACCACCCCGGTGCCTTCTGCACGGTAGAGCTAGCCTGCGTCTGCCTTGGGCAAGCTGCACCGTCCCAGGGCGCCCCCGGAAGAAGGGGGAATGGCAAACCGATTTTGTTTGCTCAAAGAACTGGCTTTTCCCCTCTTGGCTTCCTACTTCCTTAACTCAAAGCGTGAGAGGCTTTGTGTGCGAGACGTGGGTGGAAAGATCGAAGGGGTTGTGAAAGGTGGAGGCACTATCTAGGTAAGGAATGACTCACAGGAAGAGAGAGCAGGCCAAGAGAGAGGACAGTTTTTATGCAAAGTGCTGAGCAATAAAAGGAGCAGCAAAAACCTCGGATAGCGTTATCAGAGGCCAGGCTGTCGCTTTTATTATTATTTTTTTCCTCTCTCCCTTGTTTTTTTTTTTGATGAACAGGTGCAGGTCAGAATAGTACAGGCAATCTGTATGGTTTTTCCAGTGGCTTATTTTAAAAGCCCTCTATAAAGGGCGGCGTGGGAGCGTTATGTGGGAGGCCAACAGCCAACCCTGTTATCTGGATGATGTGGGGCATGAGCAAGGGTTCTTGACCTTTTCCCCCAGCGGCACAGCAGGCCGGGGTTCAACCGAGGCAGCCCTTGGCCATCGTGAGCTGCCATCACAGTTAGGCAAGTGACCAGGGAACAAGGAAATCTCTTGAAGGAGCTTCAGTACACCTTTCCCCCCAGCCCAAGGCTCTTCACGGGTGCCAGACTACAATCCCCTTTGGCCCTAGCCAGCACAGCCAAAGGATGATGGGAGCTCTGATCCTAGAAAACTCAAGGGTTCCTCTTAAGGAAAAGAACGGTGCTGTATGGCGGGACAAGCAAGTGGGGTTTTGCCTCAGGATTGCCAAAACTGTATGAGTCTCTGAAATCTTGAAGTTACTCTTCTAGGGAGTTTTAGTAAAGTGAATTATGCCCCCCCACCTTTATTATCTTAATTAAAAAACTATCAATTTTCTTTTTCCTGGGAAAAAGTGGCTCACATTCTCCTTTTTCTTTGCCCTGGTTGGGAGCTCTGACTCATCCCTTGGAGCAAACCTGGGTCGTTACAAGCTCTGGAGAGCAGGATTTTGAAAGATGGTGTGAAGCCAGGTGTTGGTCCAGGTGTGAATATGTAGGGCTGTATGTGCGATGATCCTACATTGGGTGGAAAATCCAGAGGGTCAACAGCAGCTGTTCCCTTTCTGGAGGCCAGTGAGATTCAACCCAGCCTGATCGTCCTCTGTTTGAGAGAAGGGAACTCCATGTTGCCCTCTGCCTCTGGCAGCAAAATGTCTTGGGTCTGCATTTGCTGGTGTTCCTCCCAGCCAGCCCTTCTCCAAAGCCCCACTAAAGATGGGATCGGCCTGCCTTCATATCTTAGATTCCTCTTCCACCCTTTTCCTGCCATGCCTGTTTTTCCAACTGCATGCACAGCTGCCGGTTCCAGCCACCCCCTTCCCCCTCCGGTGACTTTTCTCCTGAGATACCGAGTTAGTCATTCAGATCCGTGACTCAGCAAAGGCAGGTAACCTTTCCCATCATCGCCACCACCACCACCGGTGAGCAGCTGCCTCTAAGGGTGTGGTTTCATCTCTGTTCTGCAGAAAGGCCAGGAAGACAATGGTGGAGTGGGAGGGAAAGCCATCATCCGGGAATATAACAAAAAAAAAAAAAAAAAAAAAATTAAACAAAAGATTGGTAGCACCTAAAAGACAAACAGGTTTATTTCCCTGTGAGCTTTTGTGGATTGCGATTTGCTCCCTCAAACACACAAAAAAAGTCCAAAATCTATAATTCCCAAGTTTCTTAGCACATGATTGGTCCTTGTGCAGAGATGTATTAGCTGCATTTAATTCAGGAGCTGCGATTTACGTCTATTGTGTGTGGGGGATAATAAAGCAACTGCACTATCATGGCTCATCTAGCTGCATATTGTCAACTCTGACCGGCAGCTGTAGTGATCCTTTCCTAGCCCTATCTGGAGATCCCTGATGGTAATCCAAGCCCTATCTGCTTAGTTTCCAAAATAAAATAAGATTTGATGTGTTCTGGACGGTACGACTGCAAAGATAGGTACAAAGGTGAGTAAAGCAAACATTGGGCAAATAACTCATGAGGTTCATCTTCTACACCCCATGAGCTGCCATTGTGATGGATACTCAGAACTCTGTGCTCACTTGTGGAATGCAAAAGACAGACACACACACACATGCTCATTATAAGAGTCTACATAGCCGCTGCCACCCCTCAAAAAGGCAAAAATGTGGCCTGCAAACCGAATGTGTAGGAATTCCAGCTGTTTTTGTCTCTACCACAAGCAGGTGTTTTGTAGAGCCAACAGGTTTTGATTGCTTGTTCAAACCCATCCCATCCCAATATAACAGGGCTATTCACAAAGATATATTACTGCTCAAAAATAAAATTCTACTCTCAACTCCTGTGAGAATTACACTAAGTTTAGAGGGATACCGAGAAATCCAGGAGGGCATGGGGTGGCAGGCGGTTTCACTGTGAGTCCTAATCAAGAAATCCTGGCACTCTGACCCCGTGTGCCCTGACTTCACAACACTGCCATCTGTACTCTTTTACAAGTTTGTTTTATGACCAAGTCATGATGGGTTACAACAATGGCATTAAATCCCAATCATCACCTGATTTGCCTTCCCTCTCTCCCAACGTGAAGGATGGGCTGCTGGATTTTTGCCCTTACTTGACAAATTGCAAATCCAAAAGAAGAAAAAGATGATGAAAATGAAGAAGGAACAGGAATAAGGGGAAATTAGAAAGAGGGGGAAAAGCTGCAGGCCAGCACACACGTTGCTGACCTCTTCCCTTTCCCGAAAGGGTTTAACATTTTATGATTATTGCTCTTACGGGCGTTTTAGACGCTGTTCTTGGCACGTATTGAAAGTTCTCTGGAACCTTATCAGCCCTCAGATGTTGACTGCTAGATTAGTAACTCTCCTTCCAGATCTATATTCACCTCTCCTTCTGTGAAGCAGGAAGGACTTTTCCCTGGGAAAGTTTGAATTCGCTCCGGCTCTTCTGCAAGGTGTAACCGAAAAAAGTAACCTTTCCCCATTTCTGGCCTCAATGGAAGGAAACCTGAAGCTGCCATCCCACCGTGGGCCCCATACACCACTGTGAAAGGACCCCATAGTTATTAAGTGATGGGGAAGGGGAGAAACTAGCAAGGTATCAGTGCGTTTTTCCATTAAAAAGTAGCAAAAATAGGGATATTCCTTGAGGTCCGTGGTTCTCAAAGATGTTCAGTGGGGAATGCTTCTGGAAAGGATGTCAACATTTATCACACTACCTCTGTGCATGACGTGACAGATGTTGGTAGACTACAACTCCCATTATCTCTAACATGGATCACATTGGCTTTGGCTGGTGGGAGATACAGGTCAACAAAATCTGGCGTGCTACACATTCCCTATTCCTGAGTTTGAGCACTGGCCTCAGACTGGGAAATCCCCCCCCCCCCCCAATTCATCTATCAAGCTCTCTGCCTGACCTTAAATGACTGACAATCTCTTAGCCTAACCCCATTCATGGGGATGCTGTAAGAATAAAAAGGTGGAAGGAGACTTTGCGCCCAGCCTGGAACTGCTTGGATAAAAGGTGGGGTAGAAATATAACAAATAAGTATACAGATTGGGTAACCCATGATTGCAAAAGCATTAAGGTAGATTCATCTCCTGCAACCGACTTTCATCATCGTTCCTGTTTGATTCGGTTTTCACAAAGACAGGTATGGGAAAAGCAAACAAAAAACAAACCACACGAAGATGTAGAAGACTATCCGGTGAAAAGCAGCTCGCACACCAGCCTAACACACCATACGGTAATCACCTCTCCTAACTTCCCGCTGGCAAGTTCTCAGCTGCTAAACTTTCTCCAACTTGCCACCCTTCAGCTTTCCTTCTTCATCATCCAAAAGAGAAAGAAAACAGCAGTCTTCATGAAGCATCATCCAAGTTTGGACACAGCTCGGGAGCAAAACCAGTTTCAAACCTGGCTAAGTGGCCAAATGTTATCCTGAAGGATCTTGGAAAATGGCTTCCCCCCCCCCCCCCCTTAAGGTTTTAGGCACGGTTTACTAGAGAACTAGAATTTATTTCCAGAATTACAGATCTCCAAGGTTCACGGTTTGGAAGCCACGAGTTTTAACCTGTTCAACCTAGTACTTTGTCATACATGTGTCCCCTTGCTAATCCTAGCTAAATCAAACAGAAAAGAAATGTAAGAATTCTGTTTACGCAGTATTTTGCCTCTAAATGCCACATTCTTGAAGCAGAGTCAACATGGTGTGGTAGGGTCGGATTAGAACTGAAGAAATGAAGGTTCAACTCTTCTCTTAATCATGAAGCCCGCTGGAAAATTTGGGGGAAATCCTGTCTCGCAGCCTATCCTATCTCATAGGACTGTCGTGACAAGATGTCAGGGTGGGAAAAACATGGCCATCATCTTTTGTTGAAGAATAGGGAGATATGTGAAGATAATGGATGGAGTAATTCAGTACACTGTTCTCTGTATGGAAATTTATGCTTTTACTTCAGGACCAAGTCTGTAACTCCCCTGGTCCTGCAAAAAATAACCACCTTTGCTATATTAAGACTTTATACAGTATTGTGCTTTCTTCTACTATTGAAATGATCTCTCTCTCTCTCACTAGCAACTACATCTAGGAATTTCTTGACAATGAGAAACGCATAGCAGATTATGATATCCCACAAAAAAATTACAACAGACACAGACCTAGAGAATTCCAGTAACTGAATTTGATCGTTCTTCCCTGGGAAATGCGGGACACGCAAGAAAACGCAATATGGAAGAGTGAGACTTCCCTGTGGAGAACTTGAACCACTGTGGTTTACCACGAATGTGCGCGAACACAGCCTTAAAGAATGTGTTTCTCTAGCCAGAGGTGGCATAGCCGTGAGTTTAATTTGTAGACTGGAGGAAATGTGGATTTCTGGAGGAGTCGTCTTTGCTAGTTTTAAGGCAACTGCTGTTTCAGACCTTGTCGACACCATATATTTCCAAACTTATTCTGAATTTTAAAGCTCTTTCTCCTTCACATTCTTCCTTAGAACCCACATGTTCCATTAAGCGTGGAGCTTCCATATTTTAATGTCTAACCTCGGGTCACTGTATCTATAACAGCACTGTTGTCTTTGGGTGTTACCCCTGCGTCTTACTGAAGACTTCAACTGTAAGCTCCTTGAGGTCATATGTTTCACATATGAAGTCGTGAGAAGCAGGTGCTAGGTTGGCAATAAATCCATACTGTGTGGTTCTTGTTACAATGAGTGATGACGTCTCTTTCAACACTGAAGCCTGCATGAATCCTTATACACGGACTATCCCTCACCTGTCACCCCCCCCCCCCAGTTCCCAGGTTACTTCCGACCGTCCTTGACCTCCTCCACAGGAGCACCCAACTGTTGGCACCTTACGGTCTTATCACAACCTAAATTGGGAATATTTGGATCTGGGGGGAAAAACACCCAGTAACAAAAGGAAATGCAGAACTTCACATCTGCCTGAACATCATGTGGGAACACTCTGCACTTCACTCAAAGGCACGCACCATCCCTGATGTAGTGGGGGAGGTAGTCAAGGTTTTAATCTATTATTTTTTATCAAAATTGCAGGATTTAGCTTTCCTGTATTAAGCAGTGGTATAATTTAAACCCTTGGAAAACAGGGATTGGTAACAATGAACCGGGAGTGCACCAACTGGTCTTGCGTGCCATTGAGTCGCATCCAATGTATGGCAACCCTAACAGGATTTCCAGGACATGTGAGATATTGAAGGAGTGGTTCTACCCGTTCCCCTCTCCTGGTGAGTTTGCACAGCTGAGCAGGGATTTGAACCCAGGCCTCCTTAATTCTAGTTTAGTCGCTCTATCATAAACTACAAAGCACAGGTTCTCTAAGGCATTTACTCTGCACAGTTACAGTCACCTGGAGCCACTTCTCACCCTTCAGACTGAGTAGAGATTGAGTTGGGCAGGCCAACCCCATGCAGGGAGAAACAGAAGGAAACCCCATTGATTACACCATACGTTTAAAGTATATTTAGGCTGCTAGTCATAACCTGAAAATTAGTCTCTGACGCCTTGGCTTGTCACGACAAGAGTCCTCCCTGAAAGGAACTTTGTATCTATGCACAAAATCATTAACAACCTGTAGAAAACAGTGTGCAACAGCTGATAGGTAATGGTGGTGGCCTTTTTCTCCAAACTTGACAAAGTCTGAACCTGTGAATCTCTCAGCAATAGTATAAGATGTCTTTATTCACTGGCATTTAGAACCACGGAGAGGGCGGGATAGGATACAAGAATTTTATAGCGGACGTCAGCTGTAAATCCAACAAAGATAGGTTTGAGTAAGACCCTGAACGCCTAAGTAGAACATTAAGAAACAAGAGGACTTGAATTAACCGGAATTTCAGTCTGACCTCATTTGCAAATAATCACTCTCTCAGCCAAAAATGTAATTCTTTTCCTTTATTTATTTGACTATCCAACAAGGCATTTGTTTTCATTAAAAAAAAAGTTGGGAATATCTTTCACAGATTAACTTGGTCATAAAGCAGCACAGGAGCATTCCCTGCCCCCTCTTTGCTAGATCATAAATGGGCACGCAAACCAGATTCATAGAGTTAGCACTGAAGAGATTCCTCACTCTTATGAGGAATCTAACAAAGTAATCTACACACATACACAGAGAGAGATCTACACAGGAAACTGAAAAACGGGTTATTGTGCAAGATTTTGATTTAAAAAAAAGAGAGAGATGTGTCAGTTTTTTTTTTTAAAGCCCACTAAGTAATATACCATAAAGGGACATGAAGAATAAAAGATTTTCCTCAAGCATTTACTGCACTCATGAAAAGAGAAGCCTTCGTTTTCAAGGGTTTTAATCAGTCTGTGTTTATTGCCGTGTGCCTCTCCTACTGTCCTCCGTTCCATGTCGTCAACCACAGCTTCATGGGGTTGTTCAGGCCAAGGTGTGAATGTCTCCTTCTAGATCAGGTTTGAGCAAGGCGCCACCCCTCCATATGCTTTTGGACTACAACTGCCAGCATTCACCACTACTGGGACTCTACCAACATATAGGAAGGTACATTCACTCACTCCTGTTCTAGACACACAAGGAAGGAAGGTTCCCAGCATGCGGCTGCTACTCACCTGCTCCTGCATTTTCGGTTATTTTACCCTCAATTAAAAAAATAGGATGGCCTTCACATTCAACCCACACATCCTTCCCTGCTAGGAAAAAAAAATGCAGGTTTCCTATGTGACCAAAAGTGGTGGCTTGAGGCAATTCTGGTGTAATAAATCATAAGAGGCAAATCTTCGGATGGACCGTCAGGCATTAAAGCAAACAGATCAATCACCATCAAAATCACAATGTTGGGAGTTTTTTTTTTTAAATAGGCACAGAATAAAAACACTGGTATGTGGTAGATCTACAGGGAGGGTAAGCCAATTGGACAAACGGGAGTCTCTAAAGAAAATGGACTGCTGGATTTTGGCTCGCCATCACAGAGCAGGTAAGGGCTCGCCAGATAAATCAAAATGTGGAAATGCCCAGAGCATGGGGACATAAGAAAAGTGGATTGTGGGGGGAAAGCTACGAAGTTCTAAAGCAGACGATGTTGCACACATGAATGAGAGTATGCATGGGAACCAATCAACTAGTGTGTGGAGCTCGAGGCCCTCAGTGTATGTATACACATGAGGGAGGGAGGGTGAGTTATTGCTTCTTTTTTTAAAAAAATATTAAAATCAAAGGCCTGGATCCAAAGAGGGTGTTGTGAGACTTTAAGAGACTTCCGCTTGAGCAAAAGGAGCACGGGGTGAGGCTGCAGAGGAAAAGAGAAGTGGGAAACTCCCGTTCCATGAATGGAGCTCCATTCCATTTGTGAAGTGGAAGTCGGGAGGATCCACGTCAATGGAAACTTTGTGGTCAATTTGCTTCCTCCACATCTTTGAACTATGGAAGAATTTTCTCTCCTCCTGGAGAAAAAAAAAAATACCCACCACATCATCCCAGGTTTCTCTACCCTTTGGAACACACACCTGCAGGGAGAGCCTTAGAAATCATCCTCCCCAGACACACTGCATAGGATGCCAGTGACTACCCTTGAGTGGAGGAAAGGCTATGACTGAGCTTCTGAGTTTCCATTTCATTAAACACATACACACAGAAGGACACCCGGCAGAGTGTCCGACCAAAGCCACTGGAAGATGGATGAACACAAACAGTCAAGATGAAAGATACCAAAATGTCAGACAGCCTACCGACTGTTGTTGCTATGACATCCAACAGTCAACATCAGTCTGATAAGCTATCCAACAGAAAGGTACAAACCATGGAGGTGTCACAACGGTAGGCAGGCAGATGGGTGGGTGGGCAAAACAAGAGGGAGTGGAGCACAACACAAGCACACACACAGTACAACTGAGTTGACCAAAGGGTTACATTCAAACCTGTAAAAAAAAAAACCAGACCATCACACAACACCTCACTTGAAACACAGTTAAGACAGTCCCTTAAGGCCAACTTTCTCCAACCTCACCCATTATCCCCACCAACATGCTCTACGGAGTAATGGGATTTGAAGTCCAACACGTCTGAAGAACACCTGGTTTGGAGAGGCTGGCCTAGAGACAAAACAATCACTGAAGGGTGAACCTACTCATAACCTTGAAGAGGAAAACAGTTTCTTCTTGATAGAGATATACAAAGCACTGGATTCTCCAGGACCGGGGCAGGGTTTTGGGGGAAATGTGACATTTAGATCTTCCTAAGAATTATTTGAACTACAGAAGGTTAGTTCGTGGACAGCTCAGTGGTTTAGGGACCTGGTTGTAGAGCCAGAGGTTGGGAGTTCAATTCCCCACTTTGCCTCTGGTGAGTGGAGCCAGCCTGGGTGGCCTTGGGCAAAATGCACAGTCCCAGGGCACCCCCCCCCCCCCCGGGAAGAAGGGAAGAGTCAACCACTTTTGAATACTCTCCACTTGGAAAACCCTGAAAAGAGTCGCCATAAGTCAGAACTGACTTGATGGCACATTTATTATTATTATTATTATTAAAGGCACCCCAGTGGTGAACAGTTTGTTTGCTCTTGTTCTAAAATTGAGAAAAAGGAGGGCAGCTGAGCTGTTGGGTGGTTTGAAGATACTGAGTCAACTCTGAAAACCAGTGAAAAAACTGACATGGTGAACAAGCAGAGGTACGGCCACACCTTGCGATGCTGAGGGCCTGTATAAACGCAGCATACGTGTGGCACAAAATCAACTCACGCCCCCAGACTGAACCAATGAAGCGATCTCTTCAAGAAATCACACCAGGTACTTACTCTTCAGGCATGAAAACACTGGAAATACATCTTGTTCTGTTATCGCTGTGTGTATTTTTTTTAAATAAAAGGCATTTTAAATCTATAGTTGAATGTCATTTATTCCAGTTACCTTTCCTGTACCTTACAAAACGTCTTGTGCATTTCCTAACGACGCTATGCAAACATCGCCAGAGTTAACCATTAAAAGAAAACAAAAACAAAGCAAAACAGCAGAAGAGCAACCAGAGGGGAAAAACCACCCACCACCGGTACAGATCAGGGCTGCTTGTCAGTTAAATAAATGCAATTAACCAAGCCTTGTCAAGGTCCTGGGCTTTCGACTTCCTTCAGCCGGAGCAAAGACAGAAAGGCTGCTGAAGGAAGGCAGTCAGCTTTCGATCATGACAGAGGGGACGAACTTTGCAAAAGAACTGGAAAAGGGGCGGTGGGGGGGGGGGGGAAGCTCAGCACACAAATGAGACAACAGACCAGGAACTGCTTTAAAAACACCACGAAAAGGAGGTCTGGAATGATCCAAAGGGATTTCATCGACAGGTAGATATATTTAATCGTCATTCTAAATATACAGATTTAAATAAAAAGAAAGAAAATTCAGAGTTCTTAGCAGTCAAGAGTCTTGCCCCTCTCTGCTCACAACTGTTCTGAAGTTTAGAAACTTTTTTTTTGTTTGTTTGTTTTGTACAAACCCACCCCACTCACCCTTGTACAGGCACAAATGAAATGGGAGAGTTTTCAAGTACTCAGGTGTTCCCACAAGAGGAACAAGCTCATCTGTGAGCCAACCTAAGACGATTCATGGTTAAGGGCGAGGCGGGTCTGAGCATTTCAGGGGTCAAGATACCGGTCCAACAGCCTTGAAGGTTAAACCGTGTGGCCAGTGGGGTGTTTCATTATTAAGGAAAGTCAGAAGTTGTTCTCTCTGATTTCTTTTTTTTAAATAAAATAATAATATATCAGTAATTCTGGAATTTTCAGTGGAAATCACCAACGTTAAAACATGAGCTTAATCACCCACCCCCACCCACCCCATCCCGTTATGTCCAAAAAAGAGCACATACATTACCTTTAAATGTACAAATGGCGGTCAATGAGAATCGTTTACGAATGGAAGAGTTACTTTTTAAAATAATCATAATAAAGAGTAATCCAAAGGAAAACAAACGCCACCGTCTGTCCTGTCCCCACCCGCCTGCATGTTTCAGAGAATGCCGTTTTATTTCTTTTAATGCAAGGCTGGTTGTCCCAATTAAATGTGGGGTCTGTATCCCCCCCTTTCTCCTCATTTGGTTTTCTCCTCCGAGTACTGCATCTGCTGCTGGAGACGCTTGGCGTAACTTTGAGCCATGGAGTTAATAATGGACAAGATGAAATAGCACACCATGACAATAACCAACTTTTCAAACATCCAGGAGAGCCAGTTTTCAGCCTGCAAAAAAGGGTACACAAGAGAGAAAGAGGAGAAGGGGGCAGAGGAAGAGAGAGAGAAAAATCAGGGTTAGGTTAGAAGAGGGCGACTGAAACGGTTGACTTGGGATTCACACCCTCAAGCCTTTCCACTTGAGGGCTTCTCAGTCTTGTTTGCTTTGGGAAACCCTTCCTATATTTGACTTGTCTGATGCAGCGTCGGCTGAAGAAATCTGGGGAAATAACCTTCAGGGCTATAATCCAGAAGGCAGTGAATGGCCATGGCCAAGCTTGCTTCAAAGGGAAGGAAAACTGAAAATACAAGGGAGTGGTGGATGGTGTCCTTTTCTGCACTGGGACGGTCCTCTGTTCAACCCCAGCTTTTCCAGTTAAAAGGGTTAGTTAGGTAGCCGGGGATGGGAAAAAAACTCTTTTTCACCTGAAACTTTCCTGGGAACAGCCTGGAATACATAAATAAATCACTGATAGGAAAATTATTTGGGGCGGGTCAAGGCGGGGGCTACATCTCCCAGTGTATTGCAGCCAAGATGGCCACCAAAAAGTCACTTTCTCCCATCTCTGGGAGAATTATCAAGGCCACATCCAGTATTAAACCCACGAGAATGACCACGCATAGCGCCTGAGCGTCCAGGAATCAGGCGGCACATGATGCGTTTTCTCACGGGAAGAACCACCAAAGGTTCTTCCACAGTTTGAAGGGGGAGGACACAGAAACATCACCATGTCCTTGACGCAAGATTTGTTTATCTATTTATCTAGGAGTGGCAATGGCTCACCAGGAGTCACAAAGCTTTTTTTCTTTTCTTTTCTTCAAGTGGATCTCTTAAAAAACAAACAAACCCAGAACTTGAAATTCCAGGGACTGAAAAAGGAAAGATGACAAGCCTGTTGCAGGATTAAGTCCCGGGAATGCCCAGTTACTGACTACAGCTCCTCTTTGAAAGCGAGATTGGTAAACAATGGACTAGTAACTTGTGCCTGATAGCGTAAACTGAGACATGCACTCTCTCTCTCTCTCACACACACAGTCATTTCTGGGGCTTGAGAGACACAGCTTTGAAAATAATTCCTAGAGAACCAGGTCAGTTTTGCTGCAGCAGGAACAACAGAAAATCTTGTGGCATCTTAAGGTATAACCATTTTTTAATAGGGTGTGAAGCTTTCAAGGACTGCCAGCTCCTGAAATCCGAGGAAGTTCACTGCAGTGCCCAAAAACGTCTGCTGAATAAAACAGTTTGCTCCTAAGCTGTGATAAAACCCTTTCCTGTTTCTGCTGAGTGGGGGGAAAAAAGGAGATTTTCCCAGTCCTAGTAGAGCGGGAAGGGTTAACTGGGGCCAGCTGCCCCACACGCGTGCACACACACACACCCCTATGGGTCTGCTCTGGCATCCATTCAAAGAGTTCATGCACAGGACAATTTTGAAACACACACACACAGACACACACACACGTGCATTGGCCGGGAAGAGGGCTTTGTGAAAGCCAAACCCTCTTAGGGAACGTTGTCTTTTCCACTTGGCATGAGGTTGTGCAATCACCCACTGACGCAGCAGAAAAGAAACTGCTACCAGAACATTTTCTGAAAGAGCAGTTTGGAAACGAGCAAAAGGCAGATGGCTGCAGAGAGAAGCAAACTTCCTCCCTGGAGCGCTTCCTTCTCATTTCAGTCCCCCAGATGCCCACCTGTCTCCGAGGGAAGGACAGGTGAGAAAGATCACCTTTTAGGACTGCAAACAAGCCATGACACGAGTGAGAAACACTCGTGAACGTGCCCGGTTTAGGGTTAATGGCACTGTCAGGTCTTCCAGAGATCATACATGGAAGATATTCCAGGGGCACTTGCCCAGCATGGATTATCATCAACCATTTCCCACTGACAAGACTGCTTTTCTGGACAGCCAGTCAGTCTTTTGAGACTTTAGAAGCATATCATACGACACACACACACACACACACACACACACACACACACACACACACACAAGAGCACAGCTTTGCTTCTTCTCCCTATGCAAGCTTTTCATTTTGAATAAACCCGGGGGGGGGGGGGCAGATGAACCTCCTCCTTGAAATTTTAAGGCTAAGTATTCCGATTAATAAAAACAGTGAGAGAGGCAAATCTGCTACTCCAAGAGTTTGCCGGTTTCTTCCATTCGAGCGAGTGGGGAAGCAGAAGCCGTTTTAAAAATGGGTTTAATGAAAAGGAGAAGGGGGTTTTATAAGGAGGTCTAGGCGAAGGCAATGCAGGGGACAGGACTCACCTGGGGTGCTCCGTCCGCTCGATGGTGGAGCTTCATCCGCTGAGCTTCCAGGTATTCTTGAAAGGGCTTCTGAAGGGACGGACCCACACCTGGGACAGCGCTAGTGGCCAGGATGGATCCCCAGAGAGCAAGGTTGGCGGCATATTGAGAAAAGGAACAGATACGGGGGGTGGGTGGGGGAGAGAGAGAAGAGAATAACACAAAGGGGCACAGATTAAGAGAGGGTGCAGAAAACTTACCGCCCAAATTCAAACCACGGCTATAAAAAGAGCAAAAATCAGAAGCAGAATTGGACCTCACTCGGAGGCACAGAGAGAAACCAACACGGGGTTGACCCAGGAGGAGAAACAGCACGTGCTTTTTGGTTTTCCTGCTACTGGGGAAACGTTTTCTCCAAAAACAGAAAAAGGTGGGGTTTTCTGTTTAAAAGATTTTAAAAAAAAAAAGAAAGAAACTGGAAAAAGACAGAAAGAAATAGAAGTCATTAAAAAAAGGAAAGAAAGAAAAGAAAATAGAAAAGAGGAGGAGGAGGAGGAGAAGCTTCTTAGCAGCCAAGAGCCAGCTAGCCAGCCCTGGCAGGGGATGATGTTAGAGTAGCCACAGCCCGGAAAGGGCTCAGCCTCTATAAGGGGACGGGCACTTCCTGAAAGCCCAGTCTCAGCTGAGGTCTGCATGCCGGGCAGTGCCGGGAGCTCGGAGAGTGACTTCTGAGAAGTCCCAACCATTTATCACCCAGGGTTCCTGTAAGAACTGGTTTGAACCGATTAGCAAGGAAATGACTTGGGCTCCTGTCATTTGCCCCAGTTTTTAAAAAGAAACTGCCCGCCCCCCTCCTCTCCCCACCCCCTGTGACTTGACAATTCCCCCCCCCCCCCAAAATCCCGTCCCGTCCATCCGGCTGAAAGGGAGGGCGGTCCCTGCCTGCAACCAAGTCCTTATTAGGGCAATTCCTGCGTCATCCTTCCCCACCCTTCCCCCAAAAGCCCTGTCCTTAAAAAAAAAAAGAAAGAAAGAAAGAAAGAAAGAAAATAACTCACATTAGTCAATTCCAAAAAGGCAACTCCCCATTCAAAGCCCGGGAGTTAAAAAAGAAGAAGAAAAGAAAAACAGCGGAAGGAAGGAAAGAGAGAGAGAGAGAAAGGAAAGAAGGAAAGAAGGAAAGAAAGAAGGCACACCTTGAAATGTTGCTTCTAAACTATTTTGCACTTTATGGCAGATGATTAGAAAGGGAAAACCGGAGTGGCACACCTGGCCTGAGGCACAAGGAACTGATACATAAAATTTTTAAAATCCCAAGTAGAACAATATCTGATTTCTCAAGAAGTGTCCATGGAAGGGCAGTGCCATTTACGGACTCCAGAGCGAAACAAGTATTTTGCTTCCCAAAGTGGCAAACGAAAACCCAATGGATGCCAAAAGCAGGGTAGCCTTTCCAGATCGGGCACCCTTTCGAGGTTTTGTGCAAAATTCCCCCTCCAGGGGTTATGATAGTTTGGGCTGATGGTGACTACACCATACAGTGGTGCCCAACCTTGGCCCCCCAGATGTTCTTGGATTAAAATGCCCAGAAGCCTTCATCCCTAGATGAAGTGGCCAGGATTTCTGGGAGTTGTAGTCCAGAAACATTGGGGGACCCAAGGTGGAGAACCACCGCCTAGTAGAGAGAACCCTGGGTTGAACGTGGGTTGAAACCCACACTCTGCCACAAAGTTAATGGGGTGACCTTGAAGGATGGATGGGGAAATAGGTGGGGTGGCTACCATTCCAATCCTCACTCGGTCATAACCCTGGTCCAGGCACCAGCCTCTCTCTCAGGCTAGCTAGGGTTGTAATAAGAGATAGGGACTCAAGTCGCGGGATTCACTGTCAAGTCAGACTTAAGTCGTACCGGTGACTCGACTCTGACACGACTTGGTTTTTTCCCCCCAATGACTCGGACTCAACTCTGAACACACCCACCGACCCCCCTTTTTTTCTGGGGGGAAAAAGCTTGTTTTTAACAGGGATTCGAACTCAGGACTTGGTACCAAAGACTTGGACTTGGGACTCAGACCCAAAGACTTGCCAACATCCCTGGTTGTAATGAAGAAAGTGGGGAGGAGGCTGGGTGTGAAAACAGAATCCATAAATATGGAAATCAAGTGTTTTCCTCTGTTAAATGGCACTTAAAAGAGTTTTTTTTTAAAAATATATCTCTTTTAAAAATCTACCAAAGAACAAACCATCTGAAAGAGCATTTTGCTTCTCAAGATAACACGTGATGATTAAAGCAACGGTTCCCACAACAGCTGAGAAATCGTTTTCCAAAGTTGGGAATTACATTCTTTAGGGTGGGGGTGAAAATATTTGAATGTTGCTTTTTTCATAATACAGACACACAAAAACACATTTAATATGTAAAATCACAGATGCTCTCAAATAAATTCAGTTTAGCACCACCTATTTGCTGAGGAATTCGAAGCTCTTGGCTCTTTAATACACATGCAGGTAATTTCAAATGGAAAAAAATAGTCTTGAAACAAAGGTTAACAGCTGCAAGGCCTGGCCCCAGTATGTACTGGATTCTTCACCAGTACATGAAGCATACAGCATTATTTGTAAAATCTATCATACCAGGAAAACGATTTGTTTTTTTTAAAGGCAGCACAATTTAAACTAGAGGCTAGCTTGGGAACTGGTAAAAAAATATTTTTGAAAAAAAAAATAGCTGGCTTCTTTTTCTTTTTCAAGGTCATGTAATTAAGATTAAGAGTTATGACCGCCTAGGAAAAGTCTGTAAACTTTTCAGACAAAACCAAAGGAAGAGTCATCATCACATCACCGTTCTCTTGAATGACTCGCTCAGCAAAACAAGTCACCGGTTTCAGAAAACGGGCACTCGGGTTCAAGATTTCAGATGACACAGAAGGAAAAGACACCAAAGAGAACTTTCCAAAGGTAAACTTTTGCTGAACAAAGCTGCAGATAAGAACTGTTCAGACAGGGAGAGCCGAATGACTCGCAGGAATTATTCATCTCATTTTTAACCGCAAGAGCAAAATCCATTTGCCATCAAAAAAAAATTCATTGCCGAACAAAGTTCACAGCACTGAAGTTTGGGCATTTTCTTTCTGATGCATCAACAGCTCATTTTTATTCACTCATTTATATTATTTTCCCCACAACTTAAAATACAGCAGAACGACAACCTGGTACATGTTTTTGGTGTTGATTTTGTTTACCATTTTTAGTGTGGTATTTGTTTGATTCTTTTTAATATTTGTATACTTACAATTTCTAGCATTTAAATATTGTCTTAAGAATGTAAGCCACCTTGGGTCCTTTTTTTAAGGAGAAAGGCAGAATAAAATTGTTTTAAATAAATAAACAAATCCATTCAATGCAATTCATTTCAAGTTGCTTTGTGGTCTTTTGGGAGATGTTTATGAAAGGACACCACTGAGTATTATTATCAAAACCTTGCAACTCACCCAGAAAATATATATTATGCATCTTTAATGCAACAGTCACCTACATTTTATTTTATTTTATTTTTAAGCTGGAAAGAGGTAGCTTCTGTGCATGCAGTTGAATTATTTGAAAGCCCTAGTTCTGGCATATAATTTATGAGTGTTCTCAATTTTAGATACATGTTCCTCACTTATGTTGTAATATTTCATAATCCCAAAGAAAAGACTCAAGCAGCTGAAAAGCTGTTCTCTGGTACAGTAGAAGAAAAACAGAAACTTCTTACTGAACTGGGAGGTGGGAGGGTTAAAACGATTTTGAAATATATATATTGGAAGTCAATCAATGGGGGATTTTGGAATACATATTTCACAAAAATAATCACCACAACTGATGATTACAGTACAGTTTTTGTAGTGGGGATATATTCAAGAGCAGAAACACTGAAACAAAGGGGCATATATTCGTATTCTTTCAATGGGTGTACGCGAATTGCAATTAATCAGATGTAACCTACGAATAAGAATAACTGCAGGAGCGCTTTACTGCATATACATCCCTGCACACGTGCTGTCTTACTGTGTCAGCTATTTCAGCTGCAATTTCAAGAAATTCAGCTTTGCGTCTGTCACGGCTCGGACCGCATCGTCATCGACGTCTTACATCACCAATCTGGTCCTTTTGAGAATAAGTGTTACCAAGGCAAAAAGCTTTGAAGTTCCTGCTTTCTAGATGCAAAAAGGTGGGGCCTACCTAACCACCGACTCAACGCAGTATTCATGCAAGACCAAGAGATACAGAGCTCTTAGTTCTCTGCCTGCGGTTACACATCCAATCCAAAAATTTCTTAACTCCTACCGGTAGTGTCCTCTGTCCTTTGAGGAAAACAAGAACGGCATAAAACTTTGTTCGTACAAATTAAAAAGAATCAGTGGAACTGAACCAGAAATTACAGTATGTCCTTTTCCCAGGTTGGGAATAAGATGCCAGTTGTTCTAAGTGGAAATATCGTCCACAAAAATTATCCCCAGCCCTATGAAATGATGTATGTATTACGGGTTTTTTAAAAAAATTCCTAGAAATCACAATAGAGTGCTTTATTTATTTCTGGATTTACCACACACACACACACCCTGCCTGCAAAGAGGGACCTACGACAGAGAACATATTCATGTGTATATATAGACAGAGAAGCTATAGATTTACAATGATGTTCATTTTATTAATGGTTTAATATTCTCAGTTTGAAGGATCTATATCTTTACAGCTAAAACCTTGCTGAGTAACTACGTGGGTGTAAATGGCAATGATGTCATCAGCTCTTGACATGACTCTTTACTCTACTTTAATTTAATGTTTCCTACCTCTAGTTTGTACTTATATTTTATATTTCTTATTACATGTTTGTGTTTTAGTCTTAGTGGGAAATCTAGTTTAAGTGTCTAGAAAAAAAATCCAAATAAAGGTACATTTTTGCTCACTTCGTGCTTCTGGTTTTGAAATATAAAATGTGTGACTTAAAAATTATGTACTATTTAGTAGCTATAGTAGTGACACTCTAATTATTAACACTTTCATAATCGTTATCATCTCCTTTCCTGCTGGCTTTTTAGGCGCCTGAAACATGAACAGCTTTACAGAGAGAGAGAGATAGGGGGAAAAAACCCAACCAAAGCTGTTTTGGTTTTTTTTTTAAATCTCAGTTCCCTACCTTGTCCTTTTCTCCTGTAATAAGGTTCTATTGCTCAACAGACATAGAACAGAAGTGTGTAAATTTTTGTTCACACTGTGTACATTGTCCTTTGGTATTAAAAGGATTAACCATTAGCTTTAAAACTTTATAATGATTCACTTTATGACTGCCAGGCAGACCAGAGAGAGCTTGGGGGAAAATATGACATACCATAAAACTGAATACCAAAAATAAAATCCCTGCCTCCATTATCTGATTGCCCAATATTTCATAAATTCCATGCAAAACAAGAGGCTGACACAAACCCCTTTTTTTCCCTCCATATATAAACCTTTAACACCACATCCTTCAACATGACGGCACGTTTTTATTCTACGTACTTCTCCTCCAAGGAGCATATAAGTAATTTCCTCGATATATTTAATTCTTACACCAAACCAGTGAGGTAAGTTAGGTGGAAACTCATACAGTAAACTTAATGGCACAGAAGAGAGTCACATCCAGATCCATGCAATAAAAGCTCCATATTCTTCCCATTCTAAATCTGCAGTTCACACATTCTTCATTTTTAATTCTGCTCTGAACAAATAAAAAAACAAAACACCGTTTACAGCCTCCTGCACTGCCCCCCTCCCATGTATACGCAGAGCTTGCAAAAGCTATTTCCTGGGTCCACCATACCCAGATCCCCCTGCCAACATGGCCACTGGGGGAAGCTGGGAGGTGTATTCAAAAAGCAACTGTTCTAAGGATTTCACACGAAGGTGCTCTTAAAGTTGGATAATTCCTCTGCTCAGTACCTAAACCGATGGCCACATCTGTAGACCAATCCCAAAGACGACCTCCCCCATGACACCACCGAGGTTGGCCCATGGGAGCCAGCCTTTGTGCACCCCAATGCCATGCAAAAAATAATAAAAAAGTGGGGGGCAGAACGAAGATTTCCCCTACATCAGTGACACAGATACGGACATAATGGCCCAACCGAGGGGGGGGGGGGGGTTGAACGGTGGCCTCCCTTTCGGCAGCACTCCTAAATGCTTCTCTAGCAAACAGCTGGAGCAGCTCATTGTTTGGCTGGACACAGAGCACGGTTTGTTATCCGAACAGCCAAAGGGGTCAAGCGCCGGCACCTTGTCCAGCTACTCTTTTCTTAGCGAGCAACAGACCACAAACTCTTCCCAATCTGTCCGATGGTACAAACCTAAACCGTTTAGCGGAGTTAAGCTACCCTCCCTCTCGTAACCAGCCGCTCTGAGACTTGCCCAGAATTTCGAGGTACTCTGGAAAATTGCATTTGGAAAATGCTCTTCCCAGCTTCCACCTGCACTGAAACACACGCTTTATTTCAAGACAAGAGCATCTTTCTCAGACAGGACTGTATCCCAGCCCATCCCGTCGGGTTTTATCCATGTGCCTGTGGGCTGGTTGCAATTCTCTTTCTTTCTCTTTTTAAAGAGAACGCTACCCTCTCCCTTTTGAAGCGAGCGTTTTCAAGAGACGGTGATCCTGTCTGAGTCAAGCCTTCTCAGGAAAAAGGGTTGCCCGCTTCAATTTGGTCCTGCATGTTCTTCTTAATACCACAACCTGGGTATGTTCCTGAGCCCCCCGTTAACTCATGTGCTCAAGCATTTATTTGTTAATATTTCCCATGTTATAACCCTAGGCCAGTTTTTAAACCCTGCCATGTTGTGATATGGAAGCCATTCTCTCTCCACTGTTCAGACACATATTTTCCCTTCCTTCCTTTCTTCTATCTTCATCATCCTCTGTGCTTTCCACCTCTGCCTGTATTTCTTATTTCTCCTCTTATTTAGAGAAATTATCTCTTCTGCAATTAGAGAAGTCTAATTAATCTATAACAGGTTGTCTGGCATCTGCATCAACAACGCTCCTCACGTTTCCTAGAAAAGGATAGGACAAGATTTAAACTAAGGGGGCTAAGTCTCCTCCACCATCAACCACCACCTAGAACAAGATTTGCGAATAGATTTTAAGGGCAGAATTGGCATCAACAGAGGGGAATAGAATGGTAGAGGGTGAAGATGATGAATGAAGGAGAGAGGCTTGTCATCTCACCTCACCTATAATGCAACGACAGAGAATGAAGATATGCAGGAGAGCCAGGCTGGCTTCTGGGCTTTGTAAATTGCCTTTTCAAATTCAGAAAAAGGAATGATTAAAACAGACCATTGGTCCGGTTAGCTCAGGACGGTCGGCTTTGATCAGCAATAACTCTACTGGGCGTCTACCCAGTCGGGACCCGCACCGCCTTTGTCCTGAGGCTTACAAACACAACCAACAGCTTGACTACAGCGAAAGACAGAGCAACAGCTTTTTTAATGCTGCAACTCAAGAGTAAGCACCCAAAATGCTGGCCCGCAGGGAAGGGGAAAACCGGCTGTTGGTTCCAGAACAGTTGAAAATAGGAAATGCACTAATAAAACCAAGATATTATGGTGGTGGTAGTGGAGAGCCATGAAACCAAGAATGGAGCTTCCATGTATGGGAGAAGTATTTCCGGAAGGGGAGATTAACACAATGTATTCTGCTTGTGCACCTCCTGGAAGCAGCTGAGTTGGTTACAGGCAACCGGACCAAAGCTATCTCCAGTCTGATTCCACCAAACAGTTTTAAGGTTGCTTGTGATTATGTACACGTACGGCATGTACTCGCCCACCTGTCTCCTGCCCATACCTTTCCCCTCTGGTGAATTCCAACCTCATTCTACAAACCATGAGGGTCAGAAGCTTGACAAGTGCTGGCCGGCCACCAACCCCAATCTTCTTCAAAGGGTATTACGATGCCCACCTTAGGCTTTTTCTTTTCTTTTTCTTGCCACGTTGAGGCTGGGGAATTTGACCTCACCACCCTGAGGGCCGGGCTGCTTTGGTAACCAAATGAGTCAAGGCATTGCTGGTTTTCAGAGGAAGCCAGCCGGGAGGGTTCCTCCTAAAACGGACTCCCAGAAGATCATTGAAACAGGTTGCCTCCAAGGAAGGAAGGGACAGACAAGAGAATGCTGAGGACGTTATGCAAAGTGTACCATCAAGGTTTCCAAACAGGCGTGTTATTTTGGTGGATGATTTCAGACTGACTCAGTCCTTCTGAATATGTTCTTTTAATCACATATCCTTACCAAATAAATGGGAAGGAAGGCTGTATAAACAAGGAGGGGGGTTAGAACAGGTCACAGAAAAGTTGCAGCCATCACCCTTGTGTGTGTTTTTTTTTTGGGGGGGTGAGAGAGCGAGAGCCTTGTGGCAGGAACAGCACAGAGCTCTGGGTTAAAATGGCAAGCCCAGCTTTCAATGCAGAACACGCCCGGTCCAATTCCCAGCCTCTCCAGCTAAAGAAATTTGTTTGTTTCGTTTGCTCCCATATTTGAAATTTGGTCAACTCAGGAAGTGAGCCGGAGATGAAAGCCTCACCCATCCCTAATAGCCGATACTATGGGGACGTGGTGGCGCTGCGGGTTAAACCGCAGAAGCCTCTGGGCTGCAAGGTCAGAAGACCAGCAGTCGTAAGATCAAATCCACGCGACGGAGGGAGCTCCCGTCGCTTGTCCCAGCTCCTGCCAACCTAGCCGTTCAAAAGCACGTAAAAAATGCGAGTAGATAAATAGGTATCACCACGGTGGGAAGGTAACAGCGTTCCGTGTCTAGTTGCCCTGGCCATGTGACCACGGAAACTGTCTTCGGACAAACGCTGGCTCTACGGCTTGGAGACGGGGATGAGCTGACGGCGAAAAGGTTGTCGTCTTTGTTGTCGCTGTGTTTGAGATCGAAAGTTAGGACCGGGTGAGGTTGATGGCATGGGAAATGGACGGTCAGAGGATTGTGATCTGTAAGGTTTGTATTGTGACTGGAACGGCTGGTGTACAAAGGGCTGCTTCCTCCATTGAGGGCGCTGATATCTGAACGTTTGCTGAGTTGAGTAAGACTTCGCTGTTTTGCGAATCTTATGTAAGTTGTCCATAACTTAATCGGTCTTGTCATTAAATAGTCCAGCTCCGTCGAAGGGAAGGTCTTCGATACGGGTTTTTGTGTCATCAGAGACTCCAGCGGATCTGAGCCGTGCATGGCGGCGTAGGGCAATGGAAGTGGCCATTGCTTTCGACGCTGCATCTGCTGTGTGTCTGGAAGCTATGCGCTGTTGTTTAGCTAGGTTTGAAGCTGTTATAACATCTGCTTCCAGCCTGTTCCATGGCTTACTTGCCTCACAGAAAACAGATCCTCATGTTAAAATTCTACCTGAATTTTCCAGGGTCTCTCTCTCTCTCTCGGTAGAGTCCAAGGTATTCTAACATGGCTGTTTTAATTGCTCCACACTGGATAATGTTAAAAAAAAAACTGCCCAGAATGAAAGCAGACATCTAGAGCAGCAAATTTTGTCTTCCAGTTTCCAAAATTAAGCTGCCAGGTGGATGTTGAATTGGGGGGGGGGGGGGGTGTTCTTTAATTCTGACCCTATGCGAGCTCTGAATCTCACAGCTTGATAGAACCACCAGTTTATGACTGCTGTTGTGCAGAAAATGGCAAATATAGAGACAAACCTGTTGTTCTTCCACACATCACCACCACAAGGTAGATCAAGATAAGAACCAGTGACCTCCTCTAAAACCACACTGCAAACGTGAACGATCCCACCTCTGGCCTCCCCAGCCAACTATTCTACCCTGTTGTATCACAAATAAACAATCTCTTTGTCATGGGTATCTCGTTCTTCTGCTCCACACTCTATTATAGGATCCTCAAAACCCCTTTCTCTTGGTTTCATACAAACCTTATGAAGTCTCCAGCTTGGTGGAGCAAGAGGTAGGGAGCGTGTCGCTGTTTGTAAGTCTCCAGAATTCATTTTAAGACACTTCCTACAAAAGCAAGCCTCTGAAGCCTCAGTAAAAACAGTTTCTTGGTTGAGAAGCAAATGAATTGGGACGTTTAAAGCTTAGAGTGTATGCATTTCCCTCGATAACTCAAAAACCTGTTAGTCACCGACGCCCACATCTCTCTCAAAACTTTTTTTCCCCACCTCGGTTATCATGAACCATGAAACTGTTCTATCCCACACACCCCAGTCACACACCTCCAGTTTTAACGGACCTCTTTTTAAAAAAATGAGCTGTCATTTCCTGTAGTGATAAAAGATTCTTGCAGCATTTAAACTCTCTCTCTCTCTCTCTCGCTTCTGCAACATTCAACCTATACTAAGGAAAGATGTAAAGCATGCAAGGTTCATTCAGAGTGAACTCTGTGCCTCCAGGAGCTGGAATCCGTCAGAACGGCTGAGACTGCCATAGAAATCCTGGACTTAAAACACTAACCCCATGCCATTCTTGAAATTGGCTCTTATTTTCCATTTTTTGCATTTTCCAGCACACGGAGGCTTTTGTTTCCCGTCTGCACATCAGTTGTGTCTGACACATCTAGTTCAAGCAGCAAATATATATAGGATCCACCTGGACTGTTTTTCACAGGATTTCCCAAATTTTCTCATCGCTGATATATATAAACTGTTTTAAGGCTATAATCCTATGCTCACTTACAGAAGAGTAATCCCACCGGACACAGCCGAACAGGCATGAACAAGACTGCAGTCTCAGCTAAAATTTATTTCCTAAAAGAAAAAAGCAACTCTTCCCCTCATCTAGCTGTGAAATTCAAATACCAGCCTCCAAATTAATTAATTTCCCCATGATAGCTCGGCCTGTTCAATATGCAAGGATCCAAATTCACGCTCTTTTGAAGGCTTCTCTTGAGCTGTGTTATTCCAACTTGTTTCAAAATCTTAAAGATTCACCTTTCTGTCATCTGGTTTAAACTCCTGTTTTGTGGGGGTGTGGTGTGTTTTCCAAATACATGCTACGATATAAGAAAGTACATTTATTGCTGCAGACATAGGCATCAGAAAATGCAAACTGAAAGCTAAAATGAATATAAATGACAAAATTAAACTATTTTAAACATACCCACTTGTAAATCTTTCCTGTTCCACAAAACAAGCAGTGTGACAATGTGAGGGGGGAGAGAAAGAAGATATATGTGGGGTGGGGTGGGGATAATTTGTTAAATTGTTTAGTGTGTGTAGGTGTGGTTTTTTTTTTTTTTGTTTTTTGTTTTGGTTCTGTTGAATATATGTGGCACTACAGGACCTAAAAGGAGAAGAGATATCAAACAACCATGGGGGAAAGCATAAAAATTGCCACGTTGAATGTAAAAGGACTGGGATCTGTTCTGAAGAGAAGAATAGAAACTTTGCTGAAGAAAAATAAGGCGGACATTATTTATCTGCAGGAGACTCATCAATCAAAAAATGGGGTGAATGAGTTGAGATTACAAAATATAAACATTTATGAAAAAGGATATGGGACTTCGAAGTCTAAAGGAGTGGCAATATTAATCTCCAAACATTGTGAATTTATGGTAAAAGAAGTGGTAAAAGATAGTAATGGCAGATATATAATAATACAGGGAATGTATGAATGGGAACAGAAGATTATACTTTAGTAAATGTTTATGCACCTAATGTAAATCAAAGAGAATTTTATGAATCTGTCCTTAAAGAGATGGAAAAAGTTAAAAAGGGTTATGCTATTATGGCAGGGGATTTCAATATGGTATTAGATAAAATTAAAAATAAATCAGTACACAAGAGTGACGATGTGAATAAACGAAATACAATATTGAGTCAGATGTTGAGTGTAACTGATCTTAAAGATATATGGAGAGAACTGAAAGGAGATGAAAGAAGATATACTTATTATTCTGTACGTAATAGTTATTCTAGAACAGATTTTGTATTTGTATCACAACATTTAATCTCAAAAATACCCACTTGCAATACTCTTTCCCGCTCCACAAAACATGGTGGGATTTGAAGTGTGGAGATGCTGGACTCAATCAGTCTGCGTGCATGCAGGTCTCATTCAGTTCAATGGAATGTCTGCAAACTTCAGCAGAACTGTATGGACTAGGAACCGGGAAGCCGCCTTACAAGTCAGCCCTTTGCTTCAATGAGCTTGTTACTGCTCACACGGATTGTCCGTGGGTCTCTAGAGCAGGAGGGTGGGTCACCTCCAGAGGTCTACGGGCTGCATGCAACCAGCCTTCGACATGCCATTCCAACACCCAGTTTTTTTTTTTCTTACAAAAAGAGGGTGGCTCAGAGGCTTCAAGGGTAGTGAAGGCTTCAAGGGTAGTGAAGGATCACACGTGGGTTCCTCGGGGTTCATATATTGGTCTCGAATTTTCACCCAGAGTCATTTTCTAGACCCTGACTGGGGATGCTGGGGATTGAACCTGCGATGGAAAGGATTTGCTCTATCCATTGAGCAACAGATTCTGCTGTTCCTTACCCCCCAAAAACCTGCCTACTGTCTCTATAGTGCTATCATAATTCTTCCAGAGTTCAAAGACTAAATCTACACAACCAAACACCTCTCACTTCCTGGTGAATGTTGGGGTTAAATGCCATGGATCTTGCCGGCTTCCTCAACCTATTACCTGCGGTGATCCATTTAAAAGGGATTAAAGACCTACATGTCTAGAATTTCCTTGACATCTGTGCCTCGTTTCTATCTACCCACACACCCCTTTAAAAACAAAAACAAAAACTACTCAACTCCTTTTGTTGGAGCCCACCTGGCTGTACATAGGATAGTTCTAGGAGCCTATAATTTTACTGGTTTCTGATATAATGGGCTTTAATTTGTGTATTTTTTTAAAGGCAGAGTTTAGCTAGAAACAGGGTTTATTGTATTTGACTGTATCTTTGTATTTACTATATAATGCTTTAGCGTATGATTTTATTGTATAGTGTGAACCGCCCAGACTAATGGATGGATGGATGGATGGACAGATCTCCCTCCTTCAGTGTGGTCTAACCCAGCACTGCAACTAATATATTTAACAACACTCTGATCCCTTTTAAAATGTTTGTATGAATTTCCTTGAAAGACCTTCAAATCTTTGCTGCCTTGATTATCACCCTCTCTGGCTACCATACTTTTGCCTGGTAGGGAGCCTTTTGTCTGTCCGATGTTTAGACTTCAGTTCCCAGAAGGCTAAGCCCTGCTTGGCCCACGGTAAAGGACTGTAGGAGATTTGTTCTTTCAAGGTTTATTCTTTCAAGAATTGTTGTTTGAATGAACCTTATAAATGAATGAAACTTATGAATGAATGAGCTCCAAAATATTCCGTCTTCAACTACCCTGCTCAGCTCTTGTCGACTCAACCTTGTGGCTTCCTTGAGGGAGTCAGTCTATCTGGTATTTGCTCTTCCTCTTTTCCTCATGCCTTCCACCTTTCCCAGAGTTGTTGTATTTTCCAGAGATCCTGCCTTATATCTGCTCCCAAAGAAGAATCTTTGCTCCAGTTCATTGCAACTACACTGAAATGCATCCTGGAGTATTTTATACAGTTGTTTTAAGATCCATCCACATGTAGAGCTATGTTGTTGTAGTGCCACTGGCTCCTCACCGTAACATCACATAATACTTTGTGGAAGTAAAGAACGATCTGAAATTGCCCAGTGGAAAATGAAAAAGCGTGCAAAAAGAAGGGTCAGTTTCTCCGTCTTGAATGCCAAACATCAGAAATCTATCCGAAATCAACGGGAAGAGGCAGCGGGGAGAGAAGAGGGGACTTGACTGAGCCCAGGCCCTGTCAACCAAACTTTTAACATTTAAGAATGATTGCTGAGAGTCCCTCAAACCACACTGAGAAAATGTGCCTTTCCAAACCAAAATGTTGGCTTTAGAATTTAAAGGCAACTTTTAAAAGCAAGTGCTGCTTGTCATTTCCTACATCGTCGTAGGGTTGGCTGTGAAAACAAAGGATTAAAAAAATGAAATACCAACACTTAAATAAAAAAAATAAATTTAATCTGCTTAGATAAAAGAAGAAGAAGAAGCAAACCACAAATGAACAAAAAGTATCCCATTCATCATAATCTTGCGAAAGCATTCTCCCCGTTTGAGGTTTTGGGTACGCCATGGAAGAAAAGCCGTGAATAACAGAGGTGGTGATACTTAATTCTGAACGGCCACAAACAAACGCATTTAATTTTAAAAGAAAATACATGGTACCAAAGTGGTGTGGAAAAAAAAAATCCGTTTTGTTGCAAAGGAAAAACAAAAATGGTGTCTGTGTGTTTTACATTTTATATTCCAAATAAATACATGTTGTCACAACCACAGCATCTGGGAATTTACAGGGAGAAGTGCAACATAAGGGCAGAATTTGGGAGAGCAAAATTAAAATGCCTCCAAGAAAGCACTTTGATAGAAATAGAAACCAGGATCCAAAGAGCCCATGTGGGAGACTAAATACTATATAGGCATAAAGAGTTTTATTAAACTATTTTTTTTCCAACAGGCACCTGTGTCCCATCAGGTTCTTCTTTATATCAGAGCTGTGCCACCAGCTGTATCCAGAGAGAAAGAACTGCAATTCCCATAAACTTTAGAAAAGTTACTTTAAAAAAAAATACAGTTCCTAGAATCCTCCAGGTAGCTTGGCCACAGATTGGCTGGACCACTAGTTTCCATTATCACATAGCCGTCTTTTTTTCCCCCATCAGGGATGGCCTCACTTACATGACAAACACACCTATGTGAGAGCGAATCTTACTTAAAACTTTAAGAATGAGGGTCTGGACTTGCATTTCCCCCCCTTCCTTTCCTATTCTTTTTGGGTCCCGCCTTCTCTACCGGTTTGCCTGGACTTTTTTTTTAATGAGCGTTTTGCGATGAAGAGAAGGGCAAAATATTTCCATTAAAATAAATAATCTGAGACTGGGAAAGTGTTATCCGGTTTCTTACATTCAGCTTAAGTTTTGGTTTTAGACTCCAAAGCAGAAAGACCATGCGATTTCAAGACTTTAAATATGGCACAAGGCAGTCGGAATTAAGCACACAGACTTAACTATCTGACCAAATTCTAACAGTGCTTAAATCCAGAGAGGGTGAGTGAAATAACGTCGGGCCTGTCAAGATGAATCAACTGAAATCAACCCGGACTACTTGGTGGTACTTGCTAAGTGTGCCGTGAAACAAAAAAAGACAAGTTATTGCATTTGATTACATCTGATAATGACTAAGATATTCTGATTCCAGTAGTGGTCATGCATGTTTTTATACACTAGGCTAGAGAGAAATTGATGAGGTAATGTCAAAGATGGTACTTGGAGAGAGACGGAGAAAGAAAAAAAATAATAACCGTCGAACAATATTAGGACATTCCAAAAATCTTCCCATCTCTCGAGAACATTTTTAAAGGCTGACATCAACTGTTTAAGAAAGTCCTAAATCCAGCAGAGGGTTTTTTTTTTCTTTTTGTGCGAAGACAGTACACGAGATAAGTTTGGGGGAAGCTCTGAGTAATGATGAGTGAAAATGCTACTAACTTTGGTCCAAAGTCTGGCATGTTTGAAATCTGTACTTCCTCAGCAGAATGCTAATTCTGTTTGCAGATTGTCAAAAATAGCCTTTAGTAAGTGTGTGCAACTGACCAACCTCTCTTTTTTTTTGTAAGTGGGAGGGGTTTTTGCAACAACAAACGTTCATTTTGAAGTTCTGGAAGTTTTAAAAAAATTACAATTTTGTTCCAGTACTGAAGTACTTAAGGAAGTTACTTCAGATGCTTACGGATTCTTTTGTATAGTGCTATCCATGTCTAGTTTACATTCATCCAAGCGATTATTTCCAGACATTCCGATCTCGAGAAGCATCCTTGATTTTTCCCCTCAGAGAATACCAGAAGTATAAATCATGGCTATTAAACCAATCTAATTATATATTGAGCACAAAAAGAAGCAACCGTCCGTTTTTTTGATTTGCAGATCATGCCCCCAAAGCAGTGAAGTTAAGTATGCCAACCTAAGTCAATAAGCATGGTCTCCGTTTTGTGACAAACTAAGGTCGCTATTTTGCGAACAAGATGGACAGCAGAAATAGGGGAATATGGGGTTCTTGAGATGCTGTTGGACTGCTAAGTTGCTAGACTTGGCACATCTTCCCCATATTTTGTGATGCTGGTGGTGGTGGTGGAGGAGGAAACGCTACCTGCCAAGCTAACCCAGCACTGACAATATTACTGGAGGCAAACATGGTCAGACTGGAATCGGAAGCGCCGAACCACTGAGATTCGGACAACTTCCAGGGTTCTCCTTATAGAGAACTGCGATGGGGTCGGGGAGAGACTCGGTCCAGCCTCCCTTGGAGCAGAGTTCCGTAGCCTGGGAGCCACCACTAAGAGGGCCCTTCTATGAACTAGCTTAAACCCCACACTGGCAGCCATCACTAATTGGAAGAAGCCAATTATACGCTGTGTGTAAAAGTACATCCTTCTTCCTCAAGTCAATTTCAGGGGATGCCTCCTGAAACCTTCCAGACCTAGTTCCCAATCCAGAAGTTGCTCCCATCTTCCCACAAAGATGGACCAGGTTCAGCAGCCATGGCACAATGCCAGTCACAATACATTCAGAGGGAAACCTATTCCGGAAAATAGCAGGGATATCAAATGGAATTTTTATTGCTTTCCAAAACATCAGGCAGCATGCTATAACTGTTGTGAAGAAGGGGGAAAAAAACCTAAAATATTTGAGGGTTAATGGAAGGTCACACACCCTGCTCGACACTTTTACCGTGGACATTCCACTGCCCCACCAAAAGAAAAATAATAATAATTTATGTGTATGGTATGCTATTGTCTTTCTCAGCACAGTGACAGGACAGACAGAACTCCAGCACAAAGATATTTTAAAAGAACAGTAATTCAATGCTTGTTATCTACAGCCTTGCTCTATTTCCTGCCCGTAAGAGTCAATAAATTCTTAGTTTTAAAACAAGTCTGAATCACTTCCTATCAGAGATAGACACTCATTGTTTGTGTGTACATTTTTAAAGAGCTTGAAAACATGGTGCGTGGGTGTGTGTTTTGGACCACAAGTCCCAGAATCCTCCAGCCAAGGGGGACCTGTAGTCTAAAAACCTAGCTTTCATAAACTCTGGTATACTGGTTAAAGTGACAACAGTTCAACCTTTTAAAAAAAAAAGAGAGAAATGCATTTCCACCCCACCTCTCTTTTGGCTGATAGTAACTTGACATTTTCTAACATCTTCCAAATTTGAGGTCTGAAAGGCATCTGAATAGGATTTTATAGTTCACCTAGTTCTGTACACTGCATCAATAAACATCTACCTCATAATTTGTTTTCCTGATTTATCCAATCAAGCACACAACTGAAGGTTTGGCTAGAGCCCAGCGGCATATTTCTTTCTGAACGGGATGACAACACACCAAGCAAAAGCTGCAATCTTTACTCAGAAGTAAATCCTGCTGAAATAAATGGCACTGTCCCTAACACAGATGTGCTGCTCAGCTCACTGGCTGTCCCTCACTTCCTGCATCATCATCATCATCATCATCATCTTAGAACTGCAGTGCTGGAAGGGACCCTATGAATCATGGAGTCCAGACCCTGTCAAGGAGGCACAAGTGGGGAATCGAACTCCCAACCTCTAGCTCCACAGCCAGAGACCTAAACCACCTTTTTACTGCTGTTTTGTTTATTTAGACCGTTGTATTTGATGGGCTTTTTACTAGCTGTTCTTTTTTAAAGCTGCAAACCCCACCGTACGCAGGCAGTCAGAACTGGTCCCAGCTACTGCTTCATACTACAACTGCAAAAGTTAGTTTTTCAAGGCTCGGCCGCCAGCATTAAACACGGGTTTAAGAACAAGGCTTCTCCGCCACTTGAGGCATTAAGGGAAGCTATAAAGTTACTCACCCAATTAACGACACCATCTGCTCCACGATGTGTTTGCTGAACGTAATAATCACAAAAAGTTTCTGTAAGAACAAAGAAGGATTAGTCAACCAAGGGGGGGAAACCAAAACAATACAGGGTTACCGCCTGTGATCCGGCGCAATTAATCACCCCTGCCTGTTCCCGTTCTACCCATTTGCTTTTATATTTCGCCCGGTGTCTGGATCAGTCAAGACATTTTGTGAACCTTGAAACTACTGCTGGAAAAGCAGCCAGCTGCGTATCTGGCTGATCCCTCAAACTCCATTTTCGTGGCCTCTTATCTACATCCTGATGTTACATCAGGCTGGGACAGAGGAAGAAGAGGAAGCCTGGACTTTTCCATGGCTCTGCTGGGCAACCAGCTGTCTTCAGCTCTTCCACCGACCAACATGGAGTAGCCACCGTTCCAGCAGGCGACCCGAGCTGCTTCCATCCCGGGAGGCTGTCTATTATGGCTAACTTTAAAAATTGATTTTTCCAGCCTCTCCCTCCGTATCTCCGTCACCTTTTATGTTGCATCTTTTTAGACTATAAACATCAATGTCTTGGTTACCATCAAACTGGATTGGGACCTCAGTGCAGGGCAGAAGGTCTACTGCTATCAGGGAAAGCCCACCCTAGCAATATGTCCCAGGCTGGACCGGTGAAGGTGCTGATCCAGAGGAAGGCCTGGAGAGAAAGAACCGGGTCTTCTCCGTGGTCACAGCCCACCTTCAGAACGAATCACAACCCAAAATTTGCCTAGCCCCCTCCCTGTTGTTCCTTAAGAAGCATCTAAAAACATATTTATTCTGTCAGGCTTTTTAAAATCTGTCAACCTCGGACCCCTAAGAGCATCAGTCTTTTAGCCAATTGTCGCCTGTTTTTAGTTCTCTTTCAAATATTGAATTATTCAGTTGAATTTGTTAATTCTATTTAACGTGCCTGATTATGTCACGTTCATTTTTGTTATTGTTACTGTCTGTGGACCGCCCAGAATGACCATTGTCCAGCGGGGAGGCATAAAAATAAAATAAATAATAACCAATTTCTAGAAAAGAATAATTTCACAGTGTTTTTTTGTATGGGGGGGAGGAGGAAAGGTAGGTACGTGAACCCGCTAGAAGTGGGAATGTCTGATGTGGCTTTCCAGGTTATGCGGTGTTGTTTTTAATGCAGTGCTTCTTTCTGTTGTAAGTGCTTTGTTCAAAGAATTAGAGAAAAACAAGTTGTTGTTGTTTTTAAATGGGAAAATGTTTTAGAGACGGGAAGAATCACCTTGGGATCAGACCCCATAAATCAAGGGTAAGCAATGCAATTCCATGGTTTGGACTCGTTTTGGGGGGCTATTAGAGGAATCTACTACTCATGGGAAGGCAGGGCTAGAAAGCAAAATTAAAATTACACTGAGTTTGAAGATGTTTTTAACTGTAAAACATTAATTAAAGAGCTGCCTATCCCCATACAAATCTATTTTTCTAGTTCACTGAGTGCCCCTGAGTTTATAGAGGTTAATGAGTGCAGGCCCTACCATTAGGCACAGAAAGTTGATCTAATTTCAGATGTTGAGAAAAGGCAGTAAATTGTTCCTCTGTTAATTTCTGCTCTTGCTGTTGTTTTACAGATCAGAACCGGTCAGTTTTCACTGCGCTATTCTTACGTCTCCATCACTGATTCCCAGCCTTGGGTCACCCAGATGTTCTTGGACCAAAACTCCCAGAGGCCTTCATCACTAGAGGTGCTGGCCGGGGTTTCTGGGAGTTGTAGTTGCAAAACATCTGGGGACCCAAGGTCGGGAACTGCTGCTCTACACCACAGGTAGGATTAGACAAATGTATTTTTTCCTGCCTGACATGGAGTAGTAAATAGGACTTTCACAAACCAAGTCATGATGAACTATACCCAAAGCCAACCAAGTTGTTTTGACATCTGAGGAAGAATATCTTAAAAAACACTTTTCTCCCTGCTGAGCAGCAAAAAAAATCAGATAATATGCTGCCTTTTCTGGCCACACTAAATCAGCTGCCTCACTGCCTAATGGCAGGGCCAGTGGTGCTTTTACCCTTTGAATTTTTATTTTTATATTTTTGTATTTGTGCAAACCTTGGCTTTCCTCTGAGCTTCCCTCTTCTGGATGTTACCACCCTGGCTATGTAAGGATTCACACTTTGAATGGGGTTCCATTCAAGCTAAAAGAGTCTGCCATTAGTCCAGATGACTTAATTTTGTGGTGCAGATTAAAAGAGCAATGAAATGCAACAGTAAAACTGACTACTGGGACAGGCTCACAGGCTTCCTGTTTGGCACGAAAGATCAGAGATTGCACCATAAATCTTCTACGACAGTGATATTGCCTAAAATCCTCAGCTGCAGGATGAAAAACAAGCATACATGTGCTTATTCCAGCTCGGTATGTTTCATCAAAACGCCTGAATTTTTTCTTTTAAGAAAGCACAAGTTCCTAATTAGCTGGGGTGGGGGTGGGGGGGGGGACACAGAAATGCATTTTCTTTTTCAGAATTCACCCAAACTTGAATAATCTGGGCAGTTCAGCCCATTTCAACAGAGCAAAACCAAACCTAAACAAAACAGAACATGGGCATAAATCATCAGAAAGAGCATTTTTAAAAGTAAACAAACAATTATGGAACAGCACATCCTCCAAAGTTTGCCGTACAGAACGGTGTTGGCTAAAGGAGAGGGCAGAAAGTAGCAGGACCACTCACCTCTTGGCGGGGTCAAGCAAACCCCAAGATTCACAGAACTATTCTGTAGGATGGGGAGTTAAAAGGGATCCTTCTTTCCACCTCCAAAAAAAAGTATAACGATCCCTTTAAAATCTCTGAAGCTCTTCCCACACATTTATCTCAGTGACTCTTACAACTGCACTACTGGAATCAAGATTACTGACTTCCATTTTGCAGGAGGAGGGCGACCATTGAACCATTGAACAGATTTCAGGGCAGGGTCAATATTTAAACCAGAAATTTCCTGGTTCAAGCATTTTGGGCTTTTTAGCCATGATATACTACCCTCCAGGGGGCAAGGGCAGGAGTGAATGTTGAGCCTGATAGTGACGTCACAGACACATTCCAATCGGTGCCCAACATTAACCCAGCAAGGTGTTTCTGTACCAGGTACATGCCTGTCAAAACAAGAACGGCTGGTCCTCCCCCGCCAAACCAGTAGAGATTATGCCAGGAAACAGTGATTAATGGCGAGTCAGAATACTGGATGGGGCCATATCAAATCTATAATGGAGAAGGGAAAGTGTGTTGAAAGATGACCAAGGCATTTTCATAAGAGAGGTGACTCTCGTTTACCTGGATGTGCATCTTGATTATTGCTTTTCCGATCAGGGTGGCGCCAAAAAAAGTCCAAAACGGGACTAGGAAATGTCCACATGTTATTCCTGCCAGGTCGAAGAGTGGGTTCGGAATCTGGAAAGTTAGGGGAAAAAAGGAAAATAAAACAAAGTAAGAAGGAGGATGTGATTCAGAATTCTTTAATAATGAGCAACCTCTAAGGTCTGAACAAAAAGTTCATAGAGGAGGCTGAGACCATCAACTAGGAGGTGGTTCTGTCCATGGAACCTCTCTGTCCAGTAGCAGTGTATCTCCATTAAGGAGGAAACAGGGCTGGGGGGATATTGCCTTCCTGTCTTGATTGTGGGCAACCCAAAACATGTGGCTGGCCACCTGTGGGAAGGATGATTTGCAATAAGTTCAGAGGTGGGCAATCTGTGGCTCTACAGACATGTTCAGCAGGAGTCATCTTATTTTCTCAATTATTTTTTTTGGGGGAGGGGCAATTCTCATAATTTTTACGTCATGTGCCCAGGAATGGTGATATCAAAGCACCATCAAAGTTTTTTTTTGAAAGGAAAAAAAAAAGACACCAGCTAAACAATATCCTAGATGAACAAGAGACTCTGCCCAGTTCATTCTTCTTATGTCCAGATTAGAAACAGCTAACAGACGTCTTCCATAAGAAATGCATGAGAAAAAAAAAAAGCCACAGCCAGCCATTTTAAAGCAATATATCAAATAGTTTCCCCCAATGAATGCTCTGTCCCAAAATACGAAGGGGGGTGGGGGTGCCACAGGATCATAAACCTGATCTTTATTGCTCTGTGTGTGTGTGTGTGTAAGAGAGAGAGATGACTAGAGAGAGAGAAAAGGGTGTTGATTAATTCACTTTATTGTGAACTAGCCCTCTTGGTGGCTTAATCATAAACAAGGTATCAAGATCTGTTATCTCTACAAAAGCCTGGCTCCCAGTGGAGATTAAAACTGCTAGATCTATTTTGTGGATCACAATGGTTCGCCTGCCATTTTTGGAACATTCATCAGGAGTTGCCATTCTGAGCTATCTGTTAACCAGAAATCTGGAAAAATCCCAGTGTAACTGCCAAGAGTAACAATAATGTACTCTTAATGCAATATACAGTCTCATCTTCTATTTTTGTACATCTGCACTTTAGGCGATTCTTACTTTTCCAAGTTTCTAGACCTCAGTGTTTTAGAAAGAGATCGGCCTGCCTTTCCCATGCTCTTCCATGTCTGAAATTGTTTTGCTTTATTGGCCTGAAAGATTGGGAGAGAAATATTGGAAGAGAAACGCGACTCCAAAGGTGCCCTTGGACACGAAAAGCCAGCCACGCGATGGGAGGGGATGATGGTAACTGTAGTCCATCTATAGAGTGCCTGATTTCAAAAAGATGACACAGCTCTTGCAGCATCTCGGAAGGGAGGGGGAAAATTCTCTCAGTATGGAAAGAAAAACAACAGCCAGCTTTAACCTCTGAGAAAATGCCCATTACAATTTTTGTACCTTCCAAAATGTTACACAAACTCTAAGTATTGTTTGCAAGGCAGCTGAGCTGTCAGCCTCTGCTAAGAGGCTGTAAATAAAATATTACCTGCATATGCATTATATAGCATATTTGAAATGCATATTTTTATCCCTCGTCTAGACAAGGTATGTAAGAGGAACACAGCAGTCCGGCTTGGGTCCAAATTCATATACATCTCTGTGCAGCAGATAAATCCATCCAGACTTACACTGGTGCCCACCCCAGCTAAAGAACGCCGTTATTTATTCATTTTTTAAAGGAGCATTAAGGTGAGATCTCCTTTCTTAATATGTCCCTTTTCTGCAATTAGCAAATGCAAGCGCAGGAGGGCAACAGAATTATAAATCCAACGATGCTCCATTTTTAAAAAAGTAATAAAAATTAAAAATGAAAGCCAACACACCGATTTGGATAATCGATGCAATATTATTTCCAACACACTGGTTTTACTGGAACACCAGTGTAAACTCCTGCTGGGGTTTGGATGGGCTGACCGTAAAAATCGGTTAACAAACCCCGAGTCGCTAAGCCGGCAAGATAGTATTACAAAGTAAACCCATTAAAACCTTCCAGAAACCCTTCTATATGGGGTAGAAGCGTCTCTCTCTCTCTCTCTCTCTCTCTCTCTCCTGAAGCTGTCAAATACACTACAGGATCTTTTTAAAGGGTCAAACGCCCCGTATTTATTTGCACGACTAACAGGGCAGCTGATTCCTGCCTACAGGGAACAAAACCCAGGGAAAAAGACGTGTTTACACTCCTATCGGGCAGAAGGAGCACAAAATGTTCCCAAGATTAAGCTTCGGCTGTCGTAATTTCCAAGGGGAGGAAGTGAGCGTTCGGGCCATGTCTGAAACCAAAACCACTATTTCAAATGGAAACGCACACAACCGGCACCACGCCAGTGTTGCACAACCTCAGAAAGCAGGCTGGTTGTAAGGGAAATAAACGACGGGCAATGGCTTGGCGCATCCAGATCGCCCAGAGCGACCTCACTCTGTCTAGCCCCGCGTGCCTACAAATCCCATCTGCCCTGCTCAGCTGGGGATTGTGGGAGTCGTAGTCCAAAACGCCTGGGATTATATGATTTATTTTTTTTAAGGGCAGCTACTGTGAATCCAAGATGCTAACGGCAGACATGGGGCTGAGCGGTCAATTTTTGACAAAATTCACACACACACACACCCCGATCTGTTTAATGTCGTTGTCGAATGTGACTTAAGGAACGACTGAGGAAATTATTTCCTCAGTTTGACTTCAGTTTACCACAGGCAGCTCTGATTTTTTGTGGAAGAAATATATTCGAGGATCAGGATCAGCGGCTTAAGATTTACGTTAGCGAACTCACATTTCTATGGAAGAAACCTATTTGAGGGGCAGAGTCCCCGGCCAATTTGAAGTGGGGAAGAAAGTTTCTCCTTGTCTTCACTTTTTAATTTATTATTGTGCATTTAGACCTCATGTTTCTGTGCAAGAAGCCCATGTGAATCGGTGAGAACAGTTTGTGATGGCGAAGGGCCGTCGGACAAGATGTCAGATAAAGATGAGGCATCTTTTGGGTAAGGACAAAATGCAGCGAAAGAAGGTGAAAAACACAGATTTCCACAAAAATGATGGGAGTGTCCTCCGGGTGACCACTCAGTGGAGGAACAGAAGCCATAGACGACCCTCCGAAGGAAGTGGACCTGCCCCATTGAGAATGCCATGCTCGACGCTAACTCAGGTCAAGCCGTAAGAGGCACCAGGAAAAGAGGAAGCCCAAATACGAGACAGGTTGACTCAATAAAGGAAGCCACTGATGTGAGCTTGCAAGACCTGAGCAGGGCTGTGTGCATGATGGGACCTTTTTCAGAAGTAACTTGATAACCCAAGACTAAGATTCCTGAGCGACTTAGCGCTTAAATAAGTTTCTGGTGCCCTACTACCTCTTCCATTTTGTTTTGCTTTTAATTAACTGCTGGAGAGCTCAGGGATTTAAGTATATCTGGCTGTGGAGCCGGAGGTTGGGAGTTCGATTCCCCCCTGCGCCTCCTTGAAAGGGGCTGGACTCGATGATCCAGACGGTCCCTTCCAGCTCTGCCATTCTAAGATGATGATGATGATGATGCTTTCGAACTGCATGCAATTTTTCAGGAAACCTCAGCAAGTACCTTGCTAAAGGTAAGCAGCCCAGCCCCATAAGCCTCACCTTGGGTTCTCTGACGGGCAATAAAATAAATAATTACTTCCATATTTTTCTTGTTCGGATTTCTGGCTCGGCAGTTGCTTTAAAGAGCAAAGACACCATTCGTGTAATACACTCAATGCAAAAAGTACATTTTCACTAGATCTTTGACTCACTCTGTCTCGCCTACCTCAGAAGGCTGTTGTGAAAATAAAACAAACCGGGAACAAGATCTATAAGGATGAGCTCCTTGGACAAAGAGTGGGGTTCAATAAATTATTTAACGAAAATCAATCATAAATAATATTAATTACTGGGGAGCCACTGTGGTATAGTGTTACTAAGTGACAGACTGAGAATCTGAAAAAATATTTTTAATTTAATATATTTTTGCTTCATCTCTCTCCTTAAAAAGGAACCAAGACAAAAAAACAAACACTATTTAAAAGCAAAAAAAAAAGTAAATTTACAAATATATTTTTTAAAATTTTTAAATATTATATTAAGTAGCTATAGATACATCCCTTCAGCTCACTGAAGGAAAAACAGGACAGAGATGTAATAATCAAATAAAGAATCAACCTCATCACTCTCATTGTCTTCACAATGATGATGATGACAATTTGATTATGTGAGCCGAGCAGGTTTTGATTCACGTCCCACCGCAAGGTCTAAAAGTTTTTTTTTGCTTCCTTCCATTTGTGCCCCCAAAAGTTTTCTTTTCATGCTTCTTAATCACTATATTTAAATGAATGGCCTTCCTATGGAAGCAAGAGGTGGAATGTCTCATTCAGCAGGAAAAAGAAATTATACCAAAGCAGTCTTTGACTGCAAAAACAAGCAAAAAGAGGGAGAGGAAAATATGCAGATTAAAAAAGACAGATGCACATCTTATCCGACAGTTTACCAGGTTTTTTGCACTTCCGTTCAGCTGAAATGAGCTTTATTCCCAGGATGCCTCATAAAAGGGTGACTGTGAAAATGTGACTCAAATCCAGTTAAGAATCATGTCATGATGGCTTAAAACGGGTGACTCAAGAGACATTTAGACGGTGCAGGTCTGTGTTTGGGGCACGGGTTGAGGAGGGGAAGGGAAACAGAACAAAATGATGGAAGAGAGAGAACTTTCCAGAGTATTGTGTGTTTACGTGTGAACATCACCCTGGAAGACAGAGGATACATCCCTAAAACAAGTACTGTGAAACAAAAATTAAAAGCAAGAGAATGGCCAGTTAGAAGACCAAGTGTAATTACAAAATTCCCCTTTGTTCTCCATCCTAACTTACAGCAATTCTTTTATGTCTGCTGCCATTTTTTTTTAAATGGAGTTTGAGAAGGAAATTGTCTACTATTAAAATAACTGTTGATTAAGAAATGGGGGGAAAAAAAACCCAGAAGGTAAACCCCAGAAGGTTCTAGATTGAGTCCTTAGTCTGAGACTCTGGAGAGCCATGGTCAGAGTAAAATATATCAGCAAAGCCGGCTCAAACATCAGGCAGAGTGAAGTAATAACCTCAGGCAGCAGTTTGTGGGAGGCAACAATAGCCGCTTCCCAACCATTGCTCCTGAGTCCCCTTGTTCTTGCAGCTTTTGTTGGTGGATACAGCTGTATGGACAACACCATCCCACTGCCATGATGGAAGCAACCACAAGTCCAAATTTGATTGGAGGGCGACATCTCGTCATGTGCTTCAGGCAGCAGAATGCCTGGGGTCAGCCAAGGAAAATAACACTGTCCCATGCCATCAGAGATCATTGGTCTATCTCTTCCACGCCCGCCCCGCCATCTCCTAGCAAGGATCAGCACGGATCCACCCATCAGCCAAGAAAGTAGAAGTTAGTATTTTGTGGGTGTTTTTTGGACTACAACTCCCAGAATTCTCCAGGCAGCTAGTAGACGTTGTAAGGAGCTTGCTGACCACCAGCAAAGGAAAGCTGGCCTGGTCCCAAGCAACTTGCCATCAATCTTATGAAGCTGTGGGTTTCCTTCCACCCCACACATGCCTTGTGATAGTGACAGAGTGTCCAGCTTTTTCAAACTGATGTTAGCCATGTTGGAAGAAAATATTTGTCTGGGCAGAGGTCAAAAGCCAGCTTGGTGTGGTGGAAAAAGACAATGCGGTGTAGTGGTTACAAGGACAGACTGTGGAATGGGGAAATCAGGCTTAGTTCCCACTGAGCCATGACACTCAATGGGTCACTGTGGATCAGTCACATCCCTCTATTTAAGTCTAGGTGTACCTTCACAGGGGTGCTGTAAGGATAAAATGAGAAGGAGAATGGCAGAAACTGTGTCTGAGTTCACTGGGACAAACGTAACAAATAACGATAAACCACGAAAACCATTATAACAAAAATGCACCTTTTTAGATGAAAGGGATGTGTATGGAATGAGTAAATTAGACAAAGGGTTACGTCTGTTGGAAAGAACTTACTGAAGCACATGCCAGGATACCAAAAAAACCGACTTTTTGCACGAGGTTCTGGATTGCAAGCTTTGCCCGGGAAGCAAAGTCCTGTAAGGGAGGAAAAGAGCAAGTTAAGTAACTCGGTGGGGAAAGAGGAAGAAATAAGTAGTTCCAACCCCAAATGTTGGGCGTTGTTTGCCAATTCCACACAATTATAGTCTTTCTCGCACCTCGCTCACCCCACTCTGCATTGTGCATGGGAGTTCAATTAGAGAACCTTTTATTAAGAGGAAATGAGGGGAGAACACACACTTGTCTGTAGACCAGCACATTTGGTGAATCAGACATCAGACGGGCTGAATCAAACTGAAATGATGAATATTCCCAGACGCCCTCTCTGAACTTTGTCTGCTGCTGGCATGTCCACACAGGGAATGCTCATCATTCAAGACCAAAAGGGGTAGAGGGGGGAGAAACTGTCCCTCTGGCACATCACACCCTCGCGTGGAACAGTGCCTTGAGTCTTCAGAAAATCATCAAAAGCCAGTTAAGGCCAATTAGCTGTCAACAAACCTGTGCATGTGTCACCCAGAAGGGGCTGCAATCCAGAAGGTTCACAAAAGTTCCCCGGGGGAAGAGTTTGACTTTTCTTTTCTCTTGTCCGAGTCTGGGTCACCAGGAGGGTCATATCAACTTTTATCAGCAGTGATGCTGAGTTGCATCTAAACCACTCTTATTCTCAGTAAGTCCCATCTTTCCTGCACTTCTCCTCTCGTTTATTTTATCTTGAGTGATCAGCTGCCACCATGTGCACTTTTTCATTCTTGGTACATCGCTTTTTGCTCTTTAGATGCATTGCTTACAGTTGCAGTTCTACGAAAGCATGATTTATTTAACCATATCTGAACCCACTTTCTTTAGCTAAATGGTTCTCTGGTGTGAAGAACTGTAGCTAATTTTGTTTACAGTTTTTTTGTGTGGTATTTGTACGATCCTTTTAAAAAATATTTGTCTACTTGCCTTTTTTAGCTTTTAAACATTGTCTTTTAATGACGTAAGCCGCCTTAGGTCTACTTTAAGTAGAAAGGTGGGGTAAAACTATGTTAATTGATTAATTAATTACCAACTCAAGGTGTACAGATTTGTGTTTCAGGGGCTACAGGTTCCAAGATTCTACAGGTACCACATAACCCAAAACCCACAACTCTGTGTTCAGTTTCACAGAGAAAGTCACAAAGCTAGTTCTTTGAAATCAGCTGCAGTCCCACGGTCAGGGACGATGGGAACTGTAGTCGAAAACATCCTAAAAATTGGACAAGGTTTTATCCTCCTCCATCTATGTCAAGATCAGTTCTCACATCAATCTCATAGGGTTGTAGACCAAGCCCTCTCTTAGCCTGTAGACATGCGGCAAACCGATGGACATTCCTTTTCAATTATTAAATTATGGATTAACAATCCACCCAGTCCAAACAGAGAGTTCTAGAAGGGCCTGGGGATAACATTTATAGGATGCAATACTGCTACGAAGAACGTGACCATAAAAAATTTCAAGACCAAATATAGCTGACATAATGTGGAATACATCTGCAAGCCACACATTATGAAGAAATGTCTTTTGAAAACGCATTCTTACTAATCCCCAATGGAACTTTTTTATATCACCTTTGGAAGATGCCCAGACCTATTTATATCCTGTCCTTACAGGTTTTTCAGTACAGCTGAGAACATAGTAAGAACGAGATAATTTAGAACAATTTCAAAACAGCAATAAACTTAAATGACGCAATTATTCAGTAAATAAAATACACTACAAGCATTTAATAGCAGGACAGTGAAAGAAGAATTACAGACTTGGTTAAAAACAACTGCTTGTCTTCTCTCTCTCTCTCTCTCTCTCTTTCTGGTTGCTTTCTCAAGTTAGTCTAATAAAGGTATTTGTCCACAATAAAATATGGAACTTATTTAGGGTCAACATGGCTACTCCCTACCTTTGTTTGCCTCACTTTCTTAATTCCTGGTGAAATCAAAATATTGAATAAGTTTTTCAGGCACCAAGCATAAAGCTGGTTTGATGGGCATCTCTGAGGACAAAGACCAAAACCGGGGGACATAACATCTCTCTGTGTATCTGACCTTCTGGGGCAAAACTACATCCGTCTACTACACAATGGAGATGAGTAAGATCTATTCCTATAGTCAAATTTAGGCCAGGCAGCTGAGAACATCAGCCTTTTAAAACCGGCACTCTGTTCTGAGCTCAGAAAGCAAACAGAGAGGGCTAAGCAAGTGTTTCAAGACCAGCGTAATATGCTCCCATTTTGGACAAGACAAAGATTCTAGACAATCTTCAAGAGGCAGACCCTTGTGAAGCCTGTTACAGTAGTCCAGCTTGGAAGCAAATGACGCACGTGCATCCAAATGGCGGCAACACTGTTTTGTAGAAGTGGCTAGAGCAAAACACCTACCTAACCTAATAAAAGCCACAATCTGGCCACACAGCTGCCTCTTACTGGGGCAGCCAGTCCTCTTCACCCCTTATCTGAGTCACTTGATTCTAGACGGAGAACCTCAAAAGTCAAATAGAGATTCAGAGCAGAAAAACTTCACACCCACCCTCAATGTTCTAAGACAGAGGAGCGGCAGTGTGTGAAAAAGATGATTCTCTCTTTTGAGTTTGCAGGTTGTGTAGAGAGGTATCACAGCTTTCCCCCACCCAAACTGGTGTCCTTCAAATACGTGGACTGCAACTCAACTAAAGTTCGGAATGGGAAGCCATTTGATTTTGCTCTCAACAAACTAAACCAAGATTGCTCCGTATCCTTAAATAGTAAAAGATCAAACATGGCAAAAACGTGGGGAAAAGTGAGTTCCGATCCACAAAATCTTCTCCCATCACAGATCAATTGGCCTTTGATATGTAACAAGATGCCTTCCTCGTCACACACTACTTCTGGTTAATTTTTGGGATATTTTCTTCCCCATTTCTCCAATTTTATACCCATTTTAAAGCAAAAGTCTTCAAAATGAAAAAAGCCGACTCTGTCTGTAACATTGGTCAAACCAGAACACCATCGAAATGCAACTTTTGAGAATCGTCTGTGAATTAAACACATGATTTAAAAAAAGACCTAAGAGCACTCACTTTCTAAAAATCACACACATCCCTTTCTCAGGTAAACTAATATTAACATCTAACCATGAGGACAGAAAGAGTTCAAACCTCTAAATGTGATACTGCTAAAACTGGCAATTGTGTTCATGTCAAAGTTTGGCTACAGATGCACCTTATTTTAACTGGATGTTACAGATTTTTCTTACTTACTTTTTTAGATTTGGATTCTCAAACAGATTTTTTTTTTTTGCGGGGGGGGGGGGGAAGAGATTAATTTGGACCCTTAATTCCTAAATAAGCACACAAACATATGGGACCCAAGGAGAATTCAGATGTAGAATTTCAAGAAGAAACATAAAAACATAATCCGTATGGACCACACACAAAATATAGATTTTGAGCAACGACTATAAAAAGAAACAGCATTTGACGTTTCAGATTTTAAAATTCTTAAGAAGCAAAAAAGAAAATTATGTATGGTAAGCTTCATTTAAAGTAATGTGGTAATAAAGAACTGCCATGAAATTTTATACTTTAGGTTCAGTCTCCCATTATTAGCCTTATAGAGACAGCTAGTAAAACCTACATTGTTCTAACATGTTTTCAGTGATTAATGTCTTTCTTAGATTTTATAGGGTTTATTGTAATAAATCTATCTTGTTACATAGATTTATATAGGTTGTGTTTTTACATTGTATTTTATTCTTTTTTACGTTTTTTAAAATTGCAAATGGTCTAAAACACTAAAGGACTGAACAGCTATTTGGAAATTATTTAATAATTTAATAAATCTATTCAATTAACATAATGTACCCCATCTCAATAGACGCACCGCTAAAATCTGATTAAACCGCCATAGCCCTCAGGGACTTTGCAATACGTAATTTCCAAATTTTTATTTTGATAAATGCAGAACAGAAAAAAAAATGAGAGGAAAACATTAGATAGCTGGTCATTAAGCTAATGGAATGGCTGTTTATTCAATATTTAGAACATTAAAAACACCAATACAATGCAATATTCACATTTTTTATGGTCTGTGGCATAATATTTCTTTTGCTTTCTAAGATACACAGCTACCACCTGTAAAATTAGAGGATTCTTGTTAATACAGGGTTCACAATGTTAGAAAATGAGAAGCCAATGGCTCCTGTTTGCTCTGTATTTGCAAAAATGTTTGCATGGGTGAATCAGATAAACAGAAGGCTTTCGTTTAAAAATAAGCCAGTCATGAAAAGTTATCTTACTAACTCCAATGATGCTTCTTCTTTAAAAAAAAAAACACAACAGGCCTAATTGGGCTACATTTATAAAAAGATGGTTCTGACAAGACAAGAAACTGCTAGTTCTATAGATATTTGCCTATATGATCTCCACATCTGGGTTCTTTCGAGGAGAAAGGCGGGCTAAAAATATTTGTAAATAAATAAATAAATAAATAAATAAAATAATAAATATTCAGTCCAAAATAGAATTTTATATTTTTAATGGAACCAGTCATATCCCATGCACTTCAGTAATCTAAAACATAAAAATTATCTTTTACAGAAATCAGAAAATCAAATATTTATAGGGGGAGACTTTCGCAGGAAGCTCAACAATTTCTGCTGGATCAAGGCTTAATATTGGCTTTTTCATGTACACAGAATGTAAACTCCATGGGTTGCAAATGTGTTTCATGGGCACAGTTGTGCTTCTTAATCTGCCTGATCTATTAGTAAAAGGGAAGATCAAAACTTTTAAAAATAAACGATAATCGAACTTTGCAGATTGATCACAACAGTTTCAGGATTAATAAATGGACTCATGCAATCTATTAGCGTTCTCCAAATTGTCACAATTACTACACGCTGTTCAAAAAAGGTTCCAAAAAAATTAAAAATGATAATTAAGCTTTCTTCTTAGGTTTGAAAAAGAAATGCAGCCTTCAATTTCATTACATCTGAATGAATGGTATCTGAATACCATTCATCCCAAAAATCATTTCCCACAGTTTTGATCATTGTTTTAACACAATTTTAAACAATCTGGCTGCAGATGGATCTTGAGATGGTCCTGGCAGGCATTAAAAAATAAATAAATCATGATGCTACTATTAAATATATCCACACTTCCACAAATTTATACTGTGCACCATATTGTCTAGGTCGTGCATTTCTATTAATGATTATAAGTGCCAGATTTTTCATGACAGGGAGAGATCTGTTCATGTCGTAATAAATCTTGCAAATATAACTAAAGAATAATTAAACTATTAGGCCTGAAAATAATTAATGGTTTGCTAAGTAACACAATGTTATATGAACAATTCCTTTGAGGATACACTGTATGTGTATCTCATATTAACAAAGACAGTTAAGTGACTGTAAAACAGTGGTCCTTAGTCTTTTGTATGTGAGAACCTGTGCCAATCATTCTGTCAAAGATGACAGGAGGGATTGTGTTTTTAATTATGGTTTTAATATTGATGAATATTTTAAAATGTTTAGTATACTTTTTTATATCATGTTCTTAATTCTGTGATTATTGTAGTTTTAATTGTTGTGATGCATCTTGGGTCCCCTATTAGGAGAAAGGTGGCATACGAATAACATGAACGAACGAACGAACGAACGAACTGAATTGTAATCTACGCAAGCTCACATCAAAGTAAGTTTGGGAGTAGGTGCCACCATATTTGGGATGCTGTCGTTGTTTGTTGCTCTTGCTAAAACAGACTAACACAGCTACCACTCAATCCCATCACGATAGAAACAAAAAATATATGTAGTTTGTGTGTGTGTGTTTTTCACCCAGGAAGGCCATTTATCCATTTCCAGGAATTCTGTGCTTACCATTTATGGTAAATTAGCAGGAGATTGGGGGAAAGTAGTAAAGGTTTGCAGACAGATCATTCACGGCAGGTAGGACTGGTAAGTCCTGCTTCCAGGAGGTCATGGAGGTAGCACCAATGAATTCTTAGGAACTGCTAGGGAAATCCTGCTTACCACCCAAGGGCGCCTCTGTGTCTCACCGTGGTACACAGAGACCCTTGGTTGACAGCCACTGCCACAGAGATGTACCCCAAATATACATTTTCATTCTGCCCAAACTGGTGGGATTAAGAAGTGACCAGAGGGGTCATCTCTACTATCCTACAGACATTATCAGTAGTCCTACAAAGTCAATAATAGCCATGAGCATACGGAAATAACGATTATGGGTATGGGCGGGAGAGGACATGGCCCCACCTAGTTGTAATGGCCTAATAGAAGCCAGTTAGAAAATATAACTGTAGGTTAGAAATGACACAGTTAAAGACCATAAAGAAAGGTACTACCTGACCCATAAAGAATATTTTGTTTACGGAGCGACACCACTGGGGCGATCCTAAATAAAATTTAACACGCAGGGACTGAAATCTAAAGGGAAAGAAACGAATCCCAATGAGATCCTGCCTGAAATTAATAGCAAGATTCTGGTGTACGAATCTGAGGGCATAGGATGATGCACAGAGGTTCAACCTTGTTCAGTTTTGAGACTTTTTCAGAATAAGGGGAACAAACAGTAAAGGTACTTCCTAATCATGGTGGAAGGGATGTGAGAAGATGGAGGGTTTCTAAAATCAACAGTAGGCAAGAAGGATGTAAATGGGGAATACAGCCCTTCATGGTAGGCAATCTCACACGCATGCTCACAAGTGCTGTGCAACGGGGGAAGCATTTGTCTGCAATTTTTTTCTTAGGAATTAAAAAAAAGGAAACAGAAAGAGAAGGAAAGGGAGAAGTACAGGAGAAAATATTTCCTTCTGCAGAGGGATTTCATAAGAAATCTCCTTATGTTGTTTGCTGGACCCTACTAGAGTTTTGCACCACATTTTCAGTTCCTATTTTGTTAGAACTATTTCACAAGGCACAAAAGTTTATTGTGACATTTGCATTTTAATAAACCCATGAAGAGTTTTCTTGGTTTGATTGTTTAAAAACACACACACAACTTACTTCAAGAGCACAGTGAAAGGCCAGGTTTAGGGGATATTAAAACCGAATGGGTATAAGCGCCACTACTCTCAAGACAGACTGAATTTCCTTTAAAAAAAACTTGTTATACAGTATAAATAGTACTTTATGGGCAAACAACCTGGGCAAAAGGTGCAGATATTTAAAGATTTGAAGTCTTGTATGTTTTAAAGGCATGGGGGAATTGATCATGTAAAACAAAAATATAACTTTCTAAAAACTGGGGGGGGGGGGAGTGCGTATTTCCTACATTTTGAGGAAAAAAACCCTCTGATGGTACTTCATGCTTGGAGTGAAGTACCAATGATTTCTAGGAGAATTTAGTAACCCTAAAACATGTTGACTATAGACGTTATCATGTAACTGTCTACATAAACACTTAATTCAAAACAATCAACCATCTTTACCTGAAAAATCCTGTTTTCTAAAAAGCATTTAAAAAGTTAAGAGAATTGGTCCACCTCAAGAAAAACAGCTTAGCAAATTCATCTGTTCCTTTCTTCTGTTTTTTTAATTCATCAACACTTATCTTCAAATACTTTAGTAGTTATACATGAATTTTCCTAAATTCTAAGTTACCAGTCCAGAGTTGTGCACTAAGGGTAATGATTAGATATTGGTGCCAAATAATCTCTGGGTGTTTCCTTCTTTTACTTTCCATTATTCTCTAAACTTCTATAAAATATATAGCAAAAGAATATGGAAACATGGGAACAATTGCTCACACATTAAAGACAACCAACAAGAAGAGAAAATACAAAGGGGAAGAAACAGAATTACAAAAATAAAAAATTATTCACAGTCTCAAGAACTCTGATTTTTGGATTTAGTGATTTTCCCCCTTTTCTTCCCCTTAAAAAGATAACTAGTTATTTCTTAAACAAGAATTTACATGTTTCTTGAAAAAAATAACTAGAGGAAAATCTATCCACAGGAAATCAAAACAATTTCTCAAAGTTTCAATTCTCAGGTACTATAAATGATCAGTTTCACAACTGAAAAAAACACACACCATTTTTAATAATGGAAAGCAGTTAAAAATATGTCACTGCAGGAAATGGGGTTTTAAAACTCTGTATAGTTAGAAGAAAATTGTTCTGATCTGTTCTAAAGGAAAAAAAGATTTTTAAAAAGTTACTTACAGGCAAAACATCATTTCCCCCAATTAAAGAATTTAGACGTGCTTCTCCTTTCTTCTTGGTCACTGTGATTCATTTTCTCTATTGTAAGTATCTTTATTTTTATTCTTTTTTTCTTTTTGATCAACAGGGCTCCTACCAAAAGGATGACTATCGCAGGCTTAGGGAGAATTTCCTGCTACTAATGCCGTACTGGCCAGGAACAGTTAAATGATTAGTTATTACTTCACTGGATTAATCATCGTAACTCAAGAACTATGCTGGGAACTAGCATCTTTCTTTTTAAAAAATGAAGAGGATGTTGAAATAAAGACCTATTCAAAAGCTCTTTTCCAGACCATAAAAAACTATATTTTCTAGCAATAGCCTATATGTCTCTCACAAGCCCAAAACCTGCCTTTGGCCCAAAAGGAAAACAGGCCCAAGCAGAGAAATAAAATGACAAAGAAGAAGTAAAAACTAATCACACTGCTACTTCTTCTTTTTGTTTAAGATGCATCCAAACGTTTGTCTTTTTTTTTTTTAAACATACACTGAAAGAATATTGGCTAGAATCCTACTAAAGATTTATGCTAGAGTTAAGTGTAATGGTGTTAATGCCAACTGCAAATTTGCTGCTAATTAAGAAATTGCTGTTCACATTCCTGGTCACGTGCCATTTGAGCGACTAGGCAGGTGACTGGGAATGCAAGTGGCATTGATTTAATTAATCACAATTTGCTACTACAATTTATTAACAGTATTGCACTCATACCCGGATTATCTTCATCAAAGGATTTGTGTTCCGCTGTACATGCAACATTTGAATTTCATTTTAATCGTAAATAGCTTTGTACAGTTCAGAAATGTTTGACACACTCTCCTTTTCCAGCAACTTTTCAAAGTGAAAAAAAAAATGAACAGCAGACAAATTTGGAACAAAGATATTTTATACCAGCTAAAACTATAGGTCCACCCAACATTGTTCTACTCAGCCGGTATTTAATCAGGTTGATTCTTTAGGATCTGGGGGACGGGGTATTGATCTTCCCATTTTCTGCTATTTGGGGCTTTTCAGAGCTTGTGCAGTTACTTTTTAAAAGTAATTAATGAAAATTGCAGTTCCAAGTCCCACAGAGTTGGCAGTCATGGTTGCAGTTCCAAATTCTAAACCAACGCACAACTTTATTGTAATTCAAAGGTAACTAAAACCGTTACTTTTGGAAAACACAACAAAATGTTGTATGTCACTGGCCAGGGGTGCTTTGTAAATAGCAAAAGTAACAAGTTGCTTTTATATCCTGCCGGGTATAAAAGTAACTAAAAGAAGTACAGTTACACTGCAAAAGGAATGACTTGACCACCTTTATACATACACTGTAATCTTACTGAGTGATGCCTTAGCTGTCACAAGAAAAGAGGAATTAATCACGAGAAACCAGCTTTTGGAAAGCTGTGACGCTTCTAACCAGGAATGACTCTCAGACCTCCTGCCTGCAAAAGAGTTCTTGCCCCAGCTTGTTTGGGAGACAACTTTTCCCGACCATGATTCACTTCTGCTTGCAATCTGCCGCTCCCGGGAAGCCGGCGAGGCAGAGGCTTCTGGGGGCACATACAGTTCATGCAAGGCAAGGTACACCATGGCCCCCAAGGCTGAACCAGCATCCCGTGTGAGCCAACTCTGATCCACACACAGCTCATGGTGCGCAATCTTCAGCTGCATACGGGAGTCGCCCGGAGGTGGTGTCAGGGGTTGGAGCCGAGAGATCTTTGACGAGTGCGAATCGTGGGCTTTGAAAAAGATCCAAAAATATTTCTCACTTTCAATCTGTCTATATGCCCCCTGGCTATCACCTGGAGTGGGTCCCGATCTACCAAATGTTTTCAAAGCAAGTCCGTTCATGTCAGCCTGGACTTGGGAAAGCAATGGCAACAGCTGGCAAAGGTTAGATCCACCTATTTCAACATGCCCGGCTCAACTTTATGAAAACTGAACGTGTGGCTTCACCGGGTGTGGGTGGGGGGGAACAAACACACTTGCCATTAAAATTACGAGAACCATAAAGAGATGCTCCTGGTTTGACTCAAGTAGAACCAATACTGGAATTGCTCGGTTCTCATATAGGTATGGATGACCCAAAGCGTTTGGATGCCCGAGGCAAAGCAACACCTGAAGCTCCCTGCTTGGCCCAGCGAAGGCGCATCTAAAACCAGTCAAGGCATTTTGGCACTTGAGAAAGAAAACTCCGTCAGTCTTTCTGCTGAACCTGGCAGTAGAAAGACACGAAGAATGAAGGAAATAGCGAGCCGTTTGCTGTCTCAAGCGGTCACCATGCTGTGGCTAAGGAGGAGGGCAACCTTGAAAATGGGGCCGTTGGAAGTATTGCATAGGCTTAGTGAGTGGCAGATTTATGTTTCTGAACTACAACTCCCAGAATTCCCACAGGAGCATGGATCCTGGGAATTGTAGTCCAAAACCACAAATCTACAGAGCAAGATTTGTAGCACCAGATAATCTGGGCTATAGAGACTCGCCTGTAAAATGCGCAAGAGGGAGAGAAAAATTCCACTGCGCTGAAAATGCCATGTTTTTAATTATCCCAAAGTGAACACCAGCCTTGTCGTTTACAGGCTGATTTCAAGGATCTGGTTTTATAGCTTGAAAAGCTTTAGAAGGCTGGCGTAACACAACGACTGAAAGACTGGAGCGATGGCCCAAGAGGTCTTTGGTTCAATACTCCATCTCTGGCTTGGCTCACCAGGCAGCCTAAGGTACGGTGGGGGGTGGGGGAGACAGAGTGCCACCATCTATATGCCATCGGACTACAACTCCCATCAGCTCTAGCCAGCACAGTTAATGGCGAGGAATGCTTGGTCATGCACCAACATCTGGAGACGTATACTTTGCCACCTCCTGGCCCCAACTCTCTCTCTCTCTCAAGCGCACTCTGTTTGAAGACAGAGGCATGCTCCCGGAAGCCTCCCCCCCCCCCCCGAGCATCTTGTCCATCAGAGCAGGTGCATGAATTAAAAGGGGGGGAATATGAAAAAGATACTAGAAAGTTCTTCCAGCCGTGCACACTGGGGTTTTTTTCAGAGAAATGCCAGAGACCAGCAGAAGCAGCTGACAGGGACTGCCTTCTCCATTAAAGGAGAAGAGAGAAGCAACAGGAGAGGAAGAGAAGATGCGAGGCAATGAGGAATGAGGAACAAAGCAGCAGAACAAGGGCGGGACGGGAGGGCCAAGGGCTGGGCAGTTGTCAGCGCAGGGTTTTCATGCCATGCATCGCCCACGGAGAAGATCAGCTGGCAGCTGAGGGGAAACCCACCCACCCCTCCTTCTCCGCTGCCAGACAGAAAAGAGAAGACCGGCTTAGAAGGCAGAGGAATACAGAAGGGGGCCTCAGAACATGGAAGTAATTAGTTACCAACTAGGTTCTGTTTGCAATCAGTTCCTCTTTCCCCAGGTTTTTCTTGGAAAGTAAGTTATTCTACAGCTGAGAGATAATTTTACTCTTTTTTCCCAGTGTCACAGGCCATGTTTTCCCCTGATAGTCTGCTAGCACAGACTAACACAGCTACCTTTTCTAAAATTGCAACTGTTTAGTTACCCTTACCTTATCCTCACGACAACCTTGTGAGGAAGGCTGTACACACAACAAATACACAGACTGACCTAAAGTCACCCAGAGAACTTCATGGCAAGGCAGGGTTTTGAACCCAAGTCTGCCCAGTTCTGGTCAAACACTCTTAACTACTAGGCAAAGGGCTCTGGGTGTCTCTGCTCCTTCCCTTCCCAATTTTGGGGGGGGGGGGGGAGAAACAAGAGTGACCGACTGTGCAGATTTCCAGGGCTATTTGGGCCTCGGGACCCTTCACAATCAAGAAAGCAGCAGTCCTCCTTGAAAAGGATTTAAATCCCCCCCCCCCCCCCAGAGGAGAGCAAAAATCCCTCTGGCTTCCAATTCCGAACAATAAATTGCAGAATAAAACTGGTGTCAAGACTTTAGAGGGATAAAGCTGGAAATGGAAGGGAAGAAAGTCTGTCATGCTACAACAAGGAAGATTTACACGCTTTCCCCCCGCGGATCCAAGGAAGGTAATCCAACCTGGCCGGCTGGCTCTCTCTTCTCCTTGGTTTTTTTTTGTTTTTAAATCTCTCTCTTTTATACTAGTGGACAGGTGTGAGAGAGTTAATGGAACACAACCCGCTTGGGAACACGGTGTTCTTTTCGTTGATAGCCCAAAAGGACCAGGAAGGAGGAAGGAGTTGATGAAAGAGGGGGGGGGGGGGGAAGAAGGCGTTTGCGACTCATTACTCAGCACTTTGGCCGACAACTGTCGCTCGCCTGTTGACTCCTCCCTTGCTTTTTCACTTGGGGAAAAAAGCAGGAGAGGACGAAAAACAGATGCCAGGTTCAAACGGTGACTCATCAAAAAAAAAAAGAGAGAGAGAGGGGAAATTAAGGCACTGTTTCCTGCACATCCTAAAAAGGTTTCTCGCTCAAGAAAGGGGGCGAAAAGAGGACCAAGATATTGCACTTGAAGTCTTCAGGAGGGATGTCCCGTTTCGCACGGAGATAAGCAAAGCGAATGTGGATTTACTAAATCAGGCATTTCACGGCCGTCAGCCTGCCGATGTTTGCATAAGGTGGTGTAACTTGCTCTGGCTAATTGTAGCTGGTAATAAGGTACTTTCCTGCCCCTTAGAAAACAGGCACCAAGAGGTTTGTGTTAATAACCCCCTTTCTCTGCACCAATTCTATCGCCTTTTAATAATACATCCTATTTCTGTCCTTCGGGGGGAAAGTCTATACCCAAAAGCATTTTTTAAAATGTTTTCAATCCCACCTTCTAAAGTGCCTCACAATATTTCGGTTGCAGCAGAAAAGTTTAGAAAACGCTCAGTTAAAACACTTAATCTGCCTAAAACAATTCTACACCTCCTCAGCACTTGTGTTGCTGATGAGAGAAAAGTGGATTTGCAGTATTTACCCAAGCGGTTAAGAGATCAGGACATCAAACGGAAGGGATTTCAGAGATAAGAAACAGACACTGAAAACACTTGTTTGCACATTCTGGTGGTCCCCTGTCCTATTGTGAAAAGGGGGGGGGGTGTCTTGGTGAAGAGACCCATCCATCAAGACTGCCTGTTGCTAAACAAAAAATTTGCACGGGGGGGGGGGGGGAAGGAGGTAAAAGCTGTCCTCATGCAGAGCTTTGGCCCCAAGGGGTGAAAGGGTTAAGAGAGATCCACCCCACGTAGGTATTTAACAAAATGAATGCCTCAAGGTTTAGGAATGAAAGACATGCAGACTGAGATTTCCCGGTGGACACCCACTGATGCAACACAGGCCAGATGCAAAGGGGGAAATTAAACCGAGGGGAGAGAGACAGACAGACAGACAGACAGACAGACAGGAAGGAAGGAAGGAAGGAAGGAAGGAAGGAAGGAAGGAAGGAAGGAAGGAAGGAAGGACGAGGGATAACAGATTGAGAGGAAGGAAGGAAGAAGGAAAGGATGAAGGAAATGGTCCACACGGGACCCACAAAAAGCTGCCATTGGGAGCTGAGCCCAAATCAAAGACTTTTGGGTGATGATGATGATGACTTCCTCCCCATGTTTCTCCAACTCTCCCTTTTGTGAAAGCCACTTATGAACTATTTTAAGCATGACTCTAGCTGGCCCAGGACTCTGAAGAAGTCACAGGAAACAAAGTTTTCATCCACCCCATCTGGCAACCCAACCAGCCATGCAATCAAAGTGGCGGAGAACTTTGGAGCCAACTGGAGCAGGATTTATTTTATTTTATTTAAAAAAAAAAAACACTCACCAAGAAACAGAAGCTTGGCTTACGGGAGGCATGACGTACAGGGAGAGAAACGGCCAGCAGAAAACTCTGGCGAGCCAACGTCAGCAAAGAGACACGGAACGAGCTCCATGGGCTTCACAGCTTGGAAGACATGTTTTGTCGAACCGTGCGCACCCGTCGGCACAAAAGCGACACGGTAAAGCATTTTGTAAAACGGGCCGAGGTTTAAATAGGACAGAAGCCAAAGGGTTCTGAAGGGAAAAGACGCTTCAAAAAAAGGAAATCTAAGTGTATACCACAAAAGCCATTGAGAGAAACCAACCTCCAACTTCATCCACACTCTTGTATTTCTGACCACCATGGATGGATGGGAAAGGTGGACAGTGAAGAAACTCTATGCCTCTTGATTTCAAGGGATGAAGCGATGCTTATGAAAAGGAAAGTTTGGCAACCTTCTTATCATTCTAGCCCCCCTTCTCTTTCTCTCCGCAAATCCCAGTCACCTCAAACTGCTTGAATCAAACTGGGACCAATACAGGTCATAATCTATTTTTATCTACTGTGTCCTTTTATTTCTGAACAGTCTCTCACAAAAGACACATACAAGGACAAAAAGAACCAAGAATCCTAACTCTACTGACTATTATTTATTATAAATGATTCTTCTGGCTGGTTCCTTTTGGAATACTTAGCCTTGCCTCTTTCCACCTAAACAGGATGTTTTCCTCATTTTCTCTGGTCTGTTAGAAGTTTGTGGGCACAGCGTTCTTCTTTGCTTTCCAGCAGCTGGAAAATTGGACGTCTCCTTCTGGAATCTGTCATCGGGGGGTACCGATCCATCCGTTGTAACACATACCCCGCCACCCATACCACGAACTAACCAAAAAATGTGGAAATCCAAACTATTCTCCCAGGTTCTCTTACGCAAAGAACAGGTCGCTTCACACCGCCTTGACCATTTTAGGCTGCCCAGCGGTTAATTATAACTCCCCTCAAAAATAAATAAAGGCATTGAACGTCAAATTGTGAATGCGGCTGTCATGCAAGCCATGCTTCCCCCCGGCCTTCTGTTTGCTAAACCACAATCTGGAGTAAGGTTTTCTAATTCCGGTTTGGTGGCCAAGTATAAACTTTTGCCAATTCTGCCAGGAGGGAGACAGACAGAGCAGGCAGGCTTGAAGTTAACCAAACTATAGACTGGCCTTTCCCAGGGTGAAAATTCAACCTGGCTGAGAACCGGGAAGATCTCACAGAATCCTAGAATACTTGAGTTGGAAGGGGCCCCTAAGCCCATGGTGTCCAACCCCCTTCTCAAGGCAGGAATTCCAAATCAAAGCAGATCGGACAGAGGGTGGCCCAATTTTCTCTTGAAGGCCTCCAGCCGTGGGGCCCTCACCACCTCCCAAGGTCATCAGTTCCATTGTCATACTTCTCTAACAGTTAGGAAGTTTTCCTACTATTCAGATGAAAATTGGCTTCCTGTAGTCTGAGCCCATTATGACGTGTCCTGCAGTCTGGGACGATCGAGAACAGATCCTGCCCCTCCTCTGCAGGACTACCTTTCAAGGATTTGAAAAGTGCTATCATACCTCCCTTCGGTCTCAAGGCTAAACATGCCCAGTTCCTTCAGCCTTGCCTCCTAGGGCTTGGTTTCCAGTCCCCTGATCATCCTTGTCACCCTCCTCTGAACTTGTTCCAGTTTGTTAGCATCCCTCTTGAAGTGTGGGGTCCAGAACTAGACACAATAGTGCAGATGAGGCCTAACCAGTGCCAAACAGAGGGGGAAGAGTACCTCATGGGGAGCAACTCAACTTCAATGAGGAATCTGTAGTGCAACACCAGATTCTACTAAGCCCACTAAGCCATCAAACTCCAAAGGCATTTTGCCACCCAACTCTCAAGAACCCCTCCCCCGTAGAAATGATATAATAAAATAAATAAATGGTGATGGATCTGGTGGGGTTTTGCCATTTCCACCCTGAATACTCAACAGGCTACTTATATGGAGCTGCTGGATAGCTTAGTGGTTTAAGCATCTGGCTGTGGAGCCAGAGGTTGGGAGTTCGATACCCCACTGGGCCTCCTTGACAGGGGCTGGACTGGATGATCCAGGGGGTCCCTTCCAGCTCTACAGTTCCGAGATGATGATAACTGAGACTCATGCAAGATTTCACAGAGTGTCCCTGGTTTTTGATTTCATCCCATTTATTACAAACAGACAATCCCCAAAATGTGAGCTCCTCTCTCTAGCTCGAGCGGAAGACCATATTGGGTCTACCAGTGTCTATAAGCCACAGCAGGAACAGCTAGTCCCATAATTAAAACCTCATAAAGATCAGTTGATCAAATGAAAAAGAAAAGAAAATAAACATTAGCTTTATAAAGGCATGAGTCCTGGGGGGTGTTGTTTGTTTCGTTAATCTACCACATTTAAACGGGCTCGTTTAAATATTTGGACGGCTGACCCCTGTTGGCTGCAGTTTTGTTAGTTTTGTTTTTTAAGAAGCAAAAGGATATTTTTAATTGTTCACAGTTCTTTGTTGCTGTTCTTGCTTGGCACTTTAAACTCTTAGGATGGAAATAAAGGTTAAATAAGGAATAAGTAAATCTTGCTTCCAATTAGAGTAGACTCATGGCAACAAACCTGACTCTGTCACCATTATTATTATTATTATTTATTTGATTTATAGACTGCCCATCTGGCAGCCAAGGCCACTCTGGGCGGCCATTTCCGTAATTCCCATGGGTCTACCCTTGTTGAGAACAAAACTGGATTAAGCCGACTGTTTTTGTTTTTAACACAAAGACTACACAGCGGGTAGTCGTCTTCCACTAAAGTCTGCTTCAACTTTAGCCGTGCACCTGCCGATGGGCAACTGTTAAATTGGTAGGACAAAACACCTACTAGCTATCAAGTCCTCAAGACCTGAAGGCAGTAGGGCGTAACTGGCGTACTTGGCTGTCCCGCTGTTGTAGGAAACAAACCCCAGGGAGAGAAGGAGAAACTCCACACCGAAACTTGGAAGACAAGACAGTAAGCCATCATGGCTCTCTTTCTATCAGCAAAGTTCATCATCGGGATTTGACTACTAACACCACACACCTCATCCCATCTTGCTCTCCCAGGCAGGAAGTCATCCACTCGGAACCCTCTGACACAGCATTAATCCGAAGATATACAAGATTAAACTGGATATGAAAAATAAGACACACACATGCTTTCTCTTTCTCTCTCTCTCTCTCCCTCTGGAGTCCACGTTGACAAATTCTTCAACAAGGCCTGTGGTTACAGGGAAGCTGGTTTCATTCTGACTCATCCCTGTTCAAACAGTTTACTGGAAATGGAGAAGAGAAAGGGGGGGAGGCTTTTACAGAAATCATGTGATGGCCGCACAAACCACAACCAGCAAAAGCTCAGGAGGAGTTAAAGAAAGAAAGAAAAGAGGTGTGTGTGTGGGGGGGGGGGGAGTGTGTGGGACAGACCCAGAAAATTCCCAGCTGCCCTAACAATGACGGATGCCCTATCGTTCCCAAAGCAGCCGTTATAGTTCTCCCCGTCTCTGTCTCTCTCTCTGAATGCTCAGCTGCCTCAATCCCCTTCTAAGTTCTTGTTTTGTTAAAGGAAGAGACAACAGTGAATGGGGGGGGGGAGCAAACAAAAGATTAATACAGTAACACAGAACAACTACCAGCATTTTATCTCTCTTTTTTTGACTTTTTTTCCCCCATGTGGAATGGCATGGGAGCCGATCTAGAACGCCAGGAGGCGACACTCATGAGATGGCCATGTTAGGGGGGCTTTGCACGTTACTCCAGGGGATACCGGTTGGTTGCTGTGTTTGGTTTTTGTTTTGTTTTTTAAATGAAGGTAGATCGCTGCTAGGGCCCTCCTAATTTTATCAAGCAGGCCTCTGGAACTACCCGCTACAAGATGTCCCTCTTGGCGCACCCTTACTTGAGCTGTCTCTGCCTGTTCCAGCATCTCTTCGAATTCTTGATACTCTTCATCATCAGGTTCTGCTCCAGAGAGACGGGCCGCTCTCGCCATGAAGTACGGAGGCAGCTCTCCGATGGCCGTTCCCGCACCCTGGAAGGAGAGAAGGGGAGGGAAGATCAGAGCGGCAAAAGAAAGAAACACCTGCCTTTTCTACACACAGAGAGACTGATAAATTTTGCCAGCGGGCAGCCCCAATTTTCATGAATTGATTGGTTGGATCCATGATAGCAACCGCCGGGTTCCCTACATCCGCCGCTCGCCCCACGGATCAGAGTCTGGTCCTTTCTGCAACATTTGTTTGTTTATGAAACACCATCTCCTGTGTTCCTGCCGAAAGGTAACAACAACATCCAAAGGTGACTGAATTTCGAACAAGAACGCTGTGGCAAGCAATAGCGTTCAAGCTAAAAATGAAGTGCAGATTAAAAAAAAAAAGCATTCCACCTGCATTTAGAAAGAGACCGTGTCGAAGAAACAACCCCCTGCATCAATTCAAACCAGCCTTAGGTGGCAAGGGCCTGTCTCGATAAAAACAGTATTTATTTTTATCTATCCAAGGCTATCAGAAAACAGGGACCTCTCAAAATTCACCCCCTCGTTTAAGGGCAAGCAAATTTAGGAGACAATTTTTTTTAGCTACTTTTTGGGAGGATCCACTAAACGTTTCAGGGAGAAGAGCCTCTCTGCCCACCGTCTTTTGGTGTGTTACGGTCAACCCTCACTATTGCAAACGGTGCACTTTGTTTCAGAGAGTGCTGTTCCCTTCCCCACCTTCCAAATAATGCCCTCAAACGGTCATCAGGGAGAGAAGGACGGCAGATACCCAAAAGAACACCCCTTTGCGCTGGCAAACAAAAACCAAAAAACAACCCCAAGGCAACAGGGGACCACAGGCAATGGCAAAAAAAATTCCCTATTCATCTGTTGGATGCAGCCGGTCCAGTTCCTCCCTCTGCTCTCTCCTCTGCCCCCTTCCTGTGCCAAAAGTTAGAGAAGAACTTCCAGGTCGACTTTGTTTATGCAAGGACAGAAGAGAGCCTTGAAGGAATAAATCACAAATAACAGTTTTACCTGTACTTAAGTCTCTCTCTCTTTCTGTTTTGGCAGTAATGAAGCGATACTACAACAGCAAACAGAAGGCGCAATCATGGCTCCTTTTTCAAAGCCACTGTCATTTTTTATTTAGTACTTCTATAGTTACTGACAGGTGGCCTCAGGAGATGGAAGAGGAGGAATACCACACGGTCCAAGTGCTGGCTTGCGCCGCTCTTGTGCTCGTTGGGTGGAGGTGACATGAAGATGGATAGGAGGCAAGTATGGGGTGTTTTTTTGTGTTTTGTTTTATTTGTTTTTTGGTAATACAAGTCTGTGACTTAAAACATTCAGATTTAAAGAAACAACAAGTGGAGAAATACCTCTTTCAAGCACTGTTGAGAAACAAAAAAAAAAAGCAAAGAGCACCTGAACAGCCAAATGACTTATTTGGGTTGATCGTTTTGTGGACCAGAGTTTATTTTGTCAAGCACTCGCACTGCATTTCATCCTTTTTTGGGCTCCCCTAAATTGCATTTCCCACTTCCTGCCGGTCCAGTGAATCTCTTGCAAGCCAACACCCCATTGATGAAGTGGATCTACAACTTTTCCCGATCAGCTGTCCTCCAGATGACTGCAATTCCCAGCATCCCCAGCCAGCAATATCCTCATCACACCACCACAGGCGAGATCACTACATCCCACCTATGAATTTCGGGAACAAGCCCATCTCTGCTACCACCACCACCGCCGCCATTATTCAAAGTGTTTATGTCTGTTTTTGGATATTCACAACTCCCATCATCCCCTGGGACAAATCAGTGAGATCCTATTGGGAGAAGCAGACGTTTTATTTTCTGAAGACAACCTCCCTTCCCCAAAGATCATCAGGAGGGGCCTTTCTCTCGGCCCCATCACCTTCACAGATGTGTTTGGTGGGGACCCAGAAGAGAGGGTCTTTCTCTGGGGCTGCTCCCAGAGACTCTGGAACTCCCTCCCACTGGAGGCCAGGCTGGCCCCATCTTGGCTCTCCTTCGGCAAGCAGGCAAATACTGTAGACCTTTCTCTTCAAACAAGTTTTCCCTCGATGACTGGCGGGCTGAGTGGGGATTTTAAATGGACGGTTGTGCCTTTCTGCTTTGAACGTGTTTTTGGTGTTGCTTTCGCTTACTGCTTTTTAAGAGTGGTGTTTGCTTGACCCTTATTTCTATACTTACCATTTTTAGCTTTAAATATCCTCTTTTAATGATGTAAGCCGCCTTGGGTCCTTTTTTTTTTTTTAAAGAGAAAGGCAGGGTACAAATATTTTAAATCAATCAATCCATTCCAAGCCTGCCAGTTCAGATAGCCTGTCTCGGGGTGTTTTTAGACACATCCACAATTCTGCCCCCAGCCATCTGGCTAATCAAAGATGAGTGGAAGAGGACGCTTGGCTGGGGTTCAAGCGGGAGGCTTAGAAAAGGCAGGAAAGGGACCCGGGACAACAATCGGACAGCTGGCAGGAGGAGGGACACACCTCAGCGGCAAGCAGATGTTTTTGCTCAGAGCAACGCACGCTTCTCTGCAGCCCCCACTTTTTAAAGCAAACCTATAATTGTTTGGTTGTTTGTTCACCTCCTTTGTTCACCTCCTGCCCGGCAGAAATGCAGCTGCTTTGAGCACCTCCCCCCCCCCCCCAGCAGAACATAATACATGAGAAGTGCTCCCTGTTGCCTGTTTAATACATTTCACATTTGCTTCCCCCCCACCTTGTGCCTGTTGATCGCTTTCAGCCTGGCCTACCCTGCAAGACTGTTGTGACAATACAGTGCAGGGGCCCCATCTGACACCTCAGATTTGAGTCCATTAGAAGAAAAGTGAGATGCAATGATAACAATAATCCTGGCACTTTCCAGATGTTCTGGACTATCATCCCCATCAGCCCTCACCAGCATGGCTCATGGTTGCAGTTCATGGGACATGTAGTCCGAAACAGCGAGAAGGTGCCAGCTCAGACCAGGTGTGGGGAGAGGAAGAAGCCGTCCTACTCGGAGGTTAAGATCCAACTCCATTATGGAAGACATCTGGTTCTCCAGATGTTGCTGAATCACAATTCCCAGCACCCCTCACCGTTGGCTAAGTCGGCTAGAGGCTAATGGGAACCGGAGTCCCAAAAACATCTGGCAGGCCCCGTGCTCCCTATTCCTCTTCTGTTTCCACCCTCGCCTCGAAGAGAAGGATGAGTTTCAACAGACGAATGTGAACACTGTTGTAAGCCTTTCAGGTTGCAGCTTGAAAACAAGTGACAGCTATTTTTAATTCCCTCCTTCTCTCTCTCTCTCCCCCCCCCCCCACCCATTTTCTCTGCCAAACAATTAACTGGGAACAAATTAAGTTAGGTTCTGGGAGTGCTGAGGGCCAAGGCAAGAAAAGAAGCCACTGTATTGTCCCTCTGATAAAAAAAAAAAATGCCGCTTTGTTTGGGCCGCATGTTGTTCACCAAGAGGGCGGGGGGGAGGAGGAGGGAATGAAAGGTCGCCTTCCACGTACTGGATGTGAACTTTCCCTGAATGGGCCGGGTCACACGCCGACGGTTGCCAAACATCTCAGACGTGCCTGGAGATCATAGGATCCCACGAAACAGATCTCTGCTTCAACCTCTGGTGACTGAGCCCTTTTCCCCTTGCACGAAATGTGGATGCCTTTTCTGCTCTCCCACTACAAAAACAGGTTGGTTTCAAGAGCCTATAAAATGAAAGCCACTCTCTCAAGAAAAACCCACCTGTAGGGTTTTGTGGGAGCCACTGTTCTGGGCCTCGGAGGACAAGTGGCGCGGCTGAATTGAACAGGGAGATGATGGACAGCTTGTTCTACTACCTTGGGCTTCTCCTCCTCCTTCCTTCCTACCCATCTCGAGCTGTGTTCAAGGAGATCTCCCTCCCATTCACGGCAGGCAAACTTAATTTCCAAGGAAAGCGGGTTCAAGGCGGCAGCCCCAAACTCTGTGAGTCACACAGCTGCTCCAGCTGACCCCCGGGCAGGAAATGCTCTCCGTGGCTGCTTCCTTCCTCCAGCCGTAAAAAATGAGCTCTCTTTACAAATCCTTACAAGAGCTGCCGGCTTTGGGGGGGGTCTTGGTTCAATCAGAAAAGGGTGGGGAAACCCCCAGGGAATTTATGGAAGGGAGGCCGGTTCTGCTAAGCTTCTTAATCTGCCTTGACCCATCTGGGAAGCATCGGCTCGGAATGATATAATTGAAATGCCGGGCAGAAGAGAAAACACTCAAGTGCAGAAACTTAGCAATTTTGCTTATACCGGGTCAGGAAACTGGTCTATCTAGACCAATATTGTCAGCTCTGGCTGGCAGCAACAGTCCTCTGAGGTTTCATGAAGGATTCTCTCCTAGTCCTACCTGGGAATCCCTGGTTGTTTCCCATTTAGGTACTGACTAGGCCTAACCTGCTTATCAGAGCTGTAACTAAGATGACTCAACTGAGAGCATCACGCCAAGCCATGGTTTTGTGCTATAGCCACCACTGAGCACCCAAACCATGGTTTGTGTGTCAAGACAAACAGACAAACCATAGTTTATCGTTGCTCCTAGCTCAGCATTTAGACTCAGAGTTGACTGGGAAAGCCTTTAATTGTGGTCTGCCGTTGTGGGCATCCCATGACAATGTAGTTAAGTTGGGAGGTTTGATTTTATGTTTGAGTAGACTATATGGGACCTCATTTTGCTACACGCTGGGGAAGTTAACCCAGGGATGCTTCCCCCCCTCCACTTTTCCCACTAACAACATTTTTTTGTTACAGTACAAGGTTTCAAACCAACCCTTTCTTCGAGATCCTCACAACCGCTTCCTTGTCTTCCTTCCCTCCGCCTCAATTTTATGTTCGAAACAATCCGGCAAGGTAGGCCAAAGAAAGACTGAGCAGTTTCGCATCACTGGCCAGAGCGCTTCCTAGCTGATTAAGAATTTACCACTGCATTTTCCTGGTCCAATGACATGTCCCTAGCCTCAGACATTTCCCAAAAATTACTAGTGGTCCAAAAACAATCCCTCGTGAGCTTCAGTTGGTATCCCAAGGGAGACATCCATTCACAAGTAAGTTTCCTTTCTGTACAAAAAACCCATGAGCGATGCATCGCTGGCACGCATGTACCATCTCTCGCTAGCTCGCTAGCGCTGAAACACAAGCCAAAGCAGGCCTAATTCCAATTAGGGCAAAGGAGACCGGAGTGTCCAGCATCTTCCAGCTTACAGGAAACGAGCAAGCAATATTTGTACGCTCTCTCGTCAACAAGGCCAAGAAGGAAAACATGTTGTGAGAACCAGAGAGGCTCCCTCGGGGAAAAGGCAGCAAGTCACAGAGAGCTGTTCACCGGTAGCAGCCAAAGCCGTTTGCAGCCGCTCTTCTCCCCTGGAAGAAACCCTCCATCTCTAATTTCAGCTCAGCGCTCTTAACTCACTGATTCCCAGTTCTGAGGTTCCAGATGTTCTTGGAGTATAAGTCCCTGAAACCCTGACCACTGGCTGAGCTGGCTAGGAAGTCTGGGCTTCGTAGTCCAGGAAAATGGGGGGGGGGGCGCTGTTAGTTTCTTACCCACATGCAAGCCTCCAGTCTGACTTTTGAAATGATGGTCCACAGAGAAATTGATCCTTCGACTCCCTCTTCCTCGGGGCAGATAATTTGGTCAGGATAGGGCGGTTCGGGGAAATCCACCGAGTTACATTCATAAGCAGCGAGCGTCACTGAAGCTATGTGCGGGCCCTGCAGAAGGAAAAGAGGGCAGAGGGGGGTGAGCGCAACGCCACAAAAGCAATGGGTGAACCGTTTTTATCAACCTCACTGTGACGAGCAACCACGAGGATAACATTATGGGCTTCTACAGTGAGGTTGAGCGTTGGGCGACCCCCTGGGTTCCCCGAACTACCATTCTGGGGGAACCCTGACCAAACCCCCACCCAAATAGCACTCCTAGAGTTATACGGTGTTTCCCAGAAACAAAGATCACTCACAGAACTGGCTGGACAGCTCTGTGGTTCAGGTCTCTGGCTGAGGAGCCAGAGGTTGGGAGTTCAATTCCTACCTCCCCGGGCCTCCCTGACAAGGGCTGGACTGGATGGTCCCATAGGGTCCCTTCCAGCTCTGCAGTTCTAAGAGTATCATTATTTACCTTGTTTGAGCAAAACATCTAGGTAGGTATGTGGTTGTGTGTGTGTGTTGTTTTTTTAAATAAGTGACCTTTTGGTCACTTCTGATTTCACATGACCATTTTCCGACTTCTCTTCTACAGGTACAGTCAATATTTACTTTATGATTCCTTATGAATTTTGAACAGCCACCGTAGCTGAAATCATTGGCCTATCTACTGCCACATATCTGATCGCACATCAAGAGGCCAGCGGGTAGCCCACGAAAAGTCCACTGGCGGGGCACAAGCTGCAGCCTTGCCTCTTGGATTCCAAAGTGGCTGCTATACAGAGCCATCACTCTACCTTTTATATTGGTTGTCATGTTAAGAGTGGTCACTAATGGCCCTAACCTCTATGAATCCATCCAGTCCCCATTTAAAACCCATCTAAGATGGCGATTGTCACTGCATCTTGTGTCGGGGAGTTCCACCGTTTAACCATACAGTGTGCAAAAAAAAAAAAAAAAAAAAGAATGTCCTTGGATGTTTTGCACAGAGTCAAATCTGTCACTCTCGATGTCTGTTTTTTAGCCCAGTTCGGACATCCAGGCAGCAAACTAAAGTACATCACTGGATCACACACTCCCAACGCACACATTTCAATTTCATCTGTACTCTGGTGCTACATCAAGGGCTTGAGCTGAAAGGAAGAGCCAATGAGGCATGGCGTGGAAAAGGGAAGATGGCATTTCAGAGAACAGCTGCGAATATCCATCAAGGCACCTAAAGACTAAACCTATTTAGTACTGTTCTTCCAGGGAGAGGCGAGCCATTCTATAACAGGACAGAGAGAAGAGGGGGGGGGGGGGCAAGGCAGGGGTTGCGAAACCCACAAAAACCACACTGCAACGGGAAGGAAAAATAAGACCTAAAAGGGTGATTTATATGGATCGTCAAGGGTGGAGCAGTTCCATTCACAGAAACAAAGACGCTGGTGTATGGACACGTCTCTCCTGCGGGTCTTGTTCTTCCAGGCTCCACTGGACCAAGGAGGATGGTTTTGGCGCATGCCGACCAAATGCCTTGCATCTCGCTCTCCTCTTTGCTCATACTTACAAAACCCCATTACGTGCAGGCTGCAATGGAGGAATGCTGGTATAGCTCAGTGGGCTGGAGGGGCAGGCGCTAGGAGTCGGTCGGTTGATAGATGTATGCTGAAGATGCTATCTATCTATCTATCTATCTATCTATCTATCTATCTATCACCATTGGCTGGTCAGTAGACAGACAGACTAAATGGTTGGATTTTTTTAAAACAAACTAAACAGAATTATGATAATTAGAACTCAGATGTGGGTGGGGTTTTCCTGCATCTACACACAGACACTGCTTGGTTCAAGAAATACACACCCTTCTACATCAGACCAAGGCAAAAAAAAAAAAAAAAATCAGAGGGAGAAAACCTGAAACGTGCTGCTGTGGAATGGTTCACGTTCTCATAGAAACTGCAAGAGCAATCACAGACGAGAGAGGGTAGGGTGAGGAAAAAACCCCATTAGGACTCTTGTTAGAAAATCCTTTGATGACTCGGGTGCAAAATATTTCACTGTGGTGGGGACCCTGTGGAGCCTGTGGTTAGACTGGAATTTGACCCCTTAGGGCCTCTTGAGGGGTGGCAGCCGTGGGGGATAAATCAGAAGTGACACCAGAGCTGATCATGGGATGGATGAATCCTCTTCCTCCCCTTTTATCCCTCACCCACACACCCATCATTGTTAGGGTGCTGATCCTTTTTTAAGGGTGATACGGGAACTCCACTCGCCAGAGGGTCGGGGCAATCAAATGGAATCGGTTCCTGAGCTTACAGGAATATACCTTTAAAAAAACAACACACAACAACTTCAAAAGCACCGACGAGTTTACAAGTCAACCCAAAGGCCTCCCAAAAAGTATTTCATTTCAGAAAAATTGGAGGGGGGAGAAGGAAAAGCAGCACCGAACCACCTCTACACTCAAAACTGTTCCTTACAATCCAACTCTTCAAAATGAGATTCAAATAAAAAACATTTTAGCCAAAATAAATGATTCAACAGCACATTACCTTTAAAACTTATATTTATATATAGCAAGGTGTGCTGCTTATATACCACCCCATAACACTTACAACTACTCTCTGGGCGATCTATAATTTAATTATGCAGGCTACACATTGCCCCACCACCACCCAGCGAGCTGGGTAGTCAATTTATTGACCTCGGAAGGACAGAAGATTGAGTGAACCTCAAGCTGGCAACCCAAGCCCATCAGGATTGAACTCAGGTCATGAGTGGAGTCTTGACTGCAGTCCTGCGGTTTATCCACTGCAGCTCTTCTCTAATATAATGTATTCATTATATTTACATCCTGCCTTTCCTTCAATGAGTCAAGGCAGTGTGCATGGCCTTCATTCTCTGTACTGTAGACTCAAAACAACCCCAGGAGGTAGGACAAGTGGAGAGAGAGAGATACTAGACCAAGATCAAATAGTGAGTTTCACAGCTCGAGGTTAGAGAATGTGACTCTCTCCATTCCCATCGCTAGAACCAAAGGCCACATCTGCTCTTATCCCATGACTGAAGGCGATACTACTGCTGATTCAAACAAACACATACACACAAGAGTTTTAAAATGCACCTTGGATTGCTGGTCAATGTTCCTGAAACACTGCTGTTTCCTTTCAAATATGTGAGACTTTTAAACCTTTTGTGTAAGTCATGAGGGATGATGGCCAGGGAGGGTAAAAATGTGTCATCCCACGTCTGGGGAAGAGAAATAAGAGCGATTTTCTCATGGGAAAGGCAGGCCTCTCCGACTCACCACAAGCGGCGACTCATCCTCCCCTCCCCAAATCCTTGTCGCCCTTTTTTAGAAAGACAACCAAGCTTCTGGGTGACACCATATTTTCTTATTTAAGACAAGTCAACAGAAAGCGGGTGGATGAAAGGAAGCCAGCCAAAATTCTGTCTCTGTCTGCTCTCCATCTTATTCATCCCACTTCCCTCTCTCTGGTACAGCTGCAGTCCTGAAACAGGATTACTCAGAAGACAGACCCTATGAAATCATGGATTTCCAAATGAAGCCCGTGTGTCACTGAGGGAGGCCTCCCCAAGACTCTGCTTAATCCCGTTAAAACTATCTAATGGGTCATCAAGGACAGAGCAAAAGGCTTACACCAAGGAGGCTCCAGGTGAGAACAAACCTGAGCGCATCTCCTTGTCAATCCAGAGCTAAGAAAAGTTTTGGGTTGTTTTAAACTTCGGCTTCCAGAATCGTCAAGTCAGCATAGCCAGTATAGCTGGGGGCGATTCTGGAAACTTTCGTTTGAAAGGATAACATTTCCAGTCTTCGAGCTAAAGCATTTCACTGGTTTTCCAGGCCTAATTTCCAACCATCTAAAACGAGGCCTTTATTCTCTTGGGGGTTCATTCCATCTAAGCACTAGATAAAAAATCACCCCATTTGGCTGCAATTCACTTTCTTTACCCAATCAAGCATCTGGAAAGATCTCTGGTCTTGTCAGTGTAGAGATTAACTTGTTACTCTCTCTGTTACACCACCGAAAGGGTACCAGGTTTTCAAGTTTAAGGCGTAAACTGCATTTTCCCCAAGCAGTACTGAAGTGGCTCGTTGATTTTTATCCACCCTGGGAGGAAGGGATTATTTTACAGCAACTCATCACTACTCCACAAGAAACCAAAATTATCCCGATCTTTTTCGCCCATAATGAAACCTGGGACAGAGATCTGCTTTCGCTACGTCACTTATTCTGCCTTTTAAAAGCAAAATAATCTGGCTGCAATTGGGTGTAGCGTTTAGATCTCTCAGGAGCCGGGTTTCCGGCATCCAGTGTGAACTTTAAGTGCTGCCAACGACGTCGGGAACGGACGACACCCCCTCCCTCCCCAGGAGCAAAACCCCGTGGGCACTAGGTCACTAACACAGCCTGGACGGAAGCGATTTTCCAAACGCTCCTTGCCAGCGTAAGGCGTTCCAGGAAGACTTCAAGCCATTGTGCTTCGAATCAAAACCAGAGTGCGGGGAAGTGACTAGGGGGGAAAAAAAACCATGAAGGAAGCCCACGAGACAGATGGAAGTCACAAAACAATTCTCATATTTAAAAAGGGTATTTACAAAAGAAAAGAAAAAAAAAAGCAGGGTGAGTTTCAAAACACTCTAAATCACCTACTGGACTTCTCTGTTTCTAACCTAAAGCCATTCTCCTGGCCGACTCTCTCACCCGATAGTAATCTGACCTCGGTCAAGCGCCAGTAGCATCAGCGAGAACAAAGTTGGAGTTTAGCGAGAGACGGACTTACAAAACACCGACAGTGTGAAAGGAAGAGGGAGCAGAGAGGAAAGCCAAGCTGAACGGCTAAATCATTTCTTCTTCTGTTTAAGAAATTGGAGACTCGGGCAACACGATGGAGACAGCCTGAAAACGTGATACAGGGAGAAAGTGGCAAAGCCTGCAGGATTGGGACGAAAAGACTGGAGAAGAATTTCTCCCCCAAATCTTTCAAAGCTGCAGAACAAAGGGTGGGCAGAATATGGAAGCCTCTGTGCTGGCTGGGGATTTTGCGATGCGTAGTCCCCCAACGGTGGCTTTATATTATTGGTGCAGTGCACAATAATTTAAAAACAAACGCCAAGGATATAAAGACCACACTAGTTTTGCTTTTAACATTTATTTTTCACATTGGAACGGCCGGTTGGGGAAGGTGTTAGATGAACGGTGCAGAAGCCTGTTAAGGACCCGTTCCCACCCGTAACCTCCCTGACCTTTGTTGCCCTCCCTGGTTCCTCCTCGGGGCTCTGCCAGAGTATAAGGAAAGCAAAAGTTGATTCTGAGAAAGACCGGGAGGGGAAAAAAAGCCCACAAGCACGTGGGCCACCGCACAGAAACCAACCGACGCACACGAGAGGGGTGGGGGTGAGGATGGGGAGAAAAGAGGGTGACAGGAAGAGGCAGAAAAGTCAGGGTCAGGAGACAGGAAGAAGGGGGGCCTAGAAAGGAAAGGGCATGATTCTGCCACTGGCTCGTCCACCCCATACCGCCACGTGCCCCCCCCCCCGGCCACCACCACCGCTCCGAAGACACAGCCCCTCAACCAATCCATGCATACAGCTACCGACACAGGCCAAAATCCCATTGCGGGAAGCCGCACGCGTAAGAGCAACTAGCCAAGTGGCTGGAGCAGTTTGGCCACTGGTCCCAGAGACTGTGGAACTCCCTCCCACTGGAGGCCAGGTTGGCCCCCCTCTTGGCGGTCCTTCCACAAGCAGGCCAAGACCTTTCTCTTCAGGCCGGCTTTTTCTCAATGACCTGAGTGGGTCATTTTAAATGGATGGCGGGGTGCCTTTACTGCTTTGACTGTGTTTTGGAGGTTGCTTGTGTTTACCATCTGTTTGTGTGGAGTTTCTTTGATCCTTTTTAAAGTATTTGTATACTTACTGTTTTTTAAATATTTTCTTGTTGTAAGTTGCCTTGGTTCCTTCTTAAGGAGAATATTTTAAATATATAAATGACCACGGTGAACCCAGGTGCGCCACTGATGGCAATGCCAAAAGATGGCCCCGTATGTGATGAACTGGGGGGGGGGGGGCGCGCAAATGGCTCCCACACAATACGTCCTTAGAGGACTGCAAAGCCCAGCAGAATTCTGGGCATAGATGAGAACAAAAGTCGAGCATAAAAAGTCCAAGGCAGATGGAATTTGGAGCCTCAGAGAGAGAATCACGTTTTGGTTTTAGTCGCGTGCTAAGTCAGACAAGCGCACCTCTTTCAACCAAGCGGCAGGGCAATGTGGTAGAATAATAGCACTTCTGAAAGTGCTTATCAGGAACCGAGATTAAAAGAAAAACAGCAGATGTTCAAACTCAGGGGCGGGAAAAAATCACTCAGTTTCACCTCCTTAAGCAGCTTTAAACCTCAAGTTCTGTTCTGAATTTGCAATCTGTGAAATCAGGGTAAATCCCATGAAAAGGAGCTGAAGCTCAGAAGCAAGACTCATGACAGGCCAAATTCAACAGATGCAGCTCTTCACAGCATACAGAGCAGTGCAGGATACCTTCCTGCCATACAGATGTTAATAAGGAACTATTGGATAACTCAGTGGTTGAGGTCTAGGGCTGCAGAGCCTGGGGTTGGGGGTTCGATTCCCCCACTGGGCCTCCTTGACAGGAGCTGGATTGGATGACCCCCAGGTTCCCTTCCAGCTCTGTAGTTCTAAGATGCTGATGAGGTTAATTAAAAGTCCCCCCCCCCCCCAAAAAAAAGAGGTGACCAGCATAATTCGTCACTACTATGATTAAATACAGACGGGTTCAAGCCCAGAAATTTAAGAGTTAAAAGCTGTCCAAAATGCTCCATCTGAAGGTAAGTTTTGCAGATCGGCAAATTCTGTCACTTTCCGTTTTCCCCGTGTTCAATCTTTTTGCAACCTCAGGCTTCTTTCCTCTGAAACATGAAGGAACTTGTGAATTTTTCTAAATTGTCGCCAGAAAAATAACTGAACTGAAATTCTCAACCACTGCTATTCAGAGGCACGGTCCAGATCGTTTTAAAAAGCTTACCGGTCCAAGAAAAGGAAAAAACACTTTCATTTTCTGCATGTTGAAGACTAAGTTGTAGTATTTTTTTTTAAACTGTGGGCCTTTGCTCCACTTGGGAGAACCATCGTCTGCATAAGCTCAGAGGTATTCGGATCTCAAAGTGCCACGATTTTTGAAACCAAGGCAGAAGAGACATGGCTGCTCCAAACCAGGTCCTCCTTTCCAGATTATTCTACCGGCACATTGGCTCCAGACAAAACTTGCCTCCAGCGCCTTTCTCCCCACCCTCTTCCATATTTGCACAGCCACACCCCTGGAGATCACACCCAGCCCTCCGGGTACCACAGAGAGGCTCTGCGGTCTCTCATCGGATGTGAAACGGCACCCGGCTTTGGGATCGGTCTTATTCGGCCGGTAGGGACGTAGATCACGAGGAAAAGCAGCAAACAAACCAAGAATGCCATGTTCTCTAGGAGAAGAGTTTCTCCCGGGGGGCGGCGGGGGGGGGGGGGAGTCTGCCAATCTCATATCGCAGAAGTAACAGACTTTTCTCATGGATGGCTTTGGAGCAAGCTTTTTCTTACACCTCCTGATAAGTTACACTCAAAAGGCTGCCAGCGTTGGGAATCAAACTCAACCGGGTTGCAGCTCCCCCGAGATGCACAGCAATAGGAGGATTTCTGGCACCCAACCGAGAGAACAAGTTGCCTGCCCTTGTCTAGCCACAATCCATACGTCCACTTTTATGTGTATCTCTTTGTGGGGGGCGGAATCCACCCTGAGCCCGCAGGAGGGGAAGAGTCCTAAACGGGATCAGCCAAGACCACAACCCGGAGGGACCCGGTGATGAACGTTAGCAAAGCACAGCGGAGTGCTCTTCAACGCTCACAGCTGAAGCTCCGCCAACAACCACACTCCAGGGCTGCTCTCAAAGTATAAAAGCCAGCCGAGTGTGTCAGGAGCAAAGGCACACAGCCGTGTTGTCCTCCAGGACGGCCGCGTTCATCTGTTGCAACCACCGTGACAAAGAGACCTGCGCTCCCCTGTGGCCAAACGCTTTTATTAGAGCATGTGCTCCCAGGCCTTCGGATGCTTTTATTAAACAAACAAAGTGCTATGCAGAATTTCAGCATACACCGAGGTGTCCTGAATGGGAGACCATTGGATCCCACGGAAATGGAAAGCAGGATATAGGAACAGCGACCATGACTTTGTGAATGGCCATTTTTACTATTTTAACTTTCACCAAGAGCCCTTTTTGCATGTTACTTCCACCCGACCTTGCAAGCTACAACCCCAGCCTGGTATACTGCACAACGTGACTCAGATCCCTGTTCAGCTCTTTGTGCTTCTGAGGAAAGGAGCTGGAATCCGTGAACATTCATACTATAATGTGTCACAGAAGACTTCATTGCTCTTGCAGCATCATAGACTAAGAGGATGAGTCCCACATGAGGGGGGGGGGGTAGATAAATTGTGCAGAGTAGGGCCCCAACGATGGACCCCATATGGAGGGAGAGGCAGGAAGGCTGAATGGCCCAAGACTCTGCAATGCAACCCACACTCTCCCTCTGTATTCATTGCTCCTAGGAGAAGAGGGAACCCTCTGGATCATCCAGTCCAGCCCCTGCCAAGGAGGCCCCACTGGGGCATCGAACTCCCAGCCTCTGGCTTCGCAGCCAGAGACCTCAACCCCTGACCGACCCAGGAGCCTTTCTGCTGGGCCCAGGTAGAAGTGCTTTTTCAACATGGCACAGGCGCAGCATGGGAAGTTTGCAAAATTAAGCACCAGCTTTCTACACCGCAGGACCACTCGAAACAGCCTTTCTGTTCTGTCTTTCGTGCCGTGCCTCAAAGCAAAAGCAAAACTAGAGAAGCAGAGAGAATCTTCTGGAGGCCACTGGCTAAGTCAAGGGCTCCATCTATCGCCCTGTTTCAGAAAACACAGCGAGCATAAGGTACATATAAAAAGCCATGGATCATTCTGGCTTATGGTGAAATATTCCTAAAGCATAAAGCCCACATGTGTTCACAGAGACACCAAGCGGTGGATTTTGGCACTGCTCATCTCCTAAAAACAGCAAACGGACATCAAGGGTGCGACTTTTGCACCCGCATTGGTTGAAGGAGCTGCAATTCAGCCTTCACGCAACACAGAACTCTTTAACATCCAGCAGCGTTGCCCAAAGGAAGAATGCTGTGGCAACTCTGAAGCTGGACAGCTGCTGAACTTACAGAAGACGGGCCAAAAAAGGTAATCATCCATTTTTTTTCGATCCCTCATTTAATCACAGGGAGCCGATTCGGTGATGCTTTAAAAAGCATCGAATTTGATTTCACCCAGGAAAATTAAGTTTTTACAGACACCTGCCCACTGGAAAAGGGAGGAGCACAATTCTTGAGGAGGAAAAAAAAAGAACAGCCAAAGGCTGGAAATCTGAGACTATGCCAGCTGGGGGTTGATGAGAGTTGGAGTCCAACATATCCAGTGGGCTCTGGATTTGGGAAAGCCGGCAGACGATAACGCCAACAGCAGAAGACAATAGACAGGGCTCCTGGGGGCTGTTTGTGGAAAGAGAATAAAACCACAGAGATGGCAGTGCGTAGATCCAAGATGATCCCTTAATAGTTTCGTGAATTCAAGAAAGCTGCAGCCACATTTAAACTCAAAGGGTCATTCTCTTCTTTCCTGCTAGCCACAGGCTGATAAACGACAAGCTCGTCTGCTCAGCTAACAAAGCACATGGAATGTTAACAACGGACACAAAATATAACCACAGAAACACTAGGCTGCAATGTTGCTCATAGAAAAATATATTATCTCACTCACCACACCGGAAAACCTCACACAGACACCTCGACGCATTCACTTACCAAGTAGAGCAGAAATGTATGAAGACCGGTTCCAAGACCAACCGAGGAAAGGACGCCCAAACCTACCCAGTAGGCACACCATAAGAGTTTCCGCTCCATATACAGCACATACTAAAGGTAGGAAAGGAGGGAAGAGAGGAGAAAAAAGATTACGCTTCCATAAGAAAGCCCCAAGAAATTTAAATTTAATTCCATTTGTTATTTCCATGTTTTCTGCTGCCTTTCCTCCAATGGGCACAGGGCTCTCTCCCTCCCAGCTTCATCCTCACAACAAGGCTAAGAGGTAGGGTCAGGCTGAGAGAGAGAGACTGGTCCAAGATCACCCTCTCTGAATGCCAACTTACGGGCAACCTTCGAACCAGCAGAGTCCCAGCCCAATGTTAACAGCGAAATCTCATTGCCCGTAAAAAGAGGTGGGCACGAACCACCGCAGATGAGTTAAGAGACGTCAAAGTGCATCTAATTGGACGTCTAAGCAGCTGGAAGAAGCAAAACACCCCTTACTTCCAAGCCTCTCTGAGGCCAAGTGGACGGTTAGGTAAACATCCCATGTGCCTCTTAAGGTTCATGGCAAAGGGGAAGATATACCAGAATAAAAAAAAAAACATATTCCCAAGTAGCATCAAGCCGGCAAGCATTTTCTTTAATTCTTTCCAAGTTTATGTCAAGATGGGCACAAACCACTGGTTCGGTAGTCCGTGCCAGTTCGTTTCTCGGCCAGACACATGTTCTGCACTTCAAAGCCCCACCTCCTCCAGTGGGCACCCAGAGGCAGCCGCATCCAGAGGAGGCAGGGCAGGGAAACCAGGCCGCTGCCTCAGAGTGGGCACCTGCTGGAAGAGACGGATCCTTTGAAGCGCCCAACACTGGTTCGGCCAATAAACAAACTGGCATGAACCGCCAAACCAATGGTTTGTGCCCATCTCTATTTATGGGCACTGAGATTTAGCCTATGCTGCCTACTTCAAAGGCTTGTTGTTCAGAAGGAAGTGTTGAGGGAGGGCCTTTGGGTCCCTTGACCATGCCAAGAAGCAATATATTTTTAAAAGAATACACGAAGAAAACGGGTTTCATACAGATCGAAGGCAAGTGTTGGACCCTATAAACAAATACAGCACCGTTTACCTGTTGATGTGCTCCCTCGATATAATACACAGACGTAAGCATCACAAGCAGCAGGAGGAGAGACACCACGACACTTCGGCGATGCCACAATCTTGAGGAGAAATAAAATAACTATTTAGCACCTTGAAAAAGGGCCTGAGCTTCATCAAAGCCGAACCAAACACCATCCCAAGACGAGCTTTATTAAGTGATGCCAACCGTGTGAAAAGCTGGGTGCATCCCATGCTTTCCTTTCCTCCTTCCTTAGGAACTCATGAGAATCTCCCGAGCAGCAAAGAACACAAAACATTTAAATAACATGAGGTTCGATTAGCTTGGAAGATAGACGGCAGCAACAAATTTGGCCACTGCTGCAGAGAGATAAGAAATAAGGTTTTTTGTCTTCTAACAGTGTAGGGACGAGGTCTCCAGAGAATGGTATTTCCAGTAAGTCAAATAAAGGTTTAATAAAACGATCTCTCGTTGTTGCATCGAAAGGGCATGAGCACAGGTATCTGGGCCAGTGCTGTCAAACGGACAGACTCGCTTGGAGGAAGGCTGCCTTGACAACCTTCCTTGCATCAGATGCTTTGAACTTTCAGCTCCCAAAAGTCTTAGTCTTTGCATCAAAGGAGGAGACAAAACGGACCCCTTAGTCCATTCTCAAAAGGCCATGAAAACCTTCTAGCACCTTGATATTTAATGCCAGGTCATTTACAGATGTATCCATCCGTTCTTGATTTAAATCAAATCCACCCTGCTGCCGGCTAGTGCTGATGTGAGACTCCAGCCAACAACCTATGGAGGGACATATATGTCCCTCACCCCTGAATTAAAAAAGAATGAGGCCCTCTTGACCCAGGATGCAACGGCTCCCTCTGCTGGCTGCAGCAGCCATAGCAGACACATTGCAGTCCCAAAGCCTATGCCACAAAAAAAAGGGGGGGGGGAACAGCCCTTCACACTATGGATTGGCCGACTCTGGAACTCATTGCCACAAGATACTGCAAGAACGACTGCCATAAAGAACTTTTAATAGAGTAATTGCATACATCAATATCGTGTGGTTACTAATCATAACAGTTCCCGGAAAAAGCAGAGGCAGATTCAAGAGAAACATCTGCAAGTAGATTTCGGGTTGGGGTGGGGGAACGGTTGGATCTTAAAAACGAAAGTCTTTTCCTCGTTCATCTGCCCAGGTGAACTACCTGTGGATAAATCCGGAGGCGTTCAAATCCTGTTCAGTCCAAACAGCACAAAGATCGGGCTATCAATTATTGCCTACCGTTGTGAGGGACAGGCATTTCAGAACTTAGAAATTTTAGAGGCAAAGTCCTCTCGGCTCTTCCAGGCAAGAGTTCCACTCAGTCTTGAACTTTGCCCGAACAGGGTATTCCTAGAAACAATTTAATCTGAAAACGCGACAGCCACGAATCTGATCTTCTGTCCAGCCGAACATTTAACAGGAGCCCTCTGCATGTTTGCACCCTCTAGTTGGGTTAGACTACAACTCCCATGAACCACAGCCAACTTAGGGAAGGCTGCGGAACAGATGTTTTTATTTTAAAAAGGAAGAACTGTAACGGAGAAGTCTAGAAGATAACAGCTCTTCCCTGGTGGTCGACACCACATCAAGCTGAAGGTTCCAGTAAGATCTCAGAGCACAGGCATGGGGGTGGGGGGGGGGGAGAGGGTATGTTTTAAGACAGCCAGCTCTCTGTGTCCCAAAGCAGCGCACACCCACACCATGAAGAAGGATCGCAGGAGTTGCCACCCGATCTCTGGAAGGCTACAGGCTGTTCACTCTTGCTCTGAGACAAACTGATTTTTAAAACGGTGGCTTAAAACAAACAAAGAACACTAGAAGGTTTAGCAAGCCAACCATCAAACCAAGCTAGGGGAGAAAGTGGCAGGAAGATCCACAGATCCATTACAAAAAGCCTTTCCTTCTCTCCCTTCAAGGGTCTTCTATCTCACAAAGCACTCTGGGTTCTAAGAGTTGTGAGAAGGAAGGCAGTTATCTCTCAACCCCTGAGCTAATTAGGAAAAATTAGCATTTCATATAAGGAAGGTTGGGAGGAAGGAAGAGGAAGCGAAGCTTAAGATTTGCCCTGTAACTGAACCTAGTATCACATTGAAAGGCACTACTGCCCCCATGGCCCAGCTTTGAGAGAGAAAAAGGTAGAAGAAGTGGGGTCTTTACTTGATGGTCCATTCTTTCAAGTCTATTAATGCTTCCAGGAAAAAATACTGCAAGGTAATGAGAGGCTTCCTCCAGAGCACGATATTCTGACGCTCTTCTCGCTCTTTTCGCTTCTGTTCGTTTGTGGAGAAGGGTTCTGTAAACAGGAACGGAGAAAAAGGAAATTCAGAGAAAGAACCTTTCTGAACTCTCCCCTTTTGGAAAACAACATTCTGAGGTCACTAAATTTGCAAGATCTTGAATTGACAAACAAGGTGGACTTTTGAGTTCCCCAGAATGCTTCCCCTGGTAAAGACGGTACAAATTTTGGGAAAGAGGTAACAAAGATAACACCAGAATTTTGTTTCTATGGGCACATCGTACATGCCAACTTGTTTTTCATTTTGCTGTTGGCTTTTCACAGTGGGCTAGGTCTCTGGTTGCGGAGCCAGAGGTTGTGAGTTCAATTCCGGCCCTGTGCCTCCTGCGAGTAGACCCAGCCTGGGTGGCCTTTGGCCAGCTACGCAGTCCCAGGACACCCCCGGAAGAAGGGAACGGGGAAGCCACTTCTGAGTATTCTCTACCTAGAAAACCCTGAAAAGGGTGGCCAGAAGTGAGAACTGACTTGATAGCACATCATTATCATCATCATTATTATTATTATTGGTAAAGCCAGACAGCCTCAAATGTTGTAATCTTTATCCATAAGGGAGCTCCTGCCGCCACCTCTTGACTGGGCACATCCCCTGCTGAGCTCCGGTTAGAAGTCAGCCCAGGCATCCCCTCTCATCAGAGCAGCATCTATTTCCAAGAGCAGCCCCCTTATCCAAATCTATTTCTGGATCTCCCACATCAAACCAGGTCAGCCTGCAAACGATCTTCATAGAAGCTGATCTTCTAAGCTACCAGAGGAATCCGAGAGGAACACCAGTAATAATAATAACTGAGCTACATATTCCAAGTCCCACTTTTGTGGGAGAATGTCTTTGAAAGCCGCCGGTGCCCTAAATTCGTTTTGAAGATTTAAAATCTTCCGGGTTTTAGGGGCAGCCAAACTGCAAGAGACTGGCCTTCTGCTCCCTCTCATCCTCCCACGGTGTGTGCATTGTTTCCAAGACTGCTCTCCTATCTCCCCTTCTGCTTCCCACCCCCATCCCCGCAAGCAAAATAAAATGGGGTACAAGCCCTCTTTGGGAATCATTTCATTCACCCAGTGCCTGGCTGGTCTATTCGGTCAGGAAATTCTACGGCAGCTGCAAGAAGCTCCCGTGGCTCTTGTTCTTGTACCTGGAGGGGTCTTGATCCATGTGCCGTACCTGTAAAGCTTCCATTGTGCTGTCCTTTGTTCATTCCGCAGCGCCTCTGGTCACAATCTGTTCCATTCTTTGCCATTTCATAGATCAGTCGCTTCCGAGATCCTAAGATAAAAAAGACATACACGGGGGGGTTGAGTACGGATCCGCCCCAAAGCGAAAAAGCAGCAGCAGAGGCCTGCATTTCTGCCCAAAATCATCGCCCCCCACCCATAAGTCAGATGAGCGTTTCATCGTCCTCTCATAACGATGAGGAGACAAACCCTGGCTCTCTCTATAGAGTGGCTCTACGTATAAATACATACATATATAGTGGCTTTATGTACATAAATATCTCTCTCGCTCGCTCTCCAAACAGTATTCCAAGTGATTTTCGGCATCTGCACAGGGGCTTGGAACCAACAACCCCCCCGTGGATACGGCAGTCCTACTGAACATGCAAAATTGTGCACTGTTTTTCTGCCAAGACAGGGAAGTCACTAGCTATTTGGCCCATTCACAATTGGTGTGGCCGGCCGGGGAATGGGAGGCTGATGAGAAGAAAAGCAGTTTATCTTTCCCATTGTTGTATCTCCAAAGCTCTAGAGCCGCTGACGTTAGAAGAACAAAGATTTCTGTACACAAGGCGCATTTTGTTGCCCGTCCCTGTATCGCCACAATGCTCTCCTCAGCCCTGGCACATCTCAAAGGGCATTTCTTTTGGAAGGCAGCAACTGCTCATGTTTGAAATTCATGTTGTTGGCAACAGCAGCAAAGACCGGTCACCCAAATCACGGCAGGACAATGAAATGACACAGAAAAACTCCGCTAGGCAGGCGAAATGCTTGGTGGCCAAAATGCTTCCCCCTTTTTTCATCCTGCAGCCCTTCCTTCGAAATGTTCAGAGGGAGCAAAAAGTCAGCAAGGGAAGACAGGCTGGGAGATGGTCCAAGGCGACATGATTTGAACCTGCTGGATTAGGCCCGACCCACCTTGGGCGGCCAGAAAGATGAAAAAATGGGTCCTAGATTAAAATCAAGCCTGAACTATCTGCGGAAGCAAAAATGTGGAAACAGAAGCTATGCTACTTGGGGCGCATCCTGAGAAGGCAGGATGCTCTGGAAAAGACAAACAAGGCTGGGAAAGGTAGAAAGCAGCAGGAAAAGAGGAGGACCAAACATGAGATGGGCTAACTCCCTAAAAGAAGCCACAGGGGTTGTGTTTACAGGAGCTGAGCACGGTAGTTGCAGAGCGCCCATTCATAGGTTTGGATGCAACTTGACGGCATGTAAAAACAAACCGGAGGAACACTGAATCTCCTTCCTCATCCACACCACATCCATGAAAAGGCAGCTATCATATCACCTCTTGCTTCTTTTTCAGTCTGCTAACCCAAAGAAAACTTTGAATCCCTTTGACACTGGCGTCACCATAAGAACTCGTCACTTTTTCAAAAAGAAAGATCTGATTTCTCTTTACTTTGTCATCCACCAGCTAAGAGCAGCTGAGGTATCGCTTTCAGGCATGCAAAGCACAGCTCCATTCTACGTGGTTTTACTCACGGGTCCAGCTGCAGCACAACAGCTTTCCCTGGGCTGTGAATCAGAGCTTTGTCCCATGCAAAAGCTTCCTGGGCTTTAAAGAGCCTCTTTATCTAGAACTCAGGACGGAAGGCGACAGCCCTAGCAGGCAGGTTTGGACGGGGAAGCCCCGAAGCCTACATCTGATCCATGGGTTGGAAGTCCCCCCAATCCAGGCGGACTGAGGGCAGAAGACAATCGCAGCGAAGGCTCAGCCACGGTGGGAAAGCTCCCTTTCAGGCAAACTCAGTCGAGGCTGATAAGTTACATTTTATAAACTTAGCAATCGCGGTGCTTAAGGTTTTCCTGCCCCTCCTTGCACAGGGTGGATTTGATTTAAATGAAATCGATTTAAATCATGATTTATATCAATACAGGGTGGATACCACTTAAGGATTTTTTTAAAAAAAAATTAATCTGAATCTGCATTTTTAAAATCATTTTTATCTCCTCTGCAGTGATTTTAAATCAACTCCACCCTGTCCCCATGTCAAACAGTTAACAAGTAACAGAGAAATTTTCTAACATATAATTACTACAAGAGATATATAAAGTAACTACCGGTAGCTAAAGTAAGCCAAAAAGTGGCAGAATAAATCATACTTCTTAAAGGGATGTTAAGATACCTCGTACGTGTCTCCAACCATCTCAAAAGTCCCCAGAGCCAGCCTGAGAAGCCAACCAAGCAAATCAACCAAACCACTTACTGTCTATGAAGGGTGGATGGAAGATCCAGAATGAGAACGTAAAGAGGAGCTAGCTAAGAGGTGAATGGACAGTATCTCATTTTACAAGGTTAAAATAACAGGGTTTTTTTTAAATGAGCAATTAAGCAACAGAAAGATGGAACATGAAACTCTGTATTTTTAGTAATGGGAACACCCCAAAAAGAAGCACTCAATTAGATAAAAAATTAGAACAACAATTAGGACATTTTTTGAAAGGCACTGGAAACTGGCACAGAGCTACCTAGGAGTAAGTTCATTTGGTAGAAATAGAAGTCTAAGTTCAACATTAGAATTATCCCTGCCACATTTGGAAGGATTCATCTTACAAAGAAATGAAGAACACAGAAATCTGTTCTCCAACTTCATCTATGGGGTTTCAACTTGCTCTTCCCCGTCCTGTATCCTTACCCTTCAAAATCTTTCCAGGCTGCCTTCACAGCACAATAGAATATAGTGAAGGTTAGCAGCACAGAAGTCAAGTTAAAGACACTGCCCTGAACATTTTACCCAATAAATAAAAGCAGCAGATCACAACAGTAAAGGCGGAGAATTTAAAAACAAACAAACAAAAAACATAGAGCAAGTTGTGAAAAGAGACGGTGCTGAAAGCAAGCAGGCAAACCTGTCAAAGGCCGATATTCCGTCAGACAAGGGGCCACCACCAAAAAGCCCACTTCCCCAGTTGCCATCCACCTTGCGCTGGACGGCTAGAGCAGACAGAGGAGCTGATTCCTGAAGGCCCTGAACACACAGGTTGGATGATGCTAGATCTGGTGTTCCCTTGGGGAACCCGAGTTCCAATGTGCGTCCACTCTGACACAGCTTCAGGCCCTCTTAATAATGCCTTAAGCACGACGGAAGAAATTCTTATTAAAAAAAAAAACCAGAAAGAAAGCACACACACATACTGCCAACAAGATAGCTCTCTTGAGTTGTCAGAATCAGTGAGGGGCCCATCCTGCTGAAAGGAGAATAAAATTCAATCCCCGAAGGCTAATAACACTCTGGAAGGGTGTCGGGAAGTTACACGTCCTTAGGTGGACCCCTTTCCGGGAGAGCAGGTGGTGGGTTTGTCCCCAGATCAACTGTCAGGGGACGTTTAGCTATCCATGGACAGTGGAGAGAGATGTACTGGACTGGCTGTGTGTACATCTATCGTCTCAAACCTCCAGCCAAGTGCCAAGCCATGTCCCAACTCTGCCTCAACATTGCACTCTATCCTGGCATGACATATGCGGTTGGAAAGGAGTGGGGTGGGTGAGCAGCTGGAGAACAAATCCTGAAATTATTGCGTAAGGATGGGTGTTTTCCTTCTCCAGTTTCGAAGCCACGGCTTTGGCTTTCTGATGACGCAACAGTTTCCCCTCTCAGAACTGTTAGAAGAAATCAGAATGGATTTTATAAAGCACATATTGCATCTATAAAGCACATACAGCACTTATATTATCTGTTCCGCCACCATGCCTTGCCTTTTTAAATTAGTTTTGGTTATTTTGAAGTTGTTTTTGTGTGTATGTGGACTGAAACGTTTAAGTTTGGCTTTTCTTATACCTATTATGTTTATAGTGGAGACTTGTGGCGCAGTGGTTAAACTGCTCTACTGCAGCCAAAACTGTGCTCACGAACCAGGGTTTCAATCCAGGTAGCCAGCTCAAGGTTGGCTCAGCCTTCTATCCTTCCGAGGTCGGTAAAATGAGTACCCAGCACACTGGGGGGGGGGGGGGGGGGAATGTGTAGCCTGTGTAATTAACTTGTAAACTGCCCAGAGAGTGCTTTAAGCGCTATGGGGCGGTATATAAGCAGCACACTTTGCTTTCTGCTTTAGTGTCTTTAAAATGTTGTCTGTTTTATCATGTTGTGAAGCGCCCAGAGTGGGCTTGGTAGCCAGATGGGTGGTATAGAAGTTGAATTAATAAATAAAATAAATAATAAATAAATACAGTAGAATCCCCCCTGTAAGCAGGATCAGTATCCACTGATTCATGTATCCTCTGCCTGGAAATCCTAAATTTAAAAAAACCCTCATAAATACATATTTATAAGTATTTCCAGGGTGAATTTATCAGACCTGGCCACTAGAGGGAGCCAGAGACCATGCAATGTATGTATAGCATTCACTACTGCATTTTTCAGCATCTGCCGGGGGGGGGGGGGGGGGGGCTAGTACTGATCCGCTGTGGTTACTCCGGTCCTCCTGTATTACATATGCTATCTCAGCCATTTTCACAACAGTCCTGTGAAGCAGGCCAGATCTATTCAGGAGGAATGGCCGTTCCTCACTTTCCAAATGACTCCACCTTCCAGGAATGGAATCTTCATTATTATAATTTAGACACCAGAAAAAACACTCTTCTATCTCCTGGCTCTTCAGAACTACTAATTTTACCACTTATTAGAACTTCAAGATTCTTACTACCTATCTGAAAAATATTTTTCTATTAGAATCTGTCAGGTTGCCATTCTGCTAGCTGTCCCAGCAATGTGCATGTATGCTGAAGATGCCATCCATCCATCCACCCACTCATACTGATCAGGCACAGCAATGATAGGACGGAGGACTGCCTCTAGAGCAATGGATCCCCAGCTGTTCTTGGACTACAACTCCCAGAAGCCTTCACCACTAGCTGTGCTGGCCAGGATTTCTGGCAGCTGTAGCCCAAGAACATCTGGAGACCTACTGCTCTAGAGCAAGAGAACCAATGGTCCCAAAGCCTCTCAGTGCCTTCATGCCCAGGGGAAGGCCTGGCCGGGCTGTTTGCTCACAGCCATCACCAGTATTTGGAATACTGCATGCACCCTCTGAAGAACTTGTAGCAAAAACAAACACAAAGTTGATCATTAGGACGGGTCAAGGAGTTCAGAAAGACGATAAAGCACAAGATTCCACAAGAACCTTGTTCCATGTTAAAACACAATGGAAGGTGCCCTTTTAGCCTTTTCCAACTTGAGACAGACTTTGTACTCCTCAGAGCTATTTCTTCTTTTAATTATCCCTCTCCATAAGCTGCAGTGGACTTCGGACTTGCAAAATGGAACTGCTGACAAAGAATATGTTAAAAATCAAGGAAAGGGGTCTACCTATCAGTACCAAGTCAAGATCAAAAAAACTAAGATCATGGCCACTGGTCCCATCACCTCCTGGCAAATAGAAGGGGAAGATATGGAGGCAGAGACAGATTTTACTTTCTTGGGCTCCATGATCACTGCAGATGGGGACAGCAGCCATGAAATTAAAAGACGCCTGCTTCTTGGGAGGAAAGCGATGACAAACCTAGACAGCATCTTAAAAAGCAGAGACCTCACCTTGCCGACAAAGGTCTGCATAGTCAAAGCTATGGTTTTTCCAGTAGCGATGTATGGAAGTGAGAGCTGGACCCTAAAGAAGGCTGACCGCCGAAGAATGGATGCTTTTGAATTGTGGTGCTGGAGGAGACTCTTGAGAGTCCCCTGGACTGCGAGGAGATCAAACGTATCCGTTCTGAAGGAAATCAACCCTGAGTGCTCACTGGAAGGACAGATCCTGAAGCTGAGGCTCCAATACTTTGGCCATCTCATGAGAAGAGAAGACTCCCTGGAAAAGACCCTGATGTTGGGAAAGTGTGAAGGCAAGAGGAGAAGGGGACGACAGAGGACGAGATGGTTGGACAGTGTCATTGAAGTTACCAGCATGAATTTGACCCAACTCCGGGAGGCAGTGGAAGACAGGAGGGCCTGGCGTGCTCTGGTCCATGGGGTCACGAAGAGTCAGATACAACTTAACGACTAAACAACAAAATCAGTACCAAGTGTCTGAAGGTATTTGAAAAATGTTGCATACACTTGTTATGGGGACTAACTTTATTACAACCCTCATAGGGCTGTCAAGGCAAGTGAGATATTTAAGGAGTGGTTTTATCAGTGGGTTGCCATGGCAGAGGATGGAACTGCCCCAAGCCTCCTGGTTCCCACGCCACTACATCACACTGGGTACCCCTCTGCACATAATTAGTGCTCTCCAACCTGAACGACCTCCCAACAAAGGCCTATTTGTGGGTTTCCATTTATTATTATTATTAAAGCTTGCAGATACTTAAAACAGTATCTAGGTTAGCACTTCCCTTAGAAACCACGTTTGAGAGGCTAGCTGTGAACCATGCTGAATTCATACACTAGAGGGAGCAAACAGCACAGAACGGAGACTGCTCAGGTGTGAAAATCCTTGAGGGAGACGGATGTCCTACCTGAAATTGACTTTTTTTGCAGTGAACGGACTGCAGTGGCTGAAAAGATGAGAACCTCAATTTCTGCATAGAGGAAGATTCTCAGCACCACAGATTAGCACCATCAAGTTCCTCCTGTCTCAAAGTTCCACTGTTAAACAATTTGTTGTTTAGTCGTTAAGTCGTGTCCGACTCTTCGTGACCCCAATTAGTTATTCCCTAATTGTTAAACAATTAGGGAATAACTAAACAGCCATTACAGTAATTTGGATACCCTAAGTCAGAAACAATCTGATGGTGTATAACCAGCAAAAATAGTGAAGGTAAGGGGATCCAGAAGGAAAGGAGATATCCTTTACAGTGAACATGCAAAAATATAGTTTAGCTGACACTTAAACATCTCTGATGTATTACCTAAGATCAGTATCATCACAACTATGTGAGGCTTTTGGAAATGCACTAATTTTTAAAGATGCCTCTGCCATATTCCAAGCTCACACAAGAGAAACGGAAGGAATTTTGGCAGTGGACTATCCTGTAATCCTCCCAGCATAACTGTTATGACAAGCCTGTATGACAAAAATGCCTTCAGCTTCACAGTTATTTTAGAAGTAGAACAACAGACACCCAAGCTGTGCCCTCCCTACTGCTTTCTTCAGTGCAACTGGAAAGGAGAGAGATTAGTCTAGGTTTCACTCACACCGTAAGTACCCCCTGACTCTGTTTTACAGGGAAACAGAACGCAGTTACGAGCTGAGAATGATGCAAAACCATTAAATCACATTAAATGCCTGCTTATATCTTACCATGAAAAATTTACCCTTCTTTTTTTCTTCCCTCCACCCACTTTCCCGCAGGCATCTTGTCTTTTTAATTCATCTTTCTTGGGCTTCTCCTTTTCTCCCCAAAATGGGATTCAAAGCAGCTTGTAAGTCTGATGCTAGGGTCTGTCTGCTTTTTTTAATTTATAGCAACCTGTCTTGGAGGCATGAATCGCTTTGAACCCAGGATATGTTGAAATAAAGAGAAAAAAAAAACCCTCTACACACACGCACACTTATCTGTAGACATTTCATCTCTTATTACAAGAATCACTGGACTCCTGTGACACTGTCCACAGTTGGAAGCTGAGCTGTGGTTTCTCTTGCTTATTCCACTGAAAGGAACCCTCTGTGTGTGTGTTTTCAGCAAAGCACACAAACAACATGCCCTCCAGAAAACAGCTTCCAGTAGAGTCTACTTACTACACATCCACAGAGTCTGATAACACACACTAATCCTTCATCGATGTATGTGCACAGAGATATGCATACATTTATAAACAACGAATGTATATAAATAACAATAACATCTTATATGTATGAACATATGCATATACAATATATATGAGTGTGTCCTCTATGTATACAGTATACAGTACATATTTATGATCAGTATTTATGTATATACACTGTGTGTGTGTGTATAGACACACACGTGTGTACACACACATAAACGAAGGTATTTATATATATATATAAAAGGCATTTATATATAGGTATTTATATATATAAAAATATAATATATATCTATATCTATATAAAAGGCAGGCAGGCCAGCTCAGAAGAGCGCGGGGGGGGGGGGGAGGCACCCGGCAGGGCTTGCTTTCGACCAGGCCCACTGGAGGGCTGCAGGAACGAGGGAGCTCGTCCAGACCCGGGTTCGAATCCTCCCACCCACCCCCACGCCGGCGCTGGTCTACCTCCCAGGGGCGTCGTTGAGGGAGGCGAGGCGAGGCAAAGGGAAAGCGGGGCACGACCCTGCCCGCCCTCGGGGGACACCCCCCCCCAGACCTTTCGTGAGGGGGGATTCCTGCCTCGGGCCGAGCCCTCCGTCCCGCTCCGAGCCCTGCACCCGGAGGGCAAGGGGAGGCCCCTCTCCGGAGGGCGACCCCGAGGAGTCCGCCCTGCCCTCTTTTTCCTCACAGGAGACCCGACCCTCCTCCCGCCTGAGGGAAAACGATGGGGGGGAGAGGGGCTCTCTTCCCGCGCCGGGGAGACGCGTTCGCGTTCTGGGGCCCTTGTCCCTTCGGGGGACCCGTAGCAGAGACCCCACCCTCGCCCCTTTTACCTCACGCGGGCTCGGCGGCGTCTCCGGCTCCTTCCCCGCCAGCGCCGGCTCTTCCACCTCTTGCCTCCTCCTGGCTTCAGGCCAACCCGGCAGTCGAGGGGGAGGGCTTTTCGCACCCGGCTCCGCCCACACACCGGAAGGCGAGGCGTCCTCTTCCGGCTAGCTGGCCGTGCGCGTCGCTCCTCACTTCCGGTATCTATGGTTTCCATCCCCCCCCCCCCCCCCCGCTTCACGGTCGTTCTCTCAGCCAAGAAAGGAGGCGGGTGGGAGGGAGGGCTCTTAGCCACGCCCCCCTGGGAGGAGATGCCTTTCAGCGGCGCGCTGGGATTGGTCGGAAGGAGGAGAGCTCCGCGGCTGGGATTGGGCCGGTCGCTCTTGTGACGTCGACAAAGCGCGAGCGGGGAAAAAAAAAGAAGGGGCACGTAGGCCCTGGCGATTGGCTGGGAGCCGGTAGTGACGTCAGGCGCCGGCACGTGTACTTGTGGCCGGCGGAAGAGCCCGGAAAGCGGGGAAGAAGGGTCGTGGGAAGCTTGCAATTCCTCATCCTGGGTTTCTCTCATGTTGCAGGTAGAAAGCGCGGGGGTATGTAAATTTAGGCCAATTTATGTAAATAAGGAGTGGGGAGGAGGTCAGGGGGAGGAACGTGGATGGAGCTGAGCCTTTTATTTGTATATTTTAGCTTATTTGGCAGCCTTTAACGGACTCAAGGCGGCTTCCCAGCATCCAAGGGGCCAAATTTAAAGCTAAAAAGAAAAGAAACAGTTTTAAATTGAAAGGGGGCTTGATGCTCTCTAGAGCCCCTTCCAGCTCTGCAGTTCTAAGCTGATGATGATGATGATGATGAAAAAGCAAGCTGAGCAACACCAGAGAGAAGAAAAGTGCAGGAAAAAATCCAGTGGCAAACATTGAGGACCGCCAGACTTGCTTTGGGGGGAGTTTCTGTAGCTCAAAGTACATGTTCTGGGACACGTTCAGTTGGACAAATAGCCTCAGCTCTTAATAGCAGTTTATTTTTGAGACGAAGGAAAGGGAATTTATCGGTTTGGTATCAAGAGGACCGGACTTGCTGGAGGATAATGACCGAAGTTGTCAGGCAGTAGGTTAACTAAGGCAAAGCAGTCACTTAACAGAAGAGGGGAGAAATATAAAGCGAGGGAGTAAATGGCTAGAAAGAGGAAAGGAAACCATGCCTTGTGACAAGTCTCGGGAGGGTAAAACCAAGGAAGAGGCTTCCTTAAAGGCTGGCGTGTTCATGAGAGCGGAACATTCTCTGACCTTAAGCATGTTATATAGGACAGACTGCATAAGTCAAGGTGTTCATGTGAGGTGATGTTCAGCATTTGTGGATTGTACCTTGTGAAATTGGTTGTGTCATCAAGGCACTGTCCAAATGCAAGACAGGAATGGATCCGGGCCAAAGATATTTTTTTTATTTCTCAGTTTTGTAGAGATGCTTCTAATACATGCGTGTGTTTCTGCCCCCTTTGGTCTCCAGATTGGGTATGGATTACCTGTCTAAACCCAGCCTTCTGAGCATAATTGCTGGCATCGCCTGTGGGGTGTGCTTGGGTTGGCACCTCCGAGCCAGATTCTTCCGGCCGTCCAAAGGCCGAACGGCTGCGGTTCCCAACGAGCTGGGCAACGAAAGCAGCGTAATGGGCGAATCGGGAGAATTTAAGATGGTGATCGTCGTCCGGAACGACTTGAAGATGGGGAAGGGCAAAGTGGCCGCCCAGTGTTCCCATGCAGCGGTTTCAGCCTACAAGCAAACTCAGCGCCGAAACCCCGAACTCTTGAAGCAGTGGGAGTATTGTGGGCAACCGAAGGTGGTCCTCAAGGCTCCTGATGAGGAAACTCTCCTTCAGCTCCTGAGCGAAGCTAAAGAACTGGGACTGACAGTGAGCTTAATCCAGGATGCTGGCCGGACTCAGATCGCGCCCGGTTTCTCGGACTGTCCTCGGGATTGGACCAGGACTGGCTGAGTTGGTGGATAAAGTTTCTGGTCATTTGAAACTCTACTGATCATCCCGGAGGGCAAGATGGAGGTCGAGTGTGTGACGTGAAAACCAAAAGAAAAACCAACAGCCTCTCAGAATAGCCTGTTGCAGCTGGCATGATAGCACAGCATAGCTTAGAGGGCATGTAAGGAAAGAAGGCTAAGCCAAAATAATAATTATTAAATACAGTCATGGTTTTTTTCCCCCCATTGTGCTTCCAGTATAGGGTATGTACAGCAGTTAAATAAAAGTTTTGTGTTTTTATTTTTAGGAGGTTTCTAGAGTTGCATTGTTTTAAGGAAAAAAAAGGTGTGCATAAATGGTGGCATGGTTATAAGCAGAATATGGTTTGTTGGGGAATCCTGGATGGGTTTCTCACATCTGCAGATCAGCTGTGGGAAACCTTGAAGGGGGAAATGCATAGCAATATGAGGTCTTTCCAGTTAAATGGTTAAATTAGAAACTCCCAGAGGATGCAGCGGGTGGGAGGAAAGACTTGACAACTGAGATACATGTATTTCCCTAAATGAGAGGTGAGCAGATTGGAGCTAGCAAGACGTTACGGATTACAACTACCTTCCTCTTGGCTAGACCAGATTCAATTGCAAGGAGTTGCCATCCAATAGTATCTGGGGGCTCCAGACATACATGGACCCCTTCCTTCCCCTTGGCATGCTTTGTTAAATGATGCTCGTGAAAATGGCAATCAAAACTTAAATCTGGGCTTGCAGTTTCTGGATTTTTTCACTACAATTCCCACAATTCACCAGGAATTTCCCCAACCAGAATTCTGGCACCTGTAGCCCAAACATTGATGTCTTCAGCACAAACACACACACACACAGCTGAGGCCCAGCATGTTCTTCTCTGTAGCCAGTGCAGAGAGAGAGTCGGGACTGGTTAAGCTCCATGTGAGCAGCAAGGGGCTTGTGAGAGGTAGTTTTTTTTGAGAGCTGCCATCTATAGAGCCTCATGAGCAGAGGGACCTGTAAATTTTTTATTATTTCACCTGTACTGTCCCATTAGTGCAAACACTCTCTGGACAGTTCAGAACACATCAGGTCATTGTTATACATCATATATTGGGAGATACTTTATTTAATTCAATGTGGCTTTTGAAAAAAACACACACAATCTGATCACAGTGGCTCAGTTATTTCACATATTTGAGGGGAATTCCATACCTACTCTCATGAATCTTTATTGTAGCCAGTCTTTCCTCTCTTTTGAAAAGCCGAGGTTATTTTACTCCTCTCTTTAGCCCCCCCCAATAAAAAGGGAGGTGGGTGAGGGAGATCTTGTCAAGGCTCTCAGAAGGATATGTGTATAATAGGATGTTCCCTCCTGCAGGGAGAGGCTTTCACAATGCCGTTTGCTCCCTCCTGCAAGAGAAGAGGGTGTCAAGTTCAGAAGAGAAACTCGCTTGTCAGGTGCACGTGGGGGAAAAGAACAAGGCATTTTTCCAAAACAGGAGCTGCTATTCTCTAGTCTAATAACAGCTGCCTTTGTTTGAAATGCTCTGGCAAGAAAGGGAACTGATGCAATCCCTTGCAAGAAAAGTAGCCTGTTTTCCACCCTGGCAGCTTGTCTCCAGTGTGAAAAGCTAAGCCAGTGCTGCCCTCTTGTGGCACTTTTGCCACACAGCTCTTGGTGATTTTCTGGCTGTGTTTTGCTTCTAATCCCGGTAGATGGCCCAGAAATTAAGATTACAGGGAAACTAAACAGCCAGGGCAGAGGGAACAGAAAGCAAAACAGGTACACCAGGGGAAGTTGTCTTGCAAGTTGAGGAACCAAAAACCAGGAATCTGGGTTCACCCGGCAGTGAAAATGGCCTCAAAGGGTGCTCTGTCCATTGTCTTCCTTAGACTCAGGCCTGAAACTCAGAGGAGTTGCTTGATGCTGGAAAACGTTTAGCACAGCCGTGCCGCCGTAGGACAGGAATCCTTTAATTCCTATCTCGTCAAGCCTAACGAATTTATAATCCTTCCAAGTCATCCAACTCTTCTTAAGTCAGCTATGAGAAAGGAGAAAATCTCTGGCCGATCTAAAGGCTCGGTTACAGGCACAAAGCCACGACGACAAGTCTGTCGGTGATGGACAGTGCGTGTCCCTTATTCTAGGACAGCCTTACCTGTCAGCCCTTCGTTATTGGCTGTGCTGGCTAGGATTCGGGACATCTGCTCGCCCAAACCTGGAAGAATGTATTTCGTGTGCTCCTATTCGAAGCAGTTCCTCTTCAAAACACCATTTTTTCCTGTAATCTGTTCCTTTTTGAGAAGCCCTGCTCGTAATCCATTAAAAATAAATACTATGATTATGGTGTTAAAATAAAGACACCGGTCAAACAAGTAGTTTGACAGGCATCTGCTTTATGCCCGCCCATCTGCTCCCTGGTTCTCACTCATACTGGAGTTGAGTGGCCTGTCGTTACAGGATTTGACCGTTTACATCCCTCCTGCTATATACGGACCGGGTGTTCGGAGTAGAGCGTGCACAGTGACCTATGCTACAAAAAAAAAAGCGCTCAAAATTGTGGGGAAAGGAGGGGAGAGCGCGGTTGGATGAGTAGATGGCTTTAGGGCCCACAAATGAATCCGTGGTAGAGAACACGCCCATCTTGGTTCCCGTTGAATTCTTTTTACCTTCCCCTGTAATCCAGAACTCACCAAGTTAGTCCAAGGGATTAACAACAAGCCCATCTTGCAATAACGTACAGTATGTGGGTTAGTCCAAAATTACCTAGCAGGAGAAGAGGATCTGATCCTTTCTAGGTATAGTTCTGGTGCAAACAGGTGTGCAGGGTTTGTTTTTTTTCCATCCGAGTGCGCTCCATTCAATTGGGACGGCACTCCCTCAGATTCGCAGCCCGGTCTATGCCAACTGGAGGGTGCCGGAATTTGGGAAGGCTTCCGGTCGCCGTTCCCACTTGGCCCGCGTGCCAGAGAAGTGAAAGAAAGCCTTCTGTGCAAGAATCTCGCTTCCGCAGGCAGAGTGTCGTTTGCAAAAAAAAAAAAAAAAAAAAAAAAGGACAGGACAGGAATGCAAAGAACAGGACTGAACATTGAAGTCATTTTTTATTTTTTCGAAGCTAAATATATTAAGGCAACTTAACATACCTATAACATGATCTTTTTGTCAGATTTAAAACTGGAAACACTCAAAACTACAACCCTAAAGAGGTTTCTGGTTTTTTTTTCACCTGGGTAGAAGAGGCTGGCTGTAGCCAGCTGGCAAAAAGTGCTCTCCCCCTCTCCCCCATGCAGTCTATAATTCCAAGCATTTTATCACACACATCTCAAGTCATCTTCAGTGCAAGTGCCCCTGCCAATATAGTCTCTGTCGTAACAATTTTGGTTTTCTGCTAAGTTGCTGGTCCCTCCCGCTGACCCAAAAAAAGACTGGCCAACCTTTCCCCCCCCCCCTTTCTTGTGGGTTTTGAGGCGAAGTGCATACATTGTAAAGGGTTTCGAAGAGAGATACATACTAAAAAAACCACTATAGAGTTATGTCCACAGTCCAGTAATTTATTTATATTTCCCCCCCCCCCAATTCAGCGTCATTTTCAATTGCACAAACAAAATTGAACAGTGACTGGATAGTCTGTCCCTTCCCCTCCTCCTCTGAATTTCTTTCTCTCTCTTTTCTGTACAAATCGGGGGGGGGGGGGGGAGGAAGGGAGTCAGCTTGAATACCACAATACCCAACATACACAAAACCTCAGGGCAGGGTTAAGTCAAACACACGCAAAATTGGATTTATGGTGTTCCCGCTTGTTCTTCAATGTAAAGTAAAAACTGGTCCCCACAAGAAAGCACAGGGTACAAGTAGCACAACAAAAGGGATCATCTGTTTATTACATATGGAGTGAGCAAACACTTGCATTTTTATTTTTTATTTTTTTGTCTACAACTAGCTGGAAACCTCCAGAGGTTAATACGAGGGGGGGAAAGCTCTACTAGGTGGATTCTTTGTAAAATTCAAGAAAAGGTTCTCTGTACGCACCTTTGAAAGATAGTTTGGTGTGTCTTGGTTTTGTTTTTTTCAAAGAACAAAGCAATCCAACTGGGGGTAAGATATGCCGGTTAGTGTTTTTTACCCCAAATAGAAATCCTTCTCTGTGAGGTTGAACTTTTCCACCTCCCCCGCCTTTGAAAGATACAAAGAGACTGTTTTTAAAACGTGGTTTTAGATAAAGACGGTACGTATTTGTAAGCTGCTCACATACGAGGAACTTAAAGAGAGTTTAAACATGACAGAATGAAAAATCGGAAAAGTCACAAGAGACCGGGGTTAATGTCAAGAAGCAGTCCTGCCGAAAAAGAGAGAAAGCTGATTTAAACATTTTAAAACTATTCCCATCTGGAGGGCGGGGGGGGGGAGAAAAAAGTTCTACACGAGATGGAATGTGAGAAAAGGATTAGGCAGAAGTGGGAGCCAAAGAGCCGGCAGGGAAGGGAAAGGAGACAAACCAACCAAAAAAAAACAAAAAAAACACAGTCCTTCATAAAGTAAAGGTTGCAAGGACATGAGGCTTTTTTTTCTCTCTTCTTCTTCCCTTGCTGGGTAGTTGAGGGCAGGACGGTGGAGATTCAACAAAAACCATGCCAGCTTCCAGACTCGCTTCCTTACATGGTGTACCCGAAACCTGGCTGAGGTTGCCCGTAGGGCGGGTGCCGTGTAGCCATAGCCGAAAGGTGCTTGCGGGGGGGGACGGCCACGCTGGGGCCCGCCGTCAACATGAGCTGGGGCTGACCTGGGAGGAGAGAGGGAGGGAGGGGAAAAAGGTGAGACGGGGGAGCTGCTCCCTGCTTCAAGACCTGCTTTCCATATAGTTCCTACCGTTAGGCCTGTCTAGGACATTGGATTCTTTCGGAAAACAAGCTTGGAAGTCAAGGAGGAAGGCTGGGGGGCCCCCGGAGAGGTTTTGGACCTCAATTCCCCAGAAGCCCCAGACAGCACTGCCCAAGGAGATGGGTGATGGGAACTCTAGTCTCATGCCACCTGGAGCATCCCAGTCCTGCAAAGGAAGGCTCCTTCCCCGATGGCATCGTTTAAGGAGGTTTCCGGCCAAAGGCTCGTTTTCTTTGGCAAGCCAAGGACGGGCAACATGCAGGCGCATGCGGACGTTTAACTACAATTCCCCCCAGCCTTAGACAGCACAGCCAGCAAATAGAGGTCCACTGGTTGCACGCTCCTCATTCAAGCCCAGCTAATCCAATTACCAAGAAATCTTGTCTAGATGGTCCCTGATTCAAACCACCTTCTTCAGCTCTAGTTCGTTTTTAATCTTTCCAAGGCCAACATAAGGTTTCCCCACCTGCTGGTCTACAGCCTGGCCTGGCCTTTGATTCTGCCAAATCTTCCTCTCTCTTCTTTTTTTAAATCTACCACTGGCTGTTTTTCTATGGCTTTTATCCGCTATGTTACTTGCCACACTGATTATTCGATACGCATCTCCTCTGTTACTATTTTCCTTCCAGGAAGAAAGGTAGGGAGTATTAAAGTCCCGAGTCAGCAACTGGTTTTGCTGGAGACAGGAGCGGCCCAGAAGTCCAAGGTCTGAAAAGGACTGCCGGCAACTCCCGACCCCTGAGTGTGTGTTACTTGTGGCCCTCCCGGAGACTGACTGTAAATTCTCATTATTCCTCACGCCATCAACAGGCGGAGGCCCACCACCCCTGCTGTACATCATTTGCCCTCCTATCTGTTGATCATCGTGGTCTTCTCCCCCACCTTAAAAACTTTTACTGCAAGAGAACCGTGTTGAAAAGGAAATCACTGGCCCTTACCATAAACGATGGGTTGTGTCTCCGTCGCCTGCTCCTCCTCTTTCCTCAGGGATTCAGAGGCGTCCAGCTTGTCCACCTAGGAAGACAGGGAGGAAAAGAAAAAACAATCATCAGGCAAAATTGCACTGCAACCTTTCTACGTCCTATGGTTTTGGGTTTTGTTTTTTTTCTGGCAGAGAAGTGGAAAAGCCTTCAATGGGAATGAAACACAGTCAAAAGAAAGGAGACCACTTACAAAATAAAGAGTTGGGGGAAAGCCAGGGCTGGGCAACTGATTAAGATTGGGGGGGGGGGGGGGAGTGGATCTACAACTTCCTTGGTTCAGAGACATCCAAGCCGGTCTACTGATAAACTTCCAATACAAAACTGGCCTTTGCCACTCAGATGTCTTAAGTGCGGGGACCATAGCTTAGACCCCGCCCCATCTTGGAAGTCTGAACTCAGGAGACTAAACAGGGAATGAGTTCCCACAAACAAACACAGCCACAAATCTACACTTTTCTGGATGGTTTATCATGGCCAGAGGGTGGCTTCACTGCAGACCTCACTCAGCTCTGACTGAGGCCATGTCTGGTAACTTCTACTGAAGCAGAATCTACCCTGTTTTGCTTGAATGGAGATTAGCAGGCAGGCAAAGGGAACCGTCAAAGGCTGCTCAACTCTGAACTGTGATCCTCTGAGGACCATCGCGCCTGAGCAGTTTGGAAAAGTTCTGGATGGCGAATCCCAGGATCTAGCCCTGCTGGGGCGGGTTTTCAGAAGCTGTCTTCTCAAAAAAAAGCAACTACAGCCAGAAAAAAAGGGAACCTTCTGACCCCGAGACCCCACGGAAGACCTTCCCTTCCTTTTTTAATTTCATGAAGGCCTTGGAAACCCCAGGAGGTGAGGCTGGAATGCTCACGATTCCAAGCTCTCGTCTAGATCCTTCACTGGAAAATCAAGTCGGTCCTTTTAAAACCATGACCGTGACCCTTAATAAAGAAGACTCGACCAGCACCGGAGAACCAGTCATAGTCTAAACTCTGCCGGGCCCAAACTGTGCGATGTTGCTCTTCCACCAAAAAGGCCTGTTCCAAGGCATGGCAGAAGACACAGGCACACGGGGCTGCTCGACTCTGGATGCGAGCTGCAGCAATTAAAAGAGCTGTGTCTCATTGGACTAAGCTGGAATCTCATCAGCTGTCACTTACGTCTCACTCCCGACACACTAAACTTGTATCTCAAGAAAGCAGAAATGCTAAATCAATCCAAGAGGAGCTTCCTGCAGTTTTAAAAGAGTCTCCAAAAATTTTCGGTTGCTTTCAATAATTACATGCTGTTAAGTTAATTCTGACTTATAGCAACCTTTGCCAGGGTTTCCTAGGTACAGGGTACTCAGGTGTGGTTTTTACCATTCTTTTTCTCTACTGATGCTTTGGGTCTGCGCAGCTTGCCCAAGGCCACGCAGGCTGGCTCTACTCGCAGGAGGCCCAGTGGGGGAATCAAAGTCCCAACCTCTGGCTCCGCAGCCAGAGACTTAAACCGCTGAGCTATCCAGCCAGCTTCTAACTGCTTTATCACTCCAGAAAGAGAAATTTGGAACAGCTTATTTTCTTAGAATGTAGTTTTAGTGGACCCAAGTTGTTCAGCAAACCAGATGGCTGAATACTTCTCTTTTTTTTGGGGGGGGGGGGGGACACACCACAAGCTCCAAGCATGTTAATAACTTGGGGGTTGGGGTCCCCCCCCTTTCACAAGTGATGCTACTGTTGTGATGAGTAACTGGGTCGGGAACGCGGTCCCCTTCAAAACCATCACTAGCTCAACTCAGCAGACACCGTGATCTCAATTCCAAGCAAAGGATCCAAAACCCAACACACAACACACACAACACTTTGCAAGCTTGGCCACCTTGTCCCTAGGGGCAGGCCCTCTATTTCTGCACATTTCAGTAAGTGTGAGACGAGGATAAAAACAGAATAGCCAGGAGTGTGTTTAGAGACGGTGAAGCATAGATCCAGAGAGAAGAACGCAAGCTAAGCACAGAGGAAGCTTCCATGTGGCCAGCTGAAGTTCTAGACAAGGCCATTAATAAAAAAAGAAAAGGAAAACTACAATTTCTTCAGATTTTATTCAGCTGTCTCTTGGGAAACAATGTCTATATTACATCACTAACAAACCCAAGACTTTTTTTTCTTTAAAGTGCAGACGGGTGGTTAAGAGAAGCCGTTTCCTTTATATAAACCACACCACGCTGCTCTACGGACAGGTTTATTAAGTGCATACTATGGTATTTAAAGAAAGGCTTTTCCACGGAGACTGCGCTAAGCTGCAGAGGGGGAAAAAAGTAAAGAAAATATAAAGAGAAGTCACATGCGGTCAATGTTATATTATCAGTGCTACGTGTGCATGGAAAAAAGGCAAAAGAACTGAAGCAAGGAGTGAGATTGGAAGATGGCAGCCGAACAGGCTCCCTCCCGCCCCCCCCCACCCCAAAAGAGGTTCACAGCACGCAGCCCCCCCACCCACCCCGCAAACAGCAATGCCTTGCAGCTTCAGGGGGAAAGTGAGATGGACATCACAATGACGGTCGGGCATGCTCAGTTCCAGGAAAGCAACACACTGCAGTTCGTTTACCTTTTTTCACACCACACTTTCGACCGGTCTGGACTAACTAGCTGCTGAAGGACTTTTTTTCTTTTCCTTTTTTAAAAAAACGCGAATGGATTGGGAATTCCAGTTCGTTGCTGGTTCCAGCGGCTGGGGGGCGGGGGGGGGAGCCAAAAGTCCCAGCAAAGGGCCCTGCTGCCTTTTTTTTGGCCAATTTTGGGGAACCTGGGCCATTCCACACCGAAGAACCCCTAGCAGTCAAAAAATGGAATTTGAACCGCAGAAGGAGTGGCCTTTTAAAAATATATATATATTTTTGCATTCGCTCTGGTGCAAGGCTCTCGGGTGTTTTTAATCCCCTCCTTTTTAGTTTAAGGTGAGGAGGAAGAACCAGAGGGTTCAGCCTTCAAGACATTCGTTTGAGCCTGGAAGGAGGGGAGAAGCAGCCAGCTAGAACCATGAGAACCGGAGCCTTGACGAAATGCTCTGAAACAGTCTCTAAGCAGCTAGTGGGATTTTGGTCTGGTCTGGTCTACTGTCAGCAAGGCACATTAGTAAGAGGATCAGGCACAAGGATCACAGTCCTCTCCAGGGAGGCAAAAAAAAAAAAAAAAAATTACTATGAAGTAAAATGCCCCAATTGCCACCCTGCTATATATGTCAGGGGGAGGAACCAGTAAAGTGATTGCAACACCATGCAATGGATAATTTTATTTTTTAAAAGTTTCTTCAATTCATGCAACCTCTCTTCCAACCGTGATCCCACCTGACCTCTTTCGACCTTCCTGGAGAGTCTATCAGCCAATTAACGCTTACTAGTTTCATCCTACAGCTAGGACTACAGTCTTAACTTGCAGAGGCTTTAAGTGAGATTTGGCTCAGGGGCGGGCGGGCAGAAAGCAAGTAGCTGCAGTGTAGTAAAGGTAAGGAAGGAGAGAGGAGAGAGAGAGAAAAAAACTCATGCAGATATCCTTAGACTTAGGCCTCCAGACTTAAAGATGGAAAAGAATCAACTTTCACCTTTTCCTTTATTGTATCAACCTGTAAAGGAATTCAAAAGGTGGAGCTTAGAGGAAAAAAAAAACACAGACACAACCAAACTCCTTTATTGAGCAAATTAGAAACAAAGAGTAAAGGAACACGGGAAGTGGGACCCCCAAAGCAGCACACCGGACATTACCGGCTGCAAAAAAAGCCAAAGCAAGCTTCATATTCATGAGGGCGAGGGACCAGAGTCTCTCGAGTTGCGCCAGATATGGCACGCAATAAACCACCGTGTCATGAAACCACCACACACTTTCAATTCCAAGGATTTGCTAGCCGTGGAAGTCGCCAACACGACAGCAGAACAGCTGATTTCTATTCAGACCCGTCCTCAAAGGGGTGAAAGATTTCTGGAGAAGCATTTTTGAAAGGACTCAGCTTTGGCAGGAGAGTGGGGGGTGATGGTGGTGACTTAAACCCTAATCTCAACAAGCTGTCTCAGAATCACCATCCAAAGCACAACCAAGCACCCCAACCTTTAACAGGTGCTCCGTCTTCCATGCTGAGCCCCCACAAAAGATGAAAGCAAGACCTGCAGGAGTCAGCGATCGCCCCCACGCTTGGGAGGGTTGCTGACTACCAACCCCCGGAAGGATCCACTGAGCTGCCCCTGCTGCTGCTTTGGAGGAGCTGGGGTTCAGGCTGCCTGGACTGGGAAGACCCCTGAGGGCACAATCTCGAATGAAGGCCAGATCAAATCTTGCCTCACGAAGGGAATGAATGAAAGCCTGTTTCCAGCTTTGCTGTCCCCTCAACCCAACAAGACGGTTAAGGGTTCACAGAAACGATGCAAAACACTCTGAACACCTGAAGTGCTGATATTTTAATTAAGTTAATGCCACAAGAGGCAACCCAAGAAGCCCTCGTTCGAGTTGCCGTCTTCTTAATGGCGCAGCTCGGGTTCCTTCTGGCAGATCAGAAAGCTCTTCACAATACAGCTACCTTTCTCTTGAGGGGACTTCAGCTCCCAGAATCCAGAGACTACGGAGCCTGGGGGATGATGGGAGATGCTGTCCCACAAATTTACTTTTCCAAGTTCTGGCTTTGCAACTAGAAAGAGCCAATCAAGCAGCAAGACGGCCTGACACAAAGGTAGCCGCATTAGGTATGGACCCGATTCTGCCTAACAGTCTGGCGGGCGTGTTTGCCCCAAGATGTTGCCTCACTTGAGGCCGGCTCAGGACTCTCCCTGCTATAACCCAAAAAAAGGGTGACAGAGGGAAACAGCCACGTTTCAGGGCATCTGTCTTCCAGACAAAACCTTCCAACCCTTTCTCAGAGGAAGCTTAGGACTTGGGACTGTGAGGTCTAACCCCCCCGTGAGTGACAACCCAGGGAAGCGGGGTGCAATTCCAGACTCATTCCCTCAAATCTCAGAGCTTAAGACACGTGAGGTACACATTTCGTCGGCACGCCATCTGTGGCAGGACCATTCCCGAGGTTCCGACCACAACCTGACCTGAAAGCAAGCTCAAAAGGAGCGGGGAGGGCCGACGCGGACGGCCGCAGACAGTCAATGAAAGCCGACAGGGGTGTTGGTCTCGACACAGGCAGCTGCCCCGGGGGACTGACGGAAGACGAGCACAAGGAGGCCTCGGACGATGGGGGAAGGCGTGGCGTGTGTGTGGGTGTGTCCGTGTCCCCGAAATCCTTACCTTGGTCAAGTATTCCTTCATGACCTGAATGAAGTAGGGCATGGCGAAGTCCATGATGTTGTGCCGCCAGGCTGTTTCCAGCACCACGTCCGGCCGAAGGAGGTCGTAGCAAGTGAAGAGGCAGGCCCCGAAACATTCCTGCTTGCCCTCCTGCAGGAACCACTGGAGCAGCTCCTCGGCAAGCTCCGTATCTTTGGACTCGGAAGCATACTGCATGGCGTCCTGGGAGGGAACGAAGGGCAAGAGAGAGGGGGCATCAACCAAGACGGGTGGGTCAACGCCTGATCGCTCGAGGGCAAACCCCCTTGGCGGGGAGAGGAAGAAGGGAGAAGACCGATGAGAAGCGATCGGACGGCAAGCACAGACCGTTCGTCGGCCACCGTAAAGAGGCCACCTAATCAACATGCCTGCTACTCTGCCACGGTTGACTTATGACAGAGGTTCTCACATTCTTTAAAGCACGAGCTTCTATGAAAGACCTGCCTATCAAAGACATGATTGTTGCAATATTTAACACCCACTGAGTTTCTTACCAACCAACCGTGATCTCTGGATTTTGGCATCTATACTTATTCTATTTAAAATATTTTCACCCTGCCTTTCCCCTCAGAAGGACCCAAGGCGGCTCACCTCGTTAAAAGGACAATATGCAAAAGCTAAAAACGGTAAGCGCGCAAATATTTAAAAAGGAATTAAACAAGTTATCGTATTAAAAATGGTAAATAACATCAATGCTAAAAACGCATTTAAAAGCAACAGAGCAGAAAAATCCTCTCAGACTTTGAGGAGAAAGATCTTTGCCTGCCTGCAGGAGGACCGCAAAGATGGGGCCATGCATAAATATTTGCCATGTTATGTCTCCTTCTCTTATATTTGATGAAGTGGACTTCTCCACCAAAGCTCACATTAAAAAATATAAAAGTTATCAGGTGCCACCAGGTTTTTGTCTTTTTTTTTTACTTTTTACTTTGTTTTCACCTCTCGTAAGAACAAACAGATCTCAAGAACAGATAGATTATGTCATTCTGGGAAGCGGTAGTTCAAATAAATATGTTTTCCCAAGTCCTAGAATGCCCTAATTGGGAAGTTCTGGAAGCAAAAACCGAGGACATGGTCCTGTGCGTTTCTCCTCCCCCCCCACCCCCCCTCTCGTTCATCACCTTATAGAGCCGGTCTTTCTTGCAGAGCTCCACACTCTGCTTCCAGCGGTTATTGCCTTTGAAGAGATAGGCCGCGATTCTCCGGAACTCAATCAGCTCGTGTTTTTCCAGGCGCTGGGCGAGGGAGATGTTGTCAAAGTTATCATAGGCGTCTATCGATGTCCGGAGAGCCTGGGAGAAGAAGGGGGAGAGAGAAGAGCGGGTCAGGGCTTTAAATCGGAGAGGGGACCACGTGCAGAGGGCCAGAGAGCCCCCCCCCCCCGCTTTACTACTCCCACTACCAAAGTGACAACAGCTTTCTCCAGATTCTTCCTTTTCTTTCGACCTTGCAGTACTGAACGGTTCTGGGGTGTAGGAGAACCCTTTAGCACACTCTTAAGACCATAAATGGCGGCTGCAATGACCACCGGAAAAGTAAAAAGGGGGGGGGGTCAACCTGGCTGAGCCCAACCCCAGGGAGTCACCCATTCATTCCTGTTTTCATTGGGGCTCTGCTGGCCATGGATCAGGATCAACAATATCCTTCAAAAGCCTGGATGTCAAAGGGGTGATGCAGAAAGACAGACAAGAGGGACACCCGAAAAAGCCCCTTTGTCCCGAAAGAGGCCCTTCTACCTGGTAGTCTTCTTCCGTAATGAAGAGGTTGTTTAGAGCTTCATTCACAGCTTTGTTGTTGTGGTTCTGAACGGAGCGCAAGTAGGGCTTCACCAAGGGAAGCTGCTTGACCTGCGGACGGAGATAAAGCCGCTTTACAATGTGACCTGCCCAGAGGCTGCCTGGCGGTATCTCAGACGAAGGTCAAAGGGCCTTTGGGCTCCAAAGGCCCTTGGAGGAGGTAGAACACCACCAGCGGCATGCTCCTTGTCTAGAGGCAGCTCTCTCTCTCTCGGCAAAGCGACCAGGGACGGCTTCATTACTCACCTGAGGTGCTCCCTAAACCAGGAGGTGGGGACGACCCCACACAGAACACCCCATACCTTGTTCATCCAGCCTCGGGCCTGGGATTCCTGGAAGCTTTGCACTGACTTGGAAGAATGAACAGAAGTGCCTTTGCCTCGTCCAAACGCACAAAGATTGGGCTGGAACCTCTCTCCCCAACACACACACACAGAACTTAATGTCCCTGGAGTGGCACTGAAGTTTACATGTCTTTACCGGAAGTCCTACCTGCCCACCTAAGTCTTTTTAACCTGATCTGTCCAACTAGTGTCTCCAACGACAATCAGTCTAAGTTCTTGAACAGTCAGAACCTTAAACAGGTTATCAACCATCGGAAGCGGTTTAACCATCCAAACAGACAAACTGAAAGATGGGAGACTGAGCCATGATGTTAACTAAGTGCCAAATGTTCGAGTGACTAGCCAAGTTTAAACATGGCACTGAAACCATAAATGGGCTATAAATGTAATAAATAAATAAATAAATAAATAAACCATGTTGGCCCTAATCAGGACTCTGACGGAAGGCATTCTGTGACAGACAGGGTCCCTTTTTGACGCAGGAAGAGCTTGTCTGGAGTGATGGGGAAGAGACCCAGAACCCCACAGAACAAAGATAAGCCCTCCATCATGTCTGAAGCAGCCCCTTCAATCCAAACATACAGACCACAAGGCTCTGTTTACTGACACAGCCAGCCGTGAGGGACTCCCGCCTACCTTGCTGAAGAAATTGACTGCGCGAGTGTGGTCGAGCCGAGGAGACAGCACCATTAACAGGTCATTGAGCAGCAAAGGTTTAAATTCCAAGTAGAACTGGATCGCTCGGTAGTACAGCTCTACGTTGGCCACCTGCGGGAGGGAAAAGACAAGCGAGTCGCTCCGACGGCTGGTGCAAACACGGGTGCAGGCTTACAACAAAGGAGAAGACACTCCTGGATGGGTGGGGCCCAATCCATCGCTTGTTCTGACAGCACAGTCCCTAGCACACAAAGCTACTTCCTTGCCTACGGTGGCTCGCAAAAATCAGCAGCAACAGGAAGCTGCACATAGCCTCCATTCCCCATCATAACATCCTTGGATTTTGGGTGGGCCACGCAAGTAAGCCAGATTCCCTCACGCTTATTTTTACACTCCTTTTGCCTCTGCCAAAAAAAAAAAAAGTTCCCCACAAAAACCAACGTAGAAAGAACGGAATATATAAAAAGCAAGGTACAATCTCTTCTGTGACCAAAAGTAAATGCCTCGTCAGAGGTGTATAGAACACAAGTCCGTACGTCTCCCATAGGGAGTCTATAGATCAGGAGCCCTGTGAAGGCACAGGTTTTTTTTAATTATTATTATTTTCAACCCGTGGATAAGTGAATCAGCAGATACTGATCCCGCGGATGGGGAGGGTTAGGTCCCTCCTACTGTATACCTCCTCTCTGATTCAGCGGGTATGTTCTAGCTGGGATTAGCACTCGGATTCAGGCTTTGGAAGCTCAATCTGCTGCTGAGGCACTCCTAACAAGGCCCCTTCAGCGGTCTTCCAGGCATAAAAAAAGAGGTGGTCCCGAGACCCGCATGCACCAGAGAAAGGGCATTTGCAGAACTCAAGCGGAAATGCGCAAAAGGAAAGCGGCAGGAGTTCCTCCCGACGTCGGCGGTACCTTGGTAATGATATCTTTGAACTGCCCTTCCTTCCAGGCATCTGTCGGGTGGTTCATCATCGTGATGATGGCATTGTCGTATTCTTCGTATTTGTCGTACAGGAAGACCAACTCCCCCCAAAGGTGGGCCTGTTCCGCGGCCCTCAACACCTACAGGGAGCGAAAAAGAGAAGAGAAACTGGAAGAGCAGAACCGGGGAATGGCCAAACCACCCTCCCTCATAAGCTCACAAGCCTCGTCTCAGGTGGCACCTCCTTCTTGTGGACCACATGCCTGGCTCCATTTGTCATGGCCCATGGGAAAGAAAACCCACACCACCTTAAAGAGGAGGCCAGTTCTACTTCGACAACAAAGCTGAGCAGGCAGAATTTTTTCCCGTTTAATCTCTGGTCCGAGATTCCGGTTTTCTAGGTGCGTCTGACTTGAGCCAGCCACGCACCTCATCGAGCTTCAAAAAGGTTTCTCCAGTGGAAAATTAAAAAAATATATTTAAAATACTTCTACCCCACCTTTCTTCTTAAAAAAAGGACCCAACTCCTGCAACCCCCTGTCCCAACTGGGGCACAGCGGGTGGGGGATTCTATGATTTAAAGTCCAAAAAGCGGTCTTCCTGAAGCTTGCCGTGACTGGGCGCTCCTGGATTTTTCATGCAAATTACAAAGATCTCAGCCATCCATCCTGTTTTGCGTCAACCATCCCGTGAAGTTTTGGGTAAGGCTGCATGTGGATCATGCAGATACACAGCAAGAGAGATAAAGAGGCAAACGCCTCATACCAGGTGGGAAGAGCCCAGGGGTCCTCAAATTTTCTAGCATCACTCTCCCTTTTCTTTAAAAATTTTGACAAACCCTTGAGCTTCCACATTCTCCTTTTACCCTTACCCAGCCTCTTTTCAACAAAAATAAACACTGAATAAAACCTGTTTTAAATTAGAAGTCAGAACAAGTCATTTTTCTTGACAAATCCTAAACTCTAATAAGACTAGAACGGCTGGATAAGGCTCAGGGGTTGAGGTCTTGGATGGCGGAGCCAGAGGCGGGGGGGGGGAGCGATTCCTCGCTGCACCTCCTTGACGGGGGCTGGACTTAATCATCCAAAGGGTCCCCTTCCAGCTCTGATCTAGGATAGAAGTTTGTGATTTCACCCCAAACCTAAAACAGTCCTTCCTTATCTCTAGATCAGCCCAGGACATCTCATGACAGTTCCTGGCCCCTATCAACAAAAGAAGGTTTGATGTTTCTGACGACCGCCTCCCTCCTCCTCCTCCTAAGGAGACCACAACCTCTTCTCCCCTCCCCTTTTTTTAACCTACAGGATGCCAGAAAGGAACAGCTACCTTAGGAATGTTGACCCGCGACCAGAACAGTTCCAGGTGCTCCCTCATCTTCTGTGGTTTGAACTTGGAGTAGAGGATGGCCAACTCGGTGAACATACCCATGTGGGCTCGTTCCAGCCCCAGAGCTGCTTCCAACATGGTGATCAACTCCTCAAAGTAGCCCCGGTCCTGGAAAGGGGGAAAAGAGAACAGCCAGGCCTCAGCAGCAGGCATCTCTGGTCACCATCCCTGAAGAAAAGGAGGCCTCCTGTTTCAGAGTCCCTGAAGGTTCCCTGGGGACTCGGGACGGTTACCTGATAATAGTTGATGAGCTCCTCCAGTTCATCAGCGTGGACGACAATGTGAAGGCCGCACATCTGGGCCAGCCGGAACTCTTTTCCGTCGACACAGGCAAAACACACCTGGAAAAAAAAATTCAGACCTTAGTGGTTTGTTTGTTTTTTGCTCAGAGAAATGAGAGAAACAGGTATGTTCCTCAACCTAGATTTCACATCAACCCCCCCCCCCCCCCCCAATCAGGATGTGAGCAATCCACTCTGTTACTCTGTTCTTGTTACTCTCAGGACTCCAAACAGCATCCAGGCCGTTTGGCGCACACCTTGTAAGATCTTAAATGTATCTCCCTGGGTTTCCTGCTGCCGCCTCCCTCTTCCACTCCCCACACCCTCATCCCCAGACGATTGGATAGGAATCCTCCTTTCCTGAACCTGTCGGCCTTGCCCGGAGCAAAACCCTCACCTCCTTCCAAGTCCGGGTGCTGTTGGCTTTCCGAGCTCCGTCCACAGCTGCTTGGTACTCGCCAAGGTGCACCAAAGTGGAAGCCAGGCGACCAAAGTTGGACACGTTGTTGTAGAGAAGCTTGGCGGCATCGTACATCTTTTCGTCGTAGCAACGGTCCCCAACCTGTAAAGGCCAACATTCGTTTTGCTTTTAAAAATGATTTCTTGTTCAATCATCATGGCCACAAACAAATACACACATACTGTTCCATGCTTGTAAGCGTTGTCTGTACACACCATCAAGATGGAACAAACTTCGTGACCCTAAGAGGGCTTTCGAGGTAAGTGAGATATTTAAAGAGTGGTTTCACTACTTCCACTCCCCCAGTGAGTTTCCATGGTGGAACCGGAATTTGAACCCAGGCCTCCTGAGTCCAAGTCTGTCACTCTATCCACTACGCCACACTGGGTAGCGCTTATAAGGTGGCCTGAAAAAAAGTTTTAACTAAACATACAATCGCACAAAGCCATAGGTGATATGGCCCAGTGGCCTCTAACCTGGTGCCTTCCCTCCTGAGTTGGACTACATCTCCTATCATCTCCAGACAGCAGGACCTTATTGGCTGGAGATCATGGGAGTTGTAGTTCAACCAATCAGGAGGTCTGTGGTTTCGGAAAAGCAAACAGAGACTTTCCATTGTGGGCAAACTACCTTCTTTTGGAACAAAATCGCAGTTCACTCATTTGAATTGTAAAATCATCATCTTCACCACCTCTAATTTCAAGAACTCATTTCTTCCATTTTTAATTCCACCCTTTCTCCTTGAAGCCATTCTCCTGGGAAAGCCAACGAGCAAGGAGAAGCAGATAGCACCCTGTCCAAGTTCATATAGCACACTTCATGCTTTATGAAGTGGGATCTGAATTGAGGACTCCTAATCCAGGATCAGTCCTGATCTACTCCAATCCCTATACACCATACACCGGTGTATTAAAAAAAAAATCTCTCTCTCTCTCACTTCCAGTAACCTTTGTGTCTAAAGCAGTCACGTACACACATAGACATACAGAAACTGGGAGTAAAGTTCAGGGAATTTCAAGTCAGGACCCCACCCAAGCCCTCCAGAGAAAGGAAAAGCAGGAGCTTTTCCAGAAACAAAGAAAAACCCCTCCATATGTATGCCCATGAAAATCCAGAGAGGAGGACTCACTTGTTGAATATGGGCATTGTTCGGCCCGTTGATGAATTCTTCCAGCTCGGCCAAACGATTGGTTTTCGCGAGAGCAAAAATGAGTTCCGTCTCCACGTAGGACTCCCGGGCTTTCCTGCGTGCCATCTGCAAGTATTTGACCAGCTCTTCCCAGTTTCCTAGGGGTTTTTTTTAGGGGGGGAGGAGGAGACACAAACAGGAACACAAAGACAGCTCAAGGTCACACGAGGGGAAAGAATGGCAGGTCAGTCCATGTATACATTCCGGGGCGAAGGGAGTCCTCTGCCTTTTCAGCCATGGTTTGAAAGCCAGCCTCGAAAGGGACAGGCTGATCCAAGGATAAGTGAGATATTTTTTTTTTTTAAATTAAAAATTAAGTAAGGGGTTGGTTTGAATCATCCCAGCATGTGCAACGCTGGCACAGGCAAAAAGGACAAGCCACCAGCCTCCCGATGAATTTCTACTTCCACTTATATTCTGGCTGTGTGAGAAGTCTTGTCCGAGCCAAACAGTCGCTCATTCTTGCTGAACGGAACACAGGCTTCCCAAAACCGGGAAAGGAAAAAAAAACGGGTCAGCCGAACAATCCAGTTCTTTGTCATCCCTCTGTTACACTGAATGTGTCTGTTCTTACACTCCTGGGAGTGGATAAATGTACTTCACATGTACTCGGGTCCCTGGCCACGAGGAAAAAAGAGGGGCAGATTCTGATCTCCCCAGCACCACACATTTCAAAGGGGGACCCTGAGGAAGAAAAACAGACTCTTTGCCTAGAGGGGATCGCTCAGAGAGGGGGCAAAAGAGAGAAGCAGCCGGGAGTAAGTTAGCATAAGGCACACTGTCTTTCTCTGGCTGCTGGAATTCAATGGAGGGTTACTTTCACCACCGAACATTAGGTGCCAACTGGAAGCAAGCAAGCAATGAAAGGGGAAAACAGGGCAGTCTACTAGTTGGGGTGGAAAAATCCAAACAAACTTTTACCAAAAAAGGAAGGAGTGTGTGTGTCAGGATTACAGCGTTGCTCCATCTGTCAAGGAGAATTGACGTCGCCTTTCTGCTACAGGGAACGGCGTGAAAAAAGGAACTTTTCTTTCTGTGCAATAGGCTGAGAGAACATCCTCAGCTTGGCAGAGGAAAAGAACTCCCTTCCTTTCAGTGGCTCCATGGTGACGTACTCGACAGATGTAAATAACCCACAACAGCAGGCAGCTCTTTGCAGGCAGAGGAGTCCGGGTTCGAACCCCGGTGTCTCCAGGAAAGGTCAGGGAAGAGATGCGGCTGCTACTCAGTGCCCAACAATACTGGGCATGACAGATCCATTGTCTGGCCCAGGATAAGGTAGCTTTTGATGGTTGTAACCCTGCAGCTTATAAATATCACTGAACTTCCTTGCAGCAAGAGCCTTCTGTCAACGGTCGCATGGGTTCATTTACTATTCCCTTTGCAACTACAGAGCCAGAGCATTGGATGCCTCCCTGACAGGGGCTGAACTGGATGCTCTAAGTGTCTTCCAGCTCTGCAGTTCTAAGATGATTGTTATAAAACAGACCAGGAGCACGGCTGGATGAACTGCCATTGCAGATGAAATGCATAAACTTGGATTCAATTCTCCAGCATTTGAACCCTGGAAAGAATCAGACCTGGGATCGTACTAAGCTAGCTCTACCTCTCCCACAAAAGATTCCAAAAAAGCTGAAAGAGGAGGAGAGAGTAAGAATCCCCGGAGCCGTACCGCTGGCGTTGGCAACCTGGACGACTTCCATGTATGATGATGGGTCGTCGGCTTTGATGTAGGAATCGATGGCCTCCTTCACCATCCCCTTCTGGAGCTGGGCTTTGGCAAGCTGGCTCCACACGGCCGGCTCGTTGCAGCGCTCGGCAAATTCATAGGCCCGGTCCAAGTTGCCGATGTGTTCAATCAAAACCTAGGGAAGAAACCGGGGGGTGGGGGGGTCACCACTGAAAGCTTGAAAGAAGGCGACCCACCGAGCACGAAGGAAAATCCTCCGCTCTGCAAAGAAAAGGTGTTTAAAAGGCAGCTGGGGTTGAGGCCGCTAGACACCTTGGCATGTACCAACTTGACGCGGCTTGTACTATGGGTGTCACAACTACGGACCTTGGGAACTATTTTGAGGGCTCCAGCTCCCAGAATCTATAGGTTGAGGGGGATCTAGGAAACACAACGCGCCCCCCCCCTTGAAAAACCTCAAACCAAACCTTCCCCAAGCTTTCTGCTGCCCTTCGGCAAAGCCTCGCCAGCAGGTCTGGCTTAACACTGAAGTGAGAACACAAATAAACCTCAATCCACCTCTCCCTCTTATTGCTCCCTGAAGATGCGGCCACTGAGCCGGTGGTCCCTCATTAGCCACGGCGGCTTCTTGGCGCACACTCTAGACAGGCACCGTAAATTTGGAGACCAAACACAGGTTCAAGACGGGGCCCGTGAGAGAGAAGCTTTGCCAAGCCAGTTCGTGCTCGGACTGTTTTGAACAGCAAGCTGATGATGGAAAAGACCGCGATCAAACCTTGTTGGAAAAGTGCCCCCCACCCCACCCCCGGTTGCACTGCAAGTCCAGGAGACCTGCACCCACATCCAAGCGTCTTGAGACCTTATGGGAACTGAACTGCTGAATCCCTAAATTCCGGGCCTACCGCTCTCTTCAGTGGAAAAGTGATGCCACCAAGACCAGTTTATCAGCTACGCCAGGAGAAGGAGGCTACCTCAAAGCCCAAATCCTGTAGCTAGATCCCTGCTTCTCCATTTTGGATCCCCAGATTTTCTTGGGCTACAAATCCCAGAAATCCTAGCCAGCACAGCGGGTGGTGAAGGCTTCTGGGAGCTGTAGTCCGAGAACATCTCTGGGGACCCAGGGTTGGGAACGACTCCTATAGATTGTTGTTCAAAGACCACGGCAGCTCTACAGTTGAAACCAGAAGAGGTCTGGTTTTGGGAACTAGAGAAAAGCCACCCCTTCAAGCTTTCCATGGAAACAGACAGGATCAGCAAAAGAAAGAGACAGCCGCTCACTCTAAGGTGGCAAGATTACAAGGTGGTTTTTCCATAGAATGAGGGCTGGAAACCATACCTATTGGCCAACGTTTCAGAAGAGGCCGAGAGCCAGAATCGTGTCCTTTGCTACGCGGGAAACGCCCGTCCCAAAATCCAGACACACAGAACCTCCAGCATTACCTGCACGGCCGATGTGTTCACATCAAACTTCCGGAAGATGGCAAAGGCCTCCTCAAAGAGCTCGTTGCTGATGGCGATGTTGGCAATATCCGGAGCATCGTAGTTGTCCAAGCGGTTGATGTATTCCATGACGCGGGTGCGGTCGGCCTTGATGGCCGTCAGGATGAGGAGGTTCTGCAGGTTCCTGAAAAGAACAAAAGGAAAGGAGGCAAGCTAGGAATCACTCATCATCACCACGAAAAAATGACCAAAATATTTAAAAAACAGGGGTCCCTGTGCTCAATTTCCAGTCTCTCTGGTAAAATTGGGGGGGGAAGAGAATTTGTTGCTGTTGGGAGAGCCGAGGAAAACAGTTCTGCCTCCAACCTGACGTAGCTACCGACAAGGGGTAAAAGGATAGTACGGCATAAAACTTTAGCCAGCAAATAAATCCAGTGACTGACTCCTCCTGCGACCTCAGAAGTGTCGTGCTCTGCTCTGCAATTACAACACAGACCTGAAGGGGATAGTTAGGGTTTCCCTTCCAATCGCCAGGCCCCTCTGGATCCACACTTGAAAGACTATAAATTCTGTGCATTTTTTGGGGCGGGGGGGATCTAATCCAAGGCAACCTTGACTCTGGAATGGGAATTACAGCCTGGTCGGCCCACAAAGGCCAAACAACCCCGGAAGATAAACCGGGCAGTTGTACTCCACAGGGGGACTCGTGTTACCCTGTTGCAGCAAAAAAAAATAATAAAAATAAATAAATTTTAAAAAAATTGTGGTGTCCTAGTAGATCAAATTTAAAACATTCGTTTGAACAATACAGTTCAGTTTTAAGTGGGTTGCTTCCAGAGTCACGGTGAAGGGAATGGATGTATTAAGGGCACTGAGGTCCACCCCCTCCAGGCCAGTGGAGATCCGACTAGACAGAATGTCGGCCAGCTTTTGAGACATCTCCACACATGGTCTCCAAGCTTTCAAGGTTCTCTCTCTTTCAAATCTGATTGATTTTTCAGTGGGGAACAGAGAATGCCAGGGACCGACCTGTGTTCGCTGAAGACGGAATTATCGAGAACAATCTTCTCCAGCAGCTCAATGAGTTCGTTAGGAAGGTCAGCGGTCATGAAAGCCTTGACAGTCACCGACACTTCCTCGGGGTCCTGAGTCTCCGAAAGCGCCGTTTGCACCACCTGCCGACACAAGAGGGAGTCAGGCGAAAGGCAGCCGTCACCAGCCCGGAACGTGCTTCCAAGATTTCACAAACCACACACAGCGACAACCCCAACGGAAAATTCACGAGCAGGTACCTGGTCGATCAGGGGCCTTCGGTAAGGGTTGCTCTCCAGCAGGACGCTGGCCCAGAGTTCAGGGTCCTTGCGACGCACTAAGTAACGGGAAAGGCTTTTGAAGAGGGAATTCTCATTGCATACCTGGAGGGCAAAGGAGAAGAAATTCAAGACTGGGGGGGGGGTCTACGCCTTTGACAGGGAGAAGACGTGTGACGGTTCTGAGTCTGCCCTTTGGGAACACAGAGAAGCACATTGCAGTTCCCCTCGGAAAGAGTGGCCGTGGAGAAAATGTAGCCAGCGTAAGATTCGAACCCTGTTCTCCAGAGTCCTGATCCTTCACTCTATCCTCTCTACACCACACTGGGAATCAGTTCTACCTCTGGAAAATCAAACCACCTATCCAGGCAATTTCTGGACAGCTGTTGTACAAGTTCCTTCCCATTTTAAAATGCTGAAACACCTCAAGGCTTAGTTAGTGGTAACAGGAGCCAAAATAGGCTCGCACCCTGCGTTCCATTGTGATGATAGCCACCAAACGCAGGCCCCGGGAATATCTCTAGAATTCACAGTGGAACCCTTGGGGATGAAACATGTTCCCCCACCTCTGGGGTTTGGCTACAATATACCTCAGCGGTACAACAATATATCTTGCAGGTTAGGGCCTTATTAAAAAAGGACCTTAAGTTCCACGGTAACCACACGTTTTGAATTCAGCAGGTGCCAGACAGGAAGTGACAGGAAGAACATCTGCTTGAGATGCAAGAACGCTACTTCCAGCTATGTTAATACTGGACTAGACGCACAAGCCGCCTCACCCAGCGTAAGGCAGGCGCTGTGGTGGAAGGACTGGAGAAGAATGACTTCTCTCTCTTCTACTTCACAGACACAAAAAGGGAACTTCAAGCCCCAGTCCCAAAAGAAAACAGTAAGAACCCCTGAATCTGGCCTGGCTGGAGGCGCAATCATCTCCATGCCACACGTGGCTACGCACATTGATAAGTTCCTGATCGCACTGCCCACGCTCGTACGCCACGCAGGCCAGGTGCGGGTCCCGCTTCTCGCAGTACTTCCCCACCACACGGCTGTCGTAGTAAGGGTTCTCGCGCAGAAACCGCTCCGGGTTGTTGTTGCTGTCGATGTAGATCTTCGCCAGGGCATTGTGGGTGGCCGGCTCCTCGCAACCCTCGTGGATTCGGGCTTCCAGCCATGGCAGGAGAAGTTTTAACCTAAAAAGGTTGAGCGGGTGGGTTGGTTGGCTGGCTGTGGACTGCTGAAGGTCCTGCCTGAACACAACCGAATCCTTCCATGATGCCCATGGGCCACTGCCTTCCAGAAGGCCAGAACTCCAATACTAGAGAAGATAGTCAAGGATACGGGAATCGGGAGCTATCTTCTACCTCAACACCACCATGAGACTCAGTTTCCCTTGTAAAGAACACAGGGGCACTAGGTCAGTAAATGCCAAGCCAACAAGGCAAGGAAAACACACGCTGGAGGCTAAAACCAATGGATAATCCCAACCAGACAAAACCCAATGAATCAAGGGACACAGCCACCCTGGACTTCATTCAACGGGTCTACTTCAGTTGGGACTCATCATGACATTTAGGCTCAGTACATTTCAAGACCAGAGCAACCTCGCTGACTGTTCTGAACACCCTACTCTGACTCTCACCACAATCACGAACTCTGTAGGTTAAGTCAAGCCCCTCCGCTCGCAACCTCAGCTTTTCTTCTTCTCTTTCCCTTGAAATAGGAACACACTACAGGTTCTACACGGCTGTGGAGCATTCCTGCCATCCACAAACAGAATACACCAAGACTGCCCCTTCGGACATGATCCCCATTACGCCTTTCTTAGCTAGCAATGGAGAGCAACCATGAGAGCCGGGTTCCACAAGTCACACGGAAGTTACCTGTTTCTCTTTTCTACCTCAGCAACCAACTCGTCGGTGGAGAACTGCCCTCTCACAACCAGGATCAGGTTCTTGATGACATCTTCAGAGCAGTCGACATCCAGCAATCCCCCGATCACCACAGGTAGACGGCTTGGGTTCACCTAGGGGAATAAGGGGAATACAGCAATGGAGGGCCACTGACCTTCATGAGCAAGTGCCGTCTGTACAGGAAATAATCTTCCGCTTAACACACGCCGACAGCAGGCGGCACCGCTGGTAGCAGTTAAGCAGGGGCCCACGACCCTGTTATAACAAAGCCATCTCACAAAAGTGAGGCCGAGCCAATAGTGATGGCTCTGTTTGACAAGCTGGGGCAGGCGGAAAGAGCAAGGACCAGCCAACAATTTATTCATTTGAGGTGTTGAGCAAGAGTGAATGTACGCCTATTGTGGGTCAGCTCAAAAGAAGCCAAGTGTTGAAGCCACTCTTTGGCAGGGACAAACCTCATTGGGTGTTGTTAAGGAGTCCACTGGGCCCTCTTGCCCTGCAAAAGGCCCTCATGCTAAAGGGCAAATATGTATTCAGATGGGTCGGTGGCAATTATCAAAAACTTCCCTCTCGCTCATGTCAGACAGACAACATGAGAATTTTAAAGGCAGCTTTATAAATGACCTTTGTGGACGATTCAAACCTTGCCAAACACAGCAGTTTAACACATTTCTCTATCCAATCCTTGAAAAAAGCACCAGCCATAATCAAGGCTGCCAGCCCCCTCCTCCTTACCTTCTGCACATAGATCTCAATGTATTTCTGGAGGTTGTTCCTATACAGGTAGAGCACCAGGTCATGGACAAAGTCAAAGCGGTCACACACGATAATCAGGGGAAGCTGATCGGTCAGTTTTGCCTCCTGTTTTAAAAAAAAAAAGCAGGGAGAGGGACATGACGTGGCCCTGCTTTCGAAGCAAGAGCTCAACTGTGCAGCTTTAGAGCTCAACTGGCAGCTAAAGCAGGTTTGTATCCTGGGAACAGATGTTTTTCAATTCAAATTCTACCTAGACAGTATATTGAAAGGCTTTAGCTTTGCTTACAACCATCCCTCTTCTTTTTAAGGTCTGATCTTGCTCAAGCTGCTGTTTTTTTTCTTTTCTTTTTAAAAAACTGTTAAAGAGTCCAATCACGGTTTCTTGGCACATCCACATTTACAAAGATGGTTTTACAAAAAGCACAAGACAACAGGGGATTACAAGCCTAGCCTAGGCTTCTAGCCTCTGTCAGCTGCCGAAGTTATGTGGTGCGCCGGACCAGCTCTGGGATTACAACAGCTGAAGGAGTGGAAGACTACTAGCATCACTTCAGGGTAGCGTGCTTGTGGTACCCCGGCCTTCTCACCTTGCTCCTCCCAACCACACCCGCCTGGCCACCTGCTGCAAAAATATTAATTTGCAGCACAATATTAAAAGCTCTTCCTTGCTTTTATCCACTTTTTGGGCCATCACAACACGTGAATACAAGGGCTGACTTAAACTCATGGGCTCAAATACAAGCCATTTCAATCTGAATTTAAGAGCCTCGTCCTGTTTCTTAAAACAGGCTCTGCTTACAGACCAAAAGTGAAAATTGGGAGGAATGAAATCTCTCCGGTTTTAAAGAAGAGACTGACTCGGACAAACGCTTCCTCTTGGTCCCCCTTCCCCACGCAATAATCCTCTACAGGCAGCCGCTTGAGCTAAAGCCCAGCTGAGGTGGCCTGCAGATGGCAAACTGAAACGCATCCCCAATATTATATGAGCCGACTGAATCCAATGGCAAGTTCCATAGGGAGGCAAAGGAGCCCAGTTGTGAAACGGAAAATCATACGTAACTCCTGCAGATCAATTCACTCCGATACAGATGGACGCAAGGACGAGCGTGGTTTTGTCTTTGTGAGAAAGTGATCTGGACATCTTGAGCTAATGTGACGCCAACATTAGCACCCCGCCTGCCCTCCGCCCCCCGAAAAAGGAGCATGTTCCAAGAGGAAAATGCTTATCACCCACAAGCATCGTTTTCAAGACTGCAAATCCCAGGATATAACCCTATACACAAAGTAGACACGGAAGGAGTCAACAGATCGGGGAGTCCGAGGCTGAAAGGTTTACCTGGTACATGTCCTGAGCGTTCCACAGACACAAGGAACAGCACAAAAGACAACAGACTGATCAGGGAAAGGTCGACAGACAGACAGACAGACATATTCATAGCCGATTCTGTAAAACAGCTCTTGGGTGGACCGAGAAGGCCCCCAAATCTCTCCCTACCCAACCCGACCGTCTCTCGAACGGCAGCAAGACCCATTCCTTAGAAACAGTTTCTGGAAGAATACAGACACACGGAACAGATAGGATTTCCAGAGTGGTAACTTTGTCAGTTTAGCCAACAGAGTCTTTGGGCTCCTGCAAGATTCAAATCCATTTCTTTGGGCAGAAGCAAGTCCTGGACTAATGACCAAAACGCCGGTTCATCCAACTGAAGGTCCAGAGTGCAGTCTGAAGATCAGGCAACCAACACAACATGAATGTGCAATTAGAAAGGAAGCTCTGGAGAGCCGGCCTCCAGTCTGATGACCAAAATGCTTCTGCCCTTTCACATTTATATTCTTAGAGTAAAGACTGACAGCTCCTGTGAGTTTCAAACAGCCTTCATTGCCAACAGATTAGAAATGAGATTTGGGATGCGCGTGTTTCTCTCAACCTTACCTTGAGGAAGTTCTTCACCCGCTCCGGGTCATAGCAGTTACTTTCTCTGCAAATCCTCTCCACCTCTTTAATCTGGCCTGTTTTACAGGCCGCCTGGATATATTTGAAGTGCACGTCGGGGTCCTGGCTGAAGTTGACAATGGAGCCCAGGAAATAGAAGAGACCTGAAGAGGAAACAGGAAGTGGGAAGGGCAATACTTTTAAGAATCCAAGTCGGAAAATAGGCAAAGGTGGGACAAAGAGCTGAGTTTCCACAGGGTCCAGATGCTTGACTTTAAACATTTTCAAGAATCAGTTCTAACAAAGTTCCAGTCATGGCGCAACAGATCCGGGGAAGAGTTGCAAGCACTCAAACACACACCTTTACTCTCACCGCTTGCTGTACTCTCTTAGGCCTAGAAGGCAAGACTAGAGGATGATGTAACACCAACTACCAACTTCATTTCTAAGGATATTCCCCTACCCCTGACATAGGAACTCACTGGGGCAAGAGACAGGGCAAACTGCCTGCACTCTGCAGCACAGATTCACACTTTCTCAGCGACAAGCATAATTCAGGGAAATGAACGGACTGGCCGAGTTAAAGCCATGACTGCAACCCCTGAGAGGCTCCACACACTCCCCACCCTCTGGCATGCCGCTGGGCCTGACCTTCAAAACTCTTGAACGATTCAAAAAGTTCAATGAGTGACTGGGTCGAAAGCTGCTCGTGGTACTTGGAAGCCACCTGGACACAGATCTGCAGGTTCTGGCGGATGTTCGCAGAAAGCATGGCGCGCAGACATTCCAGAGAGTCTTCAACGGAGAGAGAACCAAAATAGTTCACCAGCCACTACAAGGGAAACAAAGAATTAAAACAGGCGGTGGCTCAGATTTTCAAGTTTCACAACATATCAAAAGAGAGAGAGAGAGAAAGAGAGAGAACTTTCAAAGCAAGACCCTGGAACAGGACAAGCTGCCCTTCTCCAGACGTGTATGCCAGAAAAATAGTGGTTTCCCTGAACCGAGCAAGGGGCACTGTACCTCAGGGTTGAGAAGGTGGGTGTGGACGACGGCTCGCTTGATATCATATAAATCAGTGAAGTGTTCCAGGGCTCTTTGGAGGAGGCCGGCCTTCTCACACAGCTGGGCAATGTGGGCTCGGTCATAGTGGGTAAACATTTGGTTCCCCAAGATGGCATCGGCAACCTAAAAGGAAAGCATTCAGCTATCAAACACACAGTTCCTTTTGGCATTCAGAATTTTACCACCACCTATTCAAAGGCCATAGGAGGAAAAAAAAAAGATTCTTCAATATCTATCACATGCTCACATGGGACACTCCAACTTTCTTCTCATCATCTGTTCTGATTTTTTGTTTCTTTGTAAGGCTTCCCAATCCTGGCTTTTAGAAAGCAGCAAACTATATTTTTTTTAACATTTCAAGAGATTTTGGTGTGGGGGTGGTCTTAACTGCCCAATCCATTCATTTCTGATTTTGATAGTGTTTTGCTTGAAGAAGAGTCAAGGTGCTGAATTTAATGGTGGTTTTTTTTCCATGGTTAAAAATGACAGGACAGCCAGAATGGCAGGATACATTTAAAAAAAAAAAACTCAGACCAAAGTTTTAAGACATTCCCAAGGGAATTATGGATTTCTAAGGCCACTGAAGGGATGAGACGCTAATCAAACTCTCCCTTGTTCTGTTTGACACACTGGCTGGGGCTGATGAGAGTTGCAGTTCAGCTCATCTTTAGGAGACGAATACAATGGACATTAAATATCCATTTTGACCTATTCCTGCAAAATATAGAGGGTACAAGACCTACCTGAGGAGCATGCATGAGGTTCATTTCGAGCAAGCGGGTCTGCAAAGGTCCCTCGGAGGGGCGGTTGTTTTTCAGAGCGTCCAACAGAAAAGCAGTGCACTGCTGGATCAGGTTGTATTCCATGAACACATCCACAATCTGAAAGAGAGGGGGAAACGCCATTGCTTTCGACACCTTTCCGCTTAAAAGTGTCCCTAAGCAGGAGGAGAAAGGCTGTGCCCACTTCATAGCCAGTGTCCCTCGTTATACAAGACCAATCCCAAAACTAAACCAAGTCTTCCAATGCTAAGGTTCTCGACGGGCTTCTTTCCCCTACTTCCCCATCGTAGGAACCAATGCCTGCCGAGCCTGCTCCCGCCGACCACCGCAACTTAGGGAGCTCAAGCGGCGACACAACGACCCGGGTCCAACATATGGAGATGTCCCTGTTCCCACAAAGAATTTTTACTTTTTAAACTCCCCTCTCTGAGTAAAAATGCAACCTCTCACATACCGTTAAACACGTTTGTAAGGCAGCCTGTAAGGAATCCAGTCTTTTGGACGGCGCCAGGTATTCAAGGTTTCCTCACCTGGGTGATATCTGCCAGAGGTTCCTCATCCTGGACCAGCATTTGGGCAAACTGTTGTCCTTGGTCCGGGCTGATCCGCATGACGTTCCTCAGCAGGAAGATCCAGTCGGGGGTGTAGCCCACCTAGAGGAGTGGGAGCGCAGGCAGGTAAACACACACACAAGAAAGACGGGCCATGAGCTTTCCAAACCCTTTGACAGGAAGCGGTCTCTAGAGGGCCCCCAAGAATGCCCAGCCGGTTCTCAGCCCTTCCTGCACTGAAGTGGGGGCTTCTCCAAGTTGGTGAACTACTATTCCCATTATCCCTGGTCACAGGCCAGGTGGGCTATGTCAGACAAGAAGTCCCGTCTTCCTCCTGGACCAGTATTTGGACAAACGGCTGTCCGTGAACGAAATCTGGAAGGTTCGTCCAGCCCTGTGCTATTCCACAGGAGCTGGCCCCACGGCGCCCCATCTGGTCCTAAAGCCCACCAACCACTCTGCTGGCGCTGCTGGTTCCCTCCCTACTGCTTGACCTCCACATTTCCTTCTATTACCTCACCCATTCTACAGCCCAGAACATACACCAAAAGGTCTGCAGGAGCAAAGGTTCCCATCTCAACCCTGGGTTAAGGAGAAAACATTTTCGTCTGCCTGCACTGCCTTGCCACAGGGAAGCTATGGGGGCCCGCACTGGCCTGCCCTTTGGAAGAGCCAGGACCTAGACTTCCTATGCTCAGGTTTGCTCTCTAGACAACACAGATTTACACTGGATGCGTGAGGATGCAACCAAGCCCTGTACATTGTCGTTCGGCACGAGGACGAACCAGTTCTCTCAATGAGTGATGTTTCAGATCAACAACGCACCTTCTTTGCATAAAGCACGATCTTCTGAACTTGTCCTGTTTCAGCAAAACACTGGATGACTTTGTTGGGAACGTTTGCCCGGAGATAGACGCTCAGCGCTAGTGTGGGATCCACAGATTTCACCAAGTCCCCCAGTTCTTCAGAGCATTCCAGCTATTTTAGAACAAGTGTTTAAACAAAATAATTAATCAAAACAACCCCAAACCAAAATAACTGGAGAAAGATTTATTGATACCCAAGGACTGAATATGCGGGAATTATGAAATCAAGGAACCTAAATAACACAGGTCTCTCTCTTTTAAGAAAAGCATTACAAGTTCCCAGCCCTCATGGTTGCAGAGATGCTTGGAAACATGTAGGCAATGCCCAGTGAAATTTCAGGAAGGCTCTTCCAAACACTGATTCTCATGGTTCACAGGGCGGCCTTTGCTGCCAGAAATATATTCCCACTCTTCTCCAAGACCAAGAGAGGCCAAAGACACCCATTTGCAGAATTTCTCCCCACAGAAATCTGTTGGATGTTTAATTTACAAAGTGCCTATGAAGCTAAAGAACCCTTGGATATTTCTCAAACGCACGGTGAAGCCCAGTTTATATTGGAAGCAGGAAAAACTGGACTTTGAGGAGTGACCATTGTAACAAAACACCGGGAGATCCTGAGAAGAGGGAAGTAATTCCAACTCCTGTATCCTGCATTTTACCTGGGTATGTCAAAACTGACAACCGATCCGCTTGGTATCCCAACCTACTGACTACAAAATGTTGCCATCGGCAAAGCAGAACCTTTAGCATTGGCCATGATACAAAATCAAGATGAGTTCAAATAATTATATAGCTGCATTAATCCACCTGTTTGCTAATACATACTACCGCTGATCTGTTCTCGATTCACAGAGAGGGAGGGATTCAAATCTGGCAAGAAAGGATTTGTGACTGAGTCACACCCCTCAGGGAAGCAAAGGCTCACCGCCTAGCCCACCCCACAAGCACGGTGTACCTTGTCTTCCTTTAACCATTTCTCCAGGAGCTGCTTACGTCCTTGCTGGAGCACCGGCCGGCAGAGTTCTAAAGATTCGTACTTGTTCAACTGGCCTTGATCTAGCAGGATCCCAAAATACTGGAGCAGGGGAGAGGTCTGACCCGGCTGGGCTGGGACGCTCTGGAACCGACGGATGGTGTCTGGGGTACGCAATATTCCCTTGAAACAGAAAAGGCAGATAAGACACTTCCCCCTGTATTTTACCACTTGCATGCACCACCAAGATGCAACCTGGCTCTTCATGGATAAGGGCACTGTTCTAAGAACCCTGCTGCAGCTGGCACGAAATGGTGAAAAAGGAAAATATTGTGCCGTGAAGCCTACTGAAAATTAAAACTACCAGATACACAGAAACAGGGAGCTACTACAGATCGTTTAAGATTTGTATTTTGTTAGCAGCCAAGAACAGGACACCCAATTTTGTACCTAACAGACCAGCGTTTTACAGAATGTATTCTATAATGGATTTCCCCACCATTTTGCCAATTTGCTGGTTTACTGTTAATTTATATAGCTGGGTCAGTGCGTGGCATGCTTGATGCCACATAAATGGGAACAGGCTGCTGGCCCAAGGAGCTTCCAATCCAAACCGTAACCCTGAGGAGAACAGGGGAAGCTGCAGGCGTTGGAAACAGGGACCACGAGGGAAAGAATCACAGGGCCATCTCCAGGACGCATCACGAGACTTCCCTTATGGGCTAAACTGTAACAGGACAAGCGGATTGCAACAGTGGCACCAAAGCCATTCCCCATACCTTGGGGGCATTTGCTGCCACCTTGGCCGCCTCTGAATAGCTCCCCTGGGCAAAAAGGGCATTGAATTTTCGCGCAAACAGCTCTTCCGCTCCGGCCAGGTTGTTGCGAACAGCCATCCGCAAGGCGAGGTCGGGGTTCTGTAGCACGTTGGTGATGTAAGGAATGATGTTCTCTTCCTCGACACACACCGACAGAACCTGGATTGGGGGAACAAGAGAAGGTCAGTTTCCACTGGCAGGTGACCCTTCTGGAATCATGAGACGTCTCCACTGGGACTCCAGAAAGCAAATCTTCCGAATGGTTCTTTCATGCATGGAGAATCAGGTCTGCCATCAAGTAGAGTACCTAACACTTGGCCCCGGAGGCCGATTCAGGAAAGGAACACAAATTATGGGTTCCTTTGTTGTGATTATATTTTTATCACTAGGGGAAAGGCAAGGTGCTCTGGGGAATTCCCGCCCCCCCCCCCTTTCCTGGTATCATGTGCCACTTTTTAGTATTATGCACCCTGACTTGCAAAAGTGCATGGGATGCCGTTTGCTCACCTGGGCCAGGCAGCAAAAGGTTCTGGGAGCACCTTGAAATTATCATATTAAGGGGAGAGCAGCAGCAGCAGCTAGACTCCCGTGCAAAGACAGCCTAGTGAGTCCAATGGCCATGCCTACACAAGCATCTTGCATGGAGAAAACAACCAGCACAGGGAGGCTCCCAGTATCTTTCCTTCAGGCAAGCAGAAAGCTAGCATAAGGAGGGGAAACATCCCTCTTCCTGATGTTTATGTGCTTCGTGTACAGGCATTCAAAGCAGCATCCTCCCCTGCTTGTAATCTGAAGTGGTGCAGTCCAGGTTGGAACCACTTGATTCTGTACAACGTGCAGTTCATTTTTCACTGGCCAAGAGCTGCTTCTGCTGGGGGAATAATCATGCACCACTGGCCTTCAGGCTTGAGACCGAGAAAGGAAGAGTGAGGATTACTGGGAAACAACGATGAATCATCCAGTCTGATTGGAAGCACACAGTGTCCTGAACGGGGACACCAGAGCAGCGCATGCAGCTGCTCTGCTTCACCATGGGGGTAGTCACTGCACCAGATGGACACCCTACCGTTCCAGGTCAGAAATACATACGAGTCCTACATGGCCTACTCTATAGGGGCCATCACACACCACAGTAGCATGTGCTCAGCAAGCTGAAGGCCCCGGGGTTCAACAGGACGACACCTTTAATTCCCAAGATCAGGTAGGGGGAGCTATTAGCCAGACAGTTACAGGAGCCAGAGAGACAATCATCTGATCTGGTAAAAAGCCATGTCCTACACAGCTCCAGCTTTGATACTCAGAGGGAATCACAAATCCGTTGGTCTTGCTTCCCAGACGACGCAACCAGCTGCCAGCCACAGCAGCTTAGCAGCAGATTAACACAATCCAAAGGGAGGGATGCTAGCCCTGTGAGACAGGTCTGCTTTAATCTGCCAGGAATTCCAGAACTGATGGCAAAACAATCTGAGGAAAGACTGCTTTTGCACTCCCCACCCTGGACGGCTTAACATGCCATTGGCTGCCCCCTACACTCGTGTCACTGTATCTAGGACTTCGCCACCCACGTCCAGCTGAACACTGAATGCACACACTTAAGTGCAGTTTCTCTTTCCAAGCCTCAATTGGAGGCCATGCTAAAACTGCCACACCCCTGTGGTTTGTCATAGCAACCTTCCTTCCCAATCATAAGGACTGGTTCACATCTTTCGTTTAGTAACTAGCAAAAAAACCCAAAAGTACTGCAGAGCCTCGGGGGGGGGGGGGGGGAGAGAAGGAAGCTGAAGACACCCAATGAGGCTGGGCAGAGAGAAGTTTTCTAAAGGAAGGCACTAGTTCCTCCTTTTTTTAGACTAAAACAAACAGGGAGCAAAGCCAACTTCCTGTTGAACCAGCCAGCAAAGCGCTCTATGCTTGTTCAGCACTGTCCTTGAGCTAGATAACTTCTGTAGACTGACCGCCTTCGACCCATTTAAAATGAACATGTCAAACAATAAAAAAAAGAGAGAAAAGAAAAAAAAGCACTACAAAGAAAAAAACTACAACTCCCATGACTTCTGACCACGAGCTATGCTATGTAAGGCTGATAGGAGCTGTGATCGAGCAATATCTGGAGGGCCATACCTTCTCCTCCCCCCTGCCCCAAACTCTGCCTTAGGTCACCACCCCAGCGCTAATGCCGCACTGACTGGGAAGCCTCCAAGTCTTGGCCGAAAAGCGGCATTCCAGGCTTGACAACTGAGCGATGAATTCAAAGCAAAGATGAGCAGTGACTGGAAAGCACATCCAAGGTCAACGGCATTAAACATGGCCAAAAAAAAAAAAGGCTCCTAGAGCACACCACACATACTCTCCGCTTCCACCTCCTACTGATCAAACGCTGCGCCTCTATTCCGCTGCCCGGAAAGGGCAGCCAGCTGAGCTCAGAACGCTAAGTCACACTCAAAATAATATGCATCTCAAGAGACTCAGAACATTCAAGAGGAAGGGAGTGTGTGAAGGTTTTGGAAAAAAAAAATGCAAACAGTGATCAAAATATCTCTTCTGCCAGGCTTGGGGAAACCAGAATTGGAACATCCCGAGCGCTCTCCCGGAGATTAAGATCTCGTTACCTGTCCTTTCCGGTTGACTCCAATGATTCCAGCTGTGGCTTCATGAGGGGCAGTGACGAAGATGGTCTCCCCGCTGATTCTATTCATGTAGATACAGGTGCCTGTTTCCAGGTCATACAGATGGATGTAACCGTATTTCGTGATCAAGAAGACGACGTCATGCTTTTCACTGATCTGCCAGGGAAAGAAGAGAAGCAGAGGTGAGGTGAAATCCCACTCAGCCACCTGAGTACTTGAAACTTCTGCTTTTAAATAATAATAATCATCCTGGAACTGCAGAGCCATGGAAAGGAACCCATGGATCATCAATTCCAGCCCCTGTCAAGGAGGAATAGAGGGGAATCAAACTCCCGATCTCTGGCTCCGCAGTCAGATACCTAAACCACTGAGCGATCCAGCAGTCCTAAATGAAAAGTGAATACTGAACACCTGTCTTTATAACGCCCCATTCAGTCTCCCGTTTATCTAGGGCACATGGGCAGCTCTTGTTGATCAGAAACAGTTTTTGTCTGTGTGCTTTGATGCCAAAGTAGCCGATTTGATTTCTGGCCTGTTGTGACCAAACCTCCCGTTTGTTAAGGCAACTACAGGCCACAGACAGAAACTATGTCTCATTCTTGACTTAAGCAACTTGGGTTTCTTTAAACCAGAAGTGGGGGAAAATGTTGCACTTGCCCCCACCGCAACCTGCCAGGCGATTTCTGTGCCCTACCCAGATTCTTCTTTTCTATCCAAAAAAAGGTTAACTGCAGCTGCTAGGAGCCTCCAGGGGTCATGCTTCGCGTTCAAATATGTTGGAGGGCCTCCCTGCCCCTTATAAAGCTCCAAATTAGCCACTTTCAAAACTTGAAGTGAACTCCCAGGTTTTCAGTGGGTTCGTCGGGTCAACCACACAGCTCCTGAAAAGAACTGGGGTCAGAAAACTGCCCCTGCGGAGCAGACAAAATTGTCCACATCTGGTTTAAACAATGGCTTATTATTACATCAAAGTCAAAATTAGGTTTCCTCCCTTCTTTGTCTTCCCCAGTTTAGAAATAAACTATGGTTTGTTCAATCATGTGTGGGACAATTGAAAGAAAAATAAACCAGAGCAAATGTAAACCATGGCTTGGTGTGATATGTAAATGCAGCCATTGAATCTGAATGACAAGGAATTTCATAGCACCTTAGTGATTAAGCACATTACTTGTTAATCTTTCAAAGTATCATATCTCTTTGTTACTTTTGCTGCATTAGACTGACACAGCTACCTTTTTAGAAAACTTTCACAGTTGAGTTTGAACTGCTGAAGCAGCCAACAGCTTCCCTAAGTAACAAGCTGCCTTCCGAGTGCTGTTATAAAAGCCAAAAATACCTGAACTTTTGTTCTATAAAAGGGAAGGCTAAGCAGCAATTAAAGGCAGCTTACAATGTTAAATCCAAGGCTTGGAAGCAGGCTGCGTTAAGCTTTGTCATTCTGCAGAATTCTGAAATGACTGATTGAAACCCTCTTGAATCCAAACCACTCCCCACACCCAACACATACACACACAGAGAGATAACCAAGAGTACAACCCAAGGACCATTTGTCAAACATACACCCTACCTGCATTGCTACTGGGAAATCGTTCTGTGCTTCAGGCGGGAAGAAAACATCCACAGCTTTCTTGGGAAAGGGCTGATTGCCAGTAGGGGGTGTGCCAACTTCAATGATATGCAACTGTATGAAGGAAGAGATCAGATGGGCTTAAACCTTGAGCTTCCTTGAGAAGGAACACACACAAACACACACAAGTTCATTCAAGCTAAATTACAAACACAGCAGGCAAGCTGGGTATTAAGGGCTTTGGGTGCAGCTGCATAGGCTCCACTGCTTGATACTCCAGTACTTTTTAAAAGGCTACATTAAAACTCTGCCTAGATTGCCCTGTTCATCACAACGAGTATACACAAGAAAAGGGGGTCTTGTAATTAGGCTATCGCGGCACAATCTACACCGGACATCCAACATCCACTTCATGTCCCCCACAATGGTTCTCTCCAGCCCTACCCAATCAGGCGTCCTAGGCACATACGTATCTCTGCACCTATGCTATGCTACATCTTTTCCTCCAGAGCCTGGGAGGCAGTAGAAAAGTTTTTGGTGCATGCAGTATGCATCAAAAGCTTGAAGAGAGAAGCAGCAACAGGAGATGCCGCCTCCAATGGCAAAGGAAATGAGAAGCAGACGATGACTTGCAGTCAGTCTTTGTTTTCCAAAAGAGAGATCAGTAATTCTTCTTTATCCCACAAAGCGCTGATAGGGGTTATCTACTGCCTGCAATATCTAGCAGAGACCCACTCAACCTGCAAATCACCGTTCTGAGATTGGGTCCAGATTGCACAGCTACAACATCTGGCCAAATCTACCGCGCTCTTGGAACCAGCCCGCCTGAGGGAGAAGTCAAAAGCTGAAAGCTAATAAAAGCATTGGCTGGCTGAGGATTTTCCATCCCTCGCCCCCCCCCCCTGTACCAGTGCACAGCTACACTGGGGCTGGTTGTGCGGTTGTTTTCTCACAGCACCACAAGTTTACCAGTGAATCTGTACAGCAGAAAGCCCCAGGTTAAACCGCTTCTCCCTCCAGCTAGGCCAGAACAGCTGATGCAAACCCACAGGCTTACCTTGCCTCCAGCTTGTCCTCTCACTGCAAAGCAGAACAGAGTGGATTCTTCAGCATTGCCTTCCATCTTGAACTGGGCAAAGCTCGCTGCATGGCCCTCGATAGGCTGGGACACCTTCCTGTCTACCGAATAAAGCTGCATGGCTCCTACTACACGGTTTTGCTTCACGAAAAAGAAAATGGCGAGATGAGCGCGCAGGCAAGTCTCTAACTCAGCAACCGTTTTATGATAAACCACAACCTTAATTCACATAAACCACAAACTGGGTATTTATGCAAGCCTCAGCAAGGCCTTTAAATAGGCCATTTTCATGTGTACATTGGCAGAGGGTTGCAGTCCGGTGAAAATGCCTGCCGGTAGAACTTTCTACCTCAGTGCATGGCTCTGCGCTGTAAGATCCTTCCAAAACTCAACCCTAGGAAGCTGCTGGACTAACTCCTGCCATTCCTCACCAGTCACTCTGTTGCCTAAGGCTGATGGGAATTGCAGTTCAACATTCTAAAGAGGGCTTCCCTTTGCCTGATCTGACACAATGCTAAAACTATGTTCCTCAATCCCTGGCACTTCATGTCCCAGCAAATCACTCCCCCCCCCCAAAAAAAGGACATTTAGGTGTTTACAATTATTCTCTTATTAGACTTATCGATTACACTTCGTTTGGGGGCAGGGAAAACCAGGGATAAGGAGGAACAATGAGTGCCAAAAATGGCCACCAGCATGCCAGAACAAGACAGGTAGATCATCCACGGCAGGCAAGGTCGGGAAGAGATGGCATGTCCCACTCACAAGAGGAGATGGAGATTGAGGGGGAGTGAATTCTTACACTGCCAGGATCACCCCAAATCCCTCCTAGACGGCTTGGGTCCCCCCACAAGTGGCACAAGGACCGCTGGTTCATAAACACCTGCTCTAGCACGTCAGGGCCTGTGACTACTCTAGGTTTGATGAAACAGGGGCAGAAGCAACCGACTCTCATTTCCGAGTAGAAATGAGCAAGAAATTAAAGATCTGGACCATACCATTGATCACAGAGACCCATTCTGTTCAGACCAGAGGTGCGCAGGTTTGTCATTTCAGATTTCAGCTCCCAGGCTGTGCTGCCTGAAGAACTCTGGGAGTTGTAGTCCAAAAACACAGTTCTGCATACCACTCGTTCAGACACTGCTTTGATACATTCATGAGCGGATGCCAAAACGTTACCTGTGCTGAGATACCAGTCAAAAGCAGCCACTTCTGCTTGGCATCTGTACGGTAGTTGATGATCTGGCAGCCCGCAAGACTCGAATGGCGGTCAAACATTTTGACTGGCTGAGACTCTCCTTCCATGCTCCAGTGGTAGACGGCGTTGTCCGTCACGAGGGCAACCGTGTTTAGGGAGATCCACTTCCAAAAGGTGACATCATCCGTCATGGTGTGAGCCTTCATTTTGCTCTTCATTTCAATGTTAAAGATCTGAAGGGTTTTTCCGGCTAGACACAATTACAGGTCAATTAGCCAAAGTCACTGATAAAAGTCCACCAACTGGAAGGGCTATGATGAGCAGTTTAAGGGTCTACACATACCACCTGACCCCAGAGAACATTCTCATGCATAGTACTAGAAAGACTTCTGATGGCCAACGGGCCTTTAAAAAAAAAAAGATACCAACATTCTTCAAGCAACTTCTACTACTCTATACAAGTGTAAAAGAACCAATTACAAGGGACATCGGACATAAATTTCATCTGGGACGAAGCTGCAAGGCTGAACATTCATGCTAGGTTACTCATCTTCAAGCTGAGCAGCCGATTTTTACCTCCTGCTCCAGAAGATAGAGTACATCAAGGCATACAACAGCAATGCTATGCACAAGTCTAGGTATGTACCCATTGCCGGTAACGGGGGGGGCGGGAGACACACAATATAGTTTGTGAGAATAAGAAACGGTGGTCACAGGGTGGACACTCTGTTGGGTCGGTCAGTAGCCTGGTTTAGAGATAACCAAAACCTGTAAAAAGGTTTCTGCTACTGCACATCACAGACTAAATGTGCATTATACAGGGGGCGGCGGAGGGTGATGGGAGAACACAATGGCAACCAGGCAGGCTGGGGGTGCAGAGATAAGAAAACAATAGGAGTGCTTTGGGTCACAGAAGGAAAAAGGAGTGAATATTCACGTATCAAACTTGATTGTGCTGCTACTGCTGGCATCCTTACCACAAAGAAATCAGAAGGGTGCACCTGATTTAATAGGACCTAACCTGGGGAGATCTGAGTTCAAATTCCTGTTTGGCCATTAAGCTTATTGGAATGGCTTTTGGCACTATACCAGTGTTCTGCTTAAGAAGGTCACGGCGAGAGAAATATGGGAGCAGTCCCAAACGTACCGCCTTGATCTCCTTTGAAGAAAAACGAGACACAGATAGTTTCAAGCGCTAACTAGCAGCCCACACGATGGGACCACTTCTTTATGTGTGGTTCTCCAGATGGTTTTGGAAAAATGTGTAAAATTGAGAATACTGCCCAAGCCTTTACAAGCTTCAGGATGAAAAAGCAAAGCAGGTATGTTTGCTACTCAAAGCTGGCAAGGAGAGGCCCCAAAGGTTGTTTTAAAGAAGGAAATAGACGCAATAACTGGCCACTGACTTCTGATACTTAGTTGTGACAAGAAGCAGACCCTACAGCTCGATCCTGACTCCTCAGCAACTACTCCACACCTTCTCAAAGCAACCCACCTGCCACTGGGAACTAGAACACCATTGATGAAAAGAGGGGTTAGGTGTCAGGAGCAAACACACCAGGGGGAAAAAAAGCATTTAGCTAATCAGCTAAGGAAGGCCAAGCTTCACGTAGCCTCCAAGGATACACTCAGCCCAACAGGTTGACAAAAACTCCACCCAAAGAAGAACACAAAGCACAGAAACTATGCAGACTTTCAAAGCCATTAAAGAAGAGTTTCAGGGTCAAAGGCCAAGCTACCATCGTCCCACCTTAGGGTCAGGAAGCGCTTCTACTCTGACAGGTAGCCGGTTAGACCTGCTCTCAAAATGGGAGGGAGGGAGGGGGGCAAATAAGGATAGGTGAGGGAGGGGAAACTACAACTACTTCAGTTGCTGTTCCTTTCACTACACCATCTTGGATTTCTGGGCAACAAGAATCCAAGAAACATTCTCTATTTGAAAACCAGGTGTTGGCTTCATTTCTGTCCCATACAATTTACAGAGCACATTAAAAAAAAAAAGTACAACCATATATGAAATTGTAAGAGTCTCTGTCCTGTTTATAAAAAGTTTGAAGCACATCCAAGTAGTCCCTACTTGCAGGCCCTGGGGTCCATGAAATTCATAATTACTTCTTTGCCTTTTTTTATTTTTCAAAGGGGAACTTTTGAGAACAAGGCACTGTGGCAGGGACAGAATGTAGGTCCTTGTCTCCTCCTCCACCTTAATTATTCAGCTACGTGCCCCATTAAGCCGTTAAGCTGGGTAAGCCTTTCACATTCTCTTTTCATAAAACAGGACAAACACAAATACAATCCGAAATGGAGGTAACTCACCATCTGCACACACAAGAAAGCATTAAAAAGTGTGACAAAAATAGTGGTACAATATTAAAGCCATCAAAAGGAAGAGCAAAAAGAGAGAGAGAGAGAGAGAGAGAGAGGAAGCTATTGTAACAAGAGCTTAGGTGGTTTTTGTTTACCAAAGAAGGAAACATGATAATATATTGGTTTTATGAAGGCACATGTGCAGCGCAATGAAAAAAACTGGTTTGAGCAATAGCCACTGAACAGGTAGCTTCCATCAGGGCTGAGCCCGTTTCAATTCTTTTCTATCTCAGCGTTCGGCATTTACCAGACAAGTAGGCTCCACCATAAAGTTAATACATGAACCTTTTTAGACCAATTCACTACCTCAAGGGTGAGAGAAGCTAGACCAAGATTTTCTGGTTAAATGTGAGGACAATATATATATATAATAAATCAGTTTCTGACTCCCCTATGAAGCAAGAAAGAAGGCCCTGTCACCCTGATTTAAACTTCTAATATACAGAATACTTCGGTGGGGAAGCAAGTGTAGTTTTGTGAGCGAAAGAATCTCAAGGTCAGTTCTGGCACTCAAAAGGTTCCTCGGATAAATGTATGCTCAGAGTTTTCCTGTCCATCAGTTCTAACTATACATGTCTGCCACCCGAGCCTCTTATTTTTAAATGTTATAGTTGTAACAACAACAACAACAAAAACCCTAACTAGTCCCTGTAAGGTACACACTTCAGTACTGCTTTAATTCATTCATAGTCTAAATTTTAGAAGTCTTCCTGTTTTGTCTCCATTCATACATACCCCCAGGAGTGCACATAAGGTGCTTTTTAAAGGAGACATTTTGAAAAAGAAATAGGCCAAGAATATCTTACAAATCACAGCTGTGTTTTGGATGGGCGTACAGCAGGGATTACACTTGCTTGAGATGGGATATAACTTAAAACGCATTCAGCTCCATTCTCCTGCCTTCCACTTGTCATTCTTACAGGGCATCTGACAAAATATTTTATGAACGAAAGACTGCTCCAAGTTCTCAAGCAATGAGCAAATTACCTTTTAGGGCAATGACCTTGCTGGCAGGGTTCATGATCGCACTATCGGCCGAAATGGGCCGGCGAATGGGGTTGCTGGGATCGTTCATGTCGATGATGACCACCTGGGCCTGCTCTCCCACTTTCTCTCGTATGCAGATGAATTTATCAGACTCCATGGTGAGAGTGCTGAAGCCTATGTTGGCCGGATTAATCCCCAGGTTCTGGAGCTGGAAGACACAGAGAGAAATGGGGGGGGGGGGGGGAGAGAGAAGAGATCAATGTCATTCCACAGTTCATGTGCCTTTTGTAACAGCAACCGTTGACAAAACATCAGCTATCAATAAGGTTGGCAAAGATTTAATTTAGAATTAAAGCACTTTCATTTGGCTACTCAAGAAATTCAGAAAGAACTACCTTTTCCATTTCTTTCTCATTCTTACAGATACTTCAGATAACATGCAGAACCTGATGCACACATAAAGATGTCTAGAATAATGAACGGGGGTCAATACTCTGATCTAAGCCTGTTTTCCGCGAGGTCATTCAAACTACAGCTATGCAGATCTATGGTTTTGGACTCCCAGAGTGCCAAAATATAAAACCCAGCTGCTGCAATTGCAAGCACACAGATTATTTTTGAGAAATTGCACTGAACTCATAAGCCATGTATGAATCCAGCTGAAGACCACCCTTAAAGAGGCAGGCCATTGCTAAGTGCCTGAATCCCAGGCAATGGAAGTTGATCAAGGCCACAGATATTGAGAAGATTCTTTACAGAGAACGATACTAGCAGTTATCTTGCTAAAGTCTGATGCTGGCTGACAGATGACTGGTTTCTCCCACGTGGTTCTGGTGCTTGTGGCCATCAGTCAAGTCTAAGCACAGCTGCCAAGTACAACTTCTGTGTCCTGTTCAGAGGGTTTGGTCAACCAAGGCAAAATCCTGTTCGGTGTGGCATCATGGAAACAAAGGTGTTTCAATGAAAAAAAAATTAAATTTCCTCTGTAACAGCAGAACCAAATATAAAAGGTAAAATCAAACATTAGCTTTCCCAGAACAGTAACGGACAACACACACAGAAGGATCTTCTGAAACGTTTGCTTTAAAAAAATCTGCACAAGTCAATATGGAAATAGTTCCCTGAAGGTTAGAAGTTCGAACACCACTTTTCCAGGTTATACTTGTACAAACACAAATCCATGTATGCAATAATATTTGGTCCTTTTGATTGTGGCCCCTCCCAAAACTCAACAGAGAAGGGGCTAAGTTAACACTGACAGCGTTTCCTAAGGTAGGGGTGGCTTCTCAAGCAGAGCCATTTAACTAGCAATTACGAAGCAAACCACATTTTCCTGTTTCAACTTGATTCTACTTCTCCAGAGTTAACACAGATAATTTCAGGAAAGCTAACACAGCATGCACCCAGTTTCTGCCACCAGGCCTGCCAAGGCCAATGGGAATTCTAGCTCAGCTTCCCATGCCCATGATTTTAAGATGCCATGCTGAAGCCATATTGGTCCAGTATACAATGGAGTCGGATCTGAACTCCGACCAGCTGTGAAGATCTCAGGGTTGTTTTGAGGATTAAAAACCAAGATAGTACACTTTGAATCACATAAACGCTTCATGTATAATGACTAACGAGCAACATGTGTCCCTCCAGACCTGCACCCTTCCTCACAGCTGGCCATGACACCTGAAACTGATGACGGTTGCAGTGGATTAACATCTGGAGAATGACACTTAGTGCAGACCACGGTACGACAATGAAATTTTTGTCCACCATACTGCAAATTCAAGGGAGCAGGGGAAGACTGAAGGTGTGGCTTGCCAAGCAGAGAGATCGAGGATTTCTGCATCCATAGCTGCAGAGCCAGAGGTTGGGAGTTCGATTCCCCCACTGTGCCTCCTGTGTATCTTTGGGCAAGCTGCACCACCCCAGAGCACTCCCCAGAAAAAGGGAAGGGTAAACCACTTCTGAATACTCTTTGTCTAGAACACCCTGAAAACGGTTGCCATAAGCCAGAATTGACGATGGCATATGATGATGATGATTAACTCTGTTTTAGGCACAATGCTGCTTGAGTTCAGTACTTAAGTGTGTCAGGTAGGAAATTAGGCCCTGCAGCTGTTTTTGACCTCATCCCCTCAATTTCCAGCCCAAAAGGCCAATGGCTACAAGCTATAGTTCAATGACAGAGGCTGGAAGTTCAATTCCCTTCTAGACCTCCTTGACATGGGCTGGATGATCCATAAGATCTCTTCCAGCTCTGCAGTTCTCAGATTATTAAGTATTATTATTAAGTAAGTAAAGATTGGAAGGGCCATGGCTCCCCAACTTGCAGGCCTTGGAAGGAGGAGGGCAAGGTATGTATGTAAGAACGATGGCCATGCTTAACCCCCAAATAGGTCTTGTTTCCAGCCATGTTCTGCAGAAATTCTTCCTCTGCCAACTTACTCCTGACGACTGCATACACTTTCATTTCCACATCTGTGCAAAAGGGGAGTAACCTTCCAAGGAAGAATGATTCATGTCAAACTGAACAGATGCAAGGGCCAAGACGATTTTGTACGTTTTTTGCAAGAAGCAAGCAGGGTCTTTTTCCTTTCTAAGAAATGAAAAAGTTTTCTGTTCTGTCTTTAAGCCTTAAAGGACAGAAGCCTTCAAATCTGCTTCTGCGAAAGACAAGGAACACCAGAGGGCGTGAACCCATTGTGCGCCGTACTTCATTATCAACAGCATTTCATGTTCCAAACTGACAGCCTCCACCTTCCAAACTCCGTTGTGCCCTTCCTTTTAGCCTCTGATAAAGAAAGGGCGTGTCATGCAGTTTAACTTCCTTAACTGCTGAAAAATCATGCTGTGCAGCTACAATAGAAACATGCAAGACTGCACACCACCCAAAAGAATCTTCCAATGCCCTCCTGAAGTTAAATTATAAGCTCATATCTGGTAGTCTGCTTTACTGGTGGATCAGTTTTAAAGCCTCAGTTTCACCTGTCATTCCCTAAGTTTTCCACTGGCTAAGACAGAAAACAATACTGACCTACAGCTGTACAAACAAAAGACAACCCAGATAAGTTTTGCAATTTTTTTTTAACAAAGTACCACTGTTCTCATGTCATACTAGGGTAGGGTCTCAAGCATGTAAACCCTCTCCTGGGGGAACAATGGGGAGGGCAATGTACCTCATAGAACTCAAAGAGTCCTCATTCAGAAACATCCATCCATTTCTGTAAATGATGGAAGCCTTCTACTACAACACCAGGGAGATAACATAATGAAACAGAAAATGGTATAGTGGGTTCATGGGTTACTTTCCCCACAACAAGCTGAATGTGCCTAAGACTCAATGGGTTGGAACACCCTCATAGAAACAAGCTTTAGTCATGCACGGGGGGGGCGGGGGACATAAATGATTGTAGTAACTATTCCTCTATTCAGAAGTGCAGAGAAATTTCTGATTATTTTCTGGCAGTACTACTAGCTGTTTTAACAAAGCAAAAAATTGCATCTGTTTATTGGGGGAGGATGATTCAAGAACATTCATAGCCTCCAGGGTGAAAGAACAATTTTATACAGAACAGAGGCTCTTGTAAGCTAGGCAGATGGTCTTCGGCAAAGCCAAACCGAGCCCCGTTTTGATCTGGCTCATAAGGATGACTGGTGGATCACTTTTTCCAAGAGTATCAAACACTTCGCATATGAGCTTTTTAAAAATCAAAACACTTCTACTACTGCAGGGAACTACAGCTCTGGAACAGGTTGCCCAAGACGGGGCAGGCACCGAAAACCATGTAAGAAAGTCATTCCTAACGTTTGCACCACAAACACCTAGTTCTATATTGACTGTGTTTGCTGAGGTTTTGGATCTGTCAGACTGATGAAGGTCATAATGACTGCATTTACACCTTGCCTTCTCTGCAACAAGTCAAGCACAGCGATACAGCTAATCTTCCTCCAGTTTATCCTCAGAACTGTGTGAGGTGAACAAGACCAAAAGAGAATGCAATCATTCCAAGGACATCCAGTGACCTTCACGGCTAAAGAGGAGCCTTACTACCCTTTTGGGCTTTGTCCCCTACCTATATTACTACACCCTATTCTGCATTCAAACTCACCCATCTTAACCCCCAAATGAGACTTCTTTAAGTCTAACACAGAAGAATTCTGCTTCCTCGTTTCGGATCAAACCACATCTTGAGCCATGCTGACAACCATGTGGCTTACAATTTTACCTTAACTATTTGGGAGGCAGACACATCCCTATGAAAAGGACCTATCACATCAGGGTGAGCTGCACAGGTAAGCACCGACGGAAACACATTTCCCTCAACGTTCTGACAGGCAAGGATCCTCAGTCTCCCCCAAAGCATGCACAAGCATACTTCAAGTAGCACATGTTGCCAACACTAACTGACAACACAAGCAAAAGCAACTAATTGAGACATTGGTTTTGGCTGAGTTTGAATTTCATCTCCCCACAGGAGCCTTCCACCTGTGCCATCCAGCTCTTACTTAAAGCCACACCTTTGGAAGTAACCATTTACAAAGTATTAGTAATGCACCACTCCTTTTACTATAAGTAACGCCACCCAACCTTAAATGGTGGAACAATCAGCACTAACTTAACTGTCTTTAGCTTCCTTATACTGTTGCTCACAGGCAGGGCCGTTTCAACATTCAAGCCACTAATTCCCTTTTCATACCAGTTAGCTCAATATTTGCAACAGGAAACATTCCTAGTATTTATTACAACACCTGCAAGGAATATTTTCCTCACTATTCATGGAAGCACACACGAGTACACATAGTCACGGGTCAACTAGTTCCTTAGGATAAGTGACCTTTCAAAAGGAAAGGAGATACTGGAAGATCCTGCCAAAGACACAGTACTACTTAGGGCAAAGGACAAGATGAGACCCGTTCACCATACCATGTACAGATGACCAGACAGACCAGCAGTTCAATTTTTGCTATAAAACTAGCAATGGGACTGTTTGCCTTGCTCTGAGTCATTAAGCTACCTTGAAAAGTTGTGCAATGAAGGGGAAAAACTGTGGAGTCTAGATGTAACAGCCAGGGAAGTGCCACCACTGCTACACGAAGTGACAGTCTCACCCCACCTCATGGTAGGGCCAGACCAGTTTTTTAATTATATGGGATGCGGTGCAACTGAAGAGTAGAGTTCTTGAAACTGCCCTCAAGTTTAAAACCACACTCTACTCTTTCATGCTGCAGATACTTCTTGCTACATCTCTTTCAATGCATAACCTGCTCCAAACTCACAGTGGGAGAATCAACCTCTTAGGCCTCATCAATGAAAAGCAAGGGAATAAAAGGAGCTTAGTACAGTTTCTGACTCCTTGGGCCAGTCTAGATGTAACGGGCGCAATTGCTTTGCCACAGCTAAGAGGAGGAGCAAGGGCCTGAATTATATGGGCCATCTTTTCACTTAAAAAAAAATCCATTTGCCTTAATCACATTTCAATGAGGGATCTGCTCACGCTGGAACTCAACCCCCTTACCAGCTGTTAAGAGAGACTGGAGGCAGACCAATCTCTATCTTCTTCTCAACTTTATTCCTGGGGTGTCTTTTCAAAAAGCCTTTGCTGACCTCAGCAGACCCTACAAATGGACATTAAACCATTCTTTTTCTTCATCTCATCTGTAACTTGAACAATCCAAGTGTGGCAGATGGTAGGAATTATCCGAGTGAAGGCCAAGCTTAACTGTAACACCCCACTTCTCTGAGACATTTACCTTAATTGTCACCGTCTGTTAGAAGGGGCAACACTTTAAAAATTTTGGAGAACAGCATAGGTTGGCCATGCAGTTGGGCTGAACAGCTGTGAAGAATGGCTGCACTCTATGATACAAGGGAGGAAGGTTAACTTCTATCAGTTGACTTCAATGTGGGCCCGAGCAGAGAAAGCTCATTCCCTAGCTGTTCAAAAAAAGACACACAGGAAAAACGCAAGTGATCAGGAAAGGGGGTAAATGTAACAGCTTGAAATGGCATCAGTATCCCACACAGGAGAATAGCATGATTCACAACGGGCTCATTTCATCACAAAGTACACGGCCGTCAAACACTACAAAAGAAAATGAAGAACAGAAGTTATTTCTTAAATAGGCCAATTAAAGAATTGTATGTTGCAGAAAAGCCTCAACTCTACGACATCAAAACAGTCAATAAAACAAAAGATGCCACAAAGTAATAGAAAGCAACACCTAGTATCCAATGCATGGATTGTTGCAACACTAGCTTTTCAATGGCAAACAAACAACCATTTAAAACAGGAAGCTGGTGTTTTGGCTCAGATTTACAGTGAGACACCACAGACTGCACAGCAGGTGGTCAAAACTTTAAAAGAGACAAAAAAATGGACAGGTGACAATATGCTTTATTATCAGAAGAGTATCATAGCCCCAATATCCTGATAAGATATGGGAATTTTGAGAAAAATTAAGGAAGGCTTTTAAGCAAACCTGGCGGGGTAGGGGGGAGAGCAGAAACGTTATCTGCTTTCTCCAAATAACCCTCCACAGTCAGGGGAGTTTTGAAAAGAAGCAGAAAGACAGCAAGCTGAGAAATGGGCATCTCTAGGCACCAGTTTCTAGCCAGGTAGTGTTTGAGTTGGTACGTTCTCAGAAGAATCAACCAACCCACGCACGTTTGAAGTCTGAATTAATCCAGATGTGGTAACATGCAAAAAAATTAAGGATCAATTCACGTGATCAACTGTAAGGACTAGATAACGGCAAAAGGCTCTCAAGTTAAAATAGTCTTTAGCAGCAGAACACACTATCCTGAACATGAAATCATGCCCCCCACCATGCTGGGACATGGAAACACACAAGCGCACACACACATATTCCAATATACTGCCAAACTCTCAAGAATCAGTTTTGCACCAACTCTGCCCTTGGTATAACAACCCCTTATTTCATCAAGTCTACTCTTGAGCAACACTTTGCTTGATACTGCACGATATACCACTAGGGCATGCCTTGTTAATTCTGTTAATTGCCAGAGGTTTAAAATTAAAAAATCTTGTACAGACCCGTATGTTTACCCAAAGCACTGATTAAAGGACTTGGAATAACTTTAATAGCCATTTGCAGGGAGAAGGATTTGGGATCCCCCTAGTGATGAACTCCAACGACAGGCACACAGCTGAGAGAGAAGAGGAAAGATGCTGACAGCAGCAACCCCGGCGACCTCTTCTTGGAGAGGAGCCAGCCTATTTTGCCAGAAAAACACTGTGAACCATCACCTTCCAAAGGAAGTGCAAAAATGCTGAGAATGCAGCATCTGCTGGTTTTGATAGTCCAAGCCCGGATGTAAAGCCATTGTTCTGTCACTGGGCCCCATAAACCAGTGCATATTTTTTTAAAAAGACTTCACAACACTGCTAACATGACAATTTTTGTAACCCTGCCCAGTTTTTCTTGGCTAGTGTTTCTTGGATTTGCAATTTCTTCCCCAATCAGACCAGAAAGGAACATTTATTTCCCTCAAACCCTTAAGAGATACGCTAAACCAGCTCTCAAGAATGTCCCCACTTCTGGTTTACCTATGTCAGAACCCCGCTAGACAGAATACTTTTTCCCAAATCCTCCCAGTGTTGTTCACCATATCCTATATTTCACTGTTGTGGAAAATGCAAATGTTACACATCAATTTTGCATATGTAATTTTTAAAATATTGTTGTAAAGCACTTTGAACTCTTAAGGTGCAAGTGGCTTATAAGTAATCATTAACAATAAATAAGAGCATGTGACAGAAGTGTTCAAATCTAGGCCAGAAGCCAGTGGTGTCTTTCTTTGCAATCCACTGTTCCCATCAGAGCTGCCCTCCTGCTCTCAACTTCTTCCAGAAACCCTCTGGACCAGGTTTCTGGCACTGGGGAGGAGGCAGGAACACAGTTCAAATTCTGCTGCCAACGGGTATCAAATCGCACCTTTAGATCTTGGGCAATGTTTCCAAAGAGGAAGAAGACTAGGAATGTCTGCTACGTGCTCCATTTATGTGGGTGAGTACGACAGCAGAAAGACCATTCTTGATGTTGACAATTTATTGCTAGAAGCACTTTACTTTCTACCCTTCCACAGCTTTCTTCCTGAAAGCAGCTCTCTGAAAATAAGCACAGCAAAGAATGAGATGCCAGTCACTGTCAATTACTCAGTGGACTGTCATGTATCACATGCTGTTGTCAAGGGGAATCGCAACCTGAAAGAATATGAACAGTGAGGTGAACGAATACATGCGAACCTTCTGAGCAAAGTGGCAGTGTTAAATCATCGGCCTCTTTGTTTCCAAGAACAGTAAAATAAGACCAACAAACGATCTGTATTATAAAGGTTAAAAGCTAGTGGTATACTTTGGCATCCAAAGCTAGCAGAATCAGACCTCATTTCTCTCGCTCTGCAACTCTCAATGCCACTCCAGCCAAGCTCCAGAGGGTTTCTTCAGAAGTCTTGAGCAGGTTTTTAAGGTGCCCCACGGGATTATAAGGGAAGGAGCAACAGCCAGTGCAGGAGGAAGCAAGAGGATCTCGTAGAAGCAACTGCAGAATTCTTGCTATATCTCACAAAGCATCTGATCCAAAGTCGGATCAGAGTAGACTTTCACCAGATTAAATAAAAAGATCTAATAAGACAAGTTGTTTGCCCTTTGCTGTTATAGCCACAATACAGAAGGAAAACAGTAAAACAGCATCCCATCCCATCCCCCTCACCTGTACCTGAATGAATGGAAAAGCTGTAAGGATTTGAGATGCACAGAAAATCCTGACAGCATTTTAAGACATAAATTCAGTCAGTTCCTGCTGCAGACTACAAAACTATCCTTTGGTAACTCAGGATGTAGCAACTTGCAGCTTTCCCTTACTGGCTGCCTGACTCTCATCCTTGGCATAAGAGAATAAAACTGCTTTCCTGTTTACAGAGGGACTATGGCCCAATGACTACCCGCATGAAAATTCTGTAATGCAGGGGTTCCCAAACTATGTGCCGCAGCTCCGTGGGGTGTCCGGGATCTGAGCCAAGGGCGCCATGGGAAATGGGACGGGACACAGAGCTATGAAAGCTCTAGAGGAGCTGTTCATAGCTCTATGTCAAACAGGAACCAGAAGTGAAGGCTGTTTGTCTGCCTCTCCTTGCCCCATCTCTCTGTTCCCCAGTGGAGGCACTTGTTCAGTGGACTCATGAGTTTCTTGCATCAGGACCTGGAAAGAGGTCCTGAACCCTCGGGGATATCCCGGGGGTGGGGAAGGAGATGGGATGGCTGGGGAGGGAAGTCAAGATCCTGCCCCTGGTGACAGTGAGACCCGATGACCTCTCCAAGCAAAGGGAACTGAGGCCAGTGGTCAGCAAATCAAGGAAGCCGTGAGTCCAAAACGTTTGGGAACCACTGATGTAATAAATGAGGCTAAAACAGAAGTACTGGACTGAGGCTCAAGTGGAATACTATGTTATATTCTACTCCCTGGAAATGAATTAAGAGAGATTTCTGCCAGTGGGCTATTTACATCTTCACTTCTAGCTGCGAATAAAACATTCACCACTCATGAACTCAATATCTGATGCAGAAAAGATACAGTTCAATACTTCGTCTGTCATAGTACAGACAAATTATGTTCGTTGCATCATTGTGCTGTAAACTGCCCAGAGTGCTCTAGCGCTAGGGGGTGATACATAAATCGAAATAATAATAATGAGACAACTATCTCACAGATATCCTGGAACATGAGCAAACTGCACCCTATATCACGCAGGGCACAAGCACATACACAATACCAGAAGGTAACCTCTGGAAAGGAGGCTAGCCTCTTTTCAAGGCACAACTTCTTTACTAGAGCAACAGACGGCTACCAAAGCCAACTGCCAGCGTTGAAAGCGAGCAGGGATACAGGTTTCATTTGCTGCTCTGAGAGGTGACCGATAGACTGGTATGTACAGTCTGCCTAATAAATAATGCATCCTCAGTCAACTTGGAAGGCCAAACTATCAGGTACACAAAGCAGACTTTCCCTGCAGCATTGAAAAATGTCTTGCCTCAAAATCCAGCTGGTGACACAGTTAGAAATCCAACCGTATTTCAACCAAAACAATAAAGGGAAGAATTCAATACAAGCAGGACGCTTATAGGCCTGTGACCCTACTCTTCTAACTAGGTTTGGGAGAAATAAAGGCTGCCAGGAAGGTAGCTAGGGTTCCCTCCAAGAAACAGTACTGGTAGACAAACTGATCAACAAGCAAGCATTCAACTGCAAGCTACAGTTTCAGGAGAATACTGAGTGAATTCGATGATGTTGTCAACCCACAAAAACACAAGAGTGTAGCCCAACAGGCATGGCCAAGACTCCAGGTGAGCATGCAGCCTATACTATGATCGCTACCTCCAATGAAAGATGACGGCTCCACAGGGTACAGGTAAGGGACTTCCTAGCAAACAGGAAGAACTTGGTCAAGGAAAAAACATTTGGGAAATATCACAAACACATGGCCCAAAAGAACACAAAGGAGAGATAAATCTGGCTCCGCTCATCGGCCTCAGAAGAAATAAAGGACGCAAGTTTGCTTTTCTACTTGCTGCTGGAAAGATCAAACTGCCAAAGCCAATCAACAGTCAGTGGCTCTGAGATTTCCAGGCAGAAGGGGAAGAAGTACAGTATCTACTCAGATGTAAGCCCCATTAACCTCAGCAGGGTTTTACCCCTAGCTCAACTGGTGCAGGACTGTGCTGCTTCCCCCCCCATAGAAAGAATTTCTTCTCCAGTCTCTACCCTATCATCCCCTCCCAAAACTGCTCCAGGATGCTATGGAGCCCTCCAAAAAAGATCCAGAAGCAGAGGAGTCCAAATGAGGAGGACTACTATGTGGGCCTTGCCATTATATACTTTCTGTGCCTTCTTTCAAGCTCAAACCAACAGAAGTTTAATATTTTGGAAAAAGAAAAAGGGCCTGGAAAGGAAAAAAATATCGTACCAGGTTAAAGACTAATAGATTTATTTCGGTGTGAGATTTCAAAATCCACTTCTTCAGACGTATGGAATGCAAATGTTTTCTCTGAAGTGGATTTAAATCCACGAGAGCTCCCGCTTAAGTAAGTCTAAGTCTTTAAAAGGTTACAATATTTTGTCTTCTCTTCTCCCTCGTTAATTTTGCCAATATGCTGAGGCAAACTAATATGGCTGCTTTTCTGGAAAGAAATGTGTAACTGAGTCATGCCTTAAAATATTTAGAGACACTTCCAATAAAAACATTTCCTTAGTAAACTTTTCAATGTAACATTAAAGCCTCAACATATCTGCTCTACTGAAGGTCTCATCAAGGAGCCAACACAAATACTTTTAGTTATTGGAAAAGTAGAAGATGACAATACAATATACAAAACTAACATGGTGCATTTCTATTTAGTGAGCAAAACTAAATAAAACAAATGGAGCTGCCAGGAGCCCTGTCTTGAGGTTGACATTAAAAATGTAAGACAGAAACATTATTTTTTAAAAAATCAAACCCATGTCCCACTTTCTTTTCAGCACAGCAAAAAATTGTGTGTCAAGCCACGTCTCCGTAACGCAATGCCCTGTTATGTTTTCCACCCTGTCTTCTCCAATCTCTCTCTCTCTCTCTCTCACACACACACACACACACACAGAAGTGTACTGTGAAAATGCAATCACTGCAAGCAAACTGGTTTCTTCAGAAAAACAGATTTATGTCAAACTTCCTCTTCCACCATCTGTTTAGGCCATCAAGAATATTCCAAATAAAGGAAACCCCTCTATCTGGTTTTCAGAAGGTTTTATAATAAAGCAGTAAGACAAGTGTGATGACACAAGTAACAGAACAGTACTAGCTCTCATCAAGCCATTTTCCACACTTATTTTCCTTTATCATCCTATGCAGCCTTGGTAAGGTCTCAGGCATTTTCCAGGCACACTTCCTTGTACACAATAAGCGGGGGCTTACCAAGTTCAAAAGAGACAGTTCTACAGAGTAAACTGTGCCAACAGTCTTTCTCTCACAAGCTACATAAACTTCATTATGAACCACTGTAGCTTAAAATTCCACCAAATCTGAAATCTGAAAAGGCCCTACTCAAAAACGAAAAAAATACAGCTGTAGAAATTCCAGATCAAGTTAAAAGAACAAGACTATCAGAGTTTTATCTGATGAATTGTGTGTTTTAGTCCTTAAAACTAGCCAAGATATCTATTTCAAAAGGTGGAATGTGTGCAAGTATATTACACCACCCGCTTAGGATCGCAGGTCCGTGAAAATAGCCTGACAGAAAGAACAGAGCCAACCACCATTAAGGCCAGAAGAGAGGTTTTCCTCTCACTGCTCTATTAGCACTACATTTTCCTTTTCTGTGTAGAGATGAGAGGCCACCTCACTGTTGGGAAAGAAGAACAAAGTAGTACAAATACTGGAGACAAACCCTACCCCACCCTCACTCCTGGTCATTTGGAATTAAGTTTTTACTCTGATGCATAACATAACAGCCATGCTGGCTCAGACCAAACACCCATCCAGTTCCATGTTCTGCTTCCACAAGACCAGCTAAATGCTTAAAGGGAACTCATCAGCAGGAACTAGTTGGCCTAAGCACCCTGGCACCATTCTCCAATTATGCATCTTAATCCTACAGGAGTGGACAGATTATTGGTCACTTGCAGGAAGAGAGACAGACAGACCAGACTTCTTGGGAGAACGGGCAATGTTTCCTCTATGGAATACTTCAGATCCCAAACTGTAAAAAAAAAAACCAGATCGCTATCAAACCAGTCATTGCTACAATGAAAGAAAGTCTTGCATCAATCCACAAAATGCATATTGTTTAACTTACTGAAGAGGTGCAGCATGGAGGCCTTCTCCAAAGCTGCACTGCAGCAAGGAAGCCCGCAGCATCTTCACTCATCATCTTTTACTCACACGGCTCTTCTTAACACAAGAAGTTAGGAGCCAACACTCAACAAGAAGGGGGGGTTAAATATTATGCATTTTATTTACAATATCTGAATGCTAATTCCATAGCTGCACAGCCTTGCATCTAAGCCTTTTGTCTGTTTTGGAGGTGCTCCGAGCTTCACCAATCTCAGTGGTTTCACTTTAACAGTCATGGTAATTGCAAACGTATCGGGAAAAGCCTTCCTGCCTCTTTCTACAATACCGCACCTCCCAGGAGGAATCCAAGGAGGGAAAGCCAGATGCATCCACGCAAAGCGGCTTAAATATTATCACAATGTGAGGACAGAAAGAACTGCCGTACGTGAGGCATTCGTGTGTTGGCTCTTGGTTCAAGATGACATCTGAAGGGGATGGGACAAGCACGTGAGGAAGCCAACAGAGTCCTGCAGGAATGACTCGCATAAAGAAGTCCCAGTTCTCAAACAGTGGGTATTCACCATAGTTCACAGGGAAGTGAAATGTCAAGGAAGGAGAGGAGATTCACCATCCCCAGGGCCATCTTTACTCATACACACAGCCTGTGGGAGTGGAAGCAGCTGCACAGCACAGGAAAGCTTTCCTCCTTCCCCTTCGTGACTTGACAGCCGCAGCTTCTTAAGGGAAGTTGTCCCTGGCAGCTCACACTGGGAAACGGAGCCTGCTGTCGTAGACAAGCGCTCCCCTAACAGGCACTGACGTTTCAGCAGACCAGCAAGCAACGCCTCCAGAAAGGAGCAACATGCTTCCGAACTGGGAGGAGCAAAATCCTAGAGGTGTTTCCAGGATGGAAACGAATGTGCTTTACAGAGAGATTTGCTACTGTATGTCTGGTCAGAAAACTCCACTGCCTTCTACACCCACCTGAGGTTTGCTGCACTGCATCCACACAGGCAAGCGAGGTCGAGGTCCCTTCCTCAGCCTTTGAAGCACTTCTAAAGAAAGAATCCTCAAACCTGCGGTCCTTAAAACTCTGTCCACCCCATACCACTTCAAAGGTCATTTAGCCCTCCTATCTTCTCTCTTTCAACCACTGAGCAAAGCATTAACGTTTTCTTCAGGTTCTTTCCTGATCATGTTCTTCTCACTAACATATCGCTTTAGTTTTTTTTTTTATCATCAGCTGGAAAAAGACCAAGAAGGCCAAATATGAAACAGCGATTCAACCATCAATCACTAGATCACTCAGTTTATGATTAGGATTTTCTCTTTGTACCCTGAGCAACCATAGAGCGTGGATAAATTCTCTTTTAATCGCAACATCTAGTCCAATCCATCATGCAGAGGTACTTCTCTGAACCCTACAGCCTCTCTCACCTCCTGTAATTTTCCCAGCACAAATCTGTATATTGCTAATATCTTAGTACAGCAAAGAACAGCCACTGCAGAACATCCAGGAGCCAATTTTCAGAAACCCAGGACCCAATGGGGTTAACATCAGCTCTAAAATTCAGCCACAAAATATGGGAGAAAAGCCCTAAATCTCATTGGAAGCCCAATTCTGATTTCTTCTTTGTGGGTTGAGGGGGTCCCTGCAACCCATTTTCTTGTACAACATCAATGTCTGGAGACTTCCAAGAACGGGGAGAGATGGAAAGTAATATCCAGAGGCGGGGGGGGGGGGGGGGGAAACAGCTTGAGCACAGATGGCAGTACACTGCTGACCTGTGCCCCAACATTTATCTTATACTGCTCAAGTTTCAATATCAGCTTTGTAAAACACTACTATTTTAACACACACATACACACATCCATTTAATTCTGAAACAATAGCTCTTGGCTTGTTTCCCCCAACCTGCCCTAGATCCATTACATGAAAAACCCAGCAAGTCACACCCCAGCTTCCTCCCTCTCACACAGGTGCCTCTCCGCCCCTTCCAAATTAATACCAGGTCACTTCCACTCACCCACATTACACAGACAAACCTTGATACCAACCACTCTGAAGTGCCACCCTCAGTTTCAGTCACTCCACCTGCTTTCCTGGGCTCTACAGAGTGCCCCTCCTCGACATTTCAATACAGCCATCTCTGCTTTCTTCCAACCTTCCTGAATCCTATACTACTGACAGTACAGCCCACCGCACCAGAGACACCTTTTCACACCAGTTTTCTACATGAAAATGTTCTTTTCTTCCTTCACCTTACACAACAAACAGAAAAACTTTCTTTGTTTCCCAGTGCCTTGGGGGTGGCATTCAACTTATGCCGCCCAGAGTAGACCATTGGTCTAGATGGGCGGGGTATAAATCTAAATAAATAAATAAATAAATAAATAAACTGCCCAAAATCATAGAATAATGGAGTTGGAAAGAGCCTGTTATACCACTGAGTTCAACCCCGCCCCCGCTCAAGGCAGGAATCCAAATCAAAGTATATCTGAAAGATAGTTTTCTAACTTTCTCTCAAATGCTCCACAATTTAATGGCCTTCATTTTCATTTCATCCTCCCATTTTTTTACTCCCACTACACATACACTGGATGCCCAGCTATTCTCATGTCCACTCCAAACTTATCTCTCCCTAGCAGAGGCCCACACACATGCAATAACACGCACTGGCACCACAGATTCAGTACCTGTCCTCCAAATGTTAGTCCCAATCATCATGCCCACCCCGGTTTTCAACACCCTTACTGAAACTACCGTACACGATATGTCCCCCGCCCCCTTTTCTAGATTATCCAGGGTCTTCCTCTGGGAAGTGAGGAAAAGCCATTTGAAAACAGCAGAGATTAAATTCAGGTATTTGGAGTAGGGAGGGACTGGTGTGTGCCTCTATATACACCATCTCTCTTCTTTCTCAGATCCTTCCTTGTTGAATCATGAACACCTTCACCACCCCTGCAGTTCCTCACTTCCACATATGAATGGTAATCATCTTGGTAATCAAAAAATAAGGAAAACGAAGGAAGCGAAAGCCATCTGTGTGGCACCGTAAGTAAGGATACTGGGTAGAAAATGTGGGTTGTCAAGACATGAGGGGGAATAAAAACAGGTATCTAAAAAAAGGGACCCAACTGAGGATGAAAGGGGGAGGAGACCAGATAAATAGGCGCAGGTGTGTATAACACACTCGCACACATTTCCCATTGCTCCAATTATGCCGCCCATTTAACCCCGTCACCTTCACCACCGCCTCCACAATGGCTCAGCCCCCATCTACGAATGAGACAGAAAGGTCGTGAAAAATCTAGAAGGTGGGGAAGAGAGAAAAGCCATCTGGGTGACATTTAGGGGAGGGGGTGCTGGCTTGGAGAGGAACTCCATGACTGGAGCAGAGGAGAAATACATGGTGCAGTAAAGAGAGAGAGAGAGAGAGAGAGGGTGCAGTTGTGCTCGTTCCGTGCCGTCAAGTTGGAACCGACTTACAGCGGCCCTAACAGGGCTTTCAAGGTAACTCAGACATTTAAGGAGCGAGTTTCCATGTCTGAGCCACGGCCTCTTGAGTCCTAGCCCACTCCTCTATCCTCTACACCACCCACACAAACATCATATACATGCATATATGTACATATACTGTATGTACATATATGTATATATACACATATTTATATAGTGTTCCTTGCATAACTTTATACATATATAGAGAACATATATACAGTGTTCCATACATATATTGCATGTATATATATATATACCACCCTTTGCATAATTTTATGTGTGTGTGTGTGAAGAGAGAACACACACATATGTTTGTTGCATATACTGCATATGTATATATAGTGCTCTTTGCTTAATTAGAAAAAGAGATTATATATATTATAGAGTGTTCTTTGCATAATTATGTGGTAAACCTCCCAGCGAGGGCTCTAGCACTCCAGTATGAGGAAGTACAGAAGTCCAAAATTACATGTGTAATTATATGTATGTGTATATGTATAGAGATATACAGTATGTATGTGTGTTGTAGGTATACACAGAGAGAGAGAGAGAGAGAGAGAGGGGCATGGATACACCTGTACCTCATAAGCCTCCTTCAAAAAAGCCCACCCGCGTCCTTCCCCCCTCCCCCCCCCCCTTCCCAGGCTACCAACCCTTCCCCCTCACAAGCCCAAGAGGGCCCAAAGGCTGGAACGAACCCCCTCCCCCCTCTTTTTTCTCCCCCCCCCCCACTTTGGCCTCCTTTCGCCCCTTCTTTTTTCTTCTTCTTTCACCTCAGGGCCCCCCCCCCCCGCGTCTTCTCCTCTCCCTTCCCTTCCCTCACCTGGAGATGCTCCTGGAAGCGGATGGGCAGGATCTGAGCCATGGCGGCCGACGCGTTGTTGGGGTTGGGGGGCTCCAGCCCGGCGCCGGGGTGAGGGAGATGGTCTCTCCTCAGGGAAAAAGAAGAAAAAAGAGAGAGAGGAGGCGGCCCTTAATGGCGGGGGAGGCGAGCGAACGGTCGAGAGGGCGAGCGGGAGGGAGACGCGGAAGGGAAGCCGCCGCGAGCGATCCGGAAACAGCCGCCTTTCGCTCGGCGGAAGGACACCTCGCTCTCCTCCCCCCTCAGGAGACCGGCCGGAACGCGGGCGGAGGCGGCTCACTCCCCTCCTTATCTCCTTCCTCCTCCGCCGCCTCACCTGCGGCTTATTAGCGCAGAGGCGGAAGGATCGCGTTCCCCAGGACTTTTCTCCGCCCACGTAGGGAATCAATGAGAGGAGGCGCGCGCGCTCTGCGGAAGGGTACGCCGAAACCGGAAGGAACTTTTTTACCTCCTCGGGTTAAGCCCCGCCTCCACCCGAGCTCAGTCTCTCTTCGCTCGTCTTTTTTTTTTTTTTTTGCCACATCATGCGACCTGGGTGGGAGGTGACATCACTTCCGTTCCTGGAGCTGGCTTTCGCTCGTTCGCTCCGCCCCCACCTGGCTGCGTTTCCTTTGATCACATGGTTAAGAGGAGAGGCCGTTTCAAAGAAGCGCAAGGTGGACGTTCTAGGCGGAGGCAGTTCACCTTGCTCGCCTCCCTCCCTGACAATTTAAAGTAGTCCGTCACTAGGCGGGGCGCAGGACGACCCGCTCGGAAAGCGAATTGATGCGCATGCGCTCAAAGGCTAGCGGTTTGCCTTCCCCAGGTTCGATTCCCGCCCTAGCCACACACGGCCGTGACCTTGAAAGAAGTAACTTTTCTACAGGTGGAATTCAAAGAATTGGCTGGAGTAAAAACTAAATTTTACTTTTTTCATGGTGGCTGCAGTCCTAACAACACAATAATTACCATCATTGTTATGTTCTGGTTTTATTTGACAGATGACCCCACCTGTGTATACAGTAAAGCAATCGCATGTCTAAAGAATCAAGATTTCATAGAATACCATTTAAATACACACAATTTACTCAGAGGGCTCTCCAGTTCTTGTGTCTCATATTCAAAGGTATACTGCTCCTGAAGGTGGATGCTCCATCCATTACACAGCTTGACTAACAAGAAGGTTCTGCAGCCAGATTTCACAGGGTGGAGCAGGTTCCTGTCCCGGGTTCCAGCTAGTCATGTTTTTCTCTCGGAAGACATAATATAACATAACAGATATTTCTGTTCTTTTAAATCAAACAGCAACTGCTCTGTAGCCAATTAGTACATCTGAACCTCACTGAGGTATTGTCAGCACCTGACAAATAAATACCTGGTGGAAACGGGCTTTTGCCTGGTGCAGAATACATTACCCAGCTGGCATGTAAGGCACATTTTCGGTTACCACTAAGAACCGGTCTGTTCTTACAGTAAAAAGTATACAGAAGTTCTTTCACAGAGGGTTTGGCAGATCACTGGCCAAACTGCTATCCCAATATTTTTTTTTCCTTTTACATCCTGCCCAGAGCAGCACTGATTTGTTTTTAATGCAATATTAATATAGCACTATCAATATTCATGCCTTGTGGAGAAGAAAACTAAAACAGCATACCTCTGCCCCACAGGGATGACAGGGTAAATTTAGATGTTGGGACTAGAACAGAGGGCAGAGGAAACCATAGGAGAAGAGGCCGAACCTGTCGTTGGTTTATAGGTAAAAAAAATTAACAAATCATATACATAATGACTGGAATCCTATCTGCATTTGTGCAGGGATTGTGTACCTTGTTGCACTTGATTGTCGCTAATTGATGAGGTCCCAGGGCACATTTCGGTTGCGTAACTGGATGCACGAGCACCTCAGCAATTAGCTGCAATTAGCCACAGCGAGGTACACCAAATTGAATGTCGACACCGGTAGAATTTTAGCCAAAAGCATCAAAACATTTTTAATTTAAAAAAATTGGGAGTCCCACTGAAACCTTTCAGGAAATTCTCGAGTGTAGGTGGTCTTAATTTCCCTAGTAAGTTTCCATTTCAAACAAGAGTTCACATTCCTTTCCTCAACCTCTTCCCTTTGCGTTCGGTTTGTTAGGTTGCAAGCCTACGAGCAGCTCAGAGGTTTTGGTCTCTCGCTGCGGAGCCAGAGGTTGGGAGTTCGATTCCTCCACCTCCCTTCCAGCTCTGCAGTTCTAAGAAACTTGTTGTCTTTTCATTTCTCTCAAAAGAAATGCAAAACCCCAAGGCGATCAAGGAATGGCTACTGATAGGTCCAGGATGTGCCGTAGGTGGGTGGAGAAGCTGCCCTTCTAAAAAAACAAAATTAGGACTGTCATTGTCTTCAAAGGTATTATTCCAAAGCAGTCTGAGAGATAGCCACTTCTTTACGTAACAGTTTCACGATAGCCTTATCTACTCTAATCCCAGGAGACGGACAATGTAAAAATAGAGGCCGGTGGATAAAAATAGCTGACTTGGCCGGGTGGGGGCAGAGAGGTGAGGGGGAAATCTTTGAACAACAGAGAAAAAACAAGCTTGGTTCTCCGTGAATTCTGGCAAAGTAGATTTTAGTCACCCCCAGCAATTTAGGTAAAAATAAAATCGATACTTCAAGAAGCAATTTCTGAGATATAAATCTAAGCGTTCGAACAGAACAATGCCAGCCAGCCAGCCGTGCTTTTTCACAAGGTACTCCGTTCTGCTCCCTCCACCCCTCATTGTCAGTCCACTCTCCACCTGTAGGGCAGAAGTACAAAATATTTTCAGGAGACCAAAAAAACAACAACCAACCAACCAACCGAGGATCTCAACACTTGGAAGGTGGCTGGGATCAGCTTCTCCAGAACAGGATACACCTACTTCGTCAACTCACGAAGACCACTGCTGGGTTTGAACACAACGTTTCTCAACTGGGTGGGCTTCAGTGGCATTGGACTACAAGACCCTTTCTCCTCCAGGTAGCCCGGTTGTCCAGTCTAACAGCCAGGCATGATGGGCACTGTAGTCCGAAGTATCCGGAACCTGCTTGGATTAGAAACATCTGCTTTACAGTCCCATAAGCCTCTTTGTCGCCCTTGTGGTCACAGAGTCAGCTTCCCTGAAAGCTGTAGGAGAGGCTGACACAGAAGCCAGGAAGACATGGTTCACCCAGAAGAGAATTAAATCCAGAGGTATAAAAGGACAAGCCTGCTTAACCACAGTAAGAAGTGGTGCCTTGCTTCTCAACTTCTGGCCCTCTGGATTTTCTTTCAAGAACCAGAGGTTGGGAGTTCGATTCCCCACTGTGCTTCGTAGAGGAAGACTCAGCCTCTGTGGCCTTGGGCAAGCTGCACCACCCCAGAGCAGTCCCCAGAAGAAGGCAATGGGAAACCACATCTGAGTACGTTCCACTTAGAAAACCCTGGAAAGGGTCATCAGAAGTCAGAACTGATTTGACAGCATTCCATTATTATATTACATACTTTTTAAATTCAACCCCTACTAAATCCTTTACCCATCGGCCACCCTGCTGGGACTTTTGAAGTCAACCTGCAAAACATCTGCGGGACCAAAGACTGAGAGCCACTGAACGATAAAAAGGCACCACCATCCTTTTGGGAAAGCTTGCAGGGAAAAATGAACAGAACCAGCAGAAACAACACTTCTCACTTTTTACAAAAGGTCTCTTTCTTCCACAAAAGGAATATTTCAGGAGTGATATAAACTGTGAACAAGGGTATGAAATACACGTACAATCTGCAGACCCAGGAGCTCAATTTGAGCCACCCAACTTTTACAACGTAGGTACAGGAATTAGCACCATCTTCTTTCTCTGGAAATGTTTGAAAAGTCCAAGAGCAGCTGCTGCAGAGAAATACAGCAGTGTATATAATACTGTGGGGCACAGTGGGCAAGGATGAAGAGGTGATAAAAGCTTATTAAACGTCCTTCTTACACAGGGGGCTTAAAAAAGATCAGCGTTTCTGTCCTTGCAGGGGGAATCCTAAGTGCACCAAAGAAAAAATGGATGCACAATGTAAGATAAAACAAAACAAAACCATACATAAAGCCTATAAATATTTAAATGTATTGATATCGAAAAGGTTTTGAAGTGGCTTGTGGAAGCAAGGAAAGCTATCGGAGCTTATTTGAATGGCACTCTCTTCAGTCAGAGAATCATCACACTGACCTTGCTACTGATGTCAACTTAAATAACTATAATTGGGTTTGTTTGTTTGTTTTAATGGTCCAGGCTTCCCCTCCGAAAAACCTGGGAGCTTTTCTCCTCCCTTAACTACCATTCCCAGGATTCAGAGCATCTGACAACGGAGGACAGAACTAGCCACGGCACATAAACTCTTTTACATTTCTAGCACAGATGGGACTTGAGCAATTACGTAATAAACCTTGACACAGGCAGCGATGTTTCCCAGCCGGTGGAGGCAGTGAATCGCTTCCAGCTTTCGGTCCGAACTTCGCAGGAACACTCCAAGATGCTGAGCCCTGTGCCCAAATGGACTGCTGCACCGTGCCATCCCCTTTGAGGTTCGAACTAAAAGGTGCGGACACACCACCCCTCCGCGACCAGAGCTACCGGCCTCCGACTGACACGCACAACCTGTGCTTGTGTGACAAAGAGGTGAGATTGTCATCTTGAGAGGGAAGACAGATCATTCGACCACGGGCTCTCAGACTTATAGCTTCACCCTCATAAAGATTACCAGGTGACCAGTCAGGCTCTCCTGGGTCCTAGAGTCCCCCATCTTTGCACCCACCAGCTCCAGTGTGACTGACTCAAGCCAAGCACATCATGGCAGGTAACAGGGACTGTGTGATGCCACCTAAGTCCACAGCTGCTGGGTTAGCCTGTCCCTTTCACGGAGGGATTTACTTCCTGCATTCTCTGTTGCTTCCTCTCCAGGTAACGCGCCCGAGCATCCTGTATGGATCGGTCATCGTTCCTTTTCTCCATTTTTCGTGCCGGCTCATCCGTTGCATTTTCTGAAAGTAAAGACTTTGAAAGTAAAGGATGGACGGCTCCTATCACGCTCGATGGAGAGATACAGCAGAAGGAGCCACGGCGGACCAAGGAGGATTCGATGAAACCAAGCCCAGAACGGTATGTCATGCAGAGACACAACCTTCTCTGCAAAATAAATGCTTTAGGCCCACAGGAATCTTCCGTTGATGCTGAAGGCGAGGAACCTGTAACCCTCCAGATGCTGGTGAACTACAATTGCCATCATCGCCAACTCACTGGCCATGCTGGCTAAGTCTGAAGGGAGTCCTAGTCTAGCAACATCTAAAAGAGGCAGGAGTTTTGCACTCCTGGTTTATTCTTCCTTCCTTGACTCACACCAGCAGCTTCCTGGTGGCAGAGAAAGGTGTCCTGTCCTGCCCTCAGCGTCTAAAAAAAACCCAACCTATGGAAATGTCATTCTTTCAGCTCACCGTTCCGCCTTTCAAAGTCCTCCTTGTTCCTCCACCTGGACATTTCCTCCTCCGTCACTTCCTCCCGAGCCATGCTGCTCAGCTCGTAAGCGTCGATCTCGTGAAGCCGAGGCAGCAGGTCCTGGACCCACTCGTAGCGAATGGGGCAGACGGTCCTCAAGTAAATCCTGGAAGTCACTAAGATGTCGTGGAAAAGGATCCATTCCAGCTGGGTTTCCTGATCATAGAGCTAAAAAACAAACAAACCCAAAACCAGCAAAAGTATTTCCAGATTATCAAGACATTGAACCAAAGATGACCTTCAGACCTTCAAGACGCAGTGGTTCCCAACCTTGGGCCTCCAGAGGTTCTTGGACTAAAACTCCTAGAAGCCTTCACCACTAACTGGGCTGGCCAGGGCTTCTGGGAGTTGTAGTCCAAGAACATCTGGGGACCCAAGGCTGGGAACCACTGCTGCGGACCATATCTCCCAGCATCCTTTATCTTTGGCCATTTAAAAAATCTGAACCCGGACCCCTAACTCTGATTCCTACCCAGTGTTGCTCATGGTAAGGGGTTGTGCATCTTCAGACAGGGCAAGGAAAGGATTCTGCCTGAAAAGCTGGGAGAGCCACAGCTGCCAGTCAGAGCTGGGAATACAGGGGGGACGGACCAAAGTTCTGACTCTGTACAAGCTTTCTAAGTTCCTACTCAAAAACATATCATGAGCAAAAAGGTTTCCCATGTCTGTGTCAGGAGATGAGGTTGTACTGTTACATTTTGTTATAGCTCTCACACATGATCAGTCTAAACTCCAGCCCTCTCTGAAGTTCAGATTTTGTCCCACGCCATCGATAAATAAAGGTATGCCAAGAATCTGCTCAGCTGGCTTTTTCTCCCCCCTTCTCTCTTTACTTGAAAGGTCCATGCCTTCCAACCCAAAGAATAATTAACCCAGCCTACCGCTGACGAAGGGTGGATGTAGACCACGCTGCCGTGGCCATCCATAGTGCAGAAGGACTTCCCAACAGATCTAAAAGAAGAACCCAGGAGAAAAGCGAGATTTGTGGTGAGCAGTTGGTCCATGCGCACCATGCACAAAAAGCACATCATGTGTCAGCCACATGCTTTGGGCTCAACCGCCTCCTCCACACCAGTCCCGCTTCGGAACCCTCGTCACCTTCTCGCGACGTGGGCGAAGTAACCCGCGCAGAGGCATCTCCTGAGAATTTCATTTCTGGAACCTTCGAAGCACTCTCTCGGAAAGTCCGGCAGCTAAAAACGAGGAAGAAAACATGCCAGCAGAGGGGGGAAAATGTCATTTATTTAAAGATGGAAGCTGTGGAGAGAGAGAGAGAGAGAAAGCCAGCAGGCGGAGACAACATGGATCTCCCAGCTCGATAAAATCGAGGTCCCTTTCTGTGTGCTCTAGATACCCTGGACGACAACTCCCATCATCCCCTATCAGTAGAGGGCAGGGGTTCGAAGGATGGGCAGAGATGCAGGAAAGGTTCGAGTCCCCACTCAGCCATAAAACTCAGCAGAGGGTCTTGGGCCAGGCAATCTTTCTCAGCTTGATCTACCTTGCAAGGTTCTTATGAGGATAAATGGACTGCAATTCCCATCTTCCTCAACTTGTGCCTAAGCTGGCTAGGGCTTATGGCAGTTGTCATCCAAAAGACCCAGGAGAGGCCTCCAAAACTGATACGGAAAGTTGGCTTGTGCTGCATCAGAGCCTTGGTCACTCGATCCCCGTAATTTCCGCGCGGGCTGGGAGCAACGCCTCCCTGTCCTTCCTTATCTGGAGATCCTGGTGGCCTCCCCTCCAAGCCCTAACCAGGCCCGATCCTGCTTAGCTTTCAGAATTAAGGAACATCCATGTGCTCAGGGTGGAATGGTAATCAACTGCCCCTCCTCTCATGTAGCTGGATACAGCAGCAGACCAATATGGCCCTTACACAAGGCAAACATTGACTCGCCTGTTTAACCTTGCTGGTAATCTCCCGAAGCTGTTCCTCCACACTAAACGCCAGCTTCACCGCTCGCCAGTGGACCCAGTTTTCCTGACACCAACCTGATGGCGATTTGCTGGACAAGAGGGGTAGAGAAGCAAGCCATGGTATTATTTTTTAACTAGAAGAAAAAAAATGCATATTGCTATACTAAGGTGTTGTGAAAAATTGCCTTAATTCCTGCATCTGAAAGCTAGAGAGTAAAGCCCCTTTGCTCTACAACCTGTCATCCCTCTGAGGCTCAAATCCATCACTGTGCTGCAGATTTCTCCTATCAGGTTTGATATTCTGCCAGCACGTGGAACATTTTCAGCTCTTATCTCCATTCAGTGATCAAAGATAAGAGTCTATTTTGAAGCCAATGAGTGGAACGGAGGTTTGGCTTACAGTCAGAGAAGCAAAGGTAATCTGCTTGCTCCGTTGCCTCTTCCATCCCAGTACCTTAATTTGCACTGTTCGAAGATGTTTAGAAGAGTCGCAAAGTCATTGCATCCTCCCACTTGCGCAGCGAGCATTCGGTGCCGCAGCTCGGCTTCCTTCTGTCTTTCAGGATCGCCTACAGAAAACACAAAGCTTGGAATTTTTGAAAGAAAACCTTTCTCCTTCCTCAAAAGGTCTCACTGCAGCTCAAGTAGAACTTCTAAGGGCAGCATCCATTCTTCAAAAACATTCAATCTATAAATATATACCAGAATTTAAAGGAAACTATGGGAAAAAGATAGCCTCCAAAATAAGGACCGGAGCAGACTTCAAACCATAGTTTCCCGTTCAGGTTGGCAGGTAAACTATGGTTTAGAGGGACAGAGGGACGGGAGATTCTGTACCACTGAGATAATGTGTGTCTGAATGAATCAAATTTTAGCTGCAAAACTCATTGTCCTAAAACTGGTGCTTCTGTGCATATGCAGAGTGACTTTTCACAAACTGCTTAGTTTGGTACCGCTGTGCTTCTGGCTGAGGAGTACACTAGCTCGTGGACAAGAGAATACACCAGACCTGCTCTGGGGGAAAACCTAACACTGATAAATGATTAAATATATTTCTCTTGTGGATCAGCCTCAAAGCGCTACAGGAACTTACGGCCTTTGGCTGCCGAATCAAAGAAGCGGAAAGTTAATGTATTACAGAAAAAACCCAGACCTTTGTCCTCAGACAACCAACATTGCTTTTCAAGCACCCTTTCGTCCTAGTCCTTTGCTCTCTTTGATCCTGCAGTCTTTACAGACTGTGGCGTGGAAACCGCCTTCTCCCTCCTCACCTATGGCGAGTAAAAATTGCCTCTAGGTGAGCAGATAGAAGACTTGTTTTGTAAATGAGAAGAGCTTATTCTGCAGGGTCTTTCCCCCCCCCCACTTCCTCGGAAACTGCTGACACACCCAGCTGTTGTGAACACCCACCACGGACACTGTCAGATTACCCTGTTGCCTGGGTGGCTCAGGGCTTAACCTCCGTTTTCTAATCACTTAAAATGGGAGAATTAAACGCAGAGTTTCCCTGGCAATGGAAAAAAACACAGGAAAGGGGTCATCCACCAAGGGTCCTCCCTCCCAGTTACTACCTGGGCGAATGAAGACTTTCTCCACCGACAACATGGCGGCGATAGGGAGCAGCAAGTCTTCGGAGCCTAGAGAGGCCGCCTTGAGGACAGCGCCAGTCAGATTCGGAGGCAGCGGAAACCGCACCATAAACTCGCCCAGTTTGGTCACGTGGCCTCTCCTAAATTTTGGAAGGGAAGACCAGCATCAGGGGGATGAGGGACGAGATGAGAGAGAACCACCTTTCCACTGACCGTTAATCCAGACGTGTGAGTGCTCTGGTGGTTCCATAACAGCCCATCGCCTGAGCATTTCACCCTGACCATGCTGTAAGCCTAAAGATTTAATTCTAGAAACAGCCACGTGCAGGGGCAGCTCATGATATTCTGCCGCCCGAAGCAAAGCGGAACGTGGTCCTTTTCACCATCCAAGTCCAGCTAAAGCGAGGCAAGTTATTCCAACCTGACCTTGGAACGCTATTTTCTAAAAAAAATTTCCAAGAGGCTTATTCATGTTGTCCATTATTTTAAAAAGTAACTTGCCACATCAATTGTCCATAGAACATTACTTTTTCATTATTACAGGAATGGCCAAGAATCGTCGGAAGTGACATTCCCCCAAATGACGTTTCAGAGTTAACAGAAAAATCTGAGCAGCCGTATTAAGAAAACAGTGATGTTACCGATCAAAACTTTGTTTTGACCTAAAAACCTGTGCGTTGAAACTAACGTCATTCCTGGTCACATGTTGGTTGCAGGGTGAAATTTGGGAAAGTGATGCAGGAATTCCTGCCATGTTCTTTTCCCACCCCTAGCAGGAAAAATATCACCACCCATCAAGGCACACAAGGCTACCTCCTCACTTTGCCCAATGGCAGGGCTGGCCCCTCAGAGGACATGTCCTTTAACTGACCTGTCAATAGCGCTGCACTGATAAAGCTGCTTCAAGGCCTCTAGAACGCGCCTCTCTTCCGGCCGGTCAAGGTACGGAAACCTAGACAGAAAATTCAAAATGCAAACAGAAACCAGTCAGCTCAGCTCGAACAAAACAAGACCTTCACGGAGAGAAAAAACGTTTAAGAGGAAACCGTTACCTGGAGGTCCTGCACAGGATCAAAGACTGCAGGTGGGTTTTGCCCTACAAGCAGCACATTGCAAGCATCTAGATGTTTAAAATAAATCACCTCTCCTTCCATTAAACTAGCTGCTACGATGGAGTTACAACACAACACATTTATTTTTATGCATTATTTATGTTCAATGTTGTTTTACATGTTCCTTATATATTCCTTTCTAAGCCACCCAGAGTAACGGTTCGCCTAGATGGACGGGATGTGACCCACAATCACCATCATCATCATCTACTGATTTTTTTCAAGGAGATGAATGCATTTTGTGTTATATACAATTTAGAAGGTATGATTTGAATTAATAGATGTGTTTTTATGTATCCTAAGGTAGACGTCTCCAACCTGACATCCTGGAGGTGCACCAGACTACAACTCCCATCATAGCACAGCATGATGGGACTTACAGTCCAATGAATCTGGAGGACACTGGGTTGGGAAAGTCTATAGGCATGGTGTTTTTCGGGGGGGGGGGGGAACTTGACAAGGGTTCGACCCCTGTGTTTGGCCCCCTGGTGAGACGGTATACCTTATGACATCATGGATAGCCAGGCACTTCAAAGTCAGAAGCACGGAGGTCAAGCTGGTGCGCTGGATCTCCGGCACCATGTGGTCAGGCATACACTGCTCCCAAAATTCCTCGCTGTACACCCGGTAGCATTTCCCAGATGCGGTCCGGCCCGCTCGGCCTGCTCGTTGCAATGCTTCACTTCTGGAGACAGGAAAAGAGGCAACAGGTTTTCCTTTTTACCTTCCTGCGAATTACTAGCAGAACTTCCCAATTCGGAGTAGCAAACTGCTCCTCCGAAAGGTAGCAAAAATGCTTTCGACGTTTCCTTTAAAAAGACCTCTCTGCCTTTAGACGTGCAAATTTTAAAAGTTACAGCACAAAAGGAAAGAGGGAGGAGGAGGAAAGAGGAAAACAGGAACACTCATGTGCCGATTTTTAATATTATAGAGTTCTTATGAGAAAGAGTTACAATGCAACCGTATGCCAAAAAAAATAAACCTGTCAAATGAGCTTATGGAGTATCCCACTCACGATTAGTCTGATGGAACAGCTGCAGACACAAAGCCCGGCAGAGCTAAGAATAATATCCAAGCACAGCAGCTTGAGGCCAAACTGCCTCCACCAGGTTCGCAGGAAATGCAATTTCATCACCAACGGAAAAGAGGATGACTAAATATTCTTTCAAACTTACTTCGAAATGGGAACCACTTCCAACATATCCAAGCCCACACGGGGGTTATGGTTCAATTGCTTCACAAATCCGCTGTCGATGACAAACCTGAACACAAACAAGGCTCATGAAATCACAGCAAGAGTGCATGATTACGTTCTCAAAACTGTATGGCCAGTTTCTGTGCAGCAGCACTAGTCTGCAGGCAAGAAATGGTGCCTTAATCCTCTAGATATATATACATGTATGTATGCATATACGAATATGTATGCATTGGGGGTGGGGTTATGCTCCTAACAATTATTTATGGAATCTGTCTCCCTAAGAGTCTGCCGCACATAATGTATATTATAGTTTTATTGATTCTGTTTATTCTTATGCAGTTGTTCTGTGTTATTCACATCTGATCTGTTGATCGTACAAATAAAATTTAATTCAATTTAATTTAAATGAGGCCCTTAAGAACTGCTGGAGACAGAAATAACAAGAAAGCTTGTTCAGAGGTTTGGGGGTAGGTAGGGTGCCATCAATAAAGCGATGATTGGTTTTATTAATTAAGCACCGGAAAGGAACAGCTCATACACTCCATCTATGAAATCTGCCGATTTATGGGAACATTTGATCAACTAATATATGGCTATGTCCTGTCAAGTCGCCTCTGACTTATGGCAACCGTATGACTGAATGATGTCCAAACTGTCCTGTTCTCCACAGCCCTCCTCAGCTCTTGCAAACTCAATTCTGTGGCTTCCTTTAGGAAGTCAGTCCATCACATATTTGGTCTTCCTCTTTTCCTGCTGCCTTCCCCAGCATTATTAGGAAACAGCACTTAGTGTTAATGCATCCAATTCGCTTCGACTCTGCTCTGTAACTATTAACGAACTGGCTTGCTACGATTTGTTCATTATGTTCTGAAAACTAGATAATTTTTTTTTAATCAGTCCACTGAGGATGATACTCCACAAATCATCCTCTCCTTTTCACGTGGCCCCAGGGAAGCCATAAAAGTTTTGAATCAAGCTCAAAGATCTGATATTGACTGGACATTGTCTTTAAAAAGCACTACATCCAGGTAAAAACCTAAGTACTGTTGGGGGAGAGGGGAAATTCGGAATATTAAACCCAAATCCAAGCTATGTCTTAATATCCTGACTTGTTTCAAAGCTGCTAACTGTTGCTTCCTGAGGAAAAGGGGAAGCCGTTAATGTGAGTCTTCTCGGTTTAATAGCTTGCACTCCCCAGCTGGGAGAGGGTTAGGAAATCAGGGGGGGAAAGTGCATTTTTTAATGAGTCACAGTTCTCAAGAGTAGTGGTGTGGCATGGGAGAAATCCAGATTCATATCCTCACTGGACCACGAAACCCACCAATTCTCTCTCAGCCTGGCCTACCTCACATGACTGTTGTGAGGATAAAACAGTGGGAAGGAGAAGTAGATCCACTACCATTGCTTTGTGGAAGATAGACGGGGACATGAAAGTAACTTATTTTAAAAAAAACATGAATAAATAGATCATCCACAAAGACTAGTCTATAAGCGACCTGGACAAACCAGAGAGGTTCCCCTTTTGTCAGTTTCATTGATGATGATGATACCTAATGTATATATAACATTTGATTCATTTCATTAAAAACCCACAAACGAACCCATAGAGGGAGATTAAGGGATTGTAAAGAGCTGAGAGTCAATGCATTATGATCCATGGAGCGAGTCTTGAGCGAGCAACGTAGGAAAAGAAATGCCCTCCTTATTTGAGTTGACGAAGGCTATAAACCGGCACCATCGTGGCTTCCTCACACAGCTGAAACGTGAACAGTCAGGTTTTCCTTAAATCCTACATGCCAGATTTTGGCATAGCCATGAGTAACAGCAATGCCTCTCCCAGCTTCCTAATCATGGCAGCCACAGATGATCTTGGACTGACACATAACACTGAGCTGGAAGGGACCCCCAAGGTCATCCAGATCAACTCCCGACTCAGGCAGGAAGTCCACAGGTAAGGAATCTCAAACAGGAGGCCCCCCCAAATGCTGTTTCGAAACCTCCAATGCAGAGCACCCCACCAGCTTCTGCATAACCAATTCCGCTGTCAAGCCACCCAGAAAATCTTCCTAATGTTTAGTCCTAATCTCCTTTCCTGTAATCTGAATTTCCTGGTTCAGATCCTACCCTCTGGAGCAGCAGCCAAATGGCCTTGCTAAATCTTCCATGTGAAAGGCCCTTGGCGATTTCAAGACAGTCATCCTCTCCTCCCCAGGAGAAAGATATTGGACGTCCTCAACCATTCCTCGTAGACCTTTGTCTCCAGACCCTCTGCAGTGAGGGCCGCCCTCCTCCGAACGTGTTCCAGTTTGCCCACAAGGCTCCTGTTTCAAGATCTCAGTGGCTCTCTGGATCAAAACCCGCAGAACAGCTCACCTGATTCCCTCGACAGTCAAAGAGGTAGCGGCAATGTTGGTGGCCACTACGCATTTTCTGATCCCTGGGGGAGGTGGCAGAAATATCCTCCGCTGCTGATCTAGGGAGGGAGGGAGGGAGAGAGAGAGAGAGAGAGAAAGCAAGAAAGGGAGGGAGGGAGGGAAACAGCAAGTTTTTATGTCAAGGTTTGCCAGAACTCAACAATACAACTAACAAGCTTATTTATTTACTTATTTAATTTATATACTGCCCAACTGGTGAATTCACGCTAAAAGAAGCAAGCCTACCTGTCGGCATCGATCCGTACAACGGCAGGATGAGCAGTCCTTCGATGGAGCTGTCCCTCACATCGAAGCGATAATCGATGGCCTCAGCCTTTTGGAAAAGCAACTCACAAGTTCTCTCGATTTCAGACTGGCCTAAAAGCGACGAAGGACACAAGGGAGGGCCCATCCATGATTGTGCCTCAGCCAGAAAAGCCTCATCACACTCAGAACTTATGTCTCTGTTTTCCTCTTCCCTCCCCATCCCATCTTCCTCTCATGATGTGACTTTTTTTCAACCAGTAAGCCTGAGGGCAGTGTCCATTCCTTCCTTCCTTCCTTCCTTCCTTCCTTCCTTCCTTCCTTCCTTCCTTCCTTCCTTCCTTCCTTCCTTCCTTCCTTCCTTCCTTCCTTCCTTCCTTCCTTCCTTCCTTCCTTCCTCCCTCCCTCCCTCCCCCCCCCCTAAGTACTATGTAACTCACTGGGAGAGCCTTTCCTGCTACACAGTAGGGGATAACCACTGCAAATAAACTAATGTGTTAAAAAACGAATACATATTGTTATTTGACAAGGAAGTAGCTCAGAAACTCTCCAGCTGAGAGCCTCACCTTCCTCAGCAAACCCTTGTGCTACAGTCTTCTTTTTCTTCCTGTTTTAATTTTGGGATCCACGGCAGCTGCATTGCACAAGGCCCAGGCCAAGATTTCAACCAAAAAGGAAACACTCACCAGTCAGGAATACAAGGATGTCTCCCGCCGCGCCGTTCACGTGGACGTCCAAGGTCACTTTGACGGTCTGAAAGGAGCAGCATTAACAATATTCTTAGACGGACGCTCCAATTAGATCATCTTTCATATAAAAGGCTGGAAGGAATTTCCCCTCCCATTCTGAAGCACGACCAGACGGGCTCACAGCAGAATTATTTTTTTTTAAGCCTTGTGGCTTTTGCAGCCCAAGCTCCGGCGCTTTGTACCCTGCGCCGATCTTTCTAAAGCCCCAAAACCTTCAGACATGTCAGGATGCTCAAAGGCTTTCTGTTCGTGACCAGCCGGCTGGGTGAGAGGGTTTTTCTTAATGAACCTTGTGGCTTTGGAATGTGGCTTTGGTATTGACGTTGTTGCCGTTTTCAGAGGGACATCAGTTTGATTCTTTTAAAATACTGCATACTTGCTGCTTTTTCAGCTTTGAAATATAGTCTTTTACTGGTGTAAGCTGCCTTGGTTCCTCTTTTTAAGGAGAAAGGCAGGGTAAAAAATATTTTAAAGAAATAAATACACAAATATAATCCCCTATCTGCTAAATGGGGGGAAAAATACACATATGAACTCTTCTATCCAAGAGATTAGGTGTTTCTGGCCAACCAGTTATAACTGGATTAAAACTCCCATCATCCCCTACTATTGGCCATGTTTAGCAAGGGCTGGTGGGTTATAAAGTCTGAAATATCTGGAAGTCAAAGGTTCCTCACTCCGATCAGAGATCACATTCCACATTCATCAAATTAATGCAGGAACTGGCATTATATTCTCGCAGATGTAGTCTTGGAGAAGTTACTGTTTTGGCAATGACCTCCAGAATACGGAGGTTGAAGTCCCCAAACACAGTAACTTTTCTAAGCTCTGTAAGGACACGCCGGACCTGTAAATAGGACATGAAGTGGCTAAGAAGCATGCTCTGCCAGAAAAACCCTTTGCATCGATCTACTTTCACCCTTCCTACAGAAAACAGACAGTTCTCTCTCAGCACATCTGGCCTGTTCTTGGCCCACAGGCTTCCAGCTCCCAAGCACTTAAAAAAAGGTAGCTCTCTGTGCCCCTTCCAAAAAATGCAAGGCAACACACACACACCTCTGTGACATACGAACAGCTGCTGGCATCCCGGGGCCCTAAAAGACCGCAGAAGATCTCCTTGACGGGATAAGTCCTCCCGGGGATTTCCACCACCAAGCAGCCATCGAAGAACTTGGAGAACTTCTCCGTGTCCAACGTGGCCGACATGACCACGACCTTCAGGGGAGACTTTCTCTCCGGTGGCTTTCCCTTCTGGAACAGCTGCTTCAGCAAACCAAACAGGATATCCTGGGACAGAAAGAAGAGCGAAGAGTACAGGGTTTAGGTCTCAGAAATCCAAGAGAAGATGACTTGGTGGCCTGGGACCAAAGAGCCACAAATAAATGGCCAGCACAGCCGGTGGTAAGAGACCTGAATCTCAAATAGCTAAAGATCAGATTTTCCCTGTGCTTGATTTAGGTCACTGTGAAACTGAAGTACAGCTTATTCAAGGCTTATCCACTCAAGTATCAAAGCTGTGTTCCTTGTGATCCAGAAAAAAGAGGGAGATAAAGCTGGGCCCATACATTACCCAGAAAACAAGCTACAATGGGCATTTTGCTTTCTCCGTCCATGCCAGAAAGAACAGTTATAACAGCACTGTGATGACAAACTAGCACCTAAGTTTACTTTTTTTCCTTCTCCCTCCCAATCTCTTTTTCCTTTTGTATCATGTGTTGCTAGACCGCAATCTCTCAGGGCAGAGGCCATCTTACTATCTATGTAGGGGATTCTGGTAGTCTTACTTGAGGCAGCTTTCAGATGCTTTAAAACAGACCAAGGAGAATAGCCAGCTGGTGCTGGTCTTTGCAACCTGGTCACCCAGAAAGAATTTCTGCTCGCCTCAGGTGAATGGTTTTTTACAGCATGGCTCCACCCACCGTGCTCAGGCTCCGCTCATGGGCTTCGTCCAGGATCACAACGCTGTATCTGGTAAGAAGCGGGTCTGCTAAAATCTGCCTCAGCAAGCAGCCGTCAGTCATGTACTTGATGGAGGTTTCCTGCAGTTTTGAAAATCAAACATTCAGTTAGCGGACATTCTCGGGTAAAAGGATTAAAGACTAGCCCTGCCTATCAAACAGAATATTTCGCACAACCCGTTGTGACGTGTACCTCGGAGACACACTCATCAAAGCGGACCTGGTACCCCACAATGCTTCCTAAAGGGCAGCTCATCTCTTCCGCCACCCTCTGGGCCACAGAGATGGCAGCCATGCGCCGTGGCTGTGTCACGGCAATCACGCCCTGCTTGGTGAAACCTGTGAAAAGAAAAGAAAAAGAGAGAGAGAGAGAGAGAAAAAACAGTTCCATCAAGTTCGAATTTCACAAATTGAAGGAGGGGACAAGAAGGACATTACATTTTCTCATAGATGCTTTTGCCAACCCTGGGCAGTTTGTTGGTGCCTCCTTTTTGCACGAGTGGATGGTGCAATGTGACGATCCACAGGCAGATAACAAATTGACCTCTAGTGTATTATTATTATTCTTGTTCTTGTTCCAAACCCGCCTTTCTCCTAGTAAAGGACCCAAGGCAGCTAACAACATTGAAAGATAATATTCTAAGTTGAAAACACGGAGTATACAAGCGTGGTTAACATCATTAAAAGATAATATTTTAAGCTAAGAACAATGAATAAAGAAGCATCTTACATCATTAAAAAGCAATATACTGTATTAAAAACTAAGAAGAGTAAGTATACCTTTTAAAAAATATATAAGAGCGCTGGCAGGGGATTCTGGGCATTGTAGTCCCAAGGGGACCGTTCCCACGCTTTTACTGGAAACCAGAAGGCATACTCGCAGTAATTTGTAGGAATAATGGCAATTAATTACCTTCTTCAAATAAATATTTGGGAAGCTGGGTGGTTTTCCCGCTTCCGGTCTCGCCTGTCACCACAAGAAAGGGATTTTCCCGCACAGCTTCTACTAATTTCCTCCGATATTTGCATATAGGCAAAGTGGAGAAGCCCAAATCGGGTTTACACACTCTTTTTTCCAATTCGGATTTGCGACCAACTTGTTTTTCCCGTCGCTTCGCCATGCCTGCGGCGCGCGTCTATGACGTCACGCCTTCCTAGTTAAAGCCCCGCCCACTTCGCCAAGCCCCACCCACCCCTGCCTGTTATCAGATCTGCATCGTTTCCGTCCCAGCTGGAGAATTCTTAGCCCTCCAGATATTGTTGGACTCCATCTCCCATCATCCCCTATGACGATGGGCCACGTGGCCTGAGCGGTGAACTCCAAACCTCCTGGAAAGCCACACATCCCTCCTTGGGGATCCCCAGATGTTCCTAGACTAAAACTCCCAAAAAAGTCTGGCTAAGGTTTCTGGGAGTTGTAGTCCAAGAACACCTGGAGGGGGGACCCAAGATTGGGAACTCCTGCACTAGAACTCCCAGAAATCCTGGCCAGCACAGCTAGTGGTGAAGGCTTCTGGGAGTTGTAGTCCAAGAACATCTGGGCACCCGAGATTGGGAACCCACTGGTTTACGAGGCATCCGAAGTAAACGAATCGGGTTATTATTGGGTCCCGTTTTTTTATATTTTGGATTACATGCACATATTTCTCACTGCCTCTGTACTTTTGGCCCAATAAATATGTACAGCACTGCAATATGGATTTTTTAAATTTTTTAGCCCAGTATCTTGGTGCACAGAGTCCAGTAAGTACCTGAAGGGGGCAGACAAGCAACAGATTTGAAAACAAGGATCTAAAAATGAAATATCGGACACAAACACAGCATTTTCACACCATCCTAGATACGGCTTCTAAGAAGTCTTACTTCTCTGTAAACATTGATCAGAAACATGTACATGCTTTATTATCAGTTATTATAACACCATATTATTAGTTCAGTTACCTTTGTTACCATCATCGCCTTTGTCGTTGCTGTGGTATGAACGTTTCTTAAGAAGCCTTCTTTTTAAATAAAGTAAGAGCTGTCGAACAAAAATATGCAAAAGCTACAAAATAGAAACAAACTATTTTAAGCCAAAATTGCAAAGTTCCAAAGATGAGAAGGGAAATAAGGGCCAAAATCCACAAATTTATGCCGTGTAATTTGAATGATGCTGTCAACTCGGCCAGTAAATTTGATTTACTTTAATTGAAAGCTTTCTATCTCCCCCTTCTGGCTTCTGGAGGCTCCCTCGGGCTCCCTTTTGCCCTGGGAAAAGCCTTTGTGAGCTTCAAGATGGAGAGGAAGTTTTTAATACTGGAAAAATTTGTGGTCAAATTATTATTATTTAATTCATTTTATTTCAAATATTTTTGCCCCGCCTTTCTCCTTAAGCAGGACCCAAGGCGGCTTACATCATTAAAAGACAATATGAAAGCTAACAACAGTGAATATGCAAATGCTAAAAAAAGGGTTGAAAAATGGCATACAAAAAAACATAAGCAATACCATAACACATTTAAAGCAGAAAGGCACAAACATCCATTTAAAAACCCCACTCAGGCTGCCAGTTATTAAAGGAAAACCTGAAGGGAAAGGTCTATTTGCCTGCTTGCAGAAGGAGAACCAAGATGGGGCCAACCTGGCCTCCAGTGGGAGGGAGTTCCAAAGTCCAGGAGCAGCCACAGAGAAGGCCCTGTTCCATGTGCCCACCAAACATACCTGTGAAAGTGGTGGGACCGAGAGGAAAGCCTCCCCTGATGATCTTAACACCCAGGCAGGCTCATAACGAGCGATGTGGTCCTTGTGATAACTTGGAAGCAAGCCGTTTAGGGTTACAAAAGAGGTGGTGTTTTTTTTCAATGCCAGTGTAAAAACACAGTAAGCTCCGGCTTTAAATAACATTTAAACATAGAATAACAGTTTGAAAACTGCTGATTGAAAAACACTTTAGAAACACATCATAAAAACAACCAATGTGCAATAATGCGAATGGATAGCGAGTATAAAATAAACAATAAACCCACTAAATTGGACCCATAGTTCTTAAAAAAAAAAACACACAACAGAGCTAATTGTTGGGGTTTATGTCCATGCATCAATGCAACTCCCCCAGGAGATGCTTCTGTTTGAGTCTCAGCTTCTTTCCCCAGCAGGCTCCTGCCACCTTAAAATATGCATGAGCTGATGAATCAGGGCATGAAACGATTTCCTGATTAATGAGAGACACGACCATCCAGCTGTTCCCAAGCTGCCATGTGCAGAAGGAACCAGGTGTGAGCCAGGCAGGTAAAGGCTGATGCCATGCTATGGGGACTCAGCTTTCTTTCCCCCACCCCAGATTTATTCGTACCTGACTGCTGGGCTCAGATTTGCACAAATGAACCTAGACATTTTTGGGCAATTAGATACAGATAATTAAACAAGCCAACGGGCAGATGGTCGGCGCTTTTAAAAAGCCACATGTCATAGACGATGGGTTTTGAAACCCTGCGGTTCCTAGGCAAGGATCTGTGATCCCAACACGGTTTATATCAAAAGAGATCAAGCGGGCCGAAAAGTTATAAATGGTGCAGAAACAGAGACCTGAAAAGTTTGGGGTGCTTTCCGGGCCCATGGAAATGTACAAACCCTTGATGTTTTTCAGAGTAGAAGGTGGAAAAATAAATCTGTGGATTAAATTATGCAGAGATGGAGCAAAGATGGTTTATAATGTACCAGCAAACTGGGACCAGGGCTTGGGGTGGGGGGAAATATAGCTTTTTGGACTACAACTCCCAAAATCCCCTCCATTGGTGAAGGGGTTTTGGGAACTGTAGTCCAAACAAGACTATTTTTCTATACACTCAGATTGTGGCCGTGGCATTGGTGAACAACAACACAATTTTTCTATCAAAGGGCACCTGAAGAGGCTGAAATGCACACACGCACACCGACATGCGCAGATGGGTTTCTGTAGAAATCCTTATTTCCAATTAAATCGAAAAGCTTCTGGGTTCCTGACAGGCTCTTCTCTCTCATTTCTCAGCCAGCCTGACAGCTCCAATTGTGCTGACGGGTACCGAGCGAACGTTGGGTAGCCTTTCTCGGTGGGGCTTATGTGCTTCAGGCTTTGTACATCCTTCTGTCAGGAAGACAGGAGACATCTCTGTCCTTCATGCCTTCTCAAAATAGCAGCATCCAGACAGAGAAAGCCAATGATCTGTAAAGCAAAAAAATAAAATAAAAATGTAGGGGTGGGGGTTGTGGGGGGGAGCTTGGTTTTTGTTCTGTTTCTGTTACTGTTCTTTCACAGCTGACTCCTTCCAGGGCAGAGTCATCCAAGTCCCTGCAAGCTTATTATTATTATTATTATTATTATTATTATTATTATTATTATTATTATTATTATTATTATCAGAATCAGAAAAGTTACTTTTCTGGACTACAGAAAGAAAAAGAAAGACATCTAAAGAATTCCCAGAGCTGCTCTCCAGAAAAAAACACATTTTTTTCCACCTTCTGATCCAAACCCTCCCCTGCCAAGCACACACCAATTAAGAATCTCCAAATGTCTCACCTTAATTGAAAGGGGCCGTCTTAATTATCGCAGGCATTCGGGTTTAATCAAACTATCAAGCTGGGGAGCCCCGGGGAGCCAGAAAGCCATTGAAGGAAACTGTGAAAGTCATGCTAGGTTTCTCCTCTTAGCTTTATTTTTAAACTTCTGTGTGTGTCTCGGTCATGGTTGTCGGCAACTTTGTTTGGTCGGAGGGCTGCTTTCGAAATGGGAGGAAGTCAACAATGCAACCCATCTAGCCTCAAAATTATGGCCACCCACGAACCTTAGCTTGGCCTGTTCCCGAGTCTCACCTTGAAGGCCTCTTTCTGCTTAACAGCAAAGCACAGCTAAAAATTTTGGGCAATAAAATAAAATAAAATAAAAAATCAGCCTTCTCCTGTCCTAGACCTTGGGTCGGTCTGGTTCAGATCCGTATGCACTGGCCAAAGGGGAACATCTGGCCGATGTGGCCCCCCAGAGGTTTCCTGTCTCACCCGGCAGCCTTCCTGCTGTCATCTCCCTTCAGAAAGAAGGGAGAAGAGATCAGGAAGGGACTGAGAAAATCCGGGCTCCGCTTTACTGCCCAGGCCGCCGACAGAGTGGGATTTTACTGCTGGGTCGACCTGCGTAGAATTGAGCTGTGCTTTGCTGGCATGAAGCCTGGGGGAAAGCTGGAGGCAGTGGGAAAAGAGGAGGGCTGGATGTGAGATGGATTGACTTCACCAAAGAAACCCCAGCTGTGTGTTTGCAAGACCTGAGCCGGGCTGTGAAGGACAGGACCTTTGGGAGGTCAAGAACGCCTAGGACCACTGTTGCGTGGGAAGTGACATGGCGAAGCGCAACAAGAGACAAGCAGAGACTTGGGACACGTTTTTCACGTTCAAAAGCTGTTGATCTGGGGCTTCCCTCAGAGGTAGACAAGCACAAACCGAAGCCTTTACGCCCTGGCACATCCTGATATTTTTGGCCCTTTGTCTCATGCTCCTAACTTCGCCCCACGGCAAAGGGGCTTATTTTTGGGGGTAGGGCTTATATTAGGAGCATCCTGAAAAATCATACTAGGGCTTATTTTCAGCTTAGGTCTTATTTTCGGGAAAACAGGGTATCACATAGAAAAACAGGTGGCAATTCAAAATAGCAATCCTCCCATTGTTTTTCTTACAAAAATGAAGGGATTGATTAAAAAAAATATATTCTTGCACCCTCTCATGGCCAACAGTATGTATATTTTTAATACAAGTGAAGGTTGTGATTTGTGGAAATCTCGCCCCCTAGAGGCCAGAGGGGGGATTTTTCACAGAATTCAACAGAATTCCGACCTCTTAAAACTTGAGTTTCTGGGAATATTGGAGGGAGCAATGCCCAATGGAGTCTATGTTGCCCACCCCTGCTTTAGAGTATAGGTCATTCATAGCTGGAGCAAACGGCAACCTGCCTAATTTTCGGGGAGGGGGGTTCTTCCCAGATGAAAACAGGGAGCAAAGGAAACCGATCCTGGGACGTTGTGCATGCAAAATTAGCGCTATGTCACTGAGCTTTTCCAGGAAGGACATTGGATCCCAGGGTGCTTTTTTCTGCTTGTCTCTTTCTAAAGGCACCGTGCACTTACAAAAGTGAATTCCCTCTGTACACCTGTCGTGGCGACAGCAGCACCAAGCCGAAATCTCCCTGCCTCGACGCGTCAGGCTGTATAAATATCTCCCTCTGATCTGCTTTTAGAACAACCACCTTGTCAGATTTCACTGTCGAGCAAGAAAAAGAAAGAAAGAAAAAAAGGAAGATGGGAGAAAGGGACAGGATTTTATTTCTTTTTATAAGCCCAGCTAATTAAATATTAACCTGGCTTTTTGTTCCTATTTTATCAAACCCTGTTAAAAGCATTTAAAGAAATATTCAGGATGCAGAGGGAATCTAAATGAGCTGATTCACCCCCCCCCCCCTTCTGCTAAAGCCAGACGCTAATGTAAGGCCCAATTTATTTATTTATGATTGTCCTACTGAATCAGTGGGAATTTGGATGAGCCAACACTTATGTAAGTTCCACTGATTCAATGGGTTTCCTCTGCTTACAATTGAACGTAAGCTACTATCTGTATTGGAGATGTGCAGAGTTCTCTCTTTTATACGATACTTCTCTTACTTATTCCATGTAGCTTTGGTTGGGGTTCCAGTTTAGGTATTATGGGGTTCTCTAAGGGGGGCCAAGAGGGGCATGGTTTGGTTATTTCCTAATGTATGGGTTTTTCCCCTCCCCTTTCTGAAACACGTAAGGGACGTGGTGGCGCTGCGGGTTAAACCACAGAAGCCTCTGTGCTGCAAGGTCAGACGACCAGCAGTTGTAAGATCGAATCCACGCGACGGAGGGAGCTCCCGTCGCTTGTCCCAGCTCCTGCCAACCTAGCAGTTCGAAAGCATGCAAATGCAAGTAGATAAATAGGTACCACCTCGGTGGGAAGGTAACGGCGTTCCGTGTCTTGTCACGCTGGCCACGTGACCACGGAAACTGTCTTCGGACGAAACGCTGGCTCTATGGCTTGGAAACAGGGATGAGCACCGCACCCTAGAGTCGGACACGACTGGACAAATTGTCAAGGGGAACCTTTACCTTTACCTTCTGAAACACTGAAGCATCGCTCCTATTTGGAACAAGGGCTTTACGCTGCAATATTTAGGTCCCGCCTTTTGGCCTTTAGCTCCGCTCACAAAATGGACCGGTTTCCCATCCTTGCTAGACTGCATGTTGAAATATAAGGTTGAGCCTTCCTACCAGGTTTCAGCAAGAACCAGAATGAGCTCAGATATAGGGCTAGGTCTTCTGGTAGGACTAGCCTTACTCTTCAAACTAGTTACTTTTTAAAACACCGTAAGAAATAACAGCGGCTAATTCCTTTAAACGGCAACCACAGCACAGTCACCAGTAAATTACTTTTTGAAAAGTAACTTGGCAGGCCCTCACCAGATACCATGAAACTTGGCTATCTGCAGGCCGACCAAGTCTTAATTCCGTGAATCGTGTAAAGTCAATAAGCAAAATGTTTCCCTGTTCTTTCATCTCACCAAGTGTGAAGGATTCGATTTCCTGTCCTTTTTGATCTTCAAAAGCCGGAATCACTATTATTTATTTGAGAAAATGTTGCTTCAATTGATTTTTTTTTTTTTGCCTCTAAAGATTTATTTTTAATTAACAAAGCATTTCTCCTCTCTTCTCTCTGGGATGTCATAAGCCCATTAAGTGAATAACGGTTTAGTTAAAGACCAGAACTTAGGAACAACCTGTTAGATATAAAACAGTTACCTGTATTTCGGAGGAGATAGTGAGTAATCTTACCAAGGAGTTAAAATAAAAATATTTTAGCAGTCCTGATGGCAAATAGGGTATTTTATTTGCCTTTTGAGTACAGTTAGGATCACAGTATCCTCAGGGAATACTGAGGGAATACAGACCCCCTCCCATGGCTGCTGAAAAACATGGAAGTATTGAACGCTATACATTTCTAGTGGCCAGTTTTTGTTGAGGACACACCATTTTGGAGATTTTTCATTTATAGGGTCACCATAAGGCGGAGGTGTCTTGATGACACCAAACAAGGACATGTATTTTTTAAAAAAACAAGGTCTCGTGCGCACAGCAAAAAGTTACTTCCAAGGAAAAATACTTATGATTGCGCTGAATATCTGTGCACTCGTTAGAAAGTCCGTCTGTGTAGTGTGTACATTGTGTTACCTTCCCCCTGAAATGATATATTTAGTCATCATTCAAATTTAAGCTAGCAGAGAGAAAAGCAGACACACAAAATTTATTTTTTTTAGTTTATTTTATATAACCAGTATGTTTGTGAGCAGTCCAAAACATTTTAACCACTAATTTTTCCAATGAGCTTGCACTGCATCCTCCAAATTTAATCAGATGTGTCAATTTTGACAATCCAGAATTTACTTAACTGCATGTCGAATGACAGCGTACTATATATATTTATATATATTATTTTTTTCCCACCTCCTTTTGTCATTGAGGACATTCTTTTTATTATGATCGTTGTTGTAATCGTTGCAGTCACTGATTCAGAAATAAATTCAAACAAATATCGGACCTGCGCGCGCTCTCTCGATCGCATAGCTGGCTGCACTTTGGGGCAGAATGAAGAAGATGGCTCAGGCAGCAAATACTGGGGGGCGGTCAGCACGGGTAGCCTGCTCCGTCAGCTCTGCGTGCCACACAGCTGGTCTTGTGCACTCCCTTTTCCCTTCCAGTGTTGTGATGAACATTGTCAATAGTTAAGTAAAAAAATCAGCTGCTGTCCACCTAGGGCAGAAACCAGCTAGATAGCAGCTTTGCACTTAAAAGCAAGACTGCCTTACAAAGTAAAGGACATCCAATTATCCCCCAGCATTGTTTTGAAGCTTTTCCAGTTGCTAACTGGTCACTGAAAGTAAGGATCTGGTGCTGCTTGCAGGTTGAAATGTGCAAACGCAGCAGTTGTGAATAATGCGTTGGTGGCCTGAAAAATTGGTTCAAAATAAGTCTGCAAATGCTTGAAAACATTATTTACAAGTAATTTTGGAAAGTAAGGTAAAGGTAAAGGTTCCCCTTGACATTTAGTCCAGTCGTGTCCGACTCTAGGGCGCGGTGCTCATCCCCGTCTCCAAGCTGTAGAGCCAGCGTTTGTCCGAAGACAGTTTCCGTGGTCATGTGGCCAGCGCGACTAGACACGGAACGCCGTTTCCTTCCCACCGTGGTGGTACCTATTTATCTACTCACATTTACATGCTTTCGAACTGCTAGGTTGGCAGGAGCTGGGACAAGCAACGGGAGCTCACTCCGTCGTGTGGATTCGATCTTACGACTGCTTGGTCTTCTGACCTTGCAGCACAGAGGCTTCTGCGGTTTAACCCGCAACGCCACCACATCCCTGGCAATTTTGGAAAGTAATGAAGTGTTAATCATTACATAGAAGAAAAATATCCTAGACAAACAGTTACATCACACACTGTTCCAAATCCAAGTAGTTAAGGTAACTATGTTACTTGTAACTATAATAGTAACCAGTTACTTCCAATATGGGCAACTTAATGCTGCAATTGAGTTGTTCCTACATGAACCCAGATTACAACAATAACTCCTACATGATAGCAGATTTAATTTCCCGTTGTGCAAAAGAATTACTCTCTTCCAGTTGTCTCAAGCCATTGCATGCTATTTATTCCTCACTTCATACATTCTTATACCAAACTATGATGAATATTCACACCTGACTTGAAGCGGTAGATTTGGGACATTAATAAAAAGTAAAGCAGAACTCATAAAAGATCCAGCCCATCTGCCCAGTGCAGATTGAAAGGGACTTTTTAAAAATCCCTGTTAAATGGAGCCAGTTGGGAACATATGTTAAAGTTCACTATATTGATTTTCCTTATTTCTTGGCAATACCTATTTTAAAAGGCTATATAATCACATGCAAGGGGGTGTCCTGTTACTCTCTCTTTCCCCCCCTCCACAAAATTCATGCCTGGACAAGAGACGTAGCCTAGAAAATACAGAGGTTTAACCATCCATGATTTAGGGTTTTGAAAAGAACCATTAACATAAATATTCCTCTCCCCCTGTTTTCTGTTAAACTTACAGCAAATGCATACACCCTATTTTCTTAAGGAACCACTACAATAATGCCTTGATTATTGAGGGCTGGCCTGCGTTCCCCAGCTGAGTAAATATTAAGTCGAAAAAGAAGGAAATTTAGCCCGAGCTGATTTCTTTGCAAACAGCCCAAATGTAAACACAATATAAATTTCCTTTTCGGTAAAAATAATATTTACTTACCTCTTGGGTCCCTCCTGGTATTGAAGGCATATTTATTAGGATTTGGCTTCAGAGGGGTGGACACAGATTCTTAGAAAACCAACTTTTTAATGAAGAGGGGTCTGGCATTAGACGTTAACTGGATCAGCCAAGAGAAACGTAAATGGAAACGTATCATTGGACATTACATGAGAGGATTCACTGGAAAGGCCAATATGCCATGGAAAATGGAAGGCCCTAGGAGAAGAGGAGGTCCTAATGTGAGATGGATTGACTCAAAAAAGGAAGCCACGACTGTTGCATTTGCAAACCCTGAGCAGTGCTGTTAATGACTGGACTTTTTGGAGATCATTAATTAATATTATGTACCATCAAGTCAACTCTGACCTATGGCGACCCTCTTCGGGGTTTTCCAGGTAGAGAATACTCAGAAGTGGTTTCTCATTCCCTTCTTCTGGGGATGAAGCCTGTTGCTTTTATTGTTATTTTTATATTATTTTGACCTTGCTCTGTTAGCTGCCCACAGTAGTGGCTCTGGTCCTAGTTGATCAAAATGTCTATCAATCAATCAAACCACCAGCCACCAAAGTTAAAAAAAACAAATCCAAACCCATCTCCAGGATCCCCATGACTTCCATCCCAGTCATCCAAAATATCTTGGGCCAGTTTGTTTGATTCATTTGAAAGGTGGCGCTGGAGGAGAGCTTTGCGGATACCCTCGACTGCCAGAAAGACGAACAAGGGGGGGGGGGGGGGGGCTAGATCAAATCAAGCCTGAACTCTCTCCGGAGGCAAAAATGTTGAAACTGAGGCTGTGTCCCACTTTGGGCACATCATGAGAAGGCAGGATGATCTGGAAAAGACCATCATGCTGGGAAAAGTGGAAAGCAGCAGGAAAAGAGGAAGACCCAACACGAGATGGGCTAACTCCCTCAAGGAAGCCACAAGGTTGAGTTTACAAGAGCTGAGCCGGGCAGTTGAGGACAGGGCATGGTGGGGATCGCTCATTCATGGGGTCATCGTAGGTTGGAGGTGGCTTGATGGCAGGCAATAACAACAACAGTAATTGTGGATCGCACAGAGCACTTCTTGTTAACTGCATGTTTGCTGGTCGGAAGTGCAAATAACCATGTTGGCACCTGGGGCAAAGGGCATCATCTTCCACTCATTCTGTCAGGCAGACGGAAGGCCCGGATCCACTTGCTCATGGCTGCTAGAACAGACCCACAAAAAAAGAAAAAAAAAAGAAAAAGGGATTTCCAAAAGAGTTGACCCGCTGATCCGTTCTTGATCCAACAGGTCTACTCTAGAGGTGAGCAGGGTGTGTGTGTGTGTGTGTGTGTGTGTTTTGGACGACACCTGCCAGCATTCCACTGGCCGGTTTGCTCTAACGGTGGGGAGGGGGGGCCGACAGCAAGAACCCCCAAAAGGAAACTCAGCCCTTCCCAGACCGAGCTGGTTGGCACCCCACAAATCCCAGAGTTTGCTCCCGGTGCTATAAGGAGTTGTGTTGGGTTTCCCAGCTGCCCCCGTCCCCCCCTTAAATGGGCAGAATCCGATTAAAAATAGCACAACGGCAGATAAAATATTGCGTCTGGAATGGAAAAGAAAACATCGAGCTGGCTTTCACAAGGAAGCGTGGAATGCTGTGGAAACACGCACCAGCAAGAACAGGCACATCCCTCCATTTTCCTGTTATTTTTGTCCCGGGTGCAAAGCTTCGGATGGAAATTCTGTACACCCTCCTCCATGGTAGACCAAATCCTGAGGCTGGGAATTTATTGCAATGGTCTAAACTAAGCAGCCGTGAGATCGCTGTGGCCTGGAGACATCGTTGGACTACAGTTCCCATTAGCCCCAGCCAACATAACCATGGATTAGAGAGGAGGGGGGGGATTTGGACGCACACTGCTTCTCCTGTGTTGGGGAGGGAGAGGAAAGGCCTTCAGCTCAGCATGCTGGGACTTGTAGTACAAAGCCTTATTTGCACCAAGGAGGTTGTCACGACTTTTCTTTGGAAATGAATTGAACCAGAAAGCATTGGGGGGGCGGGCGGGGGATATCTGCCGAGACTGAAAGGGAAAACCATGTCCGCACAAACACACACACACACACACACACACACACACAGAGGGCCCCATCTGTTCACATCTCTGCTTCGTTCCCCTATTTATGGGTTTGTGTATTGAATTTATATACACACACACACCCCCAATCTAGGGGCAAACCGCTCCTCTGGGCAGTTTACAAACACAAAACAATTTAGAGACATTGCACAAACCATCGCAAAAGGCCCCCCCCGATGATGATGATGATGATGATGGCAGCCAGAAAACAATGAAACACAAGACGTAACAGACACTCAGGGGTCCATTTCCATGCACCCTAGAAGACTTTCCTGCTCTTAACGGGACTGAATTCTGAGTAAAAGCGCCTTGGGATCGTTTAATGTTAATTCTGAGTGAACACCGACAGGATTGTACTTTCGGACCGAAGGCTGAACTTCCTGATGGCCGAGATCTGTTAAGGGATTGGAGAGCTTGGCGGCTGAAACGCCGAGGGGGTCCAAAATGTGAGAACAGCTGGCGCAAAGCCTTTTGGGAAACAGAAACGCTCAATGGGAAATGATCCGTCCTGGGTGCGAAACACAGCGCCGTGTGATGAGAACAGGTGCAGGAAGTCAGCGGGTCACCTCCCGCCCTCGGAAAGAAGATGCCGGCCTGTTGGTCAACACTTCTCGGCTTAAAAGAGGAATAAAAATAGTGAGTGAGCAAGTGAGTTAACGGGCTAATGAAGAGGTCATTGCTTAAAGCTGAAACTTGTGGCACCTCGTGGGCCGATCTACGATGGCGTAAATGTTCCAGAGATCAGGCTAAACAAAAGGCCACAAAATACACAAGACTTTACATTGTGACCTTTTCTGTGCAAAGTTCAAAGCCTCACTGGACAAATACGGTGACCGTATGTGGCAGCAGGTATGGGCAACCATATCATGTCCCTTAACACTGGTAACAGAGGAAAAAACCTAGATTGCCTTTGAGTCCTATACTAACAAAATCAAATTTTGCTGACAAATTCTAGTGCAGCAGCTTCCCGCTGGAGACTCGCTTCAAAATTCTGTTGTTTAACAGGCATGATTTTCTGTTTAACTACTTGATGGTGTCTCTGCTGGGAAATCAGAACCGTTCTGAATCCCAACCCCTCGCTTATTCGTTTACACCCAGACGGGCCAATGTTGCCTATGCATAGATCAGAAGGGCCGTAGATCACAGAGGAAGAAGAGTGGGTGAACATCACTCTTCTCTCTTCCCCGGCCATTCCTCCACCAAATTACAAAGTTTAAAAAATTCAGGAGGTGGAATAGCTGTATTATCCTGTGTCGGCAAAATGACAAAGGGTCTTGTGCCATCTGGAAGACTAAAAAGTTTTATCTGGAAGAAGATGTCCCAATACATCTGGTAAAACAGGCCACAGGCCACCAGAACTTCCGTCAAATAAAATATGTTAAGTTCGTAGGGCAGTATAAGATTCCTTGTTGTGTATGTTACAACAGACAGACACTGCCACCTCCTCCGGAAATGAGTGCAAATCACACCACAAGATTATTTGTGGCTGCTAATGCTTCTTGATTGTTGTGCTCTGTTTGCTTGCTTGAGCCTCCATATAATATCTAGATATTATGATCTGGGTCTAGAGAGCCTCGTGGTACAGTGGTTCAACTGCAGTGAAGCCTCTGCTCATGGCCTGAGTTTGATGCCAACAGGCTCAGGTAGCCAGCTCAAGGTTGACTCAACCCTCCATCCTTCTGAGGTCAGTAAATTGAATACCTGGGTGTGAAACACTGGAGGTGGGGTGGGGGGGGCCATGTGTAGCCTGCATAATTAAACCGTAAACCACCCAGAGAGTGCTTTAAAGCCCCCCCCCCCGGAACAGTATGTAAGCAGCACACTTTGCTGGTGGATGGCAAAAGTCACACACAACACACACTGACGTGTGCACATGAGCTCCATGGAGTGTGCATGCCCAGGGTGCATCCAGACCTCTGGCTTCTGTCCTCGTTCCCGAGCGATGGTTTTGCTTTGATGCCTGTCTATAGAAAGCCCCTCGTTGACAGATGTTGAATATCGGGGAGCAAAGACCCGGCCGTATTTGCTGACAGTTTTAAGATGTGATACAGCCCCCGTTCCAGATAAATCTTTCGGCAGGGTAGCCTCTCCCTCTGGTTGACCTGTCTCTCTCTTACAGCTGCTTTCAGAAGGCATTTCATCTAGCGATAGACCTCCTGCAAAAATAATAATCACGGGGCTATTTATACCCCGAAGCCTACCTCTTGCCCAGAAATAGACCCAGGAAGCCTCACACGCCACGATAAAAATATACCGCCCTCGAGAGAAACCCAAGAATCTCTGCTATAAGGCTCGACGTCTATTTCGCTTCATTTCATTTTTGAAAATGCCCACATCTGCCATTTCTTCTTCTGTTCGATGGGATGGAAAGAATGCAAGATTTTTAAAAAAAAAACAATCAGACTGTCCACGCAGGTTCATGGCTTCGAGGACCAGCCGGTTTCTAACCCTCGGTTCTCTTTTGTCGTGGACTCCAAATAAACGGGTTTTAAGTCAAATGAACTGCTACCAGAAGCTAATGAGGACTAAACCGAGACTCTTCTATAGTTTGGAGATTATCAAAGGAGAGGAGATTCATTAGAAAAGGCAGTGGTGCTGCAAGAAGCTAAAGACAGTGGGGAAAGAGGAAGGCTTGACACGAGATGGACGGACTCAATTAAGGAAGCCACAGGGTTTTGGTTTGCAAGGGCTGAGCACTCTACTGTGCATGTGAGAGCCTTCTGGAGGTCAAGGATTCATAGGATGGCCATTAAAATGGGGGAAAAGATGCTCTGGGCCAGCATGGGAAAAATTGTAAATGCCATGAGCAACTGAGCGATGTAGTGGAAGCAAGACATGAAGGGTTCTAAGGTCCTGGATCTAGAAGCACATTTCAACAATTTCATCCCTTAACAGAGACAGAAAAAAACCCCCACCGTATTCTTAGCAATGAGCAGACAAAGGTGAGGATTGTGTTCAGAAAATATCACTAGGAGCCTGTAACTTTTTTAATATTTGAAAACTTTTATTTTTTTTCCTTTGAAATGAGCACCAACACATATTGTAAATAGGACAAACAATGCATTTTCTTCTTCTAATACTGAAGTACTATGTACAATATACAAACACGTGACGAGGTGAAGACAAAACTCAGAAAAATAAACCCCCAAACGATCGACACGTATCACTCGAAGCAAAAAAAAAATAAAGACCTGGAGAAAATGCCGAACAAATAAAAGACAAAATAAAACCCAAGAATTAACTATTACACAATTTTGTAAACACAAGGGCATCAATATGACAGGCTGGTTTCGGAAAATAAAAGTCTCTTCATTTAGGAAAAGAATTTAAGGTGCCCATAATGCTACTCGGTTTGTACTCAAGTGTACAAGTTTTTTTTTCTTATTTAAAGTTACAAACCATTTGTTTTTTTCTCCTTCTTCAACAGTTTTTCCGCTCTCCGTAATTAAAAATATATATATTTAAAGGAGGATTCCTGAAAAGTCAACACATAATTATTTCAAAAGGTATCCACTCCACAAACGTTTCTTGGCAAAGGAAATATATATCTTTTTCCCCATCAACATAGTTCTTCTACTATGGAAGGACCGAAGTGGACGGGGGGGGGGGGGGGGGAATAATTCTCTCTCATCAGTGAAATGATGCTATGAAATGTATATTTAATACATAATTATCCCAAGTTGAAAAGAAACACACACACAAACACACACACACACACAGAAATGCTTCTATGTGTTCACAAAACACAGATGTTGCCGTTTTGTCTTGTCTTTTTAAAAGGTTTGTGCACCAGAAAGTGCAAGAGAAAAAATTATATCTGAAGGACGCACCATGTTTATTGGAAACGCAAGAGGTTGAACAAAGTACGACACCGTCTTCTGTGCTGTTGGTCCACTTTTGAGATTTATTGGGGGGGAAATTAATACAGGGAGAAAAAAGGGAAGAGGAAACAGAAATGTAAACACTTCGGAGGGGAGAACCCTGAAATTTCAAGAGTCTAACTGGATAGAACGGAAAGATACTGGTTATCCTTTTCATCTCCGGTCTGGCTCCTGTGTCTTTAAATGCTAGCTAGAAAGATATACTGTAATTTCATAGATTACTAAAAATATATCTATTACTTTCTCCAGTTCAGGAACTGGCAACTCACATGCGTGTCTGTGTACACACAAATGCACACATCTGCTTTTAAAGGTACAGGAGCACAGCAAGAAAAAAAGTTGGCTGTCCTGGATAGAGAATTGACATCTTCTCCCTCCTGAAAAAGGGATTTACTCCCGCGCGTTGCAAGGCTGGCAGGAACGCCTAAGACAGCACAGAGGGGCTCGTGCCAGGGGAAATCCCAGTCGAGGAGACCAAGTATTTGCCCCGCAAAATGATGATGCCACAGCCGGGTTCCAGGTCAAACAGAACTCAGATTATGGAAATGGCGGGGGTCAGGGAGTCAGTAGCTACTTACCCGCTGCTTTGGCTCACGTGGCAGTTAAGCGCTAAAGTAACCCCCAGGCAATCAATCCTCTGAATTGATTCTTTTGGCCTAATTCAGAGCAAGCCTCCATACATGGAGACAAAAAGCCAGACCCATACCTTTGGTAGCGAAGCACTTTTCTCTAGAACCCCCAAATACCGGCCAGAATCTTACTGCGTTCCCCGAGCGCTTGAAGAGGAATCAGGCAAGCTACAGGGGAGTTTGCCAGCTGGCTGTTACACGCGCCCTGGAGTCCTCTGTGTGCCTGTACAACCGTCAGAGAAATTGCAAAAACCATGCCACGACACACACCATATTTCACGAGAGGGGTTCCGGTCATGATGGTTAATAACAATAATAAAATATGTCCCTTTGTTTCACCAACCTGCATGTGAAACACAGTAGGACTCCCGTGTCTGCGGGATCAGTATCGGCCATTTCACTGATGCACAGTCTGAAAATATTAAAAATATTAAAAGAAAAAAAAATCCAGAAAAAAATTATTTTCACGTTTTACCGGACGTGGCCACTAGAGGGAGCTACAGACCATGAAATGAATACTTGTCAGTGAAGAATACATAGCATGGTCTATGTCACCCTCTAGTGACCACGTATGGTAATGCATGCAAAACATTTTTTTCTCTGTTTCTTTTTATTTGGACCATTCTATATATATAGCATTCACTATTATCACTAATTTCAGTATCCACAGGGGGCTCGGAACTAATCCCCTACTGTATATATACAGTATAAAACATACAAGGTGGACGGACAAACACAAGGGGGTGTTCTTGCATGTTGGGCTTTGGTATACCATGTGTAAGTGAAACCGCAGATACCGGTTCTGTGGATACAAGAGTCCTACTGTAATTCCCACAATGCGTGCCAGATCCTGTTTGAAATTTACTCATTATAAGCCCCTTCGAGTCACAACATACCACTCCCAAGAAAAGGTAACAAAACAGGCTTTTCTGGGGCCAGCCTGGCTCTATTGAGGGAAACGACGTACCTTGGAACGGCTGGATTTTATTTGGTGCAATTGTCATACATGCCGGATATCAAATGCCCAGGACCCAGCATTAATACAGAGACTAAATATGTAAAAATCCCAATTAGAGAGGTCTGAACCTTTGCTTACTGACTTGTATGGATGGTAAAGGGATAATAATAACCATTGCGGGTTGAACCCTACAAGTATTAGGGTACTATTACTAGTATTAGGTGGTGGAGAATATCTGACCATTCCAGATATTTTGGATTACAATTCCCATAAGCCCCAACTCTTAGGGCAAGGAATTTTGGGATCTGTAGTCCAAACATGTGGAGGAGCAAGGGTTCCCCACCGCCAGTCAAAGATGTATCAAGACTGGGGGGGTCTGGGGAATCAGATCAGACACACTTGGTCAGGATCCCACCATTTCATTGGCTTAACACACACACGATGTGTGGGTAACGTGGGCTTTGTCACCAGTATTGGTGGAGGAAACCAAGCTTTTTCTAGGACGGAGAACTAGGCCGACGGGAGCGAAGATTTAGAAAGTCACAACTAGGGGAAAGAGAAACACATGCAAAGTTGGGATTAAATAAATTACCTGAAATAAGGAATATTCCCCCTCGCCCCACTACTATCAACCCAAGTTCTGAAGGAGGACAGTTCCTGGTAGAATTTAAAGCCCTCTGTGGCAATCAAAAACAAATCTTCCAAAGCTTTGCCTTAAAGACTCTTCACTTAAAGCGGAATTCCCTAAACACGAGTTCTGTTTATCGCCTACCTCGAATTCAAGTGATTTTGCACACATAAAAATGCATAATTGTAGGATATAATTCACTTCCTATATGAAGTCAAGGGTAACCGTTTCCCTGCCCACTGTTGTTTATACATCTTCACGGTTTCTGTTTTAGACATAGGTTTGGGTTGTTTGTGTGCCTTGATGATCTTAATTTATAAAATCCCATCCTTCCCTGAGGAGCTCAGGATAGTGTACATGGACTTATTTTAATTTTCCTCCCTCACAAAAATTCTGTGAGGTAGATTTGGCTGAAAAACTCAGTTAAATTGCCCAAGGACCACCCGTGGACCTCTGCAGTGGAGTGGAGGATTTGAACTCAAGTCTCCCTGAAGCCCCACACCTTGTCCACAGTAACACGCGGGTGTATCTTTCTAAGCCTCTCTCTGTCTCTCTCTCTTTGGATCAATGAGGACTAAACACTTGACAAGTGCTTCAAGAAACCAGGACTTTAAAAAGAGACAAGGCACAAGATTTACAGCAGTCTCACCCAAGTCAGCCTTTTAGCTGACATTAAACCAAGTCCCCAAAACATGATGTATCAGGGGCCAAAATCCTGTTGGTGAGCACAGTAACTTGCCCTAGAGTAGGCCCACTGAATCCATGCAACATAGGGAGTGGATTCTCTAAATCCCCAATGATTCAATGCGCTTAATTTAGTACGGTTTACTACACAAAGCTACAGGATTTTGACCATGATCTGCTCCTATGTTTATGAACGGGACCAGCTCCGTGTCCTTGCTAAATTGACTTAAATCTGAAACTTTGGTTCTGATGGAAATTGCCACTAACCATGAAATTTACTGCATTCATGGAAGGCCCAGAGTTCAACTTTATGTCCAAGTACCTCCTGCCAAGCAAACCAACCAAACAACACACAAGTCGAGGTGATAAAACTGTGGTAGCCAAAGCATCCTCTAGGATCGTGCCCGTTCTCATTGAAAGAAAAAGCAAATTAATCTAGCAACAGAGAAATACAGTCTTCATCTCGATTCATCCCAGCTCTCTCTGGCTGTACTCCCACGAAACCACTGTATTATTTCCCTTTAAAAATAACAGCTTGCCGTACATACAAGAAAAGAGAGGATAATAGTTCAGAACCGTTAACACTCAAAAAGTATTCCCTGGGAAGGGCTTTGAAGAGAAGGAGACAAGTAAGCACCAAATATATTATTTTTAAATTAAATAGTATGTACATAGTAAGTATTGTTCTCAAGAGACTGTTTAGAAGGTCATGTATATATATAATCATTTGAAATTTCTTTCAACCGTGGATGAGGAACGCAACAGGGTGTATCTGTGAAGAAAATAATCTCCATAGTAGACAGGGGAATAACTAATAATTCCGTAATTAAGGAACCACAGTTCCAAAGTTATCTATTAAGAATACTTTGATTTGGTTCTTCGCTATCCACACAATGCAAATAGATTCACGCGCACTCTGAAGGCAGTTGAGCTGCGCCTTCTGACATCACGGAAAAACAATTTTTGGGGAAGTGCATCTTAACCCTTATTCTAGGACGGCTGCCTTGACGGCACCCATTTCTTGACCAAACAAACATTTACAGTGACGAGCATGTACAGGATGACCCCCTTATCCGCAGAATTGGTATCCACAGTTTCGGTTATCCACAGTTCACCACAGCCCTGTATACAACATACAAAGGGGCAGGTCTTCCCTCCTTCTGTCCTGTCTCCTTGTATGTTGTATATAGGGTTTGCTACTATCCGCGGTTTCAGGCATTCGTGGTACATCGTGGAACAGATCCCCGTGCGGATATGGGGGGTCCCACTGTATCTCACAAAGACATAGGTGGTTTAGCAGCAACATTTAGTGTCTTTAAGAAGCACTTAAGGTTTTGGTATATGCAAGTGAAGACAGAAAGTATATAGAGGAAGACAGAGGTAATTACTAAAAGGATGAATTCAGAGGTGGAACTGGGGAAGGTGTCGCCTGCTCAGAACATTAACATCCAAGTAACCACTCAAGGATCTCATCCATGGGCAGATCTACATGTCAAAACCATGGAGCACCCAGAACTGTGCATGGCAAATATTTTTGTGCACAAAGGACGTCCTTCATTTACAGACTTCCTTTCAAGTACATATCCTCACACTGTTTTTGTATCTGGAAAATAACACCACCACCAGCCTACCTCGTTGGGTTATTGATAGTGATGGGATGATTTCTGGAACCATCATTCCAGAAGCACTCATCGTACCCTCTCGCAGCCTATCAATTAGTAAACTCTAATGAAAAAGCGGAGGGGGGGAAATATCAGTTTCTGATTAACTGGGATTTTCCAATTCCCACTGTTTTGCGGCTAATCTGAGTACCATCTTCTCCACAGGAAGAAAGAGAGACTACAATAAGGACGTAAAAACCACTGTAAAGAAACACATACTTTGAGGGTGAACTCCACCCAGGAGTCTTTCCGCTCTTCCCTGGCCTTACCAACACGGGATGTACGTCTTCGCCGGCTTACAACAGATTCGTAGAGTGGATGAACCCCACATGAAAGATTTCGACAAATCAGGAGGTGTGTACGGGAAAAAGAAAAAAAAGAACTACAGAAAAAAAGAGGGGAAAATAATTCTTTTCAAAGGAGACGCACAAAATTAATTCCATTAAACACAGCCTTTGTGCTACCAGCTGGGCTGCCGTGAGTCGCAAGGTTCGCCATGATTGGATTGGAAACTCGATCAAAGACAAAGTGGGCAATTGAAGAAACCCTCCCTGCTCCCGCCAGGACCTCCCGGGTTTCCTCTGTTCATTCATTTGACCAGATTCGAGAAGAAAGAGGAGAGAATGTAAAGATTTGATCAGCCTCTTTCATTCAGCAAGAAATATTTACTGCCTGTGAAGCTATCCATTAAACGCTTAGCCCACCCAACAGAAGCAAGGGTGGCATTTCAGTTCAGCCTTGTGCCACACTCTGGAGGTAGCGGAACAGGAAACGTACAGACCAACCAAACTTCGGGGACTCCTTTACGGGGCCATTTGTCCATCAAGGAGTATCAGGTTCGTTAGAGACAGGGGACCAAAGAGGTGGCCCCCGAGATCCTCTGTAGCATGCATGATTTTCATCGATTTCCGTTCTTACAAAAGGATGCTTCACGTAAATACAGAACCCCGTTTTTTTCTCCTCGCTTTTTATCCCAGAAGGATTCAGACCTTTTAAGACAGGACCAAGCAACCAGCACCTACGGGACATCATTTAGTCGTCCACATTCCAGGAACCCCGTTCGGGCTCCTTGTTTTACGAGGAGGGCTCTTCCACACAACCCTGTCCGTTTGGCCCAAACGGAGGAAACGTGCGAGAGAGCCAGCCGAGGGAAGCGGGTTTATCCTTTCAAGCAGGGAGAAACCCTTGTCACCACGCCGAATAACCCTCCAGTTTTGGAATATGTCCTTTCCAGAATGTCAGCCCTCCCAGAGACCGGTCCCCGGGTTGTCAGCGAGGCTTGTAAAAAACATAACATACACTAGAGACCAGTACGAACGATCAGATTTAAAATTCCCACGCCTGCTCTAGGCTGTCGTCGTGAACATGATACGACGGGCCAGAAAGTTGTCCACGTGCCAGGTATGGGTGCCGATATAGAGAATGATGCCTTCTCCCTTTCATGATCACACGCGCACACACATACACACCCAAATTATGAGTTTCCCCTCTGTTTCCCACTGTTCCTCCACTCTGTGTTTCAACACCAACTCTCTGAAAGAGGGGTTTACAACTTTGCAGGATGGGCTAATGAGTGGTCGGGGAAGTCAATGCAAAGATCATGACACGTTGGGTAGATTCCTTCATGGAGAAAACAGGAGACTAGGGTGGGGTCGAAGGTAGGAAAAACGCAGAGCCCTGACTACCTCTAAGGGTTCAAACTTGTCTTCTCAAGAAGGTTCGTAGACAGAAAAAAATCCCAAGTGATCGCTTCAAAACTAAAAAGGAGTAAACACCAGTGACCAAATTGTTTGGGGTCACCCATCACAAGATACAGAGAGAAAAATAAACACAGCCATGAGGTATATTCTTACGGTCCACAAATGTCAAGCCACAGTGGCTCAGGATTTTGAAAGAGCATCCGGGGACACCCCCTTCCCCCCCGTTCATGGTTCCTGCCCACCCCGTGCCTCCCGAAACCCAGGTCTCTTTCCCACGCACCGGAACCCTCGGATAAAAAAAACCAGCTCTCTTCCCACCGCTGTCATCAAACTCAACTTTTGGTTTGTACTGAGATGCTGGTCGTGAAATAGTTTAGCCATTGGGGTTTCTTCCTTTGCTTTTGTGATTTAAAAACCAAAAACCCATGCCAAATCACAGAGAGAAAGACAGAGAGAGAGAGAGAAGGAAGGGTACCAGAGGTGACCTCACAGAGACAGGTAACAAAAGCAGAGACGAATGTTATCAAGGCCGGTCACCGGATAAGATGGCGAAAAGGTGGGCGAGGAAGCGTCTGAAAGACGGAGGCAGCGACGAAGCTCCCAAAATGCAAGGAACCAAGCGGGTTGTTTTTTTTTTCCCCAGTCACTCGCTCATTCTCGGAGATAAATGTTCAGTCGGATGGCATTCTCTCGCGCGATGTGTAGGCATGCGTCTCCTCACTGCTCAATCCCAGCCATTATCCTTGATCATGTGCGCTAATTCAATGATGTATTTACCTTCTTTATACTTTTGACTGCTTTCAAACGCATGTTCCTTTTAAACAAAACAGATGGTGTTAAAACGGTACATATATTTAAAGGAAGGTTGAGGGAAGGCATTTATTTTAAAGATTCAGAATGGACCGTTCAACTGAGGACGACTTGGAAAAGGTTAATGTGAAAATAATGGGTCTTTGCGATGACCTGAATGGATGGAATAGCAGGTTCTTCAAACTTGGTCCCAATTAGTTTGGACTGCAACCTCCATCATCCCACAGGCGGCATGGCTAAGGGCCTTCCTGGGTGGATGATGGGAACTGTAGTTGAACATCTGCAGAGGCAACAGACTGGAGAAGGTTGGGCCAAACAGCAGCCCAAGAATACTTGGCTGAAATCTAATGCTTTCCCTTAAAGTGGCGAAAAAGAAAATAAAAGTCTGTGGTGGGGTGAACTAGATGACCTTCAGGTTCCACTCAAGATCTTCAATTCAATGTTCCCTAATCCATCAGCTTTTAAACAATATTTTAAGCAACCCTTCGATAGCTGTTTTATAATGTTTTAGCCATTGATCTTTTTTTTTCCTTGCTAAGTACACTCGACGAAATGACGACAGCACCCTGTTCAACTGTTCAGTCCTCTGATTCTGTGTTTCTATCCTTCGAACCCACATCTGATTCAGCACCGGGACAGGATCCGGGGAGCCAAAGGAGAGGCACAGGGCGACCTCCAGTCTTAACGCTCGCTTTGTTTTAACGTCTTAATGCTGCCTCTTTGGAAAAATGGGTGCCGCCGGTTTAATGCGCATGAGCCCCGCCTAAATCTGCACCGTTTAGGGCATCTACAGGGAATTAGGGGATCTGTCTGCCCTCCAGACAGGTTGGACGACAAAGCCCATAATTCATTGTTACAGCAACCATCAACCAGAAGAGGCATTCTGTCTCCTGGGTGTTTTAGAAGAGGCATTCTCTCTGTTGCAGAAGAGACATGCCAAAGGCCCTCGAAACAATCGCTTGTCAGATTACAGATTACGCCAATATTACACCGAGAGGCGGAAATGGCTTGAGCTAGTATAAACCAGCAGCTGCATCCTGGAAGAAATGACAGCTTTGTGGTAGAACATCCAACTCGCTCACAGTAAGTTCCAGGTTGCCATCTGACCACTGCACCTGCTGCTCACACAGAAGACCCATCAAAAAAGGAGATTAAGAAGAAGATAGATTTTTTCCCCCCCACAAAGACAGATACTCACATACTTCCAGCCCAGCGTGGTTTTGCAGTTTTCACAGTAAATGTCGGCGACCGCATGCAGTCCCGTTAACAAAACCCGTTCTTCTGCGGGGCCACAGCCTACATTAACTCTACAGGCAAAGAGGTAGGGAGAGAGAGGAAGAAAAATAAAACATTTACTTCCGAGGTGGGATTCCCGCGCTCATCGCCCTAGTGTTTTTAAAGCTGCTGGGGCTTGTGACCACAGATCTCATCCTGTGTCACATACACCAAAGCATGCATGATGGGAATTATCAGAGGTACCACCGATGGTGAGGTGGTGCTCCATCAGTATATTTAGGGGAAACTGTTATATGTCCTTTAAGACACAATCCTCCTTCGTAGAGCAAACAAATCTAATGGATGGACCGCTCACATACAACAAGGCCTAACCATCATTGGTTTCTAAACTGAGATCTTTCGGACCAGGGTCCTGCCAGAATTCAGCTTCCTGGTTTCTGCTGATGCATCCTATCAATGTTGATGGGGTCAAGTTCTCAATTTTGAAGATTTATCCCATCACTAGTTACAGGAGAAGTGCACAGGAATGACTCATCTGGCTTTGGAGCACTTTAGAACTTTAATTCATTAACTAAATAAATCAATTAAATAAACTAACGAAACATAATTAAACCTGCAGCTTATGTTGCAGTTATGGTTTGTCTCTCTCCTGCCACACACATCTGGGCAGACAGATGATAAGACAGGGACAAACCATGATAGTAAGTTTGCATCACAGCTCGGAGGTAACTAGTTACAGGTAACATACTTACCTGTAACTAGCTGCTTTCTGAATTACAAGTAGGAAATTAATGTAACAATTAGTCACAAAATAACTTACTGGGAGTTACAACATTAAGTAAAAGACCCCCTTTTATGCCAATCTTTTATCATGCTTAAGTGGCAAGCAAAGTATTTGTCAGTCTGCTGTAAATATTTGCAATGTGCAATATCGAAACTGGCCACTAGATGGGACTGTAGAGCACTTATCTGTATTTTTCTAGTCTGTAACATTGAGCCCATGGCACAATGAAGTACTTGTGTAAGTGGAGCAATAACAATAACAGCTGAATGTCAAGAGGAAACCAACATGCCCCTTCTAAAAAACAACATTCCAACCTCTGGTTTGGATGTCACAACACACCAAAGGTTAAACAACCTAGAGCTAGTAAACCCAAAACAGCCCGAGGGCCAGTGCTTTGTGATGGTTTACAAGCCACAGCTTGTTTTCAGAGGTGGAGTTCTACATCCCAACGAACTTAATTAAAAAAACAAAACCAAACCCACAATATGGCCTACTAAGACAAGGAAACATGGTTGGTGTGGGTAAAATCGAAAGTTCCACCTGGACAAGGATCAGGCTTCCCACAATAGCACAGCAGATGATGGAAAGTGCTGCCTCCTGTTGCTTAACCTTGAGAAACTGGTTTTCTAAGGTATACTGCTCCTGAACCTGGAGGTTTCCTTTAGTGAATGATTGGAATCCTTCGCAAACAGGGGCTCCCTCTATAATTTGCCATTTCCAAAGTTGGCTAGCAAATAGTTCATTTTCGGGGAGGTGCACCTGAACCCCTCCCCAAAAAAACCCCCACTGACTGCAGTTTGTTACTACAATGACACAAACCGAGACACTCACACGGAATTGAAGAGATAGGCCCGCCCTTGGCTTCCTTGGAAAGACTGCAAAGCAAGCAGAAAAAAAACCCCAGAAAAATCAATTGAAGTTGGTAAGATAGCTATCCTGACATGAACAGACAAAAGAAAAATAAAACAATACAGCCTTTTTTTTTTTGGCCCATGTTGGTTTGGAGCAGATCCCGGATTTTTACAGGCTAACTCCAATGGCTAATATGAACCAGAGCACACTCGCTGAATTAACTGCTGAGTGGGAAGTCAATGAGTAAATCCCTTCTACTCAATAGTTCTACTCTGGTCAGGACGAGCCACTGAATTTTGGTCCTATTTTTAGGGGCAATGAGGGGGAAGCCATGCCTCATCATCCAAAGGAGTCAGAAATGGGTGAACCCCAATAGCCGGCTCTGGAGCAACTACACAGAAACATCAAGGGATTTCAATGAAATGTACATTCGAAAGAAAGAAAGAAAGAAAGAAAGAAAGAAAGAAAGAAAGAAAGAAAGAAAGAAAGAAAGAAAGAAAGAAAGAAAGAAAGACAGACTTTTGTTTCAAGACAGAGAAATGTATTTTGCTTATACTGGGCATTGTTCCTAAAAATGGGATACAGTATTTCCAGAGTTCTGACTGCAAACTTCATTCCCACCAAGGAAATTTCAGCTCTCATCATCACAAGGACCTCCTGCACCATCCACAAGCCAAGGTTCATCTACTACTGTCTGCTTTCACCTGCCAGCCACCTTTATAAGCAGTCACCAACCAATCAGATCACTGAAACCAAACAGCCAGCCTACTGCATCCAGCAAAACCCGCCTCCGTTTAAAGGGCCGCTCTCCCCCTCATTTGTCAATTGGTTTCCCCCTGTATTTATTATCTCTCTCTCTCTCTCTCTTTTTTTGGTAGGGTGGAAGGCAGGGCGGCTTCTTCCTCCTGTTCACCCCCTCGTCTTGCCACGGAGGTGCCTGGTTTGCATTAAAGTTGGAGGGGGGGGGGAAAGCTCCCTAGTTCAAAAAACAAAACATTATACAGTAAGTCAAACAATGGAAAACAAGAACTCACATGCTGGAACAATCTCCATTCTCCCCCACAACCCAAATAATATTTTTTTTAAAAAGGAAAGAAATTAGTTTTTGATTTTCCATCAAAACAGCCAGGAAGATTTCCTCTGCTGCTCATTCTAAGAAAGCCACCCCAAACAGTCTGCAGAAAAACGGCTTTATTAAATGTCTAGACTATCGTACACCTCCTTTATTAGTGCTGCTTTGCAAGATCTGAAGCCGTGGGCCCATAAAAATTTGAGCAGGGAAGCCTGGCCATAGAGAAAATCCTCTGCCACATAAAATTACATTCATGGTTTATCGCCAAGAGGTCAAAACCAGTTGCGTTCTGATTTAAAATAGATATTTAAAAAAATATCGACTGGATGGTCACCTGGCAGGAAAATCTGGCTCGCCCCAGGAGACCATGTACAATCAACAGCATCAATCATATTAGGAATTTATTTCCTACCTCCTGGCCCCGGCCCTTAAACCCAAACCACTAGATTTCATGGCTCTGTAACACAGATTTTCTAGGCTGAGTTCTCTGTGAACGTTACAAGCCATGAATCGGAGGTGAATCTAAGCAAGGAACTAGGAATAATTCGTTTCCAGCGATTCTTCACACAACCCAGCAGGGTTCCCCTCTCCTAAGCCAGCAAAAACACAACTTTGATTAGCGTCCCCCCCCCCAAAGAGAAACTCAATTACCATAGAAACACTTAACAGATTTCAGATCCCAAAGGACTGGTCTGGTTGATTCCCCTCCCCATCAGAGAGGATGATGCAGATCTATTTTTAAACAGCTGTTTCAGAATTTCTGCCCCCTCTTGACAGCCCACCCACTCGGAATCTCTCCCAGATGCTTGCTGTTACGTATTTCCCCCCCCCCACACACACACATATCTTCAACTCGCCCATCCCACGGAAAAACAGAAGAACCCCCTGCCCTGCCCAGAACAATAAAAATGTATTGAGTTTCGCAACCTGCCCAGGAATAGCAAGGGAAACGATGATTTGTACATTAGCCCACGGCAGGAGAGAAGAGCTAGCTGTCCAGGAAAGGCTGGATCAAGACGAAAGGTGACGCTAAACGGATTATCTGCACTTTGGTTTATGCAAATATAGGTTTCCGTGAATCAAAGGATCTCCCCAGGCACTGGGAAGGAGGAAAGCAGCCGGTGGGCTGAATGTGGCCGGCTGAGATTTCCAAACCGGCCAACCAAGGTTTCTGTGACCGCCGGCCCGCCTTTAAGGTGGCGGGGACTCCCATTTCCTCAAACTGGCTTTTTTTCTCTTCCATGGGAAAGCGAAGGGGAAACCACCCGGCCTGTTTTGGACTTGATGATGTCCCCTGTCGCTCTTCCAGATCCGTTTGGAGATCAACTCAATATCCAAACCCATCTCGCCCTTTGCGTGTATTAAAAGCTCATCATTTGACAATGTTTTGCTTCTCCTGCAGTCTTGACAGTGGTTGTCTCTTGGAGGGGTGTGTGTCTCTCCGTTAGATTCTGCCTGTGTGGCTCAGGGGTTTGGGTCTCTGGCTGCGGAGCCAGGGGCTGGGGGTTCGATTCCTCACTGTGTCTCCTTGACAGAGGCTGGAGCCGATGATCCCGAGGGTCCCTTCCAGCTCTGCCGTTCTACGATGATGACGATTGTTTTATTTCCAGAGATATATCTTAAGGAACGACTGAAACTCCAACGGCAAATCTCCCGGCAAGGCGAAAGGACAGAACGGCTGAGAGGGATCTGTTGTTTGCTCCTTTACCAGGGAAGATCCTTGCTCAGCGACTCTATATCTGACTGTCCAACCGGCAGAAATCATTCACCATGGACAACAGCAGCAACAATGCTTGTTCAAATGAAGACTGCAAAATCATGTCTCCCTCCCGGGTGCAGTTCAGTCGGCCTGTTGCAACCCTCTGCAGCCTCTTCAGAGGAGCATGTAATTCAGGTTTGGTCTTAGCTGAAAGAAGCAGCTCAATAAACCCATCAGAATTACATGCCTCTCTGCCCAAAGAGGTTGTCTGCAAAAGCTCAAAAGCTCGAGCAGGTAAACATACAGAGAGGCTGTTGTGGGTTTTCCGGGCTCTTTGGCCGTGTTCTGAAGGTTGTTCTTCCTAATGTTTCTCCAGTCTCTGTGGCCGGCCTCTTCAGAGGACAGGAGTCAGAACTCTTAAGGCACCAGAGCACAGACAGAGTTCTGACTCCTGTCCTCTGAAGATGCCGGCCACAGAGACTGGCGAAACGTTAGGAAGAACAACCTTCAGAACAGGGCCAAAGAGCCCGGAAAACCCACAACAACCGTCAGATCCCGGCCGTGAAAGCCTTTGAGCATACATACAGAGAGGCACTGGGCATAATCTCCTGCAGACAAGCTCCAGGCTTGACTATTCTAGTTCTTTTGACTCTGGAAAAACAGCAGAGAGTGGTTTATTAGACCTGAGACAGAACTGAAGATGTTTCGATTAATGAGGTTGTGAATCATCCCTATTATAATGCAAAGTAATTCAGAGGTGGAGGGTGGGCAATTAAGAGTCATTTGCTTTGCAAAAGACCCGCTTCTCATAGATCTGAAACCTGTTCAGACGGGTTTGTTTTATTGGGTCAATGCCACTGCCTGTATTTTTGCTACAAGGAGTGCACAGCAGCGTCAGCCAATGTCCGGAGCAGTGGGAAACCCGCAGGGAAATATATTAAAGGGGCGACTGAAACTCCTACAGCATCTCCTGTCTAACCGGCAAGAATTTTGCACGGCTTCAGTTCTTGGATTAAGACCTTCTGTTTGAAGAGGAGAAAAAGCAAAGTGTAGGAGGCCAACAGAAAATTCTCTACATATTTTCATAATCAAGTGCATTGCTGGGAGATTATTTCTTCTACTTAAAAAAGAAAGAGAGAGAGAGAGAGAGACAGAGGGAGACATCCAGAAGACAAAAAACACAATGTATTGTTGGGATTGTATTTGGATAAATTTTTGCAAGATGAAACGGGAAAAGAAAATCAACCTTTCCACCCACATTTAAGGCATCAGAATGTTTTCCTTCCAGATTTTTAAAACTACACACTGCCACTATGTGCCTCTGGGCATGTACAGAATTCTCCCCCCCCCTTACAGATGATCTGCTAATACCAACTTTTCTGTGGTTCATGGTCTTGCTAGGGGTTATAAGCCAAGAATGTCATTCCCCATCATCTAGTTTATTTTTAGGCACAATGCAAAAAACAGGCTCACCCAGCTCACAACGACAGGAACAACACGGCTCGGGGACTCGGGAACGTCTGAAGATTTGCACATCAGATTTGCAGATTTAAATTCGTACAAGGAAAGCCGAGATCTCTTAGCAGCTCACACAGAATCTTTACAACATTTGCTTTCTTTTAAGGCAGAGCAAGTTTCTGGACCTCATTACGTACGGCCACAGAGGAAAGAGGTTGTTTAGTAATAGTGGCAGCCATTTGTGAGTGTGTTTCAGTGAGAACAGCAGGATGGGCACAGTTGCAGCCCATGGGATGCTGTTGGACTACAACTCCCATCAACCACAGCCAATACAGAGGAGTGCTGGGGTCTGTAGTCCAAATAATGTCTGGAAGTATGTACTGTACTTCCTCCATCTGTACAGTACTGGGTGTCACTCTCTGTGTACTGCCCACCTGCCTCTATCCTTGGCTACTTGAAGCTGTCTGGATTTCAGGAACATCAATCCAAATGCTGGCAGGTTCTGGGTTCAAGTCCACATCAGTTCTGAATGCGATCTAATTGTCATCACCCAGATACCTCAGTGAAAAATTGCAGCTGCTGCTACTCTTCCCAAACATCTCCACAACATTAAAAATCCTTACAAATGGGTGCTAAAAACAACAACAATGCACAAAAGGAAATTATCCCACAACAGCTTAGCCCTCTCCCTCTGCCTTGGCTCAGACTCCTAAGGGCTTTCTTGGCCAGACAACAAAAGCCACAACACCGAGCTTCTTTTAGATCAAGGCACCAAAGAGCTGAAACCGAAAATCTGCGTCTTTGCACCTACCAGACGCAAAAAGCCGTCCAACGAACAAGCCAAAGAACATCCAACCGCATCACGTTTCCAGATGTTCACTTCCTAAGATCAAAACCAGGGGCAGTCAGGAGGGACCCATTTTTATACCTTGAAATAGAAATTGCAGATGACGTGCCCTCATTTTTTTTTCTTTTTCAGGAAAAGGATCCCCTGCTCGACCAAAAAAGTTTGCCAAGTTTTGGAAAGGGGACAGGGAGCAGTTGCCAAAATCGAGGCTTTTATTATGGCTGCCCAACAGTCCCCTTTCCTCTTTACAAGGGGGTCCTAGAGCAAATCAAGCCTGAACTCTCTCCGGGAGGAAAAATATTGAAACAGAGGCTGTCCGACTTTGGGCGTATCACGAGGAGGCAGGGTGCTCTGGAAAAGACAATAATGCTGGGAAAAGTGGAAGGCAGCAGGAAAAGAGGAAGGCCAAACACGAGATGGGCTAACTCCCTCAAGGAAGCCACAAGGTTGAGTTTACAAGAGCTGAGCAGGGCAGTTGAGGACAGGGCATGGTGGGGATCGCTCATTCATGGGGTCACCATAAATTGGAGGCCCCTTGATGGCACAGAAGAACAACAAGTCTTTTATATCCTTGGGGACCGGGGTTTACTTCCCAGATTAACCTGTTTCACTGGTCTGCTGGAAGAATGAAATTTATAGGAGAAGAGGTAGGCTCTCCTGAGCTCTGCACGGAAGGGCAGGATTCCAATCAATCAATCAATCAATCAATCAATCAATCAGCCCATTGCTAAACAAATACCAGGGAAATTTTAAAAAGCAACTGGTCATATCACTTTTTTTAGCTTAACAAAAATGTTAAAGATGCAGAGTGAAATGTTTTAGGAAAAGAATGAGCCTATGGATCTGCAGCTCCCTTCAATCCAAGCCAGCATGGCCAGTGGCAGGGGATGATGGTATTTGTTATCCAACAACCTCTACAAGACCTAGTATAGAAACCAATGTCCAGTTCCCAACCCAGCCTGGCTGACTTTTTTTTTTTTTTTTGAACTTATTGCTCGCAGCCAAAGGGTTAAAAATAACTTTAAAAGTAGAGGGAATAAATGTTCAATACCCTTTCCGTAGAGGAAGAGACAGAAACGGAACACGGGGCCATCAAATGACATTTATGATCTTAGAGCATCGTTCTTTGCCTGGGAAATCAAAACTCTGATATCGCTCCTGGTTTCGTAGTACTTTTGTGTTGCAAACCGCTCAGAGCAGGGCTTTGCATTAAGTCAGCAGTATACAAATGCATGAAATAAATAAATAAATAAAAGCAAAGTGGGCTGCTTATATACTGCCCCACAGCGCTTAAAGCGCTCCCTCGGGTGGTTGACAGCTGAACTGACTGACCTGGGAAGGATGGGAGGCTGAGTGAACCTTGAGTCGGCGACCTGGGATTGAATCCGGATTGTGAGCAGAGTTTTGGCCGCAGTACTGCAGTTTAACCACTGCACCATGAGGCTATATAAATCCCCAGCATTTCTGGTGAGGGGAGGCCACGTCAGGGGCTGCCTACCTTTGAAATGAGCTCATCGTGGTTTGCTAAGTGGGCCCGGCAGTGGATGCAGCTGTACGTCCGGTGGCAGGAGGGTAGGTACGCTTGGAACGTTTTGGAGCGCGTCATCTTCACCATCGGAGCCACCGAACGCTGGGCGAACTCGGGGTTAGCCCACGAGGCGTTCCCACAGGACGGGTCGCACGGGAAACACTGGAACACGCAGGTAAAGGCCGTGGTTTGGCAGGGGGCCGGCGTGGGGCGGGCTCCACACGCCGGCAACGGCTTCAGGGGATGAGAAGCTGGCACGGGGGCCGGTCGACCTGCATGGACCCGGATCGAGAAAAACGGGACCGAGGGGGGGGGGAGGGGAGGAGAAAAAGGTGGAAAAAAAGTTAGGAAAAAGTTTGAAAATATTAACCAGATAAAAGTTTCCTTCCAGGACTCAGATTTGTAGTCCCCCAAGCAAAGTTTAAAATGCTCTGAACCCAATGCGTTTTGAAGAGTTGAAGCTTTGAAGATTCTGACGTTTAAGTTTCTAGTCCTGATCGAGGAGCTCCAATGATTTTTGCAAGGAAGAAATAATTTACAACACGGCCCTTTTTTTAAAAACGGGCTTCTAAAAATGGCTTTCCTTAAGAGTGCCATCCTATGTAGAGGGCTTCCTGCGTTAGTTGCACAAATAACAAGAAGATAAAAAGAAAAAAAGAGACATGTGGGATTTTCAAGATGAGCAAAGTTTTTTTTTAGGGTAAATTTTTGTGGCCTGGAGCCCGTTTGCATCTGAAGAAGTGGGCTGGAGGTTTATGGAGTGATCTGGAAACTACAGGTTTTTTTATACCCTATAAACCAATGTGGCCTTTAAGGTGCCCTGAAACTCTTTTTGCTCTGCTTCGACAGGTTTAGCAGCTTGCTTTCGCAGGCTGCCCCGTATCTCTGGAAGACATCTAGAAGAACAGGGATGGCCTCAAAAAAGAAGAGGTCAAAGATAAGAGAGCAGAACTTTCCCGGAAAGTTTTCGCAAGGCATTCAAGACAGAATAGAGCACTGGTTAGGCAAACAGAGAGGCCCAGAAACTTGACTCTTGAGCCTCCCCCTGCCCCACGACCAAGAGTCAAGTTTCTAGACCTCTCTGTTCTTCCTGATCAAAAAAGCCTCCCTGTAGAACCACCAGAAGCGTAAGAACAGGTTTCTTACATTTTAATAGAGGGAACGCCACCGACTGTAGTTTATCTTCCAATTCCACCTTGAAGGGACACCCCCCCCCCCCAACCTGGATGCTAGTAACATCCCTGAGTGGCGTTGGGCCATACCCCAGTTTTGGCATGGCCCACCCGTCAGGGTGTTGTCAGGATGATTCAGATAAGCCACATAGGAAATACTTTGACATTAGGCAGGAAATAAATATAGTAACACAGACAAACTATAGGACTATCAAGTGATACTTTGCTGATTTTTTCTCTCTCCAACTGAATAATTTCAAAAACAGTGACATTTAGAACATGGCCCTTTTGAGTTTGTGGGGTTTTTTTTATTCTTCTCCTTCCCCCCCCCCCCCCGCCCCATTTTAATAATAATGATGCCTGAAGAAGATTCTTGGAAATGCAACTTATTTGTAACGTTTAAGTGGTGCAATAAAAATCTTACCCAACAAACTTTTGCCAACAAACAAATAAATAAATAAGCAAATGTTCTATGGATGTGCTTCCTTCTAAGGAAAAAAAAACATTGGTATGACCGCATGAGTGTGCGCGCTCACTCTCAGAGAGAGCCTACCTCACAGGACTGTTGTGAAAGTTAACCAGGAAGAATCTCTCAGGGGTTGCCCCAACTTTCTGCACAAAAAAAGGACTGGGTGCAAAATGTACAAGACCCTGCTTTGGGGGGGGGCAGTTTCTGGTAAATTTTCTTTTTGGCTACACAGCAAAAGTACAGAGATGCATAGAGGATAATAGCTTCAAGTTCCCCAGATGGTCCACCCCTTTCTCATTAATTGGTACATAGGGTCTTAATAACTCACTCTGGGACATTAGTAATAGGAAGAATAACAAATTTTCATTACTTACGGTTGTGAACAGATCAACAGCAAACTAATAGCACTGCTGACTTCCAACAGACTAAAGAGAGGAAAAGGAACATTCCACAGAGAGGCGGGGCTCTCTTTGAATTCAGAGGCAGGAAGGAACGATTGGTTAGTGCTGGACAGATAGACTGACAGTCGACCCAGCCCAGATCGGTCCCTCCCAGTCACTCAAACTACAGACAGCATGCAAGGTTGTAAAAACTCCCAAGACTTTTTACAGGCCCAAGCCCCTGAAACACATCGCTCTGTGCCATCCTGAGGACTACACAAGGCTGAATTCGACACTCTTGTTGCTTACAGGGCCCTGTATGCTGTGGATGGGAAATCAGTAGAAGAGATCAAGGAAAAAAGCAGAGAGTCAACGGTGTGGGGGAAAACTGTTGCTACGATCGGAGGAAGAAGATGCCTGAAGCAAGATTCATCATCTCCCCAAAATAAACCAAAAACCATGTCCGTTCTGGAGAAAATTCCCTGCCGCGCATAAATGCATGCAACACCCAGTATAATAAAACCCAGCCATAGGGGTTGCCGGACCAGTTTTACTGCTGAACTTCAGTGAGGTATGAGATGACCCAAAACACTGTCAACCGGGTCTCTCCCTCCTGTTTTTCTCAGTCAAGGGAAGAGGAAAAGTATGGTGGAACAGCTGGTCGCTGGTAAACTTTACAAACTGTGTGCCTTTTTGGGGAAAAGCAAGGAATGAAAAGAAACTAATTCCATTCATTCATTAAAAACTAAGGCGCTGCACCTCTGAGTGAGTCCGTGCTCACCTCCCTGGTGCTTCGCCTGAAACAGAGCAAAGCTACAGACTGCCAAGGTGAAAGGATGGACTGGAGCATTTTGGAAGGCGTGCGGGAGGCACCATTGTGGCGGGTTTGTTCCCGCTAGAAAGAAAAAGCTGCAAGAAGAAATCTAGCAAGGGCTTTTGGTGTCTCCTTGAGGTGCTAGCTTACTAGCTGCAGGGTAGCCCCTTGTACCTTACCCCACGGATTCTTTTGAATCACGGTCGTTTTCCTCTGCCAGTCCACTGTGGTCCAGTCCACTGGCCGCAAGGCTCCTCCATCCGCAGGTAGTAGAATAATCCTATGTCAAACTCAGAAGGCAGTCCCATTGAGTTCAATGGGAGTTCCTCCCCGGTAAGAATATACAGGGTCACAACACTTTTTTTTTCTCCTCTAAGTACCAGAGGAGAAGCAGAGAAGCTTGGGTTCAAAGGTTTACACAGCCATGAAAAGCAAATGCCCGACGTTCTCTTTCTCCACCAAAACCTACCTCACAGGGTTGTGTGTGAGGACAAAAGAAGCAACGGCATACTTTAATTGAACGAGGGAGGCGAGCAAGGACTCGCTCAGAGATGCAACAGGCACCCTCCCTCTGGGGAATAAATGCCTTTTAGCAGCACGCCTTAATTTTTAAGGAATAAGTTGATTTCCTTCTGTGTCTCACACTCACACACACAGACTTGTGCGGCTGCTGTCGGGACTCCAACTCCCATCCACTGGTAAGGAATGATGGGGACTGGAGGGCCACAGATTCCCCGGCACCCCTCTTAACGTATCAGCAGAGGGGATAAGACAAATTGACTGGGTCCTAGCAGCGCTAACCGGAGTGTTCCCAAGGCTCCCTGGACTGCCAAACCTTACAAACGACCCTGCAGGGCAGGGTGAAACGCCGGCCAAGGTGGTTGCTGACCGACCCGGGGGGGGGGGAGGACACCCCATCATAAGCTCTCCTGCCTGCCATCGCAGTTTGATCTGCCCTAGCTAGGCAAGGGGTGCTCCTCGGGTGGCAGGATTGTCAAGAGGTTCCCCATGCTTTCTGTTATGGTTTCTGATGATGGTTCTGCCTCAGCCTCCAGAAAACCTCCACCGAGCCCAGGACAAGGGAAAGAGAGAGTCGGGAGAGGAGCTGGCAGGACAAAGCCCCAGCCTGGCCCTGATCCAAAATGCCCCAGAAGGAAGAAAAACAAACACCCCACCTAATTTCCCAATAAACATCTGGCCCCTCGTGCAGCTGCCAACAGCTGGAAGGAGCTCTAATTTACAGAGACGCCACTATTTTAAGGAAAAACAGGGTGGGGGCGGGTGAAGCATGCCCGGCCGGCTCCTGGAATATCTGCCGCCTCCCGAGGATGGAAATGGAGGGCGGGCGGTCCCCTTTAAATAGCTCACTGGGGCTTTTTCCATCCTGCTTTCTAAAGCTGCCAGAAGTTACCAGAGTGAGAGAGAGAGAGAGAGAGGAAGGGTTGGCTTTCTTGTGTGTGTGGGTCAACCATGGCTGGTTTGACGCACAACCCCGTGAGCACCCGTTCTTAAGCCACAGACAAGAGAAAAGAAAAGAAAAGTGAGGGGGGTAAGGCAGCACAAGAGCACTGCTATCCACTAGCATGTCACCATATATATATAAAGCAATTTGTTAGTTTTACCATGAGCCTGAAAACATGGTTGTGTGTGTGTTTTTTTTTTGAGAACACCTCCTAGAATCTATCAGCCAGCATGGGGGGGAAGATTATGGGATGTGATGACCCTAAAAAAACACCCCTTTCTTTAGCCTTCTTGTCAACCCGCTAATCAGTAGCTGCTCATTACAGCTCAAAATGTTCAAACTCCATCTCTGGTTTCCCATTCCTTCCAAGTAATTAAAGTAGGGTGTTTTTTTTAGCAGTTTCTATAAAAACTTAAAAAACAAAACAAAACACACCCAGAATGTTACAATATACCAGCCTGGGGTATAAAATACACCAAAGCAATTAAGACCAGAGGAACTAAACTAACTAGAAAAGTAACTAAAACCACAAAAGAAATCAAAATATGACTATTATAACCTTAAGATGTCATTATACTATAAATTGTTTCTGGCTTAGGTTCTTCTAGGAAAAGGAAGCCATTCCAAGGAACTAGTTACTTGCAATGAGTAAAATCCTAGCTTTTGACTACAGTATTACTCTTTACTTGTACAAGATACACTTCATCTACAAAACCTTCAGACTTTTATTAGGTTTAGTCTCTCTCCATGGAACTGGTCTCTCGTTGTCACCTGCAATTCAACTCAAGATGCTGTTGAATGAGAACTCCCATGAGTTCCGGCCACTGCCGGCTAAGGCTGATGGGACATGTAGTCCAATGACATCTGGAGGACTACACCGTTCTCATCTCTGTTAGAGATAAATATATTTTACAAACTGGACCTCCGTTCTCCGCTTCTAATGACTCAGCACTGGACTCCGATCTGCCAAACGCTTGAACTCCTTCTAACAAAAAGAATTATATTTGTTTGAGATGAAAGTGGCCGATAGGAACATTTTCTCTCTGCAGCATTCATCAACAGGGGCGACTTCTCCCTGCAGCAGGCAAAACCCACAGAAGAACGAGCTGCCAGGCCATGCAACTCTGTGCAGGTCTACTTGAGAGTAGGCCCCACGGCCTACAGTGGCATTTACTCTCAAGTCGTGACCGGGCAGAAGCATCACCCTAAAAGAGGCAAGAAGCCAAATTCAAATGCAACCACCTGCAAGATGATCCCATCCGGGGGAAGGAAAATATTCCCAGCCCATCCTCTTAGTTCTGTCTGCATACTGCCTGCTGAGTTCTCTTTAAGCCAGATGTGCTGGGCTCCAAACTCCGAGTCCCAGAATCCCCTGTGCTGTCCAGATGGGTTCTGGGAGCCGTACATCTCTGGAGAGCACCAGACTGTACAAGCCACCTGCGGCCTGTTGCCATCACTTATGATGATGACCAGTTGATGTCTAATTCCACACTCTGAAGGAGATGATCAATCCGTCTTCTTCATTCTTCTTCCTGAACAGTAGAACTTGGATGTAAAGAAACTCACAGCCAGGAGATTCAGAACAAAGGGGGCTCTTTTATCACATGGTGCACCGTGGAACTCCCCACCACAAGATCCACCAACAGCCACCAGGAAAAGCAAACGAGACAAATTCGCTGAGAGAAAACAGCAGTACATTCCATCAAATATCGGAAGCAGTATACTGGGGGCTGTGAGCAGGCGGGGGCTCTTGCCCTGGTGACCTGCGTTTTCGCTTCCGGTTGGTGCAGGGGGCTGACCATCACTAGAAACGAATACTTGGAGGAGACCAGATTTTACCCACCTGTTCGTCTCCAGATGGACTCGACTATACACAGCAGAGTACATTTATCTCATTTTGATTCAGAAAATAATGCAGACCGTCTAGAACGAGGACAGGGAACGTGTGACATAGCTCGATTCCAATTCCCATCATCCCTTGTGAACTAAGGCAGATGGGAACTGGAGTCAAATATCCACTGGAGGGCTATGCTTTCCTTACCTTTAAGGTTTAGAAAGCCCCACCTCCACTAAGACCAGACTCTAGAAGTGGCAGACGTCAAGAAAGGTGCCTCGGGGGGGGGGGGGGGGGGGAGAAGGACTACAATTCCCATCCTGCCTGCAAGGTCTGGAGACTGGTAGTCCCAAGAAGCCCTCTCCCTCTGGGCTCTGAAAATCAGCCAGCTTCACAACTGGGTATTGCCCACCGTGAGCATCGCTCTCAACCGGAAAAGCATCTTCTCTGTAGGAGTGGAAACTACATCTCCCAGAATCCCCGAGCAGATACTCACCGGCCCGGCAGGCTGGGGTTTTCTGTGACAGGTACTCTGCAGAAAGTCATTTTCCAAGCTCTGCTCTGAACCGCCCAAAACAGTCATTAAGGCACACAATGGCCTACATTCACGGGGTATAAATGGCCTACATCCATTTATATCCCCCCCCCCCACCTTCCACCACAACGCCCTTCATTCCCTGGCAGGATCTGTCCCTGCTTAATCTCAAGGGGGTGGAGGGGAGGTATTCAGTTCTTGGATCCAGCTTCTCTCTTCTTTCCAGCCAGGGTCAGGATTGGTGCGTGGGTGACGCTGCAGAACGTGGGGTACAATAAGTTTCCAATCCAGGCATCCCCAAAATAAAGGCCAGGGGGAATCCTGTTTGCACATTTAAGAACAACAGCGAACCAGCGCTAAACCATCCACAAGCCCTTGATTTTTGCAGGATCATGTGAGGTTGGATGAGTGAGGTTGGATGAAACCTTTTCAAGCAAATATTCCCTTTTTACCTCCACTCTCCTTTTTTAACTCAAAAGATTCAGAGTTCAAACAGTTACTCAGAGGAGGCACAGATCTGGAAAAGCAGCATTTCCCCAAACCGTAGGGGCACCGTGTGAATCCCACTTGATCTGGAGTGAATTTTGCAGCTAATAACAATAGCAGCTCAAGTTGCTCCTTCCAGATGTTCAACTGGGGGCACTGAGAACAGAAGGGAACCCGGAAATCATATAGTCTGACCCCCCTGCCAGTGCACAAACTCAAAAGCAAGGTGGATGAAAATCAATGATTTTTAAAAAAAATCAAATTGATTTAAATCACAGTGGAATCAGTATCCGCTGATTCACGTATCCGCGGGCTGAAAATACTAAATAAAATAACCCAAAAATCTCTATTCCCAGGGTATGTGTACCAGAACTGGCCACTAGTGGGAGCCAGAGACAATGCAATGGATAGCCTTCGATAGTCCATGTTTTTCAACATTCGCTGGAGGATTAGAGCCAATCTCTCATGGATCGTATCAGATCTATATTCATGGAGACTCCACTTGGAAATTCAGTCGCTTGAAAGGAGGCCCGAAAAACATCACCCCAAAGTTTGTGTTGACCATCTCATTTTTTTCATTCCGCCCTTCTCCCAATGAAGGGCGACTCACAAATTCGTAAAAACCAAGCCAACCTCAAACAGCTGTTACGTTAAAAACAATTAAACCTATAATACTATTAAAAGGACGAGTTCAAGCGGTTAAAATGTCAACAGGGGGCGGAATTCTAAAAGCAGCCCCCAAAGCATGGAATAAACCCGTTGGTAGCGTGGAAGGAATGTTCTGCTGGGCAACAATCCGCTGAACCAGGGCCCCCTGCGACAAAATTTTGCAGCATAGGCCGCTCTGGATCGGAATTGCCCGCTCCATTCCATTGGCCAGGCCGTCAGCATTCCGTGCCCACAGAGGGTGGATTCCGTGCCCACTGGGGTCACGGACCAGGCAACATCTGGATGGGGAAGGCGCTTACAGGTCGTTCTGTTCGCTGCAAGGCACGATCTCACGTTACAGGGATGAACGTCAGAGGGGGTAAGAAAGCGGATCCGATAGCATGCGGCAAAATATTTTAAAAATACCTCTTAGCTTTCCATACAAACATTCTCAAATCCTCAAGCTGGTAGGAGCGCTGGTGAAGCTGGCTGCCTTTTTCTGGGAGCCATGTTCCTGGATTCTGGCTGCCTCCTGTAAATTATGACCCATTATGGTACCCCCAAAAACATCTTTTAACCTGCTTCCTGTTGCTATTTATTTATTTGCTTTATTTATAGGCCACCTTTCTCCTATGTTCTGTGCCATCAAGTCAAAGCCAACTCCTAGCTACCCTAACAGGGCCTTTAAGTGAGGTATTTAAGGATTGGCTATACCAGTTCCATAATCCCCAATGAGTCCCCATGGCAGAGCTGAGGATTCGAATCCTGGTCTCCTTGTCCATCACGACATACCACACTGGGTTCCCACTAACCAAGGATGAAAGGGGAGAACATAAGCAGCCTTCCCAACTGAGATACCACAATGCCCATTATGCCTCATCTTTGGCCTGCAGGTGGGGGCTGATGGGAGCTGGAGTCCAAGCACACACAGAGGAGCACAGACGCCTCACCTCTGGTGCCAACACATCCTTGTGACATGTTTAGACTCTGCTAACCAGGTCGGCCCCGCCTCGGCGCGTCTGGACGTGTGACAGATAATCATTTAAGACGGGAGGCCAGCACGGGCCGCCAGACAGAGGGAAGCTGAGCCAGCCAAAGGCGGGTGGCCGGGGGGCGGCCGGCCGGGGGGGGGGGACAAGGACGAGGGTGTTGAAAACGAGCAAAAACCCAACCCAGGTCTCGGGCCTGCGGAGTGAGAGAATGGAAGGGGAAAAATGTGCAAGCTGAACTAATTGAAACACAAAAGGGAATCCGTTTCCTCTTTTTATGTTGAATAATAAAAAAAAATCCAGCTCAGCAATATGGGTGTAACACAATCCCAGCTCTTACAGCGAACAGGCTAAAAATATTAAGCTGGCAGATGAAAAATTGCACAAGGCAGTGGGCCCTAAAATCGCCCCCTGGGGCATTAAAATCTGGAGCAAGTTCAAGATCTATTTACACCGTCCCGTCCCGTCCCGTCCCCCCCCCGGTCCCAAGCTCCTGATAAAGGCCCTCTTTCCACATTTCTTAAGGGGTGTTGCCCAGATAGAGGGCTGCCTTTCGCTCAAGGCAGAATCTGCCGGGCGGCCTCAGGCGGTAGAAGGTGGGAGGCGGCAGCAGGGGGGTGCTCTGCACCGCAGAAGCCAGCTTGCTACTTTCAGTGGATAGTGAAATATGGCCTCACGTTGGCCCAGTTTTGTGCCTCCTCTAAGCTACAGAACCCCACGGCTGCATCTTGTGGCAGGGAGTTCCGTACGTTAATTTCGCCCGATGGGATCAAGCACTCGCTGTCTATCCATAGACTTGGCTTCAGATATTGTGAGAGAGAGAAAGCAGGGGCGGAGAACTCCTACCTTCCTTGCCTAGATAATCTCACACCCCAACACCCCCCCCCCCCCGCACGTCATGAGGACTACAGGCTTTGCTTTTTTGCCGCCTGGAAACTGGGAGACCGAATCGTTTTGCCGATGTGATCCACCGGATTCCAACGCACGCCCAGGTTGTCCAGCAGAGAAAGGGAGGTGTATATTTAGCTGGATGGAAAGGCCATTCATTAAAGCTTGGTCAACGACTTGGAAACCATCGCACGGATGGTGTGGGCGAGTTAAATATTATCATAATCATCCTGCTTCCTGCCCGTTCGGGTGACACCGCCGCCCCTGCGTGTCACCTGGCCTTCCTCTCCATGGGAAGGGCCCCAGGCATTCAGCATCATCACGTTACCAGTTGACACACGGGCAACTGCCAGCCAAGCATTGAGGAAAAGTTACTCAACCCACTGGCATGTAAACCAGAGAATTGGTTGGTTGGGAGTTCGAATTTCGACTCCATGATCCACAGAGTCCCTTCCAGCTCTACGGCTCTATGATTCTACACTTCTATACAATCTCAGGGATTGGGAGGGGGGACAGTAATTGGTTTGTGAAATGCAACCGGACCTGGCCAACATGTTCTGTACGTACCCATCAAACCCACAGAGGCCCTCCAGTTCTTTACGGACTACAATAACCATAATCCACACCACTGGCTATGCTGGCAAGGGCCTGTGGGGGTTGCAGGGCACAATCAGTAGGAGGGACGCGGCTAGCCCCCCCATTAAACAAAATCTCTTATCTTGATGTTGGAACACCCGATAAAATGATGCTTCTCATCTGCAGTGCGTAACAGGAATTCAAAATTCTCGTTTCGCAAAGGAAATAACGCTTCTTTTAAAAGAATGCCATTTTGCAATGGATCAGCGCACCACAGAAACACAAAGTCAGCTCCCTTCTTTGAAATCTAGTGTTTTGCTCATAAATAAGAAGTAACAACTTAATCCACGGATCAGTCAATTAAGGTAGATATCAACTGGGCAAGAGCCCTCTGTAAAGTTTGAGCCCTCACTCCCAACCTCTGGCTCTGCAGCCAGAGGATTAAACCCCTGAGCTATCCAGCTATCATGATTAATTTTATTTCCAAAGAAGCAGCAAAATGACCAGAAAGACTTCCAGGATGGATTCGATTTAAATTTACAATTTAATTTTTTTAATTATTTTTTTACAATTTTTAAAAATCAATTTTCTTGATATAAATTGCGATTTAAATCAATTTGATTTTTTAAAAAAAAATCATTGATTTTTTGATCCAGACGGCTTGTGACACACTCAGAGCTAACAACTGTGACTTCAAATAAAGATCTTAACCCACTTCCTTACTTACGTGAAAACGTATTCCAAATAAACCCCATTTTTTTTTCCAGACTCACCTAAGTCTGAGAGCTTCAGGAAGGGGACTGGGGCCCGCCGAAGCTCCCACAGAGATAAATCCGCTAGTCTCGATAGTGTCGCAACACTTTAAAAAAAATTTTTTATTCCTTTCACGGTAAAGGGTGGGGGGGAAAAAAACAAACCAGACACACGGCAGAAGTTAAGCCACAGGAACCAGCCTGCCAGTTCAGATCAGCATCTCTGGTGCTGAGCGCGGCTGGGCCCTGACATGAGATAATACAGACAAACCTCCAAAATGGTAATCTTTTGATCTGCAACCTGGCAGATGTTGGGGGACTACAACTCCCAGCATTCTTCAACACTGGCTACATGGCTCTGACCGACGGGAGTTGTAGTTCAAAGCAAGCTGGAGGGCTGCACTGGGCCCAGCCCTGGCCATCTTGGACAGTGGATTCTGGAAGGTGTAGTCCGAAAAAGCAACTTTCTGTACGACCTCAAGATATAACGCAAGATAAGGAGATGTCCCAATAGTCACATGATCAAGGGCGCTCAATTTCTCAATGAAAGAAGAGGATCAAGTGACGTGCTGATGACATTTTGGTACGTAGCCACCAGAACAGACGGCGCTCCCCACAAACTGCACGGTAACCTCATTAACTGTAAGCCGTTGCACTAGAAAGCCTGATTAATTAAGCTCAAGCGATCGTGGCCACCCGGGCTTTGCCCTCATGAAACGCCGCTACCTTCCTCATTGCAACGCCACCGGGCCCGAGAACTGTGGAACTCCCCGACGCTGGAGGGGCTGGGAATCAAACCTAGGTGGGTGCCAATAACGCCGAGCAGCCCGACAGGTTAAAAAAACAACTCCTCTGTGGAGGAAACCATCCTCATAACAAAAACTTTTCAAAAGAACTAAACTAGAAGTTAGAATGCCTCACCGTCATTCTAATCAAAGATTTTCAAACTCCCCCTACCTCGATATTTAAAAAAAAAAAAAAAAGGAGTTAATTCCCCCATACCGAGTCATCAAAATTCAGGACAATCAAGGAGCTTCGAAAGAAAATATTTAAAAATATTTGCTTCTAAAAGGACTCCGTTTTCTTTCAACCCATATTTAGTGGCATCAGCCACCAATTAAGTAAACACAGCCCAGGTCATTATTCTGTCTACATTTATAATCCAATAAAGGGAGGTTGGGACTTGGGAGATTCGCATTCATGTCCCAACAGAACCAGGGCAACTTGCTGGGTAGCCTTGGGCTCGTTCCCTCATTCTCTCCCTTCTCCACCATGAACCCTGCCATGTATTCTTCAACCACAAGAATAAATAGTATGGTTTCTGTCTCCCTCTAGTGGCTAGATCTGGTAAATACACGATGAAAATACGCATTTCTACTTTTTTTTCTTTTAATATTTTTAAAATTTTCAGATTGTGGCTATATGAAAGCGTGGATAACTGTCTCATGCACATGGGGGGTACTACTGTACAATAACAAATAAGAGACACCTCCTTTTAGAGAACAGCTAGAAATTATAGACTCAGCCATTGTTTAAAAGAAGCTCTTCTCCCCATAGGACTCTATGGGAATCATCAGACACCCTTTCCAGTCCCTGTCCAAACCCTAGAATTTGGCACGTTGTAAGGAAGAAGAAAAACACTTTGCACATGCTCAGTGCATCAATACTATCTGGTTACTAGCAAAACCCAAAGCATCTCAAGGGCATTACACGACGGGAGCACAAACACGTTTTTTTTTCTCCCCCGGCTCTTCCGTCAGGCTTTGAGGCAAATCAAGCCAAAACCATCATCACATCAACCCTATTTGCAGCCGGCGCTCCTCGCCATGGGCCAAGATCCTCGTCAGGCCAAGAAGCGGCTTAATTAATTAAATGAGCTGTCAGGCACAGTAATTTATCACCAGACTGGAAGTCAAGAGAGGAACAATGCAGACTGACAGGTAGGAAAGCGAGGGCCTCAGCCCCCGGGGATCTGACGGATGCTGCTCAAGCGCCCGGGTGCAAATGAGACGGGTGACTTCAGAAGCACAAGCTCATCGGTCTCCCACACGGCCTCGGTTTACTGATTCAGCATTTCCCCGCTGAACAGGACTCAAAAACGCAAAGATCTGCGCAGATACAAAGCTTGACAAGTTATCTAAGAAAACTACTTCGGGCGTTGTTGCTGTGTATCATCAAGTCGCCCCCCAACCGATGGCGACCCCATGAATGACTGATCTCCAAAATATCCGGTCTTCAACAGTCCCGTTCAGCTCTTGTAAACTCAACCCTGTGACTTCCTTTGAAGAGTCCGTCCATCTCGTAGTCGGGTCTTCCTCTTTTCCTACTGCCTGCAAGTCCCCTGAAAAGTAACTTTATTCCAAGCTCTACTCCCTTGGCTCCAAGACACTGTTTCAGGTCCCTTTATATCCAGCCCAATGTCTGGTTTACAAATAAAATGTTTTAAAACCCAAGTGGAAACTCGGGAGGACTCACAAAAACCTCCCGCTATATTTAAAAATGAAATATTTAAGAAAGCCTCTTCGAAGGATTTATGAATCCGTGGGCCAACCCGAAGGAGCAAGGCCTGTTTGGGAAAAGGTTACAAGCTTTAGAGCTGCTTTACCTGACCAATAAAAGGCCAGTGGGTAAGAAGGATAATTATACATTTATATGAAATTATCCAAGGCACAGAGAATGTAAGAACAAATTTTCCTCTTTTTTTTTAATAACAGAATAACCCAATGGGGTCACTCACTCAGGCTGGGACAGATGAAAGGAAGTCCTAAATCGTGCCGCACATAGATTAAACTGTGGAACTCACTGCCACAGGATGTCACGAGGGGAAAAATAACAGGAGGAGCTGAAAAGGGGGATTAGACCAATAAATTGACAACAAGGCGGTCAGTGGGTACTGGTCAAGGCAGTTAATTGTTGCCTCCAGGATCAGAGGCTGAAAAATCTGAGCAGTAGGGCAGCATTTGCACCCGTGTCCTGCCTTGGGCTTCGCCTAGGCAACTGGCCAGCCCGAGTGGGAGCAGAACGCCAGACCAGATTCAGCGTTCCCTTGTACCCATCTTTCCTTTCAGCGTCTGAAAAACTGGTGATCATAATCTGCCAGTTCAACCCTGCAGGGCTGTTGTATGTATTACTGGAGATTCCCAGAACGACAAGCCAAGGTTTCCATAAGAAAAAAAACCTCCCCAGGAGACAGAGAAAAAAGAACAGCTTCCCCAAGGGGGAAGCCCAAGGCGCTTGGGAGGCAGCAGCGGGACTTTTCATGGCCAAAGCCCCGGGCTTCTGGATCAAGAAGGGTCAGGATTCACCCATCCCGAGGCTGCCCCCTGTTCCCTCCGAGCTTAGCTCGCAAGCCGTAGGCATCTAAATTATGGGAGTGTTGAGTTCCTGTGTTATCCCTGTTGCTTGCTACAAAGGGCAACAACGCTGGGGAAAAATAGCAGGCACAGCAGGAAAAGAGGAGGACTGAATGTGAGATGGATTGACCCAAGAGAGGAACCACAGCATTGCGTTTACGAGACCTCAGCAGCGCCTTGTTAAAAACAGGTCCTTTCAGGTATCACTACTTCATAGGGTTGCCTCGAGAGGCAGTTCTGGTTTTTTGGGCTCTGCCTTCACATCTGGACTGAGAGATTAAGACAGAATATGCATCGCCAATTTTTATTGTTAAACGCATTTATCAAGACATTTAAAAAAGAAACATTTACAAGTATAACTAAGCATTTATTTCCATTGTCAGACAAAAAGCAGCCAAACCGATGCCTCATAGGAAACCAACACCAATAAACTGGCAACTTAAAAAAAGAAATATACATATATATTCTCATTCCCTGGGGTTTCATCAGCCTCTTAAGTTCCCCTGCCTCTCCCAGCCGGACACAAAAGCTAAGAGCCAAGTTAACTGGAGGGTAGGATTCTATGCCAAAGAGGATGATGTAGCACACAGGGCGAGGGGAATCTGAGTCTCTGAGAAAAGCTCTTGCAATCTACTGGCGGTTTTTGTTTTTTTGAAGCAGGAGTCTAGCCCTCATGAAGGCCAAAAGGGGTTTGAAACAGCAGGTGGGCAAACGTGTGATGCCGTTCCAGATGCTACAGATGGGCCAGGATGGTGAGGAGGATGAGAAACCCATATTTAACGATTTAAAAAAAAAAAAAAAAGGCAATGCTGAGAATGAGCTGTACAGAAGGCGGCCAATAAAAATATAATAATCAGGATAACAATTCCAGAATTGCCGCGCTGGAAGGGATCCTGCGGATCCTCGAGTCCCGGCCTCTGTCAAGGAGGCACAGGTCGGATTCGAACTCCCCACCTCTGACTTTAGCACCACGTCAAAATTCAATTTAGTTTGGCACCGGGTTGGGGCCTTCCCTCCCTTCTTCTCTCCGTCGGCAGGAGAGAAACTGGAAGCCTCTTCTTGACACACACACACACACACCCCGAGCAGGGCACGTCGGACCCAGCCCCGAGGATCCGTGGGGTATCGTTCCCATTTCTTCCGCCTCTTGGGAGTTTTAAGGAGAGGATGACCTGTTTTGGACCTTGCTTTGCGGGTCAATTCGTGGCCCGTGAAAAAGATCCTCCTCCTCCCGCACCTCCATCCCGCAGCCCTTAAGCCTTCTGGACCACCGGAGCAGAAAGTCAAGCGGGTCAACACCGGCCGGCGGGCGGGAGACCTTCCCCGCCTCCCTCCCGAGACCGAAGCATCGGGGGCCGATAAATAAATAGAAACCCCGTCACGTGGGTTGCTGGGCTGGAGGGAAAGATATACTTAGCAGCTCATAACCTCTTCTGGGATGGGTCAGCGGCACTGCGCAGAAAGGAGCAGCACGTCGAGCTTGCCAGGGGTGTGTGTGTGGACTACAACACCCAGAATCCCCCAGGCTGCACTGGCTGGGGATGATGGGCGTTGCAGGGCACAAAAGCCACCCTTTCGGAGCTTTGCTTGCAACCACCATGGGGCGGGGGGGGGGGGGGGAATAAGGAACCTGCCTGCATCCCTCCTCCATGCCCGAATTTTTCTGCTTCTCAGTATTGCTGTCCGACTTTTCTAAATTATGGAAATATTCAAAAGAGAACAGAGCTTAGGTTTCACACACACACACTCTCTCTCCATTATTCATCTTATTCCCGTCTAGCAACGACGACAACAAACAAAAACTAACCACACCAGTTGCTATTCCACTGGGAGCGTGGTATAGGAGCGTCGGACTAGGTCTCAGGAGACGCGGGTTCAAATCCCTGCTTGGCCATGGACACTTACAGAGGGGGTGGCACCCTTCGACCACTTCTTCAGTAACTCGGATACCCTGCAAACCCTATTTTGGGTGTCTCGTAAAGATGGAAGCAACCTGACAGGAGAAAGCACACACACTGTCGCACTAAACCCCACTACCCGCCTGCTTTTCCCTTCACGCTTTCTTTCCTGGTCGCCTCGGAGTGACTTATAGTCACCACAGGCGACTAACTGGATGCCCTTTTCAAGTCCACACTTTCTCTCTTTCCTGTTAATACAACATAATTGGCATCCGGGTTTATTACAGCCCAGCCTTGGGAGCAAATGGAAAAAAAAAACTAAGACTTTTTCCTGGAAGACAAGAAGTGCTTCTGAGAACATCAAGAGTGCCTCATGTGGAAAAAAGGAGCCAGAACCAGCACTCCCCCAACCTCAGAGAGGCATACATTTCATCCCAGGAATTATTTGAAGTTACTGTTTTATTTCTGAAACACTGAAAACGCAAATGGATCCACCAAACGCACAGACTCGGGTCCGGAATACCACGGGAACAAACCCAGAGCCAAAATTTCCAACCAAAGCGACATGCTTTGGACCCGGTCTTCCCCATCTGCGAAATGGGTCTGCTTACAATCCACAGTGAAGATGAAGCAGAGAGGGAGGCTAAAGAAGTTGTGTGTGTGTGTGTGTGTGTGTGTGTGTGTGTACACACACACACATATAATCAGATAGATAGATAGAGGTCCACAAACTAAATTCATGATGTCTTTGGTTGCATCACAAGAACAAATATTAAAACACAAATGGAAACAACACAAACTGTTAACAGGAACTCCTGCCGTATGCAGATGTAAGGGTGCCTTTGGAACCAGGATCAGACCCACCAAGAATCAAGTCCTGCCATAAAGCCACTCAAAAATCTTTTCCAAACTTCTCAGGTGGAAGAAAAAAGGAGGAAAGGAACGTGCCAGTTCGTTTTTTCCATCCAAGATTTCGCAAGTGGGGGGTGTCTCAGCACCTCTTGGAAAAGCAAAGCCCTAGCCGGATCCCGCCTGGCCGACTCCCGAGTAAACCCGTCCCGCACACACCAGCGCCGTGCAATAAGCCCCTTCCTTTCGCTTGGAGCAGGCGGGGGGAGCTCCTCGCGAGTAAAGCTGCCGGGGATGCCGATTCCTTCCTCGTCTGGCTTTTAAACTCCGTTGCAAAAAGTGGGGAGGGAAATATAACCAAGAAAGCGCGTGGGATCCACGCGATCGTGGCGATCCCTCCCCCCCTTTTTTTTTTTAAAAAACAGGAGGATTAGGATCGTTTAGGGAGGAACACGGAGGGGGAGGAAAGAGGGATTGAAATAAATAGAAATTAAGAAGGTCTCAGCCTCCATGCCTGGAACACAACGCCGAGCAGGGACGTCACGTCGCCTGCGGTTTCCTCGCCGCGTCGCCCCATTAAAAAACACACACACACACACAAAACAACCCAATAATTCCCGAAGTGTTTTCGCCGCCCGGGGGGGGGGGGGAGGTCCCGATCCTCTCCAAAATCGGGGCCCGATCTAGCAAAAAAAAAGGGGGGATCCTTCTGCTTTCCCCACACACACACACACTTTTTTGCAAACCCATCATCCCCAGGATCTCAAAGTTCCTCGTTGCGCAAGCCGTGGAAGGAAAAGAGGAAGGGAAGAACCCCCCCCCCCCAAAAAAAACCTTCCTCCCAAGCGGTGCGCTTGGCGCGCATTTAAAAAGAGGCAAAAATAAATAAATAAACCCGATCGAGTTTTCTTTGGAAGTCTGGAAAAACCGACTTTGGGGGGAAAATAAAAAAAATAAATCGGATTTTATTTTGTTCCGTTTCAGTTTTCCCAAGGCGGTCCCCCCTGCAAGGCTTACCTGCCCAGCGCAGGAGGTTCCGCAGGCTCCTCTCCGAGGCGAGCGGGTGGGAGAAGGCGCGGGGCCCCCCGGGAGAGCTCCGACCTCCGCCTCCTCCTCCAGCGCCACCCCTCCGCTTTCCCCCCCCCGTGGCGCCCCCTCCTCTTTATAAAGGCCCCCCAAGGCCCGCCCTCTGCTCCTCTGATGGCCAACCCGAACCACCAATAGGAACGCGCTGGCACCTAGCAACACCCAGCGGGTTGGCGGCGCGCGGCCGCTGCCCCTTCCCGCGGAGGGCCAATGGGAGGCGGCGGTTCCAAAAAGAGACGGGGAGGGGCGGGGAGGCCGGTGGCGCAGGCAACAGCTGGGAGGGCCGGCAGCCAATCGGAAGCGCCGAGGCCCCGCCAGCATGGGAGCAGGGAGGGAGGATAACAAACCCCCGCGCAAGGCGCCTTAAAGGGGCCGCGGCCAGGCCAGGCAGCCTTGCAGGGTCTCCTCGGGAGGAGGAAGACACCCCTCTCTCGCTGGGCTGCCTTGGAGGGTGGCGGTCCTCCCAAGTCAGAGCTGGAGGTGGGTCACTTGAGGAGGCTTTAAAACAGCTTTGGAAGTGTATTCACTACAAAGCCCATGCACCCCCGACACACTGGCTTGGGGACACTGGGAGTTGTGGTGGGGCTCCCCCGAAAGGTTCCTGCTGGTGGTGAGGCAGGTCCAGATCTTGGCTGGACAGCAGTTCCCATCATCCCTCAGCTTTTGGCTCTGAAGGCTGGAGCTGACAACATCTGGGAGGTGTTCCCTGATTTACAGCAAGGAAAAAGAGAATTATTTGGGGCCTTAAACATCTCATGCCTTTTAATGCATCAGAATGAAGGTTTCATGGGCTAGGTTATTTTCTAGATGGTTTTTGTTATGTGCTGTCATATTGGAACCAACTTGTAGCCACCGTACTAGAACTTTTAAGGTAAATTTAGATATTTGCTGGCAGTGGGTAATGTTTTCATGGCTCTGATAAACTGGAAAGTGCAATACAAGTGAGAATAGAAGATCCAGAACAGCTTCCTTAACATGGGGGTATATGACGTGCAATCCAGCCTTAAAACCGTTCAGGCACACATCAAACAGCTGTAGAAGTGAAGCTACAGCGAGGAAGTGGATTTCTACAGATTTATTGAAAGATATCTTGAGATTTCCCCATGAAATCTGGATGGAAATCCCAGTAACTTGTGCTTCCTCAAAACCAGCGAGGGAGAAAGGGAGATAAGAACATCCCCTCACCTGGAAAAGAACCACCTAATTGTTTCCCACAGGGAAATGGAGTTAAATCTGTTTCAACAACATCAAAAAAAGCAAACAGAGAGTCTCGTGATACCCCTAAAGATGGCCCATTTTGTTACACCTAAAGCTTCCCTAAAGGGACATCCAAAATGAGGAACTGCTACCCCCCCTTTGGCAAATTGTTATGCACAACTTTAGATGAGTGGGTGGCACTCAATGAGGTCAGAGAGAATTAAAATGCCAGAAGTTCTAACACTGATAATTATTTTAATAGTCATTAACAAACAGTAGTTAGGCAGAACTCCCAACGTTCCTGCATGGATTATTCACAGTGCTGTGTGATTTTAAAAAGAACAACGTTGTCACTATCCAGGCTCCCAGAGATAAGAGTGGATGATTTCTTCCTTCAGGTTTTCTGGCATGGAAACCTATCTTTGATGTTATTTTGTAAAACAATGGTCACGTTGAGGACCAAGACAGAATGTCCTAGCTGGCTAGTATGTTCGTTCATTCATTCATTCATTCAAATATTTACAGTTCACTTGAATGCTGCCATTTTTGATGTCAGATTTGTGATGGTTTACTTCTTCTGCGTAAAGACTGGCCAGGGCAGAATTGATCGCTAACAGAGGATGGCGTACATCCCACTGGTGGTGGAAGAGGTCTGTGAACCCATGATGTTGTCAATGACGATTCTGCTGTCGTTCCCATTGCTTCCTACTTTTCCAGTAACTCTAGGATGTAATGACCTCCAAAAGGACCTACAGTCGAGCAAGGGACTTCCTGGGGATGTCCAGTGGGTGTGAGTTGGTTCCTTTTCAAATCGAAACCTTCCGAGCTCTGAAAGCAACATTTTTAGAGACAGTGCTGGAGGTAGAGACTCACAGGGGTTCTGGCAGAGCCCGAAGGAGACATGGACAGCCTTCTTTCTGCCTTGGGGTCATTTCTAGTCAAGCAGATTTTTGAAACAGCAAAAAGGCCTTGCTGATCAGCTCAGAAAATGACATGAGTGTACTTACCAATTTCTGAAATGATTTCTCTTCCGTTGAGAGCGCCAGCCTTCTCTTACAGGTGTGGGGATGAGGTGCCATGTAGTCTGGAGGATAACAGGCTGAGCAAAACAGCCCTGATTTGCTCTTTTAAGGCCTTGGCTGGTATGGATGGCCTCTCTGCCTGGGTTTCAAAGCCCCATCATCCCTGGCGTGATGGCTGGGAGCAGTGGAAGTTGTCATTCAACATGTCGGGAAGACAGAGAGAGACTAACTTATTCATAAGACAGCTTGCTATTTTTATTTGCCCCGTGCATACCTTGCTTTTCCTCCAGTGAGCGCAAGGTGGAGGGCGTGGCTGTCTTCCTCACAACAACCCTACGAGGTAGGACAGGGTGGGAGGGGGGAAAGCGTGTGGCCCAACTGTGAGTTCCATGTGAATTTTTAGTTTTTAATATTGTCTTTTAATGATGAAAGCTGCCTTGAGTCCTTCTTAGGGAGCAAGGTGGGGTGAAAAAATATATATAATATAATATAATTATAATATATCTTATGGCTTGACAGGGATTTGAACCTGCCTCTCCCAAGTCTCAGTTTCACCCTCTCACCTCGACATTATGCTAACTCTCCTCACACAAAGAGCAGCTTTTTCGGACACAGAAGGTCACAGGGTCACGCTCTAACACCCCAGTTGCTTTTTTTAAAGGATCTGTGAGGAATCCTTTCCCCCCCCCCTTTTTTTTTTTTAATACTGCCTTGTAGCAGCAGATTATGGTCTAACTTGGCATGGGGAGATTTCTATTTTGTCTCCAGCTTAAAATACATTGGCTTTCTTCCCAAACCGCTAATGTTTTATCAGGAGGGAAAAATAGCTCTGTGGTTTACATTAAGACTGCAGTTCCATTAGGGAGAGAGGCAAAAAAAGAATCGTCAATTGATCCAAAGGAAGAGAGAGGTAAAATGCTTACTTTGAAGTGCTTTGGAAACACATTTGCAGAGCAAATGAACACTTAATTCCCTCATCAAGGGCACCAAACAAGGCAATGAAAGAAAAAGAAAAAAAACCTGACTTCATGAGGTCTAGCCCCATTGGGGAGCTTCTTGAAATGTTAATGTCAATGTGTACCCGTTCCCCTAAAGCCCAGAGTGAAATTTCTCAAATGTTTAAGCAGCACAAACATAACAGATCTTAGCATCACCGTCCACCTCACTACCAACATTAATACAACATTATGTTATTCTTATCGAAATTATTACAGTGATATTTTTAGCAGTAGTGCTCTGAGCAGAAAAGGGCTTTCATCATTGATTAAAAAATATTTATAAATGACTTTTCTAACCACTAGGGTCATGAAAGTGAGGCAAAATAGATCCACAGTAAACAAACAAACAAACAAACAAAATCCCTAGAATATTCATTAAAAATAGATTGAAATAAAAACTTTGAAAGATGGCCAGACAATAATGACAGTAAAGTATGTTTTCAGCTACTCGTGGGAAGCTCAGACAGAGAAGAAGCCAGCCTGGATAGGGGGTTTCATAATGGAGGAGCCACCACAGAGAAAGCCCTGCTACTCAATATTCTAGCTTCTCTTGGGTGACAGAACATAGAAACATGTCTTTAATCTGTTTCAAAAAGTGGCGTAATAGGGCCCTTACATAGATGAACATTGATACAGGTATGGGGGGGGGGGGCATGGTTTTATTTTTAAGATCAAAAGAGGCTGAAGAACACCCTTTTGTACAATTCAAATGCGAATAAACTCAAGAAAAAGTCTTCCTGAGCATCTTGCTACTTGGATACAGTTAAGGTATCTGGAGTTGCTCTCAGATCGATATAAACTAGTTTTTGGTCTCTGAATTACAGCCCAAGAGGCACAGCACTAGAGGAAAAACAGGGCTGGGAGGGAGAAGGAAAATGCAGGGTCGGGCACCTGCTTTTACACCGACGTTCTAACAAGAAGTAGCTGCAATGGAAAGAGTTTAGGTATGATGATGGAATGGCTATTGCCAACCTACAGGGGAGGAGGGGAGCCAAAAGGACCTTGGCCAGTTCTGAAGGCCCCAAATCTCTGTAAGTGGCATATAACTGAATGGATTAATGCTAAGCCTTTTTGGAAGAAAAAAAACCCCAGCACAGTGTATTTCAAATATTATTCCTTAGGGCTGCCTTTTGCTTTGACATCTTGAGAGTCTTTGTATCTCAGCACTGTTGGAAAAATTGAGGGGGGGAAAAAAGAAGATAAACGAGGTATGTGTTTTTCATGTTAAAGCTTCAGGCAGTGGGACCTTCCGACGTTTTGGCAGGGAGCTGTGGGGTTGCTTTGAGGCCGGAGGAACGTCTTTTGTTGCAAACAACACCCGCACGCTGCATTGCAGATCCTACATCATTCCTAGGCACAGCCAGCCTGGAGAGAAATCCTTTCTGCTGAATGAATTCAAATGCATAAGGTTAGGAAAGGCAGCAGGAAAAAAAATAATGTTTAAAAACAAATAAGGTGATTCCACCCCCTAGTGGCAAGTAGGCGCCTTGCAGGCTTTAAAAAAAATCAGTGATGGGTTGATATCAGGAAGCTTCTGAGTTGTGGCGGCCGTATGAATCAAATGGCCTCCAAAAGTCCTGCCATTAATAGTCTGGTTCAGAGCTTCCAATAGCAAGGTTGTGGGTTCCTTTTTTGAGTCAATCTGTCTCACATTCGAGCTGCTTCTTCTCCCACTTTTCTCCCAGCATTATTGTTTTCATCCACGAGATGCCCAAGGAATGGCAATACGTAATAATAACCTTTGAATTGCAGCGTTGGAAGGGACCCTATGGATCATGAAGTTCAGCCCCTCTCCACAAGGTACAATTATGTGGAATTGAACTTGCAACCTCTGGCTCCACAGCCAGAGACTTAAGCTACTGAACTATCCAGCAGTTGCTTCGGTTTATTCCTTTTTTGGCTTCTACTGAGGATGGATTGGATCTACGATAGCAGTTATTTGTCTTTTGGGCACCCTTCTGGATGTACGCCTTAACGGGGTGGGGTGGTACCAGATACAGCCGATTGTAACTAACAACATTTCCTGCTAGTAAAGGAGTTCTGATGGTGTGTGTGTGATGGGAATTGTAGCAGGAACAGGGCACGTTGGAGAAGGCAGTTCAGTGGCAGAAAAACAACCCAGCTTCTCTGACTGAATGTGGTTCCCAAAAACCGCCACTAAGAGTTTGCTCTTTTTAAACAGGGAACATAGATCTCAAAAAATTTTTTTAAAGGGACAGCACAATTATCATGTCTATTTTGTATTTAATTGGAGGAAAAACATTACGTATGTACCAAAGCAATCTGGATTGCAGAACGGGAAGTAAATCCAAAAATGATTAATGATGATTCAATTTCCTGTGAACTTTCCCTGATGCAATTTATTTGCATTTAATTGTCAGAGAGAAAGTCATCAAAACCTACAGTTTTTTAAAGCCGTGACACACACTATTCTTCCTAAGCCAGAGGAGTGTATTTTTAGGGTGCACTTTTCCCATTAGAACCAAATCAGAGTTTAAGCTTTGTTTAGGAGGACAAAACAGCTCCTTCAGAAAACTGAAGGGACTGCCTGTAAGCTTATGCTACAGGATCGCTGTTGCGCTGATCCCAGCGAATACGACAGATCTGGTTGAGAAGCTGTGCTCCGCTAGCTTGGTTGGTGAACTGCACCAACAGGCCTTTACAACTGCAGAACTGGAAGGGATCCTATAGATCATCCAGCACAAACCCTTGTCAAGAAGGCACCGTGGGGATTCAAACTCTCAACCTCTGGTTTTGCAATTCCAGAGACATAAACCACTGAGCTCTCTGTGACTTTGACCTGCACAGTCTTCTTCACATGGCAACAGAAGCATTTCCAGATATTGGTATCCCAGTGTTATCATTAAGAAACCACCGGTGTTTTTCTACAACCAAGACCTACCCACCTTTGCTGACTGACGAGGAGCCCTGTTGGATTGCAAAGCTGACATATGAAGCAAACCACCTTGAGCGCAAAACAGATCAGTGTTATCAATGAAAAGGACCCTGACATTCCTGCAAAAGAAAGTCACATGGTGGAAATATTTTTAAAGAAATTAGTTTAAAAAAAAAACCAGTCTTATTTAAAGCCACCTTTTAACTAGTTCTTTTTTTCTACCAGAGATGTTCAAATCTGTTTTCCTTTGTTTAATTCTATTTAAAGATAGGTTTTTAGCTGGGGATTTAAAAAAAAAAATCAATTTATGGTTTTTAATGTAATGGCGTTTTTGTTATTATATGTGATTTTAACGTGATGTGAACCGCCCAGAGAGTGCATGCACTAAGGGGGTGGTATATAAGTTGAAAAAACAAACAAACAAATAAATAAATCAAATACATGTTCCAGTTTGTCTCTCGATTGTTAAACCAGGAAATGGTTTTCTGTGAACTGTTAGCTATTTTGTTCTTAAGTCGCAAAGATATCCATGTAACCTACCTTGAGAATTTAAAGTTTGTAACAGACTTAGTTCAAGGATACATCTACATTTATAACTTCTACTGAATACCATGTTTCCTGTTATGAATTCCCCATAAGTCTCAATTTGGCAGGAAGGCTATCGCTACCATGCCTAGCGTTTTCTGCGAAGAGAGGCCAATTTAAACTACATCAGATGTGGTGGAGTGGAAAGAACGATACTGGGATAATAGTATTTTCTTTAAAAAAAGGAAAGAACCTTTCAACTTTTTTTTTAAAGCATAGATATAATTTTACGTAATTTACCTGTTAAATCATGATCTCACTGATCTCAAGGTTAAATTCAATCTCAGGGTAGATTACATTGATATCCTGTTTCTTAAGGACAATAGTTAACTGTTCACAGAAAGCCATGTCCTGCCTGAATGATCTAGAGAAAAACAGGAACATTATTTTATTTTCAACTTGCATATACCACAGAATCAGAGAATAGTGAAGTTGGAAGGGGCCTATAAAGCCACCGAGTCCAACCCCCCCCCCCAGCTCAGTGCAGGAATCCAAATCAAAGGAGATCTGTAGGTGATTGTCCAAATGTCTCTTGAAGGCCTCCAAGTGTTAGAGCGCTCACCACCACTCAAAGTCACTGGTGCCATTGTCGTACTGCTCTAACAGTTAGGAAGTTTTTCCTGATATTTAATCGAAAGGAGGCATTTCACCGTTTCACATTTCTGAGAACCCACTAAGTTAGAGGAGGTCTTCAGCAAATGGAGAATACAAAGCTTTTGTGTGCAAATAGCACTATTTTCTGCGGATTGTTCACTTGGAAATACCATGGCATTATACCCTGGACATGCCATCCCAGGACAGCATCAATACAGGTGTTTTTCACAATACCGTAACAATAAAACATGTTTCCTGTCCCAAAGAGCAAGTAATAGCTATTTGGAGAAAGAATGACAGCAGAAGAAGTCAACAGGAGAGGCAGAGAGGGCCAAAAAAGCGAAGGAATTAAATTAGGAATACCAGTAAAGGCAAAATATAATTTCTTTCTTGGGCAAATATTTACTGTGTGCCATACAGAGGTAAGAATTAGATCTTCCCAATACAGCTGGAACAGGTTTACTTTGTAATGGCATCATCATGCCAGAGCAGAAGTGATGGTGACAGACAGGAGACCATTTGCCCACAGATGGAAGAGGGGAGAGGAGATACTTTCTTAAGCAAGTTAATTGGAAGGAGGCGAAACTGATTCACCATACAAATTGTCAAAGAGATTTTTTTTTAAATTGAGAGACGGCTACACACCTCACATCACAGCAGTCTGAGCTACACTTAGGCAACCCTATGCAAAACTATAGGTACATTCTAGAGTTTTTGAAATGAGGTTCTCAAATCTATATCAAGAGTTCAGGAGGGTTCAAAAATTATTTTTAAAAACCTCTAGGTTAGCTTCCCAGTAGCTAACCTAAAGGTTAGGCTAAGAGACCGGCTGCTCTCAGCTTTCCCCGTTAAATCTTTCCCAAACCAACACCCACATTCTACTCTCTCCATATTTTAATTCTTCTCGCTTGGGGCTTGCCTCTTCTTTACATTTAAATGCCTTTAGTGAAGCCAAACTCAAAATGAAACACAGTTTTCTCCAGCTCACTGTAGATCAGGAAGAAAAATTCTTGAATACCAGAAGAGAGGTAACACACCCGTGGGACAAAGATGGGACCGAATCATCCCTTTTGATTTGAAACAGGCTCCAGAAATTCTTGTTATAGAAACCCTGATAAAGACACTGCGTTTGAATGACAGCAGGAAGCGCACAGAGATATGTCTAAGTACACCAACCTTTTTAAAAACCGAAGGAGAAAAGCCCAGAGGTTCGTTCTGGGAAATGCCCTTCATTACAAATATGACTGGGTTCAAGAGGCATCCGAGCCTGGAACCAGGAGACATTTTTTTACATTTTGAATCAGGAGAGAAACACAGCACTGCAGCGCCTGTTCACACCGTCAGCTTCTGCACTGCACTTTACAACCACCCATCGTTTGCTGTGTTCACAGCCGACGGCTGCTACATTTATTAAAAACACTTCCACTTAAATATGTTGGAGCAGCAGCTTGGTACAGAAAACTGGCCGCAGAGATCCCTAATATTCTGGTGCAACTAAGAGTGGCAGTACCGCTTGGTTTTTAAGACCTGTTGCCGATCAACTAAAGAGTTGTACACATTGACTAACATTTTAAGCAGGGAGAAACGGTTCAACCTTCTTCCCACTTGGCTTCTTGCTCCTTTCTCATCCCTTTACGCCACCTCGGACAGCCAGATGGTTTTTCAGCCACTTGAAACTGGTTTTCCCGAAAAAAACTACATGTTGGATGCAAAAATCTTTTAAAAAGGAAGCAGTGCCTTGCTGGAATGTTTTCCACGTGCAAATCGGGTGAAATCCTAGCTATGAGACGGTGCAATAGGTACAATTAAGTCATTGCTAGGGCTGCTACAAGTCATCTGTCTTGACAGGTCTCCTTCTAGAGCCGGGCTTATTAAAGGTCAGGTACGACCCGCTCACCAAGCTATTTACAAAAGGAAAAGTAAACTATACCACTGAAAATTGTAAATAAATAGAGCTGTATACAATCGCTAGAAGTATGACTGAAGAATGAGGTAAGATAACCCAGCCGGTTGAGACCATCCTCACTGGGTCAGTCAAAATCAAAACATCTGGCTGCTTTGTCCTGGTAAATGTCCATTTGCACCTCCCGGGATCGACAGAAGCGCTCCTGTGCTTCCTGTTACGCCGGGTAGGTGTGTAAAAAGTCCTTCAGCTTTGTGGGATAGTCTGTCATGACGCCGGTGGCCCCCAAATCAAAGGCGCGCTTGAATTCCTCCTCTTCGTTCAAGACCCAGATATAAACCTGAAGAGAAGAACAGAAGGGTTCAGAAAAGGCAACTGGCACACCTACGGAATGAAATAAATCAGAAGGGGGAAATCGAGGGTGCGTGGACATCGAAGGAGGGGGATCCTCAAAAGCCCCACCTTTATCTCCTGTCCCCTAATATTAGGATTTAATTATTATTTCACTCCGTGCAGCACTTCGGCGCATACACTTTCTGCCCCACCACGTGGACAAAAGAAGATCTAGCAAATGGCTGAGATAGCACTATTAAAGCAACCTGTTTCTGGTCAAAAATAGTCTATTTTAACATTCCAATTGGCTTTTAATTTCTATCCTTATTTCATAGTTCTAAATTGCACAACATTCTGATATGAATAAAGAAACAGAAGTATTTCAGGAGCAGTAATTTAATTCCTCAAAGAGAGGCAGCTGCAAATGGGGTGCTTGTTCTATTTTATTCTAAAACCTGCTCTGATCCATGGCTACAGCCATGTGTGCTCAAGCCCGTTGGGTAACGATGTTCTGATCTTACACTCACTCAGCAGTTAGACAACCATCAACAATACACTGTTGGTGTTTAAGCCCCCCGGCTTTCTCCAGCCATCTTTGTTTCCTTTTTCCAGATCTCTGTTGTGGTTAAAGTGCCCTTGGGGAAGCGGCCAAGGGAAGCTACCGAGGGCTACGAGGGAGTAGGGAGAAGATTGGTTCAGCAAGAAGAATACAGGGCTTATTCCTTAGTCATGCATTGCTGCCCATCCAGGTTTCCTGCAAGTCTCATGACAACAAGGAATAGAAACGTATTATTTGGAACCGTGGTTGCCAACCTTGAGTTCGCAGATGTTCTTGGACTAAAACTCCCAGAAGCCTTCACCACTTGCTGTGCTGGCCAAGAATTCTGGGGGTTGCAGTCCAAGAACATCTGGGGATCTAAGGTTGGGAACCACTGCTTTAGAATATATGCTTCATTGATGGTAGCTCTACAGAATGATGGAAGCCAGGATGGCCTTCCAGATGTGGCTGGGCTGTAACTCCTATACGCTCTAGTCACAGTGCAGAGAAATGCTTGGCCCCACTCTTGAACGGCTATCGGCCAGGACCAAAGCTGGCCAACATCCCATAGGTGGACACGGGACAGAAAGACAAAGAGCCACACTCTTTACAGAATCCGTGTCGTGCTCTACCTGTATTCCTCGAGCCGTGAGGTGATCAAACAAGGCTTTCCTCATTAACAGCCTGCAAGAAAAGGGGGAATCAAAACCGGTTTGTCTCTCTCCAAACAAAGGCTAACATCTAAAACAGCCTCATTGTCATTATTGAAGCTAGACTGAAAATATATCTATAGGGGTGACTATAGAATAGGACCACGGTATCTGCGGGGGATCGGTCCGAAGCACCTCCCTGCAGATGACAATTGTGGAAGTAGGGAATTTTATTAATATATCTATATATCTCTATAGCTATGTACATAAATACACACACACACACACAAAGCATGGTTTCTGCTTCCCTATAGTGGCCAGTTCTGGTAAAATACACTGTGGAAACACATATAAATACACATTTCTGTTTTTTTTTTAATTTAAAAGACAGAATGAGTGGTCAAATCATGGGATTGTGACAAAGTGCTCAAGAACAGAAGCACTCTTACGTGTCGGTCAGCCAGATGGTAAACCGTTGACCCCTTGAGATTTTCTCAGGTTCCTTCAGCCTAAGATGAGAATAAACGAGCTTGAGTTTACCCTTTCATTTATTATTATTTACCTATTTAGAATGAACATATCCGACTTGGGAGATTCCAGACACACTCTGAAGAACTTACAAAAATTCTTAAAATAAAAGCGCGCTAAAGACTGGTGCAGCCGAAGGAGACGAGGACAGTGATTTCCTGGCCTCTGGATAAAGATACATAAAGCGCAACAGCGATCCTGTAGCACAAAGATCTATTCAGGCATTCAAACGACTGGCCCAAGTTCACAGCTCAGTGGGAGCTAGAATGTGGTTTTCTCAAAGCTCAGGACGACACTCCAAGCCTTTAAAGGCCACCCTGCTTCTCTCACTGCTGCGGCGGCTCTGCCTCCCCCCCCCCCCCCACGGAGGCTGTTTACAAAGCACGGCGACTTACTTGAGGATGATGGACGGCATCGGAATCTCTAGGAACTCCTCCAGGATGGGGAAGAAGGGAAGCAAGCCGGTGTAAAAGAGGCCGAGGAGGAGAAGGACCCGCCGCAAACAGAAGAGGATGGGGATGCGGTCATTCTGGGGGGGGGGGGGGGGAGGAAAGTCATCAAATTAGGAACAGAGGAGGTGTCGCCCCCGATTACGGCAGGTTGCAATCAGGGCAGAGAGAAAGCCGCCCTTCTGAGTTTGTTTCCCTGCCCATCTGAGCCGTTCTCCTCCCCTTTCTGCCCGTGGCTTTCCCTGCAATCACTGTCAACGACGGGCTCAGTTTCAGAGTTGAGAAAGGCCTGGATCCGGCGTGTGGTTCGGTCTTGAACGAGGCTGCTTCAAGCAAAGGTGGAAAGGTTAGACAGAGGGAGGCAAGTGCACGAAGCCCAGTGAGTCAGGCTTCTGTGTCATCTTTGATTTATGGGACCGGTTAGGCGAGTCATGACTACTTCCCACGCAGTGTCAACAGTCTTGACAGTCTCTGTGGCGTCATTTCTTGCTTCCAGAGAGAGTTCAGGCTTGATTTGATCCAGGCCGGTAGTTCCCAACCTTGCGTCCCCAGCTGTTCTCGGATTACAACTCCCAGAAGCCTTCACTGCTCGCTGTGCTGACCGGGGTTTCTGGGAGTCGCCGTCCAAGAACAGCTGGGGACCCAAAGTGAGAAAGCACGGTTCTAGGGCCTACTGGCCTGTTTTCCTGGCAAATCTCTCCTTCAGCACCATTTTTCAAATGAATTATTTTTTTTCCCCAACGGGTTTCTTCACTGCCAAGCTTTCCCATCTGTACACAGCAACTGCGAAGATGTCACTCGTAAGGTGGTGCTGGAGGAGAACTCTGCAGTTACCACGGGCCACCAGAAAAACAAAGAAAGTGGCTCCTAGATCAATAGCGTGAATATCTTGGCCTTGATCTCGGTGACATATCCGCACACTTGAACATCTTTCCTAGTTCCTTTGTAGCTGCCCCTTAGAATTCACGGCCTTCTCATTTCTGATGAGGTCCATTTGGATCGATCGTGCCTTCTGAAGTCCCCAAACTGCCCCAAAACTAGGAATGATTTTCTAATCATGTCTGGTTTTGAAAAAGGGGGGCAAATCTGGAAAGGGCGGGTGGACACCCTGGCCCCCATCAGGACCCGTGTTCTCAGAATCTAAACCAAGGTCATTAATTACGAGCAAAATGGGCCTCGTGCTGAGTGATAACAAGCGGGCTCGACAGGCAGCAACTTTTAAAACGCCTCCTGGTTTAACCTTTCAGCTTCACTAGGAAAGAAAGAAAACTGAGACGGGTTCTGGGTGAAACAGGATCCTTCTTACAAGGGGGATATAAGGTATATAATTACAGCATCAGCCTGAGAGGGCCCAGGTTGATGATATTCCAGCTTAGACGTGAAACTCACTCCACAACCCACACTCTCGGCCTATCCCACACCACTGGGTTGCTTTGGAAATAACACTGAGATACTCCCAGTTAACTTTGCACGCTGCTCTTTGGGAGGACGGGCAGAATAGTTAATCCGATGAAATCCTGGCCACTTACTTCTTTGTGACACTTGTCCACAACTTCGTGACTGACGCTGCCCCAGACTGTTAAATGCTCCCGCTTGTAGCAGGTCACCAACTCTGAAACCTGGAATCAATACGAAAGAGAGAGGTGGCTTTTTGTACAGTTGTGCATATGGGAGGTATGACACCATTACGTGGGGAAATCACCACTTAGCGTTCGAGATAAGGAACAGCTATCAATGTGAACCGTGACTTTCGGTGCCGGAGAAAGGAAATTCACAGCATAACAGACTCCTCTCTAGGCCTGAAGTCAATAAAACAATGCATAACAAGATGATAGCATCCTTGGAAATGGATCTGATCAAATATGCCAAGGCCCGATTTCATTGAGGATCAGGGTTGTTCCTTAAAGCACCTTAAAGACTAAGCGCTATGTTTTAATGTGAGCTTTAAAGCCAAGTCTGAGGAAGTGGAGATGTCCGTGAAAACTCACATCAAAACAGAGCAGTTGCTTTTTAAAGGTGCCATAAGTGTGACTTTCGCTTTCTTCATTTTATTTTTATTTTGTTCCCAGCTTTCTAGTTTCTACCACCTGCTTCTAGGTATGTATGCATTTGTTTATACCATAAACGGAAGCAGGTAGAAGGACCCACCTTCTTAATCAGTGTGTCGTTGTTCACTTTGATGTCGATGTTGACGGGGGTGTGGGGAAAAGCTTCGAACACCTCCTTAAGGAGCGGGATGCGCTTGTCTTCGCCCTCACAGTGGCACTCTGAGGGACAGAAGCAAAATGGGGTGGATGGCTGCCTGGATACTTGCAAATTATCCTCAGTTAGAATTGAGGGCCGTTTCACACATTACCTGGGTAGCAAAACCTGGATTGGACATCAAGCCAATAGACGAAGTTGCCTTGCTTAAGGTCCTTTTAGAGACCGCCTTTCCAGACAAAGCTTCCTCGACATCCAGCCAAACCACTGGCCCCTTCAAGATCAAGACACTCCACAATGGAGGCACGTGGATGCGTGCCAGCTGCACGCTTCCCACTCTGGTGTCTCAGCAGCAGCTCGCCCAGACCTCAGATGGCCATTGTTCTTTGCCCAACCAGAGATGTTGGGGGCTTGAATTTGCCACCTTCTGGACGCAAGGCATGCTTCTGTGTCGGACCTCCTGGCCTTCCTCTTACATTCTTTAAGCCAGCCCCTAAATCTGAACGTCACTACGTGATGGACATCCTAAACCTGGTTGCTACACTCTGGCTTTGATGGAGGAGGCAAACATCCAGTTTGGATTAACAGCTGCATCGCTTTTATTCTAAATATAAACTGTCTTGAAAAGGTGGCAAGCTGGACAGAAATAACATAAAAGGAAGCTGCATGCAGGATAACCCTGCAACTTCCAATTATGAAAGCAAGTATACAGGAAGATCTTAAATACACAATCCACTATATTTTGAAAGCACTGAGAAATGTCAGGCATTACCTTTCTGAAAACTTACATCCAATCGGCAGAGGTACGGTGGGAGTTCCTTTGAAAAAAACAAAACAATAGAAGAGTAAAGCCATGTGCATTCAAATACACACGTGTTCACTTAGAAAACCTGAAGGGTCATCATCAAGACGTGGTCCAACCTATCAGCTCCCCTACAAGACGTGGTCCAACCTATCAGCTCCCCCACAGGAACAAGAGTCATCTTGGTAGAGAAAAGAACAATGGATTTAGTGTGAGGGAAACGAGAAAAATAATAGGGTGGTACATAAATTAAATAACAAATAAATAAATGGAAACATTAATTTTAATTAAAGCAAAAAACATTAATTTTTTGCTTTACCAGGATTCTTAAGTCACTTTGGCAGGCAGAAGCGATCATCTGATCTCTCTCTATTTTTTCAACTCCAACACCCATAAATAGTTTAGCTGATTATTTCCAAAGTTTCAGGTAGAGGGGAATGTAATCTCTTACATGCATAAAATGCAACTGGGAATTTCTGTTTTGATATTTAGGGCTTGGCTTCGGCAACAAGGCTGCCCACGGGTCAACCTATCCTTTGGAACGGAGAAGTGCATTTTCAGGATCCAGAGTGGGCCCCTGGGACTCACAGAGTACTTGAGGTCGGAGATATTGACGTTGATCCCCGTCGACCGTTTCAGGTTCTCGTCGTGGGAGACCACAACTTGTTCGTCCCTCGTCATGTGGCAGTCGAGCTCCAGCATATCGGTGCCCATGTTAACGGCACTGGAAGGAGAAAGCAAAATCAAGTCTCTTTTAATGGGGAGGAGCCCCTCCAGACAGACACCGCCGTTTCCCGACTAAGGCCCTTGTTGTTTGCAGTTCCCCAGTTGGCCGTGCAGAAAGAATAGATGCAAATACCACTCAGTGACCCAAGTTATCAGAGCAAACATGAGACCTGCCCTCTTGACTTCTAGACAGAAATATAAACCAGCTTTTAAGCCTTAGAAGGTCAGGACTTGTTGCCTCTGACTATCAGAATTCATGTGGGTGATGCAATCATCCAACCGGCTATACCACAGGGTGTTGTGTGTGGGTGATTTAATGGCTTGTGGTTACCTTGTAAATTAACCTGTTAGGGATTCGAAGATGGCATATAAAAGGAATTAAGATCTGTTAATGCAACAGTGATGAAGGTCAGCAACTGGCGACCCTCCATCCAAATCAGGCCCCGACAAAGAGTTTAAATAATAGCAGCAAATGTGGTGAGTGGCAGATGATTCGGAGGCTGAAAACATGTCCCTTCACCTTTCTCAGAGCGAACTATTCGGAAAGTAAGCTGCCGAGTCCTGTAAGACTGCGTTGGTAGTTCTCACATGGCCTTGTGCGCCATCCCATGCAGCTCTGAAGCAGATGCGGACGGGATCACCAGCTCTGCTCGTGAGGGAGCACCTGCTGTCAAAGGGAAACACTGGAAGAAACGGGGCAACTGGCAAAAAGGCCATGCAAAGAAGCGAGGAGATGGGAGGGGCGAGGGAGAACCAGGTACATCTGGAAGGAGAGCTTCCTGGCCTTTGTTGGTTGGTGAAAAGTGAAAACCGCATCTCTTTTGCTAAGGGGAATTAGGGATGCAAAAGCTAGAGGTTGTAAAGAGTAAGTGGGAACTACAACCAGAAGTTGCAGCGCACTGCGGGACTCTAAAAGGGATGCTTTGATGAGCCAGTCTGGGAAGGAGGAGCCTAGAATGGGAGAGAAAGCTAGGAAAAGAAAAAATGATCCTTCTCAGTCCTCTTTCCCAACATCTCCTTTGCTAAGTGACATAGCGCTAGAGCTCTTCCAGAGCAGCACCCAAGTGTTTTAATGTAGAATCTGGGCACGTATGAGCAACAACCCATGACTGTCCTAAAGGAGCCTCCACCCATTGGATGTTCTAGATTGTAGCGTCCATCATCTGTGACAACTGGCTGCACCGGATGGGGCTGATGGGCCATCCCTTGCCCCAAAGGCTATTTCAGTTTGGAATCTGTACCTCATTTGAAAAATCTTGCACTGTACAACTACGTGTCTCAGCGAAGACACAAAGACCCATCAAGAGGTGTATGGTTTTGACTGTATCCTACAAAATGTTGTTTGCATAATTATGCCGTAAAATGTCCTGAGAGTGCTTTAGCGCTATGGGGCAGTTTATAAGTCGAAACAACAAAATGGTATTGACTTAATTCTGCAAGTTTTGCTTAGCTGTGCTGCCCCACTTTGTAACATGCCTGCGATTCTGACTTACATCTATTTTAATGATGTTCTCCGATTTTATTCATTACTGCTTGTTCGATCCATGTTGAAAAAATGAACTGATGCAAGTTAATTTCTTTTTTGCAACCCTGCACTTAAAGAGTCTGCCGGATTAGATTTTTGTGTCATTTTAATAAGGCAGGGGGTAACCAATTTAGCTCAGGTTTTGCCCTCAACTTTGTTGTTGCCTGTATTTTGAAAATGAAATTATTCTGCTTTGGTGTTGTGGGTTTTTTTTGGGGGGAGGGGGGTTGGCCTGAAAAGCTATCACTCGCCACATGAAAACATAAAAGTTCATCTTTTCTTGTTTGCAAAAGCACTGCCGTTTACAACCCCAGATGGTGTTATAAGATAGATTCTAAGACCTCTAATTTGATGTTTTTAGGTTCAAGAGTAGCTCAGTGAGCAGGTATGATTTTATGTTGCACTAAAAAAAATAGGGGAAAAAGGATGTAACAGGTACACATAAGCCATTAAAAAAGCAATCAAAACAAGGTTATGTCAGCCCGTCATTTTCCATTTGTCCATGAGGTTTACAGGAGGAGAGATGTTACTTGTTACCATGTGGGGCTTAGCTCTCTAATGGAGAGGGCAGAATTAAGCTCCTTGCTCGAGCCGGTGAGCCTGATCCAGTCCTGTCTTCAAACCTAGCGTACCTTGCAGGGTTGTGAGGACAAGACGAGGCCATCCCGAGACATGCCATCAAAGGTCGCTTTGAGGAAGGGGAGGTGTTAGCTCCATGGTGAAAAGATGGCCAGCATGTCAACCGGAATTTTAAAGACAGAGCTGAATTTTTGGGTGTAGAAAAGGAGCAGTTCTAAGCATCTTGCATTAACTCATATTTTCTCCCCAATACGGTGTTGTCGAGTGACCCATCGGTATCACTGTTAGCTCTGCCAGCTTCAGATAAGACAGGGAAGGAATTCTGCCCCAGGCCTTGTATCTTTATCTGGAATGATCTGTTTGACCAGATAAGCAGTGACCAAAGTCCGGGCTTCATTTCCCACAGGGAGTGCAACCAACCAGCTTTTTCCCCAGCAAGGTATAAACCTCACCCAGTCCAAGCGATCTACCTTTCTCCTGATCGTCTAATTCAGCAGTTATAAAAGGCAAAGCAGCTATAAAAGCTGTGAAGTGAATCTTTCCATTAATCTAGCAGATACATCATAGGAAGCTGTAAAAAAAAAAAAAACTACACACACACCCCCAAATGCTTCTTGGATTCGTTGTGAGCCTAGAAAAACTACTTTTTTTTTAATGGTGATTCTTGACATTCCCAATAGCATGGCCTTCTTGGGTGGCTGCTCTTGGGCTGTAGAACTTCCTTCTAGGCCTGCATTCTCCTAGTTGGGATTTGGCCCTTTCCATAAAAAAACAAACAAACACAACCCTCCAGAACACTTCCTATTCAAGAGGTTTTTCTGCAATGGACGGGCTATTAAGGAACGGAGTTTTAACAGCCAACTGCATCATCACTATCTTAGCTGGTCTGTTTTTAACATGGCATTTTACACCCCTGTGCCTGTTAGTACGAGTTGCTCAACTGTGCTTCCTTAGTATAATTGAACAGCACTTGCCTCTTCTCCTGTTTTCACCTCGAGCTTCGGTTCAAGGGGAAAAGGTGGGGTGTAAATCAAATGTTTAAAAAATTAAAATTCCCCGAGCTCTCTTGTGACTAGCCCTCGGCAGGGGTTGGGCTCTGATCCGAGCAAGCGGTAGCCACACTTGTGTGGGATTTACGCCTGGGATCTCGAGAAGGATAAAGTAACCAAGAACGACGATTGCAAAAATGACATTCAGTGACACAAGTGAGCATCAAAGAGCCAGACTCCGGTCTCGAGTGACTGTAACCGAAGCCTCCGTGTTTGAGAAAACAGGCTTCCTGGAACACAACTTGGCATCCTTCGCTCACAAACCAGCCGTAGTGAGACTGAGTGTTGACATTTCTATTTTCTGACCAACTCTGCACTTGAAGATCAGACGCTACTCCTGGCGCCCTTAAGGATGACTTCTTTTACAAGCTAGGCCCCTTCCCAGTGGAGAGATGCCCCCCTGTCCTCCACGTTGTTAGCATTTAGAGCCAGGTGAAAATGTATTTATCTGTACAATTTTTCAGATACTGCAGCTGGTACTCTATTTATCTGATGATTTCTGCTTCTTTTTTTAAAAAAATATCAAGCTGGCTGGATGACTCAGTGGTTTAGGTCTCTGGCTGTGGAGCCAATGGTTGGGAGTTTGATCGCCCACTGGGCCCTCCTACAAAGAGAGCCAGCCTGGGTAGCCTTGGGCAAGCTGCACGATAGTCCCAGGGCACCCCCGGAAGAAGGGAGATGGGAAACCACTTCTGAGTATTCCCTACCTGGAAAACCCTGACAAGGGTTGCCCAAAGTCAGAAAAGGCACATGATTATTATATTTTAAATTCTATTTTATTATTTATTTTAGGCCCTGGACATTAGAAGATGCTGAGTTATAAAAATGCTGGCAGTGCTGAAAACTTAAGAAGTTATCTGTACTCACTGTGATTATACCAAGTATAAAGAAATAGTGAAATGAAGGATGGGATCCATTTCTTGTTATAATCACAACTCCTTCCATAAAAACTCGTGTTAGCTTTTTCTTCCTCTGGTTCCCTATTGAGAAATCCAGCATGATTTTGAAAGGAGAAGCTTGGCAAGTTTTTTTTGGGGGGGGGGGGGAAGGTACTTTAATGCCATTTCGTTTCTGAACTCTTAAAGTTCGTGTTGCCATTCACAGCCCCCTCACCTTTAGATTAATTTTGCTACCACAGGTTGTGTAGGCTGGAAATTCTGAGCCGAGAGATTTACACAAAAGAAATAGCTATTTTGCAGGGTTTGGGGACACCACGATCCGAGTTCTATTAGGCATGTTTCATTTTACACATGCCCTGTGTTTCGCTTTACAGCCTTCGAGAACAACACGTAGCAAGGCGAGATTTTAATATTTCAGACACCCAAGAACCGCCCTCTGAGGCAGCTGTTTCCAAAACAGATATACATGAAAGGAAACCTCAGCAGAAAAACCTTTGCAATGTAGTTAAAAGCAGGAGGGACAAAACTCAATGATTTTTAAAAAAACAAATTGATTTAAATAATGTTTTAAATCCAAAAGTTGATTTTTTTTAAATTTGAAGTGTCAAAAAACCCCACACCCTTTAAAAAAATTGGTATTTCAATTGTGATTTAAATTGTGATTGAAATCAATTTGATTCAAATCAAATCCATCCTGGGTGAATTCGATATTACGCCGTCATGTTAATGGCAAAAATTACCACTTGGCTACGCAAATCCCAAAATGTTAAAATCCTGATCTTTACAAAGAAATGGGTTTTCAGTGATTTCAAATCCTTGAAGAAGAAAAAAAAAATCTGGAGGAAAGACACGCAAGAAACTTTTGCTACAAAACCAGCAGTGAAAAAGCAAAAGACAGACAGAGAGGGAGTTTCACGTTTTAGTTTTCAAAAAGCATAACCTTCCCTCTTGGGTTTTACGCTCAGGGTGTCAAGACAGGAGGGGCAAGCCAGAACTTGCTCGCCAGTTTTTCCTGCAGGACAAACTAAGGTAGAAGTGGCATTATAGGAAAGGGAAGGTGGGTAGAGGGAATCCTGCTATGCCTGGATGTTGACGCTGGATGTGAAAGCTAAGAGCACAGCCTCCTCCTTCCTTTTCGAAGGAGTCAAGGGGAGACATCAAACTCACAAAGAGACTTTCCTGCCGTAACAGAGGTGAAGAAGACTTTGTGGGTCGCAGGGGAAACACCCCCTCCGCTAGCTAAAACCCAGAGTCCACCTTGAAGATTGTCAGAGGGGTCTAGTGCTTAGAATGATGGACTAAAACATCAAAAGTCCAGAGTTCTAATCTCAACTTAGCCACGCAATCCATTGGGTGACACCGGCTTAGCCACAGATGACAGAATAATTGAGTTGGAAGAGGTCTACTCAGTGCAGGAATCTAGTCACTTCTCTTCCACTGTGTCTTCCCCAAGGGACGTGCCGTGAGGATGAAACGGAAAGGGGAACCATAGAGGTCCCCCTTGAGCAGACTGGCAGAAAGGTGGGGTAAAAAATGGAGGTAAAGAAACAATAAATATCAGTCTTGGAAGAGAAAGTACATTTAAAAGCATGCGTGGTTGACATTCCCCTTCATCAGCAGTTTTTGTTTGTAAGTAAAAGGGTTTTAGATATATACCCTTGCTCCTTGATTTCTATTATTTATTCAAATTAGATCATTTCTTGTAGGAACCAAGGAGCGCAGGAAGACAACCCTTACAATGTTTTCCTGTTGCTGGAAGTAAGAGAGGCTATGGATGTTATTAACAAACAATAAATAGCTGACCTGGAGATACTTATTTTTATTGATTACCTTCAATCCTTCTCGGGACACAGCGCGTGTTCCATGAGAAGGGCTGGAGGCAGGAACGAGGGACTGCTTTTCTTATTTACCCTCAACGTTATTTTACTGAGAGGAGCCAGGGGTGGGACAAGAGGGTCTCGTTAACCCGATGCCCGTGTTCGGGATTCACGCCCACTTTTAATTAAGCTATCGACACAGAAGCAAATCCACTCGTGGTTCATCAAAAGACGATCTCATTGCCTAAGCGAGTCTACAAGGGCATTTGCTAGTGCTCTGTGTGAGCGCCTCTGGATAAGAACCGGGACTTCATACTCACTGGCGAAAGGCAGCCATGGTGTTTTCCAAATTCTCTCCAGCACCTGGAAGAGGAAAAAGATATTTTAAAATAAGCAACCACCATGGACTTTAACCAGTATGTGGGAGGGAGAGGGGGCAACATAGGACCAAAACACTGCACGTGAAGCTCTGGACTTCCCTGCCCCGAATTTGTTAAAACCCCGAAGAAGCATGATTTAAATCCAGGCACAAGGGATTCTGTATTTCACATTCTTAAAAACGGGAGAGGGAGTTAACAAATGAAATGGATTTGCACACCCTGCAAGGTTTAGAAGCAGCGGGTGGTGGGATGACCCATAGCGGGGGGGCATGTGACCACGCAAAACTAGGCCCAGTGCCGTGTTTTAAGCCCCACGAAAGTGCTAGCCAATCAGTGTGAACTTCAAAACCATCTCATGACGACTTCTCCGCATGGATTTACAAGATGTTTCATGATTTGTGGGCCCCGGCTGTCTTGCCGGGGCCAGGAAAACTTCCAATTTATCTGGCCCTTGCGGGAATAACTTAAAGGAGTTATGCAGAATGTAACACAGCACACAAAAGACGCAGGAGACACAGCAAAAGAGGGGCACATGCATTTTGGTCCTGGAGTAAACATGAGAAATCCCCCCCCCCCCCCCCAGTTTCCTTAGAAAGTGTTCTGTTATCTGCTCACTTGACACGGGTTGCCTTCAACACCTATGAAGTACCTGCTGCAACACCAGGACTTAATTATCTTTAATGAAAAATACCCAGTGCGGTGTAGTGGATAGAGTGACGGACTAGGACTCAGGAGGCCTGGGTTCGAATCCAGCTCTGCCATGAAACTCACTGGGGGCATGGAACTGGGGAAACCGCTCCTTATATATCTCGCTAACCTCAAAAGCCCTATTAGGGTCGCTGTAAGTCAGTTCCGACTTGAAGGTACACAACCAGAAAAAAACTGAGCCAGTAATCCACCCGAACAAAAACTCGGTTTGTCCTCCTGTAAGGACCTAGTTTGTGCCAAGTCGGAGAGGCAGGAGCGATACAGATTCTTGTCCGTTACTGCAGTAAGACACAGTTTTTAAATGGAGCGAATAAGGCTTGTGGGGAAGAAAAGTAACAGTGGTACGGGATTCACCTGCCTTATCATACAGATAACACAGTTTCTGTGCATAACTTTACGCCTCTTGTTTCAACTCACTACTTCGGACAAAGTGGATTAAACGGGAATTAAGAGTCCAAAACTTTCTGCTAACGGGCAACTCTGATAATCCTGTTAACTGCTGAAGAAGTCTGCACAGCAGCACATGACCTCGGCTCCACTTGCTCTCCTCCCCACCTCAGACAAAGGAAAATTCGATCTCGTTCCTCTTCAGACGGGTTGGGTTCCAAAAGGTGCCTTCTCCACAAGCCACTTAAAAGAGGAAGCTCCAAAATAAAAAAATGAATAAATACAATTTAAACAAAGGAATGTCAAACCTTTTTTAAAGGCACAGGCTCAGAAACAAGCGTCACGGCCAGGACAATGTTGCTGCACAAAATGGGATGTAGAGCATTCAATACTTCTGTGGTTTTCAGCCTCCGTAAGGTGGTGTGGTTGTGAGTTTGGAACCAATCCCCCAGGGATATCTTGGTCCTACCGTATCTACACTCAAAGACAGGTCTAGTTGACTTAAGCAGTCATTTAACAGTGTAAGGAATCTCGCCTTTCTTTTCCATTTGCTTCTTAAACAGCGGCAGTTTCCTCTGCTCTTTGTAACACCTCACCCCTCTAAAAGAAGCAAACAATACAGGCTGGTCAGGAGAGAAGAGGGCTACTGATCTAGGTCACATTTCATCAGACTTGAATTACAAAGGTAGAGAAGATGTTGGTTGACCGGTCGGGTCCTCCGAACGCCACCAGCTCATTCTGTATAGCTTTGTTGCCTCCCCAGCCCGGCCGCGCACACCCTTTGAAGCTTCATCTAACCTCCAGGCCAAATGACACCTCGGGAGACAGAGGATGCTATTTTAAACCAACCCAGAGTGGAAGATTATCTTCATTACTTATATATGACCGAGGTCTTGCACAAAGTGGAAAAGCGCTACGGTGAAGACACAAGCGGGAGGCAAAGAACTTACTCAAGCCAACACTTCGTACACTCTGAAGCAAAGCTACTCACACATGGACAACAGGGGCCATCCCATCCCTGCTCTCAGGAGCCAAGACCAAGCTCTTCCGCCAGCCCCCGTCCCTGGCCATGCAAGCGACGTCACTCCCGACTTTTCTTATTCAGACCCATCCTAGGGTAAATGGCCCAGCGGCCACAGGCGTGAGACCCAGAGCCCCCCATCTGCTTTGGGACGATAAATTCAAGGCTTGAGAGGGAATTTTCAGCCTCAGGTGGCAAAATAATTTGTCTGATTTTGGGCATTCTGCTTCTTCGGTCACTGGTGGGAGGGCCACTTTCTGCTCTGCCTCGGACAACAAGAGGTACTGGGTCAGCCCTAGGCCAGTCCAGTAACTTGCCATCATAAACACCCTGTTTTCCAGCTTTTAAGCCAATGGTTCCCAACCTAGAGTCCCCAGATGTTCTTGGACTGAAACTTCCAAAAGCTTTCACCACTAGCTGTGCTGGCCAGGGTTTCTGGGAATTGTAGTCTAAGAACATCTGGGGACCTCAGGTTAGGAACCACTGATTTTCTGATACTTACAAAGGAGAAATAGCAGGGACCCGAGCCTTGGCTTCATGTGCCAGGCAGCTCTAGACAGATATATCTAGAAACATTCCTCTCTGAAACCCCATGGCGCTTCTGCCACTGAACATTGACCATATTGAACTAGATGGACAAAGGTTTTGATTCGGTATAAGCCAGCTTTCTAGACTCCTAAGAATATTACATGTTTTCTACGGATCCTTGTGGCACAGCTAAAATACGATGCAGCAGTCAAGAGCGATCAATGAGGATTTGGAAGTAGGGAGTCCCCACCGAGCCACAAAACTCTCAAGGTGGCCAGCTGTGGGCCGGCCGGCCGGCTTGACAGCCAGCCTTTCTCTCAATCTCCCTGATGTACTTCACAGGGTTGTCATGGGAGTAACGTGGGGAAGAGAGACGCTAGGCTACCGTGAGCTCACGAGGAAAGGCAAAAACGACAATGAAATTCAGAATAACCATAAAGGCCTCTCTCGGAAAATTGTCTCTGTGTATCAAACCCTCCTCTCCAAGAGAGAGCCCCTAATTTTCTTCCACTGACGGTCAGCATAAAGGTGGGTCACATCTACGCTCACAGGCAGTCAGAGCTCCTAAGGATGCGCCGGCCAAGAGGTGACCGGAAAAAGCTTTCCCACGCCGACAGCTCACCAAAACAGTTCAGAGTGCAATGGTAGGTATTAACAGCTCAAGTTGGACCGGAAATCCTGGGATCACTCATGCAGCCGCCACCGACTCTTCTAAAACCTTCTCGGTTGTTCACAGGCCTAACGGATTAGATATGTGACACAAGCAAAATCCTTCGGGGATTTCACTCTTGACTGATACAATTACCTAGCTGGGTAATTAAAAAGACAAAGAGAGAGAGATCGTAAGGTCCATCCACAACTCCCTTGTCAAGGGAAGACACAAGTGGGAACGATCCCCCCCTCAGCTCCCCTCACATTTTACTCATTCGGCATTCCACGAAGGGCATTGAGGCACAGCGTCGCCTATTATTTTTGCTGTTCTAAAGATCCTTTTAGCATGCAAAGTGCTTCCAAGTTTACATTCAGCTCCAAAGCAGCTGGCAAGCTACCGCTAAAGGCCATAGATTTGGGGGGTAGGGTGGGATGTGTGTGTGGGGGGGAGAGACAGAAATCTGTAACCTGCTACCTACAAGGAACCACACAGCGATCATTCCCACAAAGGCCAAGAAAAAATCTTGTGGCATTTTAAAGGCTAACAAGGTTTATGTGCCATGAGCTTCCATAGGAGGGTTAAAGTCCGTGAAAGTGCATTGCACTTAAATCGTGCTGGTGTTTATGATGCTACACAGGACACATGGGCATTTCTGCTGAAGAGACTCACTCTAACACAGACCTCTGCGGAAATTTAATGAAGACCAGAAATTGAAAAGCATATAACACAAAAAGATTAACTACAGAGAGCAAAGAAGTCTGAAGATTTTTGAGCAAGACAAGGTCAGTCCGTCCCTCCTTACTTTCCAAATCCCCTATGAAAAATTTGGAAAGGCTGCCCTATTAAAATATTTACTTAACAGAACAATATGTGGATATATGTGGATACACATGCGAACTTGCAAGAGTGACAAGCAGAAGTATTTAAACAAATTGTTTTGGCTTCCACCTTTTTCATTAGCTCTGGTAAATGTAGGCTGTCTCCCAGATGGCCATATATACATAAAATATCAAATTATCATCTCCTAATTGCTCATAAACCACCCACTGTCAATTTAACCATGACCCTGCTTCTCCCTCCCTGTTCAAGCCAGCCTAAACAGATTTTGCAACATCTCTTAAAACACTGTGAGATGACCCTTCGAAACCTAAACAGATGGTGAGCAAATTCTGAGGATGGCGAGCATGATAAAAGAAAATTAGGAAAACCGGGGTCAAAAGAGATGGAGAAATCTCAAAACATACAACTTAAACCTAGAGATGGCTGATGGGGGGGGGGGAGTGGGGGCGGGTGGACAATCAAGCAAGTAATGATAAATGATTTTTTTAAAAAGTGGGGCATAATTTTGGGAAACAAAGGTGGTCAGATTTAGGGTATGGGGGAGAACCTCGCTGTGGGTGCATAAAGGGTAAGGCTTGCAAATGTGTCAGGGATAAGATGGGGACGAGATCAACAAGAATAATTAGCCACCGCAGTAACAGAGGATAATAAAATCAAATCTCAGTATTCAGAGCCTTTCTTGGCAACCCCGAAGGGGCGGTTTTGTTTTTGGGGGGGCTCCGAAGGGTAGCCATCCCCACCCCTTTCTGTCGGGGGGCGGAAAGACGGAGCCCAGCCTTCAAGGTCATGCTTTTGAAGGGAAAGAGAGGAAGAGAAAAAAATCCTCAGCCATCCCTACTATGGCTTCTCAGCCTCTTTAAATATTTGCGATCATACTTTGCCTCCCGAGATTTTGGGGAAGGGGTTTTGCTGCCACAACAAGAACAAAGATCCGGGAAGCACCCAAAATGGTTAACGGATGTGTAAGTGGCTCAGATTTGCTTCAGGGGTGACATCAAATATTTATTTCCAGTTGGGAGACGGTCAGTCTTTTATCACCCCCAGAGAAAGAGGGACAGGAAGCAAGCATTTCCTCTCTTGGCTCAGCCACACGCCCCCTAAAACAGATTTCTACGCCTGTTCCCCCCCCCCATCAAAGACCATCTCTCCGTCACCCCTACTTCCTTCCAAACAATGCTTTCCTTCCCTGTAAGATTCAGATCCAGCAGGCAGAGCATCATCATAAACCTGCACCATTTTCAAAGGGAAGATCACAACGCCCACCGTCCAATGAAAGGTTCGCTTTATGGCTGGGTATTAAAAAGCATGTTTAAAAAAAAAACTTCTTTTCTTTCTGATTTTTTTAATGGGATCTCCCCCCCCCCCCCCCCCACCCCACTGCAGACTTGATACTCGAGGACCCTCCGGGCAGGCTTTTTCTCAGAAACTGGCTACCAAAAAGTGGGTTTTTTCTTAAAAACGGTGAAAAAAAAACATACTATTTTCAACCTTGTTGAATATGTAAGCCGCCTTGGGTAGAAAGGCCAAGGATAAACATTTAAAATAAATAAATAATCCAAACAGTGTCCATTTTAAGGGGAAAGGCGGGGAAATATATATTTATTTACTTATTAAATTTATATACTGCCCTATTTAGTGCAATGCAGTATTCTGGGCAGTTAATAATAATAATATTAATAAATCTCTCTATTTGCCACATCTCCCAAGGATATGATCACCATTTGCCACTCCCCCCCCCCATTCCTGAACCTCCCCTGTTAATATTTCTCCCCTCTACAAAAAGCCCTTCTTTTATATATTTATAAAACCCAAGAGTGTCTCTTCTTGCAAAAAATCTCTGCAAATCCTCCCCAGTGACTTCTAGATTTCCAGCCCCGGGTCGTGCATTAAAAAAAAAAATATTCCACTCTCCTCCCCCTCCATTATTGTCTCGGCCCATTTCTCAACCTAAATTGTAACCCCGATTAAATCATCTTTTTTTTTATCCCTTCCTTTTGAGGCTGCCTGCCTGCTTTCTCTCTCTCTGCTTCTCCCACCGGCTTCCCGCAGGAAAGGGCTTCGATTAAACGGATATAAAATCCGAGATCTCCTCCCCACCGAGCTTCATGCTCGACCTCGAGACTGAAAGAGGCAGGAATGGTTAGTATTTCAAAGGGAAAAACGGAGGAGCCGCCCGGCGAAGCGCCCTCACCGCCGCGGTGGGAGATATGCCGGCATCGGAACCGGTGTCGCTTGGGTCGGTGGAGCAAGCACGGGTATTTCAGCAGCACCGCCGAGGTCAGGAGGTAGCCGCCGAGCGTGGAGAAGAGGTAGAAGGCGGCCGACATGGTGGTGGTGGTGGTGGTGGTGGGGACCGGCGGCTCGGTTCTTGCCCCGGCGCCCGCCCCAGTTCCGCACCCGACCTGCCTCGCCGCCACCCCTCCGGCGGACTGATGGAATCTGGACGCGGCTCCCGCACCCCCTCTCCGTCGCCCCGCCCACTCCCGCCACCGCGCAGGCGCCGAAGGCGGGAGGGCGGAGCTAGGCCGGTTCCCTGCTGTGATTGGCTGCTCGGAGCGCGTGGCTCGGGCCGAGCGAGCGAGCAAGAGAGAGAAAGAGGGAGCCGAGCAGGGAGAAAGAAGTGGGCGGGGAAGAGGCTTCCGACGCCGTGACGTCAGCGTGCGTCACAGGATGGCGGGCGCCCTTCCCCCAGCCAGTTAGGAGGTAAAAAGAAAAAAATCATCTTTTTTCACTCTTTCTCACGATTAAAACGGAATATATATTACAGCAATAATATTATAATACTTTAATAAATATTAGTAGATTATTATGTTACTATTATATATATATAATATTACCATATATTATGTAGTATTATAATATAATATAGCAGTTACTGGTTTGCCATCTTGACAGTTATTCTCTGAGTGTGAGGAAAAAACTGAAGTAAAGTGACAGTTACTCTCCTTCAAATGTAAGTTAAAACTGAGGTAAAAGGTTCATCGTTTGGCTGCCTGTGGTAAGGAATCATTAAAATAACACAGATCTTTCTGTCAGATGTGAGGTAAATTCAAAATAATGAAACCGTTACCTCCTTTCTTTGTAGTTGTGAGGTAAAACGCAAATAAAGAAAGGGGGAAAAAATAAGACAACATATTGTAAAGTAGAGACTAACAGATTTATTTCAGTGTGAGCTTTCCTCAATTTGCTGAGAATCGTCTTGCAGGAAATTTGTGGCAGGGTTTAGCTTGATTTTGAGATTAAAGTGGTACCTTTGAGCATGTGCAGAGTGCCGTTTCAAAGAGCGCTGCTTACAACAATGCTCATTCAAAGCTGAAGTATTCTTGGGAGCCCAGTATAAACATGTAGCATGGGTCTGCCCCCCTCATAACTACGATCCCCTTTCATACTATTCAAAAGAAACTCCAGCATTGGTACTTATTGAGCATGTCGTATATTCAGGATGAATAACTATGTATTTCAGACAAGGAATTGTGCCTGAGCTGCTTAAAAAACCTATTAGCTAGGCGTTCATGTCGTACTAAGCCCTGGTTTATATTTTCATGTCACGCTAAGCCATAGTTTATGTTAGCCATGTTAACCAAGTTTAACAGAAACCATGGCTCGTTTCTTCAGTTACAAACTAGCCCACAGACAACCCAACAGGCCAGCATGTTTTCCTCCTTTCTGGTCTGCTTCTCTCCTGCTGCCTTTTGTCAACTCCAGTTTCAGTGAGAAACCATGCTTAAACAAACCATGAGATAAACAAGCCAGGATTCATGAAAACAATGGCTTCCAATGGTGGTTTATGGCTGGCTAAAAAAACCCACACCTTCTCGGTAGGAATGGGTTGGCACGTAATGGTAAGGCAGAGCTCAAAAAGCTACAACCTGGCTTACCATTATGTGCCAACCCAGTCACAGTATCACCGAGGAAGTCATAGATGACACTCCGAACAAAAACCCTCTTGTTTTGGGGTTGGAGTTAGATATCCTACAGATGTTGCTGCAGGTCTCCCTTGTGTGTAGCCAATAGAGAACAGTGATGTTTTGACAGCAAAGGAGCTGACATTTTATTTTTCCTGTCTTCATTTCAATCCATAGATCCTTGTAAGCCAGCATGTAATTGATGCCAATACAAAATATACTCGCGTCTTGAAAAGAGCTTGGCACACCTACATAGTTTCAATACAAAGGCCTTTAAGTGCATTAGCTTTACAAAATTAAAACAGTGATTGCTGTCGAAATTCCAGCTGTTCATAATCAAAATCCATCATTCACATTTGGGGTGAGGGGAGAGAAACGGAGGCTGAGGGGAAAAAGAAAGCATTCGAAAACCAACTCGGCCTTAGAGGGCCAGTAAGTCCTATTGTACGACAGCTCTGAGGATTCCTCGGATCACCTTATAACTCATCAGCTGCTGGTTTTCCTTGGGAGGGAAGCAGGGCCCACGTTCCGTCACGTAGGCATATGGAAAACGGAGCACCCAGAGTCCGTCAGGCGGAAGAGTTATTTCTTGTTTCTCGGGGTAAAATACAGGACAAGGAGGTGGCCCTGGCTGGACCTGGGGTTGGAAGGAAACAAGAAAATAAAAATAGCTTCAACATCTTCACACAAAGACATTCCACTCCTCCCTCCACCTCAAAATGGTACATTTGGAGCATCTGAATTCAATAGTGTTGCTATAAAAGCCTTTTTCATAGCCTAGTTTGTAGTCGGTGAAACCTATTCTTTTCACATCCCCACCTTCTATTTCTAAGATGCCGTTGAATGTTTCAGCATTTTCACCTGGCAATCTAGTTGTTTTTTACGCTTCCGGAACAATGGTTCCCAACCTCAGGTCTCCAGATGTCCTTGAACTAAAACTCCCAGAATCCTTCACCACTAGCTGTGCTGGCCAGGACTTGTGTGTGTTGTAGTCCAAGAACATCTGGGGACCCAAGGTTGGGAACCACTGTTCCAGAGAATATCCATTTGAATGGATATATACAGTATTGCTATTACACAGAGTACCCTTATAACAGAACCGCCACTTGTTTGATGGCAAGGAGAACAATGGTGGCTTCCAGGTGTTGTTGGACTACAAATCCCATACCACCTCTCCATTGATGACATTGGCTAGGACAGATGGGAGTTAAAATTTAACATCAACATGATGGCCACCACTGTCTATTCCTGACATATAGTAAAGGACTAGAAACTAGGAGGATTCAAATTCAAGTCCTTCTAAGCTCACCCACCCCCTTTCATGCTGACTTGCTTAATTTTCATCACATTTACAGAATATCCCAGCTTTCTTACAATCTGCTCAAGATATAGGCTTTTTACCTCCATGCTTTTATCCTTATATCAATGGTACTTATTTTATCAGGCTGAGAAAAAGAGACTGACCAGTGAGTTTTATGACTCAATGGAAACTTGAGTCTGGATCACTCAAATCCCAGACCAACAATTAAAACCATTGGAAGACATTGGGTCTCATGTCATCTAAGATTCTTAAAATAAAAGGGGGCAGAGGAAGTGCCACATGTCTCTATTTATTTTGATATTCTTGGAATAAAGGTAGGATATAAATGTAATAAATTAATTTAAGACAGAGTCCTCTGTACAGAAGGTTCAGCTGACATTACCAGCTATTTTACTCAGCAACACCAAGGTTCACTGTAATAGTTTAAAATCCTGAAATCTCTCTCCAGTCTTTCTTTGAATGTTTTATTTTTCCTGTAAGTCAATGTTGCCTTTTATAAGTACACCCTTCTTACCTGTGGTGTGAGTATTATCTGGAGTGGAGCATCAGGAACAACCACAAAGAGCCTCATCAGCTGAGCATAGTGTGGCTTTAGTCCTCGCCCGGGATTTGACGACAGGATGTACAGGGGCATATCAGAGTTGAGAGCTTTGATGGCTGATTCCTTTGGCCCTCCGCCCATCACCTTCATGATCTTCTCAGGCGCTGAACACATGAACCTCCGGCCCCGGGCATCCTCATACTCAAATCCCACAAAGGCACGAGCCACATCATCTCGCCGCCTCCCTCTCCCCATAACAACAGCGCTCCTTTTCCCCGGAACAGCCTTATTGGGAGCTGGCCAGGAATTCGTATCCAGATCCCCCTCCTCGTCATTTCGGGTCCTGATGACTATGTCCCACGGCATTAAATAGTTTGTTCCCAGGATGAAGCCCTGCTGGTCTAAACCTGAGTGGAAGTTGTACGCCTTGGCGGGGCCAAGTTTCACCAGGGACCAGCTGGAAAATTTGGGCAGAAGACCTTTGGGGCAATTTGAATGAAGCATCCCAGGCAGATACTCAACAGTCGAGGCCTGGCGGTCTACCAAGCTTGGTCTCTTCTCCCCTTTAGGTTCTGTCGCCTGCCCATGAGCCTCTGTGTTGTTCCCTCCGGCCTGCGGGTCAGCAGGATAAGTCCCCAAGCTGTCTGTGGACTGGCCCAGACTGAGAGCTAAACTGAGGCTGGTGCTCTCTCCTTGAGTCTGTGGCTCCTTCTCTTTCAGTTTCTCCGCTTCCCCTTCAGGAGGGCTCGGGGATGCCTCATTCTTGGCTGGTGCTGGATCTGGTGTACTGGGCTGAAATATGGGAAAGTTGATGTGATCCAGTTTTACACAACATTTCTCTTCCAGGAGCTGAAGAGGGAAGGAAGGAAAAACAGGCAGTGATAAGAAGGTCTGCAGACAAAGAGGAAAGTTGAAGCAAGCTGCATAAACACAAAGGCTATAGGTATGTAATCAAGCATTGGTTAAAGAATGTGTTTATCCTTTTCTTGTCCCCCCCCCCCCCCCCGCCTATTAACAAAAAAATTTTGGGCGGATTACAGAAAGCTGAAATGAATACATTACAATATAGTAAGAAAATAAAACCAAACAGCACAGGTGAACATATGAAAACAGGCATAACATCTAAGTAGCAAAAGGAGGGCTGAACTGGCCCCAGTTGTAAGCTAAAATATCAGCTACCTATCTTTCCATATCTGGGATTCACTACTTCAAACATGTGTTTTATATTCTATTGCTGTGATCCATCGTGGTTCAGTCTGTTGGAGAATAATGAACTAGAATGAAATCAATATGCCCTGGAGGAGGAGGGAATTATCAACACTATTTATATACTAAAAAATTGAGCCAATGTAGTGTGTGGTGCATGAAAATGAGTGACCTCAGAGTAGCCTCCCTTCAGCCTAGCATACATCATATGATTGTTTTGAAGATGAAAGCTAAGCTGGAGAAAGAACATATAAACCACCTCAAACTCCTGGGAGAAAAAGAAAGATATCAAATGTATTAAGGTACACCCCACCATTGCAATAATTTACAAACAGCCCCTTTTAATGCAGAGAATTTCTCCTTTCTTGCAGATAAGACTGATCAAGGGGTTTTGCAAAAGTGCTTTTGTAAAACATAAATAAAAAAAAGTGTGGTCTACAAAAGGTTGGAGACATGCTTTTTCAGCATGCATTGTTTGGCCCAAGCACGATCTAGGCTGATAAGTCCATGTCACATTTTAATATTACCAGAAACGGAAACTTAGTGACCTTGGAGGCAACAAAAGATTACCTGATAGAAGTCGTAATTTGATGCTTTGATGTCAAAGGGGTCATCTCGGGGTGCTTGTTTCCTTCCACAGTTGCAGGCCCCAGTAGAGCGAGCCCGGCTGTTATGATACAACACTGGGGGATTCCTATCTGGTTCAGGTTTCTCTCCTAAAATTAAACGAAAACACACAAGATTGTATTCCTTTCAAAGAGGGCTCTGTTGATTGGACCACTTGGACTATCAGGCTTTAATTCACACTAAAACAATCAAGAGAACGTAGAGAATTTCAATTCCCCACTTTCCCCCCTTTACCTGAAAAACAACTTTTTAGTCCCTAGTGAAAATATAGGGTCGCGGTTCAACAAAACCAAGTCTGATTTTGGGATACGTATAGTTTATCCAAGCAAACATTTGTATAGGTGGCCAGGGTTGTTGTTATCCAGGTCATCCCAAATATGGGATACTTGTTTTAAATTCTATGTATCAACAGATAAGGCAGAACAAATATTTCAGTTGTAAAATGTCATACAAACCCAGCGATGTACCTGTGCAAAACTACCGGAGATCAGAAAGATGAGACGTATCAGACGTTTCACGTAATTAGGTCCTATATCTACAACTGTTCAAGATGCTGAGCTTTTAATACAAAAGCGGTTGCAGGTTTGTGAAGCACAGTTCCAACTAAACATCTAAATATATTTTTCTGCCTAGTGGGAGCTCGCTGAGCCCCTTTCCCAAAATGAACTCCAACTCTGCAAAGTGTTAAATGAAGGAGCCATATTTAGCTACAAAAATATAATACGGGAAGAGGCGGGAAGTAATCTCAAGATCATCTCCTATTTTCCAAGACTCTAGTACTGACCTGGTTTAGGCAACAAGTGGAATTTATGCACGCAGTGCTGATCGGTCAAGCTTCTCTCTTCACACAGTTGGTGCCCGTTGCTCCAGAACTTGTAGCAGTCTTCGTGCAACTGGAGGGCATACTTGTGAAAGGCTGGACCCCGGGCATGCTGGCTATACACCCGCAAGGCCTGAGCCAGCTGGTTCTTATGGACGGTCATCGTGTAGTTGTGAGGCAGGTTGGATTGGTAGGCGTTGTGGGCCATGGGGAGGGCTTTCTGGCAGCGGTTCTCGGAGAACTTGGTGTCTATATCGAGGTAGCCCTCCAAGACTTTGATGCTCCCCATGATCTTGGAGGCGAGCTCTCCCGTGAAAGAAGAGGACTCGCTGTCTTTGCCTTTGAGGGTGACCTCGTAGAGCTTCAGGGCGGTGGCCACCCACTTCTGGTAGGTGGGCAGCTCAAAGTGGGACGGCTGAGGGTTCCGCCCGACACTGTCGTCAAAGCCCTTCTTGCTGAGGACCAGCTCCACGTGCTGGAAGAGGAATTCCTTCAAGGTGCAGTCCACCAGTTGCCCGGAAGAGCTGCTGCTGCTGCTGCTGCTGCTCTCGACGTGGAAGGATAACTGTTGCCTCCCGTGCCTCATCATTTGGTACCTCCTTGGGCCGGCCAAGGTGGGCGTCAAAGACGACTCCGTCTCCCGGTGGACACAGTTACTCCTCAACTGGTCCAGCAGCACCGCCACGGGGTCGTCGCCCTCCTGGGCTCCTCCGGCTACGATGTAGACAAAGGCTTGGTTGGCTGGGACCGTGAAGAGGCAGTTGATGCTCTGGTTGGTCAGCACCCGGCTCTTGCGGAAGATGCGGTAGATCTGGTCTTCCAAAGCGTGCTGGAGGCGCCGCTTGGGGGAGTGCTTTTTGGGGGGAGGCTTCTCCAGGTGCCCACAGAGGTCCTGCCCCCGGCTTGGAGGGGGCTCCACTTTGAGGGCCCCGTTGAGCTGGAAGAGGAAGAGGAGCCGGGGAGGGCACGGCCGGCAGTTGAGCTTCCAGTCTTTGCCCACCGGGCAGTCCTTGATGGCGGCTTTCAGGGAAGGGAGGACCTTCTGGCGCAAGCCGTCCAGCGCCCGGAAGACCCGGTCGTAGGTGATGTCGAAAGAGCAGGTGGGGTGCACCATCAGAAGGATGTGGCAGACCGAGAAGAGGTAGAGGAGGCTGAGGCAGTGCAGTTTCTCCTGGTTCTTCCAGAACTCGTGGGCCTCGGCGTGGGGCAGCGGGGTTCCGCCCTGCCCCGCGAGGCCCCCCGACCCCTGGGCTTCTGCCATGGAGTCCAGGTCCTTGCACGCCTGCAGCAGCTGGTGACTGTCGCAGATGGAGGTGAGCACCAGGTAGAGGACTTTGCAGTCCTGGCTGTAATAGGCTTGGAGGAAGTTGTAATCCCCCTGGCAGGAGGCGGCGGAGAAAGAGGAGGAGGAGGAGGAGGAGGAGGAGGAAGAGGTGGAGGAGGAGGAAGGAGGAGGAGGAGGGCCCCCTCCCCCCAGATCGCCGCCTCCACCACCGCCAGCACCGCCACCTCCGCCCACGCCATCCTCCCCGTCGCTCCCTCCTTCTGCTCCGGGCGAGGATCCGCTCTCGCCGTCCCGCTGGAAGAGAGGGAAGACCTGCCGGTCGCACACCGTGTTCACCAAGGCCGCCTTCTCGGAGCTGAGCTGCAGGGCCGTCTTGCCGAAAATGCCCACCACGCAGACCTCCTCGTCTTCCCCCCGGGGTAGCAACCCCGGGCCCGCTGGCCACGCCGCTGCCACTGCCAGGCGGAGCAGCAGCAGCAGCAGCCGCCGGAGGAGGCGGAGGCGGGCTGGGGCCGGCTGTAGCGCAGCTGCTGGGGCCGGGGCTGCTGACGCTGTTGGAAGCCTCCAGCCCGGCCAGCAGCAGGTCGTGCAGGTCCACGGGGCCTCGCACCGCGGTGGCCGCCACCATCCTCGCTTTTTTCCCGCCGACGCCCGCTTCTCTTTCCTTTGCTTCTTTCGCAGCCGCCCGGGGCTGGGGCTGGGGCTAGGGCAAAGCACGGCGCAGGCGCGGGAGGAGGAAGCGACACACATGCGTCGCCGGAGCCGCAGCAGCAAGAACCAATCCGCTGCCGCAGCCGGAAAGCCGCGAGCGCGGTTGACCTCTTTTCCCTAATCCGACCTAGAGATAGGAAAAGGGAAGAGGGGTAATACTGTATCAATCTCTGAAGCTGAGACCTCGTGGTTGCTTTTGGCATTGGGTCGCACGTTTAGCAGTAATGTATTTATTTATTTTATTTATTTAATTTATATGCCGCCCACTCTACCCAAAGGTCTCTGGATGGCTTACAACAATTAAAATACAATAAAAAAGATAAAACAATTAAAATGCAATAAAAATATATACTCTGTGTCTTGTAACGTGACGTTTTGTAGTCACCTGCCAGGAGTACCCCTATGGAAAATCTGTTTCAGTTCAGTTGTACTCTTATGTGCCAGCCAATCGTCTCTGAAACTCTGAATTTGTGACTCCCCAAAAGTCCTGTCATTAACAGCCCTGCTCAGGTCTTGCAAACTCAGGTTCCACTTTCTTTTTGAGTCAATCCATCTCATGTTCTAGCATCCTCTTTTCCTACTGCCTTCAACTTTTCCTAGTATGCTTGTCTACTCATGATCTGCATGAAGGTTTGGGCTTGATCTTATCTGTTTTGCTGCAAAGCGCTCCTCCCACACCACACTTGGAACTGAATCATTATTTTAGATTTATTTGTTGCATATTCATATTTTGCATATTTATACTTCACCTTCCTAGACGTCTCTTTTTTTTTTATGAGCAGCTATGCATTTTGCGTAAAGGCACTTCTTCCATTTTACTTGCACCATTCTTTTCTGTTATGCTGGTTAACAGTAGGAGATGGATGTAAATTTGATGGGAGCGCTTGCCTGGCACGGATTCTCTCCTAAGTTTGTTTCCATCCCTTGTTCTCTGCAGAAGCAGAAATTCCGCTGATGGAGTGGCTGCTTGAAACTAGTAATGGATAATGCATTTTGTGGACTGCTCCCGTTTTCACATGCTGAATAAGTATGAAGCCATATGCCGATTTGTCAAGAAAGATTTCACAGATTAAAAGTAGAGCATAGCGTGTTCCTGTTTTGAATTTCTAGTTAAATTCTAGTTGCACAAAAGTGCAGGAATCCACAGAGCAGAATAGCTTCAAGTTCCCCAGAGTAGAACACCCCTTTTGTCATCAATTGGCACTTGCAGCCTCAATAATTCACTCTGAGATATTAATAAGAGAAATAAATGGTTTAATTACTTACAGTTGAACAGACTGAACAACAAACTGAACTAACATGACTGCTTTCAACAACAGACTCACTGCTTCAACAAAGATAGGGAAAAAAGCACTGAACAGAGTAGGATCTCTTTGGATTCAGAGGCAGGGAAGGGACAATTGTTTAGTGCTGGATAGATTGACATTCACCCCAGTCCAGAAAGGTCCCTCCCAGCCAAGCCTACCAAAGGCAGCCTGCGAGGTTGCAAAAACTCCAACAGAATTGAAGAAATTGCTTTCCCACAAAAGGAGTGTGTCTGGATGGTGTGGAAAGGAGGCTACAAATTTCATTTCTTGTACAAAGCAAGTTTCCTCATTCTGGTGCCCTCTGTGTGTTTTGAACTGCCGTTAACATAAATTTTGGTTCATGTGGCCAGTAGGGAGAGCTCTTTGGGAGCCAAAGCCCAAGAGCATAAGGTTGGGAAGAGCTAATTTCATGACAAGAGAACAGGTGCCTATTTTTAGGATACAGGTTAGGATCTTGCTAAGCTGGCAGTCGCCGAGGAAAGAAATAACCAAGTAAATCGGTGTCAAGTTCATGGTAAAAAAAAAGAAAAAAAAATATTCCCACACATGCTGTTCTACAAGATGCATTTCACGTTTCATAGCTGAATTCATTCAGAGCTGGGCCACAGGCAGAAAATAACCATTATTTGCAATGATGTGAGTAGGTAATGATAGCAGTAAGTGAACATATATGAACAAACAGATACAAACTTGGTTATGGATAAGAAATACAGTGGAAGCATATAATCTAATTTCAGTATACAAAGTAATAATTTCTTTTCTTTTAAGCATTTGACTCTGCTGTTTCTTAACTGGCGGAGTGTTCATTTGGATTCTTTTAGCTCATTTTACAGGCGTTCTAATAACTGGCGTGTGTTGACATGCTCGGTTACATAGTTGTTTTGAGTGGTGAAAAGTGGGGAGGAAATGATTAGATAAATAAAAAGTCATTTGAGGCACACTTCACATTCTACACCTTATTTTTAACCACATGGTTACTCTTTTTTTCTGTAGTAGACGTAGTGGCATGGAAACAGCTTGACATGCCTTACAATCTCAGAATTTGGGGAAGGAGGTTGCGACGTTGCTCCACTCCCCTCTGAATTTTTTGAGGTTTGCTGAACACAAGGCGTGTTCGATCTTCTTCTGCACTCTCCTTCAAGGGTTTCCAACCTTGAGTCCCCAGAGGTTCTTGGACTACAACTCCCAGTAGCCTTCACTACCAGATGTACCGCCCACGATTTCTGGGAGTTGGAGTCCAAGAACCTCTGAGGATTGCAGGTTGGGAACCACGGCAGAGCCTAGTTCCATATGGACAGAAAAGGAGGATTTATGTAGACCAATCTACATTTGTACATATTTATACACAGAACTGATCGCAGAGGCACTGAGCTTGTTACAAATCCTAAAAACAAAGTTTTCAATTGACAAATATTGCTCAAACTTTTTTTAAAAAAACAGTAAACAAGTTTGTTTTTAAAAAAGAGATGCAATTCATTGTGGTAAGGAGTGGGAAAAGTGAGTCCCCCCCCTCAGGGACTGCTGAGCGACAATTTCCATCCGTCTTGAGTACATCCAATGCTCAAATGTTACAGCAATCAGTGGTACAGTACCTGGACAGCAACAGCTTCAGTGATCCCGTCCCCTAGTCTCTGATCACCGCACATGCTGGATGATGTGCATGGGAGATGTATTCCAACATCATCTGAAGCTTTACAGGTTCCCATCTCACCTCTACAGCGGCTCTCTCAACAGAGTGCTGTCCAAATATGGACTAGAGGCTTCTGGGAACTGCAGCCTGGCAAATATCGAGGGCATCAGGCCAGGAACAAAAAAAGAACAGTGGTTCCCAACCTTGGGTCACTGAGGTGTTCTTGGACTGCAGTTCTCAGGAGACTTTGCCACAGCTGCGCTGGCCGGGGTTTCTGGGAGTTGCAGTCCAAGAACATCTGGGTGAGCCAAGGTTGGGAACCACTGGTTTAGAGGATTGCCAAGCCTACTCTCACCACTCCCCATGCCCGTCCTTCTCGCCCAGTAGCATCCCATGGAGGCCAAGGAAGCAGCACAGCCGCTGGGGAACTCTGCATTGCCAGTAGGTGGAGTGCTAAGTACGCTCTTCAAAGCTGTTCGTCGTCGTTAACCGTGCTGGAGAGGGACTTTTTGGGTGAGCCAGCTGTTAGGGAAAGAAAAAGAGTGGTTAGCTTCCAATTCTGGCTGATAGGGCCTGTTTTTAAAATGTGGGAAATGATTTTCGGGGTGGTGGTGGCAGGTCATGGGGATGAAAACCTGTGGCAGCAACTGGCTGAGCTTCCCCCGTGTCAGAGATGGGTGGAACCAGGGGACGTGTTAGAGCAGCGGAGTGCGTAGCTAGAGAGACTGCCCAGTTGGACCAGTGGCAGCTCTTTGCCTGGACGTCAGACTCTGCGCCCAACCTAGAAAGGATGAGGATCCAATCCAGGATGTTCTGTGCAAGCAGAGCTCTATGAGCAAGCTACCACTCCTGACAAGATCTTGGCTCTTCTTCTTTTTTTAGGAGTCGATGACAGTATCACACATGCAACTGGTCCATTAGCTTGTCCAGTTTTGCATTATGCCTACCAACAGGCAGTAGCTCTCCAGAGTTTCTGGAAGGACTCTTCCTAGCCCTTCTTGGAAATGCCAGGGATTCTACCTGTGCCCTTTGCCATGCAAGCTAGATGGCCTAGCACTGAATTACAGCCCGTTCCTTTGGGGGAGCCACAGGCTTTGACTACTTCTCTCCTTCCCCCCTCTCATCCTTTGCTGCCTCACTTTGCCCAACTTTAGGGCCGGCCCTTACCAGATAAGCCTGTGGTGCTAAACCCCAAAGTTAGCCTGATGCCTTCAGCCTGGGTGGAGGAAGTTGCCTCCCTGTCCATGTTAAGAAAAGCTCCAGGCCAATTAATTTTTCTACATGGGACGGAGGAGGGTCCTCTCTGGTTCTCTGCCTCAATCAGCAGCATGTCTTGAGTGGCTACCATCCACAAGGGGAGCTTTTTCTGTATATTCCAATTAGCAGGTGCAATTAATGCAACAGACATTTCCAGAGAGGCTTGCCTGAAACTTGCGCCGCAGAGCCTGGGTCATAATTGGTGTTAGCCCGGTGCCTGTCTCCACATTCTCTTTATTAGTCAATGGGGTTCCACCTGGGCTCCTAGAGAAAGGAAAACAACAGAAGTCTCATTCTACAAGTCTTAAAAAAAAAAGAGGGGCCTGGGGAAGGTTAGGGAAGCCTTCCTCCGTGCACCTCCTTAAAAAGGGTGAATCAAATAGCTGTTACCTGTCAATAGCAACCTTTTTCAGGTGTTTCCGTAAATCTAAGCCAGTTTTGCTAGGAGTGCTAGGGCAAAGATGGAAAGATAGCATGGATTGAACATTTGCCAATATCAAACTGAGAAAAACATGAATTTGCCAGAGCAATTGTGCAGTGATTTTTCTCCTACCAGCGGAAAGGCCATCACAATCAGCAAGCAACTAACTGGTCATGCAAGAGGGGACAGACTGTCGTGCAACTGTTCTGATCAGATCACATAAGCAACAAGAATCCTGGCTGTAAGGTTTAGGCTGTTTTCAAAGACAAAACCCCTCCCCTAAATTGGTGTACATAATTAAAAACAAAAAACAGAATGCTAGAAATTCATAAAGCCAACAATTAAATCCAAGACCACCAGCCCCCAAAATATCAGCTAGAGGCCAAATAGAGATTTTTTCGGAACACCTGGCAAAGAGGAGGTCTGATGAACCGATGACGCATCCTGAGAGGTTTGAGGCCAATACTACAAGGGCGTTCTCCTTGGTATTCACCAGTCCAGCCATCTTCGGCTTCTGCTGATGACCTCAGAGTGCAAGAAAGCCAGAACACGGTCATTGAGATGGCTTGGACACAAGCTGGTGGAAGCTTTGAAAAAGGAGCAAAGCCCCTTTCATGAGTTTTAGGGCTGGATTCCTTGCCAACCCACTGCAAGTCAGATGCCGTAGGGAAATGCATACAGCCAAAGCCGGGGAATTATTTTTCATCTGTACGCTGGACAAAAATTTGTATACAGCCACCAGCAGCAGAAAGCACTCACATTAAATGATTAGTAACTCGAGCAGCTGGCCGCGGATTTTTGGACTTCAGACTGATGCTCTGCAAATCTGAGAGAGTAACTAACACCTTACGCTGCTCCAACGGCGATCTTTTCTGAAGTTTGAAAGAAAAACGGGAATTGATGAACTGGGCAAATATAAAATTGACTCCACCGGTCCCCCACCCCATTCCAGTTTCTTCTTGAAATGCTGACATGGTCCTCAATACTTTAAAGTGCATCTCACTTCCCACCTTCAGACAATCGCTCGACCTTTGAAGTTTAAAATAGCATATTCTTCCTAACTGGAAACTCTGAAATCATTTTTGTTTGGATGATCTCCGAGTCTTTTAACACCCAATGATGAAGAAGCACACACACTTCTCCTCTTGCTTCTTTTTAGGAGGAAACGATTAAGACACAGAAAAGAGCAATCATACTAAACCTAAGACTTCGTCTAAGCATAGCCTGTGCAAAGAGATGGGCTGCCTAGGGATAAACGGCTGAAAAGAACTGAGCGTGAAACCCTGATTTCAGCTTTAGCTCACCTTGGATCTGCTCCAGCTGCCCCACTGAATTTGCATTGTTGCATTCATTATTTCAACTAACAGACCAGCCACTTTTGACACTTCCTCTACCATCATACAGCTGCAGCCGTCCCAACAGCTTTTAACTATTAAGAATTATAGCTGCCAGAATTGGTGTCAGAGCTGGCTTTAGTTTCTTTCTCTCTCCCCTCATGAATCATGGCTTCCCTATTATGTGATTTCAGACAAGAACTGGATTACGTCTGATACTCATAAGCCACTCAGGGAGGTTTTTTTTTTAACTATAGAACAAAATTATTTGATTTACATTCCATCTCCTCTGAAAAACTGGGATCCAAAGCCCCTCCCAGAATAATTTAAAAACGTACATGATAAATATTAAAGCTTGTTTTTGCAGGCACAGGGCCTGAAAGGTTGGGTCATCAGTCTGATCACTCTCACATCATTCAGCTCGGGGTATTCCACATTAAACATGAATTACAACATTCATCTTTGGCGTTACCTTGTTCATCTCTGTGCCGCTTTGTGTCTTTTTTAGCTTCACATTTAGAAGATCCTGGATTGTTATTTGCATCGGCACCTCTTTTTTTAACGAGGCTGTCTGTGCGCAAGAAGAGAAAAGAATAGATTTTTGCATGGGAGGACTTCAAAATCTGAAGGTTAACCCCCCCCCCCCCCAACACTTCTGCTTTCTTTATATACTTCTTTTCAAAGTAGAGGGTTCCTAAAACACTGAAGTGCATATTACTTTAAAAAAAAAGAATAGAACAGTTTAAAAAACTGAAGATGAATAATACAAGATAGCAAAATCACAACAAGCAGTCATGAGTCACTCGCTTCCTTGACCATTCCACAGAGGGGCTAGTGTAGACAACAGAGGTTATTTCAGAAATAAATCGACTGTGAATCCAGTTCACCCTTGCTAGAAGAGCAGAGGATGCTGTCATCCTGAACTATCCCAATACACATTACCTGTGTTTTTGTACCACCGATTCTTTTGAGAGAAAGTGGTGCTGGGGGAAGTGGTGGCGGAGGGAGTGGTGGAGGTGGAGGTGGTGCTGGGGGCATCAGTGGTTGTGACGTTGAAGATAGAGAGCTCAACATTGTGAGACCAGTAAGTGCAGGAAGTGCCAAGACTGGACTCTCTGAGCTTTGGCTGGTTGGAGTAGCAACAGCCCCATTCTGTTAAGTGGGAGAGAGAGAAACAGAGATTTCATCCTTAGCATGAGGAGAAGCCTTGCCTTGCACAGCTAGTTCACCTTCTCAACTCTCACAGTAAACAAACCAGGTAGCTCAGCTGTAAATAAGATTCTCCCTCCTCCCTCTCCTTTGGTGTCCCCTCCATAGGGCCAAAACCTGTTTCAGAGTGTTCCCCAGCCCTCTGGAACAGGCTTTCAGGATGCACAAGCGAGTGAAATCAATTATTCTGGGGGATCAAGTGGAACTCACCCATGGGATCCTAGTCTAGAAGTCTACGTCAGCACAGAATCGTTGGGAAGCAGATCACCTCCTCAAAATATAAGTGCAGAGGCAGAGAACCTAAATCACTATAAACTTTTAAAGGTGTGACTAACCTGAACCAAGGACTGCAGCTTAGAAAATTCAATTTCCAGCGTTTCTAATCGCTCTCTGAGAGAGTTCAGCTCCTGCTGGCATGTGTGCGATTGAAATATTGGGTTTTTTATTATTTGGAAGATCTGGGGGGATATAAAAGGAAGGTGTGAGAAAGCCACTTAATTCTTTCAGAGGCATGCAAAACATCTGGTAACAGGAAATAACCAAATTCATAGCACTTTCTTGTAACAGTCTTCAGACCTCAGATCCACCAAATGATTATCAAACATTTAAATGAACATAGATCTGAACCTTCCGCTGGAGCGTTCAAGATCTGTCATGGTTTAATTGCCCTGATATGGCGATGGCGAACCATTCAAGAGAATTTTGTTGTTACTGAAAAGAGATAATCTAAATGAAACAAAACATACATGAGTAACAGCTTTCCGACACCACCAAAACCAATGGGATGCTGTCACCAGCAGAGGTTTCACTGCTTCTGTTAAACGCCATAACGCCAAAGTCCAGGAGCAGAAAGGCTTATGCTCAGTGGACGGCAACATGAGGGGCCTGCAGAAAACAATGGCAAATTAAGAAGCTGAAAAGATTTCCTGCCTTGATTATGATTTTTGATAAAAATGTACCAGGAGAAGGTTCAATGTGTTGCCCTTGGTTTGCAAGACCCTAAATAGCTAAACATCAGGTTGTCCAAGAGATAACATCCTTCTCTATAGACCACCCAAGTCTCTACTTACCTTACCACAATCTAGGGAGGTTCACTGCCTTGTGATCAGAAGGTGCCAACCATGTGGAGTGAGCTCCCCTTGTAAGTCTGACTGAGTGTGTTTTAATCACGAGCAGAATATTTATTTATTTGCCCAAGCATTTTAATGGCCAGTTACCATGCTGATTTTAATGCAATATTTTATTGTTTCATTACTTGATTTTTAAAACTATTATGTGGCGTTTAACACTTGAATATTATATACAGCTTTGAGATTTAAAAGCAAGCAGTAAAGAAGTTAGTAAAGCCAGAAAGGTTGTCTGCATGTTATAAACTAAGAGCTAAAATTCACAAGCAAACTCTCTTTTGCACTTCTTGCCCTAACAAACTTCAAAACTAGGACAGCATGGCACAAATTCTATAATGAGAGTAATCATTTATGAACAAGGACAGGAGACAGATCTGCATCTACCACTGGGTGATCAACAGTGGATCAGCAATAATTATTGACTCACAGTTGTTTGGAAAGAACCATGACAATATTGTTTTGCTCTAAGTTACAGTTTGGAAACAACTATTAATTCATTTGAAATGTGGTGCTGGAGGAGAGCTTTGTGAATAGCATGGACTGCCAGAAAGACGAGCAAGGGGGTCCTAGATCAAATCAAGCCTGAACTCTCTCTAGAGGCAAAATTTTTGAAACTGAAGCTGTCCTCCTTCGGGCACATCATGAGAAGGCAGGATGATCTGGAAAATACAATAAAAGTGGGAAAAATGGAAGGCATCAGGAAAAGAGGAAGACCAAATACGAGATGGATGAACTCCCTAAAGGAAGCCACAGGCTTGGATCTAAAAGAACTAAGAAGGACTGATGAGGACAGGACATTTTGGAGAAAGCTCCTTCATGGGATTGCCTTTATGGCACATAATAACAAAAGCAACAATACCGAAATGAAGAAATCTTGAGATAAGAAGGAGCAGATTTGTGTGTGGAGGGACTGTTTGTTCCATTCTGTTCTGGCACCTAAAATTGTGTCACTTCAAGAATACTGTATCTTCTGCATCAAAAGCCAAGCCAAGAGTCTAATGTCTGAGTTTGCTTTTTTCCTCCTCCCTCCTAGGTTATGAAACCTGCGGGCAGGAACAGTTTCATCTCTCACGTCTTTGGGGGCGAAGACCAGACTTTAAAAATTAGTGAGATGATGAAATTACAGCCTAGCTGAAATTACAGAAAACCACAGCACATCCAAATTAAAATAAGACACAAGCCACTTACTTTGGAGGTACAACATTTGAACGTTGAAGCTGATTAATACTTTTCCTCTTCTTCATCAAACAGATTTTTGACCTGACTTTCAGTCTGAGGCGCCGTTGCTTGCTTTTGGACATTTTCCCTAAGCTCAGGCTAAGCTACATCTGTACTGTCATCATGAGCCTGAAGTCCTGTTTGGAGAAGACATCAGTGCCAGAAATTCTGTCAATAACAACAACAGTAATAAGTTCCTTTTTTGTGTCAGAAGCAAAGTGATACTTCTGGACAGGAAGGATCAGCTGACAGGGTAGCCAATGGATACCCAAATGCATTCAGACACTTTCCATTCTTCTGGGAAGCTCCTTCCGTATCAACCCCCAATCCCAAGTTTATTTTTATTTATAGCATTTAAAGCAATGTTCTCCCATTGAGAGGGCTTCAAAATATCCTAGAAAACGTAATAAAGAGAAGAAACGCAAGACAGTCTCTGCACTCAGGTTTACCATTTTAAAAGATGAAACAGAAGAGAGGCGACAGGGAAGAACAAGCAAATGCAGAAAAAACTTGGGTGAATGTTAATGAAACTGCCAGTCCATGAAACTGGGTGTCTCCAGTTTCATGGACTGGCTGCTAGCCCCGTGGTTCCCAACTGGAGTCCCCAGATGTTCTTGGACTACAGCTCCCAGAAATCCTGGCCAGCACAGCGAGTGGGGAAGGCTTCTGGGAGTTGAACGCTAGGGAAAAGGCAGAGTTTGATGGAACTAGGCAAAAAGAAAAAAGGCTTTTAAACATCAAAAGAAAAGCATTCCAGCCTTCCAGTTGTGTGTACCGCACTTCGGGCGCCTTTGTAGCTTGGGTTTTTTTTAAGGAGAAAGGCGGGATGAAAAGATTTTAAATAAAAAGATACGATAGGTATGCTGAAATAGCTAATTAGAACACACACCGGCATCTTAAGGACAGCATGACCGAAGCCAGCTCCTGGATCTTGTACTGGCTTCCTTCCGAAGCAGTAAAGTTCCTTTCGCTTTAAGCTGCAGCCCTAAATTGAAAGGAAGCCCCTTCGAAATGAATGGCGTCTACGTGGCATTCATGCTTCCGGTGGAATGATCTGAGCCCCCGTGGCCTTCCTTGTGGGTGGATTACAACACCCATCATGCTGAGTCAGCTGTCTGGGGATGATGGGGGTTGTGATCCACCGGCGCCCCTCCCTTACCTTGCACGGCTGCCTTCTCCAGCACCGGCACCTTTCCACGCCTAACAATTCAAACGGGTAGCTTCGTCCGCCGGAACCAATCAGAGCTCAGCGCTGCGGTCCCTAGACAAAAAAAAACCCCATGACGTCATGCGCCACTCGATTGGATACCACTCCAGCTAATGGTGTGCCTCAGCTGGCAGAAACAGCCAATCAGGTTTGAAAAGTGGAAAGAAAGGGAACCGGTGAGGGATGAAGCCTTAGAGGGAGGGAGAGCTAGGACTCAAGCGCTGGGCCCGCCTTTGGAAAAAAAATGGACCAATAAGGAACGGTTTGTTTAGCTTCCCGAGCGTCTTAGTTCAGCTCACTCTATGCTCTCCCCGTTCGCACCGCTCTGACCTATCAAAGAGCGCGTATCCTCCACGCCGCCCAATGAAAGATCCCGTCTCATACAGGGGCGAGTTATAACCACCGTTAGCCAATAGGCGCGGAGAGATGTCCGAGAGGCGCCACTCAGGCGGAGAGCCCCCTGACAGCTGACCAATAGGAAGCTGCGTCTCTTCCACTCAGGGAGAAAGGGGTGGGTCCGGGCTGGGAGGGGGAACATACCACCGCCTGAGGAATGTCAACTATTCAACATGGAGACGGCGGTTACTACGCTCGAGACCATGGTGAGTCTCGGCGCCGCGGGCGGGGGGGCGGCCGCGGCCCGAGGATTCCCCGCGGTGGCCTCGGGGGAGGGGGCCGCCTGTTGAAGCGGCGGGGTGAGGAACAACGGGGGGGGGGGAAAAGAACCGTTGGGGAGGGAGAGAGTATGAGGGAATATATCCCTCCCCCCCTCACTGGACCAAACCATTTCTCACAGAGCGCAGGGGAGGGGAGGAAGAGAACGTTCCGTTGGGCCAGTCTATTCCCTTCGCGGGGGGGGGGAGAGCGAGAGGGAGGACAAAAAAAGGGGGCGTGTATCGGTCCGGTCCATTTCTTTCTCCAGTCTTGCTCTGGGGGGCGTGGCCTTTCCTCGCAGGGGGCGGGGCCTAACGGGACAGCCCATTCTCGCCGCCGAGGGGGCGTGGCTTGTTGGACTGGTCCATTTTTTAAAAGTAATTGTCTCTTATCTTTCCTTCCTTCCTTCGGAGATATAATGGCTGTTTTAAAAGAGGAGCAGGTGGCTGCGAGGAGGTAGATAAAAGAGACTGGGGTCTGACTGGATCTTTTTAAAAAATAGAAATAAAGTTTATGTTGACCTTAAGTTATAACAACAACAACACATTATTAATACCTGTATAATAGCAGGTATTAATAATTTGTATAGCAGATGCTGTGCTTCGTGCTCGGTCTCTGCCTTCTCTATGCATCTAACTTGTTTTCTTTTCCGTACGTGTGGGTTTCGCTTGCCTACCCTTCAGCGTTGGGGTTCCGCTGTGTGCCATGTGTGTATTTCTAATTGGTATTGTTCATTTTAGGCTGGCTGGAGATCTCAGTGGCTTAGGAAACCTGGCTACGAAGCCAAGAGGTTGGGAGCTCAGTTCCTCGTTGTGCCTCCTGGGAGAAAAGCCAGCCTGGGTGGCCTTGGGCAAAACTGCACAGTCCCAGGAGAAGGGAAGGATAAACCAATTCTCTACCTAGAAAACCCTGAAAAGGGCCTCCATTAAGTCAGAATTGTCTTGACGGCACACAATATTGTTTGTTTATTTTACTATCCCAGCTTCCTTCCCTAATGCAATGCCATGTATTCTACAAGTGTTATATATGAGTTTTCAAGGGGGTGCCCTAGAAGTACCGATGCAAGTACCAGCCGGCCCCATACCTGTATACTCTTGGCCGGCAGTTACTGTCTTTCAGAATGGCCTACCTCATAAAGTTGTTTGGTGAGGATAAAATGGTGTGGGCCACAGTCACGTGAGCTGCTTCGGGCTCCCTGGAGAAAGAATAAGATAATTAACATAACGAATAAGGTGAGAGAAACAAGCTTCTCTGGCGCTTACAATCTCAAAGTGGGTAAATGGAGAAAAACAGGAAGGGGAAAAAATTTAGAAGTAAATACAAATAGTGTTTTCAGTTCCTTTGGCTACGTTATGAAAGCTTAGTTACAGTTTGGGGATAATATGTATTCTGCCTTTGATAACAATCCCTTGATGCTCAATTAAGAACGTAAAGGGAATGCTTCTGGATCGGCTCAAAGGCATCTCTAGCCCAAGCTTCAACCCTGGCCAGCCATGTCTATATTGTATGCCCCTGATGCTGGATGTAACTGTAAGAACCGGTGGCTGTTGATTGTTTCATTCTTGGTGAAGTTAAATTTTAAGCATTCCAGGGACAGAACAGTAAGTTGAAAATATTTATAGAACTTGGGTGTAGATTTGAGCAAAAAGTGGCTGAGTCCACTTGGGTTAGTTTGTTTCTTTCTACAAGTGTTATGTATGGAAGTATTTTTGGGCCTTTGTTCCTTCTGTTTGAGGTGTCTGGCTGCTACTTTTCTGCTCCTTTACAAATGGCGAGGCTTTTCCATTTTCCTCTGCCCAGATGGCTTGGCATTAAACGTGGCTGTCCAGATTCATTCGGATAGCTGAAAGAATGATTCAGCCAGACTGCATCCATGTGACAGGCTTTTATTTGTGCTTGTGCAAAATATTTGCACCCTGAAAAATTCTGAGTTCCACTTTTCTTCCACTGTGGCCGTGTGGATTTCTGAACATGTGTGCTGAAGATCCCAAATGTAACAAAAGCGTCTAGATTTAAAATAGGCATTTTGAAAGATCTTTTTTTTTTAAAAAAAGCGCACACTAAGAACAGCAGCTGATCTGACAGAGTGTAGCTTTGCCCCGTTATCACCAGAACATCATTGCTTCCCTGTAGCGAAAGATGGACATGATGTGCCATTTTAGCTTAGAGTTTGTGCTGTGTAGCCTTCTTGAATGGCCTCATGGTCTGTGTCTGATCTTTTCTGCTGGCACCGTCTGTAGGAAAGGTCAACTTGTGTGTGTCTTTTATATTGATTCAGTCTCTTATTTGCTAAGCTTCTGGCAGGTATTTTGAGATCTGGAGTCTGATACCTCCTTGGTGTTCTCAGGGGGACATTCTTGGGCTTGTTTCTTTACGTTAGGGGTGAGTGACAGGTAGCGCTCCAGATGTGGGTGGGCTGTGGCTCTAATGTGCTGCCACTGTTGGTGTGGGCAAAGTGTGGTCCACTGGTCACAGCAGACTTCCTAACTGGCCTTTGAAGTCTCATTGCGCCCTCTAGAGGGTGCAAAGAGCAATTTCCCCACATTTTCCCACTGTGATCTGTTTTATGCTGTGGGGAGGGGGTGCTTCTTTTTCAAAACTGGGAGCAACTAGAAAATTGCATCCAGTTTTGGAAAAAGCACATGCCCTTCTATAGAATTATATGGGTCTGCGTTGCTCCAAATGTGGGGAAATTGTTTTTCCTGCCCTATAGAGAATGAGTCCGATCCTACTTCTGCCCTAAAGGGAAGGGGTGGAATTGCCATCGAGTGGGTTGGTAGGGCCACGTGTTCCCTACTCAGAACATCCAGAAGATATTGGGTTTTGTAAGACCTTGCTGGCACATGGTCTTGAGGCCTATATTGGAGAGATACTCCTGTCTTTTTCTTGCTGGATACGGTGTAGGTAGAAAATAATCAGTGTTCTCTTAAGACAGATATATGTGGACATATGCCAACGTATTTTGAAAGCAACATGATGGATTTCTTTGCTCTGAAAATAAAGTGCCTTAAAATAGCACTTCCTTCCAATTTGCAAAGCATGGCGTATATTATGTGGTTAGACGCCGAGTCTGGACACGTTTGCCGTTTTTACAGTGTTTCAAGCTTCTCTGTTCGGAAAACCGACAAAGTACCTTTCTATCCTTTTTTTTAGAAGCCTTAAAATGTTTTCTTGAAGGCTTTCACGGCTTACAAAGTTCCCTTTTTTTGAGCCTGGCTACTTCTTCTGTATCTGGATGCCAAGAGGTATCTGTCCACTGCCCTTTTTATGTTGTACTACTAGTGAACATGCGCAGAAAGCAGTGCAATGTTAAAAGGGCATTGGCCAGTAATGCTCAGTCAGCTAAAACACAACCTGAAGGGAAGTATGAGTTCTTCTACCCCTTCTGCCACGGTCCTGCTAACTATACTTGCACATGTCTGATAGTGGCGGTGTAAAAAAGGACATTAAAATTACCACACTGTGCATAACGATATCATTACTTTCTGATACATCAGTCTGTGATAAAAGAGCTGCATCTTTCCTGGTGATCAAAGGATTCCTTCCTGCTCATCAGAAGGTTATTCTTTTTGTCATGTATGTTTTTGTGTGTGTCCATATGTCACTTCCTGTCTGTCATTAAAAACTTGACGTGTCTAGAGTCACCACTCCATAGAAGACCATGCTACCACCAACAGACTTCTTCCAAAGCTTGGAAACATTGCTCCATTTTTTTTGGACTACAACTCCCAGAATTCCCCAGCTGGTATGTTAACTGGCTAGGGAATTCTGGTCAGGGTGGATTTGATTTAAATCAAGTCAATTTAAATCTGTTGATTTAAATCACTAGTCAGTAAGACTCGATTTAAATCATAATTTTTAAATGCAATGACTCATTCTTGCTGGTAGTTATAATCTTTAATATTTGCAACCAGATGAAGATTTCATATTTAGAATAATAACCTGTCAGATTAGTAAAACAACTATTTCAGAACAGATTTTAGTTTAATCAGTTAATCACTCATATTTGGAGAACTACTTAAATTGTTTTATTTAACTAAAACAATAACATTGCTTAAACATCAGTGTGTTCATTGTTTGTAAATAGATTTACAGAGCAACAATGGGATTAAGGTCTTTTCCTGAACTTTGTTCATTTTACACAATTTTTACTGTGATAAAGTGCATGTTATCTCAGCTTGGATAACTTGGATTAATTGAATTAGTTTACCAAAAACATAAATATTACATGAATATACAATTTCATGCTATATAACTTTCTATTTCATGCTGAATAACCTTTGAACTATAATGTATCTTAAATAGAAAACTACCTTTAGATAGATTTTTTTTGTCCAAAAGCATTTCATTAAAATAAATTGGATTTAAATTTAAAAAATCCAAGTTAAATCCAAAAGTCTGATTATTTTTTTAAAAAATTAATCATTGATTTTAATCCACCCTGATTCTGGGAAATGTAGTTCAGGGGAGGAAAAAAAGGTAAGGTTTCCCTGCGCTGGTTCCTCCTCATTTCCAGTACTTGCTGCCTTTCGCACAGAACATCATCATGTATTTGACTGATTTGGTGTGCTGGGATGGAGCAGGGTCTCTCCAAAAATAGAGAGCAAGTTTACATGGCCCACGGAAGAGTTGCAGATGCCTTGAAAGAAAAGTGCGTGTGTTTTGGGGGGAGAGGGATAAGATTCGAGTGGGAAGACTCCCTGGCCCTGTTTTTGAAGCTCGAGGACCTAGCTGATTCCTTTCTCTTGGGCAATTAAAAAGCGGTATTCTTGCGACCACCTCGGAGTTCATTTTCTTTTCAAAACACAGCCCCCTCGCCTCCTTCCTCATCGGCTGTCCATGCAACGGGAGCGTCCTGTGCCATCTTCTCGCCGAAGTGCCTCGCCGCCACCGAGCGCTCTGACTTCATTGCACTACTGTACTTCCCGGCTAGCAGTGCAATAGTATTGTCAAAGCACTCGCCGGCGGATCCTGCAGCGACGGTCTTGCCCAGCTTCTGGCGGGTTCTCCAAACACACGGATGTGGATCGTGCCTCCAGGGGCGTTGAAGACCTTCGTGTTGCCTTATGTGAGTGTGGACTGGTGGAGCAATAAACCACAGGCCTTCCTTGGTTAAGTGGTGCTCCTGGTGAGTAGCTCTAGGAAGGAGGTGTCTCTGGCTTCCCGTTGCTTCTCTCTGTCTGTTGGTCCTGGATTCCATTCACATACACCTTAATAGGAAATGAGAGATAAACATTAACTTTAGCATTTTTAAAATATGTGAATGGTGTCTTTTGATAGTAGCGACACTAGCTGTTTGTTTATTCATTTTCCAGTTATCCTGTGTTTGTTTTGGCAAACAAAACACACCCGAAGTGTGGGTGATTTGTACACGCTGTTAAAATAATCTAAAATGGCACCATCGTTTCCCTGTTTTGATTCACCGACAGCCCGAGTTACTTTACAGATCTGCATGTTTGCTGCTTGTTGCCTTCTAGGGTGCCTGTGATTCGCTGTGAAAGGATAGGCCTTTTATTTATTTCGCTGTTGGAAAAGACACCTCCTTTCTCTTTTTATTTTTCAGCCGTTCAAAACAACCGTTTTGAAACACCTCCTCCTGGCAGGCCCATGTCCTTTCTTCCAACAGTCACATATTTAGTGGGAGGTAAAAGGAGATACTTAAAATTCTTAAGATGCCAGCGTATTTTGGGTTGTGGAAGCAAGGCGCATGGATCGAGGTTGCCTCTTCTTTACCGGCATTACCTGGCTGTCTTCTAATCAGTCCAAGTTGGGAGTTGTGGCGCTCCGGTCCTTTCTGTCTACCTGCTTTCTGCTGGCATAGGGTGGAAGAAGGCCACTGGTAGGAACAGAGCATAAGATGTGAGGGTAGCTGTAGAAGGACGAGCAGGAGGCACTCGGTCTACATATTGTTTTGCGGTCTTCGGGCATATCAAGAGCTTGGAGCTTACCTCCCCCGTGTTGATGACCTGGCCAACTTTTAATTATGATATAGGTTCCCTGAACAGAAGCCTGTTTGCCCTTTTACTGGTGCCCTTCATGAGGGGATACCCAACTTTGCCGTTTGCTTGGGGTATCTACCCCAAGGCTGGGTTCTTCAGCCCCAGCTGTTCTGCTAGGCTGTTGTTCTGGCACAGAAAAAAGCAAAGTGAATGGGTTGTTTTGTTTGTTGGCTTGTTTTTGCAAAGTGCCGCTTGCATTGCCTGAAGCTCTGCACAGCGGTTGCTGGTGGCCAGTGTTGACAACACTGAGTTTAATGGACCCTGAGTCTGACCCAGCATAAGGCGGCTTTCTCCTGAAAAGGTGCAATTAACACCCAAAATGCCTGGTTGCTATGAGATGAGGCTCAGCCTATTTATGAGGCCTCATTCCGAGCAGACCTTGGGAAAATTATTTTTCTGGATGATACCTCCTGGCCAGTGTGGTCATTCTGGGGAATTCTGAGGCTTGTTCAAAAGGTAAGTTTTCTAAGCTCTGATACACAAGAAGATTGGTTTGTGGGTCAAGATGCAACCCGGCTTCTGGTTTGCTTAGGGACCTGTTACACTGTTAAGTCCAAAACGATGCTCTTTTAATGAAGGTGTTCTGTGGTTTTTTTCTGCCAACAGGGTGTTCTTCACAGCCGCCCCTCCAGAGATGCTTTTAGAAGCTGTGTAGCGTTATTGAGGGAATAACTTTTCAATTCCGCAATCTTGCTCAGATCCTTGGCTGTTTTCTCTCTCTCTCCTGAGTGCAGGCTAACAACATAGCTGAAAGTTAGTTTCTCCGTTCATCAATCCTGTTTTATCAAATGTTGGCAAACGTAGCTCTCTGGAGGCTGATTTTTTTTTTTTAAGCATCATTAAGTGAGGGAAAGACCGCACCATCAAAATCTGACGGCTGGGTGGCCTTAAAAGCATTAGGTAGAAAGGGGGATTCTGTATAATAGCTGTTTAAGAAAGTACTTTACGTCGAGGGCCTGTTCAGAATTGTTAAAAAGCACCCCCCCCCCACTCTGCTACACTTGTAGGAACAGCCTATAAGACATGAAAGGACAAGAGGGTGGGTGTATTATGGCAGGGCCCGGCACATAAACAGTTCTTGAGATTTTGCTTTAAAAGGCTGAGCAACAGGGCAGTCAGAAGATCCGTGTGCGCCGTTCTGCATTTAAAGAGATGAAAATAGGGACAACCCGGGAATCACCTGCTAGGCTTCTATTCTCAGATCCAAAGATCACAACAGCATCTGTGACGCAGTGTCTGCACCCTTGTATTGTGCAGCCCCTAACCGTCTCTGGATGTGTGCTCCACTTTATAGAGGACGATCCATCTCTACACACTCACTTGCTTTGACCAAAGTTTAACTTAAGAGACCCAGAAGGACTGGCGTGTCTCCCCCTCATTGTCTGGGCAACCAAAGAGGAGGGAAGGCAGCGTTTAGAAATAATGAGAAACACGAGGGACTCTGGGAGCCGGGGTTTCCTGAGTGCAACCGGCGTGCTGGTGCCTCCTTCACGATCCCTTCCACTTGCCCGGGAGCGCCGAAATCATCACAGAGCAAAGATCTGTGGTTTGTTTATTGTGTCCTTGGAGCTCGGCAATAGTTTGCTGTTCAGGCTTGTTTTCCTCCCAACAAGCCAGAGAAAGAATCCACCATTTCTTTTATGTTTTTTTCTCCCCTGTTAGTGTGTTGGTGGGCAGGAGGGAACAAGTCAGAGCTCGATATAAGGAAAGTTCCTTGTTCCTGTTTTTTATCAGCTCCCCTTGCAGATGGGAGCACCTGAGGCAGGGCATAGGTGCACGACCCAAACTATGCTTCAGTTTGAAGGCAGGACCTTTGGGCAGTGTGTATTTAGTAACGGGGCCATTCAGAGAGACAACAAACTTAGGGTGGTTCACACGGTGTCCTTGCTGCAAACCCATGTACACAGACAGCAGTATGGTGGTAGAATCTGATGTCTGAACCTGACCATTTCTTCAAACACATCCTTGATTCTCATGCTGCCATCTTGTTTCATCTTCCAGAATCAATCCCACCTCTCAAAAAACAAACCAACCAGTATTGCTGTAAGATTGTGATGCCTGATGGTTTCACAAAGATTCTAGAAGGATCCCCTACCTGCCCTCCTTCCTACCAGAGGTTCTGGCCTGGCAAAGTTACCTGGAGACCTACAGTTGGGGCAGTTAGTTCCACGTGTATATTGTAAGGATTGTGATTGACCGTGTGGGGTGTTTCAGTTCCAGAAAGCCGAGTCAGATCTGGATTACATTCAGGCGATGTTGGAGTTTGAAATGATGAAAGGTCTCCCTGATGGACTGTCTCAAGAGGTACCGTACTTTGATTTAAGCTTTGAAACTCTGGCTCACAAAGAATTTGTCCTTCAGGCCTTAAAATCTGAGGCCTTTGTAGATTTTGATGCATTTTAAGCCATCTGTGGGTTTTTTTTTTTTTAAGCCATAACTATTTCTGATTGGCATGCACCCAGGTTTATCTGTGGCATTGCTTTGCTAGCTTTCTCCCATAGACCTTTTTGGAATTCTACTTTGGAGAGTCCTGCCACTCTTCAAAATGGCAGTTCCTAAGGACTTTGCGATGAGTTTGAAAAGCAAACGTGGTGTGCCTTTGGGAGTGAACTTCAGCAGACCGGCCATCTGTGCAGAGCAGACAAAAGCCGTTAGAGGCGGAGAAAGTGCGCTCTGGAGCTTCCGTCACAGCTTTTGTGCCTGGGGCACTGCTGATGTAGATGGCGGCTGTCGGCACCCAAGGTTTTCATTTTGGAAGAGAAAGAGGGCATGTCCGGGAGTCTGTCTAACTCTGAGTCGAATGGAGAATCGATGTCTCTCCTTTGTTGCCCTCACATTCGGCTGGTCCCCTCTGCCCTCTCGGTTTCCAGTTTTTTAAAGCTGAGCAGACGCACTTGTCTCTCTGTTTTGATATCTGCCTCCCTCCCTTCCGGCCTTGCTTGGGGCAGAAGAGGGTTGCAATAGCAGGCGGTCATTGGGACCATAGGAGGAAGACTTGTAGCCTACCAGACTCTTCTGTCATAGAGCATTGAGTGGAGAACTTGTGGCTTGTCCAGCTGTGGTTGGACGACATCCCCCATCAGCCCTAGCCAGCATGGCCAAGCATGATGGGAGTTGTAGCCCAGCAACATCTCTGGAGGGCTACAAATATCCTGCCCTTGGCACACCAGATCCAAGAAGTTAAGACTCCTTGGTTTGCATCTCCTTGTTCCTTCTGGAACAAGGAGCAACCCAGGGCATCACTTTTCTTGCTCCTTTCCTCCTCTAAAACAAGCTGGGCGGATAGCTCAGTGGGTTGGAACAGCTGGATGTGGAGCCAGGGGTTGGCAATTTGGTTCCCCATGTATATTTTGGGAGAAGAGCCAGCCTGTATGGCTTTGAGTAAGCTGTAAAGTCCCCGGCCGACCCCCAGAAGAAGGAAAGGGTCAACCGCTCCGGAGCAGCCTCTACCTAACTGCCTCCCCCCCCCCCCCAAGAGTTGCCATCAGTTGGAACAACTCGACAGCACGCCATTATTAGTTACTCTACTTCTCCTAAGGATGAAATAGTGCCGAAATCAATTAAAACGAATACTTTTGATCCTATTTTCCCGATTCCAGGAAAACCCGCTGGTTCTCGTGCAGCAGCTGTCCTTGGTGAAGTCTCGCTACAAAACCTTGTGTGAGCAGCTAGAAAAGATTTCTCTCGAGCGGCGGGAATCCATGCGCTCCATCCGTGCCACTCTCGCGAAGACGGTGAAGCTGGTCCAGGAAATACAACACCACACCGGCATGGAGGTAGGGCTTTGGGTTTATTTGCTTGAGAGCAAACACATCTGCCTCGCAAAAGGGATTCGGGTTTTCTCCATGAGAGTTGCTTCTGGGAAGACACATACCTCAGCCCATGGCAGATCGTCTCATTAGACCCGCCTTTTCTCTGGTGCCCTCCAGATGTTGGCTTCCTGTTTCCATCAGAGGTCCATTTTCAATCCATAGTAGTTTAGCATTGCTCTACAAAGAGGGTGCCAAGATTTGGAAAAATCCTACAGCCGTACAACAGGGCTGGGCATGAGCCCATTTGTTCCAAAGCGCACCCCCACCCCCCGAGATCTTCCACTACATCTGGATCCATCTTATCCTCACCCTGGACTCTACATCTGCGTGTTTGCAAACGCTGGCAGGTTCTGGGTTGGAAAAGCAAGATGGACAAGCCTCTGTAAGGCAGGGACGTTCTTGGGACTCACTCAAAGTATGTGATGCAGTTCTGAGGTAGAGTACCTTCTCTGTGAGGTTCTTGTAGACATAAAATTGCAGGGTATAACGTTACTCTCCTCTTTCCCTTTCCCTAGATTTCCCCTCTGTCAGAAGAAGAACAGCTGGCAATGCAACACTTAATGCTGCAGACTCTGGAAGAAGCGGACCTTCCCGTGAAACAGGTCAAGTCGGATGCTGAGAAACCGGCTTTAGTATTGAGTAACTCTGGGAGGGGGGGGGGGTCACTGCTTGTCTGTCAACGGGAGATAACCATTTTTTTAAAATATCTTTGCTCTTTCTCTTGGCCTTTTGCCAAGGTTTTGCCCCAAATTCATCCCATTTTAATCCCCATTCTGGTATCGAGGCTGGCTCTCAGCTTTCGTTAATATCCTGTACACGAACTGGTAAATCACCGAATTCTTGCCCTCCAAAATCAGCTTCTTCAAAACCAAAGTTTTCCATTTAAAAATGTTCTTTTGGGTTTTTTTTTTTTAATGTTTGTATTCTTTGTCCACAGAATTGTCTGAAGGAACCTGAAGTCCACTGATGCTAGGCTGGAAACTGCAAAAAGAGCAGATCGAAGTTGACAAACGAGGCCATAACTTTATACGTGTAAATGTTTCCAGATTTTTAAAAAGTTTTTGTTCATTGTTCCCCTTCTTTTGTACATAGGCTCTATAGCCTTGTTTGATGAGTAATATATCTGTGACGGAGAGTGACGTGCTGGTGGTGTTGATATTGTGCCTATATTGAGGCTTAAATTGTGAAAGATGCTTCCAACCAGCTATACTGTACCCACTCAGAGAGCAACATGTATTTATTATATTTAAACTAAATATTTTCATTCTATCCTTAGAGTGCTTAGAATCTCACTCAGAATAGGCTTCAACAAGCAGAACCAATTGAGAAAAATGCAATCCCATGCCATTAAAAACCAAACCAAACCAAAAAACACGATTACAATGAAAGAGATATTCAAGTGTGCTACTGGTTGTAAGCGCGTTTTTATTGCTGTGGAATAACTTCCAAACAGGTTTTTTTTTTTTCCTTTTAAATTTTGCATCATGAACTCTGTGATATAGAGTGAGATTTCCAAATTGTACATTCCATGCCTTTTAAAATTAGGGAGTAACTTGTCCGTCACTGGCCTTTTTTAGGTGGTCTGTTTCTGAAATGCAACATCAGTGCTGAAACCTGTGGCCTGATCCATTCAAGGGGGGGGGGGGGGAATGATGATGATGATGACCATCTGATTGTCCTTCCCCCTCCTGCAGGGCAAAGAGGTGGTGCAGCTGCATGAGCCCAGCCTGTTTTAAGGAATTCAGCAGCCTCTGTCGTGGCTGGGCTTTAGCAGAACTGGTCCAAAAAAAGTACCCGAATGCAGGGCCACACTTGGGGCTACTTTGGGCTTCTGCTCAAGCCACCCATCTCTGCTTTCTTACTGTCTTGTACAACTCAATGTGAGATGCTTCTTTTGGTATATTTCAAAGCCATAGGTGTGAACTTTGAAACTGTAGCTAAAGTCAGAGTTTTTCCTTAACTTAAAACAAATGGAAAGAATAAAGGTTTATTTGTATCCTTTTCATCTGGTCACTAATTTTCCTCCCTCATGATCCCGTTTTGCTTCTTATGTCAGGAACTGGGAGAATGGCTAGGAGAGAAATGGATTTTCCCAGGAAGAGTACATGGTTGCAGGCTATCCATGGTGTAATGCAAAGTTTTGTGTAGTTTTGGTCTTGAATATACAATTAAGAGCCATTAACTTTACAGAAGACCAGCCTTTCATTTGCCAATATGGAGAGATCCAGTTGCCTCTTTATAGGATGGACAGGCTGTAAGGGGTGGGCAGTCCCAGGGAACATCCACACTTCCAGATTTACCATCACACCACTGGTTGTTGTCGAATGGCTTTTGCTCTGAATTCTTACTGCGTGTCTGTTTGTTCGGATGTTTGTTTTCAAGAAAAATCATGGTGCGCCCATGAGAAAAGTACAATTCCTGTGAAGTAATTCAAATGGACTAAGAAGTAGCGCCAAGTGACCCGAATGGTTCAGGGATACAATAGGACCCTGTATCTGCAGGATCAGTATCCACGGTTTCACTTATCCACGGTCTGGAAATATTAAACTATTAAATGAAAAAAAGAGAGAGAAATGTGTATTTCCATAATGAAATTACCAGAACTGGCCACTAGAGGGAGCCAGAGACCATGCTCTGTATAGAATTTGCTATCATCTGCGGTTTTTGACATCTGCGAGGGCGGGGCTTCAAACCAATCCCCAGCAGATGTCCCAGCCTTACTGTACTGCAGTGAAATCTCATCCAGAAGCGATGAACAACCTCTAGCGGTTTTGTTTCCTTGGAAGAGATGGAAAAGCCACACCCTCTTCTCCCACAGACCTGGTGAAAGCTTTGTTGCCAGGAGCTTCTCGTAACTCCCAGCTACCAAGCTGCAAACATACCGTGACAACAGCAGTTAACGTTCATGCTGACATAACTTGACCATCTGAAGCACTGAGTGTGATGAGAAGCAATTGAGGCAGTTACGAATCAAAGCTCCAACCAGATTTGATTTTTTTTTTTTTTTTTTGGGGTGGAGGGAAGGTTCCAGCTTCACCCTGGTAAGAGAAAAGATGCTTGAAAGAGGGTCTGTTACACTCTTGTTGATATGAGAAGCTGGCAGCATTTAAGAAAACTGTGTTTTGTTTGTTAATTTGATTAATTATTCTATATTGCTGCCGGGGTGCTAGTCTAGCGATGGGTTTTATTTCTGTTCTTAGGGCTGGCATTCATATGGGACCACTCTCTCCATGACTACTCTGAAGTAAATCTCATTGTGTCCAGGGGGAATTACTCCCCAGTGACAGTGTAGGGTTGTAACCGTGGTTGAGTAATTGATGATAAAACTCTTCCTATTTTTCCTGGTCTGTTTGATATGCTGGCTAACACCCACCTCTGTGTTCACGACACCCTTTTTTTAAATGATTAACTCGTACCTTGGCTTTAGCTATGTTTCCTTGGAAGTCAGTCCTGTTTCAGTTCAATACGGGTGTTTACTTCCAAGTAAATGAACTTAGGAAGACGGCCGTCTGCTCCTGGCAGTCTCTGTGCGGGAAGAAATCCCATTTATTTAAATACGGTTCGTTCTTCACTAGGCAGACGTACGCCTGCAACATCACTCCCCCATAAAGCAGCCAGCTGTTTTTTTCAGGATGATCCAAGTTGAATCTGCTTGGTCAGCGAGGCCTCGTTCCAGGGAGACACTAACGTTTTCTAAACATAAGCAGATCCTTTGTGGCATTAAATGCAGGGTGCTTGTTTGACATCCAGTTGGTGGGATGTCAGATGGAACACACAAACACATACAGAGGAAATTGCTCCTCATTGTAACTTTTGAGATATAACCGTAAGCTCAGAAATTGCCCATTATGGATAACTGCCCGGATCTGAACCATCAATCAGCATCTGCAGAGGTGGGGGGTAATAATGCCCATTGCACTCTTGAGCTACTGAACTGTTTTGGAAAAAATTCTGATCCTAGATGAGATATCGCTGCTTTTGCTATTCCATCATCCTTCCTTGTGGACGAACGATGGTGGTGCATCTCTCCTGGAGGAGGGACAGGCAATCAGCGGCCCTCCAGAGGCTGCGGGATTGCCAGCCTCCATCATCCTGCACCCTAGACTAAGTTAAAGGGTGTTGGGGATCAAACCAAGTTGGAAGAGCCAGAAATGGCCCGTGAAGGGGCCTGGAAGTCCCTTCTCTGCCTCTACCAAAAACTAGAGGGTTTTTGGAATTTTATTTTATTTTTAGGGGCAGCAACCTAATGCAATCCCAACATTTGGCCGCGCGCTCCTACGGTGGCCAAAAAAGAAGAAAAAAAGAAGAAGAATGGAAGACTGGGCAGCGCATGCGCGCGGCGGCTCCTCTCTCTCTCCCTCCCTTTGCCCCCTCCCACTACTAGCTCGCGCGGGTCCCCCCCACCAGCTCCCTGTTGGCGCATGCGCGCGGCGGCTCGCCGGTTTTCTTAAATGCGGCAGCCTCCCCTGAGGCGCGCCGCCGAAGACGGGCGCATGCGCAGTGAGGTGGCGGTTGCCTTCTCGTTCTCCCTCATTAATAACGGCCTTTTCCGACTTATTTTCCTCACATATTATTACCTCAGAAGGGGCGGAGGGGTTGTAATATGAAAAGAGCCTTAAAGGGAGGAGGGCCGTGAGGAGCGCGGTTTTGTGAGGGGGGGGAGGGGAGAGAGAAAAGCGCCCGTGCGCATGCGCGTTGAGAGGAAGCCCAACGATGGGGGCGACGCCCCTCCTCTCTTGCAATCCTCCTCTCTCTAATAAAGTCGGAAAAATGAGTCTCCTTTTCCCTCAGAGACGCCGCGGCTGAGGCGGAGGAAGCTCCGGTGGTTGGTGGTGGTTTTTTTTTTACACCCCCCACCCCGGTTCTCCTGAGGGGGGGGCGCGCTTTTTGAACCATGGACGAGCAAAGTGTTGAGGTAAATAAATAAATCATCCTCATGGTGGTTGTAATGATTATCATAATGCCCGAGGAGGAGGGGGACGACGACTCACCTGTGCCAGGTGGGGAGGGGGCTGACTCCTTTTTACTCCATCCATCCTTCGGCCGAAATGGGGAGGGGGGTCCCCGTTTTGAATTTCACCCCTCCCCCCTGCTCGCAGTGGCTTAAAAACACGGGGGTGGGGTGGGGGGAGGTGTTTTGGGGGGGGTCCAGGACGCCTGGGTCCCTCTGGGAAGGGGGGGCTTTGCTAGATTTGGGGGGTTGCTGTTGGGGTGGGATGGGGGAGAGAGGTGGCTAGAAGGCTTACAGGCCCCCCTTTGTGACAAAATGGGTTGGAGGGCTTCCCCAGGACGCCTGGGACCCTCCCCAAGTCCTTCACCCGCCCGCCCCCCCCAGGGAAAGAGCTGGTTTGGGTGTAGGACGCCTGGGTCCCTTCTTTGCACCCTCCCTCCATCATTGGCGGGGGGGGGGTCTACTTTGAAGTCAAACTGTTTTTCTTTTCCCCCCAAACCCCTCCCCCAGTGTATAGATAGATGGGGAGGGGGGCTGAGAGAGTGCTGGAAATGGTGGTTATTGCTAGGAAGTAAGAAGGATGCTTCCCCCTTTGAACCTCCCAAGCCTTTCTCTTTTCCAGCACCTCCAAGCCTTGTTTGCATTTGTGCAGGGGTTGGTATTCCTTGCAATTCCTTTCTCACCCCGGTGGGTGACTTTACACCCATTTGGGTCAGAAGTGGGCCTTTGGGTTTCCCAACCTGGGTCGGCCATCCTTCCCTGAGGTCCCGAGTGGCCTTGCCTCAGGCAGCAGAGGTTGGGGGGTGGGCGGGATGGGTGGCAGGGACTAAATGCCTGGCCATTTCTCCCGATCTCACTGGAGCATGCCATCCCCTCCCCAGTATTCAATTAAAATTCATCTGTCCGTCCAGCTTTTCTTTTGTATTCCTAACAACAAGTGGGCAGGTATTGTTTTTTGTCTTGTGCCTCAGGCAGCAAAATATATTGGGTCGGCCTGTATTTTCTCCTAGGCGTTCATAGAGCCCCAAATTCAAAGTAGCCCCGATCACATCCCCTTGACAATTTGTGGGTTTTGGTGATGTATTTGTCTTGGTATTTTTAGGTTGGATTCTCTCTCTTTTTTTGCAGGAGATGAGGGGGAGTGTTTTCCATCACTTTGCTGTAATTTTGCTGTGATATGGATTCTGCACCATGAGGTTGCGGATCTTAGATCCAATTCTGACATCTTCTTTCTTTATAACCCATTCTGGCTAAATTGGGCGGTGGGGGGGGACACCTTCAGTGTCTCGTTTCTTGGTTGTTCCACTGTTAGGAGAATTTTGGATCAAAGCAATTCTGAGATGATGATGATGATCATCGTCTCTGTCGTGCCAAGGTGCTCTCGTTTCCGCTTTTGATTTTCCTACTCGCCTTGCTGCCTGCATGTGGGGATGTTAGAACACCTGCGGCCTTCCCTCGAGGTGTGAGGGTACAGAATAGCCAGCAACAGGCTATGAAGTTAATGTTGCAGGAATCTGAGCCTTGGAATTCACACAGGATCCCTTGTCATCTGTGTGAGGAAGAGGGTGGGTTCTGTCTTCCTTCTGAAGTGAATGCAGATGACTTTGAGGCCAGGATTTCCACATCCCTCAGTGAGACAGAAGCCTAAAGACAGTGACAACCGCTTTGAATTTGCGTGGCAGCTAGACTGGCCTTCTCTCTCCTCTGCAGTTTGAAGGTTGCTATAGGATGGTGATCAGGAGGGTTGAATTCCTGCATTCTTGATGGTATTTGATGGAATGGGATGAAACTGACAACACTTTTCATCTGTGTGTACCACTAACTGATTGTGTTGAATTGTCAGTGTATTTATTGCTTTGTCTTAAATCTGTGAAAGTTGTATAAAACGTTTTGAAATTTGAAGGAACACTTTGCTGTATATGGCTACATTAGGTTAATCTGTAACTTCCTACCTTGAATAGCCTAAATGTTTTAGAAATAGCATGAAAAACATAAAAACTCCCTTGGCCTAGGTTTATTTAGTGATGACATTATAAATTCAGGTATGTTCTAAATGTGTACAGGAAAACTAAGATTTGTGTTATCTCACTTAATAGAAATGGAGCGGGTGCATATGATGAACAAACAAAACGGATGCCTATTGTATTCTCTTTGCCTTGACTAGAATACTCTTTTTTTTTTTTACCCCCCGCAGAGCATTGCTGAAGTGTTCCGATGTTTCATTTGTATGGAAAAGTTGCGTGATGCACGCCTGTGTCCACACTGCTCGAAGCTGTGTTGTTTCAGTTGCATTCGGGTAAGTGAAATGTGGAGGTTTGGGGAAAAACTACATGTGAAGCCTTAGGCATTTGCCTCTTTTTACTGTTCTCTGTGAAGAAGTCCCAGTAAGCTTCAGAGAAATCACAGTGTTTTGTGAAACATAGTTTTTAAATGATCGTATGGGGTTTCTCAAAGCTCGTGTCTTTTGGAGCTGGGGATATCCTTGACCTCCTCCCTCTTTTGTGAATAGGGAAAATACATATCTAGGGCTGAATTCAGACTTGCTCGTGCTTAGAGCAGACTTGTTAAAATGAGAAGGGCATGAAAGCCTGGACTAGCTGAAGTTATGTTGAATTCAGTAGATATGTGCCCATGGGTCTAAATTGTCCCCATGTGTTCTGGATGGATAAGTTCTCAGACGTGCATCAGCACTTGTAGATCTAACACATCTGTATCTTCTCTTATTTGTGAAGTGTTCCAGTCTTTCCTAATATGCGTGTTTTTGTTTGACAGCGTTGGCTGACAGAACAAAGAGCTCAGTGTCCGCATTGTCGGTAAGTCATTTCGAAAGCTTCCTAATGCACCTGCAAGGTTGAAGAGCTGCAAGAAGGAGGCCTTAGCTTGGTGTCTGAGTGCTCTCCGTAATGATGCTCAGCCATATTCTTTTGGGGAAAAAAATTGGGGGCTCCTGCTGAGAGATATCTTGACATATTTGAACATTATTCTTTAAAATACTCAAGAATTTGTTCCACACCTTCCAGCTAAATTCTCTGGATCTAACCTAGAGGACTTTCCTTGCAGAGCACCGCTCCAGCTCCGAGAACTGGTCAACTGTCGTTGGGCTGAGGAAGTGACCCAGCAGCTTGACACGCTCCAGCTGTGCAACCTGAACAAGCACGAAGAAAATGAAAAGGACAAGTATGTGAGAATAGATGGCCTTTGGAGGGAGGGTTTGGAGCGTCTTGCCCAAAGAATGGATTTGAAACTGGGAAACAACGTTCAGTTCTTCAACTCTTCTGTGTACGGAATGGTAGCCATGATGCCAAGAACTGGATTAACAGTTAAAGGGACATGGCAGAGAGTCTCTAGGCCCTTCTGATGGTGTTGCTCTCTTATCACAATCTAGATGGGGGATTAGAGTTTTTGGATGGCTTTGCTAAATGAGTTCAGATGAGGATAGTGAACGAGAGAGAAATAAAATGGAGGAAAACACAAGAAAAGGGAATCTGCTTTTCCCCCACACAATTATGAAGGCATACAAGTAGCTCCCAATAGGCTTGGACCACACTGTGTAGGTATTTAGGACAAAAATACCTGTGGGAGAGCATATCAGAAGTGGAGTATACGAAAGCTGGGGGATTCCCAGCATGTGATTGTGCCTTGCTGTGAACGTGACCCAGATTTGCCTGGCAGTTTATCATGCAAAACTACACTAATGTTGTTTCTAATTTAGGGAACGTAAAATGTGACTAAACTCGCTTCTAGCAGCTGGCAGGGGCTGCAGCTGGCTCTAGTGATAAACCAGAATTGCTGAGAATTCTGGTGTGTAATTCACATGCAGTGCTGCAAGGGGCTGCTTTGTTTCTGCTGCCAGCAGGAGCCACTAAACAAGCCAAGCCAGAAACTAACAGGGAAGCAGTGTATTCAAACAGAAACTCCTGGCTTATTGTTTCCCTAACAGGCTGGGACAAAAGTTTGTTTCCTGTCCTTGATTTCTAAGGGAATGACAAGCCAGGATCCGATTTCATACATAGTAGGAACCTTTTGCTTTGATATTAGTCTGGTTGCTTGATTCAGGGGGAGGAGCCAAATGGGGATGATAGCAGAGAATATGCTTTTGTGTCTAGCTCGTATCTTGCTTCTAATGACATCCAGAAGTGACCAATATCAAGTGAAAGTGAATTCTTGTTGGTAGCACAGCTGAGAAGGTGAAAAGCTGCTGGGGTGCTTTCCTGCATTTTGCAAACTTTTCCTCCCTCTCCTTTTCTGAAAAGGTGTGAAAATCATCATGAAAAGCTCAGTGTATTTTGCTGGACGTGTAAGAAATGCATTTGCCACCAGTGTGCCCTCTGGGGTGGCATGGTGAGTTTCAGCTCTTTGGTGTATTTTTTAGTAATTCAAGACATGCCGGCCAGTGGTCCTGAAGGAATTCAGTAACTTTGCTTTATTGAAATGTTGTAGACATAGCTGTGACTCTGTGGTAGTATTACTCAAAATACAGAATCATAACGCGATTGTTTCTATGGTTATATCAAAATAACAGGGATGGGTAAAATGCAGCAAATGTTGGTTTCATCTCCCATTCGCCCTTAGGCAGCATAGCCAGCGATGAGGAACGCTGGCATTCTAGCATCATCTGGAAGACTGCTCTTCCCTCACCCGGCCCCCTGCTTCGTAGGAGCAAAAGTAATCTTTTTCCTAATACAGCATGATTTTGTTGAGATAGTCTTGTAAAACATGTTACTGTCCTGCAAAAAAAATATTTTTTTAAAAAAACAACAACAACGGTTAGCTTGCAAGAAACTGGCGGTGGAGAGATGGGGAGCTGCATTTCTAGACAACGGACAGAGGATTCTGGCATTCCATTGTTGGCCTCCTCAGTCACTTGTGTGGTATTCATTCTTGCTACCAGTTAGCTGCTTGAATACAGGCTGTATCAAAACATGAGCTGTTCTAGTGTTTATTATTTAGACCACTTATTTTCAAAACATTTAAATAATCAAACTCTAAACATCTAATGTAGATTCATTGTTGTACAGAATATTGAAGAGAAACTTTGTCCAGTAGAGTACTGTTGTTTTAATTGCTTTGAAGAGAAGTATGGCATAATACAAACATTGGATTATGCTAGACTAAAGGCGTTGAGGGGCCTGAGTTGATGCTGCAAAACAGAGAAGCGACAGGACACGTGGTGTTTCAGTCTTATTTTACTGGATTATACTAAATCTGTAATCCTACAGAGGTTTTAGCCATGGTAGTTCTGAAAGGAATTGATCTGGATAGCTTTGTGTAGCTTCTTTCCCCAATATGTCTCATTGACTTTGATAGAACCACCAACTAACGGCCTAGAAATAAATTGATCTATGGCATTCAGCTGTCACCCAGTAGCAAAAGGTTCTGCTTCAATAAATAAATAAATAAATAAGTAAGTAAAGGAAGGAAGGAAGGAAGGAAAAAAACAAAAAACCTGATTGTATACCCCCTTCGCCTGCGATGACTGTCAAATCCAGGAACAGCATAAAACCAGCAGCCGAGGAGAAATCCAGTACAACAGAAACTCACAACAGCATTGTAAATTTTCCATGATGTCATGAAGGTCAGGATCTCCTTGGATTTGCACAGAGCCAATGGGCAGCCATGAGCCTACCTGTGTTGCTGCCTGTCCGTTGCCATCCTCTGTTTCCTCTGGCTCGAGAAAAGTCCCATACCTGGTCTTGTGCCCAGTCGCACGCTGTCTGAGAAGCCAAGAGGGGAAAACATTGCACGATGGCCCTTGCGTGCATTTTGTTTCCCAGTAGGATTCTGGCCAAAATAATGAAAGACGTTGACACTAAAATGATTTCAAAGCTGGAAACTTAAAAAAAAAAAAGTTTAGCACCAACACGAAGATAATACACGAGGTGCCAGGCAAGCCTCAACAAGGAGGGCATTCTGTATCAAGAAAGCCCCTTGCCCACCTGACTGTGGGTTGATGGGGTCTACCAAAATATAACAACAACTTTTTAAGGTAACAGTCCTGTAATAATAAGGTACTTAATTTGACCAAAATTTATACACTGCCTGAAGGAGGCTTGGCTTTCGCAAAGGAAGGAGATTCCTTTAGATCAGGTAAACCTAGAATTGAGTTTTCTAGAACAGATACGCCCAGGATAGCAGATTTATCCTGAAATGGTTGCTTCGGACTTCTACATTTGTTGTTTAAACTCGCTGAAGGGCTGCATAGTGAATAGAGGGTATCTCTTCACTTAGGCCTCTGAATAGCTTTAGTACACAACATTTTATTGGACTAGAAGCCAAATGCAAGGCTTTGTTGATGGATGAAAGACAGGGGCTTTGTTTAGGTAACGTTCTGTGGTTTAAGTGAAGAAAAGGAAAGTAAACTCTCAAGCTAAAATTGACACATTTGTCTGTATGTATTTTCCAATAGCACGGAGGACATACGTTCAAACCGTTAGCGGAAATATACGAACAGCATGTGACGAAAGTGAATGAAGAGGTTGCCAAGCTCCGTCGAAGACTCATGGAGTTAATCAGTTTGGTGCAGGAAGTGGTAAGATCACCCTTGTCTGCTCATTTTGGATCACCGATTCCCAAAACTGGGCAAGTGCCTCCTCAAAGAAGGCATGAATGGGGGCCTGAGGCGATAAGATTTTCATAAAGTCAAAAATGTTTTAACCAGATGAAAACAAATGTCTGTGGTAGGCATTGTTAGTAAAATTTAAGATTTCTGAAGGAGAACGTCTTGTGCGTACTTTGAATTTAAAATGCGTTCTTATGGAAACAACCCAGGAGTTAATAGAAAAAATTCTTGAAGCAGCAGAGATGGATATTTTAACTGAAGTATTAAATGACAAAGAAATTGCTGAGGCTAGAAAAAAGTGGGAACCTTTGTATAATTGGATGAGAGATGAGAATATGAAAGGGTTAAAATTATGAAAAAGAAAATATAAGATATAATTTTAGATTTTAAAGGCTTAGAAAAAACGATAAGTGTGAAGAAAGCTTAGTAAGAAACATATCGACAAATGTAATAAGGATATATACTGTTCTCTATCACATTCTGTATTTTTTATTTACCCCGATACCCTGATCCAAATCCCCTTCCCTATGATCTTCCCTTACCGAATGGAAAATGAATATTTTTTTTGTAAGCGTTCTTATTGTAAGTTCGCGTTTATTTTTAGATTTTAAATTACAAGTGGATATTTTGTTGGGAAGGGTTTGGAGAATAGTAAAGGACAGCTAAGGAAGAGTTAAGTTTTAGGGTTGTTGTTTTTTTTTAAAGTAGAGAAGGGGTATGGTACTATCAAAGTCTGGGAATAGCTGTTTTATATGACATTGGATGCACTGATTATGGAACTAAAATATTGCTTGAAGCCAGCTATTTATTATTCCTATAGAGGGATGTTGTTTGCTTTGCAGATCTTTCTGTCTGGGTGTTGGTCTGTAGTTTAAGAAATTGGTATGTCTGGAAATGTGTTCTCCTTGATAATCCGCTCTTTAAGTCACTAGAGGGCGCTTTCCAGAATGTTGCTGCTACTATATACCCTTTCACTATTAAAAAATGAAGCATGTATGTGATCTGCTTTGGGGGATTGTTATGATGAATGCGTCTAGACGGTAGCTGTGCAAAATGGGTCAGATTTTCATGATGGCTAGCCTGTGTGGTATTCAGATGATCAGGATCTGCTAATCAAAAGAACATTGTCAGAGTAAATTCAAGGACAATTTTCTGCTCTAGGTGCTCTGGCTCTTAACAAGGCACTGTAGTTAAGGCTGAATTTCTCCTTTAAGAATGTTTAAATCTGTGAATAGAGGTTTGAATAGTTGAAGAGAGGAATTGTGACCTGATAGTGAACTAATGCCATTTGTGACTTGCAGGAGAGGAACGTGGAAGCCGTACGCAGTGCAAAAGACGAGCGTGTTCGGGAAATCAGGAACGCCGTAGAGATGATGATTGCTAGGTTAGATACCCAGCTGAAGAACAAACTTATAACACTAATGGGTAGGCTTGCTTTTTCTTAGAGGGGGGTGGGTGGGGCAGGAACCCTCCTGTAATACAAATGATTGCCATTTTGGGGTCAGTGTGAGGTATGCAGCTACAGCTGGCTGTGTCTGAAAAGCTTGGGAATAGTTTCACTTCTGAGAAAAAAACGCTGTGGACTGAAATCGTTTGGCTAGTTGAACAGCACAGTGATGTTGACATCGCTGTGTTCCTCAGACTCTAAGGTATTTCAATAACCTTTTCTGTTAATTGTCTAGAGTGGATTGGAACTGTTAGCCCCATACTTTTGGAACTGTAAAGGGCAGGCCTGAGCTTTTATCAGAGACTTCTGCCCTTAATTATTTCTGTATTATTGCATTACTGACTGGGAGGCTTAGAACTAGCCTTTAAAAGGACAAGAGGTAAAGAAAAAACCCTGCTAAACTTCATAAACTAAAATCCTATAAGTGTGTGTTTCCCTCAGTCAAGTCAAGCTAACATCATGTTGATATGATTTGACCCGCTTATGAATGCTTTTGGGTTTAAAGGAACAGCACACGTATATATTGATTTCTTCATTTGTTGTTGTTGTTGTTTTAATGGTAGCCTTCTAAATTTTCTACTATCTCTAATACATTTGTGTTGTGAGAGCAAAGCTCCTGGACAGTTTTGCTGTTAAAAGTCTACAAAAACCAGATGTTGGTTCCTTGTTTTTCTAAACAGGTCAAAAGACTTCGCTCACTCAAGAAACAGAACTTCTGGAGTCTCTGTTGCAGGAAGTGGAGCACCAGGTGATGGAAACAGATGGTTTCAAGCCTACTGAGGTTCTTCAGTCTACTTTAATGTTAGCTCTCATTAGCAAAGAGTGTGGATTGTTAGTTTGGCTTCTTATCCGGCAAAGTTAAATCCTTTTATCTCCATCCTATGCTTTTTCTTTAAGAGTTTGAATATTCTTGTGCGGGTATAATTACGTCAGGCACTCGTCAGTTTTCTATATCCTCTCTCTGTGTCAGATTGTAAAGAGCAGCTACCGATTAGGTATGGCATAGAAGTTGTCAATATTATTTGAAAAAGTGGGGCTTTTAGGGGGGAATTATAGCTCCCAGAATTCCCTGAGTATAGCTCTCGGGGGGGGGTGTTCTAGGAGCAGCAGCAGTCCAAGGAATTAACTTGTCCCAAGAGCTGATTCTCAGCCACTTCAGGAGGGAGCCTAACGCCGGCGTGCCTTTGGTTTCTTTTTTTACAGCTGCGGTCCTGCAGTAAAAGTGAACTGATCTCAAAAAGCGCTGAGATCTTGATGATGTTCCAGCAGGTCCACCGGAAACCAATGGCCTCTTTTGTCACCACCCCTGTCCCTCCAGACTTCACAAGGTACAGCCACAGCGTTTTTAGAAGTGTTAAGTTTGTTGCATGGAGGCTGTTGTGAAGGATGCCCTTTCTGACCCTCTCAGCCCTTGTGGCCTAGGCCATAATAAACACCCTTTCCCCCTTCATGTGGTTAGGAGCGGGGGAAACCAAACTGCGATAGTCTTTTGTGTATACTAGTTTGGTGTTTCTGATGCTGCTAGAGAGAACGCAGCTAATGTTTGTTCAGTCCCACATCACAGCCCAGAGACGAAGCTGCTGGTACAGTAAGACTGGCAGCCTAACTAGCCGTGGCCTGTTACCCTCCTTTTTAAAATGTCACAAGTGAACTCTGGAATTTTCTGCAGCACAGTATGGGTCTTCGTAGGGTACCGCTTCTGTATCAACTCATGTGTTCAGTAAATGATTCTTGGACACCATACCCGCATCGTGATTTCCTTGCTCCTTTTCTCCCTGCAGTGAATTAGTGCCTGCCTATGATTCCACCACCTTTGTCTTGGAGAACTTCAGGTAGGAATGTGACTTCTGAAAAAATGGGACTCTCGCTTTTTGTGGGGTGATCCCAGGGCTTAATTGGAAGTAGGGCTAAGTCCCAGAACATATGGGGTGTTACGGTACTTTATGTACATGTCTCTAGGCAAAGAGGACAGGATCTGCCTTCTCCTGCTAGCATCTCCTCCTGGTACGTCTATTCCTGTGAGAGGGACATGTTGAAATAAAGAACTGAATCCACCTGTGCAACAGATGGTTCTCCCCACCCCCCCACCCCAAAAATATAAATCTTCCTACAGATAAGTTTATGTAATCAGCTCACTCTCTAGGCTAGAACAGACAAATTCAACCCAGTGTGTAACTTGACTGCACCTGTTGCCTGAGAATCTATTTCAGACTCTCATGTTCGGGTATTGTGTGTTTGTAGAGCCTGTGTGTGTGTGTACGTCCATTCTGGCTAGAGTCCTTCTGATTAGGAGCAGAGTGCCAGATAAGCACAAAGGAACACTAAGTAGCCACAGTTGATTCTTCCCGGCCCCTGTGTGGCTCGGAGTTGTGGGTAGGATTTTTTGGTGCTCTTACGGACTTGTTCCAAGTGAAATGGAGAGGACAGTCCATTGGTAATATAGCATGTGTCCCAGAGCAGAAAAATATTTGGGAGCAAATGGGTACAGTTACTTAAAAGGGAAGCTAAACGTTAAATAACCTTAGAGTACTGGGGAGTGGGGGTGGTATGTGAGACAGAAATGTACAGGAATTGATATCAAAGGGCTTAAAGGAAGTTAAAGAGAAGTAATTCCAATAATGGAACAAAACAGCGGGCCGAATCCTATTGGTGACTTAAACTGGCGTACAGGAGGTTGTGTGAATTGCAGTGGTGCTAATGTAGAAGTTGCTACTTGCCTTCTTGGTCTCGTGCCAGTCGGACAACTGGAGGTGTGACCAGGAATGCAACCAAGACCGCATAAACCGGCAGTTGACTAATTTCACTGATGCAAGTGTAAGCCCCCCCAGTAAGATTCTGGACAGAGCTTTTGAGACGTGGGATAGCTATTGAGAAGGGAAACCCCATGACATTGTTGAAAGAGTACTCATTCAAATGGGGATATTTTGTTTTCATGCTTATTTGAAAATGTACTTTAAGGAACACTTGATTTTCTTTTTTCTTTTTGCAGAGGAATAAATGCCTGTTTGTTATTTACGTTAATCTCTGAGCTGAATATTTATTTCAAATGTCTCAACAGCACTTTACGACAGCGGGCAGACCCAGTGTACAGCCCGCCTCTTCAGGTTTCTGGGCTTTGCTGGAGGTTGAAGGTTTATCCGGTGAGTTTGATTATGTTTAAAAATGGCTGTTAAAATTTCAGTTGTGATTCCTGGTGCATTGTGACGGTGTTTAACCTTGCAGTGTTTTATTCATACGAATTGTCTTGGGATACAACTTAAATTGAAATTAAACAGAAATTGAGGGTTCAGCCTGCTTTCTTGCTTCCATGGTATTAAAAATAAGATCTACAGGATTCCAGTTTCCTTTTGGTGGGGAAAAAAACTAGTTAGGTTTCAGTTTGTCTTGGAGTAAAGCAGTAGGAGAAGTTCTGCTTATTAACTAAATGCAGAATACATCGAGCTATAGCAGCACCTGAGGAACAGCAAATTAAGAGGACTCTCAGAGAGAGGCTCGTGGTTGAATGGCTCTGGTGCAAAAACATGGGCATTTTTTCGATTATGTGGCACAAGGGAGTGAGGTTTCTGTGAACATTAAACAATGCTACTGTCCACCCGGGTGGTGGTAGTATTCAAACATGTGCAGAAGGTTTATCTGCAAGAGACTATTTTCCTTCAGTTGAGGACTCTTGGAACTCTGCAGTGTGCAAACTTCTGCTCCAGTGATGTCTTCAGTCGTTCTAGGAAACGATAATATTAACTTTGAACTCTCGTGGCAGTGCATTCTAACAATCTAACTAGCATTTTAACTTTTTTAAATTAAAGGATGGAAATGGAGTGGTGCGAGGCTACTACTTGTCTGTATTTCTTGAGCTCTCAGCGGGGTTGCCAGAAACATCCAAGTAAGGACGATTTCTAGCTGTTCCTCTCGACCTGCTTGTATGGATTAAAGTTTCAATCCCCCCCCCCCCCCCCATGTAATGCTGGGAGGAATGTGACAGAGGGACCGGTTTTAACACGTCTGAATGCATCTGTGATCAGACTTGTGTCTTCACTCCTTGAGCAAGAGAAGAACCGAGGTCAGGGATAAGGAAAGCTTTGGTCCTCCAGATGACTTGAATCACATTGTTCATCATCATCATCTTAGAGCTGGAAGGGACCCTGTGGATTATTGAGTCCAGCCCTTTTTTTATAAGCAGTGCTGGCTGAGACTTCTGAAAGTTCTCCCGAGGCCCAAAACCTCTGGGGGAATGCTAATTTTGATCTAGGTTGTGTGACTTAGTACTTTAGTGGTGGTCTTCAAAAACTGCAGGTTTGCTCTATTCTCCTCCTTTGCAGCAGGGAACACTGGCCCAGAAAAAGCTTCTGTAAATGGAAGTCGTAAGAGGCAGGTTTTGCTGACTCTCATGCAGCTCCTGACCCCACCTCCATTACCCAGGATCTTCAGGATCCCCAACCCAGAAAGAAACTAAGGGAGCAAGATGGCCTAATGAAAAAGGAGAAATCCACAAAAGACATATTCTCCCCTCCTTACAGTTCTGCTTAGAAAAGCCTCCCCCCATTAAAGCTTGTTAACTGAACAGAAGGGGGTCCTTCATGGAAGAGCACATCTGATCAGCGAGAAGCACCTTAGAACATTGTTTAAAATGCTCCACATTTCAGAGTAACAGTACTCTTTCCAGACCACCCTTGAGTAGGTCTCTTGTTTTTTTCCCCAAGTCAGTCCCAAGTATGAAATTCTGTTCCTAGGCAAGCTTAAATAGTAAGGCATGCCAAGTGGAACATATAGAGAAAAGATCAGGTCTAGCGTCAGGTATAAATGGATATTATACTTGTTATTGTCTCTTTTCCCCCCGTTGAAGGTATGAATATCGCGTAGAAATGGTTCACCAGTCTACAAATGACCCTGCCAAAAACATCATCCGAGAGTTTGCTTCCGATTTTGAAGTTGGGGAGTGTTGGGGTTACAACAGGTTCTTTCGTCTGGACTTGCTTGCTAATGAAGGCTACCTGAACAGGCAGAACGACACGGTCGTTTTGAGGTAAGAGTAGCTGTCCCGATGTTTGGGGTGCAAGAGGATGGTAAGTAGGCGGGATGAAATCAGGCGGAGCACAACAGCAACCGCTTTGTCCCGAGTCCCACGTGTTGGGCTCCCCCTTCAGCCTTCTTGCGAGGGTGGAAATTATTTCGTGAGAGATTTTCCACTTCGTTTCTGGTTGGTCTGCCGTTAGATTTGAACGTGCCTTAATTTAACCTGGTGATCTCCAGGTATTGGCTGAGGATGGTGGGAGTTGTGGTCTAACCCATCAGGAAGGCTGCAGGTGGAGGAAGGCTGATTTCCAAAGACTGTGACTGATCACTTTTCCTTTTAATTGGTCAGATCTTTAAAATCGGTGATCTGCAATAAATGCAGAGGTCTTGGATTTAGATGTCACTTGTGGGGGATGGTATTATAGGGCTCATGGCTTAATAGAGAAAACATTATACATCTAGATATGTAAAAAACTAATCTATGTACAAAGGTAGGTACTCATTGTTAGAAAGATAAGCCATCTTTCAGACGTTTTACACCCTGGTGTCAGAACCAGAAGGCCCAAGGTAAAGACTTTTCACCTTGAGCTGATTTAATTTCCTGATTTAAAGTTGCCGCCGTCATTTCAAAGAGGTAATTGGGAGGCAATGCTTTCCCCGGCTTTCCTGGCACAGGATTCTGTTTTAACTCCTGTGACAGGTGGGGGGAGGGGTTCCTCTGAGCCCTGTGTGTCTTTGACTTTGTGCCTACCCCACCCCCGGCAGGTTCCAGGTGCGCTCTCCTACTTTCTTCCAGAAATGTCGGGATCAGCACTGGTACATTTCTCAGCTGGAAGCTGCCCAAACAAGCTACGTCCAACAGATAAACAACCTTAAAGAAGTAAGCCACCTGCGAAACGCTTCCGTTGAACGTGAGGGAGTCTGAGGGGTTGGATGTCAGGTTGCTGGGGTCCAGAGAGTGGGCTGGTGATATTCTGGGGCACATTTGAGACTTTTAAATTTGAGGGCTAGGGAACCTGTGATCCTCCAGATAGGGTTAGACTATAGCACCCATCATCCCGGTGCATTAGCTATGCTGACCGGAGCTATTAGAATCCAGTCACATTTAGAATCGAGGACCAAGGTGCCTCACTCCTGTCTTTCATACTTTGGAAGCCGGCTTATGCCAGGTCAGGCTACTAGTCCAGTTCTTTATGATCGACTTCAGCAGCCTCTAGCCTTCTCGGTGTTTTGGAGTCTGTTCCCCCTCATCCGTAGCTAGCACAGCCACAGGAGATGGTGGGGACATAGTCCAAAACAGCTGAATGAGTCATGTGGACTGGGTGATGGTTGGGATGGGCGGGTCTACACTTAGTGGCATCAGCTTGCTGGGTTTTCATAGGTGAGTCCTCTCACCTTCTATTTGCAAAACAGGTGCTCTATAGGTACAGCCTCCAAAAATGTAAGACCAGCTTTCAGTGGAGCCCATTCTCTTGAGTTTTTGTTGTTCTGGACAGGTGAATGTCTGTTAGGTCAGGGACACCTGCTTGCATCCATGCTTGAGGAACGATGGGCTGATTGATTGAGAGGTGTGGCAGAAGCAGCTGCTAACATGTGAGAGACTGATAGCAGGCTCAGAGAAGTCAGATTGAAGAGAGGAAGTGGGCCATCGCTTCCTTGGGGGTTTGAGTCTTGGGTATATTTTAATCTTTTTCTCACATCCCCCTAGCAGTTATCCTGCAGCCCGTTAGCCAGTTTACCGATTAAGAATGGTTGGTACAGAAGAATAAAACCTTGCTACCTTGAAACAATGTCTTTTCTGTTTCATTTGCACCCCCTCCCCTTTAAACAAACAAACAAACAAAAAATCAAGAGGCTAGCCATTGAGCTTTCGCGTACCCAGAAATCCCACAGCATGTCTCCTCCGGATACTCACCTCAGCCCGCAGAGCGATGATGGTCTGGAAGCAAGGTCGAAGAAGGCAGGACCCAATGCAGAGGTGCTTCTTGAGGCGGTGGCCTCACCCAGGGATGCAAAAGATGAAGAAGAGGAGAAAGTACAGTACGAAGACTTTAATGTAAGTGGCAAGAACTTCATTGAGTAACTAGTTAGAAGGGGAAAAAGAGGAAAGGGGTACACCTGGAAACACTGACCAACATTTTTCGCAGCCTAAGGCTCTTGTTATTTGAATTTTGAAATAGATTCTTTGGTGGTTCCTAAGGGACTTCTAGCAAATTAGCTTTTTATCTAGGCTGAAAACAAAGTTGCTCAGTGCGCAGGTCATCCAGATTCAACGCTGAGAACAGCTGACTTCTGCAACCCAAATATACTTTGCAAACTGAGCCATTTTGCATATATATGCATTATGGTTTTGCTGCTTGTGGAATGGGAGCAGGAGCTGTGAGGGTACTTGAGCCTCTGTCTCCAGTGATGGGAAATTAAATTCGCCCTCCCAGCCCTCCAGGCTTCTGAGATTTCAAAAGACACTTTCATGCATCCCCCCTTTTCTCATTTAACCAGCTGGGAAAGCAGAGTTGCCACTTTCTGTGTACACGGGAGAGAGAGCTATATTTTGTCTCAAAGTCTACTTGGATGTTCTTCCTGCAGCATGAGCTGTCTGATGGGGATCTCGATGTCGATCTCTTGGGGGAGGAAGAGGCGAATCCCCTCGAGGGGAGCAGTTCGTCGGCGAGCTCAACAGCAACCAGCAACACCGAAGAAAATGATATCGATGAAGAGACCATGTAAGTGGGATGCAGAAGCCTCCTTGTGGCATTTTGTGGGCTCCTGGATGTCTCTTGGAATTCCAGGATGCTCATGATTTCCTGTTGGTTTCACAGCATGGAAAACCTAACTTTTTTTTTAAATGAATAGCGGGATATTGACTGGAAGACTGGAAATTGTAGTTTAAAAAAAACCCTTTTCCAGGATTATAATAATTTTAGGATTGCAGAGCTGGAAGGGACCCTATAGATTATCGAGTCCTGCCCTTCTCAAGGAGGCATCACTGGGGCATCAAACTCCCAACCTCTGGCTCTGCAGCCAGAGACCTAAGCTGCCGAGCTTTCTAATGAGTGCAAGGGGGAGTCTTTTGTTACAAATGCAGTGTTTTTTCAATAGTGCACAGGTGCAATAGAGGGAACGTTAGAGCACTGAGAGAGAGTGAGTGTCGTTGCCTGCATTTTGGACTGCTCCCTACAAAAAGCAAACCTTCCTGCAAGTACAAAACTAGCTAAACTAGAACCTTTCTTTCTAATGTACATTTATTTTTAACCTTGGAGGAAGAATTTTGTAGAATCATAGAACTGGAAGAGACACTCAAATGTCAACTTGTCCAGCCTTCTTGCTGATGCAGAAATTAAGCTGCTCTGGCATTCCTGATCCAGGCATCCAGCCTCTGCTTTAAAGATTGTAAAATGTGATTTTGGCCCCTTCCTGCTGAGGATGATAGAGTTTGTTTTGCTGTCAAGAGATGCCGCAGCTGCGTTCTACTACATGAATAGGCCAAAGTTCACCACCTAGGAGTTCAGTGGTATTTGTACATGTTCCGATTTCTCCTGTAGCAGTGACGTTGTTGGCCTGTGCAGTTTACATTTTGTGAGAACGAGTCTTCATCAAAACAGCAGCGTAACAGGGATTCTGTGGCTTATTATTTTTTTTTTTAAAGGTCTGGCGAGAATGATGTGGAATACAGTCACAACATGGAGTTGGAGGAAGGAGACCTGGTGGAAGAAGCAGCTGCTACCCCAGCAGGCGCTTCAGGTATAAGAGAAGAGTCGGTCTCTCGTAAAACTTGTGTTTCTGTCTGGAGCTGCTCCCCTCTTTCTCCTTGCTCTCCTTCCGACGTCAGAGGCAACACGGCTGCTCTGCGTTCTGCAGGACTTTCTATTTTTAGAACTGCTGCATCATGTACTGTGTGTAGAGATTACAGCAATGTAGGGCAGCTTTCCCATTAGCTCACGTACAAAGGAGATTGGCCCCTGTGTTTTGTTTTTTTAAAACACTAAAAACTGCTTCAGTGAATTACTAGCATTCTCGAGCTTTCCTCTTTTTTTTTCTTCTTTTCTAACATTTTGGCTGTTATAAGTTGGGACCATAAGGACGCTTCCTGTTTGCACTGTTTGCTTGTGTCTCCCTCCTCTCTGATGTTTTGTCACTTTCTCTTAAACAGAATTGGGATGTTGATGAATGAATCTCCGTGGAAACAGAATGGGATGCATGGATCTCTTAAGCGTCAAGTAGAGATGAAATGGGATGGGAGCTTTTTTTTTTGGCATTATCAACTTGACTGTAATTTAAAGAGATTCTTAGCCTACGGCTGGGATTTTGTTTTTATTGCAAGGGGCTTGTTTTTAAACAAGTCTTTTAATTTCTAGCGCTGGAGAATTCTGTTGGAAATGTTGCAGTGAGGACCTGTCAGTTACTCCGGTGGGACAGGAGGGGGAGGTGTTGACGGTGTTATATTGCAGTTCTTGTTATAACTGTCTAAATCCTTTTGTGGCTCAGATAGCAATCACTAGCATATGACAGGCAAATTATACCTCTGATGGAATTCCTTCTGAGCCAGCAAATTAATTTATATTTAGCTGATTAATACCATCCCTGCTACAGGAGTGCAGAGAGAGAGAGAGAGAGAGAACAGTATAATGTCTGCAGAACTAAGTGACTGATTGTGTTCTCTAGCTTTTTTCCCCTTTTCTAAGTGTTTGCTGTCTGTAAAATCTTTGCTCAGTGATGTCTGCCTGTAACCCACTCAATTTAGATGAATCTCCTGTTAAATGCTTGTTCTTAGTCAACTGCTTTGACAGAGTCTCTTAAAGAGCTTTAATAGGGAGTGTTTGACTTCCAGATTAATTTAACCCACAGTGGGTGATGGGATATTTTCCAGCCCCACTGAGCACACAATCTGTACTGTTTTTTCCGCCAGTATAAAATAGTAAAAGCCAACTATAGCATTATTTAGGGTGGGAAGGAGGCAGAGTGCCATCTTTTAAGGAGGATGTTCAGGCTGCCTCAAGCCCATGCACGCTACATTTGAGTGTCCCAGGCATAGCTGGTGGAGCCTTAGAAGGACCACCTCCACCTGCAGCAGTATTCCTTTTTAGGGCTCTAGCCGGCCTGAACAGTTGTTTGGTAATTGACCGCAGGGTTTGAGGTGAGGGGAGAAGTTTCAGGAATAGAGAAAAGGGGATTCTCCCACCCACCCCTGGAACTGCCTCCGTTGCACAGGACAATGCTAGAAGATTCCAAATTGAGTCTGGCGTCAGAATTGAGGGAGATGAAAAGGGAATTTTTGTCATCTTTCACCCTCATAGTTCTTGGAAAATCTCTAGAGTTTCTCCTCCCCCCCCCCCCCCATGTCTTTTTACACTTCTCTGAACCTCGAGGTTCTTGCACGAACTGGGATACCTTCCCCCTGCCTTTGGTTCTCATTGGCTTTGTTTCGGCCACCCTGCATTCCCTTGCCGAGTTCACGATTAGGGGGAATAAGAGCAAAGCTGTTGTTTCTTACAAGGCCTCTAAGAGTTGCTGCTGAGCGCAGAGTTCTTTGCACGTGGTATGAAGCTTTATACAGCTGCTCATCATCCTCTCTTTCCAGGTGGGAGCCACGGCTACCCCACCGCAAGCTGCCGCATGTCAAGGCGTGGAGGGAGTACGCTCGGCTCTTCTGCCAGCAGCAGCTTGCTGGACATTGACCCCTTGATCTTAATCCACTTGTTGGACCTGAAGGACAGAAATGGGATGGAAAATCTGTGGTGCCTCCAGCCGCACCCTCCAGCTTCCCTTCTGCAGAACAGAGGTGAGCGGGTGGGCTGGCCTGGAAAGGACCAGAAAGAAATGCCTCTCGCCAACTGGGCCATGGTTGCCGTTTGTTCCGTTCCGTTGCTTCTTCCATTAAATTGTGATGCTTTTGGCAGGAACTAGCTTCTTGTAGTGATTATTCTTAAAGCGGGGCATTGTCTTACCTCTGTGCAGGTCTGTTCTTGTCTGCATAGAAGGAGACACCCAGAGCTGCTCAACGGGTAGTTGACTTTATCTCCACCTTAATCCACCGGCATTTTCAGCTTGCTTCTACTGAACTTCCTTGGTTCTCTGGCTAGGCTGGGGAAGGAGAACCGGGAGGAGCTTGTGGACTGTCGGTCAGACTCTTCTCGGTTCACTTTTCCTGCCTGGACTGGGCCAAGGAAGAAATGAACCCGCTCCTGGATAGCTTCTTCCTGCAGACTGAGAATCTGTAATTCTGGATATCTGAGATGTGTTGCTGTTTTAAGGCCATTGGGAGTAAACACCTGTTGGCCTCATTGGTAATTAAGTCCACAAATGCATTGAACGTTAAGCAGAAGAAATTAGATCCTATAAACTGACTCGTCAGGGAGTGGTTATTTGGTTTGGGAGCTGATTGACCTGGAGCCCCCAATAGTTTGTTTCTGGTCACTTTCGAAGCCCCCGTTGTATTGACTTAGTAGAGCAGAAGAGAAAATGATTATCCATCTGGTCCACGCATGTACTCTTTTCTTCTCTTGATAATGACAGTGTTTGTACTGTCAGCTCTAAAGATAGGCTGGGAAGGAACAGAGCTGGGTTGACTCAGTCTGGCAAAATAACATTGTCTTCCTCTTGCTGGGAGGAAGAGAGGGATTGAAGTGACTGTGCTAAAATATCCCGGTTGTCAGAGGAGGGGGGGGTTCCCCACTGCTCGGCTTCCTCAAGTTCTGCTGCTCATGTTGTCTCCCTATTTTTTAGGGTATTTCTCGTCCCCTGGGTGGGCAGAGCAGGCCATTTGATCTGTTATTCTGAAGCATTCCAAGACTGGAGAGCTCAGAGGTCTGAAAGTTGATTTTTTAAAAAAGATAATCTGTAACTGTTACACAGGACAGAGCTAGAAAGTAGCCTGTCGTTATGAGTTGTTACAGCATAGAAAAAGGAAATGTGTCATTTTCCTTGTTGGTCTGGTTAATTCCTTTTTGTTGATTTTCGTTATGGGGGGAGGTTTAACTAAGGGCATGGAATAAAATATGAAAATGACTTGGAGCAACACCTTTATGTATTTTTAAAAGATAATTTTGGAAAGTCATAATAAAATGTTAATTTTGACACCGGTAAAGTAACTTTTTTCTTTTTTAATGTTATTTTTGATACATAACTTTGTAGCATCCTTGGTACTTTAAAAAAAAAAGTAGATACATGTAAGTGCCTATTTATTTATTTATTGGATTTCTATCCCGCCCATCTAGACCTAAGGTATAACTTGTGAATTCCAAGCTCTGGGAAAACCCAGCAGCTGAAATCCGGCGTTAAGTCACAACTAGAGTAGACCCATTGCATTAGTGGGGATTTGGTGAATTGGCTCATCCATAAGTTTCATTGATTCAGGTTGTGAGTCCTGTGGGCTGCAAAGGTTAGTGGGCCTCCCATATCTGATTGATATTTCCGTTTACGATCAGCAAGCGCAGGTAGAGGAAGGGCAGAAAAGGCCATGCCTAAAGTCTGGCTAGATGTGGCCTGCACCTGCTCCAGAGAGGACTCAGAGGCTGTTACCGCTTCTGCCGCTGCTTCTCTTTCCAGCATCCTATTCTCTGAAAGAGAGGGACCAGCGGAGGCATCAGGCCATGTGGCATCTCCCGCCAGACCTGAAGATGCTGAAGAGACTGAAAAGCCAGATGGCCGAAGTGCGCAGCAAAATGTCCGATGTAAAAAACCAGCTCTCCGAGGTCAGGAGCAGCAACTCGGCCTCTTCTGACGGGCAGACGGTTTACGGGTTCCCCGGTGAGCAGGGAGCCTTGGCTGCTTGTGGGACAGAGAGCTACAGCAAACTCCAGGAACTCGGAAGGGAGCTGCTCACCAAATCATCCCTCTCTAGCTGCTACGTGCGTAATTGTAAGTAGCTTGTGTGTGTGTGTGTGATTGAGCTGTCGTTTCTTCAGAGTGGGAACAGTCTAGATGCTTGAGAATAGAAGTGTGCCACCTTTGAATAGCCTAGACACGAGCGTGCTACTCTATAGATGTGGCACTGAAATAACTGACGGTATCCAGTCATGGTTTCTCTTGGAATCGGGTTAAAGTTACTTTCCGGCAAGGGCACAGTGGAAGTTTTCCAAGTTCCACAGCTACCACTGAGCTCTGGTGCTTAAGCGTTCTTCAGTCTCTAATTCTCCACAACTGAAATGAAGGGGAATGTATGAATTCATACACACGGCAAGTGTAATTTTACATGCTGTGTTTTGAGCGCTGAATAATTTGAGAAGCTGTGCTCGTTTTCAAAGATGCCCCCAATGAGATAGTCCGGCTGGACACGTGGGGCTAGTCATCTTTCAGGAAATGTTGTGTACATCGCTTGTTGTTAAAGGTTATCCTGAAGAATGCGGCTGTGGTAAACAGAGGTCTACTTTGCAAGTAAAAAAACACGTGCCTTTTAAAAAATGCTCAGTGTCTCTCGCCTCCCCATATGTCGCAGCCACAAATAAGAAAAGCCATACCACCAAAGCTGGCCGAGCCGGGGCGGCAGGCAGTTTGTCCCTGCGAAGAGCAATGGATTGTGGAGACGGAAATCTTCACTTGAAGGGAGACTGTCAGATCTCCTCTGAAGGTACAGACGGGGGCACATGGTGGTATTGTAACTGTTTGTGTATGTGTGCGCACGCGTGGGGCGGGCATGCCTGTGTGTTATCTCCCTAGGGTTCTATGTACAGAAGCATTCTGTCTTGCTGTTAATAGAGTTGATATGGGCAGGAGGTCTCTTGCACTCCACACTGGTTACTGAATCCAGGGTTCGTGCCGAGCTCTCTCTCCCAAAGCTGTGTTTGCCGCCGTGTTTTTCCTCCTCCTGGAAAGCCGTCGTGGCAGCTTCGATGGCCGGGTGACGAGACTTGTTTTCCTTCCCACAGGTTGCCTGGGAGGCTGCAAGTCCGGCAACAGGCATGGCTCTCCCAGGTCCATAACTAACGGCAATGCTTCTGAGCTACTGCCTAAGCCTGAGGAGAGGCCTTGCGAGCTCTCTGATTCTGATACCGGGGCTTCTGGTTTAAATGGCATCATTGCTGGGGAAAAGGCCAAGAAAGGAGTAGCTGGCGGGTAAGTTGTTGCATTGTTGCCTGTCTGGCTTCCAGAGCATAATTCCAGGCTCATCTTGTTGCTTTGATGCCTCCTCCCTGCGTGTCTCTCACTCCATTTCGCCCCACTTTTTACTCTTAGAGATGCTCATCATTCTCCTAGAACTCTCCATTGCTAATTTTGTTGTCCTGTCCAGTGTGAATGAAGACTCATTTTGGGATGGTTGTGAGGAGGCTGAAGGAATGGAAAAATTATTTATGTATTTATTTTAAATATTTTTCACCCCGCCTTTCTCCTTAAAAGGACCCCAGGCAACTGTCCCAGTCTGTTTGTGCCTCGTTCCTCCCAGAACATCTTATTGTTTCTTTCTAAGATACTAATTTGCCCTTCTGATGGATTCACTTAATTCTCTGTGCTTTATGAAAGTTGATGCATGTTTTCTTGCTTTGCTGGAACCTTGGCCTGCTTTACTTTTCATACGTTCTTTGATTTTTACAGCTGTTTGCCACAGCGCAGGAAAGACTAGTGGCGTGATTGAAAGGGGCCTAGTGGGGGAAAGATTGATAAGTAGGCAAATAGACACCCCACCTTCTAAGAGCATAGAAGTGGGGTGTGCTGCATGCATTCTCCCAGATTGTTTAAAATCCTTAAGAGCCCCTATACAAAAAAACCCCAAATGGTGATGTTTCTGTTCCTGGAGGCCTCCCAGAAGGTGGCTGTCATCTGCCATGTCCTTGAAATTAGGCCCAGCGTTTTCAGATTACCAAAGCTGAGAGTCTTGGCCCTCTCGTATAGCTCTGAATGGCAGACTGGGGACAGCCCTCGGGTGCTCCGTAACCGCGTGCCTTGATCCTCCTTTTTAGGCCCAATTCAAATAGATGCCGTGTGGAAGCAGCAGAATTGGCTGACTCGGAAAACAACACTGACGCTGGGAAGTTGCCAATCATCCTCTCAGAGGGAGCCTCGGCTGGGCTAGAGGAAGGTAAATAGTGTCCCTTCTGGTTTCTGGATGAAAACAGACTCGAGAGTCGCCTACGGGGACTGGAATCGAAAGACGCCAGCCATGCTGTTCTGTGCAGACGTCGGATTCCAGGGCTGCAAAGCCAAGATAGGGGTTGATCCTACAGAGAGAACCTTCCATCGAACACCCGCCCCTTTCATTCCATGCAAGTGCTGTGGGTCTTGCTGGGCTTCGGATTAAAAGCTCTGCGGTATCGGGCAACTAATCCTTATAGTCAATAGCGCACGTTGGGTGTGGGTTTTGCCACTCACACCCTGTGTCGTGCCTTAAATAGAGCGTTGACCTATGCAAAGAGCCCCCGTCGCGCCTGCTTTGCCTCAGTGGCATCTCCAAGCGGAGTGAGGATTGCCTCTCAGGGCTATGTGAGGGAGCATTCAGCGACGGGGGAATTCTCGCCCCCCCCCCCCCGGGAAAACAGAGCTCTCATGACTGGAGGGTCGGGCGGTGGCAGCTCGCCTGGTGGGTCCCACGGTCAACTCTCCCTTGCCTTTCCCCCAACACGGACCTGTGGATGAGTTGCCTTCGGGCCAGCGTGCCTGTCCAGAAGCCAGAGGGTGAGAATTCAGAAGTAGTGACAGCCGTGCTGCCCAGAAGGATGGCCAGGGGTTCAGATGGCAGTAGATTGAGAGCAGATTGCTGCCGGGGGGGGGGGGGGGTGTCACCTGAGGAAATTCACCTCCTCTCGGGAACAGGAACACGCTTAGCCAGTCAGGCACTCCTTCCTCTCTCGAGCCCTGAGTTGTTACTGTGAGTTCCTCAAAATGATGGGTGTTACTTGGAAGTGTTCCTCCTCCCATCTTCAGAGCATGGCTGACAGAAAGCTCAACTGCGGTGGGGAAAAGCTGTTTTCTCTCTCTCTGAGGAGCCACCTTAACGTGGCTTTCAGTCTTTTTTTCTGGGTCACAGCATTGATTGTTCTTACGGAAGTTTAGCTCTTTCTCCTCTTCCTCGCCTCCCTGCTTTTCCAGCAAAACTTTGCCTTCCACCCCTGCACTCGTTTGAATTTCAAGGCATGACGAATTGCTGCTCAGGGCTGGTGCTAAATTACCAGCATCCCTCGTTATCTTCAGCGGGCAGTCTTGTGTAGGTGTAAGGGGCGGGCTGTCGACGTCACCACTAAGCTTCAAGCTAAGCTCTGAGAGCTTTTGCCGCCTGGCTGTCGTAGGAGGCAGCAGGAAGGAGAAGGAGAAGACATTTGGGGTGTGTGTGTGTGTGTGTTTTAATAAAGTTGAATTTTGGAACACCCCATGACAACCCCCTCCCCACTCTCTCTCTCTCCCCTACTCATTTCCTTGGAATCAGAAGGAGTGGAACCATTTCAGTTTGGTCTTTTGGAAGCACGGAGACAGAAGGTGTTGGTGCTTCCCTTTAGAAGGCCTGGACACAGGAACTGGGAGTCTGGTGTGGTGTTTGGAGACAGGGAATCTTATTTGAATATTTTGATTCTTAGTACTAGAAAATGTCTTGATTTTTCAGTCAGGGAACTGTCTGGCAGAACCCCTGTAGCACTTTGCAGCATGGTTAGGTCCAAATGGCTTTTTCACCTTCCGTGTGTTAAAAAAAAAAGTGTGTTTAGGAGAAGATTCTGTGCTCTGTGAAAGTTTTTGAGTCGCCCAAGGGGCTTTTCAAGCTGTTGTCTCCCTTGAGGAGAAAGTAAATGGAACTTTTCAGATTCCGTGGGGGGGCCGGGTGATGCATGAGACCTCTTTAACCACGCTGATGCCTTTTTCCACAATTCTGGCCAACAGGTTTTGGCAAATGACTGGAAAAAGGGCCACCTGTATTTGCATGCTTTATCCCTGCGCTCGGTAATAATGCAGATCCCATTTCACAGTTGTACCTTAGTAAAGAAGGAGGGTGTGCACTGCAGTCCTTTTTTGTGGTGGTTGGTTCTTGCTCGGAAATGAGTCACCTGCCCCAAAGTGCTGCTGTCTGTAGACCATTGTACCATGGTACCATCCAGCGCTGAAGACAGGCACCCCCAGTTGCATCCCCTTTGCTTCCATACCAGCAGCACATGCATTTCTTATTAAAGATTTATTCTGCAATGTTGTGTGTTGCCTACAAGGCCCGTGAGGGTTGTGGAGCGACACGGCAGTTCCAGCAGAAGAGCATCGGCCTCTTGGTACCTTCCTACGGAGTAATTATTTGGGCCCTTAAGCGCTGTCTTCTCTTGTTCTTGGCCGTGCGCAGCTGGGCTTTGCCAGAAACCTGTTCTTCATCTCCTGCCGGGCATGAGCAGTGACAGTGACATCGAATGTGACACAGAGACCGATGAGCCGGAGGAAGCAGAAGCCGCCGGCCCCACTCCGGACGCCTTCAACGAGACCTTTGAAGCCCAGCCTTCAAGCGACAGTAAGAAAGCAGATTCTTTGCGAGAACCATGGCTAGAAAACTCCCATTCCCTCGATTTTGCAAATATTTTCCTGGCCGCATCTTCTGGCTTTGTATGCTTCGGGTTTCATTGCATTTTTTCTGGGCTCAGTTCTCCACATGCATAGCGTAGGGAAGCCTCTTGACGCCACAGGGTGCTTGTTTTGAACGCTCTGATTGTTAGCGGTGGGAAGGACAGGCGCTTCTGCCTCCAGAAAGAGTCAGTGGAAATTCTGGTGACTGAGGCTTTGTACGCTAACCTTGGCATCCCAGTGCCATTGCCTTGGCAACCGCCGTGGCTGGTGTGTTTGCAGGCTATCTCATTCCACTGAAAAGGACCCCAGCACTATGCCGGTGTATCCTGAATGGGCAGCGTGGCGTGGAGGGCAGTTTGCCTCAGGGCACTTCGCCCAACTCTGGGCATGTGCGCACATTAGACCCATGTACCCACCTGTATTGCACAGGTCAGGCTCCTAGAAATGGAGCAACCCGAACCAAGGGCCGTGATGCTCTGCAGGTTTCTCAGCCAGCATCTGAAGGGTCCTGGTTTATACGTTTCCTTCTTCACGCCTTCAGGGAAGCAACCGTGGGACGCTGTCCTGTCACGCAGTGGTTCCCAACCTTGGGTGCCCAGGCGTTCTTGGCCTGCAACTCCCAGAAGCCTTCGCCACTCGCTGGGCTGGCCAGGATTTCTGGGCGTTGCAGTCCAAGAACATCTGGGTGACCCAAGGTTGGGAACCACTGCAGTGGCACGTCCTCTGTTTTTGTTGCATTGTGTAAAAATGTACCGGTACATCTTTATTTTGTTTTTTTTGTTTTGTTTTAAACTGACCTTTAGCAAACTGTTGCCCAGAAGTTTATGTGATGAACATTGTGCAAGTTTGCTACCAGTGTTCTTAATAGAGTTGCAGTTTTCTGTATCTCATTTCACTCTGTTCTCGCCCGCACCGTTATCTGTGCTTGGTCTATCAATCTGTGGCTGGAATGCTGCCCTCCACACTTCTGAAAAAGTAGACTGTTGTGATGGACTTGGGTGCAATCTGGCCCATGGAGGGTTAATCCACTCTCGTTGCCATGTGACCATGGGGGCCTGGAGGGAGAGGTTTCCCATTAATGAGGTGAGAGCATCTGCACCTGTTACCTGTGCAGGCCAAGGCTCAAGCCAGCTCCTCCCATGGACCCTTAATTGCAATGACCTGGGTCAGCCAAAGCCAAGGGGGGAGGGGAGAGTGGATGAAAAAAAGCTACTTTGGAAAAAGTTACTCCCTGCCAGAAAGTTCTGAGCAGCTGGGAATGTGATTGGCGGAGAGCATGGAAGGATCTAGAAAGGACGATGGGTGTAAAGATGGAACAGACAATGGAGTTCATGAGCTCTAGCTTCCTCTCTTAGGAGACAGTAACGCTTGCCAGTTACTCTGCTTGTGTCTTGGAACTAATGCTGCAGTTTCCATACATTGTAAGTATTACTAGAGCTTAGCTAGCTTTATTATTTTAAGTGAGAATTATTCTGAATTTGCCCAGACTCTCAAAAGCCTCTGGAGTACCTTTTAAGCCTGGTGGTCTGTTTGCTACGGATTTGCTTTACCTCTTTTGGACCTTCCTGGAAATCTTGCACTTACTTTTGAATGTCCATATCCTTTTGCTACATCTTTAATAAAATTATAAAATTCTTTCAGTTGTGTGGTCGCTGTGAAAGGAGTCAGGGTTGGTGGTGCTAAACCACAGTGCTTTTGCACTCGGGGTCTTGAGCACTGTGTGGGTGTTTTGGCATTTCGACCTTACAGGGTTGGCTTTGAGACCCAAACAAATCACCTTGTAGTGTTTTGGTCACTCCCTGGAGGGCTGAAGGAGTGAGCAGGCTCCGAAGCATTGGGAGGGGGTTGCACATGAAGCTTTTTCCAGCCAGCAGCACACTGTACCCTTCTGGAAAGTACCCACCTGAGGAAAAATGAGGGTAGTGTGGCTGAGTGGTCAGTGGATCCCCTCTGTGGTGGCCAGTCTCTTGACAACTGTGATCTATAAAAGCTCAGAGCAAAATACATCTGTTACTTCTTTCAATTCTATCTCTCTCTCTCTCTCTCTGTGAGTTGTGTATGTTGTGTTCTAAATATCGGTTTTGTGTGTTTCAGCCTTAGAGCTTTGCTCGGTTTTTCCTGATGGTGACCAAATGGGCCCCGGAGACCTCTCCTTCGCTACTGGAAAGGACAGCATGAGGTAATGGTCCACCGTAACTACTGTTGTTTTTTTGTGCGACTTGGTCTCATTGTGACAGATGGCACCACTGTCTCTGTGTGCTTAAGCTGAATTTCTGGGGAGGGGGACTGGATTCCTATGAACTGAAACGGCTGTATGATGGGACTGCCATTCGGAGACTGCCACGTTGCTGCCCGAGGGGCTCTCGGGAACAGCTGGAGGAGGCCAGTTGGTTTTTGTGGCTGCTGCTCGCTCTTTGTGTTCCCAACATGATGGCGAGGAGACCTCGGTGGTGCCACTCCGGCTCAGAAAACGGCCAGGGCATCTTGGAGGCCTCTTTGTGCCAGTCCCTTCCCTCCCTTCCTCGCGGGAGGATGAGGCCCTGGCGAATGATTGCAATTCAGACGTGCCCCATGGCAGAAAGGCCGCCTTCTCTCCTTACGAGTGTTTGCCTTGGTTGGTCCCTGCTTCCTCCTTTGTCGTTGTCGTCGTCATCTAGTCTGTGGTGCTGAAGCTGTGTGGATAAATGAGCATGCCTCTCTTTCTCTTGATGTCCACCCCCTCCAAGTGTTGCATTCAGCTGGGTTCTTTCTTGTCTTTCTTTCTCCGGCCCAGGTAAAGCATTTGGTGGTAGGGGCTGCCTGAAGTTGGATTTAGCATCCCCCTAACGTTCTCTGTTGGAAGCGGTGCGCCTCAGCAGCACAGCATCGGGCGTAATTCGTCTGCGTCGTCTCTGGTAATGCCTTACGCACCTCTTTGCCCTCCCTTCCTTTCCTTGCCGGAAATCTAGGTGTAATGCTTTTATTATGACCCTGCGTGGCATCCACCTGCACCCTGCGTGCCTCCGAAAGGTGCTTTTTGAGCGTAACTGTGCCTCCCAGTGGCTGAGGAACTTGAGGACTAGAAGGGGGAACCTCTTTGCTGCAGTTATTTATAGATCGTATGAGTCGACACTAAAACCATTGCACTTCTGAGTCCTAAGCTACTTACACTGATATGTTTTTTTACAAGAGTTTCTCCTTTCCTTTCCTCCAACCTGCTTAGTCCACTTTTGGTCAGATGGAAACACTTGTTGCCAAACTAATTTTTTTTAAAGATATATATATATAATTTTTTGCCATTGGGCATTGCATTTGAGCTGCTAAAGGTGTTCTGTGAAGCTATGCTGAATGGGCTGTTTCCTTGAAACCCCAGATTCCTGTATACATGCTCCTTGTGTGTTCCCCGTGTCTTCTCCAGAATGTTCTGCGTGACAGAAGGATTCCGTCTTAAATGTCATGTTTAACTGCTGTAAAAATTCGTATAGTTCAGGTGGAAATGGTTTGCACTCTTTTAATTAATAAACTGAACATGGAAATGACTGTGCTTATGGAATGTAAGCCGTGGGCGTTGAACTGGAAAGTTTGTGCCTGTTAGATGGGAGAGGGTGGATTTCTCTGCTTCATGTCCTCACTGAGCCACCTCTTTTCTAGATGCAAATAATAATGTTTTCCTAAGGCCACTGATACCTCTTTCCTTATGACTGGGATGTTCTGTGACTACAGAAGAAGTGGTATATGGAAAAGTGTGTTCGCTTTTAATACGTACAAGGAACATCCCATTAATAAAGTGTTGTGTTGTATCAAAGAGAAGAAAATCCCTGCTCTAACTTCGGTTTCATACACAGTGAAATATTTTGAACATTCGCAAGTGCAGACACTTGAGCATGAGGTTCTTACACACACCTGAGAACTTGAGTCGGCCAGGGAGGGGCGGCTGGTTTAACTTTACTGTGATCTCAGCTGTAAGTGGTCTTTGGTTCCGAATCCAGATCAGCTTCGTATCTCACCCAGACACGAGCAACGGGCTGTTTTTCAGTTTGGAATGAGCGCTGCTCCGGACAAACAGGTGGTTCTCTTCCAACCCTGCCCCTTCCTTATTGCCTCTCTTGTGCTGCTCTACCTTTTCTCCACCTTGTGGTCAACCTCCAGTGCCATTCTGAATTCTTATGGGGACTGCTGGGGAGGGGTGAGCCACCTTCTTGAACCCTTTTCCATTTGTGGCGATATGATCAGAGCTCTGAGTCTGCCGTGTCTCGGAGTGTGTGCCCACAGGTGTGCCTGGCTAAATAATAACAGCTGGTGAAGCTCAGTGGGTTGGCGTGCCTGGCTGCTGATCCCAGGGAGATGGAGCCTCTGCTGTACCTCCTCCTCGGCAGGGGCAGCCGAGACTGGAGCAGGTGGGGCTGAGGGGGTTAGGAGGCCTGCCACCTGTCTGGCCTTGGTCAAGCTTACCCTGCCTTAGAGCACTCCCCGGAAGGCGGCCTGGGAGGCCACTCCTTCGTGCTCTCGCTGTAGAAAGCCCTTGGGGAGTCTCCGGAGGTTGGCGCAACTTGGCCGCACTCCATCGTAATAGCAGGTGGTGGAAGGTGGGGCCTTTGCTTGACTGCAGCATGCAGGATGCTGAGGGGGCTTGGGTGGTTCTGTGCCTTGAAATAATAAGCCGACAAGAGGTGAATGTTTGCTGTTTTATTAAGATATTGGTAAAAGTTGAACATAGTCCTTACGTTTGTGAACAGCTTTAATAAATAAAATATGGCTAATACCTGATTCCTACCAAACATTTGAGCTCTAAGAACAAAGTTGTCAACAGGTCCCAGCACAGTTAGTTATTTCTAGGAAACTGACCCACTTTTGTTAGTTTCATGACAGCATGAAGCATCTTTCCACAAGGGCTGGGGAGTACAGGTGGGCATTCTGAGGAATGCGTGCCATTCTAAGGTTAGGGTTGTAAGCCTGGCTCTTGGCTGGTTCCCTTCAGGGTGGCCGTGGTCTGACTCTCCCTCCTTTTGGAAGGATAACGCAACAGCCAAGAGTGAGTGAAACAAGTTAGTTCCTATTGTTATACCAAGCCTTGTGTGCGATACTGGTGCAATACTTGAGTGTTTTAATACTGGTAATACCAGTTATACTGGTAGCAAGAGAAGATTGGCGTTACTGTTACGTTAGTTTGACCCTCGTACATACACCTTGGTGTCGTTTAGACAGCAGACAGGTGGGGAACTTAAATGCACCCTGCTAAGAGTTTCTGCTAGAGAAAAGAGGCACCTGGCCCTGCGTTCGAGGCAGCAGTGTCCTTACCTTGCTTCGTCTCTTTGTGGGGGAGGATGGGCTACAGTGGCCAGAGCAGGCACGGCAAGGCCAGGGGCCTGCCTGAGCCGCCGCTCTTGCTGCAGCTCTCGCCGTGGTGCACCTACACTGACGAGTTGCTTTTCTGGCTGCGGGGAACGGTCCCGGGGAGCGGAAGGCCCCGTGCCTGTGTGTGGATGACGGGGGGACTACTGTGACCACAGGGCAGCTCGAAGGTAGTGCTGACCTTTCCGAATTTAAAAAGGAATTAAGAAGTGGCCTCTGCCATCGAGGGGTCATGGCTGCTAAGGGCGGCCAGTAGCCGGCCGGAGGGAGCCAGGCCCTGGCCGATCCAGGGGAGGTGCAGGCTCTCCTGCGTGAGTGCTACCCTGTCTTTTTGAGTCAGGGGAGAAGGCGCTTTCTCACTTGGCCCCCCCCAGACCCGCCCCCCCACTCTTATTTTGCTTTCGGGTGGGGGTGGCCAAACCGTTTGAGTGACCGGTGCTTCTCCACCCTGCTGCTTCGGCAGCGACAAGGGCAACAGATGGCACTTCAAAATGTCGATACCTTCCTTTTTCTATATACAGTGGTTAGTGCAACTGAAATGGATCAATGGCTTCCTACCTTTGCTATTCCACCTCACAGTTTTACATCTAAATTGGAGATGGGAGATTGGGGGGGGGGGGAGGGTTAAAGAAATCCCGTTGGAAACTCACAGTGAATGAATTCTCGAGCAGATCCGGAGCAGCTCTGGAAAAAGGCCGCCCGAACTCTCTGCGCTCATCGACCGCCTCTTACTTCCGCGCGCCCCTGGCCCCGACTTAAGGTAGCTGATGCAGATCGTGTGCAGTCGAGGGATACGTCAACTCTTTATTGGAAAGGTTTCATTACGCAAATGTTACCACTATTAAAATACACAGATTTACAAAACACTTTACAGACAACATTAAGTTAATAAATACAGTAAGATACCTATTGGTTTGTACATTCTCACCAGCTAGAGGATCAAAGTACAAGATACAGCACATTAAGATATCGTTAATTCAAAGGGGGAGCTTATTGCTTACGCCAGCAAGCAGCAAATAAGGGCACAGGAGTTCGAACTGAAGAGAACTATTTCCTATCACCACCAGTGGCATTGAGAAAAAAACACAAAGCATGTCACAAAGCACTGCTTTTTTTTCTTTTTCTTTTTTTCTTTTTCCTTTTTTTTTGCTTAGTGTGTAGAATCGAGCCGCAGAGTTTTGGACCAAGAACAGCGACATTTCACATGTATCCTGCCCTGGGTTGAAGGTTGTTGCCTCACGGATGAAGCCCTACACACTCCAGCAGGATGTCATGAAAGAGGAAATGGACACTTGCTAGGCGTAACGATAGTTTATACTGGACCACACTAGGAACAGAGGATAGGTTTCCTCTCAGAGGGATCACAGGATGAGCAGCGGAGAATCCAGGCATGAATCCCACACGTATGGAGTTGACGCTTTGGCTCCCCGCCCCCAAAAAGCGAGAGCGTCTTCGGAGGCCAGGACTTTTCCAGTCGTGCCTGTGCTGTGGGAAGAGGGTCAAAGGCCTGCATCGTTCGAGCATTTTGGTGCGTCTTCAGAAAAACGGCCCTTCATCTTTCTGTAGAAGTGCAACGACCGAGGAGAAACGGTGTGTGGCATACTCTCTTTTCTGGGAGAGCATTTTTAGACAAGGGAGCAGAGGGAGGCTGGCTTCTTGAGCCCCTCTTGTTCCTCTGGAGCCCTTCCTTTTCTTGGCAATACTCCATTTGCAACACCCCGCAGTGGAGGTTTACAGTGGGCAGTCTGTGGCTCCTTAATTTTTGTTTCCCGTGGCTGCCTCCCCCCCCCCCCCCGGTGTTAGTAAAGCTGAGACAAGTTGGCTCCCCCCCCCCCCCCCCGGCCCTTCTACTGTTAATGGAAACATTTTCAGAAATGGTGCCTGTCCATCAGTGAACCAAACAAAGCTTATTTAAGAAATCCTTCTAGATTAGCTGCATTTCCTAATCCTTGGATGAGTTTGCCATAATGTCAGAATTCACTGCTTAATAACATTCTTCAGCTAGAATTAAATCTTTTTGGAAGGGTGGAATATATTCAGCGCTTGATAACGTTCAGGATAATTCCTGTGAACGCTAGTCACCAAGAAGCCTGTTGAATGCGTTAGTTTTAATTCTTTTTTGCTGTCTCGTTAGCTACTTAATGCAAAAGTCACTTTGCTTTTTGGATTAGTGTTTTGCTCATTCAGATACAGGGAGGGTAGTGCTCAGGCTTGCCTGTTTCTCTGCCGCAAACTTCCCCGGAGCTCTCGACCTGCGGTTTGTTTCTGCAACTACTCAGGGTACAAGCAGGTTGCCTGCCATCGTCTTGCATTTCCGCCCCCCCCCCCCTCTGCCCCTACTTGTATTCCCAGTCCAGAGGCTGGATATGCCTGTCACCTTAATATCATATTTTTAAGGTCTCTTGAGATGACCGAGCAAACCATGCCAAACCGTGACACCGTTCCGGCACCACGGTATCCCTCCAAAGGCCAGATTCTCTTATCTGGGACGCTGGACAAAAGATCGGCAAAGCCATTTGCCAGCTCCCATCAGTTTGTAGGACAAGATATTTGCATCTGAACGAGCTTTTGTGGACACCTGAAATAAAAGGGACTGGGAAGGAGAGCGGAAGGAATTCATCACAACTATTTCTAAAGGCGAACAGATTTAACCCTATTACTTTTTTCAGTCTGAAAGGCTAATGTCACCAAGTACGGCCCCCAGACCTCCTCCTCTGTGCTATTGAAATTTCAGCCACAGGAAATCATGTCTAAAAAGTAGAAAAGCTATTCCTTCCTTTCCCCCGTTTACGTTACAGAGGGGGAAATAGAGTCAACGGTTCCTTGATCCGAGTCTTACTGGGTGCACAAGGAGTGCTCAAATCCCAGACTCCCCTCCCCTCCCCAATATGGCTTTTAGTAACATACCTGCAGAGCTTCCTGATTTCTGCACACACACATGCGCGCACACACGCACCCTTTAAACCTTAAAAGGATCCCGTCTTGCTTGCAAACTGGACAAATGTCTTCCTGCTCCCTTCCCGCCCCGCCCCGTCCCACCTAAAAAAGCTGAAAGATTTTAAAATGGGATCTTTCTGAAAATATTGCTCCACAGACTCATCTCAGACAAGCTTCACCCTTTTTTTTTTTGCAATCTCTTGTTAAAAATGGCACTTTCTTATCTAGCCCCGTGAATACGTAGTGATTTTCAGTTCCATTGAGCAAATGAAGCTATAGATACATACATGTTTGTTTGTTTCTCTCTCTCTCTCTGTGTGTGTGTGTTAGCGAAGAGAAGAGGGAGGAATGAATACGTTTGTGACATTGCTGAGTGACTGGCATGCCAGCCCTTAGTTTTCACTGTTTGAGACTGAAACACTTTTGTTTAATTCCTAGAATCTATTTACAGTGAGCGGAGCATTCCACAACCCTGTCGGTTCTGGAATGCTCCCTCTGAAGGACTTCCCATTCTGTGAATGTCTAACCTAACTATTTGGGGGAAGATGGGAGGGAGCAGAGAAAGGAGCGTATTATTTGTTACAGCTCCAGAGCAGCCATGGGTCTGGTATACAGTGCCCAGGCCTTAGTGTCAGGAGAATACTTTCACTGTGACCCTGGCCGCAGCGAGAGAGGCCCGGCCAAAGGCGGCGGCTCAACCCCTTATTTCTCCGGCCGTTGAGACCGCTAGGCGAGCACAGAGCCAGCCCTTCTGTGCGGGAAGGTGGCCTGTGTGCGAAGAGAAGCATGTGGAGCTTTGGCTTGAGTCTGGCTAGTCGTTGCCACCGCTTCGTGTCACAGAAGTGGAAGTGAGAGAAAATGGAAGCTCGTCTCCCCCACGATGAGAACCATTCGCCTTCTAGCCCAGCCGAGGGGGAAGACTCGTTCACCACGTTGCACCCCTGTGGGGTGGCAGAGCCCAAACTGAGAGAGGCCTGGAGGCCGCTTTGCCCGTCTGTAGGAGATGCAGCGTTGGCCACTGCCTCGTTCTTGGCCGACAGCCCGTGACCCAGCGTTGCTCTCTTTGGTACACCGGCGCTGAGCTCTTGATCCGGGGACAGGCGTTTGGCACTCTGGATTTTGCTAGCTTCTGTTTTCCTCAGGTCTAAACTGGCTGGGTCTTCCAATACGTTGATCCTGGCGTCAGGGCTCAAGGTAGTTCTGTCTGTGAAAGAATCCACTCTCCCGTCGTAGCCTAGATCAGCAGGTGCTGAGACCTGGTGCTGAGGCCATGGCCTCTTGCAATCTCCGTGGTTTTCCTTGTCATCGCCGCTGTCCTCTTGCCCGCCTTGGAACGAGTTCTCTGTCCACTCGGACTCCTCGCTGACGCTGACGGACGTATTCATGTCCCTGAGAAAGACCACAATGACAGTGATGTTGTCACTGGAGCCGGCATCGCGCGCTGAAGCCACCAACTTGTGTGCCACCATGCTGCTATCCCCGTTGTTTTCCTTCAGATGGTCAGCCACCACCTTCACGGCTTCGTCGGGGTTCACCGTGTCGTAGAAGCCGTCGCAGGCTAGAATGAGGTAGTCTTCGGATCCATCCAGAACCGTAGAGCCGGAATCTGCATCTCCACAGATGTATGGCTTGTGCTCGGCATCCCCTGGAGCAGAGGGAAAAACCAAGCCGAAGAAGGTGCTTAGGGCAAACAGGGACAAAGCGAGGCCAGCAGGCTCACTAAACCAGGACAAGAGGCTTGGCTGTCAAAACCCGTGATATGTGAACGGCCAGAATTTCATTAAATTTATGAGGTGCCTCGCCTTCACTAGTACAAAAGCCTAACAGTGCACCAGAAGTGAAGAAATGGCCAGCTTTTAAAAGCTTCAATTTAAAAGGTCAAAACTAAGTACCGATTTGATTATTGGAGACCCTATAGCTTTAAACGAGCTTGGCAGTTAACCATGCTAGTTTACGACCCAGGCTTCTCATGAGCCAAGAGGCCCACTGGTGGGGCTGAACTATTCCAAGGACAGAACAGACGGGCTGCTTGCTACCTACCGGGAGCTGATCTGTGAGGCAGGCGGGTTTGTAAAAGAGGGGCTTGCTAGGTGCGGGTCATGCTCATGGACCTCTCCTAGGAACAGACGCCCAGGTTCCAGATGGCTGCCGAAGCCCATCAGACCAGGACTGTGGGAAACTGTTTGGAGGGGACGCCCCTGGTCCTTGGGAAGAGCCGGGGCTGCTGTCTGCCTGGCTGCAGCCTCAGAAGGACTGTCAGCAAAGGGCATGTGCCGTCGAATCCTGTGGCTTAATGGGATGAGCAAAAACCATGCGCCATTGGAAGCCAGGAAATGTGTCGTCACTTAGCCTTCGTTAACAGCTTTGCTTTTCAGGACGGGGATTCTAAACTGACAACTCTTCATTTCCACACCTGCTATGTGGAGCTGTAGCTTCCCTTTAATTAATATGACTAACACACACCGACTGGCATTTTGCTCCCACTGGATCGTCTCCCTGACTCTCACCCACCCCGAGCGTCTTTGTTTTGGGTGCACTTTTCTGTACTTTCCCTGGCTCAATAATTATTGATTATTTTTTTTCAGTTTACATCCAGCCTTTCTCCCTGAGATGTGACTCAAGGTAGCTTACAGTAAAACTGTACAAGTTCAGTTGCGATACATAATGAATAAAAACATTAGATATTTTAAGCACAGTTGACTAAAATGGACTGGTAAAAAAAAATGCAGCCCCCATTCAGTTCAAACTCCTTTCTGCAACAAGTCTGCCTGGATGAAGTGCCGGCTGGTGAGAAGACAAGAGACCGCTTAGCTGTCCTCCATCGGGAGTCCCAGAGCAGCCACGCTTTCTTACGGAGGGTGTGATCAGAACCGTGCATGATCTCCTCGAGGGCTTTTAGGGTTGCCTTAGGCCTGCTGTCTTGATTCTATCCTTTTCCTAAACTTTTATTTGTATCGTACTGTTTGCTGCCATCCCAAGTAGATAGTGACCACCGAAATGTACCTCTTTGATACCTGAAGCCGAGACGCCAGAATAAAGAAGAGACCAGGAAAGAAAGACAGAATTAAAAACTAGATTTCTTACCAATCGCTCTGGAGACAGACAAGCTCCCGTTCACTCTCCAAGCCCCGAACCAGACCACACAGCCCCCAAGGGCCTCGATGCGTTTTTTCTCATCCTAGAAGCAGAAGGTAACATAACGAGGTGAGGAGAGGTCTTGCTGCTGCCGCTGCCGCTGCTCTAGGCATTTCCCTAAAAGGTAAGTTCTGTGTCCACTTTCACTGGTTAAAAACGGAGTAAACGAAATTGGTGACTGACAATCGCAGCCCACGTGTCACTGCAAAGGTGAGAGCTAATGGGCTGGACCTGAATCAGAAGCGCAGAGGGAAACGTGCCATGCCAGACAAGGCCTCACCTCTCGGTCCGGCTTGTGAGGCTTCATCAGTTCCACAGCTTGGCCCCTTCTCACCAGCATCACTTGGGAGTCTCCCAGCCACGCGACGTACAACATGTTCCCTCGTATGAACGTCACCACGCCCGTGGTCCCGCACCGCAGGCTCTAGGGAGAAAACAAAGCCCGTATCTTGGCATAGGCTGGAAGGAGCCAGAGGACTGCTGTTGGCAGTTGGAACACACCTCAGCCGGAAAAAGAAAAAAAGGGCGACTTGTTTTGTACAGTTCTGCTGCATTGTTTGAAATTGCCCTCATCCATCAATCCTTCCTTCTAAATTGAAGCCTCGCATATGCTAAGCAATATCAATATCACATTTTGCAGCCTCTGATGTAATTTCTGAAGTCAAGTAAAAAAAAAATACCAGCCACACATAAATCTGAGAATCCCATCAGGGTGCAAAACCTGAGGCTGTTTTCCTAAGACATCCTCCTGCCTTCTGCTCCTATGTTGTACCAAAGGAAGAGGTAGAAGAAAGCGACGCCCAAGGGCCGGCCCTCTGTGTCCAAAGGTGGCCTGAACAGTCCCTCCCAGGACCGGGCCCTTTCCACCTCTCTTTGGAGGACAGCACGCCCAGGAGGTGAATCCTGCACGTGGCTTGAGACTCACGCACCTACCTCTCTGGCTGCCTTCTGCACAAAGCGTTCATCCGTCACCCTGAAAGCTTTGCAGAGGGCCTCTGCGGGGTCGTGCTGGAACATCTCTTGGTGCACCAGGTTCACGTGGAGGTGGATGGAAGCGTAGATGGCGGCGTCCACTCCTCCGTGGCCATCAAAGACTGCGAAATAAGCCTGCTCCTCTTGATCCTGCCAAGAAAACGCCCAGAGAAACAAGGAGAAGCTAAAACAGGGCAGTCTGGACAATCCTCAGACCCTGGTGTGGGTGTGATTTTAATACCGCTCCGGGGATTCAAGACAGGAAGTGCACAAGTGGCTGGCTTTGTGACAGTTCTCTGGCTGTTTCATGGCCACCAACTGCCTCTCTAGGAGGAGGCTTATTGGCAAGTAGAAGCAAGCACTACATTTCCTTTCTCTCTCGGGACACACCAGATTCTCTTGGTGCTTGCCCTCTCTGAGGATCGCCCAGTGTGCCCTAGTTCGCACCCTCAAGAAGGACCGTTACCTCAAGATTGAAAAGTGTGTTGAAGTCTGGAATGCAGACGTGCTTGTCTTCCATCTTCCGGCGCATGTTCTTGATCGCATGGATGGATGTTTCATAGTAACGGTGGGGCTTCAGGTGGAGGGGGAAGTCCTTCACCCAGCTGCTGCAGATTTCATGAAGTTTGGAAAACACCGTGCGGGCCAGCTTCTCTGTCTCTACTTCTGCAAGGGGCAAAGGAGTATTTTAACATTCAACTGTACTTCCATTCACTCTTAATTTTTTCCCTTTGGAAAAACAGAGGGTGTGGATTAAGCTTTACCATTTAGTTTTCCAATCCCCCATGAATTGCCTGCTGCATCATTTTGAATGTCTAGGATCAGCTACGCCTCGCCTGCTCGGTCAGCTCTGGAGCTCTGCTGACAGGACAGAATTGACCAAAAACAGCTTCCCAGCATCTGCCTGGCCTGAAGCAAAACAAGGGTGTTCACTGGGCACACGGGTAGAATGTGTACTTTCCTGGCAGCTTTCCATCGCTTAATATGGCCACCACTGAGGAGCCAGCGGCTCACTGCCCTTCTCCTCACCTGCCCAATCTGCCTCCCTGGCCTCAGGCAGCCCCGAGTTGTTTGACGTCAAGAGTCTTCAGGGCAACGGCAGATGGATTTTTCAGCTACTCTGGGTTGCAAAACGGAAAGGCCATGTTTCACATGTGTGGTTCATCCCAACCGGCTCTTCGGAGGGATTGCCTGAGGTCTGCGCCAAGCTGCAGCGTGACGGTGCCTTTATTCTGGGTGTGGCATGGAAAGGAGGCAGGGAAGCTTGGCCATCAGTGGAAAACACCCGTGGAAGGTGCCCACGCGCTGGTCCTGGTCCTTGAAATGCTCCCCCTTCCCCGTGAGAGAGCACTCTTCGGTTCACCTCATCAATAATTGCTGCTTCGGATCTGTGTTTTTAAAGAGCCCTCCACAGCCTTCCCACCCCCGCACAGCTGTAAATTACTCATCACTCATTAACGTTGCGGTCCTGCACCAGGGCTGAGTCAGCTGCTGTCCTGCCTCTGCCGTGCGCCATTTCATCTTCACCCCCCCCCTCGCCCGGGAACAGTAGGGGTGTGTGTCGCAGAAAACAGGCTGCTTAATCGCATCCGTTGCAGTCTGAGTGCCTGCCTGGGCAACTCCACCTCACAGGAGTGGCTGGACGGCTGTTGTTGGCTGCCAAAGAAGCAAGGAAGCCAAGCTGATTCCAGGCTGCGTGTCTCTACAGGTGACCAAATCCTAAACATGGGAGCAGGCGGCGATTTCCAGTAGTTGTGGTATCTGAAAGCACTGATTTTGAAGTAAATGCAATTAATCTCACAATAAAACATGCACTGTGCAAATCCTTCTACCTTAGCAACCCAAAGAGGAGCCAAATGTCCAGCAAACAAATGGGGATCAGAAGCTTAAAGCAGTGCCTTCTTTCCAGTCAGCAAGGGACCTGAGCGCCAGCAAGGATGTGACCTGCAGCTCTCCTCTCCTCTTCCCCCTGCAAACCAGTCTTAGCCGCCGGCACCGCGTGGAGTGTCTCGGTTGGCACAGGGCACCGTCACCATCGCCAGCACCTGCTTGCAAGGAACGGGTGCTGTGTTCTCAGTCCAGGAATGGTCACCTTGGCATGTTTTTGGCTCTGTGCATGAAAGCGTTCCGAGTAGGGCAGCCTGGAAGGAACTTCCCGCTTCCTCAAATATTCCATGCAGATGATTAGTCTGAAAAATGTCAACATTTCCTGGGAGACTGTCAAATATTTATGCGAGTTTAAGAGATCTCAATTTGGAGCTAATGAGAACTGCTCAGCCAGAACAATGACAAATCGGCTTCCTTCACCTGATAAGGATGTGAAAGGCAGCAATGCCTACAGACAGGGAGAGCGGGTAGAGACAGTGGCGTTTCTCAGCTTCGCAGTTGCAGATACCACAGGAATTCTTTTTTTTTTTTTAAATGGTTTAAGCAAAGACCAGGGAAGGAAGAAGAAAGATGATATAATTTTCCTGGCCGAACAACAACTGGCCTGTCAGCTTGTCCTAGGAGATGCTATCCTTCATGGTAATGAGCTGTTTGGAGCAACCCGCTGAGGGAGCTGAGTCAGCAGAAGCCTGAACAAGCTGCACTCAGGGCCTGGAGCTGGTGGATGGAACATTTTGCTGCATCATAACATACAAACAAGCCAGAGAGGAAAATTTGGTCTTTAAAAAAAGGGGTGGGGAAGGGTTCCAGTGGCTGGTGAAATGATGCAGTGGTCTTGAGGAAGGATGCAAAACCAGCCGCCCTCAAGAGGATGGAACACAACCCCCACCGTCTGTGACCATCGGATGTGCTGGCAGGTGTTGATGGGAGTGGTTGTCCTACAACCTTTAAGGGGCCTTAACTTCCCAACTTTTTCTCTCCAGAAATCCTACTGGCTCCCCAGATGAGCCCAGTTGGATGCTCATCCAACTGGATGAGGCAGGCCAACGTTTAGACGGCCCCGGGACAAGGGTTTCTAAATAGTCTCGCCATTAAATCATTGTTTCCCAAATCTAAGACAGGAGATGGGGGATTGCACTTTGGTGTTCTGGGCTGGCAGGCAACTTGAACAACTCACTCCAACCCCACTGGAGGGGGGGAAAAAGATGGCAACTGACCCCACTGATTCCCGGAATGGACACGGGCTCTTGGCTTCCTTGGCATAGTTCAAGGTGGGGTCCATGGAAAAGTCTACCACTCCAGGGCAAGAGCGAGAAAGCAAGACGGGCTACTTTTCCAGGGAATTTGAGGAACCCAGGATTGGGTAGCGCCAAGAGACTTGGCTGACACAGCCACAGACCCAGGTTAGACCAGCACTTACGTATGATCCCGTCCGGACTGTCTGCGTGCCTGGGCAAGCGGTATGCCGAGAGGTCCCCTCGAAGGACTTCATCTGCTGTGGCACGGGCTACAGCCGCCGCCAGAAGGGAAGGGCAGTTACTGGAAGAGGAGAAGAAACCAGAAAACTAGTTTGCCAGCCAAAAAGGTAACCAGTGGACAGCATGGTAACAGTGACACTGCACACTGACGGGCAGAAGCTCTCTCTAGCAGTGGTTTTCCCCCCAGCCCTCCTTGGCTGGGGGTTGAACCTGGGACCTTTTGAGTAAAAACCCCAGGAAGTCTGGCTCCTGTGCTACAACCCTGCCCAGTCCCGTTCGGAAGCCCCTTTCCTCGGGGCTGCCCAGATGGCCTGTTTTGTGCCAAACAGCACCCTGTGGCATCTCTGAATTTAGCACGCCGTTACGCAAGAGACTTATAACTTAAGTGCACGCATTAAATCTCTGGGCTATTTCAATTTTTGGCGTTTCGTGTTTATATAAGTTACTTAAACGGCGTGTTAAAAATAAAATGGAAACCACGCCCTCCCAAATAATATCCTGTCAAGAATGAAGTTCTGGCCCTTTTTCACTTCCGTGCTGTCAGCCCCCCCCCCCCCCCAGCGCTTTCTCGCCCTTCTGCCGCCAACCCACGTGGCGGCTGGGAAGCTCAGCGTAAAGCCCACCCATTAAGCGCCCCAAGCAAAGACTGTTTGGAAAAAGAAAAAGCCAGCTGGTAGCACCATTAGGCTGTTGCAGCAAAAAACCCCCAAAAAACCAGCAACCCCAAAGAGTCCCGTGGAATCTTTCAAGCCAACACGTTTCCTCTACTGTGCCTTTCATGAACTGCACCTGAAGAGGGGGGCTGCCTGCCGCTCGCGGACGCCTAGACCCAATAAAGACCTATTCGTCAGTCACTTTTCCCCCTGGTGCGTAACGTCAGTTACTTTTAGTTAGCCATATTAGTTAGGTTTTGGGGAAGAAGCACCGTATGCGCCTGTGCATATTTCTCATGGACCTTCCTGGCATTCCGGGAAGGTGCCAGTTTTGACTGCATTCATAACTAAGATATGTGGGGAAGGGGGCATGTGTCAAATGTCTGCAAGAGCCGAAGAGTCAAGCTGATGAAAGGGAAATGAAGCAATAAAATTCAGAGGCAGCACCTATAGAGAGGTAAGATGGTAGAATTTTGACAGCATAAACACACATACATACAGTCCTAAAGCCGGCTAGATTTTGAAATCTAGAAATCATATTTTTGTCTCTGTACTGGTATGTATAAATCAGAGCATCATAGGGAGTTTTATAAAGGGAAATGAGTGTTTCTTTCCCAGAACACCCTAAACGCAGTTGCAAGAACAGAGGGTTTCAAGGCCTTTGGGCAGCATGAAGGCAGTTTGCATGTCATTGTCACGACGGGATCTTTATTTTCTCCAAAGCCACTGCTTACTGTGTGGACAGGATGCAGAAGGAGTCACTCCATCACACCTCCCCGTTACGATTCAAGCAAAAAGTGCCCTGTTTTTCCCCCTCCACTCGAAACCTTCCCAGAACACACACTGTGGGGGGAAGGACACTGCGTACGTCTTCACAAAACGCCGGCTACCATTTTCCACTGAGCCCGGTGGAGGAAATTAACACAAGCGGTGGCAGATAGAGACAGTGCTTCTCCCAGACATAAATGCAGGATTACTCCCTTGCCCCCTGCAAAGTTTTCACATTAAAAGGCTACTGAGAGGTACAATCTCTCCCGTCCCGTTTCCTGATCCTTTTAATGGGAGATGCCAAAGGCTGAATCTCTGCCAAGGAGCGCTGATCCTTCGCCTGCCATAATCTTTGCATCTTGGGTGTTCTACGTAGATGCAACAGGGCGGGTGAGAAATTCAGGGCTTGATGGGAAGCCCCAGCCGAGGGGCCTGTTTTGTGCACAGGCTTGAAACCTGCAGTCTCAGAGTGGTGGGAAGGCCGGGTCAAGGGCCCCCGGTGCACCACAGCCCTCCCCGATGGCTACTTGGGAGGTGCCGAGATTAATTGGGAGGGCCTGGAAGAGGCTGTCCTTCTGCTTCTTTGGTTCACGCAAGCGTTGGCACAACACCCGCGGCAGCAGCACTTCTGCAGTGCTGGGAACGGTGCCACCAAACGGGAAGGCGGCCTGCCTCCATCCATTAACTTTGGAGGGGCAGCCGTCTGAAGCAGGCTCACGTCACCTCGTTCCATGCCCTTGCGCTAATGGCTCCGTGGCTCTCGTGGCTTTCTCACCCTTCGCTCTCCCCCCCCTTCCCCTCCCATCACTTCCTCCACTTTGTTCTATTTCTGTTCCGAAGCTGACAGAAAAATCTACCAAGCTGTGGTGTGTTTAACCTTGTGCTAGACTTAAGAGGCAGGCGCTTTTCCATCTTGATGGGCAAACTGTGCACCGAGGAACCCACAGAAGCCCCGCCCCCTGCATCCAGCTATTCCTCCTTCTAATAATACAAACAGACGGGCCACGGAATTAATTGCCTTTGACATCTGTAGGGTGCAAATCTTCTTAGGAGGGAGGTTTCCCAGGGACTGCAAAGCAAGCAGGAAAGCCATCGGACGGACGGGGCTCTCCCCCTGCTCCTGACAAGAACAGTTGAAACCTCTTTCCAGCGGCTTTTGTTAAGGAACCTTAACTGGATTGCTGTGGGCCACCAAACCAGGCTAGATAAAAAATTGCCCGGAAGACAATGGAGTTGACTTTAATCCATTCCACAGAAATATGTACACACAAAATCCAGTACCACTAGTATCAGATTGGATTTAAAACGCAGGCTGAATGGAAATGAATAACTGGCAGCAGGTTTTCACGCAGGCTGTCTCTGTTTTGTATGATATAGGCAACGCCTGCACATATGAAACCACCTGTTTTCTTTCCCGTTCCCTGCATGCAAAATGTCGTAGGTAAAACTGGTTCCTGCAACGTGCTGTTTCAAAACTAAATTGTTAATTATGAGTAGTACTGCTGCCACAGCTTCAAGAAGCTTATTGCAAGGTAGTAAGGGACTGGGAGAAGGAGAGAGAGAGAGCCAGAGAAGGGAGCATCCAACTTTCACAAAGCAGCCTGTGGTGCTCCAGACAGATCCTTGGCGCACCTCAGGCACACCGAGGGAGAGAGGTCTGCTGACAGCTGGGGTGTCACTTGAGATCCTCCCATCCTCTCCCTGAAAACATGACCTTCCTTGTCTTGCTGCTATAGCGCGTTGATCTGGCTGGGGTTCCTCCCACAGCAGGAAAAAGCTCTGGTGCTTATTTTAAGGGAGCTGCTCAAGTTGTCTCACACGCGCACACAGAAATCTGAGCTGCTCCTGCAGACACGCAGGGCAGAAAGAACAACAGATTTGTCTTTTCGTGGCTGTGTAAGTCCACTGAAACCGACAGCGCTGAGGCAGCAAGAAGGATGCCCAACCAAACCTGTTCCAAGGGAAGCAAGTAGCTTACACAAGAGGAAGTAACCACGAGGCCAAATGAGTTAAGAGCATCACTTTTCCTGTTAAATGCCACATTAATCTGTCTTTCTTCCACAGGAAATGGACACAGGACAAAGCCATGGCAAGCTAAAGGCCTCCAAGTCTGCCTTCCTCCACTGGTTTTTTCCTCATCCCCTCATCTTCCTGGACAAACACACACACACACTCCCTAGGTTGCCTGTTTCTGGACACAGCTTGACAAAGTTTACATTTTATAGTACGGGTCTAATGGCCACAGAGGTAGGGCATGCTGGGATTTGTAGTCCAAAAAAAGGTTACAATTTCCCGTCTTCTAGAAAGCTGAGAAGGGAAAGGAAGGAAAGAGGCATTCTGATGACCCTAAAGCAGATGCCAGAGGCGGACTCGCCTCTCCATCTGTCAAGGGTTACTCACTGGGTTCCCTCCAACACGTGAACAGAGAAAAGAACCAAGAGTTTAGACTGGAAGCAGAATGGGAAGCTTTTCTAAAAACCACAACTCTCAGAATACCTCAGCCACCATGGACTTTTCTGGGAGTTGTAGAAAGCAACAACAACTTTACCCATTTCTGCCCAGAAGAACCCTATATTGCTTTCTTTTTGTTTTGATCCCATCAGCTGGTGGGCTTATAGAATCACAGAATAATGGAGTTGGAAGGGGCCTCTAAGGCCATCAAGTCCAACCCCCTGCTTAGTGCAGGAATCCAAATCCAAGGAGATCTGCCAGGTGGTGGTCCAGTTTTCTCTTGAAGGCCTCCAGCACTGGAGCGCTCACCACCTCCTGAGGTGATGGGTTCCCTTGTCTTACTGCTCTAACCGTTTGGAAGTTTTTCCTGATATTCAGCCGAAATCTGGCTTCCTGTCGCTTGAGCCCATTATGACGTGTCCTGCACTCTGGGATGATCGAGAACAGATCCTGCCCCTCCTCTGTAGGATTACCTTTGAAGTATTTGAAAAGTGCTCTCCTATCTCCCCTCAGTCTTCTTTTCTCAAGGCTAAACATGCTCAGTTCTTTCAGTCTTTCCTCCTAGGGCTTGGTTTCAAGCCCCCTGATCATCATCCCTGCTGCCTGCCTCTGAACTTGTTCCAATTTGTCAGCATCCTTCTTGAACCGCGGTGTCCAGAACTGGACACAATACTCAAGATGAGGCCTAACCAGTGCTTAAATAGAGGGGAACGAGTACCTTGCAGGATTTGGAGACTATACTTCTGTTAATGCAGCCTAAAATAGCATTTGCTTCTGTCTACCCATTTGGCTTTCAAGAGATTTCCTGGAAGGGATAATATAATAGGGATTATCTTTCCTAAGTTAAAGGGCTCAGGTTTTAAGATCGCCTGTTAAGATGCTATAAACTTGGAAGAAGTAATGAAGATGACTACGATGACAATTAATTACAAAATGAAGGATGATGTAGTTAACTAGGCGGAGGATCTGAACCTGGGTTTCCCCAGGCAGTCTGTGGCTAGAAACAGATGTTATAGGTAGGCTGTATTTGGTACTGAAAGCATAATGTTGGAGGCATTTCATATTTCAAAGGAATCCCATGCTTAAGCTAATAAAAAAGAACTTCAAAGCAAGCTAATTTGCATGCCGAGGAGGAGGTCTACGAAGCCCCTACTGTGACACTCAGGCACTTTCATTAGTTAAGGATTTTCCTCTTCTAATCGTGGACGATCAGTGCCTGGTTTTGCCCTGTCTAATTACTCCTCACCACTCTGCCTCTCAAGAATGCTGTAGAGGCAGAAGAGGGATGATCAAAATGATGGTGGGAGAGGGACAGTGTTTTTGATGTATCTTTCAAGGCGGATGCACATTGTTACTTGTTGTTGTTGTTGTTTTGCACGCAACTTCATAATCCAGTTGAAGCGTGGAGGTGAGAACTGCATGGGGGAAAGTGCCCTAAACCCATTAACTTCAGGTCGTTGGCAGCAACCTGATAACCTTTAATGCTGGAGGCGAGACCTGTTCTGCACTCACATCCTGTGATCTGAATGTGAAATGAACGGGTAACAAAAGCGGATCCTTATTTTGTTTGCTTGCTTTCTGTACGGACTTTGCTTTAAGAGGATGTGTCAAAACATGAAAATATATACAGATCAAAGGAAAACGGGGCCCTGTTTTGATCCACGCTCCCCGGCATTCTCTGTTTCTGTAACCAGCTCGTTCTGCCAACTGCTGAGTCCCATTTCTAGACCCTTTGATTGCATACCTGCTGCAAGGCACTGCCAAGGCACCCACCTCCCTCACCCGTTCCCCACCAGCCTCTTGGAAAAGATTTCAGCAGTGTCGAAAGGATGCCAGGTGTTATTAGAGATGCGCGGCATCAAATCCAAGAAGCAAACACCTGGTACTTTTTAATTATGGGAGATCAAACTAAATGAAACGGATGGCAGCAAAGGATACATTTTAGATTGCAGGCGGTCTCTCTTAAATACTATTTCCTATCCTTCGGTAGACATTGGGAAAAGAAATAGTTCTTAGCAGACGTCACAGTATGGCGAGTGGTTGCTAGGAGCGTAGAGGTGTGAAAACAGCCCCAGATAAATGCCACAAAGTTATCGGCTCTCAGACGTGTTTACTACCTTGTGGGTTAAGATTTATCAGAAAGTGGCGTTGGTGGGGAAACGATCTTCATTTCCTCTGAGACCAACCATCATTTGTCTTGTGGTGTCAGTCGGGAAGCAAAACTGAGGTCATTCCAGGGGGACTTGTTTGGTATACAGAAACACAGCGGTGAAGGTCCACTGTGTTCTATCTTTGGTAGTGGAAAAAGGAATTGATTATAAAAAACGGGTTACTTCCAAGCTCTGATGTCCAGTCATGTGCTCAAACAAAGCCAATATTTTAGAACGGTTTGTGGAGGAGTTTCACACACTGAGCTTATTGGGAAAGAGGGGTGGTGGAAGGAAAAATTAGGACACAGAATTAGGGTGGGGGAATAAGAGGGACTTGAGAACAACTTGTCCTGGACGGGAAAGGGAGAGGTGCCCTGATGACAAGTTCTCCTCCCCACGTTAAAGGGGTCGGATTTGGAAGGGGGGAAGAAACAATAGCAGCGTTTTCCCTTCCTCCTCTCCAGAAATCTTGCCACCTCCACCCACTACAGAGCCATGAAGAATTCAGGTTCAGGGCTGGCGGTCCCCTGCCAGCTCTGAACAGGAGTTCTTTTCATCCTATAGGCAGAATCCCTCTTTTTTTCCTTGTCGTGGGTAAATACAGGACTGTTTCGATGCCTGTGTCAAAGTCATACTGGGTCAACTGAAAGAGGTTCTCCTTGACTTCATGCATCAGGAAAGGAATTGGAGGTTTCAAGTTTCCCCGTTAATACTGACAGTGGAAAGAACCAGACTGTGCATACGGAAGGAGCTCTAAGGTGGGCTCGGCATCGCTCCCCTTGAAACAAACACCTTGGTCCCACAGACCAGACCCACAGAAGCACCCTTGTGAACCTCTGTGGTTCCACAGTGGCCAGTGTTTGTTCAGAAGGACATTGCCAGTCCAACCTGTAATCCAGCTAAGCCGTTCATCTGAATTTGCGAGCCTGCGATATAGCAGCTGCCATTAATAAATGATTTATGCCAGTGTGATGTGAACTGTAAATAACTGGAGCTCCATGGAACAGAACTTTGCTCTGAAACGCACACACTGCTGGTGCCTCTTGAGGGTGGTTCATGCCTCGTCTCTTTGTGACTCTGAAGGCAGACCGGTTTGGAAGAACCAGTGTTGGAAGGCCTGCAAAAGCAACATCTAAACCGCCGTGTCTAAAAAGAGAAGCAAGCCAGAGAAAGCGGGGCTGATCTTTTGGATCCAGAGTTCTACACTGAATTTATATCCCTGGGATGTCAAACAGCTGTTCCCTGTTCCTGCTTGCTGGGGTGGCGTGAGCCCGATTCACATTCAGCGGCATGATGAGGGATCACCTGTCACGAGGAGCTTGGCTTCACACTGATGTGCCCCACCGTGCAACTATGGCCATGAATGAGACGACCCAGGCTGTCACTACCCTGAGCACGGTCCGTCAGCCTCTTCTGCTTCGGAGTTCCAGGAAGAAGCAGGTCTGTTCAGGGCAACATGAAGCCTTCCAGGAGTTGGACCTCAAGTCCCATCAGCCCTAAGCACCATAGCTATGGGCGAAGATTGCTGGGAGTCACAGTCCGATAACACCTAGAGGGTCACACGTTGTCCACCCTAATCTAAGCCATGGTGATCTACCCTTCTACGCTTTTTCACAAACTGTGCAAACTGTGCCGCCAATTCTCTCCTGTTCAAGTAAAGACCTTCCCAAGACACAAAGGACAAGATGGCCACCCTCTCCCCTACACAGAAGCGGATTAGGCTCTCACTTGAATATACACATTGCTGGATCTTGTAACAGAAGGAAGAGCCAGGCAGCTGCCGTTGCTGCCCCCAGCAACGGATACCTGGGGCACTTGCCCCGTTCTGCCTAATGGCAGGGCTGGTCTTAACAGCATAAGCTCTTGCTGTCCTGCTATGAGACAAAGGAGAAAGAGTTTATAGCAAATGGAGAATGTCTGCCTGTCCGGCAGTGTCCTTCCTTTCAGAGTCTTAATTCCATTTGAAATTCCCCGTCACCCCATGATCCGTTCTACTTGGTGGGGATGTTATGGGGGGAGTATTATTGATTCTTCTCTGCTTGGTTTTCAGTCAATCTGAAAGCCAGCATGATTCAATTTCTTCCTAATAGCCCATTAGTAAACAAAGAGAACCGTCCTTCCATCTCAGTTCCTCTATAATTTAAAAAAGAAAAGAAAAGGAAGATCAGGGAGATTAATTTAATTTTATATTTGAATGAAAGCCAGCGCCAAGTTTTATTTACATTGTGTAATGGTTTCATTTAGAAACAATGCCCTCTCCCCCTGCCAGAATACTGCAAAGTGTTCTTAAATGAAGGAGTTACCCTAATCTTTCAGAAAATAACCAATATAGAGAAACATACCCTCCCCCCCCCCCCTCATCCGGGGTTCCTTATCTTAAAAGTCTGGACTATAAACATTGAGCCACAACATTCTCGCACTTGATTCTGCTCTCAACCAATTTTCTTCAGCAGAAGAGGAGAATTCTTGCCAGGCAGTGCGTTTCCCAGACTGAATATGATCGGAGGACCTTCTCATTAGAGTGTGGGGTGAAATAGGGGCTCTTCTTAAAACTCTTAAGCATCTGGGCAAAACCCTTTAACCGGGGGCCTCTTCTTATCAGCCAAGTGGGAAGGAATGACAAAAGGGAGAGCCGTTGGGCACAGAAGGTTGAAGGTAATACAGGAATGTGCTACAAATAACAGTTCGCTCATAATTCATTCCTTGTTTGGCGTACCAAAGACACAGCTAAGGTAATGTAGGATGATAACATGATGAGAGGTACTGTCACTCATTACTGTGCCGTGCTAATTAAATTGATTTCACTTACACAGTTACAAGGGGGGTGGGTCTTCAACCTTTAGGTGTGTCTTGTACCACAGGTCAGTGGCATGTAACAGTCTACATTTAAAAGAAAAAGTAACTTGCATACAATTGCAGTCCCTTCTCAGTGCCAAGAAAGCAAGAGTTTTTTTAAAGGTGTCAGTACAACAGTAAATGACTACTTCAGTGGTAGGCTTGGAACTGGGGCTGTGGCTGGTTGTTTTTTTTTTTTAAGAACAGTACTGCAATTCCATGTTGCTCCCAGGAGACGGAAGGCTCATGGATTCCTTAGCATTGTTCCCACTGGAGAAGTAAGACCTTCAGGTTCAAAGACCTTAGGAGTTTAAGGTGGAGTTTTCTTGCGTTTGATCACAGTCTCATTTGCTCTGTTCTCCTGGGCCCCTTCCCTTCCTCCACACTCTTCCTTTGCCAGGTTATTAGAAGCTAATCCTCCAGCAGGGATCCACTTTACTCTCAGCTCCTCTGTGTGTGTGTGTGTGTGTCTATGTGTGTGCGTGCGTGCGCGCCTGCTACAACTGCATAAATCATCTAAACACAAGCTAAAGCTGAAGAGCCTCATTTATTTTATTCAAAGACAAAGGAGCACCCATGAACCACTCTGCTTACGGAGGAATATGGCACATAAACGGTGTGCTCTTCATTCATCTAGATGTTCAGCCGGCTCCATCCCTGAAGGCACATTTCATCATTTACCCATTAAAGAATTCATTAAAATAAAACGAACCACTTCTTTACAAGGTGCAAATTCAACCCCGCAGAATGCAACCCTACATGAATCAATATGTGGAAAGATCTGAAAGGGAATTTACTCAACAGCAGCTCCACTTACTTCAGCAAGGCTATTCACCTGGGGAAAAGAATGGTTTTCCTTTCCCCTTCTGCCATGGATATTTTTAGCCATGTAAAGTAGGATAATCAAAGTTACTGACTGCAAACATTCCTATTAAGGGTAATGCATTAAGTCCTCTCTCCTTGAGAGGCATTGCGTTTGAACAAATTATGACAATTTTCTAGAGGAGACTGTGAGTGTTAGCTTAATGTTGCAATTACTGCTCGCCAGAAGACGTGCGCCTGTAATCTGTGGGGATACGAAATGGTACGATGAACACCCCACGGGATCCAACCGTGCAGTTATGCAAACCGTTTAAAAGTTTCAACACCCTTCTCTCACTGTGGCATTCTTTCACACTCTCTTCTGGTGCTCTCAGCAAAAAAGATACCTGCTGGGTTGGAGAACATCACGGTCACTTGGTTGCAAAGGTATTTAAGATGGGATGATGGGTCTGAGCAATCTAGTCATCACAATCGAGTCCTGACCGTGGCAAACAGTTGCTCTTGGCTCTGAAGAGTGGCTCTCGATTCTGCAGCACCCGCCACGAACTACCACATTTTCAGAAGGCCAAAGACCTCTGCTTAAAGGCCTAAAGCTTCTCCTGGAAAGAGGCATATATGGGTAGCCCCACACTTTAGAGGAGAGGATCCACTGCCCCAGTGAATCAAGCCGCATCTCTGCCAATGAGCTTCTGAAGCTTGTTTGTTTATATATATTTATTAAATTCACACACCTCCCAATAAAACCAGCAAATGATTGATAAAATCACAGGCAAAACAAATTAGCTGCTGATTCCATACAAAGAATTCAAATATTAGAATGCCAAAAGTAAAACGATGAAAGCAGAAGATAAACGATTAGGAAAATAAAATTAAGGACTGAATTGCCTGTTAGAATTAAAAAGGTCCCGATTAGAAACTTGCTAATAAGGATCCTCACCATTCCATACTCCTGAGAGGGGAGGTCCTGAACTGTGCCCATGAAGCAGCTGGGAGAGCCTCCCTAGCAAGCCCAAAGTGGCTTTTCCATCTGCCTAGGGGGTTTCAGCCAGTGGGATGGTGTCTGTGCAAATTTCCTTAGTCCCTGAACTCTGCGGGGATTAAACTGGGTGTACTTTCAGTCACTGCCAATGCATGCCAAGAACATGCACCGGTTATGCGGCCCACTGGCTCTGCATCCACCAGAGCTGGAAAAGTCCAGAGTGCAACACAGGTTAAGGTAACTTTTATCCTCACAGACAACTTAAAATGTGCTAAACCTCAATTAGGGCAAAATGGATCTGTCCCACAAGAGAGGAATCTGCAGAAAGGCTGTTGCGTATGGTTTAGATCTTTCTCCAGAGAAAAAGGGTGGGATGGAACTGGAATGGATGCTGTCGCAGCTCAGCTCCACAGAGTTGTTGTAGGTACACGTGGTTCCATCCACCACCAGAGAGGTGGAGGAGCCCCTGGTTAGTCCAGCCTTTTGCTCAGCATCCAAAAACCTCTGGGGAGGCATGTCCCCACAACCTAGTTGTGGATTTCAGATCTCTATCCCCCCCGTTTCAGCCTACTTGTCAAGTGGCACAAGCACTAGAAAGCCCGCGTGTTACGTCTCTCTCTGAAACACATGGAACAAAAGATGTTACGGAAATGTTCTACACATTGACAAACAAACCAAATGTTACTTTTTAATTTCGCTGATGAAAGAAACCCAGCCTGACTTGAAATGAGCACCTCCTCCTTTCCCAGAGGCATAAAAATCACTATAGAGCTCGGATAAACCTTGGCCAAAGGCTTCTCTAAGCAACACACAACTCTCAAGTCTCCACACCCTAAGTGCTGAGTTACCTACACATTGGAATCCCAACAGAATTCTGTTCTATTAAGGTGCGTAGTCATTCCCGTTGTTCTTAATAAATAACAGTTGCCAGTTGTACTTAAGCGAAAGAAATTGAATTATTTATAGTACAGAAGAATAATGGAGGGCAGGTAAATGCTTTCAAAGATTACCCCATCTCTCTCTTTGGGGACAGTCTCTCCCTAAGCCACCTTGACCCATCTTCTCTTGCGCTGGGGACGTTAAGCAAAGCAGTTCCAGCTCTTACTCTGAAGGATTTCTGAAAAAGATGCAGCCGAGAAGATAGCGAATAGTGGGCTACTGCTGTTTTTCCTTCCCCTTGATTAACTGCATGCACAGCTTGTAAAGAACCAAAATACACATGGCAATCATAAGCAGAACTTATAAAGAAGAAACCTAGATAATTGCCTTAAATACATTCCTGTCACGTAAGACAACTTTGTGTTCTCCTCTGCTAGTCAGCCTGCCTTTCTTTTCTAAAGATCCCCAGACAATCTGGAATACCCCCCCATATGTACAAACACGGAACAAAACGAGGAGGTAGAAAAGGAATAACCAGGATTCTCCAGTTCAGTGCTGCAAGTCATTTAGGCAGAAGCGCCGGCCTACCATTAGACTGTTTCAGGCAGCAGATGCTGGGGGACAGCCGTGGCCACCCTTCCGTGGCTCCTCTTGAGCCTCCTGGTCCTTCCTCTCTTTTGAAATAGAGAGACATATCAGAGAAATTGCATTAAATACCTGACAGGAGTCTCATCTTTGGTATGAAATGGTATGTGGTTGCCTAGTAGCAGGACGGAGACCCAGAACCCTTGCAGAGGCCACCTGGGGGTGTGGGTGTGCAAAGCAATCGAAGGGCAGACCTTGAGGGCCACTTATGTCCCCCACTAAATACAGAGTAATTTTCATGTGGGAAACAGCACCCACCATCACATTGGAAAACAGGGCATCTACAAAGCGTAATTCGTTGCAAACTAGTAACACAAGCATTAAAACACTAACTCCGAAGACTCTGTGGCAATAGAAAAAAATACATCTATTGGTTTTCATACATGGGACATTTCCATCCTCCCTCCTATATTGAGGGCCTTATGCCCGGAAGCTTTCAGTTTGTGATCTCTATGAGAAGATCTGCCAGCTTGGTTTTGGTCCAGGACAGCCAGGAGACCTTGCTGGGAGTCTCTCCCCCCGCTCCCCCTTATATCCTACCTCTGACAGTGCCTTGTGTGTCTCCCTGGAGTTTTCTGCCAGCACATCAGGGCAAGGTGTTTATAAAGATTCCCTCCATGCAGAGAAGGAAGCAAGACTCTCTGACCAAAGGTGGCCAGGTGTGACCCTCAGGAATCCCTGATCCGCTCTCATCTCTGATCTGCAGTCAGAATTTAGAGGCCGAGGGAAGTTTTGCAGCAAACCAAGCTGTGGTCTGCGGTCTGAAAGGATCTTCATAGCTAGCCTTTGGTTTGCTAGCTAGCAAAAACAAACAAAAACCCAGCAACTCCCCAACTACATACTGTTTCAAGTTAAGCACTTGACATATTAGTGTTGCAGGGGCTGTGCCAGTGTAAATATTTTGTTTAGGATTCTTAAGCAAGCAAGACAAAAACAAACGGGCAAAGTTTACACAGAATCTGTGCCAGAAGAGACACTGCGATTTTGCCGAATTCCCCATTTTCACGGCATCACTTGGTCCTTTGTATGCAAATAACCCTTTTCAAAGGTCCAGTGAACCCCATGGTAGACTTTCAGTGTTTGGGGTACGTGGGATTCTAGTCCAAAAGCGTTAATGAAATTCCAGATGAAACCTTGTATTTGACGGCTGTGACGTAAACAAGAATGTTTCCTTATTGCATTCTGATGGGATCCAGACGGTGGACTCTGCTGTTAAAGAAGACGTCAGCCACTAAATGACGAAGCACAAAAACCTATGATGAAATCTGAGCCTTTGTTTCTTGGCGTGCTGACGGCCTCCCAGACCCCCAGAACTGTTTAGCTTGCCTGCAGCCCTGCCTCTATATATAGATCTTTTGCGCACGGAGGCGATACGGATTGATTCTGAATGAGGAGAGGATTTCAAACCAGTCTGGCTGAGGAAGGTTACACAACGCATACGGCTTTCACACTTAAAGCTGCAGGAGAGATCAACCAGCCATTCAGAAAGGTATTATACAGATATGGCACTGCTTTTTAAAAACTAGGCCAAACGCACACCAGGCCTGCCCTGACCTAAGACGTTTCGATGCGTGATGTGGAAAGTTCAAAAGTGTGCCTTTTTCTGTTAATTAATATCAAACACAAAACTACATAGGAAGATTTCTTCATTGCACCCTGGTGGTGGCTTCGATACCTGTTTTTAAGGGCTAAAACCAGCATGACATATGATATGATGGTTAGTATCCCTTAATTTATTAATATTAGCTGCATTTACACGCCATGCTTCCCTCACTGACCTTGGGGCCCTGTTCATTCTCTCCCTCCCGCTTTGTCCTCAGAACATATCTATAAGTTCATATAGTGAATTTAATGGCGCAGCAAAGACTTGAATCTGGATCCCAGAAATGCCGTGGCAGCACGTACATCACCACACCAAAGTGGTTTCTTCCACACTTGGGGCTTATGTTTTTAAATAAACAAAACTAGCCATACCTTAAAGAAATGGGAGTGCCTGACCACCTTATCTATCTCCTGATAAATCTATATGTGGGACAGGAAGCTACAGTTAGAACTGGATATGGAACAGCTGATTGGTTCAAAATTGGGAAAGGAGTACGACAAGGCTGTATATTGTCTCCCTGCTTATTTAACTTATATGCAGAATACATCATGCGAAAGGCAGGACTGGAGGAATCCCAAACCGGAATTAAGATTGCCGGAAGAAATATCAACAACCTCAGATATGCAGATGATACCACTCTGATGGCAGAAAGTGAGGAGGAATTAAAGAACCCCTTAATATGAGGGTGAAAGAGGAGAGCGCCAAAAATGGTCTGAAGCTCAACATCAAAAAAACGCTAGACAGTATCTTAAAAAGCAGAGACATCACCTTGCCGACAAAGGTCCGCATCGTCAAAGCTATGGTTTTTCCAGTAGCGATGTATGGAAGTGAGAGCTGGACCATAAAGGCTGACCGCCGAAGAATTGATGCTTTTGAATTGTGGTGCTGGAGGAGACTCTTGAGAGTCCCTTGGACTGCAAGGAGAACAAACCTATCCATCCTGAAGGAAATCAACCCTGAGTGCTCACTGGAAGGACAGATCCTGAAGCTGAGACTCCAATACTTTGGCCATCTCATGAGAAGAGAAGACTCCCTGGAAAAGACCCTGATGTTGGGAAAGTGTGAGGGCAAGAGGAGAAGGGGACGACAGAGGATGAGATGGTTGGACAGTGTCATCGAAGTGACCAACATGAATTTGACCCAACTCCGGGAGGCAGTGGAAGACGGGAGGGCCTGGCGTGCTCTGGTCCATGGGGTCATGAAGAGTCGGACACGACTTAACGACTAAACAACAACAAAAGCCATCCTGGTCCTATATATGACCATATATATGACAAAAAACCATTCAGACAGTATACTTTTGACAGATTCCCACCCATCCCCTCCTTGCATGGTTCGAGATACCCACAGTTTATTTGCCATGACACCTGCACTGGGCAGTCCAGGGCTATTCCCTCAAAACCTTATTTTTTAAAACTTCTGGTCTAAAGTATGATTAGCATAATAATCAGATGTTATGACAAACGATGGGCCTCTCAAAAGGAAGGGATTGGGAAGGATTTCAGAACAGTGCTCCTAAGCCCTGGCTGCGTTAAGCCTGTTTATCCGGACATGTATTTCTGTGCCCAACTGTGGCGTGCTCTGGACCATGTTGGTGCCCGTCTCGTTCGCAATCTGCCCTGCCTTTTCTCTTCTTCTGCAGCTCTCCACCAGAGCAAGTCCTAATCCTGTGCCACAAATCCTCCCAGCTCTGCAGTTCTAAGATTATGATTATTATAAATCCCTGCTCTGAGTCTGTGCCACATTAGGCAGCTTGCAAAATGTTGCTTGTAATGCCTGACCTGTTCTGTACCTGTTCTGACCGTTGTTAGATTTTCATGGAGGATAAGCCAACCCCATGGAACTGGGAGGTTAGGTCACAAACAGGTTCTAAGCAGAAGGCACCCTTGAGATGGGCAGAATCTGTCTGGAGCTGCTAAGACAGCCACGGAAGCCACAGTCATCCACAGTAATGATCCAGCTCCACGTTCCCTCAAATGGCATGGAAGCCACCACCAGAAAGACTCCCCCCCCCTTTCTAATTCAAGTTATGCTTAGTTGCACCAGGGCAGGTTGTGCCCACCAGGCAGCAAGTCTGAGATGTCATAAAAAGGCATCATGGGGTTGAGTTGTTTCATTTGTGGAGTTGTTTCATATGCACTACAGTTCCCAGAATCCTGCAGCTGGCACAGCTACTGGTCATGCTGGCTGGAAGATATGGGAAAGTTGTAATCCCCAGAAGGTACTTTTCCAGGCTCTGGTACTGCCAATGGCCAAGATCCTTGTGGATTTTCTGCCAGAATAACTTGGCCGGGTTCAGGTGCCGTATGTAGGGATTTAGGAACCAGATAGCTTGATTCGTAGGGGAGAGGAGGGCAAGTTATTGGGTGCTTCAAATATCTGGTGTTTCACAAAACATCTAGGGCTGATCTTGGGTAACATGTACAAACACACCGAGTTTAACGTGTTTTTGTAAAGGAAGGCAGCCCTGATCGTGGTTGGTCTCCCTAACATTTGAAGGGCATCTCATGACTTTGGCTTGCACGGGAACGCCTGCCATCTCTGTGAAACTTCATCATCCACTCGACTGTCCAGGAAGGAAGAAGCAAACTGAGACAAAAAGAGATCAATGGTCAGCAGAGAGTAAGAATGGCTGCCATATCAAGAACATTAGAAGACCAACCCAGTCCAGTAGCGCCCTGTTTATCATAGTGGCCATCCACTGGGAAGTCTATAAGCACAATGGCTCGCTCCCATTCATTCATTCATTCATTCATTTAGAAGTATTATATTGCTGCGTGTCATGTGCAGAGCATCCAGGCATGTCCCACCTGGTGGCTGAAATCTCACGGCTAATCTGAATTACAGCTTGATCCCAGTACTGATCTACTTGCTCAGTAATTGACTCAACTGATTCAATACTTTTGCTGGGACTAGTGATTGGATTTAGGTTTCTATGGCCAATATACCCAAGTGATGTACGAGAGAACATATAAAATTTCCAATATGAAGATAAAACTTCCAAAATAGTTGCAACTGTTAGAGGGGCTGCTCAGAGCTGAATATGTGATGACCATGTATTATCCTTCAACCGGGCCCAAATGCCTCCTGTTTTAAATATGGTGACGTCTTCAGTTGCCGACAGCTACCTAAATGTGGCCAGTTTAAGCCCATTCTACCCTCAAGCTGATCAGATAAAATGCCATTCTTATTTGCTTTTAATTTCACACCCAAAGTCAATAAAAAGCTTCATAACAGCAAGCAGTAGGGAAGAGCAGCACCCTGCTGACGAGAGGCTTTGCTGGCAATAAGACGTGAAATAGCAACATTAATTGGAAAAATACAGTATTTTCTAGTTTCATCTGAGAGACAGGACTTAAAACCAGGACGCTTAAAAAAATACCCCATTTAATTTGAGAGACAAACAGAAAGCTGAATTACCTGAATAAAAGTGTGGTTATTTAAAATAGTCTCTCTGAATGGCACAGCCATCCATGGTTGCATACAGGAATTAATACTGACACAAAGATGAGGTTAAAGTAATAATAGTTGGGGAGCAAGTGTGAGGATTGGATGCAATGAGTATATCAGCTGCTTAGTCAGAATGTGGAAAATGAGGAATCCCAGCCATGGGAGAAAAAGGCTGTCAGGCAGAATAAGGCTCTTAATGGCTATCTGCTGGCAGCCAGTGTCAGAGGCAGGGTACTGGGGAGCATAACTGAAAGGGGGCTGTTGCCCCCCCCCACACCCTACTTGTGGGCTCCTACTTGGCCAAGACAGGACCTGAATGCTTGACGAGACAGACCTCCAGATTGATCCAGCACATCTCTCCTTACTGTCACTGTTTCAAAATGGTTGCACTGATGCACATTGGTATAGAACGTAGGCGCACCTTGCTTCCATTATATGGCATTTCCCATGAAGCTGTGATGGATATAGCTCCACTTGAAGGAGAATACAGTGAAATAAGACTAACCCGCCTCCTTCTGACACTCCCGGGTTTTTTGCTTGGAGCACTGCGCCACGAAAAATAGATGCTTAGGTTTCACATTTTTGTTCCGTGCATAATCACACATTCTTCTGTAACCTCTACTCGTACGGCACGGTAACTCAGGATTCTCTGTCCTCTCTGTCTGACACCGTCGGTAAAATGTCTGTTGGTGTTACGAACTGAGAATAGCTTGGAGCCCCAGGTGGGATCGAAAAGGGGTTATTCCAATCCTGCCGGCACCAGGCCAAGACAGCCAGCTCGACAAAAGAAACGGATTGTATGAGACAGCAGAAAGCGGAACGGATGGGAAACTCTGGGAGGCAACACTCAGGAAGCACCAAAACAGTCAGACGACGGGAAGATGTTCGCCTGAAAATCAATGCAGATGCGGCCCTGCGGCGGCTGGAGGAGCCAGAATGGCCCAGGAGTAAACATCGCGCATGATTATGGATTCGGCTCTCATTCAGCCCAGACGGTTTGTTCCTTCCCCACCATCCTTGTCTGCAGATGTCAAACGCTGTTACGCCTGAATGGCTTAACTGGGACCACTACATTATCTGTAATGATGGTGACGCCGATTCAATCGCTGTTTCTCTATTTGAAAACAAGCCGTTCCTCCCCCCCCCGCCAAAAAAAGCAATCTGAGTTAAATTAATAAACTGCAGCAAGGTCAAACCAGAGGAAATGTAGTGGCGGCGGTGGCAGGAGCCGCCGCAAACTCGTTGGAGGTTAGGGGAAATTAAAACAAGTCGCTAACGTTCGAAGGAGCTCGCTCTAAAGCAAATAATGGACCACCACAAAATGCCACCATTTGAAGCCCAGCCGTGTTGTGTTTTCCGATGCTCAATCTGTTCCTTCTTTATTGAGTTCTGGATTACATAATCAGGCCATGCCAGATTTCTCTCAAAATGACTCATTTTCAGTGTTCGGTTTTATTAGCACCAGGGACAGTTAAAAAAACCTGCTCTGTTTCACTGTAATGCCCCCCCCCCGCCCCAATTTCATGGGGAAGGTCTCTTGTTTGTTACAAGGGGTTGGGGCAAGGGAGTCCGGCTGAAAGAGTTGGCATTTGTACCCATGCCAGCACACCGGAAGCTGGAGAAACGAATGCCAGTTGGATCAACAGTTTCCCTCCCACACCACTCTCCTCCTCTACTAAAATTTATGGCACGTTGGATTTTTATTTTATTTTATTTTGTTTATTTATTTATTTATTTGCCCCAAAACCAACTTGACAGAGAAGTCTGGATATTCATTTTGTGATATTTAGCGCTGTGTTATCAAGGGAGTCTGCAGAGCTTCCCCTTTTCCCCATCAGCATTTGCAGCAAAATGAGTCACAGGCTGTGCCTTACGTCACGAAAAGACGTCAGCTTAATTTAGAAGACTCTGAGGAGCACATTATATATTTTGTCCAGACCTCTGTTCCAGGAGGGTTAAACCTCTGAAGGCTTTCAACTGCTGCACTATTCATTTTTTTCACCCATCCTTCCCCCGCCAAGAGAAAGCTGCAGAAATTCCATTTATCTTAAAGGGGCTGAATCCTATCTGATGAGCACTATGATGAGCCGATGGGCTTAAAGGTACACCAGATGACCCAATGGCAGAGAGCTCCCGACAAGTGTAGACAGAGCTGCTGCTGGCTGGATAGCTCAGTGGTGTAGGTCTGGCTGCACAGGCGAAAGTTGGGAGCTTAATTCCACTCCTGGGAGAAAAGCCAACCTGTGTGGCCTTGGGCAGACTGCACACTCCCAGGGTGCGCGTACGTACACACACACACACACACACACACAAAGAAGGGAATCATAAACCGCTTCTGAGTGTTCTCTACCTGGAAAATCCTGTGTAAAGGATCACTGTTAAGTTAGAATTGACTAGATGGCACACGATGTTGATGATGCTGATGAGAAATCAAAACAGGAATCCAATAATGTCAGCTTTGTCTAGGAGCTGCTCCTCTCTGGCCTGCCATTTTCAGGGAGAAAGAAGTTACAGGACTCTGTGTCCCTTGCGTAGAAGATTTATATACGGCAGTATTTGATAAGAGAGTGGCACGTACACTTAAAACTAAGAGTCAAATGGGATTTGGAGAGAACGGAACAAGAAAGAGTTGGGGAGGAATATGAATGGAAAGGCGATGTAAATAAGAGCATTAAATCCTGGCAGCACTTTGGGTATTTCATTAGCTCAACTTTATTAGTTCTGCATAGTTTAACAGGCATTTTATTTGCCACAGTAAAACAAATGGCATTGCTTTTTATTAAAATGAAAAGAAAAATATCTTGCTTCTGGGAATAGAGGACGAAACATATTTCCTGTTTAATTATTATAATCTTCTTTGACAAATAAATAAATAAATCGAGAGAGAGAGAGACTTGTTAGGGAAGCAAACGATTACAATCCTGAAGAGATGGCAAAAGCCCATTAACATCTTTCCTGTTAGCACAGGGGGGATGGCCAACTCTGGACTGCATCTCCCATCATTCCTCACCAGCCGATAGGCTGGATAGGGCAGATGGGAGATGTAGTCCAACAACATTTTCACGGCCATGTGTTTCTCACTTCTATATTCGCAAATACTCCATTAATAAGGGCCCTGTGCATTTTTAGTTGAAAGAGAAAGCCCTCAGGATTGAGGCAGGTATACAAATAATTTTTTCTTTCAGCCAAATTATAGCCACGCCCCCAAGATCTGTTTTCCAAATGGATGACGAAGGACATTTTTCTTCCTTTTTTTCTTTTGCTCAACTGAGGTAAAGCCAGCCCAGTACAATCTGTGGTGACATCAAACACTAATGTATTTCATAAATCTGCATGAAATGAAAGCAATTTATTTAAACGCTGTGCTGGATCTTACTTGATTTACTGCATCATGGCAATAGCCAGCTAACAATGAGTATTTAATGGCTTTTGATTAGGTGCTGGTCTGGTCTTCTAATTAATTTTTGGCTTGGAAAACAGTGGAAGATTATTTCCTTTCCCTCAAGGAAGGTCCTAGACACCTGCTTTGACAGGGAGAAGGGGGTAAAAGTCATATGCAGTGTACCCTCGACCTTGTTTATTTAGAGGTAAGCCCCAACCCTATTCAATGAGGTTTATTGCTGGGTAAATGAGCATAGCAATGCAATTAATACCCGATTTGAACATAAACTGGACAGTAGGATGCAGTGGTTAGAGTGCCAGACTACAACTTTGAACGGTCTGGGAAATTCCCTGAGTGACTGTGGGCCTGACACACTCAGTGTTGTTGTTGCGAGGATAAAGCCAGGAAGAAGAGAGCTATGTGAACCTTAAACTCAACCGAGAAAAAGAGAGAATTGTGTAACTACAGAATCGGCGATTTAAAACATCCTCACATGTACACTGAGACACAGCCACACCATGCGGCCTCCAACTCAAAACTTTCTACACCACAGTGGATTAGATGGACACCAAAAAGCTTGGCTTTATCTCACTAGACAGCCTCAAAGTTAGATTACAAGAGCCAGTAAATAAGCACATCATCAGACCGCAATGGTAACACGAGCAATGAAGAACACTTAATATGAACGTTCCTCAGTTCAGTTTTCAACAGATTCCATCTCAAGGCTCCGTCGTGGTCTGTAGGGCTCAGGTGGGATTTAGCTTCTTTTATACATATCACTTGAGGTTTTTCTGGTACCTACTTTTTAGCACCACGACTTATACGTGCACAGCAGGGAATGGCCACAGTTATGGGCCGTCCCTGTCCAGGAGGCTAGTCATGGTGTCAAGAAGGGCTTTCAATGCAATGTGGATTCTAACATTCCAGGACAGCACGTCTTCAAGATTATGGCGAGGGGAGAAAGGCTTATATTGCTACTTCTGTGCCTTCTGTGAGCCTGGGAATTCTCAGCCTTCTCCGGTACCGCAGAGATAAATGTTGAAGTACAGGTACTCTCTCTGACTGTTCCCAGAGCCAAGGGGAATCGGAAAAAATGCAGGCAGCTCAACAAACTAGTCCTAGGAGCTCCCATTTCTAGTATGCACACAGCCCTTTTGTAAGTTTTGTAAGTTACCACTGCCAAAATAATTCTGGTAACAAATGACACCACCTGAGCCCAGGTGGCAAGTGGAGCAGTGTTTTGGCTAATGATTTCAACCTAGAACTGGATCAGAAAATGTTTTGGAGAAAGATGCTGTTTACTGCTACTGCCAGATATGCCAAACCTCAGCATCAAGTGAATATTTGTTAAAATACCTGGACGGCCCTGCCTGGTGGCATGGATGCCATTGTACATAGTAAGCTACCAACCCTGAGCAGATTTGAAAGGGGTTTCTGTGCACAGCGACCTTGTGAGTTACCCCCATTTGCTGCAAAGGGACCAAAGCAAAACAAACGCCTTGCTGGAAAGGTGTGATCATTAACTTTTCCCTTTCATTCCTAATTACTCTTTGCTGCGAAGAGAGCACAAGTAAACAGACTTTTACTCAATCCTGAGACCATTGGGGTGAGAGAGTCCTTTAAAGGTGCCTGCCCACACCAGGGAATTTGGTTCCAGAAGTGTACCCTGAACAAAATGAGGACATTTTTTGTTCTTGAGTTTGAGACCTTTTCAGGGGCGGGGCGGGGGGAGCATTTTTTTAAAAAACAGATTATCTTTCTGAAGGCATCGAAGGAGCACATTTTATCTGCCACTGCAGTACTGAAAAGGAGGGGCATAAATCTATAGCTACACTTCAGTCATTTTCATCCATTTGCGTTCTAATTCGAGTCCTGAATGGATCTGAGAATACATTTCACTCTGTGCTCTTCAGCTAAATTGCTTTCAAGTAATTGCCATTTCCCTCAAACAGCCTTCAAAAGAGATCCTTCTTCAGTTTGCTACCCACAGGTTTCTCTGTCTTCCCATGGCTGCCGCTCACCATGGATAAATGTGGTGCCTGATAGCCCACATCTACGTACTCGGGTAGACTTTTCCCCAAACACTCAGTCACTCATTTGCAAGGTGCTTGCCCATCCTCACAAAAATGATTCACCTCCTTCCTGTAATTTTAATGCGACGGGAGCGCTTTGTCTTCTCCTCCCCCCCCCCCCGCACACGCACCCTGGCCATTCTTTCGGTTCCTGTACTGTCCTTGTCACTACAGCTCCATCTGTGCTGGCTGCTTCGACTGGTGGAAGTGTCCGGATTGTTTGTAACGCAAGAACCGTTGTGCCATGCAGGGTTAGAGCACAGCAGCCGAGTCGTTTCAGCTTTCCAATGTATATACCAAGGAGGAGTGCAAGAACAGCAGGTGCTCTGCTACGCAATGGCACAATGGTGGAAAAGCACATCTGAAATGATTGCATGGTGGTGGTGGGCTGAAAAATTAGAGTTCCATATACTTTCCATTGGTGATGACGTCCTTCTGCATTAGAGGCCAGGAAAGTGCAGTACGCTAGATGTTATGAGACACCAACTCCAACCAGCTCTGGACAGAATAGCCAGTGGTCCAAATGGTCCCCAACCCTGTCTTGTCTTTACCACTGGTCTTGACAAGTTGGATGCGAAACAAAACCTGGAAGTAATTAGTTATAACCCTAACCCTAAAGTTACATCTAGTTACTTTCTTTCAAGGGTATTTTAAGACGAATTTTATTTTATGCCGTTCTCTTATCAATCCTAAATTGCAAAGGATTCCCCCCCCCCCCGATGCTTGTATTTTTATAAACATTTGCAAGTTGCATCATCAGAATTGATCACTACAGGGAACCAAAGAGGGAGCTGCTCTGCATTTCTCTAAGCCTGCTGGTAACAAAGACACAAAACATTAATAAACACTACCTGAAAATACTAAATGAAAAACCCCAGAAATGCGTATTTCTACTATTTCCACAGTGTATTTATCAGAACTGGCCACTACAGGGAGCCAAAGAACATGCAATGTACAGTGTTACATACATCCCCATTTTACGGTATCCGCCGGGGGGGCTGGAATCGATCTCCTGCAGATACCATGGCCCTACTGTACTCATATGATCAAAGCAACAGCAGCCCCACAGTACTCCGTAGCAACCAATCTGTTTATTTGCATCTGAATGTATATACCCCTTCCAGTGTCCTTGTGACACTGGAAACTGGCTAATGAGAAAATATCAAAGCATATGTCCTATAAGGCAGGGGTCCCCAACTCCCGGTCCGCGGCCCGGTACCGGTCCGTGGGCTTCCTTGAACTGGGCCGCGGACACGGATCTCTGCCCCCCCCCCGCACGCACGGTGGGCGTGTCGTGCTCGTGGGTGGGCAGCACGACATGCCCCCCCACAAGCGCAACACGCCCACCCGTGAGCGTGCCCCCCCCACAGTGCCCACACCTCCCAACTGGTCCACGGTCCCAAAAAGGTTGGGGACCGCTGCTATAAGAGATACCATGAGATAATACCAGTCAGCCTTGATAGTTTAAGTGCTGCCAACTTGCAAATCCTACTAGAATCTGAAGAAGATGTTGACCAATAAAATAAACCCAAACAAAATAAAGATACAACACATGCCAGTTTGGCCGTTGATCGCATCAAGAAATCAAGACCCAGACTTGGCTATATAAAGAGCTGGTGCCCCTTTCAACAAAACACTCTTTATCTTGAAGTTCTACTGATATCCCCCCCCCCCAGTTGCTATAACAACATGTTAAAAAAAGTCTTTTACTGCCAAGGACAGCTCCCGCTATTTTTAAGCACAACAGCTGGATTTGTACGCCTGAATTTCACTCCTAAGATGACAAAAGTGGTTTATTTCCCCCCCCCCTTCTCTCAGTATTATAGCATAAATGACAGCGGCTGCCGTGCCTGCTAGACTTAAAGCATAAACCCATCACATAATAGATCCTGCACCACGAGGCAGGATGTGAATTCAACCTGCAAGAGGAATAACTCGCGGCCTTGAACCAGAAACCTATAGATGCAGAATTTCAAATGTACTGATGCAGAATTTCCACATAATGATGGCTCCCAAAGGAAGCTGACAAGAACATTAACACAAACATTGTAATTTCTTTTGAAACTCAGTTAATGGTGACCAAGACAGCGATGAAAGCAATAACAGCACACAATGTTGTCCACTCTACTGTCACGTTGCTGTTTCTGCTACATTTTAGAGATCCCACAATAGCTAAGAAGGAGACGGTACTCCCACCTGGCCCGGAGGAATACAATATGGCGCACAGTTGGAGAAGTGTGGCCCTCCAGATGCTGTGGCACTACAACTCCCATCATGCAATGGCGGTGTTGGCAGGGGGGATGAGAGGTGCCATATCTTCACCTTTCAGTGTGCATGCATGTGTGTTTGTGTTGTGTTTGTCTTGACACCTGGATGGCCCCTCAGCTCTTCCCAGTGGTAGTGGTGATGGATAAGGGTTCTGTGGAACTCAAAAACTGGTCACTACTTGTGTGACTTTCTAGTATTTTGTAATAAAAGTTCCACTCTACTGAGGCTTTAGGATTTCTGCGAATGCAACAACATGACTACCTAGAACTTTTATGATGGCAGCTTCCCCTTGCTGAATATTGTTCTTATTCATAGTTTCTACTGTACCCATGGGGCAAAGACTATGTGTGCATGAGCACACATGGGCACACACATACTACGCTGTATGTCTACAATCACAGAACCTGAGCGCACGATTTGCCAGAATTATTCACAATTCTGGCTTGCCAAGGGTGAGGTTTGTTTACTCTCATATCTGCAAGTAGCCATCTGGCTTGTCTCTCTCCCCCAACAAGCCAGAGAAACGAACCATCAACAAACGGTGAGTTATTCCTCAGGCTTACCAGGGAGAGATGAACCAGGGTCCCAACTTCAGATATCACAAGGAAACCACAGAAAGAAGGCCAGGGGTTTGGTTTGCTCTTCCTTTAGCAGCTTCTAAACGTGCCTCGATACACAGAGAGAGGGAGTGAAAACTCAGCCTTCGGAGGTAACCCTCAAGGTCTGCAGTGTGTAAAGGTTTTAAGGAGAACTGGGAGAGGCATTGCACAGAGGCAACTGGATTTGCCTCTGTCAGGCATAAGGAGAGCCTGGAAGTTTGAGTTGGAAAACAAACCTTAGCTACTTGTAATACTTTTCCAAATAACAAAGGCATAACCCCATTATTGATTGATTGTTACTTAATGAGGAATAACTCCCCACCTTTTGTGTTGCAATAGCAACCCTTTAATTATTTTCTTGCCTAGAGAGATGTGGCTTCCATCAGTGATAAGAGGACCCATATCATGTGCTTCACATACTGATTGGTGCTGTGCCCTGTTGTGGACGCTGAGATGATAAGAAGTTGGATGATAGCTTTCTGGGGGTGGGTCGGAGCAGGGGGCTGGATCTCTTGGAACTATGACTGTAACAAATTACTTTCTAACAGTAACTTTCCAATGGTCAGAGACCCAAAACATTTCAAGTTACACTGAGGCTTTCTGGGGCCAAGAACGGTGGCGGTCCAATCACACGGACTGTCCCAAAGAACGACGATCCTTTTAAATTGATGAATAATGAGATGGAGAAGATACGTCCGGCCAGCAATTTGCTATTTCTGTTCTTGTACTACAGTAAATGCACACCATTACAAGAAATGCATCTGCCACCCCACACCATTTTAAAAAGAGAGCTAAAAAAATAAATGAGCTGGGTTTTTCTCTCTCTTTGCTGATCAATAATTACTTTGACACAGAAGACAGAGAAATTGCCAGGGCTGTAAGACAGAGCACTTCAAAGTTGCAAGAACGCAAAAAGAAAAAGACAAAATAGCTCTCACAATTATCCTTCCTCTTTAATACTCCCTTGCTGACTCTTTGGTGCCTTAGAACAGGGAGGCAGGGGGAGGTGGGTGCCCCTCAGATGCTGTGAGGCTGCAAGGACCGCCATCGCTACCATGTAGATTACTGAGGCAAGAAAGGAAAGGTTATCCCTTCATGAGAGTGAAATATACGTACTTGTCCCATTGAATTACTGCGAAAAGGATGTTCAGAAAAACCTTGCAGGTGGGGTGGGCATGTTACCACCAAGCCTAACCTGTATATTTTGGCACAAGCAACAAGAATCTGGAATTTATTACAAATTAGTGAGTTACTTTCAGTTAATTCCTTTTCGGATTAAGCTGGCCAAAACTAAGTTAATATTACGTTTATAACGCAATGAGGTTCTGTCAGTGGGGTTCATTTTGGTGCAGCAACTGGGTTGAAACCTTTTCCCTGCTGACAAGGAGAAGTCAGAAGGGAATGTGGAAGACGATCAAATGAAAAGCAGACGTGGATTGGCAGAATGTGTCTGGAGTTGAAACAACGGCAAAGTAAATCTCAAAGTACTGAACGGGGTCCAAGTGTGTTGTGGAAGCCACGCTTTGGGGCTGCGTATTCAAAGGGGCTATAACCTTAAACGGTTGTGGTGCTTTTCTTCTTTTAAAGCTGAACAAATTGAAGAGTTTGGGGATGACCTCTATTTTAATCAGTCTTGCACACCCTTAAGACTGGAAAGGAAATCTTAATTATTAAGCTCAATCTTGATTTTTACAGATAGCAGTGGCATAATTAGCACCAGGTAAAGCGCTGTTCCACGTTTTGGCATATATATTGAAAAACCTCCTGCTGAGCAACCCGTAAGAAAGCACCAAACATTTGCAAATAAGTTATGCAAACACTTGGCTTAGTAGTATGGGTTTAACTGCAAAAGCCAATGAGAACTGGAAGGGAGAGAAGATCAGTTAGGAATAGGAACGCAGGCGACAGCGGTGGTGACTTGTAACAGTGGAAGGTCTTTGAGAAACATGGAGCTGTTCTCTTTCAAAATGCCAAGCAGCCAAGGTAATGGCACATGGCACTGACTGTAGCTGATGGCGAAAGTAAAAAGTGGCATGTAGTACAATTCTCGGCATGCCCGTTGGACAAACAGGTTCCAATAGGCTACCAGACAACTGTCATACAACTTGTGCTTATTATCTTATATTGGGAAGATATTTGGGTTGTCAGCAATCATTCTGTGAATGGAATCATTCCATCACGGCTGTCAGTAATGTCTGAATCTAATTTTCACACCCCTCTGACATTCTGGATGACACTTAACCTGTCTGAATAGTCCACAAACATTAAGAAGTCACAAGACTTTCTGTTGGTTTTGCTGCAAGAGACTTAATACGGCTACCTTGCTTTGCATATCCTTTGCGCAGAAAGAGGGCTTTCAAAAAATTAGCAAGCCTCTTAATCAGGACAGAAATCAGTGGATCCCTGGTGCTTCAACTCTGAACATCAGTTTGAGTATCTGCTCTCAGTTTTCTTATAATGCCTGTGGAGATTCAATGCATTTTTTTGGCATTTTGCTAGATGGGTGGTATATAAATTAAATAAATAATTGGGGGGATATAGTGGTTTGTAATATTGCACAGGCAAAACAGGAGGGGGTGAAGAACATGTGGCTCCTCCAGCCACTGGACTACAAGTCCTATCAGCCCCTGGCCAGCATAGCCTATAGTGTGCAGTGATAGGCTCTGCAGCGCAACAACCTCCCACTTTCCCCATCCCTGGTTTACAGTCTAAATTTCTGACGAGTCTTACCAACATCTGAAGATGTTCTTAAGTTTCAACACTTGACGGCCAACTTCGTGTTAATCTACAACAACGACATACAGTAATACTTCTGTTAGTCTAGAGTGCCACAGAACTGTGCTGTGACAGTCGCAACAAGCTCGGACAGCTGCTCTCTGGGAAACTCGTACATAGAGTTATGATCCTCAGTAAGAGCAGGGCTATACAGCTGCTTTAATGTGCCGAAGTGGCACCTTCCAATATATTTAAAGGACTTATTTGAAGGATATTAAAAATTGCCTTCACTGTGCTAATGAATTTGACTTTTTAAAAAAGTCAAATGTGCTGCCTCAAGTAGCCGATGCAGGGAGCTGGCAAGCAAAGTCTGACAAAGGACAGAGTTTTGTGCTACACAGCTGGCCCTGCACTCTCCATGCTGTCAGGTACAGTGGACTTTGAAGTCCTACTTCCAGTGGAAAGCTTTTGCCCACGGAAAAGAAGGAGTGTCATCTTATCGTGACGCAGTGGTTAAGCTGCAGTACTGCAGCCAAAACTCTGCTCGTGACCACGGTTCAATCCCAGGAAGCTGACTCAGGGTTCATTCAGCCTTCCATCCTTCTCAGGTCAGTAAATAGAGTACCCAGCTTGGTATGGGGCAATGTGTAGCCTCCATAATTAAATCGTAAACTGCCCCAAGAGTGCTTTAAACGCTATGGGGTGGTACATAAACAGCACACTTTGCTTTTATCCCTCACTTCAGGAAGCAGAATGCCTTCAGCCACCTCTGTAAACATTTATTACTTTCTTTGGAAGAAACATTTGAAGTGTTCCAGAGCAAAAACTGCAAACTGTCTTATTGCTGCTGTTTACGAACGAAATGAAAGAAGACACGCAAACATCTTGCAGTGTACAGGTTGTGTTTCTTACATAATCACACACTTGCACAGGCAGAGGAGAGACAAAGCAAGGGAAGAGATTAACCTTCCCTGTCATTCCATTTTATTGCCCTGATCCAACCCAGCAGGGCCACATGCTGGAGCAGGTGACACCAACCAGCTTTCAGTGTGAAGCACATCCTACTCACCCTGAGTCTGCCCCTCAAGGATGCAAGGTACTTCTGTAGATTGGCACGCTTTTCCCTTCAAAGATCACGCTGTGGGTTTTATTTTATTTTACTGAAAATGAACTGTAAAAAAGCTCTTCAAATAAAATAAAATAACAAATGATAAGAGACAAAAACGTAGTGGCCTCTTAAGGTGCCACCACATCTTTGTCTTCTTTATTTGTTCTCTTATTTTTATTTATTTTGTCTTTACCTATAATGCTTGCACAGACGAACACGGCGACCTCTTCAAAGAAAGTCATTCACAACATGAGACTGGCCAAGAGCTTTCCTTACCCCCCCACTTCCCACCTGCTGCTTCAGTGGCTTTCCACCAATGAATTACAGCCGCATATAGACAGTACAGGGCATTGTGGCTTTTCCCTTGCAGATTCTTCTGTAGGTCAGATCAGCACACCTCTCCTGGAAGAATCCCTCTCCCACTGCAAAGACCCTGCCCTCGTGTCTGCAAATCTCGGAACCATGTCTCTGCCGCATTCTGCCCCTGCTTTCCTGGCGGCAAAGGATCACCAGGACTGTCCCCTTCCTCGTTGTCTTGTTTCTTTTGTTCTATGCAGGGCTGTCCATATGTGCTTGTTTTCACTGAGAAAATTCCCTCTCCCGACATTCCTTTATTCTACTCCGTGATACAAAACCTTCAAAGCAGCTTAGAGCAAATGCCAGTGTGTAAACTGTCTCTTTTCCTTAAGTAAGTGCCCCTGGGGCTTCCAAAATCTTCCCAAACTGACTGCTGGGCAAAGTCTTTTATTATTTAAGGAGACTCAGTAAACTGACGTCATCTGCTACTCACATACTGTATCCTGCCTTCTTGGCCAGCCCAACCTTCCATCATTAAACTAGGTATTCACCCTTCATTGAGGCCGGTCCTACCCTTAAGAAAAGGGAGGCAACTTCCTCAGGTAGGCAGCGCTGGGGAGGGGAGCAGCAATGGCAACCTCCTGGCCTTTCCTCCTCTATGTCTTCCTCCTCCCTTGAAGAACAGCACGGTGTGCAACCCGTCCTGTGCCCACTACACTGGCCCGGTGCCCTGTTCTGCTGTCTCAGGTTAAATGCCAACGCCAGTCCAGCCAGCTTCTACCCTCGGAGTGGTGGGTTGCCATCTCACCCTTTGCCTCAGCAGAAAATGCCTTGGGTGGGCCAGACCAGCACTTTCCCTTTGTCGTGTGTGTTTTGATCATCAGTTGGCTAAGGCGGAAACCTGCCACCTTATTCTGTGGGGTACATAGCATCCCGTTGAGACTAAACACACGTTTAAGAGGGAAACAGGGAGACCGCAGACAAACCTTGCTGAAAATTAGAAATTAGTTCTGCCCAAGGAATCTGGTGGGCTTTGCACACTTGGGAAAGAAGAGAGCTGGTGGAAGAAGAGATGGTAGGGACACTGCGCTTCCCAGCTCTGCCCAATCGAGCGCTAGACCCCTTTGGTCCTTAAGTTGCAGAGGACACAGCAGAGGCATTGAGGTATCACAGTAAGCAATGGTTTGTGCTCACCCTGTGGTTTACTGTTTAAGCCACAAAGTGTGTGGCAGTCAACTGAAACAAACATAGCTTGTGTTCCCCATTTCTGCCTTGTTTCCGGTTAGCTTCTCTGTTTCCCCACTTGAGGGTGAGGTCACTGCAAGAACAAATTAGAGGCAAGCCACATTTGCAGGCTTGCATGTTACAGACAAGGTTTAAACAAGCCGGAGTTCATCATAAGCCAGCTACAAGCAGTGGGTTTATTTAGGCCGTAAATTCCGGCTAGTTAGCCAATCATGACTTGTATGCAGAGGAAGATTCACGCAGCAAAACAAGCCGGCTTTTTGCAAACCAAACCAAGACACACTATGTTGAACTGAATTTTCCTAGGCACTGCACATCTTACCCCCTAAGAACCTGTTTCCGCCATTGGAAGCTTTCTTCCTTTGCAGGGTTAAAGCCTGCTCAAGGTCAACCAGACCTTGGTCACACCAAGCATCCCAACAGACGTATGGCTTAAAGGCAGCAGGAAGAACACTGGGCTTCAGAGCGGCTCCAACTGCAACCCTTTTCAATACCAAAACACAAACAAACAAGAAAGCTGGGAAAGGCAAAATGGACCGTTTCATAGGGCGGGTGGAGAGGGAAGGGGAGAGATTTACTAAAAGGCAACTTTACTGTGTTGTTTCTCTGTTGCCATGGAGACCCTGAAAGCAAAGGCCCTGAAAGAGAAGGGGGTGAACAAAGAAACGGCTGAAACGCCAAGTGAGAGGAGAGTCCTCTTGCCTCTCCCGGTACTAATTTGAGTGTTTCAGAAAAGACCACCCCTCCTCCCCCTTGGAAAGGCTTTAATTGCTGTTACTCAACCCACTAAGCGACTGCCACCTCCTGAAGTGCCACTGGGTGTGGGGGGGGGGGGGACACGGAGGTTGCCGAGCGGGAGCAGAAATGTGAGCTCAGAGCCTTTCTAGAAGTCACGGGGCTGGTTTTCCAGGCTGTTTATGTGAGTGGCCGTGAAACTGCTATATAAAATGTCAAGCATATATATATATATATATATATATATTATGATCAAGGTAAAGGTTGGGAGCCATTGGTCTACACACAGTGGTTCCCCACCTTGGGTCACCCCGGTGTTCTTGGACTGCAACGCCCAGAAATCCTGGCCAGCCCAGCTGGTGGCAAAGGCTTCTGGGAACTGCAGTCCAAGAACACTTGGTTGGCCCAAGGGGGGGGGAAGCCACTCCTCTAGACTGCAAAAAACGTTCTGCTAATGTTTGCAAAGGTGATTGTCTTTTTTTAAAAATAGTAACTCCTGTGATCGCAAAATAATTTTTCTAGAAGTCCCAAATATGTATGTGTGTGTGGGGGGGGGGGGGGAACAGGAGTCCCTTCGTCTTACTTTGAAACATTTTTTTTTCTATTGCCTTTGAGCCATATGAAATGAACACTCGGTTTAATGAATATTTATTGAGCTTACAGTGTACAGAATTACTTCATAGGTCATCAGATATTGCAGACAGAATGGGTCATAAAACTCATATCTACTGATATGTTAAACCAGGGATGGGGCAATTGTGACTCTCTGGCATTTAGGGACTACAAACCCAACAATGCCTTGCCATTGTCATGCTGGGGTTCGGCCGATGGGATATTCAGCTAAGGCGTTGCGCCAGTTCTGCTTTTAAACACTCTTCTGATGTTCGCATCAAATCTAACCCGTTCTGACCCTTACACAGAGCTGTCTCGAATTATAACCAACCTACCTTCCTAGTTCATCTCTTTCAGAGCATTAGGAATTTTGAACTAAAGTTGTCCCCCCCCTTTTTTTACTTCAGAGAGGATTGTTTTATATATGCATTCTCACAAACCAAACTGAATGATGGCAAGACAATCGACTTAAGACAGAGACTACTGAAGGAACTTTTTTTAATGACTTGATTAACTGTGCTGGCTTTTTGCTTTTGCGGTTTCAATAAAATAATTCAGTCCTGATTCTCTATGAAGGCAGCTCCATAGGTTCATAAATTTTGGGGAAAGAAAAACAATTCAGTGTGCAGATGCCTTCTAGGTAAACAAGCTTACTCTCCTTTCACAGAACTAATGGATCCCCAGGTTATGGACTAGAAATTTGAAAAATGCCATTACAGTTTCAGCCATCCATCATGTCAAAGCCAGCCCAACTTGAAGCAGAGTGTTGCAACTGCCTCCTTGGGCTGGGGGGGAAGAAATAGAAACCAGGCCTTGGGCCATTTCTCTTGACCTCACTGTCCTTTTGCTGGAGTTGAAGGACCGAGGTGCGTAGAACAGCCTCTCCCGCCCGCTCTCCAACGCGTCTGCTTCCTCCAGGTGCCGTGGAAGACACACGGGCCCTTCAATCCGTGTAGTAAAACTCAAAAGGCCAGCTAACCTTTGTACATGGCATGGGAGGAGCAGGATACCACCTGTCCCTTCCCGTCCCCAGCCCTGAAATGTCTGGGTTAGCCTGGGATGACCCTGAGAGTCCACTGACTCAAGGTCAGGAAGGACGGTTCCTCCGCAACAGAGCACATCCTTTGCATGCAAAAAGTGCCAAGGGTTCAAGCCCTGACATTTCCATTTAAAGGACCCAGGAAACGGGCAACGGGCATTTTCACAGAGAGTCCTGCCAGCCAGGGTAGACAATACTGGGGTTGATGGACAAAGAACAACCCGACCTCCTTTTAAGGCAGCTTCCTCTGGCGCTCCTTGCCAGAACATCTTGCCGCTGCTCCAATAGCGGAGGACAACGGCTGCTAATACAGAGAGGATATTGGGAAACCATTGTGAGCAGCACGCCCAGTCACCAGGGACAACTGGAAAAGACCCTCGGCTCAGTTTTCTTCTCCGTTAGCCAGACTTTAGCACAGATACTCGAAGCAGTATTGGTAATTACGTCCAGTACTATGCTGCAGGTAGGGTCCCGTTCCCTAACTTGACAATATTCTACACACACAGCAGTCCCGATGAAGGGCTTCTTGACAAGAACATCACCATTTATGTTAAAGCTAAAGGTCAACGGTTACAGTAGGGAAGTAACAAAGAGTATATATGAGACGCTATTTAGGGGGAACGAGCAACAGTCTTGTGAAGATTTGTGGTGGTGTTGTGTGCCTTTTTGTTTGTTGTTTTAGAATGGCAGCTATAAGGAGTTGTACGTTTCAGACAATTATTGGAGGGCTATGTCTCACCACTTGGAAGTAACTAACTACCAACAACTAGTTTCTTGTAATTGATTCTTTTTGTAATAAAAAACCCATAGCGTTATTTTTCTTTAAAAAGTCATGAAAAGCAAATAACTGTTCCTGTTTTAATCATGAGAAAGCAAAGCACTACTTTAAATAGAATGGTAAGCTAATTACTTTTGGGCCTTGGAACTAGGACTGATTACTTTTAAAACTTGGACCGTTCCCCCTTCCCCACCAAAGCAACTTCCCCGGATTCTTTTTCATCTGTGGGGTGCATCAAAAAGAGACGGGGCATAGCCAAGAACGAAATCTGTACATGCGAACAAGCATGGATTGCCGTTTGCTTTGAGCCTCCATGTTGCACCTCACATTTTGAAAGAGGATAGACTAAACGTTCTCAAAGCTGCGTGAGGAGCTTTGTGTGTGTGGTGTTTTTTTTTTTTAACCTCTGAAAGGATGAACTACGTTTCAAAGAGGTAGCATGCACTGTTGCTATGGTAATTATTATTTTTTCCCCAGCAAGTGTACACTCGGTACTGATTTCAAGTTACCAAAGAGTAATTATACCAATTAGAATGTGTATAGAATTGACTGTTTTGATCCCCCCCCCACCTTTTTTGGGGGAAATGTTCTGCTGTTATTTTCACACACATGGAAAATGCGCAGAATGGCAGGGCCAAGGAAACCAAAAGAGAAATGAATGCTTATTTCTGGGTCTGCTACACAGAGGGGAAAAGGGAGGCGGGAGGGATTTTCCTGGCCCTCCGAGTCCTTTCATCTCTTGCGTTAAATTGTGATGTCATTCATTTCTGTATTTTATACAACTTTATTCCACCTCACCTGCTTGACAGGGAAAAAGACACAGGTGCTAACAACATAACATTATGAAAACAAACAAAGCTGGAGCTGTGGGAATGAACTGCAACAGCTGAAACATCATCACATAAAACAAAACAAAAAATTATTGAATTGGCGGGAGAGCATATATAGATCAGGTCAGAAATCTATTGGTTTCAACAGAACCTGGCTGCAGGTAAGAGCGTCTACTAATTATCATCAGAAAGTATCCCTCTATTAAGTAAATGAGCCCACTCTATTTGGGACGAGCAGCTACTGGGAAATATATTACTAATACTTTAACATGATGGATGGGAATAAAATAAAAAAGGATCCAGTTAGAATGGTTGCTTGTTACTTATTTTATGTATGATTTTAAAATTTTATTTCTGTTCCTCATATTAGAGTATTAAAAAGGCCTCTTCCAGTATCTTACTGCTAGTTAAACAGTAGGGCTCTAGAAAAAACAGCAGTGCTGGCAATCCTTATTTATTTATTTATTTTGCCTTGGGTCTTCACCTCTCTAGTTTGTTCCGATGCAGGGCTTTGACAGGGAGATGGGCCCGAGAGAAAATTCACTCATTTTCACTGGGCTGGAAATGAGGAACAGGGAACCTCTGGCTCTCTGGTTAGTTGTTTTGGTATTACAATTCCTATAAGCCCATACAGTGGAACCTCTACTTACGAACTTAATCCGTATTGGAATGGTGTTCTTAAGTTGAAACGTTCGTAAGTTGAAGCAAAATTTCCCATAGGAATGCATTGAAAACCGATTAATCCGTTCCGGCTGTTTTTTGTTCTTATGTAGAGGCGAGTTCGTACGTTGAAGCATTAGTTCCCATAGGAACTAATGCAAAGCCGGTTAATCCGTACTCTACCACTAGGGGGAGAAATTTTTTTTAACCTAAGATGACCTAAGGTTAAAAAAAGGGCAGGAAAGTGTTTTTTTCCATTCGTATCTTGGAGCTCCGTTCGCAAGTAGAAGCAAAATTTAGCGAACGGAGCTGTTCTTAAGTTGGATTGTTCGTTGCTAGGGACGTTCGTAAGTAGAGGTTCCACTGTACTAAGCTTAGCTAAATGGTGCTTCTTGGACTTGAAGTCCAAAATATCTGGAGGACCAAGGATGCTCTACCTGCATCACCACCTCCCCTGAAATTTTCTAACAGCGTCTGTGCAGAAAAATGTGGGTGGCAGACTTTCTTGTCTGGTGCTCACAGAGGCCCCCCGATGCTCCCGAGAAGCAGCTTTTCTCACATATCATGGTGGTCATCAAGGGCAGTGGTGAGTGTCCAGCAGTTTTTATAATGGTTTGAAAATTACCCCCCTGCACAGTTCATTATGAAGGAAAAGCTCACAGGGTTTGGACATTCGTTGACAAAAAAAGTGTATCTTTTTTGGGTGTGATCCCAGTTTCCGCTCACCTAACCTCGAAGTCAGGTAACTGCACCATCCCGTTCCTTCACTTTAGCAACGGCCAGCTAAGATTGAAAGAATAAGGAAGGGATTTTTCTAGGCCTTCTGCATTTCGCTGTCCTCTCCCACTTTTTTCACAATCACTTACACAAAGGCCTCAAAAAAACTGATACCCACAACATCACACATAAGCCGAAGATGGAGTGGAGGTGGAACTGTTCTTTCAAGGGGAACTGCTAGTATCTGTTTTCATTTCATATCACCTTTTTAAAGATCAAACCTCTTTCATGGAGCTTACACAGTAAACAACATTGAAATAAACAACAATCATAAATGTAAGCCACAAGTAGAAGGGGAAGACACTTAAAAGTCACAGCAGTTAACAACCTGTAGTTATACAATAACATTGGTTCATTATACTGTAGAGTTCTGGCTGATGACTGGTTTCCATGTTATCTCTCATTCCGAAGTGAATGCTGGCCACTGTGATTTCTTCCTATTTGATAATGTTTTAACTAACACCTATTGTTCACAGTTCCAGCAAGTCTACTCCCAAACCTGCCACTTTTTGAAAGCGTTAAGTCCTACTTATGCCTTTAACCCAAACACACAAAGTAGCCTGGCAATTATGGAGAGAAAACTGGGTGGGTGCAGCTCTTGATAAAACACATTTGATCCTGGAATGTGTTTCCTAGGGGAAAATATTAAGCAGTGTGCCAATCATGGTATGTGGGGGCCTATCAATTTAAAGAAAAATGCTTTTAAGCACCACTGTTGTATTAATTGTTTAGGGCAAAACACTGCTATGCGATAAAGACACAGGTGAGAATATACTGTGCCAGACGTAGAGGAAAATGTGTGACCAGACAGGACGTTAAGAGGCGTATAAAATACAGTAAACAAAATGTTTATAAAGCAATAGATCTATAATGGCTTTATAGTGAGATAAGCAACCAGTATGTGTGTATAGGCTAATATATTATGACTAAAAATAAGAAATACAAGTGCATAAGCAGTAGCCCACATACAAGAAGCACAAGCATCTGTTCGAACAGGACCTGCCAGCAGGCTACTTGAAGGTTAATATAGAAACATGAGAAGCTTCTTACAGGGAGCTTGACCATTGATCCCTTTAACCTAGCACTATCACATTAGGGGTCCACGCTGGGCTCCTTTCTAGTCTGACCTTCAAATAAATCATTAGTGCTACCTGGTGCTTTCCCATCGAAGTTCTAACTATACCGGTCCCTGTTTATCTTTCAAAGCCAGAGGTGATCTGGTGCACAGTAATGCAGTGCGGATAACACAAAGCATGGGGGTGGGGGGAAGAGAGGAGAGATTTGGAGCTGTCATGTCACCCTAACATTTACTAGTATTATATGCAAGTCTGGGATGTCATATAAATACTTGTATACCCCTTTCTTGCAAGTCACACAAAACATGTTCAAATACCAACACCACCAAAATCTTGATCAAATGAAAACTCATTATAGAGACTTTTTTTTCCTTTTGGTTGCAATGCCTTTTACAACTTCGGACAGATACCTTTAAGTCTTTTCACACAACTAACAGAAATACTTTGTAAATATGGCATTTCGGTTTCAGAACTCACAGATGAATTGCCACTGGCAAGTCAGATAACTTGGGGAATTATGCTAATATTTATTAATTGCTCTTAAAAAATTTTTAATGGTAACATCAAGCTTCAGTATTTTACATGCTGCATTTCTGTCAAGAAGGACTACTACCATCATACAGGGACGAGATCCATTAAACATTTATGCCAATCTAATCACTGCAGAAAGAAAGAAAGTCACCTGCCTGTTTCTTCCCTTACATTTCCTGGAAGAAAAAACTTCACGAAGGGGTTAAAAGTGCTGTTTTAGCCTTTTCTCAATGTGTCCTCTTTCCAAAACTGGTTTTTAAAGTAGGGGGAAGGAGAAAGAAAATAATAAGACAACTTCCATTTGGTCTACCTATAGGGAAAACAAAAGCGTCCTTCTCTGAATAACCCTTAGAAAAGCAGCAGAAAGGGGTGTTGTCAGAATCTAGACAAGAGGACACAAATGCTTTGATCAAGGAAATGCCCCCTTACTTCCTATTTGAGATGCAGATGTGCTGAAATGATTAGTTCTTTCCAGTGCAATTAAAGGATGCAACAGCATTCCATAGCTTTTCTCTCTTGAGTGAATCCGATCATTATCAAAAAGAGCAGGAGGGAAACAAATTAGAAATAGAGAAGGTGAGACAATGGTGGCTTGGTAATTTACACAAGTTCTTCTATTACTCTCTCACTAGTTTCTCCACCTTGTTATCCTCACAACAAACCCATGTCAGGCTGAGACAGAGTGACTTGCCCAAGGTCACACTGTGACGTTCATTATTCCTTGGGATTGAGAACTTGGATATCCAAAATTCCAGTCTACACTTAATTATTATGCCCTAGCTCTCGTTTACAAACTGAAGTTACTGGGCCTGAAAGTAGTGAGGTGGTCTTCGGAAATCAAACATTCAAGCTTCTTACATAGTGACTCCCACAGAACACATCTGGACAACACAGCTTGTCTGTGTCACAGATGAAAATAACCTAATCATCTCCTTTTTCTTTCAGTGCTTTGACACAGATTGAGAATCAAAATCTTTTAGGTTTAAGATTAAATTTAGATTTATTTAGCTCTGTATCGACCAAAACCCATCACAGAAAAAATACAAAGTAGAGCAGATTGAAATGCCTGGAAATTCTGAAGTCACAGAAAAACATGCTCTCCCCTTCATTTTTCTCAATGGAAAATCCATTTCAGATGCAAGAAAAAACATAGCTGGCCCTTGTGTTAATACAGCTGTAGCAAGGACTGGACTCACCTGCTCACCTTGCTACATGCCCAATAAAGAGGTAACAAGGCTGTGTCTCCAATTTTAAAGTAGTTGTGATCCCTCTTCATATTCAAAGTGAATGAACTGTGGATTGTTTAAACCATGATTTGAGAAAAAGCCCAGATCTGGAACTACAGTTTGATCGTGGTTTGTATGGAAACCGTGGTTAAAACAAGGCACCGTTCCCAGAGTTCAGATATCACAGGAAACTCTGCTTAGTTGAACTTTTAAGTGGCTTCTTATCTTCTCTGACACATAAACCAAAAGGAGTGGGGATGGAGTCATCAGAAAAAAAAGTGTTTGGAATTACCTTTTCAGACACACAAGAAAATGATTCCTGTATCAGCGAATCCACCACTCCAGTGCCGAAGTGAAACGTCAGCATTAGCATTTTAAAATATAGGTCACTGCCAAATTGCTGAACACATAACATGCAACTCACTTCCATCCAAAAATACCTAGAAACCAATGTAGGTAACACGTAATCCCTTTTGAATGGAAAGTTTTCACTATGATCAAGGCTCTGGCCATCCATCTAGCATGCTGGGCTGAAAAACTGCCTGTAGAAGAAAATCTATGAATCACAAATGCTGCCTATGGCAAAGACTGTCACATCCCTTTAACCTCCTTTGCTGTCTACTTTTTGTCCACTTCCCTGGTTCCAGATCCCCAAAAAGAAAAAGAAAAAATATTACTGCACATTTTATATATACTATCACCCATTCTGCCTAGAGGAATCCCACAGGGGCCACACAGAGGATGTGAACCCAAAATATGGGTGTACAAACCCTGCTATAAAAGGCAAAACAAGGTGGGCTTTCATGCTGACCATCATTTAGCAACAATCCTTGTAACAATGGGAGGTGGGAATCCTACTTGCAACACCTTCACAGCCAAGCCTTGTATATTTCTGGCAAAGAGCAGGCAGACCAATTCAGTGCTAAAGAGATGTTCAAGCGCATAAAATCAACAGTGACACCTGATTAGATTTAAATCCCATTTCCTACTTTACATTACGTGGGCTGGAGCTTTGTTATCTAACAGACAGATGCTTTGTAAAAGGCAGTTTTAAAAATGTGATTGCATAAACAAATACAAATAAGAAATACATAGCCCTTTGCAGTTTTGTAAAAGGGGCAGTTCTCTTGAATACCAAAAATTGCGGCTCCTTCACGTGCCCTGTTTATAAAGGCCTGTGAGACTTTTCAGCATAATAAGTCAGCTTTACTCACAACCAGAAACCTTGTTGTCAATGTAAGACAAAAGCTAACACTGCAGTGTAGTAATTTTGGTTCACATGCAGCTTTTACACCTCCTCAACATGGTGATGAAGATAACCATAAAGATTTTTTTTAAGAACTGTCAGATCATATATAAACATTGATCCCACAGTAGGAGGAGAGCAGAACGATTGAATAAACAACATATTTTGCACTCTGAGCTCCTGGCATTATACAGTAGCACCCTGACAACACAGAACCCAAAATAATAGGCATGTTATCAATAATCTCAGTCTCATAGACAGCAGCATGCATTCATGGCTGAATGGCATTTGGACAACGTGTAGTCCTTGGTAACCAATACTTAATGCAAATTCTTGTGCAATCCAGTAGCTAATGAAGGTTGCAGTCCTATATCCAGCAGTTAAACTTCAGTGGTCTAAATTCAACTGCTAGTCTCAAATACACCAGACCCAATGAATCAATGGGTCTTGCTAAGTGGATTTGTGTAACTGTGATTCACACCATTCAGCAACTGATTCAGTGGGTCTGTTCTACATGGGACTACGAACTGTATTATAAGGGGAATTGCAAGTAAATAATTGTTTGTAACTAGTTACTGGCAACTTCTATTACAGCTTTCTGCTTTAATTACAGCTCCCATGAAGGGAGTGGCTGATGGCTACATACACTGGAAAGAATTTGTTCATATTTTGATTTAACAAGTCAAGAGACAGTGATCTGAATGTGGTCACTATAACCACTGTATCACACTTAGTAGAATAGGCAATATTCTATTTTTTATAAAAAAAAGTTTTAACTTGCCTGCATATTTTCTGAAGTGTAGCAGGCACTAGAAGAAAACTGATGTTAGAAGAATATGCAACAAAAAAACCCCATCTGGCCCATGGTAAAAACATGCAATATTCTATTTTTTATAAAAAGTTGTAACTTGCCTATTTTAAAATTTCAAAGGTGTTCTTCTAGCCTCATTCTAGTAATCTTTACATTTCACCAGTCATAACAAAAGCTATTAATTAGGGCTAAAAGCCTTCATTGATTAGCCAGTGTAATGAATCAGATCAATTAGTTAATGGCAGATTAAAATGTGGAGTTCTAATTATGTCTTATTAAGAGCTGCCCTCTTGCTAACAGACTTTTATGCTGTAAACTAGGGATGAGCTATTTTCCGGTAGCCAGGAGGTGCCAAAAACACTTGGCAGAGATACTGATGTAGAGGCACTTAATTTGGATACCTTTTTAACTTGCTACTTCTTTCTTTTATATTTTTGGCAGTATTTTTTCAACTTTCATCTCTACAACTCAGAGCACTTGAAGCATACATCTGGTTCATACATAAAAAGCACTAAATATCTCCATGTATTTGTCTACTCAAGAATATGACCATATGAAGAACAGGTTACTTATGTGCAGTTGTAGAGCAATAAACATTGATTGCAGGCACTCATCATGAGATTCCACACAAAAATACCCCGAAGAAAGAGTTTAAAAATGCAGGACGCTCTGTTGAGCTATATCAATAAACAAGTTCTGGCAGTCTTCCTCTCCATTGTCAAACTAATGGATCCGAATTCCTTTTAAAATTAACTACATCGAGACACTTTGCACTGCAATAGGCATAGCTCACAACAATATATTGATGATCTGATCAACATAAACTCAGGGGGGTGCTACTGTCAGATAAGGACAGGTCTGCCTTATCTTGAATGGCAAGGTTGCTACCCTACTAATTAAAAAAGTCAATATTTTCTGCTGCTAACAAAGTTGACAGTTTAACAGTTGACTCATGGTCCTTTGTAACTGAATCACCATTTCATGGTTAAGCTTATTGCATGCTGCAATCACTCATGTTGTATGTTTAGATAAACGTAGTTAATTTAAATTGTGTTGCTGGGAAAATCCAGTCTCCCCTTCCTCTGCTTATTGTGAAGACTGCAGCTAAACTTTGAAGGAACTGAGAACTAGGAGTGGGGTAGCCGATGATGGCATCCTAGATCCCAAAATTTAACCCCATGAAGCCTGGTTCTGCGGTGACATTCTTTATCCTCTCACGTTCTCATCTGATCCCTGAAGTTGTCAAAATTTGTTTGGGTGGGCAGCCTATCGATGCGTCAGGGTCATAGGAAAAACTCTGTTTCCTTGAGTTCCTTTCCTATACTCCTACCCAATTAAAGGCATAAATGCTCTGTCCTTTACTTAAGATGACAATCCTATAACCCAGTGCCTATTCATCTTCCCTGAACCATTATTGCCCATCCTATGGCTCTCTGCAATATCATGAAGCTAACTTTTCAAAGGAAATACCCGGCATGGAACAGCCTGGGTGAAGAAAATGACAAACTTTCACAAATCACAGCTGTGTCTGTCCTCTAATAATGTGTGACAGATACCAAAAGGCGTTATTCTCTTCCTGTCGGTGGGATTCACAGAGAGATTCTGAAGAAGGCGCTGCAATCAAGCATAATTAGAAATAAGGGCTGGGTCAAGGTTGCTTCGACCTGCGTTTCAGTGTGACGGTCAGAAAGGGGAATACCCGGGGGCCATGCTAATCCTGTCACTGCCATTCCATTTTTTTAATTTAAAAATATGGAACACTTCACAGGTTTATGGGTTACCTCTGTATAGGGCCATCTTTTGTAAAATTTAGATTCTGAACAGTACAGTGAGAATACTGTTGCCATTCACAACAGGCAGCCTGGACTATTTTCCAGTTCTCCAGTGCAAGAATAGTGAATCTGTGGCCCTCCAAACGCCACAGGACTTTAAATTCCATCGGCACGGCATGCCCAGTGGTTGAGGATAATGGGAGCTGCAGTCCAGACAGAACATGGAGGATCACAGGCTCCTTGTTTTAGTAGAGTACAACATCCTAGTAAAACTGGGAAGCTTACAATTGTGGTTGTTATATCTTAACAACCAGAAATGTAGGTCTAGAAACAAGTTGGACAAACTCCTACATGAACAACTCCGGCTGTATATCATTTACAGAAATTAACAAAAACAAATTATACAAGCCAACGGAGTGTCATCTCAGAACAGCACCAAGACATTTCTTGGGTTGTACAAACACAACTGAATACAGAATGGAGTAGAGGGGTTGCAGTGGTAGTAAAAAAGACAGCCTTGAGCTGATTTGAGGAAAGGTAGGTAGGATATAAATGCAGTCATGGCTTCCCCCTCTTCAGATGACACTTGGTATTACCTCATTCACTCGAAAACATCGTAAGCCAGCCCGGGCGAGTTGGAGCCCTTCCTGCTTTTTCAGCTGAGTGGAATCCTGGACTTCTGCCCAAAGACCTACTCATAGCACCACAAAAGGGTGTCCCAACACATATCCTGTTCAGTGCCCCTCTTTTATTCAGCTCTTTTTATCAAGCAGTTACGAAAGGGATGGACTTACAATGCCTTTGCGGAACAAAAACAAGAGATTCCCATCTTCATGATCATTAAGAACAATTGTTGGTTCTTGAGGCCGACCAAGGTCCATAGGCACCTGGATAGGGTGATTGCAAGGGCCGCTTTTAATTCCTCTTTAGAAACCGTCCATCCTCCCACTCTGGAATTTTTTGCCTGCATGTCATCAGACATCACCATCTGTCTGTGGCAACTGTTCCACAAGCAGATGTCATTCTGCCAGAGAACAATTATTCTTCCCCCTGCTCTGCAGTGAACACAACAAGAATCCCACCAAATTATGCTAATCTGCACGTCCTATTTCTCATGGTGAAACAGCACCTGGCGTTCTCTCAGAAAGTCACTACTCCATGTAGGAATTAATTTCAGCTTCCTACGAGAAATGCAACATTCCTTGGGAATTACAGAAATGGCTTAAGCATCTCAATCTTCTTGAAGCAATTGTTATACAACTCTGGGCCAACCTTCTGCAGAATGTTCTGAATGAGAAAAGCTATCTGAAGACTTTCCGAACCAAAAGAAAATCCAACAAGTATAGTTACATTTTTTATTATAGTTATTATTTATAAATCTTCCTGAAGTATTCCAGGCACAGTGCAGTTACCAAAAATTACAGGGGCTTTGCCCTTGGGCTGACAATCTAGAAGATGTGACACAAAAATCAAGGGAAATACGTGAAAAGAGGAAATCAAGCATATCTGGACGCATGGCCAAGTAGAATGGAATGTTGTGTACTGTTCTAGGTAGCACATTTAAAATGATATTGACAAGCTGGAATGTGTACAGAGGAGGGCAACCAAGATGGTGAACGGTCTGGAAACAAATCTTGATGAGGAAGGGTTGAAGGATCTGAGTATGTCTAGCTCAGAGAAGAGAAGACTGAGAGCTGGTAAGGGCAGCCATGGCCAAATATTTGAAGGGCTATCACATGAAGGATGGAGCACGCTTGTTTTCTGCTCTTCCAGAGGTAGAACCTGAAGTAATACGTGCACCTTCCAAGAGAGGAGGTTTTGACTAAACATTAGGCTGAACTTCCTGGTGATAAGAGCTGTTCAACAGTAGCATGGGCTACCCTGTAAGGTGGTGGACTCTGCTTCTCTGGAAATGTCTAAATAAGAGTCTGGCTGGCCATCTGCCAGGGATGCTTGAGCTGTGGATTTCCTGCTTTTGCAGAGGTTTAGACTCAACCCTTTGGAGTCTACGAGTCAAAGACATCAAGAAGGATTTCTTATTTCCAATTCTTTAACAGCCACAGCAATACAATCACACCTAAACCGTATTGCATGAACAAGAAATACCTTGGCACAACCAATAGTGGATTTGTATGTGGAAAGACTGCATGATGTTTGTTCACTCCCAATGTTCAAAATGATTATCTAAACACAGAATTCCTTAAGTGAAGTGTGTGTGCCCCACATTCCATCTGCTGGATCTCAGAATTCTAATAAACAACCGTAGATAGCACAGTCTGCCAACCTGAATGAGTGGCAGTGCAACAGAAGGAATGGACCCTGTTCACATCTCCACCAGCTGCAGCCAGGTGGAAGGACTATGTAGGATACTGAGGATAAGATAACCAACTATCAGAGAATGTTCAGTTCACATGCTTTGCTTCGAGAAAAGCTGTGGATGCAAATCCTTGATGTTTCCAGTGAGAATGATCTTAGCAACCAAACGCTGGGAAAAATTTCTGATGACGTCTTGGAAAACCACTGGGACTTGGAGTTTTGAGAAGATAAAGAGACTAAGATGTTATATTCAAAACAACAATTATTTAAATTACAATTCATGTTTTTAGAGATTAACAAATTACTTTTCAGTCATTTCCCCTCAAGCACCCTCTGTTACTATGTATTTTGTGAATACATATACTGGGCAATCTCAACTCTCTAGAGGGCAAAATCTACATCAGTGTTGATATCAAAAGATGTATTTCATAACACAGCTGTAGATAAACAGAGAATACTGTATGTTTGTCTTTTCTGGAAGCTAGAAACTGAACAGGATACCTCTGCAGGAGTACTGAAATATTGGTCAACACGAGTACTTGAAGAAGTAATAAACTGGACTTCTTTCAAGTTTGTGTATATTTATCTGAAGAAGCAAGTGCAAGAAACGGGGGAAAGAAACACAGCATGACAAACTTTGGGACAACCAAAATGTTATGCGTCTCGCCTGGTTTCTACCAGAGGAGCCAAGGAAGTGTGTCTCCCCCAAAGATGAAAACTGACAAACAATCTTTGTGTTCCCTCCCCCCACCCCCAATTAACCTTTGCTGTACAGAGTTGTCAACACAACCTAATTAGATTGGCTAATAAAGTTCTAGCTATAATCTCATTCTGGCCACAAGAAAACATTTCTTTTGTTATTCTATTTCAGGCAGCAAAGATCCTTGTCAGCTTCATTTTTCTCACTTCCATGGGTTCCTCAGAGTGTTAATTGGTGCTCTTGGTGTTGCCTGTATCAAGTCAGAGGAAAGAGCCCCACTCTGGATAATCTAATTTGTTGCAGAAAAATGCGGTACTATGCTGTTTTCTCTCACTCCCTATTTCTGCTCTCAGAATTAATTCTTTCAATATAATGGTTTCAGATGAGAACAGTTAAATAGCTGGTTACGTAGCTGCAAACGTCCATGCCACGGCGACCCATTCATACATGTGGAACCAATTCTAACTACTCTGTATATCTGTGGTAGAGAGATTCTCAACAAATCTAACACCTTTGGCAGTCCTTTCTTCCCATCTCTGGTTCAAGAGGTGTAATCTTGTTCCACTTTTTAAAATACAGTATATATTACTGCCAGAATCCTTTCCTGTATAATGACCAGAATCTTTTACCATTGGGGATGCTTGCTGGGATATCTGGAACTGAAACCCAACCCACATAGAGAGCTAAGGTTCTCCTCCATTTCTGCTCTACAGCTTTCACTTAGAATACAGCAGCTTTCAATATAATCCCTTCAATGTCTGAAAATCCACCTATATGGATGACACAATCTGCTCCTACTTCCTTCATCACATTTTCAGAAAAAAAAAATGTAAAGGACAAAAACACTCCTCAGTCACGTTCACGATTGTCCACACACTTTGTTTTCCATTTACAGGTGGGTTATTATTTATTTGAAATGTTAACGCACACTGTATCCTGACTCTCTTGCTCTATTTATTCGATTTTTTAAAAAAATCTAACATGACCCAGGTGCCAGCACTTATTTTCTACATAAATGTCTCACTACATACAATTGTTTGAAATGTCATCTGCTGCTAATGTTCTTGCTGCTTCTTTCCTGAACCCTGCGCGGCCCTGCTTTTGACTGTAAAACTTTCAGCCCTAATTCAGCCTTGTCACAAACGTGCTTGGATATTATTTTTTAACAAGGCAAACTCTTTTGTAGCACCTGAACGTGTCTTGTGCCTTTTTGTGGACTGCAACGCTGTTTGCCAGATGCAAGCCCTACAGCATGTGATGATAAACTCCCCTCCACAAAAGGTCATGACAAAGCCTGTTATTCTTTTAAGTACCACAACATTCTTTGTTGGTTTTGCTGCAAAAGATTAACACAACTACTGCCTCATTTTTTAAATTAAATTAATTTCATAGAATCATGTAATCAGAGAATACTTGAGTTGGAAGGGGCCCCTAAGGACATGGAGCCCAACCCCCTGCTCAATACAGGAATCCAAATGAAAGCAGATCTGACAGATGGTTGTCCAATTTTGTCTTGAAGGCCTCCAGCGTTGGAGTGCTCAGCACCTCCCAAGGTCATGGGTTCCATTGTCATACTGCTAACAGTTAGGAAGTTTTTCCAGATATTCAGCTGAAATCTGACTTGCTGTAGTTTGAGCCCATTATTACATGTCTTGTACTCTGGGATGATCAAGAACAGATCTTCTTTTCTCAGGGCTAAACATGCCCAGTTCTTTCAGTCTTTCCTCCCAGGGCTTGGTTTCCAGCCCCCTGATCATCCTTGTTGCTCCTCTGAACTTGCTCCAGTTTGTTGGCATTCTTCTTCAAGTGCGGTATCCAGAAATGGAACAGTACTCTAGATGAGGCCGAACCAGTGCTGACTAGAGAGTGACTAGTATCTTGCGGGATTTGGAGACTATACTTCTGTTAATGCAGCTTTAAATAGCACTTGCCTTTTTTGCAGCCACATCACACTGTTAAACTCATATTCAGCTTGTGATCTACAACAATTCCAAGATCCTTCTCACTCACAGTATTAGTGAGTCAAGTATCCCCCATCTTGTAACTGTGCACTTGTAACTGGTGTAGAACTTTTGCACTTATCCCTGTTAAATTTCATTCTGTTGTTTACAGCCCAGTCCTTGAGACTATCAAGATCTTTTTAAATTTTGTTCCTGTCTTCCAAGATATTAGCTATTCTACCCAATTTTGTGTCAGCTGCAAATTTGATAATCATGATTTAAATCAATTTGGTTTTTTTTTTTTAAATCATTGATTTTTATCCTCCCTGCATGTGGTCACACAAAGGTCCCCACCCCAGCTCCAGGCGTCCCCATCATCTGTCAAATCAGTCTGGAGTGCCACTACCTTTAGATGTGCTTCTTTCAATGAAACAATCCTATCTTTCTTTTCCCTGCAACCCATTACACTTCCTTCCATCCACAGCTGAGGGGATCTGCATCTCCCATTTTAAAAGAGCAGCTTTTGGAAGAAAAAAGGGAGGAAAAAAACAGAACGCAGTGTTCAGGCAACAGCTGATTTACCACCTCTAGAACAATGGCTCATTTCTCAGCTTGTGGTGCTCCAGTTTACATCACTGAGAGGTTTTTGTGCTTGCATCTAGGGCTGGCAAAATGCTGGGGACATTTCTGCTCTGTATCGATGCCAAAGCTGCCTCTTTCCTCCAAGTCTCCGAACTGTTTTCTTTTACTGAGGCCTGTATGTTTTCTACTAAACCTCACTGAACAATACTAAATCATATGCTTCAGTGATGCACTGGATGTTTTTGTTTTTGCCTTCTGGTTTATCCGTCTGTTGAAAAGACTCTTCTAGAAAGGATTGAGGCTCTCAATTGGTTACCTGGGGAATGCTTCAGGCATGCAAAACTTTTCCCAAAAGAAAGTCTAAATAGATGATGACTGAACACAGGGTTGGGGAGACATTGACTAGCATATTAACATGAAGTGCCTCAATCTTCCTGCAGGAACAACCCCTGTAGAAAGAAACCTCATGGCAAAGGTTCTCAAATTATTGAGTATCCCTAAACTAAGAATAATGCAAGCCTGTGAGCAACACACTTAATTGTAGACAGCGGGGGCAACCCTACCATCAGATAGGTTTCTTACAGCTGGAGGACAATGTCATAAACAACCTGTTCTGGGTCCCCCTGCTCTCTCAGGCATGGTAGAGGAAGGACCCTATACTACTAGCTGTGCTGAGGTAAAACTCAACTGCCAGTCCAGTCAGTTTTGGTACCTGGACTGGAGAAGACGCATTATCTTATCCTTCTGCTCAGACAGAAAAGTATCTGGGGCTGATCCTGTACTTGGGCAAGCTGACTTGCAACCCAACACAAAAGAAAGAGACATGAATCTTGTAAGTCTCATCCGATTGCTAGTTCTAGTGAAAACAAACATAATCAAATGATGAACAATAAGTCAACACTTGTGTAAATCCCACATATTCAATGGGTCCACTCTGGGTAGGAGTAGCAGCTAGATTGAAGGCCATAGACTGTGAGGTAAGCCGCCCCGAGTAGACTTTGTCTAGGGGGGCGGGGTAAAAATCTAATAAAGATAAGATAAAGATAAAGAGGTCTATGATGGAAGATGTGGAAAAGTAAAAACAAAATCCACAGAAAGAAGGAGTATAGGCAGAAAACATTCAAGAGATAATACCATGCTAAGCAGCCTTGGGTTTATGAATAAATCTACAAATAGTTGGGTAGTAAGAAAGTTGTACCTTCTCTATCTCATGCTGAGGATTCTGTGAATCTTAAAGAAATAGCTACATCTGCATATCTTGTGAAGAGATAAATCTGCTGTCAGAACCATAAAATCTATTTTTCATGGTTTCTCTGGCTTTCCAGCTATAATTGTTGAAGACAGGCAGCTATGTCCAACGAAGCATTTAATTCTAAAGCAAGTCAACTAGGAATTCCTCTTGGAAGGCTCCTTATGCAGGGTTTCAATCCCAGCATGAAGCTTTAACTGAAACTGACTCAAGAACACAACAACACATATACATTGAAGGCGAAGGGAAGTTGGGAAAACCCACAAATAAGCAAAAGGTTCACCACGAAATGCATCATACATATTCTTCCCAGTTCTGTGAGTCAATGGTGATATAGCAACAATACTGCTTTAGGAGACAAATATTATAATTTAAGGGTTTATTATTTAACGCAATATTAAGGCATTACTAAAAATAAATAAACTAGGAATAGCTTATACGATGCCCACCACAATGCAGAAGACGTGGCACCCTTACAGAATTGAATTTAACAGAAATCTGCCAACTACCTGAAGTGGTCAGAGCCTGCTATAAATTAACAACACAAATACAGTTACTGTATTGGCTAAAATCTATGAATGTAAAGTTGTGCTGCAGAAATCTGATGATGTCATCAGATGTAGATGTATTTTAGTAATAAAAGTTCCCTATCCACACACACACACACAGTTCCCTTTGGTCCTGAGAAAGCTTTGGAGACAGTGGGACAGAGTCAGGAATTCTGAAATAGAGAGGAAGACAGCTGTGTGTATCATCCTGAGCTTGTTCTAAACAAGCTTGAGATACAAACGTAACTGACAAAATAAAGAAATACACACAATCCTGTTCATGATTTCTTATTTCCAAGTGCACATATAACTGCAGCTTAAGTCCTTTGAATTCTGCCACACTGCAGAGAAGCCATCACAGGAAGAAAATTTCAATTCTGGAGAATTGGCAGGGATCCATAAGCTACCCAAACTGATGGCCTATTGCACTCAGAAATCACACTGCCAGGTCTTGAAAAGATATTGACAAACTCTGTTATTAGTTGCCTGTAGCAATGTTTTCCATTAAGTACAAATATAAACAGAGCTAATACACAATCCAGTTAATTTACTTAACTTCAGTATTAATTATTGAAATAACCAAGGGCACTCCCTTCCTTATGTAAGCATCATATAACACTGTTGCCTGTTTCTCTACAGAGCAGCCTATTAAAAATTGTTTTAATAAGTGCATTTTTCTTTGTTATGAAGAGATTAAAAATCATCTAGTTACTGAAGACATTTGTATTCATTTTATTACACAGACACAGTGGTGGCCTTTATATCTGAGTAGATTTTTAGACAAAGGTTGGAGAAAGGCAAGCAAACAAACAAAAACCCTAGAGCTAATGTTTAATCATGCAACCTGTGATCACCACAAAAAGCTATTAATTTCATTTCTAGGCATATCTTATACAAGACTTTTATTCAGGACAGTAGCCTGAATGGCAAAGAAAAAGTAGGTACGTTGGAAGATAGGTTCAGCCTACAAGGATATTGCTTTTTCTCAGTCTTTTCATTATGTAAATGAACTGCAGTGTATGTTGGAGCCCTTTTATCTAAAATATAGTTGTACACTCAGTGCCCTGATTTATACAACCAAGTTTTACTATGTCTCTTGTGTCTGGCTGATTTTTAAGAGAGACGATGCTGAATGCCTGGGCTCAAGATTTTGCTACTTCTGTTTACAGTGGTATCTATAAGCCGGGAGGAAAAGCTCCACCCTGTGGAGCTGCTTTTGCCTTTATCAATAGTCAGTGATGAAGATAAGAGATTATTTAAAAGCCAAGAAGGTTTAACATGGAAATGGACTCTGATTTGCAATCCTAGGAGTTTTCGTATAGCACAAGAGATCTGATTTACAGACCTGAAAGGTTTTGTGTGCACAGAGGCAAAAGGGCCAGATTTACATCTTGTTGTACCTATTCTGCTTTGGCCTTATCCCATTGGTCTTGATCTTGTCCTATTCTCCCCTGCCCCTTCTCCAAAGAAACTATCCCAAATTGGAATTTCTCTTTTGGGCTAGTAACATTTCCCCATTCAGTTGTATAGAAGGCATTTCAGAGATTAAGAAGGAATGGTGGACATTTTATTTAAAAGGTAATTTAGGCGATGAATATACTTTCTCATACTCGAAGCACTTCCTTCTAAACAGTATTGCTGCAAGCACTGCATACGTCGTGATGCAAGGAAGGGCCACGTTATTAGAAGAATGTACATACAACTTCTCATTTCTGAAAATCTTGAAATGGCTTACAGTGAAGATTTGCTAGCAGTCTGAGGGCCACATTCTGATTATAATGGCTAGGCTTTTTATTGTTGACAACTTTGTTCTCAAAAAAGAACATTTTTAAAAGGTAAGGAGATGTGAGAGAAAGGCAAAGTTATAAAGTCTATCAGCAACCTGTTTGGGCTATTAAGTAAGTATCTTCTCCAACCCTGAACAGAAGAGGGCGTGGAACATTTAGACCAGGAAAAGCTATCACTTATGAATGGCCAAGAACGTGTTAAATGAAGCAGAAGAGGATTCTACTTAAATATTTTTAAAAACCCATCTCATTTCAAGTAGTTGGGAATGTTGCCCTGGGATTTGGGAAATACAAATTTAAATCTCCTCTCAGCTACTAAACACACTGGGTGATCATGAGTGACTTGTTCTCTGTCTCTCTCTCAGTTCACCTGGCCTACCTTATAAGGTTGTTGTGATGATAAAATACAGAGAAAGAGAGCCATGTATGCCCACCTTGGTGCTTTAGACTAGAGGAAGGAGAGAATAACATGTAAATGGTAAATAAGTAATAATATGCATAAGTTACACTTCAGTTAATAGGATGTTACTACCAACTTCTCAAATAAGCCACTTCCTAGCTCTCCAGTTGATGTAAATCAATTCAGCATGAGAGAAGTAATCTTCCAAATGGGTTTTATCCCTTTACTCCTAACTGGAGCTGTAAAGCCAAGGTGGCATAAATGTAATACAGAAACGAAATTTGTATGGACTGGAGGATTAATGAAAATGAACACCTTTCTCAGGAGTATTGTAACAGCAGGCTGGTTAACACACTTCAGAAGTAAAGCTAACATTTGTTTTTACAAGGTACTCTGCAATGCTCTAACCAAGTTGAGTAGTTAAGTCGTTTATGCTAAAACTCATGAGCATTTGGATATGGTGAAATAAAGAAACCTACAGCACAGATCGCTCTCTGTGCAATATTTTGCATTTATCCACTCAGCTCATTCCTGCCTTCCCCCTAGTCACTGTGGTTATGTAACTTTTTCCGGGGAAAGGTAACCAATCCTTGATTCCAGCAATAGGAGGGAAGAAGATACTGACTCCTAGGCAATTTAAGTATCTTCTTAAACTTAAAAGACAGCTAGTGTGATGCAGTGGTTTGAGTGAGGGGGTGGGAACTTGGGGATCTGGTACCGATCCCTCGCTGAGCCATAATATCCTGAGCCAGTCACCCTTTCTTTCAGCTTCCAGGTTGATGCCAGGAGAAATCGGGATGAACAGACCGTTTTTTGGTCAAACCACTTTTCATAGGAATAGGAGTACTGATTAGCCAGATTTTTTTTTTAATTTCTAGACATTTCCCCCTTTCTCTAAAGCTATCAATGTACTGGTCACAAAGCAAATCCAATATAAGCTGCTTGTGTAATGTCAGAACTTCCTTTCTCTCTTTCTTTGGCAGTGGAGTAACACATTTTATAATGATCAGCTCAGTGATACAACACACTTCCTTGCACCGCTGTGCGTATTCTCACAGGTTCACTTCTCTCCTTCAGCAGCATTGGTCTTAAAAGGTGTCTTCTGAAGGTAAAGCCACCAACAACCATTTTTATTTCCAATCTAGCAAGTTTTAAAAGATTTTAGTTGGTTGTCGTTCCCCCCCCCCCCCCCCCCCCGGGCCTGGGAATAGATTCCACCTGCCTCCTGCTTTGTGCTCTTAGGTCTTCCGTGAAGCAATTTTGTTTGGCTGGGTATATATGGAATTTGTAGCTACTGCAACTGGTAATAAAAAAATACCCCTAGAGCCTGGCATGCAAACACACCAGCACATATACAAAACAGACGTCCCATCCCCAGCCGTGCCTATGGCATGTATAGCTGGAATTCTGAATTCATGTATCTAACGAAGAAGGCGACCGTATGCGTAAGCTCACACGATAATGTATTTGTTAGGCAGTAAGATCGCCATCGGATTCCTCTCTTGTTTTTGCTGCAAGAGACCAACACTGCTTTGGAAACGATTATGATGGAACAGCAGCTCCTCCTGGGGATTTCTCTCTCACACATAAACTGCTCTTTTTTCCTTCTCCTTTTCTACTTAACAGACAGCTGTGAAATACTCCTACTTTTAGGAGAAGTCTGAGCCGGGGGGGGGGGGCTTCCCCCTTTCCGCATTAGCCAAGCTGCCTTGAGGACCACAGCCATGTTTCACTCCCATTTATCTCTTAGGAAGGAAAAGAGCAGGGGAATGTGAAGAGGAGAAGGCGCCCCCCCCCCCAGCACACTAAGACTTGGACGTATCCCAAGTCACCTCGTCCCTAGTCTTTTAAGGTGACTCATAACCCCCTCCCTACACACATCCACATAGCCCCCCCCCCGACTCCTACAGTTGCATAATCTCTTCCAGTAGTATCCTCACCTTCTGCTAAATCTTCCACAGCGTCATCACCAGATACAATCTTCCACATTCTGTCAGTCCCCCTGTTAAGACTAGCCTCGCTGCATCATTGACTCAGTGACTGGAAAACTGCAAGGGGGGGGGGGGAGCAAAACGTATGGGTTCTGCAGGCATTGCTAGTGCCCTGGTCATATTTATAGCTGTTTATATTGTTGTTGTTTTTAAGGGGAAAAAGTCAAGAGATAAAGCCTGCTCCATATTCTCACCACCCCATTTTGGGTTAATTCCCTTCCCTGCCCAGGTCAAGTCAAAACTCACATCATGTCCTCTCTTAACCACCTCTCATCATCCCCATGCATGGGGTCACCCATTCTTCATTCTCCATCTGTCTTTGACCTTAACATGTCCCCTGAAAGGGTAATTATTTTCCTCCTCCCTCATTTTGCGACTCCAATTGCTTCCGTTACACAAACCTCCTTGAGTTTTTGCACCAGCACCCTGATTGTCTCACAGATTTCAGGGTAGCACTCGAACATAAAAAGCTGCCTTTGCTGCATTTGACTGTAGGTCCATCTCAAGCCGTACAGCCAACACTGAGTGGCATCAGCTCTTTGAAAACCTTTCCTAGCACATCCACCTGGATGTGCCTGGGGAACTCCACCTGGTATTGCTTGCATGCCTACAAAGCAGGTGCTCTGCTCCTGAATTACAGCAAAGATTCTAGTTCTTACAGCCTTGAATAAGCAACTGATATAAACAGGTACATAACAAGCAGGCTTCTACGGAGTCAGATCATTGGTTAAGCCAGGTCAAGACTGTTGACAATGACTAACAGTGTCCTTCCAGACAGAATTTTTTCCTAGTCCATCCTGAAGACGGCCAGGGGATGAATCTGGGAACATTTGGATGCAAAGCACATGACTGCTCAAATACTGGATTGAGAACCTGTGAGCTCAGCCAAGGAGCATCTATTTGCTGCCACTGTTCGGTTACAAAGCAGGCACCTCTGAGCTAGCCAAAATATCCCTCCTCAACCACTATAATTCTTTTCTCTCCTGTTCATCATTTACTTCCCATAGCCCTTTCCATTAGCTATTTCATAATTTGCACCTTAACAGGGGGAAAATGGGCAAAACCAGAATTATATCTGAAATAAAACTGCAGGAAAGGCATACCACAGAGTAACTTTAATCTCTTCCCTACACCCACCCACAAAGGTGGCATGCTTCAAGGTGGGATTGTACAATGTGTGAATGTGTGTGCAAAGAAAAAATAACATCAGTCACTGGGTGGAGGGGGCAAAGAGAAAAGAAGCATGACACTCAACACGTGCACAGGATCACCCTTCTTTAATATCCCTGTGCCTATGTTTAACCCAAGATAGTACCACCCCCTAAGGCTGAGAGACCAGCTCTAACTAAATCCTCTTGGTTCTCTGCGTATAGTCCTTTCCTTCTGAAATTAAAAAATGCAACGGCAACTTAAATGTGCTTGTAAGCCTCTCTCTGATGCAAAAAGCTTGCCTTTTAATTTATATGGGGAGGGGCAGCACTTCAGACATGCTTAAAGTCACTTTACTCTCAACATGCACATTTCAGCACTGAACAGAGGAGGTCAATATCTTTTTAATGTAAGATTCCAGTGGGGACTGATCAATACTAGCCCTGTGCAGGGTGGCAAAGGTGTGCATGCTACACAGCCTATCCTGCATCATCTAAGCTAGCTTGTTGCCATCCACCACACAAACACACATAAACACAGAGAGAGGTTTGTTTGTTTTTTGGTGTATTTGCAATGTCTAATATTCAGCTATCAGCCTGGTTAACTTCTCTGTACATGTAATGAGAAGGTGGTGCTGCCTTTGCCTCAGGCAGCAAAATGGTCTGGCCTTAGGATTGATAAAATCTGTACACACGCTAGGGGGTGGAAAATCCATGATTCCAGGAGAATGTCTCAGATGAACCGTGCTGGGATTCAAGTTCACCTGGAAATCACCCAAGCTGAAGTCTTAGCTACGGAAATCTAAACAGAGATAGATTTGAGGGGTGGGTGGGTGTGTTGGGGGGGGGGAAATGACACTCTGCCTACATACCGACGCATCCCCTTCCTTATTTGAAATCATGCACATGGCAGACCTTCACTAGAGAAACACTTCCAGAAATAAGACTCCGGGACTCTGAACTCTGGGTAAAATTAAGCTCTGCACGAAGCCCACGTGAAAATCCCTGATTTCTAAAACATGCATTCGCTAAAGCTAAATGACACACACTTTAACACAGAATTTTTCTTCTGGAAGCCCAGAGACTGGGGGAGGAGAAAAAAGAGAGAAGAAAGAAGGGTGGGAAAAAACGGACAGGCTAGTCCACGCATCCAGAAACACCCTCTCTTTTGTTATCTGCCAAAGGAGGAGGTTTTCAGGAACAAGATTCCAGAGTCAGATGGGAGGCTAGTGATACATGCCTGAGGTACTTTTTCTCATCTCTGTACTCCTAGGTTGAGCCAGGAGAGTATATTTTAAAAGGAAGAGGTTCAGAAGGACTACAAAGCAGCAGGTATACTTTTTACATGATCAGAGTCTCTTTTCCTCTTATCTAAACACATCAGAGATGGACAAGGAAGGAAGGATGTATCTCTTCCCTATTTTATTTTCTCTGTACCTGTTTAGAAGCCCTTTTTTCCTTATGGACAATCTATCAGACTGAGGACTGAACTGACAAAGGCCATGGTTTGGTGCCCATTCTGACAAGGTAGTCCTGGACTGCAAGGGTAATCTGAAAATGTAATCATCAATCAATCTAATTCCCAAGGATGATGGGAGCAGAGAGACAGAGGTGGTTTCTGTGAGTTTCTCAACGTTATTTTTAAACAGTCCTTTTATTAGGCAGTGGATCACGCATGAACCCTATTTATTTCTTTAATCCTTGAACTGAAAACGAATAAAACTATTTTAGGACAGAAATCGAAAACATGGAAAATAAATAAAATAAAATAAATAAATTGCAAAGTCTCCCATTTCCCCACAGAAACTGGACAAGCAGATAAATAATGTATTTGACCAGAGGAGAAAAAGGTGTCTCTTGCACCAGATGAAACGGGCCCCGGGGGTCCAGGAAACCTTACACTAAATAAAACTTCAGGTTCAGGTGCCTGAAGCCGCTTGGATGTTTCCCCCCCCCTTTTTTCCCTTCTTTTTTCCTGCAACAGACTCTGTCCAAGGGCTTCCCACCCGCGGGTGAGGGAAATCCTGGTGCCTTCTGAAATAAGCACCCTGCTAAAACTATTAATAGGCGTGGGTAGGGATGACTAGGATGATGATAATGCAGCAGCAGCAGCAATAATCATCATCATCATAGCAATACACAACCCACTTAACGGCGGCTGGATTTAGCTCCTTGAACGTCGTGTATTTTACTGTTTTTTTATTTCTTGTCTGCTCGCTTATTATTGGACCATTGAATGCAGGATAACCGACCCGGCTCTCTTTCTACCGAAGAGAAAAACAGCCCCCCCAAAAAAGAGCGGCTCCAAAGTTGAAGGGATCGGGGCGAGCTTTGACTATAACTGCCAGGCAGGGCAAGAAGGTCCCGCGCCTGGTTGGGGAAACCCCTCCCCTCCCCCGCCAATATTACTGAAGATGATGGACCCTTCCCTTCTTCAGCCTCCCTTCCTCTCTTCCCTTTCCTACTCACTACTTGTAGAGCTGCAGGAGGCACAGGTCCAGGCACTCGCCCTCCACCTCCTCCTCCGTGATGTGCTCCGAGAGGGGCCGCGGCAGCGACGGCAGGGGCGGCAGGAGGGGAGCCGCCGCCGCCGCCGCCGCCGGAGGGGAAGAGGGAGCCTCCTCGGGCTGGGCTTCCCCGCCGTCCCCGTCCCCGTCCCCCTCCGGAGGGGCGCCCTCGGCCGCCGCCGCCCCCTCGCCGTCCCTTCGGTCGCCGGCATCCCCTTCGCCCGCCGCCTCTTCCTCTTCCTCCTCCGGCGGCGACGGCTCTTCTCCTCCTCCTCCGTCCCCCCTCACGGGTCCTTCTTCTTCTTCCTCCTCCTCCTCTTCTTCCTCATCATCCGCGGGCTCTTCTTCTCCTCCTCCTCCTCCGCCGCCTTCTGCCCCTCCGCCGGCGGCTGAGGAAGAAGAAGAAGAAGGGGGCGGCGGCGGCGGCGGCTCGGCTCCGAACGGCCCGCGGAACTCGCCCAGGAAGAGCTCCAGGAACCGCCGGTAGGTCCGCTCCTCAAGGCTGCAGGGGCCGCCCGCGGCCATCGCTTCGCATGCCCGGAGAACGAGAGCGGCGGCGAGCGAGGAGGAGGAGGAGGAGGAAGAGGCGACGGCAGCTCCTTCTTCTTCCCTCAGCGCCCGTCCGCCCGCCCGCCGCGCGCGTGCGCGCTCGCTCGCGAACCAGCCACAGAGGGTTCCCCCCCCCCGTCCTCCACGACCCCCCCCCACACCTCCCTTCCCTCGTTCACTCACTCCGGGCCAATGGCCCGCGCCACAGGCATGCGCAGAACGGACGGAGAGTGGGCGGGGGGGAGGACAGAGAGGGAGTGTTGGCCGAGGCGCGCCCCCGATGCTCGCTTCTCCGTCCGTTCCCCCCCCCTCCCTCCCTTTCTTACCTGAGGGGAAGAAACGCTTTCCCGCCTTCCACACCTTGGGACAAGGAAGGCCTCCCCCCCCCCCCCAGCGCGCGAGGAAGGGCGCTCTGAGGAGAGAAAGAAAAAAAAAGCGGGGGCGGGGGGGGGGAAGAGGGGATTTTTTTTTGGTCTTTTCGCCGTTAATAACGGTCATAACGGAACACCGTTTTAGGGCTTCTCTCCCTCATGAAAGACGCCTCGATTGAGGGGTCTATATAGGGCAGAGGGGAGCCACTTTCACTGTATTCTCTCTCTCTCTCTCTCTAATCAATAAATATATATATATATATATTATATATAATCAAATTAAGCAATATAGAGCTTAATTGATTATATTTATAGGTCAGGAAAACGACAAGAGTCATGAAAAGAAACAAGTCTCAATGTCTGGCCCCTTTCCCCGCAGAGTGTTTCTTGTGGCTTAAGAGGGTGGCCTCACTCTGCCCAAGGGCAGGGCCGGCTCCACCCCCCACCCCCCCCAGCAGCGCTAAAGGCAGCCAGCTCCCTGGAAGCTGAAGAGCCACCACAACTATTCTGCGCCAAAAAACAAACAAACACCCTCAGCCCTGCTCTGGAGTCCCCTCATTTTATTCCTCACAGCAGCCACCAGCATTTTTAGAGGAATATACTTAATGGTTTATCCCTCTTCTGCAAGGTGGGATGATGTGGTGGTGCCTCTCCACCCCCCCCCCCCCCCGCTCCTCATGACAATCCTGTGAGGCCGGTTTGAGACAGGGAGGGATTGCTGCCAGCTGTCAAGGTCAAAGGATCTGTTCTTTGGCCTTCTATGATGCCTCTTGGAAGGCTTTCCCATCCCACTTTCAAATTCTTGGCCTACAAAAGGGGCATTTAGTGCCCACAGCTAATAGGCACCATACCAGCTGTGCTGCCACCTCCCATCCACTGGCCCTGGAGGCATCTTGCTCGCTTTGCCTAACAGTCCAGCCGGCCCTGTGCATATACCCATTCCGTTTCCTTATGTGACCACAAACTGTACAACATTATGGGAGGAAAAACACAACTACAAGATTAGAACTCAACAATTTGCATTTCTTAGAACACAATTCTCTATAGAAACATTTCTCATATCATAATTCTCTATAGAAAAAAAAAGTCACACCATTCTTTCTAAGAAATGTTTCGTACTTATTCTCCAAACAGCCCGAATGCTGAATTCATGAACCATTTCATAGCAATATGACGCCAGGTCTATATTGACAATTAACAGTAGTTTTATGTCTTTAATTGGTATCATATATTCTGCTCCTGGAGCTCAGGTGTCCTTGCTACAAACTGCATCTGTGTCCAGGAACGCAACCAGCACCTTATTAACGAGAAGCAATTTACCACCAAGACTTACGAGATTTTCTGTAAGCAAGTGTTAATAAATAGGATTCTAGACCCTATTTTAAGAGCCGAGAAGGAAGAGGCTCTGTAATAACAATAATGATTTGTCTAATCTGGAACTCCTGAAGAGGCCACCCCCACAATTTCGATGAGGTAATAGAGAAAATGAGGGTAACAAGGAATGAACCAAGCTCGATCCAACACATGTAGGATGTGAAGTAAAGGACATTCCCATTCCAGAGCAGAATGCCTGAGATAAGGGATTCACCTGCTATATCATGGGTTTGGTCCTAGATCAAATCAAGTCTGAACTATCTCAGGAAACAAAATATTGATCCCACGCCTGTCGTACTTTGAGCATGGCAGGATTCTCTGGAAAAGACAATAATGCTGGAAAAGGTGAAAACCAGCTTTCAATTACTGTATATTGAGATCCTATATAGCAGGGATGCAATGCATGCCCCCCCCCCATCATAGAAGGTACATTACCTCTCCCATATGGATATTTTAAAAAATTCATTTGAAACGTGGTGCTGGAGGACAGCTTTGTGGATACCCCGGATTGCCAGAAAGATGAACAATTGGGTGCTAGAGCAAGTATCTCTGGAGGCAAAAATGTTGAAATGGAGGCTGTCCTGCTTTGGGCACATCATGAGAAGGCAGGATTCTCGGGAAAAGACCGTAATGCTAGGAAAAGTTGAAGGCAGTAGGAAAAGAGGAAGACCAAGCATGAGATGGATGGACTCCATGAAGGAACCCACAGGTTTGAGTTTTCAGCAGCTGAGCCTTTGAGGACAGGACATGCTGGAGATCACCGTAAGTTGGAAGTGACTTGACAGCACATAACAGCAATCATGGATCTTGGTCATTAAGAAGCAGCAAAATCTCTACAGAGAAGGAAGGTGAGTGAGAACAAAGTTTACTTCTTTTTTTTTTTTGCTACAATAGGGTTGCCAAATTATTGAGTTTTCACTGCAAGATTCTAGTTCTCATGGTGGCATATTTGTGCATGTGTGAATTCTCTCCAGTACAGTCTTCCATGCAGACAAGCAGATCCATCCTAAATATATAGAACAAAACTAAGAGATCTTATGTTTGCAATTCTTCTTTGCTCCATCTAGCCGGACACCACAGCCATTGAATGGAAATTGTTCCCTTGGACTCCCCAGTGTCAAAGGAGGTTTTTGGAAGATAAATGCTACATGAGGCACAGAGCCAAACATAGGCAGCTCACCAGGAGAAAACTGCCATTACAGCCTGAAGGACTTATCACTCTGGTGAAGAATGATAGCAGGGAGCAATATCAATCCAATTTCTAGAGACTATAGAAAAAGGTTTACACTTCGGTCGATTAATGATAAGCTCCCCACGGCACCCGAGACTTGATTTTCCTCCCGCATTCAAGGACTGGAATGAAATGTGGAAGTCCAATAATACAACCAGAGATTCTAGGCAGCTTATTTCATGCCGAATTATGCGTAAATGGGAGAAAATTAGCCACAGACACTGCAGGCTGCGCTCGGATCACCCTTTGTTGCTTTTGATCAATTGTCTGTCTCTTGTTAGGTGTTTATCTTCCTTGTCTCTACTGCAAAGGTCATCCTAGTAGCACAGGAGCCAGAGATTCTAGCTTATGATTTCTCATAATGTTTCTGTATTTGGGAGCCATCTCCCTTTTGCATTTAAAAGCGCTTCCTCAACACCTAGTTTGAGGAATGTAAAGGCCCTTCTTATTCATCTGCTGCGGCTAACATATGCTCATCAAGAGTGGTGTCGTTTCCGATCACGATAAAGCACAGCGCTTAGAAAGTGGGAGAAAACAAATTAGCAAGAATTTTTCTTATCTCTTACTCATAATACTAGAACCTAAGGTCAGCTACAGAACTGAATGGTGGAAGAATATTGGTAAACACTTCTTCCAAGAGCATAGAGCTACGCTGCGGAACTCACTGCTACAAGATGCAGTACTGGCCACCAACTTGGATGGCTTTGAAAGGGCAGTAGCTGTGGAATGCAACATCCATGCGCGCATGTGTGGCTAGCGTACTTCCTGGCCCCACTGTGAACAGAATGCTGAATTAGTTAAGGCCATTGGTCTGATCTAGCCCGGTTCTCTTTAAGGTCTTCACCAGGTGTTACCTGGATCATTCATGGTGGAGGCAGCAGAGACTGAACTTACCTTGGAAAGGAAAGAACTAATTGTTTTCTTTAATTGTTTCAATTAACTTGGCTTTGGTTATAGTTCTGTGTTTAAAATGCAATAAAATACATGAAAAACCCTAAATAACTCATAGGTAATAAATATATGAATAGTAAAACAATACTAAAGTAATAGTACTAGTATAAATGACGTTTATAGAAAATTACTTTTTTTGGTGGTTTTCCATCAAGTGCATTGCTCAGTAGAAGAAAATGCCACAGCCTGAAAAGGTCTTGCTACTATATCTTCCATTATGACACAATTTATTTCCCTATGAGCTTTTCCGTGTCTGAATGATAATCCCTAAAAGTTGGTATAGAAATAAATGTCTTAAAGGCCTCCCAGTACTTTTGCACTGTCCGTAAAAAAGCGCATGAGCAAGGACCCTGTTGTATAGATCTGGGAAAGTTACAGTACTTTTAAAAAATAATTAGCTGGAGTCATACCTCCCAAAATTACCATTACAATTAAAACGTTTTTAAGTATAGGCGTGACTTTCAAAGTAATTAAATTTTTACTTTTTTTTATTTATCTGAAAACCAAAAAAAGAACCCTCCAACAAAACCCTGACACTCTGCAATGAGAATATTGTCTTGCACATTCATCTTGCATTATCAGAAACTGAACTGCATTTCAGAATAAGTACTGCTAAGCAACAGTAGGCTTTTAAGAAGATTGGTCCGATGCTTTAATTGATTTCCATTAAAAGCCTATATTGACATTCAAATCAACTGCACAGGTTTGCACAGGATGAATGAATAATTCTGGCACGTTACATTGGTGGGCCCAGGAACATGTCCCATGTGGAAAGAACTGCACCATCACAGGGACCTCATAAATTGTGTATATTACTGTGCTTTAATATGCTTGAGTGGTGTGATCATACATCCAATCAAAGAGAAGCAAAGAAATAAATTTGCAGCCTAACCCCGCCACCCTCCTGCAATCCAGTCAAACTGAAATACCTGAATTTATGGGATGTTTGTCCTATTCACAACACACAGCTACTAAATTATATGCAGTCTGAATACTTCTGGCCCACCTAGAACATAAATCAGAGAGAAATGTTAGATTTGAGAGAGAGAGAGAGGGTTGTTTTTTTTTTCCCCTGGGATCCATCATTTGTTTTGTCCCAAAGATATGACAGGAAAGGGGTTGCCAAGCAGCAGTACTATTGATCTAAGCTGTATTCTGCAAGTAATCAGTCTAGTATCTGAAAACTGAGTGAACTCCACTTTCTCCCTATCTCAAACCATAAGATCCTGCCAAGCTATGCTCACATTGACCTGGATTTTGCTAGGATCCCATCCTGACTTTCCACAGATCTACAGAGTGCATTCCTGACACAGCTTCGGACCTTTTCTCTGTTCTGGGGTTTTCATTCCCTGGCTATGCACTGCTAAAGGAGGAAGAAAGAAATAATTTTTTAAAAATTGCAACCTTAACCATTCGCCTCAGACATTTTCATGCCTAATGCACCCCTCTCTCTGCAGATCCCACCCACCTTTCTGGTTTCTTGTTCTCTTTCTTTTTATAAAAAATAATGTTATTTTTACTAACAATTGTCCTATATACTGTGAGGACAGGTTAAACATATTCACCACCAGCTCAACTGAACATACTACCTGCTAAACTTTGCAAATGAGATAGTAATACCTTAATTTACACACACACACACCGGTTCTCAATTCCTACACCCTTTGTATTACATCTGTCATATCACCTCTAGTATTTATAAGTTGTTGTTGTTTTTTTGGGGGGTGGAAAGCGGGGTAAAAATCAGGAAAAATAAATACTGGATAGCTTGGGGGTTTAGTTATTTGGAAGTTTGATTCCCTGCGGTGCCTCCCTGAGAGGGGCTGGACTTGATGATCATTCTATTGGGTCTCGTCCAGCTCTGCAACTCTAAGATTATATTAAATAAATAGCCTGGAAAATATTAAATAAACAGTATGGTTAGGATGCCCAAGTCTCCAAATAATTTAATTATTTGCTCTGGTAGAGAACAAGGAACATTTTACAACGCGGAGTGGTGTGAAGAGAAAGAACTGGAAACAGTTGAAAGGTTGTATCTCGATGAGACATATAATCAATATACTTAAAAAATGGGCACTACATTTCCATTTCTGCATGGCCTTCAAATGACCTTTATGGACGAGGAGAACTGGTTCATTAACAAACTGTCTCTAGCACTTTACAAAAACAACACAGAAGGATGGAAATTCAAAGCAAAAGAACTTCTCTCTGGAATTTGGTGCCTGAAATATCTCGTCATGGTAAGCCTGGAGTCGTGCCACAAATTTGAGAATAAAATTTCAGTTGATCACAGCCAATCACAGCCATTAAGCAGAGTGAGCAGATTCAGGACAGCAAACTGTTACCTGTTTAAGTAGCTATTAGGTTTGCACTATTTATTAATTATTTTTTGTTGTTTGTCTTATTGTTGCTGTTACTTGTTACATCCTGGCTTTTACTCCTGTGAGCTCAAGGCATTTTATATGGCTTCATTCCACCACCCTTTTATCCTCACCTCCCTCAACCCTGTGAAGTGAGACAGGCGGAGAGTGTGTGACTGGCCAAGAGAGGGGGGGAGGATTTGAACCCCTGTCTCTTGGGCGTGACATTTTCACCACCAGGGATGGGGACAACGCTTACGGGATTTTTCCTGCCTCTTTTCAAAATAGTTTTTAAAAACTTTTATAGCATTTTAAAAGATGCTTCAACAGAGGGTTTCTATTTTAAAGGGGCTGCCGCGTTTCAGGCACAACCATCAAAACCACGCCAGTATGCTTTTTTATGTATCTGAACATATGCTGCATGGCAATCCATCAAGACACGCTAAAACCTTTTGAACCATGTGAAGATTCAACTGTCTAGCAAAGAGTGACAGGGAAGGCAGCATCAAAAACAAACAGCAGCAGCAACAACGAAAAACACAGAGAAGTCCCCCCCAAAACCCAGATTCCACACTGACTAATTTTCCCTCTCTTGCCAAACTAAACAGATTTTTATCACAGTAAACCATTTCCTCCTTCCAATGTCCTTCGGAAGCTAAACATGACATTTCCAGTCACACAAAACAATGAAAGACGGGTATCTAATATGAGTAAAGACAAATAAATGTATCATGGCACCAGCTTTAATTAATTAATTAATTTAATTTATATCCCACCCATTTAGACCGAAGTCTATTCTGGGTGGCTAATAACAATATTAAAATAAAAAACAACTATATTAATAAACTAGAAGATGGCGAAATAAGTTCATGTGTGAATTTAGGTGCTTGGTATCCTATCCTTAGTTGGCAGGTATATAAATGTGTGTGTTTGTGTGTGTGTGTTAGTTTCAGTCAATTTTAATCGGTACAATACCATCTTCAGTCACTAGATGGCAGACATCCCCAATCACTACAAAGCTGTTATTCAGAACAATGGCTCCCATTCAAGATAATAGCCACAATCCTTTTGCATAATGATTTTGTCTGCAGTAGTTCGGCTCAGCGTCCAACTAGGGACTCTAATGAGAGGCTGCAATTGTGATCCTTCATTGCACGCAAGGTGGGTGGCTTCACATATGATTCAGAATCTAAGCCACACTGCATTTTCATTAATAGCAGGACCATCCCAAAATAAAGGTGCCCGAAATAAAGGATAAAGTGATAGACTTCTCCATTCCATGTACAAAAGCCAATAAAATCGGCAGTTGATTCTTTGAGTCTTCTACCACACCCAAGAGCAGCAGCCGAGTTTAGAAACTGCATACCAGACTGTGAGTCACATGCCTTCTGTTCTCCAAGAGACAGGAATGGCAAGGGGACATCTGTTTTCACCTTACTTCCCGTTATGGGAAGGCTAGTCCTGAATGACCACCCAACCATATGTTAGAAACTCCTACCACATGGTAAAATGGCACATCTGTCTGCCACCCACTGAGGCGACAGAAAGTGGGGATGACACTGATGAGTGTGTGGCAGGGTAATGAGTCAGTTAGGGAACATCCTGACTGGAAGCAAACAAAAAATAAAAAATAAAGGCGATTTCTTATCTAAGAGTCATGCTGGCCATATCACTCTATTCCACAGCTCTGGGTTTCCTTATGTCGGACATGATGCATAAGCTTTGTACTGGCACCTTGCCCATTTATACAATGGAAGATAATGACACTTGATTTATTTTCTTTTATGGAGTTCCTGCTGCCTTAGGAAACCATCAGCTTCTGATAAACCCTCATAACCCCATAAAAATAAATCACAAATATAATTACTGTACACCAGGGCAGAATAATAGTAGCTAATTACGCCTTCCATGCAATTCCACCTCCAAGCTCAGCCTAAGCAACCTCTGCCAGCTAGCAGTGAGCGTGTGCAGCACACAATTTCTATTCTAGGGTGTGCTTGTTATTTTCTTTCATTTACTGTGCAAATGTTCCAGAAGGTGACTTACAGTAAGCCTCTCACACCAACGCAAGTCCTTTAAAGGAGGGTAATTCACCATCAAAAACAGCTTAAGAATGGGATCTCATTACTAGTTCTGTTCCACATTCTGAAAGCATGAAAATGATTTAGTTTAGAAGATTCAGGCCCGGCCTTTTGATCAAACAAGCTCCACGTTGGCTTAAGATGGAGAATAGCATGTTATTTGCCACTGAACCATCTTCAATAAGCACCCTTGCTTTTATTTCAATTCCCACCCACCCAAAAGGAAAGGTCATCTCCCCTCCTACCAGCCTCACAGGGGAGACCCATGCACCTCTAGAGAGCCCCATAATCCAGAAGCATGTCATCTGTTCACAAAGACGCTGGTGACCAAAACATCTGTAGGAATAAGGCTGGGCCAGTCTCTAAGTTTCACTGTCTTTTGGTCTCAACGTTTGATAAACTCTGATGAAAAGAAAAAATGAACTGAAACCAAATACTGAACTCCTCTGTAATAAGCAACCTCCAGAAATCTCTTGTGCGTCCTTTGCCTCCTCCCAGAGACATTGAAAGATTACAGATGTCCACAAGGCTAGTTGTCCAGAGGTGAAGCATTTTGGAGTAAAAGCTTCTGCTGATACAGGTACCTTCTCTCAGTTCATGACATTTATTCTGCCTTGTTTCCTACAGAGGTGCAGGATTTTGGGGGTGGCAGGAGAGGTTCCCTGTTGTTTTCCTCCAAGCAGGGGATGCTTCTAACAAGGCATTAAGGGGGCTGTTTTCTTTTTCTAAAAGAGAGAACTTAAAAGCTTTTGAAATTTCAGCACAAGTCACCGCGAGCCAGCAATCTTACTGCCAAGTTCCATGGCAAGCACAGGAGACCTGTGAGAGGTTAGTGATTATAGTTCCCTCGTCTTCGGCAATGGGTACCAAATCCAATCATACTAATTATCAGCAGGATCCTTGGGATTCAGGCATTTAGCCACAACCGGCATTTCAAGCAACAATCCCCATATAATCTGACATTCAAGTTTTCAAGTAAACGTGACGAAATCGGACAGTTAAGCATCTTATTTTGTGCAATTATAGAATTACGTCCTGCCCAACATTTAGCTATGCTGCTGTTTTTCCTTTAGAAGCACACGAGGACGAACCTAGTTATTTTAACCTCAGTTTGAGGAACAAAACATGATTACATTTGGCCCTACGGATAAACATAAAGCTATAATTATAGGGAAGCTTTGTTCTGGGTTACATACCTGAACGTTTGCGGTAACTCCGCAGAACAACCTCCCACAATCTGGTGCCCTCTATCTGTGCTGTATTACGGCTCACAGAAGCCCCCAACCAGCATAGGGGATTATGGGATTTATAGTCTAGTAGGTATAGGAAGTGTCAGGTTGAAGAAATCTGCTCTAGAACAGTGGCGTCTCTCCTCCAATAGCTAAAGTACTGCTGGTCCCATTACCCACGGACACTATAGGTAAGAGTGAGGGATTATGGGTACTGCAATTCACAATATCTAGAAGGCCTCTGGTTTATCCACCCTGCTCCGGAGGAACCTCCAGCAAATAGCAGAAATAAGTCACAACAGAATCGGTGCCAAAGGAAGGGAAGAGCTAAATACCTCACTAGTGAAGGTAATATCCAGTAAGAAAGTCACAGAGAAGACAAGAGGGAGAGACAACGGGATAAAGCAACCAAGACAGCTGAAGATTATGAAATGAGAAAGAACTATTAGGTAAACAAAACAGGAGACATCAGTAACCAGATTTGAACAGGAAGGATCCAAGCAGCACTCAGATGAAGAGGGCTGTAGGAGCAGCTGTCTAGGAACCCTTCCTGATGCGGTTGATGTACTGTAGCTATCAGCAAGGGTACATTACATGGTCCTGGGTCATATGAATGGGAAGCCCACCGTGGGAAAAAGGATGATGTTGCTGCTGAGTCCTGCAGAACTGATGGTAGATTACATAACCGATGACGCTCTTGGTCTTTCAAAAGAGTAATGGAGAGGACGGGTGTCGTGAGGATTGGAATTGATTTATTTATGATCTGTTCTGTGACCCTGAACTAATTGCCTCCTATGTGACTTCTCACGGATGATGTTTCTGTAGTTATCTATTAAGGCGAGAGAACAGCCTGTCTGTCTGTCTCCAGCCACCTGAAACGTGATGTGTATATCGAAGGGTTGTACATTCTAAGCTTATTTTGACTTTTAAATGGAATAATTAATTTCAGTTAATTAAATTCCATCGGGAGCTGAAATACCATACCCAGTCATAAGGCAGCAGGTTTCCTTGAATCACTAAAGGTTGGCCCAGGACACTTATGTCTCTACCAGAGCCTGTCGGCCGCACCGTTTGCTACTGTCTTTGTAGGCCTCCTTAAATGTTATATAGTGAAAAGCTAGATAGACGGGGGGGGGGGGGGAGAGACCTTCTCCTTGGGCAAATGAGCAGAGCAAAAGATTGAACGAACAGTGAGGAACCAGCAAGAAGGAAAAGAGATGGGAAGAAAGAGAAAGAGGGAAGAGAGACAGAGTACAAAGATGGAGCTTTTATGAAAGTGATACTTATTTTTTTTAGACCACAATATTTAGCATTTGCATAGCAATTTTGCGTGACCGTTCCACAGGATAGGAAACAGGATGGTGTGCAGTCTGGGCACCAAGTTCTCCAAAGAGCAATTTAAAGAGCTCAGTATATTTATTATTTCTCTAAAGCATTTCTTAAAAAAACACCGCCGTCAAAAGAGGAGCCCTCCTGAGGCAGCTCACATGGAATCCATAAAAGCCAGGTCCCCTGCCTGTAGGTGTAAAATCTGAAAAAGACATGACACGAGAGGAAAATAATAGATTTCTACTTCCCATCCAGCTTCTTGCACCCCCCGCTGAAAAGGCTGCCAGTGACGACAATTGAGGGAGGTGCTTTTTGTAAAACTTTTACCCGGGAGAAGGTTAAGGGGCTGGTCATAGGCTTAGAAGGCGCATCGTTATTTCTGTTGCTCCAGGGGACGAAACTAGAACGGGTGTCTAGAAATTACAGGGAAACAGATTTAAGATAGCCTGAGGAGAGACGTCCTAAGGGCTTAAGGCCTTTGAGAAGGCATTAGACTCTTGGAAGTTGGTGGGCTCTCTTTTATGTCGTGAGAATGGGCTGACGGTCAGATTCCAAAAGATCTCCTGTATGGAGAATTAGTGCAGGGAAAGTGCCCCAGAGGGAGACCACAGCTGCGATACAAGTAGATCTGCAAGCGGGATCTGAAGGCCTTAGGAATGGACCTCAATAGAAGGGAAACCTTGACCTCTGAGCGTTCAGCCTGGAGGCAGGCGGTGCACCATGGCCTCTCCCAATTTGAAGAGTCCCTTGTCCAGCATGCCAAGGCAAAGAGGCAGTCCCAAAACCAGCCAAATCAGGGAGCTGGACAGGGGACAGATTGTATTTGTCTTCAGTGTGGAAGGGATGGTCACTCTCGAATTGGCCTTCTCAGCCAACACTAGACGCTGTTCCAAGACCTCTACTCAGAGCACGTTACCATTGTCTCTCGAGACTGAAGGATGCCTACACTAGAAAGCAGACTAGATAGGGTCAGAGATGCTTCCTGCATTGCCAACAGGTTGGAGCAGATGATCTCCCAAGACCCCCGTTCAACTCATGATTGAAACAAACGGTAAAGAAAGCCAGTGCCTGAGCCATTTAGATCCAAACTGCCAGATTCACAATTCAGGGAAAAGCTTGGGTTAAATGTATTAGACCTAAGACTTATTCTCTTTTAAATCCTAATGACTTAAGAATTTGCAAATTTTAAAAAGGCAAGCTTAAAGGAAGCATCTGACATTTAAAAAAAAGCCGTTACAATCCAAGCCCCAGATAAATATATATATATATTTTAAATGTGTACTGCAGTGGGGGAGTCTGACAGTTCAGCAAAGGATGATTACTGGGGCCCGGGGGAGCCTCAGCTCTGTCCACCAACTACCATGGGTTTTTTCTGAGAAAAGGATCATGTGAAGTATATTTCAGACAAATCTTTAAATAAAAACACCTTTCCTTGGACAAAAAAAAGCTTAAAACGATAACAGTGATTTATCAAAACAAACTTGACTGAACAGAAGAAATTTCCTCCATTACAAGAGGACAGGAAAAAACATCAATCAGTGCCTCAATCAGCAGTAATCAAGGGCTCTTCTTAAGAAAGCTGTCGCTATACCCCCCTCCCCATCCATCACCCCATTTTCCATGTGGCTAAGCTGGCGTGCTCAATATGTCAAAACCCCCCTCCCTCTCAGCTGGCGCGGCAAAGACGTAAGCAGCTATTATTCCGAAACGAAGCATTTGCTTGTTGACATCACCCACGGTAGCCATCCTTGTCTGCTTATGTCTCTTGCACCCGATTCCTTTGTCTGAGTCACTGCACCAGCAACCCTCCCTCTACCCCCCCCCCCCGCCTGCTTTTGTTTCATCTTGGCAGGAAAGCTCACCCTGACTCATGGCCTCCGAAATCCGACAATATTCCCAAAATGGAACCCTTTGAATATTGTATTAAGCAGGCAACCCCTTGATCATCCAAGGTGCTCCAAAAACACCAACCGCCGGCTTTGGAAAATGCACATATGCATCCCGTAATGGAATGCCCCCTTGCCCTATCCTTGACCACAAAGCCAAGCAAAGTTGAAAAGACCACATTTTTAGAATAAAAAGAACTGGAGACTCCTGGCTCACACTTAACTCTGCTGCCACCCGCCTCCTTGCCGTCTGTGCCTGCAGATTTTATCCATATGTGCTCATGAAGTTGCATAACATCTGTTAATGGTGCAGGTATAGCATGACAAAGCAGCACTTCTTCCTTCTTTCTCACTGAAAAAAAAAAAAAAAAAAAGCCACACGGCCTGCAGCATACATTTGAACAAAACGGGAGGGTCTGCCTCCTAATACTTTCAAAAAGATCACAGCTAACGCCCTACCTCTGTGTCTACTATTTATTAATTGATACACACTCCCCGTTAGCCCCACCAGCTGAAAGTCAAATGCTTGTTAAGCCTCCTTTTTTGAAGTTTCAGATCTCCTGCTGTGCCATGTGGAGAGGCAGTGTGGTACAGTGGTTATCACATTAAACTAAGGCCTGGAGGACTCAAGTTCAAACAGAACCTGTTCATCTCTGGCAAGTGGTACCCTCCCGTCATACAGGTCACCCGTGGGTTATTTTACGCCCCAGGCCTGTAGAGCATTTTACGCTCGCAAGATTTCATGTTCTACCCTCCTCTTTACTCCGAGGTAGATTTCAGGAAACCCTGCGCCAAGAAAGTTACTGCCATGAGGAGCTTGGGTGCCCAAATTTTTGTCACATACCCTTTTACACTGTACGCTTTACGAACAAATTTGGAGGGGACCTGATCCGTCCTTTGTTGCATAAATTCTGAGGTTGCTCCGATAAGCGGCTGGTCTTGTACTGCCTTGTCAGACGAGAACTCACACATAACAGCACAGGTTGCTAAATGCCTCCTGGCTGCAATATGTTAAAAAAAAAAAGGCCTGCATTACTTGTAGATATTTGAATATTCTATGTGTTTTCTTGTTATCCTTTGTTTTTCTCTCTTTCGCATTGATTGGCTTCTGTTTTTGTATGGGTCATATGACCGCAAGAAACATTTATTATTATTACGTCTATTTGGACGAGAAATTTCCTGGGTGATCTTGGGCCAGTCACTACGTCTCATCATCAAAAGTACCTCACTGGGTTTTTGTGACAACAGAAGTGGGAAAAAGGTTTTCATACGCCACCTTGTCTTCCTGAGAGAATGTTACACAATATGGCGTAACAAATAATAAGTGGCACGCTTGAAATGAGACAAAGAAATAAAATTGTGAGAGCAGGACTGCGCATGTTGGCAGTCATCTGTAGTCCCCGTTAAATGTACATATATACATATATTCATTTTATTTATAAACACATTTCTACAGGTGGAAAGATCAGATTATTCATTTTCTGCCCCCATTCACTGTTTACTTCCATTTAGACCTAAAAGAGAATACGAAGTTCTAGGCCCAGAGCTTGAAACATTATTTTTGAAAGGAACTGACTGCATTATTCATTACCCTGTGGCAGTCAGATGGCTGTTATAATTATCTGTTTATTATGTGTTCATAGAAATAATTTGCTCCGTTGTGCCTTATTAGTGCTTCGCTGTCAATACTGGCAGAGTGAGTGCTGATTATCAACATGTCAGGAAAATACAGGGAATGCTCCCTTTTCCCCCCTAGTGGCCAATTCTGCTATTGCAATTTCAAAACAGCAAAAACAAAGGAAACAGTATTTCCCTTAGGATCCATAAGGGCACAGAGCTTGAGAACTTCCTGTCAAAAGAACGTTTCACAATGCGCTTAAAAAGTAGCTTTTAATAGTAACTGGAAAAAAATATTTATTACACCAAAAAGTAATTATGTAACTATCTGTTAAGTTACCTTTGAAATGGAGGTCAGAGCCATCCTTATTACCAGTTACAGACCATTACTGTTACTTCTTGTGGATTCTCAGTGTGGTGTAGTGGAGAGAGTGATGGATTCAGACTCTGGAGAACAGGGTTCGAATCCCTGCTCAGCCGTGGAAACTCATGGGGGGGGGGTGGAACTGGTAAAACCACTCTTTAAATATCATACTTACCTTGAAAGCCCTCTTAGGGTTGTTATACAGTAAGTTGGATCTGACTTGATGGCACAGAACACAACACCTCTTCAAGGGGTGAAGAAATGGCACTCCTGATGTTGGGAATTGTGGCAGTCTTAAAGAAAAATCTACTGTGGTTTCTATTCCTTGAACACTGGCTCATCTGGGCACCTGTATATATTTGTTTATTATTTATTTAGCTAAACCCTTTAAAAAGACCTAGTATGTACCTCGATTTCCCATTTTTCATCCTGAGAAACTCTGAGAATGCGATACACAAAATTTTACTTTTATTGGGGGGAAAAAGAGGAGGAATGACAAAAGAATGAAAAAGTTAAAATTACCATAGCCTGGATGAAGAAAAAATGAACTTTTAATTCATAGTTGAACAATCTCTTTTGAGAACTCAGAAGTCCATCTGCAGTGCAAACATCTTCACATTTATTAACCCGAATTACTGTCCTTCTACCTGCTCTGTCCGAGGCCTTTTACGAGGATTTGTTTCACTTCCTGTCCCAGTCGGATCTGGTGGAGGAAGCTGAACATCTCTGAATCCATGAGACTGGGGGGGAAAACCCAATACAATTATAGTTATAAAATGGTCAAAACATGCAATGAATAAAAATGTCAGAACACCAGCAGAACCAAGATCCCAAGAGTTAAGATTAGGTTACCAGAGGAAAGAAGTAGCATGACTGACGTTATTCTGCTTAGGTCATGCAATGATGGTCCTGTTCTGCTCATGTCATGCAATGTCATTCCACTGACCATTCTGCTGCCAAAATTAATTGCTATAATCTATGCGTTGGCTGTACACTGTTTGTTCCTTACCATAACTTAACTTGGAAAGTTACTTTTGGGGGCAAACATTCTTAGAATCTCCACTGGCCGTGTTGACTTAGGGATTCTGGGACAGCCTGTTTAAAAAAAGAAACCAAGGGCCAGCGTGGTCCCCGAAGATGAAACAAATACAGGAGCAGGTGATATCTTTTATTGGACCACTAAAAATAATAATAAAATGAAAGCTTGATATTTGTTTTATTTTTAGTGGTCCAATAAAAGGTATCACATACTCTTGTGTTTCTGTTTAAAAAAAACAACTGTTTCCTCAGTCTATTTTCTATCTGCTCCCACATCCTGCACAAACCTCTCTGATTTGCTTGCAAAATAACCAGTGCCTGTGCTCTTTATTATATCCCAGCACATCCCTGTGACGTTTGTTAATCCATCTTTGTTGGATGAACTGCTGGATAGCTCTGTGGTTTAGGTCTCTGGCTGGGGAGCCAGAAGTTGAGAGTTCGAGTCCCTCACTGTGCCTCCATAACAGGGGCTGGACTTGATGACCCACAGGGTCCCTTCCAGCTCAGCAGTTCTAAGATGATGATGATGATCTATGCTACTCTCAACCATACGAAGGACTACATTCTTTTTCAGCATGCTTGCATGCCACCATCTCCCTCACCTCCCTTCAGATTGCTTCCCAAAAACTCACACCTTAAAGAGCTAGTCCCTCAGAAAACCCAGTGGACTAACCCTGCTTCCTATCTCTCCTAAAGCTCTCCCCGGAAGGCAGGACACCAGACAAATGACAGCTCAGGGAGAGGCCAAGGCAGTGAACGTCTCAGCAGTCTATCAAGTGGTCCTGTTTCCCTTCTCTGAATTATCCTCAGATTATAAATAATTCTGCTGTCCATCCTGTTCTCAAAAAGGCGAACAGCAGGTGGCTACTGATTGCTCAAGGAAGCAACAAGGCTGTTTTTGAAGAAAGATGACATTTCCAGACGGCGGAGTGTGAAAAATCAGGTAGAATTCCTATCAAGAGTGTGACTTTTACAAAATGCCAGCAGGTCTTAAAAGCAAGACCAACTTGATCTGTAACAAAAAACTGCACACATGTTCCTTGGCCGATACCCGGGACGTCTTGTGCGGCGTATTACCTGCTGTCTTGTCGTGCGGGGCTAAGCCACCTTGCTAAGCCGGAAAGGTGAAAAGCAGACAAGCGGCCTCTGCTATTTGCAGTTGTTAAGCGCCAGGAATATGAACTGGGCAAATGTAAAAATTTAATGCTCCACTACCGACCACTGCATCCCTTCACGGCATAACCAAACCTCGGCCAAAATGTGCTCCTTAAGCCAAGAATGCGGAGCAGAATGCGTTACGGCTGTTATGGGAATCGAAGTGTGAAAACCCCCACAAGGCAGGGACACCGATGCCAATGATGCTTAGATCTTGGCTGCTGGTACGACGGTAGGCACAGTGCACTGCCTGACCAGTGGCATGATCTGCTACCCCCATACGGACTGTCTTTCACTCTCCTTCTCAGCCCTTGTATTTCTTTATTATTTATTTAAAACATTTCTACCCTGCCTTTCTCCTTAAAAAAAGTCCCAAGATGCTTACATCATTAAAAGGACAATATTGAAACCTAAAAATGGTAAACATACAAATATTAAAAAGGTTAAAATACCACAGTAAAAGGTGGGAAACAGAAGCAACATCAAAACACATTCAAGGCAGTAGAGGCACAAGCATCCATTTCAAGGACCCTACTCAGGTTGCCAGTCACTCAGGGAAAGCCTGCCTGAAGGGAAAGGTCTTGGCCTGCTTGCGGAAGGAGAGCAAAGATGGGGCCAGCCTGGCCTCCAGTGGCAGGGAGTTCCAGAGTCTGGGGGCAGCCACGGCGAAGACCCTCTCCTGTGTCCCCACCAAACACACCTGTGAAGGTGACGGAACCAAGATAGAGGCCTCTCCCAATGATCGTAACACCCAGGCAGGCTCATAGACGCAATCCTTGAGATAGCTTGGACCCAAGCCATTTAAGGCTTTATAGCTTAGAACCAGTATTTTCTAGGTTCGAACCATCTTGCAAGTCCCAGCTCTCTCACAGCTTCTTTCTCAGTCTGTATCCAAAAAATTGCAATCTTCCTTTCCTCTTTTTAATTTGGCAGATGTCCCCAAATAATTCAGTCGCACCATCTAAAGAAATATCTGCCTATGCCAGAATAGCTGATTCTATCCAGAGGTGGCTGAGTCATCTCCTAGTCATCAAGAGTCAAGGAACCTCAAGAAATTATCAGACTTCTAGTTTGCCTGAGAAATGACGCAGCCAGGCCACTATTCGTAATTGGCAAGGAGAAGAGCTGAAATAAAAAAAAACTTAGCATGCAATGCAAATTTAGGATGCCTTGGGACAGATGGTTGCCTGCATCAACCATCAAAACACATTCCGCGGCAGTTCCATCTTTCCCGCCTTAATGGATTTTCTGTGCCAAGACATGCATTTTAAAAGATGGAAGGAACAGTGGAAAAGTATGAGTGAGAGACAAAGACAAAATATCTTACATCGGATGAAGGCCACGAAACCCACACGATAATAAATGTGTAGACCCCGAAAGAGTTTTGGGTTGTCACAGCAGACTAACACCCTTTTGGAAATTGTTCAAGCAGAGAACCATGTCACCTAGACACTGATATAACTTCAAAAATGCAGTTTGTCAGACATTATTACACAGTGAAAAGCCTTATCTAGATCATTCTTATAAGAGACCTTCCCCTTTAGGCAGGCTTTTAAGCAGTCAGATGTTTTAGGAATGCTGGTTTTGAACTTATGTTTAATTGTTTTTAAATTGTTTTTTTTTTAAATCTTAAAATGTGTTTAATAATTTTTAAAATGTGATACTTATACTGGAGTTCTAAATCCATTGTTTTATTTGCTGTGAGCTGCCTTAAGTTCTCTATGGGGAGGAAGGTGGCATATAAATATTATAAAGAAACAAACTGTTTGTAGCCTACAGAACTAGGAGCAGGAATGGGTGACAATGGAACCAGTTATCCCGGGAGACGGAGAGCGCTCTAATGCTGGAAGTGTTCAAGAGAAAAATGGGCAACCATCTGTCAGATCTGTTTTGAGTTGGATTCCTGCCTTGAGCAAGGGGTTAGATTCAATGGCCTGCCAACACCATTATTCTATGAATGAAGGAGAGGAGAGCAAAATCAATAAATGACAACATATAAAGACAAATCAGATCCCAGAGAGCTTCTAGCAAGAAGATGGAAGAGCAAAAATCAGTGGACATCTTACAGATTTAGCGACTTGCCATCTTAGGGCTTTGTTAGGTCAAACTATGGAGAAACTTCCATCAGCTTAAATATTTTGTCCTGAAATTCCTAGAACAGAACTTAGCACTTAGCAGGGGTTTTTTTAAAATGTTTGGCATGAAATAATAATACTCCCCCTTGCTCAAGAGTCTCTTAAGGCAAGAAAAGGTTAAGCAAGGTCAACATTATGACCCTTGTGTTGTAAAAGAAGAAACGGTGCCATCAAATACATAGGACTTTAGATCAAAATGGAATATTTTATTGGGCCTTGGGGTGGAGAGGGCTCTTAAATTCAATGTTTTTTTGCAAACCAAATGGAAAGTCTGTTTGGATCAGTTTTTGAGTCAAAAGGAATCCTGAAGATGAGTTCAAAACAGACCTTTTCTCTCAAAATGGTTGATCTACACAGAAGTCTGCTCTGATCTGGGTGACCATTTCCATAGATGCGTTAGGTGAAGCATACGTTCTGTGTGACAGATCTAGGTGGCTAAGCAGCAAATTAAAAAAACAAAACAAAGGGGGAGGGGAGGAAGAAATACGAAGAGCCACTAAGCAAGGGAGGAGATACTCAGAAAGCTTCTAGAAGCTTTTTTATGTGTTTTCCGGGAAAGACAGATGGCCCTCTTCTAGCATTCATTTAAGGTTCTATAAATGAATCCACAAACAAGCGCAAGGACATCAGCATTAACAAGCTTGGAAGTCCTTCCTAATCCAACAGGGTCTACGAAGCCTACATATTTTTCACAACACAAAGTATTCATGGAATTATTTTTGTAAATGGCTGAAAAATACCACAAAGCAATGATACTGTTTAAAAGCTGGCTAGGGCTATCAATAGGATACTGGGTAAGGTTCTTTCCAGGTTGATGTGGCAAAAACATTAAAAAAAAAACCCAGAGGGACAAACCCTTCAGAAATTTGGAGGAGGGGTACTCTGAGATGATAATGATAATCTTAGAACTGCAGTGCAGGAAGGGACCCTATAGAATCTATAGGGTATAGATCATCAATCACAGAATAACTGAGTTGGAAGGGGCCTATAAGCCCACCGAACCCAACCCCCTGCTCAGTGCAGGAATCCAAATGAAAGCAGATCTGACAGATGGTGGTCCAGTTTTCCCCTGAAGGCCTCCAGCCTTGGAGCCCTCACCACCTCCCAAGGTAATGGGTTCCATTGTCGTACTGCTCTAACAGTTAGGAAGTTTTTCCTGACATTCATCCGAAATCTGACTCCCTGTCGCTTGAGCCCATTATGACGTGTCCGGCACTCTGGGATGATTGAGAACAGATCCTGCTCCTCCTCTGTAGGATTACCTTTCAAGGATTTGAAAAGTGCTCTCCTATCTCTCCTCAGTCTTCTTTTCTGAAGGCTAAACGTGCCCAGTTCTTTCAGTCTTTCCTTGCAGGGCTTGATGGAGCCCAGATTCTGGTTCTTCCTAATCCGCAATGATGACCCGGTTAACTGAATGAGGGAGAAGAGTGGGAATGGCAGGCCCAGTGCCATCCTCTGAATATTGTGGCTCCATGGGAACCCGGACTCTTAATCTCCCAAGTCAAGTCTCAACCTTACACTGCAACCACAATGCCACAGCGACTGGAACCGCCGTTTCTGACAGGCCTTAAAGCCACCTCTCAGGCTTCCTCTTTCAGAGTGCTGGACTGTCCTTTCTCACCTGACGCTGGAAATGAAAAACTGCCAAGCAGTCCTTGTGCCAAGAGGAAGGACCTGCATCTCAACCCCCCCCCCCCACCCCAGTCCTTAAAAAAAAAAAAAAAAAAAAGCAGGTTTAGAAATCCGTAAGAAATACTATGGCAACATGTTACTGAGAGCACATACGGCCGTGTGGTAAGCTTTACTCTTGACATTTGAAGAGCTGTTTAAAATTGGTTTTTGCTTGGCTCCTTCTTCTGCAGAAGCTGTCCATAAAGTGCGGCTATCACAATATTTATCTCTGGATTTATTCTAGGGCAGTTCAAGCTCCAGTGGGGAAAAAGAGAGAGACCCGGAAAGCTTCTGAGGTTGAACTTATCAGTATCAGGACTTCCCTTCCTTGGTTTGGGACTTGATTCATTCAATATTCAGTTCAGGTTCATCCTACAGCCATGGTTCCCAACCTTTGGGTGCTCAGATATTCTTGGACTGCAACTCCCAGAAGCCTTGACCTAAACTTAGCCTTTGCTGGCCGGGATTTCTGGGAGTGGTAGTTCAAGAACATCTGGAGACCCAAGGCTGGGAACCTGCTGTCCTAGAGTTTAGAAAGGTTGTATGTTTTTTTGGAGTGAGGGGTGGAAGGTCTGGGTATGTAAGTTCAGAGGGTAATGGAATATGTGATAGTTCTTCTCAGCTCTTTGTGCTGAACTCATCTGACCTTAAGAGCCACTGTTGCTCAAGGAAACCAGATGTGACTTTGCGTGCAGTTGGCTCCGTGGAACTCACCAACGTCGTTTGAATCGGTGATAGAAAGAGTATGTAGATGAGCCACACATGGTTTATTATTATTATTTTTGTTATTTATTAGTTGCATTTTCTCAAATAACCCATAGCTATGTAAATGCTTCTCTCCCCCCCCCCCCCCATTTTTTCTCATTATCAACCCCGCCAGGCAGGGTCAGGCAAAGGGAGAGCAACTGGACCAAGGCTGCTCAGTGAGTTTCATGACTAAATGGAAACTAGGAACCAGAACTCCTGGTTCAACATTCTGCCATTACACCACACGGTTACTTGGATTTTATAACAAGCCTTCGGTCTGTTGTATTACAAAACAGCGGGACATAAAGGAAGCACATAGCTTAACTTCACAGATTGAAAAATATATATATAAAAATGGGTTCATAGATTTGCTCTGTGTCAGGATACAGAATGAGCTGGAGAGCTGGGTTCAATCAATAATGGTAATTATGTGCCATCAAGTCACTTCTGACTTATGGAGACCTTTTCCAGGGTTTTCTAGCTACAGTGTACTCAAGTTTACCACGTTTTTCTTATTTAGGCGTTCTGGACTGGGCAGCTTGCCCAAGGCCACACAGGCTGGCGCTTTTCCCAGAAGGCACAGTGGGGAATCGAGCTCCCAACTTCTGGCTCCGCAGCCAAATACCCAACCCACTGAATCAATAATCAATCAATACCTAGGTCCAAACCACAGTTAACTATTGTTATCTACCATCAAGTTGCATCTGACTTATGCCAACCCTACTACGATTTTCAAGGTATGTGTGATATTTAAGGAACGGCTTCACCAATTCTACCCTCCAATTTCCACGTCTGAGTGAGGATTTGAACCCAGATCTCCCGAGTCCTAGTCTGACATTTTATTTAGTATCCTACACTAGCTCATTAACTGCAGTTTGATATAGTATTTCTTCAGATTGGTCCTCCTTTCCAACTGTCCTTTTAAAGTCTTCTTAGGTTTGCTCCTTAGTGATTCTGGTCTTTATTATCTGCTTTTAGGGTTTTTAAAATGGGTTGGATATAGGTTTGTTTTCAGCGACATTGTTTGTTGCATAACAGAATGCTGTTAGGGACGTACTTGTAGAGGAAAGGGAGAATGCAAGTTTATTAGTAAATTCTCCGAATTGATCAATGTGGTTTGCTATTAAACCTACCAAGCCACTATAAGAAATTCTTGGTTTATGAGGCCCTTGCATGCATGTGGTTTGTGGTACCGTCTGTGGTTTGGCTTGGTGTGATGCCTGAATTAACACAGAGCTGAAGCTCTCGCCCCTGTGTGCAGCTGCTGCCCTGTAGAAATTAGAGCTGAGCAGATGGAAAATTAAAGCAGACAAGTCGCTCTAAATCACAGTTTGCTGAGAGAAAAGGGGGGGGGGGGGGAAAGGCAGGCTGAACAAAGCAAAGCACTCAAGTTCTCCAGTGTACGGAAGGCAAGGTTGGATTAAGTTGTTTCTCTAAGCAATAGCTGAATAAACTTGACTTTGTACTCCTACTTCCTGTGTAGAGAAGGCGAGGATGCAGGAAGATAAGGGGTCCTTGGCCAGCTCTGTCTTGGCCCATCCCTACCTCACATCCTCTAAAGGCCTGCCAGGAAAACTGTGGGCCAGACAGGAGGGTGGTGGGCTGGGTTAAGGCCTGCAAAGTCTTAGATTCTCTTAGTCAGATCTGTGATTAGCACCCTCCTGGCGTGGTGTGATGCTTAAATGGCGCAATATAAAGGTTTCTATCACTGTCTCATCTTCAACATTCACTCACTCTGTGCATTATATAAGCACAGAACTTAAAAATCTCTTTCCTCTTCCTTGTGTGTTTAGCTGTAAGCTGAGACACTCGCATTATCCTTCTTATTTGCTCCTCTGGCAACTTTGCTAGCTAACAGTAACTTAATGCATTAAATAAGTATGTAGATAGATAGGTAGACAGACAGACAGATAATAAAGATCAATGGCTATTCCAAGATGGAGTAAATGGTATGTGAAGTATTAGCAAAAGCCCACAGGCTTCTGAATTCCCAATTCTACTTCTCTACTCCGGGCTCAAAGCATGCTTACTGTGATGGAAAACGGCACAGTCGATTCCTTCTGAGTGGGTGACTTGTACAACGTTGCCAACCTGGAATGGATAAAAAAGAATTGCATTTCAGTGACACTGCTCATGTTTTTAAATGGTATATTTGCAAATACTTTACAGGGTTTGCACGTCACTATTACAGATCTAAGGGTTGTGTATGTCTGTGCGTGTGCATGCGATGGGCTGTCTGCACACATGCACACACAGTCGTAACAAGACAATGAAACTACAGATCAGGCAGCAGGACAAAACAATGGCTTGAACAGAGTAGCCGTGAGAGCGATTCCGAGATCTGTAAATTTACATTCCAGGAGCCATTTTGTAGCCTTTGATCTGTGGCAAAGAGTGAGGATGCTCTGTGTGGAAGAACACTCAGGGTGGGAGAAGGGGTGTGACGGAAAAGGAGAGCGGGGGAGTGCCATTCACGTCCAGGGTATTTAAGCACATGTAACAAAAAGAAACATTTCTATTATACATACAGACGTTATAAACATAATTATACATATATGTTTATATGTTATGTATTTATATTTATAAATTTTATATATAGATTGGTCTATATATATATCAAGAGTATTATCTGAAAACATTATAACCTACTTTTACAAGTGTTCACAATCCGGTTGGTTCTTTTTACAAGCATTATAACAAAAATCTTGTGGGTTACTTTTTAAAAGTGTTTATAATCCTGTTGGTTACTTTTACAAACATTTACAACCCTGTTGGCTACTTTTATAAACATTGTTGCCAAAATCCTGTTAGTTACTTTTACAAGCTTAACACAAATGCTAGAACTTTTGGAAGCAAAGCACTTTGAAGATACGAGTGCAGGCATTACTCGTTGTGCACCGAGACACATGGTCCAAGACGCAACAGGTAATGCCTAAGCTGACGTCTTAACTAGGGGCATTTCATTTCCAAAAGTTACACTGGGTTACGGTGATAAATTTTGGCTGTTAGGTGAACATTTATGTTGCATGGAAACAAAGTATTTTAAAATACGTTATAAATGAAAACTATGCTACGTACACACACACGCATATCTCTGTGTGTGTGTGTGTGTGTGTGTGTGTGTATGAGAGAGAGAGAGAGAGAGAGAGATAAACGTCTATGTTTATACTTACGTTACACATCATCCCTATGTTGCCCGGTGGTCCATCCCACTCAGTGAGCTCTTTAACCAGCAAGTTCATATATACAGAGACATTACTTTATTTCTTTATTTGTGGAAGCAGAAACGGCAGCCTTTTTTGAGGTCTGCTCCCAGGCTCTGGAACTTCCCACCTGAGCGTGGGGGCTAAGGGTGGTCTCTTCTCTCCTGTCCTGCAGCGTAGACCAAGGTCTTTTTTTTTTTTAATTAAGATGAGGCTTTGACCTTTGAGCCAGGCTCCTGCCAATGATATCGCCATCCACTATACCCAGTGTGGTACAGTGGATAGAGGGATGGACTAGGACTCGGGAGACCTGGGTTCGAATTTCCATTCAGCCATGGAAACTCACTGGGGGAGTGGAGCTGGTCAAACCACTCCTTAAACATGTTGCGTATTCTCTGCCGTCAAGTTGAAACCAACTTATAGCCACCCTAAGAGGGCTTTCAAGATAAAAGTGAGATACTTAAGGAGTGGTTTTACCAGTTCCACCACCCCCGTGAGTTTCCAGCAAGGGATTCGAACCCAGGCCTCCTGAGACTTAGTTCATCACTCTATCCACTGCACCACACTGGGAATCTCTTAAAACACCATACTTACTTCAAAAGCCCTATCAGGGTCCGTATAAGGTGGTTTCCATTTGACAACACCTAATAAATTGCTGAAGAGGTTGCATTTTTTAATTTCCTTGTTGTTTTAATTGACAAATTTTCGCCTTTTCTGCTAGCATCCCATTTGTTTTTACTTGGACTTTATTACCATTAGCTGCCTTGGGTGCTCTTCTTGGAGAGAAACGTGGGATAGACAATCAAATAAACAAATGAAGGAATAAACAAACAAATGGTTATAGGAACAGGTTTCCTGCTTTGTGTTTCTGTGTTCTTAAGTAGCATCATGTACATTACTTGACGTGTTGATTCTACTTTGAGCTCTTTTAAATTAAAAGGTGGGCTATACATGTATTTCAGGCTACGGTTCTATGTTCATTTGATTACAAACCAGAGCCTCAAAGTGAAGATCTGTCTGCTGAAACCTGCAACAGACAGAGAAGCTTCTTGTCCTTTATTTTTCCCAGGAAAATATTCTGCTCTGCTCTGAGAGATAACTGGCCAAGATTGCGGTTAATTATTTTTTAAGGTTTAGATTCCTTCTCCTTCCTCTCGTTTCCATTCTACTGTATTAGTTCTATTGGAAAGCAAGTAATTACTGCCCGAGGAAGATTCCCGTTTTGCATTAGCAGCAGAAGGCATTCCTTAGAACATTTAAATTGGCGGGTGGCGCTTTTCGGAATAGCCTAAATCTTAAGACACTCTAAGCCACATTTTAAAAAAGGCTCTCAATTTGATTTCCACCAGGTGCTGCTGAATGATTGGGAGCTGGTTGTCATGGAAACAAAACTCCCCCTCTCCCATAATAATTAGGCAGGGACACATTCCAGCAATGAAAATCTGGGTTTAGGAAAAAATGTTTAGAAGTTGTAACAGTCACAGTGGCCTTCTACTTTGGCAGCCACACAAGCTATAAAGGAAGCACACGGGTGGCAGAGAGCTAAAGAGCAGCCGGCCTTCCAGAGGCAAATATTAAATTATGATTGCAGCCCTTAACATTGATACAAATCAAGACTGCCACGATCAATACCATACAATTTCTCTCTCTCTCTCTCTTGGCTTTTATGACCCGAATTATTACACAGTCGCTACGCCATTTTACTGATGAAAAGCCAAGCCTTCTGCTCGATACTGTATTATACTGGCTTAACTGGAAGAGGTAGCCAGACTTCGAAAGACACATTTATTCCCAAAGATTTATCTAGGCTCTAAAATTAACACGCGTGCACAAATGCACGCACCACACTTGAGGCTAGCCTGGCTCCACCTCTCCTCTCGTTTACGCTAATCAACCTCCTCCTACACCACCCCCACCGAGCTCCTAGATCTGACCTACATTTTTCTTTTTTTTCTGCGGTGTCTGCACACCTTAGTGTTTTGCTAGGAAAAATGCCTTGTCCCCGGGGACCGGGAGGCCAGTTCCGCTACTCTGAATCTTACTGGAGTGCTGTTTTTTTCCTGAGTCTCTCCCCACCGCCGGCCCACCCCCACAAATCCTCCCTAGAGAAATGTGCCGATTGCTCATCCTCAGCTTTTTAGAAGCAGCACAACTGCAACCAACGTCGTGGCACATCAGGTGAAGCCCTTTCCATTTTCCCCACCTCTGCTTTCTCACCTGAATATTCTATGGCAAGCACACTGCTTGGCACAAGTCATGCAAAAGGAGTCTCTACCAACTTCATGTGTTTTAAATGATTTTTTAGAATACTTCTGCTTTTCCTCCAAGGAGCTGAAGGCCTCGTGCCCAAGAATCCTGTGAGGTAATTTAAGCTAAGATATAATACAGTAGGAATTCCCTATCAATGGGATCAGTATCCACCAATTCACTTTATCCACTGGCTGAAAATACTAAATAAAAAACCCAGAAATACCTATTTATATCTATTTCCAAGGTGTATTTACCAGAATGGGCCACAAGAAGAAGCCAGAGACCATGCAATGTATAGCATTCAATCCTTCCACGTTTTTCAGCGTCTGGGGGGGAGGAAGAGGGGGGCACTTGGAAACTTATCCGCTACGGATACCAACATGCCTACTGTAACTGTGTGCCATCAAGTCAATCCTAACTTAGAGCCACCCTTTCCAGGATTTTCTAGGTAGAGAACACACAGAAGTAGTTGACCATTCCCTTCTTCTCGGGGTGACTCAGTGGCTTGTTTCATATATTTTAAACTCACCTCTGTTTGTTATCCCAGTGCAGAATTAAACGGACCGTGGCGGCATGACCCCAGCTTTCTCCTAGAGGGATACAAAACACACAGAAATGATGTTAGCTTCTCGTCTTAATGCCTTAGCATCAACAGAGGAGGCTGCATAAAGAGGGTCTCTTTTTTGTCTAATACTGAGGGCCTACCCACATGTTTAACGATATAACACGATACAGTTTTCTCTCTTAGAAACTGAAGACCTGGCTCTTCAGGCAGGCCTTCCCTCCTGCCACTGCTTAATTTTTCCTCTGGTTTTTGGCTCGTTCTAGTCTTTTTATTGATTATTTTAATTTTATTGCCTTTTTCGGACTGTAAACCGCCCAGAGTAGATTTGTCTAGATGGGCGGTATAAAAGCCAAATAAATAAATAGAACAGCCATATTCAGTCATTTCAGATTAGGGACTTAATTTTTAGTTCAGGCATCTGTTTGGGGAATCTACTTATTTCAAACATGTTTATTTTCAAATGGTAGTCCCAGAAAAGAATGGGGCTTAGTCATGTCTCATTTGTTGTACTTTGTGCACATCACAAGAAGGCACCCACGCTTGCTGGAAAACTATGCTGGGGGGAAGTTGAAAGCAGTAGGAAAAGAGGAAGCCAAATAAGAGATGGATTGACTCAATTAGGGAAGCCACAAGGCTTGAGTTTGCAAGATCTGAGCAGCTGAGGACAAGACTTTCTAGAGGTCACTGATTCATAAGGTCACCATATGTCAAAAGTGACTTGATGGCACATTACAATACTAACAACAACAATTGTCTCACCCTTCAAGCCACTGACTAGCGATTGACATTACAGGGGGACTAAAAGCTGGGCTTAGTTTCTAACATGCAAACAGAAAAATTAGATTTTCTGGACTGCTTTATACCTCCATGAACATTCCATCTGTACGTCTATAAGTAAATCCAGGTATTACACGATGCTGCTAAGTTTCACGGTGCTTCGAAAGGAAACTAAGCCTGAGTAAGTACTATATCTTACCGCCTGAAAAAGTAGGACACGTGTAATAAATACATTTAAGCCGCCTTCTCTGTGGGCAGGGGGTATAGCCATTCTTTTGAATATTAGTATTTTTCTAAACCGAAGCAAGGATGCCCACAGATAAAATGTGTAGGTTTTAAAAAGAAAACAACACAAAGAACAGTAAAAAGGAGGCAAGGGGGTTAAAGGGGTAATGCAAGGAGCTCCCAAAGACCTCTGCTCTGTTTAACATTTGAGAACCCGGTGAGGCTTTTGAAGGGACGTAATCTCATTATTTTAGCTCATGTCTGATAGCGTCATTTGACTTCCAGACAGATTTATTGAGAAAACGTCTTGGCCCATTCTAGCCACTGCTCTGCATTCAGAAGCTGGACCGGGTGTTGTTGTTTTTAAGCAGTTATTTCAGGGGGGAAATGCTGTGAGCAGCTTCCCGTTTGTATCCAGACAGCTCCAGAAGCACAAATTACCGCATCTGTTGGGGCTCCGAGCCGCTCCGCCCGCTCATGTCTTCATTAACCAGAAGCCAACGAAAGAGCAGCCCTATTCTTGCAATAGAAGAATCCTCAAAAGTCAATGTCTAGACCCCGGGGGCACCTTTGCCAGCTCTCATCACGGCGGCAAGCATGAGATTTAACATTTGGAAGTTGAGATTAGAGTATGAATTATACAAATGAAAGCCATTTCCATTTCAAAACCGTATTGCCCTGCGTGTGGGGAGGAAAACGGTTTTGTGCTCCACAGCAAAAAGCCTTGTTTCTAAATTAAACCGGCAGGAGATTAATATCTGACCTCATTCCTAAGTGTACCAAGTAAAAGCCATCTCTGGGATCAGCCAGGCAGTGCAAGACACCCACTCAGCGAAGCCCTTAACTTAATTCTTCTGGGGCCTAACAGCCTCCGCTCCCCTTTCTGCAACCGTGGGGGCTTTCACGAAACAAAACAGAGAAAAGTGCAGGAGGTTTTCTGAAACGTTGGGCAATCTCTGAAGCAGATTCCTTAGAGGCCCACTCTGATTGATGAAATAAAACAACGGGGAACAGCTCTAATCAAAAGAAACTTGAGGGGCCAAAGGTCCTGTTTTTCAAACGAGGGAACAATTTTTGCTAATGGCTTCACTACAAAGGCGGGAAAAGTTACTTTTATGGATGTCAACAACAAGACTTCTTGTGGCAGCTTAAAGATAAGCCACTTTTATTCGGCACCGTCGTTGGTGGCTTCTCCGGAAATGAACCTATCGCCCTTTAGGACTACAGATCCCATATCTCAGGGTGGCTGAGGGATTTTGGTAACTGTAGTCTGAAAAAAGAGCAATGCTTCCAAGCTCTGGCGCCGCCACTACACTGAGTTGCCCATTTAAAAGCAACCCTGGGTAAGAAGAGGAATGGCAAGAGTTATTTTCATCTCAGAGGTGGAGAACTGAGACTTAATGAGAGGCGTGAATCTCTCTTTCCTAAAGTGATGCCTCGGAAACACATTAAAACCAATCTACCCTCTGAAAACTTCACGGATGTCTTTGTGCCATTCTCAGTTTTTTGGTATGGTGCACCTGTTCCCATCAAACCTAGATTAGTTCTCCTCCTCTTAGACCAGAGCAGGGTCCAAGTGCATCCCCAAAACTCTGTGTGGGACAGAGCTAGGCTAACTCCCCAAGCCACAGCTTCTAGGACTCAAGACCATCTACCATCCTTGCTCTTAACTTGGTCTCTGACGGGGAGAGAGGCTTCAACAGTGTGTGATAAGTGCATTGATTGACTGACTGATTGATTGCGTTAGCTTACCACCTTTCTGCCCGGAAGGGCTTCCAAAGTCATTTACAATACAGGAACTGATTAACATGTAATGAATTAAATTTGATCTCAGATTAACCAACGGAACCAAACTTTCCCTAAAAGGCAGCTCTCAAATTTTGTTCTCAAAGTTTCCGAGACCAAAGGAGCTCTGGAGCAACAGTGCTGACTGCCTGTGAGAAGCTCAACAGAGATGAGCCAACCTACGCTCATTTGGGAGGGTCCGCCACAGCCAAGGGGCTGGTACAGGAAAGCCCGTGTCCTAGTAGGTACCAACCTAGCCTCACAGAGTGGTTAGACATGCCACAGGACCTCTGTAGAGGATCTCAAACTCCAAGCAGACAGGGCATCTTTCCGATCTCCTAAGCCCAACCCATTTGGGCATTATAGGTCACAACCAGCTCCTTTAACTGAACTCAGAAGCACATAAAACTGCTGGAGAGTTCAGTTGTTTAGGCCTCTGGCTGCAGAGCCAGAGGTTGGGAGTTCAATTCCCCACTGGGCCTCTCTGACAGGGTCTGGACTCAATAATCCAGAGGTTCCCTTCCAGCTCTGCCGTTCTAAGAGGATGACGACAATCTGAACCCAGTGTAGTTGGTTCATAATCAGTGTTACATGGTCACTAAAATGCAGGCATTGAAGAAACTATCTCATCATAAATTTAGTGCATATTTCTCACATCCCTGTTGGACTCCCCTTGAGACTCTTTACAAGCAGGACTCACTTTTTTGGGGGGGGGTGTGTATGGGAACCAAGGTGCTGGAGGGTTGCTCCTTAATTTAAATGAAAACAAGGGCTTCGGGGGGATTTTAGAAGTAGCAATTTCCCTTTCCTGGCTGGAAAAAAGATATGTTTTTCAGTGGGGGGGGGCGGTTGTTCAAAGGAGTGGTCTAGGGGGCACACAATTAGACAGGGGGTGCATATGGCCTGGACATACAGGGAGAAAGACAGCAGGGAAGGGGGTTTTTCTCACTCAAGTCTGTTCCCCCCCCCCCCCCCGGCTGGTTCCAAGAACACAAAGAGAGACTGGCAGCTCAGGGGCCAGAGGGTGCTCCTCAGGGAACTGGAACCGGCCAGCGGACCGCCAGTTGCTGACCGTTCAATCTATTAGCTCTAATTTGCTTTGTGGGCTGATTGTCTGCCGAAAAGCATGTACACAGTGGAGGGAAGGAGGCACAGAAGAGAAAAAGGTCAGCGTTTGAAAGCCAGGTCCTTATCTGTATGCCCATTTCAAATCCAACATCCTCCAAGGACATGCTTTTTATTTTGTTCAATTTATCTTACATCTCTGCCAGGCAGTTGAACTGCTGAACACATGCATTAGGGAGGCTGTCACTTTTGTATGGCTACCCCCTCAACCCCAATAACCAAGGGAATCGTTATGTGACTCACAGAGACTGAAGAAACGCATTGCTTCTAATTGGAAGGCTTTTTTTTGGGGGGGGGGGAACCTCCACTATTCAGCTGTCAATACAAAGCTGCTTTAAGTCATCTTCTTTACTCTTTGCAAAAATGGTTTTGGATCAGCCCTCACCAAGACTCAGGGGAATCCCTTTTACAATCATGAAGGAAATCCGTCATCTAATAACAAGGGCAGCGGCAGCTAAACATTCCATGCCACGGTAAATATGACACATTTATTTTCAGTGAATATGCCACATTTCTGAGAACTTGGGAAGTTGTGAAGGTTTTTAAGAGGACGGCAGGCAACATACGGACCTGTGGATGGCATATAGCTAGTTTTTGAGCTTCTCCCCTGTTCATGAAGGTATCCAGGGGCTCTGTGTTTTAATACTGATCTTGGTTACCATTTTAATATAATACTTATTTAATTCTTTTTTTAAAATGTTTGTATACTTCACTTCACTAGTATAAAAACAAATGATCGCACCTGTTCAAATATCTTTTAAAAATGGCTCTACGGTAGATCCTGTGGCAGGATTTCATTCCACAGGTAACCAGGGCGAGCTTTTCTCATTAGGCTTGCTAAAATTCTGGTTTGCACTCAGTTTGTGCTTTGGGACTAGCTTATACAAATAACCTAACTCCAAGTTTCAAATCGAGCCGACTCATCTCAACCAGCGAGACATCAAGGGAAGATTGTAAAGGTATAAATCTGTGACTTTCCCAAGTCTATAGGATGGTGAATGCGTTAGCGATGGTCCGTTCCAGGTGTGACAGTCACAGAGTTGGACTATAAAGCTTGCAGGCCTTTCAGCTAGTGACTCCCTTTATGGTCTCAGATTTTATTTATTTATTTATTCATTACAATTTATATTCCGCCCCTCTAGTGCCCAACTCTAGACCAGTTACCTTCTGGACTCGTACAGAAACCTCAATAGGTCTGCCAAGAGCACAACCGCAATCAGAGTAGGTCTCTTCCCACCCACTTAGTGGATGGAATCCACCACCACAATAACGGCCTAAATCCTGTTTGCTAGGAATCAACAGAATAGGCCCATTTGGATCAATGGTACTTATGGAGGAGCTAACTTACTAAATCTCCATTGGTTAAAAGGGCCTGTTCTAGTAGTGTGATTTAATTACTACCATATGTGACTCAGCAGGATGCTGGATAGTTTAGGTCTCTGGCTGTGGAGCCAGAGGTTGGGGGTTGGATTCCTTGCTGTGCCTCCTTGACAGGGGCTGGACCCCATGATCCACAGGGTCTGTTCCAGCTCTGCAGTTCTACTATGATGATGATGATTTGGGTTATTGTTTTCATTCCACCAGTCCCTGCCTTCCTGTCTTACCAGGGGCTGCCTAAGTCCTGATTGATGATCTGGGCATCTTCTCTGTTTTGGTTTTGGTTGAAGAGCAGAGTCTATATTCTACAAGCAAACCAACTCCCAATCTAAATACTTACCTAAGGCAGGTACCAAAGCGGAATGGCTTTGTTCAAATCTTGTTGTCATCTGATTAGTCAACACCACCTGGGGGGGAAAAAGCAGGTGAGGGGGTTCCACACAGGAATGAAGTGAGACACTGACACATAACACCTGCAGCCATAAGACAAAATAACAGCACTTCCTGGGACACTACCTTCCAGGCTGGTGTGACAAAAGCATCCAACTGTGAATGCAATAAAGGTCTAGAGCAGTGGTTCCCAACCTTGGGTCACCAGAGTGTTCTTGGACTGCAACTCCCAGAAACCCCGGCCAGCACCGCTGGTGGTGAATTGTTTCTAGGAATTCTGGGAACCACTGGTCTAGAAGAACCAGGGTGAGGAGCGCACTTCCTCTCCGATCCTGTCCTTTCTGCGCCAAAACGAGGGGGCCGTTCAAAAAGCAGCAAGAAGGAATGAAAGCCTTGCTCTGGGGTCATGAGAGCCCTCTGTTGGACAAAGGAGCACCAGTGTCATCGTAGTGCTCATGAAAGAGTGCCTTGTTTTGGCATAAACAGAAGAAGAGGCATTATTCACCTGGCCCCCAAATCTCTGCTCACTGCTCAGGATAAGAGAAAGATTCTGACTTCTTTCTAAATTAGAAATTTGTCATCACTCTTGCCACAGAATGCCACTGTGACCACCCCTCATCGTGGACCTGGGGGACCTGTGGCCATCCAGATTGTATGGGACTAGCCCACCTACCCTCCCTGATCCCTAGCCAAGCTGGATGGGGTTGAGAGGAGTTGGGTGTCTACAACCCACCAGAGAGGGGCTGTAAGACAGCTATACCAAACTGACAAAAATATGAGCAAAACCGAAAAGAGTGGAGAAACACTCCACCTTCTGAGCATTCGTCTGTTTACAATTCTCCAACTTCCAGATATATTGGACTACAATGCCCATCATCCACAGCCAACAACCAAGCGGCCACGCTGACTAGGGCAAACGGGTAAAGCTTTGCACTCGTCTGGCAAAGGGCACAGGAAACGAGTCAGCGGAGATTTGGACGAATTACTTTCTGGACTACAGACCACACAGAGAATTCCTCCAGACGGCATGGTCACTAGCCAATCTCACTGGGGAAATTCTGTAGTACGAAAACATAACTGGCTTTCATCTCTGAGAGGCAGTAAAGCAGTGCGTGTACACCGAGAGCGTGATACCAAGAGGCTCTGGTATAGTGACACATCGGTTCTATTTCTGCTTCAGAGGAAGATTAAAATACCAATTTGTTTTTTAGCTCTGTTGAGAAAAGGTAGTACCAGGTATGACGGGCTGTGGAGGAGTCTTTTACATGGAAGCTCCACAGGACCTCAGAGAGATGTTTTAAGGCATCTCCCCGGACTACATAAAGCAATGGCAGACTTCAGGCTTTTGGGATCTGTTTGGACTCCTGAGATCCCCCAAAAGGAGAAGAAGCTCCAGAAACGGTGGCCGAAGTGCAGGACTCGCTCCCCTACTGGATCCCATAAGCTACAGACTACAAGGACCTGCATAAATCTATGTTTTTAACCAACCACAGATGAAGAATTTTTACAGGAAGTTCTAACACTGAACAGCAGAGCTTCAAAAAGGCACCTGCACTCCACAGACATTGTTTCCAGATTCTATTGTCTCTCTTTCCTTCATTCCACAACATCCATGTGGATTTGCTTAAACCGTGAAAAGCAATCAGCTAATGTACATATTTCAAAAGGTCAAGAACAATGAAGCTGAGTGATGAAGCGTGTAATACAAAGCCAGTCATGTCATGGAGGACTTTTTCTTTTTTCTTGCTTTCAGTTTTAGCAAACAACTCTGCACTCTTAAGTCGACGGAAGTGATCACAACTGAGTTATAAGGCAGAACAAAGTTTAATTGTGCTAGAAACCATAATGAAAGTAGATGGGGAACAGACCTGTATAAGGAAAGGGACCAATGTTTGTTTGGGGGAAAAAGGAGTATGTCTACACGATAATATTGGATGTGAAGAAAAGTGCTACAGTGTAAGCTTTTCCCCATCTTTCATCATGCTAAATCTCAGTGGTTGGAACAAGATCACAGGCATACTGAAGGATGTGCTTCCTGACAGAGTATAGACATTCACTGTGGAATCTGCTACTGCAAGACGAAGGGACATGGTTTTAAAAAGGCACTTACAGTACAATTCAATTCCAAAGAGGTGCCGACTGGAAGGGGCTTAACATGAGACCCAAGCATCTTCTGCTGGCAGAAACACCCTTCTGCTGGCAGATTTCAGAGAACTGAAGAGGCTGAGAAGAGCTAGGACAACAGAACAGCCACGTCACTTCACAGCCAGTTCTCTCCTCTAGTCCCACAATGCTGAGACCCAGGGAAGGCCAGGGCAAGGACAAGTCTGAATAGGTCTCGGGTGGGAGGATTTGAATTCTGGACAGCCTCCGCTGGCCTAAGGTCAGCTCAGCTGCTCCTCGGCCACCTTGGTCACAACAAGGCTTGTGCTGTTAGACAAATTCAAGACGAGTGACCCTCTCTGTGGCTGTTACCAAGCCGTCGTCTAACACTCCGACATACTGGACCGGACACCCGCCTGTCTTTGTCAGTTTGAGTAGCAGCTGTCGAAGAGGGCCAATTGCAGGCTCCCCGTTCAGGCCCTCTGCAAGATACAGAATGCTGGAGGAGATGAACCTCTGGTCACTTCCAGACGGTGTTTTACGTTCTCTTAACAAGCCTCCCAGCGGAAAAAACAACAACACACGGATAGGGTTTATTTTTAGCGGCGTGGCAATTAAAAAAAAATCCCAGTCTGCACACCGAAGTGGTGCTTAAGGAGGAGTCGAGTTACCTGGAAACAGGGGAGAGGCAGACAAGCGCCATTCCAGCACTTGCGTAAGCTCCATTCCTGAACAAATCCTTCTCTTTTTTTCCCCTGCGTGGTCGGAATGAGAAAAGCCTGCCTATATATAGCCGCAGCTCAAGCACGCCCTCCACTGGCATGGAAGCTGATCCTGTCCACAACACCTCCAAGCAGAGGTCAGGGCATACAAGAACAATGAAATTTCAAGAGAGGATATTGAGGAAGGTCTCCCACACACATACGCCTCCGCCGGCCAAGTGGCTTTTCTCTCGGATGACCGGCTGGCCTCTTTCCTAAAGGCCAGGGGTCAGTGTTTTAAGATTAACGGCAGACAGGAAACTCTTAAACAGTTAAAATATATGCCTCGTCATTTACAAGAGGGGAGGAACAGGATCATCCCACGCATCCTTTCCTGCTCTTTTGAGACCAGCAGAGGCAGCTCTTTCCTGGGTGTCTAAGGCACAGTGGGCAGCCATAAGGTTAAGAGCGTCTCTCCGCAGCATTGCTCGAACTGTGGAACTCTCTATCCAGGAAAACAGGCTCATCGCCCTTTCTGCTGACTTTTAGAAAAGCAGCTCAAAGACAAATGCAAAAAGCGTCTGCGTGATCCATGTTCAAGGATGGGTAACACCTGTATTGGATCACTGAAAAGTTACAAACAAGGCGAGCGTTCTAATTCTCCCAAAGTCTTGATCAGACAAGGTTAATAAAAAAAAAAAAACAACTGGGGTTAAGGGAAATCCTCCACAAGCTGAGCCAGATGTGATGCTCTGTGTTGCTCTTGAATCCAGAGCCCCTGGCAGGGCAAGACTGCAAGAAGCACCTCGTCTTGGCAACAGTCTCGTTCCAAAAGCAATGGGCATCACGTCTGGCCAATTTTTTGAATAATTTGCTTTAAACCTTAAAATAATTTCAGGGATCTCTGAACTGGTTAGCAGCTAGCTTTGACTCAGATCCACCTCAGGGAGAGAGTGGAAATTCTCCAAGGAGATCAAGCCTGCTGCGTCTCTATATTGTGTCTCTCAATGTTCATTCAGAAACAGCACATTTCTGGAATTGTATTCTGCAGTGGCAGCTGGACCACTATTTGTCAAGCGCCTGGTAATCTGAGTGTGCTGCAAAGTGATGTCCTCTTAATAGTAATAAATGCTCTTCATTTATTTCTGCCCCGACCCTTCCCCCCTCCCTAGAAGAAAAGCAAACTAATGAACACCCTAAACTTACAGATCTCCTGTATGGAGAATTAGTGCCGGGAAATCGCCCCAGAGGGAGACCACAGCTGCGATACAAGGACATCTGCAAGCGGGATCTGAAGGCCTTAGGAATGGACCTCAACAGAGGGGAAACCTTGACCTCTGAGCGCTCAGCCTGGAGGCAGGTGGTGCATCACGGCCCCTCCCAATTTGAAGAGACCCTTGTCCAGCAGGCCGAGGCAAAGAGGCAGTCCTGAAACCAGCCAAATCAGGAGCTGGACAGGGGACAGACTGTATTTGTCTTCAGTGTGGAAAGGATTGTCACTCTCGAATTGGCCTTCTCAGCCACACTAGACGCTGTTCCAAGACCTCTATTCAGAGCACGTTACCATAGTCTCTCGAGACTGAAGGATGCCTAATCTAATCTATCTAAAACTTACAGCCAGCGTGTGATCATTTGCGACGCTGATCAGTTGTTGGGCCAGCCCGTTCAGGAGCCTTGTTCGGAGGGAGAGATCTTCAAAGCCATGTCGGAAAGGAAAGGCTATTCCATCAATCACAACCAAGCGTATCTAATGACAGGAGACAAAACGGACAGTTGTAATTCTCCGAAAATCAATGTCGGAAAAGCCTAGGGGGACAGGTGCAAGTGTAAGCAAATGCCTGTGTTATTTTTTATTCAGAGTAAGGAATAATGGCACCATACCTTTCCAAAGGTAACCTCATCTCATCTGGTTCTGGAAGTTCAGCAAGTTTGGATCCAGGTTAGCATCTCCATATGAGACCACAGATGACACCAGAGGTTTCTAGGCAGGGCTAGGAAAGATTTCTGCCTGTCACCCTGGAAAGTTCTGCTTTAATATTCACAGTTGGAGGCCCACTTCTAGGAACTGAGGTGTGTGTTCTCTTTCCAACCTCGGCCCTTTAAGGGGACGGGTGTGTAAATCCATGTTACGGCATATGCTTAAAAATTAAAAATATATATCCCATTTTATCTCCATTTCAGAAAGATGACAGAGAGCAGAATCTCAGATCTTTCTCTGCCCCAGACTCTGCAAAGCCCCTGCCAATTAGAGAAAAGAACCCTGAACTAGACAGGAAAAAACAACAACCCAGTATTGATTGATTGATCTGATTTGATGTAATTTAATTTAATTTGCGAGAGGCAGTAGGATGCATTGGTGAGTGCTGGAATGGGACTTGCTATGTTTCCAGTATGATATGTCCAGTTGCTAGGTATTAAGACTGCTCGCCCCACAGGCACACGGATTAAAATACACATAGAAGCGCGACTGCTGTGATAGGCAGGCTGCCTCACATTCCCGCCCCACCACTGGGTATTTGCTTTCCCTAACTGTTTCATTCATAATTCAGAAAGGAGTCACCATGGGATGCTCAAGGCTCTTTCCTATCACTTTGCTTAATTATGATTTATCTGAATTCCTCTGCCTTAGCTTTTCCAACTGAGAAAACTATTCACCCATCCAGGTTTCTCCCCACATATACTCTTTAAGATGGAAAAGATCTTTGCCCTTAATCCAACTAACAAACTCTGCTCCAAGCACAGCAGGGAGCGGGCAGAGATTCTGACAATTAAAAAAAGGGCTGGAATTTGTAAACCCAAAATGCAGATGTGTTTTTATGTCAATCTTAGTTAAACAAGCTTCCCTGTTCTCCCCATGCTCATGCACAGATAAAACCCAAATCAAATCCATTGTCTCAAAAGGCCCTGAAATGTTCCAAAGTTATCTTTAAATTAATCTGATAAAGCTATCTGCCGAAGTCTGAAAAGTTGCTTTTAAGAAAAAAATCATTTGTGTTTCTCTTCAGGCTTTTCAAAGTTGCTTCTCCTTTTGTATATCACCTGCCAAAACTCCTTTCTGTTGCACATTGCATGGAGAATGATCAACTCTAATAGGTAAAGCCAGTTTCTGGGGAAGCTTATGGACCCACACTGACCATTTCTAAGCGTGAAAACCCCACTAAGCTTCCAAAATCACAATAGGATCCCCTGGGACATATTTTCCAAGCCACTGTGGTTTCTTTTTAATATGTGATAGAAACATACAAGGCACACGCATGATTGTGTGAAAATTTCCTGCAAAAAAGAAAAAGGGAGGACCGTGCAAAGGAAATTAAGAATGTGAAAGTATTATCTGGACATTTGGTTATTTATCATGGATGAGGCGTTGGGCACCTTCCAGCACCATGTCTCGCAGGATGGAAGAAGGGCTTCACGGTTACCCAGAGCAGCAAAAGCGGGAGGTTTGACACATTTCAGCCCCTGAGCTATTTTCCACTGATGTGCAGAGTCAATAACATAAAACAGGGACATCCTTTTTTAGCTGCTGCTTCAGCCTTGGAAAGACTGCGTGTTCCAAGCTTCTCTCCTCTACGGAGACAACGTGTGCACCAAATCCTGCCATGCAAAGGACATCCACTTAGGACAGCTATGGTTTCCACAGCTTTATCCAGAAGGCAGGAAAACAGAACCGGCTGTGGTTCTGGTGGAAAATAATTTCCATCCAAGGAAACTGTGCACAGCCTTCCTGGAGGACCAGTTTGGGTGCTGCACACCAGACATTCACAACAACAACAACAACAACAAGCTCCTGACGCGACAGAAAGAACCAGTCGGTTTATAAACAGCAGATGTCAGATTGTCCAAAAATATCTAGTCTAGGCGAGAAAAAATAAAACACTTTATTCTTTTAATGTAAATAATAATTACTGATTCACGAGATAGCTAAAAAAAACATGATGCCTTATAATGCCCAGAGATACTGTTTTTCTGCAGGGAGACTCAAAAACAGGCCCAGACAGATGCAGAAAAATCCTCAGCCTTCAAGAATACAATCCTTAGCAAATACGCTTCTAACCATGGTTGCTTTTTTCCCCCATAACCAACAAGGGTAGGGTTAAGGCCTTCCTCCCTCAACTCTCACCACGGACAGCCTTTCCAGCTGGTTGCAGAAGTAGCAGATGAGATGGTAAGCAGGGGAATTCCACCAGTCATGTTGAAGAAGAACTTCTGTTTTCCTCTGCCATTCCCATCTCATCTTCCTTTTGTGAGTGCCATGCCCCCAAACCCCTCGTTTTTGAAAAAGGACTCCACGTAAACAACTGTGACACCCTTTTTGGCTGTAACACACAATGTAACACCCAAGTTTGGTCCAGCAAAGCCGACAAAGCAAACCAGACCAAGAAAAGCCACACCGTTCTCATTGACAAAAAGCAACCCACCCTCTTGCCCTTCCGTTTCTCCCACATACAGCTTCTTCCTTGATTGCTACCTTTGGGTGTCCAGAGAGGAAGTTTGGGAGGAGATAAACTTGTGCCAGCAGCTCCACATAGTCATGACAACGGAAGTAATAGATATGTGAAAGAATGTTTTCCAGGGAGAAAGTCTTCAGAGCAGGTTGGTGGTCTGAAAGAGAAAACAACCTCTGTGAACAGACTGTTTATAACCATCCTACCCTTTCGCCAAACCGTCTCTTAGGCCCAGAGAAGCCAAACACAGGGCAAGGGCTAAGAAACAGCCTAATTCCCGGCGGTAAGTCAAACAAAGTACTTCCCAGCCTAGCGAGATGAGATTTAAAGCCGTCCTCTTCCAAAATTGTATTTTTTAAAAAAAGATGGAAATCTTGCCATTTAACCAGCTACAAAAGGGTTTCTGCAAAAACTCACACCTCAAGCAAAAACATGCAATTATGAGTTAGGAGGGCAAACCTTAATTTTTAAATAGACATGTCTCTGAGGTGCAGGGAAAAGACCCCTCTTCAGTCATGGAGAGCAACTGATGGTCATAGGAGATTAATACTAAGCTAGATTCATTACCCCTATATCTTACAGATGGTCATCATAAGAACCTCATAATATCACGAGTTGGAAGGAAGGGGTAGAGAGAGCAAAGGAAATCAACTCTATGTTTCTTTGCTTTCCTTTGCTCTATCCCTGCCTTCTTTTGCCATACTCTTATTCTAGCTTAGACTGTAAGTTTTATGTCGGGTATTTTTTCATTTTATTGATCTGTATGCCGTTCTGGGAGCCCTTCAAACTGAAAATGCTTCAAATAAATAAATATACAAACATGCTGGCCTAGTGTGAGAAAGCTTCCTGTGTTTTTTGAAATGGAGAACGGGGCCTGGTAACTAACCTTCTTCTGGGTGCATTTCTGCAATAAGTTGGCAATGTCGAATGCAGGCCGTTGCCATATCGACTACTCGGTCGACCATAAAGCTGCCTTCGGTATCTATGAAAACAGCTTCCCCAGCCAGCCCTCCAAAGTTCTCCGGGATCTGGACATCCACCACCAGCTGCATGCTGACAGACAAGACAGAGAGAGAGAGATGGTCACTGTGAGCAAAGAGGCACCAATACGAGAGGTTAACAGAAACCAGCTCATCACCTTGAGTCCTCTTCCTGGGAGAAAGCTGGCCTATAAATAAAACAAATAATAATAAAAATCGGAGGACTCAGACAAGTTTGTTTATTACAATTTATATTGTAGTATACTCAAGGCAACCTACAAAAGAGTCACAATCCGAATAAAACGGCAGGATAGCCGTGTATTACGGAAGAATCACCATTTTAATTTGCAGATGGTCATCATAAGAACCCAAATGAGGTCAGGAAATCCCCTTTCTTTTGGATCTCAGGGGATAAAACAGCAAAGACGAGTTTCTACAGGGGTGATTTTTTGGGGGGGAGACTGCCAAAGCCAATATTATCACCCTACATTCAAACACCACGATGGCCAAACAGGTGAGAGTTTGCTAGAGGACATGAAGCAAGTCCAGAACTGAGGTCCAAAGGGTACTGGAGATTTTGTTGTTCTACCAGGCCAGGCTCTCTGTCTGCCTAACTCAGCACTGCTCGCTCTGACTGGCAGCAGCTTTCCGACATGTCAGATAATAGACAGATCATTCTCTAACTTGAGGTGCTCAGAACGAACTCAGGAGTGTCCAAATGCTAAGTAGTTCTCGTTCTACTGCACGACGGTCCTTTCCCATCAAGACTGGGTTGTACCAACAAGCAAAGAAATAACTGGGTCCTTTAGGGTGATAGCAAATACAGGAAAGGGCCCAAATTTAGGCATAGGTCTGTATCGTTACAATCATTGTGATTATTACCACAACTGTGTTTTGCCGATCCCAGGTGCTCCACAGATCTCTGTTATTTTGGTCAGCTGTAAACCTCCACCCAAGATCTCATCCAGCGCAGAGCAAAATGTTATGACGAAGCCTTGGGCTTGTTCTTTTTCCAGAAGTTCGAGCGCAGTATACTTCCTGACGGAGGCCAGTTCATCCGAAGACTTGGTTCCATCACTTTGCTGCTCCCCTTTGATTAATTGTAAAATTTCTAATGCCTCCTCTTTAGAAATTCCTGTTTCTGAAAATCCAAAATACAGAATAGATTTTAATTTCATTTTTTCCTTTTTAAAAGAAGCACGCTACTGGCAAACCTTCTTTGTATACCATCTTTTTTTTCTTTTTTTTGCAACTACGCTTGGGCCGACTGAAATGAATTTCCTTCTTTTCCTAATTAAAATTATCTGAAGAGAAGGCTTTAATGTCTGTTTTGGTTTTTTTATATCCTTTTTGTTGCAGATGGAGACTGGTCACACATTTTAACAAAGCTTTGTTTCTAATTAAGATCCATAGTCTTTAACCGTGCTGTATTTAATTGTAATTGAATTTCTAAATCCATTTGCACTCAAAATTGCAGAAAGGGGGGGGGGAAATCTCAATATGAAACTCTCTGTTTGTACTATACTTTTATATATAGATCATATCATATGCCATTTCTCCTCTGTTTTAATCTTTATCTAAAATATGGTTTATTTACATTTCCTCCTATAAATATAATGCATCAAAGTGACTAACTAGAACTGAAATCTTTTGAAGTACAATGCCACAGTGACACCCAGTGGTTACAACTATCAAATAATAAAAAATACAGTACCAATATAATTCTGTCCATAGCTATTAAGAATCAAGTCCCACAGAATTTTCACTTATCTTGTTACTGTTTTCAGAATTTTACTGTATTTCGTCATTGCTCTGAATTGTTGTTAGTTGCCCTGAGTCCTATGTAAATCCCCAGGAAAGGTGGGACATGACATTTTTTTCTGTAAGTGAAATTCAAATGTGTAGTAAGGAAAATAAGAATACACACTTAATGGCAAAAATAATAATCTTGGAATCTATTGGGAATGGTCCCTGTGGATCATCGGGTCCTGCTCGTCAAAGAAGCACAGTAGACTCGAACTCCCAACCTCTGGTTCCACAGCCAGAAACCTAAACCACTGAGCTAATAATAACCAGCCAAAGACAGTTTCTTGCATTTTCAAATAATAATTATAAACCAGCCAAAGAATGTCTTGCATTTCCAAATAACAGTAATAATAATAATAAATCTGTCAAGGACTGTCTTGCATTTTCTAACAACAGCAACAATAAATAATAATAATAAACAAACATCCACAGAGGGCATCTTCCCTTTTCAAATAATAATAAATGACTCAAATACTGTATTTAATCACCATCATCTTAGAATTTAGAATCTATAAGGAAGGGACCCTATGGATCATCCAGTCCAGCCCCTGTCAAGGAAGCACAGGGGGAATTGAACTTCCAACCTAAAACACTTAGCTAATAATAATAACCAGCCAGAGTTTGTTTTTTGCATTTTCAAATAATGATAATAACACTAATAAACCAAAGACTGTGCCTTGCATTCTCAAATAACAATAATAAAGCAGCCAAATATTGTCTTGCTTTTTCAAATGATACTAAGAAACCAATGATGTTGTCTTGCATTTTCCAACAATAATAATAACAGCCAAAGACTGCATCTTCCATATTTAAATAATGATCAACCAGTCAAAAACTGTCTTACTTTTTCAAATAATAAAACGACTCCCGTGCATTTTCAATAATAATAAAGCCAATCAAAGACTGTCTCTTGCGTTTTCAAATAATAATAATAATAATGCCAGTCAAAGACTGTCTCTTGCGTTTTCTAATAATAATAATAATAATAATAAATAAATAATAATAAAGCCAAAGACTGCCTTGCATTTTCGAATACTACGAGTAAACCAATGACGGTGTCTTGCATTTCCAAATCATCATCATCCCAGGCCAAGATTGCATCTTCCGCTTTCAAACCATCATCATCAACCCTTCCCCCCCCCTGTTTGGGTTTTTGGCGGGAAAACTTTTCCGCTCGCCGCCGCCGCCCCCGCCCACCCCTTTCCCGCCGCGGGGCCTCGGGCGGCTACCTTGGCTGAGGCGGCAGGGCCCCACCTCGGCCACCTCGGGGGCCGTCTGGAAACCGGCGGCCGTCAGCTTGGCCCGCAGCCCCGGGGCCAGAGGGAGGCTGCCCAGCGCCCTCGCCTCCATGAGGGAAGGGAAGGGAAGGGAAGGGAGGAGGAAGAAGGCGGCTCTCCTCCTCCTCCTCCTCCTCCTTTCCCCGCCCCGGTTCGGCTCCCCCTTTTGGCGGGTCGGCAGGCGTTTCCTCCCCACGCTTTACCTCAGAGGCAGCCCCATAGAAAGGCAGGGGGGCGGGCTTCCTCCTGAGGAGACCACTCCGCCCCCCCAAACTAATAAAGCTTACAGCTTTCCCCCCTCCCCTCCAAAATAATGCCCCTTTGACCTGGGAAGAAGAGACCCATGGAGCAGCCACACTTTCTCTGAGGAGAATTACCTCAGAAAAGGTCACGATCCTGAAAGCCAAGGCGGCTTGGGGGGGGGGGGGAGAAATCCCCTCTGTGTGGAAAAACATTAAAAGGACTGGTGTGTGTGTGTGTATTTAGCCTCTCTTTCCCCCCCCCCCCATGCTTTCCTGGACGAGGGCAGAAAACACCACCTTTTTATTGGCACGGGTTTTTTTTGCCTCAGGCGGCGACCTCTCTGGGGCGACCCTCCTCGCCTCAGGAGGGGGGAGAACTCAAGGGCGTGTTGGACTACAACGCCCATGCACCCTGCCTCGTGAGGGGGGCTGATGGGAGTTGGAGTCCCCTCATGGGCCCGCTTTGGCCCCTTATTATGGCACAAAAAGCGAATTCCCCCCCCCCCCACGTTGGCCCCTAAAGAAGGCCAGGCCCCAATCTTTTCTTTAGGCGGGATTTCATTAAAAAAATACTCGTAAATATTTAAAATATTTGTAAACCCTCCTGAGAAGGAGGATCCTAAGAAATCATCGATAGATCCAGAGAGCAAAACCCCACTAAGACACGGAGGAGACACCCCTTCTTTGCAGCCCCCCCCCAGGCAAACAGAAGCGTGCAAATCACCTGCACGTGTGCACGCCTGCACGCGAGCAAACACTCTCCTCCCCCCCCCCGCGAAAGGAACGTTTCTGGCCGTTAACGGATGACCTTCCTCGGCGGTGGGGAAAGAAAAGGGGGGCCCTCCAGGTGGGTCCCAAGGCCTGGAGCAAAGCGGGGGTGGGGGTGTCAGGGGTCTGGTTTGGGGGTGAAGGGGACTATTTTTTGGGGGGCTCTGGGGTTCAAGGGAGGGAGGGGAGGGCTTGGAGGGAGAAAAAAGGCAGTGGGATTTAGGCGTGAGAGGAGGGGGGGAAAGGGTAAGAAAAGGTGAAAATAAGAGGATAAATTAATAGATGGGGGGGTGATGGATTTTTTTTTAAATAAATTGAACCCATGGAGCCATTATAGGAAGGATTTAAATCCACGAAGGTCGAGGTTTTTAATCCCCTATATATATATATATAGGGGATTAAATATATATAATAAAACAATCTGAATAATAAAGACTCAATAAAAGACTTAGACTACTCATAAATGGTATTATTCTAGGCCTAGGGTGTATATATATATATATATGTGTGTGTGTGTGTATAGGGGATTAAATATATATATATATATACCCTAGGCCTAGAATAATACCATTTATGAGTAGTCTAAGTCTTTTATTGAGTCTTTATTATTCAGATTGTTTTATTATTCGGCCTCTTTAATGTTCAGACGCTTGTCAAAGATATGAAATGCTTTACAAAAAAAAAAAAAGCCATCAGTCAATATTCAGCTCTTAAAGACTTGGCCCTGTCGTTTCAAACAACTGAAAAATATGGATATAGTGGGATATTAAAAATAGCATCTACAGTTTGGTTAATCAATTTGTTCATTAAATTGGCTTGGAAATAAATGTAAAAGAGTGTGGGAGGATAAACTTTGCTGTCTTCAAAATATTTTCCCCGTTTTCCTGCTTTGTTAGTATTTTTTTATTTGGTTGTTGTGGGTTTTTCAGGCTCTTAAGAGCCCAAAAAACCCACAACAACCATTAGATCCCGGCCGTGAAAGCCTTTGCGAAAGCATTTATTTATTTATTTATTTATTTAAAATATTTTTACCCTGCCTTTCTCCTTATGAAGGACCATGGCAGCTTCTCGTATCAGTCAAGACAATATTTAATGCGGTTTTGTCCCTTCCCAAGAAGGTGGATATAAGGCAGGCTTTATCCACATTAAATAGAAAAGCAGGAAAGGTTGTTTTAATTTACTTCCTTGGATTTAAAAATTGGACTTTTAGGGGCTAGAGAAAGGTAACCGGATTATTCTGTGCAGAGTTTAGGGGGAAGGAAATATGAAAGAGGTCAATAAATATGTACAGTATGTGCATATACCATGTATGGCACAAAATATATACTGTGTGTATATATATATATATATACTGTATACTGTATACTGTATATACACAGTATATGCGCGCACACACACACATATATATTCATATGTGTGTATATGCATATATACAGATATATACGTATATGTGTGTGTGTGTATACTGCATATGTACATGTACATATGCTATATGTATATATGTATGTATTTACCCCACTTTTCTCCTGTACAGAACCCAAGGTGGTTTAATTTTGCAATTAGAAGTAGATCCATGTGCTATATGGGAGGGAGGGAATGAAAAAGAGGAAATATCACACAATTTTAACATCTTATTTCCCCCCTCTTTCTCGTCCATTAAGGAGCATGGCCCATACGGTCCCCGTTCCCTGCCCAGTGGAGCTTGGCACGTTGAAAAATGAATCCCTGGAAGCTCGGTTACACGAATACGTGAGGCAAGGGAATTACGTGAAAGTGAAGAAGCTGCTGAAAAAGGGTAAGGGGTGGCCTTGGAAGGCGAATATTAATATTTTTGCATCTTTGATTGCAAGGGATTGCATTAGAAATGTGTTTTGATCATTGCAAAGTGTAATTGGCACCCTAAAAAGATTGCTTTGGTGCAGAGACTTGGCGATCCTTTGTCTCTTGGTTTCACCTGAATTGCAAATTTTGCAAGTGGCAAGAAAAAAAAATCTGTGCCTTGTTGTGGTGTTGTCTCATCTCTTTTCTGAAAACTTGGTTTGTCCATTAGAGAGTTGCAAAAGAGGGTGGAGGTATTGCTAGATATATTGGCTGTAGGAGAGCTTCCATGTACAGGAGCAGTGTGCCTCAAAAGATCAAAGATGCCAAAACAGGAGGATATAGTGTTTGCATTTCTGTTGTATATCCAGACTTTGAAGTTGCAATAGGTTGTTTGTTGTGGATTAAATCACACTAGTGCAAGGCTGACACGGGAGTAAATCCTATCACATGCACTGAGGTTCATTTCATAGGGTTAGGATTTGTGCGCCAGGTTTTTTTGCTTTTGCTTCTTGGTAAGGGAGCTGGACATTCTGAGTCGGAAGTAGAGGCTGTGAAGATGATTGGATCATCTTCTCAAATAAGAGGGCTTCAAATAGCATCCTTCCTTGGGAGTGCAACGGGGCTTTTTCTGGTGCACCCCGTTTGCAAAATCAGAAAGAAGCACCCAGTTAAAATGGGAAATCAGTTCGGTGTCTAGTAGCACTTTCGTGAAAAACTGGACAGTACGGATTCGTCTTCTCTGCCTGTGCGATGTCAGTGGATCAAGTTAATATATTAAATGCAGAACTATAATTTTAATAATAATAATAACTGACGTAAGTCATAAATCGCTAAGTAGAATAAGTCTCGAAAATGTGAATACAAGAAATGCATGCAGGCAAGCGCTGCTGCCGTCACGGAGGGGGCGTGAATATGCAGATCAGGAGGCGGGTCCCGCGCGTAGCTGCAAAGGGATTTGCTTTGGAGCAAATTACAAGTTTATTAATTTCACCTGGGGGGCATCGCCGGCGGGAGGGAAGCGGCTCGAACGAGGAGGCGTAATGTCCTTAGCGATCCAAGCCGGGGGACGGCGTGGGGACGGCGGGCGGGGCGGAGGAAGTCTTTGCCAGGACTCGGCCGTCGCTCTCAGGTGCAAAGCCGCCGGCGCCGGTTTGGTTCTCTGCGCGGGAAGGTTTTCGTTAAGACTATACTTTCAGGGATCATTTCTATAGTCCGCTACTAGAGAAGTGCATCCGAAAGTGAACGGCCGAGCGAACCACGAGGAGGAGGCAAAGTGTTCTCTTCTGAGCGCGAAGCCGGCGGGCGATGCTGCTTCTCAGCGGCTGTCGCCCGCCCTTGATGACCGTTCGGCCTCCTCCTCGCGAGGAGGCTGGAGGGAGAGAACACAGGCTGAGTGGTTCGTTCGCCACCCCCCCCCCCCCTTTTTCTTAATGGTTGAAAAATAGGTTTTTTTAAGGGAGTTCTATCTGTCCCGGCCGTCCCGGTAGTTATCGTTTTCTCTTCTTTAAAACATGGTGGGGTTCCTGGAGGAAAAAGTTCGGGTTTTTGGGGGGGTGGGCAACCCCTGCTAGGTGGGTGCAAGAGACGGGGGGGGGGGCAGGGGCAGATCACATCCTTGCGTTTGAAAGCCTCCATTGCGTGAAAGCAGCTTATGAACTAAGCACTGGTTCTTAACCTTGGGTTACTCAGGTGTTTTTGGACTGCAGCTCCCGGAAGCCTTTGCTGGCTGGGGTTTCTGGGAGTTGCAGTTCAAAAACACCTGAGTAACAAAGGTTAAGAACCACTGAACTAAAGTATTCCTAATTGGTCTCAGTGGTCGGCTCCTTTCCTCGTCCTCTGGCGTCTCTCCGGCTTGCAAAGCGAGAGCCGAGACCCCCCCCCCCCCGCCCGACTCTTCCCCGAGCCCTGAAACGCCCCCGAGGGCCGTCTTCATCTATGCCAGGACTAGAGAGTAGCCAGAAACACAAGACGACAGCGGAAAAGGAGCGAGCGACTGAGCGAGCGCGACTTAAAGACACCCCCCCCCCCGCTCAAAAGGCATGCAAGCTTTCCTGGGGAGGGATGGCCCAGTGGGAGCGCCGATGCCCGGCCGGGGGCAGCTCCCCCGGGAGGAAGCAGGAGAGCCCGTCGTCGGTGGGGGGGGGGGCATCCCTCCCTCGCTGGCTGGCTACGTCCCTGCCTGCCTGCCCCCTACCCCGAGCAAGCCACGGCTCCGGGGCTGAGCGGGGAGGAAGATCGCCGCCCCCCCCCCCGCCCCCCAGTCCCAGTGGAGTCCCGGAGGAGAGGGGTGTGTGGGTCCGCTGGGACGCCAGGCAGCACAGAGGCCCCGGGTGGAGCCAGGCGGGACACCCAGGCAGCCAGCGCCCCAGCCTTCTTCCTCCCGGAGGGGGTCCCCGAGGTCGTTTCCGAAGAGAAGCCTTTTAGAGACAGCCCTTCTCGACTGAGAGCCGGTCGGGTTTGTGACTACTACAACTCCCAGCATGCCTCAGGCGCGGAGGGAGCGGCGCCCATCTTGGCTGCAGAATTCTGGGAGCTGTAGTCCAAAAAGCGTGACTCTGTAGGTAGGAGACGTGGAGGGTAGCCTCGTTCTTCCCGCTCCTGGGCATCATTTCTTCTAGATTAGCTGCAAACACCAAACAGCACCGCTCTCGGTTTCGGAGAGACGGGTCGTTTTTCTGTTTGCTGCTGCTTCCACCTTTCCGACCCTGGAGTCAGGCTCGAATGTGTGGATTGCAATCTCTGCGCGCCATCCAAACTCCGCCCTTGCATTTCAGACAGCGAGATCTCGCTCTTTCTCACTCTCCCAGGGCGCTGCTGTGACTGCAGGCGGAGCCCCTCCCCAGCAGCAGCAGCAGCAGCAAACGCCTCCAGATGTGTCGAAGGGGGGAGGGAGGGCTGTGCTTTCCGGGAGGGGCCATGCAGATCATCCCAGCTGGATCCCACCTCCTTCACGCAGCTTGGCTCCGGATTCCGGTCCAGATGCCGAGCTGGGAGGCGTTTGACAAAAGCGCTTGACACGCTGTTTCTCGGGGGGGGGGGGGGGAGAGAGAAACGAGCCTAGGCAGGCAGCGTGGGCTGGCTGGAGGAAGTGGGTCGCTGTGAGCTGCCGAGGCGTGCTGGGGGGCCAGGCCCGGGAGGCGGACGTTTCTCCGGTTAAGACTATACTTTCAGGGATCATTTCTATAGTCCGCTACTAGAGAAGTGCGTCCGAAAGTGAACGGCCGAGCGAACCACGAGGAGGAGGCAAAGTGTTCTCTTCTGAGCGCGAAGCCGGCGGGCGATGCTGCTTCTCAGCGGCTGTCGCCCGCCCTTGATGACCGTTCGGCCTCCTCCTCGCGAGGAGGCCGGAGGGAGAGAACACAGGCTGAGTGGTTCGTTCCCCATCTCCCCCCCCCCATTTTTTTAACGATGGTTGAAAAATAAGATAATTGAAATAGATCGGGAGTCTTCCTTAGGTCCAGTTGTGGAGTGATGCTAACATCGGATCTCAACAGGGACCTATGATTGTCCTGGACGTGTTTCTGCGCCACCCAGAAAGTGCCTGATTACTATAACAATTAAATAAATAAAGTAAATAAATGAATAGTTTTAGTATTTTACTTTTTTGCTATTGTTTCATGGGTTTCCATTTAAAGTGGGTGGCTGGTTAATTTCATGTTCAGTGGCGTCTAGGGTGTATTTAATCCTAACCTTTACTTGACCTTCCTTCCTTCCTTCCTAATGGGCACAGTAAATGGTTGTCCAATTTCCTTCCATTCCTTGTGACCTAGAAGGGTCATGACTTGTCCTTCCTTCTCCCCAACACTCAAGCAGTTACTCTAGGGGTGGAAAAATGCAAAGTGTTTTTTTCTGTTAAGCAGTGGTTTGGTTTCAGATACGTTTTGGGTTACCTTTTTACTCCCTCGTTCCTTCCAGGATCTCAGGGTATGTGGCTCTCCTCTTCCCCCTTTGATTCTCAGAACAACCCTGTGAGGTAGGTCAGGCTGAGAAGAGGCAACTCTCCCAAGGCCACCAAGGAGTTGTACAAAGTTTCCGTCTCTGAAACAAAGCGGAATGAGACAGCCGTCCATGAAACGGCGGAATAAAACCTGTTCGCCTTGAGGAAGACACCATATATTCCTCGCAGGTCGTTCAGTGAGTTTCATGGCCCTGCAGGGTTTACTAGAACTCAGCTCTCCAAATTTCTGTCTGGCGCTCGCTTGTTCCACACACTTTGGGTTTTTTCAACCTTACATTGTTTTTCTTACCACAGATGGCATGTGTTTGCCACTAGTTTTGTTCTGATGTGTTCTTGTTTGTATATTGGTACTCGTAGAGGTAATTTCTGGCTCTTTAAACTACTGTACCTCGTAGAAGGCATCGCGGATGAGAGAAATAGGGGATTTTTAAAAAAGTTTCATAGTTTTCCCAAACGTGATGTCCTCCTTTCAGTTCTGTTCCAGTTTCTGCCAGCATGTCTCCAGTTGTGAAACTCCATCATGAAACTTTTAAAAACTTCGCGGTATCCTTGTGCTCATGTTTGAGGTATGCCTCATCTTTTCAATGGGGCTTGTACATCCTAAAAAAACAGAGTGGAGAAAAATCAATTATTAAAAAAAAACCCCAGACTGATTTAAATTATGATTTAAATGTTAAAAATCGATTTTTTTAATTTAAATCATCCAAAAAAAAAATCCAGATTTTTACTTTAAATTGTGATATAAATCTATATATAAAATTAAGCACCAGTTCAGAAAGCATTAATAAAAACAAACCATAAAGCTCTCTGCAGCAGCTTCTCTGTTTAGATGCCAACGCTTCTCCCCCCCCCCCCCTGTTTTTATTGCTTCTTGTAGGGATCTCTGCAGACACCATCAATTCCTTAGGCCAGACACCTTTATTCACAGCCTCTTTGCTTGGTCTGGGGAAGCTTGTTGACATCCTCCTGGATTACGGTTCGGACCCAAACCAGTAAGTGTCAGGCTGCCGGTTTTGTTTTACTGTTCTAGGCTTCCATATGCACAGGCAGTCTTCCAGGCCAGGGTTGCCTTTTGTTCCAGCAACCTCTACAATGAACATTTGTCTGTAGTGACCCACCTGCCAGCAAGGGGGAGTGACAGGACAGTGGACCTGGCTGAAAGACCACCTCAGGGGTTATCTTTTCAATGCCGTCTCACCTGGCTGCAGCAGAGGCTGAGATGAGAACGGTCCATCAGCTTGGCTCCTCTCTCTCCTGAACGGCCTCTGTTTAAGGTTAAGCCATGCAAGCTTTAAGGCTGGTGCATGGATTCACCTGTTTTCCTCTTCCCTCCTCACCCATTTTTCTTTCTATGCTGTGTATTTTTAGACTAATTTGGATGGGCAAGGCCTGTCTTGTTTACAAGCAGATTTTAGGTGCTTCGGAAGGAACAAAACCAAGCAGTAATGTGGTATATCTCTAATAAATTATTTTCATCTTTTGATGAATCTTTTTCTTCTAAGACATTTTTTTCCAGCCGCTCTGTCTTGCAAAGTGGGATATCAATGAACTTACTGGGGAAAGGAATACGCTGTGTGAAAAATATAAATCACGTCTTTTCCTTCGTCTCGCTCCTTCTTTTCTCAGCCGCTGTTATGATGGGAGCACTCCGGTCCACGCTGCAGCCTTCTCGGGTGACCAGTTGATTCTCAGCAAATTGCTGGATGCTGGTGGAGACCTAAGAGTCCATGATAAAAATGGGAAGAACCCACAAAGCTGGGCTGTGACAGCTGGGAAGGAAGTCGGTTCTCAGGTGCCGTTTGGGTGACTTTGGTTGAGAAGGAAGGTGACCCGGGAAACTTGTTTTTCGTTGGCTGATGTTCCAGCACTCAGGGGCACATTCATTTTATAGCCACCACACACACGACATTCGCATTTCCTCACAATAAATCATAGGATATAATGGTGCCCACAGTTAATTAGAAATGGGTGTTTCCCACGTAAAACCATGATTACTCTATTAACTTTTGTCAGAGCAGCGTTCCCCGAAAAACATCAACCTGTACTGCTTTCTCAAACCATCCTCCTATAGGTTGCCACACCAAGAGAGGCCAGGAAGTTATCTACTGGAAACCGGTCCTTTCCGGTTGTGGCCCCACCCCAAGGGAAGGGGACTCCAGGTGGAACTGCACCTGGCCCCCTCCCTCGCAGCCTTCCAGAGGATGCGCAAGACAAGGCTGTTCACCAAAGCCTTTGAGAGCATCCTCTCTTAATTTGTTATAGACTGGCTATGTTTCCCCTTTTGCCATCGCTTATTTTTTCTTTTAATTTATTAGCTGATGGTTTGTTTCATTTGTGTATACAGTAGGATCTCCATATCCGCGGGATCAGTATCCGCTAATTCACTTATCGATGTCCTGAAAAGTTGGAATCGTTCCCCCATGGATATGGGGTTTCTACTCTATTTGATGAGTTATTTTTTTAGCAATTTTATATGTGCTTTATGTTTGGTTTACTTTGGATGTAAACCGCCCAGAGTACTGCCCAGCACAAATCAGGCAGTTTACAAGTCCATGAAATAAATAAATACTTTGCTGTTGTTGTTGTTTTTACGTTGTCCTTTGTGTTTCCAACCCCTGGCCTCTGAGGCTTGCTTTCAAACGCAGAATTTCTTCACCGCTCCACTTGGTTTGACTGCCTCTTCTGTTTCAGATGCTGGAGTTTATCCAGCGCTGCACGGCGCACATGCAGGCTGCACTTCAGAGCAACTCCTTTGATCTGCTTAGGAAGGTGGACTCCCCCAGAACCCTGGTCTGTGGCCAGTCAAAGTTTGGAGGCATCACTCAAGGGTGAGAGAGCTTTTGGCTGCAGAAGAAGGCAGAGATCATTTTCCCTTTCTCCCATGATATGGCTGGTTTTCCAAGACATAGTCACGTTAGCCTGCTTCTGTGTAAACAAAATAAAATAAAACCAAGAGTGTTGTGGCACTAAACGAGACAAACCACAAACCATCAGGTGCCATGACTGCAAAGCATCAGGGCCCAATCTGATGCATCTTCTTTCCTGGAGGATTTTGGGGTGGTTTAACTCTTATGTCCCCCCCCCCAACAGCCCCTTTTCTCTGCATCGGGGGCCTTGTGAGAGCCCCCTTGTGCTTTGTTTTCTGTCTCACCCTTCAGGACAGCTGATAGCCCCCTAAGAAGGCTCCTGAGACGCGGGAGCAGCCCGACCCCAAACATCTACAGCTTCGGCTACGGAAAGGTAAGATGACGGGATCCAGAACACAGACGACGACTTCCCTGAAGCCAAATATATGGGAGGATTAATTAAAGACGATTCGAGATGGATTAGCAGTTTGCGTGGGAAGCGGCTGAAAATAAAATAAATGATTATTTTCAAGCCAATCTAAAATTCAGGAGCCAGCAACTCTCAGAAGTGACTCAGAATTGCCACAGTTCCAGCCCTAAAGGTGTAGTCAGGACTCTGACCCAAGGGAAGGGAGTAGCAGAAGGACATTGAGGAGGTTCTGAGCTCACTGATGCCGATCCTGAAAGCTGGAGCTGTTGAGCTAGAAGCATCTCAACAGAAGCTCCCTATGGACAGTTCACACACACCCCTACACACAAGCTGATTTCACTCAAAGGACCAGATTCTTCCACATGGCCCCCACCCACACCTTTCTTGCTCTCAGTGCAGACAACACAGAAGGTAGGAACTGACCGAGGGCATCTCAGTAAAAAAATTCCAGGGTAGATAGCTTTTCCTTTCAGGGCTCTCCATCCTTCAGGTAGAGCCACTCTGGCCCAAGAGGGATAAAAGGCCTCCGTTGACCCACAAGCCCAGTCACCTTGGAGGCACTCGAGAGTCCGGAGATTCCAGCCCCACTTTCAATCTAGGGATGCCACTCTGGGGCACCTCTTTGTTCAAGAGGTTGATCCCTGGCATCTTCATGGAATGCCTGGGAAAGCGTCCGCTCTGGAGCCCTTCCAACCCACCGCCAGAGAGCAAGCAGGGTGGAACTCGGCGTCTGGCGACTTCTTTCGGTTGGGGGTTGGATAACTTCCAGGAAACAAAGACTACATCCCCCTGGGCTCCAGGCTGCTAAGGTTCTAATGATTTTTCTTGCCCCCTTCCCAAAAGGGTGGGGTTCAAAACATCCCTTCTGTTGGCAGATGGCCTTGAGAACTGAAAGGGCTGTGACCGTCACAGTGGTGTCGCCTCTCAGCAACTGCTTGACCTTGAAGGAACGAGGGAAAGGGGTGGACAGGGGTGGGGGCTTCTGCCTTCTCTCTCCAACTTTGTTACTCTCACTTCATCGTTTAAGCACAAATAAAATAATCGTTCCCTCCCGTGCTTTGTCTCAGTTCTATCTCACGGCCAGCAAACAGCTGGGGCTACCTCGCATCGCTACCCATCATTGCGGAGAAAGAACTGGTGCAGGCGGATGACGAACCGACCTTCTCTTTCCCTGCCGGGCCATACATGATCCTGACCAAGTGAGTGATCACACCAGGGCAGACCCCGGGTTCTGAAGGTGTTATCAGAGCGCCTCAGCGGCCATTTCCTAAGTGGAGCCCTGAAACCAGCCCATCAGTTCAGGGACCCTATGGATCATCAAGTCCGGTCTCTGTCAAGGAGGCCCCGTGGGGGAATCAAACTTCCAACCTCTGGCTCCACAGCCAGATGCCTGAACCCCTGAGCTCTCCAGCAGTTCTTGCTTGCTGTGCTCTGATGTCTCAAGTGAACTTTCACCCCAATCATGCACCGTGTCAGGGGCTAAACGTGGGACCTTCTGCCTTACAAAGCATGCCCTCTTTGAGGGAGTTACAGCCCCTCCCATCTAGAATGGCCATCGACAACAACTATAGACCTCTCTCATTGCTAGATCCTGGTAACAAACCAGTAGGGATGACTCCTTTATGGGTATGAACCTTTGAAGCTGCCTTGCGCTGAGGTGGCTGGCCTGATCCAGAAACCATGGGGATGGGGATCCCTAATTGGCCCAGGAGCCATTGGGCTCTGGAAAGGTGGATCGAAATCACAGCAACCTACTGAGACGGTGGAGAAAATGATGGGAATCTGAAGCTGTAGAATATACATGTGATGGTCTGTTTGAACTTCGCAATGGTGTTTAATTGGGGAAAGGAAGAAAGTACATTGCGGCCCAGTCCTTTTTGCCAGTCCACCTTTTCTCTTCTCGTAGCCTGATGTGGCGCGGGAGCCAGGTCACGGTGAAGGAGATGAACACGAAGCCCCACCAGCACTGCAGCAAGCTGCGTTTCTCTGACCTGATCCTGGCCGAGCAGGAGCACAGTAGGTACGGAGGGCTGGCCGGCCCTGTCGAGGGGATCACAGGGGGAACTTTCTCTTCATCAGAAACGCACCGTTCGCAACAGAGTGCATGTTTTCCCTCCCCTTCACACTGATGAGGTTGCTGGGTTGATAATACCAGTCGCATAATATTTCCCCAGAGACTGATTGTATTGACTTCCACGGCATCGGCCGCCTGGTCTTGCTGGCCCGTCGCAGCCGGCGCTTGAGGCACGTGTTCTGTCATTCCGCTCAGGCTAAGAACATTCTTCCTGCCTAACCCCGTTTCCCCAACACAGACTGGCTTTTTTCTCTCCTCTGCAGCAAACTCCGGCACCCTCATTTGCTCCAGCTGATGCCGTCTGCTTGTCCAGTGACTTGGTGAAAACCCAACTAGTGTTCGAAAGGGTTAACTTTGGCTCACTCTACAGCATCCTTCACGAGAAGGTAAAGGCGACAGGCCATTTCTTAGCGTTTAAGACCATTTGGATGGCGCTCTTCTTTTATGCATGCGTGTGTGACATCCTTCTCACCCTTTCCCCCTCTAGGAGCTTAGCATAGGTTTTTTCTTGTTGTTTTTTTTTTAAGGCGAACTCTTAATTTTATCCACACCACAGCCCTGGTAGGGAGATGAGGCAGAGTGAGTGACTGGGCTCAGATGACTGCAAAGGTGTGCAGTCTCCCTTAAGCCACCTTCGTCTCTGCCACAGAATCACTCCAGCCCGGGTCCCCCCCCCCGAAGTGGAAACCTTTCAACTGGGCCAGAAAGGCCCGGCTTGGGTCCAAATTGGACATTGTCGTGTGATGGCCAGGAAACAGATGGCACAGACCGTTCCCCAGGCCGTCCAAACTGCAGCCTCGTCTCCCTGTGTGATCAGACCCTCAGGACTCTTAGGTAGCCCGAACGGGGCTTTGAATCTGGACCTCCCGAGTTTTTCTCCGGCATTCTCACTGCTGTGCCAAAGGGGTTCAACAGCGTTACTGTTTTCTCATCTGTAGCAGTGTTTATCATGAGAAAGGTCACGCCATCTGATTGCTCTGGAAGGCCGTGTGGTGCCCATCAGCACAGAGTCTTAGGTCAGGCGGCCCTTGGATTCTGCTTTCTGCGTAGGAGCCACTGAGCGAGGGGTTTTTTGCATCATGCGGGTTCTGCCTCTGACAATGGGTTGCGGAACCAAGGGCATGACGGGAAGCTTGCCCTACAGTAGACACTGTGCCGTTGCACCAAATGTGCTTCACGACACAAGGTGACAGCTTTTAGCTGAAGCCAGAAAAAAAACCCCACGCTTCTGGCAGGGAATGGCCCATCACATTTACTGAAGGGGAAGCCTCATCAGCGGACAGAGCTGGGGTGGAAGAACTAAATGCATGCCTTAAGAATCAGCGTCTGTTCCTGGCGGTCTTGGCTTTAGCTTCCTTCCACTTGTCCCTGCAGCATTCGGAGTTCCTGGTGGTGCGCATGGAGACGATTGTGCACCTGCTGCTCCAGGTGAGCGACGCCTTGCGATTCCTCCACTTGTGCGGCTTTGTCCACCGCGCGCTCAGCTCCTACGCCGTGGTCATCGTTTTGGCCGGGGAGGCGAAGCTGACCAACCTGGAGTACATGATCGAAAGGTGAGGGGCGCCCCCCCCCTCGTGCATGGATCGAAAGAGCAAAATACCTGTCGGCAGAGCCACCAGAATTGCACGTGTGTGTGTGCACGCGCATGTTTCAAGCCAGTGCTTGCGTGCTACACAGGCACCTGCCTGCTGGATGTGGTGTGAATCTGTGCACAGAGATCATGGGATCCCCTTGCTGCCCCTTTCTGGCCTCACTCCAAAAACATTCACTCGTTGCTACCAAGAATTGGGGGGGGGGGGGTGGAAACCCACTTGTCGGTATTTTGCTCCCTGTTTTCCCAAAGTCTGTTTTCAAAGGGATGCTCCATAGCTTTTGGTAGCATTTAATCTTGGATAACCGATGGCCTGTGTGGATTTTGGAGTCTCTCTTCACACACACCCCCACCCCGAACCTTCCCCCCCCTTCTTTCGACAGCAAAGACGGGGGAGAGCACAGTGACCTGACGCGGGTGCCGATCCCTTCCCAGCTGTACAACTGGTGCGCTCCGGAAGTCATCCTCGAGAAGGGGGCAACGGCCAGATCCGACATCTACAGCTTCTGTACCGTGATGCAGGAGGTCCTCACAGGTACGGGCGGATGGGAGAGGGAACACGCCCAGGGGGTTGGGGGGGGGGTTGGGAAGGCTTTTAAAAAAACGCCACCCCTTCCCAGCCTCTTGCCTACTGTTCCTATCCATTCTTCCTGCTCCTGGGTGCGGCCTCTATCAAGAGGTGTCATTCTCCCCCCCCCCCCATAAGAGGATCTCCTTGGCTGCACGTGTCTCCAAAGGAGCATCTACTTACTCGTTTTCCAGAGGTCATTCAGAGGAAGATCACTCGGGCCCCCTCCTTTCAACCTGATTCCACAAGCGCACCTTTTTTCACTGGAGGAGGCACCCCTTCTGCGCCACCAGGTCTTCAGCGGTTTCCCTTTCCCATCATCTCAAAAAACAAAATGAAAAAACAACAACCCACCCTTCGAGATCTTTGAAGTTGTTTTATTTTTTAATTTTTAGGCCACTTTAATTTTTTTACCAGATAAATTCTTCTGAAGTTTTTTCTTTATCGGGGGGTGGGCTTCCCCCCTTCCCCCCCCCCCCATTTGTTAATTCTACAAACCTCATTGGCACTGTTTTGATTTCTTGGCTATTGACCACCAACCTCTCTGAGTTCGTTATTTGAGAGAGTGACATTGCTTCTGCTATATTCTGCTTTTAGGTTTGTAAATAAATCCTGTACAGCAGGACCCCCGTATCCACAGGATCAGGACCCACCAATTCTCTTATCCATGGTCTGAAAATATTAAAAAAACATTAAAATAAAAATCTTTAAAATACTAGAGGGAGCCAGAGACCATGTTATGTACAGCATTTGCTACTAAAATAGTGTTTGCTACCATCTGCGTTTTTCAGCATCCGCGCTGGGGCTTGGAACCGATCCCCCGCAGATACACAGGCCCTCTGCGTTAACAAGCCTCCACAAGGCTCCAGTTCTCTCCCTTTTGAAAAAAGAGACCCAAACACTGTACATAGTAGTATCTAAGAACTTCTCTCTAGGGAAGGAATAGGGTTGTTATTGGGGTCCTTCACCCCACTGGAAGTGCTGCTGAAGGCACTTTCCGGCGAGATCCTTCCCTTTCTACCCCCTCCCACCCACCCCGGTCCTTTTCTTTCTTGGGTGACCAACTCTGTTAAGAGTGTGCACTGAGGATGTTTGCTTTCCAGAGACCATTCCCTGGGATGGACTCGAAGGGTCTTGCGTGAAGGACCGCATCGTTTCCGGGCAGTGGTTGGAAGCTGATAGCAGGCTGCCCAAACTCTATTACGACATTGTGAAGACCGGCCTGGAGTCCAGACCGAAGCAACGCGCCATGAATCTACAGGATATCCGCTACCTCTTGAAGACGGATTTAAAGGTGAACGAGAGCCCTTCAGTCCTCCTTCAGATCAGCTCATGAGTACCTCCGTTGTTTGCCTCTGGCCACTAAGAGAGGATCGCACCCTTCCTGATGACCAGCCAGGGAAAACGTCTGAGAAGTGGTGGTGGAACTGATGGTGTCTTGTTGTACTCGGCTTCCCTGGGTCAAGTCCTCTCCTGAGAGCATAATTTCTCTGCAGGGGGAAAGGGGCATTTGGGTGAAATTCTCTCCCCACCAACCATGCCCTAAACCGTGTGCTTCCTCCTCAAAGGATTTGGTGGAGGCCCACAGGAAGCGCCCCGGTGAGAATACCGGCTCCCCGAAAGCAGAAGCCCCTCCTGACATAAACATCTGCGTGCTGTCCGCCTCGGCTGTCTCACGCCAGGAGCCGGACCAGCAAGACAACGACATGGCTCCAGAAGGTCTGTGTCCTGCTTTCTATGTTGAACCTGGGGCCAGTTCCCTGACAAATCAGGACAGTCCTGGACCGGGAGCGTGGCTTTTCTGGGGAGGCTGGGAGTAGTTTTTACGAAGGGTTGAGGAAGGGTTAATCATTTTTTTACCCTATGTGCCATGAGCCTGGGTCAGTCTCCCTGCCGTAGCTGTTTTCTTGAAAAAACGTATCAAAATATGTAAGGATCATCGAGTACTTAATGCATTCTTAGTCCGGTTCTGACTAAAAGTTCACATCTTAATTATTTTGTGTGTGTTTGGGGAGGGGCCTACCTAAATGCTACAGGCCTCTGGCCTCTGGTACAGGATACAATTTCCTCCCTTCCCCTTGTCGCTCCTCCAGCTGTAACAGAGCTGGAGGAAGTGGCAGGAGCCAGCAGGTGGTTGTTTTCCTCCACATTTAACGAGACCACACTTTCGTCATTATAAAAGTAATCAAAAGTTACACGGTGAAAAGAGGGAAGGTATCTCTTGCGTTGCAGTCGCGATGTGATTTATCTGAGCCTTGATCATAATAATCATGTGCCCTCAAGTCAATTCTGACTTATGGTTACCCTTTTCAGAGTTTTCCAGGTAGAGAATACTCAGAAGTGGATTCCCATTCCCTTCTTCCGGGGACGCCCTGGGACTGCTGTGCAGCTTGCCCAAGGCCACCCAGGCTGGCTGTTCTCCCAGGAGGCACTGTGGGGGAATCGGACTCGCAACCGCTGGCTCCGCAGGCCTAAACCACTGAGCTATCTAGCCAGCTTAAGCAATTGCACAAAAGAACTGAAAGGAATTAATTACAAACAATACGTTATTTGTTACAAGTTACTTGCATGTTCTGACTAGATCCACCGCTCAGTATCCAATAATGCCGACTTCACTGGTGTGCCAGGGTGATTTCAGCCATTATGGGTTGGGGACGGTGGGAGTTAAGAGTCAAGTGACACCCAGAGGGACCGAGGCTCCCCACCCGGGCCCCCCAAATGCCCCTTGGTACCCAAGCATCCTCCTCCTCTGACTCGTGCCTGATTCCTCAGTCAGGAGCTTCACCGCCTCCAGGTGCGCCGCTTCTCATTCCGAACCCGAAGCTCCCGCCGCCCACCAGGCCAACCCTGTCGTTCGCATGGCGGAGTCGAGCCCGCTTCTGGACGCAGCTGCCGAAGCCCAGGGCGGCGACACCAGCGACACCAACGAGAGCCTTTGCAGCTTTGAGATCAACGAGATCTACACCTGCTATCCAGAAACGGGCGGGGAGAGCGCAGAGGAGGAAGCAGGAGAGGCCTGGGAGAAGGGGGCCGCGCCGGACGACGGAGCAGCCGAGGCCCGCAGAGAGTCTCAAACCGCTCCGGGGGACAGAGCCCAAACCCCATCGCCGCAGCCCGGCGAAATCTGGAGCCAGCAGCCAAACTGCTACGAGGAAGGTCTCTCCTCTGGCACCGAAGCAGAGTACGGCAGGGAGGAGGAGAGCCGCACACCCGAGGGCCACCTGATGGACCAGGAAGCGAGGGATGCCGGCCACAGAGGCGGGATCGTCCAGACCTCCTTCGAGCAGACCTTCGGGAAGTGCGTCCTCACGATGACCATCTGTCAGAAGAAACTGCGGGAGGTGATGGACTCCCTCTGTAGGACGGAAAAGATGCTGGGCGAGGCGGAGGCCAGCGGGCAACTGCACCAGCCTCTCCTGGGGAGCCAGGAGGAGCAGCGCCGCCTCTCTGGTTCCCTCCGGGATCGCTCGGCGAAGATGGGCGCCATCCTGAGAAACATCAGCGTGCCCTGCAGTGGAGGCAGAGCCCGCCTGTGGAAGGCGGTTGGGCCCCCAACGATGAACTACATCCCTCCACCGCTGCACATCCCGGGCGCCTATCAGCCTCTGGTTTTTCCTTCTTTCCAAGCCGCAGAAAATGAGAGCAAGAATAACAGCAGGAGCCGAGGCGCCCTGTACTGGAGCAATTGTAGGCCGGAAGCCCCCAGGAGCCCCGAAAGCAGGGGAGCAGAGCCCAACTATCAGGTGAGAGAAAGAGAGAAAGGCCCTTTCTGAGTTCACCGCGGGCCTTCGTAAGCTATGGGTGGATGCAAAGAGCCCAGTCTTGGTGCCCCCAGGAATCCGGTGTGGGGAGGGGAGCGCCAGAACAGCAAGTCGTAATTAGAGGCAGCTAATGAGAGGCAGCGGGATGTGACTTTGCCTTCTTCATAAAAACTAGAAGGCTGCAGCCCCCAGTTGTATCATGGAGTTACCTTTTCAGCTTTTGCACCCGGGCGTGTCCATCAGGAGGAGGAGGAAGAGCCCCACCAGCCAGTCGCGTCGAGGGAGCCCCACCGCGGACGAAGGGTGAGTGCTCGATTTCCCAGCCGCGTCAGGAGAGAAAGGCAGATCTCGTTGGGAGCAGAAACTCTCCTAGCTTAATTTGAGCTCCGTGGTAACGCTGGAGTCTTAGTCCCTGAAGAGGTGAGCTCTATCCAGAACTGCTGGATGTAGCTCGGTGGTTTGAGTCTCTGCCTGCGGAGCCAGAGGTTGAGAGTTTGATTCCCCCCCAGGGCCTCCTTGACAGGGGCTGGACTGGATGATCCATGGGGTCCCTTCCAGCTCTGCCGTTCAGCGATGATGATGATGTTATCTTAAAGAAGCAGAGAAGGTGACAGCCTGAAGGGCCGTGTCACAACAACTTTGCTGAAACTAAACTCACTTGAACCCTATGTTTCTTGATAGAGAAAAGATGGCAGGTAGACAGAAAGTAGCAGGAGATGTTTTGGGTGCCAGCCATCAAGACAGGCTCTCCAAACGTAGCCGGGACAGGCAGCACAGGACCTGTGGCCCACACTAAGTTTGATGCTTCTAGATTCGCTTCAGCATTCTGTTTTTCTCTGTTCAAAAGAGAATTGCACAGTAGGACCCTTGTATCCACAGGATCAGTATCCACTGATTCACTTATTCATGCTCTGAAAATATTAAAAAATATTAAAAGAAAAATTCCTGGAAATATATATATTTCTGTGAAGTTATGAGAACTAGCCACTAGAAGGAGCCAGAGACCATGCTACCGTATGTAGTATAGCGTTTGCTATTATCCGCGTTTTTCAGCATCCACAAGGGGGGCCTGGAACCGATCGCCCGTGGATATGGGGTTCCTACGGTACTTCCCGGAATCCTTCTTTAAGACAAGACTCTGCTCCTTCCCATCCTGTGATTTCACAGAAAACAAAATTTTTACGAACCTAGGAGTGGAATTTCTCAGGGAAGGCGAGTTTCAGAAAGTAATACACTTGTGGCTCTCGGAGGCTGCTAAACGGGCCCAGTCCTCGTCGACCTCGCCGTCGGAAGTACAAAAACACCCATTTTGTTTCCGTTTTTCCTCCAGTCCTCTTTGTACAACGTTTGCCTTGCAGGTTCTCTTCGAAGTCAGCGCCGGAAGTTTATGACTCAGGTTTGAGAAGCGAGGAAAGGAGGATGGTGCAAGCAGAATGGACGAGTGAGTACGGACGTGCGTGAGGTCCTTTGTCCCGTTGGGGTTGTGACCTCACAGAGCACAACTCCAAACCTGAAGACGTGTTGATGCGCGCGCCCCACCGTCCTCTTCTTCCCCATAGACGAGGAGGGCATGATCTAGGCTTACCCCGCTATATCCGTGTGCCAGCTCTGCCAGGTAGGTTAAACTGAGCAGGAAAAACTGCCCAGGGTCGCTCAGGTAGCTTCTGAGCTAGCCAGGATTTTAACTCACATTTTCCCTGTCCAAAAGGGTCACTGCCCACGCTAGCGGTGGCTATTAAAACCCCTGCTATGAAGAAAATGTTTCTGCATAGTATTCTTCATAATGGAACCCCTCCCCCTTAGGGCACGGACATCCAAACATCATAGATGCCCTACAAGGATAGTGAGAGCATTCCAGATAAAAGATAAGACAGCTGTCGAAAGAGTCAGTAGTTGAGTGAACAGCCTAAACTCAGTTATAGAGGCTTGCAAGCAGAACACCCCACAAGAGAGAGAGAGAGAGAGACACACACACACACCCCTGCCCTCCGGGGCCCATCCATCTGTGGCAGGCAGTGGGGGGGGGGGGACCCTTTGCCCTCCAAATATGATGGGCTTCAGCTCCTTGCAGCCTGGACCAGCCTGGCCAGTGATAATGGATTCCTGAAATTGTCACCCAAAGCAGCCGGAGGGGCAAAGGTTTCCCATCCTCGACAACAGGTCGAATAATAGTCAGACGTTGGGTAACCGTGATAGGATCGAGAATGCCGCCTTTGTGGTAGCCCTACGGTTGAGACGGAATATATCAGGTTACCTCCCTGGGGGTTGCCAGAAAAACAAAGGAAAAACTATCTGAAGCAGAGCTTAGAACTGACGGCCATTTTTGACAAGAACAACGAAGTTAAATACTAGTTGTCTTAACTCACTGAAGTCTTCCAGGCTGCCAGACTCACTGGGAAAAGCGGTCCTCAGGAAGCCTGTTGTGGCCAACCCTTCAGCTTCAGGCCTTTTCCATTTTGAAATATATCCTGCCTTTCATAAACATTTGCTCTGTTTTTCCTTTGCTTGGGGCCATAATTAGTGGTCTAAATACATGTTGTTGCTCGGCTGGCCGTAAGGCAGAGCAGAATTATTGCTTGGGTGAAGCATGTGCTTTATGGGCACATAAGTCCCAGCTTTAATCCTGGATTCCCAGGCAGAGTGAGAACCGATCTTAGAGTCCATATATTTAGAATTTCGAGCGGGCGGCTCTTTCGCCTCTGCTTAAACACCTGCAAAGGGGAGCCTGCCACTTCCGTTTCATTTGATGTCTCTAGTAGAAAAAGTTCCGGTAACGGGTGATAAGAAAGACCTCTCTCTCTCTCTCTCTCTCTCTTTCTCTCTTTAACTTTGGAGAGCTGCTTTCTGCCAGCGCAGTCAACGCTGACCTAGAGGGACCCACGGTATCATGGCTGTATGACAGCTTCCTTCCTACCTTCCCATTGCAGATGTGCACATCTTTGACTTCTTATGATGTCACCTTTCTTGTGTGTTGTCCAACTGGCCACCAGATGGCCGTGTAAGGCAAAGAATGGCAAGTTTGAAAAACACTCTCGATGCTTCCCAGCTAACATGTGGCCTTGAAATAGATGTTGGGCAAGAGAACGGTCCAGGCGGGTGGCAAAAGAGGAAGCTGGGAAGACCAGTTCTCAAATCATATGTCCAGTTGCCCTCTGAGGAAAGGATTTCACCTCTCCTTTGACCTGGCTAATCAGTGAGTTAACCCGCTGGACTTACTGTGCGTATTAAACAAAGAATACCTTCCGTACATTACGATATAGGCCCTTTTCTGAGCTCCTCAAAGAAATCTCTGGTGGAGTCATTGCCTCTCTCCTCATCACGTGACATTTCTTGCAGAAAGCACGCATGTTGCAACTGGTTGGCTGGTTTGCTTGTTTGTTTCCTCTCAGTGGAAGTGAAGCACATGGCCAAGAAAACGGCTTCCGGTCAGCTTGGTTTCCCCCCTCCCTGCCGTCCCGGTGGATGGACATCATCGGAGAGTGAAACAGAGGGCGCCCGAGAGACCTTCGAAAGCGCTGCCCGTGAGGAGCCTGGCTGGTCCTACCAGAGCGACTCTGAGGCAGGAAGGCAGCCGGATGGGGGCCAGATGCTGACCAGTGGCGATGAAGAAGGGAGCGACCCAGGGACGGAGCCAACGAGGTTCTTGGGCCCCCTGCACCAAAGTAAGGGCCCAGGGTCAGGAACTAGGGCTGAGTGAGCGTCTCCGCCACCACCACCGCCCGCTTGCTTTCTGCGTTGGGCCAGGTGGCCTCACGGGAAGTGATCTTATAGCAAGGCCAGGTCAAACCGTGGGTCACCGATAGCCCAGAATTCCTCAATGCTCCCTTTTCTGATCATCACAACTAAGAGCTTTTCCTCCCCTCAGGTCCTTTGTAAATCAGCTGGGTTCGTTTTGCAACTGGTCTTCAGGTGCTAAACGTGGGTTCAGGTCACCGATCTGATTTCTCAAGATATAAAAATCTGCCTAGACCCCATCTCTGAAACAGGAGTGTGGTTTCAGCTCTAATGATGTGTGCAGTAGGACTCCCGTGTCCATGGAGGATCGGTTCCAAGCACACACACCCCAATGGAGGCTGAAAAGCACGTGAATAAGGGAGTCCTGCTATAGTCTGTTATGTCCTCTTTGCCCCTCAGGCAGACCCTGGGGTCCTGCTTGTTCTGCAGTGATGGCACTGACGGGTAGGACCTCCTCAGGCTTTCCCAGCCCTTTCTGGAGAGGGTAGAAATCGAACCCAGGACCTGCTGAGTGCAGCTTCCACCGTGTCACAGCTGAGTAAAGGATGTTACAAAACAGGAGAATTAAGAGTGGGCCAGAGGATGACATGGGCACGCACAAATTAAGAAAAATAAGAAAGTTCAGAGCTCTCCAGCTTAGGAAAAAAAGGCAACTGTAATGTGGTTCCTCCGACCGCCAGCAGGGGGAGCTTGGGCTCCACTTCTGGGGGGTGCCCAGAAATGCTCTGTTCCACAGACTCCTCAAGAAACTACCCACCCCAGTGGGAGAGCCTTGAAAATGGCAGAGAAAAAGAGACACACACACACACCCCTCACACGGCGCTGCTGTAGGATTCATTTTGGTAGTGGCTTTCCCATTCTGTTCTCGGCGCCAAGAATTCGCTCCTTGTGGTCCCTTGTGTGGTGATAAGCATGTGGCAGATCACATCATCAAAAAATTGTAACTGATGTGGCACCTTTCCGGAAGAAAGATGTGTGCCGGGTTCCTACCCACTTCTCACACTGGGCTTTTAATGGCCACGCGTTGCTGTGTCGCTTCCTGCTGCCATCCGCTGACTTATTTTTATATTCTGTCAGTTGGCCAGACCGTTGAGAAACAGCCATTTTCTCTGGATGCTAATTTTCACTGGTTCTCTGCCCCTCCTCGAGTCTTTAATCACGCTGGCCCTCGCATCTCACCCGATGTCATTTCTTACATAGGCAAAAGCAGCCAGTTTCCAGCCGCCGAGACGCCGGCCATGCGTGGCGTAACTTCACGCAAGAGCGTAACCCTTTCTACCAGCACAGCTGAGGATCTGTGTAAGGTATGTGTTGAAACCTCATGCACCCGATTTTTAAAATTATTATTTGCCTTGAGTGGGTATTTTCAGACGCCAGTGAGATTTCTGATGTCTTGACAGTGAGCACGAGGGTTTCGTGTCTGCTTATTGTATTTGCTGACCCTGTCAAGAATTGTAATGTCCCATCCCCCCCCCCCCCCCCCCAGAAATCTGCTTTATGAAATGTGTTTATATGGTGTTTCATGAATGTCGTGTCCTCAACTCAGTGGGAGTCCTGAATGTAGAAAACCACGTATGTCATCCTGTAGTTACAGATCTGTTATTCTAAGAGTGGCTTATCTTATCAAGCTGAGGACATACTGGCCTGATTGAAAAAAAGGAGTTTGTGTCACTCAGCACCTAAGCATTTCTCCACGGAGGAAATGGTTCTCCACCCCTCTCTGCCAGTTGCCACCTAGGGAGTCTCAGGCAGTGGCTCCCAGCCTTGAATCCCGAGATGTTCTTGGACTAAAACTCCCAGAAGCCTTCGCCACAAGCTGTGCTGTCCAGGATTTCTGAGAGTTGTAGTCACGTTTCACATCGGCCGGCCTGCTCTAACATCCCCACCTCTGACTCCCATCATCCCCCGGCCCCTTGTGGGGGTTTGGAGATTCAAACACCAGTCTCTCCAGCCACAGAGTGGGCAGCCTTGAACCACCACCACCACCGTGCACTGGCTGATCTCTCCTCTCCCAAAAGCCTTAACTCTTAAACTGCTCTGGTTCTCCCAGTTGTCGGGCAATTATTATTATTTTTTTAAATCGTCTACCCCCTTATTTCTGATTTCTTATTTGTGATTCCTGTCAATTACAGCAGAAGGAAAAGAGAAAGGAGCTCTGCCATCAGATGCTCTCCTTCCCAGCCATGAGCAGCAAGTGTGGGGCATGTTTAAGGCTTTGGGGGCCATTTTTCCACGTGGAATATCCCTCTGTGAGCTCCATTCCATCAGACCTGGTGGAACCCCTTCCTCCCTTCCTCTCTCCATCTCCCCCCCCCCACCCAATGCCCCATTTCTGAGGACCAGAGCAGGCAGCGAAAGACCTGCTGAGCATCTGCTGCGGGGACCAGACATGGCATTTAAGTCAGAAGGTTGCATTCTTCTCCAGATCAGAGCTCCTGAGATCCTTTTTTGGGAACTTTTATTTAAAATAATAATAATTTTTTTAAAAATGCAGCCAGGAGGCCCTTCTCTTGTTAATCGACCCGACTCTCATTCCAGCAGCTCTGGAAGTCTTGACTTTGTGGAAGCTGTGGCTGAGGAGGGCCTCCCTGCCGCCCCATCCCGGCCCCGGGGACTCACAATGCCACTTTGCTGAATTTGAAATCGTAAAGGTGTGAAATCCAGGCAGCTCTCCCTGCTCTCTGTTCTCACCTGCGCTCCCTTTCCCAGGGCCCGCCAAAGCAGACTGGGAGGAAGAAGCCTTGGGGTCTGCCCAGGATGCAGTAACACCAGAAGCTTCACGGAGGCACCTAAGAGGAGCCAGAGGAACTTTTTAAAAGCAATCGACGTGGGCAAAGCCTTTTCCGCACAGTGGGATCTCTCCCCTTCCCCAGCTCTGGCTTTCCTCCGCTCTTGTAAAGACGTCCTTCCAGAGATCCAGAGCCATGGCAGCAGTCTGTCCCTGTCCATCGTCTAGCAACCCTCAGCAAATCAATCTCTTCCCCCCAGAAAGTAAATAGAATGGCAGAGAGGCCTGAGAGGAGCTCTGGTTCTGAGGCCAGGGAGCCGAGAACCCAAGGAAGTGGTTTCGGAGTGGCAGAGGATCAGGGCGTCCCAAAATATTAATAGCAGCAATCAAGGGAAATCATACGTGTCTATATATTGTCTTCCTTTGCCCTGGGAACTAATAACGAAGGGCAACGTAGAAGCGTTTAAATAAGTCAGCGTCACTTGGTGGAGTCTTGGGCACCGATTCCTTCACGGTCCTTTTTTTCAGGGACAGCAGGAGAAGCTGGCCCCCTCCCCGTGTTCCTCTCTGAATGAATCCGAGGAGTTTCTGACGCCCGACTCGGAGTTTTTTTTAGGCTCCTCGGCATCCAGACTAGCGGTAAGAGGGAACACTCGCGGGATCGTGGGAAAATGCAGCGTTGCCTGCCATGTCGCTCCCCAGTGGCATGGTGTTCCCCTTTGCTCTGGATCCGTCGGGTCTGGAAATACCTGCCTGTGTATGATGCGATGGGATGCCAAAAGAGAAGGCGCGGGATGAGCGTCAAGGGACCACATGCACGGCTTTTGTTCCACCCTCAGCATTCAGCCACTTGGTGCAAAAAGAGCACAGAGTTGATTGGGATTTGCACCCAAACCTTTCTTTCAAGATCCTCGTCCCTTGTCTTGTCTCTTCACCGTTTTTGGAACTTCTGTGCTGCAGTGTTTCCCGCCCCCCCCCCCCTTTTTTAATAGCACTAATTGAGTGCTAATTGAGAGCTTCTGACTGAAGGCTTTCTCTGCAGATCTGAACTGCGAGTAGACAGCCCTAAACTTGGCTCCAGTACAAAGGGACGTTAAAACATGTCAGAAAACGCAAGAGGGGAGGGGAAGGTCACGGGGGGGGGGACGCTGCGCGGTTAGTGGAACATCTTGTGAATGAGAAGAAAAATACCAGTAACTTCAGGAGAGAAACCCCACCCCCCACTTCGAAGAGAACAAATGCTACAGGTGGAGGAGCCCGAAGCAAGCCAGCTGGTCTTGAAGGCCTTTAACCCTAACAGCAGGGCAACTGTGCGCATGGGTTGCTCTCAGAAGGTTCCAGGTGCCGTCCGCAGCGTGTCCCATTAAAGCAGGCAGTGGGGCTTTTCTGGCCTTCTGGGGGTCAGACTCCAAATCCCATCCGCCCCACCCAGCATGGCCTAGGTAGGGGTGGGATGGTAGACGTTTTAGTCCAGGCTTCTGGAGGTCTGATTAGGGAAGGATGCTTCCAAAGCACGGGCCGGTCCTCCCACTCTGGGTGAGATGAAACGGCAAGACGTCCCCCATTCGGATCTGAAGGGCCGTAAGAGATTCCCGTGGCAGCCGGCTCCTTCCCAGGCCATCGCCAGAGACACCCGTTTTCCTCTTCAGTTTGCCCCTTGAGAAACCGAGGTTTTGGGTTTTGTTGTTGTTGATTCAGAGTACCGCTGTCGGAGAAGAAGAAGAAGACCTAGAGAGGACGCAGTTGTTGTGGAGACCAGAGGAAGATTTGGAAATGTCCCGCGAAGGCCGTGGGAAGAACGAGCATCCCACGGGTACGTGGAAAGGTCAGTCCCCCCTTTTTGGACGGGCGGGGGGGGGGGGCTTTCTAAATATCAGTCCAGTTTTTCACATCTTTCCGAACGGGCTCCATGTTCCACCTCGGGCCGGTTCTTTGTCAGTCTGGACCAAGGGCCGGCCTTGCTTTAACTCAGCATACAGATGTTCAGCGAAGCAGCTGTTACCATAGTGGTTTTTGAGATGCTTGCAGAGGTCTGTTAAGAAGACCATGCCTCCCACCTCCATTACAGGGGTCACCACCACCGTCACTTCAGCCAAACCTTTTGAGGACTTCTAAATGTCACATCACCTGTTGGCCTCTCTCTCTCTCTCTCTCTCCTGGGTAAATGTGGCGTTTCCCTCTGCTGTTTGTAGCTGGCTGGCCTTTCCCCAAGCCTGTAACACATCCCAGTCTGAGAGGTTAGAGCAGGGGCAGGGGAAGTGGCCTCGTAGGAGGGATGGGGTCTCCCAGTTTTGAGGGAGGGACCGCCCTCCTTCCAGGGGTTGTCCAGCTTCTTCCAAGCACAAGAAAGATTCAGAAGTCAAACCTCCTCTTTCTCAAAGAGAAGGCTAGGAATCATAGAATCATAGAATAACTGAGTCGGAAGGGGCCTCTAAGGCCATCAAGTCCAGCCCCCTTCTCAGTGCAAATCAAAGCCGATCGGACAGGTGGCTGTCCAATTTTCTCTTGAAGGCCTCCAGCCTTGGAGCCCTCACCACCTCTGGAGGTCATGGGTTCCATTGTTGTACTGCTCTAACGGTTCAGAAGTTTTTTCTGATATTCAGCTGAAATCTGGCTTCCTGTCACTTGAGCCCATGATGATGTGTCCTGCCCTCTGGGATGACCAAGAACAGATCCTGCCCCTCCTTCGCCATGACTACTTTTTCAAGTATTTGAAAAGTGCAATCCTGTCCCCTTCAAAGCTGGTGTGGTTTTTTGAGGGGAAATGGGGATCCCTGTCATTGTTTTGTGCCCCCAAGTTCCCTGTGAACTGGTAGCCTTCCAACTGTCCCGTCCCTAACAGCCCTGCTTGGGTTTCTCCGACTCAAGGCCATGGCTGGATACCTAAAGTATCACAAACCTTTCTTGAATGCACAATCCCACGGTTTTAAAGAAGGGAGGGCATGCCTCTTTCCCCCTTCAGCGCTCACCAGGCTGCCATCCCCACTGTTACCTGAATCTGGACCACCTTGTTCTGGGCCCGCCAACCTGTGGAGAGCTGTGCAATAGCCACAGTTAAGGAAGTACCTGATGTGGCCTTCCAGAGGACTGCCTGGAAGCAGCAGCAAGAGTATTAGGGGTGGGGGTATGATGGGGCACTAGGCCACCCAAGGAAGGCATCTCCCCACCCTGTTGACAACAATTATGCAGGCTACATGTTGCCCCTCCAGCAAGCTGGGTACTCAACTTACTGACCTCGGAAAGATGGAAGGCTGAGGGAACCTCAAGTCGGCTACCTGGGGTTGAACCCGGGTTGTGAGCAGAGTCTTGGCTGCAGTACTGCAGTGTGACCACAGCGCCACCAGGCTCAAACCACACAGATACACGGTCTATGTATTTCTGCCTCTGCCAGTTAAGTCTCCGACAGGGGAAAAGTGCATTTAACATTCTCCCCACACACATGTTTACTGGGAGAAGTCTATTTGAAGCACTTTGATGGTGTACGCACTGAGAGAGGCCAGGCGGGGGGCTGCCGCGGGAGAGAAATCTTCTCCCATGTTTTGGTAGGCACAGCTTCTTATCCGTGCAGCGCTACGGTTTGAAAATCTTATTATCGCTATCAGCGCCCATGACATCCCGTTGCTGATTCAGCAGCCCCGTGCGTTTGACTGCAGAGCCGGCGAGAGAGGGAATTAGATTTTCATGCATAACATCCTGATTTCCATCTTCCTCCCTGAAGGGGCGGGGGACAGTCTCGTACATGTACTCTGACATTGAGTTTGTTTTCACTGAGGATTAGTAAATATTTTGTCAGCCTTCGGGAACTCCTAGATGTGCTTGGTTAAAAAAAGAAGAAGAAGAAGAGAGAAAATCTCTATTTTTGCTGAGTAGCAAGAGCAAAAATCTCTGGTATGTCCCCACCACCACCACCATGACGCTAAGGTTGCTTTTAGGAAATAGAGCTTTGGGCCCACCAAAGGTGTAGGATGACAGTTCCCATCATCCCGCCATCTCATGCCCGTCATCCGCACCCACAGCCTGCATTAGCAGGGTCGAATCTTCCTGTCACTTCACTTCTTCACTTGCAGAACAACCCTCTGTAAACAGGCTGCCCTTCCTTTTCAGGAGGGAAGCGGCTCCCCCAGGACGGAGGGGCAAAACCTCACCACCCGGAAGGCCCAGGACAGGATGTGTTTATACCTGCAGCCAGGTAGGAAAGCGTCCCCTTCTGCCAGACGGCCCTTCAAATGTAGATTCACCTGTGTTTTCCTTCAATAGGATTTCAGTCAAAATCTCTGCGTGTGACGTAAATGGAGATCTAGGGAAAGCAAGAAAACATGGCAGTCCTTGTTTTCATGAGCCCAACCCAACTTCACCCTGTGTTGTCGATATATCTCAATGGTTGGGGTTTTTTTTTTTCCTTCGAAAGGAGGAGCTGCAATTCATTTGGGGGGAGAGAAATCGCTCCCCCCCCCAAAAAAAACACCACACAGCACAAGTCGAAAAGCCCTGAAGCCTGGATTCTTTGAATCCTTTGTCTCTTCTGTCAATTCCTGCTTTCAACGCTCTCCCCTGACCTAAGCTTCTCACCTTTCCTTTCCTCCCCTTCCTGTCTTCTGGTCATCTACAGGGCGGGCAGTAGCAACTGCCCTCCTTCAGGGTCTTCCAGGCTCTTCCTCGAACCCTGAATCCCCCGTCAGCGTAGAGCCTTTCCTTTCATTCCCCCTTCCTTGCATTTCACTTTAGATCTCCTTGCTCTGTCTGTCTGGGCCTCTTCGTGTTTTCTCTCCCTCTACGCCACCTTCCCCACTTTCCGTTTCTTACACTTTCTCTTTTTCCTTTCCCTCTGCAAAAGACAACTGGGGTCGCTCTCTGTGCAGTTTATAAGACGGGTCAATCCGCTTTAGGCCTTGGAATTTTAGTCCCCTCCCACTCCTCATTTGGTAGTCCTACTGCAAACCATGGGTAGATCTACCAGTAGATCGCAGCCTGCCCACCTCTCCTTCCTTCTGCAGTAGGACGGGGGCCACAATCCTATGTAAAAAAACAGTTGCGTGGCTGAAAAAGAGGCAGAGGTCAAGAGTCAAGGTAGCGGAGGGCCCTAAGAGAGAGAGTTCTTACTTCGGTGGGAACTTGGGCAGGCTAGGGAACAAGGGCCCGAGGCCATGGTTTGATCCAGGGAACGCTCAGACCGGCTGCTGTGGCAGCATAGGTGGCCCCTTCGAAGCAGGGAAGTCGGCCAGCTAGGCTTGGGCTGAGCGGCTCCTCTTGGACAATGACAGAACATCTAAACGGCTCTCTTTCTCCAGCCTTAAGCGGCGCTGAGTTAATAGACCGTCAATATGACTGATGGCAGCTTCTTCCTCGGTTCGCTGAGGGGTGGGAAAAAAAATGTGCAGAACAAAGGCTACCGGGGCTTTTGGTCTGGCTTTTTAATTTTATTTTTATGAGCTTCGTTTCCTCCCGAGAACCACTCAGGAGTTTCTGCAGCTCCCTCCATTATGTACCTCGAAAAAACGTGCTCGACAGCTTTCAAAGAGAATCACGCCAACCCCCGAACTCTTACCCATTTGGTCCTTTCCCCCCCCCCCCTCTCTCTTTCTAGCAGCCCAACGAGGCAGAGCGTACGGCCGGGCCAGGCTCTGGGAGAGTTCCAAGAAAGCGACAAGTAAGGGACCCCTCGCTTCTGTTTCCGTGGGAAGCCCAGCCCAGCCAAGTCTCTTCTTGCTGTTGGTTGTTGCCCACCCGGGAGGAGGAAGAGGCGACAACTTGTGGGTTTGTGGATTTGCAACGTCCCCGGCACATTATGCTGCCCACGGGGGCAGCTCGTCTACAGCTGGGCTGTGTTTCGTTTAGGTCGACGGTTGACATTCAGGACTTGTCGAGCATCTCCTGTGAGGACTCTTGCAAGCCACCGGCTCCTAAAACTCCCAAGAACACTCATTTGCCAACCAGTGCCAGCACCCCCATTAGCCCAGGTAAGAAGCGTGGGATGGAGAGGACTTCGGAGGCCTCGCAGGCGACCTCATGCAGGAACCGACAGAGTGGGTGCCACGAGGGCAGTTCTGTGTCCTCGTTGCATCAGGTGCAGCTGGACATTGCGCTGGCGTCCAACACCCGAGAGAATCACCCTCCCCACACCGATCCCCTGTTGTGGGCTGTCTACCTTTCAGCTAGGAGACAGAACAAAGTTTAGCACGGAAGCAGAGTGGGCATCTTCAGATTTGCAGTATGAAGTTGGACTTTTGCAGAACGTCGGGTTCTGCAAAACAGCAGAACTGACCAGCAGATTTTAGTAGCAAAAAGTGGCTTCGGGAGAATTTCTGAGGCCTTAAGGCTGGGCCAGCAGTGCTTTTAGGCCGTATTACTTTGGCATGTCTGAGTGGCTGAGAAGCTGCGTAGCCCTGACCCTTTTCTTATTGATCAGACGTCACCTGGATGTCTGATCAATAAGAAATAATTTTCTTATTGCTCAGACATCACTCTCAGTACCCACCCTAGGCGAATAGACACACGGCTCCTCACCAAAATAGATCGCCCGTCTAATTTTTTTGGGGGGGGGGGTGTTACTTTGCCACAGTCTAGAAAAGAAGGGCGCGTTGTTTTGTCACAGCAGGTATCCCTAGACATGCTGCATCATCTTTTTTACAGTCTCCTTGCCAAGGTTTTCCTCAACGGTCACAAAATACAAGGATTACTGCGTGATGACGGTAGACCCTGTAGCCCGCGAGAAAGGGAAGAAACTGGACTCTCCCTCTCCGGGACGTGGTGAACCCGTAAGTTGAGTTGGGGTTAGACCCGGTTCCAAGCCATGGAGGCTTTTTGACAGGCAGGGCCTTCTCTGAGGTCCCTGTGCTTGTTTTCCTACCTGTGCAGAAGTAGTTTGGGATGTTGTAAAACTGCACAACATCTCCGATGCAGAACGTCTTTCTCTGGCTGTCAAATGTCTCCCACTCTTCAGAGGCGAGACAGGGTATAAAAGTTGTAAAGAAAAATGAATACGCCGCCCCGCCTCTGAGCGGCCAAGGAAGGCTTGCAGTGTACTGGCTGAAACCCAGTCGTAAGATGCACCGAGAGCAGGCCCATCAAATCAGTGGAGTCAAGTCTTCTATATGTTCTGCTGATTGAATGGGACTCCTCTAAGTTGCAACTATTGTGTATAACTAAGTAACGATCTAATTAAATAATGGTTGCATCTTACTCCTGGATTCCAGATGTTCACATGATTTGACATGCTAGGGACTTGAAGGAATTACGTCAGATTATGTGAGCATCAGGGGTTCCCCCCCCCAGGTGTGAATCATCATCTTAGAACTGCAAAGCCAGGAGAGACCCTCTGGATCATGGAGTCCAGCCCCCTGTCAAGGAGGCCCCATGGGGGGAATCGAACTCCCAGCCTCTGGCTCCGCAGCCAGATGCCTCAACCCCTGAGCTCTCCAGCAGCTCCTTTTCCTTTGATTACCTGGAGCTAAATTTTCTTACGCTGATCTTTATTTTGAAGCCTGGGCTTTCTTCTGCGCAAAGCTCTACCCCCTAAACTACAGGCCCAGGAGCCGAAAGAGGGTTTGAGGAATCCTGTCTCTTCTTGGCGGGGAAAGCCTTTCTCTGAGCTTGAGATTCCCAGAAAGAGACATTTGCTTGTTTGCTTGCTCGTTTGCTTGCTTGTTTGTTTTAGGGGGCGCCTTCCCCCCCCCCCCCCCCCGATAAGGGGCTCCAAGGCAGCTCCCGATATTAAAAAGAACCGAATTTAAAACATCACACGTTAAACTTGAAAAGAAAAATTAAACTATACGCTAATGAAAATACAACTGAATAATTAAAAGCAAGCCAGCATGGAAAACTATCTTAACTTTAAAATGGGACTCAGTCTGGCCTGCCTGAAGCGAGGGGTCCTCAGCTGTCGGAGGGGGCCAGCCTGACCTCCCGAGGGAGAGCCTTCCACCGTCTCGGTGGGAGCTGCCACCAAGAAGGCCCTCTCCCGTCTCCCCACCGGCCGTAGGACCGAGAGTAGGGCTTCCTCTGAGCACCTTCACTGCCGAGAGGGCTCCTCTGGGGGGGGGGGGGGGAAGAGAAAGAGAGACGGCCCTTCAGGTCTCCTGGACCCCCCCAAGCCTTCCAGAGCCTGGCGCTTCGGAGCTGGGGTCACGCCTCAGCTCCCCATCCCGGGCTTGTGAAGATGCCCCCTTCCAGCCTCCAGAACGCCCGCGCCCCTGCCCTCACCACACACACACACCCGGGCTTAATTGGCCCATTTTGCAAAAACACGTCCGTCGGAGGCAGCCGGATCCATTCCGGGCTGTCAAGCAGCCGCTGCTCCGTCTGCTCGGCGCATTGCCAAGGCAACCTCCGCCAGTCCCCTTGATCTCCCTCCTGTTGCTGCTGCTGTTCTTCTGCCACCATTATCTTTCGTGCCATTCAAGCGAATGCTAAGGAGCCGCCGCCGTCTCCGCCGCCTTTGTGCCTCGGCGGCTTCCATTCATCGGCAGGGCTGCCGCCGCCAGACAAAATTAGAGGTCGTTGAACCCGGACGGCAGCCAGGGGCCGGACCGTCTCGCAGGTCACGGCCTGCCCTCGCCTCTTCAGATTGGCAGGGCAGGTAGTCGGGGATTTATTAAACTCATTAGCGGCCACAGATACATCTTGGCCAGTTTCCCCGTGCAACGCTCCCGCCAAAAGCAGTGGGATAATTCAGTACGAAAGATCAACCACTCTCCGGAGTGGTTTTTCCAGTCACCTCTTCCACCTCGGAGCTTAAAAGCTGCTACCCTCCCGCCAAGAAATGTGTATTGGTTTTTCACACCTATCGTTCGGAGCTTGGAAAGTACGTTTGTAAACAACATGGTCACTAGTAACAAGCTGCCTCTTTTGTGACAAGCGTCTAATGAAGACTCTGGAACTCCCTCCCACCGGAGGCCGGCCTGGCCCCATCGTTGCTGTCCTTCTGCAAGCAAGCGAAGACCTTTCTCTTCAGGCAGGCGTCTCCTTAGTGGCAGACTGTCTGGAAGAGGTTTTAAAATGAGATGGTTTGCCTTTTGTTGCTTCTGAATCTAGTTTAGTAATGCTTTAGCAAACATTCTTAATGTAATGTTGTTAATTCATTTAATATTCGAATAATTCAGCAGGGGACCTCAGGCAGTTTTCTCCTCCGTTTTTTGGCCTGCAGACCCAACGGTTTTCTTCAGGGAGTGTATTGCACACTGCTTTAAATCTGTGGCAAATGGTCCCAAGTATCAATAAGCAAAGCAGGACGGAGAAAATTTCGCTCCAGAAACTCTGTAGGACAGCTGTTAGTCAGCTTAGGATACCATCTCAGTGGGTATAAAGCAGTTTGCGATGCTCCTAACCAGGGCTCTGGGGGAAATGGTGTAAGGGGAAGAGTGGGGCACCTTCCGGCACACCTCCAAGGGAAAACCCACAGACCTGGCCTTGGGCCTGAAGAGACCACGCTCGGATAAGGCCCCCTCTTTCCCTGCATCTCTCTCAGTCTGTCTCTCTTTCTTTCTCCTTTGCCCAGCTCTCTTCTTCCTCTTCCTTGTTTCCTCACATTCCATGTTTTTTCCTCCTCAGCCTTCATCTTGGCCCCGTCAGAGCAGCTCCACAACCTTCTGATAGCAGAAAGCAGCAGATTGTGGTTTTTTTGGTTTTTTTTTTCTTTTTTCCATCTCCAGGGGTTGAATCGTAGTCTCCCTCCCCCCTCTCTTTTGCAGAGCTTCTGCTCAAAACTCCGTGTCCAGTTGACGCGCCAGAAAGGTCGCCAAGAACCCAGGGGAAAAATGCCTTCCACTCAGCCGACCAGTCTTGAGAAAGGTGTAGTAGGTATGGCATCTCTTGAACAGCTCCCTGTGTTCCAGCGCTGTGGCAGGGCCACGTTCCGTCCGTTTTAAAAGTGAAATCCACTGGTATCTCCTTTACTACTAATAATGCACCATCAAGTCAATTCTGTTTTATGGCGGCCCCTTTTTTCAGGGTTTTCCAGCTAGAGAGGACTCCGGAGTGGTTCACCCTTCCCTTCCTCTGGGCTGTGCCGCTTGCCCAAGGCCATCGGACTGGCTCTTCTCTCGCAAGGCCCAGTAGGGGAATCGAACCCCCAACGTCTGGCTCTGCAGCCAGAGACCTAAACCACTGAGCGAGCCATATAGCCACCCTTCAGACAGGTCGTTGCTAGTTAAGCAGTATGAAAACCAAGATTGGAGCCCAGGTTCCCTGAGTTGTAGCCCGGCGCACTCACCCCAAAACGTGTGGCTCTAATCTGACCCCGAAGTTCTCCTGCAGTAAAGAAGAATTTCCATTTTGAGAGACAACCAAAAAAAAAGTTGATCCCAGCTTAAGGACCTGTTGACAAGAAGGCCACCCGAATACCTTCCACTCTTTCCATTCCTTCTTTGACGTTTACATTTTCTCTGTTTACACCAGTAGGTCCTGAGGAAGGCGATTTGGAAGAACAAGAGGATGAAGAAATAGCCCCGAACAAGTGCCGGGCTGATTTCAGCCTCTGGACCGACGAGGCTTCCTGTCTAGGAGACGAGACGGAAAGGTACCAGTCTAGCGGCTGAGGTGGGGTGGGCAATGAGGGTGCTGACTCCCACCCAGGACAACAAAGCCTTTCCCACCACAGCCCCCCCACCTGAAATTCGTTGACCATTTCCAGAGTCAAAATGCTTCTGTTGCTAAGTTGGGCTGCTCAAGGGAAGCTTTACTTCTGCCTGCTGAAATGCACAGAGAGAACCCCATGCCCAGTACAGTAGGACCACCCCCAGTCTGTGGGATGAGTATCCGCTGATTCATTTACCCACTGCCTGAAAATACTAAATGAAAAACTCAGAAATATGTGTTCATACATATTTCCAGGGTTTATTTACCAGAACTGGCCACTAGAGGGAGACCATGCAATGTATCGTGTCGAATATCCTTCCGCGTTTTTCTGTGTCTGTGGAGGGGGGCTTGGAACCGATCCCCCGTGGATACCACAGCCCAAACTCATATTTAATCACAGCCCAAGGTCGTTTAATTAACTCCCAATCAGCCCTTCCCTGGCCTGAGACTCTCCAGGTATGTTGGCCTGCTTGGGCAGCCGGAGATGACGGCCGTTGGAGGCCATGTAGTCAAGAAGCTTACCCAAGGATGGATGGAGGTGGACAGAGTGAAAACGTAGGGTTGCAGGTGGCCTTTAAGGCTGTTTTTGTGGCCCTCCGTCCTTCTCAGTGCACCCCACTTATTCTGGTGGGAAAAGGTGGGCTGCAGCTCTGGAATAGGCCACGGAGCCCTCCTGCCCCATTTTAACACCCCAGGATATCCCTTTGACATGATCAGCATGGACCTCTAGCCACTCATTGCTTTTATTTTTGTTTTTTTGGGTTGCCTGTATGGCCCAGGAGATCAAAAATGGCTCCCTGGACCTGCCGAAGTGGCCCTCCTCCTTCTCCTCTAGCGCCTTACATTTCCAAACAACAGCATATTCTGCATGTTGACATTTATGGGGAGGTGCAGCTACAACTTTTTTAAAAAGTCTTGGCGTGGCCGGCTCATTTCGCTGAGCCTTCTTTTATGTACTCCTTTTGGCCGCAGTGCCCCGACGCAGAGCCCCCATTATTGTATTTCGCTAAAGTACACTAACAGCCAGCGCTGAAATCATAACAGTTGGGATTCAGCAAAGAGCACAAGATACTCACCCAGCAGCAAAAGGAAGCAGAGCGAAGAACCCCAATCCGCTCTTTTTGAGCCTCTGGAGGAAGCCAGAGGAAATGGCTGGAAAATGAATGTGGGGGAAAAAAAACATCACCCTTTAATGCTCTTTTTCATAACTCTCTTTCAGTTCTAATAAGCTTGAGTGGCATAATGAAAGAGACTGATAGAGAAAATAATACTCTCCCCGCATAGGCCACCCTTAACCTGCCGGTGTCCTTTTTAATCATCCTGTTTTCGCAGGGCTCATTCAAGCCTTGACAACGTTTTGGAAGGCGTCCTCGGGCCGGTGGCCGACAGCCGTGACCTTCGGGAAAAGCTTCCGGACCCCATCAAGAGGTGAGTGAGAAGGCTGGCCTCCTGCCCATAACTCCCCAAATGCTTTTGATCACGTGACTAAACAGACCACATGAGAGCCTCCAGGAACAGTTGAAGTACTTGTGTTTCACAGGCAAGGCAGGGCCACGTCAATACTGATCTTTATTTTATTGTATTTATTTAAAATGTTTATATCCCATCTTTCTTTTTTTAAAAAAAGATCCAGGATGGCTTATATAGTTAAAAAGAAACCTCGCTAAAGGTGAGGCTGTGTTGCCTCCTAAGGCTGCGTTTCGAATCGGTGGCTTTTACATTTGCACCTTTCCTGATTGTTTTCTATATATACAGATTGCACTTTGTCTCCCATGCTTTTCCCAATTAATCCTTCCATTTCTAGTTCTCTTAGGATCTTTTCCTTCCTGGCACAGGAGCAGACCTGATTTTGATTGGGGTCTTGGGGAGGCTGGCCAGTGGCATTCAGTGTGTCCATGTGCTTTGCTCCTGGAACAAAATACAGTAGGACCCCCGCACAGTAGGATCACTATCCACTGATTCACTTATTTCACAGTCTGAAAATATTAAATATATTAAAAGAAAAATCTTAGAAACATATATTTTAAAAGATGAAGTTACCAGAACTGGCCACTAGAGGGAAACAGAGACCATGCTAATTTTTAGCGTTTGCTATTCAAATAGCATTCACTATAATCCACGTTCTTCATCTTCTGTGTGGGGTGTTTGTGTGGGGGGTCCTACTGTACAGCAGAGTAGTTCCCCTGACTGATCAATGGCTGTCTGGATGGTATAATTCACCCTAAGGAAAGTAAACCTGGTGCACCCTTATTCTTGGGTCAACAAGGTGCCCCGATCCTCATATCCTTTTCGGAGCGCACCCTTGCTTCTCAGCGGCTTGCCTTCATTTGCTCTGCCCTAGGCAGATTTGTGAAAGCTGCCTTTGACCCCAGGCCTCTCTGTTCTTGAAGGCAGCAGAGCTACGCAGATCTCAGGAATATCGAGATGAAGGGTGGAGCCGAAGACAGCTTCAGCGAATCCGAAGGTTCAGCCGCGGAAGCCGACAGTCTTTCTTGAGCAATAAACGGCAGGTGGTTGTGCTCTGCTGCTTAACACCGTGTCATTCTGTGTTCCTCAGAGGCTGAGGCTGAAAACCAACGAGGATTGGGTTTAAAATCACCCACCTGATGTTTGGGGAAATCCAAGTTTATGCACCCGTAACCCAGTTTATACCTTTGACACAACGTTAGACCACGATTGAGCAGTATGGTCCATTCCAGGTGCCCAAAGAAGGCTTCACACTGGTGTTTTGAAAACAAGGGCTCCATAGGTTGTAATACAAGCTTTATTGTGGTTAAAGTTATAAATCTGCAGTATATGGTATTTTTTTCCTGTGTCGTTGCTATGTTGCGTGGCATTCGTAATAATTTTTTCAGAGAGCAAAGAAACCAGGAGCTCCGTCCACTGGGCCACATGGCAACTCTGAGTTTTGAAAGGAGGGCTGTCCCTCCTTCGGCGCTTGCGAAGGATGTATTTGAGATGTTGCAGCTTTAAACGTCCACCCCCCAAGAACCAAAGCCTGGTCGCAGCCACACAACCTGTGTTGTGCCCTAGAAAGGCTCTGCATCAGTGTGAAAAACCAGGAGATGTGCGTGTTTCTCTTGGTTTACCCTGTTAGCTTTTCCCCTTGGGTGGAGTCAGGCAGGTCACTTTAGCCGTTTGCTCTGGAGGCCAGCCTGTCCAGTTTTCTCTTACCCCTTGCAGTGCATGGAGATGCCCTCGCATGCATGCGCGCGTGTACCGTCCTGCAAGAAGGACGGCCTTGCCCTGATGTGATTTCCCCCAGCAAAGCTTTGCTGCTGACGTGACGGGGTATCTTTTTATTCCCTTTAAACTGGAGTTTGTTCCTTCTTCAACTAGAGATCCAGAGGGCCAGAACACCAGTCCACGGAAGGAGAGACCGTACCTGGGGGGGCCCAGGAGCTGTGGGCGTCTGATGTCGAACAACCCTAAATACCACCTTTATGACACGGGAGCGTTCAGGTCCCCCAGAAGAGCATTTAAGCTCTGCTGATCAACGCTGCTGTAATGACTCTGCTGGCAGCAAAGGGTCCGGAATCTGCGCCCTGCTGGGCACAGCCTCTCTTGATTTCGAGACCTCCCGGCAAAAGACCTAGCAAAGTTTCCATTAGATCAGTGGTTCCCAACCTCGGGTCACCCCGGTGTTCTTGGACTGCAACTCCCAGAAGCCTTCAGCCCCAGCCATGTTGGCCAGGGGTTTTGGGAGTTGCAGTCCAAGAACATCGGGGTGACCCGAGGTTGGGAAACCACTGCGGGAGATGATTAGTGTGGCAGATCTGTAACATGATCTGGGGAAAATTGCGGAGAAAGGGACTGGAAGGGGAAGCAAGGGGGGAAATGCCCCTGTCTAGTCCCTCTGACCTAGGCAGGTTTGGAGGGAGGAGATGGGGGACCACGACACTGTGCTCCAGATGTGGGTTTGGGGATCCAATAGTGGTGGGAGGCTGTGGGGGGCCCCAGCTGCACTGCAGCTCCCATTGAGCCTCCTTGAGAGGGGCAGGACTTGATGATCTATAGGGTCCTTTCCTGCTCTCAAGTTCTAAGATGATGTTGAAATGTGTGGCACACCAAGCCCCCTGTGGTTATCTGAGGTTGCGGGAAGCAAGGAAGTGAAAGTCACAAGCAGGCGGGTGTTGCTATATGCTTGTAGTGAGGAAGGATGGCAAGCTATCGAAGAGAAGGACAGGATCCAGGAGCGGGTAGATAGCGAGGCGTGTTCGTCCACCATTTCCGAACTTCCTCTTAAGTAACTTTGAATAAGCTGGCAAAGCACCTTTAGCGTTCACACACCCCCCCCCCCCCCCCAGAACACAGTGTGAACAGCTTTGCCCCGATCGATCTCAGTGTGTGGATATAAAATGTTAAACCCTGTTTTTCCCCCCCATGCCCCGAGGGTAATCGTCCTGGATCAGAGCAGCGTTCCTCCATAACCCATGGCAATGGCAAATAAAGTTTTGATACATTATCCTGTCTCTTCGCCTTCCTTGTTAAGCAGGATTTACAGCCCCCCCACCCCGCCCCCGGCGAAAGAGTGTCTCGTTTTTTTGGGGGGGGGGGATTAGGCCAGCTTTGAAAGCGAAGCAACAGCTATAAAGAGATGTATTTTTCATATCAGCTCAAATGTGTCGTGTACATCCATTTGATATAGTAGGTGCTTAGGAACGGGAGGCCAGCTGCCTAATTTGTATTGCAAAATGAGATTGCCTTTCAAAATACAATCTTTCAGCTCGGCTCATTGTCCACCCACAGCTTCTGCCGAGGCAAGATGTATCTAAACATCTGTAAAATAACACCGTTCTCTTTTTCCCTGTTTTTTTCTGCTCGTTGTATAACCCAAGGGGGACGGTGGACGGGATGTTAAGAAAATCCTGCTGGCGTCTCTTTTGGAGTCAGATCGGACTAGCTAACACGTGTGTGGGAGGCTAAATGTGGTAAAGCATGGAGCGAGGTGAACACCCATCCTTTTATTCAAACGGGCACCCATACACAGATGCAGCCTTACGGGGTGCACCGTGCACATCGCCTGCTCAGCCAGTCCTTTTTAAAATCCCATGTCGGCTATTTTACTGTGATAACATTCGTTTTCTGTAGACTTCCTAGCCTCCGTGAAATAATTTATACAGTGCAACGAGGTGATCGCAGAGGGCTTGATCTTATTGCACATTCCCTTACCAAACTCTTGTTTGAGTTATCGTATTTCTGTTCCTATTACTTTTTTCACTGGTTTGCTGATTATTACCAAGTTATTCCAGAGTGGCGGCAGTGGTAAAAGTGGGCCGGACTTCCTCTCCGCATGGGCAGGGCCCTTCAGGCTGATTTGAATGTTCCCGCCTACTGGAGTGAGGGGGAGGAGCCATCCCACCCAAGAATGCCCTCCGTCTGTTTTGGAAAATGGCCATATCTTGGTGAGTACCCATATTCCTTGCTAGACTAATCGAGTGGGCTTTTTTGTGAAGGTCGCATCCAGTACCCGAACAGCTTTGGGCAGGCAACAGAAACAACGAGCCGGTGGAATGAATAGATGTAGTTTTTACCCCCTCTTTGCCTGGCAAAGATTTTTGGAGAATTCAAAAGCTCGCCTTACTTGTATATTTTCATTAAGTTTGGGTCTTAGCGATCTTGTTTGCTGCTTGAGCTGCGCAGAATACAACATTTCCGTACCAATCCGTGGCACCACGAGGACAGGAGAAGTCTCCTGATCGCTCAAGTTGTGACAGGCTAACAACATCTCATTTTTCCAAAGAAGCAGACTGTGCGCAGTTAAATGTCAGAGCTGGGATTGATGCTGCGTGCAGAAACTAACGCTTTTATTTAACCAGGCACACACATAGGAAATAAAAGCGGCCTGTACGGTTGGAAACATAAACCCTATGCCAGGAACTTAATGAAGACTGTTAGCTTTATACAGCCATGTGTGAAAAAAAAGATTGGTTATTACAAGCTAGATTCCCCCCCCCCCCCCCAAGATGTTTTCATCTTTCCTCCCATTGAGATTTCTGGGTTCCCCTCTGGTCTCACACCTTGAACTGGGGCTCGGGGGTCAGAGGAAGATGTTAAGCATAGGATCTAAATACTTGATCAACCAGACACCTGTGAGCTGTGAAAGAGAGAACTGGCACGAACGGATCATTTACTTATATATATCATGCATACTGGGTTCTTCCACGGAAGGGAAAGATATGTGTCAGAACCTCGTAAACACGATCGGGTCCTTTACTATAATGATTTCAATGCAGGTGTTTAAAAGAAACTTAGACCCATTTCAAAGACCAGGCTAGGAAGACCAAGTCCTCCTTGTCAAGCCATACCAAGAATGTTCTAGAAGGAAAACGCTTCTATATTTGATACTCATCACATCTCTGCTCCACCCAGGCCATTGGCGACACCTATTTCTCAGCTACACAAATGATTAATTACAAACTTCGTCTTTTTCTCCTCAATCTTTGCAAATTTAACTTCATCCTTGCCCCCCCCCCCCGCTTTTTCTCTACTGATAGTCAAGGGAGCGAAGCTTCACACTTAATTAATTGGATTAAGTCTTGACGCTTGTAAACAAAAAGCAGATGAATCGTATTAATTGGTGGGGAACGAAAGGACCGGTGGCACGAGACCAGGAGTGGGTGGGAGCGCGCTGTGGCGTTAAAAGCAGCGCTGTGCTCTTAATTAATTGATTTGCAACAAACTCCTCTTTGAATAATTATGCGCCGTACGGCCCTGTCAGTGCAATTAGCTCCCGCTTGTCACTTAATATCAAGCTCTCTGGATTCAGGTGTTCTCAGGCTGAAGAGGCAGTTCTGGGCGTCTCGTTCTGGATCACGAGAGGAGACCATGGAGAAGATGGCCTTTCTAAGGAGCGGATGAGTCTTGTTTACTAACTATCTCACTGATCTCTGCGGGGAGGTGAGAATTGAGACAAAAACGTGTGTAGAACAAGTGGCAAACCCTGGATCCAGCCAGTTTCTGGCGGCCCCTTTTCAAAGTGGATCAACACACAAACGGTAGCTTCTTAATCTTTCGTGCAGACGTCTCCCATGGAAGCTTGCACTGTACAGGATGTAAGAACCTCTGCCATGGAATAACAATGGTAGACTAACATGAATGTTAATTATGTGGAGGAGACTGGCTTTTTACAGTAATTAAGGACGCTAATTGATTGCCGCTGGTGACGTCACCCCCATTAATATTTATGCGTGGGGTTTTATTTAATGAACATGAAGGGTGATGGTGAAAGGAGCATGAATATGAAACCCCTGGGAAGGAAACTGGGTTGGCCCGGTGAAAACAGGATACTAATCTAGACTTGAAAGACAGACGGGCAAAGCATAGACAAAAGGGCAAGGCTTTGGAAAGGTTTCTCTCTCTTTTTTGGAAAATGAGAATTCCTCAGCTAACAACTGCATTTTACTTTGCATGTCTGTCCATTTTGCAAGACAACCTGTTGATTCCGCATCTGTGCCCGTTCGTCACATTCCACCAAAGTCTGGACAGCAGACTGCTTAATTTTAATTTTATGATGGATTTCAGTCAAATCCTTCCCTCCCCAGGGGATCGTGGTGAAAAACAGTGAGCTAGAAACAGAAACAGACACGGCTTCCCCAGATGCAAGAAAAGTAGGGTTTGAGAGAGAGGGAGAAAACCGTGCCCCCCAGCTTTCCTGTTTTTCTCATCGGTCGTGCTGATAAGAGGAGAGTTTCTGAAGTGGTTCACCGTGTTCGGTATCGGCACTTTATCTGTTCGCTGGAGAAAATGCAGATAATGTGGAATGCTGTTGAAATTGGGTTCACGACGTCTGGCCCAGGCCCCCTGGCCTGCAAGACGATAATCAAAGAGGACAGGTACAGAACCGTCACGAAATCGGGAGGGCAGGCGGGGTGCCAGAAAACCTTTGCGCCGGTTTCAAAGAAAAAAAAGACAGGGTTCTTCTGCTTGAAATCTCCTTTTGCTTGCTTCTACACTCCAAACGTGGGGCCCTGGCGGTCATCTCCCTGCAGCTTAGGGTGCCATCAGACGGCTCCACGAGACGTCCAGGTTGTGATTCATTTCCCCTTGTGATCACGCCTTTAGATAACTTCCTTAGCTACATGGGGCTCGCAATCCCCAGCTGCTGTGTTAACTGGGAACCATGGGATTGTGTTCTAGCACCTCAGGGAGGGAGGGACCAGCTTGGGGAAAACCGGCTTAAATCTGTCTTTTCCCTCTGGACTCCTTTTCAGGTCTGGGATTCAGCAGGAGGAAGATGCCAGAAGGGGCCTTTTTAGCTGTGCCCCGCCCCCCTCGCTGGACACCCTGCTGGAATAACTCCCAAATTCCCAGATGTTCCACCAGCTCCTCTCCTCTTCCCACGGCTTCCTTTAAACACCATTTCTTAGCACTCAGGTGAGTTGGCACATTTGCCCTTCCGCGGTCATTTTATTCCGATTTTGCAATTGGATTTTAGTTTGATTTCCTGCAACGTTTTGTGGGTCTTTGGCTTGGGTGGCAATCCGGAGGGGCTCCCTTGGCTCAGAAGCTCGTTGCCCAATATTCTGTGATGGGAGAGTTACAGGGGAGTGGCTGTAACAGCACCCGGGCTCTAAAACATAAGTGCCAAAAAAGCAGCTGCTAATAACGTGTGGCTTCTCCCAGGAAAGTGCTGAAGGGAAACCAAATTAAGGCTTTGACTTCACAGCCACGGGATTTGCTGCGGTTATAGTACAGGTCGATTTGAAGTATGTGTGTGTTTCTCCCTGATCACACAATGCCAAGGCCTATTCAAAGCCGTCCACCCCTTTTTTTGCTCCCAAAGCAGCTTTTCTCCCCTGCTTCTGCAGGCTTCTGCTTTTTTTCTAGCCGGAATGATTCAAAAGGACTTTCCCCCATGGATGGGATCATTTGATTCTTTGGTGTAAAGACCGAGGGTGTGTCTGTGGGTGGCGTTTTCAGCAACGCTGGCAATTGGGACGTCACACGTTCAGGACCACAGGTACACCTACTCACACTTTCTTTCTCCCCGATTGTCCTCCAGAAATGGTGTTTGTTAACATACAGTGGTACCCCAGTATCTGTGGGATCAGTATCCACTGATTCACTTATCCACAGCCTGAAAATCCCCAATATATACTTTTTTTTTTAGTGATGAAATTACCAGAACTGGCCACTGGAGGGAGCCAGAGAGCATGCTAGGTCTAGAGTTCCCCGTTTTAATAGCGTGCACTATAAATCTGCATTTTTCAGCAACCGCAGGGGAACGGCTTGGAACCAATCCCAAGTGGATACGGAAATCCTACTTGGGATTGAGATTAGCACTTGATCCCCTTCCCACTAGTCCTGGTATACTGGTATAGTGCTAGATCACCTCCGGATGAGAGTGTGCAAGGGAGAAAGTTCAGATTGTCAGGGCAGAGCCACCAAAAGAAGAGGAACGCGTAGATCACCTCGCACACTGTCAATCCTCTGATCTCTTCACCTACATGAATGGATCTTTCTGAGGTCAAGGGGTCGGTCCTCCGCAGCGTTCAGCGTTGGGCTTAAAACATACCTCGTACCACGTCAGATCATTTTTGTCCGACCGTTGCTTTTCCGGCATCTCCGGCGGACGTTTTTCACATCGCGTCTGCCAGGGGCAGAGCACGCGCTTCAGCCCATTTCTTCCAGTCTGGTTGGAAAAGAGGGCTTAGAAATCAGAGAACTGCTGCTCTATGATTCCCTGATGCCCAAACACACTAGAGAATTCATATTTCCAGAAGAGAAAGGGAAAGGCGAGACTCCGCCGCTTCTAAGAGAAACTTCTGAAACATTTTTCCTCTGCTTTTCAAAATTTATTTGAGATTCTATTTATAAAGATTAAACAAACCTGACAAAAAAAAGACACATAGTAATACTGAAATACAAAATTTTGTCTGTGGGGATGCAGGTCAGGACCGTCGTCTGCAGCCATCACATTGTAGCAAAACATTAGTATCAAACATTTAACATGTCTTTTGCATGACAATCACCAACTGGCATGCAATAGTGTTTTTTTTTAATATATATATTTATATATATATATATCTGTATGTCGTATATTATAAGTATATAAGTTCTATACACAGTCCCAGTAAAAAAAGGCTTTGATACAAAAACAAAAGTATCCACGTGGATCATGTAGGCAGGAAAACCAGCAAAAGAGCATCAGAAACACTTCAACAGATTATAACATTGAAAACAAATAAACCTGGAAGGGGGAAGGGTGTGGGTGCATCTCGGCTGTTCTGTACGTTGCTTCCCAGTGTAACAGGGTTGCCCGACGGAGGGTAAAAAATGGTATTTGGAGCACTGGATTTGTCGTACCCTAAGCAGAAGAGTCCAAATACCGAGGCACACAGTAGGAAGCTGCCCCCCCCCCCCAAAAAAAGTGGCAGGCATTTTTAATGTGCGAGAAGCAAAATGTCCTTTTTTCTTTCTTTTTTTGCCCCCTCTTCAGCAGGGGTTGTGATGCAAAATTGGCAAATTTCTGTGAGCAGGGCCTCCTCCCGCTCTCTCGTCTTGAGTTATAACAGCGATCAGAAATTGGAGGCAGCACAAAAAAAGTTAAAGTGAGCCACATGTGTGAAAGTACGGCTGGAATCAGAATGCCTCTCTGGAGTTATAAATGCAAATAACCTGTTGCTTGAAGATAAAAAATCTTCAAGGTTTTGCAAGATTCCTTGCTTTGGAAGGACCAGGTTGAGGCGACCCGCCCTACAAGCTTCAGGTAAGAATTATTATACTCTCTTTAACTTAACTTTCTGGCCTCTTAAATGCTACCCACTGGGACATGTTTTTAATGGATTTATTATTATTATTTATACGGTTTTATTTAAATTTATTGTGTACCACCTTGATGTGTGTGTGGTTTTTGCTTTAAGCAAGAAAAGTAGAATTGTCGGGAATAAAAATAACATTTAATGCTTGGAAAGGGAGTAGGTTTCTAAAGAAGATTTATGGCTAAATTCCCGAAAGCCAGACCACGGAGACTGGGTGAGGATGAAGGTTTTTAAGCGACGTGGCTTCCTCTGGGATATAAAATGTTGAGGACATTGGGAAATGTGCCATGTTTTGCCCATTTTCTCCAAGCAAAGGGGAGCAGCACCGGGAAGGTGATTTTGTGTGTGTGTGTGATTCCGATTTCCAGTCCATGGAAAACATCTTGTTTTGTGGAATCATTTCCAAAATAACCCTCCAGGTTTCCTGAAAACGTGGAGGGAACTTTGGACCTCTGAATATGGGGATCCCGAGAAAGAGAAGCCCATGTGGTTAGCGTCGTTGTTCAGTTTACCATTATTTTGAATGGAAAACCACCTGAGGAAGTCCAGGCCAAATCCATAATGTTTCTGAAAGCCTATAGTTAATGCAGAGGAGAAATATTTTGCCCTTCTTTCGAGAGGTTGACTTGTGCTATAAACAGAAGGTAGTGTTGCTGTTTTTCAAATAAGCCAAATTTTCTTTGGCCTTCTTGACATTCTGCGTGGTAGAGGCTAACACTGAGTGTAAAGGCAGACTTTTCCTGTGGGATTCTCCCTGCTCTAACATGTCTGCTTACTGAAAGACAACGGGGTTGCAGAGAGCGAGAGGGGGAAGATAGTGGTGTGTACACCTGCCAGGGTTGTTCCCGAACAAAGGCGGCCCGTGGTTTCTGGAACGTGTGAGCTCCTCAGAATAGAACGTGAGATGCTCTCGGCTGTTCCAGAGCAACCAGGCGTCTTCCCACCGAGGTGGATGCCCCTCTAACCTCCCATCGCAAGGCCATCCTCTTACACCCGCGCAAAGCCTTGACGCAGGTGTTCCGGGGCCCCTTGCCTCCATGGGAAGGAGGCGGAAGAAGGACGAATCGGTCGCCCTTGGGGAGTCACAAAGCCCTTTGACCCATGGATGTGTTGTGCGGGTCGTCGGAAAGAGGACGACGGCCGTCTTTGGGGACCAAATGAAAGGCTAGCCTCTTCATCATCACACACGCACGCCAAGGACGTCACAACCGGGGACGTGAGATGCAGAAAAACGCTTCTGCCCGGAACCACCAAACAGCTAGAAACACAGCCCCAGATCGCTTAGTTCTGAGATTCAGTAAATGCTTTGTCTGAGCTATAGATACAAAACGAGAGAGACCCCCAAACCCCAGATATGTATATATATATATGTATATATGTATAGGTATTTATATATATTGTGCATTCAAGTGATCACTGCATTCACAAGGCAGCAAGAACTGAGAAGTCACGGTTCTACGACATGCAGGCCTGTGGACCTCCCCCCACAACATACACACATACACACACACATACACACACGCAAACATACATGATGCAGCTCGCCGCGAGAGAGATTTCAAGGCATCCCGGAGAAACCTTTAGGAGTGAAGCTCGCCAAACAACAGAAGATACGCGGCCGTTTGGGGTCCGAGGGTTCCCCGCGTGGGGACGGGAGGGTGGGGCTCCCCACTGAGGCCCCTGCGCTTGTCGCTTTGGGAGCCGTCCCGCACGGAACCAAGTAAACATGAGATCTGAAGGCAAGGGGCAGTCCTCCATCGTGGTCGGACGGTGTGCTGTGCGTTCTCCTGGGGGGCCCCCAGGGCCCGTCCGTGAGGTCAGTCGCTGAGAAGGGCCCCCGGCAACTCGTTGGTCAGCGTGTGCCAGCGCTCAATCTTCTTGTCCTTGTTTTTTAAGCAGTCAAACCAGTGCTTTAGCCGCTCCCCTTTGGCGTTGATCCCGAGCACCACGCCGCCTTCGCGCCCGGGGTAGCGGGAGAGAGAGAGACAAGAGAGACGAAAGGGCAGAGTCAGCTGACGGAGAAGGCAAGACCCAGCCCTCCTAGGACATTTCTGGGAGTTTACCGTCATCATCCTGACAACATCTTTGGCTGTACAACTTTTATCTGTGTGTCTCTAAATCGGAGGTGGCCAACGATGGCCCTCCGGGACTACAGCTCACAACATCCCTTACCCTTCCCTGTGCTGGCGAGGGCTGCTGGGAACTGCAGTCCCAACCCGCCTCGAGGGCCAGGACGGACGGCCCCTGCCTCGAAACGGCTGGCTGGTGGAAACAACCAGAATCCTGTAGGGTGGCCGAAGGGGAGCTCAGGAAATGGGGTGCAAGAGGGATCTGCCCTCATTTCCCTTCCTGGTTCTGGAACTCGCTACCGAGGGCGGCATCCTTGATAGTATCCAAACAGGTCCTCTCGTTGAAGGAGGGCAAAGGGCGCGTAGAGGGACTTTTCTCTTTCTCGTGGCATTTTTACTCGTGTTCTTCACTGACCGGCTTTAATATTACGTTTTAATCAAGATTTTGTTTTTAATCCTGCGTTTTAGTATCTTCACTTGCCTCAAGTTTTGTTTGTTTGTGTGTTTTTTGGCAGAAAGGCAGGGTATAAATTAAACAATTGGCTAAACAAACAAATAAGGCAGCCCTTAATTAAACCCACGCCTTACTCTCCCCAGCTTTGGCCAAATCGAGATTCGTCCCCCCCCCCCCCCCGCTTTTCCAAAAACGGAGCAAAGGGTCGGAATATCCCTCTCCTGCTCCCAGAGGACCACTTGCTCAGACTTACCAATGAAATCGTTGGATTTGCCGATGTCGTAATCCCAGACGGTGACTTCCAAGGTCTTCTTGGCCAAGTCGCCGTGCTTGATCTCATAACAGAATTCCTGCAGAGAGAGACGAGCGCTGTACTTAGGAAGTAGAGAGCTAGTTCCAAGCAACCTGTTATTAGTAATTAATTCCTTTCCCCCCAGGGCCGGCCCAGTACATTTTCTTGCTGGAAGTTACTCAGCAAAGGGTGCACCACCCACCCACCCACATCAGGGTGGCAGGTGTACCTTATAGGCCACATAAGGCAAGCATCTCTTTCCTTTCTCAGTCGTTAAAAATGCAGTAACCACAGTTAAACAACTAAGCATCTCTTCTGTGTTCAGGAGACCCCCCAGGCGGAGGGGGAGGCTCCACTCGGCCTGGATGGCAGGACCGCCCGCCACTCCATCCCCCCGCTCTGGTGGGTTTCAGAAAGGCAAGATGGGAAGCCAGAACAGGGGCTGCCAGCGGGGCTGGAACAGGGGGCGCCTAGAAGAATCTGGCCTGTCGTGGTTGGGGCTAGCCACTCCCTGGCAGGAGCACGGCCGAACTGATCACTTCCGGGGGGGGGGGGGGGCAGGACTGTACAACGCAGAAAAGCCGGCCCTAAAGCTGGCACCACGTCAAAAGAGCTCCAGAGCTGGGATTCAGGTAGACTTGGGCGGCTGAGGAATCCCATTTTGCAAATGAAGAACCTGCTTGCGTCCTCAAGCAAAGTGCGGTCCTCTGCCACCCCGGCTGCTCTTAAGGAGTTCCCCCTCCTCCAGATCGTGTCAGAATTTGGGTATTGGCGCATCCTAGGCAGTTTTAGTGGCTGGTTCAGGGAGGTTGCGGGGGTTGTGTGTGTTTTTTTTTAAAAAAAGCAAATCCAGCTCAGTAAATAATCTCCGTCTGCCTGGGAGCCTCTTCGTTTCCCTCTCCCTCAAACAGGTATCCACCCTCGCCAGGAACCGAGCAAACAGACCTCATTGAACTCCGGATTCAGAGTCTTCTTCTTCACCGCCGTCTTGTGCTTAGATTTTTTGTCCTCGTCCGGTTTCAAGTATCTGCAAGAAGGGCCCCCGGTGAGTGTTCATCATCTCAGCCAGAATCCACGTCATGAGTTAAAACAGAATTAACATATACATGGACAGAGTACCCACTCTCTCTTTCTCTTGTTTTCTCACTCTTCAAAGGTACCGCGAACGTCACTTTGGGGTTCCTCCCTATTTCTCCAATTTTAATTCCATTTCAACCTGTTTCCACTTTACTTCGCGTTTCTTTCATCCCAGAAAAAAATGCATGCACATTTCCAGCTGCATTTCTAAGGTAAAAACATTTTTATAATTAGGCTGCCCTGCTATACTTGTCGTGGCCAGGATTTTTCCCGCACTCGTTCTTCGGTCTTTCCCCCATTAATAGATGCATTTTTGTCTGCATTTCCTCCAAAATACAGTCTCTGAGCCCGGCTTGCCTCCTAGGGTTGTTGTGTCGATAAAGCAACCAAAGGAGAAGAGCCATGGGCCTTAGTTCGTTAGAAGAAAACCTGGCTATCATTTTAAACAACTTAAGAGTGCTCCCTTCTTCTGCTGTCCATTTTTATCATTAAATCTAATTTTCCAATTAAGCCTTCAAGCCATGCCCTGTATTCTTACTTCACCAACGTGCAATGTGGATAAAAGTTAATATTTGTCGCTCTTATTAACAACAATGAGGGCATCAGTAATAATTAACAGTGAGGTTTTCCTCCTCTGCCCCTCTTTGGGGGGTGCTCCCGGTTCTCTTGCCCAGCGTTGGAGGACAGCCCCTCTTGAGCTAAGAGCCGGCAATTGGGTTACTTTGGAGAATAAGCAGATGGAGCCGAGAGGCACTTAACAAGCCAAAGACGGAGGTGCGTGCTGGGTTATGGAGGATGCTTTTCCATCCATAAAACCCAATTACGTTCATCAAAGCAGAAAAGGCCTTGCATTAAACGAAATGTAGGGCAGACATCAGGACCTGGGTTCTTTCAAGAGGTATTATTGCATTATTCTGTGATATCACAAAAATTGCAGTGGTTTGGCCCGAGTCACTGGGGTGTGGCCAAGGCTATGTGGGGGGGGGAACACGGCTGCTTCACACCAAATCAGATCATTTACCCGCCTAGCCCTGAGCTGTTTGGAAGGAAACTTTGCCCCCCTGCCCCAATGTTTTGGGTTTCGGTGCCCAGCAGGGCTATTATGGGAATTATAGCCCAAAACATCTTGAGGGCTGGAGCCTTCCCCACATTTGGCTTGCTTTAGTCATGGCTCTTTGGGGTCTCCAGCAGAGAGAGGTTCCCCCCCCCTTTTACTCTATGATCTCTTGTCAGCTGGTTATAATTGGACTTCCTTCTGGCACTAAGACACGGTCCAGCCATCAACGAGGGGCCCCACAGCAACGGAACGACTGGATTTGGGGATCAGGCTGATCCTGCCACGAAGATGACACACACACACACACACCCCAGGAAAGGCAGCAATGTTGGAGAAGATTTTTATGAACAGAAGGCCTGACGGCGGCCGCTCACGGTTTTGGGGAACTGGTTTCTCAGCGGGGCATTCTTTCCCCCAGAACTGTCTCAAGAACCGCTGGAGATGAAAAATAAAAGGCTTGTGCAGAAAATGCCCCTCCTGGTCCTGCTGGTTGTCAGCGGCCCAAGGTGGCCGAGAGCGTTCAGGAGGTTTGGCAGGGATCTGATCCCTTGACAGCAGCAGGGTGTGATTGTGTCCAGAGGAAGACACCAAAGGGGGTGTTTTGAGTGGGCTCCTAGATCAAATGCGTAAGATGGCGCTCTTTCCCTTACCCCGTGGCCCCTACTGGCCGGAGACTCATCTCTCTCGGCTTGAGACTTTGCTAATTAACTCCAGAGTGGGACCCTTATTTACCCATCTTTGTGCTGCTGAATTAAAGTTGCCACCTCTCCTCACACAAGCACACACACACCATGACACCTCATTTTTAAGAAAACATTGCCAAAATTTTCAAATCTTATTTGGGATAGAAAGACCTTGACGCTAAAAACATTCAAACACAGGAAAAAGCAAAAACCAACTGGTTTCCCTATCCCTGCTCTGGGGCTGGAATATAAATATTTGCCTGTCTCCTCCTTTTGTGTAAGAATGAGAAATTCCTTCCCCTGCCCCCAATAATGGCTTTTCAGTCTTGGTGAGAAGTTTTTTTTCCCCATTTGCAAGAAGGATATTTGCACAAAACAGCCACCACCGCTTTGTTTCATGGACGTCTAAGAACTAGAAGCACGGGATGGGTTATTTGCATGTTTTTGAACGGCTGCCATACTTTGCTGTGTTTCCCAAAGGGAAATGGCACCAATTTAGTGCAGAGACATTTTGCACAAAATGCAAAGACTTAAAAAGGGTGGTGGGGGGAAAATACTTCCTGTCTCACTCTTGCAAAGAGGCAAGGAATCCCACGGGGCCCCAAAATTCCTTGACATGGCTCATCTTGTGTTCAGATGGTCTAAATCAGATAGAACAAGGAGTTTAGCAAGTATTCTTTGCATCTTTACTCTGGGCTCACCGCACACAGCGACCCACAGCCCAGCTCCACCAACCTGTGAAGATACTCACCTACTGTTACCGTCATTCACACGGAAGTAAGCTTACAAATCAACAGCTGTGTGGCCTGACCTGTGAGTCAGCTCAGCTTCCCAGAAGGATTCCAAATCTAATCACCACTTTTGTTTCCTCCACTCCCCCTTCCTCCTCAAGATCAGCCACGGAAATAATTACCCGTCACCCACGTGGGAAGCAGAGAGCCAGGCTTCTTGTTTTGAACACAGCCACTCAGGTGCGAGAATAAGCGAGTGTGCTGGTCTTGATACAGATTCAGTCTAAATAAAGACAGACATGGCGAGATTACAGATCCCTGGATCTGGGAAGAAAGGACTTGAAATGCAAGGCTGTTCATCTTGGGGTACTATGCAGAGGCAGTGTCGTCTAGTGGTTTATTAGCACCTTTCTCCTGCCAAGGATCATCTTGTGTCAATAATACTGAGCTAGATGATGTTACAAGGCAGCTTCTGCTGGAAATGGCAAAATATACAACCACCTGGAGTAAAGGAATTAGTGACTCATTGGTTCTAGCCAACCGGTGCTGTGCACAAGGCACTTTTAATGGCAAACGGGCAGAATGAATTCCTCATGAGCATCATCTGAAAAAATACAATTGTAGTTGTTTCGATGATGATCTGACACTACCTGAAGGGTGTTTTGCCCCCGAGCTTCACCTTGTGACCATCCTCTTCAAAGAAGAATCAAAGGGGGAGATGGAGATGTGGGGAGAGACACCCACGCTCGTAAGAAAATGCAATCTGAAGCTGCCACCACCTCATTTGCATATCTTAATGAGATCAATTAATTTTGTGAGGCAGAGCAAACAGAATGAAAAAGAGAAAGGAGGCAACAGAGAGAAAAGAGAAGAACACAAGGTCTTGCCAGGCTGAACTGCCCCCCGACCACCGTTTTGTTCCCAATTCCCTCTATCCAAGAATCAGAAAGCTATTTCGGAGCGAGGCGGGGAGAAGCACACAGGGAAGGTTGGCTGGCCGTTGAAAGCGGCTGAGATAGTTCTCCTGGTGAGGCCCAACCCAAGGAAAACCGGCAATGTTCCTGCCCTCCTGTGAACCTTCCGAAGAGTCAACCACCCGCCCGATCCCTCCATTTCCTCTCGCACGCCAGCCTCCGGGCAGAACTTGCCGGAGAGCCTAAAGCCTCGACTGGAAACCCCAGGAGACGGAGGCCTAACAGGTGAGTCCAGTTGTTCCCTTCGGGCCAAGAAGGGAATGCCAACGTGCCGATTTGGCCCCTCTGGCAGGTGAAGGGGGTCCTTGGTAGGGCCAGCAGTAGTGCCCAGACCTTGAGCGGCCCCGGCCTTCGCTTCCTCCTTCCTTCAGAGTTGGACTTCAAGCCATGGACCAGAACGAATTCCTTCTGAACCTCAAGCAAGGTCCTCTTCTGCCAACAGCCTGGACCTCCTCCTGAGAGTACGAGTCGAATAAAGGTTTTGTGATCCTGCGCCTTCTGCAGCCTTATTCTGCAAGAACACGGCCAGGCGGCTAACGGGCTTGCCCAAGGGGCGCGAATGGCTGCTGGATTCCCCAAAAGGACATTAGGGTGGGCTTCCCAGTTTTGTAGGGCGGCCACAGCTTGAAGCCCCCCCGGAGGCCTTGAGATCTCCTTGTCCTGCCTCTTCCTTCCTTTGCGAGCCACTCTTCCTTCCTCCTCCATTTTATACTCTTTGAAGACAGACATGTGGAGATGTTGCGCCACACTATATACGTATAAACTAAAAGTGCTTTGCTTCCGTCCACCAAGAAACATCCAGTCTGATCTTTTTTCCTTTTCCGAGGAAGGCGGTGGGACTGGGCCATCCTCTGCCCACATTTCTTTTCTCTTTTCCAGAAAGGAATAACCAAATTCCAAATCCCACCCCATAAGTTTTGACCGAGCAGTTAAGAGCCACTGGCTTTACAAAAGACCCATTGGGATGGAAGACTTGAACCGGTGTGTTGAGGTTAAAGTAAAGCATTTTAACATTATTCCAGGAAATTACTGTCATGCTGAGGGCCTGTGCTTCAGAACTTGCCACTGCGCTGCTGGAAATCACCACGCTGAGCCTCGGGGGGGCACCCCAAGCACACACCCCTCCCGTGTTTCTGACAAAAACTTTCCACCCTCGTTGGGTGTGCGATAAACAACGGCCACGTTTGCCGCTTTCTCTTTCGCCATCTCCTCTCACCTTGTGTTCTCTCTGGCCCGCTCCCCCTTTGTTGAAGCCTCCCGCTTCCACCCATCTCCCCCACCTTTTTTTAAAATTATCTCTCGCTGAGCACAATGGGGGCAGCCAGGGATGAAGCACAAAGCCTCAAAAGGACGAGGCTTTCGGAGAGGAGCCGAAGGTGTACCGAGCAGAGACTTTAGGGACATGGCATCTGAGAGGGAATAAATGCAGCTGACTTCTGAGGGTGGTTGAGAACTGCAGAGATCTTCCAAATGCAGGTGAAGTCTACCTTTAGATCGCAGGAGGTTGAGGAGAAACAAGACAACAAGGGCTACCCCTGTGATAGACCAGCTCCAGCAAAAGGAAGAGACCAGCTTAGAAAAAGAAGAGAATTATCTCAGTTGGTTTGCCTTTTAAAGTAACTGGACATAATTTTTCAGTTGCAAACCAATACTCCAGTCCCCTTCAAGGTTTGCACTTTTCTGAAGTTTGCAAAGAAGTTCCTCAATTTTTTTAAAAAATGCACAGAAAAAAATTAAGGGAACGTGCACACCAGAGCTGTATACCGCTTGAAAAGAAAGTGTTAAAAATGGATGTGAAATTCCTCACCCAAATGTGCACCTTGAGCAAATAGCCACCCCAAGATGCATGGATTGGGAACGAGGTACACAGGACGGCGTCCGCCTTTTCATTCACAGGTGCAGGTAGCACTGAATTTAAGACAGCAAATGTTCCCAAAGCAAACGAAAAACTGGGAATCAGCGAAACGGAAACAGAGAGGTTCGTCATCCCTCCGCTGTGAGGAGAGAACCACTTACTCAGGAGAAGCCTGACCCTTTCCCTTTTCCTCCCTCGTTCTTCTCTTGCAAGGAAAAGCTGTTCTGAATCACCGCAGCGCATCAGCTCCCAGGTTTGGCTTGGCCTGCAGATCGGTGGATGTGTTCAAGGTTGTTCCTCTTTTGAGTCGCTCCTCCCCAGCAGAAGCAAATCGTGGCAATGCCATGGGTACTCGAGGCCTGCCAGCTTGGTTGGATGCCACGCTGATCCAGGGTCCAGAATTTGAATTCCTGCTTCATTCCAGAAGGATGACAAGATTCCCATCTGTTGTCAGCAGGTGGTTGGGCCGGGTGTGCCATTCCAGCAGCGGGCAGAACTGGCTCCGATGCTAACGTTTTGTCCTCCTTCCCTCTCAAAGCGGAAAACATCCCTCTTCGTTCTGGGCGAACAACACCCTTGTCCTTCGTCCACAGACGGTCGGCGACCACCCGGCTCCCCAGGGCCAGCCAATCAACACGGTGGGGAGCCCGGAGAAGACGGCAGCCGGAACAGGAGAAAGACAGCCGAACCAAACGCCCGGAGGAGGAGCGGAGTCCGTCTGAGTCCCAACAAGTGTGAAAAATGATTTTTTTTAAAAAGGTTGGTATCTCAGGAAGAGCCCAGAAGAGGAAGAACGTATCTTAAAGGCTTTGACGTGAAAGGAGTCTGTCTGACACTTGAGCGGAGATTTTAATTGTGTTGTCTATATAATAATAATTTTTAAAAAACTGGAAATCCCAAACAGATTATATATAAATAAACAAATGGGGGAAAGTTTTGCCTGTTCAGGTTTGATTATATGAATGTGACCAAGACTGCTTGTTGAAATAGGTGTTTTCTAGCCGGGTTCATGGCAGAAGACATGCCAGCTGTGGTTGATGGACGTTGGACCCGAACGTAGGGAGGCGGGCAAAACGCTTCAGATGGTGATGGTTCTTCCCACCTGCAAAATGTGGCTGGAAGTCCTACGGCGTTCGGACGCCTCTCCCTTTTCCTTCTGCTGACTGAGTTTGCATCCCAAAATCATGCTTTTAGGGTGCCATAAGAACTGCCCTCCCACCACAGCATGCCGTGCACCCACCTGATGAACAGCCCAAGCTTTTAGCTGTGGAGCGCACAATTCCTTGCCCACACACTGAGCCGCGTTATGGGGATCGTCCTGGATTTGTAATTTTTATTTTGAAATTCCATCTCCTCCGGCCAAATTTGTTGGACCCGGTTTTCCATGGTTGGTTCGGTGGGGGGAGGTTGTCTTTTTAATCACGCCTTGAACCAACATCTACCTTGAATTTGTTTTGATCTGGTTGTGTTTGCCGCCCCCGCCCCCCGAAACCCTTTCTAAGTCGATAGAAAGAAAGGTGTGGTGCCTTTTTCAAAAACAGTCATATTTACTTGGGAGTTAACGCCCACTGTATTCACTTGAGCCTGCATTACACAGGATGACAACCATTATTTTTTTGCGCAAGGTTAAACCAAATATTTTCCTCCTGAGCTTTTAATTAAACAGCAAGGATGCTGATTTATGGTTGTTCTGGAAAAAATTAACTCTACTGGGCTTTTACAGTAGATCTTCTTTATATGGCCTTTCATTCCCCCCCCCCCCCCCCGTTTTATTAGAGCAGCTTATTCATTGCTCTCTGAGGCCTTGTTTTGCTGTGGGGGGGGGGGTATTTAATCCTGGGAGCTGCTCTTCTCCATTTAACCTAGGCTGTAATCAAGGAGCGAAATGTTCGGCTGGGACTTGAAAACTGAAGGTTCAAACCTTGAGTATGAAAGTCACTCACGGGGCGACTGTTCTCTTTCAGACGCACCTACCTCACAGGGTTGTTGAGAGGACATGTGAAAAGGAGGAAAGCCATGTATGTTGTCTTGAGCTCCATTGGTGAGTTGTTTGGGTTTTAGGTGGGAAATTACAGATGTTGGGGGGGAAACGAGTGAAAATTGAGAGGGGTAGAGGAAGCCAAGACGTCGCTGAGTTCTATACAGTGAATTTTGTTCTAATCCAATAAGAAGCATCCAAATCAGATACGTTGTGAGGTCTTTAAGTAGGATGTGCGGATTACCCTTACTAAGAGATGTGGCTCCTTCAGTCTTACAGGCTCGCCTGACAGCTAGAAAGAGGCGAACCCCGAGGAGCGAGTTCCAGAGAAGCAACAGCAACTGGTTTCCAAGAGCAGTCCATTCTGCTGGGTTGGTGGCTCATCGGGCGTGAACCACACCCTGCTCAGCCACCACTGGCTAGGTCGGTTGTAAGTATAGTCGTCATTTAGTTTTAAAGTGCGGGAACTCCCCAGGGCATAAGATTTTCATTTTCCTAACCGTGTCTTCACAGGAAGCTTAAAAATCCAGGCTGCCATGTGATGATGCCAGAGCAACAAACCAGTTTGGCCCGTTTTCATTGCCCGCCAGAGCGGGTCTTTTATAAATCAAATGCATCTTAATAGCCCGTTCAAAACCAAGCCCACATCAGGCTACTTCACTTCAGAATAGGGTTTGCTCAAAATAACATATTGGTGCCATGAAAATCCACAGGGTGCGCATGGAGGTGCTGCGAGGGGTGCCGCCAAGCTCGGAAGCTCAGGTGGGCCAACTCTGCCACCGTTGTTTGCCAATCAGAAGGTCCTGACACTTCAGCTCCTGCCCACCCTGCTTTTACTCTGCCCCTGAAGCCCAGGGATTCAAACAGAGATGCAACGGTCAGCATCTTCAGGTAGGTGATCAGCTCGAGACTTAAAAGGATCCTTCCAAGCTTTGCTTCTCAAGACACCAAAGACCGTTCTCCCGTAAATACCAGTGTAACCGCCCCCCCCCCCCCCGCTTCCTCTTGGAGATTTTGCTGCCCCCCTGGCAAGCTCCCTCGGTGAATTTGGTGAGACGGTGTGTTCCCTCACCACCACCCCCGTGTGTGCAGTCACGGCCTCTTCAGGGAGGATTAAAGAGACACATACCACCAAGAGATTCATGATCAAAACAGCATCAGAGGCCGCCTTGTGTTGCCAGCACAGAATAGCAGTGAGGCCGGAGACTTCCGGAAGGGTGCGTTCAGAGCTCTGCCCCGATCGATCATCTCTCCCCCCCCCCCCCAGGTTTTTAACAAAACATCAGGCGCAGCTGGTGCAACAGGAGAGAAGCAATGGTTCTTTATCTACTCACAAACTTCCTATACAGAATGGGAAAGAACAGAAGTGGAGAAGCACCTCCTATAGAGAAGACTCGGGCCTTCTCAGCGACCCACGGCAGATTGCAAGAGTGTGGTATAGTGGGTGGAGCAGGATTCTCCCTGACCTCTGGGGCCATCCAGAAGACATTTTGGACTTCAGCTCCCATCTGGCCCAGCCAGCCAAGTTAATTCTGAAGAAGCCTGGAAGCTGGTAGTCCATTTGGAGGCCAAAAAGGACTGACCGACCGACTGTCTGGAGTTCAGATCTCCACTCAGCCGTGAAGCTCAGTGGGTAACCACCTCTCAGAACGAGCCTGTCCTTCCTTTTACTGATGTAAAGCCACTTTGGATTCTTTCTAAGGAAAAAGTTGGGATTTTTTAAAAAAATAAACGAAATCAATAAAATCCACGGCAGGACCTTTGTGAAAATACAACGGTGGGCAAAGGAAAGGAAAAGGGCCTCAAACTTTTTCGGAGCAAGTAGACTTGAATTCTGCTTCGATCCTTCAGGGGAAATTAGTTAAAGTTTGCATTTTCCCCCCCTTTGAGCCAACTGACTCCTGCCCACCCAGTAAAAAGGTACAATTCGTAGGTCAGAATAATAACCACAAAACACTTACCTTTTGGCCTGGAAGCCCAAGTGGAGGAGAAAAAAACTGCCCTCGCCGTCTCATAAAATGATTGGCAGGGAAGTGAACTCTTTTGGCTGGCGTTGCTTGTCGCATTTTAATCTACAACTGAATAACCTACAACTGGTAGCCTATATGATACGGATGTATCAGTTATTCTGTAGGAACCGGTGAGAACTTCATTTCCCCCCAGCTTGATGTGAATGTACCAAAAAGTGTGAGACCTGAATACCAGGAAGAGCCGGACTGGCGAACCGGCTCGTCCCTTGTTCTCACGGTGCTACTGAGAAAAGATCAAAACCACCCTGCAGGGTGCGTTGTTTTCGCTTACGTTTTCACGTAGGGATCAGAGTAGCCGTTGGCATCCATGGCAGCCAAATGGGCACAGCGGACGATGCCCACCAGCAAGGCCTGCTTTGGGGAGCTGTATTTGAGAGAGACGAGGATACGGCCACGCTCCTCCAGGGACTTGTCTTCGGTTTTGTCTATCTGCGGGGAGAGCGACAGAGGCAGAGAGAAAGATTTAAGCACGACCCCGACTATCTGCCGGATGTGGCAACTAAAGGCAGCTGGGAGCGCCCGCCAGCAAAGGGAATGGCAGGAGGGCCAGAAAGAGAGAGCGAGAGTCAGTGATTAACTGCAGCCCAAACTCCTGGCACGAGCTGGCCCCTCTTCCCTCATCCACCGTTGGCCTCCGGCCTCCACCAGGATCATAGGAAGGAACCGTATAACGAGCCAGATCGTTAGTGCCCATCAAGCGCATCGTCTCCAGGGGGTGGGCAGCAGACCAGGCGGTCTTTCCTGCGTGCAGAGCAGGTGGGCCCTTCAGCTGTTCTGGCAAAGGAGGATTCAAATCCTTACATTTCCCAAGGAAGGTCTGATATAAACAGGAAGCTGCCTTGTACCAAGTCCGACTTCCCCTCACCAAGTCTGTATTTCCTACCTGGAGATGCAGGGGATCAAACTTGGCGTCTTCACGGGTGCAAAACAAAGGTTCCAGTCCTCAAGATTCTGACAAACGTCTTCCTTTGTCTAGAAACCCAAGATACTGCCTTATGCCGACTTTGACTGCTGGTCTCTCTCTCTCTCTCTCTCTCTCTCTCTCTCTCTCTAACCCAACACCTCTCTCCAGGATTTGAAGCAGGGGATCGTTCCTGCCCTTACCTGAAGATGCTGGGGATGGAACCCAGGACCTTCTGCATGGGAAGCACAGCCTCTGGCACTGAGCATCATCCTCTCCCCAGGCAGGGGTTTGCCCCAGGGTACCAGAATTCAGGGCATTATAAAATCTAGAGGTGGAGAATAAACGGCAGCGCCTCCCGGCCGTATTCCTTCTCCTTTTTCAAAAACATATCATTTCTCTTTTTTTGGAGGGGGAAAGGAACATTCCTCACTTTTTTGGGGGGGAGTGTTGCAACTTGCTCCAGGTGCCAAAAGGGCTACACAAGGGCTCTGCCTCTCCCCATCACAGCTTGCTCAGGTCACCAGATGATGGCCAAATTAAATCGGCCATCGTTTCGGTTCACCTCTGGGCTAGAGACACGACTGCCGAACCTCCAGGGTCATCGAGGATGCCGTCCGTCTCTCCCTCTTTGTAAACAGGTTCAAAATATCCCCCTGGGAATTGGAGTGGGGCAAGATGGCCCAGAAAAAGTGCTGGCCGAGCAGTTTAAGAGTTGGACGAGAACCACAAAACCCAGCAGGTAAAGCACAGAGGCCAGAGATGTGGGGAAATGGGGGGGGGGGGGAGCACCGCCTGTTGAATTCCAGCCTGTTGCACCACAAATTAAAGCCACCGAGGTGCTGTTAGCCTGGTGAAATGGGGAATGTGTGTTCTGGCCAAGGGCGGGGAAGAATGGGCGAATGAGAGGAGAGCTCCACAGGCTTTTTGCCTGATCAAGGCTTTCCTGCGGCTGGCCGTGGGGGAAGAGGGCGCCCGCCTTCCTCGTGACACGTTCCTGGCTTGTTAGCGCCTTGTTACTCCTTCGCTCAAAGCCTGCTGCCCGCTTCCTCTTCCCCTGGGAGTCAGGCTGCCTCTCCTCCCACGCGGTTCTCTCTCGCCCAGAATTGCTAATCAGAGCAGCTTGCAAACATGCCTTCTTCCCCCCCCCCCTCTTTTTTAGGAAAGGAAAGCTAAAGTGGCCATAACTGGCTAATTGCAAAGGGCCGTGTGAGCGGCTGTGCGGTTGGAAGGGGAGGAGGATGAGCCTTTGCATCGTCCAAGGCAAAGGGTCCGTAACCTGATAGTCAGGTGTGGTTGGTCAAGTCATGGAGACCCTAACCCGTTGGTCACCTTTCGCATGTAGAAGCTTCCGAGCTCAGAAAGTCTCCTTTAGGGAAAGGCTAAAGGGATTCTGAGCTGGAAATCTCACCTGCCCCCCAAAAAAGCCCCCCAAACCAGCCTGCCCCCCGGCTCTGCCCTCCAAGGGCGGCCCTGATCTGCTGCGACAGACTATGCGCAAAAGCCGGCAGCTTCACTCACCGGTAGTTGCTTCTCCAGGCAGATGTTGAACTTCTTGGTCTGGTTGGGCTTTAGCTTCTTTAACGGGATCCTCGTTTCCCCAATGAACTCGTTATGGCGGAACTTGTCCTCGTCACAGACAGAAACTCTGAAGGTAAATGAAGGAGAAAAATGGGGGTGAAGAGGCAGGAATAGCAGTAAATACAGGAGCGGGTTGTGACGGCTTGTATACGTGGAGTCCAACAGGCTCACCAGGTTGAAGGCTGGTGCCCGCCCCTTGACCTTGAATTCTTAAATAATTGGAACCGATTAATGTTAAACCACTGAGAGAGTCTCATAAGCAACTTAATTTGTCAATCAGTTCATTCAGTTTGACTTCCACCAGCATGCATCAGAAAGACGCTCCTGACTCACTGTGTTGTGACAGTCCGCTTCCTTCTCAGCTGCTGTGAGGACCGCAGTTGAACGCGGAAGGAATGGAGAAGCCTCCACAAGGGTGAAAAGATGTCACCATCCCTTCCAATTAAAACGCCCTCGTCCTTTGATCTGGGTGGTAAGCAAGAAGGCACCAAGGGGCCACAGCTGCCTAGGCAGGCAGCTCGTCCCCAACGAGGCTACACCGGGCTTCCTCTTTGGATCCAGAAGATCTCCCCGGCTTGGCTGCGTCTGGATGTCCCCCGCCCTCTGGCGGGATCCCTGGCCCAGCCCGGAGAGATCATTGGGGAGCCACCAGCAGGTCCTCATGAACCCTCGGCTACTGCCTAGCGTGCCAGAGGAGAAAAGTGACTGTTCTGCCCTGGGAAGAGATGGTTGCACGCCAGGTTGAGCTACCCAGCCTATCTAAGGGAAGGCCAGGCTAAAAAAACACAAACGAGCCTTCGTTAATCCCGCTGGCTCTCTCTAATAGGCTTTTCAAAACGACTCCGTCTTCTGTTTTCTCCCGCAGGTGGGGAAAGAAAAAGCCCTTTATCATCTTTGCCCACAAAGCCCTTTTTGCAGAAGGAGATTCGTTAAGGCGCTCCTTATTAACAGAAGCTCAGGGCGGGGGGAGGGGGGGAGAGAAATAAAAGACAGGAGAGGGAATGAAAGGTGTTAGAAAAGGGACGGCTGCCACGGGGGCCCCAGGCGAGATGCCTGTCGAATTGGCCGGGCCTTATCGGAGGGGCCGAAAGACTCCAGCCGAGCTGGAGACCGGGCGTTTGTCCTTGAAAAAAATTTATAGAGTGTGCAGGTACGAGGGAGAGGGAGAAAAGGAAGGGAGATGCCATTTGCACCCCAGACAGAAAGAAAGCGCCTTCTTCCAAGGCTGACACCAGGAGTAATTATATATTGTAACCCACCTTATAAAAGGATTTATGAAACCACGGAGCCGAAGGAGGGAGGAGAGGACAAAATTCACCCACCACTTAATTGACTTTTTATGAAATCCTTAGGTGCAGATGGAGCACTTCTCTGCAAACCACTGGGGCGTTGGCATGCAAGGACTGCCCAAGATTTTTTGCTGCCTGAGGTGGAGCAAGAAAGGGGGAGCCGCTCTGCCCCCTGGGCCCCCAAATCCAGGGGCCCTGTTAGCTGAAGATATTCAAGTGTTTTAGCACCTGTACCATAAAATCCCCTGGACTGCAAGGAGAACAAACCTATCCATTTTGAAGGAAATCAACCCTGAGTGTTCACTGGAAGGACAGATCCTGAAGCTGAGGCTCCAATACTTTGGCCATCTCATGAGAAGAGAAGACTCCCTGGAAAAGACCCTGATGTTGGGAAAGTGTGAAGGCAAGAGGAGAAGGGGACGACAGAGGACGAGATGGTTGGACAGGGTCACCGAAGCAACCAACATGAATTTGACCCAACTCCGGGAGGCAGTGGAAGACAGGAGGGCCTGGCGTGCTCTGGTCCATGGGGTCACGAAGAGTCGGACACGACTAAACGACTAAACAACAACAACCATAAAATCTCACACGGGACCTTTGTCCCCGGGCTGCGAGAAGGCAGTCACAATAAACGACTGTATGTACAAATACGCTGTCTATAAGTACGGAAATATTACAATTAATGGAGGGATTTTCCCAGGCCTTCCTGGGGATGCCAGGGGTTGATCCCGGGTTCCTTCTCCATGCAAAAAAGAGAGGTCCCTACGTAATACGGAGAAATGTTTGATGCCATTGTGAGCACCAGTCTCGTGAAATGTCACGAGAGGAGAAGACTCCCTGGGAAAAGCTGAGGCAACAGGAAAAGAGGAAGAAGAAGAAGGATCCCATAAAGGCAGCCACAGTCTTGAGTTTGCAAGACCTCTTGATGGTCGGAGGTCAGTTACTCATAACGTGTGAAGTAATGTGAAGGCAGAGGACAGAGTTTCTTCCTGCTGGGGGAATACGCAGCCTTCCAGTTTTTGCTTGACTGCATCTCCCATCATTCTGCTCCCCTGGGATGGGAGCAGATGGGAGATGTAGTCCAGATGAGCTGCAAGTCATCTGGAGAGCCACAGATTCACCCGAGGGTGGATGTTTTTCATACAGAAACACCACAGGCCCTTTGAACGCTGGCAGACCCCCACCTTTATCCGATGAATAATACAGGCCGAGTTCAGATCTTAGAGGGAGCAATCTTTGTGGATCAGGAAAAACCACCCACCCACCCATCCTCTGATGCAATAAATTTATGAAATAAAGCAACTAATCATAAAGCCCTGTAAGTTCAAGGCTGGCAATCCCGACTTCCCTTAGGAAGCGGAAGAGGTCAAAAGATGGTGGTCCTGCTTATCTAGTGACTGAGAGGCAAGATGTAAAAGCCGGGGAGGGAGAGAGAGAAGGCGCTCGGCCACCGTTCCTCACCCCTGGGCTGTATAATTTCCAGCACAGGGAAAGACAGAGCGACAGCACCCAGTCCAATTATGCCCTGGTGCCATTATCTACCGCAAACAGGCAGCGGGAAAGCACCGGGTGGGGAGAAGCAAAGCGCCAGGTAGCTGGGGAAAGGGGGCGTTTCATCTGAGTGTGCAAACAGCTGGACGGAGCTGATAGGAAAGCAAGCAGGGCTTCTCAGCAGCTGCTCCCAGCCGCGATCCAAGGGGAGCCGGCTGACCGCCAGACTCCCAGGGGAGAGCTGAATGGCCCCGGCTAGGAAACGATGCTTGAAATGGAGGAGTGGAAAACCCCACACGCACACCCACACCACACAAGTTGGATTCAGGCAAAGAGGAAAAAACGCCCCCGTTTCCAGGGACTGGGAGGAAAGCATTTCAGACCAAAATGAGAGCCGACAATATTTCTGGGCTGTGTGAGAGGAAAAAAAGCCTCTGCTTCTCATCAGGTTTCCGGTGCCTTTTGTGGGAGGTTTGTTTTCCTCTCCCCTCCTCGTCTGCTTTTCCTTTCGTGCCCTCTCTGTTCAGATTCTAGGCTAGAAGAACAAGGACCTTCTCTTGTCTCTACAGAGAGTTCAAGCTGCCCTGAGCACCTCTCCAGCCGTAGAGCGGGGAACAAGCGCTTTAAAGAACTAGAAATCAAAATGGCCTTGACTTCTGTTCCACGCGGGATCACCAGCCAAAGCCGCCTGGCCACCCTGCATTTCATGGTTGATCCCACTCGCCGAAGGGTTTTCTGGCTGGCTGGGATGCGACGCCAACGACGGAACCCCAAGAAAAGATTGGGCTGTGAAAGGAGAGATGGAGGCTACGCGGGAACTCACGGCTTGCTTCTCAGGGGCTCCAGTCTCCAGGGGCCACTTTACAAAATCCGTTAAGTTATCTTCAGGGGGGAAAAATAACACACACACACACACACACCGTTTCACACAGATCTAAGACTTGGGCCCTGTCTTTGCATGTGCATTTGTTAAAATAATAACCCCTCCGAGGGTCAGAATCCAGTCCGCAGATCTTTCTGGGTGAGTCCGTTTTTTCAAGCTGCCTGCGGGGACCAGGGGAAGAATTTTTATTTCCAATTCCATGTGGAAGTCAACACACCACTGTCCTTTAGGGGGACTTTGCTGCATTTTGTAACAAGAAAATGTGCATAAGGGAAGATTCTGCACAAAACTGATAGCGAACAGGCATCTGCATAAAGAAGGGTATGCGAATGGTCCAGGCAGGCTTTTAGAAAGAATTGTAACCTGATGCAGACGGGGATGATGAAGATGGGAAAGGGCACAACACTGGAACGGAGAGATCCAGGTATTCCTTCTCTAAACTCGACTCTGGAAACACCCCTTTCCCCACGGGATCCTTTCTCTGTCCCAGCGTGGCCACCGCTGTCTCTCTTTCCCTCTCGGGATCACCCTCGTGGGCGGCCAAGACGGAAGACAGAAATTGGACATTTGGACCCACGTTGCAAATTCAGCCAGCGGGCCCGTTGGCGCCACCATGGACGCAAACTTTTGAGCTGGGTCAACGTCGACCGATCCAAACTTTGGAAGAGGGCGACGAGAAGCCAAGGGGAGGTAATTAGCCCACTTCTCCAAAGGACGCTCCCGGTTGCCCTCAAGACTTTCTAGGGAAATTAACGCTCTGAATCATTCAAGTCATATAGTCAATTAGCTCTGAAGATTAAACTGTTAAGGTGTCGATAGAAACTGGGTTAACGGGACAGCCGCGACACGGAGAGGCAGGCAACGACACGACTGGGCATCAAACAGCCCTTTAGTAATTGGGTGCTGTTTACGTCCTTGGGCATGGCCGTGTGAAGCATAACTCTTTACTTTCCTAGTTTGCAGATGGAATGAAATTAGTTAGCTCTAATTACTTTCTTAAAAGACGTCTGGCTGCTGCCATCCACTGGCGTCAGGTAGAAAACACTCCCCCTCCATCACTTCAGCACCCACAAGGCACACGGGAACCATATCAGTATCCCTCCTCTGTCACCGAGAGAGGCCACCCAGAGCAGTAACTACAAAAACAACTATTAAAAGTTACAGTTACACTACCCAAAGGAGTGATGTTACCCCGTATTATGTTACAGCTGTAGTGTAACTTAATTACAGCTTTGTTATTGAGAAAGAGAATTAACTACAAGTAACTTGTAATTAATTACTTCCAGTTCAGGTTCCAACAGAAGACACACCAAAGGCGCCTAGATCAGAAACGGACTTCTGATTATCCCACTTATGCCCCAGCTAAAAACAGTAAGTATACAAATATTTAAAAAGAATTAAACAATTATTGTATTAAAAATGGTAAATAAAATCAATACTAAAAACACATTTAAAGGCAACGAGGCACAACGACCCAGGTGAAAAAAACCAAAAACAAAACCCTCTCAGGCAGCCAGTCATGAAAGGAAAGCCTGCCTGAAGAGAACGGTCTTTGTCTGCTTGTGGAAGGACAGCCAAGATCAAGTTGAGGGAAGGTGGTTTATAGTATAAATCATAATTATGTGCCACCAATCAAGCTGATTCCAGCTTCAGGCCCCCTTTGGAGAGTGTTCTCAATCTAAAGATCTCAGGCGCTCTTTGCCGATCCCTCCTTCCGGCAGTGCTCTCGGACTCCCTTGCCGCTTGCCCGTGGCCACCCAACACCATCAGCCACCCGTGGCCCCTCTTGGCTGCCTTCTCTTCCATGGGACACTGTGGGAAATCGAGCTCCCGGCCTCCAGCTCTCTAGCAAGGCACTCCAACCCGCGGAGCTACGCAGGGAACGGATAGACCACACAGCCTCGAAAAACAAAACCGGCTCTCCTTCCCAGAAGCCCGAGAAAGAGGCCGAACCCCCAAAGGTGGGTGAAACACGGAGCGGGCCATTCAGCAACAGCCCTCAGAATTCGCCAGAGGTATCCCCAAAACACAGACGTGAGAAGCACTGGAATGATTTTTCAGCCAGCTGAGCATTGCAGCTGCACTTACTCCCTTTCTTCAAGAGATTCTAGGTTTCAGAGTCCTGCCCGCCACCCACCCCCTGGACACACTTCCCAGGTCTTCGGCCAGGGAGCCCTTCGCAACCACAAAATACATCCAGCGATCACAACCGCTGTGGGAGACGTTCTTTGCTTAATAATATATGCCATGAGTAAGGCAGCATCCAGAATCCTTGCCAGCATAAGGCAGCGAACAAAATAATTATTGGCAGGGTAACCACGTTCTTGTGAATAATACATTATTTGCTCAAGGGTTTCAGGAGATGACTCGTTTCAGACATTTCCTTGATCCACTTTAGAATACATATTTCCAGCGCTGGCAGGGGGAGGAAAGAGCGCCGCCTGCCTTCCCCCGGCCCGCACTGTCGTCTCACAATTAAGGAAAAGCCCACGAGAGCCGATGTCCCCCGGGGAAAGCCCGATTCGCCTCACTCGCACCGTGGTGGAACGCGGGGCCCTTTCCACGGGTCCCCTCGGCGGATACAGCTCAACCCACCCTTTCTCGAGAAACATGGCGGACAGGAGGGTGTCTCCGGTTGGCCGACAAGCCCACCGAAGCTGAAGAGTTTTAGCTCGAGGCCCCCGGGGCAAACGACCTCAAGCCAGTCGAGCCATTTTGTCCCATCAGGCAGGAAACCCTATCAACACCTCTCTTCCTCCCTCGCAGTAAAGAGGCATCGAGAACAAATTAAATGGGGGGACCCTTTGCTGCCTTCTGCCAGCCGTCAGCCTCTGCTGCCCAAGAAGGGCTGCCGCACTCTGCCTCGCAGCAGAGCCGGCCCCGTTTAGTGCCCTCCATCAGGGTCCAGCGTGATTCAGAGAAAGAAAGAAAACTTCCCCCAGGAACGAAGGAGTCTATTTGTGGCCCTTTGCCACCAACAATAGTGGCATGGAGTGAGGCAGAAGCACACCCCCTTGGCAACACCCCCATCCGGAGAGTGCCTGCATGCCCCTTTCTCTTTCTCTCTCTCTCTCCCCCCTGCCATGTTGTGATTTGTGTCTGACGCTGGCCTTTGGATCTGACGTTCCTCGGCATGTCCTTGCAGCCGGGAGAGCTGCCACTTCCCTTAGCCTTATCGAGGGCGGTGAATCCATTTCACTTTGGCAACACTGCGCTGGCGGAAAGAGAGGCACCTCTCTTGGAATGGCCATTTCCCCCCCCCCCCCAACCCACACACCGATCACACCAGAGGCCACCGGGTCACAATCCACTTCCCCAACGGGTGATTCCATCTTTTTCCTTGGCTTCCTTTTCTGGCACAACAGCTGTTGGGAAACGCTTTAGCATTCTGGGTGGAAAGGCTTAAAAAACCCCGAGGAATCTTTCCACGTTTAAATCCCGCCCGTGCAGTTTTGCCTCACAGCCCCAGGATCGCCTTTGGCTCACGCGTTCTCCGATCCAAGAAGTGTGCGTTGACTTATCATGTCGATCCTGCAGGATTGAAGCGATTTACAGCATAAAATCACAGGGCCGAGGGGTACTGAATGCAGAAACTCTTCAACAGAAATCCTAAATAAGAGAATTCCGTACTATGTGACCTTTCATCTGCCGTGGCAAAGAATAGTGGCCATTAGCAACCCCTCACCCTCCACAGACACATTGTTTTGGAAGGCAAAATATTGTCCTTTATATTTTTTTGGACAGTGAGAGAACTCTGATTTTGGAATCCCTTTCATATAAAAGCTGGGAATGAGATTAAAGCTACCTTGCCTGCCAGTGGCAGGGCAGAACAAGCGTGCACCGATATTATCCATATTTCTCCCCAGCAAGACCTATGGTTCAAAACCCCCGGACAGCCGAGGTACATTAATCCCAAGCCTTTTCCCCTTCCCAGAAGTTCTCACGATGGAAGCTTGAGGACTAAGATCTTTGACAAATTCCTACGTGAAATGGCATGATCCACATATGTCTTGGTTTCCATTGGATTTCCCCAGTTGCCAAATGATTTTAGCCCAGCCCTCGGCTGTGGAAATGGCTCAATATACTCTGAGAGGAAATGCACATTTCAATAATCGTTTGAGAAAAGCACACCTGGAAATGCAATTAAAGCATATATCTTAACAGCATATTTTCAGGGAGATTTTTAATAAATTGCTTACAAATGGAATTATCAGCAAAACCATGTTCAAGTTAAATAGATCAGCCCCTGATTCAAGCACACCTTGCCAAGGATGATGCTCCAGTGGGATCTACAGCAGCCTTTCTCTGCCTGGATCCCCCGAGATGTGTCTGATAACAATGCCCATCATGCCTGCCCACTGAACAGGTGGGCTGTGGCTCATGGGAACTTATCTCAAAACCTTCCCGCAGGCCAGGGGCCTATCGGTGTCCCGCAAAGTCTCTGGTGGAACAGCAGCTTCCAAAAGGGGTGAACATTTTCTAAATCTGCACCTAACCCTGTGACTAATTAGCACACTCGCTTAAAGTGTATTTAAAGCAACATCAACACGCACATCGCAAAACTAAAGTCTCCACCCCCACTGGCTTGAATTTTCACCTCTGAGCAGATCTGCCAAAAGCTGAACTGTGTTTTTTAACACAAGGACCTGGCAAAACGCATGTGAAATTCCTTACCTCCAACAGGAAAACAATGGGTAAAATAATCGGAGCTAGTAGGAAGAGGGGGTGGAATGTGTTTTTCTGGTGGATAGGTGGATGAATTAATTTATTCCAAAGGAACTCAAAGAAACAGGGTCATTAGCAAGGATCCCAAATGGCGGCTGTTTACATAGAACGGTCCCTGTTTTAGATCCCCTGCTTTGGGTACATTAATCAGTGTTCCTTGGGTTGTTTCCCTCGCCTCCCAACTCCAAAATGTTAAGCAATTACGGCTTAACGAAGATACACAAAATCTGCCAAGTTTGCATTCTTGCTCATTATTTTTTTTAAAAAAAATCTTCAGTTCTTTCCATGCTGTCTTTGAAGAAATCTGAAAATGTAGGCATGTTTTGATGGAAAAGAAGTGAGGAGAAGAGGTGGGGGGCTGAGAAAGAACAGGAATTTCTTACTCATTTGGAAGGTTGTATCCCAGACATAGTTGTTCCTGTTGAGTTCAGCTGCCCGGGGGGGGGGGGGGGGGGGGGGGACGGGGGGACAGAGAAAAATTCCCTTTGGCTCAATTTCAACAAGAATTTCAACAAGAATTTAAGCACTGTGAAAGCTTGAGGACTAGAATCTTCAACCAATTCCTATATGAAATGACATGATCCACACGTCTTGGATTCCTGCAGATTTCACCATTTCTTTCACGGGACTGAAAGAACTCGAGGTTACATTTAGTGGGAGAAGGGCAAAACACAGAGGTAGAAAGTAACCTTTTTCAAGTCTGTCTCTGAAAACCTCACGTCCAGCAAAACCTTTCTGGAAGTTGATCAACTTTTCTAAGCTGTCCTCCTTCGTCTCTTCCTCCTCTTTTTTTGTGTGACCTTTTGATAGGGCCAGGCGTTCCTCTCGACCACACCTGAGAGCCCAACTCCTTCAAAGCCCTCCTGGCCTAAAAAAAAAAAAATGGCTCGATTGAAACCCAATTAATTGTTCCAATTATTGTTTTTTGGCATGCTCCAGTTCTTCACCTGTTCCCACTGAATCGGTCCGAAGCTCAAAAAGGCAAATATTTCAGATAGTGGGCTTAGAAGAAGAAGAAGAAGAAGAAGAAGAAGAAGGATATTCTTTTCCCTATAAAGAAACCTCCCCACGTCTGTTTTTAAAAACGGGTTTGTTCGCAAAGACGAAACACAAAAATTCAGCCCCCCGTCAGTGGGGAAGAGAAGAACTTAAGCCCGTTTAAGTCGTGGTGTGTTCATTTCAAGGCTCTGTTGCCATAGAAACAGGTGGCAGGCGCCCATCTCCTGCCTCACCACCCTGCACAACTTGCCAGGAGATGGTGTTCAGATCCCTGCTAGGTTGTGCCCGGGCAAAGGAGGTCGAGAACCTCCTTCCCAAACAAGATTCGCCATTTGGGAAACCACAGAGCTGGCCTTTGAAGGCCCGTTAACGATGGGACATAAAGGGTGATATTACCAGGGGAATCTAAGCTGGCCTTTATTTAACTCATGGAAAAGGACTCCTCCTTTCCAGTGGCATTTTGCTCAAAGGGTGACCCGATCATGGCTTGGATGACCGATAAGAGAAATCTGTCCGTTTCACTTTAAACATGGATATTGGCAAGTCCACAAGTACAGCTTCCCAACCCTGGGTTCCCAGATGCTTCTATGGCTCTAATGCCTGAACCACACTATTATTTTTGGTTTCTTTGGCAATTAGTCAAACGAAACCACCATCTCCTAAATTATTTGGCCTCCTTTTCAACTGTCAGTCCGTGCTGCCTAAAAACAACACAGCAAAGGTCCCCTTGATTGGGTTTGCCGAGGCCAGCCTACGAGGGTTCAGTCTCCAGCGTGGTGGACCCTTGCTGCTCTCCGTTCAGTTCCACCAGACCTAGAGGCCTGTGTAACTTGGCAAACTGCCACCATCGACTCCGAATCGTCCGGCCCAAAAGACACAGTCTTTTTCATCCGCTTCATCCCTGGGGAGCCAACATGCCTGCAGTTGTTCTCCTGAATAATTATGACACTGCTAACTTTCACAGTCAATTAACACCAAAGAGGCAAGAAACATATTCTGGGCGCTCCAGAGACTCAGCTGTGAAGCCATGAAGTTACGCGGTGGATCTTCTTTAATTAGCACCTGAGTTAAATATGGAGGAGGCAGGTGAGGAGGCGAGAAGGCTGAGGCAGCAGAGCAGAAATAAGGATGGCGTGATCTCCAATAGAGAGGGAAAGCAGGAGCTAATGAACATCTGGATTACATCATTCTCCTATTAGCTAATTTCTCATTGCTAATTCCAAGGGTCAAAAGCCAAAGCTGAGAAGTCACGGGTCTCAGCGGTGAATGCTGGCGGCTGCTCACAGTACAGTTCTGGTGGCCTTCCTCAGGTCTGTTGAGAGATCCATGCCTACAACAGAGCTTCACAAATCTCCTTAAAAAACAAACAAACAAAAAAACACCAAATACAGGTCTCAGATTTGGCCATGCAGCGCTGCCAGCTGCTTCCCTACTACAGATTGGGGGGGGGGGGGGAGATTTGTTTTCACTTAATTTTTTTACAAGCATCCCAGATAGGTGGACATTTGTGAGAATTGACCACAGGTCCCAAACCTCTTCACCTTCAAGATGGAAAGGAGATTTCCAAAGTTCAAAGGGGAAACGAAACTTATGAGTTTGAGTGAGGATATAATGAGGGATGGGATACTCTTGCAAAGGTTAGCAAGTTGTTGTTTTTTTGGACACACGTGGAAGATGGGCTTCTTGACCTTTCTAAGGCCTACAACAGAAATGGCTGAGGTCTCGAGAAAGCAACACCACCGGGTGTGGGTGAGAATCCAGTTTGGGTTGATTTCTGAGAAGAATTTACCAACGCTTGTCAAAGTTCAGGATGGAAATAACTTGATTTTTTTTAAAAAAAACATGTTGGAGAAACTGTACTGAGTGATACATGCATTCTGGCCCAGGGCTTTGAGCTCTAAACTCTTCTGGCCTTGAACCTCTGTCCATTTCGACCATCTCAGGAATGAATTACAGTGGCTACTACTTTTACTTTTCTTCATTTTTAACGCCTATAACGGCAGGAATAGGAACAATGACGTGGTTCCTCCCAGGACAGCTGTACCTTCTGGAGGGGGGACAGCAGGAGGTAAGGTTTCATTTCAGGTTGCTTTTGAAGGATTTCTTAGAATCTACACACTCCTTCATATCAGGGACAGAACGACCCTGAGGTTCAAAAGGTTGAAAGGCAAGGAAAAACAAAACCGACCGTTTTCCTTCTCTTTCCAGACATCTTGTGTACAGCTTGTGTTCTCGATATGTGTTCAGGAATAGAAGTCTAAGTAAACTTTGGCAGGACATATGGTGGTAGAAGCCAGTTAATTTGTCAGTAGCCCTGGGCACAAATCTACGCTCTGCTCTATCCCTGGTCTTTATGCAGGAGCTCGCTCGCTCGCTCTCATTTTATGTAAGTTGGATAATGAATTTAACTCTGTCAACAGAAGGGTTCTCACCGGAATAAAGAGAAAATACATACTACCTCTCGGAGTTCCTGAAACTTCCACACGGAGATCTTAAAACAGCATGGCTTTGACATGACGCCTTTTCCTACCTTGTCTGCTTGTTGTTACGTCATGCCTGAAAAAGAGACTTATCATCTGGAAAGCTTGCACACAGATTTATTTATTTTTTGCCTTAAAGCTAACAAAGGCATGACCACGACCAGGGTTTTAGAATTTGCCTTATGTCCAATACACAATTATTCTTGCATCCTTCGTAACTGTGTGCAGTGATGTCCATGGCGAGCGGGGGATCGGAACCCGGATCTCACCCGTTTCAGGAAACAAATGAGATGGGATCATCATTCAGCCCCACAGCCCCGAAACACCGCTGAATATGCAGGGATTTAAGCCAAAGTTTTGAAGATGTAAGAAGTCAAAGCCTTCTGCCTGGATGGGTGAGTCTGGTCAGTATGATTCTCCCTCATTTGAATGTTCTCAAATCATAAGTACATTCTGTCACACGGAGGAAGAAATTTGCACACTTTGGGAAGTCTCTGTGAAAAAAGGAGCCCAACAATATTCTCGCCAGTCGGAGCTGATGGGTTGGGCTCTTGAACCTTGTTCATGGTGCTGATCCAGGCCTCCCACCCCAAACAATACAGTTGGTTTGCTTCCTCATTGCCTGGACCCAAAGACAGCCAGAGAGGCCCCTCTGAAGAAAGCTTTACTATCCCTAGGGAACAGTTGCTATTCATCTTCATTACACAGCATTAGGATTCGAACCCACTACCGTGTTGCTCTGCTTGTACCAAAGCTGCCTCTTCTCTCCGACAGAGGTGAATGCTGAAACTGTTCCCACCACCCGCCGAGCTTAAGACCGCTCAGCTGAGCAAGGCACTCTCTTAAACCAATTTTCACAGCTGAAATACCTGGTAACTTTGGAAATCAGGGAAGGGGAAGAAAAGGAGGAGGGAGACATGGTGAGGGGGATTAAGAAGAACGGGAAACATACCCTTTCATAGCCTGGAAACCAGTGGCAAATATAGTATGTTCAATTCCTCCCACCTCTTAATCTGAATCTTAGAACTGCAGAGCTAGAAGGGACCCTGTAGATCATCCAGTCCAACCCCTGTCAAGGAGGCACTGCTGGGAATCAAACTCCCAACCTCTGGCTCTGCAGCCAGATCACTGAACCCCTGAGCTATCTAGGAGTTACAGTTACTCTGGTCAATCAGGACGTTTTATGGCTCTTTGCTGCTCCCTACATCCTCGTACACCCAGTGTCCAAAGAATTAGCTTCAGTCAACTGCCTGCGAATAAGGTCGTGATTCACACGGCAGGATCAAACTGTGTTCAGTCAGTTACGGACATGTGGTACAGCTGCCCCCCTTGGTTTTTCCTGGTTTTGTTTTATTTCAAAGCAAGCATGCGGGCCCCAATCCTGACCAGGACTATGACACACAGAGACGGCCTTCTGCGGCCTTCTCTCCAAGATGCTTGCTTCCTCAGATCCTCAGCTCAAAATCCCCAGAGGCTAAGAAAAGAAAAGACCTTCAGTGTTTTTCCTCCAGTACCAAGGAAGAACTGCAGGACTCAAAGTACAATTATTTCAAATGAAACAATTTCTTTAAAAAAACAACCCACACATTATACTGGATGCAAAATACTATGTTTCTTGGTGCAGAATTTAAAGGCCCTCGATGCAGAATTTTAACTGTTGTTTCTAAAGGCAGGCGCGACCCACCAAGTAAAAGCTTAGATCAAAGGGACTGGGGTACACAAACACACACAGACACACAAAACACTGGGGGCTACGCCATCACGTCATTCTCAAAATTCAGCAAAACTGAGCCATGGCCAATTTTGCCACAGGTGGCCAACTTTACACCCTCTTTTTCTTTCGACATGGCTCTGGTACCAGTTTTTGGCTTCATCGTTTCTTGACACCAATGATTGCGCCCCCAAAATGCCCAGGAGGCCACCGATGGCCCAAGGCCACGTGTGTCTCATTTCCGGTTCAGTCTTTTCCACCAACCCTCGCCTTGCTCTGTGTTTCTGCTTTTTCTCTCCTCTGCCCCCAAATCTAACTCACTGAGAATCTGCAACCTATTAATTTCTTCCTGTGCTAGAAGCAAACGATTACGAGAAGGAAAGAAAAAGAAAAAAACAAACCACTTAGGTTTCAGAAGCAGAAGGAGGTTTAGTTTCAACACGGCTGCCACCCAGTGCTACACACACACACACATCCTCTCAAGTCACACCCTGCAGCTGATGGATTGTGAGCCTTTAAAGGCGATGAAGTGCTTATAAGATAGCTTATAGCGTCGCGAGCGATCCCCAATCGAGGCGGCTTATAAATCAAGCGCCCCTGTCGCACAAGGGCTCCTGATTGATGTGAGAGCAGGAAACACGGGAAGTATAATGGCCCTTGATAAATAAGAAAGCCTTCTTCCTGAGCGGCGGCTGAGAGAACGAGGTTTTAATGGCAGTATCAAGGATCTGAATGGAATCCCAAGTAGGGAAGCAAGACGGAAAGAGGCCCGCATGCCTGGAACAGGACCCGAGGCAAATGAAAAGCTCAGTGGTTCAATACACGAAATGATCCAGGTAAGAACGGGAATGAAAAGGGACATTTATTCCTTGACTCAGAACTTCTTTTGGAGAAAAACCATCTCGGCTTTTATTAGTGGGGAGAAACGGACACACACAAAAGGCAGCCAGTGTATTACGCTGCTTAAGAGTCCTGGACTGAGGTTTCATATGAGACACTCTGGAGGTGCTTCTTACCTGATCCTCTCCTAATGCGAGGAGGGGACCCCTAACCACTTCCCGCTCCGTCGTAACCTCCAGGTGGATGGCAAGGGAGGTGCCTTGGGGGGGGGGGATCCGGGTTGTGTGTAGGCTCTCTCCATGAGCCTGAGTCCTGGAAGGAGGAGGAGGGCTTCTCCTCTGCAGCCACGTCACTCTCCACACAGAGAAAGCAACGACAGAGAAGGGAAGGGCTCAGCATTTGCCTGCTCGCATAGGGGAGAGAACCAGGCCAATAATGCCTGAACAGGGCTTGAACTCGGAAATTCACTGGGTTACACACTTGCACTCTCTCTTTTAGCCTGCCCTACCTTGCAGGGTGACGTAGACAAAGTGAGGAGGAGGAGGAGAGCCCCGTGGGTTGCCTTGAGCTCATCACAGGAAAGGGGGAATCGATATGTGACTGATAAATCAGCAAATATCTAAAGAAGAATTCTGTTCGAGACAGCCACAAATCCATCATGCCGCGGAAGCAGGCTGAGGCTTCCACGAAAACCAGGATGTTCCACCCATTTGTTGCCAGCATTCATAATTCAGAGGTAAACTACCCCTAAACATGGAAGATCCATTTTAACTCTCACAACCCAGAGCCATAAACAAACCATCATCCAGGAATTTTACATGATCCAACAGTCTTTATACACCAAGGTCAGACCTTCTTTCCTGGTGCCTGTACCAAGTACTGTAAATCTTGAGATGTATTATTATTATCATTTACACTTCTATCAACTATTTTTTGTAAGATTATTCATCCAAAATAGGTGCTTTGGGCTTTGGAAAAGAGCTGGTTGGTTGAGTCACATCCCTTGTCGCCTTTTCCCGACACAACCCGATTTCCAAGGCTCCTGAAATTCCATCCAGAGGAAACCCACATGTCTCACCATCTGGAATTATCCAAAGGATGCTGGCAAGGAACCACCACCCCCGTACTGCAGCGCCTGCTCACCTGAGTGTTTTCCGGATCATATCCTCATCGGTAATCCCATAGTACGTGAGGGTTTCGTTCCAGGTAGGATTCAGTGTGTTCCGCAAGGTTTTGGTCCTCAGTTTATTCGCCTGGAGGATGGCAAATATAAAAGGAGATTACGCGTAATAACCACCCCACATACATGCCTTTTGCAGGAATACTGACTGGGCTAAGAAGAAAAACAGGAATCCGTAGGCTTCACTACACTTGTGCAGAGGTTGGAATCGTTGCAGGACAGCCCTGTGGACAAGCTGGCTCAGGGGCGTTCCAGGGAAAGTCACCCCCCAAAAGTAATGTTTTCGAATACTGTGTAAATGATAACAAAAAACTGGAAGAATACAAATAAAGAGGTATCATCTAGCATTTAGCCCTACAAGTCATCACATACACAGAGATTCAAAACCAGATTTTACAGAGTGAAGCACGTAAAACTCTGGGCCTGGATGTACAAACCTGTAATGTTTGGTTTCTCCTACACACTTTTTTTGAAATCCAAAGTTCTTTTCACGCTGCCTCGAAAGATACATGCACATTTTGGCACGTCAGAACACCAAACAAAAGTATCACAAACCTAATCGAAAATGAATGGAAACAGAATTCTCACCCATCTCAACCAGGGATCTACACTGCTTCTAACCCCAAGGTATTTTTTAAATGAAAATTAGATCAGTGTTCTCGGTGGATTATCTGCTGTGGTTTGAATGAAAACTATACGATTGGTGGCTGATTTTTTTGATTCCACAAAATTTGTATCATAGATGGCTGATTCTTTGGTCCTAAGTACATTTGTATAGTTTAGTTGTTGTTTGTTATGTTAAATTCAATTGAGTTTAAAAAACTCCTTTCCCTAAAATAATATACAGACCTCCCCCCTCTTGGTCAGCTGACAAGTCTCGTATTAAAATGTTTCTCTGGTTTTGTGTCACTCCACCGAGCTCAGTCACTACCAGACACAGCAAAAAATAGACTTTTTCTATCACTGACTGGAAGAGTTTAGAGTCACAGAGGTGTACCACGCAGGTCGCCTGCAGAACAATCCAATTATGCTGCCAACACAGGGAAAATAATCAGCAAAATGTGTAAGTTGGCAGAGGCCAAGAAGAGGGCAAAATGGTTTTATATAGGAAGAACGGCGGGAAAGGAAAGAAAAACATCACTTCAAGAGGGTCAAAGCACCCAATTTCCTCCGGGTTACTGGCATCGCCGCTTCCTGCCTGGAGAAGGATGAGGAACAGGGGGGGATTTTGAATGGAGGTATCCTCTAGTGGTCCCTGTTTTAAAGACGCGGAGGGATTGGTAGGCAAACGGACAGAGATAATTTCGCTGGGAAAAGCAGAAGGCAGCAGGAAAAGAGGAGGGCCAAGCATGAGATGATTCAGTGAAGGAAGTCACGACCTTGAGGTTGCAAGACCTGAGCAGGGCAGTTAAGGACAAGACCTTTCGGAGATACCAAACCCATGGGGCCAGCATGATGCTGGAGGTGACCTGGTGGCATATAAAAACGTTTGGTGTGTCTCTCTACGCCCTCTCCAACTGGGTTTCCCGTCTAGCGAAGCCTGTCCCGCCTAAACCCGAGCCTGCCTCTTCAGTTTTATGTAAAGCTGTCTTCGTTTTATTGATCTGCTTTTATTACATCCTGAAATTTTTTTTATTGCGTTTCGTTACCTTTAATTGCTCTTTTTGCCCCCAAGTGTTGTGTAAAAACACTAAGAGGATAGGATTTTGGCTTGGGTATAAATAAGTGAAAATGGAACTCCCAGGGATCTCAGCTTCAAGTTGATGAAGGCAGAAAAGAAACCAAGAGAAGGCGGAAGATGGTGACGAAGCCAATTAATTGCTCTGAAATCTAGAGCTGGGAGGTCCATTCCCCCTCGGCCAACCTCCTTCCATCACCACCCTCTGCCAGTAGCTGGAGGTAACCCACACCTATACAAGCAGTCCTTCCGTAATGATGGCCAACGAGCTTCTTGGTCACACATTAGTCTCCCTTTGACAGCGAGCAGAATCCAAGGAGAGGAAATGGTCATGAACGTTGAGACAAAGTCCATCTTTCCCCCTCAGTCTTCCTCTCTCTTCCTGGTCCACCTCCGGCTGTGAATCCCGACAGATTGATCTCACCGAAACCCCTCCGTTTCTGCTCTTTCCACTCCCGAGATGTCTCAGCTTCCTTCAAGAAAGAAGACAGATGCTTCATGTGGCAGACTTCATGCCAACTTCAGGTAGGGCTTCTCCATTAATCTGCCCCATCGGGGACGACAGGCTGACGGACGTCCAATTTTCGCGTAATTGGATGTAACGCGAGAAGGTTCGCTCTCCCTGTTCCGGCCACTTCTCGAGGTAACGAGCTCTGATGAAATCGATACACGAGAACTCGTCCACTGAACGTTTTGGGCGGCGGGCTGCATTTATCATCCTTACTCACGGAGTGCCACATTAGCAGTAAAGCAAGAGCGGCTTAGCACGGCAAGCTAAGAGAAGCAATAAAATATGCCTCTCCTGTTACAGGGGTGCCTTTTCTCGGAATACCCCAAAGTTGTTAACCAATTTTATTCAAGCCTGTGGTGGAGCCGGCCTTACTCCTGCAGACGATTCTTTCTTAAGATCACCCACCAACCCCTGTCTCTTGTGCTTCCATTTTGTATAAGCTTTCTCCCATAGGAATGTCCCCATCAGAAATGAGACATTGGTCTTCCTTGGTCAAAATATAAGATTATCTGCCCCCTGTTCCAACTGAGCCTTCTTGGTTCCTCTCAAGCTTCCTGTGAGAAGTTTGTTGAGTCATCGGTGTGTCCATTTTGAGCGAGAGGTCATGCTTAACTTTGCACCGGATGGGGATCATTCGCCCATCTATTCCTTCTCCTCCTAGACGCAGTAATAGTCTAGGGCAAACTACCTTTCCCATCATGCCTCACTACAGACGAGGCAGGCTGATGGGAGCTGGAATTTGGCAACCTCTGGAAGTCCATAAAAAGTTCCCTCGCCTTGTTCAAAAGCCACGTTTCAAAAGGAATCTGAATGTTCTGTCAGGATTTGTAACCTTCTAGAGATGGGATCGGGTTAGAGACGAAGACTCGCTCAGTTTCCTTTTCTTGAGCTTTTCAAACGTCTGTCATTTTGATCCCAGACACTACAAAACGTAAAGCATTTTGTTAAATTCTTCAAAAATGCTCCGAAAAAGAGTTCTTCTTCATCTACAACCAGCCAAGTTCAAAAGGCGCAAAGCGTTCCCAGCAGGGAGAGAGACTTGCTTTATGTGCCTTTGAAAGAGGAGGGCAATTCTAATTTGGCACCAACATTTTACAGGGGTTCAAAGCCAAATCTTTAAAAAGCTAAGCCGTCAAAACCCTGAGCCTCGGTGGATCGATCTGTCAGTTTTCAATTGACAGATCGAAAAAAACAACAACAATCCTGAAGTTATTTCTACTTGGATTATGAAGAAATGTATGAATTTCAGTTGATACAAAATGAAGTGAAATTATATTCTTAACCTTGAGACAAATGACTGCATTTTCCTTGTGATGACAGGAAACTTTCACAGCAAAAAGGAGGTTCCAATACCTCTCAAAGATGGTATGGGTGGTGGTAGTGGGCGAAGTTTAAATAATCAGGGGACAACAACTGGGGAAATCCACATTTAATCCCCAACCAGCCAGAAAACCTGTCAGTTAACTTGGAGCTAATAACCAAGTCTTCTTGTGAGGATAAAATTGGGGTGTATAGAATCGTGAATTTTGCCCCAAGATCTCAGTAAGAAGTTTGGCTAGGAAGGAGAAGGACGAGGAGGAGAGTAAATTTTTCATTTATCTCAGAAAAATAATGTGAGATTCTATATTGCTTTCATACTTGGCTTATTGATCTGTTTTTAAACGTGTATATGTCTCCCCGAGGTCTGCTGTAGAAAGCTAGGGTTCGAAACATCAACTAGTCCCAAGTTATAAATACTTTAATATAGACTTTTTTTTTTTTTTTTGGCCAATTTCAAACAAAAGACTCGAGGCCACGTTATCCTGAAATGATGGAAGACCCTCTGACTGGGGCAAGTTCTCTCCAACGAAGCCTGGATGGGGAGATGGGGGTGGGTAAAGGAAAGGAGAGGTCGGCCACTACTCGCCCTTTGGAGAAGCCCGCCCCATCAGGTTCGGCACCTCCCAGCTGTCTATCAGAAGTTTTAAAAGCCTTGTTTTCCTCTTTCCTCCCCCTCCTCTCCCTTTTATGCCGTGTTTCTGGAGACTCTAAGATCTAAAGTCTGAGGACACAAACTTTTTTTTTTTAGAGCACTGATACATCGGTTTTTCTGCGGGGGGAAAAACCCCACAAACTTTTTGCCGGTCAGGTGATGAGCGCTACAGATAAACAAACAAATGAGGAGAGGTGCTTGGATCACGTCCTTGTGTTCCTCTCTGTCTTTACACACAGGGACTCCTGAAAGGTCTTTCCCCCCACAAGCGTTGAACCTGAGATCTAGAAATGGTTTAGAAATCTAGTCTCGCAGGAAATGAGGCAAAGGCGGAAGGGGGACCTACGGAAACAGGGAGAAGCTCCTCTCGACAGGTGGAGTCACTAAGATCAGAAGTGACATCCGTGACAGCAGCTGTTCCGATATAATATATTTACAATAGATGTAATCTGCTTTTCTGTCGACCAGGATCACGGAAAAGAGGAATGACACTTTCACGGTTGAACACGCGCTCTTCAGGCGGGTGGGTCTCGGAGTGACATTTTAATCTGCACCATCTCCAGGCAGAAGAACCGCAGGCAGTCATGGCTTGGCTTTTTGGTGGTGCGTCGTTGCACAAGGAAAGGAAACAGGCGCCTATTTGCCGTTGCATCTGTGTGAACTTTAAAGGCAGGGTCGTTCCAGAGTTGGAGGGTGGGTGGATCAAAGTTTAATCCCTCTTTCTTTCTGGGTAGAACAGTCTGGCTCTTTTCTCTCCCTTTCCCTCTGCCCGGGTCTGTTATTTATAGCCTTTCCATTTCTCCCAGGGCATCCCCCCCCCCCCCCGCCCGCCGGCTCTTTGACCTTCACTTCCAGAAAGTTATTCCACACACAATCATTGATCAATTAACAGGCCGGGCACTGGGGCCAACCAGCTTTGCAGTGTGAGCTGAAAAAGGGGCCACATCTCCAAGTATCGAGACCAGCAGGAATGAGTTTAAGAGTCTCCCGACCTCTGTCAGACACACCCATGCCCTTCCCACAGAGGTAGTGAATCCGCGCTGGGTTTTATTCCGAATTTCGAAGAAGGCCTTCTAGGTGCTAATCCTCTTGGGAGGATCCCACCCCTGCAAACAGTGAGCCCCATGGCTTTCCTGCCTAACTAAGCAAGGGGTGTGTGTGTCGCTAAGATGTTTTCAAAGTTGTATCTGTGTTTGTCTGTGCAAGAATATCGACAAGGAACAGAAACAAAAGCAAAACAACAACAACAACATTGTGGCACCTTAGGTTCTGCAACGAGGCTTGTGAGGATTTTAACTCTTGTTTGTGTCATGACGGGTTCAGGCCCACCCATCTTTTTAAGACAACAGTGTCATACAATATCATTAAAAGACATTAATTATGAGAGATGTGACGTATCCTATTGTGCCATAGGGTGACATTAGAGACCCCCGTCATCCAGATCAACACCTCAAGCGGGGGAAACAGCTGCCTAAATCCAAGGGCTGCCTTCAGCCAGTGCAGCCCCACTGAACGAACTCGAGTCAACACTTACATCAATCCAACCGATTGAATAGGTCTGCTCCTGTGGAGACTAATCACTGGATCCAGGCCAGCATCTCCTGCTCAACCTCTTTGGAACATATCCCCGGTGGAGGGGGTATCAGGCCCCCTCCACACCCTCCAAATATTTAGAAGGCAAATAAAAACTTCAGGTAAGCTTTTGACAATCCTCTCGCTATTTCATCGGTTGATCTCGGTTGCTGTCGTGGCCATCTTGGGCGGTCTTGCGTAGGTTGGTCTGTTTAGATGGGTGGGTATTCGGGGGGGGGGGGTATTTTTATTTAAAATGTTCATTTTACGTTTATACTTTGCTGTAAGCCAGCCAGAGTGGTGACGTCCCACTAGATGGGCAGGGGTAGAAGCTAAATCAATCAATCAATCACTTTAATCGAGCCACCTAGGATGAAGCCTGGATGAACCCACGACCCAGCTGGACCACCATCTTTGTCACCAGTCAAAGGCCCCAAAGACCTTCCGCCAGGACCACTGGGAGCCAGGCTTCTCGAATCCGAGACCCGTAGCAGAGTCGGGCTTCTTAAAAACCCATGTATTTCGTGATCTCCTACCTAATAAATGAAAGGGGGCAGGGAGGAAGGGTTGACTCACCTTACTGGCACCTGGCAGTAAATGTAGTTTCACATATGGGTCCGAAAGTCCATTATGATCCATAGGCTTCAGACCCTAAAGAGAGGGAGGGGAGGGGAGAGAGAAATATATCAAATTATGCAGGGGAAATTCCAGCCATTATCAGGCCTCAAAAAAGCCCAGCCTTTTTATTATTCCAAGCTGGTGGCATCTCCGGCTGATTTATTCTCAGCGAAACCAATTTATTTGCTCCTGTTTACACAGCGAGCGCCCGTGTCTGTCTAATAACTATGCCACTTTCCCATGAGAACTGCCTGTCATTGTACCAAGGGGAATCAATGAAAGGTATGGATGTTGCAGAAAGTATATGTGAGGAGGTGGGGTGGGGGGGGTTGCAGAAAATGTAGGAAAGACACATGAATCCCTCACATGGGAGAGAAAAAATAGGAAAGCTGGGAGGAAAGCATATGGGAGCAATAGCAAAATTTTGAAATGGGAGGGGATGAACAAGGGGCTCCTGGTTTTATACGCACAATGTCACTCTTTTATGAGTCAAGATGGGGGGGGGGCTAAGGTCTGTTCGACAAGGGACACATCTGCTATTTTTGGTTTCTCTCGGGATCTGTTGGGCTTTTCCTGCTATGATGCTCGGTGCATCCTTCGTTCACATGAAAATCTTATCTCCTTCTGTGTGCATTTCTCCCCTAATATTCGCATGTTGGCATCCACTGGCTGGAACGTTGTTGTGTCCCTGAAGCCCAAGGAAGGGCATTACACTACAGTCCAGTGAGCGGGATTGCACACAAGTCAGGAAAGCCACAGGACAGACGCAGGGAGTTTCTAGTTACAGAAAATAAGGCTTGAATTTTTCAGGAAAGTTGAGGTTCTAGGGAATTGAACAATAGAATTGCATTTTTTTACAGTCAAAGACATGAGGTTCTAGTGTGCTGGCACCAGTCCAAAAGTATGACATTTCGTTAAGTTTGCATTAATCCATCTTGGAACAGGTTTTCCGCCTCATTTCAGAAACCAGTGCTGGTCCAAAAAACTGGGTGCAGATTGTAAACTGGGGCCGGTTACAAGATGTGGATCACTCCCTGCTGACAAGAGCCCTACTGGCTGTTTCTGGGCAAAGGGCTGGTGATGACTTATAGAGCCCCATAGAGTTTGGCCCAAGCTACCTGAACAGGCCCATTTTTCCCCACATAAACCCGCCCAGGATCCGAGATCCTCATGGAGAACCTTTTTCCGAGTCCACCCTCAAGGCGCATCCAGTGGGATGTGAAGAAGGAGAGGCCATGGGTTCTTTTTAAGGAGAAAGGCAGGATAAAAATATTTTGAAGAAATAAATAAATACATTCTGTGTGGGGCGATCCTTTCCCAGTCCTATCTGGAGAGGCCTCGGACTGAGCCCTAGGAGGTAGGTTCTCCCCCTAAGGGGTCCAGGCAGGAGCCCCACACAGAGGCTCCAGGGTTGGACCCGGAATTTCATGCGCGCCAAGCGCTGACCGAGGTGGACGCGGCCCGCAGTCGTTCGGATCCAGGTGGGAAAGGATAGACGAAGGGAAGGGGAGACTCATGCCCATCGGGTCTCCATCACAACCATGGACAGAGAGCCGAGATGCGTCGTCATTCTGTAATGCGGTACTGGATTAGGAGAAACCAACTCCCACCACCGCCTAGAGAATTAATGACACCCTCGCTGTCGTTCTGGCAGCTAATTCCAGGCTTGTTCCAGCCCACAATTAATTCTAGGCTTAAGTCACGGAGAGATTGCTCAAGGTACCAAACTGCAGAGCTCTGGCCTCTGGGAGAATGGCAGGAGTGGTCGCTGCCTAGGCCGCGGTACTGGACGAGGAGAAACCAGTTCCCACCACCGCCTAGAGAATTAATGCCAGAGCGGCTGATGGAGAGAGATCGTTAGTAAGACATAAGCCCCAGTGCTTGGGAAATGGAGGTCTCTGGACTTCAGCTCCCCAAAATCACACTCCCGGGGGCTAATGGGATTTGTAGGCCAAAAAGGTAATTTCCGTAAACTTTGTAACATCCTGGCTTGGAGGCTCCGAATTTACGAACGGGGAAGCCCTGTTCAAGTTCACGTTTCCACTCAGTTTGTGAGCTGAGATTTCAGCTCACCCTACCCTGCAGGGCGGTTTGCTGCTGTAGAGGAATCTGATTTTGGTCCGACATTCAACAGGTTTGCAGTCGTCAGCTGCCTTTGAAGGGGGGCAGCCCTTTGGCTCCAGAACCCTCACCTGGCTGGGTTGGCAAACCTTGGGCGCGCCAGATGTTCTAAAACTACAACTTACACAGTCCTTTCTCACTGGCAACACAGTCTGGGGATTCTGGGAGTTGTCGTGCAAAACAACACGAGAGTGCCAGAGGTTCATCCCGTGCCCTTCCACATGCATGCTTTTCGAAAAAGATGCTTTGAAAATGCACTATTTGAAATTCACACAAAAATTAACTTTCGTCCATGTGGAGACGGTGTTCAAACCAAATATCCAATGCATACGACTGACCATATGTGTAGAAACACACACACATCTGGAGAGGGGATAAATGTGTGGATAAATAGATGGATCGGAGGTGAACATATACAACTCTAGTCAAGAGGGTAAAACAGGGTGAGAAACTACACAGACTGCCAACAAGTCGGGAGTAATGACACAACACAATGAAATTACTTATTTATTATCGCATTTCAATCCCGCCTTTCCACTTAAAAAAAATAGTGCCTTTAATGGCTAGCAGACGCAACTAAAAACGATTCCTAAAAGTGAAACCATTAAAAACACCACAAATCTCAAAACACGTTAAAAGGCGAGATTCGGAAGACGCATCTTCATATCCGGAACCGCTTCACACATAAAAAAGCAAAGATACAGTGTCAGGCCTCAAATTATGGCAGGCTTCTCTATATAAAAATATAGTTCCTCTTCTGACCCCCACCAACTGGCAATGCTATGGGGCTTCTGATACCTGACACAGTTTAGGGCCTCACTGTGCCTTAATTCAGCCCTGGGCAGGCCTCAATCCATTCGGAGAGACACAGATAAGTCATCATTTTACAAAACTCTGCTGGGTGGGCTGCCCATTATAAGCCTCTGACAAAACTGGATGTTCTCTAGCCGCTGCCACCATGTTGAAAATCTAAGCCATGCTGGTTTTTACCGCATGGAAATATACCATTACTGTATTTTAATCACTGTGACATACTGAGTCCCTCTTGTTATGCCGCTGCTCAACAATCAATTCTGAGTTTTGCCACCATCCTGGCCCATCTGGAAGTAGACATTTTCAAAAGGGGAAAATGGCAGCTCCCCATCTTCTCTCTTCCACCCATCCCTGGCCATCGTTATTAAGCAGGTGCCTCTCGGTCACTCTGTCAGCTGTCCAGAAATGGCATCAAGGGCCCCTCATCGCTTCCTGGACTCCCTCCTCTTCCATTTCCCCCCCAGCCCCTCACCTCTTTGTGTGCCTGTTTCAGAAAAGCCCTTAAGAGCTTCCTAAGAAGGTAATTTAATTGCAGCAGAATCAATAGGAAAATTACTACGCAGGCTCTATTTCACGGTTGGTTTATGAGAGGGAGAAACAGAGAGGGAGAGAGAGAAAAATGGCTTTTAGGAGCCCACACATAACACACACCGCTGCAGGCGAAGCTGATGTACTATTAGCTAAACCTGAGCCCCCTTATGTGTACACACACACAAAAATGCACCCACAGGTTTTACAACATACTGTCTGTTCCCTTTATATATCTTAGAACTGCAGGGCTGGAAGGGACCCTCTGGATTATCGAGTCAAGGAGGCACCGTGGGGGATTCGAACTCCCAACCTCTGGCTCCCCAGTCAGAGACCTAAATCGCTGAGCTCTCCAGCATGCCAGATTTAAGCAAAGAAGAAGAAAAAAACACTAAGAACACAAAATAGTCCCTTTCAAAACATGGGAAGTTACTATTAATAGTAATTGTTTCATTTCCAAATCACCCCTAAATAAGTTTGTTATTGTTACAGTTACAATTCAAAAAGAAGGAACTCTGTACTTTCCCTGTTTCTTAAAGGTGAATTGATTGTTTCTAGTTTGAGAAGAGACAGCTGTGCTAGCGTTATCAAGCAAAGTAAAAAAATAAAGAAGGCAAAAATGTGAGCTTTCGCGGGCGAGTCCACGTCCTCAGATGTCTTGCGGAGAGAATCTGGCCGGCCAAAGCGATTATCACCGGGCAAATTGGCAGACTGGATTACAGCCGACAGACACATCATGCCCTATGTCCTGTAGTCCAAAAAGAAAAAAAAGGAACTTCTCCAAGCACTGGAGTTGGGGGAGAACAGGCAGACTATGAGGACCTTCCTTGGAAGGCTGGAAAGGAGGAAAATCACATTATCTGTCTGGGGCTTGGGCAGCCAACGAGGTGAAGGAAGAGCCCCCCAGCTTGCCCGGAGCTGGGACTTCATCATCATCTACCCCTCTGGCACCAGGCGTTCGCCATCTGTGCTGGCCAATTCATTGCACGCAACGCGCCCCACGGTTTGCGGGGGGATCTGCACCTGGCTGGGTCAGCCGAAACCTCTCCTCCATTTTTTTTTATTTTGCCATGACGGTCGAGGCAATGGCGTTAAAAACTCAGCTGCCGTGAGAGAGGGTGAGATGGGGAGAACCGGCTGCCCCGCTCCTGGTAATCAAAAGGAAATTTCAAGACCCTACAGCTTCTGCAAGGCACAAATCCCGCAACGGGGCCGTTTCCCCCCCCCGCCCGCCCCCCCCTTGCTGCTTTCCATCTCTCGCCATTCGCTTTAAGGATGCCCCTAGATCTGCCACCCAGTTGGGACGGCCACCTTGGCATCACCAAGGAGAACCTGCCTTGCCAGGAAAAAGGATGAAGGACCTGCTTACAGCTGCATCTGCTAATTTGAACGCTCCAAAGCAAAACAAGACATGGGATTTATAATTTCAGCAGAATGACAGCTTGTCATTATTTAACTGGGAAAGACGGCGACCCAAGGAGGCGTAGGCCCGCTGCGTCTCCTGTTTGGGTGTTGCTCTGTGTGGGTGGACAACCTTTAGGGTCACCGACCTCCATAAGGCCTGCTCCCTAATAAGCCTAAAAGAGGACGTGGGGACACCCTACCTTAGCAAGGAAGTCCAGGAAGAGTTCTCACTATTTCCTGTTTCCAGTGCACCACAGTGAGCGCCATGATGTGGCCAAAATATCATTCTTTGGATGTCTTCAACTCTGACTCCCAGACAATACAGCCAAGAATGAGGTATTATGGGACTTGTAGTCCAAAACCACAGCTTGGGTGGAGTCAAATAGGCACCCCCTCCAATTCCTGCTTTTTCAAAGACTCGCACATCAGTTTTTACCGGGGTGGAATAAAACTCTTAATGGAAGCTCTTTCAAAACCCAACCTAACGAAGGTGGATCAGCCTCAGGGGCCATGGAGTGCTGACTACGGGGAAAGCCACATGGGAGGAAGAGTGGAATGGAGTCTTACAGATGAGATCTCGGCCAACCGGCCAGCCGAAGCACTTCAGAAAGAGCTGCAAGAATTTGTTGCAGGTTTCTTGGGGGGAAGGACAAGACCCTCGCATTCAGTGTCCCTGCTTAGAAGCTATTCTGTTTTCACGTTGATCCAAACGCTGCCAGCCAAAGGCCATGGCTGAATCTCCAAAGGGTGAAAACCAGGGCTCCGTGCAGAGGCGATAAGGATGGAGAATCCTATGATCAAAAGTGGAGGTGAGGGCCGAGCTGCTCTCGGTCTGCTTCAGCCAAACGGGGCTCAGGACGGATTGGAAAATTAATCAAAGGCAGGAGCCAGTCGGGGAAGGGGGGGCCTGTTTCTACTCTGGCTCCATCCTCCTTTGGCAGTGGCGTGAGGATGATGGCCAAAGTGGCAGTCTTGTGGGGATCATCACCTCGCCTGTGGAATGGAGCTGACTTTTGAGAAGCTGGGCACAGTGCCAGTGGAAAGGGGTGCCGAGTCCAAGACAAGGCAAGGCTGGGGACAGTCACTTCTTATGTGAACTCCAGCTCTCGCTGTGGGATTCTGAGTCTCATGACTTTCCCAAACTTTGGGGTTAAAGGCCTTCTGCAGGAGGACCACCCCGCAGATGGAGATCCCAGGTTCAAGCCCCAGCATCTCATCTCTCATTGCAACCCCAGCATCTCTGGATAGGGCTGGGACGATTAATGCATGAACCTCTGCAATGCTGTTGTCTTTCAGTAAAGAAAAGGCAAAGCTACCTGGGCACCGCCTGGGTGACTCGGTGTAATGCAAGTTCCTAGGCTGCCCTTGAAGTCAAACTTTTCTTCGGAACCATGAGGACTGGAAACTTTGCTTTGATGTAGGTTGGTCGTGGCACACTGGCTCTACATCCCAGAGTCCCCGGGTCTGACTCCTGACATCCCCAGGTAAAGTTGGAAAGACCCCAGCCTTTAACTCAAGCAAGGCACTAACCATCAGTGGGTGCAGATCAAAGTAGATACTTCAGAGGGTCCCTACCCTTGTGCCGACTAAATGTCAGGCTACACTGACAGTGGCATGGCAGTAACAGGCATGGAGAAACATTCCTTCTGGTTGCTGGTTAAAAAAAATATATCTTTAGACTAAAACAAGATGCACAGGATCTTGCATCTTGTTTCACAGAAGAACACAGCTTCTCACAGGCCTCCAGGAACATACCTCTTCTCTAAAACAAGATGCAAGATCCCCTTGCATCTTGTTTTAGAGTAAAAAACATGAATTTTTCTCCACTGGAATTCCCATGGGATTTCATCGGCAGCCACCGTGGGGCCACTGATTCATCATTTGATCCATTTTTCATCATTTGACCCAGTTTTGCACAGCACGGGGGTGGTGGTGGTAGGGGGACAGAAGATAAATCTTCTGGCGTGCAGAATCCAACAAGCAGAAACTTGTAGGCATAAGGGTTAGGAGAAAGAGAGAGGGAAGAGGGAGAAGTGTGTCTATAGAAAGTTCTTGGCAGAAGCAAGATTAGAACGCAGGACTCTTGAATTCCTGGATTAGCCTCTGAGCCACGCTGCTGCGCTAGCTGTATGCAACGCTCTCCAGCAATTTGGTGAGCTCTGAGACACCTTCGGTTGGGATCAGTTCTGGAGCTCAGAAGGGACTGTTAGCTAAGCCAATATTATACAGCTGAAGATTAAAATAAATAGAAGGAAGCTAAAGAGAGATCAAAAGGAAAGGTGAAAAAGAACTCCTTAAAAATATATATGTGAAAAGAATCTAAGACTGAAATGTTTCCTGTCACTGCTGAAATATGGAAAGCTTTCAAAATGTCAGGTGCCCCCAGGATGCCGCATCCTGCTGGAGAACCGTGAGTCCGTTAAACACCCCATCGCTGGAAGATCAAAGCCTCGTCAATGGCCTTGAACAACAAAAACAACAAAACCACCACAGAGCCATCACATCTGGGTGTCATAAAGACGGGGCAAAGCCTGGAGGAGCAAATGGACAAGCAAGAAGGCTGAATTAAAGCGATATAAGTAGCGTCACCTTGTTTTTTGGGGGGTGAAGGAGGCAGATCAGGTGTCGCTCTGAGAAGTACACTGGCAGAACGAACAATTGCCATTTGAGACACAACTGATGTAAGGAAGGGAACTATGCGCCATGCCTAACTGCTGTTATCGGGGTCACTACAACATACATTGAACCATTCCTAAACAGCTAGAAGCTGCAGGACGTCCTTCTTCCCTCTGGGTTCTCTCTCTTGTTTTCCTCCCTGCTCTTCTTCCTCATTCAGCCTTTCCCTCTGCTCGCTCTCCTTCCCCACCTTGCCCGAGAGTGAGACCCCCTTTTTCTCCCCCAATCCCATTCAAAGAATCTGGGGCACCTGCAGAGGCAAGCATGAGCTGGTGCTGCCTAGAGGCCCTCCAGAGAAAAGAACATCCCAGCTCTGACGCCAGCTTTGCCTCCAGGGAAGGTTAGGGAAATCTGCCCCCTAGTGACTGAAAATGTTAGAACAAGTGGGAGGCCAATTTTAATTAAAAACGATCAATCCATTTAGAACATCAAGATACAAACTCCCAGTGACCCGTTAACACTGCCAAACTCGAGGAGTTTAGGTTTCACTCTCTTGAAGGCATGGCAGCGAGAGAGAGAGAGAGAGAAAGACACAGGTTTTCTTTTATCATTCTAACATCAAGGGCAGGCAAAGTGTGGCCCTCCAGCTCTTGACGGACGACAACATTCAACAGCCCTAACAAGCATATCCATTGGTAAAGGATGCTGTAAGCTGTCATCCAACAGACATCTGGTGGGTCACCCTTTGCCAAGCCCGCAAGAGATTGTTACATCAAATTCTTCTTCCTTTTTATTTTTGTCTCCTTAGTTAGAGGGCCAAGGCAGCTAAAACCACAACTGAAAAAGAAAAGGAAAGAAACACAGATTATTAAAGCAACAAAACGCAGACAACACATCACGGCAAGTTTGAAAAAAACCCAGCAACCTTGAGAAAGCCAAAGGGATAAGGAAGAAGCTTGCTGGAAGAGAGATGCTTTCATTAAGTGTCTTCCGAGGCCATTAAGAAGAGAAAGCGCGTGAAATCTCCTGAGCCCGACAGGGTTCTCTGGGAGAAGACAACACAAGAGAGTTTGTGGTTCCCTTCGGTCTTCACTTGGGACGGTGGAGACCCCTCCCCTGGCAGGATTATCTCACGGCAGGCGAGGTGGGGGACGCGAGGACCTTGAGGAGGGTTCTGCTGCCGCCGGGGTTCAGCCTTGGCTGATGCCCACAACCTGGACCCACAGCTAGTACCGTCTCTGGTCAAAATGTTTGAGGCTGACGAGAAGCAGAGCCGGCGGAAAGCAAGCCCGTCCTCAGGCAGGACTTGCCGCCACCGTCAGACCTGGAGTTCTGGCCCGTCGCTGTCAGCTTCGCTCGCTTTGCAACCTTGACGGGGCGGCCAGAAGCAGAGGCTGCGGTTCTGATCTCTTCGGTGGAAAGGTGGGCTCGGAAATGGAATGATCCACAAAGAAAAAAGGATGCGGGAGCCCAGACCACGGTGAGGAGCCACAAAGAGGAGCAAAAGGGTAGCCGTCTGGAAACCCAGACAAAATGGCAGCCACCTAGGCAACTTCTTGGGAAAAAGCACAAGCCGTGATAACAGCTGAGCCCATATTCCCCATACCCTTTGGGGCAGATTTAGCTGCCTGAGTCTCAAGCTTGTTGCATTAGGAACCCGTGCCTGAGCTTTCTTCTTTCTCTTCCCTCCTCCTCTTCTATTCCTTTTGTGCCGTGCCTCCACCGGGTCCAAACCAAGGAGTATGGGCTATCATATTTCACAGGTTGGTTTTTGTTTTTTTAAAAAATCAGAATATAAGCCACTCTGAGAGATCGTCCAATTGTACATCAGGGTATAAATGCTTTCAACAAATGGACAAACAAACAGGTAAACAAGCGAGTGAACTACAGCCCAAGACTAGTCTAACTCTAGCTAGGGACCATCAGAAGCAGCACTAGGATGGCTAACCTGGGGCTTACCTTTCTGTAGTTAGGTTTTGGCAACTGGTTGTCCCGGCCGATGTAATGAAATGAGTGGGGACGAATCGGGAGCACAGGTGGGGATGGGTGGGAAATAACGAAAGTCAAGGAGTGGGGAGAGGGGGAAACACACCAAAAGAAAAAGAAAAAGAAAGAGAGAATAAATGAGCGAAGAATGAGCAGGGAGACAAACGGACCCCATGTCCTGAGATGAGCACAGTCAGCCATGAGTTATTAAACTGCTCTCACGAGGAGCCTGCAAAGCTGCCTTAATACCCAGCTGGATTCTTCGCGAGCAGCTGGTTCAAAGTACAGGAGCCCTGCCAGAAATACAGATGGCAACTCAAATGCTTCCTAGGATAACCACAATATTGAATATTTTTATTCTTATCCTAGTCTGACCATGACGGTTGCCTTTTTTTACCCCTTTTCCCCCCTGACAGGGCTTCTGCGCTTGTAAAACAAGCTATCCGCAACCCACAGAAATCCAGAGGGACCTCCCTGGCATGATGGCAGCTTCACCTGTTGAACTTCCTGCATTGGACTGTAGACGTTAATGCTTCAATGGGGAACGTGTGGCCAAGGCAGATGTTGTTGGAGAACAACTCCCATCAGCAATAGCCGGCACCGTCCATGTTGAGGGATGATGGGAGCTGCTGTATCACAACACTGGGAAGTTGGAAGAGCACCCACCCTCGTGTTAAAGCCAAAGAAACAGATACATTGCATCCTAAGTTTGAAAACACTGTGGTGATGGACTACATCTTCCAGAATCCACCAGTCGGATGGGGGATTTTGAGATGTGCAGTCCAAAAAAAAAAAAAAAACCTTAGCTGGGGACAATGGGTGTTGTAGTCTGAAACATCCAGAAGGCCAAAAGCAGTTCCAGCCCCCTCTTCGTCTGTGACTCAGCTCGTCAAGCGGGCTTCCTCGTTAGCTTGTTTCTACCAGCAGCGAGCGTTTGCCTCTTTCTCGTTTTTTTCCGCCTCGCTCGGCTGCCCACAACCCCTTTCTCCCTGGCAGCCTGTTTTAATAGGTTTGTTCAACATTCACTTTTCCCTTTATTATTTGAGAAATGGGCTAGCAAATGAAAAAAAAAAGCACTCTATGTGGTCTAGATGGAAAGGAAAGGTGGAAATAAGGAGAGGGCATGAAGGGGAAATGTTTTCGGAGGCGTGCAAGCCGACACACAAACCTACAGCATGTGGCTTCCATCAACACACCATCCCCTGCCTTGGCATTTCAGATTTTATTAAACCCAAATGTGGTGTGTGTGTGCATGTGCGTGTGTCTTAATATACCAAATGATTTTCTCCACAGTTATTCCGCTCCATCCTCTTTTCAATTCAGGCATGTACTACTGAACTAGGGATTTTCACAAAACAGCTCTTTTTTCCCCCTTTTGTATTCAGGATGCTCAAAAAAAAAAAGCAGTTGTAGGAAAAACAAAACTGAGATCTTAAGGAAGTTATCCTTTTTTGACTATAACTCCCAGAATGCCCCAGCCAGGACGGCCAACCGGCTTCTGAGAACTATCGCTTTGAAGCTGACTTTGGCCCATCTCCAGGGATGACCTAGACCAGATGGCTTTAAAAGGTAAATTTATGGCGGGTAAGTGACTAGTCCTCACGGCTCTTTAGACATTCCACATTTGGGAGCCATACCTTTGAGTGCAGCTGTCAGGCAGCAAAAACCCAACAGGGTGCTAGCTTTGAGGCTAGGCTTGGAAAGCAGCACAGACTCACTCAGAGGCATGGCGGGGACCCTCCTCTGTGAGTCAGGTCTTTAGATTTCATAGCAGTCTTTCAGTCTTCCCTTTTCTTCCCCTTCGGGTGTAGTTTTGCCGATCTAGCCATGCGCCAGGGAATGCTCCCAGGCGAGGACTCAAATCAAAATGAAAATCTCAGGTCTTCCCAGCGCTGTCTCTGTTGTATTATTCTGTTACACTCTCTCGCTGTCTCCAGATATGATTTCCTGTAAAACATGATCCCCTTCACCACTAATCTCTTCTCTTCTACCACCCCCACCCCAGCTGGGGAAAAATAACCGATTGCTCTTATCTTCTCACTATCAAAAAATGTCTCCTTCGTATTCCTTTTTGATCTTCCGGCACCTTTCCTTGTGATGTTAACGTGCAACCTCCTCTCTGTTGATTCCCTCCGTTGAAAGGCTAAAGGCTTCAAAGCAGAGCGGCTTGTATGGATGGCAAAAGGTCCCTTTCCTCTCTCTCTCTCTCTCTCTCTCTCAGTCCCTCTCCCTCCTCAACATGGATGGGCTCGGTTTGGCAGAGCAGCCAAACATAAAAACCTGAAAGTCTGACAGGTGGGGGGGGGGGGGGAATCAGGAGGGTGAGACCACAAGCAAAACCCTTTAGGACTGCATTACCTGCTGGCAGAGTTACCTCTGGACTAGAACTCCCATTCCTACAACACAGGAGAGGGAGTGGTCAACAGAATCAGAGGAATCCCTACGGTTGAAGAGGGTACGATGAGCACCTTCAGAGAGGAAAATGTCTCAAAAAGATCGGGGGGAAAACCTTCAAAACCTTTCATTGTCCTGCCCCTCTGTTTACAATTCTCTTCCTGACTCCTTGTGAAGCATGACATCCTCCCTCAGGTTCAAGAGGGGATGTAAGGCAGAACTGTTTGTGTGTGTGTGTGCGCGCGCACGCAGCGCTTAAGTAAACTGCGATCTACCCCTTATGTGTGAAAGCTTTACAATGGAACCGTCTGGTGGGTTTCAGGCTGTCACTAATTTTTCATTAGGAGCCTGGTGGCGCAGTGGTTAAAGTGCAGCACTGCAGCCAAAGCTCTGCTCACAACCCGGGTTCAATCCCAGGGAGCCGGCTCGAGGTTCACTCAGCTTTCCATCCTTCCGAGGTCGGTAAATTGAGTGCCCAGCTCGCTGGGGGGAGGGGGCAATGTGTAATTACATTGCAAACCGCCCAGAGAGTGCTTTAAGTGCTGTGGGGCGATATATAAGCAGCACGCTTCGTTAATTTTTAATTTTTGCCATTTACGTGAAAAATTTTATTCCTGGATTGTTGAGCTTGTAGACAGACAGACGATAGATAGATAGATAGATAGATAGATAGATAGATAGATAGATAGATAGATAGATAGATAGATAGATAGATAGATAGATAGATAGATAGATAGATAGATAAAACTCCAGAGAGGGTTAAGGTTGTTGAACAGCATGGAAAACTGACTGAATATTTTTGGAAGGAGGGAGAATGGCGGGAGAACGGAGTGTCCTCAAGGAAGATGGAAACCACAGACGGAAGTGCTTCACGCTGCAACCTTTTGCTGCAGTTAAGCCCCACTCTTCGACGGACACCGGGAGAGAAACAAATCCTTCCCTCAGGGTTCAATCCTCTCCCCTCTCCTCCCCTCATGTCTGCTGGCCACATCCCCCACCCCACCGTAACTGGAAAACCACCCCCCACCCGATTCCTAAGAGCGGCCTGCTATTCCCGGGGGACCACAGCTAAGAAAGAAACAACAGCTCAACTCCTACACAGCTTTCATTTTTCAAAAGCATCTTTCCATCACCACCCCTTCTGCAAAATAAAAAAAAATAAAAAAGAGCACTAATTTTTATTATATTTTTAAAGCCACTCGCTGCCACTGGAAAAAGCCATTTACAGAACGTGATTAGCAGTGTTTAACAGAGCCGTTTATAAGCTGACAAGCCGGTCACAAGCCAGTAAATAATCGTCTTTATAATCGCTGCATTAGGCCATTCATGGGTAGCACTTACTTATAAATAACTCCTGCCATTAATTTTTTTTTTCATGCCAGGGAGGGAGAGAAGATGGAAGAGCTCAGATGGTGTAAATCAGGAGTAAGCAAAACCTCCCTCCCTCCTTTTTTTTCCTCTTTTTTTTTTTTTCCACCCAAAGATTCCTGTTCCTGAAAGACTCAAGGACTGTCAGTTCTCCCTGGGAACAGATCATGTTAAAGGATGTTAAAGGACTCGGGCCCCTGAATCCTCTAACATCCAAAATAATAATAATTATTATTATTTATTTATTTTTTAAATACCAGGAGTGGACTTTCAGTTGCTGCCTGTTTCATTATTTGCAAAAATAAATAAATCATTTTTATTTTATTTTTTTGGCTTTTTAGTCTATATACGATCCCTGCTGGGACATGGGAACAGGAGATTGGCCCTGGAGCTACTCAAGCTGCCTGCCCTGCTATAAACAGCAAAGAAACAAATAAATAGCAGAAAAGCACAGATCCACACCAGGGTCGAAATCCTGTTCAGGGTAGGGGGGATCACACACACACACAGGCAGCTTCCCTCCTTTGGTGGGGGATCCAATGGGTCCCAAATGATCCTGCATCCCGGGGGCGACCAGTCACGCGACGGGCACCCTGCCCGTGGAGAGGAACGGCTTCCAGGTTTCCAGGCTGACGAAACTAGCGTTTTCCAAAAGTTGGCCAGCTAAAACGTTCTAAAATTATGGAAGCACTTATGACTCAAAACAGCCACCCCCCAAAAAATACTGATTTTGAAAGAGAAAGGATTTTAAAAATCCCACTGGTCAGAGAGGTTTCCTTCCTGCCGGCCGCCTGCTCAACCAAGGTTTTTCTGTTTGGGTGCCTTGTCAAAGGAGGTCCCAGACATGGGAAAACTGGTGATTTGGGGGCTCTCTCTGGTCCCTAAACCCCCCACAACTAGCAAAACCATTCTGACTACGGGATGCTGGGATCTATTTACTTATTTTTAAATCCCTGGAAAGTCCTCCAGACGCAGCGCCAGGCTGGGGAACAGGTGGCCCTCCAAACGTTGTGGTTTCACGACTCCCACCACTCCTCGCTGCTGCCTACACTCCCCAGGGCTGCTGCCGCCCCACCGTGCCTGGAAGGCCGCCAGTGGCTGACCCCTGCTCGGCGCAGGTCTGCCTGGTGTCTACGCCTCAGCCCCTCTTAATCCGAAATACCTAAGCATTTATCCTTCTTGGTGGGAAACCCACCCACCCTCGGGGACGGAAGCCAGGAGCAGAAAGGTGTAATTAAGATTCAGATCTCCCCCCCCCCCTTCTTCTAGATAGGAAGAGCCAAGGATTGGCATGGATGTTTTGCGAAAAATATGCAGAAAGAGAGTGACAACTGAGGGAACAGCACTGGATGTGGGGTGGATTAATCACTCCCCATCCCAACCATCAAACTCTCTCATCTTTTCCTGGCTGTGACAGTCCGTCTTTCGGCCTGTATATTGGAGAGAAACCAGGTATCCATCCGCCCACCCATTCTTCCTGAATACCACCACATGCTCAGCCCTTCAACAACTTCCTACGTTTAGCTTTTTTGGTTTGCAGGGAGTGGGGAGGACAAAACAGTAGAGGATCCAGAGTAATGAAGGACATTTTCCATCCTGGATATTAATTAACCCATTTCTCCCCATCTCCCACCCTCCCGCCTAAAATCACACAGAATTTTTGCCGCATTTCCTTGGGTCGCCAAAAGAATTGCGTTCCGAACACTTCAACAACACACATCCTCCTCCAGCCCAGAACATTTTTGAGGACACAAAGGTGGGAAACCAGACGGCAGAACTAGTTTGGGGTGGAAAGACAGACCTCACACGGCATGGTGGGGCTGGATGACATTGAGGGAATGGAGTCTGTGGAACTTCCACGGGCTGGATTAGAACCTCTGGTGGGCCAAAGAGGGGCAGTGCATTGTTTTCCCTTCCTTTTTAAAACCCTGATGCAGGTCAATGAAGGAGGATGAGCAGCAGATCCCCCCAGGAAGACTGCATTGGGTTTGGAAATTCCAGATTGTTTTGCTTCAAGAATTAGAAGAAAAAGACATTCGCACTCACAACTGAGCGGATCAACACTAGATGACTTAGAGAGCTGTGAATCCCCTACCTTTGCTTTGTTGATTGTGCAGTGAAGGGCGTTGTTTTCCTGGTCATACAGCAAGCTGAAATCTAACGTCCCCAAGGCGGCTGGAAGAGATTAAGAAGGAAGAGGTTTATTAGAAGACAGCCGTATTTTGCACCCCACCCAGCTGCAGGGTCCAAAAAAACTTCAGGGTCACACAGCACGTCGGTTCGTGAGGGGATCGTGAATCTGAATCATCAGGCAGAGGAAAATACACATCCAATACAAGGAGAATGCAGGATGTCTTAAGTGCAAAAGTGTTAGAGCAAACTGGGGTGCAAAGAAGAAATACTGGGAAAAGATCCTTTGGGGGACTACAAGGCCCATAACCCTGCAGCCAGCATGACATACTGGTCCAAGATTCTTGTAGCCCCAAAAATAACTTTTCTAACTTTCTAGGAGAGACAATATGGTGAGCGTAGAGGGGGTGGAAGGGTGGAAGAGAACTACATAAACACACACACACACACTGAACACAACATGGAGCACTTTTCGTCACAATCCATTATCAAATCTGCTTTGTGACAAGGTAAGTACCAATTTTCCTCCTAGGTAAGTACTACAAGATAGCTCTTAACTTTGGCCCTGCCCACTCTGGAGGAGGTCTCCGAGTCGAACCCTAATAAGCCCCTCCCCACGTCCAACACACTTTTTTTTTGAATGCCCAAATCATTTTATATCATGAGGGCCAGAAACTGGTTTTCCTAAAACCAAAAAAAAAGAAAAGAAAAAAAAGAGGCAAAACACAAAAACTCACAAGAGGCAGCACCTGGGGGATCTCCGGTTTGGGTCTTGGTGTCATGCTTGCCCTGTGCACCCACAGGGTGCAGGGGAAACAGACAGGGCCCTTTCCTGCATCTCTCCGGGCCTTGTCGGCACCCGTTCGGTTTCACACGACACACTTGAAGGCAGGCTTTGGCAGAATGCTGGAGGAAATCAAAGTGGGTGCAATGGGGTGGGGAGACGAGAGAACGAGAGAAGGGAGATTGGTGCTAAAATGAGTTAAATTTAGCACAACGTATTTTTTTAAAAAAGGGAAATAATTTGAGAGGAAGGGGGTCGTTTGCTGGCATGCAGGAACAAATGGAAGAGGTTACAAAAATCCCAAAGAGAAAAGGGCGGCTGTTTTTAAGCAACACCAGCATTCCTTTGAGGGACAGGCCAAGGTCCGACCATGTCAGGGCCTTTTCCTGCATTTCTTTGCTTGCTTGCCTTATTTACACCACAGCCCTGCGAGGTAGGTCACGCCCAAAGAGCCTGTCTGGCTCAAGGTGAGTTTCGTGGGAGAAGAGGAACCCGCGGTCCTCACCCTGAGCCCAACCGATAGGATTTCTGTCTCTTGTTCTGTGGTTCTTTTCCCACGGGTTGAGGACGGCCGTTCGAGCAGGCGGTCGCTCTTTCGATCAGACCTTGCTAGACGGACCGGTTCTTTCCACTCGGCTTAACCCCACCTGCTGCTGGGCCAGATCTTACGAACCGCCCAAGGCTCCTGGAGCAAAACCCAGAGGACAGATTCGCTAATTCCTCCACCCCAAGGGAAGGTGTTGGCTTCCTCCTGAGGACATATGGCAAAGCTCGAGTGGGCCTATTGAAAAAAACAGGAAGAGGAAGGGAATGGAAGGAGAAATCCACAGAGCCTCGTTAAGATTCCAATTAGGGCAGGCAAACAAACAGCCAATTTTCCAGTGTTTTGCAAAAGTGTGCCCAGAAGAAAACCGTGTCTCTCACTCACTCTTCTTCCTCTGGCCAAATGTAGACAAAAACCCGTCCGTCTGAACCAGAGTGTGGGGAAATTCCTCTTTAAACTAATTTGCGGCAACTTGATATCCCACCTAAAGACCCCATACCATCAGCTCAGTCAGTCCATCAACCTATCCCCTCCGAGGCACCGTTGCCAACTTCCCAGCTGGCCAACTTGACGCTGTGAAGGAGCAGCAGAGGAGCAGCTGCTGGGGAGGGGACCTGGGCCGAACAACAGCAAGCCCCTCCGCTTGGCAATGTGGCCGGCTTACCTGATGAGCCAGCTCAGAGCAGAGAAGGAGGCGGAGGGGATGAATTCCTTTGACTTCTAGACACAAGTGAAGACGGGGCTCGAGCAGAACAAAACAGTGGGATCCAAAGCATTCGGGTGCCAAATTTTGGACCCAAAGGGCTGGGATGATGTGCAGGGCCCCTCCGATCCCACAGATTTGTTCTTCCGGGTCTTCCTCCCTCACCCATGTCACTGGGCAAGTTAATCGTTTTATGGGGTTGCTCTTTTAATGCTTAGAAAATTCTTAATTCTCAACAGCCACGATGAGGAAAAGACTGGTGCCTTCTGCCAAGGAAGACAGATTGCGTTGCTCGGTTCGCCTTGCTTATTTGTTAAAAAAGCAGAGATGTGGAGACAGAAGAACATTTTTTTTCAATATTTTGGTTCTTTTTCTTTTTTAAAAAAAACTTGTGTATTTTGAATGGAGCTCAGATTTTTCTCTGCACCTGAAGGCAAGGGGGGAAACGTTGCCATCTTCAGAACCAAAACAAACAAATAAGGAGAAAAAACCCTTTGCTGTTGCATGGATCTTGGCTGTGGGTTTATGTTTGATGTTTAATTCAAGGCACGCACAAAAGGAACTATTTCATGTGATCATCTTAAATCTCCCTACAATGGGGAAGAAAAAATTACAGTCAACAGCAGGAGGGGGCTTACCAAATCCTTGATTAGGGACGGGAGAGAATTTGGTTCCGGTTCATTTTTTAATTAATGTTTTAAGAAAATTAGGAACATCTACACATTTAATCCGATGGAAGGAATTTAAGATTCTGGAAAGAAATCTGGAGGTTGGCCATTCTAGCATCCTAGTAATACATTCCAGTTGAAAAGGGAATATCTCTATTTTTAATCCATATAATTCACAGAAACGGGCTTCCCATCCTCCCGAGGGAATATGACTATCTTGCCCATCCTGAACAGCTGTGTGTAACTGTTGTTGGGAGGTGCCAAAAAGTATTCATTTCGGAAGTAACTGTCCCGGGAAACCAACTTAAACTAGGCAAGGCACCAATATTTTTTCCAATAAATAAATGAATATTCAATAAATACTGCACTGCTATTCATTTTCGGAAAGTGGCCTGAGAAAGGGGGGGGGATCTGGGACTTACTGGGAACCCCGTTTTTGCTGGTGTGGCAGCTCTGGTCCATTGGTGGGGACCTGGTCACCCCTTCTCCAAGGTGGCCAGGTAGGATGCTGCGAGGTGGAGGCGGGTCAGGGAACATCTGTGTGTGTGAGAGAGTGTGTGTGTGTTTGTGTGTGAATCAACTGTGTATGCTTTGTAGCTACGTTTGGGGGACGTGAGAGTCATACACGGATTTTGAACCCTATGGGGGTCTGAAGTCACTAACCCCAGTGTTATGAAAGGGAGAACTGTCGTTTTGTTTCTGTTGGGTTTTGCAGAATTCTCCAAAACTCAGCCCGGAGAGGGCAGGAGCAAAGGGGGTGGCAGAAAAGACAGGGCCAGAAAGCTCCCAAGGGTGCCACAGCCTCCCATCCACCGGAGTGGGCTTGGACGGGCACACTGAGCCGTGACACAGGTCTGCCTGATTCTGCTGTTTACATTAAGGAAAATGAGTGAATCCCACAAATTTCATCCCCCCTCTGCATTGCCTTGAGGGTAATCTATCAGGGCTTGGAAAAGTGGCTTTTCTAAACTAACTTCCTGAGCTTTGTTGAATTACACATCAAAAATGACTAATGTCTTGAAGGCACCCTAATAAAGATATCCAGGAGCCCACCGCTTCTATTTGTCTCTCCATCTTCCATGTCCCACCGCCCTCCGGGTTGTCTGCACAGAGCCTGATGACTCCTCTCCAGAGTCAAAACCAATGGCTTCCGAAGGGGCTATGGAAATGAGGCTGATGGCTGGAGGTTTCCTGTCCCCCGATTTATCAAAAAATGCTGTGAAAATGCTGTTACGGTAGCAGCTCCCTCTCCCCCCATCCCACCCCCAAGTATGCTGAATGTCACATTTTTGTGCGAAAGGCAGCCCCAGGGACCATTTCAGGTGAGCGCTGCTGAATTTTTATTTCCTTGCTCACCGGAAGATTTGCTGTGGAAATCAAAGCAGCTTTTATTAAAAAGCTGAGAAACAACAGGAGAAAATAAATATAGTGTGGGAATGGAAATCAAGCCACACGGCAGGAGCTTCTCTCCCCTAGTAACTTTCACAGTAGTCGAGAGAACAGGAAATCGCTGCTGTTGCATTTTTAAAATCTTTCTTTTTATACGGGAGGAAAGCAGAAGAGACCTGTCACATCAGACCAAAAGTCAGCTTAGACTGAAATCTTGATTTTTACAGTAAAGCGTGCAAAAGTCATTTCTGAGTGCTACAGTTACCAGAACCATCCAGTTCACATCTTCCGTTAACAATGTTTACAGGTGGATTCTTGGAGATACAGACCAAAAAAGTAACTTTCCCCACTCTTCTTTGGCCCCATAATTTCTTTTTTTGGGGGGCTAGACAGGCTCTGCTCATAAAGGTTCCATGTAAACGCCACCAGTTTGCTGAACTGCTTTCCCCACAGAAGAACCTAAGGGAGACTCCACCCAACGGATCACACCAGAACGACTGTCTTACCCAGAATTCAAGAAATGGAGGTCTTCGGGCAGTTTAGTACCCCCCAAAAAAGGGTAACCATTCTGAACTGTGTCCAGTTCAAATGGGAATTGCACAGGCAGGACATGAAGGCAACAGCCCGTTGGGTCCATCATCCGTTCGTTTGAGATAGACTGCTCCTGGCTGATCTTCATACATCCATTGTGACTAGTAGCCACTTCTAGTCGCAGCCTCTTGGCAATGGATTACATTACACCAACTGTCCCCAACAGACATTCTCCAAGTGTGGGGGGGACTACAACTCCCATCCACTCCAACTAGGATAACCAGAGTTGCGCTCTGGCACACCTGGAAGCTGAGAAAAGACTGCATAAAATGGGCCTTGTTCCAATTCAGCACATTCATTTGGAAACCATGCGTGAAGGATTGTTGAATGAATGATAGTACACAAGATACTCAATAGCTGTTGCATGTACGATTCTGGGAGTGGATCACATCCGACAATAAAACCCACAAAACCTGAGGCTCTACAATGAAACGCCCTCTCCAGTGCTAAAAAAACACACACACAACCCACAAGTGCAAATCTTGGGCCCATCTGCTCCTATCGCACCTTAAATCAGATCCGATGTCTGTGTCCTTGAATGACTCCCGCGGCAGGATAAGCGATTTGCATTAGAGGCTAAGAACCCGGATGAGCCCTGGTGCTCAGGTGATGGATGGAGGAACGTATGCTCAGGGATTCCCTCCTCTGATCCCGAGGTCACCTTGAACCGTCCAGCTGCTCAGCAGATGGAGGAACGCCACACGCTCAGAAATGGATCAGAGACAGAATACACTCAGTGACCTATATTTTGCGGGACAGGGTAGCGCTGAAACATCAGGATAGGTGAGACATTTCCTTCGGTTCGAGTTTTGATAAGAACATCTCTCAACTTACAGATGCGTCGCTGTCTTCTCCCTCTCTCCTCCCTGTATCTGAGCAATTCAGCCAGTGAGAAAAATGTTGAAATGTTTGTTCCACTTCCCTTGGATGAAATTGCTCCTAAATTTGCAAAATTTTGCATATATTCCAGGGAAAGAGCCCATGGCACTTTAATTTAATTTAATTTTTATTTTTTTAAGCTGAGTTGCAAAAAGCAACATGATCGGATTTGCTCCTCTAAGGTCTCATTTGCCTAGTTTTCAGATTTGGGCTTTGACTTCCTGCCTACTCAACGGTGGTTGTAGAGTTGAGTTAAGGTTATCCGTATTTTCTCAGAGGCTCACAGACGCTTTGCCGACAGATGCCACACAGTGCTCTCTCCGCACGGGGAATACCTGGATCTATCAAACTCGGAAAAACTGGAATGGCGTGAGAGCAAAACAAAGGAACCCCCACCCTTTCCAGACAGTGGAGAGATGCTTTGTTATTTTATTAACCTTCTTGCAATAGATTAAAACAACTTCCTGCACCATCACGGAGCCTAAGGCTAGGAAACTTTCTCCACCTTATACTGTTGCAGTCCTTTTAATATAATATATAATCTTAAAACTGCAGAGCTGGAAGGGACCCCGCAGATAATCAAGTATAGCCCCTGTCAAGGAGGCCCAGTGGGGGGAATCGAACTCTCAGCCTCTGGCTCCGCAGCCAGAGACCTAAACCACTGAGCGATCCAGCAGCTCTGTGTTGTTGTTTTTTTAGCCACCTTGCCACCACCCTGCCGCTTACCAAGTTTCACATTTAAAATTTAGTCTTCAGTGGCACTTTTAATTAGAGAGGCAAGCTCCGGGAATGATAAAAGGCACTAACTGGAAGTTAAGAATAAGGACACACACACACACACACATGCAGGTGAGTGCTTCCCCAGTGTGCCTTCAAGCCACCTTTCTGTCATGACCTTTCTGTCGTGTAAAGGGAATGAAAAGGGAGGAAAAGAATATTCTTTTTAATTTTTAATTTTTTTAAAAACCCTACAGCGGTATGAAAACCGCAGCAGACAGTAAGAGCTGATTAGATTAGGGTTGGGGCACCTTCTGTAGCAATTAAAAAAAAGAGTCATTAAAAAAAAGAAACCCCAAAATCATTACCAGGTTTTGATCCTTGTTCTTTTGCCCTCCCTTCCTCCTCACCTATCATCCTGTTCCTCTTTTAATTATCCAAGGGTTTGACGATAAAGTGCAGGATCTTTTATTATTTTTTTTAAAGAGGGAGATAAAATTTAAGTGGGAAGCAGATGTAGCATTAAAAGGAATGAAAGGTTTGCCCTTCAGGTGCGAGGTGGCGATGTTCTTATTTTCATTTTAGTTCTAAACATGGCGCTCGGTGCCTTTTGCCTGCGTGTCTCGGGCAACCCTTATACTGAGGGTGGGGAAAGCGGATCCTGCCGGCCATTGATGACCCCCCACGGGAATCAAAGGTGCTCCTCAGCGCCCCCCGGATCCTTCCTCACCCCTTGAATGGAGCCTGGAGTGGCCACATCAGCTGGGGGAGCCAGGCAGCATCAAAGACACCTTTCTTGAGCACTGAACTCACAACAGCCCTGCCGGGCTGGCCGCCAAGGCCTGGCCAATCACAAAAGAGGGGCGTTCTGCAAGTGGCCGAAATGCCAAGGCTCCCAGCCTATGGGAGCCACCGAGAGGTCCCCGACGGGGAGCTGCCGTCTCCTCTTTTGAATGTGACACACGGAAGCAGCTTAGCCGCTTTCGGTCAGAGTTAATACCAGCCTCCTACCCAGAGGATACAACCGAGAGGCTTTTGATCTTTGCTGGCCACCCACGGCATAAACATCGCTCGGAAGGAGAGGCAGGAGAGGAGTGACAGATATTGGGGGGGAGGAAACAACAACAACAAATCAGAGAAAGAACAAAAGCTCCCAGTTGTCTCTTCTTAAGCTCGGCCCACGTATAACAAGTCTAGGCAACAGTTCTGGCAGGCCTATTACTTGACCAAAGGGACTCATCATAATGGCTTGCCACGGATAGTGCAGAGGGCAAGTCAGAGGCCAAGAGGTCTTCTCATGAACTGTAAGCCAAACCTGTTATTTATTCAGCTCATCATTAAGACTTCTGACCTGCCCTCCCTCCCTCCAGGGAGCTCCTGCCCAACCAGGTTCAGCACCTCGGAGAGCTCGTTTGAAGTGAAGGCTAAAGCCAGGCGCGGATTCGCCTCCCCCACGGAGACGGAGGTAAACAGGTGGAGGGCAAAAAAGGCAGAGAGGGAATGGGAAGAGAGGAGAGGGACAAGCCATTTCCAAAGGTGGGGAACAGCTTTCCACCACCAACATCCATCCATTTGCAGAAATTTAGGGGGGGGGCACCTCTCAGCATGGCCGTTGGTAAGGGGTTATGGGAGTAAGAGTCCAGTTTCTCCAGGGCAAGAGGTCCCCACCCCTGATTTATACACGCTGTAGGATGTTCTGAATAGGAGAGATTCTATATGATTACCCCCCCCCCCAATCGGGCTTCCCTTTTCCCTCTGAACTTAAATGCAATTCCTACAACTCTTAACAATGCTTCACGGTTGTGAGCCATCCCTAATACAAACTATTTTGGACTGGGACATCTCAGCCTTAAACAGGCAATTAAGAACCATTAGCCTTACAAAAGACCTGCTCTCAGAGAAGATAAAAAGAGCTACAACGGGTTTATTCCTAAGCCCCAATGCAGTGGCCACCCTTTTTGGACTCTGGAGACGGGGATTGTTGGTGTGAGCAACTGTGCTTCACACACTGACCCTTGCACCACTGCAAGATGCACCATTATTAAATGCTTCTATGAAAACAAATAAAGCCGCCTTCACCAGAAGCCAGCAGTGTGTTTTCTTTGTTTGCAAGGCTGACAGTGGGAGGTCACAGGGGAAGGAGTTGTGCGTCTCCCATGGAGTTTGCTGATAATAGCCAGTCAATTTGACATTTCTTATCCAGACTGGAAGTGACAGGATATGATCTATTAATACCTTCCAAACAAAAAGGATAAGGTGGGGAAGGGGGGGGAGAATCAACAGTAAGCTTCTATTTCATCTCCCATTTGGTTAGAGTTCTTGAGTGAAAACTCTTTGGAAGAAAACCAGGACCTAAGGATTCCTGGAGTGGATGAGCCCCTTTGTTCAGTGCTTTCGGAAAGCTCTTTAAAAAAAACACACAACCCAGTTAGGGCAATTTTGAAGGTTATAGACTCAAAAAAGCAACTTCCCAAAGTTCTGCCTTCACTTACAAAGTATGGGAGTTAGAAAAGGAATCAGAATTCCCCAAATAAACATCTGGGGGACCAAGGTTGGGAACCACTGCTCGGGGGGGGGGGTTTCCTCTGGAGCTGGTTTGGGCAGCGGTGGAGCTGAAGGGGTCTTCCCAGTTGTGCCGAGAGACCCAGGAAGTACTTGGTTGCGGGAAACCGACTTTTCTGGACAACAGACCCCAGAAACCCTAAGCTGACGGAAGGGAAGAGAAGGGTCCTTAAGAACTGCTCACCAGACCCAGACCACGAATTAAGCCATGGGCCTGTGAGTCACCCCATCACGGACCTTTGCACTAAGTCAAGATGCTTCATATTTTTATATTAAATTTCAGCCATTCCTCCTGTCTTTGCACCTCTCCAGATTAATGAGCGTGCACCAATTCTTGCGGCTTCTTCGGTCGTTTGGGGGGGGGGGATGACCATGCTAAAGGTTATTCCCGAGATAATCTGTTTCGTGTGGGCGCCCAGCAGATCTCTTTGACGGGATCAGTCCAAAGGCTGACAGGGGATTGGACAGATTAGCTTTCTCCAGCAGAAAACAAATGCAGGTTCAGTAACCTTCGGAAGAGGGGGAGTGAGCTTTGTATTTGTTTGTTTGTTTTTTTTCACTACAACACGCAGGAAACAGCTCTCCATTGCGGAATATGCTTTAAATGCTTCTTAGCTACAACAGTTCCTTCAAAAGATCAATGGAATATATTGTGTGTGTTTTTTTAAAGCACCAAGAGCGAATTGCTCTTCCTGCTCTCAGAAGCTCCCAGGAAAAAAAAGGATTTTTCTGTGTGTGGCAAAACTTCCTGAACTTTCGAGGGCAGGCCATCTCAGCAACGTGGGGGCTTCGACGTGTAAACCTATTATCAGGCTAGCAAATTTGTTCGCCCACATCCAGGCTAATACCACGGTCAGATACTGGCTTAGAATCAAAACCACTTCCTTGGATTTAACTAACATTGACATTTTATTCGAGGACAATAATGTTAGGAAAAGTTGAAGGCAGCAGGAAAACAGGAAGGTCAAATATGAGATGGATGGGTTCCGTAAAGGAAGCCACATGCTTGAGTTTGCAAGAGCTGAGCCGGGCTATTAATGACAGGACACTGGACTCTTTCATTCATTTGTAGGGTTGCCTTGGTGCCACAGAACAATGATGACAACATCTTATTCATGCCATTCATATTGCCACTTTTCCTCTACTGAGCTTAAGGAGGTGCACAGCACCTTCCTCCCTTTATCCACCTAGTAACCCTTTGAGATAAGTCAGGCTGAAAAAAAGGAAAAAATAAAATAAAATAAACAGCATGCTCGGTACTCAATTTACCAACCTCGGAAGGATGGAAGGCTGAGTGAACCTCGAGCCAGCTCCCTGGGATTGAACCCAGGTCGTGAGCAGAGTTTTGGCTGCAGTGCTGCAGTTTAACTCCTATGCCAAGGAGGCCCCATAGCAAGAGTGACTGATCCAAGATCACCTAAAGACTTTCATGGCTCTTTGTGGGCTTGATTTTCCGAACAGTCAGTGTGGACTTGAATCTGACAATGGCCGGTTCTCGGGTATTAACTATTGGCCCGGCTTCATACGCATCTACCAAAACAGAGAGGATAAAGTAGTCACAGGAGTGGGCATGATTTGTTAATATGGATAAATACAGAAATTAAAAACAGAAATTACTGCCATCGTTTATATATACAAATACACAGCATCCTACTTTTGTGGGGAAGATAGTGAGCGGGCCATCCAGATGAGATTAAAGAGAGATAAAAATGTCATCACCAGACTCCAGAGCTACAAACAACACCAGCCAAGCTTAAATAGCCGGGGGATGAGATGATGCTCTAGTGGACAAGACCACTAAGGGCATTGTGGCGTTCATCCCGTGGCCCCGGCTTGTTTCACCCAGCACAGGCCTCACCCGAGTATCCCAACACGCCCTTTTAACACGCTGCCACCCGTTGATCTCTTTATCAACCTATATTTCCTATGAAAGACTGAGGTCCGTTCAGTACTGAACTTTTAAAACAGAAACAGGTTTATTGATTACACGTTGTTTTAGGAATAGTTCTTAAGCACATTCTTAAAGTTACACAAAGCTTCGGTATTTTGCTTTAACCTCTTCTATCTTAATTAATACCGGTCCGACTCTGACTAATCACTCCTTAAACACTCTCTCTGCCTCAAACCCCCAAACTCCTTTTTCTCCTCTCTGTCTTTGTGACTCTGAACTCCTCTCGACTCTCACTCACCCCTCCCTTCTAGTTTCTCTGGCTCTGCCTCTCAACAGCTCTCATTGGTACATGCCAATACACTGCTGAATATTCATGCGAGGGGTGATCGCTACAGGCATCATCTCCATCCAGAGTTCCCCAGTGCCATCATCTGGGCCTACCTCTCCTCAAAAGATTGCCACGCTAAGTCCCAAACATTTATTCCAGATAAAAACCATTGAGTTGGGTAGTTTTTCTTGCAAGACATAGCTGCCCCTCCCATTCAAATTATTTCAGTTGGTCTTTCGAGGATTTGCCAAAAATTTAAGGAATTTGCTGAACTTTGCAAATGGCTTCATATTTCGAGAATGGAAAGAATCTGAGATTCCTTTTTAAAAAACCTGAATGCAAGAGCCATGAAAAATGACTAATGTCCCCATTCCAAAATTTCATACCACTCTCTCACCTCAATTCTCCTGCCCACCTTCACTCTAAAATTAAAGAGACCCAAACACAGCAGCATAATGGACTTGCCTTCTCATAATTTTGCCAGCCACCCCCAGTTAATCAAAAACCCCTGGTAAATACATTCGTGCTTCTTGGCTTAGTTTGTGACAGGTAAAGGTTTCACGAGAAGTACTTCCAAAAATACTTATGTCCCAAAAAAACACTTATCAATGCCGTACAATCCACAAGCGCAATTATATTTCTCGGTCTTAAACGGTCCCTCAGTGTTTTAGGCAATTAGACGTTCCATAATTTCAATTTAAAGATGGCCTTTGCAATTTTCTCTCCTGTGCCTTTTTTATTGTATTTGATTCCCCAAGCAAGGAATTAAAGGGGAAAGAAATAGCTTTGTTGAGTTGTGGTGTGTTTTTTTTTTTAGAATATACATCTAAATATGAAAAGAAATGGCAAACTGACAAGATGGCGGGGGGGTGGGAATGGAACTGGACAGCAAAAATGAACCTGCTAAGGAATACAAAGGCAACAGAGCACACCGGACAGAGCTATGCACAAGATATGGATTTAAACCACTGTTTTTCACTCTAGAGGGCAACAAATCTGTTAGTATGATGATGTTTTTTGATGTGGAGGTATCCATCAGTCCTCATAGGCATGCCCAGAAGGCAAAGAAGCCTTAGGAGTGAGCAAAGCTAGTTAAATAGGACTTAATGAAATAAGAGGGAGAGGGAATCAAATAATACGAAAAAAGGAAAACACAAACAAGCAAAAACTGTAAGAAAACAACAGGGAAGGTAGCACAAGCTCATTTAACCCTGGGAGAGAACGTTCTAAGCATGCTACTCTGGCAGCAGATGGGAAGGAACCATGGGGCTTGAACTCCGGTTGCGTTAGGACACACACAGTGGAGAGCCAACCCGCCAAAACAGCCCAGCTCTAGAACATCCCAAACCCGGCTCTGTGTGGGCACAAAACCTTTTAGGGTGAGTCGCAGAGACCACAACAAAGAGCCCAGTCGTTTTCCATTGTAACAACAACGCTGTAAACTATTCTGATAGTTTTCTTCTTCACTACGGGTGGGTCTTTTGTAAAGCTAACAGCTCCCGATTGCCTGTTGAAAACCAATCCACTCCAAAACATCTTCCACGGTAACCGTGAGAGCTCACAACAACATATTGCTATGAGACCTGCAACTACAGCAGTATTTGGAAACGTCATTGTTCTGGAGGAGAAATCACCTCTCAAAAAATAATAGCCACTACAACTGAGGGATGGGGGGGGGGGGAAAGTAGCTTCAAAAAAGTAACTCTTCCAAATTCAGAGGGGACAGGGAAGTGTGAGTTAGCATCACAGATAACGTCATCATCCTGTATATGCTGTCATTGTCTGTACCAGTCAGAAAGTCCTGAGATTTTGACCCTGCCAATTCTGGATGCGCGACAGCATTATACAATATAGATGAAAGAGTTTCTTATCTACGGCATGAAAAATACTCACACGAGCTTAGCACACACTCTTTCCTCCGAAAGCTGGCTTCCTGCCCCACCCACTCTGAGCCCCAGCCAACAAGGGCAGCACCCGCAGGAACGAGGTGACGCTTATCTCAAAGAGAAGCACAAGATCCCCAACCCGATACTGAGGAATAACAAGCCAACAGAACTGCCAGGAGCTACCCTGGGACCTGAGCCCGAAAAGGCACAAGCTGAAAGACGGTTGGTTTGTCTACATCCGGAATACGAAGAAGACTTTTCTCTCTGTCTAACGGTTTGTGTTGGAGGTCGGCAACTGGGCATCCTAAAGGTGAAACCAGCAAGGGGGTGGTTTGCTGCTTCCCTCAGACGCTGAGCCGGTCTCCCCCTGGAAGCGTGTCTGGAACCTCCAAAGAAATGGAAGAAGGAAACCGTCAGGGTAGGGCATAAGAAAGGAGGGAGGGAGGGAGAGAGGGACCCAGCTTCAGAATCAAAGGGGGATAAAACATTTCCCCTCTAAAGACAAAATCATTTCCATCTTCTGTGTCTGCACAACCTTCTCACCAAGCAGGCTGATGTGCCACTTCTGGACTCCAAAAAACAAACAAAAAACAAAAAACAACCCTCAGTGCCAGGACAGACAAGCAAACGTAGGCCCTTAACAAAGTGCCATTTGTCACGACAAACTCCCTCTACCAACCCGTTTGACCCAAAGTTGGACACGTTGCACTGTACAGACATTTCAGAACCTTGGACAGCTCCAAACGATGAACAGTGTCTTCCGGGAGTCCTCCTCTTGTGTGACACTCTGAGGAAAGGGGTTCCCTCCCCCCGGGACTGAAAGAGATGCAGGACCTGGCCTAGTACCACCCTAATAATCATCCCAGGGCTCTGGTGGCCTCGGCCCTAAAAGCCAGACTTTAAAGGAGGCCTGCCAGCAGAAGGGAAACCGAGGGCCTTCAACCTACACGCACACAGCTTCTCATGCATCAGGAATCCGGCTTAGTTTGGGTTCCTGGCACCTTTGGAAGCTGTGCACAGAAGTGCTCAATTCTGCAGGATCTCCACACATGAAGCATGGAACATATGGAGCTGTCTTCTACTGAGTCCTCCCATCAGAGGCTGGACTACAATTCCCAGAATTCCCAAAGTGGTACAGACAGTGATCTTAACTTCGGCATTGTCTTCGGTCTGTCTAGGTTGTGATCGTTATGTACGGATGTGAAAACGAGACAGGAAAGAAAGCTCATCCAGGGCAGGATTTGAAATGCAGGGTTGCTTTCTGGGCGCCCCGTCCACCAGAAAGATTTTTAAAAAGTGGGTTCCGGATCAAATCAAGTCTGAACTGTCTCTCTCTAGAAGTGCAAATAACTAAAATGAGGCTGTTGTTCTTTAGACGTATCATCAGAAAACAGCAAAAGACAGAAATGCCAGGAAAAGTGGGAGACAGCAGGGAGAGAGGAAGAACCAAACGTGAGATGCATTGATTCAACAAAGGAAGCCCTGGCCTACAGTTTGCAAGCACTGAGAGAGGGAGAGAGAGGGAGATTATTATTTTCCTCCTATACTATCCGATATTATCATGTCCTCCCTTCCTCATCTTTTTACAAGGAAAAAGATCTTTCTGAGCTAAAACATTGTAAATTTTCCTTGCAGGGGACTTGCCTCAGATCCTTGATCGTTATTCTTTTCCACACATTTTCCAACTCCATCCATGTTTTTTCCCCCAGGAATGGGGCATGTGTCAGGACAGAGTGGCAGAAAGAGAAAGAAAGAAGAACATCAAGCAAAGATATCTTTAAAAAGGTACTGCAAAGAAAGGTCTCAAGCCCAATCAAAGGAAATTTCTGCCATGAGGGAAATGATGATCAGATATTTGCATGAGACACGGCACATTCTTCTTGTGGCTGAGAGATATTGATGTTTCTCTGTGGAAACATTGCTAGATTCTTTTGAAACTGTTTTCTTTCACATTTCGCTGGCTATTTCGACCAAATTAAAACACCCCAAGGTCTTCTTGAAGTTTCACGTCTTGGATGCTAAAAATCTCTCCAATCAAGAAAGCGATCAAGCAGGAACACTAACATGAACAAATAAGGACTGCAACATCAAAATGTTATTAAAATGCAGAAAAATAGAATTACTTTGGTGACATGATGAGAAACAAAAGGTGCAGACTGTTACAGCTGATCATCCAACATAAAATTAAAAATGGAAAGAAGGGAAGGAAAGAGCACTTCATGGCTAAAAACCCAGAAAGTCTGGCTTGCATGCAACCATATCCTTGTTTAGGCGCCCTGCATCTGAAACTCAGAACATCTGCCCAACATCTGCCAGCATTTCTCATTAGCCCTGGCTACCCTCAGGCTGGCTTAAAAATATGGATGTTTGAAAAACTCCACACAGGGACACTTTCATCCGTGGGGAAAATGTGAAGAAAAAGACTATACATGAAAATAGGCATGCATTTTTGTGCAGGATGGGAATAAGAAGGAACGAAGAGCCAGTGTTGGGTGAGAACGCTGGTCAGGTTTTGCCACAGAAGACAAACTCGGCAGGTTTTTCACTCAGGAGGAGAATAAGCCATGGTTTTCTACAAAACCATTACCTGCAGGCAATCTGGAAGGTTCAGACCTGAGAGATGTGCTGCTACACTGGTTTCTACACTTGGGTGCTCACAGAATGTTAGATTAATTCCAATTCCCATCGTTCACGACCACGGTCAGGGCCGACTAGGGCTTCCAGGGGGATGAGGGAGTTGGGAAGGATTTTGAGAGGAACCAGATGGTCTTACATGACCCACCACGCTTGCCCCATAAAGCCCTACAACGAATACAAACACAAGTGGGTCTTGGAAAAGTTCCTTTTTCTGGAACGGCAGGTCTCTGGATCCCTGAGCCTGCACAGTCAATTGATCCTGCTAGCTGGGGATTTCTGGGCAATGTAGTCCCCAAAGTTACTTTGCCAGGCCCTGAAAAGGGCACAGACTGCCAATGGGTTGCACAGGCACCGTTTCTGTCTCTTGCAGCCTTCCCAATGGCAGAGAGAAGCAGACGTGTAAAAATAGCAGCCCGGCACATATGTTCACCAAAACTGAGGTCTCTCCAATCAGTTCTAAAACTTCTCTCTCTTCCTGTTTTCTTCCCACCCCACCCACCCACTTCTCCCTCCTACCATTCAGACTTTTCGCTTTCTTTCGCCAAATTCTTGGCATCGCTCGATTGCAATCTGTGGTCTTTTCCATCCTTCGAGATTGTCAACAGCTGCTAGCCACTGTTATTAGTATTATTATTATTATTATTACGAGGATTTTGGCTGCTTCAAGATCTGTAAGAGTGCAGAGATGCAGTATTCTCTCCTTGCTTACCCTCCAAAATTCCGGATTTGTGGGGGGGGGGGGGGGGTGACGGTGTATTTTTTTTATTATTTTTATTTTATTTTATTTTGCTGAGTCATTCTGGGAAAATGCTACCTAAATGCTTTCTCCTGTGAGGTCGCCCCCGACGTCGGCAACAGGACTTAGTAAGCAGACGGCTCATTAGAGGTTTTAATTCCCACACTGCAAAAATCGGTCTGCCTGGACTCTCGGCCTCCTCAAGACATGGGGGATGAGGCCTTTGCTTCAGTTTTGCAGGAAGGAAAACCACACCGCCGCTTGGATTTTCAACCGTGCTGCCGTGAATCTTATGGATCTTTGGGCAAATGGTTCGAGCATTTTTTGTTCCATGGGGCGAAGGGGACACCCACCATGTCAGGGCTCCCTCTTCTCTCTGATCTTAGGGATAATTCTCATAACAGTGGAGGAAAGGATGGGATTTCCAAGTAACAATAGTGTTGTGAGCTACCCTTACTACCATGCAAAGTATTTTGGGGTGGCTTGGTTTCGAACGGGCAATGAAGAGCCATTAGCTGTACAAAAGATCTGCTCTCAGTGAAGTCAAAAAGGGCTAGAAAGGTTTGTTTCTGGAGATCAAGATATTTGGACTCCCTTTCATCTTTGGACTCCCCTTGAGGACCTGGCTTTGGGAACTGTCAGGAGGAACAGATGCACTTCAGAATGGCCTAATACAAACCCCCATTCTCCTTTCCCTATCACCAAAGAGTCTTGCCCTCACCAGCAGGAAAAATCATCACCTGGAAAATTACATGTCAGTCATCTGCAGCTGAGGATAATGCAGGTGCGTCACCCACAGAAAAGCACCAGCAACTGCTGGAAGCACCCTGAGCCTGGGTGTGGGATGTGACGGTCTCGGAGCCCTTGCCTTCCAAAGGGCGAGGGTTGAGGGCTGACCCTCCCACCCACGGCTGCCCGACGCAATGAAGGAGGAGAGGGCCTCAGATAACCGATGGTGAGAGGTAGCAGCAAAATGCTGAGGAAGAGAGAGAGGTGTGTTACGGTGTCTGCCCTGCACCTCCAAGCCAGCCTGATGCGGCCTGAAGCGGTGAGGGAAGGTGCTGCTCCACTTCCAGGATCCAGTTACCCCCCCCATCTGGAAATGATCCTCCAAGCTGCCCCCCACCCCACCCTCCGCTGGTTTCCTACGCTCCGCCGGAGATCACAGTCTTCTGCGGTGGCAAGAGGGCAGGTGAGCCCCAACCTTCTTCAATCCCACAGAGTATTTAGAAACACACACTCAGCCGGTCCCTTAATGGAAAAGACCCTCCAAAACAGCCGACAACACCACCAAGCCCATCATTCCCGAGGGGGCCTCTTCACTCCACCCCCACCCCCACCCATGCACATTTCCTCTTTGATCCGAACTGGTTTTTCCCCTACGTGGCCGAAATAAGCCATCTCTCCCTTTAAAAAGGACCTCATTTCCCCACAGGTTATCTTAAAGTCCTCAAAGGAAAGGGACTGGCATTTTCAGAAAGGTGAGGTTAGGATGATGACAGAGCCACCGCTGAGGCTAAACAATTCACCATTTCTCTGCCCCCGCCATTTCCCTGCGAAGATGTCTATCTCATTGTCACCTTAATGACATCGCTCTGCGGCCCAAGCCAATTGGCTAGGAGGCATGGCGATGCGACGTCCTGTTCGCCATGTGATCCCTGACTGGTTGCAAAACACTGTGATCTCATCGCATTTGCTGTGTGATCCCTGATTGGGTGGGATCACCTGTATGAACTATTCCTCGAAAGCAACAGCATTTTAGTAAAAATGTCTGAATGATATTTTCTAAAGCAAACGTTTTCCTTATGCAGTATGTTGTGGAATAGCTCCTTTCTATCTGAAAATCCAAACCAGGCATTCTTAGGAGCAGATTAAAAAAATGTTAACAGGGTTAAATGATGATCGACAGTCTTCTGAGATACTCACTGCTGGGAAAGCTTTATTAAAACCTCTGGACTAAAGGCTAGATGAGAATTCCATTTGGTTCCTTTGAAAAAGGAAGGAAGGAAGGAAGGAAGGAAGGAAGGAAGGAAGGAAGGAAGGAAGGAAGGAAGGAAGGAAGGAAGGAAGGAAGGAAGGAAGGAAGGAAGAGAAAGAGAGAGGAAGGAAGGAAGGAAGGAAGGAACTTCCCTTACCTTCTATAATTTCTTCATACACTTAACTGAAAGAACCTGAGATTTTAAATGTTTAAATGTGGCAGAAACCAACACTAACAGATTCACCCAATCAGGCAGAAGACTTTGAAGGTTTTGCTTTTCAAACTCTGAGTTCAAATCCCTCCATGTCTGTGGCGAGAAATGAAGGTTGCCACTTCCCCTCCCCCTGAGGTTTCTCATCTTTGACACCTACACAGCAGACATGGACAACGTGATCCTCTCGCCCTGGAAATTGCTGTGCTGATTCAGTTTGGCTGGCGCAGATGAGGCGATCATTTTGTTGGCTTCATTTCTGATCGGAACTGCCCAGATTTTGCCAAGCTCTCCATAAATTGAAGGGGAAAGACTTTTAAAAACCCAAATGTGGGAGAAAGCAACGTAGACTGATTCAGCCATTCCTACTCTGAACATGGATGTGATACCTAACAGGCTAGATCGGAGGCAAGCAAAGCACTTCTCTCTGGATGCTGCTGGATTACAACTCTGTTCTGCCCTTGCCAGGGTTGAGGAATGCTGGGGGTTGTAGTCTGAAATGCCCAAGCTTTGCCCACCCTTGTGTTAGATGCTCACTGAACTCTGATCCAGTACCTCCGGTGACCACTGCTGGCTACTAGGGGTAGCAAGTATACCACTTCTCAGAGAGCAGCGTGGGAACAAGTCATCGGAAGAGCCCATTCTCCCATTCGGATACATCCCTGGATTAGTCAAGACTGGCTGAACATGTCAACACAACCTGGAAAAGAATTACATGAGAACGGAGGCAGGACTTCGGCCAGAAGTACTGGATCTGGTCAGGTCCCTCCCGCAGGCAAATCCCTGCGGCAGATTTAAGCCCTCATCAATATTCTACCGCAAGGCGTAAATTCTGATGTGTGAATGGAGACAGGAAAAGTTACTTTTTAGACTCCCCAGCCAGCACAGCCACTGGCTTGTAATTGTCGTTCTGACCTTCTCCATGTGGTTTGGAACAAACATGGAGTTGTGTATCTATAGAGGCTCCACACACCTGGAGAGCACATGGAGCTCCAACTTAAGGCAAGTAAGTTAGGTGAATGTTCTGTTTTCTACCTGAGGAAGGAGAATTTTTGATGAGAATGTGGGGGGGGGGGAGATTCAAAAGACTTTAAAAACCTTAGAAGTCTGGAGTTAAAAACTGTCATCATCCATCAGTACACCTTTCCTCTCTGGAAGAGGGAACCTACATCTTAACAGGTAAGCAGCCAACCAAAATTCAACAGATAGCTCCATTCTATATAATCAACACTACCGGTTGCATTTCAGCCTGTCAAGATCGGCAGAGAGAGCCAAAAAATACAGGGGAATCAGCTCTAGTGGACAGACTGTTTTGATTCATTGTGGGAGAACAGCACAAGTAACACTTTGCAGACACGGAAGATTCATCACCTGCCGGCCCCAGCAAACTCCCTCTTTCTCTCTTCCAGGTTATGGGATAAATCCTTGACTGCAGCTCCTTTCTTCTCTCCTCCCTCTTAACTCCCTTTCAGCTAGCAGATCCTTTGAGCAAGCTAAGAGAAGGTGGTTAAAAAGAAAAAGAAAAGAAATAGATACACCTATAGTTTTCCTAAGAGTTTTCCTCATTCATGTGGAGCCAGGAAAGGGGGCTCGGCTTTTCAAAGAGAAAGGGTTAAAAATCACCAGACATCAAGGGCTCTAGAGGTTAGAATCAAGAGGGGAAATGGCCCAGGAGGTTGGGCTTTTTTTAAAAAAGGAAAAACCCAAAACTCTGGGGATCCATGCTGCGCTCCCCTTACACCACCTGTATTTCCCCCGAGGGTCTTGGTTTTCCTGCTTACTGCTGGCAGGATTACAGCTCAGGGAATTCTATCTGGACTGCAATAAAGAGGAGAAAACAGGCTGAGGGTGCAGGAAGGATGATGCCAAAATATTCTCACCTGTCTTGGATTCCTAAACCATGAAACTGTTACATCATCGGTTCAGACTAGTAATACGGATTTGATATGGGAAGGAGACGCTCTTCCTACACGCTTGCATGCACAAATAAACACACACACACACACCCCTACATAGCCCCAAACCAGCTCCCTATGCAACAGGAAGCACCCTCTGTTTTCCACACACACACAACAGTGTTGCTCCCGAGAAAAGGATGCAACTGGTGTGGTGGTGTTTTTTGCCGGAGCCTGGCATCAAGGCAATGGGGCGGGGGGGGGGGGGGAGAGACCTAGGGAAGCAAACCCCCTTGTTTTCTCGTGTTTGTGTCTAGGAGGAAGAGAGGTGCAGAATCCGATCACCTGCTGCAGAGGCATGGTTGTTGCGGCGAGCTCCAGCCCACCCGAGGTGGTCAGGCAGGGCGATGCAGTGACATTGAGAAACCAAAGGGATGGTTGGAGGTGTGGAAGGAGTCGGGGGGGGGGGGGGGAGCGTTTAAGCTGATGGCTGAGAAAAACAGTAGAGGAGGGGCAGGAAGGATGTTTGGGGCTTGCTGGGGGGGGGAGAGAGAGTCTTAGGTTCAGGGGGAAGCAGGATGATGGAATGGAAGAAGGCAGGAGGGAAAATAGAGGATGGAAAGGCGGGAGGATGGCTGGGGAAGGCGGAGAAGATGGTAACAGGTTTCTTGAAAGGCAAAACGCACAGAGCTTACGGTTTTAAAAAAAGAAAGTGGTCAGGAGACTTTTCCACAATCCCAGAGAGTGGGAGAAACAGGAAGGGAAAAGACTGAGGTAAGAGGGAGAGGGAGAGAGAGGGAGAGAAACTAGGCTCCTTGGGAGGATGATGGGCACAAGGCTGGAAGAGAAGCACACCAGAATTTCCGCACCCTTCCCTCCCTCTCTTTCTCTGCCTTTAGAGAACTCTCGGTCTTGCCAGATTTGGGGTTTTTACGAAGCTTACCTGCCCCTTCAACCAAGTGAGTCTGTTCCCCCCCCCCCAATTCACAAATGCCATCAACCCCTTGGCAAGCCCCTCGCCCTCTGGTCCGGACCCGGACGGGCACAGGTCTGGCACACCCGGCTTCCCTTTTCTGCCCACAGCTCGGGTGCCAGGGCAACGGGTAGGGGGGAGGAAAAGCCCCACGGGTGGTGCCCCTGAAGGGTGGGGGCCGTGGGCAGCTCGACCTTTCAAGCCTCCCTCTGACCTCCAGGGGTTGGCCTTCGGAAACCGGGGCCCGATCCAGGCTCCCAAGCTCCCGGGAGGTGGCAGAGAAAACTCCCCAGCCAGAACTTTGGATCAGACCGCATGAGACCCACACCAACACACACACACGCACGCAGATCACGAACTCAGCTGGAGAAGGGGGGGGGGGAACAAAGGCTCCCGAACTTACTACAATCATCCGATTCGTAACCCTCCGGGTCGACCCCTTCCTCCTCCTCCTCGGGCCGCGGCTTGGCCGGCGGCGGCGGCGGCGGCAGCGGCGGCGGCGGCGGCTGTTCCACCGGTCGAGTCCCGTAGGCGCCGAAGAGCTGGTCGACGTCTTCATCCTCTTCCCGGGGCGCGGGCTCCGAGGGGCTGAGGGCCGCCTGGCCGGCCGAGGACCGCAGGCTGTTGCTCCGGCTGACCGCGGCGGGCAGGCCGCGGGGGAACCGGGGGAAGTAGTCCGAGATCTGCTTGATGGGCCGGATGGGTCCCGGGCAGACGTCGATCGCCATGTGCTCCTGGATGCTGATGGTGGTTTTCTCCCCTTTCCGGAGTGTCATGCATACGGCGGCCCCCGGAGGGAAGGTGCCCCCTGCCCCGAAGAGAATGGCCGGCCGGCGGGCAGGCGAGAGATGGAGAGAGAGAGAGAGAGAGAGGGGTCGCCCTCCCCCTTGCGGATGGGACCCTCTTCCAAAGGGGGCCAGGCAGGCGAGAGATGGAGAGAGAGAGAGAGAGAGATCGGGAAGGGCAGCGGAGTTTCCAGCGGCGCCTTAAGGGGCTCGCCTTGCCCGCCGGCTCTCCAGCGACCTGCTCATGCTGTGGCGGGCTCCGGGGCTGGCCGAGTCTGCGAAGCGAGAGCGGGAGAGCGGGAGAGGGAAACAGGCTCCGAGGCAGGGGGTGGGCACTCGGGTGATGTCACCCGCTCTCGCAACCAAGCCCAGCCCCGGCAGCGGAGGAGGCACTCCGGCCGCCTGGGACCGGGCGCCGGGCGGTTTGGACCCGCGGCTAGGCGGGTGAGCGCTCCGGGACCTCCGCGCCCGCCTTCTGCCCTCCGTCCCGGTCCCCCAGCCCCCCCCCCTCTCTCTCTCTGCTTCGGGCCTGCCCCCATCCCCATCGCGGCCGGGGGAGCCCCGCCTGGGAAGGGCTCGATCGCCCAGCCCAGCCCAGCCCCCCCTGCCTGGCCGGGGTCTCGATCGCACAGCCCTCCTCTGGACCGTCTCGTCTGCTCCCGGCCCGGCTGGCGGGAAGCCTCGGCCCCACCGAGCGCGGGAGGAAAGGAGACCCCCCCCCCCGCCCCCGAGCCGGGCAAGGGAGGCACGCCGCCTTTTCGCCTCTTGTGGGTGCCCGGCCTCGTTGGCACACAGATACGCTGCCCCTAACTAAGGAGGCTCGGTTGCACCTCTGCAACAGATGTCATCTTTTGGAACCTATCCTGTGGCGGTGAGTTCCAAAAGACACGCACGGCATGAAAAGAGATTTCCGTTTGCCCTTCCCCAGCTTTATTTATTTATTTATTTACAAGATATTTTTTTTTAAGCCCCACCATGACCAGTGGTCTCTGACTCTCCCAAGCATAATTGTGGGCTTTCCCTTGAGATGACCAGCGTTTGGAAAAGGGCATTTCTCGCAGGGCGACCAGCCGGGCCCTTCGGGGAGCTGCCCTTCAAAAGCGTTGCTTCTTCCTCCAAGCTCTGGCCTTGAATGATCACAGGGAAGGGTAGGCGGGAGAAATGCTCCTTTCTCCCCAATGCCCTTGACTCTCTGTTGCCCTTCTGTGCCCTCAAGTCTGAGGGTGACCCCATGAACGAGCACTCTCCAAAATGTCCCGTCCTCAACAGCTCAGCTCTTGCAAACTCACGCCTGTGGCTTCCTTGAGGGAGTCAGTCCATCTCGCGTTTGTCCTTCCTCTTTTCCTGCGGCTTCCCACCTTTCCCAGCATGATGGTCTTTTCCAGAGCATCCTGCCTTCTCGTGATGTGGCCCAAGCAGGACAGCCTCCGTTTTGTCATTTCTGCCCTCAGAGAGAGAGAGAGTTCAGGTCTAGGACCCACTTGTTCCTCTTTCTGGCCGTTCAGGGTATCCACAAAGCTCTTCTCCAGCACCGCATTTCAACTGAAACTATTTTTTTCCTGTCGGCTTTCTTTACTGTCCAGCCTTCACACCCATACAGGGTGATCGGAAATACAAGAGGGTGGACAATCTTGGTCTTGGTCTCCAGGGACACATCTTTGCACTTGATGATCTAATTCTAATTCCTTCATGGCTGCTCTTCCCAGGCTCAGCCTTCTTCGGATTTCTTGGCTGCTGTCTCCATTTGGCTCGATAACTGAACCAAGGAAGACAAAATCTCTAACTATTTTAATTTCTTCATTCTCAACACTAAAGTTGTGTAAACTCTACATATCTCCATAAAACCCATGTTTCTTTGTTTAGCTCAATGATAACAAACCCACCCACTCCCTTTCTGTCCTTCATGGATCATTGATTTTGGTTGCTATTTTGCATATTGTCTCCTGGTGAATTTTATATTATTTCTTTTTTTAACAGGATAGAGTTGTGATTCAGACCTATTACCTCTGACACAGGCTGAGTCAACAGCCTGTTACTTTCTCTCTCTCTCTCTCTCTCTCTCACACACACACACACACACACACACAAATGACATAAGTATTCACACAATAAAATGAATGCTCTCTGAGTGACAGAAGGGTGCCATCACTCCCACAGGATTCTAGATGAACCTATGCAGTATCCTGTTTCCTACATTTAGTCCAATCACCCTGCCCATAGTCTCTTTGCAAGATGGCAGCTGCACTCTGCGCATGGTCAAGAGTAACACCAACTTTGTCCTGGGGTTTTGCTATTCCATGTCCCGCTGCACACTGTAGTGGGGCAATATGAGTACAGTAATTGGGGCAATCCCACTTCCGAGTCCATAGAATCTGTATTCATCCCCCTTTTGTTGTTGTTTAGTCGTTAAGTCGTGTCCGACTCTTCGTGACCCCATGGACCAGAGCACGCCAGGCCCTCCTGTCTTCCACTGCCTCCCGGAGTTTGGTCAAATTCATGCTGGTAGCTTCAATGACATTCATCCCCCTACTTCTTAAAACAAGCCCTCTGGAGAGCATGGGCCTCGTTTTACAGGAGAATTGCACTCCCTGAAGAACCTTAAAAGTGCAAACGTCTAAAAATTTGCCAGTACTCAAGAGTAAGGACTTTTAGGGAAAATGCACAGCCTATCCCTTCTCTAGGTCTTGTTACCCTACATTTATTTGGGTTCTGCAAGGGATCCCACCCCATAAACGTTGCTAGTCTATCTCAACATTCTCCTGGAAGATTCCACGTAGAGCAACCGGCTCTCTAAAAATCTTCTCAGCCTTGCCTTGTTGCTCCCTCTATCTTCTCTCCCAAGAATGATCAGTATTTTATTTGTTTTCTCATGTCAGGGTGACCTAAGGGCTTTCTCATGGAAAGCAGAGAAAATTCTCTCTTCCCCCCAAGCTGGGCTGAATCAGCTCAAGAAAATGGAAAGCTGATTAATGGGGGTAGTTGGTTAACTTGGGGGGGGGGGATCACCATTTATTGGCCAAATGTTTGTTTTAGTCAGAGCTCCTATTTCGTTGTGCCTTAACTTGGCAGAAGCCGGTCGGTGCTGCAGGACTGAAGCCTTACCTGCTAGTGCAGAGACAAACGTAGCAGATCATTCAGGACAAAATCCTGACGTTTCAGAGGCAGAGCGCCTGCTTTCCATCTATGAAGTCCCAAGATTGATCCCCAGCAAGAAAAAGTGCCTGCCTAAAACCCTAGGGAGCAGTCACCATCAATCATCACAGTTTAATTTACAACCATGAGGACTAGCCACTTATTTTTTTGCCATGTTTTAGTAGGGCAGCATTAAATTCAGATGATCCCAGACATAGACTTCATGCTTCCAGGCCAGGCTCAGTACAACGCATGTCTGAAATCTTAGAGCACTACCACGCAGTGCAGAAAATACTGAGCCCGTTGGACCTGCTTGCCCTGTGCTCCTAAAAGGCTCATACCAGAATAACAGATATTAAAATTATTAGGATCCCTGCATTTTGTTCCATTATTGTTATTCTTATTACTAAAAATACAGCAGCTGCTGTTGCTACCTTTACCCCCTGCTTTTTCAACAGCAAATTCAAAGAACTCCTGCTCCTGCTCCTCAGTTTAATATCACTGCAACGACAACCCTGAAAGGCGGGACAGTCCAAGAAAGACTGCTCTCAAAGGTCACCCCGTGAGTTTCATGATGGAACAGGGCTTGAACCCAGATCTTCCCAGCCCTAGTTCAACCCTCTAACCATTGTACCGCTCTTCCTAAGGAACTGAAGAAAGGACCCCCCCCCCCCCGACAAAGGGATGTTGGCTGAGCTCACGTCTTCCTTCTATGTTCTACTGCAAAGCAAGGAGTTCAACGGGGTGGGGGGGGGAAGAGAGAGAGACTCCTGTAGCTTCATCAGCCCTTATTAGGTTAATTCCAGCTAATTGTAATGCATCACTCAGTGGTAAGCTGTCATGTGATGAGATTACCCAGCAGAGACTTTTTTGAGCACCGACAACCACCACCTTCTTACTGCAGGACTCGGGAGTTTCTTTAAAATATATTTCATTGCAAATCCACACGGCCGCTGGAGGCAGCTTTGGTGAATTAAATATTGCCGAGAGAGTGACACAATTCAAAGAATCCTCCCACTCGCTGCATGGGGCTTGGGTTTCCAAGCCAGCCCCGGGCACACCTTGTGGCAGCCTGGAGCTCACCTCCGTGCCAAAAATCTGGCCCTGTGCCACCCTTTGCACACCCAGGAGCCAGCAAAATCGCCACTTAGTGTTGACTCACAACGCACGACACAAAGAAGAAGCCCAAACAGCTCACACAAGAATAATCAATATTGCAGCGATTATAATAATTCAAAACAGGGAATAAGCAGGACATTCTGACCTTGAGGTAAGGATTTGTTGTGTCATCTGAGAATATGTACGGGCGACACAATATGGTTGTTGTTGTTGTTGTTATCACTACTGTTATTAACAGAAAAATCCAGTTTTTCGTCCAGCAAGCTCAAGGCCACATAGGCGGCTCACCTCCTCCTCACTTTATTCTCACAAAAACGTATTCTGTGTCAAGCAGCGATGATGCCACAGCCTCCCAAGCCCTCGGCAAACATGAACAAGAAAAGGCATCGTTTTTTGGCCCACACACACTCACACCCAGCTACGCCGCGGTTATGAGGAAGGCTGGCCCTGCTACAAAGCAGGGCATGGCAGCTACCCCAGGCGTCTCATCTTGGCCGCCGTGGAAAAACAACAAATGAGCTAATTTCATTTTCCTGTGTTTTTTTTTAAACCAGGGTTTTTCTGCCCGTTGTGCCCACAGAAATGAGCGGGCCGGGGGTCCTTATGTCGCTGGACCTGGATGCCGGGGAGGCCACCGGTCGCTGCCCCGCCTCCGTCACTAAAATATCTTGGGATAGCCCTGGCGAGGAATCTGAAGCCAAAGGCCCGAGGTCTCTCAAACCTTTGCTCCGGGAACGTAAAAGAGCATAGACAACACTGATCCGATTTCAGCGCCTGGTTTCACAAATAATAGAAAGGTAATTAACGCACTGGCCATGTCTGCTTGCGTGCCCGCAACGTGGTCGAGTTTCTGCCCACCAGATTTAACAAGTCTCCTTGCCAAAGTCATTAACGTCATGCAAACGTCCACCTTGCCATGTTCCCCAAAAGGGGAGGGATACTTTTGGGGCACCCCCTCAGCTCCTGCTTGAAAGCTGCACCCACGGGACCAACCGCATCCAAGTGGAGTTCCTTCTTCCTTGAGCCTCCGCAGCTAAGCTGAATGAAGCTGGACGCTCGGCTAAGCTGCCCCCTGCCAACATCCGGTGTTATTTCTCTTCTTTATTTCTATCCCCCCCTTTTTTTCCCCCCTTCCAAAGAGCTGGAGGGAGCAAGCAGAGTCCTCTTCCTCATCTCAACCCTTACCAGAACTCTGTGAGGAAGACCAGCTCAGGAAAGGCAGACCAAGTTCAGAGAGAGTTAGTTCATGGCCCACAATCCCCCAGTAGGATCCCAGGCCAAGGGAGAATTTGAACCCAGGTCTCCCCCATCCTAGGCTCTAACCATTACACCCGCCGTGTGCTGAGTCACGTTTTGTACTGCTATAGCTGAGTTAGTAGTAGGTTAAATTAAGCAGGGACATTTTGAAAAGCGGAAATCATTCCACAAAGCATCAAGGGCATGGGGAGAAGAATTAAAGCATTCCCAACGCCATGTCCTCTGAAATTTTAATTGGCAGGATGCTCCTCATCTACTGTATGCCGTGCTTTTTTCTTTCTCCCTCAAATAACTTTATCAGTGGCTCTGTCAGTTTCTCCAATTCAAATCACTGTCCCCGTGTCAATCTCACCCCCTCCTTTCTGTTATTCCCCTCGCATCATCTTGACGATGATCCGTTTAGTCACACTGCACGGCTGTGTTTAGACTGGACTGCCTTGACAGATCAGCTCCTATGTGCTTCCGAGGGAGTTGTTTCAATTCACATCGCTCTTTCCTCATTTGGCGAGAACTTTCCCCTTCGTTTCAAGCACAATGCCTCGAAGTTTGCCACTGAGCTTCCCCCCACCCCCCACCCCTCTGGGTCTGGCACACAGAGCTTTGAGCCCAGATATTTTAAAAAGTTAAAGCTTGGAGCTAGAATGGATAATTTGTGTTTTAGATTCTCCCACATTTAGATACTCAGTTGCTGAATAGATCAGTGATTCATTCATTCTGTCTCAAATCGGGAGAGGTTTGTTTGCAATCGCTTGGATCATGTGCTATTAAAATAAAGTTCCCATTCCTCTTTAATTCCTTTGGAACTGTCATTAACATGAAACACACCCTCTCGGCGTCTCTCAGGGCTGTCCTCGTCCATCAGGGGGGAAATCCGTACACCCCTGCCGCAATCTTTTCCCAGACTTCTGTTCTCCCGGCTCCTTTTCCTGTCCAAAACGCAGGTGGCTTGGCGACATGCTAGACTGAGCACAGTTGGGGTGGGGAACCCTGGGAAGCGGGAAAGGGCATCTTGCAGAGGTTTCAGAGGCGCAGCAGGAGAACGAGCAGATGACAAGAAGAAATGGAACAGGGGCTGCATCAGAGGTGATTAAAACGGGAAAGAGCAGCAAGCTGTTTCAGCAACCTGGGAGGGGAGATGACTTCTACACAGGAGCACACCATCCCCCCCAAATCTTTGACAATCTGGGGAGTGTTAAGCATACACCAGATGAAAGCTGGAAGAGAGGAAACATAGCGAGGAAAGAGGGATCCACGGAGAGGGGCTTGGGATCTGAAAAACGCCACTTTGATTACAGCAATCACCTCTGCAACAGACTTGCTCTGCTGGCCTTGGGCAAGTTACTTGAATACGGGATGAAACACCAATCACACAAGTAAAACATACTAAATATCCATTGGCTCCAAGAGTCTTGGGTATTTGGTTACATCTCTCACACAGTGGTTTATTGCCTATGTTTTGTTTTTATTCTGTATGTTAGGGTAAGTAAGGAATAGTAAGGAATATAGTAAGGAATAACTTTTCCCCCAGCGAACTGGTTACTCATTTTACTGACCTCGGAAGGATGGAAGGCCGAGTCAACCTGAGCCCGTCGGAATCAAACTCAGGTCACGAGCAGAGGCTTGGCTGCAGGACTCGCACAAGTCCTGTCACGCCACCACAAAGCTGAACACAAACCTCCTAAAGTTGTTGCGTCAGTGTCTCTGTTACCCAGCAGTCGACAGACAGGGCCTACAGACCTTCGGCTACAGATGAAGGTGAGGAGGAGAAGCTCCAGCCACAGACCCAGAAGTTGCTCTAATGTTTCTTCTCGCCCTCCCTAACCCTTACAACATGACACTGCATCGTATTTAAGTTCTTAAGAAACCGATGCACATAACCTGTCTGATTTTTTTTTGGCCAGTGGCACGTCTGTCCGTTTCTAAATGCAGATTTTGTGCCAAACTGCACACTTCAAAAAACTTGAAAAACAGAGACTCGGAAACGTGGCTATTTTTACAGTTGGCTTTGGACCCATCAGTTCCACCGGGTGGTTCCCAAAAGATTACCTCTGAGAGAATAGGGCACGGAGGGGGGGGGGGGAAGAGACAGGTTTCACTCTCTGTTTGAAATGATCTTTGATATGATGTTGAGATGAAATGTATGTTGAAGCAAACCCGGGATGTGCACCGTGCTGATCCCATTTGAGACTAAGCGGGTTAAAAAGGAGGCAATTAGAGGAGAACCAGAGGGACCTTGACAAAGTGCTGTTCTTTAACGTCACCACCAGCTTGAAGAAACATCACCACCACGAGCCATTGCAAAATAAAAATAAAAACAAAAACGCAGGTATTAAAAGCCTTGAGAACTGAATAGAGGGCAAAAGGTGCAAATAGCGAGAGAGAGCGCGATGTGGATTGTTTCTTTTCTGAACAAAAATGTTGTAGAAAATGTTCCAAGGGCCCCCTTGCTTTGTCAGGCAAAATGAATGATAAGCCTTAAGCCGAAGGCCAAGGACAATGGCTCCTGGGCTGCAGATTAAGTGCTGTATTGTTTTGGATGGTTTTCAAGGGAAGTGGAAAGAGAGGGGAAAATAACAAATACAGATGTTGCATGGACAGAAAAGTAAAAGGCAGAGCTACAAGACATTTACCATTTTCTTGGCATTAAGGGACAGGGAGGTAGGAAAATGGGAGCAAAAGCCCTTAACGGAGGACACTCAAATCAAGCACATCAAGTTTCAGACGCAGGAGGTTTCTCCTCTGCAAACTCCAGTTGCTTCCGCCATCCAGATGTTAGGATTTAAACCTTATTTGAAGAAGCACGTCAGGAAAATCCAAGCATGCTTTCTGCACAGAAGCATCCTGGCACTGGTCCACAGACAAACAGAAACGACATATTCAGACACAGTATTTGAAAAGAAAAACAAACTGAAATGAAATCTCTCTCCCCTCGTAGCAGGAACATTAGCTTGACAGACACAAGGACAAACTCACATGGCCAGAGTCATCATGTAGAACACCAGGTGGCTGAATGCACCGAAGGAGGACAAGATGCTGGATTCTTATTTATTTATTTATGTATGTATTTAAAATTCCCAGTGAGCATTCAGGAACAGCACATGGAAAAACAACACACAGTGCCTGAAGGAGGAATCTAAGTCATGCGATACAAGCCAGATCGGGTTCTAGCAGAGACCTACTAAGAAACCATGCACCTACAGTAAATTCTACATTAAATTAAAAGAACACTTCATGCACTGAATGCAGCCTATGGAGACCAAGAGATTGTAAACAGAGGAGCATCTGAGAGAGAGGTTCTCCCTCTTTCCAACCTCAAAGGAGAACACTGTGATCAGTTACAAGATAATCCTAGTCAGTAATACATTTTGTCGGAGGAGGTAGGGGGAGCCCTCTCTGCTTCCATCCTTCTCTTTATCGCACAAAAGGGATCATCAGTCTGCTCCCACTCTCCTTTCTAAGCCTCATTCCAGGATGCCATGCAAAGAGCAGGCTAGAATCCTTTCGGCGGGCCAGACTGGGCGTGACGGTTCCTGGCCTCCACAACAAAATAGGTAGCCAAGAAGACGTTTCATATCGTGGGGGAGACCATCCCAGGTTCACATATAGCCACACGGCTCCTTCCGAAATGCCGCTGTAGCGTTTAGAAAGCTCCTTCTTCTTTGGACATCATGGCGCTGACAAGAACCTGGAGCAGGAACAGGCGGCTGGTGCTCGCTAACAGGCCGCTATGCTTGGAAAAGAGAAGAAGGAGGCTGGACGGTGACTTCTAAAGTCATGCAGCTGCCGAAGGCAGAGGTCAAGGTGTAGGGGTATGGGTGTGGGTGTGTGTACACACTGTCTTCCAGAGGCTTTCTCCAGTCCTGGCAGCAGCCAAGGTTGGTCACAGTGAAGGTGGAAGCGAGAAACAAGGGCTCCTTATTTATTTCTCTTTTTCATCGATCATTGCAACTGACCCATTTTGGACCTTCCGGTGATGTCTGGGCAGAATGTTGGAAAGTTATTTCCCAGAAGCCCCTCGATTCCCACCCCCGCCAGCAGAGCCAGAGAGACGGCCTTGCTTGACACACCCATTGACCACACGCTGGCAGTGGGGACAGGGGGACGCCCCGGGAGCTGCAATCCCGACCATAACTTTCCCCCCAAGCTCTGCCTTTTTTAGGCCGGGCATTAACAGGCACCACTCAGCAGACCTGCTTACGCTTCTCCTACCCCCCCTCCCCACCCCAGCCAGCAGCCCCCTTTGCCTTCCCTGCTTGCCATCCACCGTCCTTCCCTCGAGGAGACCCCACACACCTACAGCCCACTCCACGGGGGCCGAACGGAACGCCTTTTCCGCACTGTTCCTGTCGGCAGGGGAAAACATTGTCAGACGCATAGAAAGAACTGAGGGCTGTCGCACCGCAGACAATAGGGCTCTCTCTTCTGGCTCCTCTGCCTTCGCCACGAGACAGAGCTGCCACTTGCCAAGAAATCCCTTTGGAGTCACAGGAACCCTCAGAATCTCAGCGCATGCCTGCCTCCAAAAACATGAAGATCGAGCTCCAAAGTCTGATGCAGACGAATCCGGGTGGCGTGGTGGTCTCCCTGGTTCTTTGCTCCTGGCAGCCACCTGGCGCCCATCTCCTCCTCCATGCTGGTTCTTTGATCTGGTGACAAGCACAGCAAATGCAGGCGGCGGGGGGGGGGGGGGAACAAACCGAGGGGCAACGAGGGTGAGTCCCCGTCTCTCCGTCACCAAGGTGGGCCTTTTAAGGCTACGGCATGGTCCAAGCTCCTCCAAAGCCCTAGGCAGCGGCCGTCCCCAAAGTTCTGCACGGTAGTTCAGTGAGATAAATACATCGACACTAGAAGGTGGGTTTCCCGTCAGCACTTGGGGCTGGTCAGGAGACGTCTCTTCCCTTTTTAAAAGGAAATAAATAAGAAGAAGGGGAAAAGGATTAAGTTATCCTGTAAATAAAGCATTGGGCTGATAGGAGGTTTGCACTGCAGCTGCATCTTTCTGGAGAGGATGGTCATCATCCTTTATTCTCATTTCTATCTTTCCTTTCTTTCAAAGGCCCCAAGGCGGAGAAAGTGGCTCTACCGCTGCTCACTTCATTCTCAGCAACCCTGTGAGGTAGGCCAGGCTGAGGGTGCGTGCATCGCTGGCCCAAGGTCACCTGGCGAGCTTCGGGGCTCACGAGGGACTAGGCACTTGGGATCTCCCAAGTCACAATCCGACACTTGAATCGGCATGCCACGCTGCCTCTCCTGCCTCTGTATTCTGCGGACGCGGTCCTCGGCTGGCTCCCCGGCCCACTGGGTTGCCGCCCTCTGTTCGGCAGCATGAGCCTCTTTCTGCGCTGCGTCTAGTCCTTCTCGACCTGCTTTCAGTGGGAGCTGCGGCTGCACTTCTTGTCTGACTGTTTTCCTATCGCACTTCCTCGCTTCTCTATCCTGCTACCGGGAAAGGCAGTTTCAAGCCTGTTTCTGAATCAGGGGGGTGTCCTTCTGCTTCTGTCTCTAGCCTCAGTGTGGGAACAAACGAGTCCTAGAATTACAGAGGCTGGACCGGTTGCCTCTGTGTGTGGGAGCCCTGTGTTGTCAGGAACTTCTCTAAGCCCTTTTAAAAACCCATTCGAGTTGTCTCCTGGTAGCAGGTTCTAGGTTTTCACGATGTGCTGGGTGTAGCTGGTCTTTCGTTGGCCTGTCCTCAATCTCTCACTGATCAGCTCCTTGGATGGCCCTCATTTCCTGACCTGTAATCTGGGAGAGATGCTTCTGGTTTTAGCAAAGAAGAGCCTGTGGGGTGGGTGGGTGTGGCAACCCTAATCCAGCCTCATAAATATGGCTAAATATATGCACGGGTTACAAGCCAGTTTTTTTTTTTTAATCTAAATCTTAAAGCCTTCAGCGTGGATGGCCAGATTTGTCAGTTTTGCTGTCTCCTTGCTTCTGGATATTTTAAATGTCTCATTCTTTCCATCCGGTTAAGGAGGAAATTCGCAAACTTTGGAATGCTCTTATCAAAACAAACCAACGAAATGAAATTCACATTTGTCCCTCCTGCCAGGGCAGCTTTAAGTACAAAATGTCTGTGGACTTACAAACGTTATCAGTTAGACAGGAAGAATTCAAGTAAGTATTGCACTCAGCCTGACGTGAAGCTGCTTTGTGAGCTCCAAAATTTCAAGTTGTCTCCTTTTGCTTTTATAATAAATTTTATTTATTAAGGTTTCCTACTTTGTCCTTCCCCCAAGGAGACTGAAGTGGTGTGAATGGTCCTCCCCCCACCACATACTTTTCATTTTATCCTGACAACAATTCTGTATGTAGATTAGAGTGATAGAGCAACAAGCTTCAGATCACCCAATGAAAGGGCAAAAAGCTACCTGGAAAACCAAAAACACAGACCACTTGTGTTCATCTGTATCAATAAACCTAGCTCTTTTGCCTTCTGCTGGGAACGGGTATTTTGTAAAGCCAATGGGTCTTGTTTGCTCATTCCAGACCAAACAGCCCCCAAATACTTTGCATTACAACCAGGGCTACTCACAACAATATATTGTTCCTAGAAAAATCCATCCCTCTCCAGCTATCAGGGATGACAGCTAAGCTCATAGTAAACAGAGATATTCGTTATTCGTACGAACCAAAACATCTTGCTTTTAACACCCTGGCTCTGCTTCATGTCTGGATCTGAACTCAGTCTCCACAATTCTAATTGGCAAATAACTTTTCCGGATCACGACTCCAAAGAAATCCATTTCCCAAACTCTGGCACTCTCAACCTTACATCACACTCCAGGCCTTGATTGAACATTTTTTATTTCAACTGCCTCTCCTTCAGGTACCCTCCCTTAGACAACATTTTAAAAACCAAGCCTTCGGGGAGATCGGGAACCATTAAGGAGGTACCATATGGTGAATGATGAACTGGCAAACAACACAAGAAAATTTAGGAAGGGAGGTTTTACTCCCACCCCCACCCCCACTCTTTCTCCAGCAACAGAAGAGAACAGCCCATCATTGTGAGATTTGTAAGCAGTTTGGGGACGATTCAATAGGGCAGGGCGTACTTAAAAGTTAAAGCAAGTAATTAGAGGAAAGAACACGCATTTCGATTCCTGGCTTCTGTCATGCTAGGCTAGAGAACTTCCAGGATGCGAGAGTCCCCACGGACCTCTTTTTTTTAACACCCTGAAACTGTATATTCCCAAGAGTGTCCCCACAGAGGCCTCCGCACCAACCACCCACCCGCCCACCCCCAGTCTCTCCAAGAATCATTAAAACCTCGCTAAGAACCATAATGAAGCGATGAGTTATGGATTAGTAGTTTGGCTGCTGTCGGGAAAACAAGGTCCATTAACGCTGCAGAAGCAAGTCATCAAGGGAGATACGAATCGAGGGAAAGAGGGGGCAGAGAGAGAAAGAGAGTGTGTGTGAGTAAGGGGGAAAATTTGGGAGGAGGAGGGGGATACCTGGGGATGTTTATACGGCGGGCAGGGTGGCAAATCAGGGAGCCAGGGTATGTGGGCACTGCCTTTTATGCAGCAGCCCCTGTAAACCAGAACACTAAGCCACAGAATTCAGCCTTTGGTGAAGCACCATTTTGTTCTTTAAAAAGCACGTTTCTAGCCCTCATGACTGTGAAGATATGACTCGTAACATCTAGCAACAGTGCTAAAGATGGGACCTTTGGGAGCTCATTAATGTGGAGAGTTGCCCTAAGCTGGAAGACCCGATGGCACATCGCAACAGCTACCGACAACCACGGCAGTAAGAGCGACAGAGCAAGATTCTGAGATTCAAGGAAGCAGAATAAAATTATGCGAAATGATGAGGAAAATCAGGCACAGCCGACACAGGCTACAGAAATTTGTCAGAACAAGTCTGACACTTACACACCCGCACAACGTCTGCATTGCCAGCATTGCACCCCTTCTGGTTGCTTTCTTCATGGAGATGTTTATTTGTGGAAAGAAAGGGAGTAAGAGCATATAAAAAGGGTGTGCGTGCATTAAATGCCTTTGATTTAAAAACAGGGCCAGAGAAATGATATAGGTGACTTACACCACACCTCTCTTTAACAATAGATCCCTGGAGTAAAAACGTACCTTCAAATGCTAGATTTTCACCCTCTTTGTTTTATTTTTCAATTTCTCTTGTTCTGGTATATCTGATTAACAGTCCACCTCTTTTGGTGGTTTGAAAGCAACAGAGGGGATTGCCCCTGATGGAAAATGTCGGCCTCAGGGAGCTGGTGTTTCTCTCTTCCAGGGCTCAGAAAGGTTAATTTGGGGGGTCTACAAACCCTGCCACCCACATTATAGTGTCCCTTCCCATGGAAGAACAGTGATTTTTTCTACGTCTTGCCTCCCAGTGTCCCGATGAGGGACTCGCTTTACAATGGTATCCATCCAGTGCTTGGGGGTTATTTAAAGGGTCCTGTGTTTGTGGAAACAGGACAGGCGGCGCAAACAACAGCCCCCCCCCCATATACAAAAGCTGGGAAACTATGGAACAGGGGCTGAACGGGGAAGGAGGTGTGCCCCCCCCCGAGGAATTCCAAACAGTTAGATGTGGACTTGAGGGCCACTGCCCCTCGACCCTGCCTACTCACCAGCAACGCTGCGGTGGGCATCGCTATCCTCATCTTCAGCTGGGAGGTCGCTGTGGCAGCTTTCGGTGGCGCTCGGGGGTCCTCCGCTGCGCTCGCTGCCTGGGCTGCTCTGGCTTTCCGAAACGATGCTCCCCAAGGGCCAGTTTGTACTCCTGGTTGGGGTACGAGCGGGTTCGCCACTGGAGACTGTGTGGTGGGAGTAGAGGAAGACAGGAGGTCAGAAGGCAGGAAGACGTTCCGCTATAATGCTCCTTAAAAGGAGGTCGAAAAGCAAACAGGAGAAGCGGTGAAACTGAGGAAGGTTTATTTTTCCGGCCATGCCAATTTGAACGGTTTTCCTGGGAACGGCATTCCAAAAAAAGAGGAACTTTCCCCAGGTTCTTCAGAAACACATGAAAGAGACGGGACTCCTTTAGAACAGAGGATAACGTCTTAAGTACCATATAGGGTCAGTGAACACTTTTTCAATCCTAAGGTCTCAGCGAACAATTCAAGGACCAATTTACTGGGCCAGAAGGTGGCGGGAGGAGGGTAGGGTCCTGGGAGGGGGCAATTGTGGAGGTAACAGGCAAAGCACCCTCCCATCTTGATCAGAATGAGTTGAGCCTCCGAGCACCAGCCAAGTCACACGCCTGCTTTGCATGAGACAGCATGCAGCAGATGGTGCAAAGTTGCCCCCCCCCCCCCCCCCCGGTATCGCTGATCAGTGATCGGAGAGAAGAGATCCCTGTTCCTACACGCTGGGGAGGGGCCCGGTAGGCCAGGTGACACCATAGGTCTCTCTAGCACATTTACTTCCCAAGACCTTTATTCTGAATAAAAATAAAGCTGCGATTTCATTCCACATTTCAGATCATGCATTGGCTGGACTAGATGACCTCCAGGACCCCTTCCAGCTCTTTGATAATTGGCGACTGAACTTGGGGTCTTATCCCTACGAAGCAGGTGCTCTGTCAATGAGCTATAGGCAACTCTCGTCCCCAAAAGTTAGGCCCCATGGCAAAATGGCCCTAATGCCCCGCCAAGAAACAAGGGGCCTTTATCAAGGGGAAAAAAAGCGCAGAATTTTAAAATGATATGGTCTGTGGCTGATAAGGCCCCTTCTGTATGAATCTGCAGAATCACTGCAAATCTATCCATTTTCAAAAAGAGAAAAAAGCCTATAGAGCTCTATCTTGTCAATAAAATGAAAAAGCCATTCGTTGCCCAAAACTGATGTGAAACCATCAATCACTCTGGGCCAGCCATTGGAGATGCCTCAGAACAACAATTGATCAATGTCAAAGTATGCAGTAGATTAAAATCTTCCACAATATAAATATATCACAAATGCACAGAGAGTTATAAGAAAACATGACATGATATAAAAGGGGAAACTGGGAAAATCAGATTCTTCAAGGCTGCAAACCTATACCCACTAATGTGAGAGCTAGTGCAATTGGACGGAATGGGATTTACTCCTGAGAAGGTACGGAGAAGATTCCAAGGCTGGTTACACAAAAACCACATTCAATTTTAATCCTCTTTCCCCCCCCCCCCCCCCGGACAGTTGGGAGCCAGGTCACCGAAGCATTTAGCGTGCTGAACCAAGATTGAAGAGACCTGGGTTCAGATACCGCTCAGCCATCAAACTCTTTTGGGCCAAGTCACACTGTGTCAAACTGGCCCACCTTACAGGGTTGTTTGGAGGATCAAGCAGGAGAAGGGAGAGCCATGTAGGACAAGCTCCACAGAGGAAAGTCAGGATATAAACATTAATAAAGAAGTACATAAATGCAGAGTTTTCTACCACACTCTCTTAAATGTTCACAAGTTCTTAATAAACACTCTTAAAAGACAAGCCTTACTGAAACCACTCTACGTCGTTATGTTAGCCAAACTCTGACGTATCAACATTCTTGTGTGTTTGTGTCCTTTTCTCCTAATCCCTGCTTTTTTTTTTTTACACAACCTCCTCCCAACCCCTCCTGCACTAACGTCTTGATGCGGAGAAGCGAGAAATGCATTCCGCCACTCTTAGACCAAAGATCTCCAAACACATAAGACTATACCTCCCATCATCCTCAGTCAGCTGGCATGGGGATAATGGGAGCTGTAATGCAAAACCACAAGAGGAGTCTGGAGTGGGGGAGGCTGCCTTAATCCCAGTGGTAGAGAAGTCCTTGGGGGAACATGTCACTTCACCAGCGCACACATAGGCTCACATCCAGAGTAGCTTTTCTTACTTGACTCGGCGCGATGTTTCCTGGTCCCAAAGCCTTTCCACCCCAAAGACAGGGAGCGGTCGTCCAAGCTCGAGGAGCTGAATTCGGAGTCACTTTCGCTATCGCTAGAAACTACTGTGGAAAAATACGAAAAAAGGGGAAGAGGCTGTTATTTTTAATTCTCCATGCTATTTCTTAAAATCACTGTATGGATAAATAAATTCTAAACAAAGCTGAAGGTAGCTGGTCTTGGTCTTTGAACCTAATATCCTTCACAAGGCAAGACCTTTATATCGACCAATATTGCAAGAAAGTGCAGGTTTTCAGATTCTCAAGAACTCTTCGCCAAGTTAGGGGCGATCAGTTTTGACTCTCCAGATGCCTCTGGAGTTGCAACTCCCATACTGCCTAGCCGGGTACTGCTAATGGCAAAGGATTGTTGGGCTTGTAGTCCAAAAATATCTGGAGGGCCATATATTTCCTACCCCTGGAGCAAAGTGGTACCAAAAAAGTATGAGATGAGAAGGAAAACCCCAGAAAATCCAAATAACATAGCTAGGAAATCTGTAGTGAAATTTGGTACCAACTCTAGTGATTCGCCCAGTCTGCCATGTCCATCTTGGGGCTGACAAAATGTTCTGTGGAGCTTAAAAGCTAGCACACGTCTGTGGCATTTTTGGCAGATTTCCAAGAAAGGGTATTGGTTTAGTTATAGCTATTCTGAAGACACATTTTACCTACACAGCGAGACAGCAGTCTTTCCTCTGAAAATATTTTTAAATTAAATGCTTGAGCCTGATGGCCCCCAGGTTCCCAGTGATGGGATCTTCGGGGGGGGGGGGGTGTCAAAGCTTGGGGAGTTCCTTCTGTGGACTACAATTCCCAGAATACACATCCAATAGGAAATTTCTGGTCGAGACATGAGCTTTTCCAAACCTGCCCTGAGGTCCTGACGGAGAGGGAAAAAAAACAATCATGTTCTTTTCCTTTAGAATCTCAAGAGCAGTATTTCCCAACCCGGAGATCTTAGGACGCTGATTTTGACCAAGGAAGTGTGTTGGTGACATACGGGTTGACTACTGCCAAACACAGCCCTCATTAAATATGACTCTGCCCCCCATTCCCTGATTGCTTTCTGCTATTCCTGCAAACTCATCCAGAGAGAGAGAGAGAGAGAGAGAGAAGAGATTAAATATACAAGCTTCAATTTAGCTGACACGAATCCAAGGGCGCTATTTGAATTTGTAAACTGTTCCCACTTTACAGTTTAAAAAAAAATCTCTCTGCAACCACTTCTGCTATTTAAACAGTACATGAAGGGAGGGGGGAATCCAGATGAGCTGCCAGCTGTTTGAGGCACGAGATCAGGTGGAAAGGAAAGGAGAGGAGAAGAGGGGGAGGTGGCATTTCCCCTTTTGGTTACAAGGCTGCTTGCCAAAGGATGGACATGCAGCTGTCCACACTCTAGGCTTCCTCAGAGTATATAACCTGGAGCCCATGTTTAGAGCCAACAGCTATTTGAAAGCAGGGGCTCAGGCCGAGAACAGATTAAAAAGGAAACTTAAATTCCCTGGCATCTTTTTCCCCAGTATCCCTCAGCCAGTATTGCATGGGGAGAGTGTGCTACTCCCGGGGAGAAACTTTTCCAAGCATGTTTAGATCAACCATCCGTTCAGAAACTGAAATGATGACTCCTCCATGGATAAGTTGCTCAGATACTTACAGGTTTCAATAGTGAACCGTGGGGCACGGTATACAAATAAAATAAACTGTGCATCTCTCCTTTCAGTGAAACACAACATTTTGAGCCAGCTTTTAATCAACTGATTCCCCAACTCCACCCTTTTCATTCTTTCCAGGCTGTCGTGTCCAGTTCTTATCAGAATAATAGACGCCACAAACCCACAAATCCAAAATGCTAGGACTGTGGCTGATCCAAAGAATTGGCTTGAAGGCGCTGATCCATTGTGCTTTTGCAGATATGCATTTTGACTCTTAGCTGTGATCTCTTTCTTAAAAAACACGATCCCAGTTCCACCAACCGGAGAAGGCCCTTGTGGTTGTTGTTTTTTTAAAAAAAAAACCTTCCTACAAGGTCCTGCTCCGCCAAGCTGTCCATCCCAGGCAGATGTCAATGCAGCAGGACGTCGGCCCCACACGATAAATCAAGGAGAGGCTGTGGCCTGAAACATCAGGAAGGGTTACCCTGGCAACCGCTTGTTCACAGCAGGAAGAGGGAAGACGGATCCACAGCCATGCTGCTGTGTGCAAGCATACACGCCCATGATTAACACACACACATACACCTGCAAGGAGGGGGTCTTCCTGAACGCAGCTTCCTGTTTCACCCCCAAAATTGAATGGCACCCCGGTGCTGCCCAAAAACAGGGCCCAGATGAGCTGAGTGGTGGGCTGGCCATGCTATTAGGCAAACAGTTACTGTACCTCTGGTGGTCAATGCTACAGGGCGACAGCGGCAGCCCGCCAGGTTCCTCCCATGTTTTGGGGAGAAAGCTGCACACACCTCAGATAAAACCCAAATAAAGCCCCTTCTCCTTCCCCCCAGTGGCTCGGTACATTGGGGTTCAAATCTCCGCTGCTCCGACAGCAACCTTCCCGTGGGATCCACTATGTGTGACTCGGGTGTCGGACGTGGCATGGGGAGGAGCATTTTGCTACCAGGTACGAAGGGGAAGAGAGCAGCCACCCTCTCCATCCCGCAAACAGAAGCCAGCTGGTTAGGCCAATGAATTTCATTTCACCGCTAGCCATGGGGCAGCAAGCTGGTTTTGGGGGCCGAGGACACGGTAGCTTCACACTTCCCTCCCCGAGGGGGTGTGCTTACAGAAAGCAGGGCATGCACTACCATGGTAAATGGGCAACTACAGGGTCCAGAATCTCCCTCCTTTCATCGTTCTTTATTACACCGACTAATCGTTAATAACAATCTTAGAACTGCGGAACTGGAAGGGACCCTCTGGATCATCCAGTCCAGCCCTGCTTAGGAAGAAGGCTCCATGGGGAATAAAACTCCCAACCTCTGGCTCCGCAGCCAGAGACTTAAACCATAGAGCTCTCCTGCAGTTGCATCCTTAACTCCAACGTGGGTTGGACATTCCTTTAAAAAGAGTTTGGTCCTTTGGCTGTTCTTCAAATCGAGGGCTGTCTGCCCTGAAAGAGGACATATAGTCACCCGAACCATGCCACTTGAGGCAGTTGCTTCCCTTTACCCAACAATCGGGCCGGACTGAACCTACAAATTGCAGGAGAACAAAAACAGATATGATACACCCATGTCTCCTTAAAAAACAGAATTCCCAGCCTGGTCACAGAGAGAGAGAGAGAGAGAGATAGAGAGAGAGAGAGAGAAGACAAGACAAGACAGACAGACAGTCAAGGAGTCTGACCTCTCCCTCTGGCCCAGGTGTACGTGCGGCTGGTACCAACACCTTTGACATCCAACGTGGGCACCTCCACAGGGTGAGGCCTCAGGTGCAGCTCATGCACCCTGCTACTGCTGCTACCGCTGTTGCTTTTTAAGGGCAAGATATATTTAGGGAGGCCTTTGTAGAACCAGGCACCTGATCGCTTCCAAACCTACATCAGCCAATTTAAAAAGAAAGAAAGAAAGGTAGTTAAAGATGGACTAAAAACATTTTGTTGCTTTTAAACAAATACTCTAGAGTCTAGAGAACAAACAGAGAATTTTTTTACAAAACTACATCTGAGTGCTTATAAAAACTGGGGCCAGCACAAGCGACATTAGAAAAATATACTTCCTCTTGTGGGATTACTTCTTTTAGGACTGTATACGCTGGACCCTCCTCACAAACAAGTGAACTGTCTAAAAACAGCTCTCCTCGTTTCTACTGTTGTGCTGCTTCAAGCTCAAACTTAACAACACAGAAACTAAGTGAATAGGTTTTAGAAAGCTGCTTGTCTCTCTAGGCAAAATCTTTATTATAAGCTCAAACAAAGGACAGGGATATTGGTCCATTTTGCTTCACCCCAAATCTTTTTTTGCATTTTTTTTAAAAACCCTCTTGTTCCTTCCATTGTGAATATGAAGGAATTTATGAATTTGGCTCACTAGAATCAACTGAAATGAAATTCTCATCCACCCACACGTCGCTCCTTTCAATAAACTACCCCTCAATATTGACAAAGAATCTGCACGCTAGGAAGGGGCAGAGCTTGGAAAATTTTCGATTAAACTCCAACAGCCTCTCAGCCTGCACCACTATCAGCGATTTGTGGAAAAAACACCCCCAGCTAGCACAGGAACTAGCAACTGCAGAATACTGGGGGTGGGGGTGGGGGGTTAGTCCAAATAATGGATTTCTCAAGAGATGGAGCACCCACGTCAAGATTGTTCCTCAGTGGAAGGAAAATCAAGAATTTGCTGGTTGGTTTTAGAGAGACTGAAAATCAGAGCTTTCTGAAGGCAGAGTGCTGAATAATATGACCCACGTATTGCAACCCACGGTGGGAGAGGGTTGTATGCTTCCAAGCTGCTCGTGGGGCTCCCTGGAGGCAAGGAGTTCCTCCCAGTCAAGAAGACAATGTCGTACAAGGCAGATTTTTTTATCTGATTCTGTGGGTCTCTGCTTATGATCTAGAAGATCACAGTTTTTTTCCTGCAAACTGAGGCAGCTGAGCACCAAGAGGATTACAATAAGGCTCCTGAGACGTAAGAGCGAAGGATCCGTATGCTAAAGGACAAAGCATTGCTCTAACTGTAGGAGGACAGTTAACACTCCACCAAATAGCAAAGACCCATTATGAGCAACAGCTACCTGTCGCTGCAAAAGGGGCTGTTGGAAAAGAAGAAACGGAAGGCTAAGAGGTTTGGTAGGAAAGAAAATTGGCTTGCTTGAGCCCCCAACTATTCATTGATTCGTCACTTGTTGCTATTGTGCTATCAAGTTGGAACCGACTTATAACAGCCCTAAGAGCGTTTTCAAAGTAAGTGAGATATTTCAGGAGTGGCTTAACCAGTTCCACACACCCAGCGGGATTCCATGGCTGAACGAGGATTTGAACCCAGACCTCCTGAGTCTTAGTCCACCAGTCCATTCACGACACCATATTGTGTATTGTTAACATCATCGTGTGCGGTCAAGTCAATTCTAACTCGTGGCGAACCTTTTTTCAGGGTTTTCTAGGTAGAGAATACTCAGAAGTGGTTTCCCGTTCCCGTCTTCCGGGGTTGCCCTGGGACTGTTGTGCAGCTTGCCCAAGGCCACCCAGGCTGGCTCTTCTGGGGTGCACGATGGCGGACTGAACTCCCAACCTCTGGCTCCTCAGCCAGATACCTAACTCACTGAGCTATTCAGCCAGCTATTTATTCATCACTTAGTTGCATTTATATCCCACTTTTCTTCCAATAAACTCAAGGCAAGAACAGATCTTTCCTCCCTCTGCTTTTCCCCCTCACAGCAGTCTTGAAGGGTAGACCAAGATAAAGAAGAGTAACTCTTCTGTCAAGGCTGCGTTTCGTGGCTGAGTGAGGACCAAAACATGGATCTCTCAAGACCCAGTCTAGCACTCCTGTTGCTATGTCACACTGGCTCTCAGTGAAGTTAGTCTGGTCTGGTGGTTTTTTTACTACAACCACCATCACAACCAACTACTGGGCCATGCTGGCTGGGGCTGCTGGGATGCGTGGTCCAAAAACATGAAAAATCTTCTGATTTGTGGCAGGATAGAAATACTTTAAACAAAATCAATGGAATAAATTAAAGATGTGCCGGGCAATTGATACCACCCGGCCCAGCTGGCACCGTGATCAGAAGCAGAGCTTGGGAATGTGACGGGGTTTTTTTTGTTTTGTTTTGTTTGGAAGTAGCATTTCTCACCCAGCAACCCTAATTGTGCTTGAAACACACACACACACAAAGAAGGCAAATAAATCCCAACATTAATGCAGCAAGCAATGATAAATGCATTATGAGATACTAAGCAGACGCCTCTCAGACATCCAGCTTAAGAAAGAGAGGCTCAAGCAGAGAGCGAATGTTTAAGGGTGAAAGAGAGGAGCTAATCCTGCAGTGGAAAAAGTGCAGCCCAAGTTAGCACGGGTGATAAAAATGGTGCACCAGAACACGCTGTGCATTCCAGTTTCAATTTTAATAGCAGGATCCTGATGAGGGGAGCTTATTTAAAAAACATTTAAAGTATATGGCTCCGCACAAAGGAGAGGGTGAAGTAGAGGGGAGGCAATGATCGTGAAAATGAAACAATATCCCCTAAAAAAAAATTGATTTGGGTCTGGCGGCAAAGCTAATAAACAATGAAATGAGACACATTGAGAGTCAGGGAGACTCTCTCTTTACTCTCTCTAACAAAGTAAAGCAGAAGGTTGAGAAATACTTCAGGAAGAAGATGTGTTTATTGTTTTAAGTTTTAAAACTTTTTTTAAAAAAAGATGGATCTGAGAGACAGCTTGGGGCTGTAAAAACCACCTTGTGGGATGCATACAGGTCCAGGGCCATAGGTTGTCCACCCCTTATTTGCAGTGAGTCCAGGGGGACCTTTAGATTTTTTGTGTGACTCCACACTGGTTTTACAAAGCTACCATTTCACTCATTTATTTACTCCTCCAGCACCTTCGTGGGAGCCATCCCTCCGTTCCCTCCAACGTGGCTGTGCCAAGGATCTCAGAAGTTCTGGACAAGGGTTCATGAGAGCTAGAAACTTGCCTTGAAAAGGAAATGTGGGAACCCAGGAACCTCATGATACTCAGTTCAGCATCCCAAACCCCAATCTCCACATTTGAACAGCAAAACTACAGGACATAGATTATACAAATGGTTAGGCCCACAAAACAGCCACTAGAACACCTTGCTAACTGGCGGCATGAGAGCCCTGGCTCATTTTTTGCTGGCGGCACGCTTTATTATTGATTGCGCGGTAAGGAATTCTGCCCACACGCTCATTTCAATGCGCCTCTGCCTCTCTGCCACCATAAAAGCTGGAGAGCGGCAGGATAAATGAGACAGGTGGGGAAATTAAATGGGCACCTCTGCTCGTTTCATTATGGGCAGGCAAAGCTGTGCAAATACATTCTTTAGCTCAATCTCTCTCGAGTCCTAAGGAATTTCTACAAAGGCACCAAACCCCCATCCTTGAATTTAGGAGGACCTCCCGTTGCACCTCCGGTCTTGCGATCATCAACAAATGATGCCATCAGCCTTCAAAATTTGCTGCAATGGGTCGGCACATGCCTGGTGGGTTTCCCCGGCCGCCTCCAGACAGCACTCCATCCCTGATTCAAAATCCTCCATTCAGAACAAGGCCAGCCCTGCTAAGGGGTAGAAGGGTGAAGCTGCCTCTCCCGCGCGTGTCCTCAAGAGAGTTTGGGGCAGCATACAGCGCTCTCTCCTATACATTTTATCCTCTCAACAACCCTGTGAGGTAGGCCAATGATTGAAGGATAGAGAGAAGCAGATGGCCACCCAGTGAGCTTCAAGGCTGTGAATTAGGGGGTAGGAAAATCCAAAAGCTTTGTTTTCTCTAACGCTACAACTACTTCTTCTTCTTCAATCAGATGCTTTCCATTCTGAATATGGGTTTGCAAAGCTGGTATATTCGTCCATACTAAATGGAATCCGGCTGGCTGGACAGCTTAGGTCTCTGGCTGCGGAGTCAGAGGTTGGGAGTTTGATTCCCCACTGGGCGTCCCAGAAGAGCCAGCCTGGTGGCCTTGGGCAAGCTGCAAAGTCCGAGCGCACCCCTGGAAGAAGGGAATGTAGACTACCTCTGGGTAGCTTCTCCCTAGAAAGTCAGAACTGACTTGGTGGCACATGATTATTAAATGGAAACCAAACATTCTTCCACAAATACCAGGCCATCTGATATATGCATCTATGCCCAGTTCTATCTCATTGGAAGAAAACTTGCACTGCATGACGGTTCTGAGTTCAGGCCCTGGTCTCCCCAAAGCAGGTGTGCAAAAAACTCCTGTCTCAAAACCCCAGGGAGCTGCCACCAGTGGAAACAGACAATATGACCCACATAGAGAGTAGTGGGCTGGCGCAGGAGAAGGCAGCTTCCCCTGTTTCTGCTTAGACCAAAACTTTATATGGACCATGAGGACTAGAATCCTACACTGTGCCATAGCTCAGTAGCAGAGCATCAGCTTTGCATGTAGAAAGGTTCCCGTGTCAATCCCTGGCATGTCCTGGGAGGGCTCAGAAAAGTCCCTGGGTGAAACCCTGGATGTTACCAGCCAGTTTCTACAACACTAGACTACAGGGATGAATTACCTCCGTAGAAACAAGCTTCCTTGATTCCCATCTGCTTGGCCACAATGGGAAACAGAAGACAAGATGGGATCTGCCTGACTAATATAGAAAAACTCAAGCAACCCGTATAAGGAAGTCTTCTTGCCCTTTTTCACCTTGCAGATAAAACTGGACTGCTTCAGAGAGCAAGAGACTGCAGTAAAATTGTTCACCTCTTCAAAAACAAGGCCGTAAAAAGGGTAAGATGCCTACTGAGCAGGATGCTGTGAAACAAGCCCCATCAAGGGTAACCATGCCGAAAGCCAAAATGGGAAGAAGAAGAAAACACCACCCAAAAATTGCTCTAAAGAGAGAAAGAAACGGGAGAGAAAACAGCCAAACAAGAAGCCGGGGGGCGGGGGGGGGGGGAAGGATCAGTATAACTTTCAGGTTCATCGGCCACATGTGGCTGCGTGACGGAAGTGGAAACCAGAACATCTGAAACAGAAATGTTTCCCACCTTTAAATTGTTGGGTCACATGACCAAACAATTAAAAGGTGGAAATTAATAACAATAACAATAACAATAACAATAACAATAACAATAACAATAACAATAACAATAATAATAATAATAATAATAATAATAATAATAATAATAATAATAATAATAATAATAATAATAATAATAATAATAATAATAATAATAATAATAATGAGAAATAACAAATACAGCGACGAGCATGTGAGGCTACTTGGGAGCCAACTGTTACTGTTTTGTCCTGGCCACCAAGGACCCAATCCAGACGAGGAAGACACCCTATAGGGCTTCTATGGGGTGGTGGAGAATTCCCACCTCCTTTCCCGTAAACCCCACTCCTTGGAGCAATGGGAGTCACCCATGTTCCGTTCTAGGAACCTGGGCAGGAGGAGGGCAGATCAGGGGCTTGGTGGAATCCCGCTCTTCTCTCCGATCAGTGATCAGAGATAACAGGAGAACCTAGAAGTCTTGTAGCCTCTTTAAAACCCACTAAGTTTTATTTCCCATAGGCTTTCGGGTGTCCAAGCCAAGTGCACACTTCTTCAGATGAAATCAGCAAAGGATCATGGCTCCAGGTTTCAGCGGAAGGCCTTAAATTCTCCCACCCGTGGAGGAAGGGAGGGTCACTCCTGTTTGTTTAACTGCAATACATCCACACTAGTCTAAGGTGTTCAGATCTGAAGAGCAGAGAGTCTGATTCCCATCCAGCAAATGTGCTCTGCCTAAAAATGTCTTATATTTTCAGAAAGAAAAAGAAACTGGACAGAACTGACCCTTAAAAAAATAAAACAGAAGGACCTTGGGATTTGGGGGGGGGTTGGGCTTTTTTGTTTGTTTTTGGACTACAACTCCCAGAATTCTTTGGCCAGTAAGGTCTACCTTTTTCCAAGCTCTGAAAGAGAGCTGATTAAAACAAGGAGAAATTGTATTTTTACCTGCAGACTAGGGCAAAAAAAAACCCGGAAGGCTTCTTATGGGCTTACGGCTCTTTATGACACTTAAGGGACTGGGACTTTTAAAATGCTGTCTTGTTCCACCCAGGAGGAGGAGAACAAGGGAAAAAGTCTTTTAAAGGATGTAATTATACTGATGACATGGTACACTGGAATGAACTAGAAAGGTGGGGGGAGAATAGCCCTTGTGAGACCCAAAATAAAAATAAAAAGAAAGAAAGAAAGAAAAGAAAAGATCTTTATCAAGAGCTTCTGAATGAGGGAAACCTACAGTTTATCCAGGATGCCAACCGCTTAAAGCTCTGTCTGTCGATGCCACAGGAGAGGGCAAGAGAAACCCCAGCCCACAGAAGCCATGCTTTCTGGGTCATTTCAGGAGCTGTAACTTTTCCAAGCACTGGCCCCCCAAAGGCGATATAGTTTCTGTAACCACTCAAGCCACCTGGGAAATGTATGTCACATTTTTAAAGGTTTTCCCTGCAAAAACGGTTCCCTACAGTTTCAGCATGCAAAAAGACCAGCAGGCAGACTTTTAAGGGATGATTTTCCCACGTCCGCACCCTCCAGATACGGCCTCTCCCTTTCATCCTAGCCACTAGACATACCGGCTGGGGCCAATGGGAGCCACAATCTGAAAAAAAACTGAAAAGGCCCCATCAGGGAAAGGAGTTTTGGTGGGGAAAAAGCAGGACCGGAAGAAATTCCTTACTCCAAATCAACCCTCGATTTCCATCACGCTGTTTGCTGACAGAGCGAAAGAAGCTCTCTCGCAGGGGTGGCGCGCCTTTGCCGATCCAGAACTTTGGGACAACAACCTCCCACAGTCCTTTATTACGGGCCATCCCCTATAGGCTGGGGATGCTAGGTGTTGTAGTCCAAAGCCTCTGGATTGCCCAAGGTTGGCCACTCCCTCCTCCCAGGGTTGTCGGGAGGACCAAGAAGGCAGAGGGAACACCGCCCAACACTTCAGGGCCAAAAGAACAAAACAGAGATGGCGCTAACAAAATGGCTCATTTTGCCCCAAGGGCTCAGAGGCTGAGAAGCGGCATCTAAAGCGCAACAGACAAGACATGACCCCCCAATACCCCCCCCCCATCATCACAAGAGGCCGAATGGCGTGCCTCCCGCAGACCCACCTCTCTCTGCTCGCTGCAGATCTTACAGAACCAGACAGGTCGTTTCTGGGTGCCCGGGGTTTCTATGCCACATTTGGTGCAAACTTTCTGGGGGGAAATGAGGAGACAAAAGAAGGGGGGGGGAAGACATCGTTAAAATAGCCAAAGTGCAAAAGGAGGGGGGAAAACACAGGGGGATGGAAGGGGCATGCCAGCATCAAGAGCAACCCGTCGTCATGACAGTTCCCTGGGGCCGAGCCCCCCCATGAGACTCCAAAACCCCACCACGCCGCCCCGCCCCCCAATTAGGCCAACCTGGATCCCTACAGCAGCTCCCGTGCTTTCTCTGTCTTCCAGAGGAGCCGGTCCTTCATAAGGCCAGTCTGAAGCAGGGAAGCCGCATCCAAGTCTCAGGTATACTGGTCCAGCCTCTGTCACCACGAAGCGACAGGCTGTTTGTACAGAGATGGTTTACCGGCTGCCCGAGGCACAAAGACTAAACCAGCCGGCACGGCCCATCTTGCCAAGATACTGGGCTTGGGGAGGGAAGGAGGGGCATCGAGAGCTGGACTTCCCACCTCTCTACAGCACTGGCTTATTGGCCATCAGCTGGGGATTACTGTGATGGCTCCAGTGTTGGAGAGGTAAAGCCTGCAGTGTAGGCACTCATTTTAATGGACTCTGTAGCCATGCCCTTGAGGAGAGTCCAACCGTGGAGGCTTCTGTGTTCTTCTACCTTCATCTCTACCAGGATCAGGTCTTTTGTAAAGCTAATGAATCCTCATTGTCCATCGAAAACCACACTGCACCAAAACACTTTGGGGCTACAGCAGGGAGAACTCATTTATTCTGTATTGTTGCTCAGAACATTCGCCCTCCTCTGCCAGTCATTCAGGAGGCCTGGACTCAAATCCTTGCTTGGCCATGGAACCTGGATTTGAACCCTTGCTCAGCCATAGAAATTCACTGGGGCAAGGGTAAAACTTTAAATAGCTCATATACTCTGAAAACCCTATTAGAGACACTGTAAGCAGGATGTAACTTGATGGCACACAACAAACAGTGAAGACTGCAGCTAAGCCCAGAGAGAAAAGACAATGTACCAGACGATGCTGTTGCCCCTTCTAATAAAAAAAGAGTCAGTAGCCTAATTTTGTGATCCCTGGTTTTACTCCAGCACTAATGGCAAGCTCTGGAACTGATGATGCTGTGGCAATGGTTGGTGGTGTCAACAGACTCCCTCCCCAGTCTGGATTGAGGGACAGCTCTTGGGTGAGATGAGCAAAATTAAGAACTGTTTTGAACAAGAGAAGGAGAGACCGGGGGGGGGGGGGGGAGCAGCCGACGCTCAATAAAGAAAAATAAAATGAAAATCAATTCCCCTAATGAGGAAACAGCGCTAGCCCTGCACGGTGGTGGGAGGAAAAATTAAGGCATCAGATTGAACCTCCAGGGCCGCAGATGGTTCTAACAGCCATCGACCAACAGCAGGAGGGCCGGCTAAGCCATTTAAAACGAAGCCCAGTCCACCCTGGGAGGGTGGAGGGCTGGCCATCCAGCTACGGCACAAGGGGAAAAGTAACCCATGCAGCGAAAAGCTGCCATGAAAGCTTCTGAATGGCTTTGCCCTTGATTAGTCCCGTTATTGGCCTGTTCCGTTCCATCGGCACACTTGATCTCAGACATCTCCTGCCCCATAGATTTCCTCTTGGGGTCAGTGCCTGCTCTCAGGGACCCTCAGGTTTAATACACCCCCAGAAGTGCCCCAATCTGACATCAATGGGTTTATCTGACAGGAAAGAAGAGAAAAGGGACAAAACTCATGACACTTGGGAGGTGTTTTGAATGGCTTCACCATTACTCTTACTGACCGTGTTCAAATGTTTTCAAGAAAGTGGAGGTGGCCCAGTCAGCCTCTAACCATAAAACCAGCAAATAGAATCTTTCTGGCATCTTAAAGACTGAACAAGTTTTATGGTTTTACAGACTGCAGTCCACTTTATCGGATGCCCGTGAAAAACTGGGCTTATTGCTGCTGGGAAAACTTACACCTTGCAATAAACTTGGTGTCAGCCTTTTTAAGGTGCCACACAACTCTTTCATAATATTCAAATGGAAACTGGAAAGGAGAGCCACGCTGAAAAGATCTCTAGCTCTCTTGGAGGTCAGAAATTTTCCTTTTTGCCAGCTTCATCTTCTGCACCATTAACTTTTTAAAAAAATTGAGTGCTTTCCATCCTGAACACAGGGAAAATTTTGAATTTTGCTTAATTCATCCAGAACAAACTGAAATTAAATCCTCTTCCACTTATACTGGCCAGATTCAACAGGTGCAGCTATTCGTGGCACAGAGAAAAAGGGTGAACTCGCCTGCTAGATAGCAATTAAAGATGAGGAGCCTTCAGTCAAAAAAAAGTGGCAACCCTAATTCAGAACAGTCACCAGGGATTCCAAGCCAAACTTGAAGGACTGAAGCATTCAAAACCCTGATGAATCTGTCCATTTAATTTCTCCACTGCACCATTTTAAAAACCCATCAAATTCCGAACATAAAGACACTTGGGATTACTTTCCTGATTTGTGAAATTGGTGAATCATTTTCAGAAAAATTACTAAACTCTCATCCATTCCGGTGGCCATCTCAGAGACATGGAAAATGAGAGAGAGAGAGAGAATACCATTTCATTATTTTTGCTATAAAACTGAGTGCTCAGTCATTATTCTCCTCCCTCCAGCAAAGAGGAAGTAGAATTCCTGAATTTGGAAATATGCTTGATTTGTCTCTTGTTTCTAGGCTTAATATGGCCCTAAAAAGAGGAATATGGTCTCCAAAGTGGCCTGCCCCACTGTAAAAAATTAGCCATTTCTGGCAAATGCCTCAAAAAATGGCAGTAAACCTAGACTATGTATTTGGGCACCGAGCATGTTAAACTCCTGTCATTACTCTGTTCCTTCCCCAACCCATATATTCAAAGCTGTGTACCTTGGCATTACTGAGAGAAATTAAACCACCCCTTGTTACACGTATACACATAAACACACACACTCCCAAGGAACTTAGAAATACATTTTTGGCTTTCAAAAATATGCCGTCACCAAACAGCGATTAGCAGTCAAGTCCTCCCTCTTGTGGGCACTCAAGGAATTCTTGAAAATATTAGCATATGTTTCCTTTTTCCAAGTTTAACCTCCCCCTTTTTTTTCCTCCTCTTCCTACAGAAAACTGCATTTCACTCAGGAAACAAAATATTATTATTATTATTTTGGTTTGAAGGAGAAGGAGGGAAGAGTTTAAAAGAATGCAATTATTTACAGCTACGTTAAATGCTGGTTATTAAAAGAAGAAGAGGGAAAAGACAAAAATTGCCTTCAGGTCCTCTCAAAATCTGAGCGTTCACATTTATCAAAACAAGACTCCCGAAATTACTACTGCCGGATTTATCCACAGCTTGATTAAGAACTGCAGCTTTGGCATAACGGGGCTGTTACGGATGTGGTCGTTGTCCTGAAAGGTGGAAGAGGGTAGATTTGAGAAGAAAGGGGTGTAAGAGGTAGACTTTGTTCCTAAAAAGGCGATTTGCTACGATAACTGAAAAAAATGGAAATTGTTAAACAGAAATTTTAGATGGCTAACAGATCTCAAAGCAGGTGCCCTAAGCAGAGGGCTGGCCTTCAAGGTTGCCACCCCCGTATCTGTATCTCAAACCTTCATTTGCTGGTTATGAGAGAGGTTTGGTGGTTGTGTTTTTTTAATAACACCATTTTTACTTTATTTCCCTCAGCTCTTCACTTCCATTTGTCTGTCACGCATCTTCTGCGTGGGCATAAATAGAACTTGGAAATACTGCTTTATTTCAGAGCACAAATCCCAGAACATCTACTGCCCCGTTATAGCCAAAGTTTGGGGCATTCTGGGAAAGGTAGCCTAGAAAAAAATAACATTTCCACGCTCTGGGCTTAACCTGTTGCTGTAATCTGCTTCTCAACTTCAGAAAAAGGAACTACAAAAACCTCTGGGGCATCTGAAGAGGTTTTGCCTGTTTGTGTATTTTCCAATGTTTATAGACTTAGATTCAAACATTTCAAAGCTGTGCCCACTAAAAATATATGTGGTACACAAACAGACAACACAGAAGACACACATATTTAGATAGCCTTTGTGATAGATGTTAGATTGGATTGCTGAGGGAAGACCTTCATACTTAAGCATCTATCCAAACTAAAAAAAAAACTAAGGGCAGGGTGAATTTGTGATGGAACGAGGGCCCACCACCCTCAAGGCCCTGCTCCGGAGAAAGGCAGAGTAGACAAGAGGCGCTTGTGGTATCCCAGGGGGGTTCTTGGGATGAACCTTCAGGACTGAATGGGCCTAGATGGGGCAAGGGGGACCCACATTTTGCTGCCTGAAGGAAGCACAAGATGACGTCCCCCTGCCTTCGGCTCCCTTCCCATGAAGAAGCCAACCGGTAGCCGACGACGACCGAGCTGCTCATCCTGACAATGGGACTGAGTCTGCCATCACCCCAAAAGTGACACAAGGATCCATGCAAGACCGTTGAGGCCAATTACCAGAGAAGGACCATTTGGGGGAGGGTGCCACTACTGCCCCCCCACCTTCCAATCATCCACCACTTATGGGTGGCAGCCTCTCAGATTAGCAGCAGAGATGTACAGATTTGGGGTTTTTGGACGACAACTCTCCAAATTCTGGGAGCTGTCGTTCAAAACCACAAATGTACACCGTGCTCATCCACAGTTTTCACCAACTAGCACAACATCACACTGCTACGGTCTCCTCTCTTATTCCCTCGCCATCTCTCCTACCCCACCGTACCCAGTCCACATTTCTCGCAAGGTGAATGGAAACACGATGAGCAAATGAGGTGGGCAACTCCGTCAGCGAGACTGATCGCCTGCCACACCAGACTGCCAATAAAAACTTTGTTCCTTTCTCTTCTTCTTAATCCCTTTCTCTCCGAAACCCGTCCTGCAAGGGGCTTGTTGTTGTTTGGAAAAAAATAAAAATAAGTACTGCACTGAGCTGTCAATTTCGAGTCGGCTCCCTCGGTGATTTAAAAGCTCTAAAACGTTTTGCTCGTGCCGTGGAGCATGAAGGAGTCTTGCGGACAGCAAACTAAATGGAGTCCCCAGTGGGGAGGCAACAGAGCAAGGTCATCCAGGAAAAGATGGACTTTGTAAAAAAAATAAAAATAAAATTATAGCCATGTCAAACCAAGCTTGCAGGGTTACTGAAGGGGTGACTGCAAATTGCTTTATGCAGAACTTGGGGGGGGGGCCCTCTGCTGAATTTCTACTCAAAAGAGAAGCACCTATTAAACTGTCCGCTATTATGTGGCACACATTTACTTACATTCTTCAGAACATGTCACTTGCATTTTCTTTGCCAGGTTTTTAACACAACTTCAAGATCAATGTCAAAAGCAGGCAAGGAAACAATCCTCCTGACTCCCCCAAAGGTAGGAGGGCTGCCTTTGTTCGTTCTGAAGGTCGGTGTGACAGGGACCAATTTTATACCCACCGTACAGACAGGCAAACAGAAACAGAGGGAAAAGGCCATGAGAAAGACTACATCGTGAACCCAGGATGGAGGTGAGGCACATTCCCTCTGCTTCTGTTTGCCTCCCAGATCCAGAACTTTGAAAAGTTGCTTCCCAGCATTCATTCTGGATGGGGATTCAGGGACTTGCAGTTCAAAATGCACCTTTCCACAGCTGGGTCCAGCATCAATGCAATAGTGTGTGGCTTGGCCCTGATGGCAAAGGTTATATTTACCAAAGACATGTTCATGCTCTCTCTCTGTGTGTGTGTGTGTGTGTGTGTCACCCCTCTTGATGGGAATGGAGACTTTGCCCCACAATCCAGCAATCCTGATACACACTGCCCTGGTTTTGTTCTTACCAGGGAAAGAAGGATCTATAGGAAGTCCTTGGATCACAGGGTTGGGTGGCAGGGCTGACCCCAGACATTTTGCTGCCTGAGGCAAAGAACAAGCTGGCACCCTCTCGCATTCCACTACAAAATGCCAACTGGATTGGGAGGGAGATGTTCCTGTAAAGCTGACACCGTTACAGCATTCTCTCCTACAGCCAAACTGCCAGACACACCTATCAGTTTCCAATACCTTCCCCCTGAGCATCTGCTCCTTCCCTCTCCCTAACAGTAGGGCTGGCCAAAGAGACAGGCAAGTAGTGTCATAAGGAAAGGAAGAGACCACGCCGAGCAATGTTCCAGGTGTGAACCCCAACCATTTCCAGCTCAAGAGAGGATCAGGTAGCAGATGACTGGGGAGACCTTGATTTCAAGCATTTGGAAAAGCTACTTTTCTGGACTACCACTCCCAGAAACACCCACACACGGCTGCGACATTTCAGGAGCTGTGATTCCCCCAAAAAGTAAGCTTTCCCAGTTCCTTTCTGCCCAAGACTCTCAAGAGCAGCTGCTTGATAGAAGCAATGATCCTGGACCAAAGAAAAAGTCGTTGCGGCCGACGCTCACCTTTCTGCAGTCTTGGCAAAAGACGGCCGTGCTCCTGAGCAGGCCCAGGGCTTCCCCACAAAGCAGGCACTGAGAGGAACCGTTGCCCATCACATTCTTCCGCATATTCTCCAGCCGCTCCACCAGTCGCCTGCAAGGCAAAGAGAGTCCGCATCACAGCAGGATCCAAAGCCAGGAGCCACCCTGATTTATTTCACAATAATCGTTCTGTCTACATGTGGACGTCTGAACCCTCCATCCGCCTCCATGTCCATTTCCTAACTTTAAAATGATCCTTTTAACCCCATGTTTTTTTAAATACGATAACACACTTAACCGGTGTACTGCTATACCTTGCTGTGGCTTTTAGCTGCATTTGGTTTTTAACCATCGGCAAGCAGCATTGGAAGGGTGGACAGAATACGACCCACATGCTACATGCGGATCTAAGGTGCTCGAATCAGTATCCCCCAGCACTCTGACCCAATCAGACTCTGGGAACTGAGACTGCTCCTCCCATCTGCCAAGCATGCCAACCTCCGCAAAAACCGATGAGGAATCTAGGAATTATTCTTCATGCCCCTAAGACATGTAGAGATACATCATCTTGTTCCCTCTCTCTTCAAGCTGTTCTCTAATATTCACCCCATATCCCGACAGACACATACATGCAGGGTGGATCTGATGTAAATCAAACCGATTTAAAGAATGATTTGAACTTTTTAAAATCGGAAATTTTTGACAATTTAAATCAATCGTGATTTAAATTGATTCGATTAAAAAAAAAAAACAATTGATTTTCATCCACCCTGCACACATGTCCTAGATATCACGGACCTTGTGCTCGAGTGGATGTTACTTCTCTTGTGGACCTAATTTAATTTAATTCAATATAAAACCATCAACAGCCAGACGCCCATGGCAGCTTTGAACACAACCTGGGAGCGTACAACACTTCTGTTTCACCTTGCCTAGGGCAAAACAAACCTCCCTGGTTTTCCCCAGTTACTTTCCCTTGTTTGAACACCGCAGGGCCTGAGAAGTTAAAAGATTTCCAGATTCACAAGGGACCACAATTCAGAAGAAGACATAATAGCATCATCGCGTAAGAGATAGAGTTAGTGAAGTAATGATGCCACGGAGCTAAGAAACCCAGGTAAAAAACTATTCCAATGTAATCTGCCAGCTAGAGAGATCTAAGCGGGTTCGTTGCCCAAGGTGGAAAGCAATTTCCCAGGAGAATGCAGGGCCATAACAGAGAAGGGACGCATGAACAGGAAAGGGGTTATTTTGGGGTATTGCTCACTGCAGCAACAAGCTGAGCAGAATATAATTTACTTCTTGTAACAACAGGCCTCCTAGAACTGAGCTAAGGAAGCTTTGGTTTCTGTGGGAACCACCTCCCAGGCTGCTGCAGTTAAACGAACCAACAAGGCACACACCCAGGTGACAGGGAAGCATCCAGAAAAGTTGCTTAGGTCCGGAGTAGCGCACGTGGATAAGGGAAATTTAAACTGGGAAGAGGCACCACTCCCCAAATCTACCTGGGGATGAGGCCCCTTCCTGCTGTGGCCACTCAGGCCATCCCAATTTCTGGAGCCACTGCAAAAAAACAAATAGCTAAATAGGGCTGCAAGAAAGTGCGTGCCCGCCGGTCAGGAAAACTGCACCCCTCACATCCTACTGAGAACATGATGCCAACAGGAAACAAGGTGTGCCTTCCTCAGGGAGCAGAAGGCAGGTGGTGGCAAAAGCAGCTGCCGGAGCACAGAGGTATAGAAATGGAGGGGGGGGGGCAAACGAAGCTTGTAGGCTGCAAGCTGCCTTACCCCCTTTTCACCCCCATCCCTTGTTTTTTGAAAACTACCCACACAATCCCCACACAGGAGAGGGCTAAACCAAAGGCTTCATTAGAACTGAGGGTCCCCCCTGCTTTTTTTTGGGAAGGGATTTCAGAGACAAGCCCTGGAGGAGGTTGTTTCCATCTCCCTTATCTACCTCTGATGGACCTGATCCGGATCAGAGCCCCACACCTGCTTACTTGTGAACACAGCGCACGCACGTGTGTGTGTTACTTTTTTAGATACAGTTGCAGGAATTCTCCAGCCACGTTGCCAAGCTCTGCTTTGTGAGTAAAGGGAATGTGACAGAAAGAGAAGAGAGGGCCGGCCGTCTGCTAGATATTTTTTCCTATCATGTAATTAGAACAGTTTGGCAGATTTTATGTACCAAGGCCAAATGGAACAGCTATACAGGTGAAATGAACCTCCATGTTTGGCAGCAGTCTACCACAGGAAAGCGACAATGGGGGAGGGGGGCAGTGACTGCATTCACGCAATGTGTGCTTCCTGGAAGATTTATTCCAAGCTCTGCAATGACCACCGTTTTGGGCTGGCTCCAGCTCGACTCTTTGCTGAACCAGTCCACCAGAGGGAGGAAGAGAGAAGACAGAAGTAGGAAGAACTGCTAAGTATTAAGAGATCTTCAGAAATTCATAAACGTGGGGGAACTGTACCCAATCCTTTGCTGCTCCACAAGGTCTAGTTTCTCCGCCCTATGGATGACCTCCAAAATGACCTCCATCTCCTTCGAATCCAGGGCCTGCGTCCTCCTCTGCCTGTCGGTTTGGAACGTATGCACGGACCAGCCAGTCTGAAGCCTGCAAGGAAAATGAAGAGAGGACCGCTCTGGAGTGAAGCTCTCCGGCTCTTTCAAAGATGTGGGATTTTGATACGGGATTTTAAAGCCATTTTAAAATGGTTTCATGTTGTTTTGCTGCCTGGAGCCCAGGGCAAGATATCGATATTTTATTAAAGAGAGGAAGAAATTGTTCAGAATGAAAACATATACATCGGGAGGTAGGGAGGGCTTGCTTCTCCTTTGGCTTAGGCAGCATAAAATCTTGACCAGCCCAACTGAAGGAGTTGAAACAAGAAAATCTACATTGCAGACAGGAATTGATTTCCTGTCGCAGCTGAGATTTGAGAGGCATTAGGGTTGGGATCCAAACGCATAAAATATTGCACTCATCCAGATTACCCCAACAATAAATGACCGCCCATAAGGATGCCTCACACACAGAAAAGGGTGGACAGACAAAACAATTCAGGGATGAAGGTTTTAATTTTTGTGATGGGAGAGGGGAAAGAATCCAAGTCGTCTAATTTTTAATTTCGAACTTGACAACCTTCTGGAAGATGAGACAGCTCCACCAAGCAATACAACCTGAGCTGGTGGCTCATGTCAATATTTCACTCCTCTTTTTCCAGGCCCACACCTCCTCCCCCTAATCCAATTTAATTTCCACCCAAGAAGGCGATAACAAAAGGGCAAGAGAGACGTATGTTCCAGCTCCCGTTAGAAAGGGGTCACGTATACCAGCTGGGCAGACATAAATTATAACCAGGGTAGATTCTCTCCCATCCCTCATTTTTGTCTCATGACTTGCCTCTGAGTCAACAGTCTGGAAAAAAACATAGGCATTTCAACAGATCCTGACCTCTGTTTTGCACTCCCAAATATAATCTTCCTTATTTTTAAAGTCTAAAATTAAGACTGAAGCACCTGCATCCAAACCAAAATAAATAATCTCCCAGATGCACCACGGGGAATTTAAAATTCCTGGTTCATATAAGCCCGCACTCTCAAAATAAATAAAGAAAAGAACTTAGAAATACCTCATTACAGTGAAGTAGCTTTTTAATTAAGCCTTTTCCCAATTTAATTCAATTCTGCTATGTTTTAATACTCTCATCTGTTTATAGAATCATAGAACGATGGAGTTGGAAGGGGCCTCTAAGGCCATCTAGTCCAACTCCCTGCTCAGAGCAGGAATCCAAGTCAAAGCAGATGTGTCAGAGGGTTGTCCAATTTTCTCTTAAAGACCTCCTGAGGTCATGGGTTCCATTATCGTACTGCTCTAACCATTCAAAAGTTTTTTCTGATAATCAGGCTTCCTGTAGCTTGAGCCCATTATTACGTGTCTTGCACTCTGGGATGATCAAGAACAGATCCTGACCCTCCTTTTCAAAAGCACATTTTGAAAAGTGCTATCCTATCTCCCCTCAGTCTTCTTTTCTCAAGGCTAAACATGCCCAGTTCTGTCACTCTTTCCTCTGTCTTTAGCTACATCGTCACAATATAACTTTCTGTTTTTAATCTGGTACATTTTTAAAATTACTTTCACTGAGAGCTGCCTTTAGCCCCAGTTTTGGCGAAAAATGGCATATAAATCAAATTTTTTAAAAAACGGAAGCTTACTTGGCTCGAAGGGCCAGCTGTCTGTCATTCGGACACACCCACTGGTCATTCCCGTTGCCAAAAATAGTATCAGCCATTGTGCTGGACTGCATTAGTTAAGTAAACGGCATCAAATCTGCAATGAAGAGAATTAGTTTTGTTTTAATTGATATTTTTATATTCTTGCAAACAAATAAATAGAACACTTCTCAGAGACAAAAACACACAACTGTCCTTGGACTTGAAATCTACACCTTTTTTTTTTTAAGAGGACGATTAATTTGTACTTCTGTAGTTGCACACCCCTTCTCACATTCACAGACTTAACTTTGATACAAAGCACAAGAAAAAAAGGAAGAAAGAAATGAAGAAAAACAGAAATGTTGAAAGAAAGTCCTGCTCCTATTAACATGTTGATGGATTTGTTAATAAGTCGGGATTGGGCAAAGCTGTCAGTGCCCCATCATCGCACAACAACATTGTGTGGCAGGTCAGACTGAGCAATGCCGGCTTGCCCTTAGAAAATTCAAGCGGCTTGGTGGTCATGCAGGTATTTGGCTCAGAGCTTGCCTCCCATTCTGACCTGCTAGCCTGACTAGGCCAATCTATGCCCTGGCAGCCACAAGACTGGACTACTGTAACACGTACTCTGTGGGGCTGCCCTTGAAGCTAGTTTAGAAGCTGTAGTTAGAACGTCACGTAGCAGCTAAATTATAATCTGGGGTGTCTCACCACAAACACCTCGCAGCAGTGGAAAACATCCACATAAGCTGCCAAGTTGCTATCAAGTAAGATTTAGGTACCAGTATCAGACATTGGGGGGGTGGGAATCAACTACCCAACGGCTACATCATCCAAAGGAGGGGAAAAAAGCCAGGAAACTTAAAAGCAGACTGATAAACAAATGTCAAGAAGGAACAAGGAAAAGGCTGTGCGGGCCCCAAAGATTACACAAATGTAAGAGTGGCTGATACTTTTTAAAATCAAACAAATCGCAAGCTTTCGTGGAAAAAAAAACACCTCCACTTCTTCAGGCTAAGCACAACCCCTTCATGGAGAGTGCAGAAAAATTGTACACAAGAGTCCAAGAACTGATGGCCCATGTCTATGAGAGTTGACCACTATGACCACCAAGCCCTCCAAGGAATTTTGACAGGAATTTTGACGGGAATTTTGACGGGAAGATTATTGTGAAGCCCAGCCCAACAGCAAGTGAGGTAGGTGCCCCTGAGAGACAGTGCTGCGGCCGGAAAAATAAACCCTCCCTATGTTCAATATTTGACTTTGTTGGGAGCAACACTTACAGGGAGAGAGACACAGAGGGAAATTTGCACAAGGCGGCCAGCTCTTCTCTTTAAAGACAAACAAACAAAAAGGGAAGCACGAAGCATCCATCGTCCTTGGCATGTTTAAAAAGCAGGTTGCTCTGTTTCTCTGAAAACCAGAGAGGAGGGGTGGAAAACACACACACACACACACGCTACAAAGAATTCTTACAAGCACCAATTTCTCCGGAGTCGTGGCACTGTGATTACCGAGCCTGCCCTTGCTGTCTGTTTCTGACGGCTTCGGTTCTCCCGCAGGAGCTGTAGTTGTAAAACAACAAGCTGGCCCTTGGCTCTTTCTCAGCAGAGGGAAGCCCGGGTTGGAAAACACACGCAGGCTTATCTCGCGGCCAGCCGCATTCCCAATAGGATGAAGGAGTGTGCAGATAAACAACATCACCATCCCCTTGTAGCATCCCTGAAACCCAAGGAAGGAGCCCTGTGCCACAGTAAGACTTCCACGCCAATTTTTCACTTGGAAGTATTTCTACAAGGTGTGCCACACAATTCCCAGCTGTCCGTTAAGATGAGCCAGCTAAGGGATGGGTTCCCTTAGCTGGCTCAATTCTGAACCTCAGCTTGTGACACCCTGCAGTCACAAGCTGAGGTTCAGAATTGGGCACCGAGGTTTTCGTTTTCTATTGAGGGGGAAAATGCGCTCACGCCAGGCTAGTTACTACGGATCATTGGAAGGGCATGCCGGTTATCACCATATCCTCACTGGTAGACCCAAATTTGATATTTAAGACTTACGGAAAACCTATCTGCTCAAGATCTGGCATCTGTGAGGAACTGGTGACAGCACAGCTTAACAAAACCTGGTACCCCTTTATAGAATTTGTGGACTCAAATGAAGAGGTCGCTTCTCCTTTGGCATCCCATACTGACATATGGAGAGACTTACGGAATTGATTACAATGAATTAACCTTCTTTGCAATCCTTTGATCTTGTCCTGTGGGTTTGTTATTGAATGAATCGAATGTTGTGCGTGCATTTTGATAGCACTAAGGTTCTTCTCCTTGCTGCTTGCAAAATGAGCATGAGGAATGTATAACCTTCCAGATTGTGCTGGACTCCGCTCCCTCAGCACTGGCCATGCCAGCTGGGGCTGATGGGAGATGCCATCCAAGGACATCCAGATGGGACACCTCTTGTCCCATCCTGCCAGCGGTGAAAAACAAACCTGATCAAAGATGCACATCTGGATACAGTGCCTTTGGCTTTGGCTTTTGTACCCCTGTGACAGCCGAAGTCAAGCAGGGCAAGCTAAGCTCCCGTCATGTAGCCCTCCTTTCCTTTGTCGAGTTCAGGGCAGTACCCAGAATGTGGGAAGTTTCCTGCCCTTCAGGGAAGGGGAAGGTGAGAATGCTGGCCAGCGTCCATTGCCCCGCTTGGCCCTCAACAGCACACGCCAAACTGGGGCAGATGACATCACTGTGTTTCTTTAACCTGTTGAACTTGGCACCGCTTTGGTGCAGCTTTGAGAAGTTCACGTGACCCAAATATTTGCAAAATAAACTTTTCCCCGGAGCAGAGGCTTTCTGACTGCTCGGTCATTCCTTCATTGGTTGATTTCATTTTCCCAGTTGGGGGGTGGGGTGGGGAGAAGCAAAGAGATGGGGTGGAGCTCGAGCCAGGCGGCTTATAGAGGCAAGAGAACAGGCCATTCAAGCCAGTTCATTCAAGCTCACGTAAATACCCATAATCCTCCAGGCCTGAGAAGCCATGTGATTCTGTTGGACCAATGAGCTACCACTGGCAGATATATAAACCCCCATGCCTGCAAATGCTCTCATTCTGAGCAACTCAGTCCTGGGAGAGGACACCCAAGTCCCCCTCTGCTTATCCAAGATTTGTGCTCATCTGCACAAGCCTGATGGACACTCGTTGGCATCTACCTCAAATATTCTGGGGTCACGTCATGAACAGTCTGGGCTCCGTCAACCTAGAAAGAACGATCAGGATAGCCCCGGATTAGTGGTTCTCAACCTTGGGTCACCCTGGTGTTCTTGGACTGCAATTCCCAGAAGCCTTCACCACCAGCTGTGTTGGCTGGGGTTTCTGGGAGTTGCAGTGCAAGAACATTGGGGTGACCCAAGGTTGGGAACCCCTGCCCTAGAGAATTCAGCACTGCTGCCCTGAAGGATTGGCTGGATCATCAAAAACATACAAATGACCCACCCAAGCCTTCTAAGTTTTGGGCTATTGCAGTTTACCTAATCTAGCTGTGCAAAACCATCCTCACAAACAGAAAAACTCTCACAGAGACCCCCCTCAAAAAAAGCACCACTGTTACCATCTCACAGACAAGGGAAAAAAACATTGTTTGGTTTCTCGTTCTTGCTATGGGAAGAATTAGGATTTCATATTAGTAACTTCAATAGCTGTAGACAATACAGCTTGAGTCTATACACGTCTACTCAGAAACAGGACCCTGTAAAAAGTTATGCAGGATACTAAGTGGAGTAGCCCAGAGATCCCCAATCCACGCACTTCCATTACCTTGAGCAGCAAATCACACACAGGCAGAGGACAATGGTTTCCTCTATTATAGAGATACTTGGAAAGGCGGGACACCCCAGGAATCCTTCATAATTCAAATTAATCTTTCACAGCACGACACTGTCACAGCCTGGGGACTATTACTTGATTCAATTAATCCTCACAGCTTTAATTTTTCACCACATCAGCAGCGCTTCGTTTGACAGTAGATTGTTCTATTAATGGGAAGTAAGAAGACACTATCAAGATACCCTTCACTTCTGACGGCGGGTGGTAGACAGTGTTGTTTTTCAAAAACCTGAAAACTGGCATCGCACTTGGGGCTCCTTGGAAGAAGTCATCTATTAAACCCAGGGTTGCAGAAACACACTATTAAAATAAAATTAAAAGCCCAAATGATTGAACTAAGCAAAAACAAAGCCTTCAGAGGCACCCACTCATGGTCACGGTCAAGGCATTTTAACTGAGGTCTGTCACTTTGGACCAGAGGGAGGAGGACTCCAGGACAAGCAGGTTCCGGGCCTGGTTTTACCACCATCCAGCCGGCTGGCTTTCGGCTACTATAGCAGGCCAAGCCTGATTAGGTGGAGGAAACCGTGGCAACCTGGACAAACAGCCCCTTCGTTGCTATGACGAGGCGGCAGCAAAGGACGAGAAGCAAAGATAAGAGGGTGACACCGAGTTCTGCATCCCCGGAAACAGAAGGGCACGGAGAAAGCGAAGGTGTCCCATTAAAGCGGCCTCTGCCGAATGGCAAGCCCCGCTAATGGTGGCATCGCTAAGCCAGAGTTAGGGAGATACCAAGCTGTCGGAAAACAGTGAATAATCAAGGACTAAAGTACAAACAGCTCAATGGAGGGAGGGAGGTTTGGCACAGCTGTTTCCTCCCTTGATGCCGAAGCTGGAAGAGGTGTGTGGGCGCTTATTCCTACATTGCACACAAACAAAACGTACTCCTTTGTCTATGCCGAGACTTCCAGCGTGCTCACCCCACTGAGACAGATTCACCCACTCCACAATACCTGACATAACTCCGTCCCATCAAACTAGGAAAGGGCGGAGTGCATCTGAACATGAACAGAATGCCAGGCCCTCATCATGAACTACAACTGCACAAGATCATTTGCAGTAAACAAGACAAGACTCTTGTTCAGGTAGATGTTGGGGTGCTTCTCTTTTTTTAATGAAATGTCCCAGAATCTCCTAACTGGCACGGTTGTGCTGGATGGAGATCCTGTGAGATTTGTAGCCCCAAAAAAACTAGTGTTATTTTTCTCCCGAGCAATATATTTTGAATTTAGTGAGCCTGAACTTGGCATTTTCTGATTTATCGTACGGTTAGGTGTCTCTGGGTGCCGAGGTATGCAAATGAGAGCTGGCACATATGCAGAAGACAATCCTCCCATTTAAGTTTGGAGGGTGGGTCAATTCCTGGAGTGCTCCCCTAAGTGGCAAAAAAGGAGTGGTTGTCAAAACACTGTAAAGGGAGAAGCATCAGCAAGATGGGAATAATCTCTAGAATGTAAATAAGGGCACAGCTAAATGCCAAACCATGTATAGCAAAGGAGATAATAGTGTTGCGGGGGGAACACCCTAAGAGCATATTTCTGAATAGATCTTTGGGGTCTAAATTTGTTAAACAATGTGGATAAAAAGACTGGAAGCGACAGGCCGTCCTTCTCAAACTCTCTTCTGGAAGAGAGTATGGCTGAATGGTGCAAACCCTGAACAAGAGTACACTCTTGCCAGCAGGTGAGGAGACAATTATAGTTGATATACCATAAATATTAGTGAATTAAAATCTTTCTCTAGCCCATAGCATTATCTACAACCACTGTGACTGTGTCTCTAACCAAAAGAGATGAAGAGGCTGAAAAACTCAGGTTTTCTTTCTCTAGAGGGCCTGTAGGCAGCTCCATGCAATCCTTCCCTCTACACTGTCTCCAGGACCTTCTCAAACTCCTCAAACATTTCTTAGACAGAGAAATAACTTCTAAAAGTGATGGGCACGAACTGTTAGTTCGATGATTCATTCAGGTTCGTTCAGTGGCCGCCTGCTGGAGGAGGTGGGGCTGGTAAGCGCCGAACACCTTTTCAGCCTCTAAACGAACCAGCACGAATTGTCAAACCGGCGGTTTGTGCCCATCTCTAGCTTCTAATCCTCGCTCAAACATAACACTCACTGGATAAGGTTGGGCCAATGATATGTTTAATCAATGATCTGTTTAACTTTAATCTAGTCTTTTGATGCTAAATGGGAGGAACAGACTGTGTCTTCTACCTTGAGGACTTTGGGAGATCTTTAGGAAAAATAAACCAGAAAAATTTATTTATTTTATTTTATTGGACTTCTACCCTGCCCATCTAGACCAAAGGTCTACTCTGGGCGGCATTACAAATTTAAAAACAGTTAAACCAATAAATATATACTATAAATCCAAGATGGCAAAATGTGAATACAATTCATTACAGGGTTTTGTTTTGTTTTTTGTTTTGTTTTGGTTAAGTATTCATATTCCTTCACAACAGACTTTTTAAACTGGCACATTTGAGTTGGTATTGCTTGTTACATTTATATCTTACCTTTCTTCCAACGAGCTCAAGGTACCATCCTCGGGCTTCCCTTTCTCTCCATTTTATCTTCAAAACAACCCTGTGAAGTAGGCGAGACCAAAAGAGAGTGAGTGGCCCGAAGTCATTCAATTAAAATTCCCTGGCCCTCTTGCAGCCCAGTCGAACACTTCTGACATGGCAGCTCAATGAATGATCATTTATCTCCCTTCTTGGTCTCTTTCCTTCAACACTTTAAAAAGGCATGGCTGTTACAGGACTGGTCCATTGATCCGGGTGTCTGGCAGCAACAGGCACCGTCTACGGTTTGTGCCTGCTCATGCACTGCACCATCCTTTCCGTTACACCTGATTTCTAAGTGCAACAATTTTATATTCCCACAATGTTCTGGATGTCACTGCACTCTGGGGCATTAGAGGAAAATAAAAACACGTAACTCCAAGACAGTCAGCCGTGAGCACGCTGTGCCGTCTCAGAAGACGGAGAGGGAAGAACCACGGGTTAGTTTGCAGGAGAAAACCTTTCAAATCTGGAAGGTTGGCTCCGACTAAAGCAAGGATAACACCTAAGCCTTCGTATATCCCTTCAGGGGAAAACAAAACAAACAGGGATTTCTCAGAGTCAGCTGAAGTTTACAGAATACCACTGAACCCGGAGTAGCCAGGAGCAACCCACGATGCCTTTCTCTCTCTAAAAAGCAGGATTCGGATCTCCATTCCCGCTAAAATGCAAACCTGAAGTTACTTGACTCTGAACTAGTTCTAGTGAACTAGCTTCAAAGAGCACTTGTCCAGCACAGTCATACAACACACAGTTTTTCCCTCTCCAAATGGGGAGTAAGGCAACAGGTCTGCAAAGAACGGGTCTTTCTCTCTCTCTCTCTTTTTGTAAATAACTTCCAGATTTTCAGAATCTGCAAGTGTGCTGAAGGATATTTTAAAAAAGATAAAAAAAAACCAAACCAAAACCGAGAACTACTTCAAAGGCTCATTTGCAACAACAACTGTAAAAAGAACTGACACCCACCAAAGTTTAGAAGAACAGAACCGGTTTTCCAAAACACATCCATGCAGCGTAAGAAACAAAACTCACCGTGTTTAGTAAGAGCAAGGAGGAGCGGAAACTCCTGCCTGAAAGAGAAGTGGGGCTGGCTTACCCCTAGGTGTGCTCCAGACAACGGGTATTACTCAGACATTAAATAAATAAGGTGCCAGCAACCAGCGGACCGTACAGCTGTACGGAAGAGTGAAAGCCCGGGCTGGATTCTGAAGGCACACTGCAGCTGGATTTCTCCAGAGAAGAAGTCACTGACAGACAGGAAGAAGGGGTATTAGTTAACCCACACACCGATCTCTAAATGTCAGGGGGCAGACCAGGATGTGGGTGGACATTGCGGGTGGAGAGATGATATAAGGGCAAAGGAACAAAGAGGAAAAACAAAAACCTAGAGTGGGAGAGGCAGAAGGGAACCAGAGATGTGGGAGGAAGGAAGCGGGAGTCAAGGCGGTACGAGGCGTTGACCAGCCTGCCTTCCAGCAGCTTCTTCCTGCTTCTTTTTTACAAGCGTGTGGGGCTAAAGAGTTCACACAGTTGTGGGTGAGTTGCACACAAGGCAGGACAGGTTGAACACCTCCCTCCCACCCACCCACCCACCTTTTTTCTTTTATTTTGCAAAGTAAAAGCAGAGGGACACCAACCAGATTTGCATCAATAAAAGAAAGCAAAAGTGGGAAACCCATATCAGATTTGTATCTGGCCCACCACCCGAAGCAGAGTGGGATCAACATTTAGGAACACCTGCTTCTCAGTAATGAAAAATCGCAGGCAACCCATGGAAATCCTCCCTCTTCATAGAGCTGCTGGATCAGGAAGATGGAAACACTGAGGTGGAAGAGGGAGAAAAGTACTGTGATCTGGCTAGTTTTCCTTCTGTGGTACTCAGAAGTGATTTTCCTGTTCATCCTCCTGGTTCTGATCTGTGACTGCATTGCTTGCACAAGACTGCAGAGGTGATAGGGCATGTAATACGCCTCAGCCACACACATTCTAGGTGTTCTCAGCTGGCCCTTCTTTCAGGAGGCACCCTGGGGATTCAAACGCCTGACCCCTGGCTCTACAATTCAGAACTCCAACCCACTGAACCCATTCCTACAGACTTTAAACCCATCTGGCCAGCAAACAATTCTCAGGGGGGGACTCAGATAGAGAGAAAGATCTTTGCCACCACTTGATAATTTATTCTTTTGAACTGGACTTACAGAATATTGACATGTGACCATCTACATTCAAGAAGATCGGCATGTGACCATCTATATTTATTTATTTATTAATTTATTTCATTTTTATACTGCCAAAGGCCAGATGGGTGGTATCAAAACTAACTAACTAACTAACTAACTAACTAACTAACTAACTAACTAACTAACTAACTAACTAAACAAACAAACAGTTGCTTCCCCCCCCCTGATCTACAATGAGTCTCCTACCCCCAGGTATTAAGAACGCTGAGGAATTGTCCATTTTAGGTGGGAAAACTTTGGATGTTTAAGGTGGCCTTGGACTACCAATTTCCATCATCCTTACTGACTCATAAAATAATGGAGTTGGAAGGGGCCTGTAAGACCATAGGAGTCCAACCCCCTGGCTCAATGCAAGAACCCAAATCAGAGCAGATCTGACAGAAGGTGGTCCCATATTCTCTCGAAGACCTCCAGCGGTGGAGCGCTAAAGGTTGGTGGGAGCTGGAACATAGGATCCTCTAGAAGGCCATCGGGTCTCGATTGTTTTAAAACAAGGATTTAACTGTAGATTGTCTCACATAGATTTTCTATATGTAAAGAAACGCGGCTTCATCTCTGGGCATCTGTCCTTCTCTTTCCCAAACAAGAGCCCACAAGGAGTGGGCTGAGGAAAGAGAGGCCATTTCCTCCCCCAGACTTCAAGCATCCAGATGCAAACACCAATCTTCAGCTGCGCAGAGACAAAACAAAACCCACAGCAGAGAGGCGACAGCAACGTTAATTCACTTTTCTTAAGACGGTGGATTAAATTTCCAGTCCATTGCGGCTCTACCACCCACGTCCAGGATTTCATTTTCTACAAAGTATTATTTTGTTTTATTTATTTTTTAAAATTCCCCCTGAACACCAAGAAGGGGAGAGCGGTAATTTCATCAAGGAATAAACCCTCCCCTCATTACAGGTGCTGGGCCTGTTGCAATGCCCCCCCACCGACCGCTGGTTGCCATGGCAGCCATTATCTCCATTTTCCCTACATAAGAGGGTGCCACCAGCAGAATTACAGAAGGAGATGTTTTCAGGAGCATCTCACAACAGTGCCTTCCTTTCCAGACAGAGCCCTCAGAGCAACAGGCAAAATAAAAATTAAAAAACTTTTTTTTTTCACAGATGGCTTTTAATTGAGTCTGCTGAAAAGAAGGTAAGAGCTGTGGGGGATGTTTCTCCTCCTAATGATATTACATTTCTGACAAATGTTTTCGCTTACCTTGAAGGCATGGGAGAGAATGAACCTTTCTCATTTTGACTAAGAACCTAATTCATATAAAGGAGCTAATTTTTTTGTAATCTGCAGAGATCCTGTTTTCTCACAGAGAGCTTGCCTGCATAACTAAGAGACACCAGGAGTGGGCAGCTGGCGGGGGGGGGGGGGCTGGATGTTTCTGGTCTGCAACTTCCACACACCTTTGTAGCTTGCATAGCTAAAGATGGGCAATGATGGGGAGTGTGGCTCAATAATATCTGGCCGCAGTGACCCAGCCCTGAGACACAGGCTTTTTATTCTAAGACTGCCACCAAGAAATAAAGCTACTCCACTCGGGAGCGAGATGGAGTCAGCATTAGAGGTGGCAAATGATACCTCCCCTCCCCCCCCCCCCCTCTGTGGACTACAACTGCCAGAATGCTGAGTGATGGTTGGGGGATTATGGGAGTCATCATTCAAAAATTAATTCTCCTAAGGCCTGCCAAACATTCCCCCAGAAAATAGTAACACTAATTCTTATGCAAAGGGTGCTAATGGGTCAGGAAGATGGGTAAGCTAGAATCATTCCCCACACCAATCTATCTATCTTATCTTATCTTAGAACTGGAAGGGACCTTATGGATCATCAAGCCCATCCCCTATCAAGGTGGCACTGTGGGGAATCAAACCCCCAACCTCTGGCTCTACAACCAGATATACTTAAATCCCTGAGCTATCCAGCAGTTCTAGAGGTGAATTCAGTCACTCGAGTCTCCCCATCCCTCTCCTGCAATTCAAACGCCACCTCCATGAGAACTAGCCTCAGTCTCAGTACACGGCATCCCAACGTTGTGCCAATGCTTATCCTGGCAGCCATTTTTAGTTCCGCATTCAGCCTAGCCAAAGGCATTTTTCTGCTGCCTGAGAGAATGAGATACTTCCTAATCCCTACGGCTTTCCAGCAGAGCGGAGAACTCTAATTTTGAAAAGTAAGCAGCTACAATTTATCCAGGCAAAACCAACACAAAATAACAAAAAAAAATGTAGCAGCACTTAAAGTTACAATTTATCACTCTACTTCCTTGGTATCATTCATTATAATGTTTAAATAACTCAGATTTTTGTGGGGGGAATTAGTAATTACTTTTAAGTCACTACAAAGCAGTCTGAATGTTACAAACCACAGGCTTTTAGTACGTCACACAGAATTTGTCGCATCAACCTGGGCCAGTGGTAACACCCTGGAATATTCCTCCTCCACCATTTTGGGACACCATCCTGCTCTCCCATCACTATAAAAGTAACTACAGTCGTTAACTGCCAGGCTGCAAAAATAAGGAAGTTCTTCCTTGGAGAATTAGAGCAATAATATAATTTACATGTTAGGGTACTGGAGGGGGGGAATAAATTCTATTTGGCTTTGTTATTTTTAATATTACTTCCAAGCTTCACTTGCCAAGAAGGGCTCCTCATTTATTGAAGGCTCACTCCCCCTTTCCAGCCACCAGAGCTCCCAAGGAGATTTACAACAGACGAAAATAAACCAGGACCTGTTTTGTAAAAAAGCCAAAACAATTTTTAAAACACTGAAAAGCAGATTTAAAACATATTTTCCAAAGCCTCTTTCACTTCCCTCGGGAAGAATACACCTCTGTACCTTTTACCTGCCAAGCCCAGGCTGCATCCCACGGATTGCTTTGCTAAAAAAACGCGGGGCTAGGAGGCTGCATCCCATATTACTCTCCAGGGACAAAAAAAAAAAAAAAACTCACCACTTTTTGTTGCTTACGAAAACTTCCCCTGGATTTCCCTTCCGCGCGTCTCCACTGCCCTCTAGCGGGCAGGGCGAACATTGCAAACCTATCCTCGTTACGCATTCGCGCAAGGGACTGACCAATCCGGTGGCGCGCGCAGCGAATTCCAGCCCCACCCCCAAAAATCCCGGGGTTTATTAGCGCAGGTTTGCGCGCGTGCGTTGGTAGCCCATCGCTTCCCCCCATTTTGCAAACTCTGGTTTTGTTAGGCGGGTCGGGCCAAACCAGGCCAATTTGCTGAGGACACGTTATCAAAAAGTTATTTCTAGACGGGTGGTGCGCCCGCTCCTACTCTTTCGGAAATCTTGGAAAAAATACATGCCTACATCTTATTCCAAATCCATATTAGTCTTATTCCAAATCCTTATTCCAACCCAAATCCATATTAGTCCTGGAGATCTCCTGGCTTTCCTCTTCTGAACAGATTTTTATGACCTGCTCCCAAACTGCTTTTTAATTGTAGAATTTCAATCCTTACTCCTGGAATGTTATTGGAGGTCACTAGTTAGAGATAATAATTAGTTACTTGTAATTAATTCCCCCAATCACTAAAGTGCAGCTACAATACCTCCTTTTAAGGTAATTACACCTCATTAATATAATTAACTTACTGTAATGAATGTAATTAATCATACAAATCATATGATTAATTTACTGAAATCAAGTTACTGTAATCCATATTACGTGATAAATGTAATGCAGGATACCCTAACGCCTGCAGTATCTCTGTGACCCCTTAGTTGTGGGGTGGGCTCAGAAGGGTGAGCTAACGTTTGTTTTTAAATTATTTATTTATTTGTTTGTTTATTTAAAATATTTCTATCCCAACTTTCTCCCCAAAAGAACCCAAGTCATCACTTCATTCTTACTTGAGAAACTGAAAAGTAAGTCACTCCTTTCAAAAGTTACAAGAACAGCAAACATTTTTGGAGGCTTTGGGACAAGGTCCCTAAATTCCTTTTCAAAAATCACTTTCCAAATTCTGATTTTTCTGGGGGAGGGGGAAGTCAGTTGAGAAGCAGAAACTGGGTTTTCTGGCTACTTCTGCTTTCATACTGGCTACAAGGCCATCCCACGTTATTTTGCTACCTGAGGTAAGGTGGTGCCTTTTCCTTTGCATGTGGAGAAGCTAAGAGGATAAGAATTCTTAATCTCACATGAACGCAAACATAAATAAAAATAAATAAAAGTACTTTGAAAATAGATTTTGCTTTGAAAATAAATGTATTTTCAAAGTAAATAAATTTCGTACATTTATTTATTTTCAAAGTAGTTTTCCCAACAAATATTAATTTATTTATTACATCTACATCCTCCCCTTTTTTTCAATGAGTTCGAGCTAATCTACTTGCTTCTCCCCTGACCCCCATTTATCCTCATAAGATCCCTGTGAGGTAGGACAGGCCAAAAAGAGTGTTACTGACCCAAGGCCACCTAGTGAGTTTTGTAGCCAAGTGGGAGTTTCAACAACTATCTTAGGTTGCGTGGAATACACAACTCTTGTTTGCTGAAAGAGGGAAAAGAAGGGGTCGAAAGGAAATGGTTGGGGGGGGACACAGCCCCCCTGCTACCCTCCCCACCCCCCAGCAGCCACACCTGCTAAATCTGTTGTGTCACCTTGCCTAAAAGTTGGGCCGGCCTTCCATGGATATCGTCCAGCCCCTGATATTTCCAATTGTTGCATTAGTGTTCCACTCAGGAGGAAAACTGCAATTACTCTTTTGAACAAAACGAGAGAATAATTGCACTCATTTGCCATTTTTCACACTAATGGGATGACTTGTCTTAAAAAGCCACCAGGCGAGAATGTGTTCCTTGAAACAAAGTGAGAGTTGTTCTTATTAAACATTTGTGGGTTGTTGTTTTTTCAAAGGCTCCATGACAGTTGGAAATAATCATTACTGCTGCAAAGAATGAGGTCTCTTTGGGGCGTGTTGCGTGTTCTCTATTAAATTATAATCATCATCATTATGAGAGAGTCCTGCGGGCCCAAGAATGAGGTCATAAGTCAAGTCAAAACAGCAAAATCGTAAATGGCAAAAGAATCTTGATGACGCATGGTGGTTAAATTACCCGCTGCAAAGTCCTGGGTTCAAGTTTCATTTCAAAATTCACTCTGTGGTCATGCAAGAGAATCTGTTTCCACTTTATGTGCACCCCACCAGTCACAATTTAATGGTGATGAAAGTGAGCTACCTTACAACAAGGTGTTTGTCAGGATGATATGAAAAGGTCTGCCGAGCTTTTGAGTGTTCCAGAAGGACCATAAACTTGTTAAGTCCTACTAAAAGTAGAACATTCGCTTGCCGGCAAGAAACGGTACCATAAATTTTTTATAAAGATCATCTTATGAAATTTATGTTTTTAAGAGTTAATCATACACAGTGTGTATTAAATTTGTATTTAATAATTGTTACTAATTTTGATCTGTGGATCAAAATCAAGGAATTGAAATTGAAACTGAAAAGCAGTATAGTAGATTTAGGGTTATTCTGTATACTAGAAAATGAAAACTAAATGTGGTGTAGTGGATATAGGATGGAATAGAATTCAGAAGGCCTGGGTTCGAATCCCCACTCAGCTGTGAAAACTCACTGGACAGAGTGGAACTGGTAAGGCTTATTCGGGTTGCTGTAAGTCTGTTTTGACTTGACGGTATACATCAAAAACAAGAACAGTATGAAAGAGGCCTGCTGGGGATTCTGGGAGTTGTATTCCAAAGAAGTAACACCCCCAAGCTCTATGCTAATGATCATGTAAGATTAAAAGAATAAGGATTCACAGCAGGGTTAAATTAATTGTAATTTTTGTTGTGCACAAGAGCCATCTCTGTAAGAGGAAAAGCAGGAATTGCAGTGTTTAATTAACCACCACCCACAGGGGATCTCATTATTATTGTGTTGCTTCCTCACAGCAATGTAAAAGCAGAAGTATTCAGATTAACCCCAGCTCAGATATATGTATATCTATGAGCACGTGAGGAAAAGTTTTCCCACACTTTCCTTGGGGAATGGAATGGTGCTACTGGATCATTGAAAAGGAATTATTCATTGCTATTTCTTCTTATATTTTATGTATTTATTTAGTGACTGTGTATGTTGTCCTTCAATAAAAAATATTCCCAGTGTGGCTGGCAAATGAAGCAATAAAATAGGAAATGCAAACACCTAGAACCACCCACCGTAGTTTTAAATTATATAATGTAAACTGGAAAAGCAGGTTAAAGTTTCATGGGGGATGATGGTCCAGTAAACATTATCTCTCTTTACCTAACATTGTAGGGTTGTTGAGGGTTAGTGGTTGTAATCCCGTAACCATTTACCTGGGAGTAAACCAGTGAACGCAATGGGATTTTATTTCCGTATTTCTTTGACTTCTGCACCATCTTTTCTCCTGGGATGCAACTCGCAAGAAGAGTCAAAATAGCTACAGAAAAAAAGAGAGACCAAATATTAGAATGTTAAACGAATCCTAATATTTAAAAAAAAAAACATATTGAATTAAAGGCAGTGTTGGAAAAAAATGTACTAAATATAATTGCCTAGAACTGTTGCATTAATTGCAGGAAAGTAGTTTTTAGCTTAATGGAGGAAAGGCAGGGCATAAATGGAAATATTAATAATTATTCTTACTAGTAATATTTTGATCATTTAAACAGCCAGTGCAGTGTAATAATTTAGGGATGGGGTTCAGAGGATTCCATTTCTAATCCCCATTAATCCATGAAAACTCAATGTATAGACTAGTTTCTCTCTCTTCTCAGGCTGGCCTACCTCACAGGTTGGTTGTGAGGATAAAGTAGGAAGGATAAAAGTGACGTATTATATATTTATTTTACCCCACCTTTCTCTTTAAAGGGAAAGCATGGCATCAAAGTGAGGGGAAGACATGATGTCAAGGTTAAAAAATAATAATAATAAAGAGGGATGAGGAAAAAAAAGTAGTACTATTAAATATGTTATAATATTAATATTGAGGCTGATGAAATGGTGGAAACTGAAGTTCCCTTTGAATACTTAAATATTTTAGTTTTGTCGAACTGTAAAATTCAAGTCGTGGGAATACCTTTGATTCTGGAATTTGCTTTTGGCTTCTCCTGAATTTTGTGGGCCTGTTTTTTTTTCCCTGTCCTGTCAAGTCACTCTAACAATCAACATTTATTTATTTAATATACCACCCCCTTGGGCGGTTTTAACGGCGTGATGATATATAACACCCAGCCACCCACACAACAATAGGGTTATAAATAAAACCAAGTGACAATATCAGATGGGGGGGGGGGGTCTGTGGCTTTTAAAAAACGGCCCAAAAAAAGCAAAATAAACCTCCCACAGACCTCGACACCCCATAATTTCAGTGGGGGTGGGAAGAAAGGGGTGAGGTGCAACCCTTAATCCGAATTGAGTGCTTGGAGAGGGCTTTTTTTGGGGGGGGGAGAGGATAAAAAGTGAGGCGTTTAATCCCCTCAGAATAGCGCGGACTATTTTACTCCGCGACAGGTTCTGCGCGCGGAGCGGAGGCATTTATAACGGAGGACTTTCCGTTGCCATGGCGACGCGTCGCCACAGGCGGAGGGCGGAGCACCCGAGCGGGCGGAGGGATTCGGTCCCTGGAGGGGAGCAGCTGCTGAGGAGGGGAAGGGGGGGGGGGTTAAGGAGGAAGGCCCCCCCACCCCAGCATGCCTGTAATTGGGGCGGGGGGGCAATTCATGGAGGAGGGGTGTGTTTTTTTGGGGGGGGGGGAATGGGGCAATTCATGGTGTGGCTTTTGGAAGAGAGAGGACAGAAAGGAAAAGGGGAATACTTGGAGGTGCTAAAGTGGGGGGTGCTGCTAAGGGGAGGGGTTGGGGTTGCAAAGGCATGGGGGGCTTGCTGTGGGGAACTCGTGCAGCTGAGGAAAGGGGGGCAGTGGGTGCAGAGGAAGGGGTGACCGAGAGGGGTGGGGGCAATTCACGGGGCAATTCGTGGTGGGGGCTATTGGAGGGAGGGGTCTGTCCTGAGGGGTGCTAAGGCGAGGAGGGGTCCCTAGGGTGGAAGAAGGGGGGTCCAAAAGTGTGGAGGGTTTCTGACAAGAAATGGGGGGCAGACAGTAGGGAGGAAGGAGGCTCCTGAGAGCAATTCATGGAGGAGTCGTAATTTGGGGGAGGAATGGGGCAATTTGGGGCATGGAGCGGAGCAATTCAGGGGGTTAAAAGGAGCAACTGGGGGGGGAGAAAGGGGGCAATGAGTGGGGCTTCCTGGGGGAGGAGAAGAGGCAGTTCATAGACCGGTGGCCTTTCAGGGGGATCAAGCGGGGCAATTCAGGCCAAGAAACGGGGCAATGAAAGGTAATAAGGCAGCCATGATGGAGTGGTAGCTTTTGGAGACGAAAGACAGGAGAGCACCCTGGGGGAGTTTTAATTAATGTGAGGAAAGATTAATAAGGAGGCTTAAGGGGTCACGGAGGAGCCCTCCAAAATGTCCTTTACAGGCCAACGGTGAGGCAAACGATACCTTGATTATTCCGTTGCAATAAGAGAGGCAGAAATTGGCAATCCAGGGGTAACACCAAATCTCTCCCTAAGGTGTGTTCCTGTCCTTTCCAGCTGCCTGTGAAGGAACGGGAGACGAGGCAAAACATGGAGTCCCGTCGGCCGGATGTTTCCTCCGAGGAAGAAGGGGCGAAGGCAAATCCATCGGCCGTGAAGGGCCACCCCTCGGGGCCTGAGAAGTCGGGCAGGAAGAAAGGCCGGAAAAAGAAGAAAAAGAAGGCCAGTCAGGATCCTGGTGGGTAGCCTTTCAGGCTCGTCGGTGTTCTTGCCATTCATGGTCATCTGGGATGTCTACAGGTGTGAGAAGGAATCCCAAATTGTTTGGGCAAATATATATATATATTTCGAAACTGGTGGGCTTGTAAGAATATGATGTGCCATCAGCTGGATCTCCCAGTGCAGAATTTATTAGGAAATTAAACTGGCAGTGCCCACCAGAGTTACATTACATCAAGGACATGATAAGAACCTGCTGCTGTCCAGTCAATTTTAAGGGACAATTACCTTTTTTTTGGTGGGGGGTGGGTTTCACAAGTGCGTTCTCAGTCCTCCTCTTTCCTGGTGGCACCCTGGGGTGGGGAATCTTGCACAAAGCCTCAGGGTGGCAGGGCACAAAATCCAGCCGCCACCCCACGCATCACTGGGAATTTGAACTCCAGGGTAAGTGGCCGCTCACAAGCCCGAGAGGCGAAGGCCCGGTAGGTATTTTGGGGGATCCTGATGCTGTCCGAGGATGCTGGGTGTGGGTACGAATTCGACTTGTGTTCCCGATACGGTTTCCGAGTTATCCAAAATGTTTGGTGGATTCAGCTATCCGATGCAGGAAGTGTCCCTGCATTAAAAAAAAAAAAAATCCTGCTTATTTATTGATTACATTTAAATATATCCCACCTTTCCTCCAGTGGATTTAAGGAGGTTTATACTGTTCTCTTCCCTCCTGTTTTATATTCACAACCACCCTGTAAGGTTGGCTCTAGGCTGAGAGGCAGTAACTGGCCCAAAGTCAACTAGTGAATTTGATACCTTACTGGGGACTAGAATTTTGGTTTCAAGGCCCATTTGAGCATGCTAACCGCTAGACCCCGCTGGTTTTGTGAGAGGAGCAGATATTTAAAGCGGACTCCTGATTCCTTGGGATGGGGCGGTATTGGACATTGGCTGCGGCCGATCTCCAGCAAAGACCCCATCCTCAAGATCCTCGTGGGCCATCACTTTTGCCCTCCGATAGGTCTTTCACTCGCCCTCTGCTCTTGGCCGGTGGTACGGACTGAGTCCAGAAGAAAGCGGCCCGTGAATAAGGCCGAGAGAAGGCGGTGAATGCAGCCAGCAAAGGGGAACTGACCTTGACTAAACGTGTGTCCCCCCCTCTTCCCTGCAAAGGAATGGCACGAAGATCTCTACAGGGTGGGTGAAAGAAAAGAGGAGCAGTCTTTTTTGGAAAGCCAGGTTCGACAGGTTTGGGGCAACTCTTCCATTGGCCATACTGGGTGGGGGAGGGGGCGGCTGATGGGAGTTGTGGGCCATCACATTTCAACAGCCAAATATTCCCCTCCCTCTTGGTATGCCCATTTTTAAAGGTTTAAACATTTACACTTATCCAGAGTGAGTCATAGGACTTGTAAAACATTAATCCAGTGCCTTCTGTTCTTGGGAAACACGGCGGTTCCGTCATACATTAAAATATTCCATTTAAATGATTGTATAAGGAGGCAAGTAGTAGCCCGTCAGTCACAGCTTAGCCAAGGTGGGTCAGTTGCCTTTTCTTTTCTCTTTCCTTCTTTCTTTTTCTTCCTTCCTCCCTTTTTTCCCCTTCCTTCCTCTTCCTCCTTCTCTCCCTCCCTCCCTTCCTTGAATAAGTGTTTTGATACGTTACTTTAGAACACTGCCCTCCAGGCTTGGATTTTTTTAAAATTATGTAGGTTGGTTTGCCCTTTGACCTTCTTCTTTTCTAACAGAAAAGTCTCCGGGCAAAAACAAGAAGCAGCCCATCTTTCTAAGATCTTCCTTTGAACTGCTCCATCCCCAGAGCGATGAGGGGAGAACATCAGGTACCCCAAAGCGAGCTCCCAGCCAGACTCCAGGAAAGGGACTCCTCGCCTCTACTTCAGCCTTGTCCTTCCTGGCGGCTCAAGAGGACCACTTCGCTCCGCCCAACGAGAGCCTTCGATGGGACGGGACCCTGGACGACCCCGCGGCTGAAGAGGAGAGGCTGTGGAATTACAGGCTGAACAGAAGGCAACGTTATGGAGCCTTCCTCCAGCAAAACCTGCCGCCAGTGCCATCCTTCACTCTCAGGAATCTGCCCGAACTTTGTAAAGCTGCTCAAACGAATGGGGAATATTCACTGGGCAGGAGCGAATCCCCTCTGAGGACTTCAGGGGGTCAACAAAAACTAAAGCAGACTTGACTTCTCAGATCATAACCAAAGGCTCAGCAAGTCAGCCAGGATTGTGCTGAACATTTCTCAGGAAACATGTAGAATGTTCAAGTATTTCTGCTCTTTTTTTTTCTAAAGTCAAAGACTCACCGAGATTTTGATCCGAGACAGCTGTTCTCTGAAACCCACAGGATTCTTAATTATTTTATCAGGTTACCCAGCAGCTGTCCACATGTAACAATATTCCATTTTATAAAATTCTGTGTGAACGGTGAGATAATAAAGACTGTGTTTTGATGGTGGCCCTTACCTAAATTGTCAGCAGCATCAAGTGAAGGGGGAAAAATCCATATATAATAGGACCGCGATATCTGTTGGGGGGGGGGGGTCGGTTCCAAGCCCCCTACAGATGCCAAAAAACACAGAAGTATCAAACACTATACATTGCATGGTCTCTGGCTACCTCGAGTAGCCAGTTCTGGTAAATACATCCTGGAAATACATATGTAAATATGGATTTCTGAGTGTTTTTATATAGTATTTTCAGGCAGTGAGTAAATGAATCTGTGGATACTGATCCCGCGGATGGGGGGGGGGGTCCTACTGTGCAGTGAAAACTCCGTCTTCAATAGTTTAGGTCCAAGAGAATTTAATCATGTGTTGCATGCTGAATATCACTTAGGTAATCAAGCAGAAAAGGCTTTATGCACACGTATCAGTATTCAAACTGCACTCAGCACAAAGGGTATAACATTACAATTAAGTGCCATCAAATCAGTTCTGACTTACAGCAACCCTCCCAGGTTTTTCTGAATATAAAGTTTTCAGAAATGGCTTATGCACCTTCTGGTCTTGCTTTGGGAGTATGTAACTTGCAAGGGCGTGCATTTTATTAAAATGTCTCAACACTCGGTGCAAACTTATATGCTGGTTGCAATGTCATTTTAATCAATATTAAACCACTGTTTTTCCTTCTTGCTTTATCACAAGTTCACAACAGCTTATATTTTACGTTGTCATGCAGAAAGCTTCCTTTACTTCAACAGAACTCACTCCAGAGTAGAATTCTAAGCTTGGGAACCTCTTATTTTTCCATTTAAAGGAACTCCAGAATCTAGCAGTTTTCCAAACATTTACTTATGGAACAAGCAGGTATACATCAACCTAGGCCTTTTTAGTCAGCACAATGAAGACAACACACTTGCAATTATGTTCTTCAGATAATTTATTATTACTTTCAAAAGCTCAAATTAAAAGCAAATTAGAAACAGTTGTGGGAAGAATATATTGCTTCATAGACTTTGCACAATGACATCCAGAGCTCCCCAGAAATATAACAATAAGACACAGAAAACACTCTCTCTTTTTTTAAGCTTTTTTGATTTATGTTCCTTGTTGAAATAACAATAAGCGTTAACTTTTTAATGGTGTAAATGACACCACTTTTTTGAAAAAGATCTTTTTTTCTTTAAAATAAAAAGTACACATATATAGATAGATATTTAATATATTTTAATCTTAAAATATTTGAGACATTTAATCTTAAAATATTTTAAGATATTTAAAACAGAGGGGCAAGGGTAAGGACTTTTTTTTTTTTAATTTTAAGCCCTATACAAGGATTTTATTAATGAACTCCTTAACAAATGCAAAACAGAAACCTCACAGTAAATCTACCCGGGAACAGCATCACCATAACACAGGTATTCAGAAGAGACTCCCCCACATAAAAATAAGTTAAAAGGGGTTAAACGGTGGGCCCTATCCTGAATGCTTTGATGAACCTTCTATCATTTTGTTTTTAAAACGACCCAACATGTGACCATGAACTTCTTGAGAGAAAAATACCCTCTGCTCTCTTCAGTAACACCCCAAAATCAAGACGTGGCCCTGCGTTCCCAATTTAATGGTTTATTTTGAAGGCTCTATGCGGCCTTCTCCAACTAGGAATGCCCCCCCCATCCATTCCTCCTCTAAGGAGCAAATCAGCTTTTCCTGCAAATTACGCTTCCACAGTTAAAATAGTACTGCTTGTAAGACGGAGCACTCCCACAGCGATCCGTTGCTCCAGAAGCGACCATAGAGCACAATTCCATCAAGAGAATTGCCTTCCTTTTTGCCGGCTCAAATCTGATTTTCTTAAAACTGAAATTACCAGTTTCGCAAGAGTTGGAAGAGCAAAAGCCAACGTATGGCCCAAGGGAAGAGGGAGAGAACCCTTACATCTCTTTCTGATCACTCACCGCTAGGTGTGCAGCGAGAAATTACTTAGATGCTAGTCTTCTAACAAAACGGTCCCACCTTAAAAAAATATTTCTTGCCCACTGGCAAGTCATGTTTTCCTTTAAACCTTCCTCTGTGCGGCCACACCTTAGACTTTGAAACACATCCGTTCATCTCTGCTGAAGGAACTGCTTTAGGAGATAAATTTGTAGAAAGGAATGAAGCCAGTTGGCTGTAAACACGACGAGAAATCCAGAATTACACTCACAGGACTGATAAGATGCTAGTGCTTTGTTTGCATGGTATATTCCAATTTTTTTAGAAACGAGGTAAGTTTGGGCTGGGTGAAGTAGCAATATATGCAACCATGATGTATCTGCTTGCTAACTGTTGTCCAGACCAGGTTCTCTCCACTGTGATACCCAGAAGACTGCAAAACACACTGTTGATTCTAACAGAGAAATATCTCAAAACTCTTTCGTCTCCTACCACAAAGTGATTCTGCCTTCATCCACACAGACACAACATCACAAAGGATCAGTCAACACTTACCCTAATCTTCACTTGCAAGAACAAACTTAACCTAAATCTCACGCTGGACCTTAGATTTCAGACAACCATTTGGGATTCTTCCCACGTCACAGACTAAAACCTCCTAATTATCCTTTTTAAAATCTTCTGGGGAACATCACTTCTTCAGAACATTCTCTGGCCCCCTTCAAGGCAACACACTCCAACACGCGAGACCGGAAAATATTTCCATTCCAATCAACCGAAGGCACTTTTAAAAGAAATTCAACTGTTCCGTATTAGAGGAAGATTTAGAAAAAGGTACTTCTGAGCCACCCATTTCTTTGGTCAAGTAGCAAACCATCCCATGGCAGAACAGTTCTAGGATTTTTTGTTTATTAAAAAAAAAAAACTATTCACCCCCTTTGCTAACGCCATAACAAATGTGATCATTTTCAAGGTGCTCGAAGGCTCTTCCTGGCTTCTGTTTATAAACAAATAAATAAATAAATAACCTTGCACTCGAACCCTTGATGGGTTCCCAGGGAACGGCTGCTACGATGAACCAGCTAAACGATGCCATGCTGAACACCCAGCTGAATGTGGAAATAAAACAAAATAAAAATTAAGTTTTTTGTTTAAAACAGGCAACCAACTTCAGATAAGTGGAGCCAAACTTCTGTGCCCAAGGTGCCAACTTAACGGACGACTCTGGAGCCAAAGAATTGGGCCAGAAACAGCTTTAATCTCCCTCTCACAACTGGGAAGCATCCATCCATCAAGGTAGATAATTGCTTTCAAAATTGGCAATTTCCAAGTGGCTCCATTCTGTTCCAAAATCCTGGATGATTCTTACAACGATTCCCAGCTGGCTGCTTGGATCCATCCAGCCTGACTCCTGCACTTCGAAGTAAAAAAGTATGTATTTATCAAGAATATAAACTTGTAAACCACTCCTTTGAGGACACCATGACAAGCCACAGATGCCATTCAACATCCTTATTTTGGAGGAATGATTCAGACAACCTGTTTCGGCACAGTTTTTTGGAGCCAAATCAAGGGCCTCAACCCAGGCAGACACCGGTCCCGAATTCTGCCTTAACAACTTGGCAAGATTCACTGCTGGATCCCGAAGTTTCTAAGGACATGGTACACTCATGACCGAAAAAAAGAAATGGTCTAAAATTGTACCACCTGCATGCTCAGCGCCCAAATTGCCACTGCAGAACCACCTCAACTGTGACAGTCACATCTATTATGTTCCTAAAGTCTCGCCTATTTAAAACACAATTCCCGATCACACCAGGATAGTTGTTAGCTTTACACCTGCTACACGGTCTAGGGCAGAAACAAAATGTCTTAGCAAAGTAAATCAGAACAAATGTTTCAGCAAATTTTTAGTGAATTAAGCGAAATGGAAACAAAACTGTATTCTGGGAGGGAAACGCAGAGCGTACCGGTATGACCAACCCGTGGCTCACAACTGTGCACGGATCACGACCAAAAGCGGACTGCCTTCTATGTATGCAGGGGTAGTAAATCCCCGTGTACAACCACCGTTGTGAAAGGCACCGGGTGCACAACAGACCGTTGTGATCGTGATAAACACAAAGAGAATTTGGGTCTCTAGAACGGACTGTATCGGGGAATTGTAAGCTAATAGTCTTCTTACACTTTAAATGCAAGAGCACATTTAAAGACTTATACTTATTAAGATTCATTCCCTCAAATAATTTCTTGAAATAGCAAAGCCTCCATAAATACTGGTGGGTTCGTTTTCTTTTGGTAAAGCAGCAAGATACGAATGGATCTAAAATTGCTAACTGTCCACTACCCAGCAAAATCTGCACGCCATCCTTCAAAGTCCTCTGAGGAGTGGAAATAAATGCAAAAATTGTGGCTTCTGGCTTTTAAGTGAGAATCCTGGCTTTTACGTTTTAAGCAGGAAAGAAAGAGGACTCAGTTCCCCAAACAAAAGGCAACCCATACAGTTCCCACACCACAAAAAGTCCATTCAGGGGGTCCGTTAAACTCGGTGGCGTTCATCTCCGGCTCCTCATCTTTGATGAAATCAAGATACTTCGGCCTTCGGAAAGAACGAGGCGCTTATTTTCACGGCACACACGAGAACGGCCAAAGCAGTGAAAAACAAAAAAAAAAAATTACAGTTAAAGGGAGAAAAGTGGGACATTTTCCTATAGACAAAAGGTCTAAATTCCTACGAACAACAAAATTAAGTGCAGGCCAACAGAATCCTTAAGGCTGAAGACCCACGCTGGGAGGGGAGAGGTAGCTACAGACGAAATTCGCTCAAGGGGGAAGGCTATGGGAGGTTTCGTTGATTTCTCTTCTCCCCATTCGGTGGAGATTGTTGCAAGACACACCACAGGACCGAGCGAACCGAGGCCGGCGAGAGAGAACAGCCCGACTCAGCCGCTCTCATTCCCAGAAGACTCCAGTTCCACGCTGGACAAGAACCTCCGTGTGTACTTCCGACAATTATAATCCAGTGTGGTGGTGTACACGGTGGTGGTGTGCTTGGGGTAGACGATGGTGGTGCTGGTGAAACTCCGGGCTCGGTGGCGAGGCTGAAAGTGCACCTCGGCTTTGTAGTTACGCCACGTGCTGTCGGGGACGCAGATGACCGTCTGGCTGCAGGAGGAGAGACCCAGTCCCACCGGCATGTAAATATTATTGATGAAGTGCTTTTCCGAGTCGTATTTTACCGAGGAGGTGTACCTGGGATGGTGCGTCAAGAGAGAAAACAATCACGTTAGCACCATTCATTTTTTAAAAAATCATCATCATCCACAACAGGAAGCAGCAATCTAAAGTTCTGTCTTACACTTTTTAGTATGGTCTGCCCAGGTCGCTAGCTCTGATGGTACAGCCTCAGGCCTTTCATCTCGGGGGCCTGAGTTCAAGTCAAGCTTTTCTGTTCGGAGAGCCTGTGTCATATAGTGGACAGAGCGATGAACCTGGCTTCAAATCCCTGCTCAGCCATGGCAACCCAGTGAGGGGTGGAGATGGGGAAACCGCTCCTTAGATATAATAATTATCCATCATCTTAGAAGTGCGGAGCTGGAAGGGACCCTCTGGATGATCGAGTCCAGCCCCTGTCCCGGAGGCCCCGTGGGGGATTTGAACTCCCAACCTCGGGCTCCGCAGCCAGAAACCTTATATACTCCGAAAACCCAATTAAGGCCATCGCAAGTGGGGTGCAAGTGCTTGGCATGAAGTGACAGAACGACGTGGTTTAGCCAAACACTCAGGGAACCCGTTTGTACGTTGCTGTCTACAGGATTCCACCCGCAAAGACCCCAACTGACCCCCTCCCTCCCAACGGAGGGAGCCATTCAGCCTTACAAACTGCCCACGTGGCAGGCAGGCAACCACGGGGCCCGTGTTATCCGTGGCGCTGTGCGGTCGTGGCTAAAAGTCCCACAACAGGGACCGGGAGAGCGTGTGAGGTACCCTGGGCCAGTCCTCTTCCCCTCTCAGCCTACGCCGACCTCACAAGGGTGTTGTGAAGAACACAGAGATCCTTAGGGGAATGATGGATTTTTTTAAAAAAATAAGGTTTCAACTCTCCGTCTGCATCAGACTTCTGGTTTGGGCCGTTCTTAAGGGACCTTGGGCAACGCGTCCTGGATCCTCGCCCTGACAAAGGTGGTGGAGAGACACACCCGAACAGCGTAAAACCCGCATGGATACCTTATATCTTTGGGTGGCAAGGGGTCAAATTCCACTCCTTCGCCGAAGGAGAGCGCACACAACCGCGCGGTGCTGCCAGGAGGGAGTGGAGTGACGGGTCGTGAAGCATCCTGCAAAATCCCAAAACGGAAAGTCAGAAGACCATGTCCCGATAAGGGGGAAAGTCGTGCCTCTTAGGAGATGAAAAACAGAGCAAAGTATGAGATATTTTCAAAATGTACAGTGATTCCAAGTCTGTGCGGATGATTTCCATTCATAGAACCATTGCTTACAAACATAGCATTTTACCATCAGAGTATTGCTCTTTCTCGTTCTGTACCACCTGTAAATACATCAGGGCTCTTTTACGCAGCTTACTCCAAACTAAGGTTCTAGTCCTCATGCTTCAGAATAAAGATCTGATTTAAACCGGGACATAAATAGCTGTTTTTTACTTGGGTCAAATCATCCTGTCCATCTAGCCCATTTCGTCTACGCTGACCGCGTCTATAGTAGGCGCTGAAATCAGAAACCTTCTGAATACAAAATATGTGCAAGGCAGCGGTGGTGTAGTGGTTATAGCACTGGCCTTTAAGACCTGAGAAATCCCAATTGCAGCCCCCACTAAGCCCTAAAATTGAGCTGGTCACTCTCTCTCTCAGCCTGACCCGCCTCACAGGGTTGTTTGCTCCACGAATGAAGCAGGGAAGGTTTGGAGGAGAACCCCTCACAAGAGCAAAAGCGTGCCCTGTTTTCAAATCACAGCCTCTGTGTGATTTTTAAGACCGTTTAGCTTCGTAACGAACCCACACAGGGCCCGCAACCGTCATTCCTAGTATTTTAAGGAAACAGCCAGGCCGAGGGATATGAACGAAGCCCGAAGGCACCTCGTACGGAGGGCGATCCCAACACAGCAAGAGTTACAAACTCTTGTTTTCTTTTAAATACAAGTTAGACCGACACGATTCCCACAAAAATGTCGTCAGCCGAGCTACCGTCCTGGCACCGAGTGGGAGAGCTGGACCGCGTTGTCAACCCCTCCCTTCTTTCCTGTCTCCGGCCCAACAACCCCAAAACAGCCACTGATTTTCCAACATCCAGCCGTTTCTGCTCCTGGAATGTTCAGGATTCAATCCGGAGCAGACGGATTAGCCCCTTCTTTGGCTCATCAGCTGGGGACCGCTGGTGGACTAAGTGGGGAGCAGGTACCCTGTATCGATGGATGGCGAGGGGGGCTGCCCCGTGGCCCCAGTCGGCTATCCCACTGGTGCAGCCCGCCCACGCACTGATAGGATTTCTTGACTGTAAGCTCCCTGGGGCAAACTCTCCGCAGAAGAGCGCTCCTCTTTTTAAAGCAGGAAGGCCTAGCAGTTTCAGCTATGTCTGCTCCTAATCAAATTTCTCATCAGGACCGGGAATAACAAACAGGCCACCATCTGGCGCTCGCTCTCCCGCAAAGTCTGTGAAAGCATTTTTAAAGTAGCAGCTCCTATGTATGACAATTATGGGATGGGGGAGGCGTCCTAAGGACAATTGCAGAGGGAGAAAAATGCCTAGCAAAGATCTGGTTTTTAGTCTTTTCTCCCCCCGACCCCGCAATATAATAAGGAAACCAAGGTATTTCCTATGCTTTTATTCTTTCTGTAAGCTTCATTCCTAGAAAGATCTGGGAATAAAAAGGGAGGAGCAAAACCACCCTTTAGGGCTTAATCCTTGCAATCGAGAGCTTACAAAAGGAACGGCTTGGACTACAACTCCCAGAAGCCTCTAGTCAGCATTGGGAGTGCGGGTGAGGGGACCATGGGGGCTGTAGTCCATACCGTTTTCCAAGCTCGGCTGCAAACTCAGGTCAAGACGTTATTCCTAAAACCACAAGAATTTCCTTCGCCGCTCCTCCTTTGACACATTTTCCCCTGCATTTTCAATACGATGTGGGGATTCAAAACCACAACGGCACCACCGCACAAACCCAGAGAGGGCCCCGAGAGTCCAACCGAGCCCTCCCTCGTTTAAAAGGCACAACCTTGTGCCTTTATGCCGCATATACCCTCTGTGTACTTATTTCACTCTCGTTATGCCCCGCCCTTCACCCAAATCCAGGGACAGGTAATTTTAAAAAAAATGAGGAACGCCATAAACAAGAAATGTCAAATGCAGCAACGCATCGCGTAAAACCAAAAGCAATCCACAGAAATAAAAAGCACTTATACGAGAGTGAAAACCGGGGCCGGATGATCCACACAGACTCTGGCGGCATGCTGAAGGCAGCACCTTTTATCTGGCTGGTTTTGCTTTGGGCCACGTCATGATGTACCCGAGATTCTTTATCTTTTTGGTGGCGCAGATTTAACCCAAGCACCCAGTGCGGTGTAGCAGTTAGAGTGACTGACTAAGACTCTGGAGACCTGGGTTCGAATTTCCACTCGGTCCTGGAAACTCACTGGGAGAGTAGCACTGGTCAAGTCACTCCATTTCTTAAATATCTGCCTTGCCTCGAAATCCCTCTTAGGGTTGCTGTGAGTTAGTTGGGCAAACAGCTAATGAACGAACCCATTCCCAAAATGTTTATTATGGGGCCAAAGTCGAACTGAGAAATGTACATTTATCCTCACACAGCCAGTGGCTGAGCTCTTCCCCCTAAGCGCCTCCTATCCCATAGCTGTATATGTGGGGAGATATGGCTCTGTGGGGCCAAACCACCAGCTCACATTCGCACACAGCACCCGTTCGGCCACCTGTTGCCAAATTCTCTTCGGCCACGTTGCGACGCGCAACAGCTGCCCGGCAAATGGGGTCCTGAGCACCCAAACAGCTGTGCGAAAGACGGCACGCACCATGTAGCTTATTGTTCGTGAGTCCGGGGGGGGGGGGGGGAGAGAGAAAGAGACACTAACCCCAAAAACGCTGATCAAGGATAAGGTTCCCACTTATGGGAAGCGCGGCACCCCAAATTTTCTGAAAGAGAACCCAAAAAGGTTGCAAAGTGACCGCTCAAGTTCAGCACGCCGACAGAAGCACACCCAGCCTCTGAAAAGACCCGCAAGAGCGTTGTGATGTCTCGACGTCGCACGTGGACACGGCCAACGCTTTCGTGGACGGCCTCCCGCTTCGTCCGATGCGTGGCTCAAGCTGCCACGGAATTCTTTACTGGCATGGCTGCAACCGATTTAACATGGTTGCCCCTCCACACCCCACCATGGTTCCCTTCTCCGCTGAGAAAACCAGAAAAATTTGGGGGGGAAACAGCTTTTCACCGGGTTTTTTCCAAAGCAGGTTTTGTTTTGTTTTTCCGGAAATTAAAAAAAATATATGGAATATGTTCTTTTACAATGATAAACAATATAGCTATAAGATGGTATTGAAATTCTATAACATGAAGACCTTAATGAAAGACGTCTGAGGCTTTTATGTATTTAAGTTCTCTGTAGAGAGGTAAACTTTCCAGAAATTTTCATGATTTCCAGGAAAAAAATGTGTTTCCCCCCCCTTTCTTTTTTTCCACAGAAAAAAATGGAAATTTTACATCTCTAGCTAGAACCTGCGACACAGAGCCTAATCCGCAGCGGACAGGTGGCCGAACCGTAAGAGATCCTAGCTGTCGTTACAGCCGCCCTGCAAAGTTCTTACCAAACACGGAGCGAAACAGGAGCCACTGTGTCCCAAAACGCACTGGACTCTCAAACACTGCACCGGCCTACTCTCCAGGGCTGTCGTTAAGGGTTTTTCGAACCAGGTACGTCTAAAGAGTTATAAACAGAATCTGGAAAAGCTAGGGATTTTTGGGACCACAACTCCCAGCAGCTCCCGGCCAGCATACTGAGGATGCTGGGCACCGTAGTCCCCGACATAGGTTGGCAACCTGTGACCACGAATAACAATCACCACCAACAACTTTAGTATTAGATTACGGGATTCAAAATGGGATTTCCCCCCTACCTTTGGAAATAGAAGGAAAATAGGGTTTTAATTCCAGTTCATTTCTAGCCTTCCCTGCATCTGCCTGAAAAGAGGGTCCCCCCTAAGAAAGGGGGAGATGGCCAGGGGCCAGGCTGCCCCTTTTTAGAGGCCGGGATCTATGGGTCACAGAGGATGGAGGGCGGAGATCTTACCCAACCGGGGTTTAAAAAAAAAAGGGCAAATTATGTGGGCTTTATCTATCTATTTATGTTTTGCATCGCCTTTAGCGTTGAATTTGCAAGCCAAATCCGGAGTGAGACGCCCTGCACTTTGCCTGGGTGGGGTTTTTAAACGCCACTCCGGTGTAAACCCATTCCCCGCCACTTGAACGCCATGAAAAGCTATGGGATTTACTTCCGAGTAAAGTGATTACAGGACCACACTGTGGAGTTTAAACGCCTGTCCAGTTTCCCTCGCCAAGGAAACGCATCTCTGTGGGTCAATCCGCATCAGCACTTCGGCTTTGGGGGACCGTTTATTCGGAGTCACACCGCCCGCAAATTGATTAGGATTCTACCGGCGACCGGTTTCTTAATTCAGCTTGCATTTGGACGTCCCTTGCTCCCCCGCCCTCCGTCCTAATTCGAATTGCATTGGAAGCGCGCTCACCCACTCTTCTTCGTCTCTCCTACGATCTGGGATGGACTTTCCCGTGCTAATTCGAATTAAGTCTGAAACAAACACCTCCTCTCTCCACTACCTTCTGAACTCATCTCTACTTCTCATCCAGATCGGGTTCCCCCCCCCTAATCCGGATTCACACCGAATCGCAGAACCCGATCTGCAGGACGGTTCCCCTTAGCCTAATCCGGATTCCCCGCTCCGAAACGCCCAGGCGGGCGCACCGCTTCGATTCGCCCCCTCCTCTCTTTCCTGGCTCTGCTCCGAATTCGCTTCGCTTCGCCCTCCTCCGGCCCACGCACCCCCCTCCCTCGGGGCCCGATCCGGCGCCACTCACCTGGCGAGGAGGTGTGGACGGCGCCTCCGCCTCGGGCCGCCCGTTGGCGAGGAGAGCCCCCTGCTCGGATCCGGATTCCGATCCAGATCCCGCGCCGCCGCCACCGGCCAGGAGCCAGCCGGCGGGGCTGGGGGGTAATCCGGAGTCGGGGCTGTGGAGCCCCCGCTCGGCCCGGCGCTTGGAGCCCGGCAGCTCCGGCCCCTCGGGAAGGCTCAGCCGCCCCACCATCGCCCGCCCGCAGCGCCCCGATCCCGGCGCCGCTTTGCCCGAGCAAGGAGCGCAAGAGCGAAGGCAGGCAGGCAGGCAGGAGGCGAGCCCCGCCCAGGGGCGGAGTCGCCCCGTCGCCCCGCCTCCCCGTGGGCGGGGGGCTGATTCGCTCCGCCCCCCGGCCAGCTGGACCAGGAGGGGTTCCAGAGCCCAGAATCCCCCCCCCCCTTTCTGGCCAGCGCCCCTTGGGAGAGTTCCATGGGAGGGACTCCATCTCCCAGAATCCCCACCTACCCCCACCCCCCCTTTCAAAAGAGATCCTGTGGTGTGGCAGGACAGCTCTCGGAATCTCTTGAGACCCCTGGCAGGGGGACTAGGCCTCCTAGCATCCCCCAGCTGGGTGCCAGGGGATTCTGGGAGTTGTAGTTCCCCAGGGAACTGTGCCACACTCTGGAAGGACAAACGGGTTGCTTTTGTTTTACCATTTCTCAGCCTGGCCTCTGTTTGATCTTTTCCAGTATTGATATACTCATGGTTTTAAGCTTTAAATATTGTCTCTGAATGACGTAAAGCCACCTGGGGTCCTTTTTAAGGAGAAAAAGCGGAGTAAATAAATATTTTTAGGTCAATAAAAACAGTGTCTAGAATTTGGGAAAGTTACTTTCTGCTGGATTATAGTCACAGAAATAAAAACTTGCCTATCCTTCGCTCAGTGACTTCACGGAAGCCTTACCCTGTATGTATACTTACCAGAGAGCAGAGTGGCTGGGGATGATGGGAATTGTCATCCAACTCATCAGAAGGGCCCCAAGCTGGGCGAAGTGAGCACAGGCCATCCCAAGCTGTTTTATTTAACCAGGCCCCTTGTCTCCACCTCCAGCCTTCCCTGCCCTGAGTTCAAGGCACCGGCCGCTGGATGCTCACGATGACCTTGTGGTGTAGGTTAGGTTGGGGGAGAACAGCTGGCCCAAGGGGAACCCCCGTGAATTTCACAGCTCGGCAGGGACCAGAACCTGGCCCTCCCAAATCACCCAGTACACTACATTTTCTGCTTTGTGGAGGCTGGACTAGATGACCTCATTGATCCCAGGAGGACACTTGTAGTGCTCTAACCACTACTCTGGCACAACAGGACAGTGATCTCCCTGGCCTTTGGGGGGGGGGGTTTTCGGGTTTTCCTTCCTTTCGTTCGGCTCCTTTTTCCTTTTCTTCGGGTGGGGGGGGGCGAAGTTTGACTTGAGAGAGCCCTTCGCTTTCCCCCCCTGCCTCCGGGAGCACGGTTTGCGATGAATGGAAGCCATCTGCGGGAGCCTAAATAAGCCCAAATCAAAACCAGGCCTTCTTGAACCGAAAGCGGCGGCCGCCAGGAATTCGCACCATTTCAGTGAATCACGGAACCCGAGAGTCAGCAGATCAGCACGGAAAAGGCGATTTTTTAAAAGGTCAAGCCACATTTTTATTATTTGATTTTTTTGTTCAATGCGTGCTTGCATGCGCACGCATGGACGTGCATTCATCCAGAGAAGGTTTCCATCGAGTCAGTAGATCGGGAGCCCCTTTTCGGCTTCAAGCCAGCTTCACCACCACCGTCTCCCGACCAGCCTGCGGAACTATTTATAAATCCTGAGTAAACGGATGGAGGTTTCCACCGAGGCTACCCCAAACGGAGGCTTATGTAGACGCAGGAATGTGCTTCAGCCTGCTTGTTCACCCCTACACCCGGCCTTAGCAGCAGTGCCGTGAAACCAACGTTTGCAGGATTTGCACCCTGGGCCTTTTCAATGAGCATGGCCACTCTCTCCCTTAGGTTTCCTTGTTCCCTCCTGGTCTTCCTAAACATCTCCCCCAAATAGCATTCCCTGCCAGCTCTCCCTGCAATTTTATATCTTGCGGGGAGGCTTGGTTGAAATGGATCGTCAAGAGCCGTTGGCTTTACAAAAGACCCGCTCTGGATGGAGATCAACACTCCGAATCAGGATTGAGCCTCCATTACATGGAAGAAAGCTATGGAGGTTTTAACGCTTTACTTCGTATCAGGGGCCTGGGGTTGCGATTCTTCCTGGATGGAGGGGGGGAAAGTTGCCCATTTGTTCCGACTAACACGGCGGGCATTGGGGGGCCCGGCCCTTCTAAAGGCCACTTCAGAGCTCAAAACAACGTATTCAGAGGCAAAGACATGCGCCTTCGTGGGTCTTAAAAAGAGGGCAGGCCCCATTTCTGCCCAGAGAAAGAACCTTCTCCTTAACCCCAAGCTTTACGGCTTCAAATAAAGGATAATAGAATAGGCTCTGAATTAATCTCCCAAAAGTCAACAAAGGTGCGCTGGCCTCAGTGAAGGAAGGTGCGCCGTGACCTCGGTGTTAACCGTTGAACCGTTCCTCAAAGCGATAAAACACAGGCGTATCCCCGAGGGTGACTGGCATGAGGATTTAATCCTATTTCCCTCCCGCCTGCCTCGGTGAACTAGCCGTAAGTTAACATGTGAGTTGACCGACACGTCGTGGGAGAAAACACCTTCATCTCGATTCAGGCCGCAGGAGATAGAATCAAATCTCTTTAGGAAAGTCTTCTCCGGCTCTTGGTCTTGGTTCTTTTCGTTCGAGGAGCGCCACCTCGAGGTCAGAAACAGGGTCCCGAAGGACTGGCGGTTCTCCCACTTTGGAGGGGGCAGTGATACGGCCATTTCTGACCTCCCCTAGGTGGCTGTTCCTTCTTCCACGTCAGCCCGTCGGTCCTGCCACCAGAGGGGAAGACCAGGAGAAAGGTGTAGCCCAGATGTTGTGGATGATGGGTCCTGGAGACTCAGCCAAAGGGGCTGAGCTGGCATCCAGGTCTGGGACAGGACGAGCATCTTCCTTCTGAATTTCTATCTATGTTTTTTTTTTCTTTTCTTTTTAAATCAAAAATTTTAATTTTAACCTGGTCTGTTGTTCTTACCGGTGAAATGACCTGTGTCTTATGGGTCACAATCCAGCTGTGAGATCCTTCTTGATCGTTTCTCATTTTGCTGTCCTGTTATTTAATAATAACCATGTGCCGTCAAGCCGATCCTGACTTAGGGCGACCCGTTTCAAGGTTTTCCAGGTAGAGAAGACGACACTCAGAAAGTGGTTGACCCTTTCCTTCCTCTGGGGGGCGCCCTGGGACTCCTGTGCCGCTTTGCCCAAGGCTACCCAGGCTGGCTCTTCTCCCGGGAGGCCCAGTGGGGGATTCGAACTCGCAACCTCTGGCTCTGCAGCCAGATGCTTAAGTCACTGAGCTATCCAGCCAGCTGTTTGTTTCTTACCCTAAGAAAACAGCAGAACACTTCAAAAATTCACAGCAATTTGCCTCTTTAAAATGTGTTTAAAACGCGGTTCTCAATCTCTATAAGTTACCAACCTCATTGCCAAACGTTCTGAAACCCACCATGGTAGAAAGAAAAAGCCCATTTTTTCCAGGGAAGGACCTCTATGCATTGCCAGGCTTTCTATCATCTTATTTAACATTTATGGCAAATAAAGGCCTTTCAGAGACTCTCGGTTCACAACTCCCATCCAGCCCCTTAGAAGTAACTTTTAAAAATAACTAGGTATTGCCCATTATACCCAAGTCACACGGATGTTACTGATGAGACCTGAAATGTAACTTTGCTGGTACTAGTTACCCTGCTCAGGACCTGGAAAGTAACTAGTTACCTCCAGGCCTTGCTTGTAACTAGTTACTTCCAAGTTCGTCTGCAGCACTTGTGTCTCAGACTAGTGCTGGTTCCCCCGGCATCAGTGCCACGGGCAAAAAAAGGACATGGCAGTGGAAATCGGTCCCTTAAGCCAAAGCAAATGCCGGGCAAACAAACACACCCCACAACGCCGACCTTGAACCAGTTAATGCCCCCAAACGCCTTCCAGCAAATTCTTCATTGCCCTTTCTGGGACAGGAGCCAAAACAAGCCGGGACCCACTGGCGTCTGTGGTTTGCAGTCATGCAGCTTTTCTACGGGTGGGGACCGGCCAGTTGCTGCTTGCCGGCATCCCACAGGGGAATGGGTTCAGCTGGTGGGCCAGCTTGCGGCCGCTCCCCCCTGGAACAGGGTCTAGGAGAAAATCATCTTAGAACGGCAGAGCTGGGAGGGGACCCTCGGGATCATCCACTCCAGCCCCTGTCAAGGAGGCCCAGGGAGGGATTTGAACTCCCAACCTCTGGGCCGAAACCGGTTCCGGCGTGGTGCCCATCAGCGGAGGCGGTGGCCAGCTTGGGAAGCCGAAAGGGTGGGTCTGGATTCGTTCTATTGACCCGTAAAAAGGTTTGTGAAGCGGAGGGTCAAGAGTCGGTAACGGGACGCCGTTTCCTAGCTGAGCTTCCATCCCCGGAGGTGTTTCCTGTCATATTTGGGAAGGGCTTCTTAAAAAACAACAACTCCTCCTTGTTCAGTTTAAAAAAAAAAAAAAGGGGGGGGGGAAGCAACCTGAATCACAGCGAAGGTCATGAAAAAAGGCAATTATAAAACTTCTCTGCTGTGCTTCCTTCTTGGACTTTGGAGTCGTGAAAACTCCTCCGGGTGCAGAATACCGACCACGGCTGGAAAAGGTCACCCTGGCGTAAGAGTGACAGAAGCGGTCGGCACTCAGACAAAGAACAAGGCTCGGCAAAGGCCCCACGCCACATATCCTAAATCCTGCCTAATTGTTAGAACGCTTACATGCTTCAAGTACGACTCGGCGAGATAATGGCGTGTGATTGTGGGCACCCGAGAGCCACCTCCCATTGTTCCTGGAGATTGCAAAAATCGCCACACAGAATAAAATGGTTTTAAGGCTCCGACCGGCTGCCGAGGAGCCTCCACGCCGCCCCTCTGCTCGTTTTCGACCCAGTACCTGAAGCTTGTCCATAGGACCCCATTAGCTCTTTTGGTTTTTTTTCCCCAACCCATAACGTTCAAAACACAGGATGGAGGATTTCCTTAAGAGTCCCTCTCTTCCCCCCCCCCCCCCCAAAAAAAAACTCCTTACAAGGAATTACATAAAGATGTGTGAGTCTGGAGCAAAACCTGCAGCCGGGATCGGTCCATTTATTAATAGAAAATGTACCAGTTCATCACCATCCAGAACCATGGAGCTCGATAAATAAGAAGGAATACTTTACATCAGAGGGTTGTGTTTGTGTGTTGGGTGTCTTTTGTTTTTAAGAGGGAAGGAGGAGATTTATTTACACAGCAGAAAGGTGACCATCAAGACAATTCGTCCTCTTTAACAATCTGGGTTTCCTTAATTTTTGCAGGAACCTCTACATAGCTATAATATTATGGAAGGGTGTGCGTGTCAGCTGCCTTCTGGGTTTTGTAGTATTTGAAGCTGGAGTTTGAGAGGGAAAGCAATCCGGGAGCGGCCGACACACTCCCGCGAGGTCTTCTGTTTGTCCTCGGCAGCCTCAAGGCCACCTATAAAATATATGGGCGGCGTCGGTCACACCCGCCTCCGTTAGGTGTCTTTTTACGCAGCCCGATCTGCGTCCAGGGTAAACACCTCGGTTGGTAGCCAAGTGGGTCAAAGGACCAATACAGTAAATCACAGAGAGGGTCGGCAACTGGCAGCCCCTAGGCCTTAGTCTGGCCCCTATTAAAGATCCCCATGCCTTCTAAATCCTTGGAGGAGAGAACAGAAATTGGAGCCCCACCGTTGAGGGTGCGAGAGAGCACGGCTCATGCTGGGCTGTCGTGTCTCCGGTGAATGTGGGAGGCGCGTATTTGAACGCTCGTCCCTCCCCTCCCAGTACAGAAACCCCACGGAGGAAAAGGAGTGTGTGTGTGTGAATCAGAAGATACAGGATGGATTTCTCTCTACCTGGGAGGATGTGCACGTCACAGACAGGAGACTCACCAGCCTCGGGGTCCGAAACGGGACCGTCAACAAGGGTCGGACCCAGGAAGAGCCTTTGAACGCCAACAGCCACAGGATCCACCTCGGTGGGAAAAACCGTCTCGGAAACCCCGTGATCAGTCGTGTGAGTTTAAGCCGAGGCACCTGGAGGGAATCAGGGAGGGGAAGACCCCCTCAAACCTCCCTTCGAGAGACAGCTGATGCTTCAGGGGTGTCGGGGTGAGTGCGCGGGACCCCCCCCCCCCTACAGCCTTTTCTTGATCAGCTTCTCCAGTTTCCGGATGCGCGACGACTCCTGCTCCGGCGTGGGGGCGCTCAGCGAGACGGCACCCGCATTCTCCGACCCCGAGGGAGGGGCCGGGAGCCGCTGGCGGAAAAGCTCCAGCATGGCGCTCTGCTCGCTCCGCTTGAGTCCCTGTCGGACCGCAAAAGGAGGGGGAAGAGGCAGAGAAAGAGCCGAATCATGAGGAACAGGGAGGCCCGGCCGCCGGGAAACCCACCCGTCCCGCCGTGATGCCGACAGCCTGTTTCAGGGAAAACGTAACCGTGCCGTGGGCTGCCCGGTGGGTACTTAAAGGAACCAAGAGGCCAGACCTTGGCGTTTTTCTGGGGAGCCCCTTGCCCCGCTCTGCTCTCTGGTATACCCCCCCCACTGAATGGGGGGGGGGTTCTCAGGATCTCCATCACCCTGATCGATCGCCAGAGCTACGAAGGGGCCAACCAGAACCCTCCTCCGTACCCCTCCAATTCGTCTGCCACGGTTGACCCACAACCCCGATGGTCCCAAAGGACACAGGGAGGGTCGCAGGTTTCCCCAGAGGCTCGGCCGCTCCTTTCCGCGCCCCCCCCCAGGCGCCTCCTGACCTTCATGTCCAGGATCTTCTGGAAGGTGTCCGTGCTGCAGTCGGCCAGGAGTTTGATGTAGTTGTCCACAAACACGACGGCGGGTTCGTGCGGGGCCATCACCACCTGCCGGAGGGAAGAGGCCTCGGGCGTCAGCAGGAGAGGCCCCCCCCCGCCTCTCTGGGCGTCAGGAAGGGAGTCACCCCCCCAAAAAAAAACCCTTTGGGGCAACTGGCGTTGATTTGAAGTCCCTCTTTGGTGCTGGTTTGAGCACAGTGGACCATAAAAACGCTCAGGAATGCCTTCTGACTCCAACTCCCATCATCCCCTCACCAGGACACTCAGGGTGGGGAACTTCAGTTCCCATCATCCTTCACCACTCGCTATTCGGGCTAGGACTGAGGAGGTTCAGAAGGCCCAGAACACCAGGGCCTTGCCTTCCCCAGCTTTATAAGAACACAACATCTCAATCACAATTACTGATATTTTTTTTAATTTTAATTATACCACTCCTGAAAAAAAGCAGGGCATCAGGTCCCCTTGGTCAAGATTTACAGCCAGCCCGCCAGCCAGCCCTGTCCCTTTCGGGACCCCCCCCCCCGATCCACTCCAAAACAGCCCCCAACTCCACGTATTCTCCCCTCCCTTCTGAACCACCACCAAGCCTCCGACGGGGCATGGACCGGGTGGGTTCTCCTTGAGCTGCTTTGGGGTCCCTTCTTGCTGCTAGATTTCGGGTGTGCCTGCCCTTAAGCAAAACCTCGGCTCCCTGCAGAAGCCACAAACCAAATCACCTGCTCCCGACCGGTTTAAGGTTAACAGGACCTCTTACCATGAGGCCAAACCAGACCTGACAAAACCACCCACAGAATGCGAGGCCCTTCACCAGACCCTGAATTTCTGCTTGAGTTGTCTTGTTTTCCTCTTCCCTCCTCATCCCCTTTTTCCTTTCATGCTATGCCTCTCTTTATTTTATTTTTTTTTAACAGTGCAAGCCTAAGAGCAAGAGCCACAGAAACATTTCTGGCAGGGGCCTCAACGCTGTTTTTAAAAAAATGTTGCAAAACATCCCATGTTAAGATGGAATCCAAAATCCCGCGTTCAAGAACCACAGGCCACATTCACGCATCGCTCAACACCTATGGCTGGGGGTGGGGTGGAGATCGGAAGGTGCGGCTGCCCTCACTGGGATCCACTGGGTTGAGCTGCGTGACAAAAAATATGGGATGATGCAGATTTTTGTTCTGGTCCACCGAGGCTGACCTGAGGTGCCTGCCTCTCTGGGCCGGGCTTTGGGGAGAAAATCGCCTTTTTTGGTACTACGCTGCAGAGTTATAGCCCAAAAAAGGCCATTTGCCTCCGTCTGCCTTTAGGGGCAGACACAACCCACGACTCGCCAAGTCCCGCCAAGCCGCACTAATGGCCCTGAAACAAATTTTTTTTGGGGGGGGGGGGGGAAAGGATCTTTGCCGAGAACCGATCCAGCGGGGAACGAACCCCTTGCAAAAACCGCAATTTCAAATATCCTCCACTCGTTCCTCCCCTGAACCCACGGGCGCATGCAGCCACGCTGAGAAAACAAAACAAAACAAAACCAAAACAAGGGGGTGCAATAAATGCTGCTCCCCCCCCCGCATGATCTCACTGGAAGGCGCAAAAGGAGGAAGAAGAAAGGAGGGGGTGCCCGAATTCGCCCCTTCGCGGGAACAGACATTCGAGGAAGCCAAGCCGTTGTGGTTCCCTTTTTTTAAAAAAAGGAACGAGCTGGTTTTTTGGGAAGCCACACCCGGGGAGGTTGGGGGGGGGGGGGAGAGCGTGAGGCGAGGCGAAAATAAGAGGTTAAAGAAGGAAAAATGACTTTAAAAGGCTGGCGGTCGGATAATTTTCTTTTCTGCCTTATATGTAGCTTCTTCTTGACCGAAGCAGTAGTGATGGAGGAAAAAGCAGTAAAGCGAGAAAGATGAGTCATCGAAACCGGGGGGGGGGCTGCCTTTGGAGTTGGGGAAGGAGGGCCCTGTTTGCAAGGTGAGACACCCGCGCACGCGCCCCCATGACACACGCAGCAGGCATTTTTAAAAGCCCCACCTTAGCCCAACAGATGAAGCCGGAGCCGCGGGAGGCAGCCCTACGGCGGGAGGTTCTTTTTACAAGAACATTTATTTTATGGAAAGCTGTTTCTGTGCCAACTTTTTCTGCCGGGCTGTTTTTGAGCAACATAAACTCTTTGTCATCTTTTACCTGGTCTCAGCAACACTCAAATCGGGGGGTGGGGTGGGGGAGTCGTTCTCAACATCGTCTACTTAATCCTTTTAATTGGAAATGTCCAGGATTGACACCTCCTGTGTTTAAAGCAGGCCGGCTTTGCTATGGAGATGATGCTTCTCTTTCCCCTGCAAAGCCCGCCCGGAACGTTAAGATTCTAGACCTCAAGGATGTTGGAACACAACAGAGTTTGGGAAACTCCCTCCCAGTAGGAGCTACTGCACAACAGCAGACAGAGAGCACAGGTGCATTTCCCTCATTTTCTTTTCTTTTCTAGATCTACCTGTAGATTGATATTGTTAGGCTTCTTTCCTGCTTCTCTCTCTTCCTGCTGCTTCTTCCTCCTCCTAGTGCACAGCTATAGACTCACACGCCTCCACTCTAATGGTTGAGCAGCCCTCCACACAATCTGGTTTAAGATTTACCTTGAGGATCATTTCAGCCCGAGTCATGCCTTTCACCACAATCTTCGTATAGCTGGCAGGAGCCTTCCTCACGACCTGGGACCCGATGGACGGCAAGTCCAGGAGAACCATCTTCAGAGAATGGGTGTCTAGCAGCAGCTGTGACAGATTTTAAGAAAGGCGCAGGTAAAGCTTCTCTTACGCGCTGATAAGAAACCTCCCAGAAATAAACTGAAATCATAATCTCTTCCCACACCCGAAAAACCCTGGAGATCTGACGCAACGCATTTCAGTGATACGTCATTTTGACTTTCATTTCTCATCCTTTACCCATAAATATGGGGCGAACAAGCCCGCTCCCGCACCGCTGGTTCTCTCCGTCTTTCTCACCTGCTCTGCGCCCACCATGCTGATCGGCTTGCACTTGAAGAGATGATTAATAAATTTGGGGATGAAGGAGCTGCGGAGAAGATGGAAGAAATTAACGCCGTGTTTTCTGCGCCAACGTCCAAACAAACAGACAAAAAAAAAACAACCCAAAGAAGTTTGAATGTTCCCACACCCAAAGAAATCTTCCCCAATGGAACAAAGCACGGTTCCTTCCAACTCCCGTCGGACTGCAGCTCCCATCAGACCTAGCCGGCAGGCCCACGGGTGAAGGACGATGGGATCTGTAGACCAGGAACACACACGACAGCCATACGGTGCCCATCCAGGCTGAAGCGGCCCCAAACCTCCCTCGGTTCCAGCCGGCAGGAGGCAGATCTGGGTTTTCTGGACCACAACGCCAAAGGGAGAGGCGACTCCCCTCCTGGTGAAGGACGCTGGGAGTTGTAGTCCAAGAGCACACATCCGCACACACCGCTAGTCCCGGCCTCTACCGGATTCCCCCCCCCCCCCCGAATGGACACAAAAGTCTCCTCCCAGCAAGATGGCGTGTGAAAGCAAGGGCCCCCGCTCATCCCCCAGGGCCTTCCTCCCAAGGAAGCATCGGCCGGGCAGCCGCCCAAAGGACCGTCCCGACGAGAGGGGCTCCTGACTCACTTGGCAAACTTGATGCAGAACTGGGTGAAGTACTTCCGGGTGGAGGCCAGGTTCTCCCGGATGATGGGGACGTTTTGCTTGATGTGGAGGATGATGGAGGTGACGTACGGGCTCTGGTCCCCGACGTGCTCCACGTTCTGCCACTGCATCTGCCGGGAGCCGGAAAAACAGAGGTCGGAACCGTCGGTTCTCGGGGCTGTTGGCGCCGAGAAGCCTCCCGGCCAGCCTGGCCAAGAAACCCTTTGCGCTGTTCTGTGCCGGTCAAGTCGCCTCCGACCGAGGGCCACCCCCTGAATGACGTCCCGCCCTCCACAGCCCCGCTCAGCTCTTGCAAACTCAGGCCTGTGGCTTCCTTGAGGGAGCCCGTCCATCTCGTGTTTGCTCTTCCTCTTTCCCTGCTCCCTTCCCCCTTTCCCGGCATGATGGCTGCCCACCGTGCAGATTTCCAGAGAACTTGAGGACTGCCAAGACTCTACCTTGCTCATGGCGGTGAGCGCCGGATCACAGGCGGCGTCCAAATCCTGCACCAGAAGCTGGATGCTGTTGGAAATCACGCTGCAAAAAAGAAGGTGGCGTTACTGGGTTTTCCCGTGATGGGGGCCCCCCAGCGAGCATGTTCCCCCTATCTGCACCTCTCCACGGAGGTGGGTTTCTCATTTACCCACCCCGTACCGTTCCAAAAAAAACCCTGCATTATTATACTCCCACATTAAATTAGGACTCATAGCAACAGCCACAAAACAAAACAATGTAGATAAAAGAACAGCGATCGAGAAAATAATAGTGATTAAATATTAAATGAATAATTAGATATCTAATTGTTGATTTATTAGGAAAATTATAATTACTAATCACTATAGTCCATGCACACTGTATGGTCTCTGTCTCCCTCTAGTGGCCAGTTCTGGTAAATACACATAAATAGGTATTTCTGGGGGGGGGGGGGGTATTTAGTTTTTTTCAGCCAGCAGATAAGTGAATCAGTGGATACTGATCCTGCAGCTGTGTAGCGGGGTCCTACTATAACAACAACAGCACTGACGACAATTATCGTTCAATGGAGTTTGCAAAAATTAAACCAGAATAAGACACTGAGGTCAAAATTAGTTGGGCAGCTTCGGTATATTCTTGATTCATGTGATGGCCTCGCCCCTGTTTGGGTGGCCAAAGCTGCATCTGGGCTGTACTGTTTCCGACTGCAAAAACTAATCCACTGAATGAAACACCCGTGTTTTATAAAATCCCTGCCCTTAGAAAGCTAGCATGTTAAGGGAAAAGGCCTAGTCTTCTCCCCTGAGATGCTAGTTTTCTACAAAGAGGAACAGCGATTCATGGGGGGTGGTGTCCACACTGGTGGCCTGAAGTGGTACAGCCTTAACAGCATAGATTGTGTGTGTTTGTGTGTGTGCGCGCACTCGTAACAACCCTCCCCCTCAAAATGGAAATAAAGCAAATTATAAATTACACGCTGCTGCACAGACAACTAGCTGGATCAAGAAGAGAGCACGCGGTCCTACGAACCGCGCCGTGACCCAAACCCCCTCGGCCACGCTCCGCTCGGCTACCAAACTGCTAAACCCGACATCCTCCCTGGTTTCCCTTCGGAGAAATCTGACAGTCCTTCCCGGACCTAATCAGCTCATCTAATTTGCTAATTAAGGCCGTCACGCTTCCCTCGGGAATGGCCGAAATAACTTCCCGGACGAGAGCTGTCAGCTCACAGCCCTCGGGCACCCTTTCTGGAACGCTTCCTTTCGCAAGAGCAGGCTTGGTCCATCAGGGCCTCGCACACCGCCGCGGCAAACGGCACGTCAAACGCTGCCGTTAATAGAAATATCGCTTCATGTCTGCTTCAATGTCCTTCTTCTTCTCTGCGGGCGTGATAGGAAACGGCAGTTTGGCTGACGGGCCTGGCTCAGACGCCGGGCCCCTGAAACCTTAGCGGCAAAGGCACGGCTCACTTTTGAAAATTATCGATATAGGGTTTTTTTTCTCCACCAGGAGATCAACAAGAACATGAATGCTTTGAATCGGGTTGGCACAGTGTGGCCCCTTCTGCTTCCTGCCACACCATCGGCCCCTTCACAACCCCGCTGATGGGCACTGCCATGGATGTCAAGATAGGTGTGACGGACAGGGATCAAACTTTCAGGTTTTGGGGGCTCCGTGAACTCTCTACGCAAGATTTGGGGAGGTGCAGCCGAGAAACACAAGTCCACCGACCGTGTGCATTTGCCTCCGTTAATGCCTTCTTCAGCCTGCTACGACTTTCAAGAACAAGAAAACTGCCCTGGTGCTACCTGGGAGCGGTAGTTTCACTGCCCATTGGGTGATGCAGAGGGCACCTCCCAAAGAACTCGTACTCCCACAAGAAAAAACTACAAATCAGAGTAGCACTGGGGCAACTTCTTTGTAGAAATTGGGAAGAATAAGGCACCGTGGAGTTCTTGAAAAATCCCGGAGCCCAAAAACTACCAAGTGGCTCATCCTTTTTGGACTCCAAATATTTTTTTATTTTTTATTTTTTGGTTTTAGTGCAAGAACAGAATGAGCTTAAAAGAAGGGAAGTCCACCACTGCTCCCTTACCTTCTAAGGGTGGGTTGTGGGCAATCTTGTGACCTTTTAGATGCTCTTGGACAACAACTCCCATCCTCTCCCACTGCCAGCTAGGCTGGCTGGGGCTGATGGGAACTGGAGTCTCACCACATCCTCTGGAAGGCGGTTTCAACGCAAAATCTCCCCCTGCCAACAAGAAACACCCACCCACCCCTGGCTTCTTACGTACATGCTGAACGTATCCATCTCCCCCATCAGGTTGATCCGCTCCACCAGGCTGGCGTCCACTTTCTCCTTGAGTTTCTCCTCCAGCTGTCGGGAGCAAGAGGTATGAAAAATTTAGATTTTTTTAAAAAATTATTTTTTGGTCCTATAAGGTTCCAAAACTGTCCATATGCCCGGAAGAAGGCAGGCCTTGGACATCCTCTCCCGGCCTGCCTAACCCACTGACCGTTATCCTTTCCTTCCTTGTGCTCCTTTGGGAGAAAGTCCAAAATAGCGCTATGCGGTGTGCGAGGAGGGAAAGTCAGCCGTCATTGGCCCCTCTAATCCAGGGGTCTCCTTCTTAGCCCCCGGGGCCAATTCATCCCCATTTATAACGTTCTGGAAGACGTTTTTAGTCCAGTGGGTTCCCAACTTTGGGGTTCCCAGATGTTCTTGGACTACAACTCCCAGAAGCCTTCGCCACCCGTGGGGCTGGCCAGGATTTCTGGGATTTGTAGTCCAGGAATATCTGGGGACGTAAGGTTGGGAACCGCGGTGATAAACTCTGCCATTCCGAGGCTTTCCCACCCCGGAAACCACAGGGGATCCTGTCCCCACGGGGGCCCTTCCGGCCTCCCGGAACCCCAATGGTCTCGGGAGGCTGCCGGCGGGCCGCTCCCGGCGCCGTACCTGTTGAGTCGTCGCCAGGCAGTATTCCGCTGTGCTCAGGATGCTACAGATCAAGCAGAGTTCCTCCAGCGTGAACTTGGCCACCTCCGAACCCTCTTTCTCCTTCAGCAAGCTGGTGATGGTCAGCCCACCGCTGCTGGTGGTGGTCCTGGGAGGAAAATAGAAAAACATTTTAAAATGAAGCAAATTGGCATGTACGTTTTGTACGATTTTGACAAACGGAGCAAAATTGTAACCAAAAGACATCGCTTAAGGCCGTCACGAAGGAGAAAAAAAAAATTGGGATCTGGATCCTCCTTATACTTATACAAAGAAGACCTTAAAGATTTCACTTCCCATACTAGAAACCTCCAACACGGTGAATCCTGTGTTTGTTTTTTAAAGAAGTCTGGTGTTCCCCCTTTTCCGTTTGGCAGCCTGCAGAGGCTGGAAGGGGGGTTATGAAAATGTTGGTGCTTCAACAGACGATTAACTGCCCCAGAAGCAGCAGCATCACCCCAAACCTTACTTTGGCAAGTTTCCCGAGAGGATTTTCCAGGCGTATTCGCGTAGATACTTCTGGAAGATGGTGGTCAGGGCGATCATCGGCTCCCCGGTGCTGAGCTGAGAACACTGGACCATGCATTTCTTATAATAGACAAAGAGGTCGGCGCAGCTGGGCAGGACCGCCCCGCCTTCATCCACGTTGGGTTTAGGGGGTCCCTGGGCTTTGAAATCCCCCACGAAACGGTCAATCAGCTCGCCCAGGTTTCTGGAAAGTTGAACGGGAAGCCAAAAAACAAACAAACTCACATGAGAGACAGCGAAACGGAACTAGGATGCTAAAAATCAGATGAAGAGGTGGACGGAAAGAGGGGTCTCATCATTCAGCCACCTCTCATCGCTCTCCTCTCTTGAAGCAACAGAATAAACTTGAACCCAGCCAGCAAGCTACCTTCCATAAGGAGAGGTTTTAGGGTTTTTTTAAAAAAAATTACAATAGGAACGTATCTGCAGGACATTGGTTCTGAGCCTCCCCGCCGGTGGTGATGACTTTTTTTTTCTTTTTTTAACTCGCAGTTCATTTTTTCTTGACTCACTTGTCTTGGGATTCGATGTAGACGTACAGGTGAGGTTCAAAACACTTGGAAATGATGCCGTGGAAGGGATTCTCCGGGGCTTTTGGCTTCTTGGGCTGGAGAATTAGAAAAAAAAAAGGGGGGGGAGGCGCAAATTAGCTTTAACGGACCCCATGCCGAAATCTCACAGCGCTGGGTCTGGAAGACAGAAGTGGCCGTCCGAGGCATTCAAAAGCCACCGAGTTATTAAAAAGGCCACTAGCAAATAAGGTTTTGCACACGACTGAGAAACACCTCTGAAACAGGCTTCGGCTTACTTTATCCACCTCCGCTTTTTCCGAGGGGGTTTCATCCCCCTCCGACGATGTAGTCTCGTCTTCCAGGAAGGGGTTGGTGGAGGCGAGAGGCGATTCGGTCTTCTTCTGCCAAGAGGACAGGGAAAGAGATTTAGAGGGTGAGTCAGAGAGGCACCTGATTTTTCTCCTCTTGGGGATGATCCCTCTAATAAACCCACCCTTCCCTGAAAAGCTGCACCCTTTCGGCTGGCCTTTGCAAAGCAGATCTGAGCTCCCGAGGGGAGGGGCAGCCCTGCCACAGGGCTGGACTACAATGCCCATCAGCCTGGCCAAGGGTGAGGAGTGCTGGGTCCTGTAGTCCAACATCCTCTGCGAGGGATCGCTTTTTGTCGACCCGACAAAATTATTTATTTTTGTTCTCCGCTTTGTGCTCAGGGACTGGGGTTTTATTAAAAACGAGTGTTTTCGTTCTGATGTTCCCTAAGGATTTTAAAACAAAATATCTTGAGGCCAGTCAAATCATAATTTTCCGGAGCAGGAGGCCCACTTCCTCCCTCTGGTTCACTCGCTCTCCAACCTGCATGGGCTCCTTCCCCACTTCCACCCCCCCGACCCTCGCTCGTCATGTGGGGGCGACCCAGGTGTGCGCAAATCAATGGGCGCGACCAGATCCCACGTCCCCAGATGTTAACCGTCATTCGCCCCCCAGAGCAAATTTGCCCCTTTCCTCCACAGGGAACCATCGGGCCAGGAAAATCCCAGCATGAACCCAGATTCGAAATCTGGAGAGGCATCCGGAGCCCGGCTTACCGCCACGGTGTCGGACAGGGTGGAGCCCGAAAAGCGCTTGGCGAGGAGACCCTCGAAGTTGGTGGTCCGCTGGATGGCAAAAAGCAGCAGCTTCACCTCGATCTCTCTTGCGCGGGTGCGCATGATCTTGGCAAGCTCCGTCCTGAGAGGTGGGGAAGACCCAGGAGATGAAGGTGGACGGGCCCGGTGGGTCTCCCTGGGCAAAGATTTTACACACACACACAAAACACCAAAAGCCCTCCACCCCTTGAACACACACGGGCTCTGCAGCCAGATCTCTCAACCACTGAGCTATCCAGCCAGCTTTACAAAACCTGAAGAGTCACCAAGCACCTCGCTGGAGTGTGTGTGTGTGCGCGCGCTTGCGCTTGGAACGACGACTGTCACCGATTCCTTTTGGAGCGTGGTTTCCCAAGTTCACGAGAACCGGCCAAGATTTCCCTCCGGAATAAGGTCAACGGGAGGAGAGAGAGAGCCACGCAAGCGCCCGGCGACCTCTCGAGCCCCCACCTGGTGATGTGGCAGAAGCCGACCGCGATGTGCTCCGTCATGCTCCACTCTGGGGGGAACGTGCGCCCATACTTCTCCTCATAGTCCACCAGCTGGCGTTTGATCCATGCGTAACGCCGGTCAATTTTATCCAGCCAGGCGACCTGCGTGGGTGCAAACGGAAACCGAGACAGAGCGCCAAAGGGCTAGAGCGCTACACGGGACGGAAACCTTTCGATGGAAAATTCTGTTTTGTTTTGTTTTTTTAACTGCCTCGTTAACCCAAGCTGTCTGGGGGGTTCCAGCAGTTGACAAGAAAGCAGAATTTGGGGCTAGATACGTTAGCTTTCCCCAACCCGGTGGCTGGGGAGGATGGGAACCGGAGTACAACACAACAGTTGGGATAAGGCTGAGAAAAGCACCTGGTGCGATCGAACAGGGTGGTTCTCTTAGGCCCCACCGCCCTTGCAAAGTAGAAATCACAGGAAAGGTATCTCTGGCCTTCTCTTAGGCAGACCCTGCTGGACTACAACTCCCATCTGCCCCTAGCCAACACAGCCAACCTTAGAAGTCCCTGGGAAGTGCAGGACAGTAACAACCGGGAAGCTTACTCATGTCCTGTCCCTAACTCACATCTTGGTTTTCCTGGAAAAGGACCAAGTATTCTGAGAGGTGTTGCTTAACGAACTTCTTGATGATCTCCTGCTTGATTCGGGGGTCCAGGACATTGGCCACCAAGCAGGCATCCCGGAGAACGTTGGTGGGCCCTCCGGCCCTCTACCACGAGGGGAAAAAAAGAAATAACAAACAAATTAAGAACCTTGATCATCCTGGTACTGTTTTTAACAAAAGGGGACTTGAAAGTAAGAGTCTATCATCATCATCATCATTATTAAACCCTATAATTCAGGACAGAATGAGAGAGAGAGAGAGAGAGAGACGGTAAGACCCTCTCCTCTGTTGGTAATGTCAATCTGCACCAAGCAGTTTTCACCTACATCAGGAACGGGTCTTTTGTAAACCTAATGGCTCTTAGTTGCCCATGACAGATCAAAGCTCTGCAAAGCTTACAACAGTATACTGCTGCTGGGGCAACCCATTCACCTCTCTCTCCCCCCCGGGAGGATTGTTGGTTGTTGAGCCCCACAGATCCCCACTGCAAATGAGACACGGTGGAACGTTAGACCATGTTGTGCGAGCAAGTAAGAAATGGGAATTTATTTCTTTGTTCACCTTCGTGCCTTGGGAAGGAAACGCTTCTTCAAAGTCCGCCAGGATCTGCTGACCCAGCTCATTCTGGGCCGCCTTCACCCTGTGGAAGAACGAGCAAGGGGCGATGTAAGCACCTGAGACACAACCGCGGGCCTCTGTGCAAAACAGCCTTGGTGGCTGCTCCTGGGCTGTGGAACTCCCCACCACTGGAATCTGGGCAGAATCTCGCTTGTCCTTCCATGAGCAGGCAAAGAGCTTTATATCCGGGCAGTTTTTCAGCAACAGACTGGCTGTTTATAGGGCAATTCATCTTTGAAGTAGAGTCTTACACAATGGATGTCCAAGTGCATGCGCTGTAGCGAAACAGCGCTAAACAGGGCAGCACTGTGCGAAGGGTTATGTATTTCTTTAACTCGACGATTGCTTTTAAAAGAATTTAAGTTCTGCTAACCGTTCACTGCCCTGCCTGCTAACATTCCTCATCCTCCACAGGTTTCCAGAAACTCCCAAAAGTAGGTTTCACTCCTCCGGTTACCTTTCTGAAAGCTGGCGAATCTGTGGGATCCCCATGTACTTGTTGAAGTGTTCCAGCACGTTGACGACGCCTTGAAGGAGATTGGCCACTTCTCCGTATTGCCTCTTCCGGGTCATGGCTCTGTTGTAACAGAGGATGGAAAGAAAGGACAGTTAGCATGGCTACGGGGTACAGGCACTGACCGGCAGTCGCTCTTCCAGATACTGGTCGAGGAAAACTGCGAGATGTTGTGATGGGGGAGATCCTTTCCCCCGTGCAATCTGAATTCTGCAGCTCAATTCTGCAACCTGCATCCTTTTACACCTATTCAGCAAACATGTACACCTTAATTCTCTTGCATTTTAATACTTATGGGTAAATAATAAGCACGCTGGAGCCCTTTTACACATGAAAAAAAAAGACTAGTTATCTAGTTTTCTGAGACTCTGCAGCCTGGATACTTTCTAGCACATCTGAGGACTAGAAACTTAACTCTTTTCCAAAATGGAAAAACTGGGATTCTAAGGAAGCTGGTTTTCCTGGTACCACAACTTGTGATTCTGTGGGTTGCCCCAGCATTGTGACATTTAACACACACACACACACCCCAAACACCCTGTACCTACTCCAGGGAATCCACTCCACCAGCCAGCATGTGGAGGTGGTTCAGCGTCGTAATGGAGGTGGTCAGGTGGCGCTTGGCGTGATCCAGCTGCTTAATGTCACGTGTGATTTCTTTAACCTGTTCAGATTTTTTTTTAAAAAGACACACACACAAACGTTGGATAGAGAAGAGTTCAAGAAAACGCAGATATGCATAATAGATAATTTAGCTTTTGCTATAAACTCAGGAGTGGAATTTTTTTTATTATTTCTGGACTACAAGTTCCATAGTTCTTCATTCTGGGAATTCTACACCTTACAGACACCTAAATGGTGCTCGCCTCGGAGAAAAGGCCTAAACTGGAAGGCTCTAAGGCCTTCTAAAGCCAGGCCCAGGTCCATCCAGGCTTCCTCTTTCTGCCCCAGTGCTTGCTGGGAGTTTTCTTCCTGAACAGGAAGCTAGGCAGAACTAGGCCGAGCTAAGCCTCAAAGCCTTCCTGTTGAGGCCGTGTCTCCCAGGCGAGCCACATTTAGGTGTCTATACGGTATGTGTAAGCCAGGCTCTGGGGTTCAGAAAACGGTGGTGAAATAAATTAACTTTTCCAACGCTGTACAAAGCCATGTCTCAGTGTAGGTATAATTATGGGACAAACAACGAGTGTTACTTCTCAATTATCGATTTTGGCATGATTCAAAAAATTAAACACCCTTCTTGATAGAATCTGAGGGAGTTAAATTGGAAAGGGAATATTCCTGGAAAACCTTCACGTAAGTTCCTTAAGAACAAAGGCTTAAACAATCGTTATTTTCCTATTTTAAATCAATGAGAGGTAGACGGGATTGCTTGGCAGGCCCTGTTTGGCCTTCTGGAGGGTCATCCTTGCTCTGATTGCATCCCTCGGTCCCACCAAATATCTGGCCTACAACTTTCATTGTCCCTGCACGGCATGAGCCATGGCAGAGGATCATGGGCACTGTAGTCCAAAAGGGTGATCAGATCTCTTCTCCGCGACCCGCCCTGCAAGACTCTGCACCAAGGAAGCACACGCACTGGACTTACCATCTGCTCTGATTTTTCCGCTTTGTCTTTGATGTCTTTGATCTTGCTAAAAAGTTGCTGAATAGCCTTCTGGGCTTCTTCCAGAGCCTAGCGGAAAGGAAGGAGGGAAGGAAATTAAATTCGGCTTCCGTTTTCAAGAGAAACGATGACTCCAAACACATCAAGCCTAGACATCTTTCTTCAAAGTCTGAGATAACAACTAAGCCTCTAGTCCTCATGGCAGAGAGAGGAACATTTTAGGAGTTTGATCGTTGTTGAAGGAAAAAACAGTTCAGTTATTAACCTTCTGCCGGATCTCTGGCTTCTCCTAAAATCAGGGTCACCTCTTCCTCTTGTGTCCCCCCGGGGCGACCCTAAAAATGGCCTCCAGGAGACCGGGGAGCCTCCAGAGATACGGGTTCGGTGCCTGGAGAACGGAAAAAGGAGGAGGAGAGAATCGGAGGAGGAGAGAATCCGTCGTCACTGACCCTCTCCCTCTGCCCGGAGGGTCGTTAAGAGGATTAAAAACAGGGGCAAGAGCTACGTATAGCCTCTGGAGCGTTTGGGAGAAAAGGAATACCTTTGAGAAATATATAAACTAACGGCAGCCACACACAACTTTTGCCAAAAAAGCCAAGCCACCCTTTGGGAGGCTTTATCTGTGGCCGAGCAGGCCTTTCCAGTGGAGATCATCACACCATAGTAGAAGCTTGTGGGGGGGGGAAAAATCTCCTTTTTACCCTAAACGGCCTGGAATCCTGCAGCCACCGTGGCCGGCTCGGGGAGGGGAGGGGTGGTCCTCCGGGAGCGATAAACTGAAAAGCCTTCCTACTCATTTTTTCCTCTCCCGAGCTCCAAAGTGGCTTTTGGGGGGGGGGGGGGCGCTGGATCGCAGCTTGAAACAGTAGCTGCCTAGCTAAGAGCCGGACTTCGCTTCTGGTTGCCAATGAAAATACAAAACGGCCCAAACCAAGATCCCTCTTTCCGTGCCGGATCGAGCGAGGTTCCTTTCTCTTCTCCCGAGCAATTCTCCTTTTCCTAGAACTTGCTCGCTTCGTGCTAGGAAGGTAGCCTGGCAGAGATCCCTGTCCCATTTCAAGCCTCTTAAAACCTAATAAATCATCCAGAAGGAAAGGAATGGGGGGGAAGAAAAAAAAACACACACCCGTTTTCACACCTGCTGGGTTGGTGCTGCCCGATCCAAATGTGGTTTTTTAGGTTTTTTTAGCGGGAGGACCCGGGACTGGAAATCTCCAGGTGCTGGCGAAGCATTACCCACACCCTTGTCCCCCATCACTGGCTGGGGAAAATGGGACCTGGGATCCAAAAAACATCTGGAGAGATGTATGCAGGTCCCCGGCCCCAGCTGTGGAGAGGAGCTTGGCCCAGCGCCCGCGCCAAGAACAACCGAAGCGGAAAAGAAAAACTACAGGCTTAAGAAAGAAGAGAAACCAGAGGCCAAATCCAGAGCTCATCACGGCTGTGGCTTCTGTTCGAGCAAGTGGTTCTTCAATTACTATTGTTGTTATTATTTGAAGGTTAATTTCATCTTTTTTTTCCCCCACCTCAGAAAACCTCAGGATGCACAGACAGGTTGGTTTCAATAGCCTGCTTTTCTGGCCGTAAAAAAGCAAAAGTGGCCACAGGGGATGATGGGACCTGGAGTCCAACAGAATGTCAGGCTGATGCAGAGTTAAGGAGGCGAGCTACCCTCCTCTACCCAAAAAAAGGTCGATAATAGGGCCGTGTAACTCCCGGCAAAATATTTTTAAGACCCTGTAATTCTGCAGAAAGGTACCCATATGGAGGTGATCCAACCAAGACCCTTTTATTTTTGGAAGTAAAGTGAGCAACGCCTTGGAAGGGGGGGAAAAATCAAACTCTCAGCCCCTTGGCAGCCTTTATTAATTAAGCTATAAAGCATCAATTCTGCTTTTCCATCTCCTTGGAGAAGAAGGGGGGAGAAGGAGAAAGACAGAAAAGGAAAAAAAATGAATTACAATTATATTTCAACAGGATTTCCTTTCCATCGGGCCTGCAGGGAAGGAGAGGCGAATTTCCACTTGAAGCCACAAACCCGACAGTGCCAGTTTCCTGTGTAATACGACCCGCGCCTCGGTCTCCCTGCGCTGACCTATTAAGGATGGAGGGTGGAAAATCCTTGCATTTTTGGTGGCTTTCTGCTTCCCCGGAGCCAGTGCTCCGAAGCAGGGCTGGGAAGGGAGGGGAAACCTGGAAGCAAGGCCACGGAAATTTGCACATGCTGGCGGCACCCCTGTACGCATGCACGGCATGCCACGGGCAGCCCCCACACCTACGTGGGTTTCCCCTTCAGAATCAGACATGTTCTATTTTTGCTTGCTTGCTTGCTTACGGCGAGAGTTTTGCAAAGGGTTTTCCCTCTCGTTCTCTAGACTCCAATTTCCAGATTTCCACCCCCACTTCTGGGAGGCAACTTCTGAATAATACACACGAGAAAAATATGGAAGAATAGCATGCCCCAACTTTTAACAATCCCCGAGGAGGGGAAGCATGTGTAACATTCTAAAGAAAGCAGACCATTCCATCTCTAGAAAAATCTAGACTGTTACTCTAGATTTCCCCATCTGGGATCAACTTTTTCCTGCCTTGATTTCCTTCCTGTTCCTGAGTCAGTGGATTTCAACACACCACACCCTTGAAAGTTTGTGCCCAATAAAACTCCTCAGTCTTTCACTCAGCGAACTTTTAAAATAAGACTCTTTACTACTTTTGATGCAATTGGAAATATATAGTTTGCAAGTTTCCTGCTGGTTTCTAGACCCAAACCTGACTCAAATCCATGCAAAACAGAACACTCAAAAAAGCGAGCCAGCTTAGCTGCAGACTAGGCACAACCGGTAGCTCCCTGAACAGGGGTATTCCATGCTGTGACAATATATTACAAATCCTTATTTATTTCAAATAAAAGTGACAAATTCAAGGACAGTGCTTAAGAACAGAGTTTTACGACCTAACAAATTTCATATGGCAAAAGCTCTTACAGACTGCAGCCTTCATCAGAGAGATATTTGGGGGCTACATCCCATGAATATTCTACTGTACATTGGTTTCTGGCCACCGAGTGAGTATAGAAGGAGTTAATAAAAACTAAACATCATGGATAAGGAAGTTTCAGAAGCCAGTTTCCCACCCCAAGTGTGCACCAGAGTCTGTGCCAACCCTAAAAAATCACAGATAAGAAGAGAACACATAAGAGGAAGTGTCTGGATGCCTGATTTTCTAAAAATGCTAATTTTGACTTACGGAGGATGGAGGTAGAGAACAAGACTCGTGTCTTTCTGCAATATGTGTATTAAGGCCAGAGGCTGAGGTTGCAAAAACAGCCTTAGAGTTCCCTAATCTTTCCTCGGTGGTCCGATAAAACACATACCTCACGGCCATCCTGCCCGACGTTGGTCTGCCCTCTCACCACCGTCCGAACATTATCATCCAGTCGTCTACGAGGAAAAAAGGCAGGACAGCCTGGTTAAACTCTCAGCGACGGGGCCCGGGGCCTGTGAACTCCCCAGAGGCCGTGCGCTGGGGAAGGACCGGCTGGTTACTGCCAGGTGGAGGCTGGAGCTGTTGAAGGGTCATTCACACTGAAATGGCTTATGCCCCGTGCCCATCCCTGGGGCTCGGGGGGGGGGGGGGGAACTAAATAAATAAAACCCAGAAATACATGTTCCCAAGATGTATTACCAGGACTGACCACTAGATAGAACCAGAGACTAGGCCATAGACACATGCCTTAATGGTTGGAAATGGAGAAGCCCCATTTGGGGTACGGGGTGAGGGGTGCCAGTTGCTGGTTTCAGCAAAGGCTTCCTTGCGAACAGGAGGGCAGGAAACCCAGTCCTTTGGCAAGGCTGGGCCAGGGCTCCCTCTCTCAACCAGGCATGGACTTCAGATAAACTGGAACCAAGTGCTTCATTGATCCACTATTTCCAGCATCTGCCGGGGGGGCTTGGAACCGATCCCCCGCGGATACCAGGGTCCTACTGAATTCTGAAAACCGGTTGCACTTGCCTTATTTTTAGCTTGATCTTATTCACCACATCGTCGATATTTGCCAAAGACTGGAAGACAAAAACAAGGAGACAATTCCTTATTTGCAATTCCATGCGTAAACGGATTACAAATGAACATATGCATCTACGTTAAGCAGAAACTGCCTGCTTCATACAGATCTATCACATTGACGATTTACATTCTTTCCAAAAAGAAAAAAAAAGGCCAATTTATTTATTTGTTTATTTTAGCTGTCCATGTTCTTAACCCATTACCATGCAAACCCCTTTTGAGTGCCAATTTTTAGAAAACAAGTAAAGGTATACAAAATAAAACAAGCATACAGTCCAGAGATGGGGACCATGGATGGCACCCTCCACGGGTACATCTCCCATCATCTTTCACCACTGACAAGGCTGGCTGGGGCAGATGGGATCTGGAGTCCAGGAGCTCCCATGTTCCCCAACTTTGCTGCAAGGTTTTTCCTGCATTGTTTCATTTCCTCTGTAAACTCCCCAGGAACACAACGTCAAGCATAGAATAACAATATAGACAACAAAAGCTCTACAATTCTAAAATGATGATGATGATGATTAAACAAACAAACAAACAAAATGAAGGAGGCCTTCCTCTTGCTCCATCTCAACTATAATTCCAGGACTTCCATCATACCAAAAAAATAATATTTCCCACCAGAGATCTCAAAAACATTTGTTAATTAGAGATTGTTTCATTTGCCAGTCCAGTTACACTTAATGGAATGGGAATGGTGACCTCCAGCGGACAAACAGGGCAAAGCAAAAAATCAGGAATAAAAAAATGTACTGGCAAAAAAGAAGAAGGAACGCTGAGTGATCGGCAGTTCTTGGTCTGACAAGTTTGGGGTGTTCTGATCCACATCTGCAGAAGCTGCAGGGGATTCTGCAGCTATACATTGCTTTTAAAACAAAGAATCTGGCCCACCATCTAGCCATACATTCTGGAATTGTCCGTGTTTCTTCTCCACTGCCTGTAGCTGTGTGATGCCCTGCCTGACAAAACCTTGTACAGAGCAGCAAGCCAGCCTGTCTTAGGAAAGGAAAACATTGATTCTCCACTCAGAGGGCTGGGTGTGTTTTATGGGCAGAGACAAATCTCGGGGATTCTGCCTTGACTCAGTTTACAGTAGGACCTCCTGTATCCGTGGGGAATCAGCTCCAAGCCCCTCTGCTAATTCTCTGCAAAATACTGATTCTATCAAACACTATTTTAAATAGTGAATGCTAAGCAAAACATGGTCTCTGTCTCCCTCTAGTGGCCAGTTCTAGTCATGACATTGTGGAAATATATTATCCAGCAAAGGCTATAGGATAACATGGTCTCTGTAACTTCATCTTTAGAAATATATATTTCTAGGATTTCTCTTTTAATATTTTCAGACCGTGGACAAGTGAACCAGTGGTTACCAGTCACGCAAATAAGGGGGTCCTACTGTACTTCCTTTCTTTCAAGAAGTGAGCAAATGAACATTATTCTCTCTCTTATTAGTTACATTTCTATCCGGCCCAGAATCTAGGAATGAAAAGCCCTTTCCTGCTAGAAAGGAAGGAGAAAGTTGCAGGCCTCAGGCACGGTCTTCATTTGTTTCATTGGGTCTCGAGACCGAGAAAGAAACACAGGGTACAAACAACAGGATGGCTTTAAACTCCATCCCATCACGACGCGGCAGGCAAAGGGACTCACCTGCTCGGTGGGGAAAAGGGTGTTGATGTATTCCACGGCGTTGAAGTCCGCTCGGTCCAGGGGATCCTGGCTCGGAAACACCTAGAGGTTGAGGTGGGGTGGGAATTTAAAAAGCCCCCAGGGCGGAATTGTGCAACAGCGGTTTTTGTTCAACGCCAGGGTGGCTCTGCGGTGGAATAAACCCGGCAGGAGGTCCCCGGGTGGCATTTCTGGTTTACCTGTAGAAGGCGGGATGCTCCCACCGACGGTTTCCTCTCTGTTAGGATCCCGGAGTGGCAGCTGCTGTCACCCATGGGTCCTCTGACGGGCACCCCACAGGGCCTTCTCTCAGCCCTCCTGTTAGCAACTCACACCCTGCCCTACGAGTCCCCCAACTTAAACCCCAATTAGACCCCCCCAAACCAAAGGCACCCCATTCGCATGACCCCACCCTGCTGCTCCAAGGACCCCAGCCACTGCCACCCAAAATCCATCCCCCACCGGTCCCTCGCCCCACATAACTGCCCCCCATCGCCTCTTTCTGGCCTTTCCACTGCCCCCACAACCACTCACACCCCTCCCAACTGCATGAGGGGCAGCCCTGCCGGACTCCTCCATTGCTGGAAAGGGGGCTGGAAGGGTAACCACTGGGAGAAGGGCTGGAGGACGTGGGACTACCACTCCCATCATCCCCAACCAGTCCAGCCAAGGGTCTGGGAGACGAATATGGGGAAAGGGGTCTCTCTCCAGAGACTCCCCTCTTTTGGACTGCACCTCCCATCATCCTTCACCAACAGCCATGGCAGCTCAAGCTGATAGGAAGTGTGTAGGCCAAACGGGCCAGGGGGGATGGGAGTTGTAGTCCAAAACATCTGGTGGGCCCTGAGGGTTCCCCCCCTCCCCACTGCAGCCCCCTTGAGGAGCAAGCCCCGCCCTCGCCGAGCCCCCGCCCACATACCCCTGTAGCCCCGCCCACCTGTCGTGTAGCCCCTCCCTCCCCCCCTCACCTGCTCGATGGCCAGCTGCACTTCGGGGGCCAGCTGCAAGGCGGCCTCCAGCTCGTCGGCCAAATCCAGCTCGTCGTCCTCCATCCCGGCCTCAGCACCGCCGCCGCCTCTTTTCCGGCTCCCTAGACTTACTTCCGCAAACAGAGGCATTCTGGGACTTTGGAGGACCGCGGCGAGCGGAGGAGGCGGCGCGACGGAGCGGAGCCAATGAACGCGGGAAGGGGCGGGGCGAGAAGGAAAGCGGCGGAGGCCCGGCCCACTCCCCTCCCGGCCCCGCCTTTTTTCCCTTATTTGGCTCCAACAATTAACCCTTAATAGCGAGGCAGGAAAATAACCCCTTTTCCCCTCTAGTAGTCTACACTCACCCATTCACAAGGCCAACCCTTTGTCTTTTGTGTGCTACAAATGTAAAACAAGCTTCAGATTTTCATTTGGGGACAGTGGAACTTAAGAAAAAAAAAAACGTTTATAATGACTACAATTCCCAGGATTCCATAAGAGCAGCCACTTGCCATGCGACTGTAGAATTCTGGGTGCTGTAGTCCCACCCCAAAGTAACTTTTCTGAGTTCTGAGGGCAGGGAACGAGGGTGGCCAGATAAAAACTGGTAGATTTTATTTGGTTTTTAAATCCGCTTTTGTTTTATTTGAAATTATTGTAACCTGCAAACCGAGATTGAGGGGGGCCTTGTGAGCGGGAGTCACATCTGGTTGATGCTGCTGTTTCATTAAAAATATTTAATATGCATGTTACTTTTTTTTTTTTAAGGGGTTGAAGATCTTATTTGCAACCTCCCTGACTTGGGGGGGTGTTGTTGTTTTTTCTTGCTCTAAAGAACAGCATCCACATACCCACTGCTATCAAGGGACAAGAGGTGCATTTATTTAAATAAAAACTTTGGGGGGGGGGGAGAAATGCCATGTTTATTTTGTTGCTTATTAATTAAGCACATAACCAAGAAATACAGAACAGGTCACAACTTTGGAGAGCCAGTACAGAATGGTGAGAATCAGGCGATTCACGATCACGTCTAACCCCGCAGAAGCCAGCCCTAACATTTCCCGGCTGAGCTTGGGCCACGCAGGGATTGTGGGTCCGGGAAGTGAAAGCAGGCGCTCCATGGAACAAAGGCCAAATACAGATACAGCCAATAAATCAGCAAAGTAAATATACACCAACGGAAACAGTGGCCTGGAGCAAAGCGGGAGGTTATTGTTTCCAGTATTATTTTGCTGATGTTTCTGAAGAAGACCGAGACTTGGCAGGGCAGCAATGAAGGAATTAGAAAAAGGTCATCAGGCACAAAGGATGCAACGGAAGCTGTCCGGATTTGGTCACATCATGAGGAGGCAGGATTCTCAGGAAAAGACCAATCAGGCTGGGAAAGGTGGAAGGCAGTAGGGAAAGAGGAAGACCAAACACGAGATGGACGGACTCTCTAAAGGAAGCCACAGGCATGAGTTTGCAAGAGCTAAGCAGGGCTGTTGAAGACAGGAGATTTTGGAGATTCCTCATTCATGAGGTTGCCACAAGTTAGAGGCAACTTGATGACACAGAACAAGAGGAGAGGAATCATAGAGAAGGAGACAGATGTTGGGTTTTAGTTTTAGATTTTGATTCCCCAAAATCAACTAACTGACCGAGTTGATTTTGGGGAAGCTCCACCCACTGACCCCAAAGCTTAACGGACTTAAGAGCCACCTCTATCCATTTCCAACTGGGTAATTAAGAATCTTTCTTAAGCTGCTACCGCAGGCCTTAAATAAAGTGGCATTTCGGCTTTAAAAGCTGGCTGAGTGCTGGAAGTCAAGAAGAATTATCACCACACAGTCATCATGTCTGTTTAAAGTGTGATGGCTAATGAGAATAACCAATTTTTTTTAATGCAGCTCCATTTTATCATCCCATATGGGGATGCCAACTTCTTCTGTGATATTGGCTCCTATGCCTTTAATGGCATCTCACTAGGAAACCTTCAAGCCAGTAAGGATGCCACCCTCCTTCCACTGGGGAAGTTCCCTGGCTGTTTGGTGCCTGTTTTGACTGACTGTCCAATGCAAAAGAACTTGGCCTTCCTGGTAAGTTGGCAACCCAGACGTGCAGCTCTGGCTGGTAGCATCTCACCGGCAGCATCTCTCAAGCAGAGAGAAGCATCGCTTTTGGGGCAAGGAAGAAGGGACCGAAAGGCTGCAAACCACGTGCTCTCCTCCTCAGCTGAAGTTCTCATCTCAAAGAAGGCGGAGGGAGCTTTGGAATCACACCCGTCACCTCTCACCACTTGAGCCTCTTGTCCTGATTGGATCAACACCCCTCCTTGGCATGTCACCTATTCTTAATTTTTCTGGCCTTTTTAAAAGAACGTGGCCTCGAAGCCGGCTAATTAGGGGCGTGTTGGCCAGCCCTACAACTGACGGTGCTTCTCTTCCAGATGGAGATAAGGAGGAAAATAACTGTTTGAGTAGGAGGATGGGTGGAAGACAAAGGTGAATACATTATTTAAATAAACATATAACTGATCATGACCAGATGGGGTGTGTAGGTGAGATCTCCCGTCTGGGCCTGACATAGTATTCTCACTTTCCTTATCTTTTTCTTCCTGTATGAGATCTGCAAAATGGGTAGGAGACAGATCCTTCGAACGTGAGCCAGAAAACTCACAGTTTGACTTCCGTTTGGCAGCGCTGCGGTTAAATGTCGAACTGGAGTGCGTTGTTATTCCCATGGCATTCTCATGCCCCCCAAGACCGTTGCAAAGTTTTGAATTTCTGGTTAAATTCCTCTAGCTGTGTGTAGCAGAAGTGCAGGGAGTCCCAGAGTGGAAAAGCTTCGTTCCCCAGAGTAGGCCATCCCATTTTTCTCATCAACTGGGTCTTACGGTCTCAGTAACTCACTCTGAGATATTAGTAGGAGAAAGAACAAAAGGTGTTATTTACTTACAGTTTAACAGATCAAACAGCAAACTGACAAACATGTCTGCTTTTAACAACAGACTTCAACAGACTCTAGAGAGGGGAAAACCACTGAGCAGAGAGGTGGGTCCCAGACCAGAAAAGGTACCCTTCCAGACAAACCTACTAAAGGCAGCATGCACGATGGCGAAAACTCCAACAAAAGACAGTTTAAAAATCCAAACAGCTGAGTTGATTCCTATCAGTTTACCAGTTCAAGCAGTTTTTATCTTCACCGAGAACAGGTCTTTGGCAAAGTTTACAGCTCTTGATTGCTCATTCCCACCCGAGTCCAAATCGTTATGAGCAGGGCAGCTCACCTCAACATCTTTTTTGCTTTGAAAAACGGATGGGATGAAGGGTTATGCTTGCGGACGGGCACGAAGAAAACCCATGTACCAACCCTGTGCGCAGATGGTAGCAAAACCCGGAGGCAACCAGGAAGGAAGGAACGGCCGATGAGATTTGACAATGACAAACAGGAGCAAAAGTTGCTACCTATATTTATTTTTGCTGTGTTACTACAGGGCATGGATGTGACGTTTGGAAGCAGACACAGCCAGCGGAGGGAACAAAGGAAGGCGGAATAAATGAAACCATCAATGACGGTTGTGTTTACACCTACCCACAGATTCGGGGGCTCTATTTCGCTGGGTTGTGAGCTTCGCAACCGTGACCTCTGTATCAGACTCCAGCAAGCATTGAGCTTTGTGGACAGATTGTTATCGGGCTTTGCAGAGAAACTGCTTGGTGCAGGCTTGTATCTTCTGGTTTTAATCTCTGTTTCCAGGGAGCGCTCGGGAGGCGCTCCCAACCCCTGGGACGTGTGTCGGCTTGTGATCCGTGAAACAAGTAGTGCACGGGGTATCCCCACCTAGGATCGGAGCAGAGGGCCAGCACCGCTCCTCGAGAAGCACTACCTGTCTGTCTCCCCTCCCTAAATTCTTGGTTAGGAACACCTCTTCCAGGGATCATCCTCTGAATGTCAGAAGTACAAATCTGGAAGGGACCCTCTGGATCATCCAGTCCAGCCCCTATCAAGGAGGCCCCGGGGGGGAATCGAACTCCCAACCTCTGGCTTGGCAACCAGATGCAACCCTCTTGTAGGGTTGCACCTTGCCAAAACGTAGGGCCCCCCCATCCCAAGCATTCCGGGAAATTTAAATTCACCTCGATTCTTTTTGACAGGGGGCAGAAGGCTTGGCCGTGTTGTCCGGAGGGGGGATCGTGCGATTTGTAGTCAGAGGCGGGAAGGGAGGGTTAAAAACCAGGCTGTAAGATGCAAGCCCATCAGGGAATAAGTTACAGGTGGCGGAGTTGAGGAAACTTCCTGTTTTGGACTACAATGCCCAGAATCCCCCAGCCAGGTGAGAGGATGTTGGGATTTGTAATCCCCCCCCCCAAGGATTCACCCCCCTCCCAGCTCTGTTCTTGAGGACTCAATGACAGGGTTTTCCCTTCCCCACAACCATCATCTTGCCAGGGAACAGACAAAGCATCCTGGATGGGAAAGATAGGACGAGACACCACAACCTGTTTTGCAACACTGGGGCTCAATAACAGGTCTCCCTCGTCTGGAAGGGTGGGGAACTTGGGGGTGTGAGGAATTCGGCAATTACAAAGGCAGAGGTGAGGTTCGCTCAGGCTCATCACGCCCAGATGGTTGCAAGATCGCGTCGATGCTCCCCGGTGACAATTGACCAAACAGGTTACCTAATAATACCTTTTAAAATGATATTTTTGCCGTCCCCGGATTCCTCAAAATATGAGCCATGGTGGGGGGTGGGCAGGTAGAACAGTTTTTCTTTATCCATTTACCCCAGTCTTGCTCTGGATGACGTCTCTCCACCAAGGAATTTCAAGCAGAGGTTTCAGCCTCACAACGACCTGGTGAGGTCGGCCCGGTCAGGAGCAGCGAGGGCTGTGTCGACGGGGGAAAAGCTATTCTGTTGACTTTATGTACACCTTATACTCTGTCTAGCCAACCTCCAGCTCACTTCATCATTTAATCATACGATTAAACACACACACACACCCCGACACACAAAGTTCTGGGTTGAGTAAAACCTTTGCCAAAAAATGGCAAACAAAGCCAGCTTTTCAGCTGCCCGGAACTCTTTCTCTGAAGCTCATGAGCCAAGCAGAGATGAATTCTAAATTACTTTTCAGAGTCTTCACATACACACAGCAGTCTAGAACAGGCTTGGGGACAAATCCCGAGTCCCATGCTCCTTCATGACCAACCAAGATCAACTGGGAGAAAAGGGAGGCATTTTTTTTTACCCCCATCTGGAAGAGCCGGGAGGTGTGAAGGCACCAGGGCCTGGCCTCTCCTTTTTCTGCAGACCAAACGGCTGTCCGGGAACCCAGTCACTGCTCAACAGACAAAGACGGTGAGGTAGCAATGAATGTCCTAATCAAGAACAGGTCTTTTATAAACTCAATGGGTTTTAATTGCTGACCCAAGACCAATCCATTCCAAAATTCCTTACGTTGTAACAGGAAGGGCTTTGACCATTTATTGTTACTTAAGGAAGTTTATCCCATCATCCTCCCAGCTACTGGGGGAAAGCTGAACTCTGAGGGAAGGAAGAAACCCCGGAGAGGCCTGGCAGACGACGTCAATGCCTCTGGTCTTTTGGGGTCTGGAATTTGATCGTCACCAGAATAGGAGCAAAAGAACCCACCCTCCAGACCAGAGCGACAACATATTCCTTTCTAGGACTACATGTCCTAGTATCCTCAAGGCATCCTGGTGATTGGAGTTGTGCCATAGGGCTAAACATTGCCACCGGAACAAACCAAGACTAAAAACAAAGCATGCCTTGGGGAAGGAACTAAAAAGTATCATAAATAATGGGAAAGGTCACTGTATGTATATATGTGTGATAGATAGATAGATGGCATGTACGTATCCCACTGCCTCCATGTGGGTTGGGGTCAAGAGCTCAGTCCTCCTGGGTCATAGAGTTTGATGTTCCAACATTCCCCTATCCCGGCTGCACTCCGCAGAGCAAATGAGCTAATCCTTTCTCCACCCACATCCTTCAACCCTGGATTACTCAAGAAATCTTGAGTAGGTGGCTTCAAGAGGCACATGATCCTGGCATCTGGAACAGCTGGATCTCTCTCTTTTTCTTTCTCCTCCTCTCTCCCTGAAGGATCTGAAGTCTTTCTTGCACCACCATGCCAAGCCACCTGACCGATTTCTTTCTGGTCCACACCTTGTTCAGGGCTGGCGAAAGCCTTGGGCGAGATTTGCAGGTCGACAGAGCCTCCAAATATATATATTGGGATCGAACATGATCTTCTGAAGACAATCATACTAGGAAAAGCTGAAGGCAGCAAGAGAAGAGGAGGACCAACAGGGAGAGGAGTCGACTCCCTAAAGGAAGCCACAACCTTGAGTCTGAAAAGTGTGGAGGACAGCCCATTTTGGAGGCCAAGAATTCATTCCGTCATTGAGTCGCCATAAACCCAATGGGACCTGACGGATCCTAACAACAGGCCCATTACAAAATCTGGGAGCTATTCTCCCCATATAACCCATCATTAATTAAGGCTGCAAGGCTATACTGTACTCAAATCCCTGGGATTAAGTCCCTTGGAAGCCAGTGACGTTTACATCTGAACAGATGGATACAGGATTATTCTTTAAATGACTTTAATCCCCCATCATCCTTCAAAGGCAGTTTAAAAAAAAATCAAGAGACCTTCCCTGACTTTTAATTGTCCCGATATGACCACAACCATCCTGAAAGATATTATCATGGCAACCTCAGTTATATTTATTATATATTACAGTACTACCCTATACATACTAGACTACCCTATAGACTATGCTCTATATACGCCACCCCCGCGGGCAACAGGCTCCCGGCCGGCCGGCCCTCTCCGGACCCCCGCCGAGCGGATGGAACGCGGCGCGCGCGAACGCTCCGAGCGGATGGAACGCGGAGGGCGCCGACGTTCCAGCGGATGGAACGCTGGCCTCCGCAACGTTCCAAGCGGATGGAGCGGAACGCGGGGCCGTTCCCGGGCGCGGAAGGCAACGGGAGAGCTCGCCCTCCGAGGGGGCGGGCGCGAAGGGAAAGGGGGGGGGCCGGGCTCCTCTGCCATCACCCTCTTTCCAGGCTCCCAGGGAGGCCGGCCGATGGGGCCCAGCGGAAGGCGGAGCCCCTCCGCCCCCTTCCATCCCTTTTCTCCCGCCCGACGGCAGCGGCGGCGGCTCCTCCTCCTCCTCCTCCTCTCCTCCTCCGGTGGCTGAGCCCGGCCTGCGGGGGGACCAGCCCGGCGCGACGAGGCGGAGGGCGCCCCATCGGTCCCTCGGCAGAGCGGCTGGGCGTCGAGGAGGAGCAGGCGGGGGGGGGGGGGGGCTGGCCGGGGAATGTGGCAGACCTTGGCGCTCGGGGCGCTCCTCTTCCCGGGGCTGTTCGCCCTGTGCGTCCGGAGTCTGGGCAGGATCGCGCCGGCATGGAGCCTCAAGGAGCGGATCCTCTTGAGCGGCAGGTACCGCCTGGCACCGGGGATCGCGGGCGGGGGCGGGTCGGTGGGTCCCCCGAAGCGGGTCGGGAGGAGGGGGGGGGGTGAGGGCGCGCCAACGGAGGGCAGGGGAGGGCAGGCCACCCGGATCGGCTTGTGCAACCGGATGGAGCGGCGGCGGCGGGGCAGAAACCGGCCTCAGAGGCGGCGACGTTGGGCTGGGGGGGCGGATCGAGGCCCCGAGAGGGGGGATGCTGGACCTTCGGGGTCGTGGAAGGGCCGAGGGGAAGAGAGGAAGCCCTCTTAGGGGGGAGGGGGGAAAAGCCGCCCCCCGCGGCGGTGCTTTGGGGTTGGTCCGAAGGAAGCAGGTTTCCGGGTCGCACTGGGCTCCTCGACGGGCACGGGGAAGGGAGAGGACAACCAACGCGGGAGAAGTGGGAAGGGGTGGGGGGGAGGAAATGCAGACGCAGAAGGCGCTGGAAGGATGGCCAGATCTTCCTTCGCGCAGCAACACCTGTTGCTTGGGACAGTGAAGCCGGCTTTTGAATGACACCGGGTTCTTCGATTAACTGGCAACTTGGGGGAGGAGAGAAGCAGGATAGAAAGGTGAGCGAGAGAAGGCAGGCTGTACCCAGGCAGGGCCTAGAAGATTTTATGCCAAGGGGGATAACTGTGGTGGACAGAATGAACCCAGTTTCTGGGTTGCACCAGGGTCTTCGACTTTTGGAGGGCAGGATCAAGAAGCCCTGCCTGGGGAAATGGAAGCAGGAGAGCAAGAAGGCACCCTGGATGGATGTATAACAACAACAACCTCTTCCACACAGTGATGCTTGTTGATTGAGTGAAGCAGGCTTCTGGGTTTCACTGGGCTCCTCAGTAAACAGCCCAGATGGGAAGTGCAGAGATTAAAAAGAGGAAACTATCAGGCTGTAGAAGCCTTGGTTGGAAGGGCTATACCGGTTGCTTGTGAGAGTGAAGCAGCCTTTTGTATTGACACTGGGCTCTTCAACAGGCAGGCTGTGCAGAAAGCAAAACCAAGAGCTCTGTGGCCCCTGAAAGGCATTGGAAACATCAGATCATAAAGCTATATCTCCCAGAATTCCCCAGTCGTCGAGATCTGGATTAAAGATGGGACGTTGTGATCCGGGTTCAAGGCCCTGCTGTGCTATGAAACTCATTGGCTGACCTTGGACCAGTGAATCTGTCTCTCTCTGGCTGGCCGACCTCACCAGGCTGTTGTGAAAAACGAAAGCCGTGAGGAGGAGAGCTATGAGCATGGGGCTATAAATGTAATTAATGAAGGAGATAAGTAAATAAGGTGAATAAACAAGTTTTTAAAATATTAGGGAGGGGCATTTCCCTCTCCTTCTCTGTATCAGACAGTATGTAATTATGAAGCAATTATCATTTAAGAGCGACATCAAGAAAACATTTTAATGGATGTTATTGTACAGGACAGAATCCTTGCTCAGAGTTACAATTTCTGTGCTAGAGCAAATCAGGAGAGGATGTGGCTTTCCCAAGGCCGGTGGGAACGTTGAAGGAGGGGCCCTGAGTTCAAGAGAAACAACAAAGAACAGAAAAATAGATAAGAGGTTCGAACTCTGAGCACAAACCTTTTTTAGGCGTATCCTGTATTCACAGGGCTATGCATGAATATGTGAATGCCCTTACTTCTGTTTTTATTTTTAAAGTTTTACCTTGGGTGTTACTTGAGAAGGCGCCCGACACAGCTTTTGAACAAATAGCCAGAAAAATAATGAATGAGATGCAGATTTGCAGTCTAAAAGCACTCAGGAAGTTTTGGGGATATTAACACAGTTTACAGGTGTTCATTCATGCTGGTGGCTAATACACCACTAAGGATCTGAAGTTACCTGTGTGGATTGTCAACCTTGCATTTGAGGGGTGCAGGATTTCAGCTACGGTGTCCTTAAATTGAACCCTATGACCTTAGTTTTGCCCAACCAGTCTTCCTGGGAAAGACAGTCTTGCAGGGAAAAGTTCAAGGCAGTAGGAAAAGAGGAACACTGACTGTGAGATGGATTGACTCAGTAAAGGAAGCCATGGCCTTGACACGACAGCATGTAACAACAGCACATTACTCATAATACCATTCCCTTCTCGCTGTGGTATGTCAGTTACTTCACGCGAGATTAATCCAGCATCAAATAGGTGCCCTTTTCAGGGCGAAGGCACAATTTTAAGAGATTAATTTGTCATCTTAATTGCCTCCTCTAACTAGTTATGATGACTGTGGGATAATACTGGCCTTGAACACTAGTGACTGAAGGAGACCCAGAAGAGAGATGCTATCTCCTCATTGAGGTCTAGCGGCTTGCGTTGTCCCTATGGTTGGGAGCTAGCAACTTGTGATTTCCAGACCCATCAGGAATTTGCAATGGGTGTGTCTAATAACAGGTTCTTCTGTGACTTTCAGAAAGGCTTTTGTGCTCATTGAGGTCTAGCGGCTTGTGGTTTTGCTGTTTGGGGGAAGCTAGCGACTGGAGATGTTAGCCTTTCTGGAATTTCTCTCTCTGCATGATGGGGAGAGAAAATCCAGAAATTCTGCTTTATGGCAGAATTTTCTGCAACATTAAAGCAAGTCCTGTCGTGATTGCACCTTGGAGAAAATGTATTTTTCTGCTCTTACGATACGCTTTCTCACCAGTAACAGGCATGGGACTTCAAGGTTTTTATGCATCTGGTTTTCACAGTGCAGACCTTTATCTCTGTGGTTGCTGCTGGCCCGTTGATCCAGTTAGCTTCTGGTTTAGAAATGTCAGGAGGAGCATTGAGAAACTGTGGTAAAGTGAACACACAAAAAGCAAAAAAAAAAACAGGAATTGCAGTATTAACAAACTGCTTCGGTTTGGTTTACTTTTCCCCTCTAACATGTAGCCTTGCTCTTCCTTGCTAGAATTCCCCCTTAAATCCTTCTAGGCGAATAAAGCTTGTAGCAGGGAGTTCCGTAAGATCAGCATACGTCGCCCATAGGGCCCTTATGTGGGCAAATAGATCAGCGGAACCCCCAGATTCAGGAGCAGTCTATCTCCTTGCATCTTTGCATTACGTGGCCGAATAGGAGACCCAAATACTTTTTCTCAGATGTGACAACCCTGTTTGTTAGTCATACGGGGACTTATGGTTTAGCTCTGAAAATGCCCTGGGGCAGCGTGACCTAATGGGCTTTTCAAGGCTCTTCCCCCCCCCCCCCCATTTTTGGAAGAGCGGGTGCTTTCACCGTTGTGCGTTCCACCGCCTGTCAATCACTCAGTTTGCACCCACAGGAGAGGTCTGGAGAACATGCAAGCAGGATGGGTTAGCCACAGCCCCCTCCTTCTACTACGTGGCTGCTTGGTGATTTGCATTCAGATAGATTGCTGCTGAAGCTGGGGGCTCCATATGAGGTTTAATATTATAATTTATCATTCACTGGTGTTTTTTTCCCCCCAAAAGAAGAATAAGGAGGAATGCCCTGGTCACTATAACATGGATAGAACTGTGGAGCTAGAAAGCACCCTGAGGTCATTTAGCCCAACCCTCTATCCCAAATCAAAACCAACCATCGTATGGCCCATCTAAGCAGCTCCAACTGATTCACCAGCCAACTAAGCGCATAAAGCCCACACTTTAGAAAAATACCTTCTTTAGCTTGTATTTCCCAGAATCTGCCAGCCAGCAGGTTCTTTTGCTGGGTGGGGGATTTTGGGGTTTGTAGTCCGGCTCCACTAAAGGCGCACGGTTGAGCAGGTGCACGGCCCATGCTTTCTCGCACCGTGCCCACCCATCCCTCCCGAAAATGGCCCCATCGCCAACTTCCCCAAACAGGCTTACCGCTTTCCTTTCCAAAATAAATAAATAAATTCAAAGTCCAGGAAATGCTTCAAAAAGTTTTAGAAATATCCCGAAGAAAAGAGGGCCGGCGGCGGGGGCGAGGGGGGGGGGAGCTGGCTAAAAACCATCCCCGCTCTCTGCTGCCGATTTCCTAATTTTCAGGAAGCGGCCTGTCTCACACGTGATATTTGTTTATTTTTCATTGCTGAGTTTCGGGAGAAGCCAGACCAGCAACCACAACACAGTGTACGATTCTGTGGGAGACTGAATCTATGAAAAGCCAGGCCGAGTTGTTGATTTAAGGATATTGGGACATGGTGACCTTGCCCATTCAAGTTTAAAAATGTTGGTGGAAGGCTGTAAAAGTTTGTTTACTTATTCTTCTTTGCCACCCCAGTCGTTTCAAACAATTGCTCCAAAGCAGAGTCCCTGGATTCGATCTCGCGCCTGCTACAACCTCACTGCAGGGCTTTTAATAATTCAATGCCTCCCTTAGCTTCCGTTTTCTCATCTACAGTATGGGGGAAATAATATTCCTTTCCTACCTTATAGGGCTATTGTGCAGGAGTGACGATTCGCTAGCATTTATCAAGTGTTTGAAGACTGGAAAGCGCTGTGCTGATCTTAAGTTGAAATGTAGTGCTGGAGGAGAGCTTTGCAAATTCCCCGGACGGCCAGAAAAACAAACAAGGGGGTCCTAGATCAAATCAAGCCTGAAGTATCTCTGAAGGCAAAAATGATGATGCTGAGGCTGTCCTACTTTGGGCAGGTCATGAGAAGGCAGGATGCTCTGGAAAAGACCATAATGTTAGTAAAAACTGAAGGCAGTAGGAAAAGAGGAAGACCAAATATGAGATGGATGGACTCCATAAAAGAACTCCACTGGCTTGAGTTTGCAAGAGCTAAGCAGAGCTGCTGGAGACAGTACATTTTGGAGATTGCTCATTTATAGGGCGACATTAATTTATAGGGCAACTTTTTAATTTAATTTATAGGCCGTCAAGTTGTCTCATCAGAGACAACTTGACGGCGCATAATGACAAATCTTAGGTTGCTAGCAGTGAAGCTGTTCAGGCTAAGGGCTGAATCCTAACCTGGGAAAAGTCTCAGTGTCTTCCCTTTGTTCCCCCCCCCCCCCGTTAATTGATATTGTAAGGTAGACTGCCTAGGAATATGGAGGCTTCATTTAGCACCAGCAGCAAAATCCATATAAAAACAGATCTGCAATGAAATGATTAAGAACCGGCTAAAACCACAGTGCAAAAAGAGAAAGAGAGAAATGCCAGTCAAGAAAAGTGCTGAGTGTCATCAGACGGCACTTCCTGCCAGCTCAAGCCAGCCCTGGGGAAGGATAATGGGAACTGGAGTCCAACCCCTTCTGGAGGGCCGTCTGTTTCCCATTCCCTGCGCTGTAATATTAAATTGTGTGTTCTGTGGTGGAGTTAACGTTGCTTTGGTCAGACGGCTGCAGGACATTGAATGAATGAATGAATGAGCGAATAAATAGATAAATAAATATGCATGCCCTTTTTGGAAAATATGCTGGGTATTTAGGTGAACTCACGGTCATCCTGGTTCATTTTGAAAGAGGCACACGCCAGGGTGATTCTTGTCCGTTTCAGTGGTTCCCGTTTGGAACTGCAACCCAGTGTTGCAGTACAGAGCACGTCCCTTCTGGTCCCTTTTCCAGGAGACAGTGTTACCTTCTCCCGTTCCTCAAGTGTTCTCATGTTGCCCCTTCCAGCCTCTGTGGCCAGGCCGTTAAGCATGCCCTGCCTTCCTTAAATTATTTGGGGGTGGGGGAGTGTTTCTCTTTTCTTGCTTTAAGGACTCTCCCACCTTTAAAAATATTTTGTCCTTCTGGAAGATGGGCCCCCCGCAACTCCGTACGCAGGGAGACCCTTTGTAACGACGGAAGGACTGGCGCTCTGCCCGCACGTTGGAAAAGGAAAAAGCTCTCCTCATTTCCATGGCAGCCCAGCCGGTTCGCCATCAAGGACGACAGACCGAATCGGTGAACTTTCCCATGCAGAGAGAAAGTTTATTTAACCTTACCGGTTGCGATATGTCTCATGAATTTTCATTGTTGATAAAAACAGTTATCATCATGTTGGAAACCACTCTCCCTTCTCTATACAAAGATAATTGTGTGGGTTGGAGTTTTGCTTACCAAGCACGAATCTTAATGGCTGGCTAATAATACAGGTAGTGAACTTTTGTTGTTTGGCTAATTTCAGCGAGTTTTGGAGGGATTGACTGGTTCTGGAGATCAGCACAACTTACTGGTCTCAGATGTGTTTTAAATTGCTTTTTTTTTTAAAAAAAAAGGAATGGTGTGTGTGCTTGTGTGAGAGTGATGTATAAAATATATTGAGATTATTACATGTCGGAGGAACTTTGACGTTTCCTAAAACTTTGATGTCTATCTGTTGTTGGTCTTCCTGATGAAGGGCTATTATAAATTCAAGGGTAACAACATGTTGGAATAAGTTATATATTTTTTTAATCTAGCCCATTTGAAAAAAATTGCTACCTATATAACCCAATCCTAAAAAGCATAGGATATCAATCAAATAAATTCATGTCTTTGTGTTGCAACAGCGTCTGAAAATGTATCTCGCTTATTCTGATGTTTTCCCCTCCTACAGGTTGGTTTCATCGGTTCAAGCCACAATGGCGACCCTTTCCGGAGTCATCGTTATCTTAAGCTGCAAGGACGTCGTACACGACAGGTAATTGAAAACGGGGGAATTGTAAATCCAAAAACAGATACACCTTGGGCTCAGGTAAGGGCATTCACCGGTGGATATTAACTGTGCTTAGGTTGCATTGTTGAGTTTCGCATGGTGTTGTCAACAGTGCAGCTGGGTCTGTGGAAAATAATTTCCGGATTGGGTGTACTCCAGCACTTGAGATCAGCTACCAGATCCCATTTTGTCAACTAAGTGAAGGCTGGAAGATGCTCGCTGAGTATTTATACCAGACCTGGCCTATCCACAGGTTTCTTTCTGCCCACCAATCAGAAAATCCGATGTGGTGGACACTGCTGTTCCCCTTCTTTGCCTGAAGAGGGCTCTCACGGTTGAGCGCAAACCATCCAATGTCAATGGCTAGGGCAGAGTCTTATCGCCTTATGAGTGTTATGGCTCAAGGCGGTGTGGTGTAGTGGTTAAAGAAGAGGAGCGGAAGGTCTGGGTTTGAGTCCCCACTGGGCTACAAAATTGACGGGATGGTCTTGGGCTCAGCCTGTCCTACCCAAGCCTTGTATTGCCCCTTTGAGGAAAGGTTAGATAGAAATTTGATTGCACAACAGAACAAAGCCCACGCAAGCAGATACGAACAAGGAAATTGAGCGTTAACGGCTTCAGGTCATGAATTTTATGGCCTATAGGAAGCTCTGCTCAGCGATGTGGCAACATAAAAGCCTCCTCTGTGTGCCTCCTTTTCCTTTCGTCCAGAAATATATTCCATTTCCTCTTTCTCCCCGGGTGACGGGCGCTTCCTTTTTCTCTTCGAAAACCCATCGTCCGAAGCAGGACGCTGCTTTACACCACATCCAAGCAAACTGCCTGGTGTGGTACTCCATTGCCCATCACCCCCACACGATCAGCCCTCTGGGCTTGAGTGATGGGGCTTGTTGTCCTTCCAAGCTATAACGGAGCCAGATCCCAGTCCTCATTGTCTTGGCAGGAGGGAAGGGTTTGATTTAAAGGGGAACACGGGAAGTGGCTTTATACCGAAGCAATCATGTCTCCTTGTTTTTGCAGCATCATAAGCTAGGAAGTGGGTTTTCTTTTCTCTTTCCTTGTAATTTTTCCCAACAATAAATCAACAGATCTTTCAAGACAGGGATCTTAAAACAGGACCAGGGGCCGTGTGTTGTCGGGCAGCGATGAAGAAGATGCTAAAACATTATTTAAAAAAAATCCTGTAAAGATTACTGTATTACGAGTCAACACAAAACAAGCGGAAGGCGGGGGGGGGGGGGGGACTCGAAATGCAGGCAAGTAGCTCCTTCCATGGGCATTGCATTACAACTCCCATCCTCCTCCCCACAGGGGTGATGGGAATTGTAATCCAGCACCTTAAGAGGCTGGGAGAAAGCTGCCCTATACGAGGAGATTGTTGGTGTCCAGCGCCTTTCTCCCCTCTCAAAATTAAGCGCTCAGCGCCTTCACCTCAAGCCCTTCTTGTTGGCTTTTTCTCCTGTTGGTTCCAGGCCGCAGGATGCGCGTGCTCGGATCCAGGGCCACGCGGCCCCATGCCGTTGGCAACGCAACGTACACCATCATTTAACGGCGCTTTTAATTTGCAGTAATTGCATCTAATTACTAATTAGGCCTATTGTTGTGAGTCAAATCGTGCGCAGATAATATTACAGAACCGCACTGAAATCATAATTCAGCATTATTATAACACAGCCATGAAGATTGGGGTTTTTAACACCAGAGTTTTCCGAGGGCAGGGGATGACCCTCCCCCTCCGGGGTGGACGGTTTAAACTTTTTCCGAGTTGTGTAAGTGGCCACACTAGGGGAAGGGGGAAATGTCACCTCTTGGTGGACTGAACTCTCTAGAGGTAGCAATGTTGAAACTGAAACTATTCTACTTTGGGCACATCATGAGAAGGCAGGATGATCTGGAAAAGACCATCACGCTGGGAAAGGTGGAAAGCAGTAGGGAAAGAGGAAGGACCAAATACGAGATGGACTGACTTCCTAAAGGAAGCCACAAGCTTGAGCAGGGTTGTTTACAGGACATTTTGGAGATCACTCATTCATAGGGTGGCCATGAGTTGGAGGCAACTTGACGGCACATAACAACATAAGGATGGGCACACAGCTGCACAGTCCTGATTGCCCCATGCCAGTGACGCCTCCGGTTTTAACCCCCTTTTGTGCTTCTCTCTCCTCTCGCCCACACCAGGCACTGGATCGCCAGCGAGTACGTCTGGATCGTGGTGGCCTACATGGTCTATGACATTTACGTCATGTACCTGTGCCACTGGCACAAGAGCCAGGAGCAGGGGTCGGCTACAAGAAAACACTCCCTGGTCAGTGTCCAGAGCTTCCTGCGGAGAGAAAAACTGATGGTCACACATCACCTCTTCATCATCATCGTCCTCACGCCGGTGGCTGTGGTGAGTGGCTCTCTTGCGGGTCAGAGAGAGTGTCTGTTCGGGTCCTGAAAAGCAGCGCCGAGCCAATCTCGCGATGTTCGGCGCAAGAATTGGCAAGAGGTGGGCCTTCTCCGGCCACCCGCCTTAATTTTATTTTTGCAGACCCTGAAATTCACCTTGCCCTGTTTCTTCGTAGCACCTTCGAGGGGAGCTGGGGGATTTCTTTGTCGGCTGCATCTACACGGCGGAGCTGAGCACCCCCTTCGTGTCACTGGGCAAGATCCTCATGCAGGTAAACAGCATCCGCGGGGCCTTCTCTTGAGCAGGGACACCTCTGATTTCTCTTTGTTTCCTCGGTTGCTGGCTTCACACGAGAGGCACTCGTCCCTTTTGTGTCGCCCCGAGTAGAGAGGCCGCTACTGAAAAGATCAGGTCCTGAGTGCCAGGTCTTAGAAGCCAGCGAACAAGCATCCAACACACCGAGAGAGGTCCATTCATAAATCTAGTCATCTTAAGAGGGTTGGGAATTTGATCCACCCGGTGGCTGCTGAGTGGCGAGTCCAGAACAGAGACTCATCCAGAGGCTCCACAGGCACCCTCCCAGATTCTTAACTTTTGACACCCCAATAAATGGAGGGGCATGACTTCTCGTGGCTCACTCGTCCCCCCAGGAGATGATGTACAAGTAGCCCGGCTGAAATGCAAAGTTTTCCAAGAATTACTGGGCCACTCCCCATATTGTCCTGCAACTGCGTTTTACACTTTTTAGTTATGCACCATCCGTAAAATTTATTTCACAACAGCATGCCTACAATTTTTAAAAAAATTACTAACGAGATTGTTATTTGTCGGTTTGGGTTTGCTCTGAAAAATACAATTGCATTTTTTTCTCTCTCTCCCTTAAACCTTTCCATAAATCACAAGTACCACAGAATCCCAGCAACAAACCAAAAAAGTCAGTTTTTTTGGTCTGTCTTGTGGGACTTGGGTTTCTGTGGAAGTGGGATCAGTGGGATTTAAGAAACCTACGACCCACCGCAGTTAAGAGACATTTCCTCATTTGGAATCTCCAGAAGCAAAATAGATGTATGGGTGGGTGTGACAGAGAGAGAGAGAAAAAGAGAGAGAAATCGCATTCTAAGTTGAGTTATAATTTTATTGGGTCATTAAAAAGTTACAGACAAGGCAAGCTTGCAGGATCTGACAGAACGCTTCATCTGGTGAGCTCAGAACTCTCCTGATGAAGAGTTCTGTGAGAACCAAAAAGCTTGCCTTGTTTGTCATTCTTGGTCAGACCACAAGACAACCCCACTTTGTCTTGTATGGAATGATGGTTCTCTCTTCCCCGTCTTCTAAATCTTGGTTTGCTTTCTTCTCTTCCCCCCCCCCCCACCTTTTCACAGTTAAAAATGCAAGACTCTCTCTTACACAAAGTCAATGGAGCCCTTATTCTGCTGACCTTCTTTATTTGCCGCATCCTCCTTTTCCCCTTCATGTACTGGACCTATGGGCGCCAGGTGGGCCTGCCCATGTACAGAGTGCCTTTTCACATCCCCTTCCATTGCAACGTGGCCAATGGGCTACTCATCGCCCCTCAGCTCTACTGGTTCGTCCTCATTTGCCGGAAAGCCATACGGCTCTACAGCGGCTTGCCCGGTCCTGACCGGGCCAGATAACGGGGCCTTGTGTACGACGTGGCGCTCGAATCCTGAGGCTCGGAGGCGGCCCGCCTGGACTTTTCTGAATTGGCGTCTTACGGGCACATCCACCACTGCAGTTTGGGGCACGGACTCAGTGCCTACAAACACGGACTGCGAATATTTGTCTATTTCGACCAGCTGACCTGGATCTCGGCGTGTGTTAGGTTCGGGATGCTGCCGGGTTCAACCTCTAAGCACCCAGCTGGTTTCCCACTCTTAACGCCCCCTCTCTCCTCAACTGTTCTGAGTTCGAATCCCACTTTAACATCCGCGGTTCGAGCTTTGTCGTCGCCGGGTTTACGCAAACGGAACCCATCCTAGCTGGAGGACCCGGGGACCGGAAGTAGGTCTTGTGGAATCGTTTTGGAGCATTCCCTTCCCTTTAAAAAAAATAATCCTTGTTTTGTACATCAAAAGATTCTTAGTTTCTCCGAGAATTCCAGGTTTCCTGAGGGACATAAAAAAAGAGGCAACGCACGATGAAGCTCTGTGAATCGTCATGGCTTCAGATCCTGTCTGTCGTAGGAGAACCGGCTCCTGGGAAAGCTGCCCCAGAAGTAACAGCAACAGGGGATGCTGTTTGGGTCTGGAAAGGTGCGGGTTCGAATTCTCTCTTTGTAGCAGGAAGGAGAAGAGGGCAGTATTTGGGGAACACAAATCCCATCCTGTTTCCAGATCCGTAGTGGAATTCCAGGACTAAGAAAGGATCGTTGTTCTAGTATTAAGCAAGAATGGGTTCTGGGTGAAAGTCCAGGCCTCTCTTGCATCTTTATTTCATGGTGAACTTTGGCAGGCAGAGCCGAAGGGTGATGATGTTCAGGGACGGAGGCAGGGCGGGTGGTGGGGTGCCCAGTGGTGGCATTTATGGCAAAGAGCCCGAGGGCTGCTTTGCTTTAGCGCAGCAGGGACTGAAGTCCAGTCCCGCTCAAAGCACCAGATCAGACATCATGGGACACCCATGTTGAGAGGATAAATGTCCAGTGGGCACCCCTTTTTGTTCAGGCAAGGAGGAGAAGCGGCCGAGCTGAGTCAGCCAGAATTGTCATATTCCCCCCGTTTGTTTACTGAGCACCACGAAGCATCGCTCTCTCGAAAGTGGGGCTAGGTCTTGATGAGAACGAACGGGGGTGAGGTGGGTGGGGGGCATTGGATGTGGGGGCCCATTGTCTCAGGCGTGGAAGGAGTGGGTCGGGCACAGAAGGAATCGCTCTTTGGGAGACAGCTGTGGATGATGGGGACTGCAGTCCTTGGCTTCTTAAGGATTCCACAGTGGGTGCTGGCTAGGTTTCTTGAACTCAGGCCCTCCCTTCTCAAGCTAATGCTACAGCTAGGGAAATGGAGAGCCAGATTTTCTTAGCCGGTGGTGGGGGGACCCCCTGGGAGGACCACCCCGTCCTAGGCTTTCTTGCTATTACTATTTTTTAATTATTATGATGACCAGTAAGGTGCCTTGAACACTAGGTGCAGGGGAAAACCTTCCCCACCAGAGTTTAACATTGCACTAATCCTGCACATTCCTTTATTTTATTTTATTTTTCTTTACTGTTTGTCCAGAAGCCGACGGCTGGTTTATCTTAGAAACAACCACTCAACCAAACAAGTTTGCCATAATTTATTTCTCCACGTACAGTCTATGCCTTAAAAGTATTTCCCTTAAAAAAAACCCTGAGCGGGCAAGAGTGGTCATCCAGATGCTGCTGGACTACAACTCCCATCTGGCTGGGGCTGATGGGACTTGTAGGCTAAAATGGTGACATTGTCACTGCATGTAGGACGATGTCCTTTGGTTGAAGAGCAAGCACCTCCTAGAGATGGGAGGTAGCTGGTCCTCTGGGTGGTGCTGGATCACAATTCCCATAATCCCCGCTCACTGGGCTAGGGAATGATGGGAATTACTGGAGGGCCCTGCTTTTCACCCTGGTCTTCATGGCCAGTGTTGTTGAGACTCCAGAACACCACAGAAGTGCCTAAATGTGCCAAACTCCTTAAGTGCTATCTGAAGCCTCTGAATGGTGTACGGAAACCAGAACTGTTAAAATTATATATTTGTAAAGAAGTGTTCTGTAAATATTTCTTATAGTTACTACTCAAGACCCTACGACCCGAAATCATGGCGAGAATCCGACTCCGCATGGAAATCTCATGCCAAGTAGTCGGCGCTTGCATTCCTCACGGTGTGCTAAGTCTCAAGACTGGCGCACGAGGAGAAATTCGAGCCCCGACTGGGGCAGTTCACCACCATCGTTTATGCCATTCTGACTTACGCCACTGGGCGTAAAGAACAAGGATTCTGTACACTAGGTATTACTGAGGACTAGCTGCATTTAGTAAAAAAAAAAATTGATTGTGGGGATAGACGTTTCTGGGTCTCTGGAAGCTTGTAAAGCAGCTTTGAATGATTCCGAGATTGTTTTTTCTGGGTGACGAAAATCGCCCCCAACCTGCCCTTCTAGTGTTTACATGATGCGTGAGGGATGAATACCTGGGTGCTCACGAAGAGGCGAGTCTCACACTGTGATGCACAGCCCGGACAACGGGGCAAAAAGAGAAATATAGGCTGTACATGAATGTCACTGGATTATCTGCTGCTTTCTTGTGAGCCGTGAAAGCCCAGATTTTTGAAAAGCAGACAAATAAAAGATTTCTGCTGGAAAAAATGTCCGTGTTTTTTCTTGTCCAGATCCTGTGCCGTGCGCGGTCTTGCCTTATATACGGTATAGGAATGGAATTGCCTAGCCCCTCCCTCTTTCTGTCCCCATGACTGCCCGCGGCCAATCACGTTGGTCGGAGAGCCCTTTCCACTCCCCCCCCCCCAATTGAAGCCTCAGGTGGGACTTGAACCTGTGACTTGCTGCGGGATGAGACTGGGATCTAGGTTTGCAAGCCATCTAGGGCTGGGCTTAACTATGCCAGAGGAAGATGGAAGGAAAGAGGAAAGCCAGGACAAGTCCCTTTGGTTTGCACTACAATTCCCAAAATCCACCCCCAGCCACATGGGAACTGTAGTCCCAAAATGTCTTTTTTTTTTTTGGACACTTCTGGAAGGAAAACAGCGCGAGCAGAGGAAGAACAACGGGAGACGCCTGGCCTGCCTTCCGAGGAGCCTTTGGCGGCCTTAATGAACTTGACAAAGTGCAATGATTGCCCAATTAAAACAAGGGGGGAAAGATATAAAGGTTTATTATAGATCTTCCCAATTCCCCACCGACGGTCTCGTGTGCTCTCCCCCCTTCCTCCAACCAAAGAAACAGAAGCTCGCTTTTTTTTGGTCAGCCTCGCAACCTCACCGAGTCCCGGTCCCTGGTCCCAGAAAACGCCTTTCGGGGTCCTGATCGAAACCCGCCAGCCCGTTTTCCGAGCGAGCGCGACGGGCTGTGGTTACAGCTTCCGGAGCTTCTGCAGGAGCAATGTGTGCAGCTGCTTGTTGGTGACGTTCTCGGCGATGGACTCAAGGAAGTGCCGCTCGTTGGCCTTCCGCAGGGCGCTGCCGAGGGACTCGTCGGCGTCGTGGAGCGTCTCGTACTGCGAGAGGACCTCCAGGGAGAGCATCAGGAGGGCCTCGCCGGGGCCTTCCTCCGGCAACATGGCCGCCACGTGGAGCACGTGGCAGAAGAGCTGGATGTAAACAAAGGACAGCTCCCGGGCCACGCTCTTCACTTCCACCGAGGGCCACTGGCCCCGGGCCATGCCCTTGACCGAGCCCAGCAAATCGGACACGCCGAGGCAGTAGAGCTTCGACACGTGCTTCCACGCCTCCACGGGGAGCCACGTGGCCCCGCTGGCCCCGCACAGGAACTGGAAGGCCCTCAACATCAGCACGGAGAACTGAAGGTGGTAGGCGAAAGGCCTGAAGTTCAACAGAGGCAGGTGGTGGACGTACTCCAGAGAGTAAGGCACGTAGAGGACTTCTCTTTCCAGAAGGCTTTTGACCACGTGGACGAGTCTTCTCCACTCACTTTGGCTGCACCACGGAAAGACCTGGACGAGGGCCACCAGAAACCCTTTGCTGAAAAGGTTAACTTCCTCGGGGTTGTCCACGTTGACCGTCAGCAGCACCAGCATCTGTTCCCTCAAGGCCGTGGAGACGCAGGAGCATTCCATCCACGCCAGGAGACCACTGCCCGGCCCGTAACTTGCGTTGGGACAGGAGGTCCACTCCTCCTCCGGCAGTTTGCAGACCTCGAAAAGGGTGGCCGGGGCTTCGTTCTTGAAGTGTTCCCCGTAAACGTCCTTCAGGCGGAGGCTGACGGTCCAGTCCAAAGCTCTGACCTTCCTGTGAAGCCAAGAGATGGATTGGGTCCACAGTTCCGGAGAGAGAGAATCCTTCTGAACCAACAGGGCCTCACAAAGTTGTGTCAAGTTGGTTGCCACCAAGTCTTTGGCTTCTAAGGAGCAGGGACGCTGGCCCTGGGGTTCGTTCCAGTAGCGGGTGAAGCCATCCAGAAGCTTGCAGAGCGAAAAGAGGAGCGGAAAGGGGTGGCAGGCTTGGATCCAGTCCTGTTCGTAAGGCACTCTCAACGCTTTGTCAAGGATCTGCAAGCAAAACTCGACCGCCGGAGAGTCCGACTTCAGGAAAGGAAGGACGAGGTTTTGGGTCACCTCGGCCGGATGGAGAAGAGGGCGGGCCTCGCTCGGTTGCATGAGATAAACCAGAAACTCTAAAAACTGCTCCTTCTCCTTGGCGGAGGAAAGCCGATCCCAAACCGTCTCCTTCAAACATCTCATGACCAAGCTGATGGACGCACCTGACAGATCTGGAGGTTCTTGGAAGTTCAGAGCCGGGAAAGAGCAGAGGATCTCCGCTAAAAACTGGTGAGTGCCTAAGTTGGCCACAGCTAAGTTATTAATCTTCTTGACGGTGGATTCAGGGTTGAGGACCACCAACCGGGAGACGGAAGCCACCGCTTTCTTGAAGCCTTCCCCGGAAGCGCTCTGGATGATCTGGTTGAAGGCCACGTTGAGTTCCTCCTGGAAGCCCTCCGATAAGGCCGCCCAGGCCCCCGAAAGCCCCTGCCCCGCCCCAGCTGGCCAGGACACCTGCAATGACCTTGTTCTGATCGGCCAGAGAGAGCTCAGTATAGCACTCAAGGATGACCTTGGCCGCCTTGGTTTGCTGCTCGAGGGTTTCGGCAGAATGGCAACAACTCACGGCGGTCTCCATCAATTTCAAGACCAGCGCTGGTGTCCGGAAGAGGGCTTTGTTCCTGGCGAGACACGCAACCCACTCTGGGCTGAGCCCCCAGTCCTTCTCTGCGGCAAATACGGAACACACCTCCGCGTGCCGGTCCATCCTCTTATCGATGATCACCATGGCCACCGACACCACCAAGTCCCCGCTGGAGATTTTGCTCAAGGACTCCGGGCCGATCTTCCTCAAGAAGTTTGCCGCGAACTCGGACAATTCTAACACCTTTTTCTTCTGAAACTCGTCTGATCTGGCACAGTTCGCCAACTTCTTCTCCAGCGAAGCCAGGCGATCCAGAAGCCGGTAGCTTTCGTAACAGATCTGCTGAGGGTCCTTGAGGAGATTCTGGAGGTCCGGAGACCATTCCTCCAGCAAGGCGTGAAGAAAGCCTAAGTCGACGAGAGACGATTTGCTAGACACCTTTGTTGCATCAAGCGTGCTCATGCTTCGTTCGGCCGCCCTCACCTTCTCGTCTAATCTCTTCTCGCTATAGGGATTTTCGCAATCGCTGCTCCACAGGGTCACGACGGAGGTGATCTTGTCCAGATAAATCTGGACGGGGAGCTCCTCAGTCTCGCCCTCAGCGGTGACCGAAACGGAGAACACATCCAGCAGATTGGCGAGGGCGTGGCACTTCATTTTGGCCGCAACGACGCTCTCCTTGATCCGCTTCAAACCCTCCGTCAAAACTGGGAGGACGCCGACGGCTACAGAGTTGGAATCCGTCAACGGAGGAAGATCGCTCTTGAATCTCTTTGGAGGTTGGCCCGTTTCTACCGAATCTGAGAGATACTGGTGGCAGATGGTGCGGAAAGCGGATGTCAGCCTGTCTTCCTCCCCTGCCTTGTGCTTCATAATCTCCCACCAAACATTCAAGAAGAAAGACACGTCTACCGGGGAGGTCTCGTTGGCCACGTACTCAACAAAGATCTCCACTTCCCCTCGACAAACCGGATCTGGCAGCACCAGCAGGAGTCGGGCGAAAAGCCGGGGCGCATTGATGGTCTTGAAGAGCTCATAAAGGACGGTGCGGTTGACCTCTGGGATCATGTTGCTGACAGAGAAGAAGGGGTCTTCCTTCCATCTCTGGTTGATGGTGGATGAAGCCCCGGAGAGAAGGACTTTGGACCACAGGACAACGGCGGCTTTCTCCTTCCAAGCCTCAGGTTGGGGCGGGTAAGCGGAGCAGGAGAAACAGATCTCCTCCAGGGCATCCACAATGGGCTTGGCCACCACCGGCCAGTCGGCCTTGGCCAGCTCGGACAATGGCTTCGGGTGGCACAGCCGAGAGGCCAGCAGGAACCCCCCGTGCAAGACGGTCACCTCGCCACAGATGGTCACCGGCCCTGTTTACAAAGCAAAGGTGGAAAACAGAGTAAAGGAATCTTCTAGCAGGGCGGAGAACGCATCTCTAAGGGGCCTGGGTTCAAATCCCCACTCAGCCACGAAGCTCACTTTGGTAAGCTGGGGCCCATCCTTCCTCAGCCTTTCTTTCATAGAGCCCATGCATCTCGCCATCCTCCTTCCTCTCATCCTACGGCTTCTGCTTTCCCAACAAGAGGACTGTTTTTTAACCCAGTGAATCTTTCTTACACTACAGCGGTTGTGGCTGGACTACAACCCCCAGAATTCCCAAGGGGGGGGGCTCGCTGCCTGCGGAACCATGGGGGTTGTAGTCCCCCCAACCCTCAGAAATCTGCCCCTTTCTAAGGAGCCCTATCAAGTGGTGCTTTGGTTTTAAGAAAGAAAAAAAAAGGGGATCGGGCCCCGCAGGGCAGGGCAGGGCAGGGCAGGGCAGGGCAGGGCAAGGCAGCCTCCTCCCGGTCGCCCACCTAGATCCATGGCTCGTGGCAGGCCACCCTCCCCCTCCTAGCCCGGCTCTGGGAGGCGAGGAGGCGACGCCATGGCCGGGATCGGGGCCCCGGCTGCTCCTGTTTTCTCCGGCGGAGGCGCGCCCCGGCCGGGCCATTGTGCGCTCAGGGCGCACGGCACAGAGCGCGCCGGAAGAGAGAGAGAGAGAGAGACCGATCCACCGACCGGCTTCCCTCCCTCCGAGGCCCCGATCCTCCGTCTCTCTCTTCTTCCTCCTCCTCCGGCTCCCTCCCAGCCGGCGAGACGGGGCTGCGCAAAGCCAAGCCCCGCCGGCACAGCTACCTCTGCCGGCTCCTGCGCAACACCGGGCGGGGGCCCCGCGCCTGCCCTCTGCCCGCCTACACCTCCTGGTAAGGAGCCCCGCCGGCCTTATGCTAGGGTTCAGGGGCTCCCCCCTCCGCCCCCCCTCCAAAAAAAAACCCCTCTACGAACTCCCGATCCCAGCCTGCCTGGTGGGCTCGGGATGGCCCGGGAGAGGGGAGGGTCGACTCGCGAGGAAGCACGCCTCCCCCCTGCCTCGAGGGCGATCCCTCCCGCTCCTCCGCCCCTCCCAAACCCAGATCCGCTTCCTCGGGGAGAGGGAGGAGAGGGTTGCAACCAAGGCATGGGAGTTGACTCGCGAGTAAACCCTCCATGCACGCCGCGGGAGTGAAGCCAGAGCGAGGCTTTGCACAGCCACGTGGCTCTTGCTTTTCTCTCCTCTCCTCCCCCCCCCCCCCCGCGGCCCCGATCTCGCGCGTCCTTACTCACAAGGAAGCGCCATGGAGTCCAATGGGAACGACTTCCCCCCCGGGGAGAAAGCGCGCGCGTCAGTGGCCCCCCGCCGGCTCCATTCTGCGCCTCCGCCCCGCCCCCTCCCTTTAGCCCGGCCCCTTCCCTTCGGTGGCCACGCCCCTTCCTGGCATACGGCTCGAGCAAGCGTGCCTCTGAGCGCCTCCAGAGAGCCCCCAAGCTCTCTCCCCGGAACCTCCCTTCAAAGCATCAGTCCACTTTCCAAACCAAGGTTTTGCTTGATTTTTTTTATCCCTCTCCTTTGAGGAGGACTTACAGGTGTGTGTGGTGTGTCTGTGTGTGGCACAACCAAAAGGCACTCTGCACACTCTCAGAGGCAGCCCAGTGTTCCATTGGTTGTCTTAAATATTAGATGCCACTGGAGGGTGTGGAGAGAAGGGGCATCTGAAAGTTTTCAGAAGCAAGACTACAAGCCCCATCATTCCCTACTCTTGGCCATAGGGGGCTGGTGGACATTGTAGCCCAAAACATCAGGGTGGGGGCAAGGCAGTAGTAGATGCTTAATTAAAAGTACCCTAATTAAGGCCTTATTCCCTCCCCAAAAAGGGGGACGGAGGTAGTGGATGTTATGATCAAAATAAACTTTGCACATTCTCAGAGGTAAGCTTTACAAGGCTGTTACCATGGCCTGTCCCTTTTTCTGAATCTGGTTTAAAGCTGATTTCTGGCCAGGGACACCTCCTTTTTTAAGTTTATCGGGGGGAATCGCTGAATAAATAAATTGTAGTAAATAAAATTACTATTATTTACTCCTATTATTACCGGCAGGCGACTTACCCGAGTTCCTTTTCCCTGTTGTTCGAAATCCCAGGGACAGCCCGTTTAGACACGACACGCGCCTCATTTCCCGAAAGTCCCTTTGCACGGGCGTGAAGGAAGGGGCGCTGATGACCACCTGCCACCGGCTGAGCCTGAGAAAACCACCGCCGTGGTGGAACAAATGAAGCCGCTGGAAACCTACTGCCTCTTCAAGCAGGCGACGGCCAAGGGGGATGATGGACCGTCCCGTGGGGCCCCATCCTGCACCCCTGCAAGACCAGGCCTAGAGCAAACGGCACAGGAGGCCTGAGGAACGGGTGGCGATAGCTTCCCCTCACCACCGCAGAGTGGCTGGAGAGGGAGGTACCCCCATTCCCATCATCCACGTGATGGGAGTTCGACATCCGATGTTGTGCGCTTCTTATTTGTGGCACGGTTAAGGCAATAAAAGGGTGCACCGAGCCCGAGGTCCCAAACTTGCTCACCGCTTTTCGTTTTGAAAAAGAGAAGCAACAGCCCCGGCTGAGTTACATGGTACAGCCCTCGTCAGGGTGGGTCTGTACCACTTTAGGCCTGAATGTTCTGCAATCTTAAAAACACACACCAAACAACCCTACACATGTCGCATTTAACAAACACAGTACAGACAGTCTTTAAAAGCACACGAAACATGTCAGGATGCTGGTTTACATCCAGATCTGTGTGCTTTTGGACTTTGCCTCTGTAGAATATCTGAAAACCTGGTTTTTTAATATTTTCGGCCGAGTAAGCAGAGAAACTGTTATGTGCCGTCAAGTCACCTCTGACTTATGAAAGAGTGGTCTCCACAGTGCCCTGTCCTTCCCAGCCCTGCTCCGTTCTTGTAAATTCAAACCTATGGCTTCCTTGAGGGAGTCAGTCCATCTCGTATTTGGTCTTCCTCTTTCCCTACTGCTTCCCACCTTTCCCAGCATGATGGTCTTTTCCAGATCATCCTGCCTTCTCAGGATGTGCCCAAAGCGGGACAGCCTCCACTGTATCATTTCTGCCTCCGGAGATAATTCAGGCTTGATTTGATCTAGGACCCCCTTGTTTGTCCTTCTGGCAGTCCAGGGCATCCTTAAAGCACCCCGTTTCAAACAAATCAATTTATTTTCTTCACTGTCCACCTTCCACACCCATACATGGTGATCGGAAAGACAAGAGAGTCTGGGTGATCTTGGCCTTGGTTTCTAAGGGTCATATCCTGACCCGTGATATTTACAGGGTATAAAATAAAAGGGATATGACAGCTGGAGAGAAAAAAGATGCGAAGGGGGCAGATTTCGGCTCAGAATGTAACAGATTAGGAGATCAGCAGAGGTGGGCAACTGGACTACAACTCCCAGTAGCCTGAGCCAGCCAGAGTGGCTCATGGGAGTTGTAGTCCAAATGCATCTAGTGACCTACCCTTGCCCAACCTTATTGGGAAAGACTGAGAGATGCAACCTTTTGCTTTCATGGTTTATTCTAATATTTTCCCAGGAATCAGAGTAAGTCTCCGGTGCCAGCTAGTTTGATTGACCTGAACAGAGAATTCCAGTTATGATTTGGGGGGGGGGGGGGGGAAGAATAGACACACACAACCTCAAAAAATGCACAGAGATCATAAAGGTATACAGGTTTTTGATGTCACATTTTCAAATCCAATTTATCTCCACCATTTCTTCGTAAGAATTACATTTTATTAACCCGCGACTGGCATTTGTGGCTATTTTTTAAAATCTAATTCTTAAAGCGAAGTTTGCGTTTTTAATCTCGAAAAGGGTTAAATGGTGTTTGGATGATAGCGAAAGAGAGACGAGGGTTTATTTATTATTATTTTTTTAAAGGGGTGTGATGCAGAAAGGTCTGGGAACCATTAATCTCAGCCTAACCTTAAGAGGTGATGTTCCAGTCTTCACAGAGAACCAACATCATTCAGAGGTGGAAGCAGGCAAAAAGGCCCATGTGATGTGAGAGAATGATGCTTCTTCAAGAGATAAGGTGATGCCACGTGTAATCCAGGAACCGTACACTGGTGATGCTACGCAGAAGGCTTCGAGATGTTCTGCTTTGCAAACCACTCATGGCTTTTGTCTGCCGCCATGGCCTATGTGGGTAAAAGAGAAAACAGCATCAACAGCGATCGTGGTGTAGTAAAGCTGCCACAAGAAATCTTCTGAGCACAGAAAAAAAAAAAAGCCCAGGGATTCAAAGGGAATCAGCCAAAGCCTGTCAAAATGAATGGTGCCACCACCCATGAACATGTTTGCTCACACCAATTTTGTTAACTGGCTTCCAATGAGTGAAAAAACATGGAAGAGGTTTGGTGTGCCTGTTCTAGAAATCATGTTCCAAGATAATATGTATAGGTCTTTCAGCTCCTCCCTCTGAAGCCTGGTAATTCCACCTGGCTTTCAGACTCTCTTGTCCAAGTTGCTAGATGTCATGAACATGGCAAAATTTTAGACCTTTTTAAGAAGCCGAGCCCTGAAAAGCAGCAGTGCTTGCTTCATTTTTCTCTAGATAATGGGACCGTACATATGTAAGTGACAAGGATAAAAAGCAGCTATTATTAGAAATAGTATTATTTTGTTTGGAGACATTTGGAAAATGGTGGTCCCAAAATTAAATGCTGAAAAAAACCGAAACGCTCACCTCGTCTAAGAGTTTTTCGCTACTTGGGTCCACCTGGGAGAGCTCCCGGAAGGCTTCGTCTCCCACAAAGCAGATTTCATGGCCGTCCTAAAAGAGGTGGAAAAGAGAACAGGATCGGCATGGATTATGGAATTATTTGCATACACAGGACCATGGCTTGCCTGGTATTTCAAGAATCATCTAAAACATCTAAAAAATGCTTCCAAAGAGCATACAATCCACACCAGACTTTTTGGGAATACATCTTTCAAACTAGCCATGCTGGCTGGTTAAACTGAACCTCAATAAGCAGTGGTAGTCTACCTCTGAACATTAAAGACTGGAATACTTCAAAGGAGGGGAGCCTCCGGTCAGTGGGGGTTTCTCATCCAGCCTACCAGCTATTCCAGCCTTGATTTCCAAGGAGTGATTGGAAATATGAAGTGATTTAAAGCCCAGGAAGTGCTTTGCATCAAACAGGCACTCTGGTTTGCAGCCTGGGGTGATTTTACATAGAACAGGCACTCTGGTTTGCAGCCTGGTGGGATTTCTGCATAGGACAGGAGCTCTGGTTTGCAGCTCTGGAAGGTTTTACACGGCTCAGCGTTCTGCGGGATTGCCCTGACACTTTTTATGTTAGACTCTAAGGGCACTCACGGGATCCGCCAGGATGACCACTTGCACCGTTGCTTTCCCTGGCGTGTCCAGACTGACCAGTGGGGTTAAAATCTTCTGGTTCTCTTTCCTCATCAAAGCTTCAATACCGGGCAGCTGAAGGCCCAACCGGAATCCAAATAAATGAAAAAGAGAGAACAGTGAAACCCAGAGGTGATACTCACACAGGGGGAGGGACAGAACACATGAGCTGATAAAATTGTACAGTGATTTGATATGTATGCATTTTAATCCCACTCACCCTACAAAATCACCATACTGGCCATTAAGAAATATGCTTTCCAAACGAAACCAAATGCAAATCTCTCAATTATCATGCCTAAAATCATGTGCTCAACAGATTAAAGAGAACTCATAAACTACGTATATAATTTTGGTTCTGTGATGGCTTGTAAAATTAACTCGCCCTGGCTCCACCCTTAGGGGGAAAATGCTGTCAGTCTGGTTTTAGAATTTTTGATAGCTTCCCCCCCCCCCCCCCTTGAACTTGTGGGATAGATCTGTATTTGGTTCACAAACGGATGATGCTTTCCCTCCCCTGCTGATTTTAATTTAGAAATGAACCTTGGAAAGATTCAGATCCTGAAAAGGCAGGGTAACAGTAATAATCACAGCCTATTCAGCAGTCTCTTGATAAGGGCTGTAAGACCACCTTTGCATCATGAAAGGTGGAATATAAATCATGGTAATAATAGTCAATAATGCACAATATAAATGTATAAATGTAACACAGTTATTATAAAAACTCTAGGAGACAGTTTTTGATATTTTCATGTGCCTAGAAAAACGGAGCAAAATTAGCCCATTATTAAAAAGAGCCAAGTTAACACTTTAGGAACATTTAAAATCCTGACCTCTTCTTTGGGGCAGGAAAAGGCGATGCGCCCGAAGGATGTGCCGTGGTCCACCGTTTTGCCGATGCTCTGCAGTTCCAGTTTACACTGGAGAAGAAAAAAGAGAGATGGACACAGAGGAAGGAAAATAGGTTAGCCAAGGAGGTTGTAGGAAAACATGAACTTTTTGTGCCCCTGTTGATCCAGATTGCAGACAAGCAAAAATGGGAGGCAACACACAATTTATTTTGAGTGGGATGATTGGCAGAAGCTTTCCAGAAGCCAAGATGGAAAACACATCAGATTCCCCGACCCCAAGCGTATGATGTTGTGAGGAAACCAATGGACTGAAACAGGGGAGATGCAGCATCTTATCCCCAGAGCCAGGAATAATCACTGGATAATCTTGGAACCCAACATAATTCATGTCCCCTCAAAGGAGCCTCGCGGCCACTCCCCACACCTGGTTCTCCGCGTAGCCCAAGAGAACTCTCTGCTTGCTCTCATCCGTGTCGTAAACTTTCATCCCCAACAACTTTGACCAGTAGTCCACGGATTTCGGCAAGCTGGACACAGCCAAAGTCACTTTCACAACGGGATCTGGAGAAGAAAAAGCACACGGCTTTTAGGAGGGGAAACGGGGGAGAATTCAGCTTTGCTAAACCTGGCTCAAGGGGACCAAGACCTAACCCTCAAGAGCAATATTTGACCCCCTGTTTTTTTAAGAACTAGGTCTCAAGGAATCCGTCATGATCCCAAACACAGCACGTTAATAAACAGACTCCCAGGCGCTGGCGACTTCTTTACCTTCCTTGGGTGGCGTTTTGTCCTCCAGAAAAAATCTGTACCCTCCAGGCGCTTCTGTTTCATAGATGCCGGCCGAAATCTCCTTGAGCGGCCACTGCAGTTTCTGGGCATTGCTCACAGCTCGGCTAGAAGCGATGGTCATCCCCTGGAACAAGCAAAGCAGGGATTCTCTTTCAAAAAGCCAGACACCATGTCTTGTACGGTCAGAAGATTACAAGAGAACTTCCTGCAGTCCAGAACTATAGATTTCTTAGGGACCAAGGCCTACCTGAAAATCGTTGCCAAGGTGGTAATTCCCAACACCGTAATTGTAGGTTAACTCTGCGACAAAATGGTTGTCTTCCGGACCATAGCCCACCATCGTTTTACTCCATTTGCCATCATAGGGACTAGAAACACAGCAATCTTAATTCACATACAATGCCAGAAACACAGAGAAATAGTTATTACTTTTTTCCGCCCTATATGCTGTCTTCTTCCCTTCACCCTATTCTTGACAAGACTCAAAATCCAATATATTCTGAGGTGGCACAAAATAAATTCCTTTGTTCCTTTTAGTTCTCCGTCTTAACCCTGTCACGTCCAAATCTCCCGTTCTCTGTGGCAGAACGGCAGTGCTTGTCAGCATTCTGGTTTGCTAAAGTTAACATGCAACGCAGCTCAAATGTTTGGGAACATCCCCTGACATCACAGAAGGCCAGCCAATGGGAAGCAACAAGGAGTCCCAGCAACATTTAGCTGGATGAATTAAAAATATGTACTGTATTTAACATTTCTGAAGGTATCGAAGCCTACCATGATTTTAATTAAAAGTATGATACTATGGGGGAGGGGGGACCCTAACTATATGTTCAGAATCCAATCCAATAAACCCTTCACCTAATAATAACCCAGGAAGAAAACCAACCAAACCACAGAAGCTTAAAACAACCAGCCAGCAAGGGAGGTAAACCCATAACAGTGCTAGAGGGACAAAAATAATGAGATTTGGAAAAGTAAAAGCTTCCTTGTGGCTGAGAATCACATCAACCACACCCACCAGGCTCCTGGTTTTACTGGGTCCCAACAGGAAAAGTGTGGGTCAAACGAGGAGAAACCGCCAAAAAGGAAATGATGACGTACCCATTACAAGTGGCTTTACAACCTTCTTCAAATTCTTCATGTCTTAGCACCTGTTGGTTCAAATACAAGGAGGGAAGTCTGTCAAGGGTTTGGTTCAGCAGTAGACAAGATTATCTGTTGTTATGTGTCTCTAATCGCCCTTTCTAAATGAGCAATCTCCAAAATGCCCCGTCCTCAGCCACCCTGCGCAGCTCTTTTAAACGCAAGCCTGCGGCTTCCTTTAGGGAGTCAATCCATCTCGTATTTGGTTTTCCTCCCCTCTTGTGCTCATCCGTTGCCTGGGGTAATTCACACACCATTAGAACTGATTGCAAAGCAAAGTGTGTAATGAAGGAAAGTTTGTTAGCAACTGTAAAAAACCAGTCTAACCAACATTAATTATATTCTACCATTATTTGATGACTGAGGTTCTCACACCCTTTACAGCAAAAGCTTCAATAAAATACCTGCATATTAAAGGCACTATCATCACAATGTTAAACTCCCACTGCCTTTCTCACCAACCAGCCATAATCCCTGTACTTTGATATCTAAATTTTGATGCCATGTATAAATATTTGCCATGTTTTTGACTTTTAATTTGTTCTTTTATTTTGTTTTTACCTATAATGCTTGCACAGACTAACATGGCTACCTCTTCTACGTGTACAACAATGTGATTTTATTTTACATATAAACAATATAAATATATAAACAATACTAATATTTAGCAAGGCCATTAACAAAACAGAATAAATTATCTATCAGGGCAAGAGGTTTCAGCTGCATTTTATGATGAAAAGCTATTTATTATAATTTAAATGAGATTTCCAGATGGGATTTGCTAGCAGAGATATTTATTGTTTATGAAAAATATTTTTAATGGGAAACAAATGATAATTTATGGGAGGAAAAAGGCTTTCAATCAACTCTCATCTGTCAATGGAGCCCTTAATAAGATTAAGGGAAAGCTTCATAGACTAAAAAAAGCAAACGTCCTACAAGATTGATCCTAATCGCTGCCCGTAGCAACCCGGCCGTACCCAGAAAACACCCCTTACTGAGGTGTTTTGGCCCCCAAAGCCACCCGTAGTCGCTGACGTCACCACCCCCTATTCTAGCCTCGGGCCACTGCAAGTGTTTCCTCCGCCTCCCCCTCCACTTACGCGCATGCCCAGTAGCTCCCGGTAGAAACGCGCTGTCTGCGCTCGGTCGCCGACTTTAAAGACGAAATGCAAAGCGCGGCGGGCCTCCATTTTGCCTTCCCGTCGCGATCCCAAGCGCTCGCCCTCCGCGAGGCTGGTTTTTAATCCCCGGGGGAGGTGTGGTTCTTCCCCTACCGGCGCAAGAAGATGACGTCATGGTGGCCGCAGAAGGCGTGGACTATAGAGATAGTTATATAGAATGATTTCAATACGAATCCAAGGCAGACCTTTCAACATCACAGTCATCCAAGTTTATGCACCAACCACCCATGCTCAAGAGGCTGAAACTGACCAATTCCACGAAGACTTACAACACCATTTAGAACTGACACCAAAGAAAGATGTTCTTCTCATTATAGGGGACTGGAATACTAAAGTAGGGAGTCGAGATAAAAGGAACAACAGGGAAGTTTGGCCTTGGAGTTCAAAACGAAGCAGGGCAAAGGCTAATAGAGTTTTGTCAAGAGAACAAGCTGATCATCACAAACACTGTTTTCCAACGACACAAAAGGCGACTCTACACATGGACATCACCAGATGGGCAATACCGAAATCAGATTGATTATATTCTCTGCAGCCAAAGATGGAGAAGCTCTATACAGTCAGCAAAAACAAGACCTGGAGCTGATTGTAGCTCTGACCATCAGCTTCTTCTAGCAAAATTCAAGCTTAAACTGAAGAAAGTAGGAAAAACCACTGGGATGGTCAGGTATAATCTAAAACAAACCCCTTATGAATACACAGTGGAAGTGAAGAACAGCTTTAAGGAACTCGATTTGGTGGACAGCATCTTAAAAAGCAGAGACATCACCTTGCCGACAAAGGTCCGCATAGTCAAAGCTAGGGTTTTTCCAGTAGCGATGTATGGAAGTGAGAGCTGGACCATAAAGAAGGCTGACCGCCGAAGAATTGATGCTTTTGAATTGTGGTGCTGGAGGAGACTCTTGAGAGTCCCCTGGACTGCAAAGAGAACAAACCTATCCATTTTGAGGGAAATCAACCCTGAGTGCTCACTGGAAGGACAGATCCTGAAGCTGAGGCTCCAATACTTTGGCCATCTCATGAGAAGAGAAGACTCCCTGGAAAAGACCCTGATGTTGGGAAAGTGTGAAGGCAAGAGGAGAAGGGGATGACAGAGGACGAGATGGTTGGACAGTGTCATCGAAGTGACCAACATGAATTTGATCCGGGAGGCAGTGGAAGACAGGAGGGCCTGGTATGCTCTGGTCCATGGGGTCACGAAGAGTCGGACACGACTTAACAACTAAACAACAACAAAATCTACATTTATATCTACCGTGGGGGGGTATCTCTTATCGTGGGACTGCCAGCTGTCCCTCACGCCTGTGAGTCCCCACAGGGAAATCGGCTGGTGTGTGTGTCACTCTATTTTCTATCTCTATGACCGACTGGTAGCCCGTAGTCCAGGGGTGGGCAATTAATTTCTATAGGGGGCCACATGAAAAATCTGAACTGTGTTCGGGGGGGGGGGGGGGCGAACCAACGTTACTTAAAAATAAAATGAAACAGTGATGTTATGATTGTTTTTATTTTAAACTTGTTAATCTTCACAAATACTAAAGTTTTGCGGTATGTTAAAGATAAGCAACTGATCAACTTTAGACAAAAAGCTATACATGGTTTTGATGTCCGGCGGGCCGGACAGGAGCGGCTGGCGGGCCGTATGTGGCCCTCGGGCCGCACTTTGCCCAGGTCGGCCGTAGTCCCTCTAACCGGAAGTCCGGCCCCCACGTGTGCTCTTCCCTACGCTGCCCCTCTACCCCACTGCCCCCACTCTATGGCTGAAGCGTCCCTCGCGCGCCCGCCGTTGCCCCGAGCGACGTCAAGCCTCGCGATACTTGAGCGCGAGTTCTCCCTCGCCTCTCCATCGCGCTGCCCGTGCCCAAGATGGCGGCGCTGCCGAGGGTGGCCGGGGCTCTCTCCCTGAGGCGGCTCCTCTTGAGGCCCGCGAGCGCCGGCTGGGTCTCCCGGCGAGGAGCGCGCCGGCTGAGGAGGAGCCCCGTCCGAGTCCTCCCTTCGCTGGCCGAGCAGCAGAAGCAGCCACCGCGGGGCCTGCCCAGCGCCGTCCCCCGGCCTTCGTCCGCCGTCGCCCCCGCCGCCACGGCCCTGAAGGAGGCGCCTCGAGCGGCCTGGAAAGACGACCAAGAGCCGGAGCTGCGCTACGAGCGGGCCTTCGGGGAGGACAAGAGGCTGAGGTGAAAAAAGGGCGGGCGCGCAAAGGACCCTGGGAGTTGTAGTCTTCGGTCCCTGAGGGGGGGGAGCGCGTGCCCTCGGCCTCCTCAGGCTTCCTTCCAGTCGCCCCCCCTCTCCAAAAGAAACCTCCACACCCGAGCTTTTTTCATTTAAATATTCAAGAAGATCCGGTTTGGATTGAGGGTCCCCAATGAAGGAGCGATGGCAGGAAAAAAACTCCCTTTCCACCTTCATTTCTTCAGGGCATCCATGAGTTTTTTTTCTCTCTCGCCCTGTCCTACCTCACAGGGCTGTCGTGGGTGGAGGAGAGCAAGAGATATGCTCTTTGGAGGAAGAGCAGGGTCCAGATGTGGACGGATAAATAAAAGGGAAACTTTAACACCGGCGGGTTGAGCGGCCCCTAATAAATAATCTGCTTTTATTCCATAGCAAGGTGGTGACGGTGGCCAAGTCGAAGTCGTTTCGCCAGAAGCACGGCAAGATCCTCCTAGAAGGCCGGCGTCTCATCGCGGATGCGCTGGCCGCCGGCGCCGTTCCTCAGATGATCTTCTTCAGCGTCATGGAGCAGTTGAAAAAACTACCAGCGGATAAGCTGAAACGGGCCAAGCTCATCAAAGTGAAATTTGAAGATATCAAGTCTTGGTCTGATGTCATCACTCCTCAAGGCGTGATAGGTATGTCGTGTGAGGAGCGTCTCACTTTTTAAATTCATTTATTTATGTATATAATATGTGTACCTTCTCCTTAAGAAGGGCCCAAGTTGGCTTACGTTCTTCAAAAACTACATTTAAAACAAAAAAATAAGTACGCAAATACAATAGGTTCCAAGTCCCCCCCCACAGATGCCAGAAAAGACGGATTATGGCAAGCCCTATTTTAATAGTGGACACTATGCATTGCATGGTGTCTGGATCCCTCTAGTAGCCAGTTATGGTGACTTCACTTTTTAGAAATATATTTCTAGGATTTTTCTTCTAATATTTTAAAAAATATTAAAATATTTTCAGACAGTGGATAAGTGAATCAGCAGATACCGATCCCACGGATAAGGCGGTCCCGCTGGACTAAAAAAGATCAGTCAAATCCCACAGTGATAGCTGGTAAACAGAAGCAACGTCAAAACATATTCAGCACAGCAAGGCATAAGAATCCCTTTAAGAACCCCGTTTAAAGGGAATTAGTTAATTAAGGGAAACCTTGTGGATATACTCTGAAGGAGGAGGGATCCTTAGGCTGGGCTTTTGGCTTCTATGTCCCCAAATAAATCAATTCGAATTGAGCGTCCAGCAGCAAAGAGGTCGTTTTCTTCCAAGATGCTGGCAAAAGGTCTTCTTGACTCTCTAAACCTCTTGGATTCTCGTTTTCATCAACCTCATCCAGATGACAGATTCTTAGCAAAAATGCGTAGAAAATAGGTCTCGCGGCTCACTGGGAGCTCTTCTCTGTTGTTTCCCGTCGGCTGCCTGGCTGTCAGAGCGATCAGGGGTAAGGGGTGTTGTAGTCGGGATAGCCTGAGGAGTGGGGCTGACACAGGAACACACAGCACACAGAGAGCTACCGAGGAGTGTGTTGCACCCACTGCTTAACATTTCCTGGATTTCCCAAATCCTGATTCAGGCCTCTTAATCGCTGCACCGCACTTGACTGAAAACTTAATGCCTCATTCATCATCTTCTGCCTCTGTTCCTTCAGGAATCTTTTCCCGGCCTGATTTCTCCAAAATGATTTACCCAGAAGTCCAGCAGCAGCACCAGCTGCCCCTCTCCCTGATCTGTGACAACATCCGTGACCCAGGAAACCTGGGCACCATCCTCAGGTCGGCAGCTGGAGCAGGTTGCAGCCGCGTGTTACTTGTCAAAGGTAAGGAACACGGCGTCATGATGAAAGACGCCTAGGTTACAGTAGGACTGCGATACGCACAGGGAATCCGTTCCGAGGCTCTACTGCAGATGCAGGAAAGCACAGATAAGCAAACTCTACATGTACCACAGCCTTGGGTTCCCTCTTAGTCTGAACTGGGCAGCTTTGAGGCCTAGCTCGGCCTAGCTTCCTGTTCAGAAGAAACCTCTCAGCTCGCACTGGGGCAGGAACAGGGCGCTAGGTGGGAGCTCAGGCCTAGCTAGGCCTCAAAGCCTTCCAGTTCAGGCTTTTCTCGCAGGTGAGACACAGCTTGATGTCTGTCAGGTGCCGTATCTGTCGGATAGGACTTCTTGAATGGAGAATCATAGGATTTATAGGTCAGATTTCTTTTTAAAAAAACAACAACCCATGTTTACTGGATTCATTAATGACAAAATGTATATCAACTTTAGGGCAGTAACTACACAAAACAGGGATTATTAAAACCATGCGGGCTTTAAAGAAGCACAGAAAAATGGAGACTAAATTCCCCGATTTATTTATTTTTTTACTCACCGGAGGCTGTTGCCAGGCCCTCTAAGCAGAATCGTTTTCCTTTCCCTCTCCAGGCTGCGTCGATGCCTGGGAACCCAAAGTGCTGCGCGCAGGCATGGGAGCCCACTTCCGCATCCCCGTCATTTGCGACCTGGAGTGGGAAGCCGTGCCGAGCTACCTCCTGCCCGAAACCTGCGTTTATGTGGCCGACAGCTGCCAGCCGGCCCCTGAACCGGAGGAGGAGGAGCCGCCGCCGAGGTCCCCGGCCAAAGCCAGCAGCCACGGCTGGGTTTCCAGGCCCTACAATATGAAAGCCCGGCTGACCCAGTTGGATTTGGGGGCGGTTTCCGAGAGCGAGGAGGAGGAAGAGGAGGAAGGCAGCGACTTGGAGGTGCAGTGCTACTATGAGCCCTGGGTGGACTTCCCCGTGGCGGTGGTGATTGGAGGGGAGACCTACGGCGTGAGCAAAGAAGCCAGAGAGTTGGCCCACAGCAGGGGCGGGAAGCAGCTGCACATTCCCATCGTCCCTCACGTGAACAGTCTCAACTCGGCGATGGCCGCCAGCGTTCTCCTCTTCGAGGCCAAGAGGCAGCTGATGGAGGAGCCGTCCCTCTCAACACGCTTCCCTTCCAAGTCCCAGCTGCCTCCGTGAGGCGCGGAGACTCTCGGTGGGGCCTTCCGACGAAAGAGAATCCGCCACGGGAAAGCCGGTGGGGAGCCACAGCCACGACACTCCCTGGCTGCCAGCGGGGTGGAGTTGCACCCTCCGTTCTGCGGTGAGGTTGTGGCTGGGGCAGAGGGGAGACCCTAAGGGGAGGGGGGGGAAACGCCCAGCCTTGGCTGGGATTCACCGATTAGGAAAGGCGGGTCAGCCAAATCTGGCTCGTGGGGAGAACCTGTAAACGTTCAGCAGAACTTAAAAGTCATCGTGATGAATATCACACCCCTCCAGATTCCCCCAGCCAGCACGTAACCCCCCCCCCCAAAAAACCCCTAACTTTTTCAAAGTTCTTATTTATCCCCTTGTTGGAAAATAACGCACTCACTTCCCTTGCTATACAGCTGCTGATGTGTGGAGAATCAATACAACAGAGCCATTGACACCGTCTCTTAATTTCTTAATTAAGTCAGTCTTTCAAAGGCTCTTGCCATTTCCTGCGGGGAGACATGGCTCTCTGTGTGAGTCAGCTGCTGGCGCAGGATTCGCAGTCGCCTCCCCAGCTTGCTCTGGTCCTGTTCCAAGGGTTGGAAAACACAGCTGGACCTTTGAGCCCACCCACCCCACTTGCTGCTATTTCTTCAAAAGTCTGCTTTGTCATTCCCCCAGGCTTTCCCCTTCTACCGAGTGTCCCAGGTTGAGCTGAATTTCCACCACGTGTTTTAGAGGGCTGGGCTGGTTCGTCCCTTGTTTCTCTGTTTTGATCAGTTTCCTGCCAGATTGCTTTTGAGCTTATGAGCCCAGAATCTCCAAAGGCGTCCTCGTTTTCCACAGGAAAGCGGTTGTGTCATTTTCACAGCCCCAGACAGGTCCAAAATAAATACCAGCACAAGTTGTAGCAGAGATTCTAATTCTGTCGGTGCAGCCTGCTGGGAGTTTTAGTCCAAGATCATCAGGGGAGCCAAGATTGGGAACGTCACTATCTACACCACAGATTTTATTGTTTTGGGAAAACCAGTTGAACAGAGAGCGCTCTCCCATCCCTCCTACCTCAAAAACCTGTTGCCACTTGCTGGAAACATCTGTCAAGTTTGTTAAGCTATCTGAAAGAAGGCTTTTGTGCAACCCCCTCCAGGCTTACGTGGGTTCGTCTTTGAAGTAGCTTCATCATTTAGCGAACGTATTTGGTTGCCGGGTTTCTATTGTTTCGGCCGGGCGATCTGCCTGTTTGGCTGTTTTTCACCAGACGGTGGCAGCAAACTCAATGGGTGTGAAATGTGATTTTCAGCGGATATTGAATTTAAATGCATATTTTGATACTTCTAAATGGATGAGAAGTGTTTTATAATATCTACAGGAATGTGAAAAAGGTGGTACAAGGGAGGATGTGCTACACGCTGAAGTGTGGCTTATAATCTCAAACACCAAGGTATATGGGTTTCCAAAGTATGTGAACTATTCAAGGAGTGGGCTGCTGAAATCCCTTTCCTGATACGTTTTCCCCTACCTGTCAGGCTTCTGGAAGTAGTTTTCAATATAGGTATTGAGTTTTATGTAATTTATACCAATCCTCCACACGGTAGTACTTCCACAACGATTTGATCCCTGTGGACCACAGTGCCTCTGAAATTGGTTTGCGTGCCCTTAGGAAAACTGACATCTGTGTCAGTTTTCCCGCACTGTGGACTAGAAGACTGGCTGGATAACTCAGAGGTTTAGGTCTCCGGCAATGGAGCCTGAAGTTGGGAGTTTGAATCCCTGCTGTGCCTCCTGGAAGAGGAGCCAGCCCTGTGTGGCTTTGGGCAAGCTGCACAGTCCCAGAAGAAGGGAATGGTCAACTACTTCTGAGTATTCTCTACCTGGAAAATGCTGAAAAGGGTCACCATTAGTCAGAACTGACTTGATGGCACACATTAATTATTATGGACTAGAAACTTGTTTTTCTTTAAATCAAAGGTAAACAGAGAGAGAGAGAGAGCACAGGTGCTCTCTCACTTCTGGGGGCTTGGCTAGATTTTTAATACAGGCCCAGGTCAACAGGCTGGCAAAGAACCCTAAACCATCAGGCTGAGATTCTGTCTTGCTCGGCTTCTTCCTTCCCTCTCATCTCATCTCACTCTTCTAGTCCTCATCGGTCAACAAACCACGCTCGCATCTGGTTCCTAGAACAGTTTTTATTACAAATGCCAATCACCATGTACAGTTTTTACAACGTCTGCTTTTGCCGGACAGGAAGGGCAGACGGACGCTCTTTAACCGGCATAGAAACCCTAACAACCCCTAACCCCACCCCACCCCGTCTCCCCAAATTGGCTAAAAACAGCACAGTCAAAAGGCAGAGTCGCATCTGGGGAGGAATTTTTGGCCAGCTGTCTGAGGCAGGGCGTTGGTATTTTCACTAGAAACCAGTGAAGGATGAAAAAGAAAGGTAGAAAATCTCGTAAGATAATTCTGGCTTTTACATTAAGGGCACTGGGAGGCAGATCGCTGCCCCAGACTGGATTCAGCCCTCTCGCCACAAGTAAAAACGTAGTATAACCACTCAAAGCTATGGAAAAGACACGTGAAATCACGAGCAGCCTCTTCTAACTGGCTGTAGCATCCTGTCACCAGGTAAAAGCCCAAGGAGTCCCATAAAATGAACCCAATTCAAGCAAACTTCTGAGGAGCCACAAAACATGGGCTTCATTCTGCTTCCAATCACGTGGCAGAAAGACCGCAGGGAAAAAAAAACAGGTTGGGGCAAACGCTGGACTGGAGAGGAAAATATTTCAGCACTTTAAATACTAACCGATTCAGTGTGAGCTTTTGCGGCTCAAAACCCACTTCCTTCAGACCCAGGGGTGCAAACGCACGGCCCCTATATCTATGGATTTGTCTTCCTTTGGGTCTGAAAAAGTGGGTTTTGAGCTACAAAAGTGTGCACTGGACTAAATCTGTTCGTCTTGAAAGTGCCACAATATATATTACCTTGCCTTTTTTTATTTCTGTCCATGGGCAAGAGACCAAGACTAAACCAGCGCCTTCTTTGGAAATCTCAGAAAAACCACATTGTTTTTGAACAGATGAGAGAGAACCACCTTCTCTGCTGCGCATGCGATTCGGTCCGGCAGCTCCACAAAATCTGAACCTCTTCTACTCCCAAACGGCTTTGTGGGAGAAGACAACACGGGGTGGGCCTCTTTTCTCCCGGCTCTTCCATTAAAAAAACCAGCCCGAAGGCTTCCTGTATAGCTACCCGTGCCCATCAAGGTTTTTAGGTGGTAACTCATTTCTCCTCTCCTCTTGGTGTAAATGATGGACACAGAAGCCCGAGCACACAGGGATACCACGTAAGCCTGTGGTTTTTGGAAGCGGGAGAAGCAATGGCCGGAAATCCCAGGGAATACAGCTGTCTGGGCTGACCCCCACCCCATGTAGGATTTCCAAACGAACCTAAATAGACACCCATCTCGCCATCCCGAGAGAAATGCCATTGGAAAAGGCTTGGGCTTTTGCTGGTGAAAAAAGCAAAATATTTGGTGGCAAAGAGCCTTGATGGGTTTCCAATTTCTTTTGCCCTCTCAAAACAGCCCCTGAATGTGGGCAGTTTTGAGGGGTTCCTAAGTAACGGTCTTGGGAAGTCAGGTGTCGCCCTGTTTTGCTGGGGCCAACCCTCACCCGGAGTCCCATACGTCCAGTTCTGAGCATCACAGTTGAGCAAAAGAATATCAAGAAGCTGAAATAATGTCCAGAGGAGAGCCACCAAGACTGAGTGGGTGGGGTGGGGTGGGGTGGGGTGTGTGGCTAGAAACCAAGCCCTGCCGTGAGTGGTTTGATAGCAGAACGGACTACCTCGAAAGGTGGTTTTTAAATGGAGTTCAGGGGCCCACCCGTTGGGGACGTTTGTCCTGTGGTTTCTCAAACTGGAATGAGGTCAGACTAGATGACCTCCAGGATACGTTCCAAAGCTACCATCCTAATCTCTCTCCCCCCCGCCCGCCCGCCCCATTCCCTAGATTTCTAATTCTGGTGCAGCAAGAGGCCACTCATCCCTTACGGCTCCATTTGAACGGGTGACCTACGCACAACGCCAAACCCTGGCGCACAACGCTTTTGTGTTTAAAACCGGGAAGCCGCCGTCCTTCTTGAGACGGAAAAAAGCCACCTTTTCCCCGCCCAGCCCCTAGATTACCCCACACCCCTTTCCCCCGCAATCTCCCCTCTCGGAACAGCACCTTGGAAAGAGTTTCGGAGTCGAGGAGACGCGCGTTTTGAACAAGGCACCGCGAGACTGCAAAAAAACAGTTGTTTGTGCACCGGCGTTGGGCAAATCCTGGCTTTTCCCCCCCTTTCTTTTTAAATAAGGTCTGAGCGAGGTGGGCTGGCCACCCTTCCTGCACTTTCCTGCCTCTTTAGATGGGCTCGGGTTTCAGCTTGTCCACGAGAAAGTCATTCACAAAGGCTTCCACGATGTCGGGCGTAATCTCTTCCACATCCATGACGTACTTGGCCCGGGCGGACATGTCGAGGATGGTGAGCAGAGGGGCGGCTTCCGGGAGGTTGGTGTAATCCCGCAGGGAGTCGGTCATGTCATCCTGCGGGCAGGAAGGTCCGGGTCGTGAAACCAGCACAGCCCCCACACAAAAAAAAGAAAGAAAGAAAAAAAGCGAGAGAAAATGGTTAGCTTTCGAATCTGAGACGGGCAGCCAGATTTTTGTTTTTTTGTTTTTCGGTCGAAAAAGAGACCCAGTGAAGAAAGGAACTGGACACACTTGTGATTTTTTTTCTTTTTTGTTGCAAAGGGACAGAAAAGAAAATTACCCATATCTTAACAGGGAAGTGAATGTGACTCAGTTTCTCTTGGCTAGAAGTGGGAAAGCATCAGGCCTTCCGAGGTGATGATAATTCACTAGAAAAAACCCCATCCTTCGATGGCAGCTCTGAAATGTACTTTCGGGGAAGCCCGGCGGATGATCCGCTTGATTTTTCCAGGCAGAACGCCCAGGATTTCGTTTGCACGGGGGAACCAAAAAGTGTTTGGAGCTCTGAAAAGTTCGATTTCTGCCCTGCCGCTGCTACTTTTCTACTTTCAGGGAAGAGCATCCATCCAGGGGGAAACCTTCGGCCGTGTGATTCCTGAGCCGCTCCCTGCTTTTTCTTCCCCGTGCCGTGTGTGAAAATGGCAAGAATTCCGGGTGCATATCATCAAGCTAAAGAGGCCAGAGCCTGGGAAAGTAGATTTTTTTTTAAAAAAAACCTACAAACCCCATGGTCCCTGGCCATGCTGGGCTGGGGATGCTGGGATTTGTAGTCCCAAAAAAGTCACATTTCCAGGCTGTGCTCGGAAGCATGATCCAGAAATGGGGGATCTCGTTCCGGGAAGAGGGAATTCAGCTCTGCTTGAAGCCCCTGTGCCTCCAAACTTACTTTCCACCAGGGAAGATGAGGAGGGTTTACCTCCGAGCAGCTGGCTGATGGAGGGGATTTCTCAAGGTCAGAAACCATGAGCTCATTCCTCTTTTTTTGTGTGTTTTTTTTTTCAAAGGAGCTGGTTCTCAGATTGCCTCACCTGACATCCCTCCAACCTCGACCGAGGCTTCCTAAATTCCGGATTTTCTCACAGCCCTGATTTTGGTCCTGCAGCACCAGAGTTTCCTTCAGTTTGAATGGTTTGCTTTCTCCCTTCCCTGGGAAGGATCTCCGGAGAGTTTTCAACCTTTTTTCACACCTCCGTGCTCTGCTGGTGTGGCTTTCCGTCCCTCTCCTCTTTTTTTAATCCTATAATTTCCTTTCTTGGCTTCTAAAAATCTCTAACCATTCGGCACATTTCAAGTGATATTTCTGAAATTTGGGCCATCTGTAATTTGGGGGGGGGGGGGGGAGCCAATATACCTGGACAGAGTTAAGGACCCGTTAGAGAATTCATGTAAAAGGACTCGGCTCCTTCCAAAGGGCTTATACTTCTTTATTAAATTTACATTCTGCTTCTCCTCGAGGGGATGTGTGTACTCCCTTCCTCTTATCCTGACAACAAACCCTGTGAAGTTGGTTTGGGGCAGGTAAAGAGATTTGAACTTGGCCCCCGGAGAGATTTGAACTCTGCTCTTTTTCATTTTGCTTGGTCACTTGAATCACCTCATCCATAGGTACTTTTCTCTCCTGTTTTTGTTTTCTCCTAAGACATTCCCTTCTTTCTGACAATATTTCTCACGCACATACACACCCAGGGCACCGGGGTGCCGGTCTGCCTCCCGTCCATTTCAGCCCTGCCTCTTCCACAGACCACAAAATGGCGGTCGTTGAGCGCATGACAGCCATCCGTGTCTGAACATGCAAATATCGTGGGGGGGGGGGGGGGAGAGGTTGGGGGAAAAAGAGGTATGGGATGGACCGGGAAGCCACGCCGCGGCACAGAGGATGCCCAGCAACTGGGATGGCTTGTTATTGTTTCCCGCTTCGAAAGATCCAGAGGCATGTCGGGGAGCGCGATGGGAGACGCGGAAAGGAGCATCAATCCGCACCCCAGACAAGCATCCTCAAGAAGGCAGAGGGCGGCATTGTTCCCACCCGTGTGGTTCCAAGACCCACATTCCCATTGTGAGCGTCTCCCCGCCTCTTCGGTCTCTCGAGAAAAACAATGACATTTTGCTCTTCGTCCCCCCCCCCCCCCAAAAAAGCCACAGGTCAGCGGGTCAGCCCTGAACGCAGCTGGCGTGGGTGGTTCCCCCGGGGGCCCCCCCTCTTTTCTGGGCGACCGACATATGCTGGTCGCATGTTTCCTGAATCCAACACCCATTTTGATTATTTTTTTTAAAGGGGGCAAGCAGGGCCACCCACAGCCACATCAGGGGTGTCCGAAATCCCGGGAAAGCCAGAAACCGCAGTGCCCCTCCATCAGGGCGGGTGACGTGGGGTGGCAACCCCTTTTTCCTCCGCCCCACAGCGTCTCGCCTGTTACCGCGGCCCCTTCCCCCTGGGGAAGGATCGAGCACAAGGCGGGCCCAAGTGCGAGGCAGCATCAGGGGGACCCAGGAGTTCCCGAAGAGGTTATGAATAGCGCTTTCAGGGGGCTGTCAGAAAGCCGGGCAGCAGATGGGGTGTGTGTGTGTGTGTAATGAATGAAGGATAGTGTTGTTGATGGTTTGCTTTCTTTTTTTAAATTTCAATCAATGCAAGCCAGACTAGCAAGATGTTTGGGGGGAAAGCCGGGCGAGGTGGGGCGTGCAAGGTCAGGGGGAGGTTGGGGGGGGGGGGGAGAGCCGAATTTCCCGAGGCTGTCTGGGTGGGAGCTGCATGCCTTTGTTTTGAAACGGTTCCCGCAAGAAGGGCCGAATTCAGATTCCCTGGAGGCGAGAGCGAAAGAGGGTGGGTGGGTGGGAGAGGTCAATGGGATGTTTGCTGGGCGGCCCGGTCACTTGGAGACCTGGAGGGGGGGAGCGCATTGGGGGCTGAATAAAAGAAAGGACGAGGGGAACCCTCCATGTGTCTGTCTGTCTTGTTCCTCCCTTCATTTCTATGGGTCCTTTTTCAGGAGAAAGGCAGGACAGAAATATTTTAAATAAATAAATAATTCGATCTGCATTTTCCAGTCCGGCAGCTGGGAAACAAGCTGGACAGCGGTCAAGTTCAAAAGCCCCATCCAGAGCTTGGCTAAGTTACTTTTGAGCATCCTAATTTACAGCGTGATTTCAAAACCCAGAATGATTCTTTACTGCCCCTTAGTATTATAGGATCAGGGAGATGAAGGGGAGCCTGGCTTGGTTACCTATTAGAGTTTCATTACATTGGGGGGGGGGGGGCAAGGAAAAAAGGGGGGGGAACCCTCATCGGCATTGGTTAATAAAATAAAAAACCACAAAACCTGGATTTTTTTTTTCTCTAAAATCCTCAGGAAAGGTCTCAGGAAACCACTTTAAAAATAGCTAAGAAGAGGGACTTGTGACACTAAACAAAAAGTAATTTGGCTCCTGTTCATTATGTTATTTTCAAGGTGTAACTTCTGGCATGCTCACTTCACCACACAGACTCACAGAAGTAACTGGCTTGTAACTTGTTACTTCCCAGCTTTGGCTGAACTTAACTCCCCTGGAGGCCAACCTATTTTTGAAAATAAACATGAAAGATCACTCGGTTTATCATCAAAAGTCCCGTTACTTCAAGGGTGAGGAACCTGAGGTTTTACAAAGATCATGAATTACTATTCCCATGTACTCTCATTATTGGCTGGGGCTGATGGGATCTGGAGTCAAAACAGCATCTGGAGGGCTAGACATTATCCAGTCCTTGGCGATGGCTAATGTGAGTTTCTCTCACCAGCTTTTGACAGGGTCTTAAAGATTAGAACTCTGACCTGCTGTGTATGCTACTCAGGGTAGACTGCCTCTAAGACGGGAAGATTTTGCTGGCACAGACGATCTTAAAATATAGAATATAATCTTCACTGGACCAAATCCAGCGAATTATCTTAAAATATAGAAATATCTTAAAACAGAGAATATAATCTTCACTGGATCAAATCAGGCTCTGATTGCCCTCTGGTTGCAAAAGGAGCTGGCCTGCTAGAAGACAGAGATCTCAGACCCAGTAGCTGGAATTCAGAGATAGACTGCTGTAGTACATGGAGGCCCTTCAGAGTCCTAGCCCAACATTCTCGCCTGCTACGTAGACCCCATCCCTGACACTGCAGTCCACAAGTTTTACGGGGCAAGACGTGGCCCAGAAAAAACAACAACTTTGCAGGGTAGGACGCCATTAAAAGATAACCACCGCCCATGAGTATCCATGATCAGCCACAGTTAACACCACTGCCCCTTTGCCCCATACCTCTCCAGCCACGAAAAACAGGAGCGGCACCTCCTCATCTTTGGCTTTGTATTTAGCAATTATTTTCTCTGCGATGGGCTGGATTAACTGTTTGGCAGCCTCCGATTCTCCGTCATCGTCCGAATCTGTGGAAGGAAAACGCACGAGCAAGTTCGTATGGAACCAAACGAGAGCGTTTCGCCAGCGACCCCATAAACAAGAGACATGGGCCAGACACCGCTGAAAATAAAAGATTAGACACACACCAGTTTCAGGTACAACTGCAATCCCTGCTGGGGGCCGGATTAAAAATATGAGTAGACTTCAAGATTCTAGTCCTCATTTTTTTTTAAAATTCAAAGCCCTTCTGGCATCAAAGCATCCATGCATGGTGTGTTTTGAGCCGTTCAAAAGCTGAATTTTGCAGCCAAGAGGTTCTCCTGTGGATTTTCTATGTCTGTGGAAACTCTGGGATACGTTCGTTTATTATTGGTGCAGAATTGTTTGCCTGCCACGACGTTACAAAGAAACACTCCACCAGCTTAAAGCCTCACATTACAAAGACACACACCAAATAATAGCAAAAGCTACAAACAAAAAGCATTAAAGTGGAGAAAAATAATAATAAATAAACAAATACGAACATCCAGGTCAATCCAGGGAATTACCTCCCTGACGGGAACTGAATATTAGTCATTGAACTGGAAGATAGAGAAGAGACAGAGGCGGGGCACATTCCAGCAGAAGGCGGAGCTAAAGATATAAAGTGGGGCCAAGAGTTAGGAAGTGAACTGTGTCCCCCACCAGGGACAGCCCGATTCTGGGCATGTCTACTCAAGAGCAAGTCCCACTGAAACCATTTCATGGGTGGCAAACTAGAACTCAGAGCACAGCTGCATCTACTCAGGAGTCCGGCTCTGTGCAACCACTTCCTGGTCCTAAGGTCAGGAGATACACAAACCCTATTCCAGCCTCAAGCAGAGCACCCCACTCAGCCAGGGAAACTCACAGGGGAACCTTGACCCAGCCCCAGTGGCTCAGCCTGTCCTGCCTCACAGGGGTGCTGTGTGAGGATGAAGTAAGGAAGAGGAGGTCTGTCCTTCGGTTTCAGCTTGCGGGAGGAAAAGCGGGACAGATAATCAAAACGGAGAAATAAGCATCTAGATTTTGGAAACCTGGCCAAGCTGCGTCATCTACGTTTGGATTCAAAGGATAAAACTTTAATAATTATGAGATGATTATTTCCTTCCTCCCCCCCTTTCTCCTTCTCCCCCAAAGACTGCTGGAGGCTTTCCAGATCTTTTGCCTTTTGCCCGACCCTCTGGCTCCCTCTAGTAGCCAGAGACCAATTCTGATAACTTCATCTTTAGAAATATATGATTCTAGGATTTTTAATATATTAGTGCATCAGTGGATAGTGATCCCGCGGATAAGGGAGGTCCTACTGTACATGGACTCTGGCTCCCTCTAGCAGCATATTTCTGGGGGTTTTCACTTATTGTTTTCAGGCAGCAGATAAATGAATCAGTGGATACTATGGGGGTCCTACTGTATTATCTTCTTACTTCATCTGCCTTTTCATTATGAAGAAGAAGAAGAACAGGAAAGGGGGGAAAAGGCTCATTTAAAATGATTCTAATGGTTTTCGGGTTTCATTTGTTTTTTGTGACGCTAACTGCCCTTCTCTGTTACAAATGTAAGAAGCGAAGTTAATAAATAAATCCCATCTGGTAGATACTTAACACAGGGGGGAAGACATCACACATCTAACAGCGTAAATAAATAAAACGGCACCGTTTAAATGGGAAAAATCCAAAACTGTGTTTAAAGACGCAGCAATTTCCAGACTGGAGGTAATAACCCAAATCCATTTATCTAAGATTTTCCATAGACTCAGTGCTGGATTTTGCAGAAAGCGTGTAATTTAATCGGCTCGGCTCGCGCATCTCCCGTCTGGTCGTAAAGAAATCTTGGAAGGTTTCTCCAAACAACCGAATAAAAGATATAAATTAAAGAGGGCCCAGCAGCTTTTTGCCTTTCTTTTTAAGGTCAAGGTTTTTTTCTCGGCGCGAGTGACAGACAGATGCCCGCTTCAGGGATGGGGGCAGGGGGCCCATTAGCCGGGAAAACCTTCCCGTTTTCGTTACACCATGACAACGGCACTGGGCCCCCACGGCGCGTCATGGCAACGCCGGGTTGCTCAGCCGAGGGGCAGGCGGCACAAATCGGCCCCTTGAGACCCAACCTTTGGCGATGGTTTCCTGGATGATCCTTCCTGCTGGCAAGCCGCCCCATGGGGGAGAACAGAAGATAACGACCCCCATCCAGAGTCCTCTGTCATTAGCAAAACAGGCCCCCATCCATCATCACCACCCCCAAGGTTGCGGGCTTATTTCCTCCTACCGGAAAGAGGACATAGCAGGGATGAAGGCCCTTTCCCCAATTAGTGAGATTCGAATACAGAACAGGAGGAGGGATAACGGATTCAGCCACTGTATGGGTTTTCCGGCACCCCTGCTTTCTGACTCGTCAAAAGACAACTTTTGCAGGAACCTAAGTAGACTTCGTGGTGTCAAAAGTTCCTGAAAAGGATCTAACAACGGGCAGATCAGATTAGAGAAGGAGTGGATGGTAAATTCTCAATCCTGTTCCACTAAGTTTCCTTGTTTTCCTCTTCCCGTCTCCTCTCTCTTTCCTTTTCTATCATGCCCTTTTTCAGGTACTGCATTGTCTCGTCTTGTTAATCAATCTAATTGACTTTTTCCCCCAACGGCTCAGAGAATGTCTTCAGTGCTCAAACAAGGAATAAACCGAAATGCAAGTAATCCAGAATAAATCCACGAAAGAAGTTCCAGTAAAATGTAAAGAAATAAAGCGAGGAAATGAACAGGGTAACTGAGGAATCGGGGGGCTCGTCCCGTTTTCTCCCTTTGGGCCCCACCTTACCCTGCGTAGAAAATGAGGTGAAACAAAATATACAAAGAGGTTTTTTCCCCATAACTCTTGGGGGAAAAGCAGCCGCCCCGAAGTTGAGGGGACAGAAAAGGCTGTACACGCTTGTGCGTCTCTGCCGAGGAACGGAAAGCTTATTCTAAAAGCCCTTTGTGGATAAATGCCGTTTCACAACAAACGATCGCCCATTACGAGTGAGATCAAACTTAAAAGCCAATGAATTCATTAAGTGGGCGAGTTTTACGTCCCCTCCCTTTCCGAATGTCGCTGATTCTAACCCAGAGCCGTTGGGGGGTCTCAGATGTCCGCCCCGTACAAAAGCGAGGGAACCGGCCCTACGCTCCAGGGGGTGACAACCATTGGCACTCAGACACAGCTGGAAACCGCGATCAAGAAAGACGAGGAAAAACCAGCGAGCGTCACACATGGCGTTCCCATTGTAAGAATACTTATCTGACACATTTCGACCGCTCATCCTATTAAGGGACAACGCCCCCCCTCCGGGGCGGGCCAAGGGGACGTCGTTCGGCCTCTCCCCGACAGGGGCGACACTGCCTGCGCTTTGGAAGCTCACGTCCAAAAACTGCAGTGCCGGCCAGAGAAATAAAAAAAACCCGTGGGGTGGGTGGGAATTGGAGAGGTATCGACAGCTGGCGACAGATTTCGGGCCCATTCGCTTCCCCTGTTTTAAAAGAAAAGCCGTTCTGCAGAAAGGGACTCGTGGCTTGTGGAACTCCCTGCCACAAGATGGGGGCAACCCATTTAGCCGATAGGAAAGGTCATTTCAAGGGTGTGTGAATGGAAAAATGGACGATAACCCCACCCACCAACCTCATTTAATCGCCCACAGAATACAAAACACAGCTTTTCAATCCTGAGGACTAGAAACTTTTCCAAGAACAGGAAGGTTTTCCTACCTACGAAGAGAACGAGGCAGGGACCCTCGTTCAGCTGCACCGCGTTGGACTCGGTCAGCTCCAGGACAGGCTTCGGGTGCCAGGGGAACTCCCGGCATTCGATGTCGTTCAGAACCTCCACCCGGCCTTGTCGCGTGATGATCTCCCCCTTGGCATCCAGGATGATGAGCGTCGGGATCCCTGAGGTGAAGAACAAGCCACGGAGAGGGGTGAGCCGGGAGGAGGCAGGAAAAGAGAGCCCGGAAGAGTTAAGCAGGGGCGAAATAAAGATTAAAAAGCAGAAAGATAAATAAGGAGATGAAAGCGGGAGCCATTGAGTGTGTAGGATGGCTTGCTTTGGAGTGAAAGCCCCAGGAGGTGGGAAATGTGTTAACTGTGAGAGGCAGTGCGGTGCAGTGGTTATAGCCCTGGACTCCGGAGAGGCAGGTTTTATCCCAAACAGTGCTATGAAAGCTTCCTGGATGAATCTAGACACCAGATTTCTAAAAAGAGAATTGGAGATTGAGGGTCTTACGTTTGGCACAGGCTCTGTAGGGAGAGCACTTTCTTTGCCCACGGGAGGTTGCAGGTTCGAATCCTAACCTCTACAGCTCATCCTCTCAGGTCAGAGGGGACGAGGAACATTTTTCTCTCTGCCAGGGGGTGGCTGTGAGTCGGAGGAGCCCACAGCGGGCAGAATGGCCCAATGGTTTGACCCCTTAGAAGGTGGGTCTCCCATAACGTTCAGCTGATCACACCTTCTTCTGTTCTTTTCTCCCAGACACCTGGACACCCTTGGCCTGTCTCTCCTATCATCTTTCTTGTCCCCTTTCCATCAGCCTTCCCTCTCTCCCTTCCCCCCGCCCCCCGGAACTCCCTGCCACCGCCTCAAAAACGTGACCCCCTCGCCTGGAGACAGCCAGTCTGTCGCAGCCACCTGTGCCTCAGCTGTTCCCGAATCGGGTTTCCCCCTTGTGTGGCCAAGGGCCATCGCTCTCGCTCGCTCGCTCTCTCCGATTCCCCGCTCGGCTACCTCCTGTTCCTCCTTTTGCAGTTCACGAAAACAAACCTCGTTTCTCTCAAGATGAAAACCCTCACCAAGCACACCCCTCTCTGCTGCAAGGAAACAAGATTTTATTTTATTTTATTTGCTAGTCTTGGAGACCTTTTGCGCGAGACGTTTTTCCTGTGCTTGCAAAAGGTTGGGACGCCAGAAGGTTTTCTAAATTGACCAAAAAAAAAAAAAAAAAAAAAAAAAGAGGGGGGGATTTATCTTTTTTCACCTTCACAAGAGCCCTTCGAGACAGGCCAAGGCAAACCAGAGAGACCAGTCCAAGGTCATCTTGCGAGTTTCATGGCCTGACCGGGATTAGAACCCAAAACACCGGAGACCATGACGAAGACTAATGAGACCAGCGCAATTTTCGTCCACCCTCTACAGACAGACGCCTCATGGCATCATTTTCTGAAGTCTAGATGATCCACAATTTCCTGGATTTCCCCCTTTTCCTGGAGTGTTATTGATGGCTCCAGTCTTTTCCTGCTGTATCAGGAGATAGAGGAAATCGAACTCGGGACCTTCTGCAAACAAACCACCTCCTCCCCCACTGAGTTTTGCTCCTTTCAGTGGCAAAGGTATTCGGGGGGGGAACCCCTTTATCCCTACTGTGGTGAATGGCTGCATTCAGGCATAACCAAATTAAGCTCCGGGAGGCTGGGCCCCAGTCCCTCTTTAGCCCTCCGATTCTTGCCGATAATTAAAAAATAATAATAAAACGAAATAAAAACACACTCCCTCCGGGCAGAAGGCCAAGGGAACAAGGGACCTTGTCAGGGTCTCGGGTTTTGGAAACAGAACATACACACAAGGCACACAGAGCGAGGGAAAAGGGCCTCGTAATTCCCCCAAACATTGTGGAGGCAGTTCGAAAAACAACAAGGAGAAAGGTGACCTGAGGAGCTGGTCTTCTAAGAACGGGGCCCCTATTGTTCGCAAAACCCCGGGGCTCCCTCACAACACCGAAACACCCAGTCTCAAGTAAAATCTCTGCTCCGTCTGGAGTCCCTCCTGTCACGCTCTGAGGTTGATCTTTCGGTTCTCCTCGGGTCAAGGTCCTACAGATCCCATCAGCCCCACCCGAGCTTGGCCAACGGCCAGGAGTCACCCTAGCAGCTGCCCCTAACATCACCCTTGGCCTGGAAAGCATTTTCCCGTTGTCCTATAGACGGTGTGGGGCGGAGGGGAGTGGAAGAGAGCAACCTTCTCCCATTCTGTAACCATCAAAGATTGGGACTACGACACCCAGTCTCCCCAACCAGCTGGGATGATGGGAGTGGCAGTCTAAATGCATCTGGGCACCATCTGGTTGGGGAAGGCTGCTGCAGAAACTTGAGCCATTTCTCATGGGTTTGGCCCTGGGCTTCTTCATTTCACATATTCCCCCGTCTGATTATTTTGGTCACATAAGACAGTGGCAAAAAAAAACCTGAGATGTAAAAAAGAAAAAATCTCAGGGGCTCTTTTTTTTAAACTTGTGGTGTAGTTATGCCCGCAGAAGAGAAATGGCACAACAAGTCCTTATTTGCATTCCTAGTCTTGTGCTCAGCCTCTTGATCTGCACACAAGGAAGAAGCCAAGCAGGCACTCAGTAATTAACAGTGGCTTGTTATTATGAGTTATGCCATTTCTTTTCCAGCCGTGTCACAACGCCACAGGATTTTGGCCACTGTTTGCCACATAATAACCAACGCTAACAAATTTGGTCTTAGTCGGTGGGTTGTGCTCTTCTGCCCAATATTTCAAGTTTCTTTAGCCTGGATCAGAAATTTTGCTGACAGTTCCAGCCACGTTGTTATCGGCTGGAACATTTTCCACATCCCTCCGCTTGCCATCTTGAATGGGCCGCATTTATTTCAGTGTGTTACCATTCGGGCCTTCCATTTTGGCAAGGACACAAATGTGAAAATGCCCGAAACGTTATGACCGACAAGAAAACGAGAAAAAAGAAAGAAAGGAAGGAAGAAAGAAAGAGAAACGTTTCCATGGAGGGAGGGGATCAAACGTGAAAGAATGAAACAGAGCGTAGAAAACAGGACTCCGTTTTACCTTGGATACCATAGAGTCGGTTAAGACGGGACCGCCTGGTTTCATCGGCATACGGGACTGCGAGCCAGGGCATTTCGCTGAAATACTGTTTAAATGACTCTTCTGCTGACCTGGAAAAGATGAGGAAAAAGGAAAGACATCAATCAGGAACAAAGCCCAGATTCTAAAACGAGGTCAGCCGTAAGCCAGATAGAAAGCACTTTGGATGAAGCAGCCTCGGCAGCGGCACTGTTCCCACAAAGACCCAGGGAACTGGCAAAATATGATTTTTATGGGTATTGTAAGAGGACTAGGAAAAAGAGAGACCAGGGGGTGCCCCATGGTTTGAAGAAGCAAAATTAAACCCCAAGGAACAGGATCGTGACCTCCTATTCACTTATCCCCACCCACCCCCAGCAGAAAACGGCCTTCCAGGCCCACTCTCCACGCCTAGCAGATGCCAGCTTTTCCTTACCTGTCTGCACTAACAAAGACAATCTCAAATTTTTGCCCGGCCTCCTTGATTTTCCGGTAGGATTCCACCAAGACCCGGGTAAGACTTCGGCAGGGAGGACACTGAAGACAAAAAGATGCAGAGAGATTGATAACTTCATAGTCTCTATGTGGCCCTGTAAGCAGCCTAGTCACCTAGGGCGAGCGGAAATTGCCTGCAAAAATAAACAAATAGAATACTGGCTCCTCCCCCCCCCTACTTTTCATGTCACAAACAACTGGAATAAGTAGATGAGGATCATTGTGGACTAGAAACTCTGTAAGGTCTTCTCTGTAGCCACACAAGAGGCCAAATCAATACGGCGCAACTGCATCTCTTATCCCCGCTGAAACACCAGCTCCCTTATAACTTCCCGTGTGCCAGAGACCAGCTGTTCCAACCCATCAAAACAGACCACTTCACCACATTTATTTTGCTGAGCTGGGTTCGAATCTCTTATTTTCCAAAGGACAAGAGTTCTAAATGGAGCCCATCGCTCACCCAGTGCGCCGAGAAGTAAACTCCGACATGGGAGCCCTCCAGGACGGTGCTGTCTTGTGACTGGCCGTTATTTCGGAGAAGCGGACCTGCGACCACCTCGTTGAACGGCTGGGGACCCCAAGGGAACTCCAGACCTGGAACAGAGGTGAAGGGAGAAGAGGAGAGAAACACACAGAGATGTCACTAAGAACATAACTTTGCCCTGGCTGTCCGGGGGGAAAATAACTCCAGCCCTCGGCATCAACAAATGTACTAGCCTGTGACCTGCATATTCTGTCTTCTGGCAACCTGGATTCTCTCCCACCAGGACCGCCTTCTCTCTTAAACCTTCTGCGTAGCTGGAGGGTGCAGGAAAAGGGCTTGCCCAGGCTAGCTGGGGGATTATGGGCTTTGTGGTACAAAAAAAAGAAACTTTTTCAAACTTTGAAATCATGGTTACTGGAGCAGAGGGATTCTGGACTCTGTAGTCCAAGGAAGGAACATCTCAAGCTCTTATTGTGGGCTGGCCACAAAGAGGAGGTCATGGTGACAGCCAGTCATGTTCTTAATTTTTGGGGTATGTTACTCGGGTAATGATACTCAGGAAGGAGATTGTGGTCATTTTTCTAAGTTCTGCATGTATGAAAGACAGTTTTTAAAGCGATTCAACTCTTAAAATGAGACGTAACTTGGGGAATGTTATCCACTAACCTGTTTATTGGAATAATGTTCCAAACTCAGAACAGCAAGGAAGTCAGGTCAACATTGATACAGAGAGAGACCTTTTCATAATACAGACCTGGATGAAGACTTCTGTGCCATCCAGAAGCTTGCAAAATTCAGCAGCCAAAGAGGTATCTTTCTTATTTTTAGAAGAAGAATAAAGAAGGGGGAAAGACAGCACCTTTCTGCCTTTCTGCCTTGCGAGTCTGTATTCCAGCCACCTCCTGAACAGTCAATCTTTCCTTTTATTCCATTGTGGAATTTTGCAAGCTTTTGGACAGCACAGAACTCTTTGCCCGAGGCTCAGTTATGAAAAGTTCTGTCCTTCATAGGACCGTATGAAGGCTGACCCAACTTGCATGCCTGGGCTTTATATCCAAAAAGAGAAAAGAAAAAAAAAAAAAAAGGGGGGGGGGGGGAGGGAAAAAAGAATCAGATTAATCACAACTTTTCCAAAGTTACTTGTTACTTTAAGAGTTTAACTGCATGAAAACATTTTTCAAAAGCCTTTCTTAGGCCAGCAAAGGTGGGGTGGGTGGGAATCACAAAAATACACCCAACATTTTTACATCCTCACCAACTTTTTGAAAGAAAAATCACAAAAACATATGGAATACTTTGACCCTGTCGGATCTTTACGGCATGGCGTTCCATACCCTCGAAGGAAGCCACCTCAAGGTCTCGAAAGCTTCTTCACATTCTTGAGTTAGCCTAATAAAAAGTATTCCCACAATATTGTCCTTATCTCAAGCAGAGTTCCTCTCTGCTTTTTTATGTATGCCTTTTTAAGGTGCATACGTATTTCCAAAGCATGAGATCCTCAAAAAGCAGAGCAGCAGGAGGGAGGTTTTTCCTACAGGGAATCTGGCATCTCCAGAACCGCTCGGCCTCCCAACGCTTTGCTTCCATCTTTGCTGAAGGATCAAAAGAAGGACAGACTCGGCTTCCACCCCCAAACCGAAGTGGCCACAAGGGAGCCCCCGAGCAGGGCAGGCCAAACCTACCGTCTGGGTCATCTTGAATTACTAGAAGGCCGTTCCGGCATACCACCTTCCCGGTGATCGCATCTATAAATATCAGAGAAGGAATGTTGGAGACCCGAAACTTGTTCCAAAGTTTCAGCTGGAAAGAGACGGAGGGAAAACGGAGATACATTAGCAGGCGGCAGGATGAGAAACCTAAATTAAATTTTCGAATGTTCGCTCTCTCCCGATCCGACTCCCTCGCAAGTCAAAATTCAACCCTGTTTTTTTCCCCTGGGTTTATATGTATATCTTTTGTTTTTCTTGCATTATTTCTACAGCACCAAGAATAATAGTTCTACACACTCTGGTTTGATCGCGTGCAGTTTCCAGACGCCGTTGTGCGGTTCGGTTTCAATCTATTTGCTGAACAGCCTTGTTGGTTGTTTACAGGGTATTTTTTCGATCCGGCGTATCATTTCACATGATCTGGGCCCTACAGGGCCTCAGGGTGTAATCTTGAGTCCATGAGTTCCACAGGCGAACAGGGCAGGGAAATAAGACCCCCTATTTTAAACCTGATGCTGAGTGGCTCTCTCGTCTCAGAAGTGGTCTGCGTGGTTTCATATATGTTCAGATGAGGAGTGGGGGGTAACAACGGGATAAGCGCTTTGAACCCGGCTCCCAACAGAAACGTTATCCACTATGCAATACTGCCTCTTTATGGATATATAAAGCGGCACCTTTTTTCTCCCTTCAACTTAAAACCCACCACTTCCATAAAGCCTTTGGTCACCCCTCGAACCCAAGACAAATCTAAGATTATTACAGGTAATTACTATATCCCATCTGTGTGTGTTTTTTTTTTAAAAAAGGGTTATAATCTACGGAAGCTATTTTTCATTATTCATGCTGGGGGGGGGGGAACAGACAGAGGGGTGTTGGGGGCCACGAATGGCCTGCGGCCAGGCTGCACCTTGATCCGCTCTGTTCTAGTGGCTTGAGGTTCTTTGGGCCTAGAAGACCAACCCTGCCAGGTGGGCCATCCACCCTTCAACCCCATGAACCCCTTTAGTGGGGGGGGAACCAGACACAGAAAATAGAAAAGCGTAATTCAGCCGCTTTGGCTCAACTATTGCTCACAGTGGGGGGAAAAGTACGTCCGCATTTAAATATAAACAGAAATATAAGTATATATCTCTTTCCAGTGTCTAAAGGATTTTTTAAATGGATTTTCCATGGTCTTTAGAACCGCGCAGGGATGTATTTGCAAAGGACCGGCCAGATCGTCCACTTAATGATGGTTAAATCCTTCTGTTTGTTTGGCCAGACTTTGCAACCTCCAGACCACGGGGGGAAGGACTACGCTCGGGTTGCGTCAGCTTTCCTGGGCTCAGGCAGGGAGACGTCAAGCAGATTTCTGCTCATGTTACAGTCGGCCTGGGTCTGGGAGGAATGGGATGGATCTTCGGTGACTCCACGGAGAAAAGGTCACTTTTGCCAGACAGAGAGAAAGAGGAGGAGGGAGGGAGAAAAGGGGGGGACTGGCTGCCAGGAGGAACAAGATGTTGAGTCAGGAAAAAAAAAATTTAAAAACCCAAAACCAAAACGCTCCACTCACTGTAGGGAATGACGCCCAGATCACGTCAACCCGAGTATTTAGGGGATTCTGAGGTTTAAAACCGCTGATGGTTTTTTTCCCCCCCCCCCAACCAAGTGATTCATGTTCATAAAAAAACATGGTGAAACGATGGGGTTCGCCAATCAGAGGCTCGCCTGGATGGCAAAAGAAAACAGATTTTTCTAGACTTTACTGCAGTTAGAAGAAAGCAAGCCTGCAGGCAGGGCTTTTGTGAAAGCGTTCAAATCTTTCTCTCTCTCTCTCATTCAGACAATGGCTCAGTTCACTGGCATACATCTCACTCATAAGCAGCGCAGGAACCTGGAAGCTAGACTACTGCAACGAACCATGCATGGGGCTGCCCTTGAAGACTTTTTGAAAACTGGGGTCAGTTTGAAATGTGGCTTCTAGGTATGGGCCTTGCGACTTGTGATCCAGTTTGAAAATCATTTCGAGCAACCATGCACAAATCTAGAATGCTCAGTGCCCAAAGGAACCTCAAATCTCCTCTTGAATGCACTCATCTACACAGGTTCTCCTCCAGAGCTGTAGGGGTTAACTCTGAAGCACAGAATTAGCTTTAGTTTTTTAAGGCGTAAGCATTCAGCCTGTGTCTGGAAGGGCAATCTAGAATAAGGAACGAAGCCATTCAAATGCGCGGTGAGAGTGAGCTGTTTTTCCAAAGGTTGGAATTAAAATGAAAGGTCTTCAGCAAACGCCGAATGGGCCCTTTCCACACCTCGAACCACCCGTTTAAAGGCTTCTATTTACATGGGGGAAAAGGAGAACCCGCCACATCCCCCAGCCCTGATCCCAACCCCCTTGTGGCTTCTTTTACGCTTTGAAACCCAGAGGATCTGAGCCGGGAAGTGAAAAACTCTGTATTTCGAATGGAGCTCTTTTGTAACGCCAAAGGGAAAAGATGCAGACAGGACTTTAAAATTCCTAAAAGGTTCACACCGCCGGGCTCTCCCCTCCGCCTTCAAACACACAGGCAGGCAGGCAGGCAAGACTTTTCTCTTTTCCAAAAAAGTTCCTGCCCCCCCCAAAATCCCACGCAACCCTGATCATCGTCAGGGTGCCACCGTGCTCTTCATGATTTCAAAAGCCAGGAATCCAGTTTGAGCAAGACTGTCTAACTTTCCCTTTGTCCTCTGAGCAACTAACCGGAAAACATTCAGAACCACCGACGCCAGAGAGCTGGTTCCCGATTCGACGGCTCCGAGGAAGAATCCTTCGGAGCGAATTCGGTCCAAAAATTTTGGGATCAGCCGCTTCAGGGGAAAAGACTGAAGGTTGTGGGGTTCCCCCCACCCCACCATCATCCTCAGGGTTGCTAAGCTACGGTTGCTAAGCTTCCACAAGCAAACAGTCCTCAGCCATCCTCGTCTGGCAGTCAGGAAACGCAGCGGCTTGTGGTCCAAACCTATGTCCTCACTGTTTTAAGGAGATGGGAAGACCCAGAAATGATAAATGGGATGCATTTAAGTCCACACGCCAAGCACGCAATCATCCTGTGACGCTTCGCCCGGGAGAACTAGCAACTGATAATGGTCCCCATTTCAGACTCCCAGTAATGGTGTCTAAGAAAAAATCTGGAAACTAGATCATAAAGACCTACTTAGTCCAGCATTGTAGTTACTCCGAGGACATCCACTTGTATACAGGAAATCCGTAAGAAAATTCGTAAGTCAGGAACACAGTTACCACTTTTCTGTACGTATCCCTAGAATACTATCTCTGATACCGGAGATAGAGCCATCAAGATTAGGCACTCCGATAATCTGCTCTCTTTATTTACTCCCCCTTTAAAGCTGGCAGCCATCACTACAAATCCCATCATGCACTGCGTAAGAAGGGCTCCAGTTTACAATCTTTGCATCTCCCCCCAATTCAGCTCCCACAGACGACTCCATATTTGAGTTTTCGGTGGCGTTAAACTTCAAAGCAGGATATAAACGGATTTAAATACACATGAAGAAAAAAAAAGGTTCTTGGGTGATGGAAGCGTGACCAACAAAACCTCGTCGCGGAGAATGACACCCATCTCAACAAGAACGAAACGGCCTTTCTCTCAGTCCCACCATCTTCACAGGTACGCTTGGCGGAGACACGGGAGAGGGCCTTCTCGGTGGCTGCTCCCAGACTCTGGAACTCCCTCCCACTGGAGGCCAGCCGGGACCCATCATTGCTGTCTCTTCACGCAAGCTTTCCCTTAATTGACTGGCTGCCTGAGTGGGTTTTTTAAATGGATGGTTATGCCTCATTGCTTTGAATGTGTTCTTAGCATGGCTTTTGTTTATTGTTTCTCACAGTGGCATTCGTTTGATCCTTTTTAGTATTTATAGACTTACTGGTTTTAGCGTTAAATATTGTCTTTTAATGATATAAGCCGCCTGGGGTCCTTTTGAAGGAGAAAGGCGGGGGGGGGGGGGGGAAATATTTTAAATAAATAAAATAGAAGTAGATTCCTCCCACGCCCTTCCTCGGACAGTCTGGCAGTCCAGACTGCAAAACAGAGAGGCAATATTCTCAAGGGCACTGCTCTTGAGCAAACAATTATGCCTTTTAAAACCAAATACAGAAGCAAGGCGGGAGAGAGAGAGAGAGAGAGAGAAAGCTAGTGAGAAAATGTCCAGCAAATAAAAAGGCCCCTGAAAGCCAACAAAGGTGCTATTTAAAAAACAAAAAAGCGCATAACAGAACAGTGTTTAGTATTTGGCAACGCCAGCCTTCATAATTGGCTCGTTATCAGGGCTCTTTGCTTTTAGTGCATCGCTCTATACGGCTGTTTGGATTAATCACTCTTTCAAAAATCAGAAAACAGCACATTTTCTCTGGACCGAATGGATATCTCAAAAACATCCATCCCAGCTCGGTGGCTCACAAAGAACATTATTTTATGACTTTTCATGGTATTGATCTACGAACAGAAAATGCAATAACCACCTTCTGCTTGAATACCAACGAGGACCAAGCCATGTAAAATATCCAGCTTGTACGAGCCTGCCTCATTTTTGTGGGGGAGAACGAAGCCCTCCTCTTGGTTTTGCCCGGTTGGGAGTAGTCATGTTGGGGTGGGGATGCAGGACGGGGCCTTCTCGGTGGTAGCTCCCAGGTTTTGGGACTCCATTCCGAGGGAAGCTAAGCCAGCCCCGTCTCACTGCCCCCTTCAGGATGAACAGAGTAAGAGCCGCTCCAGTCCATCCGGTGTCCGCCATTTTGTTTCCCTTATAAGACCCCATTCGGTCAGCTTAGGATGGGGAAACGTGGGAGGGATGGCATTCACTAGATTTCTGCGGTGGAAGCCATCCTTTGGTTTGCCCCCAAAGAACTTGAGGAGAAACTCTGCATGAACCAAGGCATGGTTGAAATGTTTAAAAAAGAACAGAAGGCCCATGGCTTGTTCGGAAAGAAACGCAAGGCCCGCACAACTCTACTTTGTGAAAAAGATCTCTTCAAAACCAGAGGTCTCCTCAAGGTGCGGGGAAGGGTGCCCGTCCAACGTCCAACCTCAACGGAAGCAAAACAGCTGTAAAAACCCAGAGGGGAAAATCCATCACAGACTCCCAACTTCAATCTCAACAAGCCACCATGAACGGTTCCCATCTGAGCCGTCGGGAACGAATGGTTGACGAGGGAGAAAAATTCCGACACGCAAGCAAAATGGTTCTTTTTTCCCTCTACCATTTAAGAGGGATGGAAACCACGCCAACCCCTGTGTCAACACAGAAGCCGCAAGAAACTCTTGCTGATGGCAGCCCAAATATCATTAAAGTGTTCAGTCAGCCAGATAAGATGCGTCGGATTCATGAGGAGACTTGATCGGAAAGCCGTAAGGAGGGTGGCTTTGGAAAATTCGTTTTCAGAGGCCTCGACACCCAGGAACGGTGGGTTCGAACCCTGGAGAGGGTTCGAATCCTGCGCCTTTTGCAGGACAAGCAAAATAGGAGAGGATGGTTCTTGACAGGCCGTCTGGTGTAGCGGTTAGAGTCTCCACGCCGCCATTTTGATTAAATGGGTGAATTGGTCAGCTTGACCTACCCCGCAGGCTCGTCGTGACATGGGGAGAGAGGAGGAGAAAGCCCAGTGAAACGCGAATGTCAGCCCCCTGGATCCCCCCCCCACATGGGACAGAAATTCAGCCTTAAACCAACGAAGAACAGCAGAAACTCAACTGAATTAAAAACTCCAACCAAAGTAAACCTGGGTGAATTCCAGAAGCACACCTCTTTTTTTTTTTTTTTTTAAATAATAAAACCAAACCAATTTTCTCAAGAGTTCTCTTCTGCTTCATGACACGCACCTCTTTTCAGGATAAGTGCGTGAAAACCCTTGTTTTCCGTTAATTGTGTTTCTCACAATGGTTGGCTTGGCGGGGAGGAGACGGCCAGCTGAGGTTTAAAATGGCCAAGGACTTTCCTGACCTATTGATGCTCTGAGCAAGAAAAATAATAATAATATAAAAAGCAACAGATGGCGTTGTCCATGGAAACACAGAATGGCAATGCCTGCAGGTGAGGTTTTTCATGATCAGCCACGGGCCAAATGCAGGGGATCTTTCAGAAAAGCCCCCGGTTTTGAGCTGGAGATAAATCTGCTATGACCAGTGTGGAAGAAGTGATCGAAATAAGCATTTTAACTGTCTGAACAGGGTAGGAACCATCATCCACAGATACTCAAATTTTGGGCCGCAAATGAACAACGCTAAGGAAATAAGATCGCCTCTCCCGGAGAGAGGAGGAAGCAATAGGAAAGAGGCTTCCCAACGAGGCTTTTTAATTGCACAGTAATTGCCCCGATTCGTCCCTGCTGTTTCATGGAGGTTTCAGACATTCCAGGGATAAAACCCTCCCAGTTTTTTTCCTGATTCTCCTGTCTTTTCCGTTATAGAAAAATAAGTGTGCAACCTCCTCTAATTGGTGGCACTTGGCATACACACACAGAGACTTCCCCCTCCCCGTAAAATAAGCCTAAAACCCAATAAATGTGCTCTCTGCGCATGCCCAGAGGTACGCTGACCTTTGATTTTTTTTTTTTTTTTTTGCTCAGAACGGGTGCCGAGAAATGGAAGAATACTGGAAAATGCTTAAAGACTGTTGGCTTTTTTCGTTCCTGGGGGAATTAAAAAGGGGAAACGTTTCCTGGAGAGAGGCAGTTTTTGACATGCTCAGAGGCACCCAGCTCTGGGTTTTTCAGACACAGAAAGGAGGGTAACAAAAACGGCGTGCCTCCCCGCTCTTAATTCTTGGCTACAGATCCTCGCAAAGAAAAGACGCATTGTTGTAAACACCGTGCTTGGCCAGAAAGAGAGAGGAAAAGTGTACGGGGGGAGAAAAGTAAATGAAATGTTTTCGGAAAACCAGAGTGACAGACGCGCAGGGGAAGTAAACAACAACACCGTGTTAAACACGGCCGACGCTCCCTCTGCCTCCAAATCCCCATGCGCTTATGGGCTTCCCTCTCCACTCTGTGATTTGTTTGGACGAGGGTGGCCCACGCCAGGAAAAATCCATCTTATTTGTCATAACAAAACCAAAGTAAACAGAAAAAAGCATTAGCCAGTTAAGCAAAAATGCAGCGCTAAGCCAGGAGGTGAGCTTTCCGTTGGCAACCCTTCGCGCTTCCATGTCGCGGGCGATGCTGACGGGGAAAAAAAAGAGGCGGCCAGGATCGGGGTCCACCCCAGGAACGAGAGAGGGAGGACGACCAGGGTGGGGTGTAGAAGCCTGATGGGATTTGTGGTGGCCACGTCTCAGGGGTTTTTTCTACCACCTGTCCCCGAGCTGGCAAAGCCCTCGTCGGGGTAACCTTTGGGACAGCTGCCGGGTCTGCCTCCCGGCCCGTCCAGACCCTCGGGACCTCGCTCGACCACTTGGCTGCCGGCCCAGATCCCCCGAAGCCAGGCCGCGGGGGAAGAAAAAGCTGGCCAGGGGATGAAAGGAAACCATGCCTTTGCGTTTGATCAGGCCCCGGCTTGGACCCTAAAGGACGTCACAAATCAAAAGTGGCCACGAAAAATCCCAACCCAGCAGCTGTGGACCTCAAAAGCCACCCTCTCCTGTCTGTATCTGAGGCCCATTTCCCCCCCGAAACCTCACGGAGCTTCATCGTGGAGATGAAAATACAGGGGCACAGATCTACAAGTCCTCAGATTTTTCTTTACAATAGTTACAGATATAGTTTCCAACTCCCCCAAGTATAGTTACTTTTAGTTACTACCACCGTTGCAATTCTTGATAATGTTTTCAATTTACTGCATTCAGCCATTACAAATTAGGCTACAACCCACTGGATGTTTGTAAAATAAAAAAAATTAAAAGATTTGTTTAAAATGTGGTGCTGGAGGACCCCGGACGGTGGTGCTTTGCAGAGACCCCAGACTGCCAGAAAGACAAACAAGGGGGGTCCTAGATCAAATCAAGCCATAACTATATCCAGAGGCAAAAATGATGAAAACTGAGGGTGTCCTACTTTGGGCCCATCACGAGAAGGCAGGATTCTCTGGAAAAGACAATCATGCTGGGAAAGGTGGAAAGCAGCAGGAAAAGAGGACGGCCAAATACGAGATGACTGACTCCCTCAAGGAAGTCACAGGCTTCACTTTGCAAAGAGCTGTGACACAAAGTTGAATACGATGCCCATCACGAGGGCACTGGAGGCCGCATCACATCACATCTGCAACCGGGACGCTCAACTGGAGCTTTCATCCACTCTTTCTGGCAGGTTTTCTGCCTTGTTGCTTGGGGAAACAAATTCGGATCGCCATAGGGTGAGCCGCTCGGCGCCAAGCCGTATTCTTTCAAATCCCTGGGCCCGATCTGTGGCAAGCGAGCGAGACCCCCAAAAATCTAAAAGCGTGCTCACATTTCTGAAACATTTAGAAAAATGAAACATGCATGGAGGATCTCCCCTCCGCCTCAATTTGTTTCCGTTCCAAAAACATAATTAAGACAGGGCACATTCTGGATTCAGAGATCTCTTGCACAATTCGATGATCTGAGCTTACAGGAAACCAGGAAAAGCCGGTCGGAGCCAAAAACTCAATTGAACGCTTCCAGACACCCGTCTGGCGTGCTGGATCCCAGCCCATTTATTTCCCTGGCTCTTATTTACAAGCTCCCCGCTTCTCTCCAAATTCCTGCGCTTTCTTAAAACAGCTCGGCATTTAAAAGGAGAGGAGCCATTCGCACCTCCCGCCTAGAGAGCTTTATGAAAAGGCAAGTGCGTATAAATTCACTATATATAAAGAGCTAACCCCAACAGTACAGCTTCTTTAAAGTCAATTTTCCCATTGCAAAACCATTAGCATTTTCAACTTCCATCTGTAAACTTCTTTCAGATCCGCCGCACACGCCACGTAAGGAGCGTACGAACACGACGAACGGTGGAACTGAGGCCGGGACCGAGTTTGGTGGGAAGCAAGAGAAAAGAACTCCGTTTCGGGGTTATTAAGAGCCTGGGGTGTGTGTGTTGTTTTCTGAAGGACAGACGGTAATCAGAGTGAGATTCTTTACTAAATCCTTCCCATCTGTTCTTCTCTGGACAGTGTGATGTTTCCGTCCTAACAGGAAATCTGAAGCCCTCTAATCGCCGTAGGCAAAGCATAGCTGATTATGTTTAGAGGCTCGTGGGCAGGTATGGGTGGCTGGAACGTAAAGCTATCTATTTCTTGCACCCCGACATCCTTCTCTGCAACTCTGCGAAACCCACATGTCATTTTGAATTGAAAAAACAAACTGTTCTAGGCCTCATGAAGGCAAATTTCATGTTTCTAGGCCTCATGAGACCACAATAAATTTTAAAAATGCAGGTAAAGGATGTGGGAGGAACAAATAGGTTTACAGTGCCAGCCTGTTCAGCGTTGCACAAAAATAAGCCCCCCTTGTGTTCAGCGGGCCTGCTCTGAGGGAAAAGTGACTTTATGACTGAAGAGCAACTGAAAATTGCTTTTGAATTTCATCATGAATCCATCTGCAGGTATGAAAATCACAGCCGCACCTTGGCTTTTTGAAGGCTAGCCAACACATTGTCCGCAGCCCAAAAAGAAAAATAACTCTTTCTCTCTCTCTCTTTTTTTTTTTTTTGGCTAAACTTCCTTCCTCGACCGCGGGGCCAAAACAGACTTGCTCGCCATAGGCGAGCGGGTGAGAAGTGACTCACGAATGACGTCTGCTACCTCTGAGCTGAGAAAGGTTTTCGATTGTGCAAAACAACAAAACCACTCCGTAAAAAAGACAGAACTGTTTATGTATCCGATTCATTTATGGAATCGGTTTACTTACCTTGGCTTAAATCCAATCGCTAGTCCCAAAGAGAGTAGACCTGTTGAACCAATGCCATCAAAATCAGACTTGATTTTTCACTTACCAGCAATTCAGTCGGTCTACTCCAATCGCAACTAGTTGTTGGATTTAGGCCACCAAGAGGTCTCTATCCCTCACACTTAGAATCTCAAAAAGGAAACGGCATAAAAGGAAGGAGAGATGCGGAAGGAGAAGGAAAAAGGCAGAGCGCGCTGGCTTTTTAACCCCACACTGAGCTATGAGCACACCCAAAGAAAGAAAAGAGGGTGAGCTTTGGCCCCCCAAAGTCCTGTTTTTTTTGGCCTGCTGGCCAATCTAGTTGGCAACTATTACTCCAAGCACTTGAGTTCGCTGCCCAGTGCAGTGCGAATTCCCTTACAAATGTCGGTATCCTATTTTTTACAGCATGAGAGACCGACTTTAGTTCAAAGTCGGCAAGTCTGATTTATCCTTGTTGTTCCCAGCTCTTCAGTTCATCTCTCTTTCTCCTTTGAAGCTCAAGATGGCAAGAGACCTCAGAAAAAGACAGCCTCTTCAGGAGGTCGTAAACTCACCTACCAGCTAGAGAAAAAAGACCAACCGCAGGGAACAAAACACACAGAGGAAAAAAAATAATAAAAAGAGACCACAGATTGATGGAGGAAACTGGCTGGCAACACCCTGAGGCTATGCTCAGGAAATCAAGATTTCCGGGAGAACGGTCCATTAAAGCACATTCTAGTAACTTTCAATTCTACGACTGGGACTTTTGAGGGGCCAGATCACAGCCAACCAATCAGGGCCCCCACAATCAGATCCAACCCATCAGGGGGTCACAATCAGAGCCAACCCATCAGGGGGATCACGATCCGAGTTAAGCAATCGGGGGGGGGGGATCACAACCAGAGCTAACCAATTAGGGGGCCAAGCTCAGAGCAGCCAAATCAGGCGACCAAGCTCAGAAGCAGCCAATGTCGGGAAGATACCAAAAAGTGGCAAAGCCGATCCCATCCTAAAACAAGAAAACATGAAAACTGAGAGCGGTGTGAAAGGGGGGGGAACGGCAGGCGAGGAACAGCCGGATATTCTGCGGAGGAAGAAGACAGAGCAGTTTTCGGCTACTTCCCTTACCCCGCACTCTGCTCCAACCCTAAGGGATTCCTACCCACCCCCGGTTCCTTCAACAGGCGCGGTGAAAACATGCTCAGGCAAGGGAGAACAAAATTGGGTTTAATTTGCTCTAATTACATGCATTCTTGGCAACCGCTCCCCGGGAAAAGCACCAAAGCGAGACGGCCGTTTTAAAAAAGGGGGTCAAGGCGGGGCCCTGTAAAAACAGCCAGAGACGCTGACATTACTGGCTCACTCTATTCCTTAAGATTTCACGTGGTCTGGCCACGAAAACCATGTGCCACGGCCGTCCGGGCCAGAGGTGTGTGCCCTGCAGGAAACACCTGAATGGAAAACACGAATAAAAATATCAAGATGAACCCGAGACTGAAAGCTCAAGAAAAGAGGGTCCCCGTTGCCTCTCTGCATGAGCTACGGCTGTTTCCACTCAGTCCCTGCCAGGAGGCAAGGACATCCTCTCTCACCATCATCCTCATCATCCTCATTTTTGGCAGGGTGTGGTGGGTTCCAGTCACATTTCACCCTTTTCCCAACCAGCTCAAGGTAGACTATACGGCTTTTCCTCCTCCCCTGTTTTGTTCTCACAACGACGTTGTGAGGCGGGACAGGAAGCGCCGGGTGCAACTCAGATGGAAAGAAGCGTCCCTGAGTCCATCTCATCAGGTTTGCGGCTCGGCAAGGATTCGAACACAAGGTTCTCTCCAGACCCGTCCTGATCCTCGAACCACAACATCGCCCCCCCAACAGGGGCCCTCCGCTGATCCATCCGGGCCCCCAGATCTGGCAGCAGAGGATGATGCCCTGTCGCACCTCTGCCCGAGGTTACTGCTCTGGGCCGACCGGGGACTCGTGCAGGAACACAAAGGAGGTTTCCGAGGGTGGCTTGTCCTCCCTTTTTGTTAAACGCTCTAGGAGTTAAAACGTAGGCATGGTGGGACAGGGAAACGTCTTTCCCACATGGCCAATTTTAAGAGCGAGCCCCTCTGCAGGAGGAGGGAAACTCAGCCATGTCACACCCGCAAGAACAGGAGTGCTCTCTGACATATCTTTGTCTGATTGCGCTAGAGCGCCGAGGCCCGGCGGGAGCGTCACGTCCTCACCGTTCCTTCTCCCTACGATCCAAAGCTGCCGTAAAAACCACTTCACATTTCCGGGCTAGCTCGTAAAAAGCAACTCCTGAGTCCGACATGAAAGAATCGCCTCAGGAAATGGCTTCCTCTCTCTCTCTCTCAGGAGCCACCCAGATGGTGCAGCGATAGAGCGAAACACTGCATCCTGTCGCTTTCCCGGACACCTCTGGGAAGGAAGAGGTTGTGAGGCAAAATTTTACCTCAGAACGACACCTGGGAGTCCACAAAGCCCCCTCGCTTTGGGCCACCACTGAGTTTTTTTTGTGGCTTGGAGCGCTACGCCTCTGGATTACAACTCCCATCAGCCCCAGCCAGAAGGGCCAAGGCTCAGGACGTTGCAGGACTCCCTCTTGATCTTGGATTTCTGAGAGTTAAGAGCTTAGCAACACGGCGGACCCAAGATATTTTGCCACTCAAAGCATTCCTCGCCACAGGCCATGCTGGCCCAAAGGCTGATGGGAGTCGTAGTCTGCCAAGATCTGGACAACAATTTCACCCGCTTCTGATCTATCGCAATGCATATTGCTTCTGAAGCCTTGGCGGTCAAGAAAAGGCTAAGCAGAGACACGTTAAATACCTAATAAATATATCAAACCCTGAGGGCCCGTTTAGGAGATCAAGACAGGCTGGGTGGCAACGCTGCCCCCCAAAAAAAACCTGCCGCCTGAGGCTGCCTCACTCGCCCAAACGACAGAGCCGGCCACACGGAGTGATATCTCTCCATGCTTTATCACACACATACCCCCCCACCAAAAAAAGAAAGCGAAGACGCCTAAACAGCTTTAATGCTTCGTTTTTTTCCTCCCGGTAGAGTCCCGTTTTCCCCCATCCGAGGCACCCCGCACGACGCACGAAGCACCCCGTGTTGCTTTTGTGCACAGTCAAGAATTTTCTCCTTCCAGAGACTCACTCGCTCCATTTCCTCTCTGACACGGCCCGGTGGAGAAGCCGAGAGGGGAAGAAATCATAATAAAATCCCACAGAGAGCCGAGCCATTCTGCTTTTGCCGAGCGACGGGGGGACGCCGGTGCGTGGAATTCAATTAAATGAAATAATAAACCAAAACGAACCAGCTCTTTCTATTTCCTATTTCTATTTAAGCAGCAATCCTGGAGACCGCGGCTCATCCCCAGCAAATTCGACAGGACCTGTTTTGAAAACCAGCAAGCATTAGGAACGCACGTTACGGCTTTTCGTTTTGGGCCTCGGCTCATTTTTTAACGGAGATGACAACGAGAAGAACCATAACGACCATCATGTAGGAAGTCAGCTGCATAAATTACCTTCAGGAAGGAGATTTTAAAAAACGGTGGCCCTTTCCAAAAAAGGCCTTTAAAAAACACCATTAATTCCCCCCCCCCCAAAAAGAGTCTTTTATGCAATGCCCACTGGCTGTCTCAAACCCGGTGCCCGTTGGGCATTTTGAACTCCGGTTCCCATCAGGCCTTTGCCAGAAAGGCCCAAAGGGAGGAATCCAGAAGTGTTTTTTTGCCGGCCTGGTGAAAATATTTTCTGCATAGTTTCCTACAGGCAATGTTGAATTTTGAGGGATTACAGACTCCAATCAGAGGAGTTCCTTCCAACATCAGTGCCCAGGCTCTGCCCCCTTGCTCTAACCACTACACCACGCTGTCCACACACAACTAAGTTCACCTCTGGGCTGATTCTGACTTCTTGTCCTGGGCAAAGGTGGGTTTCAGTGTGCAGAGGCTGAGGTCTAAAAAATTAAGAGGAAAAAAAAAAAAGGCAGAGGGGAAAACAACATCGTTATCTTCCAAGAAGCTTGTTAAGCAAGGAAGAACATGATTTTCTTCGTTTCTGGCAACACAGGTTTGCTTTGGCTAGGGCGTCTTGCGGCAGGAAGGACGCGAGCCAAGTTTCTTCCACCAGAGTGTTGAGTCTTTCAATAGGGCTTTAAGCCTCCATAACAGATTTTCCTCCAGATAATCCCTGTTGCCCCATTTTATTGTTATTATTTTATTTTTGCGGTTTCGTATCCTTGCACGAATGAAGGTCGGGAGCGCGAATCCTCGGAATAATCATCTTCTTTTAAAAATTCCTCTTGTGCCTTGCCAGACCTTTTTTTAAGGGGGTCTTTTTAAAAGATAAGGTGCAAGACCTAGATCGCCTTAAATCCCAGCCAGGCGCTCTAACCATTTCACACCGCTGCCATGGCAGTATGGCTAGTTTGAGGTCTTACGCCTGAGCCCAGTTCAAAGTGCTGGTTTTGAGCTTTAAAAGCCCGAGACAGCTTGAGTCTGGATCACACCCTCTCAAATGATGATTTCCCGTGAACTGTTTTTACCAGGTGCAAACTCCTGAATTTGTCCAGAAATTCCAGCTTCTTCTTCTCCATTTTTATAGTCTTGTTTCATTATTTCGACTATTTCCTTTGTATCTCTACCACTGTATTTGTTTGCGTTGTTCAGATTATTTTGTTTTAAGCTAGTCTGGAGAGATTATGTTCCAGAAAACAAGAAGAAACAACCATCACAAAAAATACACAGCAACATAAAATGGCATCAACTCTCGTCTCCGGAGTGCAAAAATCATTTGTCCTTAACTTCGTGAGGGCATGCCCAGCCCTCATATAATATTAGAACTCACCCAGACACTAGTTATTTTTGATGCAATTAAAACGAAATTTGCCACCAAACACTGGAACGAACGAAGGAACCTCCACACGCAGGAGCAATCTATCTTTGGCTATCCTCCCTGAAGTCAGTTGACCGGGGCGCTGTTACTAGGTTTGTGAGCTTTATGGACATACCCACCTTGGACACAGAAAGCCAATCTATATTTTGGGGTTTGCCCAAAATAAACAGGGTCCATGCTCTTATTACTTTTCTTCTCCTGAATGTACATTAGTACTCTTGCTTTTTCAAAAACGACGAGGTCTAGAAACTTTGGTTTAAAACAAATAATGTGTAATAAGATGAAACCCAGAGCTGCTAGGCTAGCCAACAAGGAGATCTTTCTTTGGTTGAAGGGAGAGGACGACTGAGCAACCTCCCTCCTTCCTCTCCTCTCTTTAGAAGGCGGCCCTTTTCGCCAGACCATAAAACAAATCAAGGAGTCATCCTTGCGGGAAAAACCTCCACGGCCAAGCTGCCTTTTGCCGAGAGCAATTCCTTTACCCAATAAGGCAAAGAGAGGTCCATTTTATTGGGCGGATGGGAGCAAACGGGGGGGGGGGGGGGTCGGGCGGCTGTGGCCACAACCCAAAATCTGGCACTCGGCCCCTGGATTTGTGTTCTGTCCTTTTGAAACACCAGCTACAGGAGGTAGCTTTTATCTTAGGCTGAACGGCCATTTGTGTCGGTCTCTCGTTCAGAGGTGAACTGAGAGCATCGGATCGCACAGAGACATAACAGCCGGACTCCTTTTTTTCCTGGAACGGCGCCGGAAGCTACCACAAAGCTCACTATACGAACTCAGGAAATGGCCACCCATGGTTAAGTGCAGTCCCTTTCGTGCGCCTGATGCTGGGGACTACAAGGCCCATGATCTCCCGGGCTATGCCGGCTGGGGTCGCTAGGAGCCGAAATGAGATCCATCCGCCAGGTCCAAGGGTGAAGCCCACCCTTTTTCTCTTAGCAAAACCAGTCTGTGGGGCAGCCCCTCTCCAAGACCCTAAAGCGGCCTCTTTCCCAGACCCGCTCCAGCAAACAACCCACAACAGGCGGAAACCCCCTTCGCCACGGTAACGTTAACGGGATACACTAAAAATCAAAATAAAACCCCAGGAAGTACACTTTGCAAAAACGACATCAGTGCATCCTCACGATGCACTACAGATAAAGTTATGCCAGCGATAGGATTTTCAGATTATTTGGACTACAGATCCCCTAATTCTCCATTCTTGAGATTCCACCGGACAGGCAGGCACCTAACTGTGGCTCGCCTGAGAGAACGGCCTCGACCGGAAGGCTTCCGAGGCCTAGCTCGGCCTAGCTCCCGCCAAACTTCCTGTTCCTGCCCCAGTGCAAGCTGGGAGCTTCTTCCCTGAACAGGAAGCTAAGGTGTAACTGGGACTAGCAACTGGATTTCAGAAATCCTCATACTGCCTGGGACAATGGGATTTGGAGTCCAAACCATCTGAAAATTGTTCCTGTCTCTTGATCGTGAAGTCAGCTAGCTGCTTCTGCATGGTTACCTGATACTGAGGGATGGGTGGGAGTTAAACCATGTAATTCCCTTCCATTACATGTTGATTTCAATTAGCCGGAAGGAAAATGGGAAATTTAAAAGACTGACTGTAACAGCAAAAAAACACCCTTTATCGTATCTTTATTTATTTATTTATTAAATGTATACCCTGCCCATCTAGACCGAAGTCTACTCTGGGCGGCTAACAATAATAGATAAAATAAAAACAATAAAATAAAATAAAAAACAACAGTAGTAATATAGTTCAAGATAGGAAAAATATTAAGAGACCAAAAAGAAAAAGAGAAAGCTGACCCAGCAGGAGGAAGAACACAACCTCCTGCTATCGGGTCGCCATCTTGAACTTGTATCTGTTTCCTTCCTCCCAATCCCACTGCTATATTTTCAAATTTTGTTCGGCAACAATGAGGACTAGAACCATGCGTCCCGGGTCGGTGCAAAGAGAAGACGACTGAGAAACTCAAGATTTTAACCAAGCGCCCAACAGCTAAGAAGGGTGAGCGAGCCACAGATATCATGCACTCATCCCGCCTATCCTTTAATTTCCACCCCAAATGCCAGGGACGCATCTGGTATTCATCGGCCAACGTAGCCAGCTGCCTGGAATCGCAGGAGAGGAAGTCCCAGCAAAGAAACCCTACATTTTTTTAAAAAAATGCAATATCTTCCCCATGGAAGCAGATTAAAACCATATTCCTCTGCTCGGCACGGCGACGTTGTTTAAAAATAAGAATGCAAATCAGGCAGCCATGTGAAATTCTATGCGCTAAGCAGCGTCAGCGCGGCAACAATGAGAAATGCAGCTAAGGGAAGGAATTCAGATATATATATATATTTTGCCAGGGGGGGGGGGGCAGGGAGAGCCATTTTGCAACCACTTCTCTCCAAATACCTCTCCAAATTGGCCGGCAGGGCAAAAGCTGGCCTGTGGCTAACTTTAAACACCGTCGCCCAACAGGCCCGCAATTTTTGGCCACAGAAAATCCCAACATCACATGGTGGCCACGGCTGATGCCACTAGGGATCTCTGACTGTGGCGGTGGAGGGTTTTCAGAACATGTCTGCTCTATCCCGCTGCTAATGAACCAAGAAAAGGGTGTGCGTGTTGTTTCTTACCTGTTGCTAAGCACCTGGGAGGGGCTTCAGGGTCTTAAACCGGCAAATCCCAGGTTAGCGGTGCGGGGAACCTGGGAGTCGTAGTTTTCTGAAAATACGAAACCCAGCATGCAACGAATCGGTTTGATATGGCCGCCCTGACCCTAAATCCCAGAACTTCTCTTAGGCTGCCTGGGCTTGATGTGTTTTTTTCACCACTTCTGAGCAGTTAGAATGTTTATCCGTATTCCGTAGCACCTCCTCACAAGCCATACCGAAGCTAAATCTATAAATCCCACGTCTAAATCCTGTTTCTCTTCCGCGCTTTGATCCTGCATTGTGTCTTCAGGGCCTTGAAGCAACTTCCCTCAAACTCACTGTCCTATGGATGGGTTTTACTCAAAGGCCGCCCCTCCCCAAGACCAGGGGCGATGGGCATTGTTGTTCCACCCCATCCAGAGAATGCAGGATTGTGGAAGGCTGTGATTTGACACAGGGCTTAGATCCCTCCATTTGAGGCATAATCTTGATGTTTCATGCACGAGGATCTCACCCCATACAGATGCTCAGGAAACCTTCAGAAACACTGGGCTACAGAGGGAATACGTCAGATGGGAAGCACCCATATATATATATATAATCCATATATGTATATATATCCCCTTCCAAGATCCGACGAAGCCACAAGTCAGCGTTTTTACGAAACAGCTCCTTCCGATCGCCACCACCAGCCGCCATCTGTGCAAATAAACCACCGGCTTCAACCAGATTTCAGCCAGATGCGAGGGCCCACGTGGGTTTGGGGGTGGGGACCAGGCCCGCAAACTTCCTCGAAAACGGGACGGGTTATCGAAAAATGAAAAGGTTGGAAGGGGGGAAAAAAAAACGAACGGAGGAATTCGACCTTTACAAAAACCACCCGCCCACCCTGCAAACGGTTAAAAGACACCAGGAAAATCCATTCCAGAAAGAGAGGAAGCAGTCACGCAAATACATAAAACTAAACAGGGAACCCCCTAGGTCTGATATGTGCATTTGTTATGTTTCCGTACTTATCTAATTCTTCTCTAATTCTCTCCGTACATAGTAATCATGCCCTCAAGTCAGGTCTGATTTACGGCGACCATTTTCAGGGTTTTCCAGGTAAAGAATATTCAGAAGTGGTTTACTGTTCACTTCTTCCGGGGTTGCCCTGGGACTGTGCAGTTTGCCCAAGGTCACCGAGGCTGGCTCTCTGCACAGGGGAGATTCGAACTCCCAACCTTTGGCTCCGCAATCAGAGACCTAAACCACTGAGCTCTCCAGCCGCATACGTACATAGGTGGCAACAAAGCCTGAAAATTCTCCTTTTTAAAAAATTACAACCCCCATTATCCCCAGCCAGCACTGGGATTATGAGTTGTGAATTTAAAACAGAGTTTCTTAGTACATATATGTTCACGCACACACTTAAAACACACACAGACACAGAGAGAGATGTAGATGTTCGCACATACAATCAAGGATTCTAATTTCTGAGTGTCTAATTCCCCCCCCCCAAAAAAAGTAAGATAATGTCATCCAATAGCTTTCTGACAGCCTAAGATTCCTCCTTCTGAATACACACACAAAGGACGAAAGGAAATTAAAATAAAATAAAGAAGGTTATGAGCTGAGCTGCTGAAGAATTTTAATCCTCCACCTCTCCTGGGTGTGAAATGACTGGAATTTGTTACGCCTCTCCCTGGGAAGAAGAAGAAAAGACCCCTGGAGTTTCTTTAGAAACATGAAAAATATCTGAATATCTAAATATACGAAGCCAGAAAAGCAAACACTGGTGCCAGCCCAAAACCAACAGGCTAAAAAAGTGAAAAGGAAGGAAGGGATCGGAATTTAAAAACCTTGTACACATGATAATTTAAGTACTAATAGTTAAGCAACATGACACGGGATCCGGACACAAACCGTAAAATCTCTGAATAGGCCCAGAATGGATTACTTTTACTTATAATGTTCTTAACAGTGACAGAAATTCAGCTGCCACCAAGTCAGGAGATAAGAGAAGCCACGTCTGTGGATTAGCCACTGCGGCTAGTCGCCTGGGCCAACCGAGGAAAGTCGCCAGGCGAACACGCACAAACTTTCTAAAACTTTTACGAGAGCCCGCGTGATTCGGGTCTCAGAGGAAAAGAAAAGGGGGGACATACAAGCGCTGGTCCCTACCACCACCATCACACTCAGCAAGTGACTTCGGACAAACCACTGGCCTGCCTTACAGGACTGGTGTGAGGCCCAGAGACCCAGCCACCAGCTTGAACTCCCTGGAGGAAAAAAAAAACCAGACTATAAACATCCAATAAGCAACTAACGAACAACCATAAATGCAGTATTATTCTTCCTCTTTTCCTTTTTAGGCCACGAGCGATTAACGAAGCATACTAACGAGGCAGATGGGACTCTAAAGCTTACAGTTTGCACAATTGAGGGGCGGAAAGGCAGCGATAACAGCTCACACCTCACTTCCTTAGGATTTAGGGAACTATAACCCAGCCCTGTGTGCCACTAATATTTTATAAGCACCGCCTTTTTCTTAACGCTTTCCTCTCTTTTTCAGCCAGTTGGAGCAACATCTGGGCAACATCTGGATTTTTTTTAAAAAAGCAACCAAAATCTTCGAGGCACAGCTACGTAAAAGCTAAACCTTCCAGCTTTACGGGGACGTGTTTTTACCGAAATTTCTGTGTCACTCTGAGCCCGAAGAATCCGATGCGGGTTTGGCCTCCTTACGACAGCCCTGTGAGGTAGAGCGGGCTGAGCCCCATGAACCGCCTTGGTGTCTCAGATCCCAGTCCTCTAACCACTAGACGGTACCACCTCTCTTAGAAAACACTGGATTTGTCCCGGTTGGTTTCGCTGGTATCGTTTCTGATCCTCCACAACCAGGCAGGCTATGGGCGACAAAGGTTTTCTTCCTGGCGAGGAGATACTCCTTCCTTCGCAGGTTCGTTTCAGAGCCACGTGAGCTTGTTGGACTACAGCACCCATAATCCCCTACCCACCCTGGCTAGGGGAGAAGGCTGGGCGGGGTTGAAGAAAAAGCAAGTCCCTCTATCCTTCCCCCACATAATAACACTGACTCTTTGAGACTTTTCCAAGCCATGCTTCAAAGACATCTTGTGGAACTCCCCGCCACTGGATTTTTTCCAGGTTCTGGAGCACTTTATCAACTCTCTCTTTGGAATTCCAATCCATCCGGTATAATTGCTGGTTATAAACTTACCACCGAGCCTCTCGTTTGCAGATTACGAACCTGTTACAAAGTGGAGATCAAGTCCCTGTACAGGTTTTGAAATGACCTGACATACCACCATAAAACCGAGACCGCACCGAGATCGACAGAAATACATTTTTAGCTGTTTTTCTTTACAAAAAAAAAAGAAACCGCCGTTTCTTTTTAAGGTTTTAATTGCCTGCAACAGAGCACGGAGGAAAGGCGCATAGGGGCCAAACCTTAAAGTTTGCAGCGATGTGTAAACAGCTTTCCTGCAATCTAAAGATCCTCGAGGGGCATTTGAAGGCAGAACACGCCAGATCCCAATTTTTAATGTGCTCATAAAGGGAAAAAAATCACTAGAACCACAGGGCTTGTCTGTAAATCCAAGGGAAAGCATCCAGGAATGACGGGGCCGACTCACTCGCGCGAGAGACACAAGCCACGTAAGAACAGGAAAGGATGCTGTTTTTTATTCCTGGAACATACGTACAACAGCCGCTGGAACAGCCTGCCACAAGACGGTGCGAGGCTGAGCCACTATCCGCCAAAGCCTTAAAGAGCCTTTTCTCCTTTGGAAACGCCACAGGGAGATTAAGCGCTCGCCACCCACCAACATGGATACCTCGTGGTTTCTGTCATTTCCCCTAAACTGGGGCCGTTATCCCCCAAAACTCTGGACCACAACTCCCATCTACCCCGCTCCTTCCTGGCTGGGGATGATGGGCGCCACAGTGCAGTAGCTTCTCTGCTGGTCCTCTGATGAGAGGAGACCGGTCAGGGCAAGGGGGCGCTGGCCATGCCAGGAAAATCCCAAAGCCCGGACCACGGTTGGGTCGGCCGCCGAGAACGGCGCATCTCAGAGGTGCGCAACTGGAAGGCCAGCGTCCCGAACCTGCCCGTTTCTACTGTTTTGGCCCCTCTACCCCAACCGTGCAGCCTTCAAGGCTGGAAAAAGCTACGCACCCATGGGATCAACTGAATCTCAGATCTCTGCCAAACATCCCCGGGGGGGTTTCGAAGCATTTAAAAAACAAATGCTTTTCAGAAGTCCCATTGTGTGTGCGAACCCTTCTCCCCCAGAGTCACAAGGGTAGAAATCTAACACTCTGTGCACAGCCCTGGGAAAGCCCGGAGCTTTCTCTCTCTCTCTCTCTGCGCGTTAGGATGACTTAAAAGATATTTAAAGAGGTTGAAGAACCTCAAGAGGTTCTTCAACGCCTCCATTAGCTCAGCTGACATTCTTGCCATTCCCGAAACACCCCCTGCTAAGCACCCTCTTCACACTTAACGATTTAAACATTCACTATTCCCCCGGATCGGTGTTCGTTTTGAGACGCCGAGCCCTCCCGTAACGCCCTTGGCAGGGATCAGGGTGCATAAGGAAGCTCGGGTGGCGTCACGGGCGCTGGCCAGCCCTGCCCTTCCATCAACGAGGTTTCGCTACGAATTTGTTCTATCAGTTCAACATAGGTAGATGCCAAAGCAACAGCTTCACGGGTTACCCATGAATTCTGGGACGGGCAAACATCCGAAATGCCACCGTATCCAGGACTCGGCTGGGGTCAAAGATTAACCGCATGGCATGCAAGCTTTTGAACGACACAGGTCTCTTTCTCAACCCAGGATGCCAAGGGAGAAGAGGTGCAAATGATTCTTAGGCAAACTTCACCACAGGCAACCAGGTCTGCTTTGGGGGTGCGAACAGAACCAAGAGACCTGTGGCGCTTTAAAGGCTGGCACAGTTATGTGCCAGCTTTTGTGGCGTTGAAGAAGCCCCAAAGTTTGTGGTCATTTCAGGAAAAAAAAAACAAGAGAGAAGAATTAACTGGATTTTTTAGAAGAATCCAGACAATCCGTGCCTGAATCAGGCCTGCTAAACCCCTCCAACGTTAAGGAACAGCAGCTTCCTGTTTTAAACATAATTTAATTTCCTCCACGGGCTTAAATTTAAAGCCAGCAATGAGTTTTTTTCCCCCACTGTTCTCCACAAATTTCTTGCCCAGACTTGCAATTCAGGCAGAACAAGCCTCATCTGAATGGGTATTTCTCAAATATCTACGATCTATGAGATGCCACGATTATGCAGGTTGACTTTAGAGAACCAACAGAACGCTAGCAGAATGTAAATCCCACTGATTCAGTGGGCCAGTTCCAGTGCAGACTAGCAACCGGGTGATCACCAGTAACCCTGCTTTAGCCTGGATAATGAACGGCAGATACAACTGCAATCTTAAATCAGATTTTCCTCCAAAACCCCTTGTATCTCAGAATCGAGGTTCAAACGTGGTTCAGTCCATGTCTGAAAACAGGCACAGATGTAAAAAAAGACAGACACTTCAAATTACTGAAAGAAAGTTAAAAATGTAAAGATAAAAACAACCAAGTAACAAAGTTATTCAAAAGTTTTCGGGGTTGTTGGTTTTTTTTTTTAACAAGCACGACACCAATGAGGTTAAAGCTTCCTTTTCAACAGCCGGTTAACTGGCCCAAAGCGAGCCCGAATAAAAAGTTTAGAGGCCGGTAATTCAATTTTATCGACTCGTTTGCCCTCAAGAAGAGCTGAGTGTGTTTCCACTCCATGTATAATATAATCTGTATAATATGTAGCACAGGCACAGAGCGGAGTTCGTTACACCAAGCTGATTAAATCAGGCAACACAAGAAAAACAGCACGTGTTTGATACCTGGGCAGGACAGCCACCCCGTTTCACAATCAAGTCCGGACTCATTTGTCTCAAATTTGCCCTATCCGCTGAGCCCATTGCATCAGCCCGCCTGATCAGTCTAAATTTCTCTGAGCTGGTGGTGATCTGTAACCTAAAAAAGGAAAGGAAATTCTCTGGTTGTTTAGGAGCAGGCAGGCAAAAGTTTTCTAGACCTGGTGGAGGCACCTGGGACTCCGCTGTGATCAGGGGTTGCTTCACCAACGTCAGAAATTATCCATCTTTACCATAGCCCCCCGACTTAATCTCCTGATTTATCAGCACTGGCTGCCACAGTAAATTAAGCAGGGATGCAAAACGCATGGCGCGCCAGGTGTTGTCGCACTACAATACCCATCAGCCCCCGCTACCGTGGCGAATGGCCGGGGATGATGGGAGATACGGTCTGACAACACCTGGAGGAGCCTTAAATGTCCACCCCCAGGGTTTTGGCATCTAAGAGGCCTGCTATTGTCATAGCCTTTCAGCTCGCTATTATTTCTTAACATAACGTTTTTAATTTTCCCTTCTAAAAATATTTTAAATCTATCCATTTTATACCACTTAATGGAGAAAGAAAGAAAGAAAAAAGAAAAAGGGAAAAAAAGCTGCCAGTCCTCATGCACAACCCCAAAACAAGACAAGCAGAGGAATCATATCTTTCCCGGACCACAAAAATTACTACAAATGTAGTATTATCACAAATGCACCAGGTTCTGAGTTAAACAGAGCCGTTCTTCCACTCAGGCCTTGTTTTTCTAAAGCCTCCCTAAGATTTATTTATTTATTTTAAAACATCTTCTGTTCTTCCTTTCTTTTTTCCGGACCATTCAACAGCAATTATTCCGCCGTCAATGTTAATTCACACACATCTCTCCCTACCACACACACAAAAGTGCCCACTGCTAGGTTCAAAATGAAAAAAAGGTCAGTATCTCACGAGAAGCTCTCGTCTCCACCTTAATTGATATGCAAACCCTTTCCCGGAAGATAAGGTCAGGGTTTTAGGATACAGGGATAAGATGGAAAATATGGTGGATTTCCATACAATGGCTTTTGTATAAATTTCCTTCCTTTCCCTCGGAGACGTTCCGTATCCCTATATATATATATATTTCTTTCAGGAATGATCAAATTATAAAAAGAGAGGTTTTCCCGTCCTAATCCCAGCTGGTCCAGGAACTGAATTATCCTAAAACCCACCTTTCATTTTAATGTTTCTGCTTTTGATTCACAGATCAAAGATACACAAATAAACACCCATAAATATTTTGTCTCAATGTATATATATTTTAGATGCACATGTCGGGGGGGGGGGGAACCCTTCTAAAGACTCTATGGGGAGATATATCCCTCCCGGTTGAAAAATAAATTGATTTTTTTAAAATTTATTTTACCATTTCCTCCACTCCTGCTTTTGGGGAAAAAGGAGAGCCACCCCCCAAACGAGGATGTCGTTGTGAACTTCTGAATCCCAACCAAGCCGGGCTTCCCCCGCCCTTCAAACCAGGCAGGTCTCGGAGCCAGGTGGCACAACAAAGCCCATCGCTCCCTGACAGAATGGGATTGAGGAGTATGGGAACGGTAGTCTCACCCATCTTCCAAAGAAAGGCTGGAATGGATGGAGGAGAAATGGCGGAATTAAGACATTTCTGTGTTACTCGGTCGCAGCAAAACCCAGCTTCTTGTGGAACCTGGAAGCCTGTCAATTTTTCCCCATTAAGGAAGAATTGGGAATAACCGAGGGAAGAAAATAACAGGGGAATTTTTGTGGGGATAAGGAATCGGTTCGCCATCTTTCACTGAATGGGGTTTAACTATTATCTAATCCCTTTTGCCAAGAATTGGGAGGTGGGGGCCCCAAAATGGAATTTAAACTGGATTAATCTTTTTGAAGCCAATATGGAGTGTAATCTGGATTAAGCGATCGGGAAGGGCTTCTGCAGGGCAGGTTTTGCATGGATGCAAGAGCCTTTTCAGCATTCAAGCGAAAATGAATTTTATGACATCTTAAAAAAAATATCATGGTGTGTTTTAAGGGCCGTCTTCGTCACAGGCCTCCTGGCACCTCAAATTTAAGGGCTTTCTCTCTTTCTACAGAAATAACGTCTTAAACTATCAATATTCGGCATCTGATCCCAATGGCTTTCTAACACCACGAGGCACTGGTTGTCATCTGTTCTGTCTGTGGGCTTGTTTTTCTGGCGGCTTCCAGACGTCGTAAACCATATTTCACATTAAAAAAAAAAAGGCGGGGTGCAAATTTATGAAAGAAATTCAAGATTTCCAACTATTTGATTCCCCCCCCCCCTTTCTCTCTCCCCGTCTCTGCAACACTTTGGCTACGGATCCCTCTAAAAATGGCAAAAATTAAAACAAAGGAAGGCAACACAGTTTGTATTAAACAGCTACTACATTCTTAAAAACATACCCTGGCAAGCTTCCGAGACCAACAGGACTCTTCGCCAGGCGAGGGTTTTCTTCCCCACCAAAAAAGCCTTGTGCTGAAGCCTCCTGTTGGTTCCCAAAGCTGGCCTGTGTCTGCTTTTAAGATTTTTACCTATCTCAAAAAGTGTAGCTTTGCTTTTGTTTTTTTTTAAAAGTGGAAATTAAACACACACACACACACACACACACACACGTGTCCAGGATGCCTCTTAAGGTATTAGTTTTTGCAGCGGGAAGGGCCCGATCCACAGACTTGGGTCCTCAGGGGCTTACATCTGAGTAGACATGGAAAGGGGTTGGGGGTGGGCAGGAATGGGCCCGATCCTCCCTCTTTCGCCGGCGGAGTGGAAGGGCCCGATCCACCTTCCCACGCCTCGAAAGGGCCCGATCCGCGCTTTCTCTCTCTCGCTCTCTTTCTTGCATACACCGAGAGACACGCGTGTCGGCCATCCCCACGTTCTCCTCCTCCTCACCTTTCGGCGCTTGTCGGCGACGGGCAGGGCCAGCCAGGGCATGGCCCGCGTGGCTTCCTGCCAGCGCTGCGGGTCCTGCTCGGCCGAGACGAAGACGATCTCCAGGCGCCGGGCTCGCTCCGGAGTGGCTCCGGATCCGGATCCGGCGTCGGCTTCGGAGCGGCCCGGGTGGAAGCGGGCGTAAAAGGCCGCCAGGCTGGCCGCGAACTGGGCGCAGGGCCCGCCCGACGAGGAAGAAGGAGGAGAAGCGGGAGCGGGAGAAGAGGATACTCCGCCGCCGCCTGCTCCGGCTCCCGCTCCGGCCCCGCAGGACCCGAAGTAGAGCCCGACCAAGGCGACGCCGCGGGCCGGCAAGGAGGCGGTGGGGACCGGGGAGCCGTCCGGGGCCACCAGCGCCTCGCCCAGCAGCTCGCCCAGCCCCGGAGACGCCGCCATCCCGCGCTCGGGCCAAGCGGGCCGGCAAGGCAGGGCAGGGGCGGCCGCCAGCGGGCGCTCGGGGCCTCGGCCGCCCGCCTCCCTCCCTCCCTCCCTTCCCGGGCTGGCTCTGCTCCGGCGGCGGGGCGGGTAAGCCCCGCCTACCCCCCGCCAAGCCCCGCCCCCAAGAAGCCGCGCCCCACCGCGGTAAGCCCCGCCCCGCCCCGGGAGGGGGGGGGAGAGAGAGAAAGGAAATCCGTGAAAATCCGGAGCTTTTTTTTTTTTTTAAAAATCATTTCCTCCTCCACCCCCCCCCCCAGATCTTCAAAGCTTGGGAACCTTTTCTCTCTCTTGGGGACTGACTCCAAGGCCCATGATCCCCTGGCCAGTGGAGCCGCCAGAGCTTGGACGCGGGTCGTTCCTTTTGCACTCCAAAGCCCACACTCCCCTCCAGGCCCCCCCCCCTTTTCCCAAAGGCTTACCAGAGAGCGGAAATCTGTGGGGCTTTCTTGCCTTTGGCGGATTCCAGAGCTCATCGTCCCCTGAGCCGGGCCGTGGTTTATTATGGGATTAAATTTACAGTCTAAATTTACAGCCTGGTTTGTCCAATCAAGGGCTACATTTTAAACAAAGCCTGAAAATGTTAAAATACTCTTCCATAAGATGGTTATTTAACTTGCTCACCGGATCAAGCACTTTCTCCCCTTCTTCCAGAGTTGGTCGGGGGGGGGGAGCCCTCTCACCATACTCCTGAGCATGCACAGAGTGCCTACGTATTTTTGTAGCACATAGAGGGTGCATCATCTTTTTTTTTTTCCAGATCATGCCGACGCTTTGAGGTCAGGTTCACAGCACTCACCCAGCCGCTTCGTTTGGGAGTGAAAATACAACGGGGCTCACTTACCGATCTCACCATTTCTTTCAAGGGTCCTCGAAGGATTTCATTCTGCGTCTTCTCTCTCTGTACTCGCCGCCAGGGATTTAAGGCGATCCCATAAACATCCAGATGTTCGCCCTCCCTCCATTAGGAGATGCTTTCCAAAATAACATTATGTAGATCATACTTATTAAACTCCCTTTTTTCTTCTTCTGCCAAGGTGCCACTCCTTTGAAACACTTCAAAGGGAAATTGCCTTCTAGATTTTAATTTTTCCCACCCTGCTTCTTCTTTAAAAAAAAGCAGCTGATGCAAGCCAAGGAATTTTTCTTTCTTTCTTTCTTCAGTTGCCTGTTAATAAGCAACATGCTTGACCTGTTTAGGTTGCCGGCCAAGCCAGCTGTCTCTTTTTTCCCTTCAAAATACTCAATTCCATCATCTTTCATAAACCATGTGTGTAGCTCCTTGAGCACGACATCCAGCAGCAAACCTCAGCACCCTTTCTGTGCAGGATTGGTATAGCCAAGACCCCAGGAATAAATATAATAATACATAATAAGTAATAAATATAGTAATTTTGCCTTCAGAATCAATCAGTGGAGTGGATGAGATTTGTATGGCTCCAGTGACACCTAGTGGCCAAAGGAAGCATTGCAGCGGGATTACGAACCTGCATTTATTTTTTAAATTCATTTTATTCAGGTTTTTATCTCCCTTTATTTCCTTCTGGGCTTAACACTAGTAGAGGTTGATTTGTTTTCCTGTATTTCAAGGATCTGCAGCCAAACCGGAAATGTGGCATATAAATAAAACTAAACTAATAAATGTAGCAAAAACGACAACGTGCCTTCAGATTTGAGCAGGTTTTAATTTTGCATCAATTTTCCACTGAAATGGGCTGAAAGCACAAAGCTTTGGCCCAGTATACATGTCACATCTTTAATTGAACAAAAACATATTTTTAGAAAAAAAAAATTGGCAAATGGGGGGGCTTTGGGGTAGATCTGAGGCTGCACAAAAGGCCTCTGGCAGGCCACATCTGGCCCACCCTGCATATAAACCTTTGTTCTCACTGATTTTCAGCCATTTTTTTCCAGCTGGGTGATCATCAAGCAGAAATATATATATTAATGGGCATCTAATCAAGCCAAGACTGATCTTTTTATCATCGTTGGCTAGCTTTACCCTAGTATCCCTGCCATAGGTGTACGACTACAATACCCATTAGTCTTGGCCCCTGACCAGGCTGGCTGAAGACGACCGAAACAAGGTTAAGGAGGAGGAGGGTCTGGTTCTGCCATCCTTCCTGCTACTCAAATGGTCCCAGCGCTTCACCCCTGCAAGCCACAGATCGGCTAAACCATTACTTCTCTCTCCAGCAAAGGCAGATTGGAAAGGGTTAGGCCACATGCTGCAGGTAACGAACCTGTAAACACCATAAACATGAGTGGAGGTAAAGCTACTGTTAAGGAGATAAAAAAAAAAAAGAAAAAAATCTGCTATTAGTCCACATTCAGTCCTTCAGAAAACCTTATTTATTCGTAAAAACCCGAAACCGTCACAAAACACAGAATTACGAAAAATTTAGGGACCACGGAAGGCACCGTTTTCGGCCAGCCGGCTTTCAGTTTGTCTCAAGCGCCTAGACTAAACCACTGTCATTTGGTTTTGCAATATAATAAGTTCTCAGTAAGGGTTTGTTATTTAGCATTCTCAGGCAGTGGATAAATGAGTCAGCGGATAATGATCCCGCGGATAGAGGGATCCTACGGTACCAGTGAATTCCAGCCGATAACGTTCAGCTTTGAACATCGGGCCAAACTTTTAACTAAAGTGGCTTTCAACACGTTTTGATCAACGGCCGAATCCAGGCCAAAACAAACCACTCATGTCGGTCCGGAGAAGGCGCCCGAGCCGCGCTTAAAGGAAGCGTTTCTAGGCCAACGGAGAAGATTCTGGAAACCTCTCTGACGGAGACGGGGCCGTCTCTGCCCCCAGAGAGCCATCGGCTCCTGCCTTTCACCCACTTCAGGTCCCTGGTTTCTATCTGTTGGGCAGCAGGAGGCGGATCGTGACCCCGATGATCAGGATCCCGAGGGCCGACGCCAGAGCCAGCCCACGGCGAATGGCCAGCTCTTTCCCGGACAGGATTTCTGCTTGCGGGGGCTCTTCCGACAGGATGAACTGGTGCTCAGGCACCATTTCGCTCTCGTGACCCACGCCGCCGAGCGCGTCTCCGTTGGGGACCCCAGGTTCGGTCGCCAGATAGGCTATGGGGCAGAAAAGGGAATCGTCAGGTTGGGGAGGACCTCAAACCCTGAGGCCGAATCTGGCCTACGAGGGTTCCCCGCAAGATCTCCCCATTTGCAAAGTTCGGCAACTTTAAGCTGAAACACAGCAGCCCCATCTCTTCCCCTCTGACCCCCATCGGCCACCAGGCCTCCGGAAACGTCTCTGGCACCGATTTCAGCCCCTTGTGGCAGACAAAATGGGAGAGAGAACGGGGTTCAATTTGGCCAATGAAGGGTCCCGTTGGTTGGGGGTGGTACAGTAAGATCCCTATCATATTTTCAGACCACGGATAAGTGAATCAGTGGATACGGGAGTCCTACTGTACTTTTTTTTTTAAAGTATTGGATAGATTTTCAGGCAGTCCCCTTAAAAATGATTTGGGGGTAGGTGGGGAAACACCATTTTGACAATGTGGAAAGGCATTCATCCCCTTTGCTCTTTTCAACCAGGAGTAACGGCCTTAATCTCATGAACTTTCCCCCATGAAAAGGTACCTAAAGAAGCAGGTTTCTCGACAGTGTTTTCTTTGGCATCAGCCACAGTTTGGAGCCTGGCTATCAACCCTGCACGGATTTGGGCCTAGACGAGAGCGGGATAGAGAGGGGAAAAAAAGAAGATCATAGCTAAGCAGACAATACAAAAAAACCTCAACACCCCAGCCAAAGATTCCGGCGACACGCCAACGGAGCAAAACCCACCAATTCTTTAGCCGGCAGGGCCAGGAGGATCAGCCCATACCAAAAATCTGGGAGCAGGGTCCCCCAAACTCCCATTTTAATGTTTAAAAACCTTCTCAGCCCATAAGCAATCCTCCCCTGGGGAAAAAACAGCCATTTTGAAAGTTTAACGCGTTCAAAATCTAACGTGTTCTTTCCAAACTCTAGCGCGGGGCGAGACGAGAGTAAGATTCTGGCTCTTGCAGGTCTTAATGTGAGATCTTTCCACCCAAAAGGAGGTGTCCCACACACGCACACACACTGCCCCCCAGATCCTGGCTCTTTCCTCTCAGCGCGAGGAAAAAAAAAACCCCTATAAAAAGGTCAGCATCGGTTTTTCGAATTCTCACCTCCTCGGCCGATTTCTTCCAGTCGGTTCGCAAGACGACGATCAGGAAAGAGAAAGCCTGCAGGGAGATGCAGACGATCAAGCCGGTCCACAGCCCTGGAAGGAAAGTCAGGGGGAAACCCTATAATCAATGGACTGTTCAGAAAATCAACGCTCTGTGGCTCTCAGCCCCCTTAGTTTGGCTTTAGAAGTCAATGGAGACACGCCAACGGAGCTACCGTGGACAGCAAACGGATTTCAGCATAAACATTCCTCTCTAAATCCTGTGATTTTCCCCCGCCCCCCAAAATTAAAAAACTTAAAAATCCCAAAATGGTTTTCTTCCCTCCACTTAACGTGTACCTTCTGAGTACTACCAGCAGCAAAAACGTTTTGAAATGCCATAGGAACCCCTGTCTCCGGGGGGACGATTCGTTCCAAGCCCCCCCCCATCCCGCGGATGCTGCAAAATACCAATATTATACATAGCCACGGTCTTTGGCTCTCTCTCTAGTGGCTTGTTTTGGCAACCTCATCGTTCAAAATACATTTTTTGGGGGGGGATTTTTCTTTTACTATTTTCAGACTGTGGATTAAGTGAATCAGCAAACAGGGATCCGGCGGATAAAGGGGCCCTAACTGTATTTCGGTGGGAAAGAGGAATTCCCTTTATAACTCCTCTATAACCCTAAGCTAATTTGATCGCTGGGGAGTTCTGGTTACTGTAGTCCAAAGGAAGTAACTCTGGCCCATCTCGGCTCTTTTTAAACACGAGACACTCACCCATGACTCCCAGGTGGTACCCAAACATAAGCGAGATCCCGATGGGCAAACCGATGGCGTAGTATCCGATCGCGTTGGCCAGGGCCCCGATTTTCTGCTTCCCGGCGCCTCGCAGGACCCCACCGCATGTGGCCTGTGTATTGGGGGGGGGGGAAGCAGAAGAGTGCGTGGAAGGAAAGACGGCTGCAAGGGATAGCAGTTAGAGCCTTTGGCCAGAGCTGCTTGGGCGTGAACTTCTTTGGGGGAGAGGCTAGGCCAGACTTTCGCTCAGCGTGGCCCACCTCACAGGGGTGTTATGAGGGGAAAAAGGAGAGTTAGGGAGAACCGTGTAGGTTTTAAGCATCTTTGAGAAAGGGTGGTGCCTGTACACAGAACAGACTCCCATGCAGTCAGTCATGCTCCTATTTGGCCCACGGATGGATTTCTAAGGACTCCTAAGAGTCCAAACCTCCTCCGTTGTGTCTCTGGATGATCCCCTGCTCGGCTCCTGCTTCTACAGCTGTTGCCAAGCTGCTTCTGCATCTGGCGCAGAGAGATCGCCGGACGGCAGAGAGATCAGCTGAACGGTGGATCCCCCCCACCCGCCGAGGAGGAGGAGGAGTCTGGCTGCCCCTCTGTACGAGTCACTGAATCTCCAACCAAGGGGCGTGCTCAGCCAGAGGGTCTCAACGTGGGGGAAGCTCGCCAGAAGCTTCTCCCAGAAGCCCCAGTCCGCTTGACCAACGGGTCCGTGCTCATGGGAGTTGTAGTACAGAAGACTCCCCTGTGTCCTCTCTCACAGACACACCATGAAAGCAAATGGTTCGAGAGATACCAGAGCGAAACATGTGTTTCCCACACTTGGGCAAGTTACTTTTTTTCTGCGCTGCAGTTTTCCGGGGTTGGGGGATTCTGGGGACAGTAGTTTAAAAAAAAAACTTTTCTAAGTTCTGTTGTGTGATTTTAAAAAAACCCCGTAATTTCCAAGGTCCTGTTGCAGCCACACGGTATGTGTAACCATGAGGACTAGAAGCTTGATGTGTTTAATCATAATACAATGTATTTTAGAAGATGCTTGGATTCTGGGGAAGCTGTTATGATCACCAACACCAAGAAGCACGGTGATCGCTCTAAAACCCCACACACCCCGTGAGTCAAACATCCTGGGACTTACTGCGATAGCATCAAACAGATGGAAGGGAGCGAAAATCATCATAACCTTGGAAACTAAGGCAACAATTTCTCTGTTGGGGAGAAAAACAGAGAAGTGAAAAGGAAAAGGCCAGGAAATTACAGGAGAGCCCCAGATCTGTGGGGGAATCAGTTACAAGTCCCCCTCCCGTGGATGCTGAAACGTGTGGATTATAGCAAACACTATTTTAATACATAGAAATATATATTTCTAGGATTTTTCTTTTAATATTTTTAGACTGGCTAAGTGAATCAGCGGATACCGATCCCGGGGATAAGGGATCCCCCACTGTACTTTAAATCGGCAGCAAGGAGCTAAGAGCAAATTTACAACTTTTTAATTACAACTTTTAACATGGAAAGCTTCAGCAGAAAGAATAATCCAAGCCAAGAACCATGGGATACGTTGTAAAAGAGAAAGCTCAGGAATGGAGGGGGGGGGGAGTCAGAATTACGGACCTGTCGCTGGTAAAAATGTAAGCGACCACATCCTTGACGGCCGCCAGGAGGCCAGAAAACACCACGGCAAAGGCCCCTGGGGAAAAAGAAAACAGCAAAGAGAGAGGACCACCATGAGGACTAGAATCTCATTTTGCCTTTCCCTGACGTGATCCCTTTAAAGATTGCTGATGGCTGAAAAAGGCTCCGCCCACCACCCAGCTGTCCTGCAAGGCTTTAAAGAGACATACACACCGGTGCAGAGGAGCCCTGTGATGCAGGACCGCTTGGCTTGATCAGCGTTTCCGGCTCCCAAAGCATTGCCCACTCGGACACTGGAGGCTACGCTCATCCCTTGCGGCAACTGGAGGACACAAAACAGGTTAAGTAATAAGTTAAGAAGAAGAGGTGGGAGTAAACCATGGTCCAGAATCCTCTGGGATCGAAGCAATAAAGGGGCTGGTATTTCAGCCTGGTTCGAGTGGTCATAATTGACCAGTTAGGCGGGGTATAAATGAAATAAATAAATAAATAAAATAAATAAATTCTTCCTTTATTGGTTGCTTTTATGTAACTTGTCTTTCCATCGCTCAATTCAAGGCCTGCCTCCTTCCTGTTCCTGTTCCACCCTAACGACCCTGTGAGGTAGGACAAGGGGCGAGGGAATCCCTGGGCTAAAGACACCCAGTGAATCTCACGGGCTCAACAAGAAATCGAATCCGGATTTTCAAAGTCCTGGTCTCACATCCTACAATTGAGTTAGCTCCAAAAGTTGTTTAATAATAAAGTTACATTCCCGCACTGTAATCTCCTTGTGGGCAGAGACTTTATTAACTTTTTGCCTCCTAGCCTTCCCCTCTGCTATGTCCGTTGAAAACTCAGCTAACCAAGTTTTATTCAGAGTAAAAAGTAATTCACTCCCCATTACTTATTAGAATATTCAGAAAAGCAATTCATAGTTTCAGTAACCAATTCATGTGCATTTCTGTCGGTAAAAAACACACACACACATGTAAATTTCAAAACTTCTGCTGGGAGGAGTCTAAAATGCCTTAAAGCACCTCTGAAAGGTAACTTTTAAAAGTAACTTAAAAACTTTACACATTACACTCCTCAAAGTAATTTCAGCCCCATGCATTTGTTTTCGAAATGGAATTTCTTTACACTGCTGGAGGTCCATCAAGAGTAACTCTTTGCAAATTACTTTTAGCAAGAGTAACTCTGCCAGTTACTTGTAACTCATTACTTCCATGCTTTCACTTTTACAGTTACTGGAACAGGTGTGTTAAAAACTTGAAAAGCTCCCTGTTAGCCGCATCGATCCGTACCAGGTAGGCGACAGTAGCTAGTTCGTAGATAATGGATTGGGCCCCCAGTTCCACCACGCTGATCATTCCTTCATCAGGACAGAGAAAATGAGGGGGAAGAGTAATGATGAGTGACAATTAAAAGCCAAACTCTTAATTAGAGCATAAAACTAGAGAACTGCAGAATGGGAAGGGATCTCCGAAGGTCACTTAGTCTAATTAGCAGGAACACTGGTCTAATTAGCAGGTGGGCTGCCACCTCTCCAAAATCCGCCACCCGAGGCAGCTGCCTCCGGCTCACCGGAATCATTCATTTCATCCTCCAGGTGGCAAATGTATTCGGGGAAGAGGGTTCCGCACCCATGCCAGCAACTTGTACAGAAGCAAAAAAAAAAAAAAAAAAAAAAAAGGCGGACTGCAGTATCCGTGGGAGACGGGTTCGAAGCCCTCCCACGGATGCCGAAAAACGTGGAAGTATTGAACGATATACATCCCATGGTCTCTGTCTCCCTCTAGTGGCCAGTTCTGGTAAATACACCCTAGAAAAAAAGTATTTCTGTGTTTTTTTTATTTAGCATTTCAGGCAGCGGATAAGTGAATCAGCGGATACTGATCCCGCAGCTAGGTGGTCCTACTGTGTCCTTTTTCTGTGACTGTCTCCATAAATCCCTTATACCAAAAAATAATTCAACCTTCTGGAGGCCACGGAGGGGCCTCTAAGACCTCACCTGCTAGGAAGCTGCCGATCTCGAAGGTCCACCACTCAATGCACATCATGAGCATACTGGGGACCGCGAGGCGCATGAAGGAGCCCCAATCCTGCAAACAGTCCAGGGTCCAACCTGTGAAACCAACGATCGACAGGTGCCAAATTTCAGAATAATTTTTCGCCCAGATTTTTACGTGTGCGTCGTGTCTTCATTAAAGCACTATTTCTCCATTTGAACTGTCCTGCTGTATGCTCAGAATTTTCCCTTTATAAATAATGGTTTTTGTTTTATTAACGCATTCCATTATTTATATATAGCTATTTCTTTAAATCCTTCCCTACTTTTCTCTCACAACAGCCCTGCGAGGTAAGGCAGGCTGAAACCAAAGCTGCCATCCTATGGGCCGTCGGTGAGGTTTGATGCCCTGGTGGGGGGACTTGGATCTCCCCAGCCCACCCCCCGGTTCAACACTCTAACCACTACAACACACCATCAAATGATCTGGAAACCACATCAGGAGACAAATGCCATAAAATGTGTTGTAGTTTTTGCAACCTCGCAGGCTGCCTTTAGCAGGTTTGGTTGGGAGGGACCTTTCTGGGCCGAGGTGACTGTCAATCTATCCAGAACTAACCAATAATTCCTTTCCTGCCTCTGAATTCAAAGAAAGCCCCACCTCTCTGCTCAGTGTCTTCCCCCCCCCTTTCTGCTGTCTGTTGGAACCTGTGAATATACTGAAATCTGTTGCTGAAAGCAGTCACGTTTCTCACTTTGCTGTTTGATCTCTTCAGCTGTAAGTAATGAAACTTTATTCTTCATACAAAGAAGAAAGAAACCAGCAGAACGGGGGAAAAGATGGCAGGGTGTTGGCACAAAAATATTCTTAATTTTAGCTCACCTCCCCAGGTTTCCTTGTGAATCTTCTTCCACCACACGTAGAGGAAAAGGAGAATGGCTTGCAAATTCTGAGATAACGTGTTAGCCCAGGCTGAACCTCTGGGGTGGAGGCAGAAAAAGAGGGAAAAAGTCAGAACAAAATATAGATTTCTTTAGCTTTTTAACATTTGCCAAACAGCTTTTGTGGCTCTGCTGAAAATTCTCCCGTATTCAAGAAGCCTAGAAACTTGCTTAACGTTTGGTGAATTTCTTTATTATTGTTGTTGTTGTTTTAATCATGTAAACCAAAGGAATAAATGACAACTTACACCACGCCCAGCTCGAAGGTGTAAAGAAAGACCGAGTTCATGATGATGTTTAAAATGTTGGCGGCCACCCCCGTTATCACCTGGGGCAGAAGAATGGCCTGAAACGCAGGCAAAAGGGGGGGGGGATAAAAAAGACATAGCAGCCCACAGCACTGCCTCGGCAGAGGATCAGGCCCGCCTCCACCAGCAAGACCCCCCCAGCCCTGCTTCCCGGCTGCTCCGCCAGCAAAGGCGTGAGCTGCGGCTCGTACCACAACCCGGAGCGTCAGAGTCACGATCACCCCTCAAACAAGAGGACAGAGAGGATACCTGGCTTTGTAAGTATCGTGTCTGCAACTGGTAGATAAAGGCTGCCTAGAGAGGGAGGGGAAAAAAAAGCAGCACATTGAATGATAGAAGGACCCCTGTATCCACGGGAGATTGGTTCAAAGCCCCGCCCCACCCCATGGATCCCGGAAAATGCGGATTTTAATAGAAAACACTAAACATAGCATGGCCTCTGTCTCCCTCCAGGGGCCAGTTCTGGTAACTTCATCTTTAGGAATATACGTATCTTTCTAGAAATGTTTCTTTTAATATTTTCAGAATTTTCAGACCGTGGATAAGTGAATCAGCGGATACTGGTCCTGCGGATAGGAGAGTCCTACTGTATCTTATTAGCATTTTCTAAGGCCACGACCTAGCTTCTCTGCCTGGCCCTGGAGACCAGCGTCACCACCCAACGCTGAAGGATGCAGCTCCTGGGCACGGCTTCCTTCCTCTCCCCTGTCCTCACGACGGTCCTGCAATGTAGGTCAGACTCATAGAGGGCGACCCGCCCAAGATCACACATGCCTCGCGCGGTTGGCCCCTTGCCCAATGTGGCTGCGCTACAACTCCCGTTACACCCAGGCAAAGGGAGGGGACGATGGGATTTGTAGTCCACGGACCTCCAGAGGGCCATGCATTCCATCTCCTTGAGCGAGGGGGAAACCTGGGAGAGGCCAGTTCGAGCCCCTTGGGAGCCCAAGGAGCTGACTGGCCGTAGGGGCTCGCCCTGACCTACCTCGGAGGGGTGTTAAGAGAGATAAAACGGGCCAGAGAGCCAGGTGGGCTCTCTTGAGCCCACTGGAAGAGGAGAAAAGGTGTTATGCTAATAATAAAGAAATCAGGAAGAAAATGGAAATAAACCCTAGGAGGGAAAAAAAACAGAGAGAAAACAATAGTGAAACTTACCGGAAGTGCCGGAATAAATATCAGGACGTAGACTTGCGTTAATCTGGAAGACAAACAGCCGCCGGGTTTTAACGTCTTCCACTGAGATGCTAAAAAGAGGCACTTACGGGGCTCCGACCAGACCAGACCCAAAGCAGGCGAGGTCCTGGGAGGTTATCTAGTCTGTCCCCAAGTGGCGCAGGGTTCTCCCAAGGACGACACCCTTGAGAGGGAGGCCGGCCGGCCGATCCTGCTGGCTGGCCCCCTTCTCAAACAAGCGTTGAGAGGTCATCCCCCCCCCCCCCATATTGGAAACCCGCTCCGATTTCTACGTGCCGGTTCTCGCCGTGCCCTCGGGAGCAACCAGGAGTGATCCTGCACCATCATCTACGTGGCCGCTTTCCAAGTATCTGGGAAAGCGTCACGGGGGCTGGGGTGAGGGGGGGCAGCATCCAGTCCTTTTTCCTCCGGCCGACACAAAGCCCATTCTTTCAACCATTCCACCCTGGACTCGTGACTCCTTTCCCCCCCCCTCCCGGTCATCCCCGTCTGGCCCCCGGGCCAGTCGTCCCACTGCATCCTCAAATTTAAAGGGATGGCCGTCCACAGGACATAACCCCTGCCCCCCCAAGACAGATAACGGTTCGGGCAGTACGGCAAAATGGGACTGAACTCTGATTCTGTCCAGAAATCTGGGAGCCCAAAAGCGGTGGGATGGCGTCCTTCTTTGGCCCCGGAATCTAGCCTTGGAAGATAGACTGCTCCTGGCCAGGAGGCTCTGGGAGTGACGGTTCTGAGGATGCTCTGTTTAAACCAGGACATGGGAATCTCAGACCCTGGAGAGGAATCTCAGGCTCCCCCCACCTGGAAACCTCTGGGTCTTGTCTACAGAGCAGCAGGATCCGTTCGGTGTTGAGAAAGATGGCCCAGCAGGGAAAGCAGAAAAGGAGCAGGATCAGGATCCCCCGCTGGAGGATCGTGCCCACGCGCTTCAAGTTCTTACTGCCGTAGGTCTAGACCAAAACAGAAGCGGGGGGGGGGGGGGAATAAGCATACAGCCCTTTAACGGAGAGGAATTAACAAACTGTCTGTCGCCGCCTGCACAAGAACATGCGAAAAAGGGTAGCCGTTTCGTGGGTAAACGTTTGATTCCGGACCCTTCTGGGTAAGGAGTGGTTTCTACCGTAAACTTTGGTGAGATGCTGCTAGTCAATACGGATAGGCCATTTGGGGTTTCCGGAACCCTAAATCCCGGGATTTCCCAAGAATTCCCAGGTAGAATTCCGGCAATCGAAGCTCAGACCCACACCCGGAAACACCTACATTTCACTCGCCTGGACCAGGTCTGTCTCGGGCCTCTTATTCATGTCCAAAACAGGAAGTAAGGTGCAGTGTTTTTTTCGGGAGTTTCGGTCTCGCTGCCTTTAAGGTGCTATTTAGGGTGCCTTCCCAAGAACTTCCCAAGAAACTACGATTCCCAAGAACCAGCACAAAAGCTTCCTTTTTAAATATATATTAACAAAAGGAAGTCCACGCCCGAGACACTTACATAGCCTCCGAGCTAGGCCTTGGTCCAGGTGAGTGAAAGACAGGTGGCCCGTAGGCTTGGACGTGTCACTTTTCCCCGACTACGACTCCCAGCATCCCCCACTCAGCATTAATTGGTTAAATAAGTAGCAATGCGATGTTGTAAGAGTGAGTAAATCAGAGAGGTACAAAAATCAGCACAACGGAATCAATTGCTACCACTCTGTGCAGCTAATGAAAAAAACCCTGATGGAGAGGAAGGATGATGGGGCAACCACTGTTTACCTGGGACATGAGGGTGTCACAGACAGACGCCAACCCGGTGCCGATGGAAATGCCGATGACGTTGACCACCTGGCCGGGCAGGAGCAATAGAGACCGAGAGAAAGAAGTAAGAAAATAGAGAGAATTGACCATAAGAATATTGCACTGTTTTTCAAGGCTTTTGGAGACTGGAAACCTAGACTACAACTCCCATCACTGCCCCCAGCAGCTGGGGCTTCTGGGATTTGGAGTCCAATGATGCCCTGAGGTGGCAAAGCAGTCAAGAAGAGAGCCAGCTGTGCAAATAACAAAATAATAATTTATGGAGGTTGGAAGTAACACCTTACATTTAATGCGGTGATGTTAAAAACACTTGTTTTGGGGAAAAACAAGGGAATTTTTTTTAAAAAACAAACATTTGGAGTATAAGGTTAAGATACAATAGGTAGGACCCCTGCATCCACAGGAGATTTGTCGAAGCTCCCCCCCCCCCCCCGGCGGATGCTGAAAAACGCGGATAAGGATGGCGGTTCAGTCCTGGCATAAAAAAGATCCGGGAGGAGATGATGAGAGGAGAAGATTCTCCCTCTACATGGGGCCCAAAGCAAACCATAAAGGGTGGACAGCCTAAGGGTTACATACCGATACGGCCAGGGTGACAGCATCCAGCTCGGCTTTTCCCAGATGGCCGCAGAAGATGGAGCTGACCACGCTGATCAGGAAGCCCAGGAGCTGAGCCACAAACTGAAAAGGAACAGCACAAGCATGCCTGATCATGAGAACTAGAAACCTGCTTTTTTGGTTTTGGCAAGGAGGGGGGAGGAATATATAAAGTGGAACAAAATCCAAGTTTTTTCCCCAGGAAGTCGGAACTCTGCACATCAGCAGCCAAGTTCAGGCAGCAATCCTTTTACACTCAGTTACTCAAGAGTAAGTTCTCACTGAATTCTGTTGGACCTGAAAATAAATGTTGTAATCGGGGTAGTGGTGGTTCCAGATGCCAGCCAGCCAGCCAGCCATACCCTTTCAGAGGAAACTCCATCCCATTTCTCACCCACCAATTTTCTTTTATTTCATCACATCCAAATTCTGGGAGTTTCCCAAGCACGCCGATACCCCCCTTTTATATACTGTTGGTGCCAGGAAAAGGGGTCACTATTCCAACACAGCATTCACCAAATTGACCTAGCATTGCATCCTAGACACTTAGCTAGCAAAAGCTAGCTTTCTGCATGCGGGTTTTTTTTTTTGTTTTTGGTTCATTTTTATTTTTGGGGTATTTTTTTTTTGCCGGGAAAGCATTGGCTCATTCTGTTCTCCTCTTGTGAGTGTCAACAGGGGAACTCTCGTGTGTTTTTTGGGTGCTTCATCGTTTGAGTTGGCTCTCGGGTTCCGGAAAACAAGAGGCTCTTCGCTCGAGTGCTTTTTGTACCCAAGCGATAAAATCCAAGGCAAGCTCAAACAGGCACGGACAAGGTCTTCTTATGCAACCTCCGCCCGGCCAGGCAGGTGAAGAAGATCCTCTTGAGCAACGAACGGTCCTCGGCCGAAGCCTGAGGTCAGGCGAGCAGAGGGAGAGAAACAGAAGCATTTAGTTACATGCCCGCAGGACGACAGGGTGAGTAATTCACCCGGAACCGATCCGCTTCGAATCTATGGCCTGAACCACGCTGGTTAGAGTAGGCCCATTAAATCAATGGGATTTACATCAGGGAGGTCTCACCGATCCACAATTTGTTTCTATAGACCTGTTCTAGTTAGGATCGTCAGCAGGATTTGGGGCTAAGGATCTCGGGGAAGGGGCCACGGTGACTAGTAATGAGATGGAAGGATACTGGGAACTGTAGTCGTATCAAGATGGGAATCTGTTCGGTTCTGTGTAAGACGAAGTCAAAAGCAATGGAATGTGTGAGGATGTTTTTGCCGAGTTACTTGGCCTGGGACAGAGAGATAAGAAGTCAAGGAAAGAAACCCAAACAAGAATCTGGAAACCAGATAAGGCAGCGGTGGATCTCATGTGAAACAGGGGTGGAGAGGGGTGTTAAGCTTGCTTGCAATCAATTGGTTGATAGACAGTGTCAGGAAGAAGGAGGTCTCAGACATGTAGAAAAATGACCGCTGATGTATGCGAAAGGATGGTTCGTGGCATGTGGAGGCATGTTTGCAGAACGTAAGAGAAAAAAGGTTTGCCTTTTGAAAAAGAGGAGAAGGGGGCGTGAATACCGCCGCTTAGAAGCCAAGAGGATTACTTAGCAGAGATGGAGTCGTTCTTATTTAGAAACAGCAGCTTTATTTAACCATCGTCACGGATGGATAGGTTAAAAGCTTATGCCTTTAATGCAACAACTGTATTCTAAGGAAACTACTTTATTTTCTTAATAAAAACAAATAGAATTCTTAAGCAGAGGACTGGTCTCTGGATCACAGCAGGACTTACCCCTAAATCCAGTGGAGGTTGGAGAAGGTCACTAAGTTGCTACTATATTTGAGAGGTCCTACCTTACAAGGCTGTTGTGCTGTCTAAGAAATCACCAAGTCAAGGCTTGGTTGCTTGGCAAGGTTTTCTTTTAAGGTCAGGATGAGGTCTAAAGGACCTACCTCAGGGATAAAGGTGGTCGTTTGGCGCCCACAGGGACTCCCTGTCCAAACAGCATACTCTCTTTAGGGAGAGGTGATCGTTACAGTGACTTCATCCATCATCATCATCCTCCTCCCTTAGAGGGGACATTTCCAAAGCGGTCTCAAGCAAAAGCACAAACGCGCCAGAGAGCATGCAAAATTCGGATAAAATCTTCGCAACGGCCAGAATCCTGTGGCCGATTTAAGGGAAACGGCGTAAGCCTCGACGCCAGATTCCCGGTCAGTAACACGGGGCCGGCTGCATTCCTGGCCATGCTCTCCCGTCAGGCCCAGGCCCGGACAGGCAACCAGCACCGCTCTGAATAGTGGCCATTTTTTCACCCCCCAAGACTTATTGAATTTCCTTTTGGGTGTCGGGAATCCAGACAATATCCAGAGAGAGAGAGAGAGAGAGAGAGAGAGAGAGAGACGAACATAAGGTCATCCAATGAGTTTTAGGAAGCAATAGGGACTGGAAACTTGGAAGTCCCAAATCCCGGTCCGGTTTCTTGAGCGTGCCGTTATTGGCTTAGCATCCCCAAGAAAGCCTCCTGACATATTTAAAGGGGAGGGGAAGACTAAGATCCTTCTACCTCCCCTTTAAAAAGCTCCACTGGTGATGGAATTTGGGCAGCTATAATTCCCCCCCCCCCCGCCCCGAGGATACTCTTGTTAAGCCCTCGTGGTCTTCCTCTGACTGAGATGCTCTGTGATCGAGACCTTTATGTTTGGAACATCACGACGGAGCCTAGAAGGTTCGCCCCCTGAGTCCGTGTGCTTCGCCCCTGGCGAACAGCCTCTCTTTCAACCCCAGGCCCCCTAAAAACATCTCAAGAATGAACGGAAGACCCCGTGGTGTCTGCCTGGGAGCAACGGGGGGGGGGGGGGGACGACGGTCTCAATAGACAAACTTCTACCCTGTTGTCAGATGCCGCAGGGGGAGAACAACGAACAAAAAAACCCAGAAAAATGGGATTTTTTGTTTCCCGTCTCCGCACCCCCTGATGTAGCGCAGGCACTGTCTCTCAAAGGGCCAGCCGGTGTAAACTTAAAACCAGGCAGGAAAGCCCCAGAAATTCAGCAGGGTTGACCGGAGAGGGGGGGGGGGGGCAGACAGGCTGTAGTTCAACAGGTACAGCACTGGCTTTAATTTTAATTCAAAGCGTTGAGGACTAGAATCTTACCTATTCACAAGTCTGTATTAGGAATCTAGAACATCATCCTTCCACCGCTCCGCTAAAGATGACTTCAGCCCTGTCATTGCACACGTTCATCTTACAACAAACTCCCCAAACCTTGCTTTTGGAGTACAGGTCCCATCAGTCAGCGGCGTCAAGGGGTGGGAAGGATGGGATTTGCAAACGGGACCCCCCCCCTTTAGGCATGGGTAGCCCGACTAAGGGTCGGATTCAAGGGTTTGGGAAAGGGATGCAGGGGACTACCCCCCCAAAACATTTTGCAAGGCCGTCGTGCCTTTGCCTGGGGAACAGGAAAAGCGGTTCTGCCGCTCAGTTGGGAGGCTTGGGTGCGGTTTTCAGCCATGCTCGCTGAGTGGATTAGGGGTGTGGTAGTCCAAAACACCCCCACCCTCACAAAACCCCCAGTTTTAGGTAGGAAGGAGTGGGAAAGGGTTGGATTTTCGGAAGGTGAAATAACGCAATCCTTTCCGAGCGTTGTGGGGGGCAAAACCCTCATTTACAGGATGCCGAAAAGACAGGGGAGGCCACCAGGAAAAAAAACACATTTCGGTGCCCTCGCTCAAAACATTTGCAGGCAAGAAGAGTGATGGGGCTGAGGATCGGCTCCCTGCAGACTTCGCTTCCCACAAAGCCATAAACCGGGTCAGGATGCGACCTTTGGGCCCCAGCCGACTGAAGACTTTGCTTCCTCTTATCAGAAGGTGGGGATCCCTCTCCAGGAGGACCGGAGAGCCGAAGGGTGGGGTGGGCTCACATGTGTGCACACACACACACACGCACACACACATCAAGAAGAAAAAAACCCCACCGCTGTGGTCAGGGTGATCTCGTAAAAAACGCCCAGGATGAAAATGTCCAGATCTGGTTCAATTTTTAAAAGGTTAGAAATAAATAAAATAAAATAAACTCCATCAATAAATGTTCGGGTTGGAACACGGAAGGGCGGCCGGGGAGAGGCTTCGAAGGAGGCGAAGCGGCTGTTCTGGGCCACGACACCCAGCAGCCCTCTGACAACCGGGTCGGGGGATGATGGGATCTGTAGTCCAAAAAGAGGAAGTCCCCAAACCACCCAGATCTGCTCCTCTGTTCCCCAAAGTTCATCCTGTTCAATCTGTAACCTTTCTCTCTCTCTCTCTCTCTCTATATATTTATTTATTGAATTGATATCCCGCCCATCTAGTCAATAGACTACTCTGGGCGGCGTATATATATATAGATGTACATACATAAAGTTAAAGCATACATAAAGTTCTATCCTGTTGCACCAACATCTCAAGACAGCGTAAGGCACCACAACCGCACAAGGATATTAGAAGTAATTGAAAGTCTCTACAAAACATTTAATTATGGTTTTTTAAAAGGCAGCATCTTCCACCAACACCTGGTTTTCTTCCGGGATTTTAATATTCCCATTTTGAAATTGACATTTATTTTTTTAATCTCTCGAGTTCGTTCCTCCTCCTCCTCCAGCTTACCACGGAGCCCCCGATCTGGACCAGCTGCCGGGCTTCTCGCCAAGCCCCGACCGGGAAGAGCCGCCGGAGCGGCCGGCCGCCTGGGAGCCCGCGGGCGGGCGAGGGCGAGGGCGAGGGGAACGGGCCCGGTTCCTCCGGGGGCCCCATGACCGGCCTCCCCAACGGCAGCCTCTCCGCGCCGCCGCCCGCCGAGCCGCCACGTGCGGGCAGGTAGGCGGGGAAGGGCGTGGCCCGCCGGGAGGGGAATCCCCGGGCCCATTGGGCGGGGCGGAACGTGACGTCGCGGAGAGGGGGCGGGGCGACCAAGAGCCGCGCCCCTCGCGCTGGTAAGGCCCCACCCACCGGGAGGAGCCCGCCTCCTTTTTTTTTTTCCAACGCAAAGAGGTTGATTTAATTCGTTTATTATTCCATTTAGTTTACAATTATTCTTAGGGTTACGTTTAAATATTGGAATGATCATTATTCCTATAGATTACTATGGGTAATATTATTATTATTATTATTAAAAAATACCAAACAGTCAATCAAAATTATAAAAACATTGACTGGTACAGTATTCTATAACAATTATTATTTTCCATGGCCAGGGTGTGGGTTATTTATTTATTATTGGACATTTAACTAATTAGTGCACAGAATTATTAATTAATAATAATTTGTGATCATTAATTACATATTATTACTATTACAGTATTCACACAGGATTATGCTTTTAATTTGTTATTATTGCATTGTGATCCTCATCATCCATGGTCTTGATTTAATTGATTATACGTACGCTGTTATTTCCCAGGCACACTTCTTGATTCCTTTAATTATTGTTTATTTAATTTATTTAACCATCTGACTGAGGGTTGCTCTGTGGCTGTATTTGTACAAACCGGTATTTTCCACGTGCAAGGGTTGGTTTAATCCTTTTTTTAAAAAAAATCATGATATATTTATTACTTTGTTAAGTTTATTGGACGGACGGACCTCGTTCTTTCGTTTATTTGTAAAGGAACGTTTATACAGCTCTTAATTCTTTCCTGGATCACGTTTACCTAACATAGTAAAACCCCTAAGCCTTTTCATTGCCTTCTCAAGGCAAGGTTACACCAACCTTGCGAGGCGGAGCAGGCCAAGAAAACTGTGCTTTCCCCCCCACTGCCATAGAACCCTGTCTCTCCTTCAAGAAAATAAAAATAAGCTATTTTACCACCGGCTAACAGTGGTTCAGAACTGCCCTGTTGACTTGAGAGGATGTCCCGCTGGCTTTAGTCGGACGAGAGTCTAAATAAGCATGATTTCTATTGCAAATCTTGGCTACCAGCTCAGTCCCTATTATTTTGACTTTCTTTGTTAATTGGAAAGGGGGGAAAAGACAGCACGCCGCACTCCAAAATCCATATTTGAAGATAATATAGATGTTGGCACATTTCTCAAGAAGGTTCGCTTTGAAACGAAACACACAAGCCTCCCTGTGGCACCTTTTTTAAAAAAACACACACACACACAAACCGAGCACAACACATCCCTTGTCACACAAAGCCATTTCTAAGAGAAAAATCCTTCAGCTGTCAAAGAAGGAAGGAAAGCCCTTTAACATCTGCTTCAAGGGACCCGTGCTTCACCAAACAACCCAAGGCTAAGCACTGGAGTTGTGTGTACACATTTTGCACACAGATCTGCCCCCAGAGGTCAGGGTTACACCGTCTAGGAGCCCGGCTGTGTGTGCTTGTTGCTGAAGCTGCACATGAGCTCTGCAGAAACCGACAGCCTGTGGCCTCACTCACCTGATTTCTCAGGGATCTGGTGACGCTCCTGGAACGAGGACTACAGACCCCATCTGCCACCCTTCAGACATTTTTAGCTGCAGTTTGCAGAAGGAGGGTTCAGGGAGGGGGATAGGTTTTGAACAGGCTGTTACATGCTCGTCTTGTGGTGCAAGGCAAAATATCTCTGCGGGTTCTTGGGTGGGCAATTAAGAGCTGTTTGCTTTGCAAAAGACCTGCCCCCTAGTGAGAATGAAAAGGCTTAAATTCCTAAATCAAGACTAAGGCCTCCATACCTGAGTGGTGTTTAGGGGCTACTGAGACAAACCCCACATTGTTACAATTTTCTCCATTATATTTTGCAGGTTTCCTGTTTAATTTCCTGTCTGCTGAACAGATAACTTGTGGCACCTCTCAACTGGGTGTAGCATTTTGTTTTGGTATTCTTCTCCATTGCTTTGAAACCTCTGTATCTCAGTGTTTTAAAAAAATATAGACAAACTTGTGATAATGACAACCATGATTTCTTTGTTTCCTGTTATTTTTCATTTCTTCTTCTGTTCCTTTACATCTTCATCTCTTTTCCACAGTTCCGATGCAGTTCTCGTTCCCTATTTCAAAAGCAGGCTTTAGCACCATAAAGGTCACCATTTTCTGTAGCACATTTCCATGTTTCATCCCCTACACATCAGGAGTTTTTGAGATGAATCTTTTCACTGCATTGCCACGGCGCCAACCTTGAACGACCTCAGGTTATCTCTGGTTGCACCTTCTCACTTCCTGAGAACTTGATTTGTAAATCCAAATTAAAGAGAAATAATTAACACATTTCGCCTCTTTCTGACTCAAGGTACAAGGCAACTCAGTGGAAAGGAATTTCACCGTTCAAACCGACCTTGAGAAATTTCCCAAATTATCGCAACCCATGAGCCCAAGTGGACCGTAGATGCTTCAGACGGATATCAAACTAGCTACCTTTGGCCTGCATCAGGAGTAAATTCACAGAATTTGACTGTTTATTAACATAATCTGGGTTTAAAAAAAACACATTTACATGGACTGGCTTGCCCAGACAGCTACAGATCTCCTTTGAAACCAAGAGGAGAAAAAGCTTGCAGATCTTAGACGAACGGAATTTATTCAGCCGAACCTTTTAATGCCGTTTGAAACCTGTGCCCGCTTTTGTGGCTCAAGTCACACAACCACGAATGCCGAAATAAAACGTGACAGCCTTTGAGTGCCACAAGATGTCTGTGGCCTTCCTTAAAAGAAACTGAAAGTTGGAGAAGTTCATTTTTTGAAGAGACAGCATCCCGAATTATTCAGAACTTAATTCGCATTTTGTTATATATGGGAAAAGACAGTAAGCTAGGAAAAGTTGAAGGCAGCAGGAAGAGAGGAAAACTAGATATGAGATGGATTGATCCAACAAAGGAAACCACGACCTTGGGTTTCCGAGATCTGAGCAGGGCTGTTAATGAGAGGCCATTTTGGAGGTTCCTCTCTCCTCGGGTTGCCGTGAGGCGAGGGATAACAAATATTCTAAATCCTCCGATTGTAATGTATCGACTGACTGAGAAGACACCTCAATCACATCCACTAACCGGTTTTTCAAAGCCTATAAATCCGGCAAAACATAATCCGAAAAACCCAAGAAGCATTTCTGACAGCAGGCCTCGCGGTTCCTCCACGAGGGCTAGCGCCCTGATTCGTTCTGTCGTCTCAAATGGCCCGGGTGGCCTTTCCCAAGCTGAGGGATGTTTTTTTCCTCGCCGAACTGCAGGAGGCCGGCTCTGAGTAAGGCCGCTCCTGATATATCTGGCCGGTGTTCCCGTTTGCGTCAAGGAGATCTCAGGAGCAACTTGACCCCGTGACTGTTATTTTGGATTTCTCTTAAGCCTCACTGCCAAGTTCCCGCCGGTCTTTGGCACCCCGGGCCGTCCCCAAGTGCCTGGATTGGTCACGGAGAGAGACTTTACTCCTCACCCTTTGCCCAACTTTATAGAAGCGTGATGATCGAGGAGGAGAAAGATTGATCCAGAACAGCCCGGAGCCATCACCCGCACGGATCCGCTCAGGCACGTCTCAAATCGGTTTGGATTCGCCCTGCTCTCGACAAGGAAGTTCACCCACTGATGGATTCGGGGGCCCCCGTTGGTGAGAATCCACCCCCCCGCGCTCCGGGCATCAAGCCAGCTCCGTGGAGATGCGGCAATTTATGCCGGCTCTTTCCTTCCAACTTCTGGGAGGTGGCGAAGAAGATCCTGATCTTAGCAGCGCCCCTGGTAAGTCTCAAGACCGGCCCGACGGTTTCCTCACCGCTCAGCCGAATCCTGCTCTGTTGCTCGAATTTAAGCTGCCCTTTCAAGACCTGACGTGCTGTGCCAGCCGGCACCTCAGGTCCAGCATAAGTCCCTCCCGTCCAAATGAAGAGGCTTTTCAGTCTCAGGAGATCGGCCAACGTAGTCTCACGGGGAGAAAGTCTTATGGAAACTGGGAAGGTCCAAGTTCGAATCCTCCTTTGGCCACCACAACGCTTGCTAGGCAACCTTAAGCCGGCCACTCTCTTGCTGAGCCTGGTCTACCTCTCGGGGCTGTTGTAAGGAGCAAGATGGAGCAACAGGGAGGTGCGTTTGAAATCATAGGATATCCATATAGCTCGTAAGAATAAAAAGACAGTAAATAGAGATTTATTTTGCAGGTATTTTAACTGGGTGCTTAGGGAATTTTTCATTTCCTTTGCTAAAATTACTCGCCTGGCTCCGAGTACGATTTATCCCAACTTGGTGGGGGCAAGGGGTGCTGTTCACTGTTTTGCTTCAGGCAGCAAAATGTCTAGCGACGTCCCTGGCATGACCCACATGTTTGGCAGCAATACGGTGAAATTGACAGGGCAGAGGAAACATTACAGCCACAAGCGTTATTTGAATGGATTCCTTCTCTTTCCTGTCGAAGATCTGTACTGGAGAGCAGCCTTCTTGGTCTCTGCTCTGTCACTGTTTTACTAAAACAACATTCCCCTCAAAGCTCTGTTACCTCCAACAAATCCTGTGCTGCTGCTTGAATATAAGCTGCCCTTTCAAGACCTGAGATTCTGCGCCAGTTGACGACTCAGGTCTAGCAAAGTTTGTTCTGTCCCAACAGAAATGCTTTTTGTTACCAGGATGTGGCTAGATCCCCATGCCGAATATATTGATCTAGTGCTAAACGGTGGTGGTGGGCCCTGAGACCTTCCCGACACTACCGAATTACAACTCCCATCATGCCTCGCCACCGGCCAGGCTGATGGGAACTGAAGTCCAACCATCTCCAGAAGGCTATGTGGGTTTCCAGGATGCTTAAACCTTAAAATACGTTATTCCCAAGATGCACGGTGGTGGTTTGAAGGCGGGTATGTCTTAAAATGTTGTTTTTTTCTATCCCGTAGACGCTGATTCAATTGCTGGTGTTTCTGATCCACGTCGTCAGCACGATATTCTGCGGCCACCTCGGCAAAGTGGAGTTGGCGTCTGTCACGCTGGCCATTGCAGTAAGTCGAATTCTGCTTTTTCAAAGCCTTCTCTGCCTTTTTTAAAAAAAATTTACACGAAGAGTTTCACCACCGTGTCTCTGGATGACACATGTAATTCAGCGTGTGCCTCTAATTCTTTTTTAATGCATTGGCTTAATTTTTCTCTCCTTGTTTCTCTGGACCCTTTCCTTCGTCTCCCCAGGTCATAAATGTGACCGGTGTCTCTGTAGGTTTCGGCTTGTCTTCGGCCTGCGATACGTTAATATCTCAGGTGAGCGAACGACGCCTCGTTTTGCTTCCATTTCTCGGTAATTTGGGTGCGGGCTACAACTCCCATCATCCCCCCTCCTGATCCGGGGGGGGGGGCACGGGGATTGTGGGAACTGAGCTCTCTTCATGCCACAGGCTGAAAGGGGAGGTCAAGAAGGTCCCTCTTTCCAGGAAAATTAGAACAAGGATGATGAAACATGGACCCTTCCCATCGTTCAGACTTCAGCTCCCAGAATTTTTGAACCTTGGCTGGGGATGCTGGGCTCTGAAGCCCAAAAATCTAGACCTACATGATCTTAGTGCTGGATGGTTGAAATGGGCCTTCTTTCCCCAGACGTATGGCGGGAAGAACATGAAGCGCGTGGGCATCATCTTACAGCGAGGGATCCTTATCCTCCTGCTTTTCTGCTTTCCATGCTGGGCGGTCTTCATCAACACTGAGCAACTCCTGCTTCTCATCCGACAGGACCCAGATGTCTCCAGGTTGGTGAAGGAGAGCGAGAGACAGCATTATCACACTGTCACAAGCGCATTACGGCTGATCATTTCTCTAAGATATAGAGAGAGTTCATAGCTGGTGCCCAAGTTGACTTGTTTTCCTCTGCCTTCCTCTTATGTTTTCCTTTTGTGCTGTGTCTTTTTCATAGTCAAAACCTCAGATATTGGAAAGGATGAGAAGAAAGCTTCTCTATTTAAAGAGAGGCTATGACAAATTCTGGAAAGGGCAAACCCGGAGCCGATAACTTAGGGATCCAAGTTTTTTTTATGTGGGGTTTATTTTCCTACTAGTCTCTCTCTTTTCCTTTAGGCTTACACAAGTCTATGTCATGATCTTCATCCCAGCACTTCCTGTAAGTCTCTGCTGCTGTTGTTGTTGGTAATGGAACCTATAGAATTGCTTACAATCTGTACCTGTTGAACTAATTATCTCTTCTCCCCGGCACTTCCGCAGGCAGCATTTATTTATCAAATAGAGACCAGGTATCTGCAGAATCAAGTAAGTAACTATTTTACTTCAGCTTTTTCCAGCCATTTTAAAAGATGGGTCAACAAGGACATGCTAGTCCAATGGATAGAACACGGTGGGGGGACCTTGTGGACTACAACTTCCATGATCCACCTGCAGATCCACTGGCTGCAGTCGTCTCACCTCCCCCCAAATTGACCAACAGGGTTTTTTCCATGTTTGAAAGGCCCTACCATCCATGTGGCACCTTCTGTTACACCATCTCCCTGCTGTGGTGAGCCCTTGTTTCGTTTTCCTCTTCCCTCCTCATCCTGCTTTCCTTTCGTGTTGTGTCCTTTTAAAGCCAATAAGCCTACAGACAGCTCGTGCCGTGGTTTGATCTCATGTCCGTTGCTCCAGGAGGCTCTATATTTCATTTCAGAGAATCATCTGGCCAGAGGTTCTTTGCGGTATTGCCGGCAACATCATCAACCTGGTTGCGAACTACGTCTTTCTCTACGAGCTTGACATGGGAGTTACGTAAGGAATTAGGCTGAGAGAGAAGATCCTTATTTTGAGAGAACAGGCTCTCCATCTTCCCTTTTGGACTATGGGAAGTTTAGAAGAAATGTTATTTATTTATTTTCATTTCAAAACATGGGGGGAAAAAAACCTGTACCTCTGGGACGACAACTCTTAGGGGATCTTGGGAGTTGTAGTCCAGCCGGTTCCCTTTCCCAAGCTCCCTTAATCCATTTTTTTAAAAAAAGCTTGCATCCCTGTTAAAACCACAACTGTTCAACCCCGATAGCGGCGCAGGGGGAGATCGATTTGCCTTCTGTCTCCCTGTAATGAATAATTTTAATTTATCAGAAGCCTGCAGCGTGGGAAAGGGTTAGAACGACAAAGCCCAGGTTCCCCAGCTTCCGGGGGAATGGCTCTTGTCCAAAAACAGAACCAAAACCCACCATCCCACCCCTGACAGATCAGCCCATCTGGAAACGTTGGAATATAAACTTTCCCCTTGTCCTTCGACGGAGAGGATGCTTTTCAATTTTCCCTTGACTCCTCCTAGGGGTTCAGCCTGGGCCAACACCATCGCTCAATACTCTCAAGCGATCGCTCTCTTTCTCTACATTCGATGGAAGAAGCTCCACGTGGAGACCTGGGGAGGTACGGGGGTGAATTTAATTTAATTTAAGTTTTTTAATTCATTCCAATTTATTTTAATTTAATATTTAATTTAATTTTAAATTCGTTTCAATTTATTTTATTTTAATTTATTTTTTTAATTTAATTTAATTTGTAATTCATTTCAATTTATTTTATTGTAATTTAAATTTTAATTTAATTTTAATGTAACATAACGTAATGTAACTTTAAAGGCCCCCCCCCTTTCTCCACCGAGGACCCCTCCGTTATTTGAGACTTCCGTTTCCGATGGACTGGTCACTCTTTGATATTTTTTTTGGCTTTCTCCTCCCCTCCGTGTCTCACTGCGCTCCCCAGGCTGGTCTGTCGAATGCCTCCAAGAATGGGACGTCTTTATGGCCTTAGCGGTGCCCAGCATGCTGATGACGTGTATTGAATGGTGGACCTTCGAGATCGGAAGCTTTCTGATAGGTCTGCTGGGGAAAGGGGAGGAGTCTTGGGAGATGGGTGGAGCCAGTGATCGGGCCACGCCTACTTCAGCATGGCCGTAAATGGAACTGTTTACGTTTAAGTTACGTCTCATTCCTTTTTCTTGTACTAAAGACAAAACAAGGTGACATCAGAGCTGGCACTTAATGAGGGACAATGTAATTCCCTGCGTAGTGTAACTCTAGTTTGTTGTTTTTATAACTTTCACAGCTGAAGTGCCATTTAGTTACTTCTAAGTTACTTTTGCATAAGGGAAGTGGATGGCATTGTGCAGTACAAACAGCCCATAGTTCAACCTGTGTTGGTGTTAAGGTTACCACGAGGCAGGCAGGATAAAGCATGTTTTCCACCACGAGCTCCTGGCTAGTTGCAGTCAGCGCCTTTCCTTCAAAGTAACTAAATGTAACTATTTTAGTTACCTTTAGGAAACAGGGAACCAAGCAATTACTTTTCAAAACATCAACATAACAACAACAAAACTACAATCGTTCAATGCTTTTGAGGGCTGAAACAGTAACTGGAATGAATTACTTTTTACAAGTAATGTCTAAGCTCTGTTTTGTTTGTATGCATTTTCATACAGGTGGCTAAAAGGCTGGCCCTCGAAATGTTGTGGGACTACAATGTCCATCATCCCCTACCACTGGCTACGCTGGCAAGGGCCGCTAAGGGGGTTGCAGCTCCACAGCCTCTGAAAGTCACCCACACCCCGTTTTAAGACATTAGTTGGGCCATACTGAATTTATAAATTAAATGTTCTAACTTTGTCATTAATGGAGACATAAATAAATTAAATCCCCAGGGCAGGGAAGCTACTGGAAGCATTTCCTCCTCTTTCATATTAAATTCATCGTGCTTTCTAGCATTTGTTAAGGTAAATTACATGCTCTTAAATTAGAGCTGGAAAGACCATTCTGCTTATTCTTTAATGTAAAAAATTATTTTTCTCTCTGTTTTTTTTTACATAGATGCACAATTTCAAATTACAGATTGTTTGTTTTGTTTTGTTTTGTTAAAAGAGGGTTGGAAGGCGGTGAGGGTTTCTCAAAAATCAAAAAGATAAGGGGAAGAAAGCAGGATGCCAGAAAATGTAGGAACCCTGTTTTCAAAAGGAGAAGATGTGCCGGCATGTGGATCAAACATCCATTCAAGAAGCCTTACTCTTGAGGAACGCACACAAAGCATGAGATACATACGCCCCACAACCTGGCTAAAATCCACCTCTGCTTCTAACCTCACACCAACCCATTTTTCCAGGTCTGCTCAGCGTCCTTGATCTCTCGGCTCAGTCCATCATTTACGAAGTAGCCACGGTCGTTTACATGGTGAGAACCTCTCTTATAGATCTCTTCACCACCAAATCATTATATTTTGGGGGGTTCCAGATTCAGGAACCACACACTGCGTAAGCCATTCCAGACATCTCCTGGGGAGGCGGGCTATTTTGAGGAACCTGCTCTTCAAAACACAGAAGGACCCACATATTCATGGGGGATTGGTTCCAATCCCCTGTGAATGATGAAAACTGCAGATAATACTCAACACTAGACATAGCATGATAAAATAAAAAGAAAAAAAATCCTGTAATATGTATTTTCACCATGTATTACCAGAACTGGTTACTAGAGGGAGCCAGAGACCACAGGAACACATAGCATGGTCTCTGTCTCCCTCTAGTGGCCAGTTCTGGTAAATACATATGCAAAAATACATATTTCTAGTTTTTTTTTCTTTTAATATTTTTAATATTTTCAGATCAGTGAAACTGTGGATGCTGATCTCGTAGATACAGGGGTCCTACTGTATTTGTGAACCCCCTCCCTAAGTCCCCCATAATTTGGGTTCACCACTGACCTTTCTACCCCCCCGTTTCCAGATTCCGTTTGGGATCGGGGCCGCCGTCAGCGTCCAGGTCGGGAACGCTTTAGGGGCCGGAAATATAGAAGAAGCCAGAAATTCTTCAGTGGTCTCCATCCTGTGTACAGGTAAGCCTCTTGTTTTGTCTTGGGGCAAGTCCAGCAAAAAGCATCACAACATCTAAAAAAAAGAAGAAAAAGAAAAAAACCTAGAGGGCCAGCCCTACCGTTGTGGAAAGTAAGGCTGTTCTCTCTGTCGGCAGATACTGGGAGGCACCAGGAAAAAAAAAATCTGGGTTTTTTGGGGGGAGGGGCTTGTGGGGTTAAATATTTTAAGTAAATTAGCCTGACACTCTCAAGATCGTGGCTCGTTAGTTATCCAGCGAATTTCATGGCTCGGTGGGAAATTTAAGCCCTGTTCTCTAACCACTGTGCCATCCTAACTCTTTCCCCACAGAGCTGGCCCACCAGGGAAGTTCCTCGACATTTCCCCCTTGTAAAAACATCTGGTTCTCCGTTTCATTATCTGCTTCAACCTGTCTCTCTCTCTTTTAATTCTCCAGTGTTTTTTTTCCTTTTGATGAGCATGGTCTTGACGGCGACGAAAGATGTTCTGGCTTATGTATTTACCAGCGACAAGTGAGTGAAAGGACCCCCGAGCGACCTTTTGGGTCATTCCTAAATCCTTCGGACAGAGAGAGAAAGGGGGGGGGGGAGCATCGGCCGTCCCATTAGCAAAGCAAGCGAGGCCTCTTCTGGTCCTTAGCAATAGCAAGCTCGGCAATACACCCGAGTGTTAACCATTCAACTACAACGCACTTTTCAGTCCGTCGGTGGAAAGATGGAAACCACGATGGGCTTTCTCAGTGGTTTGGCTCTGACCTCGCCACTAGGCTTCTCTGTCCCGCCTACGGGGGTATTCTGGGGGAATCCACTCCGAAAGTCAGACCTCCTTCCCAACGTGAACCCCTCGAACCCGGGAGCTACCTCATGCACCACTGAGCTTTCCCAGTCACCTCCTAGTAACTGGATCTCCTGAAGGCCGGAGGGGGTGGCGAGAGACCTACTTAAACAAGGGGGCAACCCTATTAGTAAAATATGAATGAATATAGCTGTCACTTTGTTCTAACCTAGAAATGACCCCCAGATGCCCCCCCAAATAAAATAAGAATTTAAAAAATCAGACACGGAGGTGATTTGCACGCCCAGTTCTGCTTTTACATTTATTTTATTTTATTTTAGGATTTCCCCCCCAGGCTCCGTTAACCCCCTTTTCCCACTAGAAAGGTTGTCTCTGGAGGCTTCAAAGGGTGGAGAAATGAAATCTGGGGATTTTCTTTTGCATGTAGTAGCATCACAATGGGCCCCCCCCTCAAAAACAGCTTTTGGGGGGGTGCTTACTTTGCTTTTGATGGCTGTCCTATCACTAAGGGTAAGGCGACAGGACTGTGACGAGTTGAGGGATGTCTGTGCGCCTTCCGTGACACCCCCCCAAACAGATTTGATTCAATTAGGCTGCCAGAACCTTCCTTGAAATAACTCCTCTTCCCCCCCCCCCTTCTTATTTCTCTAAACAGAGAGGTTATCGCACTCGTTTCCTGGGTGATGCCCGTCTACATTTCCTTTCACTTATTCGAAGCCCTTTCCGTGAGTAACCCCCCCCCCCCCTTTGCCAACTGGGTGCCCTTTCTCTCTTTGCCAAAGGCCCAGAATAAAAGTTATTTCAGATGTTGGGAAATTTAGAGACTTTGACCGACCATGCCCCAAGTTCCTCCCACCCGGCCACGCCAATATTTACATTTTCTCTTGGCGACCGGTGACTGTCTGAAAAGCTTGGGGCACATTTCATTCTGGCCAAGCTCCCTGAAACAGAACCACGTGCTGTCAGAAGAGATTTGCATCAAACCGGGCGGCCCCCTAACGCCTCCCTCTTCTCTCTTCGCAGGCCACCACCAGCGGTGTCTTGCGGGGCACGGGGAAGCAAAAGCTGGGGGCCATTTTCAACGCCATCGGCTACTACATCATCGGTTTACCTGTGGGCGTCGTGCTGCTTTTTGTGGCCAAAATTGGACTGATAGGTGCCAGGGATTCGCCTCTTATCTTCTCTAGATCTATGGGCAGACTGGTACTCTCCTTCCTCTTCCTTCAAGCTCCCTTCTTCCTTGTAGTTAGAAAAAAAAAAATCAGAACTACAAGGAGAACCTTTTTCCATACTTGGAAGTTAGCTTGGGGGGGCTTCCGTGTCTAAGTTAAGACCCTTTCCTCCTGCTCTATCTATGGAAGGACTGACTTAATGTAAAGTAAGCTCTCTCTTTTTAATCTTAATTGTTGCTAATATTCGTTGAGTTTGCAGATAAGCAAACGTCACAAGATCTGCTTGCTGCAGGATTATATCCTCAACTCTGCAAAGCGAGCTTGGAGGGCGAATCCTGCTCTCCCTTGGGGAGAGGCTCAGCTTCCACGGCTTAACACTTCCCTCTTTCCTCCCTCAGGCCTCTGGGTGGGGATGATCATCTGCGCCTTGATTTCCTGCACCTGCTCCATCATCTACATTGTCCAAATGAACTGGAAGCAAGTTGCGGAAGAGGTAAAGGAAGCTTCACCTTCAGCCAGGGCTGGGGGGAAACACAGCTAGAGATCCATCATTTCCCAGAGCTGACCCAACCGATTTTGCTGCCTGATGCCAAAGCCCAGATCGGGATGGGGACGCTGGGCCTGCCCAATGTTCTGAGACTACAGCTCCCATGTTCCCCTCATCAAGGACCCATGTTTTAAGATTAATGAAATTGTTGGGCGTAAGAAATAAGGTATTTTAGGTCTCCCCTCCGTGGAAGTGGATTAACAAGCATATTTTAAGCATATCTTGACAACTCGTCCATTTCAGACCACTTCTGTTGAGCCGGTATCCTGCATTTAGAACGATTTCTTTTTTTAATAATTTTTTTAAAAATTAACATCACACATTTTTAAAAAAATCTAAAAAAACAACAACATATACATGGATATGTTGAATTTCTAACTATTTATTTACCAACAGTGCTGGTTTTAAACCACTGAAATTCACCTAGCATGCACTGGCTTGCAAGCTGCTATTCTTCAAATGGGCTATTTTAAAAAAAAATTATAATAGGATATTGGCATCTTAAAGCTTATTTATATCGCTGGACGCAAAACTCTAATTAAAAAGTGGGTTCTGTTTGTCTCAGCTAAACAATTCAACTTGAATGCACCACGCACAGACTGGTTTCAATCCTTCCCCCCCCCCCCCCCCCACTTTTAGGCTCAGCACCGCGCAGGATTGACTCAGAGGCCGGCGGAGGATTCAAACTCGGCTCCCGCCCCCGCCAAGGCGGCACCTTCCTTCGGTAGGGAACGCGGGTGTCACAATCAGATAACTCTCGCGAGCAAAGGGCGGCTAATTTCATCCCTAAATTTAATACGGGGTGGCAACCTTAGGCCCTGACAGCTAAAACCAGCTTTACCTCTTGCCGCACAAGGGCTGAGTTCGAATCCTTCTTCTCTGTGTGTAGCAGGATCGACGGCGGACACCCAGAACGGCGTCGTGCTCCTCAGCTTCTCCAGGGCCGACGGGCCGACCTTCCAGGCCGAGAGCGGGCAGGGGATGGCCACCGTCAGCAAAATCCTGACGACCAAGCAGCTGATTGTCCGGAGGGGGCTGGCCGTCGGGGCGGCCGTTGGCGTCCTGGCGGTGGGGGTCCTGATCCGGTTCTTCACTGTTTAAGGGATAGGTGGGTTCGGGGACAGCCAAAACAACAACAGAACAACACTCTGGCGCAATCTGAAGCCAGAAACCAGATGCTAGGATACACAACTATGCCTTGTTTCTAAAGTCAGCTGACAGGCAATGATGACACTCGAACCCAGGACCCTGCGAGTGTGCAAGCCAGAAGTGGTTCGAAACAGCTCCAAGCCCTTGTTTGTTAAACGATGTGTTCCTTCCAAAGAGAAATTGTTCTACGGACCTTACAAAAGTTATTTTTGAGGACTACAAACCTCAAAACCCCCCAAGCTAGCATGACCAGGGGCATGGGGTTTATGGGAACTGTAGTCCAAAGCCGGGAATACTTCAAAGCCCTAATTGTCCATCTTAATTTTTTGTACCCAACGGAACTATAAAGACCCGTCAAAACGGACAGAGGAAGTCACTAAAAGCCAGAAGCAATAAAGCCGAATCTCTGTGTTAGGGCAATAAAAACCTTTATTTCAATCATGGGTTAATACTGTTTAATTTTTCGACACCCAGGAGTTTTAGTACGTACGTTTGAGAATATCTTTATTTTAGGAATACACAATTTTAAAATATAAAATTATCTAATAAATTTTTTTTTTAGTAATAGTTTTATACGTACATTAGTTTGTGATGTGTACCATACTTATTGCTTTTAAAAAGAGAAAATTACCGGGTCAGGGTGGGGACAGGAAAGATGATGGGAGCCCCGTCTTTTAACTTTTTTTTTTTTTTATTAACACCCCTTCGACGGCGCAGGAGGCGTTTTGGAGGTTAAGCCACAGTTCGAAGCTGGGTTGTTTCCAATGTAACACGGTTAACTCTAACCATGGTTTGTTACCTCAAGAGGTCACAACAAACCGCCATTACATGGAAATGAAAAATATTTCCAGGCCCTTCTCTCCGAGACTGCAGGACTGGTAGCAGAGATGCGTTGGTGGTGGTGGAAAAGTTACTTTTGAAGACTACAATGCCCAGATCCCCTTAAATCAAGGACAGGGAAGGGGCAGCCCCTCAGATATTGGTGGACTACAACTCCCATCAGCAGGCTAGAGCTTCAACCCAAGGATATCTGGAGGATCACCATCTTCCCCACTCTTGTGTCAAGTTGTGATTTAGTGTGAGACCAAAACCTACCAAATGGCACACCCTGCACAGCCCCATTCCTGCTAACCTTGATTTATCTGCTGCCTACGTTTTAGAAGAGACAGAAACATGCCACTGGTTCTCATTAAGGATTCTTCTGCTAATAGCTGCTGGGTTTTTCCCCCCAACTAACCTAGTTTTTTTCAGTGCATGGAGATGCTCTTACCCCACTAAAGAAGAACATTGGAAAAAAGTTTAAGACACACATTAAATCAACCCAATCACCATTCCTCTAAAATTAGCATGTTCCATTTATGGTGGCTGGTGAACCTTCGATTCAGAAAATTCCAAGCTAAAAACAAAACAAAAGAAAAATTATGGAACAAGGTTAATTTTATCAGCAGCATGAGCTTGTGATTTAAAAAAATAATAATCTGGAATTTTAATACTGCATATATGAACGCAGACTGCTGATCCAGAAGCTGCCTAGTTAAACAAAATAAGTCCATGGCCTGCAGTACTAACTTTTGTCACAAGGTGGCAGACACTCCCTACCTAGGAGAGAGGCAACGTAATCTTTCCGATGATTACGTAGTTCTGTTGCTAGTTTTTATCCGATCCGTCGGTCGTAATGAAGGGAAAACAAACATCAGAGGCAACGGTCACTACAAGGCAGGGCAGATTTGTTTTTATCAGGGGGGTCTCTAGGCTCTCGTGTAGGGCCCCGAACTCTTCGAAGTTTAGACGGAGAAAGAGAGATAGAGGGACTGCCTAGAAAGGGGAGCAGAAAAGAGAGTGAGGCGAGGGAAAGGCTAAGGAGAAAGAAAAGGGGGGAGAAAAAGAGAGGAAAAGCTGCGGAGAGGAAAACGCACCAGGGTATTCCTGCCCGTCTTCAAAGGTTCATAAAAGCAGTAAGGTTAAGGTGGATTTTAAACCAGGCAACAGGCGTCTACCCACAACAAGCGTTAACAAGATGGAATGGCCGTACGCATATCCTTTCTGTATCAGCAAAGTGGGCTAAAGCTGACCAAAGGAAGACTTTATTCTCTCCTAAGAAGTCCGGATCCACCAAAGTTGAATATCTGGTGGCTTCAGGACAGGTGAAACAAAAACCCTTCTTCCCACAGCACTGATTTTAACTGCGGAACTCACTGCCACTAGATGCGACGGCCAACCACATGGGGTGCTTTAAATGAAGAAGGGAGGAAATCGTGAACGGTTCCTAGTGGCTTTTATATGACCTCCAGCATCAGAGGCAGTCTACCGGGGAACCTGGGCAGCAAGGTGGCGTTGCGCTCACATCCTGCCTGTTCCCCAACAGGGGACCTCAGTTCTACTGTGGAAGCAGGGTGTTGGCCCGGCCTACCTTGCAGGGTTGGTGGAAGAATAAAGGGGGGGGGGGAAGAATGCTTCCTTTAGAGCCCACCGGAGAAAAAGTGAGGCAGAAAGAGAACTAGTGAAGAAATCGCAGGATAAACACGAACGCTGGCTTAGTCGCCACAGGCGAGCCGAAACGGCACGGAGGCAAGCAAGCAGACCGGGAGCCGGGTGCTAGGAAGCGCCTCATTTTTCCTCAGCAGAGAAATGTTTCCCAGTGGTGGGAACCATGTGTGAGGGTAAAGTTCTCCTCCCCTGTTCTCACAAGACCAACCAAGCTGGGTGGAGGGTTTCCCAGGCTTTTTCGCTGGGAATACGAACGCACGAGACTCTCCTGAGGCCGGCTGTAAAGGTTTGGGAGGATGCAGCCGAAGCACGAAACCCAGCACATGCAGGGAAAGACAGAAAAGGAGAGAAAAGGCGGGTCCTACCTCCTCACTTGGAATAGGGATCTTATCAGCTCCTAGTGAGCCGCCCAATATTCTGTGTTCCCAAAAGAGGCCGGAGGGTCTCAGCTCTTATTAGAGCTGGGCGGTTCTAGGAAGAACCAAAGGAGGGAGAAAATGTGAAAGGTACAGCCTTCCTTCTACTCCTGCTCCACTCGTATCTATGCAAATCTTTTCCTGTGATATTCAGTCCTTACCATGAGATGCTCAGCCACAGGCAAAAGGTGGGAAATTAAAAATGATGGATCGGCCCCGATTCTCCACCCATCAGTCTCCATGGACATAGGACGACGCCACCCCCTCCCCAACTCCCAATCTCATCACAGCTCCGGTCGAAACACTTTCTGGAGCTTTTCCGCTCAGACCTCTCTCCGCGGACAGTGCGGAAAAGCAGGGCTCAGAGAGGTTCCGGGCGTGGACTACATCTCCCATCATGCTGGCGGGAGGGAGGGGTGGGTGGGTGGGGAGTCGTGGTGCAAGCAAGCCGCTTTCCGATGGTTTGGGCTGACGAAGGAAAGGGGACATCAGGAAGGAAACAACACCCCCCCCCTTGCTTCTATCGCCGATCCCCGATGGGAGCCAAGAGAACATTTACAATAACTTTAAAGCTCCCACCACCATCTCTGACCACCGACGAAGAGGGAGAGAAAATTCCAGATACTTAGAAACTACAATGGCCTGCTCGCCACCCTGACCCACGGCCAAGACCTTCGGACGCGGCTCACCTTGGCCACGAAGGCCACCAGCACGCCCAGCAGGGCGAGGACCACGAAGCCGAACTTCCGTTTGTTCAGCTTCGTCATGACGAAGGTCTTGATCCAGTCCACCTTCTTCTGGCTGGCCGGCGGATAGCGGAGGTTGTTGACCGACTCCATGCCCAGGGGCCGGAGAAGGCAGGAGCGGCGGTGGGAGAAGGTCTCAAAGGTGTGGCGGCCGTGATAGGCCCCGATGCCGCTGTTACCTGTGGAACAACAGGACACAAGGTTTAGCCAAGGCTGGGTTGTGCGGATCGGACTTTAGAGAAGCAAAGATGGAAGCCGGAGCACAGGGGAGAGAGATGCTGGGTACACGGACTTACAATACCAAAACTATAATAGACAGGCAATCCTTTTCATTATTGTTACGATTTAGTCACTGAAACAACTGGGTCAAACCTAACTGTAAATTCCAAATACAGCAGAATCAGGAAATTCAACAGGTCTGGAAGTTCCACGGATTCAACGGGTCTAGTCTATTGAGGACTAGTAGCTTAGCATCAGCCCACATGCCCAACTAGGTATAATTGGTGCAATGCCAAGTTTTAGCTTAAAAAACAAATCATAATAAGAGAGTTTGGGTATTAGTAACACAGGAGGCAGAAGCTGGGCAAAAGGTTTAGACCCCCCCCCCAAAAAAAAACCAGGTTGCTAGCCCTCAAGAATATAAAATGGTCATTATTCTTTTATTGTTGTGCCAATGATGTCCTAATAAGAAGGACGAAGAGTGAGCCACGCGGCCTTCCAAATGATGGGTTGTATGGTCCAAAAACCCAACTTCAACTCCCATCCTCTCAGGCCATGGGCTGGTGCTGACTGAGGACGATGGGAGGCAGAGTCCCACAAGCTCAGAAGTTCCTCGTCAACTCCTCCAAATACCCACTGGGTTCAAGGTTATGTAGATGTTGTATTTATTTTAACACTGTTTAAATCATTTTGAGAACAGTTCCAAAGTCTGGCTGGACTTTGCCCTGTCGTCTACAGATAAAGCACTTCACGTACATTTTTTTCTTCTACGTAATCACTGTGTCATTCTTACAACAGCCGTATGAGGTAGGCTGCAGAAGAAGACCCACTCCTGAAGTAAACCGCAGAGAAAGGATTTCGAACAGACATCCTCTCCACTTGGGATGTCTCACTCAGAGGAAACCCTTGTGAAATCTGGAAAAAATCAGCCCGGCTCTTTCCCTGGGAGCCACGAACTCACCCACGCCTCCAAACGGCAACCCGGGGACACTGTAATGCATCAGGACGTCGTTGGCCGTCACCCCCCCGCTGGACGTCTCCGCGATCATCTTCTTGATGATCTAAGTCAGAAAGGAAGATGGAAGGAAGATAAGTCCGGAAAATCGGCTCAACCGATGGATGAACCAACCTCGCTCTCCAGCAAGGCAGGAATAAAACAGACAAGTGAGTTTGTGCTCGGTTATGTTACTGTATTTTGGAGGGTCTGGCAAGCAACACCGGCCAAGCCCCAAACGGCCTCAAGATTTCTAGAATTAGCCTTTTTTTCTGAATACAACATTCCTGTCCTGAACGATAGGAGGCAATCATTTTAGGGCTGGGGGTCAGGACAAAGTGAGAGTGAACGCTGTAGAAAAGGTTTTCCTTACTACGTCCCAGATCTCAAAAATTAAATGCAGATTCTTCTGCTGACCAGAGAGGCCAAAGGAGGCGTCTTGGTTCTGAAACACTGGGAATGAAATAATTTACAGGAGGACCCTCTTATCCGTGGGCTCAGTATCCACTGATTCGCTTATCCAGGAGAAAACAAGCGTGAAACTGTGTTATGAGTGAGACGCCGTTAATACCAATGGCTAGGATGAGGTTATAACCCGGAATGAGTTTGAGAGCTACACCCCACTGCATTGGTTGGGCTGAACTACATGATCTCTGGTGCACCTTCCGCTTCTATAAATCCATGATTCTATGGAGATCTGATCTAGGATGGTGCACCCAGTCCTGCAAAACAGGGGGGCCAAAACACTTACCTTCTTGTCTCGGGCGAAGACGTAAAGAGCCAGGGGCTTCTCCCGCCTGTTGATGAACTGGATGGCTTCATCCAGGCCGTTCACGGGGACTATAGGGAGGATGGGCCCGAAGATTTCCTCCTGCATGATCTTGGTGTTTGGACTGACGTCCGTGAGGATCGTGGGAGCTGGGGGGGGGGGGGGAAGAATGGAGAGAGAGGAGAGTGAAAGAGGCGAAGGACAAGACGACGACGTGAACCGTGCAGGAGAAAATCTAAACATGTTTCATTGTTTGCTGTTGATTTGTTTACAACTGTAAGTAATGCAATGTTTTTATTCTTTCTCCTACAAAGACCTCAGAGTGAGCGACTGAGACCTTAAGTGCCAATTAAAGAGAAAGGGGTGGACTATCTGGGGAACTTGAAGCTATTCCCCCCTCTGTGAATCTCTGTACTTCTGCTGTGTAACAAAAAAAAAAGGAATTTTATCTGAAATTCAAAACTCTACAAATGTCCACTTCTGGTTTTGGTTCCCCACTCCTCATTTTACTACAACAAAGCCAGTTCTATGGAGTATGATTGTGGGTCAAAACATCATTTTCCTTTCTCAGCAACCTCAGAGGAGGGGCCATGGATGTGGTTATGCAGGGGATCCCTTAATGTACAATCCAGAGGCAGAAATAGACATTCTATTTTGTCCTAAATCACCCCCCTCTCCTCCACCAAAAATACCATCTCGAAACCACCAGCGTGATCCAGCCATTTAAAATAGGGTGCATTTTTACTGTCCACACAAGATCAGACCCAACCCACATCGGCCCCAGATCTACCGCCCACATCGGCCCCAGATCTACCGATATAGCGCTCGGTTTCATCGGCTTCTCCCCCAAGAGCGATTTTCTGCCCTTCCAAGAGACCCAGGACTCTTTTAAAATGCCGCTGGTTCACGATCCTTTCGTAGTCCGGAGATTTCTTGACATCCTCCCCGTAGAAGTCCTGAAAAAGAAGAATCAGGGTGAGATACACATTATGCCATCGAAGCCAAATGGGAATCTTTATTTATTAAGGGGCACAGATCCTCTTGGGCCTTCAAAAAGCGAATGACACGTAGGGCGTCTTCCATGAAGATGGGCCGTCGGTCCTCCCATTTCAGCCCTGCGGAGTCCAGCCACCAGCAGGTCCCCTCAAAGGAGGAGCAGGTCTTTTGTCAGGTTAATGGTTCCTCAATGCCCATTCTAGATCAAGCCGCCCTTAAAGTCTTGGCATGAAAACCGGGACACCGCCTGCTTCTACTCTCACCTTGAGTGTCTTTTTCATCCGCTCCACGATTTCATTTTGAATGGATGGGTCACACAGCACATAGTCGGGAGCGATGCAAGTCTGCCCGCAGTTCATGTATTTGCCCCAGGTTATACGTCTGAGAGGGTTAGGAAGAGAGAAAAGATTTATTTACTTCTTATTTATGGAAAGGATTTTTGTCCTTCTTGATTCAAAAGGAGGACTCCTGGACCAGCTTTAAGGTACAAAAGGAAGAAAATCGCCAGCTGCGGGCTTCAAATCTAAAAGACAGGACAGCAGAGGAAAAAAGGCGGAGGAGGGAAGAGGAAAAAAAAAAGGAAATATTTTTCAATAGGCCGTCTGGCATGGTCCTCTTTCCTACGTCGTCTTTATATGGTGACGGATAACGGGAGCGGTAATCCAAACACAACAGCAGAGCCTCGGTTTTCTGTCTGTGTTTAAAATCAAGGAGGAACAAGGCAGAAAACCACAAAACCCAACTGGGTGACCCATACAGTAGGACCCCCCACATCCGTGGGGAATTAGTTCAAGGCCCCCCTCCGCGGATGCTGAAAAATGTGGATCCTAGTGAACGCTATTTTAATAGTGAATGCTATACATAGCATGCTCTCTGGCTCCTTCTAGTCGCCGGTTCTGGTAACTTTAGAAAAATATATTTCAAGGATTTTTCTTTTAATATTTTCCATACCTGAATCAGAGGATCCTGATCCCGTGGATAAGGGGGGTCACACTGTATTGTTTTTACCCGTCGTCTAAAGGTCAGCCGTGAAAGCCCACATCTAACTCCCCGGTGTTCTGCGATGTTCACCCGGTGTCTTACCGGCAGGCGACTTCCAGGTCGCAGTCTCTGTCGATGTAACACGGGCTCTTTCCTCCCAGCTCCAGCGTCACAGGCGTCAGGTGCTTCGCCGCGGCCTCCATGACAATCCGGCCCACCGCGGAGTTGCCGGTGTAGAGGATGTGGTCAAAGCGCTGCTTGAGCAGCTCCGTGGTCTCCGGGACGCCCCCGTTGATGACCGGGTAGAGCTCCTGGGGATCAAACAGACGGTGGTTGAGAGATCGAGAAAGGAAGCCAACGGTCTCCGGTCTGAAACGTCCCGCCTCCTGTTCCGTTTCGCCCTTCCCATGGCCTCCAGATCGATTTAATTAGTTCCTTTTCTAGCCTGCCTTTCTGCTAGTAGAATAATAACAATAATAATAATATTATAATAATCTTAGAACGGCAGAGCTGGAAGGGACCCCCAAGGATCATCCAGTCCAGCCCCAGTCAACAAGGCCCAGGGAGGAATCGAACTCCCCACCTCTGGCTCCGCAGCCAGATCGCTGAACCCCTGAGTGGTCCAGCAGTTATCCAGTAAAGCCAAGGTGGCCCACTGGGCTACACGGGTAACCCCCAAGGCGGTCTACTGGGCACCCAACTGGGAGGGGCAAGGGAGTGGACTCTGGGCCCCTTCCATTGTTCTGTTGTACTGGATCTTGACCTTGTCCAGATACTCGGGGATCAGGTCCTGCAGCAGCTTGGCGGTGTGTTCGCTGACCTCCGAGGGCTTGATCACAACGGCGTTCCCTGGAAGACGCAGGAGGGAGAGAGATCGTCACCAGCGAGCCAACCTTGCCGAGCCAAGCGAGGGGGGGGCGGGGGGGGCACTGGAGGCACACCAGGAAGGGCCCCCTGTTTCTAATTAGGGTAACTCTGACATCCATGGACAATGTTGGCCTTGGACTACGACACCCATCGCCAGCACCTCCCCACCCACCCCTTACCTGCCGCGATGGCCCCCGATCAGGGGCTGGATGACGAGGATGAAGGGGTAGTTCCACGCTCCGAGGATCAAGACCACGCCGAAGGGCTCCCGGTGGACGTAGGCCTCGTCGCCCAGGGTCATGACGGTCTTCGGGATGCGCTCGGGGGCCGCCCACGTGGGGAGGCTGTCCACGGTGTCCGTGATCTCGGCCAGCACGTTCATAATCTCGTAGCTGAAGCTGCTGTACTGGTTCTGTGGCAGAGCGAGGAGGAGACCGCGGGCGTTTAGTCTTCACAACCACAGCCCTATGGCGAGCGTCAGGGTGGATCACCTCAAAGGCCTTAGGAAGGCTGGCATTCTGGTCCCACCGCTGCAAAACTCACAACCGGCTTGCCGTGGTGTACAAGCCGCTCAAGGAAAAGCCCAGGCCACAGATTTTCCGAGGGACCCTTCTGGGAGAAAACTTCGGCTTAAGGATTTCCCAGAAGGGTCCCTCGGAAGGAAGGGTATCCAGTTTTCCCAGGGACCCCCACACACACCTTGGGACCCAGCCCCCGGATTTCCCAGGGACCCGACCCAGCAAAAGCCACAGGTCTGAGCAGGCAACGTTCCTGCCGCCACGTTCCAGAATCTGCATCAATGCCTAGCTTAAAAAAAGTAAAACAGGAAGAGGCCGACCTTGTTGAGATCTTTCCTGAGGGCGGATTTAATATCCTGCTCCCTCTCCTGCACCATCCTCTTCAGGGCTTTTAGCTGCTGGATCCGGAAGGCCAAGGGGCGCGTCTTGCCCGTGTCGAAAGCCGTCCGGGCCTGATCCACGGTCTTCTTGATGTGCTCCATGGCTCCTCAAAGGCTGCAGCACCATGTAAAGCAAAAAGCAAAGCGTGGTGATTATAGACCATCCCCACAGTGAACCTTGAGCCGGCTCCCTGGGATTGAACCCAGGTTGCGAGCAGAGTTTTGACTGCAGTTTAAACGACTGCCCCACGAGGCTCGATAAACGGCCCTTGGAGCTGTCGTAAGTAAACACAACTTCCCTGCCTCGTTCTGGCCCTTCACCCCCGCCCCACAGTGTGTGTATGTGTAGTTTAAGTTGCACTTTATTAATTCCATAACCCTAACCAGTCCTAAGTAAAAGCAAGAGGGAAAGCCCGAGGATCGTAATTTCCCAGGGACCCAGATGAGCGGCGGACCCCAGCCTTACATTTTGGAAGGGACCCCACCAGGTTTTTGCCCGGCCGTTTCGGAGAATCAACAACCCTCTCCCCAAGGGTGCAGGGGGGGGGCACACAGTGGCAATTCAATCCCTCCACACGTCCACCCCACGGAGTCTTGTGTTCTTAAGCACTGATGGCAATACGGTTCCAAGGGGCACACCCTGAATCTAGTTCAAACCGGTTTTCCAGGCCACCTTCAAGCCAGAAAAAGATAAGATATTTGAAACCTTTCACCAGGTAAAGCTTGATAAACAAGGCTTTCGCTCTTGGCTGTTCGTTGGCATACATTCAGCTGCAATCCTTTGGGGATGCCCCGGGGGAAGGATGCCTGCCAAACGGGAGGTTTAGGAAATGGAATTTGCTTAGTTCGCATATATTCGTTGGTAGCTTTCGATGCAATATTCCAGAGCAGTCTCTTAGAACAGATGTCTGGGGTAGGCGCTGGAGGTACCCCCCCCCTCCGGGGCGATCCGATTCCCCCTTCGACAGCAAGATCAGACAAGGAGGCGCCGGCCGTTCTTGCCCCAACCCCCTCCCTCAGAGTCACGCTACGCTCTTCGACAAAGCTGTGTAGCCCCGCACGCCGTTCAATTTTAAGCTTAAAACCCAATCGGTGGTCCCAGTTTGGAGCAGATCTCCTGAATCGGCCCTTGAGCATCAAGCCAACCTTTGTGTAAAGCCCAACCTGCTCAATGGGTCTACTCTCTTTTAGGGGCACCAGCTGCGTTGAGACGCTAATTCTGTAACTGGTTTTGAATCGTAAAGAGATCGCCCAACCTCTCCTCCGGCTTCTAAAGGTCCCTATTTCTTTATTTTTAAATTTTTATACTACTCCACTCGTGCCGTTACCGGCAAGCTAAAACAGATATTAATAAGCACAAACAAACAATAAAAATTAAGAGAATTAAGAAACCTAGCCGCTGGACCCGAAATGAGAAGGAGGAACATTCTCAGGTGTTCTGACCCTCTTAATCGGCTGACCCTCTTTCTACCGCTAGATCTTCCCACTCCCAATTGTGTATTTTGCCCCACCACTGAGATGGGGGGCACTTAAGGATGGTGTGTGTGTTCCTGGACTACAATTCCCAGGATGTGGGCTTAGGGGATTCTGGGCGCTTGGAGTCCAAAAAGTAACTTTTCTAAGGTCTGGGGGGGAAAAACAGAGAATCCCTGGTTTGGTTTTGGTTTTTTTAAACCAGCTACAGCAAAATAAGCTAAATCTTAACCTTTGACCGGAGATAGAAGAGCAAGCCGGAGCTCCCCTCCTCTCTCCCCCTTTTTATAACCAGGATAGCAGTGTATCTGCGAGCTCCCGATGGCCAGCACCACCATCATCACCGTGGAGGACCTGTGGCCTGTCTCTTGCTCCCCCCCCAATCTGTGGCCCACCTTCAGCTCATGCAAGGACACGCCAACAGCTCCCCGCACTTCCAGTCGGCAGCTCCGACGGCAAGAAAAAGGCAGTTTTTCTCTCCCGCGCCCAGGCCAGGGACTGGGAGGAAGGCCTCCGGGATTAGAACTCGCCACAGCTGCAACCGGCAGGCTCTTCCCTCTGACGCCAACACCATTCCCCAAACCTGCCTCCTGCAAGAACTGGAAAATTTTCCTTCCTACAAGCTCAGGCCCAGCTTGAATTATACGCCCACCCGGGGGTGCGACTCGGCAACGTCCTGCATGAAATGCCCAATTAAAATCTCAGAATTCTTGGTGGCCACCAGATATTTAATTTCCCACCCAACCTTGGGGGGGCTTCCCGTCTTGCTTACATCACAACACCTTTGGGGCAAAACCACACACGGCAGATGGCCATTGCCTTGTGAGGCTCTATAATCATCCCACTGCTCTGGTTAGGAGTTCCCTTCAGCCACAGGAAGGAGAGTGTAAGATTTGAGTTGCTTTTACTTACTGTGTGTGTACAAGAGGGAACGATCGGCAGGACCAGGTTTATTGTTATTATTTTCTCACCAGGGAATGACATGTTTTGCCTGTCAAAACTGTACCGCAGCCTTCCCCACCCCTCCTGCCCACGCTAGTACTTACCTGTGGTTAATCCTATAATCCAACCTTCCAGTCTCGGGGGTGCCAAGGCGTATAAGACTAAAATGGCTCCACCTGCAAACAGAAAAAAAAGAGGCAGGGTGGCCAGAAAGTGTGAGCACAGACTCACCTACACACTGAGAGTTGCAGAAGTTGAAAAAGGCTCCCAAAGGGAGACGTCACACCCAAAACCTTGGGAGGATGAGGGTTTAATTGAACAGGGGGTTGGACTTGATGGCCTTATAGGAGGGCCCCTTCCAACTCCGGGATTCTAGGAATGTGTTCAGGAAGCACAGAACAGCAGCTAAAGAGGGAAATGATGATGATGATGATGGGGCGACGGAATGGAGCGTCCATGGCTGGCATGGAATGGAATATTGCAGAAGCACGCACGGGATTTCACACCTAGGTAACAATAATGCACCACCCGTGGCCCTCCACACCGACAGCCGCAATTCTGCTCGGGTGCCAGGCAGAAATCTCCCCGATCTACACCAGCAAATGCTTTTCAGCTTCGACAGGCCAGGCCGAAATAAAACTGGGGCGGTTTTCCTCCTCTATGCCACCTCCTCGCCACAAACACCTTCAGAACAGGCAGAAACTCAACAGGGAGAGCCACCCCCTCCCCCAAACACCACCCCACGTCCTCAAAATCCCTGAAGCCCCTGCAAATCAGGCAGAAATCCAACTGGGACAGCTTCCCCCTTTAGATGCTGACTCCCAGCTTAGGAAAAAGCTGCACCTGATGAATTTCTGCCTGCATTTCCTCATCAGCCCCCTAAACCCGTATTTCCACTCACGTGTCCCCCGTGTCCCGTCTGAACGGCCCCCACCACCCGCTTGTGCGTCTCTCCAGTCCTTTCTGCAAACCACTTCCAGTCACGTGACCAGCTAGAGGCGTTCCTTCCGGTCCCGGGGAATCCCCGCCTCTCCCGAGCACGTGGCTTTGTTGTGATCCCCGCGGGACCCGCCCCTTCTCTGGCCCCGCCCCGTCATGAATATTCAAATCCGCTCAGCTTCCTCTGATTTAAACGCAAATCGTGCCAGAAATAATTCTCATTTAAACATTCAGGGCTTGGATCTGAAGGGGGGGGGGGGGAAATATACTCACTTAAAAAAAAATAAAATAAAAACAAGTTAAATTAAATTAAATTACAATTAATGGCGATTAAATTGAGTGGTCGTCTGACCAGATAGGCGGGGTAAAAATACAATAAATAAATAAATAAATTGGGGAAAAAATCGAATTACAATGAATTGCAATTAAATTAAAAAAAAATTAAATTGCAATTAATTGCAATTAAATGGAAAAAGAGACGTTCAATGGCCAGCGGAGACCCGATCAAAGCATGCCTACTCACAGGAAGGTCCTCACTGACTGCCCTGGGGGCTTACTCATAAGTAAATACGCACATGACACCACTCTTTTGAGGCCAGCTTGACCAGAGACTTCCTTGGGAGTAAATCCCATGGACTGCCCTGAGGTTTGGCCACTGGGGAGATTATCTTGTGCTAGTTAGGAGTCAGGACAGTTAAACACAATAAAAATAATTTTAAAAATCAAATCATGTATGGGATTTTTGGTGTCAAGCAGCGATCCTGCACCCTGACTTTGATTAAGTTTGATTTAAGACAATAATCCAGGGAAAAATAGGAGGCAGTAGGAAAAGAGGAAGACGTAATGTGAGATGCATTGACACTATACAGGAAACCACAACATTTGAGATGGCAAGACCTGAAGAGGGCTGTGGAAAACCCAACCTTGGGGGGTCGCTAATTAACACACTGTAAATTGGAAGCAATTTGGTACACCTAACGGCTGCAACAGCCCCTGGATTTCCCGCCTCCAATTCGACACTCTAACCACTATCCCACACTACCTCTCTTGGGAGCAACTTGGCAGGAAGCCCCGTGGATTTGGATTTATTCATTCAATGTGCCTCGGCCTTTCCACCCCCCTCAAAAACCAGGCCCCCAAGGTGCCTGGCAGAGAAGCCAAGATCAAATCACAAAATCTGATTTAAATCACCGAGCGGCTGCCAGTGCAAACCCAGAGGGAGGAATGTTGTTTGTTCAGCGGGGATTTTAATTCTCAAAAAAACACGCTGTCAATTCAGATACCTCCTAGACTAGAGGCAAAATTCACATTTTTCCCCCTTGCTCTTTTTTTCACTTCTACACCAATGCACTCTCCTGGGGGGAAAAAGGAAGATATGATACGGGTAAATTTCGCACCCAGCCCTGGTCTTGAAAAACAGGTGAACTATTAGGTGGATATATAGCAGGGACAGGAAGGCCCCTCCACCTTTTACAGCAAACATCTAACAGGGGAAACTTTTTACTACAGAGATCTGGTGCTCTTTTGGACTACAACACCCAGAATCCCCAGCCAGTGGGGTCCGGGTACTGTTTTCCAAGTTCTGTTTCATGCCCGGGGCTTAGGGAATTTTGCATTTAGGGAAGCAATCCAACTTTCTTCACCCACTGGGGTAAGCAAAATGCAGCCCTCCGGGTAATAAGAGGACTACAACGCCCAGTATCCTGTGCCATGAGTTACGCTCGCCAGGGCCGATGGGGTCTGCAGTCCGGCAACATCTGGAGGACCGTGCTTGACCCCCCCCCTCCGCCTCCGCCTTAAGGCAGCCAAGTTCAAAAGATGGAACGGACGGCTGAGCAAGATTGATTGTTCATTGTTCCAAGCGAATAATTGCAATCCGAAAGCGTTCCAATGTGTGCGTGTGTTTTCATAAACTTATTCCGCACACATATTTCCTCAATTAATGCAGGCTGCTTCGTTTGTTTATTCAGTGTGTTCTTGTTTCCATGGCTGAACAGAATAATCAAGTGTCTTAATTCTTCAAGAGATCTGGCCTGCCAGAACTTCATTTTTTTTCTTTCTCAAGATTCTTGGAGCTTCTGAAAGTCTTCTTTGTGGTTGTGATGTGCGGTCGAGTTGCCTCCGACTCCTGGAGCCCCCCGTGAATGAATGAGAGAGAGCGCTCTCCAAAATTCCCTGTCCTCAACTGCCCTGCTCAGCTCTTGTAAACTCACGCCTGTGGTTCCTTGAGGGAGTCAGTCCATCTCGTGTTTGGTCTTCCTCTTTTCCTGCTCTCTACGTGACAGTCGCTGAAAAACTGCATTTGGGGTTCTGACCCTACTTCTGTCATGTTTTACTTTTGCTTCTCATCTGTCCTTTGAAATTTTAAACGTTTCTTCTGTCATCCATCTAGGCTTTTATTTTCTTTTAACTACAGGAATGGTCTTTTTTTCATTTTCCCCTAATCCTATTTCTGGTTTCAACCCACCCGTTTCACAGTCAATTGAGTTTAATAATGCAAATTTTGGCACTAGGATTCTTTTAGGGTTCTTTTTCAGCTTTACTCCAGTGTTGGATATAAACAGTTCACGAACAATACCACAAACTGCTTCTGGTCTTGTTTTGGCAGAGAGAATTGAGCTTCTCCATCGACTGCTTCCAATTATGCCGTCTATTTGATTTCGGAATTGACCATCTGGCAACGTCCACGTGTACAGCCATGTGCTTGGTTGCTCGAAGCATCTATTGGCGATAAACAAGAGCATTGGCTTCGCAGAACCCCATGAGACATTCTCCTGCGCCTCGTTTCTTCCCCTCAGGCCAAATTTTCCAACAACATTTGGTTCTACTTTCTTCCCTAATTTTGCGTTCCAGTCACTTATAATTATAATAATGTCTCGTTTTGCTGGGAGACCAAAGTCCCCCTGAAGGCTCGAACAGGAGGCTTCTTAAAGACACCTTAAAGCTTAATGTTGTGATGCAGCATTAATTTTTCCTGGATCGCAGCCCGTTCTTTCGAATGCACAAATACGTTTGTTCCTTATTATTCTCGTCCCAAGCAGATGGACCGGTTTCCGGAAAGACGAATCAAAACATCTCAGGAGCCGAGACAGAGATTTTGGGGTCTCTCCTCCTCTTTTTTTTTTAAATGAGATCCAGCTTCGTTTGGCCTGCTTCCACCAAAGTTACCCGTGCAAAATCTTTCGATCCAAGGCGTAAGTGCTTAAATCACAGTCTGAGCACAGAAAAATTGGGTTTTTTTGGGGGGAGGGGAGGGTGAACCACAGATCTTGGAAAAGTCGAGGTTTCCCTGAATCCCCCATCAGGTGTGTCTTTTTTTGGGGGGGGTGTCTGCTCTTTCTCTCTCTCTCACACACACATACACGCTCATAAACAACTTTGCCCACAAAACGCCACCCTCTAATGCTAAAAACATGCAACGCCTTTCCTTTTCTCTGCATGCTTAAACTAATTTGTTTAAGGAGAGGGGGGGAAATATCTTAATTGCAAACTAAGCCAAGGAAGGGGGGGCATGGATTTTACCTGCTCGCCTGAAGCAGCTCTCGGATCGCCCAGGCTGGACTTTGGACGGCAAACGTGTTTTTCTCCGCCCTTCGGAGCCAGCCTTCCTCCCACCGCACGGAATCTGGATCCGAGCCCAGGACCTGACGACGAGAAAGGTGCCGTAATCTCATTACAAGCATGCGCAGGTTAAAAATAATGAAACGCACGCAAACACACCCACACCCAGGACACGGAGAGACCAAAGCAGAACTCGGAAAGCTAGCTCTTCAAGGCCTGGCCGGGGGGTGGGGGGGGGGTGTTCGTGGCCCCAGTTTGGTTAGAGGGATTTTCTCTGCATTTTCTTCCAAATAACTCATAATAACCCCAGGGTGGATCGGTGCCACACTACTCACAACGACCCTGCCACGTAGGCCAGGCAAAACAAAAGAAAAAGAACACAACAGGTGGGTTGGGACTTTCAAGGTTTGCAGAACAACAGCTTGTTGTTGCTATTATTATTAAAATACCACGCAGAGTCAATCAAAACTATAAAAACATTGACTGGTATTTATCTAGCAGATACACGTTTTAACAAAAAAAAAACCTAAATATCTCTCAAATATCCACGTAGTATAAATTGCTGTTCCTAATATTGCTGTTATTTGTAGCTCTGATTTTGTGACTTCTAGTCCTGGAGGCTACCGGCCGACTCTCTCCTTCCTTGTTTGCTTCTTTCCCACACAGAATTTGGAAAAGTTACACGTTTTTTGGACTACAAGGCCCAGAATCCTCCTGTCCCCAAAGACAGCTTTTGTTGGGAGTTCAATTCCCCCACTTGGGCCTCATGGACAAGGGACCGGACTCCGTGACCCATCGGGTCCCTTTCAGCTCTGCCGTTCTAAGAGGATGATGGTGGTGATTAATTTTCACAGAGGTGCTGCTTGCACCCAAAATAGAAAGCGCCAACCGAACCCTGCAACTTTATACGGTGTTTTTGGATCGGTCGATCTCGTGATCCGCGCCAGAGCACGGCCCCACCTCTGCCATGCCATAAATACCATTTCCCCCCCCCCTGTTTTTTGGCGGCCGGAGGGACCAGGAATCGCAGGGTTGGGGGTGCGGGCCACGCCGACAGATTTGGCCGCCTGAGGCCAAGAGGCCCTAACCCTGTCTTGCATTCCCGGAGGAAAAAAGCCGATCCTCCTCCTCGGAGCAACAGAGGGACCCTGATTTCCTAAGGAGACGGGAGCCCCTAACCGTCCCAGAACGCTGGGTCCGTGTAGGGGGTGGTAAAGAGGACGTTAGGCGGGAGAGGTTTTTCTCCTCCAAGTTGCCGGCAAGGGAAGGCCAGGGGAGTGAGGTGGAATGGTTAGGGTCACTGCTGCTGCTGCCCACCCCAAAACCTCCGCCGCCTGAGGCCAGGGCCTCCTGCTGGCGATGGAGCTTGCTGTTTATTTCTGGCTCCTTTCTGGCACCTTCAATGAGGTTTTGGAGGAGGAGCGGGGGGGATAACCCCCCCCCCCTCCGTTTCACCCTCTTTGCTCTCTCGGCCTCCCTCTTTTCTCCACCAATAATGAATCGTTTGGCTCTAATTAGCAAGGCCTCGCTGGCATGCGAGAGGAGACACTGCACGCACCCGGGGCCTTGGAAAAGTTCCTTTTTTAAAACCATTCTGCAAACAGCGTGGAAACAGGCTGTGTGATTCTGGAAGTTTTCATCTGAAAAGATTAGGGTTTTTCTCCCCCCCCCCCCCCATGTTTAAAATATCTACCCCCCCCCATGCTCTGCTTTCCTACAAAATTCCCCAAGAAGTTCTCCAATAAATAAAATGAATAAATACATACATTCAATGATTTACAATTAAAAGAGTGAGCAAAAAAAGGTTTGTTTATTTAGGTTTGTAACGGTACAATTATATTGATTTGTTCCACTTCTCGGGATTCTTTCCCTACATTTCTTGACTTTTCCTTTCCAGGAGCTGAAGGCAGCGCCGGCGCGAACTCGAGGGCGAAGTTATTTTTTGTGAGCTGCCAAGGACCGCATGAAGTCGAACTTCTTCTGGGTGGCGGGCGGGTAGCGGTTGGTGTTGGCCGCGTCCGACCCCAGGGGCCGGACCAGGCAGGCGCGGCGGTGGGAGAAGGCGTCAAAGCTGTAGTGGCCGTGGTAGTGGCCCATGCCGCTTTCACCTGCGGAACAACAGGACACAAGGTTTAAATGGAGTCAACCAGAGAGTGGGAAGCAAAAGACCGAAGCAAGGCACAGGGAAAAGAACCTGCGTAAACAGGCTTAGAAGAAACAAAGTTTCTAGTCCTCAAGGAATTCATGTTCCAATTAAAACGAAATATGCCGTATACGAATACGACATACTAGGCTAAATCCGTTTGTGAATTCTGACTGAAGTAAACCAATGGAAATTGACTCGTCCGGCCCATCGATTTCTGATTTTTTCTTTCTTAAACTACAACATAAACATAAAATACATAAACCAAGCCCATCGATTTCTAAATTCCACTGACTGAATGGATCTACTCTAATGGGGACACACAGCCAGGCTTCAGCTCACTGTTAGTAGACACAATGGGTGCAAAAGCTTAATTAGCTGACACTGGTTTATCCCCTCTGTTATAAATAAAGATATGGTTACTGGTTACGCGGATGAATGTACGTTGTTTGAAACGGTCTACCTTATTTTAAAAATAGCGTCAATCCGTTTTAATTCACCGGACCTGGCTATGAGCCCTCGCTTCCTATGGGTTAATCCGCATGCTATCTCAGCAGGTCTCAAAACAGCCCGGTCAGGAAGGGCTGCAGGGGAAATACCTTCCTCGCAACTAGCCAATGGGTTTGTGCAAGAGGCAGAGGATTCGAACCCACGATCCGTTCTAGCTGGAAAGTCCTTCCGGCGAGGAAGAAGCCTCCTCAAATCCCAAATCCCCAGCCCCCCCGTTTCCGGAAACCTGCCAACTTACCGACGCCTCCGAAGGGGAAGCCCAGGACAGTCACGTGCATGACGACATCGTTGGCCGTCACTCCGCCACTGGTGGTCTCACAGATCATCTTTTCGATTATCTAGTTAACGAGAAACACAGCAGGAGGGAAAAAACAACAGTCATGTTTTCTGATGATCCGTGGCACCGAGAGATGAACCGTCTGTTAATTTATTGCTGAGACGAGTTTGCTTCCTTGTTTTGCAAAAGCTACTTTGCGCCCAGTCTGTTATTGCAATTTTGGGTCCGGTGTGTTAATGTAATAGCGTAACTTAAGTAACCTTCAATGGCTACATCCTTCTTTAATTAGTCAAATCAGTGCTGAAGATGGCCACTTTTCTGATATATTTTATCTGAACCCCCCCTTCCCCATCAGTATTCTCAGAAAATTAATTAGCAAGGTTGATATTTGCAAAGAATTGGAAGAAGAAGATTCAATGCAAATACTGGAGGAATGGAATAAAGACGTGTGGAATATGGTCATTAATGGTGATAAACTCATTTGTGAAACCAAGATAAGGAAAGGAATACTGAGTAGAGATGATTTCAAAGAAATCTGGAATTTATTTTTGGCACGTGTGTTTGAGAAAGGGAAAGGTTACCCCCCTGGCCAGGAACCATCATATCTCTGGAGAGAAATGAGGCAGTTACAAAACATAAAAGTGAATTAAGTAAGTAAATTCGTCCCGAGGCTGGTGAAAATCAGTTGAAAATGTATGTTAGACTCTCGTGTTTCCTTTGTAAGTCAATCGGTGACCTGAGTTTTGTTTATTGGTTGTTGTTATAGGATTGAAAATTTAAAAAAAAAATTGTGCCATTGAAGACGTCCATAAAGATTTCTTGAATAACAGCCCCTTCCGCTTTTTATGTTTAATTTACAAATATTTTGGAGAGTATCGAGGGGCCCCAGAGGCTGCCTCCAAAATACAAAAAAAGGGTTCAAAGTTTACAATTTGATGTTTCTAAGAAGGTCGGATCCAAGAGGTTGCCCCTGCAGTCTTACCTTCTTGTCCTTGGCAAACACATAAAGAGCGAGCGGCTTCTCCCTCTCGTTGATGAAATGAATGGCTTCTTCCAGGTTTCGGACAGTGATGATGGGCAGGATGGGGCCAAAGATTTCCTCCTGCATGACCTTGGAGTTCGGGTTGACGTCGACCAGTACAGTGGGAGCTGGGAAGGAAAGAAACAGAGGGGCGTCACAGAGGTGAAGGCTGAAAAGACAGCGCGTTTGGGTTAAGAAAGACCCTTGTAAATTCTCTGTGCTCTTTCTGGGCATGCTCCAGGTCTCTAGGGACCCCTCTTTTGCCCCAGGACCCAGCGTGGGCTGAAGAGCCCAACAGGTGACAAATATATATTTGTTTTAAAATAACCCCGAGGCGGTGGTGGAATCAGAACAGGAACTGGTTGGGTATTTCCCTCCCGTCTCAGGACTTGAGGATTTTACTGCAAAATTAAGTTTTTGCAAGGAAAATTAGAACTTTTATTCCACAGAGTGGCTCCAGACCAGAAACGGCCCACGAGCTCTGTGTTGCCGACCTCTGCGTTACTGATGCTGGAGGGAAAGACGTCTCAGCCTCCTGAAAAAGCGGAAGTCCTGCTTCAAAGCTTGGAAAGGAGGCGTTTCAAAAAAAGAGAGACCCGTACTAATTTCTTTCTTTTCCCAGTGAAAAGGGGGCGATCGTCCTCTGTGAGTGGGACTGAACAAGGGGACCACTTGGCTTCCTTTAGTTACTTTTATAGTGATGGGGTTGTGTTAGCCTCACACAAAGACAGAAGAGAAATACCACACGGATCAGATGTGGGTACCGCTGCCTTCTCCGGAGGAATGAGAAGGCGGGCAGAGAATTTTCCGGACCCCTGGTGGCGTCCGGCACCTTTTTATTTTCTAAGGAATCCACGGAACATTTCGGCTCTACCTGAAATACCTTGTGTATGGTGCTTCGGTTTTCAACAGGAGTGGGAAAATACAAACCTCGGGGACAAGCCTGCAACTTTTATTCCCCCCACCATGCAAAAAATAATAATAATAATAATAAAATAAAATGAGTCTCTTTGTGCTCCTTAAAAGCAAGGAAGCAGTACGTGGGTTTTAAAAAAGGTACAAAATGTTGTGTACTCCGTGAAAACCAACTCCACGCCAGCCCCCGCCTTACCGATGTAGCTTTCGCTTTCATCCGCCTGTCCCCCGATCGCAATCTTCTGCCCTTCCAGGAGGCCCATCAGCCTCTTAAAATGCCGCTTGCTCACAATCCTTTCATAGTCCCCGGACTTCTTTGGATCTTCCCCGTAAAACTCCTGCAAAACAACACAAGTGAGTGACACTGGCCCGGTTCAATCAGGACGAGAAGCTTGTTTCTGGAACTCGGGAGGGTTCTCAACCTTTGACCCTGAAGATGTTGGGGGGACACCCTCTCCCCGAAAACCCCAGCCACCCTGGCCGACGGTCAGGGATCTGGGAAGCCGAAGACCAAAACGACCGGGAAAGAGCTACTGATATTTAAGCAACCACGACAACCCTATGGGGTAGGTTAGCCCGTTGCCTGGTTAGATGCAGGCTTATAAATAATTTTATTCATTTTTTTAAAGTCAGTTTGCTTGTTTAAAGAGAACTGAAATAAAAGGAAGGTCCTCGAGATATTTTGGATGCTAACTCCCAACACCCATCTCACAATGCCCACCAGCAAAGGAGGATGGGAACTGTCGTCCCAAATATTTTGAGGGCCAGAAGTTCTTCCTCCTGTCGATGGAGGCCTTTTCACACTCAAGACGGGAACAGGCCTGCTCACCTTCAGTGTCTTTTTCACAAGCTCCACAATTTTATTCTGGAGGGACGGTTCGCACAGCACATAGTCCGGAGCGATGCAGGTCTGCCCAGCGTTCACAAATTTGCCCCAAGTGAGACGTCTGAAGAGGGAAGAAAAAGGGGAGGTGTTTTTTTACGACTTATTTACATACAGGCTCTTTTTGCCCTCTTCAAAACGGAACCAAAAGACTCTGGAGCAAAGTAAGTGGGAAGCAGGGAAGAAAAATCATTGAAAAAAAAGAGATAAAAACCATGTCTGGTGGTTCACTGTCTAGAAGGACACAGCAGTAAAGGAAAAAAAGATGAGGAGGGCAGAGGAGGGAAAAAAAGAGCAGTTATTTTTTTTCAATACTGGAATGGGCCCCTTTCTGGTTTCTTTATTTCTTTGGTGACAGGATGATGGGACTTGTAATCCACACACACTGAACAGCCACCGGTTCTCGGCAAGAATAAATTCGCACCCTGATTCAACGGGTCTACTTTAACCAGGATATCAAGGGGATTCAAGACAACAGAGATATAAATAAAGAAGGAAAAAGAATACAACGTTAGCAGCCGTCTAAAAGCCAGCAGTGTGAGAGAGAAAGAGAGCCTCATTTCCCGGTGTTCTGCGATGTTCACCCGGCGTCTTACCGGCAGGCGACTTCCAGGTCGCAGTCCTTGTCGAGGTAACAGGGGCTTTTTCCTCCCAGCTCCAGCGTCACAGGCGTCAGGTGCTTCGCCGCAGCCTCCATGACAATCCGGCCCACCGCGGAGTTGCCGGTGTAGAGGATGTGATCAAAGCGCTGCTTGAGCAGCTCCGTGGTCTCCGGGACGCCCCCGGTGATGACCGGGAAAAGCTCCTGGGGATCAAACAGACCAGTGTGTGTGTGTGTGAGAGAGAGAGAGAGACCGAGCAAGCAAGCTCACTGTCTCAGGTGAGAAATGTCCATCTCCTGTTCTGTTTAGCCCCTTAAAATTAAAAAAAAAATGCTTGCAAAGACTTGGCACAGTCTGGCAACTCCATGTAAGACGCCCACCCACCCCTGTAGTTCTGAATTCAGACTGCTCCTTGCTAGGATAATCATGTTTTCCTTCTCTAGGGCAAACATTTTGAAATCACCAAATACAGAATATTCATCTAAAAGCAAATAATGGAGTATCCAAAGCGTCAAGGGCAAAAAAAAGTGATGTTCAAACCACAAGGCACCTCCGTAGAAAGAAAGGGAGTGTTTTCACATCATCATCAAGCCATGATTTATGTTTATCACGGTTTGTGGCTTGAGCGACCCAATGCCACCGTAAGCAAGCGAACCCACCAACCATCCAGCTTGCTTTGAGCACTTCTGACCCTGCTTCTTCGGCCCCGCCTTTGGTCATCAGGTGGAGAAACAAGCCAGGGACAAGCCACCATGGTGGGTGTGGGCGTTAAGACAAGCCACATTCTGAACAAGCCCAGATTTCCTAAGTCAAGAACGAACCACGAGTCCCAACCGTGGCTGATTCATAAACCGTGGTTTGTCAGCAGAGGTGGGTTCAACAAAGAAGACCATGGTTTCTTGTGAAGTAGGAATGCAAGTAGGCAACCGGGACTATCTGAAAGGATGGGGGTTGGACTACACGGCCTTTGGGGTTCCCCTAACTCTACGGTGCCATGGGGTAGACTCTCTACCTTGTCAAGATAATGGGGGATGATCTCTGCCAACAGCTGGCCGGTATGTTCGCTGATCTCCGAGGGCTTGATCACGCAAGCGTTCCCTGAAACAAACGAAGACGCGTGTAAAGGACAGGGTTCATCATAACGAACAGACATCACGGCAGCGGAAGGTGGTGGTGGTGAGAGCTTGACATTTCCCCCCCCCCCAAGAACTGTCCCCTAAATGCTCAAGGTAATCCGATTCACATAACCCTAAAACTAAGCGGTGGGCATTCACGAGTTTCCATTTCTACAGATACTCTTGGCCTAATCATGCCATAACTAACGAGGGGTGAACGAACCCTGGCACCTTCAGACAAGTCGTTCTACAGCCTAAGCAGGCAGCCCGTTGTGTTGGACTATGATGTCCATCATCCCCAGCCAGCACCTCACTAGGCTGGTCGGCTATGACAGATGTTTTGCCAGGGTACCAATTTATGGAAAGCGACCTTGCATATTTAAGGAAGAAGGTATGTCCATTCTACAGCTTGCTCCTGAGTAGATATGCTGGGAACTGCGCTTCCATCCTACCGAGCCCCTCCCAGAATTGGAACCCAGGCCCTGAACCGGAAAAGGGTTCTTTTCAGCCAGTTCTGAGCGAAGGGACGAGCTCTCGCCCGCCTTACCTGCCACGATGGCCCCGATCAAGGGCTGGATAACCAGGATGACCGGGTAGTTCCAAGCCCCGATCACCAAAGCCATCCCCAGGGGCTCACGCACGATGTAGGTCTCGTCAGCCTGGGTGGCGGGGGTCTTCGGCACATGCTCAGGGGCCGCCCACTCAGGGAGCTTCTCCACCATATGGTCAATCTCCTGCAGCAGGTGTGCCATCTCGAGAGCGTAGCTGGTGTAGTCGCTCTGTTGGGGAACTCAAGAGATTAGTCTTCAGGAAATTAGCAACGCTGCGAGTTCAGATCAAAGCTCTGCTGATGCTGTCTGGGCTTGTTACTGCAATGTATTAAGGGGAGCTACAAGTTTTCCCAGGGACCCTCCAGGTAAAGATTTTCCCAGGGACCCTCCAGGTAAAGATTTTCCCAGGGATCCTCCAGCTAAAGATTTTACCAGGGACCCTGGTCAGGTGGAGAACTCTGGTCCCCTATGTCCCAGGGAGCTCAGGGAATTTCCAATAAGTCCCAGGCCACCAAGGGAAAGCTCCCTCATTTTCCCATGGATCCCACCAAGGCAGGACCTCAGATTTTCCCGTGGACCCCGCCAAGGTCTCGCACCAATTTTCCGCCCCAGAGATGCCACTAGGCCAAGGTCACGGATTTTCTCTGTGATACTGATGGAAACGGGCCGCTAGGCTTCCATCTTTTCCCCACGCCAGGCTCAGGCCCGATACCACCCGCCCAGGGAAACACAACCAAGGGAAGCTGACCCTGTGGAGATCTTTCTTGAGGGCGGCCAATAATTCCGGCTCCCTCTCCTCCATCATCCTCTTCACGGCCTTCAGCTGATGGATCCGGAAGGCCACGGGGCGTGTCCTGCCAGTGTTGAAAGCCACCCGGGCCCGATCCACGGTTTTCTTGATGTGCTCCATGGCTCCTCGAAGGCTGCGGGCGAGACAAACACGGTCACACAGGGAGCCGCCTCCAGAAAACTCAGCTCTCCTCCTCCTCCTGCACAGCCGTGCTCGGACCTCAGCGGCTCCCGTCAAAGAGTGCTTTGTGCTGAGCGTATAAACAGGCGGTGGACAACGTGTAGAGCGAAAGGGCAAGTCTTTCCCCAGCGCACGGGGTGGAGCCGACAACCGGTGCCAAGGGTGGGGTGTCATCCCCCCCCACATGTCACTCAGTCCATCAAATCCTCATAGCCCTGCCAACGCCTGGGGCCAACTCACACCCTCTCCGGAGGTCTGTTTTCTTCAAACCTGCCAGCAACGTGATCCCAAAGAGCACACCCTTTCTGTCAAGAGAAAACCACCCAGAGGCCCCAAAAGGGTTCGTGATTCGAAAGGTTATGCCAGGAGAGCTGAAGGGGGGGGGGGGGGAACCACACACACACACAAAGCAACCCACCCCTTTCTCTTGTGCTTTGGTTCTCGTTGCCTGAAACAAAAAGGTTTTGGGCAGAACATTGGGCAACACAAAGCAGAAGGTCCCCTGGGAAGTCAGACTCCCCGAAAAGGGGGCCACGGGAAATGCAGCCCCGTCGTTTCCTATGGACCCCTCGAGGTGTTCTGTGATTTTTACGGTTGGTGGTTGGAGGTACAATAGCACCCTTTGGGGTTCCCCGTCAGACAGCCGGCTTGGGCAGGAGGTGCAGAAGGGGTAATCGGGCCAAAAGCTCCATGGGCATTATATGCCATGGGGTCAAACAAGGCTTTATCCTGTTTTGAAAACTATTCAGCAGAAGGAACCGTCCACTGGCAGCTCTGCCGTCTCACGATGCTGGGAGGGCCATGCTGTTAATCCTCCCTTTTTTCCAGCCCCTGGACGCCACAAGAGCTGGTTTTGATTCCTAAATCCAGCTGGCAGTCCTGGTTCAGAGGAGACCCACAGCATCCAACTGCTGAGCAGGTGAGCCAACGCCCCTGCAAATCCCACTGATTCAATGGGTCTGGGAATACCGACACGATTCAGAGGCTGGTGGTTTTCAACTCCTCTTTCATCTATGTGTACCCTAGCCACTCTTTTCGACTCAGTAAGATTCGTCCACAGCAGTCAGAAATCTGGCATTTAGATTACAAACCAGAAGGAAAGGCGGGCCTTCTTAATTCATCTGCACCATTTCCAGCGCCACACGTTCCAACTGGAATAGCTGCATCTTTTCCCTCTTCCCTCCCGCCCCACACATTCAAATCAATCCAACATGCCTAGGCGACATGTGGGGTCTGGAGAGCTGATGTCCAAAGCCATCTTCCCACCCCCCTAAATAAATAAATAAAAAAGTCAATTTTCCCCCAACCCCTGCCAAGCTCAGGACTAAACAAAAGACCTCTTGGTTTACTTTCCTAGCGACACCATCAAAACACAACCCTAGAAGCCGAGGTTGAGGCGCCAGCATTAGCCACAGATGCTTCGTGCAGCCCGGCTCGGAGTCCCTGATCCCGACCAGGCGTCCTTTCGTTCTTAGGGCACCCGCACATCTGGAGGCCGCAAAGGCATTGCACGGCTCTTGCAGAGGCTGATCTGCGAGCCGTCCGTAGCCAATCTCTGGGAACCCTCACCGGCTGAAGGTGTGTTTCTGCCTGCTCTCGTTTCTCCTGTTACTGCTTGCCGTTGCGCCTTAGAAGAGTCGTGCCCAGGGCGAGAGCCCTAACAACTCTGGATCCTGTCCTGCGGCTCCTACCCTCTGGCTCTGCCCAGCTTCGGCTACGTACCTGCAGAAGTGGTAGAGATAAAATCCCAAAAAGCTGTGTGCTTCCACTCGGGGATCTCCTAAGGTCTTGCTCCCGATGGGCTCTGGTGAAGCCCAGATCTCCCTATATACTCGCCAGGGGTGCTGGAGATGACTCAGCAAAGCTCGGGTTCTCCAATCAAAACCTGACTGCCCCACAACCGGCCTCTTTCCCCCTTCCTAGGGCCCAACCCAGTTCCAGCCCTCAATTCAAAGGGAGTGAGTGGGAGGGATGACTCGGCAGAGTTCAGAAGTCCCACAGAGACCTCGCCACAGAAGCCACAGGCAGGGCTTCGATCCCGTGGCCCCCGCGCCTGGACCGCCACCCTTGAGCAAGCGTGGGCGGGATGACTCTGCAAAACGCCACGCTCCCAGTTCAAATCCTCCCACGGAGCACAGCTAATTCCTCCTACGACCCAGCCCAGCCGCGGTGGTGACTCTGCAAAATTCTGGATTTCTAGTTGGCGTCTCTCAACTTTCGGTGGCCAGCCCATCTTGGCTTTCCCCGCCAGCCTTAAATCGGGGCACAAGCCGGCTTCTTGAGCATGCATCTCACCCCGTCATCATGACACTTTTCTTGTGTCCAAATGCACACAACCCACTCTCCCTCGGGGGTCCTTACATTAGAGGTCAATGGGGGGGGGGCTTCCGACCATTATCCTACCACCTCCACCTTTCCAGCTGGTGAGGGCCATTCAGCTGCAGAGGTGAAGACCAGACGTCGGAAACAGAGTGCAGGACTTCAGTGCGCTAAATCAGGTGTGTGTGTGTGTGTATGTGTGTCTCAAGGTTGGGTCCCCTGATGTTCTTGGACTAAAACTCCCAGAAGCCTTCACCACTAGCTGTGCTCACCTGGATTTCTGGGAGTCGTAGTCCGAAGAACGCCTGGGGACCCCAGGTTGGGAACCACTGCTCCAAAGGAACATTAAGAGTGTGTCGAGAAGAGAATCCGTTGCCAGGCGAGCCTTTTTCTCACCTCTCTCTGACATGTCCCGTCTGCCAAAAAAAGGGATTGCTTCCACGCCCTGTTCTTGCCCATGCTCGTCCTTGCAAATACCGATATTAATCCTATAATACTACCTTCAGGGGCTCAGCACACTGTTTATTCCATCAACAGGACGGCACCACCTGCGCACAGAAGGGGTAGGGTGGGGGTTGGGGTAAAGGGATGGGCCGGGCCTGGAAGAAAAAGGGGGACCGGATCCCAAGGCCGGCCGAGGCGAACATTGTGTTTTTTAACAGACCCCGAAATACAGCCCTTTGGTCCGGAACGAACGATCTGAGAGGGGTAGGTTTCCAGCATGGAGCCGGGGAGAACGGTGGGAGCCGAAGGGGAATCAGGGGAGACGGAATAGAGTCGCGAGGAAGCGGGCACAGCTGGCAGGCTGGCACGGATCGGACTATGGTAGAAAGGGCACAGCCAGCCACGCAACGTACTTAAATATTTTGGCGCGGAGTCTACGGGTACAAATACAGCAAGAGGAAAGAAGCTGGGACTTCTCTCCTCTTTCTACACACCCTTCCCCCAATTCTGGGGTTCAAGGGGGCTGGATGTAAAACACAAGAGAAAATAACAAGTCATAATGACAATACGGCGTCGTTGCCAATATAAACAGAAAGGATGGAATGTTATTTGTTCAGCAGGGCTTTTCAGTTCTAAGAAAACATGCTGTAGGATTAAATATCAAGCCAGCTCTATACAACAGGCACTTCTTTTTATTTCTTTTCTTCCTCTTTTCTTACTTCTATACAAAGGCACCCTTCCAGAAAGGAGAAAAGGGAGTGGGTTTCTCAGACTCCCCACACCCAGACTGGCTCCTGAATCAACAGCCACCGGCCAGGCAGCTAGCCAACAGGTGAAGCTTCCCACCCCTCCCCTCGCCATTTCCATGGTAGGAAAAAAAACCCACAGTGGGGTTAAATCCAGGGTGGGAAAAGAGACCCCGGACTGCAGCGCTCAGCAGCCCTCGTTGTCCATTAACACTGGACGGATAGGAGTTGTAGTCCATCCACAGCCGCCTACATTTTTCAGTTGCTCTTAAAAACAAATGACTATTGTGTCATTGAGCAGCTTACGAAGACCCTGTGAATAAATGAACTCTTTAAGACCATGGGTTCTTATATGGAGTAAATCCATCTCATGTTATGCTTTCCTCTCCTCCTGCTGCCTTCCGCTTTTCCCGGCATGGCCTTATCCTGTCAGCCTTGGTCTTTTCACGACATGCCCAACGTACAAGAGCTTCTGGTTATTCGTTTTTTGCTTCTAGAGAGACTTCAGGCTGCTTGATGTGATCTAGCAACTCCCTTCAAAAATCTTTCCGGAAGTCCATAGGTCCTCCGACGCCACATTTCAAATGAATCCATTTCCCCTCTGTTCACCACAAACGTTATTTAAATTATACTAGGGCACTAGGTATTCTTCCTCAGCATCACCGTAATTTTTAATAAAACAGTTCATTAATTAGTACTTCAGCCCACTTCTGGTCTTACGTTTGCAGAGAGATTAGAGCTTCTCCACCTTCTGCTTCCAATTACGTAGTCTATCTGATTTGTACACCGGCCAACTGGTGATGCCCATATGTACCATGGCCCGGTTGGCTGAAGAAGGTATTTGGCACAAAGAAATGTATTGGCTTTGGAGAACTCTGTGAGTCACTCTGCTGCTTCACTCCTGACCCTCGAGCCAAATTCTCCAATAACATTTGGTTTTGCTTTATGTCCTTGTTTTGCAGTCCAGTAACAAATTCTTAAAAGTGGGGCAGGGTGGGGAGAGAAGAAATTCAGAGGTACCCCTTTCCAAACGCACTGGGGCCTCAATCCAATCGCAAATCCCAGACAGAACAGGCCTGCTGGATCAATGCAACTTACACAAACGTTGACAACTTGGGCCGCAAATTGCTGAAGGCAGCATCCAGGTTGAAAGGCCGCCTTGCACTCTCATGTGCTCAGCTTTTTGTGGAGAACAAGAAGGAGTGCAGAGCTAAAAAAAATTACAATTATTTTCAGACGACCGCTTTCAAAATACTCTGGCTGTGCAGACCGCAGGATATTGGCCGTCCTCATGAGAAAAAGCGACATTTCCAAGGCCTGGAATATATAGACACACCGTCCTCAGTTTGACAAAATGATTCTATAAGCTCTCGCAACATGGTAAAATGTTTTCCGTATTTATTTGCTGGATTAATTTCCTCCCTTCTTTCTAATAAGGTACAGACGGCTCCTCTTCTCATGGCTTTCCTGTCTCAACGACCCTGCGAAGTACGTCAGGCTGAAAGAGAACGTGACTGGCTAAGGTCATGGCTCATTAGAGACTAGGATTGGGAACATCCAAGACCGACGCTCTAACCCCTATACCCCGCTGCCCCAAGACCAACACTACTCTCACACCAGTGCAAGGATTTTTTTTTTTGCATGTACCCCCCTTTTGCACGTGCTCTTCCTCGACACAGCATGCCGGGGGGGGGGGGGGGACACACATGGCAAGACCTGATCCCCCATGGCCTCATTCTGCGCTTCTGAGCAAAGAACTGAAGATCAGGGCGTAGTCCCGGGGCGGTGCGCATCTCCATTCACTCTCAAGCTATTCATGTATGGATGTCAACGCAGTAAGTAAGCAAAGCAGCAGCTGCTTTAAGAACAGCGCCGGAATGCAGGGCCGACCGCAAACCTTTCTCCTGCTAGCCGCGCGATCCGCTTTCGGGAGAGCCCGCCTGGGAAGGTCCTCCTTGACAGCAGGGGAAACAGGCAAGAGCCCCCTTGGCCTGGGGTGTCCTTCAAGCCGGGAAGTTCACTTTTCCACTGAATAATTCACTGCCGGAGAACCTCTGCTATGCCTTGACCAAATCCTCGCCCTCCCGTCTCCAGCGGATCAACCCTTTAAACGCGTCTCGTTGAGCGAGAGCCGACCAAGTCGTAGGGTGTTGGTGGTTAAAGGCGGATTTCTGCTGATCAGTGAACTTGGAAAAGTTTTAAGTTGTTGGGATGGTCGTTCCCCAAACCCTGCACTGACCAAAAAAAAAAAAAAAAAAAGGAGAGTATTCCCAAGTCTGGTTGTGTCAAGAAGACTAGAGCGACCCAACGTTGTATTTTCAGGCAGATCTCCTATTCACCCATGGGCAGGACTTGAGGATCATTCTATAGGGTCCCTTCCAGCTCTGTAGTTCTACCTTGATGATAAGCGATGTCCCCTTTGTTATGAAATAAAACTAGCTTGTCCACCCTTTTGACCACGAGATAGGTAAGTCCTCATGGGCTAGAGTTGCAGGCTGACTCAAAAGATTCTGCTGCCTGAGGCACCCCCATCCTCCATTCCACGTAACGGAAGACAATCCAGGGTTCCAGAGGGCACTTACTTCCACACTGGAAGGAGGACAGGGTCGTCGTCCCCCCCCCCCCCCAAGTCTTGCAAGCAGAAGGTCAACTTAGGGGTAAGGAGCAAGTTATGAATCACACGCTTCTGTCCTCCAAGAAAGAGGAAAGAAGGGGGAATTTAGAAGCCATAAGACCTGAACAGCTCGGGGTGTAGGAGGTCTCTGGCTGCGGAGCCAGAGGATTGGGAGTTCGATTCCCTCACGGGGCCTCCTGGACAGGGGCTGAAATGAATGACCCACAGGGTCCCTTCCAGCTCGGCAGTTGTAAGATGAGGCGAAGACCCCGTCTACCAGTTACACAGAGTGGTTTCCTTATTTCTGGTTCCTCTTCATCCGTCCTTGAAAGGGGCACCCCGTGAGCATCCTTGGCCAAGGATCCGAGGATGGGCTGCCCCTGTACTACTCTGAAATCCGCCCTGGTACCCCTCGGTCAGCGCTGAATGACGGACGGGCAGGGGAAGAAAGATAAGCCTCCGTTCCATCTCTAAGCGAGGCTCGCTTGGCAACAGGGAAATGTGAACCCCGCTTTGGTTTCCTTGGCTCTCCCGGCCCGCTCACCAAACAAAGGCGGCCAAACAAACCACAGGTACCTCTCCCCTCGCCCACAAAGGCCGGCCTTTGTTTGGAGAGCTGGGCGGGAAATTTCAGCCAAAGGCTACCGGGGTGAAGCTTGAAACCACCATCAACCTAAAGGCTGCGTGCAGTCAGAGTTCGAACCCGCCTCTTAAGAAGCTAGACCTGCCACAACCCCCTGCCGCTGCTGGCTGAGACTCTCGCCTCTGACGTTTACTGCCCCGTGGCCTGCAGAAGTGGGCTTGACCCACGAAAGCTCGCTCCGTGTTCAGGGTTCCCCCCCCCCAAAAAAAAGTCTAACAAAGGTGTTGCCTAACGCTTGCATCTGCATGGCCTTTTCCTAATTCATTTCCCCCCCACAAAAAAAGGAACCGTCCAAAGCACTGGAACATCATGACAACGACAGGCGCAAAATCTTTCCTTCTCGTAAGCCGCAGGTGGCACACTGGCTCTCCCTCTTTCACCACTTAGTTGACACAGCAGCCCTGCGAGGTAGATCGGTCTGAGAGAAGGCGACCGGGCCGAGGTCACCCGGTGAGTTTCAAGGCTCACGAGGGGCTTGGATTGGGATGCACCAAGTCCAAACTCAAAGCTCCAACCCCTACACCACGCTGCCCCATACCAACACTGCTCTTACACCACGACAAGGATCCCTCCACCCCTCTGCATGCAGCCCGTTGCACATGTCCTACCCCACACAGCACGGGGGGGGGGGGGGGACACAACAGTAAGGGAAGGCCTGATCCTGCGGCCTCCCCTAACGCTCTGGATCCAAGAACTGGAAATCAGGGCGTAGTCCTCGGGCGGTGGCGCCTTTCCACTCACCACCGAGCGATGAATGTCTAATAATCTAACACAACAAGAACGCAAAGCAGGAAAACAGCTGCGTGAAGAACTCTGTCGGGACGCGGACCCAACCACGCGCCCGCTGGAGACCCAATCCGCTCATGGCAGAGCTGGTCTGGGAAGGTTCTCCTCGACCGTAGGGAAAACGAAGGGGTGCTGGCCTTGAGCGCCAGCGTCCAAGTTAAGCTGGGAGCCGCTTCTTGTCCAAACAACGAGCTAACCCTTTCTGAAACCACGACAAATCCTCTCGCTCCTGGTTCGGGTTCGTCCACCCCCGGGGGGTTCGTTCCACCTTTATCACACACCCCTCCTCGTTGTTCTAGGATTGCCAAACCCAGGGATGCAGAGGTGAAAGCCGGACTCCATCAGAGCCAAGAATATGGGGCCAGCGCAACCCTTCCCCGCTCAGAGATTACACACCTGGTCCTGCGGTCAAAATCCCCAAAGAGGATACCCTGTCCCAGTTTGAGTTTTGCGCTGGGATTTCGTAAATCCAGGCTCCCGTTTCCCATCCAATTTAAGAGCTGGAGAAATAAACTTTTTTGGCTCTAGCATAGAGTCCTCTAGCTGTGTATGAATTTTTGTATTGGGGAATTCGGGCCCCTCCTCTGGAAACGAGATGTCGTGGCTCCCACCAAGAGGGGCTGGGTCTCCTGCCCCCCCACCCTCTTCGGGTCCCCCTGAGCTAGTTTGCTGCCTCAAGGCAGACATTTTACACTTGCTGAGCGCGGGAGAAAAATGTGGTTTTCGGCAAGCCTGAACAAGGGAGAGGAAAGGCTGGTTAACTCACTCGAGCCACCGTGTGGCGGTCTGGTTGGCCCGCACGCCTTGGCGGAATCTGCCTCGGACATCATCCTGCGCTTTCTCTCTAGCCTCTTCTGGAATCGCCTAGCACCTCCTTGCACCTGCGCTGAGCACCGGAGACCCTTGGCCTTTAGGCTCCAGACTTTCTGCCTGCAAAGCGGGGCGTCCGCCACTGTCGGCTTCTGGATGTCCTTTGCTGGAAGAGGACGGCCAAACGGAGCAGCAGCTGTTCTCGCTGGGATAACTGAAAAATTAACCTTCGTTCAGCACTGCAGGTAACTGATAAAGCCTACCGTTGTCCCCCCTGCTGCCTTCCTTTAGCTAATTCAACATTTACGATCCCTTTTCTGATCACACCCAATAAAAAAAACCCATGTCTGTCCTTCTCCTCTATCTATCTCTATATAAAAGGTGCACTCAATACTTTGAAGAATGCCCGAGAGGTCTCAAAGAGGATTGGGAACAGCTCTTGAGCTGACTGCGAGCACTTGAACGGTTCAAGACGCAAGCCCAAAAGCATCACCTCAAAAATCTACGGGCTATCTGGTCAAGCCTAACACTTTTGTGTTCCCTGAAGGGGGCCCAGACTGACTTTCTGTATAACTTTTCTCTGCTTCTTGGCAGCCGGGCTCAGCCTGATCACTGAGGATCCAGCGTTCTCAGCCAGCAAGCCAGAAAATGCAGCGGCTCATTCTGATCCTGCACCTGGCAAACGTTACAAATATCAAAATGCCAAAAAGCTAACCAACCAACCCACCAAATCTAAGAAACGTTGGCTGGTTTTACCTAAGATGTAACTCTGCCACTAGACACTATTTATCACCCCAAAAGTAATTAGTTCTAAACAACTATTTGACTTATTACATGGCTTACAAGCTCTGATCTTACCTGGCAGAGAGACTTGTGTTTCTTGAAAGCCCGGACATTTCCCTCCCTGTCTTGTCGGCTCAATTAAAGGTTATCACCATAGAATGGATTTTTCAAAATAAAGTATTATAAAAATGGGTGAAGTGACGTCTTGATTTGCCCTCGTTAGATTCAAGGTCTCAAAAAAAGAAAATTCAGAGTATCAGTTTATTTATTTTTTGTCTGGTTTTTAACCTCAATATACATTTATACAGGCCATAATAAAAATTATGCAACAAGGTTGCTGTTTTTCAGTTATGATGTTACGGGTCAAGAATAAACACATGCAGTTACAAAGGAGAGGTAGTTAGAAATACTGTATTAAAGACCTAAAAATACAAACGTCGTATAAATTAAAAAGAATGGATGGAAACACTTTCAAATTAACAGCTGGAATTTCTTGTACTGATAAATAAGGTAAAAAGTACATTACTTTGTCAAAGCGAAAAAAAAAACCCAAAACAAATCCAGGAGGGGAAAAAAAAAACCAAAACAAAAAAATGAAAGAAGAAAAATTAAGAGGGAGATCAACATACACACTCTCTCACACACATACATACAGTTTTATTAGTCCATGAAAACTGTTGGTGTTTGACTGCCAGCGACCTCCCTCACCGAGGAGGTGAGTTTTTTTTAATTTTTAAAGCAGTTTGAAGGTTCAATCTGAAGAGTTCTGGGTGTGTTTTCAAGTGTTCCAAGCTGGTTGAGTGATGGCAATCAAAAACAAATTGAGAAATAAAAATGAAAAGTCCTCAAAATTAAAGAGAAACCATCTGGAAACACATTTTGACGGCCGAGATACTTCGTGAACGGCAAGAGCACCTTAGCAGAGACGGGTCAGAGAGAACCAAAGAGCGGGGGAGGCGGGGGGGGGGGGGGGGGGGGGAAAGGGAGCGTCTGCAAAAGCCGGGGCGGGAACAGCCCCTGGGGAAGGGGTTACGCTTTGCTATTTGAAGGTAAATTCACTGCCACACACGACATCCAGAGCCTCTAAGAGCCTCGCGCTTCTCTGTAAAGAAGAGATCAGAAACTACAAGAGCATCCTCTAAGACAGCTGGGGGGGGGGGGGGAGACCAAGCCCCCTAAACAGGAGACTACCAGGGGTTTGGGGGGGGGGGGTTAACAGGACCGGCAAGAGGTCCCAAAGCAGACGAGACCCCACGGTTTCACACATGCTACAAAAGCAAACCTCTTAGGATTTGGGAGAGGGAAGCTTGGGTTTGCAAGCTGCCGTCAAGATCAGAACAGTACTTGAGAGAGAGAGAAAGAACGAACGAGTCCAGAAACTGGGCTAAAGTTACTCAAGTATCAGACACGACGAGGGAGCCAGAGGGGAAAAGCCCACAAAGGTGCCTTCTTGTTCTGTCCGAAAAGTCCGCAAAGAAGCTACATCGGAAACTCCGCCAAAGTTTGGTTCTTCTGGGCTGACGGTGCAGTGTTTTTTGTTTATTTATCTATTTTACTTAAAAGGTAGGCAGTGAAATGAAATGAGTTTTCTTGGTTTGTTTGTTTTTCTCCCCTCTCCCCAACAAGAGTTCATTCTTGTGCCTTTTTCTGCATCCTGGAAATTAGCTTTTTTTTTGCCCTTCTCTTTAAAAAGAAAAAAAAAAAAGAACGAGTACACAGTCAATGCAGTATTATTAGTGCAATATAAAGTGGTGGAAGGCCCAGGAAGAAGAAGAAGAAAAAACAGTGGGTTTTTATATGGACAATAATGGTCACATTTGTTTCGGGAAGCTTGAAATAATGCCCCCTTTCTGAATACACCCAATAAAAAAATCCCATGTCCGTCCTTCTCCTGCGTATATTTTTTTTAAAGGTGCACTTTTTTTTTTCCTGAGGGAACCAGGAGTGGTGTTCAGTATTTACAAAACCCGGGACCAGGTCCGAATCCTGATGGCTCCCAAAACACAGGTTTATGGTTGAAGATTTGTCTCATCTTCGATCCGTGGTTTGGTTCCGGAAGGGCATCTTTTCTGCCCGGAACGGGATGCGCGCTGAGCTGGATTATGATAAGGATCTAAAGTTTGTGGGGTTTTTTTGTGCCACTCTCTCGTAGGGAATATGAGCTAAAAAGGAGCCCTTCTCTGTCCTTCCGCAGATCAAGTTTCTTTCCAAACCGAGCTGGACAAAAGAGTTGAGGGCAAAGATGAGCCGTGGTAAGGCAAAGTGTCCGCCAACATTACTTCGGGATTTCTCCTCCGACTCCGGGAACTGACTGCGTTTTCTTTTTTCTTTGGTTGACCACCACAGCAACGTACAAGCCGGCCACTGCTGGGGGCTCGGGACAAGGACGACCTGACCGTGTAGCCGCGAGCTGAGCCTCCGCCGACTGGTCCCAGGAAATCCGGCTACTGCTCGTAAACGGTCACGGCGCTGCAGCAAAGGGCCAAGAGCCTGCGCTCGATACTGGCTTTGTCTGAAAGCAAAGGGGAAGACGTTAAAATCGAGCCAAGCACAGGTTTTAGCAGGGCTGAAATCCAACTCTGCCAGTTCTTTCTTAAAATGAGACGTACTGGATCAATGAAACTTATGGAGACATTGATTGATCAAGTTCCCATTGATTCGACAGGTGTACTCTAGTTGGTCTTTTTAAAAACGTTCCAACCTGTCTCATGAGACGGCTGGGCAGGGTGTGAGTCTCTCTCTCTCTCCCCCCCCCCCCACATATACAACAATTTCAGCAATTTAAAACAAGTCAAAACTGTATTTAACTCTTCAACCTACAGCAGCCAAGATTCTTAAATCCTTTGGCGAACAGCCACATTTTACCTTGGCACCGCAAATGAAATCTAAGCCGGCGGCACTGGGATTATCAAGAGGAGAGTGTTTCGCAAACAGGGTGCCACAGCAGAGAAGGCCCTGACAAGGTTTAGTCCCAAAGAACAGCTCGACAGAAAAGAGACCTTGGAAAAGTCATTTTTCAGAGGACTGGAGACGATGGCCAAAGGGTGTCCCTCTGAGACGCAGCCCTCCAAAAAGTTAACATTCGCCGAACTCCCAATGAAACCAGTGACTATATATACAATGAATCAGATGCCATTGTGTGCTGGATAGAGGGATGGACTGGGCCTCTGGAGACCGGGGTTCAAATCCCTGGCTCAGCCACAGAAGCTCAAGGGGGGGGGGGGGGGGGGGAGTGAAACCGGTAAAAGTGCTCCTTGAAACACACGGCTTACCTCGAAAGCCCTCTTGAGGGTCGCCATAAGTCAGTTCTGATTCGGTGGACACAGAGCTAACGATTGTCATGAGTTTGCAGAAATTAAAAAGGCAAGATACCCCGAAACGAGCCAGACTGCAGGGGACTTACACTTGTTAACGTTTTCGATATCGGCCGGGTCCTGCAAGATCTTGGCCAGGCCTTCCAGCAAGAGGGAAGCTTTGTGGTACCGGTAGACAATGTCTTCCGTCTGCTGGAACATCTCGTCCAGGGCTGCTGCCTGTACCTGGGCAGTGAGGTGGAGACGCGCAATTAACCCCAAGGGGGATTTCAGAGAGACCCCCCTGCCACCCAGAATAAAACTCCATCACCCTAACATTCGCACGACGAGATGTCCTGGTTCATCCCTTTCCTGACAAACAGAGGGCTGGATACAACCCAGCAAAACCCCGGCCGTCTTGTCCCACAGACACCACGGAAAAAAAACGTCTTTCATTCAGGAATCCCATGGAACCAACTTTCGTCTTTGGCCAGTCCCACTGGGCCCTCCTACAGCAGTCTATCTGGCATGATCTCTTTCTCTCTGGAAGCATGCGCTGTCTTCCTGCCTCAGGACTTTTGAACGTAACTGGGGCTGTGATGCCCCTGGGAGATTAAAGTTAATTACTGCTTTAAAACCCGCTGAAAGACTTGCCAGACACGGCACCTGAGTAACTTTCGAAATGTTAACAAACGAGGTATTAATGAGTGGGAAGCCAGTTCTAATTAATCCCCCTGACAACGCTGATTCTCTGCCTAGCTTGTTTGTGCGTCTCTTTTCATGGACACACAAAGGGTTCCCCCTCTGCTCTTACGTTCTCCGGGAAGATAAATCTGGGCGGTGAGCTTGGGATGTGTGTGTGTCCCCCCCATGTGGTACGCATGTTCTGCAAGCCTGCTTTATAAAATCATAGAATTGTAGAACTGGGAGGGGGTTCTACGGGCTATCTAGTCTGACCCCTCGGAAAGGCACAGATCCACCTCAGCCGATAGCTGTACAAATTCTGCCGAAGACCCTCCGACGCAGGAGAGCCCACCACCTTCTGGAAGAACCCATTCCACTGCTGAACAGCTCTTCCCACCGAGAGGGTCCTCCCAACATTCACCCATCATCTTTCTTGCAATCTAAAGTCACAGGTTCAGATCCAACCTTCTGACAAACAAGCTTGCTCCCTTTTCCACGATGACCCTCAGAAATTCTACTGAGCCCCAGGATTTCAAGGCAGTCTGGATGCAGCTCTTGATCCACACTGAGGAAACACAACTTTTTTGCACAACAAACTCCCAGAATCCCTTAGCCACCTCCGCTGGGAGTTGTAGTCCAAAAAGGCACCATTTCCCACTCCTGCTCTTTAACTACCCCGCCCTCCCCCAGCAACCGCTCCCTCGTTCGAGGCCTCCCCTGCCCTTACCATCTCCACAGCGCAGCCGTAGATCAGCTTCTCGGCGTGACGCTGTTGATCTCGTCGACGAACCGCTGCTTGTCCGAGAAGAACCGGTTCAGTTTTTCCGTCAGCTTCTTGCACATGCTGATGCAGAACTTGTACCTCTCGTTCATGTTTTTGACCACTGCCGGGAGGAAAAACAGGAGGCGGCGCTCAGCGACTCTGCAAACAGACGTATTGGTTCTGTGTGTGTGTGTGGGGGGGGGGGGGATTGGCTGAGCTAGAAGGGACCCTAAAGATCATCGACTCCAGCCCCCTGTCAAGGAGGCACAGGGGGGGAATTGAACTCCCAGCCCCTGGCTCTGCAGCCAGAGACCTCTTACACCCCTGAGCTACCTAGCATTTTCTTCCAAGGATGAGAAATCTCTTCCAGCCCAAGAGCCAAATTACTTTCAGAGAAATCTGGGTGTTGGTGTGTATGTGTGTCAACAAATTTTTGGCAGAAACTGGGATCCAGCATAAATCCCAGGGCCCCTGAAAAATGCCCCCAACGTCCCTGTCAGCAGGTTGGTGCGTATGTGCACGCCTCCCCAATGACTTCACAGTCCGACGACACACGTACCTTGCTTCACCGCCGTCGAGAGGTTCAGCTTGGCCGACTTGATCTGGGCTTTGGCCAGGTGCAGGGAGGAAGCCAACAACTGGGCCGCTTTCATGTACAAAACCAGCTGCTCCACTTGTCTGGCGAAAAGGGAAGGAAAGGCGGGACACGCCGGGGTGAATTAAGGCTAACCCAAAGGCCTTGCAGGGAAATTTCAGGGCAAAGGGGGGGGGGGGGGAACCACCAAAGGTTTGATCACAGGATTTTTTTAAAAAAACCATGTTTTGTTTTTGATGTTCGATGGTGGGTGAATCATTCCAAAACCATGAAAAAATTGAATTTTAAATAAAGAGCAAAGGGGGGGGGGGGAAGCTCCACCATCTGGAGCACAAGGTTATGTCACCAAAGGACTGAAGCCCATCCTGGAGAGGTGACACACGTACACATCGAAAAGGCAACGAGCCAAAGGCGAGAGCCTGGAAAAGTGAATTCTGGGGGTGACGGCGGCAACAACCAGCTTGCGAATCCTCCCCCCACCCCAGTGAAGAGTTGCTGCCAGTCAGAGCTGGGAAACCTCAGCTAGAGGGATCCCCAAAGGTCTCGCACAGGGTTAGGCCCGCACGCTGGGTTTCAAACTTGTTTCTTAAAGTTAAAACTCCTGAGCGTGTCTCGTGAGCCCTGAAACAGGCTCAGGAACGACCCACCCCTGCTGGGGGGCTTTGGGTCGGAAGGCTCTCCTTACCCCCACTCTTTGCTCAGCTGGCTGATCTGATCCACCACCACGCTCTCCTGGATCTGGTAGAGGGACACGGCCGAGGCGCACAGGTCCGGGTTCCCGCTCCGGATGGCGGTCAGGTCCAGCACACACTCCGTGAAGGCCAGCATCAGGTTCAGGTGGTGCAGAGTGTCGGTGTGCTCCCTCTGGCAGGCCCAGGGAAGGGCCCGGGGGGGGGGGGGGGGAGAGAAAAAAAGAGAAAAGAAGTTGCTGAAAGTTCTACCCCTGACAAACAGGCCCTTCTCCAGGGTGGCCCCACAGATGCAGAATGTTTCCTGAACCGCTGCGTCACTCTTTTCCATATAAACAAAGGCTATTTTTTTAAAAAAAGGCCTTCTCTTCCCATTTTTGACCCAACGGTGGTTGACATCAGGGCAATCTGTTCTGTAAGGAGCCTATTTTGTAGGCGTGCTGAGGCCACCATTGTAAATAGGTGTGCACTTTTAGCGTATTTTTAGCAAGCAAATTTTTACGACGGATTAGTATTATTAATACAATTAAACATAAAACCAAAAGAGAAATAAAAAAGACAAACACACGGCAGCACCTTAAACGCTAACTTTTATGTTTTTTAATACCTGATGAAGTGGTCTTGTCCATGAAAGTGCATGTTAAAAGGTGCCACCACGTTTTTGTCCTGTTTTAAATCTTATTTCTATTTTTCTTTTATCTACAACGCTTGCACAGACTAACGCGGCTACCCCTTCCACAATTAAAATTAAGTTTCATATTCTTCTGCCTTTCCGTCAGGGAGCTCAAGCAATCCGAGATGGCTTAACCTTCCCCACTGGTCACCCCTTTCTCCTGAGAACAACCACCCTGTGAGGTCTGCCAGAGGTTCAGGGAGCGAGGTGAGAGACTGCCTCGAGACTGGATTACGAGCATCGGCAGTTCCAACCGCATTTGTTTAGGATTCGGTTGAAGCCACAGACTTTCCCTCAAGACAGCCGGGAAATGGCCTAGGCTACCTTGATACAGTCTCTCACAGAAAGCCTAGTCTACCTCATAGGGTGGTTGCGAGGAGGAAGCGGACGACAGCCACGTGTGCCTGGCTTGGAGGCTACGGAAGAAAAGATATGGTATAAGGAGCCCTCATTCCAAAATAAAAATAAATGAAAATATTGGGGGTGGGGGGGGGGGTGTTTGGCCGCCTCTTTCTGTACCTCCATCAACGTTTCTTCCGGCAGTTCGGGAGCTTCAAAAGTGATGAACCCCTCCAAGCTGGGAGGCGAGGCGCCGTAAGGCATGTACTTCAGGCACGGCGCCGCATCTGCTCCAGGTGGAGAGGAACCCATGTAGATCCCCGGAGGCGAGCCGATGAGGACACGGCCGCTGGTAGAACACAGGGAACCCCCTGAACTGTTGGAGCCGACTGGAAGAGAGGGAAGGAAACCGGAAAAAAACCACACACACACTGGTCAAACAAGGCCGGTTTGGGGCTCATATTTCCTCTGACCGAAACGGGAGGCCTCCGAATCTCTCTGCGCTGCTCGGCTGGCGCTTGGGGAAGAAATGAGCAAGGAGCCAAACCAACATCTTGTGATTGGGAGGAAAGGCCATCTCGGGACGAGGGAGATTTCATGAATCAGCCCAGGAAGGAAGTTACCCGGGCTTGAAAAACCAACATAACCTGGGAACTGCCACCGAGGAGGCCCTGCTCTCGGTCCCATTTCCAGCGCAGGAGGCACGGCCGGTGGGGAGACGGGAGAGGGTCTTCTCGGTGGCAGCTCCCACCGAGACGGTGGAAGGCTCCCCCTCGGGAGGTCAGGCTGCCCCCCCCGACAGCTGAGGACCCCTCGCTTCAGACAGGCCAGACTGAGTCCCTGAATGCCATTTTAAAGTTAAGATAATTTTCCATGCTGACTTGCTTTTAATTATTCAGTTGTAGTTTCATTAACGTAAAGTTTAACTGTTTTTTAATGCTTAACTTATGAGGTTTTTAATTCTATTCTTTTTTAATACTGTGGATCGCCTTATCGGGAGAAAGGCAGCCTATAAATCAAACAAATAAATCAAAACCGCGGACTTTCCAGGAGCGTCACGAGCACTGCAGGGCGGAATATACTTGCTCCGTTAGTGGGATTAGTAATTTCTCCTCCTAGATTTCTTTTCCCCTCCAAGGCCGCCGAAATCTTCCTGAGAGTGAGACGTCCCACTTTCTCTGTTAATAAAGGTTGGCGCTCACTATCTGAGCACCAGAAAAAGAGGGGCGGATGGAGCCAGGGCCACGATTCTGGCGGAAGGGCGTGAAGGAAAAGGCACCGGCTGAGCTGTCGTACGAGAGATGACGGCCTGGGAACACACACACACACACACACACACCCCGGGGAATCTGAACTCCTTCTCACTGCTGCCTGTTATGCCTGTCTGCTCCCCCTTCAAGATGCTCTGCCCACCCTTCTCCTTCCACCTCCACCTCTGCAGGAAGACTTTAGAAGAGGAAGAGACCGGGTGTGTGTGTGTGTGTCTTGCTGCACAGCTGACCTGGCGCACCCATTTGAGACCCGGTTCCCCAAAAGGGAGCCCTGCCCTCCTTACCCGATGTCGTGCGTGCCCGGAGGACCATGTGGGCGCACGCGGGAGGGGTGGCGCTGTTTGGAGGGGATCCGACCGTGAACATCACTGCCCTCGAGCCGGTTCCGGCGCCCAAGCACGGAGGTGCTGTCGTGAGTCCGCAGGCCCCCGGTGGTGCTTTTGGGAGGAAACGTCAGGGAACTAGTCCTCTTGAGGATAGTGACCCATGGCAATACAGCACAACAACCAGAGTACAGCGTGGCCACCACCGGCAAACCCAGTGGCCAACCGGCACCCTTGAGGCTGCACTGGCAACTTTTTCAGACCAGCTCTTCACATCGGCCACCTTGCTGATTCTAAAACAGAGGCCCCACCTCTCGGCGATGTCCTGAAGCCACCAAGATTTGGCCCGTGGCCCCTGGGTTGAAGCCACCCCTTGGCGCAGCGTCATCCATCGCCAGCACTCCTACTGAATTTTAACCCCACCCACCCACCCCGGCCAAAATTACGTATCTGCCTCTCCGGAGGGCACAATTTGCCGTTTAAACCTGACCTGCTTTGGCCCCGCATTATTTAGGCTCTTAAGAACCATTTCAGGGGATCGGAAAGGACCTTCTGGCCAATCCTCCTTCTAGATGGGGGAGGGGGAAGGCGAGTGTGGCTCACAGGTCTAGAGAAGGGGGCAGAGGCTGCTCCCAGACCCTCTGTGGCTGTCATCCCCCCCCCCGCTTCCTCCTTACCCGTATCCATGGGTCGCTCCGTGTTAAGGCTGTCCGTGCTGCCCTGATAATGCTGGCCACCGAGAGCTGCCTTCCCCGGCTGATCGGACAGCTTGCCGGTGCTCACTGACCTTGGAGGGCAAGAAGGAAAAGATCTGGGAGAGTGGCAAGATCCGAAAAGCTGAGGCTGCCAGGAGAGGAAGGGCCGGGTCTCTGAGGGCTCCTGACGTCCGGGAATGCACGCCTGTCGGGCTCTCGGCTGACCCTACTTGGGGGTAACCCAGGCCTGGGCCTGAACCAGACACAGCGCGGCTGATCCTGGTCGACCAGGTGCTCCTCCCACCCAGCTTTGGCCATCCAAGACAGGAGCCCCTGTTCTGGATCCTGTTCAGGGGCTCCCAGCTCAACTCAGAGCTCGGAAAAGTTATTTTTTTAAAATGGAAAACAAACTTTGCCCAGAATCTACCTGCCGAACACCGTCTTGCCGTGGGGGTCTGCCGGCAACCGCTCACTCGCCTGGGCGGCGTGGAAGGGAGAGAATTCCCTGGCGTTGCCCACGTCTTTGGCCTGGGGTGGCAGCGGGCCGTCGGCTGCCCCCTGGCGACTGACCAGGCCCACCAAGTTTGAAGACGCCTGGGTTTTCGGGATCTTAAAAGGAGCCGTGGCCTGAAGAGAGAGAGAGAGAGAGAAAAAGGAGGGACTGGAAACGGGTCAACTTTTTCCTTTCCAAAACTTTCAGAACTCCTTCTGTGATGAAGGGCTGCGACAGACACTGGTGCCGACCATATATATATATATATATATTTACAAAGAAGTAGCTCCCAGTGAAGTCAGCAGGGCTTGCCTCTGAGTAGACCCAGAGAGGGTTGTAGTGTAAAAAAACCGACAGCACGTGCCCAGATCTACCACCTCGAAAGGCTGAGTCCCAACCACCTCACCCCTGCAGAACCGTCTTCCCGGCGCCCACCTTCGTGGGAGAGCCAATGATGGTGGGCAGGGGTGTTTTGAAGAGCCAGTCCGAGCTGCGGGGCGAGGTGCCCGGGTGCTTGGTGGGCGAGGTGCCCAGGCTGACCGGCCGCGGGGGCTGCGGGGAGTGGCTGTAGCTGTAGCCGGCGTAGGAAGGGCAGACGGGGTCCGAGTGCTGCTTCCGGAGCTTCTGCTTGTTCTGATAGATGTCCGTCAGGGTCGGGGTGTTCTGGAGCTGGGCCCCCGCCATCAGCAGAGACTGGGGGGACTGGGACTGGGGGGCAGCCAGGGGGCCTGAAAGGAGGAAATGCAATTTGGCTTCATTGCTCCGGGTCAAAAACCAGTCCGCGGCGCAGATTTCACACGAGCATGCGATACAATTCGAAACCACCAGACCGAAGCCCTTCGTAGAAAAGAATGAAACGAAAACAGCCCCCTGCACGTGCAAAAAAGGAAACCAGGAAGCTTCTGTTGTCAACATCCAGAAGGCGGTGAGAGTGGCTGCAGCAGCGCGCCTTCCCTCCCCAAAGATTTATACCGGTCTACGGAAACAAGCCATGTTGTTGACTGGGTAGCAGCCACAGCTCGGGAGGATGGCGGCTTCTACTCGGTGGGGAGCGCACGAGAGGGGTTCGTTTTGGCCTCGCCCGTCACAGAAAGGAAAACAAGGAAAAAGGTGTCCCAAGGGAACGCCTTGACAAGACACACAGAGACAGCGGCCTCTCTGCGCCCAGGGGCCCTGGACTGCGAGGTCCGGGTGTCAGGAGGACACCAGAGGGGCCAAGAAGGCCACCGGGAGGAGGGGGGGGGGACACAGACACACGGCGCAGGCAGCTCCATCCATCCAGAGGTGAAGCCTCTGACCAGCGGCGCTGGAGGTGGTGGCCTTTGAGAGAGTCCGAAGAACGAAGCCATTGTGTGAAGGCGTCGTTGTGGACGCGGCCCATGCGGAGAATGGCCCTCCCTCCTGGAGGCTGGGGACTTTAATCTCTTTTGGACGGCCGCTCCCAGAATCCCCGGGGGCAGCTGCCACAAAAAGGGAACGTGTTCCCCTGAAGCCACAAGCGGGTGAGGACAAGAGTTTCCTCGGGAGTTTGAACGGATGACCTGGCTGCCTTTTCTTTCTCTACCCGTCTGCAAGGAGCCGGCCGGCGGGATGGAAGCGGATGCAACATTCCATTTTGACGCTGGGTTACAAAGGTGGAAGGGGGGCCTTCTCTGCATGCGGCTGCCCAAAAACATCTGCACACCTCTAGTGGCAATTGTGACAAAATGCAAAATCAAGCGCACAACCGAAGACACAACCCACGTTTCCTTCAAACTAGGCTACGGAGGTGCTGACGGACAGAGAATGGTCCCCCCTGAGCCACTGCTTTGCTCCAAAGCCTCTTGAAAAGGGGCTACTGAGGCTCTGGTTTGTGGGACGAGGCTCAAAAGCTTGCCCTGTTATCTCTGGGACGCACACAGAAGGCTGGGCAAGCCAGAACCCGGGTCTCTCTCCCTTGTCAGGGCTTTTCTGGTGCTCTTCCAGTTCCGTGCGCTAAAGAACAGGTCAAGGCATCTCATCTCTCACCTGAGGAGTTCCGGCTCCTGGATTCGTGCCCTTGACGCTGCCCGCAACAGCAGTGCCCGAGCTGCTCAGGTATGATGCCAGCTGCCGGTTGGGGGAAGGCGAGAGAGCGGAGAAAAGAATACGGGATTATTTTTCTTCCTGAAGGGAGCATCTGGCAGGACAAATACATCTCAGGCGTCCTGGAAAGGCGCCTTGCCCGAGCCATCGCCGAAACCTCCCCCTTTCCGAGCGGGCTTTACCTAGCGGCGAAGGGGAATACGGCCTCGAAGAGCCCGTGGACAGCCGGCGCCCCATGCCCTGCGCCGTCTCGGCTGGCACTGGAGAAGAGGAGCCGGTCTTCAGGAAGCCCATGGGGCTGGTACTGGAGCGCCTCACGGCGGGGGACCTGGAAGCACGACCGAGAAGAGGAGCCGTTCCAGGAGACGCTGCGCCCACAAAGGGAGCTGGAGCTGCCCAGCGAGGAAGAGATCCTTCCTTCCAGGCTGGGAAGCTCAGCGTGGAGTTCAAACCCACCGATTCACAGCACGTTTGATGAAAACGGTGTGGGCGCTTCCACCCTTACCGGATTACTCCGTACGTTTAGTCCCTTCTGTAATGTACGATGACCTGTTAAGAGGCCGCCCCCCCTGTCTGCGCCCGCTCTGAAAGGACTCGTCCAACCCACTGAGAGCCACCTTGGATGGCTAGAGTGCCGGATGAGGGCTGGGGAGACCCGGGTTCAAATCCCCAGGCAGTCATGGAGCTCGCTGGGGGACCTCTGGCCAGTTTTTCTCTCTCAACCTGAAATATCACAAATGACTGTTGTGGTGAGATTAAACGAGGAACAGAACCACACCACCACCTTCCGGCCACCGAGGGAACGGCAGGCTAGAAACACCTTCACGTTTTTTGGACTGCACCTCCCATAATCCTCCAGCCAGCTCTGACCGGGGTGGGGATGACGGGGAGATGTAGTCCAAAAATTTAACACTTCCAAGCTCTGGAGAAATTTTAAGAAATCCGTATCTGCCCTGGGCCTACGCCATTTATTTCCCTTCGGCCCAGCCGGGGCCCTGCTACCTCTTTCACAAGCTCCACCGAACAAAACCCAGTTCCTCTAAACATGATCCATGGGAGCGATTATTCTATCCTTACAAAGGAAGATTTCTAATCCCTTCTCCCCGCCCCCCAAAAGCAACCTTTTAACCACGGTTTCTGTGAACTGGCAAATAATTTTATTCTGAAGGGAACACGCCGCGTCCTCGTTGTCCCCGCCGGAGAAATTAACCTTTTCCAAACTTGTATGCCAACGGGCAAGGGATAAAGAGAAGAACCTAGGACTGCTCTCTGGAAAAGCAGCCTTTCCAAACCTTCCCATCCGAGGGGCCTCCGCCAGAGCCGGTCTGGGGAAGGACCTTACCTCGGGGAGCCGTGGGGGTTCGTTCCGGGGCTGGCACTGGCGGCAGCTGAGGTCAGGTTCTGTTCGATCCGCTGGTAGTTGCGTCTCTGCGTGGGCACCGGGATGGGGGCCGTCTCGCTGCGGGGAGAGACCGAGGGCTGGCACTGCCTGCAGGGGGGAGGCAACAGGAGGGGAGGGGAAGGGGGGTAGACAAACCTATAGTCGACCTGCACCATCGCTGGGAGTTCACGAGGCCCCCCTGGGAGCGAGGAGAAGCAGATCGGCAGACTACCCGGCAGAAGAGCCTGGGTCTGCGAGAAAGAGTGATCTCGGTTGGCTGGTGCTAAAGCAGCCGAAGGCGCTCTGGAAAAATCAATCCAGCCACAGGAGGGAAAAGAAGGCCAGTGGCTGGAGGCTGCTCCCTCCTCCCCTTGGACTCTTCCCACCCCACGACTGAAAGCGTTTCAAAACAAAACAGATTCTAGGAAAACCCACCCCGGGAGAGAGAAAGAACAGGAAGTTCAGGGCCAAGGAACGCCAGGTCTGAACGGGAGTGTTTATTTGTTCAAGGCTCCAAGGCTGGAGACTCGCACAGAAGGGGGATGGATGGGCTGGGCAAAAAAAAAAAGAAACAGTTTATGTAATCCATCCTCCCACCACCGGCAGAGGGCAAACCAGCCACCGCTAAACACCTGAGTCTGGCGGGAGCCGGTGGGGGAGCCAAGCTGCTGCCTTCTCAAAGGTCTAAAGCTGCTCGAGAACAGCCGGTCAAACTCCGTGGTGTTTTGGGGGATAGAGGAGAGCTTCTCTCCTACTTTCATAAATGATCAGCTCAGAGTGACAGGCTACGACTGGACTTGATGATCTACAGGGACCAGTCCAGCTCTGCAGTTCAAAGATGAGGATGATTAAACGGAAATCCCCAAAGTCTTTGTTACAGATGGAGGCAGTCCGATGCAAAAATTGACCCACAAAATCCTGCTGGATCAGGCAGAGGTGGGTCTCCCTTGTCTGAGTTTCCTGGTAATCAAGAAGAATCCCAGTGGATGCTTCTGGGAAGCCCTTGAGCAGAGAATATGAGAAAAAAAAATATTTCTTTTTGCCCCCTAATGCTGGGTGATTTGGGTGGGAAAACGCCAGGACCACAAGGACAAATTCCCAGATTTAACCCCACCAGGTACGGGCTGCGCCATGTCCTATTAGATTCCATGCTTTCCTCTAAACCCCCCCCAAACCCGATCGTACATAAATCAATCTAGGAAGGTTTCAGACAGAAGAGTAAACACACTACTAAATAAATAAATATCAGATCTTTATGTTCTTGCATCCCTCTGTTGCCATGGCTCTCTTCTCGACACCTCCCGTGCTTGAATTCTTGAAACACAGAGGAACAGAATTTTAAAACGAACTGCTAAGCTCGTCTTTAAAGAAAAGGTGGGGCCTTTTTAACAAAGACATGTTAAAATGAGCCCACTTAGTGCTAATTTCGTTAGCACCCCATTTTCTTGGAATGCATCCTGAGGATTAAGCAGGCTATTGCTGTATCTTCGGGACTCAGTCCCACCCTCTCTAACCATGCTGGCTGGAGCTGGTGGGAACCGGAGTCCAGCAACATTTGGGGAAGGGCACCGATTCAACCCTGCCGCCACCCACACAACAGAAGGCAGGAGAGCAGAACAGCCACTAAACAGACACAGGACACATCTCGTGCAAGACCGTATAAAGTGTGTGTGTTAAGGGGGGGCGGGGGAGAAGGCAGACAACAGCCCACGATCCCAGCAGGGTAAAAATCGCTAAAAGGATGGAAAGGGGACAGACAGCAGGGGAACCGCTGCAGGGGGTGGGGTGGGGGGGGGGGGTCAAGACACACCTGTCGGCTGAACCAGAAGGACTACTTCCAGAGGAGTTTGAGGAAGGCTTCTGAAAAAGGCCAGAGCTCCCCGAAATCGTTAACGGAGATGGTCTGTTAAAGGTGACACAGAGTAGTTAAGGGAAGGGGGGGGGGACGACGACAGCAGATGGGTGGGTTAAGCTCCCCGCTCCCCAAACATCTGGCAGAACCTTTTTTGGAAACTTGTCCATGAAGTTTCGTCCCATTTCAGGTGTCCGCCTTGCGGTGAGGATGAACACGCAAAAACTGCCATTCTCGACCAACCAGGGCCTTTCTTAGTACGTGGGTTACTTCGAACACAGCGCTCTACCTCTTTATTTCTCCTGGATCCTCATCTCCATATATTACCCTGCAGCACAGAGCCTGTGGCCGGTGGATGCTGGCAGAGGTCCTCCCTTCCCCGTGGCGGCCCTCAACAAGTCCACTGTGCCTCTGGTCCCAAGACCTTTCAATACTTCCTGCCGTGGCGTTACATCAAGTGCAGGGAGGGCCTCATCACGTTTGGCCCTTCCCGTCGTAGTTCTAACTTCACATAAAATTCCCGGGGGAGGCAGGTCAGAAGAGGGGAGTGTGCCAGGGTGTTGTTTCCCCTGGTTATCAAAAGGAGGCATGGTTTTAAGAAGTTTCAAGCCCACCACCCCAAAGTGTGCCCCGACAGCTCCGGTTTCAGCGTCGCTGCGTTTCCGACAGCAGGACTTAAAACCCGTCACACTTACCCTCCGCAGATCAGGAACTCGCTCGAGGCCCGCCGCCCGGCTGTCGCCAAAGGCATGTCGTCTGTGCCACAAAAAAAGAAGACACCCCACAAGATAAAAGTGTTAGCCCAGAGAATCCACAGAGTGACAGAGGCTGCAAGAGCGGAACAGCATGAGCTTATTCTCTGGGAAAAGGCTTCCCTTTCCCCAGAGAAACACATTATACATGTGATAAAAGCTTCATGATCATGTACAAGGAATATTCCTTGAAAGCTCCTCACCGCAAGGTGGCTAATCTGTAATACCTAATTCGCATTAGCATAAAACTGGCATCATTAAGGCAGAAAAGGCTGGCGTGTAAATTAATGCAATTAAATGTGCACGCCCCAGGCTGGAAGAGCAGGGACTCCGAGGTTATGTCTCCTGTTAAACACTCCTGACCAAAATAAAAATCCTCTATAAAAACCGTTATCTGCCTGTCAAGACAAACCTCTTCTGAAAAGGCAGCTCTGATAGTGAGTCTGTCTCAGGACCATGAGAAGATGAAAGGGAAACGCTCTTTAATTTTCTGTTTTCTTCTCTTTAATTTTGAAACAAGGAAGGCCTCTCTTGGTGCCAACAGTGTTTTCCAAGCAGTTTTAGAGAACCCTAAGTTCTTTGCCTTTCCTTTTTTGTTTGTTTGTTTATCCCCTGAAAAAAACCCCAAAATTTAAGAGGAGCTTCCCATGGAGGGCTCTGAAGCTCCCAGCCCACAGGAAACCTAGACCAGCCCCCTTCACTGTTGTCTCTCTGCCAGAAGGCAGAACCCCCCCCCTTTTTTTTTTTTAACTTTTTAAAATGCAGACAAGCCAAAGGTGAAAGTCTGTCTCAGTGGCATTTCATGGAGGGGGCAGCTGCATGGTTCTGGAAGTCCCAGAATTTTGGGCCACCGCGCAGCAGCAGCTCACAAGACAGGAGGGCATCGGGGTGAGGCTTACAGGACTGGTCGGCGGCGATGTTGTGGGGCACCAGGACGAAGTCCTCCGCGTCGCAGGAGGAGTTTTTGCTGCTGGTGCTGGCCGAGTCCTTCGAGACCTGCAGGTAATTCGGGGGCCCCAGCGGAGGGGACGAGAGGGTGTCCTCGGGGAGGGGCTGCATGTCCGGGAGAGACTGGAGAGCAAAGGGAGAGGGGGGTCAGGGCCCGGCAGATTTGGGGGCTGGGAGGATGCCAGCAGCCTGCTAGCTGCATCCTGCCTGCTTTCGGATCGCAAACGTTAGGGAAGCGAGAGAGAAGCGAGAGCATGAGAGCGGGCACCTCTCGCCAAGGTCGTCCCCCGGGGCCACCCAGATCCTCCCAGGTGATGCTCCTCCGGGTGGCCATGCCAAAGGAGGCCAGAAAGACCACCACAAGGGGTCGGGCTTGGTCAGCGGTGGCACCGTCCCTCCGGATTCGCCTCCCGGTGCAACTACGCCTGGTGCCCTCCCCCCCCCCGCAGTTTTCAGAGGCGGCTGAAAAGACATCTCTTTCAAGAGGTGTTGGAAGGCAGACCTTATTGAAGGGATTTGCCTCTAGAAGCCTGCTCTGTTTCGCGGAACCATCTGGTTTTTCACACGGATGCCTTTTTGTCTGGACTGGTTGTTTTACTTATTATTTAATTTACTTATTTAACATATTTTTACCCCACCTTTTTCCAAACTTCGTAGGTTTGCTCTCATTTTATTGTCCTATAGGTACACGTATGTGTAGGAAAGGACACAAGGGAGCACCCCATGGCAGAAATAAAAAAATTAAAGAGCTTAAATCTGAAAGTGCTTCTGTCTCCTCTAGGAAAGGGGGGGAATGGGAGGCTCATCCTTGCGCCCACCTGATTCTGCCCATCCAAAGCTTCATCCCTGAGCCTTCTTTCCAACCTCCGTCTCTCTGTCTTTGGAATTAGTCTACGATTTTCCCTTAAAGATTTCACACCATGCCTCTTAAGGACTAGAAACTTAGTGGTTTAACAAACTGCAACTCCCAGGTTTCTTTCCCGCTTGCCATGCTGGCTGGGGTGACTGGGAAGTGAAATCCAACCCATGCCAAGGAGAGCCCATGTTTATCCCCTACCCCAAAGCCTGCCGGGATGGGTGGACAAGGGTTCGCAAGACACAGAAGCTGCCAGAACTTATCTTGGAGGCCAGAATTCCCCCATTCCACCCCCAACCCCTTCGCTTCCAACCCCAAGGAAGCTTCCCGACGGACAAAGCCGTTTTCCAACCCAGAACGGAACAGAGCAGCACTTACAGGGGGAGAGGCAAAGTGGCAGGAGGGAGAGCTGCCACAGCAGCTGCCGGACACGGAGCCAGTGTAGGCCGGCACGGGCACAGGACAAGCTGGAGAAAAGAGGGTGGTGGAAAACAAGGTAAGGAAAGTGTGGTTCACCCAAAGGACACATTTGTTAAAGCCCATGTTAGGGAGCACCTGCCTAGGGCCTCCCCGGCAACACCCAAGCGGTTGAAGACGCAAGACTTTGGGGTGTCTTTATATCCCATAAAAGCTGGAAGGAAGCCACAGAAGCGGGTTGGGCAGGGCCACGTAAACCACGGAGCGTCTCCAACGTGGGGCTAGGAGATCCACGGGGGAAACCATGCGGGTCTGAGTTGCCCTTTGAGAAAGCCCGAGTCCGAATCTTCTCAAGGAAGCAAGCAGGAGAGGAAACACACGCAGGGGGGTGGGGTGGGGGGGAGAGCCCACTTACACTTCTTGACGGCTGAAACCTGATCAAGGAACGGGTGGTTGAAGAAGGCTTCTGGAAGACAGGAAGGGAAGGACAAGTGGGGTTAGCTGTAAAAGGGGAACCAGGAAGGAGCTGTCAGGCGAAGGAAGGGCTGGCCGCCCACGCAAACGCACGGGTGGGGCGGATCGGCACCCACCCCACTTCGCCCGGGCAGCCAAGGCCTCGAAGAACTTGCCACAGGTTTTTCCAAGGGCATGAGCTGGCATTCAGCTTGGGAAGAGAGGCACCATCCATCATTTTAAAGACGGCGCTAAGTGAAAAGACCAAAGACGGATACTTAAAAGTCCATTTCCTTCAGTTGGCGGTTTGGGAAGCGCCGGCTGTCTTAAATGAAACACTTTCCTCTTTGTGAGGAATGCCAACGAGGTCCTGGCAGCAATTTCATTTCCACGGTCGAGGCACAAATGCCAGCTGTTACGTCAGGGCGTGAAGGCACTTCTTACCACCCTGCCTGCCTTTTCCCTAAAGGGCTTTTTGAGTCACACAGAAACTGGACATGTCCAGATGGGTGCTTTAGGACGACAGCTGGAGGGCGGTGGCTATACCGAGAAGGCGACACACAGTGGCGGCTGAAAACTCTTCTGTCTTTAGTCTTTTGAAATTTCAGAATCAAAACGCACATCTCTGGGATGAATTCGGCAGGAAAGGCCCCTTTTCCATACTTTTCTTGCTGGCTCCCAAAACAACCCTCCCTGGCCTGCAGACAGGGAGTTCCCCCATGCCTGCAGCTGCGTTTGTGAGCAAACAACCGCAACCTTTCGACCCTGACCTCCTGGATTGGGGGGGGGGGGGGCAGTTTAAAAGAAAAGGTTAATTATATCCACTTTGAGAAACACGAGGGGAGGTGTGTGTTATGTTTGTGGAAACAGGAGGGGTCAACAAGGGAGGAATTCTCTTCCAGAGTCGCCCCTCCTGATGGGACTTTCTGTTTGTACACACGGCTAAAGCGCTGACGAAGCCAGGAGAGGGATGATCAACAAAGAAGCTGCCAGACCAGGATGTTCCTACCCAAAGCTCAAAGCAAACAGCAGCCCAGGCCCGCCGCAAGACTTCGCAGCTATGAAGCTCAGACCCTGGAGAGCTTTTCAGCTGGTTGGGGGGGATCAAGCCACCGAGGAGGAGAGGTTCTGCTGTCCCAGGTCGGAACACCATGTCCTGCAACTTGTAAACCCCTAGGTTTTCTCTCTCGCGTACGGGACGTACCGCCCAGGGCCCCAGAGAACCGCCGTCAGGAGCAAACAGGGAGCGTGGTCACGGCCGCCCTGCGGGACTCCAGCCATGCCCATTAGTTTTCGTAGGACAAGCCACAAGAAGGAGCACCGAATCCCTGCCAAGGACTGCTTTTGAAAACCCGGCGGAGGCATTTCTTTACAATGGCTTGTTCTCGGAACTGGAACCCAGGTCTTCTGGATCCTAGTCTAACATGCCTTAACCACACCACCAGGCTGGCTGGCTCATCCAGGTGGTGCAAGACTCCACTGAGCCACGTAGCTCCCAGGATGGCCTCTGAACCCGTCGCACACTTCTCCACTATAGCCTGACCTACCTCTCAAGGTTGTTGTTGAGAAGACAGAACCGTCACGTCCATGGCTCTCAACTCACTGCAGGAAACCCAGGATTACAGCTGCAAATGACTTAGGGAATGATTAAAAATGGGCCTTGCACACATACACACACCGGCCGGTCCTCCCTCCCTCTCTCTCCGAACGTGCCATATTTGACAGGGATGTTGTGAGAAGATACGAGGTGATTGCTGGGATCTGCCAGCCTGAGCCCGTTGAAGAGAGGGTAGCCAATCAGAAAGACCAACCCCTACAACATCCACGCGGCCTGTTTGGGCTTCAGGCTCGCCAAACCCCTCTCACACCAGGAGCGAGAAAAGCAGAAAAACAGGGGCCTCCTTTCACTACATCTTCTCTACCCGAAGTTATTTTTTGCCTGTGAAGTCAGAAAGGAAACCATGCCCCTCTGGAAAGAGAGCATCTCCAGACAGAAATCATGAAAAGACAGCCCCGGAGGGGCCGTATACCCCTTACTGCATTTCACTCGGAATCTCAAGAAGCTGCTATGATGACAACGGAGTGGCCGGGCGGCCTCTGAGCGGGTGAGCTTGTTTCCTGATGCCCTAAGATCTATTTCCATCAACCCATTTAAAAAAAAAAAAAAACAACAACAACCCAGCACAGGTATATAAACCTTTAATCAAAGCACACCCAGAGCTGGTTCCACAAAGCAGTAGGACCAGGGTGGGTTGTTTATTTCCTCCTTTCAAAATATTTTTACCCTACCTTTTTCCTTTGAAAGGACTCAAGGCGGACTACATCATTAAAAGACAAAGCTAAAAATGGGAAATATAGAAATATTAAAAAGAATCAAACACACGCCACACTACAAACGGTAAACAAAATCAACATCAAAAACAGATTCAAAGCAACAAGGCACAACAACCCATTTAAAAACCTCTCTCAGACAGACAGTTGCTCGCCTGTCTAAAGAGAAAGGTCTTCGTCTGCTTGTGGAAGGACAGCAAAGATGGGGCCAGCTCAGAAACATAAGTGGAATTTCAGGGCCCGCAGCTGCCATCCGTTGCCAAAAAAAGGGGAAGACATCCCAGTGGGATTTTTTTAATAAGCCTGCTGGAGATTCAACTGCGAGGAATCAAGTTTCTTCTGAATTCACTCACATTCACAGTCAAAAGTTGTGCTGCTAACATTTATGTGCACACACCAAAGATGCGAGGTAGAGAATTTACTGCTGGAAATTTTTACCAAACAGGAAAAATTCCCAGGGTTCCACTGTTCAGTCGACAACTTTCAACTTCTAAAATAAAAACAACTCTTTACAAACCTTCGTTAGCAACTAGAAATGGAGACCAAAACCCAGCATAAATATGAAACGTACCAGAGCGGACCCTGCGATGTCAGGAGAAGAAAGTGAAAGGACAAAAGCAGATGACAACACAGCGTAATATTTGCAGTTGACCACTTTACCAAAAAGGAACATGTCAGCATTTTCCGGGGTCTTTAAATCTCAATGCACATAAAATGAGTATGAGTTTGTGCTCCGTTTCAAATTTTTCCAGCAAACCTGCACTGCTGGTGTACAAGCAGGGGGAATGAAGCAAAACTAAACTAAACTAACAAAAAAATCTATTTTAATGTTGGCACACATGTTGTGGACAAAACTCAAGAGCCTGACTTTTTCTGGCTTCCCTCGATCGTTCTCTCTCTCTCTCTCCCTCCTGCGGCCCAACATCTGGTATTTTATTTCTGCTTGAAGTCCTTCCGGACAGAGAGCCTGAACGGCATCGCTGTTGTTTCTTAAATCTGCGTGCAGGCACTTGGCTGAGAGATCTAAAACTCACATGACCGAAATGCAGGGGGCCAAGAGAAAACAAGCCCAGCCTTCTCCAGGGGCACAAAGCCAAATGACGGAGGTTCATTTTCCTCTGCCCCCACCCCTTTGGCAAACAGCTGCCGAGCGTCAATGATGGATCAAAACCTGAGCCCGCCGGAGCAGCCTTTCGCCTGAAAAACCTTCCCACCAGAGAGGGCCAAGCCAACGTTAGATGGGAAAATGCTATAAATAGATCAGCCGGCTATTTTCAGAGCAGCCGCTCTCCTGCTGGGTTAGGTGTGCATGTGTGTTTTTAAAAAACCATTAACAAGAGGAATCTGATTTACAGACTTGTTTGTGATTTTGACATCACCACGTGCGTGATGCGTGGGCCGGCCTTTTGGTGCTACCTGGTTCCTAAGAAGTCCGGGATTATATAACAGATCACGCTGTTTACCACTCAACCCCTAAAACCGGAAATGCTTCATCCATGGCTTCTCCCTGGGAAACAATCCAACCGCCGACAAGCTTAGCCAGGAGAAAAAAAAACTGCCCACACGGCAGGAGGGCCTTCCCACCTCCTCCCTTTCCTCATTAAGCCGCTGCACGCCGAAAGATGCAGAAACAAATGGCCATCAAGGAGTCGATCCAGATTTAATCACAGGTTTCAAGCATCGAATTGCAGACCTCAAAACATTCCTTCCGCCTGCTGGGGTGAAAGGGCCATTAAAGACGCAAAAGCTGACCCTGGAAGCCACCCATTTGCAGAGCTCAACTTACTTCTCTGGACTAAAACACCCAGCAGCCTGGACAGCTGGGGCACTCTGGGCTTTGTAGTCCCAAAACCCAGCTTCTTGAAACTGGATTGTTGGGGAGCCTTCTAGCTTTTGGCTTTTCTTCCCTTTGGCAGGAAAACACAAGCAGGATGGGGGCTGGTTCTGTGTCAGATCTGTCAAACGCTGATCGTCCTAAGCAACAGGTTAGACTCAGGTTTGAGCTTGGCAGAGAGCTAGCTCTCTGTTCTGCTATGAGATCCTTTGAATGGAGACTCCCCAAGGGCCTGATCCAGAGTCCCTCCATGTACATAACACCAAGGCCTCCAAGCAGAGGAAAGAAAGGCAGCATAATCTGTGAACCTTTGCCGTCCCCTTACTCCGCCGTGTCCCCTGGGACGCTCTGCCCAGGCCACGTCAGCACCATCGATTTTATTTCTGTATTTCTTTGCTAACTTTTATGGCTAAGGGGATGCAAGGCAGCTGCCCATCTTGAGTCAAACGGAGGAACGGAAAAGACATAAATTTAACGAATAAATAAATCTTATGAATTCATGGCATACTAGTTTATCGACAACTGTTCGCTTTGAAGACAAGGCAGAAGCCTCATATACAAAGGCTGTAAAAGTCTCAACTGCCAGACGTTCGGAGAAGGCAGCCAAGAGCATCCACCTCCAAATCCCTGCTCAGGAGGGATGAGATCCATTGGATCATCTGGGTGGTGGGCAAGTAAGAAAGCGAGCCAAGAATGACACATGATTTGTATGATTCATCAACGCAGCGCCCGCGTTTTGCTACCTTTCCCTCCCTCCCTCTTTCTCCCTTCCTCGCTCTTCAGTTTTTCTCAAACAATTCTAAATGAGAGAACAGGACTGCGGAGCCACAGGAGAGGCCTGGCTTTGAGGCCCAAATCTCTTAGCTTTATAGAATTATCTCCTTTGTCGTAAGACGGGGAGGAGTCAACTGCTTCTGAAAAGCAACGCCTGAAAAACAGTTCTGTGTGACTCAAAAGCCTGCGGCCTGACCCATGCTGAAACCGATCAGGTAAACGGCGTTACCTAACTCTCCCTGATATTCCAGGGTCAGCGATTCTAAGGCAGCCTTCCCTAACGTGGTTCCCTCTCGATTTACTGGACTACGGATCCCAAAGTATGTTTACTGCGGGATCCTGGGAGCTGTAGCCGCAGCACATCAGGAGGGTGCCATGTTGGGGGTAAGTTCTGAAAAACAAAGGAGTCATCCAACCTTACATGTAAGCTGGTCCCCACAAAACATGTGGGAAGAAATACCAAGGGAATATTCTCCCTGGCGGGAGAGAAAGTTTTAAACCTTTACTCACCAAAGTCCATTCTATCTTTCTGGTTTCGCTGGAGCAAACCCAACAGCAGGTCAGCCAAGTAAGTGGACGTTTCCCTGGGGATGCTTGAACACAAAAGGATTAAAAAGAGAAGATTAAAAGAAAAGAAAAAAGAAGAGAGGAAAAAGAGACAGATCCCGAACAGACAAACGAAGAGGATCTATTTCTCTTTAACAGACGTAGAGCTGTAACTCCTCCATAGACCACAGAAGGAGACCTACCTGGGGATTAGGTTCCTGTTCTTTTCATAGAACATCCTTAGATCTTGAGGACTGTTGGCCTGTAAAAGCGGAGACAATGTGAACTGTTAAAAGTGATACTTAGCCAAAATACAGATCTCGCCCTATTTTTACATGGGAAATCTAGGAAACTGGGTTCCTTCGGGGACAGAGAAGAAAAGCCAGTTAAACCACAGCTTGCAAACTTGAAACCGAACTCATGCCAAACCCCCCCCCCCCCCCCCGCTACTGGAAGCAATATTCCCCTCCAGTGTTAATTGTCTTACGCCCCACCGTTGGGGCTGGCTTGGAAAGGTTTTGAGAGTAGAGTAACCTTTTGGCTGATGTATCCCCCCCTCAACAGAAAAAGAGGCGACTTGGAAGGCCGTAGGATTCCAGCCCAACGTTCAGCATGCTTCCTTTTAAAAAGTCTTCGAAATTGTGAAACCAAGCAGTGCCAAAACTAGGGGGAAGGGGGGAGGAAAGAGCAGTCTGGGTTAATGTAAAAGGCGTGCCATGAAATCAAAATCAATTTGAAGGAAGAGACACCACCAGACATTGTAAAAAACCCAGAGCAAATCGGAAGTGGAAAAGCTCGGTACGGGTAAACCAGAAAAAAACTTATGTGAATACTGTGGCAGATAAGCTCAGCTCTGGAAGCTTCTGAATCATCCTGTTCAGGCACAGGGAAACCCCACCAGGTGTGAGTCACAGCAACCGTGAAGCCTCATGGCTTACAAACCCATTTTGGCCACAGTGTTTGTCTTAGATAGAAACCATGGTTAGCCTAAACCACGATCTGCGCTGGGGTACACAAAGCAGGGAAACCACAGCAAATACCTGCATGGGAAAGGTTGACCTTGTGCCTGAGAGGACCGGGGGGGGGGGGGGGGTAGAGAGAGAGTCTATCTCCAAGTTTAGTCCCTAGTCTTCAAACCATGGTTTACTGAGAATCAGTAACTATGCACGCGGAAAGCGAGTCCCAGCTTTTCAGACCATGGCTTACAAGTTCAAGGGAAAGCCCACGGGAGATTGTCATTCCCATCCAAGGCCATCATCTCTGCAGGCCACATTGACACAGAAAGGAGGGTTAGAATCACTCAAACCATCCTGTTCTCCTCTCCTCTGTGGGTTTAGGGAAGGTGGTCAAAGGCAGTCCCTTACCTGGAAGGGCGGCTTTCCCACCAGGCACTGATAGATCACTGTCCCGATGCTCCACAGGTCTGCTTTGGCATCGTAGTGCTGCGACATGATCACTTCGGGAGCCTGAAAAGGGCCCAAAAGTGAGCGGATGGAGCATTGGGGGGGGGGGGAGAAAGGGGGGGGTCACCCAAAGCGCCACCAGGCTGCTCACCAAAGAGCGGCCCTTTTGCCGACTTCCACTTTAATCCCACCTCACTGGTTCTGCGACACATTGGGAACCCACTGCCTTTTAAACTTATGCAACTTTACGAGAGGGTGTAAGCCCCAGGAACGAAAAGACTGCCCATTTATACACAAAGGGTGTCGATTCACTCAGTCCTGCCCGTCTTCTGTACTCTGCTCACAGGAAGTCACTTACACCGTACACGGTCCTTTGTCACTCAGACCCGCAAAGCCCTGATCTGACAACGGTCTGTGAACCGTGTGCTGGGCTTCAAAGCGGGTGGTCCATTCAACCACCCGTGACGGCTCTTAGAGAGGCGACCATCCTACACACTCTTTTTCTGAGATCGCCTGTCACCAAAAAATTGTCATCTGTGCACACGAGGGAAGTAACCACAACAGGCTTTTTGCAATACACTCACCTATCCTTCCTCTTAAAACAGTTGTTCCCCAGGTATTCAACTACAACCCCCAGAGGTTCTACCCAGTCCGGTCCACTCTCAGGGCTTCTGGGACTTGTAGTCTTAAGCACATCTTTGAGCATTTCAAGTGGCAAACAGGAGAAGCGAGCGTTCAATGCTCCTAATTAAAACCCCGACAATGACAGGACAAGCCTCACCACCTCTCACTCACCATGTACATGGGGGAGCCGCAGAGGGTGGCGGCCATCATGTTGCTCTGAAGGTAACGGGCAAATCCAAAGTCAGCTGTTCAAAAGGGGGAAGGGAAAAACCCATAAATTACCAATCTTTTTGAAGGTTAGAGGGAAACGAGGTGCAACTTTCACATACACTCCGTGTGCCCATGTAGTATTAAGCAGGAACACCCAGAGACGGCAAGCGGTGCCCCAAGTCTGGTCTAGCGTTTGCAGCTTTCAGCGTCACAACAAGCCACACGGTTTCACAAGCTAGCTTTTGTAAAGCAACGAGAAACCATGGTTTCTAGTTGTGGTTGGTAGCGGGCTGACAAACCATGGTTTATTTGTAGGGATGGGGGGTTCGGACAAAGCAACAAGTCCAAATTCGACAGATAAGAAACCTGGTTTACCCCTCTGGGTGTGCCAGGGCAGAATCTGCCTTGTTCATGACCTCGCAAGGAAAGGAAATGCATCTAAGATAGATGGTGGAGGTGGGGGGTGTTCCATGTGCTGTACAAGGATGAGCTAATAGAAAAGGCATGCAGCCGAGGGCTCTGGCCCCACCAATTAGTGCACAGGGTGCCGTGTGGGAAGCTTACATTAAGACTTCTCATGCTGGGCCCAGGCCCACTCAGAAAAATCTGGGAATATGCCTAAGAAAACCAAAACTTCTAAAACAGCACAAAGTACAGCCCTTGCGATGGTTACAGGAGGTAGGAAGCTACTCTGTCAATGCTCAGACCCTGGCTGGCCCCACTGAGCCCACTACTGCCAATGCTGACTGGGAGCAATGGTTCTGAGATTCCAGGCAGGTGTGTTTCTTCCCTCGTTTTACCTGGAGCCCCCTGTTATTCCCTGACGGTCTCCCACCCAAGTACCAGCCCAGCCCGACCCTGCTTAGCTTCCAAAATCAGAGGACCTCAGCTGTGTTCAGGGTGGGAGGGTAATTCTGCCCGCAACCTTAGAGACTTATGGCTTCCGGACACACCCAGCTCATGGAGAACGACACAGTGGAAACAAGGCCGACGGATCGGTGGGAGAATTTTGGCTGGCGATGGCTTCCCAGCAGAGGTCCAGGTGGCCAAACCGGCCACGCAGTCCCCCACAACACAAAGGGCAGGCACTCACCTATCTTGACGCGTATGCCGCTGATGCTCGACTTCCTGCGATTCGCGTACGACAGCAGGATGTTCTGGGGCTTGAGGTCCCGGTGGATGATCCCTTTGCTGTGCAGGATCCGCATGGCGGCCGCGATCTGCTGCAGGAACACGCGGATCGTGTCTTCGCTCAGAGTCCCTTTGGCTGAGAAAGGGGAGGAAGGCAGAATTCCAATCTGCTTAACATCACGGTGGCTTCTCACGGGCAGAATGAACCCTAAAGGAACCATTTTAAGTCCCTGCAGAAATTTCTCCTCCTGAATCCAAATGAAGCTTCCAGCTGCTTTCATTAACCTTGATTATAACACTGTGTTCATTTACTATGCCTTTTTCTTCAGCCTCAAAGGTACAGATGTACAAGTTTAAATCCAACTTCTCAAGCAGAGACGGCGGACTGAATCAACTACCAAATGGTAAAAATCAGCCCTTCTGCGAATCCTATTTGATTTGGTATTTGTGACTATATGTGGTAAATTTGATGTTTGATGTTGATTTCTGCATAACCATTATGTTCTATTATTTTTTAAAACGTCATTGTTTTACTGTGTTGTAGACCGCCCAGAGTGGCCTTGTAGCCAGATGGGCGGTTATAGAAGTCAAGTCAATAAGTAACTAACTAACTAACTGAGTAAGATTCAACAGATCTGCTGGAGCTGGGACTCACAACGTAATTTATACCATAAATATCCCGACATGTTTAAGAGCTTTGGAAAGTCAGGGGTCCTGGTAAGGAAAGCAGCTTTGTGAGAGGATCACTGTTTTGGAAAAGGGTAACCAAGAGAAAGAGAAAGCAAGGGAAGGATCTCCAGGATGGATCATTCGGACAAGGGAAATACGGAGAACACAGGGCGCAAAACCCCCATCATCCCAATTCTCTTGTGAAAGCTGAGGCGCAACATTCAAGCTCTCCAATTAGCCTTTTTAAATTGCAGTTTGTCATCTTGCTCATTACGTTGGTCACCCATCACGGGCAGTTCCTTCTCAGCCTGACAATCCCCAGAAGACAAATCTCTCCCTCTGGACCCAGCCACCGCCACTCAAAAGCTCCTCCAGATAGTTAAAGGAACCGGGGCTTAGAAAATGAAAACAATGTCAGCTCTCTTAAAGGACCCAGTTCTACACTCTTTTCCCTTCTTTTAAAAATCTGTTCACAAAAAAAGATGACGACGGCAGACAGCAAGTGGACTTTGATTTTTCCTGCATGTTTGGCTGCCGGCAGCCTTGAAAATAGGATTATTAAATACACAAATAGAAGTACACTCCTCACCTCAATCACTAGAGGCACGCAAAGCTGTGGTCTCTGGACTACAATCCCCCTATTTCTCAGGCCTGGAGAATCCTGGGAGTTGTGCTCCCGAGAATACACCTCGGCACACCTCTGAATGTACACCATGTAGGAAACAAATGCTACACCCTCCAACTTTTGAGCTCCCCATCAAGAATCACAAGCAGTCCATTACCTTGTAAATAATCTGCCAGGTCTCCTCCGTTGCAATACTGTCCAGGAGATAAGAAAGAAAAGTCGGATTAGATTTGCAGGGGCTCCGTGTTTCTCCACTTGCCTGTCCCGAAGAGAAGGGACACAAGCCAATCCATCAACCAGGGTGAAAGACAACTGGTGGATCTCTTGCCCCACGGCCTCCTTTCCCCTCTCCTCCTGCCGTGTGCGTGGGGTGACAAGCTCTGTCACACGTGTGCCCCCTTGGGCAAGCTGCAAGGCGGGTGCCACCAGGAAAGAAAAGAGTGGGAAACCCCTTCTGACTGCTTTGGGCCGAGGACAGGCCAGCCGTACATTGGGATCGACTCCACAGGACGTCGTGAAATACCTTACTTACCTCCATTACCAGAAAGACAGAGTTGGGCAGCTCCTGAAAGAGAAGAGGAGAAACCTCTCAAGACGTCGGAATGCCAGGAGCGGTCTTGAGCCCAGCTCTGATCCTGGGCCTGCCTCCCTGGGTGAATGGTCAATGCGGACCGCCAAGTAACCACCTCCTGAGGGTCCAGACGAGGAGGGCTCCTCCCCGGCCTCATCTGGAGAGGTCAGGAGACCGAACCGGAGAGGTTCTGCATGAACAGCCAACATCCAGCCAGGGATCTACGCCTCATCCTCAACCGGATGGGATCTTACCCCAGGACTGACTGCCCGCCTAGCCCACTGGCAGAGGTGCCCCCAACTCAGAGACAAGGGTCTTTCCCCTTTCCCACCACCTTATTGGTCCCTTAAGCTCAAATTAAAGCAGCATTTGACGAGGAAGGGGGCCGGAACCAGACTTCTTAGAAATCCCTTGGGCAGTGAAAGAGTTCTGGGGAACTTGACTGTGAAGAACAAAGCCAAGTCAACGGAATGGAACAAGCGACGGCAACCCAGCAGTATGTTTACAAATGCTAGGTTTTGGAAGCCTGCTTGGCTTCCTTGGCAAAGCAGGGCCAGGCCCTCCGTTCTTCTGGAAGCTGAAGGTCAAGATAGGTACCGTCTGTCAAGGCCGCCCAGAACCCGGAATAAATCTGGGAGTCTGGAATGGGCATTCCGGAGAGGCGGACCATGGAATCCAAGCGCTGGGGCTGTGGGGGGACCCCAGCTGCCCAGCGAGCCGCTAGGCAGGCATGCAGCGTCCTCGTGGCTGGGCAGAAATCCAAGACGGGGGCACCGCTGAGAGCCTCCCGGGAGGGGCTGACCTCTCATGACTTCACTCTCCAGACGACCAGGCTGGTAGGAGAGAGCAAATCACTCGAAACCTCTAACTAAAAACCAGTTCCCAGGCTCTTTGGAGAAAACCCCAATGAGCCCAAAGGCAGAGAAGCAAACCCCCCACTTAAGCACAATCCTGAGTGCCGTTTTGCAAACAGGTTCCAAATCCCATCTTAGCCCTAAACACGGGGCTTTGTTGTCTCAATGCCTTACTCAAAACACAGTTTTGCCACCCACCCACCAGAAGCAGCAGCTACAACCTCGAAAAACGCCAGACCGAGGATTCTCAGAGCTTTCCCCAGCTCTGGTCTCAAGCCTAGTTTGAAATCCAGCAGTGAGATCCTCAAATGGGTATATTCTATTACTACGGATCATTTGCTGGGAGCAGGAGAGAGTGGATCGGTCTAAATGTTGCATTATATAAAAGGGCAAGCCAACCTTGTGTCCTTCAATATTTTAGACTACAATTCCCATCATGCCCAACCACACGGGTGCTGACTGGGGATGATAGGACCTGTAGTTCAGTCTGGAGGGCATAGGGAGGCCTGGCCCAATGCTGAGCAAGCACTGTCCCGTTATCAGATGCGGGAAATCTGCATTTTAAAATATTTGTGTTTTTAAGCCTCTGTTTTTATGAAGACTGCTAATAGGTAAAACGGGAGAGGGTTAGCTGGGTTTGGGGTCCTTTTGGGTTTTTTTAAAAAGGGAGAATATCAGAAATTAACAATAATAGTCAGAATAACAGATGAAGCATACATGTGCTTAAAGATACAAACGTACATTTGTCCTGAACACACACTGTGCTTCTGAAAGGGGAATAAAAATACAAAAGCCTTAATAAATGGTGGACAGTCTAAAACTGCAAGGCTTGAAAAGAAGGGACAAGAGCTTATTATGTAACTGCTCTGGATAATTCTAGTTACTGCTGCTGAGGCCTGTAAAGGAATACAAAACCCTGGAGTCTACTTCTAACGAGGTCTTGGGCTTGGCACTCCTTTATTAAACAGTCGGCATTTCCTCAGAGCGAGAAAGACGGCAGGAGAACCCCGCAGCGCGGCTACCTGGGGCTCCATCGTCCCCCACCAGTGGACCGGAACTTGCTCAGTGGACCAGTGAGGGGTTCGAGGAACTAGTTCAACACAGTGGTGCAAAAATATCCTGTCCCTCCTGCTCCATCCCAGTGGCCATCAGGTGGCATATTCTACACAGCACACAGGCCAAGAAGGGGGCATTTCTAAGACAGCCGCTGTCTGCAGGAGACCTCTAGACGGATGGCTCCTGTTAACAAGGACAGTGGGGGAAAAACTAGAGGATGCTGAAATGACAACACCCCCTGCGTGGCTTCACCTGCCTGGGGCAGATGTTTTCTGCCCGAAACGGCCGTCGGTCGGGCGCCATCCTGGCAGCCGACGAGGTTTTCACTGAGAAGGCAATTTGTTAAATCACACAGAGCAAGAGAGAGACCCGTTCAGTCACTGTCTCCTTGTTTACACAGAGGATTAATATTTATGATGATGAAGAGTTCGCTTTCCTCTCCTCTGGGCAGCACAACTCTCTCGGCTTCTCTTTTGCCTCTCTGAAGACACCCTCACTTTGTCAGCTAAAGGATTACTGATACTGAAAATCTGCTTTGGCTAATACTTCTACTGGATCATTAGAAACTTCAATGAGTTTCAGAACCCTCCATCAAGCAAAACGGATGTAAAACTTGGGGTCCACGTAGACCGTCCCAAAATAAAGCCAATGAACATATATATACATCCCTTTGAAGCAGTTTTATCCCGCTCCTCAGCCACAAATGCTTCTGGACCAAGTGACATACAATCAAGAAGACCAAGGCAGCCCCTGACCTCAGATTCATAAGGAAGCACAAAGAAAAAAGGATGATGGAGGGAAGCAAACAGCCATTCAGAAGGATGGAAACAACGGGCCTGCTTCCCGTCTCATATTTCTCTGCTCGAGCACAGTATTACAGCACACAGTTATTTGAAGGAATGGTATTTATACAGTGCCATTTATTAAATCTCGTCACGTCATCAGGGATTCCAGCCTCAATAAATAACACATAATCTGAGCTGTTCTGAGAAGCATCCTCGGCACTTCGAGGTCGATTTGCTGGCGAGAAAGCAGAACCCATGACGTGGCTGCTTCTGCCCAGGTTGGCCCCTGGCACAGATGGTTTCCAGACCTTCGGGCTCTATCGCCTGCGGTTGTTCCAGCCAAGATTGAAGGAGACACAGAACTGACTTTCATTCCGATGGTCATGGGGATCGTTGCTCGGTCCAGGTTTCCACGAGAAGCTCCTGCGGCCGTGACGCTTCCCGTCAGGATGGAAAAAGCTGGGGCTGCTTCAGCGGCTCAAAAGACACAACGTGGATTTTGCAAGCAGGCGGGACAGTTTCCAAATTCTGTTCTGGGCCTCTCCGGTTGAATAAGGAACAGGTACCAAGTGATGAAAATGAGCTTTTTTCTCCCACTGTGCAAAACCACAGAGAGATGCTAGTGTTAACACCAAATAAAATCAGGGCCAGACAGAGGTGGGAAACTGCCTTATGCTGGGTCAGACTCTGTTAGGGTTGGCACACTGGTCTGTTTACCAGTCAGATACTCTCAAACTGTTTTAGATAGGTTGCGTTCTGTCTCACATTTTGAGGATGGGCAGATAAGAAGGGAAATGATAACCCCCCAAATATTGCCCGACTGCTACGCCCAACATTCCCGAGCTGACAGCAGAGTCCAACAACATCTGGAGGGTTAGGTGTGCTTCTTGCTGGTGCAGAAGCCAGCTCCTGGTATCATCTGTTAGCCAGTAAAAGGCTAAGGCTCGCTCGCTCGCTTGCCCACTAGCCGGCAGGGATCTTGCTACCTCTCCCAGTGGCTACTCCTTACAACCTTTTCTGAGCCAGAATGCAAGAGGGGCCCCGGCGGCCAAGCCTGAGCCTCTATCAGCGACCAAGGAGACCACCCCTCCCTGCTTCCTGCCGTCTGGCGTGCTGCTCTGATTTATCCTGCTCTCCCTTCCCTTTGGTTCTGTAACCTTGTGCCTACACGAAACCGAGGAAAAGACACTCTAGATGGGCCAGGTTTTTTTTCTTAACACATACAGGTGTGGGTTTCTTGGCCTAAGGAAGGATGTCCTGCAATTAAAGCATCTGGAAATCTGCAAAGCAGCCAATGAATTCACTGCTTGCACCTTATCTACATTCTCCAGTGTCCTCTTCTGGCGATGCGTTCAGCAAGCAATGTCTGTCACCTGCAGAAGGCCCCCACTGCGTCTCCACTGAAAAGATGCATCTTTGGCTTGAGTCGGAAGAGAGACAGGGTCAGGGGGCCAAGAAAGGCAGGTCCACCTTCTGACCTTGCTTGGGGCTTTAGTCGTGAGCTTGTTTCCCGAGACTGGAGGGGAAAAAGGATGAGAAACCTCTGATTTTCTCCAACTAGGTGCTCCCCAGGGGCTGACGGGGGTTGTAGTCCCAGCTCTTCTGGGGAGCGGCCAGTTGTGGATACATGCTCCCCTCGCGATGTTACACAGACAGTTCTTCCCTGCATCCAAGCCTGGATTTCTTTTTTTTCTGCATCCTCCAGAGAATGGGGTGGGCCCTGCCGGGTATCACATGACGAACTGCAGCCCCCTTCTCTGCTTACAGATGCACCGAGCAACCTCACAGAAACCGACAGCAATTATCTGGCTGCGCTCGGATAGGATGCTCTCAGACTGTCAAGCCAGGCGTGCACATTAATGGCTCATTGATCGAGTGGCAGGGGAAGGCTTCCAGATGAATGAGCCTCTCCCTGCCTTGCTGCTACGCGCACAGGCGCAGGCGGGCTTGATCACCTCAAACCCTCTGCATGTGGAGGATGAAACCCAAGCAAACACAGGATGCCCTCCCGATCCAGAACCAGGCTGGGGGATGATGGGCACAGTCATGCAACATCTCTGGAGTGTGTCTGCTTAGGAGGACTTGCGACTGGTGGCAGAGGGCCAGTTTTCACCCACAGGCCGCCAGCTGCCGGACACTCTCGCTTGCTTCCACTGAAGCAGGATGGCAGACGTTAGGGTGCCAAGAACATCTATGCCGGAAGGAGCTCATTCCGACTCTCTGGGGGGGGGGGGAGACAGGAGGTGGTGCAGACAATATGCCTCTGGGGACTGAGCATGGGAAACTACCACCAAAAGGGACGTGGCAACTGTGTATGACTGTGGGTGTGACAATGAACCACAGTTTTTGGAGCAAAGGTGAGCAAATGGTGGATCTCAACCTACTGATGTACATCAGGATGACTGGCAGATAAAGCACCACAGATTCCTGACCTCTCCCCTATGACTGAATTATAGCAACCGCGAAAGGATTCCTGTCAACAGCACCAGGGGCACCAGATCCTAAAGAGGACACGAAGAAAGCTCTGAGATCACCAGAAGTGGAACTGGGTAGGAGGTGCAGAATGGCAGAAACTCCTGCCAGTTGTCAAGGACACAGCCTCCTCCTGCGAAAGCAAAATGAAAAAGAAGCGTCTTCCTACATGAGGAAGACAGACCGGCTTATTTTAGCACCAAACTGTGCTCATTACAACCCACTTTGTCAGTTGCACGGCTGAACAGGTGTACCGCAATGCTTCGGCGGTGTATTCTCAGCAGCTGGAAAAAGAGACTGTAATCAAGATTGTTTTATAAGTGGCTCAAGACTCTTCGTTTGCTTTTCGGTGATGCCTTTGATTTGGGCTTTCCCTCCTCTTCAAAACACAGCACAGAGCTCTTTTTAATTCGACCCATGTCTGTCTTCTGCACCAGGCGGCGATCGTTGGCTCTTGCGATGGCAAAAGAACTGACTCTGAACTCCAGAGGTCTGTTGACCGCGGTTTCGGAGGCAAACTGTCTGAGGTATAATCACGCGCGAGAGCCAAGGCTGGACATCCAGCTGCGCACCCAGTGCTACACAAAAGAAAGAGGGAAGACGAAGGTGGGCCGAAGTCCTGCTAATGATCCTGTCGATCCACTCACCCTGCTTTCCCTGGGAAAATTCAGCATGGCACTGTAGGGTGGACAAAAAGAAATGGAACACCCAAGAAAGAAACCGGGATGTGTTTCAGAAACACGCCTCCTTCTCGGCATCCTCGTATTTAATGCCATGTCTTTAAATTTAGTGATGTGAAGCGTTTTTAAAAGCCGGAATGTCAAGCCACCCTCCTCATCTAATCCTGCCTTGGAGGACTGGCCGCTCAGCTGAGAGGCCTTTATGACTAACCTTTGCTAAGCTGGCCCCTTCCCAATCTGACCCAGCGAAAAGACAAGGAGAGGTGGAGAGGAACAGTCATGTCACTAAAACACTTTTACGTAAGGAAAAAAAAAAGAGCATGGAGGGAAGCTGATTTGTGGTCTTCTTTCCTAAAAGCATTTGAGGAGTCACTCAAGGCCACCCTATACAAAGACCTGCTCGGTCGTGACTTGTGAGAGTTCAGAATCAGGGGGGGAGCGCCTTCTGGCGGCAGAACCCTCTTCTGTTGGCAGATCTTCCAGAAGAAGAGCAAAACGGGGCTGGAAAGAAGGTGGAGCCAGGGAGGAGTTCTTCCAATCCAGATGTAATCCTCTTTCAGCACATAGGACACAGGTTGGCCTAAATATTTTCCAATATGAGGCTGAGAGGGGTTTGGGATGGGAGCATCCGGCTATCTACGGCATGCGTCTCCTCTGAAGGAAAATTTGGATAGACACACGTTGCCCAAAGGCCTCTGGACTAATAAACCCTTTCACCTTGAAAAGCAGCAGAAGTTCTGAGCCCACTGTCAGACAAAGGGAGAGGGTGGGCATAAACCTAAATACCATTTTGATCTATGTCTGGCTTTACTTTAAGAACTCTTCGGAAAAACGCCCCACCAGCTGGGGCCTGGAGTAGGCTTAAAACCTCCATCTTTCCTAAGCACACAAGGAAAGGGCACGTTGTAATCAACCGGCCAAAAATAAATCTTCCATCCCAACCACGCCTGTTAATCATGGAGAGCCATCGCACAGTGAGAATCTGTCTGGATAAGACTTGACTTGTAAGTTTAAGGGCAAAGGGGGGGGGAAGGCTTCCTTATGTAACTCTGTATCTAGGAGGCTGGAGTGTGGAACCTTTTAAGTTTTCTGGACTACAAAGCCCAGTATCCCCCCCCCCCCCCACCAGCACATTAGATTTCTAATTTTTGGTCCGGGCATCCATAAAGGTGAGCTGATGCTCCTCAGCTTCCTCCATCCTGCCATTATCCCTTCTAAAACAGCCTGCTTTGGATCCTGAAACACTGCTGCCTGTCAGAAAAATGCCAATGTAAATGGTAGGAGTTTTCAGGAATTGCCAAACCCAAGGATTCTCAACCGTTGATACCCATCACTCAAGCCCTCAATCTGACTCCCCTGTCAACCCCCTGGAAGACATGGGCGCATCTACAGGCACTGTACTCATCAATGAGGGAGGCTTGGATGAGGAAAAGGGGGATGAGAAGGAACAGGGAGGGGCTGAAGTTATGGCTAGCGTGCTGATCAGTGGCAGGTAAAGGCGGGAGGGGAGACCAGGCCACACTTCCAGGAAAACACGGCCATGGAGGGAATTCTGAGCAACCGTAATGAAAATCTTGCCTCTCAACCGAACTATTTCTACGGCCCACCAGTGGCAGCACCACTCAACACGGGGCTTGGCCACTTGGGATGTTCCCATGGCACCCACAAAAGGCAGCCCCCTCCAAGCCTCTGCTTGAGTGCCTCGAGGCAAAGCACAGCTTCCCAAGACTGGCGCTCAGCGTGAGGTTTTCTCTGATGTTCAGGCAAAATCTGTTTTCTCCTCACTTCCAACCCCCTGTCCTGGTCCTTCAGAAGTACTGTGCTCTTAGGAACAAGGGTAGGATTCTTTGACTCTCCAGGTGTGACTTCCTTGCGCTCTTGGCTCCACAAACCCTGAAGAGGCTGGACGAGAGGCGCGCCTTTCAAAATGCCCGGAAGGCTGAACATAACTCCACCTGTGCTCTTTGAAGGTGCGCATCTCTAGACCAATTATTCCATTCCCAGCCTAGAACAAACAACCTTACTGTTTTGAGTGGTTGAACATTTTCTTCCCCATCATACACACGTGTCTTATACTTTCACTGAATGCACACATCGAACACACTCAATTAATGCCCTTGTAAATCTAGGGTTCAGAGGGGTTGAGCATTATCTTTAACCGAATCAACCTTAAGTTCAGAAAAAGCGCAAGCTTTTGCCTTCTGGAGAACTCTTCACCACGACAGGAGGACAAAACTGGGAGCAGCAGGGGACAGAAGCCCTGAAATGCAGGTAAGGTACTTTACACTGAAATTACACTCTATTCCAAGATGGACAACAGGGGCCTGATAAGCTCAAGGGTTGAGAAACCGCGCAGAAATGTACCTTCTCTGAAAAAACAAAGACATCAGTAACCCGGGGATCCTGCATCTAGCTTTAGACAGAGCAGTTTTCCTTGTCAGCAGGAGCAGAATAAATCTGTTACGCTTTTAAAAAGCCCCGGGACTACTGGGTTTGCAGCAATGTGGCAAGACGCTATACTGTTCCATCGAGAGAGCAAAGCACAGAAAGACAGCAAAACAAACTCACCTGCACATCATACAGAGCGACAATGTTTTCATGCTGAAGCTCCTGGAAAACAGAAAGAGATGCAGTTCAGAGAAATACGGGAACGGGGTCCCGAGAGAGGCCTCACTGTTCTGAAGAAGCCGCCTTTCCAGGCAGGGCTAAACCTCTTCCTTCCTCCATTAATGTCAGCTGTGTTTAAAGTGTGGAGGGAAAGGCATGAGTGGATCTGGAAAGCAACGTCCTTGCCTCAAATGAACTTCTTTCTCACTTGCATAAAAACCCTCCCTGTCTGGCAGCACCATCTTCCTACAAGGTTGAAACTACATCTGGAAGGAACCAGGTCCTTTTTTTCCAAGAACCTCAAAGCTTCAGAATAACCTTTAAACCTCTACCCTTTCTTGTGGGAGTGGGGTAGGGAGACATGACCCGCTGTTTTGACCTGGCGTTTCTCCCGCTGTTATTTCTGGATCTCAATGGTTTTGTTCTTTCCTTAAGGTGCTTTGAAAAGAAAAAAACAAGACGTGGCTGCTATTTATGACCAGACCTTTCATGGGACAGAGTCAGGCCACTGCCTCAGGTAGTTTTGAAGGGAGGTAGACATACTTTTTTTTTTTGCTCCAGGCAACAAAACGCCTTGGGCTGGCCCCCCAAGGGTAAGATGCCTGAAGACACCGATTCCCAACCTTGGTCACCCAGCTGTTCTTGGACTGCAACTTCCAGAAACCCCAGCCAGCACAGCTGGCAGTGACAGCTTCTGGGAATTGCAGTTCAAGAATACCGGGGTGACCCCAAGGTTGGGAACCGCGGCCCGAAGACTCAGAGGTGTTGCAGTCAGCAATCCAGGTAAAGCTGAAGCTAATCAAGTTCATAGAACAGCCATCTCACGGAAACCCACGGTCTCCATCTGTTGGTTTTGCCGGGACAAGATGCAACTGCGTTGTGCGTGTACAGAAGGGGGAAAAAAACAAACATCTTTTATTTCAGGAAGGACCTGGAGAGGAGTGAATGAATATGTGCATGTTTTAAAATTGGTGCTGAGTGTTTATTTTTTGGAAAGAAAAAAACACTATGCATTAAGACAATAACTGTGACATGGATTTTTCTTGTCCAGGGTTTTAAGTGCTTCCAGTTACCCTCAGGCTTCTTGGAAAGCATATGACAGGGTACATTTCTCAAAATAAAGAGGGGGAAGCAGGAAGGAACTGCTTAAGACGTCCCTCTGAAGCTATTAACATTTTCTGTTTCTCCTGCCTTGCCTTGCTCTGTTTTGACATTTCTGTACCGTTTTGTCTCTTCTACGTTCACACACCCAGTCAATTCCTTCCTCCTGAGCAGCCAATCATCCCATTCTAAAGGATACATGCCATCAATCTGTAGAACCCATCCACCTCGAGGAACTGGGCCCACAAAAGTGCCTTAAAAACAAAAAGACGACAACTTCCCAAATCCTTCAGCCAACACCGCTGGGATGCCACCCACATTTTTAAGAAAGGGAAATTTGACAAGCACTGGGTGATACCAGCATGAAAGGAAGGACACCTTCTCTCTTGCCTCCCCTTGCCAGGGAAAGGAATGTAGGGTGGGGACTTCTCAGGTTAGGCCGATGGCCGCATTTACCCCCGGGGCTCCAGGTTGCAGACCCCCTAGAGGGGGCAAATGGGAGAGAATCCGGGAAGGTTCCAGGGAGCCTGAACTGAAGGGACTAAGAAGAAATAAATGTTTAGCAGAGAAGGATCTTCCTTTGGGTTACTGTCACTTGAGATAAAAGGTTTGTTATTTCAGGAAGTTCCCAGGGATGCCTCCTGCCAGAGTTCAGGTAGGCAGGAATCAGTGCTAGGAGGGGGTGCTTCCAACCCCATGGAGCAGCTGGAATGTTTAGATTTTTAGGTAGCCTTCAGGAATGTAAGGAGAGTATGTGGGGTCACGATGGGATGGTGAAGTGGGGACTGTACTGCATCAGGAATCTGTGAGACCTGTGGGGAAGTGAGGGAGGGGTGGCCAAATGACAGCATAACACACTTGAGAGTTCACAAACCACCACATCTCTGTACGCAGAACCAGAGACAGGAAACGTTCATTTTTGGGACTGGAGCATCCAAAATCTCACACTCAGGATTGACCCTGGCTATAAAATTCTAGGAGCTGAAGTCCAAAACAACACGCACGCACACCCCACAAAAAGCAAAACCCAACGGCCTCCCCTCTGTGCAAAGGCACACGCACCCACGCAACGCAGCCTCTATGCCACAAGCAAATTTGCAACCCCCTCTGCACAGATCTCACATTGTTCCTCCAGAGTCACCAAGCGCTTTGCTCAAAAGAAAAGGCGAAAGCAGGCCAGGTCAACTGAGGGCGGCAGAAGCTGGGAGTGTGAAAACACCACGGCTCTCCAGAAGCTGCTGCTGCTGCCCACACCTTTCCAGAGCCTAGAGCAAGAGGGGGTTTGAGGAGAAAAACACAGCATGACTGAGACGCAAAACGGAGAATGCAAACCTTCAACCCTGGCTCCATTTGGACCTTTCTGTGCCGTTTTGTGTCTTCTATGTTCACATACCCGGACTTCCATTTTCAACCCTGAGGGTTCCTCAGGGTTGAAAATGCTAGTCCCCAATAACACGCATGACGAAACATCTGTCTGCATCAGGAAAACCTGACTTCTCAAACCACCCTCCCCCTATAAATAACACAAATTGAGCAAAATGATCACTGTTATCTGCTCCTTTTGCATTCCTCATTTTGCATCTCATCTCCAGAGGCAATCAAACATCATGTGTTAAAGCAGGAATGGCCAATTTGGACCACATTTCCCATCATTCCTCTTCTGGCCAGGGTAGATGGGAGCTTTTCCTCAGTGACACTCAGAGGGCTTTATGGTCTCCGCCCGCCGCTCTTTAAAGCACGAACCCCTCAACCCCTGCCACCGGCATCTTGTTCAGCCACCCCTTTGGCTTCTGAGATTTCACGAACAATCCCTGTTCGTGCCTACTCAAAAGTGTGCTCCACTGAGGACTAGAAGCATGCTAGTATTTGGGGAGGAAGAAAAATAATCTGAGATTCTACAGAAACCAATTCTGCTGTGAACTGCCAACACTGAAAATATGGACACTTAGAGCTATAAACGGTATTGACGGAAGCACTGCTGAGGAAGCGTAAAGACAAGAAAGACTCCCTTAAAAAAAAAAAGGAGGATAGTGAATTCTGTGCTTCTGTGGCATTTACAGAAGAAAGACTAACAAGTGAGAACAGAAGGCTGGCAATACTCAAAATCCATGATGTTGGACACGGCTAAGAACACATCAAATTAAGAGGTCCAGAAAAGGACGATGGAACAACTTACCTTTAAAATTTTTATCTCCTTCCCAAGCAGGAGCTGCGACTTAGACAAGTTCTTCTTGTTGATGCTTTTAATGGCCACTTCCCAGTCCGTTTTCTAAAAAGGGAGGAAAAAACAAAGCTTTAAATGCAAACAGCTCATTTTAATTTTTCTGAGAAAGCAATTAATTAACTGCCCAGATGGGGTCAGTCAAAATATCCAGAACAGAGGCAGATAAAGTGCACTCAGCCCACTGCAGCCACCCCAGATCGTTTTGGGGGGGAAAACATCTTTTTTTCTTCTCAAACACCTCAAAATCATCAATCACACTCCAGGTGTCTGGCTTTCCTTCCTTTTCTTAATCACTTTTACAAAGGGCATGAACCTTTAGTTTTCTAGATGGTTTGAACTCCAGTTCCCAGAAGCCTCAAAGACATGGCCAATGGTAAGGGACGATGGGAGTCGGAATTCAAAACATTTGGGGCAGCAAAGGGTCCCCCTCCCAGCTCAGACTTTCCAGCAAGGGGCATCCATGGGAGAGGGGGATGCTCCCCTCAAAATGTTAATATACACAGATATGGTAAGACATTTTTCCCCCAGGCCACAAAAATCCCAGTCTTGCAGCTGACAAGGATGACCTGTGACGAACAATGGTATTAAAACATGAACACTCCAGCAATCCCTGGCATCGACACAGCAGCCTGGTCACGAGAGATGTCAGGGCTTAATCCAACCCACTTTAAAACAAATACCAGCTGAAACGCCACTCTGCAATACCCTCCACGGTTTGGGGCCATGTTACTGGTCGGAGCGTCTTTCCTTAATGTCATCTGCCCAACCCCCAAGATCATCCCCATTGAGGCTCCTCCAGGTGGCCACCTCGTGGGAGGCCCATAAATCCTCTACAAGAGGCAGGGCCTTCTTCGTGGTGGCCCCAACTTTATGGAACCAGCTTCCGGAGGAGCTCCGTCCAGCCCTCTCCCTGTTGACATTTAGGAAGCAATTAAAGACGTTGCTTTCCACACTGATCCTAGCTGACCACCTTCCCCCGTCTGATCTGGGTTTATACAATTAGTCTGTCCCATCTGTTTTTAGGGTTATTGCTGTTGGTTTTAATGTTATTATCTTTATTTTTGTTCTCTATTATATGTGCTGTAACCACCTGGAGTAGTGTCTGGGCACTAATGGGAACAGGATACAGATTGAATGATTGAAAGGATGGATGAATAAAGAAATAGCCCTGAAGTTGTCTAATTTATTTATTTTTTTTTGCATGAAGTTTCATGGACTACAGCCCACATTTTTAAGAACATGGGAGTGTTACCCAGAACTCCAGGCACATCTCTGCAATACTACAATGATATGAAACTGAAACATTAAAGACTGGGAGCTCAGGGTAAATTTAAACCTAGAAAATATTGCAGAAGACTTTATAATTCCTGGTAGCCACTCCCGAAGGCATGGTAACACAAACAACAGATTAAAAAACAGTTAGCACCTACAGCAGAATAAGTAAAAGAATCTGAGGCAGACTGAGCCCAATCCACTATCTTTTATCATTTGCTCCCTTGGCATTCAGAAACAGGTTATATTTTAGTCCGGCCGGCACTGAAACTCGGCTTCGAATCCCGGTCCAGTCTATCATGGCGCCAAAACAGTCCAGCAAAGATCCCTGCTCGATTTCAGCATCTTTTTTTCCCCTCTCAAGTAGGGGTGGAGAGAATGGCTGGCCCTTGAGACTTCAACTGTCCTACAACTCCCACCAGCTAAAGCTGGCAGAGCTCAGGATGAGAAATGGTGAGAGCTAGACCCAAAAACATCTGGAAGGCAACAGCTGCCCATCTTTGCTCTCCAGGGATTTATTTCAAAACGTGCAAGCCTGCCTTTCTGCACCATTTAGCCAGGATTTATTTCAGAGAGCTATGGAGGTCTAGATGTAGGATCAAGGGTCACCTTAACTCTGTATGCATTATCACCTGCGGGTGGGGGAGCATTTAGCTTGCATTAAAACTTTTCTTTCTTTTTTTTAAAAGCTCATTTTACTCATTCTCAATCAATTTCAGCCTTGGCCCCCTCAGCCAATTTGCATTTCACTGGTTCCCAGGCTGGCATGGTGAGCAGTAGCATTTTGGTTACACAACGGGGTTCTGTGGTGTCTCACTCAGTCGGTGCTGTCATGTTTGAGTCACAAACACTTCTGAGAAAAGGGAGAGGGGGAAAAATAAAACACCAACAAGATGTTCAGAAAGGCGAGCAGAATCAGAGGTTTCAAGGCACAGGAAAAAAAAAGGGCCTTCCTCTTACTCTTCAGTTGCTCCAAAGCTCTAAAAAAAAAGTGGATCTGAAAAAGTGGACCGTAACCCACAAAAGCTCAGATGAACAAACCTGTGAGTAGTGTAACTGCTCTGTTTTTAAATGTTGTCATGCTTCGCCAATCTGGGTGGATTGACGGTAAACCAAGCTGTTGCTATTTACATGGTGGATAAATTTACATCCTACACCACTTTACAAAACAAAAGTGTGGGGGTGGGGAGGAAGCCTCTGCCCCAAACCTTCTACAATCTGATTTTCAACATGATTATAAGAGGATAAAGACAAACAAGGGATTCCTCTCCTTTACAAGCCTCCTGACAGAACTCTTGTATTAACCGAGGGGACACTGAGGCAGAGACCGATCTGCTGGCTGCAACCCGCCAGCAGAGTTTAATCTTCCAAAATGCAAATGAAATATTAAGAGTGAATCAGGAGGCTGACACAGAACAGATCCTGGGGGTGAGCGGAAGGACAGGCCACGGCTAAGTCCGGCAGAAGGTGGCAGAAGTCTCTCTGAGCAGTGGTTTAAAACCTCACCATGGGAAAAAGGAAAACACAGATAACCCTCTCGTCAAAAGGGCAGTCCGGGTCAGAAGCAGCAGTGCCCAAACGAATCTGAAAAGAACCAGCTTTCTATCAGATCTGTACTTTTTGGGAGGGGGAGAGAGCTGACCAAACTGTTGTCTGGAGGCTGAAATAAGGCTCTTTATTCTCAGTGGCCAAAGAGAAAACGAGAAACAAACCCTGCTTCTGCATTCAGAGATCTGTAAGGAAGCCAAAAGAAAAGGGCAGAAGAGGAAAAAAAACAGCTCTCTTTCGAACCTACCAGGACCGTTCTTTATTCCTCCCGCCCAAAGAAACAGGGGCTTTATCCAAACCCTTTAGACTGCCATGGAATAGAACAGAACATGAATTGACATAATGAAGGGACCGGAGTGGATGGATAAGCTGGTAAGGAGGACAGGAAGAATCCACAACAACATGGTGACATCATCACCATCTCCGTTACGAAACATAAAAAATAAACAGGAGCAAACTTTCTGAATCAAACAACACAGCCACGGTTTGACACTTTCCTCCCCCCCCCCCCCCCCAAAGAGGGGAAGCAGCAGGGAAAAGAAGGAGCCAGATGCAAAAAGCAGGCGGGGCTTTTTGCTAGAAATGCACATTGCTTTCAAAACAAGGATGATCGAACAGGCAACAAGGCATAAAAAACCAAGAAGGAAGAAGAGGGGGCAATTAAGGAAGGAGAACAAGAGAAACACTTCTCTGGCGGAATAATGTGGATGTTTGTGAAATAGCCATCCATGTAACCACAGCGATTTGCAGAGATACAGGTACAGACACCAAAATGTAGAATCTGTTGGAATAACAACAAAGAGCTCTTTAAAAACAGTCAGTTTTCCGTTAAAGATACCCACTCCTTTGGACACCTGAATCTTTAAAGGAACGAACTGTGCCCACTGCCATGATAGGCACCTCAAGCCCTAACCCATTTTAATCTGGAGCAGTTTTCACAGCTTACATCCAGTATTCACAACAAATTATGCCATTGCATTTTTGAGAGAACATACGAGTCTGGGTCAGTTTTTGCAGCCCTGTCTTTTAAGCCCAACCACCTCCCTGGAAGCCATCCAATGGGTTAGCCTTCTCGGCTGCCACAGGACTCTTAGTCCACCAAAGAGACTAGTGGCACCCTGCAGACGTCCACATTTTCCTCGGCTGATGTTTCTGCGTCCGCGTGGTTTCTCACAAACAGAACCATCAAAGTTTCCAAAAGTGTCACAAGTCCCTCGGTGGCTGCGGTTGCACGGGAGAGTAAGAGTGGAAAATTCTAAAGGGCCTTGTGTTGTTTGTGAAGCAAAACAAGCTTGGTTGCAAAGCGATTTCAAAGAGGAAAGAAGAAAATGGCTAGTCTTTCAGTTATCACAGGTCTCCGCTATTTCGGCATGCAAACACACACAGACACAACACACGGCACCCGCTCTAGGTGAGAAAGACCAGCTCCTACCACCACCCCCCCCCCATCATGTTTACCTTGCGGTGGCGCCCTTTGAAGACCACAGCAAAAGCACCATGTCCTATGAGGTCCTTCTTACTGTATTCAAAATCGCCCACCACCTCCATTCTCTTCAAGGGGGCATGAAGCCCAAGGGGTTTTTTTGAGGGGGGGGAAGGATCAAAGGGAGAGGAATGGGGGGAACGGGCGAGGGGCAGCCCCAGCCAGCTACACTGAACTCACATCAGCAAAAATGATGGGGAAAAGCAGGGAGCAGGAAGGAGGGCTCCGTCCATAGGCCCGCCACCCCCAAAGAAAGTGGGCAGCTGCCCACATATTGGGTTGAGAGGGGCAAGCTGGCTGCCTCCCCCCAGGCAAAAGGGGTGGGGGGATACCGGCTAGCAGGTCCGGCTTCCCAGAGGCAATGGGATTTCTCGGGCATGGGGAAGAAAGGAAGACAGGCTGCAGTGGGGTTGGGGGGGGGGAGGCAAGCCTTTTTTTTAATAGGCGCAAAAGACACAGAAGATGGTTCAAGGTCCCTTTCGGCAGTGGGGGGGGTTTAGAAGACAGTTAGGGGGATGGGTTTTTTTTGATGCAAGTGGTTACTAAGCAAGGGTAGCTAATGGGAGCTTTTGTTTCTTAAGGCTCTCTGGTGTGTCGAGGTGGGGGGGGGGGTTATAGCACCCTTTAGCCAGAAAGGAGGGATCGGGGGGGGGGAAGAAGGGGGTCTGGGGTTCAGTATCAAAGACAAAAGGAGGCTGATCTAAGGCAGGTGGACAGATTTTTGGGAGGGGGGGTTGTCAATAAAACCAAGGCAACTGGATGGAAGATGCAATGTCAAAAACCTTTAAAATGGGGACATAAAAAAAACGGTGTCCCTTCAATGGGATTTTGGTGTTCAATGATTACTTAAAAGTGATGGAGGCAGGCGGGTGGGGAGGAATAATCTCCCTAAATAAAACGGTGGGGGGGGGGGTGAAACCTCGAAAATGATGATTCCCTATACAGGATGAGAAATTGAAAATACCTACAAAGAGGGAGGGAAGGCAATATCCCTGAGTGGAAAGACGGTGGGGATATCAGGTGGGAATAAGGAATAAATGCGGGGTTAAAAGCCTTTTCAAAGGGGGAAACATAAAGAGCTTTCTAAGAGGGCATTACAGGGGAGGGAAGAGATCAATATTAAGGCCTGGGGAGTAATAGGGAATGGGGAGGTGTTCGACACCCACCCCTTCAGGGGTCGCTCCCTATGGCCGTTTTACATCCTCACCCCCTTCCTCATTCGCTTGGGGGGGGTCGCCCGAGCGGCCCCCACCCCAAAAAAATGCCTAGCTAAGACAACCGTTTAAAAGAGGTTAAAAGCGAAATGAAGGCCCAATCGCAGCTGGTAGGTGCCTCCAAGGCAGCGGTATTTCAGGACGAGGGAAGTGGGGAAGGGTGAGAGAAAAAAGGGGGGGAGAGAAGGAGTCCTCTTGTCTTCGGAGGCCTCGGCTGCCCCCGCCGGCCTTCAGCTGCTTAAGGTTCCCAGACCCACTTCCTTCTCCGCTGACGTCCGGCTGCGACTGCCGAAGCCTCCGCACCGCGCAGCTCCTTTTATAGGACGCATCGCTCACGCGCTGGGAGCGCGTCTCCTTCCGCCGGGAGGGCGGCGGGGAGGAGGGGCCGGAGCCAAGGCGGAGGGCAAAGAAAAAAAAAGAGTCCGCGCGGGCGGGAAACTCGACCTGAGGGGAAAAATGACCAAGCCTTTGGGCGCCATCTTGTTTGTGGTTAATTAATATGTAAATGACAGCACAACCCCACAAATAAAATTAATAGATGCACACTTCTGTACATATTTACTGGCTTCTGGGGTCCAATAAGAATTAACAGGTTTTAAAGGGGGTAGACCTCAGTGAGGGCTGGTTGCCAACTTCTTCATCAGCTCATGCTCCTATCCCAAGCTCATCAACATTTTATTTATTTTATTTGTTTGTTTTATATATAGGCCGCCTTTCGCCGGATAAGAGGACCCAAGGCAGCTCACGATATTAAAAATAGATTTAAAAACATAATAAGTTAAATATTAAGAAACAACTAAACTATACCCTAATTAAAATACAGCTGAGTGATTACAAGCAAGTTATCATTAAGACCCATCTTAACTGAAACATTAAAAACAATCTGAATTTGAAAAGGGGGACTTTAAACATGGGGATGAGGGTTCTTCGGATCTGCTGAGGTTTGGGATTTCAACTCCCATCGGTCACAGCCAGCAGGACCAAAGGAAGGGGATTGTGGGAGTTGTAGTCCAAAACTGCTTGAGGGGGGGCTGAAGCACTTCGCTCCTTTTTTGTTAGAGCTATATTCAAATGTCTGTAATATCTGCCCTGATGAAAGGACTTGTATATCTCAAAAGCTTGCACATTGGTGTCTGGCTCATCAAAGGTTTATCAGCAACTTGCTTGGCTCTTTAATTTAAAATAAATGAATGCATCCTTAGTATTGAAAAGGTCACAGCATGAGGGCTTCCGTCCACAGTTTGGACCTCGGTCTGGGATACACGTTCAGCTGAACCTTGCAGTTTCCAACCCAGAAACTTAGCGCGGCCTCCAGATGCTGTCGGGCTACAATTACCATCTTTCCTCGGCATTGCCAGCACAGGAAAAGGCTGATAGGAACTGCAGTCAGTTGCACAGCATCGTCTCGGTCCCCATTCAATCTTTCAGTACACAATTCAAGGATTCTTAGTCACTTTGATGGGCGACGTTCCAGCGCAGGTCAAGTTGATAGTCTCAGGACTACAAATCCCATGAGGCTCAGCCCCGTGAACTTACTTTCCCCTCCAGCTCTGGCCATCTTATTACCCCCAAATCTATAGTGAGGGAGACAGCCAGCGGGTAACCCAGGAAAGGAGCAAAATATTTCGTACTTCTGTGACTCCCTTTTTCATCATCCTTTAACTTGATTTTTTTAAATCAATAAAAGCAAACATGCGCAAACCACAAACCTTTTTTTTTGCGAGATCTGTCTCGCTATTAATGCATTTGATCCTATTAGACACTGCACGCGCAGCTTGAGAACCAACAGCTGGGGTCTCGGGACATAAATTTCCCATTTTTCCTCCCTTTAAAATTTTTTTTATCCCATTCTCTGCTTGGTTTTCCCTCCACTGTTGCCATTTTTCCTCTTTCACGGGGCTCCTCTTCCGATGACTGTGCTTGATGTGAATGGAATTGCATTCTGCACCTAGCAACCGGGCTTATTCATTTATTTAATGGCTTGTACGTGACGGGCGGAGATTAAACCGTACATTCCCACACTCCTAATCTCCGCCCTACATCTAATACAAACGTAATAGGAAAAGCAATGCAAAAGAAAAGTGGCTGGGGGGGAAAGGCAGTGTTAAGTAGCGGTTAGAGTGCCAGGCAGTAGAGGTTGACAGCCGGTCTCCGAAGAACCACATCGCCCTTCGTGCTTTCGGTCTTGATCTGGCACAGACTTTTCCAAACCGAGAGGAAATGTCCTGCTTCAAAGTTTGCGTGCAGAGGAGCAAAAACTGGCTTATTTTTTTTTTTAAAAAGCTAGCATGCTGGAGAAAGGAAATCAGGCTCAACTGCTAGTTATTGATGTTGCTCAGCGGGATGACACAAACACCACAAGACACACCTGGCTGGGTTGACCCACTGGGGTCACTGCCCCAGGGAGTAATTGGGGTGTACGTGCCTCACAATCACGTGAACCAATTAATTCTCTCCCATATGATCCACACCAGCTGTAATGAGGTCCACGTACTGAGTCTTCCATGTCATCCCAGGAAGAAAAACTCTTGCAACCTCCTTGGGGCAGAGACCCATTCTGAAGGTACTCTGTACATCGCCAGCGTATCGAGGAACAGAAAAGGGTTTCCTTGCATCCTTTAAGAATCCATTCTGCCGCATCCTTAGAAGCTTTCCCTAAGTAAAACCAAAACCCTTTTGTAAATATCTTAAAACTTCCAATCTGCATCTCAGGTTGCAGCTAAGGCGATGCTTAGCTGGGGTGCTATCAGAGCACCTGGCTATGAAAAATGGCCTCCAACAGAGGCACCTTTTCCTGTGCGTCGAGGTGACAATTTTGGAAAAATGAGCCTTTAAGGAGACAAAATCTGGCCAGCCAGGGAGGATCACGGCAGGACGTTTCCCGGGAGATACACCCTCCCCACTGAGATCCCATCGCTGACTTGGGGGAAAAAGACAGCTCAGGCAGCGTTTAAGGAGATCAATCAACTCGAGTGGCGGTTGATTAATTGGCTTCGAACAGCAGGGCTCCTGATTCTGATGCTCGCCCGTCTGGGACCACAGGGAAGGAAAAAGCAGCACCCAGAAAATAACCCCCTCCAACCCGGGTTAAGTGAGGGGAAAAGTGTCACCGAGGGACAACCGGCACAGAGCTATTTAGGTTACGAAAACTGCCAGGGGGGATTTAAAAAAACAAACCTCGTATCCTGAACTGTCCAAGTGCATAAAACCGTTTCAGAGGGCAAACCCAGAGGGAGAGAGCGGGCAGCGATCTTGAATTAAGCTTTACTTCTCCACTGAAAATGAAATGGACCCAGCTCTTGGGGTATATAATCGTAGGTACTTCCTGATTCCCCATCCCTCCTCCCCGGGAAAAAAGGGCTAAAATGTTTAGTGATAGCTGTATTTTGGGACATTTTATTACCTCCAAAGAGTCCGGACATAAATCCAAGAAGGGCAAATTACAAACAGAATGGCCTTTTTCCTCTCCCTCTTCTATTAAGTGTCCAAACTTGGTGATACACCAGTTCCAAGTTGATGTAATTTTGGGATAAACGTGAAGAAGGCAGAGATTAATTTCCAAGTCGGTGGCTGGCCGGGGCGGCAAAGGCCACCACCTTAAATGTCTGGAACAGAAGAGATTGCAAACTGACGGAAGATAGATGGATCTATTAGGCCTCAATAGAACCTCTCGAGTCCAAGGCAGTCTACCTCCAAACCACTTTTGCTCAGGAACAACAACGCCAGGAGGCCATTGCATTCAGAGGGGTTCCCAGAGGTGTCAGGGCCACTGATGGATTCTGACCCTCCGATTTTTCTGGTTCTGTCACCCAAGATGGGGAGAAAAGGGTGCAGGTTCAAATCCCAGGAAATGACGAAGCGCGAGGTGTACGCTGCTCCTTGATCCAGATAGGCAATGTAGAACCTTCCTTCCTAAAACGGACGGCAGGAAGGCCACCCTCTGCGTCACGAGAGAGCATCACGGGACAGAACGGTTTTGTGTCAACAGTCCTTCCTTGCCAGCTATCGCCTCCATCTGTTTGAGAGAAGAAGAAAAAAAAAGGGGGGGGGGAGAAAACCAGCATCTTTATCCTCCTCCAGAGAGCCTAACGTAGGCTGCATGCCATCAGTACAACCCTGCAAGGTAGCTGGGAGCAAACCCGGGAACACAAAGGAAGATCTTTGATTGAGGGTGGCGGCATTTGAACTCGAGTCCCGTTCCATCTTTTCTGGACAGCCCCCCAGCGGTGTCCTCCTTGGTTTTACTCTCCTGTTGCATTTGCTTTCTCAGATTTTGCCCCTTTCTCAAATGCCACTCTTTTGTGGTTAATAATAATAATAATAATAATAAATTACAGTCAAATCCCACTCTTTTGTGGATCAAACCAGCATTTGGGAAAGTTATTTTCGTTATCTTTCATTAAAGACAGTTTTCCAAATCTACCGATGCCAGGGCCGGTTTAAGGGAGCGGTCTTCCAGGAAAAGAACTTTGCAAAGTTCTGGGATAAACCAGAAAGTTCGCAAAGTTCTGGGACAAACCCCTAAACAGTGGCGTTCCATAGCTCTCCCTTTTTCATACACGCCATCCAGAGGAAAGACTGAACATCCAGACCCCCATTTCCACTAACTGATATTTTACTCCAGTATCCCAGGCAAAATAGCTACCCTCCTCACACACACACACCCCATAATACTTACATCCGGAGGCATTTATCTTTGCCTCCACTTGCTACCCGTTGCCCATCTGGGCTCCAGTCCACGGCAAACACCTGGGAACAGAGGCGGAAGGCCGGTCGTGAGGGATGTGGCCGACTCTGAACACCTGGTGGGGCCCATTCTGTACCCCAAAATGAATCAGAACCGGCAGGTTTTCAACCTGGCCAGCCACAGAGCTGTTGGCTAGAGAAGTGCCAATAACGCTTTGGTTGCAGCCCCAAGGAAATTGAGGAGGTGGCCGTCCCTGTTCCCTAGCTTAGGGAGAGGCGCAGGGGTCTGTGGGGAGGGAAAAGGATCACGGCCCCCGATCATCACAAGGTTTCTCAATACCGGCTTGCTAGACAGGTGAGCGGACCGCAGGGCCACAGGCGAGGGAGGGGAAAAGTCCCCTCAAAAAAAGAACGGACCAGGAGACGGGAAAGGTGTCTCTCTCTCTTTCCGAGTCCCTGGAAAGCCACAGCCAGAGTGCCAGGGCACAGCCTCATTTCTCCGAAGCAGATGAAGATGCTTCTAAGTCAAAGAAGCATCAAGAACCAGAAGGTGAGACAGCGGGCCGCTGGAACGTACCTGGGGGAATGAGCACAGAGCCCAACCGGGCTGCCAGTCGCCCCCTTACCTCGTCGGCGTGGCCAGGCAGGTCAACGGCCAGCTTCTGCGTCTTGACATCCCACACTTTGAGGGTGCTGTCGCTGCTCCCGCTGACCAGCAGGCGGCTGTCGGCCGACCACGCGATTTGGTACACCGCGGAGACGTGGCCGCGCAGGGAAGCGAGGTACCTGCGGAAAAAATTCGAGACCTAGAGCGTGGATGGTGAAAATGTCCCCCCCCCCCCCCAGGATGCCCCCAAACCGAGAATCATAATCCACGAAGGATGTCCTGTTCACAGCTTTTTCCATCGTCCCCGTGTCATGAGGACTTGGAACTTGCTTTTAAAGAAAAAGACAAGATGGAACAGCTCTTAGCTGAAGGGGTTTGTAGTTTTAATAATTCAGTTTTATTTTAGAATTGTGATCCAGCGTGACTTCTGTGTCTGTAAGAAATTGGGGAAGCGAGATGATTGCAATGAGTAGAATAATGTTAATTAAACGTACTTCCCGGTTTTTCCATCCCACAACTTCACAGATTTATCGAAGGAAGCACTAGCGATGATCCGGGTGTCCGGAGAAAAGAGGACCTGATTAATAAGAGCTTGATGTCCTGTCATTCTCCCCAAGGGCTTTCTTGTCGTCCGCCGGCACCCACAGGAAGAGAGTGAAGTCATCGGATCCGGAGACTAGCCGTTCAGGACCCTGGCCCTGCAGAGGAGTGGGGAGAAAAAAAATCTTTTCCCACCCTGCCTCTCATGTTTACATTTAGTGACCGGAGGCTGTCGGATGTTACCCGTCAAGTTGAGAGGAAAGGCAGAACAGAAATGGAGGACATGCAACAGTACAAGATTAAAAAATATGCTTTTAAAATAGGATCATTCAAAGTGGAGAAAAATCAAGAGAGTACATCGCCTGGTCACCTGGGCAATCTGATTCTCACTCACCCTAGGCGATCGGGTATTCCCTCGTTCAAAGGGCGAACAGGGATGCCAACTTACCCGAACTTGGTTGTATCTCTGCAGCGCTTTCTGTTTGATCTCGGCCGCTGTGGGGTTAAGAAAATATACTTCTAAATTGTTCCATATGTTAAAATGCTGGTCTAACCAATTAAACAGTAGAGCCTTGTCAACAAATATTTTTCCCCACCCTTGACTCTGTGGTATCTGAGATTTTAAGCAAGTGAAGTTTTAAAGACAAGAGGCCTGAGGACTAGAAACTTGATTTGCCCAATAAACACAGATTCTCAGAAGGCACCCAATTTCGTATGCCGTGCGAATCCGTGGTTGCCACTGATGATGGCCAACTGATGGCTGGATGAGCAAGAGGCTCTTACGGGATCCGCTCACATCCTGGGGGTTGATGGAAGCCTCGGCTGGCTCAAACGCCCCCGTGCGGAGAACATAGTCCGTGCTGAGTGCCATGGTGTTCACCCAGTGCGCGTGACCTTGCAGTGTGCGACACAGGACCCCCTGGAAGGGAAGAGATGGGCCAAATCATCCTCACGGTCAAGCTCAATCCATCTTTCTGAGCTCATTGCATTTGGTCTGCTGGGTGGGAGGAGCCTGGGAGCAGGGAAGCATGACTGGAGGAGGAGCCAAGCACAGCTCAAGGTTTCTACCGGCTAGGCCTGTCTAGAACCAAGAGTCCTTATATGGGAATAAGAAGGGGGTGTGGCTATATTTATCGGGCTATGATTGGACAGTACCCCTCTAGGCACCTGATTGGCTTAGGGAGGGTATAAACCACAAGCCCTTTCCCTGACCAGCCCCACCACTCCCTCCCCACACTTACATCGTGGGCTCGCCAGACCTTGATGGTCCCGATCCTGGGAGGAAGAAAAAAGCAACCCGTCACCACCCCACTTGACGCACGTCACCGACTGCGTGTGTCCGGTCAGGATCTTATCGCAACGGCCGGCGATGGTGTCCCAGGTGCGAATGCTGCCGTCTTTGGAGGAACTGGCCAAGTAGCGACACTCCTGGGTTCCTGTGGAGGACCGAAAAAAAAACACAAGCCGAAACAGAAAAGGTTAGGCAGATACGTGGCTCACTCCGCCATAGAAAGAGAGAAACCAAAACACCGCAAACATGACCCAGACCCCTCCGGTATCAAACTTGTATCTGCACTAAGCTTTACAATTATAGAACATAAGCTTATTGGTCTCCTGGTGCAGAAATCCAGGGCCCGGCCCTCTCGGCATGCTCACAGAAATTAAAACTGCCGCCGAGCAACGTTGGCTAGTTTTGCTTCTGGGGCGTCTTGAGCCAAAAGGACAGGAAGAGGCAAAATCCTGGGGAAAGCGGCTTACAAATGCAGCGGCTCCCAGCAGAGAGAAGTGACCCATTTAGAGTGTCCCGCGAGCACCCGTCCGATCTGGTTCCCCGTGTTTGGATCCCAGAGAAATATCTAGAAAAATAAGTAAATAAATAAATAAAAGTTAGCAACCCCAGTCAACCTCCAAGCTGGCAGGCCCAGTGTTTCGTTCCTGGTGACGCAAGGCCTCATGGAAGACATTTCCGAGTCCCTCTTGAGCTTTGCATCCCGGAGTTTATTTTCCTTTGCCCTCCTTGTGGGCTTTTCCCTTGGAGTCATGTCCTTTTGGACTCAGAGACTGAGAGCAGAGGGCTTAAAACACCCACCCACCCACCCAATACTTTATCCACTCTAAGAAACTTCCTAGATTTACAGTTGGGAGTGTAAACGGGATAGGAAAAACTGTCCACGCAAGACGGCCTCGTGACATTGACAGGGTTTCTGGTCCCGCAAGGCGATGGCTAAAGGGATGGCCCTCTCCAGCCGCCTGGAGGAGGAACCCTTGGGGTCCGAATGTGCCCCAAAGAGAGATCCACTCCTAGAAACAGCTGTGAAGGTGCAGAAGCCCACAGGACGTGGCAACCTTTACCTGGCCATTTTTGCAGCCGGACGCCAGCTTCCGGCCATCGGGAGACCACGCGATGCTGAGCACCCAGTGACGGTGACCTGGGAGCAGAAAGAAAGGGGACTGGGTATGAAGCCGTTAAGGAGTGAGGTGCAAAACCAAAATGGAAGCCACGAGGTCCATTACTTGACAGCGCAGGGAAAAGGCAGCCGCTTGCCGGAAAAAGACGCAGGAGACCCCTCTTTGGAGGTCAGCCCCCAAGACCAGAGGGGAGGAATGATTTGGGGTGTTACATTCTGCCCTGAGAGGCCAGGAGGAGCGCCAAAGTCTGGACCCGGCACAATGCGGCCAGGCTTGAACTGCTAAGATGCTTGACTGCAGCAGTTACGCAAAAGTTGTCATCCCCTACGGTTCTGGTTCAGACCGATCCTTCCCATCCCAAAGCCAGAGGTTCAGGCGTGCTTCGCTTGCATGTGAATCAGGGCCTCACCGGTCCTTTCAGCTTCCCGTGACCCACCTTTGGCTGTGAACTGCGGGGTCTCAGTGCTGAGGTCCCAGAAGCGCACGGTTGTGTCGCCCGAGCCACTGGCTAAGTACCTGAAAAGACGACAAAAGAGCTGGTTAAGAAAGGGCGCAACGGGTGACCCCAAAATTGTGGTTTTTTCCCCATGGCTTCCCTGGAAAACTAGCAAATGGCCGAAATAATTCTCCAAAAATGGGAAATATCCCATTCAAGCTACATAATTAAACATGCCTGTGAGATACAGCAGGACCCCTGTATCCATGGAGGATGGGTTCCAAGTCCCCCTGAGGATGCTGAAAGACGTGGATTATAGCAAACACTATTTTAATAGCAACCTCTATACGTACATGGTCTCTGTTTCCCACGAGTAGAGCGAGAGAGAGAGGGGGGGGTTTCTTTTAATATTTTCAGACCATGGAAAATTGAATCAGCGGATACCGATCCCGCGGATACAGGGGTCTTGCTCTACCTTCAGCTGGGAGACGCCCCTCTTTTCCTGCAGTACCCTCTCCTCCTCCCCCCGTTGCCTCCACCGTCTCTCCCCACCACGCTTACTTCCCGGTAGGACTGAAGGCGACCGAGATGACGGCTTCGCTGTGCCCTTCCAGGGAACTGGTGCAACGCGTGACGGCCCGCACTCTGAACACGGCCTGGGGCTGGTAGGTGATGTCCACCACCCGTTCGGTCTCCAGCGCCTGGGTGGCCAAGGTCTTCTCCAAGGAGGTGACGATTTCGGAGTCCTGGACGTAGAAGGCCAAGGGGGGAGGCTCCTCCTTCAAGATAAGAGAGGTCCAGGGTGGTTGGTGTGTTTGTGTGTGTGTGTACACGTGTTCACTTTACAAGTTTTAAACTCCACTCTGAACATTTCTGATTTCGAGAAGGCACCAATCCTTTCTCTGCATGATTTTTTACTTCATCTTTCCGGACCAAATCCACAATTGAAACCGCCCCCCGGGAGTCTTCCCAGCCATACCACAAGGTGCTCATTTATTTGCTAGTTCCTGTGATTGCGATTTGTGCTGTGATTCAGTGTTTACTCTTCGTTAATCTGGTTTTACTTTGCTTGCAAACCACCTAGAAAAGTGCACCAGCACGAATAGGGCAGTATATGAAATAAATAAAATAAATTCCAAATAAAACCACCAATGGCGTGACTCTGTAGCTCAGCTCTACCACCGAACTAGGACTGAAATGTCATTTTTCTGCCCAGCCCAGAAACCTTTCTGTTGGTTACGGCTGGCCTGGTGCAGGAGACCAGTCGCCTCTCGTTTTAACCTCTGGCAGGAGGTGGTCATCATCCCCCCCCAGTACCTTCGCCAAGAGGGCGTTGCAGACCAGCTGAAGCTTCTCGGGCGTGATGTCAATGGGGACGTCAAAGGGCGAACCCAAGACTTCGCCGGCTTCATCTTTGAACTGGATCAGGAGCCGCTCAACGTCCGCCTTCATTTTAAAAAATATATATATGTTGTTTTGCACTGGGACCTGTTGGGGGAAAAAAAATATTTTTTTTAATGACGTACGCTCTCTCGCCAAACGCTGGGGAACAGCTTCCATCTCAGCTAGACCTCTCCTTTCTTCTCAACATTTAGGGGGAAAGTGGGAACGTCTCGCCATCCGATCCTGATCTTAAGGAAAAAAAGGGCTTTTCATGACTCAGTGAGGACTAGGAACCTTCGCCTTCCAAGTCGTAAACCAAAGCCCGAACCACAACACTTATCCTGACTCTTTGAGTCTCATGATATCGTAAAGATGAACAAATTTCTTTTTTTATAAGCTCAGCTCCATCAGATATAAGTCCACTCCGGTGGGTGAATTGCAATCACAAGGTGGCTTCGAATATACATACACAAAGCCAGACGGATCAGAAACTCCAGCCCCTTTTCAACAACATACAAGAAATCCTGTCTGCAACCAGGCTGCCCAAACCTTGAAACCACCCACAACCCCTCGAGGTAAAGTATAGGGGCTGGACCCAACCCTAGCCCGAAAGGGCTTGGGTTCAACTCCTGCCTCTGCCATGAAGGGGCCCTTGCCCAGTTGTTCACAGTCAAGCTGTCCCACCTCACAGGGTTGTTGTTCAGGCGACATGGGGAGGAGACCTGTGTGCCCCCGAGTTGCAAACACCCTTCTTTTTTGCTCTCAAGTCTCCAAGAACAGCACCATCACAGGGCAAATCCCTCAAGGTCTGCCCCCAACCAGGATCAGACCTCCTCTGCCTGTCCCTCTGAGCCCATACATCATCATCTCCAAAAAAGGCTGGATCTTCATCCTCGTCCCCCACCCCAAAACTTTGGGGTTCAAATGTTTCCTGCCCGCCTATTTCCCTCCCCTGGGCTTCTTGGCCCTTCTCCTTGGCCCCTAAAAGCCAGGACCCACCACTTCCCCTCCCCTGGGCCAAATCCTGGCAGCTCCCACCCCAGCACCAGGTCCTGCCACTCACCTGGTCCTGGAGCTCCACCGGGGCTGAGGCTTCGGCTCTTCCCAGAGGCACCCACGTGGAAGGAAGGCAGCCGGGCCTTGCCCAACGTCATCACTCCGCGCCCGGGAGTGGCAAGCCAGGAAAAGGACTCTGCTGCCCTCTATGGGGGAAAGCTGGAGCTTTAAAGCTGATCAAGCTTAATGGGGGGGGGGGGAGCTGTAGCCAACTTATTCAGGTGCAAAAGCTGGCTCCCCTCGGTTTGCACAAAGACTGGGGCTTTTCCTCTTCTCGCACATATTCATCAGCCCATCATCCCTGCATGCAAGAGTTTTCCAGTCCTACCCTGCTGTGTGTGGCTTAAATTATTTTCCCAACAAGTCTCTGGCTTATCGTCTCCAGCCCTGCCAGGAAGTTTTCCGCCTTCTGCTCCACCAGCCACGACAGGAAGGAGCGCTCTGGGTCCTTCTCCACCCCACTTAAATGAGGCGCCATCACGTCGATTCCAACCTAACAGGGCCCCTTTGCTAGGTAGCAGAGACTCAGAAACGGTTAAGCCGTCCTTTCCTTTTAGCGGCACTCTGGGGCTGTGCAGCTTCTCAAGCGCAAGAGTCACACTGAGGATTCGAACTCCTAACCCCGAGCTCCCTGGATGCGACTGGACTGCATCTCCCATTATCCTTCAACACTGGCTTGGTGGAAGTTGTAGTCCAACACCAACTAGCATGCCACCTGCCTTTCAAGCGCGGTCTTCTCCTCCGCACTACAGGTTTGGGTCGAGAAACCCCCCCTATATGATCGGACCTGATCTTTTTTTTTTTATTACTATGGCGGTGTGGGAATTGAACCCAGAACTCTTTGAGTGCGAAACAGACAGAGAGGCCTTACCAGTGACAGTCACAGCCTTCAATTTGACAAATTGTGCCTTTCTGCTCAGGAAAGAAAAGGCAAGTTTGGATGGTTTTCACGTACACACACAGAAGACAGAGACCGATTTGTAATATTATATATATATTTATATATATTTCAATCAAAACACAATTAAATATGGTTTAAGTACATGAATACTTGAGCATCAGACAGTAAGTTGGTGGTACACAGTACCAAAAAACCTATACACGGAGTTTTGCTTCTGGCCGGCCCCCGACGCACAGTGCCTGGCAAGGAAAGAAGAGAGTGTGGGGGGGAAAGTGGAACCGTCCGCTCCACCCGTCGAGCCTTTCCGAACGCTGGGAGGCAGCTCAAAAGCTCTCCCAGGAGGGACTTGGACTGTGTTTTGTTTCTGTTCGTTCTACACCCAAGTCTTCGGGGGGGAAAAAGCGTATAGGATTTTTGGAGGGTGGGTGGGAAGAACCCTCCGAACAGAACATATTTCCAGAGAGGTGGAGGCATTTCGAGGGACAAAGATCCCACACGCCAACTTAGGATGGTGTGGCGCCTGCTTTGAGAGTGCTCTGAGCACGCCAGGAAAATGACCTGCCCGTGGCTGTCGTTGCGATAGCGGAGATCTCGCTCTGGGGTGTGGGAGAGATGCGAGCAAAACAAAAGTGATGGGGGGGAAAAACGGCAGAAGAGGCCCGAAGCCTTAAAACTGGCCACCAAAATAATTTTTTTTAAAGGGGGAGGAGAAAGACTGGGGGAAGGAGGATTATTTGAATGCAACGGGAGCGTCTGTGAGACAGCCTCACCCTCTTCCCTCCCTCTGGGACACCCAGGAGAAAAGGTCCCTTTCCTTCTGCCCGTATTTCGCTCCCAGGGCCCTTGCAGGAGGAGGGGGTCCTGGTGCTGAGCCATTCGGAAACAAGGGGACGTGCGTGGCCGAAGGCAAAGGCCCGGAGGGGCACAGCGGGATGCTCGTCGTCCTTCGCCCCCAAGGTCCGTTTCCAGTGGTGGGAAGTCCAGTTCGCGACATCCTCGGAACACTTCAAGTAAGGGGATAACTCTGGGTGGGTTTTTTTTTTTTCCTTTTCTTTCTTTTTCCTTTTTCCTTACAGGACTCTGGGAAAGTTTAAAGAGATGCTCTCCCTCTCAGCCCTCTCTGATGGCTCAAAGGGGGCCCCCCGTGCCTTTTTTGATCGCAGGTTTTCTTTGCAGCAAAAAAGCAAGCCACAGCGAGGAGTCTCGGAGGGGGGGGGGAGAACCTGCCTTCGGTCCTCAACACGGGTTGTATTCCAGTTTCAAATAATTTGGGCCAATAATCCTTTGCAGATGGAGCGGAGTGGGGGTCATTTTGAGGCAGCAACAGGGTCTTTGCCAGAGGAAGTCTAGCCCCCCTCCCCCCCGATGTTCTTTCTAAAAGGAGAGAGGGCAGAACATACCCCGCTAGTTGAAGTTCACAGAGTTTGGGTTTGACTGGCTTTGTCGAAAGAGGAGTCAACCACGAGGAAGGTTGTTTTTTTGTTTGTTTTGTTTTGTTTTGAAGAAGGGAAAGGCTGTAGGGAGAGAACAAGTCCACTTATCTTCAGAGGCAAAAATTACAACACCCCCTTGTCTTGGGAAGTTTGAAGATCATAGCTGAAGAGGACAGAAGAGAAAGGATGATTTGACAGTGGAGTACCTCCCATTCAATAGCACCAATTAAACGCTTACCATCACCCCTCTCCACCAGGCTGCACAGTATCCCCAGTGGCCCGAAACCCTGTGCGAGGGGATCCCTGTGCGGGTTCCCTCCAACTCCCCTCCCCGTGCGGTCTGCCCGCCCGTATGAGCGCCAGCGGAGCAGTCTTCGTCGAAGGCCCTCGCGCCATCCGGCCTGCAGAGAGGTGCTACCGACAAGGAGCCAGGCTCCCTGCCCTGAGAGGAAAGGGCTTATGGCCGTGACGAGCCTTTGCCGTTACCTTTGTAATTTTTTCCACCCCTGGGTGAGGCTGTGCCTGCTGCAGGACGTCATTGACGATCATCTTGGCGATCCGCCAGGCCATCTCTTCCTGGGCCTACGGCAGACAAGAGGGGCTCCTCTGAGTCATGCTCTGACACACGAGCCCACAAGGCGAGGAAAAAAGCCATGGGCCTTTCCCACCGTCGAGACCACCCGCCACTCAGCACCGGCCCATAGGACCCCAGTGGTTCAGAAAGACTGGATTTTAGAAGCGGGTCTTAGGGATCTCCAGGTACGCCACGGCTGAACGTACGGGCTTACCTCGTCCGTGTTTCCCTGCACCCATTTCTTCATAGCTTGTGAAAACATGGACCCTGAAGGGGGGAGAGAGAAGAAAAGCAGGAGCAGATGCAGCCGCAAGGCCGTGTTATTCCGAGGACAGAGCGGGCGTGTCCTTCACCTCCAGGCTGCTTCCTTTCGGGCCCTCCCTCTCCTCCTGTTGTGGTCCTTAGTCCTGCGACCCACTCCTGCAACCGCCCCCCGAAGGAAAACCTGCCCCACCTGCTTTGGGTGGGCACATTCCTCGGAGGTGAACGACCGCCGGTTCCTTCTGAGGCATACCCTCCATTCTTGCCCGCGGGCAGATCCAGCTGACTGGGAAAATGGCTTACCTTTGGACTTCTTGACGTCCGGCTCTGGCTCCGATTCTCGGATGAACTGGCCCAGGTCACTGACGCGCCCAAACGTCATCTTCCTGCGGTGGGAGTCGGGAAAGAGAGAAAAGAGAGTCCCAGGCCATGAGCTTGGGGAGGTTCAACTCTCAGCACAGAGGAAGCAGAGCTTGGGGGGGGGGGGACTCCTATCTTTCTCTCTTCTCACATACACGATACCTTCCAGAATCCCCCCAGCCACACCTCTGGTGTCCTTGAGGATCTTTGCAACAGACAACCTGGATATTCTTGATTTCAACCTACAGCACAGCGGGAGAAGCCACGGGTGTCCTCGGCAGCATCACCACGGATGTGTTCAGGGGGCCCTCCGGCCCTCCACAGAGCAGCCTGTGGAAGGGCCCAAGACTACAGAAAGCCAGAGCATCTCCTGGGAAACTCTTATGAGTTACAGGTATTTCCTGCAGCCACAGGAAACTTGACTGCAAGAAAACTGGATTTTTGGCTAAAATCACTGGAGGTTCCATTCTTTGGTTCGCACCTTTTTCTGCAGCCGAGGAGAGGTGATACTCCTCAGACCGAGCTAGAAACACTCCAGGTGATTCTCTGGCTCCTTAGCTAGGGTGCCGGAATGTATGGGCACCTCTCCGCTGCAGCCCCCCCCCCCGGCTCTAAAGGAAGCTTACCCGGCATACGTCCGTTGATACAAAGACTCCGGATCCAGGCTGGCGGCGTCTACAATTATTGCTTCGTCGAAGTTTTTCAGGATTTTTATGTTGGCCTTTCGGTGGCTGGCCTGCAACGAAAATCCCAGGGATTGTTAATTGGGGGAGAGGGAGAGGAGAAAAGGAACAGGCGGGACCTAGATCCCACTGATGTTCGGAGCACAAGGGCGGATGGAATTAAGTGATTGTGGCCGGCCGGTGCCATCGGGATCCGGCCGGGTTGCCGCCCTTCTGGAATTCCCTCATGCAGTCGCTTGACAGCGACGTACGCATTTAATGAACCGATTTGTAGGACAGGTACAAAGCAGTCTAAAACAGAGAGAGATGGCCCTGAAGCGCTTCCAGCACTGATACCATCTTCAAATGGCCAGTGAGGGGCTCACACCAAGAACCTGGAGGGATTACGTCTACATGACACATTGCAGAATCCCAAACCTGTCCTTGTCAACGATAAAGGCTGGTGGGATTAGTAATCCAAACATTTGGCGTGGCCACGGCTCACCACTCCTGTTCTTGGGGCCCGCTCTTCTTCCAGCGTGACAGCTCAGGGAAGGAGGCTCTGGATGGAACCGCAGTGCCACCCGGCGCCTCCTATGCCTGGGCTCACCTGAGGGGAGTGTGTCCCCGTGGCTTTGAGGAGACCTGGCCGAGAAGCAGGAAGGGTTTGGTCCACGCCTCAATCCTGCCCTGAATTCATTCTAGCAGTCCAGACCGTCTCAGCCTGGGTGTTATGAATACCAATTTATCTGACAGAGCCTCCGTCAGAAAGGAAATTAGCGAACGAAGATGACGTGAGTTGAAAACACTTCTTCCTGAGTGGGACACGTCAAACCCCCCCAGGGCCAAATCCGACCTTCTTGGGGCCCCCAAAGTCTGCGCCCTTACGTCAACCCTGTTTGGTGCCCCCCCCCCAAGCTTTAAGACAAGGGTCTTCTCTATTCTGAAAGGCGAAAATGCCTTTCTCAAGTCTCAGTTACTGAGACTTGAGAACTTCAAGCTCAACTGTGCTGTTATTTTTGGTTCCTCTGCATTTGGCCCGGGAAGCAGCCATGCACCTGGGAAGGAACTGCGCTGTCGGAGGCCCCCGTGTGGTGGGAATCGTGGTCAGGCGTGCTGCCCGGGCCATGGGCGGTCAGTGCGAGGCCTCCACCGGCAAATTCGTCCCCCCGGACCGAATGGATGAGGTCGTTCAAGTATTTGTAATACAGGTTGCTGGACAGGAAGCCAGGTAAAAAAACCTAGAAGACAGGAGATGCAGGAAGGGAATTGACGGACCAGAGCACGGTTTCAAATACGGGACTTGGAAGCACAAGGGTGGGGAGAGACGGCTCCTGGCATCTCCAGCTAAAAGCCTCTTAAGGACAGCGGCAGGAAGGACTCCTCTCTCTGCCATTCCGGTGAGTGTTAAACAGGCCTGACCAAGCCCCGCGAAGACCATCATCCTGCTGGTCCCTGTTTCCCTGCTACTACATGTCAACGGGTGAAAACAGCCACGCCTCTGGAAAGACCCAGGCACCGGGGGGGGGGGGAGCGAGGAGGGGAAAGCACAGGGGAAGCCCAGCTGACCTTCTCCATTGTGGTCCAGGCCTGCCGCAACGGAGTGGTGAAGCAGTTGGGGAGGGGCCCCCCCTCCCGGCAGATGTTGGATTCTATTTCCAGGCGCACGGAGTCATCGAAACCCAGAGGATGAGTGGCCTGGAGGGAGAAGTACCTGCAAGCAAGACGCAGAGAAGGGGAAGAGAGGGTGGATCAGGACCAAGAGAACCCACCAATGTCTAACGAAACCCATCGCACGAAACACCAAGGAAGCCAAGTTGGCAGGAGCAAAACCTCTTGCCACCCTCCTGCTCTTCCCTTATTTCGGTTTCCAGCCAAGGAATCCACTTTGGGCATTTCACGGGCCGGTCAGGATAAACTCTCTTTGCAGCCGGAAGAGCTTGTGACGCGACCCCCGAAGTGACGACTGGATTGTAGCTGGGAGGCGGAAAGCGCCCCAGGCTGGTGTGACACGACATGAAGACCCTGTGAAACCCCTTTCTGCCGCCTGAACGTGTTTAGAGATGGACCGAATTGTAAGGAAGGTCCGTGCTCGGGGATTAGGGGGGGTGTCAGAAAACCACAACGGCAGGGAGTCTGTGGGGCACCCTTTTAATTAAGTGTTTTTCCAACGGCTACAAAGGAAAAGTGAAACAGTGTGCAAGCAGGAGGGGGGGAAAAATCTTCACAGAATGATCTGATGGTTTTTGTGTTTGGACGCAACACGGCAGGCATTGTTTTTCGCCTTGCAGCATCTCAAGTCAGAATAGACGTGGTGATGTTTGACCTCCAGTAGGAAAAGCATGAGAAGAGGAGGAGAAAGAAACCATGACAAAGACACGCAGGAAAGCGAGGGAGAAGACCGACCCCAGGGCAGAGTGGCAGGCCAGAAGCTGCTGAGCAGGAAGAGGGAGGGAGAGAAGGAAGGAAGGAAACGGAACTCACTTATCGTATAAGATCATGGCATCGTTTTGCGCCTCCTGCCCGTCGTACTGGCCCTCTTTGGCCGCCAGTTGGGACTGGAAATTGTCCGCCGCCAGCCAGAACTGCAGGATGTTGACTGCATCTTCCTTCTCCATGTACTGGGGAAGGGGGGGGGGGGGAGAAAGTTGAGAAGTGGGCAAAAATCTCCCTCCTGCACTTTAGTGAAGTTTCTGGAAATGCACAGAGGCAGGGAAAGAACGTTTCCTTCTCAAGGCGCAGAGACACATCTGGAGGAACCTGCCACCCCCAAGGGAGAGGTGTTCAGGGGTCCAGCTCAGAGCCTAGAGACTCGCCCTGGAAGTTCTCGGGCCAAAGGACCATCAGGCACTGGGAGGAACCAAGAGCAAAGATCATTCTTCTGAGCAGCTTAACCCACTAAGAGAAAGCGCTGGCTCTCAATATGCTAAGCAACTCTCCAGAACTTTTCAGGTTGCTGTTTCACAGTTGCATAGCTAAAGTGACGATGCTGTGTTTTTATATTTTTAGAGCTGTTCTGCCACCTTCTCTCAAGTTTACAAGGATAGTGTGATAAGCAGGGAGCCGTATCTCTTAACCAGCAACGGCTGGGCCCATCTGGGCAGGACGAACACAGCCTTCCACGATCTGGGTCCCTCCAAAACATCGGGATGACACCAAAGTGAGGGAGAACGGCTGAACAGAAGAGTGGACAGCTACAGAGGCTCTACAGGCCAAATCTGATACATTTTGCAGACCTCTAAGGGACTTGCACGGCCTGCTAATTATTTCCAGTTTTGAAAAACTGCAGTTCTCAGCCTGATAAAGATGTGGGTGCCCTAAAATAGTGCTAAAATGAGCAATCAGTCCTCTCGCAGGGGTGTCTAGACGGGCTCATGTCATGCAGGCCATAAGCAGTCCAACGGGCCCTGTGCTTCCCTGCGACCAAGCAGAAATTAAAAAAATGATCAAGAAAGGGAAGAAGCGGGAGCCGAGTTACCTCAGAGAAATAGAAGAGGGCAGATTCGCAGAAGAGAATGTCGGCCAGGTAGACGGTCCCGCTGGTCAGCACCTCAATCTGGTACTTACAGAAGTGGTGGCTTCGGAGGAATTCACTAAAGTGCCTGCATGAGAGGAAGAGGACTGAGAATATGCAAGAGGCACTCCGATGCCGACTCCGGCTGAGCCACGCAAAAGATGCCACCGGGAACAGGAAGGAAGAGGGGGTGACCTCAAAAATCCCCCCCTCTTCTTACTGAGTGCTGGCTGGCACGGACGTTACCCCAGAGACGTCGTCTCGGCAGCGTCCCCCCCCCCCCACATACACACACCCCACAACAGGTTGAAAGACAGTCCTTGAGGGTCAGTCCTTGAGGGACTCAGGTCGAAAAGGGTCAGAAGGACCAGGAAAAGGGCCCCAGCAAGCAAGGGCCCCTCAGAAACAGGCCAAGCCGAGCGAGGAGAGATGGACCAAGCCACCTCCCCCCCCCCCCCCGGGAAAATCTTCCAGGGGAGTCTGGCTCCCTCATCCAAGCAGCAAGAGAAGGCTCTTGTGCCTCTGCCCCATACATATATATATATATATTTAAAAGAGGGGACCCACTTACTCTTGTTCCATGGCATTAAACACTATTGACTGGGCCACGACGAAGCAGTTGGGGTCCACCTGTCCATCTTCCCCACAGATCTTTGCTGCAAGGTCACACCAGATCACACGGCAGTTAGTGGCACTGAATTACGAGATAACACAGTACACAGACAGCAAAGTGGTTCACATGTTGTAAGGCCACGATCTCAGGTAGAAACACCGACAGGGTTTGAAGTCGGGGGGGGGGGGGATGTGTCTACAGGCTGGGATGCTTCCCAGAGAATGCCCCGGGGGGGAAGCAGGGCTACCGTAGCGAAGAGGTCCCTCTGCCTCTGAACCCACTGCTCTCGGAGAGCGGAAGACCGGACGACTCCCTTACCTACGATGTCGTTGCGCATCGGCTCTGTGACCGGTATCGGTTTAGCAGCATCGGGAGAAATATATTTGGTAAAAATTACAACCGCGTCCTGTTCTATACCTGCAAGAGGAAAAGGGAACATTGAAAGACACGAAGATGGGGTTGGGGGCGGTGGGGATAGTTAGCATGCGGGACAACCAGCCTGGGCCTCTACTGATGTAACGTTTCCAGACTTTCTCGAGCCATGAGCAGAAAGACCGTTTCTCCTCTCACACATTTCTCAACCTCTTGGGGAGAACAGAAATTTGAGGAGAAGCGAATAGTGACTTCCAAATGAAAACAAAACTGGTTTTGCTGCTTGATTTCACCTGAATGTTTCTCTTGGTTCTCCAAAGTTCCCAGTTTTTCCACCAGGGAAAATAAAAAATATGGTGTAAAACACACAAACACACACACACAAAAGAAGCTTGGTCTCCCCCCTAAATGTTGCTGTTTTTGAAACCTGAGCTTTTACACCTTTATTCCTGCCAAGCTGCAGCCAGCCTTTTTTTGGGTGGTTTTAAACAGGGTGTTTTTTTCCACACCATTTTTTTTTTTTTTTTGACAAATCAAAACAGATGCCAAGAGATTAAACGGCCACGGGTTTTTGGACAGCTTCCCTGGCTTGTAAACGCTCTGGCTGAGATTTGCCCCCATTAGCCCCGCTCCCTTCCACGAGAGAGAAAACAAACGGGCTTTGCCTCTCGCAGCCTGAAAGGCTGCTTGAACAAATTAGGTACAGCGGTTGCCTTTGATAACGCGGCGCGGCGCTAGCACACAAAACCCATTTGCTGTCTTGAAAAAGACTGCAGCACCAAGAAAGACTCCTTGGGAAAAGCTGCAGGAGCCAGGCAGCACTGAAATCCTTCCCGTGCCCCAGAGGAAGGGCATGGTTTTTGGTGAATCTGTGTCAGTTCTCATCGGAACTGAAACAAAATCCTCACCCTTCCCTCTGACATCTCCCAGAACCTTGCGGTCACCGTGACACTGCGGACCTCAGCGCTATCACCCGCAAAATATCGCTAAGCTTTGCTCCAGGAAATATGATTGCCGCCGTGCATGGTTGCTACAAAATCCATCTTCCTCTTTGAGGAAGGCCGCGGGAGCCAACCGGCACTTACTTTTCATAAGTTTTCCTGACAAGTCCTTTAGTGCAAAGGAAGGACTGTTTCTATTGGATACGGAGACTTTGGAAGCATCATGAGGTTCGTCTGGAACCGGACAGTCCTCTGCCTCGGGCGTTCCAGCCCCGAGACTGCTGCTGCATCCGCTCCTGCCACCACCATCTTGGCAAAGCAGCAAACGCTTCTGGAGAGTAAACGTTCGGCCGTTCAGTCCAGCCGTTGATAGCTTGAGAGACAAAGGCCGGGCCAAATCCTCTGGGCGTCTGTCAAGCAACTCGGAAGAAGAGGAGGAGGGAGAAGGCGAGAAGGGGTTCTCGGGCCGCTCCGTGATGGAAGGGGAGACCGGCTCGGCCAACGAGCTGTGCTTCACCGTGTTCAGGCTGTGCGCGCGGATGCGGGACCAGGTGGTGGAGTGGAAACTCTCGGCCTCCAGCCAGAAACGGACCAGGTGCTCCATGCGACGCAGCTCCATGAACTGGATAAAATACGGGAGGGCCACCGGGTCGCGGAGGACCTGCTCAAGTGTCTTGGAAAGGCTGGATTTGGTCTCTTGAGCCCGATAGTCCAGGGAGGATCGGCCTAACGGCAGGGAGAGGAGCGGAGGGAGGGGACAAGAGAAAGAACGTTGCTCCAGGTTGTGGGGATAAAAGAGCTCTCCAATGTACCGATCAGAACTTTTTTGAAAGCCCGGCTAGGGTGGGATTTCTGTGGCCGGCAGATTCTGGGACCCGTTCTCCGAAGGAGTAACTTTTCAAAGCACTGAAGGATGATGGTAGCAAAGCACATCCTGCTATAAGGCATTCGAGGGGGCTTGGGGCCCTGCCAGAGAAGCCTCCCCGGCCGGGCTTTCAGCATTGCAACTGCACTGCCCCAAACCGACAGAATTTCAGAAGGACTTCGAACGCACGTCCAGGACCGCAGCCTGAGGCTAATTCAACAGACCATCCCAACCTTGCTGCATGTGCTGTATCAACTGTCGGGTGTGTGAGCATTTATAAGTGAATAAACAAGGCTTATGCGTAGCCTTACTCATTCCTGATGCCTTAGCTTGGGACAAAAACAAAAAAAAATAACCTTAATTCTCAGCACCTGCCAAGTCAAGCCACATTAATCAAACAAAATGTGGCTGATCCACCACAGAAGCTTGCAAACCTAAAAGAACCCCGTGACTCTGTTTCCATATGATGCCACGCTGTGGTTTATGTGAACCATGGTTTGTTCTTTAAGCCATGTTTTGTGCAAGCCATGGTTTACTCCTTAAGCCATGGTTTATGTAAGCTATGGTCTCTTCCTTAAGCCATGGCCTGTGAGGACCACAACACCCCCCCCCGCCAAAAAAACCAAACCAAAACAAAAAACTTTTCACTTGCCCATTTCCAGTCTGCCCCTCTTTTCAGCCCATGCTTGAGTGTGGAGAGCGGTGAAAACAAGCTCAGGACAAGCCATAGTTGTGGTGTCCACTCTCAGGCCATGCCATGCTTCCAACCAGCCAGTTTTTAAGCCAAGGCTTGTTTACTGTGTGGCTGATTCATAAACCACAGTTTATAGGCAGGGAAAGATTCGATAAACCACGAGGCACAGTTCAGCAAACTACACCCCAGCTTGGCCTCCTCTTTAAACTGGGCAGCGACCGTGGAGAAAAGGCTTCCCCCGCCAGTTAAACCAGGGCAAGACAGGGCTCCCAGGCTCACCCAGGTCTCCAAAGTGAGCCGCCTCCATGTGGCTGGGCTGCTTTTTGAGGGCGGCCGTGCGGCTGCTGGAGGACTCCATGTTGGCTGAGATGGCGTTGATGGCCACGGGGCTTGGTCCAGCAGCCTCCTGCAAGGCATGGCTTCGGGTGCTTCTCTGTGGGGAATGTATTGGTGCTGTCGCTGGAATAGGAGAAAAAGAAGGAGGTGCAGGAGAAGAGGATTTATATTTCCCTTCATGAAAGGCACCAAGGAAAATCCAGAATTTTACATACGGGCTTTGTCCCCTTGTACTGTAGCCACTGTGCTACAAAAGTGAGGTCCTTTACACCCAGGGCTAAACTGAGAGGAAGTTACACAGAAGCAGGTCCCCAAACCATCGGCGTGATCAAGGCAAGCTAAAGGGCATTGCAGGTAGAGCAGAAGGCAAAAAAATGAGCAAAATAGGTGTAAAGGGGAAAAACTGCACAATGGGCAGAAGACAATGTACAGAGTGACGTTGTCATGGCTTGATTCAGCTGCCTGTCCCGTGCCCCCCCCCCCCCCGAGGGAAAACAACAAGCAGGATGGGGGGGAAATCTGTGCCTCCAACTAGTTTCCCTGCATCGCAAAAGCAGTAAAAAAGGACTGGGCTGATGACACAGCAGGGCTGAAAAAAGGGACCCTGGATAACAGGGATTATGGGCCCTGATTTAGGCCGATCTGCCTAATCTTGCAGGATTATTTTGGAGACCACGACTGCTGACTAAGCTCAAAACAAGGGGAATTTCTGCACCAGGAACAGGAAGCGCTCTAAAGCCCTTTAGCCTGCTTTGGCCGCACAGATGGTTCGGGCACCGACCGCTTCCAAATGCTCGAGGCATTGCAGATGGCCCCAAATCTATCAAAGTGAAAATAAAGCACCAACTTCCTAACGCTCTCTTACAACCTTGGGACTTCAGCCGTCCTCTGCCCACTGTTGTCAGCCTGCACCATTCAGGAGTGTCTGTTCATGTTGCCCGGCACTGGCCTCTGTAATGCTTTCTAAAGCCCTCTACACCGCTTTGAGTCGCAGAGTGGTAGAGGTAACCTTAGAACGGCAGAGCTGGGAGGGACCCTATAAGATCATCGAGTCCAGCCCCGGTCAAGGAGGCCCCGTGGGGGAATCGAATTCCCAGCGTCTGGTGCTGCAGCCAGAGACCTAAGCCAAGGAGCTACCCAGCAAGTCATGTAAAAGAGTGCCCACAGGTTCATTCATAAAAGATAAGAATATTCCATATATTTATTATATACAGAATCGAAAAGATGCAGTATACAAAGTACTCATTATATTTGTACACCCTGCTCTTCCTGACCACCTGCGGCCGAATCTTTTGCCCTGCAGAACTCGCAAACTCCATTTAAGTACATCTTTGCCATGCCAAACTTCAGTTCCTTGGTCTGCGAGAAAACCGGCCGGGCTCACCTCTGCGCCATCGCAGCCACCCAAGTTTACACCCACCCATCCCGACAAATGTGAGAGCCGGCATTTACCTTTAATGGCCCTGGCTTCTGTCACCTTCTCGTGCTCTTTGCCTTTCACTGAAAAAAAACACAAACAAACACAAAAGCACATTCGTTAGGAATTCGCTGCCACTCAGGAGGGCAGAGAGCAGGCAAACCATTATTGCCACGTGTCTGAAGGCCCTGGAGTTAAGTCCCTGGGAGGTCCATGCCGCACCTCCCAAAGAAAGTCCAAGATCTAGAGGAACAGCCATGTAGCTGAAGGAGTGGATGGAGGAATAACAGCCCTTTGCTGAATCAGAAAAGGCAATGAAGAAGGCGCCAGCTGGGTCTTGCCAGGAAGGGGCCTCCATTAGAAGGGGCTCCCGCCGAAAGGGCCGGCTCCCAATTAGCCATCCGGCGGTGGCCCTCTGAGATCCCACCAGACCTGCAGTCCGCCACCTTTTCTTCCCTCCCCACAACTGGGAAGGGCCAAGGATTGAATCTGGGGCCTTCTTGGCACATATCAAAGAGCAAGGGAATCTGCCCACCCCACCCCCTCAAGGAGGAAAGGAGGCAGAACCAAAGAGGACTTGCTGAAGGAAAGGAGAAAAGGAGCCCTGAGCGCCACTGGTGAGAAAGCCAATTCCCGCCTCGTTTCCTTCTTTCTCACCAAGAGAAAGAGGGAAACGAGGCAGGAATGCGTGCTCCTCCTTTGCCAACAAGGCCATTCCAGTTCTCACATATGAACCTCCTCTTTCCGTCAGGATGCTTGGAACCCAGTTCCATCCCTTCCACGTGCCTACACCATCATCCTTCAAGCATTTTTCAGCTAGTTCAAGCAGCTGGCCTCAGAAACACATGCCATGGGATTGTCAGGCAACTTCAGCGGAGTGGCAAAATGACAGCCCTTGGGCCAGCGAGCCCACGCGGACTGCATGGCAATCTCTAGCACCACGAGACGCGGCTCCTTGCATCCCTGTGTCATCTCACGAATGCTCCTCCTTAAATCGCTGGGGCACTTGCTCATCTCACAGGTAGCCTACTCACTCGTTGGATCCCCAGCGAACAAGCCTGACCGTCCACCACCTTCCCTCGCGAGAGGACAGCAGGAATGACCGGAGGATCCCCAGCGTATGGACTGAATGGGTCCCTGTGACAGATCTTCGCATAGTTAACTGGTTAAGCGCTGACTTGTGCTGCCTGCTTATGGGAGGAGGCTGATCCAGGGAAACATGCCCAGGTGTGACTGGCTTCTGGTGTGGAATTTAAAATATGTTGTAATTAGGGTTACATTAGAACTGGATGCGCTCAGTCTACAGGACATCCTGACACAGCTCAGCTCTCGGAGGCATTTTTGAACTCAAACACACACATTCTCCCCACCTTCAGCTGCTGCTGATCTATCTGGTCAAGTAAACAGCCTAAGACAAGACACCAGGTCAGCTCTAGCATGGTGGGAATGCTCCTTTTGTCTCTCAAGGGCAACACAAAAACACACACACCAAAAAGCACTAACCACATCCTCTCCTCCTTTGGCAGCTTCCGCTTTCTGTGCTGCTGAACAGGACTTCCAGTCAACATCTGCCTCCTGTCCTGAGCCCATGGCAGTGGATCTGTGGGCCGTTGAACTGGCCTCGGGGCACTCCTGCCTCCTCGCTCCTGTCCCCCTAAAATCCCATACGGTCCCAACAAACACACAACCACAGCTCAGATGACCAACGTCTGCTTTTGGGAAGTGTGCTCTGAAGGAGCTTCAACAGCATTAGCAAGAAGGCCCAGCAGATCTGATTGGGAACTAGCTTCCTTCCACAGCGTTCCCTTCATAATCAGACTTTCATGGGACTTATCTTAATGAGTAGTCGGGGGAAAAGAAAAGAAGTTCCCACTTCTTAAAACAACAACAACGGAAGTATGAAATTCACTTTTCAAAAATGGAAGTATGCTACAGAGGATTTGACCATTTAAAATATTATCTCAACCATTTAATGAGACTCCCCTCACCCTCAATCTCTCTCTCTCTTTTCTAAAGCAGGGGTTAGGGATTTCATATCCTTCCAGAGGCTGACGACAACGTCCATCAGTTCCCTCACCAGCATTCCCAATGGTGAGGAACACGGGGAGCAGCAGTCCAAAACTACCTGGTGCTGAGTTTTGATGTAGGGACTTGGTTTAGCATTTGAAGCAATTCTAAAGCGCTAAAGAAAGGCACCGATGCTCTGACCCTCTCTGGTTTGTGAGCTGGACCAACACAGGAGAAAAAGACACTGACCAGTGCTGTTATTGTCCAGATTGTCTGGTCCATTTTCAGCCAAGAAATTCACAAGCAGGCCTCTCTGATTTTGCTCAAAGGAGCAAGCCGGGCAAAGAGATGGGAAGTCTGGGTGCGAGGGGTGCGAACCACCCTGCACTCATCATGCAGTAAAGAAGTTGGTTTTCTTTGCTGGATTTCACATTCCGCGGCGCCAAGAAGCGTATGATCTGGGCAGTGCCCCAAATGCCTGACCCACAAGGCCCCAGCCTGCAAGTGCATCCACCAGGAGACGTGGGAAAGCCGCCTGCCCGGTGGGGTGGAAACACTCAAGGTGGGTGGCTCTTGCTTTCTGATTTTCTCAGCCAACCCATTCTCCATAGGGCAACATCCCTGAGCAAATGAAAACCTGATACTCGCACACAGTTGTTGGCACAACAGCCAAAGCAAAACTTCAAATGGCCCAAACAGAACTGTTTTCTATCAAAAAGAAGGCCCTCTGTGTTTAATTTCTGTTGGGAGAGAATTAGGGGTACGTATTCTGTCTCAAAAGCCTGGCCAAGGCAACCTGACCCTGGCACCCTGCCTCTTCCTGCACCCCCTTTGCCCAGTGACCCATTTCCACAGATGTGTCCCGGCCCAGAAGATTTTTAAGACCCGGGGAGGGAAATCTGTAAGAGCAAAGGTGCTATTCGGAGGTCTCTCGAGCGGCCTGTAACAGCCCGAAATCTGTCGAATCAGCACTTTAAACTTTTCTCTTTTTTTGCCAGCGTTTAGAGCTTTCCTTTTAGGAAACAGCCAATTCAGATCTTGATTTAAAACAACCCAGAGCTTTCCTTTCAGCCTCTGCTACAGAACTTCCGAATTGCCTGCCTCCTGGTCATGATCAGAGATGCAGGAGAGATATTTATTTATTTAATTTATTTAAAATAGTTTTACCCCGCCTTTCTCTTTAAAAAGGACCCACGGCAGCGTATCTCATAAAAATACAATGTTTAAAACCAAAAACACAGGAAGTATACAAATATTTAAAGGAATCAAACCAATAAAATGGTAAACATAGTCAACACCAAAAGCAGATTTAAAGTAACAAGGCTTGACACACCATTTAAAAAACCCTCCCAGATGGCCAATAGCTAAGGAAAAGCCTGCCTGAAGAAAAAGGTATTTTAATTGCTTGCGGAAGGACAGCAAAGATGGGGCCAGCCTGGCCTCCAGTGGGAGGGAGTTCCAAAGTCTGGAAGCAGCCACAGAGAAGGCCTGCTCCCACGGTCAGGGCCCTCCACGTCTCCCCTGCAAAAGAGTTATTAGCAACCAGGAAAGGCCCTGGGATGGCCACCCTATATCACAGAAACACCAAGGTGTACCTGGGGGTCGACAACATCCTCTTTTTCTTCTAAAAAGCTTCTCTTGATTTGGCCACGGCTGGTTCTTCTGACACCTAACTGGTTTATGCATTTATTTATGCATATTTCTTACCCGTTTACATGGGAAGCCCTGCATAACAGTAACCAAACATAAAACATACAAAATACAGGAAAGAGACAACTCCTTTATGCCGCAAAAAGAGGACACTGAGGTGGGCTAATCTGGGAGGTCTTTCAACAGGCACCTAGAGCAATAAAAATGTTCCTTTTAAAAAAGAATGGATTTATGACATTTATCTCTGTGCTGGCTCCACAGAGCCAATGGCTGTCTTACATGCTCCCCCTCCCTAGCAAATTTTAATCCTCACAATACAATAAATTCAGTTAATCTAAGAAGCAGCAGCCAGCCCAGGATCCCTGGGTAAGCATCTGGGTGGATATTGATTTGAACTCGGGCTCTGCCACTCTGCCGCCTGCTGTATCTCGGCCATGTGCTTAACTCTGCAATGTTATCGTGTCACAACTAATTACTACTCACACCAGCACAGGAACCTCACGCGCCCTGTGTGTTTCCAGTTATACAAAAATATTCCTGTCATACCGTCAGAGCCTCAGGCAGGAGAGGATTACTAACAGAACAACAGAAGCCAGATGCATTTCTGTACAGCAAAGATGTTACGACCAATAAATATGTTTCAAATGTACTGATAAAGTATTAGATGAAGAGTCAGAAACTGTCTTCTCCTGATAATTCAGAATTACAGCACTCTTAGTTACGTGCTATCTAATCAGAATTGATTTATACCAACCCTAATGAGGTTTTCGGTTCCCAATGTGGTGTAGTGGATAGGGTGTGGTGTAGTCTGTAGTGGATAGGGTGATGGACAAGGACTCTGGAGACCAGAGTTCGAATCCCCACTTGGCCACAGAAACTCACTGGGGAGTGGAACTGGTAAAACCACCTGAAAACTCTGTTAGAGTCACGTAAATTGGTTCCAACTTGATACCACATAACAACAATAATAAGGTTTTTAAGATAAGTGAGATATTTAAGGAGTGGTTTTACCAGTTCCACTCCCCAATGCGTTCCATGGCCAAGTGTGGATTCGAACCCTACTCTCCAGAGTCCCAGTCTGTCACTCTATTCTAGATACCACTCTGGGTATCTACAGCTCTCATAATCCCTCACCATTAGCTATGCTGACTTCGGTGGATGAGATTTGTGTGCCACAAAAGCTTTCGAGAGGCAGAGATGTCCACTTCTGCATTAAACAACTTAGGGTGGCCTTCCTGTGACAACATCTGGTGCTCCCTAAAGGTCTCCCATCCGAGTACAAACCGGACTTGACCATGTTTAGCTTCCCAAACCAGATGAGATTGGCCTGTTCATGGGGTGTAGAAGATCAAAAATCACATAGACGTAAGAGTCACAACACTCCATTTAACATTGTGCAGTGAAGATAAGGAATCTCCCGCCGGCCTGTTGCAAGGGATAATTAGGTCCAGGCAGTGAGCCCAGAAAAAGTTCTCTTTGTCCTTCTATGTTTTGTATGCCATTTCGATCCCAATGACACGCATGATCGGGTGGCTACGGACTTCTCTGTGGGCAGTAAAGTCTGTAAACAGATGTGCACGTCTGGGTGGCCATGCTGGTCCCAAGGAATTGGAAAAGTGTGCTTAACGTCTCTGGTTTCACCAAAGAAAGTATCATTAGCATTCTGGGGGCCGACCAGAGATTGTGGTGAATCCAAAAAAGATCTGAAGCTCGCTTACGGTCAGCAATATCAGATGTAGTTTGCACTGAGCTGTAAATCACTTTGAGAGCCAGAGGCAGTTTATAGATTGCATATGCAATACAAAGCAATTTAAAGAAAATATCTTCTTAATAGGTCCACAAGATTAGAGAAAAAACCATGCAAGCTTCTGAATTCACAGAACTCTTTTACTGTGTCAAGAACTGTGTGAGACAGGAGTCCACCAAATGCACTTGCCCAACTAAACATTTCATTTTGACACATAAAAAAAAGCTAAAGCGGACTAGCCTTTCTAACGACAAAACCTTTTTTCTTGATCTTCTTAAAACCACTCCCCCACTGGTTTAGCAATCCCATAACACAGGCATGTAACCTTGAAAACACTGCCAGTTAACATCTGAGAAATCTGGGCTGCCGGTTTACACTCTTTGAAAATCCAAAGAACACACACACCCCCAAATGGTCACTGTAAAAGGATCACTGCAACTTATTCTTGATGGTGGTACCCCTAAATATAGTAAGACAACTTGAAAGAAAGAAAGAAAGAAAGAAAGAAAGAAAGAAAGAAAGAAAGAAAGAAAGAAAGAAAGAAAGAAAGAAAGAAAGAAAGAAAGAAAGAAAGAAAGAAAGATGTTGCCTCAAAGCATAACTTTCTCAAGTCAACACAGTTGTGAACCAAAAGTACTTCCTAGTAACATGAACGCTAGAGGTAAATTTTGAGTTTAATTTCCTGTTTCTTTGTCAGAGGAGGAAAAAAGGAGATATCGGTAAAACAAAGTCACTCCTGGAGTGGTAAGTGTTCCCTGCCCCACCCTTTATTGTTCTGAACCGTTCAAGGCAAAGGAAAGTTTGTACAATTTGAAAGCCTGGGTTAAAGGTAGGAAAGAAACAAGCCTCAGAGCACACTCTGGTCCCCAAGTTCAAATGTGGGGAGGGCTGAAGGAAGCGTGACCAGAGCTGGTCACAAAGCACCTCCCACCAAGATCCTTGCCTTCAAGGGCTGGGAGCCCAAGTAGACTTTCAGAAGGACCTCGCAGAACAGTTCTTTGAGGCCGCCTGGACTGCAACTCTCATTAGTTCTAGAAAAAAAGAGCCAAGGAGGAGGGGCGACGGCCCCTGCAGCCCAACAAAACAAGAAAATTACAATAAATATCGTCTTAGAACTTCAGAGCTGGAAGAGGCTCTCTGGATCATCCAATTCAGCCCCTTTTAAAATATTTGTCTGCTTACCGTTTTAGCTTTTAAATACTGTTCTAATGATGTAAGCCGCCTTGGGTCCTTCTGGGGAGAAAGGCGGCACAGAAATATTTTAAATAAATAAATAAGCCCACTGGGGAATCGAACTCCCAAAGCCTAAACCACTGAGCATTGAGCAAAGAGTTCATACCGAGTTTCATGAAAGACACACACAACTGGCCTCCTGCTTTGCAACAGGGAAGCAAATCTTACCAAAAACCGAGCACACATACATAGATGCAAGCACACCCATACAATGCGCATTATGCAATCTGCAGTTTGTGAGCACAATTCCAAAAATGTTAACAGGCTTGTTTTATTATTCCACTTTACAGTTCTTTTTGTCCTACACCCTTCTTTTTGAAAACAGAGGAGAGGATTCAGCCCTGTCTCGAAAGCAGAAAACGTGTCCTTGTTTCTGTATAGTAGCTCAATGATAGAGGCTAGGCTAAGACCCAGGTGGGGTTCCCTGCGGCCGTCCAGAGACAGTGGGATTAAAGCTCATGACATCCCTGACCGCTGGCTGTGCTGAGTGGGAATAATGGGAAATAGAGCTCTCAGCTCCTCAAAACTACTCAGCGAGCTTCAAGGCTGAGCAGAAATTCTCATCAGTTTTCCTGGGTCCTAAACCTGCAAAATGTACCAGTCTGTTAGAAAATTTAATTGGGTATCTTGGCTACCCATTTCAGGCATGTTAGGAGCCTGAAAATTGAGTGGGATGCAGTGAAGAACCCCGCAAATATATATAAGCTGCCACATACTGGGTGACCACAGCCGCTGAAAGGTCCTTAGGTGACCTGTGTGACTACTTAGAGCCTGCACTGTCTTCTCCATTCCCCTGTTAGAAACTGGCTTTTTGCTCTAAGGGCGCTTGGTCTATCTCTTAACTCAAGAAGCCACCGGAACACATCTCAAGTTACACGGTAAGCTTTACGTAACCAAGAAACCGTCTCCTCAATCTTCTTGTTGTGGCTGTTTTTAAAAAGGTTCCTTTTCGAATCTGCAAAATATTTTGATTCTGCTTACGTTACTCTGGATCATCTCTCGCTCTGATGGAGCCGAAGTTAAGCAACAGCAAATTCCCCCAAGCTAGAAGGCTGCTTGCTGTTGGTGTTTTTGAAGATCGACCAGCAGTTCGAGTCATGCCGCTGAAATTATTAAACCCAAGGCACGCTTCCGAAGGAGTGGGCGGCAAGATTCCTCCTGCGAACACATTCACCCACCGGGCTGCCTTGGGTTTGGAGCCCCAAGCGAAGAAAGCTTCAAGACTTCTACCTCGTGGGAAAGCAGCTACAAAACCTTCTTGTTTTCCTTGTTCAAGGGCGGTTTAACGTCTTAATCTACCGAATACAACCCATTCAGTCTCGGCCGTCGTTGGCCATCCTTTGCATCTGGAGGATCCTGAATCAGCTAGATCAAGGGGGAAATCCCACAACTTCCCAATTTTTTTTTTGGGTGGCTTCTCCACAGTCAATGGCCGGGGAAAGCCAGCTGCTCGGAGGCTGCCTGTGCGAGAGGTGTTCAAGGACACTCGTGTGCGTCCTCACAAGAGGATTAGCTACAAAGGCTGGAGCTGAAGGGTTATACCGCATTCAGAGGAAGCCTTCAAACACACTGAACTATCCTCCCACACAAACGCATCCCGGAATCCTCACTTTGGCTCTCGTTTCTTCTCAACAACGTATTGCTTAGATGCAACACAGACACAATCTCGTCTCGGGAGCGGAACACGTTCTCTGCCACATTGAGGGGGGTGTCGGTGGCTTGGTTGTAGCGGCTGACGGGCTGCCCCCCCCCACGACATGCTGCTGGAGGTGCTCCAGCTCTGCCCAGGCTCCCACTTTCCCAGCTTCTGGATCCATCAAGTCCTCTGAGAAGGACCAGCTTCCACCCAAGCCACCCTGTTCTCATATGGTACATAGGGTACGTTGTCACTCTTTAATGGCTTCCTGGAAGCCTTATAATCTCCCAAGACCCATATTTTCTATGCCCCTCAGTGTCTCCTCTGCCCTGCCGTTGGGCCTCACCGTGCAACTGCCTCGATCCAACTGCATCCCAAACTAACTTTATCCTCCCATCCTGACCCTCCGCTCCTACCTCGCCCTTCCATTCTGCAAACAGAGAACTCCCCACGTCACACACACACACCCCCGGGTACCTCACCGACCCAACACACCCCACAACCTCTCCCTCTTTCCAAACAGAAAGCGCCAGCCCTCCTCCTTTTTGGGGATATCCCTCCCAGCCCCACGGCCAGGAGCGCAGAATCCTGCCCACCAGATCCCCCCCTTTTGTGGGGCCAAATCCAGTCACCCCATTCTATTCAGACACCCCAAAAAGCTCCCCCCCCAAAAAATCTCCATTAGGACTACCCCACTTCAGGCAGCCTATTCTTTTCCCCACTCTTATCACCCCGCCTGCCAACCCAGACCCAAAACCCTAGAAAGACCCATCATCCTCATCATCTTTCACCCCCAGACATGCCCACCGACCCTCCCATGCTCCCCCCCCCCAAAATCTGGGAAGGAAGCCGTTGCTTAGCCTGGGCACCCCCCAAGCTTGACACCTTCTTCCTCCCGCAGAAGAAAGCACCCTCCCACGTGACCAGGCCCCGCCCCTTTCTCTGAGCGGCCCCCCAGCACAGGAAGGGAAGCCCCGCCCCCTTTCTTCCCCTGGGGTCCTCAGAGGGCAGCCAGCCGCCTCCCATCCCTGCCAGAGGGGACCCCCCCCCCCAAATAAAACCTTAGGGGAGGCCAAGAGAAAACTTCCAAGCCTTGAAATGCCCCCCCACAAAGTCCCAGAAAGGAAGCCCCCCCTCAAAAGCCCCCTTTCTCCCCCCCTCAGAAAACCAACCCCCTTAGTTGGTCCCCTCACACTAAGAGAAAGGCAAGTTACCTCAGTGTCCCCCCCCCCAAAAGCAACCCCCTCCGTTATTATGCCTCCCCTCCCCCACCAGGCCTCGCCTCCCCCGCCTTATTTTACCTCAGAGGCCGTCCCCCCCCCCCTTCCCGTTCCCGGTACCTTTCCGCCTGAAGAAGGAGGACATGGCGGCCGGCGGGGCGAGGCGAGGCGGGCCCGTCCCGCGTCCCTCAGGGCTCCCGAGGCAGCGGCAGCGGCGCCTTCTTCCTCCGGCGACCGTGGCCGCCTCCTGCCCGCCTCACGGAGGAGGCCGCCATCTTGTCAACAACCGTCGCCGCGCAAGCTGAGGTGAGGGAAGAGCGCGCGGGGCATGTCGGGAAGGAGAGGAGGAGGGGGGCGCTGAAGAAAACCGGTAACCGGCTTTTTTTTTTAATTTGCCCTCAAGCGGCATGGCCGCTCCGGCGTCAGGAGAGGAGGAGGAAGGAGGGGTCCACCAATCAGGAGGCTGTGTCTGCCTTCCGCCATCTTTGGCAAAGGGTCGTGGCTCGCCGGATCCATACGTAGAAGGGAAGACATGTCGGGTGAGGGCACGCCGTGCCGCCTCGCTGGAGGGAAAGCTGAGAGGGGCCATCTTGGGTTCGGGCAGGCCCTGTTTTTCAGGGAGGATCGGGAAGGAGGCATGCGCAGTGCCGAGGGGTGAAGCAGCAAGGCATTTTGGCAAAGGGCAGCGTCGCTGAAGATTTCCCAAGGCTTATCCACTTCCTTTGGGCGGCCATCTTTTAGAAGGGAAAAAGGAAGTGGCTGGATTTGGAATAACTATTTCTAAGCGAGTGAAGCTTCTACTTCAGCCATTTTTGGGAAGGGCAATTCACCCTCTGAAAACAGCAGCAAATTAGTGTTTTTTTTTTTTTAAATTTGAACTGCAGTTCCCGGAATTGGGGGATTCTGGGATCTGTAGTCCAAAAAAAAAAAAAAACAGACCTCCAATAACTATCAATAGAGATAATTATAAGGAAACCTTCCCGAAGCTGATGCTTTCCAGATACACCCTGGATGACATGTCCCATCATCCCCAGCATTTAATTGTTTTTAATTGTTCCTAACTGGCAGGATATATCATATTGAATATCCTTCCCAAGCCCAGCAATGTTAATATGTGGTCCAATACACAGACACAGCTTGACTGGCCTACCTCACAGGGTGGGCGAGGTATTGCGTTGCTTTTTACTAGACAAGAGCAACATGGCTTCCGGAATGTAGTATTTGTACCACTGCTAGGGAACATGTGGCCCTCCAAGTGTTGGTAGATTACAAGTCCCATCATATCTCACCATACTGGTAGGAATTATGGCCCACAACAGCAGGAAAGTTCACAAAAATAACTTGTATTTTGATATTTTTAAAAATTCAAGGTAGGCTGGTCACTCAACATTGGCCATTCTCTCATTCACACTCACCAGCGCACACTCAGTCCCCCAATCTCCCTCTTTTCTGTCAGACATGTATGAGCGTGGCCTACCTCACAAGGTCGTTGTGATTGGAAGGATTTAATAGAAAGGTGGCGGCAAGCCAGGTTCACTGCCCCAAGGTTTGAGCAGATAAAGACGGGAAACAATGTCATGAAAATAATCTCCATTAGCCAAATTGTACTAAACAGACCTGACAATTAACAAATATTCATTCATTCATTCATTCATTCGCCAGAGTGGTTTTTGAGCCTCCCAAACGGCTCTCCTGAACGGCACCAGAGGGCGCTCGCCGACCTTATTTTTTTTTGGTACCTCCTTCAAGCTTTTAGTTTAATTGCCATAAAATAAAATGCATTTCTAGGAAGGCAAACGCCTTCTACGAGGGCATGTCCAAAAGTCTTTGTACCGATGGATATACGGTCTGCCTTCTGGAGAACGAAAAATAGGTCACGAGTTACACACAAACAAACATAACCTGTTTCGTTTGTAAGTAACTCCCCAATTAGTTACTTTGGCATCCTTCTCCTTGGCTGTAACTCTGGTGGGACACTTTTGTGAGCCACCCAGTGGCACTAATTGGCAATCAATTCAGGTCGAACCAAAGGAAGTCCATTGTTTACATCATGCATTCTTTAACTGATGGAACTCACTGCCACAAGGTATTCAGGGTGTGTGTGTATTTTTAACTTCTAGACTTCATGTTTTAGTTCCCTCCACAGTTCCTTCTCACAAGGAACTTAAGGCTGGTTTCTTTCCTCACAATGACCCTGTGAGGGAGGTTAGACTCCAAGATAGCTACTGGCTCATGATCACCCATTGTTCCGTCATAGCTAAGTGAAGATTCACCCATGATAACTCTATGCAGCCTTCCTTACTCTGAGTCCTCCCCCCTGTTGGACTACAAATTCCATCACTTCTGGCCACACTGACTGGGGCTGATGGGATCTGTCATCCCAACTAGCTGACAGACCGCGGGTTGAAGAAAGCAGCGTGAAGGAACTACCATGGTCTGGGAATGTACGCCTTTATTATGAAATTATTCTGTTTTGATTTTTTGAAGTTCATGTTTTAAAAGAGAAGGGTATCCCTCCGTTCTCAAGGCTGCAAGCCTTTGCTCACCCCCTAGAAATGAAATCCATGCAACTTGTAGGAAAACATGGGACTATATCACCCAAATCAAACGATTTCTTGAACCCAGGTTCGAATTTTGACTTGGAAAGTCACCGGGGGGGGGGGGGAGTTTAAACTTTAGTGGCAAACTTTAAACACCTCACATACCTGAAACCCCTATTTTGGTCACAATAATCCAGAAGTAATTAAGTGGCACGTAATTAATTATTGAGAGTGGATATGATGGAGTGGACAACAGTGTCAGTCTAAGAGTCAGGAGACCTGGGTTCGAATCCACACTCAGGCCTTCAAAACCCACTGAGCAAGGCTAACAACTCTCCTTAAAATATCTTACCTATCTTATTAACCCTCTTAATCGGTCAGGATTGACTTGACAGCCCATTCGTTAATAATTGAGTACCAGTGTGGTGTGTAGAGGGTCAAACTAGGACTCTCGAGCCCTGGGTTTCAAATCCCCGCTTGGGCATGGAAATATGGAGAGGGCCGGTATTAAAAAAAACCTCGAAGACCTCACAAAAACCCTCTTGGGGGTGCCGTCGGTGGGGGCTCAATATCAGAGCCCCCATGAATCATCAAGAGCCAGCTGGATGCAGTTTTGATCGAGGCTTAGTCTGCGACTCCGAGGTCCCGGGTTCAAATCCCACCTCAGCCAAAAAAAAAAAAAAAAGAAAAAAAAAGGAAAGGGGGGGGACCTCTCCTGGATCATCCTCCCCCTTTCCTCGAAAAACCCTACGGTGTGTGTGTGTGTGTGTCCGTCCAGGATGGGTGGCACAGGTGCGCATCATCCCCTCCAGGTGCCTCCTTGGGTGTGGGTCTGGGGGGGTTTGGAGGCGCCGAGGGATGCCGGTGAGCCGACTCTCCCCTCCCTTCCCCTCCTCTCTCGCCTCCCGGGGGTCCCCACGTGACGGCGAGGCCGGGATCCGGGCGACGCCCACCGAGGGAGGCGCCGCCGAAGCCTTGGCGGCGCCGCCGGGGCGGAAGGGCGGCAGAGCGGCGGCGCACCTGCTGCGGGCGGGACGCGCGGAGCGGAGCGGAGCCTCTCCGAGAGGGACCCCCTCGCCCGAGGCAGGGCGCACGACCCCCCGCCGCCGCCCTCGCCGCCTCCTCCTCGCCCTCCTCGCCACGTGGGCGACCGGCCGGCCAGGCGGCGGCCTCCCTGCCCGCCTGGCCCCGGATCCCTCCCGCTCGGGGCGCCCCCGCTCGGGACCACCGGGCAGGGCGCGCCGGGCAGCTTGCGCCCAGGCGCGGGAAGGAGCCCGGCCGCCGCCGCCGCCGCCTGCTCGTGCTCGTGCTCCTGCTCCTCCTCGCCCCAGGATGTTCAGCGGCGTGGGCTGCTTCTGGGTGCTGCTCTCCTCCTGCCTGGTGGCCGTCTGCAGCTTCAGCTTCCTCTCGCCGGCTTGGATCGTCAAGGAGCCCCGAGGAGGAGGAGGAGGAGCAGCAGCAGCAGCAGCCGCAGGAGGCGCGGGAGCCCGGCGGGTGGCGGTGACCAGTGCCGCCGCCGCCCTGGAAGGCCAGCCTGGCGGCCAGGAGGTCAGCTTCGGCTTGCTCTGGCATTGCGCCGAGACCATGCAGCGCCTCCAGGACTGCTACGCCTTCGGCGGCCTCGGGCGCTTCAGCCAGATGCCCTCCGGATCCTGGCAGGTGAGCAGCGGGGAAGGGGGGGGGCCCGCAGAGCTGGAAGGAGGTCCCCACCGCCATTTGGGGATACCTTCCACAAATAAGGAGGGTCCGGACAATCAGGAAGCAGGAGTGGACCCCCGGGAAACGCATGAGGGAGGGGCAGGTCTTTGGTAAAGCCAACGGCTCTCGATGGCCCCTTGGGGGACAACCTGCTCTAGAGACGCTTGGCATTGTAACCCTATCCTAGTACGGGCAAACCTATTTTCCTTCCCAGCAGCTGTGAGGATTGCAGTAAAATTCAGAGGGAACTGAGAAACTCCTGGGGTGGCCTTGGCAAATAATACCAGCGTTGGGCCACTAGAAAGAAGGGGGGGGGGTCTGGTCACCGTATCCTGAGGATTTCACACCCGGAAAAGTCTGGGAAGGGTCACCCCTGAGTGGCAATCAACTTAATGATGTGTTGTTATTGTGTCCTTCTTTCCTCTCATAAGCTCATGCATAGCTTTCCCCCCCCCCCCTCCTCATTCTATCTTCACAACAACAACCCTGTGAGATAGGCCAGGCTCAGATAATATGGGGTTACGACAACGTACAAGAGTGTCCACAACATTTTTCTCCCTGTGAGAGCAGGACGTACACCCCCCCCCCTTTGTACTCCATCCTCAAAGACTTCTGTATTCACGAGGGAAATTTGGGGCTGAGTGGGGTTTGAACCTGGGTCTCCTCATATCCCTTTCCATCTCTTGAGCTGCTACATTGCATTAAGGGAGTCGTTTCCACTGCCTTTTTAAAAGATTTGTTCTGTAGTTTAAAAGGGCCAGGAGCAAAGGTCCTTGGCTATAAATTTACCATCGAACTAGTCTCATCCTTAGTTCCAGAAAAACATCTACTTCTGCTTCATTGACTACGCAAAAGCCTTTGACTGTGTGGACCACAACAAACTATGGCAAGTCCTTAAAGAAATGGGAGTGCCTGACCACCTTATCCATCTCCTGAGAAATCTATATGTGGGACAGGAAGCAACAGTTAGAACTGGATATGGAACAGCTGATTGGTTCAAAATTGGGAAAGGAGTACGACAAGGCTGTATATTGTCCCCCGGCTTATTTAACTTATATGCAGAATACATCATGCGAAAGGCCAGACTGGATGAATCCCAAACCGGAATTAAGATTGCCGGAAGAAATATCAACAACCTCAGATAAGCAGATGATACCACTCTGATGGCAGAAAGTGAGGAGGAATTAAAGAACCTCTTAATGAGGGTGAAAGAGGAGAGCACAAAAAATGGTCTGAAGCTGAACATCAAAAAAACGAAGATCATGGCCACTGGTCCCATCACCTCCTGGCAAATAGAAGGGGAAGATATGGAGGCGGTGACAGATTTTACTTTCTTGGGCTCCATGATCACTGCAGATGGTGACAGCAGCCACGAAATTAAAAGACGCCTGCTTCTTGGGAGGAAAGCGATGACAAACCTAGATAGCATCTTAAAAAGCAGAGACATCACCTTGCCGACAAAGGTCCGCATAGTCAAAGCTATGGTTTTTCCAGTAGCGATGTATGGAAGTGAGAGCTGGACCATAAAGAAGGCTGACCGCCGAAGAACTGATGCTTTTGAATTGTGGTGCTGGAGGAGACTCTTGAGAGTCCCGTGGACTGCAAGGAGAACAAACCTATCCATTTTGAAGGAAATCAACCCTGAGTGCTCACTGGAAGGACAGATCCTGAAGCTGAGGCTCCAATACTTTAGCCATCTCATGAGAAGAGAAGACTCCCTGGAAAAGACCCTGATGTTGGGAAAGTGTGAGGGCAAGAGAAGAAGGGGACGACAGAGGACGAGATGGTTGGACAGTGTCATAGAAGCGACCAACATGACTTTGACCCAACTCCGGGAGGCAGTGGAAGACAGGAGGGCCTGGCGTGCTCTGGTCCATGGGGTCACGAAGAGTCGGGACACGGCTTAACGACTAAACAACAACAACAAAGTCTCATCCTTTGCATGTGTTCTTGGAAATAAGCTGTACTGGGACAGATAGGGGGTCTCTTCCAGTCCTCCCTGCCTGGAGGAACCTGGGATTTGAACCCGCGACCTCTGGAAGGCAAGCCACATGCTCTTAATACTGAGCAAAGGCCCTTCCCTAAAGAGGAAGGCACCTTCCCGTCTCACCAAGAACCGGATCCAAAGACCCTCTGATGTGGCCAAGGGTCTACTCCTCATTATTCTGATTCAATGTTGGAGAGGATTGAGGCCGTGTGAGCTCACAAAGCATTACCTGGCTCTTCTAAGTGAGCTGCCATCTTCATAAAAAAATCTCTCTTGTTTATGAGGCCAACTCGTTAGCTCGTCCAGCCCCATAAACCTGGAGGCAAGCTGGGAAAGGATTTCTCCATCCTTCATCTGGAGATGATGGGTATTGAACCTCGTGTCTTTCCGTGCCAAAATTTGGGTCAGGGAGTTTCTACAGTTCCTGCTGGCAAAGTCCTGGGGGCTTGATGTCCCAATACTGTTTACTTAGCTGCCACATTTGCTTGAAATTGACCGTGCTTCAAAATGGAGTGTCCCAAATTTCCCTTGCTGGCAGGCTTGAGACTCTATCCCAGGCTACTTAAAAATAAATAAAGAAATGAGTGTGTCTTATTCGGAGGATACCGCGAGGATAAATTAATCTGATCCTTTGAGAGGGTTGCTCGGGGCGCACGAGGCTGCTGACAACCGTCTCCTGTGAAAATAATATTTCAGACGGCGTAGCCAGCAGGGGAAACTGTGGGATCTTAAAGGCCCGGACGTTCCTTACAGTAGGCGCTTTGGGGCACGGCGGTGGGTGAAAAACTGCACCCTGGGATGAATTGGCTCGTTTAAAGAGACCACAAGATTCTTTTGGTGCTAGGCTGAGACAAAGCGCTTCTCTGTGTGAGGCTGCGAGAATCTGGTGCTGGTCAGCAGGGGCGATGCTTTCGGGAACAACAAGAGGCTGACTCATCCCAACTTTTGTGCGTGATGGGAACACGTACAAAACCGAGGCACGGGGCTTGCGGTCTTGATTACGGATGCTTTGAACGAGTGGCTTTTTAATGTATATATAAGAGCAAAAATAGCAGAGTTATGGATTCTTTGAAGTGTGGGTCCTTTTTCTTTCATTTTTTTTAAAGAGCAAAAAAACCCTGAAGCCTGTTGCGGACCGTCTGTGCTTCAGGGTGGTGCAAAGTTGTTGAGGGTGGGTTCAAAAAGCAAAAGCGGTGTAGAATAAGGAGGCGTGGAATGGGGTGCCCCGGTGATGGGGCTTGGCTGGCTGCCTGGCTGGACCCCAGAATGAAATGCAGGACCTAAAATGTGGGTGTGGTTGGGTAGGATTGTAAATGGAATTAAGCACCTCAGACAGCGGGCCGGCGGGTTTTTCCACATGGAATGGGAAAACCTTGGAGACGGGTGAGGCTGGCTGGCTAGGTTCCTGAATGCAGTGCAGACAGAGCCTGGGAGCCTGGCATGGCCAACAACGGGCTGGCTGGACTCCTGCACGGAGTGCAATCCTGTGAACCCCAGCCCTTCTTTTTGAAGGATGGCGAAAATAAATAGCAGATCCTTCTTTAGACATTCTTGCTAGCGTTCTTCCCATAAAACGGTGGTATAGATAACACAACAACAATAATAATTTTGTTTTTGCCGTCATAGAATGCTGCGGGGAAGGGGCCCCTACCCCATACATTCAAGGGGCTCAGCAGAGAAAAGAGAACCAGGAAGACTCTCAGGGCACAATCTTAGAGACAAACCTATTTAGTATCGCGGAAGCTTTTGTGGGGTGTGTTCTTCGTGGCCACCTAACCCTGCTCTCCCCTTCCTGGAGATTATTCCAGGGGAGAACTGGAGATACTCGTTGGTGCTAACGATCATGATGGTGAAACCATGGTTGTTATTCCTTGTTAGGTCCTCTATAAAAGTCTGTTGTTTTGTGTCCTTTTGATTCTAGTGGGTTTGTCTGTCTAGCTGAACTCCTGCGACTTTCCTTCCGTCCCTGTACTTGCCACCTCCCTCCCAGCCGCTCTGCTCTTCCGCCTCTACAGCATAAACGGCAGCTTGTTAGAGCATATTTTTGGTGATCTATCATCCCCCCCCCCTTTCTTTCAGGGTAACATCCTCCCTGCTTTGGTCACAATGACCCAGAGAGGTAGGGCAGGCAGAGGGAGAGAGAAGGAGAGAAAAGGGAGCCAGTGCTTGGTCCAGGATCAGCTAGCTAGGGAGTTTCAAGTCTCATGAGAACTAGCACCTTGATTTCCTAAGTCCCAGCCCAGCAGTTTAACCATCGCACTGAACTGTCTCTTGAGTCCTTCATTTTCCGTGTATCTCAAACTGTCCTTCAGACGTAACCCTGGTCCTTGAGAAATTTCCGGGTGCCCCCGTTGCCTTGTCCGTACGATGCCGCCCGCCCATTCCGTCCCGCCCGAAGCAACGTCGGCCTTCAGAGGCGAAGATGAGCTTGACTCTTGTCTGAGGGGGCTTCCCTGCAAATAATCGTTAATGCATGCTGTGTGTTTGCACTACGGGGAATTATGCTAATCGCCCTACAAATGATGCTTTGAATCGCGCCTAGAGGTTAATTAATGGGCCTTTCTTCTCTAAAAAGGCCTGCCTTGTCTGTTTAATAAATGCAGACACTGTTTTTGTGGGGAGGGAAAGGTGGGGAGGAAGGAATATCGGCTCCTTCCGTCTCGTTCTGCAGCTTTATAAGAAGCAGCAGCAACAACAACTCCAATTATGCAGCTGAATATTACTGTAATTATTAACGATAATCTTTTGGCCCGCCCGCATTTCTCTTTTGCAAAGGAATTTTCCTCTCCTGGCTGCAGTAAGCGAGGCAGAACGAAAATGTTGACCGGACGCCAGTGTGGCCTAGTGGTTAGAGTGCAGGTTTAGAACTCGGGAGACCTGGGTTCGAATCCCCAGTCGCCCATGAGCGCCTGTTGGCTAACCTCCGGCAACTCATAGTCCTTCAGCCTGACCTACCTTGAATGTAGGGTCGTTTTTGTGAGATAAAAATGGAGGGAAGAAAGCCACCTGTACTCTCTTGAGCACGGTGGATGGAAAACAGGGTGTGCATTTTAAAAACAAATAAATAAAATCATGTCCTCACTTTAAGTCTGAAGGGTGCAACCCGAAACTACAAGCCAGTATTCTTAAATATCTTATATTACCATTTTCGTCCTCCTGTTATGTTTTTTTTTTTTCTGTGTATAAGCAATTCAACCATTTCTCTTCATGTTGGAAATACATGAAATTTCCTGCTTTAAGAATGGGAGAACCAGAAACAATAAGTAATATTACATTTCTGCAAATCCTCATTGATTCCCTTTTGGACCTCTGAGAAAAGCACCCGGCATTTATCTTTGTTCAAAGAATCCTCTACTTTAGAAAAAATCTTTGTTATCTCTCAGTACGGGACGAACAAGTTGAAATGGCCTGTGTTGTCTGGATTTTGAGTCCCTTCCAGGAAAAAGGTGTGATAAATAAATGTTACGACGAGGGGGAAAAATGAATTAATGAGCAGTATCCCATCATACTCCTGGCTTGCGTATTTGAGCTCTGAACTGGGATGTATGGCTTTCGCCTTCTAGCTTCTCAGACACTCCAGCCAGTCTGGAGGCAGTCTAGACCACTGGGCCGAATAAAATACAATTTTTAAAAAAACGAGCAGGTGAAATTACATTTCCTGCATCCTTACAGCCAAAGAGGAAGGAGAGGAGAGGAGGTTGCTGTTGCTAGATACAAGCTTAAAAAATAATAATAAAATTGGGGGGTGCGCTGAATGCATGATGGATGGATGGGGTGGGAGGCAAACAGAGATATTAGCACATCAATGGCCTTTGCCTCCTCCAGCCTCCATCAAGGCATAGCAAAGAGGGCTTTAATGAAATTTTAATTAGACAACGGGACACCTCAGGAAGTGTCATTGGTTGCTTCCTGCAGACGCCACCCTCCCTGTTTCTTTTTTCTCCTGGTGTGCTTTCCTTAGGGACGGAGATAATCTCAGACACACACACAGGATCTGGGCCCATTTCAGAGTTGGGAGCAGGAGAGACGCACCCGGCCAGGACCCAGAGACTTTGAGTTGTATTTCCTGCACAAGAAATGAATTCACCGGAAATAACTCTTCTTGGCCTGCCATTATTGGGTGCCTGATCTACCCAAAGGAACTTGAACGTCCACGGCAGGAGCCAGACTGAAAATTTGCACGTTGGGTTGTGGTTTTTTTTTTTTTGCAGTGGGGGGGATGTAAACTGGTCCCCTTTTGGAGCCGTGTAATACCTAGGAAAAAAAGAAATGTTCAGAAGTGAATCCTCTTGATTATTTTGATCCTTAGCCCTGCAGCCATTCCATCCATGTTTTGTTTTGTTTTCAGAGTTAAAACATCTTAAGCAGCAGTGGCAAAAATAAATCTAGAACACCAACTGTTAACTACATTGGCTGTGCATGTTTAAATAACAACTCTTGCCAGCAGGCCTTTGGATGGATGGCATTAAGGCCAAGTTACCTTCCATTACTAGGAAAAGATCTACGGCCTTCCTCTCACCTCAACCCAGTTGCGCATTGGTAAATTAGGATGTATTGATCATGGCAGTTGAATAACCATAACTACCAACCCTGGTAAGGAGACTCTGGGAAAAATGCAGACAGTTGAGTTGGCTGGCCCATATCAATAAATGAGGGACAGGTCTTTTGCAAAGTTAATGGCTCTTAATGGCCCATTTCAAACAAAACCACCTTCAGGTACTTTGCATTGTTACAGGGGTGGCTTGCCATGGCAATACTGTTGCTGGGGAAACTAGTTTGTTCTGCAATTTGTTTACTAATATCATGGTCGTAACTTTCCGGTTGAGTTAGTTTCATAAAAATGAATATTACAATACAGCTTTTGGAATTCGAATTATGGCCGATGCAGCTCCCTCTTCTTACTTCTAGGCTTGTGCTTGTGTTGAGGCCCTAAGTAGGGCACTGAGGTTTTGCCCCTGGGTGCTAAAATATGCAGCACACCAAAATCTAGAGGTGATTGGTATGTTTTAGGAAAATAGAGGGCCAACCCAGCCCAACCCAACCTCTCTCTCTCTCTCTCTTTTTTGGAAAGCTTTAGAGGGCATCATATATACTTTTTTTTCTCAGTGGGGGCTGCCACCCATGCCTTAATGCCTAGTTGGTGGGAGATGCCACTGCTTCCCCCCCCCCCCCCCCATCTGCCAAAATCACGAGCTGCATCTCCCTTTTGTGCGATTAAAAGAGCCAGGTTTTCTCGCTTGCGAACTCAGCAGATCCCAAATTATCCCACGGAGACTGCGCCAGCCGGGTGTGTGTTTACTGCTTTCTCTTGCCTGCTGACCATCTCTATTTCTGGCTACCTGTCCTCCGGGCCATTTCCTGTTTTTCCCCCCTGTAATTCCTTTCCTCCCATGTCTGCAGGAAAGTCAGAGTGAGCTGCTAGGATTTTCTAAAAGGTCAAAATCTTTAGGGGGAAAATGGTTTTAAATTTAGCCGCTGTTCACAGTGATTTTCCTTTCCTGTTTAGACAAGAAGAGAGGGCGGATGGCGTTTTTTTTCAAAGGTTCTGCATTGTTCCGGGCGGTCCCCCTCCCTCCGTTCAGCCTCTGGACAGTTTTTAATACCTCTTCCTCCTGTTTCGTCTGGGCGGCGGACGCATCCTGACCACCTGTTTCTTTTTTCGGCCTTTTGTATATACAGTACATTGTTAAAACCCGTGGGTGTGTTGCGTTGCCAGATCAGCCCGCAGAGGTTTTCTTTTCAAAAAGGAACAGCAAACAAATGTTCAGGATGAGTACAGATTGTTGCCTGGGCTCCTTTGCAAAAATAGAAAGTCTGAAGCAGCTGATAAACTTGGGATTTCTTAAAATATCTGTAGTAGTTCTTGTCTTTTGTAATTTTGTTGTTGTTGTTAAAGCTTTTAAAATATTGCTATCCTAGTGAATCAAAGGAAGGTCTGTCTTGGTTGATAGGTTGGTGTAAACATAAACGTAGGTCCAGAAATTCTTTTATAAGAGGTCCAGGGGCACTACAGGCTTCCTTATCATTAGATAAGATAGATTTATGGATTGTTTTTCCTCCCGGGACCTTAAGGCAATGTCCATGGAATTTCTCCCCGTTTCTGTGCTCACAACACCCCTGTGAGGCAGGGCCGGGCCAACATGGCATGACTCAGTGAGGTTCACAGTCAGATGGGGATTTGAACTCAGGCCAAATCAGAGTCCAGCTGTAACAACTGCACCATGTTGTCTCTCCTGTAAACTAGCCAGTATTGATTACATTCCTAAAATCACTTTCCAGAGATAACTTCAGCCATTTTAAAAGCCTAGGGCCCAAGATTTGGAGAGGGCTGCTTGTTCAGACGGCTGCTGTTAATGGAAATACAGTATGATTAATTTTCTGGAATGCCTCTGTGGCTTTTAGCTGTCATGGCTAAGTAGAGCATCCCTATTCAGAAGCAGTGTAGCTGCAGATCATTGGTTTCTAGGCACATAACAGCAAGTGAGATTCTTGCTTCCGTCCTTTCTCTGTAGAAAGTCCTGGAGGCTGTTGGTTTTAAGTAGCACCCAAGCTTTCTAGAGAAATCTGACTCTTGTCACATCCGTTCTGGAGGGCAAGTGGAGGGCACTTATCATGGGGAGTGCTAAAATGTGGGCAACTGCCTTGCTCCACCTGAACAAGCCAACCGCCTTTCTGAAATCCCATCTTCACCAGGAGCAGGCCTTTTGTAAAGCTAACGGCTCTTTAATGAGCAGCATCAGACCAAAGTTTGGTCCCTTGATGTGACAAGACTACGGTTCCCAAAATCCTTTTTCATTGGGCCATGGTGCCTGGGGCTGCCATCAGCGGCCTGTTCTCAAGGTCAGGAACCACCGGCATAAAAGCCGCTCTGCCCGCGTTTGGACGCTCAGCGCCGTCCGTTTGGGTCCCAGCCTTAGCTAGCAGGGTCAACGACCAGGATGATGGGAGTTGTAGTCTAGACTAGAAGTACGCCAGTTTTTGGTTTTGGGACTGGCCGGTTGCCCCTCTAGGAACACAGAGCTTGTCTGTGATTTGATGTTCTAGCTGTTTTGAGTCCTTCCTTCTTCCCTGCTCACCTTTAAATGGCAGCGCGAATCCCCACGGGGAAACTCTGAAACACCCGAGCGCCGACGAGGAGGAGGGCTGGGGGCGGGGGGAATTTCTGCGTGGTTCCTGTAAATAATTCATCAAGACGGCATGTCAGGAATTATATTATCATTGGAAATGCAGTGGGGAGGGGGGCTTGGCTATTGTTGAGATCCCGCGTGGCGTTTGGGTTTGGTGAGCTCCTATGTTAATTTAATTTAATTTAAATCGTAATGTTTAGCGCAGAGAAGGCCATTTGTTTTGGTAACTGTGACGTCTGTGGCAGGATGCAGAGAAGATGCTAAGAAATGCATTTTTCAACTGGAGCTTGGACGCTCGCTCTGATTTTCTTAGAAAGGCGTGAGCAAAGCCAGAACGTATATTTAAGACGTTCCCGTCAACATGGTTTCCTTTGGGGTCACAGGAGGACAAGCTGGCTGAAGGATCCAAGAATAACATTTTGGAAGCCGCATTTTTAACTTTGTACACACTACTTCCAAAAGGTTGTTTTTAGAAGACCAGATGCAGGCTTCCTGTTTAATGGAAAAGCGACGAGCTTAACGCCATGGCTTAAATCTGATGTTTGGTTTCCACCCTTGGGCAAAACAGAGCGTGCAGGCCAGATATGGCTCCCAGAAATCATATAGACGGGTTGATTTGACTGATTTATCAAATTTGCAACCCGCTTTTCAAAATTTACCACTCACACATACGCAGGGAGAACTTCCCACAAGCATCATCTTTCCCCCATTAAAGCTTGGAAGTTGGATGGAGTTCTGTGTTGATAAATGACCCGCTTAACAGACCTTGATGCGTGTGGAGGCTCTGACACCCAGCTTGTCCCCAAAGTCTTGTGGGATTCCTTAGTGATCCATTTTCGCAGGCACAAGAAGCTGAATCATGTCTCTCCGACACCAGTGTGCTTTTGGCTCTAATCATGGGCTGTTTGTCCAAAAATTGGAGGAGAGCTTTGCTGGATTAAGGCAGCTTTCTGGGCAGCAGCTTTGTTTCCAGAATGGCCGGCCAGTCATGTTCTGCACACCCACAAGTAAAAATGTTAAAGACAACTTCCTCCTCTAGTGATTGGTCTGAAGAGGCGGATTTCCTGTTTTGTTTCAAACCAAGGTTCTAGTCCATAAGGATGCAAGTATCGGATGTAAACGTTTTTGGGATTGTACATGGCAGGGGCAAAATAGGGTGCCGATTGTGGAAGTTTCAGATTTGGGTGGGTTTCTCATTTCCTGATTTTTCAAAATAAGTTTCTAGTCCTCAAGGCATAACAAAAGATTGAAAGTGAAATCCCAGGAGCAAATGTCCTCTCCGACTCGGCTCGCCGGCTGCCTCATGAGCCCTGTGTGTGTGTGTCTGCCTAAGTATGTGTGTCTGTATTTAACACAGAAGAAACATATGCAGACAAAACTTAACCAAAGAGAAAATGGGACTCTAACGAGAGGCTTAGACGTGGCCAGGTCTGTGCTTTCCCAAAGGCCCAGCTCAGGGATGGCCCAGCGCCTTGCCTTCGGCAGAGTGTGTTTTTTAATTAAGAAACATGCAAACGAGGTCTGTCGAAGCTGGTAACAGGATCTGTTTTATCTGTCAGCGGAGGCAACGAAACGCGTCGGTGGTGTCTAATGGCCCTCATGTTCAATCCTTAATCCTGCCAGGCGTATAAAATATCGGTGATGATCCCCTGCCTTGGCGTTCCAGTCGCCCCTGGGGAGCGAAGGGGTGAGCGAACCGCCGGCAATCGATCTCAGAGGCAGGCCCAGAGAAAGAGCTCCTCGGCCTCTGAGCTAGGAGCTAAGCTCGGAAATTTCGACTTTTTTGCAACCTCCAAGGTCCGCTCTCCGTGTTTCGGCGGTCGCTCATTCCATCTGCTCCTTCCTCTTCTCTCCCTATCATAGTAAACTTTGCAGGGCCACAGAAAGCCAGGCTCAAAGATGATCTCTCTCTCCTGGCCAAAGCCACATCAAGACGCACGAACTGAACATCCTTTTCCCCCTTCCTTTCCAGACCAGTGCCGTGCTGTGCGCAGGGGGTTGTGCGCTTTTAGCCCTCAGCTCCCTGCTGGCCGTGGTGGTCCTTTTCCTCCCCAGTGGGCAGTGTGAGCGACGGGCCTGTTTCCTGGCCGGTTACATCCAGATGGCGGCGGGTGAGTAAACTAGTTTGAAAACTCTGCATGCGTACGGCTCTTCCTACCTGGTTTTGATCCCACAATTTCCCCCCAGATCCGCTGTTTGTTCCCAAGCCGAGCGGGTTTGCGCTCTGAGCAGGCTGGACTACGGCTCACATCGTCCCCGGCCCAGCTTGCTGCAGGTGATGGGCGTTGCAGTTCGTTGTGTCTGGAGCCCACCCACCCACCCCCCTGACTTTGAGGAGGGGGAAGTAGTCTACCTTCTTTAAAATAAGCTCCTTCGAGCGAGATTCCCCTGTTGCTTTTCTTTCCGGAGACGTTCCCGTGTTTAATTAACGTCCAGAATTTTATTTCCAAGTATTTTGAAATGGGCGGATGTCAGCCCAGTTGCAGTCCGTTATACTTTGTGTCAAGAAACAGCCATTCCTGTTGGGTTTGAGTGACTCTTGCCCTCTTTGTCTACCTCTGGTGGCTGCCGGTGCCTTCCAGCTTTTATTTCCTCAACGTGGACTAGAACCTTGGGTTTGTTTTGTTTTCTTCCTTGTGAGATCTAAAAACTTGAACCTGTGTTGTCTGCTTTATCCCATGAGCCAGAAATCTGGGTCTGTCTCTGTTTAGGGTGAATTTTCTCGACGGATTAACGCTGAAGGGTCAGGATTCTGGACCTTACACCTCCCTTTCTTGGCGTCTTCTTCTTCCCTTGCAGTAATCTTGTGCGCTGCTTTTCTCTTTGAAAGGGGAGCTCGGCTCCTTTTTTAAATCCGATTGCTGCAGGAGGGTGGAGAAGAAAGGCCAAATAAGGGGGTGAATCTGAAAACGTCCTTGTGGATCTAAATTGATTTTTAGATGATTGCCGTTGTTGTTTTGAAGGTAGCGCAGCTCAAGCGGGAATTAATTCACGGTGGACGGCCGAAATTAAAAAGCACACCGTGAAAAATGATGACGGAGCCGTGGACTGTGAAACAAGTTGGGGGAAGGGAGGAAGAGGTTTAAAGTGTTCATTAGTTTGATGAAAACACATTACAGTAAATCCTCTGTTGTCAATAAGGCCCACCGTCTCTGCTTTATTTACCTTCTGCTCCAAAGCTGTCAACCCCCCCCCCCCTGCAAGATCTTTTGTTTAATTTGACTCTGTTTCCTCCTGTCCATGTTGGCGGGGGGGGGGGGGGGAACTGTTGCTCCTCTAGATGTCTGGGACTATATTTCCCAGCATTCCTTACCATTCACCGCCCTGGCTTGGTATGTTGGAGCTGAAATCCAACATGCCCCCACCCCTACCTCCGGAAGACCCAAGGCTTCCTGCTCCTGCTTTTAGGACAACCCGCTCCATCCTGGTACACGCTTCTTCCGGGCAGGCGGGCGGGACTACCCCATCATCCCCAGCCAGCAGCAGGGGTGCTTAAAGATGTTCGGGAGCTTGCTGGGATTGAAAACGAGAAAAGCAACAAGCATGTGTAGACTTTTGCTACCTTTTGCTCTGCCCCAGAGAACTTACAATGCGCATTTAAAGGTGGGGAAAAAGGAGATGGAGCGTCTGCTCGTTCTTGTTAATCTCCTCGACCTCTCCTATTCAACCTAACCATTGCACCACCCTGCCTCCCTCAAGTGTGATCAGCTTTTTTCCATGGGTATTTCACCGGCTGCTAGAGACTGCCGCCTCTAGAAAACCATACGGCCTTGTTCTAGCTCCCCCTTTTCAGGCTGGAAGCACATTGGGGCAGAGACCTAGCATCGTAAAATTGGATAAGGGGTCCCGTGGGTTATCTAGCCTTACCCCCTGCCAATGTCGTTCTGCAAAATGACAGAGAATGCACGACAGAAGCAAAACACAGAATAATCCATACAGCCTCTCTTGACACCCGAGGTTCAAAAAAACAAAACAAACAAAAATCCTCCAATTTCTGGGCCTGTATGGAGTGGGGTGGGGGGAATTTTGAGGGTCCTCGTCCCCTTCCTCAGAAGGGACTCCTCAGCGCTCTGCTGGAAATGCTGCTTGCGGGTTCCCAGCCTGCTTAGAGAGACTTTGCACACGGCGGGCATATGGATTCTCTCCCCCTCTCGCCCCCGTGCCATCCATCTGCCGTTGCCCGTGGCTTAATCCAATTCCCCCATTTAAAGTCCTTTATCTCTTTCCGCCGACTCTCCGGGGTTCTGGATGCTGGGGTTGTTTTCTAAACTCTTGGCTCCTTTTGCAGCGCTCTGGGTGGTTTTTTATCCAGCACTGGGTGCAAACGTCTTGGGGGCCTGAGGCGGGCAGAGTGCTTTTGGATTCCTGTGTCTGGCAGCAGCAAGGAAGGACATTCTTCTGGGCCACCAAATTAGACCATTAAATCCACAATTTGTCTTAATTTTGGAGACGGATCTGCCCTTGTATTGATAGATCAAACTAAGGTATAGCCCAAGGAAGGAATAATAATCAACTGCTTTTTTTTTTTAAAGTGCTGGGTGGGGCTGTAAGGTAAGAGTTGCTAATTTTTATGATGTGAAAAGGTAACTAAGTCTTGGGAGAAACTGTAATGAGTTACATAACAAATTACTTTCAGAAAGTTACTTTCCAAGTAACTGGATGGTTGGGTACCTGCTATCCTCTCCTCTGTCAGCAGCAATGTGGGCTTGGCTGGCTGCCCGTTGTGGGACTCCGTAGGGTTCCTGGGCTGTGGGTCACTGCCTAGAGAGCATACTTGGGCGTTGGGAAGTGTTTAATGCAGTCAGACACTTTAATGAGGATTACCCCAACAAAGGATCATACTGGAGGAGTCTGCCCAGTTTCCAGCTACATCTGCATAATCCCAGTTTAATTGGCTTTCTGTGGGTGGGAAGAAACGTAAGGGGAGCACCCCATCTTTCCAAGACCTCCCCAGGAGACAGCTTCCAGCTGTTCTGGGAGTCTGTTCAGTGGTTCCATCAGGGGTGTCTCTGAAAGGTTAATTTAAAAATCACACAACCCTAATTTGGTTTAATTTTAATTTTTACCTAACTTAATCCAATTCCCTAGGTTTGAGGTCGTTTCCCTGTGTGCCCCCCAAAAAAGTTTTTTTTTTAGCTGATTAATCCCCTGGAGAAGCCGTTTGCCATCTCGAGATTCAGCTGATGTCCTTCAGAGGTCTATGGTTTATGGTGAACCCCTGGCTCTGGATGGAGATACGGGACGGCGTTGTGGAGTTCGGGAGAAGGTGGGAGATGATCAGACTGCCTAAATCCCTTTAAATTGAACCCAGGGCTTCGGCTCAGGAAGAGGCTGCAGAATGAATGGGAACATTTTGGGAGACCCTTTCCCCCCCCCCTCCACTTTTGGAAAAAGAAGATAGATGGAAACTATTGTAAGTTCCTCGGGGCATGGAACCTATCTGACATTGCTTGGCAACAATAAAAGGATCTTAAGAGCCTGGACGGTGTAGTGGTGAGAACGTAGCACCAAGCCTTGCATGGAGCCAGGTTTTCCCTTCCTTAGAGATGGAATTAACGAGGAGGCGGAAGGGAGCCCATCTGTCAGTGGCGACAACATGAGGCCCAAATCCAGGATTCCTGTTGCCTTGATAAATATATTAATCACAAAGGTAATTGAACCGGAAGGGCTCCTGACAGCGGGCTGGAAGAGGAGCAGCAAGCCAGAGCAAAGCGTGCGGAGAAAAATCTCCCCCAGACGGAGGCGAATGCCCCCATCGACTCTTTGCAATTTGGTGCAGGGTTTTTTTTGGGGGGGGGGGGAATAACGAAGCTACGATAAGAGTTTTGCTTGAACCCCATTTCCCGTTAAAATCTTCATTATCTTGGTGGATCTTTAGCGGATTTAATATTTAGGGATCCAGAATCAGGGTCTTTCTGGAGGGTCACCATAAAGTAAGCTTCTGAGTCCCATAACACTCTTTGTTGGGAGATGAAACCCTGATGAAAGGACCTGTGGAGCTATGAAAGTTCACCTTCTAAGGATGTTTTACTGGCCCAGCCAAGCTGACACCTAACCCCCTTGATTCTGGATTTCTACATAAAAGGAGATCTCTAACCCCCCCCCTCCTTTCTCTCTTCCTCCCCTTGGATGCTGAAGGAAGGGAAATGCATCCTCCCCCCCCCCCCCCGCCAACCCGCCTCCTTCCTGGGCTGCTTTCCAGGATTGCAGGCAGGGGCTAAAATTAGCAGGCCGGAAGAAGGGGGAAAAAAACACTCAAGAGGCTTCTCACATCTTCAACCGTCGCCCGAGTGGCTCCCTTCTCTCCCTGCCTGGCCTGTCCCCTCCACCCCGTTTTCCCATCTTGATTCAAATCTTATTGGGACAAAAATGAACCAAGCGCCTCTCGGATCTTACAGATCAAAGCCGCACCGCAGAACCTTTATAAGCCATTGCAGGATCAATAAATAAAAGACAGTGTCCTGTTTTTATTCAGTATATTCCCGTGAGTTTCTCCTTCCTTTCCTCCCGTGTTTACCCCTATAGGTCCCACTCATTTTACCATCAAAGGGTTTTTCCTTCTCTGTTATTCCTCCGTTCATCCTATTTTTAGTGATTGATCTGCCTCTCCCATACTTTGGGCACGGCAGGGTGCCTTTATGCATGCATTACGTACGAAGATACTTATTTATTTGTTAATTTTGTTTCCTGCCTTTCCTTCGTGGAACTGAAGCTGGTGTGGACGGCATTGTCTTCTCCCTCTCCCCCTGAATCTCACAACAACCCTGTGAGGTAGGCCAGTTTAAGAGCAAGAGAGGGGCTCGAGGCGACCCACTGAACGGCCGCAGCGCATCCCATTTGTGCTTGGCTGGTGTAGTAAAAGTGGACGTGGAGGTGCACATCTGGGGGGAATAACATCAGGCAGCTCTGGCCCACCGGTTCTGCAAAACACACCCAAGGATTTCCAGTGGTGGGAACGGTGGAACAACAGCACCCATTTTCCACCCACCCCTCGTGGCACAGGGTTGGTCCTCAGACTGATAAGGCCCGGGTTCAAATCCCCGCTCAAGGATGAAGCTCACTGGGTGTTCCTGGGACCCATTGCTCGCTGTCAGCCTGGCCTACCCTGCCAGGCTGTGGTTGTGGCAGGGGATAGCCGCGTGCATCGCCGTGGCCTGTTTAGAAGGATACACAAGCCACGGAACTCGTAAAGTGATCTTTTTTGAGAGCTCGGCTTGGGGGGGAAGCACAGATGCTTCTCCTGCGTCGTCTGCCGGGCTTTTGTCCGGTGGTGGAGGGAATAAAAGCCGGCATGTCTTCACCCCCACCTCGTGCCCCGCTCCCCGGTGACCTTGGAAGAGCTGGTTTGCTGCCGCTGCTGTGCCGGGGAAAGCCAATAAAACCGACAAACCCTGTTGCCTTCTGATAGGGATATAAAAATATAATTACATCAGTCATGACTTATGATCCAGGGAAAGCTAGGTCTCTCTCTCTCTCTCTCTCTCTTTCCTTCTGCTCTCCTCAACTCTGTGTTTTTATTTTATTGAATTATGCAGTGGTATCCCTCAAAGAGCGGTAGCAGATGGCGGGCGTTTAATAGGTTGAATTACTGCCCTTCGGAGAATCTCCCTGCAACAACCTCCAAACGGCCTAGAATGCCGTTCTGCCAGCACTATTCCTGCCTCGGCTTCTGTTCTTCCAGGGTTGCCTCGGTGGCGTTTACAGCAGTGGTTGGAAAAGCACTGGAGTGTTTTATGGGTGACGGCGGGTGTGTGGGAAATCCAGGGTGTGTGGCAAATCCACTCCGGGCTGTGATCCGGACTTCACACGTCCTGCTCCTAACCTGAGGAATCGATTCGGCTCTCTTTTGAGGCGTCTTAATTAAAGTTCGGACTGAAACCCAGATTTAGGGCCCGCTGGCATCATGGCTGGCTGAGGGGAACGACTTCCTTTTATCACTCTGTCCTGGTAGCCCCAGGATGTACAGAACCCGGGTTTGCCAAAAACTGGCTGCCGCAGGTGGGGGCTCTGTGGTGCTCCATCTCATAGCGCACTTGAGTTCTTTAAAATGCCTTGATATTTTATCCTGGTGCCGTGTAGGAGCTTAGGGCTGAGCATGTGACTATTGAGTGTGGGTAAAATCCAGCCCTGGGCCATTCCATACTTCCCCCCCCCCGCCCCATTTTTCAGTGGGGCCACCAGATGCTCTTCTACGGGGATGCCGGATTTCGCTCTGCATGAACGAAGGGAAAGCATGTTTCAGAGGCAGAAGGATAACATCTTCTCTTGAGGCATAGACTGGAAAGCACGCTTGCTCTTTAGCGCTGCTTCTACGCCGTCCGTAAATACTGCATGAGCCGCCGTGCTCAAAGGGTCCGGCCCAATTTGCTTGGTGACCCGTGGTGGAGCTTCCTCCGCCGTGGCCTCGTGAACGCGCATTCTCTCGGCATGCAGCTGCATTTCACTTTAGAGACTGAACGGTTTTCACTTTAACGGGCACAAATCTGAAAGTGGCCGGGGGGGGGGGGGGGCGTCTCAAAAGTCTGTAAGTCAGAACGGTTTCTCTCCCTAGGAGCTTTGTGTACTTTTTTTTTTAAAAGGTGAAGAAAGTTGGGCATCTTCTTCTGTAGGAAAAAAAATATCCAGAACCCATTTGTAGTTATATCTGTGTCAGGGCCAGCAAGGAAAGTCACAAAAATGTGCCAGGTTGCTAGACCTCAGGAGGGTGGGAGGAAAAACGCACACTTTGCTTTAGTGTGATGATTAGAAGATGTCTGCAAATCCGCACACACTATTTTAATTGATGGCCTGTTTTGGATTTTAACGAGTTGGGTCACCTCTGATCTCTTTAGACTTTCAGATTTGAATGATAGTTTCACGATCTCCGTTTGATTTTTAATATGGCGTCTATGCATGGTTTGTTTCTGGCTTGATATTAATCCGGCTGTTTTAATTTAATCCAGATTTTAATTGATTTGGGTGCCATAGAGAGTAATATGACGTAACTAAATCGTGGGCAGGGAGGCGATAGAATGAGGAAGTGTGGAGATATGTGTCCATTTACCAAGGAGATATCCTCATTTTCTTCCACAAGTGCATGGAGGTTATGCTGTTTTATCTTCACAACACCCCTTCGAGGTAGGGCAAGGAAGCAGGTGCAAGGCCAAGGCTTGCAGAAAAAGGGCCTTGGAACACTGTTTTTTCCCCCTTTTTCTCCTGCATTCGACTCTTGCTTTTTTAAGCACTAAGAGACTCAGCTTCCACATGGCGAACCATGACCTCCAGGCCAGTGTTGAGTGTGCAGGATTGCAACTGAACCACTGAGCTGTGCTTTCAGATTCTGGCTTACTAGACAGGCAGATTTCCTGTCTTTTTTTTTAAATTCTTTGCAAAATCAAAAACCTGGATAAGAAAAATACTAGTATCTCCAGAGGAAGCCAAGAGCTGAGCTGTGACCGTTTTTTTCCCCTTTGTAAGAAGTATGTCTGCCTGGGAATTGGACCGCACGGCTCAACTTTAAAAGGGGTAAAAAAGGATGAGGGAGAGGTGGAGGAGGAAGGAGAATAACTTCTAAAATAGACTGTTTTCTGGAAAAGCCAAGTCTCGTGGCACATGGATAAATGCTATCAGAGAAAGGGAATGTTAAAATCAAATTTAGGTTTGATTTTTAAAAGTGTCGGAAGTCAGATGGAGCGTTTTTACAGCGGTTGAGCCGGGGATGTAGCGGGTTCAAAGCTGTATATAGGGTGTCTGTGAAAGCCTGCAGTTTTGACAGTTCTGTGTGTTCCTCGGGGCAGAGATCTTTTCCTCGTAGCTCCCATTCCCCCGAAAAACGGCACACATCTTGACATCATGGCTGTATTTGAAAAGGGAGCGATGTAAGAAATCTCAGCCTTTTCGGAGGGACGCAGGAAGGATCGGTTTTGAGGGCCCGAAGCCTCCGACGGAGAGTTTTTTCGTAATGCAGCGGAGAAGAACGGCAGAATTAATTACTGCTCAGCCTGCCTTCGCCCACAAGACATCGTTCATTACAGCCTTACTCAGGCGGGGAGAGGCTGGCTTAAGGGACCACCGACGTGTCTCTCCCCCCACCCCAGAAGACTGCAGTGGGGTTGGGGGACCAGAGAGGAGGAAGGGATGACGGCCCATCTCATTAATCTGATTCCAGAAGACGGATCCCCATAAACGGACCGTCCCTATATAAGCAGATGGCTCTGAAGAGCTGTATTTTTATGGGAAGCTGTCTTTTCTGCGGTTCAAACTCTCACCCCACCCACCACAAATCCTCAAGTTCAGCTCTTTTTATTCTAGGATGGTGCGAGGAAGGGAAACCGTGCCGGCCTCTGTCTCTGGGGAAAAAATAAAAATAAAATCCAGGGCTATTTATGTACCACGGTTCCACCGAGCAGATGAATAATAAGGACAGAGCGGTGTTGCTTTTTTGTTTGCTTCTCTTTTCAATGTCAAATGCAGGCTCGAATTAACACACAGGGGCAAGGGAGTTTGCTTGGGGGCCCTATAGCCGGCGCCGGACACATACGGCCCTCCTGATGTTGCCGGGCTTGGAAAGCCCATGATCTGTCCCTCGTGGGAGATTTGGGGACCACCTGTCAGGGAGGCTTCAGAGGGAGGTTCCTTCCCTAGCCAAAGGGGATTAGACTAGATTACCTTTGAGTATCCCACCAAATCTGCAGTTCTTGACGTTTGGCCTGGAGTTTGCAAGCGCTCAGCAGGACCGACAGCCATAGGGACCTACCGCAGTTGGTGAACGGATTGGGGTCGTTTAAAGTCTTTCTTTATTCTGTGTGTGATTCTCTGTCTCTCTTTCTGTGCCTGGGGATCTCTCTCTCTCTCTTTTTTCTCTCTCCAAAAATGCCGCTGTGTTTCTGTGGCCTTTCCCTGCAATTCTCTGTCTCTCTTTGTGACTTTCTCCCTTTCTCTCTGTCTTGGGAGGGGTTCTTTCTCTCTGTGATTGTGTCTGTCCATCCGTCCATCTATCCGTCCATCCACCTTTGTGTATCTCTCTTCCTCTCTGTTTTTAACGTATGGAGTGACCTTATTCACTTTCCTTGTTCAGAAAGCTTTTGCCAGGCCCGTTCTCCCTGGGTTGGGCCTTTATGTGTTGTGAGGTCTTCCATTAAAAAAGAAAGAAATAGTGTAGATAATTCCAGTTGTCAACAGAAGCTTACCTTCATCGATTCTCTGTCGGGCTGTGTCAGCTTTATCCCCGTTCTCCTTTTCTCCTAAGAACTGGATCTCTACCGAGAAGAAGAAGAAAGAAAAATAAGTAAATTTCCTAAATGGGGACAGAATTTGTAGGCGGATTCTGTCTTCCTGCGCCCCTTTAAAAATAAAAAAAAACCACAACAACCTGGGTGAGGGAGTTTTCAAACTTTTGGGTGGAGATTCGAGACTCTTGCAGGAATGTCCACAGCTCAGGGGACGTCCCTGCCTTTCGCGACAGCTCCCCAAATCCCCAGCCATCCTGCGAGCTTCAATCCGAAAATGTGATACATTCCAGCTCTGCACTTATGAAGCCACAATAAGGTTGCTAATTCCCATTGGGGTGCATACGCAGAGGGCAGCAGTGGGGAGAGGATTGTTTCACATGGGAAAAACGGGCGACAGTCAAGATGGAAATTCTGCCCCCCCCCCCCCAGTTCTCTGCCTCCATTGGGAAGGGGGAAACTTTGTAGGGAAGACCCAATATCCTATCCACCCCACTTCTCTTTCCATTTCCCTTTTGGGTGCTTTCTCTCGTTTCACCGCCGTTCAAATGAATTTCTAGGTGCACCACTACACACACAGTTCTCTCTTCTGCCTCTCCCCCCCCCCCTTTTAAATCTTGCTCGGTTTGAACTGACACAAGGGACTTGTCCTCATTTCCTTGTGCCTACCTTGATGACGTTCTGGCTGAAAATTTAGGAGAAGAAATGAAGGTTCTTCCACCCCATACCTTGGAGGCACAGAGAGAACACTCCTCAGCTTTTTCTTCCGTTATCCTACCACGATCTGAGAAGGCACCAGTCTTTTTAATGCGCACACACCCTCCCGCTCTCCTCCTGATTTTCTTCTTTGCTCCATTTTTTTAATTGACAAAAAGAGTCTTCTTCCCTCTGTTTATTTGTACACCGCTTTTGTTTACTTGTATACCGCTTTTCCACAGCCTTGCAGCCAAAGCGTGTTACAAGTAAAGGAAAATCACAAGTAACGGTTGTCTTAAAAGGAGATACAT